>JAZGQO010000011.1:20000000-30000000 GCA_036850965.1 Patella caerulea
ATGATTAATGCTTGCGTGAAAATGAATTGTATAATTTATTTTCCCCGAATTGAACTCCATCTAATCATTCTCTTGCCCTACTTTAAGAAAAACAGGGTCTTGTGTAGACTGTATGTTGCAATAAACATAAAAGAGCCCTTATCCTTGTCACTAATGTCAGAATTCCAAATATATCAATTGCATGAAACAAACTTACCAATTAATATAAACCAATTTACATAAATACGTTTGAATAGTCTTGGACCAACAGTGGCTCTGACTGGATTTTCTCGCATGGTTTCTACTTGTCAATTGTGCGGACAGAGGCCTAGTTAGTAAGTGTGTCTAGTTGTTGGCATCATACAAAAATTCGAGGTCCTGTCCAGTGTACAAATAAAACACCTTGTAGCTATATTTTTGACAAAAGGCAGAAATTTCTTCGAACATAATTTCTCTCCTAACCCACTTCATTTCACATCTATGAATGTTTAAATCACATCAACTGACTATTCTTTTCTCTTTTTTCAGGTGATGAAAATTACATAACAATGCTTCAGCATGTCAGTGCCAATGGGCGTGGGTGACGAGTGTCTGTATCATCTGAAATTTTATGCGACAACAGATTTCTTTTGCAGTTGTTCGGCATTCGTCAAGAACTTGATAGATCATGGAGGGAGATCACACAATTGTTTGGTAAAGTGTTTCCTGAACTGCCGCTGACCAAGTTTCGCTGGAAAGTGGAGACATGTGTTTGTCAAGCTCAACATCGCTTAGCTTTTGGAGAACCACTTACTGACCAAGTTTCGCTGGAAAGTGGAGACATGTGTTTGTCAAGCTCAACATCGCTTAGCTTTTGGAGAACCACTTACTGATTTTTTTGATATAATTCAGGATTTTTGTAGTGTTGGTCCAATCTGTGATCGTATTGGAATTCACGAGGCTGATACTATTGGTGATACAGATGATCTCAGATTAAAGATATTTGGTTGTAGTGAGCCTGTTATCCTCTCAAACAGTCTTGTCCATGAAATTACTAAATTTGCCCGAAAGAAAAATTTAATAATAGCGTGGCAGAATACCACGCATTGGGTACAAATCAGTTGACAGATATTGAATATAAAGAAGTTTGCGAGGACACAAAAAGAACCTACAACAAAATGATGAAGTCAGAAAAAGAGAAAAGGTTTGGATGGTAAAAGTGAGTTTGAAAGATTTGATAGTAGATTGTCAAGATTAATGGAAAGGGCTGGTGCCGCCAATACATGCTGTAATGATAATCCTGGTTCTAGTAGTCAACAAACAGAGAATCAGCCTAGAATTTTAGAGCAAGATGAAGTTACGCCTACATTATAAAGTGATAATATGAATTTAATGCACACAGCAAGAGACATGAGGGTGTTAAAGGAGAGTTAGCGGAGAGAGAACTGGAAGTAAGTGAACTTAACGCCAAACTGAGTGCATATCAAGAGCAGACAAAAGGGGCAAACACCAATCTAGGGAAAATGAATGCAGTCAAAATTCAATGAATTGAAGGAAAGTTATAGGAATCTTACTAAATTGCACAAAGTGACTGTTCACGAGAACATAGAATTAAAAGGCCCCCGCACACGAGCCGAAAACTGCGTACGCAAATGGCACAGCGTCATTTTCGGCTCGTGTGCGGGGGTATTTTCGAGCGCATTTTGACGTTCGCCAAATATCTGTCATGTTTGATATTTTTTAACGCAGCGCCAACTGCGCTCTCGTGTGCGGACGACTCAGCGTTATTTGCGTTTCATTCGTCGTCAATGCGCATGCGTCATCACTACTGCAAAATGGCGGCACCCAGTGAGTTCGTCAGTGACGCAATTTTAGATTATAAAATCGTCGATTTATGGCAAGAATATTCTTGCCTATATGATACAAAATGCGTAGAATTTCGAGACCGCTGGCATTTTCGGATGAGTGGTGGTCACGTGAACGACACACTTGCCGCAGTAGCTTTCGCGCAGCGTCGTTTTCGGCTCATGTGCGGACGCCGTATTTCTGCGTCAAATGCGTACGTAAAATGCGCTCGTGTGCGGGGGCCTTAAAGTATAAGAAACTCCTTGAAAGAGAAAAGACCCTGTCCAATAAAGAGAATGTTCTGTTTCAGCATGAGAATGGTGGCTGTAAATATTTTATAAATTCCCTGAAGGAGTCAAAGAAAAACTTGCAAAGTATGCTGAGTGAAAGTAGGCAAACGATAGAGAAATTGAAAGAGAAAGTTACGAAAATTGAACAGGAATGTGACAAATTAGCGAGAGAATTAGAAGATCAACATGAAAAGTTTGGCCCCATCCTCAAAAATGGTAACAGATACTCTGATGCAGTAGTAACATGCATAAAACAACTAATTGGAAAGATAGGCATTTCTTTATCACGTTGTTCACCAGCAATACAGTGTGTTGGAAAATGCCTGTTTGACTGGAACATTGATTTAGCTGACCTCCCATCAGACAGAAGTGTTATGCGGTTTGCTGACAGGGGTAATGTTCCTGCAGAATGCCATCTCACAGATACCATGTTTAGGTCTGATGGCTTTGATTTGCATACTGATGGAACATCCCGTGATCATAGGAAGTATGTTGGGAACCAGGCAACTTTATCCAGTGGAGAGGTGCTTAGTATGGGCTATACACTAGTTGACACAGAGACACTTCTTGATGTTGCTACAAACCTTCTCAGAGAATTGGCGGATGTCTATGACGTGGAAAATGCTGAAGAAACATTCCAGTCAGTCCTGCACAAACTTATGGATTTGATGTCAGATCGTGCAAGTGTATTGAAGAGTTTTAACAGTGCGATGGAAGTAAATAGAAGGGAGCTTCTTGGTGATGATGCCGTACAGATGCAGTTCCTCTACTGCAATGCTCACTTTCTACTAGGTTTGAGTTCTGAGTCTGAAAAGGTTCTTCGTGGTCTGGATCGTACACTTGGAAAGTTGGGAAGAGACTGCAAATCTAATTTTTCAGGTTTTGCTAGTGCTGGAGAGAATTCAGCTTCTAAATATATCCGGACGTGCTTCGATGTGATAGGACCAAGGGGCGATGAGAAAAATGGCTGCCGAGAAGCATGGGAGGTCCCATATCGAGAGTTTTAGGAGCAATCGCTTTAATAACTTCTTAGAGGCAGCAATACTAGAACACATTTTATGGATACAATCACTTGGTTTATTGTATTGCAACGTTTCAACAAGATTTTACAAGTCGTTTTTCGGCGAGATGACGTCATTGTGAAGCCACACAGACGGAATGACGTCCCGCAAGACCATTGAAATCACTGTGTTTTGAATGTGCTTGTCCTGTAATATCCCCAAAACGTAACCGATGTTCTTGTAGTAGAGAAATTCCCTAATGACTGTATTCCAAAATCTGCAAAGAAACAACATGAGGGACATCAATGACGCCATCAGCCGCTACGACGTCATGAATTACGTCGACCAACCATGCAATATGAAGAGGATGGTTATGTGTAAAAATATTCAGTTCAATATATTCACGGAGCATAATTTTATCCATATTTCAATTTTAGTGAGCTAATTCTCAAACGATGTTAGAAAAAATTGCTATTAATTTAGCCAGTACTGTATATTATGCAGAGACGCCATGGCCTGAGGCGAGGCTTAAGAAAAAACCCTCCCTTGGATAATAACCAGTAGTCCGCACTGTCCTATTTTGGAGGTAGAATGGTCATTGGTTGTCACATGGGCATCTCCCATGAGAGGGTTGAGCACATTATCGCCAACAATGGTTGCCAAAGCGCTTAACTGACCCTCTGAGCCGTGCACAACTCGAAGGAGCTATGTAGAAAAAATTATGGGCCAGCTCAAATATTGATTGATTCCGTCTTAAAGAGAACGTATGTGCGTTCGACGGTTCCGAAAAGCTACAATTAAATTTACTGGTGTTTTCAATATTTTTTCCGATATTCTTTATTCTAGAACTCTCAAAGCATACGATTGGAAGTGTCCATTTCAAGAAACAAAACTGCACAGAAGCTAGGTCATTTATTATGTAATGCTATTTCTATGTTTTTACAGAGAAATAGAAAAAAAACGTGATTGATAGGTTTTTCTTATATTACGTGTCGATATCTTGTTATGTCAGGATTCAGTTGCATGTCAAGATGTTTGTTTAAAATACTTGCTTTCATTTGATGGTTAACCCAACGTTCTTATATCATTACAATAACTATAACTTACTCTAAGTTGACTTATATACTTATTAAATATTAAGTAATCTGTGTCACCTGTCTATACAGCTCATTGATTAATGATATTGTTGATTGTAAATATATATTTCATCTGTAATATGTCTCATTTGTACATTGGGTATTTGCTTGAAAACGACTTGTAAAATCTAGTTGAAACGTTGCAGTACAATTAACCAATTGATTGTATGCATAAAAAGTGTTCTGGTATTATATCACATATCAATTGCTAAATGCCTCTCAAAGAATATATTTATAGATATTTGCAACTGTTTTATTGACCTCAATTCTGCTAATAGTATTGGTAGTATGCACGAATTCCAAAGTATATTAATTGTTTTCCCCGATTTCATGAATGCAGTCAGTCTTTACATATAGCAATTCTCTCGTTTTATCTTTCACCCGTTGTGTATAACACGTTTGTTGAAGTTTGGTTCCAGAAACAAGAGTGAATACATATGTTATGAAGGTTTTCGTGAAGAGTCATTATTTGAAGTCGGATGTATCGGGAAGTAAGCAGATATTATAAGCGAAACTACGGACACACTTGATACATGAGCCTATAGACTCTTTTGACCCCGGGCGTAACACAAAATCAAGACGACTAGCATCCTTCAATGTTTCATTGAATGGTTGTGAGATGAATTCTTTGAGGTTAAAAGGATTAACATCAACGGAATGTTCGGTAAAGGTGATGGTTTACAGAAAGGTGTGGATTGACATTTTAATCAATGGGGAGAGATTAGGGGGCACACGATTGAAATCTCTGGAACGGAATTCTGTCAACCCAAAAACTAGTGTTAAAATCATAGCCGTCACTGGTGAGAAAATCTTTGATGTAGTATATAGCACGTAAGGATATGATTGTAATAGGTAGCCACGTAAAGCATGGACGTCCAACCACACATCAGAAAAATAGCCATATGCCCTTAATAAATCCGTGGTTCAGAATGCCCTCGAATCTTGTCTAATCCAAATGCCTCGCACCAAATTTGAAAATATTTAAGTTGATATTGAGGTCGAGGTCATTACGCCAACTTTGAAGAGATTAGGTTAAAATTATAACCTCCATAGGGTGCGCAGGGGTTTGGAGGGAAATTAGGACTAACTGCAGAATGCTGAAAATCGATACGGTTCGTTCGTAAAATATCTTGAATGATTTCAAATGAAAGCAAATATTTCAAACAAACATGTTGACATGCAACTGAATCCTGACATCCTACACATAACAAGATATCGACACGTAATATAAGAAAAAACCTATCAATCACGTTTTTTTTTTTTTTTTTACTTCTCTTTTACAAACATAGAAATACCTTTACATAATAAATGACCTTGCTTCTGCGCAGTTTTGTTTCTTGAAATGGACACTCCCAATCGTATGCTTTGAGAGTTCTAGATAAAGAATATCGGAAAAAATATTGAAAACCACCAGTAAATTTAATTGTAGCTTTTCGGAACCATTGAACGCACATACGGTCTCTTTAGGACGGAATCAAACAATGTTGAGCTGGCCCATAAATTTTTCTACATAGTTCCTATCAATCACGTTTTTTTTTTTTCTATTTCTCTGTAAAAACATAGAAATAGCATTACATAATAAATGACCTAGCTTCTGTGCAGTTTTGTTTCTTGAAATGGACACTTCCAATCGTATGCTTTGAGAGTTCTAGAATAAAGAATATCGGAAAAAATATTGAAAACACCAGTAAATTTAATTGTAGCTTTTCGGAACCGTCGAACGCACATACTTTCTCTTTAAGACGGAATCAATCAATATTTGAGCTGGCCCATAATTTTTTCTACATAGTTCCTTCGAGTTGTGCACGACTCAGAGGGTCAAAGGACGTCAGTTAAGAGCTTTGGCACCTATTGTTGGCGACAACCAATGACCATTCTACCTCCAACATAGGACAGTCCGGACAACTGGTTATTATCCAAGGGAGGGTTTTTTCTTAAGCTTCGCCTCAGGTCATGGTGTCTCTGGTTAATATACAGTAGTGGCTAAATTAATAGCAATTTTTTCTAACAGCATTTGAGAATTAGCTCACTAAAATTGAAATATGGATAAAATTATGCACCGTGAATATATTGAACTGGATATTCTTACACATAACCATATTGGCATCCTCTTCATATTGCATGGTTGGTCGACGTAATTCATGACGTCGTAGCGGCTGATGGCGTCATTGATGTCCCTCATGTTGTTTTGGAATACAGTCACTAGGGAATTTCTCTAATAGAAGAACATCGGTTACGTTTTGGGGATATTACAGGACAAGCACATTCAAAACACAATGATTTCAATGGTCGTGCGGGACGTCATTCCGTCTGTGTGACGTCACAATGACGAAAAAACGACTTGTAAAATCTTTTTGAAACGTTGCAATGCAATAAACCAAGTGATTGTAGCCATAAAAAGTGTTCTAGTATTATATAACAAATCAATTGCTAAATGCCTCTCAAAGAATATATCAGACATCAATATGGAGATGTGGCAGTACAACTAATGAACCAAATAATTACATATATATATATATCTGATATGTGCATAGACAATTACCTGGTAGAAAAAACGGTTTGACCCTTAACATGTTTTGAGTCGTATATTATACTATTCTACATTGCTATTATCAGCCATGTTAAATTATCTTTGTACATATTATATGTAACAAAATAAAACTGAATGGTTGCCCTTTTGAAAACAGGAATTTGCACAATTAAAATAAAAGTATTTGATTTATACAATGATCACAGGAATAGTGATTCTAAATGCTATATATACTCTTCAGAAAAAAAAATTGTCATCATTTTTTATTTGAACGGGGTCTTTGTTTCATTAAAACTTACGAGTTTGTAATGCCGTTATTTAAGGATAAAAGAAATTTATTATTGGTTTAAAAGGTGGGGTCACTAATTGTGACAGGTCATACCTTTTTCCGAAATTTGTTTTCGCTTGATTACACCAAGACACAAGAGTTTATTAATTTCGCGGGCCATTCGCATTGAACCTAAGTCTACGTCTTAAAATTCCGGGGGTTCTCGGTTTCAAAATCAGTTGCACGTGAAAGCACTCAACGAACCAAGTGATGCCACATCTGAATGAAGACCAACGCAACAATTCATTATTGGATTAAAGATGGGTTCCCAGCAAAGTATTTATCGGGTGGTTATTGCCAATGAGAGTAGGGCAATTTTGGTGTATATGGAAAGTAGAGATATCGAATCTTACTAGAAAAATATTGGATTCCCTGAAAAACACTCATTGAGCCTATACAGGACAAAGATGTCAGCCCGGCGATTAGGACTATACCCACGCGTGATGTCGAAGGCTGCACAAGCACATTGGGCGCTTTGTGTACATGTTGATAAACTCTGTAAAGAGTTAGAACTACAACACTTTCTGAGACGCAGGCAGTTGATAATCCTAGAATTTAATTAAGATTGGATATTTCTAATAAACAGTCAGCGATTACAGACAACAACGTCTTGTGTATGCAATGAATTCTCGACCATCTCCGCCCGCGGTTGCCATAGGGAAGGAGAAGGGTAATCCCCTGACGCAAACATGGCCTCTTTTAATTGATTTTCATAGCGGGATATACTTGGCAATTACAATGTCCTGATATGATAAATTAATTAGTTTGAATATGTTTTAGTCCTAATATATCATCCAGTTTGTACCCGGGAAACCATCTTTAAACGGTAGGGTCACTAAATGTAACTGGTCATACTTTTTTTCGAAATTTGTTTGCGCTTGATCACACAAAGACACAAGAGTTTAACAACTTCACATGGAACTTCAATCTAAGGTATTTAAAATCCGGGGTTTCTCGGTTTCCAAATCAGTGAAAGTACTCAACGAACCAAGTGATGATGTTACCGGGGTCGTAGATCATCAAAGATAATCCTGACTTTAGACAGGGTGAGGGTACAACAGGAGTGACGTTTCAGCCCGTGGGGAAAGAAACAAAACATATGTCATTAGATTTGGTGTTTATTGAGCTGGCTGGCTGGGTGACAAACACAATGCATCCTCGTAACAATTCTCAATTACAATAATATTTTATAACATGAACACTCATATCAATAATCTATTCTAGGCTTAATATAATATAGAAGTCAAACACTAATTAGCACATTGTCAATGTAATGTTGGAAAATGAATAGTATGAATATGATCTCTTGGGCTAATTAAATCATACTAGTAATATTACTGAACTATGACAGCTACATGACATTAATTACTTATAATATTAGTTATGTTGTATGGCTAGGCTTAATATTGGCAAGATGGCTGCCATGACAAAAACCACGTGCTTTTGAGATTTCTAAGTATTCAACTAAGACTGCTCATTACTTAAAATATTGACAATAGCAATATCATTAAGAATTACCATGAACACCTATTAGCTCCTTTAATACAAGTTATAGTGATGGTAAACTAAATAATTACCTGTGGGGTAAGAAACAAAACAGATGTCATTAGGTTTGGTGTTTATGAGCTGGGTGACAAACACAATGCATCCGGAATCCTGAGAAAGAATTATCTAAGG
The DNA here is from genome assembly GCA_036850965.1 of Patella caerulea. Taxonomy (NCBI): domain Eukaryota; kingdom Metazoa; phylum Mollusca; class Gastropoda; family Patellidae; genus Patella; species Patella caerulea. The sequence goes on from JAZGQO010000011.1 coordinate 20,008,766, forward strand.
CACAGACTGACCATTATAAGGGTAAAATGATACCCGGGGTCAAACAGCAAAGTTACCACAGCATCACAACAAAGTCAGTAACGGGTAAATCCTCCTCTGTTTGCCAAACAAGCATTGACCCGACGTGGCATACTCCTAATGAGACGTCTAAGGTCATTTTGGTCCAGATTGTCCCATTCCTGTTGCAACGCAGCAGCAAGTTCTTGGACATTGGCAGGACGTTGTTGACGTAACCTCTGTCAAAGCATGTCCCAGACATGCTCGATGGGGGAGAGGTCGGGACTCAGTGCTGGCCAAGGTAATGTGGTGATGTTCTGTTGTTGGAGGTAACCTGTAACGATCCTGGCCCTGTGACGTCTTGCGTTGTCATCCTGGAAGATGAAACGGCGGCCATGACATCGTGCCAACGGCACAACATGGACTGCCAAGATGTTGTCCCGGTAGTACTGGCCTGTAACACGCCCTGCAACAACATGTAAAGCCGTTCTTCAAGCAACAGTGATGCCTCCCCACACCATAACAGAACCACCCCCAAATCGATCATGTCTGATGACGTTAACGTCTTGGAAGCGCTCGTTTCGACGACGCCACACCCTCCTGTCCAAAAAATCAACAGTGAACCTTGACTCATCTGAAAACATCACATTGCTCCAGCGTCGATTATCCCAGTGTTGACGATCCCTACACCAACGACGTCTTGCCTGAATGTGATGATCTCTCAAACAAGGGATTCCGAATCGTCTGGCCACTCACTCTCACACCAGTGTCTGTTTGAAGACGAGCGCTGATCTGATTTGCTGTGATGACACGATTTCTCAAGGCCAAGGTTCGGATAACTCGATCCTGGGCTTGAGTTGTCGACCTGGGCGTGGTCTGTCCTGTACAGATTGTGTATCACGGTATCTGGACCATAGCCTGCTTATGACAGACTGAGAAACATTCATCGTCCGCGCCACAACCGCCTGTGTTGTGCCGATCTGTAGCATGCCAAGGACACGTAACCTTTCATTTTGGGTAAGCCGACGCATATTAAAATTTGTTTTCTGGTCACTAAAACAATTAAACTGATGTTTCCACTCTGGAATTCAATGCCACAATGACTGTAACATTCAAAGTCAGAGTTGGACCCCCATGATGATCCCAAGCATCACCTGCATTCCATGCGGTAGCTATTGGTGCGTTTGGGCGTCACATGTAACTGGAAATGTTTCTTCTGTTAGGTTCTATAGTGACTTTTTTCGTAGTCATTTGCATATTTTAGTATAATGCCCCCAAAATCAAATATCCCCTACTTTTTTTGAATAGTATTTATATATATTATGTCTCCGAAAGCTATTGATTTAACATTGAATATAGAACACAAAACTTATGTTACAAAGTTAACTCATTTAACTAGTGGTAATCAAACTTACAGTATTCATTATTTGTATACTCTAAACAATGACGGTTCTCCGAACGAATCGTAAGTCTAACGATTTGGCGGACGCACGAAACGTCGTTGACGATTTACTGGTTCGGGGTGTTCAAATTCCACTGACACTATAAACCCCAGAATGCCCCGTTCGGCATTTCTGTCCAAATGAGGAAAATAAAAAATGCCTCGTTGTCTGGAGTTCCGAAACGAGGTTTTTTTTAAATTGCCCTGTTTTTGGAACGACGTATTTTGTTCAAGACGAGGCTTGGTAAAAATGCCTCGTTTGCTAAACGTGTTTTTTTTTCAAGATAGTTATGGGCAGCATTTGCTATCAGCGAATTTGTAAAAAGTAGAATTTATGTTGTTTAATACGATAAATAAACACTCATAAATGAAATTCCCTTATTTTCCTTAATTTGACCCTGAATTTTAAATTCTCTCTTCCACACTTCAACTTTTGAAGACGTAAAACTTGAACTGGAAGTAACTGGATTTGAGATGCATTATTTTTATCAGGTTGTGTTGGTATCTTGTCCATCTCAGTAAAAAACAGTCTTAGTAGCTATACCCGTCGGACATTGTTCTACAGGTAAAATCTTCTGTAGCCGATCTAAGTTTTCTGCCAGCTCATCAGTGTCATGAAATAGTGTGTCGATTTGTTTGATGGCATCAGAACGACTTTTGACATCTTTTGTCTTAAGATTTAGTTGTTTTAAGATGGTAACAAGCTCTGGTAATGCCAGCTGTTACAGATCTCTTCTTATCTCAAACAATGTTTCTTCCATGTTGAAAAATTGGTGAATTCCGTTCTTCTCCTGGTGTAGGTGCTGTCTATCCCGGACAAGCCCCCAAATGTTACCGGGGTCGTAGATTATCAAAGATAATCCTGACTTTAGATACGGTGAGGGTACAACAGGAGTGACGTTTCAGCCAGTGGGGAAAGAAACAAAACTGATGTCATTAGATTTGGTGTTTATTGAGCTGGCTGGCTGGGTGACAAACACAATGCATCCTGGGAAAGAATTATCTCCCAAACCAAACCTTGCAAAACTGTAGTTGTCTCCCTTCTACCACTAGCCTAACTCAAAATAATACCCTCCATTCCTCACTCTGTCCATGTTCCTGAAGCAACGGATACTAGTTCTATAACTATTATCCGTTGCTTACGCAGCACCATATTCTCGTCACTTATGAGTAATAACCTCCCTTTGCGGAACCTACGTCACTATTCGATTTGTCCAATTAGCTACCTCGTAACATATGGAGTAGCGGCAGTGATTTAAAAATGGCGACCTCCATAGATTCTACATTTTCACTAATTAAAAACAAGTTTACAATTGAATGTTTAAGCGAAAACCAGAAAAAATCAATACAGGCAGTTCTCGACAAGAAAGATGTTTTCATCTGTACAAAAACTGGAAGCGGTAAATCGCTTTCTTATGAATCTGTCCCGGTTATAGTGTCAGATCCAGTTTGTGTGCTCATCATCGCGCCTCTCAATTCTATCATGGACGAACAGAAGAAAAAATTAGAAGGTTTCGGCTTTCGATGCGCAGTGATCCACAGTGGGCAGGAAGATATCGACGTAAAAGCAGTAAAGTTTATTTTTACAAGCCCAGAAATAGCTGTAGGAGATACCAAACTTCGAAAACAGTTCTATACTACAGAATTTAAAGAAACCTTGAAGTTAATTGTTGTGGATGAAGCTCACACGGTTTTGCAGTGGTAAGAGTTGATTAATAATTTAATTGGCAATTTGAGGTGAAAAGCCTCTAATTGAACTGTTTTTCATATTTTGTTAGACACCGGTAGTTTTTTTTCGAAATAAAAACAAATAGTATACTAGACCTGCATGCAGGAATGACGGGTTTCACTGGTGCCAAGTTACTCTTAAACATGTCACTTTCGGTGCCAAGTTACACTTGAACATATGTCACTTCCGGTACCAACGAAACCACTAAACAGGTTTCAAAATTAACATTGCACACAAATAAAATGGACGCAGAATCAACCAATCAATCCAGCAATATCAAGTCATTTTATACATTTGTTACTTGTAAATGATCTTGACAAAATAAAATTACTTCCGGTGTTAATGAAAATGTTCAATTAGTCTTATGAAATCAGAAATGGCATACGGTATCATATAGTGACAATTTTATGTAAATCGAATAATAATTGCCACTTTTAAAGACCAAAAAACTTGAAAAGTGACTTGTAGAAAATCTGCTATTTCTCTGCAACCGTACAAGTTAGAAACCATTTTGTGGTATCTGTATGATCGTATGGGTTCATTCTATTTGTTGATTGGCATCAAATACCATAATTTGAAAAAGATTTCAAAACAGACTCATTTGAATAAAATATCTGTTTTGAAGGCTAAAAATTCAGTTTTTGCCAAAATGACGTTACTTCCGGTGATAATGAAAATCTTAAATTACTTGTATGAAATCACAAATGGCATCAGGTATAACATGGTGTAACGTTTATGAAAATCGAATAATAATTGACACTTTTATGGCCCCGAAACCTTCAAAAGTGACCTGTAGAAAACCGTCTATTTCTCGGCAACCGAACAAGTTAGAAACAATTTTATGATATCTATATGACCATATGAGTTGTATTTATATGTGAATTTAAACCAAAAGTTAAAATTATTAATACATATTAAGTTATTCATGGTTGAATAAAACATTGATTTAAAAAGTTTAAAATGCAGTTTTTGACCAAATGACGTCACTTCCGGTGTCAATTTTAAATTGTAATCAACTTGATATGACGCTACATGCTTTTTGAATCAAATGATGTCACTTTTATAAAAATCCAATAATAATTAACTATTTTACAGGCAAAATAACGAAAACAGTGACTTGTACAGAACTGCCCATTTCTTGGGAACTGCTTATATTACAAACTAATTTTAACATACATTTTCTTCGTATGGATTATAGCTACAAGTTTATAAAAGTTACGAAGAAATATTTTAAAATCCGACAAGCCTGAATAGGTTGTAAATAGGTCAATTTTACACCATTTTTAGCCATTTAATCGAATTTGCTGGAAAATGAAATCGAAATTAAAAAAACTGCTTCCGACATATTTTGCGCCTTGAAAGGGCACACTCTTTGAGTCAAATAATTTTTCCAAAAAATAATATTTGTTTTCGAAAAATGGTACCTAACTGTCAAAATTGTAGTTTTTGGTAAAATTATGCCACTTCCGGTGCCGACAGATAAAACTTTTGGTAATAAAAAAAATGACAATTGATACAACGAAGCATATGAACTTTGTTTTATACAAATCGAACAATAAAAAATTAATCTAGGACTTAAAAACTGAATTAGCCAATGGCGGCCAAGGTAAATTACTGAGACAAAATTCTTTAAAATTTTTGCACTAGTCAGATGACCCTTTAATTCTGTGCATAATACGACTAAAAAATATTCATAAATAAAAAAGTTTTTTGTAAAATTTTAAATTTTCGAAATTTGGCGCCTAATATCTTTGAAGATTTACCGAAAATCAAAAATCGAAAGTAGTGTAGCTATGTGCCCTGTCTCCGGCTATGCCAAAATGTATCGAAAGTTAAAATTCAATGATTATTGTTAAAATTACTGCAATATTTTAAAAAACGATAATTTGGTGATTTCGGACATTTCGCATTGTCGCAGAACGTTCAAAATAGCTTTATCCTCTAAGTCACACCCACTTTCCCAGTAAAACCGAAGAAATCGTAACGATGCGACAAGCAGTTGCTGAGATCTACTCAAAACAAAAGAAGAATAATAATAATAAGAATAACTAGACCTGCATGCAGGAATGACGGGTTTCACTGGTGCCACGTTACCCTTAAACATGTCACTCCCGGTGCCAAGTTACCCTTGAACATATGTCACTTCCGGTACCAGCGAAACCACTTAACATTGCACACAAATAAAATGGACGCAGAATCAACAAAATCCAGCAATATCAATTCATTTTATACATTTGTTACTTGTAAATGATCTTGACAAAATTAAATTACTCCCGGTGTTAATGCAAATGTTCAATTAGTCTTATGAAATCAGAAATGGCATACGATATCATATAGTGACAATTTTATGTAAATCGAATAATAATTGCCACTTTTAAAGACCAAAAAACTTGAAAAGTGACTTGTAGGAAATCGGCTATTTCTCTGCAACCGTACAAGTTAGAAACCATTTTGTGGTATCTGTATGATCGTATGGGTTCATTCTATTTGTTGATTGGCATCAAATACCATACTTTGAAAAAGATTTCAAAACAGACTCATTTGAATAAAATATCTGTTTTAGAGGCTAAAAATACAGTTTTTGCCAAAATGACGTTACTTCCGGTGATAATGAAAATCTTAAATTACTTGTATGAAATCCCAAATGGCATTAGGTATAATATGGTGAGACGTTTATGAAAATCGAATAATAATTGACCCTTTTATGGCCCCGAAACCTTCAAAAGTGACCTGTAGAAAACCGTGTATTTCTCAGCAACCAAACAAGTTAGAAACAATTTTATGATATCTATATGACCATATGAGTTATATTTATATATGAATTTAAACCAAAAGTTAAAATTATTAATACATATTAAGTTATTCATGGTTGAATAAAACATTGATTTAAAAAGTTTAAAATGCAGTTTTTGACCAAATGACGTCACTTCCGGTGTCAATTTTAAATTGTAATCAACTTGATATGACGCTACATGCTTTTTGAATCAAATGATGTCACTTTTATAAAAATCCAATAATAATTAACTATTTTACAGGCAAAATAACGAAAACAGTGACTTGTACAAAACTGCCCATTTCTTGGGAACTGCTTATATTACAAACTAATTTTAACATACATTTTCTTCGTATGGATTATAGCTACAAGTTTATAAAAGTTACGAAGAAATATTTTAAAATCTGACAAGCCTGAATAGGTTGTAAATAGGTCAATTTTACACCATTTTTAGCCATTTAATCGAATTTGCTCGAAAATGAAATCGAAATTAAAAAAACTGCTTCCGACATTTTTTGCGCCTTGAAAGGGCACACTCTTTGAGTCAAATAATTTTTCCAAAAAATAATATTTGTTTTCGAAAAATGGTACCTAACTGTCAAAATTGTAGTTTTTGGTAAAATTATGCCACTTCCGGTGCCGACAGATAAAACTTTTGGTAATAAAAAAAATGACAATTGATACAACGAAGCATATGAACTTTGTTTTATACAAATCGAACAATAAAAAATTAATCTAGGACTTAAAAACTGAATTAGCCAATGGCGGCCAAGGTAAATTACTGAGACAAAATTCTTTAACATTTTTGCACTAGTCAGATGACTCTTTAATTCTGTGCATAATACGACTAAAAAATATTCATAAATAAAAAAGTTTTTTGTAAAATTTTAAATTTTCAAAATTTGGCGCCTAATATCTTTGAAGATTTACCGAAAATCAAAAATCGAAAGTAGTGTCGCTACGTGCCCTGTCTTCGGCTATGCCAAAATGTATCGAAAGTTAAAATTCAATGATTATTGTTAAAATTACTGCAATATTTTAAAAAACGATAATTTGGTGATTTCGGACATTTCGCATTGTCGCAGAACGTTCAAAATAGCTTTATCCTCTAAGTCACACCCACTTTCCCAGTAAAACCGAAAAAATCGTAACGATGCCACAAGCAGTTGCTGAGATCTACTCAAAACAAAAGAAGAATAATAATAATAAGAATAATAATTTTAACAAAAACAATAGTGTTTCACACAAGCTTCGCAGTGTGAAACCCTAATAATTTTAACAAAAACAATAGTGTTTCACACAAGCTTCGCAGTGTGAAACCCTAATAATACATAGTAGTAAAAATTGTGGAGGATAACACAAAACGTTTAAAAACATATTTCCATTTATTGTCGTTAATTTGTATGCAGATGGGAGGGTGTGATGCAACAGTTGATCAATGGTAGTCCTATGATATACATGTATGGTAGAGGTCTGTCCCTGAAAGCCATCACAAAAATGTTTAGCTAGTGTTTCAACCCCCTGCCGATAACATGTCCTTGAAAAATCAGGGAAGCTATATTTCTGGGGGGACAACCATGGCCGCATTAACATATTTTGGGGCCTTGGGCCCCTTACCCCCCCCCCCCCCCCAACATCTGACTGTCTACAACCCAACTTAAGGCGGTAGCCTACATGTCACCCGTAGTACGGTTGATGGCGCCTCTCTCCCCGTGACTAAGTGACACTAATATATTCATTTCATTTTCATTTTTTGCAAAAACATGCGAAGTGGTTTAGGTAAAATTGATAAAAACAATAATTGCATATTTTTGAACAAACAGTTTTTGTAGCTCTTCATTTTAAAAATCTTGTTATTGCAGGGGTGAAAGCCATGAAGGAAACGACCCATTCCGTGAATACTTCTCAAGGATAGGAGAGTTGAGGTCAGTCTTTCTGAATGTACCTGTCATGGCATTGACGGCAACAGCATCACCATTAAAAAGAAAACGAATTATGAAGAGTCTTTGTTTGAATGACTGTGTAACCATTTTGGATTCTCCAGATAGGACAAACATAAAAATATCCACTGCAAAAATTTCAAATATATCAAAAGCACAGGATTATTTTACTCCTCTTTTAGATGATGTTGAAACACAGAAAACACAGCTATCCGAGAACACTTATTTTTTGTACATTGATTAATGACTGTGCAAAGGTATATATTTATTTCCTTGAACGATTTGGTCGTCAGAGTACTTTATTCAATATGTATCACAGCGAAACAAAAGATTATGTAAAGGCATCAATAAGAGAGGATATGAACTTAGAAAATGGCAATATTCGTGTGTTGATCTGCACAAATGTTGCTGGAATGGGAGTGAATTTCCGAGGTGTCCAGCAAATCATTCATTATGGACTACCTCGTGATATGGATACTTTTGTCCAACAGATGGGTAGAGCTGGTCGAGATGGTACATTGTCACATGAAATTATTTTAATGAAAATGATAGGCAGTCACTTAAAAACAGTTGAACCGTTTCTGTTAAATTTATGCAAAAATACTGAACAATGCAGACACAAGTTGCTGTGCGATGCCTACTTATGTAAACATGAACAGATTATCCCAAAACACAATTGTTGTGACATTTGTGAACTACAGTGTAGTTGTGGCAGTGTAGATTGTCATGTAAAACATCCGTTACTAAGAGACACCGGCAAATTGGATGATGAAGAGGAATCAAGACATCAGATGAATACTGACATATCCGATGATGATAAAAGGATTTTGAGACTACAGTTAGAATGTTTGCAAAGTAATCTAAAAGATGAATCGGATGATATGTTCAGTACTCTGTCTGATAGTGCAATAGATGACATAATGATAAATTGTTCTGTTATTTTGAAACCAGCTGACGTTCTAATTTACGCAACTTGTTGGGCTTATCCTGTGGCAGTTCAAGTCTGCGAAATACTCAATAATGTAATTGGCGACAGAGATTTAAGTGAAAGTGAAGGTGAAGAAGTGGCAGGATTGGAGTGATTCATAATTGCAATTATCAATAACAATATTTTATTTTCAAGTGATTGACATACAGAAAAAGTAAAATCTATAGAAAAAAAGGTTGTTTGCAAAGGTTAAAATTATCTTCCCATCTCATCAACATTGAACAAACAATTGTAGTAATACTTTTCATCAAAGCTACTAAAATACTTTTTCATTTTACATTTTTGAAAATATAATACAGTGATTGTACTGTGGAGTGATTCATAATTGCAATGATCAATAATAATATTTTATTTTCAAGTAATTGACATACAGAAAAAGTAATTGTATGGAAAAAAAGGTTGTTTGCAAAGGTTAAAATTATATTCCCATCTTATCAACATTGAACAAACAATTGCAGTAATACATGTACTTTTCATCAAAGCTACTAAAGTACTTTTTCATTTTACATTTTGCAAAACATACTACAGTACATGTAATTGTACTATTGTCCATTTATTATTATCTTTAATTTTATAGAATTTGATTCACTTTAAAGTGTCACTCCAAAATTGTCAAATATCTCTAAAAGTAAGTCATGTCAACAAAACCGAGTTAGCTGTTGATAGATGATTCTAAATTTAATTTCAATATTTAAAAAAAATTGTTCTGCAAGTTAATGGAGCTGGGTTGTTTTATTAGTGAAATTATTAACTTTCAATCTATGAAATCTTATATCAACAGCCATAACAATAAGGTCAAACTTGTTTTTGTTGACATGACTTTACATTTGGAAATATTTGCCAATTTTAGGGTAACACTTTAAACAAAAAAAAATCAAACAGTAATATCATACATTGTACTCACTTTTCCAAAGCAATGGGCCAAAATGAATAATGCCTAATTTTAGAATAAGAGATATATATTTTTACATAATCATTGTTGTTGTCTTTATTTTATTGAATGGATTGGAATATACTTTCATTTAAGCTGAGAAAGGACCCAGCGTTCTCCCTTATCAGTGATGAGTGTGGGAGTTCAAAAGGTGGTTGGGGGGAGGGCATATGCGAAAAAGTGCAGTGGTTAACATATTGTTTCAGTTTTGATTTTCTTTTTTTGCTCATTAAGCCATTTATACAATTTTGTGGCATCAATTCTTTCAAAAAAATTCTTAAAATTTGTGAAACTGTCCAGCTGCCTTCTTGGTTCAACCACAAACAGATTTCCTTTTAAGCATGCGTTTGCTATTGCCCTAATGTCACTTAATTTTACTACTTCTGGCTTTCTTTTACCACTAGGTTTACACCCAGATTGGTTAAGCAAGTTATCCCGAATATTATTTTGTGTCTTAATAGACATAGCTGCTTTTCTTGCACTGGTAAAAGTCGCATTTGCACCCTGCGATTGTACCTTTTTTTTTGACAGCTTGTACATTCAATTCTACCAAATTATCATTTGGAATGTTTCGGCCTTGACCACCAGCAGTATTACAAGTACAATTCCAAATATATTCTTTCGATTCTCTTTCTGTCAGTGTTGCCGATATATATGAAAGAAATCTAAATAGCCACTGTTTATACTTCCAATGGTGACCGACATCAGCGAGCAAAAATTCGAACTTTGCATTTCTGGTTATTCGATTTCCATCAGCAAATTTGTATGCGTCATCGGTGTCTCTCAACAGTAATGCCGCCATCATGAATGCAGTTCTTACTTCAGACACAACATCAATGTCTATTGTATCTGTTTCGCTATCAATCTCACCATGCTTCTCTTTCATATGTCTCATTAACCAGTACTGGCTTTTATATTTCTGTCCACACTCAACACACTCTTTAACAATGATCTCTCTTACTTTTTCTGCGACTTTAACTTTTGTACTCAAAGTTTTAACATCTGAAACGAATAATTAAAAAAACGAAGTTATTAAAATGTATCTATATATGTATGTACAGCATATTTGGAATAGACATAAGTATTGAAGTCAATAAATGGGACTGCTGGATATTTAAATTTTGCTTGAAACAATTCGGATCAATTCAATGAAATAAACATTATAATCTATCACCAGTACATATAAAAGATAGTATTACCCTCTTAACTATTCTATTGATGCCATAACAAATATTTTTTGATAAATCATCAAATCTCAACATCATAAAATACAATTTGATTTTCTAGAATATCAGTTACTGATAATAAAATAATTACTTACGCTCAGTCACTTTTACAAAATAATCATGTATTTGCTTTGCAAGGTTATGAAGATATTCGTATTTGGTCTCCTCATTTATATTAACCAATGGTGGCAACTTAATTTTTGTTTCATCACTACACTCGCCAACACCAAATATCTCCATAGCTGCTGCGACAATGTATCCATCTAACGCATCTTGTACAAAGGAAAAGTGAGCCCTGAAACAATATGTACATGTAAATAAAAGACCACTTCAAGCACAACTTTAATTCAAGAAATGTCTACTCAAATTATGACCTGAATTCAATGGAATAATGTGACTGGGGCTTGTCAGCAATATTATAAGGTACATCGAGCGACACTGCAATCGATCAAACTAGTTTATACTGATGCAAGTTATCGAACAATACTCAATAAATTGGAAGCGGTGTTATATAAGCATATCACATGCTTGTCACTGTATCCAACCTCTTCTATATTAGTGTCTTTTTGTATTCAACTACATACGTGAGTTGCCCGTAATTCTGAGTTGGTCGTTAAGCGGGATTTCACTGTATTACAAAATGATTAATATTGTTAAAACTAATAAATACTCTGCATTACTTTAAAGATATGAATGATATAGTAAGATTTCACAAATAACTACCTGTATTTAGAAACGACTTCCTCTGGTCCATGCACATCTACACGACCAACAATATTTCGAACTTGAAACAAGGTTCCAGCATCTTTTGCCGACGTTTTCTTATAAAATTGCTGATAAATGAACTGAAACGATGGAAATATAATAGAATTTAAACACAGCTCAAATTTGCCTACAGATATGATTACCAAAAAGGACACGCATTAGAAACGATAGAAAAGAAAAGTAAAATTACTGCTGTACTTCAAAGAAACATATACTGACAAAATTTTAATGAAGTTTATAGTGTGTAAATTAGTTTTTGCTTCCAGCTTTGTGAGTTTTTCATGTAACTTTAAATAAACAATCTAAGCGCAATAACGAAAATAAAAAATTAACATGAAAATGGAAACTTTCGACATGCAAAACTAAAATTCAAAACTATGTACTCTACTAACACTACAACAAACAAACAAAGCCTTGCTAAGCAAGGTGGCATATGCCCACCAACAGCTTGATAGTGAGTACAAGTCACTTGTCCATTCACATTTGGCTTGTGCTCATTCTCAAGAAAACAATTTTAGTATTCAGGAATGGATCTAAGACACGCAATATTTAATTCAAAAGAATCCATGAAGAATTGTAGCCTGCAGCATGAGCACAAGATATTAGAGTTTGATGTGATATATTCGAGATAAATTCAATGATATTGACACACACAATAAATCTCCATGAAGAATTGTAGCCTGTAGAGTGAGCAAAGGGTGAATGTGAATGGAGCGACATACGTATCAACAGGGGTGATTACAATATACTTCCACACTACGTGTTGGCATATAAAAAGTAAAGGTTCATAAAAAGTCATTCAAAAATTACGTATCGCTAGATGGGCTGAGTATCCATAGTTTACCCATGTTTCTAAGCAATGGTATACGAGTTTGCCAATTAGATGTTGGCAAACTCGTATACAGTTGCCTAAGGAATGTGTAGTTTACCTAACGCTAATAAAAATTTATATTATAACAATCTTAATTATGGTTCTAAATATAATTTTAGTAAGAACTATCAACATAATTTAATTTGACAAATTATCAGTATATCAAAACCCTGGCACTATCCAACTTCAACATGAGATTGCGTTCGGGTACTACAATCACTGGTGTACCAAACTGGGGAAACGCCAAACCAACAGTGTCTACATCATTCTAATCTCACCACTAGGCACTCGTAAACCTCTTCATCATTGTCCTATTTGTAGAACAGTATTACGTAATTTTTGAATGGCCCCGAACATGAAAATTAAACTTGAAAATGCAAACCTTGAACATGGTAAACAAACCAAAACTATGAACTGTTGAACTCTAAATAGGCATAAAAATACCAAGCAAAGGTTCATCATACGATGAAGACCCTCTGGTCTGTGAATTACTCCTGTTAATCTGTCTTTCTGAGTATCATGATTAAGCATTGCCATTTGGGCAGCATACGCCCTCTCATTAGTCAGACAATCACCACCAAAGACAATTCTGTTGGCCACATTGGGAGAATCTTCATTTTGAGCTATAAAATTTTCATGGATGTGTTCCAATATGTGTATCATTTCTGAAGATTTGTTCTCAGACTTATCCAAAAGATCAAGTATCTCAAACTCTGACTTCTTTGAGGTTTCTGTTTGAAATGGGTGTGGAATGTTTTTCGGTAAACAGTACTGAAAGTTTTTGAGTTCAGGTATGTATTTGACAAGAACTTGCATGATATGAAATATAAAGTCATTTTCAAGACTTTCACAATCTGTCAAACTTGGCAAAAATGTATCATTGCTGACTGTTAGTATGTCTGCTTGTGGATGTTCATCTGGTAAATCTGGAAACACAAGTCTTTTTTTAACACCCAAGAGGACAAACCAATGCCAGCTTAGTCGACGACGATCTTTGCTCATTTGTGAGGGGTTTCTCGTAATGTCGATGTTATCTCCAATAACTTCAATATCACCTTTTCTCAAACCTTTCTGATTGAACATTTCTTTGATATGATTCTCATGGAACTCTTTAATAATTTGCTTCTGACGGTGAATAGAAACAGTTGATACAGAGATTCCAAGTTTATTCATTACACCTATTGCCTGAAACAGAATATAAATTGAGTTTTAACCATTACAGCCTTTTGAGAAGTTAAGTTGAAAGTTAAATTTCTATTTAGAAGCACAGTAAATTAAAAAATAAATAAAAATAAATTCTGTACACAAAAAACTGCTAGCACAGGACATGTAATAACTTCTTCTTCTAGGAATAACCTTTTTTTTCACGAAAAAAAATAATAGTTATACTTTGCCTTTCAAGGAAAATTCATCCATCTTAAAATCCTCCAAGAATATGGATTCTTGCAAAACATTTTTGCAAAAGTCCAAACTGAGACACTTGATGAAAAAATGCCTTTGATCGAACATTTATCTGAATCGATAGAAACTAAATTTCACTTACCTCATCATTGGTTCCACTGTTATCCAGAACTTGACCAATAACATGTTGAAGTAATGACATTTTGTTATTCCTAGAAAATAGTGCAAAAGCACCAACAGCAACCTTCTTCACTAAATCATCATTTGTCAAACAGTTTAAAGTGTCATTCAATATTGGAGAATCTAATTTCAGTTCCAAAGAAACTTTATCAACATTAAATGTTGCCATGTCCATGGGTGTAGTTTTTCTTAACACAGAATTTTGTGCTCCTGAACAAATTTTTTTACACTCCAAAGTCAACTCATTTAAGAACTGTTTGATTAAACTATCTCTCAGATTTGAAGAGAACAACTGTTTTGCAATACATTTTGAATTTTCTCCTCTAGCCATTGACTTTATTATTTTCTTTGTCTCCTTGTCTCTTACAGCTCGACTTGTTGTTTTCGTCACATCAGCTTCTCCAGTTTCTATTACCTGCAATGAGAAACAGTTTTTAAATGAGTTGACTGTTTTGTGTAATAAAATATGTCATACTACCTGCGATGAGGTTATCATAAAGAAGCTAATATATGTAGCTAATTTATTCAATTATGCTATAAGAAAAAACATAATAATTTTTCGGATAGATAGAGTCATGTATGACCAAATCAACAAGAAAAAAATAGTTATTAGTATATTTATAATAGCTTTATGAGTCAGGGTTTGTAACAAAGTGCATTATGTATCACTGATTCTTCAGCAATCTTCTCGAAAAGACCAGATTCACTTCATTCCAATGCACATCTATTATTCATAATTAACCACTATGTTTATCTATTCACCACGCTAGTCACTATCTTTTTTTACACGAGGCAAGCCCATCAAGGTATAAATCACCTAAACAAATGTATACATGTATATAGCATACTTACCCTCATATGTCCTGGGCTAAACAGCCTTTTGCTTACTTTCTTGTCAATAGAACTTGAAGTATTTTCAGAACCATCTAATACAGTTGAACGTGTGAATTCCGTAGGTCCCACTTTTAAAAAAAGTATAATGTGAGACTGGCTGTTGGAGGGAGTTATTAGTTTCAGAATACAGAATATTTTCATACGCCACTATTCGAATCTTCTGACCGATGCCTGCAGAGTACACCATTTCATACATTAAGGTCTTTTCATTAAATCCAAATTCTAAGAAAGATTACGTTGAATAACTTCACTTCTCCAATTTTGTTTAGATATTGAGTTGCTAATACATTACTGTAATAGAACTAGTATCCGTTGCTTCAGGAACATGCACTCTGTCACAATGTCACACCTGAACGAAGACAATCGCAACAACGCTATTGGTCGGTTACACGCAGGTGAATCTCAGACAGATGTAGCCAGACTGCTGAATGTTTTCTAAGTACTATTGCTCCTTTTGGGGATAGGTGCCCACGACGAAGTTCAACACGTAACCGCTCAACCTCCAGCTAAAATAAACTTGACTCAACCTGACCTTGATCGTCATTTCCGATTACGTTTTTAGCGGAAACGGTTCTCATCATCGATTCCCTATTGCAGCAGCAATTTTCTGCCTCCTTTGGGATAGGTGCCCAAATGACCGCCCAGCCTCGGGCTAAATAAACTTGACACCACCTGCCCTTGTTCGTCACTTCCACTTACGTTAATTGCCAAGTAACTGCTATATTTATACTAATAATAGTTAAGTTGACGTAAAATTTAATAATGAAGAAAACGTCCGGTGGCTTCATCTTCGGCGAAGAATATAGGCTATTGGTTAAGTTTCGACTTAAAATGCAGAAAACATACCCAACTGGAAATCCATTACCGGTTTTTAAAAAAAATGGGGTTATCTCCTTTTTATACGCCCACATTTTCATGTGGACGTATTATGTCGTCGCCCCTGTCCGTCCGTCCACAATTTGTTTGTGGACTCTCTACAGGTCACAATTCTTATCCGATTTTGACGAAACTTGAAATATAGGTTTATCCCCATAAGATCTCGGTTCCTTTCGATATTGGCATGTATCGGATCGGAACTTGATGGATTATGGCCCCTGATTGTACGAAATATCATGTTTTGAGCTTGGGACCCTATAGAGATCACAATTTTGAACCGATTGTGATGAAACTTGACATGCATGTTTATAACCCCAACATCTTGGTTCCTTTCGACATTTGCGCCCATCGGATTGTAACTTCCTGAATTATGGCCCCTGATTGTCCGAAAAATCTCCCTTTTTAGCTTGTGGTCCCTCTGGAGGTCAAAATTATTATCCGATTATATCACCGTTACATGGTAATGAAGGTTGAGTTCAATTGTCGTGAAAATCGGACCAAAATTGACAAACAAAATGGCCGCCGTTTGTACGCGAATAGTGTGAAAATATGTTATATCAAGGTTGTGGATCCTATAGAGGTCACAATTTTGAACCGATTTTGATGAAACTTGACATGTATGTTTATAACCCAAAGATCTTGGTTCCTTTCGATATTTGCACCCATCGGATCGTAATTTCCTGAATTATGGCCCCTGATTGTCCGAAAAATTGCCCTTTTTAGCTTGTGGTCCCTCTGGAGGTCAAAACTATTATCCGATTTAAAAAAACGTTTGATTATATCACCGTTACATGGTAATGAAGGCTCAGTTCAAATTTCGTGAAAATCGAACCAAAGTTGACGGACAAAATGGCCGCCGTTTGTACGCGAATAGTGTGAAAATATGTTATATCAAGGTTGTGGACCCTATAGAGGTCACAATTTTGAACCGATTTTCCGAAGATCTTGGTTCCTTTCGATATTTGCGCTCATTGATTCGTAACTCCCTGAATTATGGCCCCTGATTGTACGATAAATCACCCTTTTTATCTTGTGGTCCCACTGGAGATCAAAATTATTATCCGAATTAAAAAACCGTTTGATTATATCACTCTTACATGGTAATGAAGATTGAAGAAAATATGTTATATCAAGGTTGTGGACCCTATAGAGGTCACAATTTTGAACCGATTTTCCGAAGATCTTGGTTCCTTTCGATATTTGCGCTCATTGATTCGTAACTTCCTGAATTATGGCCCCTGATTGTACGATAAATCACCCTTTTTATCTTGTGGTCCCACTGGAGATCAAAATTATTATCCGAATTAAAAAACCGTTTGATTATATCACTCTTACATGGTAATGAAGATTGAAGTAAACTTTCGTGAAAATCTGACCAAAATTGACAGACAAAATGGCCGCCGTTTGTACGCGATTAGTGTGAAAATACGTTATTAAGGTTTTGGACCCTATATAGGTCACAATTTTGAACCGATTTTGATGAAACTTGACATGCATGTTTATAACCCAAAGATCTTGGTTCTTTTCGATATTTGCGCCCATTGGATCCTAATTTCCTGAATTATGGCCCCTGATTGTCCGAAAAATGACCTTTTTTAGCTTCTGGAGGTCAGAATTATTATCCCATTTAAAAAACCGTTTGATTACAGTATATCACCGTTACATCGTAATGAAGGTTGAGGTCGAATTTCATGAAAATCGGACCAAAATTGACTGAAAAAATAGCTGCTGCTTGTACGTGAAGAGTGTAAAAATATGGTATATCAAGGTTGTGAACCCTGTAGAGGTCACAGTCTTCATTCAATTTTGATGAAACTTATGTTTACAACTTACACTGTAACAATCTTAGTTCCTTTCGATATTTGTGCATATCGGATTGTAACTTCCTGAATTATGGCCCCCGATTGTACGAAAAATGACCTTTTTTTTAGCTTGTGGTCCCTCTGGGGTCAGAATTATTATCCCATTTAAAAAGACGTTTGATTATATCACCGTTACATCGTAATGAAGGTTGAGGTCGAATTTCGTGAAAATCGGACCAAAATTGACAGCTGTTCTTGTCAGGCAATCCATCCTTCATCACCAACAAGGGGAAACCACGCCAGAAAATCTAGATGAACTTTGTCACCCAATGCAGGGATCAAACACCTAACCTCAAGGCCACCGAGCCAGCATCTTACCCACTTAGCAACATGATCCCCAGTCGAATTTGAAGCCTACTGAAATGAACCTTTATAACCCAAAGATCTTAATTCATTTTGATATTTGCACATATCAAATTCTAACTTAATGATGTAGGAAAAATCACTTTCGGTATTGCTTGTTCTCTATCCATCTCTCGAAAATGTGGGCGTATCCTGCCTGGCAGTGCCAGCCTATCTTTAGTTAAAAGTCTGCAATTGATAACAGTGTTTCGGGTGCTTGGTGACTACTACTGCTGCATGACACGCAAGCAATACATTTATGCGACTGTTTGTGCGCAGGTTTCTACCCAGAATTTATAGGATGGGTGGCTTGCATGTTCCTGGAATGCAACATTTGAGGTAAATTAAACAATTTAGTGCTTCTAGCACTCAGCCAATCCACAGCTCAGTTCAAATGTGTGAAATCCATTCACATTTTTTGTTCCCGTTATTATTACACAGATCAATTGGAGGAGCTGCGATAGTTCGACACGATAATGGGCTCGATACATTTCTATGTAGTTATTGGAAGAATATCAAACAGAAATGGAGGTATTTAACATGTTCAAGAAGTGCTACTGGTATTTACTCTACATCTTTATGATTTCTATCTTGATCAAGGGACTAATCAGCGACGGCAACAGTGATGCTTGGTTAAAATTTAATTTAATTCAAGTCGATAAATTCGTGTCATGGTCTACCAAACAACTTTATACTGATACGCAAGCACTTTGTGGGGTAGATTGTAAAGACAGAACTTGGTGTAATTCATTCGCATTCAACAAAAACAGAAGAGAATGTCATCTTTACAACACCAATTTAAACGAAACGGCGAACTGGATGAATAATGCTGGCACCAAGGTATTTTCTGTGAGAACTGGTATGTAACAATTTCTATCCTTCTGTTGGTTTAGGGGGTTCCTCAAATTGTCCCCTCTTCTTTACATTTGTCAGGGCGGGGATACTAGCAAGATGGCGAACTGACCTGGGGGCTACAGTGGTGCAGTGAGTAAGATGTTGGCTTGCTAACCGGGAGGTCCCGGGTCTGATCCTTGCGTTGGCCCGGAAAGCTCCCCCTTATGTGTATTGCAGGACCTGGGGCCTACATATAAAAATTCCTTTGGCAGTTGGAATAAATGAGTGACTGACATGGAGTTTTAAACTAATAGTTCCAACCGGGATATATTGCGCCAAATATAACAGAAACATGTTTTTTTTCGGCTTCGCTACATTTGCAAACGATGTTATGTCAGGTTCAACCAATTTCCGTGCGGCAAGGTAAGAATCTTCTTATCGGTTTTTAACTGTTGCGAATGCTTCTCATTAATCCATAAATGGTCAATTTCCACCGATCACCCAGGAAAATCCAAGAAATTGAGTATGCTTTTCACATATTTATATATTAAGATATGGTGCATGTAAGTCATACTACGAAGGGTATATTCTGGTAGCCCCCAAAACCCACGGAGGCTCGGCTGTTGGAATTTGATGTAAGAGTAAGTCATGGCACCACTAACCACGCAAAATTGCCCTCGAGCATACTGTATCCGTCTTCAATGGCTCAGACGGAGCAGAACAATAACCCCCAGTTTTGATAACACGTCGTATGCGCATCGTTTTACTAGTTAGTAAGACCTTACACGCCAGTTCATTTCGAGAACGGCCATGGAGACAATTCTTGCACTCAGCCACGCGAATGACAATACTTTTGAGTTTTTCGTAATATAACTGTTTTTGAGGTAAGTGGTTTTGAAAACACCAGTGAACTTGACATCAAATTATTGTTTTAGAGAAATGAACACCCCTTCACTGAAATCATTGAGTCTCGGATTCTACGATTTTACAGAATAAAACACCATTGACTTTGAGATAACTTTGATGTTTCTAATTATTTTCTCACATAATTTATATTAAATATAATACTCGTATGGAAATTTAAATGAAGAAAAAAACACCAGTCCATTCTCTTATAAGTTTAGTCAGTTCGTTTTTAAAAGCATCTCACGGTGGGACATGTCAAAAACTTCAACAAACATCAGGTCCCGAGTTCACAAAGCATTCTCAGACTTAAAGCATTCTCAAACTTGTTCGCCTTATTTTAACTAAAATACAGCGTTTTGTAATAATTTTCAATAAGAAACTGTGCAACGTTTGGTATTTCTGGATCAAATATATTTCTCATAAACTGTGATTCGAAGTTGAGCAAATTCTGTGTGAACTAGGGGCCTGTTTTTATTTTCAGGAAAAGAATTTGTAATTTTAGGTTGAGTCACGTACGCTAATTTCAAGCAGCAAGCTATCAGATTCCATATTCGTACTGGTTGAGAAAGTTCACTATTGTTCTGAAAACATTGAAACAATTTTACTGTTCGGGTTAATACAGGGACATTAATATCGGTATCGTGTTCTCGCATGGAATCAACGTCCAATTTAACGCCCCAATATCGTTATTCAATAGAAGGGTACTGCTACAGCATTACAGTTATTATAAATATGTGTTCGACAATGTAACTGAAAAATATTGGGAATAATGGAAAATCGGAGGCGCTAATATTGGATTAATGGTAATTAATTCGGTCCGGAATATAGCTACTTTCGTAATCGCTGACAACATCCTTACAATCACCGAGTTTTTCCATTTACTTTTTTAAGTATGGAAGAAGTTGTCCCTACCTCCTGGACTGAAGTCAATCCGGGCTAACGAACAGCCACCAACTTGAGTGTAGCTCAAGCTCCTGAAACCTACTAAAACTGTTAGAATTATAAACCCACTCATCCAAAATACTTAACCTTAGAAAAATACTGATCTAGATATCCAAAACAGCATTAACTAACACCATCCATTTTACAATCGACTGTTCCCGACTACAATTCCTAGATATAACATTCGGAATGTCGAGTGAGAAGAAAATAATATCTGTACTCGAAAAGTAACAAGAATCCGCATGGATTTGATTTTATTTTAACAGAAGGAATCAACGTGGCCCACCAGAAACCAACAATTAGCAGTAGTCTTTTAAATGGTCGGTCTAGTGACCAAGCAGTAGACGGGGATATCACGCCACAAAATTTTGACCTGGCTACAGTTTGTTATCAAACCGCCACCACCGATTTTAATCCATGGTTTATAGTAGATCTAGGAGATGTCTATATGATCAAGATAGTTATTGTATATAATGCTGATGACTTTCGTAAGTATGACTAGATACATAAAGCTTTCCCCACACTTACATGTAGTTTCACTCGCTATAAGAAAAACTCATAGACGATCAGTTCATGCCATGAAACTGATGGATTTAAACAATCAATACACGTCTGATATATTTAGGGGTGGGGGAGTGTACGTTAGCTCGCTAATCAGGAGGTCGCTCCCGGTGTCACTCGGCAAACCTCGGCAGATTCCGTAACCTCCGTAACCTACTTCTAACCTCGGCTGTATGACGAATTCCGCCATATTGGAACTACTTTAAAATTACCGGATGAAACATGGCTGCGCCCATACCGGACACAAATTGGCGACCTATTTGGCTAGCGACATATTCGACCGATCCAGCTGTAAGATAATGACGAAATTACACTTCTATTCTGACCTAAAGGAATGGATAAAAAAAATGATATATTCTACTTTCATTTGATAATACATAACGTTGAATTAGTTGATAAATAGATGAGTTAGGGCGACTGTTGTCTTAATTCTAAAGAGGTTTCCAACGAACAGGTTACAGCTCGATCGGTCGAATAGGTCGCTAGCCGAATAGGTTTCCAATTTGTGTAATAGCGTCAAGTTTTCCCGTTAAAGTAAACCGGTAGCCGCATCGCAAATGTATGGGCGTAGGTACATATCACTTACTGTCATACAGTCGAAACTAGATGTAGTTTACGGAATCTGTCGAGATTTGCCGAGTGTCCCCGTGTTACTTGAGGAAGTTCATCGAGATTTTCCGGAGTGATTTCACCTTGTCAGTGCTGCAGGGCCGAGTGCCTGACAAGAACAGCTGTCTCGTTGTTCAAATGGTGGGACGAACACCCGGGGTCCCGTGCACACATTGGAGTACACGTAAATTCTTTGACACTTGGGATTCGATATACATAAAAATTATATCAGTAGACCGTGACCCGTATGGATTATGCCCGTCTTCATTAGCCCGGTGGAGGCAGAACAGACGGACGCTGTACCACATTTCAAACAGAGCAAACAGAAGTCATTGCGGGCATGGCCTTGAAGAATTGTCCCCCAATGTAAATGAATTTTCGGCGGCTTTTAAGCTATTAAAAAGACAATCGTCAACATTTATAATCCAAGCCTCATTACAGCTGAAAGACTTCACGATGTCAACTATGAATTATACTCAACCGATCCATCCACCGATCCCTCAGCTGTTCCAAATTGCTGTGCGTCGGTTCCGAATTTCAACAAAGGCAAGAATATCATCAGGTGTAATAAAGGGGTGTCAGGAAGATTTTTGAAAATGTCCATTCAGAATTCCAGATTTTTGACACTTTGTGAAGTAGAAGTCCTAGGAAACCTGTGTAAGTTATTCTACATTGATTTTGTAAGATGAATCATTTCACACTACTACCCACCAAACTGTGGGTTAGCATTAATAGATTCAATAATTGCGTATTACGTGTATGTTCATCTGTGCCTCTTACCTAAAAGATATTAACCATTGTCGTTAAATTGGTATTAATGCTTGCTTAATTTGTTTATTTTCACAGTGAACGACAAGTCTTATTGTGGTGGACAGCAATTATATTCATGTAAACTATTTCCTGGTAAGACATACAATTTAAATCAATAAATCTCTTATAATAAATTTAATCTACCACCATTTTAATATTTCACAATATTGTATGGCGATCCCACCTCCAGCGTCCTCTGCCATCATAATGTTCAGGGTAGATGAATTTGAAGAAATGTTTTAAAATACATCAACAAATGAAGAAATAAGAATTACGGACTATGAATTAAGAATTAGGGACGATGAAATAAGAATTAAGGACAATGAATTAAGAAATTAGAATTCAGAACACTGAATAAAGAGCTGTTGGGTCTTCCATTTACATAATCAACTGTATACTGTTTCTGTCGATTTTTCTTTACCATTAATAATTATATTTCTGTTCGTGTTGAGTCTAGTTTCAATTTCAGTTTATATTTTAACTTTATAACAATTGCAATCCTTTATGAAATCCAGTCGTGATTATTGACATAGGTATTAACACACACTCTAGTTGAATTGCTTAGAAAATCTATTTTATTATGTCAGTTTCCTGTACACAGTGCTAGGGTTTTTTTGCCGGGGTGGGGGTGGGGTAAAGAAGTCACGTCATTGGGGCAATTTAAAAATTCAAATCAATGTTAAATCGAGTAAAAAAACTTTCAAAGCCATTTCATCGATATTGATTTTCACGTATTATATCGTTGGTACATGATTTACATTTTAAATTTTATAAATTGACTTGACTGATTTGTTATTATATATTTCAATACCCTTAAAGATGCATTCGCACTCTCAGACTGTGGGCTTTGATGATATATTTGGACTATAAACATATTCAAATTACCTATCCACCACAGTTGCTTCAAAACCCTCTCAAACCATTTTAATTGGAAGAAAAGACACCAAATTCACTTTAAAAAACTTTGTCTGTCACGTGAATTGACTGGGAGTGAATCCATTTTCGTCGTGTATTTAACATAGACACTTGGAATATTCCCTGTGAACTTCATGGTTTACGCGTGTGCGTTATATTATAAGGTATGCCAGTGAGTCTGGTGGCGTGAAATCGATTCCCCGCTTGTACTTGACAAGGAGTATGGTCATCTCACCAACCTATTGTGTTTTCTCCGGGTCCCCCGGTTTCCAAACACTGCTAAAATACTGAAATAAAATTGAACCATATGTTAGTCTCGAAATGCATAGTTTGTGTCGAGTAGACGTTAAACTCCATTTTCTCCCTCTCTGTTCTAACAGCCGTTAGCCATAAGACCAACACATAAGTTATCCTTCTTGTGTCACCCATCGGGGAAACAGGCTATTTTGTCATGTATCTGTCGTATGGGTGTTTTGCAAGGAATCCAGAATTCTTAAGTATGGTTTGGTGTATATTGTAAGATTACGTGTCCCATCTATCTGTCCAATATGTGGGGGCTTAGACATATTCCTGAAGCAATGGCACGAGAAATCCCTCTCTGACCATTGCTGGAATAGCGTCTGTTTCTTCAACTTATGCGGGAGTGTGTCTATTCTTTCCGTTCAATGAAAGCTATCACTTAAGTACAGTAACATGACAGTCCTTCGTTTAATCTGGGTCTTCCCTAAAACTTTGGACAGTGATTTAAGGTATTAAAAACGGTGAAATTATATTCGTTTCCAAACAGTGCTGCTTACATCCCATTCGACTTAATAGCCTCGTTTGTCTCGCAATTAGTTTTACTGCAGTATTCTGCTATGCACGGGTGAATGGCATAATAAAATCGTGAGTCATGACGTAACGTTATGTAAACATCTTTGGTCCAATATTGGCACTCGTTTTAAATGCAAAGCTTTTGTAGGGCAGCTAGTGATTGGTTGGTAGACGGACTACTGACCAATCAAAATTTAAAACAACAATATCCACTCATAATAGCAGTGTGTAGAAGGATTACCTCTAATCAAACGCAACACTGCGATGAGTATGGGGGTTAGATGGCGGAATGGTTAGCGTTGGCGCGCTGTATCATACGGCCTGTCAATGGGTCAATTGTCGTGGTTTCAAATCCCCAGTTGTACGTGGCAAGGAGTATGTCCAACCTCGTGGATTTTCTCCGGGTACTCCGGTTTCCTCCCACTGCTAAAGACCCATACGCGCAAGCGAATTATTGAAATAAGATTAAACCATATTATTATGTTAGTCCTGAAATGACCTCGTTTGTGTCGAGTGGACATTAAAACCCATTTCTCTCTCTCTGTCCATATGTACCATAATTGTCTTACTTTTATTGGAAGTAACTGCGCGGCAAATACTTCTTGATTTGACATTATTTTTCAAACATCGAACGGAGTTGACACTGAGTGTGCTAGTGATGGATCTAATATGGTACATATGGAATGTTAATGATATAGGCAGGGTTAGGGTTTTTGAATCATTCCACTCTGAATAGTGTACTCGTATTTTCTGGGTCACCCTCCAGATACGTATACCTTTTCTTTTTTTAAAGAAACGTGGTCAAAACTGACGAAATTGAAACAATAAGACAAATCTGGTGGGGTCAATATATCACACATGACTTGGATCTTGCAAAAACTGGCTCTTTGTGTATTAAA
Source organism: Patella caerulea (assembly GCA_036850965.1). NCBI lineage: Eukaryota > Metazoa > Mollusca > Gastropoda > Patellidae > Patella > Patella caerulea. Next base: position 20,034,271 of record JAZGQO010000011.1, read on the forward strand.
TTATCAATAACTTCATACTTTTTTAATTGAATTGAATCTATGCCGGTATATTTTCTATTTAAAGAAGGACCGAATATTGCTATGAGAAAACCAACGTCGCAAAGTTCAATTTGGGATGCTGTCCATTATTCGTCTAGAGCTAACGACGGTCTCAGACCGTTAACCTACCACACATGTACACATTCGGGAACTGGCGACTTTAACCCTTGGTGGCAGGTAGATCTACAGGATGTCTATAATATAACCACTGTAACCATAGCTAATAGAGTTGATGATAAACAAGGTAAGTTATTAGATACTACAATATAACTGAATCTGGGTTGATGATCAAAATGTTACATACGCACAGTGCAAAACGAAAGCTGAGTAGATGGTAAATAAGGTAATTTATATAAACTATACAATATAACTGTAGATGTGTAGTTCATAACAAACAGAGTTTTAAAAAACGTTTCAGTATAGCTGTGGCAAACAGAGTTGCTTATTCCAACAAAACAGATAGGCCTACACGGTTTCCTTAAGCGGTGGACACACTAGCCCAATGATTCGGTCGAATCAGTCTGTGTCGAAATTCGTCTAGTGTGTTCACTGTCATTCCTCCTAATGATTCGCCTGAATCAAACGGGTTTGATATATTCGGACGAATTATATTCGCCTGGTGTGTCCGCTTTGCCGAAGCGTTCGGTCGAATGTAGAAATCGTTATATAGCCAATCACTATTCGTACCGAGTTGTTGTTGTTCTTAGCGTTTAACGTCCGCTTCCACCGAAGGTGATATCGCAGATAAGTCTTATTTGTCATGTTTATTATCTTTGCTGTGGGAGGAAACCGGGGTGCCCGGAGGAAACCCACAAGTCCCTATCTCCATGCCACATACACTCACATCAAAGGATCCAAACCACAGCCGTAAGAGGTGACCTGCCAAGTAGGTAAGCATTTTTTTCCGTCCACCGGAGCCAGGTTTTATGACGTCATATGAGGATTGTGGGTTAGGATAAGGGTTAGGATAAGGGCTGTGGCCTGCAGATTTCGCCACAGTCTCGAGATGTAGACAGGGCTAGCCCTAACCCTAACCCTGGGCCAAACCTAACCCTTACCCTAACCCACAATCCACAAAACGTTTACCTGCCAAGTAGAGGTCGATGCTACATGTGACGTCAAAGGTGATGCAATCGACTGGTGAATCGGGGGAAGCATTCGGCTGGTGTGTCCATTGCTTTATAAGTGCGATGTTTAGGTCAAAGTTTAAATCGTGGGTATGTAGTCTTTGTAGACCAAACACGTCAACAGTACCTCACGCATTCAATTTTATGGATGTTATCGTCATTAAAAAACGGGTCGGTATGAAATTTCCCCGTATATGATTCTACAATGATTGCGAGATATTAGAGTAAATTCTATAGCTATGCAAGGGGGTGTGGTGGTGCGAAAGCTCGCCAATATGTAAAAATGGTCAGAGGTGATTTTAAAGCGAGAATTACATAATTATTTCTATGCCGCTTGCTTAATAGGTTGCCCACTCACTATTATTCGATCATAATTATGTATCATTCTCACGCTTAAATATCATTCATACCGGAATTAATAACACAATTACCTAGCTGACGTTTTTTTATCCACCATGTGAATAGCTATCTTCAAACGCTTGAATTTGAAGTAGAAAATGATATTTTTGCCAATTTTTCAACTGGCAAAAGTGAATTATAGGATTAATACGATCATTTTTTAAACAAGATAGGACTGTTTATAGATACCATCGATTTTAACTTAAAAATATGAAATTCTCGCTTTAACTGTGAAAGGTACCCATTTATCTTTCAGGTGTTGGAAATCGTTTAGCAGACGTGAGTATCAAGGTTTATGAAACTACACCATCCACGGATTCTCCAAATAATTTATGTAAGTTTTTACCGGGAGAATTTGGTTGTATAATTAGAACCATAGAATGTGACAAGTCAACTTTTGGCCGGTGGATTCGGATTTCAAAACCTACAGAATATTTAACCCTTTGTGAAGTTGAGGTTACCGGACATTTAATAAGACCATCAATGTGAACGGTGAATAATTTATTACGGTTACATAAACAGAACTTGTAAAAGAACTTTTATGAATATGGTAACAGACTGGCCTAAAGCGATGTTTTTAGGTTACATTTATTTTATTTATTTTTAAAATTATAATTAAAGCTGGATCATTTGCAGACGTGTACAGGGTGTATCTCAAGTTAGGGCCGGTTGTCGAATCATAAAAAAATATTAGGTGTAGTCTTGTGTAAACAATTCACAGTTGGTTAATTCTTTTAGTCCCTCGGCGTATTCAATTAATCAGTTAATTTGATACGAGATATCCAGCAATGTAAAATAGTAACCTAAACTAGTCCGGCCTTGGCAGAACCGTGAAAATTCGCAGGAAGTGGCGTTGTGACGTTTCCAACAATTTCATTCTCTGGCTAGAGTGAGCTGAGTGGATTGAAAATGAAAGAAACCGAACGACATTTTATTTTTGAGTTACATCTAGTTGGCCGTTCGCACTATTATAGTTAAAAACTAGATAATGTAAATTTCACCGGCCGAAATATCTACCTAGCCTCGATCATCATTACTAAAGTCAGTACGGTAAAAAGCATATAGTTTCGATTATCCAACTATTGATTTAATCGTGGAAGAAAGTTATGCAGTGAATCGGGTCAGAATCCACTAAAGATGGCAGGCTAGCGATGCCATCGAGAGTTGATAATGATACGGATAATGCTAGAACTTAAATTTGTAATATTATAACTGTTGTAAACGTTGTATTCTGCTTTATGTAAACTCGTATTTTAGACGGTATATTTTCTTTGTGGAATAAACGAATTGGCGACATTACCGATTTAAAAATCAAATTCACAATTGCGCGGAACTATTTGCAAATCGCATTGTCGGACGTCCTATATAGTGAATTGAACGGGTTACCTTTATTGAAACAACATTACCGCTGTAAAATAATATTCAAATACGGAGGGATAATATAGTATAGGATAGTTCGGATATCATCATTACCTTTGCATCAATTCAATATCTCTAACTTCTTTAATGCATTGCTTGAAAGCAGGGCAGTCCCGGCATCAAACGGCCACTTCGGGTCGAAATTTGAAACTTTTCAATTCATTATACTGCAAAGATAGCCTACCTAATTCTGAACCCCCCCCCCCCCCCTAACCAAAGCAAAATTAGATGTTATTCATCTGTCACAAGGATCGGGTTTTCTGTATGTAAATGCCCCGGTCTTGGTGTAATTGTTGCGACCAGTTAATGCCAAACAGAAAACATAATTAGCATTATTCAAATTTGACCTGTAGAGTCAACTCCAATATGAATCGTGACACCAAAAAAACTCATTTATGGAAGCCTATTGCGGCCATTTCAGAATCTCGTGTTCTCGCCGCGAGAAGTCGAGGGCGAGAACACGAGAAGACGAGAAGTCGAGGGCGAGAACACGAGAGGACGAGAAGTCGAGGGCGAGAGTGCGAGGGAGCGAGAACGCGAGGAAACGGGGCGAGAATACGAGGATCTCGCCCCGAGAACACGAGATTACTTTCACCTCGACTTCTCGTCTTCTCGTCCCTCGACTTCTCGTCTTCTCGTGTTCTCACCTTTGAAAAACCTCGTGTTCTCGCACTCTCGCCCTCGACTTCTCGTCTTCTTGTGTTCTCGCCCTCGACTTCTCGCTCTCTCGTGTTCTCGCCGTTGAAAAACCTCGACTTCTCGCTCCCTCGCTCCCTCGCCTTTGAGTCAATCTCGTCCTCTCGTCTTCTCGACTTCTCGTCTTCTCGCCTCGGAAGTGCAGTTTATACGCGCAAGTCCATATTGACTACCGTATCGGCATTTGTATTTAGAAATAGATTATAATAAACGGAAATGTTCTAGAATATTTAATAGTCCTAAGCAATTTTAATCTCTTCTTGTACAGATAGTATTGTATTCTGTAATCGATTTTAAGTCTTCAGTCGAATCTTTCTTTGCTCTCTAACTTAATCAGCCTTCATCGGGTGTTTTCACTTGATGCGTGGTTTTGTCAGTACAGTGTCAATCAATCAATCAAATCTTTATTCAGTATTTAAGGCCTCTGGTCCATGGTACATAGTAGTGCATTATAATAAATATAGTATAATGTATAGTCGTTCGAATGGTATTTTAAAAACAAAACGGGTCCCTTCCACGGAATCGACATGAAGTTGATTCTACGGTGGCTCAGTGGGTAGGACGTTTGCTCTCTAACTTCTTCAAAGTTGGTCGTGATTTTTCTGGCGATTTTCCCTCTTGTCAGTGGTGTAGGACGGACAGCTTAGCAAGAGACAAAGTATAATCGTGCGGATGGAATAAAAATAACCGAGGCCCCGTGTCCGGAATGTAATTGAAATAGGAGCTACGGTAGGTCAGTGATTGGGACGTTTGCTCTCTTACTTCAGTGGTGTAGGAGGAAGACTTGACAGGGGACCACGTATGTTCGGATGGCATAGAAAAACGATGTCCCGGGTTCGGAATCGAAATGAAGTGGGAGCTAGGGAGGTTCAATGAGTAGGACTTTAATGTTTGGAGCCACGACGGCTAAGTGGGTAAGATGCTGGCTCACTAAACTGAAGGTCATGTGTTCGATCTCTGCATTGGACTAGAAAGTTTATCGGGTTTTCCGACGTGGTTATATCATTGGTTCAGGACGGAGAGTTTGGCAAAGACAGTTTATTTGTTCGAATGGGACGCAAAAAACCGGGTTATAAATTGCATGCACGTTAAAGATCCCATGGCAGTCTGAATTCGAAATAAGAGGAGACCTAGGTGCCGCTTCCCTGGCACAATTTCTTTCATAGCACAGTCGGAGCAGAACAGTGGGACGTTAAACCCTATTTTATTTAATTTAATCCAAGTTCATCGGAAATTTTCTGGCGGGGTTTACCCATGCCAGTGGAGAAGGAAGGATGGGGTAAAAAAGAGCGAGTTCCTGTGTCCGGATTCGAAATGAAGTTTGCGCTGCGGTGGCTTAGTGGGTAGTCTAGACTTTTCTGGCGAGGTACCGTCTTATCAGAGTAGGATGGAAGGCCTAGGGACAGCCGGTCTTTGGGATGACATGGAAAACGGAGGTCTCGTATACACAATATTGGCGGGTGGTGGTGATGGTGTGTGTGTGTAGGGGGGGGGGGGCTCGGTTTCAATCCCCGTTTATATGTGACAAGGAGTAGGGCGGGATTAGGGGCGGGAACCGGCCCGGGCTGCCGTGTCGGAGTGGCCCCTTTCACTGACCCCGCCTCCACCCGTGTGGACTCTCCCCCTGGGAACTTTTGAAATATGAATCCCAAATATGCGATTTGGTGGCATATCTGATTATTATCTCTGTCAAATAATATATTTCATAAATCGATTAACTTAATTCAACTGACGTGGATTCGAATCCCCAGTGGTACGTGACGAGAAGTAGGGTCGTCTGTCATGGGTTTACTTTGGGTCCTCAATTTTCCGCTAAACCATATGTAAGTCCCGAATTGATCTAGTTTGTGTTGAGTGGACGTTAAATCCCATTTCTCTCCCAACCTCGTCGGTTTTCTGCGGGTCCTATCCTAAGATGTCCTCCCACAGCTAAAGACGACTACGTACAAACAAATTATTGGAATAAAATTGAACCATATGTTAGTCCCGAAATCATCTAGGGTATGTCGAGTGGAGGTTAAATCCCAATTTCTCTCTCTCTATTCTCTCTTATAATTAGTCTATTGTTTTCTTTTTTTAATAAAAAATGGTATGATTGATGAAGGTGACTTATTGTTAATTTTATGGTTAAGGTCACACGGTATTATTATTTTTGTTTTTTCTTAACATGATATATAATTATAGTACCAAACCAGTATTTCAATCATGCCAAAATCGTTTTCATGTGTATTTAGTATATATTTCTCTTGGATATTGTTTCACTGAAATAGTTTTGAAAAAATACTTGTTTCCAGTAAATAACAGATTTTTTTCAATCATTGGTGCTATTTCTCTACTACTGGCCATATTTATTCCACAGATCAGGGATTAGTCGTTTTTATCGTATCAATACAACATTTAATATGTGGTATTATACAGTAATCCCGGCATATCTGCAGAAAAATTCTCTCTGACAAATGTAAACAAACCAACGTGTTCCCTCCCGTAAAAGCCATTCCATGGTCTATTTATGGCTATTGACCTGTGACCCATGACGTTGATTGCTTTTATGGTTTCTGATTGGCTTAGAATTTGATTTTGTTCCACCCCATTATGGCTAAACTTGACAAATGACAGACCCCACCTTCCCAACGTCCACGCTAATGTGTAGGCTTCACGGACTCCCGTTTTTTTTGTCCCATCCGAACGACTAGACGTTATCCATTGCCAGCCACCACCCCCCCACCGTCCCCCATCCTACACAAATGACAAGAGAGGACATCTCCAGAAATAGCCCGATGCACTAGAGAGCAAACGTCCTACACACTGAGCCACTGTAGCCACCGACTGAAAAATCCCGGAAAACTTTAATAAAGTATAAGAGTAAACGTCGATCCTACTGACTGAGTCATCGTAGCTCCAGTTATATTCCGGCAACGGGATCTCGGTTTATTGTATTCCATCCGAACAAATATACATCGTCCCTTCTCAGGCCCTCCGTCCTACACCACTGACACCACTGGGTTTTCGATCCTTGCGGTGACTGAGAAAGTTCATCCAAATTTCGTGGCGCGGCTTCTCCTTGTCAGTGATGCAGGACATAGGGCCTAACATTGGCTTGCACATAAAAGATCCGTCGGCAGTTTAAATTCGATACAAGAGTAGACCGTAGCGCCGCTGCCCGGGCAAAATTTCCTTGATAACACACTGCAGATCGTATGCACGTCTTCATTAGCCCAACTTAGGAACAGACAGTAGGACGTTAAACCCCATTTTATTTCATTTCATTTCATTTAGATTTCGGACACGTCACCTCGGTTATTTTTATTTCATCCGAACGATTATGTGGTGTCTCTAGCCAGGCTCTCCGTCCTACACCACTGACAACGGTGGACATAGCCGGAAAATCACGACCAACCTTGAAGAAGTCAGAGAGCAAACGTCCTACCCACTGAGCCACCGTAGAACCAGCTTCATGTCGATTCCGGGCACAGGACCTGTTTCTTTTTCTTTTAAATACCATTCGGACGACTATACATTGTTCTTTGTCAGGCTCTCCATCCCACAGCACTGACAAAAGCACGCATCAAGTGAAAACACCCGATGACGGCTGATTAAGTTAGAGAGCAAAGAAAGATTCGACTGAAGACTTAAAATCGATTACAGATACAATACTATCTGTACAAGAAGAGATTAAAATTGTTTAGGACTATTAAATATTCTAGAACATTTCCGTTTATTATAATCTATTTCTTCATACAAATGCCGATACGGTAGTCAATATGGACTTGCGTATAAACTGCACTTCCGAGGCGAGAACACGAGAAGAAGAGAAGTCGAGGGCGAGAACACGAGAAGACAAGAGGACGAGATTGACTCAAAGGCGAGGGAGCGAGGGAGCGAGAAGTCGTGGTTTTTCAACACGAGAGAGCGAGAAGTCGAGGGCGAGAGCACGAGAAGTCGAGGGCGAGAGTGCGAGAACACAAGGTTTTTCAAAGGCGAGAACACGAGAAGACGAGAAGTCGAGGGACGAGAAGACGAGAAGTCGAGATTCTGAAATGGCCGCAATAGGCTTCCATACTCATTCATGCCTTACGTGTAATGGTCGTCAACAATATACTATAGAGGGGTAGATTAAAGACAGTCATTTATAATTTGCTTGATACAGTACGTGTCTAACGTGATTTTATTCTTCATTATATTTTATTGAGTCAAACATTGTTTCTTGTATATATGTAATTTCACTTGCGTTATGTATCTTAAAGCTACAATTTCATATTTTTAAGTTATATTTTTAAAAATGTATTAAAATAAAGCTCTAAAATAGGTGGTATCTATAAACAGTCCTACGTTGTGAAAGAATAATCCTATTAATCCTATAATAATTCACTATTGCTAGTTGAGAAATTGGAAAAAATATCATTTTCAACTTCAAATTCAAACGTTTCAAGATAGCTATTCCATGGGAGGGGATGGGGTGGGGTTAGAAAAACAAGGGAGGTAATTGTATTATTATTTCCGGCGTGAATGATTTTATCCACAGATCACTAATTATTTCCCCATTGACTTCAATGTTAATTCTCGTCTCTTAGACCGGTTGTAACTTTTTCCCAAATATTCGTTGGGTAAAACGCTTTCTGCCACAGATGGAGCAACATGTGGCAAACTCTTGCCCAAAAGAATGTATGAGGTTCTTCATGAAGAACTTGAGATAGACAAGCTGGAAGTAGAGACAGCTAACCTTGCAATTTTCGGCCCTCCCTTTCAACTTAACCAACCTCACAACTCTTGTATCCTTCCGCCTCAAAACCTGGCAGAAAATGTATTTCCAAACCCTCTCCTTCGATTCTACACCAAAAACTCAACAAAAATCGCCATGCAAAAGTAGGAAAAGGGAAAGGGAAAGAAAGACTAAAAATAACTTTCGGCCTTGTATCGTGGGCGACGGCCCATGAATTTGGTGATCTGTGTCCATTTCCAAGTGTGGGAAATAATGCCTATGATCGTACAATAATGAGTTGACAACCTTTTGATCAAAAGACATAAAAATAATTATGTTTTGACTTTCTTAGAAAATATGAAATTCTCGCTTTACATGTTTATGGGTTCCAATTGGTTTATAATTAATCATTGGCTTATATAAGCATAGGCTACTAATTAGACAACCGTAGTTCTATTTTTATTTCACGTGTAAATATATTTTATCATTGCCATTGCCTACTAACCATCGCAACATATGGTTCACAAAATATATTCGTTAGTCCATGTTCAGTTTGAGCTCAAAAGTGTTGGCTGCACGCTAATTCATTTTTACTTTTCATATATGATGAGCGTAAATTGCATATGCATAGGCGTATGAGCCGGGGGGGGGGGGCAGGGTTGGTGCATTTGCCCCCCAAAAATTATTTTCAGGCAATGAAAATTCGACGACCTTTTTTTCTATTAACGTTTAGAGAAAAAATATAACTAACTTATTTCTATGAGATCCACACGGCCCGAAAAGTATTTTCTCGTCTTTTTCTTGTCCACTGCATGCCCGAAAATATGCCCGAAGTTCTCTTATGATAGGTATGCCCGAACAAACGGTATTGCCTGAAAATAGGTATTGCCCGAAAAACGGGCAGAGGAAACGAGCCTAATGGAAAACTGCTAGGAAACAGCCAGTTGCCAGGATGGATTCGTCCGTTTTCGGACGTCATTTTTGCTGGACGTCATGGCCGTGACTCTCACTTTCTCTAAAAAGACTATTGGACTACTTGAGAAACTGTACGAAATTGTGAACATTCTGCTGGACGCCGTATGGACGTGCCTCTCATATTTCTAAAATGTTTTACTTTTGTTCCTGAGTCCTGATTTGTACGATCAATCTGATGAGACGATTATCTCTGAATATCAAAATATTGTTTAATTTGTTAGAATTGTATTGATTTATATTATATTATATCGATTATATATAATCAATATAATATACTATATTATATTGATCATATTGATTTCGATATATATACTATATTAATTATATTATATTGATTTCGGGCAATTTTCTCTTATGTCCCCTTGAATTACTTTGAGCTCCTACGCCTATGTGCATATGGAAGCTTAACAGCTAAATCAAACATGCAAATGATTGGCTAAATAAAGATTCAACCAATGTGCGTCTAAATGACATATCGGCAGCTACGCCGCCTATAAGGAACACGTGTCGCCTCTTACCATTATAAACGTAACATGATTTACAAATAGTGCCTTTGCACAGCCAAGTGATTTGTCCCCTCCCATCCTTTTATAACCCATAGATAGTTCAATTGTAAATCTATAGACTTAACTTTGTACATTATATTGATCTGTATTTTATCATGATTTAACACAATAAAGCATTTGAACTCTCTCTTCTGTTTTAATTCAAGGAACGCACGAAACAATAAAATTAACTACGGCGTATGACACGAACGCGCCCCTTTAAAATACCATGGGAGCTTATAAATCAAATTTCAAATGTTCCTGTTTTCAAACATGAATTAAAGTCGATAGGACATTGCTACCTCGGCTAACCCATTACAAGACCAAAACATTGATTTATGTTGGATAGGCTCAGACAACAAAGATAACTACGTGTGTTTTAATTAAAGGGACAATAACATTCTTGCTGGCCTGGTAGCTCCAGAAAATAAATAAAACCCTTATTCTAAGTACTAGATGTTTAAGTGTCCTACCTGTTGTGTAAATTATCCATTACAACCTATTTTACTTGTCCAGAGGGTTCGAAAATATTTTAAAATCCAAGTCACAATTGAAAAGGTTTACTTTAGACTTTTCAAATCAATTGGTTGAATTTTTCCAATTTTTCAAAATAGGTGTGTTAAGATGAAATTTATATCATCATTTAATTGGAATATTCTAAAATAATACGATTCGTTGGCCAGAATGAAGATTGGGACATATTACTCAGTTACAACAAGAGTGTTATTGGGGCTTTAAACAAAACAACAAATTCAACGAAAGAAATGATATTTTAAGTACAAAAAAACAAAGAAATGGAGCTTGTAAACCTCTTACACGACGCCTACAATATGTACATATGGAACAATAAAAGCCATAATCAATAAGCTTTCCAAAGTACAAGTTCGTACAAGGTGTAACAATATCATGACCTCGACTTAATATTATGATAGTTGCAAATACATGTACGTATATACGTACACAAGCTTCATTATATAGGACATAGTGCTACGTTAACAAAATCCACAATCTCGAAACCAGAAAAATTTTTGAAGAAATTTCTCTGGTGAATCGGGGTAGCCATTTTCCCGGAAGGTGACATTTCTCGTTTATTTGCTTCGTCCGCCCCCGATTTTATAATAATAATAATAATAATAATTTATTTACAACTTTAAGGCATTTGCCTATAGTACAATCACATATATTTGATAATGATACAATATAAATACAATCATAAAGTCTTGGCTTTTGACTAGTTCATATACAATATAATAATCAAGAAAATATAATAGTCTACAATTATATCACTGTTTTCCATAACTATCAATATACCATTTAATAAAATATTTTTAAATATATAATATAACTAGAACTAAAAAGAACAATTTGGTACGAAAGTATATTACACAATCAGATACATTTTAATATTTAAGTATTTCGTTTCTGATTTCCATTCCCTTTGAAATGTAGATAGACAAATTTCGAATAAGAACCGGATCGTTTGAAGTAAATAAAGATATAAGATTACATTCATTTGGGGAAGCAATTAGCCATCGAGGTAAAAAATTATTTCTTATATCATTTAAAATTGGACATTTTAACATAAAGTGAATCTCATCACCGATTTGATTTAAATTACATATTTTACAAACACGGTTTTCCCTCGGGATTTTAGTCCGACGTCCTTCTTCAATTTCAAGTAAATGTGTTGAACATTTAAAGTTTGCTAATGCAAAACGTAGTTTGTGTGATAGATCGTTTATTAAGTAAGATTCCCGGTATATTCCCGATTTTATTTTAGAGTAAAACATACAGCGGGGCGAGTTCGAAGTAAACTCGTGCCACTCTTGTAAGCCAACATCTCTGACACGCTGTTTAAAACGGAATAAAAATTCATTCACATTTACGACCCCCTGGTTTATCCAAACATGACCAAATCCGTATCTAAACAATATATTTCTAATTCTTGAACACCAATTTATTCGACCATTTAAATCCTGATTATAGAGCATTTCGTAAAACAGTTTAGGTAACCTAGATCTGTCCATTAACATTAATTTAAAGAAGTATTTAATAGGTTTACAAACATAATTTGCATACAGTTCGTATCTTCCACATTCAGCTCTTGCAAGAGCATTTGTTGTTTTTAACCCTGTACAAAGTATCCATTTACAAAACTTAGTTTGAACTTGTTCTATGTCTGGTATCTTTTCTGTGCCCCAAACTTCAGCACCATAAAATAAAATAGGAGAAACCATTGAATCAAACAATTTAAAGGCTATATTAGCGTTTCTACTACCCAATTTTGAAATGCATAACTTAATGACGTTAAGTGCCTTAGATGCCTGCATTGATAGAGTTTTGCAGCACACATTCCATTTTAAACGGCTTGAAAAGACAATACCCAAATACTTATAACTATTTACAACTTCAATCGGATTACTTTGATAGTGCCACTTTTCTATTTTGGACAGAACACCTCCATTTTTGAACACTACAATTTTAGACTTTTCAATATTGACTTTCATATTCCACTTACTGCAGTATTTCTGTAGAATGTCTAATTTATTTTGAAGCCCACCTGGTGTATCTGACAAAAGAGACAAGTCATCCGCAAAGAGAAGCAAGAATACATCATCAATGCTGGAGTTAATAAAGATCCCAGAGCCACTTTCCGTTTTGGTTACTAGTGCCAGTTCATTAATGAATATTCCAAACAACCAAGGACTTAGTACACAACCCTGCTTTACCCCTGAGAGACAGTCAAAGTAATCCGACAGAGTACCATTTGCTCTTACGCAGCATTGGACTGATTTATAAATATTACATAATAAATTATAAATTCGTCCATTGAGTCCTCTTTTAAGAAGCACGTAGAATAGCTTACTTCTAGAGATACAGTCATACGCGGTAGAAAAATCAATAAAGGCGCAATAAAGCACACCACCTTTGGGTTTTGATAAATATTTTTGGACAATAGCATTAAGTGTAAATATATTGTCAATGGTTGAATACCATCGACGAAAACCAGCCTGTTCCTCAACTAGTAAGCTATTCTCGTCTGACCATTTAACTAGCCGTTCGTTGATAATTATAAAGGGATTTTACAAGAGATATCAATAAGCGAAATTCCTCGGTAATTATTAGGAATATCAGTATCACCCTTTTTATGTAAAGGATGTATAATACTTTTGGACCAATTCTTAGGAATGGTACCACAACTTAATATACAGTTATATAATTTATGTAATAATGGTAACAGTTGAGATACCGCGCGTTTATAAAATTCGGGTGGTATCAGATCCTCACCTGGAGCTTTTCCCGCCTTTAAATTTCCTATCGCATGTATAATTTCTGCTTCTGAAATTTCGCGGTTTAGCTCGGCATAAGCTGGATCCCCTACGATTTGTTCATGATTGCTTTCGTGTTCAGTCACATATTGTTGTACAAAATTGTCAAAGTTAACATCCGATGTATCTACAGTCGGATTTAATAACGTTTTAAAATGATCATACCAATCATCAATACTTATATTGACGGCCGGGGCTTTATTTGTGTTAAAATGTGTTTTGATATTTGACCAAAAAACACTGGAGTCTCTTTCATCGCACAATTTCTCGATTAGAGATTTTTTAAAGAGTTCTTCTTTAAGCTTATACTCGTCTTTAAAGGAATGTTTGGCATCTAAGTATCGTTCTAGATCTCGTTGGCTATTCGTGATACGAAAAGTATTTAATAAATTGCACCTTTCATGTTTCAGTGACCGTAAAAGTTACTGTCAAACCAGGGTGGTTGTGGGCGGGATACTGTACTCGAAGTAGACACAGTTTTCATATTGGATTTATCACCAATGGATTGTAATAATTTGTTAAGGTCAAGGACGGTATTATCAATAGTTGTCAAATCAAGATTGTCACTTATATATTCGAGTTTATCTATGAAATCATCTGTATTTATGAAGGCGTCAAATTTGTCTGCAAAATCACCTTTCCACTTGTATCTCGTTGTTGCGTTATGTACTTTGTCAGTATACGTTTCCAGACATATTTGTAGAGTACATGATATTGGAAAATGTTTGGAAATATCAGGTGTCAGAACACAAAAGTCAGTAATACTTTTAAAGAGGCTGTTACTAACAAGAATATAATCTATAGTACTAGCACCGCTTGAAGTTACATAAGTAAAGTTACCTCTACTATCAGATGGTTTTCTACCATTCAATATCACTAGATTATTTTCCCAGCACATCTCTAGCAAATGCTTTCCGAATGGATTAATAATTCTGTCGGAATTTTTACGTGGTACGTCTATTTCAACATATTGTTCTGCGAATATCTCGTAAAAAGATTCTAGACCCGGAATGTGATCTGGTTTATCAAACTTCACGTAGTCCAAGTCCAACCTCGTTCTAGCATTCATGTCGCCCATTAAAACAATATCGACGTTTTCATAAAGAAGTTGTATAGAAATAAGTGCCGATTCGACTGCTGATAAGTTACATACATAATCTTTATTCTGGTAGAAAATCGAGTCTTTAGGAGGTGTATAAATACAGCCAACTACAATGTCTTTTTTAAGACCGAACGTTGTTGTATTAATGTGTAACCATACCATTTCTTCGTATGTTCCGTCATTTAATATTTGTTTAGTATACTTTTGGAGAGAATTTTTCACAAGCATGAGTATCCCACCCGATTACTTGAGTGATTCACATTTTCGCATGCACTCAAAGACACTATAACCAGGGAAAATTTGCGCAAATTCATTTTTTGTTTTTTGGAATGTTTCAACGAAACCTATTATATTATAATCTTGGATAAGATCGTGAATTTCGTCACCATACGAGTTGAGTTTGTGGGACAGGCCTTCAATATTCCAAGCCAGAAAAGTTAATTTATCAAAATTGTTCTTGTTATTTTTCAAGTTGGGTTGCTATTTATTGATTTGAACAAGTTGTTTATTAGTAAGGTCAAATGTAAATACATCTTTGTTTATAATTAACTTGTCGTATTTCAGAATGACAAGGTTCTCACTTATCTTTTTGGCCTCTTGTAAGTGAGGTATGAGTGCTTTTCGGATTGAGCGAACTTGATCTGAATAATCCTCTGAAACATGGACAGTGGATTCTTTGAGAAGTGTTCGAGATTTAGTCAGTATTAAGTCTCTTGTTCTGAGTCGATGAAAACAAACTTTGACTGGGCGAGGGCGATTACTGTTCAATGTTTTCTTTCCGATTCGATGAACTCGATCAATGGCTACTAAACTGTCATCATCGGCTCCATCTAACTTTAATTCATTAATCAAAACATTTCTAACCAATTTCTCGCCATCTTCCCAAGTCTCCCGTTGGCCGTCGTTCCTTTCTTCTAGACCATAAAATATCAAATTTTTCTGTCTCAATATATTATCCGTTGAATCAATTCTCTGTTTGAACCCCTCAGTCGCCGATTTAACTTCTTTCAGTTCACTTTGCAACTGAAGTACTTCATCCTTGATGTTCATCTCCCGCACCTCTCCTCTTAAACTAGCAACTTCGTCTTTTAGAGCAGATACGACTAGAGTTAGATCTTTAATAGCATTTCGACTTGAAATAGATTCTAACTCACCGGTTATTGGAAGCTGGGTTTGCCTTGTAGCAGGTATGGAAGCGTATTTGGGTCACTACTTATTGAGATAATATCCAAACATATCGACTAAAAATATGTCAACTTTATGAGTTATATTACAAGAAATCGACTTAATAAAGTTGACTTAACGCATTAAATTCACCCTATGCCGACATGAACTATGTCGATATGTTTACATCATGCCAATGGTCGATTTGACTCAAAATTGATATTTCGTGTTTTATTGCATGATATAATGATATGGCTACAGACCACTTATGATTTGCCCATTTAACTTTAATGTTAATTCTCGTCTCTCGGGGAACGCCTTCTGCCACAGACAAAACAACATGTGGCAAACTCATGCCCTAAAGCATGTATGAAAATGAAGTGAAATGAAATGGGGTTTAACGTTTTACTCTTCTGCACCTAACCTAGGCTAACGGAAGACGAGCATACGCCATGCGGTACAGTGTACTATGAGAGAAATTTTGCCCGGGTAGCGGCGTTACGGCCTACTCTTACATCGAATTCC
Organism: Patella caerulea; assembly: GCA_036850965.1. NCBI lineage: Eukaryota > Metazoa > Mollusca > Gastropoda > Patellidae > Patella > Patella caerulea. The sequence continues at coordinate 20,050,290 of JAZGQO010000011.1, forward strand.
AACTGCCAAAGGATCTTTTATGTGCGCGCCAATATGTTTTTCGTCCCATACGAACGACTAGACAGCTGTCCTTGTTAGGCCCTCCGTGCTACATCACTGACAAGGGGAAAGCACGCCGGAAAATCGAGATGAACTTTCTCGGCCAATGCAGGGATCGAACACCCGACCTCCAGACTAGCGAGTCAGCGCCTTGCACCAGTTAGCCACGTGATCCCCCAAGCATGTGTGAGGTTCACCATGAAAAACCTGAGATACACAAGCTGGAAGTAGAGACACGAAAACAAGCAATTTTCGGCCCTACATTTCAACGTAACCAACTTCTCAACCCTTTATCCCTCCGCCTCAAAATCATGTATATTACTATAACCTGGCAGAAAATGTATTTTCAAACCCCTTTCTTTGATTCTACACACAAAAAAGCAACAAAAATAGCCATGCAAAAGAGGGAAAAGGGAAACGGAGAGAAAAAAAAATAAAAAAATATCTTTCGCCTCACATTCGTAGATGACGGCGTAGTAGAAATATTTGGTGAGCTGTGTAGTATAAAAGGGTGAAACTTCAAGTATATCGAGGTTGTGGGCCATCTAAAACTCACAATTTTAATCGATTTTGATGAAACTTGAAGTATATCTTTATAACCCAAAGATCTTTGTGCTGTCGATATTCGTGCATATCGTATCGGAGCTTAATGAATAGTGTTCTGTGTAATCTGTTTATATCCTGTCCCATTTTTTCACAGAACTCAAATACTGCCTTTAACACGAAAGATTTTAGCCCAAAAGACCCAGGGACCTGAGATGCACCGATGTACATAAAGCAACATGTGTACTTAAAGGGTCATGATTTTTGCAATTATTCTTTGATTTTTTCTTTTTCTTTCACCGGTATGTTTTCAGAACATATGGAGAGCATATTATTATAACAAAGGCCTTTTGGTGATACCTGACGTTTTACCCCTATATACTACACATCTAACCAAATATTTCCAAGCCGTAGGACGATAGTTATTTTTTAGCCTTTCTCTCCCTTTCCCTTTACCCTTTTTGGCTTTTTTTGTGTAAAATCAAAGAAAACCGTTTGAAAATACTTTTTATGCCAGGTTTTGGTGAATATTCACGACTTTTAGGCGGAAGGATACAAGAGAGGTTGGTTACGTTGAAACGTAGGACCGAAAATTTCATGTTTACTTGTCTCTACTTCCAGCTGGTATATCTCAAACTTTTCATGGTGAACATCATACATACTTTTGGGCAAGAGTTTGCCACATATTTTGCTTTATCCGTGGCAGAAAGCGTTCTACCCCAAATAAATTTTGAGAAAACTTAGAGCCGGTCTAAGAGACGAGAATTAACATAAAAGTTAATGGGGAAAACATTAGTGGTCAGTGGCCATATTATTAAGTCCATATATTATGCAATAAAACCTGACATATCGATTTAGAGTCAAATCGACTATTGACATGATGTAAACATATCGACATAGTTCATGTCGGCATAGGGTGAATTTAATGCGTCAAGTCAACATTATTAAGTCGATTTCTTGTAATATAACTCACAAAGTTGACATATTTTTAGTCGATATGTTGGGATATTATCTCAATAAGTAGTGACCCAAATACGCTTCCAGAAGCAGGGCCTGGATTACTCTCGACATCTCCGGCCATTATTAGAAGTACATTTGCAACAAACAAGAGTGATATCGTCATATTTAGATGTAGACCTTGAGTCCGAAACTTCCTGGTTGCTATCCTATGAGTATAACATCCAATGTGTGCCCTCCAAGCGTCCAAATCACAAATCATTTTACGAATTAATGTTCTTTTTATAACACAGTGGAAAAAACCCTACAAAATTATCCTTGTTATTAAATAGTGATTAGTCAAGCGAGGAGAGCACCTCTATAACACGTCTTCACACCTCGACTTCACACCCCCGATTTTACGTGCCTAGATGACCGAATCACTTAAAAATATACCCACGCGTAAAAAATAGATCTTTACAAAAACTTGAATTTGTTCGTTTATGATCCAATTTTATGTCAGCGAGTTAACTTTGACTCAAGAATCATTTTACAACAAACGAAACGACGATCCGACCTCTAGTTTTCGAGAAATCAACCCAAAAAGATTGACCAATCAGAGGTCAGAAGGGGCGGGGCTTAGGTTTGAAAAAAATTGGAAAAAATGGACGGTCTAATGTGCCAGAGGCCTTCGGCCCCGCGGCTGCCTCTGGGAACGAGATTGCAAAATCCAGAGACTGGTACTGTCCTTTCTTTGTTCTTTATCAACAACAACCATTTCTTTTTCAAACTCAAAATTTCTCATTCAATATACACAGCTGACCTAGCTTGTTTTGAGTGGATGCTAAACACCATTTGTTCTCTCTCTCTCTCTCTCTCTCTCTCTCCATAATGATAAAGTGTTTATTTAAAAGAAAAACTCACATCTCTAAACCTTGCTCACAAAAACCGGGTGCCTTAATGAGCAGCTACTGTGAAATAAGCAGGTGGAAACAGAACATAAGATGAATCCAACCAAAACATATGTGTTTAAAGATTGACAGTGTGAAATCTCACAAGTATTATTACTGTCGCAAACAAAACGGGCGAATTGTCCTTCACTAAAATATTTCTAACCGAATGTACCCGATTTATTGATCCCTGTCAACCCTATTGCTTTGATAATCGGTCGTCAGTTGTAACAATTTGACCCAAGGGTGTGTTGCCACTTTGCCGGCAGACATCTTAAAACTAGACTCTGTTTAAAATTAGTCACCTAAGGACTGTTCACTGGTGTTTAGCGTTAATGAGCTCTTAATCCCTCTTAATAAAATCTATAAATGATATTTTGATTCCGGCGTTATGACTATAAACATGAATTCAGTTCACTATATTAATATAATTAGATAGTCGATCATTATTTAATGTTATTCAATAAAAGTTAAATTTGTTAAAATCAATACAATTTTATTCTTTAAAAAGATCTGGACTATTGTTCTAGAATTAACTCTGGATTAGCGGCATTCCTTTTTCAGGGGATTAATTAACAATGAACGATGCAACAATGGGAATTAATTATGGGGTTTACCAGTGGATTAAAACAGTTCATTAAAAACAGTTCAATTCAATATTTTATTCCATTTCAAATCAATTGCTGACGATATTTCTATAGAGCTGATTAGATGGAATATTTAAGTTGGCCGATAGGCTCTGCTGTCCCAATCTTTAAAAAGGGAGATGTAAACAATGCTGACAACTATAGAGCAATAACGCTAATTAGTTGTGTGAGTAAATTATTTTCAAGTTTCAAGCTTTTATTCTTGGAGTCATAAGACTCATCATGCGATACATAAATACAGTATATACAAACATTTACAAACTTATTTACAATATAGAAAATTGTACATGTACAATGTAGAGAGTTGCACAATGTAGGCTAAATAAAGTCGATTATCGAGTTCTTTAAATGTTTGTCTCTTTTTGTCTCCCGCCTTTGGAACACAATAACTCTCCTTCGAATTGAGTTAAATGTTCAAAATTGGTGTGTATGCTTATTAAGTCAATGCCTGGATGGAGTTCGAAGATGAGCATGTTCTTCTTAGGATAGGCAGAGATAAGCAATTTGATTGGTTGATACTTTGGGATAAGATAACTTAGGTTCATCTTGATTGATGATTGTTATGCCAATACAATGACTGCATTCTCATTTAGTAATGGAGTCGACAGTAACAGTGCATAGAAACGATTGACTCGAACACGGGGTCCCTTTCCCTTGGCCAGAGGGGCCCTTTTGTCAAGCGTGGGGGCCCTTTTGTCTGCCTTTAGGTTCCCCCTAACTAGGGTACATTTTCATTTTTTCTCGTCGGTTTTAGCATTTTTCTTTATAAAACACTTCTGGATGACACTTCGTGTACAGTTTGATTCCTTCATACGTTTGAAAAAAATAAATGTGCGATTAATTAATATGTGTCATCTATTTATTTTGGGATTTCGGCGGGGGACATCAGACTCACTGTTGGCTTGTTTTAAAAGATAAATATAAAAATATACCAAGGTTACACAATTCTTTGAAATTGTTGGCTTTCAACAGCTGAATCAATTTATATACACTATATACACTATATACACTTGGATTTGTAAAATAATAGGGTTTAATATAACGTTTGCGAATATCATTAAAAAAGGGGGGCATACTAGAATACAATGTGTTTCGTCCTCAATCTCAGCTAGGCTACATAATTCACAGAATCTTTTTTGTCTTTCTATAATATGTTTGTACCTACCAATTTCTATATTTAGACTATGTGTAGATAGTCTAATTTTTGCAATATTTTTAATATATTTAGAATGTATGTGTTTACGTAAGTAATACTGAAGAGAAAAATTAGAAATACAATGCTGATACAAGTAGCCTTTAGGAGATGAACAAATTTATTTTTTCAAAACAATTTTGCTTAAAAATATCAAATACTCTACTCTTAATTAGTATAAACGACTGCCGATTGTTTTCCCAGATATAACCGAGGCCCATAAGCCCCGCTTTAAACAATTCGTTTTTTTATATTTAAGATCCATGTACATTTATTACTTATTAACTCACTTAAACATGATTTTAACAATACATTTGTAGTTGAAGCTACCTTAATAAAATATTTGAATATTTACAAATATTTAAATTGAAAGATTGATCAAATACGACGCACAATATTAGGCTTTAGGAAAAAATTGTCAACTACTGATGCTATTTTCCATTACATTATCTAATAACAAAATACCTTAATAAAAAAAAACGACTTTATTGCTCTTTGTGGATTATATAGGAAAGCGTTTGACTTAGGAAATAGACATAATGTACTGTCAAATTATTAAAACAATGCGTTAAAGGACGTATTTTTTTTTAACATAATCAATCCACTTTATGACAATGTCAGGTATTGTGTCAGACACGATAAATTACTCTCTACAATATTGATAAGTTCAAATGGGTTATTTCAAGGTGGGGTTTTATCACCGATATTATTTTCCCTGTATGTGAATGGTTTCGAAGATCCATTTTCAACAGGTAATTGTCCATCAATTAATTTACAAATGACCAATTTATTTTTAATAATGTTATACCCAGATGACATAGTTTTATTTGCAGAAACTCGCAAAGGTTTACAAAAATTATTAGATTTACTTGAAAGCTATACCGATTCGTTGGACTTAACCGTAAAGAGTGGAAAAAATCCCCTAAAATTATGATTTTCAGAAATTCTGGTAAAATAAGAGAAACCGTCTAAGAAACATCCAATGAGTTTGACTAATTATTTAAAGAATAATGGTAAATGTAATACAGTATCACACAAAAACGTTTAGCGGGCCGGTGCGTAAAGGTATGTTTAGGTGATCAAATACCCACAATAAAAAAAAAACATTTCAACATACGTCAAAAGTATTTTAAATTGCGGTGCCGAGATTTGGGGCATACATTCGGCTAGCGATATTGAAAAATTACGTTTATTCTTTTGCAAAATATTACTTATCCGAAAAACTTGTAGTACCATAATTTATAATGAACTCGGTAGATACACTATAATTTTAGATAAAAAATGTAAGATATTGAATTTGGTTACGTAATACTGATAATATTATTCCTAAATCCTGTAATGAAGAGATGATTTTAAATAATGACTGCAGCTGAAATAAATTTATTAAAGCTGAAATAGAAGGGATAGGTCTTGGATATATATTGCTTTTAAAAGAAGTTAATAATAGTACGTCCATAGGTTATCTTCGCCATGCCCGTCTTCCATTAGCTTGGGTTAGGTACAGAAGAGTAGGACGTTAAACCCATTTCATTTTCATTTCCATTTCTCTCTCTCTCTCTCTCTCTCTCTCTCTTTCAACGGTGGTTCGAATCCTGATATCACCTTCTTATTTCCCTTGACAAGGGGAGTGAACTCGTGAAACAAACTTTACGACATTGAAAACAAAAACAGTACTTAGTATTTCTTTTCCTAATCAAATTGGAAGTGTGCCTTCTCTATATGCACTGGAAGAATGTTTTTTGTTGACCGATAAATTCCAAACTGGCAGTTATTAATTTATTGATTTTTACTTTGCGACTTTTTATCTTACTAGATATACCTTTTTATGGCAAGTGAAAGTAAACTAAAAACATGTGCACGTGTTGACAAATAAAATCAAGTTATATTATTGTTTATTCTTTATAAATTTCGATAAAGTCACATTGTTTAAAATGTTGAGAAGAGCACTAAAGAAACAAACTGACCTTGGGGCAAATAAATCTAGTAATAAACCGGCAAGGAAGAATTCAAGTCGAGTTTTAGGTGGAAAAAGCAAACGTAAATTGAAAGCTGAAAATGAACGAGCTCTCGAAGCACTGGTTTTAGGTGGAGCCGATGATGTCGTCGACCGTTTTGGCTCCAAAAAAGAATATAAACAGGTGATTTTTATTTCTCTGCTTTATGCTTACATGAAGGTAGGTGCAGTGGCTCAGTTGGTACATGTCATGTAGGTTTTTGGTTTGCTAACATGTTGTTAAACATGGCATGGACATCATTTTGTTTTCGTTCGATTATACTAATTATAGTGTTCAAAAATTAATGGGCGCAGTAGGCCTACGTTGATCCAGCTACTCTTTGGGTTAGGGTTTAGGGTAGTAAAATAGCCCGGATGTAGCCAGGTCAACGTACTAGGCCCAAAAATGTTGGCACGGTATGTTAATCTGACTATTATTAGGATCTATGTTACCGGTAGTAAAGAAACCTGCCATAGGGGCCCTGCCATAGTTCAGCTCAGAATGTAAGTCTCATCTCATTACAGTTTTTCTGTACATTCAGGAACTGGGTTCTGTTATTGATTCCTTGTCAAAAATGTTTTGGTACCCAGTCAATTTTACTGCTAAACGTCTGTGTGTCAGTCCCCGTGAAAGCCAGTAAAGGAACATTATATGAGACTTCAGGAACCTGCTTACCAAGCTAGTGTCAGTATGTGCCACACAGCAATAAATCCTCTTTTGTTAAACAGCTGGTAGAAGCCCTTGAAATCTATATGGTAACACACAAATTTATGTTACTCAGCCATATCTGAAGAAACAAAATCTTGGTAAGAAGTTGAAGGCTAAATTGGAATCTTTGCAAAATTGTGAATCTTCAGTTATCATACATATATAATGTTTTGCCTAGCCCCAAAACAATCTAACGTTTTCAAAAATTTCAATTCTGTTTCGCCCGCTTACCCGGTACCTAGATTTTATTTCGTCTTATATGACTGAATAACGTATAGTAATTGACTAGAACCAAGAAGATATTGCCTTCAAGGTTTAATATTTTCAATAAAAAAATTATTGTATTTAATCACAGGGATGGATGCAGTGATGAGTATTATCTGTTATTTTTTCCAGACAAAAAAATCGAGAAAGAGAAAGTTTGTAGGAACATCATTATTTGAAGGAGAAGATAGAGAAGCTGCATGGGAAGATGAATATGATGATATTGAAAGGTACAGTACAGACATAATACTTGTTAATATCATTTATAACCTTTAAACTCTGTCACATTTAAATAGATTGAGTAGTATCTGTATTTGTTAGCGTTACACCCAAGAAACTTTACCCTAATATCTAATTATATCTAGAAGTGGGGGGTTGGGATGGCATAGTGGTCTACAGTGCTGCGCTTCGACCTCTGGCTTGCGGCTGTGGTTTCGATCCCTGGTGGGAGCGTATGTGGCATGGAGATAGAGACGCCTTCTCAACCTCGTGGGTTTCCTGTGGGCACTCCGCTTTCCTCCCACTACTTAAGACCCCTACGTGCAAGCGAATTATTGAAATAAAATTAAACCATATGTTAGTCCCGAAATGACCTAGTTTGTGATGAGTGGACATTAAACCCCAATTCTCTCTCTCTCTCTCCATATCTAGAAGTTTACAGATACATGTATAAGTGGAAATGAAATAGTGTCTTAACAACCTACTTCATGCATTGTATGATGAGAAAAATTTTGCATGAACAGTAGCATTCCTTCCGACAACTGTCAGTGAGTACACAAGTGAACCTCTGAATATTGGTGCTACAGCCTACTCTTATATCGAATTTAAACCACAAAGGGTTCTATTACATGCATGCCAATGTTTACAATTACACAGGGCCATGTATGTTTTATATTTTAGCAAACATGTAACTGATGCCCTAAAACAGATTAATACATAAGACATATGTTTTTTTTAGTGTACAAGTAACCGATGCCCCGAAACATAAAGGTGTGAAGATTGGATCAGAACAAAGTTTATCTGGTGATGTTTATAAAGAAAGATTAAAGGAAAGGTAATTATTCTTAAAGAGTCATCAGTACTTTTACTGGTTTTGAAGAAAATAACTTTTAATTGATGTGACCATCCTCAGTATCCTCTGTTTCAGTTCATCACAGGAGTTTCAAATATTCAAATTATTTTCCCTTGATGATTCATGGGCATGTTAGTTGATTCTACGAACCAATCAAAAATCGGTTTGCATATATAGAAATCTTAGTGTCATTATTTACGTCACGATAAAGCAATGAACAATACCACTGGGGTTACCGGTGGTGTGACATGATTTGACTATACACTTACACACACAATTCAAAATGTAAAGTCAAATGAACAAACATTAACCAATTAAATATCTTAGCTGTACATGTATTCTGACAAAACAAAATATAATGCTAAAATCACACTCAATGTCTTCTGTCAGCCAAAGCCTCACTTAATTTGCATATTGACTTTTTTATACATGGTACTTTGAAATGTTTTTCTGCTTTTAGATTTGAGAAAGTGAACTCAACTCCAGATTGGGCGAAGTTAGACAGAGAATTAGTAGATTCTGATGGTAATATATTAAACATTTAGTATTATATAATGAATATATCTGTTATTATATTGTCAGTAGTACCAGATAGGGGGTCTGGAAAGCAATTTTCGTTCATGTGTGACCAAACAATGAGGTGCTATGTACTTATTGGCTTTTATGTAAAAAGAAGCCTTGACAGTTGGAATTCAGAATAAAACTAACACCAATGTCCTGGCAAAATTTCTCTCATAGCAGACTGCTATACATTTCCTTAATTCTGATTAATACACATATCCTATTTTGATTTGTTTTTTTATTGTTTGGATTTCATTTTATTAATCTTTACAACAGCAAGATCTGGGATAAGAGATTAGGCCATGAAATGATCTATGAAGGCGAGTTCTGCACCGTAGATGTATTATGTGAGACCGCTAAAGAGCATTTGAAAACAAAAAAAAAACATTACATTTTTAAAGGGCCAATCCAGAAATATTTTGGAGAATTGAGAAAAGAGGCTAAGACTCAAATAACCAGCACCGTGGCTAGGATAATGAACAATCAATGCACATATATTGCCAAAACTACAAACATTGATTGTATTGGGCTTATCATATATTGAAACAAGTTATCAAAAACCACACATTTTTCCTCATCTAATATTGGTATGTTGTTACAAAATAACAATTTCTTGTGTCACATAATATACTATTTCAATTAACTTTATTTACTGGTACTTTACAGTACTACACTAAGTTAAGTTATTATTAGTTTACACTAAGTTAAATGACAGTGATGAATTATCACATACAGCACAATAATTATCGTGTATTTATATTATATAGATGACAGTTATGTAGATGTATTATTACATAAATGTATAACACAATAATTATCGTGTATTTATATTATATAGATGACAGATATGTAGATGTATTATTACATAAATGTACAACACGATGATTATTCTATTTTATATTATATAGATGACAGTGATGTAGATGAATTATTACATACAACTGGGAATTTCCTATCATCATCAGCATCACTACCATCAGGAACTCTACAGATTAAAAAATGTACAAATTTAAACAGAGATTCACCATCACAGGTCAGTAAAATTGATATAATTGTACTTTATTATCAGTATCTATTCCTACTTTTACGATTAATATATGATTTGTTAATGTTAGAAACTTAGAGAGGGAAATCTGGTTTAATTTCCACTCGATACAGAGTACATGGCACTAACATATTGTACAATTCTATTTCTATAATTCGTTTGAGAGTAGGAGTCTTTAGCTGTGTGACCCAGAGAGAGACAGAAATGGGGTTTAACGTCCACTCGACACAAACTAGGTCATTTTGGGACTAACATAATATGGTTTCATTTTATTTCAATAATTCGCTTGCATGTAGGGGTCTTTAGCAGTGGGAGGAAACCGGAGTGCTCGGAGGAAATCCACGAGGTTGAGAGGTGACCGGCCAGCTAGAGGTTGAAGCGCGACACTCGAGACCACCAGGTTAACCCAACCCAGAGAAGACCCACAACATAGAACAGGCCACATGCTTGTCATGTACAAACAGAAAATCGAAACCATGTGACTCGATTCCGTGACACAGCTTATGATCTAATGGTGCAAGCGTTACACCTGCGGCCGCCCAGTTTAATTCAGTCTTGAGTTATACCAGCTCAGTCTTGTAATGGTTAAATATTTATATTCAGTTTCAATATTTTATATTTGACAGGCCAGATTAACAGCTTTAGAATTTCATCCTACAGCTCAAGTGGCTTTAACTGCTGCAAAAAATCAACCTTTTACCCTCTTTCAGGTAAATAATGTTACATTTTGTACATAATACAGCTTGGGTTCTCATTGTCAAATGAGTACGGTATAATAGCCTTCTAAATTTGCTTGAATAACTCCCTGCTAGGGGGACCTTCGTTATCGTGATTTCTTGACTATGGTCGAACTAAATGAATCTGAATTTCATTCAGTTTGGACCATAGTCCAAATATACTGAACCATGCTATTGTGTCATGGTCGAAGTAGTTCCAAGATGGTGTGTATCGCTAAAAGGAAAGAGTAGAATATTTAGAAAGAATCTATTTTTGTTAAGTATATGATTTTTGGAAAGCTTGAAAGAATTTTGAATTGTTGTTACTTCTATGAACAGATATTTTTTGTCTCGTACGTTATATCGGAATCTATGTAACTCTAAAAATTACACTTTATTTTTTATATTTTTGCTTTGCAAAAAGTTAAGTCAAATATAAGGAATTTTTTTCCAAGAGGACTGTCACCTTTTAACAGATGATGGACCAGATCATCGGCGTTATGTTTCTAGTTCTGACCATAAGTCTTGAAAATATTTTTTTGTAAAATATTATTACCAAAGGTCACTCAGAATGTCTTAACAATGTATAATTCAAAACATTATTCCATTGCTTTTATTAAAATTGTGCTTGTTTGTTATTCATAATGAAATTCCATAAAAACATAAGACATTAATGAGCATTTGAAAGACAATATAAAGATAAATTTTACTTTCTTAGTGTCAATATTTATTTAACATTTATGTATGTTCTTGCCATTTGTTTTTTGTAATGTCCTTTAGTTCACTCTTCCTCAAAATCATTACCTCAAGATTCTGTTTTTGTTTTTTTACATCATTAAATCGTTAAATAGAGAATTTTTAAAAAAAAATGTATATATGTGGCTATGTCAATAAACATTTATAATTGATTAAACTATTAAAGATAGGGTAGTTAATATTTTAATGAAGAGTTGGTCATTGATAAAACAGTTCAAAAATAGATGATAGAAAAAGAAAATATTGAAAATTTTAGTCAAATTACTTTATTCTGAACAAAAATAATCACTGTTGAAAGTTTGGACTAGCAATAGGAATCAACTTTCTCTGCACATTCTGCTAAAAGTGCCTATAGTTTGATTGACAGACAATAGCTCTGCCCACATTATTCTCGATTATCAAGTAACAACCTCAATGCCTATAGTATCCTTGATTGTCAGAATTATTTTATAATTGGCAGTCTCTGGTAGTGTCGTCAGTGATAAACGGTAAATGTTAGCTTGGTCAACCATTTAATGTTTTAATTATTTAATGGACGACTGTTTAAATCCAAGCCGTCCGAGGGTCTACTGAGTTGATTTTGGACTTATTTGTCTAATTAAAAAGTTCTATAACATTTGAAGCCTATAGAAAGACTTAAAGGTACATTATGAGAGATTAAATAAAGAGCCGGCAGTTCTCGCTGTAAGAGTTAAAATCTAGATAATGTAAAAGGAATTTGCTGAAAATTTCAGTCAAATTGATTCACTCTGAACAAAGATTTAGGTGATTGAATTTTCGGACAAGCCTTGATCATCACTACTGAAATCAGTGTGATAAAAAAACATTAGTCTCTATTGTCCATTTTGTGATTGAATTATAAATGAAATGGGGGGTTGGGATGGCCTAGTGGTCTAGAGTGCTGCGCTTCGACCTCTAGCTGGCCGGTCACCTCTGGCTTGCGGCTGTGGTTTCGAGCCCTGGTGTGAGTGTATGTGGCATGGAGATAGGGGCGCCTTCTCAACCTCATGGGTTTCCTCCGGGCACTCTAGTTTCCTCCCACTGCTAAAGACCCCTACGCGCAAGCGAATTATTGAAATAAAATTAAACCATGTGTTAGTCCTGAAATGACCTAGTTTGTGTTGAGTGGACGTTAAACCCCATTTCTCTCTCTCTCATAAATGAAATTTGAGTAGCAAATTGGATCCTAATCCAGTACATAATGCAGGCTACAGAAAGACCTGCAATAGGCAGATTTAGCTCTTGCATAATGTATGGTTAACTTATGTATCTTTAATGTTCATTATATTCCGTTTAAATTTTTCTTTCTGCGGTGTATGATTGTTCGTGGATCTTAATTGTCTTCTGTTGATTTAAGCTGTACCAATCAAACAATGACAACTCCAGAAATTATTAACAGGAAGTGTTTTTCCAGTCATCTCATACTAACAGGATACCCAGCTTCACCCGGGTACCAATTTCACTGGTGCACAAATTCACCTGGGCCCCAATGGACCCAGAAGCCTAAGCTTGATGGTCTAAAGAACTCACAGGGTTACAACGTATGGGGGTTGAAGTGCAGCGACGAAGCATGATAAGTGAATATACATACACACGTACATAGGGACATGCACATGCAGACATCATTTATTTTATTTATATAGATATACTTTAAAATGATTTTCATAAAGAGTTGTGAAAGAAGGAGAAGTATGATCTAACACCACCTTGACACAAAAAGGGTTGAAATTGTTTCAATAATTCACTTACGCACATGGGTCTTTAGCAAAAGGAGAGGAAGGGGAGGGGCCGAAGTTTTCCTATCTTGCATCTTGGCTATAAAACTGTAGAAATTTATCAACATAAAGCAATAAGGGACATTTTAAGAATTTTTAATGTATTGATTAAAGATGTATTATGACCCAGCTAAATCTACCTGATGCAGATCTTTATTTTAGCTTCAAATGTTTTATAAATTAGTATTTAGACATTAATTTATTCCCGAAAATCCATTAATTTCTTTGATGAAGGAAGATGTGTGTGAAGTTTCTGTTTTATGCAATATTCCTGTTAGCCATCAGTATGGTTCAACAGTGAACAGACACATATGCTTTGGATCATAAAAACTTGTCATTCAAGTGGCGTAGTTGTGTAGAGTTTTCCTATTTCTGTCCGTTGCTAAAAGACTCGAAATAGTTTTATGCACAAGAAAATTATTGGGATGAAATTGTACCATATGTTAGTATCAAAATGAAATAGTTAATGTTGATTGGACTTAAATCCCATTTCTGTATCTTGAAAGAGTTGATTATTATTATTTACAGTGCTTATATAGCGCTTATCTAGAACATTACTCTAAGCGCTTTATGGGTTTGGCATATTAATAAATCATATTTGAGGCCAATCGTAAGATCTGCTTTGGGTAGATTTCTCTCTTGAATAATGCAATTTTAATAATCCGGTATTTTGTATGTGTTTATAGATTGATGGTAAAAATAATGCAAAAATACAAAGTGTTTATATAGAAAGATTTCCGATATTAAACGCACACTTCAGTCATAATGGTGAAGAGGTAATAGCTGGTTCACATTATCCTTCATTTAGATATTACGATATGTTAGCTGGTAGAATGATTACAGTACCAAGAATAAAAGGTAAGAATAATTAAACTTTTATTATGGGATATTTTTATACATTGTGTAATAATTTATACTATTCGGTGTACTAGACATAGCGTAAATATTGTGCATCTTATTTTTGCCGTAAGTGTGACGTGTGCTTCCTGATGTTAAAAAAGGGATTGGATGACCGAATGGTTAGCATGTGCGTGTTGCATCATAAGACCTGTCATTGAGTCAGTTGGCGTGGTATGGAATCCCCGGTTGTACGTGACAAGCAGTAGGGTCGCCTGTCCAACCTCGTAGGTTTTCTGCGGTTCTTCTGATTTCCACCCACTGCTAAAGACCCCTATGCGCAAGAAAATTATTGAAATAAAATTTAATGAAATGACCTAGTTCGTGTCGAGTGGACGTAAAACCCAAGACATAGCATAAATAAAGTGGTTCTCTGTTTCCGCCGTGATTATATGTTTCTGCCCTAAGTGGAGAAATATATTGGCCTGAACTTCTGCTATAATCATTGCACCCTAACCAACAACATTATGATAGAAACCATGATTTGCTTAGTTTTATTGTATATTTAGGTATGAATGAAGATCATACAAGTCATTTCCGTGTTTCACCAGATGGCAGATTCCTTACCTTCCTAGGTCGTCATGGCAACATACATCTTGTTTCTGCAAAGGTAAGGTGTGATAGTGACTGGAAGTCGGAGTAATATTATTAAGTCCTGTTTGGATGTTATTGACATTCAATAAATTCAAGCAATTAACTGGAGACCAACTCGTAATGACTGTCAGTTTGTCAGTGGAAGATGTTTATGATTTTAAAAGAATAGTTTTTGGGGTTTCTTTTTCATTTACTGGACCATACTCGGCCTGAGATTTATAATCTCTATCATATTATAGGCTACAAATATTAGTCTGGATGGGTTGTTAACATTTGAAAATAATAGATCATTATCATGAACAAGGTCTAAGGGAGGTAACTAGCCCTAAAATACGAAGTCAAACCAATGAAATTAATTTAATAATTGCCATTCAATATCCAACACTCTTAATTTTTTTAGTGTAAAAGTTCTCTTTTCATGGACCATATCTATGTTATTTAATTAATCTAAATATGTCTTCACGATTCATGTTTATTTACACTAATGCATGAATTAAAGGTGCAACCCTTACTTCCTGGATAATCAACCACGTAAAATCGAAACTCCCTGTTACTCTTTGGCAGTGGAACATTTTGTCAGATGTTGATGACTAGTAGGTTCTGGGTGACCAAGACTACCTGATATACCAAATGCTGGAAAGAATTTTCTTTCTGTAAACACTGGATTCCTGATTGCTGATCAAATTATTTGAGTCATGAAAGTAGATAAGTTTGACAAAATCTCATGAATTATTTCATTATCTCCCTTGGTTGCAGCTAGATTATAAGGTAAATCATTTTAAATAAAACAGCATGAAAATGGCTTTTTTATTCTTGTTAACTTACAGTTTTAAATTATTGGTATGATTTCGAATAGTTGAATATTACATAATTTAGATTGGCTACTGTATATTTATGTTTCAGTCCAAGGAATTAATAGAAAGTATTAAGATGAATGGTACTGTCGAAGATTTAGCTTTCACTAAAGATGGTTCTTTCATGTATACATTTGGTAGTAAGTGCAACAAATAACTAGTTTTTATAACCACTGCCAGTGAGAAATCACCAAATTTCATTTGATTTTAAAAAAGAAAAGAGAAGAAATTCAGTAACAGTAAAGATGTGTGTAGAGGGAGACAAACCACTGGTAGTCAATTTCGGCTACATTTTTATTTCAATAATTCCCTTGCTAGAACAGGCCTTTAGCAATGGTCAAACCAAGAGCTTACCCCTTGTCGTGCAACTTAGAAATTGAAACCAATTCAATTAACTCAATGGCAAACCACCCAACTGCTTTAAGTTAACAATAAACTGATAGTGCTGACTTCCTCCCAGAGTTTGTTCCATCAGTTATTAGAATAGCTCATCTGATAATTTGTATTCACCACCCAATTGATTATATGACGCGTCTCACCAATTTTGCTGACGAAAAAGTAGTAATATTTTATTGTCACATGTACCAGTATGTTCTGTTTGTACCTAGGTGATGGCCAAGTATATATATGGGATATGAGTACCAGGTCTTGTATACATCGGTTCTATGATGATGGTTGTATTAAAGGTACCTCTATTACAGCCTCTCCTAATGGCCAATATCTAGTCTGTGGGTAAGTTTCGAAAATATTTCTACAATATGAATTTCCAGCATGAAGATAACCCCCATTGAAACGTTGTTGAAATAAATTTTTTAAGTAACTTGAATTCCGTATGATTGTGTCACATGTTATTCTCATCAAGTTACCTAAGGCTGCTTAAGCAATTCATATACTGGTTTTAAAAGTTTATAATATATAGTGTTGTATATTTTAAGGTCATATAGTAGTGTTGTAAATGTTTTCAGGTTATTTAGTGATGTTGTAAATGTTTATGATATTTTCAAGTCATATAGTGGTGTTGTAAATGTTTATAATATTTCTAGGTGATGTAATATTATCAGTGTTGTTGTAAATCTTTATAATATTTTCAGGTCATATAGTGGTGTTGTAAATGTTTATGAAAGGGAGAAATGTCATTTAAACCTGGATCCTAAACCATTAAAAACTATAATGAATCTTATAACACCTTGTACTAATACAGTCTTCAACTCGACATCAGAGATATTAGCCATTGATTCACATTATACAGAAAAAGCTATTAAACTGGTAAGTACTTGCACCATTGATGAGAATGTTGAAAAATGGTTTAAATGTTGTTGCTTTAGACAGGTTTTACAATATCTATGACCATTTTCTTTTCTTAAACTTTACAAAAAAAGATTGGTTCTTATTACTAAAAGACGTATGTTAGATACCATCTTGGTCTTCATGTGTATGAATGAAAATAGCAGTTATCTTTCTGAAATCAATCACAAAAATAATAGTGGGGCATGCACTTAAAAGAACCCATATCAGTTGGATTCAATTGTCAGAGCCAAATTTCTCTCATAGCACACTGCATGGCATATGCCAGTCTTCATTAGCCCAGTTGTAGAAGAAATTGTGGTATGTTAAACCTTATTTCATTCATTTGCCATAGGTTTGTCTGATAACGACGGTGGGGGTGGGGGGATTGCCAATGTCCATTCTGTCATTAGGTCTGTTATTGGGATAACTGGCATGGGTTCAATTCCCCTATTATACGTAGCAAGGAGCTGGATCACTTGTCCAACATCGATGGTTTTCTCTGGGTCCTCTGGTTTCCTTCTACTTCTAAAGACTCCTACGCTCAAGCAAATTATTGATATTAAATTTGAACTATATGTCAGTCTCGAAAAGACCTAGTTTGTGTTGAGTGCACCTTTAACCCCATTTCTCGCTCGCTTGATACTTTTTACTGTTAATTTAAAAAGTCCTTTTCTCTTATTTTTT
Organism: Patella caerulea; assembly: GCA_036850965.1. Classification (NCBI taxonomy): domain Eukaryota; kingdom Metazoa; phylum Mollusca; class Gastropoda; family Patellidae; genus Patella; species Patella caerulea. The sequence goes on from JAZGQO010000011.1 coordinate 20,067,804, forward strand.
TAAGGTACATCTTCCGTCTCTGCAAGTATTTTCTAATTTTCCTGATCTGTTAGACAAATCTTTACGTATACCACAAGATATGGCCTTCTCTACAAACAGTGGCTACTTTACAGTTGCTAATCAGACTGGCACAGCTTTACTATATAGGTATGTTATATGGTTAAATACATATTTCAGTGCTAAATGCAAAATAAAAAGGAACTGGTGAGATGGTCCAGAATCTGGATAGCTGTGAATTAAGAACATTTGTCGTAATATCTAGCCTTGATTGGTCCACACTGGTCCACACCAGTAGAATCTAAGTGGTTGTTTTGTTTGGTCTTGAGTTGATGAAACCAACTCATAGTACAACAACTCAGTTGAACACCCACCCCCACCTTAAACCAAAATTAGTATATTTATTTACTTTTGAAATATATTGAAAATTTCATTCAAATTACTTGGGTGAAGTTATCAATGATTGTAGTTTTGACAAAGATGTGTGCATGTTGATTGTTCATTATTGTTACCATGGTGATTGAATCATTAAATGGAAGAAACATTATAATCGACTTAAAATCAGAGTCATCTAATGGCACCAAGACTTTATAGCACTAATTAATAACACTAGGATACTCAGCTTCACCCGGGGCCCAAACTCTGAGGATGATTTCCATCGCCCAGACCTATGTTATTCCCCAGTCCGAGCTACTCCTACAAACCGAATTTCATCCCAGGACAGCCCTAATGTTACCACGAACCCAGAAAGATCTGCAACAGGTAGAATTAGTTTTTGAATAATGCCTCTTTAAATTTACTTTCAGGTTAAAACATTATGGTAATTATTAGCTGTATTATCAACTATGAATATTAAACATGAAATTGTTATTGTATAAAATGTAAATAATATACACAGAAAATAATAAAATAATGTAAAACCTTCATTTATTGATCATTTTCTTATGCCGTTATTTTATGGTCAGTGTGTGTGTGCAAACTTGGGATGTGGTACAAATTTTATTCCTGTGATAAAAGTAGTTATAAAGATATTTGCACAAATGTAAAATTGAAATTGTATTTTGATAATTTTGTTTTAAGTCTATGTCTCATGTCTAAACAAACACAATAGCCTGTATTATCTACAAACCTTTTTCTAAATTAACATAAAACCAAAGGCGTGTTGGGGCCAAAGTGGGGTAGGCAGACCAAACTTAGGGCACTTCAGAGGGGAGTGTCCAGTGCCAAGGGAATTCTGGTTTCCGTCGCACATATATGAGACCTGGAATACATACATTGAATACTTGAGGTATTATGATTAAAACTCACCAGTAATGCTTCATGAATTTTTTTAAAAAATACAAGTAATTATGCTCAGAAATATAAACTAGAATATGAGAAGAAGAACTAAAATAACGTCACTCATGGAGAGCAGTGGTAATCGCTAACATTGATATTTACCTGTGGCAGCTAACATTGACATTAAGGATCGTATTAATATTATTCTGATGTCAAAATGATATATTGGCATAATTACTTGCATTATTTAAAAAAAACAATATGAAGCTTTTCCGTTGAGCTTTAAGTCCTGAAGATTTGAACATGAACATAGTTAGCAATAACTAATAAGCAGCTTACGCGTAGAGAAGAACAAGCATCAAACGTAGAACGGATATCAACCAAGTTTCATTCTGTTATGTTTGCTAAAATGGGAGGAGTAGTAGTAAACTGATATAAGAACAAGAAGAAAATCAAATTTTAAACACCAGCGGTGGCTCAAAGTGTAAATAGTTTACTTTAAGTCTGGCCAAGGAAGATAATTAAATAGCCACCTCCACCCATTATACCTGGTTGGAAATCTCATCTGATTTGGGCGTTATTAAATATTTACGGTTACTTGTTTTCTTGCATTAATGAAATGAAATTTAATGTCCTACTGTTCTGCTCCTAAACTGTGCTAATGAAGATGAGCATACAGTGTGCTATGAGGGGAAATTTTGCCCGGGCAGTGGCACTACTGGGCTCTTACATCAAATTCAAACTGCCATGGGATCTTTTACGTGCATGCCAATGTGTACACGGGACCTCAGTTTTTCGTCCCATCCGAACGACTAGACAGCTGTCCTTGTCATATAATATTTCTTGCTGTTTACTCTATCCAGATAATGAATATCTAAAAAAATTATTAATTAATTAGAGGTTGACCAAAAAAAGCGTTAATAAATGATACACGTTGAAATAGACCGATATTCTAATGTAAAATGTCAGATTATACCAGTCTTAATGGACCACTATTAACGAGTTCATCCTAAGGTTAAAGACATATTGTAGACATTCCTTGTCACAGTAAATACAAACAAATCTATATAAACAGTCTTGACGTCTACGACTACATTCCTACACCCGCTGCTTGCAATTATAAGTATTATCTAATATCAAAATAATAGTAGGCCTACTGTTGGTCTTGATGAATATTATATTCAAAGCCTACGTAATGAATCATGCAAAATCGAATTATTTTCAATTGAAATAAATACCGATGACCAATCTGCACTTATTTATATGTATTTCTGAATATCACTTGTCAAAGAAAACATGTGAACCCAAGTAAGCAATGATGTCAGGGCCCATGGTACTTTAATTTTAATGGGCTAAGCACTAAAATAAATCTAGTATTATCCAATTAAATTACTAAAATTAGATTTCGTGAATCAGGCCCCATGTCTTCTAGAAGAATATGAAGCACCATACCAGCGGTGGTTGATGTTGGCTCACTAACATTGAGTGAACGGTGTTGTCGGAGGCAGTTCCTATAGGGATTGTCCAACCCAGTTGCCCCTTCTCGGTGTTACAGGACGAGGTATCAGGCATTGAAAAGCGTCTAGTTGTTTGGGTGGAACGTCATAAGTCTCCCGACGACCGGAAATCGAAATAAGATTAGTCCATAGCACAGTTATCCATTGTATCACACCAGATGACGTATACCTGTCTTCATTAGTCCGGGTTCCGGATGGTACCGATATATACGACGTTTAACCTATTTCATTCACGGTTTAGTTAGTGGACATATTGTATTTATGTGACTATATACATAGTGAGAGAAATGGGGTTTAACGGTAGGGATTAACGCATTCAATTTCATTTCAATAATTCGCTTGCGCGTTTTCATCTTCAGCAGTGGTCGGAAGCCGGGGAGCCGAATAAAACTCACGAGGTTGGACAGGCGAAACCAAGACATCATACACCCCTTTTTTGCTCCTGTTGCCCCGCCCTTCGGATCCGCATCTGTGGTGGCGTCCCATAGCCTCCACATAGGTGATATAAAAGTATGGGTCCCTAAAACCGGCCGATTGATCAGTGCCTTAAGAGCATCACCCTGTGGTCATAACCACGTGTATTATAATTGATCTGGTTGTCAAAGTTTTTGAGGGGCCGCCATTAATCGGGGCGCCTTTTTTTTGGGGGTGCAAAATGGCCTTCGAATATGTAATCTTTGGATACATAGCGCAAATTTGTAAAGGGACTATTCAGAGTTCCCAAAAGTAAAAACCTCAGTAATGAAAGTGGACGGACATGTACGTGGGAAACAGGTTCGAAGGATTCCGAGGTTGTTCTTGCTGGGATTCGAAAGACTACGAGAGAATGGAATAGCTAGATATTTTTGGTTCTGAAATACTATTAGTTTTACTTCGGTAAATCATCACTTCTGTGGGTAGTCTAAGTACGCAATCTACCATCTCAAATTGTAGGACGAAAAAATAACGAATAAGAGAGAGGGAGAGAGATGGGGTTTAACGTCCACTCGACACAAATTATGTCATTTTGGGACTAACATGGTTTTTAATTTTATTTCAATAATTCGTTTGCGCGTAGGGTCTTTAGCCGTGGGAGGAAACGGAGTACCCGGAGAAAACCCACGAGGTCGGGCAGGCGACCCTACTCCTTGCCACGTCCACCTGCTAATTCGAAACCACGCCAGTTGACTCAATGATAAGCCGTATGATACAGCGCACACGCTAACCATAACAAATAAAGCGGAAACGTAACGTAACGTTGGTACTATCTATACAAGGTGGCGGAACCACGGTGCAATGGGAGCAATTGCCCTTACATTTCTGGTGACTGTCCTTTGTGATGTATTTCGTCAGTACACAGTATTTATATAAATATACATAGACACTTTTCGATGGAACATCTATTCTTGTTCGGTATATACCAGCAAATTTTGTTTATGGTGATATAAATTGTATTCTGGTGGAATTAAATGGTAATCTTATTCGACGTTTCTGCCCCAGAATTTAAAACATTTTCTGTGGTGGGACCAACTCGACTACGTGTAAAACTACGCTATAAAGTGTGTACAATGTTTATAGCGGTCACACGACTATAAACGGACCACAGGTTTATAACTCGCGACATGTAACACGTTTATAATTCACCGTAGTAACACGTTTCATAAACAACGTAGTGATATATTAACACCTTTATCTTTAATTACCATCAATATAACACTGATAATATATCTTTATAATATGTTAACACGGGCTTCATATTATTAAACGTTTTCATTTGTCTCAAGTATTTATGGGCTATTTAAGACTTGTTTCAGATATACAAGTAGTCCTCTATCCCTTCCGGTATTTCAGATTTTAATGGCGTACCTGTGGTGTCATGTTGAAACACTATAATCGGCCTCTGCGTAACAAACATGTAAAGTGCCGATTTATAGAAATGAAATGACTGGATGTTTTACGCATCAAACGGGCTAATAAAGCCGGGCATATAATATTGTGCAAGGACGGGAATGTTGCCTATTCATATATCCAGTTCCAGTTGTTGATGTTTTCTGCTTCACTGACAATTCCAAGGAATTTTCTCAGTCAAGACCTGAACAGAGCGCTGGTCCATATTCACCGAGCCACTTGGATTTTGATAAGAAAATTTTTTTTTTTTTAATCGTTGTGTCACGCTGCTACAGCACGGTGTTATTGTTGTGTCATGTGACTGTAATAAGACGTTATTCAATTACTCGTAAAATAACCCGATCAAACTACAAGACGGGTGTCGTTTATAGTCATGCAAATACCAGTAATTTGAAAATTTGAAATTACGAACTGGAACAAAGAGAATGCGGGTAAAGATGTGACACCCACTTCGTGATACACATAACGAGAAAGCGAGAAAACATTTACAATCGAAATTTATGGTAAATTCGCTCGCTAGCATGTTCTATAATAATAGGCATTTAGAGTATGTCAGACACGACCGAGCTACTAAGTCGAAAACCCCACACCTTGTCACACATGGTACGTCACACCCACGACAGCATAGATGATCTGCCCAACCCTGTAGACTTAAACCGACGTCACGACCAAGCCGAATTATACAAGACAAACCTGCGGACACATACACATCACACATACAACGCACATATATTGTAAGTAATACATAATAAAAGTAATGTTATATCACATGGAGTCACATAATAATAATACATATATACAATGGTGTGTTAAACCTCTAAAACGCAAAACGCCTAACAGTATGCAATGAGGGGATTTTGCCCAGAAAGCAGTACTACGGCCTACTCTTACATCGAATTCCAACTGCCAAGGGATATTTTACGTGCACGCCAATGTGTACACGGGACCTTGCATTTTCGTCCCATTCGAACGAGTAGAAAGCCTGCCTTGTTAGGCCCCCCGTCCTGCATCACTGACTAAGTGGATATGGCGGTGGTTCGCTAGCCTGGAGGTCGGGTGTTAGGACAGGAATGACTCACAATAGATCGGTACCAATTCAGTTAGATATAACTACGTTATCATAGACAAGTGTCATGGCAATGTTTCAGTTTTTTATAGAATCAATCAAAATCCAGGTAGATAACAACTCTAATTAGGGAAATGAGAAAAAACACGGTGCTCGAGAATACCAATCAATAGATTTTGCCTAGATACGTAATAGATGCTTTCTCTTTATATATGAGTAATGAGTAACAGATATATTTTAGATACTGTACAGGTGCTTCCCCTTATCGCTTACTCATATCCCGATATCGAGATAACGTGACGAAAGTGCGTTTATTTGTCTCGATATGACGGGGGTAACAGGTACATTCTATAGAAGTGGTATCAGGTGTTCAATGAATAAGGTGTGTTTATTTACGTCGTTTTGTAACGAGAGCGTCAAGTACAAAAAATAAAAAGTGTGGAATGGGTTTCAGCCCCTCCCCCCACACTCACAAATTTAGTAATTAAACAAATCTGCCCCCTCTTCACAAATTTAGTCATTAAACAAAAAATAACGTAAATGTATGTCATACAGACACCCCTGATTAAATTCGTGCCTTTTGAGGATGTTTGTATTATGTTAAACTTTGCTAGAATATAATGTATTCTGAATATCGGTACGTCAATTTTTACATCCACAAAAGACTGCCGTTTATGTCATATTGGGCCAATAATTAACGAATAAATGAGGACTTTACAGATTATAATATCACACGATGCTCATGAATAAATTTAATTAATTATTCAAAGTGGTGTAAGGACAATTAAAATTTGATGTTATCAGAGAACCCCGACACATTCTATTTTGATATACCTTATAAATCTGTTCTGACACAGACCTATTATTGTTTACATTTTGTAGACCTATAATCATTATAAGCCTAATGATAGATATTAACATATCTGTCAAGATGTTTTCACTATGGGGTACTAATTACACAATAAAACATCACTGTTCTAATCTAAACCACTTCATCTATTACTTCATCTACCGGGATTTCTACCCATTGTACAGATTACGCATAGTGTGTAGGGAATCAATACATTAATTAGTACCCATTGTTGACCTTTTATTTATTAATCAGTGTTTATTGTTACAGAAATACAATTTTATCTGTAACTGAAATGGGGATTACCGTCGTACTTTAGCCTAGAGTCTCTAGCTGAAACAAAATTTGGTTTAACGTCCTACCTTTCGTCATCAAGGCTAAAGGAAACAGCTTGGCACATTGATGTGTGTAGGGCAGTTTGCCTAGATTATGAACTAGATAGCGGCATTCTCGCTCATTCTTCGCTGCGTTCCAACTGGCTACGGTTCTTTTACGTACATGCCATTGTGTACACGATTTTTCGTTCTATACGAACGACTAGTCCCTGTTCCTCACAGACACTCGGCTGCACGACTGAGTCCCTCCCCCCCATGTATTGTGTATGTGTTCGGAGTATTAGGTTGTTGGGGGGGGGGGTAATATTAGTACACTAATATATTTTATTTCTAAGAAACATTATTTTAATTGCACGGGCTTTGGATTGATTGATATCGTTTACTACTAAATATTCGGTTAACATTTACGTATAAATACATGTACAGCGCATTGAAGTTTTTTTGTTGGAAACATAACTGTATATATACATGTTTTGTATCACTGATGAATAGTAATTTATCTTGGGGGTGGGGGGCTTGAAAAAATTAGCGTTTTAAAACTAAATGTATTCAAGGAACTTCTATAATATGTCTTCCACACTGTCAGATAAACCCAGCGTTTGTCCATACCGAATCGCATCATATTACAACAATATCGGAATTAAAATTGTCCACTTGAATTTTCCATTTACGCTTCCAGATACTCATTCTTTTTCTTTTTTTTATTTTTCGTTTACTAGGAGCACCCGCGGTAGCTCAGTGGATAAGACTTTGGCTCACTAACTTGGAAGTCCGTAATGATTCAGAAGGTTCATCGGGATTCCCCCACCCCTTGTCAGTTGTACAGGACGGGGGTCCGGCAGATGACAACGAATAGTCGTTGGAGCGTGCGTAATAAAACCCCGGAATTCAATCTAAAAGTAGACCGTAGCTTCGCTGACCGGGACAAAAATTACCTCATAGCACACTGTATGGCGTGTGCCCGTCACCATTAATGCGGTCGGAGCAGAACAGAAGGACGTGAAACCCCATTTCATTTCATTCTCATACTATAGTGCATTTTAGAACTGGATAAATATTAAACCCGGGTTTATTTAATTACTACATGTGTGATTAGACGTGGACATAATTAAAATAGAAAGATATAAAAATACGCGTCACTAACACACCTTTATACAACAAACAATAAACAAAGTGGTAACAATGCTGTGTAAATTAACTACAAACCTTTAACACGACCCAACCAAATGTAACAAATATTGTCTCGTTTGACTTTTAGGGGTTACGGTCAAACTAACAGAGCAAACGTGGACTGTTTATCTTGCGCTGTAGCCTATTCAGAGACCGCTATTTGTTAAGTTATCCACCGGCCCCCTCTCTCCCTTTTCATAAATTGAATGATACCTCAGTTGCTTGCAGATCGAATATTGGAGGTGTCATTTTATATAATTAAACTCCAATTTATTAATGATAGAAAACTTTTGAAAATGAAAATATAAATTTAAGATACCTTCAAATGGATTTACAGTATGATGCCCTCTACCGGAATAGGCATGATTAGAGTCAAAATTGTGCATTTCTAAAAAAAAAAAACAAAACAAATACAACAACAAAAAAACCTCATCAATTTCAACTAATTAACCAATTTTTCTTTATACAAACCCTAGTGGTTTGATATATCTTAACATCCAAGTTGAAAATTTTTCTTTTTGTACATACTGATTGAAGAGAGGCATATTGGGGTAATTTTTGTTCTACAGTAGGCCCTATCGACACAAACATTTTTTGGACGGTATACAAAAGCACGATAGAAGACGATTGATTCAAATTTTATTTTCTCACGAAACACTGTTTTTTTTTTCGGTTTAACAAATATGTTTGTTTAAGGGTGATTTTTTTAAAAAAAAATTTGAAGGGGAGGGGGCTCATTGAGGAACGATCCGACCGGGCGTCGCAAACCAACAATAGATGATAGCAAAGATAGAATAGTAAGTGAGTATTATTTATGGATGTTATTATGGTATTCGGTTTTGAGATATTTCCTGGGCGACGTAGACTGACTTTCGAACTTCAAACGTAGAAATAGAATTTTATCTCGATCGATTCAAAACCCTTAACACTAATACAATGTTGTCTCCTGTGGGAGTTAAATGAGAGCGCCATCTTGTGGCGTGTAAATCATCCCTGTTTGTTCTTAGCCTATAAACTGTCAGCTTGTAGTGTGGGCAAGTAGCGACACAAGACGCGGAGAGGTGTTTGAGTGGGCAATCAACGTAACGGGCTAGCGGTAAAAGCCACATACACTCAGTTTCTACTTTTAAAAATAAAAGCATGGATTTAGGATTAACGGGATTTGGGATTTTTTCGATCCTTTCTTTAATACACGGTAAGTTAATTATTTTGCTTCAATTTTGAATGTTAATTGTATGAAGTAAATATATTGCACATGTTAAAAGTTTGACTGACACACATGTAGATAATATGTTCACAAGATAACAATAAAACCGGATTACATGTTAAGATACGTTAAGAATAAATAACAAATCGTTGTAAAATCTACCAACCGTTACACAAAATTACCAAATTTAATAGCTACTTTTCAACAATGATTTTCTTCATTTGTGCTTAAAACCGGTAAGAGAATACTTATCGAAACGTGCTTGATGTGAAATTACAAACCAGTGATTGACTTCTATTCTTGACGTAAATTAAAGTCAAGTTTTATTTATAGCCCGAGTTTGATAACACGTTCACCCTAAATTGAAAATAAAATATATTATTGATGCTTTACTGTGTGTGAATTATTGTAATTTATAAATAGATGTACTGATTACATGAGTTAAGTTATGTGGTGTAATTAAATGGGTTAAGGTACATGGTGTAAATTAAACATATAAGCATATCCCATCTCGTGCACGACTGGCTTTTTGTTACCTCCGGGCAGACCGGTTTCTTCCCACTACTAAAAGCCCTACGCCCAAACGAATTATTGAAATAAAATTAAACAATATGTTAGTCCCGAAATGACATAGTTTGTGTCGAGTGGACGTTAAATCTCTCTCTCTCTCTCCCACGATTGGTTTTAATGGGAAGAAACCACAGAATCTTGATGTAATGAAATGGAGTGGGGCAGATCTAAAGAAAATAGACAAACGCAAGGATATTTTGGCCGGATAGTGGCATTTCCGCTTACTTTTATCGAATTCGGCTACTCGTCCCATCCGAACGACTAGTCACAGCCTCATGTCAGGTATCTCGCCCCACACCATTTGTGACACTAGGGGTCTTAACAGTGGGAGGGAACCAGAGGGCCCATGTAAAACCGGCGACCCGACGTCTTGACCTGATACCATTATGACAGACGTTATGACCAAGTCACCCAACCCCTCAAACAGAGGAAGTGCTATTATACTAACCAGTCCCTATATAAATGTGTAAAATCCTGTTAGTTACCCTATCATGTACGGAATCTAATTTATTTTGTTTATATACATGTAAACGGTACAAAAGCACTTGATAATGTCATTTTATGCTGGTTTAATCGTGTAGGGGAGCCAAGCTGTGTAACTATTGGATGGTTTATTTTGTGACTTCAAGTTTATGAAAATATAACAGAACAGTAGCTCTTATTCGCGTTTAAACGTAATGACATTACCCAACACCACTTAAAACAAACAGTACATGAATACAACACAGACAAAGCAAACATAAACGCGAATAAAAACAAAAATCAACTCATAAAAAGCCCATAGAAACCGTAAAAACATGTAACAGTATCTATTAAAAGTTTCCAGTTGATGTTAATACACTCTGTAGCCTAAGTTATATTTGGACTATAATTAATTAGATACATGTACTTTAGGCTATGATTAATTAGATAATCTTTATAAGTTATATCGAGACTATGATTAGTTAGATACTCTCTATAAGTTATATCGAGACTATGATTAATTAGATACTCTCTATAAGTTATATCGAAGCTATGATTAATTAGATAATCTTTATAAGTTATATCTATAATTAATGAGATATTCCCTATAAGTTATATCGGGACTATGATTAATTAGACAATCTCTGTAAGTTATAATATCTTGACTATAATTAATGAGATACTCTCAATAAGTTATATCGAGGCTATGATTAATTAGATAATCTCTATCTGCTTGAGCAAACCCATCCAAGTAATGTTGATATCAATGTATCTTTAAGCCCGACCCAAGTAAACTATGTTAATATTGATATATCTTTAAACTGACCCAAGTAATACTAGTATTGATGTATCTTTAAACCGAGTCAAATAGACTATGTTAATATTGTTGTATTTTTAAACCCGACCCAGGTAGACTATGTTAACATTGACGTGTCTTTAAAACCCAGACCCAAGTAGACTATATATGTTAACATTGATGTATATTTAAGCAACCCAGGTACACTATATTAATACTGATGTATCTTTAAACTGACCCTTGTTTAACTTTGATATATCTTTAATCCGATCCTTGATAATATTAATTTATCTTTAAATCGACATTTTTTAATATTGACCTACAGTATATTTAAACCGACCCTAGTTAATATTGACGTATCTTTAAACCGACCCCTGTTAATATTGATGTACCTTTAAGCCGACCCAGGTAATGCTGGTAATATTGACATATGTTTAAACTCCACCTTTATTAATATTGATGTACATGTATCCTTAACCCCATCCAAATATTGCTAATATAAAAAGAAACAACCTGCATTTAAAAACTTATTCCGAGAATGTATGTATCTTTTATCATAAACTTGTGTAATCTCAACGCCTCGTTGATTTCTATGTAAACTTTTGATAAGTAAATTATGGCCCATAAAAAAACAACTTGATCTTCTGAAATTGTTGACATTCTTCGGGATTTATGGTAAATCCAATAAACAAATGTAACAATTTGAACAATACAAAACATGGGTGAATCATCAAGTACTATTATTAATATAAGGATTTATAGTTTTTGTCGTGAAACGGGACATTTTGTCTTCTTTTACAAAGATGTTTATTACATCAGTCCATAGTAGCAATAACTATTGTTTATTTCACCAGTCGATAGTAGCAATAACTATTGTTTATTTCACCAGTCGATAGTACCAATAACTATTGTAATATTAGAGAGTATATAAGACATGCTAGATCTCAAGAAGAGAGTAATTATTTATCTATGTAAATGCAAATTTCTGAACATGGTGGGTTTTTAGAATGAATTATTCTTAAAATCTATAAATATTGTCAGGGTGATTTAGAGCTGTATCAACCCGTAGGGTTTTTATGTTTAAGAATGGTAACGAACGGGCGCAGTATTTCTGATCTTGTTATACCTATATATCACTATTACACTATTAGCATTATAAACATGGATTGGTGCCGTTCAGGAATTAGGGCATAACTTCTAGCAATTACGAGTTAGGGTACAGCTTGTAGCATTCACATTATTGGGTATAACTTGTGGCATTCACACGGCGGGGTATAACTTGTTGCATTCACGTGGTAGGGTATAACACGTGGCATTCATAAGGTAGAGTATAACTTGTAGCATTCACGTGGTAGGGTATACCTCATTAGCTTACACGTTTCTAAATATACGCGTGAATATTATATATCTGTAGAACAGTGTAGCATTAAATAACATGGCAATATATAACAAACACTAGCATAATAATATGACCTCATGAGGAAGATATCATAATATTGTTAGTAGTCAATTTAAAGAGTTATTATGTTATTGTTATAACTGTCTGTAAGTGATAATTATTTTATTGATGTATACTTGTAATATCACGTAACATAATGTTTAACATAAACATATTATTATTACAAGGCAATGTTGTTTGATATTACACCAACTATGAAATTATCATACCCATTCCACTGCATGGTTTAACCTTTGAACTAAAAGAGTCAAAAGCTCTATACAACTTCGAGAAAATAATAGAAGAATTCACATAAACTTTAAAGATCAATTTCTGGTCATGCTAATGGGATGGAAAACCGAAGTCCTGTGTACACGTTAACTTGCACATAAACGAATTAAGAGTGTATCCGTGTTTATTAGCTTGATCAGGTCATTTAATCAGAGCAATATACCCCCACCCCCCTGTCCTCCGCTGTGTCCATTTTAGCTTCACCAATTGTAAATTTAACCCAACTCTCGGTCTGTCTCTGTATCCATGTTTACTTCATCCATACGTTGAATCCCTATAGTTACAAGTCACGTTAATCTTTGCCGGAATGTATGTACCTTGCACAAATCTTGTAATGTAATTAGATTGTACGTCGCATGGGCGGGGCGGGGCATTAGGTCATGGAGACGCCGCCTCGTAGAACGTGTTATACTAGTGCAATAATTATCAGTTCGGTATGTGCATTTTCCTAAATGTGCTATACACCGCTCGTCTAACTGCAAGTGTGGGCGTAGCTGTCGAGGTCACCGGGTCGCCGTCTAAGCAACCTTTAATAAGAGTATATCTATATTTAGTATATAGTTTTATTTAATACCTGTATTTAGTTACACCCGTAGATTGTTATTTACCTGTCGTATGTCAATAAATACACACACATACCTAAGCCGGAGATTTCACTCATGGACTTCTGAATGAATTATTTGTTATATTTGGACAATAATGTGTGGTATTTACTTTATATCGATGTTCCGATACCTAGTGACTGTACCCAATGATATCACCTGCAATCAAATCTGTGTCTATTTCAGTGGAATATGTTCAGAAAGGTGTGAATGAAATTAAAAAGCACGCGGTGTACAATGGCATTGATATATTTACTCATTATTCGATGCCACTCAATAATTTGAGAAATCGGTAATATTAGAACTGTTTCACACCTTTAAAAAGATTAAGATTCGGTAGTTTGGCCTACTGATATAGTAAGTCCAGGAGGACCGCACTATACACAAAATAACCCCGACAAGACAACCCTACAAGACAAACGACATAATATGTCTTGCAGGAAATATCAAATCTAACATTTTCTGTGGATGTGTATAATTACTCAAGTCATCAACATATATCTGGATATTCGTATCAATTTACTTATTTTACTATTCAAAGGAGATCTGGCTTGTCACATTTACAGCATTTCTTTTCTTATACAACAATGTATGAAATTCCATCGTACTTTACGTATCTTACTTGTATCTCAAATTCCGTACACACGTCCTTAATTTATCTGAAATTCCATATTCCAATAACGTATCCCACGTTATATAAAATTCCATACATTTTTTTCTCGTCCAATAACATCAGAAAATACAATGTAGATTTGCCCTATTTCCTAATGTCAAAAAGGAATTTAAAAAATCTTTCACATCAGCAAAATTTATATGATTATTAATAGCATTATCCAGTAAAATTATACCTTTAGCCCAGTGGTCAAGAAGCGCTTAGGGCGCGTCGAGTTCACTGGGTTGTTGTTGTTCGAATAACTTTAAAAATATCGGTTAGAAATTCAAAACGTCTTGAGCATCAACAATAATGATATGTTTATTGATGAACAATAACACGGTGTTTATACATGTATGTCTTATCATGGTCCAGTGAATTAATTCATTCTACTTTCAACATTATATTTACTTGGGCGAAAATCATTTTTATTCTTCACTCCTTTTATAAGTGGTCTTTATTATAATCTTTATAAAAATATGAGCCACTTGTAACCGCTGTAGTAGGTATTATTATACAAACTAGAATATTCCATGCTGTTCAATCCAGCTTTGTATTTTATAATCAAACTGTTTGCTCAACAATTGACATACTTTTTGAAACTTATGAGTGAATGGTATATCAATCTGTTTGTCCCGAACGTCATATAGATCAGAGATGCTTTGTTGCTCCTTCTGTACATGTAGCTGTCTTATAAGTTCAAGTTGATCGTGGAATGATTGACAAAGAATATACATTTATATTAGTATGTAAATGAACATACAAATATCTTTACAAAATAATTTAGGTACACACTCTATTTACCATACATACAGAGTTATACTCCTAGTTAATAATACTTACAGTAAGAGAAAGATAAAGGAGGTCTCATTGTGATCAAATCACCTTTGATACACACGGTTAGAAATTGAACAGGGCTAACTTTAGATAACACCGTTTAATATTTCTCATGGAAGTGCAGACAACCCCACTTCTAGTATGTTTGTATGATGTCGTTATATCGAATATTTTTGATTGGATCTCAAAGTTTTACTTTCTTCACACGTGGATCATGGTTTAGATCTAGTTGATAAGACCAACTTCAAGTTTGGTCAAGGGTCACGAGATGTAACCGCTTACCCTAACCCTAACCTAGAATCTCGTCAACAATCGCGCGTCCTAACCTTATTTAAATTTCAGCGACCATGACGAAATTGTAGTTGGTCTTAACAAATAGATCAAGCCAATGGATCATAGACACACTAATAATATGTCTATGACTTAGATGCCATCAAAAGCAAGATAAACGAAACGAAATATACATGAATATTTTAATAAGATTGTTTATTTCAGTATTGATATTCATAACTACATAACCGGCCATGACTATGCATAAATAATGTTAGTATGGTGTGGTGTCAAAATTGAAATAAAAAAGGGGGTTTAACATCCTACTAAACTGGCTTACGGGCATACGCCATATAGTGTGCTATGAGGGAAATTTTACCCGAGCAGCGGCGCTATGGCCTACTCTTATATCGAATCCCAAATGCCAATGGATCTTTTACGTGAACGCCAATGTGTGAATGAGACCTCACCGCGGATTTTCGAAGCATCCGAACGACCAGACAGCTGTCCTTTTCGCCCCCCCCCCCCGTCCAGCATAACTGACTAGTGGAAACCACACCAGAAAATCTGGATGAACCTTCCCGGACTGTGTATGTTGTAATATGTAATGATATAATCACGTGTATCTGTAGCACTGTCTATGATATATTGTTATAAGAAGTATGTAATGATATATTCACATTGTAGATCTTATCTCTACGATATATAAAATCACAGTATTTATTTATAAGATTAGTTGTGTGGGATATAGGCACTTATCTCACTTTAAATAGAAATATACCAAGTTTTGTATTAATATCGTGCAGGTGTGAGACTTAAAGAGTGTGTCGACTGAATAGACATTAACTTAGATATAAACAATCCACTCTATATTTACTGCTTATTTTGTATTTCTTTATTTTAAGATTCCCGAGTTTGAGTAAATTCTGTTATTTTAAAGGGACCATCTCGATTTTAACAGAGTCTCAGAAATAAAATGTTGTGTACGTATGAAATTTAAGTGCCAGAATATAGAGAAATGGTGTATTTATCTTGCGTCAAAATTTCAGCTCTAAACAATGAGTCGTTTGGACGTAAATGTCAAAACCGCTTTCCCGGACACTTACCCCTTTTTAAGATTTCAGGTCCATTTTTTCGTTCGATAAACTCATAATCTATTACCGTTCCTTTATTTAGAGGTAGATACAGTGCATGACCCAGGTGCTGTATTTGATAATGAAAGGTAAATTTCGTCTACATGTTGACTGGTTTTAATTCAGACTCCGTATTATACAGCTTGGGGACTTCGGTATCCATTTCCAGATGAAGACTAACGGGTTTAAAATGGCTTTTAAAACATATTTAAACAGTTTTATTATCCAAAAATATAATCGAGATTGGCCCTTTAAGAATTAAAATAGATGACATTTAGTAATTGCTCTCCGTCGGTAATGCTGATATTAGACCATAAAATAATTCACGTCAAGTATGACAATCTACAATGTGAAAGAAATTTACAGATCTTCGTATATCTTCAAAATAAAAGGTTTAAAATTATTATTATTTGGCAACCAAAACAAGCGTTGTTTATAATAATTAATATGCATATTCAACATTTCAACATTAATTTGATAAATGGATGTCAACAAATTATTCGGACACGTTGTCATGTTGACTTGGTATAAAATGTTACAAATTAATTAAAACTATGACGTCACACCCTGTTTACGTTGTCCACTAGACACTATTTTATAGCGATATATTATAATTTTATGTGTTTGCCGTTTAAATTTGAATTTTTATGTAGAAAAATAAAGGACTTTGTTTCATTTTAAAATAACATGATCGTGGTTTGTGAATCTATACAGTGACAAGAAATTATTTCACTCCGTGTTTTTTATAAAGAAAAGATTACATCGTGTACTATTCATGCAGATTTAGTTTCTTTAATAGAATACAAGAGTAAATTATAGGGTTTACTAGACACCGTTTCAAATTACATGTCATTCTGGAATACATATCCACACATTCGCCCACTTGTCTCCAGGCTATCATTGTTCATAAATATCGAACGAAATGAAATACACTTAATAAACTATTTTATTATTATTAAACTATTTTATTAAACTATTTTATTATTATTAAACTATTTTATTAAACTATACTGCTGGTACATTTTCCTTATTCACAGAAAAAAAACACAATTTTATTGTATTTTTGTGAAATAATCTATGTCGGCACAATCAAATACAAATATAGACTGTATTGTGGCAGCTTTCTTCATCCCGGTGGTGTAAAGATGGCGATTTAAATTAAGAAACAAATATGAACTTCTAACGTTATAAATACTTGATTTGACTATTTTTTTGAACCAGACAATATTTTAGTCGATTTGTAACATACATGTATCTGGCCCATGGTATGCATTTGACACTAGTTAAGAATTAGGATTATAATGTTGAGAACCGCATTGAAACTGCGCGATTTTTTTGCCATTTGCGAGGTGCCAAAACTCAAAACCATGACGCAAACCTCGACATTGCATTCTTTTCACTTAACCCCTGTCCGGCTAATTGTTCCTTTAATATGGACGCAAGACAATAGTAAGGATTCCACTGGTGATTTTACAGAACCAATCCCGAGAGGGAAACATATTAAGCATTGTACTATCTACGAAAGGGTTTCAATCATTTTAAAACAGATTTGCTTGAGATAAACCACTTTAGCTTATACTTGCTGACCCAGGGGTCTATAGGGTTAATTGGCAGAGGGTATTCGCATTTTTGGAGAGTTCTTGCTATAGTATAATCGAGTTTACATGGTTTAAGGATTTGTGAGGATTCTAGTAAATAATTCAAAATACAAACATACGAGTGTCACTGTTTCTTGACAAATCTAAGACAATGTTTGTAACCACTGGTTTATGATCATCGACTTCACATGACACCGTACTTGATAACACATGATTAGTCGTTTAAATATCCCTCACTCCCTTTTCCATTCCGACTGATCAATATTTGTTTACCGGTAAACCAAGCCTATAATTATCTCGGAATGTCCAGTCATTATTTGTTCTTAATTGTCATCAATAGGGCAGTAATACATCCTTTAGTCAAACAACAGATCTATCAAAACACCTGGATTGACCTATGACCTCTAGGTGTAGGTGATCAAGTTAATGAAATGTAAACAAACGAACACAAGTCCAGTGACACATGTAAGGGGATCAATGACATCAGTTATTGATATAGATTTGTTTTCTGTATTACATAGAGGACATTTTTCCGTCGTTACTCGGTAAAATGTTTATAATGTAATGAGGTTTATGATGATATTGTTACTCGGTAAAATGTTTATGATGTAATGAGGTTTATGATCCTATTGTTTCTCGATAACATGTTTATAATGTATTGAGGTTTATGATGATATTGTTACTCGGTAAAATGTCTATAATGTAATGAGGTTTATGATCATATTGTTACTTATAAACTGTCTATAATGTTATGATTATGATCATATTGTTACTCATAAACTGTTTAGAATGTTATGATGTTTAACGTCCTATTATTCTGCACCAACTGGGATAAGGAAAATAGGCACCAGTCATGCAGTGTGTTTTAAGGACAGACAACACGGACAACGGCGTTTCTGCATACTCTTCTGCACGTCAACGTTTGTCGCCCCATCGTATTTTCCCAACCCCAGCTTGAAATTCCTCGGGAAGGTTCTCGGTCAATACTACGATTTATCTTGGTGCCACCTGTTAAGTGAAAAAGCACCTTAAGCACTGAGCCAACATATATGGCTCCCCAAAAGGTTGATATAGCGTAAGCTTTAAGTAATAAAGAAAAATTCTCGGTTATTGGTTTCAGGTGGGTTATGCTCCCAAAACATCTGACACCTTGTCCATTATTGTCAGTAGCGGGCTGTCGAAATAGGCGAAGGGTCCCAGGGCAAAAAGCGTCGTTGGGTGACCTAACCACTATACTGTAATATTAAGAATCAGTTATTTAGCCTTCCCTTTGCGAGCTCCCGCCATTTATCTGTATGTCGATCTTAGGTATTCGCTACCTTCTTTTGATTTCCGTCAATCGGTTAAACTGCCCGACGGCTCCTAAAGACAGGATTAACCGTGTTTTATTCTCAATTAAGATTTCTTACAATAAAATAAATCCAAAGATAAATACACGATTTAACAAACAGAAAGTGAGTTATATTTATTTGGTCTGAGGATTAAGGAAGATTTATGAATACAATGATATATCAATATTTAAACTAGTAAATCCCCAACATCATTTATAGTATAAAATAACTATAGTTCCCGGTATTTGTAATATTAAACCCCAAACATCATTTGTATAAAATAACTGTAGTCCCCTTCAAGGTTTATAATTGAATTGATTAACGCAAATCATTAGATATTTTAAGGCGCCCGCTTTCAATCTGTAAATCAAGGCCGAAATGAACAATGTGTAATATTTGAGTAAAGACATGATGAGTCACCTATATACTCGGTTGTAACGGTTGTCGTTGTCAGGAGAGGAGGTGGGTGAGGGTGGGGGTGCTTACTGTTTCGAGGGTGGTGTCCCGACATCAAAAATATGCAACTGGTTGGAGCGTAATGACATTTAGTTCTTTAACTAAAATATTTTACCAATTTGACCTTATTACCAAATATTTATAGTGCCCAGCCAACAAAAATACTACGTCTTAAAATAACATTTTATTTGAAGATTTTGTATATAAGGCAGCAAACTAATCCTTAGCAAATGAAATGAAATGGGGTTTAACTTTGTAGTGTTCTGCTCCCACAGGGTTAATGAAGACGTTTAGGGGCGGGGGACGTTGTACTGCTCTGCTCCGACAGGGTAAGGGGGTTGGGATGGCCTAGTGGTCAAGAGTGCCGCGCTTCGACCTCTTGCTGGTTGGTCACCCCTGGCTTGCGGCTGTGGTTTCGATCCCAGGTGTGAGCGTATGTGGCATGGAGATAGAGGCGCCTTCTCAACCTCGTGGGTTTCCTCCCGGCACTCCGGTTTCCTCCCACTGCTAAAGACCCCTACGCACAAGCGAATTATTGAAATAAAATTAAACCATATGTCAGTCCCGAAATGACCTAGTCTGTGTGGAGTGGACGTTAAACCCATTTCTCCCGCTCTCACTCTCTCTCTCTCCGACCGGGCAAATTAAAAAGGGCATACGTCATGCACTGTGCTATGTGCGTACGGTCTTCACATAATCGAATACCATGGGGTATTTTAACGTGCACGCCAACTTTATGCGATGGACTTTCTCGGCCAATGCAGGTATCACCGCGCCACCGTGGCTCTCACAAACCTTGACGTTAGGTGACTCTTATAACAAAAATAAGCCTTTGACATCTGACCCACTAATCCTTGCTTGTTTACCAAGATTTTGGTCATGTAAACTTTGTTACGTGACAGGAATTTACGTAATATTGTCTTTTCTGAAACACTTAAAATGTAACGTTGACCTTGAAACTTTTCTCTTTGTGCAATTTAGATCACAAGGTCCGCCATTGAGTCAAATGGCGTTATGTCGATGCTAGGCGTGTATGTGACAAGGAGTCCTGTGGTCTTGTAGGTTGTTTCCTGCAGATTTTTCTCTTTCCTCACACAGCTATAGATGTACCATATGTTCGTCCCAAATTGACCTAGTTCGATTGATTGGATGTTAAACCATATTTCACTAGCCAACGTCCTCTTGTTTGGTGTGTGCGTTTTAAATGTCTTTGAAAATAAAACAACACAATGAGCAGAATTAAAATTGCTCACTTCGACTCGCTAAGCTGCCTAAAAACCTGCACACCTATAATCTTCGTTTGAAATCCTCTTTCAATTAAGAGATCTCAATTGGGTTTAACACGTGAATTTGGTTTAACTTCCTACTTTTCTGCCCCAAACGGGATGCAAAATGTACAGAAAAGAAATGGGGTTTAAGGCCTAACTGTTCTGTGGCTAATGAAGAAGGACATACGTCATACGGTGTGTAGACTGGTGGCCAGTCTTCTCCACACACCAAAAATTGGCCAGTCCTCTCAAAAAAAAAAACGTAATCTCTAGAGACTGGGCAAATAGAGCTTCATTCTCATCTAGTAGGTCAATCTGCATTATGTAGGTCGTGTGACGTCGTGCACGTGATTACTGCATTTGCACTGGCAAACTGGTGTAGGTGCGAGATGTTTGTTGTGGATAACAGTTATTGTTATTTAGTGATACTTTAACGATCTAAGAATTTTGTTGACGGACAATAAGATAATATCTGTCGAATGAACGGATACAACGTATGGGATGAGGTGAATGAACATAAATAATTACACACGACATCATTATAACAACTTAACGAAGCCAGTTCATGCGTATCGGGACGAAGCCGAATGGCGACTGGAAACAAAAACGTGACATCAGCCCGCAGACGGTTTCAGCATGACTGCTTTGCACTCCATTCGAGACGCATGATTTATGAAGGTAAATATCGAACTTAATTTATCTTAGACATCACATTTACAAATTCGTGTCACGTGACTCGGGGCTTGCTTGACAACTGTCAATCATTCCAAATAAGGAACAACGTAAAACAGGATAATGAACGCCCATTTTATTGTGAAGCTCGCAAATTGTCGAGTCTCTGGTGCTGGTTACAGGTTTACTCAAATTTTTCTTTTTATACAAATGGAAACGAAAGTGTTGGTTTACTAAAAATTACTACTTTTATATAATTCGAAATGTAAAATAAATAGAAGAGACTGGGCCAGTCTATACGGTGTGCTATGAGGTAATCTTTGCCCAGACAGCGGCGCTACACCCTCTCATATAACGAATTCCAACTGTCAAGAGGTCTTTTACGTTGACTTCATGTCTACAAGGGGCCTTGGTTTTTCGTACCATTCAAACGACTATACATTGTCCCTTACCAGTTCTTCTGCCCTGTACTGATAAACTTTCTCGGCCAATGCTGAGATCGAACATGGAACCTCCTGGTTAGCAAGCTCTTAATGAACCACAAAAATATATTGAGATCATTAGAGGGTAAATTCATAATAAATACTTGTCATATTTTACCATTCTAAAGTCAAATCTGTACAAATCCACAAAAATACATCGACATATTTAACCCTTACGTGCCCACCAAATTTTTCCTAAAACAACTGAGGCGGTCCAATATTTTTGGGCAAGAAATTTGAGAATGTCCGCCATTTTGTTTAAGATAGTCACCAGCCTGCCCGCCATTTTTTTTAAAAAAAGA
The DNA here is from genome assembly GCA_036850965.1 of Patella caerulea. Taxonomy (NCBI): domain Eukaryota; kingdom Metazoa; phylum Mollusca; class Gastropoda; family Patellidae; genus Patella; species Patella caerulea. The sequence continues at coordinate 20,090,271 of JAZGQO010000011.1, forward strand.
TATGGTAATGAGCTATAACATTTTGAAGGCCTTTGACTCTTTTATTTATGGAGATACAGTTTTAGAATAACTGAAACTTATCTAGCGTATTGCTTGAACTATACATTGACAATTGTTAATTTTCAAATATGTGAAATGTTTTTCGGAAAAGGGTGTTTTTTTTTCACGAAAAACACTGTGGGCCTCTCGCAAAATTGCGAGACTGGGCACGTAAGGTTTAAAGGTTTCTAAAGTTACTTAAATAGTCAGACAGTTTGGTTTTGTATTGTTTTTTTGTGTGCTGCAGACCTGGCTATGTGATCACATTGCCAGAGATTAGTACGCGAGTTGTCCTTTGAAAATGAACAAATTACTATTTCGTAGTATGGTCAAATATGTAACATATTGGGTTGAAAGTTAACTTTGTGCGTGGCACGAACATAAATTAGACTAGGGTTTTTTGTAGTGTGTATTTGTGAAGCGTATTTTAATAATGGTGGGCTTGAACGTTAATAGGTGCACGTGAACAATGGCGTTGATAGGTTTTTTGTAGGCCCATTGTGTGCACGGAATAGCGTTTACATTACTCAGATCATTTTGAGACTAACAAAGTAAAACATTCATTCCTACGGTTACGTTTGCACGGTTAAACTTCATCGATGACAAAACAAATGGTTCTTCTACGCATGCCATCCTCAAACGACAAGGTATATAGAATATCGCGTAAGAACTATACTTTTTCAAAACGACGTAGTAATTATCACTTCTTATTAGCTTGAAAATTAAACATAGGTAGAAAACAGGTTAGCTTATATAAAGTATGGAAAATACAAATAAATTTTCTCGGAAAAAAAACACAAAAATAAAAACTAGAAAGTGCGTCAAATACAATGCAGAAGGCATTTACGACTTGATATTGGCTGTGAAGATGCAGGGATTGTCCAATGGTGCACTTTTAGTTGAATTACACGAATCGCCATTCTACCAATTACACCCGTGGATGATTAATAGGGTGATGATAATTATATCCTTAATGTTCATTAAACAGAGAAAAACCATTTATATTACCAGATTATACCTCGACAAACTGATAATTTACAAACTATTATTATTACTGTTGTCATGGTAACAAGTAAAACTTATTTGATCTGTTGTGTAATACAGGATATGTACAGTTCACGTGCATGCCGAAAGGGAGGTAATTAGCGCGTTTCAATTCCATTAAAATATCATCAATATTGTCATGCAATTCAATACAGGGTGTTTATTTATAATTAACAGGCAGAAAGAAGACACGCGGGGTTTTGTTAACCAGAAATATTAATATTACACGTCGGTGTATTGGATTATAAGAAACTACACAATACCTCTCTAAAGGGCAAATCCTGCTGAATCTAGAGCCTTTGTTATTACCGATTTTATTTTAATTGGAAATATTATTTTACGTGATACACCGAATATTATGTAATATTATAGTTATAGAAATCCAACACGGACGCCGTTGGAGCTATTGATATCATGTCAAATGAATGACCACAAAAAATCGTGAACATATAAAAATATATTATTACTAAAGAAGTATAGTATATGACAAATATTACCATTTTCCGTTCCGATTTCAAGTCGACCATTTCAGTTGGAAATAATCCGATACCACCGTTCCATAACATCAGTATTTAAAGGCTGTATAACACAAGCTGAACAATACTAAGGAGATATATTACCAAACATTCCTTTCGACAAACAATAAGCAGCGTAACAGAAACATTATTAAATTGTTTCAGGGTCATTGAGATTACAAGAGCCACAAATTGACAAAAGTGTTTTTGTTTTTTTCTTTTGGTGACCGACAAGAAAAAAAAAATCTTACGGATACAGATAGTCGCTAAGTAACAAGCAGTAATTGTATTGGATATGACGTGTATTAGAAGATTATTATCATAAACAAAAATAAAACAACCTTTTGCTTTGTATCAACAAAAATTATTTAAACATGCATTATGTACAATGGCGTGTATCCGAGAGTAAGCTTCGATTGTCCATTTTATCGTTGGATTTTCAAATCCATTAAAATCCAGGCCATTCGATCATCTAAAGAGTTAGTCTCGGTCACCCAGAACCTCCCAGTCTTCTACGCACGGAGGGTCTGGGACGGTTCTCAATTTTTGACGAAAATTACTGGATAATCTACCCCATAAAAAACCAAACATTTGGTTACGCATGCGCAATGGAACCTTTTGGCTAAAGTATCCAATGAAAGTATCGGTAAGTGCTAGATCTTATGAAGCCGGGCCGATTTTGCTAGATTCTATAAAGCGTGGTTGAAATATATCCCACAATTCACTTGGTACATCTATTATTAGAAACAAAATAGAGACGATGAAGAATTAAGAAGATTGCGAGAAGCCATACGTCTGATTCATGACGAGAGAAAATTACCATTTCAATTGAAACCTTTACAAACAAAATTTTAAAGAGTGTCATTGTTGACAAACGAGCTGTTTTGATAGATTTAGTGCGTGGTAACTTAAAAGACTGGATAATCCAGACAATGACCTATTTTCCGTCAAATTTTGAGGACCCATCCAGACTAATATTCGTAGAATATTTGTGTGGATGATAGAGACTACTAAAGAGTTGATTACAACCCACCATGAATTTATATACATGAAGACAAACGAAAGCAATGGAATAAGCAGAATTAGATCTGATAATGCATCTTTAAACGGCTTTGTTCGTGAACCAGTTGGTCATATATTTATTAATCATTAATTCACATATTTACGCATGATATCTTTATTACAATAATTTAACCGGTATTTTAATTATAATGGAATGGTGTTAACAGCCTCTTCAGTACCAATCACTGGTCATTTGGAGACTGAAATATAATATATAATACTTTTCATTTTATGATCGAGGGATAGGGGGGTACCCGGACAGCTAATAAACATTCCTGGTCAGCTAAACAGGGAGAAGAGGACTGGAAATCTTCCAAATTTATAACTGAGAGTATGACATTTTTATTTGCGATTTCAAAGCTGGAGAATATCAAATATTCGGTTTAATAATTCGATGTTATAAATGTTGGTTGTTAAAGCTGATCCCAAAGACTGAGGAACGCTTCTCACATACTTCTGTATTGTAAAGTAATACCGTATTTATAAAGCGTTAGAAATCCAATACAATGTGCTGTTCGTTGGCGCTGTTAAGTTTAAAAAATACAATACGTCATCGTATCAGCTCCGATAAAATATGGGAAATTCTGTTTGTCAGTGGTGATTTGTAGCGCATATTTTTGTTATATAACATTCATATCCATCAGCTAAGACCTCAGTATATTTACAACATCTCATAGTAACAGAACATGAATATTTTATACTCATCTCGACCCGTCTTCTTAAAAATACATATATATGTAGAGAGAGAAGATACTTAACGTAATCGTCATTCTTGCACAGCGGTGTTGTTTTCATTGATAACTATAGCTCATCACGTGATGTGTTGTGTTTAAACTGACCTATTTTTAAATATTTAAATAAAAGAAAGAAAAAAATACGATTCACATGCTTGATCTAATAAAACATAGACACCAGTTGTTACCTGGTCCAGTGAGTAACATAGACACGGGATGATGGTTACCCGGCCCAGTGACCCCAGTTGTTACCTTGCCCAGTGACATCGGTTGTTACCTGGTCCAGTGAGTAACATAGACATGAGTTGTACTTGAGTTAACGAGCAACGCGCCAACTCACTTACCTTTTGGTCCAGAAAGTTTCCATTCCCAATGGAGGGTCTAGTAAGGTGGCCAGGCCGTTCGGATGGGACGAAAATCCGAGTTGCCGTGCACACGCAATCTGAACGACATGCTCACCTCACCTGTAGGGAAGTAACTCTGACACAGTGAATAGCCATGATGTCCATGACGTTATTTAAACGTCACAGGTCATTAGGTCAACAAACAAAATGTCAACAGTAAAGTTATCAACATTACAAGACACAATGATGCACTGTAAACAATAGCATTCTTGCAGTATTCAGGACTATATAATCCGTCTTATCACATCTTCCAACGATTTTTCAACTCTAGATTTGATGTCTGCATATTTTGTGCTTCGGTCGTGTCTATTTCAGATATACGCAATCAATTTTGTTAATGTTTTTAGCGTGAGGATTGACTAATAGTTAATTTATTTCAGTTCTAAACAAAAATTTAAAAAATTAACGCAATATTAAAAAAAACATTGTATACATGCGAAAAAAAAAAGCCAGTTACCATTTAATTTTCGTACGTACGGTGTACACTTGGTATGTTATTGCTGTCCGGGAAAAATTCCCTCACAACATACTGTATAGCGCATGTCCATCATCATTAACCCGTTTGGTGCAGAAAGGTTTGGCATGGAAAATCGTATAGAATGTCGGACGGGAAGGAAATTTTTGGACCATTGAATATCGGCAGCAAGTTAAAAAAAAAGGACCCTGACAGCTGGAAATTGAAATAAGAATACGCGTAGCGCCGCCATCATGGCAAAATTGCTTTCTATTAACACACTGTATGGTGATCAAACCCCATCATGAGCCCGATTGGTGCCAAAAAAAATACGATCGTCCAATTTATCTACAATACATATAGTTCCTGTAAAACTAACGGTATACGACGGTGGAGATGGCACGGGGAAAACGTACTGTCTTAGGATGAAACCCCGAGTTCATGTAAAACATATTAGCGTGCATGTAACATTGGAATTTGATACACGAGTAGGCCGTATTGTCGTTGTCCTGGAAAACGTTCCAGCATACCATATACCCGTATTCATTAGTCGAGGCAGAACAGTAGGACGCTAAACCCCATTTAATTTCTAAAGTAAACCTAACATTCCCCGCTTGTACAACTGTTTACATTGGAATTTTTTTGCACATTCCCTTATATTGATGTATAATATAAAGATGATGCCCACACGTGTGTCTTGTGAAATATTTATTCCAATAAAATATAAACAAGACAATATTAAGTTGTAAAGTGCACACGTAATATTGATGTTTGACAAACATGACTTGGTTAGACTGAATGTCACGGGTCATGATGAAGGTTACATAATCGAAACTTAGATATTCTAAAGAAAAAAAACAGCACTAGTGGGTTATTTTCGTAGCCGTGGGAGCGGGGGTGAACCGTTCATTTTTCGGACAATGAATTTACATTATTCGCACACAAACATCAGAAAATGAGAACATATACCATAGAAATATTATTGTGAAATCGCTTTCTGTTAACATTTTGAATAACATTTGTTGAAAATTCGTTTTAGTTAATGATCGATTCATTTTGAAAATTTAGGTGACTTTCGGGCAAATATAGCCTCATCACCCCAAATTGAGTTTGCACCCCACCCCTATGCACATGAACACAGAAGGAAATAAAAAGAAACTATTTATTATTATAACAACTGCTCTACGGAAACGACACCAAAAACTACCCCGTGATGTTGAAACTAGACGTTTGTTTATTACTGTACTGTCTATGAATGCATCTATTGTTTATTGTTTACACCACAACAGATTGTGGATTTTATCTTGTTTACCAACAAGTTAGCAAAATGGCGGAAGGAATCCCCCAAACCGCCTTTGATTATGTCCTCAGTAAACACACGACAGTTGCAGGGAATCAAACTGTACTTTATCCCAGTCCCTTCCCGTGGGATGATCACATGACACGCGTTCTTCTTCCTTTTTCAAATTTGACAATCATTTAAGATGACTCAAGATATTGATGAGAAACGATAGCGAGAATTAACTTAGGATAGAATTGAAGGAACAAACCTGACTCAAGGACTTATATCTGAATGGTGCAACTCAATACTACAATCCAGTCCGTCGCTCAATTATTAATTGCCATCCATATATATGCATATGGTGACGTATCATGACGAGGGCATCAAAGGCAAATGTATAAGGCCCGGACCCCAAAAGAGTCTGAAGATTTGGTGACAAAAACAATATGCAAAATAAGCTGTAATACAAATGTAATAATATGGAGTGTAATTTTTATGACATATCATTAGTATGTAGTAGTATGTTCTTTTCTTTGTCGCCAAATATCTCGATGTGACACATTTTGAAACTTCGGCTGTCCGAAACGCAGCTGACTCATTGATGTTATTTATTAATTCTTTTTGAAAACTCCTGGAGTCAGATTTGGATTACAGGAAAGTGGCATAATCGTTAGAAAAAAAAAATATTCTATCAATTGTCCGAGTATATTTATGAAGAAACACATTCTGCCCCATTCGGAAATAAGATCCGCAACAAATTCATTCTGATTACTAATCTAGGCCGACACCAACTCCTTAGAACTAAGTATATTATTATGACTTCCGATCCAGCTTATACTCCATAGACCACCATTGTATCTCGATTAGTCTAACCCGTGATCGAAAACATGGTTAGTTCGCCATGGAAAACTTATTTGTAGCTGAGAACAAAAGTTTTGTCTAGATGTTCGGATAGAACGTCATATTGAGGTCCCTCTCCGTGTGCAGATTAAAATTTTATAATGTTAAATTTGAATTGTACCGGTTTTTATTACCACACCCACAGACTCTGATTTCTAGAAGTGGACACCCTACATCACTTCCCATTTTGACACGTTCACAGCCTTCTGTATTATATTATTATTGTTTTTATTTCAGGCGAATTCATTGTACCGAGTGCCATTACAGCAGATTTAGATGAGACGGTTATATTAGAATGTAGATTAGAGGGTAACTATAGATGGTACGCCATCTCGTGGCAAAAACAGACAGAGGATGGAACATCAGACATTATCGTTACACTTCCAGTTGATACGAAACAACCGGACTGGAACAATCAGATGGACGCCTACTATAGACAGAGATATGAACCGATTATCAATAGCAACGCCGATGTACTGGAATTTAGTCTGAGGATTAACGGATTAACGTGCGTTGACAGAGGAACTTATTCATGCAATGTTATGGGTAACTTCCCTGTCAAATCTAAATCAACAGAAGTTACCGTTACATGTAAGTTGAATTATGTTTGGGTTGACGAAAGGTGATGGAAAGGTCTGTTATTGAGTCTAGCCTCGTGGGTTTCATCGTGTTCCTCGACATAGGCCTACCGCCACAGGACCGAGTAGTTTCTACGATGTCAATTCATGCATAACTGCAACGGAATGACCTGTTTCGTAAAAAAGGCTTTCCTACTATTGGTTGTAGTCGAAGTGGAAAACATTTAGGCTGCATTGACCAACACTAAATCACTAAACGTGTTACACCCCCTACCCACCTCCATCTCTTTTTTCGCCATTACTTGAAGATGAACAACCTAAGATTTAAAAATGTAACGATTAAATGGATAATCGAGACTTAGTTTCGGGTGACAGATACCGTTGCTACGATAATAAACGACCTTCAACGCCCATATTAAAGAAATTTGAATGAAATTTTCAATATATTCATTTTTGAACTATTATAGATCTGCATCTAAATCTTACATAATGCATCTTAAAATTGATTTAATCATGGATATTTATATTTATATTATTATTATGTATATTATAGCCGTAGCAACCAGGCCGGATATAAACTACGATGAACTTAGTTTAGAGAGAAACTCGACGTTTGACATTGAATGTGAGGCAGAAGTCGGGTTTCCACCGGGTGAATTAGTTTGGCTCTATAAAGCCCAAGATTCGCCGGTTTTTCATATTCTTGGGGATGAAGAAGCACAAGAGACGAATTCTATCACTCCATGTCGGAGATCAGCCGTTAAAAAACACCGATTAGAAGTGACAGATGATGTTGCTGGAAGTACGTTTAGATGTGCTTTACGTGGTCGACACACGGAAATAGATTTCTTTGATGATGTAAAAATACAATTAACAGGTAAGTATTAGTATACACATGCGTCTGGTATTTTATTCCCATGCTTGGTCATGCGCAGGCGTGGTTATATTTATCATACGTAGAACATCCGATGCCACCTCTCATTCAGTTAGATATTCCTAACAAAATGTCACAGGACACCGTAAACCATAGATAAAAAAGAGGGTCTAAGTATGCAAAATAACTTTATGATATATCCAGTTAAGATTGAGCCGAACGGAAATGATCGTAAACTGTGTTTAACCTGATCACATGATCTGTTATGCGATTCTTGGAATGGTATTTTCGTTATTAAAATTGTAATGTGCCATTCCATCTGAATAAAGACCGCCCTTCCGATCTATCATGTTAAGTTAGTTTTAAAATAACTGCAATCGAAAGTATATACATAAACATCAGATATCACACACGTCATCACATTATTTTATATAGTTTATCTTTTTTTATTCCAGGTTTGCCAACAACCCCAGAACCAGAACCAGAATGTGATGGTGTAGTTTGTATTACTGAAAATGACGGTAAATTCATTTTCTTTGACAGTATGATTTTATTTATTTAAGTATTCGTCGCCTACAGGTTTATTTTTGACTGAAGAATTAGAACCATCTTCATAAGAAATTTTTAGATGTCGCTTGCTACCAAACGCCATGTGGGATTAAATGTTATTTATTGTGACATTATATCACTATATTTATTTGCTAACAAACTTTTCGATGTCCAATCAAATGTCGCGGATATCTGTGTATGACATCGGTATGGTGGACTATGGCTGCCACATACGACACACCTGTGCTTGCCTACTCCATGATCAAACACGATAGCAGATGGCTTCCATCTTGTTTACTGACGGTACTACTTATTTTAAGACAGACTCGGCTTTCCAATTTATAATATCTACGTCATTGGGGATTTCCAATTTATACTCGCTGGTTGCTATGACCCGCTATGGCGTTGTCTAGAAACGCGCGTGCTCGCGTTAGTTTAAAATTTTTGCTATACGTTTAACATGGACTATTTGATGTAATTTGCCTGATTTGATTTGGCCCCATTTCCATAAATTTAGGTTGTTTTTTAGAAATTTTTAGCAAATGTTAATCTTAGGTGTTTTTTAATTCTAGCCGAAGTAAATTTTTTTACAATTTATAGCGAGTTAAGTTATCGTCTCTAAGAGGCGGGCGTAGTATTTTAAATGGCGGCCATTTGCCATCATGTGTATTCTTGAAGTAGGTACACATGATGTAATCGTATGTGGCTGCCATAGCAAATACATTTTATTTTCATAAAATTTTAAAAAATTTTATCTAATTTTTATTTAATTCTTTTTCTTTCATTTAAAACAATTTAAATTTATATTTATTTGATTTTTTTTTTAAATTTTTTTTTTAATTTTTTTATAAATTGTTTTTTTTTTAGTTTTTTTTTAAATCTTTTTTATAAATTATTTTTTTAATTTTGTTCTATAAATTTGATTTTTTTAAATATTTTTTTTATTTATTTTTATTACATTTTATTTTAAATTTATTTTATTTGTTTATTGAAATTTCTTTTATTTCTTTTCATTTTTTTAATATTTATTATCTTTTTTTATATCATGAACATTTTTTTTTCTGAAAACAATTTTTTTTTTTTTTTTCTAAAAATAATAAAAAAAAAGTTTCATGAACAAAATATTTTCTGTTTTCTGAAAAAAATTTTTATCTTCTTAAAAGATTTTTTTTTTTTTTAAATTCTAAAAAAAAAAAAAAAAGTATTTTGTAATTTTTTTTTTTTTTTCGTGTTCCGTGCTTTGCCATAGTCTATGTTTTGCCACAGTCCGTGATTGGGGGTTAGGGTAAGGGTTAGGCTTGGCCCAGGGTTAGGGTAAGGGCTAGCCCTGTTTACATCTCGAGACGAAATCTACAGGTGCTAGCCCTTACCCTAACCCTAACTCCCACAATCTATACATGACGTCATATGTGCTAAAATGAGTAGGACCGTCTTCGATCTAGCGTTCTCTTGCTTTGCCATAGTGGCCATAGTGCCGCTGTTATTCAGCTCTAAAGGTATTCTTGTAGTCTCGAATAATCAGACGACCCTACCTGCTGCTAAAACCAATGTTCATGTTCCACAGTGTTTCGCTTTTGGGTGTTTTATCAACATAAATCCTTTGACGAAAGCACAGAGTGTTAGTTTTTACAAGTAAGTATGAGATCTGTCAGGGAAAGGAAAACCAAAATCTCGACCTAGAAGAGCCTAGACTATAAGTACATATTCTATGACTGTCAAGGATTCTTTGACGTGCATGCCAATGTGTACACGGGACCTCGAGTTTCTGTACCATATAATGTCCCCTTGTCAGACCCTCTGTCTTGCACCACTGACATGGTGGAACCACGTCGCAAAGTTCGACCAAGACCAGGATCGAAAACTGGACCAACAGGACAGTGTCCAAGTGTCATATCTTTGGGGGGTGGGGGGGTGAATGTACTAACACCATGTGCTTTCGTCAAAGGATATATGTTGATAAACACCCAAAAGCGAAACACAGAGTGTTAGTTTTTACAAGTAAGTATGAGATCTGTCAGGAAAAGGAAAACCAAAATCTTGACCTAGAAGAGCCTAGACTATAAGTACATATTCTATGACTGTCAAGGGTTCTTTGACGTGCATGCCAATGTGTACACGGGACCTCGAGTTTCTGTACCATCCGAATGACCATATAATGTCCCCTTGTCAGACCCTCTGTCTTGCACCACTGACATGGTGGAACCACGTCGCAAAGTTCGACCAAGACCAGGATCGAAAACTGGACCAACAGGACAGTGTCCATGTGTCATATCTTTGGGGGGGGGGGGTGAATGTACTAACACCATGTGCTTTCGTCAAAGGATATATGTTGATAAACACCTAAAAGCGAAACACTGTAGAACACGAACATTGGATACGAGACTACATACGAGACTACAAGAATAAGAGATGGATAACCGATTCACTATGGCAAAGTAAGAGAACGCTAGATCGAAGACGGTCCTACGCATTTCAGCACATATGACGTCATGTATAGATTGTGGGAGTCAGGGTTAGGGTAAGGGCTAGCACCTGTAGATTTCGTCTCGAGATGTAAACAGGGCTAGCCCTTACCCTAACCCTGGACGAAGCCTAACCCTTACCTTAACATACAATCACGGACTATGGCAAAATACGGACTATGGCAAAGCACGGAACATGAACAAAAAAAAAAAATTTTTTTTTTTTTTTTTTTTTTTTTTTTAGGAAATTTAGAAAATAAAAAAAAAAAGTTTTGAGAAAAAAAATGTTAATGATATAAAAAAAAAAAGATATTAAAGATGAAAAATTGTAAAAAAAAGTAAAATAAATGAAAAAAAAAATGTAATTATAAATAAATAAAAAAAAAATAATTTATGAAACAAAAAATTAAAAAAATAATTTATAAAAACAATTTTAAAAAAATAATTTATAAAAACAATTTTAAAAAAATAATTTATAAAAACAATTTTAAAAAAATAATTTATAAAAACAATTTTAAAAAAATAATTTATGAAAAAAATGTAAATAATTTATAAAAAAAATTTTAAAAAATAATTTATAAACAAAAATTTGAAATAAAATCTATAAAAAAAAAATTTAGAATAAAATTTAAAAAAAAAAATTAAAATAAATATAAATTTAAATTGTTTTTAAATGAAAGAAAAAAGACTTAAATAAAAAATAGATAGGCCTAAAAAGTTTAAATTTTATGAAATTAATATGTATTTGCTATGGCAGCCATAGTCCACCATACATCGGGTTTTTGGTAAGCCATATCTGCACTATATTTTGTACTGACATACCGAATAAGGGCAGGTGCAGTAGCGCGTGTATCGTCAAAGGGAAGTAACTACAACTATCTTTTATCTCCCCTTGACCCGAAGAGTGGAGCTTCTTGATGTTTCTTTACGCCATATCAAAATTATGAATACCTTTAAAAACTTGATCGAAAATGTGAATTCAAACTTTCCCACCATATTTACACGATAAATCTTGGGCTAGATTTCTTAGTGTATTCCTTTGATCGATTCAATTCTCTATCACGGCCGACTTGACTGCTGTTGGGTTATTTAGCGGGCCTGACAAACTACCGTTACTTTTTATTCCAAGAAATAGTTATACAGCGAGCCAAACCTATACAAATAAACGAGGCACACTACATCCCTCCAATATTATTTCATAATATATACATCACACACACTCTCTCCTCCTCCCTTGCAGGAGCGGATCCAGGAATTTTTGCAGGAGGGGGTTATAGAATCGTCTCTAAATTGCATAGGCATACATACAAATTGAGCTTTTAAAACAAAGAAATCATTTTTATACTGATGTAGGATCACTTAGTGATGTAATTTCATTGATGCAAGGCATTATATTTTTTTATGTAGCTGAGCAGGGGGGGGGGGGGCTCCCCCTCCTCTGGATCCGCCCCTGCAGAACTATCGTTTGTGTGCATTGGTCATTTATGGTTTTTTTATACGCCCACATTTTTATGTGGACGTATATTGTCGTCGCCCCTGTCCGTCCGTCCGTCCGTCCGTCCGTCCGTCCGTCCGTCCGTCCGTCCACATTTTTTTGTGAACAGTCTACAGGTCACAATTTTTATCCGATTTCAATGAAACTTAAAATATAGGTTTATCACCATAAGATCTCGGTTCCTTTCGATATTGGCATGTATCGGACTGTAACTTCATGGGTTATGGCCCCTGATTGTACGAAAAATCACGTTTTTTAGCTTGTGAACAGTGTAGAGGTCACAATTTTGAACCGATTTGGATGAAACTTGACATGTATGTTTATAACCCAAAGATCTTGGTTCCTTTCGATATTTGCGCCCATCGGATCGTAACTTCCTGAATTATGGCCCCTGATTGTCAGAAAAATCGCCCTTTTTAGCTTGTGGTCCCTCTGGAGGTCACAATTGTTATCTGATTTAAAAAATCGTTTGATTATATCACCGTTGCATGGTTATGAAGGTTGAGTTCGAATTTCGTGAAAATCGGAGCAAAATTGACGGACAAAATGGCCGCCTTTTGTACGCGAATAGTGTGAAAATATGTTATATCAAGGTTGTGGACCTTATAGAGGTCACAATTTTGAACCGATTTTGATGAAACTTGACATTTATGTTTATAACCCAAAGATATTGGTTCCTTTCGATATTTGCGCCCATCGGATTGTAACTTCCTGAATTATGGCCCCTGATTGTCCGAAAAATTGCCCTTTTTAGCTTGTGGTCCCTCTGGAGGTCAAAATTGTTATCGGATTTAAAAAACCGTTTGATTATATCACCGTTCCATGGTTATGAAGGTTGACTTCGAATTTCGTGAAAATCAGACAAAAATTGACGGACAAAATGGCCGCCGTTTGTACGCGAATAGTGTGAAAATATGTTATATCAAGGTTGTGGACCTTATAGAGGTCACAATTTTGAACCAATTTGGATGAAACTTGACATGTATGTTTATAACCCAAAGATCTTGGTTCCTGTCGATATTTGCGCCCATCGGATGGTAACTTCCCGAATTATGGCCCCTGATTGTCCGAAAAATTGCCCTTTTTAGCTTGTGGTCCCTCTGGAGGTCAAAATTGTTATTGGATTTAAAAAACCGTTTGATTATATCACCGTTCCATGGTTATGAAGGTTGAATTCAAATTTCATGAAAATCGGACGAAAATTGACGGACAAAATGGCCGCCGTTTGTACGCAAATAGTGTGAAAATATGTTATATAAAGGTTGTGGACCTTATAGAGGTCACAATTTTGAACCGATTTTGATGAAACTTGACATGTATGTTTATAACCCAAAGATCTTGGTTCCTTTCGATATTTGCACCCATTGGATCATAACTTCTTGAATTATGTCCCAGGATTGTCTGAAAAATCGCTTTTGTTAGCTTTTGGTCCCTCTGGAGGTCAAAATTATTATCCGATTTAAAAAAACGTTTGACTATATCACCGTTATATGGTAATGAAGAGAGAGTTTGAATTACGTGAAAATCGGACTAGAATTGATGGACAAAATGGCCGTCGTTTGCACATGAATAGTGTGAAAATATGTTATATCAAGGTTGTGGACCCTATAGAGGTCACAATTTTGAACCGATTTTGATGAAACTTGACATGTATGTTTATATCCCAAAGATCTTGGTTCCTTTCGATATTTGCGCATATCGATTCGTAACTTTCTGAGTTATGGCCCCTGATTGTCCGAAAAATCGCCTTTTTAACTAATTGGAGGTCACAATTATTCTCCAATTTAAAAAAAAAAAACAAACAAACTATGATTATATCACCGTTACACCTTAATGAAGGTCGAGTTTGAATTTCATGAAAATTGGGCCAAAAATTGCGGGACAAAATGGCTGCCGTTTGTAAGCGAATAGTTTAAAAATATGGTATATCAAGGTTGTTGGCAAGTAGAGAACACAATTTTAATCCGATTTTGATGAAACTTGAAATTCAGGTTTGAAACCCAAAGATCTTGGTTCCTGTCAATATTTGCGCATATCGAATTGTAACTTCATGAATTATGGCCCTTTATTGTAGGAAAAATCACTTTCTTTTTAGCTTGTTCTCTATCCATCTCTCGAAAATGTGGGCGTATCCTGCCTGGCAGCCGCTGGTTTTTTATATTTTTCAGATTCAAACAGTGTTACGACGTATGTTTGTTATAATTTATTACTTTGTTGTATTTTATTAAATTTTTTAAATAGTTTTTATCATTAATTAGGTTCAAATAAACTCGATAAAAAATTAAATTGTTTGGATGGTGCAAACATCGTTTTGTATGGACAGCGTTATATACATAGAAAAGATCGTAACCTATAAGTGGACATCCCATACATTTGAAGTTAATCTCAAAGACATTTATAAATTGGTAGTGGTACTAAATGTTATAAAATCAGTAAGCACACCGTTTAAATGGGCTACTTACTTCCTAGAACGCTGAATGCTTCTGTGAGGATCAATCTACTACATAAAAAAGGAGTCCTTGTTCGTTTCTGAGGATGTCGTTCTCCTACCCAGAACAATGGACAGGTTATATCTCCATATAACTACGTTTTCGTTTGATCAATTTACCACGCTGAGTGTAAAAAGCATTTTAATTTTAGTAGAGTGGTAACTGTACATGTATTTATCTATATGTTGCAATCTTTTAATTTTCATAAAATCAAGACATATGCTGTTGAACATTAGTATACAATTAACTGTATAAACCATGCACAAATCTCCCCTCTTATTAATTTATATAAGAATTATGTGCATGGTGATTGTGCATAACAGCTACATTATTTATGTAAACATTCGAATGTTCTAATGTATTTATATATAACTGTTTTTCTCTTAATTCGTTCAATTGCATAATTGGAATATACATGATTATTTTTTGTTTAAATATTAAATTGCTGAGTGATATGGCATTAGATCTACATTAAAAATTTAATGTCGATTGTCCTGGTTTTTCCGACAAACAAATCAAAATGTGTTCAGCTGATTATCCCGCGGTGATATATTTTCATATATTAAAATGACAGGACCGTTTTGATTTGTGTCAACAATAAAACAAATTTTCGATTTTTGGATGGATTTTATAAATGACATAAATTTAACGTCTTACTATCACGCAATGTTGATTTGTAAAAATATTATGAGAAGACAATTATTCGTCAATGGTGATATATTACCGATTGTGTGTTCTGCTGTCAACAAAGAGAGTAAAAAATGACATCACAATTAGTCGTCTTCCGCTGAATAACTTTAGCGAGAATGAGGTTACCTCATCCATTATCAAAACAGCACACCGGATAGAAGTTGTGTTACCCGTAATCAAAACAGCACACCAGTTAGAGGTTGCTTCATCCGTAACCAAACAGCACACTTGACCAAAACAGCACACCAGTTAAAGGTTGCTTCACCCATAATCAAAACAGTACACCACACAGAGGTTGTTTCATACGTAATCACACCAGACAGAGGTTGTGTTACCCGTAATCAAAACAGCACACCAGCTACATGTTACCTCAACCGTATTCAAAATAGCACACTAGATATGATAGAGGCTGCCTTATCTGTAATCAAAATAGCACACCGGATAGAGACTGTGTCATTCGTTTATTAAAATAGCATACCATATCTACCAAATGTAATATTTAAATTTTTCATAAATCATCAAGGTTTAACGTTTTTAAAATTATTGACCAAATGTTAATCATTTAAGATAAGCGTAGATTTCACCCAAAGATATTTGTGTAAACGGCCACGAACAATTTTTGATACTAAAAGCGCGATTTATTGTTAAGAGTATTTGTATTTATTTGAGATTTTATAAATGGGCGCCATTTTATTAGTATTATATATGTATAGTATCTTCAGTGTTAATATTCATAATATCTGTTTAAGTTGGTGCTACTAATATTATAGGATATTTTATAAGCCATCAGGTATACTTGTAAAACATCGATAATTCCCATTTTAACACTTTATTAAGGTCTTATACTATTGTCATTAAGGTCATATACAAGTACTATTGTCATGGAGGTCGTCCTTATAACTTCACATATTGGCAAACAATAGTCTGGTTGGGTCGGAATTTTGTAATTGTGGCAAATGGTGTTATTGTGAATCATAAACAGTTGTTTATTTAAGAGTGTCAGTATGGACACGGTTGGCACGTTACAGCTCAACTATAAATTCCCAGTTCATACTGCATCCAATGGAATACAACATATAAAACGATACTTAATTTTCACCAGACATTTTTATGCGTGTGTAATTTAAATGCAGACACACATGACGCCATTTTAATCAAATGTTTTTGTTCTTTCCTTGTATAAAGTGTAACAATGTCCCTTTATGTTCCGCTATGGCTAAAGGGTTTTAGAAGTTGGAAATAGTAAATTGTTTTAACTGGAAATTAGTCCTTTTATTTCTTTATTCACTAAAATTTTTAAAGGGTTATAAAAGACCAATTATGACAGTTGAAAAAAATGTCCATTTATAGTTTCAATAAATAAAGACTTTAAGAAGTTCTATATGGTAAATTATGTCAATAGAAATACCCAGGACACAGCGCTAAGGATTATGATTAATGTAGAGCAAGGTTTCAATAATTAACAGTAATTGTCTGTGTCATGTGTATATTATAAATAGTGTGTCCTGTCTATATTATAAACAGTGATTATATTCTATAGACATGTGTCCTGTGTATATTATAAACAGTGATTGTAATCTATAGACCTCTGTCGAGTATGTTATAAACATTTGTGATTGTATTCTATAGAACTGTGTCATATGTATATTATAAACAGTGAGTATATTCTAAAGAACTCTGCCATGTGCCAGGCGCGGATCCAGAGGGGGGGGGGGGTCCAGGGGGTCCTGACCCCCCCCCCCCCACTGCTCAGACTTGAAAATGTTTTATGCGATTTTATTGACGACTTTTAGATCTGTAATTTTGGAATTTACCTTCCGGAAATACGTCAGAATGCACCAAATTGAATCTAATTTACCCCCCCCCCCCGTTAATTAGTTGACAAACCTAGACCCCACCCTGCAAAAAATCCTGGATCCGCGCCTGTGTGCACTTTATAAACAGTGATTGTAATCTATAGAACTATGTCCCCTGTATGTTTTAAACGGCATGAGTTGAACAGTTAGTGTTCAATAAAAAAAAAGAATCTGCTTGGTGTGGTCGCTATTAATAGATTATTGTATATGATTTATTTTGTAAGTATACTGTTGAAGCATGCTGGCTTGACGAGGTGTATTATAAGATCATTTTAATACTTACAAATTATAATAACTTCAAAGAATCACAACGGTGTGTTTCCCCACACCTATTTAATTAAATGGTTGTTTCTCTGCAGTTGCAATTCGGGGGAAAATATGCGTCTCAGGATCGAGCCGTATCCACAACTAAGTAAATGTTGATATTAGCATAGTTTGTCATTCAGCTGATAAGAAACTCCACAGAACCAAAATGTTAATCTCTCCGTTGTTCAGCTTTAATGTGTGTTTTATCTATTTTTCTTTTATTTGTGTTAAATATTTTAACAATATTATGATGCATCATATTTCATTATCATCATATTCCATGTGAGTTTGTACCGTTTTTATATTAAAAGTAAAATCCTTGTTTCCCCGTTTGTGGTATTTTATTTTAGAAAACTACAATTACCCCTCGCCCTTGTCGAAAGAAACCCAACAAGGAATAATACAATGGGCCTGTCCCACTGTCACGATATCTAGGTCATAATTACGTTGCTTCTTATTGAGGTAGAATGTGTATATGTTCATTAGGTGCATGCTGGAGTTCCATAATGAATAGTTTTACTTAGGCTAAGCAGAGATAAGCCATTTAATTGGCTGAGACTTGGTAACACTATAAATCTGCTCCTGAAACAGGATGTTCAAACTTGGTTTTGGTGTTTATTAGGGGAAAATATTTACTGATGAGTTTTGTTTTGTTTCGAAAGAGGTCCACCTCTCCATGGATTCACTACAAATACGAGTATCAAAAGAACCAGTGGGTCCCATGAAGGTTTAAGACGTTTTTTGCAAAGTTCATGGTCAAAAGGCCAAGATAACCCTCGACCTAACAATAACTCGCTGACTAATGCCCCCCCCCCTCCTTACTAATGAGCATTGGCCCCAGCATGAGCTAAGCAACGCACGTTTCTTTAAACACAGTAACCAAGCTTCTGATTCAGCCATAACGTCCAAAAATGGTATAGGTGAGAGCAGCGTCTTGACGGACTGCGATGACGAACATTTGCTACTGCTGGTGCTACTTCAAAGGCTAAGCAGTTTTGTCAATACTTTGGAACACGACCACTTATTGGGTGAGAATTAAAAAACCCCAGGGAAGGTGGAAGCAATTCTTGATTGAAAGGGCGATATCGTCCTAGGAATTCAAGCAAGCTGCGCCTAGGCGCCGGAAGTCCCCGAGAATCTTCGGAGTCGCTTTTTCTGCCTATTTTGTAAGCAATTACTTACAAAAGAATTTTTTATTTATGTTTTTTTAAAAATTTTTACCACGAAAGCGCTGCAGTTGATGGTGGTTTCTAACGATGCTAAATGTATGCGTTGGATTTTAGCTTGTGGGTCCTCGAGTGGTCAAATGTATGTCGCGACTAGCTACAGTCTGAACCCGCAAACGAACGCAAATTGCCCGGACCAATGGTTATTCAATGAGGCCGCGCCCATGACAGTTGTTTCGCCTGCAATATTGTCTGCTATTTACTTATTTTTAAAACTATAATTTGACGATGGGTATTAAGAAATGCTTTTCATACAAGTTTCCTACAACTCTGGCTAAATCCTTGTTAATTGGTAACATGGGTCGGCAATTTTATATTTTTCCGTGTCAGTCTTTACCGTCATCTTTCGGATATCACGACTTACTCTATCGCAGGGTACGTATGGTAACGGCCAGAGGTTGAACCCTGTAGAGACAACAATTTTTATCCGATTTCGATAAAACTTGTTTTTAGAGCAAACATACATCGCGGTTGACTTATTTCATTCTTCTAACTAGTAAAATAATATGTACCTGATCATATTGTGTAGCAATAATAATTCTTGTGAGGTAATTGATAGTTGACTAGCCAACAGGATGTGGATCCCTAAGCTATCGCCACGATTGTTCTACAAACTGAAAACAGTTGCAGGTGTTTTGGGCGTTACCTTTTTGAATTTAATCACTTCTGTATTTCAGCTGTAAGTATCTTTAGTTCTTGGATGAGTTCAAGTTTGGTGCAAATGAGTCATTCCTTGCTGGAGTTATACCAACTGCCTTTCACGCAAAGCGTAAAATATGAAGTCCCCGAGAGTCTTCGGAGTCGCTTTGTAAGCAATTTCTGCCTATTTTGTAAGCAATTGCAGTTGATGGTGGTTTCTAGTGATGTTAAATGTATGCGTCTGAGTTTAGCCTGTGGGTTCTAAAATCCAACGTCCTACTCTTCTGCGCCTGACCTGGGCTAATGGAAGACGGGGATATGCCATACAGTATGCTATGAGGGAAATTTTGCCCGGGTAGAGGCACTACGGCCTACTCTTATATCGAATTCCAACTGCAAAGGGATCTTTTACGTGCACGCCAATGTGTTCGTCCCATCCGAACTAGACAACTGTCCTTGTTAGGCCCTCATACCCACGAGTTTGAGAAGGAGACCATATCTCCATGCCACATACGCTCACACCGGGGATCGAAACCACAGCCGTAAGCCAGAGGTGACCGGTCAGCTAGAGGTCGAAGCGCGGCACTCTAGACCCCCCACCCTTTAGCTACTGAGAAGACAAACGTCTTAAATACTCAGATAAGAAGAAGAAAATTCCCAACGTGAAAAGGAGCCAAAGAAGGCAAGTGAAAAAAAGACAATCACAAGGTCCCTAAAATATGTAGGATGTGGCGACCGGTTATATACGTGATCCATTCTCAATGTCTGGCAGACGACCCAGAGTACTATACAATAGCCCTAGGCCCTGATTGGACTAATGAAGACGGACATACGCCATCCAGTTCACAATGTGGGAAATTGTGCTCTGACAGTTTCGAAGAACTATACGTTGTGCCTTGGAAGGTTCGCTGCTTAATATAACAGGACCAATGTGTTTCGTGATTGAATTCTTGATTATGAGTTTCCTCAAATGGAATTTAATACGGATATAAAAATCTCGAACTTGTTTTAACCCTCTAATAAATATTAAGATGAATGACCTTAAATACGACCAATTAAGGTTCAAGGTTGGTTGTGTGTAGGTATATATCCAGTGACATAATACGATAAAAACCCATTATAATCCCTCGGTAATCCAGATTTTGGTGCATTCAGCTCTTCAGTTATCAACACTGTTCTCTGATTTAGTAATAATGCGTTACAAATTTGGCAAACAAATAACGGTTATTGAACGCCGTTTGATCTCTAATAAATCTACCTTAAATAATCATGTAATCCAGGTATTATACATGTTTTGTATTAAGTATTATATCTGTTTTTAACATGTCTGTATATATTGTATTATTTTGTAGTCTATGTCTGGCGTGTCTGTGACTTGAGGGAACTTGAACTTGTTACGTATACCAATAACTGTGTCTTATGTTAATTAAATAAACCTGTTACTATACAATAACTGTATTTTGGTTATTAATTGAGTAAATTATATAACAACTATTCATCTATATAAGATCGGACGTTTTACTTATAAAATCATACATGCTCATAGCAAGTCGATAAACAGGAGAGCTCATATATTAAGGTAAGCCTTATTATAAGCATAATTTAATTTTATATTAATTTTTCCAGAATAAAAAAATAGGATCATCTATTCGATTTCTTGATATATCTAATGACCATGAACAGTCAACTTATACACACAATTGCATAATAAGTTCATTATTACAGCAAGTCATCAGCCTGTTGTTATACAGCTTTTATTTGCCCAGTCGGGGCAGAGCAGTAGGATGTTAAAAACCATTTGTTTTCACGTTTGTTATGGCAAGAAAATCTGATTTTTGTATTTTAAAGCTAATAGTATTTTTATTTTTTCATTAAATCTTTAAACGACACGAGACTCTAATTCTTTCCCATCTGAAGAGAAAACCGCACCATGCAGTTATAACGTTGGCAGTCATTGTCAGTTTATAATCATGTCAGAAGAATATGTGTCAATGTTCAGGGGCACAAAACACCGTATTTTATTTATTACTTATTGCTTAATTGACAGTTTGTCATTAAGGCTTGTCGGTCACTTCGATCCAATTATCGAACTTCGATTGCTTTGCGAACAGTATATAGAAATTGCCATTTACTAGGTGGTTTTATGCCAAGTAAAGCTTTTACGATAAATGTTTGGATCTTGAACCTTGTTCTTTTGGTTTGAACAGTTCAATACCTCTCAAATAATGTGAAAGAGCATTGTCTGATTTTATCATTTATCATCATTTTTTTAATGACTTTTGATTCAAAACATGTATCTCATTTAACTGCTGTCCACGCATTTCGTGATACAGCACCCCGAACTGTACAAGAAAAGATGAAACTAAGGATGATTCGTCCATATAGTTATATTTTGTCTTTATTCGGCCATCTTCCTTTACAGATGCGTGATATAAACACAATGAAGATATTGGTGCTGTCGACGGTATTCGGATTTCTTTTTTGTGAAGGTAATAAATAGTGCACTACCATTTATCCAATATGAGATTCAAAAGTTAAAACATCAAACCCATTGGGTGAATTTGGCAATACTAGGGACAACAGCTGGGCAGCATTCAGATTTATGTGTCAGGAAACACTTTTCCTAAATTATTTAGATACGAGTTAAGCTGCATTTCCTTTAGAACTGATCCAATGCAGCTTTACTGTTCAATTGGTAGTGTGTCAACTACAAACCGGAAGATCTGAAATCCAAATGTATTAAAGTAATTATGGGTTACGGAGAGATTATGGCACTCTGGTGCATACAACAAAAAACAAAGAATTGGCAAAATAATATTTTGATTTAAATAATATATTGTTTTGATATTTCAAGTCCATGCAGCTATCATTGGTGATGTGACATGTGACAACACCATGTATTTCTTTGCTGATGGAGTTCCAGTACCAATTACTAACGCTGATGATTGGACCAGATCATCACCAGTCAGTATTCCTGATGATACTCAAGTTGTTTCCGTTAAATGTGACGACTTCCATGCAGTTGGTGGCATCAAGCTGGCTTTAAGTAATGGGATCAAAACAGACACAACATGGAAATGTTCGAACACATATGTAGAAGGCTGGAATAAACCTGGGTGAGCTCAGTTGGTTTCGTTCATTTTTACATTTTTTTCGAAATTAGCTAGTACTAAGTTTTAAGTATTTATAATAAAACACATTCAATATCCTTTTATTGCTTCATGTACTGCCATGCCGTGAATTTTGTGCAGAGTTTCGTCACAATCTGCGTATCGCATTGATCAAACCGAGTAAATATAAGTAATCATCCATGTCTTGATGGCGACAATCTTATTTATTACACTTTCGATGGCCTACACTACTTGAAGATTTGGTCAGTTGTACTGGGACTCGGGAGGCTGAGTTAGGGTCATACGAGCAGATTTTGACCCTATGACGTCAGACATTGATTAATCTATCAGCGTTGACGTTCTAGGGATTTGGACAGTTTCATTAGCTTATTCCTCACATCAACTAGAACGCCTGTTTACAACAATTCTTCCACATCCTAGTGTTGTGAACTATAAAAAGCGAAACGAAATAGGATCTAATATGTTTTAATAATATTGTGATGACGACCATGTATTCTTTTTGAATATTACATCATTTCTTGACGAAGACCATGTATAACAATTTGAATATAACAACCATGTCTTGATGACGACCATGTTTAATATTTGAATATGTCTTGATCATGACAATGTATAAAATTTCAATATAACATACACAATTCCCTTTGTGAATCTCTGAAATAAATAAAAATTCTTGCAAAGGATTGTTGGCCAATTCATGATCTTTTTCTTATTGTTTTTCATTATTATAGCTTCGATGATTCTCAGTGGCCAAATGCTATTGTGCCCAAACATGATTATGGAACCTCTCCTACTTCTTTGAATGGTAAAGCAGATTGGATTTGGACAACTGGTTATCGGGGGCAGGATTTAACGGTGTATTGTAGAAAAGTTATAAAAGTTATAATGGCAACAGAAAAAGGTAGAACAATTCAAAAAAAAAAATTAAAATATGCATTATGCAAGAGCCAAATCTACCTATTACAAGTCTTTCTTTGGGCCTGAAATTAAACATTAATTAACTTATCCAGAACATAATAAACTCTCGATGTTAAGGCCAGCCTTCGATGTTGGCTGGATTAGATTCCCATATGCGCTTAGCGGCCATTGATAATTAAATTTGAAAACATAGATAACCAAGACGCTGACAGAGGCTATGCGGAAATTTCACCCGCTTCGTTCTCGGCTCATAGTGGATCAATTTGACTAAATTTTCAGTAATTACCTTTACACTATCTAGTTTTTAACTATTATAGTGGGAACTGCCAACTCTTTATCTTATCTCCCATAATGTATCTTTAAGCATCTAAGGAGCGGGGGATTCAAAACCCAATTCTAGAACATGTATCTTTCCTTTGATACACTATAACAATCTGTGGTCATGAAGCCTATAATATCTTATAGGAAATTGTTGCAGGTTTTTTTTCGAATTCACATAAAGGACAACAATTTAGGTGAGATCGAACGTTATTTCACAAATGATATCACGTTATTGCCTCATATTCTTTTAGATAGCAGTTGTGGATGCTGTGAAGCCCTTAATCAAAAAATGGATGAGCTGATTGAATTGGTAAAAACTAGATGATTCCAGAACATACAAGTTTTTGGGGGAAATATTTTATTATGCATGTTCGAGCATGATATTCTTAATAATGACTAGAAAACAATAATAGGAATTGTAATAGAGAATCCCATGATCAGTAATAAACGGCAATTGTAATCCACATAATTGTGTGCTGTCTACAATCGTTTGACACACGTCGCACGGGGGAAAAACCGAAACCCGTGTTTATCAATTGACGGTGATATGCTACGGTGTAATCTTATTTTTAATTCAACTGTCAATGGGACCTCGGTTTTTCGTCCGATCCGAACGCCTGTAGAGTGTTTCTTGAACCACCGTGGATCCAAAGCCTCAACAAACAGTTGTAACGACTAACTTGATACGGCGAAGGTGTAAGACATGGGCCTGCCTTTATGATTGTTTCTTGTTATGAAATGTTGGCTGCAATTGTTAATTGTCCCACTGTCTCTGTGGTAAACATTCAACGATAGTCAGAGTTATCCACCTTTGTTAGGAAATACTGTTCAAACTTTTGCTATTTTGTTGTATACTAACCCAACTCATGGATAAGTTGTTTAAAATATCTTTATAACATACGCGTAAGACATTTAAGATATCAAACGCAATTAAACTATGTAACAATAAAATATGGTAACGAAGTTTGGTTTATTTCATATTTATAAATACTAAAAATGGTTGTCGCCCATTAGTGGAGAACATTTCCCTCATAGCACACTGTATGACGTATGCCAGTCTTTATTAGCCCAGTCGGAGCAAAACCGTAAGAAGTTAAACCCCATTTTACTTCATTTTATTTCCAGAAAATGTATCAGGACGACCATCTTGGATAATTCAATTTTCCCAAGCGTGCCAGGGTGGTATCATCCAGATTCTGGAACTACACATATTAAAGATATATAAGACACCTAGCCCCTGTATATTACACACTTTTGTGGGGAACTTTATAAGTTTCGTGCCGAATAAGCCACCACTTTGAATTTGGTCTCCTGGAGAAATTAGCCGTTACTTTCATCGGGAGGAATACCCAAGCTCATTGAATTCAGCAAGTCAAATTCTTATAGCACCATCTTCAATCCGAGGTCCGAGAAAATCGGTCGCATACTTAACCAACTAGAAAATGCCTCAGGGTGGCGAATATTTAAATTTCCCCAATGGTATCTGTTAAACATATACACGGAATATTAGGAAGAAAACGACAGTAATATTATTCTGAGTGTCTACCTTGATCGAAAATTACCAATGAAATGACGAATGACGTTCAACGCGTCTATGATAAAGACCGTTCTTTGAGTCAAGCACATGTTATTCCATTTGCGAAAAAAAAAAATCTTTATTCATTTTCGTTAAATGACAATGTTGGTGTTAGTTATTATCACATGAGATAGAACTGGTTATACACATAATTCTTTTTTTAACGCAAAGATCATTGCTACGATAGATGCGTAACGGAGATTTCAGAAACGGAAGTGACGAAAGCAAAAGGAAAGGACGCCCAGAAGTCCGTGCATTACCTTGATTTTATTAAGTATAGAATGAATAAAAACAAGCGAACTATTTCTATTTTTCTCTTATCTAGAGACATTGAATTATATATTTTTTTTAATTTTACACTATTCTTGCACATCCTAATTCATATAACAACGTTTGGTGTTGGAAAGAATTATCAGTGAGCGGAAATTTGCTCGTGTTTCGGCTATCGCTCGTTACTTCCGTCAGTTATATTGACGGATATTTTGTGTTTTTCTTTTACTTTCATCAATTCCGTTTCTTAAAATCTTCGTTTTTCTTGAAATCTTCGTTACACATCTATTGTACAAACATCTATCGTAGTGCTAAAACTATATTTGGAACCTGTTTAACCAGTTATATCACATATGTTATAATGACTGGCACCAATATTGTCCTTTTAATGAGCCAAATCGCTTAATATCTGGAACATAAGAGAGAGAGAGAGAGAGAGGGAGAGAGAGAGAGAGAGAGAGAGAAATGGGGTTTACCGTCCACTCAACACAAACTAGGTCATTTCGGGACTAACATATGGTTTAATTTTATTTCAATAATTCGCTTGCGCGTCTGGAACATAAGGGTAGACAAAAATGTGTCGCAACGCATATAATAATCTAATATGAATGTATGTGAGCTGATTTACATTCAATCTTTCCCGTTTTTATTTAAATTTATAATCAGTTTTATGTTCTGCGTAATACGCCAGATGTCTTCGTCGAATGGTAATCTCTAGCGAAAATATTTATTTCGCATGCTCTCAAGATAATAATATGGCGTCACCATTTGACAAGGCTTGTTACAATTTGCGTGAAACGCATTATGGTACACGATTCATGTACCAATGGTAAATGTTTTCTGTATTAAATATTGGATATTAAATAGCCCATCATTTCCCGGTAAGATCACGAGATCAGTGTTGATTTAAATTGACAAATAATTCGTATTATAATGTCGAGATTTGGCCACTTTAACCAATTTGATGTTGTGTTCAACAATCGTCAGATTAGGTCAAAAACGACAAAGCCCAAGTTCCTCCATTAAATTTTAACCGTTTAGAAACTCGTAAAAGGCCTAATACTTCATCATAAATGAGAAATTTAACTGTTCAGGTCATACAAATTCAAAATTAGTCGCGTACAACTAATACTCCCCTTATCTACGCAAGTATTTCTTATCAATGGAAGCGAGTGAGTAAAATCCTGGCTCACGAAAGTTTCCCCCCCTAAAGTCAGTTCTGAAATAAATATGATATTGAGCTTTTAGTTTTGATTGATTATTTCCCCGATTACAAGTAATATTCGAAAAACCAATTAATTAAAAATATAAAGGTTATCCCAACGTTTATAACATAATCAAATGTGTTTGACATGGATATGATGTTTTATTTGATGGTGAGCACTGGACGTCTCGGGTACGATCTTGTCTGAAAAGTTCCAGAATGGCTTCCTCTTGCCAGCTATGCAATAGCGGCGTTGTCCGGGCAGATCTGTCCTCAAATTACATTACATGTTAGAGCAAATCGATTAATGTTAGAGCAAATCGATTAATATTTGGGGACGAAAGTAGCAAGGTTTCTGCTGTTCTACTGTCGAGTTTTTCCAAATGAAAAGGTGTGTGTAGGATGGTCTTCGGTGGAGTTTCCAAGTCGGACACAAACTTCATTAAATTAACTTCATTTAACCCATGTAAATTTAATAAGTCATAATAGTATAAAATTGTTTTATTTTTAAGAAGCTACATTAATAAAATAATTGAGTTTGCCACGTCAAACTGAAGGCTTCCAATCGTAGCTCTAAAAAAAACCCAAACACATCAGCATATCTCAACGTTTTTAGCTACATTCCCGTAGCTGCAGTAAAAAAAGTTGCATCATTAAGACTGCAAATTTCTGCTTAGGCTAAACGGCAGATAACAGTGCTTCTTAAGACATAACCTTCACTTTGGGTCGATATGTGATTGTCTTGTAGTATTTGTTGTGGTGGGCTGGGGATGGGGCATTCACTTTAAAAAATGTAATATAATCGCATTAGTGGCTTATAAAATACAAATATCACTCGGTTACCCCAAGTCTTTATATGCGTCATTTTGACCGAGCGCTTTTATCACTTTCCTTCTGTTCTAACTTGTTTGTGGGACATGTCCTCGTTACTGGACTGGCGCATCAAAACCGGGTCCCAGGATCAATTTTTAAACATGAGCAGATATATGCACCCGATTAACCCATTTATTCGGTACAAGCCTTTAATTTGAGTTTTGGCACAGATGTGAGACGCCGACTCTACTCGGCTATGATATAATACCTAGTTACTTATACGTGCCCTGGCTTCATTAATCCAGTTTATGCAGAGCAGTAACACACTGGTGACATTACACCAACCTGCACGGACTGTAACCTGATGCTAGTCGTTCAGATTAACACATATAAAAGATGCATTGGCATTATGTCAGTTCCTTTAGGAACTGTCTCTGATCGGACGACAGTTCCTATCGAGACCCACACAGCTGCAATATGAAAATGCAGCTCATATCTGGTCTAAGGCTAGTTTTGAATAGTTACCGACACTTTTCACCCAGATTCTTCTTTGATTGCCAACAGAATCATTTCTTGCCACAACTGACACACATTCATAATAATTTAACACTATTTTCAAGTAGAGTTTGAACCGAACAACCATTACGAGACCCAAACATGCGCAGATCACATGTTTATTTAATTACCAAATTCTACTTGAACATAGTGTTGAATTCATAGAAATATAGACTAGAATAGCAATGACGTGTTTTACAACGACGTCATAAGTCGGCCATATTGGAAATTGTATGACGTGAAAAGTAAACACTGCAAGTCGCGCTTTCACATTGACGTTTCAATTTCTAATGAATGAAATTTATTAAATAGTGCCAATTAATTTATATTATCTTGCGCGTACGCTTATTTCAATATTTGGCGCATAATTTATGGTTGTTTTAGGTCGGATGACCGAGTGTGTTGTTTTTGGTCATTATTTTTTTTTTTTTTTTTTTTTTGATGTTTGATGCAGTTTAATTTAGAATATTGTAGCAACAAGGAAGCAAGGTGTCACCATTATATAAAATGAACATTAAAATATGTGAATTTCACTAAATATATTTTATATGCGAATTCGAATATCGTTAAAATAAGGAAACATAGTTGGATCAAAATGTTCACAATACATTAAAACACAATAAATCCACGGAACAGATTTTATATACGATTTAGAAGATCGTTAAAATAAAGGGGCATGGTGCTATCAAAATGTAAAAAGAACATTAAAATACATTAAAACATAGATATGACGCTACCCGTTGATGTTTTAAACCAAGATTCTTTAACAATCGACTATTATTTCTATGGTTGAATTATTATAAATTTGTGTCCGATATGACGAGAAATTATTCCTTTTGCGAAAAATAAACATTCAAGGTGAGGTGTTTTACCGTATTTTAATATTGCAGCGATAGGAACTGTCGGCGGACGGCGTACGATCAGAAACAGTTCCTAGAGGAGCTAGCATCATGTTACTGTTAGACTTCAAAAACAGATATTGAAAAATGACTTTTATTAACAATTACTTTATTGTGAAAGAAATAGGCTTAAAAATCTCGATTGCTCTTGCTACTTTAATAAACATAAAAAGGTTCTCTATTTTCCAATTGAACTTTGAATAACGAATATATATCAGATATATTGTCTTATCTATTCAATATGTCAACTGATTATGGGCTTGTCATGTGCACCCATGTCTAAATGGTAATTTATATAACTATTGAAACTAGAAAAACACCCTATATTGGCAGATTTAGCGCTTAACAAATTCACCTTTAAACATGTAATTCGAGACCCATTTGGTATAATTTTTTTTTTAGCATACTAAATTTTTTTAGCTTTCTACTGAAGGATGTTGTCCTTGAAATCAAGAAGTAGGTTATTCTTCCTTATTTATCAGACTTATAAAGACCCCAATACGCAAACGAAATTAAATGAAATAAAATAGGGTTTTAAAATCCTACTGTTTTCCTCCGACGGGGCTAATGAAGACGGAACACCCAAATGAATTGTTGAAATAAAATGTACCATAATGTTAGTCCTGAAATGAACTAGGTTGTGTTGAGTGGAAGCCCACCCCTACTGTCTCAGTACTATAGCAGTGAATGCTTTTACCATAAATTTACATATCTAATATGTTTGGTGATTATTTCCTCTAAGGAGGGTGAATAGACAATCTAGAAGTGAAATGTTGCGGATTTCTCAATAATTAGGCATCAATTCATTCCATGACTTACATATTAATGATCTTTGGAGCATTTTCCAAATCTTGACATCAAAAGTTCATTCGAAAAACTGCCGATCTGATGATTTACCGAGAATCATTTTTAGCGCACAATGCGAGCTTGAGCCGCCGTCTTGGTAGGGTGACTCTGACCCATGCACTTTCTCTACAGAAAAATGGTCTCGACACGGTGAATGTGCACGCTTTTCCCAACTGATGATCGCTCACTCCGCAGTATGATAATTATCAGCCGTGGAGTCTATGATACAATAAATACCTACCGTTGTGCAATTGTCTACAAATCTTTCAACTTTTACACCCGTAAAAAATCTGTTGTTGACGATTTTGAATAGCAGTAAAATTTGGTTTCTGGGTTATTACAGCAGCTTTAGAAATTACGATCGTTTTATTCTTTGAATTGTTTTATCATTAGGAGCAGCATCTTTTGGTTTAGTACAAATACTATCTCTGAGTAACGCAGGTTGGACAGGAACAAGATACCAGCAGAAGTTTCATTTTACTTTTACAAGGTTCTTAAATCAATTGTTGAGCCGCCTAACGTGTGTATTTCTAAATTTAATCTCTTGTTCCAGCTTTCATAAGAAAAAAGTAGTCTTGATTATCCCGACCCGTCATTCAGACGTAGAATGGTCGGTAGACTATTTAAGCGACACTTATTTCAAAACACGCAAATTCGTGAAGCGTTCCATATTTTTTTTGTCTACGATATCACCTTAGGTGGAAGTGGACGTTAAACCCAAGAAACGAACGAACGAACAAAACAAGGGTACATAACCTATCTTTTACACAAGTGACTGGATGGACGATATTTGGAACCATGTTTCAGTGTATTATTTATAGATGGTTAAATGTTCATAGCTTATTAAGTTCATCATGACCGTTTATTTGGTGATTTTAAATGTCCGAAACTGATTTAAGGCTTGGTATATATATAAGTATTGTGGTGTAATTGTCGAGATATTTGGTGATATTCATTTATGGTGGGTCACTCTAGCTAGTTTTGGATCATTAGGATCGAGATTGGTGAATACGCTCAGTCCCATATTATATTCAACGTTTGAGTTTGCTATGAATCTACATCCGCAAACACCAACTCGACTTACGTCATAAATATCCTACATCTTAGGCTAATGTTATTCTGTTATGTCATTCGAGTTGACGCGTGCGATTTAAAGATATGTTTCTTGTCAGATTGGAGGTTCGTTGACCATGTGTTATAATTCGATTCCAATGAATATTGCTGTGATTTACCTAATGGCTCTTGCTTTCATCAACGGTTAAAGACCTCTGGTTTGTTCAGGCAAACTATTTAAGAACGATCTATCGTGGCAGTGTCGCCCAACAGATTGCCGATGTGAGACTTCCTCTTTAAATATGCTGATACGTTTTAAGTTTCAACAATGCAGGCTGCATTGAAATCAGTTGTATGGAAGGCCAATAGTGCCTTTTGTGGGCACACAATAAGTGGTCACATACTGCATTACTGATAGAGGATGACATAATGATAAATATAATGTATTACGCAGAATGCAAAGACACCGCATGCAACGATGCAACCACAAATTTTAAATACTAAAATAAACGATATATAATGCTGAAACATCAGAGTGTGTATTGAGAAATCAGAGCATGTAATGACAAAATAACACAACCATCCAAATATAGCCACTTAAGGCAGCGACGACCTTCCGTACAGACGCTTGATATATTATTAGGTTCACCAAGGTTATCAAAACTTCATTCGAGATCTACCGAAGAGAGACGCAGGAATCATTTGACAAACTGATAATTGTTAACTTTTGCATACGAAAGATAACCACCTGAACTAAACCAAATGCGGCAGTTTATTCAGTTCAGAATCTCAGATTAAGTAATTACTTCAATACTATTTCCAAAGACGGACAAATTATTCATCGCTGAATATTGGGTTTATGGTAAGTTGTTATAAAACTGATTAACTTGCTATATTGGTAGATAGAAAAGGGTAAACGTTCAATCAACACATTCTTGGCGATTTCGGGAGGCATATATGATACGAAAAACGAGAGAAGGTAGGCGATCCTACTTCTTGCCACATATCGGCATGGGGTTAACACCACTGAATATATCAATCTTAGGCAGACATATGATGTTAAAGATAATATTAATAATAATTTATTTATAGAAAATGGCAGTGTCTGAATATGGAGATCGTTTATCTGGGTATTTAAATGGAGCCGCAGCGTGTTTAGCTTTATCCATAGGACGAGAAGTTGGATTATTACAGGTGTTTACAGATCCACATGAACCGATGACAATTTCGCAGATAGCTTCAAAAACTAAACTTAAAGACCGGTAGGTATATGCTCTGGAACTACACTTACAACGGTAATTTGATTATTCCATCATACTTAGTATATCTTTTAGAATTACGCTTACGTAGAACGGTAAGTTGGTCGTTCCATTATACATAGTATACTATTCAAAAAAAGTAGGGGATATTTGATTTTGGGGGCATAATACTAAAATATTCAAATGACTACGAAAAAAGTCACTATAGAACCTAACAGAAGAAACATTTCCAGTTACATGTGACGCCCAAACGCACCAATAGCTACCACATGGAATGCAGGTGATGCTTGGGACCATCATGGGGGTCCAACCCAAGATTTGCACGACTCTGACTTTGAATGTTACAGTCATTGTGGCATTGAATTCCAGGGTGGAAACATCAGTTTAATTGTTTTAGTGACCAGAAAACAAATTTTGATATGCGTCGGCTTACCCAAAATGAAAGGTTACGTGCCCTTGGCATGCTACAGATCGGCACAACACAGGCGGCTGTGGCGCGGACGATGAATGTTTCTCTGTCTGTCATAAGCAGGCTATGGTCCAGATACCGTGATACACAATCTGTACAGGACAGACCACGCTCAGGTCGACCAAGGGCGACAGCTCAAGCCCAGGATCGATTTATCCGTACCTTGGCCTTGAGAAATCGTGTCATCACAGCAAATCAGATCAGCGCTCGTCTTCAAACAGACACTGGTGTGAGAGTGAGTGGCCAGACGATTCGGAATCGACTGCATAGGGGTCACCTTCGCGCCCGACGTCCTCGCGTGATCCCTTGTTTGAGAGATCATCACATTCATGCAAGACGTCGTTGGTGTAGGGATCGTCAACACTGGGATAATCGACGCTGGAAGCAATATGATGTTTTCAGATGAGTCAAGGTTCACTGTTGATTTTTTGGACAGACGTAGGAGGGTGTGACGTCGTCGAAACGAGCGCTTCCAAGACGTTAACGTCATCAGACATGATCGATTTGGGGGTGGTTCTGTTATGGTGTGGGGAGGCATCACTGTTGCTGGAAGAACGGCTTTACATGTTGTTGCAGGGCGTGTTACAGGCCAGTGCTACCGGGACAACATCTAGGCACTCCATGTTGTGCCGTTCGCACGACGTCATGGCCGCCGTTTCATCTTCCAGGATGACAACGCAAGATGTCACATGGCCAGGATCATTACAGGTTACCTCCAACAACAGAACATCACCACATTACCTTGGCCAGCACGGAGTCCCGACCTCTCCCCCATCGAGCATGTCTGTGACATGCTTGGACAGAGGTTACGTCAACGTCAACAACGTCCTGCCAATGTCCAAGAACTTGCTGCTGCGTTGCAACAGGAATGGGACAATCTGGACCAAAATGGCCTTAGACGTCTCATTAGGAGTATGCCACGTCGCATCAATGCTTGTTTGGCAAACAGAGGAGGATTTACCCGTTACTGACTTTGTTGTGATGCTGTGGTAACTTTGCTGTTTGACCCCGGGTATCATTTTACCCTTATAATGGTCAGTCTGTGCCTTACTTGTCTAACGATCATTTGGAATAAATCGATGAATGTGAACTTCATTTCATTTTGTCATTTGTTTCTCCGTCAGTTTCATTAGGTGACTTTAATAATACTTAAAAATCAAATATCCCCTACTTTTTTTGAATAGTATATATCGTCTATACGATATGCATTGTATATCTTCTAGAACGGTAAGTTGATCATTCCATTATACAGAGTATATCGTCTAGAACTGCGCTTATGTAAAACAGTAGGTTTATCATTCCATTATACGTATTATATCTTCTAGAACTACGCATACATTCTCGATGCACTGAAACTAAACAAGTACAATAGAATAGATCAGCGCAGGGGCGTGGTGAGAATGAGTTCATGAGTAGCCATACTCATGCGCCAAAAAGTTTTTGCGCCAAAATCACAATCAAATTACTCAAAAAATGAAAAACATTTGTAAGTGGAAAAATTGTTTCATCTGACCCAATTAAAAAAATTTTGAAAGAGTCAAGTTGGAAAATTTAATCATATTTTATTACCGTATTTCTTGTCTCGGATTGCTGGGGATTGCGTTTCTGGGCTTCTAATTTTCGAAATTTTCCAGGGGGAGGACCCCCCGGCGCGGGCTCGCGCCTTCGGCGCTCGCGGTGGCCTGCTACGCCGGCCACAGCTCCGCGGTCAGTAAAAGGGTTTTTGTGCCAAAATCTTTTTTGTTACTCATAATTTCTTCTCAATAATTGCCCTCACCACGCCCCTGGATCAGCGATGGTCGAAGTCATGTAACACTAGGGATGATTTCTACGTCTAGTAATCAAACAACAAGTGTTAATAGTTATTAATCCAAGTTTATTTACGAACGACATATATCATCTATTAGTTAAATACACAAAAACACATACTTATGGAGTAACAGCTACTTAATTTATTTAGGCGACGTTTCGAAGAGTATTCTCTCAACGTTATCAAGCTAATACAGTAAAACAAGAATTATGAGATCAATATATACAGAAAAACTATAACAACAATTCATGAAACCATACAGGACAACAACAAGATCAAAGGAGTTATTCAAAACAAACTAATTAACACTAAGCTTAATTGTAGCCATGAGTTGATTTAAGCAATTAATAACTATGAATGTGTACTATACTACCAACTAATATGGATATACCTACATTACAGTTATGATATAGCATGTTGAGTTTAGATAACGCTAATTAACTTGTAATAACTTGTGATTAGTTGGACAATGACTAAACTAACTTTCTCATTTTTTAATTGGAAAAGATGGATGTAACAGATAAAAATTGTTAATGATGTTAGGAAAATGAAATTAATAAATACTAATAAGAAGTAGGAAAGATGGAGAAACACAAATGTTGTTATTTAATGAGTTCATCATAAGCACTTGGCAGGAATATCCCCGTGTCGCGGTTGAGGTCTGGGCTGTTTCTTTTGATGT
Source organism: Patella caerulea (assembly GCA_036850965.1). NCBI lineage: Eukaryota > Metazoa > Mollusca > Gastropoda > Patellidae > Patella > Patella caerulea. Next base: position 20,125,675 of record JAZGQO010000011.1, read on the forward strand.
GTATGGCCTCAATAAGTTTGCGGGTCTTCTCTATGGGTAGATGGGCTGCCAGAGTTTTATGTCTTAATTCGGTGTCCTGGGTTGGATAGCATGTGTTGGGCCACAGCTGAATTGGTGGTGGAGGATTTTGTTTTATGCTGACTAATTCTCTTATCTAAAGGTTGTCTTGTTTCTCCCACGTATTTGCTGTCACATGTACAGGTAATTTCATAGACACATTCTTTCGGATTTGGTTGTTTAGTTGGGTTTAGTTTGCCACTGGCCTTCAGGAGATCTTTAAGGGTTCTTCCTTTAGAAAATGTTACCTGGATGCCTGTTGGGGTTAAGAGTCTTCTGAGTTGGTATGATAGTTTGCCTTGAAATGGTATTGTTATTCTGACTGGTGGTTTATCTGGTTTCGGTTTGTTTACATCTGTCGGAGGGTTAGTGGTGGCCTTGATGATTTTCTGCACTAGCTGTCGGGGGTAGTTATTGAAATTTGTTAGAGAGGTTTCAATGTGATCAAGTTCAGCTCTGATAGAATTTTCGTCGCAGATGTTTACGGCTCTGCGCGCTAAAGTAGATATAGTGGCTTTCATTACGCTGTGTGGGTGATTAGACTTATAATTAATGTACTGGTTGGTGTGTGTTGGCTTCCTATATACACTGGTATTCAGTTTATCTACAGATCTCTTCACTAGGACGTCCAGGAACGGGAGGGAATGGCTCTGTTCTTTTTCTATTGTAAATTGTATTCTGTTGTTTTGGTTGTTGAGGTGGTTGAGGAGGAGGTCAGGGTCTTCATTCTGCTTGAGAATGACAAAGATATCATCAACTTTGCGAAACCAAGCTGTGGGTTGAACCGATGAGGTGGAAAGGGCATCTTTTTCAAAACTGGCCATATAGATCTCGCTGAGGACTGGGGACAAAGGGCTTCCCATTGGTAATCCGTGTATTTGCTCATAAAACTCATCTCCCCAGGAAAAGTGCGTGGAATCTATGCAGGATTTAGTGAGGTTGATGATGTCTTCCGTGTTGAGGTTGGTGTTAAGTGCATTCTCTACGGAGGTTAATCTATGGCGTAGTGCTTCAATGGCTTCTTCTCGGGGGATATTAGTGAAAAGGTCTATGACATCATACGAGAGAATCTGTATGTCTTTGGGTTGGTTCTGTAGTTTGTCGCAGAAATCTTTTGAATCTTTAATAAACGAAGGGGCTTCTTTACCGAATGGGGAGAGGAGTTTAGATAGGTACTGTGCTGTATTATAAAATACAGAGTCTCTGGAGCATACTAGGAGTCTGGCTTTAATTGGATTCTTGTGGGTTTTAATTGTGGCCCTGGCATATGGGGGTCTGGGATGAGAAGGCTTGAGTTTGTAGAATAATTGGTTGTTGAGTCTTCCTTGTTCTTTCAGGTTGAGTAACTGGGCAGTATGTTTGTCGCTATAGCTGTTGGTGGGATCTTTCCTAATCTTCCTGTAGGTGGTTTTATCTGTCAGTAGAAGAGACACTGTGTTAAGATAGTCAGTCTTATCCATTATAACCGTAGATTTCCCTTTGTCAGCAGCTACTATTGTGATCTTTCTTAAGTTCCTGCAGGGCGGTGTTTTGGGACTTGTTGAGGTTTGGGGCATCTCGTCGCATCTTCGATTTGGCTATCAGATCAGTGATTTGATGTCTCAGGGAGTCAATCTTGCCACCGGGTGCGAGCTGTCTTAAACCTCTTTCGATGTTGGCAATGAGTAGGTCTTGGTTGGCAGATCGGTGAGTTGGCACAAACTTTAATCCTTTGCTAAGGAGTGTGATCTGATCATCGCTTAGGTTCCGACTGCTAAGGTTGATGACTGTTTTGGTTAAGTATTCATCTATGCCTTTTTTGGTAGTCGGATTCACAGGTTTAGTGGTTTTGAGGTTTTCGAACTTTTTAAGTTGGTTGGAGCGAGTGGTCTCTCTTAGAGCATCTAGCGACTTCAGCTGCTTAGCACGGAGTAACTGGTAGTCAACTGGAGACAGAGTATCTCGAAGTCCATTTAGTTCATCTTCAAACTGTTTGCTAAGGCGATGTTTGGTGTTTCGGTGATGTTGGATGCGTTCCCTGACTAGTCCTTTGCTGGCATTTTCTAGTATTCTATTAGCTGCTGCTGACTGGACAGGGGACTTGAGGCGTAGACCTTTGGGGATGATGTTATTGTCTCTGCATCGCATCAGGAAAGTGAGGTTACACTTCGTCCTAACATATTTACTCTCTAATCTGTTGACTGTATTGATAGAGGATACTGCCACATCTCCATATTGATGACGATAATAATCTTTTAGAGGCATTTAGTAACTGGATAGAGCAATACACAAAAACACATACTTATGGAGTAACAGCTACTTAATTTATTTAGGCGACGTTTCGAAGAGTATTCTCTCAACGTTATCAAGCTAATACAGTAAAACAAGAATTATGAGATCAATATATACAGAAAAACTATAACAACAATTCATGAAACCATACAGGACAACAACAAGATCAAAGGAGTTATTCAAAACAAACTAATTAACACTAAGCTTAATTGTAGCCATGAGTTGATTTAAGCAATTAATAACTATGAATGTGTACAATACTACCAACCAGGGCTTCCACTTCAAAATTTCCCCAACCGGTCATTTTTCTCACGGAGAAAGTGGTGCTATTTTAAGCACATAATAAGAAGCCAAAAACTACATGCTATCGGAATATCGATCGACTTTAATTGGGTCAAGGACAGTCACACAAAAAATCGACATTTATATACCGACCCACCTATCCCCCTAATAAATAAAAGAACACTTGTAATCAATTATTATCATTTAGTTATTTATACATTCATAAAGTATAACAATAACAAGATGCATTCATTTATCGAAAGTACAGTATTTTCTTAATTTGTTTACGACATCACCCGTATATACTCGTCGGTTTCTACAGGATTTCCATTTCTGTAAAGCATGTGCCGGTTGAAATTCTCATTAATTCGTCAAGATTTTTCATGCTCAAGGAACATCGTAACTTGGTTTTAATTATGTTTTGGTGCTAGAATCCCGGTTCTCAGTGGCGTACGTGACATTATTCGGCGGTTGACTATTTTCTCCATACACGGGGAAAAAGTAGTTCCGAATGATTAGCACACGTAAATAATTCGAAGTGATACACATGTACAATAGTTAACATAATTCTTAAACTTATCAATTTATTAACTCGTATTGATATTTTGAGAGCTCAAATAATATCGTGCTAGTATTTTAACTCTATAACATATAAAGATATTTGCACATATTTCAAAATGGCGGCGATCGTAAAAGCTCATTGTTTTAACCAAATGATGTCTACCAATTGTTATATAAACGGAATAAATGGATTAAAAACACACCTGGGAATACATATTTTTGTGTGGGAATATCATATCTTAACCACGGGAATATTTGTAACCATTTAGTAGAGAATTTACGGCTGACTTTGTTTTTCGGGGCGGAACTGTCATCCTCGTGGTTCGATGTTGAAGAAGGGGAATCGGATTCATTGACAGCAATATCATCATCTCGCTTTCTTTTGTTATTCTGGGAGGTGAGGAATTTCAACATTTTGAAATGATACATAGAATGCTAACATTCTTGTATATATATATATCATTTGCAAGATTGACACGATTAACTCTTGTGATCAAGTGAAGACATCAAAGAAAAGTTTTTAATTTGTTTGATGTTCAAACAGTGAATTGCCGCACGAATGATGAAAGTCGGTAAATATGCTGTAACAACAACTCAAGAATGATCACGCTCACAGTATTACTAATTATAAAACAAAACAAAAGTAAGTAAATTGATTAAATGTTAAGCTTTTAATCTGTTTGATGTAGCCCCTTTGTTAATTGTGATTAGAGCAATATACACAAGGATAATTGATTGGCAGTCGTTTCCATTCGTGGGCTACTGAACACTGTTAATTTTATTATACCCATAGTTTACATCAGGCCACGCACGGAGTTTCGTCGTCTCCCGGATTTTATGATTTAGCACAAAATATGCTTTTTTTCCGGGGTGCAAAATGACCTACGGGTCTGATCCAGATTCGGTCATTTTCCAAAGCCGTAGATCCCGACCGGCATATACGGCCGAAATGGAACCCATGCTACCAACTAATATGGATATACCTACATTACAGTTATGATATAGCATGTTGAGTTTAGATAACGCTAATTAACTTGTAATAACTTGTGATTAGTTGGACAATGACTAAACTAACTTTCTCATAGTTAAATACAGTCAAAAGTAATTAAAGTAGAAACTGTACATTTAGTGATCACCGATCTGTATTTTAAGAATAAAGTTAATTAAAAGACCAAGAACCCCTTACCTTAAAATCACGTTTCCTGCGACTGTCCAAATCCGAACCTGAATTGATAGATTACAGATCTGGGGGCAGTTTCACAAAAGTTCGTAACTTTAAGAAAAAAAACTGCGTAAAGAAAAACTTACGAAAAAGATACGAATTATTTACGTCGGTTTCACAAAGGCCGGTGTAAGTTTGTTCTTAACTTTTTCACGTATCCTTTACGTCGTGACCATTCATGACGTCATGCTGCGTCACTTCATTCAAACTTCTGTAAACATTCCCACGGCATTATAGCCGCTATGTTTGTTTTGATCATTACCTTTTGAAACATAAACGACGAAATGATATATTCTTTATATATACGCTAAGATGTAGTTGTGTATTTATTAATAAAATAATATTTTCAAGCATTTTGTTTACTTGTTTTTGTTTGCTACATCATAGAGCGTGTCACAGTAGCATGCGCGTCGTCTGTCAGTCTGCCAAAAGCCGAAATGGGGTCTAAAATTGGACCCCTGCAGCCCTCCGCTTTTAAATTGGGGCAGTCGAGCAGACCTGTGGAATTCTAAAAGGAAAATTGAGCAGCAGCCTGACCAAGTCATCGAAATTCAGCGTTTGGGAGAATATACTGAGCGCCATAGAAAACGCATCACTTAGTTTTTCGTGTAACAAAATGATCCTGTAAACATATCTTATTTATTTTGCTTCTTATTGTGAACAATATTCAAATGGGGACACATCAATAACAACACATTTGTACACTTATGGATGTTTAACCTGTAATCTACGGTACAAAGTCAGAGGGGTCAAAACCAAAAGTACGACCCATCCGAACGACTAGACAGCAGTCCTTGTCAGCCCCTCCGTTCTGCATCACTGACAAGGGGAAACCACGTCGGAAAATCGAGATGAACTTTCTCGACCAATGCAGGGATCGAACCCGACCTCCAGGCTAGCGAGCCACGTGATCCCCCCTATCGTAATGCAATCTGGACTTGTACTGTAGTTTGTACACTACAGATGACAAGGATTTCGATCGGTGAGTTGCGGTTTCCATATCATAATTAATACAGTTAATAACATGTAATATATTTATTGGTCCGATCAAGTTTGTACCGCGAAACTAACTCGTCTGTATGGATGTCGGGAGGTTTAATCTATCCCCGAATATTCTCTCCCAACGAAGTTCCTGAGGGCAGTTAAAAAAAGTTACGTTAAAAAACCTTACGAAAAAGATACGAATTATTTACGTCGGTTTCACAAAGGCCGGTGTAAGTTTTTTCTTAACTTTTTCTCGTATCTTTTTACGTAGATACGCCAGGAATGGTCGTGACGTCATGTTACGTCACTTCATTCAAACTTCTGTAAACATTCCCACGGTCATAATGTTGACAAATTCGGCATTATAACCGTTATGTTTGGTTTTATCCTAACCTTTTGAAACATAAAGGACGAAATGATATATTCCTTATATATACGCTAAGATGTAGCTGTGTACTTATGAATAAAAAGCTATTTTCATGCCTTTTGTTTACATGTTTTTCTTTGCTACGCCATAGCGCGTGACATAGTAGCATACGTCGCCTGTCAGTCTGTCAAAAGCGGAAATTAATAGAAAGCGTGAACATTAAAAATCGAAAACAAAATTGGGACAGCTTTCGGTGTTTCGATTGTGGGCGTAGAGCAGAATTATGGAATTCTGAAAGGAAAATTGAGCAGCAGTCTGACTAGGTAATCGAAAGACTGAGCTTGGGAGAATATTTGTGCGAAGTAGGCCAACGTGTCGATCTTTGCCGCGATAGACGTAACCAACTCTTTAGGGGAAATTTATTGATAATTAATCGTCAACACGGGTTGTTATTTCTCTTGAAACACGATAAATTACTCTAGACACTGATGGTACACTAACCCCATGATCATGTGCATCTGTGATGAGTTTTTGGAAGCTAGGTGTGGCATAGTAGGCCTACCGTAATGCAATCAGGACTTGTAAGTTGTACAGTAGGATTTCGATCGGCAAGTTGCGGTTTTGATATCATCGTTAAAGCGGCAATTTCATATTTTTAAATTATATTTTTAAAATATATTAAAATAAAGCCTTAAAATATATGGTATCTATAAACAGTCCAACCTTGTTAAAGAATAATGCTATAATTCACTATTGCCAGTTGAGAAATTGGCAAAAATATCAATTTCAGCATTAAATTCAAACGTTTGAAGATAGCTATTGTATGGGGGGAATGGGAAAACAAGGAGGTAATTGTGTTATTATTTCCGATGTGAAAGATGTTTCAGTGTGGAAAATAATGCCTATGATTGTATAAGAGTGAGTTGACAGCCTATTGAGCAAAATACATAGAAATAAATATGTTTTGACTTTATTGGAAAATATAAAATTCCCGCTTTAATACAGTGAACAACGTGTAATATAGGGGCCTACTGGTCCAATCAAGTTTGTTACGTGAAACTAACTGCTCGCCCGTATGGGTGTCCCTAAATATTCTCTCTCGCCGAAGTTGCCGATCCGCATAAAGCAATGATTGCCAACTTTTTCGTGATAGAGTACCACTTGTCCGGAGGTCCCGTACAGTCGCCACGTAGGCTACCACCTGATTCCAGAGAAACTCAATTCGTTCAAATAAAATAAAACCAAGTACGAACAATCCAAACCATAAGACAAAATTCGAAGTCCTAAAAAAACGTACGTAATAGGCAAAATAGTGTAATCAGACAATGGACTGCTCCCCGTGTACAAAATACACGACAAACAGTGGTAACAGGTGTCCGGAAGAGTAAGCTTACCCTGTCTGGCGCCACACCCGCCATAGCTGCACTTTATTTGAATAATTTTACAAGTAGAACACACAGGAGAACTAAAAAAAACTCAACTCAATGCGAGGGTTGTGGGCTATCTGCTTTTTTTCCCAAAAAATGATTAATCAATCAAGAAATAGATAAAGAAGTATAGAGATAAAATATAAGTAAGTAGGCCTATACAAAATAATAATAAGAACAGTAACATATACAAACTGAGGAAATAATGGGTATTATCTTGTGTTAGACAGTAAACATTTTTGTGAAGTAAAAAATAACTAAAAACGTTCATGACCCCGAAAGTGCTCGCGTACCACCTGAAAGGCCCACTTGTACCTCTCGTGGTACGCGTACCTCAGATTGGGACCCACTGGCATAAAGTAACAAGTCGGCCATTTTGTCTAAGATACGTAAAAAATCCAACTTACGACAGGGTGAGAGTTGCCGTAGACTTTACGATCAAATTTACGAATTTTGTAAGTTAAGAATTTTAGTGAAACGCAATTTTTTCGTAAGTTTACGTTACGATAAATTTTTCATCGTAAGTTGCTTTGTGAAACTACCTCCTGATACGCATAAATTATAAAGGCGACCATTTCGTCAAAGATACGAAAAATTTCCAACTTACGACAAGTTTAGAGTTGCCGTAAACTGTACGATGAAAGTTACGAATTTCGTAAGTTAAGAAGTTTAGTGAAACGCGATTTTTACGTAAGTTTACGTTACGATAAACTTACGCAAATTTTCATCGTAAGTTGCTTTGTGAAACTGGCCCCTGTATTTATAAGGAATACCGATCTGATATCTAATCAAAGCAAGTTCAAACTTCAGCAATAACGTGGAACTGTGAACTTGTAAATGATATAATTTAGATACCTAGACTGATCTTTGAATATAGTGTATCAACAGTTATACAATTCCTTAACAGTTATACAATTTCTTGACCCAATATAATTATAACATTGAACTCGCAATGTTACATAGACCGGGCAGGATTAAAGTGAAAAACGGGATCCCCAATTTCAAAATTTCCTATCTTAGCTCTTTTGTCGTATAAATATTTGTTCTTTAAATGACTTTCTTCTATGTTTGTTTTAACGGACTTAAAACACATTAAAACGTTGAAGCATAGTCGGAACATAACCATCATATAACGGAATTGCGGACGAAGTAGAGAATTCATTGGTAAAAGTGGATCACGGCCATATAATAAAAAGAATGGGGTGAATTTAGTAGTTCCGTGAATAGAGGTATGATAACTAAATAAGATACCCGAAAGAAAGGTATCCCAATCGCTATGATGCGAATTTACATATTTGGAAATAGTACTATTCAAATATCTATGCAAGCGTTCAGTACGGCCATTTGTTGCTGGGTGGTAAGCAGGCGTTTTCAAATGCGTGATATTTAGTTGTTTAGTAATTTGAGAAACAACTGATGAAAGATATTCCGTTCCACGATCGGAAATTAAAGTAAACGGACAATCAAACCGTGGTATGATATATTCAAGAAGTACTTTAGCGACTTCATCGGTACTTTTTGAAGCGACCGGAAAAACTTCAGGCCACAAGGAAAAATGATCAACAATCGTGATCATATATTGATTTTTACGTTGAGTTTCAGGATAAGGAACATGTATCAATGCCTACGATTTCAAAAGGAAAATTGGCTTGAGGCATTTTCTGTAATGGTTTTTCATATTAGTTAGGTTTTACATATTACATTTTTGACAACGATGAATATAATTTACTACATCCTTATACATAGTTTTCCAAAAATAACGGGTACGTAATTTATCGTACATCTTATCGATACTTGCATGAACGTTATCATGAAAGTTATATAATAATTGAGTATACATTGAAGATGGAATGACCAACTGTAAGCGAGAACTTTGGTCATTATTAGTTGGAGTTGAAACATGACACAGTAGCCCAGAAGCCAAAATATAATCAACTAAGTCTTTATGAACTTCATCCTTATAGTCTTTCAATTAATAATTTTAATTCCGGATCTTCATTTGAAACTTTTGAACATGATCAGATAAACAAATGTCATCAATTTTCATCTTTTTGATAACGAGTATTTAAACGACTTAGCATATCTGCACGAGCATTATTTTTACCAGAAGTAAATTGAATGTCACAATCCATTTCATCCAAAATGATAGCCCAGCGCTGTATGCGCGGATTTTTCATTTCCGAGGAAAACATATATCGCTAAGGTTTATGATCCGTATAAATAGTAAATTTGGCCCCAACCAAATAAGGTCGTTATTTTAGAACACAATAAATAATTACATAACCCTCCCTCTCAATCGTGGGTCATTTTCGTTGCCCTGTACCTAATTGATGAGAAATAAACTGAATCACATGTTCACCGTCTTCAAACACCAATAGCATGACCAGAAGCATCAGTATATAATTTGTAACACAAATTAGGATTAGGATAAGCTAAAATTGGAGCTTCACTTATCTTTGTTTTTAACAACTGAAAAGCATTTTCAGCTTCCGTAGACCAAATAAACTTAACATTTTTCCTAGTTAAAGCTGTTAAAGGATAAGCGATGTCCGAAAAACCTTGAACATATTTACGATAAAAAGAAACACAGCCAATAAAAGAACGTTCCTCTTTAAAAGTTGTCGGTGGAGACATATTACGGATCACTGACATTCTATCTGGATCAGGACGAGTACTATTTTGGGAAATAATATGTCCTAAATATTTTAACTGGGGTTTTAAAAACTCACACTTAGAGGGTTTTAATTTTAGACCTGCCTTTTCTAAACGTGTAAAAACTTCCTGAATATGAAGAAGATGTTCCTCAAAAGTTTTGGAGTTTATAATGATATCACCAATAAAAACTTTCACATACTTATTTAACAATCCAGACATGACCTTATCCATTAAATGTTGAAAAACAGGAGGAGCTGTGCTGACCCCGAATGGGAGCCTATTGAACTCGTATAGTCCCGTAAAAGTAGTAAATGCAGTTTTCGTTTTCGAGGATTTTGCCATCTCAATTTGCCAAAATCCATTCTTTAAATCCAAACAACTAAAATAGTTTGACCGGGAAAGAGAATCAATTCGATCGTCCATATGGGGTAATGGGTAATTGTTTAATCGTAATTGTTGATTGAGTTTTCGATAATCAACACAAAATCTATGAGTTCCATCCGATTTAGGAATCAACACAACTGGAAACGAATAATTTCCAGTACCAGGTCTAATGATATCAGCATCTAACATTTTTTTAACTTCCTTTTCGATGATGTTTTCTACTAAGTGGTACACGATAAGGTTTTAATCTAATTGGCGGACTATCACCCGTATCTAAGGTAGCTTGAACTACATCAGTTCGCCCTAAATGAATGTCATCCGTCACAAACAGTGTATAATATTTATTCAAGATGGATAAAAGCTTGGTTTGTCTGATACTAGAAATATGTTGTAGATTTATCAATTGGGACAACGGTTTCTTCTCTTCAGTGATGGATAATGTATTATTCGAATTTGAACTCGGGGTTATCAGTAGACACCCAGGTTTGACAAGATTAGGAATAATAAATGTGAAACGACTAGTATGTTTAGGTATAATATCTACCTCGTTCTTAACTATAACGAATTCAGTTTGCACGATTTTATCTTTAGTATTTAATAATATCAACTGCTCCCGTATTTTTAACGATTTATTATAAAAATCAATGACTATTCCATTGCACGTTAAAAAACCACTTCCCAAAATAATCTTGTTATTACCTAAACTGTCGATAATAATAAAATTAAACATACATTTAGTTTTACCTAAAAGGAATTCTAAAGTTACGAATCCCTTGATATTTAATTGTTTGCCTGAAACGCCTTGTAAGGGAGATATTTTCGAGATATCATCATCAAAAGATTTAATCAACTCTTTATCTAAACCAAGGAAAAAATTATAATCAACAACACTTAAATCAGCTCCTGGGTCTAACAATGCATTAACAGAGCCAAAAGTATGAAAATCGACCTCACAATATAACGTATTTATAGTTGATATACTATTTTTACTTTTTGGGTGATTTTAGAAAATTATCCTTGCCCGATTCACACCCATATGAATTAGGCACGTCTAGTTTCCTGAACGATTTCGGCCGGAGAAACCAGAACGTGGATTAGAATATTGATTGTGAGTATTCCTGGGAAAAGTTTGCTGTCTACCCGATGAATTTTGTTGGCAATTGCGCCCTATGTGGCCAGCTCTAGAACAACGGCAGCAAATAGGTTAACCGTCCTCTGTCCATTTAAAATTAGATTGCACCGGGCTCGCTGGTGTATTAAGTTGTTTTCTATCTTGGGTTGAGGGTGTTTGCATAATTCTCTCGTTTAAAAGTAATAGCCGTTCAAACTTTTCTGATAATTTATCAGTTTTGTCCCTTAATTACTTATTTGTTCTTTGTAAAGACGATAATTGATCGATTTCCATTGGTTCCTCAAAAACACGTCTACGTAGTTGAAACGCTCTGGACGTCTGTTGGTCGGAAATCGCTTTTTCTAATGCTACATCCAGAGTGGTCGGAGTATCTCTAATCAATTTATTTACCGTTCGGTCATCCCTAACGCCGTGAATAAAAATGTCTACTAACACAGACTGTACTATTGGATTATTCAAATGCTCATAGGAATAAGCTTCCTCGCTCAAAGATTTTATTCGATACCCAAAACATTGTACTGTTTCCCCTTGACCTTGGTTGGGTGTCTTTAATTTTTGGAGTGCACATTCTGCATCAGCATGATCTCCAAATCGTTTATTCAAAGATTCCTTCAATCGATCCCATGTGGAGTCCAGGTGTTCCCTAACATATCTGGTTATAACTTCTCCTGCCATAGCAGTGGATGTTTGCAAAGCTAGAGCGATCATGCGTTTATTATCGGCGGAAATTAGCATTCGCGCTTTTTCCAATTCCTTTAATCATTCGGAAATATATCGCTCCCCTGAAAAACTTTTTATTTGGCTAGGTATATTTTGAGCCCTTAATTCTAATTTAATGTCCTGAAATTTTTCCGATAATAACTGACTAGGAATTTGTGCGTCAGTATTAGTAAGCAATTGATTTTGTAATTCTCTTAAATTTTGAGATTGCTGGGCCTGCAATTGCTCGGCCAATTCGGATACACGGTTTTTAATTTCTTGTTCCATTTTAGAGTTTTAAAAGAATTGTTACTTTCTTTCTTAAACTTAATAATTTTAAGATAATTAATCTTAACTAAATGGAATTAAACAATAACTAAAAATAATTTAAAATATGATTAACCTTAATATACAATCTTCTTAATTCTAGTCTTCTTTTTATGTTCTGGTTCCTTGATTCTCGTCTTCTTTTTCTGTTCTGGTCTCTTGATTTCCTTCAAATTGTTGACAGCTCCACGTGAATAACAAAGTTATGTTTTGTGGCACAGAATAAATGTTAATACTGGATGTTTTAAGTAGGATACTGGAACGAATTTAACAGGAATAACTGAATGTTTTATTATTAAGTTAACCGGAACTTGCGGGAACGAGTTTAACTGGAACAAATTTTTAACAGGAATACTGGAATTAACTTGTTGGAACCGATTTGCTGGAACGAGTCCCTTAACTGGAACAAATTTTTAACAGGAACAACAGAATGTCGGAACTAATGTTTTTATTGAATACTGGATTTTTCTTTTCCGACTGGACAGTAGAAACTTCTAACAGGATCTGGACAGTAGAAACTTCGAACAGGATCTTTACTGGAATAACTTTATGGGACTTTTTCTGGAATCAGGAACCCACGTAATAGTTTTAACTGGAATATGAGTATTATTATACTTTGTTTGTTTCTATTTCGTATTCAGGGGTTCCTTGGTCAATTTTTCGAAAATTTAAATGTACATGTAGTTCTATTCGAAAGAAAATCTTTGGCACAAGCCCCCATAAATTTCTATGTAACACTCGGGGTGATTTCTACGTCCAGTAATCAAACAACAAGTGTTAATAGTTATTAATCCAAGTTTATTTACGAACTACATATATCATCTAATAGTTAAATACAGTCAAAAATAATAGAAACTGTATATTTATTGATCACCGATCTGTACTTTAAGAATAAAGTTAATTAAAAGACCAAGAAACCCCTTACCTTAAAATCACGTTTCCTACGTCTGTCCAAATCCGAACCTGAATTGATAGATTTCAGATCTGTATTTATAAGGAATACCGATCAGATATCTAATCAAAACAAGTTCAAACTTCAGGCTGATCTTTGAATATAGTGTATCAGCAGTTATACAATTCCTTAACAGTTATACAATTTCTTGACCCAATATAGTTATAACATTGAACTCACAATGTTACAGTCACAGATATACATCATTTTAAAAATAGCAATATTATCGATCAAATATCCATATAAATATATACACCGACAGTGGAGTGCTGATATGTTATCATGGGGTGCGGATTGTCCATTTTGAGGGTGCGGGGGAGCATTCAATAATAGAGTGAAATTAAAGTAGCTTCCTCAACAAATCTCTGCATGTCACTGATCATCGGTGACAATGAAAACCAACATTACGCTTACCTTGATGACTCGAACTGTCTATTACTAGGTATATACAAGAATTATTGGGTTGTTTGGTGACATCGAGTGTTATAGAAGTTGGTGAAGCATCAGAGAAATATTTCCTACCGGATGAACTGAGAACCACACGGCGTCACAAGCTCAATTTTCTAGACTTGGTTCATTTTTGTCAGCAACGTAAGGAAGACATCAAAGCCTGTATATAAAAATTGATGGACCAAATGGTAAATGTACAAATTATAGTCTACTGCTTTATTTGAGAGAGGGGGTGGGGGAGATCCGTGAATGTCAAATAATATATTGTATCCCGCTCTAATTCGGAAGAGAAAATTAAATATGTCAGTGCTTTTGTCCAAACGTAGCAACTGTTTCTTCTCCACAAAAGAGGAAGAGAGCATGCCAATTCCAAATTTCATGCGTTTGTTGAAAAGTGAGTAGGACGTTAAAACATATTCCAGGTTGCTTTGGCCAATAGTGGCGGTGTCACCTTAAGGGAAATAAATTCAACATTTTAAACTTACAGTATGCCTAGTTTCAACTAAATTTGATTGATATGTCTGTGCCGAGATTTACTCAGAAGTTGGACGTTTTAATTAAATGCATTGTATGTATATCTCCAACATCTTTGTTTTTTTACTAGCGTATTTGAACCACTATGTTTTACTGTAGGGTATTCTGGACAAACTAAACCTCGATATGGTGAAATCCTCAGCAATATTTTATGTCACGATATAGACCAGGTTATTAACGAAGAAATCTTTTCTCACACACCGGATATTAAACAGAAACTGGGCAAGTTAATTCACTTATTACATAGACACAACATCTTCAATTAAACTTCTAATCCGACAGCAGGTCGACAAACCTGGAAATATAGTCCACCTAATGTTTTTGATGGATTATATATCTTCAGTATGTGTACATAAAGTATCCGAATGATACCACCCTAGCACCCTTGAGGAAATTTAAATATTAAAGATGGCCCGCCATGAGGCAGTTCCCGGTTATTTAGTGGGGTACAATAATAGAGACACTTCTCTCGGACCTCGGTTTGAAGATAGAGTTTATTATAATTCGACCCACTGAATTCAATGAGCACTGGTTTTCCTCCTATAAGTGACGTCTAATTCCGCTAGGGGGGCAAATTCAAAATGGTGGCTTATTTTTGCTGGAAAACGGTGTGTAATTATGTGACAGATTCTCTCGGACCTCGGTTTGAAGACAGAGTTTATTATAATTCGACCCATTGAATTCAATGAGCACTGGTTTTCCTCCTAAAAGTGACGTCTAATTCCGCTAGGGGGGCAAATTCAAAATGGTGGCTTATTTTTGCTGGAAAACGGTGTGTAATTGATTGAAAGGTTTTTGGTTTATTATATATCTTCAATATGTGTAGTTTCAGAATCGGGATGATGCCACCTTGCCATCCTTGTGGTAATTGAACTATTCAAGATGTCCATCATGGGGCTATTTCCGATTATTTACTTTAATTTAATGGTTACAATTCGGGACAATTTCTCTCAAACCTCGGTATGAAGGTGGTTCCTGTAAGAATTTAATCCGCTGAATCAATTGAGTATGGGCATTCCTTCTAAAAGTGACGACTAATTCCGTTAGGGGGGCCAATTTCATAATGACAGCGAGTTTTTGGGGTGTAAACTCATAATGTTTCCTAATACGGTGTGTAATATTGAAATATAGGTTTTCATTGTCAATTTCTTTAGATATAACCATAAATACATCTTCAACCAAAAGGTGCTACAATCCGATGATATTTGTCCCGTGATATTCTGGATACACAGTATACACCGTCAAACACAATCAACTATCAGACCTTCGTGAGTTGAAAGCAAAATTACTAACTTGGGCGCACATAATAGTATTCCTCGGGAATTTGTCTAATCTACCCTCCTCTCATGAATCACTGGAATACTCGAAATCGGTAGAACATTCTGATTCTTCCCATTTCATCCCTTATTCCATTCTGTTTTCTAGTAGAGAAGGTGATCATAATTTATGCTTGACAATTCGCTCTCCTTATACAGTTTCTGTTCATATGGCTCTGTAATTTCTGCTCTTGGTCCTGTGATACATAACTGTTTACGTTTCTATTATCTTCCATGGCCTACTAAATTTAGTTATTTTGTTGCACTTGGGAACCATTTTGGCGTTTCGTTTGGTCATGGGATATTTCGCCATTCTGATATGAATTCGGCTAACCCGAAAACTTATAGTGTAATACATTATTAATATTATTATGTCTTGCCAAATATGGTCACCATTTTGAATTTAGGCTCAATCTGGAATACATTTTGGTTGGAACATGTTTTTATGTTTATATCTGAAGTAAATGGCACCGAAAACCTATTGTTTAATATTTTGCACAGCTTTTGGGGCTACTTTATGAGTTTCTCCCCAAAATGAGAATCCATTTTGTATTTGGCCGCCTAGATGAATAGGACAGCTTTTTTTTTAGGAAGAATACCCAAGTTTATTGGATTCCGAAAATCAAATTCCGACAAAATTCACCTTTATATCGAGTTCCGAAAGAATCTGTCCCGAATTTTACGCCATTAAATTAAAGTAAGTAACCAGGAAATGCCTCTCTAGGTTAAGGCTTAAAATGGGGTTTGGCAACTGGACTATGCCCTACGTTGGAATTCGTAAACACAGTCAAAATGTTATGAAAACCTGATAATCTTCTACTCAACATTTTTGGATATTTTGTAATTTTTTTCTTTCAGAGAGTGGAATAGATTTTGTTGAGGTTGGTTGTGGTCTGGGCCCAGTAATTATAGAACTTGCCAGTAGATATCCTAACAGTAGATTTATAGCAAGTGATTATTCACCTGAGGCTATGGCGGTCGTCACAAAAACTATCGAAGAGAAAGGGTTAAAGAACATCAAAGCCCAGATTGCCGATCTTTATCAACTCCCGGGGGATTGGACAAGGAAGTTTGATGTGGCTTATATCCGTGATTGCTTACACGATCTTGGCAATCCAAAGAAAGGTGCACAGGGAATGGTCAATGTTCTGAAAGATGATGGGGTCTTACTGGCGGTAGAAATAGTGATCAAGGGGGATAACCACCGTGAAAATAAGGCGGATCCTATGTCAACACAGTGTTTTATATTCAGCACTACTATCTGCATTGCTGAGAGTTTGTGTCAGCAGGATGGGATGGGTTTGGGCTGTACGTCTGGGTTGAAAGCATTAAAAGCTATCATTCAGCAAGCTGGAATTTCCAATATAGAAACACACCAGTTAGACAGTTATTCATTTCAATATAAATTTGTTTGTCGCAAAATATAAAATAAAACGAAGAGAAAACTTTGTATAGATAAGTTTATATATACAGAAACAAGGCGATAGGTAGGGATTAATTTTATCGATATATATAAAAGGTTTTTTTTATTTTATTTAGCATTAAACCTTTATAACAGTCTTTGTAATTTCATTGAAACAAACGGCAGGGGAGCAATTATATAATTTAAATAAACACTTATTGTACTTTTATTTCTGAACAGCTCGGTAGATGTCTCTTCTTCTTCTTCTTCGCCTGACTCTAGTAGAGTGTAAATATGCTGGTTGCCATTGGCAACTGAAGCAATGAGTTACTATACAAGGGGGATGCGCGATTCACAGTTCCGGAATTAAATTCCAAAACTGATGTCAATCGAGTGAAAAGGAGAATTTCTGAGTGCACCGCATGTGTCGACTGTATAAAAAATATCTCAACTGAAATACGTCACGTCTCTACTCACGTCACCTCAGCTGTCGGGACTGGCAGAACTGTGACAGGACTGAATTCCGCGTCACTCGATTTTAATTCTGTCGATTCGGGACGTTCTGTACTGTGAATTGAGCATCCCCCGGTATTTCAAATTAAAGGGAGGTAATTAGTTACAACACTAGATATTTGGGTGGAGACCACCATAACAATTCTCTCTCCCTCCCTCTCTCTCTCTTATAATTTTCACAACTGATATAATATTAATCCTTTTACAATACAAGACTTACGATCAAAAATGTCATGTTCATCGAAGAAATAAAGACTTCAACGATAATGAAACTGACCGCAAGATCATATGTCCAAGGATAGCGCCGCTGGCACATGCAAGCATACATATCGTAAGCTGACAATATAATTACGAATAGCACTTTTATTTAAATCACCATTATTACTATCAGATATTCGTGTTTATAGAGCTTTTACAGCCAACATGTACAAGTATATACATGGTTAATGATTATAAAAATTTATAACATGGCCATTATTCAGGGGCAGAGCCCCTTTTACTGACCTAGGAGCCCGGAGGGGGTGGGGTCCGGTGGCTCTCCCCCTGGACATTTTTTAAAAATGAACCCTAAATATGCGATTTGGTGCAATATTTGATTATAATGTCTGTCAAATAATATATTTCATAAATCGATTAAATTAGGCCAAAACCATGACCTGCAGGTAATTTACAACCATGAACCTGTGAAATTATCATATCGTCATATTAATGAACGTATTATCACTGTATCGTCAACAGTAAAGAGAATTTAACTGGTTGAAAATGGGACTAGTTGAGAAAATTTTGACCATTTCATTATATAAACCAGTTAGAAATATTGAATCAGCAGGACGCTAGTTGATTCCTCTTGTGATGGAAGGCCACGAAACACATTGGTACAGAGGGACGAAAGTGAAAATCATATTTTCATTTAAAAAATGTCCCATTTTTGCCAGGGACGCTAGTTGATTCCTCTTGCGATGGAAGGCCACGAAACACATTGGTACAGAGGGACGAAAGTGAATATCATAGAAGCTGCTTTTTCATTTTGGATTCTGGCGTATCCCCACAAACAGGGTGCAGGTGACTAAATAAAAAGTAAATTTGCGGGAGACTGTGTCGGGTTAATCCGATGAAATGAAATGAAATGGGGTTTAACGTCCTACTCTTTTGCACCTAACCTGCGCTAGACTTTCTGGACCGGGTGTGCTGGGCGCGGGTCAATGAGGGGAATTTTGCCCGGGCAGCGGCGCTACGGCCCACTCTTATATCGAATGCCAACTGCCAAGGGTTCTTTTACGTGCACTCCAATGCGTACACGGGACCTCGGTTTTTCGTCCCATCCGAACGACTAGGCAGTTGTCCTTGTCAAGCCCTCCTTCTGCATCACTGACAAGGGGAAATCACGCCGGAAAATCGAGATAAACTTTCTCGGCCAATGCAGGGATCGAACACCCGACCTCCAGGCTAGCGAACCAGTGCCTTATCCACTTAACCACCGTATCCGATGAAATTTCGGTTGAAATTCGTATCAATATTGCAGGATTCCGAATTCTGACCCACACCCGGTCCAGAAAGTCTGTTATACCAGCCCATTCCAGACTCCAGTGATGGCGTGGCGGCCTGTTAAAGCCACCGGCCACATACAATATGTTCATCATGGCTCCATGGTCGGTCCAATGCCCCCCTCTCCCATATAATGTTCAGCAGAAAAAGGTTGTTTTTTATAGACAAATTGGACAAAATTATTTTTTTGTCCGACCGGCCCTTTTCCTTTTTGCTGGACAAAGGGGAGACGTTAAAGCCCATTTTATTTCTAGTTAGAAACGCGGTGAAAATTGGGTTTTTCGTCGTTGAGCATTAACCCTTGTCCTGCAGTTCCCGGGATCGGCACGAGCCCTCCGTATGCGGCACCCGGGATAATCCGGGATTACCGATTGTATTTATTCCCGAGTGTTTTAATAGAGTTAACTCCTATGTTCAATAGGTGGCGTTTCACGGAACGAAAGAAGCGCAGTCTGCTGTCATTCTTGTTGCATTGTTTATATTTTTTTGGCTAATTTTCCGAAGATTTGGGGGACGTATGTGATGATACATGTGCAAAAAAAAACCCAAAGCAAAACAGTGGCGTTATGTCACGGCTAACTGCCCAGGAAGTGTTGGACGTATTAGTTAACGAAGAAGACAGTAAATTCTGAAAATTTGATCACCGTTGTTGACTAGATTTTTACAGTATCAGTGCTACGAATCTGATTTGCAGATTCTGGTAATTATACCAGTTTTAGTAGAGGCACCCAACGTCATGCATGTATACCGAAAACAATTCAGTTGACGACGTCATATATGACGTCAACAATTCAGCAGGCTTAGGGTTAAATTTTAAATCAATATCAAATAACTACTGACATGATGATAAATAGTTAATCATAAAATTATGCTATTATATTTTATCATTGGTTGTTCAAACAAACTAGACACGACATGCATTCACCAAGAAATAAAATATGTTATTTGGTAGATGCTCAAAGAAATGTAACAATTTAGTCAACCTTCTTTATGGACGTTTCTGAAAACTCGTAGCCCAAGCAAAATGATTTCTACAATAAACACGCATATTGTTATAACCAACCCGTCTGAAGCTGTCACACTTTGGAACAAAGGGTAATATGTTGCAATCTTGGATTGCTTGGGCGGAGACAATGCGTAAATCATGTTTATATCATCTATTAAAGAGCAGATATGTGTACTACAACAGTAACAATGCAAACGAAAATGAAAATCAACTATGTCACTTGGGCTGACGGAGGGGTGGGGGGGCGAATGGTGTAATCCCGTAAATTATATATCAATCGACATGTCGCTGTTCCTAGGAGAATTGTGCAACGATTGACGGACTTCTATTTCAATATGTCGGCGATGACGCTATGTTCGATTCCTGGTCCATATATTACTTGAAGAGGATAAAGAAAAACAGACTTTTGAACGCGAATGCTTGACGCTAACAGAACAGCGAGTGGGTTAATTACCAATTACCAGTACAGGAAGTGACTTATACTTTTCAGCTAAATTAAGGTCAAATAAGTACGGTGGACTTGTCAGGGGGGGCGGGTCATTTCAGAAGGGCCTTGGTACTATATGACTCAGATCGTTTTTACCTGAAATTCGTTGTTCGACAGAAAGCTTACACAATTTGCAACCATGGCGCCATTAACTTAGTTCGTTCTTCCCTTGTCTCTTCACTTGTTTTAGTAACATGATATGTATGAAACTAAGTGATTTAATCAAATTTACCATATTTACAACTAAATATAACTCCATATTAGAAAGAGACACCGACTTTATTAATACTGCGACATGTGTTATTGGAGTGTGATATACATGAACAGAGTTTAAAGAAATACGTTATTGGAGTGTACATGTGATGCACATAAAGAAAGTTAAAAACACATTATAGGAGTGTGATGTACATTATAGGAGTTATAAATACGTTAAAGGGGTGTGATGTACATAAACAGAGTTAAAAAGAAATACCTTATTGGAGTGTGATGTACATAAACAGAGTTAAAAATACATTATAGTAGTGTGATGTACATAAACAGAGTTATAAATACGTTAAAGGGGTGTGATGTACATAAACAGAGTTTTAAAAATACGTTATAGGAGTGTGATGTACATAAACAGAGTTAAAATATAGGCTGATTTTAGCATTTCACGCTCCTGAAATTTAATTTTATAAATATTAGAAGTTTTAATCTTAAAATATTTCAGTTTTTAATGGGGAAACTTTACTGGATTCGATAATAAAGACACCATTTGTGTCTAAAGTATGCGGTTTAGATCATTGATTTTGTTTTGCCATTTAACCAAAGGATGTGGTATTTATCCCATGGTTTAATGGGGCGCATGTCCAACTTTTCAGAGTCCCCAGGTTTCGAAATACTGTTTATTTCACCAGCCATGAGGGAAAGTTTGCCTTGACGCAGGGATCGAACAGGGTTGGGGTTAGGTGACTGAGCCAGCGTCCTACTCACTCAGCCTCCGTGGCTCTCAGTCTTGAAGATGCTGGCTCGTTAATTTGGAGATCCCGTGTTCAATCCGAGATGTGGCTGCGAAAGTTCTTCGGGATTTTCCGCGTGGTTACCCCATTGTCGGAGATGTAGGGCGAAGGGACAAGCATAATAGTTTCAATAGGACGACAAACCGAAAAACATTTTTACCCGCTCCATTATTTATTACATCATTTCTACTGTACTTAAACTCGACTTACATACTGAATGATTAAAGGAAATTAGGTTGAATGGCACGTCAACACCAACAGTCATATGTTGCGCCAGACTTAGGCCCTACGGTGATTTATAGGGAGACCGAAATGAGGTTTAACGCCCACTCGACACAAACTAGGTTATTTCGGGACAACATATGGTTTAATTTTATTTCAATAATTCGCTTGCGCTTAAGGTTTTTTAGCAGTATGAGGAAACCGGAGGACCCGGAGAAAACCCACAAGGTTGGACAGGCGACCCTACTCTTTGTCACGTACAACACGGGGTTCGAAACTAATCCAGTTGACTCAATGACGGGCTTTATGATACAATACGCACGTGCTAACCATTCGGCGACCAATTTATACGAAATAGGCTAAATATACTGAACTATCTACACTCACCACATTTGGCGGCTGAGTAAGCGGATTTAAATGTGTGTTTTCAACAGCTCCGGCTAAACAGCCTGCATCATGTGAGCTATAAAATAAAAATAAAGACAAAGAATTAATTAAATGTAGATTTTCTTCAGCACATTCTGACCACATACTGATTGGCCCAATCTGACTTAAAACCCGCCCATTTGTATGTGTTTGGAGGTTGGGCAGAGGGCATACTAAGGTTTATATACACTTCAATGTCTTTCTTCCATTGAACAAAACCCATATTCCAAAATCAGTTGGCTTAAATTGGGAAGCTATAAATGTCAAACTCTGCAAGGGTACGCGATGGCTGGTTGAGTAAGGCGCTAGCTTACTAACCGAGTTTTGATGACGGTGTTGGTCGGGGTAGCTTCCAAGATTTTTTAAGTTGGTTTCACCTTGTCAGTAGTGCAGGGTTGAGGGCCAGGAGAGGCACAGTAAACCCCTAACCTAGTTGTCCTCGTAACACACTGCACGTGTCATACCTGTCTTCCTTAGTCGTTTGAAGCAGCATAATATGACATCACATCCCATTTCATTCATTCTTTACATGTACGGTTTGTGTATTTAATTTGTGTACCAATTTGATTATCGCTTTTTTGTAAAGCAAATTGCTGCAGGGGAATAGGTCAAAATCAAGGGGGATATAAATAAACAAATAGTTCAAATATGAACGGAAAGGGCGAAAAGGGGGGTTTAACGTCCACTCGACTAACAGATGGTTTAATTTTATTTCATTAATTCGGTTACGCATAGGGGTCTTTAGCAGTGGGAGGGATCCGGAGAAATCCACGAAGTTGGATAGGCGACCATAGTCATAGTCACGTATAAGAGGGGATTCGAAGCCACGCCAGTTGACTCAATGACAGGCCTTATGATACAGCGCCCACGTGCTAACCATTCGGTCATCCAAACCCCCAAATATAAACAAATAACATAAATATAAACTGAATTTGCGCCTTCCTAGAACCATTTAGGATCTGTCATATTTGTTTTAAAACCACCCTACCTTCTACAAGTGACGTTTGCCCCAAGCGTAACTTAAATAAAAGTCTCGTGGTGTTAGATATACCAAAAGATTACATACTTGCAAATATTGGCTGAGCCGGGGGTTGGCAATGTGCAACTTGTAAGAGATGTAGCGTCACAAGCATCTACGTAAGATCTTGAACTAATGACTGAAAAAAGCAAAATACAAAATAAACGACTTTATTACATATTATACTGTGGGGAAACAAGATACTTGGCATGTGATGGGGATGGCGGGGTCTCATCCAAGAACATTGAATGTCAGTGGTGATTTGTGGCACATATCCGGATCCGAAAATAAATTCAATTTCGTCGGCTGCGTCATCAAAAAAGCTCAAATTTGCACATTTCACACAAACAGGGTAATACATGAATATTACATACTGTTACTTATTTATTATTTTCTTTTTTTTTTGGGGGGGGGGGGTAGCTCTAGCATTGATTTTATGATCTGTATTTATCATAATGTCAGTAAGGGACAATAACACCCTTGCTGGCTTGGTAGCTCCATAAAATAAATAATAGCTTTATTCTAAGTACCAGATGTTTAAGTGTCGTACCTGTTGTGTAAATTATGCATTACATCCTATTTTACTTTTCCAGAGGGTTCGAAAATATTTCAAAATCCAAGTCACATTTATAAAGGTTTACGTTAGACTTTTCAGATCAGTAAGTTGAATTTTTCCATTTTTTTTTTAAATTAGGTTTGTTAAAATGAAATTTATATAATCAATTAATTGGAATGTTGTAAAATAATGCAATTTGTTGACCAGAATGAAGATTGGGACATATTATTCTGTTACAAAAAGAGTGGTATTGGAGCTTTAAGAGACTACATATTGCGTGAGAAAAGTCATGTTTGTCTGTTGTTAAAGCGACTGCATCAGCACATAATCTGACATGAAATGGGGTTTAAGGTACTACTGAGGGAAATTTTGCCCGAACAGCGGCGCTCCAGTGTATTTTTATATTGATATCTAAATGCCAAGGGGTCCTTTGCGTTCACGTCAATGTGTGCACAGAGCCTCGGATTTACGTGCCATCCGAAAAACTAGCCAGTTTTCCTTGTCTGGCCCTCCGTCCTGCATCACTGACAAAGGGAAACCACACCGTAAATAGTGGTCCAAAGTACTATGCTCCCATAAACACTAACTATTTCTTACGTTTTGAATGCCCTACTTAACTTTTAAATTCTAAATCTAATTTTCTCGTTTTGGTTTTTCCGTTATGTGTTCCATGTTATAATTGAGGGAGGTGTCCCCTGGAAAAGTAGAAAGGCCATATCCTGAACCTCTTTCACGACAACCTACAAATGCTTTAATTCACATACGAAAGCAATGCTTTAAAGGGACTATCCCGATTTGAAAAGATTTTCAAAAATAAAAGTCCGTGTATGTATGACATTTAAGGGCCACAATTACAGAGGAATGGTGTATTTATCTCGTTTCTAAATTTCAGCACAAAATATTAAGTTGTTTGAACGTGAACGTAAAATACCGCTTATACGGACACGTAACCCTTTTAAGATTTCGGGTCAATTTTTTCGTTAGCTGGCCTGATAATCGATTGCCGTTCCATTGGAATTTTATACAGTACATAACCCAAATGCTATTCTTAATAACGAAAGGTTAATTTCACCTACACGTTAGTTTTATAAATTAAAAGTCGGGGTTTATTCATACATCGTATAAAACAGCTCAGGAAACCGGTCTCCTTTTCCAGATGAAGACTGGCGGGTTTAACTTGTTTGAAAACGTATCACGTATATTGAGCCAGTTGTTCGGCACTAAGGTAGAAGAATTCCAGGGCTTTTAATACAAAGGATAGTTATCCGAATTTATTAATTATACATTAATTAACTCTTCCAGACCATAATTGACTCTGGATGTCATCCCTAGCCCGTGATATTTATGATTTAATCATGAAATGGATAATCGAGAATATGCTTTTTATCGCTTCGTCTTTTGTAATGATGATCGAGGCTAGACTGAAAATTCAATCTCTAAATTCTCGGTTCAGGGTAGATCAATTTAACTGAAATGTTCAGCAAATTCCCTTTGCATTATTAGGTTTTAACTACTATAGTGAGAACTTTCAGCTCTTTAAGTAATGTATCTTTAAGCAGTTTTATACTCCAAAATATAGTCGGGATTGGTCTGCAGGCGACACACAAAGAGGATACATTGATATTTCTGTATATTTTTCATGATACAGAGTGGACATTTTCTTTGCTGCGTGCTCAGTAAGCCTACTGTGCGATGTTTTAGTATTCTTACAGTAATATCTTTATTATATATATTATACTATACTATGTATTAGTATATTTATTTTGATATAAAGATAAGCATTATCTCGAGAACTGATTATTCTATAGGTATCAATCAATTATCCCGGTGGTAGAATACGACAATCTAATTCAAACGGGTATTCTGAAATTCTTCCTGTTTGGTCAAAGGTCAGGAGATGTAAACAGGACCAGCGCTACCCTAAAACATAACCTAGCCCTAGCCTATCACCTCGCCTTTGTTCTAATTGTTCAATCTATTTAAATTATTGTTATGATTAAATAACACGAGTTGTATATCCGTTATTACGGACGGATCCACTTCAGCCGGTGGAATACCTATTTTAGATTTCTAATTTATATCTTACATGAAAGTTTTACTTGTCCTCTAGTATATTGATGGAAATTTCTGAACATTTTCATATCAAATATTTCAATTTCAAGACTGTGAAACATAGAAAATATTGTCAATTATATCATTTTTAATACTTTAGGAAACCTATATATTGGTTTCTTTGTCGTATAAAATTGTTTTTCAATATATTTTCTGATAAAAGAATGTTAACGATGAAATGCCGAAAATGAAAAAAAAGAAGTCTATTTATTGTTTAAAATGTTGAATTTGTGCAAGAAACAGATAACAGATAAACGGCCGAATTTATGCTCACTAATGCTCGAAGGAATTATTAATGAGCAGAAAGTCGCCCATGTATCTGTTATCACTAGTCACTTCAGTCAGTTATATAGAGGAATAACTCGTGTTTTCCTTTGGTGTTCGTCACTTCCGATTCATGAAGCATTTGTTACTCCTCTATGGTAGCAATGATCTATGTGGTAAAATTATATTTGGAAAGTGTTTAATCAGTTCTATCATATATGTGATAATGACTGACACCAATATTAGTTAGAAATATAGCCGTTTATTTATAATTTTGAACTTCTTAGCTTTTTCTTACTTAATGCATGGGTGAAATGCAGTTTAATGTCACGTTAGCTCCAACTTAAGGAATGGTGAAACGTATGAGATAAACTATATGCAATCACATGTATAAAAATAAAAACAAATATCAACGATTGTTAAATAAATTAAATCCTAAGGTCATGTACACAAATATTTAAAAAGTGAAAATACTAAATGATTTAAATTAAAGGGCTAATCCCGATAATTTTGTGAAGAATATTACTCCTTAATTTTGTGTTAAAATCCCCTACAAAGGCACTGAGCAACTAACTCATTATTTGTGATAAGTTTTCAAACAACTTAAAAAGGTCAGCTTTCTTCTAGAAATTGAGACCGGTGTCCCAGGCTGTATTATGCGGTGTCTACGTAAAACCAGGCTTTCTTTTAAATAAACATAATATGTAGGTGAAATTTACCTCTCGCTATCAAGTACAGCACATGGGCCATTCACTATATAGACCTTTCAAGGAACGGGAATCGATTATCAGGTCACCAACTAAAAATTCACCCGAAATCTTAAAAGGGTTACGTGTCCGGATAAGCAGTTTTGACGTAAACGTAAACGTCAAAACGACTCAATATTTTGAGTTGAAATTTTGAGACAAGGTCCATACAACATTCTCCTGTATTTTGGCGTTTAAATGTCATATTTACTCGGACTCTTACTTTTGAGACTATTCAAATCGGGGCTGTCCCTTTAATGATTTAAAATATTTACAATACAATTGTCTAAATTTTATTCTACAATACAGACCCGGTTGGACAAAAGAATGATTTACTTTTCGAGTTTCCTACTAGAATTTTAATTTTTAATTCTGAACTTAATGGTCTTGTTTTAAAGACTAATTGGGGGGGTGGCCTAGTGGTCTAGAGTGCCGCGCTTCGTCCTCTAGCTGGCCGGTCACCTCTGGCTTGCGGCTGTGGTTTCGAGCCCTGGTGTGAGCGTATGTGGCATGGAGATAGGGGCGCCTTCTCAACCTCGTGGGTTTCCTCCGGGCACTCCGGTTTCCTCCCACTGCTAAAGACCCCTACGCGCAAGCGAATTATTGAAATAAAACTGAATTAGTCCCGAAATGACCTAGTTTGTGTTGAGTGGACGTTAAACCCCATTTCTCTCTCTCTCTCTCTCTTTCTCTTTTAAAGACTAAATTTCATATTTCTAAACGTTAATTTTAAACTTTTATTCATAATATTAAACATTTATTCTTAATTTTAAACAACAATCAATGATATTTAAACGACAGTTATTACTTTAAAACTTTTTATTCAAAATTTTCAACTTGTATTGATAGTTTAAATTGTAAAATTTTCTATTTTTAAAAATTATTTATAATTTTTTAAAACCAAAAATCGGTCCTATAATCGACTGATTCCGCGATCTTCATCACAACTCTTTTATTGTCAAAAGGGTTCACCTTTTGGGGGTAGGAATTGGGAGGAGGACGGGCGACGTCACTCTTTGTCCCATCTTGAATGGTGATACGTGACACAGATCATGATCTAAAGTTCTAGCGTTTGACCATTCTAATTACAAGGGATAAAGAATACCATTTTATTAATTGCGCATTGATGTTGAAAAAAACGTAGTCAGCCGATTCTGTTAGTTGTGGTCGATAAATATTGAATGGTCAATGGTTACTGTTAATGACTATTGTATTCTTTTCTTTTTTATAAATAAACTTACAAAGTATGTGGACCATTATCCTAATCTATAGCGCACATTAGTATTCCCATTTCTGGTCTTTTCGTTCAACAAATTAAACAAACAAGAACAAACAATTACTTTACAATATTAATGTATATACAAATACATGTTAGTTATATATATGACAAACATAAATTTGTAGATTCATCTGATCCTTTCAAATCATTTCGCATTTACGATTTTTAAAACGTTTCCGCCAATTTTGTATTTGTTCTAAAATCTAAAACTACCGGATATTTAAATGAGGAGAGAGAGAGAGAGAGAGATGTGGTTTAACGTCCACTCAACACAAACTAGGTCATTTCGGGACTAGCAAATGGTTCAATTTTATTTCAATTCTATTTAGCAGTGGGAGAAAACCGGAGGACCCGGAGAAAACCCACGAAGTTGGACAGGCGACCCTACTCCTTGTCACGTACAACCGTGAATCGAATCCCCGCCAGTTGATTCAATGGCAGACGTATGATACAGCGCGACAGTGCAAATGAAATGAAATGAAATTGGGTTTAATGTCCTACTCTTCTGCATCTAACCTGGGCTAATGGAAGACGGCCATACTCCATGCAGTGTGCAATGATGGAAATGTTGCCCGGGCAGCGGCGGTACGGCCTACTCTTATGTCGAATTCCAACTGCAAAGGGATCTTTTACGTACACGCCAATGTGTACACGGGACCTCGGATGTTCGTACCATCCGAACGACTAGACAGTTGTCCATGTCTGGCCCTCCGTTCTACATCACTGACAACGGGAAATTACGCCGAAAATTCGAGATGAACTTTCTGCACCCGACCTCCAGCGAGCCAGCGAAAATCCGAGGTCCCGTGTACACATTGGCGTGCACGTAAAAGATCCCTTGGCAGTTGGAATTCGATATAAGAGTAGGTCGTAGCGCCGCTGCCAGGGCAAAATTCCCCTCATAGTATACTGTATGATTTATGTCCGTCATCCATTAGCCCAGGTTAGGTGCCGAAGAGTCGGACATCAAAACCCATTTCATTTATGTACCGTTTAGGGAGCCGCGGTGACTCAGTGTGTAAGACACTGGCTCGATAACCAGACGGTCTCGAGAAAGTTGCCAGGGGCGCTGTTTGGAAGAGCTGTCAGCTCCCTCAAATCACACCGTATCGCGTATGGCCGTCATCATTTTCCTAGTCGGAGCAGAAGAGTAGGACGTTAAACCCAATTCCATTTCAATTATCTACCGTTGATATTTTGATTAATTTGATTTTCTTTATTATAAGTTCAATAATTAATCTGAATATGTAAGCGTCGAATAAGATGCGGAAAATTTGATGTTTTCCAAAAAAAATATTGATGATGCACTTACACACCTCACGGTAACTATTAAAATTTATATAATTTATTGTACAAGAAAGTCAGATACACTGACATTAATTAACCGCACCATTGCCGCTAGGTACTATTGTCGCTGTATAATATTATAAGTTATAACAGTCTATTTATTTTTAAAAAAAAGTCATACTGAGCACTGAATTCATTGTATATTATAAATTGCATAAAAGGAATAAAAGTAAACTGTACCTACCAGCTACAATAACCAATATCAAAACCGCCTTCATTTTTAGTTAAATGCCTTTCAGTGTGCTTAACAAATCTAAGATTGAAATACCGGCGTGTTCTGGGCATGTTTCGGCGACTTGGTCTATTTATATGCGACATTAACCAATGAAACCCTAGTTTAATTATTTCTTAACCATGACCACCAATAAAACTTACTTTAGTTCATACAAATTAGAAAACTCCGGATATGCGATATCTAGGCCATTTTGAAGCGATTTCACAATCATCCAAAATTGGCTTATTTCGTTTGGAGAGCTCAATAGCTTGATTTGACCTTTTTTACAATTCCGGAACGCAGTCTGTTTATATGTTTGACGTAATATGTCCATTTAAAATCACCTGAGTTGCAAGATTTGATGTGTGTTTTCCAAAGTCCCCCCCCCCACCAAATCTGATCGCTTTGTTTTATACGGGGCTTATGTTGGAGAATGTTCCAAAAATACCTGATGGGTTAACCTTTAAACAAATTGGATTCGACGAGACTTTTGTAAAGTTTTTCAAATATTGTATAGGACATCCCTCCACAAGTTTTAAGTTTCGCACAGACTAATCTCAAGACACGACTTGCCGACTTGACTAGTTCATTTAATTTAAGCAGGCGGATCATTCATCGCATCATTACTTTTTCTCTCATCAAAACTTTCACATCTTATTATCATCTAACTTTATATTCTCTTGTTTGATATGCCTCTTGGAAAAATAAATAAATAAGCCATATTATTCAAGTACTGTTCAAACAATATTCCTGAATACCGATATAAATCAGCATAGTCAATCGTTTGGTTTCCACATTTAAATATGTAGTCTTACACTTGTCCGAACATGCTTAGAGTTGAGTTTTTTTGCACACTCACATTTGAACGAGAAATTGTCTATATCTATAATAAGGAAGTTTGATTTGTTTGTGGGAAATCATGAAATAAAAAGTTGCAGTCACTGATCGAATCAAGAGAACCGTTGAATCTCATGCAACCTTTTACTTTTCATCTAAATCAAACATGGTTTGCTGCAAGAAAACCAAAGCCCCATAATTTTTTATTTTCAGGAAGCGCCAGAAATAATGTACCTTTGTATATTCTTTTGTTGTCAAATGATTCAAAAGCGATCATGAATGTGGTTTAACGTCCTACTTTTCTGCACCAACTGGGCTAATGAAAACAGACACGCGAATTTCACCTGACAAATAGGGGGTCTTTTAATTACACGGCACCTCGATTACCCGTATTATTCGAACCACTAAACACTGTTTGTTGTCAGGCGGGTGGGGGGTGGCCTAGTGGTCTAGAGTGCCACGCTTCGACCTTTAGCTGGCCTGTCACCTCTGGCTTGCGGCTGTGGTTTAGATCCCAGGTGTGAGCGTATGTGGCATGGAGATAGGGGCGCCTTCTCAACCTCGTGGGTTTCCTCCGGGCACTCCGGTTTCCTCCCACTGCTAAAGACCCTCCCAGTGCTGAAGTAAAATTAAAACCATATGTTAGTCCAAAAATGACCTGGTTTGTGTCGAATGGACGTTAAACCTCATTTTTCTCTCTCTCTATGTTGTCAGGCCCGCTGATCTGCACCATGGGCAAGGATTCATCAGACTGGAAAATTTGGAGTAGCTTGCTCGACCCTAAACCACACGAATAGTGGGCCATTCATAAGGAATGGGTGGCTAGCCTGGAGGTCGGGTGTTCGATCCCTGCTGACAAACCACACAAAACGGAAGTGTACTATAAGTTTATATGGAAAGAACTTTATGGGTTTGAGCAGGCTGGCTAGCCTGGAAGTCGGGTGTTCGATCCCTGCATTGGTCGAGAAAGTTCATCTCGATTTTCCGGCGTGGTTTCCCCTTGTCAGTGATGCAAAACGGAGGGCCTGGCAAGGGCAGCTGTCTAGTCGTTCGGATGGGACGAATAACCGAGGTCCCGTAAAAGGTCCCTTGGCAGTTGGAATTCGATATAAGAGTAGGCCGTAGCGCCCCTGCCTGGGCAAAATTTCCCGAATAGCACACTGTGTGACGTATGCGCGTCTTTCATTAGCCCAGGTTAGGTGCAGAAGAGTAGGACGTTAAACCCTAATTCATTCCATTTCATTTCATTTTTATGAGTTTGACCTCGTTATACCTCGTTATTCATCTTTTATTTCAAAATAAATAATAAAAGCATAGTACATAGTTCAACTTAAAATCACGGTGTTTTGGAACAATCTAATAAAAGTATTCGAAAGCATATAATCATTACATTAATCATTAGAGATGGCACCGGTTTATTATTGATGATATATTCTATATTTCATTAGAACAAATATAAGAACAAGGAAATCAAAAGCTAAAACCAAAGCAAAAAAAAAAAAAAAAGAAAGAAAATAGCCATTGCTATGAAAACCGGAGGACCCGGCAGAAAACCCATGAAGATGGACATGCGAATTTACTCATTGTCACGTACAGCCGAGGAGTCGAAACCACGCCAATTAACTCAATGACAGATCTTATGATACAGCGCGCATGTGCTAACTATTCGGCCATTCCACCCCACCCCCTTCCACCCAACTTGCGAAATTAAACCACCCAACGAAATACATAACAACACCTAATAGTATAAATATATTTTAAGATCAAAAAGAAAAACCATCTAAAGTAGCAGGAAAAAATATGATGCTTAAAGCAATATTATACTATAAATTGTTTGGTAGGACATCGCTCGATTGACCTACATTTGATATGCGGATTGATTCACAAACACATTGCGTAACATTTTTCTAGCCGGGGGCTTGCGAAATGTTATCGATTCTTCGAGTGTAGAAGACGGACTATAGTAAAAAGTTATTTATCTATAGTTTGATTGTTTGTTATAAGCTAAACATCAGGTTTTGAAACCATGGGAAACTAAAACAGCTTAATTTTACATGAAACAACAAATGCTGTGTAACCATAATCAACTACATGTATAGCAACGAGTCGGTGTTGTTAAAGGAGCTAAATCGCTTATATTTGAGACCTAGAAATTGACATAAATATGTTGCAATGCATATAATAATGTAATATGTGTACATAAACCAATTTAAAATCAATCGTTTCACAGTTTTTTACTTTAATTTCTAATGAATTATGTTCAGCGAAATACGCCACATGTTTCAATCGAATGACAATCTCTAGCGTCTGGTTATTCCAGTCTACACCGATAGTATTTATTGCGCATGCTCTCCAGATAAGAATATGACGTCATCGACTGACATGACTGGTGGAATATGCCTAGCCTCTTTCTTCGAGTCCCTTGTTATAAATGCCACTGAAACGCATTGCGTTAAACGAGTCGTGTACCAATGGTAAAATGTTTATTTTATCTTCAATATTGGATATCAGAAGTCCATCTTCCCCGTAAGACCACACAATCAACGTTTATTTAATTTGACAAATAATTCCTGTTTTCAAATTAGGTCATTTTGGGACTAATATATGGTTTTAATTTTATTTCAATAATTGCCTTGTGCGTAGGGGTCTTTAGCAGTGGGAAGAAACCGGAGGACCCGGAGAAAACCCACGAGGTTGGGCACGCGACCATAAGAGAAAGCGATAAGAAAATGGTTTTATTGATTCTTAATTCTCTACTAACCGTGTTAATGTTTGTTTCCTGATGTAGTTTATGTCCTGTTTAAGGTTCCTCTTTAATTTATGTTCCTCTATAATTTATGTCCCTGTTTAATTTATGTTCCGGTTTAATATATGGTTTCTGTTTAATTTATGTAGCTGTTCTATATTTAGGTTCCATGTGTAAATAAATTTTATTTTCACTAAGCATTGGCCGAGAAAGTTCGATTTTCCGGCGTGATTTCCCCTTGTCAGTGATGCAGAAGGAGAGCCTGACAAGGACAGCTGCCTAATCGTTCGGATGGGACGAAAAACCGAGGTCCCGTGTACACATTGGAGTGCACGTAAAAGATCCCTTGTCAGTTGGAATTCGATATAAGAGTAGGCCGTAGCGCCGCTGCCCGGGCACAATTTCCCTCATAGCACACTGCATGGTGTATGCCCAGGTTAGGTGCAAAAGAGTAGGACGTTAAACACCATTTCATTTCATTTCATTACCGACTTAATGATTTCCGGATGTAGTGGCAATGCTCTTGATTAAAAAAAAATGTAATACGGGATATATAACACCTTGAGACGAGCGGAGAAGAGTAAATGAGAGCGAAGGTCAGCGTATACCACCTTAAATCTGTAATGAAATGAAATGGGGTTTAACGTCCTACTCTTTTGCGCTACTTCCACGTCCCTGCATTATCAAATTTAACAACATATTATACCAAGCGCTCCCTAACGTAAAGTGGTCAGAAAACCCTGGAACCCTTGACGTCATTCAAGCAGACATTACCAGACAGTCCGTAATCATCGAACTGTCAATTAGTTGTTGTCTTTTTTGTAGATTTAACGTCCAATACAAAATATGATATAATGGACATGAGTGACACCCTCTCTCTTTTAAACCTGTGTACGCTCCATGGGTGTTTTTCAAGAAGCTTTAATGAAAGGTGTTTTTTCAAAGAGTCCTGTATTTTCCTAGTAAGATTGTGTATCTCTACTTTCCATATATACCACAATTGACATACTTTTATTGGAACTAACCGTCCGACAAATACTTTTGTTCTTCGGCGTGGGGTGGGGCTCAGAAGGGCCTTGGTTCGATGTGACTGCGATCGTTTTTACCTGAAATTAATTGTTCGACAGACAGTTTATATAATTTGCTACCAGATGGCGCCGTTCTTTCCCATGAGCTCTTGTTTAAGTCACATGATATTTGTGAGACTAAGAGTTGAAAAATACGTTATTCGAGTGTGATCTACATAGTACAGAGATTAAAAAAGAAATACTTTATTTATTAGAGTGTAAATGTAATTAAATAAAGAGAGTTTAAAATACAGTATAGGAGTGTGATGTACATAAACAAAGTTACAAATACAGTATAGGAGTGTGATGTACATAAACAAAGTTACAAATACAGTATAGGAGTGTGATGTACATAAACAGAGTTACAAATACAGTATAAAAGTGTGATGTACATAAACAGAGTTAAAAATACGAATTTACATCATTTTTTTAAGAAAGAAAAAGGCAGCAGTGAGTGACATCACAGACAGGCTGATTTTAGCATTGCACGCTCCTGAAATTAAAATTTATAACTATTAGAAGTTGAAATCTAAAAATATTTCAAGTTTTAAAGGGGGAACTTTACTGAATTCGATAATAAAGACACCATTTGTTTGCAAAGACTCTCTAATGTACGTGGATTAGATCAAAGATTCTGTCATGAGCAAAGTATGCGTTGTTTATCCCATGTTTTTATGAGGCGCATGTCCAACCTTGTGGATTTGTGGTCCCCAGGTTTCGAAGTACTATTAAATACACCAGCTACGAGGGGAAGTTTGCTTTGACGCAGGGGTCAAACAGGGTTAGGGTTAGGCAAGACACTCAGCGGCTAACTCACTCAGCCACCGTGGTTATCTCTCAGTGTTGAAGATGCGGGCTCGTTATGTTGAAGGTACCGTATTCAATCCCAGATTTGGATGCGAAAGTTCTTCGGGATTTTCCCGCGTGGTTCCCCTTTGTCCGAGATGTAGGTTGAATAGGCAAGCGTAGTCGTTCGAATGGGAAACAGGCCAAGATCCCGTGTAATATTGGTGTGACAGCTGGAATTCGAAATGAGAGTAGGCCACAGCACCTCCGATAAATCATTTCCCCCATAGCACACTGCATGGCGTATGGTCATCTTGATTTCCTAGTTCGAGCATTTTTACTCGTTCCATTATTTATTACACCATTTCTACTATACCTAAACTCGAATAACATATACTGAATGATTAAAGGAAATTTGGCTAAATGGCACGTCAACACCAACCGTCATATGTTGCGTCAAAATTACGGTGATTGCTATAATGAACTATCTTTACTCACCACATTTGGCGGCTGTAAGAGCAGCATTATATCCAGTTTCAACAGCTCCGGATAAACAGGCTGCATCATTTACACATGTTTTGTACGTTGCTAGTGAGCTATAAAATAAAAGAAAGACAAAGAATAAATTAAATGTAGATTTTCTTCAGCACATTCTAACCACATACTGATTGGCCCAATCTGACTTAAAACCCGCCCATTTGTATGTGTTTGGAGGTTGGGCAGAGGGCATACTAAGGTTTATATACATTTCAATGTCTTTCTTCCATTGAACAAAACCAATATTCCAAAATCAGTTGGCTTAAATTGGGAAGCCAGAAATGTCAAAATCTGCAAGGGTATGCGATGGCTGGTTGAGTAAGGCGCTAACCGAGTTTTGATAACGGTGTTGGTCGGGGTAGCTCCCAAGATTTTTTACGTTGGTTACACCTTGTCCACTCGACACAAACTATGGTGTTTAGCAGTGGGAGGAAACCAGGTGACCCTACCCTTGGGGACCCTACCCGTGTCACGTATAACAGGGGATTCTAAACCACGCCAGTTGACTTAGTGACAGGCCTTATGATACAGCGCTCACGTGCTAACCATTTGCCCCCCCCCCCCAACAAAAAAAAAATAAACAAAATAAATACAGTCTGAATTTGCGCTTTCCTAGATCCATTCAGGATCTGTCATATTTTTTATAAAACCACACTGCCTTCCAGGAGACGTTTGCTCCAAGCGTGTATTTCTATCACACTTCTTTGTTTGTTCTTCGTGATCGTAATACCACTACAGCATCAATGGTTTCACAACTGTATTACTAAGCTGAATAAACTTTGAAGGTTCCTCGTTCTCAATAGATAATGGCTGTTTGGAATATCTCGGAGAGTTCTGATGAAACTCGCTCTACACCCTAATTTATACCCCTAATCTCTGCACGTCCAAGATTAGCCTTGACGTTAATTTTCATTCCAAATATGGAATAAAAATCTTTATTTCACAAGATTAGAGGAGGAAACATTATCTTATTTGGAGTACCAATCATACGTAAAATAACAGGTAGAATGTGATGGATATTTTGACACTGGTTAGGATTTTATCAAAATACCACTGTTTTTATGTACATGTATAACTATATATTCACGTTCATTAAGTACATGTGATTCGACACTATAGAAAGAGTGGTGTAACAATTTTCCAAAGGCACAATATTATGGTCTTAAAGATAGATATACCAAAACATTACATACTTGCAAATATTGGCTGAGCCGGGGGTTGGCAAAGTGCAACTCGCAAGAGCTACAGCGTCACAAGCATCTACGTAGGATCTTGAACTAATGACTGAAAAAAGTAAAATACAAAATAAACGTCTTTATATATTATACTGTGAGGAAACAAGATACTTGGCATGTGATGGGGATGGCGGGGGTCTCATCCAAGAACAATGAATGTCAGTGGTGATTTGTGATCATTGATTTAATAAAATGTGTTTTGGAGAAATCATGTAGATATACATCTTTCAAATCTGCTTTTTTAATATTCAAGTTTGAATATCGAATAACGAGTAGCTCGTTTTTCGAGATTCGCCAATATCAAATAACAAGGAAAAAGAGCAGTTTTTATGTGAATCCACTGCTCGGACATCCCCAATTATGATGTATTTAGTTCGTTTTAGATCACTCATTTCATAAAATGTGTCAATTTAGACATTCTGTATATAAACATCCATCAAATCTGCTTTTTAGATATTCAAGTTTGAATATCGAATAACGAGTAGCTCGTTTTTCGAGATTCGCCAATATCAAAAAACAATGAGAAAGAGCAGTTTTTATGTGAATCCACTGCTCGGGCATCCCCAATTATGATGTATTTAGTTCGTTTTAGATCACTTATTTAATAAAATGTGTCAATTTAGACATTCTGTATATAAACATCCATCAAATCTGCTTTTTTGATATTCAAGTTTGAATATCGGGCTCGTTTTTCGAAATTCGCCAATATCAAAAAACAAGGAGAAAGAAAGTTTTTATGTGAATCCACTGCTCGGGCATCCCCAATTATGATGTATTTAGTTCGTTTTAGATCACTCATTTAATAAAATGTGTCAATTTAGACATTCTGTAGATAAACATCCATCAAATCTGCTTTTTTGATATTCAAGTTTGAATATCGAATAACGAGTAGCTCGTTTTTCGAGATTCGCCAATATCAAAAAACAAGGTGAAAGAGCAGTTTTTATGTGAATCCACTACTCGGGCATCCCCAATTATGATGTTTTGTAGTTCGTTTTAGATCACTCATTTAATCAAATGTGTCAATTTAGACATTCTGTATATAAACATCCATCAAATCTGCTTTTTTGATATTCAAGTATGAATATCGAAAAAAGAGTGGCTCGTTTTTCGAGATTCGCCAATATCAAAAAACAAGGAGAAAGAGCCGTTTTTATGTGAATCCCCAATTATGAGTGGCTCGTTTTTCGAGATTCGCCAATATCAAAAAACAAGGAGAAAGAGCCGTTTTTATGTGAATCCCCAATTATGATGTATTTAGTTCGTTTTAGAACCCTCATTTAATAAAATGTGTCAATTTAGACATTCTGTAGATAAACATCCATCAAATCTGCTTTTTTGATATTCATGTTTGAATATCGAAAAACGAGTGGCTCGTTTTTTGAGATTCGCCAATATCAAAAAACAAGGAGAAAGAGTAGTTTGTATGTGAATCCACTGCTCAGGCATCCTGAATTATGATATCTTTAGTTCGTTTTAGATCACACATTTAATCAAATGTGTCATGGAAACATTCTGTAGATAAACATCCATCAAATCTGCTTTTTTGATATTCAAGTTTGATATTTGTAGTTCGTTTTAGATCATTGATTTAATAAAATGTGTTTTGGAGAAATTATGTAGATATACATCCTTCAAATCTGCTTTTTTAATATTCAAGTTTGAATATCGAATAACGAGTAGCTCGTTTTCAGAGATTCGCCAATATCAAATAACAAGGAGAAAGAGCAGTTTTTATGTGAATCCGCTGCTCGGGCATCCCCAATTATGATGTATTTAGTTCGTTTTAGATCACTCATTTCATAAAATGTGTCAATTTAGACATGCTGAATATAAACATCCATCAAATCTGCTTTTTAGATATTCAAGTTTGAATATTGAATAACGAGTAGCTCGTTTTTCGAGATTTGCCAATATCAAAAAACTAGGAGAAAGAGCAGTTTTTATGTGAATCCACTGTTCGGGCATCCCCAATTATGATGTATTTAGTTCGTTTTAG
Source organism: Patella caerulea (assembly GCA_036850965.1). Classification (NCBI taxonomy): domain Eukaryota; kingdom Metazoa; phylum Mollusca; class Gastropoda; family Patellidae; genus Patella; species Patella caerulea. The sequence continues at coordinate 20,164,637 of JAZGQO010000011.1, forward strand.
ATCACTTATTTAATAAAATGTGTCAATTTAGACATTCTGTATATAAACATCCATCAAATCTGCTTTTTTGATATTCGAGTTTGAATATCGAAAAACGAGTGGCTCGTTTTTCGAGATTCGCCAATATCAAAAAAAAAAAAAAAAAAGAGCAGTTTTTATGTGAATCCACTGCTCCGGCATCCTCAATTGACACCTTTAGTACGTTTTAGATCACTAATTTAATCAAATGTGTCATGGAGACATTCTGTAGATAAACATCCATCCAATCTGCTTTTTAGATATTCAAGTTTGGATATCGAATAACGAATAGCTCGTTTTTCGAGATTCGCCAATATCAAAAAACAAGGAGAAAGAGCAGTTTTTATGTGAATCCACTGCTCCGGCATCCTCAATTGACACCTTTAGTACGTTTTAGATCACTAATTTAATCAAATGTGTCATGGAGACATTCTGTAGATAAACATCCATCCAATCTGCTTTTTAGATATTCAAGTTTGGATATCGAATAACGAATAGCTCGTTTTTCGAGATTCGCCAATATGAAAAAACAAGGTGAAAGAGCAGTTTTTATGTGAATCCACTGCTCGGGCATCCCCAATTATGATGTATTTAGTTCGTTTTAGATCACTCATTTAATCAATTGTGTCAATTTAGACATTCTGTATATAAACATCCATCAAATCTGCTTTTTTGATATTCAAGTTTGAATATCGAAAAACAAGTGGCTCGTTTTTCGAGATTCGCCAATATCAAAAAACAAGGAGAAAGAGCAGTTTTTATATGAATCCACTGCTCTGGCATCCTGAATTATGATATCTTTAGTTCGTTTTAGAAAACGTATTTAATAAAATGTGTTTTGGAGACATTCTACAGATATACCTCCATCAAATCTACTTTTTTGAGATTCAAGTTTGAATGTCGAAAAACAAGTAGTAATTGAATTGTGACATAATACTAGAACACTTATTATGGATACAATCACTTGGTTTATTGTACTGCAACGTTTCAGCAAGATTTTACAAGTCGTTTTCAAGCAAATACCCAATGTACAAATGAGACATATTACAGTTGAAATATATATATGTACAATCAACAATATTATTAATTAATGAGATGTATAGACAGGTGACACAGATTACTTAATGTTTTAATAAATATATAAGTCAACATAATAAGTGTTCTAGTATTATGTCACAATTCAATTACTAAATGCCTCTCAAAGAATAATACAACATAGTGCTACCTATCCCAAAAGAAAGATCTGACGTGAGTATAAATACTTGGCAGAGTGAAGTTAGCTCGATTTTCGTTTTTCGTTTTTCAATATTGGTGAATATCGAAAAACGAGCTACTCGTTTTTCGATATTGGCGAATAACGAAAAACAACTAGCTCGTTATTCGATATTGGCGAATGTTGAAAAACGAGCTACTTGTTTTTCGACATTCAAACTTGAATCTCAAAAAAGTAGATTTGATGGAGGTATATCTGTAGAATGTCTCCAAAACACATTTTATTAAATACGTTTTCTAAAACGAACTAAAGATATCATAATTCAGGATGCCAGAGCAGTGGATTCATATAAAAACTGCCCTTTCTCCTTGTTTTTTGATATTGGCGAATCTCGAAAAACGAGCCACTTGTTTTTCGATATTCAAACTTGAATATCAAAAAAGCAGATTTGATGGATGTTTATCTACAGAATGTCTAAATTGACACAGTTTATTAAATGAGTGATCTAAAACGAACTAAATACATCATAATTGGGGATGCCCGAACAGTGGATTCACATAAAACTGGTCTTTCTCCTTGTTTTTTTGATATTGGCGAATCTCGAAAAACGAGCCACTCGTTTTTCGATATTCAAACTTGAATATCAAAAAAGCAGATTTGATGGATGTTTATATACAGAATGTCTAAATTGACACAATTGATTAAATGAGTGATCTAAAACGAACTAAATACATCATAATTGGGGATGCCCGAGCAGTGGATTCACATAAAAACTGCTCTTTCACCTTGTTTTTTCATATTGGCGAATCTCGAAAAACGAGCTATTCGTTATTCGATATCCAAACTTGAATATCTAAAAAGCAGATTGGATGGATGTTTATCTACAGAATGTCTCCATGACACATTTGATTAAATTAGTGATCTAAAACGTACTAAAGGTGTCAATTGAGGATGCCGGAGCAGTGGATTCACATAAAAACTGCTCTTTCTCCTTGTTTTTTGATATTGGAGAATCTCGAAAAACGAGCCACTCGTTTTTCGATATTCAAACTCGAATATCAAAAAAGCAGATTTGATGGATGTTTATATACAGAATGTCTAAATTGACACATTTTATTAAATAAGTGATCTAAAACGAACTAAATACATCGTAATTGGGGATGCCCGAGCAGTGGATTCACATAAAAACTGCTCTTTCTCCTAGTTTTTTGATATTGGCGAATCTCGAAAAACGAGCTACTCGTTATTCAATATTCAAACTTGAATATCTAAAAAGCAGATTTGATGGATGTTTATATTCAGCATGTCTAAATTGACACATTTTATGAAATGAGTGATCTAAAACGAACTAAATACATCATAATTGGGGATGCCCGAGCAGCGGATTCACATAAAAACTACTCTTTCTCCTTGTTATTTGATATTGGCGAATCTCTGAAAACGAGCTACTCGTTATTCGATATTCAAACTTGAATATTAAAAAAGCAGATTTGAAGGATGTATATCTACATAATTTCTCCAAAACACATTTTATTAAATCAATGATCTAAAACGAACTACAAATATCAAACTTGAATATCAAAAAAGCAGATTTGATGGATGTTTATCTACAGAATGTTTCCATGACACATTTGATTAAATGTGTGATCTAAAACGAACTAAAGATATCATAATTCAGGATGCCTGAGCAGTGGATTCACATACAAACTACTCTTTCTCCTTGTTTTTTGATATTGGCGAATTTCGAAAAACGAGCCCATATTCAAACTTGAATATCAAAAAAGCAGATTTGATGGATGTTTATATACAGAATGTCTAAATTGACACATTTTATTAAATAAGTGATCTAAAACGAACTAAATACATCATAATTGGGGATGCCCGAGCAGTGGATTCACATAAAAACTGCTCTTTCTCATTGTTTTTTTGATATTGGCGAATCTCGAAAAACGAGCTACTCGTTATTCGATATTCAAACTTGAATATCTAAAAAGCAGATTTGATGGATGTTTATATACAGAATGTCTAAATTGACACATTTTATGAAATGAGTGATCTAAAACGAACTAAATACATCATAATTGGGGATGTCCGAGCAGTGGATTCAAATAAAAACTGCTCTTTCTCCTTGTTATTTGATATTGGCGAATCTCGAAAAACGAGCTACTCGTTATTCGATATTCAAACTTGAATATTAAAAAAGCAGATTTGAAAGATGTATATCTACATGATTTCTCCAAAACACATTTTATTAAATCAATGATCTAAAACGAACTACAAATATCATAATTGAGGATGCCTGAGCAGTGGATTCACATATAAACTTTTCTTTCTCGTTGATTTTTGATATTGGCGAATCTTGAATATCAAAAAAGCAGATTTGATGGATGTTTATCTACAGAATGTTTCCATGACACATTTGATTAAATGTGTGACTAAATATATCATAATTCAGGATGTCCGAGCAGTGGATTCACATAAAAACTGCTCTTTCTCCTTGTTTTTTGACATTGGCGAATCTCAAAAAACGAGCCACTCGTTTTTCGATATTCAAACTTCAATATCAAAAAAGCAGATTTGATGGATGTTTACCTACAGAATGTCTCCATTACACATTTGATTAAATGAGTGATCTAAAACGAACTAAAGAGATCATAATTCAGGATACCTGAGCAGTGAATTCATATAAAAGCTCCTCTTTCTCCTTGTGTTTTTGTATTGGCGAATCTCGAAAAACGAGCCACTCGTTTTTCGATATTCAAACTTGAATAGCAAAAAAGCAGATTTGATGTTTATATACAGAATGTCTAAATTGACACATTTTATTAAATGAGTGATCTTAAACGAACCAAATACATCATAATTGGGGATGCCCGAGCAGTGGATTCACATAAAAACTGCTATTTCTCCTTGTTTTTTGATATTAGCGAATCATGTATGTTTATCTACAGAATGTCTAAATTGATACATTTTATTAAATGAGTGATCTAAAACGAACTAAATACATCATAATTGGGGATGCCCGAGCAGTGGATTCACATAAAAACTTTCTTTCTCCTTGTTTTTTGATATTGGTGAATCTCGAAAAACGAGCCACTCGTTTTTCGATATTCAAACTTGAATATCAAAAAAGCAGATTTGATGGATGTTTATATACAGAATGTCTAAATTGACACATTTTATGAAATGAGTGATCTAAAACGAACTAAATACATCATAATTGGGGATGCCCGAGCAGTGGATTCAAATAAAAATTGCTCGTTCTCCTTGTTTTTTTTTTTTTTGATATTTGCGAATCTTGATCTCGTTTTTCGATATTCAAACTTGAATATCAAAAAAGCAGATTTGATGGATGTTTATATAAAGAATGTCTAAATTGACACATTTTATTAAATGAGTGATCTATAACGAACTAAATACATCATAATTGGGGATGCCCGAGCAGTGGATCCACATAAAAACTTTCTTTCTCCTTGTTTTTTGATATTCAAACTTGAATATCAAAAAGCAGATTTGATGGATGTTTATATACAGAATGTCTAAATTGACACATTTTATTAAATGAGTGATCTAAAACGAACTAAATACATCATAATTGGGGATGCCCGAGCAGTGGATTCAAATAAAAACTGCTCTTTCTCCTTGTTTTTTTTATATTTGCGAATCTCGAAAAACGAGCCACTCGTGTTTCGATATTCAAACTTGAATATTAAAAAAGCAGATTTGATGGATGTTTATATACAGAATGTCTTAATTGACATATTTTATTAAATGAGTGATCTAAAACGAACTAAATACATCATAATTGGGAATTCCCGAGCATTTTTTTATCGAAAAACGAGTAGCTCGTTTTTCGAGATTCGCCAATATCAAAATACAACGAGAAAGAACAGTTTTTATGTGAATCCACTGCTCAGACACCCTCATTAACGACATCTTTAGTTCGTTTTAGAAAACGTATTTAATAATAAAGTGTTTTGGGGACATTCTGTAGTAATACATCCATCAAGTCTGCTTTTTTGCGATTCTCCAATATCAAAAAACAAGGAGAAAGGGCATTTTTTATGTGTATCTACTGCTCAGGCATCCACGTTTTTGATATCTATTTCATTTTAGATCACCGATTTAATCAGATGTGTTTTGGAGACTTTCTTTAGCTACACATCCATCAAATCTACTTTTTTGAGATTCAAATTTGAATGTCGAAAAACAAGTAGCTCGTTTTTCAACATTCGCCAATATCGAATAACGAGCTAGTTGTTTTTCGTTATTCGCCAATATCGAAAAACGAGTAGCTCGTTTTTCGATATTCACCAATATTGAAAAACGAAAAACGAAAATCGAGCTAACTTCACACTGCCTAAATACTTAGAGTCAGTCCTGATTTGAACGGAGTCTCAAAAATAAAAGTCCGAGTACACAGGAAATTTAAACGCCAAAATATAGGAGAATGGTGAAGTGGCTTTGTCTCAAAATTTCAGCTCAAAATATTGAGTCGTTTGGACGTGAAGGTCAAAACTGTTCATCCGGACACGTAAACTTTTTAAGATTTCGGGTTAATTTTTTCGGTGGTGACCTCTCGTTCCTCGAGAGGTCTATATAGTGAATGGCACATGTACCGTACTTGATAACGAAAGGTATATTTCACCTACACATTATTTTTATTTAAAAGAAAGTCTGGTATACACACCGGTCTCAATTTCCAGAAGAAGACTGGCGTATTTAAGTTGTGTGAAAACGTATCATAAATACTGAGTTAGTTGTTCGGCACTTTGGTAGGGGATTTTTAAGGGATTTTAACACAAAATTAAACAGTCATATTCTTCAAAAAATTATCGGGATTAGCCCTTTAATGAAAGACAGTATCGGAACATCATCAGAAATTTGTAAAGTTGTATATATTGTTCTCTTACGAGTCTGTTTATTATACAAAGTACAAATTGATTTTCCCAACCCAGTATTATGAATTATATGTGTATCGGCTGGTACCATTTTTCATTCTGGATTATGACCCTTAAATGTGGTCGAAAGTACGTAAGCTCCAATACTAACTATTTCTTACGTTTTAAATGTCCTACTTAAACTTTGAATTCTAAATCTAATTTTCTCATTTCGGATTTCCAGTTTTGTAAGATGGCTTTCAAATTTGAAAATTAATTCAAAATAATATAGACATTTTTTTTTATAATTTTGAACTTTCGAACTTTGCAGTTTAATGTCACGCCAGCTCCAACTTGGCTATAATGCGCTAATGGAATGGTGAAAAGTATCAGACAAACTATATGAAATCACATGTATACAAATAAAAACAAATATCATAAAATATTGAATAAATCAAAATATGTACACAAATATTTAAAACTGATTTAAAATATTTACAATTTGTCTAAATTATATTTTACAGTATAAACTCGGTTGGGCAAATAAATGACGTATTTCTTAGTTATTGAGTTTATTATTTAGAATTTTATTTTTTTAAGTCTGAACTTAATGATCTTGTTTTAGAGATTAATTAGGGTTTCACACTGCGTAGCTTGTGTGAAACACTATTGTTTTTGTTAAAATTATTATTCTTATTATTATTATTCAGATTCCAATTTGAATAGATCTCAGCAACTACGTGTCGCATCGTTATGATTTCTTCGGTTTTACTGGGAAAGTGGGTGTGACTTAGAGGATAAAGCTATTTTGAACGTTCTGCGACAATGCGAAATGTCCGAAATCACCAAATTATCGTTTTTTAAAATATTGCAGTAATTTTAACAATAATCATTGAATTTTAACTTTCGATACATTTTGGCATAGCCGGAGACAGGGCACATAGCTACGCTACTTTCGATTTTTGGTTTTCGGTAAATCTTCAAAGATATTAGGCGCCAAATTTTGAAAATTTAAAATTTTACAAAAAACTTTTTTATTTGTGAATATTTTTTAGTCGTATTGTGCACAGAATTAAAAAGTCATCTGACTAGTGCAAAAATGTTAAAAAATTTTGTCTCAGTAATTTACCTTGGCCGCCATTGGCTAATTCAGTTTTTCAGTCCTAGATTAATTTTTTATTTTTCGATTTGTATAAAACAAAGTTCATATGCTTCGTTGTATCAATTGTCATTGGCATAATTTTACCAAAAACTACAATTTTGACAGTTATTTTCCTTCTTCGAAAACAAATATTATTTTTTGGAAAAATTATTTGACTCAAAGAGTGTGCCCTTTCAAGGCGCAAAAAATGAAGGAAGCAGTTTTTTTAATTTCGATTTCATTTTCGAGCAAATTCGATTAAGAGGCTAAAAATGGTGTAAAATTGGCCTAATAAACAAAACTCATATGGTCATATAGATATCATAAAATGGTTTCTAACTTGTTCGGTTGCCGAGAAATAGACGGTTTTCTACAGGTCACTTTTGAAGGTTTCGGGGCCATTAAAGGGTCAATTATTATTCGATTTTCATAAACGTCACACCATGTTATACCTAATGCCATTTGGGATTTCATACAAGTAATTTAAGATTTTCACTATCACCGGAAGTAACGTCATTTTGGCAAAAACTGTATTTTTAGCCTCCAAAACAGATATTTTATTCAAATGAGTCTGTTTTGATATCTTTTTCAAATTATGATATTTGATGCCAATCAACAAATAGAATGAACCCATACGATCATACAGATACCACAAAATGGTTTCTAACTTGTACGGTTGCAGAGAAATAGCCGATTTTCTACAAGTCACTTTTCAAGTTTTTTGGTCTTTAAAAGTGGCAATTATTATTCGATTTACAGAAAATTTTCACTATATGATATCGTATGCCATTTCTGATTTCATAAGACTAATTGAACATTTGCATTAACACCGGGAGTAATTTAATTTTGTCAAGATCATTTACAAGTAACAAATGTATAAAATGAATTGATATTGCTGATTCTGCGTCCATTTTATTTGTGTGCAATGTTAATTTGGAAACCTGTTTAGTGGTTTCGCTGGTACCGGAAGTGACATATGTTCAAGGGTAACTTGGCACCGGAAGTGACATGTTTAAGGGTAACGTGGCACCAGTGAAACCCGTCATTCCTGCATGCAGGTCTAGTTTTAAATTGTATTAATAATATTAAACTTTTATACATAATTTTAAACGCCAGTCAATAATTTTTAAACTTTAATTATTAACTGTAAACTATTCATACTTAAAATTGCAAAATAATTCATAATTTTCTATTTTGAAAACTTACTTATAATTTTTTTAAAACTTAAGTCGAGCTTATAATTGATTTATTCGGCGACCTTTATCATAACTCTATTTCCAAAACATCATATTGGTCAATGTGGATCACCTTTAGTGATATGAATTGGAAGGAACCGGAGAACTGGCGAGCATATAAACTAAAGTCGAGGATATAATCGACTTATTCCGCGATCTTCATCATAACTCTATTTTCAAAATATCATAAATTATTGTTCAACGGGGTTCGCCTTTGGGGATATGAATTGGGAGGAAACCGGAGAAGGGGCGACGTTACCTTTGTTTCACCTTGAATGGTGATACGTGACATAGATCATGATCTAAAGTTCGGGCGTTTGACCATTCGACAGCGTACACTAATTACCTCCGATAAAGAACACCATTTTATTGATTGTACATTTCATAAGTTGGTGTTGAAAAAACCTTATTGTTAGCAACAATGCCGTAGTCAACCGAATCTGTTAGTTGTGGTCGATGAATATTTAAAGATTAATGGGTACTATTATTGACTATTGGATTCCTATATTTTATATACAATTTTAAAATAAACTTACAATGTTTGTGAACCATTATCCTAAGCTATAGCGCACATTAGTATTTCCAACTTTTGGCCAACTCGTTCAACAAATTAAACAAACAGGAACAATTACTTTATAATATTGATGTATAAACTAATACATATGTAGGCCTATAACAAACATAAGTGTGTGATCTCTACTGATTCTTTCAAATCATTTACGAAATTTACGCGTTTTCGCCAATTTTGTATTATGTTCTAAAAATTAAAACTACCGGACATTTAAAGTAGCTAAACTTAATATCATCCAAAGTCTTCGCCGTGTGGACTGGAATAACCAGACGCTAGAGATTGCCATCCGATTGAGACTGCTGGCGTATTTTCCCGTACATAACTGATTTGAAATTAGAAACGATTGAATGTAAATCAGTTTATATACATTCATATCATTACATTATTATATGCGTTGCGACCCACTCTCTCTTTAATATTAATATAATAGGCCATATTATCGTCATTGGGTTTCTACTTGTTAATTTCTTTCAATTCAAACATTTTGTAATCTTATTTAATTCATTGTTCGCTTTTATTTCTTTTCTAAGTGAAAATAATATTCGATAGTCTACATAATATAAGTATTTGTTCGGTTTTATGTGTTGTTTTGTTTGATTTGATTAACATATTAAATATTTATTCATCTATAATTAGTTTCTTCGACCATTCATTAATTTATTTAGAAGCTGTACATAATAAATATATAAAAACCGGTATGTCCAAGTCTTCATTCATTAGTCAAGTAGACAAAAAAAAGTTCGGCATGCAACCTCATTTCTGTTTATTTTCATTTCAAATTGAGTCACACTATTTTGATTTTGATTCTGGAGGCATACTTATATCAGATGTGACTGGATTTTTATCTAAAACTGGAATGGTCTATAATAACATTTCATGGAATGAACTAAAGAAATGATATTTCACGGAATGATCTAAAACAGTAATTCATGGAATGATCTAAAGTAATGGTTTTTCATTGAATCGTATAGTATTGGTAGTTCAAGAAATGGTCTAAAATAATACATTTCAAGGAATGGTCTAAGATAATGATATTTCATGGAATGTTTCAAAGTAATGGTATTAATGGATTGGTCCAAAGTAACGATATTTCAAAAAATGGCTTCAAGTTTTGGTATTTCATGGAATGATCTAAAGTAATGGTATTTCAGAGAATGGTCTAAAATAATTTACCAATGGTTAATATATGTAACATTGTTGCAGTTTAATATTATAAGTTATAACAATCTATTTTTTTCAAAAAGTCATACTGAGCACTGAATTCATTATAAATTGTAAAATACATAAAAGGAATAAAAGTAAACTCCAACTGTACTTACCAGCTACAACAACCAATATCAAAACCGCCTTCATTTTTAGTTAAATGCCTTTCAGTGTTCGTAACAAATCTATAGATTGAAATACCAGCGTGTTCTGGGCATGCCTCGGCGACTTGGCCTATTTATATGCGACATTAACCAATGAAACTCTAGTTTATTTCTTAACCATGACCACCAATAACCATACAATTTAGAAAACTCAGGAAAGTACCAACAAGGAGGTCATATTTCGCAATGTTTTTTTTTCTTGTCTAAGCAAATTGGTTTTGTCAAAAGGGCTATGTGTTTAACATGGGCGTCACACATGGGGGGGACACTGGTTTTCCCAGGGGGAGGGGGTCTGAATATACTTCCCCCCCCCCCCAAAAAAAAAATTTTTTTTTAGCAAAATGGGTCCATACAAGGTCAACTCAGCTTCTAAGCGTCTCGAAGAAAACTGGCGCCGCTGAATGTAAACCTGCATGCTTCTGGCATTTCTAGTTGTGCTTACATAGCTGCCATCGAGCCCTAATATGACACTAATTTCACTGTTCTTTTAATTGAATACCACAAATTTGTACTGAGTTGACTATGGATTAAAACATTTTGTCTGGAGTCACTCTACTTTGTGCGATTATTACTTGTGAATGCAACTGCAACAGCATATTCATGAAGCGATTGCCCGGGGACTACCTCTAATCAAACGGAACACTGCGAGATGTATGCTGCAACACTGTGATTGGATGGTTGGAATTCAGAGTGGGATTTCGGTTTGGAGTTGCTTACAGGGGCTAGTATATCAAAAGATAAGCTGGCACTGCCAGGCAGGATACGCCCACATTTTTGAGAGATGGATAGAGAGCAAGCAATACCGAAAGTGATTTTTCCTACATCATTAAGTCCTGTATTCCATACTGTATTGGGAGCAGCCATTTTGTTGGTCAGTTCCAGTCTGATATTCATGAAATTCGAAGCCGACAATGATTATGGTGTGACGGTACACAACCTAGAAATGTTACTTTTCGTCAAAATCGGATAAGAATTGTGACTTGTAGAGAGTCCACAACCATGATATACCATATTTTTACACTATTCGCGTACAAACGGTGACCATTTCGTCCGGCAATTTTGGTACGATTTTCACGAAATTCGAACTCAACCTTCCTTACGGTGCAACAGTAATATAATCAGAGTTTTTTTTTAAATCAGATAATAATTGTTCGAGAGATAGACAGAGAACAAGCAATACCGAAAGTAATTTTTCCTACAATCAAAGGCCATAATTCATTAAGTTACAATTTGATATGCGCAAATATCGAAAAGAATAAAGATCTTTAGGTTATAAACAAGCATTTCAGGTTTCATCAAAATCGATTTAAAATTGTCACCTCTACAGGGTCCACAACTTTGACATACCATATTTTTTTTACACTGTTCGCGTACAAACGGCGGCCATTTTTTCTGGCAATTATGGTCCAATTTTCTCGAAATTTGAACTCAACCTTCCGTAGGGTGTAACGGTGATAGAGTCAAACGTTTTTTCAAATTGGATAATAATTGTGACCTCCAGAGGGACCATATCCGATTTTTCGGACAATCAGGGGCCATAATTCAGGAAGTTACGATCCGATATGCGCAAATAACGAAAAGAACCAAGATCTTTGGGTTATAACCATGCATTTCAAGTTTCATCAAAATCGAATTAAAATTGTGACCTCTACAGGGTCCACAACCATGATATACAATTTTTTAACAGTATTCGCGTACAAACGGCGGCCATTTTGTATGGCAATTTTGGTCCGATTTTCCCGAAATTCGAACTCAACCTCCCTTACGGTGTAACGGTAATATAATCAACCGTTTTATTAAATCGGATAATAATTGTGACCACCAGAGGGACCACAAGCTAAAATAAGGCGATTTTGCGTATAGTCAGGGGCCATAATTCAGGAAGTTACGTTTCGATATGCGCAAATATCAAAAGGAACCAAGATCTTTGGGTTATAACCATGAATTTCAAGTTTCATCAAAATCGAATAAAAAATGTGACTTCTACAGGGTCCACAACCTTGATATACCATTTTTTAACAGTATTCGCGTACAAACGGCGGCCATTTTGTATGGCAATTTTCGTCCGATTTTCCCAAAATTCGAACTCAACCTTCCTTAGGGTGTAACGGTGATATAATCAAACGGTTTTTTAAATCGGATAATAATTGTGACCTCCAAAGGGACAACAAGCTAAAAAGGGTGATTTTTCGGACAATCGGGGGCCATAATTAAGGAAATTACATTCCGATAGGCGCAAATATCGAAAGGAACCAAGATCTTTGGGTTATAAACATGCATGTCAAGTTTCATCAAAATCGGTTCAAAATTGTGACCTCTATAGGGTCCACAAGCTAAAAACATGATTTTTCGTACAATCGGGGGCCATAATCCATGAAGTTTTCATCTGATACATGCCAATATCGAAAGCAGCCGAGATCTTTTGGGGATAAACCTATATTTCAAGTTTCGTCAAAATCGGATAAGAATTGTGACCTGTAGAGAGTCCACAAACAAATTGTGGACTTCCGGACGGACAGGGGCGACGACAATATACGTCCACATAAAAATGTGGGCGTATAAAAACGCATTTGCGGTGGTTAAGTTTTCAAAATTTTCTCCGGGAGGGTTAGGCCCCATACCCCGCGATGATTGATTGGTTGTTTGGAATTCTGGTCAGCCAGATTGTACCAAATTGAAGTTGCTGTATTCACAGGCTGGAATAGCAGGAAAACGCGTTTGTGGCAGTTAAATTTTCACCCTTCGTGGGTGTAAACGATTGATTGGAATTCGAGTCACCAAGCCACCTTAATTAGGCTATATTAGACCACTTTGAAGTTGCTTTGTTCATGGACTGAAATAGCAGGAACGGCTGTTTGCAGCGGTCAAATATTTCAAAATTTTCTTTGGCGGGGGTAAGCGCCGCTGTCTGTAAACGCGAATATTTTTCGGGCGTTTCGGATTCTTCCCTCTAACTGTCATCGAGCCCGTACGCCTATGTGCATCCTCATAAACTAAACTTATTATGTGATCAAGTTTTGTTTCATTTGGATCATAAAATTGCCTTACTAAACTCTCTCTGTCGTGCTGCTCATAACTCAAGCGTAACATTTAATATGTAAAAGTCATGAAAAAAAAATGAATACGGCACCCTCTGACTTAAACATGACAAACATTAGTGTGATGTTTTATTAGTTTAACCCCGTAAAATATTCCACGTGCCTCTGGCCTCACAGATTGTCAACATTTTATATAATTTCATTTGTGGACCCCCCCCCCCCAATATATATTTCACGTGCAAATGGGGAATGTTGAAATATATGTTATAAACAAGTGCAAATGGGGAATGTTGCAATATATGTTAATGTATGCGATATGTAGGCCATTTTGAAGCGATTTCACAATCATCAATAATTAACATATCTATATCAGATGATTAGAGACCGAATAATACCTTCCTGGCTTGTTTCGTTTGGAGAGCTCAAAAGCTTGACGCAGGCTTACTATTCGACCTTTATTTACAATTCGGGAACGCTGTCTGTTTTTATGCTTGACGCCTAATGGGGAATGTTCCAAAAATAGCTGATATGCCTCTTGGAAAAATAAATAAATAAATTAGCCATATCATTCAAGTGCTGTTCAAACAAAATTCCTAAATATAGTCAATCGTTTGGTTTCCACATTTAAATATATAGTTTTACACTTGTCCGAACATGCTTAGAGTTGAGTTTTTCTGCACTCTCACATTTGATCGAGAAATTGTCTGTACCTAACAACTTAATTTGATTTGTTTGTGGGAAATCAAGAAATAAAAGGTTGCACTGTCACTGATGGAATCAACGCACCGTTGAATCCCATGCAGCCTTTTACTTTTCATCTAAATCAATCATGGTTTGCTGCAAGAAAACCAAAGCCCCATAATTTTTTATTTTCAGGAAGCGCCAGAAATAATGTACCTTTGTATATTCTTTTGTTGTCAGGTGAAGCAAAAGCGATCATGAATGTGGTTTAACGTTCTACTTTTCTGCACCAACTGGGCTATTGAAGACAGACACGCGAATTTCACCTGACAAAAGGGTTATTTTACTTACTGGGCACCTCGATTTCCCGTATTAATCGAACCACGGGGGGTTGGGATGGCCTAGTGGACTAGAGTGCCGCGCTTCGACCTCTAGCTGGCCGGTCACCTCTGGCTTGCGGCTGTGGTTTCGAGCCTTGGTGTGAGCGTATGTGGCATGGAGATAGGGGCACCTTCTCAACCTCGTGGGTTTCCTCCGGGCACCCCGGTTTCCTCCCACTGCTAAAGACCCCTACGCGCAAGCGAATTATTGAAATAAAATTAAACCATATGTTAGTCCTGAAATGACCTAGTTTGTGTTGAGTGGACGTTAAACCCTATTTCTCTCTCTCTCTCTAATCGAACCACTAAACACTGTTTGTTTGTTGTCAGGACCGCTGATCTGCACCATGGGGCAAGGATTCACCAGACTGGAAAATCTGGACTAACTTGCTAGACCCGAAACCACATGGATAGTGGCAAACTGATCCCGCAGTGAATATTCGCTTGGCCGCTACAATCGCTGATAAGCATCACATCGACGAAGCTTAAAGGACAATATTGGCGCCAGTCATTATCACATATGTGGTAGAACTGATTAAACACTTTCCAAATATAATATTAACACAGAGATTATCGCTACCATAGAGGAGTAATAAAGGATTCATGAATCGGAAGTGACGAACGCCAAGGAAAACACGAGTTATCTCTCTATGTGAATGACTGAAGTTAAGAGTGATGACAGATAAACGGCCGAATTTCTGCTCACTAATAATTCCTTCGAAGACAAAAAGTTGTTATATGGGACCGCAAGAGGTTATCTGGCGATACAATAAAGTAATTAAGTGTCATAAGATAAGAGAACACGGGAAAAATAGAAATACTCCGTACAGCCCCTTGTTTTTATTCATTCTATAGGGGAGACCGGGGCACATTGAACCGCTTTGTTCACATACATGTTTGTACTCATTTCATATCAAATGTTTTTATTAGAAGATCTCTTTATTTCATGATCAAAATTTAAAAAAAAAGCAATATGCCCTCTTATATGGATCAAACCCCGGTTTATCTGGATTGTATAGATTAGACATCTATGAACTTAAGTACAAGAATTTCGTAGGCTAAGAAGTTAACATGTATGAAAATTTTTTCTCTTTTAAGCGCTTTTTTGAAAAATCCACTGCCTAAGAAAATAATTGACAGCATGTGGCTTATTGATGGAGAAATGGGTCTAAGAAGTTATCTCACATCTGTATAGTGTTGGGTTGTATAGTATTATTTATAAGGATATATCCATGGTGGTTCAATGTGTCCCGGTCTCCCCTACCTTATAAAAACATGGTAATGCACGGACTTTTAATCTGTTTTTCTTTCCTGTTCTCTTATCTGGTGGCAGTCAATTCTTTTCATGAATTGTAAGATATTCTCTCACAGCGTCACACAGCAACTTTAGGTCTTCGAGGGAATTTTTAGTGAGCAGATATTCGCCCATGTATCTGTTATCATTAGTCACTTCAGTTAGTTATATAGAGGAATAACTCGTGTTTTCCTTTGGCGTTCGTCACTTCCGATTCGTGAATCCTTTATTACTCCTCTATGGTAGCGATGATCTCTGTGATAATATTATATTTGGAAAGTGTTTAATCAATTCTATCACATATGTGATAATGACTGGCACCAATATTGTCCTTTAATAAGTACGACATATTAACTTTTTTACTCCGACAAATTAAATTCTCAAACATTTTTTTGAGGTAAAAGAAAAATAAATAAAGACGTTTGAAGTATTTGGAGTAAAAAAATATTTCCTATTTAGTGTAAATGGGTATTAAAATGAGTAAAATGCATCATTTTGCCCGAAGCAGTTAGGTGTTAACATTGCACGAGCCGTTGAGCCAATGACTGGCGCCGTCTGCAGTTAACGCACGTGCTATGGACACTCATCTGTTACAGAGTTAATTCGTAAATAATTCTCTGTGAAACAGATTGGGATAGTGGGCTGGTCAGTGCCTAAGCTCATTAATAATAATTGGGCCTATCTACAAAGACAAAAGAAAAAAGAAAATAATAAGCAAAAAACGAAAGGACAAAGAAACGAGAAAGAAAGGGGAGGGAGAGAAAAAAGAGAGGAGGGGGGGCAGGACACATGGCAGGAGAAAGAAAAGATAGGAAAAAACGACTGACAAAACACACAAAAGAGAAGTGTTCAATAAGGAAAGAACTGACAAAACACACAAAAGAGAAGTGTTCAATAAGGAAAGAACTTTATGAATTTGACCTCATTATACAGAGAACCGTGTAATTCATCGTTAAAGTCTAATCTCTGCTTTGGTCGCAAATGCTTGGAAAATGGTTTTTCAAAATTTTCCTGGGGGAGAATAAACCCAGACCCCCCGACGACACGTGAACGTATCTGGTATTTTAATCATTAACATAATTACGGTTAAATAGATGAGAGTAATAATATGATAAAATCTATAATCCTTTGATCTGGGGACATTGCGAAATTTAGAGAGAGAGAATGTGTTTAACGTCCATTCGACACAAACTTAGTCATTTCGGGACTAACACATGGTTCAATTTTATACCAATAATTCGTTTGCGCGTAGGTTTTTTAAGCAGTGGAAGGAAACTGGGGGACCCGGAGAAAACCCACGACATTGGACATACGAATCTACTCATTGTCACGTACAACCGGGGAGTCGAAACCACGCCAATTAACTCAATGACAGATCTAATGATACAGCGCGCACGTGCTAACCTTTCGGCCATTCCACCATACCCACCTTCCACCCCTTGCGAAATTAAACCACCCAATAAAATACATAACAACACCTAATAGCATAAATATATTTTAAGACCAGAAAGAAAAATTATCTAAAGTAACAGGGGAAAATGTGATGCTAAAAGAAATATACCATAAATTGTTTGGTCGGATATCACTCGTTTGAGCTGTGGTACACAGGTACTGTGGATTGATTCACAAATACATTGCTTAACATTTTTCCTAGCCGGGAGCTTCCGAAATATATGTTTTTGTTATATTCTTCGAGTATAGAAGACGGACTTTTGTACAAATTTATTTATCTATGGTTTGATTATTTGTTATAAGGTAAACATCAGGTTTTGTAACCATGGGCAACTAAAACAACAGCTTTATTTTAACAATAACTGTTGTGTAACCATAAGCAACTATAGCAACGTCGTGTTGTAAAAGCTAAATTACTTATATTTGATGTGTATATAAACGGATTTACAATCAATCGTTTCATTTTTTACTATAATTTCTAATCAATTATGTTCGGCGAAATACGTCACATGTCTCAATCTAATGGCAATCTCTAGTGTCTGGTTATTCCAGTCTACACCGATAGTATTTATTGCGTCATAAGAATATGACGCTATCGACTGACACGACTGGTGGAATATGCCTAGCCTCGTTCTTCGAGTCCCTCAATAAGTTACAAATGCCGGTGAAACGCATTGTGTTAAACGAGTCGTTTCTAGTGGTAAAATTTTTATTTTATCTTCAATATTGGATGTCAGAAGTCCATCTTTCCCCGGTAAGATCACACCATCAACGTCTATTTAATTTGACAAATAATTACTGTTTTCAAACTAGGTCATTTCGGGACTAATATATGGTTTTTAATTTTATTTCAATAATTCGCTTGTGCGTAGGGGTCTTTAGCAGTGGGAGGAAACCAGAGGACCCAGAGAAACCCCACGAGGTTGGACACACGACCTGGCGACCATACTCCTTGTCACCTAAAACCGGGGATTCGAAACCACGCCAGTTGACTTAATGACAGACTTTATGTTGCAGCACGCACGTGCTAACCATTCCCCCTAATTTTTAAAAAAAAAAATGGCTGCCATGAGATAAGAGAAAGCGATAAGAAATACTGTTATCGATGCTAATAGTGTTACAGTATTTGTTATTATGTCAAAGTGTTCAATAACTTTTATCATATTAAGATTACAATTCATACATGTAAAATATTTATTTAGATACATTGAACCAATTTAATCCCCACATCTGCTAACACTTTGAACCTCACGTTATTGTCCACTACATATATACACTTCCAATACACATTTGTACGTATTTAATTACGGGCTTACAATCTGTTTCACAGAGAATTACTTACGAATTATTGTAGCGGCCAAGCGAATATTCACTGCGGGATCAGTTTGACGGGCTTGATGATTTCCGGATGTAGTGACAATGCTCTTGATTAAAAAGAATGTAATAATACGGTGGTATACATGTATATAAGACGAGCAGAGAAGAGTAAATAGAGACTTTTGGGAAACGTAAACTCTTTGTGCGTATCGCGTACCCGTATGAATTTTGTGTGTGACGTCATCAGTGTATGCGTATTTCTCATACGTGATACGGCACTTGGATACAGCAGCCCGTGTCGAACAGCTTTCATACGGAGAAGGTCCATATCTCATTGTCGTCTTTTTAAACGCTGAAATGTTGTATTATAGCGGGGTTTTTTTTATGAAATTAAATGTTTCTTAGAACAATTAGGTGAATATTTGGTGTGTATTTAATCCTAATAATGACTGGAATTTAATCATTATTTTTGATGGATTTTTCTCCGAATTTTCACACTTTTCCTGTCCGCCTGTCTGCACGCTGTTTGATCTACGCGCTAGATTTAGGTAGATATGGGACCTTGCAAATCTTTAAATGATGTCATTCTATAAAGGGATGTTAATGATAAATTAGTGAAACCAAAAATTCCTGTAGAGTCAAAGTCAAAGATTTTTTTTAATAAGATGCGACATTAATTGTTTTAATAGCTCAGTGACTATCGAGTGACTTCACGTACTCCGAGAAATTGTAGGCAAGGCACTTGACAACACAGGCTCTTGAAGGGGTTAAAATAAATTAAAATAATACTTCTTACTACTGCTTGACTATAATACAAGAATACAAGGTATTTCAGACGCCATCTTTGTTATGACTGATTTACCATATATCGTCTGATATCATCTCACAATACTCACTAGTTCTAACACTTCATGTCATTTTTATTGCCAACGAGACTTTATTTGATCATTATTCACATTCAGATGTAATTAAATTGGTCCTTTTACAGCGTTATTAATAACAAATCCAACTTAAAAAGTTATCACTTATCGATATTCAACTTTCCGAGCCCTGAAGTAACCCGAAATAAGGTCAAAAGAAGTCCCTTTATCACCCAGTCCCTTTATAAACCTATCATCTTCGATAAGTGCATAGAAACTGGGTGATCAAGTCTCGCTCAACAGCGGCCTCGCTTCGTAGGCTCGATCTTTCTTTTCTTGCATCAGGAGCCCCTTCTTTAGACGAAATATACCTTTGGCTTCCCCGAAATAAACACCGACTTACCAAAAAAGCTGGATCAAGCCTATTTTGTGGCTTCCTTTGGCAAGTTTCTTGGGAAACACTTGTCTACGACATCACTCTTGGTTGAAGTGGACGTAAAACTCCAGGACATAATCGCTTGTTTCATGGTGGACGCAAAACTCGAGGGACGAACGAACGTAATCGCCTGTCTGCGATATCATCCAAGTCGGAAGCCGATGAAAAACCCTAAGTAGATAAACATGTTCATACAATCATATTTTAATGGTGTAATCACAGTGTCACTTTTTCAACGTCCTTAACACTATCAAGTTTATCAACATATTATACCAAGCGCTCCCTAACGTAAAAAGGTCAGAATACCCTGGAACCCTTGACGTCAGACATTACCAGACAGTCCGTAATCTTCGAACTGTCAATTAGTTGTTTTTTTTTGTGTTCTTTTTTTTTTTTTTTTTGTAGATTTAACGTCCAATACAAAATATGATATAATGGACATGAGTGACACCCTCTCTCTTTTAATCCGGTGCACGTTCCATGGGTGTTTTTCAAGAAGCTTTAATGAAAGCGTCTTAGTGTTTTTTCAAGGAGTCCTGTATTTTCCTAGCCAGATTGTGTATCTCTACTTTCCATATAAACCACAATTGACATACTGTCTCGATCAAAGTCCAAGATATTTCTAATAAACAGTGATCGAAAGGCGAGCAAATTCGTAATCTGGGAATATTTACGAACTCGGTGTTTTTTTCTTTAATAACACGCCCGTTGTGTAGAGTCAAAACGGGACTGGAAGTGGGTAACTCGGGTAATCTATTAGTTAAATCTGGCCATGGTTTCATAGATTTCTTTTTACAATTTCTTCATCACAACTCAAACAGCGATGCTACTTTAGAAAAAAAAAATACTAAGTAGCATTAATGATTTTCTATAAATCCATAAACCTATAGATCGTTGTGATGAAATATTTATTAAGTTTCGGGAAATAATAATAGAATATTGTGCGTTGTTGTGAAATGCATTGACTTAAAAGGATTTGTTAAGCAATTTCATACTCCTGCGCAGTGTTTCGTTTGATTAGAACTAATGAGCAATTTAGGCTGACACTTGCTCGATTCCGTGGCACGCATTAACTCGAGTCGTGCCAGTGCGCAAACTAGTCGTAAACTGGTGTGAAGTGTGCGTAAACCCGTCGTGACTGCGTGCCATGTCGGGACGAGAATTTTGAAATGTTCAAAATTTTGGTCACGACAAAATTTAGCGACCGGGTCGTGAACTATGCGCAAACTGTACGCGAACTCGTCGGGACGATGCGGGAGGATGTGTGCCAGTGCGTGGTAGCTGCCAGGTATAGGCATCTTCTCTTCCCTGCAATGATAATTGTCTCTCTGACATTCAGCATGTTGTCTCTTCCACAGCCAATCCAAAAATGAACAGGGGTTGTTGTTGTTGTTCTTAGCTTTTAACGCCCGCTTCCACCGAAGGTGATGTCGCAGACAAGCCTTATTTTTCATTTTTATTATCTTAGTGCACGCACACGGGTCTTTAGTAGTGGGGGGAAACCGGAGTGCCCGGAGGAAACACCGGTAGCAGTCTCGGGTTCGCTACCGGCGTTTGCCGAGGTAGTTCCTTGTCAATTTGTCTGAAGGGAACGGTGTGTAGTCATTCGGTTAGAACGATAACGATAAACTGAGGTTCCGTGTAGAGACCCGGTAATCTGTATGTTCATACCACAGTACACTCTCCGATATAATTACCTTCGCCTGAGAACAGACTCGAAACTATTTAACGGACATTTTAATACTTCTTTATTCTTCGATAATTGAAAATATTTATTTAACAACATTTAAAAGTTTATATATACAAGATGCCGTAGATTTTATTGCTATGATAAAAGTAGATTGTACGCACTCAATGTCTTATTGTTTAGAACAAGATAAAGTCCGTTAAATAGAAATCACTATTAAGGTGTATCGATTGGTGTGTTAATGTTGTGGCCATTGTATGTGGATGTTGAAAGGATATGATTTCTGTATATGGCATTACCATAGTAATCTGGTAAATATAGGTCAATAGGTCACAATTAAACGGTCGGGATTTGAAACTAACACACCTGTAACTTGGGCGTCGGTTAAAAAAAACCCTGCGCATTCGATGGACGATATTAGAACGAAAAGGCATAATTATGGTAATGTTTTATTCAATCCCATCAATAAGAAAATTATGAAATGAAATGAAATGAGGTTTAACGTCCTACTGTTACGGCCTCCTGTTTTTTTTTATCGAATTCCAACTGCCAAGGATCTTTTACGTGCACACCAATGTGTACACAGGACCTACATTTTTTCTTTCCATCCAAACGACTAAACAGCCGTGCTTCCCAGGCCCTCCGTGCTGCATTACTGACAAAGAGAAACCACGCCGGAAAATCTGGATGAACTTTCTCAGCCAATACAGCGTCTCACCCACTTTATAGCCACGTGATCCGCCAGATAGAAATAGATAAAGGTTCACATTTTCTCGATAAACATAGCATACATTGTCGACAACTTACTGTTTCCGCCCAACAGAAATAAGCTACTTTTCAACAATCTACAACTATTGTTATCAAGAAAATGATGCTTTGTAACGACAATAGGCCTATAGAGCAATAAATAACCATTAGAAACCATTTAGAAGATTAAATAATATCTATATGAATGAAGAGTTTGGAAGATGCAATGTATAAATAATATTTAGAAACCATTTAACAGATAAAATAATTACTACGGGATATTAACAAGGAAAGGCAATCGAAAGGAATGAAATAGAAACTGGTGTCTTCGATTCTCAAAAAGGCGCGAATTGCGAACGCCATAAAATAAGGTTAATGCGACTTGGTGGTCGATCGGGATCCGTTTCTTGCCAGTATTTCCGTTAATCGACAACATGTCTTTAAATGGCATATGAAATAGACACCTTCTCATATTACCAGCAATACCAACACATATACTATTCAAAAAAGTAGGGGATATTTGATTTTGGGGGCATAATACTAAAATATGCAAATGACTACGAAAAAAGTCACTATAGAACCTAACAGAAGAAACATTCCCAGTTACATGTGACGCCCAAACGCACCAATAGCTACCGCATGGAATGCAGGTGATGCTTGGGATCATCATGGGGGTCCAACCAAAGATTTGCACGACTCTGACTTTGAATGTTACAGTCATTGTGGCATTGAATTCCAGGGTGGAAACATCAGTTTAATAATAGTTTTAGTGATCAGAAAACAAATTTTGATATGCGTCGGCTTACCCAAAATGAAAGGTTACGTGCCCTTGGCATGCTACAGATCGGCACAACACAGGCGGTTGTGGCGCGGACGATGAATGTTTCTCAGTCTGTCATAAACAGGCTATGGTCCAGATACCGTGATACACAATCTGTACGCTCAGTTCGACCAAGGGCGACAACTCAAGCCCAGGATCGATTTATCCGTACCTTGGCCTTGAGAAATCGTGTCATCACAGCAAATCATATCAGCGCTCGTCTTCAAACAGACACTGGTGTCAGAGTGAATGGCCATACGATTCGGAATCGACTGCATAGGGGTCACCTTCGCGCCCGACATCCTCGCGTGATCCCTTGTTTGAGAGATCATCACATTCAGGCAAGACGTCGTTAGTGTAGGGAATGTCAACACTGGGATAATCGACGCTGGAGCAATGTGATCTTTTCAGATGAGTCAAGGTTCACTGTTGATTTTTTGGACAGATGTAGGAGGGTGTGGCGTCCAAGACGTTAACGTCATCAGACATGATCGATTTGGGGGTGGTTCTGTTATGGTGTGGGGAGGCATCACTGTTGCTGGAAGAACGGCTTTAAATGTTGTTGCAGGGCGTGTTACAGGCCAGTACTACCGGGACAACATCTTGGCAGTCAATGTTGTGCCGTTCGCACGACGTCATGGCCACCGTTTCATCTTCCAGGATGACAACGCAAGATGTCACAGGGCCAGGATCGTTACAGGTTACCTCCAACAACAGAACATCACCACATTACCTTGGCCAGCACTGAGTCCCGACCTCCCATCGAGCATTATCTGGGACATGCTTGGACAGAGGTTATGTCAACGTCAACAACGTCCTGCCAATGCCCAAGAACTTGCTGCTGCGTTGCAACAGGAATGGGACAATCTGGACCAAAATGACCTTAGACGTCTCATTAGGAGTATGCCACGTCGGATCAATGCTTGTTTGGCAAACAGAGGAGGATTTACCCGTTACTGACTTTGTTGTGATGCTGTGGTAACTTTGCTGTTTGACCCCGGGTATCATTTTACCTTTATAATGGCCAGTCTGTGCCTTACTATAGACTAACGATCATTTGGAATAAATCGATGAATGTGAACTTCATTTCATTTTGTCATTTTTTGTTTCTTCGTCAGTTTCATTAGGTGACTTTAATAACACTTAAAAATCAAATATCCCCTACTTTTTTTGAATAGTATATAACATTTCTTCATTTTCATTGTAAATATTTGCGGTAGTACTATTTTTTAAAGACATGTCTTCTATTCACTTTATTCAGTAAATATTCGACTATGTGTTTTGGGTTTTTTTTTGGCTTGGAAATGCTAATCGTCACATTCGTCACCTACGCTTTAGGGGGAGGGGACATTCTTTGTTGATGGTGTGAGGCTATTTTGATAAAAATTTTCTTTGTTACCCGAATTTTCAGAATGAATCAGTCATCAATTTAGAGCTTTCCATAAAGCTATAATGGTTATTTATTTTAATTAATTAATTGACACAACCATATCAAAGAAAAAACAACTTAGTGTTCCCATTCCCTGAAGGATGTGCCCGAAAAATGGAAATACATTGCCCGGTTATCCGAATCCCTACATTTTCGTCATTGATTTGCTATCTCTAGGGTTGATTTTTTTTTTCTCAATACAGACACATGGGTATCCATACCATGAACGGGTCATACTTTCAGATTGCTCTGAACGTACAATTGATGTATTCCTCTTAATTCATGCGTCGAATGATACTGCAAACGTCGATTTGGATGTTTGTAAACAATTCGCGGTAAATAGGTTCAATTCCTTTTCTTAAACCATGTACCATGCTTCATCCCTGGGTATACTAGTAAACAAATTCACACCGTCATTAAGTAACTGACCAGTCTCATAGAATTTAATTGTTTTGACCATGAATCAATCTGTAGCTCAATTGAAGCCAATATATGTCCAAAGTTTTTCCTATTATAATTTCCAGACAAGCACTGACGTCCTGTGGACGTTTTGCTGGTTCTACTCTAAAATCAATTGGTGCACCATGGTCATCTGAAATATCATTACCAAGAAACAAGCCTGTCACACCATCTACGAATAAAAGACTAATATGGCCATTGCTGGATGAGGTTTATTCGTTGGAATGTGCGTCTTCGAAGCTGGCATTCGAATAAATAATATGCAATGATATACATTGTTTGAGCCACCCATCGCATCAAGAGGGATAGTTCAGCACTACGTTCCGGTCATTCAAAACATGTCGAAACTGGAATCCACCTCAGTCAATTTTACTGGGCAACTTTTTACTGTTAAACGGTCCATGTGAACGTCTGGACAATGTAAATGAACATCTCAGTGAGAAAATAAGACCTTGCTTACGTCGCTAGAACCAGTATGACCGATACAACACGCCGTTAAAAAAAAATACGTCCCCGTCTTCTAGACGACTTGGCCGATGCCATAGATAGGGTAACAGCGTGTTGTGTCGGCCGTACTGGTTCTAGCGAAGTAAGCATGTTATTTTTCCTTATTTCTTCCCAACAAGTGCAAGGGTTCGGGATGTTTGATGACTAGTCATCTTGTTTGTTATTTATTTTTCCAAGAGACATATCAACCATGACAATAGTGGTGATAATATAAAGATACATGATAATAAGATCTGAAAGTTTTACACGATTTGCACATAAAGGGCAGCCATCTTGTCGGGCAGTTTCATTTTGATTTTCACGAAATTCGAATTCAACCTTCATTATGATGGAATGGTAAAATATTTAAACGGTTTTTAAAATCAGAAAAAAATGTGACTTTTAGAAAATCCGCTTGCTAAAATATGATTTTTCGACAACCATAATCCGTTACGTTCGGATATGCGCGATGATCAAAAGGAACCAAGATCTTAGTGTGCAATTGTGATATATTCACATGTTTTGGGGTTTGTTTGTTTTGTTTTTTTTGTTTTTATTTTTGAATTGGATAAAAAAAAAATGTGACTTCTACATGGGTGACAAGCTAAAAACGAGATTTGTGTACAGTCAATGGCCATATGATTCAAGAAGTTATAATTAAAACTCATTACAGAAAAATGGTGATATATTGGAACGTTTTTGTAAATCAGATAATAATTGTGACCTCTAGAGGGACCACACACTAAAACACAATTTTTCGTACAACCAGGGGACGTAATTTATGTACTTTAGATCCGATATGCGCAAATATCGAAAGCAACCAAGATCTTTGGGTAATAATCATGTATTTCAACTTTCATCAAAATCAAATCTTGATATAACAGATGCTATATACAGTATTAGCGTACGCGGAACGGACATTTTTTCCGTTAAGTTTTGACCCGATTTTTACGAAATTCGAAATCCACAAACATAAATTGCATAGGATAATAAAGGACAAAGGTGACCTCAAGAGGGACCACAAGCTAATAATGCAATTATTTATAAAATCGGGGGGCATAATTCAGGAAGATGCACAAATATCGAAAGGAACCGAGATCGTTGGACTAAAAAACATATTGTAAATTTCATCAAAATCAGAAGAAAATTGTGACCTGTAGAGGATCCACAACCTTGACATACCATGTCTCGTACTCGTAGGTCAATTATGGCCGGAAATCATTCAATTTTATTTAGTTATCTTTTTTAACAATAAACTTATATGTTTTAACTGTATAGAATGATTTGTGACACCTTAATAAAAATTATTATTATTATTATTACCATAATTTAACGCTATCTGTGTACGTGGGCGGCCATTTGGTCTATCAGTTTTGGTCCGATTTTTTACCCAATACGAATCCAACCATCCATATTCAAGCTTTTTTTTGTTTTTTTTTTTTGTTTTTTTAAATCGGATGACATTTATGATCTAAAGTATCCACAAGTTAAAACGCGATTTTAAATACAAGCAGGGTCCTTCTTCATTCACCGGTAGCACGATTTACCCAAATTCACCCAATTCTACCCAAATCCACCATTATTTCTTCAGCGATACCACAATAATTTATATTGATATTTGATTATATACCGTTCTTTCTGTTAAATTGTAATTTGTGATTGAAAATCATTGCGTTTTTGTGTCAGAATGTGATTTCCACGTAACTTTTAAAGTCGTAACCAAGGGACACAACTCCTCTAATACACAAATCTAACCAAAACAACCACTATTTCAACTCTTATCACAATAATTTATACTATCGTTGACTTTTGCAAAATTGTCATTTAAAATATCGCGTTTTTGTGTCATTGGGAGTTTTAAAGTTACTTTCCCAGGAAAGTATTTATCGGATGGCTATTTCCAATAAAAGTATGGCAAATTTGGTATATCTGGAAAGTATAGACCCCAATAAATCTTACTAGAAAAATACTGGATTACCCAAAAAACACCCATGGGGCAAGCACTAAGCAAAATTGTCAGGGTATTACTAACTGACAACCCAACGGTTTACTGTCTGCCTGCTTTATTTTGGGGGCATTTGTTTGATCAAAGGGGTTAGTAGTTTTGTTAATATTGAGGGGTGTCAATGCACAAAGGACTCTGCAACTAAACGTGGGAATAATAAGTTGACGAAAATAATTAACAATTTACTTAGGTCCCAATAGGTATGATAAATGTCTGGTAGGTAATGATAGATACATTCTGAAAAATGGACCCTCATCTGGCCACTCACAATGATGCTAAGTTGACAGACATTGCACTAACAAGAGTTTATTTATAGCTATGGGTATGCCCAGCAAATACAAACTTTTGAGCTTGAATTGAAGCAAATTTTTGATAATTACTTTAACAAAAAAGATATACATGACTGTGACATATGTTGAAATAATGGTGGTTTTGGGTAGATTTTTTTTATTACACGAGCTATGTCGCTTAGTTACGACTCGCAAACTTGCTAGGAAATGGCATTTTGAGGGGAATTTGACACTAAAAAGCTGTGATTTTAAATTAAAATGACAATTCGGCATAAAGAACGGTATATCATCAAATATCAGTATAACTTATTGTGTGATATGAGTTGAAATAATGGTGGATTTGGGTAGATTTGGGTAAGTTGTGCTAGTGCTACCCTTAATTCACTAAGTTA
The DNA here is from genome assembly GCA_036850965.1 of Patella caerulea. NCBI lineage: Eukaryota > Metazoa > Mollusca > Gastropoda > Patellidae > Patella > Patella caerulea. Next base: position 20,192,835 of record JAZGQO010000011.1, read on the forward strand.
AGGTTCGATATGCGCGAATATCAAAAGGAACTGAGCTCAATGGTTATAAACTTATAATTCAAGTTTATACGAAATCGGATGAAAACTGTGACCTTCAGTGAGTCAACAGACTGAAAATGTGATTTTTCGTACAATCATAATCCGTGAAGTTATCGACCGCATACCAATACGGAAAAGAACCGAAATCTTAGGGAGATAAGTTTCGTTGACATATATGATTTGAATTTCATCAAAATGGGATAAAAATTGTGACTGGATATCTGGAAGGACAGAGTGACAACATAATAGGCCTAAATTTAAATGTTGGTTTACAAAACGTACATTTTTATTTGTTTTATTTTTACTAAGAAGTAAGACAAAATAACAAAATAAAAAAAAAGTGTTTTTTTTTTTTATCACTTCTATTCAACGGATTTCTTCTTTATAAATAAAATATATTTTAACCATACATTATGCAAGAGCTAAATCTGCCCATTGCAGGTCTTTCTTTAGGCCTGAAATGTTATATAAACTAACAATAAAATTAGACATTCATTAACATAACAAAACCATAATGAACTCTTGATGGCATCAGATACTCAAAACTTTAACTAGAACAGAAGTCTTGAATATGCCTGTTTCCTGGTTACCAATGAGAACTTGCTCATTTGAATGAAATTTTCAATACATGTATTTTCATTTTACATGAAATTTTAAATACATGTATTTTCATTTTACATGAAATTTTAAATACATGTATTTTCATTTTACATGATCTATTTTTGAGCTGTTATAGCAAAAATGATTAACACTTTATCAAAATCTTACACAGTTTATGGATGTTGATAACTATTGTTCAATAACAAGTCATTAACAGATTGTGAATGATTAGGATCATTTAATATATCCATCATACTAGAATAAACAGATGAAATGGGCATGGATATATCTAAATTACTAGATACTTGTTGTTCAACAAACTCTTCTTGTTGTACAGGTTCATCAGCTAAACCTGCAGCAGATGCTACTTTTTTTAAAGATGTACAAGTACAGTTTATAACATCACTTGAAGAACCATATACAACACCACAACAGTAGCACTTATACACTATATCTTGTTTATGGTGACGTCTTTTGTGGCTGTCATATCCACTACGACTCTTATATTTATGTCCACATAATTCACACTGATAAAGTATAATGCCTTCATGTGATGCCATGTGTTCTTTATATAAAGCTAGATGTTTAAAAGAAGAATTACACTGATCACATGTATACGGCCTCTCACCTGAAATAAAAACACTTTATTTAACTAAGAGTATACCTTACTGTGTGAACCATCATAAATTTCAACAGATTCCTTTAATTATTAACAAACTACTTATACGTAATAATGGTTATTAAAAACTTTCAGGTGTTTGTAATTCACAGTAAAATTCAATATCCCATGGCATAAATTAAATGAGAGAGAGAGAGAAATGGGGTTTAACGTCCACTAAACACAAACTAGGTCATTTCAGGACTAACACATGGTTTCATTTTATTTCAATAATTCGCTTGCGTGTAGGGGTCTTTAGCAGTGGGAGGAAAGCAGAGTGCCCGGAGGAAACCCACTAGGTTGAGAAGGCGCCCCTATCTCCATGCCACATACGCTCACACCAGGGCTCCAAACCACAGCCGCAAGCCAGAGGTGACCGGTCAGCTAGAGGTCGAAGCGCGGCATTCCAGTCCACTAGGCCATCCTAACCCCCATAAATCAAATGAAATGGAGGTTTGTCGTACTGCTAGTTGGCACCAACTGGTCTAATAAAGACCGGTACACGCCATACTCGGACTTGCACTTCAACTTTCATCAAAATCAGATCAAAATTGTGGCCTCTAGAGGGTCCACAGCTTTGACATACCATTTTGTCCGATTTTCATGAAATTCATACTCAGACAAAATTCAATGATATATTCAAAACATTTTTTTTAAATTTAAAGGGACCACAAGCTAATAACATAATAACAGGACCATACTTCAGGGAGTTACGATTCAATATGTACGAAAATTGAAAGGAACGAGGGGAGGCCATTTTGTCCATCAGTTTCGGTCCGATTTTTACGAAATTTTAACTCAACCATCCTTCTGATTTTAACGGTGATATATTCAAAGGTTTTTTATAAATTGGATACAAATTGTGACCTATATAGGGTCCACAAGCTAAAAAGGCTATTTTTCGCACAATCAGGGGTCATAATTCAGGATGTTGTGGTCCGATATACGAGAATACCAAATGGAACTGAGATCTGTGGGTTATAAACATATTTCAAGTTTAAACCAAATCAGATAATAATTCTGACGTCTAAAGTGTTCACAAGCTAAAAACCATCAGGGGCCATAATTCATGAAGGTAAAGTCTGATACATGGCAATAATGAAAGGAACCAAGATCTTATGTGATAAACCTATATTCCAAGCTTAATTGAAATTAGATAAAAACTGTGACCTGTAGAATGTTCAATTGTAAACAGATGGACAGGGGTGACGACAATATAAATCCACATGAAAATGTGGGCGTATAAAAAGTCAAAGGAACTTTCTTAATCTTCCAACACTGTATTACCAACAAGAATTGATGGTTTTTGTGTTCATATATTTACCTGTATGATTTCTCATGTGTACAACTAGATTACCAGTTTTTCTAAATACTTTACCACATTCTGGACATTGGTATGGTTTTTCACCAGTATGAGTTCTGATATGCATCTTCAAATGTGTTATCTGCTTAAAGGTAGCACCACACTGATCACATTGAAATGGGCGTTCACCTAAAAAATACAAATAAGTGGTTGTCATATAAGATACGCCCACATATTGGATCAGATGGACAGAGAACAAGCTAAAAAAGCGAATTTTCATACAATCAGGGGCTTTAATCATGCACCAATATCAAAACAAGCCAAATTTGTGCCCTCTGGAGGAACCACAACATTGGTACTACATGCTTATTATATTATTCGCAAAAAGGGGAGTGGCCATTTTGTGAGATAGTATCGGTCTGTTTTCTATGCAAATGGGAACAGCAAAATTTTGCAGAAAGGGAGATAATAATAATACTGGGTCTCACAGAAGTTGATATTAAATAAAGACCGCTAGCATGATTGGCTGTAATCAGAGTGAAATTAATAGTACTACCTGTATGTGTTCTCATGTGGTTCTTTAAACAATCCACGCGAACAGATTTAAAACATATTTCACAATTAATCTTCATATCTCTCCTTTTTTTAATGTCACCATACCTCTCATGAGATTGCATATGTTTCTTTAAATAATATTCATATTTATATTCTCTTCCGCATTTCTCACAAATAAGACCTGATCGATTATGTGACTTCATGTGTAGTTTCAGATTATTTACATCTTTACCACACACTACACACATCAGACTACTCTTTTCATTAACAATCTTGGGACATTTTCTATTTGTATAAGGTAGTTCATGATCAGAACTACAATTATCAGGATCCTTTTCCACAGCAAATATATCATCAGCATCAACTGGTGGACACAGACCACTTTCTAAACGAGGCTCATCTATACACTCATCAGTTTTATCTTTTACAATCTTTACTGGTTTACTGGATTTTCGTTTTCTACAAGTTGTAGATTTCAATAGTGGGATACCAGTCATTAAGGCATTTTCAGCCAATATTTCTTCTATTTTATGTCTTCTTTTTCTTAAAGGTTTATTCTTTTCACTTTCATCAAAAGAGACAGTTAAAGCTTCGTCAGAACTATCACTGCTCTTATTTTCTCTTAAAGGTTCCTTTCTTTTCGTGGTTGTCAACGTTTTAGAGGACATATTTTTAGAACTAACACTGTCATCGAATATTTGTAATGCATGGTTGAGTACATGATCTCTTAACAGTACAACAGAATCCATTACATCACCACAATATGAACATGTAAATTTATTTGTATCTTCTTCGTGAGATTTGAGATGAGAAGACAAAAGATGTTTTTTCAGATACAATTTACCACATAACAAACATTTCAGTTTTTTACCAACCTTTTTGAATAAAGGATTATTTTGAAGAGTGGTTTTAATATGTTGAATATCAGAATCATGTGATTTATTACTTGTATTGGTTTTATTATTATCCAGTTCAGTGTGTATCAACATAGTTTTATTACTGGTTAATGATGCTACATCCACAGAAGTTTTATCAGTTACCTCCCCTCTCTTCTTATGATTACGTCTATGAACATCGAAAGCACTTTGTTTACCATATGCTTTACCGCAAACCTGACATTCATATAATTTAATCTGTCTATGCTCAGCGATATGTTCAACAAATGTTCGTTTATATTTAAATTTTTTATCGCAATACTGACAGCAGTAAGGGGTCTCTCCAGTATGAATTCGTTGATGTATTTTTAAATAGTTGTGACGTGAAAATGTTTTACCACAAACAGTACAAACAGATACACGACTCTTAATATTATTGGTTTTATTGACTACTTTTAATTCACGTAGAGTAACGCTCTTACAGTTTTCACTAATTTGATCTACAAATTTATGTTTTATTCTATGAACATCAAAAGCACTATCACATTCATAAAGCTTGTTATCATGCTGAGCTTCATGTTCTTTAAATGTACGTTTATATGTAAATTTTTTACCACAAATAGAACACTGATACGGTTTATAGCCCGTATGACTAGTCATTTGAATCTTTAGATATGATGCTCTTGTATGTTTTTTGTATGGTTCGTGACACTGTTTATCTTTAAAACCATCAATTTTATTCGTTTTTTGTTTGTTTCGCATTTTGTCTAGCAATGTTTGCTTCTGTCCTGTTTTAGTTTTATCAGGTGTAGACGAAGAATATGATTCTATATCCGTCGAGGTCTGTTTATCTGAAGCATAGTCTGTTGTAAGTGTCTTCTCCATATTGGATGCAGAACTGGTATCACATGATGAATCTAGAATATCTAAGTTAGGTTTCATTTTGCTGTTAATAGGGTCAGCAGATTTCTGTGCCGAAATCCATTGGTCTCCAAGTGTGATAGCTGATTGTGTATTAGTACTTGTAGTACATGGTGAGCTAAGTATTTTTGTAGTATGATTATTAGTAAATATCATAGAATGTTCCGATATACATGTTTCTAGCAGATTATTACAATCTGTATTCAACATATTACTTTCATCTAATGGTTTCATTCCAGTAGCAATATTGTCTTCACCATGCCTTATTGATGGAACTGGATTACAGGTAAAAGATGAATCAGGTAGAATATCAGATGGTAGATGATATATGCTTTCCATTTGTGGTTTATTTACGATGGTAGAAGTAATTGAGTTGAGGCTATTATTATAGTGTGCTGTATGGACAGTCTCATTAGATAATAAGCCGGACATTGTGTGCAATGAATTGAGTTCTTGTGATGCAGGAAGAACATCGGAATTCGCAGTAGTTAACATATACTCTCCTGGTTTCCTATTATCATATGATGGTACTGTATATGATCTGGTATCCATTGTCTCTAATACAGACGTCATCTGTTGATAAAGGGCATTAGTTTGTGGACTAAATAACATTGATGAACATGTTTTTGGTGTTGCTATAGGTTGCTTAAAAGGACTTAGACTAGCTAAATGGCAAGCCTGCGCCATTATATCTAATTTTTCAGAGGCACGACTTGTGGACTGAGAATGATGTACATGTGTAAGGTTTGGTGTACTAGAAACGTAGACTGTATTTGAAAGAGGTGGAGTGGAAACATCAAAATTTGGTTTCCTTCCATTATTATCAAAACCTTCTACCAACTCTACTCTACATCTTTCATTTTGGAAATCATCCATTGTTATTTTCTAAGTAACATCTCTGCCAATGTTCCCATCTTGTATATATTCCTGAAAAGAAAGAAACAAACATTTACTGCATTCTTTTTATAAAAATATATCTTAATCAATATGCTTGCATCATCTGAAAGGTGATGGTCTGCACACATTTTCTTGTTGGTACATTAAAGCAGACAGTGATTCATTAATTTCTTGAACAAGCAGTTCCCGTGCAAGTATCAGTGGGGTTCATACTCTCATGAAAACAATACTTCACACAAATTTGAACATAATCTGTTCACAAGCTGTTGCCATGCAAGATACTGTAATCACAGTTTTCCGTAAAGGGGAGTAACTTCAGAACGGAATGTCAAAGATGGCTGATTATCAATAGGGTTCGTCCTGAATTCTAGTCACCCAATTCGTCAAAAGGGGTAAACTCATGGACTTAAGGCTGCGAAATGTTACATATCGATAGGATTCACGCTCTCATGCTACATATCGACAGGATTCAAGCTCTCATGAACCCAGTGATTCACAACAAAATCTGAAAAACATCAGTTAACAACTGTGATGTGGCCTCAAGTCTTTAGCTTCAGGAAAATGACCCTGAAATGATACAGCTTGTGCTCAATGCATTAAACCAAATTTATCTTGATAACAAGGTTTCAGATAAGGGATCAAAACTGTGGAATGGAAAATTCTATGGACACCAGATCTTTTGATCCTTAACATATTTAAGTTTCATATTGATCAAACAACAAGCGGTACATGTAGATATGCAAGATATGCCCACATTTTAAAGAGATGGACATGGAATAGGGAAAATCTATAGTAATCATCCTCCCATTGACCCAATGCTTCACAGTACCTAATTAGAGTTCAGGTTTATCGTACACAAAAATCAAATTCTTTCATGATTGTTTAAGTTTCATTGGAATCAGACTAAACTTTTAGCCCTTGGGGGTTTACCAACGTCAGGGTTTATAATTCTAGAACTGATGGTCTGATGTGTACCAAAATCAAACTCACCCAAGAACAATTGATTATTAACACATGTTGTCAGTTTCAAAAGAACTGAAGATCCGATGGGCAGCACACTGAACTCATCCAAGTTATCAATTGTTAGGTTCCAAAATCCAAAAAAATAGAGCCACCATTTTTTCCAACTAAACCTTAATTAGGGTGTGACATTGACCTATTTGAACAGTTTTTAAAATCAAATGAAAATTATTACCTCTAGAGGGTTCATGAGCTACAAAAGTTGATATTTTGTACAATCGGGGACCATAATCCCGGAAGTTACAGTCCGATATTGAAAGGAGTCCTAGATCTTTTGAATATAAGCTAAAAGTTTCAACAAAATCAGATAATTTGTGACCCCCAGCGGTCCAATACAAACCAATATCAACCAGCTGTTACAATGGTGCTCACATTTTGCAAATGATGGACAAAATGCAATTTTTTGCACAATCAGGGACCATAATCCAGGAAGATATGGTCTAATCTTAGCACAAATATTGAAAGGCACAGAGATCTTTGGGACATAATTAAATATTTTAATTTTAAGCGTCAATCAAGATTGGATAAAATTGTAATTTCTAGAGGGTCCACAACCTTGGTATTATATACATTTACACTTCAATCTAATCAGGGATCGAACATCCAATGATCCACCCTTCTGGCTAGTGCATAGTCATGAAACCATGACCTCAGGTCAAGCGCAGGTTTCATCATCAGACCAATTCAAATGAATTTGGTTGTGTTTTTGAATTGTACAATTCTATTTGACAACAGTAAGATCTGTCAAGAAATTATTCCTATTGCTAAACAAAGAATTAGAAGCACGGTAAAAAAATAAAGACGGTAAAAATTATAAAATAGCCTTAGATTACTTAGAATTTAGAATCAAGGTGGTGTAAATTAAACTTTAGTAGTGTTTTTTTCAGATGGGTGGCCTATATACCTTTTCTTTGGTCTACCATTAAGCTCTGTGGCTTGTTGAACACCTATATAAGGACAGAGAGTAAGGCGGTGAGAGGCTAGTCTCGATCTGACATAGGGGATAAGAAGCGCTTCGCTAGCCTGGAGGTCGTGTACGTGTTTGAGCATTGGCCGAGAAAGTTCATCTAGATTTTCCAGCGTGATTCTCTTTTGTCAGTGATGCAGGGTGGAGGGTCTGACAATGACAGCTAGTCATTCAGCAGATGTGATGAAAAACCCAGATCTCCTGTAAGTGTAGGGCCTACAGATTGGCCATAGTGCCGCTGCCAAGAGCCAACTTTCACTCATCATAGTGTTGTCTACACTGTATACATGGCGTATGCCCATCTTTATTAGCCCAGTTTAGTCGCAAAACAGTAAGACGTTAAAGCCAACATCATTTTATTTCCATCAGCTATGATAACCTTACTGAGAGGTAGGCTAACTAAACTATCCAGTGATTCTTCTTTATTACATGGTCCTTGGTGGTCTAAATATATACTGCTGGTCCAGTTTGCAGCTGCCCCCTCCCCCCCCCCCCCCCCGCCCTGTTATAGAACGAAAAAGCTGGATTAAGAAGACTAAGAAATTCCTAATTTACTGTATTGAGACTTTGGAATTTTGTTGAGATGTGTGTGAGAGAATTCAACTGCCCATTTTAAAGCAAAGTTGAAGCATGACGACATTAAACTAGGCCTACTAAAAATAAAATGACACACGTGTGATCACTATCGTAAATATTCGTAAACGGTAAAAAGTAACTGTCTGAAAACATTGCTCAGTTAGTCTACTTACATTCATGCCATGAACTCTTCAAAGAAGGCGACATTTCCATGCTTCAACGTCGCCCAAACGATTTATCGTTGAGAATACTATTATACTATGTTTTGTTTGCAAATAAGATTTTAGCCACCAAAGCGACCTTACGTATTCATGATTGACAGCAGCTGTATGTCGTCAGCCTTCACCTTGGAAATATCAAGGGAAATAATTTGAACAACTGGATGCAGACCACAAATGCCAGTGATTTAATGTTTAAGGGACAAGCACAATATTTAGCTATTGCAGTGAGCGGATGGACTGAATAATAAACGTCTGCTATCGGTACTATATGTAAACCATTGGAGTCACACAACAACTGGCATGAAATGAAACAGTGTGTAGGCTATCCCCCTTTGTCACACAGTGTCAACTTTGTGTGGCTTCTCTGATTCCTGAAACTCATTGGAATAAACAGCAAAACACCGATTTTTATTCACCAAACGTCCTTTGCTGTTTCTTTATTCCTGAGACACCCAATATTAATTGGCGAGTACAAAAGTACCGAGTGTTTGTAATAACGTGGCACCATAGGCTAAAAGTCCCGGAAAAGCACGTCTTTATTTCTTCAATTCTGTTTTACTATAGCCACCCAATACTTGGCATGGAATAAGGGAGTGTTTATCAATCCGCTATAATAGATGGGGGATCACGTGGCTATGTGGGTAAGATGCTGGCTCGCTAGCCTGGAGGTCGGGATCGATCCCTACATTGGCCAAGAAATTCAGTTCATCCAGATTTTCTGACTTGGTTTCTCCTTGTCAGTGATGCAAGACGGAGGGCCTGACAAGGACAGCTGCCTAGTCATTTGGATGGGATGAAAAACCAAGGTCCCACGTACAAATTGGCGTGCACATAAAAGATCCCTTGGCAATTGGAATTTGATATAAGAGTAGGACGTAGTGCTGCTGTCTGGGCAAAATATCCCTCATAGCACACCATATGGCATATGCCCGTCTTCGTTAGCCCAGTTTATGAACAAAACAGTAGGACTTTAAAACCCATTCCATTTCGCACGATAGATTATTCTTTATAGTCCTAATCATAATCCGAAATCTGTTCCAGGGAAGCAGTGCGCCCCCCCCGTCTTTTTTTTTTTTGTCAGTTCTTTCTTATCGCTGAAATTGGTCCCGGAAAAGACTGGTAGTCTGAAATCCATCCCCGGAAAGCAGCCGTTCATCCATCCACCCACACATGTACTTCTGTCTTTTTTGTCAATTTTGTTTTACAAAACGTCCATTGCTATTTTATTTTTCCTGAGTAAGTGGAAAAGCGTTAACATATATATGGTGGCCGATTAGCATCATATGTCGTGATGTCATATGGTGTTGCCCATCATAATTTCATAAGGCGACACAACTAATTTTAACCCGTCACATTCACTGCTGTTTTATTTTCTGGAGCTACCCAATACAAATGAAATGGGATTTAATGTTCTATTGTTCTGATCCAAACTAGGCTTAACGAAGACTGGCATACTTCATACAGTGTGCTATGAGGGGAAATTTTGCCTGGTCAGCAGCACTACGACCTACTCTTATATCAAATTCCAACTGTCGATGGATCTTTCACGTGCATGCCAATGTGTACACAGAACCTCGGTTTATCATCCAATCCGAATGACTAGGCAGCTGTCCTTGTCAGGACCTACGTCCTGTATCACTGGCAAGTGGGATACAAAGCCAGAAAAATCCGGATAAGCTTTCTCGGCCAATGCAGGTAGTGAAAACCCAACCACCAGCCTAGCGAATCTGTGTCTTCTTTGACACTGTGATCCCCACCCAAATGCAAGTCATAGACTGAAAGGATGTTCATCCCTCTTGCGTGGTTCCGACCTTGTCAGTTGTCTAGTTATTCGGATAGAGCAAAAAAAACGAGGTCCTGTTTACACATTGGCGTGCACGTAAAAAGATCCCTTCAGAGTTTGAATTCAATATAAAAGTAGACCACAGTGCCACTGTCAGGGCAAAATTTCCCTCATAGCATCCAGTATCACATCTTCATTAGCCCAGTTCGGAGCAGAACAGTAGGACGTTAAACCTCATTTCATTTCAATTTTTGTTTTCGGATCCCTATATTCATTGAGTCTTATCGCGATATTTGGTTCAGATTGACGTCATAGCTGTATAATACATCACATCAAGATTGCATGGAATTGTCTTATCGAATCTTGTATTATCATATGGTTTTGACAGTTTTCACTGTTCGTCAAAATCGACTCCAGTAGGTTACTATATGTGGTAATGTTACCGCCTTCGTGGACATATATGACTCTCCATTTCTAATTTCTAAGCCCCGAGTTCACAAAGCATTCTCAGAATTAAGTTGAGAATTTACTCAAACTTTTCCACCTTATTTTAAGGTGTCCCAGTTATTTGACCAAATTCAAATTAACTTTGATGTAGTTACATTCATATGTGTAGAATAATAGGCCTACGGCTAAGCTAAGGTTTGGGGCTCAAGGTCCCAGGCCCGCCACTATGGTTAATTCGGCGCTGTCAAAACATAACAATTTTTTGCTACCATCAATTACACAACTCAACATATTCTAATTTCAACATGTTTTGGCATAAACCACAGCTCAATTAAACATATGTATGCTATTATTTCAATTAAAATATGAATCAAAAATAACACAGAGCTTCCATATAAAATATTTTAATGAAATGTAGATGTGTGTATATTATAGGTTCTATATAGTGTAACAAATAAGACAATATAACAACTATGGACTTATTATTTATCCATTGGATTTTTCATATTTTCTCAGTCTATGAAAAAATCAAAAGGGTCCTCTTTATTCACTTTTAAAGATGGTGGGTTAATTGGTGGAGTATCTTTTAAATCATAACATTTTAACATTTGGTATTCACTTGGTCCTCCTCTATCTATTTTTACAGGTTTCAATTTTTCGTGACGAAGTCTGAAATATATTAACACATATTGTGTAATTAAAATAGGCTCAAAAGTTTTTTTAAATAATCTATGATTTTCAGTAAATTGTGGAAGATGTGGCTTTGTCAACGAGTAAAAGCTTTCAAATAAAAAAAAGTGGTTAACATGCCAGGTACGTCCACATTTCCCAAGAGATTGATGTGATTTCGCAAGAGATTGACATGGATCAGGGAAATTCAAAAGGTGCCATTATGAACAAAACTAAGATTTGAAACTGAAGGTCACAGAATGCCAAGCCTGGAAATAAGGCACCTGTCACTGACAATGTCAGGCACATATTCACACTTTAGCAGGCACAAAACATCCGGTGCCTGTCATTTTGTCCGGCACTGATTTGTCTTTTTAAATGACATTATTAATGTCCAACACTAGGTTGAAAATGTCAGGTACTAAAACCGGGCCAACACAGGGGCATCCTGGTTATTGAACCAATGTGACCGTGATCAACTCATGGTATCAGAAATCTCAATTATATGCCACCTGTTTATAGTGGACATAAATTGAGTTTAATTGCACGTTGGTAACTCAGATATGAAAAAGATCTATTAAAAACTTTAGCTTTTATTGCATTCACAAGGTTTTTCAGAAAAGGGGGCTTTACTCTGGAACAGAAAGTCAAAGAACCCTCAATACTTATTGGGATTTCAATGTTTCACATCAAATTTTCCAAAACTCTGTTAAAAATTGTAACCTTTATTTATTATAGTCAGAAGGAAACCAATCCTTTCAATATTCAGTGCTCTGTGACTTTTCATTCCTAACTTATCCCCCCCCCTCCCCTTTTGAAGTCATCTCTTACCAAATTAGGTCAACATCGAGACATAGCTGCTATGTGGGCATATTTCTACGCTTAGCGTAGCTATATCTTAGGACAATAAAGAACTTGCCATTTATTTTACAAACATTAATACACATTACCTTTTCCCGGTTCCCTTTTTATATATTCTATCTTTCAACTGGCTTGCTATTGTTTCATCGGACACATAGAATTGTTGACGACCATATATGGTGGGTGTTTCTTTCACTTCCTGGAAGGCAAGGCAAAAACTTCATGACTTCTATACTAAACATATAGAATTACATGTATAGAACTTATTTCCGCACAGAGATGTTTAACACATACCACAATTATATGAAATACAAGTTACTTAAAGAATGTTTCGATGAGGGTTCCCCCGTCTTTATCAAGCAAAAAATGGAGATATATATATACAAAATATGAAACATAGGAAAACATGAAAATGTGAATGTATATAAAACCTGAAATCTGCTTACTTCCAGTTCATCTATTACAGAATCTTCATGTATAATTTGATATGTAGTTTCTTTCTCTGCTAGTATAGGATGAGCTGGTAAACTAATGGGATCTATAAGAACATCATATGGTACCATAGGATGCTGAAATGTACTTGGATTATACAAATCCCAGCTATCAGGTTGACCTAATGTGCCTGTAAGTAAGAAAGTAAGAAAGAACTGAACTGTTCATTGTTAGTCCAATTAGTGTCTTTTTTTTCTTTGTGTATTTTGAAGCCTTCATTATTCGCTAAAGATCACTTGCTCGATGTACATATTTTGTTTTATTCCTTTGTGTTTTTTAAGTACTATCAATTGTAAATGTTGGGGTTGGAACTTGGAAGTATATATACCTATATAATGTCCTTCAAGTGTCCACAATCTAACTGTACAATCACTGGATGCTGTTAATAATACATTCTGTTCTTCTACTAGATCTATACCATTAACTCCTTCTACATGACCTCTCCACGAATGTAACACTATAATATATAATTTAATAATTGGTCAAACAGTAGTGGGTTCTAGATGTGTCAACCAAACATTTACTGGTACAATAAATGACCTGTTTTGCACCAAATCTATCTCCTTCTACAGTTTAGATCTTATGGTCATCAAACTTTGATATGTTATTCTACAGATGAAGGTTAAAGGTTTGAATTCATTTTTATTCTATTTCCAATTGACACATAGCAATATGTTTGAATTCATTTTTATTTTATTTCCAAATGACATATTTTCCTAACTTAGCAAATTATCTGAAATGGGTTCTATCTATGAACCTGTAGAACATCTACAAGATATTTCAAAAAGGACCATAACTTTGGCAGTAATTATCAGACATTATTGAAAATCAGATGGATTTTTTGATCAAGGGCCATTACTTAGGCTAAAAACCAATGGTCAATCTGGTGAAAACTTCAGCCTATAGAGCATCCAAAAAACGAGAGAAAGATGGGGTTAAGCATCTACTGTAAAAAAACTAGGTCCTTTTGGCACTAACATTATGGTTCACTTTTATTTCAATAATTCGCTTGTGCGTAGGGGTTGAAGGAAACTGGAGGACCTAAAGAAAACCCTTGAGGTAGGAAGGCAACCCTACTCCTTGTCACGTACATCAAGGGAATCGAAACCACAGCAGTTGAATCAATGACAGACCTTATGTTACAAGCATGGGGGGTAAGACTATATATGACCACATTTCAATGTTGGCGTGTAGAAATAAAAATAATCATCTTTGTAATAAAACCTACATAAAAATAAGATATATCATCTTTGTATTGAAACGTACATAAAAATAATAACAAAAGCTGAATGATAATAATTGCTTTTTTGTAATGTCTGTAAACTTACATTCTGGTGGTTGTGATTCTATACCAATTAAACAGTATTTCTTGATATTCCAAACGTAGATAAAACCTAGACTATCTCCACTATATAGCTTACTATTACTTTGATTGACTACCATAGTACTCACCATTGCACCATGTAATTTAGACTGAAATAATATCATACAATTAATAACAATTAACAATAAAAGAAAAGACAGATGGATTGGGACAAGGGACATTACTCCATAACAGGTCTGGGGCACCTAAAAATAATCTCATCCAAGATTTTTTGATCCATAACAAATATTTTAAGTTTCACTAAATCAGACCAAAACTGTGGCCTCTAAGTGTCCATGTCCACGACCTTAAATTGGTATTACCTGCTTTTTTTTTTCTTCTTTGCGCAAAGGGGACTGGCCATTTTGATTGGGTTTCAGTCCGATTTTGACGAAATTTGAATTCAACCATAACTATGGTGTTGCAGTGATATGAATGTTGTTTTTAAATCAAATAAAATTGTAACCTCTAGAAGGTCCACAACAAAAAAAACATGATACTTCTTTGCAGTCATCAGCCATAACCCAGGAAACTATGGCTAGGATCAGTGGGATATTCTAAGTTTTATTAAAACTATATAATAATTGATACTTCATGCAGGTACAGTACATAGCCTTGGTTTTACACTATTTGTGTAAAGGGAAGTGGTCACTGTGATGGGAAGTTTTGATCCAATTACAGACAATTCCCAAAATGCACTGCATGTAGTTGTCTTTCCATAGGTCGTAGTGGGAGTGTGAGTTGCCACTCTGGTTAATTTTACTGCACAAAAATGAATTACCAGACAATTAAACATACTGGCGTCACATATAAATATTTTAATAATACATGTTAATCATACCCCTGAGAATTGACCCATTAATTTTCCACCTTGGAAAACATTCCAGAAATGGATGTTGGCTCGAGGACCACTTGCAACTAAAGTGGCAGATTCTTTTTCATTTGCTCTCGTTGGTAAAAATACTATTGTATTTATATTCAGATCACCATCCACTGAAATAATTACATAATAAATATAAATAATTAAAATTAATCATATTGATGTCATATTAATGCATAATTTACATATATACTAGGATATGATGAAAACGCACCACAAGAAGTGCTGGAGAGGCGTGATGCAGCTGAAATGTGATTTATGGCAGGATTATAGATGGTACATTTACCAACACAAGAAACACATCAACAACTAATGGAAGACATAACAACTTTACTTTAAAGCGAAATATATTTACACAGGGTAAAGAGCAAGTCAGTAAGACTGTATATGGTAGTGTGTTAAAACCATTCTCAGTATCAAGACTTTTAAGGTCCTTAATTCAGTATTTTCAAGAATATTCCTGCATGAATTGTGAAAAACCAGTAACATGTTACGTTGGAAAACACTAGTTCACAAAACTGTTATAGAAACGGATTTGTAAGCTAATAACGTCCATCATAAATATTAACATGTAAATGAGAATATTAACATGTAAATGAGAATATTATTCATTCGTAGATGTTCATAGTAAAATGACCCTTACAACGATTTTCAGTATCAATTAACTGGTTCTAATTGTGTTTTGTGGTACCATGATAAGTCTTGCAAAGTTGGCTTATTGACCTTATTCCAAAGCCGCTAACAGCTGTATGTATGATATCAAAAGGTAATGACCTATGTATCTTGTGTAATTCACCACTAGACATACTGGGCGGAAAAGTATATTATGTATGACTTGTTTACAGATGTTTAATCATGGGATTATTTTATGACTAACAAAGTGTTGTGTTTTAATTGTGTTTGCAGAATATTAATCTAATTGATATGATGTGATTCCATTGTAGAGTAAACAGTCAATATAATGTTTACGAGGTCAAGTTACCTTTGTCATAATACAACTTTTCAGCCTTGATTTTAATTAAACGCATGGTAAATGTAAACAGTTTCAATGGCACTTAGTAATTGAACTGGAGTATACAGGTTACAATGCTATAGAATACAATTACTGCTTATTACTGAGCAACATTTTGACATTAATTGTATTCCATAAAATCGTGACCCTGTATGTTTAATGTACTTATGATAAATATATTTACATGATTGATCTTTATAATGTTTAGGTGGTGGTGGTATTAAGTGACAGAATATATGACCAGATACCATATTCCATACAATAACTTCACCATCATAACCAGCTGTAGCTAACAAATTAGGTGTGCACTGTGCAACAGACAGTATATCTTCTTTGTGTCCATTTTTCTAAAAAAAATAAATAATAAAACCTACATTTTTTTACCATAAATAGAAACTGCAATGGGAATATATCATGAAAACTTATAAGGAAATGTAACTTAGGAGTGGCTACAGATTCTAATCTATCATTACTGTTATTTATCATTAAAACAACACTTGGACAGGTATAATGATCATAAAGACTTTCATTAAATGCCTAGGTTCATAAGGACATGAATATGTATCAGTGATGACCTCCAATTGGCAAAGCAGTACCAGGTATTCCACACAGAGTAAACATAGGGGTGAGAGAGAGAGAAATGGGGTTTAACATCCACTCAACACAAACTAGGTCATTTTGGGACTAACGTATGGTTTTTAATATTATTTCAATAATTCGCTTGCACGTACCGGTCTTTAGCAGTGGGAGGAAACCAGACAAAACCCTCAAGGTTGGACAGGCAACCCTACTCCTTGTCGCGTACACACAGGGATTCGAAATGACGCCAGTGTACTCAATGACAGGCTTTATGATACATCGCGCACATGCTAACCAATCTGCCATCCAAGCCCACGTAGACATGGGGGGAGTAGCGGCATCTCTATCAGAATATAATAAATCTTACCACATCATCAGACCAGTATGGTAATGGATGTTGTACATGATGTATATTACTATCTGATTGACTATCACAATAAATATTAACTCTTTTATCCCAACCAACAGATATTACATAACGATTTCTATTAATCTCTATATGTGTTACATCACAGATCTCTTCATTATCTCTATCTGAAATAAATAGAGCATTACTAGAAGATAATGACAGATGCAGTTCATCAGCAGATTTGAGATGGATGAAGACGCTCCTGACTAAAATACTAAATTTTCAAAAAAATGCTACCTATTACCGTTTTCAGGTTAAAGGATTATAATTATACCATCTAGAAAAGGCACCATTTCCTCAAAATATAGTATGGCAGTCATCTTCTATCTACAAAATGTCCGCTTCTAAACCAATTGGAATTGAAATCTTTGTGTCTAAGCCTACATTTTCAGTGCCAAGAAATGCAATTATACCATCTAGAAGGATCAGATTGATTATATTGCAAGAAAAGTCTTGTAGATCTCCTGCAATGCCAACTTCAGTGCACACAATGTCTACAGAACTCTACTCTCAGGATGGTGCCCAAGTCACCTAAATCCAGCCACCTCACACCATTCTAGAGAATCTCGAATTTTTAAATCTGTAAATGGCACTGTTCCAAGTTACAAGATGACAACGTTTGTTTGAAATAGCTACTACTAGAAGGTGGAACTTGTTTGTCATCATTCGAGAAACATTTAAAAACTCACTGGTTTGAAACAAGTCATGTGAGAGCCAAAGACGATATGTAGAATATTTTACCAGGGTTATGTACACAATTTTTATCAATCTAATTAAAATATAGATCTATATTTCGTTTTGTTTTATATACTTTCGATGGCCTACACTCATGTAGATCTAACAAGTTATAGTGCGAGCTCACGTTCTATGATGTCAGGTATCAAGCACGAAACATTTGACCCGATAACGTCAGTCATTCGATTAACCATCAATTTTAAAATCTACTTTTGTTTTGTTTTGATTTCTATCCGCTGGTACTATCTACCCACAGTACCACGCATGAAAAGGTCAAACGGTCGACAGACCATTTCATTGGCTGACCCCTCATTTCAGGTAGAACACAAGTTAAATAACAAGTCCTCCAGATCCAAGAGTAGTAAAGACAAGTAAAAACGAAATTTTGAACAAAATTGGATCTGTGTTTTAATCAGATTGAATTTGTGTGGAACTTTGGCATTACAGAAATGGGCATTTATTTATCATTATTATTAATTAAGTAAATTTCTCACTCTGTTAATTAACACAACTCATTAGGAGGCTTAGAAACTTCTTAGTAACCTTCCGAGATACATACAACTTAACCTATAGAGCTAGATTTATATATGCAAACATACAGATCACACCTTACCTATTTTCCAATGTAAGATTATGACAATCCTGTAAAAACATTTAAAATGAAAACAACAAAGTGCCTGGTATATTGAGTAAGAACAAGTACCAGTATTAGAAAAACTTAATTCTATTTTTGAAGAACCATGATAATATATGCATTTTTCAGCAAAGAAGAATACCAATAGAATTATTTCCCTTTATCGTCACCTTAATGCATGGAACTAAATGGGTGGTAGTATGAAGTGATTTTGCACCTTCAAGTTCAAACTAGACAGGTGACATTATTTCATTATTGATAGAATAGTTTATGATCCGGGATGAATAAAATTTCATCTAAATGAGTCACTCTCTCTCTTCACTTAATTATTTTAAGTTTTAGCATTTTTCTTTTTGACCTATACTATGGACTATAGAGTAAACATGTCATAAAAATTCATTTGATAGATGCACATTTTTGCAAATGTTATGTAGATTCTGTTCTAGGGCCGTATGTAGGATTTTAAAAGTGGGGATGCATCAGAGTGGTAATGGATATAAGAAATTTTGGATTAGGGCAAATGAACTTATTGGCATATGGGCGCCCTTAAAACCGAACGACTGATCAGTGCCTTAAGAGCATGACTATGTGATTATAATCAAGTGTATAATTTTATAATCGAAAGATTGTCAAATTTCTGTTTTGGGGTGGAGAAAGGGCGCCATTTTTCTGGGCGCCTTTTTTTTCTGGGGGTGCAATGTACCCCCTGCACCCCTGCTAGATACGGCCCTATTCTGTTCTTGTCTGTTTATCACTTGGTGCCGTGTCTGTCGCAATCCTGACAATCATAAAGTGCATTGTAAGGACGCTGATGCCCTGGTTTAAAGGAATTTGTTGCAAGATATCTTTTTAAATGATAATAGAAATTATGTTAAAAACAAACCTTTCTGAAACACTTTAAGACAGTGACCATTATTATAGTTCCAGACTTTCAGTCTTCCATCTCTTCCCCCTGTTATTAATCTATAATATATAGATAATTACATTATAAACCATTAGACAATACATGTCATGTAGACAAACAGGATTTGTTTTACTACTTTGAAAGGAGTCATTACTATGTTCTTTACATGTCATTACACTTGAAACTGGGTAGCCCCCCTTTCTGGAAACAGAGGGAGGGAAATGGGGTTTAATGTCCATTCAACACAAACAAGGTCAATTTGGGACTTACATATGGTTTGGATTTTATTTCAATAATTTGCTTGCGCGTAGGGGTATATAGCAGTGGAATGAAATCAGAAGACCCAGAGAAAACCCATGAGGTTGGCTCTTCTAGAAAACCACAATGCAATTCCGATGGAGTCTTTACATTTGAAACTGCGTATGACACTTAAGGAAAACCCTAATGCGTTTACCATGGGTGGGTAACAAATATTAACCCATGGGATTTTTCATGAGTCCCATGTTTGGAAAAAAGAACCCATGAGAAGAACCTATGGTTACCATATAGCGTTGTCATTAGCTTAGCCATGATGCTCCAAGCCAGTATTCATTATAGACTCTTGAAAGGTATATATATATATAACAACATTGATCATAGTTTGCTTGATCAAAGTTGGCTTTTAAATAGAATTCAATCCGATTTTTGGATTGATGGCAGTGCTTTAAAACGGTTTCAGTCATATCTTTTTGCGAATTTCTCTACATTGGACTCTATGGTGTTATTATGTGGTGTGCCACAGTGTTTTGTTTTAGGCCCAATGTTGTTCACTATGTATACAATATATTTCTGCCAAGGGCCCAAGAGAGGTGGGGGACATCTGGGACTCGTGTCTAGGGACAAGGAACCTAGAGGGGTTCGGAGGTATGCAGACTAATGTTTTTGGAATTAGTTGGGGGGTTTAAATTTGCTTTTATTTAAGTCCAGTTTTAAAATTTATTTGTTTAGTCTGATAAATAATAAAACCCCATTGTGAATTAAAATTGAACGAAAGAAATCACATACAGTTTCAATCCAGCTGCTAGTACAAGCAAAATTCCCACCACTGTAGTCATAATTTTGTATCAAAATATTTGTAAAAGAAGGCTATAAAAAAGTACATATATTACCTTCTGCCTGTATTATCAAATGTCATACATGTTATAGCATCATCACCATGTGCGTCCGCATATTCAAATATAGCTGTTCCAGTATTCAAATCCCATAATTTTATAACTGATCCTTCTGAACATGTGACAACTTGTTTAAAACCACTATTATATTTACAACATGTTATTGGTTCTTTATGTGTAATTACCATATCAGCATGTAATACGGGCCTGAAAAAAGGCACATACAATTTACATTAAGCGGATTGTAGTAGTAATATTTATACACTTGACTGATTACTCTGCTGGTGGACCTTCCAGGAAGTCTCAAGACCTTAAACTCTGTGCATCAATCTAAAGTCAAGCGAATGATCACTTTTTATAGTAATCAAGGTCCATAATAACTCTGTCAATAATTATCATAAATATGTGAATGAAAAACACTTTGAATGAATTTAAAATCAATCGGATGATAACTTTAGCCTCTAGAGTGTCCACAAGATATTTCAAAGTGTATGAGTATAAAGTGAATTAGATATTTCAAAGTTATCAAGGGCTATAATTCTTTCAGTAAATACAGGAAATCGTCTGTCTCCTGTTTTTAAACACTGTGTAGAAATTTCAAGTCAATCAGGATATTAACTTTAATCTCTAGAGTGTCCACAAGATATTTCAAAGTGATCAAGGACCGTAACTCTGGGAGTAATTATCAAACATCATTGAAAATCAACAGCCTTCTTCATCTTATGACCTTGTGGATGCTGAACGGGCATATTGACGGACAGGGGCGATGACAATATACGATCACATTTTAATGTAAAAATGCAAATGACGCATTGTTATTTTAATTGATGGCTATAGAATCACAATAGAATATATATTTTAGAACATCTATTGCCAAGATATGAAGTGTAAATACATAAATAAGTCGTACCTAAGACGTAAAGCTAACACAGCCATTTGATCAGTTGCTACCGACAAGGCTTTTGATACATGTGAATAATGAATAGCTTGAAGATCTCCTCGAATCTTATGACTTTTGGGTCGTATTGTTACTAAACAATTCTGATCTTGTATATCCCACACCTGTAAATATTTAACACTAGATATTGAAACTACTATATATCATATAAATATATCCATAATCCTAATATTGTTCATAGTTTATGTTTTAACCAAATATTCATATTTTACAGAATGTCTGTTTATAAATCCATATGTTCACAAGCATTTATAAACCCATATGTTCACAAACATCATCATTTTATTTCATTTAGGGTGAAGTGTGGAGAAAATGGTTTAGTAGCGTCACAGCTTTGGATTCATTGTTCGAATAACAGCATTCCTTTGTTTGTTTTGTTTGATTTATTGCAACTCTCGTAGTGAAAAGAAACATAATATATACTAAGTATAAAAGGTAAATAAATTACTTTAATACATTTATCTGTTGATATACTATACACACGGTTGTCTTCTTCACCAATAAATAAATAAAATATAGGAGCATTATGTCCTCGCAGCATACCAGTTGGTTTACTTAAAAAAACATTCAAAGAGTTAAGCCAAGCAAAATGACAATCTTACTGGAAATCTTATAACATTTGATTAAGAATTTCTGATCAAGAGAAAGTCAGGAAGTATATGTCGGATGTCCGCAACTATCTAAAATCAATAATTGGGTCTGTTGTACAAGGGTAATACTATATTCATATATATATATAGAGAGAGAGAGCGAGCTTATATATATTATTGAAAATTAAATATTAAATGTTTACATTAACAATAATTATTAAAGTAGAAAACATTTTAAAGAATTAACTTGTTGTTTTGTGAATTTAACCACTAGTTCCACTTCTGAACTAAAGTTCCATTTATATATTTACCCAAATACATAAGGATTCCACATTCTTATAATTCTATCCATTCCTGAAAATTTAATAAGACACAGTTATACAATGATTAAATGATGATTTTATAAACGTTGTATTTGTATGTATTTTTGTAGATATTTAAAGTAATTAAAAATACCACACAAAATTATTAAAACAAAGCAATAATACAGAATAATTTCACGATTTTAATTGACAATATTTGAAATTTCTAATTTGAAGGAGTATATTATCAAGAATTTTCCTTCCAGTTAAAGGAAAAACCTGTCAATGTCTGGTCACAAAGAAATCAAGAAACTTGGGGATATTTAAATGCATTCTATGACAAAGTGCTTTCAAAGGAAACATAGTCATTTACAGTGAAATGTTTCCATTTAAAAAAGATACACCCAAGCGGCAGCTGTCTCAACACGCTGTTTTTAGAAAAAGCGATGTAACTTTGTAATAATGAATATCGATATGGGTTCACCACTCATGACCCACAATGCTCTACTCGGTTTGTTTTTGGAAAAGGGGGGAAAACTGAACAGGAATGAAAGTTCATGGAATACTGATTAGATTTTGTCCTTTCCTCCTCTCATAATCCCAATGCTCCACACCAAACTGTGGCATCTATTGTGTTCACAATGTTTTCAGCAAAGTGGAGATATTTTTGATGGACTCACAATGTGATGGCATAAAAACTTTTACCTCCAGTTACTATGATGTTCTTTTCTTTGGAGAAGTCAAAACATTTAACACCCTTATACACTTTGAATACTGACTGATCAGCCTCTAGTCGACTCTTGGTATTATTATACGCATAAAAATACTTTTGTTTATTTTTTTCCTGAGAGTTAACATCCTTCAGTTCTTTTAGCTGTTGTTCAACATGAGTACTACCACTAGTGCATCCTGTAATAAAACATGTATAATATAAAATACTTCTGTAATAAACACTGATAAGGACTAAAGAGCCACTGTGGTTCCATGAGTAGGGCATGTCAATATTTAATCAGAGAAACAGGTTGAAGTCTTACCTATAACTAAAGCTGTGTTAGCATGATTGGAACAGGATATCACTTGACCTATATCATGATAATATTTTAACTGAAAAAAAAAAAATTATTACTTTATTCTTTCTGGATTTATTTTTTACTTTTTAAACATCATTAAATGGACTATGGGTAGAATATTTCCTTACTTTGATTTAATTGACCATCTGACTGTTTTTGAACATTTCTCAATCTATTTGACATTTTTTTCTGACTGCAGCAAAACCTTTTTTGCAATCTTTCCTAACTAGACCCCTTTTACCACATATTAACTCCATTTATCATTTTTGACCTCCATGATAATATTGACGCAGCAATTCCTTACATTACTCCTATTTGTCAACAGTGACCATTTTTTATCTGACCTTTTTTTTTGTGGAACATTTCCTAACTTGACATTAATGACCCCAATGACCTCTACTATTTGACGTCTTTGTCATTTTTGACCTTTGGGATTTCATTGATGCAATATTTCCTTACTTGACCCCTATTTTACCCATAGACATTTTTTGCCCTTTGGGATTTCATTGATACAATATTTCCTTATTTGGCCCGTATTTCCTGGAATTAAAACCCCTTCAAAATGTATATAAAAAGAAGAAAATCTGAGATTACTTGGGGTCAATTAAATTCTTTAGCAATAGTTCCAGAAATCATCAAAACAGCATAAGAGGAATAGCCATGTTTGAATTTGTTTCGGTAACACTATACGTTTAATTTATCCACAGTTAAATGAAAATGAAGCTATAATTATCTCCCTTTTTGACATAACGTATAAGGGATGCACAATTCACAGTCCAGAACGTCCTGGATTGACAGAATTACAATCGAGTGACATGGAATTCAGTCCTGTCACAGTTCTGCCAGTCCCGACAGCTGAGGTGGAGTAAGTAGAATCGTGACATATTCCTAGGTAAAAAATATGTTTCAGCTGTCATGATTGGTTGACACATTTTTTATACATCCGAAATTCTCCTTTTCACTCACTTGACACCAGTTTGGAATTTAATTCCGGAACTGTGAATCGAGCATTCCCACTTTATTTGAGGTCAAAAGTTAGGAAAGAGTAACACTATTGTCACATTACATCATAAATATTTACTCCAGCACAAGTTTTGGCCTCACCAATTGTGCAACATTGTATTGTATCTAGTCACAATAAAACAGGAATCATAGTCATGATAATGTACCTGTAAATTCTATATTCTATCGCATGCACCCTACCCTACATAAGTTCAGTATATAACTATATTACCTGCTGAACCCAGTCACCATGTACCTGCCATCGAATAAACTGTACATTAGGACTGCTAGCAACACTATCTAGACTTATACTGGCTATAAAACCATCGTATTTCGGCATTTTCTTCCAAATCCTAAAAAAGAAATGGTCCATTGAATTGTTTGCAGTTGCACACACATATAGCTGGCATATAGGGTTGTCTAAAATTTCAAGTCCTTCTATCTATTCATGTTACGTTACAAAAGTACAACAAAAATGTCTTAAAAATGAGGTAAATCAGACATGGTATCATGTGTTCTCGAAAAGATGTGGATTTATTTTCTGATGTTAAATGCTTTATACATATCCTTATTGGCCTTTAATATTCCATATGAAATTCATTGTTTCTGTTATTGTTAATGTGACCCACTTTGAAGCGGTAGTCCTATTTTTATTATCATTTTTATTATCAGTTATTATTAGTAGGGTGACCGACTTTTGAAAGAGAGAGCCCTATTGTGATTGTTTATTACTATGATTATTGAGGCGACCTGCTGTCAGGTAAGAGCCCTTTTATTATTGGCGTGGTTTGTTTTTATTGCTTATTTTTTTATTTTCTTGTGCAGGAGTTATATATAACGTTTGGAGTGTCGTGGACCAATGTAAATGTTTCAGCTCTGTATGTATAGGTAAACTGAGTCCTCTATTTCTATTGTTCGGGTCTGTTAAAAACTGTAGCAAGGTTTCAGGAAGGGGGGAATGAGTCTGGAACAGAAAGTTGCAGAACGATGAATATCCATAGTCAATATCCTCCCATGAATCCACACCAAATTTGAAAAAGATCTGTTAAAAAATGTTGCTATGGAGGCATAAGAAAATCTGCTTAAAAACAGGGTTTTCAAAAAGGGTCATAACTCTGGTACGGACACATGAAACTCTGAATATTTATAGTTTTTGTCCTCTCAGGACCCCAAAGATTCTCCGCAATTGGAAAACTCTGTCAAAAACTGTAGTCTTTCATTTACAAGTCAACTGCTGACTGATGAAGGCCTAATAATTAAGAAACTGGACATGAAAATCAGATTTACATACCTGAGACATTCACCAGTTGATTTGATAACTAATATATTTATACAACCCTGACTGTCACCATATAATATTAAACACTCATCATAACCTGTAGAACTACAAACACAGCAATAAAAATAACTAGACTATTATAAGAGATACATTCCTATTTCTAACATGCGTGGGGGTTATTTGGCCAAATGGCTAGCGTATGTGTGTTGCAACATAACGTCTGTTATATTGAGTCAACTGGTGTGGTTTTAAATCCATGGTTTGTATATGACAAGGAGTAGGGTTACCTGTCCAAACCTCATAGGTTTTCTCTGAGTCCTCCGGTTTCATCCCACTGCTAAAGACCCAAATAATTGATATAAAATTAAACTATATGTTATTCCCGAGATGACCTAGTTTGTGCAAAGTGGACATTAAACCCAATTTCTCTCTCTCTCTCTCCTAACATGCCAATAATCTGAGTGGTTTTTATTTTCTCTTACTTACATAACTGCAACAATGCTGGTTTAAACCCTATTTTTTGACATGATATTAATATATTGTATAGTGTATTTTAAATAAAAGAAACCTTTACCTGTAATCTAAATTTAAAGGTACTGTTTCTAAACCACTGATTTGACAATATGGCTCAAAGGATGACAATTCAAAGAATTGAATCTCTCTATCTCTGAAAAATAGAGGTGGGAAATTAATAATTATTATATCAGATCATAAATTTAATGTAGATATAAAAGATAGGTTGCCAAACATGTCACATCAGTCACAAAGAATGTCACATTTTCATTCTTTAGTAGATAATGTGAACATTTACAAGACACTAAAACCTGATCAAGGGCATCAACCTATGAATAATTATGAAAAAAAATAATTAGGTTTCTAGTTGTTCCAAGAGCTAAAATAAATAAAAATATTAAGGGAAATCATTTGTTTAGAAACTATCTTAAGCCTTAGGAGCTTCGGTGTGGGAATATTATACCGTCATCCATATCCATCTGTCAGTCCGCCAACAATGCTACAGTTTTAGGCGGATTCTTTTCAAATTTGGCAGGAAGCATTGGGCTCATGAATGCTTTATATCGATATGGTTCATCTTCTCATATGACCCAGTGTTTTCCATCAAATTTGAAAATGATCTGTTAAACACTACAGCCTTTATGCAAGGAATTTGGAACAGAAGGTCGCAGAACTGTAGCGTATGCAATATTGAATGTTTTTTTTACCATTTGGTCAATGGTAAATCCTTGTAAATTTGTTTGATATGATTTCATTCTGTAGCTTTGATAGCCCAACCACAGACAGTGGAGATTTAATACGCTATCAACAATAGTAACGTCTTCATTACGAAAACTGTATTTTCAGATTTTAATGAAACCAAAAGTTATCTATTAGCCTACGTCATGAATTATGTAAATCAATGAAGACAATTAAACATACCCAGTTCCCACAATAATCTTATTAAAATGTGGCATAATGCAAAAATCTGTAATCCATTTTGATTTCTGACGATTATTCTGTTCATTATTCTGCAATATAATACATGTCAATATCAGGTTTTGTAGGCGTATTCAAAGGTTTTCTTATAATAAGTTAATGTTCCCACAAAACCAAGTGCCTTACCTTAAATCGGTATTCAAAGGCTCTATTTCACATATACGCATGGCTATGTGAAAAACTTAACTGCATACTGTTGATATATAATAAAAATAATGATAATAATAATAGTGAGTTCTTACATAGCGAACAGATCCATTACAGTTAATGCTCAAGGCACAATCAGAGCACTTCAATTTGCATGAGGGCTGTTGCTGTAGACACCATGGTGTTAAATTTGTTACAAATTAGTATTTAAGTGGTTAAAATTTGTAATTTGTGTAAAGTTTACATGGTTCAATACATTAAAATAATATGTTACTTATAAAAAAATGACACTAGCTCTCCAGTGTTTTGGTTTTTATGGCCATATTAGTGTTGGTGGATCAATAATAGTGACCCCATTACGCTGCCTTGTGGAACACCAGCAGGAATGCCCTTACAGCCTGAGGAGATTCAGTGTATTATGACACATTGTTGTCTATTATCTAGATAGTCACTGTACAAAAAAAATAGACCCGCCAGCAGCATCCAGCCTTGCTGGTGTAACAAAAGACAGTCATGGTATTTTTGTGATTTAGGAAACCACTGGTAGGAAACCACTCTGAGGGGCTGTTAGTATTGATTTGTTCTTGAAGAAGTTACGATCAATAGTATTCATTTTGAGGGGTAGAAAAGACTTATTAGTACTTGGTAGTTCAGTTGGCAATATGAAATAATTATTAAAAGCATTTGCTTTATCAACTATTTGTGGAGGGGGGCTCAATCGAAGATACAGTCTGTGTCTTTGTATACACATTTATTAGATTCCACACTTTTTTTGTGACAAAGTTTTCTTTATCATTATTTTTGCGTCAGATAATCCTTTCTACATTTCCTTATCAAATTTATGTAGCCATTCTCCTAATGCAGTTATTCATCCAAACTTTATCATTTCCCCTCTACTTGTTGCAAGTTTATTTGCTATATTGTTTAATCTATATTAATCAATTTACTAGAGAAATAAACACTGGATGATTCAATATGAGAATGATCAACAAGATTTTCCTAGTTAGTATCTAATGTTTCTGTGCATATACCATCAAGATTTGTATTTTTGTAATTCCATATCATTCCTTTGAAGCACTATTGTTTAAGTACATTAAATGACATCTTACAAAAAACTAGGCAAGTTATTGGATTGAGAGAGACAAACGAGAGGGTAAGAATAACATAGATCAAATGTAACATAGAGTGTAAATAATGCTTACCACTACACTTCTTGTTCTTTTCAATTCACAATTAACTGACCAAAATGATACCATACCATCCTAAAAAAAAGATAGGTTGCCAGACAATGAAACACCCACAGCAGTCAACAAGGCCTGTTGCATATCTTACTTTTGTTGCAAATGAAAACATCTACAACAACCTAATCAGAAATCATTAGAATTTGTTGGCATCTAGTTCTGCCACATGCCAATAGCATTTAGCATACAAAACTTTTAAATTAATATCATGAAATTAGCTGTTCATTAAAAAAAAAAATGTGAATGGAGGTCAGGGTGGACAGGGTGAATGACATAATAGTGTTGGCATATTAAACTCTACAATTACTCTTGCAATATAATTAAGAAAAGGTGTTTTTTATTACGGGAGTGAATTTGTTATCGTGAAGGACAGCTTTATCAGATATTCCCCAATGATGAAGGTGTCTTGGTCTGAATTCTGTTGATGTAGATTATGAGCAAGCCTGGAAATAAGGCACCTGTCACTGACAATGTCAGACACAGATTCAGGCTTTGTCAGGCACAAAACCTCTGGTGCCTGTCATCCAGCACTGATTTATCCTTTTTAATGCTATTATTAATACATGTCCGGCACTAAGTTGAAAATGTCAGGTACTATTTCATTCATGCCGAATATTTTGTCAGGTACATATTACCAGGCCTGATTATGAGCTTGGCATGTGAATAAATGTCTAATTAATGATTTATATAACTTTTCAGGGAATGCATCTTTAATTAAGATAATGAGATAACGACAAAAATATCACTACATGTATTTATCTATAATAGGACACAGTTTACTAACCTGACTACATGCTATAAATGTACCATCAGGCGTGTCAGTGATGCGTAATATTGGATCTCGGTGAGGCAGGTTTTCAATTTTTGCTGGTAACTGAAAGGCCACCTCTTTGGCTCGAAGATAAGAATCTTCTTTCTCTGCATATTCTAACTGCATGTACGTACAAAACTCATCCCATGTTATAGCACCTTCTGATGACCAATCTATTTTCATAAATAGAGCATCTATATGTTGTAACTGTAATAATAATATGTCTTGTAATTATAAATTGCCAAAAATACAGAACCCAAATGAAACTATTGCACAGAATAGAAGGATAGGTTGCCAGGATAGTCAACAAGGATTTTTTTTATCAGTAATGAAAATATTTACAACTCACTAAAAATCAGATATGAGTGGCAACCAATTAGGAAATTATCAGA
Organism: Patella caerulea; assembly: GCA_036850965.1. NCBI lineage: Eukaryota > Metazoa > Mollusca > Gastropoda > Patellidae > Patella > Patella caerulea. The sequence goes on from JAZGQO010000011.1 coordinate 20,222,669, forward strand.
ATTCATTAGAATTTTTTTCGATTGTCTGTCTCATGACCATAAACAGTGTGTATAAATCTATATTAACTTTAGCTTCTACCGTGGCCACAAGATTTCTCAAGTGATTAAGGGCCATAATTTTGGCAGTAATTCGTAGGAGTTGTTGAAAAAAAATAGGTTACTTCATATTGTGACCTCAAATACTGTATCCAGTAGATATTAACTTTAGCCTCTAGAGCTTTCACAAGATAATTCAACATGAATAAGGGCCAAAACTCTGGCAGTAATATTCAGAAATTATTGAAAATGAATAGGATTCTTTGTTTCATGACTTTAAACAATGTGTATAAATTTAAAGTCAAAATCGGTAGAAATTAATTTTTTTTTTTAGGACTCTGAATTTTGCTTAATCATTTGGATTGTTCGTAGTTGATTTGATTTGATTCTATTAGTATAGTGTTTACATAATTGATGTTTACATAATTGATGTTTACATAATTGCTACAAAACTATGCACATGAGTGATTGCTAACTCGGCTCACTCAACAGTTGCTAGCTTTGCATTTAAGCTTACTTCACTGCAACGCAAATTGTCTAATACATGTACCTTTAATACTATGAATACAGTTATATATATAAATGTCACATACAGTGGGGGAATTTAGAAAAAACACATGGGAAAAGATGTCTGAATATCTAACCCTCCTGAAGAATGGGGGTACGACACCTGCCTCGCTTAGTATCAAACAGTAAACTCAAAGTCGCGATGAGAACAGGCCGAGCACACAGACATTATTGTTCCCATCAGTCACACCCGATCGAAGATCTAGAAAACGGCCTTAACACTGACATGACTTAAACTGTGTCAACAATTCAGGTGCACAACCTAAAAAGACCTGACCCGTGTCGTCTATCAATCAGAAAAGGGGCATTTAAGGAGCTCACAACAGGTTATGTATAAAAAAAGGGACTAAAAAACAGATATGATCAAAGTTGGTAGAAAATGAATAAGAATAGAGGATATTGCAAGCTTTTGTCAATGTGAAAATATTTAAACTTGGGTTTTTTTTACCGTTAACCAAATTATAGGTTAAGTGCTTGTAAAGCAGAAATATGTCATTTTAAAGTAATAGTTTCCATAATTTTGTCCATATTGCAACCACAATTTTACAAAAGTCATGTTTTTGTACAGCCTGGGACAATTTTGATCAGATAGCAGTTCAAAGCGTACAAAGAATATCCAAAAATGTTTAGTTACAAGGGGGAAGGGGGCTTAGCTTTTCTTGTCTGCTCATAGCATTTTTATGGATGTTATTTGTTTGAATGTTTAGATGCACATTTCTCAGTGTTCTTAATCATTTTTGATTTAAAAACTTTATATATTCTTAAATGAAATGACTTTAAAAAAAAAAAAAATTTGTCCTACCTTGGTCTCTGATAAATGAAGTTGGCTTTTTAATAATTGCTTAAATTCATCCAATTCTAGACAACCTGTTTGATTAACATCAGCCGTAAGAAATGCTTTCTTTAGTTCTTCTAATGTATTAATGTTAATCTTTTCTTCGATCTAAAATATATATAATCAGTTTGTGTTGGCATACCTTTTATTTTTCATTGTGTACCATGAAACAAAAGTAGTGCCATTTACATATGTACAGCTGTGCTTATATTTTCCGTACATATATAGTATACACACAAAATGTAAAAAGACATAGGTTGCCCACATCACATATTTGTTGTTAATGAATAAAACATTTACAAGAAATTAAAAACATTAACAGCAACAACCCACTGAGTAATATTAGAATTATTTTGTCTCATGCACAAGTGCTCAAGGGCCATAATTCTGGGAGCAATCATCAGAAATCGTTAAAAATCAATAGGTTTAAATTTGTTTATCTTAAAATCTTAACCACTGTGTATAAATTTTCTTTCTTTTCAATCTATTCATCAAAATTAACTTTAGATTGCATTCCTGTTCTAAAAATGGACCATTTCGCCACAAGATCTGTCCAGTGAAATTACCAATGTCAACTTCTACAAAAGCTTCATAACTTAAAGTTACATTATGGGAGATTAGATAAAGAGATGGCAGTTCTCACTATAATAGTTAAAAACTAGATAGTGTAAAGGTAATTTGTTGAAAATTTCAATCAAATTGGTCCACTATTAGCCGAGAAAAAGCATTTGAAATATTCATATAGCCTCAGTCATCATTACTCAAATCATTAATATAAACAGCATAGTCTCGATTATCCACTTGATTGATTTAATTATCAACAGCCATTAAGCGGCATATAGGAATTCAATCTGCCAACATCGAAGGCTAGCCTTGACTTTAAGAGTTTATTATGGTCTGGATATGTTAATTAATGTCTAATTGATTATTTAGATAACATCTCAGGCCTAAAGAAAGACCTGTAATAAGCAGATTTTGCTCTTGCATAACGCTATTTTAAGCAGCAATTTATTGTACAATAAAAGGCCATAATCCAGGATGTTACATTCTGACATGAGACCTTGAAATATAACCACACATTTTAAATTTCATTGTAATCGGACCCAATTCTGGCCGGTTCATTTCAAAATGCATTAAGAACCCTGATATAAACCCACAGAGGGTCAGATAGACTGGGGCGACTACCTACATCAACTCTCATTTTGTATTGGAATTCAAATTCAATTCTACTTGTGTGAAAAGTAGATTCAATTGATTCTTTGTCATTCCAATTTTTTCAACTATTAGGTATAAATAAAAGTGGTTCCGTACATACACCAAATAACACACATCATACTCAAAAATCTGCGCTAACAATTTTACAAGCAGAAAAAAGCATTGTAACATTTGGAGAAACTATACCTCAGTTGTATCACTAAATTTCCTTTGAACTTCTACTGATGATATTTGTCCTTTTAGAGCATCCAAAGTTAATTTAGAAAAGTCAAAACACACACTAGTGTTACTGTCACCACTTAATATAGGTGAAAATTTACTCTCATATTTCTCATTAACAGGCCTGGAATTTGGTTTTAATTTTGAATTAGACACAGAGTCCTCTGTTAAAAATGTCTTCCTGCTTTCCATTATTGACAAATTATACCAATCCCAAAATTAAATCAATCTATTAACATATTTCTTTCTTCACTGGATAATATTTACAAGAACTCTCGATTATTAACATGTTAAATTTGGAGTTAATTCCCTCAAAGTCCAATCGCAAATGTCGCCTAGATTACTAGAATAATTTACATTCAATCCACTGCTTTTGACATAAACATAAGAAAATTTTAAAATGTTTTTATGTCTAATGTAACAGAATAAATCCAATTGCTGCCAGAACAGCAGCTTTAACTGTGTTCTGTAAACTTCCAATGTTCAACTTGATTCTAATCTACCTGATTCCTTCTTTCAATCAACTGTTATACTTCATTCTCAGATTAGAAGATTCCAAGATACTATTTGTTTTAGGGGTAAATTTAATCACAGACATACTTGTATTTTGATAATAAATAGTTCATGTCACAAAAATAATATTTTTCATTCCAGCAAAAATCAAAAAAACAATCTGATCAAAATATAATAAAAGAAACAATTCTATAAAATATGTCACAAAAACCAATGAAGGGTAACCTGCATTAACACCCCTTAGTTCAAAATGAAAGTAAATTTGCAATAATTCACAGACTTGTCATTAAATGTAATTAAAGTTTTATCAAATACTCAGGTCAATAGTGAAGTTAATAATGACCTGTCACTTAGTATTGATAATAGATCAAAAGTTAGGATAATTTACTACCTTGGTTATTGAATTCAGGTAAAAAAGATACATTACTCTGTCATCATTTAGTAGAGTACCAAACAAAAACGTGAATTCACACCGTGAAATAAGAAAAAATAGCTGCTTAATGATTTACTAGAACACTAATTGTATGCCTATCAAACTTCAAAGCAGCAAATAAATTTAGAAGATCAAAGTCTTCATTTGATATTGTAACATAATATGATTATTCTGCACATTGTTATTTGCTGAATGGCGCTGTTTTTTGCTGAACTTGGTAAGCAGACATTTTGCCAAAAGAGTAATTGATCAGTGAAGAAAGAGAAATGGGGTTTAAAATCAACTCAACTTAAAACAGGTTATTTCCGAATTAACATATGGTTCAATTTCATTTTCATAATTTGTTTGTGCATAGGGGTCTTTAGCAAAGGAAGGAAAGCCGAGGACCCGGAGAAAACCAACAAGATTGGACCGACGATCCTACTCCAAGTCACTTAGAGAGAGAGAGAGAGAGAGAGAGAGAGAGAGAGAAATGGCATTTAATGTCCACTCAACGCAACCTAGGTCATTTTCGGGACTAACATATGGTTTAATATTATTTCAATAATTCGCTTGGGTGTAGGGGTCTTTAGCAGTGGGCAGAAACCGGAGTGCCCGGAGGAAACCCACGAGGTTGAGAAGCCCCCTCCCATCTCCATGCCACATACGCTCATGCCAGGGATCGAAACCACAGCCGCAAGCTAGAAGTGACTGCCAGCTAGAGGTTGAAGCGCGGCACTTTAGACCACTAGCTAGGCCATCCCAACCCTGTTGTCACTTAGAACCAAGGATTTGAAACCACACCAGATGACTCAATCAGACCTTATGTTACATACAACATGCTAAACAATTGTCCAGTGGAATAACAACCTTGATGTGAAGGAATATAGATTGCCAGGCAACGTAACATAAGCCCACATAAGCTAAGTCTTCTGAGCAGTCCACACATTTTTTATTTGTCGGGAAAGAACGCAATTTACACCCCATAAAGCAAATTATCAAAAATCATTATTATTTGTTTGACTTATATAAATAGTTCATCTGCCTTATGCTCAAGTATCTTGAAGTTAGCTGACCAAAAGTCATTGAAAATCAAGACGTCTTTGTCTCAAGACCTCAAAGGTTCAACCACTGCAGTATTTACATTTGATATGATAATCAATAGGCATCTTTGTCTAAAGACCTCAAACACTGTATAACTTCACCTCCAGAGCATCCACAGTAATTATTGGAAATCATTGACTTTAAATGACAGTAATTATCAGAAAGTTGACAATCAATAGGCATCTGATGACATTCAACATTGTGTATATACATATGTAAAGTCCATCGGTTTATAACTTTAGCTTCTAGAGGAGAGGTGTAACTCCAAACAGGAAAATGAAATGAGATGGAGTTTACCATTCTATCATTCTGCTCCGACTGGACTAATGTAACAAAACACAACACAAGTATATGGATACAACTATACTTCTCTATTATTTAATAAGGAGGTTTCGTAACAGATACAGGTCAAGTTTTCAAGTGAATGATAAATATCCATCTATTCATCCTACTTATACATATTTTAGCTTACACCACTGAATAATAATCAGAAGAAACCATTAGTTGGTAGTTGGGCACGCGCCAGTATGCTATGAGGGAAATTTGGCCTGAACAGCAGTGCAACGATCAACTCTCATATCGAATTACAAACTGCCAAGGTATCTTTTACGTGCACATCAACGGCTCAATGGTTGCCCTTGTCAGGCCCTCTTTTCTGTACCACTGAAAAGGGGAAACAACACTGGAAAAACTTTCACGTCCAAACCATGATCGAACACATGTCCTCCAGCCCCTCCAGGTGTGTGACTCGGCATCTTACTCCCTTAGTCATGTAACAATGAAAATCAACAGGCTGTATCCTCTCTTTGGAATATAAACATTTATTAAAATCAGATAAAAAATCATGACCTCTACAGGATCCACAACCTTGGCATTACATACTTTTACACTACATGTATTTGAGAACAGGGAAGCAGCTATTTTGGTGGGCAGTTTCAGTCCAATTTACGACAAAATTCGAACTTAACTGTAATTACGTTTTTTAAAATCAAAAATTGTGACCTCCAGAGAATCCACAAACATAAAAACTTGATTTTTCATGCAATCAGGAAGCTATGGTTTGATGTGTGCATGGGTCATGGTGGCTCAGTAGGTAAGACACTATCTCGCTAGCCTGGAGGTCAGGTGTTCGATCCCTGCAATGGTCAAGAAAGTCCATCCAGATTTTCCGGCATGGTTCCACCTTGTCAGTGATGTAGAAAAGAGAACCTGACAAGGACAGCTGCCTAGTTATTCGGTTGGTACAATAAACTAAGGTGCTGTGTACATATTGGCATGCACGGAAAAGATCCCTTATAGCACACTGTATGGCATATGCCCCTCTTTATAAGCCCAGTACATCGTTAAACACCATTTCACTTTGTTTCATTTCTAATATGTGCCAATATCGAAAGGAACTGAGATCTTTGGGTTATTAACATACATTTTAAGTCACATCAAAATTGAATACAAATTGTGAACCGTTCTAAATGAATACTTAAAATTTCTTTCAAATTAGGCTACTTTATTCGGCACCAAGTTATCATTGGGTTTTTTTTGCTTTGAATTTGAATAACATATCTTTAAATGGCAAAATAATTGGCATGGTTGCTATGTGACTTTGTTTTGTAACATACTGATAACTTTGACTTTCTTTTTCTCAAAACTTACTTCCTGACTTGGGTAACTTCAAAGAGATATAGCTCAGTCAATTTTAGCCCTGATTTTAACAAACCAAACATTATTTTGATGGTATTTAGATAACAATAACTCAATTCTCATAATTTCCTGACAGTGCAAGCACTGACCACTTATAATATCATCAAACCACATAGACCGGGAGCCCAGTGGGTCAACCTAGCTGAAAAATGTACTAATTTTCTTCTATAGGTCATCGATGCATATATATGTCTGGTATCATCAAAATGTAAGTCTGCAGGGTTTCTGGTGGTAATGCGATACCCCTCAACTTGTCTAGATTAGCTCAAAAGTGTACTACATGAAATTCGCACAGCAGTGTACTGCACATCTTCAGGTATCACAAAAACACTCTGACAGAACATTTCTAATTGTGGGGTACCCCTGACAGAGCTATGTAATTACCAGACATTTGTAGTGTAGTGCCTGACAAGAGTTATCTAATGTCCAGTCAACAGCTTGGCTGGATTAGTTGAAATCTATACTACCTAAAACAGCTTTGGAGTTGTTCAGTAACACCAGGAGTCCTGGATGACCACTGCCAGACAGTTTGTTTGGTGGGTTACACCTAACAGACTTGCCCAAAATGCCCCCCTCCCAACTAGGCTAGATAAACGGACACTGTTACCGTGTTCTAAATAATTAAATTTTTAGCCAGGATGCGTAGAGTACTAATACCACCGCTACAAATGTCTGGTAATTAATTACATAGCTCTGTCGGGGGTACCCACAATTAGAAATGTCTGTCAGAGTGTTTTTGTGATACCTGAAGATGTACGGTACACTGCTGTGTGAATTTCATGTAGTACACTTTTGACCTAATCTAGACTAGATGGGAGGCATGTCATTTTGGATCAAAAATTAGGTCACAAGTTACTAGGCTGAAACTTTCTAGTTAAGGTATCCATAGCTGGAGTAATTATTTCACAAAACTAACTAAAATTTCTGGGGCTTTCCCCAAGTCAGACCACTATACAAGTAATACATATTACATAAATTCAAAATCTACAAAACTAGATTACATTTTTCATTCAATAATCAACTTACCACACCTTTAACTAAAAAACTATTTGCCTCAGTACATGGTCCATATTTTTTAAACATTCCTTTTTCCTGACTTACAAAAACCTTTCTTTTTGGTTTTTCTTCCACAAAATACAACAGTCTATTTCCAACAGGAATGTTTGCTGTGTTTCCTATATCTGGTAGTTTGGAGGTGCTGATAGTTAACTTTTCCATATTAAATGCCCAACTACTAATTTACTGATGACACCAAAACAAAGTGAATATTTTGTAATTATAATACCAAGAGGTTATGATAAATCAAACCTGGCATTTGTTTCATTTCCAAACGATGAGATCCACAATGAGCCAAAGACAATAAGTATAAATGAATAACTACCAGTATAGACACAGATATCGGCACAATTGGGAATAAAATCAACAACTTTTGAGATGATGAAACTATGGCTGCAAATAACAGTATGAATAATTAAAACAATCTACTGTTTATTTATTAATAAGTATCTATAGCAAGGCGTTTAATTGAGTTTAGTGCAGGAGTGTCTTGAATAATTCATCGATCATCATCCTACATCCCTGCATCACCCAGTCAAGGTAAATATTGTTTTACTTGGAAAACCGATTCTGTGACGTCTTGGTTATTGATCACATCCCTTTATATTTCTTACTTACAACAGGGTTGCCATGCAAGATATGCCCACATTTTGCAAGAGATGGATATAGAACAAGCTAAAAAAAAAGCGATTTTTGGGTACAATCGGGGAGATCCAACATGCATAACTATCGAAAGGAACCAAGATATTTGTGATATTAACATATTCATGAATCTGATTATATAATACAGATCTATATTTCGTTTCGTTTATTTTTATACTTTCGATGGCCTACACTACATAAGATATGACCAGTTGTTGTGATAGGTCACATCAGAGGTCACACAAGTGGCTTTTGACCCTATGATGTCTGACATTTGATTAACCAATCAAAATTGGATAAATATTGTGTCCTGTAGAGTGTCCACAAACAAAATGTGCATGAATGGATGAATAACCGGGGGCAACACCAACATATGACCATATAAAAAGGGAGGGTTTAGCTTTAATGCCAAAACATTCTGATACTATATATGGAATTCAATCGCCTCTAATAGCAACCTGAAGAACTCTGAATCAATTGACATACACAAACAAGACTCAAAACTTATTTGTTCTAATTATACTCTGGATAATTGGTGGATCTCTTTGGAACCATTCATTTGGTGTTTAGGCCCTATATAAATATTTTAATGTTTAATGTTAAACGCTGCAAATTTTCCTGTTCATACAGATCATAACCCATTTTAATTAACACCAGCAGCTGCCAGTCAGGATACACGCACATTTCTGCAACAGATGGATAGAGAACAATCTTAAAGCAAACAGGGGCAATAATCCAGATGGTTGTGGTCTAAAAAATGAAATGAAATGAAATGGGGTTTAACATCCTACTCTTCTGCTAATGGACGACGTGTGCTATGAGGGAAATTTGCCCAAGAGGCGGCGCTACGGCCTACTCTTACATTGAATTCCAACTGCCAAGGGAACTTTCACATGCATGCCAATGTGTACACAAGACCTTGGTTTTTCGTCCCATCCAAACAACTAGACAGCTGTCCCTTAAGGTCAAAAATGTGCAAATAGCTATAGGGACTGAGATCTTTGGGATACAAAGATATGTTTTAAGTTTCATCAAAATCGAATAAGAATTGTGACCCCTAAAGGGTCCACACCCTTCATATCACATATTTTTACACAGCTTACGTACAAAGAGCGGCCATTTTGTTGGGCAGTTTCATTTCAATTTTTCCCGAAATTTGAATTATGGTGGAATGGTGATATATTTAAACGTTTTTTTAAATTGGAAAAGAAATTGTGACCTCTAAAGGGATGTTTATGTCGACCTTGCTACTGAAAGCGACTGGCGTTTCGGCAACTGGGAGCACCTGAAAGCAACTGAATGCAACTGAAAAAAGTCGACCTGAGCGCCTCTTACAACTAGTTGCAGTTGCAATCAGTTGCAATCAGTTGCACATGTTCAACTTTCTGCAACTCATTGCAACTAGCGGCAACTAGTTGCAGTCGACATGAGCGTTCTTGCAACTGGAGTCAACTCGTTTCCATGGAAATAACATCATGTGATAAGATCCATGTGTCATGTGACTTTATAAATAAACAGATGGAAGCGTATGAAGAGACCCACTTTTCAAATGTTGATGATGGCGACAATACTACTAGAATTGTAGTAAGACCGACCATGCCTTTGTGTTACTTCGTTTAAGTTATTCGCAATTTTGTTCGTCACATGATGAATAAATTAACAGCCACATGTTAAGTCGACATAAGCGCTCCGAATTCAGTTGCTCCCAGTTGTCCTCAGTTGCTGATATGATCGACATAAGCACTCTTGCAACTGACTGCAATTAATTGCTTTGGGTTGTAAAGTCGACATAAGCCCCGCTTTAGAGAATCCAGAAGCCAAATATGCGATTTACAAGGGGAAGTTATTTTGTCCGGCACTTTTAGTCCAATTTTCATGAATTTGAATTCAACCAACATTATGGTGTAACAGTGATATATTCAACCATTTTTTTAAAATCAGCTAATAGTTGTGACCACTAGAGCGACCACAAGTTAAAAATGTGATTTTTTGTACAATCAGGGACAATAATTCAGGAAATTACAATCCAATATGCGGGAATATCAACAGGAATCAAGATCTTTGGGATATAAACATGCATTTCAAGTTTCATCAAAATCGGATCTCAGATTTAAGTCAAGAATTTACTCAAAATTGTCCGTCTTATTGTAACTGAAATATAGTCCTTTATTAGGGCTGCAACGATTCATCACTATCGCGATACAATCATTGTCTGTATCGCAATTCGTTATCCAAATAATAATTTCACAAAAATAGACTAATATTCCTTTAAATACATTAATAATCCATGAGCAAAATAATTTTTTTACTTTCAGCATATTAAGGATCTTTAACCGTGAAGTGACTTATAAGTTGACAGAGAAAACACCACATTTAAAGAGGGAGAGAGAAATGGGGTTTAATGTCCACACAAACTAGGTCATTTCGGGACTAACATATGGTTTAAGTTGACTCAATGACAGGCTTTATGATACAGTGCACACATGCTAACCTTTCAGCCATTCAGCCCCCTCACCACATTTAAAGTAAATCATAATTACAGTAGGCCTTCGAATTTTCACAGTGAAAGATTCTCAAAATTTAAGAATATTTTTTAAATTTATTTCCAAAATCACAACATTAATCATATCATAGACTATGAATTGTGATGTGCATCATGTCGTAGCCTGGCTTATCGTTGCAGCTCACCCTTTACAAAACTTGTGTTATATTTATGTATCAAATACAAATAAGAAACTATATGCAAATTTAAGTTTTGTGTTTCTGGATCAAGTATGTGGACTGCTTAAAACGGCAATTTCATATTTTTTAAAATATATTAAAATAAAGCCCTAAAATAGATTGTATCTACCTTGTTTAAGAATAATCCTATTAATCCTATAATTCACAATTGTCAGTTGAGAAATGGGCAAAAATATCATTTTCAACTTCAAATCCAAACATTTGAAGATCGTCATTGCATGGAGGGGAATGGGAAAACAAGGGAGGTAATTCAAGAAATTGTGTTATTATTTTCTGTGTCTGTGAAATATTGCCCATGATCATATAATAGACATTTGACAACCTTTTGAGCAAAAGACATAGAAATAATTATGTTTTGACTTTCTTAGAAAATATGAAATTTCTGCTTTAATGAAAATGTCTGGATTGATGGATACAGTAATTCATACATTTTTTTAAGTAAAATATTTGGTTTTCCTATAGAACTTCTAATGAGATATTACTTTAAATGACCATAATAAACAGTTAGATTGTTTCAATTTAATCCACTATTACTAAAATAGGGAATCACTGTGGCTAAGTGGGAAAGGCGCTGGGTCATTAGCCTTGAGGTTGGGTGTTCGATCCCTGTATTGGCCGAGAAAGTTCATCTCGATTTTCCGGCGAGGTTTCCCCTTGTCAGTGATGCAAAAGGAAGGCCTGACAAGGACTGCTGCCTAGTCGTTTGGATGGTACGAAAAACCGTGCACATAAAAGATCCCTTGGCAGTTGGGACTCGATATAAGAGTAGGCCGTAGCGCCACTACCATGGCAAAATTTCGCTCATAGCACACTGTATGGCAGGTAAGGTGCAGAAGGTGCAGGGCAGAAGAGTAGAACGTTATACCCCATTTCATTACTAAAATAATGGAAACTTTATAAGCAGGATATTGACTACTTTGAGTTGGCAGTTATGATTATAATGACCACAATTCTAAAAGTTATTCATATTGTCTTGTTTATGAAGAAAACCTAAAATACATAATATACCGTAGTTGATTTATTTGAAAAGCTGCACAATCGACAAATCTTATAATGTTATTGCATGTTTTCCGTTAACGGCCCATATACATGTACATATAGCCAACTATATGTGCCAATTTCATTTAATTTATTGTCTTATATCGAAAGTTGGTTGGTAAAATGTAAATCTATACACCAAACTCAATCACAGTTAAGTGATGATTTGACCAACTGCACATAGTATTGATTTCATATCTTCGTGGTAAATTGTATGACATTTGACACGCGACCCATTAACCAATCACTCCGACAAACGATGAAGTCATAGTATACGTTGCTACAACAATCCGCCATATTGTTTAAATTGTCTAAACTGTTGTACTTCCACTACGGTATACAAGTTTTCAATGAAGTTCTTTTTGGTCTCAAAGTTCAAATAAATATTTAGTAATATTCTCACACGGTGAATCGTTTATGCAACAATTCAATATTTAAAGATAAACCGGTGTAGATTTTAAGCAACTTACCTTTGATTTTAAGTTTTCTGCTACATTTCCTTGAATAAGTCCTGGACGAAAGATGAAATCATTCTCGTCAGTTCCATCAACAGCACCCAGGGTGAGTCTTCTTGGTTGCCGAATATGTTCTTCTGTATCATTAGTGGCATCGGTGTTGGTTGTCCTCAGTTTCCATGATTTTCTTGGACCACCCACGTGAGTGGCAGGTCTCTGACTCTGAGACCACAAAGAAAGGTCAGTACCGCGTACTGCTGCCGTCGACGGGCATCCAATATTGTCAAATAAACCTGTGTTGTACGTGGGATGAGACTGTAAATTTGCTGCAGCGGAACTTGGTCGTATTTTCTTACTGGTCGCAGTGCCTGTATCACTATCGGATGGATTGATAGGCATTTTGCGCCTACAGATATTTAACAAAATCCCTGTCCTCTTATAATAAAGTCTATATCCATAATAATACAGTATAATATATAACTGTCTTTTCTTCCAAATCACACGCTGTCATGTTTATGTTCTCCCCGACAATGGCTGTTTTCTTCAAAACACGACACACTCACTGGCCCTATTATTATTACAGTAGGCCTACAGATAACGTACTTCTCACCTGTCTTGTTTGTGTGTATTTAGATAAACCCCTAAAATCAGTATGTCGAAATCAACTGAGCTAGAGTTATAACTTTTGATTACCCAATTAAAGGTAATACATTTGCCATACAGGTAAAACTTTTAATATTTAATCTTTATCGTCTGGTATATTTCCTTAAAGCAGTGGTTTTAAAACACAGCTATGAACTTACAGTGAATACTCAATTACGATCATGTGGTTTTTCGCATTTTCGTAGTGTGCCGTTCAAAATTTCGCGGCACAATAGGAAGATTTTGCGGCACACCTGTGTGCCGCGGCACACTGGTTGAGAACCTTTGCCTTAAAGACTCATACCACTCTTGTTGTAACGGAATAAAATGTAATCTTTATTCTGCTCAACAAATTGTATTATTTTACAATATTTCATTTATGATAGTATTATATTTTATATACCCCATTTATAGGGAAAGAAATGAAGTGGGATTTGACGTCCTACTGTTCTGCTGGTAACCTGGGGTAATGAAGACGGGCGCATAAGCGTACGGGGCAAGGGGGGGGGGGGGCTAACTTTCGGACAAGCTGACTTTTCGGGCAGACGGATAAAGTGAGAAAAAAAAAAATTCATCTACTTTGCTAAATATATATATACAAGGCCAGCTCCGATTCTTAGCCTCTCGAAGAGTTGACAATGGATTAAAACATTTTGTGCTACATTTTGTGGGCATCGAGTAGTATTTGTGAATGCAGCTGCAACAGACTGATTGGATGCTTGGTATTTGGAGAGGGGTTTTGGTTACAAAACCATAGGATACTTTTGGAGTTGCTTACACGGGCTAGTAAAGCAGAAAACGCATTTGCGGTGGTCAAATTTGCAAAATTTTCTCCGGGAGGGTGAAGCCCCATACCCTGCGACGATTGATTGGTTGTTTGGAATTCGGGTCAGCAGGTAGGCTGTACTGGACCAAATTGTTGTTGCTGTATTCACAGTCTGGAATAGCGTTTGCGGCGGTTAAATTTTCAAAATTTTCCCGTCTTCGTCGACTGTAAATGATAGATTGAAATTCGAGTCAGCCACCTTAATTAAGCTATGTTAGACCACTTTGAAGATGCTTTGTTCACGGGCTGAAATTGTAGGAAAACGTGTTTGCAGCGGTCAAATATTCCAAAAATTTCTCCTGGGGGTGGGGGTCGCTGTCTGTAAACTCGAATTTTTGGGCAATTCAGGTTCTGCCCTTCTAAATGTCATCGGGCCCGTACACCTATGGACGGGCATACGTCATACAGTGTGCTATGATGGAAATTTTGCCCGGACAGCGGCGCTACGGCCTTCTCTTACATCGAATTCCTACTGTCAAGGGATCTTTTACGTACACGACACGGGACCTCGGTTTTCGTCCCAACCGAAAGACTAGACAGTTGTCCTTGTCAGACCCTCTGTCCTGAATCACTGACAAGGGGAAAAGCACGTCGGAAAATCAGGATGGACTTTCTCGGCCAATCAGGGGTCGAACAACCGACCTCCAGGCTAGCGAGTCAACGCCTTAGCCACGTTACCCCCCCCCCCCCCCATTATCAGAAAGGAATGAAAGATGACCCCAATAACTATGGCGGTATATTAGTGCCAAAATTCTAACGTGCTATCGTCTAATTTCTTACTTCTATTCATGTAATTTCTAACGTCCATTCATGTAATTTCTAACTTCCATTCATGTAATTTCTAAATTACGACAATATATAATTCAACTTCATTATTTGTTCAGTGTAAATATCAATTCTGTTTCAAGGCGAAAAATGTCTACTTCATTGCGGTATTACATGTTAAGCATGAACGGCAAACAAATTTAGAATTATGATACTTATACTTGGCAATCATCATTACGATGTCGTTTGGTGTCGCCACGGTGTATTCCCGCGAAGGCGCAGTTACAGAGCGTGACCAAAATTAATCCTTCCCGCGAAGGCGCAGATATCGAATGTCGGCTTTCGTTTGAAGAGAGACATGTTGTTATTAGAACCCAATTAAAGCCCCAATAACACTCTTGTTGTAACTGAATAATATGTCCCAATCTTCATTCTGGTCAACAAATCGTATTATTTTAGAATATTGCAATTAAATGATGATATAAATTTCATCTTAACACAGCTATTTTAAAAAATTGGAAAAATTCCACCCATTGATTTGAAAAGTCTAACGTAAACCTTTTCAAATGTGACTTGGATTTTAAAATATTTTCGAACCCTCTGGACAAGTAAAATAGGTTGTAATGGATAATTTACACAACAGGTAGGACACTTAAACATCTAGTACTTAGAATAAGTGTATTATTTATTTTCTGGAGCTACCAAGCCAGCAAGAATGTTATTGTCCCTTTAACTGTGTTAAAGATTACATGTATATGAATTTATGTTCACTCTAATTTTATTCACCAATTGGCAACTAATGATTAAAATGATGAAAACGATTTTATGAATTTACATGTATGTTCACTACGAGTGCAATATAGAGAAGACGAAGATGGTACGGAGATTTGCAGCTCTACCGGTAGAAAGGGTAGGTGTATTATATTATGTCTTGATGTATTGATCCTTGGTTTCTCTTATTGGGGTAGACTCGGAACGTTTTGACCACTCTGGTCGTCACATTCGTTTTTGTTATCAAATTTATTTACCAAGTCTATTTTACGTGTAGGTTGAAGATGCCCACCTACACATTATTGCAGAAATGCAAGTCAATCCAAAAATAACCGATTTGACCGACTACATAACAAATCAATGGTTCGAGGGTGAAATGTCAATTCGTCAATGGAACCACTACGACACCGAGGAGCACAGAACCAACAACAATCTGGAAGGATGACATTCAAGAGTCAAGAAACTGATTGGAAAAGGCCATCCGAATGTCTTTGAAATGATCGCATTTTTGCAACAAGAACAAAATATTAATGAGATAAGAATCGTCCAGTATGCAGGGGGACAGGAACCACCAAAGAAGAGACATAAATATACCCCAATCCAAAGCCAGCTCCAGGAATTAATCCGTTACGGTCAATAACTGCGCTTTCGGGGGAATAAACCGTCGCCACCATGTGCTCAGTTTGGCGATTGAGCACCCGATCGGGACCATTTATCGATATAAATGACTCGCTCTTTAGGTCGTGATGTGAAATTTCTAGCAAGCTTGCTTCTGTTGCTCCATCCCGACGATTTTCAGGCGGAAAACAAACTACATAATCTAATTCTTCTAATATTACTTTGTATTTCCACACAACTTTTCTTTTATCAATTCTTTGACGTTTGACAGAAAACATAAAATAAATATGGGCTTACTTATCAATGTGCGATGGTATTTGAATTTCGCGGTGATTTGGTTTTAATAGGTCACGTGACAAAGCTCACCAATCAGACGCACACGACGAAAGGTCAACGGGTCGTGTAGAGTGAAAAGTCACCGGTTTGTTTACGTTTTGATAGTAAAAAAGCGGAAGAATAACTAGAGCTGTGTACTCCGTGTAGATTTTGTTTAAAACACCGATGTAAAACCGTTTACTGTGAGAAACTGAGAAAAATTTAGGGTATGTGCTGACCAGTGGATCAAAATAGATAGAAATATTGATATGTTGGACAAAGAATTGTAAAAATGTGCAGACAAAACTCTCTCTCATTCTAACAATACAGGCTTCTCACATACATTACCAACGTAAAAAAAACAACAACAACTGTGTATGAATAAAGAACTATGTTTAGAGCAGCTAATATTTTACCAGCGAAATAAGAAAAAGAATAATAGGTCTGGTTAATTTGTTAAGGGGATCATATCTTAACATTTTCCAATTTTATTGCAAATGCAAGTTGATGAAGATATTCTCCTATTCCTAAATGTATGGTAACTCAGACCAAGACAAAAGACCACTATAGTCTATGGTAAAGACTGTGTCACCATTGAGGTGAAATGTGCATTGCTTTAAAGTTGCCTTACTGTATCTGAAGAAATTTATGCCCTTCTTGTTAAACTCTACTGTAACAAATGACAGGGTTAGGTTGACTATAGAGATCAAGAATCAAACAATATTTTCTCTGTGGATGCAATCAGGCTGCATTAGGCTACAGATTTGTGAAAATTGTTCGAATATGAAAGTGACAGTCAAATGATATTGATGAAATTATGTGATTTTTTATGAATAGGTCTACACCTGTATACATACATATGTATTTTTGTAAGCGGTTTGGACATTGGTGTGCATGTAAAAAGACCCCTTGGCAGTTGGAATTCGATATAAGAGTAGGCCATAGTGCTGTGCCCAGGCAAAATTTCCCTCATAATAAACTGCATAGCGCACGCCCGTCTTCCTTAACCCAGTACATGTATATAGGAACTACAGATAGATGTATTTTTTAGAAGTGAAAGTTTTCTAGTATGGATTTGGGAAAATTGTTCGAAGCCAAATCATATTGATGAAATTGTGATTTTGATGAGTTGGCCTAAACCTGTATACATATGTATTTTTGTAAGTGGTTTTTACATTAAATATTTTAAACATGTTTTAATTAAATGTACTGTAAATGTCGATAAATGTTCATATCATATTTAGCTATTTTAAGCTGACATATATGTTTTTATTTTCCTTTTTTATTCCAATTCAATTCAGACGTGGTTTCCTCTTGTCAGTGGTGCAGGCAGAGGGGCTGACAAGGTACAAGGACTGCTTTCAAGTCGTTCAAATGTGACGAAAAAACGAATTCCTGTCTAACATTGCTGTGCACGTAAAAAGGTCCCTTGGCAGTTGGAATTCGATATAAGAGTAGGCCATAGTGCTGTGCCCAGGCCAAATTTTCCTCGTAGTACAAAATGTACACTGTATAGCGTATGCCCGTCTTCATTAGTCCAGTACATGTACAAGAGCAGAACAGTAGGACGGCGTTTAACTCCATTTCATTTCTTATTCATATTACTGGAACCATTTTATTTATTTAGTTAACTGTTTATTTTTCTCTTATATGTACTTTTCTTTACTGGCATATATCTTTTAATTTTGTACAGTGTGTACGGACACAAGACCTGATCTGTGTGTAAATACATGTAGTCTGTGCGGTTTAGCCCCCCCAAAAAATTGATGATTTCTTAGGAGTATTCTTAGCCGGCCACATCCTCAGCCCCTCCAAAAAATTCTGTACCCCCCACCCCCAATTTTGTGAGCTGGCAACGGGCCCGATTCTGTGGATATAAAAATCTGAAAAGCAGATTAGAAACCATTCTCCAGTATTAATACAAGTATAATTGCATGTTCAGGGTTGTTAGGTGAATCATTATTAATATTCTGTTGTATCAGTGGGCTCAGATAGTATTATTTTTTTTGGTTTTTTTCTCAACATTATATATAATTATTATACCGAACCAGTATTTCAATCATGCCAAAAACGTTTTCATCTGTATACTATATTTATATTTCTTTTGCATATTGTTGTATTGAAATAAAATGGAAAAAATACTTTTTCAAGGAAATATCACATTCATTGATACAATTTGGCTTTTGACCATATTTTTTCCTCAAATCAGGGGCTAGCCTTGTTCACGGTGTCAGCACAACATTTATCTGATGTTATTGTCCCGTAATTCAGGCATATTTGCAGAAAAATTCTCTCATACAAATGTAAACAAGCCAACGTGTTCCGTCTCGTAAAGGGTATTCCCTGGTCTATTTATGGCTATTGACCCCTGACCTAATGACGTTGATTGCTTTTATGGTTTCTGATTGGCTTAGAATATGATTTCTTCGCCACATTATGGCTACACTTGACAAATATAGTCCGAGGCGCAATTCGAGTGTTGGTCTGATTGTACAAAACATCGCAATAGAAATGTGTACTACAGTGACGACTTACTTGCTTACTTGTGCAGCAAAGCGTCAGATTTTCGCCTGGAATTTGCTGAGACAAAATGAAACGATTTTTGTGGCTAAATCACAGCCTAGTGTTTATATTATATTCAATCGCTAATTGCCATTCAAAGTTGGGGGGTTGGGATGGCCTAGTGGTCTAGAGTGCCGCGCTTCGACCTCTAGCTGGCCGGTCACCTCTATTTTGCGGCTGTGGTTTCGAGCCCTGGTGTGAGCGTATGTGGCATGGAGATAGGGGCGCCTTCTCAACATCGTGGGTTTCCTCCGGGCACTCCGGTTTCCTCCCACTGCTAAAGACCCCAACGCGCAAGCGAATTATTGAAATAAAAATTAAAAAACCATGTTAGTCCCGAAATGACCTAGTTTGTGTTGAGTGGACTTAATCCCCATTTCTCTCTCTCTCTCTCTCTTCAAAGTTTATCATTCATTTAAAGCTGTCATGTCTGATCGAAGTAAAAAGGCAAGAAAAGCTTGGTTTTCCGTCAGATATAAATACTTCAAATTTCCTACCAACGAGTACTTCCTATCAACCGACATTTTGACTAAACTGTGCCATGCTATTGTTAAACAAATTGCAATTTATGCATCTGCTAGGCCTTAGATTCACACTGATCAGCAGTGAATATTCGCTAGGCTATATGAAACAGATTGATCTGCTATATGGGGTTATCAAATTGCCTATATCAAAACTCTGATCTTAAAAATTAAATAGAGCAATTGTGGACGTCGGACCGACGGACGGGTGGACCTACGGACGAACGAACGGACGGGAAGACGGACGGACGAACTGGCGGGCAGACGGACGGGCGAGCGGACGGGGGCGACGACAATATACAACTACATTTCATTGTGGGCGTATAAAAACGAAACGAAATAGGGTAGGCCCCTACTCTGTGTGTTTTAATCAGATTGGTAGGGGTCTACTGTTTTTATTCTAATATCATAATATTCATATTAACTGTTTCCTGCGAGGTGAATCCTGCAAAGAAAGACGTAGTAATGAAGTTCTTTGTTCCATGTTCATACCTGGGCGATTATATAAATTAGGGGCCAGGACAAGAAAGTGTTTTCGAAATTGATAAGCTCCATATAGTGACCCGGATAGGCCTCCATATTTGACCGACGGTGGGCAGACGGACGGGCGAACGGACGGGGGCGACGACAATATACAACCACATTTCATTGTGAGCGTATAAAAACGAAACGAAATAGGGTAGGCCCCTACTCTGTGTGTTTTAATCAGATTGGTAGGGGTCTACTGTTTTTATTCTAATATCATAATATTCATATTAACTGTTTCCTGCGAGGTGAATCCTGCAAAGAAAGATGTATTAATGAAGTTCTTTATATGTTCCATGTTCATACCTGGGCGATTATATAAATTAGGGGCCAGGACCAGAAAGTGTTTTCGAAATTGATAAGCTCTATAGCCTATAGTGACCCGGATAGGCTTCCATATTTGACCGACTATCCGCCATTCGGCGAAAAAAGGGTTGTCACATCGCCTAATGTAGGCCTATGAGTTAAAATTTTGCTCTTAAGGCATTATAATCACCACATGTATCTCATCTACTAGGTGTAAATAATCAAACTTTACATAACATCGTGTTTCGAAACCACACCTTTACGTAACTGTGATATTGCTGACCTCAATGTTAGGTTCAAGACAAGCCAACCAGCGAGGCGCTTTCCAATCACGTGGGTTTTACATAACGTTTGATACTATTTTGTGACGGAAGACAAAATGCTAGAGTTATAAAATAGAACTAGTGTGTGTTCGGGGTTTAATATATCAGTAATGTGGATATAATTCAATTTCAACGATGGTAGATTTAGCTAGGAACGCCTTTAGTACCCAAAACTTTGATCTAGCGGCAGAAATATACGAAAGAACCATCATTGAAAATGGGCCAAAAGTCGATCTTTATCTTGGATTAGCTGACAGTTTTGCCAGAAGTGGTAAATTCACGAAAGCATTTGAGGTTTATTCAGCAGCCTTTCGACTCGGTAGAGTGGGTCAGGAACATTTGAAACAGTTAGTGGATGCACTAGTTGACACAGTTAAACAAGATCATCAAAATTCCATTCAAAAGAAGTCATGTATGTTCACGTGCCTTCTTTGTCATGGGTTACTTAGTGATGCTGTGACAGTTCCGTGTGGCCATACGTATTGTCGGAAATGTCTGGAAAAAGACCAAACAAAAACGTGTAAAATATGTCGTGCTGTTCATTACAAACTTAAAATCAGTAGCATTAAGTCAAATGTGTTATTAAGTAAATTAATTGAAAAATTTTTCTCTAAAGAACACAACGCGACTTCATTAAAATCTAAAGGAAATGAACATTTTGAGAAAGGTGATTTTCTAATGGCTATAAACATTTATTCTGAGGCCATTTCGTTAGGTAGGTGTATTTATGTATTGTGTTGAATTAATGAATCTGTTAAACGTCACCTATAAGTTATAAAACGATAGTTAAGCTATGCAAACGGTTTTCAAGTTATATAAAATCACATAATAATGGCCGCCATCCTAACACCGAGACGGCTGTTATTTACTTTGCTTGCAACTTAGACAAGTGGTTCTCATCGAATTGTTGTTATTTTTAAAATTGGTTTGAAAGTGACATATTGGTTGATAACATATTCGACTATGAAGTCATTTATGTTTATGTATTTAGTCATTTTAATATAGAAATATGCTTATGTAATCCAGGGGAGGCAGGTCAATAATTATTTACATGCCTACCAAAACACAATTTTCGGCCAATCAGCAGGTACCTCTTATGACGTACTTTGACCCTGAAATACGGTGTACTTTACTGTTACACCACTGGGCTTTATAACTTTTTTGGGTTTCTGTCAATTAAAGTCAGTATGTGGCAAGTGTTTGTTTGAGTTTGCTGTGTTGAAAACTCGTTTTCTAAATTGACCTCTCAACAAAAAAAAATGCAAGTGGGCCTACATGTAGGCCACAAAGAAATGAACTAGATACTGGACAATGGTTTGACTCCACTCTAGCCTAACTAATTAGGAGACTAGATGTAGGTCAGTAGGTCTTTTATTAAAGACAGTAAATTAACATTGTGACAGTATGGACAGTTATGATTCATGGCACAAAAATGACAATGACAATTTGGCATAAAGAACGGTAATCAAATGTCAATATTATTATTATTGTCTTATGGTGGATTTAGTTAAAGATACATTTCCGTGTACCTGCAAACTGTGTGATTTGCCACATTTGTTGATGTAGTTAGACTAACATTCAAACTAATTAATCTGTCAAAATTTTTTGTTAAATCCCTGATCGATCAAGCCATGTAGTAGTATGAAATGAAAACTAATGTTAGAGGCCATGCATGTCTGTCATCTCGTTTGTTTGAGTGAAGTGAAGGTCCATTTTTCTGAATGTATTTTTCTGATTTGTGCGTTGACATCCCTCACTGCTCCCAAAACTTCCTAACATTTGATCAAAGAATAACATCTGCTCCCGTGTTCAAGCTAGCACACACTATGCTGGCAGACAACATTCTGGTTGATAGTTAATGTGCACATAAAATGGCCCTGAAAATTTTTCTATGTGAGCAGTACATGGTTATTTTATCCACTTTACGTCAAATTCACATCAATCCGATTAAAATTAATTCAGTTATCTTCACTCAAATTCGTAAAAATGACACCCCCCCCCCCCCCCCCCCCGTAAAAACGACTTTGTCAGTTATCGAAAACACTCTTAATCCCCTCAGACGCCATATATTCAGAATGCTTATTTCTTAATACCTATATACACCCGGCGTGTGTATTCATTAATGCCTGACTGATTCCTTAATCCCCCTAATTAAATAAAAGAATTGACTACGGAATAATTTGTTTTCTAATTCATTTTAATTCAAGATCCAATTTAGAATTTGTTTCATAATGTACGGTTGTTCTGTTTTCCTACTGCAGCGATTTTAATACTCGACCATCGTGTGCAGTTCAAACGATTCGAGATACATTTTTGTCAGAAGAGCAGTGTGGTTCTAATTTAGAATTTGTTTCATAATGTACAGTGATTCTGTTTTCTCACGGCAGCGATTTTAATACACTCTACCATCATGTGCAATCAAAACGATTCGAGATACCGTGTCATTTTTGCTTTGGGATTGGATGGCTGAATGGTTAGAGTGTGCGCACACAGTATCATACGGCCTGCCATTGGTTTCGAATCCCCGGTTCTACGTGGCAAGGAGTAGGGTCGCATGTCCAGTCTCGTGGCTTTCTCCGGGTACTCTGGTTTCCTGCCACTACGAAAGAACCCTACGCACAAGCTAAAGTTAATATCTGATTGCTTCCAGAGTTATGGCTCTTCTTAATATGAAATGTTTTGGGTTTTCGTAGGCAATACTAAGTTAGTTAAGGACAGAACTATTGGAAGTTGAATAAATTCTAATGAGGTGTCTGATAGGCCTACTTGTTGCTTAGTTAAACATACATTGATAATGCAAGAGCTAAATCTGCCTATTGCATTTTTTTTTCTTTAGGCCTGAAATTGTAATTAACTTATCCAGACCATAATCAACTCTCGATGTCATTGATACTATTGATAGCCCACAATATTTACTGGATTGGGATCCGATTTGCTGCTCAACTTTCATTTATGATTTAATCATGAAATGGATAATCAAGACTATGCTCTTTATCGTGCCGACTTCAGTAATACATTATGATTATCGAGGCTAGGCTGAAAATTCAATCGCTAAATTAAATTGTAGGTTCACAGTGGATCAATTTGACTTAAATTTTTTTAGCAAATTTCATTTATCTAATCTCCGATAATGTATCTTTAACGAGTTGTTACTCAGAAAAAATATACAACAACCCTTGTTGATTGGCCGGATGCCTTAGCTGCTGTGGGCATATGTTTTGTTGTCTGCTAACCCATCATTAAATTGTTTGTATTGGCGTACAACTGTCTTCATTGTAATTTTACTTTCCTTTCAGATAAAGAAAATCATCTATTATTGAGCAATAGATCACATGCTTTATTTTCTATAGACCGGTTTACAGAGGCACTAGAAGATGCTAATACTGTTGTATCAACAAGACCTGACTGGCCAAAAGTAAGTACTGCTACTTTGTTAAATGTTACATACATTTGAGGATTTCAACCATGGTGTCTTTAAGTGGGTAAAATGTTGGAGGTGTTGGCTGAGAAATGGCATTGATGCACGATAGAGGGCCTGACAAGGTCATCTGTCTTATCGCTGGGATGGGTCCAAATTTTGAGGTCCTGTGTAATGTATCGAGTTTTATTAAGTAGCTTCCTAATATCATTATATGAACCGTATATAGATGGACATACAAGGAGTCACTTTGGTTTGATTCTCGTGCGAGACACAACAAGATCTCGATGTGTCAATGGTAAGCCAAGCGACACGATTTGTGACATTGCAGGATTTTATACAGAGATGGATTTCTCAAACACCTCCTTAGAATTTATGATAGTTTTATGATTACACGGTAATTGTTCAACCCGATAAGTATTTTTTATCCAGTACAGTAGTGACAAATTTATCCAGTTTAAAGCTTTGAAATTTCCAAATGCAGCAGTTGAAAATTGAGAAATGATAGATGACAATATTTTTTAGTCTTTGTAAGCATTTTGGTTTTTCTTAATAATCCAAATTTCCGTATGTATAAATATGAAAATAAAGTTCAGGTATAAATATAAGAGTGTCTGGAATGATGATTAATTGTGCAGAAGTAAAAATTAAGTGTTTAAGTAGCTTTGATTTTAACAAAAACTCAATGTATTATTTTTTCGCATCCACATGGGTGTGTCCAAAGTAAACAAAGACATTGTTTTAATGCATACGGTAATAAAAATATTATGAATGGATTTTTGTTTCTATGATTTTCAACTTAAAGGGACAATCCCGATAAGAACAGAGTCTCAAAAATTAAAGTCCGAGTATTTATGAAATTTATGGACCAAAATATAGTGGCATGGTGTATTTACCTTGTCTCAAAATTTCAGCTCAAAATATTGAGTCGTTTGGACATGAACGTCAACACTGCTTATCCGGACACGTATACCCTTTAAAGATTACGAGTCAATTTTTTCATTTTTTCATAATCGATTAATGTTTCTTGAGAGGTCTATACAGTGAATGACCCAGGCTTTGTTCACATGTGAACTACCGTTTTCCTGCATGATCTATTACATACAACACAGAAATGGTGAATACATTCGATTACGATGCAGAAATGGTCAATGTGAATTTCTGATATTTAAATGAAATGAACAAGTGTGTAATCTACTAGTATTAATATACTGGGTACATATTTAGTTCAATATTCAGATATGATAGTAGTCAACGATTAACAGATAATCATTGATTATTTCTTCATTATTTTGGCGAGTTTTTGATCATGTGACATACCTTTTTGCCCACCGAAGAGCGATTTATGCTGTATGGTGCTGTTCTGTGTGCATCTTTGATTTAGTTTAATCTGAATCTGCGACTGCGTGTTATTAAGTGTGTAAAAACAAATCTTATACATATATTATTTGGATATAAAACTAATACTAATAGCAGCCAATGATCAAGGGATTACACGTACATTGTATTTGCTGTGATGGGAAAGTTATAGAGTAACTGAGAACATACCATAAAATGCCCGAAGTGAAATGTAGGCGTGTTAAAATATGTGGCAACCCTTGTTTACTGCTTAGACGACTTGGCTACCGTGGGAGTATGTTTTGTTGACAGGCAATCTGTCTTTATAAACTAATATTGTTAGTTTTCCTTATCCTATATGATTATATGTTATTAAGTATAAATATTACTGTAATTAAAACTTATATTTTTTTTTACCAGGGCTATTTTCGTAAAGGTTGTGCATTGTATGGTCTTGGAAAATATGAAGATGCAGTTATTTCATTTTTACAGTGCTTAGCTTTAGATTCCAGTGTTGCCTCAGCGAGAGGATATCTTGCCAAGGTATATTTTTAAATCTCACTGAAAATCTTCAAAAAATTCTCATTATGACTGTGAGACAATGGATATTTATGTCTCGGGACTGGTACAGCGCAGTGGACGCTTACTGTCGCTTACGGCTGGCCCTCAAATCCATTCACTTGATTTGATATTTTCCGCAGATTAATCTTATAGGTTTTTGTTTTTCGTGTTGTGCGGTCCTCCTGCACTTACTATTAGAGTAGAGTTTTAGCCCCTTCGTACTGCAGAATGTTCTCGTTGTCGGGTTTTGCTCCTGTTTGCTCACTACATTTATTATTTTAGCGTTTTCCGAGATTCTATCCGGATGATCACCCTTATTGTTGAAATTGTTTGACGTTCTAACATCTGACATCAACTGGCAGACTGTCGCCATTGAAGAGACGACCATTGTCAAGATCAGTCGCATCATGATTGCTCAAGGTTTCGGGTCTTGAATCCTATTGATTTCAAGAGTTATGTCCCTTGATTAATTTGAAAAATCTTGTGGCTGTTCTGTAGACTAAAGTAATCATCCGATTTACTTTAAATAATTAATAATACCTGTACATGATTTAAGATCATGTGCATTGATTTCTGGAGTTATGTTCCTTGATTACTTTACATAAGTTAAAAAAAATTTGAAAATTAATACAAAATAAAGTCTGATTTTTTTCATCAAAAAGCAAAACCAACTAAGACATCTAGTCATCTGATGACACTGTATTTTATGTATAAATTATGTAATTTTTGTTTTCTTTCAGTCGTTACATTACATATTATCACAGCTTCCACCTGATGATCCTAAGGGACTGGCCTTGCAAAGTCGAATGAATCCATCTATGTTAGATAAACTGATAAAAGAGAATTTTAGTACATCTATACTTCTTCCAGAATTAAATTTGAGTTCCTTATTACAACTACACAATATCATTGATAAGAAAATAACATGTTCTTCTAATTTTGATGCAACTGGTACTGCTACAACAGGAGAGGTAATGATGGATGAAATAATAATGCTTTCTTAGAATATGTACAAATTTTATGGTCTATGTTTTGTGTCAGTTAATTTTTCATATGTAATCTACAAATAAACAACAACTATTTACTATGAATATGGATCTGAGTTTTAATAAACAAGACGAGAGTAGAGAAACTGTTAAAAATGAAGTAGCTCAAGTGTTTTATGATAGGAGAAATCTTATTTGTGGCACCATATTTAATTGTCTTGTCTCATTTGTATTACTTGACTAGAACTAGAACGTTTATTTCATCCTTTCTCCTATTTGGCAATATTTGACCTATATATTTGAGACAATTAAATAGTTGACCCCGTATCACTTCTGAAAGGTAATAAAAGGCCCAAAATGTTACTTATATATGAAGACACTGACATGTCACCTTAGAAACCTGAAAAGTTACATTTTAATATCATATAGCTGACTTATTGGATTATTGTTATATATTACATTTGACTATGTAATACATGTGTTATATATTTGAATGTCTTTATTATAGGGTACTACAAGTATGTCATCAACTTCTGATCTACAAAGATGTAAGTTACCTTGATTTTACCTACAATACTACATACATTTCTTTTAGATACCTTATATATATATATGTAGTAGATGTAGATAATTGTATCAGTGTAGGTCTTTGGTTTCAAGATTTTTTATTGCTTATTATCTTGATCACTTGTTTGAAGGTGGTTTTCATTCTGAATGAAATCAGTATCACTTACTATAAAGGTTATCGTCTGATTGTCTTGAAATTTATACACAAGTGTTTTTGTTGATGACCTGAAAGCCTTTATGTTAGTGGTACATGTTTTTATGGCACTAGGAAGAACTAGAATTGTATCAGTGACAGCCTTTATGGACTACTTTTAAAATATAGCTGTCGTGAACATATGTATCATTGCCTGGTAAATGTACATTGTAGCTTCTCTTTGACATAAAGTTTCATAATCCGTCAACGTTAATAGGCAGGTCAGATGATTAGCTGCGGTGGTTGAATGTTTCTTGCTTAGCTGCTATCTGTCTTTCAGGTGAAAATCATGTTTACAAACAAGTCATCTATTCTCTTATTTTTGTTTAGGGAAATCTGAAAATGATGTAAGCACACAGTCCTTGTTGGAAAATGAAAGATCCAGATCCCTATCTCCATCATGTAGTAACTTGAGTAGAAAACGTGTCCGTGTACTCTCACAGAATCTACCAACCAGCCCAATCAATTCTACCCCACAAAAAGTTCTCAGTAAGTAAACTTCACATTAATTCAGTATTATCCTAGTTTCATGTCAAATAAAGCATAAAATTAATGCCTAATTTTTATACCCATTTTTATACTATTGTACCGATTATTGTTAAACTGTGTATTAAACTTTAGGACAAAAATTTACTAATCATCAAAACTCACTGATATTTAACCTAAGATAGTCTGTAATATTAGTTTTATTTAGGTTGGGCGGTTTGATTGCCAAATGGTTAGCACGAGTACGCTTGTATTATGTAGTTTCGATTCCCCAGTTGTATGTGACAAATAGTATGGTTGCCTGTACAACCTTCTTGGTTTTTTCACGGTCCTCTGTTTCCTTCCACTGCTAAAGACCCCAACATGCAAGCAAGTTAATGAAAAAAAATTGAACACCGAGATGATCTATTGTCGAGTTGACGTTTAACCCCATTTTCTCTCTCTCTCTTTATTGAGGTTGATATTTATGCTTATTTTTATTACAGAATCAGAAAATATGTCAAATCATGTGCAGGGTGATGTACGCCCCATTAGCTATGAACTGTTGAACAAAGAAGATTTAGAATGTTCATTATGTTATAGATTATTTTATGAACCAGTTACCACACCATGTGGTCATGTATTCTGTAAACAATGTTTAGAAAGATGTCTAGATCATCAGACTTGTTGTCCTCTATGTAAAAGTTCTTTAGTTGAGGTAAATATCATTTTATATTCTTCAACTTTGTATATTTATTTACAAATGTGGAGTTTGTTAGTAATGTTACTAAAAGAAATGAAGATTCCTAATATTACAACAGTTTTACTTGACATGATGACCTTAAATCTAGATTGCTAAATTGTTCATCCCTGCATTGGGCGTGATGCAGGATGGAAGGCAGTTGGAATTTGATATAAGAGTAGGCCATAGTGCCGCTGCCCGGCAAATTTCCCCCATTGCACACTGTATGCCTGTTTTCATTAGCCGAGTTTAGGAGCAGAACAATGACGATGTTAAAGCCCATTTCATTTCATTTCTAGAGTGATGGCCCTTGCTTTACTTCATTGAAAGTTATTATCCAATCTGTATGAAGTTCATATGCATTATTAAATTAGTAAGACGAAAAAACATGTCAAATTTAAATGATTTCTATAAATTGCTTCCTTAGGAAGGCTCTTGTTTCGTATCTAAAATTTTAATCTGATCTGTATGAAATGGTCTTGTAAATGCCCACCCATTACATGTATCTACAAATCAATAAATATGTGACAGCCTTTGTTGACCACTCAGACGATTACGCTGCTGTGGGCATGTTTTGTTGTCTGACAGCCTATCTTGTTTTGTTTTGGTCATCGCCAAGCTATTTATCTTTATTAATGAAATGTTATGTTTTTATAAACAGTATTTAGCAGAAAGAAGACAGTCAGTTACGGAATCTATACAAAGTGTAATAGAGACATATTTTTATGAACATTTTGTTCAGAGAAAAACTCAACATGATGAAGAAGTAGCAGAACTTGCTAAGTATGATTACATTTTATACATAAGAAAATAGCAAAAAAAACCTGTCAAATTATCAAGTTATTGTAATAATTATCATGTATTTTACATGTATGTATAAATCTGGCTGTTTACATAAAATGTATGCTTGTTTATCATAGTGTAGCAATTAAATTAATTTTATATGCTATTTATAAATTCACTTCACTAACTGAGATCATAACTCATCTACCAATGTAAAATTTAATTAAATATCACACTATCAAGTCTATATATGATTATTTAATGGATATGTAAAATACAATATCATTAGGCATCGTTTCTCTAATGTTAATTTTCTGATCTGCAAAATGTATAGAAATTATTTTTTTTTTTTTTTTAACTTTCAGAATGGGATTAGATAATAATGAGATTCCAGTATTTGTTTGTACATTGGGGTATCCAGGAGTTTCATGTCCACTCCATATTTATGAACCACGTTATAGATTAATGATTCGTCAGTGTATGGAGTCAGGAACACGTCAATTTGGAATGTGTATTAAAACTGAGTAAGTAATTTATGTTTAAGGTGTATTAACTATTGATTTATTCATGATTTTTGATCCATTTCGAAACGACGTACCAGAAGTGGGTCAAAAGAGGTCCCAGTAGGAAATAGGATAATTATAAGCTTCCGTTCACTTTGATATAACCAGACTTCAACAAAAAAAATTCTAGTAATTTGTTATGCTTGTGTATGGTATATTAGTTGATCAAAATTAGGAATTTTCTACAACAGCTAGTATCAGAAAATGCTGTAGCCAAATGGCACAATGATCACGTGACAACCATAATTAGAAAAAATTCTGTACAACTATGCAATAGCTTTCAATAATAACGACAATGTAAATAAAATTGTTTTTATACGCCCACATTTTTATGTGGACGTATATTGTCGTCGCCCCTGTCCGTCCGTCCGTCCGTCCGTCCGTCCGTCCGTCCGTCCGTCCGTCCGTCCGTCCACATTTTTTTGTGAACAGTCTACAGGTCACAATTTTTATCCGATTTCAATGAAACTTAAAATATAGGTTTATCACCATAAGATCTCGGTTCCTTTCGATATTGGCATGTATCGGACTGTAACTTCATGGGTTATGGCCCCTGATTGTACGAAAAATCACGTTTTTTAGCTTGTGAACAGTGTAGAGGTCACAATTTTGAACCGATTTGGATGAAACTTGACATGTATGTTTATAACCCAAAGATCTTGGTTCCTTTCGATATTTGCGCCCATCGGATCGTAACTTCCTGAATTATGGCCCCTGATTGTCCGAAAAATCGCCCTTTTTAGCTTGTGGTCCCTCTGGAGGTCACAATTGTTATCTGATTTAAAAAATCGTTTGATTATATCACCGTTGCATGGTTATGAAGGTTGAGTTCGAATTTCGTGAAAATCGGAGCAAAATTGACGGACAAAATGGCCGCCTTTTGTACGCGAATAGTGTGAAAATATGTTATATCAAGGTTGTGGACCTTATAGAGGTCACAATTTTGAACCGATTTTGATGAAACTTGACATTTATGTTTATAACCCAAAGATATTGGTTCCTTTCGATATTTGCGCCCATCGGATTGTAACTTCCTGAATTATGGCCCCTGATTGTCCGAAAAATTGCCCTTTTTAGCTTGTGGTCCCTCTGGAGGTCAAAATTGTTATCGGATTTAAAAAACCGTTTGATTATATCACCGTTCCATGGTTATGAAGGTTGACTTCGAATTTCGTGAAAATCAGACAAAAATTGACGGACAAAATGGCCGCCGTTTGTACGCGAATAGTGTGAAAATATGTTATATCAAGGTTGTGGACCTTATAGAGGTCACAATTTTGAACCAATTTGGATGAAACTTGACATGTATGTTTATAACCCAAAGATCTTGGTTCCTGTCGATATTTGCGCCCATCGGATGGTAACTTCCCGAATTATGGCCCCTGATTGTCCGAAAAATTGCCCTTTTTAGCTTGTGGTCCCTCTGGAGGTCAAAATTGTTATTGGATTTAAAAAACCGTTTGATTATATCACCGTTCCATGGTTATGAAGGTTGAATTCAAATTTCATGAAAATCGGACGAAAATTGACGGACAAAATGGCCGCCGTTTGTACGCAAATAGTGTGAAAATATGTTATATAAAGGTTGTGGACCTTATAGAGGTCACAATTTTGAACCGATTTTGATGAAACTTGACATGTATGTTTATAACCCAAAGATCTTGGTTCCTTTCGATATTTGCACCCATTGGATCATAACTTCTTGAATTATGTCCCAGGATTGTCTGAAAAATCGCTTTTGTTAGCTTTTGGTCCCTCTGGAGGTCAAAATTATTATCCGATTTAAAAAAACGTTTGACTATATCACCGTTATATGGTAATGAAGAGAGAGTTTGAATTACGTGAAAATCGGACTAGAATTGATGGACAAAATGGCCGTCGTTTGCACATGAATAGTGTGAAAATATGTTATATCAAGGTTGTGGACCCTATAGAGGTCACAATTTTGAACCGATTTTGATGAAACTTGACATGTATGTTTATATCCCAAAGATCTTGGTTCCTTTCGATATTTGCGCATATCGATTCGTAACTTTCTGAGTTATGGCCCCTGATTGTCCGAAAAATCGCCTTTTTAACTAATTGGAGGTCACAATTATTCTCCAATTTAAAAAAAAAAACAAACAAACTATGATTATATCACCGTTACACCTTAATGAAGGTCGAGTTTGAATTTCATGAAAATTGGGCCAAAAATTGCGGGACAAAATGGCTGCCGTTTGTAAGCGAATAGTTTAAAAATATGGTATATCAAGGTTGTTGGCAAGTAGAGAACACAATTTTAATCCGATTTTGATGAAACTTG
The DNA here is from genome assembly GCA_036850965.1 of Patella caerulea. Taxonomy (NCBI): domain Eukaryota; kingdom Metazoa; phylum Mollusca; class Gastropoda; family Patellidae; genus Patella; species Patella caerulea. The sequence continues at coordinate 20,255,296 of JAZGQO010000011.1, forward strand.
AAATTCAGGTTTGAAACCCAAAGATCTTGGTTCCTGTCAATATTTGCGCATATCGAATTGTAACTTCATGAATTATGGCCCTTTATTGTAGGAAAAATCACTTTCTTTTTAGCTTGTTCTCTATCCATCTCTCGAAAATGTGGGCGTATCCTGCCTGGCAGCCGCTGGTTGTTTTTTCAGAGATGGTTTTTCCGATATTGGTTGTATGTTAGAAATCCGTGATGTTCAATTTTTTTCTGATGGTCGATCAATATTAGATACTGTTGGCGGAAGACGTTTTCGTGTATTGAGTAAAGGTCATCGTGATGGTTATGATACAGCTAAAGTAGAATTTCTTAAAGAAACGGCAATAGATCAAAGTGATATGGATGGTTAGTATTTTAATTATATATTATAAAATATATACAGAGATGGCTAGTAAAATTGCATGTTTATTTCAATAATTCACTTGGGTATAGAGCTAACAGGGGACCTAAAGAAATTCCGTCAGGCAAGGCAGGAGACCCAACAAATCATGAACAATTATGGGATCCAAACTACACAACTTGACTCAATGATGACGGTATGGTATTAACACAAGTTAGACCCATCTCCCCATTCCAGTTTTGTCCGCTTTAGATGAAACTCAAAATATATGTTAAGGAATGAGTTCGATTTTGGTGTACCTTTAGACAATCCATTCCCATTTGAAATTCATCTTCTCATCCCCTGAAAAATATATTGGCTTTAATCTAAGGAGAAAAATGAATAGTGAATCCAACTAGTTTTGTTTGTTCGTCATGTAACCTTTTCATCACCGTGATTGGGGCCCATTGAGGGCCTACCCTGCCTACCCACCAAGCATGCCTCTTGCCAACAATTGTATTGAATTTTGAACAATTTATATTATGTTATTCAATTATTAGATGATTTCATAAATAATGTTGAATAAAATGTTTGTATGTTTTGTTTATTTTAGAAGTATTAAAACTACAAGAGGAAACGTACGAAGCTTGCAGATCATGGATAAATAATTTAAGGTTGGATTGTCAACATAAAATTATTAACCATTTTGGAGAATTTCCTCCACAAGATCCTACACCACATACTTCACCAAATGGACCTCAATGGGCCTGGTGGGTGACTGCTGTTCTTCCCTTGGATCCTAAAGTTCAACAAGCCTTGCTAGCTATGACATCTCTGAAAGACCGCTTGCAAGCTTTAAAAAAAGTCATGAATTATTTAAATAAAAAACACTCCAAATGACTGCTAATCCCCCACTCAATTTTAACATCAGAGTTTTTCTGGTATTTTGGTATGAGTGTTCTTGTTTTTTACGTGTCTTGGTTTAGTGAGAATTGATGATATAGTTATGTTTGTACTACCTCCTTGAAATCCCTTTCTATGCACAAACAAATGACATATATGTAGTGTTGAAAAGTGCTTAGATATGTATTATGACAATTTGAAGAATAACATCTGTAAATTAAGTACTAGGGACCGATACTATATATTGGTACAAAATTTCGAAAGTTTTATGTAGTTTTATGTAGTGTTTGTTAAAACATTCATTGTTAAGTATTCTGTGATTTGTTAATGTCATCTTAAATTTATTTATTATTTTAACCTATAAAACATACCTGATAATATTTTAATTGAGAGTATTTCGTCATCAATGTGCTTATATATTTCGGATAATTACTTACAGAGTTATTTTCCTTTATTATGTCATGGAATATTTTCAGTGGCATGATTTTACATCTAAAATTGAAAATCTATAAGTATAAGTTGTGGGTAGCCGTCTCAGATTTCTCTCATGAAGCTACTGGTTTCATTGTTATGTGAACTCTTCAGGCTTTGTTGAGATTTTGCGGATGTTCCCTATGTTGCAACCTAACCTGTATGTAGTATGTGACAACCTATCTTAAATATTAAAACTAATTCTGTCAATTAATAATAATTAATTTACGATAGTGCTGACAATTCAACTCGACAAGGTGCTCTCAGATGCTTTACATTAGTACAGCTAATATAAAATTACAACACATTTATACATAAAAAAAGACATGAACAAAAACAAAGAACATTGTTAATATTCCGTACATGTGATAAAAGTTTGACACAAACACAGCTAGATTAGTATGTTTGATGAACTATATGTCATTAGCCAGTTTCAAAACCAATGTTAAAGAAATTATCACCCCTGGTATCAATGCCATTTTAAATTTATCTTGGTAATGAATATTGTCTCTAGATACAGAGATCACTACCTCAGAATTGATCCAAATTTGCTGAATAGAAGTAAAGTTATATTTCATTTATCAAGACAAATTATATTCCATTCAATTTAAATATCTCAAATCAGGTGCCTTATAGTAATCCTATTTTGTCTAAACACTATAATAATTTGAGCTCAAGAGATGAGATCTGGAATGATATTTGGTATGAAGCCAGGGTACATAATGAGAATAAAACTTAATTCCTCTTCTGTGTGCAATATATGATTTATGAAGGAGAGGAATTATAATGATTGCTGGTCTTTGAGTTAGTTATTTTTCGCAAAGTAAGCTAATGGTATTTTTTTTACTATTTGTGATAAGATGTTGATATGTGATATACATGTATATAACCACAGCTTATATTCAAACTGATCTTTGTTATATCATGAATTATTTATTATTTAGTCCATTGTGTACACAACACAAACACTTAATTTAAAATTTTATAACAGTAACCTGAATTAGATGTAGATAGTTTTAATAAATAAAAATACTCTAATGAAAATCATTATGAATAGAAAATGTTCACCAAATAAAGAAAAACACTGGTACAGATAAATTCCTTGAGTAAACTAGATTTCTTGGAAATAGTGTTTAAAATTTAGAAATATTAGATTCTCTTTGACCTTTGTATATTTATACGATTTAAATAATTGTTTTTAAAAATTTAAAATCTTATTTTTGCTTTATTTAAACATTATCATTGTTTATATGATTTCAAAAATTGGTAAGAATTACTCAAATTATTTCTTTTAACAGAATGATGCTGTGTTTAAATATGATTAAACTCATTATAATCATGGTAAAACCCCACCTCATTTCATTATAATCATGGTAAAACCCCCATATTAGTTCATTATAATCATGGTAAAATTGTAATAAGTATTATCACATCATAATGTTGTTCATGATATTACCCATTCAACCCCTTCCCATCCTATGTGGTGGACATAATTAGAATGATCAGTAAATAATTGCAATATTATTAATGTTTCAATTCTGAATGAGATATTTTTTCAACAGAGGCTAATAATAAATTTAAGTTAGTTTATGTTAAACCCCAAATTGTAAATTACTTGTGTATAATATTATATTATCTATTGATAAAATGATGAATAAATTCTTGTTTAACTTCAATATTGACTCTTATATTAAAGGAGCTAAATCGCTTATATTTGGGATTTAGAAATTGACACATATGGTTTGTAACCCATATTATAACATTGTAATATGAATGTATAAATTGATTTACATTCAATCGTTATATTTTGCGAAATACATCGGAACTCTCAATCAATGGCAATCTCTAGCATCTGGTTATACAGGGGTGTTTTGGTTTATCATGGCGGAGGCTATCAATTCGAGGCGGGGGCATGGGGGTGTGTGTGTCTTGATTGATGATTTTTATGCCAATGCAAAGGCTGCATTCTCATCAGTAATGGATTCAACAGTAACAGTGTATACAAAACGACTGACTCGGACTCGGGGCCCTTTCCCATGGCCTGGGGGGGAGGGCTTTTGTCAGAAGTGGGACCCTTTTGTCTGCATTTAGGGCCTCCCTAAATAGGGTACGTTTTTATACGTCCACATTCATAATGTGAACGTATTATGCCGTCGCCCCTGTCTGTGTGTGTGTGTGTGTGTCTGTGGTTCGCCTACAGGCCACAATTCTTCATGGATTTTCTTCAAACTTGGTATACTTATTCCTTATACCCCAAGGAAGATCCCTATTGTTTTTGGGGCATGCCCGACCCCCAGGGGCCGAGCCACGCCCATTTCTAGTATTTGTTTGTTTGTCGTCTACAGGCCACATTTCTTAACTTATAATTTTGAAACTTAGCATACACATTCTTTGTACCCTAAGGAACATCCCTATCGTTTGGGGTGTATGCCCCACCCCCAGGGCAGAGCCACGCCCATTTTCTTTTTGTGTGTCTTTGTGTCGCCTACAGGGCGCAATTCTTACTGGATTTTCTTCAAACTTGGTATACGTATTCCTTATACCCAGGGACAGAGCCACGCCCATTTCTAGTATGTATTTGTCGTCTACAGGCCACATTTCTTAACTTACAATTTTGAAACTTAGCATACACATTCTTTGTACCCTAAGGAACATCCCTATCATTTGGGGTGCATGCCCAACCCCCTGGGACAGAGCCACACCCATTTTCTTATCGTGTGTATTTGTGTGGCCTACAGGCCGCAATTCTTATTGGATTTTCTTTAAAACTTTGTATACTTACTCTTTATACCCTAAGGATGATCCCTATCATTTGGGGTGCATGCCCAACCCCCCAGGGGCAGAGCCACGCCCATTTTCTTTTTGTGTGTCTCTGTGTCGCCTAGAAGTCGCAATTCTAACTGTATTTTCTTAAAACTTTGTCTACTTACCCTAAGGATGATCCGTATTGTTTTTTGGTGCATGCCCGACCCCCAATGGCAGAGCCACGCCCATTCCTTGTATTTATTTGTTTGTCGTCTACAAGCCACATTTCTTAACGTATCATCTTGAAACTTTGAATGATTATGCTTTGTACCCTAAGGAACATTTCTATCATTTGGGGTGCATGCCCAACCCCCAGGGGCAGAGTCACGCCCATTTTCTTTTTGTGTGTCGCCTACAGGCCACAATTCTTAATCGGTCTTCTTGAAACTTAAAATACTTATTCCTTATACCCTAAGGATGACCCCTTTTGTTTTGGGTGCATACCCGACCCCCATGGGACAGCAACACCCATTTGGTTTATGTATTCCTTATAGCCTGAGGGCGTCCACTATTGAATTTGATGAATGTCCCGCCCCCCAGGGGCAGAGCCACGCCCACTTTTTGCCTTTAGTGTTAGGAAGGCACAATTCTGAATGGATTATCTTGGTATAGTTATGCCTTGATGGAGTTCGAGGATGAGCATTTTCCGCTTAGGGTAAGCAGAGATAAGCAATTTGATTGGTTGATGCTTTGGGACACGATAACTTTAGTTCTTTTAGTGAGAGTGATGAAACTTGGTGTATAGTTTCATTACAGTAATACCTTGACTAAGATCGATAATGAGCATTTCTTAGGGTAGGCAGAGATAAGCAATTTGATTGGTTTATACTTTGGGACAAGATAACTTAGGTTCATCTTGATTGATGATTTTTATGCCAATACAATGACTGCATTCTCATTCAGTAATGGATTCGACAGTAACAGTGTATAGAAACGATTGACTCGGACACGAGGGCCCTTTCCCTTGGCCAGAGGGGCCATTTTGTCAAGCTGCCTTTAGGGTGCCCCTAACTAGGGTACATTTTCATTTTTCTCGTCGGTTTTAGCATTTTTCTTTATAAAACTCTTTTGGATGACACTTCGTGTACAGCTTGATTGCTCGATACGTTTGAAAAAAATAAATGTGCGATTAATTAATATGTGTCATCTATTTATTTTGGGATTTCGGCGGGGGACATCAGCCTCACTGCTGGCTTGTTTTTTCTTACATACTGGATATCAGAAGCCCATCTTTTCCCCGTAAGATCGCAACATCAACGTTGAATTTTCTTTTAAAGATTAACCGGCACAATTCTGGGCCCCTTTAGTGTCCCAGCTGTCCCATCCAAACATCTTAGTGAGAAAATAAGACCTAGGTTACCTCGCTAGAACCAATATGAGCGAGACGACGCGCTTTTAAAAATACGCCCCCGTCTTTAACCGACTTGATCGAAATGATAACGCCATATAAAATGAAACAAAAGTTAGGTAAGCCGGGGAGGGGTGGGGTGAATCCAATAGGCTTGGGTATTTCTCAAAAAAATTACGGCTAATTCCATTATGCGGCCAAATTCAGAATGAAGGCTGATTTTGGCGGGAAACTAAGTTCCAATGAAAGGTGTGTAATAATATTGAAATATTGGTTTTCCGTGGATTATATATCTTCAATGTGTGTAGACTCCGAATCTAGATGATGTCACCCTGACACCTTTTGGGAAATCTAAGTATTCAAGATGGACGCTATGAGTCATTTTCTGGTGATTGAGTTGGGTAAAGTTTGTGACAGGTACCCTCGGTTTGAAGGTGGTTTCTACGGGAATTCAAGCTTGATATCCCTCCATAGGTGGTGGCTTATTCGAGGGCTTCTCCTTTGACTCGTGTGGGTAATTATTTGTCTATAACAGTTTGTTAAGAGAGGCGCCTGTATTTGCCTCCACATTTACATTTAATGAGGTATATCTTTAGGTTGATGGGTTCGGTTTTCCATTTGTTTTGAGGATGCCTTTGGTGCGTATCCCTGCACCTTTTTACTGTTTTTTTGTGGATACCAATTAGACGTTCAGCTGTATGGACAGCTGTCTTATCGTTTGGGTGGGATGTAAACCCGAAGTCCAGTATACACATTAGCACCTAAAATATCCCTTGACAGTTGGAATTCGATATAAACCGCAGTGCCGCTGTCCGGGCAAAATTCTCCTCACTGTATGGCATATGTCTGTCTTCGGGGATCACGGTGGCTAAGTGGATAAGGCACTGGTTCAATAGCCTGGAGGTCGGTTGTTCGATCCCTGCATTGGCCGACAAAGTTCATCTCGATTTTCCGGCGTGATTTCCCCTTGTCAGTGATGCAGAAAGAGGACCCGACAAGGACAGATGCCTAGTTGTTTGGATGGTATGAAAAACTGAGGTCCCGTGTACACATTGGAGTGCACGTAAAAGATCCCTTGGCAGTTGGAATTCGATATAAGAGTAAGCCGTAGCGTCGCTGCCCGGGCAAAATTTCCCTCATAGCACACTGTATGGCGCATGACGGTCTTCCGTTAGCCCAGGTTAGGTGCAAAAGTGTAGGACGTTAAATCCGATTTCATTTCATTTCATGTCTGTCTTCATGCCCAGTTCGGAGCAGAACAGTTGGGCGATAAACCCCATTTCATCTTACTTGTCTTTACTACTTCATATAGTGATGTCTTGGAAAGTATAAAAAAACGAAACGAAATATAGATTAGTATTTTAATCAGTGGCGACAATACTGGCACAGTTTATACTATGATTAATATAATGTTCTATTCACCATGTGGGGGGGGGGGAGGTGGCCTATAGTGCCGGTGACCTCTAGCTGGCCGGTCACCGCTGTCTTGCGGCTGTGGTTTCGAGCGTATGTGGCGTGGGTTTCCTCCGGGCACTCCGGTTTCCTCCCAATGCTAAAGACCCCTACGCGCAAGCGAATTATTGAAATAAAATTTATTTTTAAAAAACATGTTAGTCCCGAAATGACTAGTTTGAGTCGAGTGGACGTTAAACCCCCTCTCTCTCTCTCTCTCTTTCTCTCTCTCTCTAAGTATGACGTACCGGTACGCTATAAACTACAGATGTCCTAGCAACCCTAGTGAAATGCCCTATGTTCTGTTTAGAAATTAGAAATATCATGTGTTGTAAATTGAAGAAATCGATATTTATTCCAAACAGAAATCGCCGAAACGGTCTTCCGCCCATTCTTTGTTTCCCACCATGACACCAAAATCTTAAAATCTCAATCGTTGCCCCTATTTACCGAGAAGGCGAGTAAATAGTAACTTGTGGTAAGTTATTTCACGAATATTGGTTTAAACATGCATTATGCAAGGGTTAAATCTGCCCATGTGGCCTAAAATGTTATTTAAACTATTAATATTATTACACGTTCATTAACAAAACAAGACCACAATCAACTCTCGATGGCATCGCATAAAAGCTATATTATAACTAGATAAGAACGGTTCGCCATTTAAAAATGTGATTTAAAAATAGGAAAGCGAGGCTATGTTGCGAATATACCAGTGCGCGAATTACCACTATGCGTACATCTTGTCAAAAACAATAAACAGTGATACTTTGACTCAGAATGAAGTAATTCGGCTGAAATTTTCAATATTTTCTTCTTTTTTTATCATCTATTTTTGAATTATTATAGCAAGAATGAACAACTCTTTAATAAACTCTTAAAGATACATTAGATAACGAGTTGGTGGTTCTCACTATAATAGTTAAAACTAGCTTATGTAAAGGCTATTTTCAGAAAATTTCAGTCAAATCGATCCACTATGAACCGAAAACTAAGCGAATAAAAGTTACGCTTAGCCTCGGTCATCATTACTAAAGTCGGTAAGACAAAACTAGTAGTCTCGGTTATCCATTTAATCGGCTAATCGCGAAGGACAATTTTGAAGCAAATCGAACTACAGTCCAACAAATATCGTAGGCTATCCTTGACATCGAGAGTTGATTATGGCCTGGATAAGTTAATTAATATCTAATCAATAACTTTTTTATAACATTTCAGGCCTAAAGAAAGACCTACAATAGGCAGATTTTGCTCTAGCATAATGTATGTTTAACTAATGTATCTTTAAAGTGGCTAACTCAATATCATCCAAAATCTTCAACATTGAAAACACGAATAATTTATCAATTAAAACCAACATTGATGCTGTGATCTTAGTGGAAAAAAAGATGGGCTTCTGATGATATCCAATATTTAAGATAAAATAAACAAATCAGTTTTTATACATTCATATTACTGTATCATATGCGTTACGACCCATTATATGGGGCGCCGTTTGTAAAATAATTATTTAATTTTTTTATAGCAAAAAACATTAGATTTAACTCCGAATATATATATTTAGATAAATATTAGAACAAAAATGGCATATATGTAAATATCAAAAAATATTGTAGCTAAAAGTCGAGTTTTTGGTCTATGAAAAACTTTAAATGTTATATCTTGATTTCACATCGATTAGTTAAATATATAGCTAAATGTGCTGTTTCTCGTAGGTATAAATGCTAAATACTAAATCACTGGAAAATCTAAAGTTAAATATTTAGCTAAATATATAAACATTTACCTAAATATATACACATTTAGCTAAATATATAAACATTTAGCTAAATATATATATTTAGTTAAATACATATATTTAGTTAAATATAAATATATATATTTAGTTAAATATATAAACATTTAGCTAAATATATAAACAGTTAATTAAATATATAAATATCATGCTAAATATATATGTTTAGCTAAATGTATAAATATTTAACTAAATATATATTTGTGGTCCCGCCAATATTTCTATTATCGTAAGCGACACAAAAAACTGCGCATAAAATGATGACGTGTACCCGACACGTTAACCCGTAATATGTCGTGAAGTTACCATATGTATGTGTGATCGATGTCTAACGTTACATGTAGGCATTATTAACGAATTGCGGATGTAAGAACTAAGCTCAGCGTTCAGGTACCAGATAGTACTGTGTCGTGCAGTGAGTGGAAAGTTGTACACTACGTCATCGTTTAGTGTGAAGTCACTTACAACAATAATTATTTTACAAACGGCGTGGTACGGTTGCGCTTTGTAAATTTAACTATATGTTTAGTTAAATATATAATTATTTAGTTAAATATATAAATATTTAGCTAAATATATAAATATTTAGCTAAATATAAATGTTTAACTAAATATTTTAACATTTAACTAAATATTTTAACATTTAACTAAATATATATATTTAGCTAAATGTTGAAACATTTAACTATATATTTAGCTAAATATTTATATATCATCAAATCTCTTGTTTTGGTCTTTTATTCAATGCTAAATGTTAAATATGAAAATAGAGACAAATCGAGAAATATTTATATATATTATGTTAAATATTGAGTTTTTGTTGTATTTTTAGTTTAAATATTAAAAGTGAAAAATTTGCACAAAAGTCGAGATTTAACTATATATATAAATTTAAATTAAATCTAGTGCTTTTTGCTATATAAAAAGCTAAATAATTAATTTACAAACGGCGCCCCATACCATTAGGGTCAATTTCTAGGTTCCAAAAGTTAGCGAATTAGCTCCTTTAAATAACGTGTAAATAATACACAAAAAAAAAACAGTTAACTGTAACAGGACATACTGTAGCTCACTGACCCGTTTCAACTCTTACATAAATATAATACTGGTAATATTGAATATATCCTCGTTCTTGACTAGCTGTATTCTTTGTAAGTGGGCCGATACTTGAAATAAGATCCGTGAAAGTAAATATTAAGACCAAGGCCACCGTATATAGGTTGATCGTATGTTTCACCTGAATACAATGGAGTAGTGTGCATAATTAGTCTACCGAGATTCCAGCATTCAATAACAGGTGTTAAAAATGAGAGTTGGACTATCTTTACTTTTGCTCATTTGTAGCGTTTTCTGTTCAGAAATAACCGATAAAACTAAGTTAAAATGGTGGCAGACATCAATTATTTATCAGATATATCCGCGTTCTTTTAAAGATTCCGATGGAGATGGTGTGGGTGATTTGAAAGGTAATTATATACTAATTATGCTTACTCCAACCACACCCATCAAACAGTAAATGCACTACTCTTTGTTTCATATTATAGTAGATAGTATACGTGTTCTTGTTCACGCTTTCTATGATATAGTACACTTTTAATATAACGCGCTAAACTCCATACACTAAGTATTACTATTATGCTGATAGCGCTACAAAAGGTTTAAAGGCATTATGGTTTATATGCTATAGCAGTTTTATGTATTCTTTATACAGACGTGCCTTAATAAACTCTCGAATAGCAATAAGGTTGGTGCATCATTAACTTCTGATTATAGTTTATTCCAAAATGTTGCTAAGTTATACTGTAAAGATCACTGTTCAAATAATCTTAATTTAACTTTAGGGCATGAACTAAGTTTTGGTTAGCCGATCTTAGGGTTTGTCTAGGATGATATTTTGAAACAAGTAACAACTTGATGCGGTTTGGTGAAAACACTGATACGTGAGTGTGAAGATTTTAAATTTCACACGGACAACCACTGGTACCCAGTTCTCTCTAGCGTACTGGAGTTACAGGCGCGGATCCAGAGTGGGGCGCACCTAGCGCACGCTCCATCTTTTTTGAGGTGTCGAACAATTTTTAGCTCCATATATTCTCGCGGGAAAGGAGAACAAAAATAGTTTAGGTTGGAAATCGTAATTTACAGTACTATTTGCCCTTGTGGGCATTTTATCCACTCAAAAATCACGGGACGGGTTTCGCACTCCAAAGTTGGTGCAGCACGCCCCCGCCCCTTTCTGAAGATCATGGATCGGCCCTTGAGTTATATTCGCAGATTTTAGGGATATTTCTGAATTGAAATGAAATAGGGTAATTTCAAGTACACGCCAACGTGTACAGGGGACCTCGGCATTTCGTGCCATCCCTGGCGAATCCCGAAGAACACCGGGACTGAACCAGGGCCTCATGGTTAGTGAGCCAAGGCCTTTCTACATGTAATTAAGCAAATGTGGCTTCCTGGCGGCGAGACATCTAGGTTCCGATTTTATACTTCTAGTTTTTAGATAAATGTCAATTGCTATGTTGTAAGATATTTAAGGCACCCACAATCAGCCTTTTTACATTTTTAATTAAATACATCTGGTTAAACGTTCCCTCCCCCCATTAATTTGTGCAATGCGTAATTACGAAATATTTGTGATTTAATAGCAACTCAATGTAATATTTATGAATTTTATCGGTGAAAACGAGCAATTTTGTAACCTAACTACTCGATTGACGGAAAATTGCAACGAACCATTTTTACGAAATATCATAATTTCACGCATGGCACAATTTCACATAAAAACGTAATAGCATCTGATAGTAAAGTTAAATATGCCGGACTTCGGGAATTAAGAGATTTCTTAATAAGGCAAAATTTAATTATGCTTTAAATTTGATTACTAACGCATTGAAAAACACATTAAAAAGAAACAAGAAAAGCTTTGAAAAATAATAGTGATGAATGTGAATTATTACTTGTCACTGCTTTCAACCTCTTCACTGGAATGTTTTTCTGTCAGATCAGGGTGATCTGATGAATAGTTTCTAAATGAAACACATAATGAAATATACATGTAATTGTAAATTGATAAAAAGTGGGAAGCAGTCTCAAAATTTATGTAGGTTTCAAAACCTTTAGTTTGGGGACTCAGGCTGCCATTTAAGCCCATATTTAATTGACTGGCAAATCCAATTATGTGGTATACCTAATAATATTCAATGGGCGTTTTGAAGAATATATTGGGAAAACTGATTACGAACTTAATATCAGAATGAATCTCCATCAGTCACAAATTAGACACCCAGAAATCTGTATAACTCAAGTTAACACTTAATCATGTTCCTTAAGCAACGTCGGCGAGTTTTACAACATCTAACCGTTGCTTCAATACTCAGCAATTCCCGAACTTTTGCGCCCGTTGTGTTTACACGTGACTAATTAGCATTGTTCAGTCAGAGGTCATTGCACATAACACACTGTAAACAAACATAACGGCCTCCATAGTTTACAGCCGTTCGGGTCGTTGAACCTTTTTTTTAAATGTTGAAACTAAAGGAAAACCAGCAAATTTGACATTGATCGATCTTTGAACTTTGCAACTCGATTGTCACATGTAAACATATTAGCTAGAAGCGCGATACTTGCTATTAACGACTACCGCTGAATCTGATAGGTTCGCGAGCTGGGCTTGTACCCAATCGAACTTAATGGCGAAATATGCAGGATATTACGTGAAGCGGCGTGAAGGGCGCTTGATTAGATGTACGTAGCTAAGAAAAATAGAACTAGCCTAAATAGAATTAAATGGGACAATTGAATAATTGAATAATAATGTTTGATGCTATATTTTTGTATTAGGAATTGAATTTAATTAAAGATACATTATGGGAAATTAGATGAAAGGTCGCCAGTTCCCTCTATAATAGTTGAGAAGTAGATAAAATAAATAGAATATGCTGAAAATATCAGTCAAATTGCTCCACTCTGAACCGAGATATTAACATTTGAATTTATGCTAGCCTCAATCATTGTTATTAAAGTCGGTACGATAAAAAAAAAAACAACACAAAAAACAAAGTCTCGATTATCCATTTTTACGTTTAATTATTTTTCAAAAAATGTATATCCAGTTTGCTAAATGTCGCAGGCTATAGCGATGACACTGGGAGTTGATTACGGTCTGGATAAGATAATTAATGTCTAATTAATAATTTAGATAACATTTCAAGCCTAAAGAAAAACCTTTAATGGACAGATTTAGCTCTTGCATTATGTATGTTTAGTTGTATATTTTGTCCCGGTTCGTGACTATACTATCGTCAGATAAACTGAAGAGGTTTAACGAGAACTGAAGACGTTAGCCAATAAAATGTGTTTCTAAATGTTTTATTTCTTTGGGAGTGGTTATTAAAAAAACTCTAATAAGGATTTATTTCATAACCTAACATGGAAAAGTAATATACAGATTATAACATTACACTTCAAGAAATGCATTTTGTAACTCACTCTCAATACATGTGATTTACAGAGAACTTATATTATTTCAAGTTTTGTCTAGTGATCGACCCGATTCAGTTTATTGAATAAAATTTTGAAATCTTTAAAAATAATCTTAACCTTTTAATACTAGCTTTTTTGTCATATAATTAAATCCCCATATAAGAAAAGTTGTGATATATTTAAACAAACCAGAAGTTATGTTCCATAGTTTTGTATTTATTGTGCGCGATCACCAAATGCCGTTATGAAGAACTGTTATACATGTTTATGTGATAGATTTTGTATAAATGAACAGTTCGAGGCTGATGGTTAAAACCATCATAAAAAGGGCTAGATTTATAGAGTCATTTTTTTTGATAACTCTTTCAGGTATCATATCTAAAATAGACCACTTTGTATATATTGGTGTAAAAGCTATTTGGCTGAGCCCCTTTTATCCGTCACCAATGAAAGATTTTGGGTATGATATATCGAATCATACTGATGTTGATCCTATATTTGGCACACTAGATGATTTCCGGACTTTGCTAACAGAATGTCACAAGAGAGGTAATGTAGTATATACATGTATATCTGTATTAGTTTATGATGACAAAATTGTGGATTTGCCAACAGAAATATGTATTTTTCAAAAGATAAAAGATGACAATATTTCGTGATCAAAAGAAAACAAGCTTTGAAGGCAGGACCCCTTATTCCTGTGGCGGTGCCCCTGAGTTTTTCTCATCTTGACCACTTACTTACAATTGAAATACCCATTCACGCAGTCTCTGGAGACACTCCAGGATCCAGTTGCCGAAGGCCATTTTTCGTTTTGTCAATTTTGTTTTCAGGGAGTGGGTGGTTAACAATTGCAGAACCATTGTCCAATTAGTACTCCCCTTTTTTTTTATCAAAAATACTCTTTTTGGATCAGAAAGGCCTATTTCTCGGTAACCGTGATTAGTTCAGTAGAGCCTTATCAAAGAAACTGTGTGGTTTGAATAAGCTTCCCATTTATATATTATTCTGTATTTTACCTCTGCACATTGTTAACCACAGCGAAAATGTCCGATGCTTTGCGTACAATCAATATGTCGTCATTGTCTTTCGCTGTGGCAAATATAAATTAAATCGGGTTTAACTTCACTTTTCTGCACCAACAAGGATAATGAAGAGGGGTCATACTCTATACGGTGTGGTATGGGCGATATTTTGCCTCCCCGATCCTTTAATCATTAATTTCTGGTCTTGTTCAGTCACAATTAACCTGTCTCTAGTGTCTTTGATTTGGGAATGACAGAAATAACACGAATGTTGATACGGCTGTCGCATAAATAAAAACAAAACCGAGAACGATTGGTTGTGCACCAACCTCCGCCATCAATAGTGACTCTGGTGACCTGTTCGGTCACATAAATGGGGACTGATTTCATATATACATATAAGGGTTATCGTTGCGAACAGTGCAATTATGAATAAATTATAACATATTATATACCATAGATATAAAGGTTATCATAGACTTTGTTCCAAACCACACAAGTGATCTCCATCCATGGTTCCTTGCCAGTGTCCGCGGTGAAGAACCCTATAAAGATTTCTATGTCTGGACTGATGGTATAGAGGGGCCCGATGGTACAAGGATCAAACCAAACAACTGGGTCAGTGATGACAGCTTTAACTCGATCTTAACAATCATCATGTCCATTAATTTCAAATAAATTTGTTTTTACCGTTTTTACACATAAAATGAAGTGTATGGCAGAGTATAATAATACATATTTTACTTTCATTTACTTACTACCACTTCCGTGAACCATCGCGAATCAAGATTTTGAGTTAATGATATTTCATTTTAAGCTGAGTGTATTTGGTGGTGAGGTATGGAAATGGAATGAACAACGGCAACAGTTTTATTATCATGCGTTTTTAGAAGAACAACCTGATCTCAACTATAGAAATCCTAAAGTTATAGAAGAAATGAACGTAAGTTATTCCTGCAGATATTTCATTGACTTAATATAGTGGATATAACTTGGTTGTTTTGTTCCTCAAAAAGAATGAGTGAACCGAATAACTACCAAACATTATCAAATAACACCTAATATTGTCAAATGGCAGCATTTCATTATAATTACTGCAACAAATATTAGATAATTTGCAGAAAATTGCATTAATTACTAATTACGCAATACCGTTGCAGTTATCTCCCTGTATCACGGAGATTGAATAGAATTTATATTATATTAAAGTATTATACACAATAAGTCTTAGTGTTTTTGGTACACCTGTATTATTATGTATTTCTATTGTTAATGTTTTGATTTTGATCAGAAATATTTTCCTCTCACTAAGATATTCATCGTTCAAAACAAAAGTGTTTTTTTTATAGAGCATGTCCACATTCTTTTGCAGGGTAGTTTAGAATGGATGGAGATATTCAAAACAAGTAGTCCATTGTTGACAAAGATATATTGATAGATTTTTGTATGCCTTTTTGACTTTCTATTGCAGAATGTAATACGATTTTGGAGTGAGATGGGTGTCGATGGGATTAGAGTAGACGCCATAACAAATCTGTATGAAGTAGAAGATGTGAGTTTAAACGAACCGTTAAGCGAGAAACCTGGAGTACCGGAGGTAAGTTTCATAGCAAAGTTTCATTAAATGGACTTACGGGCGGGCGACAACAAAATACGTCCACATGAAGATAAAAAATAAAAAATGCCTAGTAAAATAAGGAGTTCCACAGGGATCAGTATTAGGTCTAATTCATAAGGAGTTCCACAGGGATTAGTATTAGGTCTGATTCTTTTGAGCCTCTTCACATATGGCTGTCATTCGATTCAACAAGATATATTATCTTAAAATTGTATTACTGATATTCTGGATGTCACAAAATGCTGTTAAATTGAAAGCTAAAAAAGAATTTATATTGCCTTTTGTCACTAACAAAAGCAGAACGTAATATTGACGCAATCTTTAATTCTAGCATAGTTAACCAGTTCATTTTTGACTCCAATGCATGATAGCACTATCTCCGTACTAACAAGCTCACAGAAATATCTGTCTGCATAATTAATTCCTGGAACACGGTGTTCGCCGCATATCCCACAAATCTCATCATGTCCCAATAGCACACAGAATGGAATACAAAATAATGCTGTGTTTAAAGGCGTGTTGAATTAAGGCCTACTCTATCGTCCTGTGCTCGTGGAAACCATAAACCCACAAGAAATCTACGATACAGCGTTCTTATACTTTATCATCACACGGTTACAGATTTTATGCATATAGATTTGTATTTGTTTATCCAGTATACTCTTTGTTATCTAGTTTTAATATGTCGATGCAATATTTACTTGCTCTATAATATGTCTTTCTACAATGCATGAGCACATTCATCTGATAGTTGTACCTTAAAGAATTGTGTACTAATACATACATATGGTTATAATGTAATATCAATAAATTACTTATTTAAGATGCCCTTAAGAAAAAAATTCAACTGCTCGATTTGTTAATCTGTATTTACAGATAGTATTATTATGATTTACATTGTTTATTTTCATAGTTTCAATATGAATATTTAAATCATATCTACACATCAAATTTGCCTGAAATTGAAGGTGCTATTCGTGGATGGAGAAATGCAATGAATGAATTTAAAACTGAAGATGGAGTGCCCAGGTACTTTTATTTTAAATATTCATAATCAATTGATGTAATATTTTATTCTGGAATTTTGAAGAAACATTTTTATGGTGAAAAAATGCAGTTTTGTTTTGTCGTTCTTAAATCCATATAATTGTGACTACGTGTATAGTTTAATTTTGTAGGTTTATGGTTGTTGAATTCTATGAGACACCAGAAAAACGTAATGCTTATTTGGGATATGGTTGTGATCTACCTTTCAACTTTGATCTCGTTGATCCTGGTATAACTGCTGATTGTGGAGGTCGATGCATAAGAGACATGGTTGATATTGAGTATTCGGCACTTCCTAAACATTCCTGGCCAAATTTTGTGGTACGTAAAAACAAAACGAAAATTTTAGGCTTGCAGCCATAATTTCTAGCGTACAGTTTTCATTACATGTCCCCAACTACAATCTGCAACCCGTATATAATAAATAAGCATATTTCAAAACAAATCCCTCGTAGTTCCAAACAAAATGTTTGCTTGTTTTAGAATATGTATATTTGAAATAAATCTGTCTAAAACTGTAGCCTTAATTGCATTCACAAGGTTTATGGCAAGGAGGTGGGGTTAACTCCAGAATGAAAAGTCGCAGAACGTTGTATATTGTTAGAGCGCATTACTCCAATGCTTTCCACCAAATCCAGAAACGGGGAGATAACTCCGTAACGGAAAATCCTTATATCGATAAAGTTCATCCCCGTTAAAATCTGTAGCCGCTATCGTTTTCACAAGATTTTCGGCAAATATTTTATCTTCTCATGACTCCAATACTCCAAATTTTAAAGAGATTCGTTAAAAAATTATAGCCTTTAGCAAAGGAAGAATGCTCGATTAATAGAAACGTTCTAGTGATACCACATCTTCTTTTAATAGCTAGGTAATCATGATCGTAAACGTATAACAAAGAAAAGAGGAGCAGGGGCAGCTAATGCCATGAATATGTTGCTATTGACTCTGAGGGGAACACCAACAACATATTACGGCGAAGAGATAGGTATGGAAGAAGTTTATGTACCATTTGAAGACACCAAAGATCCTTGGGGACTAAACTACGGAAAGGTATGGAAGTAATTCTATTTTTCAAAGTGAACATTTAACGTCTAGATTCCATTATTGTTTTAGTCAGAGTCAAACTGGAACATTGGTGAGCTATGAACGCGTGGAGTCATCACCACTTTTATAGCAGTTGTTTTACAGCCCGTTCATATTGGTATGAAGAACCCTTGATATATTAAAAGTAAAGGAGAGTGTGTAGAGACTATTTGCCAGACACAACTCAACAGCACATAAACATATGGTAAATTTTAATGCTATGGCAATACATGTATGTCGCCATGGAATTAAAAATTGTCTCAAAAATTTGAATGATTTAGGGATTTTTATTACTGGGACAAAACCGATCCCATTGTATTTCTTAATAAATTTCAGCGTTTAGACTATCGATTAAAATATTTTGGTACCCGTGTCAGTTTTTATAAAAATGCACATCTCATCGTTTTATACACACTGAATTCGTCAATAGATTTTGCTGTATTCGTCTATTTGATTTCTTCCTTGTTTGTGATTAGTTTGTGCTGTATTTGTATTACGGAACTGCCTTAGGTCAGCTTGATAATATAATTATATTATCTATATGGGTGAATTGGGGGATTTTTAATTTTTGTTTGATTTAATTGTGTTTATTTTTATTTCTAACATGGAAAAGGACAATAAGCATACAAATTATTGAAAATCGGGATAGATTTTAATGTAAAACTTCGGAAATGATCCTTCAAGCACAATTGGGAAAACCGTCTTAAAATAACTATAGCATTTTTATTTCAAACTGAAGGAACGTTATACAGAATTCTCCAGAGATCCGTGTAGGACACCATTACAATGGAATGGTGATTCCCAAAGTGGTTTTACTACCGCCGAGAAACCTTGGTTACCTGTACATGATAATTATAGAACTGTCAATGTTGAGGTTTGTATTGATTAATTTAAAACTACTTCTCCCGCCAATCTTTGTTTGGTATCATTACAAGCCAGAAATTGGTAATATTTAACTATATTATTTAAAGTCTATGGTCGTCATTTGAGGATTGGTTTTTCGATCTCTTGCAAATTACTGGGTCCCTTGAAGAAATGCTATTCCAAAAAGGGTTTATTTCTCGTCATTATTAATGCATGATGAATTTGAAATTTGTCAACATTCGGAATCCACAGCAGATGATATACAGGACAAGGTCAAAATCAGTTAATGCCATTATTTACGTTGGATCTTTTTATGGTCCTATTTTTAACCCGACTTAATGAAAGCTAGAAGATTATCTACAGTCAGTATTTTGAATTTGTTTCCTTTTAAGAAGTTAAATTAGTCGTTAAATAATCCATAGATCCGAGAAAATTAATTTAGCCTTGGCCAAGCCAAGAAAAGCACGATATTATGTCTCAAAGATGAAAACAACAATGTATAAATCTATTTATTTTTCAGACCCAGAAAACCTCAAAGGAATTGAGCCCACTACAACTTTACAAACAGCTTGCGGAACTCCGAGAAAATACAGCATTTCAAAAAGGCGACCTTAAATACGCTGTCGTCAACGACAATATATTTTCGTACATTCGCAATTCTGTGGGTGACCCTCGCTATCTCGTTACTATTAATTTCGGTAAAACTAATTCTAAAGACGATTATACTGACTATACAGATGGCAGATTTCTGGGAAGAATAATTGCACACACTGGGAATATGAAGAATGAACCTTTCTACAAGGAGGACATGGAGGTACCTCTAAATGGTATATTATTACAACCAGATCAAGGTTTAGTTATAGAGTTATTAAATAAACGACAGGAACTCTAGAGGAGTCAACATTGTGACAATATACTCTAAGATGACCACGACATTGTTGATTCAAGGATCCATTTTTAATTTATTTTTTTTTTAAATCAAAACATTCCTTTTAATCTGACTTTTATGTTTGAAAATATATATGATTGATTTCAATGTGAATCACCAGTTATCTTTTGTTTTAGCCAATAATCATATTATAATTAAAGTGGCCATCTTTAATGATCGCACATTAAAACATAACGACGAACACGGTGCGAAAGAACTGTTCACACTGACATTATCCATTTTTGGGCATGGATCTCACTCATGAAGCTTTTGGTAGATGAGTTGCAAGATGTGCATGCCAGTTTATAGGATTATTGCACGTCTTATCCTGGCAATCTTCTACGGGGCAATCCAGACATTTACCCTACTCGTGTGCCACCTGTCCTGGTTCTCTTAGGGTCTCCCATTTTTGGCATAAGACTGTTCAACATTCAACAAAATCCTTCGTATAGCTTATCTGACCTCTTCGTATTCCTATCATCTCTCCTACGTCTCGGTAATCATCTTCTATCGTTCCCCCTTCTGGCATTGTATGTCCTCATTCAAAACGCCCAGGTTAAGTGCAGAAGAGTAGGCCATTAAACCCCATTTCATTTCATTCAAAACGCCAAACACCGGAACTAATGCCCGTACGATGAGTAATCCAAATTAATCTTCGAAACATCAATAAAACACAGCAACAATATTATACTATTCACAAAAAGTAGGGGATATTTGATTTTGGGGGCATAATACTAAAATATGCAAATGACTACGAAAAAGGTCACTATAGAACCTAACAGAAGAAACATTTCCAGTTACATGTGACGCCCAAACGCACCAATAGCTACCGCATGGAATGCAGGTGATGCTTGGGATCACCATGGGGGTCCAACCCAAGATTTGCACGACTCTGACTTTGAATGTTACAGTCATTGTGGCATTGAATTCCAGGGTGGAAACATCAGTTTAATTGTTTTAGTGACCAGAAAACGAATTTTGATATGCGTCGGCTTACCCAAAATGAAAGGTTACGTGCCCTTGGCATGCTACAGATCGGCACAACACAGGCGGTTGTGGCGCGGACGATGAATGTTTCTCAGTCTGTCATAAGCAGGCTATGGTCCAGATACCGTGATACACAATCGGTAGGTCGACCAAGGGCGACAACTCAAGCCCAGGATCGATTTATCCGTACCTTGGCCTTGAGAAATCGTGTCATCACAGCAAATCAGATCAGCGCTCGTCTTCAAACAGACACTGGTGTGAGAGTGAGTGGCCAGACGATTCGGAATCAACTGCATAGGGGTCACCTTCGTGCCCGACGTCCTCGCGTGATCCCGTGTTTGAGAGATCATCACATTCAGGCAAGACGTCGTTGGTGTAGGGATCCTCAACACTGGGATAATCGACTCTGGAGCAATGTGATGTTTTCAGATGAGTCAAGGTTCACTGTTGATTTTTTGGACAGACGAAGGAGGGTGTGGCGTCGTCGAAACGAGCGCTTCCAAGACGTTAACGTCATCAGACATGATCGATTTGGGGGTGGTTCTGTTATGGCTTTACATGTTGTTGCAGGGCGTGTTACAGGCCAGTACTACCGGGACAACATCTTGGCAGTCCATGTGCCGTTTGCACGACGTCATGGCTGCCGTTTCATCTTCCAGGATGACAACGCAAGATGTCACAGGGCCAGGATCGTTACAGGTTACCTCCAACAACAGAACATCACCACATTACCTTGGTTAGCACTGAGTCCCGACCTCTCCCCCATCGAGCATGTCTGGGACATGCTTGGACAGAGGTTACGTCAACGTCAACAACGTCCTGCCAATGTCCAAGAACTTGCTGCTGCGTTGCAACAGGAATGGGACAATCTGGACCAAAATGACCTTAGACGTCTCATTAGGAGTATGCCACGTCGGATCAATGGTTGTTTGGCAAACAGAGGAGGATTTACCCGTTACTGACTTTGTTGTGATGCTGTGGTAACTTTGCTGTTTGACCCCGGGTATCATTTTACCCTTATAATGGTCAGCCTGTGCCTTACTTAGTCTAACGATCATTTGGAATAAATCGATGAATGTGAACTTCATTTCATTTTGTCATTTGTTTCTTCGTCAGTTTCATTAGGTGACTTTAATATCACTTAAAAATCAAATATCCCCTACTTATTTTGAATAGCATATATTTCTTAGGTGCAATTAACAATCATAGCTTAGTGGAGGCCTTTCAATGCGTGTTCTCATCTTAACCGTACCAGGGAGGTTGATCTGATTCTCTTGTCAGAAATGAAACGGACAACATTTGTAAATCATTAAAATTATGCTTAACAAATAAACAAAATCGGGCATATTTTTGTGTAAGGACCTGTTTAAAAATTGTTGAAGTTTGCGAGGAAACCTCAAGCTCTTCTTGGGTTATGTCCAAACTTGACTCCCTCCCTAGAGCAAAATCATTTTGTAAGCTGTGATGGTCATAAAATTCACTTGCTCTAAGGGCACTTAATAAAAACTTTTGTCTGGCAGATTCATGTATAGCACACATGCGACGAATGAAATAATATGTTCGAAATAGACTGAACCCATTTAGCAAAGTAATCCTAGTTACCACAATATATTTATTCCCTATTCTTAGATTCGGAAACGGGTTTCACTACGTCGATGGCCTTCCGCTCCACCCAAAAGGACTCAACTGTCTTCACATGGTGACATCTTTTGAGTATTCCTTCTCGCATACATCTGGGGACAACCGTTACGTAAAGTTTTAGTGGCTATATTATATTATGTTCTCGTGTGTTATTGAATACTTTATAGTTTCAAGAGCTGTGATATTAACAAGAGTTTCCTCCCTTACACTGTAATGCGTACTTAATCTTATTGTTGTTATAAACATTAGCTACCCTGAACCCACTTTATCCTACGGTAAGCAGTCATTAGATCTATGATCAATATACGATCCGTGTGTGAGATTGTATCTTAGATATTATGATGTGACCCCTGAGGGACAAGAAGAGTGTTTTACTGTGATGACTTGAGGTATACTCCAAGACCCAACGGATGGGATACATAAATGATCATCCAGAGGGTGTCCTGTAAGGCTAGTGGCACGACAACGCCTAACACGGTGAATGTTTACTTGCATCCCGTGGTTCTGGATGCGGCGCACTCTCGGGCACGGCTGTCTGTCAGACTTGATCATTGATGGCTATACTAAGCGAGCCAGACTGCACCTCCGTAGTTTGCTGTATTTGTTATATAAACTTAGTAACAACATAAACGGTGTTCCAGAAGCAGTTAATTAATGATTGAATAATTGATCCCACAACGTGAGATCAAAGAAAGCCCTAGACGATAGTCATAGCTAATTATATTTTGTTGCCGAGACTCAGGATAGTGTCACAGCCATTTGGAGTCCGTGACCAGGATAGTCACATCTGTCACCGTACTGTCACAAATTATATTTCAAGTTTTACATATTTATGTAAAAGTACATTGTTTGTCTTAATTTCTCAGTTCCCGAAGACTGTGCAATATTTTTATTTAAATTATGTCTTTATTAATTTCTATAAATTATGACCATTGATGCTATATTGTTATTCTATCGAAGACAACAAGACCCAAAGTGAAGTAATTTGACTGAAATGTTCAACATAGTTCCTTTTTAATATCTATTGTTTTTAAACTATCATCGCAAGAAGTGTCAGCTCTTTATCTAATTGTACCTAATGCCACTTTAATTAATGGATAAACTTATGCGTTTACATCAACACATATACCATACAGGATTATCACCAGAGGCATCAACATAAATCCACATAACTAATTAGCTTCTACCCTGACTGACATTATCCATGACATATTAATTATTATCAAAAACTTTGCTGGCAATTATGCCTGGTCACAAATGCCTCCTTGACACTTATAAAATAACAACAAAATATTAGTGATAATACTTATTGAAAACCAAACTGGAGACTACCATAAAATTGTATCTTATCCATCAGTTTCCTTCTTATACTGCGGTGCAACACAAGAATATTAGCTATTTTTATCATGTGCCAATTTATCTACAGTTCAATAATCTAGCAATTTGTTTCCATAACTTGAGACATATCTTTGTCTGTAATGTGTCATATTAGAGTATTATATGCGTTGCGACCCACTTCTGTCAATTTCTAGGTCCCACATGTTAGCGATTTAGCTCCTTTAAATGAAAATTCTGTTCCATTATGTATCATAAACATTAAACTTCTAAGATGCAGTACAGGTCATTCACATTACAAAAACGGGATTCGGAATTCAAATGTTCTCGCGCACAAGGGAAGACACCCCCATCCCATGCCCCAGCACTTCAAATTCGTTAGAATAATTGCCCTGAAAATGAGAATGCCGTAATAAGATCATTACATACACACATACTCATCACCGAGAACTTCTATAACCAACGTTTTGATCTGCAGTCCATAACATTCTACTAAATCGACTACTAGTATCTATGGGTGAAAATCGCGGAAAATGCTCTGTCTTTAATGACTGTAATGATGTCTGTTGGTGACAGTGAAAGTACTTCATTAGTCCGGGGCATAATATATGTATGTAAGCTCATGATCAGATGAACTGTTTTATAAGGAAACTTAGATTAGAACATGTGTCTCAAATGATGAAACAAAACCTTTCATCAATTCATATGTCACCCCGAGACAATATATCCTCATTTCGTTGCGTGCTCCAAGCACAGACATTTATAAAAAACAGAGAGCAAAATTCACTCTGCAGCTAGCTTAGTAATCCAAATCAATCCTACATCTAACATCTCTCCCATATTGTATAGTCCACATTGGTTACCTAACTCCTTTAGAGTTGAGTTATAACTCATCTTACTTGGTAATAGTAAAACAGTCAACTGAAAACCTAAAAGATGAGAAAAGGGTGATTCTGTCCCAGAGTCATAGTCAGTGTTTCCATCAGTCCAACAGGGATGTTCTTGAACACAAAACAGTTGGCTCTTTTCTTCACACATTTATCATTTCGAAAACATACGATGATGCTCTATGACCATGTTTATCTTGAAGATAGCTACATGTATTTATTCAGAGATTATGGCATCCACAAGAAACCGATCGTTATCTGCTTCTGTGGGTTTTCACCAGACTGATCGCATAACAATATAATACATTTATTACGTTCTCGTAAAATATAATCACCGGCGATAAAATGTTTTTAACCATTTATTTATATCTCTTAATTGACATTTCTGTAATCTCGCCGCCCTTTTGCTTAGACACTGCAGTAAATTTTGCAATTATGGGTAATTGACCGAGTAAATTGTAATGCAATAGTCGTGTATAAACATATTTTATGTACAATTAAATAATGATAAGATCTATATATTAGAATAATATAATACAGAACAATAAACACGTAAAGACATATAGAAATAGCGATATGGACAGAATGTTATCTTTCTTAATACACTTTAATATTAATATATGTGTGTGTTTGATATCATTGATAAGTCAATGTAGATACTCAATTATAAATTATGTTTTAATTGATTTATAGTGAAAGGGTTTATAGTGTAGGATGTTGATGACCCGTATATGAAATGAAATTAAATGGGGTTTAACGTCTGACTATTCTGCTCCTAAAGTGGGCGAATGAAGACGGGCATACGCCATGCAGTGTGCTATGGGGGTAATTTTTCCCGGGCGCTACGGCCTACACTTATATCGAATTCCAACTGCCAAGGGATCTTTAGCGTGCACTCCAATTTGTACTCGAGACCTCGGTTTTTCGTCCATCCGAACGACTAGACAGCTGTTCTTGTCAGCCCTTCCGTCCTGCATCACTGGCAAAAGGAAAGCACGCCGAAAAATCTGGATGGACCATCTCGGCCAATGTAGAGTTCGAACACCCAACTTCCAGGCTAGCGAGTCAGCGTCTTACCCACTTAGCCACCGTACTATGTCCATAGGGGATTATATACAGATCAATGCTGTCCATTAGAGTTGATAAGTTTTATTTCGTCTCTTATCTGTCATCTGACAACAATTTCAAGTTTCCTGTGTTGCTGATTAAAAACGCCTGTTCCAATAAGATTGGCAGCTGTTATAAGAAGTATCAATTTGTGTTTAATATGATGAGTTGGATTGCATTGTATGACTTAAACATCACGAATATTGCTTGCTGGGGTTCTCAATTTTAAATATCATTCAAATAAACTTAAGATGCGTTCATGTTATTATCACCATTACGATAGTGTTATTCCATTTCCAAATATAAACGCATCCGTTAAACTACTAAACATAGCCACATATACACACAGGGGTCCAACAAAAATTCTGATCTCTATAGCATTAGTAGCTACTATATACGCCCAAATTACACGTCACCATATTGAAATCAATGTCTCATAGAAATATAAGTTGAATGAAGATATTATAGACAAAAAATGTTAAACTTGTTAGCGATAAAAAGGGTGGTGAAGACAGCGTAGACCTTGCAGTCTGAATATGGGTGGGAGATCTTACTCGGGTAACTGTGTTTTCGCCAACTCTGTGTAATTTCAACTGTCATTCGTTCTTTTACACAAACGAGAACACAGGTGGACCTCGGCATTTTCTTCCCATCCGAAGGACTAGGCGACTTCTGCACCACTGACAAGGATAATTAAACCATGCTAGAATATATCCAGGACCTGTCTAGGCCTACATCAAAATCGAACTAGGAAGTTCCTCGTTATAGCAAGGAAGGAGACTCAACAACCTGTGGGCAACAAATCAGGAACAAAGTGGATAACGGAAAGTCACGGAACACTGAATATCGACAACGTTCGCTCTCTTGGTATTAAAGGACAATATTGGTGCCAGTCATTATCACATATTTGATAGAACTGATTAAACACTTCCCAAATATAATATTAACACAGAGATCATCGCTACCATAGAGGAGTAATAAAGGATTCATGAATCGGAAGTGACGAACGCCAAAGGAAAACACGAGGTTTTCCTCTATGTAACTAACTGAAGGGACAAGTGATAACAGATACATGGGCGAATATCTGCTCACTAATAATTCCCTCGAAGACCTACAGTTACTGTGTGACACTGTGAGAGAATATCTTACAATTCATGAAAAGAATTGACTGCCACTAGATAAGAGAACAGGAAAGAAAAACAGATTAAAAGTCCGTGCATTACCATGTTTTTATAAGGTAGGGGAGACCGGGGCACATTGAACCACCATGGATATATCCTTTATAAATAATACTATACAACCCAACACTATACAGATATGAGATAACTTCTTAGACCCATTTCTCCATCAATAAGCCACATGCTGTCAATTATTTTCTTAGGCAGTGAATTTTTCAAAAAAGCGCTTAAAAGAGAAAAATTTGTTAACTTCTTAGCCAAGGAAATTCTTGTACTTAAGTTCATATGTCTAATCTATACAATCCAGATAAACCGGGGTTTGATCCATATAAGGGGGCATATTGATTTTTTTTTAAATTTTGATCATGAAATAAAGAGATCGTCTAATAAAAACATTTGATATGAAATGAGGACAAACATGTATGTGAACAAAGTGGTTCAATGTGCCCCGGTCTCCCCTATAGAATGAATAAAAACAAGGGGTTGTACAGAGTATTTCTATTTTTCCCGTGTTCTCTTATCTTACGAGACTTAATTACTTTACTGTATCGTCAGATAACCTCTTGCAGTCCCATATAACAACTTTTTGTCTTCGAAGGAATTATTAGTGAGCAGAAATTCGGCCGTTTATCTGTCATCACTCGTCACTTCAGTCATTCGCATAGAGAGATAACTCGTGTTTTCCTTTGGCGTTCGTCACTTCCGATTCATGAATCCTTTATTACTCCTCTACGGTAGCGATGATCTCTGTGGTAATATTATATTTGGAAAGTGTTTAATCAGTTCTATCACATGTGTGATAATGACTGGCACCAATATTGTCCTTTAACGGGTGTACTCCGTCATGGTTCTTGTTTGGTTGTAGTTTCAAATTTGAGTTTACGTCACAGTAGGGAGATCTGGTCATCTGTTGTGAGCTAATATTGATTATCTACAGATCCACAATGCGTACGGGGACATTTTAAATACTGTTTCGCACGCGTAATACGCAATGTTCTCCAGGGTTGATAATAATGACCAATTGACAGGCACAAATAATTCATAGTTGCGGTTTTGACACAAGAAAGGGTAAAAGTTCAAAGAGCAGCTTCTTGAAGCCAATGCACCCACACGATGAGTGACAACCAAATGTTAACTAAATTCATTGATGAAACACAGTTATTAATATTATGAAATGATCATGCCTTGACACTAAATCCATAAAGCACACATTAGAGTCACTTTCGTTTAGAAACAAACGAATTGAAGTCAGTAAATGAAAACACATCCGTACGTACGGTGAAAAGACAATATATAATGTACCTTCCACGCTTCACCTGCCAGAATTTCTGCCTCCCCGGGAAGTTTATCTTATAACATGAACATTAATTCAAAATTATAGACACGAACATTTTAGACTCTTAATTAAATTTGAACATTACAAATATATTTATTTTGAGATCTTTTTAGTAGTTGGTTGGTGGTTGCTTTGTAGTTGGTTGATATTATTGGCAATACCGTTGGCTTCAATCTGTTGAGAAGAAAGTTATTTCCATCAGAACGTAATGTCGAGTTAAACATCAGATAATTTGAACATACACTGATTTTCATTCCTTGCTAAAGACGTGAAAACCTTTATAGAAACCTCGCCAGAAATAAATAACCTTATTAACCTATGTCATGTGTTAGAATTATGTTCATACCCATTCAAGAGACAGCGAACAGTCCAAAAGACAAGTATACATCCTCTTTTGCAACTGAATTGTATTCTTCTGTTAATTGTTTGTCACTAGAATCATTAAGTTCACCAAGAGATACAATGCCAAGATGACATTCATTCTCGAGATAGAGAGTTGGGAGCAGCGGTGAGACAGTTATTGTTGGGAATGATCCGATTTACAATTCGTACGCTCCGTATGGCAGGGGTACTTCATCACACAGAATGCTAACGAAATGCCATTTTGATTCGTTAGGATACAGGTATGTTGATGGTTTTAAAATAAATTTTTATTGTTTAGTCATGTGATAATGTACATTAGTTTTGGGGTGTAGCAACTAGGGTTGTCTGGTGGGGTACCCCGCCACTGAAAATAAATGGTGATGAGAATATAATGAGCATTTTCCAAAAAATTTCGTTTGGTCAGTAAATTGGCTGATCTTACTTATCCTTTGGGGATTGGCAATTAGAAACGTCTAATGGAAATGTATGACACGATCATAGTCAATACATGTGAATATGCTGAACATTTTGTATCGAGTTCCATGTGGTCAGTAATCAGGCTTAGCTTTTGAGGGGTGGATAATTAGCAACGTCTGACAACAAATTTCAAGTGATTAGCTTTTAGGGGGTATACCAATCAAGGACATTTTGACAATTAGAATTTCACAGCTTGGGAATTTACTCAAATCGGACGATAATGATTTTGTCCATGATCTAATATGGACAGGACAAAGCATTTGTGATGCACAAATACATTCTCAGCATGCCGGAAAGTAAAGCATATTTTGTCATAGGTGGATTTAAAATGTCGGATGGGTACCAAAACCGGAAAGCCTGTAACGTTTTTAGCACAAGGTCGATTTCCGTTGATTTTTTGTCCTAAAATTGTAGTCAAACAGGTGTTTTATAAACAGCAAAAATCATTTGTTCCCGATTTTCCTTCATCTCAGGTGAATCCGAATGTTTCCTACCAACCAGTATTTTAAATCATCCATCCACCCAATTGCATTGTATTCTTGTGCATCTTTGTCAATATAATAATTATAACATTCGTAATACAGTGTAGTCAAATTTATATGAATCTTGGCTTTTTTTCAACTTCGCCAATTATTTATTTTTAAGTAACATCTAAATTATGCAATCTATGATAATCTGTTGTCATTAATCAACCTTTAGTCCTACTTATTGTTTAATATGCATAATAATTTAGAAATTCTAAAACTCTCGAAGGTACAATATTCTAAACTAATGCCCATTTCTTTTATCTTTCAGTGTCACGTAATGTAAGCAAATATTACTTTGGTAGTCAAAGGTTTAGGTACATGAATTAGAGATTTCAAAGGTGCATTTTTAATGTGGATTTTTGTAAGATTCAATACGATTACATGTAATTATTTAGTATTTTAACTATATTTACTTCCTAAACTTGGTGTTGTTGGTTGTTTTTTTTTATCAATTAATATCAATGTAGCTTTTTTTTTTTACGTGTTTATAGAAATTATTTTAATTTACATAATTCGTCCATATATTTGAACATATATAGAATCCCGTGCAGCTTCTAATATTAATAATTTTACTGTATAGATGTGCATTAACACCTCATAATATCTCTTCACTTAACATTTAACAAAAACTACTTTACCAAATAAATTCGAAAAGAAAATATAAATATAATTGTGCATTATAACTTAGAGAAAAGAAAGCTGCTTTAATTTTTGTTATTTATTTTAAAAGATAAATTTAAATGGTTTTCTATGACTTATAGAAAATCGCCGTTTAATACTAGGGTTGTTGTTAGAGGTAGGGTTATCACAAGGTGTCAAAGTAAACAATACACCTCTACGTCTAAATGTCTTTTAAAGATAATACAGATGGATTATAATGCAAAGATTTCAAATATAACCCTCTTTATAAATAACTAACACTTTAAGTAAACAGTAGCCCACTCAATATTGGCCCTTGACTAATTCCAATATACACGTCCACAAAAGAACCCACAAAAGTACACACAGGGGATTTTTCAGGCTTCAGCTGTACGGTTTTAAACTGAACAGTATTTTGTTAGTCTTTCCTTTGCTCAAAGAACGACATGGTTTCTACTCAGTTCTTCAGATCGATATCGTATCACGTGATGTATTCAAAATGTCACGTGACTAGTTTATGTTGATTGTATCATCCATATATGGTAGCTTAATTACATCCAGGTGAAAATCTATAGTAGTCGACTCAATAATTCATGTTTTCACTGGATGGCTGCATCTTTTCAAACTAGTAGCGATCGATGTCAACACCGGGCTTTACATGCGCACTGTGCTTGAATACCTATTGGTTGGTGTGAGAGACAGTATGATAGTTTTTCTGGTCATTTTATGCATTGTACAATTCCATAGAAACTGCTTATATTAGGTAAGTTCTTATCAAATACATAAATTTAATTCTTATATTTTCGAATAAATTTTCAGTCAACATCATATACTAAAATCATTAAACTTGATATTTAACTATAGGTAATAGTAAATGATAGTTCTTTAGGTAAGGTGAAACATCAATATTTGTAGAAGACATATATTTTTTTATCAAGAAAATAAATAGGAGATGAATTTAATATGGCTGTGTTAAGCGTGAAATATGTATGAGGCTGTCACTAAGAACTGGGTAATACTAATTTGATGACCGACAGATGCGTCAAGCGACAAGAGGGGGAATAATTGAATTGTTATTTTGGATCAACAAAGACTGCGAATAATTGACAGTCCGTCAAGCTTGACTTATTCTGTTCGCATGCCAAGCAAACTCACTTTTATGAAAGACGCGCACGCAACTTGAATATTGAAATTACATGTACAATATTTTATATATTGATAAACACGTCATACACGTGAGCTACATTGACAGAATTTACAATAGAAATAAAACAGTTAAATACACAAATGCCCCTCATTCACAAGGTGTGTTATTTTACTAAATAAATTAGAGAGAGAGAGAGCGAGACAGAGAAATGGGGCTTAACGTCCACTCGACTCAAAGTAGGTCATTTCGGGACTAACATATAGTTTAATTTTATTTCAATAATTCGCTTGCGCGTAGGGGTCTTTAGCAGTGGGAGGTACCTGGAGTACCCGGAGAAAACCCATGACGATTGCCACTAATAAATTAGAATGATCTTGTTCAAATGTTGAAAGAATATTAAGTATACAATATTGAGGAGCTGGTATACTACTGACTAATTGAAACTATAAAAGTTCATTTGTGGCTTATAAATGAGACAAAATCGTTGACAACGTCCTGAGTCACAAATATCAAGATGAATACAAAATTCGTAGCCACCTGAACGTGCTCACTAATTTTTGTTTTATGGGTATTTATAACGTTAATGGGTTGAAGGGGGGGGGGGTGTCACAAGAAATACGGTGGTGTCAATTACTCGTGATAATTAGTTTAAACTGGATTCCCTAATTATCGGTATGCCTCATTATTTTTCCCTGGAAGCAATTGTGATTATAACTGTTAGTTGTCACCAATATCCTTTGCTAATATCATGAAGTCAGTTTTTATTTGATTTAGAATACTATGCTAAGAATGTATACTAATAATAAATTTATTTTACATACTATTATAATTAATTTAAGTTAACACATCAGTATATATGTAAACATACTATGTAAACTAGTTTACATAGTCGACACGGTAGCATCATGCTTTCTTTTAAGGCAAATATAAAATATATATGCGTTTTCTTGGCCACAAAAATAGAATCGGTCAGAAATTCTTTTTTTCGTGGGGTTTGTGGATTGAACTAAATCCACTAATAAATGAATATTTTAAACAAGGATTATGTAAGAGTAATAGCTCTTTATTGCAGTAATATCTGTCTTTCTTTGGGCCTTCAATGTTATATGAATTATTAATTAGATTTATTAACATGTTAATGTCATAATCAACCCAGATACCATTGAATGGCTCCGATTTTAAGTAGATTAGAACCGCTCGGTCATTTAATAATTTAATTCAAAAATGGAGAATTGAGAATAAACCCGAATGGCCAGTGCGGTGATTACGATGCACAGATCTTAAACTAAACCATTAATAACTTTGTTCCAAAAAAAAGCAATTTGAACGAAATTTATCTAATCTCCCATAATTTATCTTTAATTATCGAGAAGGGTTCTGTCTGATTCGGACTGTCGTAAATATCAAAATATCAGCGCCTTCAGAATCTACACCACGACCGATTTTGATGGGAGCCACGGTGCCTAAGTGAGTAAAACACCGGCTCGCTAGCCTGGATGTCACGGTTGCGCTCCCGGTGTTGGCTGAGAAAGTTCATCGAGATTTTCCGGCGTGGTTTCCCCTTGTCAATGGTGTAGGGCGGAGGGGGGGGGCAGACAGTGACATTTGCATAGTTGCCCGTATGGGACGGAAAACTGAGGCTCGGTGTACGCATTGGTGTTCACATAAAAGATCTCTTTGCAGTTGGAATTCGGTGTAAGAGTGGTAGGTCGTGGTGCCGCTGTCTGGACAAAATTAAATTCATTGTGCACTTCATGGCGTATGCTCAGCTTCATTAGCCCTGTTGCAACAGAACGGTTGGACGTTCAACACAATTTCATCCCACGTGTATTTTTGTTTTTTGGCTTTATATAGAAATTGGTCTGTCTAATCCTAAGTTGAAAAGTACATGTATAATTTTATTTAAATCAAAATGGATTTTGATGTTTGCTATTCTTTTTATACATGAATTGTATTTAAAATCATTTAAACACATTTTTATTTCTTTAGTTAACAATTCTTATATTGTTGTATACATTTTACAACACAATACAAATATTTATATAAAAAAAAGGTCCTTAACCAGAGCATTTCACCTGGTTTATAAAACCTCGTGTGATGCTATAGTTAGTTAGAAACTGTCAATATAGCTGTTTCCAAGTAAACCATCAACTTTAAGCTGGGATTAACTCTTACTGTCAGTTGAGAGTTGACGTTGATTGTAAAATCAATGTCATTTATAATAGTATCCGTGGTGCGCTTTATTGTCACATCAGCCAGTAGACTGAACTACCTTTAATACTACTAGTAGAAGAAGAAGACCAAATGTGTATTAAAGTGTCACACGGTGTACATTTATTCATTAAAAACGTCACTTACAAGAACATCAACCATAGTGGTCTACACACAAAAAAATAGACATGTATTTAACAACGTGTTTATGTTATACAGCAACATTTGTATGAATATTAAATACTAGAAAACAACGTCTTTGTTTATATATCGGCATTAAATATAATAAAACAACATTCATATGCACGCAACTTACTAGTAAACAACATCTTTATGTCTATTAAATAGGGTAAACTACATATTAAACATTAATTAAAAACAATATACCAAAACATAATTATGTAAATTAAAAACAACTCATTAAAATATAAACACATTACTATTAACTAAACACTATTGATGCCGAATGAATACACTCGTACACATATAATGTTGATCACTTACTCTCGTGAAATATATATTTATGGTAAATAGTGGTATTTGTATCTTGTGTGATAATTTTTAGACAGTGAAATCAAAATTTGGGATATTAAATGTCAATAATATGATTTGATTTGTAAATGTATCTACTACGACACGACATTCAAACGTAATCATGCATCACCATTTCAGATACAACTCAATTCCATTGACATATTACAAGATTTCACTATGTATTTGCTAGTGGTATGTAAACCGAGAATGATAATATCAAACAGGAAAGATTAAAGCGAGTTCATTTCTGTAAGGTTTAAGCTGTCAGCTGATATTATTAAAAACACGAATAATCGCGACGTCATTGTGAAGAATACAACTTTTCATCTGTCGACAATGGACATTATCTTAATCAAGTTAATTGGTCAGTACTATAACTGACCGTTATTATTTATTTCTAGACTCTATTTTCACGATCTCCTTTATAATTGCACTTTATAACAAGAGTTCATATTATAGACAGTCGGCGACAGTTACCAGTTCTTTGTTCATCACCAGAACCTGTCTTTGTCCTGTAATAAGAGACGAGTGAGTCACGGTTGTTAGGTTTCAATGAATAGATGTAATATTATGCAAGTTTATTGAATTAAATCTGAACGTTGATCGCCGTCTATAATTATATCAACTCCATCATTAATGACCGCCATGTTGTTGTACTTGCTAAACGTTCCCATGGCAATTAGTTAACTGAAACCATAACAACCCTTTTTAATATTTTATATATTATTTACTTAAAATAATGTATTATATTAATTTCAATCTTGTGTTGATCTTTTACTGCTCTGATCAATTGATTGTTCGATAACTGTCATTATCTTCGATACCACTTTGATCCTATCTTAATAATGAGCACGGTGATCTTAAAAACACATCGACTGAATATTGGACTAAGGCTTAATATCTTATATATCCCCATGATAATCAACACATCGGATTGGGGAGATGTTATAGGAGGGACTAGGATTACAGTGTAATGTGATTTAGATAGTATTGTGCTAGATAATGAAGTGCGCGGATTAATAGGGAGGTCGTGTGATATAGGGTCATCAGTCATCGTTCTTGGCATTATATAGATTGACTTGCAGCTTTTAAAATAATATATTACAATGTGCAGTTGTATAATAACAGCGTTAAAAATACACCATCAATTTATCACCATTCGATAAGACACCTGTTTAAAACGACATGCGGTAACCATGATGGACAGTTCAGAGAAATATTCTAGGCCAACTATTGAACCAGGGACTCGATCATTGAATTGATTTTGTTGTATGTCCTTCTTAGTTTGACAATAACATCTCTCAGACCTTACTCATAATAAATATATAGCATATTATCAGACAACATAATGCAACTCGTGCCATACAGCAGCTTGGCTCAAATACATAGTGTTTTATTAATCTATATGAATGTTGTATTTCTAAGTAACAGTCTTATAGAAAAGAGAACAGTTGTGTTTTAACGATCATGTGTTAGTTTAAATTTTGATCTGCTTTTCGAGAACTATCGATTATATTCAATAGTGAAATAAAATAATATAAAATTGTATGTTGCACAGGATAACCTTCAAGTCTTTTTCGTGGTTGGAAGTAGTAAATACACGCGGTTAGAGAGGGGTTCACTTGTCCAGGAGCACTAGTCCGCCAATATAAGAAATACTATGAATATGGGTATCAATAAAACTAACCCCAACCCTAACCCTAATAATAGAAACCAGTGGACTAATGAACCCTAACCCTAACCCAGCTCGACCCCGAACAATAATTGTCGGTGGACTTATGAATCCGCGAAGTAGTTGCATACACAGATCAGTATATATCTGCCTACTTATACATAATCTCCCACAAAGGATGCTAACATTATTGTGCCTCCTTGGATCAAAGTCACATTTTTTGAAAAACTAATAGCACACCTAAATGAAAAAAGTTTAAATTATCAGATTTATGCATGCAATAAATTCGTATATTTTTGAAAAAATTGTTTAATATCGAATTGAAGGAGATAGTATTCAGAGAAGTTTTATTGCGGTGGTGATAGAAGTAAAATATACGTTACTGTTATAAAATAAGTCTATCATTAAATGTAGCCCCGCAATCAGTCGTGATTAAAGATGATGGAATCAAACGACGCACATGATCCCATTCATTTCTAAAACCTCAAATACACGAACATCATCAAAATCAATGGTTTCTCTGATGTTTTCGACGGAAAAGCAAACGTAGTATCTATTGTCCACTCGTGTGGTCATTATTGGCATTTAAAGACTTTACCACAATTAAAATATTCTAGTTGTGAACAGAATGTAACTCTCGGCACGTTCCAAGATACTGAACGACAGTGGTTTATCGGTCGTATCATCAGCAATTCCATTAATGATATTTGGTAACCATGGTGACTTAGAGTTTGGATGTATAAAATGGATGCTAGTATTTATTGTATAGGATGGAATTAAAATGATTTAATCGGGCGTCCATTTACAACGGATATTACTGTACATGTTTTAGTAATAGCTCTTAAAAAAACACAAGATTTATTTTAATCTATTGTCGTATGTCATTTCTCTTTGTTTTGTCTGAATTACCGTAATACGGAATACAGACCAATGTTTTAAATAATTTGCTAGCTATGTGGACTTCCTCACCGCAAATTGAGAATATGCATATACAGACTGTACAAGACGTCATACCTTTATCCCTTTCTATCAACATGGGTACAAAATGAGCCACCTAAAAAATAATGTCGAAGCTAATACATTTGACATAAATAACGGATGTATTTCTATCTATAGAATTTATAAAAAAATAAACTAACCAATGCGTTCATTACAGAGAGAGAGAGAGAGAGAGAGAGAGAGAGATTAACATTATGGCATAAGTCTATTTCATTAATTCGCTTGTGCGTAGGGGTCTTTAGTAGTGAGAGCAAACAAGAGGACCCGTAGGAAACTCACAACGTTGGACAACTCACAAAGTTGTCACGTGCAAGCGGGGTCACTCGACTCAATAACAGACCTCACCATAAAACGCACACGCGTTAACCATTCGGCCACCCAAACCCCCTAATTTCGTAAGAAAAGCACTCATTATTAGATTACTTTATTCATTATTATATAGAAACCTGAAAGTGTCGTGATTATCTATTTTTACAATATATACAGTTCTTCAAGGTCAATGGTGGTCTCAATATATCGTTAAACCCCGAAGGACTAGAAGACTAAAAGAAGTGCCAGAGACTAAATAACGGCGATTAGCTAGGAAGAGTAAGATTGACGTTGTGTGACATCGACGAGTCGTATAATGAACTCTGTAGAACAGCTTTCTTGCTCGATACATTATATTTAACTTTTTTTCTTGGCTTTTTCCGAAATTCTACCCCGATAATCGCCCTTATTATTGTTCATTTTGACGTTTTAACTCATGACGTCAACTGGCAGATTATCGCCACGAATAAACGCCAAGATCAGTCGCATTATTGCGCCTTTCTCGTAAATCACTGCCTTGTTCATTCTGAGAGACACGCGGATCCATTACCTTAATTTGAAATTTGTTGTTTATTGCTTGCCATATCTGTGCAGTTTGTCGTTTCGGTTTTCCTGCAATTACTGTTGTTAAAACATACTAATCGTTCAGATTTTCAATTTTGTTTTGGTTTTTATTTTTTAAATAAAAAAAAAACAGCCTGTGGATTCTGGCCAGATAGAGGATACTATTTGTCTCATAAAGACAGGTTTGCCACGCTATGAAAATATGGCATAGCAACCTTTGTCCTTTAAAGGAAGAGGGGAGTAGGCTCTCGCATAGTAAATTACTACATTAGTGTGCAATTGTTGTACCATTTTACGAAAAGAATCTGGAAATAAATTTTTAAAAAATACAGAGTTTAAAGATGCATTATTCAAAAATTTAAATCTTTAGGTCTTGCTTTGGGCCTAAATGTTATATGAATTATTATTAGATATTTAATTACCAACATGGCACAACCACAATCAACTCTCCATGTCATCGGATGCTCTAGATATTCAATGGATTTAAACACGATTGGCGGTTAATGATTTCATTAAAAATGGATTATCGAGACTTTGTTAAAACTAT
Source organism: Patella caerulea (assembly GCA_036850965.1). Classification (NCBI taxonomy): domain Eukaryota; kingdom Metazoa; phylum Mollusca; class Gastropoda; family Patellidae; genus Patella; species Patella caerulea. The sequence goes on from JAZGQO010000011.1 coordinate 20,293,928, forward strand.
CGCAACGTAATGCATATTTAATAAGATACAGATAAAATCAACGTTTTACGTGTAGTTGAATCTACTCAAAGAGTTAGCCAGTGAATTGTTTTCTGTTTTCATATTGGAAGTACTACAGATTGGACGACATGCTGCATTTCTTTGATTAAAATCCCACTCTGACATGCCTGTTATATGTACGAGAGAATTCCATCTGATTTACGTGTGCGATGTTTTTTTTAGCCAGAGTTATCTGGTTGTAGATGATAAGAGGATGAAAGACTGTGTTCTCGTTGCCAGGAACAATCATTTAATCTAATCACTGTTGCTTTGATGTCTGGTCGGGGTCTCGATTTTACGTGAAGCGTGCGTTTAATAACAGCCTTTGGTATGAGAAAAGTTCTTTACAGATACTTTTATGAGACTGCAGTCAAGATCATGTTGTATCTTCCATGTCATGTAATTGTAATTTTGTAGTATTAAAATATTTTAGTGGATTAAACTAACTAATATATCAATAATTTTAAAATATATCATTTAATAGATGATTTACTGTGTCCTGTTCTTAGTTTTGTGCTAGCCCGGGATCGTGGGCTCGCTCCCTGTTTTGGGGAGAATTTTCAGGCGTGGTTTCTTTCCGCTATTGTCAGTGGTGCAGGACGGAGGGACTGACACTTAAAGCTGTCTAGTCGTTAGGATAGAACGGAAAACTGAGGTTATGTGTACACATTGTGACATTGGCGTGCACGTAAAAAAATCCCTTCACAGAATACTTCAATAGCCAGGTCGGGGTAGAACAGCAGAACAGCAGAACTTTAAACCACATTTAATTTCACTTCAGTTCTTAAGTTTTGTAATATGAATAAAAGGACCACTGCTGTAATGACGCAGACTGATAAAATATTCACAAACGGACTGAAGTTCGGTTCTTAGATTTAAAATCAAAACCATAAATTGCCAGTATGTATTCAAAGATGTTTCAGTCATATTTCCGTCTTGTGAATGGGTTATAATACCTACTATGACATTTAAAATTTGTATAAGATACTTGTATTATGATCAAGATGATTCAACTTGTACAATTCACTCAAGATGTATCTGACCCACTAATAGAAGTGTATTAAACAGTTACATTATCAGAAGGAGAAGAAAAGAAACGTTATTGTATAAATAAAAACATATAAGGTTGTGTGCATGGAAAAATACTGTACATAAAACAAACAAACAAACAAACAGCAAACAAACATACACACCGAGATATAGCTCCAGTAAGATAAATGATTGGTATACAAATGGCTTCTTAGCATTTTAATTGTTCTTTATTTGTATTCACAATCAATATTTTAAATTTAAATTCACTGAAATTCCGTTGTTTATGTGAAATTAGATTAAATAGTCCTTTTCTTGTATGTTTTTTTTTGTTGTTGTTTTGGCCTGAAATGTTTTAAAAACTATTAATTAGACATAAATTAACTTATCCAGACCATAATCAACTCTCGATGTCAAGGCTAGCCTGCGATATTTGTTGGATTGTAGTTCGATTTGCTTCAAAACTCTTCTTCGTGATTTAACGATTAAATGAATAATCGAGACTACAATTTTTGTTTTAACGATTTTAGTAATGATGATCGAAGCTAAGCGGAACTTTCATTCGCTTAGTTCTCGGTTCATAGTGAATCAATTTGACTGAAATTTCTTGCAAATTGCCTTTACATTAGCTAGATTTTAACTATTATAGCCAGATCCGCTAACTCGTTATCTAATGTACAATAATGTAACTTAAAGCCTTTATTATCAGTTGAAACTTGGTATTTTTAGTTGAGGATGTAAAGCGATTATATATAACAGCAATTTGACTATCAAATTCATCGCTATGCAACAATGTGCATATTGGTATGTGCCGTGTACGCAGACCGATTAGGAACAATTTGGTCCCACCCCCAATCGCATTAAAATATAGATTTATATTTCGTTTCGTTTTGTGTTTTATACTTTCGATGGTCTACACTACACGGATATATGACAAGTTATAGTGGAAGTTCACGTAAGGGTTAAAACGAGCGGCTTTTGACCCTATGATACCCGACATTGATTAGTCGACCAGCGTTGGCGTTTCTATGAGTTTGTCAACAGTTCTGCGCAAAGAACGTCAAAAAGTCGCCGCAACACACCGTTTCATTGGACAGTTCCTCACATCAACAAGAACGCATATTGCCTAACAACTCTTCCAGGTCCTATTGTAGCAAGTAAACCGACATTTTGAACTACAGTACATGTATAAATATAAGAAACGAAATTTTATCTGTGTTTCAATCAGATTGGTCTCACCCTCGCATTACTATAAATATTGCTGTATCTTAAATATAATTTGTTTCCACATTTCCCCCTTTTTCACAACGAAGAAATATTAATATTGTAAAATCGAAGTTTTTGTCAAATGCAGTACGTTTTGAATATTATTAATTGGGTTAAAATCCATACGCCGGTAATGACGTTAGAGATCTGACCATTTAATTGGTGAAGAAACCAAGCTAGGCTACTTTAATTATAGACTGTGGTCAGATAGAGTGGTTAGTTGGTTGGCATGTCTAGTGCATTAATACAGTTAAACACTCAATAATAAACTGGCGTATGGAAAAGGTCAATAGGATCTGCGGTGTCTCACTAAACAGTAGGTTCGGATCCGATCACGGTCTTTATTGACAGAGTAAGTTCCCCGGGATTACCAGTGTGGTTTTCTCTTGTCTATGGTGCTTGACTTGGAATCTGGTAACGACACCGTCTAGTCTTTCGGATATTGCAAAACAGAGGTCTGGTGCACACATTGACGTGACAGGTGAAATTCGAAATAAGAGCTGGTCAAAGAGCGCACAATATGGCGCCCTGTTGTCTTTATCAAACTAGTCGCTGCAGGACGTTATACCCCATTTCATTTCCAGATTTATTTAATGATTTCCACAGAAATTGGTACCATAACGCAATAATTATACAGTTTTAAATACTAATAGGGATTGAGTTGTCTGCTATACGTTGTATATTGTATGAAGCAACATATAATTCCTGTAAATCTCATTGAATTAACTCACCAAGGTTTCATGTCTTTTCAATAAAATTACATTTTTCTTAGAGAAAATGAATCAGACCATTCTTGGCCCTAGGAAATAAAGGAAAGTCATATAACTGAGTGTAACTATGTGTTAGCTTGTCTTTGTGATTATATTAAAGCTTTGTTTGTCCTGGTTACCGCCATCACTATGTTATATAATCATCTAGAATATAAAACAACTCGTAGTCGCAACCATCTACTCCATATTAAATCAATATTCCAACCATAGGCTTCTTTTATCGTAATAACAAAGAAAAGGTACTTTACAATTAATATCAATGTTAACGAATTTAGGATGATCTGCATGTACAATAAATTGCATAACAGAATAAAAAGCAAAGCATGTTGGTTTTGAATGGAGAAAAATTAAGTCAATTATGCATTTTTATTGACTCAGGCAATATATATTTTGGTGGTTCATATATTTTCCCAAATGAACAAGTTACGTGTGTAGTGAACGAATCAAAATATGCCTATGTACTGACTTTTTAATGATAAATTTATATAAATTAGAGATATCGGAATAGTGTATGAATAAAAATTAAACGTTACAAAATGTGCGAATGTAAGACGATGGAATTATTTCATAAAATATACTTTGTTGCGTATGCATTTGTACGCTTACTTAAACCTTATACATCCGATGAACTATTTAAATTTCAATCTTATCTTATAAGTAATTAACACACAGATTGTGTTAATATGAACATGTGTATGTAGTATGTTAATATGTATTATGTATTTATGTATTTCCGTCAATAAACCGGCTTAAAGAAAAAAAAAATATTATGTAAATTTGACAAAAGACAAGGTAATTGCTGTGGTCTCAGTAGCCCAGAAAGTGATAAAGGTGACCTCACCGTGCAAGTATTGTCTACGATATCACCCTAGGTGGAAGTGGATGTTAAACCCCAAGAACGAACGTGCAAGTAGGCCCATGCGGTATGAGGTTCGTTAAAGTACAGCCAGTAATGGCCCTCTATAATAATCCAATTCAACCAATTACTTGACAACTTCTTCTGTCGTTGACATATTTTTTTTTTGGTGTTGTTGGGATGAAATCATGCTAAGTTATCATCGTCTCCCTAACAACAATGTAATAACGATTGACACGAGGAACGATTGTGTTATCTAATCCCCACTTCTCTAACCTTGTGCCATGTTCAGTTGCCTGTATACATTTTTCCTTTCGGAAGAGCGAATTTGATAATCAACATATTCTAATCTCAATTTATTTTAAATATTAAAACCGATTATACCTAGATTTCAACCAGGTTTTGTTTACCATGTTTTTATCAGGTTGCTATAAACCGCGTCCTAAATTTTATACGAGTATATAACGATAATAGTAAGTGCAGGAGGACCGCACTACACGAAAAACAAAAACTTATAAGATTAACCTGCGGAAAATATCAATTCAACTGAATGGATCCGGGGGCCAGCCGTAAGCGTCCACTGCGCTGTACAGTCCCGGGCCTGTTGTGGTACAGGCTTCACTAAAAATGATTTGAAAAAAAAAAGAGGTAACAGAAATAATGCGAACGATCTTGACAATGGTTGTCTCTTAAATGGCGATAGTCTGCCAGAGGATACTTGTCGAAACGTCGTGCTTTTAGAATAAAACTAGTGATAGTTTCCCATAAATGATAAATACCTAAATGATAAATGTAACCTCTTTTCATAAATAAAAGAACACCCAACTTGAAAGGTGTTGAACAGTCCGCAATTGCACACAATCGAGAAAAAAATGTTTTTTTTTCATTACACACTCAAGTACGGTATTTAAATTTAAAGTTGCCAAGTCTATAATCAAATAGCACACAAAGTCGTCGACATTGAAAACACAACATTGATGGTGTGATCCTACTGGGAAACGATTGGCTTCAGATATCCAATATTTAAGACAAAATAAACATTTTGCATTTCAGCGCCATTTGTAACACGGAACTCGAGGTACAAGGCTAAACATATTCCACATTTATCTCTATAGCATGCGCAATAAATACTATTTGTGAAAAAAGGGAATAACTAGACCATATAGAGATCGCATTCGATTGAGACTTCTGTCGTATTTCGCCAAACATAACTGTTTAGGAAATTACAGTAAATACAGACACGACTGAATGTAAATCAGTTTATATACATTAATATTACATTTTTATATGCGTTGCGACCCTTTCGTGTCAATTTCTAAGTCCCACATATTAGCGATTTAGCTCCTTTAAATATACATGACAACTTGTTGTACAGATTTTACTATATACATATCTAAACAAGGTGACTTAATCTGTTTAAATTGTGACACTATCTAGTAATATGATATTGTGGGTTGTTGTAAATGATGATATTTTACTTTGTAGAAGCTGTACTAGAAGAAAGAGCGTTTCAAGAAGAAGTTAAAATGAATTGTGTGACAGGATGGCTGACATTTATTAGTATTGTATGTGTCCAGAGATTAATATGTACTAGTGACTCAGGTAATAAAACTTAATATATTATACGTGTTTCAGTGATGAAAGTTTAAGTGATGAGAGGGAGAGAGAGAGAGAGAGAGAGAGGAGGGGGGGGTAACGTGCACTTGAAACAAAGAAGGTCATTTCGGGACTAACACATGGTTCAATTTTATTTCAATAATTCGCATGTCCATGGAAAGAAACCGGAGGACTCGGAGAAAACTCACTAGGCTGGACAGGTGACTCTACTTTGTGTCACGTACAACTGTGAAAACGAAACCATGCCAGCTGCCTCAATAACAGACCTTATGATACAGCGCACACGTGCTAACTCTTGACCAACCGGTTTACTACACCAAGGACCGCCCACAGATTGCCAATTAACTATGTATATACATATATAAATCTTGCATCACGAGGATTAACTAACATTTTATAACCACGTTAATAACTGATTATTAGAAAAAAAATCAAATATCCATTAAACACTATGCATAAAAATTATGCAGTTTTCCCTAATATATATGTCAGCTTTTTTCTATTTTATTAACTGCCATATTTAAAATGCAACGTAAGTAGGTGATAATTGAAAAGAGGCATTGTAATTAATCAATAACGTCTATAGAAAGATTGGATTTTTTATGAAGATAAATCTTTGAATTATATATAGTTTATTGATTACATTCATATTTTATACATACCACATGTAGGTGAATAGCACAACACATGGGTCATACTGCCCTTTCTGATCAATTATATTAAGGTTTACATTGAAGACAAAAATGTCATATCAGGCGGCATGGTCACATCTGTTTCCCTGTTCTTAAAAATACATGATTCGTGAACGATTAGATAACAAGAAAAAATTGAAGAAGTCTCAACAATAAAATGTGGATTGAAGGTTTTTTTTTATAACAGTACCACATGTGTTACCCTAGAAGTCTGCCACCCGAATCACCTTATGATGTAGATCAAAATAGTATGAAAAGACGTCGTCTAATTCCTGAAAAATAAAAACATTAACGGGTGCGTGTCAAGTCCCTTATTACGTCCAGTATCGGCAAAGCTGTCCATTGTTGCTCTATAATCATTATCGATAAATCGATCAGAGCAAGTTTTAACGAATCTACTAGCACGAAGCTATAAAATATGAGCGGAACGACAACCTTTCGAATATAAGATTGAAAATAAGGCTGTTCCCTATGATCCACTAATCTATGTATGTTTCCATGTTTCACCAATGCCAAATTTCGGTTATACAAAAATAGCTAATTAAAAGATCTGCTATGCGTTAATGCATTTTTAGACTTCGTTTTGATTTTTCCGAACCCTGATCCCGTCTGATCTTTCACGTAGAATATTTCATTCTATGTTGTAGAATATTTCATCTTTAAAAATTAAATTTTGGTTCTCTTAAATTATAACATCTATTTTTACTGTTTGTATAGGTGATATGTATCAGTTGGTGCCACCGCTCCTGTATCAAGCCTTTTCTGGGAATCTAGAAATAGAGTACAAACTCTTAAACAACGTGTCTCTACCTCACGCTTTTGTGCGGTTGCTCTGTATCAATGACCCGAAACCTTTAGAAGTTACTACCCTTGCTCTGCCTTTGGGTGTCAGTGATGGACGTTTGCTTATTATGTGCGGTATATTAGAAGTTGCTGGTAGATATGTTGCTAGATTATACACGCATGAAGGAGGAACCATTCTTACAGAAACAAAATTTGATGTTTCTTGGCCAACTATACATCTAACTTTACCAGACAAATATGTTGCCTTGACTACCGGTGTTACAATGCGTATTTCGTCATCAGTTTCGTGTAAGTCGTTACTGAATCGGGAGAAAATGGTTTTAGCAATTTATCACGTGAGAGGTGATATTGCTGACCAATTACCCCTCGGATCATCAAATCTGATCACTAACACTACCATGATAGATTTTACTAGTCAAGCGGAACATGAATTCCCGTGTAATTTCTTTGACGTTGACGGTTCGTACCAATCTGTGTTAAAATCTACGTATAAGTTTGGTAGTGAGATAACCAGAAGTAACATTATGACAGCAGTATGGAGCGACCATTATAATATAAATATTAGAACAGACTCCGTTTTTCCTTGTCCAAATTTATTAAATGTTCTTTATACGCGTCCATCATGTCCCTCCAAAGATAAGATACGAATATTTATGTTAAAAAAGGAAGTTAAAGGCTCTCTAGCATCGCCATTACAGCGGAAATACGTGCTGGAAAGACGGATTAGTCCAGATATGACCATGTTAAGGTTAAGTTGTAATGTATTTAATACAACAGCAGCGGGATATTGTTTTATGTATGTCAGTGTTTCTAAAGTTGGTGGTGTACAAGAACAGAAAGAAGTTTGTTTATCAGCTCATCCTAACTCAGGTATGTGGTTTACTCATCCTTTATTGTTATATACTAATCATCTAAATGATTTACAGGGTAGGGTGGGGTGGGGCACAGACACAAACGAACTGTGAGGTTATAAGTATAAGTAATTAAGCTTCTTAACAATTACATCAGTAAATTGGGTTACGGTTTTTGAATCTCCATCACCACAATTACAAGTATTTCAGCTCATTGATAAAACTTTTCCAGCGTGGTTTTCCTTGTCAGTGATGTAGGACAGAGGGCCTGACAAGGACAGCTGTCTAGTCGTTGAGACGAAAAACCGAGGTCCCATGTCCCCTGGCAGTTGGGATTCGATATAAGAGTACGCCGTAGTGCCTCATAAAACACAATATGGCGTATGCCCGTCTTCATTAGCCCAGGTTAGAAGCAGAATAGTAGGACGTTAAACCCCATTTCCTTTCATTGATAAAACAAAAAGATATACTTTGCAACATTTGATAATATAAACTTATATTTTTGTTTTCTTTAACATCTAAAATGGTTGGTTATTAACAATTATTGATTTGGTAAGTTTATCTGTATGTATGTGTGTATATTGTAGAAACTGCATCTTGGGTTGTCATTTTTAAGTTGCTAGCTATGATTTTATTTTTTTATGTTCAATGTGGTTTAGGTTGCTTTTTTTTGTTTTTAAGTCAGACAATATTTGATCTTTTTTTCACATTTATTGTCTTATTATTGCTTTTGATTTGAGTTGATTTGTTCTCAGTAAATCTTGATATTTGACTGGCTTTCTAAAACGATCATTAAACTTATACTTTGCATGGGTGTTCGTAGTAGTATATCAGTAAAATAGGATATTGGTTCAAGGTCTACAATATTTCTGAATGGTGAAATATCTGATTGGAGAGAGAGAGAGAGAGAGAGAGAGAGAGAGAGAGAGAGAGAGAGAGAGAGAGAGTGGGAGGGGTGTCATTTCGAGACTAACATATGATTCAGTTGTATGAATCATGAAATGAATTCATTTAGAGATCGAGGTTCGACATTTTCACTTTTGTAGTTTCCACAGATGCCGACCAGAAATTACAAATCTTTTCCGATATTATTACATTATATTAGTCAAGCAATTGCATGATAGTTGTCAAAGAAATACGATGCTTGTAATTATGTTTTATAAGGTTTTTCTGTTGCATTTCTATATCTTCAAATATACTGAAATTATAAATTACGTACTATAAAAATATCATATGTTTTGTTATGATTTCAATAATGCAGTTTATTTATATATTTCCAGTTTTACCTATAGATGGTAAATGGAGTAGTTGGTCTGAATGGGGAAAGTGTTCACCATCGTGTGGTGCTGGTAAAAGAAGTAGATACAGATTATGCAATACCCCAGCACCAGGTAATGGTGGACGGTTTTGTAGTGGTGAAGCATTTCAATGGCAGTCATGCTACAACATGTGTACAGGTTAGTATCAACCTTAATAATCCATTTGGAATTTATATAATCTTATATAATTATTCATCACCATGGGGATACTCGATTCACAGTTCTGGAATTGAATTCCAAAACTGGTGTCAATCGAGTGAAAAGGAGAATTTCGGATTACAGCGCATGCGTCGACTGTATAAAAAGTATCTCAACCAATCATGACTGCTGAAACATATTTTTTACGTGGGAATACGTCACGATTCTACTCACTCCACCTCAGCTATCGGGATTGGCAGAACTGTGACAGGACTGGATTCCGCGTCACTCGATTGTAATTCTGTCGATTCGGGACGTTCTGGACTGTGAATCGAGCACCGCCTATGTCTCTGTTCTTATAATGGCAAATCTCTTTGATCTTTGGGTATATTATATGCCAGGAATAACTTACGGTCTGAAAGTCGGGGCGGATTTGAATATATACGGGGAAATTTGGGGTTATTCTTCTGAAAGTTTTTCTTTAAACCTGTAACGGGCTAATCTTCCAGGTCAGTTTTTTTCCATAAGCAAACTTGATATCAGTATTTCTTATGGGGATATCAGGGATATTCTCATTTTGCGTATATGTAAACTGACGGGTTATAAGCAAGATGAAGTCCACCGAAAAAAAACTAGGAAGAAAAATCTCGACCGGCTGGCCTCGACTTTACTTTTTCTCGGGTTATTTTCTCCAGCCTTTTTTCCCCAGCATAACAACATCCTCGTGTTTTATCCTGCACACAGTCTCTGGAAATTCGCACTTTTCACGATTAAGAATTATTTGAATACTATTTCAATTCAAAAACGCGTACTGCTTTAATTTATACTTAATGATGAGACTAATTTTAACATCCTTTTCAGATAAACTTCCAGATACACCCTTAAAGATGATGTCGTTCGATTCAATGTGTACTTGTGGTTGTCGAGTAAATGCTGAGTCAGGGGGGATAACTGCAAGTGGCAGATGTCCCGGAAAGGCTGTTTGGCTAATTCGCACTTCTTCATCACATCGAATTCGTTTTGTTTTCAAGTACATCGATTTATTAGTGGATCAACAGGTTGTGACTATAAGAAATGGTGATAATGACAATTCCGATCTGTTATATAGATCAAGTGACGATGACTTTACTAGAGAGATTTATTCATCCGGAGATAAATTATTAGTAGAACTATTTACCAGTACTAATGAAACACTACGTATGTTAAATATAACATTACCTGTTTATTTTCATGGATTTATGGCAACATTTGACAGTGAAGGTATATTTACATATTATAAATATTTCTAAAAGTTTTCTTTAATTAGGTTGAAACAGAAATAACCTATAGTATTTTATATTATTGTTAAATCATGCTAGTTTTGAAGGAGCTAAACCTCTGACTCAATGTTTTTCCAAAAATTCGAAATTGAAAACACAAATAAGAATACAATACTGGCCCATTTCAATCAATATTGATGTTGTCATCTTTCCTGAAAATACGGAATCCTAATATCCAATATTAAAGACACAATGAACCTTTTAAGATCAGTAGACAGGTCGTGTAACCTATAGTTTGGGTTGTCATTTGTAATGAACAAAGAAAAGCATACAAGACAACGCGGAAGAAGTTAGTAATGGCTGAATACGAAACGACAGAGAACGTGTCGAATGGACTAATCACATGTAAACGACTACCGTTACTTACTTAAGCTGGTGGTTTTACTACCGTTCAATTTAAACTGTTTAAGTAATACACCTATTATATAATTGAAATTACAATATACATTCATATAACACCCGTGTGCCTTTAGACTTGTTTTCGTCTGTTTTTGTTATGTTAAAAAATAGTGTCATACGCCCTTTAACTGTAATATCACAGTCCATCTACCATCAAAATAATTTGTATATTGATATTGTTTCCACTGTAAAATATTACGCAATAGCATTTCGTCCAAATTCTTTATATTATTCACGTCTAGTTAGAAGTGTAGTAAGCTAATTTTTCATTTAAAACTTATCTTTTCTTCTTTTTAGTTGTTTCTCCAAGCAGCTCATCAATTATAAGGCGGGAAATGGTATCAATATTGGACAGCTCCGCAACTACAGTTGGTATAGCTTTGTGCATATTAATAGTGATAATAGCCGTGGCTTTTGTAGCCTTCCATAAAGCATTTCAAAAACGTCGCCATAAGTACGCGATGGCTGGGACAGACAGTCCAGTACGTAGTTTACACGACCATAGTTGTCACGGTAGTAATGACGCCATTGAGGATCACGATATTCAAGTTAGATTAACGGATGAAACGAAACGAAAACAGATAACGCCAACTAATGGCGTCTCTCGAAAGTCATCTGTGACCAGTGTGTGTAGTACTGGATTAAAGCGTTTTTGTTCTAAACCAGATAACGACATTATTCAAAAACCCTCCAATAAAGGCTACGCACCTTTAGTTAGCCCATTAGGGGCAAGTGACATGCCGGAAGTTCATTCTACAGACAGAAAGTTTTTCCAAGGAAGTCCGAGTTTACGTAAATGTGCCCCTCGGTCACCAAAAGTACACCCGTCCCCTAAATTAAGACACGTTAAAATAAACAGTCAACCGAACTCTCCTGGTTCTACAAAACATGAAATGTTAATTAAAAAACGCTATGAACCATCCGATGATACTAATGGCAAGATGACGCCTACTAACACCGATCAAAAAACACCTACTGTTGATTTGGCCTTAAATAGGTTTATTGCCAAAAGAAACACAGACAATGTGCCCAAAAAGAATGACATTTCGCTAGCTACTATACAAAATGGGGAAGTTATTGAGAAACCGATCAAAAAAGAAACTTCCTTCATACAAACTGTGCCTAAAGTTCCACGTCCTACATCTTTATCTGATAATTTCTCCTTGGATACAATAAACAAACCGGCAGACGGTAATAACTTGATGGCGTGTGAAAGAGATCGACTTTTACCCAAACCTGATGGACAAAGTCCAAAAACGTATCGTGAAGAACAGTCTTTAATTGTTAGTCCATCACCTTCTAAACCTAGTAAAACTAGTAGTAAACAATCATCAATAACATCTCCATCTCACAGCCTTCATACACCTTCTGAAATAGCACTTGATGGCTTAGAACTAGAATATGATGATTTCATAGAAGATGACCCGCTATCCTATTTTGATTATGGTGAAATGCAAAGATTGAAGTGGCATGGCGGTGAGAAAATTGGTAAACCTATAAATGAGGAGGAGGATTAATGTTTGCTTATATTATTTTTAAAACGTGAGCCAGCTTTTGCCGAAAGGTCTGCTTCCTAATACCTCCTATGGTAATTTTAATCATTTTCAATGTCCAAGATATGTCCAATCATTATATAAATCACAGAAATGTAGCTATTTATTTATTTATTGACTTGTTTATACATATAAACACTAATAGATCGAACGAGGTATAATGAATTCCAGTATAATCCGAAATAATCAATATCGTTGATTCGGTACAACGAGCAGCTGACGTGAGGTCTCTGTTGCCTTCTATTGTTAAAATAGTAATGCAAAATATTGTTGGTAAATAATTCTTAAAGAATTTAATGTTTGTGTTTAATATTTATTTGATACATGCCCTAGTCATTTTGTAATATCAAGTTATACTGTTTAACAGTATTCAGATTATTTAGAGAGAACATTATTTAATATATATTATTTTGTTTGAGAATAAAAACATAGATATAACGATGCTTATTCAAAACTAAGCTTTGTTTGTTTAAATGTGTGTTTTGATTGTTTTTATTCTAAATATTTTATTATCAGCCATTAGATTTAAAGCGACTAACCAAGTCTCACTTGTCCTTGTTATCTGACACAAATTGTGTTCCGCTAAAGAGGGAACACACAGACATCCCTGAAGCAATAATTACTCCATTATCAGCTCATTAGTTATTAGCATGGTAAAGACTTGTCACTTATTACCCCCCCCCCCACCTTTGTCGATGTGTAAGAATAGACTAAACAGAACAGACTAGAGACTTAAGGCAAGCGTAAATTCCTGATCCGTATCGCATATTCGTATCGATTTTGCGTGTGGCGTCAACAATGTGTGTATCTTCCTCATACGTGATACGGGATACGACAGCACGCATCGAACAACTCTCATACGGAAAAGGTCCGTATAACATCATTGTCTTTGTACCGTATTTTTCGCTACGTTTAGACGCTGAAATGTTGTGTCGTAGCGTTTATATGAATCTGTGTGCATCATAGATTACGGAGGTGTATATTTGATTTTAATCAAAATAAAGACTGGAATTTAATTATTACTTTTGATGAGCTTTTAGCGAAATTTACATATTTTTCCTGTCTGTATGTCTTGCAAATTGTACACTGTAAAAAATTTCCGTTTTTTATGTCGCCGAATTCCGTAGTTTAACACATTTTTTCTGTTAATTGATGGGTTATTTTGAGAAATTGTGTTAAAAGAGTGAATTATTTCTTCAAATTACGTGTTTTATGTAATTCTGTGGAATATCTAGTATTTAACAGGAAACTTCCGTGAAATTTGGGGATAGAATATTTTATTCCCTTCTATAACGGACTTAATTCTGTTATTTTACGGAATGAACGGTGGAATGACAGGAAAGTTACGTGAAATTCAGGAATAAAATGTTTCATTCCATTATATAACGGACTATTTCTGTTTTCAAATGAAACGATAAGAAATGATATACACATAATAATCCCTAATAAGTATCATTTTATAGTATTCATTTCAATTTATTAAACATAATATGAAGGATCATATTGTGTAGAGTTTGGTATATTGATAGTTATGTATATCTAATTTCCATTATTTATAAGATCTATAATGTTTTTTCTCATTCATCATACGGTAATGAGATTGTAAGTATTTTCATAAATGTGTAAATACAATTTTCAACGCTCAGCTATGAAAGCTTATATCGACCGGTAACCAAGTACGCTTAAATCTGGAAAATTTAACCGATAAGCCAGTGTAAGCCGGTTTGTCTCTATGGCAGAGTTACTACCGCAAAATTACATCTGTAAGCCTCTAACCGGTCCTAACACTGACCATTATTATGTTGATAGATACGGTCTTTCCTCCTTGAGGGTATTATAATATTTATTAGCGGAGAGAGGTTACGTAAATATATCGCTAGCACTTCGGCGGAAACGGACGTTAAATAAAGCTATTTCGCACATTCTATGAAATATTGATTTGAAAATGGAATTTACGTTAATTGAGGGAATTTCTGTAAATTACAGGAAAAACAAATACGGATAAAATTTTCCTGGTGATTTTTGTTTCCGGAATTTTTTCCGTTTTTTCACGGATATTTTTGTTACAGTGTAGAAGGGGTATCAAAAATTGCTGTCGAATCGAAGTCGAAAATTTTGAATTTGTAGTCTAGGCACTTGACTAGTCTGATGGTGATCCTGGTAGATAACTGACATCATGCTGTAATAGAAATAGTACTAAACTCATCTCAGCTACCCATAAGCCTCGCGAAAATCTGCCAACACTCTTAAACTACCTTGGCACAAAGTATCACGCGACCATACAGATACATGATACAGATGGGAAAAATTCCACTTGCAAAAAGTCTCTAATGCCATGTACTCTACATGTACCTCTGCCGTTACGATTTCATACAGTCGTTTCAAGAATTACCTTTTTATGTATCGCTTATAGCTAGCAATTCTGCATGGATCATCTTGGAACTTTTCCTAGTTATTCGTCATAACATAAAAACGACAACTACAGTTAATATTTTGTCTGTAAACACTGTACAGGTCGCAATTATTAAATGATTTGGTTTAAATTCTGCATAATCAATGTATTCAATGACAGGAGTGTAGCCTACCTATTTATACTGGTCTATGTCGCATTGAAGCAATGAAGGGACGAGCTCTATCGATGATCAGCGTTCCACGAGTCTCACTTCCGGTGTAATCCAACTTTGCCGATATTTTTCAAACTTAGTAGGAATCATTGTGGCCATGGGAGAACGACCTCTACCGATATGCACCGTTCCGCGGAGTAGGTCAGTGGTTCGAATATCACCGACGGCAACTTCGACAACTTCCTGTAGTTTGGAAATTAAAATCATAACAATTCGAGAAACATAACATAATAAGGCACACATTTATTTGCAGAAAATATCAGACATATAAAGATGACAGATAGTTTGGCAATTAAAGTCATAACATTTCGAGGGAAAATCGGCATTTTCAATGTACAGTGCATTAGGAAAATTTGTACTTTTTTCAATTTTCTCAAAAGTGGAACGGGTACAGATTGCGTGATCAATTTAACGATAGTAGAACATAAACATATGATTATTGCACATGAGTATACTAAAAGGTATGCCAATGTCTTTAAGTAAAATTTGATTTAATGTTGCCAGTAGACATTCTTGAATGAGTGTAACATTATACGTATACCATTATTTGATGGATAACGGGATAAAATGTATACGTAACTTCAAACCATATAAACACTATTACATAAAAATAAAAAATAAAATATCATTTAATATTTCAATATATATTATATACAGTTAGTTCATTGTTTTACATACAAAACACAATACATATTTGTAGAATGAGTAACATAAGCTACTTAGTCTGGATTTAAAAAAATAAATATATTTTACGTAACAGCAAATTAAGTAAATATAATTAAAATTGTAATATTAAATTGTAAAAGAGTGTGCTCATGACTACTATACTATTCGTTAGCAATTATTATTAAAGTGTGAGGACGGCTAGGAACCTTTAATATACTCAAATGAGAGAACAAATATTATTGTAATGATGACACAAGGCGTGGAAATAACACCACAGTAGCTATGAATGTTGACCAAATATAATGATATAGCATTCTTCAAAAAATCTAACCTCTAGCGTATTCACAAGTAATATCTCTGTAGGGGCCTAACTAAAAATCTTAGACTGCTGAAAATTAAAATGGTTAATCTTAGTCACAAACCACTGCATAGGGGGGGGGGGGGGTTCATCATCCCATGACCCCCAGCTCTTGAATCCACGTTTGAAAAAAATGAAATGAAATGGGGTTTTACCTCCTACTTTCTACACCTAACCTGGGTTAATCAACAAAGAGAGAGGGGACAGAATATTTCAAAGTGGTTCTTCCTCTCTTGACGTCAATGCTTCCCACCCAATTTTGAAATATATCCCTTAAAAACTGTACCCTTTATATCGTTAACAATCTAATCTCCTGGGTAATTTCACAACAGAATCCCAATGATTCGCATCAAACAAAAACTGTAGCCTCTTGATAATCTAATTTTTGACGGACGGATGGGAGAACATAGGTGACGACATACTAAAATAAATAAAACGAGTGACACACGACATAGACACAGTAGTGCTAATTCGGTGCCTAAACAACACTTTAAAAAATAATTAAGTCAATCCATAATATATAGATGACACTTGCACATCTCCCGTAATCTGGAAAAACCAAGCAAGTCAAATTTTGGCGAAAATTGAGTTAGACCCATATTTGGACTCAGTACACATGTATATAATAATAGATTTTTTTCTTCTTCACCGAAAGGGCTTCTAATTATCTTTATCTAAAAAGACAAAATAAAATTGGTTATATATTCAGTAGCTTAACAAAACAGTTTTCCTTTGTTTACTCAAAACCTTCAACATTGTTACTAGATTTTTCCAGATTACGAGAGACACGTATCTGTTTATAAAGCATCTAGCACTCAAATTGTTTATTACCCTACCTTTAATCTAAGAAAAAATAATGAAACCTATATTAGTCAAAGCATTGATGTAATGAAAATATACATCAAGTTTCAGCAAACCCTTACAGTTGGAAGCATTGATGTAATGAACATATACATCAAGTTTCAGCAAACCCTTATAGTTAGAAGCAGAATTATTGTATTCTAAACTAGTGGCCAATCAAATTGTTTACCTCTGTAATCTACACCAAATTTGAACAAATTTACTTTAATCAGAAGCACAGTTATTGGAGGCAACAAGTGTGATGGACAGACAAGATGAGTGGATTGCTGCTTAGGATTAGCAGAATACTCAATCAAAAACTACACCCAACGAACATCTAAGGCATTTAGAAACGGGGTTATTGTGTTGTAAATGGTATAAAGAACAGACGGGCAGCTGCTTAGCCAACCTAGTAAATGCCCATTGCCGAGAGCAGCAAAAAACATTTACCCAATGGATACACGCACAAAATTTGATCATTCTACATCAATATGAAGCAGAAATATCGAGCCCTAAGTCCCGACCAATGAATTGTCCTTCCTTGACCGGAAATGCTACTTATTAACAAGTGCACAAAATTGTAATGTTGTAGGCCAATTAGAAGCAGAGTTCATGTGTTACAAAAAGTGTGACGGACAGACAAAAGATAGACAGACAGGTGGACAGCGGGTCCCCATTTTCTTTCAATTGAAGTTTTCAACCAAACAGGGTAAATATTTTAAGATCGCCATTTTCTTGTGAAATATACAACTGCCCGCGTTCGTCAAAGCCCACTGTGACGGGATTTTCAAGGCCATCTTGTTCAGTGAGTATGTGTCCTAGAAATTTACCATCGTTAGATAGTTTCTCCACTAAGCACCTGGATTGATCTACAATATAAATATACCCATCCCTATCTGATGTGACGCCTAAAGGTACCTCAAATTCATGATGACACTCGGGGTGCCAATTAAACTTGACAGTACCATCTTGATCCATACATACCAGCGACTTTTTACCATGATCTGAGATCAACACAATTCCTTTTGATGTAACAGATATATTTTCGGGACAGGTGAAAATAGATTTTCCTTCAAATGAACTCACGGATTTGACGATTTTAACGTCATCTTTGATTTCAAGAAAATCTACCGTGACTGGATTATCCCATACAGCACTTGCTACAAACTTATCTTTGTTTATACATGCTAAGCTATAGTACTGCTTCTCGGTTTCTAGCGACTTCTCTAGGGTTAATCCCAAACTCAGTGAATAGAAGGAAAGTTTCTTGGACTCAAAGAAACTAACAGCGATCTTGTCGTCGGAAACTTTTGTTATGCTGCTTGGTTTATCATCTAACTTGTACCGATTCGATATCAATTCCCCATCTCCAAGAGAAAATGTTTTAATACACTCGTTATGGCTATCTAAAACAACCATGGTCTCTCTTCCGCCAACTGGTAATAACAACACCCCAACTGATCCACAATCATCATCATCACCTTGTAGATTCATAGAAAAACATTTCTCTAATTTAGCCTTAGTTTCGTACTCCATTGCCACGTATGCCGTCGACGGGTCTTTGAAACAGGAACAGAGAGAGCCGCGTTTCACCAAGGACATCATAGAACAGATACTGGTCTTCTAAAATTAGATGTTAAATAGGCCTTGACAACCGATTGTCTTCTCTCCTTCCTATAAAAATAAAATTGAAAATAATAGACAATCGTTGTACAATTTATGAAATATGAGGTCAAGTTGCACATGAAAAATAAGAAAACAAACTTAATCAATGAATATCGAAGAAATGGTGCTATATACATAATCCACAATGATACGCATCAAATACTTTATTACTTACTTTTGTTATTATGTGTATGTCACGTTTGAATCAATATTACAAACTGTATGCAGATAAAACACCAATCTCCATGTGCATATTTATGTCTTCTGCAGCGATTAAAACATAGACTTTAATTCACGTTGATAAAAAGGGTTATATACTAACACAGACACCTATATACCTACCGTTATCAATTTAAAACTTGGTAGGATAAGCTATCGATACCAAATCTTGATCTGTCTTTCTTGACAAACCTACATAATCAATAGTCTTCTATCATGTGATGTCTTCATCCAATCAGCATCAGAGTAAAACGTTTGTCATGGTAGCGATAAACAAGACAATTGCAGACTTTGATTATATTCCAGCAATAATAGATTTCTGTCTTAAAACAACACATTAACTGATGAAAGACCTGTATTGATCCATATTATTCTTCGTGCTTAATCCGGAAACATCATTGTATGTGTTTAAATTGTATTCTACCATTCCCCACACTGCACTAAGATAGCTATAGTGAAAGAATTATGTTTACGTTGGTAACTATGGCGCGTAAGCTACACGGACAGTGCTGATAGAATATATCATACCTATCAGCTTAATTCACTTCCATACACTAATAAAAATGAAAAATTGAAATTGGGTTTAACGTCCTACGTTTCTGCTCCAAACTGAACATTGAAGACGGCATACGTCATACCGTATGCTAAGAAGGAATTTTACCCGGAAAGCGGTACAACGGCCTATTCTTATATTAAATTCCAACTATCAAGGGGACTTTTACGTGCTCGCCAATGTGTCTAACCACTGGGCAGCTGCCCTTGTCAGGTCCTCCGCCCCCAATCACTGACAAGTGGGAACTATGCCGCAAAATGCGGATGAACTTCCTCGGCCAATGCAGGGACGAACACCAGTTCTCCAGGCTAGCGAGTCAGCGGCTTACCCACCGTGACCCCCTCCCCATACACTACTAACAGACCCGATGTCCTAAAGTCATGTGGCACGTCTGTGTTGTAGGATACAGAAAATAAAATATTGATAATTTCGCACATTTGTGGAAAACATTCTCCTGGTTTCAATATTTATTCTGCCTTAAGAAATATTGTTCCGCTGAGAGGGGTGTCGAACTTAGCTCGGATTACTTAGTCTCTACCAGGAACGAGGAAAATTACCAAAATCTGTTTGAAGTAGTGGAAAAGTGCACACAAGTCATACGCAACCTGCGAAAGTAAATATATCGATTTTATGTCATCATTACCTTTAGTGACACTAAAAATCAATCTTAAATTGTTTAATTGTATGAAACTTCGTCATTGTTTTAAGCATTTTCTTTGAGTATGCGTCATATTAGGCACAAGAAGTCAATAATAATATTGGATGTGTTAGTCCAAGAGCTTGTTTGTGTTTTAACCCCAAAAGTGAGTTACTCGTTACACATTCTGACCAGAATCTTGCCATTCAATTTTTACAACCACGAAATCTGTTTACATGAATGGCAGCATATGGGCCTCTACGGTGAGGATGTCGTAGACGACTATGATGATTAATTTATTGATAATTTGAATCATATTACAAAATTCAGATTGTTTCGTGAAGATAAAGGTCCACTCACAAATTTATACTGCCAAATACAACCTGTTATGTAATATTACAAAACTCTTCTCTGTATTCAAAAGTGTAACAGTGTCTTTACGAAAATTGTAATAGCGAATTAGGTAACCGTTCAAAAGGTGTCGCCATTACCAAACGGGTTGCGACAAAGTCTTCTAAACACTTAAGATATCGTTGACTACTCCAGTCTCAGCTTTTTGTCACACTAATAACCTTACTTTCCAAACTTGTGATAGTTCTAATTACGCCCTTGCAGTAGAATTTATATACACTGGAGAAAATTACCAGGTTGCTTTTGCCTCGATAATTTCAAATAACCATAAGAGAAAATAAAGTATAGGAGAGAAATATACTCGTGTGTGCGTGTCTCCATGGGCCGTCATGAAGTGGAACAGCTATTTGAGAGGTCGACATTGTAAGGTAATTTACCACCGTTCTTAGAAAATGTTTCCATAATAGCTCGATGTCCTGCAACTCTTCAAGGTTGTAATATGACCAGTGAATACACGGTAGGGTCGTGAAACGGTATAGCTAATTCACTCTCCAGGTTACCTACAAATAATCAATCAATCACATCTCAAGTTGCTGTTGATGAAACAAGTTTAAGTAGCTCATTAAGCAACGGTTCAGTAAATTTAGATCCGATTCACCGGAATTTAGATCGAAACTGAATCTAATTCAGATCTGATAGACCGGAATTTATGTCAAACATAGATCGGTCACTAAATGTGGTTGTAATTTGACCTAAACTCTGACCAAAGGAATTCAGTGATTAAATCGGTTCACATTATTGTCATATACATGTTGGTTTACTGATCGCTTGGTTTGCCACGACAGAACCCAGTTTTTGAAAACGTAAAATGGTGGGTTTTCTCTGGCTCCTACGGTTTCCTGCTAAAGACCCCTATGCGCAAGCGAATTATTGAAATAAAATTGAAAGATATGTTAGTCCCGAAATGACATTGTTTCTGTTGAGTGGAATTTAAACTATCTCTATCTCTCTCTTCCCTCTCTCATATTCAGATTCAAGTTCCAACTAAGAGATAGCTCAGAAGGTCATTTATCACTATAATAAAGTAAAGTAAAGTAAAGCACGTTTATCAACATATCCGTAAGTTCAGTAATAAGTTAAAAGAGAATCAAAGTTCCTACTCAGATTCACTCTCTGGGTCGGATGTGTCCTGGTCCTCCCCTACATAGTTTCCCTGTGGCAGGTCATCTAACGCCTTTTACGTGTAGTTTACGTGTCGATAACTACAGGGACGTGGATTTAGAAAGGCCTTGGTTTGGCGTGACTCCAATCGCTTTTACCTGAAATCGATTGTTCCACTGGAAGTTTATACAATTTACTACCCGTTGGTGTCATAGACTGGGGTTCATGGACAAAGTGATCCAGGTCCTTCTTCTCCTGAGCTCTTCTAGCGTTTGCTGTGAAATTTACGAGTGGGATCAATCAGGTTGAAGACGAGGAAAAACGATTAAGAGACTTATGAGTCGCCATGTCCAGGGTAGTATGCTGATTCACATAGGCTCCGTCTACAGGCATTGCACCTAGGTACAAGTATTAAATAAAGGTGTTGCCTTGGTGACCATAGAAGAGATGGCATGCACAGTTTGGCCCGCGTTGTCACCAGGGCTGCAAGGCTTAAAGTAAATAGATGTATATCCAGAATTATGACGGTAAACTAATAATGACCTATCGAATATGCCATAATGACTCAATTTATTCGAATGTGTAATTTATGTCAATAGAAGGAATTTCTGTAAATTACAGGAAAAAATCTAATGCTAAAATTCTCCTGGTATTTTTTTTTTACGTTTTTTCATGGATTTGTTTGTTGCTGTGTACCCTGACATTAAGTGAGATCTTGGATAAGATCTATTTTCGTGCACATCGGACCCCAACGTCGTTGGTTATGCCCCCCGCCTTTTAAACAAAAGTCCAATGGTCCTATTTAGAAGTTAAAGAATACAAGTTCTCGGATGACTTTGTTTTGGTGCGCGATTTACGCTACAGGTTTGGGGCATCGGGGTTATGAGAGGGCGTCCACTATCGATCCTGGGCGCTCTGCGACCTTTCATTTCTGGGATATCCCCTTGTCTGAAAACATTGTTAATGTGATAGTGACCAATAGCATTCCGCAACCTTCCTTCCATAATTGGCTGACAACTTTGTAAATGTGATCGATGTCACAGTTTTAGACATCTTTTTTAAATTGTGTGAGTCACTGAGTTCACGAGAGGACGAGCCCTATGGAAAAGTTATTAATGGTCTGTATCTTTTGCCCCCTTTGCATGGCAAATTTCGTAGACATTTTGGTGCACAATCGAGAAAAGGATTGAATAATTTCTGCCGTGTGATCGGGATAGATGTAACTGTTTTAACAGATTTCAACAAGCTTGTATCCAGAGATCGGATTTCTTGAAGGCATTCGTTTTCATCCTTGATCACCATCCCAATTTTTCTTTCGTGTCGAAAAAAAGGTGCCGAGTTGGGCGCATTTCCAAGCTTTGCGTGGCTATCTTTCATGGGTGGTTTGATTAAAATTGAGTTGTTTTATATGTGAATCTGCGGAACCAAGATAGAATCTATTGGCTAATATCTCAATTTTACCTAGAGGTTCCTCTATATAATACTTTAATGGACCTCTTTGTCTATAAAGGATTATTTACACACCCCACCCAACCCGGTCGCCCCAACACACACACACCCGCATTTCAAGGAGAGCAGCTTGAATTGACATTTAATCTCCATTTGTAAAAAAACACAGTCTTTTATTTATAACAAAATTGGAATAAAAATAAATTAAAAGCTTAATTGTATAAATATTTACACGTAAAGTAAGCTATGAAAGATAATAGTAACGTCCCGTTCTGTAATAACATAAAATTGTTCTCCCAGTGTGCATTGGTAACTATATTTCTGTGTGATCTGATGGATGAGAATCAAAATTTATCAGTTGAGCACCACCAGTCGCCATATTACACTGAAAATAAAAACATCAACCTTTGTGTCTATTGCTGTTGAAAACTATTAAACATACATTATGCAAGACGTAATCTGCCTATTGCAGGTATTCCTTTAGGCCTCACTTTACTTATCCAGACCTTAACCAACTCTCGGTGTCAACGCTAGCCTGCGATATTTATTGGATTAGGATCCGATTTTCTTCTCAACTATCATAAATGATTTAATCGTGAAATGGATAATCAAGACTATGTGTACCGACTTTAGTAATGATGTTAGAGACTAGGCCGAAAAATTCAATTGCTGAAATCTCGGTTCAGAGTGGACAAATTTGACTGAACTTTTACTATCTTTAAGGGGTGTAAACTGGACAATTCTGGATTATATTTATCTAAATTCTAAATACTTTGCACTTTCCAATGCTTTAGTTAGCTTGTATAAATTTATCAGTTACGTACTCCTCCATTTTCACGTTCTGGTGAGTAGGAAGTAACACCAGGACCAGCACCATCAAGATTATCTCTATCCACATGTCGCCGCCTTCTCGTCACGGCCGTTTGCTTTAAGACTGGCCCTTTCTTGGCATTTTTCTTTTAATATATAAAGAAAAATAATGCACAGACATTTATGAAAATAATTATTCCTAGATGTTAAGGGTGATAAATATGTGAATTGTTTACATAATTAAGGTATGATTTCTTAGAGCCAGAAACACGAATGTTTTGAAATACAGTAAGATAATTACAGATTAATTTCATCGACATATACGAGCTGTTATAACCATGGAGGTGTGTATGTATGATATTAGTATACAATATGGCCATTAAAAGTCGAACACGTAATGGACAGCAGGCGTAACCACACTCAACTTAATAATAATCATATAAGTAAGCAGTCAATTTTACTAAACTTTCAATTGCAGCGAAATTTAAAATCATACTCCAGTTACAATTTTTAGTCTACCTATAACACAAACATCATTGGACCATATGGTATACTTAACCAACAACATAAATCTAATGTATCTATATATCTACCTTAGCTTTATTTGCGTATAATTTTCGTTGAACCAAATATTCTAGTGATGAAGTTATCATTGCCAGAACAAGTCCACCAATTAATATATGGAAGATACCAGATACATTACTTAAAGTTAGAGCACTCTGTGAAGCATCCTGCCATAAAATGTTATCAAAAGTTTATATATACATGTTCAAAAGTTCATGTAATGTCCAAATAGTATATATAATGAACTAAATACTACTGCCATAGTAGTGAAGTTGTTTTATTTCAGTGGCATTTTTTAAACAAAGAAGACATATGAAAATGAATATGAAATACTAACACTCGACCCATTGGACCTATATGTCACTATTTACCATACACAAATTAAGTCTATTATAATAACAATTCATAAGAATGATCAATAAGTTGAGTATTCCTTTTAATATCAAATGAAAGTTTTTATCTGCGCAGTGGATGCTTACGACTGGCCCCCGAATCCATTCACTTGATTTGATATTTGTTTTATCATTTTGTGCAATGTCTGTTTTCTGTCTTTTCCGCAGGTTAATCTTGTAGAGTTTTGTTTTGCGTGTAGTGCGGTCCTCCTGCACTTACTATTAGGTAAGCTCGAGTCAAAAATTTAGCACATCGACGCAGTGCATTGTTCATGGGATATATAAATTTATCATTATCTTGCATTTGTAAGAATTGTTAATGTTAATCTGTTATCACTTCATTAAACCAGTATTGTCGCAGATCGCTGTACAACTGATACTTAGGGGGGGGGGGGCTTAGTGGTCTACAGTGCCGCGCTTCGACCTCTAGCTGGCCGGTCACCTCTGGCTTGCGGCTGTGGTTTCGATCCCTGGTGTGAGCGTATGTGGCATGGAGATAGGGGTTTCCTCCAGGTACTCCGGTTTCCTCCAACTGCTAAAGACCGATACGCGCAAGCGAATTATTGAAATAAAATTGAAACCATATGTTAGTCCCAAAATGACCTAGTTTGTGTCGAGTGGACGTTAAACCCCATTTCCCTCTCTCTCTCTCATAACCTCACAACTGATACTTATACTACGCTATTATTGCAATATACTTGCCTTACTGCCATCTGCATTCCCACATTCCCCTTTATCATACCACCACTTCTGTTCTAATTTATGTAATTCTCCCACTTCACGTAATTCTAATACAGCAATATTTATAGCATCTCTTGATAAAAAAAACAATAAATAATCATGGAACATTATGTCATAAAATGATTTGATTACGCAAAGGCGTTGGTGGAAGGGATGGCACAATGACCTAGAACGTTATATCTTCCAGAAAAGGCAATATTTAGCGCTAATGGCTCAAGCGCCTTGAATCATGATTTTAAAGTTGTTTTGCCAGCGTGAGTTTTTACGCCCATCCTCACCGCATACCACCAACCAGTCTCAAAATTACCGTGGCTCTGATATACATGTATTACAAATCGACTAGAGTTTTATGCCCACAGACGTCCCCGGCGAGAAGACCCCGTTCCCTCACGCCAAATAATGTTATTATGTTTTTAAGTATGAAAATCTCATTTTGCATATTGGTTTATACTATGTGTGTTGATATTTATACCAAGTAGGTCGTTACTGGAAATAATGCTGCATTCATTTAGTATTTTTGCATACTGAAAATTATAATTTATCACCAACTGACCTATGTGGATACCCAACAGGTGTAGCTATACCATATCCTTTATTATCTAAATTATCACCCACTCTAATAGTATCACATGGTTCACGTTGATTATAATAGTTGTTCATTGTTGACTCCAGTAAAAAGGCGTATTTTCCTTTGTTGTTTCTAACCATTTCAACACCATTTTCAACCGCTGCGTGTAATACCGTGTCTTTATTGTCTTTCATATATTTATACATAATGGAATACACTGGCACTTGGGATTCCTAAAATAAAAGTAGTAAATAAATAAACTAATCCTGGTATTGTGTACATCGAAGCTTAACATTATTCTATAACTTCTCTATAACCATTTATATATAGTACTACTTTTCTTTTAAAATGTTATCAATATGACGGTCGATCGCTACAGATTAGTTCTAATCTGATTCTAGTCGAATCCCCAGTTGTACGTGACAGGAGGTAGGATCGGCTGTCCAACCTCATGGGGTTTCTCTGGGTCCTCTGGTTTCCTCCCAGTGCTAAACCCCCTACTCGCAAGCGAATTATTGAAATAAAATTAAGCCATATTTAGTCCCGAAATGACATAGTTTGTGTGGACGCTAAACTCTCTGCAATAATAAAACCTCTTACGTATTGTATTATTTACCTCGAAGAATTTCCACGACGAACCTTCAGATTTTGTCCCATATTTAATATCAGTTTGTTTAACTAAATCATCAGCAGAAGCTATAGGTGTTAACATTTTTTCAATGGTAAGAAAAGCAGCAAGATTAGCAGTATAAGAAGAAATAATAATTAAAGTAAAAAACCACCAAGCACTTCCTATCAAACGACCTGAAAGTGACCTACAAAGGAAAGAAACACCATCAAATGACATACTATACACCCATCGTTCTATATATTTAATGTGTACTAATCTGAAGATTTATAATCAGTTACACTGTACTAAGGATATACATTTTCACGATATACGTTTATTGTATAAGAAGCTAAGATATATGAAAGAAAGAATACATTTTTAAAAATATAATGATAATATTAAAAGAAGAGCGATGCATCCAGGGTCTGGTATGTACCTAAGGTTGCCTCCTTTGGTAGAATTTTAAAATAAGGTGAAACCACACTCTACCAAATATAAGCACATATAAAGGCGTATCATCTAACATATTATCAAAGTTTTGTACTTATTGTTTTATCCTTACGAAGTAATGTGTTTCAATGTTATGCTTGTGATAGGTATAATATATCGCAAAATTGACAAAATATATTCCCCAGGGCCCTTATTTACAGCAAATCATCATTTTTCTTAAATCCTATACAGCTGTAAAATACAAAAACACTAATTTAAGTAATTTTATAAACCTGTACAAATATTCACAACACGGTATTATGAAAAGCCGTGTGCTTTACAATTGGAGAAGAGTCCAGAGAGATGATACTCCATGCATTCTCATTAAGAATTGAGCAAGTACTTCGACTTGAATCTTATCTGGTCAGAATCGTTGGAAACAAATCTTTACACCTATTTTTAATTTACGACTTTAAAAAGTCGGTTATTTCGTTGTATATTTCAGCAGCCTTAATAATCATAGTCCAGATAAGAAAATAATTGTTATATTGGTTTTACAAATCTAATACATGTTTCTTGTTCGGGGTATATGACCATGTTCTGATAATGCAAATTATAAGATACAATTAAACATGTTAAAATTTGAAGAAATACGATAGTATTACCGAGCTATGGGGAGGGGGGGGGTTTATTTATTTATTTATTTTTAGCGTGGGTGTATCCAACCAGGTTTTCCAGTTAAAATGTGAGTGACGACTGAATAGTTTAATAGTTAGATGTTACGCCTTGCATTCTCATTAAGAATTGAGCAAGTGCTTCGACTTGAATCTTATCTGATAAGAATCGTTGGGAGCAAATCTTTATACTATTTTTATTTACTTAAATAACTTACAAAGTCAAGTATATTGTATATTTAGCAGTCTTTATAACAATAATTTATTTTCATTTTATTCTATTAATACATTTTTCTATCGTATCGATTGTTGTGTCAGTAAACATATCTCGGAAGGTGCATGCTAATGATTAATGTGTCATGTAATTTCATATACAAGGCGAAAACGTGTTTTTTGTCCTAATCTACGTTTTTTCTTTTAAAAAATACATCGATTTTACAGTTTTTCTCACTCCCTATGCATTCCACACAATAATAAATATTTTCTGAATGCAGTGTTTCCTAAACATTGGTTTGACTATAATTAGATTATTTCTATTAATTGTGTATCTCTAAATTGTTTTTGCTAATCTAAACAACATGGTAGAACTATCTGATGTAGCTAAAATTTCTTTATTATAGTGATAACTGTATATTCTAGAACTAAACGAAATCTGCTCCCAGGATCAACTGATAGCTAATCCTTAAAAGTAACCAACCTCGGGGATATATCAGAGCCCTGTTGCATCAACGCCCCTAAGGAAAACCACATGGTATTGGATATTGTAAACGTGTTGGCGACTTCTTCATCTTTATCTCCGTCTCCACTCCATTCATAAGGACTGAATCGACCAACAAAAAATAATACGAAACTGACGGCTAGAAATCCGATACCAATACAAATCCATACTGTTTTGTCCAGCGGTTGCATAAAAGAGAAGACACCTGGTTTTTGTTTATCCGGTTTCTTTATCATTATACTGATACCAGTACTCATAAATGGTTTCGAGAAATCTACAGCTCTTTCACGTTCTTCTGTTATAGTCAAAGATGCAACAGCAATATCCTTCTCCTAAAATTAAAAAAAGCTTTAAATACTACTTAAAAACTTCTTATAGTTTTAGCGGTGATCAACCATAATATTTTCGCGAATAAAACACAACGAACTAGCTATTGTTCGGTATTCTTCGCGAATAACTAACCACGGACTAGTTCTTCGTTGAGATTAATAATGAATTAATGGCGCCTTTATAGGGAACACGAAAGGGGTGTTTTTATGTGCCCAACTGTTTTATAACACTAGTTCATGGTTCGTTATTCACGAATACTGTCGCTTCATTAATTTAGGTCTAAATTTCAAATCAATACATCATTGGATTTTTAAATAATGTTTATTTCTTTTACCTTTCTGACTAGTTCTCCTATCATACCCGTCCATGAACCATTTTCTAACTTCTTACCATAATCATTACTTGGCAGCAATGTGTATTCAAAACCAACCTTTTTAGCTACTAAAGCAATTAAATCTACACAGTACCCTTCATAACCCTGAGATCCTCCATGTGGTGGTTCTCCATCTCTGTCTTTCTTTATCATTGTAAATGGCTGTTCCTGGAATTCATCATCAAATTGGAAAGTAGAATTTAAACCGGTACCTATTTTTATTGGAAACAGAACTAATAGGGCGTTTTACCCATGCAACCCCAACTCCTCACACCCACGCATTTATAGACAAACATCACAGATTTTGGTCTAGAAGCAATTAAATTTATATTATCAACATATTTTGAATCAGTGTTAATATAATTGTTTATAGTCTCTTACCATTACTGTTGCTATTTTCTGAGTTCGGTTATAAAGTGATGATGCATTTATTTTGATGGCGTAATCCGGCAATTCTTTAGAAGTACGTGGTGTCCAGGTTTTAATCTACAAGATAACATCTGGTATTAACACGCATTATGCAAGAGCTAAATCTTCCTATTACAGGTCTCTCTTTAGGCCTGTATCTAAATTATTAATCAGACATTAATTAACTTATTCAGACAATAATTAATCCTCGATGTCATCGAAAGCATGTGATGTTTACTGGATTAGGATCTAATCTACTGTTCAACGTTAATTCATGATTTAATCATGAAATTGATAACCAAGATTACGGTTTATATCGTACCGACATTAGTAATGATGGTCGGGGCTAAACTCAAAATTCCATCGCTAGATCCTCGGTTCACAGTGGATCAATTTGACTGAAATCTTTAGCAAATTCCCTTTACCTTTTTAAACGATTCTTGAAAACCCAGATTCATCACATCTAAAGAATAATTAATCCTGACGCCATGAGGATCAAATACAATTAAACCAGTTAATCCCTGAAATTTGACCTGAAATACAAATTATATCAGCTGCATTCACAAATCAATGTATTTATAAATATCATTTATGTAATGTATTCATACGTCATTTTTATTCAAATATGTCCTCACCTAGCAACGGTATTTATGTATCATAACCATCTGTATTTATATATCAATAAAATATATTAAAGAGCAAATTAATCATAAATTTTGGTTGGAAAGGAATTGGGGGGGGGGTGCAATTCAAGGCAAGTACTTGCTGTCAGTTGCAAATGTGCTTATGTCAATCAAATCAGCCACCGAGGATAGCTGGGAGCAACTTAATTCGGGGCCCTTATGTCGACTCAGAACTAATAGCGATTACACTGTTAAAACACGTGACTGTTGATTTATTGATCAACAAAATCTCGAACAACTTAGAAGAAGACCCCCCACCCCACGCAAAGACATGGGCGGTCTTTCCACTATTTTATTAATAGATTATTGTCGGCATCATCAACATTTAAAAATTTAGTTCAACCTCTGAAAGTAGCCCCCATGTCAACTCAACTAGCTGATTTGAGAGCAAGAAGCGCTCAAGTCAACCCTTTTCAAGTTGCCGAAACGCCAGTTGCTTTCAGTTGCCAGGTCGACATAAGCCCCCCCCCCCCCATTAAACAAGTCTCTACAAAAGGAAGTGACGAACACAATACGATATATCCTTCTATATAACTGACTGAGAGAGGGAGAGAGAAATGGGGTTTAACCTCCACTCAACACAAACTAGGTCATTTCGGGATGAACATATGGTTTAATTTTATTTCAATAAATCGCTTGCGCGTAGGGGTCTTTAGCAGTGGGAGGAAACCGGAGTGCCCGGGTGAAACCAACGAGGATGAGAAGGCGCCCCTATCTCCATGCCACATACGCTCACACCAGGGCTCGAAATTAACTGACTGAAGTGACGTGTGATAACAGACAAGGGCAAAAATAAAAACATGGTAACGTACGGACATTTTCTATATTTTTTTCCGTTTTTCTCTTTTCTAGTAACAGTCAATTTCGGTTTTGAATTGTCAGATGTCCTCTCACAGTCTCGCATAACAATTTTTGGTCTTCGAAGGAATTATTAGTGGGTAGAAATTCGCCCTTGTTTCTGTGTTATCACTCGCCACTTCAATCAGAAATATAGAAGGATAACTCGTGTTTTCCTTTTTCGTTTGTCACTTCCGTTTACCTTGATCAGGCATCTATCGTAGCCATGATCTCTGTGTTAAAATTATATTTGGAAAATGTTTAACAAGTTCTATCGATATCTGATAATGGCTGACACCAATATTGTCCTTTAAGAAAACAAACATTTGATAACAATGATAAGAAGAAATAATATATTTAAACAAACCTGTAAGAGAGTATTAAGGACATAATGACCAAATCTTGATGGTTTCAGTACTTCAGCTCTGCACTGAACCTCCAGATTCAACTTGCCTCTATTCGGTCGAAATGTTTTTTCATCTCTCAAACCATTTTGATCGTATAATGGTGCAATTGATTCATAAAGAGCCATAATGGCATCTATCATTAATGCTGTGTTCGTCTGTAAAATGTGATTGAAGAAAGAGCTTTTTAAACATACATTATGCAAGAGCTAGATCTGTCTATTACATACCCTTCTTTAGGCTTGAATTCTTATCTAAATTATTAATTACTACAAGACGTTAATTAATTTATCCAGACCATAATAAACTCTCAATCCCATGGCTAGCCTGCGATATTTAGCTGATTCAAATACATTTTGTGACGTAAACGTAAAAATGGATAATCGTGACATTACCGACTTTAAAAATGATGATCAAGTTAACTTAAAATTCAAAAGCTAATATCTCGCTTCAGAGTTGTGCAATTTAACTGGAATTTTCAGCAATCTCCCTTTATGCCTCTTAAATTAACTGTTAATTAATTAAAAAAATAATTACGACTAATTAACAATTTATCATTGGTTGTGATTATCATTATTAAACATGTAAATAAAAAGACAATAATTACCTTAGTATAAAGAATAAATGAAATTATTTTACCGTAAATGGAAATATATTTTTGAATTGTCGACTGTATTTCTGTGCCAATCGTCCCCATCGTTTGTACATATCACCATAAGTATTGATCACATTAAATGCTGTTATATTTACACCACCATATAAAAACATGTCGTAAAAATTGGAGGTGTTCAGATCTACAGCACCCTGATAAATAAAAATACATGAAAACTTGTCAGACTATGCATTTCAATCTACGGCTTCGGATCGAAGGAAGTGGCAGACGGATAGTGACTTCAAATCAAATGACAGAGTATTAAAAAGTTAAAGTTATGTTTTAGTATCAATATATATAGATATCACATCTTTATTAAAGTCAGAACACTGAAACATTATACTTACCAACCCTGACAGTATATAATGATAATTATCTCTGTTCATTCCCATGTCAACAACCTGTAATTTTCAACCGATAAGAGTTACGTCCCTTTTCACATCCCAATACAGAAAATAACATGCCAGATTATTGGATTTTTAAACCCAACCACATTAAAATGTCAAAAGGGTTCTTTAGGAGTTTTAGACTTCTGAATCAGACATATCTGGTTGAAGGGAAATCCAGTGGCTTGGAAGGGGCCGTTGGTTGAAGTTAAGGTCCGTGGCAAGTGGGGATCTTTTAAGCTCTATTGTCAGTTGGTCAAAACCCCAAACAATCATCCCTCTCTATTTCGGAGATTTGGTGCCACACTGTGCCCTGGTGCCATCTCATCAGTGGCCAAGATTAGACACTGTCTAGTGTCTACATAGGGGCTACGACTTTGGAGGGAATTTATGAATGACCCTTTTAAATATTACTATTGGACTATGCATATCTCAAAAAGTACGATTGCGCCTTTAATCAAGGAAATGGGGTGTTTAAATTTTTTAATCCCTCGTCTATCTCTAAGGTAGGCTACACCAGCCTCTCAACTACTGCTGCCTGGTCTTACAAGTTTCCTACAAAACACTTGTCAGTGATATCACCCCAGGTCGAAACGGTCTTTAAGCCCAACGCACGAACGAATATGATATTTGATGTAAAAAATGAATTAATGGACAAGTACTGGGATGGGACATGAACACACGATCATGCATACTCTTGCTAAGTATCCTTCGTATCCTGCGAATATGGTTAGCCCTGGGGACCCTAAGAAAGTTGATATCTTACGTAGTGTGTTGGCCCCTTTTATGCCTTTTGATAAATTGGTAATATTGTCACACGCTAATATCTGTACATCAGCCACAACCCCCCCCCCCCCGGCCTTCATCTTACTTGTAACTATTAGAAATGTGATTCTACCAAAAAAATAAAAATAAAATAACAACTACAAAGCTTACTTGGCGATTAAAATAGTTACGCGTATGTAAATTTAGTACGTAGCTTTCTAAAAAAAAGTATCATAGGTTTAATTTCCTAGTATGATACCGTAGAATAGTTTAATAAGTAACTGTTCTAAAAAGGTTTCATAAGTTTAATACCCTACTATGCTACCGTAAAATAGTTCTATATTTATAATACCATACCTGTTCTTAAATAGTTCTATAAGTATAATACCATACCTGTTTTTAAATAGTTCTATAAGTATAATACCATACCTGTTCTAAAATAATTCTATAAGTATAATACCATACCTGTTCTAAAATAGTTCTATAGGAGTCAGCTGATGACAAATCCAATACGATTCTCTTGATTTCAAATTCTTTATTGTCCAGTCGTCGTAGTTGATCATACGAATTTTCAACAGATTTAATTCGATAAGCGTCGATTATTATATGACCATATTTTCGTCTTTGAAAGTATTCATACACTTTCTGTAATCTCCATAAACCTGAAAGCCAAACACTTAAAATATATTGAAATGAAGCCTTAAAAGATGGTATCTATAAACAGTCCTATCCTGTGAAAGAATAATCCTATTAATCCTATAATTGTCCGTTGGGAAATTGGCAAAAAATATCATTTCCAACTTCAAATTCAAACGTTTGAAGATAGCTATTCCATTGGTGGGGAGTGGCGGCGCATAGAAAAACAGGGGAGGTAATTATGTTATTATTTCCTGTGTTAATGATTTTTAAGTGTGAGAATGATACCCATCATCGTATAATAGTGTGTTGGCAACATATTGAGCAAAAGACATAGAAATAATTGTGTGTTGACTTTCAGAGAAAATATAAAATTCACGCTTTAATTATCATTAACTGAAAAAGCTGTGATATAGATAAATGTATTATACTCAAGTCGAACATTGTCCCCGCCAACAGTATTTATTTCTCATATTTTATTTAAGTCATCGTTTAAAGATACATTATGGGAGATTTGATAGAGAGCTGACAGGTCTCACTTTAATTGTTAGAAACTAGATAATTTAAAGGGAATTTGCTGAAAATTTCAAGTCAAATTGATCCACTCTGAACCGATAATTTTGTGATTGGATTTTGAGCCTAGCCTCGGTCATCATTACTAAAATCGGTACGATAGAAAGACATAGTCTGAAATTGGCAGATTTAGCTCTTGCATAACGTATGTTTAAATATATTTTGGCTATGTCACATGTAATAGGTATATGGTAGATATAGACATCAGCCAAAATATCTCTATATCGCACTCGTTGGCATTGTATAATATATTAAACATCACGAGAATTGTGTTATACCTTATATTTAGAATTCCCGACGGTGCAAAATAGTAGGACGTTAAACCCCAAATCATAAGTCATTTTTTCACAATTAGAACATGCGCCCTTTGGAATATATCGCCATTCGAATTTATATTATACCAGTATTACGCCTTATTTATAGCCCATAAAATATCTTAATATAACTCACGATCACGAGAACTGAGACCTTCTACTTATCACCGACAAGAGCTTTATTATCCACCGCGAGTAAAGTATTACAGACAAGCAAAGATATTTTATAGATAGTTCTGCTCACCATTTCCAAATTTAAGTGATTTCGTAAAACATGGATAAAATTATGGAATTTTGACAATGGGGCGTTAACAAACTGTATTTTCTGTTCCATGTCCGGAAAGTTTGGATAAATATTACTGTGTATCAAGATAAAATCCGCATCTCGAATCACTCAATTTTACGTCAATTTCGAAAAATTCTAATCATCAATAATTCTGTCAATTTTTCATAAGACGTTTAAATTTTGGAAAAGATGCGCAGAATGTGCATACCATACCTTTCTATGTTGCAATGCATTGGCACTTTTGGTCCCCACCCAACCCAACAACCACAACAACGTGAAAATATAATTACATCGGTTACTAGAACATTAGAATATATACCATATCTTACCATCATCGGAATCGTATATATAATATACTTTAGGCCACTGTAATCTATCAATCAGATCAATGACAACTTCAGAATAAGGTGGTGATAGACTAATATCATATTTATAAATATCTGTAGATGATGAACGTGATGGTGATACTAGTATATAGGGTATCTGTAGAGCATGACTATAAGACTGTATAGTATTATATGATACTGGATGGCTGATACCTATAATCGCTGATACACCTTTATTCGCCATACTACAAACTGAAAAAAAGATACATAATTTACATCATGGCGCCTCAGATTCTCTACATCTGTGGTTGCCGCTTATACGTGCCTAGAGATAATCGACTAGCAGACAACTACTGGTACATGTATATGCTAACATGGATTGTACATACATTTACAAAAAGTGCCATTATTGATGTCCGTAGAGCAACTATTTTCATTATAAAGTGTTGGGGAATCTAGTAGACAAATGAAAACAATCGTCTATTGCAGCAAAAGTTAACTCCGAAGAAAGCTCATTAACATTGCTTTAAGAATATGTTACGTAACACATTCTATACTGCGCAAATCTACAAGACTTTCTTGTACAAAGCACTGAGTCGTCGTCTAACTGTGAGAAGTTGACATCTAAAAGTAGCTACCTATTCTGCCACTGATGCCAATATCGTGTTTTATTAGATTTTTTCGGTACTTGGAAAGTTTCTTTAACAATTTGCATGAGGGGACCAACACCATCTATATTGCTAAATGTAATTTTCATTAAATTGAATTGACCTGTAAGTCGAATGTGTGAAATAATGTACTAAATTTGATTCGAAGCTTGAAAATTTAATCCCAAATAATTCTGGAAACAGAAATTTCATTGATTTGAAGTCAACAAAGGACCGAAATTAGATCTTGATCTGTAACGCTGCTATCTTTGCTATATACAGCAGTGTGCCAACGTTTCAATTATATACATCAAGCTAAAAGAATTTCGAAAAAAAAGGTTTTCATTGAGTTTAGGTGGACAAAGGGCCATAAATCAATAAAACTAATGGCATTCCACAAATGAGAACTTGATCTGTAACTATACTACAGCAGTGTAAAGAATCTCAATCAAGTACCTCAAATTTAACTAAAAGGATACCAAAAATAAGCAAAATGTTCATTGATTTTAGGTCAACACTTCAGTGTGTAAAAAAAGAAAAGAAAGAAAAAAAAAATCGGGATCCCAAGAAAAGCTAATTTGATCTGTAACTCTGTTGTATACATCGACCCTAAAGTAATTTTGAATTAATTTTATGTCAACAAATAAGGACCACAATTCATTTAAAAAATGAGTATAATGAGGATATAAGCAAACGAATATTATCCAGAAATTTACATTTTTTACCCAAACTGATCCCGCAGTGAATATTCGCTTGGCCGCTACAATCACTGATAAGCATGACATCGACGAGGCTTTATGAGTACGGCATATTAACTTTTTTACTCCGACAAATTAAATTCTCAAACATTTTTTTGAGGTAAAAGAAAAATAAATAAAGACGTTTGAAGTAATTGAAGTTAAAAAATATTTCCTATTAAGTGTAAATGGGTAATAAAATGAGTAAAATGCATCATTTTGCTCGAAGCAGTTAGGTGTTAAGTAAACATTGCACGAGCAGTTGAGCCAATGACTGGCGCGGTGAGTAGTCAACGCACGTGCTATGGACACTATCTGCTACAGAGTTAATTCGTAAGTAATTCTCTGTGGATGATACCCATTAGCATCAAAGGTCATTTTTTCTCCAATGTGCCGTTTTAGTCCTAATATAATGGATCTAAATATCACCACATAATAACATTAGACACATCAGCTAGATAAATTCTACCGTGGCTTAACGTGCCCTTCATTAATTTATACAACTTGCCCCAGGGTGAAGTTTACAATGAAGTAGGGCTCAGCATCGTCACACATCAAAACCAAACAAAACCAACGTAGTTTCTTTGTTCTTGATGAAACTGGCCCGTCCCTTAACCCAATAACTGTCGTATATTAGTTTATTTAATAGATGACACCACCTTTTCGTGCATCTTTACGCATACGGACTAGAGAGGGGCTGGCTTAACTTACCCCGAGAATCAACTTACCCCCTCTCCCCTATTTACTCAAACGCCAGCAATATTGTGAAGTTTTAATCATTATATAGGCCAGGCAGAAAGTTATTGTAGTCAACAACTATACAGTCTTCCAATGCCTTGGGTTGAACTGTAATCCCTACAGAATTTTTAAAGAGATTTGGAAAATGCCAAAGGCTTATCATACTCAATTAAAATGATTTATATACTGAGTCTTTTCTTGGGATTTTAATTTGCGGCGCCATCTAATTACTTAAATTGCCATGCAATGAAATAAAAAGATGAAATATTTGTTTCCATAATCAATTCCAGGACTTTCTGGTTTAATGCAACTATATTATCTGTATTACCAAGTTAACCATACAGCTTACTAGCCAAATAAAGAATAAATCAAAATAATTATTTTTGTTCACTGAATGGTTTAAAATTAGTGCTTTTAGGCTTAATGTTTTAATATTAAAATATTGCATCACAATTTTAACTATGGGTGCTTCGAAATTGAATAAACTATTAAACTTCAGAAAAACGGGAGGGGGCACATACTTTTTTCTAATTTTCCGCCACTTCGCAATGCATACAAGGACTTGTCACTTTTGTCTCAACTACAGCTATCCGAACGGAAAACTTGGACGTTGAGCACATGACATCCCTGAGGAAATGTAAACTCTAGAGTTCGTCCTCTTGTGACTACATTGCTTCAAAGCAAATTTTAAAAACTCTGTTAAAACCTGTAGGCAAAGGGGTGATAACTCAGGTACGGAACAAAACATTTTTTGTGACCTAATATTGAATAAATTACTGTAGCATTATATAATTCAGGGGAGAATCTAGGAATTTTGAAAGGGAGGGGGGGGGCTCCGCAAAATATGAGCACTGACCGCGGAGACGGGGCACGCCGCTGAAAGGGGGGGGGGGGGCAAGAAAATTATCCGTCATTTCCTTGCCTCTCTAGCCAATTCAAGAGCTATTTGGCTGATATTTTCGTCTAAACGTTCGGAAATCGTAGAAAAAGAGCCTCAAAATCGAGCAAAAGAGCTAGTTGAAAGGAACTTTCAGCAGTAAAAAAAGGGCGCTGTCGAAAATTAAGGGGGGGGGGCGCCCCTTGCGCCCCCATTGAATCCGCCTCTGTAATTGCTTACTAATTATGACAACAATAATTGAAACATTAGGTTACGCTGCACCAGTCTGGCTTAAACTGAATAAAACTTGAGGAAACGACAAACAATAACCAGAATATAATTTGAAATTTCATATTATATAATGTCTGTAATATTTTTTGTCTGATATTAAGATGGAGACCAAAGTTTTGACTGTTAAAATAAGCAGAATTTATATGTCTATTATTTAAAAAATGCTTTCTTGTGCTATTAATTTGGCTGCAGTAGGTATAAAAAGATAAAGTTTAAATAGTAAAAAATAGAAATATGGTTTAGGTATGAGTGAAATAGATCTATTTTCTAAAATCATGTTTATTGAAAGGTCTGCGCATCAATTTTAGACAGTGCCCTTTTTTACTACTGAAAGTGCCTTTTAACTAGCTTTTTTGCTCGATTTTAAGGCTCTTAAAATATCAGCCAAATAGCTCTTGGATTGGCTACAGAT
Organism: Patella caerulea; assembly: GCA_036850965.1. NCBI lineage: Eukaryota > Metazoa > Mollusca > Gastropoda > Patellidae > Patella > Patella caerulea. Next base: position 20,333,284 of record JAZGQO010000011.1, read on the forward strand.
GCAAGGAAATGACGGATAATTGTCTTGGGGCCCCCACCCCCCTCTCAGAGGCGTGCCCCGTCTCCGCGGTCAGTGCCCTCATTTTGCGGCAACACCCCCTCCCCTCCTTTTCAAAATTCCTAGATCTGCCCCTGATACTTGATATTTGAAAATAAAACATTATATTTAACATATCAGAAATTATTATTTCAATTAGGCCATATTTTTTCAGTTAATATTTGTTATATTAAACATTTATTTTCATGTCTTCAAATTAAATGTTTTATTGTCATCTTTAGAGGGTGTAGAATTCTGCAAGTTGAAAATAAAATTGATAAAGATTTATATTTAAAAGATATACAATTTTCTTTTGGAAATAAATGATGAAAACTTCGTGTTGTTGATTTTCAAAAAGTAGGTTACAGCTGTCAAGCTTGACTATAGTTCAGTATCTCGAAATCGAGATTTTCATCAAGGCCGACTTGACGTACTAATTACGCATAATTTTTGTTGTATTGACGCAACAACTCATATGATGACATATTTAAGAAATGTGTTACCGTATGCCAGTATAAGAAAGTTCTGATATCATTGGGTCTAATAATAAACAAACAACCAGGGTAGGCAACCGGAAGTAATCAATCCATCTTCTCGCCGTTCAACGCTTTTGGCAACATAGCGCTGAGAATCCATGAGTCGGTAATCAAACGTTATTACCTAATTACCTATGACCAGTTCAACTCTGCTGTAAAAATTCGTGCAAATAAAAGTGACAGACAGACGTGAATAGACAAGGACTTTGGATTCCGGTTTTCGGACAAATAAAAGGTTTTAACAAGATAAAAGCTGTAAAAACACACCACACACAGTTCTGCAAACAGTTAGTAACATTCATACAAATATAATAAAAAAAATGATGTAATTTTCGAGATATAAAAGAAATATAGATTATATTGACAGTTTGTTTCCTAGTGAATTTCAAGTAGAAATTTACATTTTAGAGATAGCTGGAACATATAATATGATATAAAACAATATAAAAAATGATTATGTTTTCCAAAAAAAGTAAGCTTAGATTAGATAATCAATTTGTTATGTGGATGTTCTAAAGTGTATAATTAGTAGATTATTTAAAGTTGGGCTTACTGGCAGCTCCTAGTTTATAGTTGTCAGAAACATCCGTTCTATTAATCGACAAAACCTTTAATGTCATTCTGCGTCCGCTTAATCTAGGAAACGTTGGATCATTGTTTATAACCATTGTTGCAAAATTAAACGCCATCTCAGCTTCATGTGCATGTTCATCTAATATCAAGCCTGTAAAAGTAATAGAGTTTCAGGATATTAGTAACAAAAAAACCCAAAACAAATCTTCAAACTAAAAGGATACATAGGATAATGTAAATGACCCCATCAATACTCGCTTACATTTAACATGCGGGTATCCAACAGGATCGTATACCCAAATTCTGTTAAAACAATGCCCAACGCACTATGAGATAATGGGTACCACACAATAATTTCTATCAAATATTCAAATAGGGAGCAGGAGAGAGGAGAGAGAACGAGGAGCGAGAGTGGGAGAGGAACTGACACATGGTTCAATGTTTTCAATAATTCGGAGGAAACCGAAGAAAATGCGACCCTTTTTTCACGTATACAGGCTGTGAATCGAAACCACTCCAGTTGATGCAATGACAGACCATAATATAAGATCTCAAGGGTATACGCTTTAGACTATCGGCCACCCATCCCCCTTGAGTTAATACCGTGTGTTGGTTTGTGACCATACAGTCTCATCCCATCCTAAAATAACCACAAAAGATGTACAATATAAAATTGATACCACCACTCCACACTATTAACTATGATATAGGACATATTTTATAGCTCTACAAATTTTATTAATCCTCCCAGCGTGTATCGGTAAAATAATCCAAATTCCGAGATCATTTCAGTCTGTATTTCACAGGAACCTTGAAATACATGTATTAACGAGCTCCATGCAACGATTGAAACAAGACTGGTATAAATGTTTATGAACGCATTTTTATTCTATTACGCAACGTACCACCCCCACCCCTCCGCCGACTATCACATCTGGTAAATTGCTGGGTATGCAAATATATATATTAGGGTTAAGCTTTTATGTAAGTTCACCACTTGTAACTTTGCTGACACTAGAAAAACAAGTCGAGTTGTGTTATAGGGGGTATAAAAGGAAAGATTTAGCCTACGTAAAAACTTATATTCAATTCAAACAATTCTACTGCAAATGTAATCTGTTTAGTGGAATGTGTTTGTCTGGATCTTATGGCCCGGCCATCTTTAGTGTATGCTAATGACTATCATCAGGGAATACAAGGCTAAGTACTGTGTGTAATCCTTCCATTTAGATATTGATTTACCAAACCATTGATCAATACAATATTACATTTCACATGATGCCAAATCATACTGCTTTACAAATTTACAATTAACTCAAAGTGTTGATAATGCATTCAACTAATTGAAAATCTCACGCCGTTAATTACGGCACGTTTTATCAAAATGATTTCTACTGACCTAACTTTATATTTTGGTTGCTAAGTTACAAGATATTTTACTGTATATTCATTGCCTAAGGACCTGTATTATGTAGGGGTGTGGGGCTATGCATGTAGGGGTGTGGGGCTATAACATATAGATAGAGGAACCAGGATCTAAAGTTTAAGTCCGGTCGAAATTTTTGGGACAGTAGCGACCTAGTTGAAAACACGCATTGGAACACATTGCCTATGTTTGTCCTTCCACAATAACGCATTGCTAAAATATTTTGGTTGGGGGAGGACTGGCGACAACACAAGTTTTGTTATGGAACAATAATAAATATATAATATATGTAACCCGTTGAATACGCATGAATTAGCAAAGACATATTATCTTAAAAGAAAAGAAAATTGCAACTTTTACTTTCAGAATGATGCACTTATTAGAATGTAAATATTAAAGAAGGGTTAGTTACCGATGGGTAGTTCCTTTGCTGTATGCCCCTCTGCTATAAGAATACCAACGATTAACATCAATATTAAACCCATTTTCTTTAATGTCTTCTGCTACCACGAAGCTTTAAAGATGGCCGACAAACACCATAAACACTTAGACACGGAAAAGAGAAACTCAGCCTTCACGTGACATCCAAAAGCGTACAAAGATTCTCCATAAGTGTGTTAATTTACAAAAATCTGTAATTTCCACGCAATGGCTTTTGTTACTGTTGTTTTCAATTGGTTTGCCCACTATCCTATTTTATTGCATCAGACATTTAACTAGAAGGCCATGGATAGTTGATTTTAAGGCGGATGAAGAAAGAATGAATTATGCTAGGAGTACCCAGTGGATGTACTTGTATCGATTTAAGCTCGCCGCTTGCTGTTCGGAGAACATCACTCTCGCTATTATTATTGCCGGGATGATTTCAAAGACACATGCTCTTCACACGAAATCAAATGAATCATGATATTTAGGCTTTTCAATTCATGAAAATAGCCATTTCTAGTAGTTTAATTGTTATGGAATCTTTAACACCGGTTCTCATCAATTTCTTGTAGCCCATTATCCGTGCGAATTGAACTGGGTCATATTCCCTACAGAAAATACTAGCTGTAAATACTGAAATATATAGCAATACTATGGTGTTCTATTTTAGCCCCTGTTCGGAGGGTTAGAGGCGTGGTTTTTCGTTCCTTTTGGAAAGATTAATGCATGGTCTTTGGGAAAAGTACAATAAAAAACATGTTTAAAGAGAATGGAATAAAATGGGGTTTAACGTCCTTCTTTTCTGAACATCTATATCAATTAAGACGACAGCGGTCTTCATAAGCATACCAAAGGTGCATTTCATTAACCAAAAATCTAGAAGAGTAAGACATGCAATATATTTATTCTGCTATTCCAGCAATGGTATGCAAATGGTTATTAATTACCATGTGATAATGATCGGTATTTAATGTATATTACATTCATCAAATACAGCTTATGATAATTAGAGATTGTGGGTTATAGATGAATAAGGTATTGGGATGGGTCTTAGAGATATTGCAACGTGTTGCTGGTTATTAATGTCCATCTGGACGAAAGAGTCTTACCAGAACATGAACCAATATCAAATAACAGTAATTTATAATACCATTATTTCCACAGAGACATATCTAACGGTCATCAGTAATACCAAGCCAACAGCATCTTTCTTAATTATATGGGACAGCACAATACCGTCGCTACTTGAAGAAAATTAGTCTTTTCTGACCTGAATAGGGTTTAAGGAATTGAACACGGTAATCTACTAATGAAAACTTTATTGTTTGTCATAAACCTATAATAAAACTTCCCTGTGAGCAATCGGCGTTGGTGGGTGTGGGGGAATTGTCTCCTTATATAAGATGGGGTAGGTGAATAGACATCAATTTTATCAATGCTTTCGACCTATATTTTGACATTTGACACCATTTAGACTTATAGTTAAAATCGCCCCTTTTGTAGCGCATCTCTTAATGACGAAACCCTTAAAATGATCGTAAATGCTGATTGACCAAGATAATAGAGGAACGGTTAGTTTTTTATAGGTATACAAAGGGCGGATGTGAATTCCAAATGCATTAGAAACACTATTTCTGTTTTCGTTTATACTGAGTGTGTTTAACCTTTTTATGCAACAAAATGTTTATTTATATAAGTATATTTTTTCTGAATTAAGATTCTTGGATGTGCATATTATCCTATTAATCTTATCTTTTGTTCTGGAAAGATTCGATCATTTATTTAGATGTTTGGTATCACATTCTCTGTAGAGTTCTAAAATTACATTTATATGTGTTTATAATTGAGAAATAGGTTTCGATATATTGCTGTTCATTAGAAACACGTACCACTTTAATTATGAGATTTGGTGCGACTACTTCTCTCTTTTAGCACCATTTGATTAGCGAGGTTGTCTGGGTTACGTCTAATGACACGAACTATAATTAATATTTACGACTTTATTTCATACCAGGGGCACTATAATACTTAAGTTGAGTAAGCATAAAAGGTGTTTGTTAGCAAAGGTTGGATTTGCCCGCCAGTTCATGGAAATACAGGAGGTGCCTTTGACTTGTTGCTTAGCTGTAGTCAATCCCGATTATTTCTGGTTATTTGTAATCAGCGCTGTAGGCAATATTTGTATGATTTCGTGGAAGAAAATTGGGATACCAGCAATAAAGCGAATATTTACGGCATGTATCGCGAAAATAGTAGGCTAGTGATAAAATGTCTGCCCGCAAATGGCCAATTTCGCCTAAGATACCGAGTTCTCTGTAAAGCGCAAATTCTAAAGATAATTTCAAACTAGCTAATGAAGTTTGCTAATTAAATTATACTCCTCATTATTTTACGAACGTACGATTTAATTATATGGACAAATCCTAGAGGAAATCACTGCCTTATACAATAAACTAATTGGCAAGAAATTGACCGAAAACTGCAATGAAAATATGATAAGGATATTGAGCGATCGTTGTGTTTTTCGAGTTAAAACTCCCCGTCTCAATAACCGCGACCTTAGCACTGTCGCTTACAACACCAGCGTAGATCGATGGTTTAAGTAAGGAAGTCACAATAGCGATATCATGCCGTGTAGAACACCGTTTTAAATAACTATAGGAAATAGAGAGAAAAGTTGGTGAGTGCCAGTGATTTGTATAATGTTCGTATAGGAAGTTCCACCACCAAATTCTAATTACATATTACACATATGACATCACAGTTTGAAGAAGAACGCATGCGTTGGAAAGGTTGTCTTGTTATGGTAATAGTAGTTGGCAAGTTCAGCTGTAGTCAACACGTGTGATTGACAATTGATTGGTTCCAGTGATCAAATAGACTGAAAATATGGATATTACTAGTATGATATTACAGTGTATATCTCTAATTTATACATGTTGTGTTTATTATATAGAAACTGGAAAAATAAATCATGTACCAGTCGGTAAGTGTATATTATTTTTATATATAAAACATGTTCCATTATTTTACTCTTGGTGCAGCATCCACCTCCCTGGAAAGGCACACACCCCATCATTTATCGAAATGTCCAGGTTTTTAACAATGAGGCATTGAATCAAAAACTATAATGGTTAAACTCGTAATGTATTATTGGTGTTGATTTTAAATCGTATTTAATTAATATATATTTTATAAGTGAAGCTATTTGTTGGAGAAATGTGTCTATCAGTAGTGCCTATAGTTTTAATATGAATATCAGCTATATAAATGTATAGCTTTCATTAATAATCAATATATTGTAAAATGTTACTGGTTTAATTCCCATGACATTTCTTAGAACTTCTAACTGACCATATACGGCAAGGATTTTATGAAAATAATGACATGTGTGCAACGTAATTCATGCATTGATTTAAAGAAATGTTATTCCATTGAGTTTGGTTCCCATGTGACCGTGATATGTCAACTTTTTAAATGAGAATTATTTGAATTGGTTGGAAGAATGTCATCCGAAAGTCTGAGAATGCGAACAGTATGACAAGTTCCTTTTATCTCATATAGCAATTGAATTAGTAGCACTTTGGGAATTCATATTATCATCTGTTTTAGGTTTTGATTATGGAGCTTCTTGCTTTGACCGTATACTAGGTTAATACGAATAAATGGGAAGAGATTGTAGATAGGAAATACAAATGAAATAGATAGAGTATATTAGTTCCAAGAAACCTTCAAAGGAAGGGCATTATCGAGGACGTGGAATAGAGGGGGGGGGGTACTTACCATATCCCCTTTTCTGCACATCACCACTATTCTGTACATAAGTCTTACATTGCTAAATTGACATGATAATCGTGAATCAATGAAACGTCACAGGGACAGGATTTCTTAATGACCCACAGAACAGATCACATTAAAGGACATTATAAATTATCTGGTTATAAAAGCATCTTCTAAAACTTGATTAATGATATCACATTGAGGGAATATAATAACATTCAATGTGACTGACAATTTGCTCCTTCAGTGAATGTATATTTCACCACGACGATTTGCTCCTACGTTGTATCTTGTAATTGGGAAAAATTGGTGTGATCAGAGTTGATGTAAATCGTTTAGTGGATGGCGGAGATCAGAATTGATATAATTTAGGGTAGTAAATTGCTATTGACGGTTGATACAGTGTGATCTGTGTTTATGTGATGTACGGTTTATAATCTTATTGGTTGTTGAGACGGTGTGATCTTCGTTGGTGTGATGTAAGGTTGTATGTTAGTTGATGGTGCAGACGGTGTGATCTGGGTTGACGTGATTATTGTATAATGTATCTGAGTTTTGTTTTGTAAGGTTGTAGTGTATCCTTTTAGTTGATGGTCGAGACGATGTGATCTAGTTGATGGTTATAAGATTGTGTGATTTAGTTGATGGTGTAGAGGGGTTAATCAGAATTCATGTAAGGTTGTATCTTGTAAGTTGATTGTGGAGACGATGTGGTCTAGGTTAATCGATGTTCGCAGTTTGGATTAAAAAAAAAAATAGTTCTATTTGTGCACTTACCGCCCGCATGTTGAAAGTTGCGAAAAGTGTCCATGGCTATGTTTGATTTATTTCTTTCTTCTTTACTAAATCAACAAACTATGCATAATTGATGGGCGTAATGTTTACGTGTTTGTAAACAGGTTGATTTGGTTGCGAGTGGATGCTTTAAAGGCTCGATGTACTAAGATTGATTTTTTAACATTTAATCAGAACACCAGCGCAAGTTTAACAAGCTTAAAAACTTCCGGCTTATATTCAATCTCATTTAAACTAGGACCATTAGATTCCCCTTTACCTGATGGCGGGGCTTTGTTACATATCGAGCAGTAGAGATTGGTGAATTTTCAATTATCATAACTTTGTACAACATGCATTCAAAATTATCGAAATGAGTCCTTTGTCTAGACCCGCTCGGTGATGGTAGCTTTCATATTCAGCGTGTAGTATATCGATCACGGCGAATGTACATTAGGCGATATTGTCTTCCTTTCAATTCTTTAAAAATTTAAGCCCCCACCACGATCCCTCATAAATCCGTTTCTTCTAGAATGGGTGACATTATTTCTAGATCACTTCCTTTCGTCACAGCTATCTTTACACCCGACCAACACTATACAGTTATCTGCCAATGTTTATATTAATAACTTTGACGCTTTCCAGAATATTAATAGCAACACACCGAAAAGGTCGCTCTTGTTTTATTGATAACTGTCCTTTAAAGCAACGATGGGTGATTTGCATTTTGCATATTAATAGGATCGCCACTTATTGATAACTGCCTTTTAACGTAACGATGGGTGATCTTCATTTTGCATATTAAAGATGCATTAGTTAATAGTTTAATAAAGAGTTTGTCATTCTTGCTATAATAATTGAAAATAGATAATAAAAAAAGAGAATATTGAAAATGTCATTCAAATTACTTCATTCTGAGTCAAATTACCACTTTTAGTAGTTTTGACAAGATGTCTTCATGGTGGTAACCAGTGAATTGGAATATTCGCAACATAGCCTCGCTTTCCCATTTCTAAATTAAATTCTTTAATGACGAACGGTTATAATCTTGTTTAAATCGCAATCCGATGCTGTCGAGAGTTGATTATGGTCTTTTTTTTTGTCTCGAAATGTTTAAATAACATTGCAGGCCTAAAGAAAGACCATCGATAGGCAGATTTACCTCTTACATAAAGTATGTTTAATAATCCGATATCGAAAAAGTCACTCTTCTTTTATTGATAACTGCCCTTTAATTAAAGTAATTTGCATTTTGCATATTAACAACATCGAAAAAGTCGGTCTTGATTTATTGATAACGGCCCTTTAAAGTAACGATGAGTAATTTGTATTCTTCTCACGGCTAAGCCTCAGTAATGTACCCAGATTGATTATTTAAAATCTAATTAAGACAAACCGATATCAACGCTAGAGATAATCTCCTAGCTTGGATTCAAACGGATTTGATTATTTGTTCACGGCAAATAAAGTGGTGACCGTTTTTATGGATGCAATTTTTGATTAGTCATATATTATTTCTATATGCCCACATTTTCATGTGGACGTATATTGGCGTCGTCGCTCCCACATCAGTCTGTTCACATTTTGTTTGTGGACACTATAAGTCCCAATTTGTATTAGATTTTGATGAAACTTGAAATATAGGTTTTTATCCCAGGGATCTGGGTCCCTTTCGATATTGACATGTATCGGACTGTGCCTGCATGGCATATGACTCAGATTCTACGAAAAATCACGTTCTTAAGTTGTGGACACTCAGTGCATCACTGACAATGGGAAACCACGCCGGGAAATCTGGATTTAGGGATCGAACACCCGACCTCCAGGCTCGCGAGCCAGCTTCTATCCCACTTAGCCAAGTGAATATTAACCAAAATAGTTATAATTTATAAGATTTATGATTTCTTTCTTTTTAATGTGAGTAGAGGAACAAACTGTCAGTTAACGTTATAATATCAGAAAAACAAGATTTGATGTGTTGGATGGTCATGTACAGAAAATAGTTTCAATTGAAAGTTGATGTCGTTGCACGCACGATAAATTTTCATTATTTGTGATTATATAAAAGAAGTATTGATCTGTATCAAAGCTGATCCATCATTAGTTGCGTGTCTTTTGTAACCTTCAAGGCTATTTTGTTACATAAGCCACCCTAACACGGCGTCACAATAATATATATTTAACGTATCATTTACCTGATACCTCTATTTATTCACGGAGAATGTTCAGGGAGATTTTCGACGTGGTTCTCTTGTCAGTGGTGCAGGAGGACAAGGCGAGGACAGCTAATAGTTGTTCGGACGACACGAAAAACCGATGTCTTGTGTACACATTGGCGTGCATGTAAAAGATCTCTTGGTTGTTGGAATTTTATATAAGAATAGGCCACAATGCCGCTGCCCGGGCAAAATGGTGTATGTCCGTCTTCATTATCCCATTCGGGAGCACAACAATAGGACGTTAAACCCTATCTCATTTCATTTCTTTTGATTTTCACCTCGACTTCTGCACTCCTCGCTTTCTAGCCTTTAGAATCCTCGTGTTCTCACACCCTCACCCCCGACTTCTCGCTGTCCTTGTCAGACCCCCCACCCTGCATCACTGACAAGGGGGAACCACGCCGGGAGATATGGATGAACTTTCTCGGCCAATGCAGGGATCGAACACCCGCCCTCCAGATAAGCGAGCCAGCATCTTACTTTGCTATACCGTTAGGAGTGACATTTTTTGTTTTAGTGCAATAAATATCCCCGAAACACTCAAGTTAGGCAAGAACTGAATACTAGTTGTATTTTCCCTTTGCTTTTACAAGGTTCTTAAAACAATCGTGTGCCTTTCTAAATTTGATTTCTTTTTCTAGCTCTCAGTTATGCTACGTAGAATACAGTCTTGGTTATCCACGTATGTCAATCAGCTTGGGAGAGGCCGGTAGTTTCCTTTAGCGCGACTAATTTTAAACCGAGGGCAGGTAACCAGATTAGCTCTAAAATGCCCGGATACAATGCCCACTTGTCGCGTACCTTTTCACTCAGTCTGTTGCTGTTTAAATGGTTATAACTTAATAAAGACAACACGACCGCTTATTAAGTGGCGATAAATGTGAAAAACTGAGTAAAGGCTAGCTTGTTATATATATAAATAGTGTGATATAATTGTCGAGATATTTGGAGATATTCGTTTATGGTGCGCCATAAAAGTAGCTTGCTTAATAAATTATGCCATAGTTTAGATAACCGTGGTCTCTCCCTAACAACAGTTTTTTTTTTTTATCTATAGTATCTAATTTTACAAAAAGAACTTCATGATGATAATTAATATGATATGATTTATCGTAGATTTGGATAGATTTGTGTAGGTTTGGGTAATTGCGCTAATGAACATGCGTGCGAACTGAAGTCCCGGGGCGAGAAAGTCAGAAAACGCGAATTTTAAATTGTTTCCGTTGATGACCTGTACTCATCCATCTAGTAAGTCCCCCAGTGACCAGCAACATGACAAGTCACATGTCCACTTACCCAGGTGTCTGATGATAATGAGTAGCAATACGCATGCGCTACTTTTGCTTTCAGAAAGTAAAAAATCCTTCATACTCTATTTTTTCTAATTAGTATTTTTTTAATGAAATAATTATTCTTATCTTTGAGACAAAGTGATCTATAACTTTCATAAACTCAACAATCATTTAGGTGCAAAGAACTTTATGACCGCTGCTAGTTTAGGCACGATCTCATTGAACATCTTATTTATTCAATATATGTTCTTTACAAGCTACACATGATCTGTGTATAACAAACTGCAAAACTTCAAAGGAAATGTGCAATGCAATTACAGATACCATAATTTATAAATCAACAATACCATATATATTTAAGATGACCACTCCTGTCCATCTTCCCTAAATGTTGGAGGCTTTATGAGCAGAGATTTACTGACAGCAGACGACGAGACAACTACAGACAGAACAGAGAGAGAGAGAGGCGCAGAGACCAGCATATGGACTCACCAGAGTTCAGTCGCTGCCTTGGCACAGGAGCCGAATGATGAAGATAATATTGTTGTATGCGTTCCTGTGGTAGTTCCCGATGTACTGTAGTCTAGTTGTGTTTATGTAATCGTTTGATATTATGTTCAAGATGTAAATAAACCATATATTTATGAAACTAATCCCTGTTATCACCTAAAATAGTGTTACATCTTCTATATTTTTCGTTTTCAATTTAACTTTCCGATTGCACTTTTTGACCCGACAGGGTTAGTGGAGGTCCAAGGTCTGGGTAATTTTAAGTCAAAATCGACGTGTATTTTTCCGCCACAATGTCTCGGTCGAACTAAACGTCTAATGACTATCACTAGGCCATTTAGCATGTCAGCTGATATTTAGGGGTGAAAAAGGGAGGACACACTAAACAGTCAAAAAGTGTATCTGTTATCGCTCGTTACTTCAGTTAGATAACCTTTTGCGTCACTTGAAATCTTCGTTAAACTTACAACTTATGTGATCTCCGTGTTAAAATTATATTTGGAAAGTGTTTAACGAGTTGTATCACATAATATGTGATAATGACTGACACCAATATTGTACTTCGTAACAATAAGCCGCCTCCAGTGACGTTATGCCCCATTTCATTTCGTAGACATGATTATCTAGATTTAATGTACCCAGACGATTCCGAGATTAAAGAAGTTGCGTTACATTGCACTGTGACCTGTTATAACATTATACAAATCATATACTTCGAAAGGCGAGATTTTAATGGAGATTTTTGCAGGAGAGTTGGTTGCTAGGTTTCTGTTAAGGAAATTTGATAGTTGACAACGCATGATGCCACCATCGTCCCCAAATTACGTAGCCACACACACACTGTCCTATTTAAAGACAGAAATCCAACACCACGTTTGATATCACTTTTATATTGTACATTTATATGGTCCAAAACGCTTCCTTTTGGAGTTATTTGATATTTTAAGCCATTTCACGCCGTCGTCCGCCATCTTGGATTGATTATCGATTTTTGCCTAGACCCGCAAATCCGATTTTGGAAGACTTTTGGTATTTTGATAAGCAAGTACCCTAGATACAAAAACAGTTGAAATTAGCTTTCTGCAAATTTATTCCATGTCATAGTATGCCTCTTCCATAGATTTACTGGTCTAGTCTATTAGTCAATTTTTAATATAAATTAATAGGATCCCAATGTGATTTATGTTCATTAATGCCAAGCATTAATTTTGATATCATATGTCTATAGCATTATCTCGCGCTTTGAATGCCCATCCCATCCCACCATCTGATGATAAAGAGGGAGAGAGAGAAATGGGGTTTAACGTCCACTCGACACAAACAAGGTCATTTCAGCACTAACACATGATTTTGATTTTATTTCAATAATTCGCTTGCGGTTAAGGGTCTTTAGCAGTGGAAGTAAACCGGAGTACCCGGAGAAAACCCACGAGGCTTGACAGGGACTGAAGATAAAGGATACAGGAAATTGTTAACATATTTTCTACTGAGACAAGGTTTTGTCTAACCCAGACTGAAATCATCTAGAGATTAAAAGCCACATTTAACAATGGGGTATTTTCAATGTGTTTTATAGTCGTGAAATGAACTATTATGAACAAGTAGACATGACACAAAGGTAGTAATTTGTATATTGTGTATATGGGCATTGGTATGTCAGTTAACCGTATTATTTTCAATCACGAAATGAATTGTGGTTCGACGTCCTACTTCTTTGTCCCGTTTTTACGAACTAAAACAGACATGAACGCAACACAGTGTACTATGTGTGGTGATTTTGCCCGGACAGCGGTGTTACTGTCTACTCTGATTTCTAATTCAAACTCTTCTTTTCTAATTTCTAATTCCAATTTTTCTTTTATGTGTATGCCAATGTGTAAATAGGACCCTGGGGTTTCGTCCCACTCGATCGACTAGACGCTATTCCATGTCAGATCTTCCATCCTGCACCACTGACAAGGGGAAAACAAAGTGAAAAATTTGGGTAAGGGAAGCTTTTCAGCCGAATTTTGATCGAGCCCCGGATTAGTAGCCAGGATGTTAGTCACAGAACCAATCTGATTAAAATACAACTCTATCTTTCGTTTCGTTTTTTTATACCAGTTATAGTGGGAGTTCACAGCATTGACGTTTCTAGGGGTTTATCCACAGTTCCATGGATCAAAATGTCAAGAACTCACCGTAACAGGCTTTTTCATTGGTTAATGCCTCACATTATCCAGAACACTCCAATGATAACAACTCTCCCCGAGCCTAGTGTGGTAAACACAACTGAAACCAAGTTTTTAACAATAAAAACGAAATGAAATGGGCTCTGTGTTTTAGTCATATTGTCACAGAACCACCAGGTCTCCTGATTTCAATCAACAAGAACAATGTTTACACTAGATAGTGAGACCGGAACAAATTCGATATTTTCTCCCCTCACAGAATAATCACACCATTAACGTTGATTATGAAGCACTTAGCATCAACTGCAGGTCTTAATATCTGTTATTGTACTTGTTTAATTGAGTCTTTTAGTCGGCACTTACATAGTAAAGTTAAACGTGGTGGTTAAAATGTGGTCGCAAGAATTAAAAGATTTCAAATGAACTCGTATTTAGAACCAATAACGCAGAGAAGAAATGTTTGTGTATAATTGAGTCGTTTAGTCGGCACGTTATAATGTAAAGTTACCTATAGTGGTTATAAAATGTAGTCGCAAGAATTAAAAGATTTCATATGAACTTGAATTTACAGAACCAACAATGCTGAGAAGTAAAATCTTTGTTTGTTTGGAGTAATAATTATACATTAATATAAATTAAACCCTGCTCTGAAATTATTTAACTGTTTCCGTTTTTAACCAGATTGTTTTCGCTGACAGTCCTTACTAGTGATTTTTGGGGACAATATTCCGTTTATACGAATAATACTAAAGGTAGTGGGAGAAAATGTAGAGCCAGGCAGATCAGCATTTCAGCAGATCATTGATAGCCGGCAGCTCACCTTCGTGTATACCTGTACTGCAGATAGAGGAATGGGGTTTAACGTCCACTCGACACAAACTATAGGTTTTTCGGGACTAACACGTGAGAGGAAACCGGAGGACCCGAAGAAAATCAGCGAGGCTGGACAGACGACATAATCCTTGTTACGTACAGCTGGGGTATCGAAACCACAGTAGTTGATTCAATTACAGACCTTATGATACAGCACGCATGTGCTAACCATTCGGTCATTCCAACACCCCCACCTGTACTGCAACTGCGACTTTTAAATCATTATGATTGATAGTTAAAACATAAATCGGAGTACCATCATAAAGTTGGTTACATTATCAATAGCACAAAATGATGAAAAATCAAGCTATCCCTGTCAACCAGTTAGTATTTTGTTTTTGTTACAGGACTTATGTTTAACACAGACAACATATTACTAGAAACGGCTGTGAAACAGATTATTAACAGATATAATATAGACACAGAAGACAACATACATATCAACAATAGATCTGTTACAATTGATACCTTTAATGGTTTTAATGTTAGTCGAGCTTGTAAGTATACCAATCATCTTCAGTTATATAGTATGTTATTGCACCACTGTCAGACTGTGTTTACATAACAAATATTCTTTTTATTCCATAAAACCCAAAGAGCTCATGGTCTTCGTCCAGAGATGAGTATCTAGTTACCACACCAACAGAACGTAGCTGATTTGACATGAAACCCACACCAGTCAATGAAATCCATCATAAGATACCCTCAAGGGTTAAACTTTAACTCGACACTAAACTGTCATAATTATGCATTACGGCAGTCTCGCGGAATTCTAACCAGAAAATGTTTCAGGCAATTTGTCTTGATAAAAATATCATATGATAAATTAAACATAAGGGTCTTGGATTGGGTGTCCGAGTTCACAAAGCATTCTCAGGATAACGTTAAGAATTTACTCAACTTTCAATCACCGTTTATGAAAAATATCTTTGATCCAGAAACACAAAACGTTGCACGCAGTTTCTTATAGATAGATGTATTTCATACGTTACAATAACGAAAGATTTATAAAGGGCTATATTTTATTTGAAGTAAGGCGAACACTTTTGAGTCTGAGAATGTTTTGTGAACTCGGGACCTGGTTCAAGCTACAACGTCACTGTGCTACTGAATTGGGGAATCATTTGTGTGAAAAGGCTCGCTGTATATTAGTGCTTTTTTTTCGTTTTGAAAAGGTTAGGATTGGTTTAAACAATTTTCTTGCAATGTTTACAATATTATATGATTCGATTACAGTATATAGATCTAAAAACAAGCATAAATATGCTTATAAATATAGGTTTCTAAATAAAAAGTGATAATAATGAAGCATATATGACAAATGTTAAGAATATATACAAATTCAATACACAAGTCAGTACGTGTAAGTAAGTAAGACAATAAAAGAAAAAAAAAGATAGGCTGGCACTGCCAGGCAGGATACGCCCACATTTTCGAGAGATGGAAAGAGAACAAACAATACGGAAAGTGATTTTTCCTACATCATTAAGTCCTGTATTTCATACTGTATTGGGAGCAGCCATTTTGTTGGTCAGTTCCAGTCTGATATTCATGAAATTCGAAGTCGACAATGATTATGGTGTGACGGTACACAACCTAGAAATGTGACTTTTCGTCAAAATCGGATAAGAATTGTGACCTGTACAGAGTCAACAACCATGATATACCATATCTTTACACTATTCGCGTACAAACGGCGACCATTTCGTCCGGCAATTTTGGTACCATTTTCACGAAATTCGAATAATTCAGGAAGTTACGATCCGATATGCGCAAATACCGAAAGGAACCAAGATCTTTGGGTTATAACCATGCATTTCAAGTTTCATCAAAATCGAATTAAAATTGTGACCTTTACAGGGTCCACAACCTTGATATACCATTTTTTAACAGTATTCACGTACAAACGGTGGCCATTTTGTATGGCAATTTTGGTCTGATTTTCCCGAAATTCGAACTCAACCTTCCTTACGGTGTAACGGTAATATAATCAAACGGTTTTTTTAAATTGGATAATAATTGTGACCTCCAAGCTAAAAAAAAAGGCGATTTTGCGTATAATCAGGGGCCATAATTCAGGAAGTTACGATCCGATATGCGCAAATATCGAAAAGAAGCAAGATCTTTGGGTTATAACCTTGAATTTCAAGTTTCATCACAATCGAATCAAAATTGTGACCTCCACAGGGTCCACAACCTTGATATACCATTTTTTAACAGTATTCGCGTACAAACGGCGGCCATTTTGTATGGCAATTTTCGTCCGATTTTCCCGAAATTCGAACTCAACCTCCTTAGGGTGTAACGGTGATATAATCAAACGTTTTTTTAAATCGAATAATAATTGTGACCTCCAAGCTAAAAAAAAGGCGATTTTGCGTATAATCAGGGGCCATAATTCAGGAAGTTACGATCCGATATGCGCAAATATCGAAAGGAAGCAAGATCTTTGGGTTATAACCATGAATTTCAAGTTTCATCAAAATCGAATCAAAATTGTGACCTCCACAGGGTCCACAACCTTGATATACCATTTTTTAACAGTATTCGCGTACTAACGGCGGCCATTTTGTATGGCAATTTTCGTCCGATTTTCCCGAAATTCGAACTCAACCTTCCTTAGGGTGTAACGGTGATATAATCAAACGGTTTTTTAAATCGAATAATAATTGTGACCTCCAGAGGGACCACAAGCTAAAAAGGGTGATTTTTCGGACAATCAGGGGCCATAAATCAGGAAATTACATTCCGATAGCCGCAAATATCGAAAGGAACCAAGATCTTTGGTTTACAAACATGCATGTCAAGTTTCATCAAAATCGGTTCAAAATTGTGACCTCTATAGGGTCCACAAGCTAAAAACGTGATTTTTCGTACAATCAGGGGCCATAATCCATGAAGTTTTGATCCGATACATGCCAATATCGAAAGGAACCGAGATCTTTTGGGGATAAACCTTCAAGTTTCGTCAAAATCGGATAAGAATTGTGACCTGTAGAGAGTCCACAAACAAATTGTGGACGGACGGACGTCCGGACGGACAGGGGCGACGACATAATACGTCCACATGAAAATGTGGGCGTATAACAAGACAAAAGAAGTAAATGGAGGGACGGCGGTCATCGCTGTTGGGGAAGCAAGCAGTGCAGTGGACTATGTCAACTCCGACATCTTACATGATTAAACAACATGTCGGAATACTCAATTGCCTTAATTATACCGGAATTATTATTGTACTTTCGAATACCGGAATTTTTTTTTATTATAATGTAGCCTCGAATACACAGAAATTGTATTTTTACATATCAAACAAATGCATAACAATTTACTTTGAATATGTAATCGTCAATCACAGTTTTCCACAGATTTACCACACGCAAACGTTTGATTAGTGGATATTGTGAGCATCATGAATTTGTAATGGCTCAGGTCACTTTTTGAATTAATTCCAAAAATCTGTCACTAATGTAAATATACCTTCTGATATTTTAGCCAAACTAATATAATAAAGTGATATTTCTAGCAAAGATAAATAAATGAAAATGAGATAGGTTTTAACTCCAACCTCCTGAACTTGGATAATAAAGGCGGTCATACGCCATACAGTCTGCTGTAGGGAAATTTTGAGGGGACAACGCCGCTACGGCCTACTCTTATATCGAATTCCAACTGCCGATAATTTTTAGGTGCAGCCGATATGTACACGACGAGACAGGCCCTCTGTCCTGCGTCACCGACAAGGGGAAACCACGCCAGAAAATCGGCCGAGATAAATAAAATGTATTAAAGTTTTTTAAAAGATGTTGTTAAACAGCCATTGCAACCGCCGCTCTTTCATTACCATGTCTACATACAGCCATTTGTCGAACACAAATATAATAGACATTCCATTTTTTGTACATTTTGAAAAAAAAACTAATTCTATTGTCCTATTATTCAGGCGCGGATCCAGGATTTTTTGCAGGTGGGGGGTGGGTCTGGGTTTGATAATTGATTAATTAATTGCGGTGGGCTACAGTGCCGAAGGCGGTCAACCAATTAACGGTGGCTTTGTGGGCCCTCCCCCAGAAAAATTTGGTACATTAGATTCAATTTGGTGCATTCTGACGTATTTCCGGAAGGTAAATTCCAAAATTAAAGGTTTAAAAATCGCCAATAAAATCGCATAGATTTAAGTTTCAAATTTTCAAGTCTGAGCGGGGGGGCGGGGTCCGGCCCCCCTGCCCCCCCCCCCCCCCCTCTGGATCCGTGCCTGTTATTAGGATAGCATTTCAACAGAATTATATAATTTCAGACGAAATTAGACAATTCATTGAAAATATTATCAACGGGGATGATCTAAAGCTGCCCAATCACATGTCAGGAATTGTTAACGAGATAAAATTTTATATTTACTTCCCCTGAGAAAACAATATTTATAGTCTATAAAGGAAACTAGCGTCTAAAATTACAGGCTGTTACGGGTGGAAGTAAATCCTAGATCTTCAATTTTCATTACCAGTAATCTGAAGATAATAATGTTTGTTTAAAATCCCAATGTGGATAAAATTTTGTATGAATATAGAGAACTGGTTAGTTCGGAAAATAAATGAAAGATGAAAGTAATTATGATGAATTGATGAACATTTGGAGACAATTTCTGAATTTAATGGAGGGAAAATATCACCGTATAGAACACTGCATTGGGTAGACGAATACATGCTTATTGTATAGTATTGTGTAGAAGTGATCATGCGATTCCACGAGTGGCTGGAATATCTTTTTCAGTGTGTGGCTTCGCGAATCAATTTACTACTAATAACGATTATTTTCTCACTTGTTATGATGGTTTTATGTAACTAAATAATAGCCATGTGGTGCTGGAGATAAGAATAATTTGACGATAGAAAATTAGTGTAAACCGAAATCAGCTATTGATAGATATCTTTAGAAGAGGCCTATTACACGTATATAAAAATTTACACCACACGAACAAAGCAAAATAACTGTTAGTTATAATTTATGTGTTTACATATCTGATCTACATTGGACGAGATAATTGGGTACTGAAAAAATTGTATGCATTTGGAATATATTGGAAAATGTTGCTTTCGATAATAAAATATAGTGTTAGGATGTTACAAAATTGCAGTATGAACATAATACCCATTCCAAGATGCTCTTGTATAATTGTTTAATTTTCTCAAATGGAAGGTCAATCCCTCGGCTTTAGCAAAAATAAAATAATGAAAGTTCCAAGTGGAAATACGAGAATAAACACGATTTACGCCATCATTTCAATGCAGGCTTTTATAAGACTATAAATATTTGATATCTTTCACAATATACTATCGCCTACTGATGGATTTCTGACACCTTTTACAATTCCGACCACCCAGTCTTACTCTTTAAAAATCCCACAGGAATTGTATTTAACAGGTGTGAGGTTAAAATGTAACCAAGCGTTAAGCTAACTAAAGCTTCCTGAAAGCAGGTTTATGGTATTGTCGCTAGTTGTGACTTAACACGGCAATATCACTTAGCAACAAAGTAGTTGTAACACTTGAAATGTGTCAAAAATACGACCACATTTACAATTACGTATCCAAATGGAAACCGGGTGTTTATTTAAGACGAAATTTTGACAAGCACACGTTCCGATCGATCTAAATAAAATTAGATACATTTTCAAAGAAAGCAACATTCTGCAACTTTATGAAACATAATTTTGCTTTTATTGGATTATTATACAAACTTAAAAAGAGCTTTTCGTGTCAATGAAAGGAGTTATATTCTAGACCATGACATTATTTCACATCGATGACGCTGGGGAGTATGACTGAAAGTAAAATCTTTCGTCTTAAAACATGAAGTCTTGTTCTCGGAGGATATCTTCCGGGTGTGGAAATGCCAAGACGCTTTATTTGTTCACGTCGTCAATATTACGAACATTGCACTTCAAGATGTTATAACTCATACTCCCATCTTTTCTAGAAAACAATTTCAAAACTGAAATCCTTAACTTGATTCCTGGGGCACTTACTTACTTCTGACCCACTTTGAATTTCTACAAATTTATAACTAATTGTCTCAAATAATTTCTCGAAGAATTCGTTTCTGCTCTTCCTTTTTAATTCGGGAGTCACGATGGCTCAGTGAGTAAGACGTTGGCTCGTTAACCTGGAAGTTCCGTATTCTATCCACGAGAAAGTTTATCGAGACATTCCCGCAGAGTTCTTCCTTGGCAGTTGTGCAGGGCAGTCGGTCTGGCAAAGGACAACATACAGTGAACACATTGGCTTTGACGCAAAAGATTCCGTGAAGATTGAAATTCGATAGGATAGACCGTAGCTCCGCTGTCCGGAGGATTTTTCCTCTTAGCAAAATTCCCAATTACATGTAGTTATATACAATCGTTTCTAACTTTACGCAGTTGACATTATGACAACTCTATAGGCATTCTTTAAAGATTTCTTTTCACGTAATACAGTAGTAGAATTAATCCAAGGTATGGCCTTATTGTTACTTGAAATATTATGCTAACTAATAATCTAACACCATGCCAACCCCCGCTCAATATTAAACTGCCAGTGTGCGTATGATATGTCACCTCTCGTACTATTACCAACAATTGTATTATTTTCAAACTTATATAGATACATCATTGTTTAATGAAATGCAGATTAGCACCTTAATATTTTGTGCAATACCATATCTCATAGAATAATGGCACCGCTAATTCGTCCCTCCCCACTTAGATTTCCCTTAGTTTTGCCATATTTATCTAGAGAGGTCATTTAAGTTCCCACAAGGTTGTGTCCAACTGTAGTGACACACGATATGGTCACAAACGTCGATTTGGGAACCTTGACACCGGATTGCGTCGTCCAATGTCTCCGTAGTGTCGTGTTGAAAATTTGGATATCTATGGCGAGGGTAGTTTTCCAAGCTCTATATATTGTTGCTGGTGCGACACGGTATATTGTTTATTTTGTGCCATTAACAAGTATACGACATCTCGGATAGGTGACGGCATAGTGTTATACCTACACCAACCTGAATAATAAAGGATGAACGAATAAAATGGTGTTTAGTATCATTAAACGTCCCTAACGTTATTAGGGAAATCTTGCCGGGCAGCAATTGAACTCCCACCCAGCATCACGGGTTCTTTAACGTCCACGTTATCATGTACTCGGAACCTCGATTTTTGGTCCTGCCCAAACTATGAGACAACGTTCGTTACCAGACCATCCAATAAGGGACAAATCGTAAATTAGACATTAGTGCTATGACTATATAATATTATTATTATTATCTTTTTCAGTGTGCTCCTTGTTATCCAATGGTGCTATAGCGATAATTGGGGTTTCGTCTAGAAATATGTTACCCATCATTAGGTCTCATGCTGAAAATATCCGAGTACCATTTATATCTATCAACAATCCAGCCATATCGTTTGATGAAGGAGGTTCCAAGTTTGAATATTATATAAAACCGTCTACTGCTAGAGCTGTAGTGGATTTAGTAGAATTCTATGAGTGGGATAAGGTCTATTATTTTTATGATAATGGTGAATGTAAGTAAATGTAATCTTTCTTTTTTTTTTTTCTTTTCAATCGTTTGAGTTTTATTTCTTTGTACACAGCTTCAAAGTGATATATTATCTAGGAATTTCACCCAGTCGTTACAGTTTATTAGGCACTGTGAGTGTTACAGCATCTAGGCGTTGCTAGATTACGCCACAATTCCCGAACTTATAGCGACGTTATCTACAGTGAACAGTTGCTTCCACCTCCACGGAAACCGTGACATTGGACGAAACGTGAAATTTGCAACTCGATTATATCACAGCAAGATAATTTGTATATATCTTTGTATTCGCGACGTTCGAGCTAATCTGGTAGGCTCACAAGCTTGTACCCAATCGAAATTAGTGGCAAAATGTGCATGACGTGACGGCCTTGATAAGATGTACGTTGTTAAAATGAGAGCAATATTTAATGTGTAAATTTCAGAACAAGCTGGTAAGTTAGTATACTCGAGTATGGTATTGCTAACGTTCATGTACTTTGTACGATTAACGCACGGGGTCATAGTTCAACCTTTTTTACTTTCTGTTTAAAATTTGATTCTAAATTTTAGAATTCGGTATGTGGTGATCCAAGTAGATTCAATGTTTAAACGAAACATCTTACACCATTGCGGATAATTCCTTGACATTTACACTTCAAGAATACATATGCATGTAAATTGTAAGGTCTAGAAATATCAAGGAAACAAGGACTATTAAGCCTTTTAATTTTAAAAACTTATCGTCATTTAAGATACCTTGAATCTCCTGCAAGCTACAGTATTGTTACATGTTCTCTAAAAGGGCTATTAGACAAAAAAATAGTTCAATTATGTTCAGTATTTACAAAGATGCGATGAATTGGAAAATTATCGGCATTGGCCATCCAATTTACATGATAAATATAGGATTTGGTTAAATCCAGCAAGCATCACCTATAATGTTTGCTGAAATGTTTGATCTGTTTTTAATTCGATTGAATACAATGAAATGGGGTTTAACGCTCTACTGTTCTGCTCCTATACTGGGCTAATGAAGACTCCGATTGAATAAAAGTGAAAAGACCGTCATCTATCATTGATATTTAGAAGAGTTTCTTTTCTTAATCAATGTGAGTACATTTTGGCGTAAATCAAGCAGTGCAAAATTATACATTGTCCAAAAATGCATGTGGCGATCAGCGGCTTATATAATTGATCATTATATTTTTCGTTGCAGCAGCAGACGTTTAGTTAAATTTCAATTGCTTTCTTTAGGGTAACTTAACTAGCTACTATAGAACGCCAATAACATCATTGTCCCACTCATGGTTTTCAACATTTCTACTAATAATCAAATAAATATTATGTATAGAATCAATTCTAATATTATTTTTGCTTCTCATGTCTCATGTTTCTGATCTAGTATTTCTATAAAGAGGATGTTTATCACCCATAATAAGGTAAACTTGGACGAAATGTTGATTCCGATCAACATTTGTGCGATTGGCTTTACCACAAAGGACTCATAATGGGGTTTTCTGGGAAAACATTTTTCGGATATTATTTTACAAATAATGTGTAACTTAATAAACACAACATTATAATTACTTTTCTGACTGGCTCATTGAAGATAAATACACAGAGAGAAAAAAGGTTTCGCAACACTCTTATTTGAACATAGTACAAGTGTTTGATCAGATATATTAGCTATTTTACGTTCTGACAAGTATTCAATCTTCCTGAACTGCCTCGGGGAAAACACTGAACTAGATAAGGGAGACAGAAACTGAAATTTAAGTAGATGATTTAATGCGATTCTCTCGAGTTTAAAAATAAAAGCGGGACAACAGGTGAATAGGAAATTCTTCAATTTAGCTCATTTTCATGTTCAAGTTGTCTACAGAGCCGCCAAAACAGCGAAAAAGGTCAATATTTAGTGTAGCCGACATGACATGTTGAACTACACACGCAGCTGGATCTTAAGCTGGTGTCGAGCCTGGTGCAAATTGTCACGACTTTGCATTGGTGGATCCATCCATAGGCGTACTTGACGGTGAAAGTTAGGGGGCAGAATCCGAAATTCTCGACGGGTTACAACGGAGGCGCGAGTACGGACGTTACCTTGTAAGCCCCCCCCCCCCGAAAATTTTGGAAACTTTGACGGTCGCAGACGCGTTTCCCCGCTATTCCAGCCACTGAATACAGCAACTTCAAAGTGGTCGAATATAGCCTAATAAAGATGGCATTCAGCGAAGACGGGCAGTTGGGAGAAAATTTAACTGGAGCAAAAACTCTTTCCTTCTCTTTCAGTCTGTGAATACAACAACGTCAATGTTCTACCTCTGGTTGCTGACCTCAACCCAAACAACCAATTAATTGTCTCGGGGTGTTAGGGCCTCGTCCTCACGGATAAAATTTTGAAAATTTAACTACCGCAAATGCTTTTTTTCTGCTTCTCTAGTTGTTGCAGCTGCATTCACAAATAATAATGGATGCCCCAAAATGTCGCACAAAGTGAAGTGCATCCAGACAAGATGTTTTAATCTATAGTCAATTTAGTACAAATTAGATTATTTCGGGCACTTTATTTTGCCAACTAGATGAAATTAATTTCTTTCACCTTATCCGTCTGCTCGAAAAGTCAGATTGCCCGAAGGTTAGGTGTGTGTACGGGGGTTGGTATATTTTAGGAATAGTGGTAATTAGGAGTCTCTCCACTGATGTGTTAGGCAGAGCGTTTTAAAGTCTTTCCGGGTACTGACTGGTAACCAATGAAGGGTTTGGCGGAGAACAGATGTTATGTGACAACGGTATGGAGATCTTACGTTCTAAATGTGTGAGGTTTGGGATTTACTGAAGATTTAGTTGATTTTGGGGTAGGCCTATGAGACGATTATTACAATAATGATCTCGCTAGATGTGAAGCTGCATCTCATGTGAGAACACGGTAGATGAAACTGATGTTTTTCAGATGACTGTAGAATTTTCCATACAGATTATCAACAAGGTCGAGTCACTACCAAATAGTACACTTACATGTTTTTACCACTGCTGTTGGTGAAACTTCAATGTCTCCCGTGTCCAAATATAATTGTGAGCTATTCGATAATCGAGTTTGGGGACCGAAAAGGATAACTTCCGTATTTTTTTGCATTTGGTTTCAAGCGATTGATACCCATCCAGGTGTTAATTTCTCTGACGCGACGAACAGCATTTTGGACAATATATTTCTAAAAACATACATCAAATATTAGTTAGTAATTTGTCTATAGATTTGCACATGTTTGACCTCGAGATAAATACAATCCCTAATTCCACACACAATTGTACATTACATAACATTTCTGTAGATTTTTATGCTATTTACGTTACATTTATTGAATCATAATTATACTCTTCGTGGTCAAATTTTCTATATTCAATTTTAATGTTACTTGTGAGTCATCTGCGTAACGTTGACTTAAAAGGGACAATGAAACTTAAGTTGATAATATTGTTGAAAAAATCTTGCTAGATACCACTTATATATTGTGGTTTGTGTTCTATCACTATTTCATGTTCAATTTATCCCTATTTGATGTTTACTAGTGAATGACGGAGTAGATCCGGGAATTTTTGCAGCAGGGGGTTTGCCAGGTTTCCAGTTAAGGAAATTTGATAGTTGACAATGGATGATGCCATCATAGATTTCATATGACATACGTATACATAGTCACACGGAGCTTTTTAAAGTTCCAATAGCATATTTTTTAAGTTATATTTTTAAAATGTATTAAAATAAAGCCCTAAAATAGATTGTACCTATAAACAGTCCCACCTTGTTAAAGAATAATCCTATTAATCCTATAATTCACTATTGCCAGTTGAGAAATTGGCAAAAATATCATTTTCAACTTCAAATTCAAACGTTTGAAGATGGCCGTCCATGGAAAACAAGAGAGGTAATTGTGTTACTATTTCCTCAATCAACCTGTGTCAGCCATTTTAATGCCTGTGAAATTTTACCCATGATCGTATAATAGTGAGTTGACAACCTTTTGAGCAAAAGACAAAGAAATAATTATGTTTTGACTTTCTTAGAAAATTTGAAATTGGAACTTTAAAGAGAGAAATTCAACACCCAGTTTGACGTCAAACTGTATTATGAATTGATATTATCACGTTGTAATTCAATTTCATTGATACATAGCATGGATTGTGATATCACATATGACAATATCATTATCTCACGCTTTGAATATCCATTCCCACGCAACCATCTCATGATAAAGGATAAAGCACAAAACCATGACAATATTCTCATAAAATGTGGTTTTTATATCTGAGCAGGGTGGGAGATTCCCAAACCCTCTCTCTGGATCCGTACCTAAATGGGCTGTTTTATAAGACTACGGTCGAATTTGTAATGTAGGTGGTTTATATCTTCTATTGACGAGCGTTACTTATTTCCCAAATGGTTCGTGATAATGGAAAATCGATTTTTTAAGACAAAGGCAAGACTGCCTGATAGTAGACTTCTGCCTGTTTTTTGTCATTGGTTTGACTTTTTGTTAGATCCCAGATGTGTTTTAACATCATTATCCGTCAACGAGAAACAGACATTCCTTAACTTCACAATACGTAATCTTAACATCAATTTGTACAGAAAACTTTCTGTAAATGTAGATGTACATTGTTAACGATTAAATAACCATAACTAGTAGGTTACAACGACCCCCTGAATTACTGTAAAGTTCTTATATTGTGGGTTATAATAATATTAATGTAACAAATTATTTAACACCACATCTGTCCAAGGATATACTTAGACATCTATTTATAGTCTTAACTGTGTCCATAGGCTCTTAAAAGTCCGCTTTGGTAGTCTCGAAGGTATGGAGCCCAGCCAATCAAATATATTGCGGCATAATACGTCGTATTAAAGTAGTGTATATTTTCATATTGCTGATGTCACACTGTCCCGAAATTGAGACCACGGGGCAATACGAAGCAAGTGCGATGCCTACAGAAATTCACACGATGGCACCCGAACTACATGTGGCACTACGACGACAGATGTGACTATCCTTCGTCACGGCACCGAAAAGCGGGACTGTGACACTATCCCGTCCGCAGTCTCCAGAAACCGGTCATTGACTATCCCTCGTCTCAGTAGGGCTTTCATGCCGCATACAAAACTTTAAGGATCAATTGACTCTGGAACACTTTGTTCTTTGACAATGTTTTCTTCTATATATTTATAACATACTTGCGTGTTCCCCCAGAGTATTAAATATTCCTTCCTTTCTTCTGTTACGATATTTAGATTGGACAATCTTTTTCATATCATATTGCTTCGAATCATCTGAATTTCTGTCCTTTTTAAATTTGGAGGTTGCATTGGTATATTAATTTTGTTGTTGTGCATTTGTTTCACGACATTGTAATTCGTACGTAAATGGTCTTATATTTTTGGGTTGCAATTTGGGATATAAACCCTTAATTAAAGCGGGGGGTGGGGAGGCCTAGTGGTCTAGAGTTCCGCGCTTCGACCTCTAGCTGGCCGGTCATCTCTGGCTTGCGGCTGTGGTTTCGAACCCTGGTGTGAGCGTATGTGGCATGGAGATAGGGGCACTCCAACCGAATTAGTGAAATAAAATTAAAACCATATGTGCCGAAATGACCTAGTTTGTGTCGAGTGGACGTTAAACCCCATTTCACCCCCCCCCCTCTCTCTCCCTCTCTCTCTTTATTAAACACAGATTCTATTTCGTTTTTTTTGTTTACTTGTCTTTACTACACTTGCATCTAAAAGAGTTGTTATATAACCCGAGTTCTGGTAGATGCGAGGGCTTAGTCAATCAAACAGTCTGTTGCGGAGAGTTCTCGGTGTGTGGTGCACGGAACTGTGGGTATCGATGCTGATTGGTAAATCAAATGCTGATGTTATAGGATCAAAATCCGCTCGTATGACCCCTGACGCAACCTCCCACTACAACCGATCGGATCGTCGTGTAGTGAGCCACCAAAAATTTAAAAAAGAACGAAATATAGATCTTTATTTCAGTCACATTGGGTTTATGTGCATAACAATCATGATAAAAGGTTATTGCTGAATTTTAATATTTTCTGAACCAATTTTATGAATGACCGAAAACTCATCAAGATAGAAGAAATTAGAGATTGCCAATTAGTTTGCTCTTTGTTGAAATAAGCACGAAGTTCTTTTTCAATTATAGAATTTGCTGCAATAAGCACGAAGTGCTCATTCAATTAAGGAATTCTTCGTTCACATGTCGCGTTTGTACTTGGGTGATAAGCACTTATATTTTATTTTGAATATTTCGCATACCGAATCCTGTTCTGGGCGCACCGTATCTGGTAAAAATCTCATGATACAGTTTAGCGGCAACTGCTTTGGCTTCCTGCCTTTTTGTTGGAAATGCTTCGGGCCAACTGGAAAAAGAATCGCCTAATAATAGGATATGTTTATATCCCTCGGGACTTTCCGGCGGGGAACCAATAAAACCAATACGTAGTCGACACAAAGCTTACTTAATTGGCATTGCCGTCAATGGTACTTTGCTATGATTATTTACTTTTGTTCTTTGATAGACTTCACATTTAAAAATATAATCCCAAATAGATTCATACAATTTTGGCCATCAATATTTCTGCATAATTGCAAGCCTGGCTGCGTCCCTTCCTTTGTGACAGCCGCTAACTAAGGAACCATGATATTATTTTTAAAAATCATCTCTTAGTACTTTGGATATATCATGGTAGCGAATTGTTTCCTTGCGCCTAGGTTGTTAAAAGTGATAGAGTATTCCATCAACTTATACGAATTTCAACGATTTATAACCCATGCCTTTTGTTTCTTTATCCGAAATATCTCAGGGAATGGTGCTATTTTCCAAATATTCGGTTATGCTTTTAAAGCCTGGACATTTCCTATGTTTGATTACTATTTTTGGTAAAGGAATATCAGTTACAGCGATACCAATTATTTCTGGAATTTATGGTTCGTCATGATTATACAAAATTTCGGGTTCTACCATATATGCTTAGAGGGTTCTATTTTATTAATTGCTGGTATATCATATGTTTTCATTCACTGGTGTATCCGGATAAATGCATCAGCATATAAATTTTTTACCAGGTATATGTCCTAAATGTATTTCGTATTTATATTCCTGAATTGGAATAACCCATCGCACCAACCATTGGTCGCGTGTTGTCTTTCCTTTAACCAGGACAGTGCCATATGGCCAGTAGTTACCTCGATTGGTGATGTTGCTAAATACAACGTAACACGTTTTGATGCCATAAAGTACTGTCAGACACTCTTGTTCTGTAACTGTCCATTCGTTTTTCAAAAGAGTGAAGGGATCGTCCGTCGTAGATTATTTTCCGATTTGAGGCAGGATATAGCCCTAGGCGTAACCAGAAGCATCAGTTGCCAGGACGAAAGGCTCCGATATCTCCGGATAGGGGGTGACACCAAGGTTTTGTTTAATGTGTCAAACAGTTCCTGAAACTCTTGTCATGTGTTCTATTTAACATCCTCGCGCAATTAATTATTTAAGGGAAACGCCATTTTGGATTAATTAAGAGCAAATCGGCTATAATAATTGACCTATTTTATGTTGATTTTTAGACTGGAGAATAGTTTTAACACCTTCTGTTGTTCTTTATCTGCGAATAACAACCTTTATTAAACATACACTCTCAATATTTAACGCCTTTTGCTGCAAATTTGCATTTACCGAGTTTCAATGTTACGCCTCAGTCTCCAAGTTTTTAAAATACATTTTTCAGATGTTGGAGGTCTTCGTTAACAGTTTTACTAAATATTATTATGTCATCACCATAGACACGTGCTTATCGCCAATAGAAGTCTCTTAATATGCCTGTCATAACCATTATTAAAATGGGCATTAGTTAATCCAAAAGGCATACGTGTCCATTCACAAGCACCCACATTTGTAGTAAATACGAATTGATAGCTAGACAGATGGTACCGAAACTATTTTTGCCAGAGATTGATAGGAAAATAGCATGGTTTGGTTGCATTTTTAGTTTCCTATAGTCAGCTACAAATCTCCATTCTCCTGACCTTTTCTTTACCATAAATAATGTCGATCTCCATGGAGAATTACTTTCTACACAAATATTATTTTCAAACATTTCTTTAATTTGTTTCGAAATTTCCTTGTGTGACTCGGGTGTTTGGCAGTAAAATGGTATTCGAACTGGACTAGAATTTTCTGTTTCGATATGGTAGCTTTTTGTCTTTCCTAATTTCAGAACCTCTTCTGTTATCTTTCATACATGGAACATACCACTGTTTCTCAGCACCATTGAAGTGGGGGTCCCTTAAGTCAAATTCTAAAACGTCTACATTGGATTCTGCGCAAATTGCTGCTGACAAAACATTTGTTGTATATTTAAATGTTTTGATTTTATCATATCGATGGAGCCAGACCTAACACCGATTTTCTGTTTTCTGCCTTAACAAGACATTTAGCACCGATAATACTATATTTTGCAAGTATCAATTTTGTTAATGCGAACAAGGAAATCGACGTGATTGCGAGCTGTCAATGAAGTTGTCTAAGAGGTCTTACTAATCCTACATTATTTGATATTAATACTATGGTAGTCTAACTTTTTCCATTACATGAACTTTATCGTCAAGCAACACATTATTTATATATAAAGGCACGGGAATAACAGGTGATATATTATGTTTTTCATTCCTACGCCTTCAACACGTGTTATATACGATGATTCAATGTGTAATTTTGATAGACTAACTTTATTTAAAAGGAAACTTCCCAAATAAGAAATCGACGCCAAATATTGAAGAGTTCATGAAACCTTGTATGTTTAATTGAATTTTCAACCATATTGCGTTCTAAGGCGTATTAATAATTATTATTTGGTCAATTTTATTTGCTGTAGAATTTTTATTATCATTGTCTGCTCAAAGAATTATTTTATATAGGCGCCTTATCATATTTCGTTTGGTGTCGATTATTATTTTGGCGGTAATAACATAAATGTATTTTAGTTTTACATAAACGACAATACCTCTCATTACAATTTCTATTAAGCTCACGACAAGTTTTGAACTGGTATTATTAAACTGCATCTGATTGTTCTATTGGTTGTATTGGTACTGTGGTCTGGGTTTGGGACATTTGTTGGTTTAGTACTGTGATTCTTATGAATGGGTATTGGTGGCAATTTCTAGTCATCACCAGGTGGACTGTCTTCTATGTGAAATGTAACACGGTCTCTGTACTGGCATTAATACTGGTAGCTCCCGAATTGAACTCATTGTGTAGGAGTGTGTCTTCCGTATGAATTACTTCGATTTGATAACAAAAAATCTCGTTGTGTTACTTCCGGCAAATTGTCACCAATTGTTACTGGTTCGGTTGTTACGGGTTTCAATACTTCCCCTTTCTTTCTGTTAGGTATATTTTACTACCCGGGTATCTCCACCAATTATAAACGCATAGTTTACGTGTCCTTTAAATACAAAAAGAGATCCAATGTTGTATAATTTATAAAAAATATATGAAATAAAGATGTGAATATACATATATAAAATTATGGATAATCTTATGTCTAAAATTCCTTTAAATTGTAGTGAAGCAAGTATTATCGATTATAATAACATCTTACTTTTCCGCCTACTAATTTCGTATAAAGAAATGCGCCTTTCCGTTTATTTAAACCATCATAAACTTATGTTTGGGATAAACTGACCATCGCGAGTATTTTGATAAACAAGTATTTTACATGTACGTTGAAATTATACTTTTCGAATCACTAAAATCAGTGAAATGAAAGGTTATTCTACATGAAAAAGCTGGTATAATCAAGAAGTACGGAATATATCTTCAATTAATTCAGTTCATCGGTGCTAATAATGTATCCATTCAATATCATTTCTTTTCATGTAATTGAATTTAACCATTTCTGGACTGATAGTCCTTTTAGAGAACGTCTCACAGTACGCACCCAATTCAAAGCCCCTCAAATGAGATGATCGGTGACATTAAACATCAAATAAACGAGCAAAAAACTCTTCTGTGTTTTTTGGTTAGTCTTAGTCCATTCTTCTTTCAGGTTTCATATTTAGTATGGGGTCATTGTCGGTTGGTTGTTGTGTTGATTCTTCATTCCTGTGTCGTTGGTTCTCTGAGTAAGAACTCTGAGTAAGAACCCAGTGTATGAACTATAATCTTTATTAATCCATATACAAATACACATTCCTGTAGCAATGACTTGAGAAATCCCCCTATAGCTGGGATTAGTTCTAATCAAACGAAACATTGCAATGGGTATGATATAAAAAGTCATATTAATGTACATTACTTAAAATATATGTACTCATCTAGAATAAGTACAAATACTTTATGTTTACATTGCTTGATTCTACTTCTTCTTTGGATCTCGCTTGCTTATTTATATATACATATACCCACTAGTTTCTACAATATATTATTATAGTTTGATGTACAATCAATTTGCAATCGAATTAGCGATATTTTTGTTGGATTTTGTTGGGGGTTTTTTTGGCGGTTGACGTTCTGTGGTTGGCACATTTTAAAGTGCTGTACGGCTTTGATGACTTAGTAATATTTAAACAGTAAAGTGCCAGGCGTCTGGCGCTTTCCTCTTGGGGACATTCCATTTGATTGGTTTGGTGGATATGGCTTTTAATCTTTATTTATTTGTTAATAGATACACCCATTAGTTTTCTACAATATATTAATTCATTGTGATGAACAGTCAATTTGAATTTGCATTAGCGTTAACTTTTGCAGGTTTTCGCACCTCGGTCTGGAAATTTCTACGTACTTATTCAAAACAGGGTTTATTAGTACATAAATTTATTATTTGGAGTACCGATTTTTAGTTAATTTTATATTTTGAGAAAATTTCGTCTAATTTTATGAGAAATATTGATCCTTTTTTGTGATAGTTTTCCATTTTATGAGAATTGACGAAATGTTATGAAAATATAAATGTATTTATTACTATTCAAAAAGAGTAGGGGATATTTGATTTTGGGGGCATAATACTAAAATATGCAAATGACTACGAAAAAAGTCACTATAGAACCTAACAGAAGAAACATTTCCAGGTGACGCCCAAACGCACCAATAGCTACCGCATGGAATGCAGATGATGGTTGGGATCATCATGGGGGTCCAACCCAAGATTTGCACGACTCCGACTTTGAATGTTACAGTCATTGTTCCATTGAATTCCAGGGTGGAAACATCAGTTTAATTGTTTTAGTGACCAGAAAACAAATTTTGATATGCGTCGGCTTACCCAAAATGAAAGGTTACGTGCCCTTGGCATGCTACAGATCGGCACAACACAGGCGGTTGTGGCGCGGACGATGAATGTTTCTCAGTCTGTCATAAGCAGGCTATGGTCCAGATACCGTGATACACAATCTGTACAGGACACACCACGTTCAGGTCGACCAAGGGCGACAACTCAAGCCCAGGATCGATTTATCCGTACCTTGGCCTTGAGAAATCGTGTCATCACAGCAAATCAGATCAGCGCTCGTCTTCAAACAGACACTGGTGTGAGAGTGAGTGGAAAAACGATTCGGAATCGACTGCACAGGGTTCACCTTCGCGCCCGACGTCCTCGCGTGATCCCTTGTTTTAGAGATCATCACATTCAGGCAAGACGTCGTTGGTGTAGGGATCGTCAACACTGGGATAATCGACGCTGGAGCAATGTGATGTTTTCAGATGAGTCAAGGTTCACTGTTGATTTTTTGGACAGACGTAGGGGGGTGTGGCGTCGTCGAAACGAGCGCTTCCAAGACGTTAACGTCATCAGACATGATCGATTTGGGGGTGGTTCTGTTATGGTGTCGGGAGGCATCAATGTTGCTGGAAGAACGGCTTTACATGTTGTTGCAGGGCGTGTTACAGGCCAGTGCTACCGGGACAACATCTTGGCAGTCCATATTGTGCCGTTCGCACGACGTCATGGCCGCCGTTTCATCTTCCAGGATGACAACGCAAGATGTCACAGGGCCAGGATCGTTACAGGTTACCTCCAACAACAGAACATCACCACATTACCTTGGCCAGCACTGAGTCCCGACCTCTCCCCCATCGAGCATGTCTGGGGCATGCTTGGACAGAGGTTACGTCAACGTCAACAACGTCCTGCCAATGTCCAAGAACTTGCTGCTGCGTTGCAACAGGAATGGGAAAATCTGGACCAAAATGACCTTAGACGTCTCATTAGGAGTATGCCACGTCGGATCAATGCTTGTTTGGCAAACAGAGGAGGATTTACCCGTTACTGACTTTGTTGTGATGATGTGGTAACTTTGCTGTTTGACCCCGGGTATCATTTTACCCTTATAATGGTCAGTCTGTGCCTTACTTAGTCTAACGATCATTTGGAATAAATCGATGAATGTGAACTTCATTTCATTTTGTCATTTGTTTCTTCGTCAGTTTCATTAGGTGACTTTTATAAAACTTAAAAATCAAATATCCCCTACTTTTTTTGAATAGTATATATTGTACGTCGCGAATAGAATGCAAAGTGTTGTAACTATCGTGCAGGGTTATTGTCATTTAATTGTTTAATATATGAATTTACGTAAATAATGTATAAATTGTCAGAGGATATTTTCTTTTCAGCTTTAAGTCGAATGGAAGAAACGGTGGATCATTTACATAAAATATACACTTCGCCAGAAGTAGATGTTCGCCATGTTAAAAACATTCTTCAAACTTACGACAGTTTGAAACTTATACATGTGGCCAACCGGGGTGATAATTATCGAATAATACTGGACTTGGAGCCACTAGATACAGAATATCTATTGAGAGCACTGGTTTGTCTTTTATTTCCATAGTTTCCAAAGAAATAATGGCGACATTGCACCTTCGCACGTTTGCCCGTTCCCATTTGGTCGTAGAGCCTTGAAATTTTCAGGTGATGTTAAGGGTAACCGGAGATGACCTAACACCGCAGCTGAATCGATTGATAATTATTTATTTTACCGAAAGTTTGGTTCCTGATTAGAACTACGTTTCCCGATTGTTGCCATGATGCGTGTTTACTATTTAGAGCTACCCAATGTGCACATGGACTGTCTATCAAAATTAAAATATTTTAACTTTTGCGATGAGCCACCATTTTCTACAAACAACTATATGACGTTGGTCCATGACTTTGATCCTTTGGTATTGGATCGGCATTTACGTGTGAAAACTGAGCTCAAACTTTTCAAATTCACCTTTTGGACCTTCATACCATAACCATTTCAAACGACCAACATCTTGGCTTGTACCTTGATCCTGTCACAACTAGATGGTCAGAAAATAGCCCAACAGGGAGGGCCCGTGCTCAAACGACCATAATCTGAGCTTATACCATCGACGTGTACCTTTGGTCTGTCACATACTGCATGGTCAGAAATTGAGTACCCGTGTTCGAAAGGAAGTCAAAGGTTGTGGTCAACAAGAAGGTTGTTGTGACGTCCACTCATCAACGTTAAGCAACTGGTATACGGCTATTGATTATAGAAGCTAGTTATTTGATAACGTTGATTACTGTATTAGGTAGCATTGAAATATTTGATAATGCTGGGCGAAATCGTTAATTGCATTTGAAAGAACTTTTCCATGATTTAACTCATTATTATTGAAGTAATCAATCTCTAACTGCAGTATTTATAGTCATGTTTGTCACATTAAATATATCATGGAAACATGCTTTTAATACTCTTGCCATGAAAATAATGGTCCGAATGAGCCTTTGTAGGAATATGATGGCCTAGACGTTGGCTAGACTGGGCAGAGTGAGAAGAGTGGATTGGGAGACAGGTTAATTTCAAGTTCATAGAGTTTTATCCTGTTCGACTTAAAAGTATTTTAAGAAATGGCGTGTTCCTGATACCTATACGATTTGCTTGGCGAATCTGTGGGAATTGTCATTTAGTCTGTGTCATCGTCAATCATTCAAAG
Organism: Patella caerulea; assembly: GCA_036850965.1. NCBI lineage: Eukaryota > Metazoa > Mollusca > Gastropoda > Patellidae > Patella > Patella caerulea. The sequence goes on from JAZGQO010000011.1 coordinate 20,369,451, forward strand.
ACAATAAGTCAATAACGCGAAGACCGACAATTGAGAGCTGTGACATTTTATTGTACGTCATACCTAGACGATATTTGACCAAAACGAGGTATGTGTAGCAGGGATGGTGTTACACTCAAATATGGCAAGCATTTTGGTTTCGCTTCCATACTTGATCGAATATATGCTTTGGTACGAATGAGCCAATACTCTGGTCCGAAAACTCCAATATCCTGGTCTGTATCAGCAAAGAATCTGGTCTGAATCAGCCGATAAGACGCGTCGATAATATTGTCGTGATGAGGAAAGATCGTAAGAACGGATTATCAAATTTCCGGACCGTCAACTAGTATATATTAATCTATACCTGCATATAACGGACTGTCGTTTCAACGAACAATAACAAATTTTCAGACCGCCCATCAGAAACTAAAACGCGGTAAAATAGTCACCTTTAACATCCCCTGAAAGTTTCAAGTCTATACGTCAACGGAAACTGGTAGGGGTGCAATTGTGCCAGAAATAGTACTACTATGCGCGAATAAATTTAATTACAAGATGATCATATCAAAACAGTCAAATCTTTTTTTTTTACTTCACTGCCTCTCACATATTACAATTAACGATACATGCGGATACTTAATAAACAGAATGTAAAGCTATATTTGTTTGATTTTGCAGATGGGTGATAAAGGAGTATTGAAAATGAAATTTCACTTTTTGTTACCCCATGTGGTATGTAGGATTTTTATGTTTATAAGATTTGAGTAACAAAAGAAACTATTGATAGATTGACAACGTTTTATAATCATTCTGACCAACGTTATATCGTGCATTGTGACACAAAGTGCTCTATAACTTTCATCAAATTGAACGATAAATTGGGAGCATAGAACTTCTGTGGCCCAGCTGGTTTTGACCCATCTAAGTTCACCCACTGCCGACGCAGAATGGTTGAAATATAGTCATATACTATAGTAATGTATCGTGTTGATGTTTAATTTATGTTCCTGATGTAGTTTAGTTTCTGTTGTATTTATGTTTTCTGATGTAAATAAATGATATCTGTTATCATTAAAATTACACGTGGCCAAACTCACAACTATGTTACTATTAATATGCATTTCTTTTTTTACATATAAGGGACCCGAGCTCAACCAATAATACACAAACCAAATTTTCGACTTTTCGTAATTGTGAAGCACCACCCAGATTCCGGGATTATTGTCTTTCAGACCCAGACTCTGGGATTTGAATCAGTCAAAAGAAATGTCCCAATACATTAAAAGAGACGTATTGGTTTCATTTCTATAAGAATAATATTCCTCGACCACCTGACAAAAATAGTCTCATTGTGTTATTATATATTATTATATTTGACAGACATGAAAATTATGTGATATTCAAGGCCATGGCTTCTAACTATTCTACATATTATATCGACCATGGCACAATCTCTATAGAGTATTTTTTAAATATCTTTCAGAATATGATGGAGTTAAATTTAACTGTGTTAGAAGTTGGTGGTGTAAACGTCACTGGATTTCAGTTAAAAACTAGAAACATTGGTATTTCGCAGTTTAGTTTTCCCTCCGGATTATCTGAGGTTATTGTTTTATTACTTATTATATAGTAAATGGACACCTCTCTTGGTAAAGGTTGTGTAATTTAAATAACTAATTATCGACAATTCATAACTTATTTCTACAAATATACATGATTTAATGTGTTCTAAATATTTAATGTTTATAGATCATATAGAAACTTACATGGACAGATTCCTTAAAAAGAACATGTTCATATTTTTAAATGGTATAGTAAATCTGATCAGGGCGCTGTTTCTCGAAATCTTAACTAACTAAAGATAAAATCCAAAATTTAGTAGATACTTCAATTTTTATTTGCTAAGCACTAAAATCAGTATAATATCATCCAATCAAATTACTAAAATTTGGATTATATCCTAGTTAAAATTTCATGAAACAGACCCCAGAAAGCGTTACTACATATTTAACTGACAGACAATTTATTATATTCGAGCTAACCATTATTAGTATCAAACAACATGTAAAATGCTTCATTGTATAAATCACAAACATGAACATGTGACTGTTTCTGTTTGTTTTGTTCCAAATACCGAATTAACATGAATAAAGATTTATATATTTAAACAGTCTGAAGTGGATTATGCTGTCGATGCTGTCACTTTCTTCACCAGATCTCTAGAACATTTACAGAGACGTACAGGATCAGAACGGCTCTTCCACAAACTACATGGTTGGCGTGATACACATTCAGATGAAGTCAATTGTATCACAGACAAATCTATTTTATGGAGATATGGCAATTCTTTATCCGATGTAATGTCAAAGGTTTGTCTATTAAGTCACGTGACAATATTTAATGACTGTAAATTGCAAATGACTGATTTTAAGACATGTAGTTACTCTCAACAAAACAATAATTAAACTTAATGAAACCCTCTTAATTATATCCTTTTATTGAAAGCCAATATAGAAAATTATGACTTTTGGATTTGTCAGAGGATTAAACAAAGGTATCTAGATCGAGATAGTAAGAAATTCCATGACTAATTGTCTTGTATGAAATTCCATCATTCCATATTCCTTATCAACTTCAACGACAGCAGCCTTTATTTTTACTTTTGTGCGTTCGAGACAACTGTAAGTGCTGTTATGTGATGTCTTATGATATTTTGAGGCAGACAACTCCCAGAGAGAATACGCATGTCTTTATTACATAACGTAGACTTTGTGGTAATTAATTAGATTTCAGATTCAGACAATATTATGTCCTGTGGTGCTCATGCTGACAAACTCAAACTCTATCCCCTTTTGTGTTTTGTCTTTCCGTTAGCCATAAGTCGAGAATACACTTGACAGCTAATATATTGGATTTGTCTATGAAAGTCTAACAGTTGTTAATTTTGTTTTTGTTTAGACAGAATTTAACGGTCAAAGTGGAAGTTTAGCATTTACAGATAAAGGTCAAAGGAGGAATTTCACATTAGAAGTAAATGAAGTAACCATGTACCGGGGAATACACGCTGTCAGTAATATTTAGAATATTCATACCTCCCAAAAATAAATTTATTAAAACAATAAGCTAATTGAATCTTTTGTTTTAAATATGAAAATTAGCGACATGTTAAATATTGCAATATTAGCATACTCAGACTCAATATGTTTCTTTCCATAAAATAACCAATTGTACAATTGATGTAAAATCCTGGATGACAAATAATAGGCAGAAACAGGATGACGATAACACAGAAGTCATGTTATGTGGTACCAAACAACAACTTCTGAACATCAGTCAAAATCAATAACAATCGCGGACTACAAAGTCAAATAGTTGATAACTTGAAAAATCTTGTGTTTATTTTGATCCTAAACTCAGTATGGGCATGGAGAAACAGGTGAATCAAATTTGCAATATGTGCTTCTTTCATTTGAGGTCCATACGTCGAATCCGCAATTTGATCACAAAAGATGCAGCACACACCTTTATCCAGACTCGATTACTGCAATAGTATTCTGTTTGGCATAAACAACAACCTTGTACACAAAGTACAACCTGTACAAAATACTTTAGCTAGAATTATGTATCAATCTAGTAGAATTTGTCATATCACACCACTGTTAAAGGATTCACATTGACCTCCAGAAGTTCAAACGTCTGTGCATAGCATACAAAATCCAGGAAGGTGAAGCACCAGACTACTTGTACTCAATGCTAATTGATTTTGTCCCCCCAAAGAAATCTTGAAATACGTCTGGTTGTACCCAACTGTAGACATTCGGCCATAGATGCTTCTCATACACTGTACCAAACGATTGACCTGAAAGTATTCACAAACGCTTAGTTGTTTTAAGAAGTTTATTACTTGTTAACATTAGCAGTATTTTATCTTGAGCATTAACTTTAATAGATCTGTGTGCAATATAAGAACTTACTATTATTATTATAATAATAATTCTTTATTAATGCACATTAGGCTGGTATATGGGATAGTGGCGGCTATATACCAAAAGGGCCGACACCTATATTAGACAAAGCTAATAGAACTATAGATAACAGAACGCGCATTGTTGTTTCAATTAAGGTAAGTATCTTAAAGCATTTATAAAACTGGCCCGCATTATACAGTAAATGCGGTAGCTATGACGGTAAACCGCTATGACTTGTAAAATTGGGTTATAATGTAATCTTTTCACTTCTATTCTAGTAAATAGATTTTAATAAAAACACCACGCCGAAGTTGTAATATCCATGAATTTGCCTACTACAATCTGATTTGTCGTAACGTTATTTACCTTTATATCTTGTGAATTGATTTGTTTAAAACTAAAAATATACCGGTTTGAATGATTGTTTGAAGCACGAAAATTACATTCACATGCGACTAAATTCGATCACCAATTAATTGACCTTTTTTATTTGATTCATCGACACTTTAACTTTACTTCTGGTTAATAGATCATGTACTACGTACGAATAGCTATAGAGCTGACAATTCTCACTATAATAGGTAGAAAATAAATATTGAAAAGGGGATACCCTGGTAATTTAAGCCATATTAATTCACTTTAAACTAAGATATTACCGACTCAATTTAGGCTAGCCCCGATTGTCATTACTACCGTAGGTGTAGATTATCCATTTTTACGCTTATTTCATCCATCACAAAACTTATTCAAATCCACCTAATATGGCTTCCTAATGATGGCATCGAAATTTGATTATGGTAATGATTTATTTAGATAACATTTTTAAATGGCCTAAAGAAAGACCTACAATAAAGATATTTAGTTCTTGGATAATGGGTGTTTCATGTTTTTGATACAATTTATAATACACTTTCTTAGGTACCTTCCAGCACCATTGCCGCCTGTATGAATCTTTCTTCGTGATAACATTACGGTCACAAGCGTAGACCTCAACATCAGTGTCATCTGTTCAGGTTTTATTACCTTGTGCTAATCTGATCGAAAACTGTGGATGAACGTTGCATTTACTACAATCTGTGCTTTATAAGCACCAACCCCCACCCCACCCCCCCATTTTGTCGTTATCTCGTGGGTACTGTATAAACTACTATCTGTTTACATTTATGTTGTATTGTAAATACCCACTGACATAAGTGTTTATACATAAGTGGACATTTGCTTTTACCAGGAACCACCGTATATAGAAGACAGAAAATTCCCAGAGGGGGGTCGACCCGAGATAGGCTCAGATAGATTTACAGGATATTGTGTTGAATTAGGAGAACGAGTATCAAGAATTGTTAACTATGATTATCATATTAGGTAAGTCAAGTTTGGCCTTAATATACGATGGTTGGCTGAAAATCAGTCAAAGATCTATACTAAGTAGATGATTGCAATTTATTTTTCTGCGTCGTCCCCTTCGAGGTATGCACACCTTATCAAAGGCTGTTGGCGATGATGTGCCGAACCCTCTCATGAGATATGCTCGGGCAATTGAGTGATCAGTCCTCGATCAACCATAGCCATGTCATGCACCCGGGTACTATTTTCTTCAATGATGACTTTCCAGCATGCAGGTCATCGTCATGGTTAGTTTCAGTATCTAAAGTGACACAGAAGCGTCTTCAGAGGATAAAATGTTGCTCGCTTTTAAGCACAAATATCTGATCGTTTTTGTTTTGGGCGTTGTCCAGGTTTGTTTAATTTTGGCAAGTTAAGAGAAACAAATATGAATGTTTTCTACTTCTCCAGCAACTTGAAGTTATGCTACTTGTTGTTTAAATGGATTTGTTTGACACCATATTTATTGGAATCGAACTTATGCATTTTTTAATTAAGATTTTAATCAATTTTGGTTCTATGATGCCTTTAAAAATGTGCGTGAAAACTTACTTTGTGGCATAGGATTTAAACATCCGCCGTTCGAGATATTGTAAATATATTGGTGGATATGGCCTTATTTGGCTATAGTCAGCACCAATATAAACCCTTTCTGTATACATAACACAGTCCATTTAGCATCTAAATAAGATAATATACGTTAACACATTTAGACTGCCAGTACAGGGTTGTAAGATATCCTTAAATAGTTCCTATTTGAAATTAGTATACTAATATGCATATATATATTTCAGATATGTAATGGATGATGAATATGGTAAGAAAATGGACGATGGTTCATGGACTGGTATAATAGGGGAATTAATAAGACATGTATGTATCTAATTAGTAAGAACTAATGTTTTTGATATTTTGTGATTGTACACGTCATCTTGAGTCGGAATGCACAAAATCTAATTTTGGAGTAGAAGCAAAATAAGTGAAAATATTGATTTCGGTCGAAATTGAGATGTTCTCAAAAATAAGACTATAAATATACTATCTATCGACACAAAAGATCAAAATAGCAATAAAAGATTTTAAAACACCTTTATTTGAACGTTTTGTAAGAGTACCGTATTCTTAAATCTGTCCTATTTCTTAAAATTCTCGGCGAAATTATGTTTCTTCGCTCGCTGTGGAACGACCGGTCATTCCTCTTGCATAATAATTGGCATCGTTGTAAAGCGGAGAATCTCTAGAGTACAAATATTATCAAAATAATATCGCTGAATTGATTTTGAACGGACACGTTCGAGTTTTAAAACCCCTAGAAAATATAAACAAACACCATGTGGCCATGCTGTCTACACAACTCGTTTGCTGATTGGCCCAGACATCGCGTGCAAAGCATTATGGTTACGTGGATGGCTGAGCGGGCGATAAATATTTGGTTTAGGCATGCGATTCACTCTGATAAGTGACAGAAAAAAATTAATTCTGATCGTTTATAGATGCCGTTTTCTTTATTGTAGTTTTTGTTTAGCTGTAAGGCACTAAAATCCAGATTGTTCATATATCACGAAATAAAATAAAATAAATGAAATAAAACTAGAATCGTGTTTCGGCTAATGCGTCACGTCACCATTAGTGGATCAAAAATCGAAACAAATTCAAAGTGAGACCGGAAGTAAATAAAATCGAAATTCAAAAATCGGCTCCGTAAGAATGGTATGCGTTTAGAAGGGAAAACTGTGTCGACTTCAATGTAAGCTTGGGTGTCACAAATTAAAAACGCAGGAACATGTTCATTTTACCATTGAAATGAAACATGCTAAGTAAAGATAATCAAGGAATTACACATATATATTACAGGAAGCTGATCTAGCTATAGCACCTTTAACCATAACATCACAGAGAGAACAAGTATTAGATTTTACCAAACCTTACATGAGTCTTGGAATCAGTATTATGATAAAGAAACCAGCTGATGTACAACCTCATGTCTTCTCCTTCATGGAACCATTGTCCTCAGAAATCTGGCTATGTACGGCGTTTGCATTTATTGGTGTGAGTGTTGTATTATTTCTTGTAAGTAGATTTAGCGTGGTTGAATGGCAGGTGGAAGGCGGTGATAAAAAATTACATAATGACTTTACGATAGGAAACAGTATGTGGTTTTCATTGGGAGCCTTTATGCAACAAGGTTGTGATGTTTTACCAAAGTAAGTATCATTTTTTTTATTTCACCATTTACCATATTAATAAAATATAGTTGATATTAGTTGTTATATAAAAGTTAAACGCATTTATTATTGGCATCATGACAATTGATAGGTTACTCATCATAGCAAGTACGTTTACTGCTGTGTGGATTTTAAATCGTGGTGAGGATAGATGGGTGCTGCATGGTAATGCATCAAATCGTACCATTAATAATTTACAATTGCAGCGCCTCCCCTATTTCAATCAGCCGGATAAGAAATGTGGTGTGTGAAATCGGGAATTCGCTGGCGATACTATGATATATCAGTCGTCTGCTTCTAATAACCATAATGCTACTGTTGTATCCAAAATGAAACTGCAAAACCGCAGTTCTTTCTGATAAAAAAAAAAGAATATCGGGCTAACTTCACACTTACTATTTCCAAGCTGAAACAGCTGTCCTATTTACCGGTAAGTGCATCGAAACAATCTATAAAGTTTACAGGTTATTTCTTTTTTTATTTATCGGTCACTTTATAGACAGTGATGTGCTTAAAGTGAATACACCCAAATCCCTCGGTAGTTTTATTATCTACTAAATTAAATCCTTTTTTCCTTGTGCTTACAGGTCTGTATCTGGTCGTATGGTTACCAGTGTATGGTGGTTCTTTACTTTAATTATTATATCATCCTATACAGCTAATCTAGCTGCCCATTTAACATTTATGAGATTGAGTACACCTATAAAATCTGCTGAGGATTTAGCTAAACAAACAGAAATAAAGTATGGGACATTGAAATCAGGCAGTACCATGGCCTTTTTTAATGTGAGTAAAGCACTCAATTTCTTTTCAAAGACATGAATATTAAAGTATGAAGCTGAACTGCCATTTTTAAGTGACTATTGCTCGAGCCACAATTTGACGATGGTTTCTCACAACAGGTATCCTAGTGAAGATATTTGTAGCCACAACAAACCAACTGCTCACAATGGAGGTATATATACCTGCTCTTGCAACGAAAAATATGTAGGTGAAGCGAAACAACGGTGATGTACAAACATTAGTCCTTAGCCTCAACCAGTAGCAGAAGAGCATATCATTAACAATGGACGTCATACAGTTATATGTGACCAACAAGAGTCACTTCAGTGAATCATCGCCAAAAGAAAATCAGGAGACTCCTTGAGGCCATTATTATAAAAAGCATCAAGCCCAATTTAAACCATGATGTAATACTCTTTATACCAATGACCTATGACCAATTTATAAATTGGCGCTGTCGGGGCATACAGAGTTGACTTATTGCAAAGGTTATTTAGTTATTGTTTGTTGAGCTCAATATCGGACCATTTCTGGCCGCCATCCTGGATTTTCTGGTCTCCTGAAGTTAACCCCTAGTTTTCAGAGATTATAGCAAAATACGATTTTCCAATTATCTTCACTTATAGGTTATGTACACAGTTGTCAAACCTTGTTTCCACAGAAATGATCTTGGATTTGGGGTTTGAATAAAATTGTAATTTATAGATAATATCTTTTTGCAGGGTTCTACAGTAAACCTGTTTCAAAGAATGTGGTCCTATATGACATCACAGCCAGATGTTTTTTGTACTACAACAGGAGAGGGTATAGAGAGAGTTCGTAATTCAAGTGGAAAATACGCCTTCCTTATAGAATCTACAACAAGTGATTATTACAATAATAAAATGCCGTGTGAAACAATTAAAGTTGGAAGCAATTTAGATTCCAAGGGATATGGAATCGCCACACCTATGGGTTCAGATATTAGGTCAGTCAAATGATATGTGCTCAAAATCCCGTGTGTTAGCTTAAATAGACGATTACATCATAATATTGCTTAGATTTTTGATTATGTGGGAACAAAATTTATGAAACTTTCCACTCCGGGGTTATCGTCCTTTGCCGAAAACCCCGTGAACGCGATATGGACTATACAATTTTGAATTTTCGACGGATTTTTTAAAAGTTGGTGTCAAGCATTGTTGTCATGAGAGAATGTTATTTAGTGGTCTACGACTTTCCACGAAGTTATCTCCTTTTGCTGAAAACTGTGTTATTGCGATATTTTTCAAATTCTGTTGTAAGCATTGGGGTTATGAGAAGATTAACCTTATCGATATTTAGCGTTCTGTAAAGCAATACGGTTCTTCATCTCATGACCCCAATACTTCACATCAAATTTGAAAACACGTACTTTAAAAACTGATGTCTCTATCGTGTTCACAGGGTTTTGGGGAAAGGGGTATAATCCGAAACGGAAAATTGTGGAATTTTGATAGGGTTTGGCCTCTGATAAAAAAAAAAAAAGTCGTGGGACGCTGAAAATCATGACCCCACCATATTTTAAAAAAAACATCAGTTAAAACTGTTTTCGGAAAAGGGGGTTAACTCCGGAACAATAGTCGCAGAACACTGAATATCAATAGAGTTCGTCCTCTTATGACCACAATGCTTCACACCAATGTTTTAAAAAATCAGTTAAAACTGTGTAGCCGTTATTCAGTTCACAAGTTTATGCGTCCATTTTCCGAAGAACCCTGTGAACGTGATAAATAATTTAGTTTTTAATGGATCTTTTTATACGCCCACATTTTCATCGTCACACCTGGTACGCAAATAGTGTAAAAGTGTGGTATATCAAGATTGTGAATCCCCTAGAGGTCACAATCTTGATCCGATTTTAATGAAATTTTATTTTTGAATTATAATAGCTCTTTATCTAAATCTTACATAATGCATCTTTAAAATCCGATTACTGTGTAGTAGTATGCTTAATCAGGGATACACGTCATCAATGGACCGAACATCGTACTGGCTGCCTTATTATACATGTGATTCATATAAACCTAAATGTGGGTTATGTATGGACCCAATGATTTGTTGATTAAGGGCAGATATCGACATAAATTATTCTGTGACGTTTGAAATAAGAGAGAGTGGCCAGTTTTCGTTGAGTTAACAACATTTAGTCAAAAACTGTCTCTGCCTTTCCCCTGAAGGATGATTGAAATTGTCAATTGTTGGAAGAGGATATTAATGAAATAATTAATTTCCTAATCCCCAGAGCAATTTGAACCTCTATTTCCTTTCTAATGTTTTTATGAATGAAAAGAAAACATCGATTTGCAGTCGAGGAGTAAAAAAATGTTATAAACTCACACATAAATCTTGTCGGTTATACTATTATCCCTGACATGGTAATTTACCCCGTTTGATGAAACCAAGGTTCATGAATTGTACCAAGTTATAACGTGTTGTTGATTTTTCAGGGATATGTTAACACTTGCCATTTTAAATCTACGAGAACATGGAATACTAGAAGAAATGAGAAAACATTGGTGGTATAGTAAAGGTGAATGTCCGGTGGAAAAGAAATCCCAAGTACGTTAAAAGTAAATCATATTTTAGTTTATCCTACAGATAACCCCCCCTCCCTACCCTCTCCCGTCTGCCTCCTGTATATCTTTTAGAAATTGATATTGAATATCTATCACGTTGCACTGAAAAAAGTATTTGTTTTAAATATTTTACACATTTATATAATCATCCCAAGAGTTGTAATCCTTTGTTAGGTTATACTTTTTAAACTTATAATAAATTACCTTTTACGAAAACTTGTCAGCACATTGCCCTGGCAGTCAATAGCGAATTATGGGGGAGGGGTGTCGGGGCCGCCAGTCACCGACCCAGACAAAAGTGAAAATCTCAAATAAAGAAAACACCGAAAGCGGGGAGAATATTTGAAATGAGCCGCCTGATGCAGGACCCACCAGCCCAGTGGAAAGGCCCCAATCCAGTGTTTGGCCACCTCTTGTCAGTGATTTAGGACGGAGCGCCTGGCAATGGACACCGTGTAGTAGTTCGGGTCGGACGAAAAATCTGGGTCATGTATGGAGAACGAAATTGTCGGTTGCAGTTTATATCTGACGTGAATAGGACCCTTCGGAACAACCGCTCCCTTAATCCATCCTGTTGATAATTAATTCAAAGTAATACACCTATTGATTTCTGGCTGTTTTCATTGATAACCTTCATATCGTTATACTCATTTGTATAAACGAGACGTTAGTTTGTCTGTCGTTCGCATTTATTAAAATCGTATTTAACTAATATGTCAGAATCTGTCCTAGTAAATAATAGTTCACAGACATAGTCTTGAATTTCATTCATATGCAGACAACACCCAACTATACTTGTCTTTTAAATCTACGGTAAATAATAGTTTTAATTTCTGTAAGTGCAAACTCGAATGTTGTGTTGAAGATATTCGATGTTGGATGAGCAATAATTTTCTTTAATTGAATGGAAATAAAACTGATTTTAGGTTCAAATAATCTTATAAGCAAAGTCAATCATAACGTATCTTTATCTATAGGTTCCCATGAAATATCACCAGTCCCGTCTGTCAGAAATGTTAAATAAATATGTAACAATGGGACCTCGTGTAAATAATACTTATAAATCATGTTATTTTAATCTCCGCTAAAAAGCCCGCATCCGGAAAAATCTCTCCACTTCATGTCATGAAAATCTTGTTCCTTCTCTCATCGCCTCTCGTCTAGATCAATTTAACTCTTAACTAATTAGCACTCCTTTACGCATCACGAACAAACTACAAAAAAACTTCAAAATTCAGCAGCAAGGCTCATAACCGGAAGTAAATGTCATGATCATATTACTCCTATTTACAGAAACTCCTATTTATCTTCACTTTTAGAAATGTATACACCGATTCGCACTCTCTGCTCTTCTGATCATTTTTTACTTGAAAATCGATCTTTTACCGTTCAGGCAACCAATAATGGAATTCTTTACCTTTTAATAGCACCACTTTATCCTTTAAGTGGCTTCTTGAGACGTTTGTGTTAAAGGAAGCCTTTAACTTATAATTATTTTCAATTTTTAAAAGCTTGTGGTTCCAGATTTTATTCTAAGGTACCCTGTTACATTTTACCTATATAATTTTATTTAGTTTTCCTATATTATGTATATTTATTTTTTTTGCATATTTTACTGAATTGTATTGTACAGCCATCTTAACATGTTTTATGAAAGATATTTCTATATTAATGTTAATTACAATCTTGTATATAATGTAATATATAATTGGGTTGTGTAGAATTAACGTACGGAGAGACTTATCCATCAAAACGTTTTTAGGGGCCTAAACATATAGAACAGCCTATGTCGACGTGAAGACCGGTCATTTTCATAATACAGGAACTTATTACATCATGCAAGAAACCCCAAACATACAAGCCTTTTCCAACGTGATAACTCGCCATTTTCAACTCATTACATATTGCAAGACACTGAAATTTGAGCGCAAAAGAAAATCATTTTTGATTTTAAACCCGTAATCTAGTGAAAAAAACGGACGATGTGGCATTAAATCGGCCAAAAACTGTCAAATCGATACTAATAAGGAAGCTATTGGGAAGGAAAAGAAGGGTGCGATTCGCTGGTCTTATTGACTTTGTGGTATACATTGTTAATTCTGTTGTTGTTAAAATGGAAGCTTATGTGACAAAAACAATGAGGCGTTTTAAACGACACTCGCTCACTGTACTCTTATTGACGTTGTGGTACATTGTTAATTCAGTTGTTGTTAAAAATGGAAGCTTATATGACAAAAACGATGACGCGTTTTAAACGACGCTCGCTCACCGTTCTCGGGTACGACACTTGCCAAAAGGACACGTCTATCACCATATAAAAGGACATCTCTTTTTAGACATAACAACTGAAAATGATTAAAGTACGCGCAATCAATTACACTGCATATCATTCTGGTACGTGACTATCAAAAAGATGGCGTCACATGGCGATCCCGCGAAGTTTGTCGTTTCCTACGACGATAAACAAATAAATGTCAGTCAGATTGCCAAAACTTGTTTATCTTCTACAGGATGGAAATTTTACATGTTCAATATTGTGAACAATCTTGATAAGAAAATTGGAAACGATTTAAGAGGTCATTAAAAACCCATCCCGTCTTTCACGCATGGGAAGGGGGCATAACTCATGTGCAATCTTGTTTAATGTTTCTTTCAAGTCCTCGAACTTAATTTCAAAATCTTAATTTATATTTTGTGTAATATTTTTTCACACATTTAGTATGTCCTTTTTGTTTATCTTGCAAGGAAAGTACAGAAAATTCGTTAACATTAACAAAAGTAGCAGGAATATTTTATATACTGGTTGTTGGACTAGCAATGTCTGTAGTTGCTGCTGTATTAGAATTTCTGTATAAAGCTAAAATAGACTCGAGAAAACAGAATGTAAGTATGTTAATAGAGTACCTTCCTTGAATTATAGTTCTGTCACAAACTGGCACGAAAATAAAAGAAATAACATTTTGATTTACAACAATGTTTGTGGCAACAATACCAACGTTTATAAGCAATATCTTCAAAAATAGATATATGTTCACGAGCTCTAACTGAAAGAGTATTTCCGACGGTTACAAATCTTAGGCCCAAAAAATAGCAGGATCTGCTTCAAAACGGCACCGATTGTCACGGGAAGTCGAGAATCTGACACGTTTCTTATCCGCGATAATCTGTCCAACCTTCTCATGGGAGATGCCACAACACTGCCTAGATGTTGACTGGTTAGTCTTCGACCAGCCATCACCATGTCATGCGCCTTGGTAAAGATTTCTTGCATGATGGCCTTCCAGGACGTAGGTCACGCTACGCTTAAATTCCTCAACCCACTCTTTTACTGCAGGTGACAAGGGGTATGGTCGCCTGTCCAACCACGTAGGTTTTCTCCGAGTCGTACGGTTTCCTCCCACTGTTAAGGGACCATACGCGCGAGCGAATTATTAAAATAAAATTAAACCATATAGTTTGTGTAGATATATGCTTGGAATCTTGTTATAACGTCGCATTGAGATAAACCATAGCAATTGGACATTATAGTGGCTACCACAATATTTTAGCATAGATAATATGTTCTCATATTTTAAACTGTAGGTTATTAAAATTCTAATTTCCTTTTTCATTTGAAGGTATCATTTAAAACAGAAGCCCGGTCTAAATTTAGATTATCTATCAGTGGTGTTTCAGATGACGACTCTATGGGAGTGCGGACACCATTACGTTCAACAACAGTAAGTCTTCCATTTTAACCTGTGATATTACTATAATATCTGGATTTAAAAAGAAACTATGTTCTGTGTTCAGCGAGTATTTATATTGGTAGTGATTGTAACTTTCTTTGATTTCAGTTTACATATGCAGGTTATGATGGTACGTGTAGCAGACGACAGGGTAAAACACAGACAATAGTTTGATGGTTAACCAGTGATTTATTCTTCCTGTTTGTGATAAAATACCTTTTGTATTATATTCATCCTTTACATGTTATACACCTTAATATCACAACCATTCCCCATTATGCAATTTAATTAATGTATATATTCGGATTTATTATTGCATTAACGTCATTTATCACCCTAGGGCGTCTTATAACTACATCTATATTGTCGTGAAAACTATTCATCGTTTATCGTGAAACAATGAAGTGCAGCTTTACGGTTGTGCTAACGATGAAGGGGTAAAAGGTATGCCGACACAAACTGATTACAACACTGATCTAATAACATTTATAAGTTCTTTTCGTTCGTCTTGGGACGCCATACTTCTACGTGCCCGTCTCACCGATGTAAACATTTTGACGACCATTACAAGCTAGGACATTACTAAAAGTAAAGTTATGAAATTTACTATCGCGATATGGTGGCAAATTTTACATCGAAGGTTCGGGCAGTTAGATACATAAAAACTGGTCCTTGTGATTGATGGGTTGGGTTTTGCTTTGGTTAGAAGGCGTTTCAGATTAGGTTACTTTCTTTGTGATTTAGTAGAGTTTTGACACTATATAACGCCCTAGTGGATAAATGATATTAATTGACATTATTGAATAAATGTTGCATGTTGAAAAGATATCGAAATTCATGATCGCAAGCAATAGTTACATTTAACGACAGTTTCAGTTCTTTTACATAAAAGGAATTTAAATAATTGTTCTTGGTATAGTATATCATACATCACATTGTCCAAACTTTAATTTCGAAAAAATCAGACTGAAAGATTTTATTTATTTTGCAAAAGAACAAAAACAAACCCCAACCTGTACTCCTTGGTCTCTATTGTGTTCTATCGTGTTGTTTGGAATTTTGAAACTTTTTCGTAGTTGACGAGTTGTGTTAATGTACAAATTATTGTATACAGTTCTGAAACAACGGATAGGCGTTTTACAACATCTGGGCGTTGCTAGATTACTTTACATTTTCCGAACTCATCTTCTGGCATCATGTAAACAGTAGCGTCCAACCAGAGGTTGTGACATAGCGACTTCCCTGGTAACCATGACATTGAGCAAACTTTGAATTTTGCAGCTTGATTGTCACAGGTGGACATTTTCGATGGAAAGCGTGAGACTTGGTATTCGCGATAATCGAGGAATCTGATATGAATACCCTATCGAAATTAGAGCCACTATGTTTGGGGTATTACCTGAAGACCTTGATAAGATGTTACGTAGTTACAGGGAGATCAAGCCTTTTATTGGGTGTAAAGCTTGTTAAGTTGAAATGAGTGATGAACATTTTACCACTTTTGAGACTAAAGGGGTATTATGAAAGATAAAATCGCTCACATCGGATTTCAGCTTGACCCATTTCTGTATAAAGCTATTCTATATCGTCCATTATTTCAATTACATCTAAGATTTGAGTTAAGGCACTTGTATGTTAAAACGTGTTGTTGGGGTGAAGAATACGTTTCTATGGAGATTACACTTAAGAAGATCATAACATTTTTTAGACAAGTTTGTGGGGTTACCTCTACAGACCATCGACAGCAATAGCGATCGTTGATTGTTTTTATGTGGATGCTTACAGTATTTAGTCATAGATGTGGGTTTAAACAACCGTAATATAAACTGAATTCTATTAAGTTATGGCTTCAACAGGCCAGAATATATGTTATATAAAACATACTCGTGTCGAAAAATTTAAAAAAGCGCCTTGTTTATTGATTTTAAAATGACATATTTGTGTATTTTAGAAAAATAAGTTTATTATAATTCCGCTACTTTTTTTTTCCACCAAGTCAGCCCATTCTTCATAAGTAACTGTGACTAAGTGGATAAGGCGCTGGTTCGCTAGCCTGGAGGTCGGGTGTTCAATCCCTGCATTGGCCGAGAAAGTTCATCTCGATTTTCCGGCGTGATTTCTCTTTGTCAGTGATGCAGAAGGAGGGCCTGACAAGAACAGCTTTCTAGTCGTTCGGATGGGACGAAAACCTGAGGTGCTGTGTACACATTGGAGTGCACGTAAAATATCTCTTGGCAGTTCGAATTCGATATAAGAGTAGACCGTAGCGCCGCCGCCCGGGCAAAATTTCCCTCATAGCACACTGTATGGCGTATGCCCGTCTTCCATTAGCCCAGGTTAGGTGCAAAAGAGTAGGACGTTAAACCCCATTTCATTTCATTTCATTTCATAAGTAACTTTTTATGCCTGGGCGATCTTATTTCATAATAACAAGTACGACAACATACTCCATATTCACTCGGCAAGCCTCGGCATATTCCTTTACGATGTAAGGTAACGAAATATGCCGAGGTTTGCCGAGTGACTCATCATTAACCTACAGATATTTTAAAGATATGAACGATCTGGCCTGTTGAACCTTCAATATATAAATAGCTTATAACCTATATTGTATATAAATGTTGTGATATCATAATATAGTTTACAGATCAATGTCAAATTTTTCAATATATTATTTAAGTGGTTAGTTAGATTTTGTGTGTCAGTATTGTTAATACTATTTGAATTCTACATCTGTTTAATAAGAGACGTTTTTGTTTGGGCCATTTTCATGTATTTACACGTATGAACATGTATATCAATGAACCCATCATGAGTTAAGCATTCAACTGTTGTGTGTAGTAATGTGCATAAATGAACTTCTACTTGAACTAATTATTTGATAAGCATATTGATATTTTAATTTTTATTTCTGTTTGCTCATTAGTGTATGGATTAACCTGTTATCCCCCAAAAAATAATAATCTGTAAATATGATTTTAGAGGAAAAGGGGAGATCATCGGTATTGCCTTCTCCCCGAACCTTGTTTCACATTTCACTACAATGAATAAAATATTATTATCGCATTTTTTATTCCTGTTTATTCAATCTTCATCCATGCTTTTTTGTGGTTCTTTTGCAAAATGTAGACATTTTATTTTAATTAAGAAACGCCAAAACAGGATACTTCCTACGAAAACAATTATTCAAACAACACACTTCGGCTTGTATTGTCCAGTATCTTTATTTCCATTATCTATAATGTCAGATAGGTGCTAATATCGATTATGACTATAAAATATGTTTTATTACCAACCAGTCAACTATGACAGTTTACATAAGGTTTCCACATTTAGATGTGTATTTATTTAAAATTTATGTTTTTAGTTTATTACTAAATTCTGATCATCACATTTAAATATATTAATATCTGCGCCCATTGAAAAAGATAAGTTTGTGATTTAATACCTCATTTTCTCATACATATTTGAAATTGTATGTAAATATATAACGATACATGTATATTGATCTACATAGTAACCAGAAGCGATCAATAGCAAATTATTATATGTTCACCTCGTCTATCGTAAAACTGAATAAAACAGATTTTCAATTTCGTTTCCACAACTGAAAGTTGTTCATAATAAGATCACATAAAACAAGTTCTGGACCATAAAACCAGAATGAAACTATCGCTCCATCATCAAATGTTATTCAAAACAAGAATTGGTTTTCGCCGAATCCCGAATTAACGTGCTGGATTCGCGAATAACGAGCCAGCCTATCTTCCATTCGACCCTTTACTCTCTACCTCCGATCGTATAGGGATAAGTAAAACTAACCGGCCTATTTCCATTCGACCATTAGCTCGCTACCTCCTTAGCCCAGTGGCTAAAGGAATGGGGAGGGGAGGGAGGGTTGCCACTCGGGCTGTGAATTTCTGAGACGAAGTTTTTCTAAACCAGTGTTTTTTTTGTAGATTCCGAATCTGGGTGGTGATCAGGCGTTTGAGTTTTTTTTATGGAGATATAGGGGGTCAAATGTCTATAAAGGGTGTGTATGGAGGGGAGGGGGATGTCATTATGTTAACATAATATACTAATAAAACATAAATTTGTCTATAAATGGTGTGTATGGAGGGGGAGGGGGCAATATGTTGACATAATATACTAATAAAACATAAATTTTGAATTGTAGGGAGGTGGGGCAGTTCTTAAAGTGGTTTCTCATAAGCTTTAAGCTTTTTCGTTCAAAATTATAATGGTACTTTTCAAGAGATCTGGGAATGTAAATCATCAAAAACACAGTAACTCAGAGATATGTTAAGTTATTAGTTTATACATAATCCTCATTATTAGATCTTAAAATCAAAAGTTCATATAAGCGAGATAAATATTTTCTTGTTTGCTGGCCAACAATTCGCATATCCCTTGGATACGCGCCAGAAACCAATTCGCATTGCAAATCTTCTTTCTAGCCATGCAGTAAAAGACCCAGTATAAGGCAAGGTGGTAAAAAATGTCATTTTTCCACAAAGGAAATCTTTTTTCTAGAATCATCTACTGATGCACTAAGCGCCCTATGCCCTTCACATTATCGATCAAAATTTGTATATTTGGATTATCGTTACTCTTTATTGTGTTCCACTCGAGGATATTATTGTGAAACATGGCATTGACTTCATGCTTTATGCAGATGACACCCAACTTTATTTAACGTGTGATTCGGCAATGAGTAGCAAATCGAAGATCGAAGTCTGTATTTTAGAAATTCGCCAGTTGATGTCAGCAAACAGACTGGCACTCAATGATGCAAAAACAGAGGTACTACACTTCCATTCGAAGTTCAGAGACTCTTCCGATTTTAATTCCTTGTTGGTTAGTGAAGATGAGATTAGTGCTAGTCAGTCTGTTAGAAGTCTTGGGTTTCATTTTGATGCAAAAACAGAGGTACTACACTTCCATTCGAAGTTCAGAGACTCTTCCGATTTTAATTCCTTGCTGGTGAAGATGAGATTAGTGATAGTCAGTCTGTTAGAAGTCTTGGGTTTCATTTTGATTCGGTCTGTTCTCTTTCTAGTCATATAGACGCTGTGTGTAAATCTGCTTCATTTGCTTTACATCGTATAGGTCTAGTCATTCGTTTCTTAAACCGCACATCTACTGAACGCTTGATTCATGCGTTTATTTCCTCTCGCCTCGATTACTGCAATAGTCTTTTAATTCACACCTCTCTCTACCTAACTAACTGCCTGCAAAAAATTCAGAACTCTGCTGCACGTCTTGTCACACTATCTCGAAAGTTAGAGCACCTCACCCCAATCCTAATGTCTCTTCACTGGCTTCCTGTCACACAGCGCATTGAATATAAAGTTCTAGTCTTTGTCTACAAGATTTTACACAACCAAGCACCATCCTATCTCTATGACCTCGTCTCTGTCTCTCAACTGAGGAGATGTACTCGTCTCTCCATGGAAGTCCGCCTTGAACCCCGTGGGTACAATGTGGACTCCTATGGGAGACGAGCCTTCTCGGTTGCTGCACCATCACTCTGGAACTCTATCCTTAACACTCTCCATGAAGCATCATCTCTCGCATCATTCCAAGCACAACTAAAAACCTATCTTTTTCGCAAAGCCTACCAAATTTCATGATTTTATAATATCATATGACATGATCGGATTGTTTGTACTGGTATTTATGATATTAAAAATGCATGTAATGTAATGTAAAGAATGTATGTAATGTATGTAATGTAAGTATTGCATACATTATATGTAATGTATGTAATACAGTATATGTAACTGTACAGGTTGTTGAGATCACGTAAAGATGGAATAGACTTAAAACAATAAATATTAATATATTATTATTATTTGCGAAGAGAATGATTGGGATGGCTATTTCGCCCGACCAAGAACGCAAAATACAATGTGTTTCAGCACCTCCATTAATTTGATATGCGAAGAGGGGTAGGTAAGAAACTTTGGTGTCAGTTCTAAGATATTCTCGATACTTTCAATACTAATCTCGATATTTTTTAATCCAATCAAGATTAGTAATGAAAGTGTCGAGAATATCTCGGCTTACGGTAATGACTAGTTGTCTTTCATTTTCAAGATAATCCCAACTTTCTAGCAATTTCTAAAGAGCTGGGATGACGTAATTTCTGGTTTAGAAAAAAAATGTTTGTACCTTGTACTGCGAAAACCGACTTAAATCAGTAGATAACACCAGAAGAAAGATCTTCTGGAGAAACTGTATTACTATCTTGTCTGAGTATGAAGATTTACAATATGAACAGGTATCTGAAGCAGATTTGAAAGATATATGCGAGCTGTTGATCATCCATCAAGAAGATATATATCCCACTCATATTATAAGAATAGACTAATATTATCTAAACAAATGTTTTTTATGTACATTTCCAGATGTCTCGAAAAGTTCCATTATGATTTAATATTTTGAATGATGATATTGATACTGAACAAAAAACTGGAGAAAACACTTTTCAGGTCAATTTTGAACCAAGTGTGGGGTTGGGATGGTCTAGAGTGCCGTGCTTCGACCTCTAGCTGGCCGGTCACCTCTGGCTTGCGGCTTTGGTTTCGAGCCCTGGTGTGAGCGTATGTGGGTGGCATGGAGATAGGGGCGCCTTCTCAACCTCGTGGGTTTCCTCCGGGCACTCCGGTTTCCTCCCACTGCTAAAGACCCCTACGCGCAAGCGAATTATTGAAATAAAATTAACCTTGTTAGTCCCGAAATGACCTAGTTTGTGTTGAGTGGACGTTAAACCCCATTTCTCTCTCTTGAACCAAGTGGTTTCTGTCCCCTAAATCACCCAGTTTGTATGCGGGAACGTATATTTACAATCAACATTATTCATATGGACCTTTCTTGGCCACCATGACTGTCGTTGTCATAGATTATTATTCATATATGTTAGAATATAAGCATTGCGAGGTTTTATATATATATAATTTATTACTTAAATATAATTTTTGTGGGGAAAATTCTTTTCTATGGAGTAACAGTAAAGTTGTGTAATATTATTTGGTAATTGTGCGAAATTACATTAGGCGAATACACCGTGATATATAATTTGAAAAAATACATATTATATTGCTTTATCTGTCTTCTCTGTTGTCAAAATACTAACTTTGGTGTATATTTATAAGAAAACGCCAATTAAATTGTTCATGAAATATTGTGGATAACTGGAAAGTGGGGTCTAAGTCCAAGGATAGATTCTATGCTCTAGATAACTTATGATAGGAAAAATACCATTACGTTGTTTGGCTAAAGTAAAATAACCAATCATCATAATTCATTACGTCATATTTGACTAATCCAAGGGTAGAAAAATGGGGTCTAACGTCCATTCGACACAAACAAAGTCATTTTGGGGCGAACATATGGTTTAATTTTATTTTAATAATTCGCTTGCGCGTAGAGGTCTTTAGCAGTGGGAGGAAACCGGAGTACCCGGGTAAAATCCACGAGGTTGGACAGGCGACCCTATTCCTTGCCACGTACAACCGCAGATTTGAACCACGCCAGTTGATTCAATGGTAGGCCGTATAATACAGCGCGCGCTAACCATTCAACCACCATAACCAATCAATCATTCAACTCGACATTTCCACATTCAATAGTAGATTATTAGTGCACCATTTAACATAGATCAAACACTGTGTTCAGTGTCAATAAATCTTGAATAAAATTTAATACGAAATATTTTATTGTAAAATTTACTAAATATATCCAATTTTTCAACTGTCGTTGTGCATGCATCTTTATAAGCTTCCAGGAACAGTGTTACGAAGGGTTAAAATTAAAGTGCCAATCCCGATAACTTTTTGCGGAATAAAACTGCTTAATTTTGTGTTAAAATCCTTTAAAATCCATAACCTAAGGCCCGCCTACTAACCCGATATTTGTGATACGCTTGTAAATAACTTAAACCTGACAGTCTTCATATGGAAATGGAGAACGTTTTATTATATACAGTATCTGGATAAAATCAGACTTTTTTCTATATAAATAATATGTAGGTGAAATTTACCTTTTGTTATCAAGTACAGGGCATGGGTCATTCACTGTATAGACCTCTCAAGAAACATTAATCGATTATCAGGTCACCCAATGAAAAAATTGACCCGAAATCTTAAAAGGGTTACGTGTCCGGATAAGCAGTGTTGACGTTCACATCCAAACGACTCAATATTTTGAGCTGAAATTTTGAGACAAGGTAAATACACCATGCCACTATATTTTGGTCCATAAATTTCATAAATACTCGGACTTTAATTTTTGAGACTCTGTTCTTATCGGGATTGTCCCTTTAAGAAGTAATAAAAATGTTAACAGCGTGTATTCAACCCCCAATAAGCACAACACAAAAGTAGTTTCAAGGAAATTTTGATGCAGTATTTACTATTTTCATAGACCAGAAATAGTTTATCCAAAATGATAATTATAACGGTACACCTCACAAAAATTTTAAAAATTGTCCCTTGAAAATAAAATGGAGGATATTTGAACAAAAATGATTATATGTGCGACTTTTCAATTTCCCCATGAACAGTGCTGAATGGTATATTTGCCTCGATCATATTGTCCAAAGTTACAATTATTATTGATTTTCATCCATTTTTTGTATTGTTCAGCAAATACATGCACTCAATCTATTGTAAATGTTTTAATCCCCCCTCCCCTCTGTTTAAGTTGTTGGGAGATTTTTTGTCACTTACTAAAATTCTACCGCTGGAAATACAGACGAACCCCTTTTAATAGTCCCCTGGTTTGACGAAAGGCGAAGGACATTACGCCACATTCTAATTAAACGATATACGAGCGGTTTCAAGGCGTACGGGGACATTTTTACTGGGGGCGGTGGTGGTCGGTGCCCAAAAAATGTAGTTAGGTTCTCAGTGTGTTAATAGTGGCTTACTGTACTCCAAACAATAGAGGATTGAGTCCTAAGATTTCTATTTAATTTCCTATCTATAGACACTCTGAATTTGAATTCGCTGTTAAATTGGACACATTCAAGAACACAATAATTTTTTTATACAATTTTTACAAAGTATAATTGTGTGCCCAAATTTTCCCAGCAATTGGTGCCCAAAATAGGGGCGGGGGACAGCTCGTACGCCTATGGTTTCACAATATGAACTAAAAATAATGGGAGTCAGACAGACACCTACCGAACTTCTGAAATCCTAAAATTTGGATTTTAGTAAATTTTAGCGTGGATTGAACCGTACATAAGAAGGTATTGTCGAAAACATCCAAATGACGGTGAGTGACACTAATATGGACACAAAAAAGCAGCGTAACTTGTAATATTGTATATACCCACTTTTTCGAAAATGGTAGACATCAATAGCAGTTCTCTTTACTGAAGATATGTAATTATTTCTGGCGTGGCGTGTGTTAGTGTAATGAAAATCATAATATGGTATTAAAACAACAGCAGGGCATTTTGATTAATATTTACGGGCATCTTTTCATCATTTCCCTTCGTAAACACAAAATTCACAAACATTGGACTAAGTAGCCAAGTCTTCAACTTATTATCATCTACAGTCTTTGGCATTGCAAACACAACTTATTGATCAATTTAAATCAACATTGACGTTGTTATCTTACCGTGAAAAGATAGGCTTCTTAAATAAAAATAAAATCCTTAATTAGGCGAAGTAGATACTTCCATTCTGATTGGCCAAGAACTAAATTTTTTCCAATAAAATAACTAAAATTTGGATTTTATCTTTGTTAAAATTTCGTGAAACAGGCCCCTGGTATCGAATATTTATTGTGATTTTCCTTGTTAATTTTGTTAATTCAATATATTAGTATTTGTCATTCTAAATAGATTATTTTCCTTGTAAAACTACGCGGAAGACTACCTTAGTAGACTAGAATAACCAGACTCTTAACGATTGCCTTTCAATTTGCACTCTCGCTTATTTCGCCGAACCTACAGATTTTGTTAGAAATTACAGTAAAAACATAAATGATTGAATGTAAATGACTTTATATATAATATATAGCTCAATAGCTGTCATCAAAGGGGATATAATATTGAAATTTAACATGCATAGGATTTAGTGCTTGTAATTTTCTGCTTAAAATCAGTATTTGGCATAAAAAAACCCCACATACATTAACCGTCTTGATATTCGAGACTCAAGTTTCCGGTTCAACGTTCGGTAATCGTTAAAAATAGATAAAGCTTGTGATATGGGACTATAGGCCTAACTGTAACTGTATGGCAGGCTTACACAATAGTAAAGACGACCTTCCATCGACAAGCTACGAACAAAGACAAATGAATCGGTGAAGATGCCTTCACTTGACCTATTCTGTGGCGGTTCATCAATTTGGGTAAGAGTTAAAAAGATAAATTTCATCCTATCCGTTGATATTGTTGTCAAATGTCGTCAATACAGCAAGTAAACAATCTATATAAACCAGCTGATAGTGATACGATGAAACGAGAGAACGCGATCTAGCATATCCACTTACCTTGGTATAAGCGGCCCGTGCATTCGGAGTTCTTTGTCTGACACTCATTGAACGCGGATTTGGCTTATAAAATAAAAATAACTTCGGGACAGGCTGATTAATAAAACAATATTTAGCATAAAATATATTACTTTCTGGTACCAACAATCTACTACTAACAATTATTCTGCTGGGCAGGGAACAACTATTAATGTTAATTTTAAACTAAAATACTAGATTGAAATAAAAATGGACTATATAACACCATGTATATATGAAGTAAATTTTGCCCTGACAGCGGTGCTACGGCGAATCGTTAGCATTCTGCCAGTATACGTCGTCGAAGGTCCACCTCGGATTCCGACAGGCTGGCATGTAGAGGTTATTCTGGTTGAATTAAGTTTGATTTTATTCATAACAAGTTAAACTAAACTATTGAAGAATAAGATCTTAGAGATATGGTACTTTTTAAATATGTGTGTGATTAAAGATACTTAAAGTATGGCAACTTGGTATAATGGAAAGAAGAAATAACCAATCTTATTAGAAAAATACTTAATTCCTCGAAAAACGTCCATGGCGTGGATACAATACAAAAATGTTTTGGTTTCCCTAACTGGCAAACCGACGATTAGTGATGTCTGCTCGAGTAGCGTCAATGAAAATGAATATTCATGAGCCGCTTATAGCATGGTAAAGACGGGTGATATATGAAATAGCAGACGATGTATATATAATATAGGTTATGCATCGTGACACGTGCCCAGACTTTATCTCTCAGAGCAATAAATTGTTGTTTTAAAGGGGGTATTCACCGTATCAACTTTCTGTAAAGTCATTAGGAGTTGGTATTATATTGCGACAGATAATATCTCAATTAAGATAATTCAACTTCTTATAATTAATCTTTATTCTATAACTGTATGGGGAGACAAGCAAATGTCATTGAATACAACTATTGAATACACCCATTTAAAATACACTGTGGCGTCACCTTTTGATATTGACTTACCATTATTTCAAATAATAGTACGGACAACTTGCCAATCGTAATTATTTATACTAGTGAAATATTGGACTCATGTGCCGTATTTCATTTTAAAAGCATGTGACAGTGTGGAGTGTCTGACAACTTGCCAATCGTAATTATTTATACTAGTGAAATATTGGACTCGTGTGCCGTATTTCATTTTAAAAGCATGTGTGGAGTGTCTGTATTTTAAGTTGTTGTTTAATGGCCTCGAGCTTAAGACATTGCGTAATATATTGTAAAACACTCGGACCTACGGTTCTCTTGGTGTTACAATATATTACTTAATGTTTCGCTCTCGACCATTTAACAATATTGAATAACCAATGGTTGTATTCAATGACTCCTGGAATACTGGCGCCGCGATAGGCTACACTCTCTTGAAACATTAAATAACCTGATCGGTTTTGAAAGGTCATTAGGTTCTATCTATTTATTGCTCAGTATAAACGTTGAACAAATTCAGAATTCCTCCAAGCAACCATAGGACTGATTTTGAAGTCGTTTGGTGTCGCAACCGCTGGCATTCTTTAAGACCGGAATTACGCGACTCTCGGAAATGTTGGGCGGAGTGTTAAAATGGTACGATGAAACATAATTTCACCTTTTGAAAATTGTTTATCAAACAATGTCTATGGCATCCCAAACTTAGACTGTTTACTACTAGCCCGCACGAGAACAGACCTTAACCTGACTAACCGACATTTTAATTCCTCCATCGAGAATTTAGTGCAAAACACTGAGTATGTTTTTTAGAATTTGAGAAGTATTTATTTCTCGTCTAATTTTATTTTCATATTGAATAAAATTAAATATGCTTATTTAAGCGTTGTGTGTATGATGCCAAACTGACCAGAGCAGAATCTCGAAATAGCCCACTAATTACTCAATATGGCGGCATCCATAAACGATTATTTCACAGAAGCGATTTTGTTTGCAAAGACAAATTTAGGAGTATCTAACCTTGCTTTGAAAGATAAACGTATTGAAACTGCAAAGACAGTTTACAGTGGCAAAAAAGACTGTATTGCAATATTTTTCCCAGTAGCACATGTACGTCGCTTTTACCGGAGTGGCAGAAGTCGGTATTTTGCTAACTTGACATTTGTTTGACATAAACAGGCGCGGATCCAGAGGGTGGGGGGGGGGCAGGGGGTCCTGGCGATTTTTAGACCTGTAATTTTCCGGAAATACGTCAAAATGCACCAAATTGAATCTTATTTACCAATTTTTTCTGGGGGAAAATTGGTTGAACGCCTTCGCCCACCGCAATTATCAAACCTAGACCCCCCTGCAAAAAATCCTGGATCCGCGCCTGATAAACCACTTCCTTAAGACGTGCACAAAGCAGTAGGTGTGACAAAGTAATCTATACCTTTCATAAACTGATCCATCATATAGGTGCAAAGAACATAATGACCTCTGGTGGAAGTTTTGATAATATATTATATTTGACGTTTCAACTCTCTGAACATATTTTAAGGCACGATTTTATTAACCATCTAATTAATTCAATGTGTTCTTTAAAGCTACTCATGATCTGTGTGTAACACGCGGCAGAACTTCGTGACTTCAATATATTATATTTGACGTTTCAACTCTCTAAACTTATTTTAAGGCACGATTTTATTAACCATCTAATTTATTCAATGTGTTCTTTAAAAGCTACACACGATCTGTGTATAACACGCGGCAGAACTTCGTGACTTCAAAGGAAATACAGTGCAGTGTATGCAGGTAGATACAGATACTATAATCTTATACATCAACACTACCATATGATGGTCACTCCTGTCCATCTTCCCTAAATGTTGGAGGCTTTAGCAGGAGTTTAATGACAGTTAGCAGACAACCCGAGACGACGACACAACTAAAGAAAGAGTAGAGAGAGACGCAGAGACCGGAGTATGGACTCGCCCGAGTTCAGCCGCTGCCTTGACAGAGGGGTGGAATGTTGGACTTAATTTAATGTAGTTATATGTGTTTCTGTCGTAGTAATAGTTCTAATGTAGTTTAGTTAATTTCTGTAATGTTGGTATAGGCCTATTTATGTAGGCCTATCTGTTTGATATTCTGTTCCCGCTGTAAACAGACCATATATTTACGAAACAAATATCATTTATCACTTACAATAGTGTTACATAGGCTAGTCGATAAGTCCCACCCCAAAGTGATCATGTCAAATGGGCCGCATTTGGGGCAGTGATGTATTCTCGAAGTATGGCGTAGATGGATCGGTGCGTTCAGTATGTGTTTATCGACCAGATACAACTGATTGAATTTCATTTTAAGAAATAATTAACAAGAATTAACGTGTTTCTGGGCGAATCGACGCGACATCACATCACGTCAGCAACGTCATTATCGATTAAATCCACACTGTCTGACACTGGAATAAAAGAACTGCATGGCAGTACTGGCGTGTTTCGGTGCAAATCCACGCCATGTCAAGTCACGTCATCACGTCAGGTAACGTCATGCCAAGTCCACAAAGATATGAGACTAAGCGTTGGTTTGTATGTTGTAATATGGAAAGGGAGTGGACAAGGTTGGGTAGAAGAAAATGCCACTGCCTGCCACTTGAATGGGGTGTTTAAATCGGGCGGCATTAAAATGGATGACGCTCCGTCAAAATTCATATAAGGGGTTGGAAGAAAGGTTATTGCACATTGGCAACATGTGAAAGAGCCTCCTGGCAAGTGGTTGTCGAAACGATAGCAAAACTTCTCTTTAGCACATTGTATGCCTTGTAATGGTTTTGGTGCTGAAGTTGACAATCAGTAAGTTCATCATAGCCCAGTCGTAAATTATAGAATAATGATTTTAGTATATTCGCATTATGAAAAGGCCGTGCATAATGTCTATGGATAAATAATAGTAAAATGAATAAGATAAAAGCATTAACCCACCACAGGAAGCCAGGCGTTCGATCCCACTGTTTACCGAGAAAGTTCCTCGGAATTTTCCAGCGTGGTTTCTCTTGGTGGCGCAGGACGAACGAATATGAGCTAGTCGTTCAGATTGCATAGAACGGAAAAAAATCCCTTGTGCACGCGAAAGAACTCTTGAGGGTTGGAACAGTTAGAATTCAATTGCTGGCCGGGACAATTAATTTCATAGCACACTGCATGGAGTATGTCCTTCCTCGTTATAATCCCTGTCGGTGCAGAAAAGTAGGACATTCAGCCCCATTTCATTAACTTATTCATACGAATAACACATTTGACGTTGTATCAGTCAGACATAATACCTCAGGATTACGTCGGTCGCGGAGGGCAGTCAAACGGTTTATTGTTAAATATTGTTGACACGATGAAGTAATCTTACAAGAAACAGTGGGCTATAACTGCTTCATTTGTGATAATTAAATAGAAGAGTGGTGTAATAATCACTAGAGAAAAATAGGATATAACTACTGCCCGATAATTACAGCGGAAAAAGGATTACGTTCGTTTAAAATTATTAAACGAATATAAATATAGTCCATCGGAAGGACATAGTGAGTACGGACGTCAGGGGCTAGAGTTTTTGACAGATTCTTATCAAAGTTGGTGTTAAGTATCATGTTCTGCGACTTTTCGTTTCGGGTTATATGTACCTTTTCCCGAATAACTTGTAGACGTGATATACGCCACAGCTTTCGATGCATTCTTTTCAAATAATATACTACTCGTTGGTGATTTTACCTGTACGAGACATTGAAACTGCAGTACAGAGACAGACTGTGTTGGTCCCTGACGGCAGACAGACTAACAGAGAACGATAAAAGATTTCATGCTCTCGTGTTTCCAATTCATCACACCAGAGAGTCCAAAAACTTTGGAGGTTCATCGGGATGACTGTTTGAGCCTTGACAATTGACCACTCGAGTGATAAGGGCATGTCTCATGAGAGGGTTGAGCACATTATTGCCCACGACAGTGTGTGCAAGATGAACGCAAAAGCTGTTGACTATTGACTAGAAACGGGCACAATCTGCGCCGATTTGAGGCATATCCCGAAAGGGTTTTGATCAGACCATGGATAAGACCTCTTTCTCGAAATGAAAAAGTAACTAGCCGGTCGTCATTAGCACGTGCGTGCTGTATCATAAAGCCTGTCATTGAGTCAACTGGCGTGGTTTCGAATCCCCGGTTGTACGTGACAAGGAGTAAGATCGCCTGTCCAACCTCGTGAGGTTTCTCCGTGTCCTCAGGTTTCCTCCCACTAAAGACCCCTACGCGCAAGCGAATAATTGAAATAAAATTAAACCAAATGTTAGTCCCGAAATGACCTAGTTTGGACGTTAACTCCCATTTCTCTCCTTCTCTCCCTAGTAATGATGACGTACGTCATGTCAGCTGTGAACAACTGGAATTTCCCTACCTATTTTTCGCTTTTTGCCGTGCGGGCTACCCAAACTGTGTTTCCTTATGTGTGTTTACGGACACGGTTCCGCATGCTTTTCCGTACCGAACGCCACATGGCCCGTTTCCGCATCCGCACTTAAGGAAACACTTTTTCTAAAATTCTATGAAAGTGTTTTTTTTCCATGTCCGGAGCCGGACCTGATCCGTACTAAAGGAAACGCAGCTTAACACTTCATTATGTGTCAAAATACTCGGGGTTCAGTCAAAACAGTTGCACCAAATTTAGTGTAACGAAATAGCTTGCGCTAAAAGAGGGTATCTAATAGAAAGTGCAGGAGGACCGTACCTCACGCAAAACAATAACCTGCGGAAAATATCAAATCAAGTGAATGGATCCGGGGGCCTGCCGTAAGCGTCCACTGCGCTGTACAGTTCCGGGCCTGTTATGGTACAGGCTTCACTAAAAAAATTGATTTGCAAAAAAAAAGGGTAACAGATATAAAGCGATTAATCTTGACAGTGGACTTCTCTTCAATGGCGATAGTCTGCCAGATGACGTCAAACAATTTCAACAATAATCCGGATAGAATCTCGGAAAACGCTAAAATTATAAGTGTAGTGAGCAAATAGGAGCAAAACCCGACAACGAGAACATTCTGCAGTACGAAGGGCTAACACAAAATCAGTCAACTAACATTTATTTTGCACTCGGCAAAACTCGGCAGATTCCGTAACCTCCGGAACCTACATCTAACCTCGGCACTCGGCAAATCTCGACAGATTCCGTAAACTACATCTAGTCTCGGATGTATGAGAATCACTCGGAAAACCTCGGTAGTTTTCGAAGAATCTAACCTCGGCTGTATTTTGAATGCCACCATATTGGAACTACTTTAAAAGTCCCGAATAAAACATGGCTGCGCCCATTCCGAACACAAGTTGGCGACTAATTTGGCTAGCGACCTATTCGACCGATCCAGCTGTAAGATAATGACGAAATTACACTTCTATTCTGAGCTAAAGGAATGGATAAACATAATATATTCTACTTTCATTTGATAGACATAACGTTGGATTTTATTGGTAGATAAATAGATAAGTTAAGGCGACTGTTGTATTTATTCTAAATAAGGGGGTCACGGTGGCTAAGTGGATAAGGCGCTGGTTCGCTAGCCTGGAGGTCGGGTGTTAGAGCCCTGCATTGGCCGGAAAGTTCACCTCGATTTTCCGGCGTGATTTCCCTTTATCCATGATGCAGAGGGAGGGCCTGACAAGGACAGCTGCCTACTTGTTCGGATGGGACGAAAAACCGAGGTCCCGTGTACACATTGGAGTGCACGTAAAAGATCCCTTGGCAGGTGGAATTCGATATAAGAGTAGGCCGTAGCGCCGCTGCCCGGGCAAAATATACCTCATAGCCCACTGTATGGCGTATGCCCATCTTCCATTAGCCCAGGTTAGATACAAAAGAGTAGGACTTTACACTCCATTTCATTTATTCTAAATATACTATTCAAAAAATGTAGGGGATATTTGATTTTGGGGGCATAATACTAAAATATGCAAATGACTACGAAAAAGGTCACTATAGAACCTAACAGAAGAAACATTTCCAGTTACATGTGACGCCCAAACGCACCAATAGCTACCGCATGGAATGCAGGTGATGCTTGGGATCATCATGGGGGTCCAACCCAAGATTTGCACGACTCTGACTTTGAATGTTACAGTCATTGTGGCATTGAATTCCAGGGTGGAAACATCAGTTTAATTGTTTTAGTGACAAGAAAACAAATTTTGATATGCGTCGGCTTACCCAAAATGAAAGGTTACGTGCCCTTGGCATGCTACAGATCGGCACAACACAGGCGGTTGTGGCGCGGACGATGAATGTTTCTCAGTCTGTCATTAGCAGGCTATGGTCCAGGTACCGTGATACACAATCTGTACAGGACAGACTCAAGCCCATGATCGATTTATCCGTACCTTGGCCTTGAGAAATCGTGTCATCACAGCAAATCAGATCAGCGCTCGTCTTCAAACAGACACTGGTGTGAGAGTGGGTGACCAGACGATTCGGAATCGACTGCATAGGGGTCACCTTCGCGCCCGACGTTCTTGCGTGATCCCTTGTTTGAGAGATCATCACATTCAGGCAAGACGTCGTTGGTGTAGGGATCGTCAACACTGGGATAATCGACGCTGGAGCAATGTGATGTTTTCAGATGAGTCAAGGTTCACTGTTGATTTTTTAGACAGACGTAGGTAGCTGTAGCGTCGTCGAAACGAGCGCTTCCAAGACGTTAACGTCATCAGACATGATCGATTTGGGGGTGGTTCTGTTATGGTGTGGGGAGGCATCACTATTGCTGGAAGAACGGCTTTACATGTTGTTGCAGGGCGTGTTACAGGCCAGTACTACCGGGACAACATCTTGGCAGTCCAAGTTGTGCCGTTCGCACGACGTCATGGCCGCCGTTTCATCTTCCAGGAGGACAACGCAAGATGTCACAGGGCCAGGATCGTTACAGGTTACCTCCAACAACAGAACATCACCACATTACCTTGGCCAGCACTGAGTCCCGACCTCTCCCCCATCGAGCATGTCTGGGACATGCTTGGACAGAGGTTATGTCAACGTCAACAACGTCCTGCCAATGTCCAAGAACTTGCTGCACTCGGCAAACCTCGGAAGATTTCGGGAATCTAAACTCGGCTGTATGATGAATTCCGCCATATTGGAACTCATTTAAAGGTCCCGGATGAAACATGGCTGCGCCCATTCCAAACACAAGTTGGCGACCTATTTGGCTAGCGACCTATTCGACCGATCCAGCTGTAAGATAATGACGAAATTACACTTCTATTCTGAACTGAAGGAATGGATAAAAAATAATATATTCTACTTTCATTTGATAGACATAACGTTGGATTTTATTGGTTGATAAATAGAGACTGTTGTCTTTACTCTAAATAGGTTTCCAACGAACAGGTTGCAGTTCGATCGGTCGAATAGCTCGCTAGCCGAATAGGTTCCCAATTTGTGTAATAGCGTCAAGTTTTCCTGTTAAAGTAAACCGGTAGCCGCATCGCAAATGTATGGGCGTAGGTACATATCACTTACTGTCATACATGCGAGACTAGATGTAGTTTACGGAATCTGTCGAGATTAGCCGAGTGGAACTTGCTGCTGCGTTGCAACAGGAATGGGACAATCTGGACCAAAATGACCTTAGACGTCTCATTAGGAGAATGCCACGTCGGATCAATGCTTGTTTGGCAAACAGGGGAGGATTTATCCGTTACTGACTTTGTTGTGATGCTGTGGTAACTTTGCTGTTTGACCCCGGGTATCATTTTACCCTTATAATGGTCAGTCTGTGCCTTACTTAGTCTAACGATCATTTGGAATAAATCGATGAATGTGAACTTCATTTCATTTTGTCATTTGTTTCTTCGTCAGTTTCATTAGGTGACTTTAATAACACTTAAAAATAAAATATCCCCTACTTTGTTTGAATAGTATACGTTTCAGCTCGATCGGTCGAATAGGTCGCTAGCCGAATAGGTTCCCAATTTGTATAATAGCGTCAAGTTTTTCTGTTAAAGTAATCTGATAGCCGCATAGCAAATGTATGGGCGTAGGTACATACCACTTACGGTCATACAGCCGAGAGTAGATGTAGGTTCCGAAATCTGTCGAGTTTTGCCGAGTGACTTATTTTGGTGTAACAACACGGTGCGTGTAATGTTACGCTTATTGTAGTGTAACTATGACTTTAACCCACATATGGTGTAATGATTCACACCCCTTGCTGTGTTTACTTCACATAATTTTACAGTGTATGTAAAAATAATTGAAATGACGTGTCGTGTCATGATATATTATGAAATAAGTGTAGCTTGAAGCGTTTCTCACCTTATTTTGCTGCATAGAAAATTAGTATTCTTTAAAGATACATTATGTAAGACTTAGACATATAGCTGGCAAATATGGTAGTTCAAAAATGGAAAGAATTTGATTCAAATTTCTCTATTCTGTCCGTTGAAGATGTAGCTAAGATTTTTTTTTTATCGTAGCAACTGAACTTGACATCGGGTGTTCTTATTCGTTTATATCACGGCCATCCTATGGTCTACAGGGTTGGTTATTTTAGGCATGGCATTTGCATAAATGTCTAAATAAAAGTTTACATAACATTTGAAACCAAATAAAGACCTGCAATAGTCAGATTTAGCTCGAACATAATGCATCTTTAATGGTTTCTCTTTCTCT
Organism: Patella caerulea; assembly: GCA_036850965.1. NCBI lineage: Eukaryota > Metazoa > Mollusca > Gastropoda > Patellidae > Patella > Patella caerulea. The sequence goes on from JAZGQO010000011.1 coordinate 20,404,263, forward strand.
TCTGTTATAATGTTCACGGTATAATCTTCATTTTAATTTATTAACCATCCTACGGAAATTCACATTTTGTAAATTTTGGTGTATTGCATACCACGTTTGTGTAATTTCCATTATTTATAAGATCTATAAGTTTATTATTATTCATAATGCTTTAATCAGATCGTGACAATTTGCATAAATGTATAAATACAAGTTTTGACAAGCTATATGTAGGATATATTATTTCGTAATGGGGCCTGTTTACAGCCGGTGGTAATAACGTTTGTCAAGTGTAAACAACCTTCTGTGTTTCGGGCATCCTCCCATTGCCGAACTCTCTGTGAACCAACACGTGTGGAGCATTGTGGCCATACGAGAACTAAATCACGAATTAGTGTTTTGCGAACATACGTCCCATATTTTTACTTGTTTTCTGGAAGACATCTTGAACGCGATAGGGGTATAGTTTTTAGCATATTTTCTCTCACATTTAATTTAAAGCGTTGAGGTATTGGATTGTGCCTCTATTGTCGTGAACCCTGTGAATGCGATAGAAGCTACAGTTGTTACCCATTGTGGGGACTAAGGTACACATACAGAAGGCACTCGGTGATACTACTATACGCAGGCAACGCAATTATGACCAAAGGACCGAAACCAAAAGGGGGAGACAGACTTCGAACGACTCTTCAAATTGGTTATTCTGGTACACAAAATACAACAGGTTCAGTGTTGATAAACTTTACTATTCTAACATCAAAATAACCATTCAGTGTTGTAATACCGCGTTGACACAGCCATTGACTGAAAAGACAGACTTTGTATAAGTAACATGCATACAAAATGTAGCTTCTTAGACATGACAAACCAGAGCCAAAGTGAAGGAGATTTCAATGTACAGGCTAACTTGCTATTCCTATATGCAAAACATAGGCCTACATAATTGACAACAATAAATGACTAATGGGATCGCTAATCAGACATGTACAATACCTGGAATCAAGTGCGACCATACTGTTACCATGCAAAATGTGACAAATTTCAGACACTAGACAAATTGACAATAATATCCAAATTCCATAACAATTTGAGCATAAACGATGACAGGTCTGCTGTGACCGATAAATGATTTCTAATACATATAATTATGCAATAAAATAAATGAGAAAACGATTTTCTACTGTGTTAGTATGCTCTCTGACGGTACCAACGTCTACCCACAGTGACAGACGATAACCCCAGCTGCACTAGATATTCCCAGCCTCCCTAGCAAGTAGCCTCAGGGTTAAGACCACAAAAATATCTGCATTATGCCTATACGGGATCAGACAACTGAGTATTTTCAAAAATTAACTTAAGACAAAACGAGACGCTTCTGGCGTCTACTCACCAGCCCCCTAATTGTGGAGATAATAAAATCGGAACAATTACCAATCTCTAAAACTATGAACTAAATTCAAAAATGTACATTTATAAACAAACACATGCACATCACATTTACAGTCTTATAATTTAAACCATAATCACTGATATGAATTTGTTAAGTTGTGATTAAAGTGTCTATAAAAGTTATCAATAATTATGTATCTGCTTCCAAGATTAACACAAGTTTATCCACTGGTCTGTCGATTTCCGACGATTTGGTTTTTACGCATACGATTCTAACTAATCCTTTATTGTCCGGCTTCATCTCCGCAACGCGACCTAACAACCATGAATTTCTAGGAAGAGTATTGTCTACAACTAACACTAAATTTCCCACTTTAACGTTACGTTTTGGGTTAAACCATTTCTCTTGCGAAAGTGGTAAGTATTCTTTTTGCCACCGTCGCCAGAACACGTCAGATATGTACTGAATTTGTTTCCACTTACGACGAATGAAAGTCCTTTTTATCGAAAACACCTGTTGGCAAATATTGTCTAGAAAATGACAATAATAAGTGTGAGGGTGTCAATGCCTCCAAGTCTTTAGGGTCACTGGAAACATGAGTGATAGGGCGACGATTTATAATGTACTCAATCTTGCAAAACAGAGTTTGTAATGACTCATCATCGAGTTTAATTGATCGTTCCTGCAGCAGCAAATACAGGATTTTTCTAACAGTTCTAATAATTCTCTCCCATATGCCCCCGAAATGTGAACCAGTTGGAGGACTAAACTCAAATTTGATATTTTCCTTAGCATGGTCTGGTGAATAACACTCTGGTTCCACTTATCAATCTCTGCTTTTAATTTATGTTGTGCTCCAATTAAATTAGTACCATTGTCACACCTTAAAACACTGATTCTACCTCTACGTGCCATACATCTTATTGCGTTAATACAGCTGTCAGTGTCTAAAGTGTGAGCAACCTCCAAATGCACTGCGCGTGTGGCCAAACAGGTAAATACTACACCATACTGCTTGTGATCAGTCCTGTCACGTCGCATGATAAACAGACCAAAAAAATCCATTCCTGTTCTTTTGAACACTTTCTCACCGGCTACAAGACGATCGGATGGTAGATTTGACATTTTCTGTTCACATACTTGACTGGTACCGCCGACAGATAACACAATTACGAACTAAACTTCTAACAGCTGAATTAGCAGACAGTATCCAATATTTCTGTCTCAAATCTGATAACATTGAATTCCGACCTAAATGACTGTTACTTTTATGGCATTGGTCCAAAATCAATTTAGAAGCCTGTGTACATTTGGGTAGTATCGCCGGGTGTTTCGCAGTGTAAGGAAGCTTAGCCCTATTGAGTCTTCCGCCAACTAATAGTAAACCATTTTCGATAATGGGATCGAGGCGATGAATGGGGCTGTTTTTCTTCACAGCTGTACCATTTCGGATACTTTCAATTTCTTCTGAGAAATGTAGATGTTGAACATGTTTAATGATGTCCAGCTCTGCATCTTCAATGTCAGATACCTTTAATTTCAACATATTTAAATCACTTCTTCTTCCTTTGTCTATTTCTCTGTTAATCTGATCTTCCTTAAGTTTCTTTCTCCTTCTGACCCAGACTTTGAATAAACAAATAAATTGTTTCCACCATGCTACTGCTTTCTTAACTTTATACCAATTTGAATAATGATTGATCAGCTGACCCATTGCAGTTTCTTTCTTAACCACTGCACACTGAATTATCTTGACTTCTGGATCTTCTGCAGATAATTCAGCACAATCCTTAAGGACATCTGATACTGGCCATTCTTTAGTAGTCTGCAGTAGAAACTCAGGACCGTTTAACCAAAATTCTATCTTTGACTGATACTCCTCTTGAGGATAAATCGGAGGGATTATCGTCAGATATACAGTAATGCCATTGACTGGGGTTCGAACACTGATGAATAACTGACAACCTATTCGCCACAAAGGTGTGAAACCTAGTTGAATCGTTGTGGATATACCGGATAACCGACATACTGTCTGTCCAGTAATGAACTCTGTCGATTGGAACATCAACTTCTCTAAGTATTACTTGGCTGATCTTCAAAGACATAGTTGCAGCCATTAATTCCATTCTAGGAATAGTGATTTTCTTTAGAGGCGAGTTAGGCGACACTCGGCTCTTACCAAGTACAGTGGACTGCCGCTTGCTGGTTGACTAATCGTAGATAGATACAACATCCATATCCATAATTACTTGAGTCCGAGAAGCAGTGCAATTCTCTTAACTTGAGTTCTCCAAAATGTTCTGGTTTGATGCATCGTGGAGTTTTAAATTCTTTAATACCAGAAATATCAGTTAACCATTTCTCCCACTTCTTTAAATTAACTTCATCAATTGGGTCATCCCAGCTAAAACCATGTTGACAAAGATTCTGTAGGATACATTTAGCAGGTAGTATGAATGGTGATATCAGTCCGATGGGGTCAAATATTGAACAAACAAATGATAGAATACTATGTCGTGTGAAACAGCTTTCTGGAATGTTTACTTTAAATTCAAAACAGTCTTCTTCAATTGACCAAAACACTCCCAGGGCTCGGTCAGATGGTAGGTTTTCTTTGTCTAAATTGATATTCTTCACATTGTTAGCCCTATCTTGTACCGAAATTGCTTCAATTACTGTACGCCGATTGCTGACCCACTTGGCTTGTTTAAAGCCGCCTTTGGCTATTAATTCAGTCAAGTTGTTGTAAATAAATATCGCTTCCGCTTCTGTTGGAACCGACTTGAGTAGGTCGTCCACATAGAAATTGCGTAAAATACAGTTTATAATTTCATCTGGGTACTCATGTTCGAGGTCTTCAGCAGTCTTCCTTAGGGCTGTATTAACACAACTGGGAGAAGATACTGCTCTAAAAACGTGCACCTTCATCCTGTAGCTCTCAGCTGGTAGATCTGCGTTCCCTTCAGGCCACCATAGAAATCTAAGGAAATCCATATCCAAAGGCGGTATACGAACTTGGTGGAACATCGCCTCCACGTCTCCCATGATTGCTACTGGCTCTAATCTAAATCGTAGTAGATTAGATTGGTTAAATCTGGACCAGGTAGAAGTAGTTTATTGAGACTTATTCCCTGATAAACGCTACTGCAATCGAACACAATTCTAATTTTATCAGGTTTCTTGTACGTGCCGTGGTGGGGGACAAACCAAATCCTCCCATCTTGTCTATCTTAATCTTCTTTTGGTACTAAAGATGCATAGTCTTTGTCTAACATATTGTTCATAAACTTGATGTAATCTTCTCTGTATGTCACACTTTTGAACATTTTTCTTTGTAAACTTCGTAACCGTTGCTCAGCAAGAGGTCGGTGTTTGGTAACTTAACATCACACTTAAATGGCAAGGCTACTTGATAATGCTGATCAACAAAGGTAATTGAATTTTGAGTTTTCTCAATAAATAATTTATCCTGAAGTGAATATTCTCTCTTCTCATCAGCCAGGTGTTCAGGAAAATCTAAATTAATAGATGATTTGACCATCTCTTTCAAACCATTCAAAGTTTCCAATTCTTCTACAGCCATAATCTCTGCTTTATTCACCATATGGTTATCTCCCTTGGATCTTCTCTTCACACACCAGAATATCCATCCTAACCGTCCTTGTTCTAGTGGCATGGGGAGTACCGGGTGGGCCAGTGATGACTTCAAACGGTGAATAGGCATCTGACACATTATTACCAATTAGAACACCAACATCTGCTTCTATTTTAGGCATCTTAATATTTCTAAGGTGTGGCCAACATGTTACATCTTCTTCAGTCGGAATATGTCTCGAGGTAACTGGCATTTGCTCTTTGGAATATGCGACTGGAATGACAACAGCATGATAAGGGGTACTCCCATTGTGAGGATAGTTAATTTCATCTTCTTCCCCTTTAAACCAAGTTCTTTTATCAGCTGTTCAGTGATGAATGTGATACTACTCCCAGTATCGTGGAAGGCGTATGTCTCCTTTCTGGCACTAGTTCTTCTATTTCTGGCTATGACAAGGACAATTGTCATCGTGCAATCTTCTTCATTACCAGCCCCCGGCATGATCATTAGAGAAATCTTCCTCTACTAATTGCTGAGATGAGGGGTCCAACTGGTTTTGACTAGACTGCTCGACAAATTGACTTGACATCCGGACATCTTCATCTTCTTGAACTTTGACCTGATTGGACATCTATAGATTTTGGGTACTGACTGTTGACTCGTGACTCGCACTGATGACAGTAGACTCTTGACTCGCACTGATGACCGTAGACTCTTGACACGGACTGATGACCGTAGACTCTTGACTCGGACTGATGACCGTAGACTCTTGACTCGGACTGAACTGACTACAAAAGGAAGAGGTCACAGGTGTTTGTCCCTGATTGAGTGGATATGGCTTTTGTTGATTGTCATCATGTAATACTGAAGGGTGTCTTCTCATATAGTGATCACATTGTTTTCTCTTCTGACAATGTTTACTTCTGTGACCAGAAGACAGCCAAAACATAAATCTTTATCTTTCAGGAAGGTTAATCTGTCTTTCTATTGGTTTCCTTATAGGTTCACCACAATGTTCTAAGTTAGGACTTTTATTGTTGCAATATAAACAGCTCTTTGATGAATGAAGAATATTTGTACCGCTCTCTCGGTGCATAACTTGGACTTGTTGCGGCCTGTGTCAATCTTTGTTTGTGATATTGTGGTTTCTATTCTTCTTGCACTCTTTTCTGACAAAGGCTACCAAATTACCAAATGTAAGACTTTGTTTTCTCTCTTTGATTTCATATAGGACACTTCTCCACCTTTCTTGCAGCTGGTATGGCAGTTTCTGCACAAGACGTTTCAGATTTTCTTTGTACTCTAAAATTTTCATTTCTTCCATGCTGTTAAGTGCATTCTTACATTCTGTAAGATGCAGTGAAAATTCCTCCACAAATTGTCATTCTTCATGACGGACCATTCCAAGGCTTCATTGATGTAGGCGTATGCTATTATTTCTGGATCTCCATATATTTCTTCTATGGCTCCTCGGAGTCCTACATCTGGATTAAGGTTTCCATAACCACGTATAATTCTCTGTGGTTTGCCTGAGGTGTATAGTTCTAAATAATTCAACTGTTCTTCTGAAGATTCTGTGTGGGGAACAACATTGGCCTTGAACTGGCACATGAACCTCTTATACTTCATTGGGTCTCCACTAAACTTCTCAATGTCGAATTGTGGTTTCTTCAGTTCCTTGACGATGGAAGCTATCAAGTCACCAGATGCAGATTCTGAAGCAGGTGTTGTGGCACTCTGTTGCTCGGTTTTAGGCGGTGTTGTTGTATTAGCAGTGACGTGTGGCGACCTAGTTGGAACAAAACTTCTGGCGTCAATATTCACGGAAGGGGGCTCCATCCTCTCGGGCAAACTTACGGGGGGGGGAGGAGTTTCCATTCTAGTTAAGGCTCTGGTTCTAGCCTCTGTCATCTCAAACTCAGACAAAATCCCCAGTTCTTCTTCTTGAGTCTGTAATCTGATTTTTTCAATTTTAATCTGTTCCATCCTTTTCAATGCTCTTAACTTAGACTTCCTTTCCTCTTCTATAAGTAGTGAAGACAAAACAGATTCCTCTTGAACTGAAGTTGAATCCCTTCGATCTGTGCGTTGATCGGTAAAGTATGTCTTGTTGATGACAGGTTGTGGTGATCGAGATGAGGGAGGGGCCTGCTGTGAAGAAGAGGCCTCCGGACTAGGTGCTGTCTGTGATGCATTATCTTCAGGGTCAACGTCTTCATTTGGTGCTGTCTGTGATGCACTATCATCAGGGTCAACATCTTCATTTTCAACATTTACTTTACTTCGAAGGTCATAACCTCCTGATGCCATTTTGATAAACTTCTGTGATGATTGAAATACTTGTAGACTTTTAAGACAATTTATCTTTAAACTAGTGTTCTTCTAAAGTTCAAATCTATTATGAAAACTTCCAACACATAATAAAATTCTAAATGTCAATACACGGATTGTTATCGCCAAACTTCCAACGGCTAAACAAATTACTAATGTGTATATTGCTTACTTTCTTCATGTACAAGTGCAAACGGCAGCTTAACACGTCAATGACTCAATGTGGGGACTAAGGTACACATACAGAAGGCACTCGGTGATACTACTATACGCAGGCAACGCAATTATGACCAAAGGACCGAAACCAAAAGGGGTAGACAGACTTCGAACGACTCTTCAAACTGGTTATTCTGGTACACAAAATACAACAGGTTCAGTGTTGATAAACTTTACTATTCTAACATCAAAATAAACCATTCAGTGTTGTGATACAGTGTTGTAATACAGCGTTGACACAGCCATTGACACAGCCATTGACTGAAAAGACATAGACTTTGTATAAGTAACATGCATACAAAATGTAGCTTCTTAGACATGACAAACCAGAGCCAAAGTGAAGGAGATTTCAATGTACAGGCTAACTTGCTATTCCTATATGCAAAACATAGGCCTACATAATTGACAACAATAAATGACTAAATGTACAATACCTGGAATCAAGTGCGACCATACTGTTACCATGCATTAATAGTAAGTCTACTAACTTCTATACCCTAAACGACGTCATACTCCAGCAAGTAAAAGACAACACATACCTTGGGGTTACACTCTCTGAAGACCTAAAATGGGATGCCCACATTACCAGGCTAATAAAGAAAGCGAACTTCTCAGTGGGTTTTCTTAAGCGCAACCTCAAGTACTGCCCACAATCTTGCAGAAGATCAGCCTACCTAGCGCTTGTTCGTTCCACCTGGAGTATAGTTCAGTCGTTTGGGACCCCTACCTACAAAAGGATATAAATAGACTTGAGAGAGTCCAACGCCAAGCTACAAGGTTTGTTTCCGGCGATTACAAATCTAAAGATGAAGGCTGCGTCACAAGGATGCTGAAGGACTTGGAACTCCCATCCCTTCAAGACAGACGTAAGATGACCCGCCTCACTGGTCCCAGCTTTCAATTGTGATGACTATTTAACTCCCGCCAGACCCAAACGCCGAATCAAAGCTAAACAGAAGTCTGACTTTATAGTTAAAAACATAGTTGAAAACCATGTTACAAATAATTCAAAATGTTTTAAAACAGTGGTATGCAAAACTGAACTTTATAAACACTCATTCTTCCCAAAGACAATTATTGATTGGAACCACCTGGATGATAGTTTAGTGTGCGCCCCATCGATAGAGAGCTTTAAGTCAGCTCTATCAAAAAGATAACGCACTCACTCCCCCGTTGCGTACATGCTGTAACAAGCCCTGCAACGTACAGATTCGGATTCAGATCAGATTCAGATGCAAAATGTGACAAATTTGAGACACTAGACAAATTGACAATAATATCCAAATTCCATAACAATTTGAGCATAAACGATGACTGGTCTGCTGTGACCGATAAATGATATTCTAATATATATAATTATGCAATAAAATAAATGAGAAAACGATTTTCTACCGTGTTAGTATACTCTCTGTGCCAACTTCTACCCACAGTGACAGACGATAACCCCAGCTGCATGAGATATTCCCAGCCTCCCTAGCGAGTAGCCTCTGGGTTAAGACCACAAAAATATCTGCATTATGCCTATACGGGATCAGACAACTGATTATTTTCAAAAATTAACTTAAGACAAAACGAGACGCTTCTGACGTCTACACCCATTTTAACGAAATTGTTTCAGACTTTTGGTTGTGTAAAACACCGGAGTCCATAGAAACGAACATTGCAGATTTGCTACCCGTCCCCTTCCAATATCTGCATCTTTCCCCATCTCCCCACCCTCATCTTTCCATCATTTCTTTCCTTCTTCCCAGAGGATACAGTTGGTGTCATATATTTTTTCCTGTTCTCCTCCCATCTCTTTCAACAACATCGGCGTGTCTTACATTCCTCTGGTTTAAATCGTGCTCGGCATGCTTCATTTGAAAGCTACGCGGTCTCTATTGCTGGTTAGCGTGCCAAAGAGCAGGTCTCGAGAAGTCAAGAATAGCGAGCCGTCGGGCTGTTCGACGATAATGAACGCACCCGCAATATGTACAGCAGTACGTCCACACACCTTCATAGCCCAATGAGTATTTCAATTTTAATTGTTTTGTTTTTTTGTTGTTTGGTAATTTTTTCAGAACACGACTTTGCTGTTGGAAAATACTTTTCCCGAGTTTAGCGACTGTTTTCAGACGCTAGTATTGGATCTGATTCCGTGTGTTTTCCTGTGGTTAACATTACCAGTATTTATCGCATATCTACGTACTATACCAAAACCATCACCTATACCACTTAGTAAACTCAGCACAACGAAAACGGTAATTATATTTAGTTCTAATCATATTATATTTGGTTTAAATTTAAAATTGCTATTTAATATTGGCGACTAAAGCTAAAGCATCTATATTCTCGTGAAAGTATCCGTCGTAAGATTTCTTGTAAAATGCAGAATTACAGTGTCATTTAACTAGATCCCTTTCTAAATGCACCACTTAAACTTTTAGGTGCATGTAAATATTTTCAAGATAAATTTTAAACCTTCAGATATACAAATTATCACGTATTGATAAGATGTTTAGGTTAGTTAAGATAACCTTAAAACTACTCGTGTACGTTATTCCATTGATCAAGTTATTGCAAAGTATGCAGGCACGGATCCATTATTTTTTGCAGGGGAAGGGTCTAGGTTTGATAATTGCTTAACTAATTAGCCCGCCAGCGCCAAGGCGCTGAACCGATTAACGGGGGTTTGGGTAAATTAGATTCAATTTGGTGCATTCTGACGTATTTCCGGAAGGTAAATTCCAAAATTACAGGTCTAAAAATCGCCAATAAAATCTGAGCAGTGGGTGGGGGGTCCCGCGCCTGGTATGTCTCCAATGTTTTTATGCGTCCAAATTAATAATGTGAAATTATTTCGCCGTTGTCCTCCTCTGTGTGTTCTTCTAATAGCATCCAGTAATGGGAGATTACTTGATTGATACAAAAGCAAAAGATTAATTAAAAATTTACGATAAATCCGAATGTCCTCAATATCAAAGAGTTGTTAATTCCCCCAAAAAGTCCACAAATTTTACGGTGATTGCGAGACATTGACCATTAAATTTTCGTACATTTTCCGTGACATAGCTGAATTTGTATAAAATTGAAGTATTGAGTAAATCGACCTGTCTGTGTAGTTGCGTATGTAAGGATGCGAGTGTGTGTGTGTCTGTGTATCGTATAACAGTCTTCAATTCTTTAACGGATCGCCTTACTATTTCCGTATACCCTTGGGATGATCACTATTTTTATACGCCCACATTTTCATGTGGACGTATATTGTCGTCGCCCCTGTTCGTCCGTCCGTCCGTCCGTCCGTCCGTCCACAATTGTTTGTGAACAGTCTACAGGTCACAATTTTTATCCGATTTCAATGAAACTTAAAATATAGGTTTATCACCCTAAGATCTCGGTTCCTTTCGATATTGGCATGTATCGGACCGTAACTTCATGGGTTATGGCCCCTGATTGTACGAAAAATCACGTTTTTTAGCTTGTGAACAGTGTAGAGGTCACAATTTTGAACCGATTTGGATGAAACTTGAAATGCATGTTTATAAACCAAAGATCTTGGTTCCTTTCGATATTTGCGCCAATTGAATCGTAACTTCCTGAATTATGGCCCCTGATTGTCCGAAAAATCGCCCTTTTTAGCTTGTGGTCCCTCTGGAGGTCAAAATTGTTATCCGATTTAGAAAACCGTCTGATTATATCACCGTTACATGGTTATGAAGGTTGAGTTCAAATTTCGTGAAAATCGGACCAAAATTGACGGACAAAATGGCCGCCATTTGTACGCGAATAGTGTGAAAATATGTTATATCAAGGTTGTGAACAGTGTAGAGGTCACAATTGTGAACCGATTTGGATGAAACTTGAAATGCATGTTTATAACCCAAAGATCTTGGTTCCTTTCGATATTTGCGCCATTCGGATCGTAACTTCCTGAATTATGGCCCCTGATTGTCCGAAAAATCGCCCTTTTTAGCTTGTGGTCCCTCTGGAGGTCAAAATTGTTATCCGATTTAAAAAAACGTTTGATTATATCACCGTTCCATGGTTATGAAGGTTGGATTCGAATTTCGTGAAAATCAGACCAAAATTGACGGACAAAATGGCCGCCGTTTGTACGCGAATAGTGTGAAAATATGTTATATCAAGGTTGTGGACCCTTATAGAGGTCAAAATTTTGAACCAATTTTGATGAAACTTGACATGTATGTTTATAACCCAAAGATCTTGGTTCCTTTCGATATATGCGCCCATCGGATCGTAACTTCCTGAATTATGGCCCCTGATTGTCCAAAAAATCGCCCTTTTTAGCTTGTGGTCCCTCTGGAGGTCAAAATTGTTATCCGATTTAAAAAAACGTTTGATTATATCACCGTTGCATGGTTATGAAGGTTGAATTCGAATTTCGTGAAAATCGGACCAAAATTGACGGACAAAATGGCCGCCGTTTGTACGCGAATAGTGTGAAAATATGTTATATCAAGGTTGTGGACCTTATAGAGGTCACAATTTTGAACCAATTTTGATGAAACTTGACATGCATTTTTATAACCCAAAGATCTTGGTTCCTGTCGATATTTGCGCCAATTGAGTCGTAACTTCCTGAATTATGGCCCCTGATTGTCAAAAAAAATCGCCCTTTTTAGTTTGTGGTCCCTCTGGAGGTCAAAATTGTTATCCGATTTAAAAAACCGTTTGATTATATCTCCATTTTATGGTTATGAAGGTTTTGTATGAATATTGTGAAAATCGGACCAAAATTGACGGACAAAATGACCGCCGTTTGTACGCGAATAGTGTGAAAATATGTTATATAAAGGTTGTGGACCTTATAGAGGTCACAATTTTGAATCGATTTTGATGAAACTTGACATGTATGTTTATAACCCAAAGATCTTGGTTCCTTTCGATATTTGCGCCCATCAGGTCATTACTTCCTGAATTATGTCCCCTGATTGTACGAAAAATCACCCCTTTTAGCTTGTTGTGCCTCTGGAGGTCACAATTATTATCTGATTTAAAAAAAAAAACGTTTGATTATAAAAACCAAACAAATTCTAATGATTTTCTGATAATTCCTTAATATGCGACAACTCTTGTTGACTGCCCGGACGAATTGGCTGCTGTGTGGGCGTATGTTTCGTTGCCTGGCAACCTATTTTTTTGTTCCGTGTAACCTTCTTGGGTACAAGAATCTTGTAAAATTTTCATAACCTAGTTAAAGTGTTCCAGTCCACATAGACTAATTGTAACGTCTCTCTTTGTATGTGAACACTCGACAGGTTGTAGTTTTTATACGCCCACATTTTCATGTGGACGTATTATGTCGTCGCCCCTGTCCGTCCGTCCACAATTTGTTTGTGGACTCTCTACAGGTCACAATTCTTATCCGATTTTGACGAAACTTGAAATATAGGTTTATCCCCAAAAGATCTCGGTTCCTTTCGATATTGGCATGTATCGGATCAAAACTTCATGGATTATGGCCCCTGATTGTACGAAAAATCACGTTTTTAGCTTGTGGACCCTATAGAGGTCACAATTTTGAACCGATTTTGGTGAAACTTGACATGCATGTTTGTAACCCAAAGATCTTGGTTCCTTTCGATATTTGCGGCTATCGGAATGTTATTTCCTGAATTATGGCCCCTGATTGTCCGAAAAATCACACTTTTTAGCTTGTGGTCCCTCTGGAGGTCACAATTATTATTCGATTTAAAAAACCGTTTGATTATATCACCGTTACACCCTATGGAAGGTTGAGTTCGAATTTCGGGAAAATCGGACGAAAATTGCCATACAAAATGGCCGCCGTTAGTACGCGAATACTGTTAAAAAATGGTATATCAAGGTTGTGGAGCCTGTGGGGGTCACAATTTTGATTCGATTTTGATGAAACTTGAAATTCATGGTTATAACCCAAAGATCTTGCTTCCTTTCGATATTTGCGCATATCGGATCGTAACTTCCTGAATTATGGCCCCTGATTATACGCAAAATCGCCTTTTTTTTTAGCTTGGAGGTAACAATTATTATTCGATTTAAAAAAACGTTTGATTATATCACCGTTACACCCTAAGGGAGGTTGAGTTCGAATTTCGGGAAAATCGGACGAAAATTGCCATACAAAATGGCCGCCGTTTGTACGCGAATACTGTTAAAAAATGGTATATCAAGGTTGTGGACCCTGTGGAGGTCACAATTTTGATTCGATTGTGATGAAACTTGAAATTCAAGGTTATAACCCAAAGATCTTGCTTCTTTTCGATATTTGCGCATATCGGATCGTAACTTCCTGAATTATGGCCCCTGATTATACGCAAAATCGCCTTTTTTTTAGCTTGGAGGTCACAATTATTATCCGATTTAAAAAAAACGTTTGATTATATTACCGTTACACCGTAAGGGAGGTTGAGTTCGAATTTCGGGAAAATCAGACCAAAATTGCCATACAAAATGGCCACCGTTTGTACGTGAATACTGTTAAAAAATGGTATATCAAGGTTGTGGACCCTGTAAAGGTCACAATTTTAATTCGATTTTGATGAAACTTGAAATGCATGGTTATAACCCAAAGATCTTGGTTCCTTTCGGTATTTGCGCATATCGGATCGTAACTTCCTGAATTATTCGAATTTCGTGAAAATGGTACCAAAATTGCCGGACGAAATGGTCGCCGTTTGTACGCGAATAGTGTAAAGATATGGTATATCATGGTTGTTGACTCTGTACAGGTCACAATTCTTATCCGATTTTGACGAAAAGTCACATTTCTAGGTTGTGTACCGTCACACCATAATCATTGTCGACTTCGAATTTCATGAATATCAGACTGGAACTGACCAACAAAATGGCTGCTCCCAATACAGTATGAAATACAGGACTTAATGATGTAGGAAAAATCACTTCCCGTATTGTTTGTTCTCTATCCATCTCTCGAAAATGTGGGCGTATCTTGCCTGGCAGTGCCAGCCTATCTTTAACGTATTGTGTTCAAATTTGACATGATCGTCACACTTTTTGGGACATAACAACTCTCCTTTTTGAGATAGAATGTCAGTAAATGTTTAATTAATTGTTTATATAACAATAATTAAGGCATGAAGAAAGACCCGGAATAGAAAGTTTTAGCTCTTGCATAATGCCTGTTAAATATGAGTCATCTATTTATTTAGGGATTTCAGCGGGGGATATCAGCCTCATTTTTGGTTTGATGGTACATATTTGGACCGTGACCACGAACACTCTTCATTCTGTAATTCTATACAGATTTCCTTGAAACTTGTCACGGTAGATAATTCTACCCGTACTCCCGAGGTAAAGGGCGAGGGGTATTGATTACACTCACTTTTAGGATAATGGTTTTATTCTAAATACTGCAAGGGTCGCAGTTCCTCACATATTTGCTTGAAACTTGCCATGGTAGATGACTGCATACTAAGGGACCGGTGTGGTCGGTGCCACGCCCACTTGAATAGTGATTTTAAATATAACATATAGATTGTAATTTCTTCCTGTAAGCCAATTTTCACGCAGTCTTTTCTTAACTGATCTAAAGATAACTAACTAAACTGCCACAAAAAATAATATGGACGCATGTTATATTATGTTTCTGTTCGTGTAAGAGTTACTGTTATTTTTAGGTGTTATGCATTCTACTGTCAGTTTTAACACTGACTCATCTGGTAGTACGTCTACACAACGACGTCACCTCAAACTCATTCATCGTCTCAGTTTCTGTCAGATGTCTCACTTTTGTAAGTTAAATATTATATAGTCACTTTATACAGCCCAGTTTAGCGCAGGGGCGTGGTGAGGGCAATTATTGAGAAGAAATTATGAGTAACAAAAAAGATTTTGGCACAAAAACCCTTTTACTGACCGCGGAGCTGTGGCCGGCGGTCCGGGGGGCCCTCCCCCGGGAAAATTTCGAAAATTAGAAGCCCAGAAACGCAATCTCCAGCAATCCGAGACAATTTGATTGTGATTTTGGCGCAAAAACTTTTTGGCGCATGAGTATGGCTACTCATGAACTCATTCTCACCACGCCCTAGTGTGAAATGTGGTAGTATTGCACATCCACGTCGTTTACATTATTAGTCTACACATTACTTAAACTTAGTACGCTCAGAATTTCAACGATACGGCCCTCGACTTCAAAAAAAAAAAAAAAAAAAAAAATATCTACAACTAAAGTTAAAAAATAAAAGTAAAATCCCTGCATTACCACTCCAAGTCAATTTAAGATTTCTATATCAAAGGAGAAATAATGAACCGAAAAATATTAATTTGTTTACATGTACCCTCTCTCTTTTTTTTCTGTTTTGCCTAGCTGCTGTTGGCAATATTATGTCAGGTATCACGGGTATATGGACTACCGTCACCTTGTCTGCCTTATATCTTCTGGATTTTAATGGTTGTTACAAACCTGGTACCATTTTACACCCTCATTATAAAACAGGTAGGTTTTCCTAAATTTAACTCCATGACAACATTCACCGAGATTCTTGAAGAATACGGTCCTACTGTTCTGCATCGGCCGGACTAAAAGACATACAGTGTGCTATGGGGTAAATTTTGCCCGGACATCGACACTACGGTCCAACTGTTATTTCGAATTCCAAATGTCAAGGGTCCTTTCGTACCATTCGAACGACTTTGCATTATCCTTTCTGAGGTCCTCCGCCCTGCACCACTGACAAGGGGGAACCACTACGTAAAATCCCGACTTCCAGGTTAGCCAGCCGTCGTCTTTACCACGGACTCCACCTTGGTATTTCGAATAGACGAAAAAATGCTGGTGTATTGTCAAACTTAAAGAGCGCATAAAACGAACATATTGGTAAGTAAGCAAATTCCACACCGGCCGGATCAAAACTATTGAATATATCGCCTTTAATGCGAATTAAACAATGTCACATTACACATTTATGCTTGGGAGTTATGGTCGTTCCAATCAAGAATACAGACATAATACGCATTGTTTCGCAAACTCCCTTTCACTCACATCTCCGAATTTCGATTCTGGAAATTATTTCCTTCAAAATTTGATTGGCTGTTTCGCTGGATTGCGTTGGTTGCTCCGCTACTTTCTGGAAAGACTGTAATGTTATCGTAACCCACCCTCTAGAAGTAAACACTATAACCTTTAATCAAATTAATAACTTTATTCGTGTGTCAAACAGATTAAAACATTGAACAAAGTCAATATCAGATGTAGCCTCCGCCAGTCTGGATCCCTATTGTATGTACACTGGTGATTCCCCCTGACGGATTTTGTCCATAAACATTGGCCCTGTGCACTACAATCCTGACCAATATCTCTCTTTGGTGGTGTTGGTCATTGAGATTACCGATGAAAATTTAGAGCCATATGAATGACAATCAAATATGATAAAGTCGCCGCCGAATAGTACCTGGTCTTAATTATTCCTCTGTGGATACACCATGCTCTACAATCCGTAATGAACAAGAACTAGCGAGTCTTATCCGACCATCCGACCATGACCCCGCACGGTGACGTGCTCGGCATAAAAGGTGCCACCTCCAACCGCTCATGAAGAGTTTCGAAGGATAGGGACGGTGAGGTATCAATCTATTTTCAACATAGTGATTGACGCAAAAGTGTGATGCCACACGAGTCTCTTGCAGACGTACTGCAAGGTCTGCCAAAACGTTGACGACGCTGCACATCATTACACGTACCATTTTGTTCGTACATTTTGTGTATTCAAAAAAGCTTAGATACGATTATAGCAGTATTGCTAAACTTAAAACCCTTTGGATATTTAACGAGTTTTAGATAAACGTATGCAAATGTATTTTCTTGGGGTAAAACCGAAATCATAAACCCTTGCTGCATTCTATGTTTTTAAAAATCACCTGTACTTTCTCAAGTATTTGTTTATGAAAATATGAGAAACCTTTTCCGAGTTTAAATCACTAGACCACAATAATACACTCTTCTTATTAATGTTTTATCAAAGAGATCTAAAAAGATCTATATTGTTTTCTATATTTTTATTCCAGGTTTTCCACGACCAGTTATTTCAATTTGTACTATTTTATATTTATTTTGCTATAATTGCGATTCAACTTGTTATGTTTAGTTTTTCTGAAGTCACGCCACCAAAATATTTTAAGAAGCAGGTAAAAATTAAGGATGTCTTCAAATTTATTTTATGTAAAATAACGTCAGCTCAGCATTCATTGAAATATCTAGACAAAAAATAAAAAATGTAAAGGGTTTAACGTCCTGCATTTCAGCATACCCCACATGATGTAAATCATTTGCTCCAACAACAATTGAATTTCTCAAGATTCTTTATACGCAGATTTTCGTCACATCACTAGCATCACTGACAAGGGTGTACTAATCGAGCATATGAGAGAAACTTTGTTTGGAGATTGGCATGTCCGCATACATTTCATCGAATTCCGACAGTTTCCTCAAACTACTGGCTAATGTTGTTTTACGTGCACACCAACAACAACACCGCGAAGCTTGGTTTTTC
Organism: Patella caerulea; assembly: GCA_036850965.1. Classification (NCBI taxonomy): domain Eukaryota; kingdom Metazoa; phylum Mollusca; class Gastropoda; family Patellidae; genus Patella; species Patella caerulea. The sequence goes on from JAZGQO010000011.1 coordinate 20,422,264, forward strand.
ATCTATTTTGAACGACCAAGGGCACGGGGGTTATAGTGCTGAATTAACGCCATACTTACTGAACCATTGTGGCTACTATCGGGGAAAACAGTTAAAAGGAAAAACCGATGAAGAAATATAACTTCAGCTTGCTCCAACATTTAACAAATTAAGATAAAGCTATCATTTTTGTTTAATTGCAGGAATTCTGTCCATTCCAGTATGCTTCTTTTCCTTCGAAAATATTTTTCCATTGGACCAACAGGTTAGCCCACCTTGCTAATAGTTTACAATATTCACTGTGTACCCTTTGGTTCACTTATTAAAAAAACAGTATCGCGTTTCATTGGTGTTATTATCTACAAGCCATACATCTTTTCTGTTTTGTTATAAATTTAGTTTAAACAAGTGTTATGATCTATAAGCCATGCACCTTTTATGTTTTGTTGTAAATAAATTAGTTTTAACAAATGAAGATTAGTGTTATGATCTACAAGCCATGCAACAGATGAAGATTATTGTTATACTATAAACGTTTTGTTATAAATAGTTTAGTTTCAACAAATGAAGATAAGTAATTTAATTTATAAGACATGCAACTTTTATGTTTTGTTATAAATAGTTTAGTTTTTACTGGTTATAAGAAAGTTATCACAGAAGAAGATGTGTTTGATGTACCTGATAAATATAAAAGTGAACAAGTATCACCAACGTTTCTTACTGCATGGGATAGAAAACTTTCTAAAGAGAGATATAAGTAATTTCTTTTTTTTATTCTGATTTATGTCACGTATTTTATATGTAGTGTATTACTCTAAACATACAGGTTGTAGCAGATTTTTTTTTTCTTTCTTGCAAATGTTAAATTCTTGTGATAATGAATGAGGTCCATGTCGTAGCTGATCGTGATCTGAGTCATTTTTATACAACCATGATAAATCTCTTTCAAAATTTGTGTAAAGCCTTAGCGTTAAGCTTTAAATAGCGTTAAGCCTTAGCGTTATCAGAGGACAAACACAACCGACCCACCACACTTTCTACAAAGCTGTTATCGCGATAAAGCCTAAACATACAGATTATTATCTTTCTTGCAAATATTTAATTCGGATGATAATGGGCTATCCTTAATATATGTCATTTTTATACGACCTTGGCGAATCAAAGTTGAAATTTGGTGTAATAGCTTTGGGGTGGACGAACACTGTCGATATTCAGTGCACCGCACATACACACACACACACACACACACAACCACATTCCGGTATTGAAAACCTGATGAACGTGTGGAGCCTACCCTTTTATTTTAAAAAAAGTAAAAATGTCGAGGGAAACTTTAGGGTTATCAGAGGACAACCCCAACCGCCGCCTTAACCAAATTTGTTCATGGTAGAGATTCGATTTCATGAAGGCATAAAGAGATCCTTATCAAATGTGGTGAACAGTCGAGTTTTCCTTTCGGATAAGCTGCGGTTTATGGAATCTTTTTATCAAGACAAAGATAAATTTTCTTTACTAATGAAAATGTTTTTTAGGATAAGTAAAGAAAACATTAAGGAGGTTTATGGAAATAATATATACGATGGAAAGACAGAGGTCAAGAATGAAGGGGGAGATATACCATTGTTACAACCAGGAGAACGACCTCACACAACAATATCCAGACCTACTATTGCATTATTTAAAGTATTAGTTAAAACATACTGGACTATTTTAGCGAGGGGTAATTTGTTGAGATTGTGTTCAGAATTAATGAATTTCGTAAACCCGTTTTTACTTAGGTAAGTTTGATGAGATAATTCTAATACACCAGATAACTGACTCTTTCCGTAAAGCAGTCTTGCACGGATCCCGCCACCATTCAAATATACCAACTGTTACATCATAAACTTTTTATAATCAGGAGACGCATTTTGACAAATTTAATTGATTATTTGCTTCCAAACTTTTATAATCAGGAGACGCATTTTGACAAATTTAATTGATTATTTGCTTCCAGAACCATGATTAGTTATATTGAGCATCGGGATAAAGAATCTAAATGGAAAGGGTTTGTTTTAGTAGCCGGATTTTCTGCAGTATCCTTTACTCAATCAGCAATATTTAACCAAACTTTCTTCCATATGCAAAACCTAGCTATGAATATGAAAACATCTCTAGTCGCAGCTGTTTATAGAAAGGTAATTATGTTGAATAAAACTGAACGTTGATTCTTGGTGAAATACCCAAAAGAACGTTTACCCTAGTTGCATACCACCTGTATTTATGCATATCCTGTAAACACTGGGGCTTCTCTTCTAAAGTAGTAATGATTGTTGGGGTTGTTTTCTATGGTCTATGCCAGTGGTTTAAAGTCTCAGTCGGATTGGTATACAGATCTCGCTTCTTTATCAGTTCCGTGCACAGCACACTAACAAACTCGCCGCAACAGACAATTTCATTGGTTAATCCCTCACATCAACCAGAACGCGGGTTACATAACATCTCCTCCAGATCCCAGTGTAGTAAAAACAAGTAAATCTAAATTTTGAACTATAGAGATGAAACGAGATAGGATCTGTGTTGTAATCAGATTGTTAAAGTCTAATCTGATTTTTTTGATGATTTTCAGTCTCTAACCATGAACAATAACTGTAGAAAACAATTTACAGTTGGTGCAATTGTTAACATGATGTCTGTAGATTGTCAAAAAGTAACAGACGTTGTTGTCTTACTATATATGGTATGGTCAGCTCCCTTAATGGTTGGACTTTCTCTCAATTTCCTCTACCACACAATTGGCATCAGTTTTATAGCGGGCCTGTGTGTTATCATCGCCATTACACCAATCAATCTTATAATATCAACGATAGTTAAACGGATCCATACCCAATTACTGTCTGTTCAAGACAGTCGACTAAAAATCATTAACGAAGTTCTAAATGGAATGAAGGTAAGATTAAACTTTTATCTATGATTACATGTCACAAAAAGAAATTATTCATCATAATACGTACGCGGTTTCCATTTTGACTGATTTAAATGAATTCTGATAGTCAAAATGATTTGTTTACGATCACACGTAGTTTGGCCATATATAGTCACCCCCTGTCCGTCGACCCATCCGTCCAATAATTATTGGCTAGTGAACGTGATAAGCCTACATGGTACAATTTATAACAGATTTTTTTTAATCGGTGAGGGGCATTCAGGCACTGGTTTGATGTATAAAATAAGCCCGGAGAACTACCCTCATTCAACGTGTGACGCATACTCTTTCTTCTGTGTTACATATTTTAGAACAGCCCTTGATCGTCTAGAATTTATCCCAGGTTGTCTTTCTTCTCCTTCACGTTGTGTATAATTTATTTCTTGCCGCTTTCTTAAGACGTCTGTCTTACCAGGAATAACACTGCAACAGTTCGCTTTTACATTTTATATACCATAGCCGGCCGGATACATATAGATGCAAGCATAGTATAGATTACAATACTAAAATTATTCCCAACCATTAGTCAGTCAAACTTGCTGGGCGCGCCTGCTGATATAAACTGTTACATCTTTTCCCTTTCAAAATCTGTCTGCTATCTAAGCACACATATGATAATCTCTCCCGAATCTAACGGGTCTATCTTAAAAGCTTACCATGATTTCTTTTATAAAACTCATGGACATCACGCACAGCCGTGTGTTTTCATGACCCTGAACCTGTACAGTTAACGATGTGATTTGTTAGATTAAGCCAAATGACGTAAATTTCCAATCACATGTATTTTGTTAAAAGATAGAACCAGATTGTTTTGGCTCTATAATTCTCTTTATGTGTCAAGTTGTCACATATATTTTTAGTGATATTTAGTTATACATACCACATATATGTAAATCTATTAACATGCCAAAGCATTAATTAATACAATATAATGCCAGCTTTTTTGTCTATAAATTGAAAACAGTGTCCCAGCGACGATACGCTGATATCGAGACATTAGAGACTTTTGGCACGCCTAAATTCTTGGTCTGTATCGCGTATCCGTATGAACTTTGCGTGTGACATCATCAATGTGTGTGTATTTCTCAAACGGCATACGGATATGGCAGGAAGTATCGAACAGCTTTCATACGGCAAAGTTCCGTATAACATTTTCGTCTTTTTACTGTCTTTTTTTTGCTACTCTTAGACGCTGAAGTGTTACATCATAGCGTTTTTATGAATCTATCTTTATCCTAGAACACGAAAGTGTATATGTTTGGAGGTTGGACCCTTCAAATTTGTAAATGATTCTATGGTAAAGGGGTATAAACTTTCTGAAATGACACATTGGTTAGTCCGAGAATTACAGTCGAGTCGAAGTCGAAAATTTTTAATAAGATTCGACATTATTTTATTTTTTTCAATAACTCAGCGACTGACGATTGACTTCACTCAGCCGGGAACTAGTAGGCTAGAAACTTGACTACTGATAGTGATCTTGGTACAGTTAGGAGATAAACACTTCCTGTTTCGCATTTAGAGGGGTGTTATTGTCCAATAGACATGTCCTGAGATCATTAGGACCGTCGAGGGTTCTAATGTAAAATCTCAGGACATGTCTATTGGACAATAACACCCCTCTAAATGCGAAACAGGAAGTGTTTATCGACATTGTAACATGCTTTTTTAGGATTTTCAAAGACATTACTAAAACAGAGGGTGTTATTGTCCAATAGACAGTGTCTAATTGACCAATCAAAACGCAGGGTTTACACTGAAGCATGTTACAATTGTATTTGACCGAATATACTGTTGTGTAAATAGTGAATGATACATAGTGTAGATAATGTTTGGCGCTTTAATCATGCATACCTGTATGGAAATTTGTGCATTATAAATATACACTATTATTATTAGATATATTTTGCTATTATTCTGTATTAGAACAAAGCTCAACTCAGCGACGCATACGGACGCGACGCGAAAATCTTCCAAAACTCTAAAACTACATTGACGCAGCATATCACGTATACGATACGCGATACGGATAGGAAGAATTCCGCTTGCCAAAAGTCACTATATGCTGCTGGGTACGCGTAACTTATTAGTGAGCACTACCTCAACATTTCCATTTAAATTATCGTGTGCTGGTTTCTTTACAGGTATTAAAGTTGTATGCTTGGGAAACCTCGTTTGAAAAGAAAATACTGGATATACGACAAAAAGAACTCAATATACTCAAAAAAGAAGCCATATTAAATGCGTCAAGTGCATTTTGTATGATTAGTGCTCCAGCATTGGTCAGTATGAATATACCTTTCAGATATCTGATTTGAAATTAAACTCATGTTATGTTAATTATATGGACATATCTGTTTAAATTTCGGTACAATGGATCTTATTCCTAATGTTGTTATATCCCGCCGTTGGTGTACAGTGTATTATCACCGAATAATACATTTTACAGTAGATATCACTTGTGTGATAAATTTCAAAATTTAATACGAGTGTACTGCGGTCATGCTAAATTTGATACAACCCAAATTTCATCACATTTTAGTTTAATCTAAACGCAAAGTAGAAGTGAAACTTATTTGTCTTTATATAGAAGTCCAAAAACGAAATTGTGAATATTTTGATACATAGTCGGGTCTGAATTGGATATAAAATTGATCAATTTCTAATATCATCGTTGAAGCTGAATCAATCAATTCAAAAATCGGAAATGGCAGACTTAAACTAAATGTTCTAAGGTATTCAAAGAACGGATATGAGTGATATCGAGGTCATAAAACTGTAGAATTTATCATCTGACAAAATATGATTATCATACTAAAAATATTACGATCGTCTCTACTATCTCCACAGGGTTTAAGTTAAATGCTAATTTCTTTTAATACTTTCTAATAATTATTATAGGAGGGTTTAGTTATAATTATAGTAATTTCGTTATATTTTTCTGATTGACCGCAACTCGCTTGGCTGGTATAGGTACCAAGTCCAGTGCTGTAGTGTTTAGTATGTACAAGAAGATGATTTTATTTGGTTTTGTAGGTGGCTTTAGCTAGTTTTACTATGTACATAATGATGTCAGAAAATAAACAGCTTGACGCACAGACTGCATTTGTTGCACTCAATTTATTTAATATTTTGAGAAATCCAATGCATCAGCTTCCTATGTGTTTGTCATCGCTTATTCAGGTAAGTGACATCCAGATAGTATCATCCTGACAGTTATCTCACATTTTATATTATTTATTTATTTACACGATATTCAAACTGCAATTTTTCATGTGTGATCGGTCGATCTGTGCTCTCTTTGTGGATTAAATATGTGTCTAGATACGACAGTCACGCCTAACGAAAGGCATCGAACAGTTTGAATTATGAATTAAAAAAATATTTTATTTTGTTTTGGACTGAAACTTTTCAAGCAGGGTATATGGGTTATTTCTTTCTATTTTAACACTTGTCAAAGTTCTTATTATTGTTGCAGGCACAGGTTTCTCTTGTAAGATTGGGTAAATATCTATCAGGTGGAGATTTAGCTGCAGATAACGTGTCTCATTTTACGAAACCAGGTGAGTATGCTGACTATAGCCTCGTTAACACTTGGTTGTGATAAGCGTGCCGGCCGCGATGAGTTTCAAGAAATTGACCCGTTTACATTACTCTTAAATAACCGGTCTTGGAAAAGTGTCGGGCACATGAAATGTGGAACTCCTATGCAACTTACCTGAATTAAAACAATAATGACAGTTGATTAGTTTGGGCTGCAATTTTGACAGGACTGATGACAGAACTCTCAAAGTTCGCGGGAAAAAAGGGATCCGGGTTCATTTGATATATGCGCAGTAATCCGTACATCAAAGTGACACGGTACCCAGTAAGGTGCGTGTATGTTTGACACTTTTTAGTGTACACTACAAAAAAAAAACCTGTGCCGTGGTTGGTACCGTGCTCGAAAACCTTAAAATGTGTAATGTAAAACATTTTACAGTAAACATGGCTTGATAACTTTCATATTCTACTGAACACTTTACATGAATGTTATTGGTCATTTAAAAAGGATAGAAGGGTAGGGTGATAAATAAAATCTTTCACTGGTCTTTTTTGATATCAAAAAATATTAACACTCGTCGATAAATTAAAGGAAACGGCAAAGCCTCGTTCTTTTTTTTTTATATTATCGACATGTGTTGATATAACACACCACAGTTCTGTCAGTCACTGTAACAATGATTTCATTTTAATCTTGTGTATTTTGCACCAATTTCTTTCACGTTCATCCAATATCAAATTCTTGTAAAAGAAAATCGTACAAATTGTTTAAAATCACCAATCACCGTTCCTAACCAACCCGATGGATTTTAACCCAATTTGGTAGGTATTTTAGTTGGGTTTTGGGGAAGAGTAAGCTCTTGTATGCTTGTGGTACATCTCTACAACCATGAATATTTTTGATTTTGTTTTAGGGAATGTAATAGAGATACATGACGGGACGTTTAGCTGGGACGAAAGTCTGCCACCTACACTAAAAAGGTATTTCTTTTATAAATGGTTAAATTCTTCCCCGGTTTTTTTTTCGCCATACACAAATAACGTTATGTTACTGGACGGTGGGTCCGTCCGTTTGGACGTCCATTCGTGACACTCGTAAAAACTCGACTTCTATTAAATCGATTTTGATCCGGCTTGGTTTACGATCAAAGTTAATCGAGGTTTGAACATTTGATTATATAAAGACTGCAATCTCGAAACCAGAAAAAGTTTTGAAAAAATTTCTCTGGTGAATCGGCGTAGCCATTTTCCCGGACGGTGACATGTAATTCCTACGCGCGAAATTTCTCGTTTATTTGCGTCGTACGCCCCTGTCTTTACGTGCCTGGATGACCGAATCACTTAAAAATATACCCACGCGTATAAAAAAAGATCTTTACAAAAACTTGAATTTGTTCGTTTAGGATCCAATTTTTTTATGTCAGCGAGTTGACTTTGACTCAAGGATCATTTTACAACAAACGAAACGACGATCCGACCTCTAGTTTTCGAGAAATTGACCCACAAAGATTGACCAATCAGAGGTCAGAATGGGCGGGGCTTAGGTTTAGAAAAAAATGGAAAAAATGGACGGTCAAAGGTGCCAGAGGCCTTCGCCTCCGCGGATGCCTCTGGGAACGAGATTGACAAAGACTGCTGAAATAACTTTACTTAGCAATTATAATTTACACTTCAAGCAAAATAGGACTGATTTTTTACAACTTGAATAAAACATTATAACAGTGTTATCGGTGCATGCATAGTTGCATGTTTGGGTGTACTGCAATCTGATTGGTTATGTTGTGACCAACATGACTGTATTTCTCGAGAACAGATAGCCTCACGTAATCTCAGACATCGATGGCAGTTAGACATTGCCGGCTAGTAAATTTACATATAGATTTATAATGTTCTTCAAATAAGATTACTAAAATTATGTCAACATTTTGATGGTTGTGCTAAAACTCAATACATTCAATTTGTATACACGAATGATTTGTAGTATTAATATGGAGATAAAAGAAGGAGAATTAATAGCAGTTGTTGGTCCAGTAGGTGCTGGTAAATCATCATTACTATCAGCATTATTAGGCGAAATGGATAAATTAAAAGGCGCTGTTAACATAAAGGTATTCATGATTATTTACTAACATTATAATTGCAACCTGCTGATGTGTGATATTTGAATTACAGCACTTGCAGATCACAATTACCATTATCCTAACTTTAATATATGTTAACTTTATATGTTATAGTCAATGTGTAAAATCAGTCAATCTGTAGATTGACTGGAATTTTTAGTCATTCTGTAGATTGACTTATTCACTCAGTCATTCTGTAGATTGACTAAAAAAATCAGTCAATGTACAGATTGACTGGAAATTTAGGAGGATTTCTAGACAGATTGACTAAAATGAATTATTCTCACTAATGGGTCAAAGACATTAAAACAAAACAAACAGTTATGTAGATGTTCATAGTTTTATTCACATATCAGGTATGATTTCAGTTACAGTTGTGAATGGGATGCTTGACATATCATGGAGGACTTCATTTCTTGTTTGGACATGTAGTGCTGGAGTGACACCTGTTGTTGCATTTAACGTCTGACTTGAAACATTTACATCTGTTGGTCTGACATTGCTTGCCACTCGCTGCACAGTTGCATTTGGCATATCCCTGGCCACCGCACGAGATTCACTCTGTACTGCCTGACGTAGACCAACTTCAACATCCCTGGAAATGTCCTCAATGTTAAACAGCTTATTGGTGCACAGGTCGAACTGAGTTCTGCTATAGTGTCCCTTAAGAATCCCAGCCTTGACAGAAACACGATACAGGTTATTCTCGTTCCTGTCTACAATGACAATGTTGCGAGGGTCACCCTTACCACGATCAACTAATGGAATAGGGATGGTCACATTGTCACCCGGTTTGCCAGCGACATGCTCTAATCGACTACGTTTGACCATGCGTTCAGCTTGTGAAAGCTGACCATCCTCTGCTCTTTTCCTCTGGACCTCGATGTTCTGTTGATTCACTCTTAGCTCTGAATCTTCAGGGTCTGCTGTATCAGGTTGCATGGTACCAGTAGCTCCACCCACATCTTGATGTTCTACATGGCTAGTAGTTTCTCTCTCTGATGATGGGGCTGAGTATGCTGCAAGAAGGTCTTCTTCAAGTATTTCTGTTGGAAGGGTGTTCGAGCGCAATCCAACTTTGCTTTATTCCAGAGTGGTAGCTGCTGTTCTTTTGGAATTGCACAAAGCGAAGTCCCATAGGCCAGTCTGTTGAGTCGTTGTCCCCTAGCCATGCAGTGAGCATGTCCTTCACGTCACAGTCCAAACGTTCTACCGAACCTTGACTCTGGGGATGTCTTGGCTTACCATGCACCATGAGAAGATCGGGCCATAGAAGTTTCAGCTCTGTGAAAACGGATGCCGTGAACTCAGATCCATTATCGCTTTGCAAAATCTGAGGTGCTCCGAGTAATAGGAAAATGTCCATCAACTGAAAGGCAACTTCTGCAGCACGTTTGGATGTTAATGGACGTAGTACACAGTATTTAGTGAGATGATCTTGGTAGACCATTATCCATCGGGATGAGCCACTTGCCATTGACTGCATATCAATTAGGTCTACTTGGCCTCGTGATCCAAACCACTACTCCTTTGGTTGTGATGCGTTTACGTTTCTTCTGGAATTCTACGCAAAGTGACTTGTACATCGCGGGTCACATTGGCATATTTCTTCAAAAATTGCCTCATTTTATCTCGGCCACCATGACCAGTTGAAATATGACCTCTCTTAACAATGTCAAAATGACGTTATTTTTAGTTTTTATTGCTGCTCTTGAACATCTGTTTCCATGTAAATTGTGTCTTATTCTGTATTTTAGAATGTGTGTAATATTATTGTATATATGTATGTATCCATTTGGATACTGAAAACCAAGTCCATGGAAAAAAAAGTATCCATAATTATGTGGGATCTCAGCAAAATGGAACTAAGGGGCCTGCTACTACATGGCTACCAATACTTTAAACGTCTTTTCTTTTATTTGCCAGGGTACTGTAGCCTATGTTCCTCAACAAGCCTGGATTCAAAACCTGTCTCTAAAAGATAATATATTATTTGGACAAGATGCTACTGACAACTATACCCAAGTATTAAAAGACTGTGCTTTAGAAACAGATTTGGCTGTTTTACCCGGTGGTGAAGCGACAGAAATTGGAGAAAGGGTATAGTTGTATCATATTGTTAAATTCTTCTATGTTTTTAATTAAACTACAACATCGATTTTCCCAAACTATTTGTAATGTTTTGAATGACAATAGCAAACATATGCGCCAATATCCTTCAATATTTTAATTACATTTTTGGTAACATTGCTCAAATTTGTTACTGGAGAAAAAGCTGATGAAAACTGGAACAATCCATGTTTTGACTTGATCCTTTTTTTTAAATTTAAACATATTTTATTGATCGTTGTTAGACATCAAAGGGATGAGAGACAAATGAATTCAATTACAAAGCTCTTCTCCCTACAAATACATGATACTAATACATTATTAAAACACTATACATACAATAAATATCAGTTTATATTATTCATTATTCATAATTATATTTTATATTTTTAACTACAACTTTAATAATATTAGCTACAATTTCAATCATATACATTTATTCATATGACAGGCCTATAATCAGCTTTCTAAAACATCGGGCGGTTTTGATTTTGAACGGATTGAAACACCATTTCATAAATTAACAACGGTAGTAATGAAAATCGAGACTGTGCTATTCTTCAAACAGTCATATTCCTTTTCATTATCTATTTTGAAAATGAGAACATCAGCTCTTGTCTTGGGCCTTTTTAGAGTCGTCTAAACGACATGATTGTGTGTGTAGGTTGTTTATACGAGTATAAACGTCGTTTTAATGTGCTTGCGTGTCGATAAAAAAACTTAATTACCTCGTTTAAACGACCTAAAAAAATATTTTCAAGAGTAATATATATTTGTTTTCTAATGCCATAATTTTAATTTTCTAGTGCATAATATTTTTTTCGAACATAGAATAAATTGATAATACTAATCTAATAGTTTAGTGATGCTTTATAACTCTAGAACAAAAATATCTGTGACATTCACAAATCTTATTGTAGTTGCTATTTGTCTTATTATTCCCCTTTGTTGTTGATATCATATATGTTTTAATTTACAAGGGTATAAACCTCAGTGGTGGCCAGAAACAAAGAGTTAGCTTAGCACGAGCTGTTTGTAGCGATAGGGATATTTATTTGATGGATGATCCTTTGAGTGCGGTTGATGCACATGTTGGTAAACACATCTTCAGGAATGTTATTGGAAGTCAAGGTTCTTTGAAAAAAAAGGTAAATCTATTAATTGGTTCCTTCGTCAACCTGATTAAAATACGGGAGAGAGAGAAAAAAATGGGGTTTAACGTCCACTCAACACAAACTAGGTCATTTCGGGACTAACATATGGTTTTAATTTTATGTCAATAATTCGCTTGCGCGTAGGGGTCTTTAGCATTGGGAGGAAACCGGAGTGCCCGGAGGAAACCCACGAGGTTGAGAAGGCGCCCCTATCTCCATGCCACATACGCTCAAATCAGGGCTCGAAACCACAGCCGCAAGCCAGAGGTGAGCGGCCAGCTAGAGGTCGAAGCGCGGCATTCTAGACTACCAGGCCATCCCAACCCCCCATTAAAATACGGATCTATATTTACTTTTCTTCTTTTTGATATACTATTGATTGCCTCTATACTACATAAAGATCTGACCATTTTTAGTGGTGGTCGTGTCGGGGGTCATACTTGCGGCTTTTGTCCGTTTCGCGTAAGCATTGATGTTTCTTCTAGTGGGATACCCACAGTTCCGAACACCATGTTTTATTGCTAATCCCTCGCATCAACCAGAACGCGGAGTATATAACAACTCTTCCAGATACTAATGTAGTAAAAAGACAAGTAAAACTAAAGTTTGGGCTATAAAAAACGAAACGAAATAGGATTTGTGACTAGTAAATTAATGAAAGTAGAATACCGCCATTTTTCTATTTATGGGGACTTATTATGTAGTTATATATAGATATATTTTAAACGACGCAATATTTGATAATATATCATCAAGAACTTATTTTCTATAAGACCAGGGTTCTTGTTACACATGGTATCCATTGGTTACCCATGGTGGACAGAATTATAGTTATGGACAAAGGAACTATAACAGATATTGGACATTATGGCGACCTTTTAGGCAATGGTGGATCGTTTGCTCAATTTCTGGAAATCTACATGTCACATGAGAATGAAAAAGAAGAAAGCTTGTCCGGTACGTAGGCTTATAGTGAAGAGTTTTTGAAGAGTTTTGTGAGACGTTTTTGATGTAGGACATGGCAGTCGTCTTTGTGATGTTATTGTTTTTGGCTTTTTTGGTGTTTTTTTTTTTGTCCCCCGCCTTTCGAAGAAAGTTGGGGGACTATTAAAATGGGTTCGTCCGTCCGTCTGTCTGTCTGTCTGTCTGTCTGTCTGTCTGTCCGTCTGTCCGTCTGTCCGTCACACTTTTTGGGACACAATAACTCTCTTCCTAATTGAGCTAGAATGTTCAAACTTGGTGTATGTGTTTATTTGGTCAATGCCTTGATGGAGTTCGGAGATGAGCATTTTCCGCTTAGGGTAAGCAGAGATAAGCGATTTGATTGGTTGATGCTTTGGGACACGATAACTTTAGTTCTAATTAAGTGAGAGTAATGAAACTTGGTGTATAGTTTCATTACAGTAATACCTTGACTAAGTTCGATAATGAGCATTTTCTGCTCAGGGTAAGCAGAGCAATTTGATTGGTCGAGACTTTGGAACACGATAACTCTCCTTCTAATTGAGTTAAAATGTTCAAACTTGTTGTATATGCTTATTAGGTCAATGCCTCGATGGAGTTCGATAATAAGCATTTTCTGCTCAGGGTAAGCAGAGCGATACGCAATTTGATTGGTCGAGACTTTGGAACACAATAACTCTCCTTCTAATTGAGTTAAAATGTTCAAACTTGGGGTATATGCTTATTAGGTCAATGCCTTGATGGAGTTCGAAGATGAGCATTTTCCGCTTAGGGTAAGCAGAGATAAGCAATTTGATTGGTTGATGCTTTGGGACACGATAACTTTAGTTCTAATTAAGTGAGAGTGATGAAACTTGGTGCATAGTTTCATTACAGTAATACCTTGACTAAGTTCGATAATTAGCATTTTCTGCTCAGGGTAAGCAGAGCGATACGCAATTTGATTGGTCGAGAGTAGCCGAGACGTTGGAACACAATAATTCTCCTTCTAAGTGAGTTAAAATGTTCAAACTTGGTGTATATGCTTATTAGGCCAATGCCTTGATGGAGTTCGAAGATGAGCATTTTCCGCTTAGAGTAAGCAGAGATAAAAAATTTGATTTGTTGATACTTTGGGACAAGATAACTTAGGTTCATCTTGATTGATGATTTTTATGCCAATACAATGACTGCATTCTCATTTAGTAATGGATTCGACAGTAACAGTGTATAGAAACGATTGACTTGGACACGAGCGCCCTTTCCCTTGGCCAGAGGGGCCCTTTTGTCTGCCTTTAGGGTCCCCCTAACTAGGGTACATTTTCATTTTTCTCGTCGGTTTTAGCATTTTTCTTTATAAAACACTTTTGGATGACACTTCGTGCACAGTTTGATTGCTCGATACGTTTGAAAAAAATAAATGTGCGATAAATTAATATGTGTCTTCTATTTATTTTGGGATTTCGGCGGGGGACATCAGCCTCACTGTTGGCTTGTTTTGTTTGATTACTTATCAGTTAATAATAATAATAATCCGGAAATTTATATTGCGCACAAACACCATAGTAACAAGGTCCCTAGTGCGCTTGCAAAGTTTATGCTAGTTCGGTCCCAAAGTGTAACTGGAACAGATATGTTTTTAGTCTACGTTTGAAAATGTCAGTTGATTTGGATTTTTTAAGGGGATGATTAAGATCGATCGAGTTCCATAATACAGATAAAGCATATCTAAAAGAACGTCTACACATTTGGAGATTCACTTTTGGTACAACAAAGAGGTTTTTGTCATTTGATCGCAGAGTTCGAGAGTGTTGTGGTTTAACAAGTAGATCGGATATGTAATCTGGAGCGGTGCCATTTGTTGATTTAAATGTTAATAATAATATTTTATTGTTAATACGTGATTTAATTGGAAGCCAGTGAAGTTCGCGCAATACTGGAGTCATATGATTTCTTTTTCTGGTGCCTTTGATCAACCGTGCTGCAGCAATCTGGACATGTTGAAGCTTTTGTAGGTGGCAGTCTGCGGCACCATAAAGTACAGCATTGTGGTAGTCGAGTTTAGACATAACAAGGGACTGGACGAGTAGCTTCAGGTTATCGGTAGATAGATACTGTGTAATTTTACCCAGTTGATGTATTTTAAAGAATGCAGATGATGTTGAAGCTGATATATGATGTTTGAAAGACAAGTTTTTATCTAGGATAACTCCAATGTTTTTGACTTTAGGTGATGGCGTGATAGTTTCGCCTGCAATGAAAAGAGTGCAGTCCCTGATCTGCTGGAGTTTTTGTTTTGTTCCTATAAACATAAATTCGGTTTTGTCTGGGTTTAATTTCAGGAAATGAAATGTCATCCAGGTATGAATTTCATCAAGACAGTTTTCAATATTGCTTAATATTGAGTCTTGTGTAGCAGACTCGAAACTAATATACAGTTGAGTATCGTCAGAAAATAGGTGGATCATAAGTCCATATTTTAATGCTATTTTATTCGGTGGTTTTGTAAAGATGATAAAGAGAACAGGACCCAGTACAGAGCCTTGAGGAACCCCACAAAGAGGGTTCTGTTCTCGGAGTATTTACCATTTATGAGTACTTTTTGTTTTCTGTCAGTTAAGTACGACTTAAACCAATTAAAGGCACATTCCCTTAAACCAATTTCTTCCCAGAGTGTATCCAGAAAGTCTGCAGTTTTCAAAGTATCAAAAGCGACCGATAAGTCTAACAATACTAGCAAAGCAGCTTTTTGTTTGTCAATCTCTTCATATACGTCGTTGACAATTTTAATGATGGCTGTTTCTGTGCTGTGAGATGGTTTATATGCACTTTGGAGTGGATTATCTAGTCTGTTGTCATTGATGTGTTGATTCAACTGGACCAGGACATACTTTTCAACCAACTTCGATACATAACTAAGGTTACTCACAGGTCTATAATTTTTCAAACAGTTTTTGTCTAAAGTTGACTTCTTGATTAGTGTTGTAACTATTGCCTGTTTGAGTTCCCGAGGAAATATACCTGTTTCCAGAGATGCGTTGACAATGTTTATGAGAGGTTGTATGAAACTTTTGATGCGCTGCTTCAATAACCATGTTGGTAACGGATCAAGTGGGCATGATTTGGTTTTAGTCATCTTGATTATCTCTAGAAGTTCAGCTTCGGTATAGAGACGGAAGGTAGCAGTTGTTGAATCTTTGTATGATAACGGAAGAATATTCGTGTACTGTTTTCCTATTATCTCAGATCGAATTAGCGAAATCTTATCATGGAAATATTGTACGAACACATTAGCCAGCACTGATTCTGATTCATAATCAGGTAAGATGCTGCTATTTTTAGATGTATTTAGTAGATCATATGCTGTTGAATAAAGTTTTTTTGGATCCGATTTTGATTCCGTAATCTTGTCATTGTAATATTTTACTTTAGATTCTGTTACTAGTTTCTTCACCTTGATAATTTCGGTTCGAAAAATTTGCATGTGAACATGTAACCCAGTATGCAAATATGTACGTTCTGCTTTCCGGCGAACTTTTCTTGCATCCATTATGTCATTGTTGAACCAAGGACAACCATCCTTAATGATTAAACTCTTAGACTCTTCAGGAGCATGTTTATCAACGATTATCTTTACTGTGGAATTATAACTATCAATCAGTTCGTTTGGACTAAACTTCGTTGAGTCGACGATGTTTGATAAAACCTGTAAATCACATTCAAAACTGTCTGGAGAGATATTCCTGAACTTCCTGAATTTGATGGATTTCCGGTTCACGGTCTCAGATAAGTTCATAGTATAGGGTATAGAAAAGTGTATGGCATAATGATCACTTAACAATGGGTCACACACAGATATGTCCGTTATTTCGAGGTCATAACTGCCAGTGTTCGTTATGACTAAGTCTAATATATGACCTAAACGATGAGTCTGTACATTTACATGTTGATGTAATCCAAACGAATCAAGAAGTGAAACAAAGTTATTTGCAGAAGTGTTACTGGAATCATCAATATGGATGTTGAAGTCCCCCGTCAATAGCAGTTTTTCAGGTTTCGAAACGAGCGATTCGTATAATGATCCGAATTCAAGGAAAAAATCACTTATTGGTAGAATGCGGTTTGTTAGTTTGTCTTTCACGACAGGTGATCGGTAAAGGACTATTATTCGAATAATGGTTTTCTTAGAATGGAGAGTAACTTCAATATATTCAAAGGATTTGAATTTTGGTTGGTTCTTAGAGGAAATGTTCCATTGCGAGGAACATATTTCAATTCATATCCAAATGAACGAAGATTGCTGATAATGGGGCCACTCGTCTCTGAACCAAGCCATGTTTCTGCGAGTAGAGCTATCTCACAATTCTTTTCCAATAAGTGTTCAACTAGTGTGATAGATTTGTCATTCAAAGACCTGATATTTAGATTACATAATCTGAGAGTATTTGTTAACTTCATATTGTTCTTTGAACTTTGTTCAGCTTTGGTTATTTTGACCTTTCTCCCAGCTCTTTTTCCCCTTGAGGTTTTTTTTTTAAACCTTAGTAAGTTCATTTCACAGAGGGTGTCAATGAGTGTTGAGTTAAGAATTGGTTGTATGTTGCTCACTGAATGAAGACTTTCTGAGCTGTACTTAATTATCATTGTAATCCAATTTATACACAACAAATCTGAGTTGCTATTCACAGTAAATGTTCTTATATATCCTAATAGTAAAACAGAAAACCATGCATAGTTTAAAACTGAATTGAAAATCATCTCTTTTCTGTAAAAAATATTGTTCTTTATGTTGTCACACACACATAGGTCAAAACCATATCCATTAGCAGTTTATATATCCGAAGAAATTTGGAAAACTTTGCAGAGCTCTCAACTGCTGCTACCAAGCGAAAGGGAGATCACTCATTAGTTAGTTTCTGAACTGTGTGATACTGATTAAAATCTTTATCGATTTTGCAATTTGAATTTTTCTGAAGATATCTATAGTCAGTTATTGATATAGAAATTTATATATTTTCCAAATATTTATCAGGTGGAGACAGTAGTTCAAGATTAAATATAGAACGGTTAGATTCTATCATAGCAGATGTTGCGTCATTGAGTGAAGATGGTGATTCTCTCTTTAGATCTCACAGGTAAATATACCCGATATAAACTAGATAATTTCGGTACTTACATATGGTTCAATTGTATTTCAGTAAATCGCTAAGGGGCCTTTATCTGTGGGGAAACCTTAGCAAGGCCTTCACGGAATACTCTACACTAAAGCGTAGCTTGTGAGCCTCTCAGATTCCTCAGTCGTCGCCAATACCAAGTCTCCCGCTTTCAAGCGTAAATATCTGCTTGTGATAATCGAGTTGCAAAGTTCAAGGTTCGTTCAGTGTTAAGGTTTCCGAGGAGATCGCGCTGTAACAATCTCTGATTGGACGCTACTGTTCACATGTCTGTAGATAACGTAGCAATTACTTCGGAAATTGCAGAAACATGAAGTAATACATATGAACAAGTATATGAAAGTGTGGGTAATAAATATGATATACTAATATAGGTAATAATATGATATAATAAAATTTTATGATATAAAAATTTAGGTAATAAATATGACACTAGTATTAGGTAATATATATGATGTAGTATAGACTAGTATAAGTAAGAAAATATGATACATTATATATTAGTATAGAATAGGCAATAGATGTGGTATAATATGATAATATATTATCATATACTAGTATACATTAGGTAATAAATATGGTATAGTATATAATATTATTATATACTAGTATAGATGGGGGTTGGGATGGCCTAGTGGTCTAGAGTGCTTCGACCTCTAGCTGGCCGGTCACCTCTGGCTTGCGGCTGTGGTTTCGAGCCCTGGTGTGAGCGTATGTGGCTCCTTCTCTTCCTCGTGGGTTTCCTATGGGAACTCCGGTTTCTTCCCACCGCTAAAGACCCCTACGCGCAAGCGAATTATTGAAATAAAAGTAAGCCATATGTTAGTCCCTAAATAACCTAGTTTGTGTCGAGTGGACGTTAAACCCCATTTTTCCCTCTCTCCCTCTCTCTTACTAGTATAGATTAGGTATATTATTATATACTAGTATATATTAGGTAAAAATATAGTATAGTATAATATTATTATATACTATAGGTTAGGTATTAAATATGGTATCGTATAATATAATCATACACTATAGGCTAGGTAAGAACATTATAAAAGTAGTATATACTTGAATTGGTAATGCATTATTACATAGTATAATATATTACAGTATAGGTAATTTAGATGATCCAGAAGTTTTATCACAAGATGGAGAAGACGGTAATGTTATTGATGTTATCACAAACTTAATTGAAGACGAATGGATAGAAAAGGGAAAGGTAAGTAAATTTGGTGGCCATTAGGTAATGGGGCATAAATATCCATTTTGGTGAACAAATATGTCATTTCATTGAGTCATCATAAAGTGTAAGATATGAGTAGTGAGTCATGTTGAATTTAAAACCTTTTAAAAAATATCAAATAAGACCACTTTCTTTGTTATTTGTGCCTCTTAAGCCCGGTCCACACCGCTACGACTACACACAACCCGACAGTTCTCAGCGTCTTGGGTAGTTGTAAAAAACAAAAATCGGGACGCGTCTATACTTCACTTGCCCACGACGGTACTAGTCCACATAGGCCCGACTCTCACAGATTATGCGTCGTGAGTTACGCCACTTCCCTCTAGCGGACTAAATGCTACTCTCTGATTGGCTAAACATCGTAAGGGTTACGACTGCACCCAACTGCATCCGACTACGACTGAACATGCTCAGTTGGGCCGACGGGCAACGAAAAGACGGAAATCGATTGAATCGTGGTCGTGGGACTGTCCACACTTCACTGATTATCTGATACAAGACGTTGCGTTGGGTAGAGTCTGGGCAAGTCGTGGCGGTGTGGACCTGGCTTAATGGACCTGAAGTATCTAATTTTATGATCACCATTTTAGTTTTATTATCTAACAATCTAACATGTTAATGATGTTGTACTTGTATATTTTTTGTTTTAGATTAGTTTTAGTGTGTTAAGAAGGTATGTTAGTCATATGGGATTTCTTGTTACTGGACTTATTATGATGATGTTTCTACTGTATCAAGTTGCTGCTGTCAGTAGTAATATCTGGTTAAGTGTGTGGATTGAGGATACATCTAATCAAGATATAACGCAAGATGGCCTTACAAATACAACAAAATATGGCCTTACAAATATAACACAATATAGCCTAACAAATATAACACAATATGGACTTACAAATATGACACAAGACGAATTGACGAACAAGGATGAAGTAAATGTTCCGTTATCACCAGTTACCTACTACCTGGGAATATATGCCTTCCTTTCTCTTGCGCAAGGTAAATTGTACTTATTAATACCTACAAAATGAAAAATATATGTAAACATTTATGGGACCACTTTTGTGGTAGATCAAGGTTGTGGCCATCGGAATCGCCGCACTCAAGTGACAGTGTAAAAAGTTACTTATTGGCCTGTTTGTGTTGAACTGTAAATTTGAGCTATGTGTTGGTATGGGAGATGATGCTGTTGAAATTGAATATTATATTCTGATCCAGGTATGCGCCACAAATCACCATTGACACTCAGATATTTCAGTATTTCCCCCTTTAACCAATTATTGTACACTTAGTGTAAACATCTGCAACCCACCACACGTCCCATATGTATTAACGAATATTTCACTGGAAATCGCGAAATAAAGAATTTGTCAAACTCCAGTTTCCCTCAGTTAAGAATATATCTGTTGATAATAAGTATACAAGGCTATTCCGATTACTTCCATTCTGTAAACTAGAATTTCAATTTTTTACTATAATGTTTGGATTTCTTTCAGCTGTGTTAGTGTTAATGTACATGGTAACACTATATACCAGTATGGTTCGAGCTGCAAAAGTAATGTTTTCTTGCCTTTTAAATAATATTCTACATCAACCAATGAGTTTCTTTGACACAACGCCAAGTGGACGAATCATGAACAGGTTTACAAGAGATGTTAATATATTAGATACGGGTTTAAACTATTTTACACGCCAGTTTTTGAATACATTATTTGTTATTATCAGTATTGTTGTTGTTATATCGTATAGTGCACCTGTATTTATAGCTGCTGTAATTCCTATATTCACCATCTACTATTTTATCCAGGTAATGTATATCTTATCACATGATACTAGTCAATTTGTCATGTTTTCTTCTTGTCAATTAATGCTCAGGCTTGTTTTTGCGCCCATCTTGGATGACTGGCCCTGATATTGGCCTGTTTGATTAATACTAAAAAGTATTTACAAATGCATTATGTAAGAGCTTAATCTGCCTATTGTAGATCTTTATTATTTTAAAATTTATTCAAATTGCAAGCCTATCATGACATGGATAATCTAGACTTTGTCTCGGTTGTCAGGTACCGTTGCTACGATCATAAACAGTTTAAGGTAAAACTGCAAACACTGATGAGTGCTGACTGCGCTCATTCTATAGAAATTTGAACGGAATTTTCAATATTATCTATTGTTGAACTATCATTTAATTTATGAATCTTTAATTTGGTGTAACTAACAGATGGTTTAATTTTTATTGGAATAATTCGTTTGCGCATAGTATTCTTTAGAACTTGGGATAAATGGAGGACCCAGAGACAACCCGTGGGGTGTGACAGGCAACCCTTGTGTATCCTCGTCATATACACAAGCGGGAAATCGAAACCTCGGAACATGTTCCATTGACAGATATAAAATGAAAATGGATTCAACGTCCTACTGTACCCAATAACATGTCTTATGATCTAAGGCGCACGTGTTAAATCCTTCTCCCCGCCCCCTTGTTGTTTAGTACGCCTGGTTTTTAATCGTTTTTATACGCCCACATTGAAATGTGGTCGTATATTGTCGTCGCCCCCGTCCATCCGTCCGTCCGTCCGTCGGTCCGTCGGTCCGGCGTCCACAATTGCTTGTGGACGCTCTAGAGGCTAAAGTTAGTATCCGATTGACTTTAAATTTATACACAGTGTTTAAGGTCATGAGACGAAGAAGCCTTTTGTTTTTCAGCGATTTCCGATAATAACTACCAGAGTTATGGCCCATGATCGCTTCAAAAAATCTTGTGGACGCTCTAGAGGCCAAAGTTAATATCCGATTGGCTTTAAATTTATACACAGTGTTTAATGTCATAAGACGACGAAGAAGCCTATTGATTTTCAGCAATTTCCGATAATTAGTGCCAGAGTTATGGCCCTTGATCACTTCAGAAAATCTTGTGGACGCTCTAAAAGCCCAAGTTAATATCCGATTAACTTTAAATTTATACACAGTGTTTAAGGTCGAAGAAGCCTATTAATTTTCAGTGATTTCCGATAATTAGTGCCAGAGTTATGGCCCTTGATCACTTCAAATAATCTTGTGGATGCTCTAGAGGCCAAAGTTGATATCCGATCGACTTCAAATTTATACACAGTGTTTAAGGTCATAAGACGAAGAAGCCTATGGATTTTCAGCGATTTTGGATAATTAGTGCCAGAGTTATGGCTCTTGATCACTTCAAAAAATCTTGTGGATGCTCTAAAAGCCAAAGTTATTATCCGATTGACTGTAAATTTATACACAGTGTTTAAGGTCATAAGACGAAGAATCCTATTGATTTTCTGCAATTTCCAATAATTAGTGCCAGAGTTATGGCCCTTGATCACTTCAAAAAATCTTGTGGACGCTCTAAAAGCCAAAGTTAATATCCGATTGACTCTAAATTTATACACAGTGTTTAAGATCATAAGACGAAGAAGCCTATTGATTGTCAGCGATTTCGATAATTAGTGCCAGAGTTATGGCCCTTGATCACTTCAAAATATCTTGTGGATGCTCTAGAGGCCAAAGTTGATATCCGATTGACTTCAAATTCATACACAGTGTTTAATGTCATGAGACGAAGAATCCTATTGATTTTTAGCAATCTCTGATAATTATTGCCAAAGTTATGGCCCTTGATCACATCAAAAAATCCTGTGGACGCTCTACAGGCCAAAGTTAATATCCGATTAACTTTAAATTTACACACACTGTTTAAGGTCGTAAGACGAAGAAGCCTACTGATTTTCAGTGATTTCAAATAATTACTTTCAGAGTTATCTCCCTTGATCACTTAAAAAAACCTTGTGATGCTATAGATGCCAAACTTATCATCCGATTGACTTCAGATTGATACACAGAGTTTAAGGTGTTGAGACGAACAAGTATTTTGATTTTCAATGAATTTTTGCTAACTGAACAGCTAAGGCAAAACTTTATAAAAAGCAAACAAATTCCAATGATTTTCAGATAATTACATAATGGGTTGTTACTCTTAATCAGATTTTAGTGTATTACAAATGTTTCATTACCAAAAAAAGTAAAAATATGCGACAACCCTTGTTGACTGCCCGGACGATTTAGCTGCTGTGGGCGTATGTTTCGTTGCCTGGCAACCTATCTTATATGTTTCGGGCAAAGTTTTTATAAGTTTGATTATTATCTTTTTAGAAATTTTACGTTCCAACATCACGTCAATTGAGGCGTAATGAGTCGATTGCTCGATCGCCTATATACTCCCATTTCACAGAAACTATCACAGGCGCTAGTTCGATTCGAGCTTATTCAGATGTAGAACGATTCCGTGCTGATGCACAAAAACGGATGAATAAAAATAATGTCTTTCATTTTGCCGCCATATCCATCAGTAGGTAAGTACACTTGAACAAACACAAACTCCAAAAAACTATTCATTGGGTACACTGTTCTTCGTCTTGAATCTATTGTTTTCAAGTTTATGAGTAAAGCTGTAGGTCTGCAGTGGGAAGGTACATTGAATCTTCTTATCAGCACATTATGTCCTGTTTGTTTTTTAGAGATTCCATTTGTTGTATTAAAGGTACTCTCACGATTTGAACAGAGTCCCAAAAATAAAAATCCGTGTACATATGAAAGTTAAGCGCCAAAATATAGAGGAATGGTGTATTTACCTTTAGGGCTTTTAACACAAAATTAAGCAGTTTTATTCACCAAAACATAATCGGGATTTGCCCTTTAAGATATGTACTATTGACTATCGTAATATGTTACTATTGCATTCTATAGTTTGTATCGTATTGTACGTGTAGCGGGGTTTCTATTCAATGAAGAAACGAAACACCAGGTCGTAGGTTCAGGAATTTATTGTGGATTGTATAAATAAGTTTACAAAAAACACTCCGAATAACACAAAGAAATGTATAAATAACTATATATATATTTTTTTAAATGAAGCGGGGTCAGATTTATTTGGAAAAAGTAATGGATAAGGATAATAATGGTGACCTTATTTGCAGATATATGAGTATTTTAATAGCAATACATACAAATACATAATATATCCTTTAAAATAGAAGGTTATGATAAGACTGACTATTATGATATGGATACCATATAAACACAGCTATAGATACAAAACTGAAATCTATAATAATTAAAAGTACAATATTCTCAAATTGTACACATACTTATAGAAATACATGTAGAAATATATTATAATTATACCACCATATTTCTATCAGTTTATCGAGTTAAAAGTGAGTACTTGCCATTCGAAAGAGATTTCTGACCATCTTCAAGATATAGCATTAAAGAGACAATACCATACATTCTAAAGGTGGAATACCGTATATATACAGATATACCCTAAAAAGCACTAACACACTGTATTGTTGTATTGTATTGTAGATGGTGTAGAATGAGATTAGAGATTTTGGGAAATATTACAGTTTCAATAGCATCTTTATTAGCCGTATTGATGCCACATATGACGGGGAGTGAAGTTGGTCTTTCAATCATTTATGCCATACAGGTAATATAATATATTCTTATTTGAATGATTTTAATTCTTTTCTAGTATTAACCCTAGCAGAAGAATGAAATCCGTATAAAATCTAGATTTTCTTGAATTACCTCGTAGGTACCAAACTATTATGTTTTATTATACGTCCACATTTTCATGTGGACGTATTATGTCGTCGCCCCTGTCCGTCCGGACGTCCGTCCGTCCACAATTTGTTTGTGGACTCTCTACAGGTCACAATTCTTATCCGATTTTGACGAAACTTGAAATATAGGTTTATCCTTATAAGATCTCGGTTCCTTTCGATATTGGCATGTATCGGATCAAAACTTCATGGATTATGGCCCCTGATTGTACGAAAAATCATGTTTTTAGCTTGTGGACCCTATAGAGGTCACAATTTTGAACCGATTTTGATGAAACTTGACATGCATGTTTATAACCCAAAGATCTTGGTTCCTTTCCATATTTGCAGCCATCAGATCGTAACTTCCTGAATTATGGCCCCTGATTGTCCGAAAAATTGCCCTTTTTAGCTTGTGGTCCCTCTGGAGGTCAAAATTATTATCTGTTTTAAAAAACCGTTTGATTATATCACCGTTACATGGTAATGAAGGTTGAGTTAAAATTTCGTGAAAATCGGACCAAAATTGACAGACAAAATGGCCGCCGTTTGTACGCGATTAGTGTGAAAATATGTTATATCAAGGTTGTGGACCCTATAGAGGTCACAATTTTAAACCGATTTTGATGGAACTTGACATGCATGTTTATAACCCAAATATCTTGGTTCTTGTCGATATTTGCGCCCAATGGATCGTAACTTCCTGAATTATGGCCCCTGATTGTCCGAAAAATTGCCCTTTTTAGCTTGTGGTCCCTCTGGGGGTCAAAATTATTATCCGATTTAAAAAAACGTTTGATTTTATCACCGTTACATCATAATCAAGGTTAAGGTGGAATTTCGTGAAAATCGGACCTAAATTGACTGAAAAAATGGCTGCCGCTTGTACGCGAAGAGTGTAAAAATATGGTATATCAAGGTTGTGAACCCTGTAGAGATCACAATCTTCATTCAATTTTGATGAAACTTGAAACACATGTTTACAACTTAACAATCTTAGTAACCCAAAGATCTTGGTTCCTTTCGTTATTTGTGCATATCGGATTGTAACTTCCTGAATTATGGCCCCTGATTGTACGAAAAATGACCTTTTTTTTTAGCTTGTGGTCTCTCTGGGGTCAGAATTATTATCCCATTTAAAAAAACGTTTGATTATATCACCGTTACATCGAAATGAAGGTTGAGGTCGAATTTCGTGAAAATCAGACCAAAATTGACAGCTGTTCTTGTCAGGCCATCCATCCTTCATCACTAACAAAGGGAAACCACGCCTGAAAATCTAGATGAACTTGGTCAACAAAAGCAGGGATCGAAAAACCCAACCTCAAGGCTACCGAGCCAGCATCTTACCCACTTAGGAACGTGATCCCCTGTCGAATTTGAAGCCTACTGAAATGAACCTTTTATAACCCAAAGATTTTAATTCATTTCGAAATTTGCACATATCAAATTCTAACTTAATGATGTAGGAAAAATCACTTTCGGTATTGCTTGTTCTCTATCCATCTCTCGAAAATGTGGGCGTATCCTGCCTGGCAGTGCCAGCCTATCTTATTGGACATTTGTTATATTGAAGGTAACACAATCGTTGAATATATTTGTACAAGTATCAACTCAGCTAGAAGTGAATATTGTGTCCGTAGAGAGAATATTAGAATATACAGATATACCACAAGAAGTGAGTATAATTATATTGGCATAGCCAACTCTTATTCATAATAAAAACACACAAAACTTATAGCATATTGTCTACATTGTCGTTTCCATATCTGTCTTTCCATAGGTTCGTCGTTTGTGAAGGCATTTCGGTCTACAATTTTTAGTAAAAGTTGCAGTACATGTTGTTGTTTATTTACATGACATCTTAGAAAGGTTCGGCAACATGTTTGGGACTTTAAATCTGTGACAGATTGAAAACAACCATTATGAATAATTAAATTTAGTGTGTAGCTTTCTAGCCAGGGGATCGAGGATTAATTAGAATTGGGTGCAACTTGCTTCTTAGAGTAAGTGCAGAAGAAACGCACTATGTATACACAAAACAAGCCCGACACGACAAGCCTGACACGACAAGCCCGACACGACAAGCCTGCGGACAAGACAAATTACATAGACATTGCAAGAAATAAACATAAATATCAAATCAAGTGAATTGATCCGGAGGGGGGGGGGGCAGCCGTAAGTGACCACTGTGATGTATAGTCCCGGACCTACAATGACACAGAGTTCACTCGAAGCGAAAAATGTCTGATTTACAAAAGAAAAAGATGCAACAGAGTTAATGCAACCTATCGTAACGGTAGTTTTATCTTGAATGGCGATAGTCTGCCAGTTGACGTAATATAAACTCTTTTTTTCGTAACAATTACTAATAATCATTTTGCAGTGGACGCTAACGGCCCCCGGATCCATTCACTCTTTTTGAATTGTTTTGTTTGTGGTCTCTGAGTGCGATGTCTACCCATGTATTTGTGTTTTTGTGTAGAATTGTGTTTGGTGCAGCCCCCTGCACTTACTATTAATATACATGTACTTTTAGGCGGATTGGTTTATAGAAGAAAGTAAACCTCCAGATGAATGGCCAAATTCTGGCGAAATACAACTTGATAACTTACAAACCCGATATCGTGCTGACTTACCGCTAGTATTGAAGGGTATTTCCTGTAGTGTGAGGGGTGGCGAAAAGGTATTTTTCTGTAGAGATGCTAATAGAAGGCGGGTTGGGGAGGGTCGTGAATTTCCGGAGTCCAAAAAAGCTGCTTTATATAAACGAGTATTTGGGATACTAACCCATTTAAGTTGGGCAAAAGGTAAATTGGACCCAAGGTCGGTCTTTTCAAAGGGTTAGGGTTAGTATTTTCCAAAATACTCATTTATAAACTCAGGAAATTCTCGAACCTCTCAAACATCTTCTATGTTTGTTTGTGAATATTATATATTATTTGTCTGTCTGCGGATATAAACTCTTGAGCTTTCACTAAGTTGTGTAGAGTTTCAACGAGCAAACTGTACAACAACCATGCGCTTATAGTGTCATCATAGATGGGCTGAGAAGGAGACTGCGAGAATGTTAGGCTCAGGAAATCCTAAAGAAGTTAATCTTCTCGGCCGTTCCGGGTCCATTTTATTCTTGTATTCAGGTCGTTTTGAGGAATTGGTAAGATTGCCACATACTGGGGCTTCGTGCTCAGGATATGCACTAGAAAGAACCATGATTTATAGTCAGTTCGTCCCAGGTGGTCAGTGTGGTGCCGTGTCAGGTTGTCCATTGGCAATTTTAGGTGTACTCGGTTATCAAGACTTCCCACTCCACCATGTGAGTTGTGGCTTAACAACTGGATTCAGATTATTGATCATGTCTTGAACATCTTATAAGCACTCTCTCTAAGCCTAGACTTTCTTCCATTCGATTAGGGGGTGGGGGTGAATGGTTGACGCAAGTATGTTGCATCATAAGGTCTGTCATTGTGTCAAGTGGTGTGGTTTTATTCCCCGCTTGTTCGTGACAAGGAGTAGAGTCGCCTGTGCAATGTTGTGGGTTTTCCCCGGCCTCCCCGGTTTTACCTTACTGCTAAAGACCCATACACGTAAGGAATTGATTGAAATAAAACTGAACCATATATTAGTCCCGAAATGACCTAACTTGTGCCGAGTTCCCTTCTCGTTCTATAAGAAACTTTGGCGAAATGTTTATTGTAACCTTTTATTTTACAGGTGGGGATAGTAGGCCGTACAGGAGCAGGCAAGTCATCTCTATCTATGGTGTTATTTCGTATTATAGAATCAACAGGCGGTGTAATTAGAGTTGATGGTATAGATATAGCTGCATTAGGGTTACATGATTTAAGATCTAACATAACAATATTACCACAAGTAAGTTATATCATTCAGTATTAAACCTTAGTATTTCACCCTTTTGATGAGAGTGGCAGCGACCGCGTTACATGTACTTGATTTGGATTATGGAGAAATTACTTTAAAACTTTGTAACTTCTCAAAATATTTAAATCTAGTGACATTTTTTATAAATGGGTCGGGTAAAGTCGTGTTGCCTGCATACATCACTGATGTATTGCATAATTTTATACTCTTATCAATTGTTTTTTTAGGATCCTGTCTTGTTTACGGGTGCTTTACGAATAAATTTAGATCCATTTAATGAATTTAGTGATGAGGATTTGTGGACAGCATTGGAACATGCCCATTTAAAAGAGTTTATATCCACACTACCATCAGGTTTAGATTATGAATGCGACGAAGGTGGTGGAAATTTAAGGTACATCTACATTTTTATACTTATATCAGATTAAGAGTTATAGCCATTATAATGTCATCTTAGGTAGGTTTTTAGTCTACGATTGGTGGGCACAGATGTCTATAGCATATACATGATACTTAATATAATTTAAGCTTGGTTGTACCCATATCATCATTGATGACTCATTTTCCTTTGGTTTTATTTCCACCTATTTTAACTGTTAGATAATCACTTACATGATTTTGTATGGTCGTGTATGGACCATAATTTTATGTTGAATAACATTATCCGCATAAGTGTATGGCGGGGGAAAGCGGCAAAAACCTAATGTTATGTAGAAATGTCTAATTCAAAACACACACGTAACATAATACCATATACCAAATACCTAAAACGTCTAATGCAAAAAACAAAATACAAGAAACCACTAATACAAAATACCTCATACGTCTATTGCAAAAGACAAAATGCAAGAAACCTCTAATACAAAATACATATAACCTCTTATGCACAATTGATTTTACAATCTGAAACATCTACCATACGCATTAGATGACATATCTCGTTGTCATTACTTACGTTTCTCCACTGCTGAATTATCTTTATTTAGGTCAATGTCAAGGTCGAACTATTTTCTAATCGACACAATGATTTCTCCCAAACGAAGGGAGCTAACTCTAGTTTATTGTTCTGGTCTCAGACTAGTAATTATTTGTCCATTGACTTCAATGTTAAATGCCTGTAACATCACAGGCTGCAGTTTTTTTCTCAACATTCCGTTGCTTCCAATCTTTTTGGGCACAATGGGGACCACATTTGGCAATCTCCTCATCATAAATTTGTAGGGGGTTGACCATTTCGATTTTTTGCTACGGGGATTTTAAGTTGATTGGGGTGAAAATCTCACTTCCGACACAATGATTGCTCCGCAGAAAGACATTTTACACCCCCTATCCCTCCGCTGTAATATCCTCAGTATTACCCAAAACTGCTATGAAATTGAAAATTTGATGCCTTTTCTCCAATTCTAGACCAAAAAGTCAACCAAAAAATGTAGGAAGACGGGAGAAAAAAAATAAGGGAAAAATTGTCTATTTATAAATCGCACTACATGTTGCTGCTATTTGAACAAATCTTTTGTAATCTAATAAACAAACATATATGCAATTCCCTGGCCAAAGTTTATGAAAATCCATGCATTTTCAGATGAGCAGTGCTGCATTCTGCAAACACTATAATACATCAGAAAACTGCGGAATTTCATACAGTTTTTCGCAGTTAACGCAGTTTCAAGTGTCAAATTATGGTTAAATCTAAGATGTTGAAACCTGCAGTGCCAATCAATTTTAAACTGTCTCCTATATAGCTGTATTTCCATAGGAGAAGTAAGTTGAAATTATCTGATTGTGTAACACTACAACAGCTTTTTCAACCCCACCCCAGTATGAAATCGTATAATTTGAAAGCACATGGATTTTGAATTCCACAGAACATTTTTATTATTGAACATAAATGCATTCTGTAAAAAGATGAGATAAATTCAACCCCCTACAAATTTATGATGAGGAGATTGCCAAATGTGGTCCCCATTGTGCCTAAAAAGATTGGAAGCAACGGAATGTTGAGAAAAAAAACTACAGCCTGTGATGTTACAGGCATTTAACATTGAAGTCAATGGGCAAATAATTACTAGTCTGAGTCCAGAACAATAAACTAGAGTTAGCACCCTTCGTTTGGGAGAAATCATTGTGTCGATTAGAAAATAGTTCGACCATGACATTGACCTAAATAAAGATAATTCAGTGGAGAAACGTAAGTAATGACAACGAGATATGTCATCTAATGCTTATGGTAGATGTTTCAGATTGTAAAATCAATTGCGCATAAGAGGTTATATGTATTTTGTATTAGAGGTTTCTTGTATTTTGTCATTTGCATTAGACGTATGAGGTATTTTGTATTAGAGGTTTCTTGTATTTTGTTTTTTGCATTAGACGTTTTAGGTATTTGGTATGGCATTATGTTACATGTGTGTTTTGAATTAGACATTTCTACATAACATTAGGTTTTTGCCGCTTTCCCCCGCCATATAAGTGTTCATTATGTCCAATAGTGCTTTCTGGTTAGATGCCCCTATTGTCAAGAAGGGTGCTTTCACTGCTTTGGCAATCATTGATCAGTTTTAATTCATACTAATTATTGAATTTGCTTATTACCGTAATTTGAATTCTTATCAATTTAGGCTCAAATATCATCACTTACTGTAAAAAAAAAAAACCCAAAATATATTAGATAATATTAAGTTTGAGATTTAGCTCCTTTGTTCAACATAACTAATTATGTTTTTTTTTATATTTAGTATTGGACAGCGTCAGCTATTATGTTTAGCTAGAAGTTTATTAAGGAAAACAAAAGTATTAATATTAGATGAAGCTACAGCTGCCGTTGATTTGGAAACTGATGATTTAATACAAAAGACAATACGATCAGAGTTTAAAGACTGTACTGTGTTATCTATAGCTCATCGTTTAAATACCATTATGGATTATGATCGGTAAATATTTTATACGTAGATATAAGTGTAGGCGTATTATATCGCTACCCTGTCCGCCGGTACGTCCGTCAGTCAGTCAAAGTTCCAAATTCGGTGTGAAGAATTGTGGTCAGAAGAAGAACAATCCCGGTCGATTTTCAGAGATTCGTAACTTTTCGTTACAGAGTTGCGGTAGACGAAACACTTTTGGACCGATCTTCGTCAAATATGGTACGAAACATTGGGGTCATGCGAGAATGAACCCTATCGATAACCAGAGTTCTTCGACTTTCTTTGTCGGAAGTCTTGTGAATATGAAAGAGGCTTTAGTTTTAACGGTTTGTTTCAAATGTTGTCTGAAACATTGTGGCCATTGTCATGAGAGGTCGATATTAAGCGTTACTCGACCTTCCGTAACGTTTGCAGAAATTCTTGTAAAATTGAAAGAGACTAGAGTTATCAACGGATTATTTTTAAATTTGATCTAAAGCACTGTGGCTATTAGGGGACGGAGCCTATTGATATTTAACGTTTCACAAATTTCCAGACCGAGGTTATCTCTCTTTGCCGAAAACTTTGTGAAGGCGGAGAGGCAAGCATTTTTAGCGGATCCTTTTCCAATTTGATGTGAAGCATTACGGTCATGAGAGGACGAACAATTAAATATCGTTATTCAGAGTTTGGCGACCTTCCGTTCCACACCTTTTTCACTCCCTTAACGGAATTGTTCAATTTTGTAAAAAGAAAGAGATGATGTTTCTTGAAGGCATCCTTTCTTATCAAATTTGATCAGCATCCACGTTTTCCTTTCGGATAACCTGCTGTGGAGACATGCCATGGCTGCGTGGCTCTCATTGGATAATTTCGTTTTACTGAATTAAACTTAAGGCCGTGTGTGTTGCAACTTAATACGTGAATACCATTTTAATGAATTCAACCAAGAGCTTTGGTATACTTTTGTTTTGCACCTTTAATACCATTTAAATTAACTGAACTAAAGGTTTTGAATCTGTATACTTTATATTTATTCACCACAATTCATTTTCGAAATTTCTTTTATCTACGAGAGATGGTTTTCTTGTGGTTCTTTTATCTACGAGAGATGGTTTTATTGTGGTAAGATCACGGAGTGAGCAGCTTTATTAAGTTTAATGTGAGAGCTTAGTACAATAAGGACACTTCCTTTTTGCTTAAATTTGAGTGTTATAATCCGTATGTTTTGTTGAGAAGTTGACTAATGTCATAGTGTACCTTTGTATATATTTTATTATATGATTTATGTTAATGTAGTAATTGACCAATGTCTGAATTGATATCTCACTAATTTTTCAAGTCTTTTAACTGTTTGAGTTTAAACTAAGTGCAACGATATACATATATACTACGTAATTATAGTTAACCCGCGTTCTTGCTATGCCCATATCGTCTTCTGTATTTAAACATCTGTTTCCTATGTGCAATTTAACATCTTATCAAATATCATTATACAATTATTTTAATCCTAAGCTTGTATATAATATGTTCTATATTCTACTGTAACTTCAGTCTGGTGACGGGCTCGCCCTAGCGATACCTATCTATCTCGTTATTGTGACCGTTAACCAGTTTTAAGCATTCGTTTATTATAAGTACAATTTTAACTAATTATATGAGTTTTCGTCGTTAGTGTTGGAATAAGCTACAACCCCCAGAAATCAACACTTCGGTACTAACATAGTTTAGTATAATTAATATGCTAGACTGGTCTGCAGTCTGGATAATATTGCTTGTCTTTCTTTCTCTTTGTCCATTTTTTGTCTCTCTTCCATCACTAATTGAGAACATGTCCGTCACTTTAAATTTCCGCTAGCAGCAAGTAACGCCCGTCCATCTCTTACAACAGAGGAAAAGGGAAACATAGAATCGATGGCTTTAATGATATTAAATTTCTGAAGCCGACAAATGTGTTGGTTTGGTTTCGACTATAAAATTATAATATTTATTTGTTTGCTTGTTTCAGTGTAATGGTACTAGATGATGGTGAAATTGTCGAGTTTGATAGCCCAACAAATTTATTGCAAGACAAACTTAGTGCATTTTATGGTATGGCTAAAGATGCCAACATCACCCAATGAAATTTGATTGAAATTGGGGACTAAATTAATGTAATTACTGTGTATATATATCTACTTTGTTGCTTTTAGAAGTTGCCCTGGATTATTAAATATTCTTGTTTTATTTCAATAATGTCGGCGTATTATGTCGTCACTTTATTGGTAATACCAATTGCAGAGTTTTTGTTGGGTTTTTTTTTGTAAAAGTTGTATTGCGATTTGTAATCCACGTGGCCGAGACAGCGATAATATTATGACTAGTCACACACGAACAATGATATTATTCTTATTGTAAATAAAGATATGTACAAAGAAAATATTTTTTAAATATTCAATCTCTTATTTTCGTGTTGGTTTCCAGTAAATGAGGCCCGCTTCCATGTATACGCGTTTCCGCCATCGGTTATGCTCATTCAGCAGAGGCGTGCTATGTGAGTAGGCTTTGTAGGCAACCCTGCCCCCATAAATGCGAAGACAAAATAAATAGAACATGTTTGATAACCATCGAATCCGGTGAGATATCCTACCGGGGAGTGTGTGGCTATTTGCCCTCCCTTCCGAAAAATGACCCCCCCCCCCTTCTCGAAATATGCCCTCGAATTTCGAAAAACTCATTGAAATGGCCTCGCCAGTGTCATGTTGCTAATACCCTAATGACAACACTCTGCCATCTTTTCCTGTCGACCTTCCCATGTTCCAAACAGATCCATCTCGACTTAAAAGAAAAAGAAAAACAGTGGTGCTTGGTAGCACTGGCAACACATTATGTATAAGCGACACATTTGGTAATAGTTACCAAATTCGCAATTTCAGCTTTCGTAAAATCATTACTGCAAGTTATTGTAAGAACAAACTCGTTGCCATTCAATTTGATATTGCAAATTTGGTAATACTTTACAGCCTAAAATTGTGATTAGGCCCTTATCTTCAGTATAAAAATTTTAATTTTGTAATATAATTGAGATTATTAATAAATCAATCACCATCTGCGATATCGTCATCGTCGTCATGTCCATCAAATCCAAATGTATTTTCATAATATTACGATGTCGGGTGTTCGATCCCTGCATGCAGTGGCCGAGAAAGTTCATCCAGATTTTCCGGCGTGGTTTCCACTTGTCAGTGACGCAGAACGGGGATATCTGACAAGGACAGCTGTTTTAGTCGTTCGTATGGTACGAAAACCGAGGTCCCGTGTACACATTGGCGTGTGCGTAAAAGATCCCTTTCCGCTGCCCGGGCAAAATTTCCCTCATAGAACACTGTATGGCGCATGTTCGTCTTCATTAGCCCAGGTTAGGAGCAGAAAAGTAGGACGTTAAATCCCATTTCATTTACAATTCTAGAAATACCACTCATCATCGTCGGCCTAAGTGGATAGAATTGGTATCACATTTCCCTAACGTTTTACTAAATACACTAAATGAGAATTATTTTTGTAAATGATAGTATGTTAAGATTATGTGACCCGAGCCATTGGCTTCTTTATTCTTAATATACAGATCGAACAACGTAACCCTAATCAGAGTTTGTTACTGTCGTGGTTTTAAAATAGGGGTGGGTGACGGCAACTTTACAAATAATTTAGGTTTAAATTGTCCCTAAAACACCAACCACGTACTATTATAAGTTAAGATAAACTTTTAACTTAAATATCATTTTAGTGGATTTTATCTAAGATGCTTAATATTTTTTGGTGAAAATCATCTATCTTGTTTTGGTATTTTGAGGGGTGGGATATAGCACTCACCAATATTCTATATTTAAGGGGGCTCTGGATGGGGTGATGAGTGTAATGACGTTTATTTTTTGTAACATCTGAGTAATTAATTCTTTTCTAGACTATCCGCCCTGCACCACTGATAAAAGGGAAACATAATGAAAATGATGAGAAACTGTTGATCGCAAAGCAAGATCGAATCCCTAACCTCCTGGTTGGTTGCAATTTAAAATCTTCCTCGCAAGTGACACCACTTTGTCCAGAACTGTATGGCTGTCTTTGACCTAGTTGATAATTTTGACATTTATCACAAAATAGTTCCTAACTGGTAGGCCCTACATTAGTTCAGCACTGAACGTAGGTCTCATTACACTCGCCATTACTACGTTCAGATCTCGTGCCATTCAATCAATGTCGAAACTGTGATCTGGCCGAGTTCGTAAATTTGTGCGTTACCCTATATCAATGGCATCGACCTAGTCGTCTAGCAGACGGAGACGTATTTTTTTTAACAGCGTGTTGTGTCGATCATACTAGTTCTAGCTAGGTAAGCAAGGTCTTATTTTCTCACTATTAACATTGTTCAGGCGTTCACGGGGAATGACACGCGACCGTTTAGCCGTGAAAAGTTGCCCAGTAAAATTGACTGGGACAGATTACAGTTTCGACATTGATTGAATGGCACGAGATCTGAACGTAGTAATATCTATTAAGAAAATTTTATATAACAAAAAAAATGATTTAAAAATTAAATTTTGACATTTATCACAAAATAGTTCCTAACTGGTAGGCCCTACATTAGTTCAGCACTGAACGTAGGTCTCATTACACTCGCCACGTAGTAATATCTATTAAGAAAATTTTATATAACAAAAAAAAAAAAAATGATTTAAAAATTAAATTTTGACATTTATCACAAAATAGTTCCTAACTGGTAGGCCCTACATTAGTTCAGCACTGAACGTAGGTCTCATTACACTCGCCATTACTACATGTACGTTCAGATCTCGTGCCATTCAATCAATGTCGAAACTGTGATCTGGCCGAGTTCGTAAATTTGTGCGTTACCCTATATCAATGGCATCGACCTAGTCGTCTAGCAGACGGGGACGTATTTTTTTTTAACAGCGTGTTGTGTCGATCATACTAGTTCTAGCTAGGTAAGCAAGGTCTTATTTTCTCACTATATTATGTTCATTAACATTGTTCAGGCGTTCACGGGGAATGACACGCGACCGTTTAGCCGTGAAAAGTTGAACAGTAAAATTGACTGGGACAGATTACAGTTTCGACATTGAAATCAACACTTCGGTACTAACATAGTTTAGTATAATTAATATGCTAGACTGGTCTGCAGTCTGGATAATATTGCTTGTCTTTCTTTCTCTTTGTCCATTTTTTGTCTCTCTTCCATCACTAATTGAGAACATGTCCGTCACTTTAAATTTCCGCTAGCAGCAAGTAACGCCCGTCCATCTCTTACAACAGAGGAAAAGGGAAACATAGAATCGATGGCTTTAATGATATTAAATTTCTGAAGCCGACAAATGTGTTGGTTTGGTTTCGACTATAAAATTATAATATTTATTTGTTTGCTTGTTTCAGTGTAATGGTACTAGATGATGGTGAAATTG
Source organism: Patella caerulea (assembly GCA_036850965.1). NCBI lineage: Eukaryota > Metazoa > Mollusca > Gastropoda > Patellidae > Patella > Patella caerulea. The sequence continues at coordinate 20,459,340 of JAZGQO010000011.1, forward strand.
TCGAGTTTGATAGCCCAACAAATTTATTGCAAGACAAACTTAGTGCATTTTATGGTATGGCTAAAGATGCCAACATCACCCAATGAAATTTGATTGAAATTGGGGACTAAATTAATGTAATTACTGTGTATATATATCTACTTTGTTGCTTTTAGAAGTTGCCCTGGATTATTAAATATTCTTGTTTTATTTTAATAATGTCGGCGTATTATGTCGTCACTTTATTGGCAATACCAATTGCAGAGTTTTTGTTGGGTTTTTTTTTTGTAAAAGTTGTATTGCGATTTGTAATCCACGTGGCCGAGACAGCGATAATATTATGACTAGTCACACACGAACAATGATATTATTCTTATTGTAAATAAAGATATGTACAAAGAAAATATTTTTTAAATATTCAATCTCTTATTTTCGTGTTGGTTTCCAGTAAATGAGGCCCGCTTTCCATGTATACGCGTTTCCGCCATCGGTTATGCTCATTCAGCAGAGGCGTGCTATGTGAGTAGGCTTTGTAGGCAACCCTGCCCCCATAAATGCGAAGACAAAATAAATAGGACATGTTTGATAACCATCGAATCCGGTGAGATATCCTACCGGGGAGTGTGTGGCTATTTGCCCTCCCTTCCGAAAAATTACCCCCCCCCCTTCTCGAAATATGCCCTCGAATTTCGAAAAACTCATTGAAATGGCCTCGCCAGTGTCATGTTGCTAATACCCTAATGACAACACTCTGCCATCTTTTCCTGTCGACCTTCCCATGTTCCAAACAGATCCATCTCGACTTAAAAGAAAAAGAAAAACAGTTCCTAACTGGTAGGCCCTACATTAGTTCAGCACTGAACGTAGGTCTCATTACACTCGCCACGTAGTAATATCTATTAAGAAAATTTTATATAACAAAAAAAAAAAAAAATGATTTAAAAATTAAATTTTGACATTTATCACAAAATAGTTCCTAACTGGTAGGCCCTACATTAGTTCAGCACTGAACGTAGGTCTCATTACACTCGCCATTACTACATGTACGTTCAGATCTCGTGCCATTCAATCAATGTCGAAACTGTGATCTGGCCGAGTTCGTAAATTTGTGCGTTACCCTATATCAATGGCATCGACCTAGTCGTCTAGCAGACGGGGACGTATTTTTTTTTAACAGCGTGTTGTGTCGATCATACTAGTTCTAGCTAGGTAAGCAAGGTCTTATTTTCTGACTATATTATGTTCATTAACATTGTTCAGGCGTTCACGGGGAATGACACGCGACCGTTTAGCCGTGAAAAGTTGAACAGTAAAATTGACTGGGACAGATTACAGTTTCGACATTGATTGAATGGCACGAGATCTGAACGTAGTAATATCTATTAAGAAAATTTTATATAACAAAAAAAAAAAATGATTTAAAAATTAAAAAAAAAAAAAAAAAAAATCAACACCGAATGGTTATCGCGTGCGCATTGTATCTAGTCGAGTGCGGTATGGTTTCGGTACCCTGATATGTCAGGTTCGCCTGTCCAACCTCGTGGATTTTCTTCGGGTGCTCCGGTTTCCTCCCACTGCTAAAGGCCCTCTACTCTAGGCTACAGTTAAGCGAATTATTGCAATAAGAATAAACCAAAATGCTAGTCCGGAAATGTCTAGTAGTTTGTGTCAAGTAGACAAATAAACCCGATTTCTCGCTCTCCCCCAAAGTTCACCCTTCTTATGCCTTTTGGGCTTTTTGTTTACAATGGTTTTCGCTGAAACTATTTTGCGCTTTGGCGTTTCGCCCACAACAGGAAGTCAGACGCCGTTCTCTATGGAAAACCAAACAGCTCTTTATTCAATGTTCTTAGTTCTTAGTTATAAATTCATAGTCCTTAATTCTTACTTCTTCATTTGTTGTCGTATTTCGACATTTGTACACTAAAGATAACATTTGTATATGAAATCAATATTTGTTTCACAAATCAGACATTTGTCATATCAGGTTTGTTAAATGTATTTTAATATAAGATATTTATTTTTTTTAGAAAATCAAAAAATTAGTCTATATTTACATTTCATCAGAAAAATACAACAAAAAACAAATATCGAAAAGAAAAACAAATTTCAAAATACAAATCTTCAAATACAAATCTTGCAAAACATTTCTCCAAAATCATTTCTTCAAATACATTTCTCCAAAAACATTTCTCGAAATTCATCGAACTAGTACATTAAAAATCAACATAGCATACAATAAGTCACCATACAATAATAGGAATTGAGTATAAGCACATGTACAATAAGAACAATCGCTCAGTGACCGCGACACTAGTGAAACGATCCGTTGGCAGTTGGAATTTGAAATAAGAGTAGGCCGTAGCGACGCTGCCCGAGCAAAATTGCCATCATAGCACACTGTATGTCGTATTAGCCCAGTTTAGGAGCAAAACAGTAGGACGTTAAACCCCATTTCATTTTCATCATTCGGGTGGGGGGATTGGGTGGAGAAATGGCACGTTTCGTAGAACGTCTAATCGGACCGGGCCTTTGATAACGAAAATAAATTGAAAGTAGTCTATTTTCAGAAATTATAGGCTTTGTCTGATAATATATTTCTTTGTTCAAAGAGAGGGAAAAATGGAGTTTAACAACCACTCGATACAACACGTGGTTCAATTTATTTCAATAATTAGCTTGTGTGTAGGGGTCTTTAGCAGTGGGAGGAAACCGGAAGTCCCGAATGTCACATTCTTTAGTCTTATTACCAACTCTACAGTTTATTGGTTGCACGCGATATTATGTCACGTGATTAGTTGGTGGAGTTGCTTCTAAATATAGTAACTATTAAAAGACACGCTTTCCCGTAGATGCACAATGGCGGTTCTGTAACAATCTTATAAAGTTTATTAAAACATTAAACTAGATGTCTATAAAAGAGTCCCATAATTTATCACATTTCAATTTATTTTATCTAATGCTAGATCATATTAACCAATATATAGAAACATAACACACAAGTGATTTCATTAAAGTCACGGTCATTGTACGATTGTATGCTTGCTCGATTCTTCTTTATTGTATGGTGACTTATTGTATGCCAGGTTGATTTCTAATGTTCCGGTTCATGAATTTTGAGAAATGTTTTTGGAGAAATGAATGTATTTGGAGAAATGTTTTTGAACAAATGTTTTTGGGGAAATGTTTTTAGAGAAATGTTTTGCAGATTTGTATTTGGAGATTTGTATTTTGAAATTTGTTGTTCGATATTTGTTTTTTGTTGTATTTTTCTGATGAAATGTAAATACATGTATAGACTAATTTTTTGATTTTCTAAAAAAAATAAATATCTTGACAAATGTCTGACAAATGTCTGATCTGTGAAACAAATATTGATTTTAAGATACAAATGTTAATTTTAGTGTACAAATATCGAAATACGACAACAAATGAAGAAGTAAGAATTAAGGACTATGAATTTAGAACTAAGAGTAAGAACATTGAATAAAGAGCTGTTTGGTCTTCCATAGTTCTCCACCAATATTTATCGTCTGCGTGCGGTCTCGTATAACGTCATTGAGCATTGGGTGGGTGCTTTTGTGTGAAAGACTTGTACATTCGAGACTGAACAGTAGCGATCCAAGAATTAAACATGGCGGATTGTTAACGAAGAAAAATTGGAGATCTGCATACGTGAAGGGTTTGACCAGGCTTCAGTTCATAATAAGCAAGTAGTTACCCGAGTGTCGTCTTTTTTTTAAATAAAAGAACAAATCGTAATCATAGGCAAACAGGGGATATACTTTAGGACAACACATTTCAACTCAGATCGGAGAAAGATAAAAACCTGCCGGACCGGACTGGCTTGTTTGTTTGCTAAACTATTAAAATTCTCGTCGATTGGAATATCAGTCAGATTTGTATTTCAGTTGTTATTGATACCAGATTGCGTTATTTGTGTTAAAATATATTCTGAGCTAAACCGATACATATATAAACTTTTACGGCTTGGTTTTTAGATTTTATAACTTGGCCTAAAAAAAACTTCTCCGTGTGTGTGTGAGTAGCTGTCATCGGCAAACAATTTTGACCTAAGATTTAAGAAGAGGGTGTAACCTTTTTAAACAAGATGGCCTCGTGTTTGGTGATAACGTCTATCATATGCGTACTTTTGACAACAGTAGCAACAATCGTTGCTTTTGCTACACCAAATTGGATTGGGTTCCGTGGACTAAATGATGCAGAACTTTGTGGATGCAGAGGAAGGCACTGCGATTGTGGTTTATGGCTATTTTGTACTGGAGGAGGTGTGACTAATACAGGCAGTCTTGATAACTGTAGATGGTTCTTCTCCCAGGACTTTCAGATTGAGAGGTCACTCCCAGGTCAGTATGTAAAGAAGGGATAAAAGATCTAAAGTGATTGATACTGGTTACTGACTTTCATCATCAACCAGTCCTCAGTTGTAAAAAATGATTGAATGCTAGAGGCCCGCCATAAGCCTACGTTTAGAATAATAGATTATGTTTCAATACACTGTCACCGTATCAATATTGACTTTTAAGCTTACGAAAAAGCCTGCTGAATTTCAGCAATTTGCGTGTGTTTTGGCCTTTGTAAATGTTTCACTTTGTTATACCATGTGAATGCTCTCTTATGATCAATTAGCAGAGTCGGAGTAGGACGTTAAACCCCATTACATGTACATATCCTTCCTATCAATGAAAGTTGCTTAAAATGTTTCATTACTACATGTACTAGAATTATAGTTCTTGTTTCACTCTGTCGAAACCTTTGTGAACGCTATACCGTACATCGAAAGTTATCGTCCGATCTGTATTAAATTTATAAGATTATCGAAACAATAAAGCCTCTCGAATAAATACGTGACAGTCCAGCCCTTGTCAACTGCTTGGACTATTTAGCTGCTATAGATGATGTATGTTTCGTTGCCTGGCAATCTGTCTTTACATAAGCTTGTGATTTGTCTCATTTTTATGATATGCCCACATGGAAATGTGGTTGTATATTGCCATTGCCTTCATTGATTCGTTGTCCACAATATCTTGTAACATTTTACAGACTACATTTATTATCTGATCAGCTTGACATTTATATTGTCATTGTTTAAATCAGTGGTTGAAGAGGTTAATTTCAACAATTACTTCTAAGAGTTATGGGTCTTGTTTCACTTTGTTGAACCATGGGGGTGCTCGATTCACAGTCCAGAACGTCCAGAATCGACAGAATTACAATCGAGTGACACGGAATTCAGTCCTGTCACAGTTCTGCCAGTCCTGATAGCTGAGGTGGAGTGAGTAGAATCGTGACGTATTCCCGGTAAAAAATATGTTTCAACTGTCATGATTGGTTGAAATATTTTTTATACAGTCGGCACATGCGTTGTCCTCCGAAATCCTACTTTTCACTCAATTGACACAGTTTTGGAATTTAATTCCGGAACTGTGAATCGAGCATCCCCCATATAATTCTCCAACAATAACAACTAAAGGGGGTCCAATTTATATTAAATTCATGTTTTTTATGTAAATTAATTTAAATCGGTATGAAATTTATTTGCCTTAGTTAGATCACTAAATCAAAAAAGTCTATTGAAATTGAGCAATTTTTGTTTATAACTTCTACAGTTATGGCCCTTGTCTCACTTTGCTGAACCATGTGAACATTCGATCTGTAGGAAATTGATTCCAGTGTCTTGTAACTGCTCCTGTGACATACAAAATCATAAATATACAAAGAAGTTTTTATATACAGGGGACAAATACTTTTTTTTTTTAAGAATGGTTTAAAGCAGTACAAGGATTATTTTCATGTGCTATAGCCAGTAGTTTATTATCACTCCTAATTGGACTATTCTCCTTATGTTGTTACTGCAAGACCTGTAATCCACACCAAGCTGCTGGAGCCTTTATCAACCTTACATGTAAGTATTTCTAAAACTACATCATAGTTATTTTCTACAGCTGTCATAATGAATTTACTAAACACATGATGCATCAACTGTAAATATGGTTCTGGAAAGCATGTAATATGTGGATGCTAGGATAGTATTTGTTTAAAATGCCAGTAATAAACAACATTTAACTGTTTGCCTTAATTCACAACATACATGACATTTTCTCTTAATACCCTGCTGTCAAAATACCCAAGGACATAGGGACATCACATAGAGAATTTCTAATGACATTTAGATGTGATAATAATTGCCAGCTAGCCCCCAGCTATTTATCACCAACTTTAAGAGAAAAACTCAGGATGTTACTATGATTATATAATAAATGATACTATCATGTATATTTATAATTTGTGCATCACTCATGACACTATCCATTCAAAACATTGATCCCTTACCCCACAAATTATCTTTTGAGTGATAGACTATTTTTATACACAAACATAGAAATGTGGTTGAACATGTTTATAGCTGTCTCCCTTTTTGATCACCCCACATTTATAATACATGTATTAGTGAAATAAAGTAGCCTATGGAAATACTATATTATAGTATATTTTCTATATTTCTTTTAATGTTACGACCCTTGTAGAACCCTGTGAACACTCTTAACAGCAATCTGTTAGAGCTGGGCGATATCCCTGGAAACAGATATTGTGATATTTTCATAAATTATTGCGATATAATATAATTCACTACTGGTACAGTACGGTACATTGCAATATTTGATAAAATGTCAATAATTTTAATATATCGCCTTTTAAGTGTAAAAATACATGTAAACATACATGTCAATATTATTAAAGGTAATTTCCTGTATACAAACTGTGTTATTGGTTGATATATTTAGACTAAGAATATTCAAACTAATAAATCTGCTGAGAACCTGAAAAAAACCCAAAATGTACAAGGCAACCCTACTTCATGTCATGTACAAACTGTGAATTGAACCACTCCACTTAACCTCATTGACAAACTTATGATCAAAGGCATGCACTTTAGATCATCAAGTCTGTCATTGAGGTAAGTGGGTCCCCCTACCCTATCCACCCCACCCCCATGGCAATGGTATTCGACAAACAAATAATTATGAACTGTGGACAGAGTTTCCATATACATGTATATGCCGTTTATGGAAAATTCTTGTCAAACCATTTATTATCTTCGCTCATAATAAAATGATTTCACTGAAAATTTCACTGTTTTCATTTTTCATTATCTATTTTTGAAGTACATGTAATATAGCAAAAACGCAGATCTGAATCTCGCATAATTTATGTTAAATGGATTGAGATTCTAATTCTCTTCCACCTTGCCTGCAAGATGTATTAATATGATGTGATGTACTATCTGTGTGATTGTTAGAATTGATAAGGTAAATTATGATTGTGGCGTGGTTTGGAATTCCCGGTTGTCCTGGCAAGGAGTAGGGTCGCCTGTCCAACCTCATGGGTTTTCTCCAGGTACTCGGGTTACCTCCCACTGATAAAGACCCCTACACGCAAGCGAATTATTGAAATAAAATTAAACCATGTTAGTCCCGAAATGACCTAGTTTGTCTCAAATGGGCGTTAAACCCCATTTCTCTCTCTCTTTGTAATAATGATTAAAACAAATGCCTAGTTTAAAACTCGAAAGGTGTTATTTTTTAAGTTTAAAATTGATTTGTTGTTTTTTTTTCAGTTTTATTGCTGGCTATTGGTGTTTGTGTGTTTGGTGCTAAGGCTCACATGGATCATAAAACAGAGGTACTAGCACGATCTGGCAGTATGGATCCATTATTTGGCTGGAGTTTTTGGGTAGGAGTGGGTGCAGCAGGCATGGCTCTTATATCTAGTATTTTATACTTCTGTGTGGGCCGACAAGATGAATTTTAAAATTGCAACAAAATTAAATCGTTTCTTTTTTTGTTTGTAGCTTGTAAATGACCTTTATAAGCTTTTAAATGACTCTTTTTTTAAGCAGACTTTCTTTTGCAAGCTTTGAGAATGCAAATATATTCATTGTACATGATAAAATGTTAATGAAAACTGATCTCAACATAAACACAACATGAACAAGGAAGTTGACATAAATGAGGTTAACTAACAAGTACAATTATATGACAAATAAAATTCTTTTATATAAACTATGAATCACTTCTATAAAACATGTACTTGTAATTTGTCTGTTTTAAAGAAACTACTTGAAAACGTTAACAGATTGTTCTATCTACAATGAATTGTTTATTGAAATCTACACTATTTCACTCATTTATGAACTTTATTGTTTAATTTTGCTCTAAAACTTTACAAAGTTTGTAATCAAAGCTTGCCATATGATCAAATACTATATATACATGTATATAATTCTGTATAAATTTATTATTTTATATTTCTCAATATTTTATATATAATATATATATTTTAGTGCTTACATGTACATCATTTTTATACGCCCACATTGAAATGTGGTCGTATATTGTCGTCGCCCCCGTCCGTCCGTCGGTCCGTCCGTCCGTCCGTCCGTCCGTCGGTCCGGCGTCCACAATTGCTTGTGGACGCTCTACAGGCTAAAGTTAATATCCGATTGACTTTAAATTTATACAGTGTGTTTAAGGTCATGAGACAAAGAAGCCTATTGTTTTTCAGCGATTTCCGATAATTAGTGCCAGAGTTATGGCCCTTGATCACTTCAAAAAATCTTGTGGACGCTCTAGAGGCCAAAGTTAATATCCGATTGACTTCAAATTTATACACAGTGTTTAAGGTCATAAGACGAAGAAGCCTATTGATTTTCAGCCATTTCCGATAATTAGTGCCAGAGTTATGGCCCTTTATCACCTCAAAAAATCTTGTGGACGCTCTAAAGGTCAAAGTTAATATCCGATTGACTTTAAATTTATACACAGTGTTTAAGGTCATGAGACGAAGAAGCCTATTGATTTTCAGCGATTTCCGATAATTAGTGCCAGAGTTATGGCCCTTGATCACTTCAAAAAATCTTGTGGACGCTCTAGAGGCCAAAGTTAATATCCGATTGACTTCAAATTTGTACACAGTGTTTAAGGTCATAAGACGAAGAAGCCTATTGATTTTCAGCGATTTCCGATAATTAGTGCCAGAGTTATGGCCCTTGATCACTTCAAAAAATCTTGTGGACCCTCTAGAGGCCAAAGTTAATATCCGATTGACTTTAAATTTATACACAGTGTTTAAGGTCATAAGACGAAGAAGCCTATTGATTTTCAGCGATTGCCGATAATTAGTGCCAGAGTTATGGCCCTTGATCACTTCAAAAAATCTTGTGGACGCTCAAGAGGCCAAAGTTAATATCCGATTGACTTTAAATTTATACACAGTGTTTAAGGTCATAAGACGAAGACGCCTATTGATTTTCAGCGATTTCCGATAATTAGTGCCAGAGTTATGGCCCTTGATCACCTTAAAAAATCTTGTGGACACTCTAAAGGTCAAAGTTAATATCCGATTGACTTTAAATTTATACACAGTGTTTAAGGTCATAAGACGAAGAAGCCTATTGATTTTCAGCGATTTCCGATAATTAGTGCCAGAGTTATGGCCCTTGATCACTTCAAAAAATATTGTGGACGCTCTAGAGACCAAAGTTAATATCAGATTGACTTCAAATTTATACACAGTGTTTAAGGTCATAAGACGAAGAAGCCTATTGATTTTCAGAGAATTCCGATAATTAGTGCCAGTGTTATGGCCCTTGATATCTTCAAAAAATCTTGTGGACGCTCTAGAGGCCAAAGTTAATATCCGATTGACTTTAAATTTATACACAGTGTTTAAGGTCATAAGACGAAGACGCCTATGGATTTTCAGCGATTTCCGATAGTTTGTGCCAGAGTTATGGCCCTTGATCACCTCAAAAAATCTTGTGGACGCTCTGGAGGCCAAAGTTAATATCCGATTGACTTTAGATTTATACACAGTGTTTAAGGTCATGAGACGAAGAAGCCTATTGATTTTCAGCGATTTCAAATAATTACTGCCAGAGTTATCTCCCTTGATAACTTCAAAAATTCTTGTGACGCTATAGAGGCCAAAGTTACTATCCGATTGACTTAAGATTGATACATAGAGTTTAAGGTGTTGAAACGAACAAGTATTTTGATTTTCAATGAATTTAGATAACTAAACAGCTAAATCCATGATATTAAATGTTTCATGTATATACTAATTGTTAGCGTGGGGTAAAACTTTATAAAAAGCAATCAAATTCTAATGATTTTCTGATAATTACATAATGAGTTGTTACTCTTAATCAGTTTTTAGTGTATTACAAATGTTTCATTACCGAAATTAGTAAAAATATGCGACAACCCTTGTTGACTGCCCGGACAATTTAGCTGCTGTGGGCGTATGTTTCGTTGCCTGGCAACCTATCTTTTTCTAAGCCTTTTCATTTAATAACTTGATAAACCATAGTTAAGACAAGGATCTACACTATGCTTAAATGACAATGAAATTTGAAATAAAAAATACCATGTAGTAATATTTTTTATATTCATCCGTAAATTGTATTTTTTCATATTGTGACTTTATACTATTGGCCTTTTAATCGAAAAACAAATGTTGAAAATGGCTGTAAATTAAAACAGAATATATTATTCTGTATGTATACCATACACATGTATTCATTTAGTTCAGGGAATAACTTTTATATAACAGCATATTATATTTAATAGGTATATTTTCAAAATAATTAAAAAAAAATTAAATGGTTTTGCAACATAAGGTATAAGATATTTTTTTAAATTGCAAGTATTAGTAACGTGAATGGCCTATGATTCGTGGTGCATGAATATTAGTCAGGCTGTTCAACTCATTCATTATTTGGTTATTTTAAAATTTAAAAAAAAATTCCAAACATTGTGTTTTATAACCACAATGACAAAATAGAAATTTACATTTATTACACAAAATAGAAACTACTGCAATATTTTATAACATTCAGATTTAAACACAGGCAGCTATTGATTGTAAATTTGTCAATTCTAGTTTGTCTGTAATATGCCAGCTAGTTTTTAAAATTTGTGAAAAATATTTGTTTGATTGTAATTTTGTTGAAAATGTAGAATTAATGCGCCAGTACAAATTATTTTCTGTGATTAGAAATATTTAATGTTGGTCAATCATGTGGATAAAATCTGAAATTTTAAATTTAATTTATTTCCTCCTGGGTTTAGTTGATTAAAAAAAAAATCCCTTTACATGTACCCTTTATACTTGCATAATCCAACACTATATATTATTATTATTAATATTGTGAGGGTTGTGGGCTAATATAAATAAACTATCAACTTCATGCATAATCCTCTCTAGTCAAAATTAATAATAAAAAAAATATCAAGTAATAATATTAGTATTTATTTTGTACGAAACATTTGATTTTTACCAACAAAAAAAGACTGAAAATATTTAACAAAAATTAAATTTGTTGTCTTAGAACTGCTCCTAGCAATTCATATTTCTAATATTAGGGGAAACCAACTCATTTAGCTTAAGGTACATTGACATGATTTGGTTTTTAGTTGTGTCTAATGGATAATAATACTAACCTCAGATTTCACTTTCTAGTCCTCTTTTTTAGTCTCTTTTGTGTCAAATTGATGTAAATTAAAAATTTTCTTTAGTGTTTTAAGCAATACTCGTGCGTTTGTCCCAGTTTATAATATTATTGTTGTTCATTATGTATATTTTAAATATTCAGTCTATTCTATATGAGAATTATATATAAATGATATTATTTAGAATATTCTTTGAATAACGGATAGTAATTGCTGAATTGTTTTGATGCTCATTTGATCACACTGATTGAAATTTAAGCTAGAGGATTCAGAAACCCTGCTGTTTGGAGAATAGCACACTGTATGGCATAATTCTGTCTTATGACATTAGCCTCATTATTGCAGACAAGTAGAAAATTAAACACATTCTTTTTATCACTCATTGCAAGAAGAGGTGGATGGAGAAGGGAGGGGTCATGTCAGTGGTGACTACCATATCTATCTGTTCTTTACTGCTCTATAAATGTCTCCAATAATTTAGTGTACACCTCAGCTCAATTAAACAGACAATTACATTGACTAGCCTGTAATATCATGGAGAAAGCTACTGTCATGAAGTCTATAAAACTTTTTGGTCTGTAGAAACAGAAACTATGTAGAATCTCGGGTTTAATCAATAGATATTAGGAAAATTTATTTAATTTTAGGTGCTCAATAGCTGTATAAAGTAAATTCATTCTTATATGTAATAGACTGTATTTTAATACAAACTTACTATTTTTATTGAGATGAATAGAAATATTCAACCTATTTTCTAATGTTATTTTTTTATACTAAAACAACGTAGTTTTTGGAGTACAGTAGAAAATTGTACAATGCATGAAGAATTATTTTGGTGTGGTTTTAAATTGATAGTTCTAAAAATATTACATGTAGAACAACTTTGTATACATTGAATTAAAAAAATTTTCGTAAATAATTTTGATAGTTGTCCATGGATTGTCCCCCCATATCTATAAGATTGGCATCATTCAATTTTTATCGATTAAATCTCAACACCCTGCCTGCACATTTCATGATGCTTTAAACTGTTTGGTTCAAAGTAAGGTACAGTAATAAGATTGAGGGGGTTTCCCTTGCAGTTGCAGACTGTGGATTAGTCATATTCCAGGGGCAGGGATAGCATTACCAAGGGCAAGGAAGAGTTACCTGAAATGTGGAGTCCTCAAAAGGCATTCACAGCAGCTTTCGTGCCTATATTTTGGTATCTAAATGTTCTGATATCATACTGAACCATAAAAAATGGGTGAAAATCAAATATAATGAAGAGGATTTGTAACTTTGGAATATATGAAGCAAATATACCATTCAGCAATGGTACCTACAGGGTAAACAACACAAAACCACAGTCTATTCGATATTGTGCAAGTCAAACCATAACTTACTCTGTTTATAATTTGTGGATTATATAGAGGTCACAATTTTGATCTGATTTTAAAAACCATGAAAAAGCATGCAATACCGAGGATGTGGAACCTCATTAGAGGTCACAATATTTACCGGATTTTGGAAAAACTTGAAACTTTCTTTTTAGCTACGTTCTCATACACTGCCAACTTCAACAACACAAATGACTTAACAAAAATAATTTTATTTGTAAAATTACTGAAAATAATATTGTTCAGTGAAAGACATTTTATATTAAATATGATATTATAAACAGCTTACCATTTGTAAAATATCACTAGATAAAAATATATAACAAACATTCTGAAGGTACTACTGAAGCAATACATATATCCTTTAACAAAACTTGCAAATATATTTCTGTGAATATATAATCCATGTAGATATATAGAAGCCAGATGAATAAAATACTAAGATACATGTCCAATACATGTTCAGACATCAGAAAACACTATTCCTGAAGCAATGTCCCGAGAAATTCCTCCCTGGCCATTGCAGGATTGACTTCTGATACTTGAGCTTTTGAGAGTGTGTCTGTTCTTCCTGTTCAATCAAATCTATCCGAAATACAGTAACATACTTAGTTCATTCTAGAGTCTTCCTTATATAAGTGGACAGTGCTTTAAGGTATTAAAAACGGGGAAAGTATTGTTCGTTTCCAAGCAGTATTGCTTCCATTGTGAGTCATGTAATAAATTTTGTGAGTCATAATGTAACATTATGTAAACATATCTGGAGCTCTGTTTAAAGGACAATATTGGTGTCAGTCATGTTAACATTGTATATGCGTAATGAGGGTTTCTCCAAAAGGAAGGAACACAAAAAGAAAACAATTTCAGTTTTGAATCGTCAGATATCCTCTCACAGTCTTATATAACAATTTTTGGTCTTCAAGTAATTATAAGTGAGCAGACATTAGCCGGTAAATCTGTTATCATTTCTAATTAGTGTTTTCCTTTTGTGTTCACCACTTCCATTTGTTGTCACCTTGATTCCATATCTATCATAGCAACGATCTCTGTGTTAAAATTATACTTGGAACTGTTAAACCAGTTCTATCACATATGTGATAATGACTATACTTAGTGTTTATAATTTATAAAAACAGCTTATTTCGCAGCATTTAATTTAACAGTCTACTTTCATATCTACATTAAAACTAATTTAAAACAATCATTTTATGTAGTAGTAACTACAATTAAACACAGATTTGAAAACCAAGTAATTAAATCTTGTGTAGACAATCAAACTTTAAACTGGAATGAATTTTAATTCAAATTTTAGTTAGATTGGTAAATTAGCTGACAGGCAAATTTGTCAGATTGTCAATTCAATTATTGTCGGTCAGTTCAGAATAGTTATAAACCAAAATGAGATTCTTACTCTCTAAATACAATTGTTAATCATATTAGGAGCTGCTAATTGTAGGCCGGTTGGCTGGGAGGTTTGTGTTTCCCCAAGTCCACAATGGTTGCTTTGTATTTATAAATGACTATTTGGGGGAATACAAATCCTAAACCTTTTTGGAAGACTGAACTTGGATGCAATTTACTTTTTACCCCTCTTACAAATATTAGGGGTAAAGCGGCCATTGTGATACATACATATACATGCAATTTTCATACAATTTGATATAAAGCAAGATAAGGCATAAATTCAACAAAGTTTTACTAAATTTATACACAAATTACCTTTCTTTTGACTTTCACACATAAATATTTTTTTATAATTCCTATAAATTATTCCTGGCATGGCTGTTTCCATTACATTTCAAATAATTTAATAAAGTTTGATTGAGTTCGATTAAACATACATTATGCAAGAACAAAATCGATTAAACATACATTATGCAAGAACAAAATCTGCTGATTGCAGTTTTTATTTAAGCCTGAAATATTATCTAAATTATCTATTAGATATTAATTAACTCAAATAGATATTTACTGGACAAAGGTTCCATTTGCTGTTCAACTTTCATTCATGATTTAAACATGATATGGATAATCGATAAAATCTTGGTTCAGAGTGGAGTAATTTGACTGAATTTTTCAGCAAATTCTCTCTACATTATCTAGTTTTTAACTATTATAGTGAGAACTGCCAGCTCTTCATCTAATCCTCCATAATGTATCTTTAAAGACAAACAATAGAAATGAAGATATTTCATATTATGAAAGATGATGATGATGATGGTGATGGTGATGCTGCTAATGAGAATTCAAACTTTATCCCTCAGGATAAATAAACAAAAGTTTCACCCATGTTGCATGGATTATTTTTAGTTTAAACAATTCTGCAAATATCAAGAGATTTTTCTGCATCAAGTTTCACGCTTGGGAGGTGCACGTCGTACTCGTGTGGTGACTGAAGTTTTAGATGGGGGTGAATCCATACTTGCATTGATAACATCACCAAGGCTCATTTCCTGAGAGGTTGAGAAAAGATCTTTAGATTTGGAACGATTAAGTTGAGCTCGTCGTTCAGCTGCAAAAAAAGAAAAGAAGGATAAGACACATTAATCAGACAAGTAAAACAGTGTCTAGGATATACTCATAGGCACTTGAAGGGATTAAAGTAAATTAAAATAAAACTTCTTACCACTGCTTAATAGTATTCCTGTATTAAAGGGACAATAACATTCTTGCTGGCTTGGAATCTCCAGAAAATAAATAATACCCTTATTCTAAGTACTTGATGTTTAAGTGTCCTACCTGTTGTGTAAATTATCCACTACAACCTATTTTACTTGTCCAGAGGGTTCGAAAATATTTTAAAATCCAAGTCACATTTGAAAAGGTTTACGTTAGACTTTTCAAATCAATTGGTTGAATTTTTCCAATTTTTTAAAATAGGTGTGTTAAGATGAAATTTATATCATCATTCAATTGGAATATTCTAAAATAATACGATTTGTTGACCAGAATGAAGATTGGGACATATTATTCAGTTACAACAAGAGTGTTATTGGGGCTTTAAGCAGTGGTAAGAAGTTTTATTTTAATTTACTTTAATCCCTTCAAGTGCCTGTGGATATACTACTAACAGCATTTGTATTTGATAAAAACAATTCAATTTATGAATAGAAGGTAAACATGAGATATCACTTGGTAGTAAAAACAATTTCGAGCATTCAAGTTGTCTCAGCAGCATAACTACCCAAAAACATCAAGAATATACAATGACGATAATGTCTGCCACGCAACAGACCTGGGGTAATGGTAATAGAATATAAATGAAATAAAATAAAATAAGGTTTAATGTCCTATTGTTCTGCTCCTATACAGAGCTAATGAAGTCTGAAAACGTTTGGTTTGGCTGGGGGAGTAATAGAATGTAATCATTACATAGAAGTAAAGGTCATGTAATGAGGCAAACTGATCTGCAGTAGACATTCACTTGACCGTTAAAGAGGGTTTTTATTGAAATCATAACTGAGAATGCCTGAGTAGTGGATTTGCATAAAACTACTTCCCCTTTCTGGACTATAGGTCAGGGAGTCAAAAACTGTTGACTTATCTAAGCTATAATGACACAAGTATAGAATCCCCTTTGTTCATATATGAACACTTTTGATTTCATCCAATTGTTTTCTTTTTGTTACATGCAGATGCTTAGCTGTACATAAAAAACTTTAGAAATCAAAAACATTGGGTACAATAAATTACAAATATTTTATTTTACCTCCAGTAGCTCTTGGGTTTTTTCGTTTTTCTCGGTTTGCAGTAAATGCAGAACCTGTTTTCAATGCTTCAAGTAGATTATCCATCACACCCTCTTGGTCATCATCTATAAAAAAAAAGGTATTAGTAAATTCATGTTGAATGTGCAAGATATATTCTGATTTTATTAACTATACCTTGCAAAAATAAACTGGCGTTATTTTTAAACAATTAAAATAAATTTAATTTGCAGGGAGTTTACAAACATATTTATAATAATAGCTTTATTAAAATATAGGAGTCAGTTTCCTTGCATGACCAGTAATATTAACTACTGCATATCGTTAAAAATAACACTCTATTTTTCATAACTATTGAAACGGTTTAATACTGATAAATCACATCCCAAGATCAACAAAAAAAACCCCACTTACCTGTTGTCATATCTAATAACGCATTCTGTCTGGCTTTTTTATCTTTCTTTTCACGTTCAGCTTTTTCTCGTGATTCTTGTGCTCTTCTAATCTTTTCATTGGTTTCACGTATTTTGATATTTTCTGCATGAGCTGCCTGAATTATTAACAGGAAAGAAACATAAATCAATTAAAAAATATGATGTGTCCTATAATAGTATATGGATGGTACCAGTAAGAAATTGTTATTTAATGATATAACAGAGAAAAAATTAGAGGTGCAACAACCGATTATTTATTTGCCAAAGAGAAATTTATTATGTACATACATATTTGTGAAAGGTAAATGAAAATTTTGATGTATTTTGACCATCATATACATAAGTGAAAGCTGCCAGTGCATCACGAAACAGAGTTAACACAAGAAAAGCATGGGAATCAGCTATTGCATTGAAGAAAATATTAAAATAGCTATGTTCATTGTCTGCATCTGTTTCATAATAGGACCTTGACAACTCACCACAGAAAAACATGGCAGTAAGGTCACAATCCCTCGACCATTAGTTTATTGCATCAACAGACTAATGCCATAATGGACCAAACAGTTTTGAAAAGGGAATGGTTACCTCACTACCTCCTGTCTTAATACTGTTTGTAATTTGGCTCAAATCTGCTGGATATGCCGCATGACTAGCATGGTGCCAAGCACGTCAACATTAGAGCTGGGGGCTTTAGAGCGAAAAATTTACCGTTAATGCCAGATGCATGGTCCGACAGTTATTGACCTGATGCTTTAATTACGTTGTTAAAAAAAACACCCTATGAGTGAAAGTGGATCTATATTAACTCCCTCATCCTACTCATTTTTGGCCAATAAGCATTGTACCGATAAGTTTGAACTTTGAACCAATGATCAGACAACACACATGATGAAGGTGCATTTAACTTACCTGAAAGTTACTTTTAAATGTTTTTAAATCTGTAAAGAATTCTTCTAAAGAGTATTTTTTCTTGTCAAAAGTAAGATATTTAGAAAGTTTAGTAAATAAAGTATCAACTTTCTTGTACATATTGTTTAATACTTCATACTGATCTCTAGCTGACGTCACAAACTGGTATACAAGGTTAAGGTCAGTAAAAGGGTTGGCAAGTGTATGTTTCACAAATACACGTACATTAGTATGGTGCCCCTATAGATGCCATTTAGGGCCGGGCAACTTCCCAAGCATTAAGACCATCCTATATTGACAAAACAACATTAGAATAATCAGTGAAAAATTCCAAAGGATATATTCATAACATTAGCAAATTCATCCCCTTCTATTAATTGTTGATTATTCATATTTTTAAGATCAAGTTCTAAATTCTTCAATTGTTTATTCATATCATTTAAATTTTTTGTTAGTTGTTCATCAGACACTGAAAAAGAAAATGAAAAAAACCCAACATAATTCAAATACTGGTATTAATAAAATCATTGTATGTGTTCAAGACCAAATACCAGTTATCACCATTTTTAAAACGACATGAAATGGGGTTCTGCTCTGATTGGGCTAATGAAGGACATTTTTAAAAATATTTCTATTTGAAACACTGAATTTTTTTCTTCTTCTGGTACATTGTGTCAGACACCGCAGTAGACTAGGCTACCTCACACACTAATCATAACAATTTTGGAGTGTTTAGGTGTGAGGTTTTCCTGAATGCCAATTAAACATTATAAAGCCCACATACTTTTAAAGCAAAGATGGTGCCAGAAATAAATAAAACAATTTGGTAAGAAAAATAAAATTTAATGTTAACTACTAAAATACATACCTCTTGCTGCTTTATCAGTATATGACAAATCATCAATAAAACCAGCTATATCAGGATATTTATCATCAACTATCTCTGCTAAAAAGTTTAATAAGGTTGTCTTTCCATCCTGAGATTTTGTATTATTTAACTACGAGAAAAAAAATAATTGCATATTAATCATAAAGAAAAGTTTCATCAAACTGTTGCCCAGGGTCCACAACCTTGATATTACATATATTGTAACACAGGGTATCATTTATCTTGTGTATTTAGCACTAATGCTTTCACATTCATTCAATATCAAATTTTGTTTAAATCATCTAATTTGTACTCATACTTGTTCTGAACCAAGTTATCACTGTGCAAGATATGTGCATTGTTTGTTTAAGGATAATATAATTTCCAAATATGCAGAGATCATTGCAGTAATCGAGTGTCATTAGATAAGATAACACGAGAAAAATAGAAATAGTCCCTACATTCTCTTGTTTTTATTCCTTCTATACCTTATAAAAACATACTAATGCACAGATTTTTCTTTTTATGAATTGTCAGATATCCTCTTACAGTCTCGATCACACAACAATTTTTTTGTCTTCTAAGGAATTATTAGTGTATTTACCTTAGTTAAAAAGCTGATATCAAAACCAACAGTTTGAGCATTTCTTGAACCTGCATTTAGATAATTGCCCACAAACAAAATTAGCTCCATCAATTTAGTAAAGTTTTTACTGTTGAGGACTTCTTCACATGCCTCAGCTGCTGCTACTAAGCCCTAACAGAAAAAAAAAGAACATGAGGAAGGTCTCACACAGTTATACGCTAATCAGGACAGGATTAAGAACTTGAAGATTTTGGTGCCCCAATTTATATGTAATTCAAAATATAAATTTTATATAACGTATGAAAAGACAAAAACAATGAAAAAATAATTGAAAATTTTAAATGAATTTTTAAATGAAATATTTAAAATTTAGCATCTAACAAAGCAGACATTCTGTGGAGCCCTATTTCATTTTTTTAAGTTATATTTTTAAAATATATTAAAATAAAGCCTTAAAACAGATGGTATCTACAGTTAGTCCTACCTTGTTAAAGAATAATCCTATAATTCACTATTGCCAGTTGAGAAATGTGCAAAAATATCACTTTCAACATTAAATTCAAACGTTTGAAGATAGCTATTGCATGTGGGAAAGTGTAAAACAAGGGAGGTAATTGTGTTATTATTTCTGATACGAAAGATTTGTAAGTGTGGAAAGAATTGCTATGATTGTATAATAGTCAGTTGACAACCTATTAAGCAAAAGTCATAGAAATTAATATTTTTTTACTTTCTTGGAAAATATGAAATTCCCTCTTTAATGGTTAATCCAGTCCTGATGCTACTTCAATAATAAATATAATTCAAAATGATTCATATTATATAAATAAGTATAAACACCTGGTTACTTTTAACAGTTGTTACTTTCTACCGCTAATATTGATTAGCTACGCCTTAGATTAAATGTTGTGAACTAAAATAACGCAAGGTATGATTCTATTGTTTAAATATCAGATTAAATATCAAATATAATTACTGGTTTAATTTCTGCAACAGCTTCTGGAAATCCCATTTTAAAGAGCATAGAATTTAAACGTGGTGTAAGTCTTTTTATACTACTCATCTGAAAATATATTCATACAACGCTTATAAAACTAACTCAAGTGTTCTTAATAAAAAATTAATACATTGAAATAATCCATGAGTCATGCTTATACCAAGACTCATGGGTGCATAATGTTAAAATAATGGTTATTTCCCATAAAAGTATGCCAAATTTGGTACATATGGAAAGTATAGACACATAATTTTACTAGAAAAATACTGTATTACCCGAAAAACACCCAAGGACAAGTACTGGGTAAAAAACGCCAGGGTATCACTAACAGACAACCTGACTGTTGTCTGCCAGCTGATTGTATGTAATCATGACTGAGGGAGCAGTTGTTATTTCTTAATGGTTAGGAGGTTTTGGGAACATTGAGGAGTGTAACTTTCTTTGCTAAATCAAGAACAGAGTTGAGACATTCACTAACATTCAGATCCTTGTCTGAATTTTGCCTTATCTAAAAGATACAGGTAAGAGCTAGAGGTTATTGAAAATAAGACATGTAGCGATTAAAGAAACATAAACATTGTCTGATTTCTGAAAAATATTTTTTAATCTACTGATAAATTTGTTACTCACCGTAAGACAGAATTGTTCAGCTTCAGCCAAATCGTTGTAATCATCTGTTAATGCTGCTATTTTGTTCATTTCTTCTGGGGACGGCATAAATTTAATAAGCTGATCAATAACTTGAGCAGATAAATTTTCTTCATCCATAGCTAAAATACGTCTCTTTATTTCAGGATACGGTACCTTGATAGAACCAAGAAAGATGGCTGAAAATGAAAACGAAAACAAATGTTTATTTCTCTTTATGCAAAATGTTTTTTGAGTCTTGAATATCCTGACAATAGAGTATGGTCATTCTTTTTTTTAAGACATATTTTATTCACTATAAATGAATGGGAATTCGGGAACAGGCAAAATTAATGTGTGCTGTTTTTTTTGTCTTTTAAATTGGTTGAACCTAAAACACACTAAAACAAAAAATAGAAGTTAATTTAAGTATAAATATCATTTACTTACACAAATTCTGTGCCATTTTGCCATCTAATACTTTTAATTCTTTCACTTTTTTAGCTGGTTTCTTTGATACAACATTTTCAGTCTCTTTTGTAGCTGTCATATGAATATTCAAAACACTTATTGTAATGAAACAGTACAGTGTGCTAATGATAATGGCACTACATATATTTATTTGATGATTTAGAAAAGAAAACATTTTAAATTAAGGCATATAATTATTCATACACTGTAACTATTACAATCGTCAAACAATCAGGAATAATCATTGACTTGATTTTCAGGCAAGAGTGATACAAAAATTACTTACGAGGTGCTTTGACCGCAAATTTTGATTCTAATTTAAGAAGCAAATCTTCACTTTCATATTCTTCTTCTTTAACTTTGGTCCATATTGCTTCTTCATCTAGATTTCTAACATTAATCTACAACATTCCAATGTCACTTTAACATTGTCTGTTGTGTATTTCTATAGTAAACTATATATACATTACATGGTTATCTAGCAGGCATTTTCAGTTAGTCCAGAGTAATATTACTTACTACAAGTCAAATCATCAAGTGTATATCTTATTTCATTCTATATATTATGATAACAAATATATATAATAAGTTTACCTTATTCCAGTTTAAGCGTTTAGTTTGTACTGTCTGTGTATATTTCTTTCTTAATGTTTGAATACCTAATGCAGGAGCTGGTGGAGCAGGACATCGGTGGTGGAGGTGGTGGGCCTCCCATTCCTGGAGGTGGAGGGGGTGGTGGTGGCCCCCCACCTGGTAGAGGTGGTGGGGGTGGGGCTCCTCCCATACCTGGAGGTGGAGGAGGGGGTGGGGCTCCTCCAATACCTGGAGGAGGTGGAGGAGGGGGTGGGGCTCCTCCAATACCTGGAGGAGGTGGAGGAGGGGGTGGAGGGGGTGGTCCTCCTCCCATTCCTGGAGGAAGTGGAGGAGGGGGTGGTGGGGCTCCTCCCATACCTGGAGGAGGTGGAGGAGGGGGTGGTGGGGCTCCTCCCATACCTGGAGGTGGAGGGGGTGTTGGAGGTATACCTCCTGGTAAGGGTGGAGGAGGCGGGGCTACTGGACCTCCACCAGGTGGAGGAGGGGCAATTGGTACAGGTCCACCGGGTGGTGGAGGAATTGGTGCTCCTGGTAAAGGAGGTGCTGGTGGAGGTGGTGGTCCTCCTCCTTGTGCTGCTGCATTTCCAGCTAAAGGAGGCTGTGCAGTAGAAACTGCAGATTGTCCTTGAGATAAAGTTGAACTGATGTTAGCAACACGTCCATCCTTTAACTAAAATAAAATTTAAAAAGTACATGATGGTGACATGTTCTAATTAATAATAAGTTCATTTATATTGCACTAATGTCACATAGTCGTTTTCACAGCGCTACAAAACACACAATAACTCTTGCAAATCATTCTCAAATAAGCATTTTTCAATCTGGATTTAAAGGAGTCTAATGACCGACTGGATCAACGATTTTCAGGTATTATCATTATTACCTCTTGTTTCAGTTGGCCAATTTCTTTTTCTAAATTTTGTAATTTTTCTTCTAAACCTGTTGTTTTAGCTTCTGCCTCTTGTTTAGATGTTAGAGCACTTTCTAATTTTTTACTCAGTTCGCTGTTTTCTTCTGTTTCTGCTTCCTTTTCTGATAAATCCGCTGGAATATTTATTAAAGAAGAAATAAATGAATAATGGGTTTAACCAAGCACAAAAACAATCTGTTATCAAGTTAAATAGTCGAGTTCTCCTTGTTTACATAATGAAGTTAAGTTTGAAGATATATTGTAAAGTTTCTTCATGAATATATACTGTAAGTTTTCTACAGGAATTTATACTGTAAGTTTTCTACAGGAATTTATACTGTAAGTTTTCTATATGAATACATAGAGTAAGTTTTTTATGGGTTTGCTCGATTGTCTCTCTCCAGAACATCCAAAATTGACAGAACAGCAATTAAGTAATGCAGAATTAAGTCCTGTTGCAGTTGTGTCAGTCCCGACCATGGAGGTGGTGTGAGTAGAATCATGACTTAATTATTTACAATGAATATGTTTCGGCTGCATGGTTGGTTGAGATATTTGCATGCATAGTAGCCCGAAATAACTTTTGTTCACTCGATTGTCACTATTTTGGGGATTGAGAGAATTCAATTCCAAAACATTCAATCGAGTATACTTGTATACTGTAAGTTTTCTACATGAATATATACTGTAAGTTTTCTACATTGACCTATACTGTAAATCTATAACTAACTAAGTAAACATTCGACATCAATTACAAATTAAAGTCATTGTTTACATTGTAACATTCAACATCAATTACAAATTATGGTCATTGTTTACATTGATATTTAACATCAATTTTATGCATCTAAACTCACCAAGTAAAGGTTCTACATCTATTTCAAATCTCTGTGTTGACTTAAAATCTGGATCTACACCATTTCTATGTAAAACTATCTGAGTAACACATTCTTCTATTAATTTATAATACTGAGGTCTAAAATAAATCAGTTAAATATTATATATCATCATACAAAATAACATTCATATATGATCAAAATTGATCTGACAATCTTCCTGATAACAGGAAGCTGAACAACCTACCAAAATAATGTAATGGGGCATTTTCAGTTAAATCCAAACAATTAACATTCCTACAATCAGTTCATTAGTAAATATTTTACAGTCATACTAATTTGCATTGTGTCAGTTACTTCGATGGGAATATTTTAACAGGGCTTAATCCACCTTTTTACCACCTGGTATGGTTTTATATAAACTACCGGGCAAAAGAAAGTTGACATTTAAGGTACATGTTCCATAAAAATGGACAGTTTTGATTTAAACGATGAATATTTTATTGGGAGGAATAAGTTTCTGGCCACAAGCCGGTTTGCTGAAACCGCTGGAAAAGATTGCTGATGGGAATTTGACTGCAATGGAATCTACTTTCCATTTGCTGTTGAGAAACCCCCATCTGTGCCATACCAATAGCCATCTCCTTGTTCTTCCAGTGATAATCTTGGCACCTCTCATGTGGGTTTTTCTTTTCATGTGTCAATTTTCTTTTGCCGCATAATTTATTTCCCTAATCACCTGTCTTCAATATTCTTTGTTTTACACTTTTTACCTCAAAGTGTAAACTGGGCTAAATCTATTAATGTAACCCTAAAATGTTTAAATTTCCCCCGAGACACCCAAAAATAAAAATATCATTGGGTCAAAGCTTATTGGTACTAATAAAGACATCATGTTTTTAGCATTGACTAGAGAGAAACTACTGTTGAAACAATACCTGGAATATGTATCATCTCTAATACATAATAAATGTTGTACTATTGACAATAAATATGGTTCAGCTGCTGTATTATCTACTGTTTTAGAAATTAACTGAAAACAGGCCATTGAGTCCGTGAAACAATAATTAAGGAAAATAATCAAATTTATTCAAAACAATTACTATTTTAAGTCCTTGTACTGTGTGTGTAAGATAAATCTTAAAACAAGTTTAAATGGAAGGTTATTGAAGGAGCCTCTCTCTTAATTCATTGATTCTTGAGGAGCCTCTAATCCCTTGATTCTATCTCCAAGGCAAATATCTTACTATATGTATAAATTTTGTTTTAAATAATAATCAACGGTAATATGAAATGAAATGAAATGGGGTTTAACGTCCTACTTTTCTGCACCTAACCCGGGCTAATGGAAGACAGGCATATGCCATTCTGTGTGCTATGAGGGAAATTTTGCCCGAGCATCGGCGCTACAGCCTACTCTTATATAGAATTCCAACTGCCAAGGGCTCTTGTACGGGCACTCCAATGTGTACACAGGACATCTGTTTTTCGTCCCATCTGAACAACTAAGCAGCTGTCCTTGTCAGGCCCTTCGTTCTGCATCACTGACAAGGGGAAATCACGCCGTGAAATCTTGACCAATGCAGGGATCGAACACCCGACCTCCAGGCTAGCAAGCCAGCATCTTACCCACTTAGCCATCCGTATTATCATGAAGAACCTCAACATAGTAGTATTTTCAAACAATGTTACAAATCTAGTCAATACATAAACAGTTGACAGATTATCCCTGTATTCAGTGACTGTTTAAAGACCACAAGCTAATGGGCAAGCTGACAGCAACTGACAGCAACTCGAAATCGGCGACTGAGTTACGATCAATTGGAACTGATCAGTCGTGACAACTTGGGAGACCTGAGCCCTCTTACGACTGGTGTGAGTCTGACGGCAACCAGTGGCCATCCAGTTGTCTCCTGTTTCTTTGAGTTGCACATGTTCTACTACTACAACTGGAGACAACTAATTGTTCCAAGTTGCAAGCGACATAAGGGCATCTACAACTGGCTTGAGTTGGCGCCTCGCTGATGTAGCCAATAGGATTTGGTTATTTAAACATGTGGTACCAGGGGGCGGTAACAGCCATGGTGAGCAAGTGAAATAAAGCCATTTTGAGCTTATCACTTATTTGTCGTGGATAAATTCTGTCATAGTGACATAAACTGTCAGTTGCCATTAGTCGCCGTCACTTTTATCGCATCGTAGGGCAACATAAGCTAGGATTAAAAGTCACAGACATTTTCCAGACATGGTTTATGTCCATACTAAATTTTGTTAAGTGTTATATTCTTTTTAATTTAAAAAGGATATTCCATCTCTAAGCGTATGTTATCATATCTTTGTGAAAATTCATCAAAATCGGCCTGTTTATGATCTTTAAAAACATTAACTTGTGTGATTAACTCACTTTCTTCTGATTCCTCCAGTTGCTAAAATAACAAGACAAATTTTTGTTGCAGAAACTGTCAAAACTGTGAATTATCTATTTCATACAAAATGGTTAAATCAGTTGTTTTCATGTCATATAATATAGTCCCACCGTGTCGTAGTTTAAACTTAATTTAAAAAACAGAAATAACTTACTTTTAAAATTTTTTTTAAACCAGTTCTCATAAATTCAAGTCATATAATATAGTCCTACCGTGTCGTAGTTTAAAGTTTACTTAAAAAACAGAAATAACTTACTTTTAAAATTTTATTTAAACCAGTTCTCATAAATTCATTTCTCAAATGTAATCTAAAATCTAAATCTTCTGGTGTACTAATAATGGCATTTACTAACTGCATACAGGCCACCTAAAATAGCAAAATATATAGTTTTTAACTGCATACAAGTCACAAAAAAATAATATATAGTTACTAATTGCATAAATGCTACCTTCGATAACAAAATACATAGCATTAACTAAGCACATAATGTCCTCTTCAATTTCAAAATATATAGTATTTATTAACCACATACATAGCACCTTTAATAATAAAATATATAGCATTTATTAACCATATACAAGTAACCTTCATGATAACATATATAGCATTTATGAACTGGGTTTTTTGCCGCCTTCAGTAACTAATTATATAGCATATATTAAAAACTGATATAATTCATCAATACCAACAATTTGATTCCATGAAAAAGTGCAAAATTTGTACAGTAATTTGAAAATCAATTTGTTGTATCAGTGATAAATGGAACGGCAAAACATTCAATAGATAATTTATTTTCCACAAACAAAGTGTTGTTATCCATCTTTCATCTCAAGTTTTTGTGTAATACTGGCCCATTATTGTGCAGAAATTGATTGATTCTTTATGTGAAGAAGGGAGACAACTGTAATAGCGAGACACTAACCAACATGTTTCCGTACATTTTTTGTACTTTTCCAAGAAGTATCTAAATCTTATTTTATATAAATGAAGTATTATGTTAGATTTTAACAATAATGAGGTAGTATTTGTAAGTATTGGGTAAATATTGGGTGAGTATTGGGCCATTGGGTGGTATTGGGTGGTATTGCAGGGGCGGATCCAGGATTTTCAGAAAGAGGGGGCGTGCTGCACCAGCTTGGGAGTGCGAAGCCCGGAGCCGTGATTTTTGAGTGTAAAAAATGCCCACAAGGACTAATTTCGTACTAGTACTGTAAATTACGATTTCCGACCTAAACTATTTTCGTTCTCCTTTCTCGCGAGAATATATGGAGCTAAAAATTGTTCGACACCTCAAAAAATAGAGGGGGCGTGCGCCGGGTGCGCCCCCCACTGGATCCGTGCCTGTATTGGGTAGTATTGGGTAAATCGTCCTTCCCCAAAAATGTAATTTAGTTTCTCTAATTGTAATGTAAACATCAATTTTTTATCCAATCAGAGGTAACTAATATAGAGGTACATATTATTCAAAGTGTTAAATTGGCCTATATTTATAAAATCAAGATTTATATTTCATTTTAAAAATATTTCTATGTCTGAGTATCAAAGTTATTTAATTACCTGCATTGCTAAATTCTCAAATGTTGATAATCCTATAATAACAGGCACAAATCTATCTTGACTATTAATTTCCCCAAAAACTGTTATTCCTTCTAAAACTTTTTCCTGACTGAAAAATAAGATATATATTTGTAACATCAAACTTTTCTATTTTAACAAACTGCTTGTTGATTCTACAGGAGTTACAAACTTTATTCATCCTTAGAGATTACTGTTCAATATCTGAGAATAACATATGATTAAGACAAATGACTAAAAAAAATCATGATGTTTTAACTTTATTTTCTTGGTGGGATTCGACTTAGTTCAAGAGGATAAATATTTTCATGAAATGTACAATGCATATATCATCTCTTACTTATTGGAGAATGCATGTTGCATGTAATCTTACCCATTAGGAGGGACTAGACATATAGCAGCCAATATTCTGACAGCTTCTAACATGGTAGCAGGATCAGACGGATCTATGGTACGAGCTAATATTATTAATGCTTCTTCATGGTTTAATATTTGTAATAAACCAAACTGAAAAACACATTCATGAGTATTAACTTGTGTAAAATATATTAATAAAAGTTTCAATTATTCATCTGCAGTTTAAAACTAATAATATGAATATATGTTATTACTAAACCTGTAATAAACTGACAGATTTGAATAAACTTTGATACCAGGTGTGTGAGCAAAAATAAATGCCTCCCATAAACTGCAGAAGCCATGTGAGAGTATGGTGTGCCAACATCACTTGACAAAAGAGACTACAGATCCATAAAATGAATGGGGGAGGGAGAAATGGGGTTTAACATCCACTTGACACAAACTAGGTCATTTCGGGACTAACATATGGTTCAGTTTAATTCCATTAATTTGCTTGTGTAGGGGTCTTTAGCAATTGGAGGAAACCAGAGGACCCAGAAAAACTCCATGAGATTGGACAGGCGACCCTACTCGTTGTCATGTACAACCAAGGGATCGAGAACATGCCACTTGACTCAATGGCAGACATTATGAACCAAAATTGGATGAACTATGATAATTATCTGTCTTATTAATTACATATACTGGCACTCTCATAAATACATTATAAACCTATTTCATCATTTATTGTTTTATTGAAAATATTTTATGATTGAAATGGCTGTGGGGTGGGGTGGGGGTAATAAGACTTACCTTATTGTTTGTAAAGGCTTTTAAACATCTCACACATTCATAAGCACCTCTTCTCTCTGTTTTCCTAATGGTAGAAACAATTAAATACTTGAAATCACTCTTACCTAGATCATTACCGGCACACAATACCATATGCTTTATACATACATTATCTTTATCTACGGAGCGTTGTTATATACGAAAAATATCACCCACAAGCTTTCACAAGATTCTATAAGGGCCATAACTCAAGATGCTAAGAACAGAAATGATTGAAATTCAAGACCCTTCATACAAATCAGATGATACCTTTTTTTTTGTTAGGGCAATTTTACAAAATAAACAATGGTCATAATTTTAAAAATATAGAAATTTTATCAAGATCCAATAATAAATAGAGTCTGTAGTGTTTACAAGAAATTGAGTATGATGGACGAGGTGGACCGTAATATACAAACAAATTTCAATGTAGGGTTATAAAACTAACGAAATCCAATATGAAACTACTTACGAATCACAGCAATATGTTAAATTCTTCAATATACCATTAAAACCTTTTTCTCCAAATTCTTGTACCCAACTGAAATATAGAATAAATAAAATTCCTATTATTACAATCTGTTTCAACCAATAATCATGTTCAATGGCTTTTTTACATTTTTACGGTATGTAGTAATTAGATTATGCTTTCGAAACCACTTGATTCACAAAATTCCCACCATAAATATCATCTATGGCACTATATAAAGGAATAATTGGAACGTTTTTGAACAAATGATCAGTTCCTGTAAATGCTGGTACATGTGTAATATAATGATTATGGTTGACTGGGATTATTTTAAATGAAAACTGTTTATCTACTACTTATTGGGAGTAAAGAAACCGAAATTTCCTTAGCGAGCACCACATAAGAGAATAAATAATGCTCTTATCATTATTAAATAACAACATCTCATTATCTGGAATGCAAAGCCCAGCTTAGTGCCAGGCCCAGGACCCCACTGTTTATGGCAAAAAGGAAAAAAATATCAGATGGGTTTGACAGTAATTGATCTAGCGGTACGAGTGTGGAGACTGAGCTATCCCTCAATCGTCTCTGTAAGTTCCACTCAGTTATCAGTCTAGGCTGCTAGACTTTTATGTCATTCGGAATTTAATAGATTTCGTATGTGATCAGATATTATGCTATTATTGCAGACCGTTTAATTGTGTGTTACGCAGGCGTGCCATTCAAAAGGATATGAAATTATCTTTTCGTCACATTAGGGGCCCCACGATTCTAGTCAGGCCCAGGGATATGAAATTATCTTTTCGTCACATTAGGGGCCCCACGATTCTAGTCAGGCCCAGGGCCCCACTCTCGTTAAATTGGGCTTTGCTGGAATGTGGAAACTTTTCAATTAATCATATCTTCAAGATTTCCAACTCCGTAAAAAATTATTTTTATACTTCCTTTATCTGAATTGAAAGTTGCTTTAAAAATAACCTGCGGTTGGATAAACTGCCCACCCCTTTTTGCCTTGATCAGACAAACACAGTTCTCCAGATATTATGAGATTTATTATAAAATCTTTATTAGAATATAATTTTTGAGGTTGTCCCCATTTCAATTAAAAAACTAACCTAACAGGATTACTGGTTAAAGAAACTCTTAATGATTCTAATAGTCGCAATCTTTTCTCTCCTTTTAAATCACCATTTTGTAATTCTACTATAAATTCTTGTGGTGTATCTTTTTTGGAAGGCTGGAATAAAACACAAACAGGGTCTATAAATAATTATAACATGAACCATAAAACTATATGTTCCTGTGACTTAACCCTAAAAATAAATAGATGACATTCATTAATTACTTGCTCATTTATCTTTTTGTAAAGCTTTGGCCATGCTCATCATCGAACTTAGTCAAGGTATTAATGTTATGAACCTATACACTAAGCTTCATCCCGCTCACTTAATTAGAATTAAAGTCCCATGTTCACATACATCAAGTGGATTAGTATCTGTAGTTATTTTTGGATGTTAACACCAGCTTAACCTGTTCATATATATATATTATATACAACCAATATAACCTACAGGTATACAACTGATCTTACAGGTCAAACGTTTCACAGACTTGCTTGACAACCTCAACAATTTACATCCTTTAATATTCTTAAACCAGTAATGACATCAAAGACCTGTTCCTCAATTTATTAAATAACCTCTTAAATAATAACAACTTCTGATTCCATAGTTTCTCAGAAGATACGATCAACATACTGATTGATCAAGCAGACTATGAATCAGCACTTACCTTAGCAGATCCTTTATTATGCATAGAAAGCATTGAACGTTTTAATGTTACATCTCTCTGTCTTAATGGAGCCTTTTTTGCTTCTGATAAATTCATGTCATCCTATAAAAAAGACGGTGATAAAGTGTTTTGAATTTCCAAGTTTTTCATTTTTTTGAGTTCAATTTGTTATAGAGAACTGCAATCTGATTACATAACAAATCTATATTTCGTTTCGTTTTCTTTTACTTTCCATGGCCTACACTACATGAAGATCTTACCAGTGGAATGAAAGGTTGCAGTATGTTGAATATCAACCGGGTTAGTCCGCGCCTGACTACAATGCTTCACACCAAATTCTAAAAGAATATGATGAAAACTGTAGCCAATATCGTACTCTCAACGTTTTTGGCAAAGTTGGGCATAACTCCCAAAATGATCTTTATACACACCAAATTTGACAAGTGACTGTAAAAAACTGTAGCCTTTAACGGGTTCACAAGCTAATTCAAACTGATCCCGCAGTGAATATTAGCTTGGCCTTTACAATCACTGATAAGCATGACATCGACGAGGCTTAATGAGTACGGCATATTAACTTTTTTACTCCGAGAAATTAAATTTTCAAACATTTTTTTGAGGTAAAAGAAAAATAAAGACGTTTGAAGTATTTGTAGTTAAAGAATATTTCCTATATAGTGTAATTGGGTATTAAAATGAGTAAAATGCATCATTTTGCCCGAAGCAGTTGGGTGTTAAGTAAACATTGCACGAGCCGTTGAGCCAATGACTACGAGGTGTGCAGTCAACGCACGTGTTTTGGACAGGCATCCGTTACAGAGATAATTCGTAAGTAATTCTCTGTGAAACAGATTGAAGCTAATTGCTGATGGACTGATGGACAGGGTGATGACATAATACACACATACTGAAATATGGGCGTATAAAAATCAAACATAAGATAAGCAGCAAACCTATTTACATATTCTAGTATTATAATTAATGGAATTACTTTCATAAATACATCAACTTACAAGAAGTTTTTCAAAATGTTCATCAACATCTTTATCCGACATCTGTGAGAGCAGATCTGATTGGACGCCATGATCTTCACTCTGTGCCGCCTGTGGTACCTGTGGAACTTTCTTTTTTCTACTAAACTAAAAAAAACAACAGACAGTCATCAAACACTTAAAAAAGTATCATTTTCTAAAAGTATAAGAATATTATAACACTTTTTATAAACTACTTTGCGGTAGCTGATTTTGTATGATTTTCTGGCTAAGCGACACACATACTGTCAAACATAAAAACATGCATACTTATAAATTCTGTGACAAAGAAATCAAAATTGGTAAGTGACATAGGTATCTATTTATTGTAAAGATAGGTTCCAAGGCAACAGCAGCTTAATTGCCTGCGCAGTCGACAAGGCTTGTCGCATATTTAGCCACAGCCATGTCCACAAGTGAAAGACAGTGGGGACAAAAATATACAATCCATGGATGCGGTTTCAAAATCTTGGCTATCAAATATTTTTGGTTGGGGTTAACAGAGGCCAGAATTTAGTAACCAAACCACATGAAATAAGGTCAATAAGCTAATTCCTTTTCCCTTTAAAGCCCCAATAACACTCTTGTTGTAACTGAATAATATGTCCCAATCTTCATTCTGGTCAACAAATCGTATTATTTTAGAATATTCCAATTAAATGATGATATAAATTTCATCCTAACACACCTATTTTAAAAAATTGGAAAAATTCAACCAATTGATTTGGAAAGTCTAACATAAACCTTTTCAAATGTGACTTGGACTTTAAAATTTTTTCGAACCCTCTGGACAAGTAAAATAGGTTGTAATGGATAATTTACACAACAGGTAGGACACTTAAACATCTAGTACTTAGAATAAGGGTATTATTTATTTTCTAGAGCTACCAAGCCAGCAGGAATGTTATTGTCCCTTTAATAGACTTAAACTATAGAAGAGTAGGATGATAAACCCATTTCATTTCATTTCAATTTCAGGTCATCAGTAAGCCTAATATTCCCAAACAGTTATCTTTACAATTACAACCACGTTTCAATGTGGGCGTATAATCAACACTAATACAAATAATGTCTACAGAGATAGGCTCACCCATTAATTGAAATAACACATTTAATTACCAACGAGGTCTCATTCCTTTAATTATGGTGAATCTATTTCTTCAAATAAGAATGCTACAACTCATCAGAAATTATGTAATTTATCATATTTATGTACAATGTAGTATATTGTTTGTATGAATGTATTGTGTTGTCTATGTAGTATGTACATGTATTATTAAATGAATATGACTATGTCTAAATGTGTGTATGCATGCTGTCCATAATGGAGGTTTCGATGCAGTAAACATCTTATCTTATCTTACAGAAATAATATTCATATTAAACAGGACCTATGGTCACCAAAATAATATGTTAAATGTTTACAACAGCTGTATACAGTTACAGTGAAAAGTCTTAACCGGCAGTCAAAATTATAGAATATAAAGGCCTATATAATGTATATTATATATATCTAATATATATACACGGTAGGCCTATATTCAACTAGCTACACTACCAATAACAGCATTATATATAATATCATATGCCATGATATATCACAGTCAACCAAATCAAATGTGTTTATTTATTCAAATATTTATGTAGATTATAAAGTATGAAAATGTAAACAAAGTAAAACAAATTCAGGTCACTTACCATATTGTTTTCTGTGTGTTATAGGTTCATAAATCTGCTACAATAATATCAGTAATCCAAACATGGGTTTAATAATCTAATTCCTTTCCTGTCACTGGCTATAGATTAATCAGTTAGCCTACACATGCGTATTTCAAGCCATAAATAGTCAGCTATACTGAACAAAGAATATAACAGACTATATAATGAAAGAGGTTGAATTAAATCTTCCTCTATGTTCAACAATTGTAAACAGTCCTTTGGATTTTGATAGGCTCTTACACACATCAACAGAATATTGTTATTTTCACAACTGAATAATGAGAGGTGACCTCCCACATGCAGCCTATACTTGACATATACTCCACATACTAAACTTTAATTTAGCATAGAAAGTGGAGGCTAAACTACTGTACATCACAGGACCTATATGACACACCCAATGGGAAACAGATATTTAGTGTTCTACTTAGATATAGATATATATATAGATATATATTGGTGTAAATAAGATATTTATGCAGTAGCTG
Source organism: Patella caerulea (assembly GCA_036850965.1). NCBI lineage: Eukaryota > Metazoa > Mollusca > Gastropoda > Patellidae > Patella > Patella caerulea. The sequence goes on from JAZGQO010000011.1 coordinate 20,493,841, forward strand.
TGAGTCACACACCTACCGGTAGTTGAATTTATAAAATGAGCTAAGTGTCTAATGAGGTAAACAGTGGGAGAGTAGGTCATTAACTGTTTTAAATTTATTTTTGTCCCATGTCTTTAGAATAAAGCAGATGTCTATTTAAATGGATTTTTACACCTGTCTGTCAGTCACATCAATATTTCACTCAGAATATGTGTGGAGTTATTGATCTATCACTGAGTAGAGCTGCCTCACTAACCAGGATCTAGGTTTTGGTTCGAGGTCGGTGTCGAGTGAGAAAGTTCCCCAAGATTCTCTAGAATGGTTTCTCCGTTTCATTGAAGTAGGATTTAGCAAGAAACAGTGGCTAGTTGTTCAGATGGGATAAAAAAAAATCAAGAGGTCCCATGTAAAAGAGTATGTAAACACTGCTGTTCGGGCAAATTTTCTCTCTTAGTCCACTGCTTGTCTACATTAGCCTGGAAGGTTCAGAAAAACAGGATGTTAAAGCTCTCTTCATTTCTATCAATGACCTTAATATTGATTAGGGTTTGGACATGTGCCAATATAAATAGATAAAACCCTATTATTGAAATCGCCGACCATGTCAGATTTGAACAAAATCTGTTAATAATTGCAACCTGTAGAGTATTTATTGACAAAATAATAACAAAGATAGGTTGCCAGGCAACGAAACATACGCCCACAACAGCTAAGTCGTCCGGGCAGTCAACAAGGGTTGTCGCATATTGTTTCTTTTATCAGTAAGGAGAACATTAAGTAATTATCAGAATTGATTAGAATAGTTTTGATGGTTTGTCTGAAGGCCTTTGTCCACAAGATATTTCAAAGTGATCAAGTGCCAGAAATTATCAGATATCACAGAAAATCAAATAGGATTCTTCGTCTCATGACCCTAACCAAAGTGTACAAATTTAAAGTCAATCTGATATTAACTTTAGCCTTTAGAGCATTCATAGGGTTTTTCAAAGTGATCAAGGGTCATGACTCTGACAGTAATTATCGGATATCGCTGAAAATAAATAGGCTATTTTTATCATGACCGTAAATAGTGTGTATAAATTTAAAGTCAATTGGATATTAACTTTAGATTTTTCAAAGTGATCAAGGGTCATAACTCTGGCAGTAATTATCTGATATTGCTGAAAATCAATAGGCTTCTTTGTATCATGACTTTAAACACCGTGTATAAATTTAAATTCAATCGGATATTAACTTTAGCCTCTAGAGCGTTCACAAGATTTTTCAAAGTGATCAAGGGTCATAACTCTGGTAGTAATTATCGGATATCGCTGAAAATCAATAGGCTTATTTGCATCATGACTTTAAACACCGTGTATAAATTTAAATTCAATCGGATATTAACTTTAGCCTCTAGAGCGTTCACAAGATTTTTCAAAGTGATCAAGGGTCATAACTCTGGTAGTAATTATCGGATATCACCGAAAATCAATAGGATTCTTCGTCTCATGACCTTAAACACTGTGTATAAATTTAAAGTCAATCGGATATTAACTTTAGCCTCTAAAGCGTTCACAAGATTTATCAAAGCGATCAAGGGTCATAACTCTGGCAGTAATTATCAGATATCACCGAAAATCAATAGGATTCTTCGTCTCATGACCTTAAACACTGTGTATAAATTTAAAGTCAATCGGATATTAACTATAGCCTCTAGAGCGTTCACAAGATTTTTCAAAGTGATCAAGGGTCATAACTCTGGTACTAATCATCGGATATCGCTGAAAATCAATAGGCTTCTTCGTCTCATGCCCTTAAACACTGTGTATAAATTTAAAGTCAATCGGATATTAACTTTAGCCTCTAGAGCGTTCACAAGATTTTTCAAAGTGATCAAGGGTCATAACTCTGGTAGTAATTATCGGATATCACCGAAAATCAATAGGCTTCTTCGTCTCATGACCTTAAACACTTTGTATAAATTTAAAGTCAATCGGATATTAACTTTAGCCTCTAGAGCGTTCACAAGAAATTGTGGACGATGGACGGACGGACGGACGGACGGACGGACCGACAGACGGACGGACGGGGGCGACGGCAATATACGACCACATTTCCATGTGGGCGTATAAAAAGTGAGTGTGTCACCACTGGAACACAAACCAAAATCAAAAGTTGCTGTCCTTGGGGTATGAGGAATATGTGTACCAAGTTCCAAGATGTTCCATTCAGGAATAAAGATGCACCTTTAAGAGGGCATAATAAGTCCACATTGTATAAAAATTGAGTTAAATTGTGGTAAATTTGCAAAAATGTACCACAAAAGTGATGGCCAATGTCTCGATGTACCAAATAATACCTCCCTTGATCACCAAATACTTACAAATATTAACCATACTATCAGCATTCAATCTATTTCTTTTTAATAATTGGCCAATAATACCCACAATATTTGAGAATTTTTTTTTTATTTAGCCGTTTTATTCATACGATAAATACATATTTCAAATTTTTGCACTTACAGGAATAAACGCATCGAATTCGGGCAGTTTTGGATAATGCTAAGGTAGATATATGTGGTATTGGAATAGAATTGGGAGATATTTGGTCATGGTCGGAGGTAAATTGGACCGAAGTTGAGTCCAACATGGCTGCCGCATATTAATGAGTTTTTTTTAACTTAAGGTTGGGTTAGGGTTAGGTTTAAGAATTATGGGGAGAGGCATGTTCCTGAAGCAATGACTGCGAGTTTTACAACATCTAGATGTTGCTAGACTGGTCTGCAATTCAAGAACTTATAGCCCTTTTATCTATATATGCAGAGTTCAAGCAAAATCAAGCCTTCTTTTGAAGATCAGGGAGAGGTTAAGTCTACACTGACCTACATTTTTGCAAATTTTACACAAGTTAATTCAACTTTTTAAAAAAAATAATTGAAGTGTTTGGGGTTTTTTTTTCACAATATGAAATGTAGTAAATGTAGTAAATGTATGTGGTGGTATGTTAAACTTCCCACCCATTGCAGGTCTTGTTTCTGGATTCTGGCCTGTTAGTATTTAGAGATTTATTTATGGCCAAACCCATAATCCACTCTCTTGATAATTGAATGGCAGCAACATTAAATGGATTCAGACACCTGGATCATCTAATCATTTAACATCAAATTAGATAATCCAATACTTCAGTATTTGTGTTGTGAGTACAAATCATGGTAAAATGGTACCCATCAAAACAAACTAGACCGATATGCAATCTGACAAGAGATACCCAGCATTAATGACTGATACTTTACCTTATGAAAAAACAAAATACATTTATAGAGATTTAAATATATTTTATAAAAGTTCTGTTGAAAAACATGCCTGATAACATTGTGTACATAATATAGAAAGTTGAGAATAGTTAAAACATTCAACATAAACTATCATATAAATACTGTTTTAATAATTAATAAGTATTTATAATTTAAATCAGTCAAGCAGTTTCTATTAGCGTTCTTCATTTTTAATTAACAAAATAGTATCTTAAATCAATTCATTTACAATAGTATAACTCTGATTCCCGAGGCACAATTGGAAATCACAATATATTTGAGCTCCCCAGAATATGTCTGCCTATAATCTTACAAGATATATTAATTACTACAGTGGTTCCCTTTCCCAACGTAATTATAAATTTGTGTCAATATTTGGTACGCAAAATGCAATAAGTGACATTATACTACAGTAAGACAGGATGTATTGTCTACATACTTGAGTTTAATATCAATTATCCTTGATTTTAACTTTGAACAAGACTATTTCACATCAATTGATATTCTGTTGATATAATGATTCAAAATGTCTCTACAGCTTTTGGTTTGATATACATTTGAAGAGTCCAGGGGAAGAACGATCCATCCAAGTCACATTTTTGTCTTTTCGTGTAAAACACAAACCAGACTTTTGGACGAGAATGTTTGACACAAACAGAACAATGAGTGGATTTAATTACAATTTTAAAATGAGTTTAACACAAATCCTATCTACCAGTACAACTGACTTCAACTTTTCAGGCAAATTAATGTTAAAAAAAGCATACGATGGACTTGTATTTGTACGGAAGCCCATTTCAGACAGGCCCTGGAAGGAAGCGACGTTTTTAACTGAAACCGATTGTTCCACAGAAAGCTTGATTTATACAATTTGCTACCAGGTGGCGCCATTAACTGGGGTTCTTGGAAAAAGTGACTTAGATCATTCTTCCGCTGGACTCTTTATTATTTTGGTTTCTGGGATTACTATCATATTATTAAAGATATTTGACTCTCTATTTTGAAGTTAAATTGCAAATGCTCAAGTTTTAAAGCTGAAATTTAGATGTAAAGCTGATGTGACAATAAAGTGGCGCCAAGTCAAAAGCTCATGTTTGATGACTAAAAAATATTATCACTAAAATATCTTACCACCTATTTTTACATCAACTCAAAAATCACAAAGAGCTAATTAAGGAGAGGGTATGCCTTTTTTCTGGTAATACTAATAATCCTACCTTGCTAAGCACACATAAATTTAACATTTTTCTTTAGAAATCTATTGAACTTGCATGTATGTAAGTATGATGTACCTGAACATCTAGCACTGTGAGTTATGTTGAAATAGAAAATATATATAATGGTTTTATAATTTATATACACCTAAAATAATATAATACAATTACATAATATACATCATCTAATACATACTACTACACTTTATACATACTAAAGTTATTGTTAATTAAATCATCAACCCCTCCCTTTAAATGCACATCCCTTTACTTTCCTAACTGATGTTGATACTGAGTTTTGAACAATTTGATTACTATTACCTTAAATATCAGTTCAAGATCAATATATTCTACTGATACTCATTGCACAGATTTATATATTGCTCTAATATAAATACTTCATAGTTTATAATAGATACATAATATATATTTATATACATTCTCTAGAACATTACTACTAGAGGTTTATTTACATTTTGAAATATACATGGGGGAAGCAATAACAAAAACAAACCAGATTTCAAGTATCAAAGATAAGCTGCCAGGCAACGTAAGAAAAGGCATCAGCAGCTAAATCTTCCGAGCAGACAACAAAGGTTGTCACATATTTCTCTTGTAAGTAAAGGAGGTATTTACAGGACCATTTCATGCAGATTAGATTATAATTTTCCTCGATTGAGGGTTCAAAAGGTTCTACAAACTGAAACAAGCACCTTTACTCTGGAAGTAATTTACAGAAATTGTTGAAATTTCTGAGGCTTTTTCATCTTACTATATCAAATAATGCGTAGCATTCAAAGGGTTCAACAAAGTGAAAGGGTTGACACTTGGACAGACACAGGTGGAAGTATAAAAACACAGAGAGGTAGTTGATATGATTTATACAGTCAGTTTACTGCATAAATACCTCAGATTACTAGGAAAATAATTTCTTCAAGTACTTCTACTCACAGCTTAGGATATAACACATTAGTCTGTAATGTATGGAAGACCAAACAGATCTTTATTCAGTGTTCTTCATTCTTATTTCATAGTTTTTAATTCTTATTTCTTCATTCATTGTAGTTTTTCGATTTGTATACTTTAATTATCATTTGTATCTTAAAATCATTATTTATTTTACAAATCAGACATTTGTCATGTCAGATTTGTAAACTGTATCTTTGTTTAATTTAATTGTATTTTAACAAAGTAAAAAAGGTTTTAGATTTGTCGATGATTCTATAATGTTGCAAGGTTTTTGCATGTTGGACATACCATAGCAATGTTCTCTGTTCAGATTTAGAGATTAGTTGTTCGAGATTTGTTTTCTGTTGTATGTTTCTGATTAAATGTAAGTGTACTTTGGTCACTTTTTAACACAAATTTATCTTAAAATCAAAATACAATAAAAATAAACAAAGATATACAAATTACGAATCTGATATGACAAAATATTGATTTTATTTAAGTACAAATGTAAAGTTTAGTATGCAAATGAAGAAATAAAAATAGGTTGCCAGGCAACGAAACATACGCCCACACAGCAGCCAAATCGTCCGGGCAGTCAACAAGAGTTGTCGCATATTAAGGAATTATCAGAAAATCATTAGAATTTGTTTGGTTTTTATAATCAAACGTTTTTTTTTTTAAATCAGATAATAATTGTGACCTCCAGAGGCACAACAAGCTAAAAAGGGTGATTTTTCGTACAATCAGGGGACATAATTCAGGAAGTAATGACCCGATGGGCGCAAATATCGAAAGGAATCAAGATCTTTGGGTTATAAACATACATGTCAAGTTTCATCAAAATCGATTCAAAATTGTGACCTCTATAGGGTCCACAACCTTGATATAACATATTTTCACACTATTCGTGTACAAATGGCGGCCATTTTGTCCGTCAATTCTATTCCGATTTTCACGTATTTCACTCTCTCTTCATTACCATGTAACGGTGATATAGTTAAACGGTTTTTTAAATCGGATAATAATTTTGACCTCAAGAGGGACCAAAAGCAAACAAAAGCGATTTTTCAGAAAATCCGGTGACATAATTCAGGAAGTTATGATCCAATGGGCGCAAATATCGAAAGGAACCAAGATCTTCGGGTATAAAACATACATGTCAAGTTTCATCAAAATCGGTTCAAAATTGTGACCTCTATAAGGTCCACAACCTTGATATAACATATTTTCACACTATTCGCGTACAAACGGCGGCCATTTTGTCCGTCAATTTTGACCTCCAGAGGGACCACAAGCTAAAAAGGGCAATTTTTCGGACGATCAGGGGCCATAATTCAGGAAGTTACGATCCGATGAGCGCAAATATCGAAAGGAACCAAGATCTTTCGGTTATAAACATACATGTCACGTTTCATCCAAATCGGTTCAAAATTGTGACCTCTATAAGGTCCACAACCTTGATATAACATATTTTCACACTATTCGCGTACAAATGGCGGCCATTTTGTCCGTCAATTTTGGTCCGATTTTCACGAAATTCGAACTCAACCTTCATAACCATGGAACGGTGATATAATCAAACGTTTTTTTAAATCGGATAACAATTTTGACCTCCAGAGGGACCACAAGCTAAAAAGGGCGATTTTTTTGGACAATCAGGGGCCACAATTCAGGAAGTTAGGATCCAATTGGCGCAAATATCGAAAGGAACCAAGATCTTTGGTTTATAAACATGCATTTCAAGTTTCATCCAAATCGGTTCAAAATTGTGACCTCTACACTGTTCACAAGCTAAAAAACGTGATTTTTCGTACAATCAGGGACCATAACCCATGAAGTTACCGTCCGATACATGCAAATATCGAAAGGAACCGAGATCTTAGAGTGATAAACCTATATTTTAAGTTTCATTGAAATCGGATACAAATTGTGACCTGTAGACTGTTCACAAACAATTGTGGACGGACGGACGAACAGGGGCGACGACAATATACGTCCACATGAAAATGTGGGCGTATAAAAATAAATGGCTATGAAGTAAGAACACTGAATAAATAGCTGTTTGGTTTTCCATAATAATGTACATAATTCTCATCAAATTATTTAGAAGAGAAAATAAAGGGAGCTTGATACATTGGAAGACAGGCTTTGTAAAACATAACAACCTCCAAAATGAACAATATGAAAGATTTAAGTTGAACTAGAGAACATCAAAAGTGATTGATTCAATAACCCTAAACATGCATTTTGTAAGAACTAAATATGTCTATTGCAGGTCTTTCTATAGGCCTGAAATGATATCTTTATTATTATTAATTAGACATTAAACAACTTATCCAGATTATAATCAACTCTCGACCTCAATGCTAGCCTGCAATATATACTCAATTAGGTTCTGTTTTGCTGCTCAAGTTTCATTCATGATTTAATCATGAAATGTATAATTGTGACTATGTTTTTTATTGTAATGACTTTAAGTCAAAAATTCAATCGCTAAAATCTCTGTTTACCGTGGATCAATTTGTCTGAAATTTTCAGCAAATTCCATTTACATCATCTAGTTTTTAACTACTATAGTGAGAACTGCTAGCTCTTTATCATATTTCCCATAATGTATCTTTAAAACAAATCAGCTTTATGTAAACTTTTCTTTCATAAACTTATACTTCATAAATCACAACCTAATGGAACAAAACATAATTCAAATGATGCTGTGTGAAGTATACAAGCTGGTTTTGTAAGTTTCAAACTAAATTTAACACAACATGCAAACTAGTTCACAACACACTTGTATTATATGGTCACACAGTGTTGAAATTCATTAAGCAAGCCTAGTAACCATTTTGGATACTGTATTATTATATGCAGGTATTATAGATATTCCTTTAATATTAAAGATGCCATTAGCTACAACACTAAATATTTATGCATTGATAATCTGTCGGTAAGGAATGTTAAAACACATTAAATCATCATTACCCACTGAATAAAAATACAAGTCATCATAAGTATCCACAGGATAAATAGAAATCTCTGATTGGATAAATACAAATTAATCAGAATTACCCCGGTACTCACACCCGGTGGATAAATAGAACTCATCGTAATTGAACACTGGATAAATAGAAATTTTCACAACTTTCTACTGAACAAAAAGAAATTATCATTTTTAGCAACCAAATAAACATAAAGCATCTTTCCAATATCTAAACATGAGGAAGTTGTTTATAACTGTTTCAGTCTAGCAAGCAATTTTTCAGCCTCAGATCCTTCATTATCATCTTTATGTTGTGGTGAACGCCGCGTACGAGTAACTTTAACCGGAGAATCCAGACTGGACATGTTGGAATCATCAAAGTTTATTTCACGGGCTGTTGAATTGTCTAGGTTGAGGAGGTTTTGTCTAGACCTGGAGCGTGCAAGCTGAGCCCTCCGTTCCGCTAAAATAAAAATATAAAAAAAAATAAAATAAAAACCTGTATAATAATCAATACACACTTTTAGCTTAGGACAAAATCAAAAGAATTAAGTATTCAGTTGTTGAATCCATATGTAATTTTGATTATTGACGAGAGATAAGATATACGATGTGCTCTATCTGCGAACCTAAAATCTACATATCCAACTTGATTAAATTGACAATTTGTTCTTGTTACCCAATTCAAAATAATCACTAGTAAAATATGTCACGAAGTCTTTTTATATAGATTCTATATTTAGTAGAATCATCACACATGCATGTAATACTAGTAGAGCTAGTTCACCATCTCAAATACTTACACCATAAAATAAACTATTGATGGATCTATCATTCATATACTTAATAGTTTCAAAATATACAAAGTATGATAAAAGAAGACATCTAATTTATTAGCCTGTTAGTATATTGGAATCTTATTTTTTAAACCTTTCAAAGAAACAAAATGCTCTTATTGAGATGGGAATTGAACAGTAGTTTTTACTTAAAACATCACAGATTTGAAGCAATGCAATCATAAAAAAAACTATTTGGAATTAATTACCATGCTTATTATTTTTTGTTAGAATAATATATTAGAATTATTAGAAATAGCAAACTTATTGAAGATTCTGATGTATGTTTATTATCAAAATCATTGGATTTTTTGTTAGATGCCAACATGTCATGTTAGTGCGATTTTCTAGAAATAAATATTATAACTAAGGCCTAGAATCATCTATGACAGCTTGTATAATTTGTATAATATACATTTTGATGACTCATAACTTTGAATCTCTGTGGGTTTGTTTTCAGATGAACAATCACTCTAGAAATAATGGTAGGACTATCTCTTGTTTGTTTTTATACATTCATCTAGTTAAATATGACATATTTATAAACTTGAAAAATAAAAATAATTCTGCATTCAAAAGGTGAAAATATTTGATTAACTATGTCAAGCATTCTATCATGTCCCAAAATACATTTTTGTCATCTGTATAGATTTTTAAAAGCATTTTTTAGACACATCTACTGCCCATGTTTTCTGTTTGACTAAATGATCATCGAGGTATCATTAATTTTTACGGATTTTGAATGAACTAGTCAACTATGTATACTAGCCAATATTCTGCAGACATTCAGCTCAGCATTGATAGAGGATCATGCATAGAAAATATGAGATTAAAGTTGAAAAATTTATAATTCCCTTAGTTCAAACTATGAAAGTGACTTATAACTTACAGATAATTTATCCATCTAAAAAAAAGTTTATGATTTAGCCTGTTGTTTACTAAAAACAGTCAACATGAGTTACATCCACAGACTATAATATACAGTTCTTGATTAAACAAAACACAATACATCGATTAGACAAATTTTATAGCTCCTCTACCTTCTTCATAAAAGAATGGGGACAAAAATCTGAAGATAGGTATGAAAAAGATGTACCAGTAAGAATTTGTAATATCTAGAAATTCAATAAAAATTGCAATGAATGAAAATCAAAATAAAAATGTGATCTACTAAGTAGTGTTCAAATATCTAAGCTACAGGAATAATATGTGATAATACAATGAAATGAAAAGAAATAAATTAATTATAAAATATATACAATACTGAAAAAATGAAATTAAATAAATACACAAAGAACTCCACAGATCAGAAGAAATGAGTTATCTTTTTACATATAATTAACAAGATCTAGATTTTACAGCAGTAAAAGATAGGCTGGCACTGCCAGGCAGGATACGCTCACATTTTTGAGAGATATATAGAGAACAAGCAATAGTGAAAGTGATTTTTCCTACATCATTAAGTCCTGTATTTGATAGTGTATAGGGAGCTGCCATTTTGTTAGTCAGTTCCAGTCTGATATTCATGAAATTCGAAGCCAACAATGATTATGGTGTGACGGTACACAACCTAGAAATGTGACTTTTCGGCAAAATCGGATAAGAATTGTGACCTGTAGAGAGTCCACAACCATGATATACCATATCTTTACACTATTTGCGTACAAACGGCGACCATTTCGTCCGGGAATTTTGGTACGATTTTCACGAAATTCGAATAATTCAGGAAGTTACGATCCGATATGCGCAAATACCGAAAGGAACCAAGATCTTTGGGTTATAACCATGCATTTCAAGTTTCATCAAAATCAAATTAAAATTGTGACCTATACAGGGTCCACAACCATGTTATACCATATTTTAACAGTATTCGCGTACAAACGACGGCCATTTTGATTGTCAATTTTGATCCGATTTTCCCGAAATTTGAACTCAAACCTTCCTTAAAGGTGAAACGGTGATATAAACAAACGTTTTTTGAAATCGGAAAATTATTGTGACTTCCAGAGGGACAACAAACTAAAAAGGGTGATTTTTCGTACAATCAGGGGCCATAATTAAGGAAGTTACGAATCAATGAGCGCAAATATCGAAAGGAACCAAGATCTTCGGGTTATAAACATGCATGTCAAGTTTCATCAAAATCGGTTTAAAATTGTGACCTATATAGGCTCCACAAGCTTGATATAACATATTTTCACACTATTCGCGTACAAACGGCAGCCATTTTGTCCGTCAATTTTGGTTTGATTTTCACAAAATTCAACCTCATTCTTCATTACCATATTATGGTGATATAATCAAACGGTTTTCAAAATCGGATAATAATTTTGACCTCCAGAGGAACCACAAGCTAAAAAGGGCAATTTTTCGGACAATCAGGGGCCATAATTCAGGAAGTTATGATCCGCTGGGCGCAAATATCAAAGGGAACCAAGATCTTTGGGTTATTAACATGCATTTCAATCTGATACATGCCAATATCGAAAGGAACCGAGACCTTATGGGGATAAACCTATATTTCAAGTTTCGTCAAAATCGGATAGGAATTGTGACCTGTTAGAGAGTCCACAAATTGTGGACGGACAGACAGGGGCGACGACATAATACGTCCACATGAAAATGTGGGCGTATAAAAACTGAACAAAATCTATATTTTGATAATGATAGTACTAACTCTTAATGACAACATTATTACTACTTGGACTTCATTCTCAACAAAAAAAATGTTTACTTCTAAATTAATGATACCATGCAATCACACAATCCAAGAACAACAATAATGTCATGCTCTTGAATAAATCAAGTATTCACCTCATATTGTGAGGGCTTGTTTTTCCATATTCTGGATCGGGAAAGTGTACTGAAACGATCAGCTGTCAAAAAAAGTTTTCAATATATTGTATGTTGATATAATGACCCAACCTATCCAATTAATGTAAGCTGACCATGTGACGGTAATCCCAACTTAAACCAACCTGTAATACTTTTAAATTCTATATAACAAGTATTAAATCTTTTAAGTATCGTAATGATGTACAGTACTGATATATGGAACTTGTATTTATTATATTACCAATACTAATATAACCAAAAATCTGAAAATTAATCTTGATAAAAGTAAGGTTATACTAATTACTAGGTATCGGAAGAAGGGAACGAGGTATTCCATATGGATATCAGCTACTTAAAGGATGAAATTCTTTTTTTCAGGAATTAAAGAAAGAAAAATATTCTTTTCCTCAGATTTGGTGAAACTAGCACAAGTAATTAATATGTATAAATAGATGTGAAAGAATTGATAACTAAATATTTTGCCAAGAGTACCAATTACAAAATAATAGAAATTCATTCAAACTTCAAAATTAAAACCTTAATAATGAAGAAAGTAATTTATAACAAGGAGACAGCAATATATGAATCCACTGATCAATTAAGGGAACAAATTGCCATAACCTATCAAAAAGACCTAATATTAAACAATAGATGTGGAATAATCTTACCAATACAGACTTTTTCAAAATTCTTGAGTAAATTGTACGAAACCACCAAAGGTTGTCTCTATGGCAGATAAATGAACATATCACTAGACATTTCAAACATTCAAATTATATAATCCTTACTTGGATAATTTCTAGTCATATATAATCAAAAACTTTTCCTGTCACAATGATCCTTCTGTCTGCAAACCTTTAACCTCACCTATATCTTATCATTAAATACTGTATCTATATCTAAATATATATGAGCTTCAATAAACTATTAATCTCTACAATTATATTTAACTACTTGACGGCAATATCACTTCAGTGGAAGCTGACCTTAAATAAAGCTAAATTGTTGTCTGGATATGAATAACAGAATCAATTAACTCTTGCAACCATCTCTTGCATAATTACTTTAGGCACAGAATCAAACACAAATCCTAATGTATTTAATAATGAATTCTAATTACAGACTAGCTTCACAGATAGGATATGATTAGAGCAACATAAAGTTAGATATTTACATTGTACATGGGTGACACAACGATTATCAATATTGCTGAAACAAAGATAAGTTGTCAGCAAAGAAATATACACCCACAACAGATACATCAGCCGAACATTCGACAAGGGTTGTCACTTATTCATGCTTTTGTAGGTAACAGGAGCATTTATAAGACACTGGTATCAATTTCCTACAATGCGTACAAGGTTCAACAAAGTGAAACAAGGGCCATAACTGTAGAAGTTATAAAAAGGAAATGCTTTAATTCAAAAAGATTCTTGGTTTTACTAATCTTATAATAATGCTTTCAAATTTAATACAGATCAGATGTTAACTTGAAGTAATTAATGGAAATTTCTGAATTTAAATAGCCTTTTCCATTTTACTAATCTAAACAATACATATAAATGTCATACAGATTGGATGATAACTTTAGGCGTTAAAACTATAAAAGTGGTCACATTATGCTATAAAACAGATTGAAACAAGCTTAGATAGTGTGAAATTTGTCTTTTTTTTTTTGATGTGATTCGACTTGCAATTTGTGAGGGACAGAGTTCTGTGTAAACAGTGCAAACAAAGGTTTTTCACAGGTTTTATTCTTAGTTAATTCGCATGACAAGTCACGTGAGTATTGTGGTCTGAAGTTAATTCATTGAACATTGTATAAAATTTACTTGCTGTCACACTTCAATATCGCTTGTCGGTGACAATTAGACAGGTGAACATTTAGAGTCATACATGGAGAATACCTGAGGGTTCATTGATAATATCTTGTGTAACAATTACCCGTTACCTGACATTCATCATTAATTATCTACAAAACACTCAATATAATCATCTGTTGACATATGTATCTATTCAATACCAATCATCAAGTGAATGGCTTCAATCCATGTGCACTAATCTTTGACCAGCATATATGGTCGACTTAGGACCCATGCTCCAGGCATACATCACATTCTTTTCGTCTTTGACAATTAAATTGATCTTCTATCACAAATTAAAGCCATAACTAACCAATTTGATCAAAAAGGTCTATGGTTGAAAATTTATGGATGTGATAGTGGACATTAGTAAATGGCAATTTGTGGTTGCTGGTCTGATTGGCTAACATGTTTCACCCAATGATTACATTATTGTCACTGATTGGCCACCATAGTTCATCCAATGATTACATAAATGTCACTGATTGGTTACCATGGTTCACCCAATGATTACATTATTCTCACTGATTGGTCACCATGGTTTACCCAATGATTACATTATTCTCACTGAATGTCTGATTTCAGCATAATTTAAAAACATTAAATACATGTATAATATATTACCTCCAGCTGCTCTCGGTGTCTTTCGTTTATTATCACGTTTTTCTCGATTAACACTAAATGCAGAACCTGTTTTCAATGCTTCAAGTAGATTATCCATCACACCCTCTTGGTCATCATCTGTAAATACAGAATACAATAATTATTCTCAAAAACAGTGAAACTATTTTCAATGTTAATTAAATATAAAGTAAAAGATATTATTCATGATAATAAAACACACAAATCCAAGTGCAAAACTAGTAGCAGCGAGAACAAAAGACATGAATTTAGGCAACCCCTTGAATATCACACACCTATAGTTCCGAGGGGATTGCCAAGTGCAAAGATCATGTTTGTTTACAGTATGTTCCATAAACAAATTTTTAACAAATCCACCTGACTTACTCCAAAAATGGTAACACATAAAATAGTTAGTGCAGAAAATATTTGCCTTGAACTTAAACCTCTTTCATCATTGTTTTGTTAAAGATAGCGTTTGCAAAAAACATCACATGAATCTTATTACCCTTGATTCAAAGTATGAAAATAACAACAAAGACTTTACCTGTTGTCATATCTAATAACGCTTTCTGTCTGGCTTTTTTATCTTTCTTTTCACGTTCAGCTTTTTCTCGTGATTCTTGCGCTCTTCTAATCTTTTCATTGGTTTCGCGTATTTTGATATTTTCTTTCTGTGCTGCCTTTATTGAAATAGTAATTGTAAGTGATTTAATATTAATATGATTAGGCATGAAAAAAATATTGATATAGATCGATAGAATCGATTAGGCTCTGAATAGCTCTATCAATAGGGGTAGGTTAGTATCGAGTATCACTCTTTGTATTTTTTTTTCTTCTTATATCTAAAAATGTTTTTTCTGCCAGTTAATCATAATACATCAAACACCATAATTCCCTTAATGTACAGCCTTCAAATGGTATGAAGAATAGAGGTACTGTGTACACATTTTCGTGCACTTTAAAGATCCCTTGGCAGTTGGAATTCGATTAAGAATAGGCCTTAGTGCAGCTGTCCACCGAAAACTGCCCTGCCCTATGTGGGAAGGCAGTATCACTTGAGCAAATCAGAATATACATCATCCAAGTAACATAAGTAGCAAATTTCTTTGAAATCCACAGAGTGGTTTAGCAGAAGAAAACAAAATTAAAATATTTCACATTTAAGATAAATAATAATTTAACCACTTACCACGTAACATTCTTTAAACGTTTTTAAATCTGTAAAGAATTCTTCTAAAGAGTATTTTTTGTTGTCAAAAGTAAGATATTTAGAAAGTTTAGTAAATAAAGTATCAACTTTCTTGTACATATTGTTTAATACTTCATATTGATCTCTAGCTGATGTCACAAACTGGTATACAAGGTTAAGGATAACATTTACACTACAAATATTATAATAAGATCAAAAGAAAAATAAAGAGAAAGTTTAATATAGATCAACCCAGACATTAATTACAAACCAACATCTCATAAAAAAACATTTTAAAAGATATGTTTTTCATAACTGGAAACAATTGCTTCAAGTGGTTGTAAGTTGTGACGATAGCGGGTATGCTAATTCTCTGTAGAACATCTAATATCACTTCTAAGTTTAAGTATGTGTAGTAACAACAGACTATATACCTCTTTAACTTAGGCATGTTAAACTGAATGTCATCAGGCAATTAAACTGTGTGAGATAAATTTTTTTATTGAGTCAAGTTAGCAGATATCAGACTATAATGAAGACTGATTTTCACCTGACAACATAATTTCACTTTTGAATTAAACCAAACTGACATTTTTAAAACCAAAAACCAAGAGGTCCTATCCCATTAACTCGGATCTATTTCTTTAAGAATGAATTTCCTTAAAACTCAACATATGTGACTAATGCCGGTAATTCGTTTTGACAAAAGGATATATTCATAACATTTGCAAACTGATCTCCTTCCACTTGCTGCTTGTTGATATTTTTCAGATCAATTTCTAACTGTTTTAATTGTGTTTCCATTGCCTTTAAATTTTTGGTCAATTGTTCATCAGAGACTGTAAGAAAAATTGATATACATGTATATGAATTAATTGCACATGCATCTTTTTGTTTTTGAAAAGTATCCAGCGATCAAACTTATTATCTATACTTAGCATATGCAGAAAATGTTCAAGATAAATACTCTGTCAAACTTTTGAAGTACCTCGTACCGAAACTCGGCACTAAGTTTCATCACTCTCTATAAGTTAGAATTAAAGTCATCTTGTCCCAATGAAAT
Organism: Patella caerulea; assembly: GCA_036850965.1. NCBI lineage: Eukaryota > Metazoa > Mollusca > Gastropoda > Patellidae > Patella > Patella caerulea. Next base: position 20,510,663 of record JAZGQO010000011.1, read on the forward strand.
TGGCTAGAACTGCTTATCCCGAGTAGAAAATGCTCATTATAGAACTTAGTCAAGGTATTGATGTAATGAACCTATACACTTTCACTTAATTAGAAACCAGTTTTAACAGGGCCCAAGGCATCAAACAATCAAATTGCTTATCCCTACTTAGCCTACGCAGAAATAGCTTATCTTCGAACTCCATCAAGGCATTTACCTAATAAACACTTACACCAAGTTGGAACATTCTACCTCAATTAGAAATAGAGTTATTGTGTTTCAAAGTCTCAATCAACCAAACTGCTTATTGCTATGCTTATCCTGTTTGTCTACGATATCATCCTAGGTGGAAGTGGACGTTAAACCCCAGTAACGAACGAACGCTTATCCCAAGCAGAAAAGGCTCATTATCGAACTTAGTCAAGATATTTATGTATTGAAACTATGCATCAAGTCTCATCAATATCACTTAAAAAGAACCAAAGTTATCGTGACAAAACATCAACCAATCAAATTCGTTATGTCTGCTTAGCCTTACCTCTTGCTGCTTTATCTGTATATGATAATTCATCTATAAAACCAGCTATATCAGGATATTTATCATCAACTATCTCTGCTAAAAAGTTTAATAAAGTTGTCTTTCCATCCTGAGATTTTGTATTATTTAACTAGGGGAGAAAAATATAAAATCACACAGTAATATGGAGTTATGTTGTATGTACTTGTTTAGAACTTTCCAAGTATCTAAGGTTTGTAGTTAATCATTTTTTTAAATTAAGATAGTGTAGTTTTTAGTTAGTTTTTACACACAGTTTGGATGTGAATCTACCAATAGAGGACATTAGTTAAATTTACCTTAGTTAAAAAGCTGATATCAAAACCAACTGTTTGCGCATTCCTAGAACCTGCATTTAAATAATTTCCTACAAGTAAGACTAATTCCATTAATTTAGCAAACTTTTTACTTTTAAGAACTTCTTCACAAGCCTCGGTTGCTGCTACTAAATCCTGAAAAACAAAAATGATAAATAACAATCAAGGAAATGTCAAAGATCCATCTCACCTGGCTATCATCAGTCATTACAAATAGTAAATGTACACGTGCAAAGTATATAAATATACATAAAGACGAATTTATATAAGCTTTTGACTTGTTTTCAAATCCATTACATTGGTATTGTACATACCCATGTACTCGAAATAAAATATTGTTTAAACTAAGAGATTAAGTTTATACCAGATCCCTCAACCAAAGTATGCATTCAAAATAATTACCAGTTTATTTCTTTCCAAAAATTAGATATCACATTAATAACTGATCTAATTTTAGGACAATTTTGTTTTTAAGACATTTCTGAACAAATCTTAAATAAACCAATGTCTAATGATTAATACTGAAACTATAACAAGAGAATTTGAGTATCTTACTGGTTTAATATCTGCAACAGCCTCTGCGAATCCCATTTTAAATAGCATGGATTTCAAACGTGGTGTAAGTCTTTTAATACTACTCATCTGAAATAATAATAAACACATTTAACATGAAATCTTCCATTTTAATAATACAGTATTTATTATAACTGACCTGAATTCTGGATTCCATGAAATGAAATACGATTTAACAATAACATACTACTTTTCTGGACTATCTAAGTAAAATGAAAGGTGACATCAACTATAAATAAAATTTGCAAAACATGAATTCCATTGATAAACATTCTAGCTCATATTTCACAGTTTACTCACCGTAAGACAGAATTGTTCAGCTTCAGCCAAATCATTGTAATCATCTTTCAATGCTGATATTTTGTTCATTTCTTCTGGGGACGGCATAAATTTAATAAGCTGATCGATAACTTGCGCAGATAAATTTTCTTCATCCATAGCTAAAATACGTCTCTTTATTTCACCATATGGTACTTTGATAGAACCAAGAAAGATGGCTGAAAGAGAAAGACAACAATTTAACAAAGACTGTAATATTTGTTTGCACATGTGAGAAAGGGAATGTACAGAGTTCTACCTTATGATCCAATAAACATGTGTTTAATATGTAAGAAAGTGAAAGTACAGAAAGAAATGAAATGAAATGGGGTTTAACATCCTACAGATGGTTAAAGAGATCGCCAGGGTTCTACCCAATAAATATTTGTTTGTGTGTAAAAAAACATAATTCAGGAAGTTACCATCTGATATACGCGCGAATATCGAAAGGAACCAAAATCTTTGGGTTATAAACATGCAACCGAAAATTGTGATTTTTCGTACAATCATGGGCCATAATCCACGAAGTTATGGTATGATACATGCCAATATAGAAAGGAACCAAGATCTTTGGGAAACAGGGCTCTAAAAAAGTTGAGTGTGCCTGCGCACACACTTGAAAATGTGCCTGCAGGGTCAAACTCAAAAAGAGAGTATTCAATTGCCAGGTATATAGTATGATTGATTGTGGGTGGGTGGAGGGGGGCTTACGAAAGCTTCTTGGGTTGGACTCGGCAAAAGAAGAAATTATAAATAAATTTTAGTACCCTTTTTATTATGGTTTCTAAATTGTATTAATGTATTATAGATTACTTTGATAATAAAGATTATGTTTGATGTGCATATTGTTGTTGTTTGGGGTTGATATAAACATAGAATAGAAGACTACCGGCCGGTTCAAACAAGTTCCGTACTTTGCTCAGTATCCGATATATCAACATCTATAGCTTCGACAATGGCTGCCATTTTATCATGAGAACCGGACACCGAACGAAGGCTTAGAATCAGCAGGGTTTGAGAAAAAGAATGTCATGGACTTGTCTGTTTTTGACCGTAGGTCATTGCAGTCTTCGGCGGGGTGATTTCTCTGTATATGCACTTTATAATTTTGAAATAAAATAACATCACCACAAACTCGGCAAGAGACTTTGTTCTTTTTTCCACTTGATACTCGATAGGAAGCCATCGTTATAGAATTATCAGGTGTAAATGTGGTTACTACACGGCACTGGTGTTGACGGGTCGCCGAGGTCACAGGTGATAGTTCATACGTCGCGTGCTATTCTTTTAATCATCGACCGGCATTGGACTAGAATTGTTACTAAATTAAGCAGAGGTCACAGGTGATAGGTCATAAGTCACAGGTGGAATCGCTAACTTTGCGTGCTGATGTTTTTATCATCGACTAGCTTATTCTAGTCAATTATTATACGGTAATCAAAGGAAACAAAAAAAAAATATATAGTATTCTTTATTTTACATGATTTACGTGACAGTAATAATTTGTTAAAAATGTGCCTGCAAAAAAGTTTTTTAAAGCAAATGTGCCTGCGCACGCCGTGCGCATGTGCGCGGAAATATCGATGCCTGTTGGGAAATAGACCTATATTTCAAGTTTCATCAAAATCAGATAAAAATTGTGACTTGTAGAGTGTCCACAGATGTATGTCCGGACAAACAGTGCCGATAACAAGATATGTCCACATAATAAAAAAGATGGTATGATAAATGGAGCTGATAACAATAATACAAACACAAACATTAACCACACAATTTACATGAAAAATAATTTTTGGGGAAATCCTATAAAATAGTATGCATTCTTTATGAAATATTATATATGTACTTACATAAATTTTGGCCCATTTTACCATCTAAAACTTTTAATTCTTTCACTTTTCTACCTTGTTTCTTTACTTCCGCACCATCAACCTCTTTTACAGCTGTAATATATAAATAATATTCACTAGTCTAGTATTGGTTCTCTCAAGTTGGTAATATCAAACCATGGACGGTAAAATCAAACAAGAGTTATTAACGGAAATTGTTGAAATTTGATCTATAGGATTCGCTAGATTACCAATTTAAACAATGCATAACAATTTTTAGTGCTGGCCCAATCTCGAAACCAGAAAAATTTTTGAAGAAATTTCTCTGGTGAATAGGGTTAGCCATTTTCCCGGAAAATGATATGCAATTCCTACGCGCGAAAGTTCTCGTTTATTTGCGTCGTACACCCCTGATTTTACGTGCCTGGATGACCGAATCACTTAAAAATATACCCACGCGTAGAAAAATAGATCTTTACAAAAACTTGAATTTGTTCGTTTAGGATCCAATTTGTTATGTCAGTGAGTTGACTTTGACTCAAGGATCATTTTACAACAAACGAAACGACATTCCGACCTCTAGTTTTCGAGAAATCGACCCAAAAAGATTTACCAATCAGAGGTCAGAATGGCGGGGCTTAGGTTTGAAAGAAATTGGAAAAAATGGACGGTCTAATGTGCCAGAGGCCTTCGGCTCCGCGGCTGCCTCTGGGAACGAGATTGGTGCTGGCCAGATATATTGTTGAATCAATGTAACGTGATTCACCTTCTCACAATTGGTGTATTGAATTATGAGCCTCTAAATTGATTTTTTTACAATTTTCTTTTTATGTTTTGGTGCTTTAGTATAACCTGTCACCCTTCAATAGTTTTAGCCCTTATTTCGATCCATATGAATATGGTGATATAAAACAGTTTATTTCTTCATGCAATTACATTACACAAATTCTTGTGGAATCCATTAAGTAAAAGATGCTCCCAAATACAATGCTCTAAATTTAATATCAAAGCCAATAACTGTGAGGTTGAGAAATGTGTAGAATTCAGATTTTATAACATCTAAAATCACTTGAACATAAGCTGACTTTACACCTGTACATAGAACTATTATTAATCATGTGTTAATAGTATAACTCTTTGAACGAAAAATCGAGCAATGTTAAAAATCGATAGGGTTCGTGACCGCAATACTTCAAACTAAAATGAGTTAATCAAGTTTACTTACGAGCTGCCTTCACAGCAAAATTTGATTCTAATCCTTTTAATAAAGCTTCAGTTTCCAACTCTTCTTCATTTAACTTGACCCACAGTGCCTCTTCATCCAAATTCCTTACATTAACCTTCAGATAGAGAATATATTGGTTTTTACCATAGGTAAGCACAGATAGTAGAATTTAAATAGTTTAAAATTGACAATCAAGTGCAATGACAAAATCTCTTATAATATACACTACTAATTAAAGATACATTATGGGAGATCAGACAAATAGTTGACTGTTCTCGCTATAATAGTTAAATAATAGATAATGTAATGTAAAATTTCAGTCAAATTACTCTACTAGGAACCAAGATATTAGTTTCTGAATTTTAAGTCTAGTTTCAATCATCAAAACTAATATCGATACGATAAAAAACGAAGTCTCGATTATTCATTTTTGGATTTAATCATCAAGGAGTGTTGAGAACAAGATCAGATTCAAATCCCTCGAAAGTCCAACACATCACAAATTGATTTCTAATTAAAAGTTTAAATAGGCAAATTTAGCTCTTGCTTTAATGTATGTTTCATGTATAAACTTACTTTGTTCCAATTTAATCTTTTGGTTTGCGTATTTGTTGAGTATTTTTTCTTCATTGTCATTCCAAATGGTAAAACATTACTTGGTGGTGATGGTATACCTGGAGGGCCTGGAATACCTGGCATACCAGGGGGACGAGGGACGCCTGGTGGAGGAGGGGGACCCCCCATTCCCGGTGGTGGGGGAGGAGGTGGTGGCCCTCCTCCTGGGGGTGGCGGTGGTGGTGGGGGAGGAGCTCCTCCTGGTCCAGGTGGAGGTGGTGGTGGAGGAGGACCTCCTCCTGGTCCAGTAGGAAAAGGTGGGGCTCCTGGCGCTCCTTTAGATATTGCTGAACTAACAACAGCACCAATTCCATCATTTAACTACAATTAAAATTAATAATTTTATAAATTAAAGTAATATATCTAACTGATTCAGTATTTCACACTTAAAGGACAATATTGGTGTCAGTCATTATCACATATTTGATAGAACTCGTTCAACGCTTTCCAAATACAATTCTAATGAACTTAGTCGATTTATTGATGTAGTAAAACTATACAATAAGTTTCATCACTCCATTAGAATCAAAGTTATCGTATCCCAAAGTAATGACCAATCAAATTGCCTTAGCACAAAATTCTAATCATTGTATTATTCACTTAATGAACATTTACACCAAGTTTGAAGATTTATTGTTTTACCTTTTGTTTTAATTGTATATTTTCCTGTTCTAATTGTTTTAATTTTTCTTCTAAACCTGTTGTTTTAGCCTCTGCTTCTTGTTTAGATGTTAGAGCACTTTCTAATTTAGCACTTAATCCACCACCCGTTAACTCAGAATCTTCAAATTTTTCAGTTAAATTGCCTGAAAGAGAGAGAAAATCCTAATGGTTCATATCGAATGGTTATTAATTTCACCAGGTGACTAACATATATATAATATGCTTCTAATTAATACCTTTTAGTCTTTAACATCTAGATTACATAATGTTCAATTATATTATGGTCAGTTAGTATCATTTGAAAATATTAAAAGTGTGTCATTACTATGCATGGTTTTAAAACAAAAAATATTCCATAACTATAATGAAACATTATGTGAAAGTTGTGATGACTTAATCAAGTTATTTATAAAGACAGAAGAGAATGGGAGCCATATACTTACTAAGTAAAGGTTCCACATCTATTTCAAATTTTTGCGTTTTAAAATCTGGATCTACACCATTTCTATGTAAAACTATCTGAGTAACACATTCTTCTATTAATTTATAATACTGAGGTCTAAAATGAAGAAAATAATATACATTTCAATCGTCAGTGGTCATTGATAGTGTAGTTGACTCAATGATAGGTTTTATGATACAGCACGCACATGCTAACAAATTTGGCCATCCAACCCCCCAAAATATAAAAAAATAGGTTGCCAGGCAACACAGCAGCCAAATCGTCCGGGCTGTCAACAAGAGTTGTCGCATATTAAAGAATTATCAGAAAATCATTAGAATTTGTTTGGTTTTTAAAATCAAACGTTTTTTTTTAAATCAGATAATAATTGTGACCTCCAGAGGGACCACAAGCTAAAAAGGGTGATTTTTCGTACAATCAGGGGACATAATTCAGGAAGTAATGACCCGATGGGCGCAAATATCGAAAGGAACCAAGATCTTTGGGTTATAAGCATAAATGTCAAGTTTCATCAAAATCGATTCAAAATTGTGACCTCTACAAGATCAACAACCTTGATATAACATATTTTCACACTATTCGCGTACAAACGGCGGCCATTTTGTCCGCCAAATTTGGTTCGATTGTCACAAAATTCAAACTCAACCTTCATAACCATGGAATGGTGACATAATCAAACGTTTTTTTAAATCGGATAACAATTTTGATCTCCAGAGGGACCACAAGCTAAAAAGGGCGATTTTTTGGACCATCAGGGGCCATAATTCAGGAAGTTACGATCCGATGTGCGCAAATATCGAAAGGAACCAAGATCTTTGGGTTATAAACATACATGTCAAGTTTCATCAAAATTGGTTCAAAATTGTGACCTCTATAAGGTCCACAACTTTGATATAACGTATTTTCACACTATTCGCGTACAAATGGCGGCCATTTTGTCCGTCAATTTTGGTCCGATTTTCACGAAATTCGAACTCAACCTTCATAACCATGGAACGGTGATATAATCAAACGTTTTTTTAATCCCATAACAATTTTTACCTCCAGAGGGACCACAAGCTAAAAAGGGCAATTTTTCGGACAGTCAGGGGCCATAATTCAGGAAGTTACGATCCGATGGGCGCATATATTGCAAGGAACCAAGATCTTTGGGTTATAAACATGCATGTCAAGTTTCATCCAAATCGGTTCAAAATTGTGACCTCTATAAGATAAGGTCCACAACCTTGATATAACATATTTTCACACTATTCGCGTACAAACGGCGGCCATTTTGTCCGTCAATTTTGGTCCGATTTCCATGAAATTCGAACAAAACCTTCATAACCATGGAACGGTGATATAATCAAACGTTTTTTTTAAATTGGATAACAATTTTGACCTCCAGAGGGACAACAAGCTAAAAAGAGCAATTTTTCGGACAATCAGGGGCCATAATTCAGGAAGTTACGATCCGATGGGCGCAAATATCGCAAGGAACCGAGATCTTTGGGTTATAAACATACATGTCAAGTTTCATCAAAATCGGTTCAAAATTGTGATCTCTATAAGCTCCACAACCTTGATATAACATATTTTCACACTATTCGCGTACAAACGGCGGCCATTTTGTCCGTCAATTTTGATCCGATTTCCACGAAATTCGAACATAACCTTCATAACCATGCAACGGTGATATAATCACACGTTTTTTTAAATCGGATAATAATTTTGACCTCCAGAGGGACCACAAGCTAAATAGGGCGATTTTTTCGGACAATCAGGGGCCATAATTCAGGAAGTTACGGTCCGATTGGCGCAAATATGAAAAGGAACCAAGATCTTTGGGTTATAAACATGCATTTCAAGTTTCATCCAAATCGGTTCAAAATTGTGACCTCTACACTGTTCACAAGCTAAAAAACATGATTTTTCGTACAATCAGGGGCCATAACCCATGAAGTTACAGTCCGATACATGCCAATATCGAAAGGAACCAAGATCTTAGGGTGATAAACCTATATTTTAAGTTTCATTGAAATCGGATAAAAATTGTGACCTGTAGACTGTTCACAAACAATTGTGGACGGACGGACGAACAGGGGCGACGACAATATACGTCCACATAAAAATGTGGGCGTATAAAAAGAGAAACAAAGATAATAAAATTGATAAGTTTTTACTACTAACCTGGAGTATGTATCATCTCTGATCGATAATAAATGTTGTAATATTGATAAAAAATATGGTTCAGCTACGGTATTTCCTACTGTATTGATTATTATTTTAAAACAAGCCTCAGGATCAGTAACAACATTAAGGACAATAACTTGTAAATATACATTAGGCTTTGTACAGTATTCTATGTCCTACTGTTCTGCTTCCACTGGACTAATAAGACAGGCATATGCCACACAGTGTATTATGAGGGAAATTTGCATTACGGCCTACTCATATATCGAATTCCAACTGCCAAGGGAGAGAGAGAGAGAGAAATGAGGTTTAACGTCCACTCGACACAAACCAGGTCATTTGGGGACTAACATATGGTTTCATTTTATTTCAATAATTCGCTTGCGCATAAGGGTCTTTAGCAGTGGGAGGAAACCGGAGTACCCCCAAACGAGGTTGAGAAGGCGCCCCTATCTCCTTGCCACATACGCTCACACCAGGGATCGAAACCACAGCCGCAGGCCAGAGGTGACCGGCCAGCTAGAGGTCGAAGCTCGGCACTCTAGACCACTAGGCCATCCCACCCCCCCAAGCCAATGCGTAGACAGGACGCTGTTTTTTGTACCCATTCAAACGACTCTATATCCTCTATCCTGCACCACTGACAAGGGTGAACGATGCCAGAAGATTTCAATGAAATTTCTCAGATCTACAGATTAGCAAGTCATCATGTTATTTAAAGCAAGTAACATTTTCAAGTGAAATGGAGTTTAACGCCCTACTCTGACTGAGCTAATAAAGATGGGCATACGCCGTGCAGTGTGCTATGAGGGAAATTTTGCCCAGGCAGTGACACGATGGCATACTCTTATATCGAATTCCAACTGCCAAGGGATCTTTTAGGTGCCCAACATCTACATCGGACCTTGGTTTTTATTTTGTGTCAATCGATCGATTTCCGGTTTCGATTGCCAAGCCCACACCAGTATCGAATAAGGGGACTACAAGTTAGTAAACGAAAGTCGACTCGAGCCAAGAGAGAGAGAGAGAGAGAGAGAAATGGGGTTTAACGTCCACTCAACACAAACCAGGTCATTTCGGGACTAACATATGGTTTAATTTTATTTCAATATATCGCTTGCAAGTAGGGGTCTTTAGTAGTGGGAGGAAACCGGAGTGCCCGGAGGAAACCCACGAGGTTGAGAATTGCCCCTATCTCCATGCCACATACGCTCACACCAGGGCTCGAAACCACAGCCGCAAGCCAGAGGTGACCGGCCAACTAGAGGTCGAAGCGCGGCACTCTAGACCACTAGGCCATCCCAACCCCCTCTACTCGAGCCACATTTCTTTTCATTTCACATCTATTAGAAATAACATTAAAGTTTAATCTGATGGTAATGAGTAATAATTATATCAATAATAAAGGATATTCCAACTCCAAACGAATATTGTCATAACGATGTGAAAACTCTTCGTGATCTTCTTCTTTATGTTCATTAAAAATATTTACATGTGTCTTTAATTCACTATCAACAGATTTTTCTAATTGCTGAAATAATATAACAATGAGTATATTATATACAGGGTAAACATTTCTTCCAGCAAACACTTATCATGCAAGATACACCCACAATTTGCAAAGAGCAATGATCAAAATATACATTGTTTATTACTGTATATAAATATTCTCCAGTCTACTGGGTTTTAACAAAATAACTCACAGTGAATATATATGATATAACCCTCATTTTATAAGATACAGCGTTTCTATATGGTTCATTATGATTCTAAATTTGTTTGTTCTGTACATGTAATAAAAGTGTAAATAAGTTAATGTGAATTAACAACCCAGGTTGTATTGATCAAGAATTGTGTTTTTTTGAAAATATTGAAAGAAACCGAGATCATTGGCAACATACATTTTAAGTTTCATCAAAATCAGATAAACATTGAGACCTCCAGAGTGTCCACAAGCTAAGAATAAGATTTTTAGTACAATCAGGAGCCCTAGTCCATGAAGATATGGTCAACTAAACTGCCAATATAGAAATGAACCAAGATCTTTGGGACATAAACCTATATATACTGTATCAAGGTTTGTCAAAACCGGATAAAAATTGTGACCTTTAGTGTGTCCACAAACAAACTGTGAACAGACTGATGGTTGTCCAGAAGGAACGATAATATACATCTGCATGAAAATGTGGACGAATAAAAATGATGGACTTGATTTCCTTTATTCAATAAGACTACAGCACTGATCTTACAGCTGCTTCATGTTTAAAAAGGAGTTAAAAGGAGAGTACTGAATGTTCTAATAACTGGTTTCTAAGGATACTGGTAGACCAGATCCACCTGGAGTGTTTAGTGTATATATATCACACAAATTTGAAACATGTATACAATATGCATTCTCACACACATGTGACACCCACAATTGAGATACCAATAATGGATACTTACAGTTAAAAGTTGGTTTAAACCAGTTCTCATAAATTCATTTCTCAAATGCAATCTAAAATCTAAATCTTCTGGTGTACTAACAATGGCATTTACTAACTGCATACAGGCCACCTGAAATAACAAAATATATAGCATTTACTAACTGCATACATGCCAGCTTCAATAACAAAATAAATATATAGTTACTAACTGTATACACATTTCATTCAATAACAAAATATATCGTTAATAACTGTATATAAAACCTTCAATAACAATAAAATAAAACCAAGTACAAACAATTTAAACCATTAGCCAAAATTCGAAGTCCAATAAAAATGGTCGAGGCAAAATAGTGTAATCAGCAAATGGACTGTTCACTGTGTACAAAATACACGAAAATATATAACATTACCTAACAGCATCTATCAATAATCTATTATTTAGCCAAATACAAATATTATAAGCCAAATCAGAAACTTGCAGCCCAATCATTTATTCATTTGTTATATTTATCATATACAAAATAAAAGATTAAATATTTTTATATATATATTAGTACACAAGAGTATTGTTTATCTAGTGAAAATTAATTTCTTTTTTATAAATTGTCAGAAATCATCTTAGTCTCATAAAACAATTTTTGGTCTTTAAAGGAATTCTCAGTGAGCAGAAATTCACCTGCGTATCGGTTATCGCCTGTTAATTAAGTCAGTTATATAGAAGGATGACTCTTTGTTTTCCATATTTTGTGTCACTACCGTTTCTTCAAATCTTTTTTACGCATCTATTCTAGCAATGTGTTAAAATTATAATTGGAAAATTTTTAACCAGTTCCATCACATATGTGATAATGGCTAACATCAATATTGTCCTTTAACAATTCAAAACATTGTATTTTAAAATTTACTCCAAAAATATTATATGTACCTACCTGCATGGGTAGATTATCACTCATGCCTAAACCCATAATTATAGGTATAAACCTATCTTGACTTCTAATTTCTCCACAAACTGTTATTCCTTCTAAAGATTTCTCTTGACTACAAATAAAATATCACATACATGTGTAGATAAATAAAAGCAAGGGTTATTCATACTTAAAGTCTGATATTGGTAGCAGAAGAGTTTGTACAACTTCTAGCAATTCTACTTTTTTAAAAAAGTCATTTGCTGTGGACAAATTCTTAAATTATAGATTTTAACATAATTACGACTTTGATTGGCGAAAAAATCTAGTTTTAATACCATATAATACCTTCAGTAAAAAGAAGATGTAATTGTATCCTATCAATGGGGCGTGTCTAATATACAATTTTTACCCAAACAAAATATTATGGTTCTTAAAAACAATCCTTCCTAAAAAATGTGATGCAGGAGTGAGGGTTTTGTTTTTATATTTTGTCAAAGGATCACTATTGGGCTAAATAATTTCTCATAAAAATCACATTTCAAGACACTACATTTATCTCATCATATCGTATAATAATACAGTATCATTTATGATTGTTGGTAACATTTGCCAAGTTTGCATATTTGATAATAGAGTGTATGGTACAATTCCAGATTCATTCGAATCTGTTACTTCTACCTCTGGGAAAAAAAAAATCAATGTGAGGAAATAAATGGCTGTTTTTATTTTCCAAAATAAAAACGATTAATGTGACTCGTTTAAAATGACACAGGTGTATCTGATCAGAATCAGATTATTATTTTTCTTTTTTACTCAAGCCTTTGTGTACTATTTATATTTTCTCTCATATTACCAGAATTAATTATCGTTGTTTCAACACCTTAGAGACTTTAACAGAACACAGTTTTTATGGGTTACAATCACTAGTCTTATTTTAAAAGCACAACGTTTCGACAAGTATCCTCTTATCGTTATCAAGCACAAATTGTAACCCATAAAACTGTGTTTTGTTAATGTGTTTACAGATCGCTAAATGCCACTTAAAGATAACCTTAGAGACTGTGTAAAAATGTAAAGTCAATCGGATAACTTTGGTCTCTATGGCGTTCACAATATTTGTCAAAGAGGTCAAAGATCATAACATGTACAAATTGCAAGTGTATTGGATGATAAATTACTCTTCACAGTGTTCACAATAATACTAATGAAACACACTACTTTCATAAATGAATCAAATTCTTGTTTAAGAGATGCCCTTCAGGCTTGCAATTCTGAATGCAAGATCAGATCATACAATACTACTTACAGTTCCGTTGAAGGTGCAACGACTGACACCTGAACAAAGAGTATGTCAATGTGTCATAACGTTAATTCAAAAGAGTGGAAATGAATCCCACAAGCAGCTATTCGAAGGCTTATTTCTTCATGTTGCAACATTGTACTGAATGTGAGGCAGCTAGTGGTGGATAGACACTTTATTCGGGTCTGGAAACACTGTAATGATTTTAGATAGATCCAATGATATTTCATCATTTAAAAAGGGTTTGTTAGACCCAAAACACTATATAAGTCAGTACTTCTGTTCAGCAGGGACTATTCTATCTTCTATATTTTAGTATACTGACTGATGGGATATCATTCAAAAATACTAGGCATAGTTAGCTGTGGTAAGATATTGATACGTGTACATAAACCTACCCATTAGGAGGGACTAGACATAAAGCCGCCAATATTCTGACAGCTTCTAACATGGTAGCAGGATCAGACGGATCTATGGTACGAGCTAATATTATTAATGCTTCTTCATGGTTTAATATTTGTAATAAACCAAACTGAAACAAACATCAACATGCATGTATGGTTAGTAATACAGGTGCAAACAATACCAAAACTACATTCTTATACAATATTCAACAAAGTAATAAAAAAAATATCTTTTAAAAATTTCAGCCATTAAAAAAAATATATCAAAGTGTGTGATCTTCATTTGAGGGATCACTAATCCGTTGCTAATTACAAAGTTCTAAAACGAAATATCCACCCAACAAGCAGTTGCCATGCAAGGTAGGTCAACATTTTGCAATAGATGGAAGGGAAAGTAGGAAATAGGGCTCATCCTCTCATTGTTCAAATGCTTTACATCGAATTAGAAATAAATCTGTTAAAAAACCTGTAGCCTGAAAATTTGTCAATATTTGGTGTGCTCTACTGTAGATGTTATAATTGAGATTTGGTCAAAACAAGTCATTGCCACCTATATTCTTCACTATAATCTTTTGATGGCCATTTCTAACCTGTCTGAATCCAACTCCAAGATGGCAGATTCTGCTGAGATTTTAATTTTGTTTTTCTTTATAAAATGTTAAAAAAATCAATTTGACAATATTTTTAGCATGGATGAAGAAGCGAAATTTAAATATTGCCAGATAAATGCAGGGCATCATTTCTGACGGGCGTTTCCGCGCTTGCGCCCGTCTGCGCCTGTAATCTTGAAAACACAAGCGCAGGTTATAGCTCCTGCTAAAAATTCAGACAGTTTTGACAGTTTTATCAAGAAAGTCGAGCTTGAAAGTTAAATGAAATATTATTGTATCCGAAAGTCGTGAAGAGTAGTTTTGTTATGGTATCAAGACATTTGGGTTGAAGATTATTAGGTCGGTTGTCAAGTCTCTCCATGGCGTTTGCATTCACGATAGATTATTATTTATTAGTGATAGCATTACATTAGTAATAAACGATTGATCGTTTTTAAATTAAATGCTTTCCGTGTTACGGCGTTAGTTTTGTAAGAGTTTTTGATTGTGAAATTTGAATAAATATAACTTTATGAATTTCTGTCGTGGTCATATAGAAAGCGTCTGGATAATGACGATGGGAGCAGGTAGTTTCATCCCACGACCGTTTCACCCCGGGCTGTGAATATCATAATTAATTTCTTCGACATGGCCGAACTGAAAATATGCACGAATTGCCGGATTAATTGTAAGTCCCCGACTCGAATTGAGATGGATTGACGTGGATTCCACTAAGTAAAAGCATGTATCCAAAATCATGCTTTAAATTTAATGTGCAGGCCTTTGACACTGACGTTGAGGAAAGTGTAGAATTCGGATTCTAAAATATCAGTATAGAATATCATACACGACGTCGCACCTTTCCCGCTTTGGCATTGAGCCAGAGATTTACTCGAACGTCCAAGGTTGTGTTTTCTGTTGTAAGCATATGACCGGTAAATCTATAAATAAATAAATTGGATTTTTAACTGTTTTCTTTTTTTTTTCCTTTTTTTATACACCATTTGGATAGATGGTTAAAAAAAAAAAGCTCTTGCAAGCAAATTTGCAGGTGCGTTTTTTTGTGCTCCCGGAAATTTAAGTGCAAGAGCTTTTTGTGACTCCTGCATGTTTTACAGAAATGATGCCCTGTAAATGCAAATGACAATCAGCAGTTTTAAAAATTCAATAATAGATTTAAAAAGAAATAAATAAGTCGAATAGACAATTCTGAGATAAAATAAACACGGTATACATTAAGGTAGTGAGGAAGAGTTAAATTAAGTGTTTGATCATTCAAAGCATGACACAGAAATACGACAAACCTTGTTGTTCATAAACGCCTTTAAACACCGAACACACTCGTAAGTACTTCTTCTTTCAGCTTTACTAATAATAAAATAAAAAAAGTATGATATTTTATTAGTCCACATACTTCAGTTTGCGGCTCCTGTTATTTTTGTATTATTTATAACATACATATATTACAACATACACACAATCGGTTACCATGCAAAATGGATATAAAACGGGGAAATAAGACTTATCCTCATATTGTACAAATGCTTTACATCGAATTAGCAATAAATCTGTAAAAAAATGTAGGCTCTGTCTAGTTTACAAGGTTTATCGGAAAAAGGCAGTAGCTTTAGAATGGAAGGTTCGATACGGTTTGTCCTCTCATGACCCTGAAGCTTCATAAAACTGTAGGATTTATCGCATTCAGAAAGTTCTCTGCAAAAAGGGGTAAATCCAGAACGAAAAATTGCAAAACCAATCAAAGCATCAAATTGCTTATCTTTGCTTACCCTAAGCAGAAAATGTTCCTCTTTGGACATACCCATATTGATAGTCCAATGTTTTCTTTAAAATACAGGGGACAAAAGTCTCAAACCAGGGTTCTTAATCCATTTTGAAATGAACCGGCCACGGGCACCCCTAACGGATAGTCGACTTTTGAACAACAGACATGTTGGTTTATGCATACTTTATATTCACGTCAATAATTGCATAACGTTACGGTATTCTGTATAATATTGTAATAATAACTTCTAATGAACAAAGTCTGTGTTGTTATTCCATACTAGTATTCATATATATCCATACATTATCGAAATTTATAGTCAAATTTTGGCAACTTGCATAATGCATAATCTACTTTTGCTTTCATCCAAACAAACGGAAGTTAGAATTATTTTGTAAAAAGAAAAACTACAAGCAAATACAAATAAGTTCGTTTTTAATTATTTTATAGTAAACACTTGTCAATAGATAAAAGTATATTTGTAAGCATGTGTCAATAATAAAACATTCTAGCACAAATTATTTTCCGTGAATAGTCGGGGCTCGGAATGGAAATATAACGTACGGGCGAAAGGTCACGTGGCCATATATTATTCAGATTAGTTTACTTTTAGTGTTACCGGTACTCGCAAAAAGTATACTTTGATAACTTGTGAGGAGACAAAACATTTTTGGTGAATTTTTATCAAACAAAAGGCGTTTGAAAGGAGCTAACTTTTCGGATCTAAAACATCTTCTAGTCTTCAACTTTGGGTGACCTATATTGGACGTGGGAGGATGTCCAGCTTTTGGAACCTCCGAATACAATGCCTACGTGCATGCTTGAAGTTCAAGGTCAACGCCGCCATTATTTTCGGCTATTCTTTTACCGTACTTGGCATGAATTAACTCAACAAAGTTGTTTATTTACAAAATGAGCCGAGAAGGATTGACACTGAAGGTATTCATTGCATTGATTGACGTTTTGATGGGTTAATTAATCGACGAGTAATAATTACCTCTTTGTAATCGGCCGAAAATAGATTGATATATGACACCGTAATGGCTTGTTGTTCCTTGTTTTATCAATCAGCATGACAATTAACTCTTCGTAAATCGGCCGAAAGTAGATTGATATATGATACCATCGTGGCCGATTAACTGTTTTACGATTCGGCTAGATTAAAGATCAATCGGCTAAAGCCGACAAAAAACAGCCGATTAAGATCCCTGTTTCAAACCAATTTACAAACATTCACATTTTGCGTAAAAAGCAATGACCTTAACTAGAGGCATGATTAATTCTCAATACTTACGAATCACAGCAGTATGTTAAATTTCTTAATATTCCATTAAATCCTTTTTCTCCAAATTCTTGTACCCAACTGGAATATAAATCAATACACAAATCACAGAACTGAAGACAGGTACAAAATACGGCCCGTCCTCACATTGTCCCAATCAAATTTCAACAAGCATTTTCAAAAGATGGATAGAGTGTGAGCTAAAGAAAAAAAATATAACAATATTAATGTTATTCATAGTCTGATATAAACTTAAGCCTCTAGAGCGTTCACAAGAAATTGTGGACGACTGACGGAAAGGGCGACGACAATATACAACCACATTTCCATGTAGCTGTATAAAAAGAAGGTGCTCACAAAGAAATGTGAATGGACGTCCGGATAGGATCGACAAGATAATACGTCCAAGTAAAAATAGATTGCATCTTTAACAATCTACAGTAAAATACATTGTTTTATACATGAACAGTTCCAATACAATTATATTTAAATCGATAAAACTAACCTGACAGGATTACTAGTTAAAGAAACTCTTAATGATTCTAAAACGCGCAATCTTTTATCTCCTTTTAAATCAGCATTTTGTAATTCTACTATAAATTCTTGTGGTGTATCTTTATCAGGCTTAAAAAATAGAAGAAACATTTTGTATAAGGTAATTAGCAGCCAGTCTTGGTAACTGAGTTTTTTTTGTAATAATAGTAAAGCTTGTATATGGTAACATGTAGTCATTCATGGTAAATGCAGTGTTTGTTATCATGTAACAATGATAAACCTTTATCAAAATGTAATATATACCGTATCATGTTTATTGATTCTAGCATGCCTTCACATTTCAGACGCTCAGTCACTCTCACACACCACCTCTCACCAAAAGCCAAATTAAGGTTTGTTTTTTATTTCTCTTTAAGGTCCTCCATAATCACTCTCCCCAACTGCGTATTTTTTCCCCAAAAAAGTCAAAAATTGATGAACATACATTGCTCAACATAAGCAGATGTTACTCAGGTTTACTTCCCATTAATCAGCTCTGTACCGATTTTAAAATTTTCGTCTGTAATCGTTTTCCTTTTTAAGAGACGGACGATTACCTAGTCAGCATAACACTATTTTAATTATTTTCCAGCCCAAAGAAACATTCATTTGTCAAATATTCATCAGTTGGTCCATATTATTAGTCACACCAGTTACTTATTTTCTGCTAATACATAATGCACAACTTTTGCTAAGACTAATTTTTTTAAATCCTGTGATTACAGCATTATTGGACTACTATTGAATGTAAATCAATGCTTTGAACTAATATTCCCACAGGCTTACAATATGAGACATTTAAAACTACAAAACATCTTGGAGTAACAAACACGACCTGATCATCGACTGCTATGACTTTTGACAAGTAACCTTAAATTTAAAAAGTATTACAAGTACTAATCAAACCATTACCTTAGTGGCACCTTTGTAGTGCATAGAAAGCATTGAACGTTTTAATTTGACATCTCTCTGCCTTAGTGGAGCTTTTTTCTCTTCTGTTAAATTCATGTCATCCTAGAATACATATATATTACCATTAAATACAACATAAATATCAAGTTCATTTATTCTCAATCAGATTAAAATACGGATCTTTAATTTAGGGGATACCTGGGGCAGCAAATTGGCAAAGATAGATTGCTAGGCAACAAAACATACAGACACAGTAGCTACATGTAAGTCGTCTCATCCATCAAGCACGACTTTTTGACTATGTTCTCCAACAGTGTGTTTAAATCTAAAGTCAATCGTATGATGATTTGCTCTCTGGAGCATCCACAAACTTTGGCAGTCAATGAGATAATTAGCCTCTAGAGTTTCCAAAAGATTTATCAAAGTGATCAAGGGGAATAACTCTGGCATTAATCATCATCATCAATAGACTTTGTATCATAACCATACAAACTCTGTATAAATTCAAAGTCAAAAGGATACTAACTTTATCCTATAGAGTGACCACACACAATTGTGAAGTCTGAAGGATAGACGTACAGACAGACGGACGTGAGTGACGACAATATACAATATTTCAATTTGGACAAATAATAAAAACTAAAATTAAATTATTTTATGGATGAAGTATTCTATTAGTAAATAGGAGCAGACAGGAAATGTTGCAAACAAAATTGACAGGGAATAATCGTCTGCTGTTCGTTGGATTCGTCATACGTGAAATACAACCAAACTTTGAATTTAGTTTCGGTTGGGAACAAGTTTGTATTGAGATAGTGGGTTGGGGTCAGGTTGAGTTGTAACTGACATATTGTTGCCAAGATCTTGACCATTTCTGAACTTTGTTTTGTTCATTTAAGTCTAAGAAAGTTGGTGCGGCTGAATGTAGCTTCGAACAACAAGGCTTATTTTTGCTAACATGAACTACTCATTTGCAGGTCAGTATTTTGGAGTTGAAGGAATTAGTGCTTTTCTTTCCAATTAGATAAATATTTTGGGGACGTTAAAAGCAAAATAACTTCAGCTATTGCAGTATTATACTGAATTTAAGGAAGTAAAAACCGACATATTTTTCGCAGACCATATCAGTGATGATAATGTCATATTTTTTTTACATGGCAATATATATTGGTTACCTACTGTATGACATATGGCCATCTTCAATAGCCCACATTTCATTTCATTTAAACCCCATTTTATTTATTAGCAATGAGTAAATTACAGTTTGGATATCCAAAGCAAAGACTGTCATTGGTATAAAACTAATTTGGTCATTTAATTAACAACATTCTGACTCATTTTACACAATCATGTGAGACTTTAATTAACAAGAGAATGAGTATAATATTAATTAGTAAGATAAAAAGATAAATACAAATGTTAGGAATCATGATAGAGTACAAAAATGTCGCCTCAAAGTGTCATACGCAAAATATTTGTTTATCAAAATTTCTCAATTTTTTCTGTAAAAAAGGTAAAGTATGTGAAGCATGACAATATTAAACACTGTGTATAAATTTAAAGTCAAGCAGATGATAACTTTTGCCTCTAGAATAACTTGTGCCTCTAGAGCATCCACATGGTTTTAAAGAAAGGTTGCCAGACAATGAAACGAATGCCCATGGCCATGGCAGATAAATTATCCGGGCGGTCAGCAATGGTTGTCGCATATTTTTTTCTTTTGTCGGTAATGAAAATAATTACAGCATACTAGAAATCGATTACGAGTTTGGATTCTAGTTTTGCCACATGCTAATGTTTAGCGTACAAACATTTACATGTAATATCATAACTGTCAAGGGCCATAACCATGCAGGTAATTATCGGAAATCTTTGAAAATCTCTGTATAAATTTAAAGTCAATCTGAAAATGAAATGATATGGGGTTTAACGTCCTACTCTTTTGCACCCAACCTGTACTAATGGAAGACGGCAATCAGATGATAACTTTTCTAAGCGACCAAGAAGGTTAATTCTGACACTTGATAGTAATTATCAGGAAACACTGAGTAGCAATTACACATGTACATGTATAAGCTTCTTCATCTCATGACTATAAACACTGTGCATAAATTAACATCCATCAGATAATAACTTTAACCTCTAGAGCGTCCATGTAGCTGTCGGACGGACTGACAAAACAATATATAACCACATTTCAATGTGTGAGCGAATAAAAAGTGAATTTTGTAAGATATGCCAGATACAACCTTTTGATCCCCACCAATGACCAATAATTGTACAAACTGAAACTCACCAACAGTTTTTCAAATTTTTCATTAATGTCTTTATCAGACATCTGTGAAAAGGGATCTGGTGTAAACCCACCATCATCATCTTGAAAACCACCTTTAGGATAGCTGGATACACTCTTTGGTTTATTTCTTTCCTTACCCATTCTAAACGTCCCTCCCAGTCCCACTTTATCTAACTGAAATGTGTAAAATGGTAATAAAAACTAAAGATTTTCATGTGTTTATAAAAAACCTTGAACCTCTCTTCAGGCCATGTTAATATATTATAAGACAATGGCATTACATGACATAGGATAGTTCTGAAACATAAAAATACATCAAATTAATTAAGTACAATTCCAGATACATGTAATTTTACAATTTCAAAATTTAAAGTCTTTAAATAAATATCGGCTAAGTCAATATCATCCATAGTCTTTGACATTGCAAACATGACTTATTGGTCAATTTAAATCAACATTGATGTTGTTGTTTTACTGTGAAAAGATCGGCTTCTGGTATCCAATATTTTAAGACAAAGTGAAAATTTTAAACTTGGTACATCAATATCGTGTGCCAGAATGCCTTTGAGTGCAATTTGTAATGAAGTGACTGGATGAACAAGGCTAAACATATTCCACAAGGGAAGACTATCGAAGTAGACTGGAATAACCAGATACCAATGACTGCTATTCAATTTGCACTTATATTTGCTTTTGATTTTATTGCCATGATTGTTCTTAATTATTTGTTATAAAGGTCCCAATTATATCAATATCTGTATTTGAAACATAATCTCTATAATTGTAGTTAAAATCGTGTTGATTCAACTTTTCCTTATGACGTCACCCATTGTAATATTTGTTACCAACTAAGATGTTAACATTGTAAATAAAACATAGTAAATTTTTATATAAAAGTCCAGGTTACTATAGTTTCTATCTTAAACTATCTTGTGTGTCTTCCGGTAGTTCATTGAAATTCATGAATGAAACTTTTCAACTTTTTGGGTTGTTTGTTTTTTATTTTAAAATTATCTTTTAACTATGCTATATGTAATTATCATCTTGGCCCCAAAGAATTTTAAGATATTTATGTCAATGTTTAAGTTGGAGCTAGTAAAATATGTACATTGGATTCTAGTCTAAACAGTTTTCTCTTTATTACTTCATGTATGTATATAGCGATGGGAATTTTTAAAATTCTACTGTATGCATCGATATAGAAAGCAAAAACCATCATCTCTGGTCCCGATACTCTGGCAGGGAGGCATCGTACAGTCATGACCTCTCCTCTATAAGCTCAGATTCCTTCTCAGAATTCTACGTTTCAGCGGAATCGTTTTATTTGAGCGAATGAAAGGGGGAGAAACTAGGAAATTTTAGAGGTAACATGCATGGTTCAATTTCATTACAATCATTTGCTTGCACGTATGGGTCTTTATCAATGGGAGGAACCCTGAAGGACCCAGAGAAAACTCACAAGGTTCGACAGGTGCCCCTACTTCTTGTCACGCATAAGGTGGAAAAAGAAACGTCACTTGACTCAGCGACAGACCTTATGATGTAAAGTGTGTTACACCATTCAGCCACAATAGGAAAGGAGTTAAACCTCTTGAATTCAGTCGTAGTAAATTATTGAATTCAATTAGGTTGGTTTATTACTAATAAATGAAATTAGTTTCATTGCTGATTTGTCTGTGTTAACAGAGGAACACAAAATATTTATACATGTAGCTAGATCAAGATCTACAGCCATTTTCAACGAAGACAGATTGTCATCCAACTACACAAATCAACATATAAAATCCAATGAAATCAACAACTTTATTTTCTACCCAAACAAGACAGGCCTGCTACAGACATTGTTTATAATATCTTAAGGACATTGAACAAACTCCAAGAACTCAAGCTTTGATTATTTGTTTATCCCAATCAGGTCATTCTCAAAATAGAACAACAAATGATACAATTTCAACCTGGTTGTCAGCATACCTTAAATAACATAGTAATAATAATACTACATTGATATCACAACTATTTTAAGTGTTGGGACTGAAGTCTCCAAATGATTAATTACTACAATAAATTCATTCATTCATCAATAATTTACAATGATTTCATTAAGTTATGTTACATTGATCTACACCACATATGTACTTAATGTACATGAATATTGATTTAAAGAGAATTTTGAAACTGATAAAATAAATATGGTGGTTCTATTGGATTGGAATTTCTTTTCTGGGCATTAGATATAACTTTATGGTTACACAATTGTGGTTATTACTATTACTACATGTGTATGACGTTTCAATGAGGAAACTCTTGTCTTTATCAAACAAGTGATATAAATATGTGAATACATGTAGTAGTCAAACATAATATGCAACAAAAACAACACTAAATATTTAACATCTATGATTAGGGTGCCTGTACAACTAAACCAACTCACAGGAAACCCTGCTAGGTAATCTAATCAATCATTCACACTATTAATAATGAGAAACAAATTAACCTAAGCCAGTGTTAGACAAACTTTTTAGGTGAAGAGCCAAAGACAAAGTTTTGAAACAAAGCGCGTGCAAAACAATAGAATTATGAAATGTCATTTTATTGAATAAAGTAATATGGAACAGAGCACTTTTTCTTCAATTTTCATTTTCTCTCCGCCAAATGAAATTCTAATGATGTTTGACGTATTTGTAGGTAAACATTATTTCCTTTAGTGTAAATGAGTATTAAAATGAGTAATTGTAGATGTAGTGGAAGGGTCTGGTGGGTCGGATGACAACGCTTTGCTGGCTTGATTGGTCTTGCTGGCCTTAGTTTGCTCATCGCTGACCTAGCCACAGATAAACAATAAATAAAAGAGAATGTGTGTAGGGGGAGGGGTAATATTGAGTGGACAAAAGAAATCCATACGATAATGCACAGGAAAATGTAAATATATTAATTAATTCAATAAACTGAGAAATATTACAGATAATATCTAAGTTTTTGCATTTGGACTGAAAACATACATAAGTGTGGAGGTTACTGAGAGTTAAGCAAGGACAGTATAGAGATAAAACAGGGTGAGGGGTAAGGGGAAATGTATAAATTGATCATTATGGTTCAACTTGGGTTTGTTGAATTACTGTTTTCCTTGCATTAGGGATTACTTTTGTCCACTCATCAATATAATTAATTTACTAATAATATCCCCATATTAATAAATAATATCATATGTTTGATGAAGACAGTAACTAATAAACTATGCAATTGTAAAAAAAATTACATTGTGTTTGTGTTTCGAGATTAGAGTTGGTCCTGTATAGTTCAACGTAGCAAAGCCCATCGTGAATCACAACGGGCATTACTACGCAAAATTGACAATATTTTTCACCAAAACTACCGGTATTGATTATTGTTAGACTACAATTAAGCATATAATCCTACCTGAAACGGGTATAAATCATCGTATTTAAAATCGAGGCGTTAAGCTGTAACTAAGAGCACCCTCTTTTTAGACGGGAGACGTATGAGACGGTGTCATCATGAAGGCAGGGCTAAATATAATGCTTTTATAACAGCCAATCAAAAAAGGCAATAGCCAGTGGAGAAACAAAATGACATCCACATGTTCAATCCGTGAATCACCCTTCATTAATTTAAACGCGAATATTTGGAGTTAGGCAATAATTGTGCCACTAAATTGGCCCCTGTAAGTTTAATTAGTCATAATAGCATGAACTTATCTTACATGTATTTTAAAGATGTTACATTCATTAATAAAGAAATTGGGTTTGCCACTTGGAACCGAAGGCATCAAATCGTAGCTAAAAACAAACACATCAGTATATCTCAACGTTTTTAGCTACATTCTTGTAGCTAGCATCTGCAGTTTCCCAGATAAATGTTAAAATGGAAATCAAAGTTTCCACTAGATCTCAAAACATACATATTTCTGAAGCAATGGCCCGAGAAATCCCTCTCTGACCATTGCCGGAATAGCGTCTGTTTCTTGAACTTATGCAGGAGTATGCGGGAGTGTGTCTATTCTTTCCGTTCAATGAAAGCTATCACTTAAGTACAGCAACATGACAGTCCTTCGTTTCATCTGGGTCTTCCCTAAAACTTTGGACAGTGATTTTAAGGTATTAAAACGGTGAAAGTATGTTCGTTTCGAAACAGTATTGTTTACATTTCATTCGACTTGATAGCCTCGTTTGTCACGCAATTAGTTTTACTGCAGTATTCTGCTCTGCACGGGTTAATTAGGCATAATAAAATTGTGACTCATGACGTATACGTTATGTAAACATATTTGGTCCAGTATTGGCAGCCCGTGATTGGTTGGTAGACGGACTACTGATCAATCAAAATTTAACACAACAATATCCACTCATAATAGCAGTGTGTAGTTGGATTACCTCTAATCAGACGCAACACTGCGCGGAGTATGAAAACATAGGGCTTTTTAAGTATGTAAATCCAATGCTTTTATATGTGGATAAATACCTTGTCATATCTGACAGTTGTCAAAGTGGTTTATTGAGGCAAAAGCTGATTGATAATCAAAAAGCTTTTCCCCAACTGTACATATAGTACAGAAAACTGAGAATTGGTGTTCATTTGAAATCACAGTTTCAAATGAAATTCGAGCCCAAACCCATACTGTCTTTGCTTGGAATACATTGAATATTTGCTTAAACAGTACATGTAGCATTCTTTATGTGAACTGGCTTTTTGAGACACTTCAAGAGATGTTTCCATTAACCAGAATGATCCAGATTAGTACTTGATTAGTAAGGCATGGATGGGACAGGTAAAATGGCCATCTTAATAACTTTTTCAACATGTCAGCCTTCACATGTAGGCTACTATATATAAATGTACATAATATTTGAGCATATAATAATGGAGCCATGATGGTCATACCCTCAAAATTTCTCTGCATATTTCAAATACAAGTTGAAGGCTTCTTTTTTTTCCCTTAGACACTGCATGTACAATAGGCCTATCTACATAATACAGGAATTTCACTTCATACTCTTTCTTATAATTTTTATCATCCATTTAAATCAAGAATACAGAATATGTTGCAAACCCTTTCTATTATAATGTAGCTTACCATTAACATTTCAAAAACCCAACATAATTGATCATGTGTGAAAAACACTAAATATGGATTTATCTCTACCCTAAATAAATTATGTCATACTTTTAGATGTGTTATACATAAATAAACAAATACAACTTATCTGTAGCCTATGTATATACATGTAATAGTGTAACTATGTCGCGTAAAAAATACTAAATGCTTATATTTCATATATTTGTCAAATATTTTAATTCACTATCTATTTCACTGAATATTCAAAGAAATCTGATCTTGAACGTTATCAATAAAGTAGCAGGCAGGCTAGGCTATGTTTTGACCAAATGAATCATCTTTCACATCACATGATTAAACGTTGCAGAAACCAAGAAAAAGAAAAAAATATCCTCAGAAGTGGGATTTTTTCTTATCTCATGCTGTACTGCCATATAAATACATGTCTACACGAGGACATGTATCTACACATACAATATAGGGGGGGGGAGGATTTGGGATGGTCTAAAAATGGTCTATACTGTGGCGCTTTGAGCTCTAGCTGGCCAGTCACCTCTGGTTTACAGCTGTAGTTTTGACCTCTGGTATGAGCGTATATATGGTTTTGAGATGGTGCCTTCTGAACCTTGTAGGTTTACATGTACTTTGATTTCTCCCACAAGAAAGACCCATGCATGTGCGCTGAGCATAGTAAAATGTGACAACTTGTCTGCAATATCACCCTCCATTGAAGTGGATGTTAAACACTAATTGAAGAAGAACATGCAATATTTCAAAGCCTACCAAAAGATTAAGGCTGACCATTAGTTAAAATCTGTCATACAACTGCAAATTTCCAAGCATTCTCTGTCAGTTGAGTAAGTGTACAGTACTCACTCCCATAGATTTTGGTATAGTATCTTCTGGAGTGTTTAGATCGTCTTCACTTTGGATACCAGTACTAATTTTTTTGGCAAGGTACAATGTAGCACAACAGCCTACTGAGAGTGAGATTTCAGCATCATTCAGTGCAATAATAAGAGGTAGATGCCATTGCCACTTAACAGATAGTAGTAGTAAACCAAGTTTAGTGTACGTTAAAGGGCTTTGTTATGGATATTTCAGTTTGACTTGCATCTTCATCCAAAGAACTAGCTACATTGTATATAATCAATTATGTCAAGACTGTTCACCTGGCCTAAATTCATTGCAGCTCAAGATGTATTTAAGTTTCCATATCGGCATTACATGTAGCAACAAAAAGGTCACCAAAACATTTCCATTATATAAGTATGATGTCACAGTGTAAATGCTAAATGTAATTTATGAAAACATATAGCTACACCATATAGAAATTATTTCTATATATGTGGTAGTGTGGTATCCCATCCCTCATCTCAAGACAGGTACTGGCCTAGCTTATCATTCACCTGATTACTGATCACTTACTTTTTTACTTCGATATGCTTACATTCATATTTCTTTTTATATAGCATATCATGACTCATGCTGGCATTTCAAAATTGTTTCTCAGGATTATATTCCTGATTTTTTTCAAATTATGAATGAAGTGTGTATAACTACAGACCTGACACTGTACAGCGCAGTGGATGCTTAGGGCTAGCCCCTGGATCCATTCACTGACGTAAGTGACGTTGATATGTTCATTTGTTTGTGATTTCTGTGTATTGTGTCTTGTCTGTAGATTTGTTTTTGTGTAAATTTTGTGTGGTTCAGTGTCATTCAGTGATCAGTCCCCCTGCACTTACTATGGGAGAAGCTTAAAATTTCTTATTCTGTCGAAGCTAAAATGGGTCAAAACGTACATTAGAATGACATAGCTTAAACTGATATATATTCAAATTCAAAATGTATCATTGCAATTTCTAATGAGTTTGACAAAATATGAGCAGTCCAAATTGAATGGCAGTCATTTGCATCAGGTTTGACACTTTTCTTCTCTACTAGACGTTTTGCCTCATTACAAATAGAATAGAAAATTTAGAAAATAAAAGTACATTTATAAAGTGAAATAATAATTAACACCGGGTACTTACAAAACTATTTCTTTTATCTTTTGAGTCTTTCTTATCCATATTTGATTCCTGTGCTTTACCTTCCAATTATTAATACATCTATCTATGCCCTTTATCTGGATATCATCAATGCCTTGCCAATCACTTCATTAAATAATAGATTATAATAGGCTTATTTCTAAATTTACTGGTTTCACTCAGCAGTGACACTGTTGAAATAATAGTCTTATTTTAAAGTTCTACGAAGTAGATGGTCTGTTTAGTGAAAGTTGTATATTAGAAATTATATGCAGCGTTACATATACTGTCCATTCAGTAAGCAACTTGACATTACTGCCCATGTTATCATACATTTCATAGTATCAACTATATAATAATAATCTTTATCAAATATCATTCAATTTCAACTCAAGTCAAGATAAAGAAATCTCGGTTTTTGACACTTTTGCGGTTCTTTGGGCGATGGTTTGATCATAACCTTTAGAAATAAAGCATTGTTTAGTTACTAGTTAGTTCTTACAATCATCGGTACCTAAATGACAGAAACTCGACGAATATAATTCAAGTTAACGCAGTAGTTACACTTCCAATTTAGAATTAGTCAACTGTTTCCGCCATTACAATATGTACACAACTAAGGACATGACACAGCCTATCAAAACTGCTGTCACATCTGGGCGGCCACCTGTTCACGTGCAGGACTGAATACGGCGAAAAACACTATTTATTTGTTGACAGCATTACAATATCTGTTAGAATTATGCATTTACACTAAAACTTGACCACGTTGCAATCAATTAAGTTATTAAATCAATAGATTCACTCCAAATTACGCGCAACCTAACCCAGTTCATAAACTGTAGCAGACACTTGGTCTGATGCACCAATGAAATCACGTTTAACAAATAGGTCGGTAAGATGGCGGGTGATGAATTGGCAAGGAAAGGATGGTAGGTGTCAAAAGTTTTTTTGAGCCCATGTCCAATATTGTACGTATGTTGCCCAATAATATGTGTGTAAACGAAGTATTCTAGATAAAGTCTAGGTAGAATATATTCTCAAATACGTATAAGCCTAGTCAGATTACTTTTTATTCGAGAATGTAGTGGCAGACGAGAGAAGTCGATCCCTCATGCAGTGCACACAGAGACATTATAAAATACTGACCATACAGATTGGCACTGATATTGGAATAGCTGTCATTTTTGATAGGCCAAGCCAAACAATAAAAACATCAACAGAAATCAAACATGGTTTATACTATTTACAACAATTCAATAAAGTAATGCCTAGTGTATTGTAGACCTTGCTCTTTAGTGATAAGCTTTTAGGCCTTATTAAGCCATTAGGGCCTATTACTATTACACTTCCCCCAATGCAGATGACAGATGCTATAAAAATGATATTCAAAATCAAAGATTAAATTCACAATGTAAATGTAAAAGTTTTTAAATGTTGTCAGAGACTTTAAAAAAATGCTTGACAGTACTTAATTTTTCTAGTCTGAAGTGAATGTCAGCTATAGGCCTATATATTATTAGTAGGCCTATATAGGCCTATATGGTATATTACTAGCTAGTTCCTTTAGGTTAGGAACTGTCTCTTGAGTGGACGATGTATGTCCACTGACAGTTCCTGTTTGGCCTTATATAGCTGCAATATGAAAATACTGCTCTTCCCCATCTCTGTTTTACGGCTATTTTGGAATCTTTACACCTACCGTACTATTTTTCACCTTGATTCTACTTTATTCGCCAAAGGCATCCTTTCTTGCCATAGCTGGCACATATTTATAATGATTCAAGTAGAATTCTGCGATTAAAAACATTCACAAAATACATTTGATTTGAAGAGCCATAACACGACCCAAATATGCGCAAACTGCATATTTATTTCATCCCTAAATTCTACTTGAAAAAAGTGTTGAATTGAGAAAATTTGTGTCAAATTTAGTGATAAATGATTCCTTTTGGAGGAAAATAAAGAATCAAGGTGAAAAATAGAAGGTAAGTGTTCTAGAGCAGCCCGAGAACAGAGGTGGGGAATAGCGGTATTTTACTGCATTTTCATATTGCAGCTATAAGTCCGACAGGAACTGTCCGCTCAGAAACAGTTCCTAAAGGAACTAGGTATATATTACAAAGTTCATTAGACTATGTATGTTTTACGCATGATTTATTAGAGTCAAATACCGGTAAGTATTGTCTGACCCATCTTTTTATTTAGTCCAGAAATGAGCTATAAACAATTTTGAATCCTGTAAGTTGATTTTTATATTAACACTAAAATTTATGTTTTGATATACCTGGTAGTGCAGCAGTGCTTATTACAAAATTGACTTTGTGTGCATCAAACATGAATCTGAATAAATCTCCTGACAAGAATTACGATATGATCCAGGTATTGGCATATATTGCACAGTCAGACATCCTTGCTTGTTTCCATCATTTCAAGTTCTCTGCGTTTTTTAAAAAGAATTCAGAGTAAATATATTCCAGTTTATTATCTTGTAATGTGGAATTACATCTAGAGTTGTTTTTCATGCTCATTTTGAAGAATCTTGTTTGTCAATGTTGATGTAGCAACAGAAGTTATGATACATTCTGCTTGAATATACATTATTCTGATTAGTGAAAAAAGCAAGTTCATCATCTTTTTACAATTTCCGAGTATCAGTAAACTCACATATAGAATCTTGTGAATTTGAAAGCGACATGAGATTTATGCATTATTTAAATAAGATTTGAACAATTTATACTCTCTGCATTGAGATCGGATTCATCCATTGCACACTGATGCAATTATTCTTTGTGCAAAGGTATGAGAAACTACCTTGAAATTTTTAAAAAAACAATATGAATGTTATAATGAAATTGAATGGTTCAGGGTTTTTTTCTGACCATTATCATTCATTTGAACATTGTCCATGCTGCCTTAGTCAGATTTTTATTTATTACTTTCAGGCATTTAACAGAGCAAGGAATACAGGAATGTATGGAAGATGGAAATAAGAGAACAGATGTAATCGTAAAAAATGCTTTAGATGTAAGACAACTGTTCGGATGTCGAGACATATTAAAAAACAAAACAAAAATGAAAATTGCCAAAAACTATTGTTTCTTCTAATAGACCAATGAATAAACTGCTTGATTTTATTAAAATTTATAATGCAGACTTTAAAATTTATCTTGCAGACAGATTTAAGAGAAATTGGTGCAAAATGGCTTCCAGAAGAACTTCAAAGAGGAAAATTGGATTATGTATGTAAAAGAAGATTATCATAACTTGTTAAAATCATAACAGTCAATATGAAGAAAGTCTTTAATTAAAAGTTTTAATTAAAAGCTTGAGTCTATTTTCTAATCAGCATCAGTTAAAGATATATTATGGGAGATTAGATAAAAAGATGGGAGTTCTTACTCTAATAGCTAAAAACTATATAATGTAAAGGGAATATGCGGAAAATATCAGTCAAATTGATCCACTCTGAAACAAGATTTAAGTGATTGAATTTCCATACTATCCTCGATCTTTATTACTAAAGTTGGTATGATAAAAAACATTGCCTTGATTATCCGTTTCATGATTAAAACATGAATAAAAGTTGAGCAGCAAATCAGATCCCAATCCAACAAATATTGCAGGCTAGAATTGACATCGAGAGTTGATTGTGGTCTCGTTAAAGTTAATTAATCTGCAATAGGTAGATTGAGCTCTTGCATAATGTATGTTTTATGCAAAACTATTTGTATGACTATGATCTTGCAATAAGGAAGTTTAACTTGTTTATTTTAATAGGCCTATAATTGATAAATAAGTTTGAAAAGTTTTATGGTGTGAATTTGTTTCAGATCCAAGGACCTACTGTATTACAAATAACAAAGATGAAAAATATAGCTGCTCCAAAAGAAAATGAAGAATCTCAAGGGGCGCCACGTATGATGAAGATAATATTAACAGATGGTCAGACCAATTGTACAGCTGTAGAGACAGAAATACTTAAAAACATGGGGTAAGACAAAAATGACTTACGCATTGATCCAACATCCTTATTTTTAAGTCTTTACTTGGTGGAGTAGATGCCAGAAGGACAGATGCAATCAAATACCACATTATAATGATATAGCTTATTTACCTTTGAAGTTTCAGCTCAAAATATTATAATTAGCTGTTCTGAAATCATAACCAAAGTTTGCTTTAAATAGCTAAGTCTCTAACTCAATATCATTTTAAGTCTTCGATATTGAAAACAAGAATTATTTGTCAATGTAAATCAACATTGATGTTGTGATCTTAGCCCCACGGAATAGATATCTTCAAAGGTTTGAATTTGAAGTTGAAAGTGATATTTTTGCCCATTTCTCAACTGACAATAGTGAATTATGGGATTAATAGGATTATTCTTTAACATTTAGAACTGTTT
The DNA here is from genome assembly GCA_036850965.1 of Patella caerulea. Classification (NCBI taxonomy): domain Eukaryota; kingdom Metazoa; phylum Mollusca; class Gastropoda; family Patellidae; genus Patella; species Patella caerulea. The sequence continues at coordinate 20,543,323 of JAZGQO010000011.1, forward strand.
TTAGATACCTTCTCTTTTAAGGCTCTATTTTAATATAACTTAAAAATATGAAATTCTCGCTTTAATCTTGTGTTTCTTTTATTATAGGTTTAATACACCTCCTGGTTCTAAGATATTTATAGATGGAGCAGTTGAAATTGAATGCAATATATTACTGCTGAATAATAAAAATACACGTTTTATCGGTGGACATGTGGAAAAACTGGCTGAGAACTGGCAGTTAAAAAAGGTATTTTACAGATATGTTTTACCGTAATTAAGCTTTCCTGTCAAATAATTAATTAACACATACTAGCTTTTTTACCTTACGTTGCATGCATGGAGCCGTGCAACGCTTTATTATACATTTTCTTGACCTTATACATTTTCTTAGTGTAACCAGCAAACCTAAACAGACAAGTGACAATCACAAATATATTATGTATAGATTAAACAATTTTTTTTATGAAATGAAATTTGGATTTAAATACTTGTCGTGTTATATTGCAGTCTCTCAAATATCAGACTAGATCTAATGTACGCTCAGAAGGTGGACCACCAGCATATGTGCCTTTTGGACAGAAAAATACCTCACAGTTACCTAATCCTAGAAAAGGTATGAAAGTGAAAATAAAGTGGTTAGTAAACGCTAGTAGTGTTTTCGAACATATTGTTGCTGTGACACGTTATTTGTTTTTAATGATTTATTTAGGTATTTGGACTTGAAAATACATTCCAATATTCTTGGAAAGTATCAAACTGTGATCTTAAAGTTCCTTAAAATTAACAAATAGAGGTCCTTAAAAGTCCTGAATCATGTTTAACGATTTGTTTACTATAAACCCATATGTTAGTATATACTAAATGGCATGGACTCCATATACAGATGTTTCATTAAGAGCAGACTGCTGACAAATTTCCCTGTCTACTTCGCTTCTTACGCCGCCTAAAATTTTGCCTGCTACTGCATATACCTTATTTATATTTTATACACATCTGACAAGGTATTAAGTGGACTGGCACTACAGTGGTTCGCTACATAATGGTCACGCATTATAAACTTACAATATGGAATAAAATACATGGCAACTAGTCGATCTACACTTATCATCCCAGGGCAAAGTGACAAAGAAGTCAATTGATTTACAAGAATTTCTGATAATTGTTGCAGTTTTTTTCCTTTGAAAAATGTTGTGGACACTCTCATATCCTTGGTTTATTGTTGTAGAGAATTTCAAGTCTTTCGACACAAATAAAGAAAAGTCCAGTGGCGATAAAAATGAATTTCAACAGCAGAGACAAGCAACTATTGCGGAAGCGTTACAAGCCAAAGATTCTAAAGCTAAAACATTTGGTGGTGGGGGTAAATTGGTGAGTAGAATAATAAAAACAGTAAAGTCTGGACATAAGGCACACGTCACAGACATTCTGGGCACAAATTGTAACATAACAAATATATTATAAATATAAGGACCCCATTAAGCAGGTGCTGTATGGGTTATCCTCAAGAATCTCATCATTAATAACATTATTTCTCTTTCTTTCATCAAAACATTCTCATCTTATTATCATGTAACTTTATATTATCTGGCTTTGTTGTCATGTTTGATATGCCGTTCGGAAAAATGAATAAATAGTTTGTGGTATATTTTGTATCTGTCAATGTTTGTGAAACGTTACTATGTCCAGGCTTGTATATATATGTTGTGTGATAATTTATCACAACATAGTCTGTAACAGGTACCTTATGTCCAGGCTTTGTGTGCATGTCTATAGAAAATAAATATGCAGCAGATTTGGTAGATCATGTCGTCATGGTGAATATAATTATAATTTAACCAGCACTGTATTGAATACTCTTTACATGATATACACATTTATTTTTATGTGCTATTCATTTCAGTGAGGACCAAATATTTCGTTAACCTGTCAATTGTCAACCTGTCAATCGGTCTGTAACACATTGTTGCCATGAGAGGACAAATCCTGTCAATTTTCAGTTTTTTGCGACTTTCCATTATGCTGTTATCCCCCCTTTGCCGAAAAACAGTTTGAAATGTGGGCTTATGGACTCCTGTTCTCTGTCCGTCTCTTGCCAAATGTGGGCTTATCTTGCATGGCAACCGCTGGTTTCTTCTTTTTTATATATTTCAGAACAAGTGTCTGGTTAAGAAAGGGGTTTGGTGGTAGTGTTTGCGACATTCAGTTTTCTTTGCCTAATAGTTTATTTGATATGAATAGATGGACAAACACTATAAACTGTATAAGTTAAATTTTTATGTAGCATTTATTATAATGATTATAATTACAGGCTTTAGAAGATAATGATATTGCTAAAATTGTTGATATGGGATTTTCAACAGAAGATGCAACTAATGCTTTACGTTTCTCCAATGGCAATGTCAATGATGCGATTCACAGTCTTCTTAGTAAAGGAAATAACGCAAGGGGTCGCCCACGTCAAGATAAACATGAGCGACCATCTGAAAGAGTGGATAGATCAGATAGAAAAGAAAAACCATGTAAGTGTTTAGTATATATTCGAATAACTTTATTAATATTAGTAGTATTAACTATTTGATACAGAGGGTGTGCTCTTGTGTCTGGTTACATTTTGTTTCATAATGCATCCTTCCTTTCCTAAGCCTATAGGCTACCAGTACAAATCCATACTTTTTCCAGCAGAAAAAGGGTTATTTCATATTTGATATGGTTAGAAAGCTAATTTTATCAACAATATGAGACTGGTTCTCGATCGATTTTCTAAATGTGATATAATCGGCATTTCTTCTGGTTTCCATCTCGACTAATGAAATCATAGAAATCAACTGTATAATATAATATGTAGAATCCAACTATTTTAACATTAAGGAAGTATGAAATCAAACATATTTTATGTTTTGCTCCAGCACAGTGTGATTTCAATTTTAAACATCATAAATAGCACACACAATGTCATATTTGGACCAGGAACTAGTCCCTAAGCGCTACACATATTGTTGTCTCCCGACTTTCGAAGAAGGGAGATAATTAAACTTGGCCTGTCCGTCTGTTTTGTTGCCTGTCAACCTATCTTTGTATTTTTACAGCTAGTCGTCCAAGGAGAGGTGGGAACCCAAGTAACACTGAAGAATCATCAGCTAATAGTCAACCTAGTGGCCCCAGTACATTATTTGATTTCTTAACAAATAAGATACCAGTTAAAGAAGGTTTGTGTAGAACAGATGTTCAACTTAATTCTATTTCTTTCTGAATTCACATCAATTCAACCACTTAAAATTAAAATGGAGTCGAATAAAGGTTCTCCTGCTCCCTATAAACAGATGGTACGTGATTGAACACAGTGAACAGGTTTTGACTGTGGTTATTGGTGTAGAAATTTCTTTATTCACAGGTTGGGGGGGGGGGGCCGCAAATGGCTAGCATGTGTACGGTGTATCATGAGGTCCGTCATTGATTCCCACTTGGAAGTGACAAGAACTAGGGTCACGTGTCCAACCCTGTTGGTTTTCTCCGGTTTCTCTAGTTTCCTACCACTGCATAAGACCCCTATGTACAAGCAAATAATAGAAATAAAAAGAATGAACCATCTGTTAGTCCCTAAATGACCTAGTTATATTATCTCTCTCTCTCTCTCTCTCTCTCTATTTGTTACTGTGAGATTAAATAAAATGTTTGTGTACCAGTAGTAAGTGTACAGTATAAGATATTCTTTTACAAATAAAACCAATCATTTCAACTTAATGTATTGATATTTTGAATTATATTTTGTTTGCAATCGATCATTAATATTTACAGAAACGAAACCATCTAGTTCTACCAGCAACTACAAATCACACAGTCGCTTTGTAGCAGAGCATAATGAAAATAAAACCAATCGACCATCACAGTCAACTAATAGTTATGATAATAAAAGCAACCCTAATAGAACTAACAGATCTAATCCTCATTATGAAGCTAGTAGTTCAAATCACCCTGATAATAAATCACACACATCTTACGATAATCATAATTATAATAACAGACGTCAAAATGTGCCACCCCGTTTTGCTCAGAAATATGGGAAGGACGCTGCTGACGGTCACTATAATTCTGGTATGTCCAATAGTTCTAATTCAGACAGTGATAATTTTGACAGAACACGACATAAAAGACAGGAGAACTATCGAAATGACTATAATGGAAGCTCGAGAGACTCAAACTATCGTTCACAGAACAAATATTCACAAGATTCACGGAAAAGTGATAATTACGATCCTCCTCCTAATCGCTCTGGTGCATCTTCACGACCCATGGAAAACAAGAAATATAATGACTATTCTAAAACACAGTCTGCTGACATGAAATATTCTCAATCTGGTGGAATAAAATCTCAAAGTGATAGATCGGTCAATTCTCAAGCACAGAATAATAGATCTTCTGCCACTTCTACAAGTACTTCTAAATGGGAGGTAAGATGATTTCTTTAATTCACCCTTTTATATTATGTTATATCTTTATACTGATACATTTTGTTATGTGTAAATTTTTTCATCTTCACCCGTGTAGATAGTCCAATTATTTGTCCACTGTTTTTGGTGGAAATGCTAGACAGATTGTTTTTCAGATTTGCAGAATCCTATCAAAATTCATATATATTCTAACATAAAATTTTCAAGCATCAAAACAGATTTATTTGACTATTAGATCTTTTGAACAGGGTACAGGGCAGTATTAGTTTATGAATTTGTAACACTTGATGGAATTGTTCATTAATCATCATAAGAAAGAACTCCATTGAAGTTAATAATTTTGAGCTCATGTTGTGATCAAGGCTTCCACTTTAAATAGTTACATAAACTTTGCAAAATAATTCAATTTTCATGGTTTTTTTTATACTGAATGTAAGTATAATGTAAATAAAAGATTCTGTATTGGACTAAGAAATAAAAGCTTAGCATAATGATCTTTTATTATTGAAATATTTCTTGTCTACTAGTACTACGTTCACATGGAAATGTGGTTGTATATATTGTCGTCACTTCACGGTCGTCACTTTTCAACTTTTTCGAAATTATCAGAGAGTTGAAAATGAATAGGTATCTGTTATTGCTCTCTACTTCAATAGTAATCATAAGTTTTCTTGTGTCACTTCCTGATTCTTTAAATCTTTGATACTTATTAACGGTAGCAATGATCTCTGTGTTGAATTTATGCTTGTAATAAGTTTAACCAGATCTATCACATATATTAGCTGACACTTACATTGTCCATTAAACTTAGTGGATTTTGGAATGGTTGTAGAATGTAATCAAAGATAAGTGCTAATTAAAATTCAATCATTTTATCAATCAATCAATAAGATTAAAAGATAGTTATATAGCCCTATTAATATTATTACTACAGGGTTCGCTCTAGCAGCTCGCCAATACACTAATGATGGAAAAGTTCATTCACATGACTAACAGAAATGCTTTTTGGCTAAGCTTCTGGCGACAAATTTTTATTTTCATTGAGTACATGTAGCTTGTTGGGATGCATTGATACAATAGCGATTCATTATCGTGATTATCGACAGCCATTGTTTCTAACAGAAATAAAAGAAATGTTATCCAGACGCAAAACTGTACATAACATAGTTGCCGACTGGATAATCAAAGGACAACAATAATTGGGCCTGTGGATTTGGTTTCTATAACAATAACTCTCTCCTGAACACCAAGTTCAGTGAGATAACTGCTTGTTAGAGATACTAGTAGTGTAGGCCTACTTGAAGAATGTATGTTTTATGTGTTCTGTTGGTTGAAAACATCTGAAGAATTCAATTTTTGGGGAAAAAAACTCTGTACGTATAAAGATTAACAATTCTCACTTGCGCCATTGTTAGCAGGTACAATGTATTGGAAAGAGACTTGTGGTTGAATAATGTTATCTTGTATATTTTGTAGACAAGAAATGATCTAGCAGGTTGGAATAAAGGTGACATGTGTTTAGCCAAATACTGGGAGGATAAACAGGTGAATATTTCTTTCATTTTCATAGATATAATTGATAGAACACAACTTTAATACTTTATAAAAGGAGGGGTAATTCTGCTGAAATGTGTTGTGTTCCAATAAATGTATTTTGTTGCACACTTACGTACTGTTACGTAATGTCGTGCCACATTGATTAACTATTATCAGTTTTCCAGAGTTTTATCCACTTTGGGATCTTAAGTGGAAATTTGATCCATACTGTAAGATACAGATGAAGCAGTAGAATACTTGTGTAAAATGCAGATAAAGTCTGCTACTTTTATTGTGAAACTTGTATAGATGTATAAAGATTATATTACATTCCAGTTTTACCCTGCTATAATAGAAGCTATAGCTCAGAATGGTTCAACTTGTGTTGTAACATTTCCTGATTATGGTAACCAAGAAGAAGTCTTTTGTACAGATATGATGCCCTTGCCAAACCAAAATTGGGTAAGGGTTGTAATTATTTTTTTTTTTGTATCATAGATTTGTAAAATGTGTAGTAAAATGGTTAATATGAAAATACAAAGTGTGTAGAACTAAGGTTATTATGGCATTATATGACAGTATAAAGTTTGTAGTATGATATTATAGTTATTATGACTGTATAAAATGTGTAGTATTGAAGTTATTATGACAATATAAAGTGTGTAGTATTATAGTTATTATAACAGTATAAAGTGTGTAGTATTAAAGTTAATATGACAATATAAGATATACAGTACAATGTTGCAAATTTTTAGATATATAATATTATTTATTTTCAGACTGATGGTGTTCAATCTATGAATCAAGTTACGTTTACAGCTCCCCCACCATTTTATCCAAATCAAATGCCAGTATGTCCACCTTATCAGCCAGATCCATACATGGCAACTGGTCAATTCACTATGGAGTTTAGACGGGGCGGTAATGGTCCACAGTACAACCGTAAACAGGACAAGGGACGTCCCACACAACAGTTTTATCAACCACCCAGTAACAAGTCATATCAATAACAGTTATTATTAAACTTACAGTCTCTTTAACACAACACAAAATACTATTATAGAAATCTAGTCAAAAATATAACTAACTGATCATATTAGAATAAAGTGCCTATCTTATTTTATTAATCAACGTCTGCTTGATGTGAATTTCAATTACCAAGGAAATGGCACTAAGTAATACTCATGATTATTCTGTATTTAATTTGATCATTTGCTCTTTATATTTATATGATGTCTTTGATAAGAATAAATGTTTATATTTAAAGTATTTTTAATATTAGACTATATAAGGAGACTGTAGCTTTAAAAATGTATTTATTTTGATAATTGATTCAAAAAAAAATTTCAGATCAATGCATATATTGATTTCATGGTCGTTTAAAATCCCCAGCCAAAGGTTTGTCTATTTATTGGTTTTGTACTTTTTTTCTTTACAAAATAATGCTAGTCATACTGACATGAACAGAAGCTTATTGGTAATTCTTAGTCATTATAGATATACTCAGTCCTAGCGTTAAAGAAAACCAAAGATCAATATAAATCAGAAAAAATAAATATTGTATTCACACAGTAATCAAAGATATATGCCTGACATTTACCCAACCCTGTTTAAAATCTTAGTTCATTGAATTGGTAATTATTGTGAAATCCTAGCTTCCTTGTTCAAATTATTAAAATGTTATTGAATAATAATGGTGTTATGGCAGTTGCAATTAATACCTCATAGTTTAAGTTGGCTTATGACAGTTTTTATATATTTTATACACATGTAGTTTACACTGCACTTAGATTTTATTAAATATTTGTAATAAACATGTACAGTATTTCCAAGTAATGACTTATTTTATCAAAATTTCATCATTTGTAGATGTTTTACTGGTTACATGTAGGTTGAATTTTCATTTTTAGATTAACTGAATAAAGTGTTTTCTGTCAAAACAGGGCAGGGCAGGGCCTGGCAAAGGACAACATATAATAGTCATTTGGATGGGACAGAAAAGCAGGGCCATGTTTACACTTAAAAGAATCCCTGGCAGTTGCTGCTCTCTGGGAAAAATTTCCTCACAGCAAACTGTATGGTATACGCCCATCTTCATTGGCCTAGTTGAGTAGCACATTAAACCTCATTTCATTTTATTTTCTCTTGGAAATACTGTGTTTTTTTGTGCCAATTATATTAATGTTTTATGTTTATATTTTGGGTTAGTGTATAAGTAGTTATTGTAGCATCTGTTTATTGTAATAGGGCAGTTCTACTTAGTTATTATTTTGTTATTTATAATATACAGACCTGGAAATAACCATATTAGTTGTATCTGATAAAATATTACCCACTGCTCAACTAGTACTTGATATTATGATCTTTGTGCTAGACATGTATTAATGATAAAACACAGAAAAAAGAGACAAATCAGTGCTGGACAATATGGCAGGTGTTTTATTTCCCCGCTTTATACAAGCTACTATAATATATAGTCCCATCATGTAGGCATCTTCAATAAAAGGCTTGATGTAGCTTTAACTCTCCCTTTTTCGTCACTAATTTTGATTGGTTACTGATCCAGCTCGCGACCTCACAGATTCCTCAAAAGAAAATATCATTGCAAATTCCAAGTCTTGCCGTTCCAACTGAAATGTCTGGGGGTTATAATCAAGTTGCCAAGTTCAAGCTTCGTTCAATTTCTACTTCAAACACGGCATTCAACCTATCTATTCCTTTATTATGTGTTTGTTTCATGTTTCTGTGGTAAAGGGAAATAACGTACCTAAAATTTTGGGAAATTCCGACTAATTTAGCAACGGCTAGATGTTCTAAAAATTAGTTGTTGCTTCATGAACATGATAAGAAGGTGCCCCATCATAAATCAATATGTATATATATCTCAAAAGTTATGCCATAACATTTACATAGCAAGCCTTAAGTCACTTTCCCACATTTATCATCACTAAATAAACGGTCGGTGTGTTGTATTCAATAAGTTATAACCATTTAAACATCAATAATAAAAAAAATAGACTGAAAAGGTAAATGACAAGTGGACATAGTATCCGGGTATGTTTTAGTGCAAAACTAGTTACATGCCCTTGGTTTGAAATTAGTCGCGCTAAACCACTTAACCAACCGTTCTCCTGCTGATTGACGACCCTGGATAATCAAGACTATTTTTTATATATTAAACCAAAAGATGATGCTCTTAATAAAGCAAATTAAACAAGAAAATGACAGTAATTTTCTAAAGCTGCGGTAACAACCAAAACGCTAAATAATACTGTTATTCAAAATCACTTAGGCTCACTTAGGAACTTGTCATTTGATTGTGAACAAATTTTAATAAGGCAAACTTTGTCTGTTCTTCACCTTTCTATAGGATGTAAACTAATATTCAGAATTTCAGATACTGTCTGGTCATTTAGTATTAGAGATGTAATAATTTAGTGGTCAGTACAAGGATGAGCAGAATTCACAGTAAAACACTGACACTGTATTGGTTCACCTAGACTGTTTCAGAATGATCACTTTCTTCTGCTTCAAACATTTCAGGGGGTATACAATTCTTACTTTAAAATTCATATTTTCTGAATGAGAGTTTAATTTAGAAGTATGATTCTATTATCCCTTCCATGACAATATATATAAAGCAAGGGATTAATGTTTCATCATTTTAATGTGACCAGGAAAAGGTTTATACAAGTACATGTACTTATTAAAAATGATATGACTCAATTCTTGTAATTTTAACATGACGAATTCCATTTACCATGGTATAAAATATCATTGAGTAGCCTATCATTTGATCTGTCACTATTTATTATTGTATTGTTTGGAAAAGTATTATAATACCACTGATTTATGAGCTAACTACACCCTGCTAAACTTTTATTGGACATAATGTGTTGAAATTCATGTGACTGTCAAGAGGGTTTACATAAAGGTATTCACATTTTAAACTTATTAATGAATTGGATTATTATTTCGTTCCTGATTTGTGAAAAAAGGTGAGTAAAGGGGTTAATGTAAAAAAAAAGAAGATTTTTGTCTTAACCATGTTACAAGACTTGAATTTGAAGAAAGGTTTGGTATATGGAATGTTACCTTGTTTGTCCAATGATTTATATATCCAGAGAATGAATCGAAAAATATGATTAATTATGGTGCATAAATTTGTATGTTTTGACAAGAGCCTGTTAACATATATTTAAATATTCTATATGTAAATGAATCTTGCCATTATATTAAAGATTTATGACAACATGTAATGTATGTAAATTATAATTGATTTATAAAATGGTATTATATAGTGGGACAAATTGTACAGATTGATATTGGAGTGATTTGTATAACTTGTAGTTAAAATATATTATTGAGAAATAGAGTCTAGTTTGATTATTAAAGTCTTTTTATGACTGGAACTATTTATATCTTTGTCATTTATTAGGTACAACATAATCGTGATTGGAAACAGTTTCAATTTGGGTGAATTGGTTGCTCAATCTTGAAATATGCAGGCAAATGCACCATTTTTTTTTTAAATCTTATAATGTTCACATAGAAACTTGTATTTCAATTGGAATAAATTGCACAATAAATATACACAGCCAGATGACAAGGCCACAGCACTTCATTGAAGAGGAATGAAAGAAAACTGTAGTAAATCATATAACCTAATCATTAAATTTGATTCCCCCCAGCCAAAATATTTGCTAGACAGTATAAAAATTGTTAATACACAGAACCTGGTCAAAGCTTTCCCTTTAATTTCAAATTTAGATTGCTATTTTACTGTTTGTGATTTAAAACCAGATTTGTGGTCTAAGGGGAGACAATATGGGGCCAAAGACTTTTCTACAGAGTTATTTCCCCTTTTTCATAACCAGTTCATACAGCTTTTTATCTAACCTGTAGTTAATCCAGTAGTCACAATCAGATAACCTTATGATTGTACAACAGTGATCAAAACAAATAATGGCTGTTTAATCTTTTTGTCAATTCTTCACAGCAGAAATTTGTGATATCTATAAATTCCATTTCCGTGACCTGGTGATGTTACATTTCGCTTCGCAAGATTAAAATGCATCTCTCTAGCCAGCCAGCAAGACAATCAGCCTTCTATAAAGTGGTGCATTTTCATTGAGTCTCGGTATAATATGCCACAGATGTAAAAATCAAATAAGATTACTTTGATACCACCCTGGTAAAATGAAAAGGATAAAAAGGCAAGGGTTTATAAGGAACTTTGACATCCAAGCACCTTTTTGTTTTGCGTTTTTTTAAAACAATTTTCAAGCGTAAATAATTTAATTAAATCAACCTGTCGATTATATCATTCATTGTATTGGACGTTAAATCTGCAATAAACAACAACATTATCTACTTGAAAAAACAAGATTAACTTGATAAAGGTTATTGCCTTTTGGATATTGTCGTTACATAAAAGGATGTAGGTAAAACAAAAATCAAATTAGTCTTCTCAGTATTGCTTTAATGAGCATTCAAAATATTACTTTAGAACAGGAAAATATACACTACTTTGGTTTAAGGAAAAGATCAAAATCACACACAAGATAAAATTAACAATGACTTAGAAGAAAAACCAAAGGACTGTCTAACAAGTGGTTGTCATGCAAGATATGCCCATATTTGCCAAAAGATGGACAGAGAAAAGCTAAAAAAAAAACCAACAAAACATTTTATACAATAAGGGCCTTAATCCAGGATGTTCCAGTCCAACTTGCATCCATATCAAAAGAGAAATGGGGTTTAATGTCCACAAGACACAAACTAAGTCACTTTGTGACAAATATGGTTCAATTTTATTTCAATAATTTGCTTGTGTGTAGGGGTCATTTGCAGTGGGTGGAAACTGAGGGAGAAAAGATGACCCTACTTCTTGTTACACACAACCAGATGAGCCAATGAGAGGACCTTATAATAACCATTTGGCCATCCAGCATCCATATCAAAAGGAATTAAGGTCATCTCTGGAGTGACCATAATCCTTGAAGTCCAATGCATGCCAATATTGAAAGGAACCAAGATATTTTGGGATATAAACCTATATTTCAAGTTTCCGCAAAATCAGATAAAAATTAAGACCTGTTGAGTGTTCACAAACAAAATGGACGGACAGGGGTGATGACAACATAAGTCAACATGAAAACGTGGGGGTATAAAAATTATTCAAGAAATATTGTAAGGTAAGCAAAACAAAATAGGCTAATAAAATTATTATCAGGCCATGTAATAATAAAATAAACAACCAGATTTCCATGCCAATTTCATTCAATAAATATTTTAATCTGAATATATTTTAACTTTAAGCCGACATGGATCTCCAGGAGAGTATAAATATTATTGGTAAATGTCAATATTAACATGCTATTGTTCATTACATTATGACTGTAATATAAACTGTTATGTCAATCATACATAGTTTTAAAGCCGAATACTTTGTCTTAAAAATTAAAATAGAAAAAAAAAATTAGACAGCATAGAAAAAAAATAATATGCTATTAAAAATTGAAGCTCATTAATACAATATAAACTTGGATATAACATAACTTAAAGTAATAAAAGGCAAGACATGCCCTTGTTAATCTTGAATACTGATTAATATTAAGTAACATTTGGGACACACTTTAATATTGTAAGAATAAATAATATTTTACATATCACATTAATAAGCAATCAAATTGTACACAGCAAGCCGCAACACAACTTACTGACAGAAAATACTTTATGTATACATATTTAACAAAATATAATATTATTCTATAACTCAATATTACCTAAGCAGAGGAGAATTTGAAAACTTGAAACATGTTGGAATTATCTGTTATTATTGTAAGGTTTTAATCAAATTAAAAATCATTGAAATTTTTGCATATTGAGGCATTTTGGTTAATTCAAGAAACTTAAAACTATAAAAATCTAGTGTGTCCTACTTCAATTATGTAGCAATTTACATTGTCGTTGATTTTATATAAAACAATTTCTAGAATCATTTGGTTGCTTAAACTCAAATTCCTGTGACAGTACTCTAAATCTATAAACTGAAATATGTTATAATCAGAAAGGTTATTCTGTGGATTAGGACTAATGATACAATGGCTGCCAGGGTGTTAACATGTTGTCTATACAAAGACCCAAATTTCTATTGATCCTGAATCGCTTAGTTTTTCATGACCCCACAGAGATAATCAGATTGGTTTCATTTATGAAGAAAACTATTGATGTTACAAGAGATAACTTTTTCTATGTGGAAGAATGTATTATTAATATATTAGTCTGAAACAGATTTTAAGCAACCGCAGATAATACTAAGTTTAGTGGAAAGGATTTTCGAGTTGTTTATTGCTCAGTTTTGAATTAACTGATATCTCTAATTTATAAAGTGGATGGTTCAGATAATAAGAATTAATAATTAAATACATACAAAATCAACCGACTGATATATATATCACAACTGTTTGCAAATCATATATTTAAAAAAAAAAAACAATCCTTACTTCAGAAATAAATTGTATACCAGTACATTAAAAAACACTCCAATCAAAATCATTTACTGTTAAGTTTTTTTTTTACAAAATCTATTAATTTATCTAAGTTCATTATAAATGTAACTACCAAAATGTATTTTTCTTAAACTGCAAAGACTATGTATTGCTATAGTAATATTAGTGTGACTATTTGATGTAATGTGCAGTATGAACATTAAAACATGTAATAACTTGTATGTAATGTAAGTATTGTAACTATACAGTAACTATGTATTGTGTACTAGGTATTTTGACTACGTTTTATCTTGTGGACCAGCTATGTGATCAGCTAATTTAGCAAACTTACTGACTAAATCTATACTACTTTCATTCATCATAGACTGAAAAGATGTCTCCACCTGAAATATAACAAAAAGGATTGATTTGATTCTTTGCGATTGTATCTTATTTAGTTGTAATCTTTTGTTAGTTAAAGAAAGCAAAAGGAAAGAAATGAGATAAGGAGGAAGAGAGAGAGAGAAAGTTTAACTCCATTCAACTAGGTCATTTCAGGACCAACATATGGTTGACTCTTATTTGGCTTACATGTAGGGGTCTTTAGGAAGATAATTGAGCTAATCATCCACTCCTCAGAATCCAGTCATTTAGAAACTAGGTTTTTAAGCTGAAAGATGTATTTACACAGAGCCGTTTAGTAGTTGAACCAAATCAGGGAACCCATCAGATCACTCTATGAGGTTACTTCTGGTTGCCTTCACTCACTAGCACGAACCCAAGAACTAAATAGCATGTTATAATAAAACTTACTAAAGAATCCTGAGAGTGTTCACTAAAGATATTTTGTGGTGGTCCAAAACTATTAGAGTTGGAGGAGCTGCCTGTATTCTTTTTCAAGGGTGATTCGGTTAAAAAACTGCTCAACGATATGTCTTGTCCCTAAAAATATATAACTTTATCATGAAATAACAATCCTAGAATTTTATATGAAACAATTAGGATATAAACATGTGTCTAGAACTCGAGGACTGCAATTGTTCATTTATCTGTCAAATACACACTTTTTTGTGTGAGTTATTTCGTGTGAAGTTTTAAAATGCCTTAAATTTATGGTAATATACCAGATGTTATTATAAATAATGAACGGATTTGTTTGTGTATGCTGCACTTACTATAACTTATAGTGAGTGGAAGGCAAAATGTGAATTCAGTTTATGTAAAAGATAGCCATGTAAAGCTTAGAAATATGCCCATACAGCAGCTTGGTTTCAACTGCAGCTTATCCAAAATGAAAACTTTAATGTTGAGTAAAACGGAACCTTTTCATCGATATCATACATCCAACCATAAAATAGTCTTTAAATTAAGTTAATACATACCTCTCCATTCAACCACTGAACATCTGAAGCTGAGAAACCAAGTTTTAGTAGAGTAGGATTAGGACTGGTTGGTGGTGATATATTACTTCTATCAGGGTATGTTGATGTTTTTAATAATAAATCACTTTTACTGCCTTTAACAGGAGTATCCAGAAAGGCTGAAATTATATAATATATTACATAAATATATACCTTAGCATGTGTGTGTGTGCATATGACTTTCTAGAACACCTGATACAACTCCTCAATATGGAGTCAGGAGTTTGTATAGTTCACAAGCGGTTGCCATGCAAGAGATGGACAGAGAACAAGCTAAACAAGCAATTTTTGTACAATAAGGGGCCATATTCCAGGATGTTATGGACAGACATACATCAGTATAAAGGGACAATGATCTTTGGGATATGAACATACATTTTAAGTTTCTTCAAAATCAGATAAAATTTGTGACATGATTTTTCATACAATCTGGGGCCATTATCTATGGACAGACATATGGTTCTATACATGCTAATATTGAAAGGGGCTGAGATCTTTGGGATAAAAACCTACAATTCAAGTTTCGTTTGAATCATATAAAAATAGTCTGCAACCTTGGTATTACGTGCTTTTAAACTACATGTATTTTCATACAGCTAGCAGCAATTTTGTCAGGAGGTATTGGTCTGATTTTCACGAAATACAAACTCAACCGTCCTTATGGTGTAGTGGTGATATAGTTGAACGTCTTTTAAAATCGGATAACAGTCCTGTCTCGTGTTCTAATGCTTCAAGCATGGTTATATGGACAATAAAACCCCTCTAAATACAAAACAGAAAGTGTTTATCTGCTAAGTAGATG
This sequence comes from Patella caerulea, assembly GCA_036850965.1. Lineage (NCBI taxonomy): Eukaryota > Metazoa > Mollusca > Gastropoda > Patellidae > Patella > Patella caerulea. Next base: position 20,559,005 of record JAZGQO010000011.1, read on the forward strand.
TATACTAGGTACATTATTAATCTTACTTGCAAATCCTGAATTAGAATTGACCAGGGCAATATCAAGTAATTTTTCAGCTGTACTGTTATCAGCTCCTGAAAACATTATGAAAAGAGAATTTCTAAAACTGACAACCTTACCCAACATCTTGGAACATAAAGAGCTTCAATAGACTTACTCATGTAGAAAGTAAACTCAAACACTCAGAAATTGTTTCAGGATTGTTATATTATGTAAAGGCTAAATCTGCCTATTGCAGCATGTCTTTTCTCTAGCTTCAAATTTTATCTTAATTATTATTCAGGTATTTATTCACATGACAAGCCCATAATCAACTCTCTGGGCCAATGGATGGCTTCAGATATTTAATGGATTAAAACTTGTCTTTTTGTAAATTTCACAATAAAAAAGCTGGTCAACACTGTTTATCATTACAGAAAAAAAATTCAAACGCTCATAACTTCGATTAGAAAAAAGAAATTTGACTGAAAATTTCAAAATATTCCATTCTCATTATTTATTTTTGAATTATTATAGCAAGAACATTCAGCTCTTTATCTAAATCTTACATAATGCAATTTTAACTAAGATTGTGTTCTTCAGTCTTGGTTAGAAATTCATATTAATTACTGAATTAGCAGTAGCTGAAAAGTAATAGAATGTTTATATAATATGAGTATATTTACCATTAGGGGGTCCAGGTAATGACATGTCTAATAATGTTGATAGATTAGGTGGTGACGTATGTCTGACTGATTTAACTGGTGACGATAACATACTAGATAATCCACTACTTGAATCACTACATGTTACAGACTAGCAAATAAAAGAAAACAAAAATGTATTTTAAGTTGCTGATTGTCATTTGAGATATATTGTTTCATCTTTTATGATTCAATCCACAATAAAATTGACCCAAAATGATTACTAACATGCCAGTGAGGCTGACGTTCGATGCCAAATTGAAAAAGTAATTAGATGACGCACATCTTTTAATTATGTAAGAGCTTAATTTGCCTATCCACCTCTAAGCTTAAAATGTTATCTAAACTATTATTTAGACATTTATTCACATGAAAAACCTATAATAAACTCACTAGATCGTTATCATAAGATGGCTGAGATCAAGATGGATTAAAAAATAAAATGATAATCAAGACTTCAATTTGTCAATGACTAGTCTAGGCTATATCTTCAGACAGTAATGACATGGTTCAGAATAAAGTAATTTGAATGAAATTATATATTCATTCTACATTATCTATTTTTGAACTATTATACCAGGAACAGTCAGCTCTTTATTTCAGTCTGATATAATGCATTTTAAATTATGAATGGATTTGAACTAAATAACTATATGTGTATATCATAAACACTGTCTTTAAGCACATACAATTGTGTTATTTTTATTGTCATTTTATGTTTAAAAAAATAATCATTATGAAATAAAATCATTAAATTTACCTGCTGCATATTTTCATTAAAGGGGATATTTATAGAGAGATTTTCTTCACGGTTCTTATTTTGTATTAGATCCAACTGTCCTGTTTCTGGAAAATAATAATGTAATCTATAAGATGGATAATATTATTTTACATCCTACCCAAAAAGCTTAAAAAATATACCCCCCCCCCCCAAGCAAACCAGTTACCCAAGGACATTGTATATCTTTTCTTTTTTTTTTAAAGAGATGTACAGTTCTATAAAGTAATGTTTACTGATCTATAAGATGCTCATCATTTATATCAACATCATAGTCCCTTCCAGCTCGCACCCGCCCCCCCCCCCCCAGCCACAATACAAAACAAAACAGTACTCATCCGAAAGGATCATATAAATGTATAAATACTTATTTAGAGATATAAGTTCCATAAAGAGATCATCAATATTATCACATTTGAACCCTATTTCAGACAGTATTAGTAGTAGTAGTGAAGAGAATGAGCTCACCTATTGTAACTGTTTCCGTAACTGGAACTGATATAGTCGAAGAATTTTCACCCATAGCTACATAAAAGAATATCAAAATTGTTCAGTTTTCATCTTGGTAAACAAATAGAGGTGGTCTAGGTTGATATAAACATACCGGTTATTACATGTAATATAGGCGGTCTAGGTCGATGTAAACATAACCTGTTATTATTACATGTAATATAGGTGAACTAAGGTTGATATAAACATACCCGTTATTACATGTAATATAGGCGGTCTAGGTTGATACCTGTTATTACATGTAATATAGGTGAACTAAGGTTGATATAAACATACCTGTTATTACATGTAATATAGGCGGTCTAGGTTGATACCTGTTATTACATGTAATATAAGTGAACTAAGGTTGATATAAACATACCTGTAATTACATGTAATATAGGTTGATTAGGTTAATATAAACATACCTGTTATTATAGGTAATATAGGTGGACTAGGTTGAGCTGTTTGTAAAGATGAGTTGAGACTTATTGGAGAAAATGGTTGGGTAATAACACTGCCTTGGTTTAATGGTAAAGATGTACCACTGTTTGTTAATAACTGTTGCTGGTTAGATGGTAAATTAGACATAATAGTAAAAGCTTGTTCTTTTGTTGTTTTAGGTAAAAGTGTTCGCTGAATGATAATTGATTTATTCCGCTGTTTCTTTCTTTTACGTGGTATGAGAAAATTAGCCTGAAAGGGAGAAAGGTACATCGTAATTTATATGCTGAAAATATTGTATAACGGAGGAGGAGCATATATCTATTTATATTTATAGCTAGCAACCTTGTAGTTTTTTTATCCACCTTCTTTTGTTTTATAATGAAATTAAAAGGCTGGATGTCCAAAAGTTGATTAGTGCTTATTCCTTGGAAGTCAAAATATGTTTATACCAAGAGAGAGAGAAATGGGGTTTAAATTCAACTCGACACAAACTAGGTCATTTTGGTACTAACACATGGTTCAATTCTATTTCAATAAATCACTTGCACATGGGGTCTTTAGGAATTTGAGAAAACCAGAGGCATCAGAAAAAATCCACAAGGTTTGAAAGGTGACCATACTCCGTGTCACGTACAACTGGAAAATTGAAACCACGCCAGTTGACTCAATGACAGACCTTATGATACAATGCGCACAAGCTAACCATTCAGCCAACCCTCCATGTTTAAACCAAAACATTGTTTGAAAGTGTAAACTTACTTTCGGTTCAGGTGGTCGTATTAATTGATTAACTGCTGCCTGTGAAACTCGTGTTTGTTGACCACCACATCCACGTAATGGTACAGCCATAGGTACTCTAAATACACCATTTTGTTGTGATATAGGTATCTATAGAAAAAGAACAACATAATTGATATTATATTATACCTCGATATGCAACCCGCTACTAACCAACAAACTATCAGTTTGCACTATAAACAACTATCATTACTGCAATCACAGCCGGTTAATTAAATGACAATTTCATGTTTATCTTTGTCCATTGTTGCCCAAATATTTAAATGTTTTTAAATATCATTTATTTTGTAAATCTTTAGAAAAATACAATACAGCTCATTGATTAGAAGTTGGTTCTTTAGAGGTTATGCATTCCACACCATTAAGATCATTGGCCAACAAATCCTAATCACACACCCTCACCAGCTAAGTTGTCCACAGTCAATAGTTTTAAGTTGACACTTTTGTAGTTCATTAAAACTAGCATGTCATTTTTCTACAAGATAAAACATAAAGATTACCTGAGTGGCCATAACCTGACTTGCACATGGATTAACAACAGATATATCTTGTGAAATCATATTGCCAGGAATACCATCATGTGAGACTGTATTCATCATATTCTCTGCTGGTTCTTCTTCTATTGTTTTAATATATTTGCTTCTTGTATTAACACCCTTGTTAGCTGTTTGAACTTTTGATCTTGAAGCAACAGTTCCACACATAGAACAAGGAGTAGTTTTAGATGAGTGCTGAAATAAGAAACAGACACTAGTAAAAAATAATAATTAATATAAATCTATCTAAAAAGTTGTATAAATCCATTGAAAATGACTTGTTTTCTTTTTACTCCACAAAAACTTGTAAATAACAACAATGAAAAATCTCACCCAGATTTAAATAAATCCACTAAGAAATTTATTCTGCATTATTAACAATAATGTCCACAATATAGAGCAGACATTAAAATGTGAATGGAAACCTTATGCCATAGAATGCATTTCAAATTTAAAATCTGAAAATTTAAATTTGATAGGGTTCTTTCTAAGGCTACAATGACCAATCTCACTGCGTTTTAAAAAACTCTATTGAGATCTTGGGTTTACAATATTGCATGAGTTTAACAGCAAAAACATGACATCCAATAAAATACAAATCTGAAGCAAGAAATCCACAATGAGTTGGCTACAATTGAGTAATGTTGGATCAACAATTATCATCATAAACAGCAAGTGAATTTATAGAATTGGATATCTGGACAGCATAAAACACAAGCAGCCACCCCTGTAGACATGCAACTTGATTGGATTGGAATTTGTTCCAGTCAAACAAGAAATAAGTTTCAGGGCAACTTTATTCCCAATGCTGACTTAGTGGAGAGTGAGAGAGAGAGAGAGAGAGACAGAGAGAGAGAGAGAGACAGAGAGTTTAACTTTCAACTGATTAACATTAATCAAGAAGAGTTATGTATCATTTCCCTTTTGACTCCATTTTCAGTCATGCACAGTGCCTGGCCTATTTTACTCACAGAAACTTATGTGTTTGAATGAAAACACCTTTGTACTCTGATCGAACTTGCAACTATTTCCATTTAGGTACCAGAAGTTGACATTTATGAGACTATTGGGATTTTTTTTCCTATTTTGAAAGGGTCAATACATTTTTATAAATCTCTGAAACATCGTCTTTAATTCTTTCACGGAACCACAGGTCACATGTCTGATCCACTATCATTATTTACTCTAATGCTCTGTTTCCTCGCAATGTCACATCCAAATAGATGTTATCTATTAATTACAGGACAATTAACACAAAAGATGTAAATGGTTTATCCTGTTTACATTCAAAGTCCGTCTGTGCTGAAGGGATGGGGTCAAAGTAGAAGACAATAATATATGGGTCAATCGTCCGAAATCTAAATAATACCAAGTTACGTACCAAGATTGATTCAAACAGTATGAATAAACAATTGCAATGCAAGCAAGATAATATGTTCGCATTTTGAAAGAGATGGACAGAGAGCAGGGAAAATCAAAGCTGGTTGTCCTCTCATTGTCCCAATGCTTCACATCGAATTTCAAAAATAAGGTTAGTTAAAAATTTACAAATCATGATTCAATCTGTCACATGCTGACAAAGGCTCAGTTTTAGAAATAGTGTCCTTGCATAGTTTTAGAGAAAATGTACAATACTATTTGTACAAAGGGGAGTGGCAATTTTGACAGGAAGTTTCAATACAATTTTTACAAAATTCCAACTCAATTGTTATTATGGTGTAACTGTCATATGTATTAGTTCTTCACATTTAAGGTGCAATTTTGCTCCTGCTCCTCTGAACTTCTCTTCCAGGAATATTCTGATTCCTAAGCATTTCCGTCGTAAATCTTTGGCTTACTATCAGGGTTTATCAACAGTCGTTTCACTCTTATATCCAATGCTAACAAAAGGCTTGTTTTAATTGGATAAAAATCTGCCAATAATCTGAAATCTAATGTGTTCACAAGGAAATGTGGATGGATGGAAGAACAGGGATGACAAAACATTAAACATGGCATATAAAAATATGAACGTACCGATTTCGATTTTGTATTTGAAAAGTCTGAGAACTCTGTTGCTGCCAAATGAGCCAATCTCCGTAACATATTTGCTAAATTATTTGTGAGAAGTTCATTACTAACTGTCTTAGGACACCATTCATACTCCAAGAATAACTTTTTGTCTTTCCCACACATGAGCATTAGCTGAGCTAAGGTAACATTTTTGCCTGTTTCAGCAGTCCATCCTCGCTTTGAATCTTCATAAAGTCTTTGAAGTTTTTCCTGAACGGAATCCTGACTTTCATCACAGTTTGTTTTGCCTTGTGGTGTATTTGCACTTTGCACGGGGCTCTCACTGGATGAACCCTTTGAAGTTTTATTATTATTATCCATTGATGATGTACTAGGTACAGAATCACAATTAGAGAACAAGTTGTCCGGAAATACAGCATTTTCGTCTTCTAAGAACGGAACTGTATCCGACTTGATGGACACCTGTTCTTCAGGTATGTCTTTTGATTTACCAGGTGGTGTTTTGTTTATTTGTTTTGGTGGTGTCGTCTGGTTGATAATTTGCACACTGGGTTCACTAGAAATATCACAAACAACTTTTACACTTTCCTCTGCTACTGAAATCACAGATTTCCCTTTATTTACACTTGGTGAATCTACAATTTAATTAAATATATGTTAATCAAATACTTAATGTAGGTTATAGAAAACAATAAATTATAGATTTTCTGAAAATATTATAGAACTTATTATATATATAATACATACTTTTTTATGTTTTTCTGAATACAACAGTTAAATATTGTTTGTCAAATTTTGTCATGGATTACTTGGACGACCCTATCACTGTCTGTCAGTATGTGAATATAAGCCTTTGCAACTGCCTAGCTAGCCTTAAATTTTAACAACATTTTTGTGATTTAACAGAAAGCTTTGACTGGTCACTAATTGAAGTCATTCACATATCGGTCCATAACAGTCATTTAATCATACAACAAATAAGCCTAGGATTGTCAGATTTGCATGCCGATATCAGATGAGTGATCATGCATTGCCATGCATCAGATTCAGAATCTCGATTATGCCACACTGGCAAGCTCGGTAGGGGAAATTTAAATATTCAAGATGGCCACCATGAGGTATTTTCTAGTTATGCGGTAGGGAAAAATTAGGTACAAAGTCTCGGACATCGGTTTGAAAGTGGTTTCCATAAGAATTCAACCAGTCAAAACCAATGTAGTCTGCAGTGTGTTCACAAGAAATTGTGGACAATAGACAGTCAACGGATTACAATATACGACCTCTTTCTTAGTCAACACTGGGATCAAACCCGGATTCTCCATGTTAGAAAATATTTTAGGCCATTCTGATTTTAAGGCCATTTTGTCTATAACCCATATAAAAACATACTTACTCAAAAAGTTTTCTTTATAATTAGAGAGTGTTAGATCTAATCTGGGAACACTTTGTGGTAACATGGTTATAGCTTGATTTAATTTACAATGTCTACTGGGAAAGATCGTCAAATCTTCTTTATTTACTTCACATTGATCCATATTCTCCAACTTTTTCACATGATTAAGGAAACATTTATGACACATGGTTTATGACAATTTGTGATCACATTATGAACAAGCAAATAGTGAGGCTGATGGCTCGGCTCCAACCTAAATCCCCCCCAAAAGTTACTTTTACATTTATCTTGATACAATGCATTGAGCAATAAAATGGCTTATCACTCTTGTTAAGCATGAGCAGAAAATACTCATTAGTTCAGATATTAATACAATCTAATTATCCACCAAGTTTAATCACTCTCATTCAATTAGAACTAGAGTTACTATGTTTTAAAACATCTAAGACTCGGGAGAAAATGCTCATCAAAATTCACCAAATGAGTATCTACACTAAGTTTCTACATTCTACCTAAATAAGAAGTCAATTGTTTTGACAGTTTTGATTTTTGTGACAGTTTTATATCGAAAAACTGAAATATCGCTAGCTCTTAACATCCACAAGAATATGTGGGCATATAAAAAGTAATTGAAATATGGTATCAAAAACCACTGTTTGAAATAGCGCCATAGACGTACTGCTGGATGAATGTTAGCAGGGCAGACCTGAAATGCCTGAAAACATTCTTATTTACCGACAGCGCTCTGATCGCTTAAACACGCTTTCCCGTGATTTCAACCCATGAATACAGCAACTTCAAAGTTTTCTAATATAGCCCAACTTAGGTGGCTGACCTGAATTCCATTCAATCATTCAACCATGTAGTTCACAGAGCTGCAGGGTATGGGGGCCTTGCCCTCCCTGAGAAAAGTATGAAAATTTAAATGTGTTTTCCTGCTATTGTAGACCGTGAGTTAATGGATTTGAAACCAAAATCCCTTGCTATGCCGACCTGAATACCAAATAATTCAAGCAGACAGTTGCAGTTGCATGCACAAATGTCACCCCTAAAAATGATGCACAAAGCCAAGCTGCTCCAGTCAAAAAGAAAGCAAAATCAGTGTTTTATTACATTTCAGGCACTTTATTCGGCCAACCAGATGATCTTCTATTATTTTTTTTTTTTTCACGTACTCGTCTGCCTGAAAAGTCGAATAGCGTGATTTTTGCATTTTCAGTTAATAAGACATCACCTTCAAAGTCCTCCTGTGAGATTATTTTAAAGTTTAAAGGATACCACTCTGACACGATGACTCTTCCATTTTTTATTCAAGTATTCTAAGACAGCTCCTAGAGTTCTATCTGACATTAAATTCATGCGCAGACGAGGGTTTTGAGATATAGCTTGAACTTGTGACCAGGCCTTATTGGATCGTGGACAAAGTTCTACAGTAATCTTTTCTGGTACCTGATGAGCTTGATGGACTTCTCTATTCTCTGAAACAGTAATAAAACATCTATGAACATGGTAAACACATGGATTATAACAAATTATTTGGGCATTACAGAAAACAAGATTCCTGATTAACGTCTGCAGAAAACTCAGGTTAGTATTCATCCTGTTCTTTCAAAGAATTGTCTGAAAACAGTCCCCAAGTTTGAGACCTTGATGGTTTCAGCATCACACTGTACTATGGAATATCATTTGTTTCGAGTTGTAATATACTGAATAAAACCATGTGGAAAAACAGAGAGAGTGTGAAATGGGGTTTAACGTTCACTCCACACAAACTAAGTCATTTCGGGACTAACACCTAGTCCATGTCACGTACAACCAGAGAATCGAAACCCTGCCAGTTGACTCAATGACAGACCTTATGATACAGCGCGCACATGCTAACCATTCGGCCATCCAACCACCCATGTGGAAAAACAGATCCAAATGTGAAAAGTAAAATCATCATTTCTAAAATAGGTTATTTGAGTCATTCATTGATAAAGTGAGGGACAAGTAACTGCTATAATTGTTGAATATTCTATAAGAAATAAATGTTTTATTTACCATTTCCAAAAAGTCCATTTATCTTCTTCAATGCACTACAAACTGGTGTTTTCAATCTTTAAATACAATAATTTTATTCTTTACAAAATTATTTCGGTACAAAAAATTATTTAAGCTTATACATAGAAAATATTCATAGATTATTAGTAAATTGCGATTATTTAATAATATAAGAAATATTTCTTTTCTATAAAAGAAATGAAATTTAACGTCCTACTTTTCTGTATCAACTGAGCTAATGAAGACCACCATATGCCATACAGTGTGCTATTAGAAATTTTAGACTCACCAACATAATTACTGTGTATAAATTTCAAGTATTGAACGACTCACAGACAGACAGGGGTGACAACAAAATACGATCCCATATCAATGTGGGTACATAAAACTACTTACTTCTTTGTCTTTCCTTTTATTCTTAGAGTTGTGTATCTGTAATAAATCACAAAAATAACACTATTTTATCAATGATAATTGGATAATCTGAATTAAAGAATGGGACAGAGATTTATTGCTATTACCAATGGTATAAAAATAGTAAATTATCCTACCCTTTATTAATTAACTCATTCAGTTTCACTGCAGTCTTTTCATTTAAACCTGAAAAACATAAGACAAGGAAATAATTTCTAGTTTAAACTGTGTCTAGCATGGCAAAGGTACACATTAACTCTCGACTATTATCCATAAATAAAGATATGTTGCCAGACAACAAAACATACACCCACAGCACCCTAATCGCCTGAGCAGTCCAAAATGTTGCTGAATATTATTCTAGCGTAATTGGAACCTTCGCAAGATCATGGGAAATAACCTAAGTAAATTTGACTGGTTTCTAGATTTGACAGGGTAGAGCATCCAAACAATTTTTCAAATTGATCAAAGGTCATTTATAACTCAGTTAACAGAAATCATTCAAGATAGGTTGCCAAGCAATCGCCCGGTCTGTCAACAGAGGTTGTCACATTGTTTTTAGATAATGGGAGAATTTACAAGACATTGATAAATAATGTGGGTTTATAAAGATAAGTTGTCTTCAGTGTCTCATGACCATAGACACTGTGTATGAAATTAAAGTCAATCAGATAATAACTTTAGCTTCTAGAACGTACACAAGCAATTGTGGATGGAGACGACAATATACAACCACATTTCAATGTTGGCCGAATAAAAACAGCTAATATTTTTTTTCTAAAGTAAGTTATTTTGTATAAAAGTATTAGAAGAGTGTAAAATAGAAATACCTTTTACTGTTTTACGAAAAATACCATAATTTATAAGACCATACAGCTCTTGTGTTTCCTTTCTAACATCTTAAAAATAATAACAATATCGTTAATAGTAATATTCACTAGTAAGACTCAATCTAAGCCATTTCTACTACATGTGTAAATTTTACTGCTCTTATAAAGCTCTAATGTTTTGTTTATCTCTGCAGGATTGTCAGTTTTAACATCAAAGTATGTGATAAATTTTTTTCACTGTTCTATTTCCCAATTTGCATTTACCCAGCCGATGCACTTTTACATTATTTTTATATTAAAATGAATGTTGGTGACAGTGATCGAAAACTGTGAAACAAAGGACATAACACTTTGGAAATTTAGTGCCGACACATTCTATTGAGGGGGGAAAACTTCTGAAAATGAATACAAACCTTTAGAAATATTGATAAATTTAGCAATTTTATGCCATGTTCTATAATATAAAAAGCGAACTTGATCTTTTCTTTTCAATAACTCTGGTGTTAGACCTCTTTTCTTCCCTCTCTGTACTAACATAGTTTGAATAGCATCAAAATCTTTCCCATACTGAAAGATATGAAATAGAATAAACATAATTAGTTTCTTGGTATACAGTAAAATTAAACTATCGGGCAGAAATAGTTGAGTTGATTTTATTTATCATTCTTACATTTTAGGGTTATTTTGGGACTAACATATGGTTTAATTGTATTTCCATTATTTACTTTAGTTGTGGGAGGAAATCGGGGGACTCTACGAAAAACCCATGAGGTTGGACATGTGACAATACTCTGGTCATGTACAAGCTGAGAATCAAAACCATATGTACGTAATACTTTTCTGCCACCCAACTCGACAGATGGGGATACTGCGAAAACTAATCAACAGCTTAACTTTTCACAGAGTCAATTGAAAGGTACAGACTGAACTTTATATAAAATATAAAATAAAAGTGCTATATATATATATGCCCATGATATTGTACGGTATTTATATATTATTCAAATGGAATAAAGCTTACATTACCTCAAACAGGGCTTCAAAAAAGATATTTTTATCTTCAGTACTCCATAGCTCCCAGCCTCTTTTCGTTTTAATTAATGGTGTTGTAACTTTTGTTTCTTTAGCTGTAAAACAGAAATGAATAATATTTGATTATCCTGTCTTTAATATTATTTGCTCTTTCTTGGTACGTCACAAATGTGGAACAAATGGTTGCCATGCAAGATACATTCAAATCAAATTCGTAAGAGATGGACAGAGAACACCCTATAACTGTAAATTGACAGTTTTGCTTATTGATGTTCAGTGTGATTCACATTAGATTTTTTTCAGCAGATAGCCTACACAGGTTTCTTATCTAGGAATGGGTATGTTCAATTATTAGTCTTAATAATATAACATTATTTTATTTGAAAAAAATTACAGGCATAAATAAACAAAATAAGTTTGCAATGTGAAACTAATAAGATCAAACAGTAGCTAAAAAACTAAAACTCAACCTTTATCTAGTAGATGAGAGACACATGCACAAGAAAGCAGGCCAACAGTACGGTAGGCCTATCCAAATAAAAACTGGTGAATCGTTACATAATTGAAATATCAAATAAGAACAACTCGGGTTTTACAAATAAACTTTTTCTGAACTATAATATACCTTATTCACAGTAAGTAGTGGACAAATTATAAAATCTAGTCCATATTTTTATTATTTTGTTTGTACGTATCATCATAAAGCTTATAAATTATGTAGCCACCATCCAGTTACCAAACTGCTTTATTCTGAATGTAATGTACCTGTAGGACCTACAGTATCTAATCTCATGTCAAGTGGTTATATATATACAGGAGATGACAGTAGGCCTACATAATACCAAAAATGTGAAAAGCGGTCCTTGTAATGTAAGTTGTATGGATTATGGATGCATAGGCCTACCGGTAGCCTATTGGGGAATATTTGTATTACACCGATGTTAATAGTAGTGATCATGGATGTGGGCTACCAGGAAATTGTTCTAACTACACGAACAGTAGGCTAATTAGTAATGGACAGTATCTTAATCTACAAAGACGAAGATGGGTAGTTCTACCTGTTTTTTTAACAGGTGATTCAGGGGGGCTAAAATCTTTTCTTGTTTTTCTTATTACTCTTGTACTGCTTCTTAGAGGCACACTGGTGGTGGCAACACTTGTTGACGGGATACATGTTTTTTCATCGTCTGTCACAGCACTTTCATCTGAGCGACTTGTGTGTCTTGATCGCCGTTCTAAAGTTGGAAAATTTTGAGTTTTTGCATCATCTGTCACTGTGCATTTCTTATCCACTTCTTCTTGTGCAACATTCTGTGCTGTAACACTCACCCTGTACAAGAAAATTTAATTAACTATAAATAAACGACCGGAATCAATCTGGTAAACATTTAAAATCAATTATTAAGAAAAGATCCGTCAAATTCACAAGGACTGGGCTTAGTTACGTCTTGATGTTTGAATAAATTCAACATGGCCGCTGGGTCCAAATACGATATTTAGAATAGGTCTATTACCGGCTTGATGCTCATGATTTAATCCGCGATGTGTTCTGTACTTAACGATACAATGTCAAAAAACGACATGGTGGTATTTTGGGGCAGATTCACAGACAACCCGGAGTGTTAACCGTTCTCTATTCAAGTCACCATCTCGATATTTGTGTCAAGATGGCGGTTGCCTTCTCCATTAACGTCCGAAACCAATCATAGAAAACTAGACCTACGTACCGATTCCCAGATGCATCCTTTACGGCACATTCCTCATTTAAAACTTTTCTCCGTTTAGCTAAAGGCATAGATCTTGAAAATGTACAAACAATTATGTGATATTCACACCAATAACAACCAGATCACTCGTAGTAGGTCTCTTTGTACAGTCATAATACTCAACTCGGCAACTGCCCAACACACAAAACATCCCTCTGTTATCAACATTGCGAGAGGTTAATTTAAAATACGGAATAGGCCTGTAACACCGAACAGCCTAATAAGAGCTTTGCACTTTCAATTTTTGATAACATATAAAGATTTCTGACTTTAGCAGATAATAATACGAACTATTTATTTGTTGGGGTGGGGGAAATCTCCTTGTCAATCAATAAATTTAATTTGGTTGGTTCTACCTCTTCTCTAGTCTAAAGTAAAATATTCCTATTCGGGTTGTTCATTGTTGACGCAAACAAGACAAACCGTTTGAATTTGTCTGGATTATATTTCAATGTTGTATAGTATAGGATTCTTGACTAATTGTGTTTTTATTTTCAATTTATAAATATAGACCCCCCCCCACCTTTTTGGGCATACCTTTTTAACTTTGCTCTGTTTTTTTTTTATTATTCAAGAATCAATAAACCAAGAACTTTGACATCTGACCAAGACTGTGTGTTGGCGACTGGGCCGTGTGTTAATTTTGAAGTGAATATTAATATTTAGTCGCTGGATATTCTAGGTCTGTCTGTCTTATGTTATGGGAGTCTTTCTTTCTTATTTTAATAATTAGATTAGAATGACAAGATTTATATTTAGAATCTGAATTGTATGCAAAGCATCGAAATATTTCTATTTTCTGATTTATTTTTTAACTCTTAATAATCAAGAAATAATCCACGACTGCATATCGTGTAACTAGTAAAAGGTCAAGACGATCGTTCCAAGTTGGGAACTGGTTTGGATATTATGGTTTGTTTGCAAGCTGTGCTTTGACTGCCATTACTCTGCACCAATAACTGGTGGACGAATAACTTATTTTCCGCACTGTGTGTTGTCAAAATACTTGGCGGGAATCAAAAAGGGGAATCCCAATATCTGATTGGTTGAACAGCATCACATGACTGGAAACTACCGATATTTGCATAATTTATGAAGGTCACATGACGTATACAACATTGTAGACGAGAATATCATGTCTATTGACCTATTTTCATCAATCAGGTTTTACCATGGACCTTATTATAACATGGTTTTAACAATAATATGCTTACTACTGACAAAATGTTGAGGTTACAACTGCATCCACAAACACCTTTCAGAGAGTACTTTACACACAGAAGACAAATTAGACCAAATAAAAGTATCCATCTAAATGGCTATCATCATCGGAACATTAGGCATTAGGTCATGATTTTTAATATTTTTATACATATTTTAGCCTTCATAAAGAAAACGCCGGCGTAAAGAAAATCTACCATTTTTCAAAAAAAAAAAAAAAAACTGTATTAGAATATTTAAAAAATAAACCCAACTCAAAGTCAAAGTGGGTCTTTTTATTCTAATTCAAGTAATTCTAATTAATACAATATTACAATACATAACATAGGCTGTTGCTGTAGTATCAGATATGCCATGCAGAAGAAAGAATAATCCCCTTTTTATACTTGACTTAAGGATAACCTATGGACCTGGACTTTGAAAAAACGTGTACTATTTTTCTAAAATGGCAATGTGAAAGAAAGAATATTGTGTCTTTTAACACCGAGGGATAAACTCGATCGGTGAACTTTACACAGAACAAGACGGGAGGTTACTCGAGTTTACACTTTCAATCGGAAATACCTAGTCATTTTTACGAATACACGACAACTCATTCTAAAGACAACTCACCCCCAAAGAGAAGACCACTCATCCCAAGTTTAGGAGACCACTCTCCCAAAATACATAGTCGTGTTTGTTTCAATACGTCAATTGTATTAAAACATAGTCAATTTTATTAAAGCATGATCAATTTATTAAAGATACATTATGGAGATTAGATAATGAGTTGGTAGTTTTCACTATAATAGTTAAAAACAAGATAATGTAAAGGCAATTTGCTGAAAAGTTCAGTCAAATTGATCCACTAGGAACCGAGGATTAAGAGATTGAAATCGACCCCTAACCTCGATCATCATTACTAAATTCGGTACAAGAGAAAGGATAGTTTGATTATCCAGTTAATAATTAAATCGTGAAGGACATTTATGCAGTAAATCTGATCATAATCGACTAAAGATCGCAGGCCAGCGATGTCATCGAGATCGAGATTTGATTATGGCCTGGATAGGTTAATTAATGTCTAATTAATAATTTAGATAACATATCAGGTCTAAAGAAAGACCTACAATGGGCATACTTAGCTCCTGCATTTGTATTTAAGACAACAAAATTTAAGTGATCAAAAAGCACTTTTTTATTTGAAAATCAGGTCGACCGGAGGTTTCTTCTTAGTAAAAAATTGTATCAAAGCAAAAACAACTATCAAGATAATTGTTGGGATAAGTGATCTTTTAAAGTTGGGCTATCTTCAATCTTGAGATGAGTTGCCTTTTATTAGGATGAGTTGTCCTCATAGAGGTGTATAATTATATTTATTTACACAAACTTCCATCTAGGGTTTCTTGGGATGAGTTGGATTTGGGGTTAGTTGTGTGGACGCCATGTTTGCGAATTATAATATTATCCCTTAACATTATTAAGAAGAAAAATAAATGTGGTTCGTAAAAAAAATGTTTCCTATTTGGTGTAAATGACTGCATAAAATAGTACACGGAGGCGTAAATGTGTAAAACCGAGGGGTTTCAAATGAAGACGTACCGGAAGTATGACGTCATTATTAGTGTGCGTAAAATTCGAACGAAGGCAGGGTGAGGCGAAGAAATCCGTCTTAGGCGAAGTAGACTGCAAAAATATCAACAAATATTAGTCATATAAAACGCTGATATAGCATGACGTCGACTGGAATTAATCAAGGTTTAGGAGATGAACAGAAACCCACATCAAGGTTTGTCGTAAAAGAAGGAAAATTAGTAAAAAAATATAGACTTATTTTGAGGGATAGTGTCATCCGTGGCTGCCATGTTTTTATTTTGAGATAGATGAGTTGACGTTTGAAAAATGCAGGTGCTCTAAAAATTGCTCTTCTGGCCAAGTTTGTCCCACCGTTTAGAAATCTCTCTTCTGAGTGTTAAGGGGGATTGAAAAAAAAAAACCAAAACATAGGTTGTGACTGTGAAATTGTAATAATTAAACATTTCTCATCCGAAGAAATTTATAAAATCAGCAAACAAACTTACAAACATATTCTCAAAAACATTGTTTTGTGTCATTGCCGTAAAAAAATCTCCCGATAACAACCACTAAATCACCTTTATCTGCCTTGCGAGCTGCACATATTATAGGTGCAACCCATACGTTTGTTACATGCCTGGGGATCACAGTGCCGAAATCAAAATGGGTTATTGGAGTAAGACACCGGCTCGCAAGCCTGGAGGTCAGTAGAAATGGTTCCACTACTGCTGTCTTCCGTCTTACTCCAGTCGCATTAGTGGTTTTTCCTACTTTTGCGCAAGTTTTTTTAGTCAAATGACTACAAAAAGTTTACTGGGCTAAAGCTCGCTTAATTTACAAATAAACTGGCCCAAAACAGTACTGCACGTAGCTTAACATATAATAAAGCAATTCTTATTGAAATAGAGGTGAGGCCTTACCGCATAATTATATGATTTGATGAAACTCATCTCCTACGCGAAATTTCAACTGCCCGACAGTAATGGCCTACAACATAAACAGCGCTATGCAGAGAAAAACTGTTCGGTAACTATTTTAATGGTCCAGTCTTCACTATTTGTGATAGAATTACTTATTTTAATACAAACTGTAATGACAATTGTGCGTTTGAACCTATTTGAACTTGCGTAAGGGGTCTTAGACTTTACCAATTGTTACCTTAAACACAGTTTAAGGTAACAAGTATAGTTACTAGGAGGTCAGGTGTTCGATCCCTTCATTCAATAGCCGAGAAAGTTCTCCTTTGTCACTGATGCAGGATGGAGGATCTGACAAGGACAGCTGTCTAGTCATTTGGATGGGACGAAAAACCGAGGTCCCGTGTACACATTGGTGGCACGTAAAAGATCCCTTGACATTTGGAATTTGATACAAGAAAGCGTAGACCATAATGCGACTGTCCATGAAAAATTTCCCTCGTAGCACATTGTATGGCGTATACCCGTCTTCATTAGGCCGGTTAGGAGCATTTTACCAAGTCGTGTTTGGAGAAATATTTTTATCCAAAAAGGATGTGTTTTGTTCATTTTAAAGCCCCAATAACACTCTTGTTGTAACTGAAAAATATGTCCCAATCTTCATTCTGGTTAACAAATCGTATTATTTTAGAATATTTCAATTAAATGATGATATAAATTTCATCTTAACACACCTAATTTAAAAAATTGGAAAAATTCAACCAATTGATTTGAAAAGTCTAACGTAAACCTTTTCAAATGTGACTTGGATTTTAAAATATTTTCGAACCCTCTGGACAAATAAAATAGGTTGTAATGGATAATTTACACAACAGGTAGGACATTTAAACATCTAGTACTTAGAATAAGAGTATTATTTATTTTCTGGAGCTACCAAGCCAGCAAGAATGTTATTGTCCCTTTAATAAATCTGTATTTTAAAAAAAGCAAAGTTTAAATTGTATGAATAAAGCAATTCTTACCTACAATTTTTACTCACACTGTAGTCGGCTTTAATGCATATATAATTTATTTAAGAGCAAAGTGACATTGTTATTAAATATCGCGATATTTAACTACATCATTGAATAAAATGTCAATATCAATATTGTCCCTGTTTGCAATATTGTACAACCCTAATATCAGGTAGATCTGTGTGGATATTTTGTTTGGCTAATTGTATTCTAATATGTACTGTAAATCATACTAAGTTAACCTCCATTACATTGGGCTTGAATAAGGTACAGTCTACTGGGATGAAACACAACAAATCATGCTAGTATGCCAAAACATGATCAAACTATTGTTTTGCTTATTTTATTTAGAGTGTTGAGACCTCCAGGAGGGGGTGCAAGTAATATTTTTGGAGGAGAAGCTGACCCACCACCAAAGCGCCAGTCACAGAGAGCACATGTTTCCCAACAACCATCCCAAGGGCAAACTAAGAAGTTATTCGGGGAAAGCGATCATGTGGAGAAAATTCTTCCCCAAACCAGAGGTTCTGATTCTAAAAATAGAATTTTTGGTGATGCTGTTGAATGTGTAAATGTAGATAAAGTAGTAACCCGTACTCCTCCTAACAATACCCATAGTAATATATTTGGTGAAGATAACACACCCTCAGCAAAGCAAAAACCTCAGGGTATGTTTCCACAATTTACACTCAACTACGCATAGTTATAAACACGACATGTTATACATTAATTAAACAATGGAACTTTAAGCTCAATATTTTTGAATAATAATTGGTTATCTAACTGTTAAACTCTACACATTAATTTATTCCAGATAATTCACTTAAGCACTCTATTTGGATTTTTCAAGATCTTTTTCAATATTACTATTAGCCTTTGAGGCTTTAGGGCCTATTTAATTAAGATTATTCTTTTGAATTTTAAAGTTTGACATTTCTTTTTAGGAAAACTAAAATTATTGGCTGAAAGTTATTAATAACCATACAATAGATTAAAATTTAAAAAGAAGGTTATCCCCTTTTGCCATTCAATACATTTGTTATTACATATTACAATTATTAATGGCCATATTATGTGATCTATGCAAAGCTGTTTTTGTGTCTTCACTTTACTGTAACTATACATGGTATGTAGTTTTAGATATTCAATAGAAAAGACCGGAGTCTTGTTCATATGTTTCCCCAGTTGCCAATGATAGTAGAGGTTCTGTCTCCAAATGAAATTTTGAAGTTTTTTTTTTTCTTAATTTAAATCTAGACAAATTAACACCCTTTACTCTAGTTTAAATTAGATTACAAACGTACATTTGTACTAGGGTAGAGTAAAAATTGTACTGTTAAGAATGAGAACGAAACTGTACACCTGTGGCCATGGACTTTTTTAAATTCTTATTTTTTCATTTATGTGATTAAACAGAAACATCAGATAATATTCAACCATTAGATATTATTGACACTGTACAGGTTCGCGAACAACAAGTGAATAGGCTTCGTAGAGGTATATGTTCTTCAGAACATAATTAAACTAGTTTGATTCAATTAATTAATTCCAGATTATTTTCGTATTTGATAATGAATTTGCATTGTGAATGTTTACATTTATATTTTATACAAACATGTTAATGTGGCAGTACACAAATTTTTAAAACTCTACAACTTGAGTCAACATACTTACTTGGTAAGAAAAGTACACTTCACCAAATATAAATTTCTATTCCAATTTCCAGTTTTATTCCTTCTTTTAGACTAATTTCCTTTTCCCCCTTTATCTATCTATCCGTATCATGCTAGCTTTTTATTTTTATTTGATTGATATATCTGCTTCTGTTTTATTTCTGTTTTTTACTTTTTTTTCAAAAAAAATATTTAATATCAACTACCGGTACATGGTTTTAAAACATGGTTGTTAAATGTCGACAGCATATGTAAAGAAAAGATGCTGTCTAAAACTTAAAAGATTGTTAGAAATCATTCCCTCTTGACTGTACAATATATATGTATGTTGTTGGTCATTCAGGGGGTTGTTAGCACGTGCGCATTGTATCATAAGGTATGTCATTGAGTCAATTGGTGTGGCTTTGTTGAGTAACCTTTCTGTCATTTTTATACGCTCACATTTTCATGCAGACATACATGTATGACACTGCCACTGTGTTGACGTTCATTCACACATGCCTAGATGCATTTGTTGTGTGATATGTGATGCTTGAAATATCCCAAAGATTTCAGATGGGTTTGATATAGCTGTAACAGCGTAACTTCGTGGATTATTGTCCCCGATTGCCTCATAATTAACTTTTTGGCTTGTGGATCCTAGTAGAGGTCACAATTCTTATCTGATATATTTCATATCATAAAGATCTTTTACACCGGTAATGAAATAGTGTTTAGTGTTCTGCTCCTACTGGGCTAATGAAGACAGGCATACGCTGTCCAGTGTGCTACGGACTACTCATATACTCCAAGTCAAACTGTCAAGGCGTCTTTACGTGTACCCGGGACCTTGGTTTCTCATACCATCCGAATAGATATACCATTCTCATGAAACTTAGAAAACAATGCATATGTTAATGATCAAAAGATCATGCAATTTCAATTTCGCATAAGATATGGATTTATGCCCCCCTGCTTTTTGCACAAAGTGTGAAATATGCACTACAAAGTTTGTGGACCCTCCAGAGGCCACAATTTTTCATCTGATATGAAGCTTAATAACATTATGTTAAGTATCAAAAGGTCTTGGTTGAGTTCGATTTTGGTGCACATCAATAAGAAGTTTGAAAGTGTTAGATAGCTTCTTTATTTCTTTTTTTCTTTTTTTTACAAAAAAGATAGATGTGCAATTAATTCTTGTTCAGTCAGGTTTCCCCTTGTCAGTGATGCAAGACTTAGGGCTTAGCAAGTTCTAGTTGTACTGATCTGACCAAATAAAACAATTTCTGTATATACCAGGGCTTTCACTTTGGCAGATGGTCAAAGCTTGAAGATATTGATCACAATATAGACCATTCACAGTGTTAATCTGAATCCCAATATTGAAAACAAACATTATATAAGCATATGAATTATTTATTTCTGTTCACCTGTAGAGGGTAGAATTCTTTAATAAGCAAAATTAGTATAGTTTAATTATTCACCTAGCATTAGGACTATTTATCACCTAATCTAATTATACACAATATTTTGTCTTGTTTCTCTTATTTTCTATTTGTGAATTGTTTTTTGTCTTTTATATTAATTGCATGTTTTATTTTTATTTTTTTTGTTGAAAACCCGTTTGTTTTTATGTTACACAATTTACAATCCTTTTTAAAATGCATGTACCACCACATGTTGATATCAATGTATATTGTTGTTGCTCCTGTCTGTCAATTGGTAGTCTGTCTCATTTCCATAGAATTAAAGATACATTATGTAAGATTTAGATAAAGAGCTGACCATTCTTGCTATAATAACTCAAAAATAGATAATGTAAAATATTGAAAATTTCATTCAAATTACTTCATTCTGAGCCAAATAATCACTGTTTGTATTTTTGACAAGATGTGTGCATTCACTGCATTATGGTAACCGGTGTACTGCTGTGTTCAAGACTTGCCCATTTTTAGATTCAATTTTTAAACGACGAACCTGCAGATTTAGCTCTTGCGTAATGTATGTTAAAGTAGCCTAAAAAGTCAGAGACACATGCATTAGTTAAACATGTGTTATGATCTTTATCTTTGAGACCTTATCTGCTTTTATATGCCCACATGGAAATGTGGTTGTATATTTCCATTGCCTTAATGAGACGATATCTGCTATTTAGAGTTATTGTACTTGTTTCATTATAATGTAGAACCTCGTTTCCATCATTAATTAAATGAATGAAATATTTCAAAGACAAGTTTATCATTGTAATCTATTTATTTAAAATAAGAATAAAAATGACTGATATTATCAGAATGGTCAATAATTATTAGTTATTACAAATAATACTGTTATTTCCTTTATTGTTATAATGTTTGATATTTATTTATTATGTTTTGTAGGTTTTTATAACCCTATAACTGGAGAAGCATATGAAAAGACAGCATGTTCTGCACCACCACCTGTAAGTAAAACTAAGTATACATTGTACATATATGCTAGTAGTACAACCTTAACTAGGTCGTTAAAATAAAACTAACTTTAACTTGTTTATTTTTAACAAAAGATGTATGTAATACTGAAAAACGGACATGCAGGTATTGTATAATTTGAATTACCAAACTTAGTAACTCGCTGTTTTCTTTACAAATAAGTTTTGTTGATCAATATCATTTCTATAGAAGGATTTATTATTCTAATGTTAATACATGTAGATCCGGCCACTATTACTATTAGAAATATTTGTAATCAGATTGGCTATGCTGCGCATTTGATGTAAGTGATATTTATTTTACATAATAATCATTTGACATGTCATGCTTGTTGTTTTAGAAGGGTTGTCCCTTTTACATACATGTAGCATGTGTTTAGATATACAAATATTTCAATGAAGAGATTATTCATTGATGCTTTATTTTTGTACCAATCATAAATATTATTCAGGACAATATATTATGAAATAGAATGGAAACTTATCTGAATTTCCTGAAACTTACAACTTCGGGTGATTTAATTCTGGCCTCTATTAACCCCAGCTAAAAATTCCAACTTTTTGGATTGATTCAAAGTACTTTAGCTAAATGAAATATTTTTCTGTTGTAGAAACCTAAACCTGTGGATAACTACCAACCTCTGCCATCAGCAGGTGATGGACCTGGTGTTATGCAGTCTACTAGCGGTAAAGCTCAAGATGTAAGAACATCTTCACGTGTATTGAATCCACCAGGTGGACCAACAACTAAATTATGGTAAACATTGTATCACTGATCTCTTCACCAATGGTTTATCTGAATTTTGGCAACATTTCTCATGACCTTTCAATGATACTCTTATAATTTGGTTTACTGTAACAGAAAACGATGTTAAGATTATTTAAAATCTTTGATGTGCATTTATTTTTGAGCTTGCCTGTCTCCTGTTTTTAACATTAATTTCTTGTATTGGCTATTAATGTATGGAGACTATACTAATTTACTCAAATACTGACAGTAGAAAGAGTCGGGAATGAATTGAATTGGATTTGATGTGTGTCTGAAATACCAGTGAATTCTCTATTATTGTCAGTGGAAAGTATTTCCTAATACTCTGGAATTAACTTTTCTTTACTGCCAGCAATGATCAACCTTTGCCATGAATATCAAAATGTCAAAAATGTACCTCAATATGTCCATCAATTATATAACATGATATCGATTTCAATAATAATAATTTGTTAGTCATTGAATAAAAATAATTGTACATTGTACTTAATTACATTATCAGCATTTGAATAGTTGTGTGTGTAATTTCAGATAAATTATTTGTTTGTTGTCTGCTGTTAAAAATAGCATCAACTACTCAATTTTTATTAGGAATGTTAATATTCTCATGTCTCTTTTAGCTAGATATCTATTGGTGGATGTTTTCTTAATAAAATGGAGTCTATGTTCATGGAAATCAGAACGTATTTTAAAAATATAAAATTTATTCACAAATTGTAAAACAAAAAAACGCAGTTTCATTAGACATCTAGAAACTAATTGAATTATGACTGATAAATGCTATTGAAGCAGTTGGAATAAAACTATAAATTTCAAAAAGATGAACCAATGTTTTGATGTCACCTATTACTGTGTTACTTTTTACAGGACTTTTCATGAACAATCTTCAGATTTATGTATCTAATATTCCTCTAGTTTAAAAAAATTAGTACTTTTCTTATTTTTTTTATTATTATTTACTATGTTAATTATTATATTTTGGCGTATAAGCTGAGTGAGCAGTTCTCATTGTGGTTGATTAACTACTAATGAGAACTTAATAAACCACAATCTATATATTGGAATTTAAAAGAAAGATTTAACATTAAGTAGGGAGGGCTGTTTGTGCTGTTGTTGTTCACTCCAGTATACATGCTGGTCCTATTACAGAAGGTACTGGTCCCCGTGGCATAATATTAGTTGATATTAGGACCTATTCTTCTATAGTATGTTTCAGTTTATTAAATTATATTAATGTTTAGTAGATGCGAGATATTATTAGAATTAAGATATAGGTTTCACGAGAGATATATATTTCTGTTTTAATGTTTTATACTATAGTTACTAGCAAATCTTTACTTATATATATACACAATTATAGAAATGACCAGTTAAATTTACATCAGTAGAGTTGTGATTCAGTTTCTAGAGTACCTTTTTCTTTTGTTAAATTTACCAAAAGTGCTATTGGAATTTTAAGAGATGTTTATGGAATTGTAAAACTGATATGTTTACTTGCTAATGCTTAGTAATGAAAGAAATGTATATATTTGGTTTGCTATTATGAATTGCTTGACATCATTACTTCCAAACCTTGTTAAAGATGTCTCATTTCAACCCCAGAAATATTTTTGCTTTAATATTTTTTTGATTTTGCTAATTCTTTAAAGAGAAAATAATCTAATTAAAATACAGATCTAAATTTTGTTTCGTTTCATTTTATTTTCGATGCCCGTTTTATGTGAGAGTTTATTAATACTTATTGCCCACAATAATAAATAAAATACAATATATAAAAAAAAAAAACTAGTTTCATCCAAGGTTTTGTCAGTTATGACAGCAAAGGAATGAACATTAATAAATAACATGAAGGGTTAGTTTATATCATCATGTATAGGTGCATGACATCATAAAAGTAAAAATGATGGAATTAACTGTAGAAGGAAAATGATGCATGATTATGAATTATTTTGAAACCCCTTGAATTACCTACTTCATGCTGTGGATGTGTGTTGCATTGTCTGGCAACTTATCTTTTCTAATTTTGTTAATATTTGACCCACAGAATTGTGTGCACAGCTTGCATATGGCTTGACTACACAAACCCTTTCATTTATATAAACTCAACTAAATCCAAAACAAAATTTGAACTATAAAATATAAAAACCCAAAGGATCTGTGTTTTAATCAGTTTGAAGAAAGAAATCTATTACTGTCATGCTGTACTCTGTCTTTGTGTTAAAAGAATTAAAGTCGTTATAATATTGATCGTAATTTTACTGAGAATGTTATGAAAATAATACTTCTTATTGATTAGGTTAGTGTATCGCTTTGTTGAGCTCCTCATGCCAATGTAATTTTCTCACTTTTGACGTTTAGTGCGCCCACATTGAAAAGTGAATTCGAATAAAAATAATAAGGAATCCAAAACATTTGGATGACATAAACTTCAATAAGATCCAAGTCATAAAACAAGAAATATTATGCTATATAAAAGATAGTTTTGTGTTACCCATGACTTTCTTTTTAACCACATTCAAATGTGGTCGTACATTGTTGTCACCCATATCTGTCTGCTGTCAGTTCATCCGTTGACAGGGATCACGTGGCAAAGTGAATAAGGTGCTGGCTCCCTGGCTTGGAGGTCAGGTGTTCGATCCCACCATCAGTGATGCAGAATGGAGAGCCTGACCAGAACAGCTGTCTAGTCGTTCGGATGGGACAAAAACAAGGTCCTGTGTACACATTGGCATGCACGTAAAATATCCCTTGGCAATTGGAATTTGATATAAGAGTAGGCCATAGCACACTGTATGGCATTTCCCAGGTTAGATGCAGAAGTGTAGGATGTTAAACTCAATTTCATTTCCATAAATGGACTCAGTCTTCCATTAGCCCAGGTTAGGTGCTGAAGAGCAGTAACTTAAACCCCATTTTATTTTCATTTCCATCCATGGACGTAATATGTCGTCGAGCCAGGAAGTCTCTTCCACATTTTGTTTCAGGAAAATCTGCAAATCACAATTTTTATCTGATTATGACGAATACTTAAAATACAGGGTTAAATTCCAAGATCTCCGTTTGGTTTGACATTGGCACATATTGGACAATAACTTGATGGATTATTATCACTGATTGTATGAAAAATCATGTTTTTATCTATGGGCTTATTAGAGGTCAAATTTTTTACCTGATTTTTATGATCCAAATATGATGTTTTTAACGACCATTAAACTGGTTTGAATGTCACTGTATCTTTGCGGAACCTCCTGTTGAAACTTAACATATATCGATAAACAGTTTCCTTGTGACTTTCGGAGGGACTGGGGTGGTTTCGAATCCCTGGTTGTACGTGACAAGGAGTAGGGTCGTGTGGTTTTTTTTTTACAGGTCCTTCCATAGAAATATGTGACATTTGTGAATGTCCATAGAAATATGTGACATAATAAAAAACACACTCCTAGATTATTTAGAAAAAGTTTTTGAACAAATTAATTCATTAATTATGAAATGGATAGCGGTCAAGTGGACACAGATCACTAAATATTCATGGGCCGTCACCAACGAAACAAGGGCCAAGTTATTTTTAGTCCCCCCCCCCTTTTGCATGACGATTTTTATTGATTTTTTGGTGTAGAATCGAAGAAAAGAGTTTGAAAATACATTTACTGCCAGGTTTTGGTGAATATTCATGATTTTGAGGCGGAAGGATACAAGAGTTGTCAGGTTGGTTACGTTGAAAGGGAGGGCCGAAAATTGCATGGTTAGCTGTCTCTTCTTCCAGATTGTGTATCTCAAGTTTTTCATGAAGAACCCCATACATGCTTTAGGGCAAGAGTTTGCCACATGTTGCTCCATCTGTGGCAGAAAGTGTTTTACCCAACGAATGTTTGGCAAAAGTTACAACCGGTCTAAGAGACAAGAAATTAACATTAAAGTCAATGGAGAAATAATTAGTGATCTGTGGCCAAGTCAACCACAAATTTTATTTGTAGTTATTTCCCCTGATCCACCAAGACTTGAAAAGTTCAAAATTGCACCTAATAACAAATAGGATGTGCAACCCCTGTAAAAAGAGTAAAAAATCTGTTGGGAATGTTCGGCAAATCATGAGTAACCAATTAAACTTTAAATGTGGGCGTATAATTTGTCGACCATCTTCGGTAATATTTTGTACATCACAACATCCTATGTTGTTGGTGGAAGTAATGTCGAGTTTTTGTTCAAAACAAACCTACTAAAACACGCTTTTAATTTTTGCTTCTGCGTAATTAATCACCATTCCGGACATTATTATACCTGAACTCTTTTTTCATTATTTTAAAATCCTTCAGACATACGGGAATTTGGATTATTAAGCAAAACTAAAATGCTTACAAAAACTACGACAATATTAAGTTCGATTATTTCACAGTTTTCAACTGCTGCATATGGAAATTTCAAAGTTCTAAACTGGAGAAATTCGTCACAACCGGATCGGGATATAAATACCTATCGGGGTGAAAAATTAATTTGTAACTATAAGGATACGGTACATTCTAAGGTGTTCGAAAGAACTGTATAAAATTCCGCAAAGTCAAGAATCACTTCGCTTGGTTTACCGTTGACATTGAGATATTGTCGCGTGTCTAGCGGAGCGACAGAGAATCCAACCAAAGAAACTCGTTTTCTATACATCTATATGCACAGGCACTTGAAGGGATTAAAATAAATTAAAATGAAACTTCTTACCACTGCTTAATACAAGAATACAAGGTAAGTCAGACGCCATCTTTGTTTTGACTGATTTACCATGTATCGTCTGATATCATCTCACAATACTCACTAGTTCTAACACTTCATGTCATTTTTATTGCTAACGAGACTTTATTTGATTATTATTCACCTTCCGATGTAATAAAATTGGTCATTTAACACCGTTATTGATAACAAATCAAACTTGAATCGCTATCATTTATCGACGATCAACATCCCGAGACCGGAAGTAACCAGAACAAAGGTCAAAAGAAGTCTGTATCATTACTCGAGATGTGCATAGAAACTGGGTGATCAAGTCTCGCTCAACAGCGGCCTCGCTTCGTAAGTTCTATCACGTGATAAAGCCTACGAAACAATGTTTTACAGCGTGACAACATCCGTGCCCTCACCGTCAGAGTTACTCGGGATCTTCTACAGCAGAACGATGCCAGCGTTATGCACTGGCCAGCTCTTAGACCGGACTTAAACCCGATTGAAAATTTTGGGAATGAAATTCAGAGGAGACTTAATAACGTCGTACCGAGACCAAACCTAGCCGATGTATTGCGCCAGACTTTTCTAAGAGTGTGCTTCCAGGTGCCAATGGCGTTCATCAATCGTCTGGCCTACTCCATGTACCGATACTGCGCTGCTGTTATTAATACGCGATGGACCAGACACTGAAGTATATACCGTGTCCAGACTTTGAAGCTTCTCGTAATGTCTTGGAATTGAGATGAATTAATCACTCATGTGTCAACATACTGTTCACAAAAAACTGTTTTGACTATAATATAGTAAGCCGTTTTCTAAAATGATTTGATGAAAGTGCCTCTTTGATGTTTGAAATTGTACTGACGTTTCCTTTTTTTGAATATTTTTTTTTGCTGTTTAGTATAGTATAACAATGGCAAAACCAAATATAGGATATTAAATTTATTAATAGATGAAAAATTAATGTTAATTATCAGAATAATTGACGAGAAGTCATTGTCGTGGCCACATTGACTTCATATTTTTTCCATCACAACAAGTTTAGCAATTTAGTAGCCCTTTCTTCCACAACCTTTCTGTCTAATTTCCCATTTTTATTTACAGGGAAACAATCCATTTGCAGAAAGTACTTGGGACAGGCTGTTTTAGTATTCGATTCGTGACTGACAAATGTCATCCTGCAAAACTTCTTTACGTCCTGGGGGCGGGTATCGGAACCTTTTTCTGGAATATAGCAGGCACAAATCTCATTTAATAAAGTTTTATCTGGAACTTTAACAACCAGGACATCGGCTACTCCCGGACATCCTCTAATAATATTCTCAATCCAAGATGGGTGGAAATAATTCATTCCTCTCATAATAACGTCATCAAACCGTCCCTGTACAATTAACTCTTTCTTCTCTGTAAGACACCCATAGTCATTAGTAAGAAACCAACCATCATTTGTAAACTTCGACTTCATCAAATCATCTTCGTCACCAACATAAAATCTGCAGACGTCAGGTTTATTAACCAAAACATGTCCATAAGCCCCAGTAGGGACATCCTTCAAATCTTTATCAACTATCCTCACATTCACCTTGTCCATTAGCGATCCGGTATTAAAATCCTCGAATCCGGACTGTTCGTCAATTTTCTTAAGACTCACACCCCCAACTTCTGAACCTCCATATAGATTGTATACCGTCTTCGTCAGCGTACCGATGACCGTCAATATGTTCTTTTTCAGTGGTTGACCAGAAAGAAATACCATATTCAAAGGACTTGGATCATGGCCAAACGATTCTCTTTGGATTAACTCCGTCAACTCTAGGCAAGATGCTGCTGATAATTTAGCAATCTGACAATTTTCCTGCACAATAACATCTCTAACAAACTGGATATCGAGTCCTTCGTCTGATTTAAATCTCCGATCCAGTAAGATTGTTCTGTCCCCAGACATTATGTACCAAAAGGGTAACCCCCAGCCCCAGGTTAGGCTGTGCTCGTCAAAAAGGGAAATATTTGAACCCATTGCGTGCAACGATTCCGATATAGATTTAAAGCATTCTTCGACACTAGCCAAAAATGCGTTGCTAAACGGTATCAGTTTTGATACACCAGTTGTACCCGATGTTGGCTGGATAACCACCACGTCATCGGTACTGATTGGTAGGTCTTCAGCATTTGAATTATCTGTGAGTCCAACACCTTCTTGCCAGATGAATCCTAGTTCAGTGCCAAGATTCAAGTTCGTGTAGATGACGTTCTTCAAGTGAGGCAACTTTTTCGAGGTGACGTAATTCCCAGTGACGGTATCAAAGTGTTGAGATATGATTCGATTAGCTTGATCATCAGGATTCGAGGACAGAATTACAGCTCCACATTTTGACTTGCGGAGATTTTGTAAAAGATATGTTCCATCAGACATTTGGATTGTTGCGTTCTGAACAGTACAACCGGCACACAGGATGCCAAAGAAAGCGACAAGAGCTGCAGGGGAGTCTGGAATCAAGCTACAAACAACACTACCTGGCACTACTCCAATCGTTAACAAGTGATGTCCAAACTCCACAGAAAGGTCATACATTTCTTTTGATGTTAGAACAGCTTTGGGTTTATCTTTTGCAACGTAAAGAAAGGCTGATGCATCTGGCTGTTTGTTGGCCCAGTATTTTAAACGGTTTGGCATGGTGTAATGTTCATCAAGAGACTCCATCATAAATAACCTACAAACATAAAAGAAGTCTTGGTGACACAAATTTATAATAATTCAAAACTACTTTAGAATTTTTGAGTCAGCTATGAATGGTGGACCAATTCAAACGTATTTTGATTTTGAATCGCAGTAGGCACTGCGGTAATATTTTATTTTGCACGCATCTTTAATGCTACCGACGTATATGACTTTATTACAATTACAGATTTGGGAAAATGGGACGATGTAATGATTTTGAGTATGTAGTTGTGTTTAGTGTCAGTATTTATGTGCTCTGGTGCGCAGAAGCAGATGCTATAAAGATGGCAGCCATTATTAGTGGGAAAATGAAGCGATGAAATGATTTTGATGTTTAAGACAGAGATAGAGAGAGAAAGCGAGAGAGAGAGAAAGAGAGAAGTGGGGTTTAACGTCCACTCGACACAAACTTGGTCATTTCGGGACTAACATATGGCTTAACTTTATTTCCATAATTCGCTTGCGCGTAGGGGTCTTCAGCAGTGGGAGAAAACCGGAGTCCGGAGAAAACCCACGAGGCTGGATAGGCGACCCTGCTCCTTGCCACGTACAACCGGGGATTCGAAACCACGCCAGTTGACTCAATGGCAGGCCGTATGATACAACGTGCACGCTAACCATTCGACCCCCCCCCCCCGCGATGCTTAAGTGGCGTTTAGTCTCCGTATTTATGCTTTTGGGATCGCAGATTCGATTCCTTGCGCATATTTCCAATTTGTAACTGGACGTGTGCTCAATTTTTGAAAAACGTTCTAGTTTTACATTATTATTTTTTGATTTGTTTTTACAGGCTTCCCAGTCCAATTATTCTGCTACAAATAAACTTAATCGGTACCCTGTCATAGACATTTGGTATATTTTCCAACGACGAATATTATCTATTCGAGATGACAGCTGAGCTGATATCGAGTTTCCCGGAAAACAACCCATTTAATCGATCGACCACGATGTAGTCTGGTCTGAATTTATGACATTGTGGTGTCATTGAGACTTTCAGTTTCATCGTGTGCCCTTCAAAATCATGTTGTCTATCAGTTACAGATATAAAACTGTCGATGTTTAGAAATCTGAGACAAACAAAACTTTGGAAATGGTAGGTAATGAAATATGATAAAAAGGTGAACATTTGACCACTTTACGTAGCTATAAATGGAACCCGTGTCTTTGAAAACATGTATAATGGCAACAAACAGACACAGCCTCACAGGCCTATATGGTAC
Source organism: Patella caerulea (assembly GCA_036850965.1). Taxonomy (NCBI): domain Eukaryota; kingdom Metazoa; phylum Mollusca; class Gastropoda; family Patellidae; genus Patella; species Patella caerulea. Next base: position 20,590,490 of record JAZGQO010000011.1, read on the forward strand.
ACCAGGCCAAACGTTTCAGTGACGCCCTCTCCCTCCCCCAAACCGTAGCTGATTTGTTGCCTGCACCCAATTGATTTTTTTGATGATTAAAGAAATTTTAAAATACAATTCTTCATACATTTAAAGTAGCTAAGTCTCTAACTCAATATCATCCAAAATCTTCGACAATGAAAACACAAATAATTTGTCAATTTAATTCAACATTGATGTTGTGATCTTACCGGGATAAGATAGGCTTCTGATATCCAATATTTAAGACAAAATATTAAAATATCAGTGGTACACGAATCGTGTACCATAATCCGTCTCAGGCCCATCTTTAACAAGGGACTTGCAGAACGAGGCGATAGACGGTGGTGAATGGAGAACAAACGGCAATAATGTAAACTGAAATGACCAGGCGCTAGAGATTGGCATACTATTGAGACGTAAGGCGTATTTCGCCGAACATAAGTGATTTGACGGAAATGTATGAATGTAAAATGGTTTACATTATATACATAGATTATTTTATGCGTTGCGACCCATTTGGTTAAATTTCCAGGCCCCAGATATTGGCGATTTAGCTCCTTTAACACTTTATCTAAATAACTAGTTTTAAATCAACTTCTATGTAAAAATTTGTATGTTTATATCCATATCACTCTTCCATTTGATCGATTCTATAGTATATCTTGGAAGAATCATGCTTCTACCCTCTCTATTTGCTAAAATATTAACTGGTTCACACAGATAAAGAAGAAGCGAAGACCGGTGATTTTGGTATCTGCTCTGTCTTTCCCAAAACGTGGAGCTAAACATACGACTCAAGTGCTGGTGTCTCGTGAGTGAGCACCTATGTATTCCTCACTCGTCGCAGACTTTAATACACTATTACTAAGGCGGACTTGTTAAGGTTTCCTCCCTTATTTGGAAAGGCAACCGCCGGAGTGAGGGAATATCTTTGTTTAACATCCGCTTTCACCTTAGTAAATGTCACTGAATCACTCGTTTATGACTTCACCACATCACGGAACGAGCCCTGTATAGTATACCAATACAGACAATTTGACAATTATAAAAGTGTCTACCACACATTTTTATAAAAACTTTTTAAACTCTTTGAAAATTTGATCAGCTGGTCGTGTTTTAAAAGCGCAACTAAACATAATTCAGTACAAAATTACATTGTTAGATGTATGCTAGAAAGTGTTGTGAAAGAGTAGCCATGACTTACCTTGTACACGACAGTGCTCTTTTCAACAAACGGAAAGCACTTACACAGATAAGTTGTGGTGTGGACTAAAGTCAGATCCCCGTGATACTACATTTTTAAATAAAACTTTTATTCTGTAGCTAACTACTTCGTGACATTACATACATGTAATTTTGACACAGGTAATATTATTCTATATGGGAAAACGCTATGTCGTCCTTTGCTTCCACGCCAAATTAGTTGCGCTTCTAAAACACGACACTCTGATCCAATTTTCAAATAGTTTATAAATTTGTTTATAATATAAGATATACTATGATGAATGACTTGTTGCTAAAAATGTGTGGTAGACACTTTTATAATTACTGACTTGTCAAATTGTCTGTATTGGTATACTATACAGGGCTCGTTCCGTGATGTGATGAAGTCATAAACGAGTGATTCAGTGACATTTACTAAGGTGAAAGCCGACGTTAAACAAAGATATTCCCTCACTCCGGCGGTTGCCTTTCCAAATAAGGGAGGAAACCTTAACAAGTCCGCCTGCGTAATAGTGTATTAAAGTCTACGACGAGTGAGGAATACATACGTGCTCACTCACGAGACACCAGCACTTGAATCGTATGTTTAGCTCCATGTTTTAGAAAAGACAGCGCAGATACCAAATCACCGGTCTTCGCTTCTCCTTTATCTGTGTAAACCAGTTAATATTTTAGCAAATAGAGAGGGTAGAAGTATGATTCTTCCAAGATATACTATAGAATCGATCAAATGGAAGAGTGATATGGATATAAACATACAAATTTTACATTTATAAGTTGATTTGATAAACAGTTACTTAGATAAAGTGTTAAACGTATGAAGCATTGTATTTTAAAATTTCTCTAATTATCAAAAGAAAAATCAATTGGGTGCAGGCAACAAAGCAGCTACGGTTTGAGGGAGAGGGCGTCACTGAAACGTTTGCCCTGGTGTACCGTATAGGCTTGTGAGGCTGTGTCTGTTTGCATAGGCGTATGAGCCAGGGGGGCAGGGGTGGGTGGCAGCTGCCCCCCTAACTTTCGGGCAAGCTGACTTTTCGTGCAGACGGGTAAAGTGAGAAAAAAAATTATTTCATCTACTTGACAAAATAAAGTGCCCGAAATCTAATAAAACACCAATTTTACGGACTGAAATAGCAGTAAAACGCGTTTACGGCCGTCAGATATTCAAAAATTTTCTTGGGGGGTCTATACAAGGTCAGCCCCGCTTCTTCGCTTCTCGAAGAAAACCGGCGCCGCTGTCCGTAAACCTGCAATTTTTTCGGGCATTTCTAGTTTTGCTTCCCTAACTGTCATCGATTCCTAATAAAACACTAATTTTACTTTTCTTTTAATTGAATACCACAAATTTGTACTGAGTTGACAATGGACTAAAACATTTTGTCTGGAGCCACTCTACTTTGTGTGACATTTTTCGGGCATCGATCAGTATTTGTGAATGCAGTTGAAACAGTCTGATTGGATGCTTGGAATTCGGAGTGAGATTTCGGTTACAAAACCATAGGATACTTTTGGAGTTGCGGTGGTCAAATTTTACAAATTTTCTACGGGAGGGTGAGGCCCCTATACCCCGCCATGATTAATTGGTTGTTTTAAATTCGGGTCAGCAGGTAGGCTGTATTCGAACAAATTGAAGTTGCTGTATTCACAGTCTGGAATAGCGTTTGCGGCAGTTAAATTTTCAAAATTTTCCCGTCTTGGTCGACTGTAATAGATTGATTGAAATTCGAGTCAGCCACCTTAATTAAGCTACATTAGACCACTTTGAAGATGCTTTATTCGCGGGCTGAAATTGCAGGAAAACGTGTTTGCAGCCATCGAATATTCCAAAATTTTCTTTGGTGGCGGGGGGGGGTGGGGGTGGGTGGATGCTGTCTGTAAACTCGAAAATTTTCGGGCGATTCGGGTTCTGCCCCCCTAACTGTCACCGAGCCCGTACGTCTATGTCTGTTTGTTGCCAATATAAATGTTTTCAGAGACACGGGTTCCATTTACAGCTATGTAAAGTGGTCACATGTTCACCTTTTTATCATATTTCATTACCTACCTTTTCCAAAGTTTTGTAAGTCTGTAGAAAATTGGGTAAAATTAATGAAATACTATAGAAGATAATTTCTTTATGAAACTTTTGTGAAACTATGACGATGTAGTTTTAGAATAAAACAATCCTAGCTCTCTTCCCCACTAATCTCTGGCCATTTTGAAATCTGCAGCATTTTATTTGCATTCTAACAAATTCTGCTAATCAGAAGCCACTGGGGGCAGAGTCATGGGACCGGTTTCACGCTGATTAATGGCCGGCAAGATTTACCAGAGATAAACGAAGGGTAAAGTTGTCCCTGGGATCGAAATTGTTCTAATCCCTCTTCAATAGAAGGTTTGATCTCGCTTTAACTCCGGTCGTTACTTCAGGAACATGTCACTAAACGGACTATCAGATAACATGGAATACGTTTGACTTACTTTTGTTTGATTACACGGTTGTCAATGACATAATTAAGTCATTTTTATTTGGCCAGTGACAGTGGCTTACTTTAATCCACGGAGATCGATATCATGTAAAGAAGTAAACAATAGTTGCATTGTTTCTGTTATGTCTTTTTTGTAAATTATTTTTGGTGAAGTCTGTGCCATGGCAGGCCCGGAACTGTACAGCGCAGTGGACGCTCACGGCTGGTCCCCGGATCCATTCAGTTGATTTGGTGTTTGTTTAATTTTTGCAATGTCTATTTTCTGTCTTGTCCGCTGGATTGTCTTGTGGGTTTTTGTTTTGTGTGTAGTGCGGTCCTCCTGCAATTGCTATTAGTGCAGAAATTATCTAGTTGAGTTGAGTGATACTGCCAAAAAAGAAAAAAGAAAGTTATTTGACTTTCCCATTGATAGGTATTTAGTATATATTCGATTTTATGGCTTAGGTAATATTATTGAAAAAACAAAACAAACACAACTTTTTAAAGTTACTAGTTATTGTTATCTATAAAGTTGTGTTTGTGTTTTCTCAATGTTAGTCCTATCACCAAATGCCTTATAAACAATATAGGTAGTATTAGTTTCAATCGGCCCCGGGTGGACTAAAAAGGACTTGGTCTATTTCTTGAATCCGCACTCTTTTTATGTAGGTCGTTAAGATTTCCGGTGTATGAAGTGATGGTGCACATAAACAGCCATCCGCTTTACGTGCTAGTTTCAATTTGAATAACAAATTGATCGCATGTTTATCTCAAAATAGAAATATATAATGTTGAGATGTGAATTCTCTTTCCCTTTCTTTTCAACAGGTGCCAAATCACACCCAATGACCCATGAACCTTTACGACTATAATCACCATTGAGTCCACTATACGACATATTGTTTACTAACAATAAAGATGACCATATTCATAAAATAGACCCATGCAAAGACGTATTGCTCGCCTGCCAACTTAAATAAACATAATATAAATATGAATGTGGACGAAATTGAACAAGAACTGGTCAAGAGCACAACAGGGGGTCATTTGAATTATTGTGTAAAATTGTGGGACCCCAAGAGGTAACCTTGAGCAATGACTAGTGATTTACACCGACATCTGAACAACAAATTAATACCATGTGAAAACCTTTGTTTAATAAGGAGCTTTAGAACCAGATTATTTATAGTATGACGATAAAATATTGATTACGGCTTTTGAGATTAAACAAGTTGATGGCCACATTCAATTAAAACAAAAAGTATAAAAACACCTAAACTATTCATAAATATAGTTTCGTGTGGTGTAGTTCCCCATCTGCTGCCAATGAATAAATCGTTTTGAAACTCGTATAATTGTTCAAGAGCTTTTGATACGGAATTTATGAGTATAAACGCTAAAATCACTTTGTACGTTAATACCGATAATGAAAAAAAAAAACATTTACAGAATATTGTAGTCAGAAATCGAATACTTTTTTTTATGTATTTTACTTCAGAAGATACTTAACTGTTACTGAGAATATAAGTGATGTAACAATCTGAGAACACCGTGGACTCATTCATCTGACTGTTCTGTAATAAACACATCAAAATGACACTCTTAAAGCAACAGATAGATTTAATATCAGTTATTGTATTGAAAAAATATTTGGAACTTTAACGATTTATGCCAGAAATTCGCATACTCCTTGTTGTGTTCTGTCTGATTAGAGGTAATCCCACTACTCACTGCTGTTATGAGTGGATATTGTTGTTTTATATTTTGATTGGTCAGTAGTCCAACTAACAACCAATGACTGACTGCTTTACAAAAACTTTACATTTAAAACGAGTGCCAATATTGGACCAAATACATAACGTTACGTCATGGCTCACGATTTATTATGCCCAATTAACCCGTGCATAGCAGAATACTGTAGTAAAACTAATTGCGTGACAAACGAGGCTATCGAATGAAATGTAAACAATGCTGTTTGGAAACGAACATACTTTCGCCGTTTTTAATACCTTAAATCACTGTCCAAAGTTTTAGGGAAGACCCAGATTAAACGTAGAACTGTCATGTTGATTGAACGGGAAGAATAGAAACACTCCCTCGAAAGTTCAAGAATCAGAAGTCAATCCAGCAATGGGCAGAGAGGGATTTCTCTGTGCTCATTGCTTCAGGAATATGGAAATTCGAAGAATAACTTATTATCTTCTTCGAATCAATCAAAAAACAGTTTTTGCGTCATTGTTTACGTGTTTACATTCACCACAATAAAACAGTTTCTACGCTCGATTTGATTGCCACAAAAAGCGGTAATTTCACTTCGAATTTCTGACTGGTCCATGAAAATGGCACAATTGACAGGGGCGGATAATTTGATAGATTGATTATATAACATTTAAACAAAATCAAAATATCAACGGTACATATTGGTTCGTCTTGAATCCGATTGGGATATGAGTCGCTGGCTAGATGTGGACAGCCAGAAGCCGAATACTCCCACAATCCAAGGTGTGACGCATACTTCATTTGCTACATATTTTAATAGCGGGATCTGGGAAAACTTTTCAATATTTCTGTATTTGGATTTAGTGATTTTTCGGTATTTCGGTGGTTTCAATGAGATGTACAATAATACTGACAGATTCTAGTCTCCATTACCTCATAACACAACCATTGTCAAATATATCTCCGGGTTCATCAGACCCCATACTTTCTGTGCACCCCCCCCCCCAGTACCTCTAATGGATTTCCAAAACTCCTTTGTTCAGTCTCCGCATTATGTTCAGGGTATTTTTGTTGAAATTAAAATTTAACCAATACACTATACTTAACCAAGGATGAAGGCATCGGGCGTTTTCGCCAATATTAAATGTTCAGTCCACTTCAGAATTATTAGTATAACTACTCGACAATCGTGACACATTTCACCAGACCCTAAATCGAGTTATTGCAAACATTTTTCTTGGAACTCTCGGATTTGTGTTTCCATGGTGAGATATCCTTTCAAAAATGTGTAGATTGTTTAGCTTCAGAGACCTTGTCGCTGAATAGAAGTTCGAAGAAAAGTAAGAATTTAAATTGCAGACCTATTTGCAGGGGGGGGGGGGGGTGTCACGTGGCTAATTTGGTAAGACGCTGGCTCGCTAGCCTTGAGGTCAAGTGTTCGATCCCTGCTTTGGCCGAGAAAGTTCATCCAGATTTTCCGGTGTAGTTTCCGCTTATCAGTGATGCAGGAAGGAGGTTGTGTCTAGTCCTTCGAATGGTATGAGAAGAAACCGAGGTCCCCATTTCATTTCATTTCAAACCCCATTTCATTTCATTTCTACTTGTTCTGGATATAGAAATAGACTACTATGTTTCAGTTAGAACACATTTTAAAACGACAGAATACGCTTGATGTCCTGGACGGACGCCTACAGATTCCAGAGGGATGATTGGCATTATCTTTAACTTTTTGAACATGAAGGGTCCGTATTTAGCCCGTATCCACAATACGCCCAGCCAACAACTATTACATGACTACCCCCACAATGTGAAATATTCTTACACCAAAATTAACATTTCTAAGCAAATTATTAAACAAAATTACCCTTTAATTTTAATAATATTTGTAAAAATTTATTACAGAGAAAATATACAAATTTACGTAAATATATTTACAAAATCCATTATTATATTATATTACAGTATAAGTTATATTTGATTGCTATGTATCAAGGCCACATTAATGGTAGAACAGATAAAATTTATTAAAAGCAAGGCGTTTTTATTTGAAGACTTTTCGATGATGGAAGCTTTGTGATTTACATAACACCAATTGATGTATTCATACACATATTGATTATATTTCTATAAAAACAATTTCGATAATAAATATTTTAAAATGTTACTATACAATGTACAAAGTTGAATTAGTAATGTAATTGTGTGATGTGTTAATGAAAGACCAATTTCATTTTTCAATGCAAAGATGGACGAAGTTATAATTGTATACAATATTAAATGAGGATATAATAATATATTATGTACAATATTTATTTTCGGTGATTTCATATTTACAAAAACTAACCTGTATTTTTTAAGCATTTATTATTAAATTATATAAAAAATAAATATTCACATCTACAGTTTATGTTAAATTATTCACCAATACATTAAAGGCATTATTAAGTTTACTATAAGAACATACGTTTTACACCAAAATGGCTGTACATCAATATCAACATCATTTTCTGAATTTTATTACACAATATTAACTAATTTGTCGATACATATTTATATAAACATAAATGTATAAACTAACTAAAGCCATACATCAATTACTAGTTGAAAATTGGACGTTAATTTTACTACAATAATATGTAAATATAATATAAAGCTATTCTAGCACCGGTTATTCATCTTTGATTACCTTTTAAGGTCGAATTTAAGGCACGAAGGTGCTTCAGAAGTGATATTTTGGTTCATTTTCAATAGATCACAACAGTTCAGTCTTTGATTTATTACATTTTAACGTTTAAATTAATACACTAAGATCTGTTTTAGACGTATTGTTTATGTCCATTGTAACACCAGTCCAACCTATGATATGAGGCTATACTTGAGCCCGTTTATCACAAATTTCGAGAACATCTTAGTTTTATGCTTTGTCTTCTGCACGAAATACTATTGTTCTTTTCAGCGCCCCTCTTTTAACGAACCAATAAAATAAGAAAACAACACAGGGTGAATTATTACTTATTTCTAAGTTGTTCTCTGACACAGAGCTTGGCGCCACCCGGGGTTTGTTAGCTCTGCATTAATCGGTAAGCACATCCCTAGTCACAATAATAACTGGAAAGATATGTAAATCTTTGAACACCAACGTGTCATTATCAGAATCCTTCTAGTTTGAGACGTTATTCAGCGTGAGATCGCGGGGAGTTCCACCGTGCAGTATAATACAGATATCTCCTGGTGTCTTTTTTAGTTTGGATTTCACTTTACAAACATGTTGTTAGATTGTGCTTCACTTAACGAGCTTTCGCTTCGTTTCTGTTGGCGCCACACGTTTCGTTCCGTCCCGTTTCGGTGTTTCGGTCACTGTTGCTAAATGCTTGTTTGTCTCTTTGGATGCGATTCTTTTGGTCGGTGTCATTCTTCCATGTTCTTCAATAGTTGAAGCCGGACTCTTGGTAGACCGTCTCATACTACCATGTCGGGTAAGTGGTGATGGGGTTGAGTTACCGGCCGGTTTGAAACCAGTTGCAGCCGGAGATCGTCTTGGTGTGTTTTCTGGTGTCTGTGGAAGCTCTTTGCGAGCTGCCCTGAATGATGCAGTTGGTTCCATAAATCCAGGTGTTCGACTTCTAGTCGTTTCGACGGGTGAGGTGACTGATTTCCTTGTGGATGATGTCACCCTCATTGATTGTGTGCGTGAGAATGGTGTGCTTGTTGGAGTAGATCGACTTGTAGTCGAGGGTGTTGTAGGTTTTTTCCCATTGGGCGTAGGTGGTAGAAGGCGGGATGATGATGTTGAGGTTCGCGATGACGGCGTGATTGGTCGGTCTGCAGGCGTAGTAGGGCGGTTTGATGGCGTTGTAGGCCTGTTAGATGGGGCAAGCTTTCGACGAACTGTTGAAGCTTTCGATTGAGCTGTGGATGTACTGAGATCGGATGCATTGCTGGCAGTTAAACTATTGTTTGAACCCGTAACTGTTTTTGATTTGCTCAGATTAGTGGATGGAGCGGCCGATCGCCGGAGAGTATTTGCCACTCTCATAGATGCACGCACATTTGAATTACTTAATTTGGTGTCACCAATATTTCGTCGGGTACTACTACTAGCCGTACCTCTCATGTAGCTTGCTGTTTTAACAGTCTTTGGTGTCTTTGGAGACTCAGTTGTTGGTTTCTTAGGAGACTTTGGTTGTTCGATTCCTTCTTCAGGTGGTGAACTCAGTTTGACAGTATCGTTCATATTACTTGACCAGACATCCTCAGAGACACTTTCATGAATTATACCAGGAGCTGAGACAGGATATTCGACAGATGAGTCTAGTGAAGTAGGGCGGCCTTGCGTTGCCTGTATGGTAGACGCTGTCCAAGATTCTGTTCGCTGTTTTTTATCTTCTTCTACTATTTCTGTCGGGAAGGGATGGAAAGTATTGCTTCGATAGTAACTGCTAGGAACATTATCATTAGAGTCCAAAGTACTAGCCATAGAAGCTCGTTGAGAACCAGTACCGGATGTGCCAGACATACTCTCAAATCCTTCATCACAACTTGCCTGGCTACTGGCATAACTACTTCGTGAGCCGCTTTCATTTTTCATGTCGTTGATATCGGTTCGAGGACTGAGCGAGTGGCTAAATTCATTGCGAATAGAATTATGTCTGTGGCCAATATCGTTACCTCTAAGACTTCGTCGGTTTAATTTCCATCTATTTAATGAATTATATGGGTCATCTAAATCCTCAGCAGGATTGATCCATTCGGATTTTGAAGAAAATTGTTCATATTTTATATTTTCGGGATTTCGATGAACACCTTCTGTAATTATGTTAATGGGTGAATTTTTTCTTCTTTGTTCGGGTGAATTTTCACTTTCACTTTGATGAGCCTGTAAGGTCTCAGTGGAAGTATTTGTTGATTTGATAGATAGTCTATGTTGCGATTTCGGACTGCCAATACTACTTCCGTGTAACGTGCTGCTCGAGTTTGATTTAGTGTCATTATCACTGTCATCACTTTGAATCACAACACCATGTCGACGACTATCAGATGACGACAACCGATTTGTACTACCGCGTCGTATAGCTTGTTTTTCAGCATATGTATCAGGCGTGCTACCACTATTACGCAAACTTAATTCACAGTTGTCACTACCGGCCAATCTTGACACGGCTTCGTCGTAGGATTTGGATCGACTCATATTTCCCTGAGATGCCATGCTCTTAAGGGCCTCGTCGACAACATCTTTCTCTACGTCACTCTTGCATCTATCAACTGAACTATCACTACCAGTTTTATCTTTATCACCAAACCGATCCTGACGGAATTTTTTCTTTCCAGCAAGTTTAGCCGCTTTACTTAAAACTGATTTCTCATCTGCAGAAGTTTTATTTCCTGTCGAAACTTCGGCTTTTGTAGAATCACTATTGGACCGAATTCTTCTTGGCGGAGCTTGTGGTGATTTAGGTGTTGGTTTTGAGGCTGATTCGCCAGGTTTTAGTGCTGCATGAACTTCTTCAATCGAAAGTTGTGAACGCATTTTCCTCCTCTCTCGCTTTTTCTTCAGGTTTTCCTCGGTGATGTCAGAAGGCGTTTCGGGTCGACTATTGGGTTGACTGGTGGTGTGTGATACCGAACCAAGGGCCTTTTCTCCCGTTTCTACCTTTTGAAGTTCTTCTTTGAGATTATAAGCACGGTTGAGTTTTTCTGATATAGAAACATTCACTGCATTACCTTCTTGGCGCACGTCAATACCTTGCATCATTTTACTTAATTCTGCGGAATCTAAAGTCTTTCGGTATCTATTTGAATATTGTTCTTTACTGCGCTCTAAAGCCGATGACAGTTTGTTATTGTTATTGTCATCTTCTTTTGGTTCGAATTTATCCTTTTCTGAGATTGTCTCTAGAGTTCTCGGCGACTCGTTTAGAACACAGTTTTGGATACCACTTCTCCAGCGATTACGGGATCGAACCTCCGGCGATGTATCGGTGGTTTTCTTTTCGCCATTATCGGGTTCCATTATCACAGGTGGGTTTCTTGGAGAGTCAACATTGGAATCATTTTTACTGTGAAGTTTTTGTTTTATTCGCGACAAGAATTCTTCATGACCAGAATCATCGACGCTTCGTCTAGAAGGAGGCGTTTCTTTACTTCTGGATAATGCTCGGTCCACACTCATTCGGTCCACCATACTGCGTGTTCTACGTAACGGACTACTGGTTTTATTACCGTCTACAATGTCTAATTTGGATGTGTCTGACATTTTAAGCGGACTTCCAGGCGCCGGTTGCGATTTATCAGAGACGTCTGTTATTGCTGGCGAAGGCGCCCGTTCTCTTTCAGATCCGAACACCTCTAATAAACCCCGCCGTTCCAAACGTTCCTTTCGTCTTCGACGCATGCTTCCGTTTTTATCAAATGGAATTTTGTCCGGTTCTTCGCCTGACTGCATTAAGAAATCTATTAGAGATTCGTCATCCGATGTCGCATAACTTTTTCGAGAACGTTTCGTGTTAACTGCATCCGAACCGGATGTTTCCTCTAAACTACTGCATGTACTTTCCGTATCGGTACTGTCCAGTGGCGTTGGGGAATCTTGGAGTGGTTGGTTCTGGGATCGACGTCGCCTCATACTCACGCGGCCAACGCTGTTCCGAACAAAGCTTGGGTCCGTCTCAGAAACAGATGTGTCTCCCTTTGGCTTTATTTCTCCAACTCCAGATTGAAGTGACCCAATATTCAGAGGGCCACCTAAGCTGACCTTTTTAATTTTGGTAACAGAAAATGAGGTATTGCCTCGTTGTCGTGTTGCAAAACCACTGCGAACATCAGCTAATAACATATCCACAATATAACCATCTTCATCAACATCAACAGATCTTTCCATGGCCTGTTCTCCTGGTTCTTTCACATCACCTGAAATTAATTAAAAAAAAAACAAAATAGAGCTATGGTCAATTGCTAATATTTACCTTCTTTTGTTTGCTTATGATTGGCTTAATTTGAAAATAAATACTTAAAAATCATACTAAACTCAATAAGGACAGCAATTTGACAAACTTCAATAAATAAATCACATGAACATTTGTACTTTCAAAAAAATGATTGACAGAAAATAGTCTATGTCTACACTAAACATGGTTAAGAAATGAAATGAAATGGGGTTTAACGTCCTATTGTTTTTCTCCAGCTAATGAAGACAGAGCATTGGTAAGAAATTCTATATAGAATCTTAATACAAAAATAACAAATCACTCTTCGATTTAAAATGGAACTTACGTGATCGTTTGCTTTGTTCCAGTTCTTTTTGTTTGAGTCTGGCTTTAGCCCTTTCTTCGTCTATTTTTCTCGATCTGTTTTCCTGTTAAACAATACGAAAGATTACAAATATATTAACATCCAAATAATGGTTTTACTGTGCAGAACGATCATGTAGCTAAGACTTAACACATCATCTTTAAATAGTTGAAGGGCGTTTTCAACACTCAGTCTTCAAACTACAAAAGTTGTCTCTATATAACTGACAAGTACGTCTACAACTGTCATATATTTATACATTCTTATACCTACATGTAACAATAGTTTACACAAATTTGATTTATAGCTATCATACATGTACGTCCATTGCAATCACAAAAGTTCAAAATAGAAATAATATCGTGTCTCTGTAGTCTGTTTGATGGCAACGGAATTTTATTACGTTGGTAGAAATTGAAAAGTAGTCACAATGAATACACAGATATTTCAGGAGTTCACAGAGTCAATATAAATTCAACCTACCTCTATTGCCTTCTTGAATCTTTCACAGAAGATGTTTAACGTCTTAAAGCATTCCTCCAATTTAAATGTATTAGGGTCCTCACAGAAAAATTCGGCTAATTCAATTCGTAAAGCATCAATATCTTTCAAATCTTCCTTTAACTCCAACATTTCGTAATTGGCTTCCTATAATACACAATAAATTTATATTATAGCTGATACAGGAGAGAACTGGGTTGATCTGGACCCTGCTGGGGCCGATTTTTGTAGGTTGCGAAAACGGAACTAGAACGATTTCCTCGCCCCAATCATAGTTGACTTTTATCCTCGAATTAAGGCCATTTCATTACATTCTTCAGCAAAGGTGAAGATGAACTTCATATATTTTTGATAGGCCCCTTTCCAACCCCGAGCCTTCCATCCAGTCCGCCCCTGAATGACACATTTAAATGTTAGACGGGTCGATATAAGGTAAGTAATGTTAAGTGAGCAATCCTTCCTTTCACTGCTTAACAATATTTGTAAATGACTGCAGTAAGACCAATTACATAGTTATATAAGTTATAGTACATCGGATGTGCTTAATTCAGAGACCATAGTCAAATTAAACATGTCTTTTACACAGTCCTTTTATAAACGGTACATTATATACATGCAATACATACCCTTATACGCATCACTATAATGGATGTTTTTTTCATGCATAAGCTGATATTTACGGAAGCCTCCTGGTGCCACGATTATTTTTTTTTTTAGCGTAATTGTGACTTCTTTTCTCCTAATTAGGACTTTTTATCTCCTAATTAGGACTTTCTATTTCCTAATTAGGACTTTTTATCTCCTAATTAGGACTTTTTATCTCCTAATTAGGACTTCCTATCTCCTAATTAGGACTTTTTATCTCCTAATTTTTTTTAGCGTAATTGTGACTTTTTATCTCCTAATTAGGACTTTTTATCTCCTAATTAGGACCTTTTTATTTCCTAATTAGGACTTTTTATCTCCTAATTAGGACTTTTTTATCTCCTAATTAGGACTTGTTATCTCCTAATTAGGACTTTTTATCTCCTAATTAGGACTTTTTATCTCCTAATTAAGTAAAACAGTAGTATTTAAGTGAACCTCTTCGCGCTTGGTGGTATAATCATGGATGTACTTGTGATGCCAGTGTATAGAGTTCCTTGATTCAAATGTCGGAGGATATCGACATTATTGGTTCTTGCGTGTGTCGAGAACGAAAACCGAGGAAACGTGTAAATTCTTCGTTCAAGTTGATCGCAACCTCCCAGAAATAGACTAAAATCCTATCACTACCCGTCAGAAATATAAAATATACTCATCACTACCAATTAGAAATATACACAAAAATCATCACTTCCCTTTAGACAATTTCCACAAAACTCATCATAACCTTATACAAATTTCCACACAACTCATAACTATCCTTCAGAAATGTCCGCAAAACCCATCACTACCCTTCAGAAAGGTCCACAAAACGCACCACTACCCTCTAGAAATGTCCACAAAACGCACCACTACCCCTTAGAAATGTCCACAAAACCCATCACTTACCATTCGAAAACTCCACAAAACTCTGAACTACCATTTATAAATACTAGTATATGATAGTAGTAAGTGTTGTTTATAGTGGTATATATTAGTAGTAAGTGTTGTTTATAGCAGTATATGATAGTAGTAAGTGTTTTTATAGCAGTATATGATAGTAGTAAGTATTGTTTATAGTAGTATATGGTAGTAGTAAGTGTTGTTTATAGTAGTATATGGTAGTAGTAGGTGTTGTTTATAGCAGTATATGATAGTAGTAAGTGTTGTTTATAGCAGTATATGATAGTAGTAAGTGTTGTTTATAGCAGTATATGGTAGTAGTAAGTGTTGTTTATAGCAGTATATGGTAGTAATAAGTGTTGTTTATAGCAGTATGTGATATAAATAAGTGCTGTTTATAGCAGTATATGATAGAAGTAAGTGTTTTTTTATAGCAGTATATGGTAGTAGTAAGTGTTGTTTATAGCAGTATATGATAGTAGTAAGTGTTGTTTATAGCAGTATATGATAGTAGTAAGTGTTGTTTATAGCAGTATATGATAGTAGTAAGTATTGTTTATGGTAGTATATAGTAGTAGTAAGTGTTGTTTATAAAGATTCACTTAAATACTGCCGTTTTACTTAATTAGGAGATAAAAGGTCCTAATTAGGTGATTAAAAGTCCTAATTAGGAGATAAAAAGTCCTAATTAGGAGATACAAAGTCCTAATTAGGAGACAGATAGTCCTAATTAGGCGATAAAAAGTCCTAATTAGGAGATAAAAAGTCCTAATTAGGAGATAAAAAGTCACAATTAGGAGATAAAAAGTCCTAATTAGGAGATAGAAAGTCCTAATTAGACGATAAAAAGTCCTAATTAGGAGATAGAAAGTCCTAATTAGGCGATAAAAAGTCCTAATTAGGCGATAAAAAGTCCGAATTCGATAAAAGTCCTAATTAGGAGATAAAAAGTCCTAATTAGGAGATAGAAAGTCATAATTAGGCGATAAAAAGTCCTAATTAGGAGATAAAAAGTCCTAATTAGGAGAAAAAAAGTCACAATTACGCTAAAAAAAAAAATAATCGTGGCACCAGGAGGCTTCCGTAGATATTTAATGACCAAGTACTAACAATTTATATATACATAAACTTTTATGAAAACGGCGCCACAAATATATATGTACTTGAGTTTTACTTGTATTATATTTAGGTCTTTTACGTAAATTATAATAAAGTATTTACCTTTAGAAACGAACTCATTTGTTCTCTAAAGTTGTCATTCAGTCTGTTTATATGATCGCTGACAGCTGAGACTTTATTGGCTAAACTTAGAATATCAGATGATAAACTATCCAATGACGTCCTAGAAATGGAAAAACGTGCATATATTATAATGAATAAATCAGTAAAACCATTGAAACGACGAACCTTAAATGTTTTTTTTTTTTAAGACGTCCACAATACATTATGAGTATATAATTAATAAAGAAACACTTACATTGAAGCATCTTTCAAAGCTTTCATTTCTTCAGGGAAAGTTAAAAGATGTTGGTTTTTCTCTTCAGCTTCCTGAATAAAACAATATTGAAATCTAAGAACGTAAAACAGCACAATGTCTACATTAAAATGTTATCTCGGCCGATTTTTAGGGACGGGGCGGGGGCTACAACCATTTGGGACTTACCAGTTCTTAAAATACAAAGTGTTTTCTAAAAACGTTATACATAATTTAGGTCAGAAAGACCAGTAAATATGATGTAAAGCAGACGAGTTTTGTCACCCCCAACAGAAACCCAACCAACCGAAAATCGTACAACAAACTAAAACAATGAAGATACAGAAATCATACGTACCATGACAACGTAATGCATCAAGTTCATGCGTGGTTTGTTGGCTCGAATCTCTGTTAATTTTACAAGTGACGACAATCTAAAGCCAGCAGCATTTCCAGCGTAGTTTCCCTAAAAAAAGTAATTTGCCATGAAACTTCCCACCATGATGCACATAATTTGTCAAACATCATTTATTCGCATAAATATCTGCTAAAATACTCTCATTAAAACCAATTAAAACATAGTATATGATCAATTAAAAAAATTACAACCAAAAATAACATCCAATAAAATAACAAAAATGGGTCGTGGAACAAATTAACAAAACATGATGTTTAACTAATCAAAACATAATACATAACCAATTAGTACATACTAATACATGTAAACAATTCAAAGTATGAAATAAAACGTAACTTACTGAGTTGAGGTAATTGCCGGCTATTAACACTAAATATATCAGTTCACGAAGAGACGGGTTATCTTTAATATCTGTAAATATAAAACATTAGTAAAACAATGTTAATATATAACAAATTTAGTAAAACAATATTAACATAAATAATCGCAATAGTTGATACTCTATGTTTCTTGATCATAATAAAGAAAAAAGAAAGAAAGAAAAAAAAGTTGAACAGCCGATAAAAATTCTTTTTGTAAAATTCTTGCTCATGACATCCGTTAACAAAAGCTGCACAAGCGCATTTACATCAAAACATCATTTCATTATAACAATCAGAATTGCATATTCAAATCAAAATACGTGGAATAAAATATTTGTGACAAATGAAACATTCACGTTAAAATAAATAATAAGTAAAAGAATGCAATTTATATAAACCGCAAGCATCTTCAACCCAAATAAATATACATGTATGATTCAGTTAGTAAAGAGTAAGAACGATAGAATTGCATGACAGTCAGAAGATAAAAATGAAAAAGAAATGGAAGTTGTAGGAAATAAAGTGAATATATTTACCATGAAAATCATAATATATCCTACGTTTTCTAAAACAAGATAGTCTACCTAATTTTCAATATGTGTCATTAAAGCCGCGTTAAGGATCATCGGTTGCAAAAAATGGCTAAAACTAAAATTATATGATTCCTTCTGTAAGCACATAATAGTCTATTTCACATACTGGACACAGACCATCTCTTTGCTGACAAAATACTTATATTATTATGTACATACGTATGTATATATATATATATATATATTAACAGATTATCATTAAGTATACCTAAATAGGTTTTAATACCCCAATCATATCGACCCCATATAATCTTCATAAAAACAAATAGGTACCTACGTTTATTATTTAAAATACAGCATGTCCTTCTTAAGAACCTTTCAAGCATGCATAATCTTTCGAGGTGAACTACATTTAATAGGTCTATTTAACTGAATAAGCCGCCACATTCGCTACTGTCCATTATCCCATTCCCTATGACATGTATATTTACTTACACGCTTGTTGGGTTTCCATTGGTCATTAGCAGTATTAACAGTTTAAATCCCTGCTTTTATCATTAAAGATAAGAGAACGAACCACACAAAACTTACTTTCTTTTTCGTTTCATGTTTGATTTTGAACTAACCACAATATACCAAAAGCTGAGCCATCAATCTCCTTTATTATATAACATTTAAAAACCTTCAACGCTTATAGATATAAAACAAACCATACCTGATTTAATCACGGTATTATTTATATATACACATATATATTAGAATGTAGCCCCCAGACTATACTAAAAAACTAGAATACCTTTCTATCATTGTCAAATAATCTACATGTATATACCTCTTAATACCTTAAAACAGAAAGTCTCATAGAAAAATTAGAGAAAAATGGAGAAAAAAAATCATTGATGAAAATATATTTAGAAATATATTGAAATAAATTCAAGTTAAAGTTAACATTCATTGGCAAAAACTTCAAAATCCTCATTCTAATAAATCCAGTTTAAATAAATCAAACAATCTTTCAATTTTATCACTCCTAGCACAAACACAACTTCATTCAAACAAAGATTAGCATAAACACAAGACAACGTTTTTGAGGTCATCTCAGAAGGTAACTAGCTCCAATCGCCATTTCTCATTAAAAGAAAGAGTTAGCATTCATTTTCTGATAGGAGAGCATTCAATTAAAACATTCTTATTATTATCATTATCCCTAGCTTCAAGTATCTTGATATTGGGTCCATTCTATTCTTGAGTAGAAATAACTTACATAACACTATATAATAACCGTCTAATTAGGGTCTAAACTTGGTGGACAAAACTTGCTAAAAGTTGCAAAACTAAAAGGTTGAGTTATGAACCAGCTTGGTGGCTATTGCCCATGATGACAAGAATATTAAAGATATTCTGAATAGTATGCAAAGTGAGTGGGGATTGACCACGTGTGGTTGACAAGAGCACTACAAAATCCGCCTAGGTGGAAGCATATGATTGAAAATCACTTGTAAAAAGGTCTAGCGTGACAGCTTGATAGAAGCAATACGTGATTCGATGAGTGAGTTGAATAGAAACAATAAGTGATTCAATGAGTGAGTTGAATAACAACTATTGGTGATTCGATGAGTGAGCTGAATAGAAAGTATTGGTGATTAGGTGAATAGAAGCTATAGGTGATTAGGTTAGTGAATTGAATAGGAATTACTGGTGACTAGATTAATAGTTTTATCAGGGGCTGATTAGTTTAATAAGTATGCCAGAAAATACAGGGGACTTCGAGGAAGTTTGATATAGTGACTATAGGGGACTAGCGAGACCGTTTGACAGAAACTGTTGAAGTGGGGCTATTTGATAGAACAGTCCGATTATTGGGTATGGAAGATTTGTTAGATAGATGAATGAATACCTGAACAGCGTTTTAAATCATTTACCTTTTGCTGCCTGTATTACCGATTCTATAGACGGTCGAATCCATTCCATATTATCATTAAATTCTTCTTTTATTAACATGCCTTCTATTCTTAAATTATAGCTAAAACAGAAAAAAAAAATTGATTTTGAGAAAAAAAGAAATGGCATAATCTGTAAATAAACATTACCAAGAAAACAGACTGCCACTTATAATAATGAAACATAAGAAAAAATAACTTACTTTGGTAAAGCCATTAAACAGACGAAGAATTTCTCTGCTTCTCCAAGTTTTTCTTTGTCACCTTCAAAGGATTTTATTATGTCAATCTACAAAAAGCAATGAAAATATTAATTTAAGATAAAAGCTCGGCTAGAGTAAAACTCTGAAGGTAAAGGAAGAACAGATTATCACTCTTAACAAACATCTAACAACACAAACAACAATTACATGCATGATGTATTCCTGTCTTTACTACTAGACCAACTAGACATATATAAATACCCAAAAAATAACACAAAACTTAGTTTACTATTGTTACTAGCCATATCTACATAAAATTATTTATGTCGATGACGCTGGTGGCCTTTCTTGACCTGTCCACTATTCAATAGCAGTTGTCCACTTGTAAAATATCCCTTTGACACGGGTATTACGGCGTTCTATGCGGGCTAACAGTGGATATTGAAAAGCTGTAGACAACTGTATAGACATGTCACTTGTTTGCTGGGGTCAATTCCGGGGAATCGAGATTCACATTTAAAGATACAGTAACATTTAAGCACCAATAAAATCTTTTTTTTTAACCACTGCCACCTTTGAAAGCATTATTAAATATATTTGTGACAAAAGCCTCGTTGATCTAAATTCTTAAAAAGTCATAAAAATATAGCAAATAAATACCAAGGACTTGTGTGTGACTCTAGTTTTTGCAGACTGACCACTGTTTTATATGACTTTCTCGTCTTCTAAGGTCAGTCATAAGTCATAGGGAACTTAATCCCACCCGCCATAGCGCGATACATATAGAAATATGTGTTATTATTATCATTGGACATTGACTAGCCTTTTTTCTATATCTTATATAATTAACAGTTTTGGTTGTACTGGCCACTTCCATATAAAACAGTATTTTAAAAAATAAATACCTCATCATGTGTTGGTAACAATTTTTGCAAACCGCGTAATTTTTCTGCGCCAAATTTATTACTGTTCCCTTCCTGAAGTAGGCGTACAATTTCATCGTTTGGCATTCGGAATTGCTTAAGAAATATGTTTACATTTAAACTTCTTCTACCGTCAATTAACGTCACCTGCAATAAAATAATCCGATAAAAATTAAATAAAATCAATCATTGTTAGATTATTAGCTCTCTGTCTGCCGAGAAAACAGATGCTTTCCTTTTATATCTTATGTTAAAGGCATCTAATAATATTGCCATTGATTGTAATTTATACACTACTTTTGTTTTGTTGACCAGTTAAATGATAGTGTCTAAAAGAGCCAATGAATATGAATTATTTAACATAATTGACCCAAATATTGTAATATCTGTCAAAAGGTGGGGTTGGTTGTCATTTACCTTCCTCATGCGTTGATCGAACGGTTCCAGGGGCTTTGTATACGTAAGTTTTTATAGCTTATAAACGACATATTTACTTGCCACAAGTTTCGATGTGAATTTGAATATTTATAGAACATACTTTACTAAAGTATGATACAAAAGTTCATTGTTTAAGTCTAAATCGGAATATCACAAATAGTTGAAGGTTGTAAATGTCAAGATATATATACAAGAATGACAGTTACCTCTAGGTTTTCTTTCTTTTTTCTCTCTGTCCCCGGTGTCCCACTTTCTGACTGTGTCTGTGGATTGGGGTTAACACTGAATAAATCATCCATTTTATGATAGTCCACCTTATAACCGTTAAATAATTTCCCAACCATTGTCCATAGGTTGGATTTACCCAAAACTTTCACAATGGGAATTTTCTGCCACTGTAAGCTTCGCATTTTTGATTTGGGTTTCGGTGTGTTTTGTTGTGGTAAGGCTGATTTAGTAGCCGGCAAGCCTGGGGCGGCAGGTGCTCCTGGTGGGGGAGGAGGAGGTGGAGGGCCACCTCCAGCCACAGGAGGGGGTGGTGGAGGAGGGACAGGAGCACACGATGATGGGGGAGGAGGAGGTGGTGGTGGTGGCGGCGTAGGTGCTGCTTTTGGCATTTCATTAGTGGTGCCACTCCGAACCGTTGGTCCCGTATTTCCTCTGTCGCCTCCATCTTTGTGACAGGAACAACAACAACGAACATCTCCTTGTTTGTCCAACTTTCTTGTAGATGTCACTAATAGTTTTTGAGCTTCCTCCGGAGATTCAATTAAGGCACATTTACTGATTAGTTGTTCAATTGTCTGCCATATTTTATCGGCAAGAGCTTCGGTGTTATCAATCTTCAATAAGTGTTGGAGACATGTCACAAAGTACAGTTCCAACGGCGTATCGCTCACCTTAAAGAAAACAAAAGCAATATGAAAATGTCAAGGAAACGATATTGAAATGCCACGATATTGACATTTGCTAATTAAGTAGATGTAATAATTATTATAAACTCATTGATGATGACATATCAAAATATTTGCTAATTCACATTGCCGGCGGAAATTTTGAAAAACAGACTATGATGCGTATTTATGTACTTATGCCTTTAAGCCAATTTAAATTATATATCTGTATCTAAATATAGACGCACAATCCTTTTTCGTCGGTAAAAATATGTCTATGTATTTCATTTTAATGTTAATTTAGTCAATTCGTTTAATTTCTTTTATTGTTTCAAAAGGCCCCTTTTTAAATGATGCAGTTGGGTTGTCTAAATATACGTATTTCCTTCACTTGTTTAAAAAGGAAGACTAAATACAATTTATGTGAGCACGTGCCCCTCTGTGCTTTTATACAGATTTGCAAGAGTTAATTAATGGGCCTCATCTTATCTTTTAATGTGGGCTAATAATATGTCTTGTCCAACATACTCTAATTCTTGAAGTGTATAATAAGTCATGATATTCTATGGCCAGGCTATCTATCCCACGCACTAGGGTTTGTTTATTTGAATATATTAGTATCTATGAATATATTCATAATGTATATAGAAGTATAAATATATGACATAGGTATATATCTATCTACTTGTATATCTATCTGGGCGAGGTACGAATGACTCATTCAGTCACATGACTGAGCCTATATATATATATATACACATACGTACTTGGAAGCAAATAAATGTATACTTTTATAATAAGGCCCATAAAACATAATAATTCACGAAACACACCATTGATTTATTGTGTCTATTTAGTTTAATTTAAAAGATTTATAAAAATCAACTGTGCTTAAGTAACAGTTGTATATGTCCTAAAGTGAAAGACATTACTTATATCTGTCATGTAAATAAAGGGACGTCTCCAGGGTTCGATGTTATGTCCTGTTTAAATCTATAATATTAATAACTGATTTGTATCACAAGAACTAACCTGTTTAAAGATAGCATTAAAGAGATCTAAAGGTGAGTTTAAATCAAGTCCCTTTAGACCGGGAAAATGTTCTTCATCGTTTGCCTTATGATCTTCAAATACCTGAAGCTGGAGAACAATGTGTTGTTCTTCTTCACTCCTAGAAATAAAGATGCACATTTAAAATAACTAGTTTGTTTTTGTGCGATAAAGACAACTGCAACATGCATAATAATCATATTCTGCTACGAATCATACAACGTTTACATAATTTTGAAAGCACAGCTGGATTTGTCTTTTTCTTAATCAAAATACAAAAATTACCCATCAGTTTATCCTCTATTTTGGTTATATTGACACGGAATTAACCTAATTATAGACTAATCTATTCAACCTATGTTTTTGTAATTTCATCTGAATAGAAAGCATTGATGTGATATTATATGCTTTTATTTTTCTTCTAGTGAAGCGAATCACGATTTTATTCAGTGGTATTTACTAATCAAATTATTCTATTTATATAAACCGTGGGTAAGGATATGTATTTTTTGTATGAATCATTGTTTTCATGACTTATTAGTCCATCCGCGTGTTAAATTTAAAATCTATACATCTCAATTCAGGTGAAAAAGGGGTCATCATAACCACAATTAGATCCACAGCGTAAAAAGAGGACAGTCAAAATTGTACGAATAGAAACCTTCATTTAATTTTTGTGTCGTTTATTTGAATAATGTCTTTGTATATTTTATTAAAAAAATATATTGGCCCTCGGGGTAAGTTGTTTTAAAATAAATGTATGAACACCTTTTGAAGTGTACATGTTTATTAAGTATCCTAAGGTGACATAGTCTTCTTACTTTCTTAATTAGACAAATATGCAATCAAAAGAGTTTGAGAAATGTTCAGAAGCAAAGAAATGGGGGGGGGGGATTTCAATACATGTACATGTAACTAGATTTTTTCAGTAAAATTTGAACAAGAACCATAAATATCTTTATACAAAAGATATGAGGAAAGACGCGACTAAATACTAAAACGAGCTTTTTTATTGGACAGTGTCGAAGTAGATTTATCAAACGAAAAATCATGGGTATTTCCGCGCTATTTAATAGTTATTCTCGATGTACCTGAATGATTGAGACTATTATATGTCTGATTGATTGAGACTCATAGTTCAACTCAATATATCTGAAAGATAGTAACTATTAGTTTAAGTGAACAGCCGACTACTTACTTCAGAGAGTTCAGAATTTCTTGAAGCTTCAATCCTGGAAATATAAAAAAGATAATTAAAAATATATTTAAAAAATACAACACCAGTCCCATGCGTTTCCCCTATTGTAAAATCTTCACGATATGGCCCACACCTCCCGAACTAGTGTGAGAATTTTTCAATATACAAACTGAATTGCAAGTCGCAGTCACACATTTCGAGTGACTGCCAGATTGGTGTTAGATTTTTAGTGGTCAATGGTCCGAATTCATAGAATAGCAACGCTTACATTTCGGTAACCCCGACAAAATTTGTTTGTTGATCTTGTAAATAGAAACGTTGTTTGCTCTGTATTTAACACGTGTTACAGCCCATCTTAATGAATATGAAATAGTTAGGAAAGTCTTCTTATTATCCTAGACATTCGTTTATATTAGGTATATTAATTCTACCTACTAAATAAATATACCAATTAAGCACAAAAGCCAGGACCGTCAATGCAATTTCGAGGTGTTGACTTAAGGGTGGTTTAATGAAAATTGTCCAGGTATAAATTAACGACCAGCAGGGCTGCCATTCAGGAATAAATTTTATCGTTCAACATGTTTCGAAGGCTAAGTCCTATATTGACTTTAAATTCCAAAGATCAAAATTAATTATTCTAACTTAAATTGAATAAAATTTAGACAAGATAACAGGGTATATTAATGTCTAAAACATGAATTGATTATTAAGAAACTGCATATTATTGAATTCCAGTTAATAAAAATAGTATTTAAATGTACACGAATATAGCTGCATGTTATTTTTTTTAATTTCAAAGATTTATATAATATAAAAACATACATTATGTATATACCCATTTACCTATTATATGAAGTTAATAACATACTATATCATATTACCCCCTCAGAGATTTAACATTATGTATGCCCAATGTTATTGTCATAAGAATATATATGTATATGCCGTTAGACTGGTGTTTATTATAATCAAGAAAAAAAATTATAACGATCCGAAATTACTTCATATCTTAATCTACATAATGTGCAATGCCAATGAACTTTGAAATTGTGACTCGACAGCACTAAGTTGTTTTTATCATTTTTATTCTGTACCAGGACAATTTTTTTGTACTAGAACAGTAGTAATATAAATACGTACCGTAAAATTCATTTCTGATACGAATTCTGTCTTCTGCTTTGGAAGTGTAGATGATCAAGCAGTTTATAAATTCCAATAAAATGATCTTGTAATGAACATTATCTGTTACTCTTAGATCATCAACTACCAAACTAAAACGATACTTCTTTTTCTTCGTATTCTGAAAATAGAAAAGAAAGGACAAAGCGTTAGAGCACATGTATGTCACGGTATATTCCTGTACTTTAAAAAAGTTAATACCCATTTGTCAGTTTTGTCATCAATTTTATAGATATATCATGTTTAATAACATTTGGATATCTATTAATATGGTGGCATTGGCTTACTAATTACATTCATCTGGTTCTATCCCGGTGAAGAAATTTGTCGGGATTTTTCAGCATGGCTTTCCCTCGTCAGTTTTGCTGGAAGGGTGAGAGAGAGAAATGGGGTTTAGCGTCCACTCGACACAAACTAGGTCATTTCGGGACTAACTTATGGTTTAATTTTATTTCAATAATTCGCTTGAGCGTAGGGGTCTTTTTGCAGTGTCCGGGGGAAACCCTCGAGGTTGAGAAGGCGCCCCTATCTCCATGCCACATATGCTCACACCAGTGATAGTGACCGGCCAGCTAGAGGTCGAAGCGCGGCACTCGAGACCACTAGACCATCCCAAACCCCCTTTGCTTGAAGGATAACCTGGCAAGGATAAGCATGGAACAAATGAACCGGAATTCCATCTGTGTATTTGTTAATTTGTACGTAAAAGAACTCATAGTAGAACAGTTAAGACGTTCAAAGCTATTCCATTTTAGCATATGTCTATTAACATAAAGATAAACTCCAGTCGTCCTTCAAATTAAGCCCTTAGAATATCTATAAGTGAGCCCGACAAAGGAATAATGGCGGCTTCATATATATGTTAATGAAATTGTGCCCCTACATAACCCCTTTATAATTCAACCAATCTATGGATAACTCGTTTTTTTATGTAGCATTCTATCTGCGTTACATCTCGACCACATTATCCTGTCAAATTCCAATGGGGAACGTGTAATTCTTTAACCTGCCCTTGGGCGACCAGCTTGTACTAAGATCAACTAAAACTTGCAAAGTGAAATTTGTATTCTTCACCCCTTAAGATGAGTGATTATTTTTCTTATCCGTATTGTGACATGCGTATTGTTAAAACAGAATCAAATCAAGTAGAAGAAATAGAAAGGATTTATCCATTATAAAGTTGTTGATACAGTTCTTAGAGGTTGGTGATAAATCTCCAATAATACCCGCAAGATGAATGGGGTATTTGAATAATTTAATTATCTCCTGACCCAGAACGACCAACAACGCGAGTTATTCGGTTAGTTGCGTTGGTGCATTCCAAAAGGAGAGGGGGTGATGATTGTTTGTCTTTGTGTATTCATTAATATACAAAAGTTCTCTGTACGTTTGTGAAAAGTTTATGCCCTTGGTTTAGAATAATAATTGATATCAAATGATGAACTGACAGTAACCTTAAGATCGATGACATATAATCAAACATACACCGGATCAAAACAAAATTTGTTGTGATATGGGACCGGGGTAAGGGACAATTATATAGGATCAATGAATACACCATTCTCAGGTGCTAGGAGATAGTATCTGGTTTCAGACGACCGAGGGGTACCTTTACACACATAGCAATCAACTATTCAACAGATATTTCGATAAACAAGCACAGTGGCGAGAAATCGCAAAATTGGCCGTAAATCCCACGTATCGATTACACCGTTGTTCATTCTTTGTTATTCGACAAGTCTGTAAATCCTTTAAGACGCGTAGAAGGTACCGGGGTCGTATGATCAACCGAAGAGAAACAATGTGTGCCAAGAATACATAGCTTCTTATAAATTCCCCACCTTTTTTCTTTTCTCATCGGTGTTTCTTTGTTCCTTTCCCTTTCCTGTGTGTCAGAGGATCGCATCGAGGTCAAGGAAACAATAGCAAGAACTATAGAAAATTTAGGGTAAAATAAACTTTGTCCTACACGCACGATGTCCCGTTCCTGCTAAATCGTCCATGGCCAATCTTTGACCAATATTAAAAGAAACAACGATATTTCCAACTTTCTCACACTCGTTGCTTGTTGACTTAAACCCAGCAAAATAAAAAATCTAAAACCTAAAAATACACACAAATAAGAGAGAAACAAACCAAGAAAAAACAAAACCATCAACTTATTCATTCATAAACACGTTTGAAAACCATTATTTGTACATTTTACCATCTGCTCCGATCACATACAATAAACCCATCAGAGAATATTAACAAATAAAATATAAGTTGTTTGTTTAAAGATTATAAACGTGCACCGTCCATATAGAGAACGATTATAACCTTTCTGTAAAATTACTCTTATCAACGTGCAGAGGCATTAATAACTATTCAAACCACCAGGGCCTTTTCTTAAAAGATAAATTACCCATTTCTTAATGGTACAAATTTCCAAGCTGTTAGATAAATAAGAATTTTGTAGAAACTATTTGTCACGTCAGTAATAATTAGTGTGTGGCATGTTTTTGTTATTCTGTTATGGTTATTAACCGTTTTCATATGTCGCTACACAAAGTTAGAGAATCCCCGCCGATCAATGGGTTTCGCGTCACTGAAAATAGCTCTTGTCAAAAACCTAAAAGTCAAAATAATATAGACTATTCATTTTTTAACAAATGATAATTACTGTCAAATTATTATATATGCGTTTTAAATCCACATTGGTTTCATTTTCTATAAACTGGCTTATTTTCTTTGGAAATAACAACAGTAGAGCGCCACGTGATGCAGACGATCGCGGGTGATAGAGAATGAAACATGGTACAAAAGAATTGTCCAGAGGACCCTGAATAAATCGACAGTGTCTCCGTAACACGAACACCTGGAAGGTCAAATGGGCAGCCTGAACTAAGCCATTTAACATAAGATGACCAGGGGATAGTTATATGTCCAACCGTCGACTACATGTTTTTAATTAGCCTTCAACCCTTAAATCTGTTCTCTGACACATGTTGATGATATTCGCAAACAACAGAACATCAATGTCGAAACTGCCGAACCAACAAGATGATAGCAAACTTTACTTGACCCTCGCCATCTATGGGCGGCTATAATACCCCAGCAGGGGGCCAGATAGTTGTAAAGAAAACATTGCAAATACGAGATAACATATAAAATTCTAGAAAATTACCACTAGGTTAATAGAAAGGTGACTTATTGAGATATATCTTATTTTTTTGCAAACGCGTTCAAACTTAGTTAAAGGAAGGCTATACATTTCGGCCGGTTCAATTTAAGTCCTCGTTATAATAATATGTGCATCGTTGGAAAATATGAAAGAAAATACACCATTTTAATTTACCCATTGATATCTCGTAACATACTCAAATAATCAAATTGAATTAATGAGATTTGGCATCTGGTGAATAAAATATAACCAATAGAATAAAAGGATGTCGGGAGTGTCGTCCGAGTGAAATGACGTGATAAACACTGGTTTTAGTCTTCTCATTGGACACAAAGTAACACACAAACAAAGTGGACAACAGAGATGTTAAAGTTGAAACTTGGCACAGCTGAAGGCCCAATATTGTCACTTGGTCATTCTTTTCTTTCATACCCGTTACCAAGACAGGATGTCCAATATTGTATTTCATTTTGACATGCTCGGTACAAACTCAGGGGTTTTAACAATCTGGTTGAACGTGTATCTAATTAAATTCCTTTACGAGCAGGAGGTGACGGATCTGATCAATGAAGTTGGTCTCGTAGTTTACTGGGATTGACCATTTACAAATATGTACAACACCTTCATTTTATCACGTCTCGTTCTCACAACACCAGAGTGTGAAGACGGGGGTAGATACAAAATCTATTCAAACTACAAACTAACGATCACCAAATCCTACACGTGTACCCAACACTTTCTTTAATTGGGCTAACTTGTTTACGTTTGTATGGAATTTTACTTTCCGCGTCTTTTTTTTTTTTGATCAGAACAGAACAATAATTTTCCTCACTGAAATTGTCGCGTGAAAGTTATAGATTAAGAATACTGGTACCTTATAGATACCAAAAGTTTCATTCGGTAAGATTACATGTTTTGAAATCTTTGATTATGCATCTAATGTACGTGTCAATAATAGTAAACAGCTTCTTTTTTCATGGTCGGTTTTCAGTACTTTTTAAAATCTTTAATCTAAACGAATCGCACTAAAAGTATCTGGTTACGTCAATTCGTATTTCTTTAGTTATGTTTCGGTACCAAATGGTGCAGTAGAGTGTTTGTATGGGGCTGGGGATATATGACATCTGCGCCCCTCCCCACCCATCGCCTATTTTTCTTTATAATATCACAAACTGTGTGTATTCTATTGCAATGAACGGGTTAAAATATGTAAAAACAGTATTAATTTCAGATTAAACCTGACTTTTAATGTTCAAGAAACACGATTTATGTGACAAAATATCATTTAAAACAAGACTTTATAAGAGACTGGAATCGGGGGTCAACAAGTTAATACATCAAAGTAAAGATCAAATGAATATCCTAATAACGAATCATGGTTTTGTGAAAAAGCGTCTCAAGTGAAATAATCCCTATATAACCAATGACACACTAAATTTTTCAATTCCTCTTCAAATATTTGTAAGTATAGATATTAAATGCAATAAATCAACCAGAATTTGTCTTAAACATCGACTAACATGTTGTTGGCTGTGTCTATTGCAAAACTGGTTAAAGTAAGCACATATATGTCTGCCATTGCATATAGTAGACATACATTAATCACATAAAACGTGGGTACATCTCGATTAAACAATCAAAGTAAAATGAAAGCAGAAAGATTAAGGTATATCTGTAGAAATGATAATGTAACTGGTCAGGCTTGTAATGTGGTTAAGTTTGGCCTGAAGCTATGTACAGACTGACTGGACACGAGTGTTACCCAACATCATTATGACAGTACAACCAACACAGCGTTCTCTGGGTCCAGTATTACGATCAAGTTTAATAGATAATTTATTCCTCCTCAAATGAACAGCAAGATTTGTAGTCGTCTAGACACTAGCATTGACCTCCCCTAATAAGGGGTCAATTGCTGCATTTGTAAATGTATAACTATTATTTATCAGAAATGTTCAAGATATGAGCATTTTGGTCTTAGCATGTGTTGAAACTCCATATAACTTAATGACATTGAACTCATAATGGTCTAAATAAGTATGCAAAACGCAACCTCAGCACCGGAAATCTCCGCGTATACTAATCGTTTTTTTTTCAGTATCTGCACAAAAATATATGACCTGCGCATATTTATTACATAAACCCTTATAATGCAAATATCACTCGTTAGAAAATAAAATGAATCATAACGTATGACTGAACAAAGTTCTTTAAAATGTCCGATCCTTCAGATGTCTGTTATCATGCGATCTGTGACGTGAGTAGACATTACGTAAGACGATCTTGTGTATCGTTTGACTCGTGGTTACTGATCTCAATTATTAGCTCGAGTAAACAGATTATTACTGTCCAAGTAAATCAGCCCCGATATCCTCGTTTAATTGAAAAGTAATGGTTGTGTTGTGAGCAGAATCATTTCATGGTCATTGGCGATAGATAGTCGAGGTTTAAAGATATCACAATTACAAATTGACCATGGCATTTATGTAATATAGAAAATGAAATAGGGTTTAACATCCCGCTGTTCTGCTATGTAATATAGACGTGGGGAGAACGAATGGTTGATTGCAAAATCTAATTTTTTGTCGTTATATAGTAGATGCAAAGATCGAATGGAAATTATTAGCGACTAAAATAAATTGTAAAATGCATTGTGTGTAATCGAACTGTAAATGCAAATACGCTTCCCTTGCAGAGATCAATCTACTAACCGTATTTATCATTTCTATGTCAGATCAAATTTAATACAACAATCACGTGTTAACAGTCTACATTAATTCATATATTTAACGAAATATTTATATAAGTTATTAATGCTCCAGCTTCAAGGCGATTAGCGTTCTTAAATCAAATAAATTTTTACAACCTTGAGACAGATTATAGATCCATGTACTTAACGTACCAACTCATTGAGGGCTGGCTGTGAGATTTTAGTAGGGCTTAAAGATACATATAAAAATTATTAATTTTGAATCAAACGAATATTCAGCAGAGTTCAATCTAACAAAATATTGACCGAATGTGCTGAAAGTCGATTGGGGTGGATTAAAAAGATCTCAATGAATATATACGTTTAGCCACTAAACTTAAATTGTCTTTTACGCAGGAAAAAACAGATTTGTTTATTCTCCAAATAAACCTCGTATTTTTTTTATATAATTTCTCACACCCGGTGACCCCTAATGGTTGCTTTTGGTAAGTTGTAGAAATATTCGAATAGCCGCGAGAACTGAATGGCTTGCTAGGTGAGGAACAACTAAAAATCCAGTTTGACCGCTAGCTATGAATTTTCTATTAATATCAGTCGTGCCCAATTATGGGTATATATCAACTTGCCATGGGTAATAAACCTATATATTATTTGTAAAAAGGTTCGTGAAAAGAATAATAATATATCAACAAAAAAGGTCACTAGGCATCAATTAGAGTTAATATCAATGGCTGTCAGTATTAGTGGAAAAATGGAGCGATGTAATGATTTTGATGCTTAAGAGATAGATATAGAGAGAGAGAGAGAGAGAGAGAGAGAGATAAGTGGGGTTTAACGTCCACTCGACACAAACTAGGTCATTCCGGGACAAACATATGGTTTAATTTTATTTCAATTATTCGCTTGTGCGTAGGGGTCTTTAGCAGTGGGAGAAAACCGTAAGAAACCCATGAGGTTGATAAGGCCACATACGCTCACACCGGGGATCGAAACCACAGCCGCAAGCCAGAGGTGACCGGCCAGTTAGAGGTCGAAGCGCGGCACTGTAGACCAATAGGCCATCCCCCCCCCAATGGCTCACTGAACCTACCTACTACTTATACTAGTTTGTATCTGGAACCAAGGCTTTAAGAACCAAACCAGGAACCATTGTATTATTTGGTTAGAAATTTAATAAATGAAATGGGGTTTAACGTCCTACAGAAATCCAATAACATACAATTTCAGATATTAGTTCTATTGAATGGCCATGCGGTTTCTCTGAATTAGTGTCCGTATCACTATATCGTGGCTAGACAATCCCAATGATATAATGATTTAGATATCTAATTGTGGAGCTAAAACCCTATGCAAATAGATAGTGATATACATAATAGAGCATATTATATAGATATATGTCCAAATCAATGTCACTCTATCCCTTTCAATACATTTATATCAGCCACAGTTGGCGATATTCCGATACATGGTACCCATTCAAATTTTATCGTGTGCTTAATTTATGGGCATTGAGTGGAAAAATAACAATACTTAGTCGGATGAGCGGAAGGATATGCGATTGTCAGATATGTAATTGCGACTAAGATGGGTGAATACAATCTACAAGCTGTTGGAGAAAACTATATAATATATAACGTAAGTATATGTAACTGTGCGTGATAAGTATTAAGTATTTTACAGTATTATATCATACTATACATTTGTATGTAATAACAGACTATGATAGACATAACAGGACACCACAAAGCCGTGTTAAGCGTTTCGCCACATAATCATGTGACAAGGGAAAAGGTACCGAACCTGTATCTTTATTTATTATCTACTGAATCGATTACATGCTACAACCTAAATCCCCATCCCCTCTCCCTCTCTGTTGTAAGAGAGGTGTAACGCAAGGGTAGCCCACCAAGAGGTTTCTATTACATAATTACGTTAATACATTTGTGAAATTTAAAAAAAAAAAAAAAAAAAAACACATACAAAGAAAAGCAAATTATATAAACAAAAGTATTGGCAGAGTAACTATTCATTCATCTTAATAGATTAATAACTATGTGTGAATAAATTGGTAAAGATTTGTGCATTTTATGTTCATTTTAACTGACAGTAGAAGATCAATCACTAGAAATCATTTTGAACCAATACAAACTTTGGTTTATTTGATCAGCACTTGTTAGGTTACCCTAGTTATACAAATACTCCCATTCAACATAGCAGTTTGTAAAAATATCACTTGAGATATTGTTTTTTATATTTAACTAAAGTTGGGATGGGGTGGTACGAATAACTTTAATTTGGTTCTGACCAGTTACATGCATAAGATGATAGTGTAGAATACGCGACCATTAGTATAGAAGAGGAAATATAAAGTTCAGAATGCTTCAACATTTGTCTTTCAATCGTTACAACAGGGCAAACAAATCGGTAACGTTTAGGTAAATATGGCGGCAATAGGTGGAAGGCAGAGATACGTGCTAAACATAGCAGCTGACATTATTCATAGCAACATGTCAACTAAAGACATTTATTGTCAACTAGAACAGCCCGCGGCAAATCTCCCAGTTACCATGAGAAACTTTCAAGCATCACTTTTCATATTATCTTCCAATCGCCATCCTCCTTTTATTCTATAACATATACAATAACATCTTTTTATTTCAGTTTTCTTCTGACAGGGTGTGGTATATTAGTTGCTTATTGATTAGAGTATAGCGAGAATAGAAAATGTCTATTTATGAATCTATTGAAGGATGAAGATGTGTCGTAATAAACAGTTTAAACCCACTATTTATGGTAATGGTGATGTCGAATTTCTCGAATCGCGTCTATTTATATATCTTTATTGATGCATCATCACAGTTTCAGATATTAATTGCCCCAGATGATTTGGCTGTATGATATTAATATAAAAAAGAAAAACATTTGTTAAAATGCAACATTATTTTAGACTCTTTTTATAGAAACATAAAATATCTGATTAGATGAATAAATTTATTGTTGTCAATATTCGCACGGGAAACTTTATTACGATAACTTTGAAGATGACTCAGCGTTAGGGAAAGATTCGCTCGAGCCAATAGCATATCTATTTACTATCTACTTGTACCCTGCAGTCATAGTAGAAATTATCGGTTTGCTCCTAAACTTGACAAGTGAAATTTAATCTTCAGTGATTTTTAACAAAACTCAGCCCATCATATTATCTGAAGCGAAATAAAGGGTCACGACCTCCATCTTTCAGCCAAACTTAAAGGATGTTAGCGTATGTCACAAAGATTATTCTGCTTAGTGATTAGGCTGACAGATTTTCGATTATCTATCATTGCTTTTGATTTTAGCCGATCGTTAACACCAACGGGTATCGAACAATGCCAGGATTAGCTATTATATTGTTGCCAAATACCATAACATTAGGGTCAACAGTACGATGGACACCACGCTTTTATTGCCCCGTAGAGCTGTACCACCAAACTGCACTGGGTGTTCTTCGAGACAAAAGAATCATGACAATACAAATAATCATTATCATTCTTAAACAAACGCTGATTAAAAGTATTAATTAAAGGGGTTTGTTACAAATTGGAAATCTGATCGTGATAAAATGTAAATGGTGGGGGGGGGGGCAATGCCCATATAAATCCAATGCCGGGTTTGGAATCTCTATGTGCGACATTTACGTATTGACTCCCTGCTGAATTGTATTACAATCACCGAAATCCGATCTCTTAATGGTGAAATTTGATCATGTCACTATCCAGGTAATTCAATGACAGTATTATCCTCCTTCCCTTGGAAAGGTCATTGCCTGCTAGGGTCGATGTGACACAATTCAGTCCATCATACTCAACATGTTTTAACTACGCCAATCAAAGAAATTTGTAACATTTAATCTCACCCTTTAAGAAGGGGGATTACCCCAGCACAAAAGGAACGAGGACTATATTAATCAAACTTACAAAACCAGTGACATTAATAAAGCGTTAATAGTTTATGATAAGAGAATAAATGGTCTAACAGGTAACTTTGACAAGTGTTAAGAATTAATGTTGATACGTCTAAACAAATGGAAAGCAAATCCCACTTAATCGGGAACATCTTCCGAAAGAGGATCTTGAACTCTGATCAGTTCAAAGCTGCAATGTCAATAATCACGTCCATAAACCGAGACAGTCAATTAAAACACTACTGTGGATGGTGCTGTCCACCATATCAAAATTATGTCATTTGTATCAAGTGAACGGTAACAGAAATCGTTAATGCCAGAAACACAACGACTATTTTTTGCATATTACATTAAATTTCTCAAAATCTAAAACAAGGAACTTTTTTTTTTACATAAAATAAAATCCCATGTTGCATCCAGTATAATTAATGTTTCCTACTGAGCATCATTAATGTAATAAGTCCTGGTATTAGTCAACTGGAAGTTGTGTTGTTAAAATAGCATTATGCAAGAGCAAAATCTGCTTATTACAGATCTTTCTTTAGGCCTGAGATCTTATCTAAATAATCAATTAGACATTAATTAACATATCCAGGCCATAATAAACTCTTTATGTCAAGGCTAGCCTTCGATGTTGGCAGATTAAATTCTTATATGCCGCTTAATGGCCGTTGATAATTAAATCAATCAAGTGGATAATCGAGACTATGCTGTTTATATTAATGATTTGAGTAATGATGACCGAGGCTATGTGAATATTTCAAACGCTTTTTTTCTAGGCTAATAATGGATCAATTTGACTGAAATTTTCAGCAAATTATCTTTTCACAATCTAGTTTTTAACTATTATAGTGAGAACTGCAATCTCTTTTTCTTATCTCCCATAATGTTACTTTAATTCTATGAATTATTAAAACGTGTTTAAAATCCTCGGTCTCCATCATTGTAAGATGTCCACCAGGATGACAAGAGAGTTCTTATTCAAAAGTTAATGGGTCATTAGGAGCCAGCAGACTTACAGACAACACCAGTCTTGTACAGGTGGTGTGGTAAGTATGGGAAGCTGGGTATTATCTGATACATGTCAAATATAACCCAGACAGTTTTGAAGGTACGAAAACTCTATTATGTAATTGCCAAAAGGAACATTATCTTTCATAACATTATCTTCATGTTCAACAACTTTATTAACAATTTTCACATTACACTGTGTTTAAGGTGAGTGTATGTATCCACGGGTTAATGGTAAACGTAAATAAGAATGTATTATATTGTGCATTTATAACATTTGTCGTATGTGTGATTGTATGCATGTAAGCTATAAATATCGTCAATACCATATTGAATATAGGTATAATTCACATAACTAGTACTATACTACATGTATTCCTAAACAACTGCTTTGTCTATTTAACTGGAGTAATTCATAACAATTGCTTTAAAGGTGTAAAGGCATTATTGTCTATATAATATTTGAAAATCAACTTTAATACAGCTGCCATAAAAATGTAGATATAATACAACTATGACTAAAGGTAATGTATGTAAGATAATTTAACCTATCTACCGTTAACAAATATATAATATGTATATATTGTTAATCCACTAATCCTTCATGCGAAAGTTATTATAGTATTCAATTGTTGATCGTTTAGCTGGCAATACAATAATGATCTTCCAAAATTTAAACGGTACAAAATACAAACCGTTTATAAGCATTTATCAAAAGCTGGACTAACCCTTCTTATATGTAGCTATGGAGAGTTTTTTTGTTGTGTAACATGTTACAATTGAGACAGACTTAGGTGAATAGATAGTACATGTATTACACTACTTGTTCTCGTAATTTGCAAACGGGCAAGCCTACAAATCTCAGATTTAAAAAAAAAACTTCCATCAGCCCGTTACAGTTAATGCGGTCCAAATGCCCATGAACTTGCCATCACACGTGGTTTCATCCCTCTATTGCTATTATATGAAAATAAAGGATGTTTTTTTAACCTAAAATTGATCTAAAATTTTGTGTTTGAAATACGCAAGAGTTATGCGTTTCTCCTTTATTACGTTACTCATAAAAACAAAAGCGTTGTTTGAAAATTTAAAGACGTGTTTAGAAATTGACGCCAATAGCCACTTCTGGAACAATTTGTTTTAATAATTGTAACATTTAAAAGCTTGTTTTAATTCAAATTCAAAACAGATGTTAAGCGACGTTTTTCTCGAATATAGAAAAGTTGGTCTAGCCCATTTTCTGTCTCGACTAGATAAACTGGTCCTCAATATAGCTTACAAACCAATTCAACCAGTTAAAGCTGGAAATGTTGAATTTCAACAAACTCTGTTGAAACTCGCCATAATCAATTTTGCAATCAAATTGTAGTCAACGCTGTTTTACTTCTATGCATATTTCAATCATGGACTTTTTTCAGGTTCGTTGCACAAAGTTTTAATTTGCATAATGCTGCGTGCAGATCATCCCGTCACATTTTTTATTGTGTGACATCGCAAGGTTACAGAAAACGCCTATAATAAACGATACACGAATATACATTTCAGAAACGGCAGGTTATATCTATAAGTCAAAGGAAGCGCCACCATTGAGACCCCATGTCCTTCAAAACTGAGTAACACCCCGTTAAATGTATGAAAATAGTATAATATTTGAACTACCACCTTAAGGAAGGGTATACCAATTACTATGAAATTGTAGAAACATGCACCTTCGAATATATTTCATTTGCAATGATTTTGTTTCGTACGAAAAGTCCGCCTGACAGGATTACAGCTAAATACGTGTATTTCATAAAATCTCTTTCATAGCTTACTTGGTTAAAAAAAAAGAATTTCACAAAGCAATCAATACAAGTCTCAAAGTTAATGTTGAAATCCTTCGAGGGTAAACATACCAAATTAGTTTGAAGGATTTCGTTCAAAATAATATACGCAATGCAAAACTTGGTTAATTTAAAGCTTGTTAAAAGAAACAATTCACCTAAAATTTTTGATAAAAGTGTGGGGACCTAAAGTGCTTTTCAAGTATGCAGGTAGGTTTTCACGAAAATAACCAATTCATTATGTGTAGATGAGATATTTCTGCAAACCAAGAAAGGGACAATGTTCTTATGAAGTGTTAAGTAATCTCCTGTCAAAATACTCCGCATTTATCTTACATTTGGATGCAACAGTACATAGGCGTCAGATTCATAAACTGGATTCATCCATTAGGATAAACTAAATGTCCTAAATATAGCACTGGTTTCGTAACATTTTTAATTGTTACGACCTTTTACACAATGCAGTTTCTGTTTGAGATTTATGTCAACTATTTCTAGGAAATAAAATAATATTCGATGGTGACCTTTAGAGGTCACGAATACTAATAGTGTCATGAATATAGATAAGTTGACCTACTCTTCACATGTTTCATATATTTTATGGAGTATAGTCACTAACCGTATACATAACACATACATATATATATATCATATGTATAAATTAATTCGACTAATTCTAATAATAGGTATGTAATGCGTCCAATTAGCAGATATGAAGTGTAATAATCCTTCTTAATTCATGATCAAGCCAAATTAGAAAGTGATTGTTCCCTACAAACAATAAAACCCATCCTTAGTAGGCTAATCTCTTATTTGGCATGGAATGCATGCTGAGATTGATCCACAAAAGATTGGATAACTTATAGAAACGATACTTTAAGTGGGAGCTTCACAATTATTAAGATTCGATAACTTATAGAAACGATACTTTAAGTGGGAGCTTCACA
Organism: Patella caerulea; assembly: GCA_036850965.1. Taxonomy (NCBI): domain Eukaryota; kingdom Metazoa; phylum Mollusca; class Gastropoda; family Patellidae; genus Patella; species Patella caerulea. The sequence goes on from JAZGQO010000011.1 coordinate 20,629,421, forward strand.
ATTATTATGCTTAAAGGGCTAACTCATTAGATCAAGACGAATCTAGGTAGATTTACTAAAACCCCAAATGTTAAAATAAATATTGATATCCATAAATTTCAAGCCAACTTATGATTTCTCTAAATGTTCAAATCGATTGTTCCTCTCTATTAATTTCAACAGAAAAATAGAGTACAGTAGCTTAAACTGACCACAGGTCAGCCGCGGTAAAAGTGTAATCGACACAAGATGTCAATATCTCAGATTTATAGTCGACCAATACTTTAATTATCTAATGTTCCAGAACATTTTTTTTATGTTATTTTGATGTAAAGAGTAAGAGTAACAAAATGAACATGATAAAGGAAGGTAATGAGTGATTGATGGAAGTGTTCAAGTGTTGACAATCGGTGAGCCAGATGTTAATCAAATAAACTTGTGTTTCTAGTGTTTTATTGTGAACTTGACAATGTTTGGCTGTCGTCAACTTTAATTAGTTCAACACACACATCAATAGTTAAATATACTGGAATCGTGTTCTAACACTTCTACATAATTCCTTGTCCAATTTCGTACTGCGTTCTAAGCGGGGACAGCGTTCCAAATGTGTAAGTTTGGTCGAGGTCGGGCTAGGCCAGATTAGCAGTTAACTTTCCTCTGACCTCCATTTATGTTTATTCATTGAATGAATTGTGTAACGTTTGTTGTTGATTTATGTTGAGGTGCACAGAACCTTAGTGTGAGAATGTTAAATTGTTATTGAAAATACGCAACTAAACTATTCTAAACCCGTGGTCTGCCAATGGTTTGAAGTTCGCATATACTACGTAGTAACTGATGATTTACCTTTCCTGCGAATCAAAAAGTAATATAATTTTAAGAATCCTCTTCCGAAAGTCCGACCCCATGCTTAATACAAGGCGTGGCCTGTTATTCTGGATTACGAAAACAATTGTCTCGAGCCCAGCTTTAGCCAAATCCCAAGGTGAAATGGAACAAATAGAAAATGAAAAGGTTCTTTTCTTCTGGCAATCCGTATCGTAATCTACTTGTACCCTTGATCCCCTTTACTTCAGCTTTGGTCATCCAATATCTAAGTCGGAAGTAAATAGGTGGAATGAACTGACCGATTGTCATGTGTAAATTTATTGTCAGTGTCCATAGCCGGTATTTACCGTTCATCTGACATTCACACAAGACAGTAAATAGAACAACAGAGAATCGGTGAGAGTCAGCTGTCTCTTGTTAAATATTGCCAAGTTTTTAAAATGTAGCAAACACACAGAGAATTATGGTTGAATCCGTGCTCTAGTATACTATCTGATGTATTAAGCAACTCATATAGGTTGGTATTACCTAGAAGTCAGTAATACAAACAAAAACCGATAATAATATATAAATATTTTAAAGACGGTCTAAAAAAGGGCGAAATCAAAACATCAAACTCAACTCTGTCAAAGCGCCATTTCCTGCCCCCCCCCCAAACACACACCACCACCTCGACATTGATCATCTGATCAATTACTGTATCATATTCTCAACGTGAGCAAATGTCGAATCCCATTCTTTCATTTCGAATATCGCTCTAAGCACTTACCTTGTAATGTTCTAGCACGCCTAAAGCACGTGCATAACCATCTTGGGAATATACACACAATGCCGCCAAAATTTCGAATATCTGTTTCCTGACAGCGACTTCATCTTTCTCTAAGGCTGAAATTATAATGAATCAGACAATCCCTGTTATATGCAAATATTTTCAGTAGATGAATAATAAATAAGATAATTTCCCGCAAATACCCCATAATTTCAAACATAACAATTTCGAATTAATAATATCTAAAGTTTTTGGAGGTAAGGGCAAATTGTGTATACAAGTTGAAAATTGCGTATACGAGTAGAATGATGACAAATATAAGTGAAATTGTTACACCTTTCAGTGATATCTTTTCATGACACGACTCGGGCTACATTTCGGTATTTCAAAATTCAGCTTGTTGATGACTAATATTGAAACTGTGTCAAATAGCCTTCTTGTCCAAACCACGTGGGTAATATTGTTTTAGTACAGTCGTTAAAAAGTTTACTTTCGTTGTTGTACCATAATAAACCCAACTTGTATGTTTTTTGTTTAAATAAGATACACCATGTTTGAAGAACTTAAAATATTAGACTCGGGTCGGTGGCGTGATAAAAGACTGGTTATTACAGTTAATTATGAGTTATGTAAATCAGCAGTATTAGGAACATTTTTCGTAATTTTCTGCTCACCTCCACTTCGCAGTTCTACGAATGCACTTGTGATATCGCACCTATGGTGAGTATCGTTATCAAGTACCCCATATAATGTGAAAACAATAATCTAATGATCGGAGTGGCGGTGTGGTGGGGGGGGGGGGCTGTGACAATATATTTACATGGATAATTACCGTTTAAGACACCCATTTAAATATGCAACAAGCCCAAACCTCTGCCAATTCATGTAAGATCGACATGAAAAGTGGCATGCGTTTTCATTGGAATTATGAGGTCGTGTAACAAATCCAATGCCGTCAATCAATGCGGAATTGTCCAAGAAACAGGCACTCTGGGTTCCCTGTCGATCATACATGAAATACAAAGGATTAAGGTTTTATTCAAAAAGAGGTCCAGAAAGAGGTGGGGGCATAACAGTTTGCGCGGTATTACGTCTAAGATCAGCCCGCTATTAGGTCACTATTTACTTGAAATAATATTATATTTATTGGCAAATATATTTGCCGTGTTAAAATTGATACCTAGAATAGGGATAATATGTAATTGTAAAATCATTTGTTTTGTAATACAACATGACCCCTAAGTTCTCACTTAATCCCATACTGGATAGTTATGCCATAGTATTCAATGAAAATTGTCATGCAGCATTTTAGACATTTTAATAGACAATGACTAGTTAAATTTTTCAATAGGAAATCGAATACATTTTCTAACCCCGTAACAATTAAATGTAAATTAGCACCTTGAATGACCACCTCGCCCCACCATCCCGAACTTTCCATTTTAATTCTCCGAATGTAGTTTGTTTTCATGGTACTTCATATTTTACTGCCTACATGTATATGTACTTTATCTAAGGTACTGGCCATATACTTCATGTATATTGCTGTTAACTTCCTTAACGAACGCACACCTGCGTGTAAAAGGGCCACAGAGCAATTTAAGAGTAATGTATCACGCTTTATAACTAACACTGCTACACGTTGCGCTGAATTTTGAGTTGGACATTGAATGTCTTCATTTGTGTAAGTGTCAGCAATAATGATCATATATATTTTCTTCTTTGGTTATTCGATTCGAGCAACTCGGGATTACAACAGAACCCGATATAAAGTTCCCAGGACTTTAGTAGCCATACCCACAACGTATGTTTGACAAGATTTAGGGATTGGCTTTTGTCCAGTTTGCATTTTCTGTACCTTTTGAAATGGAAATAAGACGATCGGGCATCTTGAATGTTGTATTAACTCGAGACAGATAAACGAGATATGTACGAATAGCTAACTTAAAACAATAAGGATCATTCCACAATGTTGAAAGATGCAAGTGTTATCGCCTCTCAGATCAAAAGATTTTTACCTTAAACGTTGTTCGTTCATCTATCTAAAAGATGGGCTTGTTGTCAATGACAAACACAGCTGAAGCTCTTACATGAAAAAAGGATGCGCCATGTTGATTTTGGCTTTGTTATATGGCTTCTGTCTTTTTGAACAGTAAATAGTTGAAACTTTATTGAAATGTTTCTACCCAAGTAATTTTTATCAAAGTTAACAGATATCGTTGTTATAACTGCCGACAGGAAATGCAGGATTTTCTAAAACGTCAGTGTTTCTCCTTTAGACTTAAAATACGATGGTCAGCATTTAGACACGATTGTTTGGTATAATCTCATGTCCATGAACATTTCACATTTATTTTGTTCTTAAATACATGTTTATAACAAATGAGGAGAATTAGCCAAAGTGCATCTCCCTGGTGACTACCGCTATAGGATTTCCCTTCCCGTCAAATTAACTGTATTCCACCTGTAAAATGGCTGACTTTTAATGTGTTAAGAATCTTAAATACAGTTAGTTTCAAGAAGTCAAGCCATTTAAAATTTCGGTGTGTTGTTTATGTTTTATTCAATAATGAAAGCTAACTGTACGAGTTACTAAAACCTTTCGCCTCTCGGTTTGAATGCAAGCAAATATGTATAGCCATGTTAAGTAAACAGTTCCTAGTGGCTTTGCCAATTTACACATTCTACATGCATATTCAAACATCACCAGATAGCTATTGTACGAATATTATTTCAAAACTTCAGCTAAAGATAAATATCCCCCGAGGAAAATCTTAACACACACGGTTTGTGGGATATGGCCGAATGGTGTTGGTAATATATTTTCGGACCACGAGTTCAAGATCCCCCTCCCTGTATTCAATATGAAATGTATGTTTAACCTAGTGTATCTGAATATATTACAGATATTAGAGTATATGACTAATATCCTCTTTTAGAAACTAGCTTAAAAAAAGTAAAATCATCAGCAATTATGTTTAAGCATGTCCCAAAATAGAGTTGGCTTCTTCTAAACTCTGGCATAAAAATCATACAGCGACACGTCGTATTTACTTTTTCTGGCTTAACACAACAGTTAAACTTTTAATTCGAAAAAATGTTATATTCCTTATAAAAACAAACACCATAAAGTAAGGTATCCATTTTCGTAATAAGTTAATAAAAGAACAATATCTTGTTGAGATTCAAACAATCTGGTAAACTGCTATAGTTATTTCTAATTGTCATTAATCGATCATGAATATATAAAGTACTATTAAGACTATGTATAAGTTATGCAATACGGTTTTATATAGGTCAAGTATTATTTAGGATTGACCGGAACTGAAACTATCCTTAATTTTTCACATATGTTCCCCCCTAAAAAAACCATAATGGTAGGATTTTCTTACCTGAGGCGAATTTGCCCAAAAAGTCTTCAGTTTCAATTAAATAATCCAAACTTGTTGTGGATTCCATAATGTGATTTTTAATTATTCCAAAGTACTAGAGAATGAATTATACACAATAAAACACGCATTGTTTCCAGTTTCTTACATCGTTAACTTTAGAAAATATCTCTATATCCATTGTACATTAAGGTTGCTACTACTTTGCGAAGTAGTCAATGCTATCAAATTGTTTACCTGCCCGATAGTTTTGATTGACGTATTAAGCGACCAATGAGATTTAAGGAAGACACGCCTACCTTTTTTACCTGGATGTACTGGTAACACTCGAACCTTTATTTTAACAAAGCTAATTAACTTGGAAGATTCCAGAATTTACAAATCGAGTTTATTTCAGCGAAAATTTTGACACTGTCTATTAAAAAGTTCATTTTAAAACGACTTAAGATATTTTCTATGTCAAACGTAGTCCAGGTGTTTAAGGTAGATATGGCCGTTAAGATTTAAAAATATGATTTGATGCTAGTCGCCCTTCATTGCCTTACTTTATTCAAACCTGAACAACGATGGAATGTATAAAAAACTAGGATGATAAGATGTACACTGGTGTGGAAAAAGGGGATGACTCTGCTTTATTATTAGAACTATGTTGACAATACATCGACCCCATTTACATTATAATACGTAACCTTTAAATTTGTATAAAATGTGGTTACACTTTCTAGAACATCTGATACCACTTTTGTTTGAGGAATTCGCATACCTTACAATTTTTGTTATACTGAAATATAGTCATTAAAATGTATGCAAAAACACTTAATTTAATAATTTGCAATAGACAAAACACAATTTAATGAACAACAGAAAAAACTTCCGCATTTTTGGAATCGGGAAATAATTTTATAACCACCGTCAAAACATTTATATGAATTTACACTGTCCCCGTAATTGTGGAGTGTTTAAGTGGTCGAGACGGTGTATGTGTTGTGTGTGTGTAGTGGGGCGGGGGTGTATCGGCACTGTCAGTTTATGAGCAGCAACTGTGCTATAGATATATTGAAATTTCACATTAATTTTTAACAGTATAAATACTAATGTATATAAAACATATCTTCGGTCACGAGCCAGTTATTTACCAAAATATCAGAATGTGGTTTGGTGTGAAATAGATTTATTTTACGTGCCCTTCTGCCGAAGGGATATCGCAGAGTCCAAAATGTACACACCTGAATGCCCCAATATAAGTTATGTTTGCCAAAGCCTATTATCACAAGAAAGGCGGTAATTTAGATTAAGTGAGAGTTATAATGATTGTGTTATCATCATTAGGAAAGTTTAGCTAGATGTTATTTATTCTTACATCAAATCTTCAATTATCAGACCCGTGAGTGTATATAGGAAGAGCTTTTATCAGCTTTATGCTGATACCTGATCATTACTTATCCACAAAACATGGAACTTACACAGGATAAGATAAGCAAACTTTATAAATATAGCATTCTACTGACACAACACATTCTCTGCCAATCATCTGTGGAATTACTGATTTTATTCACAATTAAAAAAATAAGTCATAATCATACACTTAAACATGCACGCTATTCAAATTAATAATGAAATCTGAATATGTGGGACAAAATGTTTAAATATTTCGAATTCCTGGATTAAAAATTATGAAAAAAAGTAAAATAAATTTTCAAATATTATGATAAATGTCATTTTAAACATAGAGTACAGCTCGTGATAATTATCGTATAAATTAGCCATTTGTATAGTACATACATTATCATAATATAAAGTTGAACGTAATATATGTTATAGTCATTAGAATGACTGGATAAATTATGTTCTAATGATAATTACAGCCATTTACTTTACCTTAACACCTAATATACTGTCCATTCGAACCCGTTTACATTCAGGCCACCTACCCATCGTGTGGCCTTATTAGAGTTTTATTCTATAGGTAAGTTCTTAAGTGGTCATAACCACCTCTTTATGGTCACTTCAAAGGAGACTGACCACTACTCTTAGTATATAAATATAGATATGAAGCTCCTACTAAAATTACAAGTGACTTTTCACTGAGTCTAGCGTTTATCACTTGTTGATGTTATTTACATACGATTTAATGCTACGGGGTCAGACTCATCAGAATGTTGAATACAGACCTTGAGACATCTATACCGGCATACGTAGTAATTTAGTCCACCGACCTGCATAATATTACACTAGTTAAACATGATTAACTCATATTCACATGCTTTGATAAATAAATTCCAGTCCCAAAATTGTCATATCAGATTACACATGTCGAAGTCTTAGTTTGCGTTCCCTTCCATTTGGTTTTTTAAACAAAATTATTTGGAATTTTGCAGATGCCACTCAGTATTTTGGAAATTTCTGGACTAACTTCTATGCCAAATTTGAATTTCTGATGGAAGTGGTGTTTTGTTTTGTCTTTTGACCTCTAAAGAATCGACAGGGAAGTATTTTCGTCATATGGTTATATGGATAAGTCGCTGGCTCGCTAGCCTGGAGGTTGGGTGTTCGATCCCTGCATTGGCCTTGAAAGTTCATCCAGATTTTCCGATGTGGTTTCCTCTTGTCATTGATGAAGGACAGGGTGCCTAACTTCGTTCGAATGGTACAAAAAAACCGAGGTTTCGTGTACACGTAAAAGATACCTTGGCAGTTGGAATTCAATATAACAGTAGGCCATAGCACCACTACCCGGGCAAAATTTTCGTCGTAGCACACTGTGTGCGCACGCCCGTCTTCATTTGCCCAATTCATTTCATTTTAAGGGGATGAGCTTGAAAATCTCGTCTGTGCCCACCACGGCTTTCCTTGCGTTAAAAATCAGGAACATTGCCGTTGTCAATCTGACTGGTCACACCACAAAATTCAACAGTCTGTGTAATAATCTATTTATGAAAGATACACCGTAAATTTTGTTTTAAATAGATACAAAAGAACATCGGTTTGTCTTAATTCAATTACTTTAATCTCTCGTTTTGTTCTATATACATGAATATCATATCATTTTGATATGGTACTTCCAAATTGACTTCAAAGAGTTTAACCGATATAGCAATAATTTATGTATGTTTAATTAGCACATATACATATTTAAATGGACGTATTGTACACGTAAATTAAACAATGTTAATGCTATATTGTTATGTTAATGATAAGAGGAGAAAGGTGTGAGCCAGCATAATTGAATAGTTTGATAAAAAGATGTTAATAGAGAGAACAGGGAAATACCTTATTATTTATTCTCTGTTTTACACGTTTTCCAATTTATCTTATTGTTATCCCACGCGATGACAATACATATATAAGTTTGGAAGGATAATACTTATTAACATAGGTTTATCGTTACTTTTGATATCATAGTTACGGCGACTTGTTAAAAATGCATGCCAATTGCTCCCCGTGTTAAAACAGTAGATTCCGAAACCTGGATTGTTATTTCATAATATTATGAAAGCATGCACCTTGTTAGAGCATGAACCAATTTTTATTGGTCTTTTAAGAGGTACTTTGTTCAACAACTCACTCATATTTCTTTAAATAGAGAATCCAGATTTTATAAATTTAAGCTAAATCTGCGAATAACTAAGTTCATTCCTATATTTAAGTGATGACTTGCGTATTATTTTTTATTATATGCTATATAGTTTGTATTGCCTGTGCTGTTTTATGTGTTGTTTTTTTTCTATGCATGTTTTGTTAAACTTAAAAATGGCAATACAGGTTTTACTGACACACCTGCATGAGCAATAAACTGTCGTTTGTCTTACCATTAATTTCAAGTTGTTGTTAAGAAAGAACCATAACATTTTGATAAAAAGGAAAGTATCAAGATCAGTATAGTGGCCACTTAAGAGTTTTTGTTTTAGCTTCAATTCCTTCAAACATTATGTAAACCGTACATGTATTTGGGCATTTATCAACAAACGAAGCCCATATTCAACTCTCTAGAACATCGTATGGCAGAGATTTAAAGCATCTGGATTATCTATTTTTGGACAATTATAGCTATCACGACCAACTCTTTATATAAATCTGACACAATGCATATTTAAAGGAGTTTTCCAGGCTCCAAGTTCACAAAGCATTCGCAATCTTAAGTTAAGAATTTGTTCAAAATAGTTCGCCTTATTTTTTAACTAAAATATAGTCTTTTGTAAAACTTTTGTTGTTTTAATGTATCAAATATGTTTATGTTTATAGAATTTGATATAGCGCTCATTATTACATATTTGATGTATTCAATGGCGCTTTACATGAACAACATATACCCACACACACACCACAACACGCAAATTAAATTAATAAATACATAATAAAAGTTATTTGCAGAGGCGCACTATTTTAGATTTCGCGGTAGTCTATTCCATAGTTTTGGTCCTGCTACACTATACCAATAAGCAACTATGCGCAAAGTTTTGTATTTCTGGATCAAACATACTTCTCATAAACAGTGATTGAAAGTTGAGTAAATTCCCAACTTAAGTCTGAGAATGCTTTGTGAACTCGGACCGGGTTATTTGTATCAGTGATTAATTTGTGAAATCTTAGACGGTTTCAGTAATTGAAATGTTATACGTTTTTTGCACATTTCAACAAATCGCAAGGAACTACAAACAAGAATCCAATATTGAACTCGAAGAAACAAACATTTTAAAATTTCAGGCTAGAAAAAATACAACAATCGAGTAACACACATACATTATATACTAAATGTAGAAAAATATTAATATATTTATAAAACCTCATGTTTCTGGCTTACAATGACCGTGCTTATAATATGTATGTGATGGAGTTATTGTCAGTTACCGTCAGCTCACAGAAAACAAGTACCGTATTAAATGAGAAAATATGACATTTTCTGGGTGACACCCCGTATACACGTATAACCATTTATTAAATGACGAACACAGGATACAATCATTGCCATCATTCTCTAAGTCATCATCATCACCATCATCATCGTTGTCGTCGTCATCGTCATCATCATCAACTAGTAAGCGCTTTTGGCAGGTTTTTTAATTAATTCTATGTATATATTGCAGCTTAAAATATTGATGGGCGGCCAAACAACCCCAGAAATATTTTATTTCATAAATAAAGTGCCGGTAATGGCAACGAACCGAAATTAAATTATCACGCGTCAAGATTTATACGTAAAAAATGACGATTGCTCATATATATTACATATAAATTATGTATACAATGATAAAATTCATTGTCTAACATGGTTCAAACATTCTCAATCTTTTAATCGCCTTAAAAGTGTGAATAGAGAGCACAGAAAAAGTATGGAATGATATATGGATAACTGGAGCCAGTGGGATAAACTTTATTAGATTGTAAGCTAGAATAATCCAATATTTATTGGGAATTAACACTTTATAATAATAAAAACTACATAGCTTTCTTCAAGTATTGTTTATTACATTTCAACACCAACTGTCTTTTGTTATATCGTGACCTTACTTCACCTCAGATAGATGAACATTTTAAAAACAGGATTGACCCGGGAACATAACAATAAATATCTGCTAGTATTTATTATACATGGAAATGTTAAGCAGTAAGGAATGTTACTATTATATTTATTAGATTACTAGTTACATACATGTATAAAGTTAGCTAGAAACGTTAATCAATACGGTTTCATGAAATGTAGCTCTTTCTAGATATTTGAATAATGATATTGGATGTTCTATGGGGAATATTCGCCCCTGGTAGCTAAACTGCATGCGAATGTTTGAATTAAGATTTCAGAAATCGTATTAAATGGGTAGACGATAACCTCGATGCACTGGCCACCGGAACAGTCACTTGCTGAAGATAATGTGGTTTAAAGTTACAGTTTAAAATTTAAACAATAAACATGTAGTTACTATTTCTTATGTTTCCAGGCGTTATTGATTAAATCTAACAACAAAAGAATAGAATGATAGGCGGGGTCATGTTTACAAATTCTGTGAAGAGACATATTTGTACTAACGTATACTATACAGATTACATTATATATAAATCATTGTTATTAATAGATCAATTATTCCAGTGCAAGGATCACAAATAGAGAACATTTTTAGCGTATTTATGAAACAAAAGCCCTGTAATGATTTGCCAGGAAAGCTAATCACAGAGCGATGTTGTCACATTTTATTTTGTTAAAATTAGCGGAATCACGCATCAACTTGTAAACTTTCAGAAGTTAACACGTCTTCAGATATTGCTGTTCCTAGATCTGCATATTGCAAGTCTTTATTTAGGCTTCAGGGGTTACAGAAATTATTAATTAAACCTTAATTTACATGACAAGCTCAAAATCGACCAATTAATGGCCGACCAAGCTAACGTTTACCGATGTCACTACAGGAGACTTCCCATGAAAGACATGCAAAGCGAGGGTATCATAGCCATTGAGAATGTTACTTGATAATCGAAAATGTGTCGGTAGAATTATCGTTTGTTAATCAAACGACCGGCAATTCACGTACACGGCGCGGACACAGTTGATGCCCATTTCTACCCCAAACTTGCATCAGTAACAATTCCGTTCAGATTTAAGTAATTTAACTGAAATTTTCAATATTTTCTTTTTTCTCATCTTTATTTTTAAATTAATGTATTATAGCAAGAATGGCCAGCTCTTTATTAAACTCTTAACTAATGTATCTTTAAGTTTATAACAACAGGAAGAAAGCGTTATATAAAATGTACCGAGTTTTATAATGTTTCAAAATATTTCTGCGTGAATTTCCTTGTTATTCAGCCTTTAAATTTTCCATGATTTTGAAAATTTCGGCAATGTTATTACCACTAAACTCTAGTATATCACATGTAAGGGCATTATATTAATGTTAAATATTTTAGTTCGGCCGGGTGATTCCATAATACGCATAATGAGATACGAGTTCCAAATTAAGAAAAATAATGTCAGCTAACTTTATACATGTATGTAACTAGTAATCTAATAAATATAATAGTAACATTCCTTACTGCTTAACATTTCCATGTATAATAAATACTAGCAGATATTTATTGTTATGTTCCCGGGTCAATCCTGTTTTTAAAATGTTCATCTATCTGAGGTGAAGTAAGGTCACGATATAACAAAAGACAGTTGGTGTTGAAATGTAATAAACAATACTTGAAGAAAGCTATGTAGTTTTTATTATTATAAAGTGTTAATTCCCAATAAATATTGGATTATTCTAGCTTACAATCTAATAAAGTTTATCCCACTGGCTCCAGTTATCCATATATCATTCCATACTTTTTCTGTGCTCTCTATTCACACTTTTAAGGCGATTAAAAGATTGAGAATGTTTGAACCATGTTAGACAATGAATTTTATCATTGTATACATAATTTATATGTAATATATATGAGCAATCGTCATTTTTTACGTATAAATCTTGACGCGTGATAATTTAATTTCGGTTCGTTGCCATTACCGGCACTTTATTTATGAAATAAAATATTTCTGGGGTTGTTTGGCCGCCCATCAATATTTTAAGCTGCAATATATACATAGAATTAATTAAAAAACCTGCCAAAAGCGCTTACTAGTTGATGATGATGACGATGACGACGACAACGATGATGATGGTGATGATGATGACTTAGAGAATGATGGCAATGATTGTATCCTGTGTTCGTCATTTAATAAATGGTTATACGTGTATACGGGGTGTCACCCAGAAAATGTCATATTTTCTCATTTAATACGGTACTTGTTTTCTGTGAGCTGACGGTAACTGACAATAACTCCATCACATACATATTATAAGCACGGTCATTGTAAGCCAGAAACATGAGGTTTTATAAATATATTAATATTTTTCTACATTTAGTATATAATGTATGTGTGTTACTCGATTGTTGTATTTTTTCTAGCCTGAAATTTTAAAATGTTTGTTTCTTCGAGTTCAATATTGGATTCTTGTTTGTAGTTCCTTGCGATTTGTTGAAATGTGCAAAAAACGTATAACATTTCAATTACTGAAACCGTCTAAGATTTCACAAATTAATCACTGATACAAATAACCCGGTCCGAGTTCACAAAGCATTCTCAGACTTAAGTTGGGAATTTACTCAACTTTCAATCACTGTTTATGAGAAGTATGTTTGATCCAGAAATACAAAACTTTGCGCATAGTTGCTTATTGGTATAGTGTAGCAGGACCAAAACTATGGAATAGACTACCGCGAAATCTAAAATAGTGCGCCTCTGCAAATAACTTTTATTATGTATTTATTAATTTAATTTGCGTGTTGTGGTGTGTGTGTGGGTATATGTTGTTCATGTAAAGCGCCATTGAATACATCAAATATGTAATAATGAGCGCTATATCAAATTCTATAAACATAAACATATTTGATACATTAAAACAACAAAAGTTTTACAAAAGACTATATTTTAGTTAAAAAATAAGGCGAACTATTTTGAACAAATTCTTAACTTAAGATTGCGAATGCTTTGTGAACTTGGAGCCTGGAAAACTCCTTTAAATATGCATTGTGTCAGATTTATATAAAGAGTTGGTCGTGATAGCTATAATTGTCCAAAAATAGATAATCCAGATGCTTTAAATCTCTGCCATACGATGTTCTAGAGAGTTGAATATGGGCTTCGTTTGTTGATAAATGCCCAAATACATGTACGGTTTACATAATGTTTGAAGGAATTGAAGCTAAAACAAAAACTCTTAAGTGGCCACTATACTGATCTTGATACTTTCCTTTTTATCAAAATGTTATGGTTCTTTCTTAACAACAACTTGAAATTAATGGTAAGACAAACGACAGTTTATTGCTCATGCAGGTGTGTCAGTAAAACCTGTATTGCCATTTTTAAGTTTAACAAAACATGCATAGAAAAAAAACAACACATAAAACAGCACAGGCAATACAAACTATATAGCATATAATAAAAAATAATACGCAAGTCATCACTTAAATATAGGAATGAACTTAGTTATTCGCAGATTTAGCTTAAATTTATAAAATCTGGATTCTCTATTTAAAGAAATATGAGTGAGTTGTTGAACAAAGTACCTCTTAAAAGACCAATAAAAATTGGTTCATGCTCTAACAAGGTGCATGCTTTCATAATATTATGAAATAACAATCCAGGTTTCGGAATCTACTGTTTTAACACGGGGAGCAATTGGCATGCATTTTTAACAAGTCGCCGTAACTATGATATCAAAAGTAACGATAAACCTATGTTAATAAGTATTATCCTTCCAAACTTATATATGTATTGTCATCGCGTGGGATAACAATAAGATAAATTGGAAAACGTGTAAAACAGAGAATAAATAATAAGGTATTTCCCTGTTCTCTCTATTAACATCTTTTTATCAAACTATTCAATTATGCTGGCTCACACCTTTCTCCTCTTATCATTAACATAACAATATAGCATTAACATTGTTTAATTTACGTGTACAATACGTCCATTTAAATATGTATATGTGCTAATTAAACATACATAAATTATTGCTATATCGGTTAAACTCTTTGAAGTCAATTTGGAAGTACCATATCAAAATGATATGATATTCATGTATATAGAACAAAACGAGAGATTAAAGTAATTGAATTAAGACAAACCGATGTTCTTTTGTATCTATTTAAAACAAAATTTACGGTGTATCTTTCATAAATAGATTATTACACAGACTGTTGAATTTTGTGGTGTGACCAGTCAGATTGACAACGGCAATGTTCCTGATTTTTAACGCAAGGAAAGCCGTGGTGGGCACAGACGAGATTTTCAAGCTCATCCCCTTAAAATGAAATGAATTGGGCAAATGAAGACGGGCGTGCGCACACAGTGTGCTACGACGAAAATTTTGCCCGGGTAGTGGTGCTATGGCCTACTGTTATATTGAATTCCAACTGCCAAGGTATCTTTTACGTGTACACGAAACCTCGGTTTTTTTGTACCATTCGAACGAAGTTAGGCACCCTGTCCTTCATCAATGACAAGAGGAAACCACATCGGAAAATCTGGATGAACTTTCAAGGCCAATGCAGGGATCGAACACCCAACCTCCAGGCTAGCGAGCCAGCGACTTATCCATATAACCATATGACGAAAATACTTCCCTGTCGATTCTTTAGAGGTCATGACGGACATTTTTGGTCACTGTGGGCCAATAAATTTGGGTCACAATGTCCTAAAACTATTGAGGTCGATTGGGTGGCAGTCATAGGGTCGAAATCGATATGGATCTTTAGGGTCGCCCAACATTTTTCAAGTCAAAACTTATTGGTCGAAATCAATGTACTGTTTATGTTTTGGGTCGCCCTTTGTTGAATTCAAGAAATAAACTGACGTTTCAAGAAAAGCAAAACATAATGTGCGACCCCGGAATATATAGCTCTGTATGTAATGAGTTGACTGATTTAACGCGGATAGATTATTCACCGTGTCGAATATCGAAGAGTGAAAAAGACAACAGAAAGACTCCACATTTCAATGCACTGGGTCACTTCCGTAAAATAGAACAGTTTACAGTGGTACAAGAAGATTCTCAATGGAAGAATCTCTTGGGTCAGTGTTGCTTCTACTTCGTGGGTGTAAAAGTGGCCTGATTATGGACATGGTAGGCTCTTTCGGATTTAATCATCATGGTACGCCACAGCCCGGTGCAGGGTATAATACTAATACACACTCACAACTATTTATAGAAGGACAATTATTTTTTTACTGGTTTATTAACATTTCGGCGATGATACTCTCGTGTTAATCAGGCAAATGATAACTGTTGAATTATTCCAAGAAAACTGAATTTTGTATACTTGACCGATTAGCGTCAATTCATTATCATTAATATATATATGTCGGTGAAGAATAAATGTACTTGCTCTGGGAGTGGTACTCGTATTACCAAAACGTCGCAACATATATTAAACGTTTCGCTGTAAAAGAGAAATGTCTAGTAACTCAGTTATCTCATGGCACAGGTATATCATTATCCCCCTGGGGCTAGTTTTTACTTTACTCTTTCTACATGTATATTGGTGATAAAATCGTTACTGTTTCTCCGCGGGATTACGGGTGCATTATGCAAAAGAGTAGGACGTTGAACCCCATTTCATTTCATTTCTTTTCATGGGTGCATTATTCAGACCTTTGGATCGTAGTGCTATCTGATAATTTGGTAGGTTCACTACTGTATTCTATGGTTAGTTGGCTGGTTTTCTTTCCCTGTGCCAGCCAGTAGATTTTGGAATGTGGTGCACTGCCTGGTTTTAATCTTCCTATTCAGAGTCACGGAGCGCACGAAAGTCACTAGGGTTAAACATATTTTCTAATTCGAAAAGTAGTTGTTGTTTCAAGGTACTATCACGGTGCTTCTCGTTCCTTAAATGTTGGGTCCTCTATCTAATTAGTAAATGGCTGACCATTGTTCAAAATCTTCAAAGCTGTGTTAAACTCATCTTTGTGTCACGACATCGCAATAAAAAACGTCAAATTATTGGATATTCTATGATACTTCCCTTCTGTTCTACCTGCACTATTAAATAATATGATTACCACATCTTCATATCGATATGTCAGAACTTATTTGTGTGGCATTTAATTTAGTAACTGAACGGTAATACACTATCAACTATTTATGGAATAACAACTACTGCTTTATTAATATGCAACGTTTCGACGATGATACTTTCGTCTTTATCAAGCAAATTATAGCATATAAGTAAAACTTGAAGTATTTATATACATTAACAGGAAGCCATAAATATAGACATTGCACTTGGTTACATATTATCTTCAAATTTTAACGACATAACAATAAATTTATTACTCATATGTTGAACAATTATTATCTTAAATATTATTCAGTCAGAGTAACACCAAGTAGATTTAGTCAGTTAGTGACCCTAAAGAGTGGCGACCGCATAATTTTGGGTTAAAATATGTGACTCAAATTTCGGACTAGCATTTCTTGGATCGGATATCGATCAACCGAATGTTGTGGTCCGACTCTAAATTCTGACCACCAAAGAAGATGGGCGACATTATAATTTGTTCATTGACTTTATATACTATGTCTGTGAAATTCTGATATCAATCGACGTTTTTCACATATTTTTTTTTTAATAAATTAAAACTCATTGATGGATATCCGGCACGTTCCAATCCATGTTTTCCCGCTGTCACCCCGCCATCTCTTTATGGCTAACTTTTGTGTTTTTGTTGTAAAATAATATTCTGTGGAATAGTTAGTAATGTCAAAACTTGTCTAAGAATTAATGATATTATGTTTTGTAACCCTTTTGATACTACTGGTATTTCCACACTTTACGTCTTTCCTTACTTTTTTGACTCATTTATTCACATCCATTTCTTTCCTTATCTCTTTCTTCATGTATTCAAATTTGTTTCTTTCTCTTTGACTCGTTTAGTCACAATCACTTCTATTTCCTGTCCGTTCTATATATTACAAATACAAACATGTTTAGATGATGACACCTGGGTTACAACTTTACGATCATATTGGCAAATAATATCGCGCTTCAGGAAGTATTTACGATGACTCATGATCATTATCTGAATTTAGTAGTGTGTGCGGACAAATGAGGGGGTGGGGTGGCCCGAGGGTTCCGAACCCTCTCCCCGAACACGTAAAACATCAAGTTAAAAATTGCAGATTAGTTCATCAAATTCTTGTTTATGATGCATGATCTTTTAAAGGGACAGTCCCGATAAGAACAGAGTCTCAAAAATTAAAGTCCGAGCCTTTATGAAATTTATGGACCAAAATATAGAGGCATGGTGTATTTACCTTGGCTCAAAGTTTCAGCTCAAAAGATTGAGTCGTTTTGACGTTAACGTCAACACTGCTTATCCGGACACGTAACCCTTTTAAGATTTCGGGTCAATTTTGTGATTGGGTGACCTAATAATCGATTCCCGTTTCTTGAGAGGACTATACAGTGAATGACCGATGTACTGTACTTGATAACAAAAGATAAATTTCGCCTACATATCATTTTTATAGCAAAAAGTCTGGTTGTATCCAGATACTGTACAATACAACGGTCTCCATTTCCAGATGAAGACTGGCAGGTTTAAGTTATTTACAAGCATATCACAAATATCGGGTTAGTTGGTCGGCCTTAGGTAATGGGATATAAGCGATTTTAACACAAAATTAAGCAGTTTTTTTCCTCAAAAAGTTATCGGGATTGGCACTTTAAACTTGTAATTAGTATACTTAATGTCGTCTATCATCAGCAGTTAATATTCATCTGAAGAATTAGATTTTGACGAAGAACACTTCTTAACTTGACGACCATATCTACGACATCGTCAATTATTCTCTAGTTTCTGTGAAATTTGGGGGTTATAGACAGCGACAGAGAGTTCGTCTTCTAAAGTAAAAATAGGTCGAAACATAATTGCATGGTCAGAATTCATCATAGGCGTACGGGCTCGATGGCAGTTAGGGTGGGGGGGGGGGGGCAGAACCCGAATCGGGTTTACTGACGCCCCCACCCCCCCACCCAAGAAAATTTTGGAATATTTGACGACTGCAAACACGTTTTCCTGTTATTTCAGCCCGTAAACAAAGCAACTTCAAAGTGGTCTAATATAGCTTAATTAGGGTCGCTGACTCGAATTTCAATCAATCGTTTTCCGAATTCGGAAAAATAACTGCCGCGTCTTACTGCTATTCCAGCCTATGAATACAGCAACTTCAATTTGGTCCAATACAGCCTACCTGCTGACCCGAATTACAAACAACCAATCAAGTGCAGTTAATGGGGGCCTCACCCTCCCGTAGAAAATTTTGAAAATTTAACCACCGCAAATGCGTTTTCTGCTATTCTAGCCCGTATAAGTAAATCCAAAAGTATCCAATGATTTTGTAACCGAAATCTCTCTCCGGGCATCCAATCAGACTGTTGCAGCTGCATTCACAAATACTAATCTATGTCCGAAAAATCCATTGTCAACTCAGTACAAATTCGTGGTATTCAATAAAAAGAAAAGTAAAGTTAGTGTTTTATTAGATTTGCCAAGTAGATGAAATAATTTTTTTTTCTCACTTTACCCGTCTGCCCGAAAAGTCAGCTTGCCCGTAAGATGCGGATAGATGTGATTATTTTTATTTCACAAAATGTATATTGGTTTGCAACTCAAACGGTAATTTGCAGTTCAAAAGTCCATTCGAATGTCCTTGAATACGTCATTTAAACTTCAGCTAACCGAATTTATACAGGTAACGTGAGTTGGGGACACATGCATATTGACATGTTGTATTCTCTAACAATCTTACATTTAAAGTAGAACTAATCCGTTATCAATTATTTACGGTTATTTGTTTCTAAGATACTGCAAATTTAACGATCCCATTTTCAATCATAATAAAAGCTTATTTACGATATTGACAATATGAACAGCCGGTTTTTATCAAGATAAGAGGCAAGGAAAGACAAATCAGCGATACATGTTGAAGTACACTGTTCGTCAAAGGCCCTGACTTTTCGGATGAAGTTTTCATGTCAATGTAGATTGCAGTCTAGTTCATAGAGGATTGCGAAAGTCTGACCAGCGTGTATAGATGGACGTTATACGGACACTTTGTCTTCTTACAAGGGGACCAAGTAGGTAAGACGCTGGCTCGCTAGCCTGGCGGTCGGGTGTTTGAAAGTTCATCCAGGGTTTCCAGCGTGGTTCCTTCTTGTCAGTGATGAGGACTGAGGGCTTGACAATGACAGATGTCTAGTCGTTTGAATGGGACACAAATACTGTTGTCCCTGGTTAACATTGGCGTGCACGTAAAAGATCCCTTGATACTTTGAGTTCGATATAAGAGTAGGTCGTAGTGCCGCTGTCCTGGCAAAATTTTTCTCATACGCCACTGTATGGCGTATGCTCGTCTACATAAGCCCAGTTCGGAGTCGAACAGTCGGACGTTAAACCCCATTTCATTTGTCTTCCTACAGGAAGATTACCACTAGACCACTACACCGAACACTGCCAATGTCCAAACTTAAATCATAAATATAATTGTCCATTGAGAGCGGGTGGGAGAGAGAGATGCGAGGCGCTTCCCTCGTTCGCCACTTTATTTGAGCGAAACTTTCGGTAAACTGCACGGAAATAAAAGTTGTTTAGACCGAAAGAAGGATACATGACACAATTTCATTTTTTTCACGAGTGACACAGTTCGTATTAGTAATGTACGGAAGTCATTTTCATATCTTTCGCATATCTGAATCGATGTGCTCAACACAAATTTTAATGGATATTGTCATATTGTAATCTGGTAATATTTCCCACTATTTAGATAACAAAATAGTTGCAAATTTCAAGAAATGAGTCATCAGGGCATATTTAATCAAACTTGTTTTTCGAAGCATATTTTTGTTCAATGACGAATCTACACATAGTAATATTAAGACAAGCACTTGTGCAAGTTCGCGTGGCATATCACTTAATATATTGCATTGTAACTTTGCAATGATAGCAATCTGACGTTTAATATCATCGATTTGAAAGGGAAGCATTATGATATAGATTACGGTGCAGTAAATAAATTCGCTGTAAGACGTTTATGTTTGTTTCTCTAAACTTGTCATTACTTTCAGTTATGTTTCTACAATATATGTATGGACATTGGCCTACCACGTGATGTCTTGTTCTGATTATAACCGTATCATCCGTTGTCTGGAAACTGCTTACTAATATATGTTTCATTCAGTTGTTCTATCATACGGTCTGTCATTGAGTCAACTGGGGTGGTTTCGATTCCCCGGTTTTACGTGACAAGGAGTAGGAAAGCCAGTCCAACCTCGTGGGTATTCTCCGAGTCCTTCGGATCCCCCCCCCACACACACTGCTAAAGACCGCTACGCGCAACCGAATTATTGAAATGAAATTGAACAATATGCTAGTCCCAAAATAAGCTAGTTTGCCTCGTGTTGTTGTTAAACTCTCTCTCTCTCCCTCACCCCCTCTCTCTCTCATTCATGCTTGATTCTTAAACTTTCGATATTATGTCAAAATACTCAGAAAAACCTATTTTTATGTCTTCCTCGTATTACAAAAACATGTCAAATAAGGAAATAAGTCTTAAGTCGAATTATTTGGTAATGATGATTAATAACTATACCCTACATTTCACAAACTAACGTGTACACATTAACCCGTCAGTTGGCGAACAATATTTCTGAAGAGGAATTTGCAATAATGTTCATGTCATAACATGACTGAAATCTTCTTGATAACTGTAACAAAATTTCTTTTTGTTGAAGTGATTTCTTGGACGTGTTCTGCCGTTCGCCAAATTTTAATGAATCGGGGTCATCAAATCGATCTACGTTTAGAAAATATAATAATATGTACGTATGTAATACTGTTTAGCTTTTACGTATAGAATACTTATGTTATTGTGATACAAACATAAAGATAGGTCATAGAGCGTGGCGAGTTATAGGAGTGTGTGTGTATAATAGGTTAAGTGAGTGAAAATATGTTTGCTGTCCAATTCAACAGAAAAAGGACAGTCTCCCCATTATATAAATATAAGTAAATTGCATAGTAACATATTTTAAAACGGAGTGTTAACCGACGCAATGACATTATATTTTATAGAGGCCTCGTAATTGTTTTCGGCATTTCCATAGCTTCTACTGCATTCTTCAATCGGGAATGTTGAAGATCTAATATGCCCAATTAACACCTCCGAAACGACGACACCAATTTCAAATGCCTAATAGATCGGGGCGATAAAATGGTAACTATAAAGAAATTGTTTAAAAAAAAAAGTGTATACTATACATGTAATTCATTAAAAAAAAAATTCGTTTGTTAGCTTCAATATTTCCCACATGTCACAGAAAAACAAAACTTAGCACCCGAAAATGAAATACCAGACGATTTTTTTTTAAAAACAAGATTTTTATTCAGTAAATATCTAAATTTGTGTTGGGGAACAGGCTACGACTATGTGTACCCCCTCCCCTCTATATCATTATATTAATACAAAACACATAAGATTAATATATAATGGAAAATATCGAGTATTTAAATAGATTTGAATTGTTGAGAACGTATTAGTTGTTGTGATTTTTGCATAGGTCTGTACAATCATCTAATGCATCCAAAGCTGCCGAACCAGCCGAGAGAGATGAGGATGTACGTTGCTTGTACGGCATGGCGCACTGAAGGTGATTTTGAAATCATTTTATGGAGATTTAAATCTTTGAATAAAGTTTCGAACTCTTTGGAAGATAATTGTGTTTGTGCCAGGACTAAATTTTGTTGAAACATACAAGGAACAGCTGATATCATTATATTGCAGGTTTTAGATTACCTTTTTTTCTTATGTCTGGATGTAAGGGCCATACGAACAAATAATCTTCGGGATCTTCGAACTTGAGACCAAAGGGCTATCATCCATGTGTCGGGGACCATTTATGACATAGTAGATCTACACGGGATACTTCACCGTGTATTTTTTGCTATCTTCTATGTCCTAAATAGTAATACCGTTGAAGCCTACGATTTTTTTAAGACAGAAAGGGATCCAGAGGATCTACTTTTAAAGTTTAGTTTTTACCCACTCCTGGGTGCTTGCAGACCGGGAGAAAATTTCGGTTCTGATTTCGGATACAATTATGTTATCCTTTTTTCTAAAAGTAGAATAACTAGGAATAGCAAAATGTTATATTAGGCGTATAATATATTGGCGCGAGACTCTTTCTACTTTAATTTTTGGCCCGCATCTTTCTGGAATGTTATAACCTTTTGCTATGAAAATAGATGCTTTAGATCCATTTCTGTCATTATAAATTCATTCAACGGCGTTTCTGTGTTTAGAAAAGGCATGTTACATGTATAGTAGACCGAACCGCTCCACAGATATTGCATAGTTAAACCACCATTATTTATGAATCTGGTACAAATCAAAGAAGTAAATGAACAAAAAACATCTAGGATTAATCTTTCAACATAACTGTAAATGGAATAAGCACACAGATAGTATTTAATATAAAATATTTTTTGAATAGAAAATCTTTACACACAGTATATCGTTCTTTTATTCTTCCACACTCCTATTAAGCCATAAAATCTGGGATGGGTGCAGTGATTAGAATCCGTACAATTAGATGCAGTATGCTATTAGGGAAATTTCCCCCAGACAACCGCACTATGGTCTACTCTTATTTCGAATTTCAACTGTTGAGGATTCTTTTTCTTGCAGGCGAATGTGTACACGACTGAAAATGGGAAACAAAGTCACATTCTGGATAGTTTACTAGCCGACATAATCTCTGTACAAATATATTTATACTTAATAATAAAGGCAAACATTCCACCTTCGTAATGTCATACAGTCGATATAATACATTCAAGAATGACATTTTCTTTATAAAATGGCCACCTACATGTTTTCTATAAACAAAGAAAAGATAATACTTTAACATACAAATGTAATTATAATCGATTGATATGTTAGTATTTATAATGTGCTACCGGTATACAAAATGCACACCCCCTTTAAAGTACCATTTAGTTTTCTGCACTTCTTAAAAAACTGATTTCCATCTCACAATGGTCAGGTTCATTTTTGGTAGTGTCATCTCGAGTGATTTGTATACTGAGTTCTTCACATAGAAATACATTTAAAATTATAATTATTAGATCTAAATTTAGTAGTTTATTATTTTAAATGTCCCTTTAAACAAGACTTTTCGTTTATTATTTTATTCACCTACAATAAGTAGATAAGTAAATGTTATATATTCAGTGAATACCATGGTTGATAAAAGATGCGCAGGTAAACCAATCCTTATCACAGCAGTTGGAATTTAAATAACATTAAAAGTAAATACATCAACAACAAACATGTGACTAATGTGACACTAGGAGAGAGACGTAGGAGTACCAACTGAAACACAGACAGGACGTCAAGCTAGGTTTAATATTAAACATATATAGGTATGAACAAATAACCCCACCCAAACCTCCATATATTCAGCATTCATAGAAACATTTTTTATTAAATCCAACTTGGATCCTGAATGGGTATTTTGTTTTCTTTTGCGAAGTTGCGTTTAAAATGATTGTGTATACAAAGTGGGGCACACATTTCTTAGGTCTGTGATCTCCACCAAAGATACCTAGTATCAGGTGTTCTCAAAAAGTAAGCATACCACGGTTCGTGCACGATAACTGTCACTTTATAGTGGAAATAGTTTTCTAAATACAGTATCAAGTACCAATTGCTTTATCTTACCACGTTAAACGCAATGTGATATTTTAATTAATTAATTGAACATATTCCTTAAAATGTGATCTTTCGAATGTGATCTTAATTTGAATCCAAAGATCCTGCAAGGTAACTTACACATTTCCTTCACCACCACAGCATGACTTAGTGGCAAAGGAATGTAATACAATATTGCAAACCTTCGATTAATGATATGAAAGAGGACACAGAAAAATTCAAAATACACCGAAATAGTGGGGTAACAAGTATGAAGAGATAAAGAAGGAGGACCACTTCAATAATGATGAATCAACTACGGAACAAACATCCTCCTGCTTAACTTAATAACAACTGTCCCCTTTTGAGGGTGACTTGATGCCTGCATTATAATATCCCTTAAAATTGCTCATTTGTAATGATCGTCTGTCGGCAACTTCTAAGACAGAATCAACCTTCTTTTTTACAAAGGAAGTAAAACATTACATATAGCCATTAAATTGTAACCCCCAACTATCTGATGTCCTGCAATAACATTTCACCTAAAATGACCCCATGTTGTCACAGAGATATAGTAAGTATTTATATTATTAGAAATTCCTGAATTAACGATACTACTCCTTCTTTATTATTAATGGAGGTCTATTATAATTTATTATACGTATGTACCTACGAGTTTAAAGACCTTTAAAATAATAATAATTCAAGAGAACTATAATGAAAGTATTGTTACTTTTGATGTTTTGGTTCGACTATAAGAAGGTCGTAAAATTGGGGTACGCTAAGGACAAGCTATACTAGTCAAGTTCATTCTTTTATTGTCAACATAGAAGTACTTTTGATCTCTAATAGGTCGTTAACAACCTTTCATTAAATTATTTCAAGCTATAGTTTTTATAGAGAATTATTTTTGTACATTCCGAAAGACCTAGCATTATGAAACTATGCTTTATTTATATGACATAGATACGCTTGTTTTCATTTGACTTCCCCAAACAGCAACAAGAACGACTTAGTTTGGATTTACATGTATTTCAATTTATGGTTTGCACTTTTTGTTTGAAATTATGTTGGGTTAGTCTTAGTGCACCACCCCAGGGCCGCTATAATCCTATAAAAATGTCTCTAAATCCACAACAGGTTTCTAACAGATCTGAATCGTGAGATTTGCTGAAAATACGAATCCGCTTGATTTTCAAGTCTCGCTCTCATTGACATAAATTATCCTTAGCCTGTCAGAAATCCAGGAAGAACGTGCGATAATACAACAATTTTCGCGTTATTGTCGTTATTACCTTTGAAATTAATTTGTATTCGTATAAAGCTGTTAAAATGTCAGATTTGTTACCGAAATATTGTACCAGATGTCTGTATATCTCAGTGACTCAGTCTACTTCAGGTACAAGTAAAGGACGTGTTTCATAAAACATTGAGTTAAACCTGACAACAGATTCAGGTGCTGATATATTATAAATGTGTCACTAGTGTATACATAATGCTATCTTATAAATCCCAACCTTTAGTTTTTTTTATCTTTATGTCTTATGTTAGCGGTTTATGTTTGCTCCAATTCTGTCAATCAAAGCCAAATAAATGATCAAATATAGAACAAAATCATTCTGTTCGTTGTTCCCAGGTTCGTAACATTTTTTGGACTGAAAATGCAAATGTTATGAGAATCAAAATATGTTAAGATTTTTAGCGATAACCATGCAGTGGGACCATTATATTATGTTTGATATATCGTCTGTTTTCGCCAATTTATAGATCGAAGGAGTCACACTAGCCCTGGACAAAGGCTTGTATGTGTGACCGTGAACTGTATGATCTACAAATTATAGAAGACAACACAGTACACAAATTGTCAAATGCTAAAGGCTCTATAAACCATTTATTATACATGAAAGGTGAGTGCAACACTCTAAAGATGGGGTCAAAAGTCGTTAACCTCTAGCCTGATCGTTATTATAACTACGACGACCTTAATGCGATGCATAAATACTCGAGGCCAAAAAATACTTGAAAACAGTTTATATCAACAGTGTTCCTGTGGGCACCTGGTTTGATACAAGGCAATCTAATAATTATCCACACACTGTTTGTGTACCTGTGAAGACAAATATACATAAGATTTACTGTGGCGATTAATTCCATGTATCAAACGCCGCTCGATTAATACTAAACTTAACAACTCTACCTGTGATTTGAGGTCAGGTGCTGGCTAACGCCTTCTACGTCTATAAGAAGATACGAAAACAAGCCGACCCTTTGATTATCTTTTATAGTTTTTCAACCTTAAGTAGATTGCGGCCAATCTATGAGTCATTGAAAACTAACCATCTTTAATAATATCCATTATGGGGGCATCACTGATTCGTACTAACACCTTCGTCGTCTTGAACTTCATTGTTTGTACGATTATTGTAAGATATTATTGTAAATCTATACGAGGTATTTATAAGGTAAAACAGTAGAAGAATAGTCTTGGTGATATGAATATGACATGTTTACTGGTCGCAAATGACGTTATATCGTTCTTTATTGTATTTAATTATACAGCAATTCTCAACTAGACGTTTTTATGTAACTAATGTGAAATCTGTTATCACTCTTCTTCATCAAACGCTCTTACACAGTGCAGATTTCTTTATGTTGCCCTTTCTTTATCGCAAAAGAGGCGGGGGCAGAGGTATTAGTGGGGGCCAAGAGCGAATTCTCATCACGTGCTTGTATCATGAAATCTGACATTAAGTCAACTGGCGTGGTTTCGATTCCCCGGTTGTACGTGACAACGACTTGGGTCGCTTGTCCAACTCAGTGGGATTTCTCCGGGTCCACCGGTTTCCTACCACAACTTAAGGCCGCTACGCGCAAGCGAATTATTGAAATGAAATTGAACAATATGTTAGTCCCAAAACAAACTAGTTTGCCTCGAGATGTTGTTAAACTCTCCCCCCTCTCTCTCTCTCTCTCTCTCTCTCTCTCTCTCTCTCTCATTCATGTTTGATTCTTAAACTTTGCATATTATGTCAAATCACTCAGAAAAAAACCCTATTATTTTATGTCTTCCTCGTATGACAAAACACGTCATGTAAGGAAATAAGTTTTCAGTCAAATTATTTGGTAATGATAAATAATAACTATGCCCTGCATTTCACTAACTAACGTATACACATCATCAACCCGTCAGTTGACGAACCATATTTCTGAAGAGGAATTTGCAATAATGTTCATGTCATAACATGACTGAAATCTTCTTGATATCTGTTACAAAATTCCCTTTTGTTGAAGTGATTTCATGGACGTGTTCTGCCGTTTACCAAATTTTAATGAATTGAAAGTGAATCATATTATGTTAGTCCCGAAATGACATAGTTTGTGTCGAGTGGGGTTAAACCCATTATTGGTCTCTCTTTCTCCTTTCTTTATGCTGCCTTAGTGAGTAAGGCACTGGTACACTAGCCAGAAGGTCTTGGGATCGAACCCGGTAGTGATCAGAATTTCCAGGGTATCCCCGTATTAATTGCCACGATTTATGCAGAAAAGTAAGAGATTATACCCATTTCATTTCATATCCTTCTTTGTGCTCGTTAGTGTTTAGCATTTTTTATGAAAAATAAATTTGATTATTTGTAATGATGC
Source organism: Patella caerulea (assembly GCA_036850965.1). Taxonomy (NCBI): domain Eukaryota; kingdom Metazoa; phylum Mollusca; class Gastropoda; family Patellidae; genus Patella; species Patella caerulea. The sequence continues at coordinate 20,657,299 of JAZGQO010000011.1, forward strand.
ACTTCTTTTGTTACCAAAAGCAATCCTCCGAGAAATAAAAACAGTTTTAAAGATAACGGTGACCAGATTCTATAGATCATATACAGTTTTCTTCTTTTGACCAGCCGACAATATCTAGTTCGAACGGAATGTTTAAAAAAACATATTGGGTGTATTGATCTGCCATTTATGTCATTCTCGGTTTGGGTATCGCGGAGAAACTCAAAGCAAGAACCATACTCGATAAGTCTGATAATGTGAAACGGGTATTATTATCACTTAGGTAACACGAAGAAGTTCTGCACTTTTAGTGAATGCCAGAATCAGCCTCCACCTTCTTGAACGTCACAAAACAACAAAGATGACGTAAATTGTACCCATTTCATCTCATTGCAGCTGTGTTAACACCTAAATTTTGAAAAAAAAACCAACAAAAAAACCCCCAAAACCCAACAGATAATAAAAGCCAAACTAAACGTTTATCTTTGATGACTTTAAAAAACCTGCTTATCAGATTTTACAAGTAATATTTCACCTATTCATAATATTCACTTAATAATTGCTTGTAAAAAAACATCCAACAAGAAAAATGGTTTAAAAAGATACTTTAGGTGATGAACAGAACACTGTGATGCATACCACCCAACACTGGATTAAACTAAATCCCGTATTTAATTTCACTAAATTCATAACATTATTACATCATATATTAGATAGTTTATTCGAAAGGGAAACTTGGATGTTGAGTAAATTTGATGACCCGGGAACGCAGAACACGTAATATCGATAGGGCTCATCATCTCAGACCCCAATACTTCACACCATTTTGAAAAACGTCTGTTAAAATCCACACCCTTTATCGTGTTCACAATGTTTTCGCCCAAGGGGGATAACTCCGGAATGAAAATTTGCAGAACGTCGAATATTGCTAGGGTTAATCCTATGTTTCCCATCCAATTTGAAACGGACTAACGGACAGGGTGACGACATAATACGATATAAGTCCCTTCCGCTTCCCCCCGCACACCCAATAATTATGAATCTGTGTCAAATGATTTGGAAGAAAGTGTTCGGGGCTTGGAGTGACTGATCTCCCAAATGATCAGACAAATATAACGGTGGATGTGTACCATGCAAAATATCCTTACGCGTATCGAAGCCCAGTCAATACAGGACAGAAGACAGGCGCGGTTCCAGAGAGGGGGTCCAGGGGGTCCCCCCCCTGCTCAGGCTTGAAAATTTTTTATGCGATTTTATTGGCGATTTAGACTTGTGTTTTTGAAATTTACCTTCCGGAAATACGTCAGAATGAACCAAATTGAATCTAATTTACCAAATCATCGGTTGAGCGCAATTAGTTAAGCAATTATCAAACCTAGACCCCCCCCCCCCTGCAAAAAATCCTGGATCCGCACCTGGAAGGACTTTAAATTCCATTTCATTTCAGTTCGAAACACCCGATTCTGTATTACTGAATACATGAAATCCAGTACTATTACAGTTATATGTCTTTTTATACCTGACTGTTCATTGTAACATCCCACCACCAGACATTGTATTTTTACATAGAGTATATGATTAAAATGTAAATATATAATACTACATGTAATATGTTATTATATATTGCTTCACTGAGTCAATCTATATAATTATATGTTGATGGTCTTACGTAGATATACTGTCTACCTTTTAATTAATGTTGAATTTCTTTGGCTTTATAAATAGCATACCTTTTTAGGTAATTTATACACAGTGATATAACGAACTTGAAACAGTCACATGCTTCACACATGATGTAGCTCAGACCTAATATATTAGGTTACAAAAACAGGTGGTTGAGTATAAAATATAAACCGTCACAACATCAAAATGTAAATACTTACAATTTACATTTCAGTGATACAGTGGTATATGGAACTAACTTATTCGTTCCGGATAAGTTAGTTCCATATACCACTGTATCAAGTTTAAAATTCAAAGCCTGACCAAACCGAAAGATCTTCCAAATTACCATCTAATGGACAACGGTTTAAAAGACTTTTTTCAGTGTTATATTTTACCTTGTCTGTAGTGATTTTCCATAATGTCATAGTAACCAAATCACAATGTTATTTAAAGGAGAAAAGTCTCTAACTCAATACTTTCCAAAATATTCGATATTAAAAACACGAATTGGAATTCAGTATTGATCAATTTCAATTAATATGTTGTTATCTTACCGTGAAACTATAGGATCCTAATGTCAAATATTATCCAAACATAATTACGATATTTTCTTTTCAAAAATTGACTTTAAATCATTTTACATACATTCATGTTACATCAATATGTGCTTTAATAACTGTTTTTTGTCTATTTTAAGGCTACAAAATCTAGCCATACGCCCTTTACATGTAAATAAAACACAGGCATGATATTTTGCCTTTTCTCTACGATTCACTAACTGCCCTTATTGTATTTTCACTGGACGATAGAGACGAAGTGTCATTCTTACCAAGAACTGGGTGCCGCGGCGTAGGCGATGATCGAGGTTCGATTCGGCAATTCATAATTGACCTGCTTCGAGCCAAATTCTTCTCCAGTGTTGCCACGGTTAAATTGATTCCGAGAATAATATTGTTTAATCATGATATTACTTTTATTGTTTTGGGTGTTTTTGTTGGGTGTTTACTGTCTGTTCTAGGGCGCAAAACGATTATTGTTGCCGTGATGATTTGATTTAAAATTATTATATTTTTATACTCCATATTCCTTGTTACCGATTATATATCAGGAACCAGTGATGAAAAACCCCATATCACGACAAGGATTTCCTCTTGGATTTCATAAGATGTTTAAAATACGCCATTTCGCAATATTTCGGTAGACATATTGAAATAGGCATAGAGTAGACGTTAAGAGACCAGAACTATGGCGTTATGTACGTGTTTGGCCCGTCAACACGTTATGAAAGTATACAGTCCTGTTAAAATAAAATTAAATTCCTTTCATGCTTTTCCTCAAATTTTGTGTCACATAAACACAAAATCGTGCATGGAATAAATTTAACGGGCTGAAAATGAATGACATCAGAAATGAAATGGGGTTTAACGTCCTACTAAATGAGACCAGGTAGTTGTATAAGACACTTTCTAGGAAAACAAGCTGTGTGAAAAAAATACATTTTGTATAAACACCTTTATCAATGTCACGCAAATAAGTATTCTTTTTCGAATAATTAGAGATTTTATCAACGATCCTATGTTCAAAAACTCTTGCAACACCCACTGCGCCTAATTGTGTCGGGCATTCGAAGGATACACTTGCTTACAAAATAATTCAATGATGTTAAAGAAATCTGATATAATATATTGTGTATGCATGTTATCTTATTAAAAAGCATAATGGCGTGCTTCTCATTTTACAATGCAGTGATCTAGTCTAATTTTAAAATTTTCAAAAACATTTCTTAAAAAAGCTCTTGCGGTATATCCTTTAACTTATATTGCATAAATCGGCCATTTTCTTGTTTGTAAATATTATTTAAGGATTTAAAAATTCTTTAGGAATAAAAACAAATCTTAAAGAATTAAAGTCATTTATTTCACTTTATTTTTTGGATCTTTTTGATGCTAAAATATAACGTTTTAAAATTAAAACAACTAATATATGTATTACACATCAGAGCTTGGGGCCAAGATTGTTTGGGTGGGGAATATGGAACACTAAGATAAAACAATGCTCGTAATTGAATTCATATATAATAGGCCCGAGGCACAGGTTTTTTGTTTCTCTGGGTTCTCAAGTGCGATATATCGATTAACTAATCAAAAAAACAACCCAACAAACGCAATTGATTTTATTTAAGCTAACTTTTTAGGGTGAAATGGTTCTTGTGATGAAGGAATATACATACGAATGAAAGGTTGGTTTACAGTTTTTATTGACTTGAAGCCAAATACCAGAACCAAAACCTGTCATTTAGATTACGCACCATGTCATCATCTCCATCATTTGAGTCCTCGCTTTGTAGGTCATCCGCTTCATCTACGCAAATACTGTCAACTGACACAGGAACACCATCTCCACCAAACCACTTTAATTCATACAACCTATCATCATTTAAAACCCACCAGCTACTAACTGGTAGCATTTTTGGGGATTATTCTTTGATGAATTTATCCAGACACTACAAGTGTATATTCTTTTAAAACGCTTCCAAGTTCCCGCCAGTAAAAATATTCCCTGTCCCGAATTAATTGTCTAGTTTGGGATGGGTATCCTGTAACTCAATAACCACCTAGCATAGTCTGATTGGATGAATACAAAAACGTTATTGGTTAAATTATGCTTATATTATCTTTGCATTGATCCATATTTATGTGTCAGTCATATAACTGAAGCCCCATTTTTAGGGTGTCCTCAGAAAATGTCGGGTTAGAAATTATATTTTCAAAGTATTTATCTTTGTTTCTGGTAAATTTCAGTCATGTTACGGGTAACCTCATAAAAGGCATCATTTTAGAGTGTTGTTGGACATACATCAGGAGCCCGAAATTTGTATGGACACTATAAGCCTTTTCTAACTGATGACCATATTGTTTTGCCATTAGCTCATGGACTAGAAGGAAAATATGGCGAGCAGATTCAGAATGTAACCATGTAACCTTGCCAATGAGTTATTCTCTTAACTCTGTCAGAAAATATATTGCCACACACTTCAATCATAAATACCACATGAAAACTAAAAAAAACCTATAAAGAGAACTGTTTTAATTATCTTGTGCAAACAGATTTTGTCATCATATATCAGTAAATTGATGACAATGTGAACCACGTGTATGCAGGTGTCACTAAAATCCTACAACAAACGAAATATAGGTAAGTATAGGAATTAGTGTTAGGTAATCCACTTTCTTCACACATTCAAGTTCAGATTAACTATTCATAGCTTTTTCAACCCAAGGCTAAAGTTTCTCTTTTCCGTGGCCTATCACGAATTCTTCAGCTGAGTTTCGGCAAATGTAAACAATGTATAGTGATGTAGGTATATGTATAGTCTAAGTGAAACCACGTGGTCAAGAAAAAAAAAAATACAAAACTTGATAGCTTATTTTACAAGGTGCGATTTCACCAACGCGCAGATTTTCACAATTATAACTTTACAGAAAGTATAATATTTTGGGCTTGTGCTGAGAGGGAAATATTAATGACCCTTGACCCTGGACTTCCGGGAGATAATTTTTCGTGGTACTAGAATAAAAACCCAATAAGACGTCTCGGAATGATCAGTATTCAGTTGAATACATTTTAAACTCAATCCGTTTATTCCTTATTCCTCTCTAATATAAATTTAAAAGAACTCTGAAAATAGACCCATGTTTTATTTCCAAACTATGGATTATGGCTAAAAGTGAATGGGATTCAACGTCCTATTGTTCTACTCAGATTTTTTTGTGCAATGAGGGGAATTTCGCCCATGCAGCTGCATTATGGCCCACTATAATATCGAATTCCAACTGCCAATGCCATGGGTCTTTTACGTGCACGTCAATGTATACTCGGAACGACTAGCCATCTGTCCTTGTTAGCTCCCCCCCTGCACAAGATGAACACACCACCTTCAGACTAGCGACCCAGCGTCTTAAGCACTTAGCCACTGTGACTCCGATTATGGCTTATGGCAATCATAAATTATCTAGAATTCATAACATCAATATATTTCAAAATTTAAAAAAAAAAATAAAACACCTCATAAATGATAGAGTTAAAACAAACACGTCATGTCATTCTCACATACCGGTACATTTTATTTGAACTCATTTAACAGGCGTCAATCTATTCTGTGTTTTGTTTTGACGCCAGTCACAAGATCTCATCTCACTGTTTGGAATTTCAAATATCTTTCATGATGTCAACTTTATCAGAGGGGTGTACGGTAGTGACCGTTAGACACACAAAACACCTGTAATTTCATGAATAGTGGCTTTTAGAAGACTTATCTGGTTTAAATCTTTCAAACGGGGTATTAATAAAGCCTTAAATGTGAAGTGCCGAAATCAAATCTTGAAACTAAAGTACCGAAATTTGAGTGATCCCTTTATCCTAATTCATATCAAATATGTGTTTGTTGTAAGCGACGCAAATATGGCGACCGTCATCGGTTGCTAAGAGTAAAAAGTAATGGCATCCTTGTTTGCATGCTCTAAACCACGTTTCTTGGGGTTTTGTTGTTATCAACAGTTATAAATACATTTAAAATGGCGTGATTATTTCTGTATACCTGGCCGAATCCCTATTCATATTTCTGAAGCTAAGTTGTTAACTATTATTTAAAATTTAATCTTGTATTTAATACCCGACAGTATCGTTGTGGGTTATCTGATTGAGCGTGCTATAACATTCAGAATTTTTCTTTTTGCCATTTCTTTACGGCTACCACCACAGGCCTTTAAGTACTAGTACATTATTTGCACGACCTAACGCTATCTGTAGTGGTGTAATTTGATAAATATATCTAATAAAATGTAATCCTATGACGCTATCAAAAGAGATAATAAATTAACAAAGTCTATAAAGAGGAATAATGTCCTTATATTCTATATCTTTAAAATCAAAGATGATATATATTATATAGCAGATTATAAGTCACTACATGTTGATCTGTTGGTTTGTGTTTTTGTTTATTTTGCTTGGGAACCACAATAAAGTTTAATAAAGGTTAATGACGTTATCTCTTTTGGGGGTATCAGAAAGAATATGGCTAAAACGTGTTGAGTTACTAAAATATCTAACACAGAAAATACGTTAAAACAGTAACAGATGCATACTCTATAGAATCACTGGAAATAATGGCCAATAGAAATAATAAATAACCTGTGAGATAAAGACGATTAAATGATAACAATGTCATTTATATTAATGTGTGTATAAAAGTAGATAGAACATGGATTTTCCAGGCCCCTTTAGAAACCGCTTCCTGGTTACACAATATAGAAGAAAAAGGATGTAACTCAGATTAAAATGAACCACAGTCTGAAAAAAACCTTTTCTGTATAATGCTCAGAATGTTTGACAAAGTTGGCCCAATAAAAAGCCACAGATAATTTCTGTCTTTCTTATGAAAATAACGATAATAGATTTAAGTGAGCATTTGATTTTGATTTGTTGTAAATTTACCAACCATTAGAAGAATCGGATACTTTGGTGCGAGTCAAGAAATTTATGTGGTTTCAGTTCATACAATTTACATGATATTTTGACTAAATATAGGGCATGACGTGCAGTATTATGACAACTGACGTCACTTATATCTTTATCATATTTTATGTGTGTTTTATTGTCCTCAACATTGTCACTTCATTTACATAAAGCATGTCGTATATTTTTAACAGCTAACGAATTGTAACCTATCCCTGCAATAATATTACAAGAATCCACATCAAACTTTATGAGGAACCAATTTTGACAGATTTCCATGAAATAAATATAAAAAATAAAACATGCCTTTCCTGAAATAAAAATAAATTATAGTGACCTAGCAGTGATTTTCGACTATGATGGAGGGGTTAAACGTGACATTAATGTTAACTGAACCAATGCGCGATCACATGATGAATATTGGCTACCGACTGGATATTAAACTGTACAGTTTTTTGATTTGGGTTACTGACCGGGATCATTTTAATAATTTATGTTTAGAAGGAATTGTGCAACCACTAAATTTCATTATGAGGTGCTGTATTTCCAATTGTAATGGGGTTAAATGTGTCAATTTTAAAAAATGGGGTTAAAGAGAGCTGGTTAACTGGACGCCAATTTAAATCCACGAGGACCTTTTGTACCATCCTCGGGATAGGGCCTGGAATGTTATGATGTCTAGCAACAGCCATGCCCACATAGCCACCAGTACTTGCTGTCCAGAAAAGATAATAAAGGCATCGACAGATCTTCTATAGATAACCTAAGAACATAAATTATTTAGATATGATAAAAAGTAGAAAACACAGAAAACACTAAAAGATCTAAGAATAAGAGCACGAAAATTGAGAACTGAAACAGGGAAATGTATAAAATTAGAGATTAAATCGTTTATGCAATATATGCCAGGAAGTAGAGGACGAAATTAATTTTATAACAAACTGCAAACAACACACTGAAAGAAGAAAATAACTGTTTATATTAATTTTAATTATAAACCAAATTTTGATAAATGGAATCATTTTCAACAATTTAAAAAACTGATGATGAATAAAAATGTAGAAATATGGAGACTTTATACACCATTGGCATTCGTTCATGTCTTTTTAAGTTTTGTATCTTTCTTCAATTTTATGTATGTATGTATATTTCATGTATATTTTTTTTATTGATATATGCACTTAACTTTGTTAGTTGTTTATGCAATATTTTTTTCTTCTTCTTCTTCTATAGCTTTGACATGGTCAAAATCACAGATGCATATGGGTTATTGTGCTGGTTGGAACATTTGTGATAAATCTAATGTGGAAGCAGACACTAAGAGACAACTCCTGTCTTCACAACAACCACGGAAGATCGAAAGAAAGTTTAAACTCTGACCAATACAATTACCTGAACTAGGATGACTAAAATCTCATAAATAAACACCGCGGAAGAGGGAGCATGATGCTGGGATGGCCTATTGCTGACTTCTGCGATAATCTCGGTTCACTGATAATGAATTATGTTAACCTCCCATTAAAATATATCAATTATATCTGTTACCTGTGGATATGTTTTCTAGTATGTGGTCATATTTCGATAAGCTGTTGGAATTCTGCCAGATAACATAGTGAAATTGCGATAAAGGGAAAGTATTCTTTCTTGTTTCTGTCAATTCCTACGAGTTCTTGAGATACGAGTTATCTAACGCCAAGAAGAATTTAAGATAAGTGTTTCTATATTGGACAAACTTTTGTTAACTCCTTTAACATGTCATGATTCCTACAGCCATTACGCAGATAAAAAAGATATTTTAAGTTTCACTCATGGACTATCTTGACCCTGCTTCCCTTAGCTGGTAGGCTAATTCGTGTTTGTGCTGAGTGTCGGAATTCGACAAGCGATATAAATTTGACATTTTGGGGGGCTAATCACTATGCTGTCCAGATAAAATACAGACTTAATGTGTAGATTTTTTTTTACATTGATTTACTTTGGACACAAATACAGACTGATGTCTTCGCGATCACGTAAACACACACCCGATCAGTTATCTTCAACGCAAACGATAGACACTTTAAAGCATGAAAATACTTCCACACTGCAGCTATGCACCGCAAACATGATAGTCGAGGACAGGCAGATTATCCGACAGTTTAACTTGGATCTTGATCAAATTTGATAAGGATCCTTTATGACTTCAAGAAATCTAATCTTTATCGTGCTCACAAACTTGAAAAAAAGTTCATTAAAACTGTAGCCTTCTAAGGATTTCTGAAAAGTGGGAGCAAATCGGGAATGGTAGGTCGTGTAACATTGAAAAAAAGAAAGACCCACACTCTCATGACCAAATATTTGTAAAAGCTGGAGGTTAACTATGGAACGACAGATCGCGGAAGTCTCTGAATATCGATAGGGTTGCCCACTTTTGAAAAATAAATGCCGTTAAAAACCGTAGACTTTCGACTGTTCACAGTCTTTTCGGAAATGGGGGAATAATTCTGAAATGTCAGAAAGAAAACAAAACATCTGCTTAAAAGTGTTGTCTCTATTACGTTCACGGTCATGGTGACGCGAGACTAGAAACATTTGTCGTGACTCCTCCAATTTATCATATATTTGTAAATAGTTAACGGAATTTAATAACCATTTTTAGACTGATGTGTATATTTTACAAAATCAGGGAATTCTACTTTAGCGTGGCTGCATCAACATCAGTAAGCAGACAAAAGAACGTATCAGTACAACAACTTTCAGTCTAAGAACAAGATGCTGTTACAAATAGTTATTACGTTATCTAATACAATTTTAAAAGTACCAGACAGTAGACAGCATTAGACATTTTGTCTATGTTCTAGATAGTGTCAATCGTTGTTTCCTTCAAACATGTCTCATTAATATATGTAAACATGTGGGTAGAAGCATAATATACGTCTCTAAATTCACAGGTTTGTGTAGAAATTTCCTTGTACCAAACCAAAAATATATTATATAAATGGTAATTACCAGTAACAAAATTTCGAGGAGGAAGTTTTATTAAACTTTGTTAGAAGATAAACACATAAATCATGTTTCCAAATACTAAAGTTCCGCACTAATAACTAACTTTGAGGCATTTGTTTGTTTGACCTCAGCATGAGTATGTATGTTTTACTTGGATGCGTTTCCACACTATGTATAACTCAATACATCATAATTTCATAAAAGAATACATCAAGTGGAAATGTAATTTAAACTACAAAAGATCTTCTTAAATTATTATATGATACCAGTACATCAAAGTTCTTTGTTAAGAAAAAATGTAAACATTTTTATGCAAAACCCGAGAGCAGTAAATATAATATGTTAGTTAAGTTAGATCAGGCCTATTAATAATAAAAAGGGTTAGGTTGACACAAGTTATACAGAACATGGGTCCTGAAAAGATATCCCTTCCTCCACACACCATTTACATATGTTATAAATCTGTTTGTAAATATTTTGGTTTCAATTTCTTCTCATTTCATTCTTTTGTGATACACGTATTAATGTAACTGTATCATCATCGAATTTTATAACGGGTCATAATCCGAGATGTTGCGGTCCGAAATGCGTCAATATCAAGTTTTTACAAAAATTGGATATAAATTGTGACCTCCAAACGGTGCTCAAACTAAGAACATGGGTTTCGTACAATCATGGGCAATAAACATGAAGTTACACTCCTACATGCGCTACTATCGAAAGGAACCGAGATAATATATGAATTATAAACACACATTTTAAGTTTCATCAAAACCGGATTAAACTTTTGTCTAGACTGTCCCCAAGTAAAAAAGTGATTTACATACATACTTTTTACATTATTTGCGTACACGGTGTGGCCATTTTGTCCGACGGTTTCGATCTGATTTTCACAAAATTTCAAAGGTGATAATATGTTCGAATGGTTTTTAAAATCTGATAGAAATTGTGACCTCTAGACGGTCCACAAGCGATTTTTCGTTCAGTCGGGGTCTATAATCCAGGAAATATTGATATTGGTAAATGTTGGTCTTGATAATGGGAAATGGCATTCTAAACAGTATTGGTAATATTAAAGCTCCAATAGCATTTTTTTAAGTTATATTTTTAAAATGTATTAAAATAAAGTCCAAAAATAGATTGAACCTATAAACAGTCCTACCTTGTTAAAGAATAATCCTATTAATCCTATAATTCAGTACTGCCAGTTGAGAAATTGGCAAAAATATCATTTTCAACTTCAAATTCAAACGTTTGAAGATGGCCGTCCATGGAGAGGAATGGGAAAACAAGGGAGGTAATTGAGTAACTATTTCCTCAATCACCCTGTGTCACCCTTTATAATGCCCAAAAAATTTTGCCCAGGACCGTATAATAGTGAGTTGACAACCTTTTGAGCAAAAGACATAGAAATAATTATGTTTTGACTTTCTTAGAAAATGTGAAATTGGAACTTTAAAAGTGCGTTCTAGAAATATTTGTATTGGTAAGCATATTCTAGACAATATTTGTATATGACGTTTTAGACAGTATTGGTACTGGTAAATGTCGTTCTAGGCTGTATTGAATGTGGCACTATGTGTATCGGTGATCGTCTTTTTTGAAAGGAATCCCTTTGTTTGATCATCTATTCAAAATCAACTTGAACAAATATTTTCTAAAAACTCAACACTCTATTTATTTATGTAGTTTAATATGTTACTTTATAATTATGCGAGAAATTAAAATATAAGATGTATCTAGGTTAGATGTTTATCTTGACATGTCTTGTGAAGCGATAAACCATAAAAGTATGTTCTGCATCAAACACATACCTCTTGCCCTTGGCATCTCAACATAACTGACATTTTAACGCATTTCAACACATTTGCATATGAAACAAATGTTTCTTTGTGGTTATTTGTTATTATTATGAAGGATATGCAAATTATTTGTCTCGGGAATATCACCATATATTTGTTAGAAATTCCTTATAATAAATTGCGTAAGTATATATAAAGCCCATAAAATCGTACAGCTGTACTTTCGATGAAATTCGCCTTTCGCGCTTCCATGAAGACATGGTGTCTTATCCCAAAAAGCTGGATGAGGCCTATATTGTGATTTCCTCTGAAATGTTTCTATGGAAACATTTATCTACGATATCATCCTTGCTGGAAGTGGAAATAAAACCCCAGGAACGCAAGCACGTACAACTGTTAATTAGAACTATAAGGAGACTGCTGTTTCTAAAACACCTTTTATCATTTATACCCCAGTTTTGGTAGCTTTCCAGGGACGTTCGTGTATCAGATGAAAATTGTTCAATTGTTTTGCAATTTATTTTTAACCACTGCACGTATTCTAAATTAACAGGGACTCGCGGTGGCTAAGTAGGTAAGGCGCTAGCTCGCTAGCATGGTGGTCGGATGCTTGATCCGTGCATATTGGCCGAGAGAGAGAGTTCACCCAGATTTTCCGGCGTGGTTCCCCCTTGGCAGTGATATATGATGGAGGGCAGCTGCCTAGTCGTGGCGTGCACGTTAAAGATCCCTTGGCAGTTGGAATTCGATATAAGAGTAGGTCGTAGTGCCAGTGTCCGGGAAAAATTACCCTCGTTGCACACACACACACTGTATGGCGTATGTCTCCATTAGCCCAGTTAGAAGCTGAACAGTAGGACGTTAAACCCCATTTCATTTTTAAATTAAAGCCCACTGTAAGTAAATATCGACGAATTTTATGACCGTGTTTGGGTATGCATATATTTCATATGTTCACATGACTCACAGTTTCATAACCGTAAAATAAATGTTTTCTATGATGGCAGGCTATATTTAAAGTGAAATAGACAAATATGTATATAATGTATATATTGGAAGTGACATGAGTTTTTGTACATGTATACGAGTAAAGAGATTAAGGTTTATTGTTAGTACAACATGTTTTTACAATTGTTATCTTGTAAACAGAATAAAAAATATGTGTAGTTCTGTATCCAATTAACTCTTATATACTTTCTATGTTCACGGATATGTCATTTTTTCTATACTGTCACAAGACAATAAACTTACTGGAGACATCATCCGTCATATCTGACAATCACTTATCCCTTTCATCTTCAGCATCAATTGATATATAATAAATGCGCACGATTGTTTTCTTTGGTTATCCGTATTATATAACAAATCTTTAACAAGTACCATGGATTGTATAATTGTAAAAAAGATAATATTTAAGAAGTGTATGTTTAATATCACCCGCTCGCACCAAGAAATGGCACCAACAAGGACATTGAAGCCGCCATTGTTCTAAACTTCTGATACCAAATATTGTTCTTGTATGTACAATACCGCAATACATTATGTTGAAATAAATACATCTACAGTTGTGTCGTCAAGTTAAGGATAATTACGCACACGCGTGCATTTAAACGAAAAGTAACGAAATGGACATGAAACCGCCAACCCGTTCAGATAAAATGTCTTCCCGCGCTGGGGTATTTGACTTAGCCTACATTTAAATTCAAACGACAAAAATTATACTGGCTTTATGTGATCAGCGCATTTTTTCCACACCAGCATGACTTAAACGTCTGAACGGCATAAGTGATGGACTGCCTGATTCAAGGAATCGACTACCCAACTGTAGACTGTGGTGTGAACCTGTAACCGTATGGTCACAAAGTTCGTCCATGTTGGTCGTCGCACTAATGTCACTTGAGGTATTCTACGTGTCACAGACAATCTTGTTTGTTAGTCAAAAGCGACGAAAGTATTCCAAAAAGTGACCGACAAGGAAAGATATATTCTATCTATCATAAAAACAAAATGACAAAATTATACATAATTGAAATTATGACAAAGCGGCGCGATGCATACAGAGACGAGGCTTAAGCTTGGACAGGATAAATTATTTACAGACAAGAATAAATGTATGATAATATAAAGATAAGTCATTGTAACTACATCTAATGGAATTGTTTTAGTTCAATTGAACCAAAATTAAAAGATATAATGGTAGTAAGAGCATATGAGCGAACCATGAAATATTTATTAGAAATACCCCAGACGATGGATGCACCTTTATTGTTGTGATTCTATAATCTTCAACACGAACACAAACAATGAATCTTATCACTGTTTAGTTTGTATCTACAAATTATGCTTACCAGAAAAAATATGGGCCTACAGGCGCTTAAATATTCAATACACCGGTCCTGGTAAAATAAGATATTATAATGATCCGTTGACTTTGATATATAGCTACATAAAGATTAACGTTAATATAGATTAATAGTATAGGGTAGATATATCGAAGATTATTATAACAATGATCGCCAGATGCAAAGTGGCCAATTTAATCCTACCCATTGAACAGAAGAATTTAACGCATTACATGGCGTAATCATATACTTAATGATGTCTTTTAATAGATAAATGGTTCAAGCGATTTTTGAAAAAAATGTTTTAGTTTTAGAAATGATAGCCCTGAGAATACAAACGTATACAAAGTATTGTTAGAACTAAATAAAGAACCTGAAATTGAACCTTTGATTTACCACAACACACCAAGATGGGATTCATTAAATAGAAATTGGAACGGAGATTATAATAAACACAAGAAAGGTGTATCATCAGCTGATAAGTTGTATGATATCAGCGGCTGACCTATTTCTGAAATAACACATTTCGGTATCTTCCTAAACTGACTGGTAATTATTAGTGATTAGTGGAGTAAGATATAAACGGGTAGAAAAATATGAATTCGTATATATAGCTCTCAAATAGAGCGGACCTCTCAGGGACCGTAATTAGGTATCTTCATTGAAAACGTTTAGGCCAAAGCAAATTCACGCGGACATGACACAAACATTAGGTGACAATATGATCCACAGTCAAACAATGAAAGGGGCAGGATCAACATTGGAGACAAATCACGGTCTGGTCGTCCCTGTGAAGTGACCATCCAAGATAAAGTTGACGCTGTCCTCGACACAAGACTGCAAATGACGTGAAATGAAATGGTGTTTAACGTCGTACAGTTCTGCTCCGAACTGAGCTAATGACAAGGAAATGGCCTCCTTTAGTTAGTACTCCGAGGGCGTAATGATGATGGATTATCCAAAGAAGAGTTCCACTATAAATGTTACATTTTACGCACATAATTGCGCAGATTGTGTGATCGAATCAAAGAAAAGTGCCTGCTCCAGGATAATCCTCTAGTCCACGACACCCAAATACCTTTGAGCGCTCCAGGGGAATGTGGCTTCCAGATCTGTCCTATTCACCAGATCTAGCTCTCCTCCTGGCTTCTTCCTCAAATAAGCTGTGGGTGAGTTTTAGGGTCATGTGAAAAGGTATGGGTTAAATATGCTGGAGGAATGGTGAAACAAGCACATTTGAGTCAATGGAATTATGTTGAAAAGAAAAAATATAAAAGTTTTCATGTAGGTCGCATATTACTTATTCTTATGAGATGATATTGCATTCTGAATACAAGCAGGTATGAATCACAGAACTAACTATGGGAACATGTAAAATGGGGTAATTGGTTCCCTGACTAGATCTAAATACAGGTTCTGTCTTGATCCACATGGTGATTAAATATTAAACAAATTCACAGTGACAAAAAAGACAAGGTTTGAGACATAGTTTACAAATACCAGATGTTATTATTACTACTGACCAGCCTGTCAACTTGTTATACATGTAAGCTCTAGACATGATTACTGGGATTTACATGAAACAACACTATCATCATACTGACCCCGTTTTATTCACAATGGCCGTATTACAGACTCCTAAATTCATCATTAACGCAAGACCTGGAAAATGAAACTTGTAGAACACCATATGAGATTTGTCAGTGAAACGTCCAACGGTACTACCACATAAATACAGCCGTATAAGTTGATTAGCAGATCTTCTGATACAAAATAGATTTCGAATCAATTAAGTAACATGATGTGATCTACAACGTCCAATGCGACCGAATGCTGGAATTATTCTTCTACGTGTTGATTGCTTTAGATACAATACGTTCCAGAGATAGAACTGAGGTTAGAAACAGGGCAATTATTGTTGTTTCTTAATCAACAGATGTTTGCAGTCCGAAAATTGCATCAATTGCAGACAAAATTCGTAAATCGTCTCACCGACAAGTAGCGATTTTTTGATGAACTCATTTAAATGCTGATTATACGCAGAATATGCATAATATCTGACTTGGCAGTCATTTTTTTTAAAATCCTTATGACGCTTTTGACACCATGACATGTTACCCACACTTTGTGTCATACCGTTTTGTTGAGTCAAAGAAATGAAATGAAACGGGGTTCAACGTCTTGCAGGTTAGCAAGCCAACGCCGTGACTCCTGTTGTGTCAAAGTGCAAGTTTTAAATTGCAGTGTTTAAATTTTCTGGATAGTGGTCATCTTAGTCTCAGTCTGAAACACATGCAGATAAATTTGCATTTAACCTATGTTCATATAGTCGTATAAAACTATATTTTGAATATTTAGACCGGATCCAACAAAATATAAAAGCCACACCCTTCTATATATATTATGTATTTTATGTCATTAAAACAACTTTCTTAATCTAGTGTTAAATTGATGATAAATTATATCCCTGCATTATTTCCTTATTAAAAGAACTCATTTAACAGAACATGATAAAATGATTAACTGTAAACTAAATTTTCTTGAAAAAGCATTCACATTTACTTTATTGTGTCTAAATAATGAAATGTACGATTCTCCAGTTACTTTAGAAAATAGTGTATAGGTATTTTTCAGGAGACAATAAAGACTTGAGTGCATAAAGTGTTAAATATTATAGAGAACCTGTCATAAAAATACGATATCTATTCTTATATCATTGTGTACGATATATAAAGTATATATTTGAAGTATCGTACACAATGACATGCACTTGAATTTATAAAAACCTTATTACACTTGGGATTCACCGTTGCTAAGTGGGTAGGACGCTGGCTCGCTAGCCTGGAGGCCGCGTTTTCGAACCCTGCATTGGCCGAGAAAGTTCATTGGGATTTTCCGGCGTTGTTTCCCTCTTGTCAGTGGTGCAGGATGGAGAGAGACAATAACAGCTGTCTATCCATTCGGGTGGGACGGAAAATCGGAGACCCTTGTATACATTGGCTCCCACATAAAAGATCCCTTGACAGTTGGAATTCGATATAAAAGTACGCCATAGTGCCGCCTTTCGGGCCAAATTTCCTGCATTGCACACTTTATTGCACTAGATATCTTTGAATGGTTGATTTCTATCTTTCCTTGATGTAACCTTATGTATTACTAGAATAGCAATCGCATTCGATAATGCTTTACTAGTTTCAAAATGAGAATTTCACATATACACACATAGAACTGCGTAATATATGAAACCGAGGATACCCAATTATAAATCTATTAATCATTTAATATCCAGGATAATTATTGTTACCCTTGTTCCAGAGCAACTGATTTTAGGGCAACGGCATATTTGTGCTAAATCTTAACCTCTAGTCCGAATACTAAACTGTTAGGGGTATATTCCGTTTCATGGCAACCCATTTTCGCTAAAAAGCAGGGTATTATCCATTTTTATGGACTTTACTCATACTAATGTTATAATGTTAAACTGTAGTTTTCCTTAGGTTATAATTGGAGTCGATTTCTTCCTTTAACTGCAACAAGTTGAATCTACTATAGGAATTATGACCAGATTAACGACTTGGCAATATGATTCTCGTTAATTTATTCGGATATGGTGTGGGTAATATCAACCGAGGATTACTTTCTCAAAGGGTTCTATCGGTGTTAATTTAAATACTTGTATTTTAGTTGTGTTTACCGTGATCAATATGGTGATGGTCAAAGATTACATGGTATGAATAATAAAAACTTGTTGTATCGTCCAGCCATCTCCGATTATTATACCTATATATGATAGATGATGACAAGATAAAGGGATCAGTATTTTATGGTTTTGTTTATGTAGGTATATTATGTACATGATGATTGTCAGTGATAGAGTTACTAGCCTGCCTTGACATTGTCAATGTTTGATGTGTCATTATTGCAGCTCGAGTGAATGTTATTTCTTCAATATATGAAAGAATTATAAAGATGTTTTGGTTTCAGAAGTCTAAGGCACTTGGTAGAATGTAACCTAGATGTAAATGGGTCAACCGTCAAGTTATTCATATGTATGAGGATAAAGGTCACCAAGTACAGGACCTAGCGAATCGCGGGAAAATGTAAACCTGCAAATTGTATTTTTATCTATTCTGTGAAAAAAAAAACCAACATAAAAATATCAAAATTTTCTAATGTAGCCAATTTAAAGTATGAGGCCCTAATCAAATATGAGAGAGTATAACATATGGGGAAATTTTATTTCAATAATTCGCTTACGCGTTGGGGTCTTTAGCAGTGGGAGGAAACCTGAGGACTCGGAGAAAACCCACGAGGTTGGACACGCGACAATTCTCCTTGTCACGTACAACTGCAGAATCGGAACGACGCCAATTGACTCATTGCCAGACCTTATTAAACAGCGCGCACGCGCTACCTAATTAAATCTACACAAAGTAAAAACACATTCATAAATTTTATCTACATGTTTTGGTTTTTGAAAGGTTGGATTGGTAAAAGAAAATTAAAGGCTGACAAAATGATTTGGTGTAGATATTTGGTGTAACAATTTTGTATACCGACAATCCCCACTTACCTAAAACAAATTGTTATCAATAACGACCTTCTTTTGGGAAGGAAGTGGGATATGAGATTACATAGTTTGAGCCAATTGGTGTTGATAATATATCCCTTTTCTATCAAAGTTGATGAGATCATATATATCTGTAATAACCTTATAGTCTATGGTTATTTGAGGGGTGAAGAAAGGATGTGCAAACGTAGGGGTGACATGGGGTTAATCCGCAAGGCGCCGAAAACTGCACGTCTTGTTTGCAATTACTATTCAAGTCTTGGGCTTTACAACTTTCATTTTTCTTTGATGACGATGTCGGGTGAATATAAGACAAGTGGGTTATGTTATACTTTTAACCAGAATACCTTTGGTACAAGATGTGTTCTATATACATGTACTCACTATATATACAACATCACAAAAAGGGGTCGCACAAATGCTCAAAGTATAAGAAAAACTGTGACCGTTACCTACATTTGTTGACAGACGGACCATCAGAGGGAGAAAGTTTCAGGGACGCTGATTACCCATGTCTTGATCTGTAAACACAATTAGCGAATGTGTCCCCACCTTGACGACAAAAAACCTGTTAAAATATACCTAACTACATGTAGTCATATTTGTTTTAAACCTTTGATTGAAGTCACTCTTAATACAAACCAAAGTGCAAGCAACTAACTGACGCACAATAATTCTTAATTTGGAATGCAAATAATTAACAAAAGCTTTGTAAATCATATTGATAGGAATATGACCTAAATTATTTTGAAAATTATGACTTACGGCAAGAATTCAAAGTTTTTATAAAAAGCGTTGCATGGAAATCGGATTTGTAGTTTTCTTTTTTCTTTTGTTTACTCTCAATGTGAATTGTTTTACGTTTTTTTGGACTTACAACTTAATTGAAATCGATGTTTACTATTGATCTAGAACTATTAATTGAAATCGATGTTTACTATTGATCTAGAACCATTATGGTTGACCGTCATATCCATTGTTTGTCTATATATTTGTTATGGTACCCCCCCCCCCCCTCTACCACCACCACGTGCATTTGCTATTTGATACAATTGTGAAATATAATTTTATTAATATTATGTAATCATCAAGAGAGATATATAACGTCATAGCCACTAATTTTGGTTGAGAAATATTCTTTTAGCCTAGTTACATGTACTGTCGATATAATCTTTACACTTTGCTTTAATCCATCTGTAATGTCAACTAACATCACCATAGAATGTTTCTTAAAGGTTACCCGTTAACTCTCTTGGCCTGCTAACCTATCTAACGTCTTAATTAGTTGGGTCAAGTGCCATTTACTGAGTCCGCGGTCTTATATAAGTAGTCATCTGGTTAACAATTTTTTTGTCGTCATATCTGTCAATAATTATAATGATTTGTGTGCATTGATAGAATATATTTAATTCAGTCTAGACTCTTGACA
Source organism: Patella caerulea (assembly GCA_036850965.1). Lineage (NCBI taxonomy): Eukaryota > Metazoa > Mollusca > Gastropoda > Patellidae > Patella > Patella caerulea. Next base: position 20,677,585 of record JAZGQO010000011.1, read on the forward strand.
TGCTTTAAGAAACATGACATCGTACACACGGATTACCTTAATCTTTATCTGAACATAAACAATAAATCAATAAATAAATCAATCATAATACCATATAAATCACAGCTATCGATCAAAGAATTAATAATACAAGCCAGTATTGTTGTTATTATCAGCAACATCATTTATCACTTTGTTTACATATTACATATATATCTAATGAAAGACGCACAACTAAATACTTTTATTTTTTAAATGGACTGTTTATCTTAATTTAAAGGTGTAAATGACAGCATCCCAACTACAGATCAATATTTTCTAAAACAAAACACGTGTTAAAAAAATCTTCAGCAAAGCATTTATTTGTAATTATCTTGTTTCAGTATTGCACGCGATAACAAGTCAACCCGCTGTCAATGACAACCATGCCCAAATGACCGTGAAAGATACATTCAACGGAGAATTGTTGTCATCTGATCGCTATTACAATATATTAATGATTAATAATTGGACTGGGGTTCAACTGAATCCTGAATCCGGATGAGAATCCAGATGTATAAAATTTAAGATTGTCCTTACAATTACAGGCTCTAGGGAAATAAGTATCAGCAGTAGCGGATTATCGGTGAGGCTGATGAGGCTGCAGCCTCAGGCCCCAAGATTTTGTAAAAATATTTTTTTTTAGACTTGACTGATACGATTAAAAACGCATAGACAATGAATGTTAGGAGGGTGGGGTTTAGGCCCAACGGGAATCAACATATGCCCTGGCCCGAAATTAATTAGGCCCACGCCTTTTTAAATAGGCCCTCCAGAAACTGCCGCCTCAGGCCTTGGTGGAGCTTAATCCGCCACTGAGTATCAGAAGGAATAAACAAATTTGATGTTTTGAATCTAAAAAATGTTTATTTTTAATATACAGTATATAAACAAAATTTGTATCTGAATAGGTACACAATGCAGATTTAATTTGTATGTATTTAGTTAAGAAAGATTTATTTCTTATATTTCGGGATTAATTTCAGTTTGATACATACAGTAACCGTCAAAGATACCATCACCCGTTTTATCAATTTAGATTTGCAGGATTTTAAGAATACATTTGGAATATTTATAGAAAGCTATTGTTGGTCCAGAGAGTGTCGGTAATTCCTTTTCAGCCATTTTCTTAAATGCACAAACAAATATTAATGGTGGACTAAAACTAGTCTCATTGTTGTTCGTTGAGAATCCTTAGAAACACCATTAAAAATGAATGTCAAATTTAAAATGGATGGAATCAACACCCTTGTTGACCTACAATGCCATTGAATTGTCAGCGGGGAGGAAATGAATGTATAATACTTAATAGCTCTAGTATTGCCCCCAGGCCAGCATCGCACTTGTGCTTACACTTCGTATGTTTACCAAGAAGCTGTACAAACTAGGCTCCTAATAATGCCACCCCTTTTCCTTGTCATCAAAATGTCTCACCACCCTAAAAAACAAACATGCAGCGCTTAGTGACTCATTGGAAGGTAGGTGTCAGGATAAGAGCTTCTATTACAAATATGAAAATAGAATCTCGATTAATACAATATTGTACAGGCATGTCGCTGTATATTATATTGAAGTATCGTGCAATTATATTTTATTGGTGACATTACAGTCGGTCTGTCACGACACCACCTCATTTATCAGATTCAAGCAAGAATGTGGTCCCCTTACATATGCAATTAACAAAATAATATATGCGAGAGTTTTAATGTTTTTAAATGGTAGTTTATTATACAAAGGTATAAAAACAATGAAAAGTGGTATCAGATGTTCTAATAAAGATAAATTGTCATTCACATACTTTGAGGAGCCGAATATACCATGCATTAACACCACAGGTATCCGAAGTTCGAGATATGATGTGAAGGTGTAAAAAAGAAATATCTGTGTGTTGATATGATGAACATCAGAGAACATCAAATAAATGATAATATTTGTTGGTTGACTATATAGAGTTATAAAGTGCCTAAATGAAACATTTCAATGGTTTATTTTATATGATTCATTATGTAAGTTTACATATGGTTTTAAAAGTAGAGCACAGTTTACTTAAATGCGCATCCATTACAATAGTAAATATTTTTGTACATCGTGTTGTTTTTTAAATTTATATAAAGTGAGTCGCCACCCATTTATTTATAACTTAATAAGTGTTTGAATGTAAGTAGTGCGGTTCTGTGGAATTGTTGACAGAATTTGAATCTATTCTTGAGACTCAGCACGCGTTTGTTTGCGCCTTATAGTCCAATCTGCCCAAGTAGTACGCCAAGACGCCTCAATAAAAAAAAAAAAAAAAAAAAACGCGAAAGGGAAAACAACGTCACAAACTAATTTCAAAATGTTCGTTGTGCCTTAAACATTGGGTATCATAACCCTTTTTTTCACGGTGAGATAATAATATCAATTTTGGATGCAGCCGCCCCTTCGCATAAATCTCCAAGGAAGGTTTATATGCAAGACCCCTGCCTAGCAGGTCCAGGTGTAATTACAATGGGTTGATGTGACTTTGGCACCATGGATTATTTTGCATGAACACAACAGAAATATATTTCGAATCTACTATTTCCATCATTAATTCCCCCCACGCTACCACAGATCATAATGGACAAAATGTTAACAAGAGAGGGTGGGGTAGAAAAATAGTTTCACTTGTCAGCGATAAAAATAACTATGACATAGACTCGAGCATTCAATCAAATATACCAAATGCTAACATTTACTTTATATTATTTCGAAACGTGTGCCATATTAGACTTATCACGATTTGTGTAAACCCTCTTGAGCACGTCTGGGATATTTATACTCAAGTTCAATGTAAATTGTTTGATTGTTTCTCTTTATTTTTCTGTCGTTTACATAAAGAAGTACTGAATGGTCTAGAAAATTATCCACTGTCAATATATTGAAGAACTATATCGCATATCAATGGGCAACTGTCACTTCGTTGCCTTTTCTACTACATGACATGAGAGCCCTGTGTTAAAACTGTCTACTACAACAGACTGATATACGAAACTAAAGTTGTTTTTTTTTTATGAAGTCTTGTGGATTAAATTTAATATTTCAAAACAATGACACTAGGTAGTTAAATTACCACCACACACCTCAAGAGCTGTTGCTGTTCAGGGGCGGATCCAGGGAGGTTACTAGGGTGAGTAGTCACCCCCTCCCCACCGGTGTATAGGAATCCCGGGTCCTACAACCTTCCACCGGGACATGCACGCATGGTCGTATATATATTATATAGCACACGGTGCGCATCTTACCAGACACACAATCAGCATCTATGTAACTAGCGGCAGAAATTAACTCCGTAAACCGCGGTCGGTGAGACAAAACATGGGGTTGTCACCCTCGTCAAAAAAATCCTGAATCCGCCACTGCTGTTGGACTGTAGTTTTATCTATTCCGCGGTTAACGTGGGAGTAGTTAAAATTCAATACAATAAAACAAGTTTAAGAAATCATAAAATGATCATGTTTTTGATTGACTGGTCATATGAAAAATCTCTTTGGATTCTGTCATTGACCAGAAGTGTTTACACATGCCAAAAAATCTTCGCGATTCATTGACTGAGTTATTGTCTGAACATCGAAACCATACTTTAGGCTGATTTTAACGCGCCGGGGCAATGTGTATGAAGAAATATTTCACGTTAACTGAACTTTTTTTCGTCATTGATTTGAACGAATAAGGCGATATAAATCCTAATACATTGAGAATACGCTAATAAATTAGTACGAATGAGAAAGAATTTACGGATCACCATCTTTGCCTATAAAAGTATCGGGGAGTAGTATTCCTTATAATGTCTTAATTGAACAATGTTGATATTTTGTCGACCCAATTAAAAATATTCAAACTATCAATTGAAGTTTCTTTACAGACCGTATAAGTTTTAACTTATACAAAGTTATTGTTTTAACAAATTGGCATATATTGTCAGTACTCTCCCTGCACTATTATAAGGAATATCAGATCTGAACGATAGTGTTAAATTATGATATAACTAAATCACCAGTGTTAAAGAATTGTTAAACCAGGAGAAATAGAAATGTTAATAAAGAGAGTATGAAGTTTTTTAAACTGCACATGAAGCTGTGAGGTATGTGCTGTGAGGATTAAAGTGATTATACTTGTATTATTATACAGGCAGAAAACGAAACAACGACCACCTAGAGATAGGACCAACACAATCCGGTATGTAAGTACCCCTTTTGAACAAAATGTCGACCACACGAAAAAATTAACTCGCGGGGTCGAAATTAGCAAGAACAAAGACACTCGAACACATAAGACATTTTTCCGAGCTATCCAAGGCGGCTAAATGGCCGCATTTCTGCTGCCAAACAACACATCCCCATACTTGATACCAAAGGTGTGCGAGTTAACAGAAGTTGTAATACCCAACAAATTCTGCCTTGTCATACAATAACAGTAGCTAGCGCGAACAGTTTATTCTGTAGAAGATCACATATTACAGCTTAGTGGCAATCACTTTCAGAAGATGACCCCGTGGTTTCAAGTTTTGACCATTTGGCTCGTGAAGATAAGTGCTTAAGTCGTGTGCAAATATACAGAGCGCCGGGCGTTGAGTCCTTACATAATTACAACAAGAACACCTTAAGTAGAACGGTGTTTGCTAGAAGGAAACAAGTGTTCTTAACCCAACTATTTATAGAGATAGTGATCAACATTTTCAAAAATGAATGGCATTTTGCACATTGCTGCACGGATTCAGATGTGTAAGCACCGAGAGTAATGCATCTGCAGGGTTCGTGCTTTGTTTTAGAGAATTCTGAGCTGCGAAGGATAGCGAACAATTGTTGACAGGGGATGAAGAAATAAAAATGTATAAACGCGTTTGATCAAATACATGGCGTTTTATGCGAATTCGTTAAAAGGCTGTACTATGCTTAATCATTTACTTATACGTTCTATGGACTAAAGGATGATTTGTGAAATACGTATGTTCAAGGTAAACCAAGGAAGGCAATTATATAATATGTCAATAAAATATTAATTCTCATTCGTGTGTTTAACACGTAATGTGTTTAAGCCATTACAGATAGCCACTTAAGAGGTAACTCACGATAAAGCATGTATTATAAAGTAGGTGGAAAGTGGAGACTTCATGTAAGATTTGTGTTCATTGGGCATTATCCTCTTCACACGTAGAACATTCCGCCTTAAACACGTGTTCGGAACAAGGCAAGACTATTTACCTACCAACCGCCGTTGAAGAACTGTTTAATGGTTGATTCTAGATGTATTATACATTCAATTACACATATATTGACATACTTGCTTAATGTAATCAGAAATACACGTTGACACAACTGAATTAGATCAGAGAGTGTGAGAGTTGATATTTAGCAACGAGAAAGCTAAAATAGGACAAAGAAATGGTCTCTTAAAGAGTTTAGGCCAAGGGAAATGTTGGAGAAAGTCGTTAAGTTGTGTTTTAGGTTTGGGCCTTGCTATCACACAGTAGGCAACCACACCGTTGGTTGATCACGGCACAGATGGTAAATAACTATGGTATGAACTGTGACCAAGTTAATTTATCGTATGGTTTATAAATACTTTCTTGATTATCAAATTGCGTAATACCGGAATTTCCTTCAATTGTATTACAATTTATTCAGACATGTAAAAAAAGAAAGGGGGGGGGCTAAAATCAAGCAGAGAAAGTGAACAGGATTCTCGTAATAATGGTGCATTGTTCTGAAATGGTATTCATATTCCTTCTCACGCTCGACACCAATCACTGCTTTTGCTTTGGCGATTGCACATTTTGCTGATGACCATTGACTTGCTTTTAGCCAGTTCTTCTTGCGTTCAGTGCCTATGTGATAAATTTCATGAAAATTGCTTAAATTTCACTATAAGACGGCAATGTTGTTGTAAGAGATTTCTAGAGTGAAGAATGGTAATAAGTGACGGTTTACGGCCGACAAAATCGCATTTTACTTTTCAGAACAAAAGTGCAAGAGCCTATACAGGGTTAATAGCAACCAAAGTAATGGTGGGCGGAAGTCAGCTGTTACTCCTTAAATTTATACAGTAAATGTCAATGACTGCTCAAATCGCCCTTTAATTTTGGCGCACGAACAACCTGGTGTTGCACGGGAGAAAAATGTCCATTTTTGTAAACAGTAGGCCTAATCTGTAATTGCTAATTGCATAAAAAAAACGACACAAAATACAAAATAAACAACACCATTATATTTCTTGTAATTGGTTTTTTTGGAGTTCTGTTTCCTACAGAGTAACAATTTAAACGAAAAGTCACAAATCCAACACTTCCATGCTCTTCTAAGGTTGGATGGCCGAATGGTTAGCACGTACGTGCTGTATTGTAAAGGCCGTCATTGAGTCAACTGGCGTGGTTTCGAGAATCCCCGCTTGTTTGGTCGCCTATCCAACATCTTGGGTTTTATTCGGGTACAGTGGATTCCTGACATTGCTAAAGGCCCTTATGCGCAAGCCAATTATTGAAATAAAATTGAGTCATAGGTTAGTCCCGAAATGACCTAGTTTGTGTTGAGTGAAATTTAACCCCATTTCTCCCTCTCACTCTCTCTCGGTCTCTCTCTCCCTCCTCTCTCTCATTATACTGTTAAACGGACGGACTGGATTTTATGGGAAGTAAATGACACGCATGTTGATAGTTTTAATTACCTGGAGTAATTAATATTCATTGCCACCATCTTGTTGACTGTTTTAAATTAGTGTGACCGTTAATGTCAATTGACCGGTCAGCGTGAAACTTTTCTCTCGGGATGACACTCGGGGATTAGGGCAAAGTATCTATTTGATGTAGGTAATTGCTTTCGTTAAGGTTACATCAAACAATTCAACCAGTTTGTTAGTCGGGTTAAACTACATAATTATTCATGCAACAAAACGTACTATCGCAGCTATCTTAACTGACAGAAGAAAGGGGGCAGACGACGGAACGTCTGGCTTAACTTGATTCAAAAATTCCAACAAATGGATTGCCAGAGTTGTAGAACATTCTCTGAATGAAATACTAATCGTTTTTGTAATACTCCGTTGTTCATTCATGTCGGAAGACAAGGATGATAGCTGTCAATGTGTCTCCGTTTCGTAATCTATTATAAACATGACATCACAGGACACTATAAATCAACAACACCAGTTGTTCTTTAGTTAAAATAGACCATAATGTAATCTGACTCGCCCAAACTCATTTACATGCTGGCCTAATCAGCATACTTTAAGTCAAGCATAAATAGTCAAAGATGGGAAATTCTTCGCTTGTTTATGCCATTGGTGTTTCTAAACAAGACGCCATTCGAATTTCGCTGATTTGAATTCAGAGACAAGCATTATGGCGAAATCGAGAAACAATGCCGGTCCTGACTGTTCATCTGCCGAATTCTGAGGTTTGGTATTATACAAATGCTGTCTTTCTATAATTACCTATTAAGTTTATATTTCTACAACAGATCAACGTAAATTAAAATACAATTGGAGAGAGAGAGAGAGTAATGATGAGTTAAATGCCCAAAATGGTTGACAAGCTTCAATATTTACATGCGAATTGACGTTAAATTTTGTCTGTAAATATAGGCATACATTTTGTCTTTACGAATGTGATCTACAAATGACACCCGGCTTTTAAAGTTAATTTCATTAATATAATGCCCAGGGGCCTGTTTCACAAAATTTTAACTAAGATAAAATTAAAGTTTTAGTAATTTGATTGGATAATATTAGATTCATTTTAATTCTTCGCCAATCAAAATTGAAGTATGTACTGAAATTTTGAATTTTTCTTTAGTTAAGTTTTCGAGAAACAGGGCCTGATCGGAGGTAATTTTGATGTTCAAAACATCAATCTTTTAGTAAATAAATATGCATCTTCTTGAGGTTCTGACGACGCCTATGCCAACAAATTATTGAAACACAATTAAACCATTTTAGTCACGAACTTCAAGGTGTGTGTGTCTTGCATGACAACAGTTTGTTTAAAACATGTTGCAGCTACGAACGACAACAGTCTTTCTTTTCTCTGGAACTTTGCAAAAGGGTTTTCAGCTCACCTATAATCAGGAATAAAGGGTAAATTTCTTTCAATCTAGTTAACATTTCAGAAAGACAGTTTATGGACTAACGTGCCTTCTTTAAAATCAAATCTTTTGTTTAAAGTGGTTTTCTGCAACGTAAAATTTTAACAAATATGTCTGAATGTTTCTGTGAAATAGTTTCTTAGACTAAAAGCTACGACTTTTCTCAACCATTTGATACCATTGAATTTCCGTTTTATTTCAGATAGAAACCCCTTAACGTATAGCCGGCTTAATTGAGAAGTCCAACTGACATATAAGTTAACGATTTACTAGACAGAAGAAATTTTATATATTTATAATAGTTTCCAGTGTAAATCACCACATGGATAACTACCAAGAATGTGACTAGTCTTAATTTATGCGGAAAAAAGATATATTACCTCTTTGATGTTTAAGCCCCCTTTAATTTAACCCGATGCTGTCATGAATCTTCGTGATTTCTATAGTCGTTCGTCTTGACGTTACTTTACTACATCATAGTGCATTGTAATAAAACCTGATGAAGGTATACGTCTTTGTTTTACTGGGTAGGATAGTATAATGTTAACTTCCTAGTAAACTGGAATGTTGTAATAATTGTAAGCATAATCAGTAGGTTATTAGCTAAAAACGTGATACTTTGGACTCAGATTTGAAAAGCAGAATGTGCCGGGAACACAGTAATATCGTGTCAGTGGGCAGAAACAGACCCCCCCCCCCCCGAAAGTACAGCAGCAAAGAGGTGAGGTGGGGTGGGGTCCGAACTTATAAACAATAAATCATAAGCAAGGAATCATGGGTTTGACCCATACTCCTAACAAGAACGTAAACACAAAACAAGGTAAAGGTTGGCCAGACTGTTACGTAACTAAAGTTTTAAATCTTATTATGTACTCTGTTATCCTGATCATATCCCCTTATTTGGTATACTCCTTGAAAACATTCAACTCGCCGCATTTCAATTTTCGTAAAACTGCAAAATTTGAGAAGAAATTTCACCATTATTGAGATAACTGGTTTAATGATAATGGTCAAGTAGAAATTGGTAATAAATCTGTCACCGGGTCAATGTTTTTGTTAAAATAAGTAGCCATTGAATTTATTCAACTCGTGAAATTGAAACTCTGCGAACGCCATTGTTATGTAGTTGAATTGGATATCTGTCTATCGTTAATATCGGTCAGTGAGATCAAATAATCCCCTTCCCTGCTGTTAGCTTTAATTATTCGACCGTCTTCATTACATGTGCCGGTCACTTAATTTACGTTCCAAAACGTTTTCAAACATGGTGTGATATAGTGATGTCCCTTTAATATTAAAAATAGAATATAGTCAGATTTGTTTTCTAGCGATCTTTACAAAGAAAAAACTGATATCCTTTATGGATATTCGATCTTGTAAAAATTAATATTTAGCTATTTAGCTTGATATAGTACAATTGTTAACTAATATTAAATAAATCATGCTTTTTGGGTTTAGAAAAAGCACTTGGTTTGGCTTGAACGATCGTTAAATCTTTCAAGTAATAACTTTATAACTGTCCTCGTATTTCCTTTTATTGTCGTATATCTTCATATTTCAATTTAAATCTGCCTGGATGACTGTTTTGAAGGTGTTTTATACGTCTTATAGAAAATATGTCAACTAGGTGATAATAAAGATGATAGTCTACTATATAGATTAGCAGTTTAGTTGGGCCCACTTTTACAAAACAACATAATGACCATCATTTATCGGCTTTTTAAAGGCGACGCGGGTTTTACAATAGAATTGAAAAGCAGCCACGGGTTCAACCAAGGCTGTCACGATAATATCATTTTATATTTGACCATTGTCCAGACTGACCGATCACATAGAGAGATTGAAGAAATGGTGTTAAGTTCACAAATAGGCGCTGTTCTCTGTCCTCATAAGATATATTGTTTGTCTTTACAGTATCCTTATCTAAATCTATTAAATGTACTCATAAAGAGCTGATATCGAAGATTATGACCATAGACGCTGTCCTTAACTGAATAGAATGGAATGACTCTTGCTTTGAGTTAATCGTTGACAATATATTTGGCTATATGAAATCATCTAGCATAGATGACAAAATCGTTAAAAGATCAACAACTAACATAGCTTAGGAATGACAATATCATTGACCATGGACACAGTTTAAGAATTTGCTGGTGAATAATGAATTGCCGTGATCTTTCAAAGGATTTGAGGAAATGACAACAGGGCTTTGGTTGTGATTAATTTATTTTGCTAAAAAAAGGCCACATAGCTTATCCGTGTCTGTTCTATCATCAGATGTGGATTGTAAAGAGCATTAGTGTGAACAATATACTACAGTACTAATTAGATACAAAACAAGCCAAAATCCTTATATCAATCAGTTTATGTAGTAGAATTAAACTCTTCTGTTTTAAAATCTTTAAGATGAATTAAAAAAAAAGACATTTTACATCTCCTAAGATGAATGCTAAGATGATTTGCACCTTCCTAGAGTAAAACTATTCAAATAATGAGGGATGAACGTAATGGTCCGGACTGACTGACAAGTAAAATCCGATTCATATGAGTCAAGTGAAATTTGTAGAGATTAGTACAGAGACACTGTTACCAATAGGTCTTACATTCTAGACGTATCTATGGTGGAGAGTGCGTCTTTGAGAAGCACTGGTGACATTATAACTTACTACTTGTTTTTTTCAAACCATCTTTAATCGCCATTTTGTTTTTAAATACGTGGAATGACTCGCATCAGTAACCGATCAGTCATGTAATAACAGGGTTAAGAAAACAAATTACCAATTGAAGATGTGTAGTGGGATGTCAATAGAACTCACTAAAATAGTTAATTTCATTCGAATGCACGAGAACAAAATTGTTTTGTTGAATGATAATTTGAGAGATTATTTTATATTTATATAGAGAGTAGTACACGTCTATTTTCAAACCCCATTAAACAAGATTTAATTCATAACTGAAACCTGATTTTATTACACAAATTGATCCTTTATCCTTTTTAACTAATGTCCACAAACAGCATAGGTTTTTATTTATCATGTATTATGAATCATTTATTCTATTTTTAGACTTCAGATAAGAGATTTTATCACAAAGCTAGACGGATATATGTTAAAAGGGGTAGACTATCACTGATTATCTTTAAAAAGGAATTGGATTAGATATGTTATGATATTACTTCCATATTGATATATGACTGTCTTGTTGTGATTCAGGCTACTGGCTAAAGAACAAACAGTCTTATACTTATACCCATTAGTACATACGTTCTAGTCAAATCTACATTTTATACCCCACCTTACCGAAATGAAATGAAATGAAATGGGGGGTTTAACCTCCTACAGTTCTTCTCCACTAGGCTGTTGAAGACGACGTATGCCATACATCGTTTTATGAAGGTAATTTTGCCCCGAAAGCGCCACTACGGTCAAATCTTATATCGAATTTAACTGCCAAGTGATCTTTTATGTGCACACCAATGTGTACTGTGTACATGGGACCTCGTGTTTCGGTCCATCCGTACGACTAAACAACTGTCCTTGTCAGGCCCTCCGCCCTGCACCAATGGCAAGGGAAAAGCAGGTCGGAAATTTTCGGCCAACATTAGGAGCGAACTAGCAACTTACATGCCAATGAACCAGCATCTTACTCACTTAGCGATCGTGCCACACACCAGCTCACTACCTAAATCAGAGACAGTCTCTTTTAAACGGTACATGTAGACTGACCTAAATTATAAAATATCACATAAAATGTCTGTCTTTAAACGACTGTAGTTTTTGTAACGACTGTGTGGGAAGAAAAGATAGCTGTGGATGTCAATAATAAAAAAATCAAAATGAAAAAGAAATGACACTCACACGTACAAATTTATCATGATGCTAAAGCTGAGCAAACACTTCAATGATTTTATTGGTATATTCTAGAATTTTCCAAGCGGCACAGTCATTGTCGTAACTAAACCAAAACAAGATAATATTTTAATATATTTTTAATACATCAAATTCAATTTACAGCTGACACATATCAATAAAAGCTCTTCTTAATATTGCCCAATTTATTACTATTTTTCATTGTATTCTTAAAATTTGCCACCTGGTTTCGTTTCTCGAAATCTTAACTAAATATAAAATCCAAATTTTAGTAGATACTTCAATTTCGATTGGCTAATTAATTTAATATTATCTAATCAAATTACTAAAATTTGGATTTTATCTTAGTTAAAATTTTGTGAAACAGGCCCGAAGTTTTTGTTTCGTTTTAGAATTCTTTAATCATATATTTCATGCAAAAAGCCCACGGCCGAATGGTTAGTACGTGCGTGCTGTGCCATAAACCCTGTCATTGAGTAAACTAGCGTGGTTTCGAATCCTCGGTCATACGTGACAAGGAGTAGGGTCGCATGTCCAGCCTCGTGGGTTTTCTCCGGGCCCTCCGGTTTCCTCCCACTGCTAAAGACCCCGACGAAGCGTAATCGAATTATTGAAATAAAATAAACCATATGTTAGTCCCGAAATGACCTAGTTTGTGTCGAATGGACGTTAAGCGCCATTTCGTTGAACCACAAAATGATCCAGAAATATTCATCAAAGCAACTAGTTATTTGAATTCCTGGGGGGTTGGGATGGCCTAGTGGTCTAGAGTGCCGCGCTTTGACCTCTAGCTGGCCGGTCACCTCTGGCTTGCGGCTGTGGTTTCGAGCCCTGGTGTGAGCGTATGTGGCATGGAGATAGGGGCGCCTTCTCAACCTCGTGGGTTTCCTCCGGGCACTCCGGTTTCCTCCCACTGCTAAAGACCCCTACGCGCAAGCGAATTATTGAAATAAAATTAAAACCATATGTTAGTCCCGAAATGACCTAGTTTGTGTTGAGTGGACGTTAAACCCCATTTCTCTCTCTCTCTCTTTGAATTCCTAGAATAAAGCATAGTGATCAGGTCTAAGATACTGCATCGATCTGTTAAGACCCGGGTTAGGTTTCCCAAATCTACTGTTCGGGGACGAAAGTTCAGTAAAACAATCACTTTAAAGTAGTAGGTGTGACGTGAACATGTATTGATGAAGTAGGCCTAAAAGAGAGAGAAACATGGGGTTTAACGTCCACTCGACACAAACTTGCGCGTAGGGGTCTTTAGCAGTGGGAGGAAACCGGAGTCCCCGGAGGAAACCCACGAGGTTGAGAAGGCGTCCCTATCTCCATGCTACATACGCTCGCGCCAGGGATCGAAATCACAGCCGCAAGCCAGAGGTGACCGGCCATCCCAACCCCCAAGTAGGCGTAAGACTTTGTATAAATGCTGCTGTTCTCGAATGTAAATGTGATAACTGAAGTCTAAACTATGTCACAAAGCCTATATTTGGTCGTGAATATTGACAGGTTGCTTTAATTCAACTTGAAGTAATTTAGTTCTAATTTAGTTATAATTCAAGCTCAGTGGCCGATAATAAGCATAAGCATGTAGGCAAACGTGATGGGTATCCTTTTAGAAACAGGGGGTATGAAACTTAAAAGAACCGAATAAGAAATTACTGGCCTATACCTATTTTAATGTTGGTCGCTATTTTCTTTGTAGTAATTCTATACCTAACTTCAAAAATACTAATTATCTAGGTGACTTGAAGCAGAACCAAGGGTATGACGTGTTATTCCTTGTCGAATTTGCATCTTGTGTGTTCTATACACGAATCACTCAGATTACACGCCAAATATATCACAAAGGGTTATCGTTCATCCTGGTTGTATAAAAACTCTAATGTGTTTGATAACGCAATTTAAAATATTTTTATAATCTTACTAAATCCACCAACTTACATTATGGACTCTCTAAATTTCACATGACCTGGGCAGCAAAAGTTACTTTTAAAACATAGATTCAAAAAAGTAACAAAATAAAAGAGAGAACAGATGCAGATGTGTTGAATTCTTCGTAAATTGAAAATGAGATATTCACCAACATGCAACGTCGACTGCACCTAGTAAGTAAACAATACTAGAAATGTGTGCTTTGTAGACAGTGTGTGAATTGGTCCAATTCGTTTAGACTTGATAAGAGTATAGGGTTGACAAAAAATATATTTACAATTACTTCTGTGCTTACTACTAAAGTAATCTTTTTTAAACGAGAAATTTTACCACGAATTTAAACATGCATTATGCAAGGCCTAAATTTTCCTTTTGTAGGCCTTTCTTTAGGCCTGAATGGTTATCTAAATTATTAATTAGACATTAACTATCTTATCCAAACCACAATCAACTCTTGATGTCAACGGTAGCATGCAATATTTACTAGGTTAGGATCCGAGTTGCTGCTCAACTTTCATTAATACTTTAAAGCCCCAATAACACTCTTGTTGTAACTGAATAATATGTCCCAATCTTCATTCTGGTCAACAAATCGTATTATTTTAGAATATTCCAATTAAATGATGATATAAATTTCATCTTAACACACCTATTTTAAGAAATTGGAAAAATTCAACCAATTGATTTGAAAAGTCTAACGTAAACCTTTTTCAAATGTGACTTGGATTTTAAAATATATTCGAACCCTCTGGAGAAGTAAAATAGGTTGTAATGGATAATTTACACAACAGGTAGGACACTTAAACATCTATTACTTAGAATAAGGGTATTATTTATTTTCTGGAGCAACCAAGACACCAAGAATGTTATTGTCCCTTTAATCATGAAATAGATAATCGAGACTATGTTTTTTATCATACCGACTTTAGTAATGGTGACCGAGGCAAGGGCGGAAATTCGTTCATTAAAATCGCGGTTCAGAGTGGACCAAGACGACCGGAAATTTCCGCAAATCCCTATTAAATTCTGTATTAAATTGAGAGCTGTCTTTAAGGGAAATCTAATTCTTTCTAGAGGAAAGTACCAAATGCTTTTATCGCAAATATAGTGTACATAAAGATACAAAAATACAATAAATACTTCAGCAGACACCTGAATGTATGTACTGTACCACGTGGTTTAGAAAGTAGAAGCATCCACTGTTTAGTGCACGATACATTTCACCAATAATGATCAAATTAAACAATGAATTAAACTGGCTTCTTACTCAAATAATAACTACCGAAAAGGGAACCCATAAATAAAATTATTGCGAAAAACGAAAGACGTCAGTTATGTGGTTGACAGCCTTCGTCGTTTTCAGGGGTTTGAAATAACGACTTATTTACAACTACTAATAGAGGTTCACTTCCACCATTTTATTTAAAATACACAAAATAAGGATAAGTAGGAAAGCTAAGCAGCCAGTCAGTTAGTAAAATGTATGAAATATACGGATATCGGAAATACCAATACGAGTTTAACTCCCTTAAATACATCTCCCAAACAAGTTGACGAAATAACTTGCAATATTAATATTTATTGGTTATTTTGGGGGTAATTCCCAATTCTCAGGAAAATAAAGCTATAAAATATTTAAGGGTGTAGACTGTGAGAAATTTGTGCATGTTATGAACTACTGATTGTGTGATTTATTTGAGTATTTTTACCCCATGGGTAGATATATAAGATACCAATATAGATGTGTGATATATATAATTACAATAGGTTATTATCATCATTTCATCTTTACCTATACATTATATACATGTATACACCAATTATCATAAACAGTTACGCCCATATTATACTATATCAATTATATTTATGTAGTTGTGGGATACGAGATAATCTTCCTTATATACCAGGTAAATCAATATTTTGAACTAAGAAATCATTTGGTAAACCAGGATCAAATCTGTAAAAATAAAGAACAAAACCCCCTTTGTTGTCGCATTTGCGTCTTTCGGGTAAAACTACGATTTTTTTCCGAGGAAGTAATTTTATTGAGTCCGTTGGGGGTATAAATAAGTTATTTAGTCATACATTCAACCGACTGAACATAATATATTTTTTGTTCAATTTATTTTATGCTGATCTGTGTTAATCACGAAGAGGACATGCGCCCAAGGAAAAACGTTCGATAACATAATTTGTACCACTCAAAATAAATGTTATTAACATTACGGATGCACTTAAGGTATTATAATTCGATTTCCTGTAGTTCTTCCCTTGTGTAGAATATAACCTGAGTGTTATCGATATCTTATATTTATTCTGCTCTTATTAAAACGGGGGGGGGGGCAATAAATAAGCTAAATCACCCACACCAAAATCATCAGGTTAAAATTTTACATGATTTATTTAAAGATACTAAATTACAAAGATGGTGTCAGACAGTCGCCATTGACTCGTGATTTAAACTATGATATTGGACGGACAGTTTGTATGACACAATTTGTGGTAGAAATGGCACTGGGCACCGTTATGCACTAATCATCAAAGAAGGGGTATTGGATATCTTTCTTGAAGGGCGGGGTCGTTTCTTTCAAGTGGGGCCAGGACTTTGTCTGTGTCTCTACATTACTAGAAATAAAGCCCAACAATAATCAATGAATTCAATAAGTGCTTATTATGCGAAGATCAAACAAAGATCACCGTTCAAATCATCATAAGGGTCCAACCCACGCCTTGACAGGCGTCATATGTTCAATGTTTATCAGAGAAATCTGATCTCTTTGAATATATGTGTGGGTTATTTTGGAGAGGCTTTAGTTGTAATAGGGTTTAATTAAATTGAGATGTCATTAGTGAGTCGATTGATATAATATATATATACACATCAATGATGTACATGTATATAACATCCTATCACCTGATCTTAAATCCGATTCAAATATTATAAGTTTAATGTACAGTAATTACGTCGGGCAAACGAGAACTCGTGTCCTTTGAACCTTGTACCAACATATTAATTGCGAACTTTTTATGAATGAAACCGAAGAAAGTTTTCTATTTATTTTATAGTAGTAAAAATACAGCTATATTTAATGTGTTCATCCTGACGATACATTATGTAAGATGTAGATAAAGAGCTGACCATTCTTGCTATATCGCTCAACAAGAGATAATGTAAAATAAAAAAATATACTGAAATGTCATTCATATTTCTTCATTCTTAGCCAAGTAATCACTTTAGTTTTAGCAAGATGGGTGTATTGTTGTAAACAAAACAATGGTATATTCGAGAATAAGCCTCGCTTTCCCATTTTAGATTAAATTTTTATATGGCGAACTGTTCTAATCCAGATAAAATCTTGAGTATCTGATGCCATCAAAAGTTGATTATGGTCTTGTTTTGTTAATTAATGCCTAATCAATAATTAAGATAACATTTCAAGCCCAAAGAAAGACCTGCAATGGAAGATTTAGCTCTTGCATAATGTACGTGAGTGACTATTCCTTATTTATTAACCAATACATTAATTACTCCTGATAACTGAATTATCAATACCTTCGATTCTAACTTCGACAAACCGACATTGTTCATCAACTTGAAGTTTGAATATCATTTTCTCAACAGTGATGCTAAATGAATTTAAAATTAAAATTACTGGTCGTGTATAATCATGCGATATTTTGTGGATTTTATGTACCAAGTGCGTGGTAAGAAGTAGGGTCGCCTGTCCAACCTCATAGGTTTTCTCCGGATTCCTCTCACTGCTAAAGACCCCTATGCGCAAGCGAATTATTGAAGTAAAATTAAACCATATTTTAGTCCCGAAATGACCTAGCTTGTGTCGAGTGGACGTTAAACCCCGCTTCTCTCTCTCCCTCTCTCTCTCTCTCTCTCTCTCTCTACCTCTATGTACCAAGTGGAATTCCATAAAGACCAAGGGGATTTCGATGAAGACCTTTTAACAAGAGAGTCATGTTTGAAAGTACTGCAGAGTTCTCCCAGTATTGAGTGATTCGCCTTTGGACGTGCTCGGTGTAGACAAGTTAACAACCCCAAAATGCCTAAATCCGGTTTCTTTTTTTATATTTTTGATATAAAAATATTATACGAACATATTTCCATGCAACTAAGTTTATTTAAAATAGATCAATTATTGATCGTTTTCTATTCATTTCTTTGTAAAGTATATTCCTTAGTCAAATTATTAAATAGTCAAAGAATACAGTGGGGAAACGCATTTTTCACATTTTAGAATTTGATACCTATGCGAAACTATACAGGGGGCTTGTGAGATCTGAATAGCTTACATAAAATGATAACAGCTAGATCTGTTTGACATCTGCCTAGTGACTGAAACGGGTATATTCAATGTCATAAAAAGATGTTGATGTTTCTAATGAGGTTATTTAATTGTCTCCATTATCAACATATATGTGCATGGATTATTACCAATTATGACTCTTTGAACGCCTGGCTGGGTTTACCTCAATGATTTCTTTTCGACAAGACAAAACGATAGACTAGTAGACTGAATTGCTTGAAAGGTTTTGAAACAAAATGGTTCCGCCTGGTTACCATGTGTGCCTATGAATGAAGATTTGTTATTGTGTTGTGTTATAGGTATAATAGGTAGATGGTACGTATACAGAAAATATTTCACACACAAACTGTACATCAAATTCATACTGCGTTAATAAAAGACGGGGGACTTGTGTTTTCTTAATATAAAAATAGATATACTGTGTTAGATATAGAGGTGTCTACTTTACCATCATCCATCTTTATCAAGTTGCTCAAACTAAAGAATGAAAATGAAAGATCATCGACGGGGGCTAGGTAACATGAGTAGGGTATGTTGAAGTTATGTTAGAAAAAAGAAGACATAATAGGCACATCTCGAGTTAGATGTTAACCACTAATTATTCTTTATAAAACTAGACTTGCACAACAATGCATTAATAATGGTTGCCGAGGGCAGATGATTCAGCTAGTTTAAGAAAACAGAGAGCTCTTTCTTGTTATGACTCATCTGGCTTTCTCACATTCATGCTTGTATAATTCACGGAAAACTAAATATTTGTTTATTTGATGTCTTTAATCTGGATTATAGTGATAATCCTCTTATCAAGTTTCAAGTATTCCTAATAAATATCCACAAATAATATCTGTTTTAAAGAATCGCAATACGGATTTATGGAATATAAAATAGAGATGTCGTTTACCACAATGCTCACCAAACAAACGGATCGCAATAAACCCCCCAACATGCTTGTTATCAACAGTTAAATAAAAAGAAACAATGCAGTGACACCCAAGAACCAAAATGAACAATATGGCGACTTAAAGGGGCATTAGGTATAAGATTAGATACATACTTGATGGTTTTTGCTGTAATAGTTAAAATATATAATGAAAACAAGATAATAATATGTTGAAAATTTCAGTCAAATTGCTTCATTCTGAACCAAAATATAAACCATTGAATTTTAGACTAGTCTCGGTTGTCATTACTGTCGTTGGTATAATAACATACGGATTCTCGATTATCTTTTTTACGTTCAATTATACACCACAAAATGTATTCAAATCCAGTAAATACAGCAAGCTAGCGATGACACCGAGAGTTGAGTATGGTCTTGAGAAGTTAATTAATGTCAAATTAAAAATTTAGATTACATTTTAGGCCAAATAAAATATCTGCAACAGGAAGATTTAGCTCTTGAATAATGCATGTTTAAGCTATAAAACTGTTTAAGTATCATAGTTTGCACTTGTAGAGATGCAAGACTTTAAAAGGCATGACCTCTTCGATTTCCCCCTGTCAAAAATTCTTTCAGTCTAAATAATTTACGATGTCATTAGGTTAGTTATTAATAAACAAATAATCGTTTTCTTTTCAATTTTGTATTCTATTATTATCATTTAATTAATAGTCCAACAAAGTCAACAAACTGGCTCAAGGCCAAATCTGAATTTAAAACGTTAATAAGACACAGTCGTGATATGTATTCCGGAAACGTTGAACATTAATTAGTTCTCCCAATACACTATTCTACATGTAGTTTCATACACATTCCATGGTAACTTATTTGATCTCTAGTATGTTCTCAGAATTTCTCGATTGTGTTCTCAGGGTTTAGTATCAAAGGACATATCTATGCAAGGCATCCCTATAAAGTGACAAACATAATAAAGATCTTCCTTTTATCAATCTAAACACCATAATTTCAGAAATATCCCAAAATATCCAGCAGTATATAATGTGGATCTAATGGGGCATTACCCACATAATTAAATATCGACCTATACTATACAATTTCAGCTATATCTGATTCGAACTGAAGCCCCTGGAGATTTAACAAGGTTTCGTTATCAAGGGACATAACTCGTATAGTTATCAGAAATCGGCACGACCCTTTTCTCACAAAGCTGAATAATGAAAGAAATCCAGTCAGTCTCTAGTGTTGATAAGAAATTCAATATGTGGCTAAACATGGTCTCGAAATCGAAGACCCGAAATATGGGAGGGCCAGTGTACACTTTCGAGAGCATGTAAACGAACCCATGACAGAAATCGACAAAAGATTATCCTATGGAGCCCCTATCGGGACAAAACCTCCCCCAGAAAAATAGACCTTTCAACTCCATTATTAAAAAATACAGTGTTGCTAAACAAGTTTTGGACCGGGGTACAAACTACGCATACAATTGAATGGCAAATGTGAATCTCTATACGATTCATCATTACGACTCGCCGAACAAGTTTAAAAACTTTCAGTCCAACAGTTAGTTTGAAATAAAACTTTTCTCGGTCAATTAGTCTCTTGTGATCTATCAAAAATATTTTTAGCTTTCTTAGTCCAAATTAAACAAAAGTGAAAGCAAAACAATGTATTTTCTACTCGAACAACCCGTTTTTTTGACAAGGGACATGGTATTTAACATCCGCTCAACACACATTAGGTAATTTCGGGAATAACACATACATATAGTTTAATTTTATTTCAATATTTGGCTGTGCGCGTAGGGGTCTTTAGCAGAGGGACGAAACCCACGAGGTTTAACAGGCGACCTACTCCCTGTCACGTACAAGCGGGAAATCAATAAAACGATTCGGCCATCCAATCCCCTTCGACATCTTCAAGTAATTTGCAAAGTTTCCATTGTGAGATTGTGAATCTACAGTGGTGTCAAGTGACACGTGATGGATGTGAATTACCAAAATATATCTTTTGCCGATCATCTGTAAAAACTGGTCCGTCAACACAGTTTATCTAGTTCCCTCGCCACTGAACCAAGTGTATGAACCCCGATGGTTTACAGTCAGTAGTGCACGTATCCATCAATATAACGTACGAAACGTCGACGAAAATCTCTCGGGGAGCACACTTTACCACAGATCAACAAGCTGTCGGCCATGGAAATTACCGAGAAATAATCCAAATATATAGCTGATAAATAGATTTAAAGTATTGTGTTATATAAAAAGGTCATTTGTGTAGATTAAAATCACGAACGGTCCAAGGGAGGTAACCACTGACAATTGGAGACAGTCCACCATTCAAGTTTCTTCCGACATTCGCCTTTTTTTCTCTTTCTCTCTATTTACATGGCTAATTTTGTTGAATTACATTTTTTGACTGATTTTGGTATCAATGAGGCAGACAGATCACAAAGTTAAGAGGTTGGCAACGGTGATAGGCACAACTGATAATTACATGTGTGTAGTATGTCATTTTAAGTTTGTGTATCTGAAAACTTGTTGCTACGTCTGCAGTGAAAATCTTTCAGCCTCGCGACAATTTAGGGAAAAGTTGAAGCCAGGAAAAGAGACCTGAATAACCTTAAAGTAAATGTCGGTCTGATTTCCCATTAAGATGCGCTTTATTACCATTTTGTCTGCATTCGGTATTGCGCAATCAATCAGCACAGTTTGTGGGGCATCCGTAATATTTGTATCTGGTCGGATGACCTGATATTCATGTTTTGGTAGTTTTGTTTAATTTTCGCCTCTAAGTATTCATGCAAGATGTTGAATACTACTTCAATTTTATTCTCCCGATTTTTACCAACAGTAGATATTCTTTGTTACATTTACCAGGTATTTAAGTTAATCTTCTGATGAAATAATATTAGTATTTTGTCTTAAAATGTTCTGATCTTTAGTGGAAAATGTAACTATCAGGATTATCGAAGTCCAAGTGTAATTACAACTGGTATATAGCGAGCCAAATGTTTAAATTTATGAACTTATATTTGCAAAATATTGGGGGTACACACGGACCAACTGAGAATAATCATAGATTTCATGCTCCATGGGGATGGATAATTTTAACGGGAAGTTAGGGTCCGATTTTCAGCAAGTCAACACATTGCTTAAAAAATAATTTTAAAATTTACTTAAATAATTATTATACGATTCACAAAAGTACAGAGAACACTCCTCCAAAATACCTTACTGTAATGACGTAAAAACCTCGATAATCTAATTATGGATTCCACCTCGGTGGAATTTTGTGGTAGGCCTACACCTAATTATAGATTCCACTGGAAAGAATTAAATGGTACAGCTAATGATGGATTCCACGTTGATGGAATTACGTGGTTCACCTAATTATGGATTCCACCCTAGTAGTAGTTGACTAACGTGGTACACCGAGTGGATTCCTACTTGACGACGGAATTATTTTTCAATGCTATGACACGTTTAACTGTTGATTTTATGTGCGTAATAAGGAATTGTAATATGGGTTCAGTAAATCAATGAACATTTGTTTTTTGTTTTTTTGTTTTTTTTTTAAAAGAGCTATGTGGCGAAATAAACGGTTTATTTTAATAGTTTAAACATAATCATTTTGTATTTATGAACTAAACCTGGTTAGAAAATACAAAATAATTGTATTGCACGTGTTAAATTTCAGCAAATTCCTGATGAGTAAGTACCACGTAATATATCCCCTAATAGTCATGTAGCTTAGATCGATATTTTCACAGAATCATTTAAATTTTGACAAAAGCATGAAAATTGGCATAGATGTGTGTAGTTTTTGATGTCCTCTTTCGAATAAGAGCGGAACAAATGCGACCTGACAGCATTTCCTGTAGCCATATTGTATTCAAAATAAAAGCCTTTGAAATATAGGGTTTTAGTTGAATTCACATGAAGTACTTTCATTACCATATTTGCAAGTTTACTCCTTTGTTGTTGAAAACCCGCGATTCGATTTCAGGGCTAGTGCGATTTAAATTCTTTGTAATTATCTGCATGCCAACTTCAACTGGGCATTCTTACTTGCAAAGCGCTTATATATCTTTTACCAAATTATCGGAGAAATGAAATCGAAAGTCTAAAAGTGGTCAAAATTCCTCCTTTTCTCGTGTTTCTCAAAAGTTGCTAAACCCGTAGAAATGTCTCAAAAAGGCAGATTTATTTGCAGACGTGACCTTAGCAAAATCGTTACAAATGAAAAACTAGTAAACCCAGAGTGGATGCAATAAAGCCTCGTGGTTGTATATTACCTTCTTCAAACAAAGACAATTGAACAAGTTTTAATGGCTCGCACGGGTTTAGTAACTAGAAAATCTAAAATGTTAACGGACATCACATATAAGCTCTCATTGTTATCTATGAATTATTGTTTATAGGATCATACAAAGTCACTAGTGCAATTTATCAAAACGAAATAAAAAAATATTCAAATCGATCAATGACCATATACAAAAGTTAAAGTTGTTCCATTGATTTTACTCTGCCTTCTTTATGTCTATTTTACTGTCTACTTTGTACAGGTCACATCGTTCTTCGTTTTGTATTTTATACTCCAATATGCTTAATTCCTTTGTCTTTCTATTACAATTTTAAGTTTTAATGTATGTGATCGATCTGACATGTCGTGTAAGGGACAATTGTGGAAGAATTAATGACCTAAATTATGATCGAAATACAAGGGTAATGCTAATCACGCAATTACACTCTTTCGTGAGTCAAATTATCGCGCGAAAGCTCAGAGTTTGCCGTGTTATATGAACACAGATCACTAAATATTGTTGAATGGAAGAAAAGGGTTTGAAAATACATTTTCCGCCAGGTTTTGGTGAATATTCATGATTTTGAGGCGGAAGGATACAAGAGTTGTGAGGCTGGTTTCGTTGAAAGGGAGAGCCGAAAATTGCTTGTTTAGTTGTCTCAACTTCCAGCTTGTGTATCTCAAGTATTTCATGAAGAACCTCATACATGATTTTGGGCAAGAGTTTGCCACATGTTGCTCCATATGTGGCAGAAAGCGTTCTACCCAACGAATATGTGGGAAGAAGTTACAGGCGGTCTAAGAGATGAGAATTAACATTGAAGTCAATAACGATCTGTGGCCATATGTAGTGGTCTTTACCCTTTGCTAGTAGAGTTACCTCCCATGAATAGAACACCTGAATATAAAAAAAAGTCCCGGATAAATCAACGCTAACATGTACTCGGAACGGTTATTTTGAATGCAATGGGATATAGCTTCCTACCGTTCTACATCTATACAAAATAGGTCGACTTGAGAACTGACTTAAAAAAAGGAAAACATATAGAAATATATTTCAGTCGATGATCTGAATATGGTTTTGATACAACGATATATGTATTTCTTCAGGAGATACTTATTGTAAATTGTCCCAAAAACCACCCACAGGAGAATACGAGTTTCTAGGGTATGGTGTTTGTGTGTTCGCTATAAGAAACCAAACGATTGGTTATAATTTTTCTACTGATTTCGTAATAAATGATAATAGTGCTATTTATTTTGTAGCTGCATGATGGAATTGACAGTTTATGGACATCTATTATCGACGTAGCAATATTCTAGAATACACTTTTCAAGCCCTAAACTTAGAACCAGTTGTCCGACATTGTTTTATGATAACCTTAACTTAATATTACGTAAAACATACATAATTATATGTCTGTATTCATAACTTTGGACATTTCTGGGATCACATGATATCATGACTTGGTGTTATGAAGATGTAAGTATTGTACATTAAAATAAGGTAACCATTTACAAACATCTTTAAAAAAAAACACTCTTTAAAACACACATCACGTTTCCCCCTCTCCCCATTACACAAATAACGACACAAACAAAAATGACCATGTTAGTCTCAAAATACTCAGATTATTGCGCTAATAAGACTTTATACCCAATTCCACTCCATAGCCATAGTTAACGTAGTGGGGATGGCCTAGCTGTAATAGTGGACGTAAAATCGAAACAACTCAACGAATTGACCTTTGATTAAAAAGAAAAACATGATCATTTACAACATCAAAGCCTGCATCGGAGCTGCAATAAAGTACAATCGTGACCGTGCATTTCATCTTTTGTACATTTATGTAGTACCAGTCACATAATGATTTGGTGTAAGGATTTGAACAGCATGCTTTTTAATCTGTCACTAAGATTATAGAGAGTAACGCAGTTCCAGATTTTAATGAAGTTTTGCTATGTGCTGAGACAAATCGGATGCTGATATCGATAAGGGTTAATTTCACTTCAAGAATAAAGGCACCCACCAAACAGAAGAATTTTAGTGGGTTCTTTTTATTTTATCGCCGGAGGCTTTCTTTTATTGATTATAAACTCCCAGTTAAATACTCATGTCAATTGAATGATATCTATAACAGCTATCAGGCCTTATTGAATTGTATTATGTTAGCACATGTGCACAATCATCTCTTCTACAGTATAAAATTCTTCCCCTTGTTCACTTCTTCAATTCAACTTTTTTTTTATCAACAATCCAAATCATTATACGGCTATTACCTAAACCATCGTTCGATCATGTTCTTAATTTAACTTAAGAATAATGAGCCTTGTAAATGAATACTCCTTAAGAACGTCTTAAGGGTTCTCAACCTTGGTACACGTATTACATACGTTGCCGTTATTTGCAAGATCTTTGTGATAAGCATAATAATATATCTTTTAAGTTTCATAAAAAAAGCCCCCGGGGCCCACAAACTATGTACGCGACAATCCAGAAAATATGATACGATATATGCAAAATTCGAACTAGCATATTACATAGTCATACATTTTGTGACCCGTATATTCAGTAAACACAAGCTATGTACGCGACAATTTAGAAAGTTATGATACGATGTATGCAAAATTTCGAACCCGTACACAGTCATACATTTTGTGATCCGTATATTCAGTAAAAACATGTAAAGGACTTTCGGGGAGACAGCGGTGACGGCATAATACATCCACATGAAACTGTTGGCATACAAAAAAACAAATTGTGATGTTTTCAACTGGATTGGTCGACTTCGTTTGTCGTTCCTAATCAAAGATTTTCAGTTCCTTTGTCTACGCAGTAACACGTACGTGTTAATTGAATGGCTAGGTAAAAATAACGCAACAAAGCAATAAATTAAAGGAAATGAGATAATATGTAAATTAAGTACACGGGACCATCTATTATTCAATGAGATAAACAAGTTGCCATCCCCTAGTAACTGCAAGGTAATTGAGACGCACTATTAGACTAGCGTGTTGCAGGATGCATTGAAGAAACAAAGGAAACGAACTAATCTGTTAAGACGTGATTAAAGTTCATTTTGTTATTATTATATGTTTATTCTTATGAATAAATGATGTAGTTATTAACCAACAGGTGTTACTCTCTATAGAACGATTTTGTCTACTAAATAAAATGGAAATTTACTGTAGATAATTAAGATATACTTGTTAGACATTTATAGGAAACTAACCAACGAAACGCAGGTGGGACAATTTAACACGTGCAATACAATTTTGTTTTGTTTTTTTGAATTTTCTAACCAGATTTAGTTCATAAATACAAAATGATTATGTTTAACTATTAAAATAAGCGATTTAGCTTATTACTGATTTCCATACACGGTCAACATAATCGATTTAATCTAAGGGAAGAGTTCAGTGTCAAACATGTTCTTTCTTAAAGATTCCTTTGGCTTAAGAAACATAGTTTAACTCCGATAATAGAATCCAGATTTTAGAACCTCTTTATCGTATCAATTGTAGTAATCCAGACACACATGAAAGAAAACAAACTATTTGATTTCGTTCTCATTAAATTGAGCCATCGTCCATTGTGAATAGATACAAATTAACAGCCGAGATCAATTCAATGTAACTAATTAATCATTATCCGAACAGGGAAGACGACGCCAGATTGGAGGTTAAAATACCCAGTACATTTGGTTTACCAGAAATGCCAAAATGCCAAGTGTGGCTATACATATCGACCGGGAACGTTGTGTGACATGACTTTCAATGATTTACTTGATTACAAGTTGAACAACAATCATTGGAACATGTCACAATGCCAGACATGTCCTTCAACCAACCGAGTTGCTGTCAGATATTAAAGGATAAGGTCGTGTTGCAATGGGGTCACCATCAACCTGATCTCAATCAGTCTGTCAAGGTATTTTCGCCGTTTCAGTTAAATAATGTCTTAAAAGGAGCTTAGCATTCTGTTGCCATCAATACATCATCCAACAGATTTCAGTGGGTACGCAAGCCCCCACCCCCGCATAGAGTACGCGAATAAGGGCAAAACCCTATCTAACACCAATTTGCGAATCAAGATTAAAAAATACCCAGAGTTGCCGAAAGGGAAAATAATCTAAAGACCAATCCCATCAAGTTTGAATTAAAAGAGCTCAATTGCTTGAGACCTTAAAGCTACAATATCATATTTTTGAAATGTATTGAAATAAATAATTAAAATAGATGGTGTCTATATACAGTCCTACCTTGTTAAAAAAAAAATAACCCTATAATTTACTATTGCCAGTTGAGAAATTGGCAAAAAGTATCATTTTCAGCTTCAAATTCAAACGTTTGAAGATAGCTATAGCGTGGACCGGAGGGAGGGGGTAGTAAAACAAGGGAAGTACTTGTATTATTATATC
This sequence comes from Patella caerulea, assembly GCA_036850965.1. Classification (NCBI taxonomy): domain Eukaryota; kingdom Metazoa; phylum Mollusca; class Gastropoda; family Patellidae; genus Patella; species Patella caerulea. Next base: position 20,705,443 of record JAZGQO010000011.1, read on the forward strand.
TGGTGTGAAGGATGTCTAAATGTGGGAAATAATGCCTATGGTCGTATAGTGGTGAGTTGACGATAACCATGTTTGACTTTCTTAGAAAATATGAAATTCTCGCTTTAAAATAGACGACATTTGGCTTAACAAATCTGTTGTAATTTCTAATTTATTTATATTCGATGGAAAACATGAACAGTCCCACTTAAACGGAAGACGTTTACACCTGCTTCGTCCAGTCTACACGTTGTATTTTTTAAACACGTGAATCCACTATTTTTAATTACTTCACCGTTGTGTTATGGGGTATATTATGTCTTTGTTCATTACAGAGAGCACGACGTCGTGTACTGATTTTGAAATACTCACTGTGTCTATATATTGGATCCCATATTACCACGTTAAGACGGCAATATCAATACGGATTAAAATGAACCACTTTCGAATATTATGGATGTCATTGAGTGAAGCGGGGGGGGGGGGGGGGGGGTAGTTAGCACGTGCGCGCTGTATCATAAGATCAGCTATTAAGTCAACTGGCGTGGTTTCGATTCCCCGGTTGTACGTGGCTAACTATTCGGCCTGTCTGTGCAACCTCCTGGGTTTTCTCCCGGTTCTCCGGTATCCTCTCACCGCTAAAGTCTCCACCGCGCAAGCGAATTATTGAATAAAGTTGAACCATGTGTTGGTCCCGAAATGACCTAGTTTGTGTCGACTAGACGTTAAACCCCCTCTTACTCTCATCCTCTCCCATCGAGTGGTATGTGTGTCCCATGTACTTTGTTTTTAAAAGCATGGTTGGCAATTATCAACCCCTCTAGTTTTCCTGACCAATGAAAATTTGTAGATAGGTCAGTGTGAATTGTGCTTAGGGTTATTTTATGTCTACAGTAGGTGTCTTCCTGTTTAAAATGGCGGTAAGGCGTCATGTTCCAAACAGACCAGGATATTATCTAGATGGCATACTCATATTACAATCCTTAAACCATGCTGTACTATCCTATAAAACTCATATTATCAATGACAACAAGTCATATTTACATGTAGTATTTTGTTTATATGAATCTATTGTGTATGTGCATGTATTATTAAATGTATGACTATGTATAAATGTATATGTATGTAGGCTGTCCATAATGGACGTTTTCATGCAATAAACTTCTTATCTTATCCTCCTCAATCTGACCTGTTACAACCCTACAATGACATGCTGGTGCCTTCTGATCGTTCGTTGAAGAGAAACATACCATTTAAGCCCTTTTACGTATTAGAGCTCCTATCATATCTGTCGAATAGTATTTAGAGCGCTATAAACAGTCATAAATTCCACACAAGAAACCTTATCACTGTCAAGAGGACAGGTTGTGTGACGTTTTGAGCTCGAAGGATAATTAGTTTTGCAGTTTTTCTTCTCTTAGAAACCAAAACATTTATTATGTCGCATTTATATCACTGTAAAATGACAGTAATAGGGATTGACATCTTTCATTATTTTTCATATTACACATTTCTTTTTTTGTAGAACTATTTATCTGAATGTGTCTGGCGGGGTGGTTACATACTTCGTTTTAGAAAACCAAAACTACTCTAATTTTTGGACAGTAAGGGGAATGGGCTGCCGTTAAACCACTTCAATTTGTATGACTAGTAAACTGAAAGCCAAAATGACTAAACGTCAGTGAATGGTTGAAGCCTTTCCATACAATCTTAATTTGAACATATCCATGTAACTATAATCAAACCAACCTAACTAAGGGTTTCTGGGCGTATTGATACATCAAATCGTTAATTAACCATTGGGGAATAATTTATCACAATCTCAGTGTATTTATTCAAAAACAATGTCAATTTTGATAAAGCCACTCGAATTCAGACATTTTGTTAAAAAAAATAGCAATTTAAGCCTGTGATAGTCTATCATTAGTTCTGAGTGCTATTAATACGCTACCGTTACAATGTTCGCTTGTTTTGCTCGCAGTCCATAAAGAAAGAAGATATCTAAAAAATAATCTCATCATCGTCGCCAAAGCCTGTTCCCTGGATCCACTCTGTACTATTGTCTTTAATAACTTCTATAATCATCTCTTCTATCACAGAATCCATCTTTTCGGACCTTTTTATAACTGCCATTGTGTGTTCTTGGAGATAAATCTTGATTGTGATCAAGTAAATAATGAAAGACCAGTATCAAAACTCAAGTTTTATATCTAAATGCATTGCTAACAAACTAACAGCTTATGTTGAACACACTTGTTTGATAGGGCAATATAAAAGTGCTAACAGAGGATTTCACAGCACAAAAAACAACGCTTACTAGACTTCACAATGATACTCCTCTATCACTGGAAATAGAGAATGCGGTCTTCTTATTCTCTTCTATTTGCCAGCTACATTTGACACAGTGGACCATACGATTCTACTAAATCTTCTTTCTACTGAATTAGGCATCGCTGACTCAGCTGCAACCATACCTTGAAAACCCTGGGCATTTTTTTGTCATTGAGAATTTCACATCAAAGAAGACTGAACAACTTCAATGAGTACCATTGGGATCTGTGGAAGGCCCGAATACTAAATCGCACGTCCAATTGTCTTAAAAAAATATGCCTATCTGTTCCATCTATATGTAGGTGGCAGACAGTTGTCTGTTCTTTTTTCAATCTTTAAAAAAAAAAATAACATTGACCATTCAAAATGGAGCACCGAAAGCTGTACATGTATATATAGGAAATATTGTACATATGAATCCTGAGAAAAAAGAAAATGGGCGCAATGGTCCTAACAACAGCTTCAAAAAGTGACCCACAATAAATTAATTTCCGTTGGTGACAAGTAAAATTATCCCGTCTTCATCAGCCAGGAACATTGGTGCTGTATTCCATTAACATAGAAGCATGGAAGCGCTGATTAGAAAATACATCACTTATAGCTATCTGAAAAATTCTGCCAAATTTCAGAACCTGCGCATCGAGTTATTTAAGAAAAATTTGAAACAGCACTTATTCTTAGAGGCATTACATCATTTTCATTAGTGCAAACTAATGTTAGTTTATGTATTAATGAAATTAATATTTTTGAAAGTGTATGTCTATTGCATTTCTGTGTATTTAATTCATTGTAAATTTAACTTCTGTACCATGTTTTGTAAAGCAAAGTTCAATAATAAAGGGTGGGCTCGTTCGAGACATCTTTAAAAGAAAGCTATTGATATCAATAATAATCAAATGGAAGCCCTTGCAGATCCGGTAACCCCCAATATTGCATTATGTCTATAAGTATCCGGAGTTACAATGGCTTGACAACAATGGCTCTGGTTGACTAACCATTGAACCCAGATTCGATACCGATGTTAGCCTAGAAATTTCCTTGGGACTCATTTCCCCTTGTCATTGACGAAGGATGGGCCCCGAGGAATAGAAGCGACTCCTCACTAAGAGGATGATATGATAACCGATGACACATCTGTACCATTTACAGACGTTGAATATCCTCTTTTATTTTATGATCAGTAGTGGAATACCGCGTTTTATCAGTGAAATAAAAGTGTTATTCCACTGGCTAGCAGCAGTCCATGTTGTTTTACCTAAAATGATTGTAAAATCATAAAATAAATAGAACATTTGTCGATTTGTCGTGAATAACATATTTTATTTCATCTCTAAGCAAGAAAACGTTTATATTGTAAGTTTTCTTGTTTCTCGATGAAATAAAATATGTTATTCACTCTAAAACAACACATATTCTCTATGTATTTGAAAATAGCCGTCATCATTGAGCCATATGGTACAGAAAAGTAAAACATTCATTACCATTTTGTTCAATTGGCGGGTATTCTGGAATTAAAATAAAATAAACCAAGTACGAACAACCCAAACCATTAGACAAAATTCAAAGTCCTATAAAACGGTATAGGCAAAATAGAACTGCTCACCGCTTACATAATACACGACAACCAGTGGTAACAGGTGTCCGGAAAAAGTTAGCCTTATTCTCTGATAATATCTCGATCGATTTGCCTCAGTTAGGGGCAAGTATTATTGAAATACAAGAGACCCCAGTGGTCAAGAAATTGAACTGAACCAGAGGCAACTTTAGATTAGTAGTTTCTTCTGAAGATTAATTAAGCCAATGTGGAATTTCGCATACAACGAAGGGTATAGCGGCCGATTCCTACAACCTTTCATGACAAGGCGTGGGGACTGGGTAGAGGGGGTATTACTGTTTTACAGAAAAATGCATAAGTCTGCATGAGATCGGTTAATGGTTATCTATAGTTCTTAATAGTTTAGCAATTTCATTAGACCAGAATATAGGAATGTTTTCAGTGTGTGGTTTTAGCCTCAAGGTACTTTATATCGATAGCTGTAAATACATCAGTTACAGTTCGATACCCGCAACAATCACTTCATCAACATTTTTAAGTTCTGGAAGACGATGAACAAAGATGAACTACTCGTACTAACGGTTTTCAAGCATTTAGTGTCAAAGAAGAGAATGGTGTTCATCTGAAAAGAGAAATATTTGGGTGGGTCAAATTGAGTTTGACAAGTTTATTGTAAGCGTTTTATCGATTGGCTCGCTACAATAAGTTCGATGACATTAGCCAATAACTGATGTCGTTGTGGTTTGAAATGATTTGAAAGAGGTGTTGACATGTGTGAAAGTCTTTGGATTTACAATGTGCTGCGTTTTTAGATTTGTTTTCCCGTGAACACTAATGGGCAACTCTTAAAGACAGGACATTGATCTACAGCCCTTGGCGACTATTTTGCTGTAGGTTTGTGGGAGTTTTTAATCAATAAGATGAAAAGATTTTCATGACTGCTGTATAGATGTTTTTCCACTGGCCATTAAATATTAACTATTATCTAAGTCTCTTATAAATTAAGCCCTCTATTCCGATATGGGGAAAGCTTGGCGAAGATAAAGACAGATAAATGGTTGATAGGAGAGAAGATTTTCTAGGTGGATGTAATCTAAGAAACACATGTCTATTTCCAAAGATTTTAAGTAATTCATTGAGTAAATTTCTATTGAATGTGGAAGCGATATACAAGTCTGGGGACGTATTGTTGGCTGTCTGAAGCTCCAGCGCCATTAATTGGCAGCTTATGTTCGGATATAAATAATTACTGTTGTAGATGATAATTAACAGTTCCATCTGGTAAATTATATACTTTGAATGGAATTCTATTATCAGGAACATGATGCCAACCATCTCGTACAGATTTCATTATCTATCATATGTTTAATAAGCACTAGAAAAAACATTATTTGCTCAGATGTAATTAGAATGTTTGCTTCTGTAGTCGGTATTATCTTGTTTTTTTGATTCGCTGCATGTAAACAGCAGACATATTGGAAATAATAGAATTGATCAATGATGCCAAAACGGAAGTGATAACACAAAAACTTTTTAACCAGCATCAGTAACTCTCATATAGTTTAATTGTTTGTGTATACAGTGTTATAGACGAATACCACGCTTAAGATTGATTCTTTGCATTAAGTTAAACAAACCGTAGAATTCATCATCGATGGCGGAAAATGAAACATACGGAAAAGATCAACTTGATAAATGACATAGTCGAACTTGCCTGCTGAAGAAGGAGATTGCTAGAACCAGTGAAATTTATTTGATTAAGAACATTTCACTTTTATCAGCCTTTCACTAGCCTATTGAGAAGAACCACGTTTAGCTTAAAATAGAATCAGAATTATATCTGTCGTCTGTAAGTCGCGAAATTCCGAATAACAGAGATAATCTTGTTATGTTTATACTTGTTAGATTAGGTTTGTGACATTTAGGCATCTTTCATATTATAGTTCATATCGGTAGTATAATTTAACATAATTGTAACTTGAAATTTGAGAGGATAGGCTACTGTGCAGAGATAGACTGAAATAAACTCCATCTTGCGTATAGTCATTTAAGATTACTCAAAGTTGATTAAATAACAATCTAATAGATTTGAGGATACTTGTTTATATAATCGCCGGATCACTATTTTCTTTTAGTTTTCATCATTATATAACTGTTCATTTTCTACTTGGAATCATTATAGTGATCTGGCACTGAAGTAACACATTGGAGTACGTCTTTACTTTCTCGAACTGATATGTTGATTTGTGGACACAGTAGATTATTTCCATGTGAGTGATAAACACGACCAATTGTATTTATGAGCAAAGATGGTTGCAATAAGACGACTGTTAGATGCGTTAATGACGGATGGTTTGTGACAGTTCAGGATAGCACCACCAGGGTTGTTAATGTGCTTATTAAGCAAACAAGTAGAGGGAGGGGTATGACGAGAACATTTCCTTCATCTATTGATTACCTTTTTACTACAACACACAAAGAGTACGAACCATTCACAAACCGCCAGAAATTGATGGAAACTTCACTATTCTATGTTCGACTATACCCATTATATCAACGATTATGAATTGTAGTTTTGTGTTAGAACTTAAATAAATATTTGCCACTTAAATGGATGTACTGTGTTTGGAACCACACTTGACTGCGTTCTTTGTGTTACATTTGTGCAACACCTAATTTTTGAGGTGAAAAGAATTAATCAATTAATTAATAGCGTTTTATTCATTCTACAATTTTCTTTATGATTGCTGCATATTTTTTGTACTAGTAGTTTGAGATTCCAAGAACAAGACTGGGATTATTCACCGGCGCCTGAATTGATTATTTCCATTATTTTCATTCACAATGCTAAATGTTTACATTGAAATGATCCTTTGAAAAGTGAAGAAATAAATGCCAATATGTTCTGCCATATTTGACAAGCACAATAAATACGAATAACTGATTAGATTATGAATCAAGAGCTTAACAAAAAACCATATCGTCTAAACCAGCCATGAGTCTGTTTTCTAAATTAGTTCCTTTAAGAGATCTCAAGGGTTGCTTTTTCATGGAACACATAGTGCATATGGTATGAAGTAGTTGAAGGATGCGAACAATATGATTTATATTAATTCGAATTAAAGAAATATCTTCATATTTTGTATTCGTCCAAGTTGATGTGGTTTTAGAGAAGTACATGTCTGTGGATGCTCTTATGTCTACTCTGAGACGCAATTCAAGTGTTTTAGGAAGCATACCTGGATTTATGTGAATAATTCAACAGATTGTGAGGACGCATTATGAACTATTGACAAGAATCTCTGGTGAAGCATGGAGTACTTAGGCCTAATCTATATCTCACTACTGGACTTACTCTTTTGTTTAGTTGTGGGTAAGTACTACAGCATAATTATATCTCTATGACCTGTGCTTTAACAATAAAATACCATTTAACGCTATGGCGCATCAAGGTATAACATTTCCAACAAATATGCTCTAAGCAATCTATCTTTTAAAGCACATCTATATAAGACAAACATTTACATAGTTGAAAATATTTGATTCTTGGTGTGTCTTAGATCATGATAATCGTTTCCGTGACTTTATTGTTCACTGGTTCTTTTTCCCAAACCGAATTAATGCTAAGCCACTCAAGGAATAACTAATAAAATCACTAATGTATCACCATTTCAAGTTAGTAACAATTTGTGTACCACTTTATAATCGAGAGAAGGATGGATGAACATATGGCTTACACGAAGAGCAGCATCTATAGCGACTCGACATATTATTCTAAAAGCCCACAATAAGGAAATGCCATGAACTATTTATCTAGTATTGGACATGGTAGAAAGTGAAATTTTAAAATTCTTTCATTGCATAGGGTTTTTGTATAGTCCAATAACCGCCCATATTGTCTCAGCTTTGATGACCATTGAAGAGACGAAGTTACGACTAATAATTTTTATTAATGCTACATTTTACAATTATGCTAGTATGTCGAAATGACAAAAAATGCACCCATTACCATGCGTGAATGTTTCAACACAAGGTGATTAGCCCTGCAAAATTATCACCACTAAATTTGCCTAAGGAATATCATATACATATCCAGACACTTGAATATGTGAATATATTTCCATCGCAACTTGGAAGTAGAACACTTACTTCACTAAGTTTCTTTTAAAATTATCCCGTTTAATTGATTAAATCATTTTCGTGACGGCGTTATCTTTCTAAATTACGTCTTCCCAGTTAAGACTTAATGCACATGCAGTGTGAATGTAGCTTCAATGACATACCTTATGATACAGCGCGCATGTGCTAACCAATCGCCCCCCCCCCCACAAACTGTTTATAATTTCAGATATATTGTTCAGTTTAGTAAATGAAACCACCAATGATATAACGACGATCCTCGGAATTATAACCTTTGAATCCAAAAGTAACACGATGTGGGTCTCTGAATAACCGATGGACACCCTTGTCTTGTATCCCATTTTTAGGGGCTTGCGTGTTCTGTCCGTCTCACACCGCAGCTTGTTTCTTCAGTTCGAAACAGTTACTATGTTCTTAAGCTTCAGAATGCCAGTTACTCTGACATGTCCATATGTTGAAGTCAACGTGCTATTGCAAATGTTTGTAAAATTACTTTACTTTAATCATGGCCCACTTGTAATGACCACCCGGCGTCCTATTTCGATATATTTAGAATTATTGACATCAATTGCATGATAATCTGGACGATGTTGTTGTTAATTCCCTATCTATGTGCAATTATACACCCCAATCACCAGCTTTCTTATTTAAACCATTATGCTAAGGCGTACACACCTTACGAATACTTGCTAACTGGGGGTTGGGGTCATTTTTAAGGTCCAGCTTATTCTTATTGAGAACGATATTTAACATTGAATATCGAAAAACTGCAATAAAAAGGTTAAAGATTGGTAAGTGGAGAATACCTGTGTATTCTACTATCACAGATACATTTCACCAACACTGTGTTAGCAGGTATCATTCACGATTTGGGGGTTGGGATGGCCTAGTGGTCTAGCGTGCCGCGCTTAGACCTCTAGCTGGCCGGTCACCACTGGCTTGCGGTTGTGGTTTCGAGCCCTGTTATGAGCGTATGTGGCATGGAGATAGGGGCGCTATAGGAGCCCTGGTGTGAGCGTATGTGGGTGTCATGGAGATAGGGGCGCCTTCTCAACCTCGTGGGTTTCCTACGGGCACTCAGGTTTCCTCCCACTGCTAAAGACCCCTTCGCGCAAGCGAATTATTGAAATAAAATTGAACCATATGTTAGTCCCGAAATGACCTAGTTTGTGTTGACTGGACGTTAAACCTCATTTCTCTCTCTCATTCACGATTTGAAACTGAGTGTGCTTAATCAGTTCGATTATTCTAATACCATTTTGCCATTTGAACACACGTGTTATATTACAGCGATTTGGCTTTATTACATCTATGATCAATCACACTTTATCTGTGAGTACTAAGCTCTTGATTGACACCGTCATGTCGTTTTCTTTAACTGTTTATACAACCTGCGCCATATATTGTCTCAAAACTTCAAATGCCTCGCACAATTATAGAAAGAACGGCCATCTCTCTATCTTAAGTCTAATAAAATATATCGTTAAGTATATACGAGGGCTGTCTAAAATCTTTTAAACCTACGTGTTGAAGGCCTGCGCAGAACGAGGGCTCGCTGAAAACTTAAGCCTACCTGTTGAAGTTTCCATTTGTTTTTTACATAGAGGTATACCAATCTGATTAAAATACAGATCCTATTTCGTTTCGTTTTTATAGTTCAAAATTTCGTTTTACTTGTCTTTACTACATTAGGATCTAAAAGACCTGTTGTTTAACTCGTGTTCTGCTTGAAATGAGGGGTCAGCCAATCAAATTGTCTGTTGAATCGAGGGTTTGACCTTTTTTGCGCGGAATTGTGGGTAGGCATTATCAGCGATAGAAATCAAAACAAAGCAACAGCGATTCTGATTGGTTAATCAAATGATTATAGGGTTATAGTGTCAAATGTCGCGTGCTTACTGGCTGAACGTGACCTCCCGATATAACTTTTTAGATCTACATGTAGTGTAGGCCATCGAAATTATAAAAACCGAAACGAAATATAGATCTGAATTTCAATTAAATTGAGAGGTATACACACTTTCACAAACGATGTTGCAAGGCCTGGGTGCCAACCAGGAAGAGATTTTCTTCAGCCACCCTAGTAAAAGATGTCGTTTTCAACTGCATGACGTTATCATTACTAGGAAAATGACAACCTTCTAGTTTCTTTTTAATTTTGGGAAACATGTCTCATCCATGGTTACAAATCAGGCCAAAAAATTATTAGGATCTGCTGCGGATTGTTACGGAACTTCATGAATCTTATAAGTGTCTGGTCCGCAGTCGAGAGCTTCGGTGCCCATCTAGCAGAAACAATTGCCTTTCCCAATGTCCTCAACTCTTGAGGAGATGCCACAACACTGGCAGTATGTCAAGTGGTGAATCAGCCATCACCATGTCATACCCGGCTAATGTTTTCTTGAACGGTTGCTGTTGATGGCTTTCTAGGATGCGAGTCATCATCAAAGCTCTCTTTGCCACGCTTAAATTCCACTGTCCACTTCTTTTCTGTGGAAAAGAAAGAGAATCGGTGTTGGGGTTAGTCTTGTCAGTTGCAAGTACTTGGTGGCTGCCCTATAGCCAGTTTTGTCGATTGGTGGTGATTTCAATGGGTAGATTCACAAGACAATAATAACACCACAATTGCAGTTCTTATGATAAACGTTTGTTTCAACGCAATTGATCTATTCTTTTCATACTTGGAACTTTTCAGCCAGCCCTCGTAAATGGTTAAAATATTACAAATACATATAAATGTAAAAATGGAGAATATTAACATCATAAAACATATCTGCAGAAATATGTCCCAGAACTGACGGATATTCAATGACTTCAAAGGGAAATGAATCAATGTTATCATATACACATGTATCAATCTTGCAATTTTCAGCATTGTTATCAATAACAAGAACATCTGCCTTTTGAGTACCATTAATTTCTTTATTCAGTGTGAGTTCTGGTATCCATTAAAAGCAGCTACATCATCAATGTATCGAAATTGTTATCAGGAGTTCGTTCCACAGCATAATTTGTCATTTACATAAAAGCTAACACGCTATTGTGTTTCAAATGCATTAATACATATTTAACGCTTACTTTTATTTGAATGTGTAAGACCATTGCACTTTTAATAACCAGTGCAAATTATGGACTCTTGCTGCATAATAGGAACATAATAAAGTCAGTCGTAGGTAATGGTCTAATTCTTTACTTATCAACTGATATTTTTGCCATTAATATCCGAGTACGTGTAATACTCTCACGTTACATAACACTGCTAACTATGTACCATCTTATACGTATCAATTCCATTCATCCTATAGTTAAAATATTAACAAATAATGTGTCTGTAGTTTGGACGTCTTTTCCAACAGATGGCATATAATTAAGATTACAACTCCTGAGGAAAAATATGTTTACAAATAACACCAAATGTATTTTAAAAATTAGCAAGATGAAAACTGTGGGCGGAACATGATGTATGTTTAAAATGTATGCCATTAATACCTAGTTTTTCATTTCTAATGGAGTTTACAGTGTCACGAAGGAATGGAATAAAGCTTTTTATCGGAATTGTCTTTTTTGTTTTTGAATAATGTTTCCGAACGACACGAATTTACTTTATCTAGGGATAATGAAATTACAGATTTTGAAAGCTCTCTTTCACTATCTCTATCTCACGTATACATTTATTACACGTCCTCGGGATTGTAAAGCTAATGAACATGATATTCTCTGTTAATGCCCGGCGTATATATTATTATTAACGGAAATGCAAATCCAACATTATGCTTAACTGGGGAGAGTTGACAAGTGAAACACCTACTATATGTATCAAAAAACCATTCCTGAAACGACAAGCTGCTTTAACAGGTTTCGTGTCTTCAAATCATGCAAAATGGACATAATAACGAACTACTAACATATACCCTTACTATATTTTGGCTTCTTTTCTAAGAGGTGACATTAAAATTGAAATACATTTTAATATGATGCGAAGTAAAGTCTGCAGATTTTAGATCAAATACGCCTTGCAATCGATGGTATGTTGACTCAAATCAGAAACTTTTCTGAAGAAAATGTTTTTTTGAAAGTTTTACAAATACAATATATGAGAAAAATTGTACTTGCCTCTTGTGATTAGGTTTTTTAAAACCAATTTCATAACCTTGTTGTGTTATGGCTTACTTCCACAAATGCATTTAAATCAATTTGAGTTTTGATTGAGATATCGTCAAGGAAGGATTGACTGATTTGAAAAATGTCAACCTATGCTTAAAAAACCCAAAACACATAGTAATTTCTTATTAGAGACACAAGGTAGGGTTCTGGATTTACAATATTTAGTTTTTCATGATATGACATTGCAGTTACATTGATTGGTATGTAAGCAAGGTGTGGCACAAATCAAACCAAGGCACCTCTAATTTTAGATTTCAATATAGGAGTCATACACATTTCAAAATTTCAAGGAGCTGAAAGCGAACGACCGCGCAAAACAGTTTGCTAAAAAATAAGTCAGTTATATTATCTTAGAATCTCGGTGTTTCATTTGCAATTTTCTCAAAATATCAAATTTCTCACCGCTTAATCTACGCTAGTATGTACTCAAATCGATAAATGGGCATAATGTATAATTTAGATACAGAGCTGACCATTGAGATAATATTTTGATAATAGATAATGCAACACTGATTGGTTAATCAAATGTCTAACGCGACCTCCTACTGCAACTGATCAGATCTTCATGTAGTAAAGACTATCATACGTATTAAAAAAAAAACGAAATAAAATAAAGATCTGCATTTTCATCAGATTGAGCAACATTAAATCAGATGCCGTTCAGTTTTAATCTCCAGTGACTTTTTGAACATTTCGATACTGGTGTATGTATGATATAGATTTTCTGGTAAACGTGTATCCATGTTTATCTATAAACCTCCTAAAATAATTTAATTTCCATTTTTGCCTTCAGAATTGTTTATGGCTCAGACATTTAGCCATCAGCGTTTGGTAACTTCAACAATGTTTGATCGTTTCAAGTCTTTATCTAAGTTATTTTACTTATAAACTATCTTGTTCATGTTTTATATGATTATGATAATTGCCTATTCCCAGGAGTGGTTACCAGGCAACACCGTATAAAATATAACGAAATATACAGAATAAAAAGAGAACGAAATGTTCAAATTCAATTTTTATCAGTCAGACATTTATTGTTTTCGTCGAGCTTTAAAACATGTCTCAAATATATATCCATCCCATATATTTTTTGGACAGAGGGATCTCTATGGAAACAATGTCGTGTTATCACGATTCTGGACTAGAGCTAGGCGTAAATAGAGGTGCATGTAACATGGCAAATGTCTGTCATAAATACCATTAAACTGCTAATCTTAATCAGGCGGTATTAAGTCGTATGAAACCGATCCTGTATCAGTAGCTATTATATCAGAAGGTCAGAACCAGTCTGTCACATAAAGGTGGTATCATAGTACACAACTCCTACATTCATAGACAGAGAAGAAGTAGTATTGACAACATGTAGTGTCGTGAACTTTGATCCTTTCTTAGGCAGCGTATTTCTTACTTTCTGATATATCATCTTCTGGTGGAGAATCTGTTTGAAAAGAGATCCCCATCCCTTCCAACTTTGACCATTCTTACGAACATGAAAGTTATTTTAAAAAGATATTTTCTATGTTACAGGCGGCGCCCGTAATACATGTACATTGTAAATACCTTTAGAAACTTTTTAGCACTCTGGCCTTTGAGACTGGCAAGAATGTATCTTATCCTTAGGATTGAACGAAAATGTAAGCATGCTTTTACAGTTAGAATTCCTAATTTCGAAAAAGCGTGGGTGAAAAGTCCACTGTCCCAACACAATCTCTTCCAGTTGTATACGGACTCAGACTAGTAATTATTTGCCCATTGACTTCAATGTTAAATGCCTGCAACATCACAGGCTGTAGTTTTTTTCTCAACATTCCGTTGCTTCCAATCTTTTTAGGCACAATGGGGACCACATTTGGCAATCTCCTCATCATAAATTTGTAGGGGGTTGACCGTTTAGATGTTTTGCTACGGGGATTTTAAGTTGATTGGGGTGAAAATCTCACTTCCGACACAATGATTGCTCCGTAGAAAGACATTTTACACCCCCTATCCCTCCGCTGTAATATCCACAGTATTACCCAAAACTGCTATGAAATTGAAAATTTGATGCCTTTTCTCCAATTCTAGACCAAAAAGTCAACCCTAAAATGCAGGAAAAGGGGAGAAAAAAAAATAAGGGAAAAATTGTCTATTTATAACTCGCACTACATTCGTAATAATTACTAGTCTTAGTCAATACGTAACCAGTAGAAATACTACATGGTCGGCCCAAGCTCACGTTCATCTTATCGTGCACATTGATATTTTCCTGTTAATTAGAAACGCTTTGTAGTTTTAGTTAAAATAAATGTTGAGAATTATTATCTGTACTGTTCTTCGATGGTATGAACATATTTATATTTAACACGATTATACAGGGAAGTACCAATGTATTTAAGTTACTTTCCCATTTACAAGTATCGTGATGATACCCTACTATAACATTATCAGTGGTATTAGCCTGACTTAAATCAACCTGAAAGACTATTTGATTCACTTGTACACAAATGTTTAGTACTTTTTTCTTATCTTTTAACGATGACGCATTATACGGTTATAGTGTTTTGTTGGAAAGGTAATATGTGAAACACACATACATAATTAAACAACCGGTGATGCGTTTTTAAATTAGTTGCGTGCCAAATCATTCTTTTCATTAAGAACTAGTATTCAGGCGGAAACTTTTTATAGTCATTTAATGATTGAAGACGCTTTTATTGTTTTTCCATCAAGGGTATTCACAGTGCACACGTTCCGTCTGTATTTATTGACTCATTAACTTTATACCTAAAATGTAACGAATGCTGCAAAGGTTAACAATAGGGTTTAGATAAGATCAGAATTAAAAGTAAAAGACATTAACGTAGTATTAAGTTAAAATTTAGGTTCACCTATTTTACTTAGGTGGCTGTGTGTGTGATGTATATGAAATAACATTGAACAAAAAAATAAACAAATGCTTTTGCCTTCAGGCCATGTTAATATATTATAAGACAATAGTTACGAAACAGAAAAATATATTAAGTTAATTAATTAAGTTCAACTCCAGATAAACTAGATATTTCAGAAATAATTAGATACAGTACAAGTACTTTTATGTTTACGGTGGATAAAAAAAATACAAAATATGTCTGTTATAAAAATCAACCACTTTACTTCTGTCTGATATACATAAACTCATAAGTTAGCTGTCTGCATTTTTATGGAGCGTCTTCTGATATTATATTGTATATTAAAGGAGCTAAATCGCTAATATTTGGGACCCATATAATTATATAAAACTGATACATTCAGTAGTTTCCGCTTTTACTGTAAATTTCAAATCAGTTATGGTCCGCGAAATACGCCAACTTAAGTCCGGTTATTCCAATCTACACTGATAGTATTTATCGCGCATGCTCTCCAGATAAAAATATGTCACCGTTTGACATGACTTGTGGAATATGCCTAGCCACGCTCTTCGAGTCCCTTGTTGCAAATAGCGCTGAAACGCATTATGTTACACGATTGGCATATCCATGGTAAAATTTTGATTTTGTCTCAAATATTGGATATCAGAAGCGCGTCTTTCACCTAAGATAACAACATCAATATTGATTTAAATTGATTATATTGACGTGGAGACTTAGCTACTTTAATATAAGTATTACACCAACCCTATAGTTTTATAGACACGTAGACAGATATATTACCATGGATTATAAATCATATCAGGTAAAATATAAAACAAACAATTTTACCTATGACATTAATTTGCTTGATCTGCCTGGCATACCATTACAATAGCACACTGCAGAAATAATGAGATGAAATGAATTCTCATAGATTAATTATGTAATCTCTTTATAGACCTAACAATATACAATATTGCAACCTTTCATTATAATCTCTACCAATCTTATCTCCCAATAAACCGATATTAATAACAAATTAGAGGGTTTAATATCACTATAGTATCCAAGCAAAAAGTGCAAAAAATTTTTCTGGGTAACGGTGGCTAAGGGGCCAGCCAGGAGGTCGGGTGTTCGATCCCTGCATTGGCCAAGAAATTTCATCCAGTTTTCCCATCGTGATTCCCCCTTGTCAGTGATGCAGGACAGAGGACCTGGTCAGGACAGCTGTTAATTCCCGTGTACACAGTTGGAATTCGATATAAGAGTAGGCCGTAGCGCCGCTGTCCGGACAAAATTGACTTCATAGAACACAGTATGGCGTATGCCCGTCTTCATTAGTGCGATCAGGAGCATGCAATAGGACGTTAAACCTCATTTCATTTAATATATATATATTAACATTGCAATATTGATTGTAGATTCACATAACCTACTGCAAAGAAAGATCGACAGTTGTGGTTAATGATAATCTATTTTAACCGATAAAGACCCGTTTCCTATTTTATACTGGAACTTCACGAATATATATCACCACAAAAAAGCCTCTACGTACTAAATTGTTCTACTTTATTATAACCCTAAGGCTATTATATATTGATAAAATGTCTATATAACAGATTTATTCAATATGTACCCTGGTGTGATAATGATGAAATGTTTGTTCTTGATTGCATTGACATTAGCGTCGATACAATCTGGAAAATCGCAAATCCCACCATCCAATCCAAGGTCAAGTTCCAATGAGACATATAGTTACATAAAAAAATAAATAAACAGTACGTTCAGGTAATGACACCTTGGGAGAACTTAGTCCATTGTAACCACAGAACTAACATAAAAACCCTCCATGTATGAAATATTAGCGTAAGATTTGAGCAGTCAAATAAAAGATATAAACTATTGTTCCCAACAGATGAGTTCTACCCTTAAACTTCTGTTACATAATTGTTGATTATGCAGAAAAAATGTCAATTAACACCTTCCATAGATGAAATCGATTAACCTTATCAAATTATCACATTGGCACTGGTCTGAAACGACCACGTGGAAGTCATTGGTCACAACCCCTGGCCTAAGTTATGAGGCAATGGATAGCCCAAACTGCATTATCTCTCGATATCTTTTGTTTTATAAGCAAATTGTACTGAATGTTAAATCTGATATGATGCAGTATCCATATGTCGAAACCCAGAATGGAAACGACATCGGCAGATGAGGCAAGGCAAGGGCGTCTAGATGTTACCTTGGTACCAGGCATGTGTCGAGTTTAGACTAGGCAGTTGCCATGTAATGTAGAGGGGAGTTGGCACCCAGGGGTGTCAGTTGAACCAAGCCAGAACTATGGCTCCCTCAACAACAGCTAATTACGGAGTCTTGATGACATCGCGCCTGGTACGTTCGTGCATTTTTTATGCGCGAACTCTTAGTTTTTCTATTACTGGCACGCGCACGGGCACTATTTTTTTTGTTTTCCATGTACCAAAATCTAGGATTTCGCGCGTAGGTACTTTTGAGTTATTATTCTGTGAAGCATAACACTTGCCACTGTACCTGTGTATCGCTAATTATAAACCGAATGTCTGAAGACCGTTCATATTTATTACGCGAAAATTTTTTAGGCCTGAGTTGATGCGCGCTCCATTTGTTGCAAAGCAAACCAACGGTATTATTTTCTCAACAGTGTATGAATTTATTCATAGCGATAATATCCTTACACCGAGAGAAATTATCTAGTCTCGGTGAATAGAACCATGGTTGTCTGGTAGAAAATTACTTTTGTATTTTTTGGAACGGAGAACAGCGATTTTAGAAACAAACTAACCTGCCGCACATGATACACATAATAAAAGGCGAGAACTCTTTTTGCAGCGGAAGCTTATCACTGAGTAATAGGTCAAGGTTTTATACGTTTGCCGCATAAAAATCTAGCAAACAAGGTAAATACCTACGAATGTCGATAAAAAAAATAACATTCGGATTATAACTCTAGACAAGGTGTGTTAATTAAAAAGGGTGTAAATTGAATATTATAATATGTATAGGAAGCCTAGTGACGAGTGTAGTAAGTGCTGTCCGTCCGTCGGTCCGGCGTCTCCAATTGCTTGTGGACGATCCAGAGGCTAAAGTTAATATCCAAATGACTTTAAATTTATACACGGTGTTTAAGGTCATGAGACAAAGAAGCCTATTGATTTTTAGCAATTTCCGATAATTACTGTCAGAGTTATGGCCCTTGATCACTTCAAAAAATCTTGTGGACGCTCTAGAGGCTAAAGTTAATAACCGATTAACTTTAAATTTATACACGGTGTTTAAGGTCATGAGACGAAGAAGCCTATTGATTTTCAGCGATTTCCGATAATTGCTGTTTGAGTTATGGCCCTTGATCACTTCAAAAATTCGTGTGGATGCTCTAGAGGCCAAAGTTAATATCCGATTGACTTTAAATTTATACACAGTGTTTAAGGTCATGAGACGAATAAGCCTATTGATTTTCAGAGATTTCCGATAATTACTGTCACAGTTATGGCCCTTGATCACTTCAAAAAATCTTGTGGATGTTCTAGAGGCCAAAGTTAATATCCAATTTACTTTAAATTTATACACAGTGTTTAAGGTCATGAAGCGAAGAATCCTATTGATTTTTAGCAATTTTCGATAATTATTTTAGAGTTATGGCCCTTGATCACTTCGTAAATTCTTGTGAATGCTCTAGAGGCCAAAGTTAATATCCGATTGACTTTAAATTTATACACAGAGTTTAGGTCATGTGACGAAGAAGCCCATTGATTTTCAGCAATTTCCGATAATTACTGTCAGAGTTATGGCCCTTGATTTTTTTTTTTTTTTTTTTTTTTGTAAACAATATTTTATTTCAGAAATACATGAAATGGGATCAGGGAACTGGCAAAGCCTATATCACCCCTCTCCTCTGATCACTTCAAAAAATCTTGTGGACCCTCTAGAGGCTAAAGTTAATAACCGATTGACTTTAATAATCATATTTTAGTGTATTATAAATGTTTCAATACCGAAAAAAGTAAAATATGCGACAACCCTTGTTTACTGCCCGGACGATTTAGCTGCTGTGGGCGTATGTTTCGTTGCCTGGCAACTCTCGTTAAAAGTTGTACGCGAACTCAATGCGTTTGTTAGATACTGACAGAGCAGCCCGGAGTCGAGCAATCGCCGCCCGAGCTGTCTTCGTCAGCTAGTTTCAAAATGGCGTACAACCAGTGCAAGTGGGAAAAGACGACAATAAAATCAGAAATATGTTATTTATTATTGTCGCACTTATTACATCACTCCTGTCTAACATATCATAAAGCTGTGGTGTTACGGTGGCGGCATAGTATTTCACCGTAACACCACAGCCACTCTAACCATTCATAATACATCTAACCTACACTCCCTCGTCTACTTTCCCAAACGTCAACAACACATCTCATACATCCATTTCGCTGATTAACCCTTGTACCATGTCTACTGGATTAATATAAGTTTTGTACATGGTATATTTTAAGAAAGAATAAAAGCAGTGTTGACATCCAGAACCTGAATTAAACACCGAATACTGTAACACTTCCCATTTTAGTTCAGATATAATTGAAGGCAGATAATAGTTCCTTATCTATGTGAGTTTTAAATTTAATTTGTAATTACTACTCCGTATTGAACTTCTATTACATGTATATGTACAGTTGGTCATTTAAATGTATCAGCATGATTAGAAAGTTCATTATGTCTAGCCATATCCTATTTTTGAAATGGAAATGTTTTATTTAAATTACAAGAATACGGGAACTATGCTCGATATCATAAAACAAGTTATATTATTAGCGACGGATTCCACCATTCCATAAAGTTATAGTTAATCTTCTGGTATAAAGTGACCAGAAAACATAAAACTATGATTTATCTCCAATTTACATTCGGTCAATCTTATTTCTATTAGTACACACTAATTTATTATTGTAATAACCAGGACCGGTTGTAGAAAATCTGGGGCCCAATTCCGGAGGCCCGAAGTTACAGAATATGGATACTACAGGATATGAATAGATTAACTTGGCCCCATATTCATTTACATTGAACGCTTTACTTCACCCGAAAATAGCCACACCTGGCAGATTTCCTTATAACTTAAAAGTTGGTAAGCTGTTAGGTCCCTTTCTAGTGTGGAGCCGAATTTGGCATAAATTGATAAATGGAGTTAAATTACTGTTTTAAAGCAGCTGTAAAGATTGTGTTTAAAAGTGATAGGAGCATTGTCATTTTCTGTGTGTTTTATATGCATATAACCCGAATTAGACGTTGCCGTTTATCACCAGCTCTGTACACACCATTAATACCACATATTATAATTTATTGTCATGTTACCATTATTACTATGGCATACAATAATTATAAATATATTATCCGGTTATTATTGTCAGTATATAAGTATGACATACTATATGATAATATAATATAATTATAAATATATTTTCCAGTCATTATTGTTAGTATAGTATGACATACTATATAACATCATAATATAATTATAAATGTATTGTGAAGGAACGAACCTTCTTTATCTGATAATACAAATGGTTATATGTATATTATCGTAAATTAAAAGCATTTGCGTGTATTATTTCTCGATGAGTTTGTGCATGTACTCAGCTACTTTATACTGGGCGTAAAATTCAATATTCCTTACGGTTGCTACCATGTTGACTTTATAAACACTGTAGAATTTACATTTGAATATATTTACGTAGTTCAAATGCAATATCAAAGGCGAGAAATTCACAACGATGACATATTAATATTTATTCTGTGTCCGTTATTCCTAAAATCTATAAAACAAAATTATGTTTAGAATTTAAGTCAATGGAGTGTTTTTTTTAAGTTTTTTTTGTAGACAAAGTTAAGGTTAGGAAGCTGCTTAGATAAACTGCATTGATACTGTTTTATTGATATATCGTTCAGGTATGAAAATAAATGTTACCCTGTAGACGGTAATGTTCGTTTGATGTTGGTCTCTAAACCCCAACCTTTCTTTTCATAGCGTAAAATCATTTCTCACCATGAAACCATTGATCGTTTTATAAAGTTGGGACAACCAGAATAGACAACAGGTGACCCCATTTCTGTAAAATACATCAATTTAGACTTAGCAAACAGTATATAATTTGCCATAATTTTTACTGCAATGAAATAATTGATTAGAAGTAGCCAATCGATAGATCTATACACAATAACTGCGAAGAATATATTTTCTCAATTAACCAATCAAATGAAAGTTTGACATATTTCCACACCAGTCCTATAATGGAAGTGGTAATAGACGACCATATATGCACACAATGTCAAGTTAATTCAATGAAACGACATTTAGATTGCTATCGAACTCAAACACAGAACAGTTAATGGTCTTCTGATTGTTGGTATACCGTGGCATGCCAGAAAAGATCAAAAGATAACATGTAGTTGGAGTCGGTAGAAGAGTAGTTGTAAGGATCCAAAAATGAAAAAAAAAGAACCCATAGTGATATCGGCTTATTGGAGCACTCTTTACTGTTTGGCTAAACACTTCACGGTACTGACTGTCTTCAACTAAAGACAGGTTAATGTTTATTACCTACTTCACTGTGGCTTAATACGACCATATACACATATCCGCTCTAGAGGCTGGAATGGCGTCCGTTGAAATTAGCAATTGTTACTTGTGCGCTGAATTCCGTTCCTATAACATAACTCAGCCTTGTATTATTTTTCATTGGCAGAGGATATCCTTTTCTGGAATAGGCAATGAAATAAAGGCACCAATTGTAATCAATGACTAAACTATATTTGTGATGCTATCTTACGTACATTATGTGAGATTGGATAAAGAGTTGGCAGTTCTCAATATAATAGTTCAAAACTAGATAATGTAAAGATCATTTGCTGAAAATTTCAGTCAAACTGACCTACTATTAACCGAGAACTAAGCGTTGAAATTTCTGCCTATCCTTGATCAACGTTACTAAAGTCAGTAAGATAAACAACACAGTCTCGATTATCCAGTTTTTGATCAATTAGCGTTAAGCAGCATATATGATTCTAATCTGTACAGCCCGAGGCTTAAAAAAATTATTTAGATATCTTCGTCCAACTTCTACAATTAATGAAAGAATATGTCTGTTGCGGTGCCGATGCTAGCAGATCTTTCAATATTCCACCCCAAGCTTATTGGAAATGTTAGTTTTAGTAAATCGGTCGTGTGTCTTTTTTGTTTGACACACATAAATGTTAATCGTGTTGCTACTCTTTCCAGTTGGTAATTACTAGGTCTGGTTCGACCATTCACGATAGGAACGCAATTTACTGTTGCACTTCAACGGAGCCGTCTAGGAATTTTTGAAAATTTAATTCTAGTAGTACTCGTCTACAGATAAAATATATAAATACGTTAACCATCCCACCTTTCCAGCATGGCCAAAGGTTCATAAGGCAAAGGTAATAATTTAAAAGAGCGTCAGATTTAATATTTTCAAACGAGCAACTCTATTTACAGCCCCGTAAGCTTTAATCCAATCTGAATCAGTGCCTTCATATCTTAACTGTCATTATTCGAAATGTCAATTTTTATATTATAGCCACTGAATGTATCTATGAGATATATTTAAAAGGGAACCTTATTATATCAATTATTGTAAATGCGTGTCTGTGGTGTCACGTCTAATTAAGATAGGAGGGCCACAGGCGAAACCACATAAAACAAACTCAAAACTTTAATTCCAAGGATAGAAAACAAATGAATATCACTCTAAACCGTATACAGCTAATCATTTCATTTCCGTCGTTGTAATTACTCTACATGGCAAAGGCTTTCTGAAACTTATCAAAAAAGTCGCACATCAAGGTTACTTCCCTTGTCATTGACACCTTGGTTTTTCAATTACATCTTTGGTCGCACATAACTGATTTGCTGTAGTATTTCTATTGTCATTTTTTGCACTGTTTTTGACTTGGCATGTTGCGGTGACATGTCTATAGAAGGCCTGTTGAGTCAGATACATATTGAAACTAGACCTGCATGCAGGAATGACGGGTTTCACTGGTGCCATGTTACCTTTGAACTTGAACTTGTGTCACTTTCGGTGCCACGTTACCCTTGAACATATGTCACTTCCGGTACCAATGAAACCAATATACAGGTTTCCACATAAGCATTGCACACATCAAATAAAATGGAAACAGAAACAAACAAACCCAGCAATATCATTTCATTTTATACATTTGTTACATGTAATTGATCCTGACAAAATTACAGTACTTCCGGTGATAATGTAAATGTTCCATTAGTTTTATGAAATCAGAAATGGCATAAGGCATTTCATGGTGAAAATTTTATGTAAATCGAATAATAATTGCCACTTTTATAGACCAAAAACCTTGAAAAGTGACGTGTAGAAAATCGTCTATTTCTCGGCAACCGTACAAGTTAGAAACCATTTTTTGGTATTTATATGACCGTATGGGTTTAATCTATTTGTTGATTGGAATCAAATATCATAATTGTATAAACATTACAAATCAGACTCATTTGAATGAAATATCTGTTTTGAAGGCTTAAAATACAGTTTTTGCAAAAATGACGTTACTTCCGGTGATAATGAAAACGTTAAATTAGTTTTATAACATCGTCTATGACATTAGGCTTCAAAGGGTGAAAATTTTATGAAAATCGAATAATAATTAACACTTTTATGGGCCAAAAACCTTCAAAAGTGACTTTTAGAAAATCGCCTATATCTCGGCAACCGAACAAGTTAGAAACAATCTTATGATATCTTTTTGACCGTATGAGTTTTGTTAATATGTGAATTTAAACCAAAAGTTGATTTTATTATTATATGTGACATAATTCTTGGTTGAAAAAAATATCGATTTCAAAAGTTAAAAATTGAGTTTTTGACTAAATGACGTCACTTCCGGTGTCAATTTTAAATAGTAATCAACATGATATAACGCACACTTGCTTTCTGAATCAAATGATGTCACTTTTGTGAATATCCATTAATAATTGACTATTTTACAGGCAAAATTGCGAAAACAGTGACTTATGCAAAACTGCCCTTTTCTCGGCAACTGCTTATATTACAAACTAATTTTTACATACATTCTCTTCGTATGGATTATAGCTACAAGTTTACAAAAGTTATGTAAAAATATTTTAAAATCTGAAAAGCCTGAATGGGTTGTAAATAGGTCAATTTTACGCCTTTTTTCACCCCTTAATCCAATTTGCTAGAAAATGAAATAGAAATTAAAAAAACTGCTTCCGCCATTTTTTGCGCCTTGAAAGGACACACTCTTTGAGTCATATAATTTTTCAAAAAAATAATATTTGTTTTTGAAGATCGTAAAAAACTGTCAAAATTGTAGTTTTTGGTAAAATTATGCCACTTCCGGTGCCGACAGATAACACTTTCGGTAATAAAAAAAATGACAATTGAGACAACGAAGCATATGAACTTTGTTTTATACAAATCGAACAATAAAAAATTAATCTAGGACTGAAAAACTGAATTAGCCAATGGCGGCCAAGGAAAATTACTGAGACAAAAAATTTTAACATTTTTGCGCTAGTCAGATGACTTTTTAATTCTGTGCACAATACGACTAAAAAATATTCATAAATAAAAAAGTTTTTTGTAAAATTTTAAATTTTCGAAATTTGGCGCCTAATATCTTCGAAGATTTGCCGAAAATCAAAAATCGAAAGTAGCGTAGCTATGTGCCCTGTCTCAGACTATGCCAAAATGTATCGAAAGTTAAAATCCAATGATTATTGTTAAAATTACTGCAATATTTTCAAAAACGATAACTTCGGTGATTTCGGACATTTCGCATTGTCGCAGAACGTTCAAAATAGCTTTATCCTCTAAGTCACACCCACTTTCCCAGTAAAACCGAAGAAATCGTAACGATGCGACACGTAGTTGCTGAGATCTACTCAAATTGGAATCTGAATAATAATAATAATAATAATAATAAGAATAATAATTTTAACAAAAACAATAGTGTTTCACACAAGCTACGCAGTGTGAAACCCTAATTAAATTTGTCATTGAACTGAAATTCAAATACTATACCTTTATCTGTGAGTGTGGGTTAGCTGTTGGTAGATGTATGCCAAGTTGCTAGAAAGTATGTTTTGACAAAGTATTTGTTCCTTGTGTCGGTACTATTTGGCCTTTATTTGTTTAATTGAACAAATTTGCTAGCCTGTCTATGATATATTAAAACAGTTTTATTTTTATGCATTGAGCAATACTATGAGTGGATATAACAAAATAATATTGATCATTCCCCAATACATCTGTTTACAGACATTACTATTGTGGATAAAATAGGCTTAGTGGCAGCGCCAGTATAAACCATTTAATGCCGCTAATAACCACCTTAAAGCCATGTCTAGGCTAACATTCGTATAGAAGGATAACTACAAACTACTTCAGCTGTCTTGATCACAGCCTTCCATATCAAAAACTCATAATGGAATAACGAAAGACATTTGCAGTTTCTTGGAAGCGAAATTGAACTCCTTGGAAGCATGGGCATGGATTAACACTAACAGTAAATAGAAATACTGATTGTTAAAAGAGAAAACTGTTAATACTGTTTCTTGACTTTATTGAAGCGTTGTCACAAAGTTATTGATGCAGGTTAAATTATTTTTTTAAACAGAACATGGGTGGACAAATAATTTCTCCATATGTATTCAGTTATTAGATGCCAATAGAACTGCATCCTGTGTCGCAGACTCGAAAAAAAAAGTTATAACGACTTGATTAATAAGACAGACATAGTGTCTTATTCTTGAGATCTTGATAAGATACTAATTAATTTATAACAACGAAGACCATGACTTTGTCGTCGTCAACCAGTCGCTGATTAATTAAAGCTACTATAAAGCACGTTCTGGTAGATGATGGGGGCTCCGTTCGGTTATATCTTAGCATACTATCAAGTTAAATCCACGTATCGTTTTACCGCTAGTCTTTTCGTTAGACATCAGCCACGTTCGATTAGAGCAAATTGATCGAGGTGATATTTGTTTCTCTATTCTGTTCTGCCCGGGTTACAAAAACTACAGACCTCCATCAATTTTTAGTTATTAACTGCTCGTCACGACAGACAAGCAGCGTGAATCGGTATATAGGATATATCATACTGATTTCCGGTTATTGTACAAGAGTAATCGGTTTCAGTTTTAGTTAAAAGCATTCAGTTGCAAGGGGCAGATAAAGAACGGAGGTCAAAACCGCGGTAGACAGAATTTTCTAATAAAGTCGTCTTTTACAACTTTCGCAGCCGTAAAGGCGGTACTGTACAACCTTCATCTACGACAGTGAACCGTGTAATCAAGACATTCTTTAGACGAGTGACTATTTAAAATATAAACCCTCTAAAATGTGAGACGCCTAACATAATCATTTGACAAATACATTGATCCCAATACCAATGTCGAAAACACACACAAAGGACACCATCCGGGTGAAATGCACCTTGTGTGTCAACTGTTTTAAAATCATAAGGTGGAATTGTAGAATATATAGTTATAGTATACAAAGGTTGAGGACGCTGACGGTAAGATGACAGGTGGAGTATGCCGGTCATTATAGTTCTAGACCTGTTAATATGGCTACCATAATTAACTAATCATGCGCAGTTCTCGTGTTTCTGATTAGTAAGCTATACTTAGAGTAGTAATTTATATTAAAACCATGTAATTAATAAGTAATATAACCTCGGTGGGCGAGTCACCATTTATTCTTAGGTTTTTCCCTTTTAGTGTTTGTCTTATTAGCTGATTATATAGAATATTCCCAGTCTCTTTCAGTATCATCATATATCATTTCAATATGGAAGTCACCTAACTATATGAGATTGTATCAAATTGATGGGGAGAGAAACGTCAATCAAATTAACGCCACGCTCAGCCATCGGAAATTGGAATTGGTTTTCTAGTTATTGGCTCAAATTTATATGAGTTATTGGTCGACAAAAGTATACTGTGTCATAAACAAATAAATTTATAGAAATATTTTAATAAAATATTATTTTATGCTATTACTGTGCATTAGGTAAATTAAATGAACACTATATTATAAATTTCATAAATTGTTCAAGTGTAAGATTAGTTTTTCATTGTTAGCTAACTTTTTTTCACAAAAGGTTGATTATATGTTGGTTTGTATTGAGGCATGGACAGAGTGAATGATGTACTTGAAGAAGCAGAAATACCGCCATTGCATTTATAGTTTCTTTACAGCACCAGACCGTAATCATTTCAATTTAAATAACTCTATAAATAAGCCTGCCGAGGGACACATAACTAAACAAATGTCCAGAACGCATTAGAAAAAAACCTATCAAATGACATCTTAACTAAGTTTGAAAACAACCTAATTAGAATTCAAACGCCTATTATGAATTACTTCTGGGCGAAAGCTATAAGAACAATTTGAAAAAGAGACTTCTAGGTTTCATCATTTGTACACTAATTAATGCAAGTGATAATATTAGGATATATTTGAATGTACTTGAGAACTCGACCAACATTGTTAAATGAGACATATTTTAAGCCAATTATACACTTGCTATCGAATTTTGGCGTAGGTGTATATAAGAACCACCCAGTTGATCTTTCCGGAACTTATGCAACTCTGAAACTATTTCATTAAAAATATATCGCAAGGTGGCAATCAACATGCCTACGCTACTCCGTGTGCTACCGGGGAAATATAATAGAACCAAGAAGAAATCATTAGATAAAAGTCCTAAAACAAAGTTGATGCGTAATAACGATTTGAAGAATTTACAACGAAACGAAATATCCATAATAATACACAGTTTGGATGACTATGTTTAGTTTGCATAAAGGGTGGTAGTCCCAGCTTTTTCGTTTTCCCTTCTTATTTAGAGACTTTCCGTCAGAAATTTTTCCATTGATTGTCTTTCTCCAAAGCTTAAATATTGCTGTACTTAAAAATGCAACCTCTCCGCCAGTATCATCTACTGGAAACACACCTTTATAACTAACATTCACCAACAGAAAGGATACCAATTTAAAAGGACATAAAGTCGGAATTTAATGAAGAAAAGAAGTTTGACCAAACTCCTCACGTGTAAAGTTATTATCCCAAGACATGTTTGCTTGAACACACGTGCGACCTTCTGAAACCAACAAAAGATTGATATTTTCTAAAAGGCAAGAAAACAATCACAATTCAGATTCTCTCATTTTTACACGAGTTATTACACCTTGACATTTTTTTTATTGTGGGGACAACTCCCTTGAAGAAGTTCACAAACTATGCCTGTCTGCAGCTCTAGTACATTTAGGAACCCATAAGGCGGGGTGGTCGATAAGTCTCGATAAGAGAGAGAGAGTGTTAATCGTCTTCTCGACACAAACAAGGTCATTTCGGGACTAACATATGGTTTCATTTTATTTGAATAATTCGCTTGCAGGTAGGGGTCTTTAGTAGTGGGGGGGGGGACCACATCACCAAGAGAGAGAGAGCGAGCGTTAATCGTCCTCTCGACACAAATTAGGTCATTGCGGGTCTAACAATGGTTTCGTTTTATTTCAATAATTCGCTAGAAGGTAGGGGTCTTTAGTAGTGGGAGGAAACCGGAAGATCCGTAGAAAACACACGATTTTGGACAGGTGATCCTAGTCCTTGTCACGTACATCCGGGAATTCGAAACCACGGCAGTTGAATCAATGACAGGCTTTATGATACTGGACGCACGTGCTAACCATTCGCCCCCCTCCCCAGTCCCGATAAGAATGCCCCAGTTTTACGGGAATCCATACGATATTGCTTTTCGAAATATATAATCTTATTCATATCTGGAGATGGGAATTGTTTTCTAACGAAGACATTAACAAATTACTGAGTACAGGGAAATATGTATTTTCTGTTTCTGACATGTACACTACTTATTTACTGATAAAGCTAGAACAAGATTTAACGTAGCCCTTTCTTCTTTAAGGCTGCTGGTTGATACTAAACACTTTGATCTTATTTGTTCCATTAGATTCAGTAAAGAAAGAGAACGTTAACTATAATCAATATAAATTTAGAGGACGGAATGACATCCAAGGATCAATTTGTCCAAGGAAAGAATCCTAATTCAAACAAATTTCAAATCAAATACTGGAACTCCGAAGGAGTAATGACGTATTTCGATACGTCATGTCACGCCAGGTCACGCCTTATCACGTCAACAATCAAGTTACGCCATGAATTATTGAGTATAGTAACTCTTAAAAAACGGAAGTTATACTTCAAGGTAGAATTTTTTGATATTAATTGTTAGTCGACATCATGATCATTATATATACAAAGGCCAGGGTCATTGAAAGGATAGATCACCAGATAGAAGGTCAAACGAAATTCAAAGTAAATCCGGAATTAGACAAAATAATTAAAATTCGAACTTCGGCTCCTTAAGAATTGTTGCCTTTTGGAGAAAACTCAAAACTAAAAAAAGTTTTTTGAAAATCGAGATCAAAATTGAGGATGAATATCGATTTGAATTTTTTTGTTTGTAAAATGCAATAGGGTGGCCAAACGGTTCTAAATGTTATCGAATAAGGTGTCTGAAAATGAAAGATAATATCCGGGGCTAACACTACCATGTCATTTTAGGTCTATTTTTAAAAAGGAGAGACCTATTTATATTCGGATAAAAATCAGAAGGCCTGCGTTGTTTTAATATGCCATTTGGGAGACATTGATGTATTCCCCATTCCTACCAAGTTTCAACTTGATACATCAAATAACGACGGAGAAAAGGCATCTTGAATGTCGGAAAAATGATGAAAAAAAACTTTCGCTAATATTTGACGGCAATATCAATCGAGCAAACTCCCGAATTTTGAAACAACGTTATTCAGAGTCCCTATGGGATTCGTCCAAAGAATTCAAAAGTGAAAACCCGACGATGATTAGTTGATAAATATGGGGAATCTTAGATTATTTTTTATCCCATCCGTAAAACACTTCCTGTTTGTCAAAAATTATCGAATTTATATTTATTGAATAGATCCACGAATGTCAACCACATCTGTTTGCACCACGTACATTTTTGACTGCACAAACTGACTTAACCCCCAATAAAATAAAAAAACTTATAAGAGATAAAATAAATACATTAAATGATATATTTTTTTCTAACAGACAAATTAAATCAGAATCGAGCAGTACGGACAGGCGTTGAGGCAAATATGTTATAATAGCATTGTGTGTCCCGAGAGAGTACGCATAAAATCTTACCAGACAAACTCATAACCAGATTTAATTTTGTTTTGTTGTTTTAAAAGGAAAGAGCTGAAGAACCAATTACGAATAAAGTATAAAAGTAACAACGGGCATGTAGAAGTCTGTGATAATTTATTTTTTCTTGTAAAATATACCTTTATAAGAAATGTCAATGTCAGTTGAACTAATCTGGCACGAAGTTTTTGTTCTCAGCTGACAGGAACAGTGGTATCAAGTCAGCTGTAATTAACTACTCTAAGACATTGTGAGTAGGTTAGGAGTTTTTAATCAGAGTTGGCATTTTAAAAGGAAATGTGTAGGAAAGCTTTTTACTAAATGAAATGAAAGGAATTTTATGATACGCAATCTCCAGTTACGTTAATCTTTATACCTGTTGGGTAAAGCGCCACCCACTATAGTTCGCATATTCTATTTTGTCAACTTTTCTTTTCGATCCTTCGCTTGTACGTGACAAAGAGTAGGGTCGACTGTCCAACCTCATAGATTTTATACGGGTCCTCCAACCGCTAAGACCCCTGTGGTTAAGTGAATTATTGAAATGTTATAGAACTACATGTTAGTCCCAAAATGACCCAGTTTGTTTTGAATGGACATTACCCCCCCCCGCCCCTCTCTCAAAGTAATATGTGCATAGGTAACTCAAAATAGGTTGATTCTAGGGAAACCTGAAAGATTCAAGATTGAGAAACAACATTTTGTCGAAAAAGACAGGAAATGCTGTAATTTTACCTGATAACTTGTATATTATGTCACCAACGAATAAATCTATTATTGCTATATAAAGGTCACTTGCAGATCAATTCAAAACTTTATAAACTGTAGCTTTCTTTAATTCTTAATCATTGTTCCGTTTAGTTGCTACAGTAGTATAATTTACTAGATGGTATTAGCTAGATTGTTCCTTGGAGGTACTTAATAGTTTATCATGTCTTTTAATAACGTAATGCATTGTTACTTT
Source organism: Patella caerulea (assembly GCA_036850965.1). Taxonomy (NCBI): domain Eukaryota; kingdom Metazoa; phylum Mollusca; class Gastropoda; family Patellidae; genus Patella; species Patella caerulea. The sequence continues at coordinate 20,736,772 of JAZGQO010000011.1, forward strand.
TAGTGGCACAAATTAATAATGGCGAGATTTTAAAGAGTATCAGTTGATACAAGGGGTTCATGTATAATGAGACAGGATAATTGGGTATAGATTCAAACCTGATATTAATATTGGGCAGTTAGGTAATTGCTTAGGTAAAATCTTATAACACAAAATACAATAGTTCACGGCTAAGTGTAACAACGACACGCTTAAGGTCATAGTCGTCCAATGTCTGTTAGAATCTTGTCGCCAAGCGTTTGTGTTTCTCCTAAATATAATTGCATAGTTTAGGATAAAATAGACTTCAAGCCGAATTAGTATTATCGTGGAGTCTCGCCTTGAAAGGTATATTTGATATATCGATGCCTTCGATTTAACTGTTCGGGTATTTCACCGAACACAATTGATTAGAAATTACAATATGTGTTTCAAAAATTTGAATATAAATCACAGTACGTAAATTCGTATTACATTAATATTTGCTTATAGAACCATTTTTGTCTATTTCAAGTTTAAAAAAAAAAGAAATGTGTCAAATAAGACCGCAGTAGCATTTTATGTTTTCAGTAAGTGGTTGTATCAAACAAGACAATGTGTGGATTTAATCTCACTGAAGCCATGTTATATCCCTGTTCTAGTTCCGTTTACTGTAATGAGTATACCAATATATAAGGCAGGATGGACAAATTCAGATATGTAAATATCAGCCATTAAACGGTTGGTAAAACATGTCCTCTCTAAACCTTAGTTTAACTTTGTTAACGCCAATATTTACTTAGATGTCAGTTTAATAGATACAATAAACAGTGTGCAAACAGCGAAGCCTTTACAATGACATAATTTTGTACTAGAATTACACTTATGTCTGGAATAAATGTAGGCTTCCAGGCTTTTGTAAAAGGAAGTGCCCAGTGCACTACAGTAGCCCATTCGTATCTGTGCAATACTTGGTTAACCTCCCTTAATATGAGTCACCCTCTCCGTTTAGTGCAAATGGCGGTAGGTAAACAAATTGTTACTTGGTTTATTAACTGGGGAACATTTTTAGTAAAATTTTCTCACAAAGACGCAATATCCCTGATAACCCAATGATGTTATTTTACAAAACTAGAGGGAAATACAATGAATTTATTGTTCATCAATCAAATTTGCAAATCTAGCTATTATTAATTCTCTTTACTGTATTTTTTTATACATAGGTGATTCAACACTCTGGTCGCAATGGTGGAGTTATGATGGCATATCAGGTAATCATTTCTTTTATTTTCAAAGAAAATAGTTTGATGTGTATCTGTGTTGAATTTCTACACTTGCTATCAATTCTACTCACGACTCACTATTTAATGATGCATGTTAGCCAATTTTACAGTTATTTGCATCTTGAGAGTTTTGTTGAGAATGTTGATAACGGTAATAAAGTTGAATGGAGGTTCAATAACTTGCTGGTAAATGAAGTAACTAAGCGGTTACGATGCATTATCATTGATAGGAAAAAATATTCGGCGACATGACTAACCTTTACAAGTCCATAGCCAAGAAGATTATTTTTCAATAGAAGGAGGTGTATATCAATTTCATACTTTCTGCTTAAGTACCAGTGTATTTATTTGATGTCAGCGAATGTTACCGCGAATGATCAAAACCGATATACAGTTGGGCGGGAAGTGGGGTCTCCCGTATTGTATTAATGAACGATATTCAAATCTTCGGTACGACATGTTTCTCTAGTAGCATCATTTAAGCCATTAAGCTGTTTGTGAAGATTAAACTATTGATTTTATTTTAATAGCTTGCGATACGAGTAAGCGTTTAGGTCTGTGTGTCAAATTCCAGACATTTTACAGGGCCATTTGATTTAAGCCATTTGTCGTGGAATATAAGGAAATATCGATAAAGAAAGTAATACTTCTTGGAGAACTTAATATTCGATTATAGACACATATTGATTGAAACCATAGCTTTACTTTCTACTGTAAATCAGGGCCAAATCCAGATAGGTTTCCCAGCGATTTGCACATTGTTTGGTATTTTTGTTAACCCAATATGTATCCTTAGTCATTGGATTGCCTTTTCACATTATTTTAGTGGATAAAACTGGTTAATTCCGTTATCGTAGTAACAATCTGAAGGTATGTGATACATTTTGGAAGAACTTCCAGATTCAGGGGCGTTTATCATTGCGGAGTCTATATTATTTTTAGGACCTTCTTTCGTGGGGGGGGGTCTTGATTGATGTTTTTATGCTAATGCAATGACTGCAATCTCATTCCGTGTATAGAAACCGATTGACCCTGACTCATGGCCCTTTCCCTTGGCCAGAGGAGACCTTTTGTCAGAAGTGGGGCCCTTTTGTCTGCCTTAACTATAAAACGCCTTTGTCTAGATTCCATAAATATGTAGTTGACCATGTTTACATGCATGTCGAACTTACATTAAGTAGCGATGCCAAACGCCGCTAGAGGCACTGGCTGTCCTATTACTGGTACGCTAAAAAACCTGACCGAAAAAAGTACCGTTTTTATTACGGGGTCTCATGAATATTCGGGAAGTCAAAAAGTGGTCAAGTGGGATTTTTCCGGAAGCTAGTGAGCTGAAGTTCGCGGACTGCCATATCAGGTAAGATTTTGATCGAATTTTCGCTTATTTTTCTTGTTTTTAATTATTAAATGTAATAGAAACTTTGAAAAAAAGAGCATTCCGCTCGAGATATCAGCATTTTTGGATAGCCTGGTATATATTTTGTATAGTTTGAGCTTTTGTTTTGCCAAAATCCCCCGTAGGAATTGGCAATAGGACGGAAAGTGAAATCGGGGAGGAATCGGGGAAAGACAACTCTTGGTAGAACGTGTATGGGATCAGACCACAATGAATAATTATTTGTCTTAACCTTTGCAAACCGTACTTATATTTAAGTGTGAAATATTTAGATGATTTTTGCAAAATGTCAGTATCAATTTTTATTTTATTTTGATAAAATTACTAGTAAAAACAATGACTTTTAAGAAAAATATATTCCCAAATAAGACTGACTTGGCATAGGCAAAATGAAAATGTGCCATTAGCATTGACATTAATTTATCACTGTATGCAATTTTTTTTACTCATTATGTATTGTTGTAAATCTTTTTTTTTAATTTTATAACCAGATATAGTTGTTATTTCAAGAGGAGGGGTGATTCTTTGTTTGGTAAATAATGTCATAACATTCGATTACTTTATCTTATAGGCCCTACATCTATAGTTTTTGTATTTGCAGATGACTTTGATGACGTCCAGTCATGAATGCCAAAAAAAGAAAAGATTTTGTCATTTGTAATCCCTATGATTATATCATATATTGTTAATTTTTTTAAAAATTTTAATTTTTTAGTTTTGTTTTGTATTAAGTACTTTTCTTATGATTGAGGTTGAACATGATACACATTTTTTTTTGTTATTGTTTGATTTTGGTCAGAAGTTGTGACCCAGAAAAATTCTGATATTTTATTTATTTTTGGTTGATTTTAATTTTAAGTTTTATTGGTTTTGTTAATTGAATTAAAGATATTTTCTTTTGGTCAGACTCATAATACTTGTGATTTTCCATTCCTTAAACAACTATTTTTGTCAGATAAAAGATGAACACAGTCTATGAGTTTTCTCATGTATATGTATCCAGGAAAAGACTCTGAATATTCCATAGCCTCCAGACCTGCAGTTGACCCGTGACCTTACCCTTTCTGTATGACCTTGACATGGTATAGACAAAAAATGCAATTTAAGTAGCTAGTGTCTAAAAAATAAATACGATAACAATGCAAAAACATTTTTTCTGTATTCATCACATCAAGAAACGGATTGGGTAAAGATTTCAAAGCCCTGAGACTTCTACATGGTTTGTTATTAACTGACAGGCCATTTTTTGGCTGTGACCTTGAACGAAAATTGTCTCGGTCGTAAGTTCGAGAGTCTATAGCATAAATACAATATAACCGAGGAGTCTCGCGATAATTTTCTTCGAACAAGTTCATCCCGAACTTCATATTCTGCAAGTTTCATGGATCTACCTATTATAGTTTCTGAGATATAAGCTTCGGTCAGTTTTTTTGCGTTTTAAAAAAAAGCCGTATTTTAATGCCTCCAATTCGCCGTCTTCAAAATGCCATAACTTTCTTAATTTTCAATATTTTTTCAAAACTCTTTCAGATTATTGCATCTAAATAGTTGACGCTGACAGTGATATAATTATTTCGGACACATTTTGTGTATTTAAAAACCCTTTGGCAATGCTACATTAAGTTACTCATACAACAAGTGAAGAAAACAATCCATTAAAGATGCTTTGCTATGTACAAGCTGTGTAATTAGATGATATATTTGGACTAAAAAGATAATATTAAAATTAATTTATCTATCAAATCAATCTCAAAACATTTTAATCTGAAGACAATGATATGTGTAGAGCCATTTTGTTTGTGATGTGACGTTATTAGGCCAATACGAAAGGTAATAATAATAATCACATTTTAGAGCGCTGAACATTCAGTCAGTTTGACTGATCTGTGGTGCTTACATAGGATATAAAATAGACAACAAGCACAAGTGAAACAATATTAGCAGACATGCCCAAAATATAACATACGAGGGATGATGGCTGGCTGAAAAGTTCAAAGTCTGAAAAGGATAGATCAGTTGGGTTGAAACAAACTTTTGCCACCAACAGGTGCAATGATTTAAAGAATCACAAACAGGAGACGAGCACCCGTAGTGTTATTATTGTCTTCGTACCAGATGAACCGCCGCATTGAAATCAATAGAAAAGGACAGAGGTTACCATGGGACAGTCATCAAGTACCTGCAACTGAAAGAACTAACCCTACCACAGATACATGCCGACATAGTCTCCTCCTAAGGGGATGATATTCCCCTGCCCAGTCCTATTTTTACGGTAATGAAGTTGGCTCCGGACTTCAAGCGGAAGAGAGAGCCTTGCTAATGACCTGCGTCATGGAAGGCCATCCACAGAAACCATTTAAGGAAACATCACCCAAGTACATAACATTGTAACGGATGAGTGTGGATTGACATCGTGCCATATTGACAGCGTTGTGGGCATCTGCCATTACAAGATTTGGTGCAAATACGTAGCACCATGGGTCTTTTGTCTGACATGGAAAGCGGACATACTGTGAAATCCTAGTATGATCCGTGCACTCTTTTCTTACGGCATATCTTAATAGCTTTGTGCACTTCTAGTATTTGTAATTGTCTTCTTTGCTTCCTTTTCACGTTGTGTTTTTTTTTCTACTATCTCAGTAAAGTTCAGTTCTACATTTTATATTTCAAGCTGGATACATATGGTACAATGCATAATAAATTACAATAAAGTCATTCTCTCAATCCCATTTCACCCACAACTGATAAAAAAAGGCTACATCAAATGGTCTACCAACTCAGATAACAATTTCTCCGGAACTCAACGATATCTGATCTTAAAAGGAGCCGCAGTCGCTTTTATAGGACCCATATTGGTATTAGCCTTGAAGTCTTATCACGCTCAGATCTGTGCAATTACTGATATGGTTGAATGGTAAGCCAAATGATGCAATGGGAAGTTTCCAACACAAGTGATGGCATGATATAATTATAACCCATCAAAACATTATGTTTATCGACCTATGGGACATTTCATGTATTAAATGTTTGTGTTATTCTCAATGTATCTTTAAGCAAACATTTGAGTCATACATGTATGTGATCCTAATAACTAGTTAAATATTTTATATTGCTATTATTAATTTAAAGAGCAAAAATTCTACAATAGTCCTACAAAAGCTCTGGAGTGCGGATCAGAAACTTGTCAGATTCCAGGCGTTACGTGACGATCTGTTCCGGTTTTTTTTGTTTGTTTTTTTTTTTAGCAAACCCTGATACTATTTTGGCCGATTTAATAATCTTTCAAAAAAGAAAAAAGGGAACTGACCAACATGCAGGCTTTGCAACATCGTCTGCAAAAGTGTATATAATTATACTATTCAAAAAAAGTAGGGGATATTTGATTTTTAAGTGTTATTAAAGTCACCTAATGAAACTGACGAAGAAACAAATGACAAAATGAAATGAAGTTCACATTCATCGATTTATTCCAAATGATCGTTAGACTAAGTAAGGCACAGACTGACCATTATAAGGGTAAAATGATACCCGGGGTCAAACAGCAAAGTTACCACAGCATCACAACAAAGTCAGTAACGGGTAAATCCTCCTCTGTTTGCCAAACAAGCATTGATCCGACGTGGCATACTCCTAATGAGACGTCTAAGGTCATTTTGGTCCAGATTGTCCCATTCCTGTTGCAACGCAGCAGCAAGTTCTTGGACAATGGCAGGACGTTGTTGACGTTGACGTAATCTCTGTCCAAGCATGTCCCAGACATGCTCGATGGGGGAGAGGTCGGGACTCAGTGCTGGCCAAGGTAATGTGATGATGTTCTGTTGTTGGAGGTAACCTGTAACGATCCTGGCCCTGTGACATCTTGCGTTGTCATCCTGGAAGATGAAACGGCGGCCATGACGTCGTGCGAACGGCACAGCATGGACTGCCAAGATGTTGTCCCGGTAGTACTGGCCTGTAACACGCCCTGCAACAACATGTAAAGCCGTTCTTCCAGCAACAGTGATGCCTCGCCACACCATAACAGAACCACCCCCAAATCGTTCATGTCTGATGACGTTAACGTCTTGGAAGCGCTCGTTTCGACGACGCCACACCCTCCTACGTCTGTCCAAAAAATCAACAGTGAACCTTGACTCATCTGAAAACATCACATTGCTCCAGCGTCGATTATCCCAGTGTTGACGATCCCTACACCAACGACTTCTTGCCTGAATGTGATGATCTCTCAAACAAGGGATCACGCGAGGACGTCGGGCGCGAAGGTGACCCCTATGCAGTCGATTCCGAATCGTCTGGCCACTCACTCTCACACCAGTGTCTGTTTGAAGGGCGCTGATCTGATTTGCTGTGATGACACGATTTCTCAAGGCCAAGGTACGGATAAATCGATTCTGGGCTTGAGTTGTCACCCTTGGTCGACCTGAGCGTGGTCTGTCCTGTACAGATTGTGTATCACGGTATCTGGACCATAGCCTGCTTATGAAAGACTGAGAAACATTCATCGTCCGCGCCACAACCGCCTGTGTTGTGCCGATCTGTAGCATGCCAAGGGCACGTAACCTTTCATTTTGGGTAAGCCGACGCATATCAAAATTTGTTTTCTGGTCACTAAAACAATTAAACTGATGTTTCCACCCTGGAATTCAATGCCACAATGACTGTAACATTCAAAGTCAGAGTCGTGCAAATCTTGGGTTGGACCCAAATGATGATCCCAAGCATCACCTGCATTCCACGCGGTAGCTATTGGTGCGTTTGGGCGTCACATGTAACTGGAAATGTTTCTTCTGTTAGGTTCTATAGTGACTTTTTTCGTAGTCATTTGCATATTTTAGTATTATGCCCCAAAAAATCAAATATCCCCTACTTTTTTTGAATAGTATATTATAGTTAGGCTTAGAACCTTTCAGCCAGCCTTCGCCAATTTAATTTTGATAATTAATTCGAAATTATTCCATTTTAAGCGTTTCTTGAAGGTTGATAAATTTTGACTTTTTCTTCCATTCTTTTGTACCGCTTAGATGAGCGCCCATTCTCCAAGTTTGGATTTAGGAACAGTACAAACTAACTGGTTGCTATATGATGAACGCAAAGTTCTAGCCGGAACATATTGTGTTAATAAATCAGACAAATAAGAAGTTGTGCTCCTTGCGTCGCCCAGACAGGAAGGCATTTTGGCCCCGTGGGCGCCTTATTGGTCTTTTCGTTTTAGGAAATCCAGTTTTTTCTAATAATGTAATATAGTGTGAGTATTATTGGAAATAACTACATACTTGCCTGAGAATGTATCTTTAAGGATATTGTACACTTATTTCTGACTTTTCAAGTTTCTCCTATAATTTATCACGCATACAATTTCGTTAACGCGAATTGCACGTATTCAGATGTGACGTGAAATGTAGAAATTCTAAAAGTCGACAGTAAGTCAAAATGATAGGTCGCTTATATGGTGATGTGTTAATTTTGCAATTTCTTCTTTTTGAGTTGCATTTTGGCTTGGTATGCGTGTTGGTGCCATATTACTGACATGAATAAGTACAAAAAAGTATGACTAAGTTGAATGCAAGTCCAAAAGCAGATGTCACGACAAAACACGGTGTTTATTTCTTAATTGATTTGGCTTGTTGCCTCACACATTGTCGTTCTGTCGTAGAGCGGTAATTTAGGAAAGTGTTAGGAGGAAAAAAAGAGGAGAATTAACACCAAAGTCAATGGAGAAATGTTTTGTGACCAGGGTCCATTTATACTTAAATCAACTTTTCCTAATGGTATCTGGACTTCCACTTTATACGACAAAAACAGTTGAAAAGTGTGAAAAGAATACACAACAGACAATGATCGAGTAAGTTATCAAATAAGTGCAATGATTCACCAATACAACTGATTATTGTTCCTTTCAAATCCGTTAAAATAATGGTCGATTCCGTTGCCAATAATAACAGTATCTTTATTGTTCAGACAAACGGTAAACGAAGTGTTCTTTTCTGTGATATCAGACATTTTAACTATGTGACGAATACCACTCGTTTCAGATTTCGTATAGACAGTTTACATCTTGACAATCTCACTACTACAGTATATATATTATAATCAGACATATGTAACCAGAGTAAATACCATTTCCAATATCTATATGACATACAGTTTTGATTTTAAAAATGTCAAATTGCGATATTTAGAATGAAAGAAATCATACAGTGGGTATCTTATACGATATGGTTTGGGCAAATTTCCCATATCTCACTGTGGAGCATATGACCATCTTCATTATCCAAGTCGGGACAGAGAAGTGGGACACTAAACCCCTTTCCAATTCTGGTAAGGTATGGAAAGCATCATGGACAGTTTATACTGAACTGTATATTTGACTGAACATGTGATCAAATAACTGGAAGTGACTGATCTGATTTCATGCTAATAGTGCTTTGTATTTGAATGAACACTAGCTGTGATATATTGTTAATATTTTTCTGGTTACATATTCTTAGATACAGTTCACTGTAATTCTCGAATGTCTGTAATAATAATGTTATATAATGATTTGATCATTCTAGCAAATATATATTGCAATTTCAGTTGCAGAACACCATGGCGTGCAATTTGAAAACTATATTTTATTGCGTGTGTTAGTGACCGATATCATAGGTTTCTTATAGCCATATACTTCGCCAATATATGTCGCCGCAAGGGGCTAAAGTTAAAGTACTTCAAGATAAAACAAAATACAAGGGACATTAACTAACTGTCGCCAGAACAAGACATTGCTTCATCAATTCAGTTTTATCACAAGTTAATGATCTAAAGTAACTGGTACAGGTTTTGCTGATTTCAATTTAATTTGTGACTCATGTTGCCGTCATTACAGATCTTTGCCCTCCTGAGGCCAATGTTTTAATCGACTCATTGAAATCTGTTTCTGTTATTGAGTATTCTGTAGAGTGACACCCACCAATAGTTCGTTGCACATTTTCAAATGATTAATGGTGGGAGAAAATTGGCTGAGTACAGCTATACTAAGGATTACAGCTGTCGACGCAAATGATTTTGATTTTGTTGTGTTTGTAATTTCATTAATTTATATCAGTTGAGAAGTATTTACAATATCAATCCTATTATAGGGATGGTGAACGGATTGATACTGTTAACCTATACACTATAAGCTAATTTCAATATAAACTAAGTGTACAATATATGTTTACAATCCTCTCCACATTAGATAAACGCAGAGTGGGTTTAGATTTTTAAGAAGCGTTTAGTCTTGAGTCATGTTATCTTAAAAGGAAAATGATGTTCTTAGAATGGCAATTGCTCTAGACTCGTCTAAAATAAATTTGTCTTGACACTGCCATTCCATATTTGTAAAGTCAGTGTATTTATGTCCACGGGGAGGCGATGTAATAGAAATAGCGTGTTATGGATTTGAAACGAGATTTGAACACGCAAACGGTCGAGCTATTACACGCTTATTAATGTAATGTCATTATAGCCAAAGGAATGTTTCGTCCACCCCGAACATCTATATCCGTGGAGGCAATGATTTAAGCTGTAGATTACTATTGATATAATGTGATTAAATAGTTTACAACTGGAATGGAGCAGACGTTCGTCGTCGGAATGACCAAACACCATTATTGTTGTTTGTAATTAACATAGTCTAGATGAGGATTTGGTTTAAACGATGCCCACCATCAAGGTATTAAACATACAAACCTTGGTGTACAAACGAGAGAGGGTACAGTAATGAGTTTATCAAGCGAAGAACCCGCTAAATCTATTATTAGTTTAGTTCCACCAAGAGCCACAGGGGGATTTCGTTGTCTGTCTGTCTGGACTTCTAGGATATATCCCCTTTTAGCATAATCCAGTAGCGATACGTATTCCGTTAGCTTACTTGCTCTTACATTTGGTTAATTTACTAGATTACACGATGTGATCTTCGACAATGTATCAATATTCTGAATTCCATTAGTTATCTCAGTCTTATTCAGTTAAGTTTTGTTTTTTCTCTGTTACTTCTTTTGGTGTTTGAACTTAATACTATGCAAGTCGTTTGTTCGTTTGTTGATAATGTTTTAGCTTTTGTCAATTAAAACCCTATACCGAATCATTCAGTTTTAATTTACTTGAGCCCCCCCACCCTCCCATGAGAAAACGTTACCATATACTTAAATAAAGTCTATTGAAATATTTTAGTCTTTACTAGATATTACATTACTGTACCTTATAAACCTACTTAATTATTTGGGATTTCACATTCCTTAACAACAGATATCGTGTTATTATCAACAATAGCATAACATCCGATAGGATTTATTTTACATTTTTTAAACCCTATTCTGTATTTTCTTAATCCCTGACCTTGAAATTTAATTAAACGTATACTCTAGTCTACGGGAATTAAAAGTTAAGGGGAGCTTACCATTAAGCAACACATGGTGTCCTTCAACCTATTAGTAGACCGCTTTTCAATGACGCAAATATTTCAAGAGGATATATCGGCATTTTATATTAACGGATGCTCGAGTCAGAGTATTAATAGGTGCATCTAAGCGTAACCCGATATAATGTTCTCCTGAATCGAGTGATAGTCAACATGGAAATTTATTCCTGGAGCCACCTTAAATCTGACATTAATTCCGGGCTAATAGTTTGCAAGGCATGTCCGTGGCTAGCTTAAATGATTTCAGTCACCTAATCCAAGTCTAGCAAGGAACACTGTCTGCAACGGATTATCTCCCGTGGTTGAAATTCTGGTCACGGCATATTCATACATTATAAAGGAAGTTTTTAAACGTTAGGTATACGTTAAAACACCGGCAACCTACACTGTTAGTAGAACCCTTTAGCTTGGTAGGAGCAGGGCCCGGTTCATCAACCCAGACCTGCAGTACCAATTTCAACATTATACACATTAATCAGTAACAAAGACACACGACAGTTGCATTTTTAAAATCTGTGTCAATAATGAGGATGGGTCAATGCTAGAATATTTATTTCAAGAAATGGTCAACCTGTTTCTAATTTACTCAAAAGATAGTTAATATTAATAGTTACACCCGTCCAAGCGCTACGCATAATTAGAAAGTGCCTTTTCTATTTCTAAGCGTAGTAAAACGGACGAATAAAACGGACGAATGTGTTTAGTTTGTCTGTCAAAATTAACTATTTGTCATGTTTGTTCTCTTTCCAATTGACACTCTCTGACTCTAGTTCTAATTCTGCCGGTGATGTCATGAACGCAATCTTTAATTGTCGTGTGGCGTTTAATGCTAGTAACTGTCATCCTTATATAACTGTTATCGCAATATGTGTACAATCTGATTCAGTGCCACTATCCACCTTCATCTAATATGTTCATCACTTATTGTAACTTCTATATTAAAGTCGATTTGTTGTATAGTATCCTTGTTCTATAATATGTTGTATCTGATTATGCTGTTTCTAAGATTCAACTTACAAGGGAGACGAGCGTACGCCACACAGTGTGCTATGGGGGAATTTATCCCGGACAGCGGCGCAACGACCTACTCTTATGCCGAATTCCAATAGATCTTTTACGTGCACTCCAGTATTTACATGGAACTTCGGGTTTCGTATCATACGAACTACTAGACAACTCTCCTTGTCAGACCCCTCTGTCCTGCATCACGGTGGAAAATTTCGAGCGAACCCGTGACAGTGTCTTACACGCTTAATGACCTTGGCTCCAGGTCTTTTGGTGATTATTGGTTTAAATTATATATGGACATATCTTAATTATACTACATATTTGTGTTATACCTGTTTCCAGGTCCTGAATATTGGGGATTATTAAATCATGAGTGGAGTCTATGCAGTCATGGTAGATACCAATCACCAGTAGATATAACACCGAAAAATCTCGTTTATGACCCTAACCTACAACCAATAAGAATGGATAGACGCAATGTAAGATGAAGTCAAATTTAAACTCAAAAGTTAAATAAATGTTAAAAAGTGTTAAAGCATATTTTAATATATCAGAATACTGTCGTGAACTGTGAAGATGCGCGGTCTTTATATTTGGTTATAAATTACCGTAAGTAACATACAAATGCAGTATATTGTCAAGTATGCCATTATTGTTATTCATATATACATAAATATAGATATTATTCTTGCTATTTCCAGGTTGATGGTATGCTATATAATACTGGATATGATATAACCTTTAGATTAAACATGACTTCTCAGCCACATTTTAGTTTTACGAGTGGCCCTCTATCCTATACATATAGTATTTACGAGATTAAACTTCATTTTGGGAGTATGGACCAGCTTGGATCGGAACATACAGTTAGTGGTCGGCCATTTCCTGCTGAGGTAGGAGTTTTGTAATGCTTGGAAGGAGTGAGTTGTATGTATGCCGCGTGTTTATGGCTGTTATCCTCCATTATATTCATCTGGGTTTTTTAAATCAGTGGATTAACCATATTTAAATCCATCTTGATGAAGCGACAATGACAATACTGCACCCTGATTGAATTTGTTTTCCGAACGAGTTAAATGTTAGGGGATTTTCATTAAATGCACAGAAAATAGAATAGATAATAAGGTTCGTGTTAATTTATTTCTTCCAAGAATTTATACGGTCAGCTTAGATTGATTGTTGTCGCTTGTCTTATGTTTGACTCTTTAATTCCCATGTCTCTTAAAATATTTTCTTATATATGACAGCAGCGGAACTTATTTTGTTTGAAAAAATGTTAGGTTTAACGGCGCGGAAGCATTATGCTGAAAATACGTCATTTCATCCTTTATCCATTCTTGATTTGTTTCCATTTTTTCAAATTACATTTTGAATATCCATACAGATTCTTACACAGTTTCATTTTGTTGTTTATTTTTGTGGATTAAAGAAGATTAAGCTCGGTCCTATTTGTGAATTTCTTTTACTTTCTATTATAGCAATGGTTTCTCACTATTTCGTCCCACCCGTTCTAACTTTAGAAAATTCTTTTTATAGATGGTTTTTGTTTTAGCCGCCACTAGATTAAATCTAGTTAAACTAGAGAAAAGGAAAGGCAATTGCTTTGCCACACGCGTTAATCAATTTAAACCCCCCTTAAAATCAATCAAATGTGTCAAATTAAAAACAGCGTAATTTGCACATACCAATTTATTTTAAGCCAACGCACAGATCTGAATTTAATTAGAACACAGTACCGAAACTGTGAACACACGACTGCATTCTGAGGCAGTATGTAGTTTATAAAGTACACATAGGTATATATATATACAGTTTCTCTTGTTATAGAGAAAATCGTTCTTAATGGAAACAGGCATGTGTTGAGATTTCAGAATCTTTATTTTATATAACTGCCAACTTTAAACACGTCACATTAATTTGTACTAAATCAACAACAGCTAATCATTTCTTCATCTAATTTAAATGATACTGCAAAAAACTTAAATTCCGAGTTTGTGTTTAGTAAAACTTACTTGTTTAGTATTCAGAGTTGTGTTTACTTGATGCCCATTCCGTGTAAAGTTCAATGATATTGATTATTTTGAAAGCATTTGGCAACAGTGTACAAGGCTGTGAAATTAATTGACGAGCTACATTGTGATGTAAAGTGATAATTATGCCTAAAACCACTTTTAGCTTGATTTTTACATAATGAAACCTTTCAATTGCCCCTTGGAAATATTTTGAACTCAGCGGGACTGAAGAGAGAGATAACGGCTCTTAAATGGCTCGCCTGACGACCTAACTACTCTTACGAATCTGGTTCTTTCTAATTTAAGTCGTGTTAATGCAGAGCTTAGTCCATACTACTCCAATAGCAGGTAGCCTAATCCGTTGGCAACATGCATGTTGTCAAATTTCAATTTTCTCTTTTCAAAGTTAATTAGTCTTTTGCTTTTAACTAAGGTATTTCTAAGTACAAACCTTCCCTCAAAATGTCTTTGATCTTGGATTCAGAGAGAAAAGACCATTTATTAATTCCCTGGTCGTTTATCTAAACTGTGAATGTAAATGGACTCAAAGAAAAAGAGCGATTTAAAGTACTGATTGAATCTCCTAGACAGCAATATTTGTTTTTTTATCATTACAGATTCAGATTTTAGGCTTTAATTCTGATTTATATGATACGTATAATCAGGCTATTATGAAACCTCACGGAATTGCTGCTATGGCTATGTTTGGCATTGTAAGTATTTATTTTTTTATAGATTAGACTTCATGAGCATTGAAACATAATATAGCTTAAATATTACCAATTGTTATAGTCATCAGGATTGATTTGGTTTTTTTCAGATACGAGATGAAGAGAACCCCGATTTTGAACTGCTAGTACAGGCTACAAAATCAACAAGATTTAAAGGTACCAACAACTTAACATACTATTGTCGTTCAAATCTTTTTTTTTCAAATTAACAGGTTGTCAGATTGACACATTTCAGTTCCATTTGTTTTTGAATATTAGTTAATTTGTTGTTTATGTCGAAATACCAGTGAATGTAAAAGCAAATACAGTTTTCCTACACACATTGTTACAATTATTTCGCGCCCAGGGGCCTATTTCACAAAATTTTAACTAAGATAAGATCTGAATTTTAGTCATTTGATTTGACAATATTACAACTATTTTAGTTCTTAGCCAATCAAAATTGAAGTATCTGCTAAAATTTGGATTTTATCTTAAGTTAAAATTTCGTGAAACAGGGCCCTGGATTGTTAGAGTTATTGTTGGACAAAACACATGGTTAACTAAATTGGTCTAAATCGTATGTAGTTATAGTATCTTTAGTTAATCTATCGTAATCTTTAGCATTGTATGGTTCGGACATATTATAGTCTTTCCAGTCAAATACATTTTAAGTCAATAACGGGTTAAAACAAATTTAATTTATATGTGGCATTAAATCAAATTACGTTTTTTAACAACTTTCGTATACAATTATTTAAACAAATTGAGCGCATTAGACTATTTTCTGAACTAGAATAAGCTGGCTGAATATTTAGGCAGTTTCTTTTCACATTACTTATTACGTAATAGAGTAGCAAATACCTATTTTTAAATACATTGTTATAATTGTTGGCATGTGCCGCAGAATAAACGACATTGCTCATATTTGTTATAAACACATTTAATGACAAGAATTCCTTCCTGGCACTAGTTTTATGCCATCAATCATGTTCTCTAAGAGGCAATCCAGCTTGATGGCCTTTGATGACTTTATGTTGACTTTATTGCTAATCGATATTGTGTTTACATTTTGTCGCCCTTGGTAAAATAATTTTCTTGGCAGTTGACAAAGGATCTGATCTCTCTTTGAACAAATTATGAAATAATGAAAATAAACTATCCATTTTTGCTTAAATGGGTCCTGTCGATATAAGTAAGCATCTGTATGACCAATAACTCCTATTACATGGCCAACACGAAGCAACAGAACATCCATCTTGACTCCTTATCAACAATTGTATTGCAATGCAGATAAAAGTAATTATTTTCGTTTGACAGACGTTGCTTGACATTGCAAACGTGGATATACAAGTATTTGTTGTATTTAACGTTATTTTATCTGATTGTTTCAGATGACCATATTTCTATAGCAGATTTTTCTCTCTTGGGTTTAATACCACCTAGTGAATTTTATATAACCTACGAAGGGTCTTTAACACAACCCAACTGTATGGAAACTGTAACCTGGATTATATTTAATAAACCACTTTATATAACAAAAGATCAGGTAAGCTTGTGTTCAATTGTTTAGTTTAATAACATTAATATCTGGACCTCTAAGGTTTAACTTGGCACGAAACAGACAGCTGGAGTTATGGTGCCATACGTGATTTAAAAAAAAACGGTTCTCTGGAAATTGTTTGGTTGGGATGGGATTGCGGTGACATGTCAAACTATTTAAATACTTTCATACATACGTATAGGACAACAGCATATTCTTTAAACACACAACATTTTAGCTTATGTTTATGAGTTTAAAGACCCTTGAAAATGACGAGTTAGCCTATAAATCCATGGATCGGTTTTGTTGCAACCAGACCAGTAATAAACAGCTGTATTAGATCCGTCTTAGAATACCCATGGGAATCATTGTATATTATCTACATCAAAATACCTCAAGTAAACATTAAACAGAATAATGACATTATCGTCTCAGTCCATGTTAGCTATTAAAATTAATCATCTTGGGTAAAGATATTTCAAATTTCAGGGATACCAATATATATTCAAAAATATTAGCACAACAGTAAAGCTGCACTGTAGCACGGTAAACTATGAAAATATAAAACAAATATCGAACAAACTCTGGTTTAACAACATTTTAAATTACTTGCCAGAGTTAAATTTCAACTTTCAAATAATGTTACATGGTTATTGATTCCAAAATCACTTTTTTTCTAATTCTAATCATACGTTTAGAATTAATTAATAGTAATATTAATAAATTGCAGTACTTAACATTTAGTATATGTTTTTGTATGTTGTCAATGCGTTTAAAATTAATTAACAGTAATATTAATTGATTACATGCAGTATTAAACATTCACTTTATGTTCTTGTGGGTAGTCAAGGCGGAAATAATATACAACTAAACTCTGTTTTGAAAGTTTCGAAACTTTTAAAATTTTGTGCCAAAAATTTGAATATTAAATCCATGATACCATGGCCAGATCTAACCAGACTTAAGTGCGTAATTTGCTTGTCCCTCCCATTGTCAGGGATTATAAATAATGTTATGTAATATACAACAAATGCTTTAAACCTATATAATACATAATATGACATCAATTTGCTTGGTCGTCCTGGTACAATCTGACAATAAGTACAACACAAAAGTAATGCTATGTTATGAATAATGCACGTTGGATGACAAAAATCCGTGGTACCAGAATCGGCGAACCTAGATATATTTCTCTCATTTCATAAACCAAAGAAGCAATATATTTGTACATTATGTAACTTTGGTTATATAAAGGAGATATGGCGAGAATGTATCTAGTAGATAGCCTCAGAATTGAAATATTGGTATTGCTTGGGTGTCTAAGTAAAACACTTTACTATCAGATGAATTGAATTATCATCATTTTAACTCTTAGCCTTTAGCATGCATGTCTTGTGTTGACTATCTGATTGACCTTTGAAAATACTCACATTATGTAAGCTGCATTTCCTTTAGTACCGATCCTGTCCGGCTCCGGTCCAGTTGCGAATAGGGAAAAAAACACTTTCATAGAATTTTAGTAATAGTGTTTCCTTATGCGGATACGGTTCTCTATGCGGTGTCCGGTGCGGTCTTTCGAAATGGACCATGTCGCGTTCAGTATGGGAACGCATGCGGAACCGTGTCCGTAAACGCACATAAGGAAACACAATTAAAAATAGGTAGGGAAATTCCAATTTTCACCCTTTCTTGACACGTACCATGTTGAAAAGAGAGTCCTTCCGCTTGAAAAACCGCATATACGGATACACAACCTGCCGTGTGTCATGTCTGCTCCCGGACCGGAGCCGGGCCGGAGCCGGACTGGACCCGTACTAAAGGCAATGCAGCTATAGCGACATTTATTAACCATAATGCAGTAGATATTTGGTTATTTTTATTCGTCAGCAATATTATGAAATGTTTTTTTCTTGTATATATCCAAAACCTGCTCAAAAGTTATAATGATAAGCTAATACTACGCAGAAAGTGGCATGTTAGAAGCAACTGGGTATAGAGAAATAGAGTTTAAACAGGATACCGGAGGACCCGGAGAAGGCCGACGAGGTTGGCCAAGCGAGCCTACTCCTTGTCACGTAAAACCGATGAATCTAAACCACGTCAGTTACCTCAATGACAGACCCTAGGATACAACGCACACGCGCTAACCATTTGGCCATCCAACCCCCATTAGTGAAAGGAACATGGCACTGTTCCTTTAGACGTTTTATAAACAAAAGTAATACATTTAAATTTTTGTCAATATGATCTTAACCAAGTAGATGCTACTGGAACACCCAAAAGCGCATTTATTCTTTTCGGAGAGTTAATCGATGACGGTCACAGTTTGTGTAAAACGTTAAAATCAAGGAAAGGCTATGAACTCAAAAATTAAACATTTTGTTATCAAGCGCATCAATATTGTCAAACCTCGATAGTATAATGAGAACTGATTTCTCATGACACTGCCCAAATTCAATAAATCTTTTATATGTTTTTGATTTAAATTCATTACATTCATCATTTTTTGTAGACTTAGTTCTGCTCGGAAATTTAAATTTAGCGCAATTATCTTTGTCGATACTTTAGTCGGAACCCAGTCCAAATTGCAGCCTCGGATAGTAGACAATAGAAATCTAACGCGGGTTAATCTAATATAACTAATATGATTCGTGCGATATGCCATGACTGATGTCTTAAGGGGAAAATTAATCTAGTGATATTATATTATACAGCAAGTGAATGGCGCCTGGTCCATTTATTGTCTTGTTTAATATTTAATATCAAGCATATCAATTTGTATGTGGTACATCTAAATGTTGATCTTCTCAGCCAGTTTATTTGTTTATTTATATGAAATATTATATTACAATTTTATCGCAAACCAATTATAATTTTTAGATGACGGTTTAGATTAAAACGGACATGGTTATTATTTGTATTACCAAGATATATATCCTATGTTGCCTGCTCAGTCTGGATTGGATATTAATACGTAATGAAGGCGTTAACTGGTTCAACTTGCCATATAGACATAGTAGCCGTACTTTTTAAATAAATATTGTAATCTAAAAATGAGCTAAGCTGTATTTGAGCAGTTATCACTGTTGTAAAGTTTTATTTTTAATGATGAACTTTCTATAAGACTTTTCGAACGAACCGTGGTGTATTTAGTAAATCAATAAAAATAATGAGCAAGAAAATATTTTTTTTTATATCTACATATAGGAAGGGGTAGAGTTCCAATTATTGTTAATTATCGACTATTCTAATTAAAAAAAAAAAAAAAAAAAAATCCAGAATAGACAATGGAAATATTATGGCAGAACTCTTTAATCGTTTACATAATAACATGTAGATTTTCTCTTTTAATTAAATGTAAGAAATTAGAGTGCACAAATTAAGGCACGAAAAATATCGTGAATAATCAAGAACAACACTTGGTTATTTTCGTTTAAATTACGCAACATGAATGTTATCAACAATCGTCTGTTTTCCATATTTTGTAGCTTTTTACTTTGCGGCAACTTCATCAAGCACCAGAAGGAAGCCCACAACTTCTGATGGAGAATAACTTCCGACCGCCATTACCCATAAATAGAAGAACTATTAGAACCAATATAACACCAAAGACAGATGTAAGTATTTGCAGGAAAGGATTAAGTATTTAGAGCATTGGTAAGAATAATATTATGGTGACCAAAAAACAGATGTTGATCAAAATAAACAAGCCAACAGTGATGTCCCCCGCCGAAATCCCAAAATAAATAGATGACACATATTAATTAATCAAATTACGTATCGCTCTGCTTACCCTGAGCAGAAAATGCTCATTATCGAATTTAGTCAAGGTATTACTGTAATGAAACTATACACCAAGTTTCATCAATCTAACTTAATTAGAACTAATGTTGTCGTGTCCCAAAGCATCAACCAATCAAATTGCTTATCCCTGCTTACTCTAAGCGGAAAATCCTCATCTTCGAACTCCATCAAGGCATTGGCCTAATAAACACACACACCAAGTTTGCGCATTCTAGGAAGGGCGTTATTGTGTCCCAAAAAGTGTGACGGACAGACAGACGGACGAACCCATTTTAATAGTCCCCCAACTTTCTTCGAAAGGCGAGGGACAAAAAAAAGAACCATTCTAAACCGTAATATAGATTTTTATCTTTCAAAATAATGTATACTGAAATCAACATCGACTTTCGCTAGATTTTCAGATCGTACAATCAGATTGATTCAGATTGATAAAATGAAAGGATTCAGATATCATATGACTTTTGAAGTTACTCTATGTGTCAGATTCGAATATCCCCATGTTTAATATACCAATAACCCATTCAATATTATAATAACTAATAGTGATAAACTATTTATATTCGTATACGATTGTGTAATTTAATATGGGACTTGACTGATTCAGCTGAGTTAATCCGAACCGAGAATTCCCACTATGTATAAGTAAAAGGAGGGAAAGGGTCATTGCATTCGAAAACGATAACAGAACTAGCTTCGAAATATCCCCCTGCTCAAATTAGAGTATCGTTTAGGTGAAAGTCTTAATGATTATATTGCGGAATATTCTGCAATTTACCCAAGGCAGGGCATGCTTACTCTTTCTAAAACACATAATATCAGATCGCATTTATTTGAGTGGTTCAAATAGCCAAAGTATTTTTATTTGTGCTTTCTCTTTTAAAGGAAAATAATTGTGGAATGAAAAAGATAACTTTTTATGAAGGTATGTTAAAAGTCTATTATTCTTCACTATTCTATCTGTAAAAAAACAAACATGGCAATCCGCACTTCATGAACTAAATGTTATTTTATTGTTTTAACAGTGAGATTCTGAAATCATGGTCATGTTTTAAAATTTTACTTTTTTCAGTCAATGAACGATACCGATTTGGCTAAGGGATTTTATAGGATTTAGTAGTGTTTCGTGAAAATGTGTGTAAGTTTTATTTATGTAAATAACCAATATGATTTTGAACTTTAATAAATTCTAAATTATAACTGAACCGGTTCCTTTCTCCACAATTAAATGGAATATAAAGTATTGTTTTATTGGGAAAGAAGGTGTTGAAATTTCTAGTTAAAAACCCCAACAGTCCATTTCTCGTACATCTGAATCTCTAAATACTGAGAAATATTCTGAATAATGTTATCTTCTCTTTATAGGGATGTTTATAATTTGATGATTTGATGGAACACAAGTCAGCCATGGTGCTTCTTCCACCTGGAATCCATTCCGGTGCTAGTTTGATATTAGTTGTTTATTAATACAGCAGTTGTTCAGAAAGATTAACAAGTTGTTAAACATTTCCATAACATATCATTATGTGTGTAAATATCACGAATCAATAAGGTGGCAATGGGTAACCTTGCATAATAGATTCGTGGTTCGGTATAAACAAACAATTCTAATGGGGTTAAAGGTTTCATTAATAAGACAAACAATGGCGATACGGAAGGTCTCATTAATAAGACAAACAATGGCGATACGGCTATCTCAACCCAAGATCCAGATAAATCCAACTAGAGAAATACACAGAGAATAATAGCACCGTCAGTGCATTTTTTTTCTAAACTAGTCAGCAATCTGAAAGCAGAACTATTCCCAAGATACAAAAAAGTAAAATTTTTAAATATTATAAAATATTTTGTTCGAATATTTTCAAAATTTGTACATTTTATGGAAACTGACTAAAATGTTTTTCTCTTTATCAGTATACACAAATAACATTATAAATAGAAAAATCAATGATTGTTTTTCTAGATATTTAGAATTTTATCCAAATGATGTTTTATAATAAATTTTAATTTAAAATAGTGTTATCCAATACCTTTCTTACCAAACATGAATTTCAAATTGACTCTCAACTATGAATATCAATTATAGTTAATATTTTTTTTATTATAGATGTAGAAAACTTTTATAGCATGACTTAGTACCAACCAAATATATACTACAAGTATATAATATGACTTTGTAAACTTTTCTTTTAGCTACCATAAGATGGTGTATTGATTTTATGTTTTGTAAATCTTTGATAATTATTTTAATGTTACATTTGTAGTGTAGATACAAACTTGCGGTTTTGATAACCACGTGTGATTTCGTAATAAAAGCTTATAATGCAAATCGCGTTGTAGAAATAGAAAAACTCTTTTTATCGATGATGTCAAACAGTAGAGATTTCGAGATTTTCAAAGAAGTTCAGTTGAGATACAAGGTTTAAATGTTTCTTAAATGTCTATTTAGAGGTGCATGGTATCGTCCTGGCTACTCTTTACTTTTATGTTAAGTAAATTTGGTCGAACAATATTCTTCACTTCACGTAGCAATTGTTAAGTTGGGGTCCGAAGCATAAGGGTATCTGACGAAAAGGGAATGATAGCCAACCACCCAAATCAATGTTGATCAACCTAAGGCCAAAGTCAGCATAAACTATTAATTAACTCTCACTGGACGAGCAATCTGATTATCATTGTATGATTTTATAATCTATTCACTGGGTTCAATAGAATTAAATGGGAAAAAAAAGATGAAAGTAATGGTCGTTGTTCCCGTCAGGTTATTTGTTTCTCATCAGCTAGAATCATGGGAACTGATGTGCGTAAATCAGGAATTATCCACGATTGATGCATATTGCGGTTCAGGAAATTAAATGATTATTCTATAGTGGAACCAGTGAAAATGACGTAAATATGGCCATAATCTCGATCATATCAGTGATGTCCTAAACGTTGATCAAACGTAAACAAATACTTCCTCATGCAAATCGAAAAGGAAATGTAACACGACTTGAGGCAACGATCAAAATTGGTTGTGGTAAATCAATCAAAATCAATTGTGCATTACTTTACTAGCATCCATTAATTTAAAGACGTTCTAAACCAACAATTTCAAACGCTTTCGGTTATTTAATGGGGCTTGAAATATAGATACCTAAGATTTTCCGCTCTTTCAGACATTGAAAAATCTACCTGCACTATACAAAAATTGTAACAGATTAGGAAACGAATTGTGGGCTGCTTCAAATATTATTATGCTAGATACTAAGTATTTTAAATTTTACGTGCAAATAATTAGAATGCAAATATATGAACTATTGAGATGATGTCACACGAAGATAAATATATTTCATATTGCCGTAACGTCATAATGTTTTTCTTACCAAGTTCAGATTTTACGGTTCATTGTCTTATCTTGGTGTGGTTCTCAGAGAAGATCTCAGGAACTACGCTGTATATCTACACACACCAATAGTCAGGTCCTTTTGTTATTTAGAAATGTTAAACAATCTTTTATTATTTGCGAAACTTGATGCACGCAACAACCGATCGTCGATGCGTGCTTCCGTTCTCCCATCTGTGCAACCGTCTGATTTTTTTCCAGTAAGCTTTATATTATACGTAAAAACTTATGAAAGAAATTCCTGTTATTTGTTGTAGACTCTTGCTAAATTTTAATTTTATTTTAATAAACCAAGAAATTTTTTTGTTGTCTAGCCCAGCTTTAAAACCATTTAAAATTTAACGTACTTTCAGCTTTTTAAAAACATTTTATTGGGTAATTTTTTTTGGACGTTATTACAAACCAATGCATTAAAGCAATATATGAATATGCTATAATAATGTTCTTTGTGGTCTGTAGACGGGGGTAATAACGGTATGAATAGAGTGCTAAGTAAGTGTCGTGGTTAAATAACTGACAAGCGTGTCACTTGTATGGATGGTCAATGCATGAATGGGAACTGGAAACAATACACTCAAATTCATTAGGGTTTCACACTGCGTAGCTTGTGTGAAACACTATTGTTTTTGTTAAAATTATTAGGGTTTCACACTGCGTAGCTTGTGTGAAACACTATTGTTTTTGTTAAAATTATTAGGGTTTCACACTGCGTAGCTTGTGTGAAACACTATTGTTTTTGTTAAAATTATTAGGGTTTCACACTGCGTAGCTTGTGTGAAACACTATTGTTTTTGTTAAAATTATTATTCTTATTATTATTATTATTATTATTCAGATTCCAATTTGAATAGATCTCAGCAACTACGTGTCGCATCGTTACGATTTCTTCGGTTTTACTGGGAAAGTGGGTGTGACTTAGAGGATAAAGCTATTTTGAAGGTTCTGCGACAATGCGAAATGTCCGAAATCACCGAAGTTGTCGTTTTTGAAAAAATTGCAGTAATTTTAACAATAATCATTGGATTTTAACTTTCGATACATTTTGGCATAGCCTGAGACAGGGCACATAGCTACGCTACTTTCGATTTTTGATTTTCGGCAAATCTTCGAAGATATTAGGCGCCAAATTTCGAAAATTTAAAATTTTACAAAAAACTTTTTTATTTATGAATATTTTTTAGTGGTATTGTGCACAGAATTAAAAAGTCATCTGACTAGTGCAAAAATGTTAAAATTTTTTGTCTCAGTAATTTTCCTTGGCCGCCATTGGCTAATTCAGTTTTTCAGTCCTAGATTAATTTTTTATTGTTCGATTTGTATAAAACAAAGTTCATATGCTTCGTTGTATCAATTGTCATTTTTTTTGTTACCAATAAAGTTATCTGTCGGCACCGGAAGTGGCATAATTTTACCAAAAACTACAATTTTGACAGTTATTTTCTTATTTCGAAAACAAATATTATTTTTTTGAAAAATTATATGACACAAAGAGTGTGTCCTTTCAAGGCGCAAAAATTGTAGGACGCAGTTTTTTTAATTTCGATTTCATTTTCGAGCAAATTCGATTAAGAGGCTAAAAATGGTGTAAAATTGGCCTATTTACAACCTATTCAGGCTTTTCAGATTTTAAAATATTTCTTCGTAACTTTTATAAACTTGTAGCTATAATCCATACGAAGAAAATGTATGTTAAAATTCGTTTGTAATATAAGCAGTTACCAAGAAATGGGCAGTTCTGTACAAGTCACTGTTTTCGTTATTTTGCCTGTAAAATAGTCAATTATGATTGGATTTTTATAAAAGTGGCATCATTTGATTCAAAAAGCATGTAGCGTCATATCAAGTTGATTACAATTTAAAATTGACACCGGAAGTGACATCATTTGGTCAAAAAATGCATTTTAAACTTTTTAAATCAATGTTTTATTCAACCAAGAATAACTTAATATATATTAATAATTTTAACTTTTGGTTTAAATTCACATATAAACAAAACACATATGGTCATATAGATATCATAAAATGGTTTCTAACTTATTCGGTTGCCGAGAAATAGACGGTTTTCTACAGGTCACTTTTGAAGGTTTCGGGGCCATAAAAGGGTCAATTATTATTCGATTTTCATAAACGTCACACCATGTTATACCTAATGCCATTTGGGATTTCATACAAGTAATTTAAGATTTTCATTATCACCGGAAGTAACGTCATTTTGGCAAAAACTGTATTTTTAGCCTCCAAAACAGATATTTTATTCAAATGGGTCTGTTTTGAAATCTTTTTCAAATTATGGTATTTGATGCCAATCAACAAATAGAATGAACCCATACGATCATACAGATACTACAAAATGGTTTCTAACTTGTACGGTTGCAGAGAAATAGCTGATTTTCTACAAGTCACTTTTCAAGTTTTTTGGTCTTTAAAAGTGGCAATTATTATTCGATTTACATAAAATTTTCACTATATGATATCGTATGCCATTTCTGATTTCATAAGACTAATTGAACATTTGCATTAACACCGGGAGTAATTTAATTTTGTCAACATCATTTACAAGTAACAAATGTATAAAATGAATTGATATTGCTGGATTTTGTTGATTCTGCGTCCATTTTATTTGTGTGCAATGTTAATTTGGAAACCTGTTTAGTGGTTTCGCTGGTACCGGAAGTGACATATGTTCAAGGGTAACTTGGCACCGGAAGTGACATGTTTAAGGGTAACATGGCACCAGTGAAACCCGTCATTCCTGCATGCAGGTCTAGTTATTAGGGTTTCACACTGCGAAGCTTGTGTGAAACACTATTGTTTTTGTTAAAATTATTAGGGTTTCACACTGCGTAGCTTGTGTGAAACACTATTGTTTTTGTTAAAATTATTATTCTTATTATTATTATTATTATTATTATTATTATTATTCAGATTCCAATTTGAATAGATCTCAGCAACTACGTGTCGCATCGATACGATTTCTTCGGTTTTACTGGGAAAGTGGGTGTGACTTAGAGGATAAAGCTATTTTGAACGTTCTGCGACAATGCAAAATGTCCGAAATCACCGAAGTTATCGTTTTTAAAAATATTGCAGTAATTTTAACAATAATCATTGGATTTTAACTTTCGATACATTTTGGCATAGCCTGAGACAGGGCACATAGCTACGCTACTTTCGATTTTTGATTTTCGGCAAATCTTCGAAGATATTAGGCGCCAAATTTCGAAAATTTAAAATTTTACAAAAAACTTTTTTATTTATGAATATTTTTTAGTCGTATTGTGCACAGAATTAAAGGGTCATCTGACTAGTGCAAAAATGTTAAAAAATATTTTCTCAGTAATTTACCTTGGCCGCCATTGGCTAATTCAGTTTTTCAGTCCTAGATTAATTTTTTATTGTTCGATTTGTATAAAACAAAGTTCATATGCTTCGTTGTATCAATTGTCGTTTTTTTTATTACCGAAAGTGTTATCTGTCGGCACCGGAAGTGGCATAATTTTACCAAAAACTACAATTTTGACATTTATTTACGATCTTCATAAACAAATATTATTTTTTTGAAAAATTATATGACTCAAAGAGTGTGCCCTTTCAAGGCGCAAAAAATGTAGGAAGCAGTTTTTTTAATTTCGATTTCATTTTCGAGCAAATTCGATTAAGAGGCTAAAAATGATGTAAAATTGGCCTATTTACAACCTATTCAGGCTTTTCAGA
This sequence comes from Patella caerulea, assembly GCA_036850965.1. Classification (NCBI taxonomy): domain Eukaryota; kingdom Metazoa; phylum Mollusca; class Gastropoda; family Patellidae; genus Patella; species Patella caerulea. The sequence goes on from JAZGQO010000011.1 coordinate 20,764,022, forward strand.
TTTTAAAATATTTCTTCGTAACTTTTATAAACTTGTAGCTATAATCCATACGAAGAAAATGTATGTTAAAATTCGTTTGTAATATAAGCAGTTGCCAAGAAATGGGCAGTTCTGCATAAGTCACTGTTTTCGTTATTTTGCCTGTAAAATAGTCAATTATTATTGGATTTTTATAAAAGTGACATCATTTGATTCAAAAAGCACGTAGCGTCATATCAAGTTGATTACAATTTAAAATTGACACCGGAAGTGACATCATTTGGTCAAAAAATGCATTTTACACTTTTTTAAATCAATGTTTTATTCAACCAAGAATAACTTAATATGTATTAATAATTTTAACTTTTGGTTTAAATTCACATATAAACAAAACTCATATAGTCATATCGATATCATAAAATGGTTTCTAACTTGTTCGGTTGCCGAGAAATAGACGGTTTTCTACAGGTCACTTTTGAAGGTTTCGGGGCCATAAAAGGGTCAATTATTATTCGATTTTCATAAACGTCACACCATGTTATACCTAATGCCATTTGGGATTTCATACAAGTAATTTAAGATTTTCATTATCACCGGAAGTAACGTCATTTTGGCAAAAACTGTATTTTTAGCCTCCAAAACAGATATTTTATTCAAATGAGTCTGTTTTGAAATCTTTTTCAAATTATGGTATTTGATGCCAATCAACAAATAGAATGAACCCATACGATCATACAGATACCACAAAATGGTTTCTAACTTGTACGGTTGCCGAGAAATAGCCGATTTTCTACAAGTCACTTTTCAAGTTTTTTGGTCTTTAAAAGTGGCAATTATTATTCGATTTAACGTTTTTATTTATAAATATTATTTAGTCGTGTTGTGCACAGAATTAAAGAGTCATCTGACTAGCGCAAAACTGTTAAAAAAATTTGTCTCAGTAATTTTCCTTGGCCGCCATTAGCTAATTCAGTTTTTCAGTCCTAGATTAATTTTTTATTGTTCGATTTGTATAAAACAAAGTTCATATGCTTCGTTGTCCCAATTGTTATTTTTTTATTACCAAAAGTGTTATCTAGCAAATTGGATTAAGGGGTGAAAAAAGGCGTAAAATTGACCTATTTACAACCCATTCAGGCTTTTCAGATTTTAAAATTTTTTTACTTAACTTTTATAAACCTGTCACTATAATCCATACGAAGAGAATGTATGTTAAAATTAGTTTCTAATATAAGCAGTTGCCGAGAAATGGGCAGTTTTGCATAAGTCACTGTTTTCGTAATGTTGCCTGTAAAATAGTCAATTATTAATGGATATTCACAAAAGTGACATCATTTGATTAAAAAAGCAAGTGTGCGTCATATCATGTTGATTACTATTTAAAATTGACACCGGAAGTGACGTCATTTAGTCAAAAACTCAATTTTTAACTTTTAAAATCGATCTTTTTTTCAACCAAGAATTATGTCACATGTAATAATAAAATTAACTTTTGGTTTAAATTCACATATTAACAAAACTCATACGGTCAAATAGATATCATAAAATTGTTTCTAACTTGTTCGGTTGTCGAGATATAGGCGATTTTCTGAAAGTCACTTTTGAAGGTTTTTGGCCCATAAAAGTGTCAATTATTATTTGATTTTCATAAAATTTTCACCCTTTGAAGCCTAATGTCATAGACGATGTTATAAAACTAATTTAACGTTTTCATTATCACCGGAAGTAGCGTCATTTTGGCAAAAACTGTATTTTAAGCCTTCAAAACCGATATTTTATTCAAATGAGTCTGATTTGTAATGTTTATACAATTATGATATTTGATTCCAATCAACAAATAGATTAAACCCATACGGTCATATAAATACCAAAAAATGGTTTCTAACTTGTACGGTTGCCGAGAAATAGACGATTTTCTACACGTCACTTTTCAATGTTTTTGGTCTATAAAAGTGGAAATTATTATTCGATTTACATAAAATTTTCACCATATGATGCCTTATGCCATTTCTGATTTCATAAGACTAAGGGAACATTTACATTATCGGAAGTACTGTTATTTTGTCAGGATCAATTACATGTAACAAATGTATAAAATAAAATTGCTGGATTTGTTTGATTCTGTTTCCATTTTATTTGATGTGTGCAATGCTTATGTGGAAACCTGTATATTGGTTTCATTGGTACCGGAAAGGACATATGTTCAAGGGTAACGTAGCACCAAAAGTGACACAAGTTCAAGTTCAAAGGTAACATGGCAAAAGTGAAACCCGTCATTCCTGCATGCAGGTCTAGTTATTCTTATTATTATTATTCTTCTTTTGTTTTGAGTAGATCTCAGCAACTGCTTGTCGCATCGTTACGATTTCTTCGGTTTTACTGGGAAAGTGGGTGTGACTTAGAGGATAAAGCTATTTTGAACGTTCTGCGACAATGCGAAATGTCCGAAATCACCAAATTATCGTTTTTTAAAATATTGCAGTAATTTTAACAATAATCATTGATTTTTAACTTTCGATACATTTTGGCATAGCCGGAGACACGGCACATAGCTACACTACTTTCGATTTTTGATTTTCGGTAAATCCTCAAAGATATTAGGCGCCAAATTTTGAAAATTTAAAATTTTACAAAAAACTTTTTTATTTATGAATATTTTTTAGTCGTATTATGCACAGAATTAAAGGATCATCTGACTAGTGCAAAAATGTTAAAGAATTTTGTCTCAGTAATTTACCTTAGCCGCCATTGGCTAATTCAGTTTTTAAGTCCTGGATTAATTTTTTATTGTTCGATTTGTATAAAACAAAGTTCATATGCTTCGTTGTATCAATTGTCATTTTTTTTATTACCAAAAGTTTTATCTGTCGGTACCGGAAGTGGCATAATTTTACCAAAAACTACAATTTTGACAGTTATTTTCCTTCTTCGAAAACAAATATTATTTTTTGGAAAAATTATTTGACTCAAAGAGTGCGCCCTTTCAAGGCGCAAAAAATGTAGGAAGCAGTTTTTTTAATTTCGATTTCATTTTCGAGCAAATTCGATTAAGAGGCTAAAAATGGTGTAAAATTGGCCTATTTACAACCTATTCAGGCTTTTCAGATTTTAAAATATTTCTTCGTAACTTGTATAAACTTGTAGCTATAATCCATACGAAGAAAATGTATGTTAAAATTCGTTTGTACTATAAGCAGTTACCAAGAAATGGGCAGTTCTGTACAAGTCACTGTTTTCGTTATTTTGCCTGTAAAATAGTCAATTATGATTGGATTTTTATAAAAGTGACATCATTTGATTCAAAAAGCACGTAGCGTCATATCAAGTTGATTACAATTTAAAATTGACACCGGAAGTGAGATCATTTGGTCAAAAAATGAATTTTAAACTTTTTAAATCAATGTTTTATTCAACTAAGAATAACTTAATATGTATTAATAATTTTAACTTTTGGTTTAAATTCACATATAAACAAAACTCATATGGTCATATAGATATCATAAAATGGTTTCTAACTTGTTCGGTTGCCGAGAAATAGACGGTTTTCTACAGGTCACTTTTGAAGGTTTCGGGGCCATAAAAGGGTCAATTATTATTCGAATTTCATAAACGTCACACCATGTTATACCTAATGCCATTGGGGATTTCATACAAGTAATTTAAGATTTTCATTATCACCGGAAGTAACGTCATTTTGGCAAAAACTGTATTTTAGCCTCTAAAACAGATATTTTATTCAAATGAGTCTGTTTTGAAATCTTTTTCAAAGTATGGTATTTGATGCCAATCAACAAATAGAATGAACCCATACGATCATACAGATACCACAAAATGGTTTCTAACTTGTACGGTTGCAGAGAAATAGCCGATTTTCTACAAGTCACTTTTCAAGTTTTTTGGTCTTTAAAAGTGGCAATTATTATTCGATTTACATACAATTTTCACTATATAATATCGTATGCCATTTCTGATTTCATAAGACTAATTGAACATTTGCATTAACACCGGGAGTAATTTAATTTTGTCAAGATCATTTACAAGTAACAAATGTATAAAATGAATTGATATTGCTGGATTTTGTTGATTCTGCGTCCATTTTATTTGTGTGCAATGTTAATTTGGAAACCTGTTTAGTGGTTTCGCTGGTACCGGAAGTGACATATGTTCCAGGGTAACTTGGCACCGGAAGTGACATGTTTAAGGGTAACGTGGCACCAGTGAAACCCGTCATTCCTGCATGCAGGTCTAGTTCTTATTATTATTATTATTCAGATTCCAATTTGAATAGATCTCAGCAACTACGTGTCGCATCGTTACGATTTCTTCGGTTTTACTGGGAAAGTGGGTGTGACTTAGAGGATAAAGCTATTTTGAACGTTCTGCGACAATGCGAAATGTCCGAAATCACCGAAGTTATCGTTTTTGAAAATATTGCAGTAATTTTAACAATAATCATTGGATTTTAACTTTCGATACATTTTGGCATAGCCGGAGACAGGGCACATAGCTACGCTACTTTCGATTTTTGATTTTCGGCAAATCTTCGAAGATATTAGGCGCCAAATTTCGAAAATTTAAAATTTTACAAAAAACTTTTTTATTTATGAATATTTTTTAGTCGTATTGTGCACAGAATTAAAGAGTCATCTGACTAGTGCAAAAATGTTAAAAAATTTTGTCTCAGTAATTTACCTTGGCCGCCATTGGCTAATTCAGTTTTTCAGTCCTAGATTAATTTTTTATTGTTCGATTTGTATAAAACAAAGTTCATATGCTTCGTTGTATCAATTGTCATTTTTTTTATTACCAAAAGTGTTATCTGTCGGCACCGGAAGTGGCATAATTTTACCAAAAACTACAATTTTGACAGTTATTTTCCTTCTTCGAAAACAAATATTATTTTTTGGAAAAATTATTTGACTCAAAGAGTGTGCCCTTTCAAGGCGCAAAAAATGTAGGAAGCAGTTTTTTTAATTTCGATTTCATTTTCGAGCAAATTCGATTAAGATGCTAAAAATGGTGTAAAATTGGCCTATTTACAACCTATTCAGGCTTTTCAGATTTTAAAATATTTCTTCGTAACTTTTATAAACTTGTAGCTATAATCCATACGTAGAAAATGTATGTTAAAATTCGTTTGTAATATAAGCAGTTACCAAGAAATGGGCAGTTCTGTACAAGTCACTGTTTTCGTTATTTTGCCTGTAAAATAGTCAATTATGATTGGATTTTTATAAAAGTGACATCATTTGATTCAAAAAGCACGTAGCGTCATATCAAGTTGATTACAATTTAAAATTGACACCGGAAGTGACATCATTTGGTCAAAAAATGCATTTTAAACTTTTTTAAATCAATGTTTTATTCAACCAAGAATAACTTAATATATATTAATAATTTTAACTTTTGGTTTAAATTCACATATAAACAAAACTCATATGGTCATATAGATATCATAAAATGGTTTCTAACTTGTTCGGTTGCCGAGAAATAGACGGTTTTCTACAGGTCACTTTTGAAGGTTTCGGGGCCATAAAAGGGTCAATTATTATTCGATTTTCATAAACGTCACACCATGTTATACCTAATGCCATTTGGGATTTCATACAAGTAATTTAAGATTTTCATTATCACCGGAAGTAACGTCATTTTGGCAAAAACTGTATTTTTAGCCTCCAAAACAGATATTTTATTCAAATGAGTCTGTTTTGAAATCTTTTTCAAATTATGGTATTTGATGCCAATCAACAAATAGAATGAACCCATACGATCATACAGATACCACAAAATGGTTTCTAACTTGTACGGTTGCCGAGAAATAGTCGATTTTCTACAAGTCACTTTTCAAGTTTTTTGGTCTTTAAAAGTGGCAATTATTATTCGATTTACATAAAATTTTCACTATATGATATCGTATGTCATTTCTGATTTCATAAGACTAATTGAACATTTGCATTAACACCGGGAGTAATTTAATTTTGTCAAGATCATTTGCAAGTAACAAATGTATAAAATGAATTGATATTGCTGGATTTTGTTGATTCTGCGTCCATTTTTTTGTGTGCAATGTTAAGTTGGAAACCTGTTTAGTGGTTTCGCTGGTACCGGAAGTGACATATGTTCAAGGGTAACTTGGCACCGGAAGTGACATGCTTAAGGGTAACTTGGCAACAGTGAAACCCGTCATTCCTGCATGCAGGTCTAGTTATTCTTATTATTATTAGGGTTTCACACTGCGAAGCTTGTGTGAAACACTATTGTTTTTGTTAAAATTATTATTAAGCTTTCATATTACATATGAAAGCTTATTGTTTCTGTTAAGATTATTATTGTTATTTTTTTTTTGTGTTTTGTCCACAAATCGGATTTCTCAGAATCTAACGATAGGATCGTTCTGAAACTTTTACCTATCCCCCCAAAAATGGGTGGTGGCTGTTGATTAAATATATTTTCAAAACGTTTTACGAATCCGAAATCACCGAATTTTACGAACGAAAAAACTGACAATGCATAGTCGTAACTTTGTTATTTTTTGACCGATTTTACTAATTCTTTTTTCTTTGAATACCTTGAAAAAAATCATTTTCATCTGCAGTTTCGCATTTTCCAATTTCGAAAATTCGTCGCTGTGATTTCGAACCGGAAGTTTAGACCAATTTGAGAACTTCTTTAATAGTTGTACGATTTTCATGAAATTTAGTGTGTAAGTAGATGTTACCGATGTGACTTCAAAAATATAATTATAAATGTTCTAAATTATCTCCCCTTGACGAAATTAAGGATCAAAGTTTTCAAAAAAATCGTCGAAATATAGGTCAGAATGACCTAATTTTTTTTTTTTGATACTAGACAAGTAATTACTGATTCGTACACAAAATATGGAGTTTGTCGATCGAACCGGAAGTGCCACCATCTTTAAACGTGAAAAATCAAAAAGGCTTTTTTGCTATTTTACTTACAGACTCGGGAGTTATATTTTCAGAATCCTTGAAGGAATGCCTAAAAATCTATCGGATCCGAATTTTGATTTCGGTCACGTGATGGTCACCATTTTGAATTGAAAATGAAAAATAGAAGCAATTTGAAGGGCCGGGACTTTGGAACACAATAACTCTCCTTCTAATTAAGCTAAAATGTTTAAACTTGGTGTAGACGTTCACTAGGACAATGTCATGATTGAGTTCAAAGATGAGCATTTTCTGCTTAGGGTAAGCAGAGATAAGGATGCTGATTTGTTGATTCTTTAGGGCACGATAACTTCGGTTATAATGAAGGGAGGGCGATGAAACTTTTGTCAATAGAGAGTCTAATAGCTAGCCTGTTGTTTGAAATCATTGTATCATTTTTTTTAAATATCAGGGATAGCCGAAAAAAAGAGATTGAAAATCCAAAAAGTCGTATTTTTACAATTTGGAGCATGTTTAGAGGTCTTTCTCGTAAAGTCAACATAATATTTTTTGGGAACTTCTTCTACAAAGAGTCTTATTGGTAGTCTTTTATATGAAACCATCGATCAACAGTCCAACATATCTGGAGTAGAAGAACAAAAGGATCGAAAATTGAAAACGGCACCCTTTCATTGTTAAGCGAAACATGCAGTGTGGGTGACTACAATCTACACATTTAGTCATCGTATAGAGCTTATTCAACAGTATCGAATTCCAACTGCTTAGGGATATTTTACGTGCACTCCAATGTGTACACGGGACCTTGGTGTTTCATCCCATCCGAACGACTAGACAGCTGTGCTTGTCAGGCCCCCCGTTCTGCCTCACTGACAACGGGGAACCACGCCGGGAAATCAAGATGAACTTTCTCCGTGCAGAACTTTCAATTCAGGCCAAACGTTTATTGCACACGATTAAGCTGGTCAGTTGTAATAATCGGTTGGCAATTAAAGTACCGTGCACATTAAACTGTTAAAACAGAAAATTTCGCCCGGTTGAAATGTTTCTTGCTATAAGTCAGCAATTTTCCGAATTCAGGGAGGCTGAATGGTTAGCATCTGCGCGCTGTATCGTAACGTCTGTCATTGAGTCAACGAGCGTCGTTTCGATCTCCAGGTTGCACGTGACATGAAGTATGATGTCCAACCTCGTGGGTTTTCTCCGTGTCCTTCGGTTTCCTCCCAAAGGCTAAAGACCAGTAAGCGCAAGGGGAGTTTTTAAATAAAATTAAAAAACATATGTTAGTCACAAAATGACCTAGTTTGTGTCGAATGGACATTAGGCCGCATTTCTCTCTTTCTCTTTTATTTTTAAAGTTTTGTAATAATCGGTTGGTAATCAAAGGTACTGTAAAAGTGATAAAACAGAAAATTTCGCCCGGTTGTAATGTTTCTCACTTTAAGGTCAGCAGTTTGCAGATTTTAAGGGGCAAACGTTTATTGCGAACGCTTAAGCTGGTCAGGGGGAGCTTATTTTTAAAAGTTTTGTAATATTCGGTTGATAACTAAAGGTACCATGCAAATTAAACTGTTCAAATAGAAAATTTGGGCCGGTTGAAATGTTTCTCGCTGTAGGTCAGCAATTTGCCGATTTTGGGGAGGTTGCGTGGCTGAATGGTTAGCACGTGCGCTCTGTATCAAAACGTCTGTCATTGAGTCAACTGGCGTTGTTTCGATTTCTTGGTTGTACGTGACAAGGAGTATGGTCGCCTGTCCAACCTCGTAGGCCGTAACGCCGCTGCCCGGGTAAAATTTCCCTCATTGCACACTTTATGGCATATGCCAGTCTTCATTAGCCCATTTTAGGAACAGAACAGTAGGACGTTAAACCCCATTCAATTTCATTTCATTTTCTCTATGTTGCTTATTTATTGTAGTGGATAAATATTTTTCTGGTTCTAGCAATTATTTAATTTCTGCATAGAAATCTTGCTTTGGCCAGTTTTTTTTATTGCAGAGTGCCATTCTTGTATAATTCAGTCTATGATCCTTTGTTTAAAACATGCTTAAGAAGTCGTCATGATTTCCTACTTATAACCAAACATATTGGAAATATTTGTCGGGCATTATTAAATCCTAATTTTATTGGTCTTATTTAAAATTAAACTTTCATTTAACTATGAACAACCCTTAACATGTCTCTTTAAAACTATAAAGTACTCTAAAATAGTAGCTCAACCTTTTGACCTAAACTCATTAATTTACCATTTTGTTGTGAGCGACTTCTTATTCTTCCTATATGACATATTGCACGTGTCGGATTTCAAAGGGGGGTTGGATGGCTGAATGGCTAGCACGCGCGCCTGTCATTGAGTTAACTAGCGTGTTTTCGAATGCCCGGTTGTACGTGACAAGGAGTAAGGTCGCCTGTCCAACCTGACATTTTTATTTTTTTTTCCCGCCATTTTCATTTCATTTTCTCATCCGTCTCATTACAGTAATACAAGTTTCAGTTATTTCCCTTTAGTTTTCAGATTATTGTTATGCCTGGGTGCAATGTTTCATACTATATTTAGACTTGTAACTTCGCGAGTTTTTGACCAATTTTGATAATTTTTTCTTCTTATCCTTTTATTTAGGATACTTGATACAATCAATGATACGTGACGATGAATATGAAAGCTTTCATATCTGCATGGGACAGTAGCAGATCTAGTTCTTATTATTATTATTCTTCTTTTGTTTTGAGTAGATCTCAGCAACTGCTTGTCGCATCGTTACGATTTCTTCGGTTTTACTGGGAAAGTGGGTGTGACTTAGAGGATAAAGCTATTTTGAACGTTCTGCGACAATGCGAAATGTCCGAAATCACCAAATTATCGTTTTTTAAAATATTGCAGTAATTTTAACAATAATCATTGATTTTTAACTTTCGATACATTTTGGCATAGCCGGAGACACGGCACATAGCTACACTACTTTCGATTTTTGATTTTCGGTAAATCCTCAAAGATATTAGGCGCCAAATTTTGAAAATTTAAAATTTTACAAAAAACTTTTTTATTTATGAATATTTTTTAGTCGTATTATGCACAGAATTAAAGGATCATCTGACTAGTGCAAAAATGTTAAAGAATTTTGTCTCAGTAATTTACCTTAGCCGCCATTGGCTAATTCAGTTTTTAAGTCCTGGATTAATTTTTTATTGTTCGATTTGTATAAAACAAAGTTCATATGCTTCGTTGTATCAATTGTCATTTTTTTTATTACCAAAAGTTTTATCTGTCGGTACCGGAAGTGGCATAATTTTACCAAAAACTACAATTTTGACAGTTATTTTCCTTCTTCGAAAACAAATATTATTTTTTGGAAAAATTATTTGACTCAAAGAGTGCGCCCTTTCAAGGCGCAAAAAATGTAGGAAGCAGTTTTTTTAATTTCGATTTCATTTTCGAGCAAATTCGATTAAGAGGCTAAAAATGGTGTAAAATTGGCCTATTTACAACCTATTCAGGCTTTTCAGATTTTAAAATATTTCTTCGTAACTTGTATAAACTTGTAGCTATAATCCATACGAAGAAAATGTATGTTAAAATTCGTTTGTACTATAAGCAGTTACCAAGAAATGGGCAGTTCTGTACAAGTCACTGTTTTCGTTATTTTGCCTGTAAAATAGTCAATTATGATTGGATTTTTATAAAAGTGACATCATTTGATTCAAAAAGCACGTAGCGTCATATCAAGTTGATTACAATTTAAAATTGACACCGGAAGTGAGATCATTTGGTCAAAAAATGAATTTTAAACTTTTTAAATCAATGTTTTATTCAACTAAGAATAACTTAATATGTATTAATAATTTTAACTTTTGGTTTAAATTCACATATAAACAAAACTCATATGGTCATATAGATATCATAAAATGGTTTCTAACTTGTTCGGTTGCCGAGAAATAGACGGTTTTCTACAGGTCACTTTTGAAGGTTTCGGGGCCATAAAAGGGTCAATTATTATTCGAATTTCATAAACGTCACACCATGTTATACCTAATGCCATTGGGGATTTCATACAAGTAATTTAAGATTTTCATTATCACCGGAAGTAACGTCATTTTGGCAAAAACTGTATTTTAGCCTCTAAAACAGATATTTTATTCAAATGAGTCTGTTTTGAAATCTTTTTCAAAGTATGGTATTTGATGCCAATCAACAAATAGAATGAACCCATACGATCATACAGATACCACAAAATGGTTTCTAACTTGTACGGTTGCAGAGAAATAGCCGATTTTCTACAAGTCACTTTTCAAGTTTTTTGGTCTTTAAAAGTGGCAATTATTATTCGATTTACATACAATTTTCACTATATAATATCGTATGCCATTTCTGATTTCATAAGACTAATTGAACATTTGCATTAACACCGGGAGTAATTTAATTTTGTCAAGATCATTTACAAGTAACAAATGTATAAAATGAATTGATATTGCTGGATTTTGTTGATTCTGCGTCCATTTTATTTGTGTGCAATGTTAATTTGGAAACCTGTTTAGTGGTTTCGCTGGTACCGGAAGTGACATATGTTCCAGGGTAACTTGGCACCGGAAGTGACATGTTTAAGGGTAACGTGGCACCAGTGAAACCCGTCATTCCTGCATGCAGGTCTAGTTATTAGGCTTTCAGACTTTCGTCTGAAAGCCTATTGAGATTACTAAAATTATTAGGCTTTCAGACTTTCGTCTGAAAGCCTATTGAGATTACTAAAATTATTATTAGGCTTTCAGACTTTCGTCTGAAAGCCTATTGAGATTACTAAAATTATTATTATTATTATTATTATTATTATTATTATTATTTACCGCGAGGGCCTAGATCTCCATGATCGAAAACAGATATCGATCTGGAATTAGCTTTTCTATTGGGAAACCATGTGGTGGCTACTTGATAAAATATTTTTGAAATTTCTGCGCATACCGGAAGTGACCGAACTTTGTACTTTCTCTAAAAATTGAAAATCGGCTATAGTTTCGTCAATTCTTTATCCATTTTCAAACAAATTACATTTTTGGAATCCCTGGATCTTTTCTGAGAAAATGGCTATCTCACATTTTTCAATTTCGAACATTCGTCTATGACTTTTATAGTTCGAAAATTGAACACATGTTGTTTACGAGACAATTTTTGTTATTTTTCAAAATTTTCAAATTTGACCTACATTTTTGGATACCTGAAGTCCATCCGATTCCAGTAATATAAGTTTCATTCAGAGTTATCGCCCTTTATTTTTCGATTTTTTTCGAATTTTCTTCCCATTTTGTGAGCTCGGGTTTCGTTTTATGGCAGAATTGACGTTTCTGAAACTTCTGGAACATGAAGTTAAAGTCCAATATCAACAGGTAAAGCAATTTCGACAAGACTCCTTAAACCGGAAGTGGTCGAAATAATGTGCAAAATTTGCAAAAAAACGAAAAAAATGGGTGGTTTTGGGAAAAACGTGATTTCTTCGCCCGATATCAACGGATTAAAGGGATTAAGGTATCGTTGGGTTGCATGAAGAATGGACTATCGTATGATACCCAAATCATACAGATACTATGAAAAGGTAGCAAAATATGGCACGCTGAAAATCAAGTATTTTCTGATTTGGAGCGTTTTTGGATGCCTGTATCTCGAAAACTTAACCTACAATTTTTTTTATTTTTTTTCTATCGAGAGTCCTTTTGGAGGTTTTTGACATGAAGCCATCCAATAGGACTTTGAAATGTCTGGAATAGGATAAAAAAGGGACTGAAAATCGAAAAAAGTCGAAAAATCGTGAAATTTTGGAAAATGCTCTACTATTTTTTTATTTTACGAGATTTTTAAAAAAAGGTTGTATATTCAGATAGCTGACCTAATTACGATTCTAACGATGTATAATATGTATGTAATTATTAAAATTTAATTTTCGATATTTTAAATTTTTTGCATTTTTGGCACTTTTGAACATAGGATTTCTCAGGGGCATTTTATCTGATCAGATAATGTAATATATCATTACAGAGCCCTGTGGCTATTTTAGTGCCCAAACCGGCTATTAGAACTATTCCGACAATAATAACCATACCGGAAGTATTCAAAAAATGAAAAAAAAGAGTAAAAACATTGTCGCACTTGCGAAAAACTTGATTTCTCCCTTAGGTAATAGCGGACCAAAAGAACTAAAGTGTCGCTGGATAGCCCTATTAATGGACCATCATATGGTATCTAAATAATACGATTTCGATGGTAAGGAAATAAATTATTGTATGCCAAAAATCTAGTATTTTCCAATTTTTTAACATTCTGAGACGCCCTTTTCTCGAAAACGACGCCTACGATTTTTCTTAAACTTTTCTTACTCAAAGTCCTGTTAGTTGTCTATATAGGGAATCCAAAATGAAAAGCATTGAAATAATATAAGTGGTCGAAAAATGGCCTCAAACTTTGAAAAAAATTGAAAAATCGTTAAATTTTTTGAAACGCTCTTTAATTTATCTTTTTTTCTAAAACTACTCAATGGATGTTTCTGACACTTTTGGTACAGAAAGTTAAGTATCCAAAGGACTTCGTAAAGCTATCACAACAACGATCGTAAAACCGGAAGTAGTCGAAAAAATGTCCGATATTTCGAAAAAAAATAATTTTTTTACGAAAACCTTTTTTATTTATGAATATTTTTTGATGATATTTTACACAGGGTTAAAATATCATCGTACTTGAGCAGAAATGAGAAAAAAAATTGTCTCGGTAATTTGCGTTAGCCGCCATCGGCTAATTTAGTTTTTCGTACCCAGAAAAATTATTTATTGTTCGATTTGTATAAAACAAAGTTCATATGCACCATGGTCCCAATTGTAATTTTTTTTGTTACGGTGAAATTTTTCTGTCGGCAACGGAAGTGACGTAATATTAACAAAAACTACAATTTTGACAGTTCGGTACCACTTTTTGAAAGCAAATATTATTTTTTTTCAAAACTGATATAACTAAAAGGATGCACCCTGCAAAGGTGCACAAAAACCTTAGCTCATATTTTTTAATTTCAACTTCATTTTCGGGCAATTTCGAATAAAATGTAAAATAAAGTTTAAAATTCAGTTATTTACAATTCATTCAGCGTCTTCATATTTTGAAATATTTATTTGTAATTTTCATAAACTCGTAGCAATAATCCAGACGAAGAGAATGTATGCGAAAATTAGTTTGTAATATGAGCAGTTGCCGAGAAATATGCAATTTTGCATGCATCACTTTTCACGTTATTTTGCCTATAAAAGAGTTAATTATTATTCGATTTGCAATATTTTTTTTCCATTTGATGCCTAATGCCAATTTGGACTAGGTCAAGCCAATTTTACATTTTCACTGTGACCGGAAATGACGTCATTTGGGCAAAAACTGTATTTTTAACCTAAAAAACAAATATTTTATTCAAATGAGTCTGCCTTATAATATTTTTAAAATTATGATATTTGATTCCCATCAACGAATAAAATGAAGCCATACGACCATACAGATACCACAAAATGGTTTCTAACTTGTACGGTTACAGAGAAATAGGCGATCTTCTATAAGTCACTTTTCAAGGTTTTTGGTCTGTAAAACTGTCAATTATTATTCGATTTTTACAATTTATTTACCATTTCATGCCTTATGCTATTTATGACTTCTATGAACCAAGTTAAAATTTTCAATATCACCGGAAGTAATGTAATTTTTGCAAAAAACGTATTTTTAGCCTTTAAAACAAACATTTTTTTGAAGGGATTTATATTTATTATTCGTATAACTTTATAACGTCTGACTCTAATGGGCAGTAAGACTGAATCAATACCATCATATTGATATCAAGAAAAATCTTCTAGCATGTTGCCTTGCCGAATAATAACCAATTTTCCGAGGGTCACTTTTCAGTTTTTTACCTTCTTAATTTCAGTTTATGGGTTATAGGTTAATTATTTATTGTCCGATATTTATAAAAAAAAGTTTGTATTTTGTATGTTGCGAATTTTCGACTTATTTTTCATCTATAAAAATTTCTTTCGGCACCGGAAGTGACATACTTTTGCCATAATTTACAATTTTGACCGGTCTTTTAGCCAGCAAATATTACTTTTACATATGATAGAGGGTGTCACTGAAGCAAAACAACTAAAGTATAGTTTGGTAGCTCAATGGATCGGCTATGGTATAATAAACTTCCTGTATGATTCCTGAAAGCCGGTTCAGTGCTGCTTGCAGGTCTAGTTAAGCTTTCATATTACATATGAAAGCTTATTGTTTCTGTTAAGATTATTATTGTTATTTTTTTTTTGTGTTTTGTCCACAAATCGGATTTCTCAGAATCTAACGATAGGATCGTTCTGAAACTTTTACCTATCCCCCCAAAAATGGGTGGTGGCTGTTGATTAAATATATTTTCAAAACGTTTTACGAATCCGAAATCACCGAATTTTACGAACGAAAAAACTGACAATGCATAGTCGTAACTTTGTTATTTTTTCACCGATTTTACTAATTCTTTTTTCTTTGAATACCTTGAAAAAAATCATTTTCATCTGCAGTTTCGCATTTTCCAATTTCGAAAATTCGTCGCTGTGATTTCGAACCGGAAGTTTAGACCAATTTGAGAACTTCTTTAATAGTTGTACGATTTTCATGAAATTTAGTGTATAAATAGATCTTACCGATGTGACTTCAAAAATATAATTAGAAATTTTCTAAATTATCTCCCCTTGACGAAATTAAGGATCAAATTTTTCAAAAAAATCAAAGAAATATAGGTCAGAATAACCTAATTTTTTTCTTGGATATTAGAGAAGTAAGTACTGATTCGTACACAAAATATGGAGTTTATCGATCGAACCGGAAGTGCCACCATCTTGAAAAGTGAAAAATCAAAAAGGCTTTTTTGCTATTTTACTTACAGACTCGGGAATTATATTTTCGGAATCCTTGAAGGAATGCCTAAATATCTGTCGGATCAGAATTTCGATTTCGGTCACGTGATGGTCACCATTTTGAATTGAAAATGAAAAATAGAAGCAATTTAAAGGGTCGGGACTTTGGAACACAATTACTCTCCTTCTAATTAAGCTAGAATGTTCAAACTTGGTGTAGACGTTCACTAGGTCAATGTTATGATTGAGATCAAAGATGAGCATTTTCTGCTTAGGGTAAGCAGAGATAAGCATGCTGATTTGTTGATTCTTTAGGGCACGATAACTTCGGTTATAATGAAGGGAGGGCGGTGAAACTTTTGTCAATAGAGAGTCTAATAGCTAGCCTGTTGTGTGAAATCATTGTATCATTTTTTTTAAATATCAGGCATAGCCGAAAAAAAGAGATTGAAAATCCAAAAAGTCGTATTTTTACAATTTGGAGCATATTTAGAGAGGTCTTTCTCGTAAAGTCAACATAATATTTTTGGGGAACTTCTTCTACAAAGAGTCTTATTGGTAGTCTTTTATATGAAACCAGTTCAACATATCAGGAGGAGAAGAACAAAAGGATCGAACATTGAAAACGGCACCCTTTCATTGTTAAGCGAAACATGCAGTGGGGGTGACTACAATCTACGCATTTAGTCATCGTATAGAGCTTATTCAACAGTATCGAATTCCAACTGCTTAGGGATATTTTACGTGCACTCCAATGTGTACACGGGACCTTGGTTTTTCGTCCCATCCGAACGACTAGACAGCTGTGCTTGTCAGGCCCTCCGTTCTGCCTCACTGACAACGGGGAACCACGCCGGGAAATCAAGATGAACTTTCACCGTGCAGAACTTTCAATTCAGGCCAAACGTTTATTGCACACGATTAAGCTGGTCAGTTGTAATAATCGGTTGGCAATTAAAGTACTGTGCACATTAAACTGTTAAAACAGAAAATTTCGCCCGGTTGAAATGTTTCTTGCTATAAGTCAGCAATTTTCCGAATTCAGGGAGGCTGAATGGTTAGCATGTGCGCGCTGTATCGTAACGTCTGTCATTGAGTCAACGAGCGTCGTTTCGATCTCCAGGTTGCACGTGACATGAAGTATGATGTCCAACCTCGTGGGTTTTCTCCGTGTCCTTCGGTTTCCTCCCAAAGGCTAAAGACCAGTAAGCGCAAGGGGAGTTTTTAAATAAAATTAAAAAACATATGTTAGTCACAAAATGACCTAGTTTGTGTCGAATGGACATTAGGCCGCATTTCTCTCTTTCTCTTTTATTTTTAAAGTTTTGTAATAATCGGTTGGTAATCAAAGGTACTGTAAAAGTGATAAAACAGAAAATTTCTCCCGGTTATAATGTTTCTCACTTTAAAGTCAGCAATTTGCAGATTTTAAGGGGCAAACGTTTATTGCGAACGCTTAAGCTGGTCAGGGGGAGCTTATTTTTAAAAGTTTTGTAATATTCGGTTGATAACTAAAGGTACCATGCAAATTAAACTGTTCAAATAGAAAATTTGGGCCGGTTGAAATGTTTCTCGCTGTAGGTCAGCAATTTGCCGATTTTAGGGAGGTTGCGTTGCTGAATGGTTAGCACGTGCGCTCTGTATCAAAACGTCTGTCATTGAGTCAACTGGCGTTGTTTCGATTGCTTGGTTGTACGTGACAAGGAGTATGGTCGCCTGTCCAACCTCGTAGGCCGTAACGCCGCTGCCCGGGTAAAATTTCCCTCATTGCACACTTTATGGCATATGCCAGTCTTCATTAGCCCATTTTAGGAGCAGAACAGTAGGACGTTAAACCCCATTCAATTTCATTTCATTTTCTCTATGTTGCTTATTTATTGTAGTGGATAAATATTTTTCTGGTTCTAGCAATTATTTAATTTCTGCATAGAAATCTTGCTTTGGCCAGTTTTTTTTATTGCAGAGTGCCATTCTTGTATAATTCAGTCTATGATCCTTTGTTTAAAACATGCTTAAGAAGTCGTCATGATTTCCTACTTATAACCAAACATATTGGAAATATTTGTCTGGCATTATTAAATCCTAATTTTATTGGTCTTATTTAAAATTAAACTTTCATTTAACTATGAACAACCCTTAACGTGTCTCTTTAAAACTATTAAGTACTCTAAAATAGTAGCTCAACCTTATGACCTAAACTCATTAATTTACCATTTTGTTGTGAGCGACTTCTTATCCTTCCTATATGACATATTGCACGTGTCGGATTTCAAAGGGGGGGTTGGATGGCTGAATGGCTAGCACGCGCGCCTGTCATTGAGTTAACTAGCGTGTTTTCGAATGCCCGGTTGTACGTGACAAGGAGTAAGGTCGCCTGTCCAACCTGACATTTTTATTTTTTTTTCCCGCCATTTTCATTTCATTTTCTCATCCGTCTCATTACAGTAATACAAGTTTCAGTTATTTCCCTTTAGTTTTCACATTATTGTTATGCCTGGGTGCAATGTTTCATACTATATTTAGACTTGTAACTTCGCGAGTTTTTGACCAATTTTGATAATTTTTTCTTCTTATCCTTTCATTTAGGATACTTGATACAATCAATGACACGTGACGATGAATATGAAAGCTTTCATATCTGCATGGGACAGTAGCAGATCTAGTTATTATTATTATTATTATTTACCGCGGGAGCGTAGATCTCTATGATCGAAAACTGATATCGATCTGGAATTAGAATTTCTATCGGGAAACCATGTGGTGGCTACTTGATAAAATATTTTTGAAATTTCTGCGCATACCGGAAGTGACCGAACTTTGTATTTTGTCTAAAAATTGAAAATTGGCCATAGTTTTGTCAATTCTTTATCCATTTTCAAACAAATTACCTTTTTGGAATTCCTGAATCTTTTCTTAGACAGTGGCTATCTCACATTTTTCGATTTCGAACATTCGTCTATGACTTTTAGCGTTCGAAAATTGAAAACATGTTGTTTACGAGACAATTTTTGTTATTTTTCAAAATTTTCAAATTTGATCTACATTTTTGGATACCTGAAGTTCATGCGATTCCAGCAATATAAGTTTCATTCAGAGTTATCGCCCTTTATTTTTCGATTTTTTTCGAATTTTCTTCCCATTTTGTGAGCTCGGGTTTCGTTTTATGGCAGAATTGACGTTTCTGAAACTTCTGGAACATGAAGTTATAGTCCAATACCAACGAATAAAGCAATTTCGACAAAAATCCTTAAACCGGAAGTGGTCGAAATAATGTGCAATATTTTGAAAAAAATGAAAAAAATGGATATTTTGGGGGAAAACGCGATTTCTCCGCCCGATATAAATGGATTAAAGAAATTAGGGTACCACTGGACTGCACTATGATTGTACTATCGTATGATACCAAATTCATACGGATACTATGAACAGGCAGCAAAATATGGCACGCTGAAAATCAAGTATTTTCTGATTTTTAGCATTTTCGGACGCCTGTATCTCGAAAACTACTCCAGCGATTTTTATGAAACTTTCTGTATGAAGAGACCTTGTGGTAGTCTTGTGTACGAAACATTCCATTACGACTTTGAAATATCTGGAATAGGTGAAATAACGGACTGAAAATCGAAAAAAGTCGAAAAATCGTGAAATTTTGGAAAATGCTCTACTATTTTTTTATTTTGAGAGATTTTCAAAAAAAGATTGTATATTCAGATAGCTGACCTAATTACGATTCTAACGATGTATAATATGTATGTAGTTATTGAAATTTAATTTTCAATATTTTAAATTTTTTGCATTTTTGGCACTTTTCAACATAGGATTTCTCAGGGGCATTTTATCTGATCAGATAATGCAATATATCATTACAGAGCCCTGTGGCTATTTTAGTGCCCAAATCGGCTATTAAAACTATTCCGAAAATAATAACCATACCGGAAGTATTCAAAAAATGAAAAAAAAGGTTAAAAACATTGTCGCACTTGCGAAAAACTTGATTTCTCCCTTAGGTAATAGCGGACCAAAAGAACTAAAGGGTCGTTGGAAAGCCCTATTAATGGACCATCATATGGTATCTAAATAATACGATTTCGATGGTAGGGAAATAAATTATTGTATGCCAAAAATCTAGTATTTTCCGATTTTTTAACATTCTGAGACGCCCTTTTCTCGAAAACGACGCCGCAGATTTTTCTTAAACTTTTCTTACTCAAAGTCCTATCGGCTGTCTATATAGTGAATCCAAAATGAAAAGCATTGAAATAATATAGGTGGTCCAAAAATGGCATCAAACTTTGAAAAAAAATTGAAAAATCATTAAATTTTTGTAAACGCTCTTTAATTTATCTTTTTTT
Source organism: Patella caerulea (assembly GCA_036850965.1). Classification (NCBI taxonomy): domain Eukaryota; kingdom Metazoa; phylum Mollusca; class Gastropoda; family Patellidae; genus Patella; species Patella caerulea. Next base: position 20,784,159 of record JAZGQO010000011.1, read on the forward strand.
CCAAAACTACTCAATGGATGTTTCTGACACTTCTGGTACAGAAAGTTAAGTATCGAAAGAACTTCGTAAAGCTATCGCGACAATGATCGTAAAACCGGAAGTAGTCGAACAAATGTCCGATATTTTGAAAAAAAATATTTTTTTTACGAATAGCTTTTTTATTTATGAATATATTTTGATGGTATTTTACACAGGGTTAAAATATCATCGTACTTGAGCAGAAATGAGAAAAAAAATTGTCAGGGTAATTTGCGTTAGCCGCCATCGGCTAATTTAGTTTTTCGTACCCAGAAAAATTATTTATTGTTCGATTTGTATAAAACAAAGTTCATATGCTCCGTGGTCCCAATTGTAATTTTTTTTGCTACGGTAAAATTTTTCTGTCGGCAACGAAAGTGACGTAATATTAACAAAAACTACAATTTTGACAGTTCGGTACCACTTTTTGAAAGCAAATATTTTTTTTTTCAAAACTGATATAACTAAAAGGATGCACCCTGCAAAGATGCACAAAATCCTTAGCTCAGATTTTTTAATTTCAATTTCATTTTCGGGCAATTTCGAATAAAATGTAAAATAAAGTGTAAAATTCAGTTATTTACAATTCATTCAGCGTCTTCATATTTTGAAATATTTATTTGTAATTTTCATAAACTCGTAGCAATAATCCAGACGAAGAGAATGTATGCGAAAATTAGTTTGTAATATGAGCAGTTGCCGAGAAATATGCAATTTTGCATGCATCACTTTTCACGTTATTTTGCCTATAAAAGAGTGAATTATCATTCGATTTGCAATATTTTTTTTCCATTTGATGCCTAATGCCAATTTGGACTAGGTCAAGTCAATTTTACATTTTCACTGTGACCGGAAATGACGTCATTTGGGCAAAAACTGTATTTTTAACCAAAAAAAAAATATTTTATTCAAATGAGTGTGCCTTATAATATTTTTACAATTATGATATTTGATCCCCATCAACGAATAGAATGAAGCCATACGACCATACAGATACCACAAAATGGTTTCTAACTTGTATGGTTACAGAGAAATAGGCGATCTTCTATGAGTCACTTTTCAAGGTTTTTGGTCTATAAAAGTCTCAATTATTATTTGATTTTTATAATTTTTTTACCATTAGATGCCTTATGCCATTTATGGCTTCTATGAACTAAGTTAACATTTTCAATATCACCGGAAGTAATGTAATTTTTGCAAAAAACGTATTTTTAGCCTTCAAAACAAACATTTTTTTGAAGGGATTTATATTTATTATTCGTTTAACTTGATAACGTCTGACTCTAATGGGCAGTAAGATTGAATCAATACCATCATATTGATATCAAAAAAAGCCTTCTAGCATGTTCCCTTGTCGAATAATAGCCAATTTTCCCAGGGTCACTTTTAAGTTTTTTACCTTCTTAATTTCAGTTTATGGGTTATAGAGTAATTATTTATTGCCCAATATGTATAACACAAAGTTTGTATTTTGTGTGTTGCGAATTTTCGACTTATTTTTCACCTATAAAAATATCTTTCGGTACCGGAAGTGACGTAATTTTGCCATAATTTACAATTTTGACCGGTCTTTTCGCCAGCAAATATTACTTTTACATATGATAGAGGGTGTCACTGAAGCAAAACAACTAAAGTATAGTTTGGTAGCTCAATGGATCGGCTATGGTATAAGAAACTTCCTGTATGATTCCTGAAAGCCGGTTCAGTGCTGCGTGCAGGTCTAGTTAAGCTTTCATATTACATATGAAAGCTTATTGTTTCTGTTAAGATTATTATTATTTTTTTTTTTTGTGTATTTTCTGCAAATCGGATTTCTCAGAATCTAACCATGGGATCTTTCTGAAACTTTGACCTACCCCCCCAAAAATGGGGTGCGAACGTTGTTTAAATATATTTTCAAAACGTTTTACGAATCCGAAATCACCGAATTTTACGAACGAAAAAACTGACAATGCATAGTCGTAACTTTGTTATTTTTTGACCGATTTTACTAATTCTTTTTTCTTTGAATACCTTGAAAAAAATCGTTTTGATCTGCAGTTTCACATTTTCGAATTTCGAAAATTCGTCGCTATGATTTCGAACCGGAAGTTTAGACCAATTTGACAACTTCTTTAATAGTTGTACGATTTTCATGAAATTTAGTATACAAGTAGATCTTACCGATGTGACTTCAAAAATATAATTAGAAATTTTCTAAATTATCTCCCCTTGGTGAAATCAAGGATCAAATCTTTCAAAAAAATCGTCGAAATATAGGTCAGAATGACCTAAAAATTTTTTTCGATACTCGACAAGTAATTACTGATTCCTACACAAAATATGGAGTTTGTCGATCGAACCGGAAGTGCCACCATCTTGAAACGTGAAAAAACAAATGAACTTTTGCGATATTGCACTTACAGACACGGGAGTTATATTTTCTGAATCCTTGAAGGATGGCCCAAAAATCGTAGGGAGCAGAATTTTGATTTCGGTCACGTGATGGTCACCATTTTGAATTGAAAATGAAAAGTAGTAGCAATTTGAAGGGCCGAGACTTTGAAACACAATAAATCTCCTTCTAATTGAGCTAGAATGTTCAAATTTGGTGTAGACGTTCACTAGGTCAATGTCATGATTGGGTTCAAAGATGAGCATCTTCTGTCTAGGGTAAGCAGAGATAGGCATACTGATTTGTTGATTCTTTAGGGCACGATAACTTCGGTTATAATGAAGGGAGGGCTGTGAAACTTTTGTCAATAGAGAGTCCAATAGCTAGCCTGTTGTGTGAAATCATTGTATCATTTATTTTAAATATCAGGGATAGGCGAAAAAAAGAGATTGAAAATCCAAAAAGTCGTATTTTTACAATTTGGAGCATGTTTAGAGGTCTTTCTCGTAAAGTCAACTTAATATTTTTTGGGAACTTCTTCTACAAAGAGTCTTATTGGTAGTCTTTTATATAAAACCATCGATCAACAATCCAACATATCAGGAGTAGAAGAACAAAAGGATCGAACATTGAAAACGGCACCCTTTCATTGTTAAGCAAAACATGCAGTGTGGGTTGCTACAATCTGCACATTTAGTCATCGTATAGAGCTTATTCAACAGTATCGAATTCCAACTGCTAAGGGATCTTTTACGTGCACTCCAATGTGTACATGGCGGGTGGGGGGACACGCCAGAAAATCGAGATGAACTTTCTCGGACAATGCAGGGATCGAACACCCGACCTCCTGGCTAGCAGGCCAACGCCTTAGCCACATAGTGTGGACATCCATCGTACATTTCATCCGTCAAATCAAAGCATTTCATTGCATTAGACCAATAATTAATTATTCTTAATTGAAAACTTTATTTTAATATTAGTCTGGCATTATTAAATCCTAATTTTATTGGTCTTATTTAAAATTAAACTTTCATTTAAGTATGAACAACCCTTAACGTGTCTCTTTAAAACATAAAAAAATACTCTAAAACAGTAGCTCAACCTTTTGACCTAAACTCATTAATTTACCATTTTTTGTGAGCCACTTGTTATTTTTCCTATGACATATTACACGTGTCTGATTTTAAAGGGGGGTTGGGTGGCTGAATGGTTAGCACGCGCGCCTGTCATTGAGTTAACTAGCGTGTTTTCGAATGCCCGGTTGTACGTGACAAGGAGTAAGGTCGCCTGTCCAACCGGTCATTTTTAATTTTTTTCCCGCCATTTTCATTTCATTTTCTCATCCGTCTCATTACAGTAATACAAGTTTGAGGTATTTCCCTTTAGTTTTCAGATTATTGTTATGCCTGGGTGCAATGTTTCATACTATATTTAGACTTGTAACTTCGCGAGTTTTTGACCAATTTTGATAATTTTTTCTTCTTATCCTTTTATTTAGGATACTTGATACAATCAATGACACATGACGATGAATATGAAAGCTTTCATATCTGCATGGGACAGTAGCAGATCTAGTTAAGCTTTCATATTACATATGAAAGCTTATTGTTTCTGTTAAGATTATTATTGTTATTTTTTTTTTGTGTTTTGTCCACAAATCGGATTTCTCAGAATCTAACGATAGGATCGTTCTGAAACTTTTACCTATCCCCCCAAAAATGTGTGGTGGCTGTTGATTAAATATATTTTCAAAACGTTTTACGAATCCGAAATCACCGAATTTTACGAACGAAAAAACTGAAAATGCATAGTCGTAACTTTGTTATTTTTTGACCGATTTTACTAATTCTTTTTTCTTTGAATACCTTGAAAAAAATCATTTTCATCTGCAGTTTCGCATTTTCCAATTTCGAAAATTCGTCGCTGTGATTTCGAACCGGAAGTTTAGACCAATTTGAGAACTTCTTTAATAGTTGTACGATTTTCATGAAATTTAGTGTATAAGTAGATGTTACCTATGTGACTTCAAAAATATAATTATAAATGTTCTAAATTATCTCCCCTTGACGAAATTAAGGATCAAAGTTTTCAAAAAAATCGTCGAAATATAGGTCAGAATGACCTAATTTTTTTTTTTTGATACTAGACAAGTAATTACTGATTCGTACACAAAATATGGAGTTTGTCGATCGAACCGGAAGTGCCACCATCTTTAAACGTGAAAAATCAAAAAGGCTTTTTTGCTATTTTACTTACAGACTCGGGAGTTATATTTTCAGAATCCTTGAAGGAATGCCTAAAAATCTATCGGATCCGAATTTTGATTTCGGTCACGTGATGGTCACCATTTTGAATTGAAAATGAAAAATAGAAGCAATTTGAAGGGCCGGGACTTTGGAACACAATAACTCTCCTTCTAATTAAGCTAGAATGTTCAAACTTGGTGTAGACGTTCACTAGGTCAATGTCATGATTGAGTTCAAAGATGAGCATTTTCTGCCTAGGGTAAGCAGAGATAAGGATGCTGATTTGTTGATTCTTTAGGGCACGATAACTTCGGTTATAATGAAGGGAGGGCGATGAAACTTTTGTCAATAGAGAGTCTAATAGCTAGCCTGTTGTTTGAAATCATTGTATCATTTTTTTAAATATCAGGGATAGCCGAAAAAAATAGATTGAAAATTCAAAAAGTCGTATTTTTACAATTTGGAGCATGTTTAGAGGTCTTTCTCGTAAAGTCAACATAATATTTTTTTGGGAACTTCTTCTACAAAGATTCTTATTGGTAGTCTTTTATATGAAACCATCGATCAACAGTCCAACATATCTGGAGTAGAAGAACAAAAGGATCGAAAATTGAAAACGGCACCCTTTCATTGTTAAGCGAAACATGCAGTGTGGGTGACTACAATCTACACATTTAGTCATCGTATAGAGCTTATTCAACAGTATCGAATTCCAACTGCTTAGGGATATTTTACGTGCACTCCAATGTGTACACGGGACCTTGGTGTTTCATCCCATCCGAACGACTAGACAGCTGTGCTTGTCAGGCCCTCCGTCCTGCCTCACTGACAACGGGGAACCACGCCGGGAAATCAAGATGAACTTTCTCCGTGCAGAACTTTCAATTCAGGCCAAACGTTTATTGCACACGATTAAGCTGGTCAGTTGTAATAATCGGTTGGCAATTAAAGTACCGTGCACATTAAACTGTTAAAACAGAAAATTTCGCCCGGTTGAAATGTTTCTTGCTATAAGTCAGCAATTTTCCGAATTCAGGGAGGCTGAATGGTTAGCATGTGCGCGCTGTATCGTAACGTCTGTCATTGAGTCAACGAGCGTCGTTTCGATCTCCAGGTTGCACGTGACATGAAGTATGATGTCCAACCTCGTGGGTTTTCTCCGTGTCCTTCGGTTTCCTCCCAAAGGCTAAAGACCAGTAAGCGCAAGGGGAGTTTTTAAATAAAATTAAAAAACATATGTTAGTCACAAAATGACCTAGTTTGTGTCGAATGGACATTAGGCCGCATTTCTCTCTTTCTCTTTTATTTTTAAAGTTTTGTAATAATCGGTTGGTAATCAAAGGTACTGTAAAAGTGATAAAACAGAAAATTTCGCCCGGTTGTAATGTTTCTCACTTTAAAGTCAGCAATTTGCAGATTTTAAGGGGCAAACGTTTATTGCGAACGCTTCAGCTGGTCAGGGGGAGCTTATTTTTAAAAGTTTTGTAATATTCGGTTGATAACTAAAGGTACCATGCAAATTAAACTGTTCAAATAGAAAATTTGGGCCGGTTGAAATGTTATAACCAAACATATTGGAAATATTTGTCTGGCATTATTAAATCCTAATTTTATTGGTCTTATTTAAAATTAAACTTTCATTTAACTATGAACAACCCTTAACGTGTCTCTTTAAAACTATTAAGTACTCTAAAATAGTAGCTCAACCTTTTGACCTAAACTCATTAATTTACCATTTTGTTGTGAGCGACTTCTTATTCTTCCTATATGACATATTGCACGTGTCGGATTTCAAAGGGGGGGTTGGATGGCTGAATGGCTAGCACGCGCGAATGTCATTGAGTTAACTAGCGTGTTTTCGAATGCCCGGTTGTACGTGACAAGGAGTAAGGTCGCCTGTCCAACCTGACATTTTTATTTTTTTTTTCCCGCCATTTTCATTTCATTCTCTCATCCGTCTCATTACAGTAATACAAGTTTCAGTTATTTCCCTTTAGTTTTCAGATTATTGTTATGCCTGGGTGCAATGTTTCATACTATATTTAGACTTGTAACTTCGCGAGTTTTTGACCAATTTTGATAATTTTTTCTTCTTATCCTTTTATTTAGGATACTTGATACAATCAATGACACGTGACGATGAATATGAAAGCTTTCATATCTGCATGGGACAGTAGCAGATCTAGTTATTATTATTATTATTATTTACCGCGAGGGCCTAGATCTCTATGATCGAAACAGATATCGATCTGGAATTAGATTTTCTATTGGGAAACCATGTGGTGGCTACTTGATAAAATATTTTCGAAATTTCTGCGCATACCGGAAGTGACCGAACTTTGTACGTTGTCTAAAAATTGAAAATTGGCCATAGTTTCGGCAATTCTTTATCCATTTTCCAACAAATTACATTTTTGGAATCCCTAAATCTTTTCTGAGACAATGGCTATCTCACATTTTTCAATTTCGAACATTCGTCTATGACTTTTATCGTTTGAAAATTGAAAAGATGTTGTTTACGAGACAATTTTTGTTATTTTTAAAAATTTTCAAATTTGACCTATATTTTTGGATACCTGAAGTCCATCCGATTCCAGTAATATAAGTTTCATTCAGAGTTATCGCCCTTTATTTTTCGATTTTTTTCGAATTTTCTTCCCATTTTGTGGGCTCGGGTTTCGGTTTATGGCAGAATTGACGTTTCTGAAACTTCTGGAACATGAAGTTATAGTACAATACCAACTTATAAAGCAATTTCGACAAGAATCCTTAAACCGGAAGTGGTCGAAATAATGGGCAATATTTTGAAAAAAATGCAAAAAATGGATATTTTGGGGAAAAACGCGATTTCTCCGCCCGATATCAATGGATTAAAGAAATTAGGGTACCATTGGACTGCACTAGGATTGTACTATCGTATGATACCCAATTCATACGGATTCTATGATCAGGAAGCAAAATATAGCACGCTGAAAATCACGAATTTTCTGATTTTTAGCATTTTTGGACGCCTGTATCTCGAAAACTTAACCTACAATTTTTTTTTAATTTTTTCTATCGAGAGTCCTTTTGGAGATATTTTGCATGAAGCCAACCAATAAGACTTTGAAATGTCTGGAATAGAATAAAAAAGGGACTGAAAATCGAAAAAAGTCGAAAAATCGTGAAATTTTGAAAAATGCTCTACTATTTTTTTATTTTAAGAGATTTTTAAAAAAAGGTTGTATATTCAGATAGCTAACCTAATTACGATTCTAACGATGTATAATATGTATGTAATTATTGAAATTTAATTTTCGATATTTTAAATTTTTTGCATTTTTTGCACTTTTGAACATAGGATTTCTCAGGGGCATTTTATCTGATCAGATAATGTAATATATCATTACAGAGCCCTGTGGCTATTTTAGCGCCCAAACCGGCTATTAAAACTATTCCGACAATAATAACCATACAGGGAGTTTTCAAAAAATGAAAAAAAAGGTTAAAAATATTGTCGCACTTGCGAAAAACTTGATTTCTCCCTTAGGTAATAGCGGACCAAAAGAACTAAAGTGTCGCTGGATAGCCCTATTAATGGACCATCATATGGTATCTAAATAATACGATTTCGATGGTAAGGAAATAAATTATTGTATGCCAAAAATCTAGTATTTTCCGATTTTTTAACATTCTGAGACGCCCTTTTCTCGAAAACGACGCCTACGATTTTTCTGAAACCTTTCTTACTCATAGTCCTATCGGTTGTCTATATAGTGAATCCAAAATGAAAAGCATTGAAATAATATAGGTGGTCCAAAAATGACATCAAACTTTGAAAAAAATTGAAAAATCGTAAAATTTTTGTAAACGCTCTTTAATTTATCTTTTTTTCCAAAACTACTCAATGGATGTTTCTGACACTTCTGGTACAGAAAGTTAAGTATCCAAAGAACTTCGTAAAGCTATCACGACATATATCGTAAAACCGGAAGTAGTCGAAAAAATGTCCGATATTTTGATAAAAAATATTTTTTTTACGAAAACCTTTTTTATTTATGAATATTTTTTGATGGTATTTTACACAGGGTTAAAATATCATCCTACTTGACCAGAAATGGGAAAAAAAATTGTCTCGGTTATTTGCGTTAGCCGCCAACGGCTAATTTAGTTTTTCGTACCCAGAAAAATTATTTATTGTTCGATTTGTATAAAACAAAGTTCATATGCTCCGTGGTCCCAATTGTAATTTTTTTTGTTATGATGAAATTTTTCTGTCGGCAACGGAAGTGACGTAATATTAACAAAAACTATAATTTTGACAGTTCGGTACTACTTTTTGAAAGCAAATATTATTTTTTTTCAAAACTGATATAACTAAACGGATGCACCCTGCAAAGGTGCACAATATCCTTAGCTCAGATTTTATAATTTCAATTTCATTTTCGGGCAATTTCGAATAAAATGTAAAATAAAGTGTAAAATTCAGTTGTTTACAATTCATTCAGCGTCTTCATATTTTGAAATATTTATTTGTAATTTTAATAAACTCGTAGCAATAATCCAGAAGAAGAGATTGTATGCGAAAATTAGTTTGTAATATGAGCAGTTGCCGAGGAATATGCAATTTTGCATGCGTCACTTTTCACGTTATTTTGCCTATAAAAGAGTTAATTATTATTCGATTTGCAATATTATTTTTCCATTTGATGCTTAGTGTCAATTTGTTCTAGGTCAAGCCAATTTTACAATTTCACTGTGACCGGAAATGACGTCATTTGGGCAAAAACTGTATTTTTAACCTAAAAAACTAAAATTGTATTCAAATGAGTCTGCCTTATAATATTTTTAAAATTATGATATTTGATTCCCATCAACGAATAGAATGAAGCCATACGACCATACAGATACCACAAAATGGTTTCTAACTTGTACGGTTTCAGAGAAATAGGCGATCTTCTATAAGTCACTTTTCAAGGTTTTTGGTCTATAAAAGTGTCAATTATTATTCGATTTTTATAATCTTTTTACCATTTGATGCCTTATGCCATTTATGACTTCTATGAACCAAGTTAACATTTTCAATATCACCGGAAGTAATGTAATTTTTGCAAAAAACGTATTTTTAGCCTTCAAAACAAACATTTTTTTGAAGTGATCTATATTCATTATTCGTTTAACTTTATAACGTCTGACTCTAATGGGCAGTAAGATTGAATCAATACCATCATATTGATATCAAGAAAAGGCTTCTAGCATGTTCCCTTGTCGAAAAATAGCCAATTGTCCCAGGGTCACTTTTAAGTTTTTTACCTTCTTAATTTCAGTTTATGGGTTATAGGTTAATTATTTATTGCCCGATATGTATAAAACAAAGTTTGTATTTTGTATGTTGCGAATTTTCGACTTATTTTTCACCTATAAAAATTTCTTTCGGTACCGGAAGTGACGTAATTTTGCCTTAATTTACAATTTTGACCGGTCTTTTCGCCAGCAAATATTACTTTTACATATGATAGAGGGTGTCGCTGAAGCAAAACAACTAAAGTATAGTTTGGTAGCTCAATGGGTCGGCTATGGTATAATAAACTTCCTGTATGATACCTGAAAGCCGGTTCAGTGCTGCTTGCAGGTCTAGTTATTATTATTATTATTATTCAGATTCCAATTTGAATAGATCTCAGCAACTACGTGTCGCATCGTTACGATTTCTTCGGTTTTACTGGGAAAGTGGGTGTGACTTAGAGGATAAAGCTATTTTGAACGTTCTGCGACAATGCGAAATGTCCGAAATCACCGAAGTTATCGTTTTTAAAAATATTGCAGTAATTTTAACAATAATCATTGGATTTTAACTTTCGATACATTTTGGCATAGCCTGAGACAGGGCACATAGCTACGCTACTTTCGATTTTTGATTTTCGGCAAATCTTCGAAGATATTAGGCGCCAAATTTCGAAAATTTAAAATTTTACAAAAAACTTTTTTATTTATGAATATTTTTTAGTCGTATTGTGCACAGAATTAAAGGGTCATCTGACTAGTGCAAAAATGTTAAAAAATTTTGTCTCAGTAATTTACCTTGGCCGCCATTGGCTAATTCAGTTTTTCAGTCCTAGATTAATTTTTTATTGTTCGATTTGTATAAAACAAAGTTCATATGCTTCGTTGTATCAATTGTCGTTTTTTTTATTACCGAAAGTGTTATCTGTCGGCACCGGAAGTGGCATAATTTTACCAAAAACTACAATTTTGACAGTTATTTACGATCTTCATAAACAAATATTATTTTTTTGAAAAATTATATGACTCAAAGAGTGTGCCCTTTCAAGGCGCAAAAAATGTAGGAAGCAGTTTTTTTAATTTCGATTTCATTTTCGAGCAAATTCGATTAAGAGGCTAAAAATGGTGTAAAATTGGCCTATTTACAACCTATTCAGGCTTTTCAGATTTTAAAATATTTCTTCGTAACTTTTATAAACTTGTAGCTATAATCCATACGAAGAAAATGTATGTTAAAATTCGTTTGTAATATAAGCAGTTGCCAAGAAATGGGCAGTTCTGCATAGTCACTGTTTTCGTTATTTTGCCTGTAATATAGTCAATTATTATTGGATTTTTATAAAAGTGACATCATTTGATTCAAAAAGCACGTAGCGTCATATCAAGTTGATTACAATTTAAAATTGACACCGGAAGTGACATCATTTGGTCAAAAAATGCATTTTACACTTTTTTAAATCAATGTTTTATTCAACCAAGAATAACTTAATATGTATTAATAATTTTAACTTTTGGTTTAAATTCACATATAAACAAAACTCATATGGTCATATAGATATCATAAAATGGTTTCTAACTTGTTCGGTTGCCGAGAAATAGACGGTTTTCTACAGGTCACTTTTGAAGGTTTCGGGGCCATAAAAGGGTCAATTATTATTCGATTTTCATAAACGTCACACCATGTTATACCTAATGCCATTTGGGATTTCATACAAGTAATTTAAGATTTTCATTATCACCGGAAGTAACGTCATTTTGGCAAAAACTGTATTTTTAGCCTCCAAAACAGATATTTTATTCAAATGAGTCTGTTTTGAAATCTTTTTCAAATTATGGTATTTGATGCCAATCAACAAATAGAATGAACCCATACGATCATACAGATACCACAAAATGGTTTCTAACTTGTACGGTTGCCGAGAAATAGCCGATTTTCTACAAGTCACTTTTCAAGTTTTTTGGTCTTTAAAAGTGGCAATTATTATTCGATTTAACGTTTTTTTTTATAAATATTATTTAGTCGTGTTGTGCACAGAATTAAAGAGTCATCTGACTAGCGCAAAAATGTTAAAAAAATTTGTCTCAGTAATTTTCCTTGGCCGCCATTAGCTAATTCAGTTTTTCAGTCCTAGATTAATTTTTTATTGTTCGATTTGTATAAAACAAAGTTCATATGCTTCGTTGTCCCAATTGTTATTTTTTTTATTACCAAAAGTGTTATCTAGCAAATTGGATTAAGGGGTGAAAAAAGGCGTAAAATTGACCTATTTACAACCCATTCAGGCTTTTCAGATTTTAAAATTTTTTTACTTAACTTTTATAAACCTGTCACTATAATCCATACGAAGAGAATGTATGTTAAAATTAGTTTCTAATATAAGCAGTTGCCGAGAAATGGGCAGTTTTGCATAAGTCACTGTTTTCGTAATGTTGCCTGTAAAATAGTCAATTATTAATGGATATTCACAAAAGTGACATCATTTGATTCAAAAAGCAAGTGTGCGTCATATCATGTTGATTACTATTTAAAATTGACACCGGAAGTGACGTCATTTAGTCAAAAACTCAATTTTTAACTTTTAAAATCGATCTTTTTTTCAACCAAGAATTATGTCACATGTAATAATAAAATTAACTTTTGGTTTAAATTCACATATTAACAAAACTCATACGGTCAAATAGATATCATAAAATTGTTTCTAACTTGTTCGGTTGTCGAGATATAGGCGATTTTCTGAAAGTCACTTTTGAAGGTTTTTGGCCCATAAAAGTGTCAATTATTATTTGATTTTCATAAAATTTTCACCCTTTGAAGCCTAATGTCATAGACGATGTTATAAAACTAATTTAACGTTTTCATTATCACCGGAAGTAGCGTCATTTTGGCAAAAACTGTATTTTAAGCCTTCAAAACCGATATTTTATTCAAATGAGTCTGATTTGTAATGTTTATACAATTATGATATTTGATTCCAATCAACAAATAGATTAAACCCATACGGTCATATAAATACCAAAAAATGGTTTCTAACTTGTACGGTTGCCGAGAAATAGACGATTTTCTACACGTCACTTTTCAAGGTTTTTGGTCTATAAAAGTGGAAATTATTATTCGATTTACATAAAATTTTCACCATATGATGCCTTATGCCATTTCTGATTTCATAAGACTAAGGGAACATTTACATTATCACCGGAAGTACTGTTATTTTGTCAGGATCAATTACATGTAACAAATGTATAAAATAAAATTGCTGGATTTGTTTGATTCTGTTTCCATTTTATTTGATGTGTGCAATGCTTATGTGGAAACCTGTATATTGGTTTCATTGGTACCGGAAAGGACATATGTTCAAGGGTAACGTAGCACCAAAAGTGACACAAGTTCAAGTTCAAAGGTAACATGGCAAAAGTGAAACCCGTCATTCCTGCATGCAGGTCTAGTTATTCTTATTAGGCTTTCAGACTTTCGTCTGAAAGCCTATTGAGATTACTAAAATTATTATTAGGCTTTCAGACTTTCGTCTGAAAGCCTATTGAGATTACTAAAATTATTATTAGGGTTTCACACTGCGAAGCTTGTGTGAAACACTATTGTTTTTGTTAAAATTATTATTCTTATTATTATTATTATTATTCTTCTTTTGTTTTGAGTAGATCTCAGCAACTACGTGTCGCATCGTTACGATTTCTTCGGTTTTACTGGGAAAGTGGGTGTGACTTAGAGGATAAAGCTATTTTGAACGTTCTGCGACAATGCGAAATGTCCGAAATCACCGAAGTTATCGTTTTTACAAATATTGCGGTAATTTTAACAATAATCATGGGATTTTAACTTTCGATACATTTTGGCATAGCTGGAGACAGGGCACATAGCTGCGCTACTTTCGATTTTTGATTTTCGGCAAATCTTCGAAGATATTAGGCGCCAAATTTCGGAAATTTAAAATTTTACAAAAAACTTTTTTATTTATGAATATTTTTTAGTCGTGTTGTGCACAGAATTAAAGAGTCATCTGACTTGCGCAAAAATGTTAAAAAATTTTGTCTCAGTAATTTTCCTTGGCCTCCATTGGCTAATTCAGTTTTTCAGTCCTAGATTAATTTTTTATTGTTCGATTTGTATAAAACAAAGTTCATATGCTTCGTTGTCTCAATTGTCATTTTTTTTATTACCAAAAGTGTTATCTGTCGGCACCGGAAGTGGCATAATTTTACCAAAAACCACAATTTTGACAGTTAGGTACATTTTTTGAAAACAAATATTATTTTTTTGAAAAATTATATGACTCAAAGAGTGTGTCCTTTAAAGGCGCAAAAAATGTCGGAAGCAGTTTTTTTAATTTCTTTTTCATTTTCTAGCAAATTGGATTAAGAGGTGAAAAAAGGCGTAAAATTGACCTATTTACAACTTATTCAGGCTTTTCAGATTTTAAAATATTTTTACGTAACTTTTATAAACTTGTAGCTATAATCCATACGAAGAGAATGTATGTGAAAATTAGTTTGTAATATAAGCAGTTGCCGAGAAATAGGCAATTTTGCATGAGTCACTTTTCACGTAATTTTGGCTGTAAAAGAATCAATTATTATTCGATTTTCAATTTTCTTTCGCCATTGGATGCCTAATGCCATAGTGGACTATGTCAAACCATTTTACCCCTTGCGCTGCCACCGGAAATGACGTTATTTGCTCAAAACTTAAATTTTAGCCTTCAAAAAACAATATTTTATTCAAATGAGTCGTATCTGTTATTTTTTTTCAAATTGTGATATTTGATTCTATTGATCAAATAGATTGAACCCATACGATCATACAGATACCACAAAATGGTTTCTAACTTGTACGGTTGCAGAGAAATGGGCGATTTTCCTTAAGTCACTTTTCAAGGTTTTTGGTCTATAAAAGTGTCAGTTATTATTCGATTTTCATAAAATTTTCACCATATGATATCTTGTGTCATTTATGATTTCATAGAACTAATTTAACATTTTCAGTATCACCGGAAGTAATGTCATTTTGGCAAAAACTGTATTTTTAGCCTTCAAAACAGACATTTTTTTCAAATGAGTCTGATTTGTAATATATTTCAAATTATGATATTTGATTCCAATCAACAAATGGATTGAACCCATACGATCATATAGATACCAAAAGATAGTTTTTATCGTGTACGGTTGCCGAGAAATATACGATTTTCTACAAGTCACTTTTCAAGGTTTTTGGTCTATAAAAGTGGCAATTCTCATTCGATTTACATACAATTTTCGCCATTATGCTGCCTTATGCCATTTCTGATTTCATAAAACTAATTGAACATTTTCATTATCACCGGAAGTAATGAAATTTTGCCAGGATCACTTACAAGTAACATATATATAAAATGAATTGATATTGCTGGATTTGGTTGATTCTTCGTCCATTTTATTTGATGTTTACAATGCTTATGTGGAAACCTGTTTGATGGTTTCATTGGTATCGGAAGTGACATATGTTTAAGGGTAACGTGGCACCGAAAGTGACGTGGCACCAGTGAAACCCGTCATTCCTGCATGCAGGTCTAGTTTTTTTTATTATTATTCTTTTCCGCCGGAGCCTATTTCTCTATGATCGAAAAGAGATACCGATTTGCGATCCATATTTCTATCGGGAAACTAGGTGGTGGCTACCCAATAAAGCAATTTTCAAACTTCTGCGCAGACCGGAAGTGGCCGAATTTTGAACGTTGATAAAAAATTAAAAATCGGCCGTGGTTTCGTTAATTCTCTACCTATATTCAAACAAATCACATTTTTGGAAAGCCTGAGACTTTTCCGAGACAATAGCAATCTCACATTTTGCGATTTCGAAACTTCGTCGCTGACTTCTATCGTTCGAAAATTCAAAACACGTCGCCTACGAGACAATTTTTGTTATTTTTCAAAATTTGGAAATTTGACCTAGATTTTTGGATACCTGACGTCAATCCGATTCGAGTAACATAAGTTTCATTCAGAGTTACCGCCCTTTATTTTTCGATTTTTTTCGAATTTTCTACCCATTTTGTGAGCTGTGGTGTCGTTTTACAGCCAAAATGATGTTCCTGAAACCTATGGAACATGAAGTTATAGTCCAATACCAACTGATAAAGCAATTTCGACACGGATCTTTAAACCGGAAGTGGTCGAAATAATGTGCAATATTTTGAAAAAAATGCAAAAAATGGATGTTTTCGGGGAAAACGTGATGTCTCCGTCCGATATCAACGGATTAATCAAATTAAGGTACCATTGGGTGGCACGAGGATTGTACTATCGTATGATACCCAATTCATACGGATACTATGATCAGGCAGCAAAATATGGCACGCTGAAAATCAAGTATTTTCTGATTTTTAGCATTTTTGGACGCCTGTATCTCGAAAACTTAACCGCAACTTTTTTTTAAATTTTTTCTATCGAGAGTCCTTTCGGAGGTATTTTGCATGAAGCCATCCAATAAGACTTTGAAATATCTGGAATAGGTGAAATAACGGACTGAAAATCGAAAAAAGTAAAAAAATCGTGAAATTTTGGAAAATGCTCTACTATTTTTTTATTTTAAGAGATTTTCAAAAAAAAATTGTATATTCAGATAGCTGACCTAATTACGATTCTAACGATGTATAATATGTATGTAGTTATTGAAATTTAATTTTCGATATTTTAAATTTTTTGCATTTTTGGCACTTTTGAACATAGGATTTCTCGGGGGTATTTTATCTGATCTGGTAATGTAATATATCATTACAGAGCCCTGTGGCTATTTTAGTGCCCAAACCGGCTATTAAAACTATTCCGACAATAATAACCATACCGGAAGTATTCAAAAAATTTAAAAAAAAGGTTAAAAACATTGTCGCACTTGCGAAAAACTTGATTTCTCCCTTAGGTAATAGCGGACCAAAAAAACAAAAGTGTCGTTGGATAGCCCTGTTAATGGACCATCATATGTTATCTAAATAATACGATTTCGATGGTAAGGAAATAAATTATTGTATGCCAAAAATCTAGTATTTTCCGATTTTTTAACATTCTGAGACGCCCTTTTCTCGAAAACGACACCGCAGATTTTTCTTAAACTTTTCTTACTCAAAGTCCTATCGGTTGTCTATATATTGAATCCAAAATGAAAAGCATTGAAATAATATAGGTGGTCCAAAAATGGCATCAAACTTTGAAAAAAATTGAAAAATCGTTAAATTTTTGTAAACGCTCTTTAATTTATCTTTTTTTCCCAAACTACTCAATGGATGTTTCTGACACTTCTGGTAAAGAAAGTTAAGTAGCCAAATAACTTCGTAAAGGTATCGCGACAATGATCGTAAAACCGGAAGTAGTCGAAAAAATGTCCGATATTTTGAAAAAAATTTTTTTTTTTTACGAAAACCTTTTTTATTTATGAATATTTTTTGATGGTATTTTACACAGGGTTAAAATATCATCCTACTTGAGCAGAAATGAGAAAAAAAAATTGTCTCGGTAATTTCCGTTAGCCGCCATCGGCTAATTTAGTTTTTCGTACCCAGAAAAATTATTTATTGTTCGATTTGTATAAAACAAAGTTCATATGCTCCGTGGTCCAAATTGTATTTTTTTTTGTTACGGTGAAATTTTTCTGTCGGCAACGGAAGTGACGTAATATTAACAAAAACTACAATTTTGACAGTTAGGTACCACTTTTTGAAAGCAAATATTTTTTTTCAAAACTGATATAACTAAAAGGATGCACCCTGCAAAGGTGCACAAAATCCTTAGATCAGATTTTTTAATTTCAATTTCATTTTCGGGCAATTTCGAATAAAATGTAAAATAAAGTGTAAAATTCAGTTATTTACAATTCATTCAGCGTCTTCATATTTTGAAACATTTATTTGTAATTTTCATAAACTCGTAGCAATAATCCAGACGAAGAGAATGTATGCGAAAATAAGTTTGTAATATATACAGTTGCCGAGAAATATGCAATTTTGCATGCATCACATTTCACGTTATTTTGCCTATAAAGGAGTGAATTATTATTCGATTTGCAATATTTTTTCCATTTGATGCATAATGCCAATTTGGACCAGGTCAAGCCAATTTTACATTTTCACTGTGACCGGAAATGACGTCATTTGGGCAAAAACTGTATTTTTAACCTAAAAAACAAATATTTTATTCAAATGAGTCTGCCTTATAGTATTTTTAATATTATGATATTTGATTCCCATCAACGAATAGAATGAAGCCATACGACCATACAGATACCACAAAATGGTTTCTAACTTGTACGGTTACAGAGAAATAGGCGATCTTCTATAAGTCACGTTTCAAGGTTTTTGGTCTATAAAAGTGTCAATTATTATTCGATTTTTATAATTTTTTTACCATTTGATGCCTTATGCCATTTATGACTTCTATGAACCAAGTTAACATTTTCAATATCACCGGAAGTAATGTAATTTTTGCAAAAAACGTATTTTTAGCCTTCAAAAGAAACATTTTTTTGAAGGGATTTATATTTATTATTCGTTTAACTTTATAACGTCTGACTCTAATGGGCAGTAAGATTAAATCAATACCATCATATTGATATCAATAAAAGGCTTCTAGCATGTTCCCTTGTCGAATAATAGCCAATTTTCCCAGGGTCACTTTTAATTTTTTTACCTTCTTAATTTCAGTTTATGGGTTATAGGTTAATTATTTATTGCCCGATATGTATTAAACAAAGTTTCTATTTTGTAAAAATTTCTTTCGGCACCGGAAGTGACGTAATTTTGCCATAATTTACAATTTTGACCTTTTACATATGATAGAGGGTGTCGCTGAAGCAAAACAACTAAAGTATAGTTCGGTAGCTCAATGGATCGGCTATGGTATAATAAACTTCCTGTATGATTCCTGAAAGCCGGTTCAGTGCTGCTTGCAGGTCTAGTTAGGCTTTCAGACTTTCGTCTGAAAGCCTATTGAGATTACTAAAATTATTATTATTATTATTATTTACCGCGGGGGCCTAGATCTCCATGATCGAAAACAGATATCGATCTGGAATTAGATTTTCTATCGGGAAACCATGTGGTGGCTACTGCATAAAATATTTTTGAAATTTCTGCGCATACCGGAAGTGACCGAACTTTGTACGTTGTCAAAAAATTGAAAATCGGCCATAGTTTCGTCAATATTTTATCTATAATCAAACAAATTACATTTTTGGAATCCCTGAATCTTTTCTGAGACCATGGCTATCTCACATTTTTCAATTTCGAACATTCGTCTATGACTTTTATCGTTCGAAAATTGAAAACATGTTGTTTACAAGACAATTTTTGTTATTTTTCAAAATTTTCAAATTTAACCTACATTTTTGGATACCTGAAGTCCATCTGATTCCAGTAATATAAGTTTGATTCAGAGTTATCACCCTTTATTTTTCGATTTTTTTCGAATTTTCTTCCCATTTTGTGAGCTCAGGTTTTGTTTTATGGCAGAATTGACGTTTCTGAAACTTCTGGAACATGAAGTTATAGTCCAATACCAACTTATAAAGCAATTTCGACAAGAATCCTTAAACCGGAAGTGGTCGAAATAATGTGCAATATTTTGGAAAAAATGCAAAAAATGGATATTTTTGGGGAAAACGCTATTTCTCCGTCCGATATCAATGGATTAAACGAATGAAGGTATCGTTTAATGGCACGATTGTTGGACTATCATATGATACCCCATTCATACGGATACTATGAACAGACAGCAAAATATGGCACGCTGAAAATCAAGTATTTTCTGATTTGGAGCGTTTTTGGACGCCTGTATCTCGAAAACTTAACCTACAATTTTTTTTTAATTTTTTCTACCGAGAGTCCTTTTGGAGGTATTTTGCATGAAGCCATCCAATAAGACTTTGAAATGTCTGGAATAGGATAAAAAAGGGACTGAAAATCGAAAAAAGTCGAAAAATCGTGAAATTTTGGAAAATGCTCTACTATTTTTTTATTTTAAGAGATTTTTAAAAAAAGGTTGTATATTCAGATAGCTGACCTAATTACGATTCTAACGATGTATAATATGTATGTAATTATTGAAATTTAATTTTCGATATTTTAAATTTTTTGCATTTTTGGCACTTTTGAACATAGGATTTCTCAGGGGCATTTTATCTGATCAGATAATGTAATATATCATTACAGAGCCCTGTGGCTATTTTAGTGCGCAAACCGGCTATTAAAACTATTCCGACAATAATAACCATACCGGAAGTATTCAAAAAATGAAAAAAAAGAGTAAAAACATTGTCGCACTTGCAAAAAACTTGATTTCTCCCTTACGTAATAGCGGACCAAAAGAACTAAAGTGTCGCTGGTTAGCCCTCTCAATGGACCATCATATGGTATCGAAATAATACGATTTTGATGGTAAGGAAATAAATTATTGTATGTCAAAAATCTAGTATTTTCCGATTTTTTAACATTCTGAGACGCCCTTTTCTCGAAAACGACGCCTACGAATTTTCTTAAACTTTTCTTACTCAAGGTCCTATCGGTTGTCTATATAGTGAATCCAAAATGAAAAGCATTGAAATAATATAGGTGGTCCAAAAATGGCATCAAACTTTGAAAAAAATTGAAAAATCATTAAATTTTTGTAAACGCTCTTTAATTTATATTTTTTTCCAAAACTACTCAATGGATGTTTCTGACACTTCTGGTACAGAAAGTTAAGTATCGAAAGAACTCCGTAAAGCTATCGCGACAATGATCGTAAAACCGGAAGTAGTCGAAAAAATGTCCGATATTTTGAAAAAAATTAATTTTTTTACGAATACTTTTTTTATTTATGAATATTTTTTGATGATATTTTACACAGGGTTAAAATATCATCGTACTTGAGCAGAAATGAGAAAAAAAATTGTCTCGGTAATTTGCGTTAGCCGCCATCGGCTAATTTAGTTTTTCGTACCCAGAAAAATTATTTATTGTTCGATTTGTATAAAACAAAGTTCATATGCTCCGTGGTCCCAATTGTATTTTTTTTTGTTACGGTGAAATTTTTCTGTCGGCAACGGAAGTGACATAATATTAACAAAAACTACAATTTTGACAGTTCGGTACCACTTTTTGAAAGCAAATATTTTTTTTTTCAAAACTGATATAACTAAAAGGATGCACCCTGCAAAGATGCACAAAATCCTTAGCTCAGATTTATTAATTTCAATTTCATTTTCGGGCAATTTCGAATAAAATGTAAAATAAAGTGTAAAATTCAGTTATTTACAATTCATTCAGCGTCTTCTATTTTGAAATATTTATTTGTAATTTTCATAAACTCGTAGCAATAATCCAGACGAAGAGAATGTATGCGAAAATTAGTTTGTAATATGAGCAGTTGCCGAGAAATATGCAATTTTGCATGCATCACTTTTCACGTTATTTTGCCTATAGAAGAGTGGATTATCATTCGATTTGCAATATTGTTTTTCCATTTGATGCCTAATGCCAATTTGGACTAGGTCAAGCCAATTTTACATTTTCACTGTGACCGGAAATGATGTCATTTGGGCAAAAACTGTATTTTTAACCCAAAAAACAAATATTTTATTCAAATGAATCTGCCTTATAATATTTTTAAAATTATGATATTTGATTCCCATCAACGAATAGAATGAAGCCATACGACCATACAGATACCACAAAATGGTTTCTAAATTGTATGGTTACAGAGAAATAGGCGATCTTCAATAAGTCACTTTTCAAGGTTTTTGGTCTATAAAAGTGTCAATTATTATTCGATTTTTATAATTTTTTTACCATTTGATGCCTTATGCCATTTATGACTTCTATGAACTACGTTAACATTTTCAATATCACCGGAAGTAATGTAATTTTTGCAAAAAACGTATTTTTAGCCTTCAAAACAAACATTTTTTTGAAGGGATTTATATTTATTATTCGTTTAACTTTATAACGTCTGACTCTAATGGGCAGTAAGACTGAATCAATACCATCATATTGATATCAAGAAAAGGCTTCTAGCATGTTCCCTTGTCAAATAATAACCAATTTTCCGAGGGTCACTTTTTAGTTTTTTACCTTCTTAATTTCAGTTCATGGGTTATAGGTTAATTATTTATTGCCCGATGTCTATGAAAAAAAGTTTGTATTTTGTATGTTGCGAATTTTCGACTTATTTTTCACCTATAAAAATTTCTTTCGGCACCGGAAGTGACGTAATTTTGCCATAATTTACAATTTTGACCGGTCTTTTCGCCAGCAAATATTACTTTTACATATGATAGAGGGTGTCACTGAAACAAAACAACTAATGTATAGTTTGGTAGCTCAATGGATCGGCTATGGTATAATTAACTTCCTGTATGATTCCTGAAAGCCGGTTCAGTGCTGCTTGCAGGTCTAGTTATTATTATTATTTACCGCGGGGGCCAAGTTCTCCATGATCGAAAGCAGATATCGATCTGAAATCAACTTTTCTTTCGGGAAACCATGTGGTGGCTACTTGATAAAGTATTTTCGAAAATTCTGCGCATACCGGAAGTGGCAGATCTTTGTACGTTGTCAAAAAATGGAAAATTGGCCATAGTTTCGTCAATTATTTACCCATTTTCAAACAAATGACATTTTCGGAAACCCTGAATCTTTTTCGAGCCAATAGCAATCTAAGATTTTGTAATTTCGAAACTTCGTCGCTGACTTCTAGCGTTCGAAAATTGAAAAATTTTGTTTAAGAGACAATTTTTTTCATTTTTCAAAATTTTCAAATTTGACTTATATTTTTGGATACCTTAAGTCCATCCGATTCCAGTAATATAAGTTTCATTCAGAGTTATCGCCCTTTATTTTTCGATTTTTTTCGAATTTTCTACCTATTTTGTGAGCTCGGGTTTCGTTATATGGCCGAATTGGCGAATCTGAAACTTCTAAGGCATGAAGCCAAATGACCATTGCAAGGAATAAAGCAATTTCAACAATGATCCGTAGACCGGAAGTAGTCGAAATAATGTGCAATATTTTGAAAAAATGCAAAAAAATGGATAGTTTTGGGGAAAACGCGATTTCTCCGTCCGATATCAATGGATTAAACAAATTAGGGTACCACTGGACTGCACTAGGATTGTACTATCGTATGATACCCAATTCATACAGATACTATGATCAGGCAGCAAAATATGGCACGCTGAAAATCAAGTATTTTCTGATTTTTAGCATTTTTGGACGCCTGTATCTCGAAAACTTAACCTACAATTTTTTTTTAATTGTTTCTATTGAGAGTCCTTTTGGAGGTATTTTGCATGAAGCCATCCAATAAGACTTTGAAATGTCTGGAATAGGATAAAAAAGGGACTGAAAATCGAAAAAAGTCGAAAAATCGTGAAATTTTGGAAAATGCTCCACCATTTTTTTATTTTAAGAGATTTTCAAAAAAAGATTGTATATTCAGATAGCTGACCTAATTACGATTCTAACGATGTATAATATGTATGTGGTTATTGAAATTTAATTTTCGATATTTTAATTTTTTTGCATTTTTGGCACTTTTGAACACCAGATTTCCCAGGGGCACTTTATCTGATCATATAATGTAATACATCATTACAGAGCCCTGTGGCTATTTTAGTGCCCAAACCGGCTATTAAAACTATTCCGACAATAATAACCACACCGGAAGTATTCAAAAAATGAAAAAAAAGGTTAAAAAAATTGTCGCACTTGCGAAAAACTTGATTTCTCCCTTAGGTAATAGCGGACCAAAAGAACTAAAGTGTCGTTGGATAGCCCTATTAATGGACCATCATATGGTATCTAAATAATACGATTTCGATGGTAAGGAAATAAATTATTGTATGCCAAAAATCTAGTATTTTCCGATTTTTTAACATTCCGAGACGCCCTTTTCTCGAAAACAACGCCTACGATTTTTCTTAAACTTTCCTTACTCAAAGTCCTATCGGTTGTCTATATAGTGAATCCAAAATGAAAAGCATTGAAATAATGTAGGTGGTCCAAAAATGGCCTCAAACTTTGAAAAAAATTGAAAAATCGTTAAATTTTTGGAAACGCTCTTTAATTTATCTTTTTTTCCAAGACTACTCAATGGATGTTTGTGACACTTCTGGTACGTAAAGTTAAGTATCCAAAGAACTTCGTAAAGCTATCACGACAATGATCGTAAAACCGGAAGTAGTCGAAAAAATGTCCGATATTTTGAAAAAAAAATTTTTTTTTACGAAAACCTTTTTCATTTATGAATATTGTTTGATGGTATTTTACACAGGGTTAAAATATCATCCTACTTGAACAGAAATGAGAAAAAAAATTGTCTCGGTAATTTGCGTTAGCCGCCATCGGCTAATTTAGTTTTTCGTACCCAGAACAATTATTTATTGTTCGATTTGTATGAAACAAAGTTCATATGCTCCGTGTTCCCAATTGTAATATTTTTTGTTACGGTGAAATTTTTCTGTCGGCAACGGAAGTGACGTAATATTAACAAAAACTACAATTTGGACAGTTCTGTACCACTTTTTGAAAGCAAATGTTATTTTTTTCAAAACTGATATAACTAAAAGGATGCACCCTGCAAAGGTGCACAAAATCTTTAGCTCAGATTTTTTAATTCCAATTTCATTTTCGGGCAATTTCGAATAAAATGTAAAATAAAGTGTAAAATTCAGTTATTTACAAATCATTCAGCGTCTTCATATTTTGAAATATTTATTTGTTATTTTCATAAACTCGTAGCATTAATCCAGACGAAGAGAATGTATGGGAAAATTAGTTTGTAATATGAGCAGTTGCCGAGAAATATGCAATTTTGCATGCATCACTTTTCACGTTATTTTGCCTATAAAGGAGGGAATTATTATTCGATTTGCAATTTTTTTTTCCATTTGATGCTTAATGCCAATTTGGACTAGGTCAAGCCAATTTTACAATTTCACTGTGACCGGAAATGACGTCATTTGGGCAAAAACTGTATTTTTAACCTAAAAAACAAATATTTTATTACAATGAGTCTGCCTTATAATATTTTTAGAATTATGATATTTGATTCCCATCAACGAATAGAATGAAGCCATACGGCCATACAGATACCACAAAATGGTTTCTAACTTGTACGGTTACAGAGAAATAGGCGATCTTCTATAAGTTACTTTTCAAGGGTTTTCGTCCATAAAAGTGTCAATAATTATACGATTTTAATAATTTTTTTACCATTTGATGCCTTATGCCATTTATATTTCTGTGAACTAAATTAACATTTTCAATATAACCGGAAGTAATGTAATTTTTGCAAAAAAAAACCATTTTTAGCCTTCAAAACAAACATTTTTTTGAAGGGATTTATATTTATCATTAACTTTATCATTATTAACTTTATAACGCTTTACTCTAATGGGCAGTAAGATTGAATCAATACCATCATATTGATATCAAGAAAAGGCTTCTAGCATGTTCCCTTGTTGAATAATAGCCAATTTTCCCAGGGTCACTTTTAAGTTTTTTACCTTAATTATTTATTGCCCGATATGATAAAACAAAGTTTGTATTTTGTATGTTGCGAATTTTCGACTTATTTTTCACCTATAAAAATTTCTTTCGGCACCGGAAGTGACGTAATTTTGCCATAATTTACAATTTTGACCGGTCTTTTCGTCAGCAAATATTACTTTAACATATGGTATAGGGTGTCACTGAAGCAAAACAACTAAAGTATAGTTTGGTAGCTCAATGGATCGGCTATGGTATAATAAACTTTCTGTATGATTCCTGAAAGCCGGTTCAGTGCTGCTTGCAGGTCTAGTTATTATTATTATTATTATTCAGATTCCAATTTGAATAGATCTCAGCAACTACGTGTCGCATCGTTACGATCTCTTCGGTTTTATTGGGAAAGTGGGTGTGACTTAGAGGATAAAGCTATTTTGAACGTTCTGCAACAATGCGAAATGTCCGAAATCACCGAAGTTATCGTTTTTGAAAATATTGCAGTAATTTTAACAATAATCATTGGATTTTAACTTTCGATACATTTTGGCATAGCCTGAGACAGGGCACATAGCTACGCTACTTTCGATTTTTGATTTTCGGCAAATCTTCGAAGATATTAGGCGCCAAATTTCGAAAATTTAAAATTTTACAAAAAAATTTTTTATTTATGAATATTTTTTAGTCGTATTGTGCACAGAATTAAAGAGTCATCTGACTAGTGCAAAAATGTTAAAAAAATTTGTCTCGGTAATTTTCCTTGGCCGCCATTGGCTAATTCAGTTTTTCAGTCCTAGATTATTTTTTTATTGTCCGATTTGTATAAAACAAAATTCATATGCTTCGTTGTATCAATTGTCATTTTTTTTATTACCAAAAGTGTTATCTGTCGGCACCGGAAGTGGCATAATTTTACCAAAAACTACAATTTTGACAGTTATTTTCCTACTTCGAAAACAAATATTATTTTTTGGAAAAATTATTTGACTCAAAGAGTGTGCCCTTTCAAGGCGCAAAAAATGTAGGAAGCAGTTTTTTTAATTTCGACTTCACTTTCGAGCAAATTCGATTAAGAGGCTAAAAATGGTGTAAAATTTACCTATTTACAACCTATTCAGGCTTTTCAGATTTTAAAATATTTCTTCGTAACTTTTATAAACTTGTAGCTATAATCCATACGAAGAAAATGTATGTTAAAATTCGTTTGTAATATAAGCAGTTACCAAGAAATGGGCAGTTCTGTACAAGTCACTGTTTTCGTTATTTTGCCTGTAAAATAGTCAATTATTATTGGATTTTTATAAAAGTGACATCATTTGATTCAAAAAGCATGTAGCGTCATATCAAGTTGATTACAATTTAAAATTGACACCGGAAGTGACATCATTTGGTCAAAAACTGCATTTTAAACTTTTTAAATCAATGTTTTATTCAACCAAGAATAACTTAATATGTATTAATAATTTTAACTTTTGGTTTAAATTCACATATAAACAAAACTCATATGGTCATATAGATATCATAAAATTGTTTCTAACTTGTTCGGTTGCCGAGAAATAGACGGTTTTCTACAGGTCACTTTTGAAGGTTTCGGGGCCATAAAAGTGTCAATTATTATTCGATTTTCATAAACGTTACACCGTGTTATACCTACTGCCATTTGGGATTTCATTCAAGTAATTTAAGATTTTCATTATCACCGGAAGTAACGTCATTTTGGCAAAAACTGTATTTTTAGCCTTCAAAACAGATATTTTATTCAAGTGAGTCTGATTTGAAATCTTTTTCAAATTATGGTATTTGATGCTAATCAACAAATAGAATGAACCCATACGATCACACAGATACCACAAAATGGTTTGTAACTTGTACGGTTGCAGAGAAATAGCAGATTTTCTACAAGTCACTTTTCAAGTTTTTTGGTCTTAAAATTTTACATAAAATTTTCACTATATGATATCGTATGCCATTTCTGATTTCATAAGACTAATTGAACATTTTCATTAACACAGGATGTAATTTAATTTTGTCAAGATCATTTACAAGTAACAAATGTATAAAATGAATTGATATTGTTGGATTTTGTTGATTCTGCGTCCATTTTATTTGTGTGCAATGTTAATTTGGAAACCTGTTTAGTGGTTTCGCTGGTACCGGAAGTGACATATGTTCAAGGGTAACTTGGCACCGGAAGTGACATGTTTAAGGGTAATATGGCACCAGTGAAACCCGTCATTCCTGCATGCAGGTCTAGTTATGTATCATATTTGGTTGAACTCGAATTTTTGTTTCTGTACATGGTGTATACATGAACGATAATAAGATCGTTATATTTAAACATAACAAAAGACAAGAAACAGAAATTCCACGTTCAATCGACCACTGTCAAGTATCCGTTAGTAGAACAAATATCTCTATTACACATAATCAGTCCAAAGATATTAATCAATTTTATAAAATGAATCCACGTTAACATTTGGATAGTTTCACACCAAAGAATAAAGAGGGTGTTGATATATTATGTCGATGATCGATAGCTTAAAATGAATGGATATTGACAGTGTAGAATTTTAAGTAGTTAGTTACTGTGAAAAAAAGAGCACAGTTTGAAGTAAGTTTAACACTGATCTATGAGTACACTATACACAATTTCCATTTCCTGTCATTATTAATAAGATGAAATTTATGGACATCACTACCCCCGGTTTACGTAATTCGAAGTTGATAAAATTACTACTTTTCAGAATGTAAATTTAACGGGGTAGACACTTGAATATATAATTGCATGACACTAATGTACGAAAAGCTAAATAAACGTGTATATAACACGACATAACATTTTAATTATGGAATGCAAATTCGATACTATGCAGAACAAATCATGCGTGTAACCATAAATTCGATAAGATTTTGCCTGGGTT
Source organism: Patella caerulea (assembly GCA_036850965.1). Classification (NCBI taxonomy): domain Eukaryota; kingdom Metazoa; phylum Mollusca; class Gastropoda; family Patellidae; genus Patella; species Patella caerulea. The sequence continues at coordinate 20,812,483 of JAZGQO010000011.1, forward strand.
AAAATACTAGCCATTCATCCGGACTAAAGCTGAAATTGAGATTGTTAACTTTGATATATTTTCAATATGTTGAAAGGGCAATGTTGGAGTCAGCCATTATTGTATATGTAATAGAACTGGTAAAACACATTCCAAATATAATTCTAACACAGAGATCATTGCTACGCGTATACGGTAGATGCGTATACTAGACTCCCACTGTCGTGTGATACGTAGCGATAGGACTGTAGCTACCTGGTACAGATACGTTGCTACAAATGACCTCAATATATGATAAGACCTGCTAGAATCACCATGATTTAAAACAGAATTTCAATCGCAGAATGTATCGTGATAGTGGGAATCTTATATTTAGGTAGGTTTGAAAAAACGTGAAGTGACGCCAAAAAAAAGGGAAACAAAGAGGTATCCTTACATGTAACTGACTGAAGTAACGAAAAGTTGTTATATGGGATTGAGAAAGGATATCTTACTATTCACAAACGAATTGACTGTTACCAGTTACGAGAAAAATGGAAAAGGCCCATGCATTATATCTTTTTATACAGTCTCAACTTAATAAAAAGGAGAATAGAAAATGTTCGTTGTTTTTATTCATTCTCTACTTCATCAAAACAAGGTAATGCACTCCACTTATAAAAACAAAGGTAATGCACGGATTTTTTTTATATATTTTTCTCTTATTTTTAAGATACAGTTAAGTCTTTTTTTTTTGTGAATTGTCAGGATAACTCGTTTTTTCCATTATGCATCACTTACCGTTTTTTCAAACCTTCGTTACGCATCTGCCACAGCAACTGCCCCTGTATCAAAATTATGTTTGGAATGTCCTTAACCAGTTATATCACATGTAACAATGACTGTTACAACCATTGTCGTTTCAGTGATGAAATAGTCTGGCCTCTTCCAAAATAAGCTCATCAGTGCTGTTGGGTTTATTCATTCTCGAAGATATTTAAATATAATGAAACTTCTATACGTTTGTCTTGATAAATCTAATTTGCCGAAATATATTTTTCGAACCGTAATAAAATTTCAGTTTTAGTAAACCTATAATATATTTGTTATACAATTCACACAACATTCAACACAACATTTTCGTATACGTCTTATTATAATCCAAACGTTGTATTGCGGATTTTAGTATATTCACAGTCTGATATTTATGCACCCCACGTCTGTGTGTGCGAAAGGGGGAGTGACCTAACGCGTGTGCGTAAGATCTTAAGGTCAAGTGACGTGATTTCGACCCCAAGTTTGTACGTGAACAAGTGTTGTGTGTGTGTGGGGGGGTGTCTCTTGGTTCTCGGGCCACAAATGCTATATACCCTTCCACTCACGCGAATCATAGAATAATAATTGCACCATTTGTTAGTCATAAAATGACCCAGTTTCCCTCTGTGTGGCGAACTTGTGGGTTTTCTCCTGGTAAACAAGTTACTATGCTAGAATTACTACAATGACACTACACTATTTTACGAATTATTTCAAAATTAGAAGTAAGTATTGGAGTCCTGAGGGGATGGACCCATCTTTCTGCGACTTTACCTTCCTGAGCCCCCCCCCCATTGCCAAACACCTTGTGGACCCAGTGAAGGCTACAAATTTTAATAGACTTCTTTCAAATTTGAAATGAAGTGTTGGGGTCACGAAAGAATGAAACCTGTCGATTTTCAGCGTTCCAGAACTTTTCGTTCCTGAGTTATTTCCCCCACCCCCCTTTGTCGAAATCGATATAAAAGCTCCAGTCTTATGTGGCCATAAGAGGATTGGCTGTATTTCAAACAAAGCTGCGGTGAAGGTGAATTCCACGTTTTGCGTGCAATAGTAATGCATCGTGTTTGGTGGAAAATTTATCACTGGCAATTTATCATAAAGTATAGATACATTTCCTGAATTTATCATAAAATATTTTCAGCATTTATATATACATTTCCTGCATTTATCAAAAAGTATAGTAGATACATTTCCTGTATTTATCATAAAATATAGATACATTTCTTGCATCAGACAAAAGATTTATCGACGTGAGCTGGTTTGATCAGCATAAAATTGAATTTTTATTTAAAAGTTGAACCGCGTGCGACCATCCGAGTGTCCCCTTTACGAGCTACACCATTACATATGCATTTTTGCTCGTTGTTATCTTCATCTGAGAAAACACGTCTAGCTGGCGAACGTGCCACTTATGTGGGTTGACATTTGCATTTTCTTTATATGGCAAGTTTCTTCCAAGTGTTTTTTTTAAAATTCTGTTAGAACTGAATTTATCTTTTATGTTCTTTTTAGGTCTACTTTGTCCTTCAGATTCTAGCCTGGAGGTCGGGTGTTCGAGAAAGTTCGTCCAGATTTTCCGGTGTGGTTTCCCCTTGTCAGTAATATAGGAGAAGGGCCTGGCAAGGATAGCTGGCCCGTATACACATTGAAATGCACATAAAAGATCCCTTGGCAGTTGGAATTCGATGTAAAAGTAGGCCGTGGTGCCGCTGTCCGGGCAAAATTTCCCTCTTAGCACACCGTATGGCGTATGCCCGTCTTAATTCGCCCGGTTTTGGAGCAGAACTGTAGGACGCAAAACCCCATTGCATCTCCTTCAGATTCTGTTATACATGTAAGTGTATTGTCTAGGCTAAAATAGTTCAGCCTTTGAAGATTTAATAAGTAACGCCCCCTACAATCCTGTATCTGGCTCAAGTCTTTCAAAATATCGCCCTCTATCCAAATCACAATAGTCCAACAAGAAGTTGAGTCTGAATTAGGAAATACTGTACTGTAGTATCGTTGGTCATGCTCCTGTTGTAATATATTAACCCGTCTACTTTCTTGGGATGGGAATCTGTGCAGTGTCCGATTTGTTTCTTTTCTGATACAGAAAGGGCACTTAACTTCTATGCAACCCTTCCCACAACAACTCAACTCCACTATACAACATGGAGAAGCTCCCAGGTATGGGTGTTCAGAGTTCGGGATTTTCGAACAGTTGAAAAATGTCATAAGTTTTTCCAACTTGGAATGATACTCTTTCTTATAATGCGGTAGGGGAATTGGCTTCTGATGGATAGCTAAACTCATGGATGGAGAGCACTACGTTAACTAGTTACTCGTCCTGTCCTGAAACTGTACCACTGTTTACTGTCGGATTGTCTGCGAGTGTGGTACTCGACATTCGAGATATCTTCATCGGAGGTATCATAAGTGGTGATTTGAGCTGCTTGCAGTGGGACAGAAAGACCCCGTTTGAGGTAATAATTCATGGTATCATCATACAGATTTGACAGTGTCATTGATAGATTGGATGTAGTGCATTGATTTTTTTATTTTCTATTTAGATGAAGGAACAGGAGGAACTACTGGTTCATCAATTGTCGATTGTTTTCTACAAAGTTTTGGTTAGGAGAATGGCAAAACAAAAACCGTTGGTCATATTCAAGTGTTTATAAATAAATAAAGTACGTTTGCCTGCCACAAAGGCCACACACAAGCAATATGGGAAATATGACTAAATTTAGACACGTTTACGGAACCCTGTATAGCGCATGTAATAATATAAACACGCTATACCCCCACTCATTTAAATACGACATATTTGAATTTCCACTAAAATTATGTCTAAAGTGGGATAGAGGATAATTTTACTCGCATGAATATATTTTACAGTTTCGACGTGAGAGCATTAAAGGTAACTATTAAGAGCGAGGATAATAACCGACGCTTAACTTAGGTAAATTTACCAAACTCGACTGCGGAAATTCACTTATTGACAAGAAACCTACTGTAATAACATCCTTGCCTTCTGATGCGTTAAATACAATTATAACTTAAGTCAGGGAATAGATTCTTATCGTGCACAGACAACAACTGAGAGTAATTTACAGATCAAATTGGATTTATACGATATGTTTTTTGCATTGTCAAAGAGAATGTTAGGGATTATAGTGAATTAGAAGTAGAAGGGTGATAAGAATTGATAGGACTAATATTTGACAGATCAACTTGATAGCTGACTTTGGTTACAGGCTTTCGACATCCACGCAACTCTACTCGTGAAGTAGGAGCTGACATAATGCCAGCATTGATCCAAACTTAATAAAGACCAACTAAGCGTGGCTGGAAAAATAAGCCTCGCACGCAAAGAACGAATACACCGAGTAAAAATAATACGCTTTCTCACCAAAAGATCGATGCTAAATAAGCTATCGACAAATAAAAATTTAATCCCAGTGACTAGGGAATATTTCACCCTGACCATGATGCTATCACGTATAAGTCGTTCGCACTAAGGTTCTCACAGAAGAAAAAGCGGCGTTCCTAGGATTAACAGCTAATCGAATTCTAGTGCTGGACAAACATTGAACCGGGCTTGTTAAATTCTAGGAGCGTTGGTCATACCGACAAATCTACCAGCATTTGAGAATAGCGCCCTAGGGAAATCTTTTCAGCAATTCCTCTTAATATAAAAATGGTAAGGGTTAGTTTGCAATGCAAATTTTTATAGTTGTGTGCTCAAGAAAACTCTATATCATATAAACGGCGATCAAAGAACGTGGCTGATTGGATTTAAGCTACGACTGGCACTGTTTACAGGCCCGTCTAACTCAATTCTTACCAATAATAACTCCAAGACATTTCCTTGGGTCTTACTTGATTAGCACTATCCACTATCTTGATCTGTACATGGTCTAAAAGTTGACAAACTGAAACTCTTTCGGCCTTTTCTGTGTGACAGATTTTTATTTCTTGTTACCAATTATTTCGTCTTTCTTTTATTAAACTGAAAAATTTCGGTTGAGATACTATGCATGAAATAGTAATTAATGAATTATGGAAACACAATAAAAAAAAATCATGATAACTCGAACAATGGATTGCAGGCAGGGCTGTTTAGAAGGTAAAAACTGGAGCTAGCGATACCGTTACATTTGTGTTCTTTATGCACCCCATGAGTTTGCTCAGGGAATCCGGTATTTTCCAAATAAGGTGGGGCTGTCTATCTACTACCCATATCACAAATCTGCCATTCTTTTGTTTCAAATAAATGCCGTATAATACTTTTCGTGAAAATCTATCCTAAAGAAGCAATAACTAGCACTTGGATTGGCTAAGATTGCATAGGCAATAATAGTAACAGCTTGGATTACTAACAAAACATATCCATAGGGTTCCTTCTTAAGATAAGATAAGATAAGATTTTATTGTATCATTTCATCCACTATAAGGACAGCATACATAGTTGAAACAAAAGTTGATCATACAATTATAATATAACATCTGGGGTTATATATGATTAGCTAAACAAACCAAGTAAGAAGACTATGTGAAATTACCCCCCCCCCCCTCCCCAATCTTTCTAAATAAAAAAAAAACTCACCTGTAAAGCGTTCACATCTTTCCAGTGACATAAATAAAAATATTGACTATGTATCAATATTAAAATGATTTATCTCCCAAAAAATCAAATACTTAATTTTAATTTTATTAATATGACCGAGTAGTGGGAAATTTACTATTTTGTAATATAAAAAGCCTTCTTCGTAATCTAATTAGCATCAAGGAGAAAAATCTAACGAACATCAGCAACACTTTTTATAAATCTAAATTACGTTTTAATCAGATTATCAGCAGATCATTAAAGCTTCAACGCAGTTATTATGTCTGACATGGCGCACTATCGTCATTAGTTCTTTAATCATCTAGCCCATTGCACGATCAGCAGTAAAATAGCACATTATGTAAGCCTTTCTCTTATGGCATACTCTAGAAATGAATCAAAGATTTACCCCCTCCCCCCCCCCCCAAAAAAAAATAAAAAATAAAGAAGATGGTTGAACGACGGTCTTGTGTCTCTCTAACTGACCCCCACCTTTTGTTAGCTCTTTCTCTTTCAATGTTTGCTGTTCTCAAAGACAATACCAACACATACTTGTATGAGAAAGTCGCAGCTGAAATATCCCAGAACATAAACAATACCCACAAGTGAATGATTTCATATATTTTTACTAATATTTTTGTTATTATAAGCAGGATCATGTTTTGAAGAGGTTTACAATACTGTTTACTGATAATATTGTTGTTTCTTTGATCTACAACACTAGCACTGCTAACCCAAGTGGACGCTTTGTTTTCCTCGAGCATCATAATGTAGATATAATAAAATATGATGCAGCCTACTTTAATCATTTCGACTGGAATGAATCAGATGTATCCACACATATGTATTAGGTAACTCGATAGTTAAACTATGCATACCATTCCTATCGTATTCCATTGTTCGTCTTTTTTCTAATTTAAGCTTAAATGCAATTGTCAATCGAGATAAAATTATTTTACGAGAATATCCCAAAAGTTTCCGGCCTCTCAGTATAATGCCACTTAAAATCAATGCACTTGTTTCGCCGTTTCGGCAGCATATTTAACCGCCAGAAAAAAAACTTTTGTCACGTGATCCTTACAACACCTCACAGTATAATCACCTCATCCTCCATCCAAAAATCTGCGGCCCCTGCGGACACATCTGAGTTGTGTGAATTTTACCTCGCCGCATTTCTTTGATTTGAGCACACAACCTGCGCAATTGATCTGCGTAAGATGCACTTCAGATAATCTATCATGATTATGCCCTCAGGAGTCCAAGCAAACGGGGACCCCCCACCCCGTTGAACATTCGGATTTTTTGCGTCGTCAAGTGATTCCACGGCATACTTTGACATTAAATTTTGTCTCTAGGTTACAGTGATTTACCCAGATTTCATAATTTACAATGTGACCAACGAAAGCACGTGGATCCCTCCGATAGTCATCGAGAAGTCGTTGACCAACTACATAATTGTTCTCAACATTCTTGGCATTTAGTTCACGTACAGTAGCTAACGGAGTAACAGTTTTGTATGTTAAGTACAGGCTGAGATACTTTTCTAACAAGAGCAGAATTGGTTGAATTTGGGTGACCCGTACATAATGAGGTCAGAAACGCATGAGACACCCCATACTCCTGCGCAGTGTTTTGTTTGATTAGAACTAATCCACTTCACACTGCTATCTTGAGTGAACATTGTTGTTCTAAATTATTATTGGTCAGTAGTGCCATAACCAACCAATGACCTGCATTGTAACAAACAATATCGGGGTTAACCAGACCTCAAAATATGTTACCGCAATGTATCTAGTGACAATCGCGACTTGTTTACGTCATAACCCGCGAAATTTATTATGCTCGATTATCCAGTGCCAACATGTTTTTCTTTGTGGGCCATTTTGAAAATTATGCCGAATGCGAGGAGAGGAGGGATTTGATTGGACGTTAAAAAGAGACACGCCCCGCCCAATTTCAAGAATATGACTTCAATCCAGCAATGGTAAGAGAGGGATTTCTCGCGCCATTGCTTCAGGAATATGGAGACACCCCGGTCTGATGTGTTACTTCGATTAGTTATGTGACAGAGAACATGCAAATAAATAAGACTCATTATCCCCCCAAAATAGGAGTAACTTCGGAACGGATTGAAGAATATCGATAGAATTCGTCCTCTCGTGACCCCCAATGCTACACACCAAATTTGAAAACAATGGCCTATTTCACATTTTAAAGGTTTTCAGCAAATGGAAAGGGGCTGGGGGTCCTTCTCATAATACCATGCTTTTAAACGGACCCTACCTTTTATGCCTACATTTTCAATGTGATGTATTATATCCGATACCCGTCCATGTGTTCGTCCGTTTGTGGACCCAATATTCGATTTTGACTGAACTTAAAATATATTTTTATATACCGCCTGAAGATCTTGATTCCTTTCCTTATTGACATGGATTATATCCCAATATTGTACGTAAACTCACATTTTTAGCTTGTGAACCCTTTAGATATTTGCGCTTGCCAGACTGTAACTTCCTACATCGTCGCAGAGACTGATGGCGCTGGTTGCGATTCGCAGGTTGTACCTGGCAAGGGGTAGGGTCTTGGGTTTTCTTCGCTCCTCACCGTTTCCTCTCACTGCTAAAACCCCGCGAATTATTGAGATAAAATTAAACCATATGTTACTTATGAAATGAAAATTAAACCAAATATTACTTACGAAATGACTTATTTTGTGTCGAGTGGACGGACGTTAAACCCCATTGATCTTTACCGGGATTATGGCCCCTCACTGTACGATAAAATCGCGTTTTTAGCGTTTGTGTGTAATGAAGACTATCAAAACGCTGTATCTTACAACATGGAAATTATATATGCGTATATTCATTGTGTTCATTTTTTTATTGATGTTATAATCAACATAAACAATGTTTATTTTGATCATTGTTCATTGTCCCCGAAATGAACAAGTTCCCCACAGCTATGCAAGAAAAACCTCGTTTTAAAACCGAGCAAGTGTATGAAACACTAAATTATAACAGTAAATCGATGTTAAGGATTGGGACAATGAGAGGATGATTCCTATTCTCCATACATCTCTAGCAAAATGTGGCTGTATCTTGTATGGCAGTCACTTGTTGAAAGTTCGACGGCCACCAACTTGTTTTTGTGGTATTCCACAGCAGCTAAAAAGTGGACCAATATAGGCTTGTTTATATGGTTTTGCAACCGAAATCTCACTCTATGCCCAAATGAATTCCAGGTTGCGTGCAACCAATCGATCAGATTGTTAATACATACATGTAACAGGTGATAGAAACTTTGCCATAGTTGTTCTTTTACAACCTTCGGTCGTTCCTTGTAAAACAAAATATGAAATGACATCTTACAACAACGTCCCTTAAGACAGATCCATCCATTTGTTCTGAATAATCTTTTTGTCAGTCCATTTGGTATTGCAACAGCTATTTCTTTGTGAAGTTAAGAATCGATCCAATGAGCTGTAATATTTCCAACAGAGTGTGAACAGAATAATATTAGTCTTGTTTACCAAATATATATTTATCTCAATTAGTTTTTTTTATATTTATCTCAAAAAACTTATTGGCCCACCCCCGACTTTCAAGGTTAGATACAAACAAACAAGAATATGGAAGATTTTTTAATACATTCTAATTAAAATGAGGATACTCGTTTTTATACGCCCACATTTTCATGTGGACGTATATTGTCGTCGCCCCTGTTCGTCCACAATTGTTTGTGAAAAGTCTACAGGTCACAATTTTTATCCAATTTCAATGAAACTTAAAAAATAGGTTTATCACTCTAAGATCTCGGTTCCTTTCGATATTGGCATGTATCGGACTGTAACTTCATGGGTTATGGCCCCTGATTGTACGAAAAATCACGATTTTTAGCTTGTGAACAGTGTAGAGGTCACAATTTTGAACCGATCTGGCTGAAACTTGAAATGCATGTTTATAACCCAAAGATCTTGGTTCCTTTCGATATTTGCGCCAATCGGATCGTAACTTCCTGAATTATGGCCCCTGATTGTCCGAAAAATCGCCCTTTTTAGCTTGTGGTCCCTCTGGAGGTCAAAATTGTTATCCGATTTAAAAAACCGTTTGATTATTTCACCGTTACATAGTTATGAAGGTTGAGTTCGAATTTCGTGAAAATCGGTCCAAAATGGCCGCCGTTTGTACAATATGTTGTATCAAGGTTGTGGACCTTATAGAGGTCACAATTTTGAACCAATTTTGATGAAACTTGACATGTATGTTTATAACCCAAAGATCTTGTTTCCTTGCGATATTTGCGCCCATCGGATCACAACTTCCTGAATTATGGCCCCTGATTGTCCGAATAATTGCCCTTTTTAGCTTGTGGTCCCTCTGGAGGTCAAAATTGTTATCGGATTTAAAAAACCGTTTGATTATATCACCGTTCCATGGTTTTGAAGGTTTAGTTCGAATTTCGTGAAAATCGGACCAAAATTGACGGAAAAAATGGCCGCCGTTTGTACGCGAATAGTGTGAAAATATGTTATATCAAGGTTGTGGACCTTATAGAGGTCACAATTTTGAACCAGTTTTGATGAAACTTGACATGTATGTTTATAACCCAAAGATCTTGGTTCCTTTCGATATTTGCGCCCATTGGATCGTAACTTCCTGAATTATGGCCCCTGATTGTCCAAAAAATAGCCCTTTTAGCTTGTGGTCCCTCTGGAGGTCAAAATTGTTATCCGATTTAAAAAAAAAACTGTTTGATTATATCACCATTCCATGGTTATGAAGGTTGAGTTTGGATTTTGTGAAAATCGGACCAAAATTGACGGACAAAATGGCCGCCGTTTGTACGCGAATAGTGTGAAAATATGTTATATAAAGGTTGTAGACCTTATAGAGGTCACAATTTTGAACCGATTTTGATGAAACTTGACACGTATGTTTATAACCCAAAGATCTTGGTTCCTTTCGATATTTGCGCCCGTTGGATCATAACTTCCTGAATTATGCCCCCGGATTGTCTGAAAAATCGCTTTTGTTAGCTTTTGGTCCCTCTGGAGGTCAAAATTATTATCCGATTTAAAAAAAACGTTTGACTATATCACCGTTACATGGTAATGAAGAAATAGCGTAAATCGGACTAGAATTGACGGACAAAATGGCCGCCGCTTGTACACGAATAGTGTGAACATATGTTATATCAAGGTTGTGGACCCTATAGAGGTCACAATTTTGATGAAACTTGACATGTATGTTTATAACCTAAAGATCTTGGTTCCTTTCGATATTTGCGCCCATCGGGTCATTACTTCCTGAATTATCTCCCCTGATTGTACGAAAAATCACCCTTTTTAGCTTGTGGTCCCTCTGGAGGTCACAATTATTATCTGATTTAAAAAAAAAACCATTTGATTATAAAAACCAAACAAATTCTAATGATTTTCTGATAATTCCTTAATATGCGACAACTCTTGTTGACTGCCCGGACGAATTGGCTGCTGTGTGGGCGTATGTTTCGTTGCCTGGCAACCTATTTTTTAAATAGGTCTCCATCATTGAAGTATTATAAACCAATATTAACTTGAAAAAAGAGAACACAGATTAATGTTGTCACTACAAACAATAATTGGAAATTGTAAAATATTGGAAAGATAGAAATCTGTTTTTCATTAGGATTTTAGTATTTTTATCTGATGATGATATTCATAAAATACGAGATATTGCAAACAAAATGTATTTTAAAAAGAGATTATTATTTGAAAATCGATGAAATAAATCCATCCCAGTCCATAGTTTATAAACGTGATTTTCATGTCTGGAGATTATCCACTAGATATTAAATAATCACGAAATAACTAAAAATAAACCAAATATTCCCATCGACGAGTTCACTTGCAAATTCGTCTTCAAAGATTGACATCAATAGCATAGCGTTGCCACTCAACCAAAACTGGGTAATTCCCGGATGAACTCTGTTTCAATTATTTGCATGCCCCAGTCTTCTTATGAAATGGAAAGAAGCCTATAAGGTTAGAAAGGCAACCAAACTCCGTAACACCTACAACCACTCGAATTGTTGATCTTAAGTCAACACATTGCCTTTATTGAAAAGTAGAATTGTGAACGGATTAGAAAAAAAACAATGAAACTTACGTATTTTTTTCTGTTAAACCTATAAAATGTAAACTGTTAATAATTTAAATATGCGGGAAAAGAACTGAAACCGTGTAAGTGGAAATTTGGGTCATCGTGCTGGAACGTCATTTTACGGGGGAAATGTATAGAACAAACTTAATAATGGATGACATAAACTAGAAAAAATAAACTCGAAAGAGGAGTCAACATAGGCTTAGCCTGTTCTCCAATCCATATTCAAATCAAATAAAATATTGTTTACAGAAAAAAAAAAACATAAGTTGATATGAAGATGTTTTTTTTTTTTGATAATGTACATCCGTACATCATCATCAATATATTTCAATTCTACCTGACGTATGTATTAGCTATAAGGAGGTTCATAATGTTTTGTAGTAATAAAGATTCCTTAACTGTGATTCTGTTAACAGCAAATGTGTTATCATGTTGATTAGTGTGTATTTAAGGGTAGAAATTGCACTGAGATGTTGTCTGTAAATAATTCAGTCCATATACGAGAAGATTGATCAAATGATAATCCGCAACAACCACCTATCTACACCCATCCTCTCACATCTACTCGAATTTAAATCGTAAAATATATATCAATCAAGCTGTTGATACTGGCTACGTCGATCCTACATGATATGTACGGGAAAATGAGTGTGACCGCCTGCTTCTCTTCTTTTACCGATCTCCTTATAAAATACGTCAGTTTGGCGCGGGAATGACCATGCCGTTTTGAATAGACGTTTTAAAAAACCAAAACAAACGAAAAAAAAAATATACCAACAAAAGAAGTGTTTATATTCTAATCATAAGCGTATGAGTCCAATCAGTTTTGAGCGGGGGCAGAAATGGAATTGTCCGAAACATTTCCGTTCCTGCCTGCGAAGCCCGTCTCCCACAAGCGGTTAAGACGTGAAGCGCATGATCGGCGGATCTTCCCATGAGTAAAGCAAAAAGACAGTAGTCCAATACAGCCGTATTTGAGTGGCTTTTGGAACTGAAATGCCATTCCGTGCCCACTGTACCAAATTTGGGGGGAGAGGGAACCGGTCACCAGCTTGATTCCTTGGCGCCGGTTAGCATCGCGCGTCAAAGTAGTGAGACTCGTCGTCGGGTATATGTCAGGCATAGGGATGATAAATCCGAAAATGGAAATAATTTGGAACGGTGTTTATGTGATCTGTTACAGGGCAAACTATTGCCGTTTCTCACTTCCATACTGCTTTAATGCACGGTTTATACAAATTGATGAGCAGATCAGTTTTGTAGATATTGAAATTCCTTTATTCTCAAAGGTAAAACTTTGTTGTCTATAAAAAAACTAAGTAATTCGTGTGTCAAGTTAATTAAAAAACCAACAATGTATGGCATGACATTAATGAGAAATATTCATGGAGAACAACAATTACAATGGTGATTTAAAAGGTCACAATTTTACCTGAAATAGTGAGGGATCTATATAGAACATTTTCGCCTTTATATTGTTAATCAATTCTAATAAAGAACAATGATACAATATAACTACTAATGAGAGTCGGGTAATAATTTGTTATCATTTTGATATGTATTGGTATCTTTGATGTGTTCACGTGGGTATTGATTGTCATGTCAGAGGAAAACATAAAGGTAACAGCATCAAAGAAAATCTCATCACGTCATCACTCAAACATTGTTGTTTGTTCGTACAATTACGCCTGTAATGCCCTTGGGCGGCGTTTTATTTTTTTTGCATTTGGATTCAAAGGCAGTTTAATTTGAACAATGGTCTTTGAGCAATATTTCCCGATCGGACGATTCATGTTGAGTATAAAAATACGCAATTTATCACATTAAACATTTCGGCAATCTTAGAGTACAAAATAAACAATAAGGTTCTATAAGATTATTATTTGTAGTAAAAATGAACTACTGTTTATACATATCCGAGAGATTCAATAACAATGTTTCCAAACGCTATATATTTGGACAGAAAATAAAGAAATATAGAAAAAAAGATCTGTATCTTTCAAGACATAAAATGTTTGAGGCCGAACTACATTATATACTATTCAAAAAAAGTAAGGGATATTTGATTTTGGGGGCATAATACTAAAATATGCAAATGACTACGAAAAAAGTCACTATAGAACCTAACAGAAGAAACATTTCCAGTTACATGTGACGCCCAAACGCACCAATAGCTACCGCATGGAATGCAGGTGATGCTTGGGATCATCATGGGGGTCCAACCCAAGATTTGCACGACTCTGACTTTGAATGTTACAGTCATTGTGGCATTGAATTCCAGGGTGGAAACATCAGTTTAATTGTTTTAGTGACCAGAAAACAAATTTTTATATGCGTCGGCTTACCCAAAATGAAAGCTTACGTGCCCTTGGCATGCTACAGATTGGCACAACACAGGCGGTTGTGGCGCGGACGATGAATGTTTCTCAGTCTGTCATAAGCAGGCTATGGTCCAGATACCGTGATACACAATCTGTACAGGACAGACCACCCTCACGTCTACCAAGGTCGACAACTCAAGCACAGGATCGATTTATCCGTACCTTGGCCTTGCGAAATCGTGTCATCACAGCAAATCAGATCAGCGCTCGTCTTCAAACAGACACTGGTGTGAGAGTGAGTGGCCAGACCATTCGGAATCGACTGCATAGGGGTCACCTTCGCGCCCGACGTCCTCGCGTGATCCCTTGTTTGAGAGATCGTCACATTCAGGCAAGACGTCGTTGGTGTAGGGATCATCAACACTAGGATAATCGACGCTGGAGCAATGTGATGTTTTCAGATGAGTCAAGGTTCACTGTTGATTTTTTGGACAGACGTAGGAGGATGTGGCGCTTCCAAGACGTTAACGTGATCAGACATGATCGATTTGGTGGTGGTTCTGTTACGGTGTGGGGAGGCATCACTGTTGCTGGAAGAACGGTTTACATGTTGTTGCAGGGTGTGTTACAGGCCAGTACTACCGGGACAACATCTTGGCAGTCCATGTTGTGCCGTTCATACGACGTCATGGCCGCCGTTTCATCTTCCAGGATGACAACGCAAGATTTCACAGGGCCAGGATCGTTACAGGTTACCTCCAACAACAGAACATCACCACATTACCTTGGCCAGCACTGAGTCCCGACCTCTCCCCCATCGAGCATGTCTGGGACATGCTTGGACAGAGGTTAAGTCAACGTCAACAACGTCCTGCTAATGTCCAAGAACTTGCTGCTGCATTGCAACAGGAATGGGACAATCTGGACCAAAATGACCTTAGACGTCTCATTAGGAGTATGCCACGTCGGATCAATGCTTGTTTGGCAAACAGAGGAGGATGTACCCGTTACTGATTGTGTTGTGATGCTGTGGTAACTTTGCTGTTTGACCCCGGGTATCATTTTACCCTTATAATGGTCAGTCTGTGCCTTACTTAGTCTAACGATCATTTGGAATAAATCGATGAATGTGAACTGCATTTCATTTTGTCATTTGTTTCTTCGTCAGTTTCATTAGGTGACTTTAATAACACTTAAAAATAATATATCCCCTACTTTTTTTTGAATAGTATATATACGTTGGCGAAGTCAGTAAGACGCTGATTAGATAGCCCGGAGGTCGCATGTTCCATCCCTGCATTGGCCGACAAAGCTCATCGGTAAATTCCGACGTGGTTTCCCCTGGTCAGTTGTGCTGGACGGACGGTCTGCCAAGGACAGCTGTCTAGTCGCCTGGATACGACGAAAAACCCTAAGTGCCTTGTATTTATTGACATGCACGTTGAATATCGCTGGCAGTTGGGATTCGATATAAGAGTATGCCGTTGTCGGGCTTAATTCCCCTCATAGCACACTGTATGACGTATGCCCGTCTATTAGCCCGGTCACATTAGGGCGTTTAATCCATTTCATTTCATTTCAGTTACGCATGAATAATATTACATAATTTGATTCCCAAACCTAAATAAACATATTTCTGTCAGCTTATTTCCAATATATGTAGTATTTTGGCAAATACTGCAATCCATAAATCGTAACATGTTTGTGTTAATAACTATGGTATAATAGATCATCAAGTTAAATGATAGCCAATAAATGTAAGATTCAAAGAAAGAAATACAGTCTTTTTGTGTGGTCTGTGTGAATTCGCAAAGTACTGGTTTATGGTGTAATAATCAGTCAAACATGCCAAATCTAATCCCAGTAAAAATCCCAACAAATTTGCTTTTGATAATCTCACGCAGACCATTAATTTTGAGAGATACTTAATATCCTAGATAGTGAGTTGTAATTTGGCATTATTTGTCTCGTCAAATGGCTCTATTTCCAGTGTCGTGGCTATCAATAATACAAACAATTTCATTTTCCATGATACGGCATAGAAACGATCTGTAATCGTTGAAAATTGTCTTTAAATAACGAGGTTTTATCCTTGCTTGGTCGAGTTGCTGCTTGTCTATGGTAGAAATCGATGGCATATTGGACAGTTAAATGGGTGTTGGAATATGCTTGCGGCTCGCGCTTGTCCACGTGAAGATTTGAATGGATTTCTTAGTACGATATTGATTCACGTCATAAGTAAGATGCAAATTCCTTTATCTAAAAACACCAGATCATATATCAAGGAAACAAATGGTCATGTTTTCACAAATTTCGGGCAATCTGCCCTAAAGCATCGCAGTGCTGCATCTATTTTTCAGTTTATGAGCGGCTATTGATTTTCTTCATTGAAATTGCACGTAAAACGTTAGATCTAAGGATTTTGTTTCAAGAGCACGAATGTGCGTTACACATCGTGTATCAAACATTTTGTCTTAATAGATTTTCAATAACACCTACCTTCGATCTATGCTTGCCTCTATGAAGTACAAACTAGGAAACTTTCATTACAGTAAATGTATAAAATTCTATCAAAGTGCCTTGTGTTGACGCAAGTTGTGTGAAATTGATGTACTAGTCATTTTCTTATAAACGATAAAATATCACTGATCTGTGAAATAAACTACAGTAATAAATACATCGGTAAACGTGTTATCCCAACGTTTTTGTCATTTTATGTGCTCTTATACTCTAATGCGACTTCTATCAACTTAAACACTTCTCTCACGATGTTGTTTGGGTTGTCAAGATGCATGTTTTTTTCGGTTTTGCTTAACTTTGATTTAAACCTAGACGCCCTGGCCATCTGTGTAAATTCATTTTTAGTTTCTAAAAATATACTGTACCCTGTCGTGTGTAAAC
This sequence comes from Patella caerulea, assembly GCA_036850965.1. Classification (NCBI taxonomy): domain Eukaryota; kingdom Metazoa; phylum Mollusca; class Gastropoda; family Patellidae; genus Patella; species Patella caerulea. The sequence goes on from JAZGQO010000011.1 coordinate 20,829,219, forward strand.
TCCTGTAGAAATACCCAATTGTCCAGTCTCAGTATAATGTAGTAGTCGTATTTGAGTCTCAATAATTAGACGTTTTCTTTTTGTTGGTAAGACATTTCTTAAAATTTGTTGAAGTATTTCTTCGAGCCCATACATGCATATAACATGGCTGGCCATTTAAAATGCATTGATTGAATGAAATGATGTTTAACGTTAAATGCTATGAAATAATCAAAGTTGATTAACCTGTGCGAAATTTGATATTTTCCGAAAAATGCAAATCACGCATCGTTATCTAGACAAGGTCTTCTTTTGTAATATTTAATAACATTCACTACCAGGCTCGTTTGTTGCACCTTCCAATGAGACAGGTCTATACATAACAACAACGAACAGGGATCAAACTACCTAGTGTGGGATTCAATTTAATGTTTTTTCACGATTCAAAGGAGCTCGATCATTAACGCTTCTCAAAGTGTGGGCAAGAGAGCATAAGTGCGCACAGTTGCTTAAATAGAAATGCTGACCACTGTTTATGGTCGGTCGTGGCGTATATTATCAGAATCCATGCCCAAATGGGTCAAAGTTGCCAAAATCCACAATGGTCACCACCAATTATCTCCGAGTTTGGTATAAACATATACGTTTTTGGGCTAACTGAATCTATTTCCAGACTCATTTTTTGTGATAAGCGTTACTACTGCTGGAGGTTGATGAAGGTGGCGGTCAGCTTGGGCGGGAAAATTCAAATTTTACTCAAGTATCAAGTTTGGTGTCAAATTATAGGTTTTTTCCGGGTTGCTGAATCCATTTTTAGTGATTAAGTGGTCTCCTGTGTCAATATAGGAGAAATTCCAATTAGGGATTTATATTTCCTTTGGGAAATTGAGATTAATGATTCTCCTACCTTAGACCTAATACAATGACATTCATCCAGTATCAACTAAATTTCATTTGGAGTGCCCTCAGCTTACTCCGAGGCCACTCACGGGTCACTGCGGAGTAGTAGTTTCTCGGGGTTTATCCCCTGCTTTCACAGACGTCACTGCGGAATCTGGTCGGGCCTTTTGAAGAACATGGCGAATTTATTTCACAAAATGATTCAAATGTTGAGACACAGATGGATACAGTTTTGCCTGTTTGTCAGATATGCAGTGAACCATTTGATACCGAATACCTCACCGTCATTCCAAAAGCGAGGGAAAGATACTACTCTTAATCCCCAAATCTCAAAATTGAATTGCCACATATTTTGACACCAAATATGGTTGTTTCGAATTTTCCCGCCCAAACTGACCGCCATTTGGAAATATGTCTCAATATAGACTCCGTGAGTCACCAAAATGTGTATGGAAATTGATTTATGAATTTTGATACCAAACTCGATGATAAGTGGATAAAACTTGGCATTTTCCAGTCCAAACTGGCGACCATTTTGACCCATTTGTGACTTTTGTTTAGTGATGTACGCCTAGACCGTGCGAAATTGAATTAAAATGTCTGGACTACTGTACGAATATTAGGTGCGCGACTGGGAAAGGTTAGACTATACCACCTTGTTATTATGTGCATGGCCAAAAAACGATATCTACATTTACCTTTTCTTGGTAAAAAAGCTAGCTTTTAAAGCTAACAATCTAACAGAATTACCATCTTTACCTGTGAACAGTGCACCGAAACGGTGTATATGGGAGTGAGTAAATTTATTTGGACAACTTTCAATAATCAACACCCAAATAATATCTATCAAAGTCAAGTTTTGAAAGAGTTTGAACAGTCTAAATTTCCCTGTTCCGCCCTAATGGGGCTGAGCCACAAATTTGGACGAACATACCTAAATTTGTTTAAAAACCACGGTATTGATTAACTTTCATTTCTACAATGAAGGAACATACCAACCCAATTTATTTTAAATCCATTAAAACATTTAATAGAAGGTGGAAATGCGCAAGAGCGTGTAAGGTGTAAGATGCACATAACCCGCCATCTTTATCTGAACATTCTAACATGCGTTCCATGATTAAGAGAAAAACTTGAACATATTGGAAACGTGGGTATACATTTGCCACGCCTCTGGACAGAAAGTGAGGTTACACTCGATGCCATACCATGTACGTCACATATACAGACTGTTAATTGATTTGCCCAATTCTCCACAGTTTATTTTATTGGATCAATGGCACAACATTTAGGGTTGTTTTAATCGGTGGTCAAATAAACTTACTTTTGATTGTATTGTATATTTCTTTTTCTTGTTGGGCACATAAAGGTTTACGATATTGCCTGCAGCTAATTTACACATTATGTCAATATATGTTATTGGTATTCTTCATTGATTAACTCTTATACCATCATCAAATCATCCGGTTATTTCTTTGACATTATAGTAGCATCGTATCACCATACATCAATTCACCATTTTTTGATAATACACATTGGTTCAGTATTAAACTATTTCAAACTCTCATCTTCTAAAAAGACTTTTTACGCGGAATCTAGCATGCTCTTATTCCGAGTACTCATCACAGTTCCTGAATACTGATCTACCTACTTTCATCTCTTAATATGAAATAATAATGCAGCTAATTCCATTTCTGCCTCTACAAATGATAACGAGTGTCCTTTTCAGTTCCTTTTAAATTCAAAACCAAATTGAAAATCATAATAAGGAATCGCGTTAAAAACGTTTTTCGTCTGTGACATGCAATTCCAACTTTTAATTCCAAGCTAGTCTTCTATTCAGAAAAACCAAATTGCGATAAAGCAATTTAGTTTTTGTATTGAACGGGTGACAAGGTTTAATGAATTGCCATTTTGTAAGGGACTTCCTTTCATTGTCCGGGGTGTTTATCTTATAAATTAGGTTATTAAGACGAAACTAAAACGAAAAGGGCATTATAAGAAACCCAAACACTCCTTTATCGGATACCAGTAGAAACAAATTCAATTGTATAAATTCGCCATCGCACTCGAACAGAATTATCAAAAGTGGTATTTTTGACTTTTGTTAGACACCCTTATTACCAATACCCTTTGAAAAACTTTTATTGAAATAACCTGAGACTAATAAGCACCAATTCCAGTGTTTGGAATTCGCCCGTAAATAGAAATCGATCTGGACTTAGAATACAATATAAACGAATACACGGAAGCGAGGTTTTTCCTTGTAATTATTTCCATAGCTAAACCAGACAAGCCCGGGAAATTGCAAACGATTATAGACAGAGAAGTCGATGAATATAGCGCGACATGCTATAAAATCATAATATGAATAAAGCTGTTACCTACTTGGACGTTACCGATCACAAAAGAATACGCATGACGTTGCATGTATTTTTAAGGGCGAAAATTGACATTTAAGACGAAGATACTAAACAGGAAAGGACGGGGAGGGGTGGTACAGGTATTGTAACAGGATATTGTCCGGGTAGTGGCAATCGTAGGTGGCTAGAAGGGAGACTTGGGGTCTTAGAAAGCGAATTTTAATTTAGTGCGCCCGTTGCTCACACACCATGTGTATAGGAAACACCATAATGAACGTCTAAGATTTTTCCTATTTCGATCTATTACAGTAATCAGTTTCATCACATATATGACTTTTAGAGTGTGTCTGACAATTAAGCCATATAAAATTACGCACCATTTTTATTGTAGATCGGCCTACTAATCACATTGTTATCAAATAATAACAAGTAAACTAAAAGGAAACTATGGTAATGACGGTATTTCCTTTCGGTTTTCAACTCGATCGTAGTAAGCAGTCATGTATGACGTAGTTTGGGGATTCCTGACACGCGATCCCACAGATTCATTTGTCATGTGATCACTGTGTTCCGTCATACAAGAAACTATGCGTTAGACATCAGGCTCATTTACATATTTATGTGTAAGAAAGTATCACAGTGGACCCAGTGTAATTTCCTATCGCGTGATGCCACTAATAGAGTTGGGTGGGAGATCAAAAGGATTATTTAATGAAGTGGAAGAACACAACTTTAAAGTCTGTAGTTTTAGTAAAGCGCATTAAAACTATGTCCGACAATTACATCAGGTTCATAAAGCAGCCTTTTATCACGATGTTAACGACCGATGCTGATTAACTATTTTCTAATAACTATTTGTTTTATACTAATGAGTATAAATTGTTCAAATATTATTCTTATCGGGGAGTATAATCTCTATAAGTTCTTCTTACGACGGAAAGAAATAATTTTTTTAAGATAAACGGATTGTCGGACGACGAAATATCCTCTCACCTTATTATATTTATCAGGGGGTTGGGATGGCCTAGTGGACTAGAGTGCCGCGCTTCGACCTCTAGCTGACTGTGGTTTCGAGCCCTGATGTGAGCGTATGTGACATGGAGATAGGGGGCGCCTTCCCAAACTCGTGGTTTTCCTCCGGGCACTCTGGTTTCCTCCCACTGCTAAAGACCCCTACGCGGAAGCGAATTTTTGAAATAAAATTAAAAAAAAACATATGTTAGTCCCGAAATGACCTAGTTTGTGTTGAGTGGACGTTAAATCCCATTTCTCTCTCTCTCTCTCTATTATTTATCAGTGTGAACTTGTCCCTTGACATCAATAGTTTTTTTGATTAGCCTATCATTGGCAATTTCAACCACCAAAGTGTTAACAAGGTTTTGCAATAATGGCATGCAATGGAGTTTAACGTCCGACTGCTCATGTTTTGTAACAAGGACACGTTGATCAATTGGCGCTTCCTCTTATATAACCAGAGACGATATCACCTTAGGTGGTAGTGGACGTTAAACCCCAGGAAAGTACGAACGGAGCGGGTTTTAGATGTACGTATTATTTTGTTAATCCAGGTAATAGTTAGCTTATATCAGGTTTGAATGATTATTTAAAGATACATAATAAAATTTAGATGGTTTATAATAGATGGAGGCTTAATGAAGATATTTGTAGTCTTTTACTTCTGAAAAAGACGGGCTAATTTCGGGAGAGCCGGAATTCCAAGATGGCCGTCAGAAATAAAGTGCGACATACACTGTTGACGACATAACCCATGTAATTTTATGGAATTTGTTGGTCGTCGGCGGCCTCATTTGTCATTCCACAATCGGTTGTGAAAATGTTTAAATGTTGTATCTCCTTTTCTATTAGTCCCATTCGCTTGGAAATGGCATATTCGTGTTCCGCGTCCACCAAAACCAAATGCGTGTGTGTTGTTTTTTCGTCAATTGCTGTCGCCATTTGAATCAACCGTTTGTGGTATGAAGTGGAAACTATCATAAATGTGTTCAGCGACCAAAAAGTCTTATAAAATGACATGTAATGCATAGGTCCTACTGGGGAAAAAACATTGGCTATTGGAAATAAACCAATTTTCTTCCGATGGTTCTACGTGGCTTGCGATGCCCCCGAAGCTTGCCGGGGTACCGGGGAACATATTTCCAGTGCCACCTAAGGCTCATGAATTGCCGAAACAAAAATTTGGCATTACATTGGTGAATTCGTCAACAATCTTTGTCACCCTGTATTTCAGACCATTTGTGGCTGCCATCTTAGATTTTAGCCCTTAGAGGTAGTAAACTACAAATATCTTCACTATATTGTCCCTTTTATCAGAAACCATGGCAAAACTTTATTCCCAAGAAATGGCCATGGGTCTTGTGGGGGAGGGCGCCCAACTAAGCTGACCCTTCTAGTTATAATAGTTCCAACATAGATAATGCAAATTGGATATATTGAAAAATTTTATGCAAATTATTTTATTATCTCATACATGGTTTATTATCGTAACTGTGTTTTAATCCGTTTGAATCTCTACCACCCGATGGTTTAGAGAGTTGATTATAGGCTCACCACGTGAATAAATGTCTAAATAATAGTTTATATAAATAATAGTTCATCACCGAAGGGCACACTTTGCCAGTCTACTCTTCTCCCTGAGGATAGCTCCAGAATAAGGTCGTCGTGCACAGAGTCCTACTTTTCTTACGGTGTTGGCACTTACTAGTCCATGTCTTACAACGACTGCTGCACCTGTTCAAGTCGCTGGGCGGAACCTGTCACGCCGATGAGGGACCCTGGTGTAGCAGTCTTGAGCCTTGGTTGTAACGCGTTGTGGACCAGGACGTTGACGGTCACGTGTTGTTCCAGTAACAGGAACACGTTCCACCAACCTTACAATAGTGGACTGGTGACAATTGAAGTGTCTGGCGTATAGACATGCCGGCCCTGGACGTCCCCATGGCTTCATTCCGTTGATTTTCAGTAAGTCTCGGCATCTCTAGCTCAATTCCTTCACACGTTCAACAACAAATTACGACCGATTGACGTTTCACAGTTCATGTACTGCACATTAAGTTGAAAACATGCTTTTAACGGGCTCACACACAATGCTGCACGTGAATATTGGGGTTTTCATGTGCATCTCGTGCACACGTACCGATATTTTTTTTGCGTTTGGGAGCATTGTGTAAAACATTAGTTCATAGTATTGCATAATATTATACATACAAAACCACCTAGTAATAAACTATTTGGGGAAAAAAGTAATGCGTTTTCAGTATATATTAGTTTCTCCACCACCCACCTTTTAAATATTTTATACACCAGGTGGGAGTTATAATGCATTTGCTTCAACATTAGGAGTAGAACATTTATGATAGAATATGATATTTCTTTGTTTTCACAATATTATTCGCATGCTGATGATAATCAAATAAAAAGCTATAGGGATCGACACTATGAGTGTTCTTGCAGACTATCGTCATTCAGAAGGCGGCCACCGTCTTGGTTGTAAATCATTATTTTCCTTTTCATTTTGAGCGAAGCCCGTACGTATCATTACACTTGAAGTGATATTTGTATTTTTATTTCTTGCAGTGTCTGTGTATTTTGTCTTGTCCATGGTTTGTTTTATCGGTTTTGTATTGCTTGTTGTGCCGAGTAAAGCCAACTTCTCTTCGCCCACATGATTAATGCACAGTATTTTATATGTCTTGTTTTTGCTCTCAATCCAAATTGACATTGACTGCACCAACGGGGAAAATAAGATAACTAATATAATAAATTATTTTTTTCTGATAGGTTCTGTTTTCGTTTTTTTTTATCAAATTAACTCGATCGGTAAATGCTACCATTGCGAATATCCTCCATATGTGGTGGACGATGATATCCCTACATCATTTAATGAATCAAAATTCAATAACCTAACAAGACCACGTTTTATAGTCGTTAACATATTGCTAATTAGTCCATGAGACTAGGCAGTATTTACTAATAAAGTGTAACACATACAAACTCTAGACAGTATACACCCTTCGGCTCATACCCGCCCACTCCTACAAATCAATGACTTCAATAAATGTTATTATCTGTACAAATGATTCAATGATGATAACAAACTCCAATGAAAAAAGTGACATCGACGTTTTAACACGACGTCGCCCTTGGCGATACCATTTCCAAATGAAATTGCATTCCCTTAGTGGTACGAATTTGTATGTAAACTTTAATGTAAGAAGATAAAATGTCTACATAATAAGATTACATACACACCAATGTTTTATTAATACAGGATTCTAAATAATTACATACAATGGTATACAGTTGATAAACCATCTAATAAAAAATAAATGTGTCGATTTAATTCTTTTTCAGACGATTTTCAAAAGTGGGTATTGGTCGACATTAAAATAATTACTTCCACACGTCATGTAAACCGAATGCTACTGATATTGTGCAATCTGTTTTACAGAGAATTACTTACGAATTATCTCTGTCACAGATGATTGTCTGCATCACGTGCATTGTCTTCACGTGTCTTCAGTCATCAGAGACTTTTGGCAAGTGTAATTTCCTAGTACGTATCGCCACTCGGCAATCCTCAACAGATTCCGGTTCCGGAACCTACATCTAATATCGGCTGTATGACAGTAAGTGATATGTACCTACGCCCAAACATTTGCGATACGGCTACCGGTTTACTTTAACAGGAAAACTTGACACCGTGGGCGCAACCAAACACAAATTGGCGACCTATTCGACCGATCCAGCTGGTAACCTGTTCGTTGGAAACCTATTCAGAATAAAGACAACAGTCGCCCAAAATTACCTTTCCGATTATATATAGCTGGATGCTCAGAATTCTGGACGATGGTCCGAATTTTAACTCTGAATATTACCGTTCTTTCACTTTAAAATATTGAAAAAATGGCGACGTTTAGGATGTGAGAGCGCCCCTTTGATATGATTGTGCCAAGTGTTAACTAATAATATTTAGAAAACCTATTCAATTAGTCTACCTTTCAGAATATATATGGCGAAATTACGCTTCTATTCTGAGCTAAAGGAATGGATAGAAAATAATATATTCTACCTTCATTTGATAGACGTAACGTTGGATTTTATTTGTTGATAAAAATAGATGAGTTTGGGCGACTGCTGTCTTTATTCTGAATAGGTTGCCAACGATCAAGTTGCCAGCTGGATCGGACGAATAGGTCGCTAGCCGAATAGGTTGCTAATTTGTGTTCGGTATTGGCGCAGCCATGTTTCACCCGGGACCTTTTAAGTAGTTCGAATATAGTGGAATTCGTCATACAGCCGAGTCTAGATTTCGGAATCCGTCGAGGCATGGCGAGTGTACGTATCGCGTATCCGTATGGATTTTGTGTGTGACGTTATCAATGTGTGTGTATTTCTCATACGTGATACGGCACACGGATACGGCAGCCCGTATCGAATAGCTTTCATACGGAGAAGGTCCGTATAACATTGTCGTCTTTTTAGACGCTGAAATGTTATATCATAGCGTTTTCATGAATCTATGTGTATCTTACAACACGGAGGTGTATATTTGATGTAGATTTAACCATAATAAAGACTGGAATTTAATCATTATTTTGGTGGGTTTTTCTCGGAATTTTCATACCTTTCTATGGAAAAGGGGTATAAATGATAAATACCGTATTCTCTAAACCAGAACTAGTCAAAAACAACAATAAGGCCATGTGGATAGAGTGTACAGAACGCAAATGTCTAATCATGTCATTTGATGGCGGCGCCCCCCCCCCCAAAGACCGACAAGGCCTATCAGATGTGGATAGGGCGACCAAAAAGAACCCTCTAATGTCATGTGGTGGGTCATGCAGTGAATATTCGCTTGGCCACTGTCGCATAATCTATGTGAAGCAGATTGGCACTGACCCAGAAAGATGTGATAGGAGAGGCATCCTTATCTGGGGTCCTCCCTCAGAAAATTTTCAAAAATAACGCTGCAGAAAACAAGTTTTTTCAGGGGCGGCAGGTTTTTGGGGAGATGCATTTGCTCTTGGTGCCCCGCCCCTTTGATCCACGCATGTGGTGGCGCCCAATAGCCTCCACATATGTGATATAAGAAAGTTTAGATCAGGGCAAACAAATCAGGTACCCATTGTCGTGTGGACGCCTTAATAATCAAGTGTATTATTTTATAATTGAAAGGTTGTCAATTTTTTTGAGGGGGCGTTTTATTTTTCTGGGTGCAATGTACCCCCTGCACCCCCGCTAGATACAGCCCTGGTCTAAATGCAAGTAAAATTAGTGTTCACACAAAGAAAACTTTTACATTATTTAAATACAAATAAGAATACATCGAGCTTCATTTGCATGGAATAAAATACGTTTTGTAATCAGGCAATGAATGGACATAAAAGAATAGTGGCGCCATGTGGAATTGTTTTTATTTCACAAAAATATACTTGTATTTAAATATGATTATGAAGATAAAGTTTGAATACATGTTTTAAGAAGTAATTGTCTTTGCTTATACACGATTTTAATTCAGATTTAACACCGGTTCCATATCTACTGCTTCCGGCATTACAGATAATGTAATAAAATTTCTACCTTATGTGGGAAGGGGAGTAACTCCATTATGGACTGCAATAGCTGGAACTAATATGTTGGTCGTGAAACTGTCTCTGTCGTCATATCCATCCGCGTCTATTGTTTTTAAACAATAAACATTTGAACGTTAATCGCAATCGCATAAAGATGGTGGCCTGTTGCGATTCCATAAGCTACGTACGCGATTTTTGTACAATAGGGGCAATTATTCGGGGATTTGCGGGTTGAACTCATCCGAGAACTTTGAGATACATTTTGAGATTTATTTTAAGACAGCAGATGGGCATGGCGACTACACAGTACCTCAACATGAGAAGTCCGCCCAGAGGTATCCCACGATAACACCATGTGCATGCTTGTGCCGGTAAAAGACCAGTGCTTCTAAACATGGGCTCCATGACAAAAGACAGTCAAGTAACATTCCGAAATTGTTGTATATATTCGTTCAACGAAATTGAGTCCCACTAACAAGAATGATCAGAATGACCATGTGGGGGAGTGTCGAGTGGAAAACGATTTACAGCCACTGGTACAGACGACGTGCTAAACTATCTGCTGTACCCACCCCACCCCTTGGCCCAAGTAATATTACTATTACATGTACTACTAATAGTAATAGGACTAATATGCTATATATTATGGTATTATGTTAAGATTATATATACAGACTATGTATGGAGATGTATTTTATTAGAAAAGGTAAAGATTACTCATTACATAATTGATATTTTCAAAATAAACAGTTTTTTAAAGCATTTATGACACTGAATAATGGATTTCAAAACGTTAATTACCGAGATTCGTAAGTTTTTGTATAATAAATGAGGAAAATCTACTAGCAGATTGACCTCCACATGTTGCACTTAATTTACCAATTTCTCTCCAGATTCTGAAATACAGAAAAAGCCGAATGTGTGGTGTTTTAAATTTTACATTTGTATTTTTATTAAACATATAAATGCAATAATATAAATCTTTAGTTTTTATACACCCCCATTGTATTGGTGGGTATTTTTCAAATTTGGTATAAGTATTAAGTAATGCAAGGATGGACATTCAGCATACAAGTTTATACACATGTTTCCGAAAACCTTATGAACGCGATAGAGGCTATAATTTTTAACGAGTATAAGCGGGTCGTAAAAGAATGAACCCTATTAATGAATTGTTCCAGAGTTATGTGTCTTTTCCGAAACCCTATGAGGCTAGATTCTTTAATGAATTTGATTATGTGAATCATGATGGGACGAACTCTATCGACATTCAGCGTTCCTAGAATTTCCGTTCCGCGACCACCGCACTAAAAACCTTGTAAACGCGATAATAATACCAGAACCAGTATGACGCAAGTTTACATTCACTAACAATATTTTTTTTCAGATATACCGTAAAGTGCTTCTTGTAGCAATAACATCTCCGAAAACCTTCCAGTTCTTGGCGTGTTTCTTGTAGATACACTGTCCAGTTATTGTTTTCGTTCCATAAAACTAATTGGCGATGTAGCGAGAAATGCATATGAATATTGCAAGCTCAAGTGCTATTAAACCCAGGGTTTTTATAAAGGGATATGTGCACAGACTAGACCCCTGACTTTCGCTAGCTGGTAATGTTTACCCTGTCTTTATGATCCGTTGGATTGCTAGTGTATTATAATATCGAGTACTTACTTGAAGGCTGCAGTGTCGAAGAGATCCATAGCTTCGAACACTTTAGAGAAGGCTCCCTTGTTGGCCCAAAATATATCGCAGAAACCATTGTCTAGATAACAGTCACCCATAATGTTAAAGGCTTCATGGCTTAGATCATGGCAATTGACTTCTTCAGCTCCATAGAAACGTTCAGATAGTTTCCGAGTCATACATTGTTGTGAGGCAGTAAGAAATTCTTGACCCTTTTAAAACAGTTTAAAATACACTGTATTTCAACAAAAGAAAGGCAAAGTAACAAAAGTAAAATCTATGGATTTACAAATAAAACCTTAAATATCTTGTGTCTGTACCATGTGTATTTACTAGACCAGTAATAATACCCATGTGTAGTCAGAGTTAATCTTTAAAATTTAATGTTAGCAAGTCGGTTACACCCACTTTTGAAATACTAATGCAATAAAATGTCGGAAAGGAAGTCAGATACTGAAGATTTAGTATGACTAATTACAAATGAGCTCATTTGTAACTAAACTAGTAGAATAGGCGAAATTCAAAAATTAAGATACTACTATATTATAACCTATATCAGAATCTCTGTCAGGTCCAAATGGATTTATGAGACTGTAAACAACAGATAAGTCAACCGGCATTTTATATTCCAAACAGTAAAGGTTAATACACTTTGATTTTAAATAATTTAACAGAGCAAACCATTTCAAGCAAAAGCCAGGTAAGAGTAAACACTCAACGAAATCAGAAGATAATTTCTTTCGCACAAAACGAATGTCTTAAACCTAGCAAAAATTATTTTTCTGTTTTAGAAAACAAAAGTCGACTCGTGTTCATTTTATAATGGTCAACAATCTTTTCACTAGCTTTAGTTAGTTAACAATCTTTTCACAAATCACTAGTTTTATTTAATAAATTCTTGATTAAACAACTTCAAATGCCAATCTATTTGAGTAATCAGATTTTAAGTAATGTCAAATGTTTGTTTCGATAGTTACATAATATGGACGATTAACTGATCTAAAGGTCGAACAAAAGCAATGATAATGTGAGATAAGAAAAACCTTTGTCTATAAATGTATACCCATTAAACTGCGTTCAAGCCATAAAAGGACTCGTCACTTACTCTATTTCTAATCATTTACATTTTATTTGAACAATGCCTTGAACAGTCCACACACAAAACGTCAACATGAATTAAAAGGTGTGTTTAATTAGCTCCATTCTGTCAAATTTATTGTTTTCTATAATGTATCGATTAGTAAAACTGCAAATTAACAAACCAATTATTTTGAAGTTAAACTTAAACTAAACTATTCTATCAGGCCACTGGATAACCATCGACAAGTGGTAACTTGATGGAAAGATTCTTCGTTTATATGACTCCGAACTACTCGAAATATTTTAATAGACACCTAGTGCAGAAGAAATATACTCCAAGAATAATTGTATATGTTAGTGGTTGTAAACAACTCGGATGTTGTAATACTGTTGATATTTAGAAATAAAGAAAGAAAACAATAAAATTTTACAACACGCATACAACATTTTCGTAAAATGATTAAAGGAATAAACCTCTGGTGTAAATCTGTGCCTGTAAGAATCCACGTCTTCAAATCTTCTGCAATAATGGGAACCATATCTTAACATATAACCTCTTAATCTGCACGGAAATCTCCTCTCAAAACAATTATAGAATTCACAGTTGCCTTCGCTTCCATGTGTTTGACACTGTCCTTCTATTTCTGTTAAAATTAAAGGATGGTTGGTTTATTGTTAGTTGTAAGGATGCTACACTAATTCCTCATTCTTTATTTGACTTTAATACATTACATTTTTTATAATAATATTAAAATTACTTTTGTATTCACAAATATACTTCTTGTGATTCTTATCTTGGAACAACAACGGTTATTTGTAGTTCCGGTTTTAACCTCCGATATATTATAATAAACGTTTATTTTGTATTCAACAAGACATGGGATAATTTATGCACACGTCGTTCAGAATGGACGTCCGAAACAGTGTATAATCTTAAACAATGCATTTATATTTCTGTAAATAATTTCTTACAGGAGATGAAGCCCCTGCTTGTTTCCAAATCCCATATAAATAGTGTTAGAAACAAATACGTATACATATTTTTTGGCCGTTCATTAGAAAATTAAATATGGCCTTGATATAATAACAATCTGTCAAATGCATGCATCGAAAAATATTATGTCGTAAGTTTCCAAGAATCAGGCCCCATATCTTTTAGTTACGTTAATAAATAACAAATATCGGTAGTAAAGCGATCGAACTTCAGTGATTGTGTTAGTTGGTCCAGGGTTTACCCATTTTGTTTTAGAATAGTATAGTTTATTATCCACTATCCATTTAATGATAAAATGTCCCCGTAAAAGGTGACCCCGACCCCTATAAATATTAGTTGTATTTAAAGGAGCTAAATCGCTAACATTTGGGACCTAGAAATTGACTCAAGTAGATCGCAATGCATATAATACTGTGATATAAATGTATATAAACTGATTTGCATTCAATTGTTTCCGTTTTTACTCCAATTTCAAATCAGTTATGTTCGGCGAAATAAACCAGAAGTGTCAACCGAAGGCATTTTTTTAGCGTCTAGTTATTCAAGTTTACATGCGCCGTTTGATTTGGTACAATGTTTTTAGCCTCGTTCCTCGAGTCTCTTGCTAGAACTGGGGCTGAAACGCATTATGGTACACGATTCGTGTACCAATGGTAAAATATTTATTTTGTCTTAAATATTGGATATCAGAAGCCCATCTTTTTCCGGTAAGATCACATCATCAATTTTGATTTAAATTGACAGATAATTCGTGTTTTCTATGTTGAAGATTTTGGAAGAAATTGAGTTAAAGACTTAGCTCCTTTAATTTGGACATACCTCTTTCAGCATTCACTATTCTCTCTGTGTTTAAAAACCAAGCATTGGTAATAGTAATCACACAAACTAGAAGAAATAATTCATACCTCATCTTGACGGCTTCTAACAAGACACGATGACAAGATATTGTGGGGCGATGGTCTATATACCTAATTATTACATCCGCTTTTAAGTGCCGTCTTCCGAATTAAAGCTTCTAAGTCATGTGATATGCGGATGTGCAAAGGTTGCGTACTCATTTATTTACGCAATGTTATGTTTGTCCTTTTGGGTCTCTCTTCGAAATACTCTGTTGGTGACAGTATTTGTTTTTGAATCAACTTGAAAGTCAAGATGATAAACATATTTTCGACAGGATCAGGTTTTCAGTGATTTAAAATGTATACGATACGACTCTTTACAGTCTTGGCATGCATGACACGACACAATACTATAGATAAAGATATTTAATGAGCAAGATAACCAACTGACAACAATATAAAGACAAAATCCTGTTCGACTTTATTTTATATCATGATACCCTTCAAAGCAAGGCGTATGCACAACGTTTATTAGGCCTAACACAGTATAAGTATACATTTACCTCAAATTATACGATTTACAGGAACATGGTGATGAAATATGTAAAAAATATTAAGTGATACAAATTTTCTAATATTATAGTAATGCAAAGATTATTGGAGTTATCGCCCTTTTGGTGTATTCAATTATTGTATCGAAGCTGAAACTGGCTTAATTTAAGGCGTTATAACCTGACCTACCTGCAACTTAATCACGCACTGCAGGTAAAGACGCCAGGTATAGTAAAGTAAATCTCTCAATATTCAATAGTGGGTAGTTTTCGTCTGATTGGAAACAGTGGTGATCAGGCACAAGGAGCACGATGTTCCCAGACATTCGGGAAAGGCGGGGACAAAATTAAATTCTGGCAATCATTGCAATTCTATATATTCCACTGAAAACATTTTGAATATTAGCGGTCAAATTTTAAAAAGAAATAAGATGAAATAATAAAAGCAATTGTACCAAATATCCGACAAATATTATCAATATTTAAATCCGTCGAAAAAAAAAAATGAATGTCACTTTGTCTGGTGGTATTCTTGCCAAAATACAGAAGTTCGGGCACCAGATACACACAAAAAGAAAAAAATTACAAACAATACAGTAGTGTGGCCTTTTTAAATTTTTAACTACTTTTATTTTGTAATTGTACAATCCAAAGTAATTTTACTATTAAATACATTCAGCACTTCAAAGTAATGAATGCGCAAGCGAATTATTGAAATAAAATTAAACCATATGTTAGTTTCAAAATGATCTGGTTTGTGTCGAGTGGACCTTAAACCCCATTTCTCTCTCTCTCTCTCTCTCTCAAAGTAATGAAGCCGTTCATCTTCACATGCATTTTTTGGGACTCACTTTAATCCACGCTAAATGGAGGATTGCTCAATAGTCAGTGGGTTCACTAGTCCGCGGGTGCACCACTGAACAGTCTGCCCATATCTATTATTAAGTTTGGATTAGGGTAAGATTTATTAATACCCATATTTATAGTATTTCTTATAGCGGCAGACTAGTGCAGCGGCGGATTAGAGATCCCGTGGACTACTGAACGATCCCGCTAAATGTACTCAAACTGATTATTTAACAATTAGTGCTTGTTAAAAACTGCCAGATATTCTCCCATAGTCTCATATAACAACTTTTCCTCTTCAACGGAATTATCGGAGAGCAGATAATCGCTCATGTATGTTATCAATCGTTACTTCGGGTCAGTTATATAGGATAACTCTGGTTTTTCCATTTTTATTGCGTCATTTCCGTTTCTTAAAATGTTTGTATTCGGAGCGTGTTTAATAACTCTTATCAGATGTGATAATGTCTAACACCAATATTGTCCTTTAACGCATTTAAACCAATGGTATTCATTCAAGAGATTCGGCCTGCACGATTTTGTAATTTGTAAGGGATTAAAATGACCATCAGCGGCTTAGACTAGCACGATACGTTACCTGAATAAGATATATTGTACAGTTATTTGAGGCAAGGGCTAGTTGTTAGAGGCAAGGCTTTTTGTTAGCACAGTGAATTTTATTGTTTTCTTTTAAAACAACCAATAAATATATTTAAATTCACGAAACGTTCGAACCCATCAAACATAGATGTACCACTAAAATTATTCATACATTATATTTCAGTTCAAAAGCCATTTCGTCTCGTATGACCCTCCCTTTTTATTGACCATCCGAAGACACATGCCGACGATCTAATAAAATAATGTAAATGTTGCAATTGTCCGCGACGATGATACACAGATAGACGAATTTATAGTTAGTATTTTATAGAGTGTAACTACACCCAACTTACAAACTAGTAATATTTATTATAATGCAATGCTAAATTTTTTTTTAACAAATTTAAAAATTAAATTATATATTGAAATTACTCTCGAAATAATGTTTTAAATTATTATCAAACAATCCAAACGTCTAATTAAAAAAACGTAACAACATGAAAAGCTACGGTATTCAAATATAAACACATTCAAATAATACAAAAGTAACCAAATTCTCCACACTTATGTTATTTAACCGGATGTTAAGCTTGGCCCATTGTATCAAAATGTTAACAGGGCTGCCGTTTCACTCTTTTAATTTGTCCCCGAATCGAGATTTAATCCATAGAATCAGAACAAAACACTTATATTGAGGACACAGCTGAAGATATTCACTGTTGTCACCACAGTGATAGCCATACCAAACTGTTCTGTATGCTCAAATCAATTTACATCCAATCACCAAACAAAGAAACATTAATTCAAAGACATTTGTCCACGTAGATATAGAACCGCTTATGCAAGGCCTTTCTGACGTATTTCTTGAATTTTTATTTTCCAGCCAAATAACTGGCATTCGCCCCTTTTTGAAGAAAGAGGCATTATATGCGGGATCAACATGAAAGTATAGACCAGTAGTTTTACCTCCACTGCGTACAAACCTTACCTTTTCCGGTTCGAAGCTATCATCAGAATCCGTGACAAACCAAAGAGGACCAAAATATTTTCCTGAGAATTTCAAACCGTTTTCCTGGTGAAGTACCATTGTACCAAAGCGCCCAAAATGGAGGACAAGCGCCCCACTTTTCCCAAAGTAAACCCGTATTTCGCCAAACCCAAGATGGAAATATCGACCAACTAAATCCCTTGAAGGACGGAGACGTATTTCACTTGCAATGTCTCTACTAATTTTGGGCTCCTTTACATCGACACGAACATCCCAGGGTGCTGGGAAGGTACAAACTGTTGTGTCGTTAAGCCAGGGTTCTTCTCCAAGTAACATATCACTAGCGTAACTCATTAAAGCACGCAGAGCGTATATCTTCTCCCGTGTTTGAGGTCCGTTTACAGCAGCATATACGCCTACGTTGTTTTCTGGATAGAACCATAATCTCGAAGAGTGTGTAGTTATACCACCCGAATGCCAAATCTTCTTATAACCTGAAAATATTTTTTTTTTAAATATTTAGAGTGTACTTATTTTATTTTTTACTTGTTATTCTATTAACGGCAAGTTTATAAGTCAACCATCAACTTATGATAATTACCTCTATAGTATGAAGTAACCCAGCCAAGATCGTATGACATCTGAACATCTGCTATGGGGTATCTTGTTCTATGAAGATCTTGGTCAGGAAATGGTAATGGCATCACAGGTTTAAATGTTTGTTCCAAAACATCGGATTTAAACACTTCTTTATTTGACATGTCTCTACCAGAACTCAACAACATCAATAGCCACCTTGCCATATCATCTGAGGTAGAGAAAAGAGACCCAGCTGGACCACAAGGGTGAACAGACCTTAAAAGGAGAGAAAGAATGCTTGATAATATTGTCTGCAATATCACTTATGTGGAAGCCAACGTTAAGCACCAAGAAGATAGAGATAGCTTGATAATTCTTGTATTTATTTAAGAAATTCATATAGGTAAGCGTTGTAGAATACTACATGCTATGCTTATTATACCTTAAGATACTATTTCACAGTCGAGGTACTCCTTTTATATCAACACTATCTTTTCTTTAATTCCGCATAATTTTACATTATTTTGTGACTGTTTATTTCTTTGATTTTAAATTTCTTATTACTTTTATTGCTATGCCCATAGATTCAAAATAAACAGAACATGGCCCTCGTCTCTTGACACACATTATCTACAAATGCCATATATATTTTGGTTGAATAAATATTTTATTTAATTTTCTATCATTTATTTTGTGCAGCGCATCAGCGACAGTATAGTATCAATAAATCTAGAATTGTCTTGAGTATTTCCACTGCTTTTGTCAATACGGCATCTTAATGATCTTTATGTAATTTGATCATAATCAAAAAAGGTTTCTCTCCACGATTGATTTGTATGTATTCAACTTTAGTGGATATCTTTTATTTACTTGTTAAAAAATGTAAATGTACATACTGTAGCAGTATTGGGTCCAAATTAATCAATTTTCCATGTTTAACAGCACATGGTAAGGCTATATCTTTAAAATCTGTTCTTTCATTGATGAACCCACTAGTTGTCATTTTAAGTGGCGTCAACATATATTCCTTTACCAAAGTTTCCCAGGATTTTCCACTTAAAGTCTCAGCTACATAGCCAGCTAATGTGTACATATAGTTGCTGTACATAAATTTACTTCGGAATGGTGCAACCGCGGGCATAAACCGGAGGCGTCTAAAAAGATTGAAAGAAAAAGATTATATAAAACTAGAGCAGTGCACTTATTAAAGGAGCTAAACCATTAACGTAATATTACCCATATGCTGGAAATTAAAAACGCGAATTAGAATTCACTATTGGCCCATGCAATCCTAATATCCAGTATTTAAGACACAGAGTACAAGTTTAAATCACTACATGACTGGCGTATTCTATGGACATATTAGTCGTTTCGTGTGCTATTTGTAATGACCAAAAATAATGGGGAATTAACAAAGGCGTTTTATAGCTGAGGCGCTGGAGGCGTCAGCCTCCTCGCGAAAAAAAATCAAAGAAATTGGAAAAGTAAAACGGGAGAAAATGCTAAAACCAATGAGGAAATGAAAATGTAACCTAGTTAAAGCGTTCTAAAGGCAGACAAAAGGGCCCTACGTCTGACAAAAGGGCCCCTCTGACCAAGGGAAAGCGGTCTGAGTCAATCGTTTTCTATACAATGTTACTGTCTAATCCATTACTGAATGAGAATGCAGTTATTGAATAGGCATAAAAATCATCTATCAAGACGCCCCCCCCCCCTGCGAAAGCGGGCCTTCAAAATAGTGTAGCCTCCGCCATGATATACACCTTAAAACGCCCATGGGAAGTAATTACAAATGACTGAATTTACAACTGATAACTGGACTGATTGGTTAGAAATTACAATAAAACTTTTAAAAATTGAATATAAATCACTTAATAATACACTCGCATTACATTGATGTGTGTTTTTACAAAAATTCGCTCTATAATAATTATTATACACACTATGATCATTTGCAAAATCATTAACCCGGAGAAAACCCACAAGGTTGATCCTTGTCAAGTACATGTGGAAATCGAAACATTCTGGTGTCGAGAAGATCGTGTGCCAGGTTTGTGTGCATATTAGTACTGTATTGAACCCATTGCACAAAGAGGCACATATACTCGAGCCGTTTAAAAAACAAGAAAAAAAGCAATTATCTGTAAAATCAACCTTTCCTGAGATGTCATTTAAACTACTGATTTAATTGTTCCAGTCTAGAAACTAGCTAATGAAACACATCTCATCAATTTCGCTGACGTAAAATGATTAGGCATGACTGGGTCATTGACAAGGAATCAGTGTAAATCCTGTCCACATTTCTTAATATTGAAGAGACAGCTGATCATAAGCTAGTAGAGAACCGCTAGGATTATCGGCTTCTCTTGTAAGTCTGACAAGATATTCTCGAGATTATGTCAAATACTTAATTATACGTGATCTGTTTACTGTTACTCCAAAGACTATCAAATGATACTGCATGTATCTTCTTCTCTAAATCTCTACTCGTAGTAAACATCTATTACACATGTTCATGAAATCATTAAAGATCAGGGGGACAGGAAGGCGATTTGATTGGGAATATCCGGGGAGTACGTAGAGTTTAAAGGATTGGACCAGATGTGATAGACAAAGGAAACATATAATATTCATGTCAGGAAAAGCAGTGATAAGAGTATTGCATACCTGATAAGTTTTTCTCTGGTAACATCTTCCGGGAAACCAACCAACAGAGCGTTGAAGTAAGCTGGTGTACCTACTCGGTGGGATAGCAAATCTTGAATGTTAACCAGATCAGTTCTTACATCATCGCTCAATTGAAATTCATCTCCTAGTATCGACTTAACCGAAGTTTCCCACGTCACGCTACAAGAATAAAAATAACATAAATATTTTAAAGTTCGCATTGTAATTGAATGTGTTAACTTTACCATTGCTTAGAAAATGGACAGTTTGGGGTTTCTCGTCAAGGAATATGCATCTGATCTGTGGTTATACCCTGTATATTCTGATCTACCATTTCTATAGGTTAGTTCAGGCTCAGGTATTAACAAAACAGCCCATTGACTAGGTTAAAGTTCAAGCCTATCTGAAGCTTTGACGACCCTTCACAAAAATCGTAATGTTAAATATTTTAAATGATTTTCTGTTCTTAAATAATGTAAACTGGACCTTGATCATTATTTACAGTGCTGGTCTCTAACCTCAAACCATGTAACTTCACCAAGAAAATAAATTGTTTTATCGAAGCGGGAAAGTCGAAGCTGTTAGTGGGTGTATGTTTTCTTGCCTTCAAATAAAGCACACAAATCCATAATACAATCCAATGCTTCTTTGTTAATGTTTCCTAATGGTCATATGTAAACAAGGTGAGATACGCAAAAGCTATAGAACATGACTACTGAATTCGGTTAAGGTCAACCAGGACCCTAGTGGACGTTAAACAATGTAAAATGTCGTCGAGCATCTTTATTTGAACAATTCTGAATAACTTAGGAATTATATCGCAAATATAACAAGTTAACAGACTAAAACTTTCAGCTTTTTTTGATTACAGTATAAGAAATAGTAAAAGACACGCAAAGCGTTTCGTGTATTTGGCTATAATGTTGCTTAAATGAAACTTTAATACCGTGTTCGAGACTATACAATTCATTTAACATTCTACACATATTCAATATAAGGTGGAATGCTGTCATGCCGAGTGTCAGACGCTTGTACATGGATATTAAAACACTACAAAATGTTCTAGATTCAATACTAGGAAAGAATAATTAATATACGTGTTGAAAACTTGTGTTTATTTGATCGATAAGTGTTAAGAAAAGTGGAAATGTCGCCAGAGAAAGTAACTTATGACCACGAACTACATACCTAACCCATAACGATCATAATCAATAAAACCTAGCTACAGGTAACAAATCAGATACTAATAATTATAAAGCAATTACAATATCTAGTCACCTCAGTAAACTTTTTAATTCTCTAAGCAATACTAGGTTAAAAACGCCACTAGAATGTAAACTTTAATATTATATTAAAAACATTGATCTTAAAATACGTATAAAATAAACAGGATAAAATATATGCAGCATTTGTTAATGTCCGTAAAACAACTGATTCTGTAAGGTTAGCGAAAATAGGTATTGGAAAAGGGGTTTCAATTAAGTCAAAAAGTTATATTCAATAACAATATCAACAGTTAAAGGAGCCGAATTGCTAACATTTGGGACATAGACATCGACACAAATGGGTCGCAACGCATATAATACTGTAATATGAATGCATATAAACTGATTTACATTCAATGGTTTCCGTTTTTATTCTAATTTCAAATTACTTATGTTCGACAAAATAAGCCAGTGGTCGCAATCGAATGCAAATTTCTAGCGCCTGGTTATCCCAATCCACATACGCCGCTAGATTTGGTGCAATGTTTCTAGCCTCGTTCTTCGAGTCTCTTGTTAGAACTGGGGCTGAAACGCATTATGGTACACGATTCGTGTACCAATGGTAAAATGTTCATTTTGTCTTAAATGTTGGATATCAAAGGTCCACCTTTTCACGGTAAGATCACAACATCAATTTTTATTTAAATTTACAAACAATTCGTGTTTTCAATGTTGAAGATTTTGGATGATGTTGAGTTGGAGACTTAGCTACTTTAAAATAGGAATCAGATAGATATAGGTGTTAGACAGGGAGACTATTTGAGTCCAACATTGTTCAACATATTTATTGATAATATAAACCAGACTTGCAAAGAAGAATGTAAACCAGTAAAATTAGATAATATATTACTCAACAATATAATATTTGCTTGATAATATCGTTTTAATCTAAAAATTTAAAGAAGGTCTTCAAAAATGTCTAAAGAATTGAGATAGTTATTCTTGTGTGTGGCGACTGACTATAAATTATAAATATAATACACAAACTATGGAAAATATTTAGAAAACTTCAATGAATTCTATTAACTTGGAATAGTTGTATCAGACCCTGGCTCCTGTGTAGCCGCCATGGATAACTTAAAACAGAAATGAAGTAAGTCGCATTTGACATTATAACTAACATTACAAATTATCAAAAATAAACCCAGATCCGAATCTTGTTAGAAAAAACAAATTCGGCCGATCATTGCATATTATAATTCGGATATTTAACCTAGAACAGCAGCAAGTTAAAAGCAGGTGTATTTTAAAAGACAAATATTATGATTAACTTTCCTATGTAGATTCAAAAATGATAGAAAATTTGAATATCTAAATGTGCAAATACTCCTTAGAAACAAACGCGCTAAAATGTGATGCACGCCAATTGAAAAAGCTTAATTAAAAGATGAGCACTAAAAATATGAAAGAATTAAAAACAAAACAAGACAAAAAAAAACTTTAAAAAGGTACCTACATCAAATTTAACAGGGCTTGATTTACATGAAAATAAAAATATGAAAGCAGAAGGGAGATGCAGTTGGTTTTTATTTATTGCGAATATATAAAATCAAATAAAGAAAAAAGTTTAAAAAAACCCAACGAAACAGGAGAAAAACTGTTTAGATTCATTTTATTACATGAACTAAATTTTCATGATTTGATCGATTTCTAACAATTTAAAGTACTGTTGATGGATAAATATTAGAAATTTTAACATGTTTAGGAGCCTTTATATATCACTCGTTTATGTCTTTGTAAGTTTTGTATCTCTGTTTATCTACGTATGTATCTATTTTTGTTTCATGTGTATTTTGTATACTTTTAATTTATACTCGCACTTAACCCTGGAAGTTTTTTTTATCATTACAGTTTCTATTCTATATTGTAGACCATGAAAGAGCCATATTTTCTGAATGAGTTGACTAGGTTCACAAAGCTGCGAAAACATCTAGTAGCAACAGCAGTAGCACATAAATAATATCGGAAGTTAATTAGCTTTGATTTCCACAGAGGTCATTAAGTAACGTCAAAAATCACCGAGAGCGTATGTCTTCCTTAATGCACTCTCTTCCGTTTACAAAACATACTTTTAAACCATTTCTTTACATGTGGCCATGATAAAAGTTGTTCACGTTTAGTCTATCGCGCACCGGTATTGGCTAGAACATTGTTACAATATTAAATAACGGATCTAAATGGTTTCCGGGCATTAGAGGTATGTTATGTTTCCCTTAGGCAAGGAAAGGTCCCTAGAAGTATGATCAATCAAACCCCAAAATACGTTTTACTGTTAGAAATTTATAAGGGTTCTTTTGTAAATTGATATTCACCAATAATACTCACCATACGCGAACTGAGACAAGAAAGGTCTTCAATATATATAAACTCAGTGACAAGTATTAGACACCCCCCCCCCCCCGTGTAAATAACACATTTTAAAATATAACGTACATGTAATAATTATGTGGCGCTATTGCATACACTACAGTGCGGATATTAAATGTAGTTTAATGGTCGAATTCGAGACAGAAGTAATATATTGATATTCTAAATTAAAATACGGACACTATCCAGCACCTGCATTTCAAGTAAATACGTCACGTGGGTCCAATATTGAAACTAGTATAATTAATTAAAATACGTCATGTGTAACTAGTATAAATAATGTATGCTTGCACATTGCTCTTACCATTAATTGAAATAATGGTACACCAACATCAAAGGATGACGTCACATCAATTCTGTATTTTACGCAATACGAATTGGATGCATGTAACTGAACCGCCAGCAGGAAACAGACTAAGCCAGGGGAGACACACATATAATACACAATAGAATTCTTGTTTTTTTTTTATCCGTAATGCTTACTCGCCAGGATCTTTGATATTATTTAGCTGCACATCTTTATGGGAACCATATACAAATCCGTGTCAGGAGTTGTATATTCATAGTTATGCCGAAGTGTTGATTTCTGGGGGTTTGTAGCTTATTCCAACACTAACGACGAAAACTCAGATAAATAGCTAAAATTGTACCTTTAATAAACAGTGTCCAAAACTGGCTAACGGTCACAATAACGAGATAGGTGTAGGGCGAGCCGGTCACCAGACTAAAGTTACAGTAGAATATAGAACATATATACAAGCTTAGGATTAAGATAATTATATAATGATATTTGATAAGATTTTAAATTGCACATAGGAAACAGATGTTTAAATACAGAAGAAGATGATATGGACATAGCAAGAACGCGTAATAACTATAATTACGTAATATCGTTACAGTAAGTTTAAACTCGAACAATTAAGAGACTTGAAAGATTAGTGAGATATCAATTCGGACATTGGTCAATTAATACATTAACAGAAATCATATAATAAACTATATACAAAGATACACTATAACAGTTACTTTAATTCATGTCCAAACATTAGTAGAACCCTTTCATTTGAGTAATAAAAATCAGATGGAATTTGATGTGTTGAAGCCTTTTATGAATTGGATACACGGATAGATCTAATGTTGAGATGTATCTTTCAATATGTTTCAGTCGACAGTTTTATTACAATTAGGAAACATACCGAAATTCCGTTATATTTTGGAACGAAAATTTAATCGTAATTTTTTTTTCATGTCCTAAGGGTCCGAAATCCAAGATGGCGTCCAAAATGGCCGCCGTTCAGCAATAATTCAATATCTTCGCAAGTACACAAGCTATACTATTCAAAAAAAGTAGGGGATATTTGATTTTTAAGTGTTATTAAAGTCACCTAATGAAACTGACGAAGAAACAAATGACAAAATGAAATGAAGTTCACATTCATCGATTTATTCCAAATGATCGTTAGACTAAGTAAGGCACAGACTGACCATTATAAGGGTAAAATGATACCCGGGGTCAAACAGCAAAGTTACCACAGCATCACAACAAAGTCAGTAACGGGTAAATCCTCCTCTGTTTGCCAAACAAGCATTGATCCGACGTGGCATACTCCTAATGAGACGTCTAAGGTCATTTTGGTCAAGATTGTCCCATTCCTGTTGCAACGCAGCAGCAAGTTCTTGGACATTGGCAGGACGTTGTTGACGTTGACGTAACCTCTGTCCAAGCATGTCCCAGACATGCTCGATGGGGGAGAGGTCGGGACTCAGTGCTGGCCAAGGTAATGTGGTGATGTTCTGTTGTTGGAGGTAACCTGTAACGATCCTGGCCCTGTGACATCTTGCGTTGTCATCCTGGAAGATGAAACGGCGGCCATGACGTCGTGCAAACGGCACAACATGGACTGCCAAGATGTTGTCCCGGTAGTACTGGCCTGTAACACGCCCTGCAACAACATGTAAAGCCGTTCTTCCAGGAACGGTGATGCCTCCCCACACCATAACAGAACCACCCCCAAATCGATCATGTCTGATGACGTTAACGTCTTGGAAGCGCTCGTTTCGACGACGCCACACCCTCCTACGTCTGTCCACAAAATCAACAGTGAACCTTGACTCATCTGAAAACATCACATTGCTCCAGCGTCGATTATTCCAGTGCTGACGATCCCTACACCAACGACGTCTTGCCTGAATGTGATGATCTCTCAAACAAGGGATCACGCGATGACGTCGGGCGCGAAGGTGACCCCTATGCAGTCGATTCCGAATCGTCTGGCCACTCACTCTCACACCAGTGTCTGTTTGAAGACGAGCGCTGATCTGATTTGCTGTGATGACACGATTTCTCAAGGCCAAGGTACGGATAAATCGACCCTGGGCTTGAGTTGTCGCCCTTGGTCGACCTGAGCGTGGTCTGTCCTGTACAGATTGTGTATCACGGTATCTGGACCATAGCCTGCTTATGGCAGACTGAG
Organism: Patella caerulea; assembly: GCA_036850965.1. NCBI lineage: Eukaryota > Metazoa > Mollusca > Gastropoda > Patellidae > Patella > Patella caerulea. Next base: position 20,855,990 of record JAZGQO010000011.1, read on the forward strand.
AAACATTCATCGTCCGCGCCACAACCACCTGTGTTGTGCCGATCTGTAGCATGGCAAGGGGATGTAACCTTTCATTTTGGGTAAGCCGACGCATATCAAAATTTGTTTTCTGGTCACTAAAACAATTAAACTGATGTTTCCACCCTGGAATTCAATGCCACAATGACTGTAACATTCAAAGTCAGGGTCGTGCAAATCTTGGGTTGGACCCCCATGATGATCCCAAGCATCACCTGCATTCCACGCAGTAGCTATTGGTGCGTTTGGGTGTCACGTGTAACTGGAAATGTTTTTTCTGTTAGGTTCTATAGTGACTTTTTTCGTAGTCATTTGCATATTTTTGTATTATGCCCCCAAAATCAAATATCCCCTACTTTTTTTGAATAGTATATGATGCAAAACAAAGTATCTAAATATAGGTTTTCTGACAAAAGAAAACTAATGGAACCATCAAATGTGATTTACATGCCTAATTTCAAGATGGCGTCCAAAATGGCCACCGTTTAGCAATATAAATAAGACTTTCAATGAGGAACCCGATGATAATAATAATAATAATAATTAGGGTTTCACACTGCGAAGCTTGTGTGAAACACTATTGTTTTTGTTAAAATTATTATTAGGGTTTCACACTGCGAAGCTTGTGTGAAACACTATTGTTTTTGTTAAAATTATTATTCTTATTATTATTATTATTATTCTTCTTTTGTTTTGAGTAGATCTCAGCAACTACGTGTCGCATCGTTACGATTTCTTCGGTTTTACTGGGAAAGTGGGTGTGACTTAGAGGATAAAGCTATTTTGAACGTTCTGTGACAATGCGAAATGTCCGAAATCACCGAAGTTATCGTTTTTACAAATATTGCGGTAATTTTAACAATAATCATGGGATTTTAACTTTCGATACATTTTGGCATAGCTGGAGACAGGGCACATAGCTGCGCTACTTTCGATTTTTGATTTTCGGCAAATCTTCGAAGATATTAGGCGCCAAATTTCGGAAATTTAAAATTTTACAAAAAACTTTTTTATTTATAAATATTTTTTAGTCGTGTTGTGCACAGAATTAAAGAGTCATCTGACTTGCGCAAAAATGTTAAAAAAATTTGTCTCAGTAATTTTCCTTGGCCTCCATTGACTAATTCAGTTTTTCAGTCCTAGATTAATTTTTTATTGTTCGATTTGTATAAAACAAAGTTCATATGCTTCGTTGTCTCAATTGTCATTTTTTTTATTACCAAAAGTGTTATCTGTCGGCACCGGAAGTGGCATAATTTTACCAAAAACTACAATTTTGACAGTTAGGTACATTTTTTGAAAACAAATATTATTTTCTTGAAAAATTATATGACTCAAAGAGTGTGTCCTTTAAAGGCGCAAAAAATGTCGGAAGCAGTTTTTTTAATTTCTTTTTCATTTTCTAGCAAATTGGATTAAGAGGTGAAAAAAGGGGTAAAATTGACCTATTTACACCTCATTCAGGCTTTTCAGATTTTAAAATATTTTTACGTAACTTTTATAAACTTGTAGCTATAATCCATACGAAGAGAATGTATGTGAAAATTAGTTTGTAATATAAGCAGTTGCCGAGAAATAGGCAATTTTGCATGAGTCACTTTTCACGTAATTTTGGCTGTAAAAGAATCAATTATTATTCGATTTTCAATTTTCTTTCGCCATTGGATGCCTAATGCCATAGTGGACTATGTCAAACCATTTTACCCCTTGCGCTGCCACCGGAAATGACGTCATTTGCTCAAAACTTAAATTTTAGCCTCCAAAAAACAATATTTTATTCAAATGAGTCGTATTTGTTATTTTTTTCAAATTGTGATATTTGATTCTATTGATCAAATAGATTGAACCCATACGATCATACAGATACCACAAAATGGTTTCTAACTTGTACGGTTGCAGAGAAATGGGCGATTTTCCTTAAGTCACTTTTCAAGGTTTTTGGTCTATAAAAGTGTCAGTTATTATTCGATTTTCATAAAATTTTCACCATATGATATCTTGTGTCATTTATGATTTCATAGAACTAATTTAACATTTTCAGTATCACCGGAAGTAATGTCATTTTGGCAAAAACTGTACTTTTAGCCTTCAAAACAGACATTTTTTTCAAATGAGTCTGATTTGTAATATATTTCAAATTATGATATTTGATTCCAATCAACAAATGGATTGAACCCATACGATCATATAGATACCAAAAGATAGTTTTTATCGTGTACGGTTGCCGAGAAATAGACGATTTTCTACAAGTCACTTTTCAAGGTTTTTGGTCTATAAAAGAGGCAATTCTCATTCGATTTACATACAATTTTCGCCATTATGCTGCCTTATGCCATTTCTGATTTCATAAAACTAATTGAACATTTTCATTATCACCGGAAGTAATGAAATTTTGCCAGGATCACTTACAAGTAACATATATATATAAAATGAATTAATATTGCTGGATTTGGTTGATTCTTCGCCCATTTTATTTGATGTTTACAATGCTTATGTGGAAACCTGTTTGATGGTTTCATTGGTATCGGAAGTGACATATGTTTAAGGGTAACGTGGCACCGAAAGTGACGTGGCACCAGTGAAACCCGTCATTCCTGCATGCAGGTCTAGTTCTTATTATTATTATTCTTCTTTTGTTTTGAGTAGATCTCAGCAACTGCTTGTCGCATCGTTACGATTTCTTCGGTTTTACTGGGAAAGTGGGTGTGACTTAGAGGATAAAGCTATTTTGAACGTTCTGCGACAATGCGAAATGTCCGAAATCACCAAATTATCGTTTTTTAAAATATTGCAGTAATTTTAACAATAATCATTGAATTTTAACTTTCGATACATTTTGGCATAGCCGGAGACAGGGCACATAGCTACACTACTTTCGATTTTTGATTTTCGGTAAATCTTCAAAGATATTAGGCGCCAAATTTTGAAAATTTAAAATTTTACAAAAAACTTTTTTATTTATGAATATTTTTTAGTCGTATTATGCACAGAATTAAAGGGTCATCTGACTAGTGCAAAAATGTTAAAGAATTTTGTCTCAGTAATTTACCTTGGCCGCCATTGGCTAATTCAGTTTTTAACTCCTAGATTAATTTTTTATTGTTCGATTTGTATAAAACAAAGTTCATATGCTTCGTTGTCTCAATTGTCATTTTTTTTATTACCGGAAGTGTTATCTGTCGGCACCGAAAGTGGCATAATTTTACCAAAAACTACAATTTTGACAGTTAGGTACCATTTTTCGAAAACAAATATTATTTTTTGGAAAAATTATTTGACCCAAAGCGTGTGCCCTTTCAAGGCGCAAAAAATGGCGGAAGCAGTTTTTTTAATTTCGATTTCATTTTCGAGCAAATTCGATTAAATGGCTAAAAATAGTGTAAAATTGACCCATTTACAACCTATTCAGGCTTTTCAGATTTTAAAATATTTCTTCGTAACTTTTATAAACTTGTAGCTATAATCCATACGAAGAAAATGTATGTTAAAATTCGTTTGTACTATAAGCAGTTACCAAGAAATGGGCAGTTCTGTACAAGTCACTGTTTTCGTTATTTTGCCTGTAAAATAGTCAATTATGATTGGATTTTTATAAAAGTGACATCATTTGATTCAAAAAGTACGTAGCGTCATATCAAGTTGATTACAATTTAAAATTGACACCGGAAGTGACATCATTTGGTCAAAAAATGCATTTTAAACTTTTTAAATCAATGTTTTATTCAACCAAGAATAACTTAATATGTATTAATAATTTTAACTTTTGGTTTAAATTCACATATAAACAAAACTCATATGGTCATATAGATATCATAAAATGGTTTCTAACTTGTTCGGTTGCCGAGAAATAGACGGTTTTCTACAGGTCACTTTTGAAGGTTTCGGGGCCATAAAAAGGTCAATTATTATTCGATTTTCATAAATGTCACACCATGTTATACCTAATGCCATTTGGGATTTCATACAAGTAATTTAAGATTTTCATTATCACCGGAAGTAACGTCATTTTGGCAAAAACTGTATTTTTAGCCTCTAAAACAGATATTTTATTCAAACGAGTCTGTTTTGAAATCTTTTTCAAAGTATGGTATTTGATGCCAATCAACAAATAGAATGAACCCATACCATCATACAGATACCACAAAATGGTTTCTAACTTGTACGGTTGCAGAGAAATAGCCGATTTCCTACAAGTCACTTTTCAAGTTTTTTGGTCTTTAAAAGTGGCAATTATTATTCGATTTACATTAAATTTTCACTATATGATATCGTATGCCATTTCTGATTTCATAAGACTAATTGAACATTTGCATTAACACCGGGAGTAATTTAATTTTGTCAAGATCATTTACAAGTAACAAATGTATAAAATGAATTGATATTGCTGGATTTTGTTGATTCTGCGTCCATTTTATTTGTGTGCAATGTTAATTTGGAAACCTGTTTAGTGGTTTCGTTGGTACCGGAAGTGACATATGTTCAAGGGTAACTTGGCACCGGAAGTGACATGTTTAAGGGTAACGTGGCACCAGTGAAACCCGTCATTCCTGCATGCAGGTCTAGTGTACATTTGTAATTGCGCTAACTCCATCCATATTGCATGCTCTAAGAGCGAGGATAATAGCTAATCCTGATAATATGTCACAAACAAATGAGTTTTGAGTTTGGATTTGAACACAGCTAATGATTGAGAACTCTGTATCTCCAATGGTAAGTTGTTCCACAAACGCGGTCCACAGACACTGAAAGCTTTATCCCCATATGAGCCTAGAAAAAGTTTCCACTAATCACTACTGATACTTATGTTTAATTTAATTTTGAGTACCTAAAAGTTAAGAGAAAGTTATAAATCTGGTTGAGGTCAAAACTATGAGTTACCGTAAAGAATTAAATAAAAAGTGGCTGCCATCTCCTCATTGTCCTTTTGCGTCAGAAGATCAGTTTTACCATTATCATTAAGTATGTCACACACATGCTAACAAAGACTCAGTTTTAAAATAGTGTCCATTTTGGCCAAAGCTATTTCATAGTTTTAGGTAACTAGCCTAAATTGGGGAAAATGAACAATGATCAAGATACACATTGTGAATTTATGAGACCGAGTTTCGCTAGGCCATTTTTTTTTAAAAAAACGTCGATTCCGTATCTGGGTGGTGATCGGGCGTTTGAGGTGGTGTTTTTTGGAGATATTGGGAGTCAAATGTTAACAATTGGGGGGGGGGGGGGGTGATGTCATGATGTTGACATAAAATTGGCGGGAAATGTGTTCACATGGATTTAAATGATCACTTTCGCATATACCTGGGCTAATGGAAGACAAGAACTCCTACCCAATGCTGTTGTGGTGTATAACTTCACCCAACTCATGTACCCCGGTCCATCTAAATTTGATCAGAACTGAAGAAGTATAAAACGAAGGTTATCGGGCTTTAAACCTTGGTCTGATTCGGATGGGGGCGTGTTTTATTTTCGCTAGAAAAAACTGTGACAAATCGTGTAACCAGACACATACCGATTAGAATCAACTAAAATAGGCGAAAGCTTTATATCACTTCAATCTATTTTCAGTATGTGTTTATGGTTTTTATACACCAACTGGTATAGATTTAGAACAGATGATAAACATTTTATCGCCTTTTCTTCATGAACAGATAGAAAATGGACAAGATTAGTTTTGTAAATAAGGAAAGTGTGATTAAGTGGCTTTCTCAACGACTTAATCGACCATGATATAAATTTTGAGAACCCATAAGGCAAAACGACATTTTTGTTTTACGTCATGATGTCATTCAATTAGGAAGCCGCATCAGAGGTGTTAATCCATAAGTCTAAAGGGTGGCCCAACCCTTTCCACATAAATAACTGTGGACTTGATTTACGCTTTGAAATCTCGATGGTTTCGATCCCATGTATTATTATGCAAACTTCAACAAAGAAGCAAATCTGGAATTGGTCGACTTTTCCTCTCAACCACTTAACAGATTTCAACTTTAGTTGTACCGAGAACGGGTACATTTTCCCCTCTTTCTTTTATCAAAATCGATTAATGCTGAAAAGTTGCTAATTGTTCAGCAGTGAAGCGAAATATAGAGTATGGACTTATATAAACTGAAAGCCTGTCCCACTTCTGAATTTCAATACATATTTTTTCCACATAAGGGGGAGCGAGATACTGTGACATTTTGACTATTCTAGTGGTGCAGGAGGGGAAACTAGTCGTCCTGATTGATCACGAGTAACCGGTAGACGTGAGTGCAAAAAAAGCCCAAGTCGGCTAGAATTCGCTACACCACTTCCGCCATTTTAAAGTCTCAGATTTTGGTATAGTTTATCTCAAATATACGTATAATTATCGTTGCGTGGTCCATCAGCATGAGGAGCAGACAATTGTATTTCCATCCATACCCATACAGCTTACGCTTTGAATTCAAATTGAACCGCGCCACACTGAATGCGGACAACTTCCGGTATTCCTATTCGTTACCTGGTCGATCTTGCTGCTTTTTACCCGTACATGTATTTCTGTTGCTAATGTTTAATTTCCCGAGGCGAGCAACGGCCTTGCATCTTCGGCATTTTGCGTCTGAGCACCAGAATCAAAGGCGAATAAGGTTGATTAATTTTTGGTCGCTTTGCTATGTATCATTTTGCGTCTGAGCACCAGAATCAAAGGCGAATAAGGTTGATTAATTTTTGGTCGCTTTGCTATGTATCAAGTATGTACATGTACTTCGCTCTCGACTCTGTACTAGCGAATATACATTCCATAATTAAAAACCTCTCAGCATTAAACATGCATAATGCAAAGCAATAAATTTTATTGTCAGTTGTATCCAGCTCTATACACAATACATGCTAAAGACTAACCGAAGACATCTGAAGCTAGAAAGCCCTGTCCCTTAATTTAATGATCAGCCGTGAATTTTTAACTGATTATGTTAACGCAGCGGCCACATCTATGTAGGCGACACCCCTCAACTTATCTGTGTTTGTAATATTAAATTTCATTTATTTTCAGAATATTCACACAGACCATAATCCCCGTCGGTTATGTTTGAAATATCGTCTTCGGAATTATGGGCTCGAATTGTATCATGATGCCAAGAAAGCGACTGACAAGAAGAAGTGAACATGTGTGCGATATGGCGGGCCTGACATTTACATTTGTCTAATCATTCGAATGGCACTGAAAACCGAAGTGTACACATTGGTGTGCACGTAAAAGATCCCTTAATAGTTGGAATTCGATATAAGAGTAGACCGTAGTGCCGCTGTCCAGGCAATATTTCCCTCATAGCACACTGCGTGGCATATGCCCGTCTCTATTAGTTCAGTTCGGAGCAGAACAGTAGGAGGTTAAACCCCATTTCATTTCATGTCAAGCACACTGAACAAAAATCTTTACTACGAATAACCCGATTCGGAATAGTTGTTTCAGAATAAATGTGGAAAAATAAACGGCTAGTAATTTCAGATTCACTTCGGTTTTTAGCGAATTAAGTGTGACATCTAAATCCGGAATTCTAAATTCACCTTAGAGTATTCTACTTGATTATAAATACATAGCAAATACGTAAGCATTGATTACCAAGGGTAGTGTTCACCATGTTCGTAGTTTGGTGACATTTATATACAATTTATTGTTTACCAGATCGTTGTTTCACTGTGTTTGATTTTCCTAGAAGCCATTCTATAGAAGTGGTTGTGCTTTGAATAGTTCTGCATTCCCTCAAGTGATTTTACAGAGGTTTCACTTTGTATGTTTATATAATGTTTAATTTGTCTAAGAATCCCAACACTTCCAGTTTGTCCGAGAAAACCTTATATAAATTTCCTACTTGGAAGTTAATGGCCTGTAACACATACACATTGTGTAATATTCGCAGCTACTAGAACACATATTTTTGGTCACATATTATATAAAACCTAAAAATGCGTATGCTGACATATTATTGTTTCTACAAATATGCCTATCGTTAAATGTGATCTAAGTTTCGGATGTAGCCCTTATGCAAAGGAATTTCCAACTGACCATTAAGAACAAGACAGCTGCCCAATATTTGAAAACCAAAGACAACCATAAGTATGTCAGATATGTTTTAAACTATATTAAATCGTTTCAAAAAGTACAAATCAAAATGTGAAGCGGAATGTACAAATCCAAAATTATATAGGTACATATCGTAGATTTCAGTATGACAATGATTTCCAGTATATATATGCATATTTTAAAATTAAAATTACATTTAAATTCTGTAATAGATGAAGCTTTGATATTGATTATGAATAAATCCGTTATTAATATATATATATAACTTTATTTTTAAAATCAATAATAAAAACTGATAAATTATTCACTTACTTTGGGTGTTCACTGAGTATTTTAGAAAGGATAACAGCTGTAAATGCCTTAGTTAAGGAACCTATACAGAATTTTGTATTCCTGTTAGAGGGAATCTGTCTTTCAGGATCAGCGTAGCCGTAATTCTTCGACAGGAGGACAATATTATCCCGCACAAGTGCGATTGATGCAGCAGGCACATTTCGGCACTTTAGAATATTTTTGACCGTTCTTTCAAACTTCTGAAGATTGGGTGGCGCTCTTCTTGATTGATAAGTGAAATCCGACATTGTTGTTTTAACTATGTACAGCAACATTGTCAATATTATTAACACAATAGTTCGGGGCCGAACGTGGAATGCAGAGTATGAAGGAACTATCAACATATTTAAATTCATATTTAACAGATGTAAAAATTATATAACTTTATCACGGTCATTCTAGCTAATACCTTTTCCATAACTTGGAATGAATTTCACACGCGTCTTCCAGTATGCATATTACGTCCAAATTACCATGTTCAAAAGAAAAAATGTTTAGTGAAGTTCCTTTACGATCCGAAACAATAGTTTGAGTGCAGACGTTAGTTAATAGACGACAATTCCTCTGGACCATATTGATCAAATTCACGATAAGTCGACTGCTATTCCACGTGACATATTTCAAGTGTGTCGGCTGTGTTATTCTTACTATTTAAAACGCTTTTATTTTTCCAGAAGGTTTTCTTATGTTGATGTTGCGGTTGATAATGAAAATAAATTTAAGTGGTTGTAAACGAAGGATTAAGCCTCACACCTGCTTATCGCGTCCATTTGGAATGTTGGTGTACGTTTATAGCACTTACTATCTGTTTTTCGACACGATTCTGTTTGTTTACAAATGCTTGATTTGCTTTCACAGTTGATAGATAAAGATGATTTGACATGCCAGGTAGCTCATAGAACATCAGCTTTCTCTTCAGTTACACAAATGAATACAGGAAGAATACCAAATTGAAAGTAACCCGTACATAAACTCTTTTTTCTGTGAGAAAAATACATATCCCATTTCCACCGTTGATTTAAAAATCGACGACCTTTCTATCTTTTACTCGTAACAAAATGTTTTAATCGAGGATATATATACTCTTCAAAAAAAGAACGCACAACCCATTTTTCATAACTTTTTTATTTGAACCAGGTCTTTGTTTCGGTAAATCTTACTTGTTTTTGATGCCATTATGTAAGGGTAAAAGAAATTCATTATTGATTTTAAAGGTGGGGTCACCAATTGTGACTGGTCATCCTTTTTGTCGAAATTTTTTATCGCTTGATTGCACCAAGAAACATGAATTTAACAACTTCGCGAGCTTTTCGAATGGAACCTGAATCTAAGGTCTTTAAAATCCCGGGGTTCTCGGTTTCCAAATCAGCTGCACATGTAAACACTCAAAGACCCAAGTGATGCCACATCCGAACGAAGACCAACGCAACAACGCTATTGGTGGATTACAAGCAGGTGACTCCAAGACAGATGTAGCCAGGCTGTTGAATGTTTCCCTTAGTTCCATTTCTCGCCTTTGGGATAGGTACCGACAGCGAAGTTCAACACGTGAACGCCCAAGCTCAGGCCAAACAAGTGTGGTCCCACTTGTCCTGGATCGTCACTTCCGGTTACGTCATTGGCGTAAATGGTTTTCAACAGCGACCTCTACTGCAGCAGCAATCCCAGGACGGCGTAGAATATCGTACCAGACAGTAGGCAAACGCCTACGTGAAACCGAATAACGAGGCAGACGTCCCCGTTAGAGCTTCTGTTTTGAAATGCTGACTCCACGAAATCCAACTTTAATAGGTTCAGGCACTGAAGGTATGGTCACGGCAAAACTGGAGAGCAGTTTGGTTCAGCGACGTGTCGCCGTTCTTGCTGCAACAAGGCGATAGTAGAGCGTGGATATACTGACGACGAAATGTAACGTTGCGTTTCTTTTTTGGGAGAGTATATTTATGTAAAATTCATATAAAATAATATATTTTTTCAAAAAAAAAAACGTCACATTTGTATGACTGCAAGTAATCATTTAGTCCCAAAAAGTATATTATGCCTTCGACTGTTATATTTTACACGAATATGGCCATGTTAATTTGGGTGGGTATATAACTGTACTTGAAAATAGCGCATGTTCAAGATAAGCCAAATGTTTAGTTGTGTTATCTTTGACATCAACGTCCCGGTGGTCCCCTTTATCAAATAAGTCAACTAGCTGCAATTACTAGCTTTGAGATGTAATGCCCCATAACTAGAAAAAGGACGCATTTTCAAAACATATTTTGATGCATATCGTTTATTTGATATATTTAGAACAAAAACGAAAAAGATAATTTCTAACACTCTATTAAGACACAAGAATTACAGTGTAATAGATTAATAAAACGACAACCTCATACTGTTATGCGTACTCTTCGTGGACATTTGGTACCACTTCTCATTTGTTTAAGGATTTATGATAAGACAATTTGACGCGCTTATGCACAGTGGCATCGAGAACAACAATACAGTACGATACCACTGGGGATACCGAGGAGGCTTAAATGGTGGTCACTACTTCATCTATCGCTCAGTGGTGGTTTATCGCACTAGGTACATTATACATAATTTCTCCGCCAGGTGCGGAGAGTCTGCGAGTATGGTACGTCATATTTCAATATCCTCGCATATTTTGTGCAGGGTGGGGGCATTTTGGTCTTTAATTTTCGTCGCTTTGGATAAATTGGTAATATTGTCATGTGCTATTATGTCCATAAGCTGGCAATAATAATATTCTCTAGGGAGCACCATTTACAGTCAGTTTCTCAGGAAAGCAATTTTCATCCCTTAGGGTGACCCGCACTTGCAGGCTTTGGGGTCTCATATCTTCAGTGCGCTTCTATGCTTAATGAGTAACTTAATGATACTTCTGGTGTTATAATTATACAGGGGACAATATTTGTTGCGGATTTGTACATGTTTAAAGAAACGACGCATACTTTCAATTTTAAGTATGTATGTGCTACTTTAAGGACTAAGGCGGTTTTGTTTTGATTGTATTGTTTTGTTTTGATTGTATTGTTTTGTTTTGATTGGGTAAGGTTGATATTCGATACCATTTCCAATTAAAAATGTTTTGTTTCGTTGATTTATTTGTTTAAATTTAAAATCAAAAATAGTAATAATACGTCATTAGTTTTCTCGTTAACGACATGTTTATAGTAAGTGTATCAAGATTCATGGATACAAATAGCTATTTACCAGACTGTAAATTATGGCCTCATGTATAAAGCATATGTTGTGAGATGGATTCCGCAGATTTTCGGTTATAAAAGTGTTAGAACTGTGGTTAAAGTAATTTACTGACACCAATATGCTCTTAAAAATTGGGTCGTAGAAAATAATACATGAAAAACACATCTCGACGTGCTTAAAAGAAATAATCTAAGTTGAATTATACCATATATTACAACCTTAAACAAGTAATCTCAAATATATTTTAGTGAATAAAACTGGTTAATTAAAATGAAATTTTGTGTTCCCCCGAATGCCCACGCTATACAATAAGTGCCAAACCAAATGAAGAACTATTGGACGATATCCAACATAATTATTGTGTAACAAGTTCAGCTCCTGAACCACCTAAACGGTCCTCTCAATCTTTTAAAAGATATCTGAGCTTCAATGTGCCCCGGGCTCACCTTTGGCCTCGATTTTGTTTGTCATATGGCATTGTGAAACATGGTCTGCAGTCTGTATCTATAGCAAATAAAAAATTCAAAAGTGTATTCGTAAGCATGCCATAGTCACCATTCTTTAGCCCATAACATAATTTAAAAAATATATAACTAAAGCCATCAAAACTTTTGCCCAAGCACTAGCTGCATAACGATTAGACAAATTTCTACCAATTATATGGGCTTAAGGTCCTACTTTTCTGCTCAATCCCGGCTATTGAGGAAAATTTCACCCCGACAGCAACTCGACGGAGTACCTTATATCGAATTCCAGCTGTCAACGGTTCTTTTACATCCACGTCATATGTACACGGGACCTAAGGGTTTTGCCCCACTTTTCCTTGCCAAACCGTTCGCCCTGCACAACTGACAAGGGGCAGGGGCACGCTGGAAAATTCCGCGGAACTTTCTCGACGAACACCCACTTTGCGAATCAGTCAATTATTCACTGAGCAACCGCGATTCATTTTGTTTTGCAAGTGACATTGACGTCTTATTAAAATCCGTGGTGATGCCAAATTATTATGTCCATAACTGAAGAACAACGTGAAGTCCGGGATTTGAGACCTGTAACAGTGTACACGCTGGTCATACCTAGGCGATTAACGGTTGTCTCAAAACAATGCGTGGCAAGGCCAGTGTTATACTCAGATTTGATGAGCCTGTCAACCTGATAGGCTACCATATTCGACCTATTTCGTTAAACTTGTGACCAGATTCATTGAATATTTGTAACGTCTAATGGTTAATCACCTGCTGTTTCCCTTTTATGCAACTCGATATTTGTCTAAAGTTGACCAAGGATCAAATATTCAAAGATGATTGAACAGCAATATATCATAAGTAGTTACTGCATGTCAGACAATAAAAATCGATAATATTTATATTTACAAACAATCATGAAGCCTTCGGTATTTCCAAATAACTAAATGATGGGTTGTGTATCCCTCTTTTTAAGTGAATTTTTTTTTATTAAATCCTTATTTGTAGATGACTTCTTATAGACAGAAGAAGTGAAACCACTACGAATTTAATAAACATGTAAATGAAGGTGTGAAATATATTTATTTTTAGAAAATATAGAACTGAGTGCTAAATTGAATGTTCTGATCGTCTCAGTAGTATATTATGTTGCTCCAATAAGTGGAGATCTTAGATCGTTCAAGGCTAGCTGTTGCTATAATATTAACATATAGGAAATGTTGTGAAGTCTAGAGATTGTTATTATGATACGACTCTATAACATGTTGATCATGAAATTTTAATATCAACCAGCTGCTTATCTTAATGCCAAAGGCTTTAAAGGCGAACAATGAACTTGGTATTAATGTAGAACATATAGTCATGGATGAAGGCCCATGCAAGCGCATCCCAAGATTGGTTTGCGGTTGATGTGGTTTAAGTAGGGGTATTTCGGGCTAAAGTATACTTCATGTACGTTAATCGGGCTTATGCCAATTGCGGGGATCTTTATTTGCTAAAACAGTCTACGCCAGCTGCCTAACCGATATAGACAGATCTCAACAAAAACTAGAATTATGTCGGATTGGAAGTCCGCCAATGTTGTGAGCACTAAAAAAGTGTGCTGATGGAAGCAAGATATTAAATCGGAGAATTAACTCATTTAGCTCCATCCCCAGAAAATCAGTTACATTGACCAAGAATTCCGAAATTCACGAAACAAGTCAATCACGAAACAGTGAACATTGCGGACACAGTTATTTAAAGTCTATGCTCTATTCCTCCTTATTGAGCATTTGGTCTCCGCACGTAATATTGTCACTTTAAATGTTGTGTTAGATTTGGAATGTGCCGAGACGCCTTTCTGATTGAAGACAGATAAGAGAAGGGAAATCGGAGTTTAGCATTCTCAAATAAAACAATCAATGTTATCAGTCTTTATATTATAAGAGACCTGCATTGACAGCTGTGGTCGATACCTACTAATAAGATGGACAGCCAATGATTCAATTATTCATTATTAATCAAATAATATAAGTTTATGAATGTATAATGTAAGGGGTATTTTGCACAACATAATTTTAAGCTATATAGCGAATATAATGTAATCTCGTATACATATTTGTAACATAAAGCTGGTTAATTTAATACGCATATAATGTAAATGGAATGGAATTTAACATTCTACTTGTCTATATGAAGGCGAGCATACACAGTTACGAAATACTATTATTTAAAATTCCAACTGCCATGAGTGCTGTTTTTCATCCATTACGAATTACTCCACACTTTTTTCTGGCCCGTTAACAAGTTCGTCTGTTGAACCCTTGGACCTCTTATAAAATGGTACCTTATTTTCTGTAAGTACATAATTTATGTTGAGTGTACGTTAAATAACATTTAGGGACCTCTTATAAAATGGTACCTTATTTTCTGTAAGTACATAATTTATGTTGAGTGTACGTTAAATAACATTTCTCGTATGTGTTCATCACAAATAAACTGTGTTATTTCCAGATGCTTAAAATATTTCCATAAATTCAACGTCCTATCCTATAACATTCATAATTTTTTTCATAAATTCATATAATTAAATAACAAATCAGAGAGGCCAATTTGATTTTTAATATTGGTGAGAAACAAATGTTTCAACAATTCTGTATAACTATAATCGATACACCACATAATCTTTCAGGTATAGTCGAACCCTGAACTAATGATTTCGAAACACACAAATGTTTAAGCTCCTGTTAACCCTTTCAGAAATCATATATTAGGGGATGGTTTGGTTAATGTAAGGAACGCATGTACATGTTGCGATTCAAAAACACGATGCATCGTCACGGGGATGCCCAATTTTGGCGACCAAATGCATCGAAAAATTAATGCAGCGTTTCGTATGAGGAATAAATAATATGTCCAGGAACTGTCATTTCAAGTATCTTATCTCATAACAGTTGACCAAGTGTGATTTCTTACGTAAGAGACTGCTGGATTACATTTATCCGTATGACTGGGGTTTTGTGATTTTGTTCATCCAAGGACAGTTGATAAATCACTCTATAAGACAATTATTTCAAAATAAGTTCGCATGGCAGATGGGACAGTGTCTACGAGGCGCGAAAATGTAACACATCCCATCAATTCACGAATAAGAATTGTTTAACTTCTTTTTTAAAAAAAAAAAATCTGTGATGAAATATTGGGATTAGTGGGGTTAGTGGGTGGGTGGGTCTCTAAAAGGTCGTCCTTATAGAAAATCTGCCTGCTTTGTAGGCGTATTCTACGTTTGATCCGGCGTTGGGTGTTCCTCAGCAAGGTTTCGCTCTGTGAGTAATGTGTGTGTGTGTCTGGGGAGGGGGGGGGGTCTATTGACATCAAGTAAACACGTTAATCATTTTTATTATTAATAATCATAGTATTTCTAAAAAATATGTTTGAAATCAGTAAAACATAAAAAAGTCATAATTAATAACTAACATAAAATATTGTTAAAAAAATAATAACTGTCGTTGGACTTTTCAGCACTGGCAAGGGACCGTTTTGACTGTAATTATTGAAGAACTGGTGTTTATTGAATGGAATCCTCTCAAAGACGTGTGTGATGAATTGTGCACTTTCTTTCCAAATCTTTTTCTAGTATGCTGATAGGGTCTCAAACAATAAAAACAACATATACCATCTTTATTTATTTTTATGAAATGAACTTGTCCCTAATATGATGTATTAAAAACAACTGCATTAGGCCGGGTATGATTGATCAATCCAAATAGTTTAAAATAATTTTATAATAAACATGGTACATGTACTTATAACGAAATTTACGGTTGCCAGGTGAAACTAAAGACATCCAATCGCAGCTAAAAAAAACCCAACACGACATCAATGTATATCTCAATAGGTTTTACTACTTTCTCGTATAGCTAGCTAATAAACTATGGACAGTGCTAAATCTGACAGGTGGCAATGCAGCTAGTCGCGAAAATAAATCTTTCAAACTGGTATTTCATTTTAAATTTGCATATCTGAAAATGATGTGGTATTATCCTCTTTTTCTATTAGAACTATCTCAACGATAGTATTAAAGACGCTAAATTGCTAATATTTTGGGACCTAGAAAATGACACAAATGGATCGCAACGCATATATATATTGTAATGTGAATGTATAAACTGATTTACATACAGTCGTGTCCGTTTTACTCCAATTTCAAATCAGATGTGTTCGGCGGCGAAATGCGCCAGAAGTCTCAATCGAATGGCAATCTCTAGCGTCTATAGATATTCCAGTTCTCACCGATAGTATTTATTGAGCATGCTCTCCAGAAAAGAATTTGTGATCACTGCTTAACATGACTTGTGGAATATGTCAAGTCTCTTACTTCGAGTTAGTTGTTGCATATGGCACTGAAATGCATTATGGTATCCGATTCGTTTACGCATGGTAAAATGTTTTTGTTTCTTTGTCTTAAACATCTAATATCAGAAGTCCATATTTTGTCGTTATGATCACAACATCAATGATGATTGAAACTGAGAGTGTTTCAATGTCGAAGACTTTGGATGATATTGAGTTAGGGACTTATTAGCTACTTTTAAGTTTTTGACAGCTGCGATTATATTGGCTCGAACAATTGGCTTCTTTTCATAAACCGCGAGTTCCTAAAATGTTCGTCTATACAATAATCGTCAAACAGGAATCTATCGCAATCACGAGGCTATCGTAGTTTTATTCCATTTTATACATGGCCCTTTCAATGCCGAAGTATTTGCAATTCATACAGATTCAAATTACCTGACAGACTTTTGGCAGTCGTTCGATGTTTTCTTGGCTTCCTTAATTTTCCTCTTGCAAATTTTAAGATTGAATAAGGGGTTGCTCGCAGGTGGGCACGAATGTGGTGGCAATGTTTTGCAAAACTAGCAAAGTTACACTAAGGCGATTCACGCAAGGGTCGAGGTACCAAAGTGTTATCATCAACAGACACCGAACAAGGAATCTTTGACTGTAAAGCATTGTCTTAACTTGCACCCAGAAGAGATATACTTCAGATATTCCATAATTTGTATGCTACCGAAATATAAAAACTAAACAAAGGACTACTTTTTTTTGTTGTACTTTACTGTTCTATTACATTATATTCTAAATCATAAATATAGGTAGTTCAGCAGATGTATGTGTACGTATCTCTTGTAATACTGGAGGCAATGTCCCATTCTACTTCATCTTGCAGAAACATCTGTTAACACTATTAACTCCGACAATCGAATTGATAACATTCCCCCTAGAGTCAAAGTATGTCAATCGTTGGAAAGCAACAACTTCAACGTCTTGGTGTAATGCACTTGTTAGAATAAAAATATGAAAGTTAAATCAAGACAGCGATACTTGTTAAATATATTTGAAACTGCCAAACGAAAATTAATTTTTAAGAACCGACGAACTCCGTAGCAAACAAATCCGAGTTTGTATTTGATATGGTTATATTTTTCAATTGTATCTTATTGAATTAAGACTGATTCGGTAACCCAGAATCAGAATTATATAGGTTTCTGTCAATATAGGTTTTGAGCAAGAGCGAATTCCATCTTCAGTTAAAATAAACACATTTTTGTATCACACCCAAGTTAAAAATTAAAGATAATATACATGTAGGTGGGCCGATATAAGTATAACATCGGAATTTTGCCAGTCGGAATTTTATACTTACTGTTATAGATCACTAGTTACGCTAAATTTATTTCACTTGCTTTTTATAAGTGAAATGAAATGAAATGGGGTTTAACGCCCAACAGTTCTGCTTCTATGCCGGGTTAATGAAGACGAACATACGTCATAAAGTGAGCTATGAGAGAAATTTTACCCAGGCAGGGGTATTCTCGCCTTCTCTTATATCGAATTCCAGCTGCCAAGGGATCTTTTACGTCTATAAAGGTCCACTGGTATGGAGAAATCCCACTGAACTTCAGTGCAGGAATCGAACACGCGACTTCCAGGATAGCGAGCCAGCGTCTTACCCACTAAGTGATTCGTTAGTATAATCTGAAAACCCCCCAAAAAGGCAACGACCAAATACAGTTAAATTGCACAGAAAATCGCTTCACGGGAGACCACTGCTACTACATGTTTTAAACTGTCTAATGTTGTTTATTGACGATGAACAGCCAGCCATCAACCGATGTACATAATAGACTTGAAATCTCTAATATTGATGTTATTATAATGTTGATATAGCCAACAGGTCTTCACATTGGCGACATCTGTATTCATACGAAATGCCTTGCGCTTACGTTAATTCAATTGTGTGATACCACTTGAATTTGTTCTTAATATCAAATATGATTATAGCAAATAGAGTTATATACTTTCTACATTTTGTCTGATTTCACATTGTAACTATTCTAGAAACCACAGCCGATAATAAAATGTCCAGACCGAACACTGATAAATAAATCCCCAAAAAGCAATACTTGTCGTATTTCAAGGAATCCATCAATCATTTCTGTTTTATTTAAACTGAATATAACAGATATTTCATATTGTGGTCGATGTAATCTAGAATTCTTAATCCAATAAGCAAATGGTTGAGAGAGGCTATTTTCTTTATTACTGTGTAACCGTGAAGATGTCTAAGTATAGATTTAATTCACTTACGCTTGGACGTTACCAGTTCCAAAGAACTCTCTCCAAATAAGTAAATGTACCGTCCTTGGGCGGTTTCTATTAATAACAAATAGCCGTTGATTGAAGTGGGGCATATGGTTTATTTCAAAAAAGGTTTACACTGTACCGACATAAGTAGTTCTGTCTGGTATGGCTTGTACTATGAAGTGTGTTTTCAGAATATCTTTGGCAGATTATAAAAGACGCTTTACGTTTATATTTCAAAATGGCGGATGAACAAGGAGGATCTTGTCTTAGAACGTTAAGTTTTTGTATTTTAGCTATCAATATATTTAGCCTTGCTGTTGGCCATAAAAGTATAAGTGAAGAGATGGACGAATTTATCAAAACTGTTATGGAATGTCGGAAGGTTCCTGGATTAACACTGACAGTTGTTTTAGATAAAACCGAATTGTCCCAAGGATATGGATTATCCGATGTGAAAACGGGTCGGAAAGTTGATGATGAAACCTTGTTCTGTATTGGTTCATTAACAAAATCGTTTACTACAGCATTGTTAGCAGACCTTTTAGTGGATAACAATCTCAACATAAGGTATCGTATTAAATAAATTATCGATGTTAAAACACTTTTTTGAATGTAATTTAATATTCAAAAACCATAGTGTGAACAGTAAAGTGATATTACTTTACAAAGCGTTATGTTAGTAAATATAAACTGTTGCTATGGTAACGTTACAAAATTTAATTTTGTTATATGGCATTACACAAATAATGTCTGCTTTTAGGGAAAGTGCATGCACGCGGACAATATTACATAGTTGTGTCTTTTTCTGACTGTTATAATACTCTCATATCTAAAATTCTCAACCCCCACCCCTTCTTATTTCCAGCTCTAGTGTGGCCTCAATCGACCAACTGTGTTTTAAAATATGATAATAATGTATTGTTAGGCATTGCGCTTCTCATCAGTGGCCATTTACATGCAATGGGAGTTCTATTCCACAACTGTATTCATTGCATGCGATTGTCAGGATTACCCACTTTGTAGACTCGGAATGAAGCAGACGTGCCTCTGTTTAAAGTCGCCATTGGATTGATGAAATTAAATAAGGTTTAAATGGGGTTTAATGACACACTTTGTTGCATCGACCTAGCTAAAACGGGCGCCACACTGCCCCGAAATAGTCCCAAGATGGACACACGATAATGACCATAGAGTAAATATTCAAATACGGCTCTGATCGTTAAAACATTTGGCCATTCACGAGGACCCGGCATACTTATAAACCCACATTTTCATGTGGACCAATATTGCTCCGATCTGATTAAAATACAGATATATATTTCGTTTCTTTTTTATATACTATCGATGGCTTAGAATACATGAATATCTGGACGCTTGTACTGGAAGGCCGCGCTAGGGGTCGCACGGGCGCCTTTTGACCCAATCACGACAACCATTGATAAATTAATCAGCGTTGGCGTTACTAGTGGTGTAC
Organism: Patella caerulea; assembly: GCA_036850965.1. Lineage (NCBI taxonomy): Eukaryota > Metazoa > Mollusca > Gastropoda > Patellidae > Patella > Patella caerulea. The sequence goes on from JAZGQO010000011.1 coordinate 20,876,178, forward strand.
CCACAGTTCCGTGCATCGCACGCAAATAACACGCCGAAACAGACCGCTTCACTGACTAATCCCTCAGTTCAACTAGAATGCCGGTAATATAACAACTCTTCCAGATTCTAGTGCAGTAGAGACAAGTAAACTGAAATTATGAAATATAAAAAAACGAAATGAAATATGATCTGAATCTTTTATTAGATTGGGTTAGCTCTTACCTATTGTATATGTAAGTAACATTTCAAAAACCAGGTGTCTTCTACATGTGACTCGAGTAATGTACAACTGTTTGGGTCACAGAATTGATACGACTCCTTTTTATAACAGTTAAGACTTCAGTTATCACGTTGCCTGTTTCCCTTTGTTCACAAACTAAACTGATGTGTTATACATACCACGATTGTGTTGCATATATTACGTATACCTAGTTAACATATTTACTTGCCAATATTTAAGACGTCGAGCCGAACCTGGTATTGAATAAAACTCGGACCGCTGTAACAATACTTTGTTTTAACTGTAAGCAACCATTACTCTATTTACCACCCAGTCTTACTAGGACACCAGGTCAACATTGTGATCAAAGGGTGTATAAATATTTCCTTTTTGGAATACTTCGTCAACCCAGTCATCAAAAAGTGTGGCATCGTGTTGACGACGCGTTGTGATTTATCAATTCTCGAAGTTATTAAGATTAGGGGTAAAAAGTATGGCATTTTAGCTTGTGGACACTCTATAAGGCACAAATTTTATCCGATTGTGATGAAGCTTCACATAATTTTAGGTTTATATCTCAAAGATCTCGATTTCTTTCGATATTCGCGCATATCGGACAGTAACTTCCTGGATTATGACCCCAATTGTATTCCAGAAACGGCCCGACAAATTAAGGGTCGCATATAGTGTAAAAGTATGTAATGGCCCCTGTTAGTACTAAAAAATCGCCTTTTTTAAACTTGTTCTCTGCCCATCCCTTGCAAAATGTGGGCATATCTTTGATGCCAAGAGCTTTTTTTTTATTATCGTGTCATTAAAATTTATATTTCATAGTTGTTTCTTATGATAAGTATCCAGGGGCTAGAATTTCACACTCATTGTCCATTACGAATGGATTCCTGGTTATTTTACAAAAAAAAATTATCATAATTCAAATATAATTTATATTGTTTTCCCGGCATTTGTGTTTTGTCTGTGTATTCATTGATGTTTGTATTGTAGATCTTGTGATTGGGATATAAAATTAAAAGAAATCCTACAACATTTCCAATCCGCTGACGACTACAGAACATCTGAAATGACCTTAAAAGATATACTAACTCATCGTTCGGGTTTAGAGTCTATTGACTTTGGCATTCATGTGGGATATCCGACTATTACCAGAGAACAGCTGTGTCGGTAGGTAATTTGAAATATGCAAGTAATTATGAATGTATAGGATCAGATAGGTTTGACAACGCCTTCAATGATATTTCATTACTACCCGATACCGGGACAGAAAACGAGCCAAAATTCTATGTTGAATGATTAAATGGTTTCGTATGGAATAGCTTGTTATAAGAAGTCAGTTTAGGTTTCTTTTACAACATGTCAACGTTTATGCACTACGAATAGCTGAATAAATAGGACATTCTGTTAAATTAACTTAAATGCACTTGTTAACGTCTTTCGGTTCTTTGCGTTTACATATGGACTACATTACTGTTTCTACTTTGATCTGCAGAATTTCTTTGTTTATAATTTTAAGTTATGGGATTTTTATTTCTATTTTTATAAAACGTAACTGTATGGTTTTCTTTTATATATAACATTACTCCGAATCTTAAATAAGAATGCTGAGCCCGTCCTTCCTTGGCAGAAAGAAAAGCTAGCTATTAGGAAATTAAATGCTAAATTAAAACATTTTAATACATAAAAATTAAATTAATCTTTATTAAATTGGTTACATTATACTGTGTATAATGATTATATAATTTTTTTCAAACAAATAAACATCGCACAAATTTTGGTTTAGCTGTGGTCGGTTCATTGCTACGATAGATGCGTAATAAATATTTCATGAATCGGAAGTGACGAACGCCAAAGGAAAACACGAGTTATCCCTCTATATCTGACAATTCAATGAAGTAATTTTTATTCCTTCTATACCTTATAAAATATGGTAATGCACGGACTTTTCTGTTTTAATCTCGTGTTCTCTTATCTTGTTGCAGTCAATTCTTTTTATGAATTGTCAGATATCCTCGCACAACAACTTTTGGTCTTCGAAGGAATTATTAGTGTTATCTCTTGGCGATTCATGAAATATTTATTACTCATCTATCTTCTAGGTTAAATCAAAATAAAACCAAGTACAAACAACCCAAACCATTAGTCAAAATTCGAAGTCCATAAATACGGTCGAGGCAAAATATTTTAATCAGCAACTGGACTGTTCACCGTGTACAAAATACACCACAATTTGGAAAGTGTTAAAACCAGTTCTATCACATATGTGATAATGACTGACATGAGTGGGTATAATGTGAGAGATATGCTACATCATTGAGCAGTTCGCATAGCTTAGGAATCGATGTACCAGGCCACTACCACTATTCTATTTTTTAGATGTCAGTTTTGTATTTCAGGAAGCTTAAACATCTTAAAGAGTCACATTTATTTCGGGACCAGTTCAGTTACAATAATTTATTATATATGCTGGCGGGGCACGTAGCCGAAGTCATCGGCAATGACACTTGGGAGCATCTTATACAAACAAGAATTTTTGACAAGTATAACATGGTGTCTTCGGCAGTTTATGAAGATTCGTTAATGGCGAAGAATACAGCGATACCTTATATATATGACTCAATTGAAGATGAACTTCATGATGTACAGAATTTAACAAAGTACGTTATCTTTTATTTATTTATATCTACTTATTGCCATGAAAAAGCGCCACTTTTATAAAATGATGATTGTAAATCTCCTTCGAGAGATATACTCTTGCAATTCAGATCTTGACATGAGAATAATGTTTTCACGGTGGGATAAAGGCAAATTACTGAATTCAACGGAATAGGAATGTTGAAAGTCACGATTTGTTGGTGCAGCCATGGAGTATAACGCACCATACGTCCATCCTCTCAAACACAAATTACTGAATTCAACAGAATAGGAATTTTGAAAACCACAATCTTATAGTGCATTCAAAGCGTCTAAAATACGACCAGTGTAACGCTCACAGTTCTGTGGAAGACGCAACGATATATCACGATTGACGCACGAGGGCGCGAGTATCAAAGCCGTTCTCCGACCAGTCTTTTTCAGAAGACGGGATCCATCAGATATCGGCCAAGGTCTGGTCGACAACGCGTGACGACGCATCGGAAAGACCGGCAATTTATCCAAGGCCATCAACATCCCGTAACTGCTAATGTGGGGCGGTCATAATATTGTCAGTGCCGACCAATTATGATTCAACTCCGTTACTAATGTTTCAGCAAGTAAAGTTTTTATGATGTTGATTTTCAAGAAACGAACCGAAAATCACATATCAGTTGCTTTATGCCTCACCAGCACTTCCAGTCAAATCAGTGGTGGGTTTTCATTGCGTCTCGCCATATTATTATTACAAGGATGATCCACTTAGTAAATTGTTATATACGTTCTATTATTCAACATCAAGCCCAATCAATTCGAGGGGTTGGATGGCTGAGTGGTTGGCACGAGCGTGCTTAGCCTGTCATTGAGTCACCTGGTGTGGTTTCGAATCCCCACGTGTACGTGACAAGAGGAAGGGGCACCTTCAACCTCGTGGGTTTTCTCTGGGTCCTCTGGTTTCCACTGCTAAAGATCTCTACGCGCAAACGAATTATTGAAATAAAATTAAACCGTATGTTAGTCCCGAAATGAACTAGATTGTGTCGAGTGGACGTTAAACCCCATTTCTTTCTCTATCTCGATCAATTCGATTGATAAAGTATAAGCAACCTAACATAAGAAGTTCTGATGTTGCGACTCGCATGCTGTTTCCCGATTTTATTATTTTGAACACTTTTGACAGCCCAACTTTTATTTCAATTATTGAAATAACAGTTTATTTGTTATAGTGATTAGATATATTAGAGCATATCACCATTCCCATTGTGTACACATGGGTATCAGTTAAAATAATCTGGTGGCAGTTGGAAATTAACGAGTTAATGGAAATGCCACTGGTCTGTTTGTACCCCAAACCACCCTGTAAAGTAACCATAAAATAGATATTATTAACGTTATATATGAGTTTTTAAAGCTAAAAATTACAGTAAGCCTTTTTGACTTTCTCATTTCCAGTGACTGCGCATTCCTGTAAATACAGCAACTTTTATCAGTTGTATTTATCATTCATACGTATAAGCAAACCCTATTTTAAATATACTATTAACATTACCCAGTATGTTGTGTTTACAATTTACCATGTAAAGTCTGTGAATGTTCTCTTTAGAATGTATCCAGCTGATCCAGCAGGCAGTATATTTACCAACTCAAAAGATATGAAAATTTGGCTGTCACATCTGTTAAGCTTATTTGATGAACACTTGGCCTCGGAATATTGCCACCGTACCACATTCAATAAAGTAATAACGGCTTCTGATTATGGTGACGTTTTCCAAAAATATAAAGCTCCCGAATTAGATGTTAAATATCATGCTTGTGGTTATGCTCTTGGGTGGTTCGTATCCAACTATAAAGGTAAAAGTTACATAATATTCGCCTTTTCAATGAAAACATAATCTTTATGATTGGTTCGTCTGTTCGTCACCCATTTTGAGTCGCAATAACTCTACTTTGAAGTGGGGTCGAATGTCATCATCGATGTAATTGTTCATTAGGTGTATGCAATCATCTTGGTCGAGAATTGGGACTCGTGTCTCTGCGTAGGTTTACCGGCAGCTGTCCGAGACCTGTTTGGAAGAAACAGTACTGATTCTATTTGAGACACGTTTTTCAAACTTGGTGCAAATGTCTGTTGGTCTATAGTTTTCTAACATCAATATAGGTTTGATATAGAATATGTTTAACTTTGCTTGTTAGAAGCTCGATATGAAGATAAATAATTTTTATACGTCCACATCCATAAAGTGGACGTATTATGCCGTCGCCCCTATCTGTGTATACGTTTTATCTTGTTCACTTCAAATAGTATCATATCAATCAACGCATATTGTCGCGGTCCTTGTTTCATTAAAGAGGGGGTGGGGGGTAGGGAAATCAGCTTCGCCATCGGCTTGTTATAATGCCATCACTTCGAATAATCCATGTATAAATATTTATAGCGCTAAAAGATGTGTATCCGATATTAACAATTTCAGGATATGAGATAATAACACATAATGGTGACATCTACGGATACAGTTCCCTGATAGTACTGATACCAAGTATTAAATTTGCTCTATATGGAAACACAAATGGTCCCGGCGGAGAAGAGGGGATTATCGCTTTGCAGCAGATAGCATATTACATGTTAGATGTTTTTGCCCTTCACGAAACTCCATGGACAAATATGTCGACGGCTTGTGCACATCCTATGGCTTTTCCTTACAATTATACGGATGCGTTGGTGGGCAAAAGTGGACATGGCATTCTCAACCCTGAAAGATATACCGGTATCTATGGGCATCCTATAATAGGAGATATGACAATAGCATATATTAAAGACGAAGACGTATTAATGTGCCGTATGGGATACAAGTTTAAGGGTTATATGTTGAGGGAAAGTGATAACATGTTTTTTGTTAGTCCAGATGGAGTTATAAAATATCTTTATGAAATTAGAGGAGGGCAAGTGGGTTTGTTCTTTGACAATACCACCTTGACTGAAGAAGGTTTATTTGAAAATGTAACATTAAAATTTAGCATAGCGGGATATGAGTTCAGTCGGAGAATTCGATTTTCAAACGAGGTGATAAATTCTTCATCGCGTTTGAGTGACGTTTCGTGGGTGTTTCTATTTCCAGTTGTCGTATTTTACAGCGTTTTTGACAAAAACTGATGACGGTTTGTCAATGAAATTAGGATGGTTATAAATAATTTCCAATATCTTCCACATCTCTAGTTCTTTTACGTTAATTAAACTACTGGGATAACAGTATGATTCAACTGGCTCGATACATGTACTATTTTAGTCTACAGTCGACATTGACATAGTTCAATATTATGCTAGATTAATTAATGTTCTTTGTTATGAAAAATATTCCCATGGGTAAAGGCGTCCTTTTATCATCTGCATGTTAGACAAGTGAATAAATTTTACAGATACAGCATTCCAGACCAAATTTCAGAATCTAGTATCGACATTTCGTTGAGTTTTTCTCCGTCTGATTGAGCTTTGTAAGTACTCAACACGTCAAACGATTTTTTTTCTCCTTTCAAGAGCACCGGAATTGTTAAAATTACTGGAATTAAGCCGTTTGTAATACAGAGAGGAAAATAACTTAAAATCACAGCGAGTTTTGGAAAAAGAAACTTCCATGCAATTGTGCATTTAGTAAAAATGGGCAACCGTAAGAAATTCAGACCCACAGAGAAACCGACCAAACCCGGTAACCAGTCTATAACGCAAGATTTGCTGGGATTGTTTAGCTTGTAATAAATTGAAATCCTGCTGTTTTTAAATATGAAGTTATTGTCATATTTAGTTTTGCTGGGTTGTTTTTCCTATTGTTGAACCGTTCATTCGCCCTCTAGGTCCAGGGTTTGAATATTATTTGAACTATAATATTATTTGCACATATTTTTTATATATATTTTGTCATTGTCATTCCTTAGGACAAATAATGGATGACATAATATATATATATATATATATATAAATATATGCAAGTAATATTATAGTTAAAAAAATATTCAAAAGCAATTCACACCATATCATTGCAGATAGTATCAACAAAATTAGTAATTGAACTAGAAATAAAATGAATTACAATTATTATTTATTATTCAGCAATGCTGTTATCGTTGTTTACAAGTACATGTATTTCATAATATTTATACGTTCACATTGAAATGTGGTCATATATAGTTATCCCGGTCTGTCCCACGTAAATAATTGCTTGTAAACACTCCAGAGGCTACACATCATAAGACGACGAAACCTATTGATTTTCAGCAAATTATGATAATTACCGCCAGAGATAAAGCTCTTGGTCACTTTGATAGATCTTGTGGATGTCTAGAGGCTCAAGTGATCATCTGATTGAATATAAATTTATACGCAGTGTTTATGGTCAGGTGGTGAAGAAGACTGTTTATTATCAGTAATTCCCGATAATTACTGTCAGATTTATTTCCCTTGGTTACTTGGAACAATCTTGTAAATACTCAAGATTAAAAATTTAGTTTTCAAGGGCCTTTATTTTCATGAAATGTAGAATACACCCCCCCCCCTCTTTTGCTCAAATTCCTGAAAACATCCTTGTTGTAGACCCCCAAGAGAAAGGCCATATGGAAGGAAGTCCGGAAAAAGAAATTGTGTTTGAAGGACCAATTTGTCTGCTCCAACCGGGTTAATGGAGAAGGGTATACGTCCTTCCATTGGGGAAATATCCGGATAGCTGCGTTTTCGGGGACTCTTTATCGAATTACAACTGCCAAGGATTCATTTAATTGCAACCGACAAAGACAACCTTTCACGACCAACACCTGTATCAAAACCGGGAGCCTGCCTTATTTGCTCAGCGAGGCACTTTGGCTTGGCTTCCAAGAAACTAATATATCCGTGGTTACGTGCCTGTAAACTCGAACTCATTCACGACACGACGAATGTCGCGATTAGTCTAGATGTGTGCTACGGGGAATAACACATGACATTCCCGTTGCTTAATTCTATGGCCAGATACTCATATAAGGGAAGTAACTTCATTTATGACTAAAAGGAAACAGCCCACAAGTAATTTTCTGGTTTCATTGCCTGCCTCCCAAGTATTTCCCAAATGTTCGTTAGGCATGAACGCCTTCCACCAGAGACAGAGCAACACCTGTTCACGTGTTTGTTCTTAAATTGTTAAAGTAAAATTGGGTAAGATTCCGTTAATTATCTCCGAGTCAGATCCCCAGTGTTTACCCACCTAATCTGTGATGGCCCGAGTGAAAAGGGTTGAGGGGTTATGACAGGGCGACAGACAGGAAAATATCTACTATTAACACTGATAAGCCCTATACAGCCACTAAGCTATTCTACTAGCAGCATGCAACATGTACAACCACTACTGCAGCCATACATAGATATAAATAAAAGCTTCCTACTTACTATAATAAAAGCAATCTATTGTGTGTCCCATGGTAAATAATAAACGGATTTCTACGATTATGAACAAACTACTCTACTTAAGTTATTATAAACTTACCTATGTGTTTAAAACCACCTCCGGTTAAATAAAATTCATTGCACAATTAAACATCCCAACGGAAAAAAGAGGTTCTCTCTTGAAAATTCAATGTTTTTGCTTGTATTTTCGTCTGTGTTCATCACAACATTACACACGTGACGTTATGGGCTAAACCATCGTAATTATGCTGAAGGGGGTAATCTATGATAACCACGTGTGTTGTAATCAAAACAGAACACTGCCTTTCGGTCGTTTGAGTTTGGGCAAGAAAATAGCAACTGGAGACAATGACATTAATTTTAAACCGTTTGATTGTCAGTCTGCTAAATGTTATTTACGGATTATACGAATACTCGTAAATACATGTATAATATTGCTTTTCACCCCGTAATTTCACCCGTGTATATTATATATATTTTTATAAAACACATTACAGCCCAGTCAATCATAATTTTAATTGATCATATTTCGTATGAAAAAGACCGCCGCTTCTCAATAATTTCCATATTTTATTCACGTTCGGACTGTTCATATCATTAATGTTCCTGATTAAATTACTTGTTTTTGTTCATTCGACAGATACTGAAATCGAAACATTCTTGATAAGAACAGTTCGGGATGTCTAAACATCGTTTATCGTCTTTATAAAAAATGTATTTAAAACAAAAAAATCACACGTCAGATTTTGTGTATTATTTGGTTTTGTGTGTTAATTATGCAGACCGCGGGGAAAATTCGTGCAAGTTTCGCGGCACTAAATTTAACCATCTGTGTAGCATATAATATGACATGGTACCTTTTACGGCAATATAATTCAAAGCGTTGATTAGCTGGGACATGATCGCGATCTACGAAATGCCATCGGAAAATTCCATTCTCCGTGGATTTCAAAATCTTATGGGTAAACAGCCTTGTGAATTTCACGATTATAAAATTCTGAACACACCAGAAATAATATTTAAAGAGAAATAGAAAGATATGGAACTATCTACCGATAATTAAACTGATGCGCGGTATGATTTGGTGATAATAATTATTGGTATTTATCTATAAAAAAAACCGTTATATACCTATTCAATGATTCAATGGCCTCGGCTATTAATTTTGCCGAGGCAAATGTAAAATACATCGGAATTTAGGCCTACCTCGTCCACAGCAGATTGCCGGGGTTAATTGGCAGGACTGCTTAAGTTCATCATCAGGAAATATTAAAAATATTCAACGGTGATATTCAAGGCCAGTAAAACAAATGTAATTCAAAAGAAAAAAATTCCCCCAGAACTCTCTAACCAAATAATTAATACAAGGCGGAAACAAAATATCGGACTATGGGCGTATTTATGTTTGTAAGCGCTCAAACTCATTACTGGGTCTCAGAGCAAAAGCTTATTCATACATGTCGCGTTCGATTATTTGCTCCGTGCTTACTCGGGCAGGATCCTCGAATAAGTTTCGACATGCGCAGTGGGAATGGGTAATCAAACGGCGCGGCACTTTCTTCGGATATCAAAATGGAAGATGAACGTCACCAAACAATTAATTGTGCTCGATGTTCTGATAAATAACAACGAGCAAACAATAATCCGTCAACAAACTTTAGACTTTTTCATTGGTATCTCATTGGAAGCCCATATTATGCAGAACATACTTTAAATCACATTTTCGTTCAACCAATGTAACCTTTGGTTAGCTTTGTTAACCATCTCCATAGCTTACAAGAATAAACACAACACTACTGAGACAAGTGTCAACAATAATTCTTCCGTCGCCTAAACTTTTAGCGGCAAATATAACTTCGATCAAATAATTTATTTGCTTCCATGCTGAATAATAGGATACTTCCAGTAGTAACCCGAACGCATTCGCGGTGGCTAGAGTAAGCGCGGGGCCAGTAATCGAACGCATCAACACAAAATATGAACTGTCGTAAAATAGCCTTGCTTTGACCCCCTCATACGAAATGATCTATTCCGATAAGTGACGTAATAAGCTTCCATTTTTTATTTCTCAAAGTTTGTGATAAGTTCAATTTTACAAGAGAGAACTTTTTTATTCGTTGGTATATTTAGCTGTATAACGGATTTTATTTAACCGGAGGTAATTTTAAACACATAGGTAAGTTTATAATAACTTAAGTAGAGTAGTTTGTTCATAATCGTAGAAATCCGTTTATTATTTACCATGGGACACACAATTTTTAATAAGTTACTATCCTTATAGGCTAGTCCTGGAAATCTAGACGGTAATTCCAATAATCCGGGTATTCACGTCTCTGAATATCCACGTATCCTCGAGTCGTTTAAAGTAGCTTAGTAGTGTGAGTCTCCAAAAAGTCTCAAGTAGTCTCAGAAGGGCGAATATGGACCAACCCCGGCCTTTATACCCCAAAAAACATGCGCGTGCAAAATTAATAAACGTCAGGGACGAGCTGATCTATTTTGACTTGAGAGAGATCAGCTCACGTCTGCAACAGTGTGTATGAAGTTGACCATTGAAGTTTTAAGATACACACACTATAAACATGTAATATCCGTGATCATATCACCGTGACCAACTTCTGAAAGGTGTATACCAACGATTTTCAACAGGGATTCCATAAATCTTAAACAAATATTCAAAAATAATCCCCTCTGTGATACAATCAAAACAGATTTTTGCAAGCGAGAAATTAAATTTGATATAAATTTGTAAGCAAATCCTACGTTCACATTTTCTTTAATATCATTCAGTATTACCTCCCCACAGTTAGTAATATTATTGCCAGACATGTACCCTTATTATGTATTGCTGTATCTCAAAATTAGGGTTAAGTAAGTGTTTTATGCGGAGGACAATATCAGTGATGATTTGACATTATTATCACATTTGAATTCATGTGTTACAAGGCAGCATTCTAATATTCACATTTCAAAGTCATTTTTGTACCCTCCGCCGCGAATCACTACACGCACATGTTTAGGCATTATCAAAAGTTTCTAGATTCCTTCTATCATACCAAATTATATTTGCTGACTGTGGCTCACATTGATACATTTTATGTTTAAAAACACGAAATTACTTGTGTTAAATATACAAGAAAGCACAGGGTTTTATAATTATACACAAGTTGGCGTTAATGCAATATAAAGAACACAACTTTGTGTTAATGTATTCGGAAAGAACACACACAAGTTTGTGAATACAGTGGAACGTCACTTCTGACATTGAACTGTATCGATACAAAATGCCGGATTATACAGCATGGCGGAATATTCGATTGTCTCAATACCGAAACTATTATTTTAATGCACCTTCGAATTACCTGAATTTAAACCAAGATAAACCTTTCTGTGCGTCATTCTGTTGATGTCTTCAAATTTAAAATGGTTTCTTACTGTTTCTTCAGTGTACCTTCTAGAAAGTAAAGTAGCATAACCTTCTCTGTGGTTCGTTCCCTACATTGACATAGGAAGTTCATCGTGATTTCCCCACCTTGTTTCTCCTTAATAGATGGGACGGAAAACTGAGGCCCCATGTATACACGTAAAAGTTTACGTGTGTACACGTAAAAGATCCCCTGGTAGTTGGAATTCGATTTAAGAGTAGGCAAACCTCGGCAGATTCCGTAACTTACATCTAACCTCGGCTGTATGACGAATTTCGCCATATTGGACCTACTTTGAAGGTCCTGGATGAAACATGGCTGCGCCCATACCGAACACAAATTGACGACCTATTTGGCTAGCGACCTATTCAGCTGTAAGATAATGACGAAATTACACTTCTATTCTGAGCTAAAAGGAATGGATAAAAAATAACATATTCTACTTTCATTTGATAGACATAACGTTGGATTTTATTGGTTGATAAATGGATGAGTTACGGCGACTGTTGTCTTTATTCTAAGTAGGTTTCCAACGAACAGGTTGCAGCACGATCGGTCAAATAGGTCTTCATTAGTCCATTATAGGAGCAGATCAGTTGGGCGTTAAACCCCATTTCCTTTTTCTCTGTGAATATATTGAATAATTAAAATAATCTGGATTACAAGGGCGTCACCTGCGATCGTAACGAGGAACTGGTTCTAGTCGTTTGGATGTTATGGAAATGACTGTACCACTTCGAGTAAAAAATAAACCATAGCATTTGGAATTTGATGGGGGCTATGATCGAGAAAACTCCGCTGTCAGAAATATAGCCATCCAATACCTCGCCTTACAGCATTGTCAAAGAAATGACAATAATATTATGGTAGTCTCCAATCCGTTCTACATTACAATTGCTGACGCCACAGAACTTGTGAAATATAGACTTGTTTTTGTGTGAATTATCTGTGGGGTTGTCCGCCTGCATTGAATATTAATATATTTTTACTCCGCAAGTATGAAATTATTTAATGAGAAGACGTCAGCATACTGGTGAGAAATTAATTTATTTGAATGACTACAGATATTAATCAGCCAACAGATAATCATAACTATATCAGATTTATTTCATTTCTCCTCGTAGTGTACGCGAACATTCTTTTTTAAGATACGTTTTCTGGAGAATCTGTGTGTTGACACTAAGATTATTTATCGACATGCCACGGAAATTAGTCTTTATCGTTTGGTTATTAAAACCGTCTACAAAACCTTAAACTCGCATAAAAAACTTTAAATCAGCTCCCCGAGCACCCGTGGTGGGGCTTTTAAAAATATTATGAATGTCGATATGTTCACAAAGATATATAATCATCGATAAAGCATTAAAACAGAGTTCATCCTTTTGTTGGTGGGAGATAACTCAGCCAGTATAAAATTGGCTTTCCCCCGAATGACCTTTTAACAATTGTCTTGAAATTGTCTATTTATAAGCTGGTTGGTTCAAATCAGGCCGGTTAATTAGGTCATTCCCATACGAAAATTTTATCAATCGGGAATTCTCAGTTAGGGATGGGTCGACGTCTAACTTGGTGATCGGAGATTTCTGATCTCCCCAACCGGCCTAGCTAGCCTAGTCTCCTTGGTATATATTATGAATGTTCTATCCGGCCACATTTCCGTGGACGTATTATGCCGTCACCAATGTCCGCCCGGGCGTCGATTTACATTTTGATGCAAGCTTAGAAATATGTTCAAATACCCCAAATGACGCATATCGAATGGGTCGACGTTAAACTTGGTGATCGGAGATTTCTGATCTCCCCAACCGGCCTGCAAACCTTAGTGGTCTAACTAAAATTAATATCGTCTAACTCTATAGCTAGTCTAGTCTCCTTGGTATATATTAAGAATGTTCTATACGGCCAAATTTTCGTGGACGTACAATTATGCCATCACCACTGTCCGCCCGGGCGTCGATTCACATTTTGACGCGAGCTTAGAAATATGTTCAAATACCCCAAATGACGCATATCGAATCGTAATTTGTAGATTTTCGTGTAAATCTTGGCTCACATCCTGAAAAAAAACAGTGACTCTATTCTAATACATATACACAAATTTTGTTGACACTATGTGCCTGATTCTGAGGACATTTAACATGTTAAGGATCAACAGATACTGTAAGATTTCGTATCGGTGCTCACAAGTCTCCTTTGGTTAAGATCCCAGCCTTTTTACGTAGAAAATGAAATAAGTTCAACGTTTCTGCAAAATGTTTTTGTTCGATTTAGATGAAACTTAAATGTAAGTTGTTATCATAAAAGGCATCTGGTAAATAGAACAGACTGTTTGTTGAAGGTAACTGGGTGGTTAATTAAAATTTATTGAAATTTATTTTTAGACAGATAATAATATGGTACAAACATGTTTATGTTCCAATTTAAATATTCGTATCTTGTAAACGAAAGGGTGGTCAATGCGAACAGTTCATACAAAGGGGTAAACAGAAACACGTCATATATTATTCATTATCTTTACACTTAAAATTAAATTAACAGCTTAGTAATAGACAACCATTAGCTTATTACGGGAGGGTGTTTGAAAATTACTCAGAATAGACAGAAATGGGGATATAATTGTCACTTATAGCTCAGAGAACGAAAGGCAACATGGTGGAAATTGTATTAAGAACTTCCTGTTCAATATATCTAACCTGTCTACAGAATGAAATTACCATAAACTCATCAAATTTGGATGGAATCACCAGCACTAATATTCCTAGCGAAGATAACTAGCATTGTATATTGTACTCGAATATAATTGTCCTGGGACTGGAATAAAGATATCTAGAAATCATTCTTGCTATATGTTTGCTGTATAAAATATTGTTAAAGTGACTATCCTTCTAAAATACTACTCTAACACGTTTCTCCTTTCTTTTGCATCTTATATCTGTAAACGGGCCACGTTTGTGTTACTTTATAATGAAATTGCACACACCATGCAACAACTGAATTCTCTAATTATTTCCGTAGATTGTTTTTAAAAGTAGAAAACGTAATAGAACGCAGCGGAAGCGAATAGGGCGCATTAAGATCGCAGTTGTGACAAAACTAGGAATACATAGCGTAATTAGCGATTTAAGAACATTACTGTAAACTACCCCGTATCATGGATATCACAAATTTAGTCAATGGCACTGCGCTTTGGTGAAAAATGTCAAAATCCGTGAGCACAAATCTGTTGATGGCTGATCGCAGTCGAGTGTAACATTTTATAGGCACATTGTGTGTAAAGTTAGATATGTTATCCTGGAGACTAATGACAACCCCACCGTCGTTCACATCCGAGTAGAATAGGGCATTTGCAGAATGTCGTCCAGCAATTATATCAATGAATTGGTGCTAATTATGCCTACCGGAGAATGAATCGGTATTGTGTCATATTCTTTATACAAGGATACCGGTGATTAACGTAAATCCCTGGTGGTTAACATCATTTTACGCTCTTCTTCATGTTTTCAATTGATCCCCGGTCGTTTCAGTACAATTATGCTAAAATAACTATCATCAAAACATGTTACATTCATGTTTAAAATAACGAGGTGTCAATTGCATTTTCGGAAAGTATCAAATTTATCTCAGCTTAATCACACTAATATGTATACAGATTGATTACTTTTTAGGTTTTAATTGAGACAACAAAATCAAAATGCCAACACCGAAATATCCTCCCGGTTTAGATTCAATTGGATTAAAGTCAGGCCCAATAATCAGATTTTGTAAACACATTAATATCACCCGACAATAAAATTAAATGGTCAGCCTACCATAGATTGTAACACTGGGAGAAATGTATACCTGTCTATTGATTCCGTCAAGAAAAATAAGCATGAGATGTAGCACAACCCGACGATATTGAGCTATTTTCAAGAGATTCAGCTATTATAATATTGCAGTTTTCAATGGATTCATATATCGCTCGAATCACGCCCATGGACTTTAAATGGGAGACAGTTGGATGAATAATTTCACAGATTCGTTTGGTGATTATCCGCCAAATAATAATGCCAATTTCCGCAGTTTCGTCTATACCTCGACCAAATGATATGAATTATGGAGGGTCTAGTCTGACTATTATTCTGATCGGACGACGTGCAGCATACAGCATACCACAAACGCCCATAGCCCCCCCCCCCTCTCTTTCATATTACTTCATTCTTCCGAAACTATTTTGGACAATAATTATAAAGCAGTGCGATTGGAATTTCTTTTTAAAAAGGGTTGGTTTAAACATAGTCCTCGCCCCTTAACTATGACAAAAAGAGAGACCGAGAGAGAAATGGGGTTTAACGTCCACTCGACACTAAGTCATTTCGGGACTATCATACGGCTCAATTTTTTTAATAAATCGCTTAGGAGACTTTAGCAATGGAAGGCAACCGGAGGACCCGGAGAAAACGAACGCGGTTGGACAAGCGACATTACTCCTTGTCGCTAGTTGATTCAATGACAGACCTTATGACACAGCGCGCATGTGCTAACCATTCGGCCATCCACCCCCCTATGACAAAAAGAAAGTAATCGTGTGTTGCTATCAAAATGATAAGAATAAAATATAAAAAAACACACCCAATTTCGTTTTTCCATATTTAATATTAGTGAACCATAATATTGTCTGAAATTTGAACCTATTCTGTTTCCTAAGGAATATTAATAACATATAAAATATCGAATTGTGACAATTATCCTTGGGCCCCTTTGATTTAATTTAAATTGTCGTGCGTTGTAATAGTGAATGTTTTTTTTTTTTTGAACAAACGTTTATGGTTTAAATTTCAAACCTGTGTTTGTTTCGCGATTACATTTTGATAACGTTACACACAAATAATTATTACCTTTGAGACATTAGTAAACTACTACTATCACAATATAGGAAAAATGATTTGCCGGTCGTGTAATGACAATTACAAAACTATAAATTACATATATACATGTAGAGCTGTCACTTTCAATTTCAGGTGAGACAACATTGACATTGTTTAGCAACTAATAGGCTACACAAATTCATACCAATGCACCATGCGGGATTACATGTATTTACAATTTTCTTAAAACCGAAACAAAGTAGGCCTTTGCGGGTTCTGCGTGGATTTACTTGCCATGCCCGTCAAGATATTGACATGGCCTTACCTCATCTTGTACTAATTATTGTAATACCCTCTCAGACAATATTCACTGATAAGTCTAGGGTATGTCTGAATTGATTTAACGAGAACTATTAGGACAGTCTGTCAGTTTACCCAAAGATGATGATGAAAAGAGAAAGAATTATTCCCTTCGGGATACGATCGACTTTTGTATAAAGCTATCGACTGTATTATAATTGTATTCTGATATCGACTTTTGGCAACCTAGTTCCTGTGTTGGTGGTGGGGCCTACTAAAACCATTAACAACTATAGGCGCTAGTGCCAACCAGCAGAAAAAACATCAACCAGCGCTACTTGCCTTCACAAGATTTAAAAGTTAATATCTATACCCGAAAATATCACCGACATTGACCAATTTTTTAAAATCCCCTTTCTGTCGAACATTCGTAAAATCCTTGAAATAACAGAGAGATTATTCTGGTCCGAACCAACAACCATTGTTATTGCGAAGAGCATCAACAAATCACTAATGACGTCTCAAGAAATTTGAAAACATTGAAATCTTTATCACCTATTCCTCGATGGTGAAAGCTATAATGAAATGAAAGATTACATATTTATACGAATCCATCCATCATGAATCTGGTATTAGATTAAAATCACCAGACGGCTTTTAGATAAATCATAAAATCCGCTACTTTTCCTTGAATGTGCCTTTGATATAATATGGAATTACGGAATTAAATAATTGCAAAGACATGAGTGAATGGTGAAAAACCCATTTTAAAACTTTAAGTAGGGATTGTGTATTTAGATGAACTTCAGCTTTTCCAGGTTTTGATTTTTTTAAGATGACGATTGGTTTTCAATAAGTAAGCAAACAGAGCCGTGGTCTAGACTAGGAAACTAAACATCAAATATACAGATGACGAGCAAGGTACGTTGATTGAGATTAGTTCTTCGGAAATGGTCTAAATCACATCAGATGTCGGAAATATATATCAAAGAATGGTCATTAATATCAATCTGACAGAAATGTCATAACAAATGGGCAGTTTCAATTAGGAACTATCATGATGATTAATGATCTAAGCGAACCAAACATGTTGATTCGAAAACAATCAGTGATTGGCTAGAGTGATTCAAAATTGATGTTTGTGGAAATCAAGCTTTAGCAACCTCAACAATGCGCAGTTTTCTACTTTTGCATCTGGCTAATAAACGTGAGGGTGAGCGCACGCAGAACTAATATTAGGCTCATCCTTAGTAAGATTATTAGCCCGTTAAACAGAGTCTTCTCCTGGACAGTTTGAAGATGAGTAGACTTGACAATGTTTTAACGTGTAAATAATAACATAAGACGTTGCCCAGATAAAAGTAACACTGAGACGAACTAATTGATTTACGTTTAAATTACCGCGTTCCTGTCGACAATAACCTAATTTCCCGTCCTAATGGGAACTGAAGTCAGTTAGGACGTAGGCATGGGTGTTAACTGCCTTAGTTTGTAATTTGGAAGCATTATATCATTGATGTATCAACATCATCTCGGTACAGAAAGTTCCAATTTCGCAAAGAGTTCGAAAGAACATACAAATTGGAAGGCATGTAGAATAAGTCCGCACTAATATTTTAAACTAACTCATCATGCACAGGATAGATAACTGACATACATGTATTACAAGACCGTTTCGGTTTCTCACCAGAGGTCACATTTGTTTCGGGATTTTCGTGTTATAACAAGAAAAGGTTAAACTAAAGAGATTTTATGTACTGCGCCGTGGCGAATCACCCCATGAACATGACACATTTACAATAATAATGCGAACATGAAACGAACCACACATTTTCATACATAAGTCCGGGTGGAATAGCGTTCGGTTAAAATTGTACCCAGAACTGCGAGATTAAACTTGAAACAGTTTATGTAAGAAGTTTAACAGAAATTACCAGTATTCACGAATTTTAACACCTGTTTTATACTATTGTGCTTTCTTTTAAAAAAACAAACAAACAAAATATTTACTGAAACGAAACAAAGCAAAAAATCCGCCATTTTAATTTTATAGATCATTCTTTATTGAAAGATGTGGTGATGTTAATGACAACATGAACCTGTTCTGTAAATAAGGGTATTTCATACTATGTATAACATCCTCTTTAATTACTAATTTAAAGATGTGGCGATTAAATTGATATAAATTCTCACTGCCAATATTTAAAATTCTCTTTTAATTATTTTATAGTGGCTCATTTCCAATTGAGGATAATCTGTAACCGTTGTTGGGCTATTACGCGTTGGCGGCATAAACTCAAAGTTCTAAATTATTTTCAGTAAATGTCAATGGAAGCTAATTTTCCTTCCAGCATGTCTACACAGAAACGATAGCTAATTACTCTACCATTTCGTCTGAGGAATGTAACAAAATAAGTTTCACTCGAAGCCTGTTCATACACCTTCATTTTCATGTGAACGTGTATGTCGTCGCCACTGTCCGAAAGTCGGACGTCCCTAAATATTTATTTTTGTAGACACGAAAGGTCACAATTGCTACCCAACTTTTGTGTAACTTAAAACACATGGTTATATCACTGTTATAGTGTATCTTTGTATATATTTTATTACAAAATAATTTTAGTCAAATAGCAATTGACCAATGTCAGAATTGACTTCTTATCTTTCAAGTCTTTTAATTGTTTAGGTTTCAAAGATCTCGGATTGATTCGATGTTGGTGAATTCCCGGACTACTAATCCTGATAGTTGGGTTGTAGACAACCGGAACCATTTTTGAGAAAATAATACCCTGTTTACATTACGGCTGATCGCTATCTGGCACAAGATAAGCTAACAGGACGAATGCAGTGTTTGATTTTGGCGTAATGGCCGATCTCTGTCCAAATTACCTTAAGCATATAGTATTATGTCAAGACCAAAAGATCATAATACATGATTTTTCGAGTGTGGTGGACAGCTGTTATATTGATTTACAGAGTTTTTTTTATTTTCTATTGTCAATAATCTTCGGTGTTCAGCATTGGGATCATGTGAGGACGAAACCTATCGATATTCAGCTTTCCGCGACTTCTCATTAAGGTATTACATTTTGTTTTAATGATATATATATGTTTTACCTAAATGTGCATATTCGTACAATAAAATAGTATCCTATGTATTCGCAACACAAGAACTCTGCAATATTTTGACCGTCATCAAAGGCTTATATAAACAATAGCCTATAAAAGAAATCGTGTCAATACCGGTGATTCATGGGTGAAAATCTATAAAATCGTGTCAATACCGGTGATTTATCGGTGATAATCTATTTAATATACTGAGCGCCATAGAAAACACATCACTTAGTTTTTCGTATAATAAAATGATTGTGTAAACATATCTTATTTATTTTGCTTCTTATTGTGAACAATATTCAAAAGTACGACAGAGATGATTAATTCGCACGGCGTGCGTAAGAGCCAGTGGAAGAAACACGCGCTACTGACATCTCTGTGTTGTACTTTTGGTTTCGACCAACTCTGACTGTGTACCGTTGATTACAAATTAAACATCCATAAGTGTACAAATGTGTTGTTATTGATGTGTTCCCATTTGAATATTGTATATTGTAAACAACAAGAAGCAAAATAAATAAGATATGTTTACAGGATCATTTTGTTATACGAAAAACTAAGTGATGCGTCTTCTATGACGCTCAGTATAATTCGAAACTATTATTTTATGAAGGCATTAAGTGTTCACCGATACAATCTGATGGCCTTAATCACAGACCTAAACTATCTCCGTAATAAAAATCTGTTTAACGTCCTACTGTTTTGATCCGATTGGGTCAATGGAGACGGGTTGTGAGTTTGGGAATGGACTATGAGCTAACAGCAGACAATAACTTTAAGTATGTATTTTACAGGTTCCAAAATTTAAAATACGGCATTTGTATTTTGCAGTCGGTCAATGGCATAACCGTCGGAGAAGGGGTCAATATTGTTAACCCTCTTGATATTTTAACTATTCAAAACGCGTCTAGAAACTGTCACACTTGAACATTAAATAGTTATTTTAATCTTGGTAAATAATCTTTGCGTATGTATATTTCTCCAACAAGACATCAGTCTCGTTTTTTTAAAAGAACGATGTTACAATCTTCTCGCAGCTGCCGTTGAAGACGTTAGGTCTCACAATTAGTGTTGTAAACTATGTACTCAACGAGCAAACATGATATTAAATCAATTATTACATTCATTAAATTAGTCTGAGTCGTAATTAGACAGAACTTTGAAAATCCTGTATATCTATGTTAAACAGATTAAAGGGACCGTCCCAAATAATTCGTAAATAAAGCTAAGTAAAGTATTTTAGCTATGTGATGAATCGTCTAGCCTTTGTATAGCATACAAAATATGAAAATATTCAACTTTAAATCTAATGGTAGCCAGCAACGGATTTATACTGTCTATTTGTCCGAAGATGCTGTTACGTCACGACATTGTGTGACATGCATTCCGGTAGTGGTTCCACATTCATTAGTGAGAACAATAACTTATAAAGTAAAATTGGCCACAACACAAATTTGAAAATGGATGTTTATAACCCAAAGATTTTAGTTTTTTTCATACTTCTTGCAGGGTTTCGTTTGATAAGGCCCAATAACACTCAAACACTGCAGTAACGAAAGCAAATGTCTGTCCTAAATTAATACTGCATAACAATATCATTCCAGTTTAACCAAAGCTCCAGATATGTTTACATAACGTTACGCCATGACTGACGAAATGTAATACGCCCAATTAACCAGTGCATATAGCAGAATATTGCAGAAAAACTAATTGCGTGACACACGAGACTATCCAAACGACTACAATGTAAACAATATGGATTGGAGACGAACAATAGTTTCGTCGTTTTTAATACCCAAAATTCCTATTACTGTCAAAAGGTATAGGGATTAAACGAAGGGCAGTCATGTTGCCGTGTAGTTAAGAGAGATTTAATTGAACTGGAAGAATAGACACACTCCCTCAAAAGCTCAAGTGTCAGAGGTCAATCCAGCAGTGGCCAGAGATGGACTTATGGGTAACTCAAAGATCTTGGATCCTTTCGATATTTTTATCCGTTTGAATACACAACCGTTACACCCCAATGATGTTTCAGTTCGAATTTCGTGAAAATCGGTTCAAAACTGCCAGATACAAATAGTGTTCATGTATGGTATATAGAGGTTGTGGACCCTCTAGAGTTCACAGTTTTGATGAAACTTGAAATACATCTATGTGCATATCGGATTGTAATTCACTGAATTATGGTTCAAGAATGTATAAAAAAACACGGTTTTAAATTGGACTGAAACTGCCTGACAAAATTACCACTCGTTGTAGGCAAATAGTGTAAAAGAATGTAACACCAAGGTTGTGAACTGTCTAGATTTTGATGAAACTTAAAATATATCCTTCGATATTTGTGTATTTCAGATCATCATTTCCTGGATTATTATCGCTTTTTTGTTTAGCTTGTTCTCTACCCATCTCTTGCAAAGTGGGATTACCTTGCCTGACGACCGCTGGTTGATTAGAGTGGTGGGATATGAAAATTAATTAAATCAATTTCAATTTTAAAACAAGTAATCAATAAATACTAATCATTCGGTCCATTTAATTCTATTGCGGATATAATAATAGTCTTTTAATCAGTATAAGAGTTAATGAGCCTTTGAACGTAGCTATGTCAAGTGGGGCGTTGCATGTTCGACAGCTTTTGTCTTGTGGTATATAAATGATTCATTTTGAAATTCCGAGTTGTCCCTCCTTTTTAATCTGAATTCTAAAGCTTACTGGCGTGAAACAATACAACATATAGTGATGATGATTTTTTAAGATAGAATTGCCCGTATGTCTACAGAAAGACTCCCAGCACGCAACGAGATATGGTTAGACAAGCTGACGTATGAAAATCATACAAATAGATTTTTCAAATTTGCCCTGGCTATTGAACGGTTCAACTCTGTTCTCCAGACTTGTTTTGTAAAGACCCCCTCCCCCAATCTCTGCATTGAATTGCACGGTCTGATTTACTATATACTTTTAGAAGTGTTGTCTACTTCTCTTCAAGAAAATTGAAGCTACTTGTTTCTATTTTTCTGGGAAGTGTAATGTTCTTCAGGCAATTTGAACTGGAGAGTTTTACCTTACTAAATAATGTCTGGGCTGCTTCTTATAACTAATGGGACGCAATAAATAACGGCGCTCAAATCAGAATTTTTCTGTACTTGGTTTGATTGGTTTACATTGACTGTAGAGATTACGATAACGCCTGAAACACTCTTTCTGTCCTTTTTGCTAGAAAAGATTAGAATAGAGTTGTATACACCATATCCTAAGTCAATCAGTCATATCTAACATTCATGTCTTATATTTACTTACCATTATGGTAATTTGTGCTACTCTTCTTCAAATTTCAACTATTCCGGGTGTTTTTTACTTTTAATAAAAAAAAGGCGCCGTTTCAGACAAGTGGGAACCTGGTGTTAATTGAGTTCTTTCACCGCTCTAACATCTCAAAATCCAGTAAGTGACAATATCATTATGGAATCATTACAGTTTGAAGTGTAACCACACTTTGTCTTGAATGCCTCCAACCAAATTTGAAAACAATGTGGGCGTATAAAAATCAAAGCTATAATGTCTCATCAACGCAATAGTCATTGCGAGACAAACTACGATGGTGACGTTCCTTTCTTTACGTGTGTAATGTCAACATAGTCTCGTTTCCGTTCCCTGTTCTTCAATTTCCAGCCGTCAAGATTTTCTCACGTTTTTAGATTTGGATCGATAGGGTAACGAAATTGGTCCACGGTGTGCATGAGGCATGCCTGAGATAAATCAAAAATAAAAAAGTTGTAAACATTTTTTTGATCTGAAATTTGGAACAACTCTCCGATCATATACGAAAATTCATCAAAACTATCCCTTTTTTTATCCTAGCTACATGAATAAGAGACGGCGAAGTAGGATATTCAATATTCCTATCAACTGTGAGAAGTGTTCATTCAGAATTAAGTTTTGTGTGGCACCCAGTTTCGCCTTTACACTTTCACTAGGATTATACTTTCGTGACAACAATGCTTCACGCCAAATTTGAAAACAAATCCCGTTAACAACTGTAACCTCGATCCAGTTTCCGGAAAAGGGGGCTTAGTTCAGAACGGAAGTGCGCGGAAGGCTAAATATCGAAAATAAAACCGCTTGAAACTAGCCTCTATCGCACTCACATGCTAACTGTTAACAGTCGTTAATGATATGTGGGTGTATGATTCTGCGACTAGACAATTTATATGGTACTTACAGAGGTATAAGTAGTGTGAATAGCAAACTCATTACCGGTAGGTCACACTGCATATCTTGTTAGGCTTGGACGCAGAACCCTTTAGACGTTCGAGTGACCCCGAGGAAACTAGTTAGATTGAATGATATCTTGGAAGTCTGAAAGGAATTTCCATACTGATGTACATTTCAAGGTAGAAAATGTCTGCGTTAAAAGGTTGTATTGAGGATTCGTCTCCAGACTACCCTAGACTTTTGACAAAGAACGTCTCGTTATACATTTATGAATGTAGACGTCTGTCACACTAATAGGTACTGTGCCGAGTGGCATTAACAGGAATATTGAATAAACATTGAAAATGTCAATGTAATATTGATGGTGGTGTTACCTTTCCGAAAAATTATTCAAGACAATCCCGGTATATTCCTTAGAGCTGTCTGTTCAGCAATATATGTACACTACCAAAGAGAGCCTTATCATCAATTCAATAGCTGCCTAATAACTGTTAATTAAATATTTCAAAAAATTGTTTTAAACCTTTGTGTGTACATATTAGACAATAACCCCAATGGAACATATATCTGTCACAATATATATTCTGCCATAGCAACGATTCATCCTCATTTTTTGAGTCAATCATACCTTAGCCCACACGCTATTTACAAGTTAATCAGTATAAATCTAATCAATTTAAAAGATGTAAGGATGTTTTTGTTTAGTTCGGAAAGTTCCATACGACAAACTGTATTTCTTTTATAATTCAAAATTTATTCAGCCATTTTTTTAACTGCATTCTGTCTGCTTTCAAACAAACGTCTTCAGATGTTACACATCCGAAAATATTTCACAACTGTTACCCTGCGCTTCTCGACGAAAAGATTCAATAGTTAACTGGTTTACCATTTTAAAATATTCCCTGCCCATTTATTCATACTTAAATGAATACAATATAACAAATTATACCTATTTCCCGCCTGTCTGTCTGTATGCTGGTTGAACTACATGCTAGATTTAGGTAGATATGGGACCTTGCAAATCTGTAAATGATGTGATTTTATGGTAAAGGGGTATAAATGATCAATTCGTGAAACCAAATATTGCTGTCGAGTCGAAGTCAACGATTTTTTAAATAAGATGCGACGTTAATTTTTTTTTTAAATAGCTCAGCGACTGTCGGGCGACTTCATTCACTCTGAGAAATTGTAGGCTAGGCACTTGATTATAATACTGATGGTGATCTTGGTAGATAACTGCCATCATGCTGTAATAGAACTAAGCTCAGCTCAGTGACACATACGTACGTGACGTGAGAATTTGGCAAAACTCTAAAACTACTCTGACGCAACGTATCACGTATACGACACGGATAGGAGAAATTTCACTTGCCAAAAGTCTCTAATATTATCCAACCTACCCTCATACTCAATGGTTTCATTCCGTCCTGCTCGTATATATATATATATTTATATTACTACTATTTTTTGTATTTATTAAATCACTGCTGTGCATAATTATATTTTGATATTTTGTAACTATGGGTCTTAGACCTACTTACTTGAATAAACTATTTATTATTATTATTTATTAGAAATATATCCATTATTTACATAAATCATTCAGGAGATGGGCATGGTTATAGTTATCTACCCTTATAAAATTGAAGGCGAAACAACTGGTTTGTAAACTGTTATTTGATTGGTTGGTAGACCTTATCTACAATCAAGACCAGGGCAGATAATTTGAAATCTTGGAAACCCTATGAATTAACTCAGGGTATAGTGGAGTAGAACGGAATGGGAACACTAGGCATACCGAGGATGACCTACCCTTTACTTAAGTAACCAATGCCATTATCAATTGCAAAAGACTTATTTGTGCCATCTTCTATTACCTCGACGGGCTAATGGTGTATAAATAAATTTATTTTTAGCTCACCTTGTCTGAGACCGTCATCTTTCACAATTTGTATAGCTAAAGTAACTGATTTTTGTCATCATGTGGATGACATGATTTGTTGGAGACATTTTTTTTTGTATCTGTTCCTTAGAATAAGGAGTTATCGACTTCCTTGTCACAAGATCGTCCAAGAATGTGAATTGGAAATCTTTCGTTTCAATTGTGAATTTGATTTTGAAATTTAATTCATTCATTATTTCTTGGAAAATCTGCAAAGTTGCCAATTCATTCAATGTAATATACATAATATATCGTCTACGAATCGTCTCAATTGGTTTTCTAAGTATAATAATTTGTAATCGACACCATATTTATTTTCTATACGGTATATTTTTTCATCTAGAAATTCCATTGTTGAACTGCTTAATAGTGGCGCTCATCGCTAAACCAAGAATATGTTTGTAATTTATCTCCCAAATAGGCTGGTCCAGCCAATATTCAACGTCCAAGGTTATGAGAAATGTAAGTTGCCAATCATATTACAAAACATCCATGCCTTAGATTGTGCGGCAACGTATAAACAAAATCTATGTCATCCCGAATAACAGATTATACATTTGACATGTACAATATCAATGGAATTTGAAAGTCTTATTAGTAGGACAGAATGGGCCGGCAATTATCGGTCTTAATAGTCGCAGGTCTAGTTGAAAAACATTGATGAATTCGGCATTTTGGTGTATAATTGCACTCCTTGATCATCTTTGATTTTTTGGGGACTAAAACTGATTGTGTTGTACTTAAATTTCCGGGGATAATATTGTTCGTTGTTCGCCAGTTCTTTCTTATGGCCTTCAATTAAACTTAAATATACATATATGCTTCTAATGTTATAGAAATTAATTAATTCGACCTTTATATACATAACAAGCTCAAAATTGACCCCGTGGACACTCGAGTGGCGAGAATCCAGCGTCGATTTAGACAACCGTCCATTTTATAATTAATCATTAAATTATGGCTAGCATTTGCCATTAATTACTGACGTCACTCCCGGACTCTGACAATCGAGGGTACTGTAGGCATTGAGAATGTTACTTGATAATCGAGAATAAGTGGGTTGAGTTATCATCTGTCGATCGGCAATTCTCGGAGACGGAGCGGAGACAGTTGATGCCTATTTTTAGTCCAAACTTTCAACAATGAAGAATAAAGTAATTTGATACTTTCTCTTTTGATCATCTATTTTTAACTATTATATGAAGAATGGGTAACTCTTTATAAAAATCTTAACTAATGTATCTTGAAGTCGTTTATTAAACCCATTGTTCATTTATTATGATTAGAGTCGATGGTTTTACAAAAACAGAACGCATAAATTTTCTTTATCAAATCCCACAAACATGAGTCTGTGTTCAATCATTCGCCAAACTTGCAGTTGTTTTGGTGGCTTGCTTTAAAGCCATGTTCTTTCCAAAATATACTTCCAAGTATTGAAGCTTTGTAATACAATTTAAAGTGGTATTTACAGAACGTTACCAAAAACAACTAAATGGTCCCGATACACTATTGGTTTATATATTTGAATGATTCGCAAAAATATGTTAAGATTTGTTTCACCCATGCTACTCCATTCTGTAAAATTCGTGTTCTCAACTGCTTGATTCATTGTCGTATAATTGGGCGGTCGATATACTAAGTGAATTAGAACACTGGCACCCTTTAATAATTTAGCGTTAAAATGAATAATCGACACTTATTATCGTACTTGACGATGCAGACTAAAATTGGCAAAGCTTAAAACACTCAATATTGTGATTTGACGGAAATTTTCAATATATTTACTTTCCATTGTCTGATTTTTTTTAAAACTGTGTGGGCGGTTTGATTTTCTTCTAAATCTTACATAATTGATATTTAAAGTACATTTTCGAATTCATCGATAGATGCTTTGGAACACGATAACGTTGATTATAATTAAGTTAGAGCGATGAATAGTTTCATGAACTGAATACATTTAACGATTTCGAGAAAGAACATTTTCTGCACCGATTAAGCGATGTATGACTATGAACCTCGATAATCTAGTTTTAATTGAGTGTGAGTGGCGAAACGTGGTGTATCGTTTCATTATATCTATACCTTGACTAATTTCAATGATGGTCATTTTCTGTCCAGGTAGAGTAGCAGCCGCGGTATCCCTAGTGGTTTCATTGCGTTCTACTGAGTTAATGTATGGGGAGACACGTTTTCAAATTATCCACCCTTGATCATTGTGCTATTTTTTATCGACCAATCCCCTACACCGTTAATTGAAAAGAAAGTTGGCAAAGGGAAATAACTTTCATCGTACAGCCTAAATAAGAAAAATCCAAGTTATTCTAATTGCGTATTTATTATCAGCAAAATATTTCATTGAAGATCGGACGTTGATATTTATGTAGGGTCATGGGCTTTATTGAGAAGCGTTCGTACGTACCGGAGTTTTATGTCCACGTGATAAATAAGACATGTGACAATGAGAGAGGGAGAGAAATGGGGTTTAACGTCCACTCAACACAAACTAGGTCATTTCGAGACTAACATGGTTTAATTTAATTTCAATAATTCCCTTGCGCGTAGGGGTCTTTAGCAGTGAGAGGAAACCGGAGGAAACCCACAAGGTTGAGAAGGCGCCCCTATCTCCATGCCACATACGCTCACACATGGGCTTGAAACCACAGCCGCAAGCCAGAGGTGACCGGCCAGCTAGAGGTCGAAGCGCGGCACTCTAGACCACTAGGCCATCCCAACCCCCCATGTGACAATTAATCAAATTGCCGATTATAAGTTCCATAATAAAGATAAAAACGAATAGTAATACTAATTACAAAAGACAAACATAGATGTTATACATATTTGAAATCAGCAAAACATCCTACAGATTTTGATAATACAATTAAATATAAATGAATTAGAAATATATACTTGATTTACTGGTGTCAATCGAGTGAAAAGGGGAATTTCTGAGGACAACGGATGTGCCAACTGTATAAAAAATATTTCAACCAATGATGACAGCTGAAACATATTTTTTACTAGGAATACGTCACGATTCTTCTCATTCCACCTCAGCTTTCGGGACTGACAGGACTGAATTCCGCGTTACTCGATTGTAATTCTGTCGATTCGGGACGTTGTGGACTGTGAATTGAGCATCTCCTGCAGCTACATTCTAGGCCAGGGCAGATAATTTGAAATCACGGAAACCCTGTGGATTAACCCCGGGTATAGTGGAGTAGAACGGAATGAGAACATTGGGGATACCGAGGATGGTCGAGTAGCGGGTTCAGTTTAATTGTGGATACTTTGGAATAAAATAACTCTCCTAAATGAGGTAGAGTGTTCAAACTTTGTGTATGTTTATTAGCCGAGTCTACTTCGGGGAGGGTGGTGTTTTAATTTTTTACTTACGGGTGTAATTTAACCGCTCATTGGTCGGGCATTAGGTCCTCTTCAACTTTTCTTGGGTCAATTGGAGTGTCGTCGATCCTGCTGACAACTAGATCAATGACGTGTCCTTGACGATGAGTATGAGATCAAACGCCTCTGTGCTATGTCTCATTTTACAGGTTGATTGGAAGGCTCATTGAGAGCTGATATCTTTGTTGGTGATATGAATTCATTTAATAGTTTTTATGTCGTCTAGAGGTCACAATATGTTTCCGGCACATATCAAACCGTAACTGCCTTGGTGATTACTCTGATTATTTCAAACTCACCAACATATATGTAGCTTTTAGATCGAGTATAGGTCACAATTATCTTTCAATTTTGATTTGCGTCAACATATACAAACTTAGCTGATGATTTGAGTTTACGCAATAGTGACAAAGCATGTTATACAGATATACCAAGGTTGTTGACCCCCAGGGACCACAATTTACTCCTGATATAGATGAAACTGAAAAGGTATGATACAGATCTTGAATGTGTTCGATTTTGGTTAGCATCAGACCGCAATTCCGTTGGTTTTGGTCGCTGCCTTTTAGGCAGATTCCGAAATATGTACAAAGTTCCAGAGGGCCCAATATTTGTCTGATTTATATGAAACTTATCAAAAAGTTCTCTGATCTAAGATGAGGTGGAATTTGGTTGTGGCCCTATCGATATTCATAATTCACAACCTTGTGTTCCAGGGTTACCCCTTTTCCGAAAACCTTTCGATAGCGACAGAAGCTACAGTGTTTAACGTATTGGTCATGAGAAGACCAACCTTACCGATATTCATCTTTCCGTTTTCCATTCATTTCTCTAACAGATTTCATATTCGATGTGCAGCATTATAATGGTGAGCATGCAATATCGGTTTTGTCTTGCAAATTTAGGCGTATCTTGTATTCTTGTATGGCAACCGCTTGCTCAAGCTATTTGAAGACCAATGGAAATTTGAAACGGGTTTAATAATATTACAGATTATCTTGACTTAATTATGCATTCATCAGGAAAGGTTTTACTATTATACTCTTCTACATAGCAACAATCGACGGAATTATGAGTGTTTTACGATACATTGAATTATATTGGCATATTACACAATAATAAATGTCCAGCACGAACAACGTTCATGCATAACGCATAAGTCCCCACATTAATGTGTCATATTTTCTTTAAACGTAATGTATCAACTTCAAAATGAGTACGGCCATTAACTTATTTTACATTTAGGTGACGTGCTATTGTATCAGTTTTGATTTATATGAACTTTAACGAATATAATTGATATTGCATTTAATATACTCCACAGGCTTATTATATAACACTATTGTTCCATGTCGTGTGAAATATGTTAAAGATAAATAATTTACCAAGCCATGCTTGTAAGGACAAGATTATCTTTACAAATTTAAATTACCTACCATATTAATATGAAGAATTTAAGTTGTTATTCGTTTATTTATTATGTCGGGGTTGTTGAATGACTGCGACATATGATTTCTCAGACTCACAGTTACCAGGTGGTACCATGCAGGGACGGAGTTATCTATATGCTTGGCCAGTTACCGGATGGTACCATGCAGGGACGGAGTTATCTATATGCTTGGCCTTAAGATCTAGGAGACCTCCTAACAAAATGTATATTTCGACGTTCTCGGTTTAATTTTGTGGTTCTCGGCATTGCTCAATTGTGTTTACAAACACTCTCGTCTTCCTCTAGTCTTGAAAGTTAGGAATAGGGAGGGTTCGTAACAGAAGAATGGCCTTAGGCATCTCCTCGTTAAAATCCTTCACAGATACCATGATTGAGTGGATATTATTGGTTAAGTCCCAATTAATGAAGAATAGAAACCTATTTACTGTGTTCGGGAGACAAGGTTGAATAAGGGATTAGAAGAATGGTCCTTAATCTTTCAAGTGGAATGTGATCTTTGTTGTTTTTTTCCACCACTTAATGAAACATAATTTTCGATTTAACAGTAGTTGATTATACGCCTAGGTTACTCAAATTAAATAGTGTGAAACACCATCTGAGACAGATCACTGAGATAAACACTGTTACCGGTAGTGCAGATGTTAAAGGAGCTAAATCGCTAATATTTTGGACCTAGAAATTGACACAAATGAGTCGCCGCGCATATGATAATGTACTATGAATGTGTATAAACTGGTTTACATTCAAGCGTTTCCGCTTTTATTCTACTTTCAAATCAGTTATGTTCGGCTAAATACGACAGAAGTCTTAAGTGAATGGCAATCTCTAGCGTCTGGTTATTCCAGTCTACATCGGAAATATGCATTGCGCATGCTCTACAGATAAGAATATGAAGTCACCGATTGACATGATTTGTGGAAGACTCGTTCATCAAGTCACTTGGTACTGAAGCGCGTTATGGTACACCATTCGTGTTCCAATGGTAAAATTTTTATTCTATCAGAAATCCCACCTTTCCCTTCAAGATCACAACATCAATATTGATTTAAATTGACAAATAATTCGTGTTTTCAATGTCGAAGGCTTTGAATGATATTGAGTTAAGACTCCGCTACTTTTAAATTGTTTTCAATTGGTTTAACAAACGATCTCGTATACTACTTGGGTCTTCGATAATTTTGAATATGGAATTTTTTCCTGGCAAGAGTCATCAATGTCAAGTTAATATCTTTCAAATTCATTGTACTATAGAGAGAGGGAGAGAGAGATGCTGTTTAACGTCCACTCGACATAAACTAGGTCATTTCGGGACTAACATATGGTTTAATTTTATTTCAATAATTCGCTTGCGCGTAGGGGTCTTTAGCAGTGGGAGGAAACTGGAGTGCCTGGAGGAAACCCACAAGGTTGAGAAGGCGCACCTATCTCCATGCCACATACGCTCACACCAGGGATCGAAACCACAGCCGCAAGCCAGATGTGACCGGTCAACTAGAGGTCGACGCGCGACACTCTAGACCACTAGGCCATCCCAACTATAGAAATACAGCCATATAAAATGAGTATTAGTGGCAAACCTACGGTTTGAAAACAAATTTGTCTTCAATACGGCTTGTAGATTATAAATGCCACTTGTTGATATACAATTTCTAATCCATGGACCATTTTTCTACACTCATTACCTTCTCTTAATGCGCCCACATGATATATTTTTTTAAAAATTAGGTATGAAGCATTGAGCAGATTCTATCAATATCCAGCCTTTCAGAACTGAATCACATTATCCAAGACCTTTTCAACTTGATAGCTACAGTTTTGACAGAGTTTTAAAAGATTATGTGAATCATTAGGACTGTAATAACATGTACTTTATTTGTTTTATGTGAAGCATTGGAATCGGAAGTGATAAACCCGGTTGATTTCCATCATGCTAGAGTTATTGTTCATGTCTTAAAATCTTATGAACACGATAGAGATCAGATTTCTCGCCATCAATATTATCCAACCTTTTCCTTCGGATATTTTCGAAACCATATATTGCTGTGTGGCTTGCATTATGATATGGTCATTTGCAATTAACCACCACTCAACCTATCATTCGCGCTGTGAGAGGCGTTGAAACGATAAAGAACTCAGTAAATTATAGTTGTGGCTGTGGGCATAAGAATAATCTAACAGGTAGTGACATTCAGCAGATTGTCTTGGAATAATAGATCTAAACTATATCACGAAATAAATCACTGTCCGTTCGTTAGCCCTGTGAACAAAAAAAAAAGAGCAGGCGTATTGTTGACAAACAGGCGTTGGTAAATCTACGGAATGTGCATTAGAGTGTTTCTGTGGGAAATATTAACGTCACCGGCGACAATCGGCATTATGGCTACGCTGACATTTTAAAGATACAAGAAAACCCCGTAGGAGATAATGTAAAAAGTGTCTTGCTGCAAGCAGACTTTGAACAAATCCCATATAATCACAACTTTTTTAAGGAAGGCATCATATCGTCTTTTGAAGACCTACATGATTTAGAAAAGGTCAATAATAATAACTCGTTGATTGTATGGACTACTAAGGACTCGCTCCTATTAGCAACATATAAAAGACAAGTTGTCGCAAATAAATCAATGATCCGCACAGTCGCATTTTCGTCTAGTAAAATAATTAAAAGTAGTAAGAAAGCTTATTCTTTGAAAAAAAGTAGAGATATTATCAAGTCATGAATTTTAATTAATACAACATTACAACGGTAGCTTAAAGAGATAGCTTGAGTTTGATATTAAAACAGCATTTCCAAAATAAATTGTATGCAAAATATGAGACACATATTAATCCGATATTGAGATCCTGAGTTTAATATATGCTCTTGTACAATACGCTCTTTTTCCCAAATTGATTTTTGAAGCTATGTGTATATCTGAAATTGCTTTAGCAGACGTTCACTTAATATTTTGAAGTTGTTGTTCGAATTTCTTTAGTTTAGTAGTTAGATCTTAAAATGACTATGGTTATGAAAGATTGTGATTGTTGTCGGTTGTTCTTGTGGTCTTTGTAGAAATAACCAGCCATAGGCACGGGCTACGTACTTTGTGAGAGAGAGAGGGGGGGGGGTAACCTGCACTCAATATTTTATTTCAATAAGGTGTTTGTGTGGCCACAGGTGTCTTGAGAAATTACGTTAAGAGGAGACAGCGAATTTCCCTTCGCATTAAATCAAACAAGTTTCCTTGGAGTTGTTATCCCGATAAGATGCAAGTTTTCATATACAACCGGACAGTCACCGACAAATGATTGCTAGTTTAGGTGAATAAAATCATTTTCTGGGACGTTGGTGCTAGGTTTTGATAGTCAAAAGCAAACCTACTAGTAGTAATTTTAGAATAATCCTGAAGGCACTAAACTCTTCGTAAACGCTCTACATAATCGATCGCAAAACAAAATAGTCGATATCTGACTAAAGCCGTTAACTCGGTCCTTATGACATGTTATATTAAGCTGCAATTATTTTTGTTTATATTGCGTTCAAAGCCAAAAGCTTGTAATTATTTATGGCTTAGAAAACTATATAGACACCACATTAGCCACCAGTAGCTCTCTATTCGACGTGCTTTCCAAACAGTAGACCCATCTATTTTAATTATCTAGTCAATGATTTGACAGGTTCATTTATTTTCAAAAAACAATTAACTTTGCAATACTCATCAGAAGTATGGGTTAAAACGTAAGCATCTCTCGGGTCACCTGTTGCTGATATAGGACCTAAATATTATCTTGTAGTTAAATATATATTCAGAAACAGGAATAATTGTGTTTTACTCACAATTTTCACGCCATGGCTTTTTGAACGGCACACGGTGAAGGTATTCAATTGGCCTAACACTTGCGTTTTAGATTTTAAGATATGACAAAAGGTCAAGTGATTGCTTTCAAAAGCACTACTTTTTCCATGGTTAGTACCGATTTTAGCACAGTTGCCATACTTTGAATGAGTTAACACACAAACAGTAGCTACAACTCTGTAACGCTTAACTTATTTAAGTTAACATGTGCTTAATATTCCATTTAACCTTTCCAATTGGTTAGAATGGTGGTACTTATAATTAAAAGATTTATACAAAAAAATCTTTGGCGGACTAGATAGCCAGTCTGTTACAATCTTAGCATTTAAAACAATTAATGAATGTTCAGCATTTTTACGCACTTAACTCTTCAGCATGCCCAATGCATTCAACGGTTATTTTACCTGTCTTATAGTCTTATCATAGATATATTTTGGTTTTATTTAGAATATTTGTGCGCACGAAGGAAACTTTTAATTCCTAAGAATATTTTTTTTTCTGTTGGTAAGTATGTAACAATGCATGGTGGAAAATGCTTTGTTAAATATTTAGTAAAATACAGTATTAATTGTTGATGAATTTGAATACTTTGACTAAAAATTACCAGACTATTAGAACATTAAACGGTCGTATTATGCTTGCCCACCTTCACCTTCCCCCGCTGACCTCAATGAAATTTTGCCTCCTTTCCCAAGGAATTTCTGAAATCGTTTCTAACAGATGTCAGTTACTTGTACAGAACGATTGTAGTAAATTCATCTTAGACAACATTTCACGCTGAATCGATAGTCTAAATGGTTAAGGATGAGAAAAGCTTTTGTTCAATATCTTATCTGTCAATCTGAATCTCTATAGATTTTATGTAGGCTAGGCAGTCTTACTGATTCTTTTCCATCCATTACTAAAGCTTAAATAGCGTTTAAGATAAGCAATGTTCTGACTACAGAAAAATGTAAGTTTTATTTTTTTGATACAAAAGAACACAGCAAAATCTTTAAATCACACACAGCTTTTGGTAAATGTCAGTATGTGCTATAAACCCATATTACACACCAAGGGAATTTTCCCAAAGCTTATTAGGTCTTTTTCAGTATTATTGGCCCACCCACACAACGTACCCTGCTAACATTCAGGAATACTTTCGGGTCTTACTTATTATCATTAAGCTACGTTATAAAAGGCAAATAACAGAACCTTTTTAATTCTTAAATCAATCTGATTAAAAAATACAGATCTATATATCGTTTTTATACTTTCGATGGCCTACATTATATGAAGACTTGATAAGTTATAGTGTGAGTTGACATCAGAGGTCATACGGGCGCCTTTTGACCCTATGACGTAGGACATTTGATTAACCATATCAGCATTGACGTAAAGACTGTTTCATTGGCTAATGCCCCACACCATTCAGAAAACGTCAGTGATAACAACTCTTCCAGATCCAAGTATAATAAAGACAAGCAAAACGAGTTTTTTTTAATTGTAATGGCGAAACGAAAAAGGATCTGTGTTTTGATCAGATTGTTTTTAAAAATTACAGTGATTAATGATTTAATCAGATTGTTCTTCAGCATTACAGTTATTAATGTCATCCAAGTGCTTCTCATTGCGATTGTATTGTTCATTGCCTTGCTGACATTTTGCTGTGCCTGTAATCAAAGGTTAGACAGTCTATGGAATGTTATGATTATATTCGATCAATTTAAATGACTACTCAGGAAATAACTGGTGCTATCTAATTTGTTTGTTTCTTGTTATACGACTTGTACTTACTGTCCCCTGGGTTCATTATATTATGTCAATAGTTTTTTGCTCATCATTTTTTTCCATTAAGTACCAAGTATTCACAATCAATCCTGGGAATCTAGAGAAATGTTTTGCAACATCCTCAGACAGATAGCAAACATACCTTTCCCCCTGTACACAATGATCGCCAATAATATACTATTCAAAAAAAGTAGGGGATATTTGATTTTTGGGGCATAGTACTAGAATATGCAAATGACTACAAAAAGTCACTGTAGAACCTAACAGAAGAAACATTTCCAGTTACATGTGACGCCCAAACGCACCAATAGCTACCGCATGGAATGCAGGTGATGCTTGGGATCATCATGGGGGTCCAACCCAAGATTTGCACGACTCTGACTTTGAATGATACAGTCGTTGTGGCATTGAATTCCAGGGAAGGAAACATCAGTTTAATTGTTTTAGTGACCAGAAAACAAATTTATATATGCGTCGGCTTACCCAAAATGAAAGGTTACGTGCCCTTGGCATGCTACAGATCGGCACAAAACAGGCGGTTGTGGCGCGGACTATGAATGTTTCTCAGTCTGTCATAAGCAGGCTATGGTCCAGATACCGTGATACACAATCTGTACAGGACAGACCACGCTCAGGTCGACAACTCAAGCCCAGGATCGATTTATCCGTACCTTGGCCTTGAGAAATCATGTCATCACAGCAAATCAGATAAGCGCTCTTCTTCAAACAGACACTGGTGTGAGAGTGAGTGGCCAGACGATTCGGAATCGACTGCATAGGGGTCACCATCGCGCCCTCTCTTATTTGAGAGATCATCAAATTCAGGCAAGACGTCGTTGGTGTAGGGTTCGTCAACACTGGGATAATCGACGCTGGAGCAATGTGATGTTTTCAGATGAGTCACGGTTCACTGTTGATTTTCTGGACAGACGTAGGGGGGTGTGGCGTCGTCGAAACGAGCGCTTCCAAGACGTTAACGTCATCAGACATGATCGATTTGGGGGTGGTCCTGTTATGGCGTGGGGAGGCATCACTGTTGCTGGAAGAACGGCTTTACATGTTGTTGCAGGGCGTGTTACAGGCCAGTACTACCGGGACAACATCTTGGCAGTCCATGTTGTGCTGTTCGCACGACGTCATGGCCGCCGTTTCATCTTCCAGGATGACAACGCAAGATGTCACAGGGCCAGGATCGTTACAGGTTACCTCCAACAACAGAACATCACCACATTGCCTTGGCCAGCACTGAGTCCTGACCTCTCCCCCACCGAGCATGTGTGGGACATGCTTGGACAGAGGTTACGTCAACGTCCTGCCAATGCCCAAGAACTTACTGCTGCGTTGCAACAGGAATGGGGCAATCTGGCCTTAGGCGTCTCATTAGGAGTATGCCACGTCGGATCAATGTTTGTTTGGCAAACAGAGGAGGATTTACCCGTTACTGACTATGTTGTGATGCTGTGGTAACTTTGCTGTTTGACCCCAGGTATCATTTTACCCCTATAATGGCCAGTCTGTGCCTTACTTAGTCTAACGATCATTTGGAATAAATCGATGAATGTGAACTTAATTTCATTTTGTCATTTGTTTCTTCGTCAGTTTCAATAGGTGACTTGAATAACACTTAAAAATCAAATATCCCCTACTTTTTTTGAATAGTATATTTACAGCTGAGACCTTGATCTTGGCAGTAAAAGCAACACTTTTTTTTAATTGTTTGAGGTTGGATGGTCGAATGGCTAGCGTGTGTACGCTGTATCGTAAGGTCTGTCATTGAGTCAGCTCGTCAGTCAAATAATTATTAATTCACCAAGCCATTCGAAAGTCTACGAAGTTGGTTTTCGGGCTTGTTTAGCAAATACGGGTCTAATTAATTTCTTTTAACATTATTTTGAAGCCAATATAAAGACTTGCAATAATCATTTTAGCTGTTAACTAATATATCTTTTAAAGTTGGGGTATGAGGAAATAAAATGATGTTTAACGACCGATTGTTCTGCGCGGGTTAAGCAAATGAATATGGGCGTACACTATACAGTGTGCTCTGAGGGGAAAATTATGGCCTACTCCTATATCGAATTCCAACTGTCACGGGTTCTTTTACGTGCACGAAAATGTGTACTCGGAACCTCGGTTTTTCTTCCCATCCGAACGACAATAAGCCACTGACACGGGAGCAACAGTCCCAGAAAATCAATTTCCATACATGAATCGAACACTGGACATCCAGGTTAGCGATCCAGCGTTTAGCCAATGAGCCACCGGTGGCTTCCAGAAGAAAGAATTCAAGAGCATCTAGGAAGTATGATTCGGTATTCGTCTTGGGTTTACTGATAATCATATTTACTTAAATGTGTTTTATTATAAGAGTAATACCTCGTTTAGATATTATGTAAAGTTTATGCTACCATAGGTAAAGTTACGATGCTCCATTTGTACTTTTGGACAAAATATCAAAGTTCTTACGGTTTATTCCCCGCAAATATGTACTCGGGTTGATTAATTAAATATTTTAAGGGACTGTCCCGATTTGAACAGTCTCAAAACTAAGAGGCTGAGTACGTATGAAATATAAGCATCAAAATATAGACGAATAGTGTATTTACCTTCTCTCAAAATTTCAGCTCAAAATATTGAGTCGTTTGGACGTGATGGTCAATACTTAATATCCGGACACGTAACCTTTTTTTAAGATTTTTGCTCATTTTTTTCGGAGTGTGAACTGATAATCGACCCCCGTTCCTGTAGAAGTCCATACAATGAACGACCCAGGTGCTGTACTTGACAATGAAAGGTAAAATTCACCTACGCATTAGTTTTATAAAATAAAAGCCTGGTTTTATACATGTTGAGATAGCAGCTCGGCCCTAAGGTAGAGGATTTTAAGGGATTTTAGTCTCCAAAATATTATCGGGATTGGCCCTTTAATTAAGGAAAACAAAATCAAAATACTAAAGCTAGATCGGTGTCCCTGTTTTGATTGAATCGGACATAATACAGACTTACCAATAAATTATCGCGGACAACAAAACGGCGATGGGCATATTACATAGCACAACAGCATAGATCGGTGAAACTAACGTTTTGTATAGCAATATTTTGACAATAGCTATTGATGGTAATGGATATTATGCAGTTTTGTGTTCAGAAATTCAAACCGAAGGACTCAAGCGGTGAATTGTGTATTTTGATTAGTAACAGTAAACATCATTACACTTCCAAGTGTCCTCACATGATCGATGATGCTGTTAGACACAATTGCTTTCAACTGTAAGAGAATATGGTTGTGATCACCATCTATTATGTTTTAAGTAATGGCTATACTGGGAATACTGTTCTAAAATTTGCTTATCTCTTCAAGATACTGCGTAGGCCCATTACATTAAAGAGGCATTGTAACTCTCACCCAGAAATTAAATACACTCTCAGCTTCGAAATATCCTGTTAAATCAACCGAAGAATTATTTAATTAACAAAATTCTACCTTCGTTAAACTCGGGTGAAAATCAATTAATATATCCTTTGACAGTTAAGATTTGTCTCACATTTTGTATAACATATACTTTGAGCATCTCGGGTAATTGTGTTTCTAATTTGTAGACGGAATTGGTCTCAGTTGTTTAAAGGGAGCTTGGTAGCTCCAGAAAATAAATAATACCCTTACCTGTTGTGTAAATTATCTATTACAACCTATTTTACTTGTCCAGGGGGTTCGAAAATATTTTAAAATCCAAGTCACATTTGAATATTTTACGTTAGACTTTTCAAATTAATTGGTTGAATTTTTCCAATTTTTTTTTAAAATAGGTGTGTTAAGATGACATTTATATCATCATTTAATTGGAATATTCTAAAATAATACGATTTGTTGACCAGAATGAAGATGCGGACATATTATTCAGTTACAACAAGAGTGTTTTTGGGGCTTTAAATAAGCTTTGTAATGTCGAAAATACACAAAATGATCGTTTATTTCATTAAATAAGGAGTGTTATGAGGATAGCCACGGGGTTTATACAGTCTTCAATATCGATATAAGCGATTAATGCAACTTCACGTACAATCAACAGGACTAATATTATAGTAAACCATTAATTGTTATTTATCTTATGTTCCCTGATTTTTGAAAATCCCATCCCACTCCTGGAATTGTTGGACGGTAGCAGATTTGAGAACCGTAGCGTAAGGCTGTGTAGCATCCAATCCATTAAACCATATATCATTAATGAATCACGCCACATTAAACAATATTGATTATCTATGTCTATATTATAAAAAGATAGATAATTACAGCTGGTCAGATCTACTTCTAGGACATTTTTAGGGGCCCTCGTTCAGGCCATACCATTATAGACAAAATGTATCAAAGCCTTTCGGTGTCTTTTCACAGTGGTGTCAAAGCTTACTATGTCAATGACTTTAATAAATCGACGTGTTTTAAAATTTCGTGTGTCTAAATTAACTGCCAGTCATGTTTACAATTGCTAATATTTCATTTAAAAGGAAGTGTATAGAAATGTGGCAAAAGTTGTCAGTCATCGTTGTCTATGTTTGGGTCAATTCAGACACGGG
Organism: Patella caerulea; assembly: GCA_036850965.1. Taxonomy (NCBI): domain Eukaryota; kingdom Metazoa; phylum Mollusca; class Gastropoda; family Patellidae; genus Patella; species Patella caerulea. The sequence continues at coordinate 20,917,323 of JAZGQO010000011.1, forward strand.
GCAACCATCGCCTTTAAAGCGTCAAAAGAAGAACAAATTTGACAGTCAATAACCCAAAACCCCTGAGGGGTTTGTATAAGGCAAACTAATTTTGATCTGATTCAGAAACAGTTGTTTATTATACTTGATAGTCCTAAATTCTTGCCATATATAGTGTATTTCGCCTGTAAATGGAAATACAATATTGATAAATATTTTGCCCTTTCAACGCTAAATGTCAACCTCAATAAAAGCCGCGGCACAGAGTTGTGATTCCTATATATATATTGACCTTTTTTTTACAATAAGATGGATTATGTCTGGAATCAAATATGAGCAAAACGGAGAATGATGTACATTTTAATTGTACGCAATATCACACTGGGACTCCTGTTGATAATTCAAACACGTTTTGTTACCGATATTTGATTATTAATAACAAAATGAAATCTGCATGTAAAAAAATTACTACAGTTGGATTATCGACAACTACCGTACTTGAAAATTCAAGTCAACAACAACTGTACAATTTCAATATAATACCATATATTTAAGAATGAATTTCGAAAAAATGATTCATTTCACAAAGAAAAATAATTCAATTATACGAGCTATTTCGCCCAGGATAGGCAATTTTGGTTTAGCTGTATCCGTTAAAGAGATTCCCACCAGTTATAAAATTTCAATTACATTTTACAATCCAAGGTCAAAAAAATGTAAACTTTCACATTATATGCTAGATATTGTAGTTTTGAAATAGCACACACCATAAATATGTAAAAAAAAATAATTTAAATTATGAAAACGAAGAAAAGAAATCCCCAAAATAATTAGCTTAACACAAGTCAGTATACCGGTATCACAAGAACATAATTTTATCTGCAAACTTAGCTGTAAATAGACTATGTATAACAATCATTGTCGTTGAAAATAATGTTCATCAATTCTCGTGAACAATCACCGATTTTTCTCCACTGGAAACCCTTTGGGAGACCTCTTGGTCGCTATCCAGTAAACTTGTTGATGCTGGCGCCACTGTTGGTATTCCCAGTGAATTCTGTACTTTAACTTCTCTCATCTGTGCCAACACCTTTTCCTTTTTACAAACGTAATGTCTAAAGGTACCAAAGATAAACAGATCCCAAAAGCCACGCGTGAAAGAGAATATGTGAAGGATTTTATAGGCACTGAGGTCCGTAAATTGATAGATTCCTGTTCGATGGTCGATACAAAAGGCCGCAATTTCAGCAGGCAAGTGACAGCACACGAAGCACATAAACAAAGCAAACGCGAAAACCAAAATTGATAACGATGGCTTATACAGTCTTCCTGGTTGATTAGCTGGGTTCTTTGTCAAGGCAAACGCTATGAAAAGCGCTGCCGTGGCACACACTGGAAATAAGAAAATAATTAAAAAATCCAGCACTAAGAATATTGCGTATAAATCTAGGAATTTTTCAGCAACAAAGCACATGGCTAATCTTTGATTAGGCAGCTCGCTTATCTCCACATACGCTGTATCATAAATAACTACAGCCCATATGTTATAAGCCGCAGCAAAAAACCACGTCAAACTACAAAAAAATAAACATCTTCCTGGAGATAGCAGTCGGAATTTATGATTCAACACAGCAACTATTCGTTCCATTGTAAGTAAAAATATTGTATATGATATAGCTGTCTTTGCCACATTTGAAAAGTAGAAGAAACCTTTACAAACATAAGGTGATAAATCCCCTAACGTCTTTTGAAGGATGTCTAATGGCAGGGTGGCAATTCCCGATATCAGATCCCCAACTGCCACAGAGAAAACTAGTATATTAGTAGATTGTCCTAATAACTTTCTTGTAAAATATAGCATAAGTAAAATAACATCCCCAATTATTATAATCACATCAATAACTATTTCCAATACCAAAAACATCCAATGTAAATGTATTCTATCAAAACTATCAATGACAATTTCCGAAGTATTGGTCATTAGATTCATTGTCAACATTATGTAAAGCGTGCCTCTCAAATCCCAGCCATTCCTGACACTGACTGTTTTCTAAACGCATGCAGCGTTTTTATATCTCTGTGATCGGTCGATGACGGAAACAGTTTATATGGTGTCCGCAAATCTGTCGAGCATTCACGTGTCAATAACTTGCCATCAGAAGTCTTGAGAGCCCTCTAGGTATAATGGAATTATTTGGCACAAAGTAGCAGCGAGTCGACTGGACCAAGCCTTGATGAATGGAAGTGCTGCGAGCGCTAGCTTGGTTATCAACCGTATATAAGTGCGTTGTCTGACAAATTATATCTGTTTTTCAAACACGGTAAATGCAAGATGTTTACTTTGGAAATATCCTTTATAGAATTGTGGTTTTTTTTGGTTTATAACATTCCTTGGCACGAATCGGTCACATGATTCATAGCTGTTATTATTGTCTGGCAAACAAACATTTTATGATTTAATAAACGCAAGGCAGGCAACAGAATAACACTTCCAATGCCCAACGCACCTTGCCAGGATGAATACACCTCTTTTAGACATTAAGACGGTTACTTTTCTGACTCTTAGTCAATAACTAACGAAATACAACTAGTTATATTTGAATATAGTTGTCGTTCCGTAGTTGGGTCAAAGTTAATTTCCCATGCACCGAATTCATTTAATCCCTGTAATATCCCTGTAAATGAAACTTTGTTATATATTGTGTTATCATTTCGGTAAGATAACGAAGCAGATATGGTGTGCATTACTCGCCAACCAGTCCACCCACCATAGCATGGAACCAATCGATAACAAAAAGAGCACAAATTGCTCCAAGCGATGGGTGCCTTACATGTTACTTAGATCCACTGTCATTATTTTTTCCATCAAAGGAAGAGTGCAATGTTGAAGTATGTAAGCCATGTTGGAAATCTGTAAATGTAGCTCTCCTACGATCAATACTTTCGTGAATAAACCTTTTTGTTAAAGTAGACGTTTTTAATAAAAACGAACAAATTAATGGGTCCAAGTCACTTACACGGTTTATTGCAGAGAAATAAAAGTGATTATTTCTGCCAAGTGACCGTCTGTGAGACAGGACACACAAATGATCAGTTCTTTGATGTACGTTAATATATTTTTTCCTGGGTTAATATACTAAGACATTATACATATTACATTTTAGACACCATGGATTAAAAAAGACACTTATTGGCAGTTATAATGAACCGGTATTGTACCAACATGTGTCCGAAAGGGGACTTAAACCATGAAAAAATGTTTATTCACATGCTCTATATTAAAAGTGAAAAAAAATTATTCACATGCGCCATATTTTTATCAAAAATAAAAAAAAATATTCCCCAGCACCAAATTTATATTAAAATTTTTAAAAAACCCAGATTATTCACAAGCACCATACATTAACAATATATAATATAACATAATATATAATTGTATTAAATAAACTTCCCAATATCTTTAGATGTAGTTATATGTACGATAACCACGGCTCTAAATCTGGGATTTACCGACATACCGATTAAACACTTTACAATAACATCTCACAATATTTGAATAGATATACAGGTAGTCATTTCCAATTGTAATAGCGCGATTTAGTAGTTGGGATAGCCTTTGTTTTACTTTTCAAAATTTCTTAAATGTATTGGTTCAGTTACGAATGAACTGTTTACCAAAAGTTTCCGATGGATCGCTTCGGGAGTCGGCTTCCTTGAGTACGTCTGGCATTATGTCAGAAACATTATTCCAGGGAGAGATTTGATGCCATAATTATATACATTGATAATTTTCTGGCAGTCAATGTGCCAACTCCAAAGAGCAAGTGACGTCTAAATAACATTCCAAAGGGATTAATTAAATCTTGCCTTTTTCGTAATAAGCATAAAGATGACATGACAAATGTAACCATGGCTAAAAGAAATGTTTTATATTATATGCACAAATCCTTTTTAACTAGATAATAATTTATGCCAGTAAGTCAATTTTATGTTTGGCACATGCTGGTATCAATCCCACAAAACCAACTTTCCTAAGTTACTTACTAAATGCAATTTTCCTATATGAAGGCTCATTTTGTGTAGTTAAAACTGATTTCCAACCAACTACATGGTTCGCATTTATGCCAAAAGCATTTTGTTATGCGTAGATTGTTGATCTATTTTTGTGCTTAGGTAGTGTGTACAAGTACGTGCACGTTAAAGATCACTGGAAAATTGATGTCGAATTATCTATGATTCTTTTCATGGACGTCATCGGACTACTGCTGGGCTTTAACCAATTCTGATAGATGGTAATGTTTGCATCACTGTTTTCCCTAGTTTTATAATAGCTATAAAAGTGACATTATCAATTTGAATTAGTAATTTATTTCATAACAATGGTGATTGTACAAAGACCGATAACCATGTGATGATGAAATATGTCGAGAAACTCACAACGAATAGATGGCGCGAAAGTATGCACGCATTGAAAGACAATTGAGTGTATTGTATTATGTACGATATTGGTACTTAGTGTAGAGAGGGGTGATACGCTACGAGCGTTTCATTCAGACCTTTTGAAGTTTATCTACGAGTTAATCTAATGGAATGTGATTAAAGGGATATCAAGCTTTGAAATTAAATTCACAAATGAACTTTATAATTTATCAATATTGCGCATAAATTATGATAATAACAACTTTTACAAAGGTGCGTGTAAAATTAACAATGCTTATAACTTGGTGATATTATTAAATATACATTATGCAAGAGCTGAATCTGCTTATTGGAGGTACATCTATAAAGGGAGGCAAAAATGTGGTTTAACGTCCACTCGACACAAACGTCGTTTCGGGACTAACATATTCTTTAATTTTTATTTCAACAATTCGATTGTGCTTAGGGATCTTTAGCAGTGGGAGGAAACCGGAGAAAGCTCACGGGATTGGACAAGCGATCCTACGCCTTGTCACGCACAACCGGGGATTCGAAACCACGCAAGTTGACTCAATGACAGGCTTTATGTTACAGCACGCACGTGCTTACCATTCAGTCATCCAGATTAATTAACTAATCAAGATAATAATCAACTCTCGATGTCGTCGTTAGCCTGTGGTATTTACTGGATGTGAATCCGATTTGCTGTTCAACGTTCATTGAAGATTTAATCCAAAAATGGATAATTGAAACTATGTTTTTTTATCATACCGACTTTGTTAGGTATAAAATTCAAAGGAAATATCTTGGTTTAGAGTGGGTCTATATAACAATAATGATCTGAACAATTCCACACTGACTGTATGCTCGTAGAACATGCGAAGGGTTGTTTTTTTTTTACAATTATAGCAACACTTAAAACACAGTTAAAAACATAGCGCCGGAACAGTGATGATTTAAAAGTTGAAAGGGTTGGGCACCGTTTCAAATGAAAAGGCAGATTATTCCAATGCGAAGCTGCCAAACATGAAATGATTTTGCTCCAAAAGTTTTTAAATTCTAAGTTGGTAAATGTAGATAAAAGTTATCCTTTCATCTTAGGTTACTGTCCGATATCTTAAACCCAGTAATTTGGATGCAATGCGTTCATTTATGCAAAGCCAATGAAGAGAGGATAAAACAGATGAAATGTGGTCCCAAACTTTGACGTCAATTTATTATTGTCCTTCGTTATACCAGATATTAGACTGTTGCAATAGTCTATTCGAGAAAGAATACGACATTGGACCAGAGTTATTCAAGCGTCTACTGTTAGGAAATGACGTATTGAACAAATGTTTCGAATGTGGTAGTGACATGTTTTGCAGAGGAAATTGATCTGATTTTCCGTTGATAGATTATTTTCAAGGATAACAAACAGATTTCTAATGGAATTAGAAAAATTTATGTTAGAATTTTCAAATTTCAACTACGTAATCTTACTCATCCTTAATCGTCTTGGGGGTTGGGGCAATAAATAACACTTCTCTTTTGTCGGAATTAAGTTGGATCATATTGTTAGCCATCCAGCTTTTAACTTCCGAAAGAAGACAACTGACTATTCTGTTCTGGGGTGAAGAAAATCATAACTTGTGAGTCATCTGCATGAAAATGGTGATATGAATCATTTTCGGTGAGTAGTTTGTCTAGTGTTTTGTGTACGTACAAAACAATACGGGTCCTAATACCGACCCTCTGGGTACCCCACAGGATGAGATTCACTGTGTCAGTAGATTACAAATCTCGTCTGCCAACCCTCCGTGACAAGAGATACGCCTATTATACATAGTTCCACGTAGCAAATCCGAGCGCGAATCGCATCGGGGATCAGTAAGCAGAATTAACAATATTTTCATCAAAACACTGATTGGTTACTGTTGTTTAAACTATTTCTGCTACACCCAATTACAATTTAACATACAAATTACAATCCTACCTGAAACGGGAATAAATCATCGTATTTAAAATCGAGGCGTTATTCCGTTACTAAGAACACCATTTTAAAAGGTGGATCTATGACAGTGTATGCCAGATAAAACGACGCTTCATTCCCGAAATGCAGTTTGGCAGTATTTTAGGCATTGATAATCGAGATAAGTAGAGGTTAACAGATACCGCCTGTCGCCAAATCACTATTTTATCTGACCAAAGAAGAAAGTGTCGACCGGGCGGAGTAAGAGTGACTCAAAGTGAATGAATATTTTCGCCACTATATTAATTTTGTAAAATAGACTGCCGGGAATGCAGCCAGGTAGCATTTGAGACAACGGTCGTTGAGATAAATAGAGCTGGCCAGACCACTTATTTTTTTATTTTCGAACATTATTTGGGGGAGGGGCAAATAGGGCGGGCCAGATTTTAGGGGGGTGCTAATGCCCCCCCCCCCCCCACTCTCCTCCACTGATAGTGTTGAATACATGGTTTAAAGCTGTTTCTGTACTTTGAGACTGATGCTTATATTTAAACGGTATTCAACAAGTTGGATCTTAACAATTCCGTTTGCACTATATCGTTTTTAACTGTTATCGTGAGAATAACCACCTCTTTATCTAATCTTCCAAAATGCCCCTTTAATACAATCGATATTTACCTTCATTTTCCGTTGATTTATTTTAGTTTTGGTTTGACCATATCATATTTAGTTAAGTAATATTATTAAAATGTATGTACTGCTGACATATATTATGTATTGTTTAATGGTCGAGAGCGAGACATTAAGTAATATATTGTAACAATGCCTTAAGCTCGAGACCATTAAACAACTTGAAATAAGACACTCCGCATGTGCTTTTATAGTGAAATACGTCATACTAGTCCAATGTTATGCTGGTATGAATACGTTGCCCGCACGATTATTTGAAATAATGGTACGCCAACATCAAAGGGTGACGTCACATTTTAAATAATATTAAGAGCGACAACAATCGAATGTTCCTGTTTAAAACAAAAATCAAAATTACGAATCTAGAAAATAGACTGGACATTTGAGTGCCATTAATGCATGATTCAAACGCGGTATTAATGCCCATAATGGATGAATACGTTTGAAAAAAAGATTAATGTTGCTGTAATTTGATTTTACATGCCATGTGATCGTAATATAATACAGCTGTTTCAAATGTAGATAATGGAGTGAGAATAACAGTAAGAAGAAATCGATTAATATATTTTGGAATCAACCAGAATTGTTTCCAGAATGACTTTTATATGAAATAAGTAACAAACCTGCGATTGATCGCTATTATACCCAACAAACAAAAAATCTGGAATCTGTAAGTGTTCCATAGAAAGGAAATGTTATTCAGGGTAAAAAAAAATAAAAGCAAGACATTGATCAGTAACTACGGTAGCTGGTAGCGCCATTTAAAATCTGGATTTATTTATAATCCGACAACATGATATTAGGGCAATGCAATCTTATGTCCGTTTCCAATTATCTGGGGATTTCCCTTCTTCGTTGCCGCTGGTCAATTGTGTGACCCCGCGTAATAATTGGTGCGCAGGTAAAACAATCCTTTCAGGCCAATACGAGCTGCACATCGTTTTTCGAACCCTTTCAGTGGCATATTTGGAAGATAAACAAATGACGTTGACCGATGTACACTGTTAAAACTGGGTGCAGTTAAAAACTATATGCAGTGTTAAGACGTGTTTACACCGCAGCTATTAGCTAACATCTACCCATCATTTTCTATGACAGTCTTCGAAAAAGACATTTATTAACTCACCGAGACCATAGTCAACTCTAGATGTTATCGGATAATCGAGATTTTCAGCAGATTAAAATAAGATCGACAGTTAATGATTTAATTTAAAAATGAATACACTGCTCTTCTAACGGCGATAATACGGCTCAGAATGAAGTAATTTGACTGAAATGATCAGCATATTCCTTTTTCATTACCTATATTTTGTAACTATCACACATAATCCCCCTTTAATGTTACAGTTACTTTGAAGTTTATTCGCGTGTAGCGAATAAATCGTTTTCAAACTATCCCATTTAATGTGGACGTATATTGTCCTCGTCGCCGTATCGTACAACTTGTTAACGCTCAACACACTTCTTGTCGATTTTTTAATTGAGGAGTGAGTGGAAGGGGCTTTTTGATCCTGAGTTTAACGATGTTTTCTAATGTTGGCATTGGGAACTTTGAATCCCGGGACAGGGTTTATAATGGTGTTTTTTTATTTAAATTTCTAGAATGGATGACTGTTTTCTGGTAAGCGCACTAATGGGTCTAACGAGCCCATATCCGTGTTTGTATAGCAATTTTGCATTGTGATCTTAGATCTTTTTTATATATGAGTTTTGTGTATGGGTCACTTGTGGTCGATAGATTTAGGAATATTTTTAAAATAAAACTTTCAGGCTTACTCGTTCTAAAACTAGTTTTTATTCATTCCAGTTATTCTAAGCAATGACATATCAACGGGAGAAAACGTTTTATCACTGTTGCATTATAAACTAGATGTCAATCCTAGACCAGAAAGAAGTATCGCGTGACAATCATAGTTGGAGTTTCGTGACTCGACAATAGCTTTTTCAGAAATACATCAAAATGCAGGTTCGCCTAGTATTAATGGCTTAACTTTTGTTAACCTTTCATTAATACTAAAACTATACAGGCTGAATAGCACTTAAGTAACGATACAAGTTTTACTCGATGTTGGTAAAGTGATTTAGATGTTCTACACACATTATCTATGTTAAAAGAAAATACCTATCTTCTGTTAAGGAACGATATGTCCACCCAACACTTACACATTTCTCCTTTCTGGAGACATTTCTGGAGACAAAAGTGTAATCCCCCAACCACCAAAGTCATTTTATTGGTGACATTATTCCATCCATGGGACCATTGTAAGTATGATGGTTTATAACGCTTACATAATCAAATACTTACGCCACGATAGTTCACTTCATTTTTGAAGTACAATGTAAATGATATTTTAAAATCCAAATTCTTTTATTTTTCTAGGTACAGATATCCAGTAATGGAGATCGATTTATTTGCCTTCTCTCTTCTCGATTACTTTTTCGTGGCAGAAGATGTCAAAGCAACATTCAACATTTCTTTGAATCTAATCGCAGTAGGTGGGCACTCTTCCGGTCAAAATTCTTATCCGATTTTGACGAAACTTTTTTCGATATATCGGATCGACACTTCATGGATTATGGTCCCTGATTGTAAGGAAATCACACTTTAGCTTGTTGACACTAAAGAGGTCACAATTTTCATCTGATTTTGATGAAACTGATTTTTTAAATCCTATTTTAAAAAACGCGTTGGATATATCACCGTTATACCGTAATGTCTGTTCAAAATCGGACCGAAACCATCGGATAAAATGGCTGCCCTCCTACGGACAAATATGGCATATCAAGGTTGTGGACGCTCTAGTCTAGCTCACAGCTTTGTTCCGATTTCGATGAAACTTTAAATACATGTTTATAACCCTAAGATTTTGGTCCCTTTCAATATTCGAGCATATCGAATCTCAACTTCCTAAATAGTGGCCTTTTGTTGTACCAAAACCGCGTTTTTAGCTTGCGGTCCCTCTACAGATCACAATTTTGATCCGATTAAAATCACCATTACGTCCAAATGCTGGTTAAGTTCGAATTTTGTTAAAAGTCAGACAAAAAGTAACGGACAAAATAGCCGCTCCGCGTCCGCAAATAGTATAAATATATGGTCATGTTTGTGCAACCTCTAGAGGTCACAATTTGTGTCCCATTTAATAAAACGTTTGAATATATCATCGTTGCACCCTAATGACGATTGAGTTTGAATTTTGTGCATATCCGACACAGACGGACAAAATTGCCGCTCATTGTACGCAAATATCCGATTTTGCTGAAACTTAAAATGTATGACTATAATGCAAAGATCTTGGGGTTTTTCGATATTCGCGTATAAAAATATAGATGGCCAAGTTTACAATAATATTTGCTTTTCTCCGAGAAGACAAATCAATCTTTTTACTGGCGCCAGAAAAGGGCTGAACATTTCAACTGCCAAAATTACCGAATCATTGCAGTTCAGCAAATATAAATCACGGTTTCTCTAAACAATGATTTGGTGTTTTGTTTACTAAGACTAGTGGTTCGGAAATGTTTGAATGGAAACTAAGTCTTTCGGCCCTCAAATCAATAATGCTCTTTAATTCAATTTACTGCATTTAAAAAAAAATACTCTATGTCGTCTATTCAGTCGCGAATTATCTTACATTGAACTATCGGGTGATAGAGCGCTTTGGTTAGCAATATAAATTAATTTTATATGGGGCGTAAGACGTGATTGGCGTTAGATAATATACTCCCGTTACAAGGTATAGCGGTAGATTTTCCCGTCCGTCACAAATCTACTTCAGATGCGTAACTACATTACTGTTTGAGATAATTTCATCTAACTTTATACGCATATTTATAGATTTTTAGATAAAAAAATAGCTTCCCTTTTTGGCCTAAACCATGTTAGAATTTGACTGATTTTTCCCGTTTTCAGAGGAAAATTAAAAGGAACGTAAATGATAAAGTTATGCCGTTGGCTATTTATATACTTATTTTTTATCTAAAAATCGAGGAAACTTCGTATATCTTACCAAACTAATGTTAAAGAAAAAATCGAGAAAAATTTTATTAGATATTTTATTTTGTGCGCAAACTATAAATGTGACATTAAAACAGCAACAATAAATGTTGTTCGATATTGTCAAAAGAAAGGTTCTAAAGGTTAATCTGTTCCCTTGTTGTTACGGTTAAGATGTAATTACCCATTAAGTAGAGTAGTAAAAAGGCCAAGACTTGGACTAATTACACGTCTCTTGACCCTTCTAAGAAATCTCATTCACTTTATAAAGGACATGGGAGTTCATCAATCAGAAGTACATTAACAGCGAGATACAAACCTTTGTGCTGAACTTCATATTAAGAACATTCTAGAAGAATTCTAATTTTGCTACCAAGAAAAAAAAGTATTTCGGCACCTAGGTTGATAATTAACACACTGGTCACAATTTGAAAAAAAAAAAACAAGGAAAATAAATATCGCTAATCATAGCTAAATCTATCAGATATATCTTAGTGTATTTTGTAACGTTCTTGTGACTAATGTCATGGTAACGAATCTAACCACTGGTCATGTTAACAAGAACATTGTACAATGATCAATATATCAAAAAAGGAAAACAGATACTTTTTTTCCTCTTCGAAAATGTCATTATAATTATAACGTCCGTCAAATTGGTGTCAAGCTGTTTTATATGAAACAAAAGGGGACAAAAAATCACGTTTAGTCTTGATGGGACACAATTAGTTGAAAAAATATTAAATACTTTTTGACATTTTTACGTTATATCTTGGCGGTATGCTTAGCCTTGGTTCGAACGATTCAGCCCAAACTGGATATACTGCACAGAAAAATACCATTACCGGCAGAGAAAGCGTGTGTATATCCGAGATTGTATGCGATTTCTAAGTCAGATATTTCATTTACAATATTTCATAAATATGATCGTAAACAATGTGAATAATTCCATTTCGAAGCTGGTGCTAAAAATGTCGTGTTGTCGGGTAAAAATGTCGTGATGTCGGGTAAAAATGTCGTGATGTCGGGTAAAAATGTCGTATTGTCGGGTTGTCGTGATGTCGGGTTGTCGCGTTATGAAACAAAAAACTGGCAATTAAGAAAATGGTTGATCAAGTGGAAGTAGATTCGCACTCACATTTCAGTTTGAGTTGCATTCGTATCCATTTGTATACGTCCACATTAATAATGTGAACCGTCTTCATTAGCTCAGTCGGCGAAGAACAGTAGGACGTTAAGCCCCATTTCATTTCATAAGTTCATGCGACGAAGACGCCTAATGATTTTCAGCGATGTCCAATAATTACTGCCAGAGTTATGGCCCTTGATCAAATTGAAATCATGAGATAAATAATCTGATAATTACTTTCAGACTTATTGCCCTTGATCACTTTTCAAAATCTGGCGGCCCTCCTTATGACTAAAGTTATTATCCGATTGATTTGAAATTTATACCAAGTGTTTATGTTCATGAAACGGAGAATCCTATTCCAATAACTTGAACAGTTATAGCATCTGATTACCAGCCCATGTTGTGCATATTAAATTTTAGCAATGTGTATAAATTCCACGTCAATCGGTTGATAACTTTATCATCTAGAGCGTCCACATTATTTTCAATTTGATCAATGGTCATAACTCTGGCAGTAATTATTGGACATCGCTGAAAATCACTAGGCGTCTTCGTCGCATGAACTGACACACTGTGCATCAAATCGGATGACAACGTTAGCGTCCAAAAGATTTTAAAAAGTGAAACGTGATCATGGGCCATAAACGCTGGCAGTAATTATCTGGCAGTGAAAATCAATGGGCTTCTACGTCTCAGGAACATAAACACTGTATATAAATTTAAAATCAATCGGATGATAACTTTAGGCCCTAGAGAGTCCACAATCTGACCAACGGACGGACTGGCGGACAGACGATATATTTCAATGTGGGCGTATAAAATTTGCAGCCTGTAGGGTGTTTACCATCCCGTCTTGATCATGCCAAATCTGAGTAAAATCTCATAAGAATTACAGTCTGAAAGGTGTTTACAGACAAAATATTCACGAAAAGTGGGCGTGACAACGCCCCTTTGGATCGGGCATGCATTTACATCAGTAGGTGCCATTTTCTCTTTGAAAATAATGTTCTCATGCCCAATTTGAAAAAAATCCATTAAGAATCACGACCTGTAGAGTGTTTACAGACAAAATATTAATATAGGTACCATCCTGTTATTGAAATGATTGATCATGTCGAATTTGAACAAAATCTGTTAATAATTGCAACCTGTAGAATATTTACAGATAAAATAATAACAAAAAAGCGGGATTGGCACCACCCCGCGGGGTAGGGCATGCACCCGGAAAAAACCCACGAAGTTAGACAGACGACCCTACTCTTTGTCATGTACAAGCTTGGGCTGGAAACCACACCACTTGACTCAATGACAGACACACTGACAAGGGCGGCGGCATAATATGTTCACATTATGAAATGAAATGGGGCTTAACTTAACGTCCTACAGTTCTGCTCCGACTGAGCTAATGAAGACGGTTCACATTATGAATGTGGGCGTATACAAATGGATACGAATGCAACTCAAACTGCAATGTGAGTGTGAATCTACTTCCACTTGATCAACCATTTTCTTAATTGCCAGTTTTTTATTTCATAACGCGACAACCCGACAATATGACATTTTTACCCGACATCACGACATTTTTACCCGACATCACGATAGTGTCGTATTGTCGGGTAGAAATGTCGTGTTGTCGGGTAGAAATGTCGTGATGTCGGGTTGTCAGGTTGTCGCGTTATGAAAGGCGACATCACGACATTACGACATGATACCAATCAGCCACCATACCTCCCAGTATGGAAGCGTATAGAGGTCAATAGCGCGATAGATACCGCAATATTAAGTTGATAATAAGTTAACATATTGTGATCTTTCTGACGATTTTATCTCTGAAAAGGCAATTTTTGCCGAGTTAATTGAATAACTCGCTAATTTGCATGTCGGCTTTTGGTTAAGATGCACACGTCGACATAGCGCATGGCAATATTTTGCGAATATGTCGACATATACTACGGCGAAATGGAATATGTCGGCAAAGCTTCCGAATAGCAATATCTTACCGCAAACGTGTACATTTAAGACGAAGTTGGGACGTAAAACATGGAGTGTTGACTCAATTACCTCGGCAAAAATTGACTTTTCAGAGATAAAATCATCAAAATAATCACAATATGTTGACATAATACCAACTTAATATTGCGGTATCTATCGCGCTATTGACCTATACGCTTCCATATCCCAGACATTCATTCGTAGTTGCAATATTGGACTAAAACTAGAGACACGATAATCGAAACTGTGGTCTCGTTGCGATACAATTCCTTTCGATTAGTCCATATAATTCACATGCACCTGAGATAGCAATCTCAATTTCATGGGCATCTACATCTTGTTTTAGGACTAGTTACCCACCTTAGACATTGTAAATGATAATCTAAAAGACCGGATTATCTAGCCGAATTAATATTAAATTGAAGATAGCACCTCTAGTAATTGTTCCTTAGGTAATAAATTCAATAAAATAATATTCTATGTAATTGTTGTAGGAGTATAACGGGGTCGCCTGGTAAGCATCGATGTACGTTTATTGTCGCAGACACATCCAAGATGTACTTAAAAAATACATCAAATTCCACTCAATGGAACACTCGCTTGTTCTGTTTTTGAGCTAAAATTAATAATAGGTTTACAATGGAATCAATACCAATTTAAAAGACCCCCTATAAATGTTCTGTTTTATTCTTCGCAACAAATTAATTCTACCACCGAGCGAAAGCTTCTTTATATTTTAATTATATCGTTATCAACAGCTTGATCAATACACGTTAAGGCGCACGTGTAGCTAGCTTTATTCCCCGACGTTAAAGATGTCGACTTTATCTCTATTATGCCCGATTCATAAGAATACACTGATTTTTAATCGTTAATTCCATAGTTAAATACGGTACCAAATATATAGCACTATCCAATTTCGTCGTGGTTATTATGAAATTATTTTAAAATCTTTAACTTCAACCGCTTGGTTTTGTGTAGCATAATAATATACAACATACTTTCTGGGAGCATAATCATAACTTGATTTTAGTTCACCTATGTAGCAAAACTAGTGTCACTTTATTTGAAAATATAGACGGGGCTACTTCCCATCACATTCGGGACGTGTCTAATAGTAGTGGCCGATAACGCCGGCAGATAAATCAGCGTAAAAACGCATTTTATTGGCAAATTAACAGAATCAAACAAACGCAGCCTTTGGGTAATCCTTTTATCACCCAATAACGCATTTGACAGTAGATATCGCTTGTGTGATAAAATACATAACCTAGGAGATATCACTTTACATGAATTTGATTGGTCAATCAAAAAGGACTACTTTCTTTTGTTTTCAAGAAACCACCTACAAAGAAATCACTTATTTTAAATGAAAAGTGACTTTTTCTAAAGCAAAAATTAAATAAGAAACGTTATAATTTAATTGACTTTGAAGGAAATACTACTAGGTCAGTATATAGGACTTTGCATTAGCTAAACTGTTGTCTAAAATGATGTATCACTGTAATGTATTAGATTCAGTAAAAGTGAAATCTATACCAAAGAATTATATTTATTTTTTTGTGCATGTAAGAAAGGATTGGGTGATAAATAAAATCTATAACTCGTGTTTTTTCACATCAAAAAATGGCATCACTCGTTGATAAAGTAAAAAAAAAGATGTTTTACTTTATAAACGAGTGAAGATACTTTTTTGATATAAAAAAAAAACACTCGTATGAGATTCTTTATCTATACACATACACTTTCGAACATAAAACCCAAGGCTAGGTTTATATATCCATTATGTAAGAGTAAAATCTGTCTGTTGCAGGTCGTTTTTTAACTTTAAATCTTACAAAATCTATTATTTAGACATTTATTCACACGATAAGCCTATCATCGGATCATTGATTCGGAGAGATTTAAACGGATTAAAATACGGTGGCCATTTAATGATTTAATTTTACTATATTGAGTGGAGGACGAGTCTCGAATAAAAAGTTGCAAACCTACAAAAGATGACTGGTGCATTACCTTCTGAGACTAACTTAAGTTTCATTAAAATTTTACACACTGATCTCAACCGATCTCCTTAGTTTCAGATGTGACTCTCAAAACCACGACATTTAATAATATTCGACAAATATATCAACAAGACACACAGTTTGTGCGCGGGGAGATATTTGGTAAGGGTGTAACAAAAATGTCTGAAAGTTGATGTTGATGCCTTCTATTACGTAAGGCGAACTTAGCTGTTGTAGTGTTTGTGAAAGTATTGACGACTTATAGCAAATGTAAGTTGGACCGTCAATGTATTTCTGGCATCAAGTTATCAGTCATTGACCACCAAAACCATATACACAATATATTATAATATACACAATTCACTTTTATTTCATACATACATACATATACATATACATATCTTCTCAGCTCGAATTTTAGGCAGTTGCCTGTAAGCTGTTCTCTGCAGGTTCCCATTTTGGTATTAGATCTTTAGTTTTTGCGTGTGGAAGTGGGGATGGCAGTTTGATCTTGTATACATGGTCAGACCATAATCTGTCAATTCTAGACTTGAATGCATTTAAGGATGGAGCACTAACTACATCTTCAGACAGACTGTTCCATTCATTCACTACTCTGTAGGAGAAAAAGTTGCTTCTTGTTGCCGTCTTACAGTGTCTTTTCTTCAGTTTGTAGCTGTGTCCTCGTCTGGTTTTGTCCGTGTCGAGTTCGAGGATCTGATCAGTCTTGTATAGTCCATGTGTGTATTTGTATGCCTCGATGACGTCTCCTCTGGCTCTACGGAAGGCCATACTAGGTAACTTCAGCTTCTCTAGACGTTCTTCGTAGCTTAGGTCCTTCAGGCCTGGAATGAGTTTGGTTCCTCTTCTCAGCACTCCTTCTATTAATTTCTTATCCTTTTCAAGACGAGGTGCCCAGGCTACATTGCAGTATTCCAGATGAGGACGTATCAATGCAGTGAAGAGTCTTCTAAAAGAATCGCCGTCAAGATGCTCGTAGGATCTTCTTATTAAACCTATGATCCTATTGGCCTTATTTACTTGACCTTCGATGTGACTTGAGAAGGTTAAACTGGGGTCGATGTTTACTCCTAGATCTTTTTCCAGGTCAGTGCTTTCTAGTGGTATTTCGCACCCATTCTGGTCTTCCATTCTGTAAGTGTGGCGAGGGTTTCTGTTCCCGAGGTGGAGAGTTTTACATTTTGACGCGTTAAACCGTAATTGCCACTTTTTGGCCCAGTCTGTTAAAGAGTGGATATCATTTTGGATTATTTGGTGGCTGTTTGCGTCATGAATCGGGAGGAAGATTTTCGTATCATCTGCGAACATTTCTACTAAGGACTGTACTATTTCCGGGAGATCATTAATGAAGATCACAAACAGTACCGGACCCAGGACACTCCTTGAGGAATTCCACTGGTCACAGGTTTCCAGTCGCTCGGTTCTCCATTTACTTTCACTTGTTGACGTCTTCCGTGCAGGAACTGTCTAATCCATGTTAGCACTTCGCCTTTGATTCCGTAGCCCTCTAGCTTGTTTAATAGTCTTTCGTGTGGTACTGAGTCGAAAGCTTTGGCAAAGTCTAGGTAAATAGTGTCCACTGGTGTTAGGTCATCTAGGGCCTTCGTCCATGTGTCTATCACCGCTAGTAGATTTGTTGAAGTGGATCGACCAGACACGAATCCGTGTTGGTGCTTGCTTAGGAGTTGGTATTTTGTCATGTGGTCAATTACTTTATCACGTACTAGGGACTCCGTCATTTTGCAGATTATACTGGTTAGACTGACTGGTCTGTAATTTCCCGGCGTGTTACGCTTTCCTTTCTTGAAGATTGGTGTGACTGTGGCATCTTTCCAAATCTTCGGGAGTTTACCCTCTTTAAGGGTTTGATTGATTAGGATAGTAAGTGGGTAAGCCAATTCTTCCGCTGCCTCTTTTAGTACTCTAAGATGGAATCCGTCTGGTCCTGGTGACTTATCCACTTTCAATGTCATTAATTTCTTTAACACTTGATCTCTTTCTATCTTGGTCTCACTCAGGGTATGATCTGTCATTTTTACCGGGAATTTAGGGATGTCGTCTAAGTTTTCTTCTGTGAAGACACTGCAGAAGAAATTATTTAGGAGTGATGCCTTTTCTGAGTCATTCGAGACAGTATTTCCTGCTTCATATTCCAGATCTGCAATCGTTTCTCTGGTTTTCATTTTGTTTCTCACGTAGGCAAAAAAGGCTTTCGGATTAGTTTTTGCTTCCAATGCTATCTCTTTTTCTAAGTTATATACGGCATTTCGACATTCTTGTTTGGC
Organism: Patella caerulea; assembly: GCA_036850965.1. Taxonomy (NCBI): domain Eukaryota; kingdom Metazoa; phylum Mollusca; class Gastropoda; family Patellidae; genus Patella; species Patella caerulea. The sequence goes on from JAZGQO010000011.1 coordinate 20,935,789, forward strand.
TTGGTTTCTTGCTCTAGCATAGATTAGGTAGTCGTTGCCTTCTCTCGTTTTAATGTAGCGTTTATATGCAGCTCTTTTCTTTTTGACCTTAATCAAGGCCTTCTCGTTCGTCCATAGAGGAAGTTTGCCCTTTTCTCTGCCTGTTGAGCATCTCGTTCTTGGGATATTTGCGCTGATTGCTGTATTCAGTGTTCTCTGTAGAAATTCCCATTGACTCTCTATATCCTTTGATTCCATACATTCCCAACTGGTATTTTTCAAGTGGCTTCTTAGCTCGTTGTAGTCCCCTTTGTTGAAGTTTAATTTTGGCACTTTCTTCTTCTGCTGGGTATAGCACTGGTATTTGAAGCTTAGGATTTGGTGATGGCTTTTTCCTAGGGGAGCACTGTGCGTTATCTTGCTGATCATTCCCTCTTCATTAGTAAAGACTAAGTCCAGAAGATTTGGGGTTTGATTACTTCTGTAGTGTGTCGGCTCTTTCACATGTTGCACTAGAAAGCTGTCTCTGACTGCTTCCATGAATTGAGTGGCTTTGTGACGTACATCTGGTGGGGTCGATTCCTCGATCCAATCAATTTCCGGGTAGTTGAAATCTCCCATGGTTAGCATGCGTGATTTGTTGGTTAGATTTGATAACGCCTCATTTAGCTTTTTATTGTTGTCTTCGCTGCTGTTTGGGGACCTGTATATTCCCCCGGCGTACAGTCTATCAGAGTTTTGTAGCGGGATTTCGCACCAACAACTTTCCTCAAACTCCATTGACTCCTTCAGTCTACTTGGTACTGCTCCTAGGGATTTATGTGTAAAAATCGCTACTCCTCTTTTACAGTCTTTGTCATTTATATTGGAGAAGCAATCATAGCCTTTAGTTTGTAATTCTGATGCACTTACTGGAAACTTTGTATGTTTTGGCAGAATCTCGACTAAGCAAATAATGTCCGGTTTCTCCAGTGATAGTTAGTGCAGGAACTCATTCCTCTTATTTAAAAACATATCTACATTTGTATATGTACAATTTAGGTTGTTGATGGTGTTTAGTTTCTTTGGTTTGGGGGATTGCTGTCTGTTCGATCTGGTGGGTCTCTTGTTGGGGTTCTTCTGTTTGTGTTGACTATTTTCCCGTTTCGAATCACCCACTTTGCCGTTTCTCCCTTCAGTATTGATTCTCTTGTTTTCTCCGCCTTCCTTTTTACGAGTACTCGCATCTCTTCCCGCTCTAAAGGGGTCAAGTCTTTTGCAATGCTGACTCGTTCATATTTGCCGAAATCTCTGAGCTTGCGTGCTGATTTTCGTACTGTCATTTTCGTACTGTTCTGTCAATTTTGGCATTCCCATAGTTCGCACTTTTCACATTCAATAAGGTTGTCATCCTCATTGGTAAACTCATTCAAACACAGTTTACAGGTGAGACACTCGTATTCTACTTCTGCGATCTTTGTGTTTTTCTGCGTTTTGTTGCCCTGGGTGCCGCCATCTTAGGTCGCACGGACTGAGGATGAGTTTGTGTTTTTCCTATTTACGGATGATTTTGGTGGCATATTGACATAAAAACTTGGGCTAATCCAAGTTATAACTAAGCACTACAACTATACTATAAGGTTATAAATAATACTTCTCTATTTAAGCTGTTTGGATTGATAATTGACTAGGATTTCGTAAGTCGCCACTCCACTTCCACGCATGCGCATCCTGGTTATTTCTACTTCATGTACCAAAGTTCAATCTAACCAGCCATCTTAGAGACAATTTGGCTTAGTTTTTGGTTTCATCTTTACATCATTATCAACCATGTTAATACTCATTTTGTATCTAATACCTTATACATCGAGTATAATCACATTTAACCCGTTTTATTGCACAGTCAGAACATGGCACAAGAATCTTCGGTTAGAATATTATTCAGTCTCTTTATATACATGTATACTGACTTGACCCAAGGAACCATGTCTATTATATTGATTTCCCCCAATATTGTGTATTTTTAAACTGAAGATTAATTCCTGAATTCACTTTTTAAAAAAAAGGCACAATAATCTTATCACAGTACACCTGTTTTATTTCACAACAGATAACGAACTTGTGTTGTTCTTTTGAGTTCAATGCTAACATTAATAAAGTATTTCGCATATACAGTGCCCACATCCTTCTATCTAAGTAACGCCAACATCTAACGTAAGTATATAATATGTATCTTAGTATAGCCAATATCTAAAATATCTACTCGTAAATCTTTATACACATGTACAATAATTACTCCAAGTTAGTCATAATAGCTAAATGATATTGTATTCTGTAACATTGATTGAATTAAATATTGACATATTTTCTATGTTCTTTGCTTTATTTAAATATTTCTTTGGGCACAAACTTAATTTCCAGAATGTTATTATTCCTAAAAGTTACAATAATTTACACGGACGTAACTTATCCCATAAACAGTATATTTCATTTGATATATACACAAACCTAATTTGATAAAGTATTTCCATCGGCGAGCTTTGCCGTAAGACTGTTTTTCACGATCTCAGAAAAAAAGTTTGCTACAGTATGTAAATCAAGCCCCAAAATGTGATCACGTTACCTGTTGGATATAAACAAAAAGCATCGCCCAAATAGTATATTTTAGTATAAAAATATAAAGTTTGCATAATCTTTTTTTTTCAAAGAAAACACTACAGAATTTACCCATCGTAGTTCTTAATAATATTTCGTGGAATTGACAAAACCAATCTGACTTTCATGATTTCTGTGTACATCCCATTTCCAGAAATCTTGTGAATGCCATCCATACATGCTACGATTTTCATTGGTGTCATGAGGGGATGAAAAGTTTTGAATTTCACCGTTTCAGTTATCCCCCTGTTTTCTTGAAAACAATAAGAGAACGACTGACGAAACGTCGTGCTATATGTGTACAAATCAGTGATTGTTTTCTGTATAAATCGTGTTGTGTTTCTTTGAATGTGTTACTTAACAAATAGAAATTCGTATCTATCCGATTTGTTTTAGTTCGATCGAAATAGTTGCGTCAAATGTAAAATTGTATATTTAATTAAAGATAATGATTATTATATTCAGATATTTGTCAAGGCGGATGCGATATTTATGCATTTTTACATGACTTAACATGCGTCATGGTTCCCATTTCCAATTAATTGTGACGTTGATATTAAATTGTAGAACGTCTGTTTATAGCAATTCACTCTCTCCCCCTCCCTTCATTTGTATGGTGATTTTTATTGATTGTTTTTGGTCATGAATGCGAGAAAAGGATTTGAATTAAAATTTTAGAAGTCGACAGATCTGGACGAATAAAGGGTTAAGGAGTTGGTTATGGTGATATTTTCGCGTAGACTATGCTATTTCAAGTTTGAGTATCTCTACATTACATCACTCAAGCTTATGCAAAATCTGGAGTAAAGACGTGATCATCTGTTTGTAATTAAAAACGTTCAGACCAACAAAAATTGGGAAAAAGTTGGAGCCAAGCAAAGAGACCGGAATTAACATAAAGTCGACGGGGAAAATATTGGTGATCTGCCTCCAAAATGGTTATAGGAGTTGCTTCCCTTCACTCTAATATCATCATAGCTGATACCTTCTGGGAGGATTACGAAACAGTCCCGATGCACGCGCGTATTTTTCAGTAAATGTGGGAAATAGATCTTAGACCTTCCATCCCTTATTTTAATAGAGTACTTGTGGATGGTTAGCCATGTTAGCTCTTTTACGCTCTGTAAGGTATTAAAACTTAATGCCCCGAGGAAACACAGATGCAGATGAGAAAGACAAAAACTGAAGTTTAAGTAGTGGATTCAATTTGATTATATCGACTTCAAATAAAGGCGGAGAATTGGTGAAACCATGTCAAAACTACTATGGCTTGTACAGATCAGCTCATTTAATTTCATGTTCAATTTGTCGATAGAGTCACCAAAGCAGAGAAACGGGTAAATATCCTGACGCAAGGTGCCTAATGTTATAATGTTAAGTGTCTGCAGATTTCACTGGTATTTACGGAGGATACAATGTGTCAAAATTTTCATTTCACTTATAGTCATTTACGTAATAAATTTCTCTTGGGCGTTTAAACATATGGAAAATGCGACCCTTTTTCTTCTGTGTGTATAGAGATAAGTTGGCATAATAATAGATACATGCGGAGATTTTTTTTTTTAGTAAAACATCCAACCTAATTCCCATTAATTATGCCATCAGAGATAACTTGGCATAATAATAAATATATTCGGAGATTTTTTTTTCATAGTGAAACATCCCGCGTTATTCCCATTTGATTCCATCAGAAAAGTGTTTTATTGCAAACACAACCAATTCCAGTTTGGGATGTTTTTAGCCAGGTCTATAACATGGTGCAGAAAACCCCCAATTTACTTTCAATTTCTCTAGAGCTCCACTACTTTTCTCTTGCTGAGCGTGGGTGGGTGTGTATGTCTGAGGCGTGTGAAGGGGGGGGGCATGCTTGTATCGACCGACTACGTACTATGTCATTCCTATTAGATTTCGACTAATTATTGATTAATATTCATTTTCAGGGAATCTGTGGGCCAACAATTAAAGAACATACAGCCTTATTAATACTCGATCTAACGCTGATTGTACATAGTGATTTATTTAATTAATTTAGTATCTATTCAAAAGTCTTGAGTTATTATTCTTTTTTTTTCAGATGAAGATCTGTATTATATTGGGTTTATTAGCTGTTTTGATGGTGCTGTCTATCCATGGGCAATCTGTAGTGTGCCGAGCCCACTGTTGGGATGGTTATAATGCTTGTTCCTTGGAACACAGCTGTAATAATCTAGCTTTAGCGGCCAAGGTACAGTGCCATAAACCATGTCAAGATATAGTTACAGCCTGTTTTGCCAGATGTTAGTTACCAACTAGTAGCCTATACACAGACAGCAATAACTGAATATAATTAATTCTGTGATTATACTGTTAGTTTGTTAAAACTTCCATATAAAAAAAAGCATTGACAGTTTAAACAAAAGTGTATAACCCTTGGCTATTCCTGGTGAAGAATGCTGTGAAGCAGGCCAAGCTTAATATTGTTGTAACTACTATTGCTACTCCCTCTTTATTTTCAAATATTTAAAGCTACGAAAGCCATACACGATTAGTATAATGCGTCGCATCTTAATCTTAATCTGCAATGAACTTCAAAAGTCAATAGTTAGCAACAAAAACACAAAATCAGTGATTCATTTTAAACAGTGTAACAACATTTTTTAAAGATTTTATATATGCATGCAATTTCAATTCCCTACTTACGTGCTGTGTCATATGACTGGATTGAAACAGCACGTTCATCTAGAATGGTAAGTATTGAAGCAACGGTTAGATGTTGAAAAACTCGCGGACGTTGCTTAAAGAACATGATTCTTCCCGTTCAATCAAATCTATCCCAAGTACAGCAGCAGGGCAACCCTTCGTTGAATCTGGAGGCTTCCCTAAAACGTTGGACAGTGATTTAAGGTATTAAAAACGGTGAAAGAATTTTATCCGTGTTTATGGCATGATTTCTCACACAATTAGTTGTTCTGCAATATACGGCTATGCGAGGTGTATGTAGGTTACGCCAACCGTATAACTTAGCGCACATGTTCGCGTCGACTTCCGTCTTATTGCTTGGAGGGAAACATGTGCATGAAACTGGCAATGTTAATATGACAAACAACCGAGTTACGGTCAGGGGTAACGGGTAGATACTTCTCCTTCAACTTTGGAAGTGCAAGGCACATGCCGCGACCAGACAATTTACAGAAGCCTGGCTGATCTTCTGGCAGCCCAGGGATATGTGAGGACGACCGGTCAGTGTCAATCGCTTTCTTCCCAAAGTTCGCTATGAAAATTTCACACGAAACCGACGGGGATTACTTTCCGGACCAACATTCTACAAATCAATAAAAAATAAATATTACAATCTCAAATCAGTTGGGGTATAGCCGTAGCCATAATGGTAACATACCTAGAAATGGTTCCACTATTGATGTCTTACTACAGGCACAGCGGTGGCTTTTCCTACAGAGTTCCTTTGCGCAAATTTTTAGTCAAATGATTGCAAAAAGCTTACTGGCCTATAGCTCAAAACTGAACTGCACAAAACTTAACATATAATAAATCAATTCCCAATGAAATAAAGGTGAAGCCTTGCCGTATAATTATATGATTTGATGAAATCCAACTGGCCGGTGTCATGGCGGTTTGCGTAATACGCCATTACAACATAAACCTCGCTAAGCAAATGTAGAATGCATTACCATAATAAAAAAAACCTGTTCAGTAACTCGCTATTTGTGATAGAATTACTTATTCCAATACAAACTATAATGATGGCGATTGTGCGTTTGAACCTATTTGAACTTGCGTAAGGGTTCTTAGACTGTAGGGGGCTTGGGACGGCCTGGTAGTCTAGAGTGCCGCGCTTCGACCTCTAGCTGGCCGGTAACCTCTGGCTTGCGACTGTGGTTTCGAGCCCTGGTGTGAGCGTATGTGGCATGGAGATGGGGGCTCCTTCTCAACCTCGTGGGTTTCCTCCCACTGCTAAAGACCCCTACGCGCAAGCGAATTATTGAAATAAAATTAAACCATATGTTAGTCCCGAAATTACCTATTTTGTGTTGAGTGGACGTTAAGTCCCATTTCTCACTCTCTCTTAGACTGTATCAATTGTAACCTCAAACACACAGGTTAAGGTAACAATATATAGTAACTTTAACATACCCAGTTCAAAATCAAAATACAAAGATATAATATGTTCATATCACGGTTAATCATTTAAGGCATAGATCTTAGGGGCGGAGCGGTCTATCTCTAGCATATATTGTATATGGCTGGATGTTTTGCATTGTGCGTGTTTAGTCCTGAAAGAATTTTAATTATGAATTGTGTTTTCGCTAGTAGTGAAAGATGAATGATGAATAGCAAACTCACCTAGAACAGAATGATTATTGATAGTCGTTAGTCTACGCATGTGGTGAGGCGCCAGTCATGTTAACGAGAAACAACACCAACAAATCTGAAAGAATATGCTTATTCTATTTCATGTATGCCGGTATCCCATGTAGAGTGAACATCCTCATTCGCCTTTGATTCTGGTACCGACGAAATCGTGTCCCACACTCAGTGTAGGCGGATACTCACATTACAAATTAAATCAACATGTCCACATTAACTAAACAGATATTAAAATTAAATATTTTTTCCCTAAATCAAACGATATTTAGGCTAATCAACTGTCCTAAATATAGTAGGGGCATCAACCACGGATCCGTGACCATTTCTCAGGGACTAAGGCTTGACGATGTTTTCCGGTGGAAGGTAGGAACCCTAGGTAAGATATTTGTAGATCTCTGAAAAATATAGTCTAAATACAGCCGAAAATCAAAGATGGCAACCAACAATGGTCAGAAATATAGATTGACAAACGATGTCGGCGAAATGATCCTTGCAATATGTCATTTTGTAGGTTTTGTTGGTCACCAGACTATTTTTTGACCAATTCATCCCCAAACGATTGATCTGGGACATCACATTGGAAGCCAAGCCTAGACGACCAGTGCTCAGAACAATGCATGTGTAAAAGGAACAGTGTTATATGTGGGAATTTGTTAAGCTGGTGGTGAAGAAGGGCGCGTTCTTGCAGGGAATGGGTCATGAATATTATCACAATGATCAGCAGTGAATATTCGCTAGGCCGCTAAATATTAGAAGACTTTGGTAATCCTCTCATTGGAATATATTATGTCATTCTGTCGTGTGTAATTAAGGTCACGTAGCTTATTTGACCTTTGGATTATTAAAACTTATAAGCATATTATATATATATATGTATATATATATATATAATAATAACGTCGGTGCGATTTTAAAATCAGAAAGGCACTTTAAAGGGTCAATCGCAATGATATTTCGGAGAATTAAACTGCCTTATTTTGTGTCAAAATATCTTGAAATCCTCTATCGTTGAGTCGAGCAGCTAATTAAACATATATGATACGTTTTCAAATGGGTCTTCCGTCTGTTCCCACGGTCTAGCGGGCTGTCACAGGTGCCTTTGTGAAGAGATCATGCGGACTTGTCGCTTTATGGTAACCCTTGTTCCACCACTTCGGGGACGATCATCCGTGGTGCTGAAGCCTGTAGATGTTCGGAACATTTACCTGGAAGTGATTGGCAACGGCTTGGGCAAGTCAGTTATGTTCGGCGAAATAAGCCAGCATTCCCAATCGAATGCAAATTTATAGTGTCTGGTTATTCCAGTCTATATACGCTGTTTGATTTGATGCAATTTGTCTAGCCCCGTTCCTCTAGTCTCTTGTTACAACTGGGACTGAAACGCGATTCATTTACCCATGTTAAAATGTCTATTTTGTCTTAAATATTGGATATCAAAAGGCCATCTTTTCCCGGTAAGATCACAGCATCAATGTTGATTTAAATTGACAAACCATTTGTGTTGTCAATGGTGAAAGATTTTGGATGATATTGAGTTAGAGACTAAGCTACTCTAAATAATGTTGTTTTTTTTTAAAATTAGTAGCCCATTAATGATAATAGACAAGTAGTTTGTAGTTTTGTTGTGCGGTTTGGTTTGATTTGGTGGATATAATGTATATTATCCTAACCAATCAACAACAAAGCTCTAATTGTTGGTCTCGATAGCTGGCGAGACTTGCTTAGAATAGCTTGCTTAGAAGAATGAACGCTGCATGTCGAACATAAAACTGTTGTAGCCTCAAACCAGAACACCAGAAATCCACGACAAGATAATGGCTGAGATTGAATTTTACGAAGGTTTAACTGGTAACGATATATGCTGAGGGTGCAAATCTGAACATCATGAATAGAACGATAGTCCTAGAGGACATGAACATTATCTGTTGAATAATGATATGGATAGAAGTATACCAGTGTGATATTATTTAGAAATAGGACCCGTAGTGTCATATTGTTTTATAGATAGAAGACTGGAAGGGGTTTACGAACATGAAAAACAGTTCGGTTACGTGCATTAATGATTATGCCAATTGGCACATATTAATTTCAATGCTTGCATCTCCTATAAAGTCACCGAAAATTCGACATCTCACAAAATATTCAAGTTTTATTATCTTTCGTCATTTCAGCAATAAAGCTTCTTTCAACATCATATAAGTATAAATTTGTAAAACAGTTCGGTTGCGTGCATTAATGATTATGCCGACAGGCACATATTAATTTCAATGCTTGCATCTCCTATAAAGTCACCGAAAATTCGACATCTCACAAAATATTCAAGTTTTATCTTTCATCATTTCAACAAAAAGGCTTCTTTCAACATCCTATAAGTATAAATTTCTTCGGGCGCAAAGAAAAAGTAAGTGAGTCAGTCAGATTCGCTGCAAAATAGAAATAATTAAGCATCGCAAATCAAACGATTTTCATGTATTATTAATTGTTTAGCCACAGATCACTAATTATTTCCCCATTGACTTCAATGTTAATTCTTGTCTCTTAGACCGGTTGTAACTTTTCCCCAAATATTCGTTGGATAAAACGCTTTCTGCCACAGATGGAGCAACATGTGGCAAACTCTTGCCCAAAAGCATGTATGAGGTTCTTCATGAAAAACTTTAGATAGACAACCTGGAAGTAGAGACGGCTAACCTTGCAATTTTCGCCCCCCCCCCCTTCAACGTAATACCTCAGAACACTTTTATCCTTCCGTCTCAAAATCATGAATATTCACCAAAACCTGGCAGAAAATGAAATTCAAACCCTTTTTTCGATTCTACACCAAAAACTCAACAAAAATCGCCATGCAAAGAGGGGGGGGGGAGAGAGAAAGACTAAAAATAACTTTAGCCTTGTGTCCGTTTAAAAACATGTAGTTATCTCCCTTGAATCAATATTTATCAATTTTTGTCTGCCCTTTCCCAGCAAGACGGTGGCCAAGTCAATAAATATTCTAAAATCTTGATATTTTATGCTTTTCTACGAAGCTTTACCTTAATTCTACCAAATAAAGGGGTTAAAATTCACACTGAATGGACGACTTGTTGTTAACTTAAAACACATTCATATACACCTAATACTTATTTTTTTTTACAATTTTCAACAACTGTTTTTAAACAGTGCTTCAATTCCAAATATTTCAATGTGACTGTGATTCTATCCCACCAAAGTATACTATTCAAAAAAAGTAGGGGATATTTGATTTTGGGGGCATAATACTAAAATATGCAAATGACTACGAAAAAAGTCACTATAGAACCTAACAGAAGAAACATTTCCAGTTACATGTGACGCCGAAACGCACCAATAGCTACCGCATGGAATGCAGGTGATGCTTGGGAACTTCATGGGGGTCCAACCCAAGATTTGCACGACTCTGACTTTGAATGTTACGGTCATTGAATTCCAGGGTGGAAACATCAGTTTAATTGTTTTAGTGACCAGAAAACCAATTTTGATATGCGTCGGCTTACCCAAAATGAAAGGTTACGTGCCCTTGGCATGCTACAGATCGGCACAACACAGGCGGTTGTGGCGCGGACGATGAATGTTTCTCAGTCTGTCATAAGCAGGCTATGGTTCAGATACCGTGATACACAATCTGTACATGACAGACCACGCTCAGGTCGACCAAGGGTGACAACTCAAGCCCAGGATCGATTTATCCGTACCCTGGCCTTGATAAATCGTGTCATCACAGCAAATCAGATCAGCGCTCGTCTTCAAACAGACACTGGTGTGAGAGTGAGTGGCCAGACGATTCGGAATCGACTGCATAGGGGTCACCTTCTCGCCCGACGTCCTCGCGTGATCCCTTGTTTGAGAGATCATCACATTCAGGCAAGACGTCGTTGGTGTAAGGATCGTCAACACTGGGATAATCGACGCTGGAGCAATGTGATGTTTTCAGATGAGTCAGGGTTCACTGTTGATTGTTTTGGACAGACGTAGGAGAGTGTGGCGTCGTCGAAACGAGCGCTTCCAAGACGTTAACGTCATCACACGTGATCGATTTGGGGGTGGTTCTGTTATGGTGTGGGGAGGCATCACTGTTGCTGGAAGAACGGCTTTACATGTTGTTGCAGGGCGTGTTACAGGCCAGTACTACCGGGACAACATCTTGGCAGTCCATGTTGTGCCGTTCGCACGACGCCATGGCCGCCGCTTCATCTTCCAGGATGACAACACAAGATGTCACAGGGCCAGGATCGTTACAGGTTACCTCCAACCACAGAACATCACCACGTTACCTTGGCCAGCACTGAGTCCCGACCTCTCCCCCATCGAGCATGTCTGGGACATGCTTGGACAGAGGTTACGTCAACGTCAACAACGTCCTGCCAATGTCCAAGAACTTGCTGCTGCGTTGTAACAGGAATGGGACAATCTGGACCAAAATGACCTTAGACGTCTCATTAGGAGTATGCCACGTCGGATCAATGCTTGTTTGGCAAACAGAGGAGGATTTACCCGTTACTGACTTTGTTGTGATGCTGTGGTAACTTTGCTGTTTGAACCCGGGTATCATTTTACCCTTATAATGGCCAGTCTGTGCCTTACTTAGTCTAACGACCATTTGGAATAAATCGATGAATGTGAACTTCATTTCATTTTGTCATTTGTTTCTTCGTCAGTTTCATTAGGTGACTTTAATAACACTTAAAGATCAAATATCCCCTACTTTTTTTTTAATAGTATATAAATAATAGTCCATTGCTCAAAAATATAGACAAGTAGTAATTATGCATAATGGTAACATCAAGAGTTATGTTGTCTGTTTAATTTGAAAAAAATTGATATGGGACAATATAATGCAAGGACTGGACATTTATCATACGTTTAATAATATTATCATAATGCATGTGATTTTTGTTTTTGGTGTTTTTTGGCGGGGCGCGAGCGTCTGAGAGGGTTACGGGGTGGGTTGGGGGTCTCCTCTAGGAAAATTTTTAATCTCGGTGGGCCCTCTCCTCTCGTGCCCACTTTTTTAATGATCTTAGACCCACCTGTCAGATGGGTCCAGTCCGGCACTGGTCATATGTAATCTGGTATTTTGATTATTATATAACCATATATATATATATATATATATATTGCATTTCACATGATTAATTATAGAGTCCTGTAAGCTTTTGTTTCGTAACTGTCGAATTATTGTAATATAATTAGGCACTTATACCGAATTGAATGTTATATGAATATGATAAAGGTTTGACCTAAAAGTCCATTATTATTGCACACGTCTATTTATAACGTAATTAATTTGTTTTCAATTCATTATTAACAGCAAAAAAAAAAACAAAAAAAAAAAACCCAAAACGCCAGTACGTTTTCAAAAGCAGAAAAACACTTTAATCAATTCATTCTAGAATAAGATTTACTAAATGGATCATAGCAATTTTTGTGAACAGTATGCTGAGACACATTAGTGATTAATTCATCACAATTGCAAGACGTTACCAGCAGGTTAAGAGTGTGTACACAGTCTATACATCGGTATCTGGCATGTCCTCTCCGAGTGTGAATAACAGCAGCGCGGCGTCTGTACTTGGAGTAAACCAGGTGATTGATTAACGCCATTGACACTTAGAACTACACTCTCAGTAAAGCGTGACACTATCCATCGGCTGTGTTGGGTCTCTCCTCTGAATTTCATCCAAAAGATGTTCGAATTCTATCGGGTGTAAGTCCGGATTAAGGGTTGTCAGTGCTTAACGTTGACACCGTTCTGCTGTAGAAAGTCCCGCGTCTCGTTCCATAACACACTGGTCAGAATAACGCTGGCCACGTCGACGCCATATTTTGATTCTGCAGTTGATACGCAATACCGACTCTCGTCTGTGAACAGAAGAGTTCTCCATTGCCTGTATCGCCAGTTCTGTCGATGGTGAGGATCAGTCCACGGTAAGGTCTATGGCAATGGATGTTCTCTCTGGTGAGACGTCGGCGCACTCTATCAATACTAATAGGTTTTCCGTGTTCACACTGTCTGACGTGCTATCTCAGATGCCTGTATGAAGTGATTCTGTACGTGTTGTCGTGCAACATGGCGGCCTTTGGCCTACCAGTTCGGGGGAGATCACGCATGGTGTTGGTGGGCCGAAAACGATGTTGAAGCCTGTAGATGGTCCTAAATTTGACATGGAGTTTTTAAGTGACTGGCAGCGGCTTGGGCCGTACCGCAAGCGTCGAGTCTTACAACCACCTAGTTACTCTGAGCTGTCGTGAGTCGTGGTATGCTACTGGCGTTGTAGTGTGGATGATTTTACAATGGGGGTGCATTTTATATGGCTGACCCCGGTAAACAGCACGGGAAGCATGAGTTGTAGTGTGGGTGATTCAACCAGGTATTGGGGTCATTTTATAGGGTTGGCCCCGGTGAACAGCTCGTGCAGCATGAGTTACACGAAAATCATGGGGGACATGTTACCATCTCAGAAGCCAGGTTGTGTAGTTTTGGGGAACATTTCCTGGGTTCAATTCTGTGTTTCGGAAGGAGCCTTATACCTCACGTAAAGTAAGGGATGTGGTCATAAATATACAAAAAACTCTTGGCAAGATTTATGCAATGCGTCTATTCGGCGTAATATACTAACCTGACGTTTCCTTTGCAGCTGAGTAAAAATTTGGCTAAATCTTTGCGTATTTAAACATAATTAACTAAGCGGCTTATGATTTACCAAATGTCTTACCATAAAGACTATAATTTACATATCCTTTGCAATGTCAATAACGTAACTGCACAATTGCTTTACGGAATGTTTGTAACCGCCAAAAAAAGCATCCATGCAGTTTTGTGAGAGTTTCTTTTTTTTTTTTAATTTCTGTTTTAATGGATTTCATTTGCAGTTATTGAATCGCAATAGAATAATGTCGGATATTGTAAACTTTATTACTTTAACAGTGTGTCACGAGTAGAAAACAACAATGCGCACGGTCTGTTCAGTTTGGTCCATTAAACAATTATTGTGATAACAAAACACATACTTATGGAAAACAGTTACTAGTGTATTTTAGGCGACGTTTCGTAGAGTATTCTCTCAACGTTATCAAGCTAATACAGTAAAACAGGTATGAGGCAAACATATATAGACAAAATACAATAACATAACTGAAACCATACTTAACAACAACATGATCAAAGGCCTACCCCAACACTTATTTAAATATACAAAAACAGGTAGAGAGTTAATTAACTTGATAGTCCATAGTCGGTGAGGGTGTTTTAACAAGAAGAGAAACCATACCTAACAACTAGTAGATCAAAGGTAATAATATACAATGGCAATATTATACAGGTAATAATTTACTAAGTAAGAGAGGAAGCCCGTATGTTGAACGATGAATGAGGCCACTAAGTGTTGCGATGATAGCTGAATATACAAAGTGATTAATATGGTTAAAACAATATCATTGAGTTATAGAGTATGTACATGTACAACAGATGAATGTAAAGATATGAAGGGTGTTAAAGCTAGATTGAATATAACTGTTTCCCTACCCACCACTTTAAAACCTTGTAAATATATGACAGAAAGATAATTGGCTATGCAAAGGAGATATAGATTAACGAAACAAAAACTTAAAGCCATAAATAAACAGTGTGGTAAATGAAGTCACGTGATGTAACACAGCACAAGTGTACAGTTTGAAGTAGAAACATGCTATATTTTTAAAGTAATTGATCATACGCGTTGGGCAAAAATATCCCTGTGTCACGGTTAAGATCTGGATTGTTCCTTCTGATGTGTATTGCCTCCATTAATTTACGTGTCTTTTCTATTGGGAGATTTGATGCCAGGGTTTCGTATGACTGGATTCTATGCCCAGGGTTGGTCTGGAGGTGTTGCGCAACAGCTGAGTTTGTGGTGGACGACTTGGACTTATGCTGGCTTATTCTTTTATCCAGCGGTTGTCTGGTTTCGCCGATATATATGCTGGAACAGGTGCAGGCAACTTTGTAGACACATTCTTTCTGGGGTGGGGGTTTGTTTGGAAGCAGCTTACCATTGGCTTTCAGGATATCTTTGAGTGTTCGTCCTTTGGAGAAGGTGACTTGGATGCCCGTTGGGTTGAGGATTCTCCTGAGGTGGTAAGTGAGCTTTCCTTGAAACGGTATGGTGATTCTTATAGGTGGTTTTTCTGGTTTTGTGTTTCCTGGATCTGTGGGGGTGTCAATGGTCGTTTTAATGATCTTTTAACAAATTGTCGAGGGTAGTTGTTCAGGTTTGTAAGGGCTTCTTCTATGTGGTCTAATTCTTTTTGGAGGTATTCTTTGTCACAGATGTTGACAGCACGACGGGCTAAAGTTGCTATGGTTGCTTTCTTAACACTGTGTGGATGGTGGGAATTGAAGCTAATGTACTGATCGGTATGTGTTGGTTTTCTATATACACTCGTTGAAAGCTTGTCCTCAGTTTTCTTCACTAGTACATCCAGGAATGGGAGGCATTGGTTTTCTTCTGTTTCTACTGTAAATTTGATTCTGTCGTTTTGGTTGTTGAGGTGATGGAGCAAGACGGCGGGATCTTCGTTCTGACGGAGAATTACAAAGACATCATCTACTTTGCGGAGCCAAATTGTTGGTTGGATGGGTGAGGTGGAAAAAAAAAAAATCCTGTCATACGATGTAATAGACCTTTTTACCAATATCCCCCGCGATGAAGCCTTAGCAGCACTACGTCAAAGACTTACATCCATGGAGAACTCACTTGATACCAATTTCACTATAGAAGATATAGTTAACTTAACAAAATCCTGCATAAATTCCACGTATTTCTCCTGGGGGGACGATTACTATGAGCAAATACATGGTCTACCAATGGGAAGTCCCCTATCACCACTTCTAAGTGAGATCTATATGACCAAATTTGAAGAACAGGCCCTTTCCACCTCACCCATCCAACCAACAATTTGGCTCCGCAAAGTAGATGATGTCTTTGTAATTCTCCGTCAGAACGAAGATCCCGCCGTCTTGCTCCATCACCTCAACAACCAAAACGACAGAATCAAATTTACAGTAGAAACAGAAGAAAACCAATGCCTCCCATTCCTGGATGTACTAGTGAAGAAAACTGAGGACAAGCTTTCAACGAGTGTATATAGAAAACCAACACATACCGATCAGTACATTAGCTTCAATTCCCACCATCCACACAGTGTTAAGAAAGCAACCATAGCAACTTTAGCCCGTCGTGCTGTCAACATCTGTGACAAAGAATACCTCCAAAAAGAATTAGACCACATAGAAGAAGCCCTTACAAACCTGAACAACTACCCTCGACAATTTGTTAAAAAGATCATTAAAACGACCATTGACACCCCCACAGATCCAGGAAACACAAAACCAGAAAAACCACCTATAAGAATCACCATACCGTTTCAAGGAAAGCTCACTTACCACCTCAGGAGAATCCTCAACCCAACGGGCATCCAAGTCACCTTCTCCAAAGGACGAACACTCAAAGATATCCTGAAAGCCAATGGTAAGCTGCTTCCAAACAAACCCCCACCCCAGAAAGAATGTGTCTACAAAGTTGCCTGCACCTGTTCCAGCATATATATCGGCGAAACCAGACAACCGCTGGATAAAAGAATAAGCCAGCATAAGTCCAAGTCGTCCACCACAAACTCAGCTGTTGCGCAACACCTCCAGACCAACCCTGGGCATAGAATCCAGTCATACGAAACCCTGGCATCAAATCTCCCAATAGAAAAGACACGTAAATTAATGGAGGCAATACACATCAGAAGGAACAATCCAGATCTTAACCGTGACACAGGGATATTTTTGCCCAACGCGTATGATCAATTACTTTAAAAATATAGCATGTTTCTACTTCAAACTGTACACTTGTGCTGTGTTACATCACGTGACTTCATTTACCACACTGTTTATTTATGGCTTTAAGTTTTTGTTTCGTTAATCTATATCTCCTTTGCATAGCCAATTATCTTTCTGTCATATATTTACAAGGTTTTAAAGTGGTGGGTAGGGAAACAGTTATATTCAATCTAGCTTTAACACCCTTCATATCTTTACATTCATCTGTTGTACATGTACATACTCTATAACTCAATGATATTGTTTTAACCATATTAATCACTTTGTATATTCAGCTATCATCGCAACACTTAGTGGCCTCATTCATCGTTCAACATACGGGCTTCCTCTCTTACTTAGTAAATTATTACCTGTATAATATTGCCATTGTATATTATTACCTTTGATCTACTAGTTGTTAGGTATGGTTTCTCTTCTTGTTAAAACACCCTCACCGACTATGGACTATCAAGTTAATTAACTCTCTACCTGTTTTTGTATATTTAAATAAGTGTTGGGGTAGGCCTTTGATCATGTTGTTGTTAAGTATGGTTTCAGTTATGTTATTGTATTTTGTCTATATATGTTTGCCTCATACCTGTTTTACTGTATTAGCTTGATAACGTTGAGAGAATACTCTACGAAACGTCGCCTAAAATACACTAGTAACTGTTTTCCATAAGTATGTGTTTTGTTGTTACTCTATCCAGTTACTAAATGCCATTTAAAGATAATTATTGTGATATTAGGAGAAATTCTTTCAGTGCCTACACGTTAGAATTCAAATTACCTGACAATGATTTTACATTACGTGTGCAAACAAATGAAGAAAAATGTAAACTTTATATTGTCCTGAATCAATACTACCGATTAAAATGCAAAAAGTTATAGTACAAGTTCTTTAAAGAAATTAATGGTAATGCATTATTTGTGTCACGCTTCGGTTAGCAGTCATCACCGTACATTTTTTTCTAGGAGAGAGGTCATGAAGTCTATGCCTGCCTGTTCCTCAATCCTTTTCAGTTTCTGAATAAAATATTGTTTTAAAAGTTATTTATTTGAAAATAAACATACAAACGAAGATAAGAACACGTTGCGAAGATACACCACTGCCGAATCCGCAGCTAACTTCAAATATTTATATCTTGCTCTGTTTCGCGCGATTCTGTAAATTTTTGCTCGAATCTACAATGAAATGCCATCACAGTGTTATACATGTATATTACCAATGAACCAAGGAATTTAACGCATCAAATTAAGTGACTGTCGTATATACTCGTAGAAAACATGATTAAGAAATACGACCATGATAAATGATCTGTGCATTATTGTTGTAAACTTTGTATCCTGCTTCTGAGTGCGTAGCATGGAAGGTGGTACACGAGGAATTTGGAAAGATTGTGGATTTGTTGCCATATTCGACCGGTTATACTAAATTCGTGCTGAATAATGTTAATACTTGTTCTGTGTGCTTTGAGATCAGATTTCAATTAAAAGGCGTGCGATAACGCAGAACTATAGTATCTTTCAATATTACATATGTCGTGTCGGTGTTAATGACTATAATATAGTCATTATCACATAATACGTGTCACTGCTTAACTCGTTTATACATCCCTCTCCTTATGAAATAAAGAAACAAAACAAAAAATTCTAAACATAATTACGATAATATATATTATCTACATAACAATAACGTTATTACCAAATAACTATAATATTCAAGTAGTTCAACACAACAAACACGGTTGTTCTTTAATCACGATATCACATAAGTTTTATAATATCGCAATCTGAGCAATATAAAGATTGTACTTGATCTGGTGGTGGAAGTTATTTTTCAACGTTGTCGATGAAAACGAATTCAACCAGATTTGATTCATACCATCGGTTGATTGCATTTTGTAAGTATAGTCCAGAGTGTTGCACGTTTCTATAAGTCGAATTTTAAACAATACCGTATCATTTGCTTTCAGTTCTGAAAGATTTCTTATAGCAATGGTCTCGACCTTATATTGCTTTCAAATTCGTGAACAGGGTTTTTTGTATTAGATAAACATCATGTCATAATACTACGAAAATAGACAATGTTTTCATCGTATACTTTCACGGCATGGTAACAACATTAATATTTAATTTCGCATATTAATAAAAAAAAACAGACTTTGTTCCTTTAAAATGTATTCAATGTGAATTACATTGACATGATTTACTGTTTTCTAAATTACTGCCACACTTTCCTTGGCATGATCCAGGAGATTGACCAACTGCAATATCAAATTCCATTTATAAAATTAAATTGGTACCAAGGCTTAATGACACAATAGGCAGACAAACCATGTGCTGGAGTCTCCAGCAACATTAGTATACTTCCTTAAATTGATATTTCAAAGAAAAGATTAACGCAGTTACCATGGGGAAATCAGAACTTTATTAGACTTCTTTTCACACCACTACACACCATTCGCTCTCGGTTCATTTTGCTCTTTTTATTACTTGTTATCCTCAGTGTACACAGCTCTGTTTCCTTTCAAAAGAGAAAACTTACTTCAAGGTAAATTGTAAACTAAACAATTTAGGCAAACGCATGAGTAATTCCGTTAGACCCTCTTAAGTGAGTAAATTTTATTCTTTTCTGGACCTTATTTTTCTATCGGTAGTAAACTTAATTAAAGAAAGACTTTAAAATACCAATTTAACGGCTAGCGCTTTCTGTTCGTACTGAACATCTTCAGGTCACTTTTATTGGTCTGAAGATGTTCAGTACAAACAAAAATTACTAGCCGCTAAATTAATATCTTGGTGTCTTTCTTTAATCTAGTATACTACTATATCTAGCTGGAAACTGCATTTACCTATATTCTATATACTTACTGTGCAAATGTTCAACAACCAATGCCAATAACATAAAACGTACAAACAAGATGGAATCTTTAGAAAAATACAACCAACATTAGCGTTACATATTATAATCTTCATTTGAGCTATCGACTCGTAATGTTTGCTACTTATATATAGTAAACATATTATGATCATTTACTTGTGAAACAGTCAGAAAACTACATCAGTTGAATATACTCAAAATACATCTTATATCTGCCACTAGTATATGTGTTTTGGAAAATTAAAGATGCGAGATGTAGGGATAGAGCTGACAGTTCTTATTATAATAGCTTACAAATTGTCAAGTAACACTATATATCTCGATATTAAACAGTCTCAAGTGTCGGGCCTTTAATCGACATTCTCAATAATTGAGGTTATCCATCACGGGAGAACACCGACATTCCCGCCAATATTACAGTTTAATGTAGATGTGGGGAGTATTTTTTAATCGATAGACCGTTGATTTGCTAGTTTGTTAACAGGCAAAATGAATAAACTTCGCAACATCTCTCAAAACTGTCATGGATTTAGTTGACATGAGAATCTCAAGGTTTTGTTGTGAAGTTGCTTTTAGATGTTTGTTGATAAACCGTTGGCAGCTAGAAACTCCGTCCACAGTTAATATTCTTAACGACGTCTCGCAAATAAGGAGGTTATTGTTTAATCAACTCAATATTTAAGTCATTCGATGATCTAGAAGGTTGATTACCGCCCTCGCATAATGACACTTCAAATTGATTGTCCCTGTTTATAGCAAGATAGGTACGGAAAGAGAGTTTTAACTTTAGAAACTTTTCCAGCAAAATTAATGCATATTGGGTATTGTTAACAGGGCCGTATGCAGGAGTTTAAAAGTGAGGTGCAGCAGAGTGGTGTATGGTGGCCTACAGTCTGAATAGCATTTTTTTTCTAAATAGGAAAAAAAAAAAAATTCTTTAAATTGTCAGAAAAAAAAATTAAACTACATTTGCCTAGCGTCTTAATAGTGTCTTGATTAACCAGACGCTCAGTGTCTCTTTTCCAAAAGTTATCTCTTTTCCAAAAGTAATATTCGTCGTAAAGTGTAAACCACTGATAGATCAGTGGTGTAAATTGGAAAAACTGCGGCGCTATTGCACTTTCGCACATCTACCCAAAGTAATATTCGTCGTAAAGTGTAAACAAACCTCAATTAGAAAAACTGCGGCGCTATTGCACTTTCACACGAAATTCCAGCCAAATCGATCAATAACTTTTTATTTTACCGACCTTTAGCTTCTCCAGGGGGATATATTTATCCGTTCGACGCCATTTGCATTTGTTGACTATTTGGACTAGAATAACAAGACACTCACTCTGCGCTACACGCTTAACGCTCGCAGTTCATAATACTAATAATAATTTTCATATATTTTAATTTTTGCGCTAAGCCACCATTCTGTAAAAGATTATTTGGCGTTGACCATGTGGATTGGCGTTTACGTGTGAATAACGTCGTGACCTTGATGCTGAGCCTGACTTGAAGTATTCCATCAATCTCGGGGTCTTTGCGTTTATGCTTGCCGTCGCCCTATTTCTTGCTGTATTATCAAAGTCAATGTTCGAGGTGAAAGCAGAGACAATGCCCTTCGAAAAAGGTAACCGGGTCAAAGTTGTAGGTCATGTTACAGAAAACTGAACTCAAACTTTTCAAAGTCAGTTTTTGGACACTTGACCTTGGTTTATGACCTTCACAACATAAGATATTTTCAAGACCATAATCTAGACTTAGACCACCGACCTTGACCTTGGTCCTGTCACTCACTACCTGGTCAGAAAACGGCCAAACGTAAAGGGTCTATGGGCCTTGTCATTATAAAAGGTCGTGGTATCAAGGCTAACCAACCGTGACCTCGACTTCCACCTTAAAACCAAAATTCCCACCCAGCTCGGGGCCTTTGCAGTTGTTGCAACATGACCAAGGTACATGTCGATGGTTCAAGCCAAGATGATGGCCTTTGAATGTGGTTACTGAGTGAAGGTCATAAGTCAAAGGTCCAAAAAACTGGCTTTAAACAGATTGAGTTCTGTTTTC
This sequence comes from Patella caerulea, assembly GCA_036850965.1. NCBI lineage: Eukaryota > Metazoa > Mollusca > Gastropoda > Patellidae > Patella > Patella caerulea. Next base: position 20,957,568 of record JAZGQO010000011.1, read on the forward strand.
TGCAACATGACCTTGACCAACGATATTGACCCTGTTACCTCCTCCGATGGGCACCCTCTCTGCTGTCACCTTGCACATTGGCCTTGGTAATATAGTAAGAAATAGGGGCGTGACAAGCATAAGGGTAAAGGCCCAGAGATCGATAGGAAGTTAGGTCAAAGTCAAGCATGTGGTTGGTTTGCGTTGACTAGTGGAGGTCACCATGACCATTCATATTGACCACGCCCATTGACTTCCTTTTGAACACGGACCCTCTACGTTTGCCCGTTTTCTGAATCACCAGTGTGTGACAGGACCAAGGTCAAGGTAGGTGGTCCAAGACCAGATTGTAGCCTTCAAAATATAGTATGTGGTGAAGGTCGTATTCCAAGGTCAAAAGTCCAAAAACTGAAAAGTTTGAGTTCAGTTTTCAGTATCATGACCTTGACCTACAACTTTGATCCGGGTATCGTCTCTGCTTTCACCTCGAACATTGATTGATAATACAGCAAGTAATAGGGCGACGGCATGCATAAACGCAAAGACCCCGAGATTGGTGGAAAATTTCAAGTCGGGTTCAGCATCGAGATCACAAAATTATTCACACGAAAACGCCAATCAAATTGGTCATCTCCAAATAGTCGTTTACAGAAAATGGTGGCTTAGCGCAAAAATTAAAATATACGAAAATTATTATTATTATTGTTAACTGCGAGCGTTAGGTGCAGGGTGTCGGAGTCCGTCTTGGTGTCTTATTATTCGAGTCTAAATAGTCAACAAATGCAAATATGGCGTAGAACGGAAAAATATACCTCCCTAAAGGTCGACAAAATGAAAAGTTATTGATCGATTTGGCTGGAATTTTTTGTGAGATCATCGCTAGCCCACCTGAACAAACTCTGACAATTTCAAACCTCAACGACCACGGAAACTCGTACATTTTACGATGATTATTACTTTCGGAAGGGAGATAACTCACACTGAGCGTCTGGTTAATCAAGACACTATTAAGACGCTAGGCAAATGTAGTTTAATTTTTTTTTTTTTTTCTGACAATTTAAAAAAATATTTATTTATTTTTTTTTTGGGGGGGGGGCTATTTATATAAAAAAATGCTATTCAGACTGTAGGCCACCATAGTGGTGGGGCGCCAATATAGTGCCCAAGTAACTGGGCTTGGGGACTGCTGCAATCAAAGTAACTATCAAGTAAACCTACAGGGGCGCCATTTCTCGGAACGCCGATATTTTTCTGGGGGTGCAATGTACCCCCTGCGTATCGACACGGTAAAACACTAATAAGGCAAACCCGTTGCCCCGGACAAAATCAAACTGATGAAACTCGTGGATACAGATGTTATTGACATGTGTCTTGAACATGCAATTTGCTAATCATACTGTTCATCTTGATGGTCGTCTTATACATGTATACAAAACTATGGGAAATCTACATGAGGGGTAGTATCAGGTTTTCTAGAAAATTTAAACATAAACTGCCTCTATTGACTTTGGTGAAATTGAAAAGAACGAACGACATTTTCCACGCTAAACAAACTTTATTTTGTCACTTTAAACAATACATTTTACGCCCTGACGTAAGCTGTTGCTAATTGAATACCCGACTTGTGGCCGATATTATAGGACTGGATTGAAACAGCACGTCCATCAAGAGTGAAGGAGCATACAGAGTTCGGTTTTAAAATAGCACAAACGGTATATATGGCTACATCAAACTCTGGTGACACACCAACCAGAAACGATCCTAAGCCTTTCCATTTTCCATTCCATTTAAATTGGCTACCTACTGTCCTTGGCTGCAATATACGAAACCATAACAATGAGGAGTTTAAATCAGTATAATGAAATCACAACGATAATTTTTATATATATATATATATATATATATATATATCAGAGAAAGTGTGTGCAACTAGCGACGGGTAAAATTTCAGATTTTCCCATTGTGTAAAATACAAACCGATAACATAAAATATAACATAGAAATATAATGGAAAACCAATATATTATAAAATACAATCCTCCTCATCTTTAAAAAAAAAACCAATGGTCCATTACTTATTCAGGGTTTATTTTCCACTCATTGGTCCTAAATTATACCAAAATACAATAGATAACCACAGACAAGTGTAACTAAAGACAATTAAACTACAGTGTTGTATGTAAATGTATATACATGTAAATACACCGACAAAGCCCAAAAGAGATCCCCAGATAATCGAAAAGTACATATAAAATGTTATTAAACCAGTTGACAACAGTTAGTGTCTTCACACATTTAATATTTTCGCAGTGAAACGAACTAGCGTAGTTTTACGGCATGCTAATACTTCCGGAAATATCGGTGGTCCAGAAACCCCTTTTAAAACTACAATTCTTCTTAAAGTATCCATCTATAACATTCACTTTTCAAATGTCGTACAATATGCATGTTTGATTACTTCAGTCCAAATAACCCCACCCCATGTAGCTATTGTATATAATACGCTAATTATAAATGTCACGATACGTGACGTGTCACGCAATGTCATGACATGTGACGTCAAGTCACGCCAACAATCAAGGTATACCACGGACCGTCGAGTAAAGTAACACCTTTTCATATAATTTGTTAGTAAATATCTAAATTATATTGTTAATAAAAATGTCTACGTAAAGGTCAAGGGGCATTTAAGTACACGATCACGCGATGGCAGGCTTTAATATAGAAATATTAGGGCCAGAAGTAAAAATCAAAAATCGGCTTCCTCGATTTGAACCTTTTTTATCAAAACGAATATATTATGGTGGCCATACGGTTGAAAATTTTAAAGAACAAGGTGAATGAAAATGACAGATATTATATGTGGCCAGCATGGACATTCCCATTTGAGTCTATTTTCAAAATGGAGAGAAAGCCTCTTTGAAAACTAAGCTGGCTAATAATGGAAAATCCAATAATGAAAACCCGACGCAATTCCGTTAGAAAATAGCGAAGATATGGGCATTTGCTTGTCCTATCCGTAAATGTATTCGAGTTAGTCCATATGTAGCCCATTTATATTTAATATTAAATGCCAAGATGTTTCCACCATGAGTACTTTTAGCGGCACGCTCATAAGAAAATGCTTTAGGAAATTCTCGAAACACATAATTATTTTTATGCTGCATTGCCCGAACTGTATCCGTCAGTTCATTTCATTTTCCGTAAATGGTTTCGTGCGTCTTTTGGAAACATTTTCCAGAAAATTGTTATTGAGGGCTTAACCCATTGGATTTAAATCCTGGGTGACATACCGACCATTTGTTTATGTAAATGGAGTGATTGTGGTTGATTTCTCAGTCCAGCAAATAATAACGTGACCTTCTTTTTTAAAACCCGTACTATGTTAACTCTATTTGAGCGATGGGGCGGAGTTGTCAAACATCCATTTTGTACCACATTTGAAATAATATTGTTTTCTGGGCCAGATATATAAAGAGATCTATTACCAGTGCTTGTGAGACCCATCCAGTATAGTCCAATCTGCCAGCCTTTTCTTCCAAATAAAACTGAATCCAATTATGAAAGCCACCAATGGATGTCGATTTCTCTTCTCCGACGAGTACGTGCTCGAATCCAGAACTGTCTAATACCGGCTTACTGCTAGAACGAGGGTAAAGATTGAACCACATTTCCTTTAAGATATCTCTCCATTCAACGGGGTCTTTGGGAACATAACCTTGAAAACCAAAAGAAAACGTCACTTATTTCCAGGATACAGATGATCTTATAAAGAATTAAAAAGTACTAATACTGATTTATGTTTTAAATACATATTAAAATATCAACCCACCTTTGAAATCATTTGTATAGTATTTGTATTGGGTCATCTTTGCTGACACAAATAATACAAGTAACTATACCAGATAATGTGGAAAAAGCACTCTTACAGACTTTACAGTTCAAAAGACATAACAGGAATAATAATCAAGCTTAAAGTTAATGGCCGACTGAATTAATTTCTACAACTGACCATGTGACCCCCTTTCTTGGCACAATGCATTAAACATATACTAGAGGTTCAGTGCGGGTTTGGAGAGGGGGGGGGGGTCGACATCCGAGTCACAAAGAACAAAGCCGAATTTAGCAAGTTTACATTTTCATTGAAAGAGTGGTTAAGTTTCAATCATTTTAAGCATGTTGTCATGTTACAAGAATGGATGCGCATTCGGCTCAGTGTAAATAACCTCATTTGACCTTTGGCAACATCCCAACGGCGGACACACTACACTGAGCATCCGGTGTAAAACACTGACGAGTTCTTTCAAGTGAAGCTATAGATCCTACCGTAAGTATGAAGAAATGTGAAGGCTTTTTGCATTACAGATGTTGCCAATATTTCGTCCAGGAAATTTTCAATCTCATCCCACTCAGTAGCTGATATATCATCCGCTTGTCCAACATTTATATTATAATTATCCAGTAGGAGAATAAATGTGCGGTATGTTGCTCTACTAAATCGGGCTTCGTTTAAACTAGTAAACAATCTACAATAAAGCAGAGATGGGGGCATTCAATCTTATATTAGCATTCAAATAAAATGGGGGGTTAAAATAGTCTTAAGTAGGTCATTTTCAGATTTACACGCTTGAATAACGTTCGTTTCGGTACATTGTAACAATCCGGTTTACTGGATCACTTAACAAAATGAGGCATTGTCATTATTGCCAACACGGCGTTGGTTGCTTTAGATCCCCCGTCCCCACCAAAAGCTTTTCGTAGCACCAGAGCAATCTGTTTCACAGTGAATTACTTACGAATTATCTCTGTCACAGATGCCTGTCTTGAACACGTGCAATGACACCACGCGGCTTCAATCATTGGCTCGTGTATTGTTTACATAAGACGTAACTGCTCCATGCAAAATGATGCACTTTACTCATTTTAATACCCATTTACACTAAATAGGAAATACTTTTTAACTACACAAATACTTCAAACTTCTTTTTCTAATACATATAAAAAATGTTTTAGAACTCAATTTGTCGGAAGAAAAAAGTTAATATGGGGGATCATCATGGGGGTCGAACCCAAGATTTGCACGACTCTGACTTTGAATGTTACAGTCATCGTGGCATTGAATTCCGGGGTGGAAACATCAGTTTAATTGTTTTAGTGACCAGAAAACAAATTTTGATATGCGTCGGCTTACCCAAAATGAAATGTTACGTGCCCTTGGCATGCTACAGATCGGCACAACACAGGCGGTTGTGGCGCGGACGATGAATGTTTCTCAGTCTGTCATAAGCAGGCTATGGTCCAGATACCGTGATACACAATCTGTACAGGACAGACCACGCTCAGGTCGACAACTCAAGCCCAGGATCGATTTATCCGTACCTTGACCTTGAGAAATCGTGTCATCACAGCAAATCAGATCAGCGCTCGTATTCAAACAGACACTGGTGTGAGAGTGGGTGGCCAGACGATTCGGAATCGACTGCATAGGGGTCACCTTCGCGCCTGACGTCCTCGCGTGATCCCTTGTTTGAGAGATCATCACATTCAGGCAAGACGTTGTTGGTGTAGGGATCGTCAATATTGGGATAATCGACGCTGGAGCAATGTGATGTTTTCAGATGAGTCAAGGTTCACTGCTGATTTTTTGGACAGACGTAGGAGGGTGTGGCGTCGTCGAAACGAGCGCTTCTAAGACGTTAACGTCATCAGACATGATCGATTTGGGGGTGGTTCTGTTATGGTGTGGGGAGGCATCACTGTTGCTGGAAGAACGGCTTTACATGTTGTTGCGTGTTACAGGCCAGTACTACCGGGACAACATCTTGGCAGTCCATGTTGTGCCGTTCGCACGACGTCATGGCCGCCGTTTCATCTTCCAGGATGACAACGCAAGATGTCACAGGTCCAGGATCGTTACAGGTTACCTCCAACAACAGAACATCACCACATTACCTTGGCCAGCACTGAGTCCCGACCTCTCCTCCATCGAGCATGTCAGGGACATGCTTCGACAGAGGTTACGTCAACGTCAACAACGTCCTGCCAATGTCCAAGAACTTGCTGCTGCGTTGCAACAGGAATGGGACAATCTGGACCAAAATGACCTTAGACGTCTCATTATGAGTATGCCACGTCGGATCAATGCTTGTTTGGCACACAGAGGAGGATTTACCCGTTACTGACTTTGTTTTGATGCTGTGGTAACTTTGCTGTTTGACCCCGGGTATCATTTTACCCTTATAATGGTCACTCTGTGCCTTATTTAGTCTAACGATCATTTGGAATAAATCGATGAATGTGAACTTCATTTCATTTTGTCATTTGTTTCTTCGTCAGTTTCATTAGGTGACTTTAATAACACTTAAAAATCAAATATCCCCTACTTTTTTTGAATAGTATATATTTCTATACCCACTAGCAGGGTTGGGCATTATACGTTAAAGATGGTGTAAATACCAGAAGGATATAAATCATATTTACCATTCACGCGTGTTTCTGGTGGATTTTATTGATATCCCACATGTTCACGTGAGCCTTTAGTGAAAATAGATCACAGTATGACAGTAAAAGTATATTTTTTCTCGTTCCTTACCGGCTATTAGCTCTGTCTACTCTGTCATTATCGTTTGTCTGTGATTGGTAATTGAGCTCGTATTCACTCTCAGCAAACCTGTCAACATCACTAGCCCACAAATCTTCCATTAGGGCCGTGACATCCCCACCGGACCCAGTACCACCATCATCTCCACCTACAAGAAAGGCAAATCTTTTGTATTCGATTATCGAACTGCTCAGATGTATAGTTGGCATATTTTTGGCACTAATGTACAGACGACAACGAATAATTACTTTGTTCGAATAGCCGTCCAAAGCAAAATATGAAATAATTACAAAATTTACTGAGGGGGGTGGGGGGTATAATATAAAACGATAGGTTTGTTACATCGAGTGTGGAATGCAGAACACCTTAAATTGATTAAATGTAATTAAACACTGAAACTATATTAAAGTTCTTACCACCACATAATATGTCGTAATCATTACAGCAATCATTGAATTGTTTACAATGTGAATTACATTGACATGACTGGCTGTTATCTAAATTACTACCACATCTTCCTTGGCATGATCCAGGAGATTGGCCAACTGCAATATCAAATTCCATTAATAAAATAAAATTGATGTCAGGGCTTAATGATATAATAGGTAGACTAAGTCACCACTAACTCTATTGTGTTTCTTTTAATTGATATTTCAAAGAAAAAACGAAAGCAGTCATCATGGGGAAAATTGACGCCACGCCCGGGGCTTGACAAATCAAAAGATTTCCGTTCGCTTTTTATTACTTATATTAGTTATAATCTCAACAAGAAACATGCCTGAAATAAATGAAATTCCATGTCTGCCTTCATTGTCCACTGGAGAACAGTTTTTGTTTCTTTTCAAAGACAGATTCTAATTCTACGGGATGATATTGATATTATTTTCAATTACATATATGACGGGAACATTGTAAACTACACAATAACTTATCCGCATATTGTACTCTTACTCAATGAACACACGACTGCCAACTTAACGCTAACATTTTTCAAGAGATAGAAAGATTACATGTAAAATTAATCTTCTCTCATAGTGCCAGTACTTTATATTAAATTTATTAAGCGATTCGATTAAAAACCGTAGCCTCCCTCGGTTTCATAAGGTTTGAAGAAGAGGGGGTAACTCCGAAGCGGAAAGTCGGGAATCGCAGAAAGTCGAACTGATTCGTCCTCTCATGACCACCGAGCTTCACCTCAAATCTGATGAAAAAAGACTACAGCCTTTGCCGCTTCCTGGACGTGCGAGGCTTGGTATTCACGATATTTTCTATCGAGGAACCTGGTAATTTGAGAACTTGGTCCAAGATCAATCGAAATTGCGTGAAGGCCTTGAAAAGATGTTCGGAGTTAACGCGAGATCAAACCTATGGAAATGTGCCAACATAAACCTGAAAAACAAATCATTTAAAATTGCACTGTGAATAACCGACATTCTTTCTTGTGTTTATGTCAGCCTATGTTTTATTATCTTATATTTCTTGGTTTTAAAAAATTATTATTATTATTATTAATTTTTTGGCCATTTTTCACAAACCTTAACATCAAGCCCGGTGAGATTTTGTTGACACCGGCTTCGTTTTACTTGTTGACAATCGCCCTTTGTATTTAAAAAAAAATACTTACGACATAATGTATTATAGTCGCTGCAGCAGTTACTATAATTTGGACACAGGTCATTACACTGGCATGGCTGATTTCGGTCATAAGCCGATCCACATCGACCAGTACAGGATGTTGAAGCTATACATGCATAAGTTTAAATAGAAAATATGATCATATAAAAATAAAATAAAACCAATTACGAACAATCCAAACCGTTAGACAAAATTTGAAGTCCTAAAAAACGGTATAGGCAAAATCGTTTTCACCGTGTACAAAATACAAAACAGTGGTAACGGGTGTCCGGAAGGGTAAGCTTACCCTGCTTGGCGCCACACCCGCAATAGCTGTACCCAAAGCAATGGACAAAATAAAATATATTACATAAACAATATAGAATAACATTTCTAATTGAAAGAAAACAACTACCAACAAAAGGCAAAGATGGTATACATTTCAACCTGAATAAAGCTGGTATTACCTTCTCGCTAAAATTGGGTTTATTTTTAAGGACACGGTTTAATGTAACATTTTGTTACTGGACAACACATCTGCAACGAAAACTTCCCTGCCTGGAGTACCTATATTTCACTAATGGCGTTCAACTATACTAAAATAGTCTATTGGTGTTGCTATATAAATGGGTACCGAGTAATTTTCAATATCCAGCAGAAGAATAAAATCAAGAGATAACATTGGATAAAATATTATTTACCTACCTTGCGAATAAGCAACAAGTGATACAAGCAAAACAAAACTTGCATGCATGATGTCAGCTTCCGGTCTGGTGGCTTCACTATGGTAAAGAACCCAATCAGACTTACTGTTTTACCACGGATAATACAGATCTTTATATACCCTTTAATTGATTTATGGATTTTAACCTTTGGAATATTAAGTCAAAGTTAAAGTAAATTAAGATTTATGACTTGCTCATTTGTGAAGCACTTCATATCACACTAGATATTACACACAAGTGACGAAGACTCGTGGTCTGTTCGCAAACCTAGATGCCTCAGCCCTCCACAATAGTGTCATTCCGCGTAATTCGAGGACAAGCTTAACCCACTGAAAATTTCCTCCTAAACTAGCGTATTCTTTTTCTTTTGTCTTTCATCTCCAATGATCCTCCATTTCCATGTCATTTTATTGTTGCCGCTCCTTCCGTTTTTAAGGACAAGCGGGGGGGGGGGTCATTTCGTTTCGTTTATTTGAGAGTTATTTTTTTAGAATATCAGAAGGGGGTTACATGTTAAAATTGAAAACTGGTGTTTTCTGCACTTATATTTTGGATTACACAGGTAATGTCGGCACACACTATAAACAAATTCAACACATATACTTGTGTTGATGACGTTAGTAACTCGGTCCATTTATCTGATTTTGCCAGGGCTTTAAATTACCGATTTAAAAAGGCAGGAAATCCGAAATATTCTCCAAACATTTCTGTTTTCAGTTGCGTGATAAAAAAGATTTATGCATCAATTGAAGATCTCTTCTTTTTGTTATCTTGTTATCCAAATACAGGCGTAATAGGTGATAAATTATGGGTTATACAAAGTGGTTTTATTTCGTCGATTAATACAGTTTTACGGAATGATTTATAGCAGGTAGATATGATTTTGATAGAAGTAAAACGTATTAACTGTCAGTACATTTACATTCTCCCTTACTTTAAAGGCGAAGGGTTTATAATACAAATGCTATACGATTATCCAACTCTATTATCTTGTCAAAAACATTACACTCTCCATCGTCCATCACGTCCTAAACACAAAATAACATTTACTTCAAAATAGTTTGATCACACTAGCCACCAGGAAAGTGTGTCAGAACAATAATGTTTGTATAGCTTTAGCAAGATTTTGTATGGGATGTAAGCTGGACTAAAAGTTTTATTGCTAATTCAATGTAAGGCGATGATAAAATTATCTCAACTGAAAACTTGGGAGTACGAACGCTTAGAAAATGTGGATGGCTAGAGATGTTCTTAAAATTGGCTCTCTTACTTTACGCAAATCACTCTAAACATTCTAGAACAATATTGCATAATTTGGAAACCTTAAATCTAAGTAAAGCCAAAGCAGTAATAGATCAAAGGGATCGAACTCCCAGATCCGTGACTAATTTCCGGGGAGCAAGGTTTGACGATTGATTCTGGTAGGAGGGGGAGCGAATTTGTGCAGTTTGCAAAACCTCTGGAAAGTGTGGACAACTCTCAGGTGATAAAAAAATCCAAGATGGCGGCCCAAATGGCACAGAGACTTATAGTTGGGTGCAAATGTCATCAAACCGTCCTTGCAATATTTTGATGCACCCATATCCCAATATGGTGGAAACAAACTCGAAAATAATGTCGTATATTCTGGTAAGGCAAACATGAGCTTGTAATATATCGTTTTTAGGGTTTTCATGGATGGTTAGTTCGTTTTTGGTTGTCTCATGTCAATGAAATCTACATTAGATGTAAATTATGAAACCAAAGTCAGCGCACAAAAGATATGGAAACATCATTATATACGTAATACGTCATTCATATAGCACATACTACTACCATAATTTCTAAACATTCATAGGCATATACCTTTCACACGAATCTTTCAAGACGGCAGGCAGTTTTCAATCAGAGTCCGTGTCAGAAAGATCTGGATCTAATGCACTGTCCGACTCAGATGTGTCACTAACAGAGGTATCATTGTTTACTGACATTGTAACTTTGTGTGATATGCTGTTCCAGGCTATCTTGATCAGGTGGGATACGGCATGTTAATTTGTTTTTCATCTTTAGCCATTTGCTAGCTCTACCACAAGCTGCTGTGATGGAATTTTTGTTATTATAGATACAGCTCAGTAAAAAATGTTCCATGGACGCTACCATGTTATCGGATACAGTTAATGTGACACCTAAGCCATCTTACTATTGTTGCTATGGGCATATTCAATTCCCAATTCGTGTCCATATGTATTTGCGTGTGTGTTGTGTATATTTGGTTTCATTTGGTTGTCTATGTAATATCATGTACAAGAATTCCTGGACAGGTTAAACAAGGTTACATAGATTTTTTTTCTATTGTCTATCAGTAGTAGGGAATAACGTAAAATACATTAGCTGAGGAGAAGTAATAAATGACACACTATATAATGCACATGTAACTGAGCAATTTATGTGACACTCGTCATTTGCACAGTGGCCCACAGCCTCAAATATTTGTACTGCATGTAAATAAAACGACCTGTTTTAACAGCATATGTATGTATGATATTTTTCTGACCCTGGGTGGCCCTATGACATTTGCTCATAGATATCGGAATTTATCTATAGCCAGGAAACACTATATACAACCTGCTGTATAAACAAATCACTAATCTAAAGAGAAACACGATAACTGTCGTGTGTAGCTACCATTTACTAAATTGTCTCAAATGATGTTTGTTCGCCAGTATGTCACATCTGATACTTATGAAATCTTTTTATAATACCCATTTTATCATTAATGTTGTTTGAAAAACAAGAAAATTTCCATCAAAACATGATTTATACTAAATGATAGTTGTTTCTCAGTATAAAAATTGCCATATCACACCGCTGTTAAAGGATTTACATTGGCTTCCAGTGGAAAGCAGAATTAAGTTCAAAATCCTGTGCATAGCTTACAAATGCCAGTGAGGTGAAGCACCAGAATACTTGACCTCAATGCTCATTGATTATGGCCCAAAAGAAATCTTCGGTCCCAACATGAACTGCGTCTGGTGGTACCCAACTATAGGCTTCAGACATTCGGTCGTAGATGCTTCTCATACACTGTACCAAACCTATGGAATTCATTACCCTTGACCTTAAAGAATTCACAATCCCTTAGCTGTTTTAAGAAGCAATTAAAGACTCATGTTTTTTCGACTGCTCATTAGTTATTAACATCTTGTGATAAGTGGAGAGCTAAAAGCGCCCTGAGCATTAACTTTAATGGATTTGTGCGCTATATAAGAACTCACTATTATTATCCCAGATGATACATTTGAAAACGTTTTATAATAGAAACTCTATCATTAATTTTGTTTGGGGAAAAAAGAAGAAAATTTCCGTCAGGGGCGGATTGCGGCCCCTTTCATTGACCCCGGAACCCGAATGGGGGGGGGGGGTGTCAGGTGCTCTCCCTCGGAAAAATTGTATGTTTAAAATTTATTAAAATAAAGCCATATCTATACACAGACATACCTTGTTAAAGAATAATCCTTTAATTCACTATTGTTAGTTAAAATTGGCAAAAATATAATTTTCAAATTCAAATGTTTGAAGATAGCTATTGCATGGGGGCAATAGAAAAACAAGGGAGGTAATTATGTTATCATTTCCTGTGTTAATGAGTTATAGGAGTGGGGGTTGCCTAGTGAATTGTCAACCTATTGAGCAAAAGACAGAAATAATTATGTTTTGGCTTTCTTTGAAAATATGAAATTATCGCTTTAACACCAGCCTAAGAAAGTCGTCTCGCACTCATATTCCGCCAGCAGACCAGCTATCATCAAATTTTGCCCAAGCCATAAAATTGAATTTTTTTGTAGTTACGAACCATTCCCACAAACAGGGTACAGGTGACTTAATAATTAGTAAATTTGCCGGCGACAGTGTCGGTTGAATCAGATGAAATTTTCGGATGAAATTCGGAATCCCCATTGCAGGATTCCGAATTCTGGCCCAAACCCAGCACATTCCAGACTTCAGTGATGGCGTGGCGGCCCGTTTAATCCATCGGACACATACAACATGATGTTCATCGCTCCATTGCCGGTCCACCACCCCCACCCCTATATAAAGTTCAGCAGATAAAAGTTTTTTTTTTAGACGAATTGGACTAAATTATTTTTCTTCATTTTTCGTCCGACCGGCGCTTCGGTCGATGGCCCTATCGCCCAATCCGCCTCTGTAGCTCATGATATTTTTAATAAGATGCATGTCAATTCCGACAGCCATCAACTGCAATGTTAATTATGACATCGCGGTTTTTCTGTTTGATTTGTTCATAGTCTGTAGGATACAACATCAGAAACGAGCAATGTAATCTCGTCGAAGATTTGTTTTTCCACGCTTGGGCACTTGTGTCTTTTTAACAGTACCCATCTTCCGTTACTGTTATATAAATAACATAAAAAAATATATAAATAATGGGTTCTACAATATCAAACCTGCAATTGGCTGGTCCATATCCGGTTTGTTATAGCCTGTGAACAGCCTGTGGGGTATACAGAAAACAAAAATATAGGGCTGCTCACTGACAGACATATTATACCCCATCTCATTTGGTGCTAACTGTTTGAATATAATTGGCGGCGTTCTTCTTCATCGCTAATAATTGTTGACCAGGAAAGTAAATCCAAAGTTCAGCCTCGTGTCCAGTTTTGGCGCCGTAAGTAAAAGCTTACGGTTTAGACTGAAAATCGCCACATTAAGAGCGTGTATCGACCTATAAACAGCCAAATTTTGGGGTATACATAGCCAATCACAAGATACTATCTGTACGAGTATGAAAAATAATGAAGCCCTGAAAAATATTATTTGAACGTCTCAAATTTTAGAAATTTTCGTTATAGTTCTATTTTGCAATTTTATAGTATATTAGAACCGTATCTGTTGGTTTAGTCGAATTTATATATCGATAGACAAGAAAAATTATATATATATATATTTTCTTTTGCATTTATAGGGTTTTTAAAACATTAGTTTACTTACCCGACGCGATTTTTACAACAAGGATGCTTATTCTTGATAATCCGGGCCCATGAAACGGCCAAAAAACTGGTTAAGCGCGGAGGTTTTTGAAACAAGGGTACCTTACACTGGAAAGTCCCCGAACCCGTGACCGAAAGCAGACTATCTGTGATGATAACATTATGCTTATTGTTGACCCTTCAATGTACTTGGTGTGAGTTCGACCTGTACCTTAATGCATATAATGGTAGGATTCTTATATCGCGCTAAACTCCAAACAATAAAGTCTGATCAAAGCGCACACAAAGTGAATTCTAAGTTAATTTTAAAACATTAAAGTCTGCTCAAAGCGCACACAAAGACAAATTCTATGTTAATTTAGAGTTTGTTTTTCATATTTAGAAAACAGGAATGTTTTAAATTTAGATTTAAATATCGAAAATGTTGGAGCAGATTTTAAAGCTAACGAAAGAGCATTCCACTTCAAGGCCGCTGAAACTTCAAAAGATTTAAAACCAATTTTGTTCAGTTTCCACTTTGATTCAGTAATATAATGTTGAGATTGGGATCGCATAGATCGTGTTGACTGGTAGGGATTAACAAGTTGTTAAAATTTTGAATTCTATCCTTTCACTTATGCGCACCCAATGCAGAGAGTTTAGTACTGGAGATATACTAGATCATTTTGGTGACTTGGAAACTAATCTGGCTGCTGAATTTCGCAATTCCAGTAAGAAGATCGTTACAGTAATCCAATTTTGATAAAAATTAATGATCGGACACGGGTTGCTGTGGATTCTGTCGTTAACATATGACGAATGCTACTGATGTTTCCGAGATGGTAGTAGCATATCTTGATGACATCGCGCCTGGTACGTTCGTGCATTTTTATGCGCGAACTCTTAGTTTTCCTATTACTGGCACGCGCACGGGCACTATTTCTTTTGCATGTACCAAAATCGAGGGTTTTGCGCGGAGGTACTTTTGAGGTATTAGCCCGAGAAGCATAACACTTGCCACTGTACCTGTATATCGCTAATTATAAATCGAGTGTGTGAAGACAGTTTATATAGATCACGCGAAAAATTTTCAGTACAGAGTTTATTCCCGTAGTATTTGCAGGTAAGCAAACCAATGGGACTATTTTCTCAACAGTGTATGAACTTTTTCATAAGCGATAATATCCTTACACCGAGAGAAATTATCTAGTCTCGGTGAAAAACCATGATCATCTGGTAAAAAATTACTTTTCTATTTTTTGGAACGAAAAACAGTGTTTTTAAAAACAAACGAACCTGCCGCACATGAGGAAGTCATTATACTAATAATAACAGACGAGAGAACTCTTTTTGGGCACAGGCTTTCTTACTGAGTAGTAAATCGTCCACAAACAATCATGAACGAACTATAGTATAGGAAGACTAGCGACGACTGTAGACAGTAAGTAGGTTATACACTATACTTTTGAGTCGAGATTACTCGCTTTGAGTCGAGATTACCAGCTTTCAGGTCACCGATAACCAATTATGTCAGAAATACCATACTGACATTCGGTTTTTTCAAGTTGTACGCGAACTAACAATCGGCGCCCTAACTGTCTTTGTCAGCTACTTTCAGTTTCACAATGGCGTACGACATTCGGTTTTTCAAGTTGTACGCGAACTAACAATCGACGCCCTAGCTGTTTCGTCAGCTATTTTCAGTTGCTGGCGTACGGCCAGTGCCGGTGGGAAAAGACAACATTAAAATCAGAAACCCAGTTGTTGACACCCATTAAATCACTCCTGTCTAACAAATCATAAAGCTGTGGTGTTACGGTAGCGGCATAGTATTTCACCGTAACACCACAGCCACTCTAACCATTCATAATACATCTAACTATCACTCCCTACACATTTCCCCTCGACCTACTTTCCCAAACGTCAACAACACATCTCATACATCCAGTTCACTGATTAACCCTTGTACCACGTCTACTGGATTAGATGGTTTACATGACTGGACATACTGTTGTTGGAGTCAAACTACACACCAAGATTTTTTACTTGATCGCACAAGGCAATATGTACTTCACCAACCTGAACGTTGTCTACTGACAGCTTGGAAATTCGTGCTGGTGGACCGATGAGAATGGCTTCTGTCTTGTCATCATTCAGTTTTAATTTATTGCATGACATCCAGGACTTTACATCAGCAATGCATGCTTGGGTGTTGTTCGGGCTTTTGAGTACAGACACGCTCTCAATTAGCTGGGTGTCATCAGCATATAAGTGGTGTGATAGCTGATAACCATTTATAATCTGGCCTAATTGACTAGTATACATAGTAAAAAGAATTGGGCCCAATACGGATCCTTGCTGTACACCACAATTCAGGGCGACAGACGAGGAATGTGAGTCTCTGATAATAACAGATTGGCTTCTGTCTAATAGACATGATGAAAACCAGTTTAATACCATACCGCCCAAACCACACCCATCACGGAGACGGGTGATAAGAACATTGGGATCGATAGTGTGGAATGCAGCGGACAAGTCCAGCAACATCAACAAAGCTACATTTCCTTTATCAACAATAGAATTAACTTTATTAAGCACGCAATTTAGTGCAGTTCTGTTCCATGGAATGGTTTAAAGGCCAACTGAAATTTATACAACAAATTATTTGAGTATAAATGCTCCATAAGACCGACTTTTACAGCTCTTTCAAGAACTTTGGATATAAAAGACAGGTTGGATACCGGTCTGTAATTCTTAAGAAGGTTGTTATCTAAGTTTGACTTTTTTAATAGGGGTTTTACAACAGCAGTTTTAAATAAAGCAGGAACTGTTCCTGTTACGAGGCTGTTGTTTACAATTTTAGTAATGACAGGAATCAAGGTATCAAGGAACTCCAGCATTAGTTTTGTCGGCATAGGGTCCAACTGGCACCATGTAGGTTTAGAAGCTAGAATTAGATCAGTAAGTTCAGAAGTACTAAATTCTTTAAACGAGGCAAAAACATCACCTTTAAATGTGTCGAGATCAACTGTAAATGAATCCTTTCCAAGACCATTTCTGAGACTGATGATTTTGTTGATAAAAAAAGTCACTGAAAGATTCAACCAAGTCACTGAACCAGCTGCTGATCACTAGATGTTGTTGGGAGTAAACTATCAACATTTCGACCCAACAAACTAAACATGGCACTAAACATTATCTTCGGGTTGTTAGAGTTTGATGGTATGAAATCGTTATGATAAGAAGATTTTGATTTACGAATAATGAAGTTGACTTTACTTCTGGCGGTGTTATAGATTTGTCTGTGAACTTCTAGTTTTGTGAGACGCCACTTTTGTTTTGCAGTTCATAAACATATCATAAACCTTTCACGTTTGAAGTTATTTAAAATGAATGACATTTGACATATAATCCCTGTTATGTTGAAACGTAATTAATCACAACGTGATTTGTGTTTTAAGACCCGTAATTGATGAGTGTGATATTGTTCAAGGACACGCCCCCTAGATTAACTTTATAGTTATTCACATGTTTTTAGCAATTGCAGATATTTTGTTCCTGGTGTAAATACAGCTGATATTGACAGTACTGGGCGTGTTTATATCTGGTTATATATGTTACCGGCCAGACAAATGGATATTTAGCATGGTCGTACATCTGTAATGATTTATTTATGTGCACCAGATAGCGTAATCACGGGGGGGGGGATAATTGTTTTTTGGGTAAAACAGGAACTGAGTGAATACAATAATTGTTTCCCTGTCCTCCGATCTAAATATACTAATCTCCGCCATTTCGAATACCATCGGAGTATTTACTTGTTCCTGGTTCAGCATCGTGGACACCTTAAAATATCACGTGTATCAGAAAAATCCAACGTTCTGTAACATTGATCTCGACGTCCTTGTTAAAAATATATTGAATTTTGGTAGACTAAAGAAAGAAAAGAATTTTTTTAAAAAATATGTTGCCAGGCAACGAAACATACGCCCACACAGCAGCTAAATCGTCCGGGCAGTCAACAAGAGTTGTCGCATATAAAGTAATTATCAGAAAATCATTAGAATTTGTTTGGTTTTTGTAAAGTTTTGTAATAATTCAGGAAGTTACAATCCGATATGCGCAAATATCGCAAGGAACCAAGATCTTTAGGTTATAAAAATGTATTTCAAGTTTCATCCAAAACGAATTAAAATTGTGACCACTATAGGGTTCACAACCTTGATATACCATATTTTTACACCATTCGCGTACAAACGGCGGTCGTTTTGTTTGTCAATTTTGGTCCGATTTTCATGAAATTCAAACTTAACCTAGATTACCCTGAAACGGTGATATAATCAAACGTTTTTTTTTTAAATCAGGTAATAATTGTTACCTCCAGGGGGACCACAAGGGGATAAAGGCGATTTTTCGTACAATCAGGGCCCATAATTCAGGAAGTTACGATCCAATATGCGCAAATATCGAAAGGAACCAACATCCTTATGTTATAAACATTTAAGTTTCATCAAAATCGGTTCAAAATTGTGACCTCTATAGGGTCCACAACCTTGATATAGCATATTTTCACACTATTCGCATACAAACCGCGGCCATTTTGTCCGTCAATTTTGGTCCAATTTTCACGAAATTCAACATCATCTTTTATAACAATGTAACGGTGATATAATCATACGGGTTTTTTTTACATCGGATAATAATTTTGACCTACAGAGGGGTCACAAGCTTAAAAAGAAACAATTTATCGGCCAATCACGGGACATAACTCAGGAAGTTACGATCAGATGGGCGCAAATATAGAAAGGACCCAAGATCTTTGTGTTATAAACATACATGTCCAATTTCATCAAAATCGGTTCAAAATTGTGATCTCTATTAGGCTGTGATTTAGCCACGAAAATCGTTTCATTTTGTCTCAGCAAATTCCAGGCGAAAATCTGACGCTTTGCTGCACAAGTAAACAAGTAAGTCGTCACTGTAGTACACATTTCTATTGCGATGTTTTGTACAATCAGACCAACACTCGAATTACGCCTCGGACTATATTTGTCAAGTGTAGCCATAATGTGGTGAAGAAATCATATTCTAAGCCAATCAGAAACCATAAAAGCAATCAACGTCATTAGGTCAGGGATCAATAGCCATAAATAGACCAGGGAATACCTTTTACGAGACGGAACACGTTGGCTTGTTTACATTTGTATGAGAGAATTTTTCTGCAAATATGCCTGAATAACGGGACAATAACATCAGATAAATGTTGTGCTGACACCGTGAACACGGCTAGCCCCTGATTTGCGGAAAAAATATGGTCAAAAGCGAAATTGTATCAATGAATGTGATATTTCCTGGAAAAAGTATTTTTTCCATTTTTATACGCCCACATTTTCATGTGGACGTATTATGTCGTCGCCCCTGTCCGTCCGTCCGTCCGTCCACAATTTGTTTGTGGACTCTCTACAGGTCACAATTCTTATCCGATTTTGACGAAACTTGAAATATAGGTTTATCCCCAAAAGATCTCGGCTGCTTTCGATATTGGCATGTATCGGATCAAAACTTCATGGATTATGGCCCCTGATTGTACGAAAAATCACGTTTTTAGCTTGTGGACCCTATAGAGGTCACAATTTTGAACCGATTTTGATGAAACTTGACATGCATGTTTGTAACCCAAAGATCTTGGTTCCTTTCGATATTTGCGGCTATCGGAATGTAATTTCCTGAATTATGGCCCCTGATTGTCCGAAAAATCACCCTTTTCAGCTTGTGGTCCCTCTGGAGGTCACAATTATTATTCGATTTAAAAAACCGTTTGATTATATCACCGTTACACCCTAAGGAAGGTTGAGTTCGAATTTCGGGAAAATCGGACGAAAATTGCCATACAAAATGGCCGCCGTTTGTACGCGAATACTGTTAAAAAATGGTATATCAAGGTTGTGGACCCTGTGGAGGTCACAATTTTGATTCGATTTTGATGAAACTTGAAATTCATGGTTATAACCCAAAGATCTTGCTTCCTTTCGATATTTGCGCATATCGGATCGTAACTTCCTGAATTATGGCCCCTGATTATACGCAAAATCGCCTTTTTTTTTAGCTTGGAAGTCACAATTATTATTCGATTTAAAAAACCGTTTGTTTATATCACCGTTACACCCTAAGGAAGGTTGAGTTAGAATATCGGGAAAATCGGACCAAAATTGCCATACAAAATGGCCGCCGTTTGTACGCGAATACTGTTAAAAAATGGTATATCAAGGTTGTGGAGCCTGTAAAGGTCACAATTTTAATTCGATTTTGAGGAAACTTGAAATTCATGGTTATAACCCAAAGATCTTGGTTCTTTTCGATATTTGCGCATATCGGATCGTAACTTCCTGAATTATGGCCCCTGATTATACGCAAAATCACCTTTTTTTTAGCTTGGAGGTCACAATTATTATCTGATTTAAAAAAACGTTTGATTATATTACCGTTACACCGTAAGGAAGGTTGGGTTCGAATTTCGGGAAAATCAGACCAAAATTGCCATACAAAATGGCCGCCGTTTGTACGCGAATACTGTTAAAAAATGGTATATCAAGGTTGTGGACCCTGTAAAGGTCACAATTTTAATTCGATTTTGATGAAACTTGAAATTCATGGTTATAACCCAAACATCTTGGTTCTTTTCGATATTTGCGCATATCGGATCGTAACTTCCTGAATTATAGCCCCTGGTTATACGCAAAATCCCCCTTTCTTAGCTTGTGGTCCCTCTGGAGATCACAATTATTATCCAATTTAAAAAAACGTTTGATTATATCACCGTTACACTGTAAGGAAGGTTGAGTGTGAATTTCAGGAAAATCGGGCCAAAATTGACAGACAAAATGGCCGCCGTTTGTCCGCGAATACTGTTAAAAAAATGATATATCATGGTTGTGGACCCTGTATAGGTCACAATTTTAATTCGATTTTGATGAGGAAGGTTGAGTTCTAATTTCGTGAAAATCGTACCAAAATTGCCGGACGAAATGGTCGCCGTTTGTACGCGATGAGTGTAAAAATATGGTATATCATGGTTGTGGACTCTCTACAGGTCACAATTCTTATCCGATTTTGATGAAAAGTTACATTTCTAGGTTGTGTACCGTCACACCATAATCAATGTCGGTTTCGAGTTTCATTAATATCAGACTGGAACTGACCAACTAAATGGCTGCTCCCAATACAGTATGAAATACAGGACTTAAAGATGTAGGAAAAATCATTTTCGGTATTGCTTGTTCTCTGTCCATCTCTCGAAAATGTGGGCGTATCCTGCCTGGCAGTGCCAGCCTATCTTATTTCAATACAACAATATGCAAAAGAAATATAAATGTAGTACATGTATACAGATGAAAACGTTTTTGGCATGATTGAAATACTGGTTCGGTATAATAATTATATATAATGTGGAGAAAAAAAACAAAAAAATAATACTATCTGAGCCCACTGATACAACAGAATATTAATAATGATTCGCCTAACAACCCTGAACATGCAATTATATTTGTTTTTAAATAAAAAACCAATAAAGACATATATTATAAGAGATGTCAAATAAGAAAACATTTATTTTATAGAAAGAAATACAGTACTAAAAAATAAGAAATGAATGCAATTTTATATACTTCCTCATACAGTATTCAACAACAACACTCGATGGCATGAGATTTCTCCGATATTAAATAGATTAAAATGATTCAGCGTTACTTTGATTTAATCAAATATGGAGGACCGAGACTTAGCTTTGATCAAAAGGTACAGTGGTTGAAATTGTTGAACATGTCTTTAGCCTTCAAAGGCTAAAATCTTGGCTTGCAATAGAGTAATTTGAATGAAATTTTCAAATTATTCATTTTACATTATCTACTTTTGAACTATTATAGCAAGAATGGCTAGTTCTTTATCTAAATCTTATATAATGTATCTTTAATGAAAAATGTATATAATAATAATAACATCATTTATATATAGTGTATTAATACTGGAGAATGGTTTCTAATCTGCTTTTCAGATTTTTATATCCACAGAATCGGGCCCGTCGCCAGCTCATAAAATTGGGGGTGGGGGTACAGAATTTTTTGGAGGGGCTGAGGATGTGGCCGGCTAAGAATACTCCTAAGAAATCATCAATTTTTGGGGGGGCTAAACCGCCCAGACTACATGTATTTACACACAGATCAGGTCTTGTGTCCGTATACATTGTACAAAATTAAAAGATATATGCCAGTAAAGAAAAGTACATATAAGAGAAAAACAAACAGTTAACTAAATAAAATGGTTCCAGTAATATGAATAAGAAATGAAATGGAGTTAAACGCCGTCCTACTATTCTGCTCTTATACATGTACTGGACTAATGAAGACGGGCATACGCTATACAGTGTACTACGAGGAAAATTTTGCCTGGGCACAGCACTATGGCCTACTCTTATATCGAATTCCAACTGCCAAGGGACCTTTTTTACGTGCACACCAATGTTAGATAGGAATTCGGTTTTTCGTCACATTTGAACGACTAGACAACAGTCCTTGTACCTTGTCAGCCCCTCTGACTGTCACTTTCATATTGGAACAATTTTCACAAATCCATACTAGAAAGCTTTCACTTGTAACAAATACAACTATCTGTAGCCTAATGCAGCCTGATTTGCATCCACAGAGAAAATATTGTTTGGTTCTTGATCTATATAGTCAACCTAACCCTGTCATTTGTTACAGTAGAGTTTAACAAGAAGGGCATAGATTTCTGCAGATACAGTAAGGCAACTTTAATGTAATGCACATGGTATTTCACCTCAATGGTGACACAGTCTTTACCATAGACTATAGTGGTCTTTTGTCTTGGTCTGAGTTGTCATACATTTAGGAATAGGAGAATATCTTCATCAACTTGCATTTGCAATAAAATTGGAAAATGTTAAGATATGATCCTCTTAACAAATTAACCAGACCTATTATTCTTTTTCTTATTTCGCTGGTAAAATATTAGCTTCTCTAAACATAGTTCTTTATTCATACACAGTTGTTGGGGTTTTTTTTACGTTGGTAATGTATGTGAGAAGTCTGTATTGTTAGAATGAGAGAGAGTTTTGTCTGCACATTTCTACAATTCTTTGTCCAACATATCAATATTTCCATCTAATTTGATCCACAGGTTAGCACATACCCTAAATTTTTCTCAGTTCCTCACAGTAAACGGTTTTACATCGGTGTTTTAAACAAAATCTACACGGAGTATACAGCTCTAGTTATTCTTCCGCTTGTTTACTATCAAAACGTAAACAAACCGGTGACTTTTCACTCTACACGACCCGTTGACCTTTCGTCGTGTGCGTCTGATTGGTGAGCTTTGTCACGTGATCTATTAAAAACCAAATCACCGCGAAATTCAAATACCATCGCACATTGATAAGTAAGCCCATATTTATTTTACGTTTTCTGTCAAACGTCAAAGAATTGATAAAAGAAAAGTTGTGTGGAAATACAAAGTAATACTAGAAGAATTAGATTATGTAGTTTGTTTTCCGCCTGAAAATCGTCGGGATGGAGCAACAGAAGCAAGCTTGCTAGAAATTTCACATCACGGCCTATAGCTCGATATAACATTTTTTCACACTATTCGCGTACAAACGGGGGCCATTTTGTCTGTCAATTTTGGTCCGATTTTCACGAAATTCGATCGCAACCTCCTTAACCATGTAACGGTGGTATAATCAAACTTTTTTTAAATCGGATAAAAATTTTGACCTCCAGAGGGACCACAAGCTAAAAAGGGTGATTTTTTGGACAATCAGGGGCCATAATTCAGGAAGTTACGATCTGATGGGCGCAAATATTGAAAAGAACCAAGACCTTTGGGTTATAAACATACATGTCAAGTTTCATGAAAATCGGTTCAAAATTGTGACCTCTATAGGGTCCACAACCTTGATATAACATATTTTCACACTATTTGCGTACAAACGGCGGCCATTTTGGTCCGATTTTCACGAAATTCGAACTCAACTTCCATAACCATGTAACGGTGATATAATGAAACGTTTTTTGTTTTTTTAAATCAAATAACAATTGTGACCTCCAGAGGGACCACAAGCTAAAAAGGGTGATTTTTCGGACAATCGGGCGCCATAATTCAGGAAGTTACTATCCAATATGCGCAAATATCGAAAGGAGCCAAGATCGTTGGGTTATAAACATGCATTTCAAGTTTCATCAAAACCGGGTCAAAACTGTGACCTCTACACTGTTCACAAGCTAAAAACGTGATTCTTCGTACAATCAGGGGCCATAACCCATGAAGTTACAGTCCGATACATGCCAATATCGAAAGGAACCGAGATCTTAGGGTGATAAACCTATATTTTAAGTTTCATTGAAATCGGATATAAATTGTGACCTGTAGACTGTTCACAAACAATTGTGGACGGACGGACAGGGGCGACGACAATATACGTCCACATAAAAATGTGGGCGTATAAAAAATGTCGGACAAGGCCGAACAAGGCGGACAAGGCCGACGTGAATGAAAATGTGGGTGTATAAAAAGTGTTGCTCAACACAGGTGCATCTAAACAGAAGCGCTGCAAAACGACAAGGGCAATGAAACATGGTGACTAAAATGGCATTTTCATTGTATTGAAGGGCGTGTAAACAAACGAAAAGCAATCAAAGACAGCAGAAAACACATGACTTGCATTTTTAGACTGAATTATGGAAATGGCAGAATGTATGCAATAGTTCCTTTCTGGCTACTCTAGAAATATAACCCTAAAATGGTAAGATTATTACAATAGTTATGGCGAAAACTAGACCGACAGATTTATCACTCCATCAGATCAACCATTATCATCGGTCACATGCTCCAAATTGAATATATTTGTCCAGTGACATCAGAATCAATTTACAAATTTATTTACAAATAAATCAAAACTACTGTTTTAAAGTAAATGTCGTCAAGCTTGGTGAGGGTACCATGCGAACTGTGTTAAACATGATTATCACAAAAAAGTGGTTGGAACACAAAGTAGTAGGTGATGGTAATGACAAAAGAAAGGTACCTATACCAATTTGCGATTTCATTAACGAACAATAAGAAGGTGTTTATGGAATTACAAGTACAGAAGATTAAGAATGTTAAGACTGTAAACATGGAGAAAGCGTCAAAAGTCTCCAAAACAAGTCCACATAAACAACACGTTTAGATAGAGGACATAACATCAGTGCGCAGTACGGTCTCTATACGCTATCAAGCCACTGCGGATGACATTGCTTTCAATGAAACGTGCAGTTATTGGGTGCAGAAATAACAGTCAGAGGCAGTTGTTTGGCATGAAGGGGTTGCTGGTTGAAGACGGGGATAGCCAGTATATCTACTGGTTGGATAATTGGACAGCACTGCAAAAAGAACCGGTATTTGTACACTGCATTGTTATCCTTAGTGCACTTTGATAGTATACTATTCAAAAAAAGTAGGGGATATTTGATTTGGGGGGCATAATACTAAAATATGCAAATGACTACGAAAAAAGTCACTATAGAACCTAACACAAGAAACATTTCCAGTTACATGTGACGCCCAAACGCACCAATAGCTACCGCATGGAATGCGGGTGATGCTTGCTACAGATCGGCACAACACAGGCGGTTGTGGCGCGGACGATGAATGTTTCTCAGTCTGTCATAAGCAGGCTATGGTCCAGATACCGTGATACACAATCTGTACAGGACAGACCACGCTCGATTTATCCATACCTTGGCCTTGAGAAATCGTGTCATCACAGCAAATTAGATCCGCGCTCGTCTTCAAACAGACACTGGTGTGAGAGTGAGTGGCCAGACGATTCGGAATCGACTGCATAGGGGTCACCTTCGCGCCCGACGTCCTCGCGTGATCCCTTGTTTGAGAGATTATCCAATTCAGGCAAGACGTCGTTGGTGTAGGGATCGTCAACACTGGGTTAATCGACGCTGGAGCAAGGTGATGTTTTCAGATGAGTCAAGGTTCACTGTTGATTTTTTGGACAGACGTAGGAGGGTGTGACGTCGTCGAAACGAGCGCTTCCAAGACGTTAACGTCATCAGACATGATCGATTTGGGGGTGGTTCTGTTATGGTGTGGGAAGGCATCACTGTTGCTGGAAGAACGGCTTTACATGTTGTTGCGTGTTACAGGCCAGTACTACCGGGACAACATCTTGGCAGTCCATGTTGTGCCGTTCGCACGACGTCATGGCCGCCGTTTCATCTTCCAGGATGACAACGCAAGATGTCACAGGTCCAGGATCGTTACAGGTTACCTCCAACAACAGAACATCACCACATTACCTTGGCCAGCACTGAGTCCCGACCTCTCCCCCATCGAGCATGTCTGGGACATGCTTGGACAGAGGTTACGTCAACGTCAACAACGTCCTGCCAATGTCCAAGAACTTGCTGCTGCGTTGCAACAGGAATGGGACAATCTGGACCAAAGTGACCTTAGACGTCTCATTAGGAGTATGCCACGTCGGATCAATGCTTGTTTGGCAAACAGAGGAGGATTTACCCTTTACTGACTTTGTTGTGGTAACTTTGCTGTTTGACCCCGGGTATCAATGCTTGTTTGGCAGAGGAGGATTTACCCTTTACTGACTTTGTTGTGGTAACTTTGCTGTTTGACCCCGGGTATCATCTTACCCTTATAATGGTCAGTCTGTGTCTTACTTAGTCTAACGATCATTTGGAATAAATCGATGAATGTGAACTTCATTTCATTTTGTCATTTGTTTCTTCGTCAGTTTCATTAGGTGACTTTAATAACACTTAAAAATCAAATATCCCCTACTTTTTTTGAATCAGCTGCTAAAATGAAAAATCATGAGTAAAAATAACAAATTTAGTTGTAGTCCAGTTAAGGCGGCATTCAAAAAGGTTATACTATAAACTCAATCATGATGCTGATTTGGAAAACTCACGTAAACTAAGAAAACAAGATAGAGGTATTGTAACACCATGGGCGTTTCTGTCAGACGTGGAGAGCGGGCGGACCAAATCCGATCGCTTCATCCTACGCATTACCCATGCATATTTCTTACTACATATCATGCAAACCGCATGAATATTTCATTCAAATTCTATTTGAAAATGGTGTTGAATTATTATAAATTTGTGTTAGATATGTGAGAAATGATGCCTATTGGCAATGGCACACAATAAAGAATCGTGGTGAAAAATAGATGGTAACAGTTCTAAAACCGCCGGAGAACAGAGGTGGGAAAGGGCGGTATTTTAACGTATTTTCATATTGCAGCTATATAAGGCCTGTTAGGAACTGTCAGTGGATATCATCCGCTCGCGATGTACCTTGAACCCCTTCGGTCTACATGATCCTGCTTCCTAGATGTGAACTTAACGATAATATTATGGTGATACACCGTTGTAAAATTTAATTAAAATTGGGACCGCTAAAGTGTCCACGAGGTGAAGACAATTTGTAGGGCTGTTTCGATCCGATTTTTTATTAAGAAATTCGAACCCAAACATAATCATGGTTTTAAAGTTTGATTAAAATTAGGACCTCTAGAGGGACCACAAACTAAACACGCAAATTGTCGTACACCAAGGGGTCATAATCTAGGAGGTTGCTGTCAGATATGCGCGATTATTGAAAGGATCCGAGATCCGTGGATTGTAAACATACATTTCAAGATAAAATATTTGACCTGTTGAGTCCATAAGCTAAATACGTGATTTTTCCTACAATTAGGAGCGTTAATCAATGAACTTTCGATCCTAATAAAAGTCAATATTGAAAGGAACCGGGATTGTTTGGAGATATACGAAAGTTTAGTCAAAATCGGATACGAATTGCGACCTGAAGTTTTGTGTCCACAAACGGACGGACAAGGTCGGCCATATGGGCGTATGAAATACTACCAATGAAATAAAACCAAGTACGAACAATCCAAACCATTAGTCAAAATTCGAAGTCCTAAAAACACGGTTGAGACAAATTAGTGTAATTAGCAAAAGGACTGTTCACCGTGTACAAAATACACGACAAACAGTGGTAACCGGTGTCCGGAAGAGTAAGCTAACCCTGCCTGGCGCCATAGTTGCATCCAAACTATTAGACGAAATCTCAATAAAATAGCATGTTTGGCCAATAGTACGTAAAATGAACGTGATGAACAGTGTTAACGATGTAGTAGACAGACATAATTAGGGAGATAATATACGAATCAATTAAATATATCTTGAATAACAGCCGAGAGAGACATGTTATATTTACCAATCAAGTCAATATGACGGCCAAAATTTTTTTTAAAGGTTTTAAAGCCCCAATAACACTCTTGTTGTAACTGAAAACTGAATAATATGACCCAATCTTCATTCTGGTCAAGAAATCGTATTATTTTACAATATTCCAATTATATGATGATATCAATTTCATCTTAACACACCTCTTTTAAAAAAAATGGAAAAATTCAACCAATTGATTTGAAAAGTCTACCGTAAACCTTTTCAAATGTGACTTGGATTTTAAAATATTTTCAAACCCTCTGGACAAGTAAACTAGGTTGTAATGGTTAATTTACACAGCAGTTAGGACAATTAAACATCTAGTACTTAGAATAAGGCTATTATTTATTTTCTGGTGCTACCAAGCCAGCAAGAATGTTATTGTCCCTTTAATGAGTCTAGTGCGCAAGTATTCTTGTAGTTGAAGCCTAGATGACAAATGCCCCAATCTACTTAAAAGATCAGAATAAAAGGAACAAGCTCTAGCGTATCGAACTGGCTGAGAAACAAACACTCCATAAGCTGGTGATATTGGAATGTTACTACTAATAAATGGAAAGTTAACCAATCTTACAATGTGTCAAGTCTATGGAGAGGAACTGATTTTGCGCTTAAAATCATGAAAACCGTAATGTAATACGGGGCGCATTAGAGAATTTTATACCATCATGCCGTCAGTACTGTTTGACCCCATTCATGACCAGTACCCTTTCTCACGGTTTTGGCCATTGAACTGCAGCGCCATTCGATTGGCTTAACATGTCAACGGTCTAGGCGGCAAGATCTATAAGCCCCGTTCACACAGCCAATGCTCTACGCATACACTGTGTACTGATCACTACGTTGCCATGCGTCCAAACTTATTCCCAGACGCCAGCGCATCTCGGCGAATCGCCAACGTTTGCAGAACGAGTCACGAAGGAACGGCAACTTGCATTTATAAACACGCCGGGCACACGTTAGTTCTATTTGAAACAGTGTGACAGCAATACCCTCGTCTGCACTTTAAACATTCCCTTTCATCGATTTATTTGACTGTAATTACAAGATTATACTAACCGGAATCAACATCGCCTACTCGTCAAAACCACCCGAATAAATTTCCGATATTACCAATTACGCTCGAGATGATCAAGCAGTCAGCTAAAATACTTCGGCAGGTTTATTAAACGCGACTACAAAATGAACTGCCTAATGTAACCTTGGTTACAAGTATTGCTATAAAAAGGATATTTAAAGGAGCTAAATCGCTAACATTTGGGACCTAGAAATTGACAAAAGTGGGTCGCAACACTGTAATATGAATGTAAAAATGGTTTCCGTTTTTACTCTTAATTTCAATTCAGTTATGTTCGGCGAAATATGCCGACAGTCTCAATCGAATGCAAATTTCTAGCGTCTGGTTATTACAGTCTCCATAAGCCGTTTGATTTGGTGCAATAATTGTAGCCTCGTACCTCGAGTCTCTTGCTACAACTGGGGCTGGAATGCATTTTGGTACACGAATGGTAAAATGTTTATTTTGTCTTAAATATTGGATATCAGAAGCCCACCCTTTCCGGCAAAATCACAACATCAATGTTGATATCAGAAGCTCACCTTTTTCCGGTAAGATCACAGCATCAATGTTGATTTAAATTGACAAATAATTCGTGTTTTCAATGTTGAAGATTTTGGATGATATTGAGTTCAAGACTTAGCTACTCTCAATATAAATTATTGACACGAAACGACGTAGCAGGCAATGTCCTGAGGATTAGCTTGTCCCATATGACAGTTTGAATAGTCAATCGAAGGAAATTCAGCCCAAATATTTTCACTGCCATGGCATGACGTAATCGGTCGCCCATTTCTCCACGATAGCCTGCTCTTTGTGGTGTCGAAGGGTAATTATAGCATAACAAAGATGACAAGACTTACTTACATCACCGTGGTCCTTGCTTAATCCGGTTTCCTCCCACTGCTAAAGACCCCTACGCGCTAGCGAATTATTGAAATAAGATTAAAACCATATATTGGGCCCGAAATGACCTAGTTTGTGTCGAGTTGGTTAAACCCCATTTCTCTCTCTCTCGCTTGATTGTTTAAACGGTTGTTAAGGTGACATCCTTGTTCCTATTTAATGTCAACACTAGGATAAGTCATGGTCATCATAAACGCCAACAATCATATTCCTGAAGCAGTGGCCAGAGAAATCCCTCTCTGGCCATTGCTGGATTGGCTTCTGATACTTGAACTTTTGAGGGAGTGTGTCTATTATTCAATAAATTCTATCACTTGGGTACGGCAACATGACAGCCCTTCGTTTAATCTGGGGTCTTCCTTAAAACTTTGGACAGTAATTAAAGGTATTAAACACGGTGAAAGTCTGTTCGTCTCCATACAGTATTGTTATTACATTATGTCAATGTTGATAGCCTCGATTAGTTTTAGTGCAATATTCTGCTATGCACTGGTTAACTGGGCATATCAAATCGTGAGCCATGACGTAACGCTATGTATCCGTGTTTGGTCAAATTTGACGCCTTGTTTTAAGGGTAATGCCATTGTAACAAGTTGGCGATTGGTAGTTCATCGGACTACTGTCCAATCATAATTTTAGAACAAGAATTTTTACTCTTTCCAGCAGTGCGTAGTGGGATTAGCTCAAATCAAACGGAACACAGTGTGGATTATGACCAACAACAGGCGATTGACTACTCTTTAGCTAATATACCTTTAGGTAGTTTCTGGGCAAATTAGTGTTTGCATTGGCATAATATTATGAAAAAAGCACTTGAAAATAAATTATTTTCCTGATATTGATGCAAGGTATATTTTGAAAGTTTGGAAAGGTTTCGGTTTACTTTTGGATAAACAATAGACGGGTACACATGTCGCTTTTTACAACTTAGATTTTGAGACATTCTGTATAACTGCTGGAATGTGTGTCTCCTTTTCTGCAGTTCACTCATAGTTTTCTTCTAAAACTTAAAACATAACGATAATCATCAATATGGTGACCTTAAAACTAGAATTATTGCATCCTAAAACATTGTCAATAAGAGTAATTCTTTCTACTAGTTTACCAAATTCAAAGAAAGCAATAACAGAGCATGTACAGAAAATTTTTACTGGATTAAAGCTGATGTGTAAATAATAATGGAAAAGGCAAAATCACCAAAACACTTTGATAAACAGTTGTCAAGTTGGCGTTCAGTTCACAATAAATATATCTTATTAAGAGAAAATCTGTTTAAAAAAACCAGAACGTGCATCTGAATAGATTTAAAACTCGATTCATTTCATCTAGTCAAATGTCAAGTCTTGAAACGTCTCTTTGTATCCTTAAAACCGTCTAAAAGGGTTACAAAGTCACGTCATCATTAATTACAATAGTTTAATTAGTATTCAACATACGTAACAGAAATGTGATGTTATTTTTTTAACTTTTCAATCAATTGCCTTGCTTTATGTTGTTAATATTATACAAAAGGGGCATTAAGTTTGTGTCCTAAACTGTAAATTAATAATAGAATAACTGGACAAAGAAATGTCCAAACGATCCCTCTTCACCTGCCAGATTGTTAAACGGGTGATGTTCAACGGCGGAGAGGAATTAGAAACGACACGGGAGACAGAATGCTTAACAGGTGGCAGTACATACTTTAAATAATGTATTATATCAGTATATTTTAACAAAATATATAATAACAAAAAAGACGGCATAACATGGAGATGGCATGAAATGTTATCTAAATTATCAATTAGACATTAATTAATTTATTCAGACCATAATAAACACTCGATGTCAAGGCTAGCCTTCGATGTAACCTGGATTAGATTCAGATCACTCGGCAAACCTCGGAAGATTTCGGGAATCTAAACTCGGCTGTATGATGAATTCCGCCATATTGGAACTATTTTAAAGGTCCCGGATGAAACATGGCTGCGCCCATTCCAAACACAAGTTGGCGACCTATTTGGCTAGCGACCTATTCGACCGATCCAGCTGTAAGATAATGACGAAATTACACTTCTATTCTGAGCTGAAGGAATGGATAAAAAATAATATATTCTACTTTCATTTGATAGACATAACGTTGGATTTTATTGGTTGATAGAGACTGTTGTCTTTACTCTAAATAGGTTTCCAACGAACAGGTTGCAGCTCGATCGGTCGAACAGGTCGCTAGCCGAATAGGTTCCCAATTTGTGTAATAGCGTCAAGTTTTCCTGTTAAAGTAAACCGGTAGCCGCATCGCAAATGTATGGGCGTAGGTACATATCACTTACTGTCATACATCCGAGACTAGATGTAGTCTACGTAGTTTACGGAATCTGTCGAGATTAGCCGAGTGGATTCAGATGTGTCGCTGAACTGTCATTGTAATTAAATCACAACATTGGATAATCGAGACTACTCTGTTTATATTAATGATTTTAGTAATGATGACCGAGACTATGCAGCAATTTCACGCGCTTCGTTCTCGGCCTATAGTTGATCAATTTGACTGAAATTTTTAACTATTATAGTGAGAACTGCCAACTCTATATCTGATCTCCCATAATGTATCTGTAATGGGATGCAAGTTCCAATATAGCCGATTTTTTGGTGTAATTGTGAATAGAGGCATGTTTCTGATTAGTCATCATTAAGTAAATATTGTTTTTAAATGTATATAGTCGAAACGTCGCTCAGTAATGAGCAGTAATTGTATTCCATGTAATCGTGTCCTGTTTATATCAATCTTAGTGCGATGCTGAGATGACGGTATAGTACCGAAGAGCCTACTCATCAAATTTTCATTTAATTAAGTTAGGTTCCCAGATAATAAGTAGCATGTCTCTGATTGATCATCATTAACTGAGTATTGTTTTTACATAAATGTAATATCCCTGTTAATTATTGCTTGATAAAGCCAAGAAAAGGCTGAACCTCCTGTTTTGACATGTTTTTTTTTTTATTATGACAAAGGGGGAAGACGACCCGGTTAACGATAACCCATCCTCTCTTCTCACGACAGCGATTTTACAAATGGGCTTTAAATTGACTTTGTAATATACAAGGAATTTTTATTTTGTTTTTTTTTATACCAATTTTAAACAGACTTCTGATATACACGGACGTTCGTATTGTAAGGTTTTACCAATTTTCAACACATTAAGTGTAAATTATTTAATTAAATCAACCTGTCCATATCATTGTTAATGTATTTGACGTCAAATCTTAAATAAACACCATCAACAACAACTAGTCGTTCAGACGCTCAGTAATAAACATGTTTTCTATTATGCCCCCGTCAGACCAGGGCGCGCCAAGGTCCCTATAAAGGCGACAAAAGAGTCGTGGAAACGCCAAATATAGTGATGTGGTCCCACTGATCGCCGAGTCACGACGTTTGCTTTGGTTATGTTCAAAACAAACGCCAAGGTACAGCCATATGACCCGGAAAGCTGCGAGAACGTGGTGGGGTGCTACGGCGACGAAAATGGTCTAAGAGCGCGCCAAGATCCCCATAAGTGTGGAAACGCGAGATATCGTGCTGCGGTCGCCAATGATCGCCAAGTCACGGCGTTTGCTTTGAGCATGTTCATAGTAAACGCCAATTTGCGGCCATATGACTTGGAAAGCTGAGATAACGGTGCCTTCATGGCGTATTAACCACAACCCTCGCTTGTCGGCCGCGACCCAAAAAAACGTTGCGACTCTTTATGTCGTTGTCATGGCGATATTAAGATAATTTCACCACGATTTCACGACCTCGTGGAGCTACCACTGCGCCTATGTCGATGTTATGAGGTTCCGACTGCATTTATAGAGATCTTAATTTGACCATGGCGCGGCTACCAATCTTGCATTACTCGCCTATGGCGATCATGTTTTTTAAGTACGACTTGCTTAGAAAACGGGCAATTCGAAGTTCATCCATGCAGTCATCTTGATATTTTGAACAAGCTTATATATAGTCGCCGTGATCACGTGATGGAACGCACATGAAGTACAGATACACGTACGCTCGTAGAAGACGTGTTGTAAGAACTCATATAAGCGTGGTTTATAGAGCTCCGCAGCTTCATCGATGACTGCCATAAGGCTAGAGAGCTCATGACGAGTCCACCATGAGAAAGAAGTATAATCGCACAGGTCGCAGTAAGAACGCGTCTTTTTTTAAGTTTGTAATTTTGGGACATTTTTCCGCGTTGTGTTCACGCTTGCCGGCGACCTTGCACATTTTCTGTTCGCCGTACGTCTCAGCAGCGCAGTAAGGACATCACTCCGGTCTAACGGGGGCATTATATACATGCCAACGCATACTAGATATCTCGGGTTTTTGTCGGTGCAAATACGTAGGACGCTACACCATATTTCATTTGTTAATAATTGCATATGCAAAGTACCAGGTTGAATCTTTCAGAATTGTGACATGCAAACACAAAAAATTCGGCGTGGCTCTGCCCCTGGGCATGTAGTTGTCGTCCTTTAAGGACTATAAGGAATACATCCCAAGTTCAAAGACATGCTAAGTACCAAGTTGAATAATTCAGAATTGTAAACGATCAATACAAAAATTGGGCGTGGTTCTACCCCGGGGCATGCAGGTGTCGTCCTTTGGCTATTAGGAATACATCCAAAGTTCAAAGACGCAGATTGATTTGTAATCAACAGTACGACACAGATGTCAGTAGCTCGTGTGTCCTCCACGGGCTTTTACGCACGCTGTGTAGCGACGTCACATGGAATTAATCAATGTTTGAAAGAAGGCCTGGGGCAAATTATTCCATTCTTGGACAAGAGCAGCTTCTAAAGCAGCAATGGTGTACATCTGTGGTCTCCGATACAGACGGCGTCCAATCTTATCCCAGACATGTTCTGTCGGTGTCATGTCAGAGACATGGCTGGCCAGTCCAAAACATTGATGTTGTTAGTAGCCAGGTAGTCCATACTGACACGGGCGGTATGCGGACGTGCATTATCCTGTTGGAAGTGCTGAAGTTGTTAGTGCGCTCGAAACATCGGAGCAACAATTGGCTGCAGGACCTAATCACCGTAGGCTACAGCATAAAAGTGTAGGGGGGGGTCTGGTGATGAAATGTGAAGCCTCCCCACACCATTTCACTTCCCCCACCCCATCGATCCGTTTCGAAGACGTTCCCCGAAACGTTTCCACACACGTTGATATAGATGAAAGCGACTCTCGTCACTGAAGAGCACACTTTGCCAGTCTACCCTTCTCCATATCTGGTGTCCTTGAGCCCATATCAAACGCTGTTGGATATCTCCAACATAAGGTCGTTGTGCACGGAGTCATACTTCTCTTAGACGACGTCTTACGGTGCTGGCACTTACTGGTTCATGTCCTCCGACGACTGCTGCGCCTGTTCTAGTCGCGGGGCGGAATCTGTCACGTAGCGGTCTTGAGCATGGGTTGTAGCGCCTTGTACCCAGGACGTTGACGGTCACGTGTTGATCCAGTAACTCGATCACGTTCCAACAACCTTACAATAGTGGACTGGTGACAATTGATGTGTCCGGCAATAGCGCGTGTAGACATGCCAGCCCTGGACATTCCAACGGCTTCATTCTGTTGATTTTAAGCAAGTCTCGGCGTCTCTAGCTCGATTTCTTCACACGTTCAACAACAAAGTACGACAGATTGACGTTTCACAGTTCATGTACTGCACATTAAATTGAAAACATGCTTTTAATGGGCTCACACACAATGCTGCACGTGAATATTGTTTTTTTTTTATGTGCATCTCATGCAATTTTTTGTGCGCACGGGCAGATATTTTGTACGTTTTGGAGCATTGTGTGAAACAATAGTTCATAGTACTGCATAATATCATACATACAACACCACCTGGTAATAAAATATTTGAGAAAAAAGTGATGCGTTTTCCATGGCGCTCAGTATTTATTGTACTTATTGTTTTTTTATGGATTAAAATGAAATTCACATTTAAATATTTATTCTATATTTTGAACAGATAACAAGCTGTTTCTCTCTCGGTTTGTAAGTTTTCCAACCCATTATTTTTTTCAATTCTGGTATCATTATGATTCATTAACCAGCTATAACACGATTGAGTGAAATAATACTGACTTCACCGAACTAGAACTATCTAAACAAAAAAATCCACTGACAAATATTATTAGTGAATTAATTTATTCCATTCTAGTGTTCCCCTAGAAATTTAAAATAGAAATTAAAAAGATTGTAAACTTATTAGTAAATGGCCTGCAATAATATTAAAGATAGGCGATTCTGTATCTCTACACGGAATTGCAACAAACGAAAAAGAGGAAAAGCATATATTGTGAAGATCCACCCCATTATCATGCGTCCATTCCAGAATAATAACAGCATTTTATACCCATGGATGTTGTACGATTTCTTGCGTAACTTTGTAAAAATAAACCGGTATGAAAATGATATCTTGGGCGGATAACTTATATTTAATTTAATATTAAAGGAGTTGAATCGCTGACATTTGGGGCCTTGGCAATTTAATTCACGACAACCTTTGTACGATATCACGTGGACGTCGTAAAACTCTGGAAATAGAAATAAACGCCCGGTCATCGTCAATATAATTTTAAATAAATTGTTGTTAATAAATACCTAAATAGAATAATTTTGGATTTTTCTCATTGAAGCTTTTTTCAGATGAGAGTTACTTCCCTTGGTAAACTTCCGTTACTTTTAACGATGTCTGCGATTGGTTGATAAAAATAGCGCAATCATCAAGGGTGGATAATTTGAAAACGTGTCTGTCCTACGGATTAACCACGGGGGTGGGGGTACTACCAAGGATGTTGATAGGGTGACCCACAATAAATAAATATCTCCAAACATCTCGACAATTACACAACAATATTTATGTATACTGTTTGAATGGCATTTAGTAATTGGACACATTAAAAATAAACACAAAAGTTATATGGATAACAATTACTATATTTCTATTAAAGCTACGTTTCAACAATGATTCTCTTGTCGTTATCAAGCACAATACTGATACGCTACGTTTCAACAATGATTCTCTTGTCGTTATCAAGCACAATACTGATACAGTGTATCAGTATTGTGCTTGATAACGACCGATACAGTGTATCAGTATTGTGCTTGATAACGACAAGAGAATCATTGTTGAAACGTAGGTTTAATAGAAATATAGTAATTGTTATCCATATAACTTTTGTGTTTATTTTTAATATTTATGTATATACCAATCCTTAAATCACTAAATAAACGGTCATGTTGTACTTAATAAGCTATGATCATTTAACCATCTACAAATAATACACTGAAAGATGGTTACGAGTGTTTAATGTTTGTTAATTCTCGTCTCTTAGACCGGTTGTAACTTTTTCCCAAATACTAGTGGGACAAAACCATTACTGTCACAGATGGAACAACATATGGTAGAGACGGCTAAACATGTAATTTCCGGCCCTCCGTTTAAAGGTAACCAACCTCAATTCTACACCAAAACCCAACAAAAATCACCTTGCAAAAGGGGGAAACGGGAAAGGGAGAGAAAAACTAAAAATAGGTTGCCAGGCAACGAAACCTCCACCCACCAGCAGCTAAATCGTCCGGGCTGTCAACAAGAGTTGTCGCATATTAAGTAATTATCAAAAATCATTAAAATTTGTTGTTTTTTTTTTATAAAGTTCTGCCCCATGCTAACGTTTAGTATGCGAAACATTTAATATTATGGATTTAGCTGTACAATTATCAAAATTCATTGAACATCAATATACTTGTTTGTCTCAAGACCTTAAACTGTTTCAAGTGTCATCAAAATCAAATTAAAATTGTGACCTCTACAGGTCCACAACCGTGGTATACAATATTCATACACTATTCGCGTGCAAGCGGCGGTCATTTTGTCCAGCCACCATTTTGGTCCGATTTTCACGAAATTCGAACTCCACATTCATTACGGTGTAACGATGATATAATCAAATGGGTTTTTTAATCGGATAGTAATTGTGACATCCAGGGCGATTTTTTGGAAAATCAGGCGCAATAATTCAGGAAGTTACAATCCGATATGCGCAAATATGGAAATGAATCAAGATCTTTAGGTTATAAACATGTTTTTTAAGTTTTACCAAAATCGAATTAAAATTGTGACCTCTAGAGGGTCCACAACTTTGATATAACATATTTTAACACTATCCGCGTACAAACGACGGCCAATTTGTCGGTCAATTTTGATCATGCTGCAGCTTAAATTAAATGTCTCGTAGAACCGTATGATATACACCAGGTGAAATCTCCGTTCCCCCCCCCCCCAAAAAAAAAACAATCTTCTAAAATCTCCAGCTATTCACTTACAACTTGTAGTAAAACGTGCCTTTTCTTATTCTGGGCCTTTTCTATGAAATAGACTACAGCAGTCAACGAAACACTTGAATATAGCAACCGACAGCGCCCTAGAAACTGTTTTTCAGTATTAACGCGCTTATAAATGAAAATATTGTTAATTGTTTGAGTAGTCAGTGATTACCGGGATGACATTATTGTTACGGGACAGAATAGGAAAATTTACGGGGTGTATTTACGCGAATGTGGGTTGAAATAAAAGTGTAAATGTCTGTCTATTACTGTTCATCAGGTGCATTTTATATACCGATAGTCCATCATGCTATTTCATTGAGATTTCGTCTAATAGTTTGGATGCAGCAGTGGCGCCAGGCAGGGTAAGCTTATTCTTCCGGACACCTGTTACCACTGTTTGTCGTGTATTTTGTACACGGTGAACAGTCCATTTGCTGATTACTCTATTTTGCCTCAACCGTTTTTATTGGACTTAATTTGACTAATAGTTTGGATTGTTAGTACTTAGTTTTATTTTATTTTGACTAATGTTGAAGTACTTGGGCTTTAAAATTTTAGCTGAAGGTATACACCTTACTGAATGAAAAGTAAAAGCGATTGCTAGGAAAAGTATTGTCTGTCATGGATTTCACCAGGCAATACGTACAGAGGCCAGTTGTCGGTGAGTTAAAACATACACACCTAAAAGATTATTGTTTCTAAGGAGTGCACAGCTCCCATGATCAAATCTGTGTCGGACTTTTGCATCTGTGCTGTTTGTTCTTTTATGTTCATCCACACTTTCTGGCATGTTTCCCCTTTGTCATCGATACAGAATAGAGGGTCTGACAAGGGACTGGGACGGTTGTCGGTGAGTTAAAACATACACACCTAAAAGATTATTGTTTCTAAGGAGTGCACAGCTCCCATGATCAAATCTGTGTCGGACTTTTGCATCTGTACTGTTTGTTCTTTTATGTTCATCCACACACACTTTCTGGCGTGTTTCCCCTTTGTCATCGATACATAATAGAGGGTCTGACAAGGGAATGGGACGAAATACAGGGATCGCTGTGTACACATTGGCGTGCTCTTAAAAGATTAGTTAGCAGTTTGAATTGGATATAAGAGTAGGCCGCTGTCCGGTCCAAATTCCCCTCACAGCACACTGTATGTCAGTCTTCATTAGTCCGGCCAGGAGCAGAATAATAGGTTAAACCCCATTTCTTTTCTGGAATTTGGTTTGTGCAAGTGGCAGACTATACATACAAATCAAATCCATAAAGACACCACTTGCTGTTGTTAAAACTTTGATATTTTCTGGTATTGTTCTACGTTAGCCATTGTTAACATACTGCTAATGAACATATACCTTTATTTATGGCGCGATTCGTAAATATTTCTTTAAACTAATAGCATGTGTTGTATACCACACACATAAAATACGGTTTTAATTGTGTAGACTTGCCATTCATTCGACCTTCAGTTGTCAAGCATTGAATCAACCTTGCAGACAGTATTGTAATTTCGGATTAACTGACCTTCGGTCAAGCTAACATTTGGACTTTAAGTGTGACCTGCATCGATTGCAAATTATAATGAATTTATATTGTTTTACGCGGCTGGATGGCCGAATGGTCCATGCCGTATCATGAGGTCTGTCTTTGCGTAAACTGGCGTGGTTTCGATTCCTCGATTGTACGCGACAAGAGTTGGGTCGCCTGTCCAGTGGTATTAATTGACAAAAAAAATATAGCCATCAAGGAAACTTTAAATAAACTCAACCTTAATGCTAAATCAACTGAAATGTTTGATTTGTCTACGTTGTGTAGTATGCTTCAACATTCAGATCTTAAAGATAACTTGGATTGGTTT
This sequence comes from Patella caerulea, assembly GCA_036850965.1. Lineage (NCBI taxonomy): Eukaryota > Metazoa > Mollusca > Gastropoda > Patellidae > Patella > Patella caerulea. Next base: position 20,997,960 of record JAZGQO010000011.1, read on the forward strand.
GTGGATAAATGAAATGAAATGGGGTTTAACGTCCTACTCTTTTGCACCTATCCTAGGCTAATGGAAGACAGGCATAAGCCATACAGTGTGCTATGAGGGAAATTTTGCCCTGGCAGCGGCGCTACGGCCTACTCTTATATCGAATTCTAACTGCTAAGGGATCTTTTACGTGCACTCGTCCCATCCGAACGACTAGGCAGCTGTCCTTGTCAGGCCTTCCTGCATCACTGACAAGGGGAAATCACGCCGGAAAAACGAGATGAACTTTCTCGGCCATTGCAGGGATCGAACACCCGACCTCCAGGCTAGCGAACAAGCGCCTTATCCACTTAGCCACCGTGACCCCCCACACCCCCTTTGTGGATAAAACCTTTAATCGAGCAATTTACTCAGAAGATGCTAAATAGATTACAAAACGTCGCAATGCCGATACTGTGGTTTCTAAGAAACGTTTCAAAACATTATACATTCGCTCATTGACAATGCCACATTTGAGGTTGGGGATCAGATAATACAGCAAACTATTGGTTTACCCATGGAAACCGACATTGTCCCAAACACGCCTTCATATAAATATGAATTTTGTTTTAAGAATCATAAACGAAAAACTGATTACAAAGTAGCTATAAGTCTAAACTATATGGCGGTATATTAGTGCCAAAATTCTAACATGCTATCGTCTAATTTCTTACTGCTATTCATGTAATTTCTAACCCCCATTCATGTAACTTCTAACTTCCATTCATGTAGGCCTAATTTCTAAATTAAGACAATATATAATTCAACTTCTGTATTTGTTCAGTGTAAATATCAATTCTATTTCATCTTATTTCTAATATTGGGGCGACAAATGTCTACTTCATTGTGGTATTACATGTTAAGCATGAACGGCAAACAAATTTAGAATTTTGATACTTCTACCTAGCAACCATCATTATGACATCGTTTGGTGTCGCCACCGTGTGCTCAGTTTGGCGATTGAGCACCTGATCGGGACCATTCTATTGATACAAACCACTCGCTCTTCGTCAGATTGAGTGGCTTGCCTGAGTGTTAAAATTGGAAACAACATCGGGAGAGAGAGATGGGGACATGGGGATTAACATCCACTCGACACCAACCAGGTCATTTCGGTATTAACGCCGTTCAATTGTATTTCAATAATTCGCTTGCGCGTAGGAGTGTTTAGCAGTGGGAGGAAACCGAAACCACGCCAGTTTATTCAAGGACAGACCTTATGTTACAGCGTGCACGTGCTAACCATTCGACCATCAAATCCCTCTAAACAACATTTAACGTGATATAAATGTATGGTTTGCAAATACTATTTCGAATACCGTGGCTAAGTGGGTAAGACGCAGGCTCGCTAGGCTGTGGGTCGGGAGTTCGATCCCTGCATTGGTCGAAAAAAGTTCATCCAGATTTTCTGGCGTGGTTCTCCCTTATTAGTGTCTTGTCGTTCCGATGGGATGAAAACCCGAGGTTCCATGTACATGTTGGCGTGCACGTAAAAGATCCCGTGACCGTTAGACTTCGATATAAGTCCAGGTCGTAGATCCGCTCTCCGGGCAATATTTCCCTAAAGCACACTGTATGGTGTATGTCCGTCTCCATTAGCCCGGTTAGAAACAGAACAGTAGGGCGTTAAACCCTCTTTCATTTCATTTCATTTTCTATTTCAAATATAAGCTAAACGGGATTTGGAGAATTTTATTTTATTTTTTTTACGGTAGAGCCAATAATTAATATTTATATGCAGTTGGTCTATATTAACACAGGCAGGCGCGGATCCAGAGGGGGGGGGGGGGTCCAGGGGGTCCGGACCCCCCCCCCCCGCTCAGACTTGAAAATTTAAAACTTAAATCTATGCGATTTTATTGGCGATTTTTAGACCTGTAATTTTGGAATTTACCTTCCGGAAATACGTCAGAATGCACCAAATTGAATCTAATTTACCAATTTTTTCTGGGGGAGCGCCCCCAACCCGCCCCCTTAATTGGTTGAGCGCAATTAGTTAAGAAATTATCAAACCTAGACCCCCCCCCCCCGCAAAAAATCCTGGATCCGCGCCTGACAGGGTATAAATATTATAAATAGGCCTACACAGATACTGAGTTTCATACTAAGTGGCCTCTCTCTCTCTCTCTCTCTCTCTCTCTCTCTCTCTCAGCACGCCTTCCAACCTTCAACCAAACGAAGAATGGGTCGTTTATACCAAATAATGGTCCCGATAAGGTGCGCAATCACCCAATTGAGCACACAGTGGCGACACCAAACGATGTCATAATGATGGTTGCTAGGTAGAAGTAACAAAATTCTAAATTTGTTTGCCGTTCATGCTTAACATGTAATACCACAATGAAGTAGACATTTTTCGCCCCAATATTAAAAATAAGATGAAATAGAATTGATATTTACACTGAACAAATAAAGAAGTTTGATTATACATTGTCTTAATTTAGAAATTACATGAATGGAAGTAAGAAGTTGCATGAATGGAGGTTAGAAATTACATGAACAGAAGTAAGAAATTAGACGATAGCATGTTAGAATTTTGGCACTAATATACCGCCATAAAACTATACCATCCGCATACTCCACAATTACTGTGGTTTTTTTATTGGTTAATAGTGATTATACTGTAGTAATGTGTGTATTTTGTTGTAAAATAGTGTGTAATACAGTTTAGACCGTATAAATGTAATGTATATATAACTGCAAAGTTGAGTTTTTTAATAAAAAAAAGTCTTTACCTTTAAAACAAGGCGCCAAATTGGACCAAACATGTTTACATAACGTTACGTCAAGGCTCATGATTTTATTATGCCCAATTACCCAGTACATAGTAGAATACTGCAGTAAAACTACTTTCGTGACAAACTAGTTTATCAAATCGATTAAAATGTAAACGATACTGTTTGGAAACGAACATACTTTCGCCGTTTTTAATACCTTAAATCACTGTACAAAGTTTTGGGGAAGAGCCAGATTAAACGAAGGACTGTCATGTTGCTGTACTCAATTGATAGCTTTGATTCTTCAACGACTCCCGCAAAAGTTCTAAAATCAGAAGTTAATCCAGCAGTGGCCAGGGAGGGATTTCTCGGGCCATTGCTTCAGGAATATGTACCATCCGATACATTGATGACATAACATCCATCAATGATAACGGAAAATTTAAAAAATGTGAATGTGAAATATATTCCCCCAACGTAATATTAAATAAAGAAAATATAAATGCATCTGTTCTTGACCCGGATATTAATAAAATTTGCCTTTGAAATAGGAAAATCCCAGATGCCACGCATTACAATATGTAACGATAAAAACACCATTTCTTTCTAGAATAAAATCACTTTATTTTTAGTGCACTTCCAAATTCTCTGCAGTTACCTAATCCTATCTGGATTATCGCCCTTTTTATGCCGCTATATAAATACACTTTCATAGCGCGATTTCACCATACCTATTTTGCATTTCTTTGTAGGAGTATCACCTGTTATATTTTGGGCAATTACATAGATGAACTAATTGTGGTTTCCATTACAGTTTGAGACGGTTTACATTTTCTCATTTGTTTGATTTTTTTTACTCTGTTTTGTGGTAAATGGAACGTACGCTCTGACTAAAGTCAATATACCTCGATTCTATTGGGGGAATGCTCATTAGTCCACCGATATGTATTATTAGGGTTGGGTTAGGATTACTGACACCCATATCTATAGTATTTCTTACAGCGGCGGCCTAATGCACCTGCGGACTAGTGAAATTCTTTCTTCTATTGAATACTACAAATGTTTGTCATTTAACCTAGAACATTTTTTTTTAGACTACTCGTTTTTATATACATCTCAATTTCACCGATATGGTTGTATCAAAGAAAAACGAGTAAATTGGGAAATAAAAGTTTGTTGGCATGATTGGTAACAGCTGAATTGGTGAAGTATAACTTGACAGATCAAATTTTATTTAATTTTTCAATGCGATGCGAGGGATCACGCACTTCCATTTCATACCGAAACGAATTACTGCCATCATATATAAGTATTTATTCGTTTTAGACCGAGATGGACACATCCCAGTCGAAGACGAACCATCCCAGTCGAAGACGAGCTGCGATGAAAGCATATTTAATAATTGAAGAACCGACAATCCAAGCGTTAGTCTCAAATAAAAGTATATTAGCAAAGCAAACAGTTTAAATTCTAATACATGTACATGTAGTCGATACATTATTCAACATTGAAGATACCTCTGGTAGGTTTTCGACTTTAAACGCCCCATGGCTTTTATTTCTGTTAAAATGAGCCCATTTGGTACCCATATGATGTTCAGCGAATACGGAAAGAATGGGCTGAATATTGAGTCGCACGCATCTACCCATAAAGTTAACCGCTGAAAATTGGTTGGCAGTAACAGCGCTGCTATCAAAGTGGTGAAAGAGGATCCATACGCCTGTAGGGCGTTGTTTAATATAGCCTGATAATAGGAAAACAGGATAAGTGATGCTGTCCTATAATTTATTAAGTTTTCGGAATCGATCGGTTTTGACTAAGTAAGAAAAATAAAATATATGATGTATCGGATAGAAAACGAATATTATCGAATGTAAGGTGGTGATTTTGGGCATTCATCGGGTCAAATGTGAGTTCACCAATCCTCTAAACAACTATGCAAGGACAAGACGACTGCAAATAGCTTCTTTTCAAAAACAGTCATGCCAATATTACCAAAAGCCAATTGGCAAACGAGTGTCTGTTGTCTGATATTTAAAACCTTCAAGGATATTTTTAATCAAATGCGAATTTGATGGGCCAGGAAGATTATTAATCTGGCTATGAAAACTATATAAGAAGTTATATCTGCTATCTGTTGTGACCAAACCGCTGTAAATCCCAAACGTTATCTTGAAGAGATATATACGGCCATGACACAGATATCGTACAAATAAAAATTCGTACAAATAAAAAGAGGCTGCAACAGTGACATAACCCTATGCGATTTAGACGATTGTTTATTCATAACATGAATGATTATCGACATGAAGACACATTTATTTTGGAGGTATGAAAACCATGACGTAATAATAATATAGGCAAAAACAGTTGGAATCAGTTCAGTTCAGTTAATGGACGTTAAGCAGCTGATAGGGTTGTAATACAGCAAATATCGCAGGCTAGCGTTGACACCAAGAGTTGATTGTGGTCTGGATAAGTAAAAAAATAATTTAGATAGCATCTCAGGCCTTATGAAAGACGTGCAATTGGCAGATTTACTTTTAATTCACGATTCAAAATTAGCTATTGGCATTTGTATTTGCACGTTTTTTGTATCAATACTCAAACCTAAAACGTAGGGCCAACTGTTTTATCGTCTGCTATCAGAACACCAAAAGACTCGCATACATGAGACCCTGGCAATCTCAGGAATAACTAACCCCCGCGAAAATCAAATCATCTGGGCAATGATGTGCAGTTCAGATTGAGAAATAAAAACACATTGTCAATATCTGGAAACGAACACGATACAGTGCATCCCTTTTGAAGACATTTTCAATAAGATTATATTTATTAAAATAAATACCGAGCAAATCAAAGTCGCCCGGATGAACGGAATGCAAGCGGAAAGCGGAATTTATATCCATTTTCCTTAACACTGCATTTTCTCCCCAGGATGCTATCAATTGGACAACACTGTCAAAAGACGAATATTTAACACTGGAATTGGCGTCATCAATAAAAATTGTTAAAACTGTTGCCGTGTGGATATGATAAGGGAGTAATTAAATTAGTCTCCACCCGCCAGATTTTTTGGGAACCAAACCTATAGGAGAAATTTGTAAGTTGAACAAAGATCTTGAATCATTCTACCCGCCTAAATGGCCTGGGTTAAATTCTTCCAAGTTTGCCAAAAAAAAAATTCTGCTGATTTTTGATTTATTGAAAAACTTGCGCATCCGCGGGTCAGTATATTCTAAGCCAAAGCTGTGTTTAAAACTGCATAAATGTGTGAACGCGTCTCCCTTCTGTGAATAAGAACCGCGCAGTGGTTTCAAAATATCAAGTCGAACTGGCGAAAATTAAAAAAAAAAAAAACTTTCCGCCATATATCTGATAAATTATATCGGAACCTATATTAATTCATGAAACAAAAACGGCGGCAGATTATAATCATGAATTAATTGATAGGTTCACCGTATTATTTGTTATGATCATAACAAATAATACAGTGAACCTATCAATTTCAAATTAATGCTTATTAACAGCATTTAAAGGGTTATTACCCCTCATTATTCGTGGAGTTGGGTTATTACCCCTCATTATTCGTGGAGTTGGGTTATTACCCCTCATTATTCGTGGAGTATATCCTTAGGAATATTGGGTGCCGTTAGGTAATTGGAGTAGTTGCGGATGTCTGGCAATGTGTAATTGAGTAGTCCCTTTGGCAACGAAGACATTTATTAACATATGTACATGAGACCACATCGGTTCATACCTCTATTAATCTGCTGCTACGCGTGAATTATCTAATAGTAAGGCTAAATCAATGAACTCCCCTTGGATGATTTTTAACTGAATATTAGAGGCAGTGTTACACCCTTGGGTTTGTGAAACTCCTGGAATAAGGTGACGGGGGATTAGAGTAAATGTAAACATTACCGATAGAGTCAATCAATCTTTCTAGTGGAGGGATATTATTTTTATCATCATTGCTCTGCTCTGTCCTTACTTGGAACGCTGAACTTTACTTGTAACGGTCGGCCTCTTTCTGTTTGACCTCCACGTTATAACTGCTTATACTAATCTGAAACTGAATTTAATTATTGAATTGATCAAGTAAATGTGAACAGAGATAAAGAGGGTACCAGTCCCTTTAAAATAATCTGATTATAGACATGCACTTGACAGCTGCTGTGCGATATCGATACTTATTATAACACATCATACAAACCAAACCAGTCCTTTAAGTAAATTATTAATAAAATTATATTAACATCGTTTTGGACAATGCACCCGGTAGCTTCCATGACCTTGGCATTTTAACTATGTCTATTATGTATTATGACATATTATATATTACGCCAAAATATTACTAGTTGACACCGATTCAGACCAGTAGTATGACGAACTAACGGTTCAATATTAAGGTTAACCGGTACGTGAGGTTAACTTCACCACCCATGCGGTCAACAAACTAAGAATGGCTTTTAACACAAAATAAAGCGATATCCGTTTTCTTTAAAGATTAGCTCCAAAAAATATATGATATGGGATCGAACACAGATCTAAATAGCGGGCAGTGATAAAAAGATAACAAAAGAGGAAGTACATGTAAGCCCAATGTGATTAAAAGAAAACTTTAGAAGTAGGCCCAAATACATGAGCAGTATGTCAATAAAGTTTTCCAATATGGCCCTTGGGGCCCATTGCCCTTCTGGACTCAGTCCGCCCCTGAAAACAGATAAGTATTAACTGTACTTGTTTATCATTAGAACTACTTGCCCTGGACCAAAATGTGTTGGTGGATCACAAGGGTAAGACGCTGGCTCGCTAGCCTGGAGGTCGCATGTCCGATCCCTGCATTGGCTGAGAAAGTTCATCCAGATTTTCCGGCGTGGTTTCTCCTTGTCAGTGACGCAGGTCAGAGGGCATTGGCGTACACGTAAAAGATCCCTTCGAAGTTGGAATTGGATATAAGAGTAGGCCGTAGCGGCGCAACCCGCGCAAAATTTCCCTCATAGCACACTGTATGACATATGTCCGTCTTCATTAGCCCAGTTTTGGAGTAAAACAGTAGGACGTTAAACCCCATTTCATTTCCAAAATGTGTTGGATGTTTGGCACAAATTTTTGAAGAAAACGACGCGGGCTACTTTTTTTGTAAAATTTTATTTCGGGATCCAACATCCAATCCATTTCCACTAGTCCATGAGCCTCAATGTTAAAGTACACTCAATTTAGTTCTAAACAAATAATTTTTGACGTGATTATAATGTCGTGTAAAATAAAACTATCTATTAATAATACTGACATCTGATGCAAGGACCCAAGTGACCATTTTCAGACGAGGATCACATGTAATTATTATACGTCCACATTCATAATATGAACGTATTATGCCGTCGCCCGTGTCTGTGTGTGTATGTATGTGTCTGTGGGTCGCCTACAGGGCGCAATTCTTCATGGATTTTCTTCGAACTTTGTATTCTTATTCCTTATACCCTAAAGAAGATCCAGATTGTTTTTGGTGCATGCCCGACCTCAGGGGCAGAGCCACGACCATTTTCTTTTCGTGTTTCTTTGTGTCCCCTACAGGGCGCAATTCTTACTGAATTTTCTTCAAACTTTGTATATTTACTTTTTACACCCTACGGATGATCCCTATCGTTTGAGGTGCATGCCCAATTCCCAGGGGCAGAGCCACGCACATTTTCTCTTTGTTTACCCGTGTGTTGCCTACAGGGGGCAATTTTTACTGAATTTTCGTAAAACTTTGTATACTTGCTCTTTACACCCTAAGGATGATCTGCGTTGTTTCTTTGTGCATGCCCTACCCCAGGGGCAGAGCCATGCCCATTCCTTGTATTTATTTGTTTGTGGTCTACAAGCCACATTTCTTAACGTATCATCATCATCTTGAAACTTTGAATACTTATTCATCCCTATCATTTGGGTGCATGCCCAACCCCCAGGGGCAGAGCCACTCCTATTTTCTTTTTGTGTGTTGCCACAGTTCTTAATCGATCATATAGAAACTTATATACTTATTCCTTATACCCTAAGGATGATCCCTTTTGTTTTGTGTGCATGCCCGACCCCATGGGACAGCAATGCCCATTTCTTGTATTTGTTTGTCATCTACAGGCTGCATTTCTTAACGTATCATCTTGAAACTTTGCAAACTTATTCTTGGTACCTTAAGGAAGAACTCTATTGTTTTTGATGCATGCCCGACCCCAAGGGACAGTGCCACGCCGATTTTCTTTTTGTGTGCCTGTGTGTCACCTACAGGCCACAATTCTTAATCGATTGTCTTGAAAAATTTGTTATACTTATTCCTTATACCCTAAGGCTGACCACTATTATTTTTGGTGCATGGCGGACCCCCTGGGACTGAGCCAAACCCAATGTTTTTGTGTCTTGTGTTCGCCTACAGGATGCAATTCTTAACAGATCCTTTTAAAACTTTGCGTACCTATTCCATATACCCTAAGGAAGACCAGTATTGTTTTTTGGTGTTTTCCTATCCCCTAGGGACAGAGCCATGTCCATTTTTACTTTGCGTATGTTGTCTACAGGCCATGATTCTAAATGGATCGTCTTTAAACTTGGAATATGTATTCCTTATAGCCTAAGAACGACAACTGCATGTACCGACTCCCAGAGGCAAGCCACGCCCAATTTTTGTGTTTGTCGTTTACAGACCGCAATTCTAAATGAATCAGCTTTGTACTTGGCATATATATTCCTTATAGCCCGAGGGCGTCCACTATTGATTTTGGTGAATGTCCCGATCCCCAGGGACAGAGCCACGCCAACTTTTTGCCTTTAGCGTCTGAAAGCCACAATTCTGAATGCATTATCTTGATATTGAGGCACGACCCTCAACAAACCAAATGCCTAGCCTTCTCGACAAAGTACCATATCAATCAAAGCAGGAATGTGTACGTATATTGTAGCGTTAGCGTTATGTTTTTAATCTAGTCGTGATTTCCACTGATGGCTTCCGGATTAAATTTCACACCCGTCTTTGTTTTATTTCCTTCGCTAACCGTTCATACGAGAGGGAGAGAGACAACCACTATGCCATTTCGGGACTAACATGTTTCAATTTTATTTCAATAATTCGCTTGAGCGTAGGGCTCTTTAGCCGTGTTACGAAACCGGGTTGCCGGGAGTAAACCCATGAAGTTGGATAGGTGACTCCACTCCTCGTCTCATAAAACCGGGGCCGTTAATACTACACACATTATTGGCATTTTTAGTAGCTTAAAGTAACTTTTTTACACTGGTGCCACGGTCGGTGTCTAAATCTTTATTATCTTCTTGTTCGTTTGGTGTCGTCAGTTATTAATCGCTATTTCTCGTTCATAAACGATATCATGAAGTGGGGACGTTAAACTCCCGAAACGCACGAACGAACTTATTAGCGAATTGAATCGAATGAAATTTTGCATAATATATACCCTTTGCAAGGAATGCCATTCCTTTTTGATGTCTGGTTTGATTTACTCTCAGGTCGTCGCTAACTAAGTTCATGTTCAGGACTTCATCCCTCAACCAAGTGTCAATGTATGGTTATGTCATGCATGGTACTGATATACGTCAAATCGATTCTAGCATGTGCCACGAAAAATTACACACCCTCTTCCCCCTCGCAATAGTGCCCTCGATATGGCCAGCCTACCCCCTGATAGAGGTCCAAGCACGCCTCTGCGTGATAATATTAAATGTTGACATGTTGTCTCAACAATTTATAACCTGTTCTTCACTGGAATATATCATATTTGACTATCAATCAATTCTACATGTATTTATAATCTATATACATCGTGTTGAGGTAATAAGGAACTTGTGGTTGTTTGGCTAAGTTTTCAACAAGCCTTCGACGATCAATGGCTGTACGTTTTATACCCGACACTGATTGACATTTTAAAGCCTGCCTTTCTTATTATTTATTCCATTGAATACTCAGCTTATTTTCTCCTGTCGGTCGTCTTTCGGCAACACTAAATAGCTTGTGCTGTACTTTTTGCTTCTCTAAACGGTAAGTTGCTAGCTTTTGAATTAATACATTTTTTTTAAATTTGGACTCATATTGCAACCACCCGTTTCTCGGCCCTGCTTTCTTTTAAATCACTCTTCGGAGTAAAACTTTAATAAACAGTTTGTATAGTCTATTTAGTTAGAATATTCATTAGTCCACGAGAAAAATCAATTTCACAATTATTCAGAACATTCTTGTTAGGACTTAGTTCATTATTCTGAAAGTTTGTTTAAACCGTGCATAGAACCCCAAAGACTTTTATAGAGTTGTCCTTGTCGAAGTTTTATGGTGTGATAGTGTGGACAACTTATAATTTTCTTTCGGTGTGAGGGATAAAGACTTTACACGTCTCCAATAATATAGGTAACAGAACAATTTTAATTTATAAATACTGTCATTATATCCACCCACAGTCAACGGATGTTAAGGTCTTTTACTAAAAATGGCATAAATAATCAGTCGCAATACAGTTATCTATTGTTCGGTGGCAGCGTATCAAAATGGGAAAATACTCCATTAAGATCAAGTCAAACAATTGTAGTTCCACTATTTCTAATAATAATCTCAATTGTTAAATTGCTGTATGTTGGCTTTGGGTGAACTTTATATACGTGTATCTATAGGCTAATATTCTAAATATAAACAACTACTGTTTAAACTATATACCGTAATTAAGGGTCTAATTGCTTACCAAAATTATAACATTCGTGTTTCAGAATCGTTTTCAACGTATGTTTAGGCAATGCAGTTAGCTTATCACAAAGTAATTTATCAATGACATATATTCCATTAATGTTAATTCAAGCCATTATATTGCAATTGTTCTATTTTAATCGTAATGAGAGAATGTTAAATTACTACTGTATGCGGGTTTTGAGTGGACTTATTGTACAAATTACCTATGAGCAACTAGTAGTCTGTCATTTTAAAGGTGGGATCAATATATTGTGTCTGTATATGTTACAGTATCATCGTTAGGTTTGCCAGAGTTAAAAATCGTATAGAAATGGAATTACACGGAGCAATATGCTGTTTATTGTATCTGATGTCGATGTCTTCTAGTCTTGTGCAGGCACAGACGAGGTAAGTTTATTGACTAATTATTTTGTTATTTCACGATAGTATCTCTAAATCGCATGGTAACCAGCTCGATACGTCAATTAAACAATATAATATAAATCATTCTATTTGTAAATCTATACACCATACCATTTAATCTCAGATGCTTGGAGATAATAACACCTAAGGGGTTTCGGGGAATTTTGCTACGGGCCAGTGTTGTCATAATACCATAATGGTTGCAATGACGCTAAACGTGAGCATCAATGCATTAAGTCAGTGTTTTTGGTTTGTAACTACATTCTCCAGGTCAAGACACATTCTTTAGAATTGCTAGAAAAAAAAGTTTTGATACTGATATGTATAATTTTTAGGATGTAGAGTATCATTTACGAAAAAGGAATTAGAAATTATGATAATCTTCTAGTTGCTAATATATATATACAGATGTTTTACCATCTAATTAGGTAACAAAGCTTCTGATCTGTTTTTACTTTACGCACCAGCTTGTTTGTTATGCCCCTGTCGGACCGGGGTGGCGCCCTTACTACGCTGCTGCGTCTGGACGGCAAAATGTGAAAACAGCACCAGAAAATGTCGAGTTTTCCTGCTCTGAAATCGACCACTGAAGACGAGCATACGCTATACAGTGTGCTATGATGGAAATTTTGCCCGGACAGCGCACTACGGTATACTCTTATATCGAATTCCAACTGTCTAGGGATCTTTTACGTGCACGTCAATGTGTACACGGGACCACGATATTTTGTCCCATCCGAACGATTAGACAGCTGTCCAAGCCAGACCCTCCGTCCTTCATCACTGACAAGGGGGAACAATGCTTGAAAACCTGGATCAACATTCTCCGCCAATACAGGGATCGAACTCTCAACCTCTAGACCAGCGTCTAGCTGACTTACTCACCATGACCTCCCCCCCCACACACACACACACAAACACAACAGATCGCAGAACCTTGACGTTTGCTTTGAACGTGCTCATAACTTGACGCGCCCTGGGACCATTTTCCGTCGCCATAGCAGCGTCGTAAAGATAAACTCCAGGTCTGATTGGAGTATTAATCACATAGATGCTTAAAGGCACAATATCCCGCACTAAAATCACGAATATAGAATTATTTGTCCATGTAAATTGAAAAGCGGATTTATCAAAAAAGCGTACTGTCTCAAAGCATACCATTACAATTAATCATTCGTGACCCAAGTTATCTAAAACTTCCCATTATTTTCTAATCATTTCAATACATCACAATTTTCTGTTTTTTAATGTCGCCCAACTACTGAAGAATTACTCAATTCTATTCAGTTAACATCCAGCTCATAATGGCATGGTGAATTCTATATAAGAACGCTTTTCGTTCCAGGGATTTGTATAATATAAATGACTTATTATTGCGGATTTAATACGTTTTTCGAAAAGCACATGAGGACAGTTGATGGAAATACAAAAACATGTATTGTTGTAATATACAGAAATAAATAATGGTAATAACAAATAAAAATACAGTTACATAATTATATCGCAAGTATTATAATTATGACACCATTTACACCCACTCTTTTTGGTGGTGTCCTTTGAGGAACAAGGGATAGTTTAGGCACATTGGAAGCTGGGAGATCTGATTTAAATCTTACTACATCGGCGCTCTCTGTTTTGGAATTCCGTGTCCAATCCCATTTCAATGATGAAGGTTTTCATATAAGCTCTATACAAGATTGCTAGGATTGCAAGGATTATGTTTTAGATAAATTAGTTTAGTCTGCTCGCTGAAGAGTATTCTGTGATAATCACCAAGGTGTCTGTGTAGAATACTAATATAAATCTCTACATAATGTAACATGATGCTGGACAAAATTGGAACTATTTTTTCTGGTTTCTGCCTATTATGTATATCGCACGTATAAGACTTACGGTGGTAAAAATTATCAGAATCTAGTAAGATTAAATTATCCATCGTATAATCATTATAAATATATAAGGTATGGCTAGTTTATTAATCAGACTTTATAGAATGGATAGTCAACCCTGTCGTAGATTAATTATTAATGCGCAATAAACTCGTCCATTTTTTGTAAACAATATGTTATTTCATTTGAAAATGGATTGGAGAACAGGCTGGGTCTATGTTGACTCCTCTCCGTCCATGGCGGCATAATTCATTTTCACAACCCCCTTTCAGCGGTGCAGTGATAGCGTCAATCTGATTAAAACACAGATCCAATTTCGTTTCGTTTTTTATAGTTCAAAATTTCGTTTTTACTTGTCTTTACTACTCTTGGATCTGGAAGACTTGTTATTTAAGTGGTGTTCTGCCTCGTTTCGTTTTTTATAGTTCAAAATTTCGTTTTTACTTGTCTTTACTACTCTTGGATCTGGAAGACTTGTTATTTAAGTCGTGTTCTGCCTGAAATGAGGGGTCAACCAATCAAATGGTCTGTCGAATCGACCGCTTGACCTTTTCATGCGTGGAACTGTGGGTAAATATTACCAGCGATAGAAATCAAAACAAAACAAAAGTAGATTTTAAAAAGCATGGCGGTCGCTAATTGGGTAATCGAATGACTGGCGTTATCGGGTCAAATGTCCCGTGCTTGATACCTGACGTCATAGAACGTGAGCTCCCGCTATAACTTGTTAGATCTGCGTGAGTGTAGACCATCGAAAGTATAAAAAACGACCGGATGCGGCCAAAACCTGAGGTTCCATGTAAACGTTGGCCGGTACGTAAAACTCTCATTACTTTTCATTTTATTTCCTATTCATCAGAATTTGTGTCTACATGTAAATAGGGAGATGTGGAAACGTTCTTTGTTGTGACGTCCAAATTTGTGTAAAGAGCAAATTAGTCCCGACACTCGGGGCCGCCTTTTACATAACTACTGTTGCCTAGTTGAGTATGCTTACCTTGTAGAGAATTCCTGATAGTGATATCACTCCCTTCCACATGTCCAAAACAATGTGATATTATGTATATAATAGCTTATGAAGATAAAACTAATCGGGAGAAGTGAGCGTTGATCTCCGAGTATAATGTAAAGCTTAATTATATGTTAGCTTTTAATATATATATATATCCGGATCCTGTGGAAGAAAATGAATAAAAGCTTAATATGAAATAGGACTACATGTATTTATTCAGGGAAAATGGCGGCTTGTAAAAGTGACTTTTACAGCCTCACTCATTGAAGATTTTAGTAAATGAGTTATCTCCCTTTAAGTATCAGACCACTATTAGATCGATGGCACTGACAATACTCTGTAAATATTAATGGCTTAATCTTAAAAATTAATACACCCCCCCCCTCCTATTTCATAGCAAACCCCAACAATAACATATCTCCCATAATGAACTAGCTTTGGTCAGCTGACACATTTCAGTACGAAAGAGGCTTACAACATAAAATGTTATGGCTCCATATGCATCTTTGAAATCATTAGGAACGACTCTGAAAAAACATCTTACAACGTCACATGGAGATAATTTACAAACAGATTCTTTTTTGAGCACAGGATATAAGTCATGTATAATTTCTTTTGTACCAATACGTCTTTCCGTTTTAGTTTACTCTACTTTTATCTTGATCGAAAGACCTTTTTATTTTAAGTTACTTTCGGTTGTGATTGGTCGACCCTAGATCAACTTACAAATAAAACATGCGATACAGAAATTTTTGTATAAACTTTTGGTCCGTTTTTTAATTATCCAGACGAAGTTATTGTTATGCTGTCGTCTCGGACACTTAACTCACATCTTAAACACATGGTCAAAGACTAATGGTGTGACAAGCTGAATTCTACTGTTTGTAGACGATATATTGGTGCTGTTTTAAGACAGTAACTGTTATATCGCATGACAAGTCGAGAAGAGGAATGGATGACGTATGTTATGAGATGTAAACTAAAGGTCGGTTGTAATAAATTGTCTGTTAATCCTACTCTGTAATTTTATCATCCAATTTCATTCAATTTGAACGCAATGAAGTGAATTGTTACTTGTACTCTAGTTTTAAGAGGCGGGTTTGTTTTGTATTTGACAACATTAAATCAACAACTTTTTAAATATACTGACGACAAAAAGAAACCTTGCCAATACTTTTAAACAGACTCCTGGATAACCCATTTTAAGTCATCGGATACATTGGTTGTACTTTGGGGATATAAATAAAATAAAATAAAACCAAGAACGAACAATCCAAACCATAAGTAAAAATTCGAAGTCCTCAAAAACGGTTGAGGCAAAATAGTGTTATAAGCAAATGGACTGTTCACCGTGTACAAAACACAAGACAAACAGTGGTTACAGGTGTCCGGAAGAGTAAGCTTACCCTGCCTGGCGCCACCACCCGCCATATAATTAACTATCATTTCTGTTCATTTATCCAAATTATAAAAGGTTTATACACACACGTAACACCGTCTTCGTTATTCATAATCAATTACTCCTATTTTCTAGGCGTTTGGGTTGAGTTATTATCCCCCTTTGATGAGTATTGTGAACAAGCAGTAAACAGTTGAGCAAATGTATTAAATATTTTTTAACCGCCATTCAAACCACAAGAATACACCGGGAATTGCATAAATATCTTAAAATTAAAAGCTGCGTTACGATCACTAAATATGACATTGTGTACGATTTACAAGTTAGGCAATTCGTTATTTTCAAAGATAGTCTAGCGGAATACGACGCTTGTCGAAGGCGTGTTCACACAACATTTAGGGAGCAATGATGGAGGAAGTCTATCTTTTAACAGACTGTATTCAGAAATCTTTCGGTCACGACAAAAGTGACCAATTCAATCAATATATTGCGCTTTTGTGGCAGAATTAGTACAACAAATAGCACTTACGTAGCTTTGCTTTACCGACCGAAACGTTTTCTAGCTGAATATGGTCATTCATTTTTCTCGAAAACAGTCGTGCTATTTTTTTTTTATCCGAAAGAGGACAAAAATGCCGGAAATCTTTAAAGTATACTAATTTTAACATACTTTTTGAGTATATTATGTTGTAGAGTCAGTTTTATTTGCTGAACATCGATGTAGGCAAGAAATTAAGTACATTAGGTATAGATATGGATTGTTGTGTATCAAGTATTTGTTGACCCATGATATCCAACACTTAATAACCTGTTTCCGGCTCATCAAAAGCATCACTAATCTACTGTCTATCCATGTGTCAAATTCAGCGAAAATTTAGATGTGTTTTATATGGAATGGCTTGCTTATTATGATTATCAATAATCTTGAATAAGCGTGTGTAGCTACGATTGTCAACATGAAATGATTCTGAATAGCATAAATTGTTCAATTCCCGTAGAATAAAGAAAAGTACAATAAACAATCAAATCTGGGGGGTTTCTAAACTTGTTCGCTAAACCAATTTCCGTTCTACTAGCTTTCTGTGTCGGAGAATAACCTTAATTAGTTGACACGTTATTCAATAAAGTTTCCCGGTTCTTTATCAATTTTTACAAGTATAGTCGTGTTAAGCCCCAATTTAAAAGAATATGAACTGTCTCTATATGAAGAAAAATGTTAGTTAGATGGGTTCTGTTTTATATCTTGTTCCTTCATAAAACATCTCAACAGTCTCCTAAAATGTAATTACTGTCACTTGTTGGGGCAATTTCGAAGTGGGCGATGGGAGATATATTTGTCTTTTATTGAAATTTTAGTTTGGAAACATGTGGCTATTTTCAAAACAACCGTTACCTGTATAAACATTTGTATATTGGAAACCTCTATGGACTGATCGAACATCTTGGCTGTTGTTGGTGTATGTTTCATTTCCCATTTCCAATCTTCGTATTGGGAAAAAGAATGTAATATCCCAACTGGCGCACTAGTTCATTGGCCACAAATTAGTTCTGATCCATTTATTTATAAAAAAATACTAACATGTTTTCCAGATACTCAGGGGAATTTTATGTTTCTTGAAATTCATTTTTTTTTACTTATTCGTGAATATTTAAAGTAGCTAAGTCTCTAACTTAACCTCATCCAAAATCTTCGATAATGAAAACACGAATTATTTGTCAATTTAAATCAACATTGATGTTGTGATCTTACCGGGAGAAGGTGGGCTTCTGATATCCTATATTTAAGACAAAAAAAATACCATTCGTACACAAAGCGTGTACCATAATACGTTCTATGCCCATTTTTAACAAGGCACTTGAAGAACGAGGCTAGACGGTGACGCACATTCTTATCTGGAGAGCAACGCAATAGACAGGCCACAGATCACTAATTATTTCCCCATTGACTTTAATGTTAATTCTCGTCTCTTAGACCGGCTGTAACTTTTTCCCAAATATTCGTTGGGTAGAACGCTTTCTGCCACAGATGGAGCAACATGTGGCAAACTCTGGCCCAAAAGCATGTATGAGGTTCACCATGAAAAACTTGAGATACACAGGCTGGAAGTCCAGACAACTAAACAAGCAATTATCGGCCCTCCCTTTCAACGTAACCAACCTCACAACCCTTGTATCCTTCCGCCTCAAAATCATGAATATTCACCAAAACCTGGCAGAAAATGTATTTTTAAACCCTTTTCTTCAATTCTACACCAAAAAGTCAACAAAAATCGACATGCAAAAGGGGGAAAAAGGGAAAGGGAGAGAAGGACTAAAAATAACTTTCGCCCTACATTCGTAGGTGACGGCCCATGAATATTTAGTGATCTGTGTCCAAATACTATATTGACTGGAATTACCAGACGCTATAAATTTCATTGCGACTTCTGGCGCAGGTCCTATTTCGCCGGACATAACTGATTTGAAATTAGAGTAAAGACGGAAATGATTGAATGTAAATCAGTTTATATAAATTCATATATATATTACATTATGATATGCGTTGTGACCTATTTGTGTCAATTTCCAGGTCCCAAATATTTGAGATTTAGCTCCATTAAATATTTTCTGCTTTACTTGTATTTATTTGAGGGGATTTCTGAGTTTGTCTAGTGATACTCATTTACGAGGGACCTATTATTTATTGATGCGAGATGCATCTATACAAGACCCCTCACATACTTCCGAGTTTCTGAGATTTTGATTATGAAATCATTCCAATCCATCTGTAAATCTTTTTAAAAACTTCAAAACAACCTTTTATAAATTGTCGGGTGATTAATCTGCGGTTAGCTGTATGTTTGGTTTCCTTTGAAAGTATATGGCAGAGTAGGAATTTTATCGTGAGAGTGGCGTTTTCGGGTACCCTTATTCGATTTTCGGCATTGAAGGCAATACATACTTCAATACTGCATCTAGGTACAGAAAAGATCGCAAAATAATACCGATACATCCAATGTAGTATTGCACATTGAAGAAAGCAGGAAACTATTAAAACGGGTATGTCCGTTAATATGTCACACAATCATGTCACATTAACTTTTCTTCTAATTCAGCTATGATGTTTAAACTCGGTGTAGGTGCTTATTAGGCGAATGCATTGCTGGAGTTGTAGACAGCTACGTTCCGCTGAGGCTAAACAGAGACAAGCAATTTGAATGGTTACTGCTTAAGGTCATGATAACTTAGGTTTTAATCAAGCGCGACTGATGAAAAATTGTGCATAATTTCATTACTTACATTGATACCTTGAGCAATTTTCTGCTCCGGTTAAACAGAGCGATAAGCAATATGATTGTTCGAGACTTTGGTGGAACACAATAAACCTGCTTCTAATTGCGGTGGAATGTTGAAACTTGGTGTAGATATTTATTGGGCGGATGTCGTGACGAGGGTAGAATGTTCAGACGTGGTCTAGAGGTTTATTTGGTGACTGCCTTGAAAGTGTTCGGCTATGTGCATTTCCCACTAAGGCTATTCATAGATAAGTGTAGGAACACGATAACTTTGGTTCTGTTGGGTGAGTGACCAAACTAAGAGTATAGATTCATTGTATCAATACCTTGAGCTAATTCGATGATAAGAATTTTTTGCTTTAGTCGTAGCGATAAGTAATTTGATAAGTAAGACATTGGAATATAACAACCTTGCTTTTAATTGAGATAGAATGTTGACAACTTAGTGTAGCTGTATATTAAGTTAATGTCTTGACTAAGATCGGTGATAAATGTGTTCCGTTAAAGCTAAGCTAATCTGAGCTAACCAATTTCATTGGTCGATGCTTTTCGACAAGAGAGCTTTGATTATAACTTTTGGAGAGTGATGAAACTTAAAAGTGTAGAGTTTCACTACAAAGTACTTCGATCATGAACATTTTATGCTTAGTCTAAGTACAAATAATCAGTCTGATTCCTCTACACTTTTCAAAAAGATAAATGTGCAGTTTATTAATATATTTATTTTGGATTGTGACGGAGGACATCAGCCCCACTGTTGGCTTGTTTAAAATGTAATGCAAATAATGTGTACATAATTTTGACAGAACAATAATACTGAAATTATATACCAATTGGCACATAACAAAGTCATTGAGAAGATTTACTTGATAAATGTCTCTCCATTCATACTTAAAAGTCAGTTGGGTTGTACTGACTATAAATTTCGCCCTATTTCAAAGACATTTTTTCTGCGATATCACTTCGGTGGAAGCAGACGTTAAATAAAGCTATTTCAAACACACAAGACATTTATTATTTTGTCTACTACAATCTGTATAGATGTTCAGGGTCGTATGTAGGATTTTAAAAGTGGGGGTGCAGCAGAATGGTAGGGCGCCTCCACGTAAGTTTTATAAGAAAGGTTGGATCAGGGCGCCCTTTTAACCTCAAGAGTATCACTGTGTGATCATATTCAAGTGTATTATTTTATACCGGTAATTGTCACATTGTTATTTTGGGGGGAATGGAGGTGGGGGGGGAATTTCTTGGGGCGCTTTATTTTTCTGGTTGTGCAATGTACCCCCCTGCTCCTCCACTAGATACGGCCCTGTAGATGTCTTATTATTTGTAACAATGGAACTCTTGTGGTTAAAATGCACCACAGACGTTAAATACAGTTATTTCACACACACACACACACACAAGACATTTGTTAGTTTTATCTGCTACAATCTGTATAGATGTCTTATTATTTGTAACAATGGAACATAGATGTCTTATTATTTGTTAAAATGCACCACAGACCAAAGTTTTGTGGAATGTTTTTACCTCGTGGAACGCTTGTGTTGAAAAATTCCACAAAAAAATGAAATGGGGTTGTTCTGATCCGAAACCGCGCATACGCCATACGATGTACTATATCGAATTCCAACCGTCAAGGGATCTTTAGGTGCCCGCCAATGTGAACACGGGACTTCGGCTTTTCGTCCCATCCGAACGACTAGACAGCTGTGCTTGTCAGTCCCTCCGACCTGCATCACTGGATGAACTTGCTGGGCCAATGCAGGGATCGAATTCCACACAAAAGCCACAAACCTTGTCCTTAATGATTAAAAAGAAAACACCCTCTCACTTTGTTTGAAAACTAATGGCTTAGGTCTATAAATTATAATCATGTACCTGTTACATTTCAACGGAATTGTGCAAGCTTGTCAATGGCTATTCCCTGGAAAAAAATCTTTTTTCTGAAACAGTACTCTACATTTTTAAATAATAGCGTCTTTGATAGCAAATATTCATTTCTCTAAGGGGGAACTGTAACTGCCGCAAATGTTTTTCATGACATACATACCATTTAGTCGAATGACATTGCACCTGCTTCTGTGAGCATGTAGGGTTTCATTATTTAAGAACCCTAACCATATCATGTTCAGATTATATTCCATCAGGGGAATACTCTTGACTAACTGGTAAGTCTTCGGTGTTTGGGTATTCGGGAGATAAAGCTAACATTTTACTGACTACAAATTACGGCTATGGGGATTGTTTATCTATAATTGTGGTATGACCCAATTTGAATACACGTTATTGCCCTAGTATATGAACCCAGTTACACATTTTACAGACTAGAGTTCTGAAGATTATTTTTTTAAAAATGCAAACCCTATAACACTCTAAGAGTCTAGGGTATTTGAATACTCTTTTTAAATTGGCTTATTGCTTTGCTAGAGGGCCTACAAATGAGAAATGCCCATTTAAAATTTCGCATACTTATATAGGCTTTTGGGTGTATTATTATTGACCTTATGTACGCGAAAATGTAAATGCTGGGGCAAAACAACACAGGGCAAGCGGAGTTACCTGAGAACTGTGACTGAGGAAGTCCTTTGTGGTATCCGACCAATATTTAATACTACTAAGTGGAATATACAGTGTTCGTTTCTTTTTTTAGCAATAGTCCATCAAGTAGCACGGAAATATCGACATAGTTCGTCCTCTCGTGATACCAATGCTTAGCACCAAATTTATAGGAAAATAAAAGCTGAATATCAGCAGCATTCACCTATGGACAGGAAAGTCTCTGAACATTAAATATCAATAAGGTTCGTCGTTTTAAGGCCAGAATGCTTCACACCAAATTTGAAAAACATATTCCATAAAAATTGTTGATGGATCGATGGAGGGACAGGGTAGCGACATAATGCACCCACACTGAAATGTAGGCGTATAATATATCCTAGAAACAATTAAGCTATTGATCAAAATAACTATTATCAAAAACTTTCATAAATATTTGAAATGCTTACGGTTTATGTGAACACGGTACAGGTCAGAGTCCTTGTCGGGAGTTTATTTTTTTAGTTTCATATAACGTCAATATCAATCCTATAAATTATATCAAATCTGGAATTCATATCACCGAAAACATATTTATTCCAGTTCTGGCGTTTTAATCTATTTATCAATCTATCACCTATACATTCTTAAAAATATCATGCTGGACTGGTAAGTAAATATTCAATGAACACTGTCCATGCTATTTCCCAGAAGATCGAAAATTTAACCTAATACGACAATATTGCGATATAATTCCCTTTAATCTACAAGTCGCTTTTATGATCTATATGTGTGTATATTTGGGTTCCAATCTCTATATCGATTATTTTTGTATGTGGTTATTTGGCAAAATAAAATCATCGAGATTTTCTATTAGGCTATAATGACATTAAGATATGACATATAGTAGTTTAACATAGAAAAGTGTCCGTCATACTTGAGAGTAATTCAATCATTTTCGAGAATTCCCGTTATTTGTTTTTTTGCTGATTTAATTGATTGTCATTCTGTAATTCTGGCGTGCCAACTTGCTTTCTTTATAAAACCACGTATTCGCAGATAATATGATCTTTAGATATAATGCGTGTCTTTAACTCTGCCTATAGCACTACTAACCCTAGTGTTCGTACCATACGAACGATATAGCACATGCGTTCCCTGTCAGCCTCAAATGCACCAACACAGACAAATAAATTGGATTCGAGCTCGAAACATTTTAGTTGAGATCTCGAC
The DNA here is from genome assembly GCA_036850965.1 of Patella caerulea. Classification (NCBI taxonomy): domain Eukaryota; kingdom Metazoa; phylum Mollusca; class Gastropoda; family Patellidae; genus Patella; species Patella caerulea. Next base: position 21,021,171 of record JAZGQO010000011.1, read on the forward strand.
TTCAGCGGACCTTATATGGGTGTCTCACCTCAGGCACATTTGTCATATACATTTTTTTTTATTTAAATGAGACGGAAGCACCTCGGATAACTGTAATGTCCATGGCGTCCATAATTAAAATCACATGTATACTTCGCATACATTTATAGGTGTACTGTAATCTGATTTAAAGAAATTTACCTAAATGGGTCGAAACACATAAACTAATCTTATATGAATATATATAAACTGATTAACATTCATTCATTTCCGTCTTTACTCTAACTCCAAATCAGTTATGTTCGGCGAAATACGCCTGAAGTCTCAATGACATGACCAAATCTGGTTATTCCAGTCAAAATTATTCCGTATGCTCTTCATTACCGTCTAGCCTCGTTCTCCAAGTCAGTTGTTAAAAATGGGCCTGAAACGGATTATGGTACACGATTCGTATATAAATGATAGATTTTTTTATTTTGTCTTAAAAAATGGATATCAGAAGCACATATTCTCCCGGTAAGATCACAACATCAGTGTTGGATTAAATTGACAAATAATCTGTGTTTTCATTGTCGAAGATATTGAATGATATTGAGTTAGAGACTTAGCTGCTTTAAAGAAAAATTCGGGTTATTAAATGGTAAACACTTAACATGTGACTAGTTGTACAATTGAATACAATACCTGTTGTTTTAGCTTGAATAGGATACTATTGGTATCATGGGAGTTGGCCGTTTTGTTAATTAAAAGATAACATTATTCAATGCCATTCCCTCTTGGTGGTTTCTGTTCGTTTATTAAAATATTATAGAATAGATTAACACCTGTACAGAAATAGTATCCACAATGTGGCAATGTAGAGTCGACATTTTATTGTATCCATTACACTCTCGCCATTTCTAGTCGCTTCTGCTGATCAAAATGACACTCAAGTTTTCTTAATTGCGTTAAAACTTATTTGTGACGTGTCTAGGGATATTGACAATGCGAAGCCAGTAATTTCTACTAAGATAAATGTCTACATCTGATTTCCCTTTAGAACAATTACATACTGCTGTTGACATTTTATTGCGTGGGTTTTAAGACTCGGCTTCTGTGGTGGTTTGGGACTGTTACCTAATATATTTTTATGGTTCCTTTGTACAATTTAATGTTAAAACCCACCACAAGTCGTTAAGCAAAATTATGTCAACAACAGTAAATCTCAAAGTACTGTTGGGGGCGAGAGGTATGTATTATTTCACGGCTAACAATTACTAGAGGTGGTATAGCTCATGGATATACGGATTGCACATTATCAGAGTCTTTTTAATGGATATACGTTTCGTTGCCTGGTAACCTATGATTATGATTGATAACTCAATATCAAATCTAATAATACAGATGACCGCCAAAGTGCTCTATAAGACCCTGTATCTATAGGCTGTGACCTTGTGAACTGACCCTGAACCCACCCGTATCCATAGGCTGTTCCCTTTTGGCGTGTACAATGTACGAAGGAAGGATGGGTAAAAGAAAAGTCTACATACGAACGTTGATGGGAAAGGGAAAGCAAATAAACACTAGAAACAACTATCATTATGCGCATTTTTATTTTATTGATAGCTCGACGATGAACTCAACTACTTAAAATTATTTTCCTCGCTGGTGCTCATCTCGGAAGACACATGTCTCCAGACAACGCCCTCGGTGCTGGATCCGGCCGCTTTTTGTGGAACTTGCAATCAAATGGTTGAATTTCACACAAGTTTCAGTCATGTGATGATGTTGATGACAACGAATTTCAACAGTGTATATGTATCTCCAAACAATATCGTACTCGTGATGGTGTGTTTCCTCTTGTGCAGCTGCGTTCCCGGTCAAAAGACCACGTGTTCCGTGTGGGAAACCACATATCCCCTGGGTACAACCTATGGGAAAAGGCACATTAAACAAAAAGGTTCATTTTCCTTGTGGTGCGTTACAAGGGAACAGGTGAACAGCCTATGGATACAAGGCCTAACTTTCATCAAACTGGACGACTATGTGGATGCAGTGAACTCATTGATGTCGAGCTGGTTTTGATAACACATTGTATATGATAGTATCTTTTCAACTCCTAGGCTGGTAGGAGACACTCCAACCTTGGAAAGAAATCCGAAACTAATGAAGACCCGAGAAAAAAATATGAACGATTTAGTTTTGGAATCCGACCTCAAAATGAATGATTCTTTTTTAAAAACCGGCTTGTTTAATAGTAAATGCAGGGGGCGGGGCGTCTGTACCCCACATAATTTACACAAAAACAATACCACAGAAAAGAAGACACAATACGCAGAAATCACAAACAAACGAACACATCAAAATAATTGAATGAATCCGGGGGCTCGCTGTAATCAGGAATATAAACCAGATAAAAAACATTATTTGGTGAGTGTAAGAATGTAAGCATATTGATGTAGACAATGCCCTGCCTATACAAATCAAGTTATTCTCAACTTTACGCAAATTGTACGTATCTATAAACACCATGACAGTTATATTGCCGTCACCCCTGTCTGTTTGTATGCATAGGTTTTTTGTGTCTGTGTTTCGCAATTCTTAACTGAGTATATTGTTTGTGGTAGATGGCCAACCACCAAATGGCAGAGCAACGCCCATTTTCTTTTTGTCCACAATTCCTGATCGATTGTCTTGAAAACTTTTCATACTTACGCATTTTTTTTTTTTTTTTTTTGGTGCATGTCGGACCCACTTGTACTGAGTCACACCAATTTTATGGTATACTTATTCCTTACACCCTAAGGACGGCAACTATTGCTTCTGATGCAACGCCCATTTTCTTTTTGTGTGTCGCCAACAATCCACAATTCTTAATCGATTGTCTTTAAATCTTTTCATACTTATTCCATTTCCTTAACCACGTTTTTGGTGCATGTCGGGGCCCATTTGAACCGAGACACACATTGTGATATACTTATTCCTTATACCCTAAGGGCAACTATTGCTTCTGGTGCATGCCCCCCTTTGGTGACCCACTTTTTGTTAATACTTTGTAAATGATACATAGGCTTCAATTATTAACCGATTTAGATACAATTCGGAATATATATCATGACGTTGTACCTATATATTGGTTCATGTCTAACCCACAGGAGCAGATCCATGCCCATTGTTTTGGGTTGGCTCAGTGGTTGAATTTGTGATGTCGAGAAGCAGGTTTGGGTTAAATACTTAATAAAGTTATTTGAGATTGCATTATAAATGGAGTAGATCAAGGTCACAAATAATGGGGGACGTCTGTAAAGTGTCGTGAGGCGGCTTTTTTGGTCTGATACGGGACTCTTTGTTTGCAGTTGAGATACGGATTGCTGTGAGCTAGTTTGGAGCGGTTTTAATTTCTTCTGATAATGACATCTACAAAGGGAAGACTGATGTCTCGTTCTGTGCCCACGGTCAACTTAATTCATTATGCTGTATGTTGGGTGGTCCATTAAGAGCTGGGGTGGAGGGAGTCGACAACATCGTAGGTGACTAACCTACGTTGATGTTATTACAAAGGGTCTTTGGAGTCAAGTGAAAATAAAAATAAAGCGTTGATTTTGATGGTGGCAAACGTGTTTCGGGTCTTCGGTTTGATTAGCAGAAATGGGGTCTTTCGTTACCCGTGTGAGTTTTATTGTTCTTGAAGAGTGTTGACAGTACCCACGTAGTCAGGTGTATCCATTATTACAGATGTCGTCGCTTTGTCCGCAGGTACTGTGGTAATCCCTGTCTTTCTGAAGTTCTTTGAGAGTTTTGTTTTCTCTTTAGATGCGATTAATTGGTTCTCACCAGTTTTGGTTGATATTATCGGTATGGCTGTATTTCACAAGGTTGTATAGTTTGACATTGACTTCAATATGTTCCAAAGAAAGTTCTATACATCAGGAGTAATGTATAGGTGATCTGGTGACACTAGACTTATATAATTTGAACGGTTTTTCATACACCAATAGCGACGAGAAAAACCTCATACGAACTTCAGTGTGACATCGTCAGATAACCTAGTGTATTACTTGGTAAAATATGCTAGCATGAATGAATACCAATATGGAAACTGCATAAACAGCGCATGTGTCCATATTTGTTAAATAACCTTTGGCATGTGTCTGGTACATTTATATTTTAAAGTTTTTACAGAATATTTAAAGTTCGTCCTTTCATATCACGTGTTCAGGACCACATTATAATGGTTCGGGACCACATTATCAGAAAAACATTGCGTTTTAAATTGTTGAATATTGAGCGTTTACCATAAAAGAACAGTTTTATAAAGTTCTAAAAAAATCTGAGAGGTAAACAGGAGCTATACTATTTAAACATTAAAATATCAAACCAATTCGCTTTTTAACGGGTAAACAGTATTAATTATATAAAACCACCCTGAATGGAATCATGTTTCGGGACATCGGTTGATGACAGCTATATTTTTAAAAAAATAAGGGTAATTACGACTTAACAATATCCATTCGATACAATATCAATATTCGCCAGTGGGTGGTATCAATTATGTTACAGTTGTTCGATTAATCAATTGGTTTTGGTTTTTTTATAAATATAAAGTCAGGTATTTGCAGCGTTTTGCCAGTTCCCGTCCTCTGCACGTGACAGTTTACAGACCTTGATAAAATGGTCATGGGTTAGAAACCTAGTGAAATTCCGTATAAAACCTGTAAACATTCAACAAGTCAAAGATTTAATCAGGCAACATTTTTGATAAATGTTTATGAAAGCTTAAATATTTTTGTGACACCTTATTTTAACCTGACTTCCATGAGCGTTTGTTTCATTTCTGGCAATCTATTTCATTGTTGGCTTACATGAAAAGCGTCATCAAATTGAAATACAAATATTACGCCTGGTCAAATCAGATAAGTCATAAATATTCCCGAATCCTGATAATGAAACATTAAATAAATTGGCTATCAATTTCGTCCATCAAGGATTATTTGGCGCCGATAGCCTGCCCAGAATCGTTAATGAAACTGTTGCTAAAGCTCGAAAGCGCTAATTAAGTGTCTCAAAGTATGTTAAAGCCACCTCATACGTGTTTCTTTTAAATGCTCCTCGGTCATAGCCACTTATTTCTTTACTGAAGTAATGTTTTTTTGAAGACCTGCAATGTGACGTTTTTAATTAAAATCGTATGTTACAACTGCATTTATTGATTGCGTTCTGTGTTTAAAACAGATTAAAGTAACTCAATGCGTTTCATTATTGATCAAATAATGATTATTGATAATGTTACAGGGTTACTATATAATATAACCCTTACGTGTATAATAATAATTCGTTAGGTTAAGGCTGGTTCTTTTCTTCATTTCGTTTTCAAGTTTTCGTATTATCATACAGCGGAAAACTTGTGGTCTCTACTACCTAGATTTGACTTACAAATAATAAGACCTTAACTATTATGATAAATACGGTGTATTTCCCGTTAAACCTACTCTCTTCCTAGTTCCTTTTGGATATATTCGCTACACAGTTCCTATCCGGCCTTCTATAACTGCAGTATGAAAATACCGTTCTTCCCCAGCTCTTGTCTTAGACTATTTTGGAATCCTTACCTACTATTTTTCACCTTGATTCTACTTTTATTCGCCAAAGGAATCATTTCTTGCCACAGCTGACACAGATTTATAAAGATTCAACGCTATTTTCAAGTAGAATTCTGCGATTATAAACATACACCGAATACGTTTAAACTGAAGAGACATGCGCAAAAAAATCTCCTTGAAAATGGAGTTGAATTATTATAAATTTGTCATATATAGTGAGAAAGGATTCTTTTAGGTGGAAAATAAAGAATTATGTTGACTAATAGACTTTAGGATTCTAAAACAGCCTGAGAACAGGGGTGGGGAATAGCGGTATTTTACCGTATTTTCATACTGCAGTTATAGAAGGCCGGATAAGAACTGTCATCGAAAGTTCGCTCAGAGACAGTTCTGAAAAGAACTACTCCCTTCCAAGTGTGTGTGTAAGGGGGGATAGATCGCATATTATACGAATCCATAATGGATATATCGAGGTTATAGAGCTTTACTACTAGAGACTGACATTTCCTCTGATCTATAATCTCAGATCTGATGCAAGGATATTGATTTCATATGTAAAACTGGTCATTGCCTAATTTACCCTGGCGCGATTGTGCTGGGGTTCTACATCACCAACACCCAACCCCCACCGTGCTCCTGGCTGAATATTCTTATCACATTTAGGGGAGGAAACCTAAGAACAAGAAGTAAAACCACACGATTGCGAAGGCATCTGTATCATAAGTTACAGGTTTCCCAGGGGTAGAAGAGGACGTTGAATCCGTTTGTAGATTAAAGTTTAATGACCAACGGGGGAATTGAATGTAGAAGCCAGGCGTCGTCGCGCCAGGGTAAATTGGGCAATTAGGAATTCCAACATATGATTATATGAAATAACCTTGGGTCAGAACTGAGCTTCTAGATAAGAGGAAATGTCAGGCTGTCATAGCAAAAGTCTATAACCTCGATATACAAATTATTGATTCATATAATAACATGCGATATACTCCCCGCTTGGAAGCAGGTAAACATTTAGTGGTTGCGATAAGTGGGGGGGGGCGTAACTGAAGTTTTGGATTGGCTGGAAGAATGAATAAATGAATATCTTTATTCTGCAAGATTCTCATTAAATAATGCACAAAATTATACAGCTTAAAACATCGGTTGACGCTTGTTTATCTCGAGCGTTCGACTTAGTATCTCGAATGTATATAAACCGATTTACATTCAATGGTTTCCGTTTTTACTTTAATTTCAAATCAGTTATGTTCGGCTAAATAAGCCAGCAGTCTCAAGTCTCAATTTCTGGTTATTCTAGTCTTCATACGACTGTGTTTAGCCTCATTGCTCAAGTCTCTTGCAGCAGCTGGGGCTGAAACGCATTATGGTACACGATTCGTGTACCAATAGTAAAATGTTTATTTTGTCTTAAATATTGAATATCAGAAGCCCATCTTTTTTCGGTAAGATCACAGCATCAATGTTTATTTAAATTTACAAATAATTCGTGTTTTCAATGTCGAAGATTTTGGATGATGTTGAGTTAGAGACTTGGCTACTTTAATTGTCCCGTTGTTGCATGTCCTAGATCAGCCATCGTAGATTACAGTATCATGATACGCAATATTTCCATCAACTGCAAATCATATCTATTTTGCTGAGTTTCTTTTGAGATTTGGGTTTTAAATAAAATACTAATAACACTCAATGCATTCTCTCTTGGTAATGGCTGGAATTTTACTATTGTATTTACAAAATAAAGACTTGTACAATTTGGCACACTCACCACTAATTTTGTCCTGATCAAAAACCTCTCGACATGTGGCATGAATTAAGTTTTATTAGCGACGCAGTACATGTAATTAGTAAGAAAATAATTGTCCTATGAACAATTTCAAACTGTTCTTGACATTTTATTGTTTGAGTTTTAAGGTTGGATATCCCTATGGTTTCGAACTATTACCCAATAAATTATTTCTGTTGCACATAGTTACATTATTTTAAATCTAAATTCATCAGAGATAAGGCAACTATAACCTGAATGTATTGCTTTTTTCAGTTTATTATTGAAATAATTAGTATTGATGATTTTTTCTTTACAAACAAGAAGTTAAATAATATATGAAATGGTGGCTGTTTAGTATTTACACCCAACCAGTAATACTTTAGACGTATTTTAATTTAAACCCGAACACTAAACGGGTGGAATGGTTGAAGGAGAAACCCTGCACATCTATCATATGGTACGGTAGATAAAAATCGTTTTATGACAATCAAGCGCCTTAATGTGACGAAAAACCTATACCCTGTCTGAAAGTTCGAAAGTGATCATCAGATTTGCAGGGGTTACGTAACTCATTTAAGGAATTTCAGTCTTTAATTGTAGGCTGAGTGCGACTTTATGATCACACTGATCTCTTATTATAATAACTTCGATAATTGCAAAAATGCGGTTATCAAGGAACTACACGGCTTGGAATTTCGCATGGATGGTTAATCCATAATGGAGACTGGAAGTTTGTTTGTTTTCCGAAAAGTATCACAAGACTTGTATGGTTTCAAAGACTTCTGCACCTGGAATTAACCAAACGTTAATAACATAAGTGATATAAATAAATTTCAATTGAATGGAAAGTAAGAAATATATGGCGGTTGTCTGAGTTAATCTATGGTTGAACAAATCATGAGGGTTTTTTATCAATGAAGGTTAATAATCCATACCATTACTCTCTGTGTGTGTGTGTGTGTGGTTGTTGTCTCCAATACCACAATTGGGGAAGCAGACCTTAAACGACCAAGATACTAATACTGACATTCCATACCAATACCATCGAGGAGCTACAGTGCACTAACCAAGACGAGTCATGCAGGCTTTAATGCCAACGGGAATAATGTGTATCGATGATATATATCGCTTGACTTTTGCAGAATGTCAGAAGCTAAAAGATAGACTGTGCATGGTGTTTAGTGCGCAAAGCAATATGGGATATAAGACCGTACAAGGGAAGTCCTCGTAATTAGGTCGCCGGATCTTCGATTCGGGGGGAGAGAGTCCATCTCCAAGAAATGTTGATAATTAAAGGTTTCAATGGTGATTTATGGCCATATTTGAACCCGAATATAACACCCAATTTCACCAACTCAACCCTGATGTACGGCTACCAACAAAAACAGAGATAGATAAACTCATTTCGGGACTAACATATGGTTCAATTTTATTTCAGTAAATCGGTATATGTCTTTAGCAGTTAGAAGAACCTTGAGGACCAGGGGAAAACCAACAGGTGACCCTGCCCATCGTCACGTCAAAGCGGGGAATCGAAACAAAGGATCCATATTATGCTCTAAAGCGCATACATCAAGAGGTCCCCCCCCCCAACAAAAAACAATTATGATACAAAATATAAACTAATGCCAGCTGCTGAATATAGAGTTATTGTAAATATCTCAATAATCGCCTATTTGGCAATATAAATATGAAAATTGTGTTTTGTCACAAAGGTATTTATTTACATTCCACATGTTGCTAATAGTATTATATATCACATTATCTTCATTGTCACAAGTAGATTTATATTATTATATTCAATAAGTTAAAAGTCGTATTCATCATATTATTATCTTAATTGTCAGTTTTATTATTTTTACTTTTTTTTTATAACATATCATAATTATGCTAATGTAATGGTTAGAAACACTCATGGGTAATGAAGCGCTATATAAATCGAACAATAATAATAAAGAGTTTTTCAGGATGCATATTTATGTTTGTATTTGTATCCTGCATACTGTAGTAAAGTTATCTAATTTTATTGTAAATGTTTAAACCAAGAATGTATGAGTGAATGCTGCGACACCTGAAAATGAGTAATTTAGAAATAAGTATATATTCCGCTTCGATATTCTAACATTGTACTATGGTCACAAGACTTTGATACGCGAATATAGAATTAGACCAATGTTTAGAGACTAGTTAATTATTTGTTTGGGATACAGCAAGAAGACGTATATGTAATACAGTGAATGAATTTATAGAAACCCGTCCCATTTGTTTAATTGGCCATACCCAGATTATCTTTCCTATTATTTATTGCACGATAATTGAATTCAATGATTTGGTCTGGAGCTTCAAAAGATACTAACAGATTTTTTTTTTTTTTAGTAAACCTGTTATTTTAATTATTCCTAACTAAGTAATGCCCACACCATGAACCGAGTTAAGGAAAATTATGATAGTTTAGATTGTTGAAGATTTATATGCAGTAAAAAATATCCCAGTGAAAATTTAGGATCGGACGACCCTGACCTTGATTTTCAATGCGTTATAAATATACAGTAGGCTAATCACAACAAAAAAAAATTCTAAACCGATATTCCAAATCGTATTAAAACAATGTTAATTTGCATTAATAATGAATTTATCAAATTGCATTTCATTTCATTTCAATATTTTATCATTTTAATAAAAAATGCGTAACAAAAAAATGAAATGGGGTTAAACGTCCGACTCTTTTGCACCTAACCTGGGCTAATGGAAGACAGACATACGCCATACAGTGTGCTATGAGGGAAATTTTGGCTGGGCTACGGCCTACTCTTACATCGAATTCCAACTGCCAAGGGATCTTTTACGTGCACTCCAATCTGTACACGGGATCTCGGTTCTTCGTACCATCCGAACGACAAGGCAACTGACCTTGCCAGGCCCTTCTTCTGCACCACTGACAAGAGGAAATCACGCCGGGAAATCGAGATGAACTTTCTCGGGTAACAAAAAAAGAAAAATCCCAATAACAAAAAACCTCCCTATGAAGTCAAATTTTGACAAGAATCCTGTCTCAGTATAATACACTCATATAATTAATTGATATAATACAAAATAAACTAATGACCCAAATTCAAGACTTTTCTGGCACTCGTTTAACACATAATAGTAACAGTGCATTAAATTCTATATATCAATAAATTATTGCTTAGACCCATTGTATCATAATTATATGATACACTGAATTTCGACATTGAATGTCAGAAAAAATATTGTTTATTTTTTAATTTGAATTGCACTAATAAAAATATATATTTTCCGGCAACAAATAGCAAATAAATAAAAATAGATTTACTTAATGTCTATGTTTTGAAATTGAGGGAACTCCAGAGCTTTTATTGACATTTAAAAAGTGTAGAGTTGGTTATGGGCACTTGAGGCAAGGGACCTTGAAGGTGCACAACTCGGTGACTGATTTTTATTTGACAGGGAATAAGTAATCATTCATATTATAACAGTAAATATACTATTCAAAAAAAGTAGGGGATATTTGATTTTGGGGGCATAATACTAAAATATGCAAATGACTACGAAAAAAGTCACTATAGAACCTAACAGAAAAAACATTTCCAGTTACATGTGACGCCCAAACGCACCAATATCTACTGCATGGAATGCAGGTGATGCTTGGGATCATCATGGGGGCCCAACCCAAGATTTGCACGACTCCGACTTTGAATGTTACAGTCATTATGGCATTGAATTCCAGGGTGGAAACATCAGTTTAATTGTTTTAGTGACCAGAAAACAAATTTTGATATGCGTCGGCTTACCAAAAATGAAAGGTTACGTGCCCTTGGCATGTAACAGATCGGCACAACACAGGCGGTTGTGGCGCGGACAATGAATGTTTCTCAGTCTGTCATAAGCAGGCTATGGTCCAGATACCGTGATACACAATTTGTACAGGACAGACCACGCTCAGGTCGACCAAGGGCGACAACCCAAGCCCAGGATCGATTTATCCGTACCGTTGCCTTGAGAAATCGTTTCATCACAGCAAATCAGATCAGCGCTCGTCTTCAAACAGACACTGGTGTGAGAGTGAGTGGCCAGACGATTCGGAATCGACTGCATAGGGGTCACCTTCGCGCCCGATGTCCTCGCGTGATCCCTTGTTTGAGAGATCATCACATTCAGGCAAGACGTCGTTGGTGTAGGCATCGTCAACTCTGGGATAATCGACGCTGGAGCAATGTGATGTTTTCAGATGAGTCAAGGTTCACTGTTGATTTTTTGGACAGACGTAGGAGGGTGTGGCGTCGTCGAAACGAGCGCTTCCAAGACGTTAACGTCATCAGACATGATCGATTTGGGGGTGGTTCTGTTATGGTGTGGCGAGGCATCACTGTTGCTGGAAGAACGGCTTTACATGTTGTTGCAGGGCGTGTTACAGGCCATTACTACCGGGACAACATCTTGGCAGTCCATGTTGTGCCATTCGCACGACGTCATGGCCGCTGTTTCAACTTCCAGGATGACAACGCAAGATGTCACAGGGCCAGGATCGTTACAGGTTACCTCCAACAACAGAACATCACCACATTACCTTGGCCAGCACTGAGTCCCGACCTCTCCCCCATCGAGCATGCCTGGGACATGCTTGGACAGAGGTTACGTCAACGTCAACAACGTCCTGCCAATGTCCAAGAACTTGCTGCTGCTTTGCAACAGGAATGGGACAATCTGGACCAAAATGACCTTAGACGTCTCATTAGGAGTATGCCACGTCGGATCAATGCTTGTTTGGCAAACAGAGGAAGATTTACCCGTTACTGACTTTGTCGTGATGCTGAGGTAACTTTGCTGTTTGACCCCGGGTATCATTTTACCCTTATAATGGTCAGTCTGTGCCGTACTTAGTCTAACGATCATTTGGAATAAATCGATGAATGTGAACTTCATTTCATTTTGTCATTTGTGTCTTCGTCAGTTTCATTAGGTGACTTTAATAACACTTAAAAATCAAATATCCCCTACTTTTTTGAATAGTATAATAAAAAATAGTCCAAAGGGATTATAATAATATGTATATCATCTAGGTGTGCATATCTGATACGCTGGGTATTAAAGGGTTTTAAATAGGACTAGTGCAGATAAAATATACAATCCAGACTTAAAATTACTTTCTTTACCTTTGAATGTGTGTTTTTATTCTGGTATATTGTGCATCTTCAACTAGATTTAGTACAAATGTGTTCATATGCATTGCCCCCCCCCCACCACACACACATATATTATAACCGTTTTGACAACAAGGTATGCGCCCTCTTTCTAGAGCACCTGATACCACATGTCACGGGACTATTGTCGTGGCCGAACGATCATTGCTGCAAGCAGGCTATTGTTTTCAATTTGAACACCGAGGAACCTTTGCAGGTTTTAACGCATTTTGCTCTAAGCATAGCTTGAGTTATATTACCCAAAGTACCCTGATGAGCCAAATATGTATCATTTCATAATCAATAAACTTGTGGCTCCCTCGTTGCAAAATCCCATTAAAGCCAATATTAGCCAGAAAAGGGATAATGAAATGTGGTCATGTTATTTATGATAGTGTTGGCGATGTTATAATGTAAGTACGCTAGCATTAGCGTTAAGTCTGTCTCAATCCCCCATTAGCACAATAAAACTGATGGTGCTTTCTTTTAATTGAAGACCAGTCAGCAGGTGGCACTGTTTCTTTGCTGAAATTGAAGCAGATGTAAATCGAATGAAATCCGATTATAAGTAATTTAAATGTGTCTGGTCTTTGTGGATGTATTTCTTGTTTGGGATTATCTGCGAGAAACTGTAATTAGTGTCCCCAATATTCTTAGATTTAAGAATACTCATTCGTGGATTCGTAAGCCTGCTTCACAAATTGTCTGAAAATATCTAAACAGAATTTGAGTGCGGAAAAAAAGACATAAAAAGCAAAAGGAAACTCCGTTAAAGCCCAGAAAAAATCACTCGTGCTTTCTCTGAATATCTTATTCGAAAAATACGTACGATACTTAGTTTTGTTTTTGTCTTTAAAGACCAGCCACGGTATTTATAACTTTGAAATTATTTCTAATCTATTTAATCAAATATATGAGTACGGTGGCTAAGCGGATAAGGCGCTAGTTCGCTAGCCTGGAGGTCGGGTTTTCGATCCCTGCATTGGCCAAGAAATTTCATCTCGATTTCAGGCGTGATTTCCCCATGTCATTGATGCAGAAGGAGGGCCTGACAAGGACAGCTGCTGCCTAGTCATTCGGATGGGACGAAAAACTGAGGTCCCGTGTACACATTGGAGTTTGGCAGTAGGAATTCGATAGAAGAGTAGGCCGTAACGCCGCTGCCCGGGCAAAATTTCCATCATAGCACACTGTATGGCGTATGCCCGTCTTCCATTAGCCCATGTTAGGTGCAAAAGAGTAGGACGTTAAACCCCATTTCATTTCATTTCAATGAGCAAAACAAATCAAGTGAACATTCTTTGAATAGTTGCATTGATTGTTGCAAAGCAGTTTACGAGACAAGGCTCGATTTGCCAACTGTCTGGCACAGGGCCGTATGTAGGATTACGTGGGGTGCAGCAGAGTGGTAGGAGTGGGCGCCAATACAATGCCGGGTTACTGAGTGCGGAGCGGCGACGCCTAGACATCATCCCGCTGCCCCCGAAAAGCTTGAAAATTGACTGCAAACCCTTTTTCCACGTACTTGAAGACGCAATCCCGTGTGTCAATTTCGGTGGCGCTATTTCTCATTTTTATGTTAAACACACCAAAATAAGAAACATCTAAACTAGAACTAGTCCGAAACACCAATAAGGCCATGTGGATATGGCGACCAGAACGAGAATCTCTAATAGTGTCATTTGGTGGCAGCGCCCCAAAGACCGATAATGCCCTACTAAAACGAGCCCTTTAATGTCATGTGGAGGGACAGGCGCTTATCCAGAAAGGGTAATAACGCAGCTTGGAACTCATTTTTCAGTCAATCTGGTGATATCTTAAAGTCGATTTTGTATTTTATATGGACGATTTTTTTACTAGGACGGCAAATTTTTTAGGTGAGGTAGTTGCTCCTATATATGCCCTCGCCCCTTGATTCCGTGTCTGTGATGGCGCCCCATAGCCACCATATATGTGATATAAGAGTGTGGGCTCCCTTAAAATCAGCCGATTGATCAGTGCCTTAAGAACATCACACTGTGATCAGAACCACGTGTATTATTTTATAATTGAGAGGTTGTCAAAGCTGTTGAGGGGGCGCCATTTCTCGGGGCGCCTTATTTTCCTGGGGGTGCAACGTACCCCCCTGCCCCCTCGTTAGATACGGCCCTGGTCTGACAGAGTAGAGGCCTAATCAGGATTTCAAGATCATATCTTAGTTGTTCTTTTAATAAAAACACACATCTTGATATTCAAACGATCGTTGTTCATATCGCGGGTATTTGTGACCCGTGTAATATGAATTGGTCACACATATGCCAATCAAAGCTATATGTGCATTCATTCGTTAGCAATAAATAGTTGGTCCCTTACGCCTATCAGTTGGCATTTGTCAGTTAGCTGTTTGGTCATTTTTTTTTCTTTATCATAATATTTTTATCTAGATTGGAATATTTTGATTGAACTGAAATTGGAATCTGGTTATAGTTATAGCTGTTTGACACATTTTATGCAAGCACAAGATCAAACAATTATTTAATCAATATACAATTGATCCGACTCCCTTGCGTCGTTCTTCAAATATTGAATATTATAAATTAAAGACTAAACAACATTTTTCACATAAAGATAAGCACCCTTCTATTAGATATTAAAAGCATTAATAACAGACATGCCTTTTTTTTAAAAGACTGAGGAAATTTAATACAAAATAGATGACGCTCTGATAAACAATATATTGAGCTTGTGGCAATAGGTCAGTCAAGCGGTTGCAAATTTATTGACAGAAAATAAGCTTATTTTTGAGATAATAAATTTATGAGACTTGTTTATGGGTACATTATTGACCTGTTAATGTAACTCACAACTCCACACCGTGCATGACCAAATACTGTCATTAATTTTAGAGAAAGTTGATACATATTTGAATTACTGATATCGATCTATTTTGCAAACCATAACATTATGGTTAACTTTAATCATGACTTCGTCAATATGAATTATATAGTGTAGAATTATGTTCGTATAAACCATTCAAGTATTTACCGACAATTGAATCATATCTAATCGTTACACGGTAATCAAATTATACTGTCCATTACATATCAATTGAAGAAATATTATTATCATTTTCCACTTTCTAAACACAAAGTACCACAACACCCTTGTTAAGAGGAATTCAATACGTCAACAAAAAAAAATATGCAAATATGATATTAAATATTTTTCGTATTCTGTTCGCCATACAAAGTAGTGAAAGCTGCCAGTGGATATTTTGTGTCACGAAAAGCATGTTTGGCAAATCAGACAATGGCTCAATTCGCTGGTTATGGCGCTAAGAGACCCATCAGACGACATCTCTTGCCAAGTGGCCATAAGGCTGCACGACTAGCATGGCGCCGAGTCTGTCATAACTGGAACATGACGTCATGGCGAAAAATCCACTGATCGAATAGGATTCACTTTGTCGTGTTCATGGTTGTAAGTTTCCAATGGTAACAACTAGAGGTATATGCTTATTGTCAGAGTCACCAAATAGATATTCCATACAGAGCTGTAGTGCCCCACTTTGACAGTCGCCAGTTTCTCACAATGCACATTGATCCCACCTCAAGCTTGTCGATTTTCTGCGTCAGGAGACCGTTGTTACACTTCTCATCCAGTTAAAGGGACAATAACATTATTGCTGGCTTGGTAGCTCCAGAAAATAAATAATACCCTTATTCTAAGTACTAGATGTTTAAGTGCCCTACCTGTTGTGTAAATTATCCATTACAACCTATTTTACTTGTCCAGAGGGTTCAAAAATATTTTAAAATCCAAGTCACATTTGAAAAGGTTTACGTTAGACTTTTCAAATCAATTTGTTGAATTTTTCCAATTTTTTAAAATAGGTGTGT
Source organism: Patella caerulea (assembly GCA_036850965.1). NCBI lineage: Eukaryota > Metazoa > Mollusca > Gastropoda > Patellidae > Patella > Patella caerulea. The sequence goes on from JAZGQO010000011.1 coordinate 21,037,573, forward strand.
TAAGATGAAATTTATATCATCATTTAATTGGAATATTCTAAAATAATACGATTTGTTGACCAGAATGGAGATTGGGACATATTATTCAGTTACAACAAGAGTGTTATCGGGGCTTTAATTAGTTGGGGTGTTTAAGAGCAAACCCGGTTGGTGGAGGCTACATCAAATATTGACTTTTTTCACGGATCTGTGGACAACTTGAACATGCAATGAAACGGCTTGAACTATGGACTTTGATTCACCCATTTTCCGCCTCAATTGTTTAACCCAACATAATCACATTAATCCACTACTTAAAAGCTTCAGTTCTTGTCTTTCTTTGCTGGCGCTCAGTGTTTCCTTGAGACAGTTCATAAAATTTGAATACCTTCCAGAACACAAAATCGCTAATCAATACCTTTTTTTTGTGTGTATAGTTCAGCCAGTGCTACTGAGCTTGTACAATTGTGAACATCTGAAATATATTTGCACAAATTTAAATATAATTTTTCAGCTTTTAAAAAATAATGAAGACAGTCTAAGCATAACATGCATATAACAACTTGAAGTTGACCTTTTGAAGCCTTATAATAGATGATGTGGATATTAAAGCGAAATGAAATGAAATGGGGTTTAACGTCCGACTGTTCTGCGCCCAACCTGGGCTAATGAAGACCGGCATACGCCGCTATGAGGGCTATGGGGGAAATTTGGCCCGGGCAGCGGCGTTAAGGTCTATTCTTATATCGAATTCCAACTGCCAAGGGATCTTTTATGTGCACACGGCACCTCGGTTTTTTCGTAGCATCCGAGCGACTAGACACCTGACCTTGTCAGGCCCTCCGTCCTGCATCACTGACAAGTGGAAATCACGCCGAAAAATCTGGATGAACTTTCTCGGCCAATGCAAGGGTGGAACACCCGAACTCCAGGCTAGCGAGTCAGCGTCTTACCCACTTAGCCACGTGATCGTATGTGGGTAATATGGGTGTATATTTGAATTCAATTTTAAACAATGTAGTTTCTAATGCATGCAGTTATGTTCTGTGGAATACGTGAATTGTCCAAATTGAACAGCAGTCGTTTGAACCTGCTAATACCATTCTCCATGTGTTTTATTATTATGATTACTATTGTCGTTTGTGAATCCTACCTTTTTAATTACTTCCGGATTGTTTTCTGAAAAATGTTGGGGTTTTTGTTCATTACATTCACAAATGGTGCTCGAAACCATAATGATGTTCGATTGTCATAATTTATTAAATAGTATATTAGGGTCCCATATTTCAACGGTAAGATAACAAAATCAATATTGATTGATATTGGGAAATATGGATTTCTTGTTCTTGTTTTTAATTCCTAATATCATGTATAATTTGGAGTAAGAGGTTTAGCTCCATTAACAATCTTGAACTGCGCCTAAACATGATTTATCAATTAAATGGGCAACACCTTTTTATACGCCCACATTTTCTTGTGGACGCATATTGTCGTCGCCCCTGTTCGTCCGTCCGACCACAATTGTTTGTGAACAGTCTACAGGTCACAATTAAAGTTGTATCCGATTTCAATGAAACTTAAAATATAGGTTTATCACCCTAAGATCTCGGTTCCTTTCGATATTGGCATGGGTTATGGCCCCTGATTTTACGAAAAATCACGGTTTTAGGTTGTGAACAGTGTAGCGGTCACAATTGTGAATCGATTTGGATGAAACTTGACATGCATGTTTATAACCCAAAGATCTTGACCCCTTTCGATATTTGCACCCATCGGATCGTAACTTCCTGAATTATGGCCCCTGATTGTCCGAAAAATCGCCTTTTTAGCTTGTGGTCCCTCTGGGAGGTCACAACTATTATCCGATTTTAAAAAACGTTTGATTATATCACCGTTTCACTGTAATGAAGGTTGAGGTCGAATTTCGTAAAAATCGGACCAAAACTGTCGGACAAAATGGCTGCCGCTAATACGCGAATAGTGTAAAACTATGATATATCAAGGTTGTGGACGTCACAATTTTAATCCAATTTTGATGAAATTTAAAATATAAGTTTATAACCCAAAGATTGCAGTTCCTTTCGATATTCGGGCACATTGGACAATAACTTCCTGAATTATGGCCCCTGATTGTACGAAAAATCATGGTTTTTTTTTACCTTGTGGACCCTATAGAGGTCACAATTTTATTCGGAATTTAAAAACCGTTAGACTATATCCCCGTTACACTTTAATGATGGTTGAGTGTGAATGTCTTGAAAATCGATAATTGAACAGCTAAATCCATAATATTAAATGTTTTGTATACTTAACGTTAGCATAGGGCAGAACTTTATAAAAACCAAACAAATTCTAATGATTTTGTGATAATTACTTAGTATGCGACAACTCTTGTTGACTGCCCGGACGATTTAGCTGCTGTGTGGGCGTATGTTTCGTTGCCTAGCAACCTATTTTTTTATATTTTCAAGAGATTAAATTCATGAAAATATTTTGTTTCAGATTTATTATAAAACATAACGTCTTTATTTGCATTAATTTTCATTCTTTACATTACAATGGATTACGTGTAAAGGCGATTTTACAACCAACCATATCAAAAGCACAATGCTGCAATGGAACAACTATTCGACTTGATTCGAATGAGGGCCAAATTTGAGATAAATTTTAATTTTCGAATACAGTGTTCTGGTCGTGGCTAGTTCTAATATTTTTTTTTTAACGGGAGACGCGTGCGTCCATTAGCCTAATACTGAACAAATGTATATAATATTATGATTGTAACGGAAAACACAATTACTTCCATAACATTAGTCTTAGATGTGTGCATCTTCTATTCTAGCACTATGCAGTGCTATGAGTTGCTGGCTAGTTGTGAAAAGTACAATTTAAAAAAAAAAAACACATCCAACGTGTGACGCATTCACTCTCTTCCATGCTACATATTTCAGAACAGCCCTTGATCGTCTAGTATTTGTCCATTGGCTTTTTAAATGTCCTTTTCACGTTGTATATTCACTTCTTCTTCTTTTATCCATGTCAGTTATAAGACGTTTGTCATCTTAGTTGTTAAGACGTCTGTTTTACGAGTAATAGCATTATAAGAGTTTGTATCTACATTTTGTATAAAGCACTGGTAACATAAGATACACGTACAGATTACGATTAAACCATTCTCCCAAAACCCTATCCAGCCAGACTCGCTAGTTACATCTTCCCGGGTGTCTTGTGGCTTTGGGCATTTAATTATCTAATTGGTCAAATATGACGTAATTAATTATATGGAAAATGTTTCAACGAATTCCTGATTTAGGATGTTTAAGGAAATATTATCGTTCAATTCTTCAATCATCTTCTCACTTCGTTGTTTTTGGTAGTATCATTGTTTTAAATAGCTTTACTTCATTGCTGCACAAATGGATGGTTTCCGCTGAATTTAGGTTAATCACCGCACATTTAGCGAACATTAACACTCATCTTATACAATGAATTTTAGATTCGTTTATATCAAAAGATTAGTTTTACTAATTTGTCGCCCATAAAAGAAAAAAGCCTCTTATTATTTATTATTATATGGTAATTGTTCTAATGGTTTGATTTTATCGGTATAGTTTGTGTCTATCTCAAAATTTCGCCAACATATTTTATTATCAGGACTATGTTCTGTAGTGATGGTTCCCATCTGAAAGTTAACTTGTAAGTGGTCACGTATTTGATATCTTCAATTACATGTGAGATAGTAACTCAGGGGACTTGTTCTTACTGTTGGACTGTTTTCAGATTAACTATCCTATGCTTCAGGGTATAATAGATTTCATCTCAAATGGACAGGACTGTTTCTATATAAATATGGTAATTGATGATGGCCTTTAAGACAGCTTTGTTCACATGTACAGCTTAAAGTAGTTGTGTTGGCTACAGGAACAATGGAGCTGCTTTATTACACGCCTTCATTAACAATATATAAAATTGACTGGACGCAGAATCTCATTTAACTAAAGATTAATCGTTAGCCTCACCCACTTGACTCTTTGTTAACAAGCTCATCAATCAAACCACTTACACTATTTTTTTCAGGACGGAATTCGTCAAGGCCATGTTGATGGACTATGATAATAAAGTCACTCCAACGTTTGACCTTGGTAAATATGATAATTTTCTGGAAAGCATTTATTGAGTTACCAGCTGATCCCAATTAAATTTTCGCTCAGCCACTGTCTAGGCTTTTGCAGTTACGCGGACAATTGGGTTGAGAGTAGTTTACATACTTGAGTGTTATGTAGATACTTGAAAGTAGTTGACATATTTGCGTGCAATAAATTTTAGAGCAGTTTAATACCCGAGTACACATTTAGTTCACATAGAAGCGACAGTTGGTTACATCCATGAGCATATTGTTCTCCAAATACTTTGTGGTTTGACGTCCACGAATGCCATTCACTGCTCCTTCTAGCGTCTGTACGTGACAGAGTCAAGTCGTACCTTCTACCCCCCCCCCCCCCGCACACACACTTATAAAGACCCTGCATGCTTATTAGTTCCTAAATATAATCTGGTTAGTCTTTTGGGGATCTTCATATCAGTAAGATCTGAATTTGATTACTACGGTATCCATGATTGGCTTGAATGAATACGTATTTTGTAATATATGTTATTCATTAAACAGGAACCGCAACAAAAGTTGATGTAGCTCTGTTTATAAATAGTATAGATAGTATCAGTGAAACTACCATGGTAAGTAGAAACTAAACAATAATAATCCTGGTGTAATTTTTGATAAGAATATGAACATCTTCTCAATATGTAAAGCTTCCAACTTCACAAAATTGGACGGATCCGCAATTTCCTCGAAATTGACTCTACAAAACTTTTAATCAACTCTTTGGTGACCTCACGTCTCGACTACTGCAACTCGTTACTCTACAACTTACCAGCATATCAATTTAATCGACTACAGGAGATTCAAAACAAAGCTGCAAGAATTATACACCAATATTACTCCACTGGCCACCGATTAAGACCAGAATTGATTTTAAAATTCTCACGCTGACTTTCTGTGCTTTGTCATGTGATGACTCTCCTCTATATATTAAAGAATTAATTCAACCCTACCACCCTACCAGATATCTTCGTACTGAAGTATCTTATTAAATCAGTAACAGCAAACTCTTCTTTTGGTAGACGCTCATTTGCTTTTGCGGCAGCAGAACTGTGGAATTCAAATGATTTTCCCATAGAACTCAAGTACTGTGCATCAATTGACAGTTTTAAAATAAATCTTAAAACCCATCTTTTTAGAAACGTTTTCTTTTAATTGTTGATCGCATACTTCTTTTAACTAGTGTTTTCTTTTAACTGACCATAATGTTACCAAAGAGCAGCTTCGGTTGGATTTTAGGGCCATATTATTATTATTATCATTAATCCATACGTGTACCATGACAATGTATTCTTCTGGATAGATTCAGCAGATTGTTTCTTAAATTATTCGATGATTAACATTAACATTGTGAAAAGAAACAGGACACACGATTACCATGTGGTGACTTTCAAGGAAAGGACAAAAAAGGAAAGCCTATATTCGTTTTAATTTAAAGATATAATTGATTAAAAACTGGTACACTGCTATATACAGCAAAGTTACGGTTTAAGTTTGCATTTAATTGGATTCCGATAAAAAAAAATCATTTTACTGAATTTGGCACTTTAATTACTTAAAAGTTCAGTTTTTCGGAATTCTATTAGGTTAACCTTTGATCTATTTGATTGAAAGTTGGCACGGTGCCATAAAACCAAAGTTACATATAGAGTTTGAGTTTTGTGGCATTCCAACTATAAGGTACTGGAAGTTGATTTCCGGTTCGCGACACCGCTGTATATAACATAGTTTGCACACCAAACAATGAAAATCCTTTTGTACAGAATGCATTCCACCAATACATATTTGGAGTGTAAATATTCATGACATCAGACTTAATGCTTGCATTGTAAAATTCGAGGATGCTCAGTTTTGTACGTGTATGTATTCAGCTATACTCTGGGGTGCTTGTTAAAAGTTGTATTGATTGTCTATTCCATTGAAAGGAATAACCCTATCATAACTTCAATAGTGACGTCCCTTTGTTACGGAAAATTAGTGCCGACTTCAATCACGATTCGATGTTACTGAGGTTTATATGAAAATCTTTTGGCAAAATATAAAAATTGTCTTCCCTTTGTGGATAAGTTTTAAACGTCTACCTTCTTTATTACAGGATTTTAGCTTGAATGCTTTCATTGTTCAGGAATGGACAGATCCAAGAATCCAGTTTCATGGTCTGATAGATGCACCATATCTAGAACTAGATTCCAAGTTAATTGATGATGTTTGGGTCCCCGATCTATATTTTTCCAACGAGAAAACGGCAGCATTCCATACCGTTACTGTACCAAACAAAATGTTACATCTTTACAGCAATGGAAAGGTTGTCTATCGATTAAGGTAAGGGCCTGGCAGTAAAATGATACATATTAGAAAAACTTAGAGAAGAGAATAGAAAAACTTAATCAAACTTGAACCTTGAATGGCACCCTTCAGACTTTATGTGTATTTGAAATTGATGTTTACTGGCAAGGAAACATTTATCTGTCAAGGCAACGAAACATGACGGGTTTAAAGCTTTTGTAATGATTTAAGAAATGCACAAAGTCAATACAGTATAGCTATTATAGCTAAGCGAACCAGAATATTCTCTCAGATATCAAAAAACTGTGCTATTGTGGTGTAACAACAGTTGTTATTACGTCATTGTGCTACCTAATAAGTGCTATTTCGCATGGGGCTACTCCGTTTCGGGGGACAAACACATCGGGCGCTATGTGAGAAAATTTGTTTACACATGGCCGATGATTTCTCCCTAATGGGTTCTGGGCACTACCAGCCCAACGGCGTATCGATGAATTATGTCCAGTTTTAGTCCATATTATTAACATATTGTCTCTCAAACCCGGATATTTTCCGGACAACTTAAATCATCGTTAGTCTTTCCGTTGAACAAGTGGGTACACTCCATACTACTGACCTACATCTTACTTGCCATTTGTCTCTAAATTAATTGAGAAAATCGTTTCAGTCCGTCTTAAACAACATCTTCAGATATAACTGAACACAGTACTCTTCCGCGAGTCTATAACGACAGTCTGTGTAAATTAGATAGTAAAAACACTGTAGTATTGATTCTTTAAGACCTTGGTCTCTCAACTAAGTCGTTACGCGAGAGCTTGTTCCTTTTATTCTGATACGTGCGCACTAAACTTATAAAAACCTTTAAAAAGTTTTATGGCCGTCATATTGAATTGATTGGTAAATATAACGTGTCTCTCTCCGCTATTATTCCAGATATATGTAATTGACCCGTATACTATTACTATATCCCTGATATATCTACATCGTTAACATAGTTCATCACGTGCATTTTGCATACCGATAGTACATTGGCTAATCACGCTATTTTACCGACATTTTGCCTAATAGTTTGGATGCAACTATGGCGCGCCAGGCAGGGTAAGCTTACTCTTCCAGGCACCTGTTACGTTACCACTGTTTTTCGTGTATTTTGTACACGGGGGCAGTCCATTTGCTGATCACACTATTTGCCTATAACGTTTTTTAGGACTTCGAATTCTGTCTAATGGTTTGGATTGTTCGTACTTGGTTTTATTTTATTACCGTATCACTTTCAAAATACTTACACTTACTCAATCTGCATTACATTCAGATGATTCGCCATTGAGCAGTATTTTATATTGGTAATATAATTATCTTGTAAAATTATTATCTTGTAAAATTAATTGTAGTATTGGTAAGAGTATTAATTATGGTTTATTATCGACAGTTTATCTTTTTTCAGACTTGCTTTTAAGATTAATTTTCTACACATTTCTCTCTTCAGGGTTTCCATAACAGCCACGTGTCCAATGCAGCTACAAAAATATCCAATGGATAGCCAGATGTGTTCATTATATATACAGAGTTGTGAGTATATTGAGTTGTGTTATTTGCATATAATGTGAGCTTCGGATAAAACAAAATATGTAGATGGGGTGATAGACATTTACTACTATCTCGTGGCGGGTGACGGATATCGGTAGATGTATGCATTCATTTATTAGGATGATCTGTAATTATGGAAAATAATCATAAAAATATTGTCTATTAAATAAGTATTCATTGTTTATTCACCCTTTTCTTTCATATACCCATATTCATTCTCGTATTTAGGAGAGATGTCATATAGGCCATGCCTTTTTATACGCCCACATTTTTATGTGGACGTATATTGTTGTCGCCCCTGTCCGTCCGGACGTCCGTCCACAATTTGTTTGTGGACTCTCTACAGGTCACAATTCTTATCTGACTTTGATGAAACTTGACATATAGGTTTATCCCCAAAAGATCTCGGCTGCTTTCGATGTTGGCATGTATCGGATGAAAACTTCATGGATTATGGTCCCTGATCGTGCGAAAAATCATGTTTTTAGCTTGTGGACCCTATAGAGGTCACAATTTTGAACCGATTTTGATGAACGTAATTTCCGGAATTATGGCCCCTGATTGTCCGAAAAATCACTCTTTTTAGCTTGTGGTCCCTCTGGAGGTCACAATAATTATCCGATTTAAAAAATTTCGGGAAAATCGGACCAAAATTGCCATACAAAATGGCCGCCGTTTGTACGCAAATACTGTAAAAAATGGTATATCAAGGTTGTGGACCCTGTAGAGGTCACAATTTTAATTCGATTTTGATGAAACTTGAAATTCATGGTTATAACCCAAAGATCTTGGTTCCTTTCGATATTTGCGCATATCGGATCGTAACTTCCTGAATTATGGCCCCTGATTATACGCAAAATCGCCTTTTTTAGCGTGTGGTTCCTCTGGAGGTCACAATTATTATCCGATTGAAAAAAACAGTTGATTATATTACCGTTACACCGTAAAGAAGGTTGTGTTCGAATTTCGGGAAAATCGTACCAAAATTGCCATACAAAATGGCCGCCGTTTGTACGCGAATACTGTGAAAAAATTGTGTATCATGGTTGTGGACCCTGTAGAGATCACAATTTTAATTCGATTTTGATGAAACTTGAAATGCATGGTTATAACCCAAAGATCTTGGTTCCTTTCGTTATTGGCGCATATCGGATCGTAACTTCCTGAATTATGGCCCCTGATTGTCCGAAAAATTGCCTTTGGTCCCTCATGAGGTCACAATTATTATCCGATTTAAAAAAACGTTTGACTTTATCACCGTTACACCCTACGGAAGGTTGAGTTCAAATTTCGAGAAAATCAGACCATAGTGTAAAAAATATGGTATATCATGGCTGTGGACTCTCTACAGGTCACAATTCTTATCCGATTTTGATGAAAAGTCACATTTCTAGGTTGTGTACCGTCAACCCATAATCATTGTCGGCTTCGAATTTCATGAATATCAGACTGGAACTGACCAACAAAATGGCTGCTCCCAATACAGTATGAAATATAGAACTTAATGATGTAGGAAAAATCACTTTCGGTATTGCTTGTTCTCTATCCATCTCCCAAAAATGTGGGCGTATCCTGCCTGGCAGTGCCAGCCTATCTTTCTAAATGCTATTCACGGAACCACGTTGGCTCGCTACTTTGTGTCGAGCAATGGATCGGCCGAGAGTTTTAATTTGAATTTTCGGGTGTGGTTCCCCCGTAACAGTGGGGCGAAATATCGAGGCACTGTGTGCACGTACGAGATCCCTTGGCAGTTGTAATTCGATATAAAAGTAATCAACAGCACCGCAGTCCGGGAAAATGTCCTTCAGGTCAAACGGAATGGCGTATATCTATCTTCATTAGCCCAGTCCGAGCATAACGCTCGGACGTTACACTCCATTTCAATTCCTTTCAATTTTTGAATTTAAGGCAGTTTAAAATGCAAAGTAACAGCTTAAATAACACAAACCCATACATGCTTTATCAAATTATATTACGATTTTTATATGGCTAATATGAAATGTCATATATTGCTTTCTTCGCTATCGTCCGTCATCCACAATGAGAGCCTATTGACGTTAATCAATTCATGCTAGTTACTTGCTTCACCTTGTAGAATCTTATAAACGCATAAATAGAAATAATGATCATCCGATCTGAAGGTAATTTATACGCACTGTCCAAATTAGTGAAACGAAGACTCGTTTGGTTAATTACTTCAATGCTAATGACTTTCAGACGTTCTCGATGTTTCATTATTTACAGCATGATTCTCCCTGCCTTCTAAACCTGAGCAAGATGAAAACCAGAATCTTTAGCGTCGCCTTGTACAAACTTTTTAATAGAAGTACAACATTTTGCATTTAATTAAATTAACCTGTCCATAATATGATATTTATTGAATAGGGCGTTAATATTGTAATAAACAATCAGTCACGGGTATCAACATCTCCTATAGAAGACTTGATCTCACCTTAACCCCGTACATCTTATCAAAGCTGTCGTATACTTTTTGGGCACTAATTTTGGTTGGTTCCTCGATAGAAAATATCATTGCATTACCAAGTCGGGCGGTTTCCAACTAAAATGTCTAGCTTAGATAATCGAGTTGCATAGGTGAAGGTTGCTGAAACTTTCCGTTTTACAGCTGTGGTTGTGCTATAACGCACTTCGCATCTTAGTTCAATCCGTTCTAAATTACTCTTTGTTTGGGAAAGTCAGACTAATTCAGCAGCGACTAAATGTTATTAAAGTAGCAATCGTTGCTCCAGGAACATGGGGTATCGCTGGCTTTTGGTTCTTTTTGATATTTGCACATATTGACCGTAACATAATTTAACGTCTGCTTTTATTGGGGCGATGTCGCATGCACGGCTTACGTTATTATATTCAGCGCATGCGTAGAGGTGTTACCTGTAAGAGGAAACCTGAGTAAACCTACGGGGTTGAGAAGGCAACTCCACCCCCACCCCCCTCCCCAATGTATCCAAACTACTTTTGAACGGATATTCCTTTCCACAATATTGTAATTGGCAAGGCATTAAATCACTCAAATGCCGTTCAGGGAACCCTATATTTTCCTCTTTTTTATTCATCTTCAATAAGTTTCGAATACCGGCTGTGCGTGGCAAGGAGTAGGGTTACCTGTCAAGCCTCGTGTGTTTTTAATCATTTACAAACATAATAACATACGTATTATAGTAAAGTATAGTATAGCACAGTCAGAGTACATACATAGACATATAGGTCCATCAATAACGGTACAATAACTAGCAATATTCTTACAATATTTTAAAAAGCTGACGTACAATTATTCTTATGAGTATGATACATGCTCCATTTCTGTAAATGTCAAATTTGTCGTTTTCTATGTCTATAGATATGTTTTTCCACCTGGTATTTGAAGGCTATAATGCCAAGTAAACCCTGTAGACTAGGATTACTCTTTGATAAACTACATTTAAATATGTAGCAGAAAATAATATAGTTTATTAGTTGTGGGGCCCCAACTTTATCGAGCATATTACCTCTTCCGTTGTTAAGTTTGTGTCTTCATATTCAATATTAGTCAAATACTTGGAAACATCAATCCACAATTTTTTAATGATACCGCAATGATGGTAGAGGTGTTTCAATTTCCCTTATACAGAAGTAGCAGTTTTTATCGGCTACTCTTTTTATTTTATACAGAAATTAAGTGGGGAATAATGCTATGAAGGAATTTAAATTGGAATTCTTGGAGCTTTGAATCCAATATACAAATTTTAGGAATAGCATAGTATTTACTCCATATATCTTAAATAATAGCTTTGCACAGATTTGCTGACCATCAAATCTCATGTTTGCTCAATTCTCCACTATCATTTTCTGTTAATAAAGTATACTCCAAAGCAAAAGAAACCCATGTTAGCATACTACTCTGAATAGACGCAGTGCATAAAACCTGTCAAATGCTTTGGGTTTTTATTTGTATATTTGTGACTACATTTCCAACTTTTCCTGAGCAATAAAGCTCCTTCCGAAGCGCATAATTTGACCCAGGAAATGTTCCCAAAAACGAAACCCGATTTCTTCCAAGGTGGTAATGTGGTCTCCAAGATTTTCATGTAACTCATGTTGCTTGTTCTGTTCCCCGGGACAAGCCCTGTAAAATGTACCCCATACCTGGTTGAATCATTCACACTACAACGTCAGCAACATGCCACGACTCAGAGCATCCAGGCGCTTGGAAGACTCGGCGCTGGCCACACTGTCCAAACTTTGCCAATCACTGCAGGACATCTACATATTTCAGCAACGCTTTCGTGACACCATCACGGCAGGTGATCTCCCACAAGACCGACGGCACGTGCAGTGTCCCTTCAGACAGTGGTAACACACGGACCTTACCGTGGACCTATCCTCAACCCTTACCATCGACGTGAACATCTACAGTTTGCCGAATAACACCAGAATTGGCGGCACGGGCAATGGAGAACTTTTCTGTTCACAGATATAGTCGGTATTGCGTATCAACTGCAGAATTAACGGCACGGGCAATGGAGAACTGTTCTGTTCACAGATAGAGTCGGTATTGCGTATCAATTGCAGATAACAGGAACAGAATATGGCGTCGACGTGGCCAGCGTTATGCAGAGGTCCAAGCACAGTGGGTCCTGTGATGCTCCAAAATCTTGGTCCATGGAGAGGAGGCGGAATCACAGCAATCCGCTTCATCGACCAAACTCTAAGACCCTACGTCATACCACAACAACGTTTTCCCACACCAACAGTGATTCTCGGGAGTCTTTTTACAGCAGAATGGCCTCAACGTTATGCACCGGCAGCCGCTTAGTCCGGACTTAAACCCGATTGAATATCTTTGGGATGAAATTCAAAGGATTTCGAGATTTAATAACGTCGTACCGGGGTCATACACTGCCGATGGATCGCGCCAGGCTTTTCTGGGTGTGGTTCCCATTGCCAATGGCGTTAATCAGTCGTCTGACCCACTCCTGGGGTCACGGTGGCTAAGTGGGCAAGGCGCTGGTTCGCTAGCCTGGAGGTCGGGTGTTCGATCCCTGCATTGGCCGATAAAGTTCATCTCGATTTTCCGGCGTGATTTCCCTTGTCATTGAATCAGAAGGAGGGCCTGAAAAGGACAGCTGCCTAGTCGTTTGGATGGGTTGAAAACCGAGGCCCCGTGTACACATTGGAGTGCGCGTAAAAGATCCCTTGGCAGTTGGAATTCGATATAAGAGTAGGCCGTAGCGCCGCAAAATTTCCCTCATAGCCCACTGTATGGCGTATGCCCGTCTTCCATTAGCCCAGGTTAGGTACAAAAGAGTAGGACGTTAAACCCCATTTCATTTCATTTCTGACCCACTCCTTGTACAGAAGCTGTGCTGCTGTTATTGGCAATGGCGGTGGACACACAAGGCACTGATGTGTAGACGGTGTACAGACTCTAAACCTTCTCATAATGACTTGGAATTGTGATGAATTAATCACTGATGTGTCAACATACTGTTTACAACAAATTGCTTTGATCCATTTAGTGGGTCGTTTTTTAGAAGGATTTGATGTTGGCAACCCTTTTGTTTACTGAACAGAAATTCTAGTGGTATAGATCTGATAGGTTGGGGTAGAGGAGAAAAGCGTTGTGAAAATGGGCTTAATTTCCACTCTCTTGGAATTGGCCAGTTTTAGTGCTTTATATTGGAAGGGATGCTTTTCAATTCATATAACAATTTGCGTTTCACATATGTTTTAAACTTCCCATTTTCTATCAAGATACCATATATATTTACAAACCCTTTGTTATACCAATCTTTTATAGAATTTTATATCAACAATAAACCATAAATGTTGCAAAGCATTTGTGTACATTTGCCACTATAGGTTTTGTTAACTTTAAAAACATAGTTTGCTCGGGGTTTCAGGACGTCCTTTGGTCTTTTCTATTGGCGTGACAAAGAGGTCAGAAATGTCATGATTTGGTTGGTTGAAGTGTATTGAGGCCGGTTTGTCTTTTTTGGTGACTATTTCTGACCCGTGACCGTTAATCCAATTCTTTCCCAAAGCGCATTTTGAGTCTCCCCTACGTATTGGTTGACACATTGTCTACATGAAATTATGCATGATGTTGGTCTAATATTGGGCGTTGTGCCCAGATGTTTTGTTATGGGCATGTGTTTATGATTTTGCATATTTGACAGCTTGGGTGACCACAAGTTTTGGTTTTAACTGCTGATTGCATATTATTTGTTTCTTTGGTGGTAGTTTCAGATAGAGCATTGTTTAGTATACGTCGTAGACGGCGTTTGAAGTACCCCCGTAGTTTGCTTACTACCAGCGTACATGCTGACTCAAAGTCTGTCTTCTGAGTGCATATCCTATGATGTCCGAGAAGGTATGTTTGGGATGAAAGGAGCTCTTGAACAACAATTGATGTGTATCAGTTTGTTTGAAAAATACTTCATGTGTATCCAGTTGGCGTATGCCCGTCTTCATTACCCCAGTTTAGGAGAACAGTAGGTCGTTAAACCCCATTTCATTTCCTAGTTTCTCGAGAATCAATTTTATTCCTTCTCGCCTATTTCTGATCTGTAGTTTTTATTCATTGTGAATATTATAAGCGATATGTGATTCACTACTCCAGTCATTTTTCATTGATTTAAGAAGGTCACTACATATCTCCACATCTTCTCACATGTGGCGGGTTAAAACTTATAGACATAAGAGTTATCGGTGATGAAAGTGGAGAAAACTAACTATAAAAACGGAAGTGAAGATGTGGACCTGTGTTAATACCCCTTTCAGACCAGGTGGTGCCCTTACTGTGCTGCTACAGCGACGGAAAATGGTCTCAGAGCACGTCAACGTCGACATCTGGCAACTTGTGAATTTTCCGGTCGCCGTACAGTCGCAGCAGGTCAGTAAGGACGCATCCCCGGTCTGACGGTTGCATTACGAACCATCGGCGGACATTAGCAATTGCTTTTGTTTGGATAGTCTCTTATCCATGTTAATTTTTTTTATTGAAGAATGTGTGTTTGGTTTAGGCAATGTTTCTTCACTAACTGTAGGGACTGGCACTACATATATTAGGATATCGTATTTCCTGTCATGTTTCTCAGTGTTAAATAAAGTTGGTCCCTTAATTAGAAAACCAATGTTTTGGACTTGAGCTTACTTAATTTGATTTTCATGTTAACACAAATCGTTGCAGTACTCTTACGGGTATCGTTAATTATGAATAATGAATCTAAACACATGTATATCATGTTATATACATGTGTAGAACCAATCCTACAATAAAAATAAATATGGTTATAATCTGGGTTTGGTTAATATTGTGCTAAAAGAAACTAACCATCCATAACTTTATTACATACTATCATGGGTAGCTTCTTCTAAATTGCCTTTATTTCCTTAATTTTGGCTGTCATCAGTGCCGAAATACAAAGAAAACCATAATTGATATCAACGTTGTCAGGATGTCCACATGAACAATTTGCCTTGTCGCATGATGAAGGGGTGTATTGTGGTTTACCTGTATCCTAGCAATACCAAATTATTGTGTCATGCGTAGAAATTCATTAACGCCATGAAATATTGACCCGTGTTACGTGTAAATAAATCTTAAGTTAGCCAACAATCACAACAACAAAATGATGAGATGCCGTCGAATACGATCAATGAGAATAGTATTGGGATCTATATCATTTACCGTCTTATTTATCCCAAATCAAAATAAATTTCCTAGTATGACAGGGAATATAGTAATAAAACAAAATGGCTCAGCATTTTGCGAATCTGTATTCATCAATCTTGTTTACATGTCTAACCTAAATCTTTTGATGGATAATTTGCTAAATATATTTTTTTTAAACTTGTTATTTAAACATTTCAATGAGAAATTGTGCCATTACAAATATCAGTTCCGTGATCCTATTACTGTCAACACATCATAGGGATTGGAGTGAAACTTCTTAGTCGGTTTCTAGTTCTTTGTATGTCAACCAATTTGTGTTGAATTTATTTTATCTAAAATAGATGAAAATGGTTCAATTGCATGTTTCTCCCATGTTGTGGTAATTGTTATTGTTTTGAAGGAGGGGGGGGGGGTCAGGGAGCCAACATATATTCATTACGGATTTCACCATATCACTTTCGCCTGGCGTAGCGTAGCAAAACAATCAAACCCCTTTACGATTTTTGTGTGAGGGAGGGGTGCTGATGATAACAGTCATGGATTATTTCAAAACCAAATCACTCGGTGACAACTGAGAAATAATTAGTAATGTCTAGCTTTAGCCAAATGTATTAATAAATTGTCGGATACTTAGTATTGTAACTTATAATCGGATCTGAATGTTGCAAGCAGGCCAATAATTGTCTGTTAGTTGTTCATTTTTAAACTAAATGTTACTGTTGCAATGAAATAAATGTGTGTTCCTTAAACGAAACAAAACAAAATATTTTTCAGTTGCTTACTCTGAAAAGAGTCTTCAGTTCAGCTGGAGACCGTCTGATCCTGTTAAAACTAATAGAATGTTACAATTACCACAGTTTGATTTACGTGGAGTCGTATCTAGAAATTGTTCAGAAGATCGAGATCAAGGTAAGACACATTACTTAAATTGTGGCGTGTTATGCGTTATTAGAATTTGTATCACCTTTTCAATCTTTTACTAGATTCATTATGCAACATTTAAAAACAGAAACCTACATATTACTTAAAAATGGAACAACAAAAACTTTGAAACCTAGTCTTCATCATCCAAACAAATATGCTACGTTGAAGACTAGGGGTTCTGGGTGACCGAGACTACAGAATACCACAACCTCTCCCATCACTGGCATTGCCCATTACATAGTACAATCGCCTATTTTGTGTTATTACAGTCGGTCCGATAGATGCCAATATCGATGGAAGATAGACCTATAAGTCAAGTTTCGTTAAATTCGGATAATAATCGTAACCTGTACAGGGGCGACGTCATGATACGGTTACATGTGGGTATATCTGAATTATACAAAACCTAATGTGTATTGTCAACATTGTCCACGTATATAGTTTTTAAAATGGAAATGTTAGTGATCCTTGGTTTTAGTAATAGGTCGTCGTTATGTCACTGGGATAAAGACATTGTAAATATGATACATGTAATTGATAAAAGCATGCAACACAATTCCTTATAGAAGAAAATCTCGGGACAAAAAAAAAACACGCTTCACTGTTTTATCTCAATAAAGCCTCTGATCTTTCGATTCGCTTTATTTCATCAACATTTCCTTCATTTTTATATATTAATAAACCTGACACCAGAAAATGTACGTGTATATATCAGCCTGATATTTTACATTTTGAATTCCTTGATGCATCCCTGTTTGTGCATTATATGATGATAAGTAGGCGGAAACACTGCTGTCTGTTTAAAAATTCCCCTCGAATAGCGCATGTAACCAGTGCCGGATTTACCATTATGCTTAAGTAATCTTAAGCAAAGGACCACGGGGAAAGGGAGGAGTCTTCCTTCAAATCAATTTCAAATCTCCATCGATTCCGCATAAACTTTTGCACGTATTAGTTACTCAAAAGCAGGCTGATTATAACACAGACCCTATTTCGTTTCGTTTTTATACGCCCACATTTTCATGTAAACGTATTGCCGTCATCCCTGTTTGTCCGTCCGCCCGTCCACAATTTGTTTGTGGACACTTATAATTTTTATCCGATTTCAACGAGATTTAAATATATGTTTAACTCCCTAAGATCTCGGTTCCTTTCGATATTGGCATGTATCGGACCATAACTTCATGGATCCTTTATTAAGTAAATTTAAATGAATAAATATCGTTTAAATGGAATAACTAAATAATATAACTACCCGGTAAAAACTAAAATATAAAATATGGCCGCAATTGCACTGTAAAGTTATACTGTAAAGTGAAATAGAATGGAAATAGTAACACAGGGGCTATACTATATACCGTGAAACACCGGTAATCACCATGTTATACTGAATACCGGGAAACGTCGGAAAAACACTAAATAGCGGAAAACACACTAAATGGGCAACCCAGTGCCTGGTCCTAGGTCAGTGCTTATGTTAAGATTTGACCTCTCTCCCAAATTCTTAAACCCAACAGCCACACATAGGACCAGTCCCCGGGTTACCTATTTAGGGTGTTTTTCGGTATTTAGTTTGTTTTCCGGTATTTAGTATTTTTCCAATGGCTTCGGGTATTCAGTATAACATGGTGTTTTCCGGTGTTTTGGGGTATTTTCCGGTATACAGTATTGCTGTATCACATAGACAGTAAATTGATAGAAAATTTAAATATGAAATGCATGTGAAAGAATATCGATGTTGCAGGTATCACAGTCGTAGGGTGTATTTTGTGTTGTTATCGTTTTATACTATGATTTTGTTTTGTCCAGATTGTGAAAAACCTATACAATGAATCGACAGGAGTTTGCAACGAACCTCCAAGTAGTAGTCAAATTTATTTGTGAATGATGAATGATGCTGTTTCTATCATCATTTGATCTACATTATATCACCTTAATGTAATCTAATTCAAACTAAAAGAGTTCTATTATAGTATGTAAGGCATTTGAAAAATGAAAGGGTGAGACCGATTTCCAGGTTCTCCGTCCATCTATGCATAGCAACCACGGTGTCTATGATTCTCCCAAAGCGACGAACGCCGATAATTAATGATAGGATATTTTTTTTACGCAGTGTAATTGGAAAATGTATGCAGTAGTATTCCAATTTGTATTAATGGAATCACAAAGCTAGTTGTTGGTGTATGTTTGATTTGACTCATGTTTGTATTAAATTTGAAAGAACATTTAATTTTAAAGTATCGTTTTGTTTATATTATGATATATTTTAAATTGTGTAATGTCCGGGATGAGGTTCATTAAAAAAAAACACATTTATTTTTCCGTTACATTTTACAAATGTACATTAGCAAACGAAAACAAAGTCTTTTTTCTCTAAGATGGCAAGCTCCAGGCGCGGATCCAGGATTTTTTGCAGGGAGGGGGGTCCAGGTTTGATAATTGCCACCGCCACCATTACCGGTGTGTTTGGGGGCCCTCCCGCAGACAAATTTGGTAAATAAGATTCAATTTGGTGCATTCTGATGTATTTCCGGAAGGTAAATTCCAAAATTACAGGTCTAAAAATCGCCAATAAAATCGCATAAAAAAATTTCAAGTCTGAGCAGGGGGGGTCTGGCCCCCCTGGATCCGCGCCTGAGCTCTTGGTTGGAATATCCACGTCGATCGTACCAAAGATGTCATGTAACTTATTATGTTTTCGGGGGGGGGGGTCAATTTATATAAGGAATATGATTAGTAGCCATCTAACGCATTTGGTTTTCTAGAAAACAACTACGACAAATGAAATAAAAGATTTCAGAAGAAGGAAGTTTGTGCATGTAGAACTGGTAGACAATAAAACTCTGCTTCTAATAATTAATGACGATACCACTTGAATAGTGAGAGCAGCTTGTGAACATGTAATTTAGAAGCAACTTTTAAAAAAAGACAAATTGTATTTCTCATGCCATTAAGTTAACGAAGAGGAGAATATCAATGATATACGTTCTCAATTAAACTTCCAGCCACATTAGAATATGAGAACTCGCTTGGGTTATATTCAAATTTTATTGTGTGATTAATGTGGGTTTAAGAACGCGTGCCTTGGTGATCAATTACGACCGTTTGTGAATTTAATGGCAGTTCCTTTCCTTTTTCCTCCGGAGCTAATTAAATCTAGTATATTAGATCTTGATAGGACATCATCTGCATGAGAAAACATGTAAGGCCGGGGTTGTAAAGAAATGTGTAATCTGCGTGTCATTTTAATTTAATTATAAAATTAAGAGAGTTTTTTGCCAAAACAGTAGAGCCAAATACGTCTTGTTTAGTAGTCTTATTAAATACTCGCATTCAGCATCTGTACAAATGGAATTTATGCCCATGACGACCATTATTTATCCTATTAAACGTGGTTCGGTTAAAAAGAATTCGTATCTCCTAATGTATCTAATCATGTCATTATGGTTGTTTAGCTATGGCTAAGAAATAACCAAGTTATGCGTTTCTATAAGCAGTACATTTGAAGTAACGTGAAGTGGGGGCGCTTTTGTGATATGTCTCATGAACAATGGGGAACAATGATCAAAATATACATTGTTTTTAATATGTTAATTATAACATCAAAATATTTTCCAGTCTACTGCTTATAACAAAATTACTAACAACGAATATACATTATTGTACTCTCATGTTGTAAGATACGGTGTTTGAGCAGTGTTCATTATATTCATTAATACAATTTTGTTTTTTCTGTAATAATAATTCAGTGTAATAAACAAGAGTTGAGTTTTTAAGCGCACATTCAAGACCTGCTGATCCTTACCTTAACATAGAGTCAACTAAGACAAACTTCATACATATTTCAGATTTTGCATAAACTGCCGTCAAGGCTATAACTCTAGAACGCGTCCCATAATTGAACTCATCGGCGAACTTTTCAACCTTAACACACCTCGAGCGGATCCACAAACTTTTTACATATTTAAGGTTTTGCGTAAAAGGCAGAATGCAATAGGGGCGGATCCAGAGTTGGTGTGATGGGGGAGTCAACCCACCACCACCCTGCTCAGCTACATAAAAAAAATAATGCCTTGCATCAATGAAATTACATCACAAAGTGATCCTACATCAGCATAAAAATGATTTCTCTGTTTAAAAATCTCAATTTGTATGTATGCCTATGTAATTTAGAGACGATGGTAGCATATTTCCGTAACAGAAACCTGGCAAACCCCCTCCGATGCGCACCGCAATTAAATTCATCTAAGAACCTTTGAATTAGCATACTCTTATTGATTTTAAGCAGTGGGGACACTAGAGCACGAACCATATTAATAATCAATGTTCGCCAAAGCCGAAAACCATCACAGTTTCTCGTCAATATTTTACAGATATGGTGTGAAGCATTGGGTTCATGACAGGTCGAACCCTATCGATATTCAGCTACCACAAGCTTCGATTACAGAGTTACCCTCTCCCCCTTAGCGAAAACCTTATGAACGTGATAGGGGCTTTGGGTTTTATTTTATTGGGTAGATAGCATTAGGGTGATGGAGGATGAATCCTATCGATAGTGATCCGTGACATTATGTTCCGAACTTACCCCTTTCAGAAAACCTTGTAAACTTGGTGCGAGGCTACAGTTATCAACAGATCAATCCTAATCCGGTGTATTCCCGCGAAGGCGCAGTCACAGAGCGTGACCAAAATTAATCCTTTCCGTGAAGGCGCAGATATAAACTTGTCGGCCTTCGTTTGAAGGGAAACATGCTGTTATTAGGACCCAATTAACGGTGTTAAAGATTTTATGAATTTATGTTAACTTTGAATTTTATCCTCCAATTGCCAACTAACGATGAATATCATCAAATCACCCAAGTAGTATTCACTTATTCGCTCACTCACACAATAAGTGTCATTTTTAAAGATATAAAATCCCGTTACACTATCCGAAATTCAGATAATATTCTACAATGGCCAAAGCACAACTTAAATTCAGCTTTGTAACCCCCAGAATATTTTACCTACAATACATGACGAAAAGCTCATCCGATCGTATTTTTGCAACAATAACAAAATATTAATGAGATTAGAATCGTTCAGTATGCTGGGGGTCAGGAACCACCAAAGAATTGAAACGAAGACACGAGGAAGATGAATTAACTTTTGTCTAGTATTTAGACAGGGTATCTTTTTTGGCGAAATTAAACTAATTTTTGTTATATTATAGTTGTTTTTATTTCTTATTTGGCGTATATTTGTTTTAGTATAGTTATGTTCTTATTTGACAAATTAAATTCATTTTTGTTATAGTATAGTACTGTTTTTATTACTTTTTTGACAAATTAAATTAAGTTTTGTTATAGTATAGTTATGTGTTTATTTCTTATCCCAAAACTGATGCTAAAATTCTGGTTAATTGGTTACAGTGGAGATTATGAAAGTGTAAATTCTTATCATAACAATCTATAACACCATTGCTACGTTTTTCATACATTTTAATCCTTAGGGCTGGATTCCAGCGAAGTCGTCGAAAACGACCTTTTTTAATCCGTTACGGTCAATAACAGCGCCTTCGCGGGAATAAACCCCTAATCCGATGTAAAGCATTATAATAGTTCTCCATATGCCGCTTATTATCTGAATCTAACGAACCGGTTTACCTCAAGTTAGTCTAGAAACTCGATAAATGGTTAACAATAGACACGATTATATTATCTTTATTGAGTGAAAAATGTATTTAAAACGTGAATAAATGCCGTTAAGTTTATATTACCTACTATATAAGCAATTGTCAATGTAAATAAGACGGAAGTGACAACCACCTGTGAATTTTTTTTGAGAAAATTTGTCTGAAGATAATAAATAAACGTCCTTCCGTTATATGTAATTATACAGCCGCAGATTTCCAATAATTCATTAGTACAATTTAAACCATTACAGGCCTCGAAGATCATAAAATTAATTATCTATAATAGTAAGCAACCAATGGCAAAGTTTTGAAAGTATGTGACTTTCCAATCATACATTGTATTGAATGTTTGACCCAGATTATTATTGAGGGATGGAAATTGAAATTTCTCGGTTTTAAAGAGCATTTAAAATGACCATACATGTATATTAGTGTTATTTTCTTGAAGCCATTGGGATTGTGTACACTTTGCATCAAGAGCACACAAATCGGATTAAAAATATGTTGAGGGGGGGGGGGGGGGGGTATTACTCGAATGTAAAGACCATGTCAAAGCCAGGGTGATTGTATGTACTTTCGATCGGTTGTACACCAATCTGGTTTAAAAGGTTCGGTATGGCCGTTTATTTGTAAAAAACTTTTTTTATTCCAGCCATGTGGGGTTGATTGGCATGTGACGTCACATGGATAGAACACAAGAAAGTATACGTGTGCATTCTTAACACTGTTAAAGGGACAATCCCGATAAGAACAGAGTCTCAAAAATTAAAGTCCGAGTATTTATGAAATTTATGGACCAAAATATAGTGGCATGGTGTATTTACCTTGTCTCAAAATTTCAGCTCAAAATATTCAGTCGTTTGGGCGTGTACGTCAACACTGCTTATCCGTACACGTAACCCTTTTAAGATTTCGGGTCAATTTTTTCATTGGGTGACCTGATAATCGATTAACGTTTCTTGAGAGGTCTATACAGTGAATGACCCATGCACTGTACATGATAACAAAAGGTAAATTTCACCTACATATTATTTTTATAGAAAAAAGTCAGGTTTTATCCAGATACTGGTCTCCATTTCCAGATGAAGACTGTCAGGTTTATTGATTTTAAAGGATTTTAACACACAATTAAGCAGTTTTATTCCCCAAAAAGTTATCGGGATTGACCCTTTAACGGATTGACTAATGAACTTACCTAAGCAACAAAGTAACTTATACTGTGTAGCATAGGACAGAAAACTTGTTAATAGCAGAACCTTTCTCTTCATGAATTGTTATAAATTACAAATAAAATACTAGTATTGGTATTGTGGAAGTTGCAGCACAAGAAGACCTAATGCATGGGTCATTTCATAGTTTGTTATAGAAAGGACAGATTACATTTTGGATTACAAGTCATAAGCGATTATCAATAAATCATATTGTCAAGATGGCATCGTGGACATTATTTTGCACAGTTAGATGTATTAATGATAAAGTATTTTCAATGGCGCATTAAACTAACACATAAAAGTGGTCTGTGCATTATGGTTATATACGCTACTCGTCATATCAATTCCACATATATCAGATTGAAATTATCCGATGCACCTGAAAATCTGGCCTATGTTGGTTCACACCACGGTCCAATTAAGATGATGGCTAAGCTTTTAGACTTATCGTAACATATTCGCAATTTATCGCATAAAATACGTATAATAAGATTCTCTTGGTATAAGCCAACATAATTAATTATTCATAATTGTTTGATTGATATTCCCTTTAGCGGCATAGTGACAATTTCACAACCATATTGTTGTTTTTATCTAAAGGCTATTATGACAGGATTGCGCGTACTTCTAACTTTTTCTGTTAAGAGACACGATTGGTCTGGGTATATTTATGATTAATTCTAAATAGAATAAAGATATTGCCCCTATTGTAGTCACATAAACAAATAATTGCACACTCAGTTCTTATATTTTAAGAATCGGTATAAATGTCTGAGTAATTCTGAAATATTAAAATAACGTTTGTGTTTCTATGTAAAATTTGATGTAGTTTTTAGTATGCTATCATTATTACGGAGCACATCTCAGAATTCATTCAAAATATTTCTTAATTTTGAAAGAAAAAATAAGCTAATTTAATCAATGTTCCTGTCTGTCATGTACCAACACTATTTTTTATTGATTTATTAGCTTCATGATCTTATGCATTTCTACTTTAGTGCTGTTAACGTTATTTATTTTTGAGTCTTGTAAAAAGTTGTAGAAACAAAACTTTTTATTCGTATTTGATTTCTATGTAATTTACTGAAATTCCTTCAATTAACATAAATTTCATTTTCAAATACAATAAATAATCTCCTGGTAATTTTTGTTTCACACCATTCATAAACCACAAATTATCGAGAAACCGACTCCCAGGTCTTTCGGAGCGTGCCCAAAATTCACTTCCGCCAACATACGAATACGGGATATTATAGTCTGACATTTATTATACCAGCATTAACAAAATGTGATTCTTCATATTATAGTTAAGATGAATATTATAACATGGTGTTTATTAGGAATGATTACGATTACACTATCGTCACTATGAAATAATAGAAAATAAAGAGTTCAAATCGGGCCTATTTCGTCAATGGAGACAGAGCATGAGATTTTCAAAATAACAAAATCAAACACTTACATAAATTCAATCTAAGATAAAAATTTTGCGAGTGAATTGCAAATGTGGCAAAACAATAATACGTAATAACTGGGGGAAAAAGTCTGTGTGTGGTAGCAGCGGGATGATATGTCAATTCGACAACTTTGGGGCAACCATTGGGCAACTTTGAATAATAACAAGACTCTATAATAGCTGTATAACTATTATATTATAGCAGATGACGTCAAATTATTACAGCTGCAACACAGAGTTTATAACGTTGGAAAGATACGTTCCCCGGTACAAACTGGGTGATTTGATGATCTATTTGGACTAAAATGATATTCAAACTAATTAATCTATCAAAATTTAATTTTGCTTCAAATCCTTCTCAAAACACTGATCACGCTAAGGGAATATCCTGCTATAAAAAAAAGTATTAAAAGATAACACGTTTGTGTCACGTGAGTTCGCTGACGCACTACCTGTCAAGTCGGGGAGAATTCATTGCTTACACAAGACGATGTCGTCTTTAATCGTTATCCATTTCTCATAAATATCGAAGCCTAATTAAATTCTCGAGTTATCTACTGCCGACGTCTTTTTCCGTTATTTTTTATCTCTGAACGTGTTGCACGGCTAACTCTTCATAAAGTTTATCAACATGTACATCAAACGCTCATCCCCCGCGTGCAATCTTTGACGTCACGCGAGTAGATATTCCTAATCGTCGGGAGAGATTAAAAAAAAATACTGAGAACAAATTGCAAAAGAGCTTTTTTTAACTTGACTCTAGTAAAGGCCTGTCTAAAGGATGGCCGCCAATTGGACTTTCTGGCCTCCATATCTAGGAAACAGTTCGTTTTAGAGCAATAAATGTATTATGATTAGATACAAAAGTGATACCAATGAATCGGAATTTTTTTCTTTCACAGCGCCAGCAGGTAATTATGTCACGCTGATGTTATTTGACGCCAAAACACTGCTTTGATACAGAAAAGGCGGGTTTTACGTGAGTTCTGATTTCTTAGAGAACTTAGTTTGATTTTGCGGGCTGTGATCTACTTTGTTTTGGTGACACTGGCTGATTGGACTGGAATCCAATCTGGTGATTGGATTTGAATCTAATCCGGGGTTTCCCCAGATACATATTTGAAACATTGAAAAAAAAGTCATATTTCGCCATGGAACGTGCATAATTTGCGGCAATAACCCAAATTTTGATGGGGACGTTATAAGCTCTTGTGATTGGCTTGGATTCCAGTCCGATCGGTCAGTGTCACAAAATCAAACTGAGTTCTCTAACACATCAGAACCCACGTCAACCCCGATAATTCGGTATCAAAGCAGTTAGTCCGGTCGCCAAACCCAATATTTCGATTGAACCTGAAAATTGCCAACAGAGCTTCTTTAAATGATTGATTTTAGTATGGTGAACCTCCGTCACTCTTTAGCGTTTTGACAAATTCAAACGAGCCTCAAACAAGTCCCTATAACTCCCATTTTGATGGGGATGTTATAAGCTCTTGTGATTGGCTTGGATTCCAGTCCCATCGGTCAGTGTCACAAATTCAAACAGAGCTTTTTTAAATGATTGATTTTAGTGTGGTGAACCTCAGTCACTCTTGAGCGTTTTGACAAATTCAAACGAGCCTCAAACATGTCCCTATAACCCCCATGGTACTTATTTTATGATGATAGTTTTGATGTCTAAACGTGTGTTGGGGTCAAGGAATGCACTGGAATCATTCATTATGTAGTGGGTTAATTAGATGAGAGTAAAATCTAAAATGCAAGACAATGTGGCCGTTTAACTCGTTATCAGCGGATAAATGTCATTATTTCATCAAACCAAACTATACCTAGAGACAAACAGAATATTTCTAGATTAAGGAGCATATGAGTGATGCGATCACATCATATACATGCCTTTTATGGGCTGTAGGGCCACGTGGGCCTTTCCTGAAAATGGGGAGGGGACGTTAGCTGGGGGTTTTTTTTGGGGGGGGTGGTGTTTTTTTTACATTAAAAAAAACAAATTCTACTCACAAAACACGAAAATAACCCACACAAAGTGAGTTTAATCCCCGTATTTCTGGCTGAAACCGAAAACAGTACAAACACAAAATAATGTACATTCTAAGCCATCCCTAGTACATCAACAAACAAGCGTACTGCATGAGGTGTCATTATTGCATCCGCATCTGATGAGCCACAGGGCAGACCCCCGGAGCAAGTTGACCGGTTCTAATGTTATCAATTTAGTATCTCACCCAGCAATAGAGTTCTGGATCAAGTTCCGACAGATTACCACCTTCCAGTGAACACCATACAATAGCTAGTTGATGAGCTTTTTTTTGACGTTCCCTGTAAATGCGCCATTCATTGAGCAACACTATATGGTTTGAATGCGGATGATGACAATATATTTCCATTTTTGGGTGTTCATACCCACCACTACCAGCGTGTTTCAGGCGTCGATTTGCTAGAACTTTTCTATAACAAACTCACATAATTACTATGTAGTCTTGCCCCAACGAATGATGCATTTGTAGGGAAAGTAAAAAGATGTCACAATCATACTATTATGTGGCTTTCGCTGGAAGATCGCAATCCACCGGATCTTGATCCAGAGCTGTATGGCTGGATTATAGACACTAAATTGAGAGCATTACATCCGGTCAACTTTTTCCAGTGGTTCATCAGATGCAGATCAATGACGCCAAAAATGGTACTTTTGCTTGTGGCTGCACTAGAGATGGCTTAGAATGTATAGTAATTTGCACCAGTCCTGTGCTATCACACGTTGCAGCCAGACACCCGACTTAATTAAACAGTATAGTAACTAGTTTTGTGGGGTCATTTTCGTATTTTGCGGGTAGAATTTTTTTTTTAAATGTTCAAAACACAGCTTGTTCTCTTCTTTTCAGGACTGACCCATGTGACCCTGGATCCCCTGATGTATGCAGTGTTATCGTATCACTTATATGCTCATATGACCAGAAATATATAGTTTGATTCGGTGAAATAATTATCTCCCCAACCGCCGCTTTAGAGTTAAAGGGCCATATTGTATGTAATTTTGGATTTTACTATAATCACCCCACGACATAAAGAATTATTTCAGTGTATGCATTGGTCCCCAAAACATGTGGTGAGACACCAAAATTACCATTCTAGACTAAATACCATGGGAGTTATAGGGGATTATTTGAAATGAAGGCCGTCTTGGAGGCCATCTTGAATTCCTCAAAACGCTCAAGGGTAAGGGTCACCCAGGTTCACCCGATAGCCTACTAAAATTAATCGTATAAAAATATTATATACAATGTCAAGGTTCAGTCATAGCTCCGCCGGACGAAATGTTTTGACGTCACACCATGACTTGCTGGCGTCGTGATAACCCTTGTTCCCCCCGATTCGTTGGTATCACTTTTGTACCTAATGATAGTACATTTATATGCTCTAAAACGAACCGTTTCCAAGATATGGAAAATAGAAAGTTCAATTGGTGGCTATCTTATATTTATGAAAAACGCTACAGGGTTTCATCGGACATTTTTGGGTTGGGGGTCCTTTAGGTATCCCTTTACTAGATTCCAGTGTAAGAAATTCGAACAAAAATTATATCTCTCCTTCTATATGGATATCGTATTAGCTTTGACATTTTATTCTATTAAGGGTGTAAATAAAAACCACTTAAGGACAAGGTAAAATGATATCATCGTCTTGTAAACTAGTCTCGAGACCAGCAAGGCTGAACATATTTTTTTTCCGTCACAGAATAGTGGCCCTTGGACTCAAGTCCAAAGTAAACTACATGTATATTACTCACAATACACTATTTCACTGTCAATACCCCTTTAAGGCCCCGCCAGACCGACGTGGGGTCCTTACTGTGCTGCGAGACGTGCGGTGACCAGAAAACGTGGACACAACGTAGAAAAATGTTCCTAAATTACAAACTTTAAAAGGTCACGTCCTTACTGCGACCTGTGCGGTTATACCGCTTCCTCACGGCAGGTTCATCACGATCTCTCTGAGCTTATGGCGGTCATCGGTGAACCACTCCATAATACCCCCGTCAGACCGGAGTTGCGTCCTTACTGCGCTTCTACTGCGACAAAAAATGGTCTCAGAGCGAGTCAAGATCGCCATAAGCGTGGTAACAGCGCGGTGGAAACATTAGATATCGTGCTGTGGTCTCCATGGTCGCCAATGATCGCCGAGCCACGACGTTTGTTTTGAACACGCGCATATGATCTGGAAAGCTGCGAGAACGTGATGTGGTCGCAAAAGTCCTTATTGCGCTGCTACGGCGACAAAAAATGTTTCCAGAGCGTGCCAAGATCACCCTGAGCGCTGTAGAAACGCGAGATATCGTTCTGTGGTCTCCATGGTCGCCAATGATCGCCGAGTCGCGGCGTTTGTTTTGAGTATGTTCAAAGCAAACGCCAAGGTCCTGTCATATGGCATTGAAAACCGAGAGAACGTGGTGGGTCGCGAGATAAGCGTGGTAACATCTCTATGAACGTAGCACACGCGCAGTACACACGTGGAAAAGACGCTGCGAAAATTGTAACATTTGCAACGGTGCCTTCATGGCGTCTTCACCACAACCCTCACGCGTTGACCGCGACCCCACCCAGCGCTCTGAGTCCTTATGGCGTTGTCATAGCGATGTTACGATGATTCCACCACTGTTGCGCGACTGTATCACGACCTCATGGGGCTACCTCTAAAGCATATGGCGATTTTATGAGGTTCCCACAACGTGTATGGAGTTCTTAATACGACCATGGCGCAGTTACCAAGCTTGCATTATTCGCTTATGGCGACCATGCATTTCATGCACGACTTGCTTTGAAAACGGACGATTCAAAGGTCATCTTGAAGTTTCGAAAAAAAATCGAACCAGCTTGCATAGTCGCCGTGATCACGTGGTGGAAACGCACGTGTAGTCCAGATAAGACGTGTGGTTGAGCGACGCGGGATCGCGATGATCGCTGTTGCAAAGCTTATAGATCTCAAACGAAACGCCATAAGCGCGGAGAGATCGTGACTAACCCGCCGCGAGAATGCTATATAAACGCACAGGTCGCAGTAAGAACGCGACTTTTTTAAGTTTGTAATTTTGGGACATTTTTCCGCGTTGTGTTCACGCTTGCCGAAGACCTTGTGTATTTCCAGCCCGTCGTTCGGTCGCAGAGCGCAGTGGGGTCACCACTCCGGTCTGACGGGGGCTTAAGAGTTCTTACCACAGTCACGTCTTCTGCGAGCGTATGTGTATCTGGACTGCACGTGCGTTTCCACCAAGTGATCACGACTATATATATAAGCTGGTTCGAAATTTCAAGATGATGACATACACACTGATGTATGAACTTCGAATCGCCCGTTTTAAAAGCAAGTCGTGCATGAAAAGCATGATCGCCATAGCCGCGCCGTGGTCGTACTAAGAACTACATAAACAGTGGGAACCTCATAACTTCGACATGGGTCGTAGTGAAATCATGCAACAATGGTGAAATTATCGTAACATCGCCATGACAACGCCACAAAGACTCAGAACGCTTGGTGGGGTCGCGGTCGTTACGCGAGGGTTGTGTTGAAGACGCCTTGAAGACACCGTTGCAAATGTTACAATTTTCGCAGTCTTCGCAACGTCTGACTGCGCGTATACTACGTTCGTATGTTACCACGCTTGCCTCGCGACCTTCGCGACTCCGCCACGTTCTCCCAACTTCCCAGGTCATATGACAGAACCTTGGCCAACGCTGTGACTCGGCGATTATTGGCGACCATGGAGACCACACCACAGCACGATATCTTGGCGCGCTCTAAGACCATTTTTCGTCGCGGTAGTAACGCAGTAAGGCCTTTGCGACCCCACCATGTTCTCACAGATTTTCATGTCATATGACAGAACCTTGGCGTTTGTTTTGAACATGCCCAATGCAAACGCCATGACACGGCGGTCATTAGCGACCATAGAGACCACAGCACGATATCTGGCGTTTCCAACACGCTTTTGCCGCACTTATGAGGACCTTGACGCGCTCTGAGACCATTTTACGTCGTTGTAGCAGCACAGTAAGGACGTCACATCCCGGTCTGAAGGGGATATTAAGTCGTACACTCGTGTGTTACCATCTAAAGCCCCCGTCAGACCGGAGTGGTGACCCTACTGCGCTCTGCGACCGAACGGCGGCCTGGAAATTATGGAAGCGTATAGGGGTCAATAGCGCGATAGATACCGCAATATTAAGTTGGTATTATGTCAACATATTGTGATTATTCTGATGATTTTATCTCTGAAATATGGAAGCGTATAGGGGTCAATAGCGCGATAGATACCGCAATATTAAGTTTGTAATAAGTCAACATATTGTGATTTTTCTGACGATTTTATCTCTGAAAAGGCAATTTTTGCCGAGTTAATTGAATAACTCGCTAATTTGCATGTCGTCATTTTGTTTTAGATGCACACGTCGACATAGCGCATGGCAATATTTTGCGAATATGTCGACATATACTACGGCGAAAAGGAATATGTCGCCAAAGCTTCCGAATAGCAATATCTTACCGCAAACGTGTACATTAAAGACGAAATGGGTACATAAAACATAGCGTGTTGACTCAATTACCTCGGCAAAAATTAACTTTTCAGAGATAAAATCATCAGAATAATCACAATATGTTGACATAATATCAACTTAATATTGCGGTATCTATCGCGCTATTGACCCCTATATGCTTCCATACTGAAAAGTTAATTTTTGGCGAGGTAATTGAGTCAACACGCTACGTTTTATGTCCCCATTTCGTCTTTAATGTACACGTTTGAGGTAAGATATTGCTATTCGGAAGCTTTGGCGACATATTCCATTTCGCCGTAGTATATGTCGACATATTCGCAAAATATTGCCATGCGCTATGTCGACGTGTGCATCTAAAACAAAATGACGACATGCAAATTAGCGAGTTATTCAATTAACTTGGCAAAAATTGCCTTTTCAGAGATAAAATCGTCATAAAAATCACAATATATTGACTTATCAACTTAATATTGCGGTATCTATCGTGCTATTAACCCCTATACGCTTCCATAGGAAATACACAAGGTCGTCGGTAAGCGTGAACACAACGCGGAAAAATGTCCCAAAATTACAAACGTAAAAAAGTCGCGTTCTTACTGCGACCTGTGCGTTTATATAGCATTGTCGCGTCGGGTTCGTCACGATCTCTCCGCGCTTATGGCGTTTCGATTGAGATCTATAAGCTTGGCAACGGCGGTCATCGCGAACCCGCGTCGCCCAACCCCACGTCTTATCTGGACTACACGTGCGTTTCCGCCACGTCATCACGGCGACTATACAAGCTGGTTAGGTTTATTCTTGAAATTTCAAGATGACCTTTGAATCGACCGTTTTCAAAGCAAATCGTACATGAAAAGCATGGTCGCCATAGGCGAGTAATACAAGCTTGGTAACCACGCCATGGTCGTATTAAGAACTCCATACACGTTGTGGGAACCTCATAACATCGCCATATGCTTTCGAGGTAGCCCCATGAGGTCGTGATGCAATCGCGTAACAGTGGTGGAATCATCGTAACATCGCTATGACAACGCCATAAGGACTCAGAGCGTTTGGTGGGCTCCCGGTCAACGCGTGAGGGTTGTGGTGAAGACGCCATGAAGGCACCGTTGCAAATGTTACAATTTTCGCAGCGTCTTTTCTACGTGTGTACTGCGCGTGTGCTACGTTCATAGAGATGTTACCACGCTTATCGCGCGACCCTCGCGACCCACCACGTTCTCTCGGTTTTCAATGTCATATGACAGGACCTTGGCGTTTTCTTTGAACATACTCAAAACAAACGCCGTGACTCAGCGATCATTGGCGACCATGGAGACCACAGAACGTTATCTCGCGTTTCCACAGCGCTCACGGTGATCTTGGCACGCTCTGAAAACATTTTTTTGTCGCCGTAGCAGCGCAATAAGGACTTTTGCGACCAAATCACGTTCTCGTAGCTTTCAAGATCATATGCGCATGTTCAAAACAAACGTCGTGGCTCGGCGATCACCGGCGACCATGGAGACCACAGCACGATATCTAGTGTTTCCACCGCGCTGTTACCACGCTTAATGCGATCTTGACTCGCTCTGAGACCATTTTTTGTCGCAGTGGAAGCGCAGTAAGGACGCAACTCCGTTCTGACGGGGTATAAACGAAAATTTCAATTTCAGCACTTTCTTGTCCAATTGAGGTTACACAACTTACAAGCAAAGCGGTAAAAGTTGAGTACAGCTATTATCTCTCTATTGATATATGTAATATAGTAGTCGAGTCTAAGATTTTTGAGTTGCTTTCCATCATACATTTAGACGAGCGATGAGAATAATCGTTAAACTGACAACGTTTATCGGAACATTATATCAAGCTGTACCATTTTCAGAACCATAAACACAATGATGCCGTATTCCGTTTGGTAATAAAACACTTCGCCGTTTTATAACGTAAACATTGTCATCGATAAGGTACCTTTCGTCCCTGAATACCTAACGTCCTACACCTTATGCTAATATTAATTAGCAGTTTTAATTTTAAGTACAAAGGCCGTTATAAAGAAATCTTTTCGATGCAGTATGTACTATTTCCCATATAACTCGTTATATCTTGTTAGGGATGTCTGGGATTTTACATGGCTACTTTCAGTCGCTGTAACCCAGACCGGTTATTTTAAACAGTGCCATTTATGAAGCTAAACAGACAACAGTTTTCTTCCCAGGCGCGGATCCAGGATCTTTGCAAGGGGGGGGGGGGGTCAGGTTTGAAAACTGCTTTGGGCGCTTAACTAATTAAGGGGGGGTTTGGGGGCCCTCCCCCCGAAAAATTTGGTAAATTAGATTCAATTTGGTGCATTCTGACGTATTTCCGGAAGGTAAATTCCAAAATTACAGGTCTAACAATCGCCAATAAAATCGCATTAAATTTTTGTCAAGCCTGAGCAGGGGGGGGGGTCCGGACCCCCTGCCCCCCCCCCCCTCTGGATCCGCGCCTGCTTCCATATCAAAAATATAACTATGTAATATAAATCATACCATTGTCGTGATCAGTTGTTTCCTTTTCACGAAGGTTTGGCAAGCAAGACATATCAACTTGCCGGCTGAATATTGTGGACAAAATTTGAATTGCGAATTGTTAATAGACAACAGTAGAATGAATATAAAAAAAACAACTTTACCCAGTTTCATCCATCTTTTGTATACTCACCATAATAGTTAAAAACTAGATAATGTAAGGCAGTTTACTAAAAATTTCAGTCAAATTGACATACTATAATCGAAAAAAAGCCATTGAAATTTCCGCCTACCCTAGATCATTATTACTAAGTCAGTACGATGAAAAAGCTTAGTCTCGATTATCCATTTATTGATTTAATCGTGGTAGGAAGTTGTGCAGTAAATCGGGTCTTAATCCACCCAGGAGCCAGGCTAGCGATGCCATCGAGAATTGATTATGGTTCGGATTAGTTAATTGATGGCTAAATTGATAATTTTGATAACATTTCAGGTATATATAGAAATACCAGTAATATGCAGATTTAGCTCTTGTATATAATGTATGTTTAAGAAAGAGGTGTCCTCTTGCATATATTACCAATGGCAGTTTAAATGTTTAAATTCAAAGCTTGCACCAAAACGCCACTGTCAGTCTATACAGTCCTCTTCAGAAAATTGTGGGTACCATACACCTGACTTAACCAGATTCTTACATAAGATTGAAAGTTTCTATTTCTCTCTAATTTTGACAAGAAAGAAAAAATCTCATGTAATTGTATTTGTCTGGTATTATGGATGGCCAAAGACTTCACTGCATACTGGTGACATGAAATAAACTGAAAAGTTTCGTTAAAGAATGTCAGTCGCACATGACTTTGTTGAAAGCTAGTTTTAAAAAGCATTGCTTATGTAGTTTGAAGATGTCCTAATTGGATCTGATTGAAAGAGCTTTTGTCGCCAATGTTGTCTTTTTTTTTAAAGGAGACACGTGAAGGTTGTTTAATGAACTATGAATGGGACACTGATTGGACTTGAAACGACATTGAGAGAAACCTGACGAATAAAGCCAATCATTAAGCGTAACGTTTAGTTAGGGTTTGAGTTGTGAGTTGGAACATCAACTCTTTCTTGTGATATGAGAATGGCTTAAAGTAGCCAAGTCTCTAACTCAATAAGATCCCAAATCTTTAATATTGAAAACACGAATTATTTGTCAATTTAAATCAACATTGATGCCATGATCTTACCGGAAAAAGATGGGCTTCTGATATTCAATATGTACAAAATACATTGGAACACGAATCGTGTACCAAGAGACACGGGGAACGAGGCTAAACACATTGCACTAACTCACAGAACCAGTATTCTAGGTCTATGACAAAATCAAACGTCGTCGCCAGATTCTTATCTGAAGACCATGCGCAATAAATACTATGAAACTGGAATAACAAGTGGCTAGAAATTTGCATTCGATTGAGACTGCTGGCTTATTTCGCCGAACATAACTGATTTGAAATTAGAGTAAAAACGGAAACCATTTAATGTAAATCAGTTTATATACAATCATATTATTACAGTATTATATGCGTTGCGACTCACTTTTGTCAATTTCTAGGCCCCAAATGTTAGCGATTTAGCCCCTTTAAACTCTGCAAAAAGAATTCATTACTTCGTGAATGTTAGTGAAACGAATGCGGCCGTCAACTTCATTATGAGTTACTTTTTATTTGATCAGTATCCATTTACACTTGTATTGCACTGGTATCGTATATCACATTATCAAATTATGTAATTGAATACAACAATCTTATATGTTTATGTCGGTGTGTGTTTAATAACATGCTTTCTTATTAAGACCAATCTCAAAGCAGCACATATCCTGTTATTTTTGGCTGATATTTTAGAATGCAATTGTGGGTGTAGTAAGAACTGTCTGGAATCACAAGCCATTATTAATTCCAGCTATTTAGTCTAATATAATCATTCTTTTAGGGGGTGGGGGTAACTATATAACAACCGCTAAAGACATAATTTAATATTTCTGGTAGATTCCGTGTTGTTTCTTATAGACGGGATAAAAATATTATTATGTCATCCATAGATGATCAATTTCACTGCATCGTGAGAACGTAAAAACTGTTTTGAATGAAAAGTGTTGTTATGTAAACTTTATTCAAAGATAACTATGATGGAACCTAGCATGTAGCACAAAGAGTATAAATGGTGATATAAGAGATAATTGATTTATATTAGCTAATTATCTGTATTACCATAGAAATAACTATCTTAATAAGATGAATGCATATACACACAATTATTAAAGATTGGGGGAAAAGATGGATTTATTTTAAAATTACCCGTTTAACTCATGGTAAAATAGATTTGCCGACATTTTCAAATTTCCATTGAGTGCATCCCAATACTTTACATTACAGCTACGTGGTATTCGTGCAGCACAATATACCATTTCTACTACCAAGTATATTTTAGTAACAAGCTAACCGTTGCAAGTACAGGTAACGGGTCTAATGATTACAAGCAACAGGCTCACTATGTTTTGCATCATGGACAAAAGTACATGATATTTCAGAAAAAATAATCGCATCCCTTCAAAGAACACAGGTCAGTTGGCACTGATAATGATAAATGCAAGTCCCCAAAACAATTTGCACAAATTATACTGCCAGACTACATGCATATTCATGTTACGGGACCGAAAACAACTATCGCCGAATTGATAGAATACTTAAGTGTATAATACACGAAAATAGAGTAGGTAGTACCAGCTCAACAGCTTTTAGTACAGTCATTAACAAAAGTTTAAGACCACCTGCGAAAGTAGTGCTGCTGGACATTGCTGTCGTTCTGCCTTGTTCTCGTTAAAATGGCACAATACTAATGCCAATGGCTGAGATACCGAAAGGTGTATGCAATGAATTCTGCTCCGGCTTCGCGTGACACAAACATACTTTTAATAGATTTTTTAAAATTATTATTGGCAGGCGTATTCTCTCACAAAAGCTATGCTTTGAGAAGGATTTGAAGTAAAAATTTTGATAGATTAATTAGTTTGAATATGTTTTCACTCCAAATACGTACTACTTAAAAGAAGTTAAAGGTCAAACCTTTTTTTCTACCAGGTAATTGTCTATGCACATATCAGATATATGTTGCACGGAGAATCGTTTGTAGCCAGGGTGTGATTGGAAGACTATGGCAGCGTTTCCGGGCAACCAATTCAATTCAGAATCGCCCATGGTCTGGTAGGCCATGATCAACGTCAAGACCGGCATGTCATTCAAATGGCCTTGCGTCAGTGCGCTGTTACAGCGAGATGTCTGAGAGATGAACTGCGAAATGCAAGTGGTGTTCCGATATCGGACCAGACCATAAGAAATCATCTGCGAGCCCACAACATTCGAACTCGACGACAAGCGGTTCGACCACCCCTTCTTCAACGTCATAGGGTAGCACGTCGTGACTGGTGCACACGTCATAGAGACTGGAGATGGCGACAACGGGGGCGGACACTTTTCACTGATGAGTCTCGATTAGCATTACAGTTCAATGATGGCAGACTTCGCGTCTATAGGCGGCAAGGAGAAAGATTTGCTGATGTTAACGTCAGACAATGCCATCGCTTTGGAGGTGGTACGATAATGGCATGGGCTAGAATTTCGTTACATCACATGACTCTTTTCCTCGTCCAAGGGAATTTGACGGGTATCAGGTACGAAATTTTACAGCCTTTTGTCATCCCAAGTCTTCGTCAAATTGGAACAGGTTCTGTTCTTCAAGATGACAATGCTAGACCGCTTAGAGCACGAACGAATGGATTGGCCTGCATACTCACCATACTTGGCACCAATTGAGCATGCATGGGATGAGTTGGGCAGACGTGTGAGAGACAATCATAGGCAACCTGATAACCTTCAAGAATTGGTGCAATTCCTTTAAGCAGAGTGGCTGGCCATTCCCCAGATGTTTTTTCGACGTCTGGTCGACAGCATGCCTCGTCGTTGTGTCGACTGCTTACTTCACTCGTTACTAACAAAGTTATCGAATTTGAGACAGTTTTGTTGGACCTCATTATGCTTAAAATGGCGATTTTTCATCAGATGCTCAGAATAGTTGTGTATTAAAAGTGCATATGGTTTGCATAACAGACTCAACATTGAGACATATTGAACTTATTCTGACCAAAAGTGTGCTTAAAAGTTTTGATTTACATGTTCCCTGTGTCTAATAAAATGTCAAATCATCAAATCACCCAGTTTGGTTTGTACGCGGGAGGGTATCTTTAAAGAATCTCGCGACGTCATTATGCAATGGTGATGACGTCAATTAATTGGTTTTCCTCTTGTCAGTGAGCAGAACGGGGGGGTTGACAAGGAAAGCTATCTAGTCGTTCGGATTGGACGAAAAACCGAGGTCCCGTGTACACATTGTCGTGCACGTAATAGATCCCTTAGCAGTTGGAATTCGATATAAGAGTAGCCGTTGTACTGCTGCCCGGGCAAAATTTCCCTCATAACACACTGTATGGCGTATGTCGTTCTTCATTTGAACAGGTTAGATGCGGAAGAGTAGGACGTTAAACCCTATTTCATTTTTCATTTCCCTCTCAGCAGGTTTGTTATGTGTGGTTTCTCATAGATTCTTTGTTTTTAAAATAAATATAGTTGATAAAAGATAAATCTTTCATGTATAAAAAGTGTTGTATATGGATAATGTTTCGGGATATCCATCTGATTGTAAGTAGAGCCAATTATGGGCTTTTTGGGGCTCGATATGCCAGTTTGAGCTATGTTAGAAGGGATATTCTTAAAATGTGTAATGTAAATGAAATGATATTATCTTTATTCACATAATTATGTTTATTGGTATTTTTTTTTTTAAAACTCGCAATTAATATATGAATTAGACATATTAAGACTTTAGTTTTCAAACATTGTATTCGGGAAACGTTGGAGTAGTAGAATACAATAAAATGTAGACGGTCATGATATGTATTTTGTTTTAACGCCACATAAAGGGTCGACATGTTCTGTTTTAAATTAATAACAACATTGCTGAATAAAGTTGACATCGTATAGTAATCAATTGCTTTGGTCATACATCTCATCAAACATTATTTATCGTTTGGATAGTATTCCCTCAGTGGAATTATTTATCTACACATCTGCAATTCCTCGGAGAAATTTTTAATGTATAAGGATTACGATTTAAACTAATCAGACATAATTGTAGATAATGTTTAAACATGCATTATGCAAGATCTAAATCTGCTTATTACAGGTCTTTCTTTAGGCTTGAAGTGTTATCTTAATTATCTAGACATTAATTAACATATCCAGACCATAATCAATTCTCGATCGGACGCTAGCCTGCGATCTTGGGTGGATTGAGATGCAGTTTACTGCTAGAATAGTCGAAAAAAGCATTTGCAGCCGTTAAATTTTCATTTTTTTTTCTCAGGGAGCTTGAGGTCCCATACCCCGCGACGATTGATGGTTTGTTTAGGATTCGAGACAGTCACTAACGTTAGGCAATATTAGACCAGTTGTTGTTTTATTGACTTGGATAGTAAGAAATTTTCCAAATTTTATGTTAATCTTTTCGGGCATTTCAGGTTCTGTCCCTACATCGGTTTCTTTTAATTCTCCTCCAAATAATGACTGGTGAGCAGACCGCAAGGTCTTGCTCAGATTATATCAAGCATTAATTCAATCCAAACTCGAGGTCGGGCAGCGAATCTTGTCTCAAAGAACATATCACCATACATAACCAAGGTCTTATAATCAGTTTAGCAACATTTCGTACATTTTCGATCGACAGTTTATACATCGAGGCACAAAGGCCGTTTTTGCATCACAGACATGGAAAACTTGCCCTGCTACGAAATTTGCATCTTTATCAGAACATGTTTCACATAACACCAAATTTAGACCAGGGCCGTAACTAGCCCAGAGCAACAAGAGAATATGTAGCACCATGGGTCTTTTGTCTGACGTGGAGAGCGTGTGATAACCGGTCCGGTCGCCACATCCTACGTATGACCCATGCATCTTGTTTTTGCTACATATTACCGTTAGCCTTGTGATCGTCTAGGATTTATCTCTGATCGTCTTTTCTTCTCCTTCACGTTGTGTATTTCTTCATTCTGGTCAACAAGTTGTATTATTTTACAATATTCCAATTAATTTATGATTTTAACACACCTAATTTAAAAAATTGGAAAAATTCAACTAAACGATTTGAAAAGTCTAACGTAAACCTTCTCAAACGTGGCTTGGATTTTAAAATATTTTTGAACCCTCTGGACAAGTAAAATAGGATGTGACGGATAATTTACACAACAGGTGGGACACTTAAACATCTAGTACTTAGAATAAGGCTATTATTTATCTTCTGGAGCTGTCAAGCCAACAAGAGTATTATTGTCCCTTTAAGAAACAATAAAATAAAAATAGTTAATTTCATATAATATCATATTCAAAATAACACGTTGTGTACTGTAATAATTATTCGTAAAGCGTCCTATGATTTGAAGTAGTATATTTAGCTCACATTGTGTCACAGGATGGGAGAGGCGTGACCCTTTTTTGGGAGTAAAGAAAACTAAGATACAAAAAGAATTAGTTTATACAGTACAATATGAATATACAACATAAACAATTCTCACAAGTGCGCGCACTAAATGAATTATGACTTAAGAAAATGTCCACCCGTCGGTAAGACCACACTTCGATGATACCATTTATCGGCGACCAGTCATCGACGATACCATTCCAGGAACACACTGTCGACGATACCATTAATCGGCGACTATTCAAAAGATATCATTCCAAGGATAAACTGTCCACCCATCGGCAAGACCACACTTCAATGATACCATTTATCGGCGACCAGTCATCGACGATACCATTCCAGGAACACACTGTCGACGATACCATTTATCGGCGACTGTTTGAAAGATATCATTCCATGAATAAACTGTCCACCCATCGGCAAGACCACACTTCGATGATACCATTTATCGGCGACCCGTCATCGACGATACCATTCCAGG
The DNA here is from genome assembly GCA_036850965.1 of Patella caerulea. Taxonomy (NCBI): domain Eukaryota; kingdom Metazoa; phylum Mollusca; class Gastropoda; family Patellidae; genus Patella; species Patella caerulea. The sequence goes on from JAZGQO010000011.1 coordinate 21,078,633, forward strand.
CACAATCATCAGTAGGTACCCAAAAGGGGACCCAAGTACTTGGTGGCAGTATCGAGTCCTCTGTCAAAATCCATCTCCCAAACAAGCCAAATTGCCCGGCTTATATACCTGTACTACGTGTATGCACGTGCATTGCAGGTAAAAAGTTTGGGCGAGCCTTAATATATTACAGGTAAATAGTTTAAGCGAACCACGCAGCAGAGTTTGGGTGACCGATAGTGATACTAATTAAATACGACCGTGACACATTGTGTGAATAATAAACTGGTATAGTCAAATCACATCCAATCAGAAATTTATATTTGACCTAATTTCAAAGATACTCAAAGTTCTAAAGCCTTTTATGATTGCATTAAAATCTTAAACCTGAAAATATGTTTTACGAGTCACGAATACCAAACATTGTATCTAAAGTAGAGTAACTTGACTTTTTATTTTGATTTAATCTGTGCACAATAGGAGTTGAATTTAATGGTTAGCTGTACTGCTTTAACAAGGTTTCATTCCACTCCACTGCTTTCTAAATAGATTTGTTCTCTCTCCTATACAAATAACGAATCCAGTTAGTGATATTTCGTGTCATACAATTTGCCAGTAAAAAATGAAATGGAATGGGGTTTATCATGGTTACACGGTTAATGAAGGCGGACAGACGCCATGCAGTGCCCGGACAGCGGCGCTATTGCCTTTTCTTATATCGAATTTCAGCTTCCAATGGATCTTTTACGTGCATGACAATGTGTACACCGAACCTCGGTTTTTCATTCCACCCGACGACTAGGCAGCTGTTCTTGTTCGAGAACGAACCCGCGACTTCAAGGCTAACCAGTCAGCATCTTACTCACTTAGCCACCGTAGCTCTCTTTCCAGTATAACCACTGAGACTTATCATTGTATGCACTTTTCCGAAAAGACTTGTTTTGGAAATCAATAATTAAGTTAATGTTAGAAAGGAAAAGGTTTATCGGGACTAATTGTAAACTTATTCTATATAATAACACGTTTAAGGATAATCTATGTTCTCATAAGATACGGAAGTACCATTACTATATCGAGTCTGTTAACGGGTGTGCAATTGTCCAAGGAACTAGAATGTCCAGTTCCATGCTGAGGTCTGGGCTGTTCATAACGCGTCAGCTCCAACCGGGCAATATTACACCAAACATGATGATCTTCGTGAGACAAACTAAACAATATCACATCCGCAGCTAGCTTGTGATTTGGTGTATATCATACTGACGTACTTTTTATTATATTTATGTATTTATCTATCGTAAACATAGAAGAACGTGTTCTTTATGTACTTTAATTAATGCACTCCCATATCAAACATAATGTATAAAAACAATAACACTCAGCTGTACTACATCATGCATACTTATAAAATTTAGGATAAAAATTTGTCTCTAAAAATGTCTAGTTCAATATATAATATGCACCCTGTTGGACAAACAGATTTAGTGACTGACAGCGGTCATAATGACTTGGCCCAAAGAAGATAAAAAATGTTAGGCATAAAAAATAAAACAAAATCAGTAAGCAAACTAAACATATAGATTTCGATACTTCGAAATAATGCATCACATAGTTAGAATTTACACCGTGTTCTTCCAAATATAAAGACAATACAGTAAAAATTCCTATAGCAATTCCTATTTCTCCGTTCGTGGTCTTGTCGGATCTAGATCTATACACCGGTCACTGAAAGGGGCGTGTGGTTTGTCTTAGATTATCTTTTCTATATATTAAAGCTAGATTGTGGATTTGATTAAATAAAATAATATAATATTGATATTTACAATTTATCTGCCATATAGGGATTGGGGAAAATTGTCAAACATTTATCATTAGAACAGCTAATGTTTTTGATAGTGTCCATTAAAGAGGGGTTGTCATATTTACTTTAGTTATTCATGACTTCTGTAAACCTACCTTAGTGCTCTCCAAACGTTTCTGGGTTCTCTTTTTCGGCTACTTATAAGGAGGTGTCGTATTGAAGGAACCTTATTAGTGAAATTTTTGATGCTCGTAGCACCGTACAGTGGTGCTATGCCTCGCTGGTTAGATGTGGAGAGACGGGAAAACTCCCCAAATCCAACGTATGACGCATACTCTCTTCTGCTATTTTAATAGCTTTGTCAAAACATTAATTACACGAACATTATCATGAGGGCGAATATTGTCGTCGCCCCTGTCCGTCCAGATGCTCGTCCATAATTTGTTGGTGGAATTCTACGGATACCAACTCTTGTCCGATTTTGGCGAATCTTGATTATAGGTTTATCTCCAAAAGATCTCGGTTCCTTTCGGTATTGACATGTATCGGATCGAAACTTATGGCCCTTGATTGTACGAAAAATCGCGTTTTTAGCTTGTGATTCCTTTCGAGGTCACACTTATTTACCGGATTAAAAAAAAAACGTTTGAATATATCACCGTTAAACTGTAATGATGGCTGAGTTCGAATTACGTGAAAATCGGACCGAAATGCCGAACAAAGTCAAACATCTTAACTATTCATTTCCCTTAATAAGGATTGGTCATACTAAACCTAATGTTGCTTAGATCTGCAGTGGGCATTCTTTCCACTTCCATTACCACCTAAAGCCCAACAATATATCCGTATTTCAACACATTCTGGACTCTGGAGGCAGACGCTTTTAGTTTAAACGTTTAACTCAAGGCTTGGGTGTCTCACCGACAGTTTTTAAATCTAAAATTGGTGAAATATTATCAACAGTTCCTGGTAGTTATTCATTTCGTATAGCCCATCATGATGATATTATCTTAGTAAAGACAACGAAACTCCCAGTTATTTTTCAGTGCCTTAATTCGAAACGTAATGCTAATTTTTCTGTCATGAAGTGTTATCAAATTATGCGGGTCATAAGATTGCGATTAATAATCAAAGTTAGGTTACACCTCTACCTGTCGCACTTAAAACTTGCAATGTAAACGGGTATATTTTGTCGGGTTGTCGCACTGAAGCTGTCTCAACAGCAGCTTATCCAAAAGGAAAACTTGGATGTTGATAATGACCACACTTCGAGTAATCGTATCTCTGTCGTGTTCACAAGCACTTCCGGGTACATATTAAAAAGATAACCACGCAAAGTATTGTACCCATACATATCAGCTTTTTTTTAAAACAAATACAGCGATATATATCAGCAAGAACCCTTCGATTGCTTTTAGCTACGGTCAGGATCTTCAGAATGAATAATCCAATGGAACATATAATTAAAATAAACAGGTTCACCATAGAGCAATTAGGGATCCATGTAAAATCAATTAGTCACTGCTTAGGGTGGTAATTACCGTCTCCAGGTAGTTTCTAAATGTAATTGTATTAATGTCCGTCTACCGTCTCCACGGGAGGGTTTACGGGGGGGGGGGTCAATCAAATTAGGTTTCTCTGTTATTATAAAACGTGTAATTGGGATGGTGTTGCTCATCTTAGTATTGGACACTTGCATTGAATCCCCAGGGCTAAGCCCCCCCCACCCAACAAAAAAATCGAATTACTAAGAAATATTAAATTATTACATGCTGAAAAAGAGTCTGGTCTAAATTGATAACGATTTCTAACAGAGCCGAGATCATGGGTGATTTGGGACAGCTCATCTAATTTAGCCCCGCCAAACTCATCTTCCTGTCTTGATAAGGTTTTTTTCTACAATGGATTTTGCGAAAATTGAAGAAACACATGCAGTAAATTTAATTCATAATATTATTCCTCTCATACAGATGTTTTATTCTGACAACATAATATCATTATACAGCTGGTTGAGAAACCACAGTAAGGCCTTCTCGTCAATATGACGAATGTAGTGTTTGTTCATTATTCAATATTCGATGTATAAAAAAAATACAGAAAACTAAAGGGCGAAATATATCAAATACACATAAAAATGTAATATGAATAGATAAAAACTAATTTACAGCCATTTTTTAACAAAAACAACAAATGTTTATTGTATTTCCAATCAGTTATGTTAGATGAAATACGTAAGCTGTCTGAATTGAATGGCTTTGCGCTTGGGTTTTTTCAGTCTACACGTTTTTTTTTTAATTTTTCATTCCTTTGTCGTACGTGGATCAGTCATTATTAATTACTTCCGCATTGCTTTTTAATTAATTACAAATGTCACACGACACAATAGTCGGGAACTATTTTAAATTTTTCATTGTGTCTTTAATAATGAATATCAAAAGCCCGTGTTTTTTAAGGGCACGATAACAACATCGATATTGATTGAAATGAATCACTATATTGAATTCTAATTCGTGTTTCAGTTTCAACTATTTTGGAAAATTTTGAGTAAGAGGTTTAGCCTTTTTAACAGTCTGCAAAAAGATATCCCACACACCAGCTTTGTCGCGAAAATATAGCTTATCTGAACGGCAGACATGGATGCTATTGATGCTAACCAAATTTGATAAGGCATTTTTGCCTTCAAGAAATCTCAACTATATCATGTCCAAAACACTGAAAATCCTAGAATGCTGAAAATCAACATGCTTCATCCGCGCTCCGATCCCACAAGTATAAAAAATATTTTAATAAAAGGTTTCCGGAAAAGGGGAGATAACTGTAGAACGTAAGGTCGCCCAACGTTGAATATCGATACGGTTAAAATCTAAATTTCAGTTGCTATCGTGGTAACGAGTCAGTTGCTGACGGAACGACATACAGGGTCAACGACATAATACGTCCAGACTATGTATTTTTTTTGTATAAAACAAGATTGGGTAAATTTACCTAAAACAGGTAGAGAGAGAGAAATGGGGTTTAACGTCCACTCGACACAAATTAGGTCATTTTGGGACTAACATATGGTTTCATTTTATTTCAATAATTGGCTTGCGCATAGGGGTCTTTAGCAGTGGGAGGAAAGCGGAGTGCCCGGAGGAAACCAACGAGGATGAGAAGGCGCCCCTATATCCATGCCACATACGCTCACACAAGGGCTCGAAACCACAGCCAGAGGTGACCGGCCAGCTAGAGGTCGAAGCGTGGCACTCTAGACCACTAGGCCATCCCAACCCCCCTACCTAAAACAAAAGTACGTATATATGAAACCCATAGTGTCAATCTGTCCGTGTGGTATATTCTAGTAGCTAACGAATTTAGATTTAGCTTCTTCATCCGATAAAGGTGATGACCAATCCATAGGTAGATCCGAATCGCTTTCGTCATTATCTGTCTTCCCTATAAGTAGAACTGTAATATAAAAAGGGGCTAGCTGTAATAAAAAATGAAGATAAATTGTGCCTTTAAAATGTAGAATAAAAAATAAAACGATATTAAACGTAATAATGACCATAATATGTGATAATCTACCACCATGTCAAACCGTAATGTTTTCAAGATTGAGTGAAAATTGTGTGGAGTCGCTGGACTTGCGTAATGGCTAAGGTCTTGAAAACACATTTCGTGGTACCAATCACATATTGCTGTATATAGTATGTTATGCTAGGTTCCCACTATATCGGGGGTAGTCGTGGTGATCCTAGCAGGTCGTACCATTAGCAGTCGTAGCAATGGTGCTGATCGTATCGAAACGTATCCGAACGTATCTCCACGTACCAGATCGTAGACTCAATGGTGACAATCCTGCTGCAAAGTGGGAACCTAGCATTATCAAATTCCTCATCAATTTCGAATGTCAAAGAGTAATCTTTCAGTAGCTGTATAATTTCACCCACAAGTCTTGGCATAAGTTCCTGCCAGAGGAGTAAATTATATTTTCATTAAATATGGCATTTATATTGATGTTTTTGATTATTATTATTCATTTATCTATACTTCTTTTCTTACAGCAAACTTCACCTGTATAGCTGTGGATTTTTATCTTCAACGGAATATAGGATTTTATATGATCCAAATCTATGTACCGAGTATGTTAATTGTTTTGCTATCCTGGGTGTCTTTCTGGTTAAATGTGGACGCTGTACCGGCCAGAATATCGTTGGGTATTTTAACTGTTTTGACAATGACAACACAAAAATCTATGGCTGTATCATCTCTGCCAAAAGTCTCCTATATTAAAGCTATAGATGTTTGGATGGCAGCCTGTTTGTGCTTTGTGTTTGTTGTGCTTCTAGAATTTGCTCTAGTGAACGTGCTGGATCGTCGACAGATTAAACGGACATCCTTGTATAGTGTATCAGCTAATGGCGAGGAAACGGACCAGTTAAAGGTACGAGATATAATATTATCTAAATACAAGACCCCGAGTTCACAAAGCATTCTAGGACTTAATGAGAAACATCTTTGATCCAGAAACACAAAACTTTGTACATAGTTTCTTATTGGTGTATTTAATACATTAAAAAGCACAAGTTTTATAAACGACTATATTTTAGTTCAAATAAGGCGAACAATTTTGAGTAAATTCTCAACTTAAGTATGAGAATGATATGTGAACTCGGGGCAAGGTTAATGTTTGAGTCAATATTTTTGTGTTAACTGCAAATTAGTTAATACCAACGTCAGACCGGGTTGGCGTTCTTACTAGGCTGCTACGACGAAGAAAAATGGTCACGCCAAGATCGTCATAAGCGTGGATATCGTAATGTTGTCTCAGTGATGTCTTAAGCATGTTCAAAACAAACACCAAGGTTCTGCGACCTATAAAGCTGGAGAACTCGACTTTTTTAAGTTTGTAATTGTTTGGTACATTTTCTCGCATTGTATTCACGATTGCCGGCGACCTTATGCATTTTCAGGTCGCCGTACGGTCGCAGCAGCGCGGTAAAGACGTCACCCAGGTCTGACGGGGGCATAACGAACTTAATGTTCTAAACAATAGAAGTATCTAATACAAACAACCCAGTGTCCAGAATAATAGGTTTCCATTATAAACACTGGGAACGCTAACTGCCTTTTATACGAAGGATAATATTATTAACGAGTTGTTTGCTCTTTTAAAATTTCAGAATGAAAACTCTGTGATGAATGCTAGAGATAAATGGATAACAGATCCTCTAGGACGCCAGAAGGCCACCAAAGTAGACCAAATATCTAGATTATTTTTCCCATTTGCCTTTATTTTATTCGTCATTTTATATTGGATGTGCTATGTACTATAAAAATCACGCAGGGATGTCTTTAGAAATGTTAGAAATTGGTGAATATTAACATATAATTCTCGGTAAATGTAACACTATGTAGTGCTATACGTCGAAAGTACAAGGGGAAAACCCCCACAGCCCACGTATGACGCATACTCTTTTCTGCATATCTTAATAGCCTTGGGATCCTCTGGTATTGTCTCTACAGATAAAACTTGCTAAGCCTTCCACTCTAAGAATCTAGCGACTGCTTATCACCCAGAGCTATGATGGTTTTCTACTATGGGTTTCGTCCCAATTATCTAATTTGACAATGACGTAATTAATTATAACGATTAGTTACTAAACCAAATGATGCAATGGTAATGTTCCTGAGTGATTTGGTGATATTAAGTTTTCAGAACCAGCTATGTTTAGCTTTTATAAATCTTTGTATGTGTCAACCCCTAATTTAATTTAATTGCGTGAGATATGTTCCCTAAGAAATGAACCCCAATAATTAGCTAATAATATAATATAATGCTATGAATTTAAGAGCAAAATATTATTACATAAATGGCGATAAAACTGAAAGATATAGTATCTGGGCCTAACACCATTCATTTTTAGTCTATTTTTAAAATAGAGAGAAATGTTCTTTTCGGCAAAAAACGGAAGGCCTCGGAAATTTCCGGAAACTGTCAAACATGACCTCGTACTCTTAAAATCAGCAATCAATAATAATAAAACTTTTACGAAAAAAAACGTGTTTCATACCGAAGTAATAAAGGCATTTATAAAGCACTATATTATTGCAGAATATAGTCTCTAAAGACGCTAAGACGCAACACTCGAATATTCCATCACCCCAACTCTTCTGGTATGAGTCGCCTTTTCGAATCTAACAATTGGTCTTTCTCGATACTTGGTCCGCTACACAAATTAATGATGACAATGATGAAATTGGGGTATTTTCCCCATTAGATCATTCACCTTAACCTGGAAATCACTTCGTCATATATAGCTGTGGGATTGGTTTAATTATGATATATTGGTTATTGGGTGAACATATCTCCAATTGTTGACGACAGCCAAATCCATTCTACTTATTTGCGGACAGTTTTTATATAAAAACTTAGAAACAAAGTATTAATATTTCTTTAAATTGTATAAAAAATATGATACATGTGTATAGATTTTTAATGAATAGTTTTATTCCTAATATTGCACTATGTTTTTTTTTTAAAAAATAAAAATCTGTTGCTTAGAAGAAAAAACACCTTGTGCATTCGTATGTGGTAGTTTTATTGTAGAAACTTTGTATATATGTAGCATCTTTACTTACTGTGATGATTGATTCCAATAAATGTACATACATTTTGATTCTTACATTTATCAAGATTGCTTTAAATATTTTGCCTTGTCATTTACCTTTAAGTGTATTAAGATAATATAATCCAATTACAGTCGCCTTATTGACAGATATTGTTCGGGTTTTACACATTTGTGATTTTATCAAACAAGTAGAATTACAATAAAATTAGTGAATAGAATTGTTTTTGATATTTGAATATATCTTTTTTTGGTAGTGTAAGGGTTATTTTATCACTGTATTAAATTTGTGAGAGACAGTTTTTTTCTGCTTGCCTTTATATGTATATAGCATTCACTTAGGGTGGTGCTTAATCCCATCCCAAACGAGGAATATTATGATAAAATATAAAAGAAATGAGTGAGTTGTATCGCATCGCATAGACCATAGGTTCCCAACCTTTTTTGGGTGACGACTTAATTCCTGACCCAGGAACAGATCGCGACGCCTCGAAGAACAAAGTCACATTTTACTATGAAACATCATTATCATTCACTTTTATTATTGTTTACTTATTTAAAGTCTGATAACAAATTATTGAGAGGAAATCGATTAGCAATGTGACACGATCTGTGTAGATCACATGTTCCCGAAGCAACGGCCGCAGTTTTATAACTGAAATTCCCGAATTTTTAGGTACGTTATTTACCTTTACTGCAGAGGTCCAATCAGAGGTCGTGATACAAACACATATCCAAATACAAACATTGCGATCTCCACCAAAAAATGAATAGATCAGTTTACAGCCGTTAAAAGGTTTTGTATTTAAGTTGAAAAACTCACGGAAAAGCAATCGAAACTTTTAGAGACTAGAGAAGCATTTATTTTCACGAAAATTGGCAACGGCAAGCATAGGCACACGGCCGTGGTTACAGATAGGGGGCAGAACCTGAAATGCCCGAAAAAAATGGGTTTACAGACAGCGGCGTCGGTGTTCTTTGCCTCTCGTGAGCTTACCTTGTATGGACCCCCAAGAAAATTTTGGCATATTTGGCGGCTGCAAACCCATTTTCCTGCTATTCCAGTCCGAGAACAAAGCAGCTTCAAAGTGATCTATACAGCCTAATTAAGGTACCTTGATTCGAATTCCAATCAATCGTTTACAATCAACGTAGAGACGGGATCGTTGGGAGGTAATTTTGAAAATTTGACGCTCCCAAACGCGAATAAAACAACTTCACTGCCGTCCAATGTAGCCTACCTGACTGACCCAAATTCCAAACAATCGATCAACCAATCAATCGTCGCGGGTTATGGGGACCTCACCCTCTCCGAGAAAAATTGTGCAAATTTAACCACCTCAAATGCGTTTCCTGCTATTCTAGCCCATGTAAGCAACTCCAAAAGTGTCCAACTTTGAATTATACCCATCAAAACTGACAGTTGCAGCTGCATTCACAAATAATATTCGATACCCGAAAAAAGTCACACAAAATTGAGTGTCTCGAGACCAAATGTTTAAATCCCTAGTCAACCCAGTACAGATTCGAAAACATTTCGGGTTTACTGATAGAGCGCCGGTCTTCTTCGAGAGGCGAAGAAGCGGATCTGGCCTTGTATGGACCACCAAGAAAATTTTGGAATATTTGACGGCCGCAAACGCATTTTCCTGCAATTCCAATCCGTGAAATTAGTGTTTTATTATAGTTTTCGGACACTTTATTTTGCCATGTATTGAAGATGTATATAGATTACACGAAAGATAACATTTTTATTTAAAGTTCTCAGACTAGTCCGCGACCCCACGAAAAGTGCTCGTGACCCAACTTGGGTTGGGAAACGCCAGCATAGACTATCGGGTTTCTGCATGGTTAGGCTTTACAAAGCACAAACTGTTATACCCAATTAAGTACTGCGCCATTGGTCTGATATTGATACTGTCTAAACTTAACCGATCAAAATTCGTGTGCGTCTAGTACACACTGTTCCGAACTATCTTTCCGATCATTATTTGAAAGGATCTATAGAAATCAACTCTAGATGACAGAGATATATTCGCTTAGATCAAAATTGATGAAGAAGGTTAAGTTCGGGTGTCAGAATCGAGAAAGCCAGCTAGCCTATACAGTAGTGTGGAAATGAAATCAATATTATAAATCTACATAAAGAAATTTTAGTGAAAGTTAGCTGATTAAGTTTGATCGATTGGGATTTCTTGAATGAAATCTAATTACAGCTGACATTTCCTTTCTTTTGTTTACAAATTCCCTTGGGTACTCATCTTTTCAAATGAATGAATTTTTTCGCAATGAAATTTCTTAAAGGACATACGATACAGTAGTTTACCGCTTACATTAAAATCTCAGTACATGTAATTAACTTCGTGAATATTAAAGGGAAGGTTGTGCATTACTGAATAATGAACCATGACTGATAATAATCTTGAATGCTTATACTCAATACGATATAGGTATAATCGTTGAGTGGCATTTATCGATTGAACACATTAGAAAAAAAAAAACAACACAATTCATATGGAAATAACAATCACTGGTTTATGCACATCCAGTGATTTCCACATAAATTATGTTGAGGTTTTTTCTAGGATATAAGTGTATTATACCTACTCCGTTTCGTTTTATTTCTCACTTAATAATAAGATGGGTTTTACCTTCCAAATTAGTTTGAAATTTTGGCGTTCATTGGTTTTGTATGACGGACGCAACACCGCCCTAACCACCACCGTTTTGCTAATTCTAATCCGTTGGATTATTCGCGCTGTTTCGAAAATTTTCCGGGAAATAATGTTACAGAAATACATTTTATTTTTTGGGTCTACCGTTGTGTGAGTGTTTCCATATCCTCTATGGTCAAGTCAGTTTACAAAAAAAATATACCAGGCACATTTCACCTGAAATATCACGTCAGTGTCGAGCTAAACCAGGACGAGAGAGGGGGGCAGGTAGCTACTATTTTGTTGAATAACCAAATAATCAAAATGGCAAAAAGAGGAGTAAGAGCGAGAATACACCTTCTAGTTTGTTGTATATCTAGACATCGTACAGTAGGCGTGTCCGCTAAGTTAAGGGACTTGCTCGAAATATTCACAGAAGATCCGGGTTTGTTTCTGTCAAACGCGGACGACCAAAAGATCGCTTCTCTTTCACGCTAAAAATATACTACATCGGGGATGGGTCGACCATCAATCACTAATTATTGGTTACGGAAGTAATTTTCTATATTTTGAACCACGGATAAAGCAGCGCACTTCTATATGTAAGTGTGTCGCTGCTAATAGTAAATACACTGCTAAAATGTCTTTCTCGTTGGTTACATGTCAAAAGTGCAATGTACAAAGTCCTAAAAAAATTTTCTCAACTTCGATCGCCGGGTAAAATTTTTTCCGGAACACTTGGGACATACTTGTTTCAGAAAATGAAGAAATCATTTAGGTAGGAATTTCTTCCCACAAAACTGGATTTGTCACCTTTTCCAACCAGCCTAATACCGATAATGATAAAGTCAAAATACCCCTAACGCCAAAGTTAAATGTAACGTCAAAATGAATGTGTCAAATGCCTTATAGTGGAAAATGAATGTGTCAACATTTTACATTTCTCTCATTACACACTTTCTACATATAGCACCTTGCGTACAGCACTGCTATTCATTGACTATATACATAGGCACTTGAAGGGATTCAAAAATTATATTGTATACTATTCAAAAAAAGTAGGGGATATTTGATTTTTGAGTGTTATTAAAGTCACCTAATGAAACTGACGAAGAAACAAATGACAAAATGAAATGAAGTTCACATTCATCGATTTATTCCAAATGATCGTTAGACTAAGTAAGGCACAGACTGACCATTATGAGGGTAAAATGATACCCGGGGTCAAACAGCAAAGTTACCACAGCATCACAGCAAAGTCAGTAACGGGTAAATCCTCCTCTGTTTGCCAAACAAGCATTGATCCGACGTGGCATACCCCTAATGAGACGTCTAAGGTCATTTTGGTCCAGATTTTCCCATTCCTGTTGCAACGCAGCAGCAATTTCTTGGACATTGGCAGGACATTGTTGACGTTGACGTAACCTCTGTCCAAGCATGTCCCAGGCATGCTCGATGGGGGAGAGGTCGGGACTCAGTGCTGGCCAAGGTATTGTGGTGATGTTCTGTTGTTGGAGGTAACCTGTAACGATCTTGGCCCTGTGACATCTTGCGTTGTCATCCTGGAAGATGAAACGGCGGCCATGACGTCGTGCGAACGGCACAACATGGACTGCCAAGATGTTGTCCCGGTAGTACTGGCCTGTAACACGCCCTGCAACAACATGTAAAGCCGTTCTTCCAGCCAAAGTGATGCCTCCCCACACCATAACAGAACCACCCCCAAATTGATCATATCTGATGACGTTAACGTCTTGGAAGCGCTCGTTTCGACGACGCCACACCCTCCTACGTCTGTCCAAAAAATCAACAGTGAACCTTGACTCATCTGAAAACATCACATTGTTCCAGCGTTGATTATCCCAGTGTTGACGATCCCTACACCAACGACGTCTTGCCTGAATGTGATGATCTCTCAAACAAGGGATCACGCGAGGGCGTCGGGCGCGAAGGTGACCCCTATGCAGTCGATTCCGAATCGTCTGACCACTCACTCTCACACCAGTGTCTGTTTGAAGACGAGCGCTGATCTGGTTTGCTGTGATAACACGATTTCTCAAGGCCAAGGTACGGATAAATCGATCCTGGGCTTGAGTTGTCGTCCTTGGTCGACCTGAGCGTGGTCTGTCCTGTACAGATTGTGTATCACGGTATCTGGACCATAGCCTGCTTATGACAGACTGAGAAACAATCATCGTCCGCGCCACAACCGCCTGTGTTGTGCCGATCTGTAGCATGCCAAGGGCACGTAACCTTTCATTTTGGGTAAGCCGACGCATATCAAAATTTGTTTTCTGGTCACTAAAACAATTAAACTGATGTTTCCACCCTGGAATTCAATGCCACAATGACTGTAACATTCAAAGTCAGAGTCGTGCAAATCTTGGGTTGGACCCCCATGATGATCCCAAGCATCACCTGCATTCCATGCGGTAGCTATTGGTGCGTTTGGGCGTCACATGTAACTGGAAATGTTTCTTCTGTTAGGTTGTATAGTGACTTTTTTCGTAGTCATTTGCATATTTTAGTATTATGCCCCCAAAATCAAATATCCCCTACTTTTTTTTGAATAGTATATATAGTCAAGCAGTAGTAAGAAGTTTTATTTTAATCCCTTCAAGTGGATATAGTCAAGCAGAAGTAAGAAGTTTTATTTTAATCCCTTTTCTTGGACTTGAGGTACTTCCTTTCAGTTTAATTTTTGGATATTGTCAAAAAAAGAAGTTCATTTCACTTCCTAATATATTTATTTGAATCGAGATTTTCAGGCATAATATCCACTCGACACAAACTAAGTTATTTCAGGACTATAACATTTCAATAGTCAGTTTGTACGTAGAGATCTTTAGTAGTGGCAGGAAACTGGAGTACCATACATCTTGTCACGTACGAGCGGGAAATCGAAACCACGCCACTTTAATTATAATGCAACGCACACACGTTAGCTATTTGCCACCCAAACCCCGTTTCAATTCTGTTTCTGATTTTGATAAATTATATGTTACCAGAAAAGCCATTACTAACGTAATAAAGTATAAATCAAATGTATTAACAGCAGGTACAGGCCATATTTCTGGCTCTGATACGTTGATACTTATATTGACATAAAAAGTCATCATGTTATAATATCAAAAATCTTTATTACGTTAGTAATGGCTTTCTGGTGGCATATATAATTTATCACAATCAGAAACAAGAACTGAGAAAAATATCTGTTTGATATAAGGTAAAACAATATCGAGTACAATCTCAACAATCTCAATGACGGGCGATGACTTCACCCGCTGGGTGGACAAAGAGAGGGAAGTTGGGGTTTAATTTCCACTCAACACAAACTAGGTCATTTCGGGACTAAAATGGCGTTTAATTTTATTTCAATAATTCGGTGATTTTAGCAGTGCAAGGGACTCGGAGAACTCCCAACAGGTTGGACAGACGACCCTCCTCCTTGTCATGTACAGCCTGGGATATGAAACCACGCCAGTTTACTCAATGACAGGCTTTATGATACAGTACGTCACGTGACCCCCGCGCTGGTAAAAATTAATATAGAGAGCGAGTATTTTAATTTGACAGTTGTTCAATAGAAAGTGGATTCCAATCCCTCACTGCCTGGAAACAAAGTCGCCAAAATATTTACCACCTCATGGGACTATGAACATATGAAAGTAATTTTATATTATGTGTTTATTTCGAGGTTTTTTACAACAAAAGATGATGATGGCTGTCTTGGGATCAATGTCGTCCAAAAACAATACTTGAATTCATTAGCCTAGTCAGAGCAGAACAATGAAGCGTTAAACCCCATTTCATTTCATTTTCAAAAACCATCATCTGTGCACTGAAAAGCGAGAGCATCCACGCGATGATGGCCCACAGTGGAACGCAAGTGATTCATTTTATCTAAAGACCGAGAACAGTATACTTTAGGGAATTTTGACGTCAGTATTACGCACCAACCATGAGACCACCAAGGAATACCCACACACCGAGTTCATGTCGATTGTATTGCTTTTTGTTGCTTTGCCTTGTAATACTATAGCTCAACGTTTTAAATTTATTTCATCTAAACTATATACATGTATATTTGAGCTGATCAAAATATAAACTCACACTTCTCTGAACCTTAAAGTAGATATACTCTAACTCAATATCATCCCAAATCTTCAACAATTTAAACACGATTTGTCAATTTAAATCAACATTGATGCTGTGATCTTACCGGAAAGAGATGGGCGTCTGATATTAGAATGTAAATCATTTCTATACATTCATATAACAGTATTATATGTGTTGCGACATACTTGTATCAATTTTTAAGTCCCAAATGTTAGCGATTTAGCTCGTTTAAGATATCACGCGCAGTAAATCTTCTCGGTGATGTGTTTGGCTGTATCTGTAGATACACTAAGAAGGCAAAAAAGGAACCCGTTATATTTTGATTTCATAATATTTTTTCTTTAAAGTCAAATGTGGGGTTCAGATTTGAAAATAGTAATACCTTCAAAACACGCGTGTAGGGCTACAACAGTATGCATAGCTCAACAGGTGGTCGCAGATCGATCATACCATAAAGAACGAGCGAATCTTAAATGTGTTAGGTGCCTGTCTACAATTTGCACCGCTTGAGAACTGACACGAACCAGGATTAAAGCTCTGTTCATATTATATCCGTATCTGTAAATACGTGCGTGAATACGTACTGGAATAAAATTGAAAAATTCTATTTAGTCTTTGAGTGTATGGCTTATGTGAACACGAGTAGAACCGCATCTATTTTTTGGATGGCGCTCATTTAAGGCAGGGATATATTCACGAAATAATAAGAAGATGATCTCTACGTGTGTGCACATTTAATTCATTTATACGGAAAACACTAAATACACTTAATTCTAGAAGCAGTTAGTCCTTTTCCATTTCATGTTTAAATCTGACTATTTCTGATTCCACTTATAAAGTTAGAGTGTTGAAAATTGTTCATCCATTTTTGACCATAGGCGCCATTTTTAGTTTTTGCAGAAAATCAACAATTCCGTATTAATTACGACCAATAATAGACTCAAGAATTAGCCAAATATGTACATCGATTTTGACAGCATGTCTCGTAAATTTCCGCTTAAAGTTTATTCAAAACGCAATCACGATATCAGTTTGAAAACAAGTTGTTAACCCACGGGTCATTTTAATTCATCAACATAAGCTTTGTATTACTGATAGCAAATAAAACTTATTGGCGAATTTAAAAGGAATGGGGTTTAACCACTGGCACTTTAAGAAGAAGTTTTATTTTAATCACACTTCAATCCCCTTCTTTATTGATTTAGTGCATTTTAGTTTTGTGAACTACTTCTCTGGTACATTTAACGGTGTGGTTACTTGTTTAGCGAAATTAATACAATATGCTTGAATTCGTATTTCTTGCAACATATGACAGATCATGACTCTTGCTGACATTACATAATGATTTCTTTGGGTAGTATTCCAAATTATTTTCAAATATGAGTGAAGTCTGTGTCACCACAGGCCCGGGACTGTACAGCGCAGTGGACGCTTACGGCTAGCCCTCGAATCCATTCACTCTTTGAATTATGTTGTTTGTTTTTCTCTGAGTATGATGTCTTGATCATGATATTTGTTTTGTGTAGAATTGTATGTGGTGCTGTCCCCCTGCACTTACTTTTCAAGTCCCCGTGGGTTTAACGTCCTACTTGTCTGTATCGACTGGGTTAATGAAGATGGATTTATGCTATACAGTGTGCTAATATGAGGGATTTTTTTCCTGGACAGTGGCGTCTAGGCCTATACCCTTATTTAGAATTCCAACTGTCAAAAGATTATTTTAAATGCGCCACAGTGTGTACTCAGGAACTCGTTTTTCGTATCATCTAAACGATTAAACACTGTCCTTGCCAGACCCTCCGATCAACACCGGGAGAGAACTGTCGAAAATTAGGGGGCGCCCCCCCCCCACTGGATCCGCCTCTGTTATATGCACCTCACACAAGATACAAGACCTTGGATTTTTGTCCCATCCGAACGACTAAACACTGTCCTTATAGGACTCTCTAATCATCACAGGGAGTGAACTCGACACCTCCTGCTGGCGAGCCAGAATCTTTTTGACTTAACTACGAAGGCTTCGATAAAAGCATTCCTGTTTTCATGTAGATGGCCAAGATAAATCCCAGAATTTTTCAGCATGGTTTCCAGTTGTTAGTGATGCAGACAAGGACGGCGTCTAGTCGTTCGAATGGGACGAAAAAGCGGGATCAATTTGGAGTGCATGTGAAAGAACCCTTTACTGTTGGAATTCGATATAAGAGTACACCAAAATTTCCTCGTTGCACTCAAAATAGTCGGTGCAGAACTTATATATGTACCTGTCTCGTGTCCAATCCGATGCAGTTTATTGAATAAAATATTGTTTTAATTCCTTTACGTTTTTGGAATTCTTGTTTAAATAACATTATTTAAGCAACGCTCTATTCTTGGCCAATGATGGAGACATTGGTTATTTTCGCCAATACTCTCTCTCTCTCTCTCTCTCTCTCTCTCTCTCGACTAAACTAAAAATTGGTTTGTATTATATCATTATGCCTTGAGTGGTTGCGATTGTATTTTTCTAAAAGACACCAATCAGTTTTTATATAATCTGAAGGATTCCGCGTGGCGTCCTTGACGTGTGGAGTACCACATGAGCCCGTCCTTGATTCAACTCTCTTTGCCATGTGTATACCAAACAACTGGACAACATTCTTTACTCTGTCACTCGATCACCGCTTATATTTACATGGTACGCAGCTTTATGAATCAATTATCCGTAGAGCTAATCAAGAAACAAAAAAATTCATCCGCTATCCAGAATTGTTGTTATGAATTAATAAAAAAAAATGTTGGTATAAATCAATAAAAGAAAAAAAAACACTGTTACTTGATCGTAAAGTAGAAGAAAACCTTTAGCTTTTCTGGATGTGGGTATACCTAGTGGCGTGGGTAGGATTATAATTAGAAACGAATTCTGTCACACCACTCTGAACCGAGAATTTAGCGATTGAATTTTAGGCTTAGGTCCCTCGATCATCAATACTATAGTCGGTACGATAAAAAAAAAACATATAGTTTCGGTTATCCATTTTTATAATTTAAAAGTTGAGCAGCAGATCGTATTCCAATTCAGTAAAAATACCCAGGATTAGTTAATTAATGTCTAATTAATAATTTAGATAACATTTCAGGTCTAAAGGAGGGTCAATAAAAATCTATACCAAATCCATTGTAACGATTTTTTCAAGCAGATTGAAAATGGCAAACCATTTCCAGAAAGACAGGAGAGTTTGCAGAACAATTTTAGGCGTGTCGTAGAGTACAAATTACATGGTTTTGACCATAGCAGTATTCGCTTTTACATTGTTCTGAATTTGTGTACATTAGATTTAATTAGAATTATTTACGGAAATGTTTATTTTCTGCAAAACATGTAATTCAAAATGGCGGCCTGTGGTAAAAAAATGTCGGAAAAATTCACGCAAAAGCCTAACGTCGCAAGTGGAGTTCATGGACACATATATTATAGTGCACACTTCCATCGAGAGAAAAAAAAGAAATTGGGTTTAACGTACACTCGACACAACCTAGGTCATTTTGGGACTAACATGTGGTTAAATTTTATTACAATGATTCGCTTGTGCATAGTGGTCTTTAGCAGTGGAATAATTAATTGCTTGTGCGTCAGGGTCTTTACCAGTGGGTGGAAACCGGAGGACCTGGAGAAAAACCACGAGGTTGGACAGGCGAGCCTACTCCTTCTCACGTACAGCCGAGGATTCGAAACCACGGCAGTTGACTCAATGACAGGCCTTATGATACAGTGCGCACGTGCCAACTCCCCCCCCCCCGCACACACTTCATTCGAATACTTTTGCAAACACGAAACATCTTATTAAACATTTCTGTGGATGACACACCCATGTTATTAAACTCTTATTCAACTCTTATGAGTATCAGATGGTTAAGATATTGAATGTATTAAGACAATGATCGCCATATCTTCGTTAAGCGTTAATATGGATTACCGATAAAGGCCTAAAAATCGAGACTTCATTTATTATCGTGGTAATGGTACTTAATAATCCAGTGTATTTCATCATGTCTTGTCAAAACTTCAAATATTCATAAATTTGCTCAGTGTCAGATTAAATTGACTGACATTTTATACATTGTAGCGATAGTCATCTATTTCTAAACTATTATTAAAAGAGCGGATCGCATCTAAATCTTGCATAATGCATATTTTAATAATGAACTTGAAAATGTTTATTTAGTCTTTGTATGTATGAGAGATGTGAAACAGATTAGCCTAGAACCGCATAACAAAACAGTACACATTATGGCGGTCAGCCATGGCAGAGATCAATCCTCGAAGTAAATAGTAATAAAGCGCATGTCGATTCACGGTGTCTGCCGATTTCCGTCCTTGACCGAAAGCACGTGTTGGGGTTGTTTATATTTTATGCGATTGAGTTTGTCATTTTATGGTTCCGATGAAGATTAGTTGAAATGTCGTCGTCTTGTTCTATCAAAAAAATCGACACACACGGAATACTCGTAGGTATGTTCACTGTCTTTTTTATTTTGGATTGTCATTTATAAGTCGCTGACAATTGATTGGATACGCAATCGAAAGTAAAGAAAGATGAATTGAAAATTTGTCAACATTCGCCATTCTCGAGTCATCATTCAATCTTATCCATGTATCCTTATATATGTTAATTTTATCATATTATGCCAATTCTATATGGTATAAAATCTTTTTAATCCGACTGAATCTAAACCAAGATATTGTATTGATATTTTGAGTACATCATCGTAATCACCTCACAAATTTTGTCAGCTCAACAAAATTTAATTCGAATGTTTCTAAAATTTTATTTTCCCAACCTGTTCACAGTTCTTGTCAGTAAGAACAATATCGTATTCAGAGTAATGTTTAGACTCGCCTAATTATCGATCACACTTAGAATTTTGGGCGAATAGTATCACCCCCCAGGCCTAAATAAATGACACATAACTGGACAGTTAAAACATGTACATGTACTTATGTAGGCCTATATTTCTGTGGAAAGGAAGATACCTTACCGATTTGTCTTAAATTTTTTCATACCAGCATACATTTTTTATTGTTTACCTATTAAAAGCACTTATAAAGGATTATGGACTTTAAGGATAAAGCTTACAACATCAGCCTTCAATATGGTTTAAAAAAAAGGATGGTGAAAGGCAAATAAATGTCATGGCATTTCAGACTATTTCATATGATGTAGATCTACTGCAATTTAGTGACATTATAAAGTCTTGATCTCAAAAAGTGGGCCCCTTAAAAATCAGCGCATTTACACGTAACATTATGTATTTTTGTGTTTTTTGGGGGTGTTTTCAAGCAAGTTTTACCAATGGTCAAATTAAACCTGAAAAATCAAATGCGTTAAAGTTCAGATATTTTACTGAGAAAGAGAAAGATGGACAAAATGATGAAAAGAAAACAAGAAAGGTCTTGGTGAGTTACAGAGAACAGTTTATTCAAAATGGGCAGTAAAAGCACTAGGTGACGTATGCAACACAATCAAAATTGATAGTGGACAAAACACATGGAATGGTCTTAAAAGCACATTTCACATGCCAAACACCCACATGGCAACTGAAAAATGTCATTCCTAATTGAAAATTCACCTCTATCTTACATTACACCAAGAATCTGTTTCAACTTCTGTGAAGTTCTGAAAATTGAGGGTTGTTGGATGGCCGAATGGTGAGCACGTGTGTGCTGTATGATAAAGCCTGTCATTGAGTCAACTGGCGTGGTTTCGAATCCCCAGTTGTATTTGACAAAGAGTAGGGTCGCCAGTCCAACCTCGCAGGGATTCTCGGGTTGCTCCGTTTCCTCCCACTTCTAAAGACCTACGCGCAAGCGAATTATTGAAATGAAATAAACTATATGTTAGTCCCAAAATGACCTGGTTTGTGTCGAGTGGACATTAAACCCCATTTCTTTCTCTGGCATTCAGTCACCACAAATTAGATAGTGTTAGTGTATACAGGGTAACAAACCTGCCATTCTCGTAATGTTAATGATATTTTTATTTCTAGTGCAAAGTTGTTGTTGCTGTTATCTTTGTCACGGCGATTAATTAATGTTTACCTTATCCTAAACCATGCTTGTCAAGAAAAGGACTGTAGATAGCCTGTTTTTCTACCAATACTTTAATTAAAAGACTATTTATAACAACTGTAGTTATTATGTTTTATAGGTGGCTGAAAGAGATGCATCAACATGCAAGACATATGTAGGTGATAGTACAGATATAACAGCTCCATCACAACTCTACAAGTAAGGTTTCTTACTAATAGAAATAGCTATATTCTTTGAATGGCATTTAGTAATTCGAACATAATCACATCACACACTTTTATGAATAACAATTACTTTGGTTTATTTCACTGCATCGCTATTTTATATGTATTAAAATCATGATTATGAGCCAGAACAAAAAATCTAAATTCAGATTCTTTGTAACCACTTTTTACCAGACAAAGCAGAAAAAGAAAGTAAAAGTGACAGGAAAAAATGACAGAAAAAATTGTTTAAAAATAGCTAGAGCCATGGTGGCTCATTGAGTAAGAATTTCGCTCACTAACCTAAAGCCTGAGAAAGTTCATCAGCATTTTCCGGCATGGTCTCCTTTTGTCAGTGTCTGTGAAAGCTCTGTGTACACATTCAAAACTTTGGCAGTTGGAATTTGATATAACATAAGCTATAGTTCTAATTAAGTGAGAGTGATGAAACTTGGTGTATAGTTTCATTACAGTAATACCTTGACTAAGTTCGATAATGAGCATTTTCTGCTCAGGGTAAGCAGAGTGATACGCAATTTGATTGGTCGAGACTTTGGAACACAATAACTCTCCTTCTAATTGAGTTAAAACTTGGTGTATATACTTATTAGGTCATTGCCTTGATGGAGTTCAAAGATGAGCATTTTTTACTAAGGGTAAGCAGAGATAAACAATTTGATTGGTTGATGCTTCGGGACACGATAACTTTAGTTGTAATTAAGTGAGAGTGATGAAACTTGGTGTATAGTTTCATTACAGTAATACCTTGACTAAGTTCAATAATGAGCATTTTCTGCTCAGGGTAAGCAGAGCGATACGCAATTTGATTGGTCAAGACTTTGGAACACAATAACTGTCCTTCTAATTGAGTTAAAATGTTCGAACTTGGTGTATATGCTTATTAGGTCAATACCTTGATGGAGTTCGAAGATGAGCATTTTCCGCTTCGGGTAAGCAGAGATAAGCAGCGCTCACGCTGTCGATCGCCAAATTCGCCAATTGCGATTAAAATATAATTTTGGCTATAGAATATTCAATTTGGCGAAATTTTTGGCGATGTTTTTTACCTGTTTGGCGATTCTTTTTTTACCTGGAAATAAAAAAATTATCGGCACAAAGCTTTGATTTCCGCGCGAACATAGTAATACTAAACAGTGTACCGTCGATCGCGCTTCGTTGAGTCAATCAACAATCAATTAGGTATCAATAATAGCCCTATCTTTTGTCTCTTGATCAATCTGGGATTAGTGTTGATAAGTATTTACAGTCAGAGTAGTAATAGACTAATTAAGAGACAAAAGATTTAATTGTGTGTTTTCAAATACGAATCGGTTGATGTTGATGGTTTCGATATATTCAAAATGGGGGACACTGTAAACAATACTTACTCGATTTGTTCGAGATTATTGGATTATGACTGCTGTTGGATCTATTTCATACCGAAATTGACGATATCGTTAATAAATGAAGCCAGGTATGTTGTTACAGTTTATAAATGCGTATCTAAACTTGGGACTGTCGAAACCCATGTATTATCAAATCATATGCAATGGGTCGTAAGCGAAAAATTGAACAGCCTTCTTCAACGTCTGACAGAAGAATGTCAGATTTTTTTTTAATATTCCACCACCAAAATGCCCGAAGACTACAGATGATACTGACATGATGATAATGACATGACGATATTACAGCCCTAGATATTGAACTGATACCCCAAAAGACCACCGCAGAGAAAAATTTCGAAAAACGTAAAATAATAAGTGCATTTGGAAAAGGTAGATCTTTCAGGGATGAATGGAGATTTTCAAATTCTTGGTTAAGGTATGATGCAGCTAACAAAACAATGTTTAATTCAACATGTGAATCAGTTTTCAAAAAATGGGAGTCTGCAAAGCAGAGAAGAATTTTGTATATTTTAAGATATATATATTGTATGTATTTATGTAAATAAAATTCCCGAAAAAATTTTTTAATAGTTATTTTATTTTGGCGGAAAAAATATCTGGCTGATAAATTGAAATGAAAAATTGGCGGAAAAAAAATGGAACCCAGAGTGAGCACTAGAGATAAGCAATTTGATTTGTTGATGCTTTGGGACACGATAACTTTAGTTCTAATAAAGTGAGAGTGATGAAACTTGGTGTATAGTTTCATTACAGTAATGCCTTGTCTAAGATCGATAATGAGCATTTTTTGCTCAGGGGTAAGCAGAGCGATAAGCAATTTGATTTACCAAGACTTTGGAACACAATAACTCTCCTTCTAATTGAGTTAAAATGTTCAAAATTGGTGTGTATGGTTATTAGGTGATGGAGTTCGAAGATGAGCATTTTCTGCTTAGGGTAGGCAGAGATAAGCAATTTGATTGGTTGATACTTTGGGACAAGATTACTTAGGTTCATCTTGATTGATGATTTTTATGCCAATACAATGACTGCATTCTCATTCAGTAATGGATTCGACAGTAACAGTGTATAGAAACGATTGACTCGGGCACGAGGGCCCTTTCCCTTGGCCAGAGGGGCCCTTATGTCAACCGTGGGGATCCTTTTTTCAAGCATGGGGGCCCTTTTGTCTGCCTTTAGGGTCCCCCTAACTAGGGTACATTTTCATTTTTCTCATCGGTTTTAGCATTTTTCTTTATAAAACACTTTTGGATGACACTTCGTGTACAGTTTGATTGCTTGATACGTTTTGAAAAAATAAATGTGCGATTAATTAATATGTGTCATCTATTTATTTTGGGATTTCGGCGGGGGACATCAATCTCACTGTTAGCTTGTTAGCCCTGTCTTTGGAAAACAGTAGCATATTCACTCCCATTTCATATCATTTCATTATATGTTTATATCTTATGCTGCATTTCATTAAAAGTAGCTTGAGCTACTCAACAACAGCGAGGGAAAGTTACTGTAACTTGAGTTGTGCTGTCTCATACTAACAGTACTAAAAATTTTATTCTGCAGATATTATGTAGGGGTAAGAAATAAAAGAACTGGAAAAATGAAAGTTTATGATGCAGACCTTTTTAACATGATACCACAATTAAATGGTAAGAATGCACTCTTTATTTGAATATGTAATATGAAATTATATCCTGTTCACTTCATTTTATGCACAGCTTTTGTTTAGGTATATAGTTTATTGTTAACTTATATTTTATGCAAATGCTTTCGTTTAAATATATTCTTGGTAGAGATGAGCCGATTACTAGTTATAACATCGGTATTCCTTATGCACCTTGAATAGTGGACCGTCGTAAATTGTCCTCACCCCCTACCGTTGGTCTATCTTGCGTCTACAATTGCTTGTGGTTGCTCTAAAGGCTAAACTAATTACCCAGTTGACTTTGAATTTACACCTAGTGTTTATGGTCATGAGACTAAGCAGCTTGTGATTTTCAGAGATTTCAATTATTACTGCCTGAATTATTGCACTTGATCACTTTAACATATCTGGTGGAGACTTTAGATACTAAAGTTAATATCAGATTGACTTATACACAATGTTTAAGGTCATGAGACAAAGATCCCTACTGATTTTAAACAATTTCTGATTATTACTGCCAGAGTTATTCCCCTTGTGGATGCTTTTTTAGAGACTAAAGTTAATGACTTTATATCTATACAGTGATTAAAGTCATGAGACGAAGAAGCAAATTAATTTACAAACATTTCCAAATATGTCAATTGATATTAAATGTTAAAATTGGGCAGAACTGAAAGCCAAATGGGTTGTTACTCGTTATCAGATTTGCGTATGTTGTAAAGGTTTTCATTTCTAACAAAAGAAAACATGTGACAACCCTTGTTGACTCCCCAAATGACTTAGATGCTGTGGATGTATTTTTTTGTTGCCTGGCAACCTTTCTTTTTATTTTTAGTTCAGGAAAAAGAAGAAGTAAAGCCACAGATTACGTCACTGTCCTATGTAGATAAGGTGATACATTATTATAATTTATAAATTAGTATAAAAATATCAACTGTATTTAAAATTAATGTTCTCAATTAAGATAGTGTTTAATTACCAAGAATCGAGATCTAAATTCTCTTTGAAGATTCATGGAAGACTGTAAATAACTGCCATTTTGAATTCATGCTGTTATGTTTTACAATGTATACATCATTGTTTTGTGGCAATTCATTGACCAGCTTTTTGTCACTTTTACTTTTAGACAAAAAATTTATTTCTAAATATCTGCAAAATGAAACAATTTTTGTTATTATTTTGGGAAGGTTGCCATATTTTTAACATGGAAAGCAATAATTGATAAACTTTGAAATAACCAGAAACACCATGCATGAAAATAGCCATTTTTACATGAGTAATTTTTGTAATATACCCAAATTATTTATTTTTCAAATTAAACTTTACACTATTTTTTGCTCAATGCAAACAGTCATTATATCGTGTCAATCAAAAATTACAGTGTTACCGAAAGTAAGTGATTTTGACAAATACTATTACTACTAACTGTTAAAACAGGTAACGTTTGTTACGTTTTGACAATATATTATATTTTAAATGTATTCAACAGATAGTTTAAAGATCTGTGATTACAAAAATATTTCTAACCTGATCCTTGGTGGAGTAATGGCCAATTTCCGTATGATTTTGCAAGACTTCTTATGGTTGAATTATTGCATATTAGAATTTGTTATGCCATCCGTAATGGATATTTATTTCAGATAAAGTGAATGGTCAAAAGTGAAAGCCATCACAATTATAATTGGCTTACTTTTTCATGTATTTTTATAGATGAAAGAATTAACCAAGGCTTTTGGTAGTACTAAAAGACAGCGTGCTGTTGAACTCTCACAGAAAAATGCTATACAGACTGATGTTTTAGATTCAGCTATTGGCAGTGCCGTAAATCATGCTATTTCACAAGATAATTTTAAAGAAATAATTGGTATGGCTCTACATTTGTATATAGCTTTTTACAAACACATTTTGTACAGAAAAAGATAAAATATAAATAATATTAGCCCATTTGTATAGTATGAAGTGCAAATCGTATATAGATATCACAGTGTTTGCTTGTAAGGTGTCGGATAGCCGAATGGTTAGCACTCACGTGCTGTATCATACAGTCTGAGTCAACTAGCAGGGTTTCGATTCCCCGGTTGTACATGACAGGGGGTAGGGTCACCTATCCAACCTCATGGGTATTCTCCGGGTCATCCAGTTTCCTCCCACTGCTACAGACCCCTACGCGCAAGTGAATTATTGAAATAAAATTGAACCATGTGTTAGTCTCGAAATGATCTAGTTTGTGTCGAGTGGACGTTAAACCCCATTTTCCTCTCTCTCTCACTTGCTTACGTATTCTGTTTAGCTAGTGAGGTTGGAGTTTGCCAGTAGCCTGGTCATGTAGTAGTTGTGGAGGTCTTACTTTCTGATGAAACAAATGCGGTAAAGTATATATTCATGATTACTATTGGAAACTGTTTGTTCTTACAGCTAAACCATCAACGGATGATTCCAATGAGTGCATTCCACCACATCATGCTGAGGTTACATCACCAGAAGATATTTATAAAGTTGAAGATAGTTAGTATGATATCACTTCGTAACATTCAAAATATGTGTCGACATAGAACATGAAATGATAAATACTAATAAAGCTTCAAAGAACTCTAAAACTTTGGTAAAGTCAATTCTGAGAAAATGAAAATTATTAATACATATTCTATTTTATAGTTATTGGTGTTCGGGAAATGGAAGCATTAACAGAAATTTGTCGCAATTTTTTTGATTATAAAACAGATGAATTTAAAAATTCTGAGGGGTAAATATTGTTATTTTTACATTATTCAGTAACTTCGGCTACACAAAAGAAATATATTGGTTCTCAGACAATCTTAAAGATTTTATTAGGGAGGGCGTCAAAATCTACTTCATCTAGCTAGTTTTTCATTTTTAAGAAACAAACAACATTTATTTAAATAGATTTGAAATATTGTTCGAATAATTCTGTGACTTCATCTAGATTAACTCCTGGGAAAATGTTTTCAAGTCTGCCGGTTTTTGTATCGATACGATACTCAAATGTTAAAACATGGATTGTGCTGGTGATTTAAAGGGACAATAACACTCTTGCTGGCTTGGCAGCCCCAGAAAATAAATAATAGCCTTATTCTAAGTACTAGATGTTTAAGTGTCCTACCTGTTGTGTAAATTATCCATTACGACCTATTTTACTTGTCCAGAGGGTTCGAAAATATTTTAAATCAAAGTCACATTTGAAAAGGTTTACGTTAGACTTTATCAATTAGTTGAATTTTTCCAATTTTTTAAATAAGGTGTGTTAAGATGAAATTTATATCATCAATTAATTGGAATATTGTAAAATAATACAATTTGTTGACCAGAATGAAGATTGGGACATATTTAGTTACAACAAGAGTGTTTTTGGGGCTTTAAATAGAAGTCTGAACCCTCAATCTCTCTCAGATAATACTTTTGGGGAAGTTATTTTGGCATTTTAATCTAGAAAGTGACAAATTGACACCAAATGTCGCCATCATTGTGGAATGACAGATTAACAATTGATTATTTAGTGCCATTCGTGATTGTCAATATTCAATATTGTTTTATGTGGTTATGTTCCCGATAACTGAGTCCAGTGTTCAAGAAACGCTTCATAAAGTTACTTCCCTTGATCGCAGAAAAAAAGAACATGCGCAATTGAATAACCGTCTTTTTTTTTGTTTTAAAATAAATAATGTGATCATGACTACGCCCAGTTTTTTGATGGTGGTAGGGTGGCCCGCCATAAATAATTATTTTCAGATAGCTCGACAATTACACCACAATATTTATATATATATATATTAGAGCTGGACGATATTTCGGTTTTCGATATAAAACCTTGAAAAATACCGTCTTTAGAAAAATATCTAGAAACCGAACATACCGCGATATATCGCGGTTTTGATTTTTTTGGATGATATTTTACATAAATATTGAACAAAATGTTTTCTTTTTTATGTTATTTACGATACTTTATTGCTTAATGATGAAAAAATACTGCTATAAACTCCCGAGTATTCATTCCACAAAGTTTGCAAATGCCGATGCGGAGCTTTATTTACGTCACGTGACTTATCTTCCACCTTTCCACCGGTTAGAATTATCCCTGTTTCTGTTCAATTTCTATACATCTTGATGAATGGTGAACACCGATACTTTGATTTTCGAAAGAAATCATTGATTTTAAGATTGAATTAAATTTTAATAAAGCAGAAATATAAATAATGTCCCGGTAGACTGATTATCATTCAGCGTCGGACGTGTCATGGACGTCGTGATCGGGGAAAAAATATTTGACGAAAACAGTGGACACTTTTTGACATAGTAGTAGTACTTGTGTTTTATAGTTTAATTTAGTATCCCTGCATTGAATAATGCATTTTCAAGAAGGTATACTCTTGAATGGGAAAGAATAAGTTTGCAAGGGTAAACAAAGTCCAATCGTACACGTAGCTATAAAAATATGCACGAGTTTTTTTTTAATTACAATTTCATTATTCAAAATATTAATTATAATATTTTATTCAAATTAAAAACACATGTATTTCGAATGAAGGAAGCCCAAACAACATAAAACTTTTACAACATAAAACTTTTTTATGTTGTTTGGGCTTCCTTCATTCGAAATACATGTGTTTTTAATTTGAATAAAATATAAAACTTTTTTATGTTGTTTGGGCTTCCTTCATTCGAAATACATGTGTTTTTAATTTGAATAAAATATTATAATTAATATTTTGAATAATAAAATTGTAATTAATATTTTGAATAATAAAATTGTAATTAAAAAAAAACTTTAGAAAGTTTTCATGGCTATAGATCTGTGTTTGAACCAGCTTGAATTAATGTTTTGTTAATTTTGTACTGTGTATGCTAAAAATAATATTGACTAGAAATAATAATATTGAGGGGTATTTCCAACTTTTTATGTTTTATGCATGTTTATTTACATTTTATTAATTTTATTATTCTATACACTTCTCTATACAGTGATGTTTTAAGAATTTTAAATGTACGTGTCTTTCCTATTGTATGTCGTACCTTACCTGCTGTATATCCTTTTTTGTATTTATGTTTTTGTATTTATTTTATTTATACTTGCTTTTATATCTATATTGTAAAGCGCACTGGAGCACAGTACTGTGGAAGTGGCGCTATATAAATCCTTAATAATAAAAATAAATAAATACATTTAAAAAGTTATTAACTGAAAGTATTGACCTTTTATAAAATATCGCGATATAGTGATTATAAGGATTGGTATATATATTAGAGCTGGGCGATATACCTAGAAACAGATATCGCGATATTTTCAAAAAATATCGTGATATCTGTTTCTAGGTATATCGCCCAGCTCTAATATATATACCAATCCTTAAATCTGTTTCACACATTTATTTATAGTCACTAAATAAACAGCCGTGTTGTACTTAATAAGCTATGACCATTTAACCATCCATTAATAATGCACTGAAAAATGGTTTTTGGAGTGTCGTCCTTAACATCCAGACACTTTTGAGCAAAAAATAGGTTACATGTCCTTGTTTTGAAATAAGTCTCACTTAAACAGTCTACTGACCATTCTCCATCTGACTGACAGGCCGGGAGAATCCAGACTACTTTTTTTATGAAACATGACAAAAAGCTGGAACAAGAAATTGAATTTAGAAATAATGCACGGTGGGCGACTCAACAATTGATTTAAGAACCTTACAAAAGTTAAATGAAACTACTGCTAATATCATGTTCTTGTCCAACCAGCATTATTCAGAGATATTATTTGTACTAAAACAAAAGATGCCGATCCTAACGGTCTAGTTAATGATAAAGCAAGTTAAAAAATAAAATGAGCGTAATTTCTAAAGTTGAAGTAATAACCAAAAAGCGAAATATTACTGCTATTCAGAATCTGCGTCCGTAGAATTTTTACGACTGTAATAGTTATTACGTTATAACATGTGTTAAGAATTTCACGTGCTGTGGCTATTTATAGACCCAAAGAGAGTCTGAGACTTATCTAAACTCACTTAGAGTTAAGCCACTGAAGTGTGCACATTCCACTTGTCGAGTAGAACATTTAGTAGGGAAAAGTATCAGCCACAGGGCACCCTAATTGTGGTATCTGAGAATCAGAATATTTATTTGTGTGGCCTTGCATCTAATGCAAGATAATTTATTCTTCTATCATAAATATGTGCATACAATTGAATTTACTTGTATCTATTTGTCTCCATAGGTTTAATTTTCACCTGTCTGAACATTCAGACTGGAAATAACGGTTTTAGATTAACCTGACAAAAAATCAGGCACTGGTGAAATATACCCAACATTTTCAACCTAGTACTGGACATGATGTATTAGTAATATCATTAAAAAAGACAAATCAGTGCTGACAAAATGACAGGCACTAGAGGTTTTGTGTCTGACAAAGGCTGAGTCTGTGCCTGTCATTATCTATGTCAGCAGGTACCTTATTTTCAGGCTTGTGAACAATTTAGCAAAAATTTTGAAATTCAATTACACCACGGTTCAAATCTTGAAGATGCAGGTATATTGTATTCTAGAATGATTACCACAGAAATAACATGTTTCTGATTTATATGTAAATGTATTTTGATAAGATTGTTCTTGTCAGTGTAAAAATATCTAAACTATGTTCTATTTCTTGATTTGTAGGTATAGTACATATATAATGAATAGGTTACCTATTTTACCCCTAGATGAAGATCGACGTTGGATAAAATGTAAATGCCTAATGTATATACACATGCTAACAACACTATATAGAAAAAGAGCAAATGAATTAAGAGAAAAGGGTAATATATTTAAATGGAATTTTTGTGTTGATTTTGATAAATGGTGGTTTTCAGAGTGTCTAATAAGTGGATATACATTTTTAGAACTCAATAGAAAATATATTATTGCAAATTAAAGGGACATTCTTAAAGGCCCATATAAAGATTGATCTGGTTATAAAAGAATGGAACAAATTGCTTTTGTATGTTAAATACTTGATCTTTATAATTTGTCGGAAAATAAAATGGCTTGGTCTGCCTGTCAGTCAATCTGTCCATCGGTCGGTCTGTCTGTCTATCCGTCACACTTTTTGGGACAACATAACTCTTTCTAATTGAGCTAGAATGTTCAAACTTAGAGTAGGTGTTTATTAGGTCAATACCTTGATGGAGTTCGAAGATGAGCATTTTCTGCTTAGGGTAAGCAGAGAAAAGCAATTTGATTGGTTGATGCTTTGGGACATGATAACTTTAGTTCTAATTAAGTGATAGTGATGAAACTTGATGTATAGTTTCATTTAAGCAATACCTTGCCTACATTCGATAATGAGCATTTACTGCCTGGGGTAAGCAGAACGATAAGCAATTTCACTTTGAAACACAAAAGTTCTCCTTCTAATTAAGGTAGAATGTTCAAACTTGGTGAAGGCGTTCATTAGGTCGATCAATGCCTTGATGGAGTTCGAAGATGAGCATTGTCTTCTTACGATAAGCAGGGATAAGCAATCTGATTGGTTGATGCTTTGGGGCACAATCAATTTGGGGGGCATCAGCCTCACTGTTGGCTTGAATTTAAGTAAATTGAATAGAAAGGTCCAAACCTCATTATATTTAAAATAGGTACTATTATACAAGCAATACTTATAATTTTTTTTAAAGAAATTTTGTGTACCTTTGCAGATATCTTACCTAAGGAATGGCCAGATAAATTAAAGTACTCCATTTTACAACAATTTACAATAAAAATAGAAGGAGATGGTACCAGAAAACCAGTAAGGTAAAATCTTCATATTAACTACGCTGAATTAGAGAAATAAAGATTTTGAGCTCTGAAATTTATAACCTGCTTTCATCAGAGAAAATGTTGTTTCTCTATTGCTGAAAGTGCCAGTGTTGATGTGGCAAAGCCCACTGCGGTTGATCTCAACAGGCTTGTCTACCATGTTATTGGCTAATCAACGTTGAGCCACGAACTCAATATATTACATAATATTTGAAATTAAAAAGCTTTGGGCCCTCTTACAAAAAATAATTACTACAAAAATTCTACTTAGAACTGAATTATTTTTATCTTTTAGAAATGCCTCATATCTTAATTGTTTGTTTATCTGGTTTTCAGATGTTTGTCTATCCGTATGAAAGATAAAATTATTCTTCACATCTTAGTTTTATGTCTAATAGTAGATAATTTTACATTAGAATATTCAGACATAGCAACAGATTTAAAGATAGGTGCAACAAGGTAAATCAAGTTTTTATAAACCATGTATGGAAAATATGTAACTATATTTTAAGAGATTGCAGATACATATGTGTCAAAAAGGTTCTGATTGGCAGAGTTCTAGCTAAAGTCAAAATTACCCAAGGGGCCTGGAGTGGAAATCATTCAAATCCAAGTTTGTTTCCTTTTGCTACAAGTAGCAATAGGTCTTTTGCATAACACCAAATATTGGACACTTTCATGAAAACCCAATACTAATTCTCACATGTAGCAGCCTTTTGTTGCAGTATTGTATTCTATTTAGAATTTCACCAATATCCATCAGTTTATCATCCTTTTCCCAACCTCGTGGGTTTTCTACGGGACCTCTGGTTTCCTCCCATTGCTAATGATCCTTCGTGCAAGCGAGTTATTGAAATAAAATTAAACCATATGTAAGTCCCGAAATGACCTAGTTTGTGTCTAGTGGACGTTAAACCCATTTCTCCCTGGGGGGGTGGGATGGCCTAGTGGTCTAGAGTGCCGCGCTTCGACCTCTAGCTGGCCGGTCACATCTGGCTTGTGTCTGTGGTTTCGAGCCCTGGTGTGAGCATATGTGACATGGAGATAGGGGCGCCTTCTCAACCTCGTGGGTTTCCTCAGGGCACTCCGGTTTCCTCCCAATGCTAAAGACCCCTACGCGCATGCGAATTATTGAAATAAAATTAAAACCATATGTTAGTCCCGAAATGACCTAGTTTGTGTTGAGTGGACGTTAAACCCCATTTCTCTGTCTCTCTCCATTTCTCCCTCTCCTCTTCATATATTTAATACTACCTTATTTGTTTTATTGCAGAATGCCATTATTGTTACGAAGTGTTGGTTGTCAGATTAAAATCCGGGTAATAAACAAGACATCAGTTAAAACAGCACACTTAATCGCACCGTTACAATTACCGGAGAAAAATCTTCTGATGGCTAAACGAAGAAAATAAAATATATCATATACAGGTCTTTATTATTTTCAATATTTGATCAGACTGAGTAATGAGATTTCAAGTTTTAGTATACATTTCTAATAGTTAGTGCAGGAAGACTGCACCACACACAAAGAATTACACAAAACAAATTACTGACAAGACATATGCAGAAATCGCAAATGCACATATCCAATTAAGTGAATGGATACCGGGCTAGTCATAAGATGACCAAAGTAGAAAATGTCTTTGATTAAGCTGAAAATAAAGTGTTATGATGAGTTGACGTGCCTCATCTACTTATTTATATAAGTAGCATTATATTATATCGGGTGGCCCAGAAAGAAGGAGTATATAATTTAAAGTGGAATAATTCAAAAAGTACTGTACCTATACATTAATGTTTCATATGTGGATTAATACCCGATTGCCACAGGTTCTAGACAAACCACTGTTGTGTGTTCCAACAAGAAGATTCGGAGCTACCTCTATCTGATCACCCCAATAATAATTACTTGAAAAAGTGATGCATTGCTCAGAATTTAATCTCTGTATATAACACCTACACTTACCAGACTTAATAAAATAAAATCAGTGACCGCCACAGTTCCAAGACATGAATCTGATGGACAGTGTCTCAGAAAAATGAGCTAAAATAATCTTAGTTGAGACGAAATAAAATGTTTGTTTTCTGTGTGGAGAAGGTATCTATGAGCATAGGAAAATATTTGTTTATGTAAATTAAGGTGAATGTGAAGTGACTTCTCAGTCTGGAAAAACCTTATTTGACATTCTTTTATTGTTCCTATTGAGCGATGGACCTACAATTTGGAGTGAAGTTGTGAAATCTCCATCCACAATGATTTTTTAATTAACCCACATTAAATACATGTACAGTAGTATATTCATTTTTTCTTTTCCATCATTTCACCAAAATAAAAGAATTTTAGTTCCTTTGTCATATAGGTTCAATGCAGTTACTCCTCTCCCTAAATGGGTGGACACACTAGGCAAAGGCTTTGCTCGATTTACCAGTGGATTGCATCACTTTTCATGTCACATGATTAAACATGGTAGCGACTTCTCGATATAAGTGGATGATGAGTTGTGATTGGCAAATGAATTTTACATTTAGGGCGAATGCTTCACCCAAGTAAACAAACTAAGTGAACATAAATCGACCAAATATATCAAACAGGTTTGATTCGAGTTAATCATCCAGCTGAAAACAAATACGACCGAATCGCGGTGGACACTCTAGGCTGCTAGTGTCTGTGTATTAGATTGGAGCTACATGTATGCTGACTCAAAAAGTATGGCAATGGATCACTTTCAAGGTTGCCCTGGGTTCGATCCCATGCCGGCAGATAACCTTCCTCACTATTTTCAAGCCATGTATCTCTTTGTCATTGATGCAGGATGGAGGGCCTCGCCAGGAACAGATTAATGGGCCAATCTTGATTGTATTTTGGAGAGTACAACTGCTCAATTGTGTGTTAAAAGTCCTTAAAATCCACTATATTAGGGCGGAGGAGCTAACTTTAACCTGTTAATATTCATCTGGAAATGAAGACCGGTGTCCTACGCTGTATGATATTGTGTCGGGATAAAACCAGACTTTGATCTATAAAAATAACGTGTAAGTGAAATTTAGCTTGCATTATCTAGTACAGCATGTGGGTCATGCACAGTACAGACTTTTAAAGGAACAGTCACCCAACAAAAATATGGATCTGAAATCTTATAAGGGTTACTTGTCCAGATAAGCAGTTCTCTGATATTTAAATTGGGCTTGAATTTCACACGTACACAGACTTTTTAGTTTGAGATTCTGTTGAAACCAGAATGGTTCCTTTAACAGTTGTAATTTGATGAAATTTACTGCAAAGCACATTGCATGACGTATGCCCGTCTTCTTCAGCCTTTTTGGTGACGGAAACTAGGAGATAAAACCCATTTTCATTTTTATATCCACATGGAAATGTGGTCGTATATTGCCGTCGCCCCCGTCCGTCCATCTGTCGGTACGTCCGTCCATCGGTCCATCCGTCCATCGTCCACAATTTCTTGTGAATGCTCTAGAGGCTAAAGTTAATATCCGATTGACTTGAAATTTATACACGGTGTTTAAGGTCGTGAGACGATGAAGCCTATTGATTTTCAACGATATCCCATAATTACTACCAGAGTTATGACCCTTGATCACTTTGAAAAATCTTGTGAACGCTCTAGAGGCTATAGTTAATATCCGATTGACTTTAAATTTATACACAGTGTTTAAGGTCATAAGACGAAGAAGCCTATTGATTTTCGGTGATATCTGATAATTACTGCCAGAGTTATGACCCTTGATCATTTTGAAAAATCTTGTGAACGCTTTATAGGCTAAAGTTAATATCCAATTGACTTTAAATTTATACACAGTGTTTAAGGTCGTGAGACGAAGAAGTCTATTGATTTTCAGCGATATCCGATAATTACTACCAGAGTTATGACCTTTGATCACTTTGAAAAATCTTGTGAACGCTTTAGAGGCTAAAGTTAATATCCGATTGACTTTAAATTTATACACAGTGTTTAAGGGCATGAGACGAAGAATCCTATTGATTATCAGTGATATCCGATAATTACTACCAGAGTTATGACCCTTGATCGCTTTGAAAAATCTTGTGATCGCTCTAGAGGCTAAAGTTAATATCCAATTGACTTTAAATTTATACACAGTGTGTAAGGTCATGATACGAAGAAGCCTGTTGATTTTCAGCAATATCCGATAATTCCTGCCCGAGTTATGACCCTTGATCACTTTGAAAAATCTTGTGAATGCTCTAGAGGCTAAAGTTAATATCCGATTGAATTTAAATTTATACACGGTGTTTAAAGTCATGATGCAAAGAAGCCTATTGATTTTTAGCGATATCCGATAATTACTACCAGAGTTATGACCCTTGATCACTTTGAAAAATCTTGTGAACGCTCTAGAGGCTATAGTTAATATCCGATTGACTTTGAATTTATACACGGTTTTTAAGGTCATGTGACGAAGAAGCCTATTGATTTTCGGTGATATCTGATAATTACTGCCAGAGTTACATGTATGACCCTTGATCACTTTGAAAAATCTTGTGAACGCTTTAGAGGCTAAAGTTAATATCCGATTGACTTTAAATTTATACACAGTGTTTAAGGGCATGAGACGAAGAAGCCTATTGATTTTCGGTGATATCCGATAATTGCTACCAGAGTTATGACCCTTGATTACTTTGAAAAATCTTGTGAACGCTCTAGAGGCTATAGTTAATATCCGATTGACTTTGAATTTATACACAGTTTTTAAGGTCATGAGACGAAGAAGCCTATTGATTTTCGGTAATATCAGTCTGTTAATTCCTGCCCGAGTTATGACCCTTGATCACTTTGAAAAATCTTGTGAATGCTCTAGAGGCTAAAGTTAATATCCAATGGAATTTAAATTTATACACGGTGTTTAAAGTCATGATACAAAGAAGCCTATTGATTTTCAGCAATATCCGATAATTACTGCCAGAGTTATGACCCTTGATCACTTTGAAAAATCCGATTGACTTTAAATTTATACACACTATTTACGGTCATAATACAAAATAGCCTATTTATTTTCAGCGATATCCGATAATTACTGCCAGAGTTATGGCCCTTGATCTCTTTGAAAAACCCTGTGAATGCTCTAAAGGCTAAAGTTAATATCCGATTGACTCTAAATTTGTACACAGTGGTTAGGGTCATGAGACAAAGAATCCTATTTGATTTTCAGTGATATCTGATAATTTCTGGCACTTGATCACTTTGAAATATCTTGTGGACAAAGGCCTTTAGACAATTCATCAAAACTATTCTAATCAATTCTGATAATTATTTAATGGGCTTTTACGCCTAATAAGATTATCATGTGTTGTAAATGTTCTCCTTACTGATAAAAGTAACAATATGCGACAACCCTTGTTGACTGCCCGGATGACTTAGCTGTTGTGGGCGTATGTTTCGTTGCCTGGCAACCTATCTTTTATTTAGTTGTATGTTGTTTGCTGAGTTTGTTTGAAACCGAATTTCAGATAGGACTGAATGATTTGATGATCTGTCATTTGAGAAATTAAATGAAATGGGTTTAAAGACGAGCATACGCCATACAGTGTGCTATGAAGGAAATTTTGCCCGGGCAGCGACACTATGGGTATGGCCTACTCTTATTTTGAATTCCAAGTGCAAAGGCATCATTTTACGTGTACGCCAATGTATACAGGGGACCACGGTTTTCTGTACCATCCAATCAACTAGACAGCTGTCCTTGTCAGACCCTCTGTCCTGTACCACTGACAAGAGGGAACCACGTAGGAAAATCATGATGAACTTTCTCGGCTAAATGTAATTTCAGAATATCATTCAATTGACAAATTAGTTTTCATTTATTTTCCCTGCTGTTTTCAATTAGAATTTTCTACTATATCAACAGGAGAAAGAAATCAGATTAAGTAGTAAAACATGACAGTTTATTCATATAATAATCAAAACAAACCAGTGGCCATTGTGGCAATAAATACTTAAATTAAATATTAAAAATATATTAAATTATGTACAATTCATTCTCATAAATAAATAAATAGTGTAAATATTATGATGAGCCAAATTGTAGACATGCATGTAATGGAACCAAAATTCAGAATCATTCAAACAAACATTAAAGGGCAACAAGGCAAGATGTAAATTCTATTTGACAGTAGGCTAATATATTGCATTCAGTTCCAGCCTTATTTTCTTATTAACAAAATCTGTGAAAATGATTTCTTTTAAAACTACTTAGTTATGGTGATATCACCGTTTGAAAATAATGTGACATTCTTAATTAAAAGACAAGACAATTAAATAGTCAATTTTAGACCTCATGTGACCCAAATGGAAAGAAGCATAGAATCAAGTGTTATTTCTCACACAAATGTTGCCTTCATTTACTTTCTTTCTTGCCAAAAAATTTAAGAAACCAGTCTAAATTAATAACACTACCATAATCTGTTTCCACTTTCCAATACAAATGGACATATGCCTTGGATCATCAAGATTTTATTTTTTGAAATAAGTATTCAAATGTCTAAAACATAATTCATTTCCATATTTATCATGATCAGTAAGGGTTGAAAAATTTTATTCTTAAAATTAAATATATCTTTTTACAGCCAGAGGAAATGGCCATCCTATAGACTAATCGCCCTTAAATAAAATAACTTTTTTAATTAAATAACATTAATATATTAAAGAGATCATTAAAAAATAATTATGTACAATGTATATTTGGGGTTGATAAATAATTAATTTTTATCACCCAATCCTTTGTTGGCTCAACCAAAAAATAATAATCTTTAAACGGCATGTATGATATGATTTAACTTATGAAGAAATAACGATCTTAAGTAACACACATTTATACATTTGACATGAAAACAGCAAAACCTTTTTTCTAAAATAAAAATCTGATGCGTATATATATGGAGAACTCCTACAATGTCTTTAATATGAATCAGTGGCAAAGTTAGAGGCAGTCCTGGAGTTTTACCCACTCTCCCCCCTACAAAAAAATACAGATGTGATCCTCCTATGATGTTGACATACCATTACTTCAAATAATCGTATGGGCAACTTAACAATTATTTATAATAGTGAATTCATGTGACATATATTTCACTGTAAAAGTAGTTTAATGGTCTCGAGTTTAGACATTGTGCACTACATTGTGCACTATATTGTAAAAACATTCGGCCTACTTGTTACAATATATTGCTTATGTCTCGCTCTCGGCCATTAAACAATATGTACATAATTAGAGTTCGAAAGTTTCAAAATAAATTAAGCTATACTGGTAAATACATGTATGCTGCTAATACCACTTTCAAGAGTGCATCATTTTATATGGATGTAAAAATAATTTTAATCCAAACTAAGGAAGCGTTTTAGTAATTGTGGAATTGGAAGATATTCAATTGAATTGTGTAAAATGTCACAAGAATATTTAATTATTGCTTTTCGTATTACTGTAGAAGAAAGTTGCTG
The DNA here is from genome assembly GCA_036850965.1 of Patella caerulea. Taxonomy (NCBI): domain Eukaryota; kingdom Metazoa; phylum Mollusca; class Gastropoda; family Patellidae; genus Patella; species Patella caerulea. Next base: position 21,118,369 of record JAZGQO010000011.1, read on the forward strand.
CAATGATGATGGTTGTTTGAACTTATCAAGGTTTATATATGATGCAAGTAGTGGATGAACAGTAAAGATATTCTCAATAGTATTTTTACAGTGGTCTTCTTGATTCCATTGTAATTGATTTTCTTTTATTTGAATATTGGTAACAACTTTTGTCATGAAGTGAAAACATTCTAATGCTTGTTTAAAAATACTGCCATCGAATTTTGAATATTTAGTAAGAGCACAATAACTGTTTAAATAGCAAATAATATAGCCCAGTGGAGATGAATTTTCGGAATCATCCTCCCCCATCCTTAGTGATGGGTCTGCGCCGAAATCTAATAACATTGACACCAACTGTGGGTCTTTCATCATTGCCGCCGCCTTTAGAGGGCTAACAGTAATAAAGCTTTCATCAATGGGGCGATTTATAAATGTTTCCAACCTTATCGAGTCGGAAATATATATTTCGCTGTCAATAGTTGGAATTAAACACTGGCAGTAATATTTGAATGCCGGTACCACCTTATCTTTGAATGTGGAAGCTGTCAATCCCGGATAAAGTGAAAAGCTGTTGATATTAAAGGAGGGGAATTCCATGGTCACGTGGCACAATGAGAAAATGCTAAAAATAGAATATAAATTTCCCTCACAAACTAAGATTTCCTGGATCAACTTTCTCGGCGTATTTCTTGACTTGAGATCCAGCTCATAACACAAACGTAACGCAATGTAGATTTTATCATGGATTGATCGTAAACAACAACTTTGACCGGCAGATTTCTTCATAGAGGTTCGATGCAGGTCTGCCAGACCATTTATGAAAGCTGCCAGGGCTAACCGCATTTGCCCGAGTTCTGCCTTTGACTTTTTGCATTTCTTTTCCTTGTCCAGTGTTTTTACCCATTGGTTGAAATTATCCAAGATAAAGGTAGACTTTTGGTTAAATCTACCACGGGGCTTCCTGTTATGTCTAGGCTGTTGCATTTTTGAACAATGACCGGTTGTTTTAGGGCTAGTTCAAATTGCGAGATATGAGCTTGATTTGGTCATTTTTGATGATTTTGGCCAGGAGCTCCGCATTTTCTTCAAGTTGATTCAACGCCGCCTCTGCAAATATCCATTGGCCTTCTCATATGCGTATAAGGAAAGGCTAGCATAACTTACCCAATTCTGTGGTGGGTGGGTAACATTTTGAATTGGAAAATGCACATCACAGTTTTACTTTTCCATCGATACGAAACTGATACCCGCAGGTCCAAGCTTGTTGATACGAGTTATCCCCCTTGACATAGTGTGGAGCCGACTCAACAAAAGCCGGGTCGATTGAGGTTCATAATCAACCTCAAACTGACCAGCCGTGCATAATCGCTTGGCGGTACAATTAACAATCACTGAAATATTAACTTTTTTTTTCTTCTGCAAATTAAATTCTTAACTTATTTTTTTAATAATTAAGAAAATAAAATAAATGGGATGGAAGTAAAATCTGTAAAAAAAAATATTCTTATTTAGTGTAAATGGGTACATAAAATAGAACGCTATGTATATATAATGTCATGAGTATAAGCCTTAAAGGCGATGTACATAAAATAGAAAGCTATTGTATAAAATGAGTAAAAGGCACCTTGACTATGTACAATAACACATAAAGAAAATGTTGATTTAATAGAGAAATCAAGTTTGTTCGAATACTGCTCAAACAAGTCTATTGTAGGAACATAAGCCAAAATTGATTTTAAATTTCAGTTCAGTATCTAAAAAAAAAAATGTTAATTATTTTAAATTCATTGGGAATCGGTCGAAGTAGGGGGTGGGTGGCAGAATGGTTAGCGTGCGCTCCTTGTATCATACGGCCTGTCATGAGTCAACTGGCGTGGTTTCAAATCCCCGGTTGTACGTGGCAAGGATTGGGGTCGGCTGTCCAACCTAGTGGGTTTTCTCCGGGTACTCCGGTTTCACCCCACTGCTAAAGACCCGTACGCGCAAACGAATTATTGAAATAAAATTAAACCATATGTTTGTCCCGAAATGACCTAGTTTGTGTCGAGTTGACGTTAAACCCCATCTCTCTCTCTCACTCTTTCTCTCTCTCTCTCTCTCGGTGGAAGTAAATATAGGATAATCGCTGTTGTTATTTTGTTATTTTTAAAGAATATTGAAGACATAAACCATGAACATTTAACTTTTACAGCTGTATAATATATATATACATAGTAGAGAGAAGAGGGGGTATCGATTCCTAAACCTTGAAGCAAAAAACAACACTTAAACATTGTTTTCTGTTGATTTTCCAAGTTTAATACCACCCGTCGCAGTTCAGAACTGATGATGATTTCGAATTCCTAAGCGCACACTACCCCTACTATTTTTTATTGGCAATTTTTTTCTGAATTGTCAATATATTGTATAAAATAAAATGTTATGAAATCAACGTATTCACGTAAAAGATATATGTGTATATTATATCAAGTTTCAACGATATATATTATCTAAAATAAAATGTTATGAAATCAACGTATTCACGTAAAAGATATATGTGTATATTATATCAAGTTTCAACGATATAGAATAAATTTGTTTGACTGGGAACGTTCTGAGTTCTTTCTTTTCTTTAATCTCCTTGTCGATAATGTTGGAAATAAATAAGAATGTCACAAACTGTTTAAATATAACGAATTGCAGTGTTTATTTCACTTGCCGTCGGTTTATTTTGGGAAATATGGTAAGAAAACGGTACCAAATGTTTTTGACTCGCGTCGATCCGCAAGAAACTCGTTTGCACCCTTCACTTTTTGTCCAAAATTCATTCCCGTATCTGCCACTGATGCAACTTATTGATCAGACGTTTAAAAAATGCCGTCGCATCTAGCTTGATCATTGATCGAGCTCTGGGTGACCTGCGAGTAACTTGGACTGTGCATTGGGTCTTTTTTTTAGAGGGGTAGCTGTTCATCTTCTTCAGTGTCTTTACTAAAAAGACTATAATATGAGATTATGTCCACTTCCACATTGGTCGATATCGCAGCTTAGTAAAGCAGATTATAGGAATCTACACATTGCAATATAACGTTTGCGTTTACACCTGCCTCTCAATGCCAATATCCAGTAACTAGCCTACCGCACATGCATAGCTATGCCAGACAACAACTAACAAAAGAAAATCGCTATAGAAACGAGTGTATTTCAACGATTTTAGTAGGTCTATATATATATTTTTAATACCCTACTAATACTAATACCGTTTACTTCTAATAAGCTTAACAACAGCTAATACATAATCCTATATATTGTAATCCCTTTGTAGATCTGTCATGCTTGATTCCCATTAAGAAAGCATTAGTTTATGTTGCGTTTAATAACAATATGCGGTAATAAAGAAACCATTAGCGTTATTTGGCAAACATTTTATTATACATTTACCTTTTCATAACATTATTAACGAGGGCGTCTTAGTCACATCGAGTGTGCACTCCTTTCACGGGTCACTTTATGTAGTTTGGAGCATTTGGTTATGATGACCTTATAATGCGAAATTAATAGTTTATTTATACGATAGTAGTCTCTTGACATGTTTGTCATTTCTGTGTGCCAATAGCGTCACTCTGTGTATTTCTGGTGAATTTCTTTCTTTTTTAAAAAAATTCGAAGAATATTTGGGATTCTGTGAGTTTTTTTCTACGCGAAGGACTGAACAATCATGTTTTCTTCTCATAACACTGGTACTAAAAATACTCCAAGAAATGGATTTCGTGGTTCGTTTTTGAAGAGCACGCATGGATATATTAATACTGCTGATCGAAGTAGACAAATCACAGACAGTTATGGTGACACATCTGGGACTCTAAAACTGCCAAAGGTGGGGAAAAGAACATGCAACAACCAAGTGAGTGATGTTATAAAACCCCGTTCAAACCTACCCATCGCGGGCAATGTTGTGTCAGATGTGTCGTGGCAAAGAGAAAAGGAACTTGAAAGAATTACCGAGAAAGTTTTAAACGAAAATTTACATAGTACGAAATACAGCCCTGTGTCGTGTAAAGAAAAAAGTCAGTTACTTGCGGCTATAATAATGGACCGTGTAAAGTGTGTTGTTGACAGTAGTTTTAAAGTTGTGGCTGCTGTTAGCATTGGTAGTCTGACAGAGAAGCCAGCAATGCAATTCGGAAGTCGATGTTTATGGAATAAAGAAACAGACCATTTTATAAGTGTAAAATATTCAAATTCACATATATTTGCCGTAGCAATGATATACTGTTTGTATTTTGAATGAAACTACTTTATATTATATATTTTCACAAGGAGAATTTCGGACTCAAGGACAGCGAGTTAATAGTTAAGGCCGTACCTCAACCACTATTAAAAACTCACTTCAGAAGGGAAAAGCCAAGTCCACTTCATGAATTTGATATTGTTTGTGGATTTTGTTGTTTTATTTATTGTATTTTTGACTGAAAATTAAAATATAATCATTTATACCCGTATTTTAACAATGAATATCGCTCGGCACAGATGTCTCAATGTTATAATAAAGCGCACCCCACCAAGACCACCCCGTGATTGACAAACAGTTTTCAATACATATTATCAAACACAAACAAAGAATACTAAATTATTATCGTAGTAATAATTTAATATGATAGTACAGCTGTATATCATATCCGTGACAACCGTTTGTTCCTTTATTTATCCAAATATACAGAAATGGTTTATTACATTTTTTTAGGAACGTGACGTGTTTGTTAGATCAACGGGGTTATTGCTTTATTGCATTATTCGCATTTCTGATAAAGGTCGATTAGATCATGTCAACATTCAAACTAAATACAAGCGAGTCGAATAAAACGGGTTGAACGACCTCCTTCGAAATAATATAGTCTTTTTAGCTACATTCAATATATCGTTTTTCTCGCGGCGTATTTACTATCTGGAACTTAATTGAAGTGATAACCTCCTCTTATCCCAATTATTACTTGTATAGCACATTGTGCTTTATTGTCCATTAATTCTTGGGACACGGTGGCTAAGCTGGTAAGACGCTGGCTCGCTAGCCTGGAGGTCGCGTGTTCGACCCAAACATTGGTCAAGAAAGTTCACTGGGATTTTCCGACGCGGGTTTATACTCTTGTCAGTGGTGAAGTACAAAACAAACGCCGTGACTTGGCGATCAGTGTCGACCATGTAGACCACAACGATATTTTGCGTTTCCACCCCGCTTTTACCATGCTTTTGAAGATCTTGAAAGACCATTTTCCTTCGCCGTAGCAACGCAGTAAGGACACCAACCCGGTCTGACGGGGGTATTACAAGGATCGGTGAAGGGGGATAACATCAAACTCAAAGCGACATCTGGATTTCAGACAAAATAGATCAACCAATGATGTATTGTTAGATGTGGGTTAATAATCATTAGGCCATTCTACCAAACATACCGTCGAAAATATATATGAACCCCCCCCCCCCCCGCTCAGGCTTGAAAACAATTTTATGCGATTTTATTGGCGATTTAGACCTGTCATTTTGGAATTTACCTTCCGGAAATACATCAGAATGAACCAAATTGAATCTAATTTACCAAATTATCGGTTGAGCGCAATTAGTTAAGCAATTATCAAACCTAGCCCCCCCCCCCCTGCAAAAAATCCTGGATCCGCACCTGATATAGGTGCTAATAAATAGTGCATAATCCACATTATTTACATCCGTAATATTGAATGCAAAAGAGGAAAACTATAGGTTTTTAAAAACAAAAAAATAAAATGTGGAATTTAATGCAATGGAAATGAATTAAATGGGGTTTAACTGGCTACTGTGACCGGGCTAATGAAGATGTGGCATACGCTCAGTGTGCTATGAAGGAAATATTGCCCCGTAGTGGCACTATGGTCAACTCTTATATCCAACTGCCAAAGTGTACACGGGACTTCGGTATTTCGTCCCATCCAAACGACTAAACGGGCCTCCGTCCTGCACCACTGACAAGAGTAACCCGCGTTGGAAAATCCCAGTGAATTTTCTTGACCAATGTTGGGGTCGAACACGCGACCTCGCCAGGCTAGCGAGCCAGCGTCTTACCAGCTTAGTCACCGTGTCCCCAGAATTAATGGACAATAAAGCACAATGTGCTATACAAGTAATAATTGGGATAAGAGGATATAATAAGGTGATATGAGGGGCACTTCGCCTGTAGGGCGCGTGGCACCCATGTCTGGGGTTCGCCTTCAGAAAATTTTGAAAAATAACGCTGCTGGAAACACGTTTATCCGTCACTCTGGTGATCTTAAAAGAAGCTTCTAATGTCATGTGATGGCCCAGGCGCGGACCCAGAAAAGCTGATAAGAGGGGCACTTCGCCTGTGGGGGTGGCATTATGGTGACAGCTCTCAGAAAAATTTGAAAAATAACGCTGCTGGAAACACTTTTTTCCGCCATTCTGGTGATCCAGGGGGGGGGGGGGCAAACTCTGCCTCGGAAATATGGCGCCCCGGAGTCCAGTATTGCCGACGCATATTTAACTTTGGGTTAGGATTATAATAGTTATATAATACGGTCATGTTAGACGCAATTTGGATCTAATAACCTCTCAGCAACATCTATATTTGACGTTAGAGCCTTAGAAGTTTGGAGGCAGAGGCGAAACGACTCCTAGACTCCAATAACAAGACGTAGACAAAGTGAACTTTTAAGGTCGGTAATCCTAGTCTAACTTAGCATGGATTTAGGAAGTTCCGCACATATATTTAGTTTGTCATCTATGAAAGAAGAACGTCATATATATTTGAAGTTGATCATACATATATATTTGGAGTTTACCATCAAGTCTAAGCATATATGTCATATATATTTGGAGTTTGCCATCAATTTAAAGTTTACCAAAGAAATAAAACGAAGTTTGTCATATTTATAGAGTTTAGCATATGTATTTTGAGTTGACAATAAAGTCCCTATCGGCGCCCCATAAAGATTAGCATAAGGCCTTTTATTTATTTTCATTCAAATTGAAATCAAGTAGGTTTTTTCTGCTAGCAACACGTCAACTCCTATAGAATAATTTATTCTAAATCTGTTTACTTGTCATTACAGCCCCGATGGCGTAGACAAGGTCGACTTTTATCTTTTACGCTGGTTAGGCCTATAAAACATTTTTAAAAAAATACAAGACAAAAGGAAACTAGACGTATTGAACGAATTTTAAAGTAGCCTACCTAACGTATGTTCATTTCATTCAAATAAACACCTTTTATTATAATTCAGTTGAATACAAAGTGTACAAATCCTGAAGGTTGTTTTCCTTATGAAGATAAAATCGCGATTCATCATCATGGGACATTTCTTGTAAATATTTTCATTTTAAATTTTAATCACCAATTCCAGGTGATTTTATTTGTATTAATTTCAAAAATTACAAAATGCATTTCCGAAATTACACGTCTAATAAGAGCTATACAAACTCAAAAACCCTGAGGTTCCGAATGTGTACACGGCATTGACGAACAATGACTTGGCGTTAAATTAATAGTGACTGAATTCCGATAGGATTTCTGTAGCTACATTGTCAAACACTCCCAATCTTTAAAAAACAATTCAAAACACAAGCTCTGTTCAAAGAGCATATTCATAAAGTTTCGTTGACAGGCGAAATAACCGTTGTAACATCAACACTGAATTTCGATAGGAGTAATTGTTGCCGATCGATTCCGTTAAAGGGACAATAACACTCTTGCTGGCTTGGCAGCCCCAGAAAATAAATAATAGCCTTATTCTAAGTACTAGATGTTTAAGTGTCCTACCTGTTGTGTAAATTATCCATTAGGACCTATTTTACTTGTCCAGAGGGTTCGAAAATATTCTAAATCAAAGTCACATTTGAAAAGATTTACGTTAGACTTTTCAAATCAATTAGTTGAATTTTTCCAATTTTTTAAATTAGGTGTGTTAAGATAAAATTTATATCATCAATTAATTGGAATATTGTAAAATAATACAATTTGTTGACCAGATAGAAGATTGGGACATATTATTTAGTGACAACAAGAGTGTTATTGGCGCTTTAAAGGCAGCATAAAACATTAACTGTAACGCGGCTGCCCCCTTATAACTAACCGAGGAATTCCACTCATATAATTATATTCATAGGACAGGTTTTATCCTTATAACTAGTTACTTATATTTCAGCCAGTTTAAAAAAGAAACCCTGACCCGAAATGCGACTAGCAAGAATAATTGGGAATGGACGAACGGGTAGGACTGACGACATTATACTATCATAACATGTCAGTATACAAAAATAACCATAAAAAAAGTTAGGAAAACGCAAGATATGCTCACTCGTTCTAGAACATCTGATACCACTTACAAGGGGTTTTGCGTAACATAATAAATATATAGTTCTCTCTAGATAGGCCTATTATACTATTGCTCTATCCATATACGTCAATAAGACACAAATAAAATATTCTAAGGACCACTGTCCCTTTAAAGTCAAATTGGTAATTTATTACAAACATTATATGACAGGCGTCTATTGATATAGTAATGTTTCTTTCTTGATTTTTGTGATCTTGAATATTCCCATTCCAACTCAAATCTTAACGCTACACACTGCAGTGATGGCTGGGTGAGTTACTGGTTCAAATTAATGTACATTTATTCATATTTACTTGGGTGCTTAAAAATGAGAACTTTATCATTCTGGTGCATATTCTCAGCATAGTTTGAACATTGATTTCACGAGGAGTGGGGCTCTCTCTTGTTATTATAATGGGGGCGGTGATGTAGAAAGAAATAGGTTTAAAGTCAACGCGACACAAACTATGGATCATGTCGTGACTATAACATGGGGTTCAATTTAATTTCATTAATTCGCTTTCGCGTAAAAAGTGAGGTTGGGGCGAAGGATCCCCAGAAGACCCACGAGGTTCGACAGGAAATCGAAACCACACCATTTGACTCAATTACAGACCTTATGACGCAAGGCGCAAGCGTTTTGGCATTGTTCGGCCACATACACACCGAATCTGTTTCACAGAGAATTACTTACGAATTATATTCACTGCGGGATCAGTTTGACACACACCCTCCCCCCGCGGGGTATCCACCTGTGTGCAAACATGAATATCCAGGCACTTGGTCAAATGGTAGATTTAGAAGATATTATATACCGCAATTGTCCCCAAAATGTATACCATCAAGCTTCCGTTATAGAACTTGGTCATGCGTGGAATTTGGAGACGCATACCCTAAAAGTTATACCACGCAGGGCTTCCGTTTGATGTGTAATATTATATCTTTGTATATATTTTTATTACTATTTAATTTTAGTCAAAATAGAAAATAGTAAATGACCAATGTCCGAATTGATATCTCACTAATCTTTCAAAATGTTGTAACTGTTTGAGTTTATACTTAATGCAACGACAGAGATTACGTAATAATAGTTAACACGCGCTCTTGCTTAGTCCGCATATCATCTTCTGTATTTAAACATGTTTCTTACGTGCAATTTAACATCTTATCAAATGCTATTTATTATATAATTATTTTAATCCTTAGCTTGATTTTCTATATTCTTCTGTAACTTTAGTCTGGTGACCGGCCCGGTCTAGTGATACTTATCTCGTTATTGTGGCCGTTAACTAGTTTTGGACACTCGTAATTAAAAGAAGGTACAATTTCATGGATATCGGTTGATATTTGTGGTCTGCGGGCGTGCCACATGAAATGTGTGGTAACGTGATATCTCGGAAACCGCTAACCGGAAGTGGCCGAAACCTTGCCTACTCTGAAATATTATTAAAGTAACTATATTCTGTAAGTTTCGTGGATATCGATCGGTTGATAATTGTGGTCTGTAGTCGTGCCACATGAAATGTGTGCTAACCTGATATCTCGGAAACTGCTAACCGGAAGTGGCTGAAATTTTGGCTACTCCGCGATATTATCATTGTTATTATACCCTGTAAGTTTCGTGGATATCGGTTGACAACTGTGGTATGTAGGCGTGCCACATGAAATGTGTGGTAACCTGATATCTCGGAAACCGATAACCGGAAGTGGCTGGAATTTCGGCTATTCCGAGATATTATCATTGTTATTATATCCTGATATCTCGGATACCGCTAACCCGAAATGGCCGAAACTTTGCATAGTTCGAGATATTATCATTGTTATTATATTCTGTAAGTATCGTGGATATCGGTTGATAATTGTTGTCTGTAGGCGTGCCACATGAAATGTGTGGTAACCTGATATCTCGGAAACTGCTAACCGGAAGTGGTCGAAGTTTTGGCTACTCCGAGATATTATTATTGTTATTATACCCTGTAAGTTTCATGGATATCGGTTGATAATTGTGGTATGTAGGCGTGCCACATGAAATGTGTGGTAACGTGATATCTCGGTACCCGGTAACCGGAAGTGGTCGAATCTTTGCCTACTCTGAGATATTATTAAAGTAATTATATTCTGTAAGTTTCGTGGATATCGGTTGATAATTGTGGTCTGTAGGCGTGCCACATGAAATATGTGGTAACCTGATATCTCGGAAACTGCTAACCGGAAGTGGTCGAAATTTCGGCTACTCCGATATATTTTTATTGTTTATTATATCCTGTAAGTTTCATTCATATCGGTTGATAATTGTGGTCTGTAGGCGTGCCACATGAAATGTTCGGCAACTTGATATCTCGGAAACCGCTAACCGGGAGTGCCTACTCCGAGATATTATTAATGTTATTTTATTCTGTAAGTTTCGTGGATATCGGTTGATAATTGTGGTCTGTAGTCGTGCCTCATGAAATGTGTGGTAACCCGATATCTCAGAAACTGCTAACCGGAAATGGACGAAATTTTGGCTACTCCGAGATATTATTAATGTTATCATATTCTGTGAGTTTCGTGGATATTGGTTGATAATTGCTGTGCGGAGACGTACATGTGGCAAATAGCCCCGAATTGACTTACCACATGTGGCAAATAGCCCCAGTCTTTTAACTATGTACCCGAGTTTTCGTCGTTAGTGTTGGAAGAAAGAACAAGCTCCAGAATACGTATAGCTCTTAGGACTAGGGTAAAGGGGTATTCCACGCAGAATTAACATGTTTGCTGAACAAAAAATATATCTCATGGGCTCAGTCATGGCTGCGTTTGTTTTAAGATTTGGCATAAAATTGGGGTTTTGGTATTTGTCCTGAAAACTATTACAGTCACCAGAAAAAAAGTTAAAGACTCGGTAATTTCAGGATTTCCACTGACAGAGCTGTGAGCTCCTATAGGAAAGAACCCGTTCGATTTTAATAATAGAGAGTTTTATATTGCAAACCAGCGTTTTCGGCTCTAATCCGGTTCTGTGAAATATTGCCCAGACCGTCATAGTTTGTCAGTAAAAGAAAAGCCCCAATTACGTATAGGCCTATATAATTACGCGCGTCTGACAAATAGGTTTAATTTGCGTATTTTGAAGAGATTCCCATTCAAAAAATATTAAGATACTCAAAGGAACAAACAAAAACAAAACAGAACAAAACGAAGAAAAAAAGAAATTTAAATGTTCTTATGAAAATTGGAAATTCACCATTGTCAGAATATACACAAATCTGAAACGAACTCCCATGGATTCTTTGTCACAATAGCACAGTATACTTTTTAAAAAAACACTGCTTGAAATACAGTTATTTGATATTTCTTCACTACTGAGTTACTGTTCTAACTTTCCAAACACTGTCGAAATTCATTAGCCTATTTCTATAGAATAAACAATATTAAATTTCCAAATACGTTATTTTCTTTATAACATAAAAAAGGTGTATATGTTACCCGCTCACTATAGACAGAATAGCTTCTAAATAAAAATACAGTAAAATATCTCCAAATCCGCTTTATTTTTACAACAAATAAGAAAGAAATATAATTTGGTTGTTGGGATAGTTGAGCAGCACCGGGTAATCAGATATGGCAGGTTCGAAACGCTTTGTGGGCGCCAATAACAATATTCAAACAATTAAATTAATAGAAGAAAATTTACTGTACAAGAATTAAACTCCTTTATAATTCTAGACACAAGTAAAAATATCTAGGCCTAATTAACGTAAAAAAAAATCCTGGCGTCCTTGAAATGGGATTTTTTTTTGTCCTCGCCCGAATGACTCGATTCTGTTCCTTGACAGCCCTCCGTTCAGTACAGAAACCGTGTCGGACATTCCTGGGGAACTTTCTTGGTCAACACCGGGATTGAACACTGGATCGCACAGGAAAAATTGTCCCTCACACACTGCATGACGTATGCCCATCTTTACTTGTCCAGTTGGTGCAGAAATATCGGACGTTAAACCCAATCAATCGCCAGATAGATAATGGGCAACGAAATTATCGTTTCCAGACCCCCCCCCCCCACCACCACCACCACACACACACACACACCCAAAAAAAAAAAAAAAAAAAAAATGCGCTAGATTTCATCTACGACTTTCTGGGGGAGACCCCGTATCCCCTGTTGTTTGGACCCTCCTGAACAAACCGTCTCGTTGGGCGAGATAAACCTTAATCTACTCTACTCAAAGTGGTGGGTCAGCTACGGCGTCGCTACAAAGATGCCCCTTCGAGATTGAATTTCCCTTTTCTTAAAAAAAACTGTTTTCGGCAGTGGGTTATAAGCTCCACTACTTATTATACTAAAAAAATTATCCCAGCGACAATTGTAACTTTATGAACGCTCGCAAAATCGATTAAGTATCGACTTTAATAGTTATATAAAGGGAGATAACTACATATTTTGGTACGTGCTTTTCCATATTGGAAGCTGCGCGTGCAACCTGGTGATTTGATCTTTCAGTCAATCGACGGAACATGTGCTGTCGTTTTCTTTGTTACTATTCACATCTCCAAATAAGCAAAATGATTGTAAGTATTTTCCTTTATATTGGAAGTATAAATCGGCTGATGTATAGCATTTGGGAGGTGCGTCTTTGTAAAGCTGAAGATTACACAAACAAAAATGCCTACCGCTAGTTGAGTAGGCTACCAGTACCAATTCTACTTCCATCTTGTCAATAAAAACACTCGAGGAATCAAATGTCATGATTGATGGTCACTTGACAATTAATCCGATATAGATGCAGGTTCAAAACTTATTGGGGTGATGAAATAATCAGTGAACTACCGTACTGGCAATTAAAATTAATTTTCTGTCTCACTCTCAGTGGGGCGGTTTCCAGGTGCCTAGTGATGTGTAATAGTAAATGGACCAGAGCGGCAGAGGCAGAGCTAGACCTCCCCCAGAAATTTCCATGGCTGTAAATTTAGAGTCGTTTCCTGTCGATTTCGTTGCCAAATCTGAAAAAAAGAACATGGTCTGATGTTGCAAGCATTGAAAATATATAATGAAAGAGGGAAGCTTAATTTTTTCATCATGGCATGGTAACCAAGTTAGCCTATAGGCCTTAGCATTTTGTGCAAAAAAGTGTTGTTTCGAATTCGATACAGATCTGCGGTATCTATTCTATGATTCTTTATAAGAGAGTGCATGCGGTTCTACAAAATTTTGGCAATGGCTCCCTTTTTTTTTAAGGTTAGGGAAAGGATCTTGAATGGGAGTCACACCAACCGTGAATGCCAATAACTATAACTTTGACCTGCAATGTAGGGCTACTGTTTTCACAAGATTTCCTGATAATCTAGTAGTGGTAACTACATATTATCTAAAGTGTTAGTGTTAGGATCAACTTATAGCTCAAACTTACAAAATTCATTTATTATCTGTGTTAAAAACTTGTGTAAATTTTGGATGCTACATATTGACATATTGTCAACATTGTCATTGAGAACTATATAATTTATGCTCGCACTATTACTATTACTTGTGTCTTCATAATTATTGTTTATTTATTAATGAGGATACATGGGGATAACGTTGAAAGTTTTAAAATAAAATGCAACAAGAGTATACCGCCTAGTGTGTAGAATGTTCACATTATGTTACTAACAGAGATGATGAACTGATTTTGAAAGATAATGCTCTATAATGACTAATTGCCAAAATTAGCTTGAAACACATTATACAAGAGCTAAATCTTCCTATTTCAGGTCTTTGTTAAGGCCTGAAATGTGTTCTTAATTATTGATAAGACATTAATCTGCCTATTGCCGATATTCTTTGACCTCAAATTTTGAATAAAATATGAAACATTTATTCACATGACCAGCCCATAATCAATTCTCTAGAAGGTTGTGAGTTTGAATTGACTGAAACTCAATAGCCATCTGATAATTTAGTTTAAGAATGAATAATCAAGACTTTGTTTATTATGGTAACAATGGGAGCAATAAAAATAGACACTATAGTAAATTGACTGAAATTTTCAATATATACTTCATTTTTAACCTATTATAATGAGAACTGCCAGATCTTTATATAAATCTTACGTACTAATAATGTCTTTTTGACCCATGAAAGGGCAGTACCCCTTTTTTTAAATTTATAAATTGCATGTGGTCGAAATAAGTGAGCCTAAGAAACATGTTAATTACCTGTAAAGAATTTGTAAAGCCTCAATTAAAAAGTTATCATTCAATCAGCAAAAATTTATATTGACTGTTGAAATTAGTAAAACAAAGAAGCTTATTGAATTGATTTTGAAGAATTTTTGTTCATTACTTCTAGAGTTACGGCTATTGTTCATTATAGTAAAATCTGCTTTATATTTATTGTTTAGATTAGTGAAAATGAAGAAGACTAAAGATTTTCAGCAATTTTTGTTAATTAATGTCAGAGTTATGGCCCCTGGTCACTTTGTAAAATCTTGCACTATTTATATCCATAAATGAAACATACCAACAGAAACTAAATTGTCTGAGCAGTTGACAAGGGTTGCTGCATGTTTATTCTTTTGTAGGTATAAATGGGTACTGGTATCAATTTAATACAGAGCAGACGATTCCTTTTGTTTTCAGAGTGTTCACAAGGTGCAACAAAGTCAAACAAAGACCATAACTTTAGAAGTTGTTGTATACAGAAATTGTTGAAATTATATTGGCTTCACAAGGTTGAACAAAACTCTAGAAGTAATTAACAGAAATTGTTGAAATTGAATATGCTTCTTCGTCTCACTAATACTACATCTATAAATTTCAATAGATGTCTTTGTTTTACTTATTTGGTACATATGTTTTTCTGCTCAGGGTAAGCAGAGTGATAAGAAATTTGATTGAATAATTAACATCTTGATGTGTCATTTTAGGGCATATGAATGACTTTCAAACTATCATATTGTAACAGATGAATCTCTAACAGAAATATTAGTCCAAAAAACTTTCAATTACGTAAAGTATTTACAAAGATGTATGGATTTGAAATTTCATTGATCTATCTAACCCAGCGAATCTTATCTCAGAGTTAACGTAACACCATATGTATAAATACATGTATAATAATAATACTAATATGAAGTTAAGGTCAGTTAATCAGTTTAGGAGCATTTTGTACATCTCCAGCAATTTTTACATCTAGGCTCATGAGCCCTAATTGCATGACAAAAAAAAATGCTTCTTTTCCTAATCATATTTCATAATCACAACACCATGATAAGGCCATATCATGGGCAATTATATGTGCTGAAGCCTGATATGTTATTCCGTACTTTGGTATTAACATTCAACCCCTTTTGTCTGATGCTGGTATTGTACGTAATAGTATTTCATTGTATAATTTAAATCTTATAATCCTTAGTGTAAGCTGTATTGGAGTATTAGCAAGCACATTGTGAGGGCAGTGTCTTAAGTTACAAGCAATAAACTTTAATTAGTGTTTAACAAAATTGGTTATGAACTAGTTGCTAGTAATGCTTAATGCAACTATAAAAAGGAAGAGGTTTAATATGCTCCTCATAAATTTGCTATACATCTAGTGTTAGTTGCATTTAACATTAGAGAATTTGACTTTTACAAAATCAACCAAACAGGACTGGATATGCCTTTCCTATTTTTAGGACAACTTCGTGGGCTACGATTAAGCTTATATTTTCTCCCAAGATCATTTTCGTGCTCACAGTAACATGACACAAAAAGAAACATACTTGCTCAATTTCCAGAGTTAGGGAATGGTGGTTATGGTCCTATTTATGCAGATGGTTCGAAAGACGGTTATTAGTTAGCCTTGGCTACTGCGAAACCATCTTGGAGACCATTTCTGTTTGGCTTCCACCGTGCTGCTTCCACAGTGACAGCGCATCCTACAGGCCATTCTTCAGGCTTTGGAGTTCATTCAGTCAACATTTCAATTAAAACACATACTCTTCCTGAATATTTGTCCTCACCTCAAGCAATACGTACAGCTTGATCACCTAGTGTTGTCTGCTGCTATTCAGCTACCACATATTTCAGATTGGACATTGGGTTACACTTGTGTTAAAACCCCAATAACACTCTTGTTGTAACTGAATAATATGTCCCAATCTTCATTCTGGTCAACAAATCGTATTATTTTAGAATATTCCAATTAAATGATGATATAAATTTCATCTTAACACACCTATTTCAAAAAATTGTTGAAATTCAACCAATTGATTTGAAAAGTCTAACCTTTTCAAATGTGACTTGGATTTTAAAATATTTTCGAACCCTCTGGACAAGTAAAATAGGTTGTAATGGATAATTCACACAACAGGTAGGACACTTAATCATCTAGTCTAGTACTTAGAATAAGGGCATTATTTATTTTCTGGAGCTACCAAGCCAGCAAGAATGTTATTGTCCCTTTAATTGTTGTGGTGTATAACTGGTGTTCTTTTTAGTGCCTTAACCAGGGTCTCTCGATTAGCACTTGTGTTTACACCATTGTCCAAACTAGTTTGATACCAGTGTGAAAACACTGGTGGAAAATGTAATAAAATAAAACTATAACATTAGTGTTTTTGAATGTTAAACTTTCATTTTTTGTCTACTGTTCTAACACATTAATTTTAAGTTACTGGGATCTTTTTGATTATTATTCAGTCAAAATTTTGTATCTGAAATTCCTTGTTAATCAGCAGGTCAGCGATCAACATTTCTGTAATACTTTTTGGCCATATTTGGGTAAAAAGAAATTATTTTAAGGCTTAAAACTAAACCTAAATGCCTTTAAAGAAATTCACATCAGCTCTTTCGCACCAGTGTTGTAATAATGACTTAAACAGAGATTTTATTCAACACCTAAGGGTTAGTGTTGGAGACCAGTTGGAGTTATGTTTAACAAGATAATATCTTTTTGGCAAGCTATATTATGATCTAATAATTTTTATTTAATCAGAAATAATATTGCACAAAAGTCCTGGTCTGATGTATGAGTTGGTGTTTGGCTGCCTAGTGTGCTTTAGATCTTCCCATATCATTTTAAATCACTTTTTCATCTTGAAGCAAGAGTCACAACCAAATTGCAAACTCTGTAAAGTTCCTTTAATAGTTAACCCGATTCTAATTGATAGTGAGCACCTCAAGAACATTAGATAAAAGTGTTATCGATCCCAGGCGTTACATCATTTGTTTGCCCAAGGGGTCTATTTGGTAACCTGTATAATAGACAAATTTTTAGAGAAAATTTTATGTTCATATTATTATAAACTGATAGACATGTTAAAATAGAAAAAAATTATGACAAAATTTTATTTGTTACTAATTTGATTTTCCATCTTTTATTTTTTAAGTATAAAATATTGTGACATTTGTTTTTATTTTATACTTGCTGCGATACTTATTTTTTATATAATTTTTCTGATTATGTTTAGTTTGTCTTGAATAGGGTGCTGTGATGCCATTAAACAACATTTTATTCATTCATTTAGCTACATGTACATTGCCGTAACCTATGTTTTTGTATTATAAGTAACCTTTAAAGGATTTTCATCAGTGACAATAATGTGATCATTGAAGCGAGATAGTAAGGACACGAGCTTTATTATTTAGTATCTTGTTAATTGATTTTAGTACAGTTTAGTCTGTGACAGGTCTACCCTTAAGACCTTTTTAGAATTGTTGTATTCAACAGATTATTGACACAGAGTTTGTATCACATTATACATTATGTCAAGGTAAGAAATAAAAATACTAGCCTATATCATTTAAACTTAAATAAATTAATATCATGACTTGTTTTTTACATTATTGTAATATCGAAAAACAATTTTTTTTAAAAAGAATTATACTTGCGAGATTTGGAGTTTATATTCTCAGGAATGTTTTATGGTTCTCAAAACATTAAAAGCCTTTGTGTATATTTTTCATTTGCATTTTTCAGAAAATATTAAATTTGCCACATGGTAATTTAATCCATGCTAAGATGCATGATTATTTAACATTGAATTAAGAAATTAAAATATCAATGTTGGGTAACCTCCCAGCTTGGATTGAATAGGTATTTGCTCCCTGTTTTGGCCAAGAAAGTTCCCTCTGGATTTGATGGTGCCATTTTCCCTTGTCAATGCTGCAGGACAAAGGTTCTGACAAAGAAGTGTCTAGTCATTCAGATGGGACAAAAAGATGAGGTCCTGCCCTGTGTACACATTTCTGCAACCTTTCATTCTGGAGTTAGCCCCTCTTGCTGAAAATCTAGTGAACATAAAAGTGGCTGAGTTTTTTAACGGATTATCAAATTTGGTGTGAATGGAATGAAATATAATGGGATTTAACGTCCTACTGTTTGTTCTGTGCAGACTTGGCTACTGAAGATCGGGGGTTTGCCGTACAGTGTGCTATGAGTGAAATTTTGCCCAGACAACGATACTATGGCCTACTCTTATATCAAATTCCAACTGTCAAGGGTTCTTTTAAGTACACACCAAAATGTACACAGTAACACTGTTTTTCATTCCATCTGAACAACTATTCATAATCTTTGCCAGGACCGTCGTCCAGCACCTCTGAATCAATGGAACCAAGCAAGGAAAATCTTGATGAACTTCCTCGGGTAACACAGTGATCGAACATGGGGACTCCATGTTAGCAATCCAAAATCAATGAGTTGATCGTCATTTGTCAGATTTTGACCCCTTTCAAATTAAAATATCGAAATTGTTGGTTCAAAAATTGTTCAATTATTTATTTTCAGTATTTACAAACATGTGATGAATTGAGAATTTCATAACATTCAACATTCTCTGCAAATGACAAAATGCAATATTTGCCTGTCCATAATCTCCCATCCCCTAGTTATCCTACCCCCGCCATAATAGAGACTACAAACATATTTATTTTCAAATTTGGAGTGTAGAATTATGTTCAGTATTCACAAGCATATGATGAATTAAGAATTTCATAACATTAAATGTTCTCTGCAAATGACAAAAAGCAATATTTGCCTGCCATAATATATAGACTACGAACATATTTATTTTCAAATTTGTAGTGTAGAATAATGTTAGTGTGTGGATTGATCCTATTGATTTTGAAATTTAGTGTGAGGCAGGCTGATCAGAGAGGATGAACCCTGTTCATTTTCAGCATTCTAGGACTTCTGATCCAGAGATATTTTTGGCGGCCTTAAAAACTTGTGGTTGAAATCAGATCAGCTGCTGTCTATGGTTATATATGTTTCTCGAGAACTCTACTTAACTGTGTGGGCATATTTCATTGCTTTTCCGTCTCTCTTTGTAGAGAATGCCGTACATTAGAAATTTTTTAATCTCAAATGCATTCATTTCTCGTAATCCACATGAAGTATTTTTAACAATAGTTACATAACTAATTATGTTTTTATAAGGGTACATATAAGTTTTAGTATCATGAATGGTATGAATAGACAAAAGATTTTCTGCCTCAACAACTGTATTGAAGACTAATTACAAAGCTCAGTCATCCATTTCTTACATTAGCATTATCTAGATAAGATCGTATACCTCAGGTTCTTTGGCTGGGACCCAATGTTTACTACTATCCGATGTAAAGGAGTTTATAAGTAAATAAAATTTATTTGAACTGTTCAACGTCAGAATTATCAAGAATAATAAGACCTTGCCTAAAAGTGATTAAAAGGTCAATCATTATCCATGTATCAGTCTAGTCCAAATTATATGTATTTATTTTCCATTATAAACCCAATTACCCGTACAATGCAACGCATGTGAATTAAAGTAGAAATTTGGAAGCACACTATTTTCTTACAGAATTGATGATTGTTTTGCTATTATACTTTGAAAGGCTTTTATTAAATGTGTCAATTATTATGGCCATGTTCTTAGACCTGAGATGTTATTCATTCTTTTACTGGAGCCGCCAAAGATGTATTTTAATGAATAAAATTTGTTAAGTTGGGGCAACAGGTCTTTTCACACGTTTTCCTTCTCCTTTGTAACTATTTTATATTTTGCATACTTTTGCAAAGAAAGACACTATCTATGCGTCGTAAAATTCCAAATTGTGAACATGTTTATTAGATTGTTATAGAAAGGCTTTACCATAAAGGGATTACCATTAATTTCATACTTTTCAACACTCATGGTTCTATTAACAAATGCATTTGTCATAATTAAATCATGCAAAATATGATTTATGGCTCCAAGGCATTAAAATGGGTCTTGATGTACAGTCTGATAAACTTGCGATAAAGTTAATATTAAATTTTTGATATTGTCACTGCTTTGTACAGATAAATAAATGTCTTATTATTTTTTAAAAAAATGAGTAATTAAAACGGATTTGTATGCTTTTGAATTCATTTCTAAATCTGTTCTTTCTTTTTCTCATAAATATATCAGTTTTGGATTGATGACGCCAGGTATCGAAATCCAATATTATTTTACACTCATGTACTCTATTCTTACTTGGGTTACACTTGGTTGATAACGAACAATAGTACTTTAAACAAATCACAGTTACTTACTTGTTCAATTATTCCAATTTTCTTGCTTAGTAGTTTCTGATTATTGTATAATTTGATGTTTTATTGTATAATTTGATGTCTTATCCTACACTATATAATATGTGTATAATTAGCCTACATTTCAAGCAAACTCCAGGGGTACATTTTCGTGATTGGTAATCATAATAGTATAGAGATCTGAATAGAACAATGGAATCGTTATATGATTGTCAGAAAAAATATCTTTAAAATGTTGCTTGCATTTGATCAAAATATCTTATATCATTTGCAATGTTTCATTGCCAAATGAAGCTGTAACAAATGAATAATTTAGGACTTTGTCAATGATCTTTTGTAATGTAAATAGAATAGCAGAATTATTATATTTCTTTACTTTTGTCAGGGTCACGGTGGCTAAGTGGTTAAGGCGCTGGTTCGCTAGCCTGGAGGTCGGGTGTTCAATCCCTGCATTGGCCGAGATAGTTCATCTCGATTTTCTGGCGTGATATCCCCTTGTCAGTGATGCAGAAGGCAGGCCTGACAAGGACAGCTGCCTAGTCGTTCGGATGGGATGATAAACCCGAGGTCCCGTCTACACATGTTAGCGCAGGTAAAAGATCCCTTGGCAGTTGGAATTTGATATAAGAGTAGGCCATCATAGCACACTGTATGGCGTATGCCCATCTTCCATTAGCCCAGGTTAGGTGCAAAAGAGTAGGACGTTAAATCCTATTTCATTTCATTTTATTTTTGTCCGATTCATGGAGATGGTGGGATGAAATCGATTGAAACTGATGTAAAAACTTGATCTTTAACGGATAATATTTACCCCATGGGTTAATGTCAAAAATATTTTGGATAACCTACTTCTCAACTTAATAAAATATGCAATAATCAATGAAGCATTCAAATGGAATAATTTTTTTATGATGTTTTCATGGGTGTCATCCAAAATTCATTTTTAAATGTATCCTGTTGATAAAGCCCCCCAGTTGTATGAATTGGAAAGTCAAGTGTGACATTGTCCAATTCACTTCTTGATAATTGAGTACAAAGAAGCCATAGAGAAAAGCACTTTTCAACCAATAGTAGAGCAAGGTTAATCTTCAATATAGCTGCATGCATGTCATGAATTAAAAGAAACCTAGATATATAGGGTGTGTTGATCTACTGTCCACTGCGTTTCAGTGTTGAACAGTAACAATATGATCAGTGTCACCTCTGTAATTGATGTTAACAGTTTAATAGTTATTGTACTGGATATTAACTTGTCTAGTCTACAATAATATTTGTCAGGAGAGGTTGTTGTTGATTGTTCTATAGTTTACAGGTACGAAGGGGGCGTACTTTTTTTTTTGTTTAATGATTGTATTGATTTGATAGTGTTTACAGATTTTTATATATTTATTTTCAGACGATTAGGCAATATGGATACTGTTGCCTCTGCAGCTGTTAATGATAACGTACAGCTGAAGAACATAACATTTCATAATCCAGACGAGTACCAGAATCCTGCATTTAACATGGAACCTGAGAGAACACCCCCTCCACCATATAATGGTCATCAGCATTCACCCAGTAATAGTCATGTTGAAAATGGAATTAATAGTTTACCTGATCCTAGTTTGAATAAAGATGGTTCACCGAGTAATAAAGCTCTTACAAAACAATCATCTGTAGCTAGTGATCGAAGTTCTGTTAGTAATATTAACTATGATGATATGTTTATTGGTAAGTAGTTAATTAGATTTAATATGATTTATATACTGGTACCAGAATTTACTGTTAAAAACCCAGTTCTGTTTCTTGTAACTGATGTTAACTTTTTTTTAAATGATGTATGTGGTATATCATTTCTTACTTATTATTATTATTAAATTAATTTTAAAAAAAAACAACAAATTTTAGAAGCAATTTAAAGAAAATATATAATATTAAAAGATTATTTCAAATCTGTTCAATTCTATAATGATTATATTAGCTTGCATTTGCATTACAAACATGAAAAGCATTAAAATTGAAAACTTTATAACCTGACCTAAGTTGGTGCTTCATTTACAACTCTTGGCATTTAGTACAAGATGATTTTTAGATAGTAGGACGTTAATCCCCATTTCATTTCATTTTCTTTGAATATATTTATTATTGATTGTTTTAGATGAATCTGGGATGACCCTTATTTACTCCAAGCATGAGGTGAGTTGTGTGTTTTTTTTAATTGGGGGTAGTGCAAACATTTATAACCATTATTGTCGTAATTTTTATATCAACAAATCAAAAATATAAAACAAATCATATGTCAAGTTCAAAATGATCTTTCAAAAAGGCCGGCAGCTAAAATTTCTAGCCTGCTCGTAAACCCATTTTTGTATCTTGCATCTTTCTAAACAAACAATACAATTTTTGAAAGCAAAAACCTGATGAACACAAATTCACAAAGTTCTTAGCAAACTGTTTACTAGAACTTGACTAGAGGTGACAATTGTCATAATTGTGAAGAAAATCATACGGTCATACTTTAAATTGTGAAGTTCTCATAGAATTGAATATTGACAAAAATACCTAATGTCTCATTTTTTCTTAAACAATTAGATTCTTTTTTAAATTGTGTGAATTTGCATAGAACATTCTCTAGCTAATCTTTTCCTTTTTAACATATTCATAATTAATGTTTCAAGAATCCTTAATTGTAAAATTAGGAGGAGTAATTGTATTTAGTGGTAACTATTTATAATCACTATCAGCTGGTAATATATAGATAAACTGTTCAATTAAAAACAGGAAACAAAGCGGATCTGATTTGATAACATCGGTACTTGCTATGACCTACTAACAAGAAGTGACAGTATTGTACCAAAAACAAATACTTCTATTTAAAACCTTAATTTTCTCTTGCTAAATATTGTGTTGTATTTGCACTGTATTGTTAATATCAAATTTTGCGTATCTGTAGAAAAGAATACACCAATGGTTATTATCATGTAACAAACTAGATTTTATTTTCATTTTGTTCATTTGGATAGTCTATAGTTACTTGATTAAGAAATAAAAACATGTTTAAGAAAAACCTGTTCAAATGTCTCCATAATCAGATAGTAAGAATAATACATGAGAAAAACACACCTTACATAATAAAAAAACAGACAGAAGACAAACTAACAGACATGACTCAGATATGAGAAAACAATATATTGTTATACTTTTCATATAGTTATAGACAATCGTTCTAATTTAAGTTTTGTAATGAAATGTCTTTTTTTGGACATTGATGAAATACTATTTATAGAATAGTACCCATCTGTAAACACTCAAATTTGAATAGTTTTTCAAGGTTTTTCAGACTGATCTTTTAGTATTCTTTATTCAGTGTCAAATAAAAACAATAGAATTTCATTTGATTTTTGTCTCATGAAATATTTACTAATAAAAGCAGCTAAATATTCAGAAACAAACTTTCATACTGGTATATAGATAAAGGAAAATATATTGATTTGAGGGATTTATGAATTCAGGGATTCTAAAAATGGACCAAAAAATTGATCATGTTGATTGAAGATGTAGATGTAAGATTTAGATAAAGAGATGACCATTTATGTTTTAAAATAGATAATGAACAATGAATATATTTAAATTTTCAGTCAAATTACATTATTCTAGTTTTTTTAAGATAGATAATGAACAATAAATATAAAGAAGATTTCAGTCAAATTACATTATGAATAGCACAAGAAATAGCAAAAATAATCTTGATTATCAAGTAACATTGCCATAATCATAATCCAAATCTTGATTTCCACTTTATGCTGGTGTAATCAATTTAAATATCTCAGCCATCCAATGGTCCAAAGAGTGGATTATATGGGGTTAACATGTGAATTAATGTTAAAATAATAATTTATATAATATCTGAAGCCAGAACAAAAGGGAAGGTTTAACTCTTACACAATTTAGCTTTAAATTGAATTGCATTTAGATAATTGAATAGTAAAATCGGAATTTGATATGACACATAAGACCTGTTATACATTAGTATGATTAAACATCAAACCCATATAATCAAATGATAAAACTATTATGTAAGTTAAACATAATAATTCATTGAATTAATGTTACATAAAAGTATATTACATGTAACTGATTGTTTGCGTGATAGTTTATTTACTAAGTGCCATTGAAACTATCATATTATATAATGTGACAGTAGAACATAATTTAGATAAAGTTTAATTGAAGAGATAATACAGTTATAGTATTTCATGATTTCAGGGTAATTAAACTAGGTAAACATCTCTGGGCAGAATTTCCATTGGTCATGTGACAAGGTTTTTTCAATAGATTTCTAATTAAGAAAAATTAATAGAAAGTCTTTAATTTTACATTATGGTTTAAACTGTTACTTGTTCAACACAATTGTAGATCCCAATAATGTTTTTATTTATTAATTCAACACTTATATTATTTTTTTCTAAATCAAAGTGGTTGTAGCCCATTAAAGAACCACAAGTGTCTTTGGCAGTAATGCTTGGTCAAGTAATATTTCCTTAATATCAAATTTCACACCAGTTTATCTACGCTAATTATTTAACATTTAACTAAGAAAAAAATCAAAATACCAACGCTAGATAATGTTCCTGCCTGGATTTAAAACAGCAGACAACAATGAGAATCTGTGGTTTCTTACTGTTCTTCCATCTGACAACAAAGAACCCTACACGCACAAGAAATAAAAATAAAACTATATCTGAAATAACCCAAGTGTTGACATTTCAATCCATCTGTCTATTTCCATCAACTTATAAATTATTCGTTTTTTGTGCTGAAAGTATCATACAAAGCAAATACAATCTGAACCTATTTCATTTTATTTTTTATACTTTTGATGGCCTCTGACCAGTTGTACTTGTGTCTTTACTACACTAGGATCTGGAAGAGTTGTTAAATAATCCACGTTGGTTGATGTGAGGGATTAGTCAATGAAATAGTCTGTTGCAGCAAGTTTTTAGCATGCATGAAACGGTGGATACTAAAAACAT
Organism: Patella caerulea; assembly: GCA_036850965.1. NCBI lineage: Eukaryota > Metazoa > Mollusca > Gastropoda > Patellidae > Patella > Patella caerulea. The sequence goes on from JAZGQO010000011.1 coordinate 21,144,204, forward strand.
CTATGCTGATTCTATGACCCTTGATGCAACCTCCCATTACAACTGGTCATCAAAAGTATAAAAAAAAATGAAACAAAATATAGTTCTGTATTTTAATCAGATTGAAGTAAGTACTACCATAGGCATTGTCTTTACTTGGCAATTCATTTACAGGCTTACGCACACTGGTATGAACAGATGGGACCTTTTAGTGTTGTAATTAAAAACTGATATAGTAATTAACAATTCTAACAGAAATCAATTTGAAAAACTTTTCAGAAAGTTCCCCTGAAAGACTTCTCCAATGAAATTCGAGCAGCTATGGACGTGAAGAAATTTCTCAAAAATACAGTTCTGCTGTTGAATCTGGATAAGAGTAACATGGATGAGATAATTGATGATATGGTGAAGAAGATGTTACAAGGAGCAGAGAATACCAATAGTATCGACCAGGCTAAATCAGCTTTATTTACACATGATTTTGGTAAAAGCCTTTCTAATAGTGGTGTTATTATTGTTGATGTTGGCTGTTTAGGTATGAGTTTTGTGTAGGAAAGTTTTCAAGACACATGTATGTGTATAACCATCGTCTTGTGTGATCATCTGTAGATACTAAAGGAGTAGCTGTAAGTGTTTGGTGATGGATGCTAGTCTCGGGTCAGGTGCATCATTTCTCTGTTGAATACCATTGTCTTCTGTGAATATCTTCCCCCAACAAAAAATTGTACTAGAAATGGTACATCAGGGAGTAAATTTGAATTCAATCTGTAATTCTATCAAATTCAAGGGATGACATCTTTTAGTTATTAGATTGTTTAGGATGTGGTCTTATATGTGTACGCTGTTGATCGTAAAGTATATCTATGCAAGTCAAATATATGGATATCAAGTCATAGAGTTGGTTGCTAAACCTCATTGGATTTATCTTGTAACTCTTGTTTCCTCCCACAAACCCCACATGGTCAAACAAATTATTGAAATAAAAATTTAGTCCCCAAATTACCTTTAGATTATCTACACTACTAGTGAAATCAACTAAAAAAAACTTTTCTACGTGATTAGTTTATACTTATTGATGGTTACATAATTATCATTATATAGCTTACTCCCTGTTCATAATTTCACTACATACGTCATGGTTGATATTTTCTGAGCATCATTTCTGGCTGTTCCTTATAGATCTTGTAAATTTTAATTCATATTAATTGTTAATGCAATGGTAATACTAGATATAGGTTTTAGAAGATAATATCTAACACTAATCTGTTTGTTATTCTCTGTATTCTACAGATTAAAAGTACATGTAGATAAGTACTAAATATACTCTTTTTAAAAATCAATCACTTTACTTCAGTCTGATATACATAAAATCATAAGTTAGCTGTCTGCTCTTTATAGAACATCTTCAGATATTATGATAAATAAATAATTAAACAACAGTCATTGAACTGGATACATCTACGCTTTTCTGGTCTCAACTCTTTCAACGAAATAACTAATAATTAATGTAGAATGTTTAAACTTGTAAATTTCCATTAAGTGAATATCATGACTATATTTGATAGAGAGCATTTTCTGTTTTGTAACACAATAACTTTGTGTCTAATTGAGCTCACATGATTAAACTTTGTGTATACTTTCAATCATCAATACCTTAACTAAGGTTGATTATGGACATGTTAAGCAGAGTGATAAGCAATTAAATTGTTTAATGTTTTATAAAAAGATAAATATGCAAGTAATTATGAGAGTTATCAAAGTTGTTATTACTTTCTGCTCTTTATGAACTCAACAAGAAATCTTCTTTTGTTTTTAGAGAATAATGAGTTTTTAGATTTAATGTTAATAAAAGAAAACCATAAAAAGCTTTTAAATTTAATGAAGTAAATATCACATTGAATTTGAGTTTTATATTTAATATTTTTTTTAAATTGTTTCGGTTGATTTTTATTACAGTACATCAAATGAGTCGAACTCTACAATCTACAAGTATATCTGAAGGTGGTGGTTTTGATTATGATCAGAATTGGGTGTGTGCTATGTAAGTATATCAGATCTATGAATAATTAATAAAGTAATATACTAGAAGGTGTATACCAAATGATAAAATATAATAAAGAGGATGTTTGCCTGTTTCTAGTTTTTGCTAAAAAAAAATAAAAATAGAGAGGGTCACCTCCAGTAATCTAAGGGTAAATAGATAATATAGGTGTTAAGGACAAATACATATAATAGAGGTCTATGTTATTATTATTAATATATCGATTGCACACACTACATCATTGGGTGTTTATATCTTGAACCCTATCATTAATAGTAAAATAATTCATGTAGATTAGTATTGAATTATTGTTATGGTTCGTCGGTTGAACAATTTTTTTGTTCTTTGTTTTCGAGTAAATGTTTATCATTTATCTAATAATAAAAGGATCTGTTCCTATTTAGATAATATTTTGTCTATAATGTCTGTCATATAATTTCACTAATAAATAATGTAAATAATCTTGTATTCTGGACAAATGGATCAAGATAAACACAGTGTTATAAAAGATATTACTGGTACCTCTCATTATCGACCAACACACATTCCTCTTAGGCTGAGCACAGATTTATAAGCCAATTTGTTGGTAGAGACATTGGAACACAATAACTATCATTTAGTGAGAACGATGAAACTTAGCATATAGTTGTATTACATTAATACATTTCGAAGTTCGATGATGATCATTTTCTGCTAAGGCTAATATACATAAGCCGTTTGATGTATTATTCTTTTTAAAAAAAATAAATATGCAGGAAATCAGTGTGTGTCATCGATTTACCTCATGATTCTAGCAGAGGCTATCAGCCTCACTCCTGCCTTGATTTTCATGTGGGTGTATATTGTCATGTGTCTGTTGGTCTGTCCGTCCGTCCTTCCACAAGTACTAGTGAACGCTGTAACACCAAAACTTATCCGATTGTTTTAAAATTGATATATGTCGTTTGCGTTAGTGAGGTAAAGAATTCCATTTAATTTCAATAATTTCTGTTTATTACTTCCAGAGTTGCAACCCTTGTTTCTTTTTGTTTCAAACAACAAAAATAAAATCTGATCTCTATGAAATTGTCTTGTAAATGCCCCCAATTATCTACAAAAGCATATGCGACAACCCTTGTCAACTGTTGAGACAATTTAACTGCTGTGGGTGTATGTTTCGTTGCCTGGTAAGTTATATTTTAATATGATTAGTGTACTGCACATTGATTTATTATGTAATTTTAGGTGCAGTATTCCCTCCATACAGTCACGTCATGTGGGTATAGCTAGACTGTCAATTCCAGCTAATCTAGGCAACACAGCACAAGAGGTTTATTTTGTTATTGTTATTCTTACTCCTACCAAAGAGGTAAAATAAACTATTTATAGTAAAAATCCTTATTTCTCAAAAATGATTCACAGTTGATATTAGAATGTGGAAATGACTTGCATCTAGTTCATTAAATTGACATTAGATAGTTCTATGTATACCAAAGTATGAATCTGTCAAAAGTACTAGTGTATTATATGAATATTAGCATAAAATAAAAGATTTTTATTTATTTAGTAAAAATGACATTATATTGTGGATAAGTTTTCAAATCATAATATGCAGACAATTATCTCTTTTTTCAAGGTGAAACATTTTCTGATATAAAATATTCAAGAAATATTTCCACAAAGTGTATTTGGTAGCAACTGATGCAATCTTGGGATCATGTACATGATTATCAGTATTACAAAAAGATAAAATTTTGTTTGTGCATGTGAATATGACCTTTGGATATTTCAGAAAGGTACTAAGAATGAACTGGAAACAGGAAGAACATTTGCTACCTTGTTTTCTGATGCTGATTTCCGATTGCGTCTGCTTGATGCCAATACTGAAGAGCAATTTAAAAAACTTTTAGAACAACAAACTCATGATCTATCTGAAAGACAGAGAAGAACAGATGAAAAAATTCCTGTATTTGACGATGAAGAAGTTCCAGTAAGTTTTCTTATCTTATAAAGAGTTATGTGAACAACTATTTATTTCTTATACATTTATATCCTATGGTAAATTACTTACATTAAATGGGTATTATGGGAGATTAAATAAAGAGCTGGCAGTTCTCACTATCATAGTTAAAAACTAGATAATGTAAAGGGAATATGCTGAAAAGTTAGCAATTGAATTTTGGGTGTAGCCTCGATCAAACGTTATTAAAGTCAATAAGATAAAAAACATAGTCTCAATATTCCATTTTTGGATTTAATCATGATTGAGCGTTGAACAGCAGATCTGATTATAAGGTGGCATCAAGAGGTAATTTAAGACTTTTAATGTTAATAAATGTCTAATTAATTACAATTAGCAGATTTAGCTCTTGCATAATGTATTTTTATACGTCCACATTGAAATGTGGTCGTATATTGTCGTCGTCCCCATCCGTCCGGCGTCCACAATTGCTTCTGGACACTAGAGGCTAAAGTTAATATCCGATTGGCTTTAAATTTATACACAGTGTTTAAGGTCATGAGACGAAGAAGCCTATTGTTTTTCAGCGATTTCCGATAATAACTACCAGAGTTATGGCCCTTGATCACTTCAAAAAATCTTGTGGACGCTCTAGACGCCAAAGTTAATATCCGATTGGCTTTAAATTTACACACACTGTTTAAGGTCATGAGACGAAGAAGCCTACTGATTTTCAGTGATTTCAAATAATTACTTCCAGAGTTATCTCCCTTGATCACTTCAAAAAACCTTGTGACGCTATAGATGCCAAACTTATCACCCGATTGACTTCAGATTGATACACACACAGTATTTTGATTTTCAATGAATTTTGATAACTGAACAGCTAAATCCATGATGTTAAATGTTTCCTATACTAATTGTAAGCGTGGGGCAAACCTTTATAAAAAAGCAAACAAATTCTAATGATTTTCAGATAATTACATAATGAGTTGTTACTCTTAATCAGATTTTAGTGTATTACAAATGTTTCATTACCAAAAAAAGTAAAAATATGCGACAACCCTTGTTGACTGCCCGGATGATTTAGCTGCTGTGGGCATGTTTCGTTGCCTGGCAACCCCTCTTTAATTTTACAGAAAATGAAATGTGGTTTTATGAAAGGAATAAGAGGTGATCTGAAACGACGTCTTCCATATTATTGGTCCGATTATAAAGATGGTATTATTTTCTTTTTATCAATCACATTTAATGTTGTCTGTTGAATCTTTCATCAGCTCCATCCATATTTTGGGGGGAATATTTTACAGCATATATTTGAACAAAGATTCTAATCTTGTTATATTCTTTAACTTGAAACAATAATTTTTTAATTAAAGACGAACGAACTGTGAATGACTAATTAATATGATTATTTTAACAGGTATTGTTGGACCGAAGAGTATTCAGAAGACCATATCTACAACGTTATTTTTGTACTTTGCCTGTGTCTTGCCATGTATTGCCTTTGGTGTTCTTAATGCCTACAATACTAATAATATTTTAAGTAAGTACATTCGTTTTGATTTATATATATTGAATTTCAGAGTTATTGCCCAAGATCACTTTGTTAAATAATGTAATTCCCTAAATGAAAAAGTTATCACTGTGTGACATTTGTGTTGTCTATCAAACAAAGAATTATTGATTATAGACAATTTTCATTAATTACAAATGTTGTTACGACACTTCTTCACTTTGTAGCATCTATTAGAAATATATTTTTTTTAGATTGCTTAAAACCTTGTCAAAGTTAATACCGATAATCATTTCTAGAATTATTATCCTTGTCAACTTTTCTGAGAACTGTATCATCAAAAGTGGTTTTTTATTTTTCAGCTGTTGAAAAGGTGTTATATGCTCAAACATTTGGTGGTTTAGTATTTGCTATTTTTGGTGGAACACCACAGATTGTATTATTAACTACTGCACCTCTAGCTTTATATACTAAAAGTAAGCCTTTAAGTCTTAATTTCTTGAAACTGTGGCCATCTCAGTTAGATTGTATCTGTACCTAATTAAACCCATGGGTTCTTTAGTTTCATCCCACTAAAAATAATCTACTGGTGTTTTAGAAGACATAAAAAAACCTACATATATCTCTATCAGATTTAAAAGTCAGTTAATAGACCCTTTATTTACCAAAGACAATATAAAAGGTAGTCTGAAATGTACCATAAAGGTAACCAGTTGTTAAATAGTATTAAATCTACCTAAATCTACTTTCTAGTAATATGACATTGTCAAATTTATTGTCTTGGAATCCTGTTATTGATTGAAGGATAAATCATTTTTATTTGTGAACATTGTAATCAAGATGGTTTTAATTATCTAAATTACTGTTAAAAAGAAAGTTTTTGTCTCATATTATTGTTGAATTTTGATCAAGCTATTTCTTTTGAAAATAATTACAAAATTAAAGGTATATATATATGCATTGTGGTGTTTGATAATTTGGTATTAATTTTTCTATTTTTGTTTTTCAGTTATATATAGTATCTGTGAAGATTTTGATATCAATTTTCAAGCCATGTTCACATGTGTGGGGTTGTGGAATTCCGCCTTCCTTGTTGTATACTCATTCTTTGATTTAAGTGTCCTGATGCAGTTTTCAACTAGGTGTGACCATTTTACTAAATATCAATACTTTTATTTATCTTTGAACTTTATAGTAAATTTTTTGAAAATATTGAATTAAATGAATTTATTAAACATTTTTGAATAGGTAATTTTATTATTCTGTAGATGATATATGTGCTCAATTAAGTACACCATATACTGTAAATATTTGAAATTGATGTCTTAAGGATACACTATTGCAGGTCTTTCTTTAGACCTTAAATGTTATATGAATTATTAATTAGAAATTTTATTAACATGATAAGACCATAATCAACACTCAATGAGATTTTGACTAGATTACAACTGTTCAGCCATTTGATTTAAAAATGAAGAAGTGAATCTAAGTCTGGAATGTATCTGCACTGTGTTTCCGATAAACAATCAATGCACACATCTTGTCAAAACTACAAACAGTGATAACTTGGTTCAGAATAAAGTAGTTTGAATAAGATTTTTAATTAATTCATTTTGCATAATCTATTTATGAACTATTATAGCAAGAACAGCCAGCTCTTTGTCTAAATTTTACATAGTGTATCTTTAATATATCATATTTTTATAGAATGATAAAATATTGAAATAAGACAAATAAAATAAAATTTCTTCAATCCACATATTTTCCTCTCGCAATTACAGGTCATCAGAAGAAATATTTGCCATCTTTATATCAATAGCTTTTGCGGTTGATGCATTTAAGAATACAGCCTTAAGTAAGTTGGATAACATTTGTTTCTTTGAATTGTAATTATTAAAGAGTGTTGATATGCTGAGGCATATGTGATGACAGTGTAGTGTAAAAGACTGGAATGTTTTCAGAAATTACTTGGACTATATTTTCGAGCTTATATATGAAATAGATTAATATTTAACAGGGGGAAAAAAGACAAGATAATACTTTTATTCAAGGGAAGTTAACATGTTGGAGTATGCATTAAAACTCATATAAAGATATATCAACACACACATTTACATAGACATTACTAATATAGAAACTAAGATATGATGATGCCGGGTGGACTGGAAAGTGGAATTGAGAAGTGGAGCGAGTGCTTACTAGAATGATGCAAAATCAAAATATGATGCACAGAAGTACAACAAAACTGATTGTGTGAACTTCTCTGATACATGATACACTTGCTTATGTCTAACTGAAGCAATAGCTTGGATTTTGAGGTTACAAAGCAAATTACTCTGTCCAAAGGCTTATATATATATAGTATTTGGTAAAATTTCATTGCTAGATTGCTAGGAGGTGTTATACCTCCCCTAAATAACAGTATTTCCTGAAATTGACATTTACTTATTTTTATTTGTAGATTTTGAACAATATTATTATGTACCGGCATGTGATAAAGCTGTAGAAGTTGTTAATAATACAATTACTATTGCAACTACTACCGTAGCAAATGTAAATGCTACAGTACCAAATATTACCAGTACCATAGAATCAATAGAACAAGAATGTGGTAGAGATATTAGTATGCTGTATTTATTGTTGTTATTTGGTACTTTATGGGTTGGTGTAGCCCTATATAATTTTACAAAAACGTAAGTACCATACTGTTTTGAATGTAATAATTACATATACATGTATACCCACCAGTCCAGTTTTCAGTGCTTTATCTACCAAATTAATACAAAAAATTAGTGTGAATTTGTAATGAGCTGAAATAATTCCATAAACAAAACGTTTAATGCCACTCTAACTTTCATGAACAACTGAAAAATTGTTAGTTAATGTTCATAAATATATTTTGAGTCAGATATACCTCCTAGGTTTTCTCTTGGTTTTGTCAGTTTGTTTCACAAGTTTTTTTAAAATTTAATTTTGAAATATTTGATTGAAATTTGGTACACTACTGTGCAAAGCAAGGGTGCAGATTTCCAATATATTTTAATTTATGGCCTTTTGTCCGATTTCTGGTAGTATTTTAGATTAAAGTTTGTGATATTTGGAGACACTGTATAGATCAGATCAACATAGGCCCAGCCTGTTCTCCAATCCATTTCCAAATGGAATAAAATAATGTTTACATTTATTACACACTATGCTTATAGATTATGACACTTATTAATGAAATTACCTGCATGAAAAGTTTAATGTCTATAAAGATATTTCAGATCTCTTATTTTTATTATTAGAATATAACTAGAGTTTTATATTTTATATTTCAGTCCATATTTAAACAGTGCTAAGAGAGAATTATTAGCTGATTATTCGTTACCTGTATCTGTAGTGATTATGTCATTCTTTGGTGCTTATGTTTTTAGACAAGTTAACAGTAAGTACGTCTATAAAGTATAATGTGTAATTTTGAGGATTAAAGGGAGACGACTTTTCTTTGACTTATTTATCATCGACTCTATACTACAGCATAATATTTTATTTGAGGTACAGTATTTACATCGTTTTTGATAGGACCGCGTGAATCTGGTCTCAATTTACATTCAACTTATTAGAGTGTCAGAATTCAGTATACATGCTTTTCACATATCTGGGTTTGTATTTCAAATTTTAATGAAAAAAAACAAAAAAAAACAGAAGATGATGTAGAGAGTTATATCTTAAAATCATGGTATAACACAACGTTGTTAAATCTACTGTGCGCATACAGGCAACTTGAGGTATCATACTATAAGCATGTAATGATCTTCTGTATATATCATTGTAACCAACCTTTTAGTTTCACCTCTGAAATATGAGAGTTCTGGGGTGGGGGGGATGTGGTCGTATGGTTAAATGTCTGTGGTTTCAATTCCCTCTATGTAATTTGTCAAGGAGTAGGGTTGTCATAGGGTTTTTTACCGGGTCCTCAGGTCTCTTCCCACTGCTTAAGACCCCAGGCAAATTATTGATATAAAATTCTCGAAATGACTTAGTGTCAAAAAATGTCAGATCAAGACCAATAAGTCAACAAAAATTACCATACGAGGTAAGACACTGACTCTCCAGTCTGAATGTCGCATGTGGCGAGTGATTTCTGGGTGTCAGTGATGCAAAAAGGAGGGCCTGACAAAGACAGCTGTCTATTCATGATCTTGTGTATATATTGGCCTGCCCGTAAAAGATCCCTTGGAAGTTGGAATTAGACATCAGAGTAGGCCATAGTGCCGCTGCCCGGGAAAAATGCCCCTTGGCATACTGTATGGCATATGCCCATATTCATTAGCCCAGTCGGAGTAGGATGTTAACCCCCATTTCAATCCATTTCTACAAGGTAGAAAAGGAGGAGAAAAACTTAATAAAGGGTACTGGAATGGTGGAATTAAGTAGTGGTTTGCCTCCTGTTTTGAAATCATTTCAGCTTAATAATCAATTACTTGTATTTTTCAGTGGGTAAAGCTTTTGATGCAGCAAGACAGCCTAACATATTTCAGTTGATAGATATGTCATCACTTTCGGTGGGTGCCATATTTGGTGCTATGGGTCTTGGATTCTGCTTGTCATTACTTTTCTTCATGGATCAAAATATTTCAGCTGCATTGGTCAATGCCCCTCAAAACAAGTAATTAATAATATCATTTCTTATATATATATTTAGTATTGTATGTGTTAAAGATAATCAGATCATCTAGTTAAAGAGTAGTCTGAAAATCTTGATCTCTATTATTAAAAACTATTAACGCAACCTTTATAAAACTAGTCTAGATTCTATAGTTTTCAAAATGTCATCTATGTTCCATAATATGTATTTGTTAGAATTTTTATCCACTTCTATCAAATTTGCTCAATATTAAAATGGAATTGTGTTGTTAGGACACTAGATTCACAACCACAATTTCATGGATTTAAATACCAGCATCGGCTGTGGCGAACCATTAAGACTTGTCAGCCTAGTTGCAGTTCATGCTTTGCAGGTCTTACAAATAAACTATTTCTAGTTTTGACTGTATGATACAGAAGGCTGAACTCTTGTTTCTAAATTGGTAGTGCACACAAGATATATCTTAGCATTTAGAGTCCAATGATGTGTGGGCAAACTGGTTGTCAAAGATCAAACTGAAATTACATTTACATGTTTGGGTTGACTTGAGTAAAGTTTTGAAAACCTCGTTCTATTCAATAGGGAGGGTTGGGATGGCCTAGTGGTCCAGAGTGCCTTTCGACCTCTAGCTGGTTGGTCACCACTGGCTTGTGGCTATTTGGTTTAGATCCCTGGCACCTTCTCAACCTTGTGTGTTTCCTCACACTACTAAAGACCCTTGCGCACAGCCGCAAGCGAATTATTGAAATAAAATTAAAACCATATGTTAGTCCTGAAATGACCTAGTTTGTGTCAAGTGGACGTTAAACCCCATGTCTCCCTCTTTCATTCTATTCAATGATATTAAAACTTCGTCTTATGATTTGATTTAAAGTTACAACATGCCAGTATATACTGCTTTAATGTAAAGATTGTGGCAGTGGAAAAAAATCAATTATAAATCAATGCAAACTGGAATCATCAATTTGACTCACTATTAAGATAGCATTTTGTAATTAAAAACATATATGTGTATAATATTACAGTGTTGAGTTATGTTTGTTACAGGATGAAGAAAGGTACTGCTTATCATTGGGATTTATTAGTAATAGCAGCAGTTAATGCTTTACATTCTATTGTATGCTTTCCCTGGGTACATGCTGCCTTACCACATTCACCACTACATGTTAGAGCTTTAGCTGATGTCGAAGAACGGGTTGATCAAGGACATATCTATCAAATGTAAGTAATAAATTGTTATATATATCATGGGGATGTTAAAAAGTCAAGTTGATTACCCTGAATGGATGAAAAGAAGTAAAGTTTTATAAATCTATTTATAACAGAATTCCCTTACTTCAACAGAAGTTTTACTCAGGAATTGTTTGAATGAACAATAGCATAAACTCACTCCTATAGATTCTACATTATTGTGTTATAATATAGGGAAGTAAGATGTTATTCTAATGGCTAGTTTTACTTCTAATTAAATTGTGTTTTGATATAATTATATTTCTATATTTTAGTATTGTGAGGGTGAGAGAGACGAGATTAACTGCCATATTTTCACACATATTAATAGGATGTAGTTTATTCTTTATGAATATATTAGCTTATATTCCTACACCTGTTTTATATGGTCTCTTCCTATATGTAGCAGTTACTTCCTTGTATGGTAATCAATTCTTTGAGAGAGTTGAACTATTCTTTACCGAACAGGTATAAAAAACTTTATTAATTATGCCTAAAATTTGTTTTGCTTACTGTCAACATGAATATTCAATAATATGGACTATCATTCAGTACACTTTATTTTGAATCTATATCTTAAAGTTACCTGGACGTAAGGTTTTCGATCCCTGTATTGGCCGAGAAAGTTCATCCAGATTTTCCGGCATGGTTTCCCCTTGTCAGTGATGCAGGACGGAGGGCCTGACAAAGACAACTGTTTGGATGGGACGCAAAACCGAGGTCCCATGTGCACATTGGCATGCACGTAAAAGATCCCTTAAAATTTGGAAATCGATATAAGAGTAGGCCGTAGCGACGATGCCCGGCAAAATTTTTTCCATGGAACACTGTATGACGTATGCCCATCTTCATTAGTCCAGGCTAGGAGCAGAACAGTAGGACGTTAAACCCCATTTCATTTCATTTATATCTAAAGTTTCATTTTGAATTGAGACGAGTGAAAGCTGTAGTTTCTATGTACATTACAGGAAGCTCTTATAATAACTTCTATTTTATTTTGTTTTTTTAGGCAGCCTACCCACCAAATCATTACATTCGTCGAGTACCACAACGTAAAATGCACATCTTTACTCTGCTACAATTACTACAGCTTCTTGTGTTGTGTGGATTTGGATTTTCACCATATCCTTATCTAAAGATGTTCTTCCCTGTCTTAATCTTCTGCCTTATACCCATCAGGTATGGTTCATATCTTACTCTTTATTTTAAAAAAAATGGTGCCATGGTTGCCAAGTGGGTAAGACGCTGACTCGCTAGCATGGAGTCTTGAGTTTTTGATCCCGGCATTGGGATTTTATGTCATGTTTTCCCTTGTCAGTGGTACAGGAGAGAGGAGGTTCCGTGTAGATATTGGTGTGCACGTAAAAGATCCCTTGGCAGTTGAAATTTGATATACGAGTAGGCCTTAGTGACACTGCCTGGGCAAAATTTCTCCTCAAAGCACACTGCAGGGCATATGCTCATCTTAATTAGCCCAGTCAGAGCATAGGCCTTATTCACAAAATTTTAACTAAGATAAAATCCAAATTTTAGTTATTTGATTGGATAATATTAGATTGATTTTAGTGCTTAGCCAATCAAAACTAAAGTATCTACTAAAATTTGGATTTTATCTTGGGTTAAGATTTCGTGAATAGGGCCCAGAACAGTAGGACATTAAACCCAATTTAATTTTATTTCCCATTGAAGGTATAATGTTAGTGATATGACGATAACTATAAATAAACCTTTCTACTGTTTATTTTCAGACACAAACTCATTCCAAAAATAATTGATAGCAAATACCTGAAGGCTATGGATGGACATTAAATAGAAAAACTGGAATGTGTGGAATGAATTTTACGATGGATTTATCATGAATGATTTGTGCTGAAATATGACTTTTACCATAAGTTTTAACAGTGCTAATGTGAATTACATAACTGTGTTTCTTTTATTGTTCATTTTAATTGTTATCTTATTTTAATTTTTCATGACTGCCGTTATACTTTTTTGCAGGGCAAAGAATTAATTATATGATAGTTTTCATTTTGCTCATTTAAAGTTGTCTTACAAATTGTTCTGATATAATCTAAATGGTCCTTTACTGGTAATTTTATTTTAAAAAAAAACATAATACAATCCTGGTGCATTATTGTACATAATTCACACTGTATATATTTGATATATAATTTTATATATATATACATAATATGTGATATTTCTAAACATATTTTAATGTTGAATCTCCCCAAAAGAAAATCATTTAGTTTACTGGTACCTGTTGAATTGACTCCAACTTTATGAATCTCTTATTTGAAACAATGGCATGTTGTTTGTGATAGTTTACCGTAAAATATGCATAATAAATCAAATCAATGAATATTTACATCGAAAAAGCATTTGTAACAGGAGATATAAGATATATAACATATGGTTTTACTATATCTTGATGTAGTTAATATATTTTGTTGTATAATTACATGTATACCTATTACTTTTATCTATATGATTATAATTTTGCCAGAGTCAGATTTGAAATTGTATGGTAACAGAATGTTTTTCAATGTGTGTAGAGCCCATTGCTCTAGATAGAGGTCTTGGCATTGTAGCAATAGTACCAAATTACCAACTTTAAACTGGCTCTGTGTTATAACTTATTTTATAAAATGAAATCTATAGAGGACCAAGAAACATATCTTAAAGAATAAACATATTGATAATATTGTCTGTGATAATATTATTTAAATTATCACATTCCAAAATACCTTGTATGTACATTTATTTTTGATGTATAAATCATTTATTTTTACCTTCTAAGTAGCTAATGACAACAATTTGTATATGTAGGAGAAGTACTATATATTTAAAACATGGAAATAATTTTTAGTCATTTAGAAATTAATAGATAGGAACTTTTAGTTCTCATTGTACAGTGTATCAAATTTTATGAAAAAAAGGAAAATGTGCGTAAAAAATGATTTTAAGTTAGATTTAAATCTTAATGTGTTCAAATTATTGTTTTATATTGTATTAATTTTGTGAATTGTTATTGTTTTTAATATGAATAAATATTTATAAGTCACTAATTATATATTTTAAACAATTGTGGTTTTCAGTACCATTAATATTTTACATAATAATAAATAAATGCATTAAAGTTGTTTTTATTTCTAAAATGAGTTTCTTTCAATCTGATCAAAGGAAATTCTCAATTTTGGTGACAGTACAGTGATCGTTTAACTTTTTCAATAGTCCTACTTCATTAGGACTTTTCCCCACGAAAAACTGGAAAAGTTTAATAAGATTGGATGACAGTTGTGGACGCATCTGTGAAAAGTTATATTTATTTGTTTTGAAATTTTTCACCCAGAGGAACCACCCTACTACCCCTGGTGATGCTACTGTTTGAGTCATAACTAGTTCACCTAATACAATAAGGTGAGAGCAGGATACTATAACATAGACCTTATTCTAAACATGATCCATCTTAAAAGTGCAAATACACTGATTTTTGTCAACCAGTATGTAATTTTACAGAAAACTAAAACTATATGTTGTAAGTTCACGTGTGTGACAGATATGATCTTAGATGAGTTTGATTTGGGGTGCATCACACCTTCCATTCTGGGGCTATTTTCCCTTTCTATTACGCAAAATGAGAAATACATAAAGAGCTTGTGAACTTATTTTCCCAAAACCTTGTGACGTGGATATTGGCTATATTTTTTTAACATATTTCAGATTTGTTCTCAAGCTTTGGGGAAATAAAAGGGTGAACCATATCCATTCACAATCGGCTTTTCACGACTTTTCGTTCCCACATTATTCCCTTTGCCGAAAAGTTCGTGAATATGAAAAATGCCGATCATTTTAAAACTCTGCATACTTATTCTTTATAGCTAAGGATGACCCATATTGTTTTTGTTGAATGCATGACCCCCAGGGACAGAGTTACACTTATACACCCACATTTTCATGTTGACATATAACGCCATCGGTCCCGTCGGAGAATTGATAACAAAACGAAAAAAACACGCTGTGCTATTTTAAATTCCATTTAACTGGCACTCACTTAATTCATTAAATATTCGCTTATCAATGTTAATAAATCTACGCTAATCAAATAATAATTAGTATTTAAGGTTTTTTGACCAAAAATATATAATGAAAAAAAAAAAAAAAACACGTTCGTACCAGTGCGTTAATTTTAGTTTTAAATTTCTCTCATTAAAGGCGCTAAATCGCTAACATTTTGGACCTAGAAATTGACTCAAGTGGGTCGCAACGCATATAATACTCTAATATGAATGTATATAAACTGATTTGCATTCAATGGTTTGCGTTTTTACTCTAATTTCAAATCAGTTATTTTCGTCGAAATAAACCAGCATTGTCAACCGAAGGCATTTTTTAGCGTCTAGTTATTCCAGACTACATTCGCCGTTTGATTTGGTACAATGTTTCTAGCCTCGTTCCTCGAGTCTCTTGCTATAACTTGGGCTGAAACGCATTATGGTACACGATTCGTGTACCAATGGTAAAATATTTATTTTGTCTTAAATATTGGATATCAGAAGCCCATCTTTTTCCGGTAAGATCACATCATCAATTTTGATTTAAATTGATAAATAAATTCGTGTTTTCAATGTTGAAGATTTTGGATGATATTGAGTTAAAGACTTAGCTCCTTTAACAAATACTATTTATAATAGGACAAATAAAGAAATACAGCAAACGCCAGTATCGGCAAAGGCTTTTTTTAAGGAGTTGAAACGTTCTCCTACTATTCTACGCTATAGAACTAGCAGAAAACCACCGAGATTAAATTGACTAAATTAATACAAAGGCTGCAACTAACAGATTAATAATATTAATAATTTTGGTTCCTTTCGATAATCGCGTCTATCCTAACGTGACGTGCACAATTTTATTGTGGTGTATGTATTCAGTTTTAATCAACATTTAAATCACCGTACAAATCTGACCCAACATCCTGTCGGACACGCACATCGTATAAAAGTATAATAACAAGGTTGTGGACCCGCTGTTGACCCTCTAGAAGTCGCAATTTGTATCCGATTTTGATGTAACTTAAAGCCCCAATAACACTCTTGTTGTAACTGAATAATATGTCCCAATCTTCATTCTGGTCAACGAATCGTATTATTTTAGAATATTCCAATTAAATGATGATATAAATTTCATCTTAACACACCTATTTTAAAAAATTGGAAAAATTCAACCAATTGATTTGAAAAGTCTAACGTAAACCTTTTCAAATGTGACTTGGACAAGTAAAATAGGTTGTAATGGATAATTTACACAACAGATATGACACTTAAACATCTAGTACTTAGAATAAGGGTATTATTTATTTTTTGGAGCTACCAAGCCAGCAAGAATGTTATTGTCCCTTTAAAATATATATTTATACCCCAAAGACCTCAGTCACTTTCGATATTCACAAATTTCAGAGCTTAAGTTCCTGGATTACGGCCCCTTATTGTACGAATTAAAATCGCGTCTTATAATTTTTTTTAAAGATTGTTCTACATACTTTTCTTGCAAGAAATGTGGACGTATCTTGCTTGACAACCGCTGAGATTTTTGTGTGTTGTGTGCCACCGCATTTTCCTAATTCTAGACCTATATCCAATAAATTTCAATATTTAACATGATTTATACACCCTGCAGAATCTGGATATATTCAAATAATAAATAAGTTCACCGTGCAGATACTTTGTCGGAATGAAGATAAAAGGATAACCCCACAAAAAAAGTTTCCCTGTGACTGTTGTCGGGTAAAGGTAACGGAACCGCCAATTACAAGATCGTGGGGATGTTTGTAACAGTTTGAAATTTCGACACGTGTTCTCATTATAAAACCACATTTACTGTTAAGAAACAAATAACACGATTAAGTACATCACAGTTAGTGTGCTAAATATGATTATCGAGTAGGTATTAATTATCACTCTGGTTAGAAACGTCGTCACGGATGGAAATGTTGCCAGGAAAGAGGTTTGCCTAACTGTGAAAACGTATTTTATATACCGTTAAATTATCTACTATATAAGGTGGTTTAAAACACTACAACTTCATAACGTCCTTCTCCACCAGCAAGACTGAATAAAGACAGATTGTCTCTGCGTCTTTCCTTTGCAGACGTGAATTTCATAGGTAAGTATTATATTGTATTTTTTTTTTTAAAAAATCGCTTTCATTTTTAAACATGATATTCATTTCTTGCCAGATCGAAAGTTTAAAGAAAATATTAGAAAGTTACTATGTTTGAGAGATTACAACGCTTATCAGTTTGGTGTAATTCGATATTCAGTTGTCAAAAGAAAATCAACCGAATGTCCATTACGTCAAATAGATAAAGATGAAGTTTTCTGATAGTTAAAGTCTAACCAAGAAAGGCATGTTTAAGGTCGACGAAAGACCGAGTTTAATGAATATGAAGGATTTTTTTTTATATTGACGTTGCCAAGTGATGCAACCGGCAACAATCGGGCCATTTCAGATGTGGTCTGTTAGGTTTTGTAAGATGGTCATTTGTATTATAAGTCAAATGGTCAGCTAACCAAACCAACAGATAACATTGAACCATCATAATATAACAGTTACATTGTAATATGAGCTATAATCACTAAACAGAGGCACCGGAACGGCACGAGGTCCGGGGTACCAAATGATAGGGGGTAGGACAGAGGGGGGGGGGGGTCTCTGTCAATTGTCAATTCCGAGGACGTTGTTTAGAGCGCCTCTAGCATTCCAAATTCCAACATAAAACACTTTAAAATACATGATTATAAATGAATAGACTAGTAAAACAGTTGAAAACTTTCATCATTAGGGCATGGGTAGGCCTATACATTTTTACCCCAGCAAAGGGCGGGGTACCATGACTATACTGTAATTGAAATGGAATATACCATCATAAAAACTAGAGAACCCTAGTAAACCGTTCAATACTAATCAATAATTTCATTCCATGTGAGCTATATACACAATAATTACATGAGACGAAGGGTGTTCGATGGCCGAATGGTTAACACGTTTTTTTATTAAAACCCCGTTTTTATTAAACATTTTCTCTTGGAGGATCAAGAGATCTGTAGACACATAATGTCGTCTGTAAGGTTTTGTAAGATGGTCATTTGTGTTACAAGTCAAATGGTCAGCTAACCCAACCAACTGATATCATTAAATTCTACAAATAACACAGAAATTTAATTGCTCTACATATTATTGTCCAAATTCATAAAACAGTTTACTCGTTCTACGAAGGGCAAATATTGTTATTGGTTAGGTTTTGTAAGATGGTCATTTGTTTTATATATCAAATGGTCAGCTGACCAAACCAACAGATATCAGTAATTCATCAAGTCTAATATTGATCCTGGCATTTCGTTTAAACCATTTTATATTCATGTAATAAAGAGGTCTTTATGGTGCTTTTAAAGAAGTTAATCAGTTATCACACCCTTAAAATGTTCCGTCGTATGCAGATCTACCCTGCTTTTATTAAATTCCAAAACTGCATGAAAATTAGCATCCAACAAGTTTACATAGTAGGTCCAATAACACCTACAAAACACAGTCCATACTTCGAAAACACAGGTCGGATTAAGGTTTTGCAGGGCTGTAGGACAAAATATTTTATAGGGTCAATTATATACAGGAAACCATCCATCCGTCAATCAAAATAAATAACAGTGTTATAAGAAATTTCAAGCTGTCATCCGATCGGTTGCTTATATCAAGACTACTGTACCAGTAGATTATTGAGGGGATTTATTGAATCAAACAAGAGCTTAGGAAACACACAGAGAATGATTATGTGGCGCTCCAGGTCATGACCAGTTGAGATGTGCCTTAATCCGACACTGACAACATCATTGAATATGTTCAAAACCTATTCCAACAATATTGCTCTATTTTTTAATTCAGTGTTATCAGGGCGACACTTGACTGGTAGCAATAATAATACTGTCTCACAAATGTTTTAGTTAAAAAAATATATGTTTTTGCGGTCAAGTGTTGTGTATATGTTCTGGTAATGATTGTCAAATTGTATCATCACTAGTTTATCATTTCTTCTGTCTTTCTTTGATAAAGACATAGATGAAGTGGTCTGGTAAATAATTAAGGTCTACCGAAGATGGGTATAAGATAAGATTTTATTGTATCATAACACCCATTGCAGGCCGCATACAATTCATATACATGACACAACCACGGTGACAAGGAACATAAAATAAATAAATAGCAATATTCACATATATCTATAAGAAAATGAAAGATAGGTTGCCAGGCAACGAAATATATGCCCACAGCAGCTAGATCGTCTGGGGACGTATATGACTTACACGTGTAGAGGTTTGTATTGATTAAGTCAAGAATTGGTTTGATTAGTTCAAATGGAGCATTTCTGGCTAGGTCTCCACGATAGGATTGTCCCTATTGGGCCCCCATCTAATAGGCTCGGATACGCTCCGATTCGATCAACACGATGACCACATTATGACAAGACCGTTAAAACTACGATTTCTATCGTAGGGCGAATCGTGATAGTGGAAACCTAGAACTCGAGACACGGTAATTAATGATTCTAATGATGTGTGGTCTGTTAGGTTTTGTAAGATGGTCATTTGTATTATAAGTCAAATGGTCAGCTAACTCAACCAACAGATAACATTAGACCATCAAATAACACAGTGGGGGGAGCCTTTGGTTGATTCCGATATAATAGTTTAATATGAGCTACCTAAGAGAAAATGGTAAAATGTCAGATAAATCATCCATACTTTTAAACAATCCTAAACAAAATTGATGTTTGCCCCTTATCTACACTGCAACCACAATAATTACTTTGTTTCAATGGCATTTTTTAAGGTTTCGAATTTATTAAAGGATTTATTTTATTAAACACTTTTTCTCAGAGGATGAAGACACAAGATCAGTAAGAAACATAATGTCGTCTGTTAGGTTTTGTAAGATGGTCATTTGTATTACAAATCAAATGGTCAGCTGACCCAACCAACTGATATCATTAAATTCTACAAATAGCCACATCGAATGAAAAATAAAGTTGTAATGGTGAGTGGGTGAAAGAAAATAATAATAACTGATCAGAAATGAAATGGGGTAAAGGTCCTACTGTTCTCCTCCTGCTAGGCTAACTGACGAATGCCTGATCCGAGTTGGTTTGGAAGAAAAAGTTTTTGAGAAGAGCAGCTAAATAGCCTACTGTTTGTTTTTTTTTTCATGAAGAAAGGAATTTAACATCCTCCGTAACTGCATCAACTGGTTTAAAGAAGATCGGTATATGCAATGCAGTGAGGGATATTTTTCATCCTACTCTTATTCTGAATTCCAATTGTCAAGGGTTCTTCACCCCATCAGAACAACTTTACATTGTACCTTGCTAGACCCCCCCCCCATCCTGCCTATTGTCAAGACGAGAACATACCAGAGAGAGAGAGAGAGAGAGGAGAGAGATGGGTTTAACGTCCACTCGGTAAAAACTAGATCATTTCGGAACTATAACATCTTCAATTTTACCTCAATAATTCACTTGGGCCTAGGGGGTCTTGGGCAGTGGGAGGAAACCTCAGGGCTCAGAGAAAACCCAATAGGTTGCTGCTTTTTCATTCGCCAAAAGCAACGATCTTGTGCTATAATTTTAGTGCTCAGAAATAAGGCCTCTTGACAAAGAAATTTGCCAGGAGTCTCTAGATTTAGGAATATCTGACATAGTACGGTCATGGCAAACAAGTAACTAGTCGAATAAAATGAACATACACATAGAGAATTTATTTATTTATTTTACAAACATTCAAATGGGCTAAAAGCTGGTTCAACTATGAATGATAAATGCAGTCTTTAATGTGGAGGTGGAGACAAACACTATTCACAGATGAATTTCTTCCTTTTTGAAAATAAAAAATGTCTTTAATGAAGATTAATCTGTGAAGAGTAAACTGGGTGTAGTTACAATGTATTATTGATCTAGAAATCTGAACACATCACTGACTAGTTTCCACACTGTAGAATGTGATGAAAGGGTAAAGTTCTGATAAAATGATTTGGTTTGTTTATCATATTTCACAGTTCCAAAAACAGTAACAACAATGGTGGTCTGTCCAGGTGTCAGAGATTCTGAAATGAAAATTAGAAATAATTCAATATAAAATTTGATAAAATTTATATGTCATAACCTTGCTTGTAATGTTACCTGAATAAAACGCAATGAATTTTTATAACTGTAATAATTATTTATGGACTCATGTCAAAATTGGATAACAATTGTGACCCCTCAAAAGCATTCACAATCTATTTTATCTCATCCCCAATTTATGTGTAATAAAACATTATTTGAACCGTAATCCAAATTGAATAAAGATAGCCATGCAAAGTGTGAAATGTCTCGACAGCAGATTATTTGAAAGGAAAAATTGGAAGTTGACCAAATTTGTTTGTTTTTTGGCAAAGGGGGATAAAATGGAATTGAAGTCTAAGAATTCTGAATATTGACAGAGTTGGTCCTCCCATGACCCTGAGTTTGACAAGAGCTACAGCTTTTATTGCGTTCACAGGGTTCTTGCCAAACCAGGCGCGGATACAGAGGGGTGGTCCAGGGGGTCCGACCCCCCCCCCCCCCCCCGCCCAGACTTGAAATTTTTTTATGAGATTTTATTGGCGATTTAGACCTGTAATTTTGGAATTTACCTTCCGGAAATACGTCAGAATGAACCAAATTTAATCTAATTTACCAAATTTTTCTGGGGGAGGGCCCGTTAATTGGTTGAGCGCAATTAGTTAAGCAATTATCAAACCTAGACCCCCACCCCCTGCAAAAAATCCTGGATCCACGCCTGCAAACAGGCGTAAGTCTGGTATTGAATATTGATAGGGTTCGTCTTCGTCCTTTCAAGACCACAATGCTTACACCATATTTGAAAAGAAAGTGTTAAAAACTGTAGCCTATATCGCATTCAAAAGATTTTCAGCAAAAGATCAGGGAACAAATGCGAAATAGGGAATTCTTTTTATGATATGACCTCAATTCTTCAGACCAAAATTCATTAAAAACTGTAACATCTATTAAATGCATTCACAAGGTTTATGGCAAAGGGGGGATAACTCTGGATCAGAAAGTCACAATACAATGAAAATCGATAGGATTCATTTTCTTTTGACCCCAATGCTTTGGAAATATTCCATTAAAAACCAAGCCCTCTGTCACATTCAGAAGGTTTTTAGAAAAGGGGGCATACACGTAATAGGGGAAGACTGAATAGTCAGGGTTCATCATCTCACAAACACAATTCTTCATATGAAATTTGATCAATATCGATGAAAGACTGTAGTCTCTATTGCATTCCAAAGCCAATTATTGACAGATGGACTGGCAGGGTGAAATGGTTTGGGCATATTAAAATTGTGACCTCTACAAGTCATTTAGGTGATTTTTGTAGAATTAGTGGCAATAATCCAGTAAGTAACTCATCTTTGGGGTCAAACATATATCTGAAGTTTCATATCAAAATCAGATAAAAATTGTGACCTCCAGTTTCATAACATAATATATAATAGAAAATAGGGGTAAACTGCCTCCCTTGCACCCACTCACCTCCTCTGTATCACCATACCTGGTATAACCATGGTTATAGTCAGATTTCAGTAACAAAATTTCAACACACAAGGCAAAGCCTGCATAGCTTTGTCAGTTGGCCATCAGCAGCATTTTGTGCAAGTTTGAATTTGTTTTAAATACTTTAAAAGGTAGAGCATTTACAAGAATCCAGGACACGACAAAAAGGGGTGACAACAATTTACTTCAGTCTGATGAAGTGGAAGACTTACCTAATAATGGTACTGCATTTATAGATGTTATATTATGTTGTGTTATGGGTAGACTTTCATAAAACTGTACAATGTCTGTAGCTCCTTTAAATACATTACCATTCCAAACACACGTGGCTGATTCTTCATATAATTTCTTTAATAACTGTTGAAAAAATTATCCAAATCAAAGTAAGGAATAATAACATACTGTTACATTAAATCATATCAAGTTTAGTTAGGTGCAAGACACCAATGCAAACTTTTAAACGAAGTGATTTTTCAAACAGAGAGAGAGAGAGAAATGGGGTTTAACGTCCAATCTACACAAACTAGGTCATTTTGGGACTAACATATGGTTTCATTTTATTTCAATAATTTGCTTGCGCGTAGGGGTCTTTAGCAGTGAGAGGAAACCGGAGACCCACGAGGTTGAGAAGGCGCCCCTATCACCATGCCACATACGCTCACACCAGGGCTCGAAACCACAGCCGCAAACTAGAGGTGACCGGCCAGCTAGAGGTCAAAGCGCAGCACTATAGACCACTAGGCCATACCAACCCCCCCTCATTTTTCAAACAACCACCAGCCATAATCTGTTACTGTTACTGTCCAAATTGCATCATTAGCATAAGGAAGCAAGACCTTTGGGATATAAACATATTTTTAGGTTTCATCAAAACCTTTGTATTTCATGCTTATAACACTATATTTGTGTAAATGGGAGTGTCCATTTTGCCATACATTCTTGGTCTGATTTTCAGTCATAATTATGGTGTAACAGTGATAGATTTAAAAAGTATTTCAAATCTGATAAAAATTTTAACATCTAAAAACAGGATTTTTCTCACACTCAACAAGGGGCCATAATCCAGGAAATTACGGTTCTTTATATGAAAATATCAAAAGAAACAGAGATCTTTGGGATATAAACATACATTTTTTTTAAGCATCATCAAAATCGGATAAATCTTAACCCCAAAGGCGCCATAATCCATGAAATTACGGTTCGATATATGCCAATATATAAAGAAATCAAGATCTTTGGAATATAAACCTATATTTCGAGTTTTGTCAAAACTGGATAAAAATTAAGACCTGCAGAGTGTGCACAAACAAAATAAGAATGGACTGACAGGGGCGACAACAATATAATATATCCACATGAACTTATGTTTAAAACATTGTTTAAAAATACCCAAACTTATGGGCGAATAAAAATCTTCCAGGAGGAATGGTGGGGTCGAACTGTTCTGTTCTTTTGTGGGGTTTATAAGGTCAGTGAATTAAATGGAAGAAAATTTTTTGTTCAAACAACATATTTTCAAGTACCCTTTGAAGAAGCCAACAGCTAGTTTCACCTGGTATCAGAAAACCAATAAATTCCTCAAAGGCCAGCAAGCTAGTTTCACTTGGTACAAGAAAACCATTTCTTACAAATTTCAATACATGAACATATCAAAAACACACACGAACAGTAATTATTGTATTAAAATCATCTGATATCCACATTATCATAGCATGTAGCTTATATCCCCGTAGTAATAGTATCATGCTAGGGTTACAAAATAATTTCCAGAATATCAGATTTTACAAGGTGATTGATTGGTAATGGAGTTTAACCATTACCAGCTGTAAGGATCCTGTTTTCCTGTTTTTTCAAATAATTAAAACATGTGTCAATAGAAATAATTTATTAAACTTAAAATTTCATTCATAATATTTAAAAAGTTTCAAGAAATTTTAACAATAATTTAACAACAAAAATAGAAATCACTGGCAATAGAAAATGCATATTTCTGTAATATCAAATTAATATAACTTTAAATCAACCATCTCCTTGTGCTAGGCTGCTAGCATTAAAATACCTCAAGAAAAAGATGCTCACTCACCAATCTGAATAAAATACAGATTTCTATTTTTTTTTTATTTTTTAAATATCTTTCGATAGTCTATGCTACATGAAGATCTGACCAGTGGTTTTGGAAAGTCTTGTCAGAGGTGATACTAGTGGCTTTTGACCCTATGACATCAGACATTTGATTAACAAATTAGCATTAATGTTGCTATTGCATTACCCACAGTTCCATGCACCTCACACCAAAAGCTCGAGGTAACAGATTGTTTCATTGGCTATTCCCTCACATCATCCAGAACATGCCCATGATAACAACTCCTCCAGGTCCTAGTGTAGTAAAGACAGGTAAAACAAAATTTTGAACTACAAAAAACGAAACAAAATAGGATCTGTGTTTTAATCTGATTGCTTGCTCACCAGCAGTTGTTTGAAGACATACATGAACAAGAATGTCTTAATGTAAATCATGAGAGGCAATGAGAGCAATAATAACAAATTACACAATCTCTCATCTTCAGAGTGTTTATAAGAATTTCACATAAGAATCATGTTTTCAATCTGCTATGAAATATCCAATATTGTGAATAAATAGGGTGAATACCTTACATTTTCACAGTGTATTCATCATTATTTACATTTGTTGAGGACTATGTACCTGAGAAGGCATTTCTTGCACAATTGTCACTTTTCGGTACAAGTAAAACTTCATTTTCATTGGTTCACACAAGTCAATCCATTTACTGGTAATTTTGAGTCGAACTGTAATTATTTTGCCATAATGGACAAAAATAACTTTTAAAAATTTGAAACTGCAGTTTCAAACTGCATAAAACATAAATATCAACTGTCTTAAGGAAAAACAAACCAACAATGAGGCTAATGTTCCCAAACCTCAAAATTAATAGATTAATTACTTGAACATTTATCATTTCATGAATCTTCGAGCAACCAAATTGTTTATCGCATGTCCTAGAAGGAAAACGCATAATATCAAAATTAAAGCTATTGTGTTCTAAAGTCTCAGCCATCAAATTGTTTATCTCTGCTTAGCCAAAGCAGAACATGCTTTTAATCAAATTCATCCTAGAAATTCATAGCAAACATCTACATGAAGTGTGAATATTCTACATCGTTCAGAAGCACCATCATTGTGTTCAAAAATGTGTGATAGACCGATTGATGCTTAGTCTGAGCAGAAAATGCTCATCATTGAACTCAGTTAAAACATCCATCTAATAGCAATCTACACCAAATTTGAACATACTACCTCAATTAGAAATGAAACAGTCCAACAGTGACATTTACAATTTAAAGATTGTAAGTAAATATTAATAAGAATCAATAATAATCAACATCAGTTCAAATATTACTGCATGAAAAACAATATTATTCAAAATCAATGTTCAATTGATATCAACTGGATATTAATTCAAGGGCAATAGATACATTAATAGTACTAAAAGGAATATTCGAATAAAGTAAATATTGACATTTCTTGGTCAAAGGTTTGCTAAAAATTTAAATGTGCATAACTTAACATATAATTATCATAAATGTATTAAAGAAAAGTCACAGCCTTAATTAAAATATCACTTTAAAATATCTTTTTAAGGCTGAATTAAATCAGTCAATAAAACAAAGTCTGCTAAACGAGCTGGAATATAAGTTTCTGCAACTAATGCATCCATTTTAGAATGTATGTTCTCTTTCATGATAATTCGAATACTATCTCGACAGAGTGTTTTAAGAGATCTGACATGACTCAAATAATCTTTTAAGTAAGTTTGGATATTTGCTAGATTAGTTGGTAGAGTTGCTGAAAGTGGTGATATTAATGGGTGTATCCAACCTGGCTTCATCTTGCAACCAGCGCATAGCAACAGATGGATAACCTCTAAGTTACCAATCTCTATAGCAACTTGTATAGGGGTTTGTGGTATTAAAGAATGCCTTGCATTACTTACAACATCCAAATCACAATTAGCTTTAAGGAGAGATTTAATTATTTGCATACTTTGTGTTTGAACTGCAATATAAAGTGGTGTTGCACCCATAACAGTTTCTGTGAAAATGGATGCCCCAAGATTTAAAAGCAGACAGACCATATCAGACAATCCTTCAGAGATTGCTAATGACAACAGTGACAACTTGCGAATTGGTAGCTGATAGTTGACATTTCCACCAAATTTAGACAAAAGCTCAACTATTTGGACATTATTTTCTTGAACAGCAATCCATAATGGGGTTTTACCATATTTATCTTGTGCATTAGGATTTGCATTGGCTTCTAATATATTAAGCACACATTCATTTTCACTCTTAGCAACAGCCAAATGCAATGCTGTTCTTCCCGCAACTGTTGAAATATTGACATCTGCCCCAGCATCTAGTAAAATCTTAACACAAGATGACTTCTGGTGTCGAAGAAGAAGTGTTTTCAAAAGTGGACTAGTACCTTGCGAACAAACAGCATTGACTTTAGCACCATGAGTTAATAAAAGTTGTATCAAAATTTCGTCAGCTTTACTAGCAGCTAAATGTAAGGGGGTTATTCCAGACACCGGGCAAATATTCGGATCAGCTCCAGAATCTAAAAGTAACTGGATTGTTTTTCTAAATTGTCCACGAAAAGCATGTTCAGATTTAAATACAGCCTTTATCAAAGGTGTTAACCCTGCAATATTTTGTTTATCTTTTAATTCTATATTACATTGTAACAAATATTCAACACAATCAACTAATCCATATTTACTAGCTATATGAAGAGCATTGTCACCATGTTTATTTTCAAGATTTACGTCAGCACCCAACTCAATAATAAACTTTAATGATTCTACAATTGCACGTTTGGTTACTATATGAATAGCACCCCACTCTCTATGCCATGGTTGAACATAACTAAAGGTTTCCTTGAATATCAAATTAATATCCACTTTCTGATTGACGACTACATCCTTTACAACATCCATGTCGTTTTCCAACAAGGCGTGATAAAACACGTTGATGACATCAGAT
This sequence comes from Patella caerulea, assembly GCA_036850965.1. Lineage (NCBI taxonomy): Eukaryota > Metazoa > Mollusca > Gastropoda > Patellidae > Patella > Patella caerulea. Next base: position 21,172,247 of record JAZGQO010000011.1, read on the forward strand.
GTACTTTCTGTTAATGGTATTTCCTTAGCAACAGTTGCCTTGATAACGATGTCATCCATATTTGAGATTTATGAGGTAGTTACCATTCCTGTGAAGGAAAGGAAATAACACCATTAACACATAACATAGTATTATTCATACGTATCATGTAAGCCCTATGCGACACCACTCAAAGTCACTAAGAAAATCTGAACTATTTCCTACAATTCCACTAAATATATCAATAACTTCTTCCCATTTCCATTGCCATCATGATAACAGGACACTAATCCACTGCCTCTACTTGTATTCAGTATAAATAGTGAATGAATGCACCTTTGTCCTATATTGATAATAGATATAAATTTGTAAAGGCTAACTCATATTTCACATACCATGAACCCAATATATACAGTATGTAACAGTTACTGTGTCTTGGAAACATCTAATTTATTGCTAAAATGAAAAAAAAAATGCCTTGACTATAGTAATATAAAGCTTCTAACAGATAAAAAAGAAGAAAAGAAGAAGAAAATCTGTTAAGCCCCTCATCAGATGCAACACCAAGTTTAAAAAATAATTGTTATCAACAACGCTACAACCATTCAAATACTTTCAACTTTATTTATTAATAAAAAAATTCAATTAATTTTTTTCAAAATTCTATTGAGAATTCTCTCTCTTTTTTTGTCATACCAAGGTTTAAAAGTTAAAATGTACAATAAAATAAAAACCAAGTATGAACAATCCAAACCATTAGACAAAATTTGAAGTCCAAAAAAACGTTATAGGAAAAATTTGTCTCTGCAAATCACATAGATCTTAAACTTATGTTCAGAAAATGCCAACACAACACAAGATTCTAAAAAGTGAAACAAGGACTATAACTCTAGAAGTAATTATGGAAAATGTTAGAATTCAATAGGATTCTTCATTTCACTAAATGCAAAAAAACATATTTTAACGGTTCACTTCAACAATTCAGGTTGATATGACTGGCATTAAGAAGAAATTCTGAACGTGAGACACTGAATGCACAGCGTAAATCAGCCTTTACAAATTACATCTGTTATCTTATGTTCTAAATACCAACATATCTAACCAAAGTACCGGTACACATACTTCAGACTATCAATATTGCTTAGCTACATGTATAATACAGAACAAATGATGCTTTGCAGAAAATATCAATTTCAAACAAATTGACTACATAACGTTTGTCTCAAGACGAACTTTTCAATAACGGTAAAGACATTTTCAATGACAAATAGATTGAAAGAAATAGACACCTGTTAAATAACTTTTCTTAATGACAACCTACATGAACATTAAAATTAGGTCATGTATGTTTGGTTTCTTTTAACTGGCCAGGATAAAGATGGATTGCCAGACAACTAAACATACTCAGCATACATGAACTTACAATACAGTAACTATGTCGTCCAAGCAGTCCACAAAGGTTGTCGCATATTTATTATTTTGTACGTAATAGGCATGAGGGCATTTAAAACCTGATAACCAGTAACACCCCATGAAGTATGAAGTAATTTAGGTATGATTGGTTTTTACTTCTTCCAAGTGCTGCCATTTATTATACAAAACAGGTACCAGAAATAAGATAATAAATTGAATTTAGTTATTTAGTTATAAAAAATTGTTGAAAATCAATGGAGGACTCATGAAAATAAACACTGTGTATTAATTTCAAGTAATCAAGGGTAATAACAGTGGATGTAATTATCTGAAATTGTTGAAAACAACATAAACACAGTCCAGTCCGACCATAAGTTCCTAGTCGATGGGATGATGCCTGAAGTCAGCGCATCATAACGTTTTTCAAATTAATCAAAAACCATAACTCTGACAGTAATCATCTGGAAACTAGGACAGACAGAGTTGGGGACATATGACCACATTTCAAAATGACAGTTCTCTTGTATTTAAGGTTATTATCCAATCTTACCGAAATCTGGAAAAACAACAGTTTACTTTTCTAAATGAAGAAATGGCAGTCATGGCTCTCATGTGATATTGTATTTTAGTATAAGTAAGCTTTAAAAGTTTCAGTAGACCATACAAAAATAATGTCTGATAAAAACAGAACCATCTATTTCACCAAACACAATACAGATTCCATTTAGAGAGAATGCGGAAAACATTTTTTTTCTCAAGATAAGCTTATTTTAGTTTCTCGCTAATATCACAAAATGGGATTAAACTCCTGTCTAAAGTTGTAAATATCTTACATGTCTTTTCTTGTCTACTGTATCATAAAATAACTGGTAAAACTCTTCTCCAGCTTGTGATGCCTGTTCAACTCTTGCCCGAAAATCCTGAGAAAAAAAAAAGACAGTTGAGTTAACAGACATGAGAAATGTACAGAATTGATGCATTATGTATGACATAGAATTAGATAAAGAGCTGACCATTCTTGCTATAATAGTTTCAAAATGGATAATGAAAAAGAAAATTTCAATCAAATTACTTTATTCGGAATGTTTAAGTTTTAACAAGATAGTCCTTATTTTTAGTAATTTAATCAGGTATCTCAGTGAGTGGTGTGACTGGTGTCCATGTTTAACAAGTATTTCTTTTGGTTATAAACATGCATTTCAAGTTTCATCGAAATTGGTTTAAAATTGTGACCTCTACAGTGTTCACAAGCTAAAAACGTGATAGTTCATAGAATCAGGGGCTATAATCTATGAAGTTACAGTCTGATACATTCCAATATCGACAGGAAACAAGATCTTATGGTGATAAACCTATATTCCAAGTTTCATTGAAATTGTGACCTGTAGAGTTTTCACTAACAATTGTGGGCAGACGGACATGGGTGACAATATACGGCCACATGAAAATGTGGGCGTATAAAAATGAAAACATATCCCAGAAGACAGGCACAGTGCGAGGGAGAAGGTTTAACTTCCACTTGACACAAACTAGGTAATTTCGGGACTAACATATTGTTCAATATTATTTCAATTATTTGATTGCGTGTTGGAGTCTTTAGTGGTGGAGGAAACCGGAGGACCCGTAGAACTTGTGGAATATGTCTACGCTTTTTCTTCGAGTCCCTTGTTAAGGCTTGTCACAAACTGCAATGAAATGATTTGTGTACCAATGGTAAAATGTTTATTTTGTCCTAAATATTGGATATCAGAAGCCCATCTTTTCCTCGTAAGATCACAACATCAATGTTGATTAAAATTGACAAATAATTTGTGTTTTCAATGTCAAAGACTCCAACCTTTCTGTCATAGAGTACCACTTGGAGATCCGGCACAATCCCCGCTTACCATCTAGTTCCAAAGAAACTAAATTCGATCAAATATCACTTTATTTGCATAATTTAAAAGTTGAACACACAAATGAACTAAAAAAGATTCAACTCAATGCAAGGGTTGTATCTGCATCTCCACCAGCTGTTCGATGCGGGGCATGACTTTGCTCACAGCGCATCGGAAATCATGCTCGGGCGCAACAAGACGGTTTCGGCTCTTCGACTTGATGGTCATGAAGGCTGAGAATCCCTGCTCGTACTCCCACGTTGAGGGGAAAATCAGTAGCTGGGGACCAACGTGACAGGCTAGCATCGGGTGCGAGGAGGTATTGTGTTAGGCAGTAAACATTTTTGTGAGGTAAAAAATAACTAAAAATCGTTCGTTCATGACCACAAAAGTGCTCACGTACCATAGGTTGGGAACCACTGCCATAATTATTTCCTTTGGGTTTTACTCTCAACTTGTTTTCAAATATGAGTGAAGTCTGTGTCACCACAGGCCCGGGACTGTACAGCGCAGTGGATGGTTACGGCTAGCCCCCGGATCCATTCACTCTTTTTGATTTGTTTTTGTTTGTGGTCTCTTAGCATGATGTCTTATCTGTATTTTTGTTTTTATGTAGAATTGTGTGGTGCAGTCCCCCTGCACTTACTATTAAGAGACTTAGCTACTTGAATACCCTTTAACTTTTGTCTGTTTTAAGGTCTTAAAGAAAAGAGCTACAATTTGTCATGTGTAAATTTTCAGCATATTCTACTTAAGTCATCTAATTTTTTTAACTATTATAATTTATATCAAGAACTGCCAACTCTTTTTCTATTCTCAAATAATGCCCCTTTAACTGTTTAAGCCAATTTGCTGAAAACGATCGGCCAGTCTCGAGGTACTTTCATCATGGCATCTAAATCTTAGGGAAATGGCTCTGGTGTCTGAACTATACAAGAATATAACCCAGAGAAACCATTGTGTAATGTCATAAAAAGTCATAATCTGCCGTTATAAGAGATATGAATGTAATATGTAAAATCGATTTGAAATAAAAATTACCTGAAATGTATATAAAAAAAACCCCAGGTACCGGTGGTCTAAAACTAAACGTTCATATTCGTGGTATTCAATATATAGAATCGAGGTAAGTTACGGTAAGGGCATACATAATATCACCCATAATAATAATTTCCCACAAAAACAGAGCAAAAACTACTTAAAAGCAAACGCCAAATAATAACTAAGAATAGAAGACAATAATGATTAATGAATAAGGACCTACAAAGAAGCAATGTGAAAATGTAAACCGTCTCGAAAGACGGCCGTCTGAAGACAAGAAAATAAAATTACAACAGTAACTAATTATAATTGCATTGGTCTACCATATGTATCACCAGTAAGTAAGGCAATATTCATTATTCATGAATGAAGTTCTGAAATGTTTACCTCGCCGGGTGCCATCTTGACGATCACGTGTCTAATTTCATTTGGCTCACCACGACGAGCGTGGTAAGGGAGGAAATCTGATCCGCAGTAACCGATGAAAAAAAAATTCTTTAAAATTAAAACATTAGCATGCCTATAACGGACTTCACCACAAAAATCGTATAATATTATAGATTTACCCCCCCCCCTTTAATTTGATTACGGTACACAAAACAACCCGTATTTTGCTTAAATAAGTTAAAGGGCGAATCCCTTAAAATCCTCTTCCTGAGGACCGAGCAGCTAACTGTATATGTGATACGTTTTCTGGAAATGGACACCGGTGTCCTAAGCTGTATTATGCGGTTTCTGGATAAAACCAGACTTTATTATATAAACAAAATTGTGCAGGTGAAATTTACCTTTCGTTATAATGTACAGCACATGGGACATTCACTGTATAAACCTCTAAAGGAACAGGAATCGATTATCAGGTCACCCAGCCAACAGAAAATTGACTCAAAATCTTAAAATTAAGGGTTATGTGCAGGGTTCTTACTTCATTTTGAAATGAACCGGCCACGGGTCGCCCTAACAGATAGTCGTCTTTATGCATATTCTATTCACGACCATAATTGCATATCGTATTAGGAATAATATTACCTTAAACCCTGAATATAAATCCTTAATAAACAAAACCTTTGTTTTAATAGCATACTTGTATTCATAAGTCGATATATTCACACTTTTACAGTCAAATTTCAGTACTTTGCAAAATGCATATTTCTAGTCCTACTTTTGCTTTCATTGTTTCGTCCAACCAAACGGAAGTTATAATTTAATAATAAAAAAAAAATACGAGTAAATACAAATATGGTTTTTAAAACTATTTTTATTCTTAATCACTGGTAAATATATAAAAACAACAAAATATACTAGACCTGCATGCAGGAATGACGGGTTTCACTGGTGCCATGTTACCCTTAAACATGTCACTTCCGGTGCCAAGTTACCCTTGAACATATGTCACTTCCGGTACCAGCGAAACCACTAAACAGGTTTCCAAATTAACATTGCACACAAATAAAATGGACGCAGAATCAACAAAATCCAACAATATCAATTCATTTTATACATTTGTTACTTGTAAATGATCTTGACAAAATTAAATTACTTCCTGTGTTAATGAAAATGTTCAATTAGTCTTATGAAATCAGAAATGGCATACGATATCATATAGTGAAAATTTTATGTAAAATTTTAAGACCAAAAAACTTGAAAAGTGACTTGTAGAAAATCTGCTATTTCTCTGCAACCGTACAAGTTACAAACCATTTTGTGGTATCTGTGTGATCGTATGGGTTCATTCTATTTGTTGATTAGCATCAAATACCATAATTTGAAAAAGATTTCAAAACAGACTCATTTGAATAAAATATCTGTTTTGAAGGCTAAAAATACAGTTTTTGCCAAAATGACGTTACTTCCGGTGATAATGAAAATCTTAAATTACTTGAATGAAATCCCAAATGGCAGTAGGTATAACACGGTGTAACGTTTATGAAAATCGAATAATATGTGTCTGGATAAGCAGTTTTGACTTTCACCGTCCAAACGACTCAATATTTTGAACTGAAATTTTGAGGCAAGGTAAATACACTGTTCCTCGATATTTTGGTGCTTAAATTTCATATGGACTCAGACTTTTATTTTTGAAACCCTGTTCAAATTGGGATAGTTCCTTTAAGTTAAATCAAGATTAGACCTACTATTTAAAGGTTGGATTTGGGCTTATCTAAAGTAATAGTGAAAACACCCTTTCTAGTGCAGTAGATGCAATAAATTAATGCAAATGTCATAAATATTTAGGTAGCTTTTGTCATAAATATTTAGGTAGCCATGCAAAGTGTGGAATATCCCCAGGACACCTTAGCTTTAACACGACAGCAGCGTATTCGAAAGGAAAAGGTGGATATTTAGCAAATTTGATAAGGATGTAGGATTGTTGAAGAAATCAAATCTCTTGGGTACATCCTCTAATGACCCCATTGTTTCCAACCAAAATTGAAAAAAAATTGTTTCAACCTGTAGCCTCTATCACCTTCACAAGGTTTTTGGCAAACTCAGGAACAGAAGGCTGAGGATTATGAAATATGAAAAAGATTCATTAAAAATAGGTTGCCAGGCAACGAAACATATGCCCACACAGCAGCCAAATCGTCCGGGCAGTCAACAAGAGTTGCTGCATTTTAAGTAATCATCAGAAAACCATAATTCAAACTCACCCATAACTACTGTGTAACTGTGATATAATCAAATGTTTTTTTAAATCAGATAACAATTCTGGCCACCAGAGGGACCACAAGCTAACAAGGGCGATTTTTCGAACAATCAGGGGCCATAATTCAGGAAGTTACAATCCGATGGGCGCAAATATCGAAAGGAACCAAGATCTTTGGGTTATAAACATACATGTCAAGTTTCATCAAAATGGGTTCAAAATTGTGACCTCTCCACTGTTCACAAGCTAAAAGATAGGCTGGCACTGCCAGGCAGGATACGCCCACATTTTCGAGAGATGGATAGAGAACAAGCAATACGGAAAGTGATTTTTCCTACATCATTCAGTCCTGTATTTCATACTGTATTGGGAGCAGCCATTTTGTTGGTCAGTTCCAGTCTGATATTCATGAAATTCGAAGTCGACAATGATTATGGTGTGACGGTACACAACCTAGAAATGTGACTTTTCGTCAAAATCGGATAAGAATTGTGACCTGTACAGAGTCAACAACCATGATATACCATATCTTTACACTATTCGCGTACAAACGGCGACCATTTCGTCCGGCAATTTTGGTACCATTTTCACGAAATTCGAATAATTCAGGAAGTTACGGTCCGATATGCGCAAATACCGAAAGGAACCAAGATCTTTGGGTTATAACCATGCATTTCAAGTTTCATCAAAATCGAATTAAAATTGTGACCTTTACAGGGTCCACAACCTTGATATACCATTTTTAACAGTATTCACGTACAAACGGTGGCCATTTTGTATGGCAATTTTGGTCTGATTTTCCCGAAATTCGAACTCAACCTTCCTTACGGTGTAACAGTAATATAATCAAACGTTTTTTTAAATCGGATAATAATTGTGACCTCCAAGCTAAAAAAAAGGCGATTTTGCGTATAATCAGGGGCCATAATTCAGGAAGTTACGATCCGATATGCGCAAATATCGAAAGGAAGCAAGATTTTGGGTTATAACCATGAATTTCAAGTTTCATCAAAATCGAATCAAAATTGTGACCTCCACAGGGTCCACAACCTTGATATACCATTTTTTAACAGTATTCGCGTACTAACGGCGACCATTTTGTATGGCAATTTTCGTCCGATTTTCCCGAAATTCGAACTCAACCTTCCTTAGGGTGAAACGGTGATATAATCAAACGATTTTTTAAATCGAATAATAATTGTGACCTCCAGAGGGACCACAAGCTAAAAAGGGTGATTTTTCGGACAATCAGGGGCCATAATTCAGGAAATTACATTCCGCAAATATCGAAAGGAACCAAGATCTTTGGGTTACAAACATGCATGTCAAGTTTCATCAAAATCGGTTCAAAATTGTGACCTCTATAGGGTCCACAAGCTGAAAACGTGATTTTTCGTACAATCAGGGGCCATAATCCATGAAGTTTTGATCCGATACATGCCAATATCGAAAGGAACCGAGATCGTTTGGGGATAAACCTATATTTCAAGTTTCGTCAAAATCGGATAAGAATTGTGACCTGTAGAGAGTCCACAAACAAATTGTGGACGGACGGACGTCCGGACGGACAGGGGCGACGACATAATACGTCCACATGAAAATGTGGGCGTATAAAAAAAGGCGATTTTGCGTATAATCAGGGGCCATAATTCAGGAAGTTACGATCCGATATGCGCAAATATCGAAAGGAAGCAAGATCTTTGGGTTATAACCATGAATTTCAAATTTCATCAAAATCGAATCAAAATTGTGACCTCCACAGGGTCCACAACCTTGATATACCATTTTTTAACAGTATTCGCGTACAAACGGCGGCCTTTTTGTATGGCAATTTTCGTCCGATTTTCCCGAAATTCGAACTCAACCTTCCTTAGGGTGTGACGGTAATATAATCAAACGTTTTTTTAAATCGAATAATAATTGTGACCTCCAGAGGGACCACAAGCTAAAAAGGGTGATTTTTCGGACAATCAGGGGCCATAATTCAGGAAATTACATTCCGATAGCCGCAAATATCGAAAGGAACCAAGATCTTTGGGTTACAAACATGCATGTCAAGTTTCATCAAAATCGGTTCAAAATTGTGACCTCTATAGGGTCCACAAACTAAAAACGTGATTATTCGTACAATCAGGGGCCATAATCCATGAAGTTTTGATCCGATACATGCCAATATCGAAAGCAGTCGAGATCTTTTGGGGATAAACCTATATTTCAAGTTTCGTCAAAATCGGATAAGAATTGTGACCTGTAGAGAGTCCACAAACAAATTGTGGACGGACGGACGTCCGGACGGACAGGGGCGACGACATAATACGTCCACATGAAAATGTGGGCGTATAAAAACGTGATTTTTCGTACAATCAGGGGCCATAACCCATGAAGTTACAGTCCGATACATGCCAATATCAAAAGGAACCAAGATCTTAGGGTGATAAACCTATATTTTAAGTTTCATTTAAATCGGATAAAAATTGTGACCTGTAGACTGTTCACAAACAATTGTGGACGGACGGACGAACAGGGGCGACGACAATATACGTCCAAATGAAAATGTGGGCGTATAAAAATCATAGTCTTTATATTGCATTCACAAGGGGCATAACTTTGTGAATGCAATATTGGCCACAATTTTTGACTGATTTGGGGGAAAAGGGACAAAACTCCAGAACGGAATGCTGCAGAGCACATTATCCTGTCATGACCCCAATAAAATTATTCCCACCAAATTTGAAAGAAATCCATTAAAAATTCAAGCCTCTATTGTGGTCATTATGGGGATGGTCGATTCACAGTTCCGGAATTGAATTCCAAAACTTGTGTCAATCGAGTGAAAAGGAGAATTTCGGAGTACAACGCAGTGTTGACTGTATAAAAAATATCTCAACCAATCATGACAGCTGAAACATATTTTTTACCAAGGAAATACATCTCGATTCTTCTCACTCCATCTCAACTGTCGGAACTGTGAGAGGACCGAATTTTGCGTCGCTCGATTGTAATTCTGTCGATTCGGGATTCAGGACTATGAATCGAACCTCCCCAATGTTTTCAGCAAAGGGGGATAACTATGGGCGTAAACTGAATATCGATAGAGTTTGTCCTGGCATAAAACTAATTTTAAGATATTTTCTTCTTTGTATGTCTATCCTTAGGGATTCTTAACGCTTTTCCATCCAGTAGTTCCAGCCAGATTAAAGGGTATATTTCTTTTTGAATGTGAAGCCGAAGGGTGGCATGAATTAAAATATACACGTAAGTACTAGTGTGTATCTGTTTGGGGAGATAATAAATTTTGTTTGTAAATATGTTCCTTTAAAATTATGATAAGAAGAAACAGCTAAAAAAATGGGATTTTAATAAAATTCATTATTCAAAATGTCAGAAGAATTAGTGATTTACAAATATATAATATGAGCACAAACTATAATATTTATATCTTATGTATTTAAATACATTTACTCAATATACAGAATTTCCAATGGAGGATTTCATAAAAAATTTATTTAAATGTTTTAAATTTAAAATAATATATATTTTCTTAAAATTCATTTCAGCATGATGGAAACTATTTAGAAACAAAACATTTGCAAGTATAATAATAATTTCTTCAAATATGTACATACAAAATGTAATATGGTTTAAGACTAGATAGATATATCATTATTATAATATATATACATTTAACTCCAACTATTAATTGTAAAAATTTATACTATATATTGGTACATACACAAACTAGCATATAAATAAAGTGTAAGTTTGGAAATTAAGTTAAAATTATTATCGCAATATTAGGTTATATCCATTTTTTTGATGTTAAAGAATGAAAATATGGTACAGTATTTTTTGTTTTTTTAATGCAATAACTAATCAAATTTATTTTACACTACCTATATTTCCATGACAAACAAAAATTGCATATTTTAAGCAATATTAACTTCACTTTCACATTTAATTACACATTTGGCACTAAAATAATATAGTTTTTATTTAGCTTACTACACATAATAAGACACTGATACAGATGGTATTAGTCATACAACATCTATAAACTAACAATGTCTAGGAAATAGGGCCAAATTTATAGTCAGGACAACCCAACTGACTTAATATCACAAATATATAGAAGACAAATATAACATGTTGAAAATTAACATACACAAGTGGCATTCATAAAATAAATCTATGGCTATGCTAATATATGTACCCATTGGTATATAATAAGCTAGAAAAAAGTTAAATAACTGTTTTAATATACATGTATTGGAAAAATATCAGAAACCAGCCAAGATACACCCGCATTATGCAAGAGATGGATAGAGAACAACCTTTGAAAAAGTGATTTTTTGTACATACAAACTAGGGCCATAATTCAGGAAGTTACAATCCGATATGTACGAATATCGAAAGGAACCAAGATGTTTGTTTTATAAAGATATATTTCAAGTTTTATCAAAATAAGATAAAACTTGTGACTTCTCTAGGGTCCACAATCTTGATATACCATATATTTACACTATTTACATACGAGGGGTGGCCTTTGGTCTGGCAGTTTTGGTTACCTTTTCATAAAATTCGAACTCAGCCATCATTAGGATGTAACGGTGATATATTCAAACATTTTTTTTCTCAATCAGATAAAAATCTTGTTGACCTTCAGAGGGATCACAAGCTAAAAACATGATTTTTTGTGCAATCAAGGGCAATAATTCAGGAAGTTACAATCCCATATACAGGAATATTGAAAGGAACCAAGATCTTTGGGTTTTAAACATGCATTTCAAGTTTCAACAAAATCAGACATAAATTGTGACCTCTAGTGTTCACAAGCTAAAAGTGATTTTTGGGAATCGTCAAAATCGGATGTCCGGACAGGCAGGGACGATGGCAATATACGGCCATATTTGAACTCTGAATAGTTGAATGGAAAATAATTAGTACTATTGGGCTTTCAGGACTGGTTTGGTTGTACAAAAAGCAAGGGCTTTTGCTGTGTGTTTAGCTACTAAAATCCACCAAGTGCTTCATTAGTCTGAAATAAAGCTTTAGAACGTTCTTCATCTGTCATTTGTTTCAACGAGACATAAACTTTATCCGTTTTAACTTCAACAAATGATGCACTTCTTCGTGTTGATCTACGAACTGGTGTTACTACAGTTCTAGGAGAAAACTTCTTTACACCACCATCTTCTGAGATTCTTTTCCTGAAAAGAGACAATATCTGCTTATTTGTTTCAGAGAAAATGTGAACTTTAGATGGCCATACTATAAATTATGTTAGGATTGATTTTTGTATATGTCTGAAAAATTGAGGGCCTGTATTTTGCATTTAATTCAGGAATATAGGACCTCTATAAAAGGTAGCTGTCTTCGAGATATTAATAGTGTTATAGTGAAACCTAACTACATGGGCTACTGAAAAGGATAGATTCATTGGGTTGAAAAAAAAACAAACTTTTGCCAAGAAAAAGTATAATTATTGAATGAACCATAGATAAGAACAACAACTGCAGTGTTATTATTCTCATACCAGACCATCTTACCCATTGAAACCACCTGAAATGGACAAAACTGGCCATGGGACAGTTATTAGGTACCTGTCACTGAAAACACAGATACATGCTGACATGGTCTCCACTTTTAAGGCTTTAGTGGATGATGCCACTTCCTTTTCCACATTACAGAAGTGGGCTGTGGAATTTAAGGCCAATTCAACAAAACATTCGACAATTGACAACTCAATATATCGTCAGTGTTGTGGGCATCTCTCATTATCATCAAATTTCGGCAAGATGGGTTGCAAAGCTCTTGATGGAGGACCAAAAATGTGTCAGATTCCATCACAATCTTGAAAAAATTGAATATTCAATCATTCAATAATATAATAATAGTAGTATCTACCTTTTTTTATTACTAGTAAATGGTGTAACTTGTTTGACACTGTATTTTATAGCCATAGAATCAAATATATTATCTGTAGTTAATATATCAGTTGGATTGTCTGTCTTCTGTTGACTTTCTAACATCTCCTTTATAGTTGATGTAACAACTTCTGCTAGCTTATCAGCTGGCTATAATACATTTAAAACATTATAAATAATAAAGCAACATTAAAGACATTATATTACTTTCAGGCTAACTGTGACACCTGTCAATGTTAAAATCAAAAGTATAAAGTTTCAAATGAATGATCAAGCTATAAGAAATTGACCAACAACAAGTTAATGTATGACAGTATCTGCATGCTATTAGAAAACCATGTGTCTTTGATGAATAGTTTACATTACACCCAACTCTATTACAATTAAAACTTAAAATTAACGCTATGATGCAAAAGCCACAGTTTAAACTTCAAGCTCAGAGGATTTTCATGATGAAGACAGCTTTCCCAAAACATGATATACACAATTATTTTAAACAATATTTCATTTATTCTTTTACCGATAATCTTCCTATTCCAACATGTGAGATTGAGGTAAGGAATATGAAAATGGTGTGGATGGATAAACACTAAAAACTGCTGTAAAAATTTACCTTGGCACCATTTCTAATGGCTTCTTCAATAACAGCCATGATTTTCTTGTTATTACCGGTACTTTTAACAACATTTAGTTTACAAATATAGAATGTTGTTGATACATTAGCTATAGGTATATTCTTCTGTATTCTGTCTAACCATGGTAAGATACTATCTACTGGACAGCCCTAGTATAAATAAAATAACTTATTAGTTAAGAGAAAAGATTAAGAATGCTTCAACAATTGATAATGCATTAACTTCCAGCAAAAACTGAAACCAAATGAAAACCTCTATCAAAATCACTTCATTTTTGTCATAGTACAGTGCATACATTTCAATTAAAAATCTGAAAAAATCTACTATTTATAGATACTTATAACATTTTCTAACAACTTGACACAAAGACAGGTTGCCCGGCAACGAAACATACTTCTATAGCAGCTAAATCGTCTGAGTGGTCGAAAAGTGCAACAAAGCGAAACAAGGTAGAGTGGTTCAGAGACACAGTATTTGTCCTTATAAAAACTGACCCGCTTATCTGTGTGATTGCTCCGTCGAGAAATCTTCTGAAGTGAGCAGAAGTTAGCGCCGCGCACGTGGTTTAGGAAGTCGCAGCAAATATACGTCACATGAGGTATTTTTACAAACCTGTATTGGTATATAACGCGGAGTAAAAAATACACTCATTACGGGCTTCGACTTACGTGTTTATTTAATAGCGAACGTGAGCAAAAATTTCGATTTCACTCCTTGATTTGATTTTTGATTTTGGCGATTTTGGTGATTTAAATACAGAGCTAGCTATAATAGCTTCGTTTCATTTCTAACTTTCAAGTAGGTGAAAGCGCCCAGATAAATTCACTACAACCTTTCGAGATTTACTTTTATTAAGTGGCTACATTCTTGGTTTACGCTGGCGACTATTGTGGTTAGGAAATAAATATTTGTTAGCTCTAAATACGCAGAACTATTTGAGACCGGAAAATAACCGAAACAAACTTTTTATTTGTAGTCTTTATTTTCCAGACCCTTTTCGGTAACATGGTGTAAATTATTTTTATAATCATAGTATATTATCTAACCATTCCGTAGCCATAGACTTTGATCGACGGACTTATTTTTTTCTAGATTTGAGACTGAGCCCTGCAAGATATCGTCCACGGATGATTTGCTATCCAGCATTGGATTGGACAAGTACCCCTATGATTTGGGAACTGTAACAAACTACCTATGACAAAAATCACAAATAGGCTTTATGCTAGACAAATGTTAATAAATTCCCGACAACTTCGGAGCATCGGTCTATCATGACTGCTTTACATGACGACTGTGTGACTTTTGGTGACAAATACATTCAAAATAGACTGGTCAGACTGACGACAAAGACTAGGAAGGTGAGTAAAAGTAAGGTTAAGTCCACTAAAAGGTATGAAATCATACGAAGATTTTCTTGACACCCCATTTTTTCCGTGATAGTTTACGTTACTCCATCGGCAGACACAAGTGAAATTAATTTAATAAACAGAGAGACTCAGACATCTGCCGATGCGACCTTAACTGATTTAGATAGAAAGAAAAGTATTTGCGGCGATTGTCATAAAAGCACAATCACCAAGTTTAAAAAAAAAATCAACTTCCGAAGACTAAAAAAGAAATGATTCACATGAAGGCTAATAATGAAAATAAAAAACAATTGGCAGGTAAAAAGAATGGTTGCAAGTCCAAACCTTTTTAGATGAACGAAGGAATTTAGTATGATGTCAAAAATCAAAGATACACAGCAGAATGCCATAATTTGGTCATGAAACTTAAAAATCTAAACGTTTCCAATGGTAACGTACGTAGCAGTGGTTATAACCGCATGTTTGGCTCTCGCGGAAAAAAAAAAATATAATTACACTCCATCAAAATCTACAGTTCAAAGAATATCATGTGAGCGCGTCGGTGTCCACATGTTTAGGAAACCTTGAAGTCGGCGAAAAATACCACCCTTTATAGGCCTACAGACGAAACTACAAAATTTGGCTCTAAATTCGGTACATACGCAATAATCGCTGGCTCGGCGCATACGCCACTTACCCAGCAATGTGTTTTTTTTTCATAACAAACATCGTACTGCACAATATAATATTTAGTTATCTTTGAGGTAAACATTAAAATGTTACATTATTAGATTTATAGACCCCTCTCTCTCCCTCGCTCCCTCTGTATAACATGCCGTTATAAATAGGCCAGTGTCTGGGTATAAATAAGTAAACGCACTGTTCATTTTAATATATGTATGAGGCTAATCTTGAAATAATTCATGTCAAATGCCGATCTTTTCATCTCCAGCTTAACATGTATTTTAATTTCTACTGTAGCATTATAAACACGGTTAATATAAAGACATTTGAAGGCGCGGGTTTACTGTTAAAACAACGAAGCGTTCGCGCATGCGTACAAATGTCAAATCCAATCGTCTCATAGAGTGTATTCGGTTACTTTGCAGTATGGAAATAAACGATATTTTCCGACTGCGATCAAGTTATTTCGTTTCCGGGACGTGCGTAGCTTGGAGCATATTTTTTTTAGTACAACCAAGGGACATAGCTCTTATTCTCACTAAGAGATAACTCCTTTGATTATGGAAGCCGGGAAGATTTTGAGCCATTTATAATATATGTCCAAATGATTATATATCCTCAAAATTCAGAAGTGGCCAGACTTCCATTGTTGATCAATGAAGTTTTTATAGTAAGTCTTATCATATAATGTCTTTACTGTCCCGAAATAGTGTCTGTTTGTTATAAAACATTTTTAGCCTGAACCACTCTAAACAAGGGCCATTACCCCAGAAGAAATTAACGGAAATTGAATAGGATTCTTCATCTCACTAATGTAAATAACATATATCAATTTCAGTACAATCAGATGATAAATGTTGTCTGTAGAGTGTTCACAAGTAATATACGACCACATTTCTATGTGAGTGTATAAAAACAGTTTGATCTTATCAATTCATCACACTTAAAACTGGAGGGAACTATAGTTTTTTTTTTATTCGTCCGTCCATCAGTAAGTCGCAATTAGTTTTGGAAAGCTAAGTAATGTAAGATTTAGGTCATATATGGAAAGATTGCAAAATCATATTCTATTTCTAATATATGTTACATCACCAACTAATACTACTACATCTAATTTCAATATGACAACAACTTACAGCTAAAAATAGAGTGAAGCATTCATCCAACATCGTTAATAGTTGTTGGTTAATTGTGTTTTCTGATATATCAGTAGTTTCCTTTACAAATACATTATCATCATCGTTCATACCATCAAATATATCACCTAATTTTCTGTTTATATTTCTCTCTTCATGTATTAATGTTTCTTGCTGAAATAATAAAACCAACTGTGTTATATTCCTGCCTACAATGTATTCGCTAAATAACCATTATGTCTTATCTAGATGTTTACCTCATTCAATTCAAATAAACTAAACAATGATCCAGTTCTGACAAATATGAATTAATATGGTTTAGGAGAAAACAGCAAATTGAAAATGAAGGAAAATGTAGGCAAATCACAGATTTTAATAACACTTATAAGGAGTAAAAGTTTTCTTACATCTGCATTGAAATCCCTTTACAATTTAGTACATATGTCTTCTTTATAAATTAAATAGGTTAGTTACCATAAATTTACCCAATTGCCTGATGTCTTTAACTTTCACATATTCAACATACAGATAAGTAATATTACTTTCTAGATTATTCATGATGTAATCCACATACTACATACTATGTTTGCTATTAGTTACATAGAAGTCAGCAATCTGTTTCACAGAGAGTTACATACGAATTATCTCTGTAACAGATGACTGTCCACAACATGTGCGTTGGCTGCACGCGGCAGTAGTCATTGGCTCAACGGCTCATGCAATGTTTACTTAATACTTAACTGCTTCGGGCAAAATGATGCATTTTACTCATTTTAATATCCATTTACACTAAATAGGAAATATTTTTTAACTACAAATACTTCAATGTCTTTATTTATTTTTCTTTTACCTCAAAAAAATGTTTGAGAATTTAATTTGTCGGAGTAAGAAAGTTAATATGCTGTACTCATTAAGCCTTGTCGATGTCATGCTTATCAGTGATTGTGGCGGCCAAGCGAATATTCACTGCGGGATCAGTTTGAGAAGTTAGCTGGCTGATTGAGGCAATAGTATGTTGTGGTAATAATAATTGGACATGGCAGCAATCAAAAACATAACGCTAACGCTACAATATACGTCCACATTCCTGCTTTGATTGATATGGTACTTTGTCGAGAAGGCTAGGCGTTTGGTTTGTTTAGCGTTGAGGGTCGTGCACCAACATTAATAGTTGCCGACCTTAGAGTATAAGGAACAAGCCAACAGTGAGGCTGATGTCCCCCGCCGAAATCCCAAAATAAATGGAAGACACATATTAATTAATCGCACATTTATTTTTTTCAATGTATCGAGCAATCAAACTGTACACGAAGTGTCATCCAAAAGTGTTTTATAAAGAAAAATGCTAAAACAGACGAGAAAAATGAAAATGTACCCTAGTTAGGGGTACCCTAAAGGCAGACAAAAGGCCCCCTTTGGCCAAGGGAAAGGGCCCTCGTGTCCAAGTCAATCGTTTCTATACACTGTTACTGTCGAATCGATTACTAAATGAGAATGCAGTCATTGTATTGGGATAAAAATCATCAATCAAGATGAACCTAAGTTATCTTGTCCCAAAGTATCAACCGATCAAATTGCTTATCTCTGCTTACCCTAAGCAGAAAATGCTCATCTTCAAACTCCATCAAGGCATTGACCTAATAAGCATATATATTGTACACCAAATTTGAACATTTTAACTCAATTAGGAGGAGAGTTATTGTGTTCCAAAGTCTCGACTACTCTCGACCAATCAAATTGCGTATCGCTCTGCTTACCTTCAGCAGAAAATGCTCATTATCGAACTTAGTCAAGGTATTACTGTAATGAAACTATACACCAAGTTTCATCACTCTCACTTAATAAGAACTAAAGTTATCGTGTCCCAAAGCATCAACCAATCAAATTGCTTATCTCTGCTTACCCTATGTGGAAAATGCTCATCTTCGAACTCCATCAAGGCATTGACCTTATAAGCATATACATCAAGTTTGAACATTTTTACTCCATTAGAAGAAGAGTTATTGTGTTCCAAAGTCTCGACCAATCAAATTGCGTATCGCTCTGCTTACCCTAAGCGGAAAATGCTCATCTCCGAACTCCATCAAGGCATTGACCTAATAAGCATATACACCAAGTTTGAACATTTTAACTCAATTAGAAGGAGAGTTATTGTGTTCCAAAGTCTTGACCAATCAAATTGCTCTGCTTACCCTGAGCGGAAAATGCTCATTATCGAACTTAGTCAAGGTATTACTGTAATGAAACTATACACTAAGTTTCATCACTCTCACTTAATTACAACTAAAGTTATCGTGTCCCAAAGCATCAACCAATCAAATTGCTTATCTCTGCTTACCCTAAGCGGAAAATCCTCATCTTTGAACTCCATCAAGGCATTGACCTAATAAACACATTCACCAAGTTTGAACATTCTAGCTCAATTAGGAAGAGAGTTATTGTGTCCCAAAAAGTGTGACGGACAGACGGACAGACAGACAGACAGACAGAAAGACAGACAGACGGACGGACGAACCCATTTTAATAGTCCCCCAACTTTCTTCGAAAGGCGGGGGACAATAACTATACCAAGATAATCCATTCAGATTGTGCCTTCCTAACACTAAAGGCAAAAAGTGGGCGTGGCTCTGCCCCTGGGGGTCGGGACATTCATCAAAATCAATAGTGGACGCCCTCAGGCTATAAGGAATACATAAACCAAGTACCAAGCTGATTCATTCAGAATTGCGGCCTGTAAACGACAAACACAAAAATTGGTCGTGTCTTGCCTGTGTGAGTCGGGACATGCAGTTGACGTCCTTAGGCTATATGGAATACATATCCCAAGTTTAAAGACGATCCATTAAGAATCGTGGCCTGTAGACAACACACATAGACACGAAGTAAAAATGAGCATGGCTCTGCCCCTGGGGGTTAGGAAATCACCAAAACAATAGGGGTCATCTTTAAGGTATAAGGAATAGGTTTGTAAAGTTTTAAAAGGATCTGTTAAGAATTGCATCCTGTAGGCGAACACAAGACACAAAAGCATTGGGCGTGGCTCTGTCCCAAAGGGTCCGTCATGCACCAAAAATAATAGTGGTCAGCCTTAGGGTATAAGGAATAAGTATAAAAAAAGTTTTCAAGACGATCGATTAAGAATTGTGGGCTGTAGGTGACACACAGACAGACAAAAAAAAAAGGGCGTGGCACTGTCCCTTGGGGTTGGGCATGCACCAAAAACAATAGGTATCTTCCTTAAGGTACCAAGGATAAGTATTCAAAGTTTCAAGATGATACATTAAGAAATGCAGCCTTTAGACGACAGACAAACAAATACAAGAAATTGGTGTTGCTGTCCCACGGGGGTCGGGCAAGCACCCAAAACAAAAGGGGTCATCCTTAGGGTATAAGGAATAAGTATTTTAAGTTTCAAGATGACCGATTAAGAATTGTGGCCTGTAGGCGACACACAAAAAGAAAATGGGCGTGACTCTGCCCCTGGGGGTTGGGCATGCACCCCAAATGATAGAAATGTTCCTTAGGGTACAAAGAATAATCATTCAAAGTTTCAAGATGATACGTTAAGAAATGTGGCTTGTAGACGACAAAAAAATAAATACAAGGAGTGGGCGTGGCTCTGCCATTGGGGGTCGGGCATGCACCAAAAAACAATACGGATCATCCTTAGGGTAAGTATACAAAGTTTAAAGAAAATCCAGTTAGAATTGCGGCTTCTAGGCGACACAGAGACACACAAAAAGAAAATGGGCGTGGCTCTGCCCCTTGGGGTTGGGCATGCACCCCAAACGATAGGGATCATCCTTAGAGTATAAAGAGTAAGTATACAAAGTTTTAAAGAAAATCCAATAAGAATTGCGGCCTGTAGGCGACACAGAGACACACGATAAGAAAATGGGTGTGGCTCTGCCCCAGGGGGTTGGGCATGCACCCCAAATGATAGGGATGTTCCTTAGGGTACAAAGAATGTGTATGCTAAGTTTCAAAATTATAAGTTAAGAAATGTGGCCTGTAGACGACAAACAAATACATACTAGAAATGGGCGTGGCTCTTTCCCTGGGGGTCGGGCATGCACCAAAAACAATAGAGATCTTCCTTAGGGTATAAGGAATACGTATACCAAGTTTGAAGAAAATCCAGTAAGAATTGCGCCCTGTAGGCGACACAAAGACACACGAAAAGAAAATGGGCGTTGCTCTGCCCCTGGGGTTGGGGCATACACCCCAAACGATGGGGATGTTCCTTAGGGTACAAAGAATGTGTATGCAAAGTTTCAAGATTATAAGTTAAGAAATGTGGCCTGTAGACGACAAACAAACAAATACTAGAAATGGGCGTGGCTCGGCCCCTGGGGGTCGGGCATGCCCCCAAAACAATAGGGATCTTCCTTGGGGTATAAGGAATAAGTATACCAAGTTTGAAGAAAATCCATGAAGAATTGCGCCCTGTAGGCCAACCACAGACACACACACACATACATGTATATGGTGTAAATCGA
The DNA here is from genome assembly GCA_036850965.1 of Patella caerulea. Taxonomy (NCBI): domain Eukaryota; kingdom Metazoa; phylum Mollusca; class Gastropoda; family Patellidae; genus Patella; species Patella caerulea. The sequence continues at coordinate 21,193,428 of JAZGQO010000011.1, forward strand.
GGACTTTGACTGAATCCTCCCAATCGAGGTCTTGATAAATACTGCATGTAGCTGAAAAACATCATTATTTCAGAACTCTATTACATCAAAGGATTATGAAAAGGTATAAATTATACCCGAATTCATATATTTTATGCATTTGACTTTTTACGGAAGAAATGCGGACACACGGGTGTTTGCGATTATTTGGGGAAATACGGCCGAACGAGTCCCTATGCTAGATACACCTAATCGAGGACACACATGGTGTGTGTTGGGAACGCCGCCAAACGAGGTCATTTTGCTCTATACTACCATATTGTGGACTTGACATTTATTGTGGTCTTTAACCTGTAAATAACTACATTTTTGTCTCCCCTTTGACCACACATGTGAAAATTTCAATATAACTGTTTAAAATCCAAGTATGGCACAATATCGCGGTAGAACAGTCATGTATTTATCAATGTGATCAACCGAGGACGCACATTATGTTTTAATACCGTCAAATGGGGACTTCGTGTATGGTGAACACCAGCAACCGAGTACATACACACTCACATCCGAGGACGTTACAGGTGTATGCCAATAATATAAATTCAGTTGGTTCAACACTCTATATCCGAGAACAGGCCCCCTTTGACCACAGGCGCAGCCCATTGAAAAAACATTTTTTTATTGATTCAGCCACTTAAAACTTTTAATTTTCTGACTGAGGTCTTACAAAGTGTATGTAACCAATCGAGGACCTCTGGACTTGAAACTCACTGTGGTCTTAAACCTTTAAATAACTAAATTTTTGTCCCCCCTTTGACCACACATGGGATAAAAAGACAAATTAACCTTTTATAATTGATGTTTGGTGCATGTTCGGTGCAGAATACCGCGATATAACAGTTATTTATTAATGTGACCTACCGAGGACGCACATTATGTTTTAATACCGACAAATGGGAACTTTGTGTATGGTGAAAACTAACAACCGAGTACACACACACTCACATCCGAGGACTTTAGAAGTGTATACCAATGCGGTGTTTACAAACTCTCTAATCCTCATTTAATTATCAACAAGCTGTACATAATTACTTTTAAAGACATTAATGTGAATCTTCAAGATATGACCATGAATTTCAAAGACACTAACTTGATTTGTAAGAAACACTTTACGTCTGAGGATCGCACTTCGATAGAGGGTAAAAAGTTAGATAAAACTAATTTTTAATTGAAAAGTCATGTTGACATTTGAAAAGTCATGTTGACATTTGAAAAGTCAAGTTGACATTTGAAAAGTCAAGTTGACATCTTGAAATGTCAAGCTTGTATATTGAAATATACCCGATTCTCTCTCGCAGGCAGCGACAAGGTCGGAAGGCGGGGATCGTTTAGCCCGATCTCTCGTCCCGTCTTCGTACGATTCAAAGTTGTAAGGAGACAGGGGGCGAGGTCGACCACCCAGCCGGCGGAGATCGATTTCTCCAGTCCCCCCGACAGACCCGAAACGTTCAGGTGTACGCTTACACAGCGGCACAGGCTGGCTCGTTCGATTGTCAAAACAGCGGGTCTCACCTACTACCCCCGATTATCAGCCCACGGCGTGCTCGAGATGGTCTCTTGCCCATCCGGTAGCCCGTCTCGTCTTAACCTAGCTCGATCGAGCGAATCGCCGGACGACTTTGTGGTCTTGTGGTCTCCCTCTTCGCCTGATGTTACTCAGCGAACGAGGCCGGCGATGTTCAGTCCTGGCTACTGTCCTCCCGCTCTTTCGCCTCCCCCATCTCGCCCCCGCTCTTCGGTTGCTCACCTTCCCTTCAGGGGAGTTGGGCAAAGGGAGACAGGTGAATGCGACTGGGGTCTATATGGTTGATCCTGCTAGTGGTCATATGCTTGTCTATAAGCTTAAGCTATGGAAGTCTTCGTTCAGATTTGTTCCTTTCGGGAAGCGAGCCGAAACTGCACACGGCTCATTTTCGTTTCCCGACGAGGGGAACGGCATTTATTTTCTATACCAGATCGCCCTAGCCTGCGAAGCTACCGTCAAAAGTAGCGACGGGGCGAAGCGACAAGTGTTGAAATCCGAATAACTTTGCCGCTCGCGGGGTCTTTCCGGCCTCCCGAAGTTTTTGCCATGAAGTGTCTGTCACATCAATTGGCGATGTACGGCTACCTGCCTACCACGGTGTTGACGGGTAACGCGGAATCAGGGTTGGAATCTGGAGAGGGAGCCTGCAAACAGCTACCACCTCCAAGGAGGGCAGCAGGCGCGCAACATACGAAAAATAACGTGGTGCGGCCATTCGTCGTCGGCGCAGGAGGAATAAGCGCAATTTAAAAGGGTGTGCGAGGAGCTATTGGAGAGAACCCGCCGCATTTTCTGTCTACCTTGAAAACATTAAGAGTGCTAAAGGCAGGCTAATACCCCTATCCCGAATATTTCGTCGTTGGAATAAGTGGGGTGGTCCTGTCGACTTTCTGACGTCGCTTTTGCTTTCGATTTCGCCGGAGAGCTAGGGTTCGAGAGGAATGTAGGGGGCGAGCGTACCAGGCGGGGAGAAGAGGAAAGCGCAAGTGCCTATGGTCTTGGTTTGGTCAGACGAGGAACCCGCCCCGAGAAGGGAGGTTGGAATTGTTCCTTCGGGGGCAGTCTCGCCCGCAACGGGTGAACCGTGCCAATGGTCTTTAACTCCGTGAACGAAGAATTCCAAGTAGGCGCCCGCCATCAGCTGGCGCTGATTGAGTTCCTGCCTTTTGTACACACCGCCGGTCGCCACCTCCGATAGAATGGCTAAGACTGGGCCTGTCTTCGGACGGGCTCGGAAAGGCGTTCGAGCTTAATCATTTAGATGAAGTAAAAGTCGTTACAAGGTTTCCGAAGGTGAACCTGCTGAAGCATCATTACCGTATCTTCGGTCTCTTTCTCCCCTGTGCGAGAGATGACGGAACCCTCACCATCGAAACTTTACCACCGTTTTACCAGGTCGCTCTTCTTCTACTTCAGACGCTAGGAGGCTTGTCCTGGGCGGATGGGGAGATGCATGGCTTCGGTTGTGGCTTCTCTCTTGTCGGTACGTATTTCCCGACCCTCCCTCTCCGCTCCTCTCTTTCCCTCCTCTCCTGCGTGGTTCGGAGGAGAGAGAGACACACACAGAGAGTGAGCGAACGAGCGGGCACGTTCAAAGAGTTTCGGTCGTCAGCACCAGAACCGCCGGTGATCTTCTCTTTTTTGTCACACTAGGATGGAACTTTTTTTGACACGAGTCGTCGTCGTGAAACTTCAGCGCAGTATTTCTTTTATCCGAAGCATCCCTGAATGAAATATCCTCAAAGGGCCCCTGATAAGTCATCATGACATCGCCGATGCTTCGGTAATGCCTAGGGGGAGATTGGGGCCGTCGCAAGCCATATGGAATCATCTGGATTACTGCGAAAAATTTCAAAGTTTGTATTGAAAATTTGGCCGATACTTCCCCGATTTAAATATCCTCAAAAGTCACCTGACACTTGGGCAAGACATCTCACATGCTTCACTGATGCCCTGGAGTTTCCTTGTGAGTCTGGAAAGATCCGGGAATGCCCCCTGGTCTGACAATGCAAGCATTGAAACTTTTCGTAGTTCTCCACAAGGCTAGCTATGCCCCGGAAGCTCCCCTGGGACACCCGCAAACCTGTTCCCGACGCTATAACCCTGTTCCCGAAACAAGGCAATCATCCCCGGAGTTTCCATGTGGATCTGCAAAGCTCCGGTGATGCCTTCCCGACCTGTTTTCCTGGCAGTTCTCCTGTGGTCTCCCGTTGAGTAAGCGGTGAACCTGTTCCCGACGCCTCCCGAGGTTAATCATTTTTTTTCTGTAGTACATCCGCAAGGCAAAAATTGTCCAGTTTTATCTACACATTATATAACAATTGTGACTGTCTTAATACGTCCTAACAGGTGTCACTACTCACTATTATTTCAATTGCTGTAAGTTTTTTTTTTTAAATTTACGCTTATTATTTCGGCAATAATCTTATTGTATGTTTACCCAGATAAAAAAAATTCGAAATTTCAGACAGAAAAAATGTAATGACTAGATGGCTAGATTTTTTTAAATAACGCACGGTTTGAAAATGCAGGCGCGGATCCAGAGGGGGGGTTTGGGGGGTCCAAACCCCCCCCTGCTCAGCGACATAAAAAAAAAATAATGCCTTTCATCAATAAAATTTAATCACAAAGTGATCCTACATCAGTATAAAAATGATTTCTCTGTTTAAAAAGCTCAATTTGTATGTATGCCTATGTAATTTAGAGACGATGATGGCAGATTTCCGTGACAGAAACCTGGCAAACCCCCTCCTGCAAAAATTCCTGGATCCGCCCCTGAAATGGTTATAAATTTTAGATATAGCAGAACACGAATTTCTCCCACGTGACCATATATGATGTGTATGGCTGAAATCGGTTAACCGAGGACTTGATACACTCGCTGTACAATAAACACTAACTGCGGACTTGATACACACAATCATATTTTTGCCTTTTGAGATCACACACACGACAGATACACCCTAACTGCAGAATACCGCCTAACGCGGAACACCTCAGATCGACCTTAAAATCAAATGGGGTATTAAATCAAGGCTTCTGAACATCGTGGCAGTCCTGGTTTCAGTTAAAAAAGTCCTCGATTGAACCGAGGACGTCCTCGGTTGACAGAGGTCCGCGATTAGAAGGTGTGTATTCAGATGTGTGTCCTCGATATACACCATATACAAACGCACACACACATACACACACACACACACACACAGACAGGGGCGACGGCATAATACGTTCACATTATGAATGTGGACGTATAAAAACAAACATTTGTGATGGTAAGTAATAATCCCAAAAACCATGCACCCAGTGCTCACTCTGGGTTCCATTTTTTTTCCGCCAATTTTTCATTTTAATTTATCAGCCAGATATTTTTTCCGCCAAAATAAAATAACTATTAAAAAATTTTTTCGGGAATTTTATTTACATAAATACATACACTATATATCTTAAAATTTAAAAAAATTCTTCTCTGCTTTGCAGACTCCCATTTTTTGAAGACTGATTCACATTGTTTTGTTAGCTGCATCATACCTTAACCAAGAATTTGAAAGTGAAAGATCTACCTTTTCCAAATGCACTTATTATTTTACGTTTTTCGAAATATTTCTCTGCGGTGGTCTTTTAGGGTATCATCATGTCAGTATCATCTGTAGTCTTCGTCCATTTTGGTGGTGGAATATTAAAAAAAATCTGACATTCTTCTGTCAGACGTTGAAGAAGGCTGTTCAATTTTTCGCTTACGACCCATGGCATATGATTTGACAGTCCCAAGTTTATATACGCATTTATAAACTGTGACAACATACCTGGCTTCATTTATTAACGATATCGTCAATTCCGGTTTGAAATAGATCAAACAGCAGTCATAATCCAATAATCCCGAACAAATCGAGTGAGTATTGTTTACAGTGTCCGCCATTTTGAATATATCGAAACCATCAACAAAGCAACCGATTCGTATTTGAAAACACACAATTAAATCTTTTGTCTCTTAATTAGTTTATTACTACTCTGACTGTAAATACTTATCAACACTAATCCCAGATTGATCAAGAGACAAAAGATAGGGCTATTATTGATACCTAATTGATTGTTGATTGACTCAACGAAGCGCGATCGACGGTACACTGTTTAGTATGTACGCGCGGAAATCAAAGCTTTGTGAGTTTGTGCCGATAATTTTTTTATTTCCAGGTAAAAAAAGAATCGCCATACAGGAAAAAAATATCGCCAAAAATTTCGCCAAATTGAATATTCTTTAGCCAAAATTATATTTAAATCGCAATTGGCGAATTTGGCGATCGACAGCGTGAGCGCTGCATGCACCCACTTGTTCCAGTTCCTAGGGAGAAAGTATGGCTACCACAGGGGCGTGGTGAGAATGAGTTCATGAGTAGCCATACTCATGCGCCAAAAAGTTTTTGCGCCAAAATCACAATCAAATTACTCAAAAAATGAAAAACATTTGTAAGTGGAAAAATTGTTTCATCTGACCCAATTAAAATTTTTTTGAAAGAGTCAAGTTGGAAAATTTAATCATATTTTATTACCGTATTTCTTGTCTCGGATTGCTGGAGATTGCGTTTCTGGGCTTCTAATTTTCGAAATTTTCCCGGGGGAGGGCCCCCCGGCCCCCCCCCCGCCGCGGGCTCGCGTCTCGCCGGCCACAGCTCCGCGGTCAGTAAAAGGGTTTTTGTGCCAAAATCTTTTTTGTTACTCATAATTTCTTCTCAATAATTGCCCTCACCACGCCCCTGGGCTACCAGCAAGATTCTTCCCAGGCCCCTATTGATAATCATCCCAGAGAGAGAGAGAGAGAGAGAGAGGAGAGAGAGAGAGAAATGGGGTTTAACATCTACTCGACACAAACTAGGTCATTTCAGGACTAAGATAATCATACTCATCCTTTCCTTCCAAATGTCTACATGTATCTATCTAACACAGCTACAATATATTATAGATCAGTGTTTATTGCTACCTGTTGTGTTAATTCATCTATGGTGAGGCAAGGTTTTGTTGGTGTAACTACTTTCACTTTCTTCGACGACAGCTGGGCATCAAAACACATCAGGTGACGGAATCTTGAAGGTGTTTTTTCATTTTCATCCAACCAATTCTTTAAAGATTTTCTAATAAATTAAATAGAAAAACAGCCTATAATAAATGAGTTGTCAAAATATACATAATAAGGGATATCCACTATTCCCATATAGTTGAAATTAAACAAACTGTTAGCACTAGGTGAATTCCTCAAATGAAATAGATCAGGTGGTCTATATAATCAGTAAACATACATGGCTGCAAGTATCAAAACAATTTTGTCCACAACTCATACTTCATACATTCAGTTATATAATTCAGTTATAGTATTGATGATAAAAAACCTCATACTTCATGCATTTAATTTAGTAATTACTGGTAGTCTGTTATAATTTGTATTAATATTAAAAAACCTCATACTTCATACATTTATCGATATTAATATAAATCATACATTTCGTAATTTCTCTGCTAGAATTAATATTGATATCAATATTGATACAAAAATATTACATCATTTAGGCTAGATCATTACCGTATTGATACTTGACCTTGTTGCTGTGACAGAAACTTCTTACTATGATGTGGCGTATTTGATCTTGGCTTATTTCCAGATGGTTGAAAGGTCACATGTTTAAAAGGGGTTACTTCTATCTTTTTTGCAAGATCTTCTTCACCAGAAACTGGTTGGATGTTTTCTTTAAAACCATGTTTAGAGCTAGTTGAGGATGATTTGCGAGCACTGTTTCTACTTCTAATAGAGCGCAATGATAGACGTTTATTTAATTTTTGATGTGATGAGCTCTTTAATTGATTTCTGAGGGTGTTGTTTATCTTTTTATTGTTATTTTTTGTAAAACTTGTCTGTAATGATAGCTTTGATGGACTGTTGTTGCTCTGCTTCAAAATTGGATTAATTGCAACAACAGGTCTGAAAGAAAATAATTTAAAATTATATGAAATCATCTCAGCTTTTAGTTTAAACTTAAACCACCTGATCAATGTTTCTATTATTGGGACAATAATGAACATTTCACGGCTTAGACCATGCTAAAATGTACTCAGATTTTTTATTAGACAGTTTAGTTTTAGTAGTACAGGAATCCTAAATAGTGATAGTAGAAATTTGGACATACAAATGGATGGGGGGTATAAGTTAGGGGTATTAAATGAAGTCATAAGTATTAGTAACTACTGGTACCTACCTTCTTTTAGAAAGTGGTTGTAATGAGCAAGTAGGTTTTGTTTTAAAGGAAATTGTAGGCTTTTTGTCACCTTCTTGTTTTTTCTCTGGAACTTTCTTCAAGGAACTAAAAGAATAAATTTATTAAAAATTGCAAAACAGAAGTATTATGTTTACAAAGATACCATGCTTTTTTTATAGGTAGATATAATTCATAAAAAAGTTGAATCTGGAAAATCTATGATTAAATTATCCAAATCAATATCCATAGAAAAGAGAATATTGCATTTTCGATATTTACCTTCCCAAGTAAAATGTTTGTATTTTACACGTGACTCACTCTCTTTCATATGAAACTTAAGCTCTCTGTCTACAACTCATTCCGTTTGATAACAGACACAAAACTAGTTGACTGAATTTGCATATTAGTCAGTTGCCATGCAAGATACGCCCACATTGGACGCTGAACATGGAATAGGGCATCTGGTTGACATGCGCTAATATCAAAAGGAACTGAGATCTTTGGGATATAAACCTAAATTTCAAGATTCATCAAACCTGTAGAGTGTCAAAATGACAAATGTGAACAGACGGACAACATAGGAAAATGTTGGTGCATAAAAATTACAAAATTTTGCAAACAAAGTCTTTATTCCGCTTCCATTTTCACATATGTACGGTATGGTAATGAAATTGAAAATATCTATTCAGTCTTTGGCAGTTTGTGTGAATACAATATACAATTCATCAGTGCACTATTTCTCAATATAGCAGCCATTTAAAACAGAGATAGTCTCTACTAAATGCGCTATTAAAAGACAGGTATAAATATATACCTCTGTGATCTAGGTCCAAATAAAATATTGAAATGGCTTGTAGACTTTTGTTGATTTGTAATGTAAAGAGTTCCACATATGATTAAATAGAAATTGGTTTGTTTTGTTTATAGTTTGACACAAAATCAATTAAGATAGTTTAGATGAATCTGTAAATCTTAAATTTTAACAAACATATTTGAAACCTGATATTATTATTTCTGTTATCTGTTGGTGAACTTCGTTTTTTCTTCCAGTGGGAATCTATTTTGCTTACAGCTTGTACCTTTCTTGTACTTTTTGGAACAGGAGGAGGGGGTTGTCCGATAGTGTATCTGAAAGTAAAAAGCTTTGATCACTTTTACTCCTTTACGGTTGTCTTTGATCAATAAATCTTCCTTGCCCTCTAAATAAATATAATAAATGTCTATTAAATTAGTAATATTACTAATGAATAACAAATTTTGTGTAAATCAATTATTTGAAAGTTTGTTTAAAAGTTTAATAAAAACAAATCAACGATTTTATAATTTATACATTGAAAAAATTAAATAGCAAACCTTTTTAGTTTATTTGATCCAGGAACATGTGTTCCCACCTTCTGCTTTTTGTTTGCTCTCCATTCTTCTAAACGTAATCGTAAATCATCTGAAATAACAAAAAATATTAAAATTTATGCCTAGTATATAATCTATTTTCTTTATTTTATTTCAAAGTACTGTAGGCCTACTTGGCAAATTTAAAAACAAAACGTCAATGGTGACCATGTCATCTACATGTAGTATGATCTACTGTAGACTACTACTACTAGTAGCCTACTAACTTACACTTACAGTAAGTTACAATTACTAGTTACAGAAAAGATTTTTGACCAAGGAGGAGATATTCGAGGCAGTTTCTGGACATTCAATGTGCGGTAATGAAAAAAAGAACAGATATCCTCAATCCGGATATAAACGTCTATTTCAAGTGTCGTCGAAATCAGAACAAAATTGTGAACAAAAAATAGTCAGAGTGTCAACAACCACAGGAATCTGACCTTTCATCTGCGTATATATGCATACACCATACCGAACTAGACATATATAATAAAAAAAAAGAACAGGAATGCAATGCCTGTTGAAGCCTCGATTTTACCTGCTCTCGCTTCGGCAAGTTTTTGTTCCACAATTCGTAATGTCAGGCAATCAAACCTCTGCCAATTCACTCAGATAATATCTGAGATATGATTTTTCTTCAATCTAGCCATTTTGATTTGCACAAATACTCCCCACAAAACGACATCATAGCCATTTGATTCCAATATTTACATTATTTTCCTTCGTTGACGTTTGTCCTCAACTCCATATGCGCTGAAAATGTAGGCATATAAAAATTGTGTCTTCTAGAGGTTCCAAAATGCAAATTTTTTGTACAAAATTACTAACTAATCAATTGGCTTTCTCAGATTCACATTGCAATTCACCAATAACAATAATAATGACAATTGCAATAGCCTAAATGCAATATGATTCGACTACGAGATATCATTTTTTAAATTTTTAATTAGTTTAGTTTAGTTAGGTCTAGTTCAGCTCTGAACGTCGGTCTCATTACACTCACCCTGAACGTTCAGGGACTGGCCCATTCAATCAATGTCGAAAAAAATTTGACCCCAAATTTTACTGGGCAACTTTTCACTGCTAAACGATGGGTGTCACTCCTTGTGGACGCGTGTACAGTGTAAAGGAACATCTTAGTGAGAAAATAAGACCTTGCTCATTTCGCTAGAGTCGGTATGAGCATCACAATTACACGCTGTGTCATGGTGGCGAAAGGATAGATTGATAGGAGGGGACGTATTTTAAACAGCGTGTTGTTTCGCTCATACTGAGTCTAGCGAGGTAAACAAGACAAGGTCTTATTTTGTCACTAAGATGTTCCTTTACATTGTACAGACGTCCACACGGATTGACACTCCGATGTTTCGCAGTGAAAAGTTGCCCAGTAAAATTGACTGGGGTTCAAATTATTTTCGACATTGATCGACAGGGTGAGTGTAATGAGAACGACGTTCAGAGCTGAACTAAGTTAGGTCTTCTAGTCTAGTACTAGTAGTCCTAAGTAGTACACTAGTGTCTATATTTCAAAGAATAGAATTTGTTACACACAAATACAGAGCATACCTGGTTCCTGTCCGTTGACATTCGATTTAAATTTCGTTTCTGTAACCTTTTGTGATACCATTTTATCTGATTGTCGTTTGTTACTATTAAATTTCATATTTAGCGGGCACAATACTGGATCTTCAAAAGTTTACAAAATATTTTTATAGTAACGGTTATCCAGTACCGCCGAGATAACGTACTCTTCTTCAACTTCAACGTCAACTCCAATGAGATACTTCACAAAATCCTCTGTTGGACATGGCGTGAAGGTGATGGGTGGACTGTACATGCGTGAGGTCGGATTTCCCCAAAGCCTTAAAATTTAAAAGATCAACTTGTTGTATGTACACATTTGATGACTGATACTTGAATGAAGTTATTTACAACTGTACTTCTTATCAAAAAATATGATTTTTACGCATGTTAGATTTACAGTTCTGCAGTTTCAAAACGTTTAATCATTAGGCTAGCACATGTTCAAAGGCGTTAGGCTATATGTTCTTATATTTTTATGATCTAATAGTAAGTGCAGGAGTTTGGTATAAATGTAAAGTTTAAATTTATTATATGTACTTTGACTTACAACTTATATAATAATACTAGCCTTTTTTACTACATCATTTCATGAACAAGCTAAATATTTCTTTGCTGATATATTATTGGGTCTATTATAAATTATAGCACTGCCAGAACAGTGACTAGTGTTTGTGCAGTACTAATAACTAAGTTTATTACAGTAGGCTACTATATAAAATCTAGGCCTAGTGTACATGTATATACTAGCAGTAGTATAACCTGGCAGTATTGTAGGCCTAGCAGCTAGTACTACACATAGGTTTAGAAACCACATACATTGACTATATTTAAGACATTTAGTTTATTAATATTAATATTAGGCCTCTGGGCCCGGCCCTGTCTCTTTCAATGCGTTTGTATCACAAATTACAGTCATCGACACTATACAGCACTGGTAACTTTTTATGCCTGGGTCTATTTTTATACTACCATGATAGTATATTAGTTAATTAGTATTAAAATGAATGATCTAAATACTTTGGGAAATGAGCTTGAATTATTTGCAGTAGCTATATAGATAGGCCTAGTAGCAGTAGGCCTAATTGGTTAATATTTCCAGGATCACAGGTTAACAGGATAGGTTTAATTTCTAATATAAGAATATTATCATATACTGTAATAAAGCACCGAGTCTAGTTATATTTAAATAAATCAATAAATAAATGCCTCTTTTTTTTCTATTTCATCAACATAGGCCTGCGGCCAAAATTTCTAGCATGAAATTCCGCTACAAGGTCCTCCCTAATAAACAAAGTATACATTTTTGGAAAGCTTATAAAACCTGGAACACAAATGCAAAGAGTTCTAAGCAAAATGTCTGCAATAACTCGGTTTGGGGCCAGAGGAAAAATGTTATCCCTGCATTGGCTAGAAAGTTCATCCTGATTTTCTGGCGTTTCCCTTAGTCAGTGATGCAAGACGGAGGGCCTAACAAGGACAGCTGTCTAGTCGTTTGGATGGGACGAAAAACCAAGGTCCCGTATACACATTGGCGTGCACATAAAGGATCCCTTGACAGTTGGAATAGCTGTAGTGTCGCTGTCCGGGCAACATTTCCCTCAGTTTCCCTCATCGCACAGTGTATGGCGTTTGCCCATCTTCATTGCCCCAGTTTGGAGCTGAGCAGTAGGGTGTTGAACCCCATTTCATTTCATTTACTAGTCTTTTTTACCATTTACGTTATCAGGGCTCGAAACGAAAGGCGCGCGAAAGCGCTCGCGCACCTTCCACGCACCTAAAGTGAAACCCAGGTACATATTTTTAGACGTACCTGAATTTTATAAACAACGCTCCTCGTACAGAAGGCTAACTCACGGTTCTCTTTTTAAAATATCCCCGACCTTTTAAATGAATTAACGCGAACGCTTTTAGTAAAATTCTCGTAAAAATAATCTATTTTTATTTAACGGTCTCAAGCAAGGCTCGACTCTGCCGTCGGTTTCGGCGGCAATGGCCTCCAAATTTTAGAATTTGGCCGCAGATTCGTGGCCGATTCTTTTATCTATCCATGTATGGTCGCCGATTTGTGTTGGGTATCAATAGTTATTTTTTACTATCGATAATCAGCATTGAAATGTCGATTGATAGTATCGAAACAATCTTATTTTCACGGTCGTAACCAAGAATGGGTTACGTATATAAAACTATAAAAGTCAAAACCATACGATGTTGCGATAGATCTAATAGATGTTTTTTGTTTGTCTAATTAATAATAAAGCGTCTCATATTACGTATAAATTGTACTTAATTTTTAAATGATGTAGCCTTGGCTCTGAATGATGAATTACCATTGATAGGCCGATGTATGCTGAGGAACCAAAATAAAATGAGCACAAGTCGATTCAAAACATTGCGTACGTGAGCCCGACCAATACCAACATGGCGGACAATTTGTTGTCAATTCGCGTGCAAAAATTAAAGAAAAAATTTAATAGCCTAAGTAACTTGTTATCACAAATTCGTAAATTGTTTATTATTTTTAAAATAATGTAGCCTTGATTCCGAATGAAGAAATACAAACGTTTTTGTCATCTATCAGTCATTTATAATGAGCAGACGAATTCTGAAAGTTTAGGGGTAAAACTCCGGGTTATTTACTCATCCGTGTATATCCAATTTAGCGAATTCCACGATATGGGGATTATTGTTTCTAATGAAATGAGGGCGAATTTATTTCAACATTTTTTGGGGTGAAAAAGCTACATTAAGATTGAGACTAAGTAAATATAAAGTGACCGATGTAGGCTATTGTATTATTATACGAAGGATTAAGTCGCAGGAAATATTGAGTCGACTCAATATTTTAAAAATAATAAATATATTGAACGGGTTGTGATAGCCAGGCCTGTAACAACCGTTTGACTGAGAAAAAAAGATGTAAAATAAACAGATTTATAACATAATTTCTCACATTAAAACCATCTAAATAAGTACAACTGAATTTAGGCAATTAATATAAACAAAATCTACTTTTGAAAAAACGCTCTCCTAGAATATCTGAGGTGCAGGTTTTTAGGTGAGCGATTTTCTGAATTTGTAATTTTAGGTGCAGCTTTTACAGCTCTCCATGATTTTATTCCTTTCAACCCCTGCGTTATAAAGCCTTCAAGGTATGCCAGTGGTTATACACGTGACACAGGTCACAAGACTAGAAAGTCCTTGTTCATTGTTGAAAAGGGGGGCGGGGGTAGATGGTCGAATGGTTAGCATGTGCACGCTGTACCATGAAGTCTGTCAATGAGTCAACTGGTGTGGTTTCAATTCCCGGTTGTTCGTTTTGATTCCCCAGTACCTGTCCAACCATGGGCACTCCCACTGCTAAAGACCCCTATGTGCAAGCGAATTATTGAAATTAAACTGTACAATGTGTTAGTCCCAAAATGACTTAGTTTGTGTTGAGTGAACCATAACGACCATTACATTAGTGTCAGTTGACAATATACTATACAGATCCTTGATTAATTAAGCCAATAATGTGCAATCTAATTGTGACTTAAAGACAGTCTAGGGCAAATATCTACCACAGGGTCAAATTTATCTTGCATGTTGTGGTATTGTATATTTGTGTATATTTATATTTTTTATATTTTGAGTATTTGTTGTATTAATATTTATAGTATATTTGGTGATTGTTGTATTGTCCCTTTAATAGTACATCTTTAAGCTGGTCAGAAGTCTCTTTTCAATATGAAATAGGCCTAATTAAGTTATTAGTATATTTCTATAGAATTCCTATAATTATATTTGAATTTTTAGAATATCATACTTTTAATCTATTAATATTGTTAATTTCAGTCTTGTATTACGGTGTTTGTATGGTAGTCATATTAAAATAAGCAACCTTTTTATAAACTCCTCTTTTATAGGGTATTTATATATTATTGATTCACCATTTTATACATTCCTTTGTTTCAAATTAATGATTTCCCGCCACTATTTTAAATATATGTATATAATGTAAACTCTGTTACTATTTTTGATTTTTATACGCCCACATGGAAATGTGGTCATATAATTGTCGTCGCCCTCTCCGGCCGTCGTTCACAATTTCTTGTGAATGCGCTAAGAAGCTAAAGTTAATATCCGATTGACTTTATATTTATGCACAGTGTTTAAGGTCATGTGACGAAAATCCTATTGATTGTCAGTGTTATCCGATAATTACTGTCAGAGTTATGACCCTTGATCACTTTTAAAAATCCTGTGGACGCTCTAGAGGCTAAAGTTAAGTTTATATCCGATTGACAGTGTTTAAGGTCATAAGATGAAGGATACTAGTCATTTTCAAGGATTTCCAATTATTACTGTCAGAGTTATGGCCCTTGATCACTTTGAAATATATCTTATGGACCATTTCTAACCATTTCTGATACTTAATGGGCTATTACTCGTAATAAGATTTTCATGTGTTATAAATGTTCTCCTTACTGACAGGAGAAAAAAATATGCGATAATCCTCGTTGACTGCCCGGACGACTTGGCTGTTGTAGGCTTATGTTTCGGTGCCTGGCAACCTATCTTTATTTATTTCTTTATGTCTTTCAGAGGTTTTGTTATTGTAAATATACAATCTGCGATAAATTTCGGAACCTACGACCTGGTGTTTTGTTCCTTTTTTGAATAGAACGCTGCTACGATAGGATCACTGGCGTCCTTGCTTCAACAGCGAAAAGGGGGGCATATTCTGTTTCTAGTCTGTCACCTTCACAGTTCACACCAATGCAATATGTGGCAATCCATTTTTATTTTTAGGCCCTTTTTGGAGTACCCGGCAGACTACCATTGTATTCATCTTAGGTGATCCCCTGTCCACAAGCTAACAAATGAAATGGGTTTTAACGCCCTAATGTTCTGCTATGACTGGGCTGATGAAGATGGGAATACGGCTTATAATGTGGTATAAGCGAGATGTTGCATGCACACCAATGTGTAGATGGGAACTCGTTTTTTTCGTCACATCCAAACCACTAGGCAGCTGTCATTATGGCCCCTGATTGTCCGAAAAATCGCCCTTTTTAGCTTGTGGTCCCTCTGGAGGTCAAAATTGTTATCCGATTTAAAAAAACGTTTGATTATATCACCGTTTCATGGTTAAGAAGGCTGAATTCGAATTTCGTGAAAATCGGACCAAAATTGACGGACAAAATGGCCGCCATTTGTACGCGAATAGTGTGAAAATATGTTATATCAAGGTTGTGGACCTTATAGAGGTCACAATTTTGAACCGATTTGGATGAAACTTGACATGTATGTTTATAACCAAAAGATCTTGGTTCCTTTCGATATTTGCGCCCATCGGATCGTAACTTCCTGAATTATGGCCCCTGATTGTCCGAAAAATTGCCCTTTTTAGCTTGTGGTCCCTCTGGAGGTCAAAATTGTTATCCGATTTAAAAAAACGTTTGAATATATCACCGTTCCATGGTTATGAAGGTTGAATTCGAATTTCGTGAAAATCGGACCAAAATTGACGGACAAAATGGCCGCTGTTTGTACGCGAATAGTGTGAAAATATGTTATATCAAGGTTGTGGACCTTATAGAGGTCACAATTTTGAACCAATTTTGATGAAACTTGACATGTATGTTTATAACCGAAAGATCTAGGTTCCTTTCGATATTTGCGCCCATCGGATCGTAACTTCCTGAATTATGGCCCCTGATTGTCCAAAAAAATCGCCCTTTTTAGCTTGTGGTCCCTCTGGAGGTCAAAATTGTTATCCGATTTAAAAAACCGTTTGATTATATCACCATTTCATGGTTATGAAGGTGAGTATGAATTTTGTGAAAATCAGACCAAAATTGACGGACAAAATGGCTGCCGTTTGTACGCAAATAGTGTAAAAATATGTTATATAAAGGTTGTGGACCTTATAGAGGTCACAATTTTGAACCGATTTTGATGAAACTTGACATGTATGTTTATAACCCAAAGATCTTGGTTCCTTTCGATATTTGCGCCCATTGGATCATATCTTCCTGAATTATGTCCCAGGATTGTCCGAAAAATGGCTTTTGTTCGCTTTTGGTCCCTCTGGAGGTCAAAATTATTATCTGATTTTAAAAAACGTTTGACTATATCACCGTTACATGGTAATGAAGAGGGAGTTTGAATTACGTGAAAATCGGACTAGAATTGACGAACAAAATGGCCGCCGTTTGTACACGAATAGTGTGAAAATATGTTATATCAAGGTTGTGGACCCTATAAAGGTCACAATTTTGAATCGATTTTGATAAAACTTGACATGTATGTTTATAACCCAAAGATCTTGGTCCCTTTCGATATTTGCGCCCATCGGGTAATTACTTCCTGAATTATGTCCCCTGATTGTACGAAAAATCACCCTTTTTAGCTTGTTGTGCCTCTGGAGGTCACAATTATTATCTGATTTAAAAAAAAACCGTTTGATTATAAAAACCAAACAAATTCTAATGATTTTCTGATAATTCCTCAATATGCGACAACTCTTGTTGACTGCCCGGACGATTTGGCTGCTGTGTGGGCGTATGTTTCGTTGCCTGGCAACCTATTTTTCAGTTATTAACCATATCAACTGTTTAAATTGTTTACATTTTTTTATTCAATAACAAGTGATAATTATGCTCAACTGCAGCCGCATCTCATTCAGACCCAACCTTGGAGTCACTCTTTGATTGCTCGTTCTCCTCATATGAAATGTAAGTTTCTGCCACAATAATGGAATGGCTTTAAATCATTGGTCCATTACTAAATACAACGGTGCAGATAAACAAATTAAATTTTTAAAATGTAAAACGGTGATTGGAATTGAGGTCCCTACAGGTCTTCCATACTAGCGCACTCACAGTCACAAAATAAACGTTGCAAAGATACAATAGCTCATGATCATTATATTAATCTATGAAATGACTACAATTAGCTCTGCTTGAGTACTTATAATATGCTGGTTGAAGGACATTTTAATTCTCAAATCGATGATTAGGGTTGAAAACACACCTTAATGTGAACAACAGATGTGAACCAGAGTAGGACTGCAATACAAAACAGTATACTAATTGTTGTACATTTATATCACAGCCATTTTGGGCAGATATCTTTTTGCAATTTAAAGTTGATCGCTTTCTGTGTGCAAAAACTGCAGATTGAGGGCTGTCTATTTATAGGCCTTGCCAATGTGAACTTTGTGATAACTATTTGCCCTTTTTAAGGTCTATTCTGCATAATATCATAGTTCGTACATAAAACAGTATTCCTCCCACTTCTACAATGGCAGTTGACGAGCCATGAAGCCATGAGTAAAATAACGTTACTTCGTTTGATCTTTGTGATACTAATAAAGAGAAATTACAATTTACATTTTATTGATTTAACTGTTACAATGAATATCTAAACTGATTAAACAGTTAAAATGAATTTTTAAAAGTAGGTGTGGACATCATTTCAATCAAAGTAAGCAATCAGTGATACTGTGACATCAACAATATACTGTACGTAGTTGACTTCGCTGTTAGACTTGTTGACATTGGAACACCATCATCAATTTAGCAAAAAGGCTAAAAATATTAATAATCTCTACCAATTTAGTCTATATGGAGGCCTTTAATTATAACAACTACCAAGTAGTAAGTGATCTTGTTCTGGGACCATTACAATATCACAATTCTGCTATATTTTGAACACATTTTGAAAACCAGTATTCGATCTCTGTGGTCTGAAAATAATTAAAAAGAACAAGCCATTAGTGAGCCTGGTGTACCCTGTCGGAACCCCAAAATAAATAGATAACACATTAGTTAATGGCACAATCAAATTATACACATGTTTCATCATTTTTCTATCAGATAGAATCAAGATTATCTTGTCCCAAAGCATCTACCCATGAAATTGATTAGCTCTGTTTAACTTTAGCTCAAAATGTAAATCATTGAACTCAGTTAAAACAATCACTTAAAGCGGGAATTTCATATTTTCTAAGAAAGTCAAAATATAATTTTTTTTATGTCTTTTGCTTAAAAGGTTGTCAACTCACTATTATACGATCATGGGCATTATTTCCCACGCATTAAAATCAGTGACACAGGAAATAATAAAACAATTACCTCCCTTGTTTTTCCATTCACCCCATGGAAATGCTATCTTCAAACATTTGAATTGGAAGTTGAAAATGATATTTTTGCCAATTTCTCAACTGATAATAGTGAATTATAGGATTAATAGGATTATTCTTTTACAAGGTTAGGACTGTTTATAGATACAACCTATTTGAGGACTTTATTAATACATTTTAAAAATATAACTTAAAATATGAAATTGCAACTTTAAACATGCATTATGCAAGAGCAAAATCTGCCTATTACAAGTCTTTCTTTAGGCCTGAAATGTTATCTAAATTGTAATTAAATCACAACATTGGATAATCGAGACTACTCTGTTTATATTAATGATTTTAGTAATGATGACCGAGGCTATTAGCAGAGATTTTATGTGCTTCGTTCACAGCCTTTAGTAGATCAATTTAACTGAAATTTTCAGCAAATTACCTTTACAGTATATAGTTTTTAACTATTATAGCGAGAACTGCCAACTCTTTATCTTATCATCCATATTGTAGCTTTAATGAACATTAAATCTTGACCAATCAAATTGCTTATCGCTCCTTAGCCTAAGCAGAAAATTCACACCATCAAATTTAGTCAAGGTAATGATATAATAAATCTATATTTGGAGTTTCAGCACTCTCACTTCATTATAACCAAAGTTATTGTGCCCCAAAAGCTTATCTCTGCTTACCATAAGCAAACAATGTTCATCATCAACCTCTATCAAGGCATTCACCTAATGAAAGAATGAAATGAAATGGGGTTTAATGTCCTACTCTTATGCACCTAACCTGGGCTAATTGAAAACGGCCTAATGAAAGAGAGTTATTATGTCTTAAAAATTCTGAAGACAGACAGACGAACCCATTTTAATATTCCCCTGTTTTCTTTGTAGGTGGGGGACAAAATACATGTACCAACTTCAGATTTACACACTACAACTTGTTACAAATTACATAGATCACAATGTGAACTTACAAATGTACTCAAATGACAATTTGATAGAGACACAGAGAGAGTTTAACATCCACTTGACACAAGCGAGATCATTTTGGAACTTACATATGGTTCAACCTTTTTTAAATTATTTTCTTGCGGTAGAGGTCTACCTATCTTCAACCAACTTTTAATTGTAAAGACTGGGATGATCCGTTAATAAACATTAAACCTTTTTATGAGATGTTAATAAGTTTGCCAAGTATGAGGAAGCATAACATGGTGTCAGAAGTAGATGAAATGTATACTGTGTTTACCTATTATATTGTTATTGTAATATTTTGTATTTATACCATTCACTTGTCTCATTGACAGACCTTCTGATCATCCAATGCATTAACCATTCGGCCACCCCCATGAATGAAATGGAAATTTGCAAGTTACACAAGAATTGTTAAAAAAAGATTTACTTCAAGATAATAAAACTAGAAATACTTTATAAGCTTTCTGAAAAATCAAAAGAAATGTTTCTATTATCAAAAAAAAACATGTACTACAAATGCATATAATTAATTTTAAAAAATGAATACACAGATATTTGCATTTTATCAGCAAACAATACATTTACTGGACTGGTAAAATAAATCTATTATTGCATGAAGTAATACTTCAAAAAGAATTGTAAATGGACCTTTGTTGACCAGGCAAGCGAGTTCCATAAACACTAACTTCAGACTTTGAAATGATTATGTGACTGAACCGCCAGCATGATACCCTAAAACAATATAAGTTTAAGAACATAGAAGAAACCAAACATGATAGCGTTTTGTAGCTTTTAGACTTGAGCTTTGACAGAGGGAAAACACTTTTAAAATACGATATTATGTTATCAAAAACAAAATAACCTTAGGTCCTATCACACGAACAATATCTTTTTTAAGAATAACATAGAAACCATACATCAAAGGGTTTTCAGCTATTGAACAGAGCTTTGACATAGGGAAAGCACCTTTAAAATACAAAAAATATGTCATTCAAATATAATTATAAATAACCCTACCACCCTATCTGCATATTACAACTGGCAGAATTTTATTTTACAACTATTTTGTAAAGCTTATTAGAGTACATGTAACTTGCTCACCTGGTTTATTTCTTTAAGTTATTCCGTACTGGATAGATCTTTTTAACCAATTACTGGTATCGTTGTTAAAACAGTCACTAAACGAAAAGTCACAAAATCAAAACCACTATGTTGATGAAATAGAAAAAAAGAGGCATTTATTTATTAATTTATTTAAATATAACTAGACTCGGTGCTTTATTACAGTATATGATAATATTCTTATATTTTCATAAGATTAGAAATTAAACCTATCCTGTTAACCTGTGATCCTGGAAATATTAACCAATTAGTCCTACTGCTACTAGGCCTATCTATATAGCTACTGCAAATAATTCAAGCTCATTTCCCAAAGTATTTAGATCATTCATTCTAATACTTATTAACTAATATACTATCACGGTAGTATAAAAATAGACCAAGGCATAAAAAGTTACCAGTGCTGTATAGTGTCGATGGCTGTAATTTGTGACACAAACGCATTGAAAGAGACAGGGCCAGGCCCAGAGGCCTAATATTAATATTAATATATTATTTAAACTAAATGTCTTAAATATAGTCAATGTATGTGGTTTGTATACCTATGTGTAGTACTAGCTGCTAGGCCTACAATACTGCCAGGTTATACTACTGCTAGTATATACATGTACACTAGGCCTAGATTATATAGTAGCCTTCTGTAATAAACTTAGTTATTAGTACTGCACAAACACTAGTCACTGTTCTGGCAGTGCTATAATTTATAATAGACCCAATAATATCATACCAGCAAAGAAATATTTAGCTTGTTCATGAAATGATGTAGTAAAAAAGGCTAGTATTATTAAGTTGTAAGTCAAAGTACATATAATAAATTTAAACTTTACATTTATACCAAACTCCTGCACTTACTATTAGATCATAAAAATATAAGAACATATAGCCTAACGCCTTTGAACATGTGCTAGCCTAATGATTAAACGTTTTGAAACTGCAGAACTGTAAATCTAACATGCGTAAAAATCATAATTTTTGATAAGAAGTACAGTTGTAAATAACTTCATTCAAGTAATCAAGTATCAGTCATCAAACGTGTTCATAAAACAAGTTGATCTTTCAACTCTTCACGCAGGGGGAAATCCGACCTCGCGCATGTACAGTCCACCAGCACCTTCACGCCATGTCCAACAGAGGATTTTGTGAAGTATCTCATTGAAATTGAAGTTAAAGTTGAGGAAGAGTACGTTATCTCGGCGGTACTGGATAACCGTTACTAAAAAAATATTCTGTGAACTTTTGAAGATCCAGTATTGTGCATTTAGCGGTCAACTTAAATATACTGTTGCAATCTTCGACAAAGAAAATATGACAAGGGAGATAATCCAAACTTGTCACTTTTTAAAGGAGGCAGACCACCATTAAATTTCACCATCTCGGTACCCATTTATAGCAATCTCTGTGTCCCTTTTCTCCCCTTGTGCATGTCCATTTTTGTTAATTTTTTTGGTCTAGAATGGACGAAGAGGGTTTGAATTAATATTTCTGCCAGGCTTTTGTAAATATTCATGATTTTGAGGCAGGATAACAGGTTGGCTGTGCAGTTCAGCTCTGAACATCGGTCTCATTACACTCACCCTGAACATTCAGAAACTGTCCCATTCAATCAATGTCGAAAGAGAATTGGCGCCCAAGTCGATTTTACTGGGCAACTTTTCACTGCTAAATGTTGGGGTGTCAATCCGTGAGGACGCATGTACAAAGTAAACGAACATCTTGGTGAGAAAATAAGACCGTGCTTACTTCGCTAGAGTCAGTACGAGCGACACAACACGCTGTTAAAAATACGTCCCCTCCTATCAAATTACAATTTCGCAGCCATGACACTCTAACTTTCAGGAATGTCGGTCAAACAAGAAGAAACGAAATGTACAGGCTTTACATTGTACAGGCTTTCACCCGGATTGACACCCTGTCGCTTAGCAGTGAAAAGTTGTCCAGTAAAATTGACCGTTCTCCAATTTTTTTCGACATTGATTCAATGGGACAGTCCCTGGACTAGTTGGCTATGGTGATATGTAGGGGAATAGTTACATGTTTTTAGTGTATTTGTTTTACAGAGAATTACCTACAAAATGATCTCTGTCACAGATGACTGTCTTGAACACGTGCAATGACACACACCCTCAATCATTGGCTCAATGGCTCGTGGATTGTTTACATAAGACGCAACTGTGCCGGGCAAAATGATGCCCTTTACTCATTTTAATACCCATTTACACTAAATAGGAAATACTTTTTAACAACAAATACTTCAAACGTATTTACTTATTTTTCTGATACATACAAAAAATGTTTTAGAATTTAATTTGTCGAAAGAAAAAAATTAATATGGGGGGACTAATTAAGTCGTGTCGATGTCATCCTTATCAGTGATTGTAGCAGCCTAGCGAATATTCGCTGCTGAGCATTGTGGTTTTTAGTATACTTCTTCAAGTTTGTGTATCTCAAAATTTTGGTGGTCAACCTAATACAAATATTAGTGCAAAGACATGTCCAATTGTTCCTCTTTCTACAGTGAAAGCATTCAGCCCA
This sequence comes from Patella caerulea, assembly GCA_036850965.1. NCBI lineage: Eukaryota > Metazoa > Mollusca > Gastropoda > Patellidae > Patella > Patella caerulea. The sequence goes on from JAZGQO010000011.1 coordinate 21,216,957, forward strand.
ACAAAAGTTTTGGGAAAAGTTGGATGTGGGCAAAGAGTTGAGAATTAACATTGAAGTCAATGGTGAAATTAATGGCGGTCTGCCTCCAAAACGGATGGAGCACATAAAATGACCAAAAAACCCCTATAATGTAGCCTACCAGGATCTATGCTTATATAGCTATAATGTTTACAATAATTATACACTTTATAACAATTCCCCATTAATCATTCCAGTGTACAACTGTGCTGTTTGGTAGGTAATATATTTGGGCTAAAAACATTGTCAAATATGGTCAATAGGAGGTAATATACTATGTGGGCATATAAAAATCAATACTGAACTAAATACCTTACATAACATCATTTATTCTGATAAACATAATATACATAATAGTATTCCCATCCATTCTTACAACAGCATTTTACTATACACTATACAATCAATCACTAGTCCATCATTCTTTCAACTTAATATATAATGAACTTTTATTTACAATGTAAAATGTGCACCTAATATTTTTTGTGAATTACAGTTAAGATAGTTTGGAAAGTCAAAAAATCTTTTCCAAATTGTTCTGAATTCTGATTTCTTAACAAACCTACAAGGAGTTCAACGAAATTTCCAAGTATAAAAGCTAATTACTTAAAGAGAAGGGTATTTTAATTCACTGGTGAAATAAAAAGTATATCTATTAAATAATTGGCTATAAAATCTTAAGATGGCAGTTTATTAGCAACAGAGGTGAGGATTCATTGATATTCTGATTGACCTCAATTTAATTTATCATCAACTTTCATGTACTCAAAGTTAACATTTAATTTAGAAAACAAAATCAAAATATCAACAGAAGATAAATGAAATGGGGTTTAATATCCAACTTTTATGATCAGACGTTGCAAATAAAGACTGGTGTAAGCACTACAGCCTACTCTTATTCAAAATTCCAAATGTCAAGACACAGACTTAGTTTTTTGTCCCATCCAAATGAATGTCCTTGCAAGACCTTGTACCCGGCATGACACACAAGGGGAATCCACACTGTAATATGCAAGCAAACTTTAACAGGCCAACAATGGGATAAAATCTCGTAATTCCTGGTTAGTGAACCAGCGCTCAAGTCACAACTGCACCATACCAAAGGTAGATAATCTCCAAGCTTGGATTCAATCCGATTAAAACAAATCCATCAAAAGATTTCGGCGGAGATTACAGATGGTGCAGGGATTTGACCATTCCCTGTTAATATCCAATTCATCACTTATCAAACACTTAAACAATTTTAGACAGATATTCCTTTTAGAGTGTTGTAGGGATTCCTCAAATGATGTTCAGAGACTTACATTAAACAAAATAATTTCATCAGTAATGTACAAATCCATTTTCATGATTACTATCGATTTGTTTTTGACACACCCATGGAGTTTCTAGGAAAATTTTGGACTATCTTTATAAGAATGTGATTGGCATTTGAGGATTGTATAGTACCTTCGAAACACACATTTCTAGTATATTGCATTGATATAATTCACTGGGATGTTCTATGATATATTTAAATGAAGAAATCTTGAATTACTATTATAATAATTTACAGCACTGAATCATGGAATGTCTACTAACCATCATCATTCACAATTTTGTTATCTCTACTTTAATAACTGCACTAGAACCATCAACATATTGCATGAAACACAATAATAAAATTATAATCAAAACATACATTTTATACAGATGATATATCATGAGTTTCACAATTATAATGAATAAATAACGAAGTAAAATTTTCGAAGGTTCTAACGAAAACATAATGCAAATATGTAAAATGAAAGATAATGAATGTTTGTAATAAGAAAAATTAATAAAAATCCAGCTAACATTTGTTGGTAGATATATTACTGATAACTACAAAAAAAAACATATACGCATCTAACAGTGATTTATAGTCAGTCATTCATAATGGACATTTTATCAGACTTTTCAAGAATAAAAATCTTTCTTTTCGACACAAAAATTCCATCATGATTTTCAGCATTTATAAAATGTGTGCAATCATTTTTTGCTGACATGTGTAACATGCCTAAATTTTATAAAGTGGCATTAACATAGAGAAGATATAGAAGATATTTATTTAGTTAGACTACTCTGATTAAATATAATTTAGTATGATACAGATTTAAATGCTTATGACACACCTTCAACAAAACTGGTTGTTGAGAAAACCAATACAAATACCAGTATTGGAATTTAATAATGAAATGCATGATTATTTTCAACAAAAACACAACAAATATAAAGTCTATAGTTTAAGAGCAAAACCTCTTTAAATTGGGTCAAACATGTAGATCCAACATGTTAAATTATTCATTTTGGCTGATAAAACAGAATTTTCTTTGATAGGCATTTTGTAATTGAATATATCTGCACAAGGTAAAGTTTTATGGATGCATAATTTCTGAGTTTGATACTAAGCATTTTTTCAACAAGGATACTCTCGTCTTTTGCTTGATAAAGACAAGAGTATCCTCATCGAAACTTCGCTTACTATTAAACTCAGTAATTGTGTATCCATAAAATTGTACCTTGTGTTAAAGAAGGAGTTGGTGTTTTACTTTTTTCAAGTTAAATTTTCTACTTTTGTTGTCGACTGCTGAATAGAAAATCCATTTTAACTGAACAATGCCTTAATCGGTGGACCTAAACTTTTAATTGCAGACGGATATACTGTTCTCAAACTAATTTACACATTAAAAATTACATTTATTTTCACCCAAAACAAAGAGGTCTAGTCATTTAAGCACATACTGAACTGTGCCTGCTGTCTATCATGATCCACATCTTGAAATTAATTTATCACATTCTTCAAACTGACAATAATTGAGAATTAAATAAATGGGCTCAGACACAAACATTCACAAAATATATTTGTATAATTTATAAGTTAGATCCTATAATTTCCTTAGTTATAAATCTGTGCGAGGTGTATTCGATTCTGCTGTTCCATCATCTGAAAAAGACCAAAAAATAGACATGAGAGCCGAATGGCAAGACAATTGTCAGAAAAAAGGCTCTGTATTTTTGTCAGTGTTTTTTCCTGAAACCTCAACAACTTTCAAAAGATTTATTGAGAATCTTCAAAAGGATTTCATTCCAGTTAAAGATTACAAAATATACTTTCTGGAAGTTTAATCATGGACAAAAAATATATCTCCAGCTTTTCTGACAGAAAGAGATAGAGAAAGAGAGATGGGGTTTGAAATCCACCCGACACAAATTAATTCACTTCTTTAACACAATAATTTTAATAATTCGCTTGTGCGTAGGGGTCTTTAGCAGTGGCAGGAAACCAGGTGACCCGAGAAAACACACAAGGTTGGACTAAACAACTTTTCTTAGACAGTTGTACACAACCAGAAAATTACATGTACCATATATCTAAATTGTGGCAACTTTCACAAAACTCTGAAACACATAGTTTAAGTAGTAAATAATTAATCTTTCCAGAAGTGTGTAATATAAAAAAAAAACTTTGAATACAACGATTTGAGGAAAAAGACCTCTTCTGATTGTCTATATCAATTTATGTGATAAGGCAACAAAGTGCAATAACTCACTAAAGGTGCTGAGAATACCTTTTCACACATTTAGGCTATGCAACAGAAATATTCAGGCTCCTCAATATTTCTTCAAAAAGAATTGTTACAGAATGGAAGTTCTATTTTGGCATGTTTCTAAATCCTTAATCACAAACACTTCATTTCAAGATTCTAAATTTTTCTCATTCATGCAGTATACAAGAATCCACTTATATAAATTACTAATTCTTGTGTTACATATACTCTTTCTTGAATATATGTTTTTGATAAACAAGCAGTAATTATGGTCTTAATTTAACAAGCCAATAATTGGGCTGATGTCCCCTGCCACAATCCCAAAATAAATAGAGTGCACAGTTATCTTCGTTGGAAAGTATGGAACAATAAAACTGATTATCTTTACTTAGTCTAAGCAGAAAATGTTCACAATTATTGAACTCGGTCTTGTTTTTGAAGTACAAGTACCAGGTAGTGAAACTCTACCCTCGGTTAGAGTCAAAATTTTCTTGTCCCAAAGCATCAACAAATTAAATTACTAATTACTTAGCTAAGTTTTGCTTTAGCAGAAATGATAATCATTGAACTCGGTCAAGACTTTCATCTAATAAACAACACTGTTTAAACATTCTTCCCCAATTAAAATTAGAGTTGTTTACTTGTTATGTGACCAATCAAATAGCTTCTCACTGCTTAGCCTAAGCAGAAAATTCTCATCATAAAACTTAGTCATGATATTGATATAATGAGTCTATACCCTGAGTTTCATCACTCTCAACCAATAATAACAAATGTTTTAGTGTTCCAAAGTCTCAAAAAATCTAATTGATTATCTCTACTGAGTTTTACTGAAAAATTATCGAACTTAGTTAAGGAATTGATGTAATACAAAGAGACTAGCAGAACCATTTTAATAGTCCTCTGCTTTCTTGTAATGGCGGGGGCATATAAAAGACAAAATGCAAGATTATTGCCTTTAACCCTAAGAATATTTACCATATAAAAAATACTTTAGGACAAGTAGCCACCCCATTCATCCCGAAATATAAATAAGTTCCCTAATTTTGGAAGTCAGATTGCATATTTCAAAACTCAAATGTTTGTGTTTTTAAAATTAGAATATGAATATTTTTGACACATTGGCATGCAATAAGATGCTATAATACAGGATTTCTAACATATCAGAACTCAACAGTGTAAATATCACTACACTGTACTTTGTTAATGTTATATGAGAACTCTACTAAGCGAGCAAAAATCTTAATCTTGTACATGAAAGCATGTCAACAAAAGTCCAATTCAACACTTTAGGATAAATGCAAAACTGGAAGACCAACCACATTTTTTAAAAATCACATCTCTTAAATTTTCTATGATTAACAACTATCATTGACAGGATTCGCCAGATGGGGATCAAATCTAGGCAAATTTGATACAAATCTTGCTTGTAGAGAAGTCTTTCCAAGAAACTTGTGAACAGACTGGGGATGTGAGAACAACAATATTTCATCTTTCCAAATTTAAATGATCATCACCATTAGCCAATAATTAGAAAATGTTTTATATATATTGGTTAGTATTAAACAACATTCATTATATCCCAAACAGCCATTATCAATGTTGAATATATTAATAGAAGGGTTATGGTTAAATAAAGATGGATTATGAAAAATAAGCCAAATATGATCTCAAATCACTTTCATGATTTGTTAATAATATTGGTTGAATTTCTTTTCCGTTTAAGAAAAAATAAACATCTTTGAGATCATAAAACCTGATTAAACTAACTAAGGTTGATCAGAGGGGAAATATGGCAGAACCAATCTTTAAAACATATCTTACTATAAAGAGGTATATTTAATCTCTTTTTAATATAAAGCCATTTAGATAGTTCAGTCTCTGCAAATCAAACAATTTTTATCATTTATAATTATTTTAGAATGCAGATCACACTTTTAAAGGCTTGATGGTTCACTTATTGTTATATGAATCTCTAGTAAACTACAATATTGTGAAAGTTTATTTGAAAGTTGAATTGAAGTATCAATGATCTAAGTTGCTAGAGCACAAGATGCCGCCATTGATAGCAGAGAAACCTGATGGTCCTAGTTTAAAAATCTGATTGAATCCAAGCCTGGACATAGTCTAGCATCGGTATTTTGATTTTTTAATTAGATATTTAGTCATGAGCAATTTGATATTTTAGTGAAAATGCAAATGATGCATCAAGCCTTTAAGTTGACAAAATAAGAAAGAGTTCATGGGTTTTTTTAAATGTTGATTGTAAGTAAATGAGAAATATCAGTAAAATGTTTAGTAATGTCAATTCTAGAATCTACCTAATATTTCATTCATTTATCTAGCATAATTAATTGGGACCAAATTAAAGGAAATGAACACTGATCACTTGCACATTTATCCTTTTCAAATAAATCAAATGGCTTGTTTCCAAAGATGGATAGATTGATGAAAAAAAATTTTTTTTATGTTCACCTTTCTCCAAAAGGCAGGGAAGAACACAAGTACACACCAAAAATAGATATGCCCAACTTTCACATTATGTTTAAAATCTTACCCAATTCTGATGGTTTATCCCCTTCATCAGCCATATTTTTTGATTGTGTCTCCTCTGATGAATCATCTGTATTAGAGGTGTCTGTATTATCTTGCACAGGAATGTCTTCTGCAGATTCTGTTACAGGTGGTTCTTCCTCTATAATAAATCATGGTTATAAAATTCGTGTAAATAAACACAAGTTGAACAACACTGGTCCAAACATTGAACCTTGAGGTACACCGCATGTCGACAGAGGATAAAGTGAAACCATGAATGGATTGGCATTCTGAATGCTGTTTATTAGGTGGGTATTATATCAACACAAAATTCATCTATATAGTACCAATAGTTTCACCAATAGCAAGTTCATGTACTAAATAATACTTACCTTGTGAAGGAGGTTTTTCTGTTGTTGGTGTTGTATCTGTACCTTCTGTCGTAGAATTAACATTTTTTTCTTTTTTAGTATTATTATCTGATTTTGTATCATTAATTGTCACTTTAGGTTTTATTTTAGGTTTAAAAGTTTTAGCTTTATTTACAAGATATTTCACTTCTCTATCTAGAGCTTGGATTTTATAAGCAATACTTTCTACTAATAATTTAGGATTTTCATTATCTTTTACTTTCTTTTGTTCAGCAACATTTTCATCCCTCCATGTCTGAAAAAAAAAGAAGAAATTCCTATTTGTAAATATCATTACAAAAATACATTTTTTAATAGATATTTCTCTTACGATGTATTTGAATCTTATGGAAACTTAGATATAGAATGCTATCACTTACCTTGGTTTCATTGACTAGTTTCTCTAAGGTTGTAATTTCAACCTCAGTAAAGACTGGGTCTTCTAAGGATGATAAATTTTTAATAGTAGCTAGGAAATAATTTGAATGATTTAACATATTAAATAAGGCCTCTAAAGCTTTTGGTCTCTCCTCTCTTTCTTTAAATCTCATTAATATATCTTTCATGCCATCTTTTAATGCCTTCACTTACCTTGGTTTCATTGACTAGTTTCTCTAAGGTTGTAATTTCAACCTCAGTAAAGACTGGGTCTTCTAAGGATGATAAATTTTTAATAGTAGCTAGGAAATAATTTGAATGATTTAACATATTAAATAAGGCCTCTAAAGCTTTTGGTCTCTCCTCTCTTTCTTTAAATCTCATTAATATATCTTTCATGCCATCTTTTAATGCCTTCAATTTGGTCTTATATTCCTGTCAAAAAAATAATAAAAAATAAACAATAACCATTTTATTTAATGCCAAGAAAAAAAGTTATATGGGTACAGTTTGTTTCAATAAATCAATATCATGTAACACATGAATGAGTTATGGTTAATTCAATATATCTACAAAGATTTATTTCTTCTCTAAAGAATTATCCAGAAATAAATCAAAAGTTTATTCTGAATCCTGATTTGTAAGTAATTTGACATACTTGTAAATTCTGAGTGGGAAATAACTAAGTATGGAAGCAAAGAGCTTAAATAAAAATAAATATTAGAATATGTTCTAGTTTTATTACCTCTTTCTTTGTATCATCTGGCGTTTCATATAGCCAATCAGAAGATTCAGAGAACAATTTACTCATATTTTCCTGTTCTTCTGCTGTTGAACAGGTCATATACTCTTCTTGACTCATTTTATCTTGCATATCAAATATATAACTCTCTAAACTATTTTTAGCCTTTTCTAATTCTACTTTTTCTAAGTCTATTTTTCGTAACTCCTTTAACCTGTAAATAAAATATCAAACATTATTATTAACTTCATGTACTCACAAGAAGAATATGTTAACATGTAGAAGACTGTTTCAACAACACTACCATAAATAAAAAAGTTATAAAATGTCATTACAAAATACCTACCCTACACATTTTGTACTTCATAACTGCCAATTCAGAGAGAACTTTTAGGATAATCTTGATATTTACAGTTCCAACATCGATAATTTCACGAGAAATTTGTCTAAATGTCTACATATTTTTGATTGAACATACTGATTTTTAAAATTCAAATTGTTTAATATTGCTATTGAATGAAATTAATTGCAAGCTTTATTTTCAGTTTTACCTTTTCTGACTTTTATTCTTTCTTTCCTCTGTCAATTCAGGTAAATCTTTGTTAACAGCAGTTGCAACAATATCTTCTTTATAAATAACATTCTTAGGTTTCTTTTCTTCCTCCTATGTATTCACAAATAAACATATTTATCAATTTAACTCAAAAACAGTATATTGATAAAATAAAACCAAGTACGAACAATCCAAACCATTAGACAAAATTTGAAGTCCTAGAAAACATTATAGGCAAAATAGTGTAATCAACAAATGGACTGTTCATCGTGTACAAAATACACAACAAACAGTGGTAACAGGTGCCCGGAAGAGTAAGCTTACCCTGCCTGGCGCACACCTGCTGTAGCTGCATCCAAACTACTAGGTAAAATAGCGTGGTTGGCCAATGGACTATCGGTATGCAAAATGCACATGATGAACAGTGTTAACGATGTAGTAGACATAATCAGAGATAGTAAATAGGATACGCGTCAATTAAATATATCTAGAATAATAGCTGAGAAAGACATGTTATATATACCAATCAAGTCAATATGACGGCCATAAAACTTTTTAGAGGATTTTTTAAGTTTAGTGAGCAAGTATCCTTGTAGCTGAAGCTTAGTTGACAAATGTCTCGATCGACTTAAATAATCAGAATAAAAAGAACAAGCTCTCGCATAACGAATCAGCTGAGACACAAACACTCCATAAGCTGGTGATACAGGAATGTTACTGATTATGATGAATATAAGATTTATCATATCACATACATGTTTCAATTAAATCAACTACCAATATTTGAAATTGTTTCAGCAATATTAAATTGAAAACTTACAGTTTTTGTTTCATTTTTTGCTTTACTGCCATTCTTGTCATCTTTTTTATCATCCTTTTTACCGTCTTTGTCATCTGTTTTGCCGTCTTTATCATCTGTTTTGCCGTTGTTGTCTTTTTTGTCATTTTTATCAGACTTGCCTTTCTTCTTTTTATTTTTTTTCTCTGATTTTTCTTCCGTTTTAGTGTCATCCTTCTTTTCTTCCTTTGGTTTTTCTTCTGTTTTAGTTTCTTCCTTAGGCGCTTCAGTGTCAGGTTTTTGTTCTTCATCACTTACTTGTTCTGTAGTCTAATAAAATCAAAAACATACAGAATGAGTATGAAATATTCTATCAATTTTATAGTAAATCCCCCGTCCAAAAATAAATGTAATGAAATGGGGTTTAACAGTTTAACGTACTACATTTCCGAACCAACTGGGCTAATGAAGATGGGACATACTCCATTCAGAGTGCTATGAAGGAAACTTTTCCGGACAGCGCACTACAGCCTACTCTTATGTTGAATTCCAACTGAAAAAGGTTCTTTTGCGTCTATGTCAATGTGTACACAGGACCTCGCTTGCTCCTTGCATCAATAAATAATGCTGTGATCATATGAAATAAGCAAAAAATTTGTACTTATGTGTGTTATTATTTTTTGAACACTTTTGGTATGTAAAAGTTTCACTGTCTAATGAATAAAGTGCAATATTTATTTTTTGCATAAGTGATCATCAACCGTAATAATTCAAGAATCAATTTGTAAATTTTGAATAAAGTATATAATATATCATCCTTTCAAGAACTTTATAAAAGTAGTTAACTACCTGAAAAAGCAAGGTTGCGAAGCAACAAAGTATACATATACCAGCAGTGTTACAAATTCTAGAATGATCCAATCAAAATTCACATTCCGGAGGCATAACTGAGATAATTATTGTCAAAAACAGTCTTTTTTAAAAATGAAATCGAACAATCATGAGACAGTTCAAAATGATTAGCAATGTCTTTACTTAGTGAAACATTTGATTAAAATTTAAAATCATCCGGTCATAACTTTAGTCTCCAATGTGTTAAAGTATGGTGGAAGGGTGGACGGACTAAAGGACAGGGTGATAACAATATAAAACCACATTACAATGATGTATCATATATTATGAAAAGCTGTTTTTAACTCATATATTTAGGTACTGTTTAAACAACCATAACCTTTAAACATCATCAATCCCTTTCTTTTAGAAAATGTAAGATATGTGTGATTATTTATTAATTTGATTTGAAATCCATAATTAAAGTGGACCTTAGTGCTATCTTTAGGAGCATTATTTGCTGACTGTTCTTTGCTGTTACTGGTGTTGGTGCTATTATCTGGCTTGCTACTAGTGCTGTTAGTTTTAGTAGAGTTATCTGCTGTGCTATTAGTTGCAGACTAATAAATGGAAGAAGAGAAACACAACAATCATGCAAACAAGAAAGAACTAAACAATAGAAAGCATTAAAAAAAAAAGAAGCTAAAAATATATCTTGATATTATTTATCCAAAAAAGTAGGTTGATTTCAAAATAATTACACATCGAGGTATAAGTTAAAGTTAGCTATTTCTACAATTATGCAATTGCTATGGTGATGTTCTATGTTAGTACCAAATGATCTGAATGGACAAAAATTCTGTTCCTGTCACTGTTTTATCAGTCTGGGTAACAGAGGTAGTGTGAGGCTGAGAGATATCAATTCAGCAATGTTTTAAAGCGTATTCTTGAATAGCTGACTTAATTCAATCTACTTAATTTTAGCAAATCAAGATAAATTTTACTGCTTTGTGTTATATATGTTTACTAATAAAGAAACAAAATCTAGGAACTTAATGTATTTTACTACTTACTTTAGGTTTCTATGAAATTAAATAAAAACAAAAATGCTATCAAACATGAATTCTAAAAATGAAATGAATAACCTTACTAAAAAAACAAAACACCCACTCGAACACCGAAACAAGGTGAAACAGGATTTATAATAAGAATCATCTTATTATATAGTGACCAACCAAGTGATTGCTCATAGGCACACAATAAAACTAGGTCTTATAAAAACAACCCAAACCAAGTGACTACCAAAAAATGTTGACTAATGATTCTTCAAACAACCACATGTCATTCAAAACAACACTAAAAATAAGATGGATGACCCCTACCTTAATCCAAATATAGATGACATTTATCATCAATTACTTGCCCACTTCCAAGTATCTACTTGTAAAGCTTTGATCCATAAAAGTCCTTACCACTCTGCTTAACTTCTAAAGAGCATGCTTATTATCGAACTAAATCAAGGTATTGATGTAACGATAGGTATACAACCAAATCAAGCTACAACCAGACAGTAAAAGTATAATTACAAATAATGCACTTACCTCATCTGCCTGCTCTACAGTTTCAACTTGATCAGATTTTTCTTTTTCTCCACCACCAAATAATCCACCAATAGCTGTACCAAGCTCTACAAATTCATGCATTATAAAAACGATCATTTAACAAAATATAGGAAGAACACACTTAAAAAGCAGACATTGGTTTGTTGTTAAAATTAAATAACTTGAACAAGGGTAGATGATACGTAAGATTACTACTTTCAGTCTAATCTAGGTAAAATTAACCAGAGGCTGCCAGGCAGGATACGCCCACATTTTCGAGAGATGGACAGAGAACAACCTAAAAAGAAAGTGATTTTTCCTACAACCAAGGGCCATAATTCAGGAAGTTACGATCCGATATGTGAAAATATCAAAAGGAACCAAGATCTTTGGTTTATAAACTTGCATTTCAAGTTTCATCAAAATTGGTTAAAAATTGTGACCTCTATAGTGTTCACAAGTTAAAAACATGATTTTTCGTACAATCAGGTGCCATAATCCATGAAGTTACAGTCCGATACATCGCAAGATCGAAAGGAACCGTGATCTTAGGGTGATAATCATTGAAATCAGATAAAAATTGTAACCTGTAGATTGTGCACAAACAATTGTGGACGAACGGACAGGAGGGATGACAATATACGTCCACATGAAAATGTGGGCGTGTAAAAAGGACCTATAAAAATGATAATGTTACTCACTTGACCATGTAGATTCATCTTTTTTGTCTTCAGCAATTTCTAGCTTTTCAAACACTGATTCCACCTAACAATATTCAAATAGCATTAGTATAGGGAATAATTCAACGTCCTTATTCATGTTGGGATTTATTTCAGGAAGGGGTGCAACACTTTCTTGACTATAAATAAAAAGTTCCATCGCCCATGTGTAACCAAGAGTTTGTTCTTTTATGTGGTTGGTTATCCCATCAAAGTTTTTAGGTACCTTTTAGAAAAACCAGCGGCTGCCAGGCAGGATACGCCCACATTTTCGAGAGATGGATAGAGAACAAGCTAAAAAGAAAGTGATTTTTCCTACAATAAAGGGCCATAATTCATGAAGTTACAATTCGATATGCGCAAATATTGACAGGAACCAAGATCTTTGGGTTTTAAACCTAAATTTCAAGTTTCATCAAAATCGGATTAAAATTGTGTTCTCTACTTGCCAACAACCTTGATATACCATATTTTTAAACTATTCGCTTACAAACGGCAGCCATTTTGTCCCGCAATTTTTGGCCCAATTTTCATGAAATTCAAACTCGACCTTCATTAAGGTGTAACGGTGATATATTCATAGTTTGTTTGTTTTTTTTTTTAAATTGGAGAATAATTGTGACCTCCAATTAGTTATAAAGGCGATTTTTCGGACAATCAGGGGCCATAACTCAGAAAGTTACGAATCGATATGCGCAAATATCGAAAGGAACCAAGATCTTTGGGATATAAACATACATGTCAAGTTTCATCAAAATCGGTTCAAAATTGTGACCTCTATAGGGTCCACAACCTTGATATAACATATTTTCACACTATTCATGTGCAAACGACGGCCATTTTGTCCGTCAATTCTAGTCCGATTTTCACGTAATTCTAACTCTCTCTTCATTACCATATAACGGTGATATAGTCAAACGTTTTTTTAAATCGGATAATAATTTTGACCTCCAGAGGGACCAAAAGCTAACAAAAGCGATTTTTCAGACAATCCGGGGACATAATTCAAGAAGTTATGATCCAATGGGTGCAAATATCGAAAGGAACCAAGATCTTTGGGTTATAAACATACATGTCAAGTTTCATCAAAATCGGTTCAAAATTGTGACCTCTATAAGGTCCACAACCTTTATATAACATATTTTCACACTATTTGCGTACAAACGGCGGCCATTTTGTCCGTCAATTTTCGTCCGATTTTCATGAAATTTGAACTCAACCTTCATAACCATGGAACGGTGATATAATCAAACGTTTTTTTAAATCCAATAACAATTTTGACCTCCAGAGGGACCACAAGCTAAAAAGGGCAATTTTTCGGACAATCAGGGGCCATAATTCGGGAAGTTACCATCCGATGGGCGCAAATATCGACAGGAACCAAGATCTTTGGGTTATAAACATACATGTCAAGTTTCATCAAAATCGGTTCAAAATTGTGACCTCTATAAGGTCCACAACCTTTATATAACATATTTTCACACTATTTGCGTACAAACGGCGGCCATTTTGTCCGTCAATTTTCGTCCGATTTTCATGAAATTTGAACTCAACCTTCATAACCATGGAACGGTGATATAATCAAACGGTTTTTTAAATCCGATAACAATTTTGACCTCCAGAGGGACCACAAGCTAAAAAGGGCAATTTTTCGGACAATCAGGGGCCATAATTCGGGAAGTTACCATCCGATGGGCGCAAATATCGACAGGAACCAAGATCTTTGGGTTATAAACATACATGTCAAGTTTCATCCAAATTGGTTCAAAATTGTGACCTCTATAAGGTCCACAACCTTGATATAACATATTTTCACACTATTCGCGTACAAACGGCGGCCATTTTGTCCGTCAATTTTTGTCCGATTTTCACGAAATTCGAAGTCAACCTTCATAACCATGGAACGGTGATATAATCAAACGGTTTTTTAAATCCGATAACAATTTTGACCTCCAGAGGGACCACAAGCTAAAAAGGGCAATTTTTCGGACAATCAGGGGCCATAATTCAGGAAGTTACAATCCGATGGGCGCAAATATCGAAAGGAACCAATATCTTTGGGTTATAAACATATATGTCAAGTTTCATCAAAATCGGTTCAAAATTGTGACCTCTATAAGGTCCACAACCTTGATATAACATATTTTCACACTAATCGCGTACAAAAGGCGGCCATTTTGTCCATCAATTTTGGTCCGATTTTCACGAAATTCGAACTCAACCTTCATAACCATGCAACGGTGATATAATCAAACGATTTTTTAAATCAGATAACAATTGTGACCTCCAGAGGGACCACAAGCTAAAAAGGGCGATTTTTCGGACAATCAGGGGCCACAATTCAGGAAGTTATGATCCGATGGGCGCAAATATCGAAAGGAACCAAGATCTTTGGGTTATAAACATACATGTCAAGTTTCATCCAAATCGGTTCAAAATTGTGACCTCTACACTGTTCACAAGCTAAAAAACGTGATTTTTCGTACAATCAGGGGCCATAACCCATGAAGTTACAGTCCGATACATGCCAATATCGAAAGGAACCGAGATCTTATGGTGATAAACCTATATTTTAAGTTTCATTGAAATCGGATAAAAATTGTGACCTGTAGACTGTTCACAAAAAAATGTGGACGGACGGACGGACGGACGGACGGACGGACGGACGGACAGGGGCGACGACAATATACGTCCACATAAAAATGTGGGCGTATAAAAATGTTATGTGGAGAATGATCACTCCAGAGAAGTAAGCACATTATTGACAGTACAATATATTTCGTGCCCCAAGACACACCCAATTAAAATAAAGTCACAACAGTGATTCTTTAAATTATTAAAATAATTACCCTGTCCAGATTTAAGATACCACTCTCATCCATTCTAAAATGTGCTTTAACACCTTTAGATTCAGCATCTTTACCATGTTTATCGTGAGCATCTTTAACACCTTTGAGAGTAACACTAGTTAAATTCAATGATGGAATTAATCTAAAACACAAAGAAATTATCTAATTTAATCAACGTGTTGGATGTTCTACACTTATATTCAAAAAGGATGAAAGTTTATAAGAGAATCAATACCAAAACTAATTTATAAATAAACAGCATTTTAATCAGCAAGGGTATTAACTCGGTAAATAATTCCAATAGGATTTATGCTTGTGATAAAAATTTAAGCAAATAAGTTCTGTTAAAAATCCAAGAAGATATTAAAATGTGGGCATATAATAAAATCAAGTTTTCATTATGTTATTATTCATTATGTATTCTTTTTCTTTTATTTATAATAATTGAAGTGTGCATTAAACTTTTGTAACATATCCCTGATATGCCAGAAAAAGATTGAAATATAAAATATGCTTCCTGTAAGTCTTTTATTGGGAATTGTCAAATAAAACAATCCCAGTCAAAACCATAAGAAATAAAGCAAAAAAACAATAAAACTTACTTTCTTTCTTCCTCTGTCAAAAAGTCAAGATCTCCATAGTTCACACTAAAACTAAAATCTTCAAAATGTTTGTTAAAAGTCATAACTTTTTTCTGGGGGAAAGGATTCATTCTACCAAACAAAGTTCTTTTAACATTTCTAGTTACTTCTACCCCATCATCACCCGTTGTATGTTTTTCAAAATCTACCTATTGAAAAATATAGAAATCAAATAATTATAACAATTATAATAAAAAAAAACCCTTTAAACTATATTTATTAAATTCAGCGTAATCATAAACAAACATTAATGTTATTTATTCGATTCAGCATAAAGATAAACATTAATGTTATTTATTCAATTCAACCTAATCATAAACAATCATTGATGTTATCTTTATTTCAACATAATCATAAACAAGCATAAATGATATCTATTCAATTCAACCCGATCATAAACTAACATTGTTGATATTTATCTAATTCAACCTAATAATAAAGCATTATCTAAATCAACCTAATCATAAAACATTATCTAATTCAACCAAATCATAAAACATTATCTAATTCAACCAAATCATAAAGCATTATCTAATTCAATCATAAATAAGCATTAGTTAATTCATCATAACTAATACTTAACATTGATGATAGTTATTTAATTCAACCTAATATGGAGGCGTATAAAAATTGATCATACTGTTTGAATTAAACCCTATTATAAAGCCAAATTGTGCCATAAATATTGTAAGATTTTTTAAAATCCATCTTTTACATTTGAACTAAATGAACAATGATATCAATGCAACAATACTTCATATCCAACTTACCACAATAGGGTATAAATTAGCTTCTTTAACAGAGAAAGTTTTAACTTTAAATCCTTTTCCTAGGTAAGCAGCTTGATAAACAGCACCTAAAGCAGCAGCTTCATCAGTATTTATGCTCTTACCTAGTTCCTTTCTGTAAATATAAAATATGAAAACATTCATGGATTCCCTTTATAGTGACATTAACTTAAAGATGCATTATGTACAATTTACATAAATAGGCAGATTTAACACTTACATTGTGCATCTTTAATGTTTTCAAAAGAATATAAATTATGGTTACCTTTTAACAACCTCCAAAATTTTGTCCTGTATTTTTGGCATTCTCGTTCCAGCTCCCATCAATATTACTTCATTAATTTCACCCTACAATTAATTATAATACAGTAATAAAATGACTTAAAATACAGATTTAGAAAGTCAAATATTCCTCCTCTTTGTTATTATCATGTTGGTATCAAAATGGTTTAAAAAATAACATAGGTGGTATTAGATAATGTATGCCACAACTGGCGGTACGGACAATAGAAAGAGTAGAATGAAATATACTCTTCAAAAAAAGAAACGCACAACCCATTTTTCACCATTTTTGTCCCCCGCCTTTCGAAGAAAGCAGGGGACTATTAAAATGGGTTCGTCCGTCTGTCTGTCCGTCTGTCACACTTTTTGGGACACAATAACTCTCTTCCTAATTGAGCTAGAATGTTCAAACTTGGTGTATGTGTTTATTAGGTCAATGCCTTGATGGAGTTCGAAGATGAGCATTTTCCGCTTAGGGTAAGCAGAGATAAGCAATTTGATTGGTTGATGCTTTGGGACACGATAACTCTCTTCCTAATTGGGCTAGAATGTTCAAACTTGGTGTATGTGTTTATTAGGTCAATGCCTTGATGGAGTTCGAAGATGAGCATTTTCTGCTTAGGGTAAGCAGAGATAAGCAATTTGATTGGTTGATGCTTTGGGACACGATAACTTTTAATTGAGCTAGAATGTTCAAACTTGGTGTATGTGTTTATTAGGTCAATGCCTTGATGGAGTTCGAAGATGAGCAATTTCCGCTTAGGGTAAGCAGAGATAAGCAATTTGATTGGTTGATACTTTGGGACACGATAACTCTCTTCCTAATTGAGCTAGAATGTTCAAACTTGGTGTATGTGTTTATTAGGTCAATGCCTTGATTGAGTTCGAAGATGAGCATTTTCCGCTTAGGGTAAGCAGAGATAAGCAATTTGATTGGTTGATGCTTTGGGACACGATAACTTTAGTTCTAATTAAGTGAGATTGATGAAACTTGGTGCATAGTTTCATTATAGTAATACCTGGACTAAGTTCGATAATGAGCATTTTCTGCTCAGGGTAAGCAGAGCGATACGCAATTTGATTGGTCGAGACTTTGGAATACAATAACTCTCTTTCTAATTGAGTTAAAATGTTTATTAGGTCAATGCCTTGATGGAGTTCGAAGATGAGCATTTTCTGCTTAGGGTAAGCAGAGATAAGCAATTTGATTGGTTGATACTTTGGGACACGATAACTCTCTTCCTAATTGAGCTAGAATGTTCAAACTTGGTGTATGTGTTTATTAGGTCAATGCCTTGATTGAGTTCGAAGATGAGCATTTTCCACTTAGGGTAAGCAGGGATAAGCAATTTGATTGGTTGATGCTTTGGGACACGATAACTTTAGTTCTAATTAAGTGAGATTGATGAAACTTGGTGCATAGTTTCATTATAGTAATACCTTGACTAAGTTCGATAATGAGCATTTTCTGCTCAGGGTAAGCAGAGCGATACGCAATTTGATTGGTCGAGATTTTGGAATACAATAACTCTCTTTCTAATTGAGTTAAAATGTTCAAACTTGGTGTATATGCTTATTAGGTCAATGCCTTGATGGAGTTCGAAGATGAGCATTTTCCGCTTAGGGTAAGCAGAGATAAGCAATTTGATTGGTTGAAGCTTTGGGACACGATAACTTTAGTTCTAATTAAGTGAGAGTGATGAAACTTGGTGTATAGTTTCATTACAGTAATACCTTGACTAAGATCGATAATGAGCATTTTATGCTCAGGGTAAGCAGAGCGATAAGCAATTTGATTTGCCAAGACTTTGGAACACAATAACTCTATGAATTGAGTTAAAATGTTCAAAATTGGTGTGTATGCTTATTAGGTCAATGCCTTGATGGAGTTCGAAGATGAGCATTTTCTTCTTACGGTAGGCAGAGATAAGCAATTTTTGGATGACACTTCGTGTTCAGTTTGATTGCTCGATACGTTTGAAAAAAATAAATGTGCGATTAATTAATATGTGTCATCTATTTATTTTGGGATTTCGGCGGGGGACATCAGCCTCACTGTTGGCTTGTTTTATTTGAACCAGGTCTTTGTTTCGGTAAATCTTACTTGTTTTTGATGCCATTGTGTAAGGGTAAAAGAAATTCATTATTGATTTTAAAGGTAGGGTCACTAATTGTGACTGGTCATCCTTTTTGTCGAAATTTTTTATCGCTTGATTGCACCAAGACACATGAATTTAACAACTTCGCGAGCTTTTCGCATGGAACCTGAATCTAAGGTCTTTAAAATCCCGGGGTTCTCGGTTTCCAAATCAGCTGCACATGTAAACACTCAAAGACCCAAGTGATGCCACATCCGAACGAAGACCAACGCAACAACGCTATTGGTGGATTACAAGCAGGTGACTCCAAGACAGATGTAGCCAGACTGCTGAATGTTTCCCTTAGTTCCATTTCTCGCCTTTGGTATAGGTACCGACAGCGAAGTTCAACACGTGAACGCCCAAGCTCAGGCCAAACAAGTGTGGTCCCACTTGTCCTGGATCGTCACTTCCGGTTACGTCATTGGCGTAAATGGTTTTCAACAGCGACCTCTACTGCAACAGCAATTCCAAGTCGGCGTAGAATCTCGTACTAGACAGTAGGCAAATGCCTACGTGAAACCGAATAACGAGGCAGACGTCCCCGTTAGACCTTCTGTTTTGAAATACGCCGACACCATGAATTCCAACTTTAATAGGTTCAGGCACTGAGGGTATGGTCACAGCAAAACTGGAGAGCAGTTCGGTTCGGCGACGTATCGCCGTTCTTGCTGCAACAAGGCGATAGTAGAGTGAAGATATACTGACGACGAAATGTAACGTTGCGTTTCTTTTTTGAGAGAGTATATATGAGGTTTTAAAAATTATTTTTGAGGTGTTTACACCATTGAGGTCATCATAAAACTTTAAAATTGATAAAGTTCATGTATTTGTGTTATAAAGAGATTTTAGTCATAATAACAATCAAAATAGTACACTGACTATGGCTAAATCCTCAAACAATCCTCAACATTAACACTGAATACACACATTACTATACTTTATGATTGATTAAATAATTGTATTCCTTCCTACCATTGTTATTTCAGAAACACGTAGAGCATCTTCTACTGGTTTAGCAACACGATCAAATAAATCAGCACACATTTCTTCTAATTCAGCTCTTGTTACTTTAGCTCTAAAATCTTTCTCTTCTAGCAGACCTTCAACCTAAAAATTATCCGAAAATTATTAAAGTATTGTTTGTGCACCAACATTTACTTTTGAATGGCATCATGAATAATCTGAATGAACAAACAGCTGAATGTTAACAAAATTTTAATTGCATTGCTGTGAACAATCAGCTCTAAATATCAGAATTTCAATTAAAGTAAAATAAAATAAATTCTTACCTGCGCAAAATGATCAGCATTTGCACTAAGTACATGTTTAACTCTGTCAGCTTCCTTTAATAGTTTAGCCATAGCTCTCTGGTTAGTTCGTACATCAGTTTTAGTTTTCTTCATGTCATTGAATAATTTAGCTAAATGATCTCTTAAACGCATAGTTATCTCTAACCCACCTAATGTTCGATCAAATCTGATAAGAAAATAGAAAATATTAAATAATCTGATAAGAAGTTAGAAAATATTAAATATCACAAAAATTTATGTAAGATTAAGAATAAAGAATATATGGACATTCGCACAAATATTGAGCAGGATAAATGAGTTTTAAAGTAAACTAGAAACAAACTGTTAGTACAGTAGAATCTATTGTAGCAGCCATTCCTACACAGCGACATCTTCTTGTCTTGGCCACAATAAATTGCTCCTGTAGAAATTCTTTGGTTTCATCTCCTTAATAAATGGTCACTCCTCTAACACAGCCAGTGATTGGTATTTTAGTTGTACAAAGTAACCAAGAAGATACGTTTTGCAAGAGATGGGCAGAGAAAAGGCAAAAAAAGCGATAAGGGGCCTTAATCCTGGGCCCTGTTTCACAAAAACTTAAATCTCCTTAAAATCGTCTTAAACTAAAATTTCATCCTAACTTAAGATAGGCGAGTTTCACAAAACAATTTTAAGCATTTTAGTTAAAATCCACTAAAATAATATTTTAAGTTAAAATCTAATCTTAACTTAAAATAATAGCGTTTCACAAACCCATTTTAAGGACAATTTTAACTTAGGATAGCCGTCACCCTGTCCTAACTTAAAATCAAGACATTAACAAACATTGATTAGAGCTACATTGTCACATATATTGCAACATATAGATATAATTGGAATAATGATAATATTGTGAACGGTTCGGGTCACATAATTTTAATATTCCAACCATCATTCACAAAAACAATTCTCATTCAAATTCTTTTCACCCGTTTATTTTATTGTTAGTCAATTTAAGCATTTGGATGGCGCTCTATATTAGAACTCCAAGAAAAAAAAAAAACACTCAAAACCCCAGTAAACTAAAGGCTAAATCAATTATTCATATCCATTGTTTTGCAAAGAAGAGCCCTCTTATCTATAAAGAAAATATGTTCGTGTGGGCCCATGTCTTGGTTTTAGAAGGCCTAAAGGCCTATAATACTAGGCATAATTTCCTAGAAGATAGGTCATTTAAGGTACGACTGGGATCAATATTTTCTGACCCATTTCCTCAGGAAATGGGGGTCCCCCAGGGAAGTATTTTATCACCAACATTATTTGCTATAAAAATTAACACTATCCCAGCGATCCTTAAACCAGGTACCAAAGGGCGCTCTTTATGTTGATGACTTTCATATGTGCAATGGTTCTACAGACATACTGATAATCGAACGTAAGTTGCAGCTTTGTTTGAATTCACTTCAACAATGGGCAACCGAAAATGGATTTCGTTTTTCGAAATCCAAGACTGCCTGCAAGCATTTCTGTCAGAAATGAGGTTTGCATCCTGATCCAGAATTGTTCTTGGATGGCAATCGCCTTCCAATCGTGGATGAAACCAAATTTCTGGGGCTGATATTTGATAAGAAATTATCATTTATCCCCCACATTAAAAACCTCAAAAAGAAATGCCTGAAAGCCCTCAACATATTGAGAGCCTTATCAAATACTGACTGGGGAGCAGATCGTAAGGTCTTGCTCAGATTATATCGAGCACTCATAAGATCAAAACTTGATTATGGGTGTATTGTGTATGGGTCTGCTCGCGAGTATTATCTCAAAGACCTCGACACCATACACAACCAGGGACTTAGAATCAGTTTAGGAGCATTTCGTACATCTCCAGTGGACAGTTTATACGTCTGACAACAGTTTTCTGTTTTGAAGCGTATTTGCTTTCACCGTTAGTACCTGCAGCGGAAATGTGCACTGTGCGGGCGCAAGCGATTTTAACTAAAATCTATTAAAATCACACTTTAAATTAAAATCAATCTTCGTGAAACGCATAAAATTTCAAATTTCATTTGGATTTTAGTTAAAATCTATTTTAGTGATTTTAGCTTAAGTTTTTGTGAAACAGTGCCCTGGATGTTAGGGTCTGATATGTGCAAATATCAAAAGGAACCAGATATAAAAACATATCTATCTATTTAAATCTACTGCAAATGACATAATTACATGTATACCTACCCTACACCTTTAATTACAACCTGAGGATTGGTTTCTAATCTGGTACCTTCTTTAATCTTAACAATATGATAACCTGAAATATATATATATATATATAATAAATGTATATTTCCCACGCATCAGCTGCGCTATTAGTGATAAAATCAGGGTAAAATCAATGTACCTTTCCATGTATTTGTTAAACAACATTGGCCAATGCTGGAAAACAACAGAAAATATTCAAGATACTACAAGACAGTGGCAATCTTCCACTGGCAATATTCATTTCAGTGCAAAACAACACTGTCATATTACTGTTTTTTTAATGAAAAAATTAAGTTAATCTACATTTAAATATGAAAGAATGCAAGCCTTACCTGCTATTGTAGCAACTGTACTAGATGCTCCCATATCATAAAACATATAGTACTGCATTGTAGAGTTAAAATTCTTTCTTCTAAAAACACCATAGTTTAATGCAACTGAAATAAACATTTAGATTATTTATAAGAGACTTTAAATATTTCAAGTATGCATAATGAACAGAATGTTGATAAAAACATTTGGTGTAGGATACATCCATTAGCACAGATTATGCCTTCTTTTCCCAGCTGCATCCCCAATCTGTTTCACAGAGAATTACTTACGAATTATCTCTGTCACAGATGACTGTCTAGAACACGTGCAATGACACCACACGGCTTCAATCATTGGCTTAATGGCTCGTGCATTGTTTACATAACACGAAACTGCTCCAGGCAAAATGATGCTTTTTACTCATTTTAATACCCATTTACACTAAATAGGAAATACTTTTTAACTACAAATACTTCAAACGTCTTTACTTATTTTTCTAATACATACAAAAAATGTTTTAGAATTTAATTTGTCGAAAGAAAAAAGTTAATATGGGGGACTCATTAAGTCTCGTCGATGTCATCCTTATCAGTGACTGTAGCGGCCTAGCGAATATTCACTGCTGATAAGTGTGCTGCATCCCTACTTCATTTTTTAAATTACGGTATATATTCCTTCCCATATATCCGAATCAAATACTATAAGTACAATACATACCTGCAGCATTATCACTCATAAGTTGTAGAACATTTAAGCCAATCAAATTAGCAGCTGTTAGTAAAGCTCTGCGTTCAGTTTGATGAAAGAAAGCTGGTACAGTTATTACAGCATCTTTTATACTTTGTTCTGTAATTATATAACAAGTTTAACATTGGATTAATTCTCTAATTCTTCAATATCTTCTCAATCTACCCTGTGAACATTTTACAATTAACTGAGTTCCCTAAAGTTTCTATAGTTTTATTTATAAGCATGGACATTAAATGTACCAGAAACTAATTAAAATGAGCATAGCAGGTTTCTTAAGAGGCATGTAATCCAATAAAACATACATTATAAACATGATTTAGTTCTTAGTGGACCAATAAAACATGTTTTAAAACAAGATTTAATTCTTGGTGGAACAGTTTCTACATTGCATCCCTCTGATTAGAACAATAAACAAACCTGCAAAAGCCTCTGCACTTTCTTTAGCATTTTCTAGAACCATAGCAAGTAATTCTTCAGGAGTATAGGTAGTTTCACTGGAATTAATCAATCAATGCAATTATTAATGAGAATATTACAAACCTTTAGATTTTGTCATTTAAACCTAATGGTAATAGAATTATTCATTCAAATAATCAATGCGTCTCTGCTTGGGGGCATTTCATGAAACAATTAATTACTCCCATTAAGTTCATGTATAGTATGAAAGTAGAAAAAAATCACTGATAAATGCACATACTCATCATGCTGAAATAGTAAAGTTCCTCTATCTTCATCTTTAATAATATTATAATATGGAAATCTCTGTCTATATAACTTAACATGAGGATCATCAAAACGTTTTCCAACCAGATTCAACAAATACCAGTAGGCTTTCTGTGGAAATTTGATACCCTGGAATAAAAACAATGTACTTTATGTCAGGTTTTAGTTAGATTCCAACTAGCAACCAAAATGATGTTATAAAAGATTTTAAAAAGGGACAGTCTAAAGACATCATAGATTAAATATATAGAAGTTTTATACAAATCTTGTCAAATTCTCAATGGAGAAATAAGTTATCTAAAGCTAAGTTTAGCTAAGATTATGTTAATGCTAACATTAAACAAGAACTAAGGAGTTCTTGGATTTATGCCACAATTTATAAATGTATGTTATGTGTTTATGTTTTACTACTAAAGGTCATTCAAGTTTTAAGGATATTATTAACATCTTTTGAAATACAGTGTGGTGCTTTAATATTATAAAAGCAAATTTTTCCAGTACTTGTGTACAACATAAAATTTGATGAATTCAGAAATGTCCCTAATGAAATGAAGTTGTCAATATTCGCATAATTGTAAAATTATTTCATGATCGATACATACTGTTGTATGGGCCATATTTGAGAAGTGTCTTTCACCATCTCTAAATGCTACCATAGTTCTTGTTTTTCTTGACGATTCTCTGAAAAATTAACACATAAATTAGGCAATCTTGCATAACTTACAATAGTATTTTCAAACCATGTTACAAATTAACTTCATAATAACGGTTTTCACAAGAAATTTAATGGTGCTATTTAATTTGTATTTGGTACAGTATTCAATTATGAACAGGACAATTAATAATTATTGTGTTATGAATATATTTTAACCTAACGTCCTAAAAAACAGTGTTTTACAATAATGGTGCTAATTATCTTGTATTTGGTGCAGTATAATATAATGATGAAATTGACAATTAATGACTACCGGTATTCTACTATTAAGGATAAATTCTAAAATAAATTCACAAAACCCTTTTTTCCACAATCCACTCTACACAGTACGTGTATTGAGTACAATACGTAAGGATGAAATTGAAAATGATTATTGAATTATTATGGATATTAGACAAATAGATTTTTCAACCATGCAATGCTGGGTTATACTATTAAACTGGTACATGTATTACATTATTATCAAATAAACAAAGCTCTTGTATATTTCAACCAGAACATATTCATTATCTCCATAAAAAAAAAGACTTTACATACAAGTGTGATGAACAGGTTGCTGTGCCTAATGCAAAATCATCTTAATTGCATTGAACAGTTCCATATTATTTAGATAAATAAATTTTGTTATATACTTACTTGTTTAAAACTATTTCCATAGGAACACCAGGCTGAAATGAAGATTGTTTTAATTTAAAGATCATTATCTTTTTTTCAAATAATTCTTTATTCTGACAGGCCAAAATATGTTTTTGAAAATTTAGCTTTTAATAAAATGATTTTAATAAATGTACATCTTGGAGAAAAGGTTCAATGTATCAAAACATGCAACATAAACAGGTAAGAACTTACTTTTACAATTGCAATTTTCATATATTCTGATCCAAAATCAACAGACATAACAGCAAGGCCATCTAAAATTAAACATAACATTCATAGTTCACATTATCATTCAAATTTACAGCTAAAGTTCACCTAAATAATCCCAGAGTCCCAGTTCAACTAATCAGATCTACATGTTTAAATATTACAGTAAATTTTAGACATTTTTACTCTTATACAATACAATTATGGGTACATGTAGATAAATAATGTTACATCTGGTACTATGTTAATAGTGAATATGGTTTAGAAACTTTAAGTACACCAAGCCCTTTAAATGAATGGCAATCAACTGAATATAAACCTACCTGAATAATGGATCAAAGTAGCTATAAGAATGCCTGTAACCACTAAAGGTAAGAATCCTTTATATTTTGTCATCCTAAAAAAAAAGTAAGAAGGTTGTTCAACAAAATCAACATTTAATAGTGTGCACATGAAAATATAATCATTGATAATAATAAATGATAAATACGCAAATTGAATTATGAAGTGATTAAACCAAAATAAAGTGTTGGATTTGGTTGGTCTTAAATTTATTTCAATTACTAACAATGGGACAATTATCTATTTTAGAACATTAAGTTTAGTTTATAGGTTAAAATAATTTTATAAACAGCAAATCAGTAATAATGTATCTCAGCAATATTCCTACACTACATGTATTTGCAGACCTAAAACTTTAACAGCAACTAGACATCTAACAAATCAATTAATCCTGCTCTACAAACTTGGTCAATTTGGTATTACTAAGTATACATGCATTATTCTTAAAGCCAGAAGACAGTCGTTGCTCCTGGTCACAAAGTTATGTAGGGTTGTCAACTAACAGCTAAATATATGGTGTATGCCTGTTTTCATTAACCCAGTTGCTGCAAAAAAGTAGGACGTTTAACCCCATTTTATTTCCATTTGGCTAACTCTTATCCTTTCAGCCCACACAAGTTTACTGACACTATCACCTACATGAAAAAGGTTGTATCCTCTCAGTCAAGCAACTTTCAAAATCCAAAATTGTTTTCTCAACTTTCACTTAACTTTTACAATGTGCATATAACATATCCAGTTATCATATCATAACCTTACACTTAGAACTATGTGGGGGGTTGGGATGGCCTAATGGTCTAGAGTGCCGGGCTTAGACCTCTAGCTGGCCTGTCACTTCTGGCTTGCGGCTGTGATGTTGGTTCCTGGTGTGAGCGTATGGGATATGGAGATAGGGGCGCCTTCTCAACCTCGTGGGTTTCCTCTCACTGGTAAAAAAGACCCCTACGTGCAAGTGAATTATTGAAATAAAATTAAACCATATGTTAGTCCCAACCTAGTTTGTGTCGAGTGGACGCTAAACCCCATTTCTCTCTCTCTCTAGAACTATGTAGTCATGTGAAATAAATCAATGAAAATACAATGACTTTAATTCATTGCAATAGGAATGTTCCATTTGTTCCAAGTCAATAGTTGTTTTATAAAGATATGGTTATTCATTACTTGATAATGGAATAACAAGGAAAAATCTATATTTAAATTTCCACCTCAATGAGTTAAAAAACGGAAATGTTCCTTTTACAAATTACAATGTAACCTTACAGTATTGAATATCGTATAATACAAAATAAAATTATACAAGCCAACAGTAATTGATGGCATTCATTAATTACTTGCACATAATTGCATGTAAAGCATTGAGCAATCAAATTGCTTATCATATTTTTACTTTACTCAACCAATAATAAACAAAGTATTATCACCCTCACTCAATTACATTGCAATTCTGTTTTATGATAGAATAAAAAGTCCTCTGCTAAATCTAAATAAAAATAATGCAATATTAAAGTGAAAATATTTACTTTTTTATATACATTTCATTTATTTTAAATTAATATTTTCAATAACTTAATATAGAGGATAAAAAGAAAATTGTTGAGCCTAATTCAACAGCAAAACTCTTCATACTTTAATAAGTTCATATGAAATAGTACAGTGTATATATTAGTTTGTTATTTTTGAAAGGCTACAGATGTAACAAAAATCATGAGTAATGAAGACCAACAGTCCAACACTGTCATCTTTAGACCAGCTATCAATATATCACCTGTAATATTTGGTAAAATTGCAGTGAAGAGTGACAGGTCCTCTTTAATATTAAGTTGCTCAAATAATTCTACCCACAAATACATGTAAATGTATATTTTTTTGAAATAAGTGTATTAAAAGTTTAGAGTCAACATCACATGAAGATCCATGACATAAAAAATAGAGATGCATGAGATAGTCGGATAGGTTGGTTATTCAACTATTCATCTGAATCAAATATTAGTTAATCCAGAATGAATACCACTAATTATCTGGTATCCGATATTAAAATTGCCTATGTGGTGCAACCTGAATTAAAATTATTAGAATAATAATTAAATCGTAATTCAAACAACCAAGGGCCTGTATATGAAACAACTAACATTACATTAAAAGACTTAAGTATAGGTTTATTGAGTAAGAATTTAACTAACTGGTCACACATGTAATAGATCTGAAAAATACCCTCAGGTAATTTAACAAGTCATTAATCTTAATAAAATGGACATTTTTATTTAACTATGTGACATAATATATTGATTTAGCACATAATCAGTAAATAAAATAAAGTTTTATAGATCAATATTGATGAAAACGGATCAATATTGATTGAAATGGAACAATTTAAATTCAAGTTTTAAAAGTCGAAGATTATGGATAATAATATTGGCTACTGGTACTTTAAGTTAAGTGTAAAATTTATTTTCAAGTAAGCAATCATTTGAATGGGCAAGACCAGCATTTTTAGCAAGAATTCTTAAACTTATATAGTTTATTAGTTGAGGACCTATAAATCCAATGAAATAGAGAGAGAGAGAGAGAGAGAGAGAGAGAGAGGGCTTAGTAAGTTAGTAACATCCAGTCGACACAAACTAGGACATTTTGTGACTAACATATGGTTACATTTTATTTCAATAATTCACTTACTGCGTAGAGCGCTTTAGCAGTGTGTGGAAACAAGAGGACCCAGAGAAAACCCAAAAGGTTGGACATGGACAGGCGACGCTACTCCTTAGAGTCCTCGTCACGCACAACCAGGTATTAGAAACTTTATGATACAGTGTGCATGTGCTAACCATTCAGTCATCCCCCTCAACCTCCAATGAAATAATTGCCTTACTCTCCTTTACTAGCTTATAAGTTTTACAATGAACAACAACGTAACACATAAGCAATTAGGCTATATATCTCAACAATACTTGAATTGAATACTGACTGTTATTACAACCAAATTGCAATTAACGGAGGGATATTTCAAGGAATATAGGCTACAATACTATTGTTTGACTATCTTCATCTTAATAAAACATTTTTGTAACAAATCAGCAGATCAAACCCACGATGTCAATTAAAACGAGTACATGCCGGTCCAGATCATTGTGACATGACCATCCACCATGTGTGGGGACATGTGTTACAATACCACCTTATTTCAAACAGTAAATTTGTCCTAAAATAAACAATATTATTCCATATGTTTACCTGCTTGGCTGCTGGATTCTTTATGTGGGTCCGCAAACTGATCTTGATCTACCTAACGGTAAATTTTAATTAATAAATTAAAGCTGAACTGTTTTTACTACACACATGCAGACAACCGGCAAGTAAATTTACATTAAGCAGAAGCGAATGTGGCAACAGCTGATTGGAGAAATATCAACTTCCGTCAGCAATCAACACGTACACATCCGGTCACATGGTAGACTAGTGTCAAATTTTGTCTAAAACTTATGACGCAATAAAGTATTCCTTGTTATTGTTTCCCGTATATATATGTTATAAACTATGTTTTCTTTCAGGTCTGTAATACTGTTATCACAGAAATAAACCTTGTGTGAATAGGGGCATACGCACAGCTCTAGAATAGTCCTCGGGTTATGAGTTTGCAAAGCAGTGCAAGGGGGAGAACTTCATTTTGGATGCTATAATTTGGGAACAGACCACTCTAATAATGCAACGATGCTGTTAAAAACACAAGGCAAATAATTAACCCCTTTTTGTCATTTTAGCACACTCTGTGCCAAGGGCGAATTTTGCCAATCAGCTGTGCAAGAAATTCCTGACAATAGATCATGAAATACAGATTCAGTATTAAATATTCATGGATATCCCTTTGATAATTACTGAACGGTATAAAGTCACATAATAGTGACATAACCAATTTCAGCAAAACTGGATGGAAAATGTATACCAGTACTCTAATGCATTCACTAGTTATTTTTTATGTACAGTATTTTCCCCAATGATGCAGGACAGAGGAACTGACAAAGACGTACAGCCGTCTAGTCATTTGGATGGGACAAAAAACTAGAGGTCCTTTGTACACATTGTCTTAAACGATCCCTTGTCAATTGGAATTCGATATAAGAGTAGGCCGTCGTGCAGCTGTCTGGGCAAAATTTACCTCATAGCATACTCTATGACATATGCCCATCTTCGGTAGCCCAGTTCGGAGCAAACAGTAGGACAATAAGCCCCCATTTCATTTCATTTATTTTCACAATGTCAACTATGTAAACAATTCAAAATTGAACTAGTCTGAGATCTCTAATAATAAGAAGCGAAATGCAACATATCAAGTTTCATCAGTTGAAATGGTAGACTCTTTTGTGTTCACAACCAATTCTTTAAGTAATTTGACTAAGTCAAGGTCAATGATTCCATAAATACTTACTGAATCTCATCCAAATCCATCCACAATCTCAGAAAAATAAAATTTAAAAGAATCACCTAAAAAACTGGATCTGGCTTTATTTATGGGTTTTGTGAAAAGAAAATCGGCTCTCTGATCTAAAGTACCAGCCTGAATCCCCCTACCATATGTAAAAGCAGGGAAAATCCATGGTGCAGTCAAGATCGGATCTCACTGATACAATTGGGGATAAAATAAAAATAATACAACAGAGGTAAATATCCCAAGCAACAAATTAGTTTTAATCCCAGTGCAAGCTCTTTATTAACATAACACAAAATTACTGTAAATAAAAACTTTATTGGGCTTCAACAATAACTGGTGCATATTCATCAGCTTCACTAGCAAAATCCCATTTAAATATTTTAGTTAAGTAAGCCTGAAACTTAACACCTCTTCTTTTCAATTTATCATCTGCAATACTTGACTCAAGATTAGAGAAGAATTGCTGTAATGTTCCAGTTAAAAAATTATTTTGCGAAACAATGTCTACAAAAAAATCTTCAGGAATTTCTTGCAACTGAAAATGCAATATTGAAATAAACTGGGTATAAAGGTCTGTATGGTTTGAAATTGCTTCTTCACAAGTACACAATAAATGAACAAGCCTCTTCCACTGTTCAAAAGAGTCATAATTCTGTCCAACAATAAAACAAACAAATGCAAATTGAAGTTCTCCCAATATTTCTGTATCATTCACTGTGAACCTCTCAGATAATATGGTCTCCAAAACATAAGAGGAATCCATACTGTATTTAGTTATTTCAGATGGGGAAGCACCAGAGGGATATTTGTGCTTTGGAATCTGAGTATATTGTATCACTGTTTCGGGTTTCGTTTCCATCTTGGGTAGTCTGGTATCTTCACTATCAGAGCTTTTAATTCCATTTTGAATGTCCATGGCATTACGCCTTGTTTGAGTTGTGCTACTTTCTGAGATGAACTCTGTGACTGCTGATATTTTTTCATTAGCGGGTTGAAGTTGACCAACTAATCGCGGTGTAAGATGATCTGTTAGAGACACCCACTTCTTGTAACTAAAAAAGAAAAACAACACATTAGGTCAAGATAACAGAGACATAAATTTTGTTTAACAATTAATCTGTGAAAATTCAAATGAAAGAAGCATTACAGTAAATGTTCACAAGTGTTTAATTTAATAATTTGATAAGTGTGCAATATTCTGGACTAAAATGTGCATTTCCGTATGAACAGGTGCGTTTGATAAGCTGCAAGTTTCTAAACTCACAGAGTGTCTGGATAGCCACTTTCACTACATTACTCTTGTGTTAACTAGACCACTCATTCTGCTTAACCAATACGCAAAAGTTTATTTGGGTTACATAAACATGTTAGTTGAGCAATTTGGATAATCATTCTTGAATGCTAAATACCTTGAGCTGACATAAGGAATGCCATTTTTAGGAATATGTTACATGCTCTTGTCCAGTTATACATATTTGTCCTAAAAGCTCTTACCATACAAAATATCTCAAACTAATTACCTTTCATATGGATAAGCACCCAAATATCTGTCTAACTCTTTTTTATTTTCTTTAAACCTGTTTAATTCCTCTTCTGTAACTACATCTGATGATATGTCTAAAATATAATGATGTAACAATTACATAATCATACATACAATATTGCTTGTATTTATATGATGTATCTGTGAGACAAAAGATACTGTATGGCATCCAAAGTACATGTAATACATTGTAAATGTACTCCAATTAATGTGTTCTCTTCTCATTCATTTAAACTGATATGTAATAAAAACCGTACCAGTTTCATGAATGGATGATTGTAAATCTTGTTTGAGATATATGCTTTAGTCTTGTAACTGTAAATATAACAACATCAGATCACAATGATAATGTGTTTCAAGGACGTTTTCATGAAATTATTCACAATAATGATTAATTCTCGCAATTTATTAAACACCAAAAATCGAATTCCACAGAATGAGAATGTTGAAAATCAAGAGGGTTCAGAAATGGGGTTTAAATTGTGGCTTCCAAAATGCTGGGGTCTGTACAGCTCTAAGGATTCTGTCAAGAATGCAGCGATATGCCAAGAGTACCAGAACCACTGGAAGCAGCACTGCCTTGAGAGTACAGAGGCATCTCAGAAGCAGCCATTCTGAGGCTTATCACCTCAAAGTGGTGAATGGTATGGCGTGGGGCTGGTCATGTTTCATGGTAAAACTTATAGGACTGTTTTTTGCCTCCATGCACCATGGTTTGTTGTTGATTTTCTTGTGTTGGTAAATGTCCAGTCTACAATCTTGCCATAAATCACATTTCTGCTGCATTATGTCTTGTCAAATCTTCCAGTCAAATCAATGGTACATTTTCATTGTATCTGAGTATATTTGGAATAAAGAATCTTATCTTTATTCCAAGAGGATGTGAACAAGAATGGTGGACCAACCAGCAAAACGATACCACCACATAAGAAAAGCCTCTTGTCATCAACTGTGTGATAGCAATTAAATTCATAACTATTGTTTTAACATACCTTCTGTCAACTTGTCCCATTTTCTTACAACCATTTCTTTATGTTTAAAATTATAAAAGAAACCAGTCCGTGGGGCAGAATCCTTTTCACTGTTACATGCACTGAAAGAATTAAATTAAGTTTATCAAGGACTGAACTTGGTTCATGTAATATTTATAAAAGCTAATATAAAAACCCTGTGTGACTGATGTAAAATTAAATATTGAAATTACATGTATAGGGAGTGATATTTAGCTTAGTGTGCTCGGCAAAAAAAATCTCTTCGCAACAGAGATTAAGGCAGTGGCACTTGATGGCAATAAGTGGTTATTCAGATAAGAATGTATGTGTCAAACTTCAAGAGACATACAGTTACAAACATGTGCCCACAAGACTTGAACAAGAGCTTAGTAAAATGAGTAGGTTATATAAAATGTCACATTTTTTTATTCTTCTGTACACAAAGTAATTATCATAAAAGATTCAAATTTGATGGGTTTGTAGTTCTTCATAGCACTAACTCCACTAACATAAACAAAACATGTAATTAGGTGACATCAATAGACTTTTTATCTATTGAACATGAACACTTCAGAACACTATGTATACATTTCAAATCAATAAGGTGATAACATCAGCTGCCAGAACAAATCCACGCCCTAATGGACACGGTTGGACTAAGTAGAATAGTGAAGTAAGAGGGGGCCACGGTTAGACGGGCTCTGCATCTAAACACTAAACTACATAGGGGATTTATACCAAACTGGCAGGATACTGGAGTAAGGGAGAGTCACGATCAGACAGCCTCGGCATCTAAATACTATTCCGTCAAAAAACAGACACCAAACCTACAGAGTGGGACGGTGGAGTAAAGGGAGGTCACGATAAGACAGGCCTGGCACCTAAACACAAACCCCACAAAGATGACATCCACCAAATTAGCAGGATAGTGGAGTAAGGGAGAGTTAGGGTCAGACGGACTCGGCACCTAAACACTATTCCGCAAAGGAAACAGATACCAAACCCATAGAGTGGGATAGTGGAGTAACATGAGGCCACGATAAGACGGGCCTGGCACTTAAACACTAATCCCAAACGGTGACATCTAACAATCCAGAAGCAGAAGAGATCATCTACCAAACGATATGTTTTATATTAAATAAAAGGAAGAACTTCCCACTAAACCCAATCCATGGCTTAAGGCCAAAATGGAAAGATTGCAAAATCATATTCTAAAAAACAGGAATCAGCTTCGGCTCTCCTACGTCTTGTCTGCAATTTCACTTATGTGGAAGCAGACGTTAAACACCAAGAAGATAGATAGATAGCTGTGACAGTAGGCAGCAGCTATTGGAAAATTCTTCACTCTGTAATATGTGCATAAATTAATAGTCAATCATATTGTAACTTCAGTTTCTAGAGCATCTATAAGCAATTGTGCATCTAAAAGCAATTTGCACATTTCAATCTTGGCATATAAAAAGCATAACAAACCTATAATATACAAAGTGAATTCCCGGCGGTATCATTTTCACTCCTTTAAAATTTGGTCCAACATTCCATGAATTATAATCTATACCAAACTCGGTACCTACAGGAACATCTAAAAACACCAGCACTGCTCCTTCATTGAATAAAACTTGGGCTTGTTCTTGATCCATTTTTCTGAAATAATAAAAATGTGAGGTTTCACTTCAGATTATTATACTTTTCAAAATAACATTTCCGTGACAGCTATATAAAGTATGTTTTAATCAGACAAGAGATTCACAATACATTTAACAACAGACAGTAAATGGCCCAAATTATAACCTTTGAAAAATCGATTCTGTTTTAGTGGAAGTTAAAGCAATAAATCACTAAAGATCCTAATTTTCATAGATATTGTTTTGCCTTTGTAACACAGATGTTCTTAAATTTGCGTATTAATGCCATTGTCTACGGAATTTCTGAGGCCCAAGATTTTTGGCAGATGGGTACCCGTTTTTACTGCCCATAGTGTTGTGTTGAACATACACATGTACTGGCTCCCGTGAGTATATAAACATGCAAGGTCTTATTTGCTTAGTGTTGACATGGACTGACACAATACTGTTTAACCACAGGAATCTGACCATCTAACCCACCATACCAAACTAGACAATAAATAATAAAAAAAGAACAGGAATGCAATGCCTATTGAAACCTCTTTTAAACCTGCTCTCGTTTCGGCTCGTTTGTTTTCAACAAATCGTAATGTCAGGTAATCAAACCACTGTCGATTCACTCAGTTTTTCCTTTAATCTAGCCATTTTGATTTGCATAAATATGCCCCACATAATGATATCATAGCCATTTGTTTCCAATATTTATATCATTTTCATTCATTGACGCTTGTTTGTCATCGACTCCAAAATTGAGACTTCAACAACCATTGCATCCCTGTCCTTTTTGGGGCAGTACATTGATTTGGCTACACTATTAGGGTTAGGGTTTTGGTTAGTAAAGTAGCCCGGAAGTAGCCAGGTCAACATTTCTGTATGGTGTTTGCATATACGAATAGAAGGTGGATTCCTGTGGCTTAGCCTAAACCGAAATGAAAAGTACTATGATAGTAGCAAGTTTGGCCTACCTAGTCCTACGGATAGAGCCAAAAACTGAAAATAATTTTGGCTAAGCTGTTTTGTTGACTCAATTCAATACTTTACCTAGGTTTACGTGGAACAATAAAGAAATACGCTAATGATTTTAGATTTTTAATCAGTTGTTTTATATCAAATTTTGCTTTCCCTTTTTAAGTTTTCCTCGCGTTGTTTACGTTTTGATAACGTGTGCGTTTGTTCCTCAAGGAAAGAAGAGCCAAACAAGGGGAAATAACCCAACTTCCATTAGGAGATAGACCACCATTAATTTCCCCATTGACTCTCTCAATTAGATGACTGTCCACAACACGTGCGTTGACTGCCTGCGGCGGTAGTCATTGGCTCAAAGGCTCGTGCAATGTTTACTTAACACCTAACTGCTTCGGTCGGGCAAAATGATGCATTTTACTCATTTTAATAGCCATTTTACACTAAATAGGAAATATTTTTTAACTACAAATACTTCAAACGTCTTTATTTATTTTTCTTTTACCTCAAAAAAATGTTTGAGAATTTAATTTGTCGGAGTAAAAAAGTTAATGTGTTCATTAAGCCTCGTCGATGTCATGCTTAACAGTGATTGTAGCGGCCAAGCGAATATTCACTACGGGATCAGTTTGTGACTCTCTCTGCCCAATCCAACTTCAATGTCAATTCCACACTGATCAGCAGTGAATATGCGCTAGGACGCTACAATCACTGATAGGGATGACATCGACGCGACTTAATTAGTCCCTTTTTTCTTTCGACAAATTAAATTCTAAAACAATTTTTTTTTTTGTATGTATTAGAAAAATAAGTAAAAAGCTTGAAGTATTTGTAGTTAAAAAGTATTTCCTATTTAGTGTAAAATGGGTTTTAAAATGACTAAAATGCATCATTTTGCTCGGAGCAGTTACGTCTTATGTAAATAATGCATGCGCCATTGAGCCAATGGCTGACGCTGCGTGATGTAATTGCACGCGTTGAAGACGGTCACCTGTGACAGAGATAATTCGTAAGTAATTCTCTGTGAAACAGATTGTGTCAATTCTGGTCCCTCTGCCCACTCCAACTATTCCCAAAATTTTCGATGAGCTGAATGGTTTTCTGCCTTAATTATGGCCTGCCTCCATTAAAGGGACAATAACACTCTTGCTGGCTTGGTAGCTCCAGAAAAAAAAATAATAGCCTTATTCTAAGTTCTAGATGTTTTGGTGTCTTACCTGTTGTGTAAATTATCCATTAAATCCTATTTTCACTTTTCCAGTGGGTTCGAAAATATTTTAAAATCCAAGTCTCATTTGAAAAGGTTTACGTTAGACTTTTCAAATCCATAAGTTGAATTTTTCCAATTTTTTAAATTAGGTGTGTTAAAATGAAATTTATATCATCAATTAATTGGAGTATTGTAAAAAAAATACAATTTGATGACCAGAATGAATATTGGGACATATTATTAAGTTACAACAAGAGTGTCATTGGGGCTTTAAGTATTCAAACTACATGGTCTAAATTCCCCAAAACTATACATCTTTTTTGTTACATTCTGTTTTTCTCGCTTTATCACATCTCGGGGCAGTCATTTTTTTAAATAAATTGTTAGTTTGAAACAGATATCCTTTCACAGTCTAATATAACTGATTTTCGTCTTTAAAGGAATTATCAGTGAGCTGAAAATCGACCGTGTATCTGTTTTCGTTCTCTACTTCAGTGTTTTATGAATAAAGATAGGCCTAACTCATGTTTTTCTTTATTTGCGTTTCTCCCCGTTTCTTCAAATCTTCGTTACTCATCTACCATAGGCCTATATAGCAAGGATATATATGTTAAAATCATATTTGGAATGTGTTTATCCAGTTCTATCACATTTAATATTTGCAGACACAAACACTGTCCTTTAAAAATGCGGATCAAGTCCAGTTTAATTTGCAATCACAACTTTAGCTCAATTGCAATATGTTACAAATAAAGTAAAAACAATATAGCCACGCAAAACACCGCTGTTTCGAAAGGAAAACTTGATTGGTGTTCACCAAAATTATATTTCAGCTAAGGGTGGGGAGGGGCGTACCATGATCAGTGACGTCTAAAAACAAAGCCCGATATATTGTGCCCATAAGATTTTCGACAATGTCATCCTATGTTCCCAATACTTGATGGCAAATCTGAAAAGACTCTGTCAAAAACTTTAGCCTTTATCGCGTTCACGTGGTTTTCGGAGAAGGAAAATCGCAGAAATCTGAAAACCGATAGAGTTCTTCCTTTCATGGCCACAATTCTTCGCACCAAATAGCACCCACAAGTTTTTCAGCAAAGGTTGGAGGGGAGTGTTCAATATTCATATTATTCGTCCTCACATGACCCCAATGCTTCCAATCAAAATCAACGGTATCAGTTACAAAATATAGCCTCTATCGAGTTCAAACGGTTTATGGCATAGAGGGTCGCGTAGCGCCGAATGTCATAACGGGTCGTCCCCGTATGATCATAATGCTTCATGTCAAAAGAATTCATTAACAACTATAACCTCTATCGCGTTCACAAGGTTTCCCGCATGGGGGTAAATCTGGATCGGAAAGTTGCGGGACGCTGGAAATTAATTGGATCCGTCCTCTCATAACCCAATGGTACACATCGCGTTGACAAATTTTTCAGCAAAGGGGCGGGGGGGGGGATAACTCGATAGGCTTCTTCCTCTCATGACCCCAATGCTTCCCACCAATTTGATAACCATCCATTAAAAACTGCAATCTCTATCGCTGAATATATAACGTCCATATATTGAGAGTGGTTTGTTGAGGGGGTGGGGTGGGGTAAAGTTTATCATCCAAGAGCAACAACTTTTCAGCTTAGATGCCGCCGGTGTAATATTTATTGCCTGGCAACGTATGTTTTATATACTTGGTAGAATATAACCGTAGAAATGGGTTAACATTCAGTAAAATACTGAAAATATGACCGAGAAAAGACACGTTGGCAACCAATTAAAACAAATACAAAAAAACGAAAACAACAGCGACCTGCGACTTGGAGGAGAGGAAAGGGTGGTTTATAAAGTTTAATAACATTTATTAACTGGGTAAAGATCGCGAAACTTCGTAAGGAATGGAATAGTTTTAGGGAGTTTTTAATAATAATTGTGCAGGTAATTATATGATAAAAGGCACAAATCTCTTATTCTTCAACGGTTTTTTCATCTCCATGGAAATCTTTTGCCCATTGTTCAATATCTGCGAGACTGTGAATCATACACATGCTACTTTCAAAATGTACCAGGTTGAATTCTCCACATCGCCCAATGTGATTGTTGGCAACAGGATCAGCTTTATCAAATGTTTGGGGACCATCTTCCGTTTGACAAGATCCGGTTTTAAAATTCTTTTCCCATCCATTTTCAACAGGGATTTGACCATCCCATGTCAAGTAACCCTGTAATAATAATATATAAATGATTTACGTCTATAAAGGTAAAAGAAATATCGGTTTTTACTATACTTCAATATGATTGAGCGTATAGCGCTTATGGAATCTTGGGGTGGACTCGGGGATGGATACCGTATCACAAGTTTTGTCATTGAGTAAGCTTACATGCTTTCGATTCCCCGGTTTATATATAAAATGGAGTATGATCTTTTCCGGGTCCCCTGGTTTTCTCCCACTGCTAAAGATCCCTACGCGCAAGCGAATTATCGAAATGAAATTGAACCATGTGTTAGTCACGACTACTTAAATGACCTAGTTTGTGTCGAGTAGACGTTAAACCCAATTTCTGACTTTCTCTATTATGGTACCTGCCCAAACATAGTTTCCAGTTAATCAAAAGTGGTGATATTATTTAGTCTGTCAACCTATATCTAAGATAATTAATCTGAAACATGGTTTAGACAGGGTAAGTGTAGAGTCTGCCATGAGTTTGAAGATACAGGACATTGTCGAGTTGAACCCATACCTCCCCCACCCTAGATAAAACACACAAAAAAGAGTATCAAAGCCTACCTTGAACTCGAACCAACCGTCTGTTGTCTGGCTACAATCCATATCAATATCAACTAACCAATAATGTCCAGATTGTACATTAATATTGTAATAGCCAGCACCATCTTGACCAACAGCTGAATCATAATTCCTGAAATAACCATTATGGAGCAGGTTTTGATAGTAGTATCGATGTTCGTGTTTTTATTTGCCAAATGTTTAAAACAATACGTAACCAGTTTTTTCGGATAAAGCCAATTACTAAAACTTGTGTATAGGTGTGAGTCGCGGTGCGTAAAAAGGACACAGATGTGATTTTAAAAGGACCAGCTGAACCAGCTTCACTGTTTATTAAGTGTATTTTATATAGGACATAATATTTAACTATCGGTGGATCTTTTGTACCTTTGTTTTGTTCTATTCTCGCTTAGCCTTTCCCAAAATGAAGCTAAGACGTTACTATTTTTCCATAATCTTATTTTTTTTAATTCGATTATGAAAGGCCTGAACTAAGCCCTTTCGGGCACATATTTTACGAATGCTGCATTATAACGTTTTTGTCTGTCATTTGTCTACTGCACCGCTGCTTACAAAGGGGTTCTTTATAATGAGGAAACCATACAAAAAGTATCCACCTATTCAAAATATATATGCTAAAACAAAAAAATGTTTGGATAAATAATTTACGAATAAACCACTTATTATTCTTCATTGCTTCTCAGAAAAAAAAGAACCATATATTTGTTATCCAATAAGGTTTATATAAATATTAAACTTACTCGTCATTTGTTGTCCACATCATAGGAGTACCTTGTGGAGTGATGTCATCTTTATATCTTCCTTGGTTAATTTCATTGCTACCCCAATCCAAATGATCATCCCCTTGTGATGTTGAAGCATAGAAACTGTCTTGGTCCTCAGGAGCAATTCTGTGTCTTATGTCGATTGGTTTTCCTTCTGGACCACCGCCGCGGAGATATAAATATTGGCCATAGCTGGTCTCTTGTTTAATGGCGATGATCGTTCTTTTGTAAGGAGAATTAACAACAGGAGCTTCAGTTGGTTTAATTTCATCTACATCAACCTGAGTGTTACTATTCGCAGGAGCAAGCACAGCCGGACGAACAGGAGACGTTTGTGGTTGTTGTCGCCTTCCAAAGAGAAATCGAATGCCATCCTTTATGATTTTCTTGAATCCAGTACCAAATCTTCGTAACTTAAAGCCGTCGACCTCAACTTGAGTAGCGGCGATTAAAACGAAGAGTGCTAGACATATGAACCCCAACTTTGCCATTGTGACAGTTTCTTCGGATTTGGTGGTTCCACAGCGAGTTCTCGAATTTATAGGCCCGTGAAGTGTTTCGTAATATATGACCTTGTACAAGTTAGCTGTTTACACGTGTGTGTGTATAATAGGTTTCTGAACCATTCGATTAACAACCCCATTTCCAATTTATTTATTCAGTATTATTTATTTTGTATCGAATATCCGGAATAACATTAAAAATGATTTCTGCAGTTGATTGTTTGTATACTTGAATTTATCTACAATAATACTAAATCCATTTACAATGTTTATTTTAAAGAAATTTCGACGTTTGGTTTAGTCTCATGTTGTCATTGTGTTAGGCTGTAATATCTTCCTTGATTATCTTATCCAAATCAAACAGTAATATAAAGTTCATCTCTATGTACATACAAACATAAGTATGTATTATTTATAAGAATCATGTCAGCGGTCACCGTGATTCATACCATATATGACATTTAGACCCCCCCCCCCCCAGTCCGTAGCCATCTCATACAATTTGGTGGTGCTACGGAATTTTTTTTTTTTTTTTTTTTTGGGGGGGGGGGGGCTGAGGATGTGACCTTTGCCCCTTGGGAAAAAATTGACTCCCTAATGCCCCCCGTCAGTCCGGAGTGGTGACCCTACTGCGCTCTGAGACCAGGAAATACACAAGGTCGTCGGCAAGCGTGAACACAACGCGGAAAAATGTCCCAAAATTACAAACTTACTGCGGCCGGTGCGTTTATACAACATTCTCCCGGCGGGCTCGTCACGATCTCTCCGCGCTTATGGCGTTTCTATATTGAGATCTATAGGCTTGGCAACGGCGTCATCGCGGACCCGCGTCGCTCAACCATGACACGTCTTATCTAGACTACACGTGCGTTTCCACCACGTCATCACGGCGACTATATATTATAAGCTGGTTAGATTTTTTTCGAAATTTCAAGATGACCTTTGATTCGCTCGTTTTCAAAGCAAGTCGTAGATGAAAAACATGGTTGCCGTAGTCGAGTAATGTAAGCTTGGTAACCGCGCCATGGTCGTATTATTAACTCCATAAACGTAGTGGGTATCTCATAACATCGCCATTATATTAGAGGTAGCCCCATGAGGTCGTGATGCAATCGCACAACAGTGGTGGAATCATCGTAACATCGCCATGACAACGCCATAAGGACTCAGAACGATTGAACGTGAGGGTTGTGGTGAAGACTATGGAGGCACCGTTGCCAATGTTACAATTTTCGTAGCGTCTTTGCCACGTGTGTACTGCGCGTGTACTACGTTCATAGAGATGTTACCACGCTCATCTAGCGACCTTCGCGACCCAACGCGTTCTCTCAACTTTCCATGGTGAGGCGTGTCACAATGACCCAAACGATTTCAATCTGAACCCCCATTACTTACGAATTAACTCTGTAACAGATAGTGTCCACAGCACGTGCGTTGACTGCAGTCATTGGCTCAACGGCTCGTGCAATGTTTACTTAACACCTAACTGCTTCGGGCAAAATGACGCATTTTACTCATTTTAATACCCATTTACACTTAATAGGAAATATTTTTTAACTTCAATTACTTCAAACGTCTTTATTTATTTTTCTGTTACCTCAAAAAAATGTTTGAGAATTTAATTTGTTGGAGTAAAAAAGTTAATATGCCGTACTTATTAAGCCTCGTCGATGTCATGCTTATCAGTGATTGTAGCAGCCAAGCGAATATTCACTGCGGGATCAGTTTGAAACGATTTACGCCACAACTGTTACTGGTGGGGCGCTCAAAACGGCTTTATCTGTGGGGTGCACATGATTGGTGGGGTGCCTTATAATGTTGGGCCGCACATAGTGCATAATACCGAATCAGATTGGTTGGGCGCCCAAAAAGAATATGATTTGTCGGGTGTCTCATCCAGAGATGCTAGTGGTGTTGGTTAGGCTCCCACGAATGAATTGTGCCCAAAACGGCGTGATAATTTTCTAAATTCAAACGACATTACTTTTGATTTTTGGGGTGCCTCATTCCGGAGGAGCGTCCACAATATAATGCTAGTGAGATTGCTTACGCGCCTACGAATGAATTGGTCGCCCAAAAGGTCGTGATAATCTTTAAAATTCAAACGACATGATTTTTGGGGTGCCTCATCCCGGAGGGGCGCCCATAATATAATCTTCAAAATTCAAACAAGTGGCACTCTAATCCGATTCCGAATTTTTCATTTTTCTCATAAATTATTATAGGTACGTTAAAGTCATATTCTTTCCTTCCAATGTTTATAATGTTCATCAAAATATCATAAATTCAGCTTCAAAATTGAATTTTTTTTCCGTCATTTCCAGGTGCAACCCCAATTTTCCAAAATTTTTTGGAAAAAAAAAAAAAATAAAAGCTTCTGATTGGCAAAATGGGGTGCCCTAAATCTATTACTAATTTTACTTTTCTTTGAATTGGATACTGCGAATTCGTACTTAGTTGACTATGGATTAAAACAGTTTGTCTGGAGCCACTCTACTTTGTGCCACATTTTTCGGGCATCGATTATTATTTGTGAATGCAGCTGCAACAGCCCGATCGGATGGCTGGAATTTAAGTCGGTATATAGTGGGATTTCGGTTACAAAACCATTGGAAAATTGAAGAAGTTGCTTTACTCTTTTGGGTTAGAATAGCAGAAAAAACGCATATGAGGCGGTTGTTTGCGATTCAGGGAAGTCACCGGCCTATTCCTGAAGCAAATGCCCCCCCCCCCCCCATTCATCGACCTCGTACGCCTGTGGAGAGCACCCTATAGACCCTTTCACGGTACCGCTCGTAGGTACATTAAGGCGCCCACAGAAGCTCCATCGGCGCCCTCAGAAGCCTCCCCCCCCCCCCGCTAATAATTTTGTTCGTAGTGTAAAGGTTAGTCACACTGTGAATATTTGCTAGGCCGATGACACAATATTATTATTTTTCCTTCTGAAAATTTAAAAGAACACTGACTTGAAGTATTAGACCCCCCCCCCCACCTCCCCCCCCCAAAAAAAAACCCCCCAAAGATATTCTGAGTA
The DNA here is from genome assembly GCA_036850965.1 of Patella caerulea. NCBI lineage: Eukaryota > Metazoa > Mollusca > Gastropoda > Patellidae > Patella > Patella caerulea. The sequence goes on from JAZGQO010000011.1 coordinate 21,260,877, forward strand.
TATATCTGGAGTCTGGAGGAAAAATGGCTCCTATTTACTGTAAATAGACAGGTCAGCTACATACCATGAGTAATATAATAATAGGCATAATTCTGCCCGGGCCAGTTTACATCACATGTAGGTGGCATTATTGAACGTATAAAGGTCAGTCAAGGCATACAGATTTATAAGAAGTTAAGAAGGTTTTCGCCATACTTACCAAATCTTTCAAACTAATTTTTTCTGTGTTTTTTTTTTCCCGTCAGGCTAATTCATTTGCACATTTTTAGTCTTTCTACCTGGTAGTCATATATTCCCACCTGCACTGGTAAGCCAAGTTATAAATTATAAAAATTGTTTCAGATTTACGGAGGCACCGCGCAAGGCACACAATTTCTCATGGAGGAATTAAATTTGTAATGCACCGTCTCTCGAAGGCGGGATAACTCTCGCATCAAATATCATTTTTCATAGCATTAAAACGACAACAAACGAAATCCCTGTGAAATTTATGACATATTTGCAATAATACGACCACAATGTCCTTGTATTTAGGTGCTAAAAATTTTCCGATTCACAATGGAACAGAAAAAGATGAAAACGATGACAGCGGTAACGAAAACGACAGTAATGTTGACGATGAATATGATGACTTTGTTGTCATGTGCCCATCCTGTTGTCAAATATTTTCAAATGAATCGGAGCGACTGCAGCATGACTTTGACAACTGTAAAGAACCGGTCAGAAAATCGTTGAAGTTATCTGCAACTCAAGATTCCGCAAAATCAAGCGATGAAGTCATGCATGAAAGTAAAATAAAAAAAGAAACCAACCACACTGAGTTTACCGATGATGTGTTGTCATTGCAATCAGAATATGGAATGATGAACAATGTCAATGATGATGAGTATAATGGTGATGCGGTTTATAAAAATAATAAATCAAAGTCTAATGGATTCAACAGTGAAGACATTGATTATTTACCTTCATACATTAAGAATCATGTCAGTAGTTCTTTCTCAGTTAATAGACGCATGAAAGAAGAATTTCAAGACAACTATTTCCATTTTAAAAAGAATGAGTTGCAGAAGAAGGGCAAAAATGCTATAGTTAAAGTGAAAGGTACATAATGATTCTAGATTAATGCACCTTCATTCAAAATTACAAATCAAGCAGACTACAAGTATCTTTTCATTTTAAGTTGTGCATATTGACACATACCATGGGCATTGGAAATCGCCAACTTCGAGGTCACATCATTAAGTATAGTTAAAGTACCCTAATTGATTCAAAATTTTTAGCAACATGTGCATTTGTATTTTTATTAAATAAGCTGTTTGGCCTAATATGTATGTAGGCTACCCACAAGATAAGAGCCACCTCCTCAAAGGGTACAAATCAGAGCCTATTTATAAAAGATTTGATCATTTATCATAATTTTAAGCAGTATGGTTGTATATTCTTCTCCAGGATGATATATGGTAAGCTCTGCATGGACCAGATATTTGTCCTTTCAAAGAATCTCAAATATAAAAGCCTTATTATCATGGTTTAATTTAATTAAACTTATAGTTATATTGTACCGTACTGTTAACTGTTCATCAGTTGTTACATTTTCTGAGAATGTTATTTGACAGATAAGGAATTTTTCGAGCTTATTGATTACATCAAAGCAGGGTCCTTCATTTATGAGTGTCAAAAATATCTTTATGGTTTTATTTTTATACTAGTATGTATTGTAATTTGTAAAACACTAATTTTGAATGTTGTATTGTTGTTTCAGATGAAAGTACTACTTCTATAATAACATCTGGTTCCAGTATAAAAACAAAATCAGCAACTTATCCTTGTGATCTTTGTGGAAGAGAATTTGTTAATCTTCAAGGATTAAGTCATCACAAAGTAACACATAGTGGAAGCAAACCATATTCATGTTCATGTGGAAGATCCTACACAACATCTGGTAATCTAAAAGCCCACCAAAGAACTCATAGTGGTATTAAACCTTATAGTTGTGAACATTGTTCAAAAAAATTTACCACAAAACAAGGGTGGATTTATCATAAAACATTACATACAGGCCATAAACCTTTTAAATGTGACGAATGTGGAAAAGCATATTCATATGATGTAGCTCTTAATGCACATAAAAAAATGCATGATAGATTGAGAGACAATTTATAAGAGAATCTTCAGTTTATTTTTAAACATAATTAAATTTAAGTTATTATTAGGTTTGTGTATTAATAAATTGGATAATATCTGATTATTTATATACGACTGGGTGAGAGATGTGTTGTGTGTTTCTTGTGCTACATTTAGAAAAAGAGTATGAGAATAGAATTTAGAATTTATTTGTAATATAAATAAAAATTTAACAATTTGGGTAAATCATACTTTAACCACTTCCCTTTGTTTTAGACATTAGTAGTAATAGTTATAGATTGGAATTTCTTTGACTGGCAAATTAATTATTCATTTAATGTTTTTTTAGATGATTGAAAGAGAGAATTTATAGTTACTAAAAAAGAGTTTTTGAACTCTTTTATTAAAGGCATACTTCACTCACTATAAACCTCAGAATGCCTCGTTCGGCATTTCTGTCCAGACGAGGTAAAAAATATGCCTCGTTGTCTTGAGTTCCAAAACGAGATTTTTAAAATTGCCCTGTTTTTGGAACAAGGTATTTTGTTCAGAATGAGGCTTGGTAAAAATGCCTCATTTACGAAACATGTTTTATTTTCAAGATAGTTATTAGCGGTATTGGCTATCAGCGAATTTGTAAAAATCAAAATTTATGTTATTTAATACGAAAATAAACCAGTCCTAACTATGATATTATAATCAGAGAAATAGACAAGACAAGAATACACGCCATAGGTGGAGGTGTAAAACTATTGCAGACACGCAGCTACCGTGATTAATTAGTGTTTATCTGATCTAAATACAACAAATAATCCATTCTTATTAATCAAAAAAGCATAAAATTTCATCTCATATTTCCAATATGCCAGTTTAATGTTTATATTTATTGTAAAAAAAATGTAGCATTGACTGTTTCTGTTGAAACCCCATAACATTGCACAAAATATTATTGGAGCAAAATTATATAAACGTACAGCAATAAATTTGTCGGCTTATACCAATTGTCATTTAAATCGGAAATAAAGCACACCTCATACATTAAAATTTAATTAAAACGTTTAATTATGAAGACGTATGGATATTAATAAAGCGAAAATAATTTATGGTATGGCATGCATTCTTGTCTATTTCTATAATTATAATATCATAGTTTGGACTGGTTTTATTTTCCTGTTAAATAACATAAATTTTGTTTTTACAAATTTTGCTGATTAGCAAATAACGCTATTAAATATCTTGAAAAAATCATGTTTAGTAAACGAGGCATTTTACCAAGTCTCATTCTGAACAAAATACCTCATTCCAAAAACAGGGCAATTTAAAAAAAAACTCGTTTTGGAACTCCAGACAAATGAGGCATTTTTTTTTACCTTGTTTGGACAGAAATACCGAACGAGGCATTCTGAGGTTTATAGTGATTGATAATCGAGGATCTAATTATGTCAGTATCATTTCTAAGGAAAATGAAAACTTTTCCTGACTGAGCATTACACATGAGCTTCCATGCAAAGTGAAAATGAAGACAGTGTAACAAAAAATGAAAGCTGCTGGTTTTAGATTCAGTCCATAAAATGTGCCGTTTAGGCTTCAAACCACATTTAAGAATCAAGTGACTACCTAGCATAAGCGGAGGACTGCAAGGAGGGAGCATGAAGTGCTTCTTGCCACAATTCTTCAAGCTACTATTAAAAACAACATTTCTTTAAATTCCAACTATTCTTTTCTGTGCACCCAAATATGAACACAGGAGGTGGGGCTCATTTATTTTTTACATCGGAATGACCAGGCATCACTTTTGTTACCATCTGTGCAGCCCTGCTTCCCCCACCACACTCGAAACCGGACTTGAAAATTCAAATTATTTTGAAAAATTAGTTTTTTGTGCTCTGTTTAGTAAGGTGATATAAGCATTTTATAATTACTGTAATAATCAATGTCAAACTCTTTACTCAGCATTATTAAAATGTTGTATTAGCTGTAAACAAAATATTTAATATTGATTTTTTATTAATACAGTCTTCAATATTAAATATAATTATATTGACTAGTCTGTTTGTTATTGTGATAAAACTTTACAGTAAGCTAATGTATAGTTTGCTTAATGTTATTGTGGTTATAGTTGTTCCTTCCTCCTATCAATTATACACAACATTTTGCAGTGTTGAAATATTATGAAGGCAATTTGTGCGTACCTAATATATCCCGTCCTTTTTTTGTCTACCAGTAATTAAATGTAACAAATGTAATCTGCATTTTTAAAACGAAAAAAAAAGTGTCCATTATTAATCACAGGAAATTTTTGCTAATTGCAATGTGCATATTTCACATGAATATATCTGCCCATTCCAGTCTTCCCCAAAACCAATGTTCAGAAGCTCTATTCAATCAATCTATTAATGTGGTTTCTTATGCAATCCTCAATGTCAATACTTGGTTGCCAATTGTGTTACCTTGAATTTTATTTAAATTCTAATAATGGATGCTATTTAGTATATTACATATGTTTTATGTTTATGCATCATTTACTTGTATGAGCAATATTTGAAACCATTTAATTTTTATGCATATTTTGTAACATCTTAACTGTAGATTGTACATTTTTTTTAAGAGACAATTTGCAGTCTGTTGCTGAATTACAAATATAATATGAGCAATTGTTTCATAGTTTCATGCATTTAAACCAGCAAAGGTAGCTGTGATAGTGGTTATGGTTTTAATGTTCAGAAACTTATTTGTAATTTGTTTTTTCAGTTTACCAGATGTTTCTGATTTCAATTCAAGTCCTCAATATATTGAACGATTGAGATAGTTCACTAGCAGTATGTTGAAGCTGCCCTGACAATATGAGTTGTCAGTGTCAATAATTAAACAACTTGGCACCTGGATAACAAACAAAGGAAAGAAAATAAGATGAAATGAAATGAAATGGGGTTTAACGTCCTATTCTTTTGCACCTAACCTGGGCTAATGGAAGACGGGCATACACCATATAGTGTGCAATGAGGGAAATTTTGCCCGGGCAGCGGCGCTACAGCCTACTCTTATATCGAATTCCAACTGCCAAGGGATCTTTTACGTGCACTCCAATGTGTACATGGGACCTCTGATTTTTGTCCAATCCGAATGACTAGGCAGCTGTCCTTGTCAGGCCCTCCTTCTGCATCATATGTTCTATTCTATAATCTTTATAATTACAACTGACTTTAAAGATGCCTACCAGTGTACAAACCATGTCACTTCATATATTTTGACTAAAACATATACAAATTAATTTAACAACAAAAGTATGCTTCAAATTCCCCCGAAGCCGTACTTGACTTATTGTTACTTGCTGTCCATTTAATATAGATATCAAAGCTAAATAAATTTATCCTCTGTCCCTCCGAATTGTTTGGAAGTATAAACTCACTTCAATGAAATTACTGTGTGTTGTAATGTTTACCTCATTCCTTTGAGGGATGGGAACCATGGAACCATATTTAGTAGTTTTATCATCTATTTTTTATGAACTGTATTATTTTATTTTTATTTGCATGTATATTATGACTTCCATTGAATGTATTTCGTGTGTCTGCAATGTTTTATAAATCTTTCAGTCTATTTAGAAATCCATTGTACCGGTATGTAATATCAGATATTATTTCAACTTTTTTGTTAATAATTTTTGCCAATATTCATAATATGAAATATTAAATGTAATAAAATAGTGATTTAATGCATTTTAATTTTGTTTGACCATAATATACGGTAGTTGAAATCCCCAGATGCGTGCCTTCAAATGTTTAAAGACCAAATGAACTGTAGTAAGTGCCTATCTATTTTTGCCTCACATTAAGCCTGCAGTTCTTCAAAGTTTACAGACGCTCCCCTATGTTGCAATCCTGATTAAAATGAGACGTTGGGTTACATTTTGTTATGTTTTGATATTTTCCCACACAGGGTTGCATTTTGTGGTGGATTGTGTTAATTTTGAAACCCATGCATTTGGTGTAATTGGTAGTGTGAAAAGTGAAATGGCTATCTTATTGTAATTAAATTGCACATTGTTACTGGATTGTTGGGAAATTATAAATTCATCATATTGTTGTATATACTTATTTGATCTGATATTCATTTTAGAAATATTGTAGAAAGAGAGAGAGAAATGGTGTTTAATGTCAACTCACATCAAACCAGGTCATTTTGGGACTAATATTTGGTTCAATTGTATTTCAATAATTTGCTTGCATGTATGGGTCTTTAGCAATGAGAAGCAACCAGAGGACAAGAAAAAACCTGTGAGGTTTGACAGTCTGAAATTATTGTGGGTAATATTCAACAACCTTCAATAGGATCAGTGGCTAACATCATACCTGTTTGTGATCGGTTATTTGTACATCAAATACAATAGCAGCAATTATTATTATTTAAAGTCTCCAACATTGTGTGAGCACCACAGAGGCAGGAATGTAGTTTAAAAACTCCAAGTTGTCTTCGGTAAGGCTATTTCACTATTCACACACAAATTTGACAAATTATAAAGTTTACAAAATTGATCTGTTTTTATCTTTCTTTTACTTTTTCTATCATAATAAAATTCAAATAAAATATTTTGGTAACATGTCATGATACATAGAAGTAGATTTGATATAATATTCAATATATTTATCAATATGAACACTTTGTTCTCTTGACATAATAATAAGAAATGCCTTAAAAAGACAGACATTTAAAAAGATATCTGTACATAACAATTATTAATACACAATTTATACAAAACGCCTTCAAAATATATTCATAAAACTGTCAGTGGTTCAATTCTCATATCACCCAATAGTTATTAGTAGACTCCTAGTCTAGATTATAAATATGAAAGAATAAAGCCATTAGATTTTTTGTACATATTTACAGCAGCAGTTATAAAACACAACTGTTCCAGTATTTACAATTTAATTTCTATCATAGATAACTGCAGCCCAAATTGTCGTAAAAGTTCCCACTGTCAATACATGTATTGTTAAAAGCACATTGTGTAATTATCAAAACCCTAAAATATAAATAAACAACCAGCTATTTTAATGTAGATAAAATTTGCAACAAATAATCAGAAAATTATAAATAAATTATACATTTATAGGTAATGGTATACAGAATATATAAGAATTTGACAGATACTGGCATAACTATGGGATATAGCCCTTTTATGTCTCGCTTGGTGTTACTTGTAGCCTGGTTAAATGGTGTATGATCATATAAATGTCATAATAATGGGATAAATTAAAGATTGGAGTTTCTATGCTGTTGTTTAACAATCACATTATTATGGCATGATCTTCAAAGAGACACTCTTAGTTTATTTTAGTGAATATAACTGGTAAATAATGTGTGAAACCACTAATTTATATCCCAGTTCCATGCAACTATAACTTAGGTAAAATTAGGCATTATACTAATAATTGAGAGAATAATTTGGCATTACTAAAATGTTAATTAATTTTGCAAGAATATACTTAATGTCTTTTTTCAACAACACTTGTTACATTATTTATTAAAGACAATTGTATAACAACATTTTAGTACAATATTATTGACAGAAGGAAAGAAGAATAGGGGAGTATAATCAGAATTAGAGTACCATGGAAGAGACAGAATTAAATAGAGGTATATATAGAACAGACAGGGTTGTCAGGCAATGAAACATGCCCACAGCAGCAAAGTCATCAATGATTGTTGCATATCTTTATAACACATTCAAATTTGATATGACTATCAGCCCATAAGGTATCAGAAATCATTAGAATTCGTTTGGCTTCTAGTTCTTTCATTATACAAAACATTTAATATCAAGGGACATAACTCTAGCAGTGATTGTTGCATATCGTTGTCTTATGACCTTAAACACTGTATAAATTTAAAGTCAATTGTGTATTAACTTTATCCTATAGAGCCTTTACAAGATCTTGAAAGTGATAAAGGCCATAACTCTTGCAATTATTATCAGAAATCGTTGAAAATTAACAGACTTCTTCGTCTCATGACCTTAAACATTGTGTAAAAGTCCAACAGATTTTTCAAGGGCCACAACTCTGAAAGTAATTATCAGAAATTGGTGAAAATCAATAAACTTTTACTTCTCATTTCCTTTTAAACACTAAGTATAAATTTTAAATCAATTGTATATTAATTAGCCCCTAGAGTGTTCACAAACAATTGTGGCTGCCAGTCAGTCTGACTGATGACAATATACAGTTTAATGTTGGCTTGTAAAAATTGAACAAATGAATAATATCAGCGAATTATCTAAAAGTATTTGTTTAACTAAAAATAATATATTTAATCTGTGTCAAATGTAAAACATTTATAATTGCTATTACAATAGTTAGTATGATTATTAATAATTAACAATTAAATATTATGCTTTCTTCTTTATTAATAAGTTTTATATAAACAAAAATATTGACCAATATATTAATGACAATCATTTATTTAACACGTTTGATGACACTTGATGCATGAAATGAAATTAATTACAATGAACGACATTCTTGATACCGGTAATATATAAAACTTTGTAAAATAATTATACAATGAAGAAATTATTTAGTAAAATTACTAATTTTAAGATATACATTGCAAAACATGCTTTGAAAATTTAACTTGATTCATATAATATAAATGTGGTTATGAGATATTAGGAATTTGATTAAGGCAGCAGCCAATCTAACTTATATCAATTCTCTTTTAATTCTGATGATGACTCAATTAATATCTAATAACATGTTTACATGAATCCCTTTCTTGCTAGGGGACATCTTCTATTTTAAATAAACCATTCATATTTGACGCATTATTAAATATGCATGATAAAGACAGTAAAACATGTCATTAATAAACAATCCAAAAATAAAACAGACTTTATAATATTACTAAATGCCATTGAAATAAGAGATGGATGAGGAGCTGCTGTCATACTGAAGGGGTATCATGGCTGTCTGCATGACAAAGATCAGCACTTTGTAACATATAGATACCACATCTTCACAACTGTCAAGTTCTATCACATACGTTCACTTGAATGCAATATAGTTGCTTATCTAATAAAATAACACTTCTGAATTAAGTGGAAGCCATTGTCCCACCACATATGTGACCCGCTCTCACAAAACCAGACTCTTGGGCCATTTGTATAAAAATAGAGCTGGTAGCATGTTGAATAGTCCATAGCCTAAGCCTTCCAAAACTACAATTCTTTTAAAATTTATTGTATCATCTAGAATTGAGTTCGGCTCATTCACAGCAACACGAAGGCATACAGTTTATGTGTTTGTGCCTGTAGTACAAAATGAAGTTGTGCGACAAGGGGCTGGTTTCGCGGGAGTGGGTCACATAAAGTATAAGAGCATGTTTCTGCTTTGACAGTATCCGAATCTAGATTAGTTTATTAACAATATGTTACTATACAACTATTAGACAAACATGATCAAATGTCCTTACTCTGGTGTAGATCTTAATACCAATAATAGAGAATTTGGTATAATACAATACAAATGGTGTTGTATTTCATTGAATAAAATAATTACCTATTTGACATTATAGATTTTCAAACTATATCTACATGTAAGCCCGACACAATCACAACCATATCAGTATCACATCAGAGGGACAAAATGCAGACTTCCTGTGTTCATTAGATGTCATGCTATGTGACCACTGGATGATGAAATGGTCAATAATGAATGTTTAAAGAACATTTTGAATTTCTGAACAGATAGAGGTCGGTTGTGATTGATGTAGTTTTCAACAAAGATATAGTGATAAAATGGGTTCCTATCAATAAAATAAATAATGCGCCATTTTTACTTTTTACTGGGTAAAACTCAAATGCCATAAATTCATAAAGATGCCTGTCTTTTAGTCTTTCAAACACACAACCAAAAGTTTTAGACTAAAATATCACCTTGTGTATATGTATTAAATATTTGTTTTGTAAAACCAAGTATCCGAGTCTTTGAGATTGAAAGATATTTAAAACAAAGTGTTACCACTGCCAGAAATTTGAAAAGGTTGGTTTTATTTGAAAGACTAAAATCAATTGTTAATCTAAGTAGGCGGTTGTTTTAGAAGAAGAATTAAGCAATAGCTTTAAACCAACATATGGACATAATTCAAGTTTTTACAGTAAAAAAAACCACTGCTACTGAAATCAACTTTTGAACATTTCATAATTTAAAGATACTGAACTATCATGGCCATTGTTCCTCAACTGTACATTTTTAATGATTGAGTCACATTAATGAACCTCAGCAGCATACATCAATAATAAAACTGTAGCACAATGTATATATACATACACATAAAATAACATGAAAGACATTTGGATTTCACTAAAAGATTGTAATGTTCTGATGATAATTCTCATCTGATGTCCACCAAAATGGTCACTTTGCACCAATATAATACATATAATGCATGATTAATGCTATCTACATTATCCAATAGAAAAATATGCACTTCAGTATGATATGATTGATAATGGCTAAACAAATTCTTAGACAAAACACACAGATAGATCACAATTACTGTCAGTGAGAGTCATGTAAAGAAAAGTTTAATGAAGGTATTCCAAATGATCCGGGATGACCTGGCCCATGAAATGGTGGACCCACCGAACTATTTATACCCTGACCCATTGGCCTCACATCAAAACCATGAGGATTGTGTCCTAACAAACTATTGATAGCCATTGCATTATGCAGGGCCTGTTGCTGTCCTGGATGACCTCGATTATGATAAAGTGCACTGTTCTGATGATGATGTTGTAAGGAGTTGGGATCCATCCCATGCTGGGGTAACATATGATTCCCATGTGGGAATTTAATAGGTGATATGTTCAATGAATCACTTTGAGAATTGTTCACATCCGTAAAAATGTTACTCAAATTAAAGTTTGACATTATATGCGGTGGCATGGCCACATTACCAGAATGTGGTGTAATTTGAGGAGCACTTGAAGCACTAACATGATTCATTCCAAAACCAGGCTGAAAATTTAAACCTGCTAAACTGTTCTGTGTTCTTGACGGATTAAATAATGGATTAAATGGTACCCCAATGTCTGAGTTTTTAGGACCAGACCCTGTATTCGATAAAGGCCTAGGTGTACCTCCAAACAAGTTTCCATGTAAAAAGGATGGTCCTTCACTTTGTAAGTTTCTATTAGGATTTGGCGATAAGGTAGGCACAAAAAAGTTAGGAGGCATTCCCTGATTCGAGTCAAATATCGAATGGGAGAGATTGGTGTCCATTTCCGGATTAAAACTTTGGAGTTTGTTCTTTTTACTGTTCTGTTTCCGTGACTGAGATTTTTGCCGTACTGGTTGAGCTGGAGCACTAGGCATATCTCTGTGACTTAATGGAGTACTCTGAGATGATGTATTCTGTGGTGGCATTGGATGATTTGTTGAAGGAATGGAACCAGATGTTGGATGAGATTGTTTGTTTTGTTTATGTGGTGGATTAGAATTAGATTTTCGTACATTTTGATTAATATTAGATGTCGAGTCATAATGAACACTACTTGTTGGTCTTTGACCATTGTTGGAATTGTCAAATCTGTTAGCACCAAAAGAACCTGATGATAAAGCGGGACCTCGAGGCTGAAAATTTGGATCATAAGGTGGTTGATGGCTCAACCTAGAACGTTCATTACTCTGCATAGGGGGATGACGTAATGGCGGTGTCATCAAAGATGATGGTGGCTGATTAAAGTTTGCAGGTTGGAAGTAAGAAGAGGCACTGCTTACTTGAGATCTAGATCCAAGGTTATGTTCCATTGGACCACTTGTCATCGACCGTGCAGGAGTTAACTCAGGAACCCTTTTACTACTACTGTTTCCACTTCTAAAGTCTTGATGATTTTTTTCCATTCCGGGTAAACTGAGCCTCGGTGGCAGGGAGGACTCTCGAGAAACACAGTCATTCATATCCATCATTCCAAAATTAAATGTGTTTTGATTTGGAGGACCGTTGGACATTTGTCGGGAGTGGGGTCTGTTGTTTCTTAAGTCAACACCTAATGGTAACATGTTCATACCTTGTTGTTGAGGGTTTGGATTTTCCTGGGAATTGTTGGGCTGTCCAGGTGGCTGAAGATGAAGTGGAGGGTAGAATGATAAAGGATGATGACCATGAGATGAAGGTAAACTAGCACTATTATTGCCACCAGATGAAGATGATAAAACTGAACTTGCTGGTGTTAAGCTAAAAGAAAATGGTGTTGAAGCACTTGACATGGACATCCCACCTGCCATAACATTGGAAGATGTGTTAGATGTTAAATTCATTCCAATACTAGTAAAATTAAAACTTTCTGAAGTATTTTCTGCTGGTGGTCGACCAAAACAGCTGGAAAGCTGTGAACTGTCTTGAGATGGTCTGCTATCATTACTTCGACTTGGACTGGATTGAACAAAGTTTTCTGCAGAGTATATGCTATTTCTAGAACGTTGGGATGGACCATCGGAATTTGATCCAGAACTATTTCTTGATGGTGGTTTGATGGGTGATGTTTCAATATGAGACAGTTTTGGTATAGATGCAATTGGGGAGGGAAAAAGTGGTTCATTTGAGCAAGGTAATTCAGTAGGTGGAAATATGGGTGTTGTTTCTGGAACTCTGGATAAACTGCTAGGGTGGTCAAATGCTTGATGAATGTCAGCACCAGATCTGTTGGTACCCAAGTTGAGATTTGGTGGAGATACAATACTTTGTTCTTGACTTGTATTCAATGTCTCATGCATAGTTGCCATAGTTACGTTAGGTGGTGATATGATATTAGGATCAGGATTAGATCTCATGCTTGTATTTAGTTCTCTTGCAGAACTTGGTATAGCCATATTAGATGGGGAAACTATATTTTGATCAAGATTATTTCTCATGTTTGGTGGGGATATCATGCTCTGGGCTGGTGAAAGATGAGCTGGCGATTTATGAGTTTGAAAACTGTCTTGTGGTGGTAACATGGTGGATGACCTCTGTGAAGGATTTGGTAGATGAGACAATGGCACTGAAGGTTGGGACTGACTGGATTGCTGATGTTGTGGAGAAGGGTGCATAGACATATGAGTGGAAGGAGAGGGCTTTGATGGCATAAAAATTGGTGGCTGTGACGCTGGCGAATTATATGGAGGAGTTTTGTGCTTGTTGGAATCGCTCCGTTGGGGATGTTGGTGTGGTGTTAAAGGTGGTGGTGGTTCCATATTTGGACAAGATGATGGTGACCTGATTGCATCTTCAATTGACGGATTTGGTATCTGAGGAGAAGGCTGGCTTTGTGTACTAGCAATTTGATCTTGCAAACTGTTTGTATGTTGGGGTTGATTATGGCTTTGAACTGGAGAAGTAACTGAAGGGATATCATCCAGTGGATCAATCATCTTTGCTAATGGTGAGGAGACTAAATCACTTGAGGGAGTAAAATCAATATTCTGAGACGTCAGAAGATTGTTCAAGTTTTGTTCCATGGACATTGTTGTTTGTATATTGGCAGGGGAAGGCAGATTAAATTTTTCTGGTTCAACTATTTCTGATTCAGGTGCAGGTTTGACTTCCGTTTTTGATTTTTTCTTTTTACTTGAAGATTTGGATTTAGTTCGAGAAGATTTACTTGTGTTTTTGGGACTGTTAACTTTCATTTCAATACTTTGTGAAAGAACACTATCTAAATCATCCAAACTATCAGCTATAGAACGAGTTTCCTTCATAATTTTATGAGTGTCATTCACAGATTTAGCACTCAATGAACTCAGAACACCTTTACGTACAGGTGACACTTCAGGTGGACTGTCATCTTGAAAATCATAAATAGACATTCGTGACTCTGGTTGAGAAACAGGCAGTGTCGCAGAATTATCTGGAACAGTTTGAGCAACATTGGTATTTCCTTTATCTTTACCTGAACTCTTTTTTCTTTTCTTACTTGCAGGTAATTCACTTTCATCACTTTTCGATTTCTTTTTACTTGGTTTTTTAGGTGTTTCAGTGAAGGATGAATCCAATTTTTCAACCTGGTCAAGAACATCTGATAACTGAGATTCTGAAAAGGTTATTTCTGCTGGCAAATCAAATACTGGCTCTGCCATAGTAAGAGCATTGACCATATTTGGATCATCATCTTTCTTTTTCTTCTTGCTGGACTTTTTGGCCATTTTAGGTGTGTCTAATGTTTCTTCTTTCTCTTTTGTGAGAGCTTTCGATTTCTTTGACTTTTTATTAGGTGTTGCGCACGCTTCCACCGTTTCGTTAAAATCTTCTTCTGTTGGTAAATTCATTGTTAATGTATCTTCTGGTGACTAAAATGGATGAAAAAGAATGTTACTTAACAGCTATAATTCCCCTTAAATCAAACGGCACATTAACAAGAGGGTAATAGTGCCAAGAAGAAACACTAATGTCATTATTTGCCAGATACATGTATAACAGTAGTGTGTTAAAAAAAAGAAATATGTAAGTTTTTCATCTTGATTCTAATCAAAACCCAGGATTTTTGAATAGTTTGCCAGGCCCAGTGTTCGGTTAATCAAGGGACATACAATTATTTTCAAACATGCTGGTGGAATTAGTATGAAGTTTATATTATTAATGCTGATAAAAGTAAATTTATTATTTTGATTCTACTCTTAAAGCTTGAGATCAATAGATAAATATTTCAGAGTCACTAAATTCTGCAATAAACAATTTTTGGAAACATATACCGGTAATAATAATTTAAAAATTAGTTACCTTTAACAAAGGTTCCATGTTCAAAACTGATGTGATATCATCTGTATCATGTTTATCTTCGACAATTGTTTCTTGAGTCTTGGTTTTGGCTTTAGAAGGTGAAGCACTACCATCATCTTCAGTTTCCCCAGCACTAGTGTCTATATGTAGTGGATTATCTTCATTAGCAGGATTATAAAATCCAATAGACTCTGCAGCTTTAGCTAGAATATCTGTCATAGCAGCAGACTCTTCTGAGGATAAACCATGGTCCATAGGAGTTTCTTCTGGTACAGCTTGGGGTGTTTCATGCGAAGCTTCAGTTATCAATTGTTGAGGTTCAGAATCTGTTGGGGGTTGTACTTCTGCTGCAGGTGACAAAGATTTGTTTTTAGATTTTTTGGCAGCTTGATTAGGTTTAGGGCATATTCTTGGGGCTTTTTTACCACCAACTGATTTTTTAGCAGCAGTGGCAGGAGTAGTTGCAGCAGCGGTAGTAGTGCCAGTTGTTGTAGCAGTAGTACTGGTAGGAGTAATAGTATTCGTTGGTGTTGGTTGTGGTACTCTACCCAATACTTGCATTGTGACCGGATCTACTAGTACACTCATTTGCTGTCCATCTATAGGGAGAGTCAACAATATGGAGCCATTGGGTCCAATTTGCGGCCCTGGTGTTCCCATTCCTTGAGCTATTGTTGCCATACCTTGTGGATTATTCGCCATGCTACTTTGATTATTTGCCTGGTTATTTTTCAAATCAGGAGCTGTTGCACGAACACTAGCTTGAATAGGATTTCGAGGCATGATACTAACGCTTCCATCTGCAGCTGACATAGGTACTGGATTATCAACAGATTTTTGATAGCTAAAGGAATTCACCAAGGCAGGTGTAGTATTCTGTATTTGTGTTGTCATGATACTCTGTGTTGACGAAGTAGGAACAACACTGTTGGTGAGATTTTGGGCTGATGTGGCGATGGTTTGTTGATTATTGGAGTGATCATGCATAAGAATACCCATACTGGACTGCTGAAGCGGTGCTTGAGAACCCATTTGAAATCCTGGGTTTCCTAACATCATCTGATTATTAAGATCCATATTTGCCATATTACCCATGACTGTATTTGGCATACCAACACCCATCTGTTGTAATGGCATCTGAAGACTTGTGCTATTAGTGACCACCTGACCACCAGAAGTTAATACACCAGATTGATTGTTGATCAAACTCTGAGCATTTTGGACCACTGGAATCACCTGACCATTGGGCAGTATAAGTGCTGAAGGTAACTGATTTGGCTGGCTTGGCATAGTGTTGAGAGTAAGCAGATTGCCACTTTGATTTGCAGGTAAAATAATGCCTTGATTTTGACTACCTGTATTATTGGGCTGCATCTGAACCATTGGTTGATTTGGAAATTGCTGCTGAAAAACATTTTGGGTTCCAGGCATGGCAACTTGTTGTTGACCTTGCATGGGCATAGACTGCATCATATTAGGCTGCTGCATTATATTTTGTTGTAACATATTCATTGTTCCTTGTTGTGGTTGTAATATATTCATTTGACCTTGAGAGGTCATCACAGAGGTCATATTCATTTGATCTGGTACATTTTGGTTTATGACACTAGGTTGGACTGTGTTTGCTTTCTTAGAATTTTTGTCCTTCTTGCACCCTTTTGGTACCGGTATGTTCTGTTGTGGCTGATCTTGTTGGGGAAGAACGTTTGGCATATTGTTGTTCATCCCAGCCATGATGGGAACACCTTGTTCATTTATCATAATTAATTGTCCTTGTTGATTCATAAACATACCACCCATGCCTGGTAAACCAAAATTATTAGGTGGTAAGAGATTGATCTGACCAGGATTCATGGGCATATTCACCATCATATTACCTTGATTGGCTAACTGATTAACACCACCTGGACCTACAGACATTATAGGGGGAGCTGTGGAAGTGACAGCAGTCGTAGTAATAGCACTATTGTTAACAGTACCACCTGGCACAAATCCCATACATGGCATACTTGTGTTTATTCCAGTTGTTGTGGGATATTGGACACCTTGAATATTAGTGGTGGCTGCGATAGATGAAACACAAGATGTGGTAGTGTCTGACTGAGCTACAGTTGATGTAAGAGTTTGGCCAACTGTGGATCTACTTACTGCTGGTTGACTGGATGATACAGGCGTTAAAACAGCATTTTGAGGATTAGAAGCCACGGAAGCCAGAGTTTGCAGTGCATGATTTGGATCCTCAGCCATGGATGATGTGGAGGTTGTAGATAAACTATCATTATTTACGTTAGAGGATTGTGATCCTTCACGCTGGGAATTATTATCAGGACTAGGCTGGCGGGAAATTTCTGTTATACCGGCATCCTGCATAGCCATTTGTAGTAGCCCTAATCCATTGGCACTTTTGTCCAGTAACATATTTTGTCCATTTTGTAAAGCATTAGTCATTTGATTCATGGGCATAACAACATGTCCATTAGGAGTCATGACAACTTGATTTCCATTAGGAAATCCACTGTTCAATAGCATATTTTGGTTTCCAACTCCACCAAATATTCCAGGAAACACATTATTCAAAGCTTGATTATTTTGTTCTTGTTGAAGTTTTACAGATTCTAATTGAACACTAACAGTATTTTTTCTCTTCGATTTTCCTTTTATTTTCTCCTCTTCTTTCGGACTTTGACTTTCATTAAGTTCCCCATTGGGTAAAGGATGACGACCAAATCTTGCCGTTTTCCATTGAGGATCAATAGATATGCCTGAAAAATAAAATTAGACATGTTTAAAAATATTTCCTAAAAATCAGTATAATTTTTTAATTATGAAAGAAAGTGGTGTAAAATCCCAGAGAATTTACAGAGGTAATAATAGAGTAAATGGCAATGGACAACATTCAATTCTATTACATGGCTTTTGGGTTTATTTATAGTTCTCTTTTGCAGGGAGGGATATCATGCATGATCGCTTAAAAATCATCTCTTAAAGTTAAAGATGAACACTGATTACAAAACTACAAAAATAATTAAATAAAAAAATGGCTGCCCTTTATAATCACCTTACTTGTTTTCAATTTTTAGAATAAGCATGGTGATTGGTTAAAGGTAGATAATGTAAAGAGAATATGATAAAATTGCTTCAGTCTGACCCAAGATACTGTATTAGTGTTTGAATTTTTGGCCTAGTCTCGATCATCATTACTAAAGTTGGTACGATAAAAATTATCCATTTTTGGATTAAATGCTCAATGAGAGTTGAGCAGCAAATCCAGCTCAAATCAAGTGAAAGTAGTTTACATAACATTTCAGGCCCAAAGAAAGAACTGCAATAGGTAGATTTAGCTCTTGCTTAATGTATGTTTAAACATCTGTGACGAACTTGTTGATAATTGAAAATGAAACAGGAATTCCAACACTATTCATGATGATTTTTAAAATAATTGCCATTGTGCTTTAGGAGAATAAAATTTATAATTTGGAAATTATTTCAATTCCACTTGCCTGATTGCTGACTACTGATGTACTCTAGGCCATTTTTGTTTTAATTAGTATTGATATTCATATGGATATTTGAATTATCATGATAAATGATCTCATCATGACAATCCAAGTGAAGGCATTTTTTCATTTTGCAATATGATATTTTTTGTATGCATTCAAAGAGACCAAACACTGTCATTGTAGCATCTTGGTCTAGTATAAATCTTTTGAGCAGTAACTGATCTATAATGCTTACAGCCCTACTTAATTTACACACTTTGTACATAAAACAAAAAACTAGCCACTTACATTAATTACAACGCACCGGTATACACGGTAGTAGTGCTGTGGCGATAATCTATATTCACTGGGTAAATATTGAATTCTGTGATAGATACATGTAACACAACACTGTGTTTCATATGTAAACCAATCAAATTCCCTGTTTTTCCCAAACATTTGGCGTGGCATTTACAATGTAGGTATCCCGTTTTGTAGACAAGCTCTCAATATGTTCAATGCTATTTTACCCTTTAAACTAACTGTGTAAATATGTTCAATGCTATTTTACCCTTTAAACTAACTGTGTAAAGCAAGATTATGTGAAAAAACTTACCTGCATTTTTGATAATTTGTGCATAACTGTCTCTTTCTAATTTTGTATCTTCCAACTGTTTTCTCAGTTCCTTAATTTCATCAACTTAAAGTATAAAAGAGGGTGAGGCATGTTGAACCCATAACTTGCATAGATAACAGCCCTGTTAGCTACATGTATAGTTCACAATTTTAGACAAATTTCAATCATGGGAGGCTGAATGAAATATAGTTGTAGAAGTAACTACAATGTATAATTATCTCAAAGCTGGGGTTTTCTATCAGAATAATGGCTCATTTAAAATGACATAGTTCAATCACAGTGAAGACACCTTAACAGCCGTTTTGTAATGCAGTCCTTAATGACATAAATATGCTTATTTACCATTGGTATACAATAAACAAGCTTCGCTCGTAAATGTATCTAAATCTACATTCAGCCTAATGTAATAAAAATAAACTTTTTAGATAAATACCTTGAACAGAACCTCCCTTTGCTACAAGTAACTGCTCATATTTTCCTTTAAGTTCAGTTATATATGATGCTGCTCTTTCCATTGTTTCCAATGTACTCTAAATAAAAAATACATAACAATCAAAGCACATTAATTTTCAATTATTTAAATCAATATTCATACTATCTTCTTGAAAAAATGTGACTCTATGACTGGTTTGGATATCTATCATTGATATAATGCACTGTCGATAGAATTGAATACAATATAAAGTGGGTCCTGGGATCACCAAATACATGTACATGACATACATGTGTATTGTCTAGATTATAAATATCATTGACAAGAATGGAAAGTTAGAATTGCTATTAGCTGAGATATATGGAATTCTGGTGAATTTTGTTTGTATGAAATCATGTTAACCAAAGTGAGTCTTAAATCATAATGTCTCTCATCTAATGAAAAGATTTTGACAGCTGATCAAGAATTTGATGTCAAGGAATTTGGTTACACCTCAAATAATTTTTTATTTGAAAATTTTGGAAGGGTTGCATGCATGTATATTTACACTAACGTATAATTTTACTGATCTCATGTCTGGACTTGAATATCAAATTTGGATTTGACATTGACGAGAAATCATTGACATGTAGGTAACTGTCCATAGAGGTGAATACAGATTAACTTGGAACGTTTCCTTTTTGGAGTTGTCTCCCTTATATTTTAAATCCCAAATACCTCTGTGAAGCACCCAGTCAAAGATAAAATAATGTCTTTTAACATTTAATTACTGGTACTAGTTTTCATCACGATAGTTAAATCTCCTGCCAATAGGAAGTGAGCATGTATGACCACAAAATATACTAAATTTACAAGCATTCAATGAAATGACAAAATTACTTTCATGGTATATGTATGAGCATATCCCAAAGGTTCATTCTTTCCTCGTACAATGTTCCTTATTGTAGTCTGGTGTCCTTATTGATAAAAACTTTAAACTAAGATATATTAAGAATACTGGCTATTTATTGGCCGAGAACTAACATTACTATTAGTAACACAAATATTAACCAATGAAGGGATGTATTTCAAAAATATTTTAGTAATACATTTTATTGAATATGGCCCCTGTTTATATTCATTAAACTTACTGATGGCTTTTCCGTTGTATGTGGAAGTGAAGGCAGAAGAGCTCCAATATGTCCAATCCATTTTTTAATCTTTTCTTTACGCTTCCTTTCAACAATATTATGTGACAATCTCTTCTGAGTATTGCTGTAATATATATGTACAGTTTGACTAATCAAAAACTAAAATAAATATCATATGTATACAACAAACATGTATCACAATGCCTGTTTCTGTAATATTCACAGATAAAAATTGAAGGCAGGTCTAAAGCATTTTCTATAAATATTATCGTCATAAGAATGATCTAGCTTCTATGAAATCTAGTTTACTATGACTCTGTATAAATATGTTCAAGAATATACATGTATTCACAGTCTTGTACTAGAGAAACGAAGCTTTAATTACCTATAATAAAGGCTTAGTAATTATTTTTTCTAACATGTATATCAGCAGTTATTTTTATTTAATTAAAATTGTTTCGTTGTAATGTACATTTATACACATGTTGTACATAACACTCTGTGGATACAAATCATTTATAGATTAGTTAGTACCGGTATTCATTTCAATTTTTTGTTTTCTGCCATCATGGCATTTGCTAATATTTGTTTAATTTCATTTATACATAGACATAGATGAAGAATAATGAGCCTTACAAGTTCTTACAACAATTTTCGACATCAATTAATCTTGTACTAATTATGTTTGTATGGTACCCGTACAGTATTTACATGTATATCAAATCAATAGTATCTTGTAAAGCTATTATACTGTTCGCTCCCAAGAAAAAAGTCATGGTGACACTCAGAATTCTTAGTGTTAAGGGCTCTTTTATGTGCACATCCATATGTACATGGGACCTCAGTTTAACATCCCATCCGAATGACTAGACAGCTGTCCATGTCAAGCCCTCCGTCCTGCAACACTGAATGACAAGGGGAAACCACGCTGGATGATCACTGTGAACTTTCTTGACCATCAATGGGATCGAAACCGTGACCTTCAGGTCAGAACACTTGGTGTTATTTTAGAAACTTTTGTATATGTACATGTATGGTAATCTGATAAACTTACTCAGTTGAATACTCTGTATTCGTCCACAACTGTGTAGAATTTTCATCAGTGCCATTCATCATACCTCCATTACTCATGTACATTGCAATTTCTGTATTTTCTTCTGAAACATACAACAAAACTAGATTATAAGAAGCATTTCCATTAGAATCAACAGTTTATTATCGGTCAAATGAAACAAGTAATTAGTAAACATTTGTATACTCTGTTGAAACGGGAAATTTGTAGCAACATAGAATGAGGGGAATTCCAATTCATAATATCTTTAATTGCGTCCGAGATGACTGACCTTTTCAGTTCATGTTCAATATAGGTCTACGTAAGGTTACAACAATACACCATGCAACGTTATACCATGGTATATATATGTATGTGCCACGGTTTGGTTCAGGATACTTTAAATTCTGTACCGCCGTTTAGCAAACATGGTACAGATTTTTTAAACTGTCCGTGTTCTTAAAAAAAATTCAAGATCTGTAATGCAAAGTTATTCATTTGCTTAGGTGGAAAGACTGCTACCTGCAATGAAACACTCGTCCCATCCGAAATTACATTCGCCTTCAGTGAACCACAATCATGGATTTTGTCGTCATTTAAAACATTTAAATTTTAACTATTATGTTTTCTTTTTTTTAAAAATTTGGGAAGAAAAAATACTGCCGTATATATCGTATCATGAGGTTAGCATATCATATACAGTTGTAGGTTATTTTTATGGAAGTGGAAGAGATGCCACATATTATTAGTGTATGTTATGTATTGACAATTGGTACAATATTGTACTAGTGGCTTGTAGTGTTGATGTGGTCTGTTCTACAATTGGTTCATTTATATACTTTGCTAAAGACAAAAATAGCAAAACAACACAATTTTTAGCACACATATATCATCACAAACCAAAAAATATGGACCATTAGAATAGTGACAGAAAAGGGTATCTTTGAGGTACTGGACTTTTACATTTTCAAAGTGACATTTTTCGTGTACACAATTGGACATTACATTACATGTACGTTACAAACTCACATAAACTCTTGCATAGCCATTAGACTTCTCAAAATCATAGAATTATGTGGTAAGGTCCTAACTTTGCAGTACCTTTGGTGCAATATTTAATTGGAAATTAAGTTAGTTACAGATTACAGGTCTGTAACTTTGTTATCAAATGATTACAAAAATTGCTCAAAACTCTGGCTGGAGTCAAAGACGGTAATTATCAGGAGTAGTGTAATCATTTCTATGGGTCCCTGTAGCCCAAGAAGTGTTGTTCTTCGTCTGCCTACAGCAATATTCACGGTATTAATTTAATGTTGTGTTTATTATGACGATGCTGCAATGTTAACAACATTCAATTATTAGACATGAAAACGTGAACAAACACTTGAGCTGAGCTACCTTTTTGTGACATTTTATTCCAAACAACAGTTGATTAATACCAATATTACACGTAGACTGCATTTGTGACACAACAATAAAGTTATGTCAGGATGGAGAACAACATATCTTGAATCATTTTTTGTTGACAGGTAGAAGTTTCAACAAGCCAAAATAGGTCACCAACAATCAAGGTCGACAACTTATTACTCCTTACAAATACTTGACAAATAATTATTTACCATCCCTTTCCTGTCCTGTGTCATCTACAGGATCGCTTGTGCATTTCGATAATCCAGAATTCTTTGATTTTGTAGCCATAATCCCATTATTGCAGAATTATAAGATAAAGAATACATCTCTTCTTAGTAGCCGCCATTTTCTCGACTAAACATGCATATTCAAGAAAGCCTCGTTTTGAAAACCGGGGAATACCTTATTTTGGGATTCCCCTTATGATGTCATCGTTAGGATGGGATTGCCGTATCAATCACCTGTCGATCAAAATGTCTTTGTTCTTTAGCGCCAGGTGAAAGAATCGGTGAACTGGACAGTACTGAGATAAAAATTCCTTGTAATTTCAAAACTATGAATATCATGATTAATAAAAAACCTAAACAACAGCATGGGAATTATATGGATCAAGAAAACATAATTTAAATTATCATACCCCCCTCCCCCCGGTACAAGTCAGATACCTAATTTCTGTGTTTATAGCTCAATTAAGGAGTCAAGAAATAGTTTCATAATATAGGCCAACAGCACTGGCAGAATCTATACAATGTATTATCTTAGTTTCAGAATGTTGTGATTTTGTTAAACCACCACCTGCTTTTAATGAAGAAACTGACCTACAAAAGGGTCAAATTAAACTATACTTATAATTATACTAGCCTAGTTTAGAATCCTAGCATTAGACAAAAAGAACTTCAGAATTTTTTTTACTGTGTTGGGACAACGATTGTGGGTCTGACATATAGTGTTACCTAGTAATTCAGATTGTATAAAAAAAAAAAAGGGTGATGGTCTACCCATGACAGTTTAATTTCATTAAGTATGGGCAGAAACATCGAAGTCTTATGAAATGCTGTACCTGTCTTATGGCATTCTGTATCATAATGTCTTTTTAACTGACAGTTTGTCTTGTTAAAATGATACCAGAGCTTCTCAAATTACCATACTATCTTCCTCACAAAATGTGATATCTTACAAGGGCCATATCCCCTAGATTTAATTAACGGAAATTGTTGAAATTTAATAGGCATACAAATTTCATACATATCAGATGATAACTTTTGTCATCCAAGTGTTCACAATTTAAGTGAAACATGGGCCACAAATCCAGAAGAAATTAACGGAAGTGACTGACATTAATTAGGATTCTTCATCTCACTAATGCAAACAACATATATCAATTTCAAAACAATCAGATAATGAATGTAGTCTGTTGAGTGTTGACTATAAATTGTGGACACCTTACGGATGGTGGCGACAGCAATATACAACCACATTTTTATATGGTTTTATAAAAATAAATTGTAGGCGTTTAGTTCCATATAAATATAATGACTGAGGTATTGTGTGAACACCATTTCTTTAATATGGTTTCCTTAATTAATTCTTTTCTGGCTCATCAAAAGATAGGTTGCCAGGCAACGAAACATACACCCACAGCAGCTAAATCGTCCGGGCAGTCAAAATACTTGTTCGTTTCAACACCTTAAACTCTGTGTATCAATCTAAAGTCAATCGGATGATAAGTTTAGCCTCTATAGCGTAACAAGATTTTTTGAAGTTATCAAGGGAGATAACTCTGGCAATAATTATTTGAAATCTCTGAAAATCAATAGGCTTCTTCGTCTCATGACCCTAAACACTGTGTGTTAATTTAAAGTCGATCGGATATTAACTTTGGCCTCTAGAGCTTCCATAGGATTTTTTCGAAGTGATCAAGGGCCATAACTCTGGCAGGAATTATTGAAAATCACTGAAAATCGATAGACGAATTAGTCTCATGACTGTAAACACTATGTATAAATTTGAAGTCAATCGGATATTAACTTTGACCTCTAGAGCATCCACTGTGTATAAATTTAAAGTCAATCGGATATTTAACTTTGGCCTCTAGAGCGTCCGCAGGATTTTTTGAAGTGATCAAGGGCCATAACTCTGGCACTAATTATCGGAAATCACTGAAAATCAATAGGATTCTTCGTCTCATGACCTTAACCACTGTATATAAATTTAAAGTCAATCGGATATTTAACTTTGGCCTCTAGAGCGTCCGCAGGATTTTTTGAAGTGATCAAGGGCCATAACTCTGGCACTAATTATCTGAAATCGCTGAAAATCAATAGGATTCTTCGTCTCATGACCTTAAACACTGTGTATAAATTTAAAGTAAATCGGATATTAACTTTGGCCTCTAGAGCGTCCACAAGATTTTTTGAAGTGTTCAAGGGCCATAACTCTGGCACTAATTATCGGAAATTGCTGAAAATCAATAGGCTTCTTCGTCTCATGACCTCAAACACTGTGTATAAATTTAAAGTCAATCGGATATTAACTTTGGCCTCTAGAGCGTCCACAAGATATTTTGAAGTGATCAAGGGCCATAACTCTGGTAGTTATTATCGGAAATCGCTGAAAAACAATAGGCTTCTTCGTCTCATGACCTTAAACACTGTGTATAAATTTAAAGTCAATCGGATATTAACTTTGGCCTCTAGAGCGTCCACAAGATATTTTGAAGTGATCAAGGGCCATAACTCCAGTAGTTATCGGAAAACGCTGAAAAACAATAGGCTTCTTCGTCTCATGACCTTAAACACTGTGTATAAATTTAAAGTCAATCGGATATTAACATTTCAATGTGGGCATATAAAAAGGTTTTCTTAGATGTAACGCAGAATGTGAGGTCCAGATTAAACTAGAGACCGGCCTATTGGCTTGAAATTACTATCATATTGGTTTCTAGAACAAACTGATTTTGAATGGCATGTCTATTATGGGTAGGTTTAGTCTTTAAAGATGCATTATGTAACATTTAGATAAAGAGTGGCTGTTCTTTTTATAATATTTAAAAATAGGTGATGGAAAATGAATATACTGAAAATTTTAGTCAAATGACTTTATATTGTAAGAGAAGTTATGAATGTTTTGTATTGCCCAAATAGTTTTGATTGTCAAGTACCATTGCTACAATAATAAACATATGTCAGCCATTGTCTGATCCATTCAATATCTCAGCCATCCGATGCTCTGGAGAGTTGATTATGGGATTATATCATGTGATATCTAAATAATAATTTGTCATTCGAAGCCAGTAAAAGGACCTGCAATAATCTGATTAAGCTCTTACATAATGCACCATTAATTGACTGAAAACATCAATTATTATTGATTATATTAATTCAAAGTAGACAAAAATTTGGTATCTTTATTACAAAAAGAATGCTTGCTTATAATTTAAATTTTTGATAACGTGAAAAAAAATAAATTACAAAAATAGGTTCTGTACATATCATTTTCAATAATGAATAAACACATTACAAAAAAATAAACAAAAGAATAACATTAGGTATATAGTTATATCACAGTTTTTTCTTATCACATTAAAAATATTCTCTATATTTCAAATAAAACAGATCTTTAACAACTCTGAGAAAATCTTATTTTGTATATCATATAATGTAAGTTATGCTATTTTTGCTTCTTTTGGTTGGATTGAAATATTTTGACTTTCATATTTTTTTATAGTGAGATTTGATGTTGTACTGTTACTTCAAAACTACAAAATCTGTAGAAGATAAGACATATGATATACAAATAATCAATTAGATATAATTAGGGAGAGGGGTTTTACATAGGCTAAGCCTGTTCCCCAATCCCATTCAGACAACCTGAATAAAATATTGTTTAAAAAAAAAAAAAAAAAATTAGATACACAAGAAAAAGTAACGATATAGCCATACTGAATATTATAATGCAGTCTTATTTTTGAATACTAAGTTAGATCAGTTTTAATCAGTTGTTAATGACAATCATTTGATGTAACTACTTTCAAATGTAACCACAGTCACTTGAGATAACTACCATCAAATATAATTTAAGGGGGAGGAAAATCCCTAAACAGCCTTGTCTCCAAATGATAAATAAACCCCTCAAATATAGCACTCATTAACATAATTTAACACTTCATTAACATAAAACTTAAATAAAGCTTTCAAATTTTACTCGGTCATTATAATACTAGACATTTATTAAAATAAACATACAACACAAAACAAAAACAAATAAGAGTATGAATATTAATAAATGTTCAATGATACAGATATATGAAATGTGTGTGTAAAAAAAGACATGAAAACTACGCAAAAAAATCTTTCTATTTAATAAAATAAATATACAGATTGCAATAATAATAAATGAATAAATAATTAGTAATAGCACATTGTGATGTAAGATCAATAATACACATGTTTGTGATATAGTTATTATAAAATGAATTAAATATGGATTGCCAGACAACAACACATACGTCCACAGCAGCCACATCGCCCTAGTAGTCACCAAGAGTTGTCACATATTTATTCTTCTGTAGGTAAAGGAAGCATTGACTGATATCAATTTACTAATGTCATTTATAAGTTAATACAGAGTAAAAAAAGGGTCTTAACTCTAGAAAATGCTGATACGTCTCTTTGTTTCACTAATTTGAAAAATTCACAAAAATTTTATAAGATTGAGGTTCAACAAAGTGAAACAAGGGCCATAACTCTAGAAGTAATTAACCTAAATTGTTGAAATTAATAAGGATATATAAATTTCAAAAACATGATAAATGTAATCTGTACAGTATTCATAATATCACAAAAAATTATGGACGCGTATGGGTGGTGCCAATGACAATATAGAACATTGTTCTTTTCGCTAAATAAGCAGATTATTTTATCTCTACTAAACTCACTGGAGCGTAACTGTGCAATAACACGATATTTTCAATGTTATTGCACACTTTTGCTGGCTTACGTTAATTTTAGTAGAAATCATATAGAGAAGTGGGGTGTTAACTTATGAGAGCCGTGCTATAAATATAACATGGAATTAATATGACATTAACTATTATATATAAAGGCAGTTGTCAATAGAACCTTATCATATAAACAGTGCATTAATTTTCAATGTCTTTCCAGCATGCAAATTAGTTCACTTGCACATATTACAACCCAAATAATAATAATAAATTGATTAATAATATGTCCATTTATATGGCACCAAATCAAAACAAAAAAACATGTTCATAAAAACATAATGCATACTTCTTGTATAAAAAAATGTCTGATGATCTGATCCTTGTATTTGAAATTATTTATTATATTCACACATCATCAAAATGCTGATTTCTTGGTTCCACAGCTACAATAGAACTTGGCATTGTTTCCATACTTTAATGAACAAGAAGTACATCCATTGCCATGCTTCTTACTACCAAAACCCGATCCATTTACACCTAGACCTGAGCTAGGTCTTTTAAATTTAGAACTGAAAGAAAACAATAAAATACAATTAAATATGATATTAATACTGTAGTCAGAGTGGATCATGGTAAGGAATATGTAGTCCAGTGATATAAAAATACTCTGTGAACTACAACATGTAACAGTCATATATTCAGAACAGCAGACATCAACTTTGTAATGCACCAGACTATATGAGTTAATAAATTAATTATTAGTTGATATTTCCGGATGATTAGAATAACTTGATATTCATTGAGTGCTTACAGTACACAAATAAAAATACGCCCACATAACAATTATGTCTTGAAAAAAGGGACACAATTTCAGAAAAGAATGTCTTAGAATGCTTAATATTGATAGGCTTCTTCCATGATCTCAATGCTTCAAACCGAACTTGAAAAGAATCTTCTATTCCATTCACAAGGTTACGACCACAGAGAGTAAGGATGGAAAATTACAAAACGCTGACAGAGAGAGAGAGAGAGAGAGAGAAATGGGGTTTAACGTCCACTCGACACAAACTAGGTCATTTTGGGACTAACATGGTTTTAATTTTATTTCATTAATTCGCTTGCACGTAGGGGTCTTTAGCAGTGGGAGGAAACCAGAGTGCCTGGAGGAAACCCATGAGGTTGAGAAGGTGCCCCTATCTCCATGCCACATACGCTCACACCAGGGCTCGAAAAAACACTGATAGGGTTCGTTCTCTAATGACCACGATGTTTCACACTAAATTACTCTAGCCTCTATTGTAAAAAGTCTGTATAGTAATTAAAGTTCGTATATTTGAAATAATTATTTTCTTCTGACAGTATGCGGTTACAGGTGTTCATAAAGGTATATCTTTTTAAATTCAAGACATCTAAAAACAAAATATTAATACAAGTATATCGGCTGAACATTTATCAACCTTAATAGTTCCTATATAATAATATGCAAAAAAACCCCACAAAATACCTTGACATCTTTGATTTGGTGCTTGATGGATTATCGGTAGATGAAGAAGTTCTCCCTAAAATATAATCATAAAATAAACAAGCAGTGGCCATACAAGATATGCCGACATTTTGCAAGAGATGGAAACAAAAAGATAAAAAAAAAAAGAAAGAGATTTTTCGTACAACAAGGGGTCATAATCCAGGATGTTACTTTACCACAACCGACATTAGTCAATATTAATGACAGAATGCAGTTAACATTTTTTTGGCCCACCTTGTAGATTCCTACAGATTTTGTGCGGTTTTGACGGAATTTGAACGGTATATCTAGGTTTCATCAAAATCGGATAAAAATTGTGACCACTAGAGGTCCATAAGCTAAAAACAGGATTTTCGTACAATCAGAGGCCATAATCCATAAAGTTATGGTCCAATACATGCCAATATCGAAAGATTCAAGATCTTTGGCAGAATGGTGATAAAAAACATGTGAACAGGGGCGACATCAAATATGTCCACAAAGATGTGGGTGTATAAAAACACGAAATATGGTTCTTTGTTATCTATTATCTTTAACTATCTCTTATCACAAATATTGCTTAAACATGCATTATGCAAGAGCAAAATCTGCCTATTGTAGGTCTTTCTTTAGGCCTGAAATCCTGAAATGTTATAAAAACTATTAATCAGACATTAATTAACTTATTCAGACCATAATCAACACTCGATGTCGAGGCTAGCATGAGATTTTTGTTGGGTTGTAGTTCGATTCGCTGAAATATTTTCCTTCATGATTTACCGATAAAAATGGATAACCGAGACTACTGGTTTTGTCTTAACGACTTTAGTAATGATGACCGAAGCTAAGCTGAACTTTCATTTGCTTAGTTCTAAGTTCATAGTGGATCAATTTGACTGAAATTTTCAGCAAATTGCCTTTACATTAGTTAGTAGTTAACTATTGTAGTTATCTAATCTCCTATAATGTATCTTTAAATATTTAATAATATTACTATTATTGGTTGATCATAGTCTATTTTATCTGTGCTCCTCTCTAATAATTAGCTTTAAAATCTTAATATGTTTTGAAAAGATTTAGATAAAAAGTTGGTCATTCTTGCTACAATGGCTCAAATATAGATAATAAAAGATGAATATATTGAAATTTTCATATAGATTACTTCAATTTGAGCCAATGTACGAGGGTATAATAAAGTTTTGACAAGATGTATTGCAGATTGTTTATTGTCTTAGCATGGTACTATTGTATCGTTAAACTTTTAAATCTCGAGAATTGATAGGCTTGTCATGTGAATAAATGTCTTAATAATAATATACATTGAAGTGCAATGCCAAATTTATAATTTAATCTGTAAAGATGAAGAAATGAATTAATAGTATTACCCATGTAATTTTCTTGATCACGCTGTTTGGCATTTGGGACATCTTCATTTTCTCTATTAATATCAGGATTAGATTGAGGTATATCTCTTGCATACTGTTAATATGGAAACATAAATAACCATACAAGCACTCAATAAATACATAAATAATTGAAAGAATACAATTTTCCTTCCACTGTGTTAAACAATTGTTAAGCTGCATACTGGCATACCATTACACCATTACAGGTAATATAATGTTCACTTATAACAGAAGATCTCAATTCCAGGATATAATTATAGCTTTTTTAAGAATGACCGAAAAGTCTATTTGAAAACTTATAAGGGACCATAATTTAAAAAACAAACCTCTTTAGCTCTCTCAAACTTAGATCTACCATCGGGAGTTTGAAATGTACGTTGCTGTTGCTTAAACCTTCTCTCACAAAATAATACATGACGATCTATTACGATCTTATTAAAACCAATTCCACAATATTTACAAATGATAGTTTCTACAATAAAAAAATGATTATCTCAAAAATAAGATAGCAAGAAGTTGCCATGCAAGCATGCAAGGCACATGTATGCCCACATTCTACAAGAGATTGACAGGATACGGAAAATCGAGACGACTCATCCTCTAATTGTCCTAAAAATTGTAGCCTCCATTCATGTTCACAAGGTTTTGGGAAAAAGGGGGTAACAGCAGAACAAATGGTTAAGGAACACTGAATATCAATGCTTTAAGGTTCTTCCTCTCATGACGCAACCCTCAACATTTCACAATTCGGGAAAGGAAGGTAACTCAAGAAGGATGGCTGAATATTGATCCCATATTCCCAAATTTAAAACAAATCTGTTAAAACTGTCAAAGTTATTGCTTTCAGGAGTTTTTTGTCAAAGAAGGATGTAACTAAAGAACGGAAGATTGCTTAATGTATGGATATTGTCCGTACGGATTATTAGAAGTGAGGGGAAAATAGTAGTGCTGGCACGATATATCACAAATCACCTTCTCACGATTTGCATATTGAATCGTGAAATGCTGAATCAACGTATCACGATTCTTTTTTGATTTTTTTTGTCTTAATCATCCATTTCACACATTGTCCATAGGTACACAAACACTCTTAAATTGCTTTGTTCCTAATTTTGTTCCACATCAATATCCTGATATAAAACAGTTTATTTCTTTGACATCAACAGCACTCAAGGTATCAAGTATTTCTTTATCCTCTTGTTTTCTTGGTAAATATTGACCTGGTTATGAATAAAGATACGCATCATATCGTATCACCTGATTCATAGTACTGCAGTGGCAATACCCAGCAATAGAAAACACAGAGAAAATCTACAAAGATTTTTTTTTGTTAACTAAAGCAATCAAAGAGATGAAGGTAAAACTCATGAGCTTAGGCAAGTGCCTGGTGCTTCAATCAAACAGTGTACCTGGAAGAAATTCATAATTGTTAGGCAGGCATCCGAATACCCGAATTCCTGAAGCAATGGCCCGAGAAATCCCTCTCCAGCCATTGCTGGAATAGTGTCTGTTTCTTGAACTTATGCGGGAGAGTGTCTAATCTTTCCGTTCAATGAAAACTATCACTTAAGTACAGCAACATGACAGTCCTTCGTTTAATCTGGGTCTTCCCTAAAACTTTGGACAGTGATTTAAGTATTAAAAACGGTGAATGTATGTTCGTTTCCAAACAGTATTGTTTACATTTCATTCGACTTGATAGCCTCGTTTGTCACGCAATTAGTTTTACTGCAGTATTCTGCTATGCACAGGTTAATTAGGCATATTAAAATCGTGAGTCATGACATAAGTCCAATATTGGCACTCGTTTTAAAAGTAAAGCTTTTGTAGGGCAGCTAGTGATTGGTTGGTAGACGGACTACTGACCAATCAAAATGTAAAACAACAATATCCACTCATAATAGCAGTGTGTAGTAGGATTACCTCTAATCAAACGCAACACTATGCAGAGTATGCCGAATACCGAACAAAACCGATTTTAATTATATATATGACTTTGAATTAAACAGGCAGCTTATAAAAGTATAGTGTGGTGTACCAGGAGAAAACTCATGACGTCTGACAGGTGTCTGGAGATTGAACCCTTCGGGAGTACCTGGAGAAAACTCATGAGGTTAGACTCTTGATTGAATCATAGCTGCTGTTATTGAAGCTTTATGTTTAGAGAGTAAGGAAAATGTAAAATATTTTTTAAGAATAGTAGAATAAAATATATTATCTGTTTTCTCATTATTCTAAGAGTGAAACAATGCATTATATTAATATAATAGAGCTTGTGAAAATAAAAACAACCCAATAATACCATTTTCATGAGATGCTTTCTTCATCCTTGAAATTTTCTTTGCTTGTCTGATTTGATTGATTAAATCATTATGTGAATCATGCCAATCAGTGTGTGGTTTTCTCTGTGTCGTGAAATTATAGGGATAAGATTCATTATAATAATCTGATTCTTCATCTTCCTCCTCCTCATCATCAACCTTCCATTTACCACATTTCAACTCATGTTTTATCTATGGAAAAAACAAAATGTTTTTAAAATTTGAAGGAAATGCATTATTTATTAAAATTGGAATCTTTCCTACTTATAAATTCAAAACAGTTCTTAGAGTTTAAAAGAAATTCTCTCCTTTCTTAATTCATTTATAAGCAAAATATAATTCAATACTAAATGTCATAATCCTATGACCTTAAATTAATAAAGAAAAAATAAGCTCTTACCAACATGGA
Organism: Patella caerulea; assembly: GCA_036850965.1. Classification (NCBI taxonomy): domain Eukaryota; kingdom Metazoa; phylum Mollusca; class Gastropoda; family Patellidae; genus Patella; species Patella caerulea. Next base: position 21,294,482 of record JAZGQO010000011.1, read on the forward strand.
AGCTGTAAAATTTTTTGAACAAAAGTTACACTTAAATTTTCTGTCTTCCTGGCCTGAAAAAGTAATCAGTAATTAAATTACAGTACACGTTTCAGATTGAGGAGAATGTTCAAGATCTGCCAAATATTGAAAACATAGCAAAGTAAGTTGGAGGTCATTAATAACAAATTAAAAAGTAGATCCAAAAAGAATGTTGAATCTTCGGCATTACTGAATCTATATTGTAATTATACAAATGTTGGATTTCCAAGTAAATCTTTGTTAAACAGGGTACCATTACCATCTTTGATCAAACACACTCTTTGGGGGGAGTTAACTAATTTATATAATTGTAATCAATTGAAACAAATTTTAATCCTGTCACAGATCTGCGAGTCTCATGCACAGAATAGTTGTGTAGTCAATTATTCCAGCTATGGCGACTAGTCAAGAGGGTATCATATGATGACAGAAATTTTGTATATATCTCGACTAACACCTCTAGGGAAAGGAAAGTTTGAGAAAAGGTTAGTCAATATTTAATATTAAACTTAACGGGGAAATCTCTGGTATTTTGACTGAATCTCCATAACTTCAATAGAGCAGATCATTAGTAATATTACCGATACACCCTTCTCCCCATTTCTTAATAATTACAAGGCAAATAATGTTAAGAGTGCTTAGGAAACTCAATGCTATAGGCCTATCAGTTACCTTGGTCAAAATGTTGAGTGCTCCCTTTTCTTGGTGTAAACAAATAATCTTCATCAAGTCCATCCACGTCACCATTCTCATGTGCTACTTCTCTTTGACGTGGTTTAGGTGTAGGGTGTCCACTGTTTAATAATGGGAAGCCCAGTCCCATGGTAAATGAATTCTGACCAGGGAAGAAAGTATCAAATTCAGAATCTAACTGATCAACAAAAGATTTAAAGGCAAACGAAAAGTTTGGTTTTTGATTGTATTTCGGTTTCGATTGAAATTCTTGATCATAGTTGAACATGAAATCTTCATCATCATATAAATCTTCAACAAACGGTTCATCATACATAGGATTGGAGGGTTTTTTCGCTTTATGTTTATCATTTTTGTTTTTGCTAGTAAATGAATCAGTCCAGTGTGATTTCTTTTTACCAGGATTTGTGTTTTCTTTACTTTGTGTTTTAGTTTCACTTCGTTTAGCTTTGTATTGAAATGTTGATGGTTTAGTGCCAGAAGTACTATTAGCATTAGTAGCACCAGAAGCTGCATTTTTGAAAGAATCAGACTTGTAGTCATTATGTGACCAAAATGTGTAAGTGTAACCTGAAGTCGGTTGTTCTTTTTGCTTTTTCAAATCACGCTCTAAGATCTCCCGTCTGTCTTTGTTTATTAAATATTCGTAGGAGGTGGATATTTCCTTGAATTTTTCTTCGGCTCCTGCTTCCTGGTTTTTATCAGGATGCCATTTTTTGGCAAGACTTCTGTATGCCTTTTTAATCTCATCCTCAACTACTCCAGGTTTTAAACCAAGAACTTCAAAATGATTCTTGGTCATTATAAAAACAAGAGTCCATTTCACCTGGTATTTTTAAACACAGTTTTCTTTATTCTGGGCTCTCATGAAATTGAAATTTCGATGTTGAATAAAGTACAGATGATAATATCTTTTAGTTTGATGGGTGAGTCTGAAAAATATGAAAAAATCAATATATAATTTATGTTCGGGACCTTCGATCAACATGTGGTCCTTATTTATTATATTTCATCAACAAAGAAGTTTTTGCAAGTGTTTCAAATGGAACAAAGTTCTTTGCAATTTTGGGATATAGATCATTCGAAACATATGTATACCCAAATTCCAAATAAGTTTATTGATCAAAATCGGAAAAAGATTTTGACCTTAAGATGATTATAGAAAGGCAAAGAAGTTCCACCACAACCTTGGATGGACGCCTTGGTCCAACTTAGACTTCGTGTTACATTTTATATTATCTGCGTACGAGGAGCAGCCATATATTTTGTTGCGTAGTTATATTAGGCTAGTTTCTCAAATTTCTTAATAATAGATCTTATACTTTAGTACTAATACCTGACCTATAGACTATATCTAGATCATTTATTAGATCTACAAACAACAGCAATGAATTGAATGATAGATAGAATTCAATAATAATTAATAATAATAATAACGACTAAAAAACTAAATTAGATCTAATTATGGCTCAATCTAATGTTAACATTAGATCTATCGATATTTATTCTGTCCTGAAATCAACCGCCTAGTCACTATATTAAAATACATTACATTTGAACATTTGAGGTGAGTTTTCAAGCATGCGATTTAGTCAAATAAATTTTTTCGTGACGGGAGCAGCCATTTTGACGCCATTTTACTTGCTATAACAACCAAGGTCAAGGCCAGCAAAATTTCTCAATCGGCCCCCAGGGAACTTATCGGCGCACATTACTGTCGCCCCTAGCCGTCACAAAATTTTGGGTAAAATTGCATTTTCACATTGTTAAAGTTGCTAAATCTTTCACTCAATATCATTTATAGTCTTACACGTTGAAAACACTAATTATTTGTCTATTTATATGTATCAACATTGATGTCTTAGTAAGTCTTACCGAGAAAAGATGGGCTTTCTAACAATATCCAATAAGACAAAATAAACATTTTTATTTTATGATCAGTAGTGGAATACCGCGTTTTATCAGTGAAATAAAAGTGTTATTCCACTGGCTAGCAAAGTAGTCCGTGTTGTTTTACCTAAAATCATAAAATATATAGAACATTAAAATTTGTCGTTTTGTCGTGAATAACATTTTATTTCATCTCTAAGCCTACCATATTGCCTTTCGGCGCTATTTGTACAAGGGACTTGAAGAACAAGGCTTGACATATTCCACAAGCCAGACGAAATATATTCCGGAGAGCATGCGCAATAAACACTTAGTGTGAAGACTGGTATAACCAGACGCCAGAGATTGCCATTCGCTTGAGAGTTCTTGCGTATTTCGCCGAACATAACTGCATGCTTTGAAATTAAAGCAGAGTGGGAAAACGACTGAATGTAAATCATTTTATATACATTCATATATCGTATGCGTGGCGACTCATTTGTGTCAATTCCTATTAATTAGCGATTTAGCTCCTTTAACGTAGCTAAGTCTCTAACTCAATGCCATCCAATGTCTAAGACATTGAAAACACGAATTCCAAGATAATTTTGGAATATTTGAATATTTCAGCCCGCGAACAAAGCAACTTCAAAGTGGTCTAAATAAGCCTTATTAAGATAGCTGACAGAGAGAGAGAGAGAGGGGTCATCGGGACTAACATATGGTTTAATTTTAGCAGTGGGAGGAAACCGGAGTGCCCGGAGGAAACCCACGAGGTTGAGAAGACGCCCCTATCTCTATGCCACATACGCTCACACCAGGGCTCGAAACCACAGCCACAAGCCAGAGGTGAGAGGCCCGCTAGAGTTCGAAGCGCGGCACTCTGCACCACTAGGCCATCCCAACCCCCAGATGGCTGACTGGAATTCCAATCAACAGATCAATCGTTTACAGTCTACGGGACCGCTGGGAGAAAATTTTGAAAATTTAAGTTTTAACTGCCGCAAACATGTTTTTCTGCTATTCCATCCCGTGAATACAGCAACTTTAATGTGGTCCAATACAGGGGCGGATCCAGGAATTTTTGCAGGAGGGGGTTTGCCAGGTTTCTGTTACGGAAATCTGCCATCATCGTCTCTAAATTACATAGGCATACATACAAATTGAGCTTTTTAAACAGAGAAATAGTTTTTATACTGGTGTAGGATCATTTTGTGATGTAATTTCATTGATGCAAGGCATTATTTTTTTTTATGTAGCTGAGCAGGGGGTGTTTGCCCCCCCCCCCTCTGGATCCGCGCCTGCAATATAGCCTACTTGGCTGACCTGAATCCCAGCCAAACAACAAATCGTCGCGAGGTAATTGGGGCCTCGCCCTCTGGGGAAAATTTTGAAAATTTAACCTACGCAATTGCGTTTACTGCCATTCTACGAAACTCCAAAAGTGTCCAATTATGGTTTTGTAACCGAAATCTCACTCTGAATTCCTCCCATCCAATCACAAATAATGATCGATGCCCGCAAAAAAAAAAGGTTCCAGAAAAAAATGTTTAAATCCAGTCAACTCATTACAAATTCGTGGTATTTACGCTCGATGACAGGAAGTACGCGGCAGAAGCCGAAATGCCCGAAAACATTTCGGGTTTACAGACAGCTGCGCCGGTCTTCTTTGAGGGGCTAAAAAGTGGTGCTTACCTTGTAGGGATCCCCCCCAAGAAAATTTTGAAGTATTTGACGGTCACAAACGCGCTTTCCTGCTGTTCAAGTTCGTAAAATTAGTGTTTTATTAGATTTGTCAAATAAACACTGTAAGCAAAACATCAAAAATAAGTGGTGTATATCATGTCTCCACCGCTAAAAATATTGGTGGGGCCATGCTTATTGGTCAATTTAAATCAACATTGAAGGTGTGATCTTTTAAGGCAAAATAAACATTTTACCATAGGTCAGGTATACGAATTGCGTAGGCCCACCTTAATGTGTTTCAGCACAATGTCTAACAAGAGACTCGAAGAACGAGGCTATATTGAATGTATATATGTAAATCAGTTTATAATACATCCATATAATATTACTTTTTCATATGCAATGCGACCCATTTGTCAGGCGCGGATCCAGAGGGGGGTTCCAGGGGGTCCGGACCCCCCCCCCCTGCTCAGGCTTGAACATTTTTTTATGCGATTTTATTGGCGATTTAGACCCGTAATTTTGGAATTTACCTTCCGGAAATACGTCAGAATGAACCAAATTGAATCTAATTTACCAAATTAATCGGTTGAGCGCAATTAGTTAAGCAATTATCAAACCTAGACCCCCCCACCCTGCAAAAAATCCTGGATCCGCGCCTGATTTGTGTCAATGAATCAAATATTACAGATTTAGCTCCTTTAATGTTATATTCAGTCTCAATGATGAAGCGGATATGAAAGATATAAAGAATGTACATTAAAGCTGTCTATGAAATCACGCCTTACTCCAGTATATTCCAACTCAATGCCAAGGAAATTTGACATGCACTATAATGTACACCAAATACATTCGTTCAGTGTAAATCTAAAGCGTGAATTTCATATTTTCCAAGAAAGTCAAAACATATTTATTTCTATGTCTTTTGCTTGTAGGTTGTCAACTCACTATTATACAATCATTGGCATTATATTCCACACTTACAAATTCTTCAGATTGGAAATAATAACACAATTACCTCCCTTGTTTTTCCATTACACCCTCCCTCATGCAATAGCTATCTTCAAACGATTGAATGTAAAGTTAAAAATGATATTTTTGCTAATTTTTCAACTGGCAATAGTGAATTATAGGATTATTGGTTAAAAAGGTAGGACTGTTTATAGATATCATCTATGTTAAGACTTTATTTAATATATTTAAAACTATAACTTAAAAATACGAAATTGTAGCTTTAACTTTAAGCATTGTTCCGTATTACAATACAGATTTGACGAGGTTTTTTCTATCATGTGTTTAGTTGTATGCTGTGCGGTTATATATCTGCCCCCCCCCCCCAAAAAAAAAACACCAAAAAAACAAACAAACAATAAGAACAAAAACAGAAAACATTACTTAAGCAAAAATGACATACTGTCGGAAGGCAATCTGAAAAATTTCCGGCTAATTATATATGGTCCAGTACGTCCATGAAAGATGTGCCATTAGTTGTGTTACATTCATGATCTAAATGATCTAGCGACATACCCGTTATGCCGCATCATTTATTTAACCGCGTTATGAGTCAATATAAAGACATATGTCTCCCATTTCAATGTTGGCACATTTGTGGACGTTTACTTTAGTACAAGTAAAGTTATGGTAAGGGTCCAATCAGAGTCTAATTATTTATTTTTCTACCCATCCGGGCGACTGGGGTTAGCAAATAGCCAAAAGGTGTCATAGATAAAGTGTTTACGTTTATCCTCTAATGAGTTTGTTCTGGAATTAATAAGTATAGCAATATTTAAGGTATAAACGCGTTGAGGAAATGCGTAACACATTTAAAAATAAATAATAGAAGTTTGTCATTTCTATTTATTCGCCGACACTTTCCCAGCAAATCTATATTTTCATTTCAATTTCTAATGACAATATTGATTTGTCAAATATTGGGTAATCTTTGGTGTTAAAGGTGAACAGAATTAATGCTTAAGTAATTGATCACTGGCTTTAAAGGACAATATTGGTGTCGGTCATTATCACATATTTGATAAACACGTTTCAGATCTAATTTTAACACAGGGATCATGGCTACGATAGATGGGTTATGAAGATTTCAAGAGAAGGAAGTGACGAACACAACAGGAAAACGCAAGTTATCGTTCTATATAACTGACTGAAGTATATAGTGATAACAGATACACGGGCGAATTTCTTTCCACTAATAATTCCTTCGAAGACCGAAAGATGTTATAGTTATACGAGACCGTGGTCGGATATCTGAAAATTCCAAAAAATAATCGACAATCACAAGAAATCCGTGCATGTACATGTTTCCATTTTATTCCGTCAAAGCGACAATTTCATATTTTCGTAGAAAGTCAAAACATAATTATTTCTATGTCTTTTGCTCAACTCACTATTATACGATCATATAGGCATTATTCCCCACGCTTAAAAATTATTGACACCGGAATTAATAACATCCCTTGTTTTTCTATATATGCACCCCCAAACCCCATGCAATTTCTATCTTCAAACGTTTGAATTTGAAAATGACATTTTTGCCAATTCCTCAACTGACAATAGTGAATTATAGGATTAATAGGACTATTCTTTAACTAGGTAAGACTGTTAATAGATACCATCTATTTTAAGGCTTTTTTTAAATACAATTTAAAAATAAAACTTAAACATATGAAAGTATGAATAAAAACAAGGGAATGTATATGGACTATTTCTATTTTTTTCTACTGACACCAATATTATCTTTTAACTGAGAGAACGAAGATGGCATGGAATCAAAGTCATGACAGTATACAGGGTCAAGATAATGATGGTGTTAGGGTAAACCGCATGTAATATTTAAAATTAACGGGATTAAGAATTTTTACCTTTCATTTCGTAAGCAAATCGACCAGCTTGCAGTGAGTGATTTATGTCTGTGATTTTTTGTATTCGCAGCGCCAGCGTTGCTATTTTTTGTATGTTCAAGGTGCATTTTGGATACGAAGGACAACTCATTAGCATATTTGCCTACGGTTTCGACAGCTCGACTGTAGGCGTGTATAGGGGGGTACATGTACAGTGGTAGGCCTAGAGAGTACAATAACGAAAATGATAGATGATAATTATTCCAATGTACTAAAAATAAACGGAATAAGCTGTTGACAAACTGAGAAATGCATAAAACAATGAAAAATCCATAACGCAACGGGTAAAAACAAATTCCATTGTTATAATAGGCCCCATAGGAAAAAGGGAAACTAAATAGAAACCATGCTCAAACACTGAGTCAAAATTCGACACGTGCTTGCAAACAAATATCCTCCGTATTAGAACTAGTCGTAGTAGGATATGAGTAGGATAAATTTATGAAATATCGGGAATCTGAGAATATGATAAGTATTATCCCTTAAAGATACATTATGTAAGATTTAGATAAAAACGCGGGCCATTTTTGCTATACTAGTTCGAAAATAGATAATTCAAAATGAATATATTGATAATTAGTTACTTAGTAACGTAAATTTGTTTCGGCCCCGCTCTCCATTGGCTGGAGTCGAAACAAATTTACGTACGAAAGTAACTAATTGAAAATTTGATTCACATTACACTAATGCGAGCGAAAATATTAGCCCTTGAGGCTTGACAATATGCGACTATGCGTGCATTTTAAAATTGCAATCACCGCAGCATGTGTTCAAAACTAAACTTCGTTTCTGTATAATGTATCTTTAATATTCATATTATATTTCAAAAACACACGACTGATAGTGAAACCTACAAGATCCAAGTAATACAAAATATTTGTTACTTAAGAAACAGACACCAGGATATTACCCAAGCAATGTTTATGACCTGCATGGAAATAATCTATGTTAACAAGGATATTAAAATCTTACCCGTTTGGCTTTATTTTAACTACGTGGTAGATATGTATTTTTTTTGAATAAGTAATTGAGCTTTATTGGCATTGTCTTTCTTTTAAATATTTAGAATAGCTCTTGCAATTTTGGGTATGTGTTTCTTATAGAATCGTCGAGAATAAAGAAAGGCTCTGAAGTTATTTACTGATATTGTTTTCCTTTTATTAACTGAGTTTTATTAACCGTTTCGTATCTGTTTTTGTGTGGAACCTGCACGCGTTTATCATGACATGGCACTAAAGGCTCGTTAGTTTCTGCTAATCACCCCTAATTAACCTAATGTTTATTTAGGTAGATGCAAGTTTACACTTGCGGAACGAATTAGTAATTTAAGACATAACGTCTTTAAAACTCCACTTCTGAAGAGTTTCAGCATCCGACTAAACCCATCAAATTTCGTAATAAAATCAGCAGTTATTTTAAGTGGACTTGTCATTAGTCAATAATCAGTCCTCTAATTAGCCTTAAAATGTTGAAGGTGTGAATCGAATATGTTTTGTTTCCATTTTCAACCCAGCAGAAGCTACAGACGGTAATCTTTTCGCGCGTTCTTCTGTTTCTGCACCCTATGACGTCTTTTAATTTGACTGTAATTGGCTTTTAATGAATTCTACTTTTCTACTTTATCGACGTGTAAACTCACGTAGGTCTGTCGCCTGATGCCTATTTGAATGGTTCCATGCAATCCTGTCAAGAATACATTTTAATCTCTCCAAATTAATGATTCCATTTCCTTGCAACTGCATGCATGGGCGTTTAAATTCTTTACGATCTTTATCATAATTCCGTTGCTTAATCTATACAATAAATTTTGTAAGCTAAAAAACAACAGTATTGTAAACTTCATGCGAATAACTGAGCAATATACATTGTAAATACAAATTATAAACATAAACGACTACGAAAGTTATTCAGTGATGTTTTAATTAATGAAAATAAAAGCCCGAATAAGGTAAATATGATCAAATTTAATGTAGCTATCTTCCTATTTAAAGCAAAAAAGATCTAATTCTAATAAATGATTTCAGTTTTTTGACAAAATTACACCGGCGGAATTGTGCAGATATTTGTTAGTTTTGAACGGTGTGGTATGACTATATACTAAAGTATTAAATTTTATCTCATGATCAACTATTTGGTGGATAGAACAAACTGTAAACATTAGGATGATAGGATTGGGATTCCGTTAGATTAATATACTTTCAAATAAACAAAATATAAACACAGTGTGGTGCTATGTCAAAAATAAATAAATATTATACCCATATAAACAACACGCGATAACCCTTATTAAATTTGGAAAGTATATAATAAGTTTATATAATATTGTTATATTAGTATTAAAACTATTTATTGGTAATACTTTATTAACTGGTTGTCAACGAGCGTTATCATGTTAACAACCTGTTAGAAAACCACAATTATATAATAACACATCTTCTACCAGAACACCACAGGGCACGCGCCACTTAAAACATAGAAGCATTTGGATTGGTGGTTTTACAATGATTGGCAGATGAAACCGCCTATACAATGCTGTTGATTTCCAGAATAAATATCATACACGCGTTTTGGAAAATTAAAACAGAACTTTTGGAGTATTATTTCATTTATTATTTCGACTTTCGAATATTAAGTAATGATATTTTGCTAATCGTATATTCAATTTTCCAAAAATTAAGGACATTTTGCACAAGAAATGTCTTTGAAATTCACTGGTGTTTAGTGATATATAGGCTATGGATAAAGTTTATAATAATTGTCTACAATATTCTTGTAATGATTACCAATGATGTTTTAAAAAGTGAAATATTTAAGACAATTATAGAAAATATTAAGATGAATGATCGAATCAAGAGACCGTCTTTTATGATTAAGGATATTTTAGGTTCCGAAAACAATCGTGATGGTAATTCCGGAGAGAGACACTCTATTAAACCAACTCTTCCAAGCTTACCGATACCAAGCTCAGTTCCCTTACCGTATTTTACGTATCAGCCTCATCACCTACCCCATAATCTAGGACTAATCCGACATCCTTCTGCTGTGCCCTATTTGATGACACGAGGTAAGTGATATTATTTATCTCCTTTTCAAAAAAATGATTTCTTGATTACGAATATAAATAATTAAATATTTAGTGAAAGAGTAAACAAAAATGGTCATTTACACTATTTTGGTAAGATTGCAAAAATTTGATTTGCAATACTTTGGTGTTTTGTTAACTGATTTTATTATCTTGGGACGTAAACCCTCTGTATAGTGTGTAGTGATTATCTAAATCCTATACTGTTGTTTTCTTGTAAAAATATTAACTTTAAATTGAAAAGTATTCCGAAATTTAAACGTTTCACCCGTTTCAACTAATAAACTAAAACATGGGAAATTATTATGATGTTTTAACTTGCTGTTATAACAATTTAAACATCTTCTAAAAAACAGTCCTGTAATTAGAAGTTTTAGAAAAAGGAAAGCCAACGAAAATAGGTCTCTTTTCGAACATATATTCATATAGAGATCAAATGTGAATTATTGATCCCGGATGGGATACTGGTCAAATTTAATTTGTGATGAATACGACCAATGCAATTTAACTTGAAAACGAATTATGCGTGACTTTTTACACGTGCCGTCACCGTCGATCCCCGCAGATATTTATTGGACACGTTCATAAGCAAATTCAGGATAATCATCAATTAATTGTTGTTTTTTTTTTGTTAGCCCCCAAAACTATATGTAATCGAATACGACGCTTTGTCCTGGTTTATCTTATCAAATCCCAAAGAAATTAATGAATAACAATTGTAAACTGATTATAGAATTTTCCAAAGTTAACGTCACAGTATTTTTGACTGAAAACCAAATATAAACATTCCAATTATCCACTATAATAACAGAAAAGAAGTTTTATTTACTAAAAAGCATATTGGCCACAATATATTAAAAATTTATCAATCCTACCGTAATTAATATCCGTTAAAGTTCACATTCAATACTATTAATCCCACTGCTTTAATGCTACTTAATGATTAAAGGATGGTACCTACCCTATATAGTGTTTATTCTAAATAAACCATCTAAAGAATACGTTTTTAAGCCCTTTTTTGCTAAATTTAAATAGGCAGTAGGCTGATCTGATGTGTTATGTCATTAGGACAGTCTCTTGTCGTCTCACGTTTTGTTTCCAAGTTAAATTTTTGGCTTACTCAAACAAATTTCAGCAAAGAGAGATTGTCGTCAAAGAAATCATAATATGAACAAATAAAAGTCAATGAATAATTTAAAACCAAATGAAAGAGGTCATAGCATTTTAAATTCTATTATTTTCATACTTCTATTAAATTTGAAAGATCTAGATATCTATAATCACAATTTTTCTATACTAAATAAAACTACCGAAACCCTTTTAGGTCTCAATTCTTTTTTTATTAGAACTAAACAAACTATTCTAGAGGGTTTCTTAAATTCCACAAAGAATTGGAAAGTACATATTACATGTTTGAATTGATTGACTTAAAAAGTATGGGTTATATTATCTAACTAGCTCAAATTAGGTCTACAAGTCTTTCCTTACAAATAATTAAAATGTCGACTGAATTTCATCCGCGGAAAGAAAAACGAAAGACAAAAAATGAAAAAAAATGAGAAGGTAATTAGAAGTCTTTAAGATATAAGAAAAAATCCCCAGGCTTTATCTTAAATAAACACATTTGGTGGTCGCACATTTTCAAAGATGCCACGAGGCTAAACGTAATTTCTACAATAAACACAAAACTCTTTGCGTTGCAAAACTCTGATCTTTTCTTACAATTTGTGCCTTGTTTTTGCTTATCAAATGTTCTAATACAAACAACAATTTTCCCCAATTTACGCCGTCATTTTTATAGAAAAGGACATTTAACAAGTTAAATTAGTTAACGGATTTAATCATTGTCTGTTATCTCTTATAAGTTTCCGGTAAATTTTCACTTTAAGATATAAAATATCAGAGGCACAGATCCCCCGTGCGCTATAATAATTAGAAATGAATGGCACGCGATCAATGTGACAACTCAATCACGACACGCCATGTTGGTTACGCCTCTTTATTCCTTTGATAAGTTTTTGGAACAACAATTTTTCATAAAATCAAAGTAAGAAATTTGTGGTGAAACGGCAGAATATTTTTAAAAAATTTAAATAACGATAACTGAGAATAATCATTTTGGGTTAAAACGTGAAATGTCATTTAAAAGAAAATCAAATGGCCTATTTTCGTACGAATTTGTTCGGTACGTTCATTTCACAGTTTGTATGTGAACCCCGCCAAAAGCCAAACAAAATAGAAGAAAATTGTTACATTGGTTGCCATTTGTATATGTAGACTTGATTTTATTTATTTTTGTTAACTTTTAATGGAACTTTCAGAATTACATTTTGTACACAAAATCGTGCTCTTTGCACTTCTAATTTGCTTATCTTTGAACACGTTATCATTTTCTGTGTCCAGGCACCACTTTCAAAGAACAAGAATAATATGTACTTCTCATAAGGTTATAACTCATAATTGGTACAGGCAGTTAGTGATTTCATAGACTCTGTTATAAAATGAGCACACAACCAATCTGCCACAAAAATCATAATATATATATATACAGATCTTTCATCATTTTTCTATTTACAAACAATTGAAATCCATGTCAGAAATCATCGAAACCCCATTTACTTTTGTTTTTAAATCCAGGAAAATCGGCAATTAATTTTACTTTAAAAAAATCCGAAACTTATTTTAAGATGTATTGAAATAAAACAAGGAATATCAACGAATGGGTTGCACAACACCTTATTAATGTTATTTTGCTTATTTATTAGTATTTCGAATTTTGTCTCTAATGATTTGAGTTGTTCGAACTTGGATTTAGTTCATTTCAGAAATAATCAGAAATCTGTCAAGTGTTTTCTTCGTTCTAGAAAAGTAAATTGGAAACTGCAATCGCTTGTTGTATTATTAAAGTAGGACCAAAACCCAAACTGCTTTGTTACATTTTTGAAATAAAAAAATCAAATTTTAACTTTTTTGTTATGAATGTTTAAAATATAATGAAATGATGTAGGGTATACATTACTTCAGGAAGGTTTCGGATGAGATGGAATTCTGGACTTAAATAATTTTTAGGGAAAAAACCGTGTAAATTCAAAGATATAATTATATGTTTAACATTCACACTAAACAGATGGTTTCCAATAATTTATTTGATCTATCATCAATAAGATTTTTAACCGAGTGCACGATTTGATGTTCTAAAAGCTCACATATTATTTGGGCTACATTATCCAGGCCTTAAAAGTAAGCAATAAAAAATCAAAATCAATTATACTTAGGGCCTACAACTACGAACAAGTATTACCTCCATCAATTATTGGTTCATATTTCTTTAGACTTGACACTGTTTACTGAAAAGGCGATCTGAAGCGTCATTTGAAAATACATAAATTCGAAAGCCAGATTCAAGATTTTAAAGGGACAATCCCGATTTGAACAGGGGGTCAAAAATAAAAGTCTGAGAATGTATGAAAATTAAACCCCAAAATAAAGAGGAATGGTGTATTTACCTTGTCTCAAAATTTCAACTCAAAATATTGAGTCGTTTGGACGTGAACGCCAAAACTGCTTATCCGGACACGTAACCCCTTTTCAGATTTTGGGTCTATTATTTCGTTGGGTGACATTATAACCGATTACGGTTACATGAGAGGGCTATACGGTGAATGACACATGTGCTGTTCTTGACAAAGAAAGGTAAATTTCACCTACGTATTACTTTTTTTTATATAAAAAAAAAAATGTTTGTGGTTTTATACAGATTCCGCATGTACACCTTGGGGCACCGGTCTCAAATTCCAGATGAAGACTAACGGGTTTAAGTTGTTTGAAAACATATCATAAATACTGAGTTAGTTGCTCGGCCCTTAAGTGCAGGATTTTAAGGGATTTTAACACAAAACTATGCAGTTTTATTCCCAAAGCAAATGTCGGAATTAGCCCTTTAACACCATTCGTTAAGCCAAAGTCAAGCCCGCGTCTTTTATGTTGTTTTTGACCATAAGGGTTTATATTTACTACACTATACACGCAAATAAGCGTGTTCTTGATTAGGACACACATTAAAGGAGCTAAATCTGTATTCTTTTGCGCATATAATAACGTAATATGAATGTATATAAACTGATTTACATTCAATCATGTCTGTTTAATGTAATTTATAATCAGCTAATTTCGGTGAAATCAGCGAAGAGTCCAGTTTGAATGGCAGTCTTTGGGGACCGGTTATTCCAGTCTACACCAGAAGTAATCTCCTGCGGGGCCATACTCCGCGCAGTGTTTCGTTTTGATTAGAGCCAATCCCACTACTCACTGCTGTAAAGAGCGAACATTCTTGTTCTAAATTATGATTGGTCAGTAGTCCCATTAACAACCAGTAGCTGACAGCGTTACAAAGGCTTTACCTTTAAAACAAAGCGCCAAATTGGACCAAACATGTTTACATAACTTTACGTCATGGCTCACGATTTTATTATGCCCAAATTAACCAGTGCATAGCAGAATTTTGCAGTAAAACTAATTGCGTAACGAACGAGGCTATCAAATCGATTAAAATGTAAACAATACTGTTTGGAAACGAACATACTTTCACCGTTTTTAATACCTTAAATCACTGTCCAAAGTTTTAGGGAAGACCCAGATTAAACGAAGAACTGTCATGTTGCTGTACTCAAGTGATAGCTTTGATTGAAAAGGAAGAATAGACACACTCCCACAAAAGTTCAAGAATCAGAAGCTAATCCGGCAATGGTCAGAGAGGGATATCTCGGGCCATTGCTTAAGGAATATGCTGCGGGGTATGATTAGCTTTATAAATCGTGCCCGAATGCTTTCTGACACGCGATTCGTGTGCCAATTTTAAAGTTTTCATTTTTTCTGAAGCCCAACTTTTCACAGTAAGATAACAACATCAATGTTGATTTAATTTGACTAACAAGCCGCGTTAGCAACGACCAATGTCGAAGACAGTGGATGATACTTACCTCCTTTAAGCCAAAGCCAAAGCCGCGTTTTTGCAAACAATAACTGAAGGTGAAAATGTTGTGATTGTTGATGTTCATCTTTCACTAGACTTGGTTCATCACCTGAACTATTTGTGAGAACTGAATCCATGAAACACTTACATGCTTATTTATCTAATTATACACAAACCAATATATAAGGGTTACCAACTCTACAGAACATGTATCATATTTAATGGGGAGTCATATTAAAAGGGGCTCGTATTTCTATCTTTGTCATTGATTTCAAGAATATTAAACGATATGAAGTACTTGAGAAGTAGCTACAAGATAACTTAAAGCCACATGCCGAGCTAATATAGTGTTATAACATATCGCCACCATTTAAGATCCCTGTCAATGATAAAAAGAATAAACAACCTTTCTATATCGTTATGATATTCTCTTTAGAAGCATCTGAACAAAATCTGCCCAGCTTTTGATGTTGTTTGACATTGTTTTTGTGTGCAAGGGGAATCTTCCTGTCCAAAGGCGGTGAAAGGGGGAAGTGGGTTCCATATGACATCGATAAAACCATTTTCTGGCATTAACGAAACACGTGCGGTGCTAAGAGGTGTTTAGTTATTGAATAATATCAAATCGTGAAAAGCTTTGGCATATTCATACAGTTCGTCTGGTGCAAATTGAAAATGGCTGTGAACGCACGTGCGATTGTTTGGTTTTAAAACTTTGAAGCCGTCTAGGAGGAACCTTGAATAAACTGGAATGCTTATACACATAAATATATATTATATACATTTCAAAAGTTGAGCGATTTGTACCTAGGTTTCTTATAAAAGACATTGTAAAATGGTAAAAATGCCAAGTTAACGTGTATATTAATAAAGGAAATGACCACCATGGGAGAAGTTATTGTTTTAACGATATGTGTGTAGTATGATCTTGTTATCTTGATCCCTAGTGGCAACTAAAGAAAACCAACAACGATGTTAAACTAGCGACAATGAGGGATTTTCTTCAAGATTGGTAGAGAAGAATTATAAACAATCCACACCTTGAATGCCATTTTACTCATCTTTGTCGTGGCTAACTACGCTGAGTATTTACATATTGTCCGGAACTATTTGGCGTTTTTTAAGGCGGGAAGGGGAAGGCTGCCAGATAAAGCCTTATTAAACCCTCGTTTTAACGAGACTACACACGGGAGGGCCGTTAATCATTATCTTTTTCTATGTTAAACAGATGCCAACATATAAACTCCCATTTTCGTCATTTAAACAAATTATCAGCAGTTTCTCAGTGACATTTCAACCGATTGCTGGCCCTGAGCGATGTCAGGACGGCCTCTCTTCATCCAACCTATGCGAATTCGCGGCTCGTTTTACCGTCATCATGTGGCTAGCACGTGCCGAAAAAAGATATTCAGGTTTGGCAAGTGGAAAGCGAAAAATAATTTATCAAATTATAAACGCATATGGGACCGGATTGAAACCGAGAGGTTTCATAGATTAGCCATTTCCAGAACACACACGAAGTCTCAAGAGAATCTTTAGATAAACGGACATAACTCTGTAATTTACACGAACATAACCTTTTGATCATTTGCTTATAACAAAAGGAATTTCTTACATGTAATTTTCAACAACGAATATACTTACATTCCTACTTGAAAATCTAAACAGTTACAGTAGTTTGACGCAGGTCTAAATTGTGCAGTTTTATAAGTTTTCGGCATTAACCGAATGTGTTACGTATTCTTTCAGAACCGACAATTTCCGAAATCAAAAGTTCACCATTTTAATTCTAAATAAAATGTTATTAAGTTTGATATCTGAAATATGATTGTCAAACTGTTAAAAACTGTGTGTCATATTCAATTTAAAAGTATTTTACAAAAATTAATTCCAATTTTTAAAACAGATTTTTTTTTGTTGGGGAAGAGGGAATGGGTTACTAGTGAAACCCGTTGTAACTGCATTGCAGTTCTAGTTTGAAACCTCTTATCCAAAATTATTGTCATTAAATTAAACAGAGCTTTAAATGCTTTTTTGCAGGATGTTATCCAGTGGAACCATTTCTAGAACCAAGAGATACAAACTACTCTGTACCTATACCATTACCAGTTTATATCAGAACCAGATCACCCATGGGTACAGACTGTTTCGCAAAACCCAAGAAATGTCGGAGGAGTCGTACTGTGTTCACGGAATTACAGCTAATGGGTTTAGAAAAGAAATTTGAAAGTCATAAATACCTGTCTACGCCAGACCGTATTGAATTAGCGGAAACACTGGGCTTAAGTCAAATACAGGTGAAGACATGGTATCAAAATCGCAGAATGAAATGGAAAAAGCAGGTAGGTTAGATAAAAATATCGATATGCCGATATCAATGAAATGTATAAAATATACCATGTATCTATGTATTTTCCGTATTAGGTATAGTCATCTTCCCGCCCAGCGATCTTTATTCACATGTAGGCCTTTTTAGAAGTAACATATGCTTTAAATAAACGGCATACAATTCATAGACCTCCTTAGTAAACTAAAAACAATACACTTTATCAATTTCAAAGCATATTTTTCATTTTAATTTAATATATTTAAAATAGCATTATGCAAGAGCAAAATCTGCTTATTACGGGTCTTTCTTTAGGCCTGGGATGTTATCTAAATAATCAATTAGACATCAATTAACATATCCAGACCATAATGAACTTTTAAAGTCAAGGCTAGCCTTCGATGTTGGCGGATCGAATTCCTATATGCCGCTTAATGGCCGTTGATAATTAAATCAATCAAGTGGATAATCGAGACTATGCTGTTTATATTAATGATTTGAGTAATGATGACCGAGGCTACGTGAATATCGGCTAATAGTGGACCAATTTGACTGAAATTTTTAACAAATTACCTTTACACTATCTAGTTTTTAACTATTATAGTGAGAACTGTCATCTCTTTATCTTATCTCCCATAATGTAACTTTAAGTAAAATTGATGTATTTCAGGTAATGCTAAAAGGGGGAACAGAACCACCAACCAAACCGAAGGGACGACCAAAGAAAAATTCTCTTGATGTGCCGGATTTATCTAGCTCCAACTGCAGTTCAGATATCATCGTCGATTCTGATGGGGAATGCTCTTCAGACGAGGAGGTGATAGAAATTGTAAACACAGAACAAACAGTTTCTTCATCTGTAGAAAATTGAATGATCACGTCCTATTCCTTCCGCCCATTGTTAAGATTAGAATATTTAATATTCGATTTATTTATTATTGTATTTTAATCAGAAGACAGAACATTAAATGAATTAATGAGGTAAATAAACAATGCTAAAATGAAAATAGAAGGGAAAATCCCAAACACTTATATCTAGCGGTGTATACGTTTGATTAATTTGATTGGATATCGGACTACGTGCCAGTTTTCCAAAGCTCAAATTAGTAAAAACTGTTATGTGCCCAGTAATGAAACAGGAATCTTGAATGATCTATTGACGTTTATACCTGTGAGCCAGACCTAATAGAAACGATCGATCTGGACAAAATCGCCCATCGGTATTTGAACTTGGCTATGCGGACGCTTAATGAAAATATAGTCAGTCATATCTTTGCTATTTTATGTATGTTCACAACTATATATCAAAGATACAGGTCCATGTAAATGACGTAATTATCACTTTCATAAGTTGTCCTTACAAATTCTTAATAAATAAAATGAATTCCCAAGTTTACTTATGTTTTCTGACCATCGGTATTCTGATAAAAGCCAGGAAATGGCATTTTTTCTATGGTAGCTTGCCCCCTGAACCCCTACGTCACTCGTATTAGATGTAAATTACTAATCTGTTTTAGGATTTTGTATTTAAAACCGATATTTTCAAACAAATAACAGCCGAACCTTTTGGACAATACGAAATACACCCAAATTAGCCATTATTATTGACAATAAATGTATCTTAAAGACGGTGTTTGCAGTCTCATCACTTAAACAAGGACGGGATAGCGGTAGATGCTGGCATGCCTTCACCCCGTTCATAATGTATTTGCAAGCGAAGGATCAGTTGGTAAAGAAACATCAGCAAAACTGTTGAATTTGTTATTCAGATCGAATTTGATTATTAAAAGTGTCGGTACTCTGTGTATGCTTTACGCCAATATTATAATTAATTCGTATGTGCCAATTTATAGATTGTAAAAATACACATCATGCGAAATATAAAGGATGTGCAATTCTAAATTATTTGTCGTAATATGTATAGAATTATGGCTAAATATGTATTTCATTATAATAAATATTATTGAGTTTGAATCAGCTTTTTATGTTTTTCTTAGAATATTTCGTCCACAACTGTAATCATTTCATGTACACGTGATATCAAGATAGAATACTGTCAGCCGATCGGGTGGGGTACCGACAGATATGATGAAACATGCATGGATATAAAATATTATTTGTTCTCCAAATAATCAGATATTTCAGTTCAGATAATTTGTATCAGTTTTCTTTTCAAGTCTATAATGGGCGAAGAAAGGCAACTATTGATTTGAAGGTTTACTTAGATTTTAAATGCCTTTCATGCGACATCTTAACCTTTTAAAGTAGTTATATATTTTATTATTCAAGAGTTTCCCTTGAGAGAAATGACTCTTACGTATAACGTTTATTATTTTACACAACTCTCCTGACTTGAAGAGATCTCCTCGGACGTCGCTACTAAAGGGCTTTTATTTCTTATAACTTAAATTTTCAATTTGTGATTTGAAAGGTGAAACTGATTCCCTGCAGTTATCGAATCTCAGCCCATTTTGGAACACCGGGTACATTATAATGCTTGTTTTACAAGGGTAACACAAATTAACCCGCAATGTCGAACTGATCAGATTGGTGACCGAAAGTATCCCCGAAGCAAAAAACAAAGCGATTAAGCCATTATCCTGAACTGTTTTCCCAGAACAGATCTTCAATAGGAAATATATATTTTTTTTATATCAGTGTATGTCCAGCCAGGTTCCTTGGTTTTCTTGCCAACGTGGATACCAAAAGTCAAGCTACAACATCGGAACAACACCCGGGACACCAGTTTACCAGGGCAGTGGTGTTAGTCTTACTTTTCTAATGTTTTTTTTTTATTTCACGAATATAATACACGTAGTTTCGCCACCAACCTGGAAACAAAACTGTTTCTTCTCGTTCACATCAAAATGTAAATTAAATGGTCAACGCTGGTATTTAAAGCTGAACGTGACGACATTTTTTTATTTGCAGAAATCTAATTTGATGAATAAGTTTTCCATATCATTTTTTCACACTTTGCGATATTTATCTTATATAAGATGAAAGAAACCAATTTTGGCAAGTTCTACTAATTTCGGAATATTTTTCTTTTTGTGCATGCTCTTTTTAATAACCCACTTGGTTAGTTAAAGTCGTTTACACCGGATCGTGGAAGTCAAAAGAATTACACAAGATTTTCTTGCCAAGCGAATACTTGCCCAGTGGGCCTTCAAATGACTTAAAGCCCTCAAAGCAATAATTAGCTTAAATATACACTAGATAATAACCACCACATGTAGCTCAAATTGTTTTCATATCAAATGAAAATAAAAAGTTGATGAACTGAAGAATAGCTGTTCTTTATAGTTTAACGTAGGGTGTAATATTGTAGTTACAGCACAAGGCTTAAGAATATTAAAATAAAGATATTAATAAAGGAATCATACGTAATCGCACATGTTGGTATTCACTCTAGCATTTAGAACAACAAGAATTATCCTCTTTGAAATCAGCTGTAGTAATTGAAACCGTTACGCCTCAAGAAAATAACACTCAAAATGCGTTTAATGTGCTCATAAGTGAAAAATGTGTTGTTTGGAACATATCGATAATATTGGCACTTGGCACATTTGTCTATTTCTTTTTTGTATGCATATATTTCAATGCTGAATCTTTGGACATATTCGTCATTTTGTTCTTGAACTCTCCAAACAAAATGTATTTGACGATGCACTCTCCCCATCAATCTACATTTAATTACTTATAACTTACTGCGTTAATTTTACTTGTGACGGAACCAGGGACGGATCCAGGAATTTTTGCAGGAGGGGGTTTGCCAGGTTTCTGTTCCGGAAATCTGACATCATCGTCTCTAAATTACATATGGGCATACATACAAATTGAGCTTTTTAAGCAGAGATGTAGGATCACACTGTAGTAGTCAATGAATACATTTTGATTCATTTCATACTCCCGTTATAATTTTGAGATTAAATTATTCCAGAGCGTTACTTGTATGGTTAAGTTTGACTAGACAGTGATCCTGGACATTTACGCTACTATTAAAAACCGCAATTTGTAAACAATTCTTTAAGAATGTACTTGACTCCGCGGGTTTCATGTCATATGTGCGAATACTTAGTGTTAGTAGGCCCAAGTCATTCTCACTTGCAATATAATTAATATGCTATTTAATACGGGTGTGGACCAGAAGAAATTTCGGGATTTATAAAGTTCTGAGGCATCTGTCGTATTTCAACCCGGGTGGTTTGTGTCTAGAGTTAGGATAGAAAGGAACTATATGTTAACCACCGTATAGGTACACACTCGAAGAACACGTGTTGACATGAAATTGAAACGAAAGGGGGTTTAACGTCCTACTTTACCGACTGGGCTAATGAGAATGGACATACGCCATACAGTGTGCTAAGCAGGCCCATAGCCAGCTTGCTGGCTTCGGAGGAGTAGTGAAGTTTTTAGGAGGGGCACACCCGTTACAGCCTACAGTAGGTATTTAAGAGTTAAGGTTGGCACATTATTATCTTTCGTGGGGGGGGGGAACATTTTTTCAGCCACCCCCTGGCTATGGGCCTGGTGCTAAGAGGGAAATTTTGCCTGGCTGGGCAATGGCACTATGGCCTAGATCAGTATCACATTCCAACTGCCATGGAATCTTTTATGTGCACGCCAATGTAAACACCTGACCATGGCTTTTCGTACCATGGGAACGACTAGACAGCTGTCCAGCACCAGTGACAAGGGGAAGCCATACCAGAAGATCTTGATCTTTCTCACCCAATGCAGGGATCTAACAGGCCAGCGAGCTGGCATCTTACCACCATAGCTTCAGACAATTGTTGACATTATGAGCAAACACCACTTTCCCCACAAAAGTTGTCTCCATAACATTAAACATACACAGTTGAAATACACAATAATGTCAATTTCTGTTACATTCAAATTTCCATCTCCTTGACATTAACATATCAAAATAATACCGTGCTTTACTAACTAACTGTACAGTATGTTTGTATTTCAAAATGTTTAAGTCATTGATCATCATTATCAGAATAGACAATCAAAATACATGTACTGTTACCTAACTATCATATTAAATTAGAGTTACTAGTAAAGTCTTACAGTGTGTGATAAAATACAGAAAGTGAGAGAGAGAAATAGTGTTTAGCATTCACCCAATGCTAACTAGGTCATTTTGGAACAAACCTATGGTATATTTCATTAATTCACTTAAGAAGTCAAGGAAACTGTTCCAATAAAAACTCAACAATGTCAGACATAAGTTCTACTCCAACTGGGCGAATGAAGATGGGAATATGCCGTACAGAGTGTTATAAGGACAATTTTGCTCAGGCAGTGGCACTAACACCTACTCTTATATCGAAGTTCAACTGCCAGGGGAACTTTTACGTGCACACCAATGTGTACACTGGACCTCCGTTGTTTTTACCATCCAAGTGACTAGACAGTTGTCTTTGTCAGGCACCACTGACAAGGGAAAAACCATGCCAGAAAATCCCAATGAACTATGTCTGCCAACACCAAGATTGGACCCTTAACCTCCAGGCTAGATAGCCAGCAGCTTACCCACTTAGTTATCGTGGCTAGCAAACTCAGGCAGACAATCTACTGTTGGACACATGTTTTTGAACTATAGCACATACACATAAGACCACTTTACCTATCAACCCCCTGATAAGATAAAATGTTACCACAAAAAAAACAAAAAAACTACATGTAATGTGTGAAATACGAAAATATAATTTATTTTAAATATATAAATAATATAGTACAAATATATATAATTTATAATGCTAGGGAATATGTCTGTCCTCTAAATTAGGGTACTAAGATTAAATTGTTTGATAATACCAAAGAAATAAGAGGAGATTGTGAACTGACTTAGAATGAGATCATCTTGATAAAGACTTGTCAATTTCTCTGAAATAACAAAATTAGATAAAAGCATTATGCATTTAATAATTATGAGAATTGAAAACATACAACCCAGCAATTTGAACAGATTTGATAAATGAAAAGGCAAATCCCTAAAAAATAATCTACAACTTTTACACATTCCTTTCATGTACTGTAATATCTAAAATGACAGGGTATTGACATGTACAGTATCACTACCATACTCTTTGTATAGAGAGGTAATTGGCTTTGCGCAGGTTTAAATAACAAGTAACATAGCATTATCTAATCAATACATGCATTTAATAATACATACCCTAGTTTTTGTTCTATATTCTGCCTTTGCTGTCGTAATAATAATAATAAATGATCATTAGGGTATTCCCCATCTGAAATATATTCTTCTTCTTCATTATCTTCTTCCTCATTTTTATCATCTTCTATAATTACAGTAAAATCTTCATTAACATTGATCAATGTAACAGTTAAATGATACCATATGACACATTGTATTTTTAACAAACTGAATGGGTCTAAAAGTTAAAAATCAACAAGAATCCTACAAATCAAAAGTCTTTTTTTTTATAATCAATTCAGATTTTACAAGAATTATTAAATAATCAGATTTAACTCTGTGATTTTCAATCAAAAAATTCAGAACTTCAATAGGGTTCTTTCTTACCACCTCATGATATATCACTTCAAACTTAAAGATACATTATGGGAGATTAGATAAAGAGCTGACAGTTATCACCATAATAGTTAAAAACCATCGATCCACTCTGAACTGAAATTTTAGAGATTGAATTTTTCAGTCCTGCCTCGGTCATCATTACTAAAATCGGTACAATAAAAAAAACATTGTCTCGATGATCCATTTCATGATTAAATCATGAATAAAGTTGAGCAGCAAATCGAATCCTAATACAAAAAATATTGCAGGCTAGCACTGACATTGAGAGTTGATTGTGGTCTGGATAAGTCAATTTATGTCTAATTATTAATTTAGATAACATTTCAGGCCTAAAGACAGACCTGCAATAGGCAGATTCAGCTCTTGCATAATGTATGTTTAATAACTCAATAAGAGCTCTGCAAGTGTATAAATATTGAACCAGTAATGGTAACTCACCTTGGTCTCTATTAGTTGTATCATCATGTTGATGAAGACTATTGTCATGTGTATTATCCTCCCTATGTTTTTCTGGTATAACAGATAACAGCGATGACATGCTATCAACACTTGATACAACAGAACTACTTGATGCCGTAAATAAGAAATCTTTTACTGCCTGAAAATATATAATATAAACTTGAAAATAAAATAAACATGGCTATATATAAGACAAAATAATTCATATATTTATTCTTTTTTTTTTAGATAATAATTCCTATGGGTTTTTCAGCCCTGTTATAACCTAAAAAAAAATGTAAATATGAACGACTGAACATTGTTTATTATAAAGAGAAATGGGGTTTATCACCCACTCAACACAAACACAGTGATTTTGGGACTAAAATAAGGATCAAGGTTCAATTTTTTTATGTCAATAATTCGCTTGCATGTAGGGATCTTTAGAAGTGGGAGAAAACCCACAAGGTTGGACAGGTGACCCTACTTCTTGTCATGTATAAGCGGTGAACCAAAACCACGACAATTGACTCAATGACAGACCTTATGATGCAAATGCACATAATATGTTAATAATTTGACCACTCCCCCTGGGCTAAAGAAGGCAGGACTAATTAATACAATCTGTTCATTATCCCATGCTGAGACTTACCTGACCAATGGCTGTTTTTACTGTTCCTTTAGATCTAGCAGGACTACTGGTATATTTAGGACCTATTACAGGTGAATTAGTTGGAGAACCAGCACTTGTTGAATATCTATTGTTTCTTGTTTCAGTATTAACAGTCTTCTTTTTATCAAATTCTTCTTGGAATGCAGGAGGTTGTGTTTGTTCACTACTTGTCTGTTCAAAGTCTAAACTTTCTTCAACTGACTGAGCAATTTCAACATTAGATGGGGATGTCACATTTCGTTTGTCCTTCTTTTCATCTTTCTCTTTTTCATTCTTTCTTTCTAAATGAGGTTTTTCGGCCTCTAAGAATTGTTTGTATTGAGCACTTTCATTATCTGAGGGATGATCTTCAAACTCTTTGCCATCTTTCTTAAACATAATGACATTATTTGAAAGCTGTTTTTGAAATTGTTTTTGATAGTTTTCAGCGTGTGGACAGGGTAAAACATCACACATTAAATGAAGATGAGGTTCAACCATTTCTTCATTTGTTTTATTATAAATTAAAGATGGACTAGCGATAGTTGGTTCATTGTGGATTGTCTGTCGTTTAGTTTGTTCAGATATAGATACTGGATCTTCTGATAATCTACTATTTGGAGGAAGCTGAAGACATAAATAAAAAGATACAAAAGTAAAAATTACAGTAATATTACTAAACAACATTAGCCAGGGTAGAGATGTTCCACATTGATTCTAAATGTCTTAATATCTTTAATGCTCACATTGTGCAAGCGTTGGATAGAGTCTATGCCAATATTTAAAGGAACCAAGACCTTTTGGAGATAAACCTATATTTCAAGTTTCATCAAAATGGAATAAAAATTGGACCTGTAGAGTGTCCACATACAAATTGTGGACGGACCAATGGCCCTCCGGACATCCTGACAGCCTGTGACAACTACAATATACATGCACATGAAAATGTGGGTGTAAAAAAATGCAGGCAAAGTTTGACTCTGTATATGAAAATCAACAAAATTTTGATACATTTTGATAGGTCCGGGAGATTTTTTAAATCCAAGATATACAAATGAGTCTATGTCTGTATGGTGTTCTCAAGTGTTGTTGCAGCACTACATACGGATATGTGACCTTATGTTCTTAAGTATTTACCCAAAGAAAAGGATTTTTTTTAATGTTTTGATACTGTTCTCACAAAGGTGCATGCCACAGGGTTAACATGTCTCTGCTGCTGACTAATTGCATTTTTAACTCTTCATACTTTTCAAACATTTGTATTTACACTAATTGTTACATGGTTTGAAGGATGCTTTCAATGTGTGTACTGTGTATTGCTAGACCTATTTTGGCCAAGCAAAAGAGAAGCTAACACCCACCTCATTATCATATGACTGTATTCTAGTTACAGGATTGGGTGTAAAATGAACAGACCCTGGTATATCTTTTGTTATCAGTTTCTGCTGAAATTCTTTTAATTTGGAAGTCACTTCCTGTAAATAAACATAGTAATATATTTACTCAAATAGACCTTGATTAAATACCTAAATTAAAATACATGTACAGTCGCATGGTGTATTGCAGGCAAAAATTGTATTGCACTAAATAGTATGGAAACACTGTCCTTTAAACATATATATATGAATAGTACATGAATATAGAACATACCAAAAATGTGAGGAAGAATATAAAACTGTTTTCTACATTTTACAAACTGAATAATGATTATACATGTACTTGAGATTAAGATACCCATAAATTTGGCAACACTCTGTCTTATAGGTAACCTGTAGCATAGTTAGCAATGTTACACACTGCATAATGTTGGGGTCCACTATTAAAGCGAGAATTTCATATTTTCTAAGAAAGTCAAAACATACTTATTTCTATGTCATTTGCTGAATAGGATATCAACCCACTAATTATACGGTCATAGGCATTATTCCCTACACTTAAAAATCCGGACACAGGAAATAATAACACAATAACCTCCCTTGTTTTTCTATTCCTCCATGGAATATAGCTATAATCATTGAATTTGAAAATGATATATTTGCCAATTTCTCATCTGGCAATAGTGAATTATTGGATTAATAGGATTATTCTTTAACAAGGTAGGACTGTTAATAGATACCATCTATTTTAAGGCTTTATTTTAATACATTTTAAAAATATAACTTAATAGTATGAAATTGTAGCTTTAAGGAACAGAATTCGTATAATTTTCACTTTTAAAGTCTCTGAACATATTGGCATATATTTGCAATACCAGGTTACCATTTAGAATTATGCTCCATATACGGTAACAACAAGAAAATACACATGTAAACTTAATTTCACAGTAACATGGTTGAGACTCATAATGGCTGTCTTGAAATGTTCTTTAGAACACTCTGATATTTTGCTTTGAACAAGTTCATATAAACATCATATAGCCCTATATTCCACTTTCTCAAGCTATTAAATAAAAATTAAAACAATTTACCGATTTATTTTTAGCAATCATTTCAGCAGCACCCATCCTTGATAAATCCATTTTTCTTTGTAAACGCCACTGATATAAAATATCATCTTCTGGTCTAGTTATGGTAGGTACTGATCTTTTCTCACTTATATATGGTTTACTAGCTGGTTCTTAAAATAAAATTTCACAAGGATTAAAACCATAGATATAATATGGAACATTTTGTACCAGTCAATATCTGACTGTTCTGTTAATCAATTTAAAACAGGAAATTAAAGTGAGGTGAGAGAGAAATCCACATTCTGTTCTATAACATGGAGAAGTTGTCACATAAATTTAACAGCCTTCTTAGATACAATAAATAAACCAATTGTGAGTAACTTGTATTTTATAATTAATGTTGAGAAATGGTAACAGGTAATTAGTTAGTGTCTTATATTTTTAAACTTACAAAAAGCCACCAAGACTCAATGTTAGAAAGAGTAGGATACCCTTTTCACCATTCGTTGCACAACGCATTATAAATATGATGCTAACCGAAATGAACAGTTAACAAAAGGAAATGGGGTCGGTATAAAAGGGAAATAACTCTTTTCTGTAAACTGAAGAAATGCTGTCACACACAAATTCCTTTCCTCATAGCTAAAATGAAATGAAATGAAATGGGGTTTAACGTCCTACTGTTCTGCTCCTAACCTGGACTAATGAAGACGGGTATATGCCATACTGTGTGCTGTGAGGGAAATTTTGCCTAGGCAGCTACACTATGGTCTACTCTTATATTGAATTACGTGCACGCCAATGTGTACACGGGACCTCGGCTTTGCTCATCCAAAGGACTAGACAACTGTCCATGTCAGGCTCTTCACCCTGCATCACTGACAAGAGGAAACCACGCCGGAAAATCTAGATGAACTTTCTCAGCCAATGCAGGGATCGAACACCCGACCTCAAGGCTAGCGAGCCAGTGTCTTACCCACTTAGCCATGTGATCCCCGTTCCTAATAAATACACAATGTGATCCTGTAAAAGATATTCCAGAATCTATAAAATAGTTGTATATTACCTGTACGTGTATATTTATTTGATAATAGTGATCTGGATGGTGGTTCATAGGAACTAGTAGAACTGTGTGATAATGAACTAGCTAGACCATCACTACTTATAGCTGGTTCCGCTTCATACGATTCAACACTACATGTACTCTCACTGTAATAATAAACAACTTTAAAGGGACAATCCCGATAAGAACAGAGTCTCAAAAATTTAAGTCCGAGTATTTATGAAATTTTTGGACCAAAATATAGTGGCATGGTGTATTTACCTTGTCTCAAAATTCCAGCTCAAAATATTGAGTCGTTTGGACGTGAACGTTAACACTGCTTATCCGGACACGTAACCCTTTTAAGATTTCGGGTCAATTTTTCATTGGGTGACCTGATAATCGATTAATGTTTCTTGAGAGGTCTATACAGTGAATGACCCATGCCCTGTACTTGATAACAAAGGGCAAATTTCACCTACATATTATTTTTATAGAAAAAAGTCTGGTTTTATCCAGATACTGTATAATAAAACGTTCTCCATCTGTCAGGTTTAAGTTATTTACAAGCGTATCACAAATATCGGGTTAGTAGGTGGGCCTTAGGTTATGGATTTTAAAGGATTTTAACACAAAATTAAGCAGTTTTATTCCCCAAAAAGTTATCGGGATTGGAACTTTAAACAAATCTCATATATATTTCAGTGAACAAAACTGGATACTTCTATTTGTAAGTAAATTGGAC
The DNA here is from genome assembly GCA_036850965.1 of Patella caerulea. Lineage (NCBI taxonomy): Eukaryota > Metazoa > Mollusca > Gastropoda > Patellidae > Patella > Patella caerulea. The sequence goes on from JAZGQO010000011.1 coordinate 21,323,937, forward strand.
TGATGCAAGTACTGTTTTAAATATAACAGAAATCTAAACACAAACAATATATAGAAACTATTTTTAGTTACCTTTGTGCCAAAATTCTGTCTGCTTTTTCTTGTAGTTTTTGTGTTTCATGGTCATCATGTGACATGTAGTTTTTCTGAAATGAAATTAACATAGCATTTAGTGTTACCAAACACCCATCATCAGCTTTCAAGTTTTCAGGCATAATATCTACGTTTAAAACTGATGGTCGGGTTTGAAATTCAATCTGACTCCTCTTTATGATTAGGCAAACAATCCCACCAAGTTCGGAAACAAATCAATACACAATTTTATTTTCCATAGATTTCCTTGTCAATGAAGCGTAGAAAAGAAGAAAAGATAAATTTCAAAAACTCTTAGTGGTATTCTATAGATGACAGCCCATATAACAGAGCTGGTCCAATCAGTAACTTATTTTAAAGATGCGCAGAAAAGCTGTAACAGTCGCCCCCCTTCCCCAAATCTATAAATTCTGCTAACTATCCAACAAAAACACAGACAATCCAAAATGTCTAAGTTAAGAGAGAGAGAGAAATGGGGTTTAACGTCCACTCAACACAAACTAGGTCATTTTGGGACTAACACATGGTTTAATTTTATTTCAATAATTCGCTTGCGCGTAGGGGGTCTTTAGCAGTGGGAGGAAACCGAAGTACCCGGAGGAAACCCACGAGGTTGAGAAGGCGCCCCTATCTCCATGTCACATACGCTCACACCAGGGCTCGAAACCACAGCCGCAAGCCAGAGTTGACCGGCTAGCTAGAGGTCGAAGCGCGGCACTCTAGACCACAAGGCCATCCCAACCCCCTGTCTAAGTCAATAGCAAAGGCATAAACAAATATAATGCAACAAATAGCAAAATCAATGGAAAGACAAGTTGAAAATAAAACTGATAGAAAGAATACTAACCAGGGTACTATAAGATTTATCCGATCTATCTAAAAATGGACGACTTCTTCTTCCGTTGTCACTATCATCTCTAGGTGTTGAACTGCTAGTTGGTGTTAGAGGTTTTGAGGACAACCACCAAAAGTCTTTTTCTGTAGCCACCCCTTTTTGATTTCTCTCTTCTCGACTAGTTGGTGCTGAATGTCTAAATCTATTTATATAGCTAAATCGAGTAAAAATAAATATGGACTTATTGCAAATGAATCATTAAATGAACCTGATGATGTTTTGATTGGGATAGGAAACTGATGCTATACACATTTAAGAACCCCTGATAGATGGCCATGAAAATTATGATTTGTAGTCTTATAATGACAAAAGTATTTTGTTAATGACAAGTTTAACCCCATTCAATGATACTGAAATGGCGTGGCATTATTTATCAAGATTAGATTTGATGACTGTGAGAGTTCTGGTTTATGAAGTCTTAACTAACAGCCTATTACTTGTTGTGTAAAGGGTAACAGTTTGTCATTTTGTATTTCGCTTTGCTGATACAGAAATGCCCACAAAAGAGAGATAGAGAAAAATGGGGTTTAACGTCCACTCGACACTAACTAGATCATTTCGGGACATGCCAGCTAGAGGTCGAAGGGAGGGACTCTAGACCACTAGGCCTTCCCAAACCCCCTCCCACAAAAGAAGAGTGTATCATAATACTACACGATGAGGCAGAATAAAATGTTAAACTAATTAAACTTAGAGATGAAAATGCTTGTTTAATTTTGATTATTCACTAAATTACATGACTACCACTTTTGTTTACTTGTGTGAACACTAGTATGTATTATTATACCTCTGTAATACTGATTTAGTTTGTGAGGTTGAATCATGTTGGTTCATAACATGTGGTCCTTCTTTCATGGTATTTCTTTTAGTTATATCTAAACTACCACTACTATTATTATCATAGCCAGATAAACTGAAAAAGTGACATGAAATGTTTCAAATTAAACAACTACAACTATGAAATTTGATAGGTTTCCTCCTTAGATCTACAATGAACCAACCCAGCATGTCTAAAAAAAACTTTTGACCTGTAGTATTTATAGAATGGATAGATGGACAGAGATAACAATATACACCCACATAAAACTATAAACAATAAGCACATAATTGACACATATTTAAATGACCTAGATAAATACATGACCTACATAAATACATGCTCTATATATTTTAATTTACCTTGAAAATGAAGGTCTTTCACTACTAGGCCAGGATTCATCAAAATGCATGGTTTGACTTTTATCTTTATCTCTGGTTGGTGGAGTACCACTGGAGAAAACATTACTTCCTTTCAAAAATAATTCATCTTCTGGACTTACAGATCTCTCTTTGCTTGGACTTAATGCTATCTAATGTAAACATTCAAAATAGAAAGTAAAATAGAAATTCTATGGCACAGAAGAGTTAATTTACATTGTTCAGTATTATTTGATCATTCCTGTCACATGAAAATGATGATGTTTCGATTATGTTTATGGGACCAAGTGGTCTAATATGAGTGATTTAGACCATATACATACATGTTCCTCATTAGTCCCCAAATGACATTGGAAATGAAATGAGACTTAACGTCCTACTGTTCTGCTCCAACTGGGCTAATGAAGATGGACAAATACCTCCATACAGTGTGCTGTGTGAGAAATTTTGTCCAGGCAGCGGCACTATGGCCTACTCTTTTATATATCAAATTCCAACTTGCAAGGAATATTTTTCATGCATGCCAATGTATACACGGGACTTCGGTTTTTAGACCATCTCAATGACTAGACAGCTGTCTTTGTCAGGCAATCTATCCTGCACCACTAACAAGGGGAAACCACGTCCGAAAATCCTGATGAACTTGCTTGGCCAATGCAGGGATTAAACACTCAACCTCTAAATTAGTGAGTCATCGCCTTACCCACTGTGGCTCACCGAAATTAAACCATGTTTCTTTATTTCAATAACATTATTATAAATCACATCAATAAAGTGTCCAGATGTGTTTTACAGCACATCAATGAACTACAAAAGTAGCCATATATAACAGTAAAAATAAGAATAGTGCTCATGTAAAACCCAAAATATTGAAACTTGTATCATTTAATTTATAATGAACTTAAAAAGAAAACATAAAATTTCAACCTTTCTATCGGTTTTTGATAGCTTCTTCTGTTGACTAGGGTGGTAAAATGATTTCGGTAATGGTATTCTGGAAAATGGATCCCTGTAAACAGATGTTTGATCAGATTAAATCAGAGTCAAATAATTATGATGTGTAGAGTAGCGTACTTCAACCATACTACTTTTTGATTCATAATTATTGAAGCTTTTGGAGATAACAATTGCTATTAAACCTCTGTGCTGGTATGAAGCGTCAGTTAGGTAAATAGTTCCAAATTGGCATTTTTTAACTTCGTTATATCTAGTTCACTTGTAATATTGTCTGTCCCAACGATTCTGTGATTGTAGGCCTACATATGACAAGTAATGAAGTATACGTAGTAGTATAGGGTCACCCGTCCATTCTCGGGGTTTCCTCCGGGTTTCATCCCACTGGTAAAGACCCCTACACGCAAGCGAATTTTTGGAAGAAAACTGAACCATGTGTTAGTCCAGAAATGACCTAGTTTGTGTCGAGTGGACCTTAAAACCCCATGGCATATGGCATTTCTCTCTCAACTGGCATGCATAATTACTAAATATCGGCTTAGCTAAAGTTTATTTTGGTTAAACTGTTTGTAAATTTCATCGCCAATACTGACAAAAAAATATTACCAATACCTATTTGATGACGACTGGGTTTTCATATTGAAGATTTGCTCACTTTAATGACAGTTTAATATTAAAAATAACAAGATCCAGCACGTTCGCCCAGTTTCTAAATCGGCGCCTCGGCTCTCGTTCGTTGAGGGTACAAAAAGTATATAACCAATTAAAAATAAGAATCGGAGAATACGTTGAACCGAAATCTCAACACAATGTTATTTACAAACTCTAAATTATAATTTTAATCTTTTTCCATAACAGCATCATATCCTCATTAGATGAAATATATAGCATGATTATCTACCATCGTTACATTATAAATTTATATGTAATTCGTTTTTCTTCTATAATATAGATAGATCTACAATTTTGTATTACCCCTTAAAGTTAGCAAAATGGCATCCAACACGAGTAAATCGGCCCAAAAACCTAAATCACAGGAACAAATCGTATCTGCCTTCAATGAATTACGGCAGCAACAACGCAGTTTGGTCTCTAAGATGTCCGAGATAGAAATGGACATAAAAGAACACGAGTAAGATATCCCTAAAAACAAAACACAAGCTTTTTATTGAGGACTGTTCTATGGCCATGCATGCAATGCATTGGCCTTTTTTTGTCATGCTTTTTTTTTTTAACTCAAAAGAAAAAGTGGTATTATACATGTAGTTAATTGATATTGATTTAAAGAACAGCGTTACTATATAAACACATGCTAATTAAGGTTGATTATCTCACATAATAGAACGTAGTGATCTGGCAATAACTGAACATTGTATGTGACCATGACATAACGGACGGTGGCGTCATGTAATGTAATGTACATGATGTATGTAGAATTAGTAATTGTGCATAATAATAAAACTGGAGTAAGAATGCTATATTTTTTAATTATTATTATTGACTGGAACTGTGGATTTGTGCACTTTTCACTTTCCAGTGGTAAAATAATTGATTTAAGATGATTGTAATTGTACCTGGAACTCTCACACTTTGACTTATATTGACACCCAAAACTCATATCTGGTTTCTCTTGCATACAATTGTGCCAAAAGAAAATGATGTCAGAAACCTGTATGAATATGACCTAAAAATTCTGATGTCAGAAACTATGTTTTTTTAAAAGGATGAAAACCCGAAAATAGTACTTTAGGCTACTTTCATTTATGCCAATTTTATATGAAATAATTAAGTTCCTACTATTTTTATCTAATGGAAATGAATAAGATTGCGGTGGATAATTGCTTAATATGGTCTAAACATAAGTGGAAAGCAAAGTACATGTATTTTCAATTTATGAAATAAGATCATTAAGCTATTAAGAATTAGATTTTACATACAATTTTGATATTGTACTTTTGTTTATTGCAGACTTGTTATTGATACATTAAAAGAGGTAGATGAAGGTAGAAAGTGTTACAGAATGGTTGGTGGGGTTTTAGTAGAAAGAACTGTTAAAGATGTATTACCAGCTTTAACCAATAATAAAGAACAGGTTTGTTTCCGATATTTAGGCTATACAGTCATCACTCTCCCGAGTTTGATAATTTGACTATAATGTCAATTGACTTTTTAAGGAAAAAGAATATCAGTGCAATGGAGTTTGTGACTTTGTAACCATGAAGACAGCCAAACAGTTGTGAGCACACAAGCAGTGCCTACATTGCCCTTTGGTTTGTGAATTAAACAAGCGACAATATAGATAAACAAATTGTAAAACATCTCACATTTACTTCTCAAATTCATTCTTGTCATTTCATTTATACTGTCCTTCTTCCACAAAGGAAAAATACCATTGTGGAACGAAGTGAAAATAGACGAAGAGGCTCTGGCTACGTTCGCCTTACGAATGTAGATCAGACTCGATACACTATTTTCTGGGCAAATTATAAGAAAGGACCTGGCCTTGCTTCCATGCCGTGCAAAGTCCCTTAAGCTCCATTGTTGTCGAGCCAACAATGTGGGGAGGATGTGGTGATGTGCGTATTCGCCAAGGCTTGCACTGGAGTCACCAACACTACATGGTTGGAACGAGAGTTTTTCCCCGAAATGTTAATACACTACGTGTCTGGAGTTTGAGACTAGAAACACCGAACACCGTGGAAAAACACTCTATTTCACGGTGGAATCTCGGAGAATCGCTAGCGGAACGGCAGCTTGCCAAATCACCGCGAAATAGGGTGTTTCACGGTGAATTATAGTGTTTCGCGGTGGAACACGGTGAATCGCTCGAGTGCCGATATGATCCGGATGTAAGCATGTTAACGGAAAATGTAATTTATTTAAGTTGAATACAAGATATGTTAACCGTTGGCGAGGCAGCTACGGTCGTATTTTTTTTTATTTCTAACACACTGCACATGTATAACGTGGTGCCACAATGTACGCGTATGCAAACAATGAATAACTTACAACGTATCATTTCATCTTATTGGCTGCTTATTAACCGTTGGCGAGGCAGCTACGTATCAAAATGTATGCAACACTGAACACCTTAAACAAATTTTAAACGTACCATTACATCTTCGTCTATAACTTAGATCTCATCCATCAATTATTGGCTGCTATCAAATCCAAACTTTAAATTACATACGATGAGCTTTTACACATTACTTAATTACTCGCAGCTTCAGATAATCTAAATCAATTTTCCATACAGCACACCTTCGTTCGTTCGTGGGGTTTAACGTCCACTTCCACCTAAGGTGATATCGTAGACAAACAGCACACGACACCACAGTGCAGTAAATCACTTTCGGTAAGTCACGTGGTCAGAAACGCGCCAAAATATTGGGACTATATTATTATTACGCTGTGTTATTTGGCGAAATTTCTTTTAGCAGATCTTGACTGTCAAAGATATATGATAATAATGAATTATGACGCATTTAAACGATATCAATGGCGGGCGATACACTGTGAGTATCACTAAAGTCACAGCCCAATGTTTATGTTATTTTACAAACACTGTACATTTTCATGCACACAACCAAGGAATGTTCTTACGGGATTTTGCGCAGCCGTAGAATAATCTCCGCTGTGACAATATACATCTACTTCGTATGGCCCAATCTATTTCGGTGGAAGCGGATATTGAATAAAGCCATTTCACACACACACATACGTGTACATGCCAAGCGCATGTCATATAGTTATACAATTTCCACGAGTATGTTAATTCTCGCCTTCACTCAGTTATGATTTTCTCATTTTGAGTACACTTTCTGAATAATTCCATTCTTTTGTACGCATGCATGACCAATCGAACGAAACAAAAAGACTACTCAGACCAAAAATAAATTGTTGTTTAAAAAATTGCGTTTGTATTAATATGACTACTCGAATCAATAATAAAATGTTGTTTTAATTGTTGTTTTAATCGTTCGATAATTGTGTTTGTTTTAATATGCATCTGTTTTCTTTGAAATAATAAAGTGTTATGTACTTACCCGTCGTATTTTTTCATTATGAAGCACATCAAAGAAAATCAGTTAAAACAACGATAACTGAGTAGTGATTAATTCGTACGTATCGGTACTGGAACCAATAATAAAGTGTTGTTTTAATAATTGATAATTGTGTTTGTTTTAATATGCATCTGTTTTCTTTGAAATAATAAAGCCTTATGCATTTACCCGCGGTATTGTTTCATCATAGAGAATATCAAAGAAAAACAATGAAATTGTTGATGTAATAAAGATAGATATTTGGTAATATGTACTTACCGGCAACGGATATTCTTAAGTTATGTATATACTCACCTATAAATTATTCGCATCTTTGTATTGTGATTTAATCATAAAAAACATATTATCTGTATTATATTTTTAAAATGATTAAGTCAAGCCTTATAATGTAATTTAATTGGTCCGAACGGTCCTTTCGGTTGGTACGAGTAGAAAAGATAAATATGGGTCCGATATTATGCAATATCTATGCAGGTTCAATCACGAGACCTGGGTGCTCACCGTCTAGTATAACTTTACAGCTTCTGATATCCTGAGTTTAAACGTAAACATATACATGAATGTATGACTATAATCTTATAGATTGCAATATGCAGTAGGAAATCGGGATGTTGGACGTACAAAAGAATGGAATCATTCAGAAAGTGTACTAAAAATAAGCAAATTATAACGGCGTGAAAACGAGAATTAACATACTCGTGGACATATACTATAATCTTATAGATTGCAATATGCAGTAGGAAATCGGGATGTTGGACGTACAAAAGAATGGAATCATTCAGAAAGTGTACTAAAAATAAGCATATTATAACGGCGTGAAAACGAGAATTAACATACTCGTGGACATTGTATAAATATATGACATGCGCTTGGAATGTACACGTATGTGTGTGTGAAATGGCATTATTCAATGTCCGCTTACACAGAAATTAATTGGGCGACATAAAGTAGATGTATATTGTCACAGCGGAGATTTTCCGCATAGTAACATAGCGTAAAAAATATAGTCCCATTCGGAGTGATTTATGGCGCGGAGTGATTTATGTATGATTGTTTTAGATTGATTGAAGCTGCGTGTAACGGTACAATAATGTGTAAAAGCTCATCGTATATAATTTAAAGTTTGGATTTGATAGCAGCCAATAATTGATGCATTACATCTAAGTTACAGACGAAGATGTAATGATACGTTTAAAACATTGTAAGTTGTTCATTTTTGCATACATTTTGGCCGACGTTATGCATGTCCGCGCGTTAGGAAAAAAATTCCTAACCGATACAGAATGCCGGTAAATGTCTCCCCGAGATTACCTAACTCATTTGTTATTCAAACCGGCCTGTACTTTATACATATACATGTATATGTACACGTTTTCCCGGGAGCATTACTATATTATAACTCCTTCAATTTACAAATGTATTATAGACAATATTAGTTCGACCCTAGCCTAAGGTAGACTCGCAAATTCCTTGCGGGAAGCACGGCAAAACAAGATGTACTTTTATAGAAACACGGTGAATTCCTTGAGAAACACGGTGAATTCCTAGAGAAACACGGCGAATTCCTAGAGAAACACGGCGAATCTTAGAGAAAAATCGCCGCGGAATTAAGCGAAATTTCACCGTGAAATCTAAGAGAATTTGGAGTGTTTTTTTTCGCCGTGTCGGCGCGATTCTGGTCTCAAAAATTTGGTAGGAACTGTACATGACGATGGAGAAATCTCCAACGTTTTCGACAAAATTAATGTCGATACTAATGACGTTGATGACGATAATAAATCGGATGATGAGTCATGTGCACGCATGGACGTGAATATTGAGTAATGTCCATCACAGTCCACAATCGGTTACCCGGAAGTGGTAACAAATAATACTTCCAGTTTGTGAAAATGGTTGCATTTATATACTTATAGATTATGTACTTATGATGTGACATATCACTCGTTTAACATAATCATTAATTTTGGATGAAATTACATCGCCATACCATGCAGAATCTCAGTGCATCCTTATTTCTTGCTAATTTGACCTCGGTAACCTTTTCAATTATGTCATAATTTGATTAATTGGTTTCACAAATTATCATTCGTCACTTATTCAATGATTCAGTGACTAAATTCATAAGCCAGCCTCCTTTAACCTCTGTTGACCTTTTGACCTCGATAACTCCTTAACGCTCCCTCACCTGACTGATCACCCATCATTTTCGGATTCCTGAGGAAAAATGCTTCTAGAAAAGTCAACTCCTGCTTTTTTCCCACCTTTCGGATAATACCCCCCTTCTCCCTCTGGTCTATTGATATTATATCAGCACATCAAACTGATTTGTTTCATTTGAGACTCCTGATAGAGTGACCAGGTAAATAAATAGAGTTAAAGCAATTAACTTGTCAATCAGTTGAGGCTATCTCGTGCTTTGCATTAAGTGCTAATAATAACTTAACATATACAAATCTTCAAGCGGGAATTAAAGGACATTAATTTACCGTGATATATTATAAATGACATGTGATGAAGTATTTATATGGTGTCTAGGAAAAGAAAACATTGTGACTACTATTCTTGGTATTATTGAAGGTCAGATATGATAAGTTTGTAGTTTTTCTAACTGTTTTACCAGTGCAACCGAACTGTGACCGGTTAACCAAGTAGCTGTATACATCCTTAATTATTACGCAATCAATAATTATTAAAAAAGATAATTTGGCAGGCAATAAAACATATGCCCAAATATTGAAGATTAAATCTTGAAATATGGACTAGTGGATATTAATGCCGGGCTAGTGTCTGACAGTAGACTACTAGCCCTTGAATATTGGTTTCGATATTTGTTTTACGTCCGTGCTACATTGTATTTTTGTTTTGTTGTTTTAAGTTATGGCAACTACTAGTGTCCTACTTATTATTTTTTTCTTTACAGATGTCTAAGCTAGTGGAAACTCTCTCTAAACAGATGGAAACTAAGGGTAGTGAAATTAATAAATTTAGAGAAGAACATAATCTAAAGATACGTGGAGAAGATTCTAAAGATATAGAAGGAAAGGATCAAGATGCAGCTAAATCAGGAGCATCAGGTGTTCTTGTATCCAAAGACTCCTAGCCAGTTAACAAAAACTTATGTGTTATATAATGTACATAAAACATTTTTGTATGTTGACGTCCCATTTGTTATTGTTCAGCAGGAGAGTTCAGAAGATCAAAACTATTCATATCACGGTAAATTTAATCTTACGAGAACAGATACTGTAATCATATTAGAAGTTCATTGACATATATATTAAAGTGTTCAACAGCTTGATCTGAAAAGAGTTATTTATTGAAGATTTGTTTATCTATACAGAGGAGATTAATTATATATGTTTGTATCTGTTCTTGAATTCTAAAAAGTGCTATGAACAGTGATTATTTGGTTAACAAATTGTGGAATGTGTGATCAGAAAAGTTTTGGTTTTGCTTCACATGTATCTTGAAGAAAATACACTCATCTAAACTATAAATTTCATCTTTGTTTTATATTATACCCAATTCCTAATGAGACCTAAGATTCCGGGTGGCTGGTTATATAATCTTGAACATGCCCTTTATTTTATAAGGAAATTTTACAATTTTCATTTCATGAAGGAGTACCTGTATATTGTTGTAACCCATGTCTGTATGTCATCTTGTATGTCTTGTTGATCCATATGCACATTAATTGTTATTTGGTAAATATTTGTCATTATCCAGTGGGGGGTTGGGGTGGCCTAGAGCGCCTCTCTTCGACCTTTAGCTGGCCGGTCACCTCTGGCTTGCCGCTGTGGTTTTGAGCCCTGGTGTGAGTGTATGTGGCATGGAGATAGGGGCGCCTTCTCAACCTCGTGGGTTTCCTCCGGGCACTCCGGTTTCCTCCCATTGCTACAGACTCCTACGTGCATCGAATTATTTAAATAAAATTAAAAACCATATGTTAGTCCAAAAATGACCTAATTTGTGTGAGTGGATATTAAACCCCCTCTCTCTCTCTCTCTCTCTCTTTCTCTCTCATTTTCCAGTTATTTTCATAGAGATCCGAATAATGACACAGTCCTCATAAGCATCCATTTAACCCAGAAAGTGGGTTGAGACCACTGTGAAACTGACATCGTTTAAGATGGGGTTTTTTGACTTTAAAAAATGCTATAGAGTTTGATTTCAAAACATCGTTTGATAATTGACAATAATCGTTTGAAAACTACAAAAATGGTTTAATTAGAACCATAGTTTAATTTAATGGTACAGCGTTTGATATCTCCGAGTGGGGGTTAAAAATGGACGAACCGTCGAATTGTGTAATGCGTTTGATTACTAGACATCGCTTTAATTTCTGAGCTGCCGATTAATTTATCAAGTGTTTAAATATTAGACGAAAAATTTATTTGCTCGCGAGTCGTTTATCCGATCGGTTCATTTTGATTACGATTATTTACATATGAAATGAAGTACGAATAAAAAGGGTGGATATAAAAAAATGCACACGAAGATATGCTAAACTTACCGTGGTCGTAGTATTATTATCCATTAAAAATAATGATTCACGGTACCATTGACAAATACATCAAAAATCGGTACGTCCATTGTTATTATACCATCGGAAATCGGTAGAGCACATTCCCGGTGATGTATTTTTCTTTAAATCACAAATGATGAAAATAGATTTCCACATGTACACGTGACTAGAAGACCTGGCAATGATTCCACCATTGACAAATACATCAACAATCGGAAATCACGTCCAATGTTATTATATCATTGGAAATCGGTAAAGCACATTCCAGGTAAAGTATTTTCTTTATATCACTAATGGATGAACACAACTTTTCATCTGCACATGGTCGTGTGATAATCTCGCGAGACTTGTATACTCGCGCCAAACGTCGCTATTCGTCGATCGCCATAGACGAGCTGTCGCTCAGGGTGGTGCGGGTCTGTTCATCCCACGATCTTTTCACCCTGGGCTGTTTCATCTCAACCTAATTTTTTATCGGACTGTTCATCCCGGGCTGTTTCATTTCGGATTCGGCTAGCGATGTTTCGGATTAATAATTAAAAGACTGTGGAAAATTTATGTGACAGTACAGCCATTTATCTTTTCGTTTTATGGGAGGCTGATAGTTGCCTTATTCAGTTGATCGGCGACTGTTGAGATCGCGATTAACATTGCTAGTTCTCTTTTGTTTTGTTTCATCGGCGAGTAATAAACTAGGTAATAAAATATTGTTGAAAATTTGTGTATATTTAGTAATACTTCATTGTTTTTCTTTTATCAAATAGTAAACGACCTTGATTGACCAATCACTGCTATTGGGTTTTTTTGTGAAACGGAATAATTGCAATCAACACACGGCCGCCATTATCGATGATTGACAACTCACGTTTTTCCTCATCCACCAAACAACCGTAAGATTTCTTTGCACAGCCACAACAATAACATGGGGATTATCGGCTAATCAGCTTTAATTATTCCGCTTTGATCGTTGCTATTTCTAATATTTTCCATAGAAAAACATTGCTTTGTACGCACAAATTTATCGATTGGTATTGCCAAGCTTGTCGAGGAATAATGCATGTCAACGTGCAGCTCGCGGATTATCGTTAACAATTTCTAGATACTTGTAAAAAGAGTGCATGTCGTGTAAATATTTATTTTAATTTTTGTGTAGGTCATTTTCAAATCAATTCATCAGCATATTATTCGTTTTAAACAAATGCATTACTTTTTACGGGAAACGATGATTATCAAAGAACCGCAAGTGCAACTATTCACTAATGATTTAACGTTTGGTGGAGCCTTTTTACTAATCACGTGTTTCGTGTTAATAAATATTTTCTTTCGTGTTTTGAATTGGCCTATTTCAAATAAATTCATCAACAACATTTTTATATAGATAGTACAGATATAAAAAAAATAAAACGCTCTTTTCGTAAACATTCAACATTTGCAATTTTGCCGTAGGTTCGTTATGCACAACTCCAGGTGCTGTACTTGATGGCGAGGTGTAAATTATATAATTTAGCCTGCATGTTATTTGTGCGTGGGGGGGGGGGGGCTTATTATAAATTGATTTGACAGTTGTGTTAAACCTTTCCTTTAAACTTATTCCCCGAGTCAGAAGCGTCACCTACCCAAGTCAGAAATGTCACATACCTGAGTCTGAAACGTCGAGGTTTTATTCTTGAGTCAGAAATGACGCGGGATCGAAATGACAAGTAATCTATTCATTCCGGGCTGTTTCACCCCCCCCCACACCACCGTCCTTGTTATTGTTGTTTATTATAGATTTAACATCGAATACTTTTAATATGATATTATGGACAGGTTAATTAAATCAAATTATTTACACTTCATAGGTTGAATGTTGGTTATTAGAATAGCAGTTAATTAACTAAGCTGTACTTATTGTTAAATAAACTGTTAAGCACTTACTTATAGTTAAACAAACGTGTACTTTTTTTTATTTATTATTTAATAACAAGTAATTATTTGTTTTGGATTAGTAATAAAAACATGCGGCGAGGGTTGAGTTGTATTCACACATTTAAGTAAGAAGCCAGATAACCTAACAATTAAAATTAATTACTGATCTATGTCTTCATTGCTCTTCTGTAATATCATTCTTTCACATATAATTTTTATCGCAAATTAGTCGGAATGCGAGAAAGGAATTCCAGGGGGAACGATCAGCTGTCCTCTGCACGTGATTAGAATAGTGTCATGTACAGGCGCGACGTCGTGTTTGATATTCATTTTTATACCGATATATTAGAATCCGACGAATTCGACGCCTGAACGGCAGTGTCATAGACTTATACAATAAATATAAAGCATGATTTGGGACACGTGTTTTTACTTAGTGGAATCCATGTCACTAAAAAATAACATAAACACTAAAAAATAAACACTAAAAAATAACATGAACTCTTAAAATACTGGAAGAGACTGGTTCACAGATATAAAATTGGAAAACAATCACATATAAAGAACGATTAAAAAAAAATAAATGCTGCATGCAATCACTAGTTTATACATATTATTATAAAGAACGTTTTAAAGACATTTATTTGCAGCATGCACATTAAAAAGAAATCGAACATTGGAATATCATGGTTTATACATATGAATAACGTTTGGAAGAACTAGCGGCATGCAAACCTCTTAATATTTATCCCCATGTACATTAATTACAGAAATGGTCTGTGTATACACGGTATGCTGAGCTAGTCACCTTTTGGCCAGGTGAATATACGGTGGAGTCATAAATGTCCGTTATAAGTGTAGATTGATTATCTGTTTGGCCGAATGCTTAGGTTTTTCAAATCCTGGGTGCCATATGAAATGCATATTTTCAATATACATGTATGTTAGTACAGTATGGGTTAATCCTGAGATTGGTCGAAAGATGTTGTTTTATTAATTATCACCTGTGCTCACCTGTCTGGGTGCCACACTAAATCATGTCTTTGAATATACAGTTGAGTCATAAATGTCCTTTTTAATGTGTTTTTTTTTATTTACATTCATTATTTGATTGGTCAAATGCTATTGTTTTATCAATTCCCACTTGTATTTACCTGTCTGCGTTGAGGTGAAACATGTTTTTGTTACGACAAAGGGAACGGTCTTATAAGTGTGATTTAAATTGATTTTTTAACAAACAAGGACTTTTTATTTTTTTGTGTTAACCAATTGTATGTTTTTACCAACATCCAACCCACGCAGTGTAAATAATTTAATTTAATCAACTTAATATCATATTAAATGTATTTTACGTTAAATCTGTAATATACAACAACATTGGGATGAAACAGCCCAAGGTGAAAAGATCGTGGGATGAACAGACCCGCACCACCCTGAGCGATAGCTCGTCTATGGCGATCGACGAATAGCGACGTTTGGCGCCAGTATACAAGTCTCGCGAGATTATCACACGACCACATGTGCAGATGAAAAGCTGTGTTCATCCATTAGTGATTTAAAGAAAATACTTTACCTGGAATGTGCTTTACCGATTTCCAATGATATAATAACATTGGACGTGATTTTTTTTTTTTCTAACACTATTTATTCAGTAAATAATTTACATAATATAAATATAATATATATAAGTCTGGGATCTGAAAACAAGCCAGGGGCTTATATAAATTCATCTCCCGTGATTTACCGATTGTTGATGTATTTGTCAATGGTGGAATCATTGCCAGGTCTTCTAGTCACGTGTACACGTGGAAATCTATTTTCATCATTTGTGATTTAAAGAAAAATACATCACCGGGAATGTGCTCTACCGAATTCCGATGGTATAATAACAATGGACGTACCGATTTTTGATGTATTTGTCAATGGTACCGTGAATCATTATTTTTAATGGATAATAATAATACGTCCACGGTAAGTTAAGCATATCTTCGTGTGCATTTTTTTATATCCACCCTTTTTATTCGTACTTCATTTCATATGTAAATAATCGTAATCAAAATGAACCGATCGGATAAACGACTCGCGAGCAAATAAATTTTTCGTCTAATATTTAAACACTTGATAAATTAATCGGCAGCTCGGAAATTAAAGCGATGTCTAGTAATCAAACGCATTACATAATTCGACGGTTCGTCCATTTTTAACCCCCACTCGGAGATATCAAACGCTGTACCATTAAATTAAACTATGGTTCTAATTAAACCATTTTTGTAGTTTTCAAACGATTATTGTCAATTATCAAACGATGTTTTGAAATCAAACTCTATAGCATTTTTTAAAGTCAAAAAACCCCATCTTAAACGATGTCAGTTTCACAATATGATGTTCAGTTAATACTAGTATAGTTTGACCAAACTGATTAAACTTGTAGGGAAACTGAAATCTGGTTAATTGAATGTGGTTATAATTGACAAGTTGTCTTGCGCTCTGTCTGACCAAAGCCGAAACTAGTATTAATTTGGGGGATTACTGCCCCTGTCATTGAAGCCCTCAAAATGTGCAGTATTTATGAGGTGTATGTATGCTTTTGACATTGAAACCTACTAAAACTACATGCAGAAAGACTTGTTACTTATCCTTTGTTTTCTCCCCCTTTTTTATGGCCATTTTACTAACACTTTGGTGTAGAATCATCACAACAATTGGTTTGAATTGATATTTTCTGACCGGTTTGGGTAAATATCCATGGTGGAAGGATAGCAGAGCTCAGATGTTGATTATGGTGATATGTACAGTGGATAGTTACATGTTTATAGTACACTTCAAGTTTGTATATCTCAGAATTTCACTGGTCAACCTCAATTAAACTTGGGAGCAAAGACATCGTCAGTTGTTACTGCCATCCATTGAACATGAAGCTTATTAAATTTGTGGTCAAGCTGAATTAAAAATGTGCACTTCATATTTTGATTAAAAGTGGTAGTGGGCCTACTTTTAAATAATTGAATTTTGTAATCAATTCCTTATCTCCGGTTAGTCCACATGCAGTCACATATAGACCATGCGTCCAAAAATTCCTGCCTTATAATACCTGTAAATGTATGAAGGCTGTTGGTGGCATTACATTATGTACTTCTGCTAGAGACAAATTGTCAGATGGGTTGCAAATGTTTCAAGTAAAACTATGAACTTTGCTCTTTTTTACTCACATTTTGAATTCTAGATTTGCAGCATATTTTAAAATCGTTTTTTTATGTTTTGATTCTATCTAATAAGCTTTGAAACATAGAATTTACATCATGAAAACAGTGATGTAGAAGTTGTGTGAGGTATGAAGAAACTATAGGATTGTGAGTCCCAATTGTCGGAAAAGAGTGTCTAGTTCAGATGCCCCCCCCCCCAAAAAAAACAGTCAAAGCTCTGTTATTCTGAAAATAACTTATCTGTGTATGTACAGAGTTAAAACCCCTTTCCATGCACGGCACTATCAATGCACAGGACAGTCTTGCTGAATAGTCTTTAACCAAACAAAATTGGAATGATGTATTTTGAATGGAATGAGGCTCAAAGTTTGTGGGCAGCTTTCCAGTGTGTGAATTGAGAGCATGATTTTTGTCAGTATCAGCTGGTCCGGGGCAAGGTGTTAATCTGCATTCCACGACCTTCCACTTCTGATATGTCTCATTGCTGAAAATGTTGCAGAGGTTTTAGTTTTTAACAAGAGTTTTTTTTTCAAATTTGGCGTGAAGCATTGGGACAAACTGATCCCGCAGTGAATATTCGCTTGGCCGCTACAATTCGTAAGTAATTCTCTGTAAAACAGATTGGCATTGGGATAGTGAGAGGATGAACACATTCATTCAAGAGTTATGCCCCCTTAAACAAGATACATTGGGGATGCTCGATTCACCAGAATTAAATTCCAAAACTGGTGTAAATCGAGTGAAAAGGAGAATTTCGGAGTACAACAGATGTGTCGACTGTATAAAAAATATCTCAACCAATCATGACAGCTGAAACATATTTTTTTTACCTAGGAATACCTCTCGATTCTACTCACTCCATCTCAGCTGTTAGGACAGTGGCAGGACTGAATTCCGCATCACTCAATTGTAATTCTGTCGATTCGGGACGTTCTGGACTGTGAATCCCCATTATGTAAGATTTAGACAAAGAGCGGACTAGTGGACAATTCTTGCTATAATAGCTCAAAAATAGATAATGTAAAATGGAAATATTGAAAATCTCATTCAAATACTTCATTCTTAGCCAAGTTATCACTGTTTGTAGTTTTGACAAGATGTTTGCATAGTGGTAACCATGCAGGACACAGGTACTGTATATTCAAGACTTAGCCTAGCCATTCCATTTTTAGTTACAATCTCAAATATCCGATGCCATCTACGGTTGATTATGGTCTTGTTTTGTTAATAAATGTCTAATTAATAGAATAGTTTTTAGTTAGTTAGAATGAGCAACTTCAGTAAGATAAATAAGAAAACACAGATATCATTAACTTTAACATTTTATTTTAAGGCACAGTCAAACAAGATCATTTTTGATACATGTCTTAACAAACATTCTATTCTTATAATCTTATATAATATAACTTTGTTTTAACCCACAACCCAAATCAATATAAATCCAACTTATTTTTCTTAAATTCTATTCATTCATAACTTTCACAGCCACATATCATAATACATTACTACGTGCAAGCTCACTACATACATTATTTAACAAAAACATAACAGTTTATTATTAACAATAATAAATTCTTATTAATCTTATAATAATCATTAAAAATATATATTATTCTACTTTATTTTAAATATTTCACCCTTTATTATTAAAGAACCAGGATTACATATTGTGTAACTGTAAAATATGATTTGGTTTCAATATGTTGATTCAAGTCTTGCTTTTACACATTACATTGATGTGTAAACTTGTAAGTTCTAAAGAAACAGGAATTTTGTATTGAAATGGATTTACATGTCATTTTGTTGCTCTACTCGGGTAGCTGGTGAATGTATAGTCTAATACTATAAATATTGCTTTATCGTAAATAGAATTTGTTTCGTGTCCACAATGAAGAAAAATTAATATTTTAGAATCAGATGCTGTCCTGTCAAGGACAATATGGTTTTGAATATTAATTTAGCATCAAGCATGCTAAAATTTATACAATTGGTCATGATGTTAGAATTTTGACCAATCGGCTAGATTGAAGGAAAATATACAGTTACTTTTTAATTAATCCAAAAATCATGTGACGTCATAGACATCAATGCGGATGAGTGACTAGTTGTTTAGCACGTCTATTGCTAGAACACAAAACACTTAACACAAAAATAAATGCCATTTATCATATACCATAGAAGTGTTGTTATTGGTAAAAACAATTCCAAAAATATCAGTCTAAATAAACTTTTTAACCAATATGAATAGTAAGCATAATTGAACATCAATAAAAATATAATCAATCTGAAGTACATACCTGATTTGCAATAAGAATTGAGATATCAAGAGTGACCCTTTTTTTATTTCAAAACAAAGAAAGAAATGAAATAGGGTTTAACATCCAACTGTTCTGCTCTGAACCGGGTTAATGAAGACGGGCATAAACCATACAGACTGTTATGAGGGAATTTTTGCCCAGACAGTGACATTACGGCATCCTTTTATATCGAATTCAAACCATCATGGGATCTTTTACGTGCACATCAATGTGGGAAGGGACCTTGGTTTTTTTTGTCCCATTCGAACTACTAGACAGCTGTCCTAGTAGGGGCCCCTCGTCCTGCAGCACTGACAAGGAGGAACTACGCTGGACTATCGGCCAATGCAGGGATCAAACACGTGACCTCCAGGTTACGAGCCAGTGTCTTATCCACTTACCAATATTACCACACAAAATTATAAAAATTCTCTCAGTTATATAAATTATGGAAACCTGCTGTCTGTCAATCCCATACTTAATTAACTGAACATGGGCACAGAATGTTATTAAAATCATTCTTACTATTATATACAATGTCACGTAACTAATATTAAACAAACAAACAGTTTATAATATACATGTATATTACAAGTTTCACAAACAAATATTTTATGCAGAATTATATTTTTAAATCTCTAATAATATCTTAATTAGCTTAAAATAATATATATACTATCAATTGTACCTTACAGGCAAAAACAAAGAAATAATTAAGAAAAATGGAACAACATTTATATATTCTGAATTTATCAAAACACATAGTAATTCATGCTATTTGGATTTCCTTAAAATATACATTAACAATAAAAGCACTTACATTTATTTAGAGATTATTATAGGTTTAAATGTACAGTACAAGGTACTGTAGATAGTTATAGAGACATGTTTTTCAAACAATGACCTTATAGCTGCTGTTTGTTCTTGTAGTAAGATTTGAATAACAAGCTCAGGCATCATTTGAAATGAAACATTAAATATTATCTACCTTAATAAATTATCATTTGATTAATTGCCATTTTCGTCCTTATGAATATTTTGTATATTTGTAGCATAGTCTTGATTGGATCTTGACTATTTCCTGGATTATTAATTCATATGATATGCCATATTAATCAACAGATTTCCTTGTTACATAGAAAAAAACCCAAGTAAAAAAAACCCCAAATAAATTGTGTTTTGATGTGTAATGCAATAAAAATAGAAAGGATTGGATGGAATACTATTTTTCAAATTTTTTGATATGGCAGTTATATTTTCAGATCACTATGCTAAAAATGCAATTGCAAGACAACCTATCTATATATAGCAATTATTTACAAATAGTTTGCTGACAACAATTTGATTCAATGTAATAATGTACTTTCTAGTAGTCCTACAAGTAGGATCAGCTGACCATGCACAGAGCATGGGCTGTGTAGAAGGTGGTTGTAATCATATTACTATACATGCCACTTTAAATAATCCACACCTCACTTTACAATAGGTTCTACTGTTTATACCTATAGGCAAGTCAACAACTTCAAAACTGCTGAGATTATTATTAGCTATTGTATGTCTTATTACTTTTTAGTGAGACTATATCAATAAATAGCTCAGTTGATGGACTATTTTAAAATGGAATTAAATATGGTGTATATATATATACATGTGGACTATATGCAGAGGTTTTTCCCTCTACACTAAGCTGGATGTTTGACTGGTCTGGGCTTCAGGTTCTAATTTTGCTTTTTTCGTTGCTTCTTTTTTGGCTATTTCTTTCTTTATTTCTTCAGCCATTATGGATTTTGTTTTAGTTAGAATAGTATCAGCACCATTATTTAACATTTTCTCTGCCAATCGTGTACCAAGTTGTTCAGCTAATAAAAACATCTCATGCGTCATACCATCAGATTGAATTATTCCTGCGTATTGATGTCGTTTTGCCTTCCTTGCCTTCTAAACAAAATTAAAAAAAAGAAGACTCAGTCATCTACATCCGACACCCTTTGCCATGTTTTGGAGGGTACAGGGATTGACAACCTTTGTGGTATTTATTGGTAATGAACAAAAAAATATCAATAGTATGTAGCAAAATGTATCAGACATGCCAACAAAAAGCATTCCAAAACCTAAGTTTCCATCAATAAAACTGTTCAATTCAGAATAGGTTGATGTGTGCACAAAGTTTCATAAAGATATCATAAGCTCTTAATAAGATATACTCCTGAATAATAATTGTATACCCCTAAAAAGCTTACTTTTTGTTTAGGTTCAGAGTCATCTGATAATGGCAGTTTTTCTGTGAGTGAATCAAGTACCGATTCTTCACCATCTATACTGTATACACCACCTCTTATCATTAACTACAAATACACATAAACAATACATTTTATTATCATACACTACCTCTTATCATTAACTACAAATACACATGGACAATACATTTTATTATCATACAATGGGGGTTTAACGTCCTACTGTTCTGCTCCCCCATACAGTGTGCTATGAGTGAAATTTTGTCCAGGCAGCAGCACTATGGCCAACACTTATATTGAATTCAAACTGTCAAAGGTTCTTTTAGTTACGTGCATGCCAATGTGTACAGGGTACCTCAGTTTTCGGTCCCATCTGAACGACTAGACAGCTGACTTTGTCAGGCCCTTCGTGTTGCATCCCTGAAAAGGGGGAGCCACACTGGAAAATCTGGATGAACATTCCCAACCAAAGCAGCAATTGAATCACGGACCTTAGGCTAGCAAGCCATCGTCTTACCCACTTAATTACCATGACCTCCCACTAACAGATTAAAATATACTACCAATACTCAAACAAAATGTGACTGTACGGTAGGTCACATTGGGATTCATAGATTCTACTTTTTAATCATATTGATTATATAACTCAGTATTAAAACATACTTCTCCATTCTTTATTTCTGTTTGAACACAAACTGGAACACTACAACCACCTTCCTGTAATAATACAATATAAAACAAACTCAATGATATAATCTATGTCTAGTTGACTAAAGTGTAGTCTACTTTCAGATTCATGTAAATATTTTTAATATTTTCCCATACAATGAATGCAATTTTTAAAGAGCACAGAATTACTATTACTCAGTTGTCAGCCCATACTGCCTAATTGCAGGTTTATTTGTTACAGACATTACCATAAGAAAATAAAAGCAAAAGTGTAACTCTCAATAATATATTTAATGTGAAGTATCTTCATCTAAAATGTGGTTTTATACCAGTAAAAGTCAAGGATTTATACCATGTACAAGGCAGATGGATGGTTGCTATCCTGCGTTTCAAATTTTAACATGTTTATGTTAGATTGAGTGATTATATTTATTTGACAGCAAGGCTCAGTACTAATAGCCTAGCTTTCACAGAATCCAAAGAACATCTTTTCATTTTTTTTATTTCTAGTCTAGATCTAGTGTTTAAGTAAGCAATAAAGTTACATACCAATTTCTTTAAATACGCTCGTTCAGCAATACATCTTAATGCTGTGTCATTATCATGTAAAGGAGATAATAATCTTAGTGTTTCTTCATCATCAGCTCGACATTCTACAGCTAATGCTCCTTGACCAACACAATACATACATATATCTGGTGTTAAAACCTTAATATAAAAACGATTCTATTTACATATTATTTATCACCATATTACATTACTTTTATTATTTATCACATATTGATCTCACTATCCTATCACATTTTGTTATTGATTACAATATTATTGTATTACACTTTTGTAATTTATCACAATATTATTACATAACATTTTATTATTTATCACAATATTGTATTATATCTTGTAATTCATTTCAATATTATACCTTTTGCTATTGATTTTATTTCATTATTTCATTATAAATAATATGTCCACTTTTAAAGAGCAATTATAAATCCACGAAATCTGCACATGGCACATACAGTTGAGAGAGCAAAATGGAGTTTAACGCCCTCTTGGAGGAAACTGGAGAAAACCCACACGGTTGGACAGGCAAGTGGGGAATCGAAACCATTCAACTTGACTCAATGACAGACATTTGATTTCACATGCACAAGTTAATGCACATGACGCCCCAAACCCCTGTATGCAAGGTGCACAGGACACTAGTTTCTCATAATATTATTCAAACTTAATTGTTTGAACTGATTGAATGTTAGACTTCAGTGGAGGTTTGATAATATTTTTCACTTTTTAGATGCAATGATTTTTTTTCTGAGGCTGCACAGCTAGTTTTGGGCACCTACACCAAGACACTGACATTGTGACCTCATGTTTCAAAGTTTGTTATTCATCTCAATATCATATCACACTTTACCACAGAATTGTTTTTGAGAATTCAAGTGTTGAAACTAGAAACATTGTGAATTTTGTAACTATGCTTTAACCAAGCTAGAACAAGAAAATACAACAAATATATCCTTTAGATATGTGAACATCCCAAATAAATCAGACATATTTGATCTGGTGGATGTAGACTTCTAAGCTTCTTACCTCTTTTATTACATCATGCCAGCCCATTCTTTCTAATCCAGCTTTGGCCAATATAATAGCATCATAATTACTTTCATTTAATTTACTCAATCGAGTATTGAGATTACCACGCTGGTAGATGTTAAGGAAATAATCATATGGCATTCATTTTATTTGCATAATAAAAATCATTTAAAAAGATAGGTTGCCGCAGCAGTCCATAAAATTTGTTGCATTCTTAAGAAAATTAAGATAAATAGAAAGCAAAATCTATCTATTGCAAAATATCATTGCTGAGTTGACAGTAATCAAGTGCCTTTGTATCACATTTCAATGTGGGCATATAAAAATAATATAGTTTTATAATTTTCAACCACAGGTTAGGTCTGTTTAGATCCAATTTATAACCGGCCTAGCTATATGGAGGCCTACATGTACTTAAAATAAGAATCTGACATATTTATATATACATGCTGTCATTCATTTTACTTGTTTATAATATAAATAATTTTTATATATGTCACTAAAGTTATAAACTTCGAAAGTTAAAATATTACAATTAAAATTCTACCTCATGTGTAAAATGATGTAATAAAGGATACAATATCTTGTATAACTAATTTGGGATATTTTCTCTTTATCTGTGCAGATCTTCTTAATGAACTTGTTCCAATAATACTGATAATAATAAAACATACATTAAAGATACACTATGGGAGATTAGATACAGAGCTGGCAGTTCTCCCTATCATAGGCGTACGAGCTAGGCCATTTTGGACACCAAATGCTGGAAAAATTTGGCCACACAATTGTACTTTGTAAAAGTTTTATAAAAAAATATTGTGTTCTTGAATGTGTCCAATTTAATAGCGAATTTAAATTCAGAGTGTCTATAGTTAGGCAATTAAATAGAAATCTAAAGACTTGAACCCTCTATTGTTTGGAGAACAGTAAGCCACAAGCTACAGTTACATAAACAACTGTTTTTAGCTGTGTATATTACAAGTAAATAAAATTTAGTTCTCTTTTATTGATGATTTAGAAATTAAGAACTAATTCATCACAAAAGAGATATTGTAGAAACTGTCATGGGCCTTCAAATAAAAATTGAACTTTTTCTTATTTGGTAAAAACTCCTCAGAATCACTTAAAATGCATATTAGAGGGTCTTTGGGGCACTGCCACCAAATGACATTATAAGAGATTCTGGTTCTGTTGCCCTATGCACATGTCCTTATTGGTGTTTCAACTAGTTCTAGTTTAGAGGACCAGAAGTTTCTTATTCTGGTGTGTTTAACATCAAAAAGAGAAAAAGCGACACCAAAATTGACACACAGGATTGCGGCTTCAAGTGTGTCGAAAACGGTTTTGCGTCAGTCAAATTTTCAAAATTTCCGGGTGGGAATTTGCTCATAAGTTCAGTCAAATTGATCCACTCTAAATCAAGATTCTAGCGATTGAAAGGTTAATCTAGTCTCGAACATTACTAAAGTTGGTACGATAAAAAACATAGTCTCGATTATCTATTTCATGATATCTAATCATGAGTGAAAGGTGAGCAGCAAACGGATCATAATCCAATAAACAGGGTAGAGTTGACATTGGGAGTTGATAATGGTATGGATTTATTAATTAATGTCTAATTAATAATCAAAATAACATATCAGGCTCAAAAAAAACCTGCAATAGGCAGATTTAGCTTTGCATAATGTATGTTTATAGAAAGTCTGTCAATTAGATGAATCCAACAAATAAACAAGGATTGGCATCAGATGTTACCAAAATAGTAAGCATACCCTACATTGTCACAACAGAACATATAGCTAATACTTTGGCTAATGATTCGGATTTTATTTTATTCTTGTAATCATGTTTATTACTTTAGACCTGTGAAGGGTGTAATTAAGATTTTGAGCTAAAGATATTTTTTGTTTTACTTGAGAAATAGCTAAAAGTGAGGCCATTTTAAAACATGAAATCACATGAGAATTAATGTTTCAACGAATAAATTTATCTAACAAATAAACACTCCTTTGTGGGATTAAACATAACATATAAAACAACAGATATTTATCACACAAAGTGTGAGCACAACAGCCATGGCAAAAATAGGAATAGTTTCTATAATACCTCCCATCTGGTAAATCAGCTAATGTTTTATCTCGATTACCAAAACTCATTACAACTGCATCACAAGGATCATCCCGTCTGAAAACCATCAATACAAAACTGATATGATTATGTAATAATTTATGATCTAGACATTGATTATAGATTATCAAATATATTTCATGGGATTAGCAGGTTCAAAGAGGCATCAGCACTTTAAAGGTTAAGAGTGATTTATGCCTTTTTGACAATGTATCTAATTGCATCTCCATAAAAATAGAACAGAAGCTCTATCATCCCAGTTATATATAAACTACATCAAGAGTTAAACAGTTGGTTGAAAATGCATTTGCAATAAGTGTTGTATAATTACAAGGGTTCAGCACTCTTCCCATTCCTCTTCTGCATCTACGCTTTTACAATGAAGAGTTGCCTTTTTTCAGCTAACACAAACAGTCAAACCATGGACTTTTAAAACATCATGCAAATAAGGGCATGTGACCACATTCATCATTATTTCTATCTGAACAATGAATTTTTTTCTATAGTGCATATTTACCTGATTGAAAATACCAATCTAATTGAAATTCAGATCTATATTTCATTTCAGTTTTTATAATTTCGATGGCCTACACTACATGTAGATCTAACAAGTTATAGCGGGAGGTCACGCTCAGCCAGTTCAGATGTAAAGCATGCGACATTTGACCCTATAACCTCAGTCATTCGATTAACCAATCAGAATTGTTGTTGCTTTGTTTGAATTTCTATCGCTGATTATGCCTACCCACAATTCCGCGCAAAAAAAGATCAAACCCTCAATTCGACAGAAAATTCGATTGGCTGACCCCTCATTTCAAGCAGAACACGAAATAAATAACAAGTCTTTCAGATCCTAATGTAGTAAAGACAAGTTAACGAAATTTTGAATTATAAAAACGAAACAGGATCTGTATTTTAATCAGTTTGTGAAAATACAAGATATTTAAAGAAAACAAATGGTCCAGATTTTTAAGCCTAAATGAAAGTGAACTATTTTTTCAGTGGAATTAACACAGTTGCAAATAGTCTGTGCTGAGTGCACAATCTTTATCTGCACTGACATAATATCAGGGAATTATCTTTATCTACAATCTACAATACATAACTAAGATTGTCAAACTGGTTAACATTAACTACTACAAAACTTTTCTTTCCAGTCTCCAAATTTTGTGCATCCCTCACTCAAGATTCCCATGCAGGAAAAATATTATTAGTAAAATGAAAACAGAATTTTATTTTTCAGCAAAATAATACAAGTTCAGTTAAGGGACATTTTATTCTGAAAAAAAAATACCTGTAAACACAGCCTATAGTCAAACCATCTGGTAGAGTAGTTGGTAAATCTTTTAAAGAATGGACAACAAAGTCTACTTGTTTTTCTTTTAAAGCATTTTCAAGTTCTCTGGTAAATAAAGACTTCTCTCCAATCTGTAAATAAAATTTTACCTTGACACACAAGACAAAACCGAACAAGCTGTTTACATATCTTATCAAAAGTGGGTTTCTAATATCTATATCAGGTACACATTTACAGGTTAAGATAAAACATAATGTAAACCTGTATTGTTATATAAATGACATAGATTCAAAATACAACGAATACGCCCTAATATGAGATCTATTTATTTTTACAACATTTTACAGTTGAAATTCCTGACAAAAATGTTACTTTGTTCAAGGATTTATAAACTGTCGTAACTAAAGTCAGTCTGCTTTGTAGTTGGCCGTCTGTTCGTGGAGCCACAATGGCTAAATGAGTACGGACGGCACTGGCTCACTTACCAGGATTTATCAGGAGCTGAACAGGTTGAGGGGGCGGCAGCCCCAATCCCCAATCCAGTGAACCGCCCATCAGAGAATGGGGAACATTAAGTTGTTTTGTGCTTTCTATTGTTGTGTAATTGTGTATCTAATTAAAATAAACAACCACCACAGTTTTGTGGAAAATTTGTTTTAGTTACTGATCGATTTATTCTGAATATTTGGGTGACCCCTGACTGAGATTGACCCCCTATGCCTATGGCAAGGAAATCGGTTTCAGTTGTATAGTAACATCTGTATAGCCAGTTTTATTCATATATATTTATGTAAATCAATAATAATATGCATGTTTATAGAAAACATGAAATCTGACACAATGTGTTTATCATTGTGACAATGTCAGATATAGAAACAACAACACAAAACAGTGATATGTAAACTGGAGATTACTGTAGATACATGTCACAGACTTCAAGTTATAGTTCATGTTAATAAGAACAAAAACTTGACAGCATTACAGTTACATATAGAAAGTGGCATGAAATCAATAGAAACTAACGTAAACTGTACAACTGATCTCTTTTTTGAGTGGCATCTGATGAAAAAATATTTTTCAGACCAATAAAATTCTAGAATTCTAGATATGAAAATCTTTGATTGTGCATGCTCGTAAAATTATTTATCTGTTAAAGGCCCAACATGATTATTACACAATTAAAATGCTTTAATTAAATAGTTTTGGTCAAAATATCATTTAAATCCATCAATTCTCACTTAGGTTATGGTCATTAAAAATTTACACTCGCTTCTATTGATTTCATATTTTTGACTTCGAAACTATGTAAATGATCTGGCTTGTAATTCTATAACCGAAATATTTTTTTTTTCATTGTTAAACAGAATGTGTTTGAATATTAATAAATGATTTACCAAAACAATAAATATCAAAGATGGATACAACAGTTGTATGTTAGGTATTACTGTGCCTGACATGTATAAAAATTATGATATTTTCCTTCTATTCAGCGACAAATTAAGGAAGAGTCTGAAACTTTATTCATGACAATTAATCAAACACCAACTAAAGTAAAATATGCACATCTTAGATTTAATAACAAAACCAGGAATCAAATAATAAACAGATTATGGTGAAAATGGCTATTCTGAATTTACTGTCTAAAAAGTATAAATAAAGTCAATACAGCAATAAAAATTGGGTGATTTATTAGCTTGTGGTCATAACTGAGTCTCTTTCTTAGGAACCAAAATATTGAAATCAACAAATTCAAATATCTATTTCAATCTAAAATTAACAGCAATTTTAAAATTGTCCAATTTTGTTCTGTTTATCATTTGATTCATTTCAATACAAGATCTTTTTTTTATAAATGAAACTTTATTGGGGAGAAATGATCATGAGTTTCAATGGAAAGGACCTTTACCTTTGATAATGCAGAATCCAAAATATTATCACCTGTAGTGGACATAGTAACTGAAAAACAAAAAACAAATGAATGTAGGCCTACTCATTAAATTGAGTGAACAGGTTCTTAATCATTAAGTTTAATATTAAAGAATGTCACTAAAAATACTGTTAAAATTCAATGTTGTGTAAATTAAACGACCATGTTTGTTCCAGTCTTACACAATCATCTGAAGTAACTAGGGACCGGGTATCATTCAGATTTGATGAAAAAAGGAAAGAAACTGGGCTTACCATCTATAATCTAATAAACATATTCAATTAATAGATTGTCATCCAGAAAGTGTTCAATACCATCAAGATTCATCAAATAACGCCCAGTTTGTGCTACCATTTAGCTTAAAAAATACCGTTTAGTTTTGACATCGGTCATCTAGTTTATGACCATTTAGTTTAGTTTTGATATTGTTCACCCAGTTTATGGCCATTTAGTTTCATAAACTAGACAACCGATGTCAAACTAAACGCTAGCACAAACTGGGGGTTATTTGATGAATCTTGATGGTATTTAACACTTTCTGGACAGCAATCTACTTTTATTACTATTAACGATTTTTTCTAGTACTGTGCAACCATCTTAAGTTTCAATTGTCAAAGATTTACAAACTTGTTGGATTGGCCACAAGTCCCCATATACCGGTACTGTAAGTGGCATCTGATTTACATAAAACAAGCCACTTGTGATATCAAGGAATTTTCACTTAAAGAAATGTATAAAGTATACAAAGTGAAATCCAAAACTACTCTAGCTGTTGCTATTTTATGCACTGAATAAAATACTACTTTACAGATCAAGTGTTGAGGACGAGGTTCCCTCCCTGATCGAAAAATACAGTACATATATGCTGTATTGAAATTCATTACCGGGTAATTTTTTTTTCTTAAAGGGACAATAACACTCTTGCTGGCTTGACAGCTCCAGAAAATAAATAATAGCCTTATTCTAAGCACTAGATGTTTAAATGTCCTACATGTTGTGTAAATTATCCATTACATCCTATTTTACTTACCCAGGGGGTTCGAAAATATTTCAAAACCCAAGTCACATTTGAAAAGGTTTACGTTAAAGGAGCTAAATCGCTAACATTTGGGACCTAGAAATTGACTCAAGTGGATCGCAATGCATATAATACTGTGATATAAATGTATATAAACTGATTTGCATTCAATTGTTTCCGTTTTAACTCCAATTTCAAATCAGTTATGTTCGGCGAAATAAACCAGAAGTGTCAACCGAAGGCATTTTTTTAGCGTCTAGTTATTCCAGTCTACATGCGCCGTTTGATTTGGTACAATGTTTTTAGCCTCGTTCCTCGAGTCTCTTGCTAGAACTGGGGCTGAAACGCATTATGGTACACGATTCGTGTACCAATGGTAAAATATTTATTTTGTCTTAAATATTGGATATCAGAAGCCCATCTTTTTCCGGTAAGATCACATCATCAATTTTGATTTAAATTGACAAATAATTCGTGTTTTCTATGTTGAAGATTTTGGAAGATATTGAGTTAAAGACTTAGCTCCTTTAACCTTTGTTGAATTTTTCCAATTTTTTAAATTAGGTGTGTTAAGATGAAATTTGTATCATCAATTAATTGGAGTATTGTAAAATAATACAATTTGTTGACCAGAATAAAGATTTAGACATATTATTCAGTTACAACAAGGGTGGTATTGAGCCTTAATTAATATATAAGTGTCTGACAAGAAAACTAAACTTCATATCAACAATTTGAACCTTCAGGGAAGTATTTTGAAATTTTTCTACTGTGTATTATTATTGTACCGATATTATCCTATTTATCACTTAAAAAGCCTGTGGCCTGTCATACCTTCAGTTGATATATTGGAAAGTAAGTGTTCTGCTTTAGCACAAACCTTATATTATTTAAATTTAGTTTACAATTGAAGCCTGTATAACAGTATTTTTCATCAGTGATAATGATAATTATATCGTGGCACTGATTTATTCATTTTTATCAGGGGCATAAACATATATATATATATACCAATCAAACAAAAGTGTTGGGCTCAAAGTGTGAAAGGAATTGAATTACTAGACACGCATCTCTTGTCACTTTGTCAGCCCCGACAAGTTGGAACCAGGTTTATGTAATCCTGAAGATTCTGCTCGGCCCTTGCTGAGATTTGAATTCATGACAGTCTAGTCGGAATGCCAATGCTATATACTACCACAGCATCATTAAAAGAGAATAAGAGATGTTTTAACACTAATAATTCTCATAATCTAAACAAAAATGAATGTACACGCAATTCAAAAATATATCTTAAAACATTTTACTTGTATGTATAGTTTTCTCTAATCTTGGATGGCATTCTTTTAATTTTGTAATGATGGTATTAGTCTGTATCAAGGCCAACTGAAACAAACAAAAAAAAAACATTAATAAAAACAAAGATAATTCTGTTCTGGTGGCAAATAAGCAAACAATCTGATTTATTTGCATACTTCAAAATTTGGTAACATTCTTTATGATTTATCAAACAGAAATTAAAATGATCATTTGGGATTGTTTCACTTTTGATAAAAGCTGCCCTTACCCCCCCCCCCTCTCTTCCCACCCTTAGCAAGAACGTGTACATGTCCTATTATATGGAAAGCTATACATATATCTCAAGAGGTTTTAGGCAGTCTATGAAACCAGCAATTTCGAACTGTTTTGGTCTATCAACACAATGCACAGTATAATCTATTGACAACTTTGTATACAACTCTAACACCAATCATGAGATTCTGTGACTTCTTTTACCTTTACATACACATTATTCTGCACTGGCCGTACAGTGTTATAGTTACATAGTGGAGATCGTAGCCATGTTTGAAAATTGGGTTTTGAAAAAAAGGCTATTATTCTGACATGCAAAATGATCGCTGGGTCACATCTAGTTATGGTCATTTTACATAGCCCTCGGTCCCGACCGGCATATATGGCCTACATCGAACCCATGCTATACAGGGATGCACCCGTATTAACACTTTCTTAAAGGAACTGGAGAAATCAGTATTAACATGTACCTTGTGCCAAAAGGTTAAATATTCAATAATCTATCCGAGTACATTTTGTGCAGATTAAGCCATAACAAAAATTGATTTATATTGTTCAAAAAATATCAATGATAATCAGTGGCTTTAATAGCAGTCCATACATGTATACATAAATGACATCAAAACTTGACACTCCCAATTTTTAAAATTCTAAAGAGGAAAGGGACATGTAATTATTTTAATCTGTAAGCTTAGTCTGAGGACATGATCTTCAACTTGAAATTGAATTATATACAAAAAGATATAATAAATACCATAACAACATGTTAAATTTTGCCTCAGTTAAATTGGTTAGTCACTTAATTAACATAAACATACTTGGCTTGTGACATCACATCACTACCCTAAATATTACAACATAATATTTTCAGAATATCCTATATTATATCATTATCAACAAGATGTATAAAGGTCACTCATCACATACTGTGTAACACTGAACTAAGCCATAAAGATATGTCTATAGATCCCAATAAATTGTCAGGGGGGTTGGGATGGCTTAGTGGTCTAGAGTGCCGCGCAAGCTTGTAGGTTGCAAGCTTGTAGGTTTCCTCCGCGCACTTCGGTTTCGTCCCAAGGCTAAAGACCCCTCCCCGCAAGCGAATTATTGAAATAAAATTAAACCATATGTTAGTCCCGAAATGACCTAGTTTGTGTCGAGTGGACATTAAACCCCATTTCTCTCTCTCTCCCAATAAATTGACACTACTATTTTAATTGAATAAGAATAAATTTCCAGGAGTTGTTAAAGGACAATTACAGAAAACCTGGGCTTTAAAGTATAATACAAACATGATATTTTTTATTTAAGGCAATTTCAAGTTTTAAATTTTGTGACAAATTATGCGGATCAAAGTATACGTCAATTCATTAATGCCAAGATGGGCCTATTTAGATTGCAATAAAATAAGGAAAAAAACTTTAACTGCAGTCATAATCGTTTATCTTGAATAAATTAAATGTAAGATTGATATCTATAATATAGATCCTGATACGTTTTTTCTAAAAAAAAATATATAACTAAGAATGAAAAGGATGTGAACATCATGCCCACTTCAATTATACTTCTATATATAGTATAATTATGTTTTATATAGGTAATTTAAATCTACTGTAAATCAAACAGGAAATACTATACATCAGTCATAAAAAAAATATCCTTTTCTGTAGATTTATATGCTGCTGTACTCAATAAATGTACACACTATAGGTGGTGATAGTGTCCTGGTGCAGACAGTCCAGTTATAAATACTTAATACAATTTTCAGAAAACTAATTATATATTTTCAGAAAACTAATTATATATTTTCAGAAAACTAATTATATATTTTCAGAAAACTAAATATATATTTTCAGAAAACTAATTATATATTTTCAGAAAAATAATTATATATTTTCAGAAAAATAATTACATATTTTCAGAAAAATAATTATATATTTTCAGAAAAATAAAGGGACTATCCCTATTTGAACAGAGTTCCAAAAACAAAAGTCCGAGTATGTACGAAATTTAAACGCCTAAATATAGAGGAATGACATCTACCCCTCTTAAAATTTCAGCTCAAAATATTGAGTCCTTTCGACGTGAACTTTAACATTGGTTTCCGATCAATTTTTTGTTGGGTGACCTGATAATCGATTCCTGTTCCTTTATAGGCCTACACATTGAATGCCACATGCGCTATACTTAATAACGAAAGGTAAATTTCATTTGATTGCTTTGTATTTAATAAAATAAGAGTCTGGTTTTATCCAGACACCGCATACATGTAGTACAGCTTGAGACACCAGTCTCCATTTCCAGATTAAAACTGATGTGTTTAAGTTGTTTGAAGATGTATCACATATATTGAGTTAGTTGCTTGGCCCTCACATGGGGGTTTTAAGTGATTTTAACACAAAATTAAGCAGTTTTATTCTTCGAATTATTATCGGTATTGGTCCTTTAATAAAGGAAAGTAAAGTCTATCTAATGTGCAGTGGGGCATCAACTGTAAAGTTTTGTTGATCTTGTATAGCAACACAGGCAGCTTGTTAAGGTTACATTCTTACATCAATTGTTATGGCTTAAAGTAGCTAAGTTTCTAACTCAATATCATCCAAAATCTTCACCATTGAAAACACAAATTATTTGTCAATTTAAATCAACATTGATGCTATGATCTTACAACAAAAAAATGGGCTTCTGATATCCAATATTTAAGACAAAATAAACTTTTTACCATTGGTAAGAGACTCGAGGGACGAGGCTAAACACATTGCACCAAATCAAACTGCGTATGGAGACTGGAATAACAAGATGCAAGAAATTTGCGTTTGATTTAGATTACTGGCTATTTCGACGAACATAACTGATTTGAAATTATTGTAAAAACGGAAACTATTGAACGTAAATCAGTTTATACATTCAAATTACAGTATCATATGTGTTGTGACCCACTTGTGTCAATTTCTAGGTCCGATATATTAGCGATTTAGCTCCTTTAACATACAAGTCTACCTCGGTTACCATTTGCAAGTCTATTTATAGTTTTTATAATAAGGAATAAAGCAGTACGTCACATTTCAGTTTCAAGTTATACATGCAGAATGTAATCAGTAATTTTTATGGCTTGATTAATTGTATCTTAACTGTTCAGCCAGTAAAAAACAACCAGTTAAATTCAGATAATAAATATGATCATTCATTAGTATTTATTAGTAGTGGGCTAATTTACACTAAATCAACCTGATAGGATCTAGAATTAATTCTAATGTATACAGAGCAATCAAAGTTGAACTACTGAACAAATATTGAATGAACCATTGGTAAATAACCAATGAAAACTGTGTAAGAGAGAGAGAGAGAGAAATGAGGTTTAACGTCCACTCTGCACAAACTAGGTCATTTTGGGACTGACACATGGTTCAATTTTATTTAAAAAATTTTTAAACTCATATAATGGAATTGGACATATAATGCAGGTAATGTTGAAAATCACATTTGGTGCCGTCATGATGTGTAAAATGTGGCTATACATGTAGCTTGGGTCAGTACAATGCCTACAGTTCTGTGGAAGATGCAACTTTGATATAAGTTCAATTTGTGATGACAGAATTATTGCAACATATAATTCTTTTGTGAGAAAAATAATCATTTATAATCTGTTGCAAATTAAGTATTGGTTATTTCACTCTCTTCCCAATTTCAGATATAATCTCTAGCCGGAAAACGGTCTATAACAAATTACCACATTGTTAATAGAAAAAGAAAATACGAGGAATCTGTGACCAATTTCATTAATATCAGTAGAACTTTTTTCTTTGATTGGCATTTAGTAGTTGAACATACATGTATGAACACAAGGTACAGTTTTACAATACACAATTACTGAGTTTGACACTAAGTGACTTTCTCGTCTATCAAGCAAATGATACAAATATATACGTGAATAGTAGGGAAATATACAGAATATGCAATAAAGATTAGAATCAAATACAATCATTCGTATCATTTACTATGATATAACTATGAAGTAATTTGTTATCACACTTTTAATTGAATTGAATTGTGTACTTTTATGTATCTGAGTTATATGACTAATTTGCATAATTAGATTTTACTGAAAATTTCTAATTCTTTAGATTTTACTGAAAATGTCTAATTCTTTAGATTTTACTGAAAATGTCTAATTCTTTAGATTTTACTGAAAATTTCTAATTCTTTAGATTTTACTGCACTGAACATGATTGAGTATAGTTTTGAGAAATGATTAAAATTGCCCTACATTACATTTACGAATGTAGACTATAGTGAAAGGCTTGGTGACCTGTACCTTCAGACATATATATTTTATTTTCAAATCCAATGAAAGGTGTTGATTTCAAATACCACAATACATGTACATCTATAGCCTTGAATGTTCTATTAAAGCCACATGGTAAAAATATGTATGTGCACACATAGCAATAGCTTTCACAAATATATTTTACATTTGTCTTACTTGAGCTGAAAAAAAGCAGTTCTAAAAACCATAAGATAATTCTCATCATATTGTTCTCACCATGATTGGATCCCTCTCAATCTTTAATTTCAAATGGAAACTCATTTTTTAAATTCAATAACATATTGTTCAGAATTTATTTGGCTTCAATTTTTAGGCAGATTACTGTTAGGTGAAGCAAGTTTCAGAGGGTTAAAGGAGCTAAATCGCTAATTTTTGGGACCTAGAAATTAACCAAAATGGGTCGCAACTCATATAATAAGGTATGTCCAGCAAAATATGGCATGAGTGTCAACGAATTGATATTTCTAGCGTCTGGTTCTCCAAGTCTATTGTGCATGCTCTCCAGATAAGTTATGGCGCCATATGAGTTGTGGTATATGTCTAACCTTGTTCTTTCTGGTCACTTGATACAAATGACACTGAAACACACTATTCGTGTACCAAAAGTAAAATGTTTATTTAGTCTTCTATTATTAGATACATTTTCAAGGTAAGATTTGAATTGACAGATAATTTGTGTTTTCAATGTGTAAGACTTTGGATGATATTGAGTTAGAGACTTAGCTACATTAAACATGGGCAACTGGCTTCAACCAACTGGAACTAGTTGCATTGAGTTGCTTCAAGTTGTCCTTTATCAGTCACATTCACGACAAAATGGACATGTCTTGGTCAGGGGTATATCCAGAGGGGGGGTTTGGGGCTCACCCCCCTCCCTGCTCAGCTACATAAAAAAAATAATGCCTTGCGTCAATGAAATTACATCACAAAGTGATCCTACATCAGTATGAAAATGATTTCTCTGTTTAAAAAGCTCAATTTGTATGTATGCCTACATGTATGTAATTTAGAGACGAGGATGGCAGATTTCGGTGACAGAAACCTGGCAAACTCCCTCCTGCAAAAATTCCTGGATCTGCCCCTGTTGTTTGTAAAGTATCATTGTTACAATAATGAACAATCTACCCTTTATCTTTGCTCAGAATAAACTAATGTGAATGAAATTTTCAATATATTCATTTTTCAATATCTAATTTTGAACTATTATGGTAAGAACATCCAGCTCTTTATCTAAATCTTACACAAGCATCTTTAAGCTCACGTCATTGCCGCTATTCTCATCAATCATGTATAAATGCCTGAAACAACAGTATCAACCTGATAGACCCAATAAACCGGCTTAATTAAATGAAAAGGTAATCTGTATGTACACACATGTGGTGATGGATGAAGTATGATGCAATGGTAGTTTTTACTATCAAAGTCCTCCTATTTGTTCTTGTAGACTGATTTAAAGGGACAATAACATTCTTGCTGGCTTGGTAGCTGCAGAAAATAAATAATACCCTTATTCTAAGTACTAGATGCTTAAGTGTCCTACCTGTTGTGTAAATTATCCATTACAACCTATTTTACTTGTTCAGAGGGTTCGAAAATATTTTAAAATCCAAGTCACATTTGAAAAGGTTTACGTTAAGACTTTTCAAATCAATTGGTTTAATTTTTCCAATTTTTTAAAATAGGCGTGCTAAGATGAAATTTATATCATCATTTCATTGGAATATTCTAAAATTTGTTGACCAGAATGAAGATTGGGACATATTATTCAGTTACAACAAGAGTGTTATTGGGGCTTTAACACATTTGCATACCATGATAAACATATAACTTTTCAATAAATAGGCAATGAAAGTATGGGACATAACAATATGCCTGTGCTCATTAGAACAATCAGACAGAGCCAAGTAAAGCTCAACTTGATTTTGTCATTAAAAGTACTAAACTAATACGCTTATATATCAACAATATGAAGTTATAAATGATTTGTTGAACTGTTTTGTTATTTAGAAAAGCTTACAGTATATCTCAATATTTTGTGCACCCAACGATAAATTCTGTTATTTTTAAGTGGGTGTAAGTTTTCGGAGGATACCTGTTGGCCCTACTAGTACAATGTACATGTATACCGAATAGTATAATTAATTTTTACCAAGAATTTCATAAAATTAGACGCTCTGAGACAAAAACTCTGCTTATTAAGGTATGAACAAGTAAAATGGGTCTTCTTAATGTCCTAATTTTCTCCATCTAGGGGGGGGGGGGAGGGACAGGAGTTAATTTAAGTACTTGTATAGGATTAATGGAATTGAGTGGAGGTCAGACAGTGGCAATGCTTTGCATGTTTGTTTGTTATTATTTCGTCTTTCTATGAATGAAGGACTCAACAAGAATAAAAAAATGTTCCATGTGAGCAAGGCATTGGGTGGGTCCTTAGTCCGTACCCCTAGAGCATTCCCTCTGAACATATATGCACACCTGTACATAGTTAGTAAACCATTAATCAACATGTCATTTATATATTTACTTTAGACTTTACTCCTTTAGAATTGTATAATACTGTAATTGATCGAATAATCTAAATATCTTGTTTCCATTATGATTATATCATACATGTATGATGTCAATAGGAATGAGTCAAATACAACGACTGAACTCGAAAACACAAACACTTCACTTGCATTACCCTACATATAATTATAAATTATACATTATTGTCTATATCCGCTAATTGCTAATTGATTTATTCTTTCTTTCTTTGCATGTAAAACCAGTTTGATATCTTAAAATATCCACACTAATTGCTATAATTAAATTATTACTTAGTTTGATAATTATCAGTTGTTCACATCACACTGTTAAATATCTGCCAATAATTTTATTTTGCCAATAACAATAGATACTGTCAAGTCATGTCCAACTCATCTTTCATTGAGTTTCAAGGACTAGGCATATCCTGATCCATGTTGGGGCCGTTGGCTATTATCTAATCGAGAACCACCATAAAATATAGAATAGATAGAAAGTGATTTGTTATTTTATAAAATCTCTAAATAATTAAACTTACCTGACTCTTCCTGGACCCAACAACAACTGTGTTTTCTGACATCTTGTGACTTCTCTAAAGCCGACAAGTTCTCTAACTAGTTCTCTAACTTCCCCTAATCAGACCAACACTCGACTTGTTTTCTTCGTGTTCAGTGCAGTCTTGTTAGCTACTGGTGTAAAGTCATGTGATCAACCAACATTTTTTTTCTAGGCTCAGTCTATCCAGTCTATTCATGCGCTTATAGATGGTCTCGACGTTTCGGTCTCAGGTAGGTGA
Source organism: Patella caerulea (assembly GCA_036850965.1). NCBI lineage: Eukaryota > Metazoa > Mollusca > Gastropoda > Patellidae > Patella > Patella caerulea. Next base: position 21,363,161 of record JAZGQO010000011.1, read on the forward strand.
CGACTCGGACCCAAGGATAAGAATGGCGTCAATTCAGGCGCGGATCCAGGAGGGGGGGGGGCAGGGGGTCCCCCCCCCCCCCCCGCTCAGGCTTGAAAATTTTTTATGCGATTTTATTGGCGATTTTTAGACCTGTAATTTTGGAATTTACCTTCCGGAAATACGCCAGAATGCACCAAATTGAATCTAATTTACCAATTTTTTCTGCGGGAGGGCCCCCAAACCCCCTGTAATGTTAGCGGTGGCAATTATCAAACCTGGACACCCCCCCCCGCCCCCTGCAAAAAATCCTGGATCCGCACCTTTTATTCTCAGTCGGACTTTCATAAATTATGTATACATAATTCCACTTATCGATATGTCGATGCTATTCGAGCTGTCATTGTATAATACTAAAGTTAGAGATCATGTAGAATTCACTGTACTGATTGCTCGAAATTTAAAATACTACTGACAGTGACACGTTTCCTACTTGGATCTGCGTCTCGAATTTGACAACATGGCTCTTTCGGCTATATTATATATTTTCAGATGTGACGTCACCCTTGATGTTGACATATCATTTAATCATGGTACGGGCAATGTGCCAAGCGTACATTATTTATACTTATTGATATATTAAACCGGTGTGACGTATTTCATTGACATGCGCGTGCTGGAAAATGTCTTTATTGTAAGCTGTTTAATGGTCTCGTGCAAGATATTGCGTAATATAAAGATACAAGACTTGTGCTAACGCACTCGCTCATTAAACTGCACTTAATTGATGCGTGAGCCTAACCTATCTTCTTGATTATATCTACGACGGTAACACGGTTTCATAGTGCATTTTGCATGCGGGAAATATACTGGCCAATTACGCTATTTTACCGTTATTTTGTCTACACAATGAACATCCATTTGCTGATTACATTATTTAGTATATACTGGGTTTTTTTTTAGTTTTTTTTGTGTTTTTTTTTTTTTTTTTTAGGACTTCGAATTTTGTCTACTGGTTTAGATTGTTCGTATACTTGGTATTATTTTATTTTATAAGATGCAATTATTTTATAAAACATTATCAAATAATTTATTTGCTAATTAGATACATGGAATACAACGGAGCCCGGTAAGGGACGCAAAAAAAATAGAAATATAATAACTGGCGCGCGCCTGATAAATAACAGCGCGCGCCTGATAATAACTGGCGCGCGCCTGATAATACATTTCCAATAAGAAATAGGATGAAATGGGATTTAAGTCCTATTGTTCTGTTCCGACTGGACTATAATGAAGACGGACATACGCCATATATAGTGCGTGCTGTGAGGAAAAATTTGCCCGGACAGCTGTACTATACGGCTTACTCTTACATGTATATCGATTTCCAAATACCAATGGATTTTTTACGTGCATGCCAATGTTTACACCGTACCTCGGCATTTCGTCCCACCCCAACGTCTGTACGCTATCCAGGAGGCCGCTTGTTCCATCCCTGCCTTGGCCGAGAAATTTCATCGGGATTTCCCGGCGTGGTTCCTCCTGCACCATTGGTTGACATTTACGCAATTTTCAATCCCGTTCAAAAATTGAGAATGAATAGAACTGAAATATGGCACATATAAAATACAAGAGGGTCTGGGCTATCTGTGAATTATCGTCAATAATCACAGTCCGAAGCAACCTTTTGTGTTAAGTCCGAAATGACACAACCGAAATGACGTGATACCGATAGACTAGCTACCAGGGCGATCTTCGGGTGTAGACTATGGTCGTTACTACAGACTGAATCAGTCCCCAGACGCAAATGGCCCTGCACTCGTGGCGACCATGCATGTCAATTGTTCCGCCTACTATACTATCTCATATCCGTCATGTATTTTGAATAATTGGTTCATTCTCCATACTGCGATATGAAAGGAAGCTTTTAGTATTTTACAAATACTACAGGATTCGTAAATATCAGAATATTTTTTTATTGGATTTATGTCCCCCAAGATCATTTCACACAATTTTTTGTAGTGGTCCTATATAATATTCGAATACGAGGATCCTAAACTGGCAAATTCATGAACAAAACACGAAACCAAATCCAAGTTGTTAACATCTGCTATACTCCATAGCACGCTCAACAACTTTCGAGTGGTAACAAGTGAATGTTCCGTGTAACCATATGATGCAACCGAAGATCGCCCTAGACCGGATGTAAGATCGAAAATGGTGAACGTGACGAAAGGCATATTGGTTGAATGTGATCCTGCTATGAAACAATTTTTGTTGCATTTAGATGAAAAAAATGCACTTGGTCGAAAATTTGTGATTCAAGATTTAGATGAAACCCATCTATTTATTTCTAGTGACATAATAGAAATTCTGCAAGATAGAATTGACGATCTGATGGACAAACTTTCCTTTCCACTGGCCGAAAAGTAAATGAAAACGAAAGTAGAGATTTAAACCAGCGTAGGACTCCAATTATGCCGGTAATAATATCTGTATCCAGAGAAACTGCTCAGCAACTGTAAAAGGAATTTTCAACAGATAAAAAGTACGCTAACTATTTAGGGTTTCACACTGCGTAGCTTGTGTGAAACACTATTGTTTTTGTTAAAATTATTAGGGTTTCACACTGCGTAGCTTGTGTGAAACACTATTGTTTTTGTTAAAATTATTATTCTTATTATTAGGCTTTCAGACTTTCGTCTGAAAGCCTATTGAGATTACTAAAATTATTATTTTTTTTTTTATTATTATTATTTACCGCCGGAGCCTATTTCTCTATGATCGAAAAGAGATACCGATCTGCGGTTCATCTTTCTATTGGGAAACCATGTGGTGGCTACTCAATAAAGCAATTTTTGAACTTCTGCGCAGACCGGAAGTGGTCGAATTTTGAACGTTGGTAAAAAATAAAAAATAGGCCGTGGTTTCGTCAATTCTCTACCTATATTCAAACAAATCACATTTTTGGAAAGCCTGAGACTTTTCCAAGACAATAGCAATCTCACATTTCGCAATTTCGAAACTTCGTCGCTGACTTCTATCGTTCGAAAATTCAAAACACGTCGCCTACGAGACAATTTTTGTTATTTTTCAAAATTTGCAAATTTGACCTACATTTTTGGATACCTGACGTCAATCCGATTCCAGTAATATAAGTTTCATTCAGAGTTATCGCCCTTTATTTTTCGATTTTTTTCGAATTTTCTTCCCATTTTGTGAGCTGTGGTGCTGTTTTACAGCCAAAATGATGTTTCTGAAACTTACGGAACATGAAGTTATAGTCCAATACCAACTGATAAAGCAATTTCGACAAGAATCCTTTAACCGGAAGTGGTCGAAATAATGTGCAATATTTTGAAAAAAATGCAAAAAATGGATATTTTGGGGGAAAACGCGATTCCTCCGCCCGATATCAATGGATGAAAGAAATTATGGTACCATTGGACTGCACTAGGATTGTACTATCCTATGATACCCAATTCATACGGATATTATGATCAGGCAGCAAAATATGGCACGCTGAAAATCAAGTATTTTCTGATTTGGAGCGTTTATGGACCCCTATATCTCGAAAACTTAACCGCAACTTTTTTTTAAATTTTTTCTATCGAGAGTCCTTTCGGAGTTAATTTGCATGAAATCATCCAATAGGCCTTTGAAATATCTGGAATAGGTGAAATAACGGACTGAAAATCGAAAAAAGTCGAAAAATCGTGAAATTTGGGAAAATGCTCTACTATTTTTTTATTTGAAGAGAATTTTTAAAAAAGGTTGTATATTCAGATAGCTGACCTAATTAAGATTCTAACGATGTATAATATGTATGTAATTATTGAAATTTAATTTTCGATATTTTAAATTTTTTTCATTTTTGGCACTTTTGAACACAGGATTTCTCAGGGGCATTTTATCTGATCAGATAATGTAATATATCATTACAGAGCACTGTGGCCATTTTAGTGCCCAAACCGGCTATTAAAAATATTCCGACAATATTAACCATACCGGAAGTATTCAAAAAATGAAAAAAAAGGTTAAAAACATTGTCTCACTTTCACGTTATTTTGCCTATAAAAGAGTGAATTATTATTCGATTTGCAATATTTTTTTTCCATTTGATGCCTAATGCCAATTTGGACTAGGTCAAGCCAATTTTACAATTTCACTGTGACCGGAAATGACGTCATTTGGGCAAAAACTGTATTTTTAACCTAAAAAACAAATATTTTATTCAAATGAGTCTGCCTTATAATATTTTTAAAATTATGATATTTGATTTCCATCAACCAATAAAATGAAGCCATACGACCATACAGATACCACAAAATGGTTTCTAACTTGTACGGTCACAGAGAAATAGGCGATCTTCTATAAGTCACTTTTCAAGGTTTTTGGTCTATAAAAGTGTCAATTATTATTCGATTTTTACAATTTATTTACCATTTCATGCCTTATGCTACTTATGACTTCTATGAACCAAGTTAAAATTTTCAATATCATCGGAAGTAATGTAATTTTTGCAAAAAACGTATTTTTAGCCTTTAAAACAAACATTTTTTTGAAGGGATTTATATTTATTATTCGTTTAACTTTATAACGTCTGACTCTAATGGGCAGGAAGACTGAATCAATACCATCATATTGATATCAAGAAAAATCTTCTAGCATGTTCCCTTGACGAAAAATAGTCAATTTTCCCAGGGTCACTTATAAGTTTTTTACCTTCTTAATTTCAGTTGATGGGTTATGTGTTAATTATAGCCTGGTCGAGCTATCCTCAAATCTCGCATTAGTGGGAAAAAATTCCTACCCAAGCGATTATTATTTCATATGAACAAGTAGGGTGAGTAGTCTTCCAGAAAAATTTTCCCCTTTGATCGGCCTTGGGGAAAATTTTTAGGGGGCTTTTTTGATTGGACCCCCGAAATCGCCCTAAAATCCGTTAATAGCTATGATAACTCGCTTAATATTCATATTTAGGGTTAATAATGTACTAGAAGCCTATAGGAAATCGATACCAAGGAATTCAAAAAAGAGGTCAAAAATGACCTATGACGTCACTGTGACGTCATAAGTCGAAATGGCGCCCAAAATTGTTCCTGTCATTTATATTTTTGCTCAGTTTTAGTTTGTTTGCTTATGTGCTGTGTTGGGCTGCACTATACTCGCCGATATCCGTCTGATCAGTATTGTTAACACTGCTCACTGGTCAGGCTCCGTGATTTGACTGGTATCAAAAGACCTTTCTACAAAGCCGCTGCATGTTTTCTGTATGTAATGATGAATGAAGATGACAGTAACTTTTCTGAATCTTGTTGTGTTATGTGTGAGGAGGGTTTTACTCAAGAGAAGGCTACAAAATTGTACAAAAAATAGGTTGCCAGGCAACGAAACATACGCCCACACAGCAGCCAAATCGTCCGGGCAGTCAACAAGAGTTGTTGCATTTTAAATAATCATGAGAAAATCATAATTTAAACTCACCCATAACTACGGTGTAACTGTGATATAATCAAACGTTTTTTTAAATCAGATAATAATTGTGACCTCCAGAGGGACCACAAGCTAAAAAGGGCGATTTTTCGTACAATCAGGGGCCAAAATTCAGGAAGTTACGATCCGATATGGGCAAGTATGCAATGGAACCAAGATCATAAGGTTATAAACATGTATTTTAAGTTTCATCAAAATCAATTCAAAATTGTGACCTAAATAGGGTCCACAACCTTTATGTAACATATTTTCACACAATTCGCGTACAGACGGCGGCCATTTTATCCGTCAACTCTGGTCAGATTTTCACGAAATTCAATTTCTATTTTCATTACCATGAACCCGTGATATAATCAAACGTTTTTTTAAATCGGATAATAATTTTGACCTCCAGAGGGACCACAAGCTAAAAAGGCCGATTTTTCTGACAATCAGGGGCCATAATTCAGGAAGTTACGATCCGATGGGCGCAAATATCAAAAGTAACCAAGATCTTTGGGTTATAAAGAAACATGGCAAGTTTCATTAAAATCGGCTCAAAATTGTGACCTCTATAAGGTCCACAGCCTTGATATAACATATTTTCACACTATTCGCTTACAAACGGCGGCCATTTTGTCCGTCAATTTTGGTCCGATTTTCACGAAATTCGAACTCGGCCTTCATAACCATGGAACGGTGATATAATCAAACGTTTTTTTAATAGGATAACAATTTTGACCTCCAGAGGGACCACAAGATAAAAAGGGCGATTTTTCGGACAATCAGTGGCCATAATTCAGGAAGTTAGGATCCGATTGGCGCAAATATCGAACGGAACCAAGATCTTTGGGTTATAAACATGCATTTCAAGTTTCATCCAAATCGGTTCAAAATTGTGACCTCTACACTGTTCACAAGCTAAAAAACGTGATTTTTCATACAATCAGGGGCCATAACCCATGAAGTTACAGTCCGATATATGCCAATATCGAAAGGAACGAGATCTTAGGGTGATAAACCTATATTTTAAGTTTCATTGAAATCGGATAAAAATTGTGACCTGTAGACTGTTCACAAACAATTGTGGACTGACGTACGGACGTCCGGACGAACAGGGGCGACGACAATATACATCCACATGAAAATGTGGGCGTATAATAAAAAGGTCGGGGTACGCTTTTTCGCCTCGCCGAGCTAAGGGGAGATTTGACTTTACAACAGCGGTCACTTACGGAAGGTAATCTATATGTTCATGAAAGCTGTCGTCGGCCGTATATCGACGAAAGAACATCGACATGTAGCACTGATGCTTCTATGTGGTGAACCTGCTATTTCCGAAGCTCGTCATCCAGATCGCAATCGCATTAAACTGGTGGAGACGATGGAAATTAGAAGCACGTCCCTGAAAGCGTCTGAACGGGTGTCCTCTAGCTTGACCGATGAAATAAGAGCGATCTGGATGACGAGCCTCGGAAATAGCAGGTTCACCACATAAAAAGCAGTGCACTTTCCATTCGAACTGTGGTACTTCGGATCGCAATTTTTTAGGGCGTGGTTCACCACTATCATCAGTGCTACATGTCGATTTTCTTTCGTCGATATACGGCCGACGACAGCTTTCATGAACATATAGATTACCTTCCGTAAGTAACCGCTGTTGTAACGTCAAATCTCCCCTTAGCTCGGCGAGGCGAAAAGGCGTACCCCGACCTTTTTTGTACAATTTTGTAAAACCCTCCTCACACATAACACAACAAGATTCAGAAAAGTTACTGTACAGAAAACATGCAGCGGCTTTGTAGAAAGGTCTTTTGATACCAGTCAAATCACGGAGCCTGACCAATACTGATCAGACGGATATCGGCGAGTATAGTGCAGCCCAGCACAGCACATTAGCAAACAAACTAAAACTGAGCAAAAATATAAATGACAGGAACAATTTTGGGCGCCATTTCGACTTATGACGTCACAGTGACGTCATAGGTCATTTTTGACCTCTTTTTTGAATTCCTTGGTATCGATTTCCTATAGGCTCCTAGTACATTATTAACCCTAAATATGAATATTAAGCGAGTTATCATAGCTATTAACGGATTTTAGGGCGATTTCGGGGGTCCAATCAAAAAAGCCCCCTAAAAATTTTCCCCAAGGCCGATCAAAGGGGAAAATTTTTCTGGAAGACTACTCACCCTACTTGTTCATATGAAATAATAATCGCTTGGGTAGGAATTTTTTCCCACTAAATATTTACCTGGACCAGGCTATTATTTATTGCCCGATATGTATAAACAAAGTTTTCTTTTGTATGTTGCGAATTTTCGACTTATTTTTCACCTATAAAAATTTCTTTCGGCAGCGGAATTGACGTAATTTTGCCGTAATTTACAATTTTGACCGGTCTTTTCGCCAGCAAATATTACTTTTACATATGATAGAGGGTGCCACCGAAGCAAAACAATTAAAGTATAGTTTGGTAGCTCAATGGATCGGCTATGGTATAATAAACTTCCTGTATGATTCCTGAAAGCCGGTTCAGTGCTGCTTGCAGGTCTAGTTATTATTATTATTATTATTTACCGCGAGGGCCTAGATCTCCATGATCGAAAACAGATATCGATCTGGAATTAGCTTTTCTATCGGGAAACCATGTGGTGGCTACTTGATAAAATATTTTTGAAATTTCTGCGCATACCGGAAGTGACCGAACTTTGTACTTTCTCTAAAAATTGAAAATCGGCCATAGTTTCGTCAATTCTTTATCCATTTTCAAACAAATTACATTTTTGGAATCCCTGAATCTTTTCTGGGACAATGGCTATCTCACATTTTTCAATTTCGAACATTCGTCTATGACTTTTATCGTTCGAAAATTGAAAACATGTTGTTTACGAGACAATTTTTGTTATTTTTCAAAATTTTCAAATTTGACCTACATTTTTGGATACCTGAAGTCCATCCGATTCCAGTAATATAAGTTTCATTCAGAGTTATCGCCCTTTATTTTCCGATTTTTTTCGAATTTTCTTCCCATTTTGCGAGCTCGGGTTTCGTTTTATGGTAGAATTGACGTTTATGAAACTTCTGGAACATGAAGTTATAGTCCAATACCAACTGATAAAGCAATTTCGACACGGATCTTCAAACCGGAAGTGGTCGAAATAATGTTCAATATTTTGAAAAAAATGCAAAAAATGGATATTTTGGGGGAAAACGCTATTTCTCTGTCCGATATCAATGGATTAAACGAATGAAGGTACCGTTTGATGGCACGATTGTTGGACTATCATATGATACCCCATTCATACGGATACTATGAACAGACAGCAAAATATGGCACGCTGAAAATCAAGTATTTTCTGATTTGGAGCGTTTTTGGACGCCTGTATCTCGAAAACTTAACCTGCAATATTTTTTAAATTTTTTCTATCGAGAGTCCTTTGGGAGGTATTTGACATGAAGCCATCCAATAGGACTTTGAAATGTCTGGAATAGGATAAAAAAGGGACTGAAAATCGAAAAAAGTCGAAAAATCGTGAAATTTTGGAAAATGCTCTACTATTTTTTTATTTTAAGAGATTTTTAAAAAAAGGCTGTATATTCAGATAGCTGACCTAATTACTATTCTAACAATGTATAATATGTAAGTAATTATTAAAATTTAATTTTCTATATTTTAAATTTTTTGCATTTTTGGCACTTTTGAACATAGGATTTCTCAGGGGCATTTTATCTGATCAGATAATGTAATATATCATTACAGAGCCCTGTGGCTATTTTAGTGCCCAAACCGGCTATTAGAACTATTCCGACAATAATAACCATACCGGAAGTATTCAAAAAATGAAAAAAAAGAGTAAAAACATTGTCGCACTTGCGAAAAACTTGATTTCTCCCTTAGGTAATAGCGGACCAAAAGAACTAAAGTGTCGCTGGATAGCCCTATTAATGGACCATCATATGGTATCTAAATAATACGATTTCGATGGTAAGGAAATAAATAATTGTATGCCAAAAATCTAGTATTTTCCAATTTTTATACGCCCACATTGAAATGTGGTCGTATATTGTCGTCGCCCCCGTCCGTCCGTCCGTCCGTCGGTCCGTCCGTCGGTCCGGCGTCCACAATTGCTTGTGGACGCTCTACAGGCTAAAGTTAAAATCCGATTGACTTTAAATTTATACACAGTGTTTAAGGTCATGAGACGAAGAAGCCTATTGTTTTTCAGCGTTTTCCGATAATAACTACCAGAGTTATGGCCCTTGATCACTTCAAAATATCTTGTGGACGCTCTAGAGGCCAAAGTTAATATCCGATTGACTTTAAATTTATACACAGTGTTTAAGGTTATGAGACGAAGAAGCCTATTGATTTTCAGCGATTTCCGATAATTAGTGCCAGAGTTATGGCCCTTGATCACTTCAAAAAATCTTGTGGACGCTCTAGAGGCCAAAGTTAATATCCGATTTACTTTAAATTTATACACAGTGTTTAAGGTCATGAGACGAAAAATCCTATTGATTTTCAGCGATTTCCGATAATAACTACCAGAGTTATGGCCCTTGATCACTTCAAAATATCTTGTGGAAGCTCTAGAGGCCAAAGTTAATATCCGATTGACTTTAAATTTATACACAGTGTTTAAGGTCATGAGATGAAGAAGCCTATTGTTTTTCAGCGATTTTCGGTAATAACTACCAGAGTTATGGCCCTTGATCACTTCAAAATATCTTGTGGACGCTCTAGAGGCCAAAGTTAATATCCGATTGACTTTAAATTTATACACAGTGTTTAAGGTCATGAGATGAAGAATCCTATTGATTTTCAGCGATTTCCGATAATTAGTGCCAGAGTTATGGCCCTTGATCACTTCAAAATATCTTGTGGAAGCTCTAGAGGCCAAAGTTAATATCCGATTGACTTTAAATTAACACACAGTGTTTAGGGTCATGAGACGAAGAAGCCTATTGATTTTCAGAGATTTAAAATAATTATTGCCAGAGTTATCTCCCTGGATAACTTCAAAAAATCTTGTTACGCTATAGAGGCTAAACTTATCATCCGATTGACTTTAGATTGATACACAGAGTTTAAGGTGTTGAAACGAACAAGTATTTTGATTTTCAATGAATTTTAATAACTGAACAGCTAAATCCATGATATTAAATGTTTCATGTATATACTAATTGTTAGTGTGGGGTAACACTTTATAAAAGGCAATCAAATTCTAATGATTTTCTGATAATTACATAATGAGCCGTTACTCTTAATCAGTTTTTAGTGTATTACAAATGTTTCATTAGCAAAAAAAGTAAAAATATGTGACAACCCTTGATGACTGCCCGGACGATTTAGCTGCTGTGGGCGTATGTTTCGTTGCCTGGCAACCTATCTTTTAACATTCTGAGACGCCCTTTTCTCGAAAACGACGCCTACGATTTTTCTTAAACGTTTCTTACTCAAAGTCCTGTCAGTTGTCTATATAGGGAATCCAAAATGAAAAGCATTGAAATAATATAAGTGGTCGAAAAATGGCCTCAAACTTTGAAAAAAATTGAAAAATCGTTAAATTTTTTGAAACGCTCTTTAATTTATCTTTTTTTCCAAAACTACTCAATGGATGTTTCTGACACTTCTGGTACGTACAGTTAAGTATCCAAAGGACTTCGTAAAGCTATCACAACAACGATCGTAAAACCGGAAGTAGTCGAAAAAATGTCCGATATTTCGAAAAAAATTATTTTTTTTACGAAAACCTTTTTTATTTATGAATATTTTTTGATGATATTTTACACAGGGTTAAAATATCATCGTACTTGAGCAGAAATGAGAAAAAAAATTGTCTCGGTAATTTGCGTTAGCCACCATCGGCTAATTTAGTTTTTCGTACCCAGAAAAATTATTTATTGTTCGATTTGTATAAAACAAAGTTCATATGCACCATGGTCCCAATTGTAATTTTTTTTGTTACGGTGAAATTTTTCTGTCGGCAACGGAAGTGACGTAATATTAACAAAAACTACAATTTTGACAGTTCGGTACCACTTTTTGAAAGCAAATATTATTTTTTTTCAAAACTGATATGACTAAAAGGATGCACCCTGCAAAGGTGCACAAAAACCTTAGCTCATATTTTTTAATTTCAACTTCATTTTCGGGCAATTTCGAATAAAATGTAAAATAAAGTGTAAAATTCAGTTATTTACAATTCATTCAGCGTTTTCATATTTTGAAATATTTATTTGTAATTTTCATAAACTCGTAGCAATAATCCAGACGAAGAGAATGTATGCGAAAATTAGTTTGTAATATGAGCAGTTGCCGAGAAATATGCAATTTTGCATGCATCACTTTTCACGTTATTTTGCCTATAAAAGAATTAATTATTATTCGATTTGCAATATTTTTTTCCATTTGATGCCTAATGCCAATTTGGACTAGGTCAAGCCAATTTTACATTTTCACTGTGACCGGAAATGACGTCATTTGGGCAAAAACTGTATTTTTAACCTAAAAAATAAATATTTTATTCAAATGAGTCTGCCTTATAATATTTTTAAAATTATGATATTTGATTCCCATCAACGAATAAAATGAAGCCATACGACCATACAGATACCACAAAATGGTTTCTAACTTGTACGGTTACAGAGAAATAGGCGATCTTCTATAAGTCACTTTTCAAGGTTTTTGGTCTGTAAAACTGTCAATTATTATTCGATTTTTACAATTTATTTACCATTTCATGCCTTATGCTATTTATGACTTCTATGAACCAAGTTAAAATTTTCAATATCACCGGAAGTAATGTAATTTTTGCAAAAAACGTATTTTTAGCCTTTAAAACAAACATTTTTTTGAAGGGATTTATATTTATTATTCGTTTAACTTTATAACGTCTGACTCTAATGGGCAGTAAGACTGAATCAATACCATCATATTGATATCAAGAAAAATCTTCTAGCATGTTCCCTTGTCGAATAATAACCAATTTTCCGAGGGTCACTTTTCAGTTTTTTACCTTCTTAATTTCAGTTTATGGGTTATAGGTTAATTATTTATTGTCCGATATTTATAAAAAAAAGTTTGTATTTTGTATGTTGCGAATTTTCGACTTATTTTTCATCTATAAAAATTTCTTTCGGCACCGGAAGTGACATACTTTTGCCATAATTTACAATTTTGACCGGTCTTTTAGCCAGCAAATATTACTTTTAGATATGATAGAGGGTGTCACTGAAGCAAAACAACTAAAGTATAGTTTGGTAGCTCAATGGATCGGCTATGGTATAATAAACTTCCTGTATGATTCCTGAAAGCCGGTTCAGTGCTGCTTGCAGGTCTAGTTATTTATTATTATTATTTTATTTTTCGGGGGAGCCTATTTCTCAGTGTCTGTAACAGATACAGATCTGGGACATAATTTTCTATCAGGAAACCATATGGTGGCTATCCCTTCCACTGTATTTGAAACTTCTGCGCAGACCGGAAGTGGCCGAATTTCGTGCGGTGCCAAATATTTAAAAAACGGCCGTAGATTCGTCAATTCTGTATCTATTTTCATACAAATTACATTTTTGGAAACCCTGAGTCTTTTCTCGGACGATAGCAGTTGAAAATTTTGCAATTTCGAAACTTTGCCGCTGACTTCTAGCGTTCGAAAAATGAAAATATGTTGTTTAAGATACATTTTTTGTTATTTTTCAAAATTTTAAAATTTGACCTACATTTTTGGATACCTGAAGGCAATCCGGTTATCGCCCTTTATTTTTCGATTTTTTTCGAATTTTCTTCACATTTTGTGAGCTTAAGTTTCGTTTTACGGCCAGATCGACGCTTCTGAAATTCCTGGAACATGAAGTAATATGGTCAAACCACCGTTAAAAGCAATTTCAACAACAATCCGTAAACCGGAAGTAGTCGAAATAATATGCGATATTTTGAAAAAAAAGTGAAAAATGGGTGTTTTGGGTAAAAACACGATTTCTCCGTCCGATATCAACGGATTAAACGAATTAAGGTATCATTTGGTTGGGCGCTGATTGGACCACTGAATGATACCCAATTCGTAAGGATACGATTAGCAGGCAGCAAAATATGGCACGCTGAAAATCAAGTATTTTCTGATTTTTAGCATTTTTGGACGCCTGTATCTCGAAAACTTAACCGCAACTTTTTTTTAAATTTTTTCTATCGAGAGTCCTTTCGGAGGTTTTTTGCATGAAGCCATCCAATAAGACTTTGAAATATCTGGAATAGGTGAAATAACGGACTGAAAATCGAAAAAAGTCGAAAAATCGTGAAATTTTGGAAAATGCTCTACTTTTTTTTTATTTTAAGAGATTTTCAAAAAAAGATTGTATATTCAGATAGCTGACCTAATTACGATTCTAACGATGTATAATATGTATGTAGTTTTTGAAATTTAATTTTCGATATTTTAATTTTTTTGCATTTTTGGCACTTTTGAACATAGGATTTCTCAGGGGCATTTTATCTGATCAGATAATGTAATATGTCATTACAGAGCCCTGTGGCTATTTTAGTGCCCAAACCGCCTATTAAAACTATTCCGACAATAATAGCCATACCGGAAGTATTCAAAGAATGAAAAAATAATGTTAAAAACATTGTCGCACTTGCGAAAAACTTGATTTCTCCCTTAGGTAATAGCGGACCAAAAGAACTAAAGTGTCGCTGGATAGCCCTATTAATGGACCATAATATGGTGTCTAAATAATACGATTTCGATGATTAGTAAATAAATTATTGTATGCCAAAAAACTAGTATTTTCCGATTTTTTAACATTCTGAGACGGCATTTTCTCGAAAATAACACCGCAGATTTTTCTTAAACTTTTCTTACTCAAAGTCCTATCGGTTGTCTATATAGTGAATCCAAAATGAAAAGCATTGAAATAATATAAGAGGTCCAAAATTGGCCTCAAACTTTGAAAAAAATTGAAAAATCGTTAAATTTTTGGAAACGCTCTTTAATTTATCTTTTTTTCCAAAACTACTCAATGGATGTTTCTGACACTTCTGGTACAGAAAGTTAAGTATCCAAAGAACTTCGTAAAGCTGTCACGACAATGATCGTAAAACCGGAAGTAGTCGAAAAAATGTCCGATATTTTGAAAATTGTTTTTTTTTTTTGCGAAAACCTTTTTTATTTATGAATATTTTTTGATGGTATTTTACACAGGGTTAAAATATCATCCTACTTGAGCAGAAATGATAAAAAAAAATGTCTCGGTAATTTGCGTTAGCCGCCATCGGCACATTTAGTTTTTCGTAACCAGAAAAACTATTTATTGTTCGATTTGTATAAAACAAAGTTCATATGCTCCGTGGTCCCAATTGCAATTTTTTTTTGTTACGGTGAAATTTTTCTGTCGGCAACGGAAGTGACGTAATATTAACAAAAACTACAATTTTGACAGTTCGGTACCACTTTTTGAAAGCAAATATTTTTTTTTTTAAAACTGATATAACTAAAAGGATACACCCTGCAAAGGTGTATAAAATTTTTAGCTCAGATTTTTTAAATTTCAATTTCATTTTCGGGCAATTTCGAATAAAATGTAAAATAAAGTGTAAAATTCAATTATTTACAATTCATTCAGCGTCTTCATATTTTGAAATATTTATTTGTGATTTTCATAAACTCGTAGCAATAATCTAGACGAAGAGAATGTATGCGAAAATTAGTTTGAAATATGAGCAGTTGCCGAGAAATATGCAATTTTGCATGCATCACTATTCACGTTATTTTGCCTATAAAAGAGTGAATTATTATTCGATTTGCAATATTTTTTTTCCATTTGATGCCTAATGTCAATGTGGACTAGTTCAAGCCAATTTTACATTTTCACTGTGACCGGAAATGACGTCATTTCTGCAAAAACTGTATTTCTAACCTAAAAAACAAATATTTTATTCAAATGAGTCTGCCTTATAATATTTTTATACGCCCACATTTTCATGTGGACGTATTATGTCGTCGCCCCTGTCCGTCCGGACGTCCGTCCGTCCGTCCGTCCGTCCACAATTTGTTTGTGGACTCTCTACAGGTCACAATTCTTATCCGATTTTGACGAAACTTGAAATATAGGTTTATCCCCAAAAGATCTCGGTTCCTTTCGATATTGGCATGTATCGGATCAAAACTTCATGGATTATGGCCCCTGATTGTACGAAAAATCACGTTTTTAGCTTGTGGACCCTATAGAGGTCACAATTTTGAACCGATTTTGATGAAACTTGACATGCATGTTTGTAACTCAAAGATCTTGGTTCCTTTCGATATTTGCGGCTATCGGAATGTAATTTCCTGAATTATGGCCCCTGATTGTCCGAAAAATCACCCTTTTTAGCTTGTGGTCCCTCTGGAGGTCACAATTATTATTCGATTTAAAAAACCGTTTGATTATATCACCGTTACACCCTATGGCAGGTTGAGTTCGAATTTCGGGAAAATCGGACGAAAATTGCCATACAAAATGGCCGCCGTTAGTATGCGAATACTGTTAAAAAATGGTATATCAAGGTTGTGGACCCTGTGGAGGTCACAATTTTGATTCGATTTTGATGAAACTTGACATTCATGGTTATAACCCAAAGATCTCGCTTCCTTTCGATATTTGCGCATATCGGATCGTAACTTCCTGAATTATGGCCCCTGATTATACGCAAAATCGCCTTTTTTTTAGCTTGGAGGTCACAATTATTATTCGATTTAAAAAAACGTTTGATTATATCACCGTTACACCCTAAGGAAGGTTGAGTTCGAATTTCGGGAAAATCGGACGAAAATTGCCATACAAAATGGCCGCCGTTTGTACGCGAATACTGTTAAAAAATGGTATATCAAGGTTGTGGACCCTGTGGAGGTCACAATTTTGAGTCGATTGTGATGAAACTTGAAATTCAAGGTTATAACCCAAAGATCTTGCTTCTTTTCGATATTTGCGCATATCGGATCGTAACTTCCTGAATTATGGCCCCTGATTATACGCAAAATCGCCTTTTTTTTTTAGCTTGGAGGTCACAATTATTATCCGATTTAAAAAAACGTTTGATTATATTACCGTTACACCGTAAGGAAGGTTGAGTTCGAATTTCGGGAAAATCAGACCAAAATTGCCATACAAAATGGCCACCGTTTGTACGTGAATACTGTTAAAAAATGGTATATCAAGGTTGTGGACCCTGTAAAGGTCACAATTTTAATTCGATTTTGATGAAACTTGAAATGCATGGTTATAACCCAAAGATCTTGGTTCCTTTCGGTATTTGCGCATATCGGATCGTAACTTCCTGAATTATTCGAATTTCGTGAAAATGGTACCAAAATTGCCGGACGAAATGGTCGCCGTTTGTACGCGAATAGTGTAAAGATATGGTATATCATGGTTGTTGACTCTGTACAGGTCACAATTCTTATCCGATTTTGACAAAAAGTCACATTTCTAGGTTGTGTACTGTCACACCATAATCATTGTCGACTTCGAATTTCATGAATATCAGACTGGAACTGACCAACAAAATGGCTGCTCCCAATACAGTATGAAATACAGGACTTAATGATGTAGGAAAAATCACTTTCCGTATTGTTTATTCTCTATCCATCTCTCGAAAATGTGGGCGTATCCTGCCTGGCAGTGCCAGCCTATCTTTAAAATTATGATATTTGATTACCATCAACGAATAGAATGAAACCATACGACCACCACAAAATGGTTTCTAACTTGTACGGTTACAGAGAAATAGGCGATCTTCTATAAGTCACATTTCAAGGTTTTTGGTCTATAAAAGTGTCGGGGGGTTGGGATGGCCTAGTGGTCTAGAGTGCCGCGCTTCGCCCTCTAGCTGGCCGGTCACCTCTGGCTTGCGGCTGTGGTTTCGAGCCCTGGTGCGAGCGTATGTGGCATGGAGATGGGGGCGCCTTCTCAACCTCGTGGGTTTCCTCCGGGCACTCCGGTTTCCTCCCACTGCTAAAGACCCCTACGCGCAAGCGAATTATTGAAATAAAACTGAAACCATATGTTAGTCCCAAAATGACCTAGTTTGTGTCGAGTGGACGTTAAACCCCATTTCTCTCCCTCTCTCTCTCTATAAAAGTGTCAATATTATTATTCGATTTTTATCATTTTTTTACCATTTGATGCCTATCAACTAAGTTAACATTTTCAATATCATCGGAAGTAATGTAATTTTTGCAAAAAACGTATTTTTAGCCTTCAAAACAAACATTTTTTTGAAGGGATTTATATTTATTATTTGTTTAACTTTATAACGTCTGACTCTAATGGGCAGTAAGATTGAATCAATACCATCATATTGATATCAAGAAAAGGCTTCTAAAAGGGTCACTTTTAATTATTTTACCTTCTTAATTTCAGTTTATGGGTTATAGGTTAATTTTCCATTGCCCGATATGTATTAAACAAATTTTGTATGTTGCAAATTTTCGACTTATTTTTCACCTATAAAAATTTCTTTCGGCTCCGGAAGTGACGTAATTTTGCCATAATTTACAATTTTGACCGCTCTTTTCGCCAGCAAATATTACTTTTACATATGGTAGAGGGTGTCACTGAAGCAAAACAACTAAAGTTTAGTTCGGTAGCTCAATGGGTTGGCTATGGTATAATAAACTTCCTGTATGATTCCTGAAAGCCGGTTCAGTGCTGCTTGCAGGTCTAGTTATTATTATTATTATTCAGATTCCAATTTGAATAGATCTCAGCAACTACGTGTCGCATCGTTACGATCTCTTCGGTTTTACTGGGAAACTGGGTGTGACTTAGAGGATAAAGCTATTTTGAACGTTCTGCGACAATGCGAAATGTCCGAAATCACCGAAGTTATCGTTTTTGAAAATATTGCAGTAATTTTAACAATAATCATTGGATTTTAACTTTCGATACATTTTGGCATAGCCTGAGACAGGGCACATAGCTACGCTACTTTCGATTTTTGATTTTCGGCAAATCTTCGAAGATATTAGGCGCCAAATTTCGAAAATTTAAAATTTTACAAAAAATTTTTTTATTTATGAATATTTTTTAGTCGTATTGTGCACAGAATTAAAGAGTCATCTGACTAGTGCAAAAATGTTAAAAAAATTTGTCTCAGTAATTTTCCTTGGCCGCCATTGGCTAATTCAGTTTTTCAGTCCTAGATTAATTTTTTATTGTCCGATTTGTATAAAACAAAATTCATATGCTTCGTTGTATCAATTGTCATTTTTTTTATTACCAAAAGTGTTATCTGTCGGCACCGGAAGTGGCATAATTTTACCAAAAACTACAATTTTGACAGTTATTTTCCTACTTCGAAAACAAATATTATTTTTTGGAAAAATTATTTGACTCAAAGAGTGTGCCCTTTCAAGGCGCAAAAAATGTAGGAAGCAGTTTTTTTAATTTCGACTTCACTTTCGAGCAAATTCGATTAAGAGGCTAAAAATGGTGTAAAATTTACCTATTTACAACCTATTCAGGCTTTTCAGATTTTAAAATATTTCTTCGTAACTTTTATAAACTTGTAGCTATAATCCATACGAAGAAAATGTATGTTAAAATTCGTTTGTAATATAAGCAGTTACCAAGAAATGGGCAGTTCTGTACAAGTCACTGTTTTCGTTATTTTGCCTGTAAAATAGTCAATTATTATTGGATTTTTATAAAAGTGACATTTGATTCAAAAAGCATGTAGCGTCATATCAAGTTGATTACAATTTAAAATTGACACCGGAAGTGACATCATTTGGTCAAAAACTGCATTTTAAACTTTTTAAATCAATGTTTTATTCAACCAAGAATAACTTAATATGTATTAATAATTTTAACTTTTGGTTTAAATTCACATATAAACAAAACTCATATGGTCATATAGATATCATAAAATTGTTTCTAACTTGTTCGGTTGCCGAGAAATAGACGGTTTTCTACAGGTCACTTTTGAAGGTTTCGGGGCCATAAAAGTGTCAATTATTATTCGATTTTCATAAACGTTACACCGTGTTATACCTACTGCCATTTGGGATTTCATTCAAGTAATTTAAGATTTTCATTATCACCGGAAGTAACTCATTTTGGCAAAAACTGTATTTTTAGCCTTCAAAACAGATATTTTATTCAAGTGAGTCTGTTTTGAAATCTTTTTCAAATTATGGTATTTGATGCTAATCAACAAATAGAATGAACCCATACGATCACACAGATACCACAAAATGGTTTGTAACTTTAACGGTTGCAGAGAAATAGCAGATTTTCTACAAGTCACTTTTCAAGTTTTTTGGTCTTAAAATTTTACATAAAATTTTCACTATATGATATCGTATGCCATTTCTGATTTCATAAGACTAATTGAACATTTTCATTAACACAGGAAGTAATTTAATTTTGTCAAGATCATTTACAAGTAACAAATGTATAAAATGAATTGATATTGTTGGATTTTGTTGATTCTGCGTCCATTTTATTTGTGTGCAATGTTAATTTGGAAACCTGTTTAGTGGTTTCGCTGGTACCGGAAGTGACATATGTTCAAGGGTAACTTGGCACCGGAAGTGACATGTTTAAGGGTAACATGGCACCAGTGAAACCCGTCATTCCTGCATGCAGGTCTAGTTATTCTTATTATTATTATTATTCAGATTCCAATTTGAATAGATCTCAGCAACTACGTGTCGCATCGTTACGATCTCTTCGGTTTTACTGGGAAAGTGGGTGTGACTTAGAGGATAAAGCTATTTTGAACGTTCTGCGACAATGCGAAATGTCCGAAATCACCGAAGTTATCGTTTTTATACGCCCACATTGAAATGTGGTCGTATATTGTCGTCGCCCCCGTCCGTCCGTCCGTCCGTCGGTCCGTCCGTCCGTCCGTCGGTCCGGCGTCCACAATTGCTTGTGGACGCTCTACAGGCTAAAGTTAATATCCGATTGACTTTAAATTTATACACAGTGTTTAAGGTCATGAGCTGAAGAAGCCTATTGTTTTTCAGCGATTTCCGATAATTAGTGCCAGAGTTATGGCCCTTGATCACTTCAAAAAATCTTGTGGACGCTCTAGAGGCCAAAGTTAATATCCGATTGACTTCAAATTTATACACAGTGTTTAAGGTCATAAGACGAAGAAGCCTATTGATTTTCAGCGATTTCCGATAATTAGTGCCAGAGTTATGGCCCTTGATCACCTCAAAAAATCTTGTGGACGCTCTAAAGGTCAAAGTTAATATCCGATTGACTTTAAAATTTATACACAGTGTTTAAGGTCATAAGACGAAGAAGCCTATTGATTTTCAGCGATTTCCGATAATTAGTGCCAGAGTTATGGCCCTTGATCACTTCAAAAAATCTTGTGGACGCTCTAGAGGCCAAAGTTAATATCCGATTGACTTCAAATTTATACACAGTGTTTAAGGTCATAAGTTGAAGAAGCGTATTGATTTTCAGCGATTTCCGATAATTAGTGCCAGAGTTATGTCCCTTGATCACTTCAAAAAATCTTGTGGACGCTCTAGAGGCCAAAGTTAATATCCGATTGACTTCAAATTTATACACAGTGTTTAAGGTCATAAGACGAAGAAGCCTATTGTTTTTCAGCGATTTCTGATAATTAGTGCCAGAGTTATGGCCCTTGATCACTTCAAAAAATCTTGTGGACGCTCTAGAGGCCAAAGTTAATATCCGATTGACTTTAAATTTATACACAGTGTTTAAGGTCATAAGACGAAGACGCCTATTGATTTTCAGCGATTTCCGAAAATTAGTGCCAGAGTTATGGCCCTTGATCACCTCAAAAAATCTTGTGGACGCTCTAAAGGTCAAAGTTAATATCCGATTGACTTTAAATTTATACACAGTGTTTAAGTTCATAAGACGAAGAAGCCTATTGATTTTCAGCGATTTTCCGATAATTAGTGCCAGAGTTACGGCCCTTGATCACTTCAAAAAATCTTGTGGACGCTCTAGAGGCCAAAGTTAATATCCGATTGACTTCAAATTTTTACACAGTGTTTAAGGTCATAAGACAAAGACGCCTATTAATATTCAGCGATTTCCGATAGTTAGTGCCAGAGTTATGGCCCTTGATCACCTCAAAAAATCTTGTGGACGCTCTGGAGGCCAAAGTTAATATCCGATTGACTTTAGATTTATACACAGTGTTTAAGGTCATGAGACGAAGAAGCCTATTGATTTTCAGCGACTTCAAATAATTACTGCCAGAGTTATCTCCCTTGATAACTTCAAAAATTCTTGTGACGCTATAGAGGCCAAAGTTACTATCCGATTGACTTCAGATTGATACATAGAGTTTAAGGTGTTGAAACGAACAAGTATTTTGATTTTCAATGAATTTAGATAACTGAACAGCTAAATCCATGATATTAAATGTTTCATGTATATACTAATTGTTAGCGTGGGGTAAAACTTTATAAAAAGCAATCAAATTCTAATGATTTTCTGATAATTACATAATGAGTTGTTACTCTTAATCAGTTTTTAGTGTATTACAAATGTTTCTTTTCCGAAATTAGTAAAAATATGCGACAACCCTTGTTGACTGCCCGGACGATTTAGCTGCTGTGGGCGTATGTTTCGTTGCCTGGCAACCTATCTTTGAAAATATTGCAGTAATTTTAACAATAATCATTGGATTTTAACTTTCGATACATTTTGGCATAGCCTGAGACAGGGCACATAGCTACGCTACTTTCGATTTTTGATTTTCGGCAAATCTTCGAAGATATTAGGCGCCAAATTTCGAAAATTTAAAATTTTACAAAAAATTTTTTTATTTATGAATATTTTTTAGTCGTATTGTGCACAGAATTAAAGAGTCATCTGACTAGTGCAAAAATGTTAAAAAAAATTGTCTCAGTAATTTTCCTTGGCCGCCATTGGCTAATTCAGTTTTTCAGTCCTAGATTAATTTTTTATTGTCCGATTTGTATAAAACAAAATTCATATGCTTCGTTGTATCAATTGTCATTTTTTTTATTACCAAAAGTGTTATCTGTCGGCACCGGAAGTGGCATAATTTTACCAAAAACTACAATTTTGACAGTTATTTTCCTACTTCGAAAACAAATATTATTTTTTGGAAAAATTATTTGACTCAAAGAGTGTGCCCTTTCAAGGCGCAAAAAATGTAGGAAGCAGTTTTTTTAATTTCGATTTCACTTTCGAGCAAATTCGATTAAGAGGCTAAAAATGGTGTAAAATTTACCTATTTACAACCTATTCAGGCTTTTCAGATTTTAAAATATTTCTTCGTTACTTTTATAAACTTGTAGCTATAATCCATACGAAGAAAATGTATGTTAAAATTCGTTTGTAATATAAGCAGTTACCAAGAAATGGGCAGTTCTGTACAAGTCACTGTTTTCGTTATTTTGCCTGTAAAATAGTCAATTATTATTGGATTTTTATAAAAGTGACATCATTTGATTCAAAAAGCATGTAGCGTCATATCAAGTTGATTACAATTTAAAATTGACACCGGAAGTGACATCATTTGGTCAAAAACTGCATTTTAAACTTTTTAAATCAATGTTTTATTCAAAAAAGAATAACTTAATATGTATTAATAATTTTAACTTTTGGTTTAAATTCACATATAAACAAAACTCATATGGTCATATAGATATCATAAAATTGTTTCTAACTTGTTCGGTTGCCGAGAAATAGACGGTTTTCTACAGGTCACTTTTGAAGGTTTC
Organism: Patella caerulea; assembly: GCA_036850965.1. NCBI lineage: Eukaryota > Metazoa > Mollusca > Gastropoda > Patellidae > Patella > Patella caerulea. The sequence goes on from JAZGQO010000011.1 coordinate 21,386,353, forward strand.
GGGGCCATAAAAGTGTCAATTATTATTCGATTTTCATAAACGTTACACCGTGTTATACCTACTGCCATTTGGGATTTCATTCAAGTAATTTAAGATTTTCATTATCACCGGAAGTAACGTCATTTTGGCAAAAACTGTATTTTTAGCCTTCAAAACAGATATTTTATTCAAATGAGTCTGTTTTGAAATCTTTTTCAAATTATGGTATTTGATGCTAATCAACAAATAGAATGAACCCATACGATCACACAGATACCACAAAATGGTTTGTAACTTGTACGGTTGCAGAGAAATAGCAGATTTTCTACAAGTCACTTTTCAAGTTTTTTGGTCTTAAAATTTTACATAAAATTTTCACTATATGATATCGTATGCCATTTCTGATTTCATAAGACTAATTGAACATTTTCATTAACACAGGAAGTAATCTAATTTTGTCAAGATCATTTACAAGTAACAAATGTATAAAATGAATTGATATTGTTGGATTTTGTTGATTCTGCGTCCATTTTATTTGTGTGCAATGTTAATTTGGAAACCTGTTTAGTGGTTTCGCTGGTACCGGAAGTGACATATGTTCAAGGGTAACTTGGCACCGGAAGTGACATGTTTAAGGGTAACATGGCACCAGTGAAACCCGTCATTCCTGCATGCAGGTCTAGTTAGATTTGTTATTATTTAAACTTAACATTATTATGGTATCTTATTAAACACATAAAAGAGGTAGGCTAATTGAAATTGTTCAGTATTTTATAAAATAGAAAAGAATTTCAATTATTAAAATGACTTAGTCCTTCATGGAAAAGTGGTCGTGGACGTATATTGTTGTTGTCCCCACCAATTTTTATATGCTCACGGGTAAATAGTTCAGCTCTGGACGTACTCAGTCTCATTACACTCACCTGAACGTTCAGGGGGTGCCCGATTCAATCAATGTCGAAAATAATTTGAACCCCAGTCAATTTTACTGGGCAACTTTTCACGGCTAAACGGTCGCGTGTCAGTCCCCGTGAACGCCTGAACAATGTAAATGAACATCTTAGTGAGAAAATAAGACCTTGCTTACCTAGCTAGAGCCAGTATGGCCGAGATAACACGCTGTTAAAAATACGTCCCCTCCTATCAAGTTAACTTTTCGGCGCCATGACACTCTAAATATAGGTCAACGTCCAGATTTAGGAATGCCGGTCATACAAGACGAAACGAAATTTAGGTAAATGTTGGAATCTTTGAATAAGACGATTAAAATCTTCAGTCATTTATTGCTTTGCCCATGTTTTGATATTACAATAGAATAAAACAAACATTCCAGGTGTATAATGAAGGATAAACCCATTTACTCTCAGATTCCGTATTTATTGTAGCTTGTTAAGTTTTATTTTTTTTTTTTTCAAAAAAATAAAAATAAAAAAATACAGAAATAACAAGGTTGTTTATTCTTTAGAAGAAAAAGAGGAAAAATATATGTTAAACTCTTAAACAAAACTTTCTAAAATAAAAATGACACATATGCATATAATGCAAATGTCAATGAATAAATACATAAATATATGGATTTAAATTATTCTCTACAAAACTTGTGCCTAGTGCACCACACAAATATCTATAGAATAAATACATAAATACAAGGATTTTAATTTTTCTCTAAATCACACATACAACTATTTAGATTATTCTTAACATGTGTATATATATATATAAATAGAACAAATTAAAACTGGCTTATCATTGATTTAACAATTCTTCTTTAAAACTGCTTAATGTACTTTCACAGCATTTTCTCTTTTTCTATCAAGTTACCCCAGAAGTCTCAGATCGGATCAAACATCAGACCAAACATCAGACGATGCTATAAGCATAGCTTCTGGTAAAGAGTGTGTCAGATATACTGTACTTAAGATTTTTGCAGTTGGGCCGCTTGCCTTATCTGATGATTGGCATAAGATGTCAAGCAAATTGTGCAAGGGATGCCCTGTAAATAAATGTTGTAAATGTCTTCTTTGTATGTGTTGTAATTACTGTAGAAATGTGTGTAAATGTCCAACCAAGCCAGAAATGTTGGCCTGAATTTTCAGGTTTGATCTTAGTTTCATTACTCTGTACATACCTAATTGGATAAATATTACTACCCATATGATGTTACAGTAATGGTATAGTTTAGAAAAATTAAAATCCTTGTATTTATGTATTTATTCTATAGATATTTGTGTGGTGCACTAGGCACAAGTTTTGTAGAGAATAATTTAAATCCATATATTTATGTATTTATTCATTGACATTTGCATTATATGCATATGTGTCATTTTTATTTTAGAAAGTTTTGTTTAAGAGTTTAACATATATTTTTCCTCTTTTTCTTCTAAAGAATAAACAACCTTGTTATTTCTGTATTTTTTTATTTTTATTTTTTTGAAAAAAAAAAAAATAAAACTTAACAAGCTACAATAAATACGGAATCTGAGAGTAAATGGGTTTATCCTTCATTATACACCTGGAATGTTTGTTTTATTCTATTGTAATATTAAAACATGGGCAAAGCAATAAATGACTGAAGATTCTAATCGTCTTTTTCAAAGATTCCAACATTTACCTAAATTTCGTTTCGTCTTGTATGACCGGCATTCCTAAATCTGGACGTTGACCTATATTTAGAGTGTCATGGCGCCGAAAAGTTAACTTGATAGGAGGGGACGTATTTTTAACAGCGTGTTATCTCGGCCATACTGGCTCTAGCTAGGTAAGCAAGGTCTTATTTTCTCACTAAGATGTTCATTTACATTGTTCAGGCGTTCACGGGGACTGACACGCGACTGTTTAGCCGTGAAAAGTTGCCCAGTAAAATTGACTGGGGTTCAAATTATTTTCGACATTGATTGAATCGGGCACCCCCTGAACATTCAGGTGAGTGTAATGAGACTGAGTACGTTCAGAGCTGAACTAACGGGTAAAGTGCATAGATCTAAAAATGGAATTGGGGCAATTGTAACAATTAAGATTATGTTTTATTTTACAGTGGATGTAGACAAACAGATGTTAGAATGGTGCTGGTATCCAGTTAAGCGCCGACTACAACCTGAACATATATTATTTGAAGATGGTGACAAAGCTTGTCATCAAGGCTCTAAGATAATTCCAATAGATAACAGTGATCACTCATTTGAAAAGTATGTTTATTTTCTTAATGCTATTTTTGATTTGAGAGTTATTCCCACTTATCCCAAAATCTTGTGATTGCAAATGAGGCTGTAGTTTTCAACATTTTTTTTTCTAAATTTGCTGAGAGCATTGCGGTTTTGAGAGGAAGAACTATATAGATTATTCAGTGCTCTATGACTTTTTATATGCCCACATTGAAATGTGATGGTATAGGGTTGTTACCCCATGAACGTGATAAAGGCTATAGGATATAATTGATATTTTAGATATTTAGATTGAAACATTGGAGTCAACAATCCCTCTTAGTTAGACTGGCCCAGTCTCTTCTATTTATTTTACATTTCGATTTATATAAAAGTAGTAATTTTTAGTAAACCAACACTTTCGTTTCCATTTGTATAAAAAAAAAAATTTGAGTAAACCTGTAACCAGCACCAGAGACTGGACAATTTGCGAGCTTCACAATAAAATGGGCGTTTCTTGTCCTGTTTTACGTTGTTCCTTATTTGGAATGATTGACCGTTGTCAAGCAAGCCCCGAGTCACGTGACACGAATTTGTAAATGTGATGTCTAAGATAAATTAAGTTCGATATTTACCTTCATGAATCATGCGTCTCGAATGGAAGTGCAAAGCAGTCATGCTGAAACCGTCTGCGGGCTGATGTCACGTTTTTGTTTCCATTCGCCATTTGGCTTCGTCCCGATACGCATGAACTGGCTTCGTTAAGTTGTTATAATGATGTCGTGTGTAATTATTTAGGTTCATTCACCTCATCCCATACGTTGTATCCGTTCATTCGACAGATATTGTCCGTCAACAAAATTCTTAGATCGTTAAAGTATCACTAAATAACAATAACTGTTATCCACAACAAACATCTCGCACCTACACCAGTTTGCCAGTGCAAATGCAGTAATCCCGTGCACGACGTCACACGACCTACATAATGCAGATTGACCTACTAGATGAGAATGAAGCTCTATTTGCCCAGTCTCTAGAGATTACGTTTTTTTTTTTTTTTTTTTTTTTTTGAGAGGACTGGCCAATTTTTTGGGATGTGGAGAAGACTGGCCACCAGTCTACCTCTTAGTACTCATAATTCCATAAGATTTCCTTAGAATATGAACCCATTTCTAAACTATTATCTCACTCACATGACCACCAAGATTTAAAATGCAACAAACTGAAAGTAAGTTAAAATCACTGCTACAGCAGATACTGTGACTTGGTTATGAATCATATTGTAGCAGCTTAAGAGTAATAGATATCTTTTGATAAATGTCTTGATAGCCCAGGCCTCAGGTATACAAAATACAATTTATTTTCTAGAATACCAATATTTCCATGTAGTATTACTGGCTGTAGTGAAGTGTTTGATAATATATCAAGGTAGGTAACTCTATATTTATGTAAGGAGAGTGTTCAAAATGTTTTTGCATGATAATCTGAACTAAACTTAATAACTGGAATGACACGATATTGAAAAATGTACATGTCCTGTACAGGGATGTAGCCAGGATTTACTGAGTGCTGGAAAAAAAATTTCGGAGTGAAACGAGGAAAAAGAGGGGGGCGTGTTTTTTTTTATGAAAATTCAACCCTTCTTGTTGTATTTTCAGAGCATCTACTGCCTTTTGTATTTGCTTCATTGCAAATCAAATTTCCTTTTATATTTATATATTCAAATTTTACCAAATTCACTTAATTTTCATCAATGCCAGGGAGCTAAAAACTAATGTAAGTGGTATTACATATACCATTATAGTTATTATTACTTTTACAATATACTGCAAATTAATTTCCCAAAAAAAAAATGAACTGTTTCAAAGATTCTAATCTTAAGTCAAAAACCTCTTGTACTTACATTTAGTAAAACAGTACACTCGCCTTGCCGCCTAATTTATTTTTTCGTTGCAAGTATAAATAAAATGGACTGTAGCCCAGCTGTCTCTCAGATTTAGTTTAGATTCGGTAAACCAGATATGGTCTGTGTCAGCTTTTACTATGACTATGGCTTTGCCGTTTGCCATGGTAAATTTCGAGCCCTGAGTTTGCATAGGTCTACAGAGAAGAACGAATGGGTTTAAATACGACTGAGCGGCTTTCCTCGATTTTTTCTTTGTGCTGGGTGGCAAAAAATAGTGCCAGGCGAACCTACCACCCTGCTATATTCTTTGATAGTGTGGTATTGCATCTTGGTTAAGCTCAAGACACAAAATCAGGAAATTACGATGTCAAGACTTGAAAAATCAAGGAGAGTTTCACATCTTTGTGTGCCATTATGGCCAGAAATTGATAGAATTAAATATCACAATATATATTTATTTTTTCAATAAATTTCCTGACCACAAATATAACTGTATATTTAAGTTTCTCTTTAAACAATCTTGTGACATTTTCATCCTAAGTCACAATTTACAGTACATTCTTCACATGACATCATCAAATTACTGATGTTAATCCATCCCTATTTTCATGTTTGCATGTCCCTATTTTCTTGAAAATTTGGAAAAAAGGTCTGTCTCCTGAGATATGGAACAAGGGAAGTTCTAGGTCTATTTCTTTATGTTATACTTTATTTGCAGGTATGAATCTCATTATAACACATTACATCGTAATATTTGTACTGTCTGTCGTCGTGTGTTCCCATCTAATTATTTACTAGAAATACATCTACTAGAATGGCATGATGCCATGTTTGAAATTCTAGCTGCAAAACAGAATATGGTAAGAAACTTGTTTAAAAAATAAAAGCTTCAAGATTTTTTAAAACATAATTTGTTTTCGTTAACAAACTGCAAGGGCTTTTGAAGTCATTACTGTTTAAAGTCATGTTATTACGCTTGGAACTTTTATATTTTAGTAATGTTAAATATGAGCAATTTTATTGATAGAAATGGTTCCACTACTGATGTCTTCCGTCGTACCTCAGCCACAGTAGTCGCTTTTCCTACAGAGTTCCTTTGCGCAAGTGTTTTAGTCAAATGGCTACAGAAAGTTTACTGGCCGATAGCTCCCTCAGTTTACACATAAACTAACCTAAAACTGTACTGTACATAGTTTAGCATAATAAATCTATTCCCATTGAAATAAAGGTGAAGCCTTACCGCATAATTATATGATTTGATGAAACCCAACTGCTTCACGAAATTTCGACTGGCCGGCGTCATGGCGGGCGCATAATACGTCATTACAACATAAACATGGCAATGGAAAGAAAAATTGTTCAGTAACTATTTTAATGGTCCAGTCCTCACTAAAATTACTTATTCCAATACAAACTGTAATGATATGTGTTGACAATTGTGCGTTTGAACCTATTTGAACTTGCGTAATGGTTCTTAGACTGTTTCAATTGTAACCTTAACACAGTTATGATTGCAAGTATATAGTAACTATTTTATTGATTGCTACAGTATTGATATTTCAGTACCAATGTCTAGTAGAACATTGTTTAGAAAAATTTAAATCCTGTAAACAGAGGAAAAAACACATGGTAGAGTTTCACCATATGCCAGCCAATTACAGATTTGATAAAATAAAAAAAAATAGGTAAGTAGATTCAATATTTAAACATTTGATGTCTGGATATCTGTGAATGTGATTGCAATTGGAATATTACTGTCCCAAATCTTGAAAAAATTAGTCTGTTCATGTTGCAATGGGATAAAACTTGGCATATTTTCATAGGAAATAGTAAATAAGTTGGAGTGTATAATGAAATGGGATTTCAATTCTTACATTTTAGCACCAAGAGGAATAGTGAAAACGTGACTATACATGCAACCATGCAGTGTGCTATTTGGCCAGGACAGCAGAACTACGGCCCATGTTTTATTATTAGTTCTTTTATATGCACGCTATTGTGTACATGGGATGTCCATCCTGTTTCATAGAAAACCATGATGAATTTTCTCAGCTAACACTAGGATCCCACCTTAAACCAATTTGTTAGTGGGGTGGGGTGGGGCACGGTGGCTAAGTGTGTAAGATGCTGGCTCGCTAGTCGCGATTTTCTGGCATTGGCTCTCCTTGTTAGTAACACAGGACTTAGGGTCTGACAAGGACAGCTGTCTAGTTGTTCGGATAATATGAAAAACCGAGGCCCCGTTTACACGTTGGAGTGCTCATAAAAGATCCCTTGACAGTTGTCATTCGATATAAGAGTTTTCCGTAGTGCTGCTGTCCGGGCAAAATTTCCCTCACACCACAATGTATGGCGTATGTCTTCAGTAGACTGGTTCGGAGCAGAATAGTAAGATGTTAAACCTCATTTCACCTGGTTAGTGAAACAGCGCTTTACATGTTCTTAACAAGCCACCAAGCCACAGTGACCCTCCTTGAAGAGTTTAAAGACAAATGATACATTAAACTGTCAATAACATTTATATTTAATAGATTTAGCATGTTAAATCATATGTGACTCTTTTATTATCCCCAAATGGTTGTTTTTCAGAAAAGCACAGAATGTTGCATCTAAAACTAAAGCAGATGAAAAAATTGTCAAAACTGATTATGGCATTGTACAAGAAAATAAATGTATGGAAGATGAGGAATCTAAGACTAGTAGTTCAGCTAAAAGAATATTTAGTTATAAGTAAGTCTAGTAAAAAAGTTTAAGACTTATTGTAAGTTGTCACATAGATGTTCTGTCCAGTATGGTAATGAGGAGTTCTGTTCTGGGTACCTACTACCTAGCATATTATTTTGAAATGTATGTTGTCATTACTGCCTGGCCCTCTGTCAATTTACAATTCTTCTTAATGCTCAATAGATCAGTTTTCTTTTCACATTTACCGGATTACTTTGGTAAGTTATTTCCTGTTCGACTGGTTATAAGAAGAATGCGATCGAAATTTAGAGATGTGCATTGAATTTGAATAATGTTATTGCGCTTGTGCCAGTAACTGAGACAATGGAATCGCTTTTGACTTCAGAATCTTAAAGAAAAAAAATGTTATTCAACTTGCTGCTATAAGGAGGATTGGATCACCTATTCCATTCTTTAAACATATTTTCATCTTGAAGTATGACATTTGTAATAACCAGAATAAACACTAAATAAATGTATTTTTTGCCTCTAAATAATAAGTAAAGTGCCAGTGCCAGTTCATTCACTGTCTTGCAAGTGTAATAGTAATACATGATGACAGCCCTATTAAAATTTGTACATGTGGATTGTTCATGATAGAGAAATTTCCCTTAAACAAATCTACTTTTCTGTATTAAATCAGTGATTGTAGAGATAGTATCAAGATATTTGATGCAATATATCTTTAACTCTCAAATTACTTATATTCATATTTGATTATTTACAGGGTACCTAAGAATATATGTTTTGGTCAAGGATCAGCTAGAGGTTTTAGTAGACCAAGTCGTGGGCGAGGTAAACATTGGCACCAAACACATAAACCTACAGATAAACAAACCACAGTTGATATAGAAAATATTGTCATGACAGATTTAACTGATGCACTAAATGTTAGCTGAAATATGTTCAGGAAAAACATATTAAAAACTAGACCTGCATAGCAGTTATGTTGGGTTTCACTTGTGCCACGTTACTTTTCAACTTATGTCATATTTGATGCCATGTTACTCTTGAAGTCACATCACTTTCAGTACAAATGGAACTGATAAACGGATTTCAACATAAACATTGCACACATCAAATAAAATGGAAGCAGAATCAACCAAATCCAGCAATATCAATTCATTTTATACATGTGTTACATGTTAATGATCCTGACAAAATTACAGTACTTCCGGTGATAATGAAAATGTTCAATTCGTTTTAGGAAATTAGAAATTGCATAAGGCATCACATGGTGGAAATTTTATGTAAATCGAATAATAATTGCCACTTTTATAGACCAAAAACCTTGAAAAGTAAATTCTAGAAAATTGACTAGAAATCGGTTTGTGGTATTTGTATGATAGTATGGGTTCAATCTATTTGTTGATTGGGATCAAATACCATAATTTTTAATAACATTACACAGACTCATTGAATAAAATGTCTTTGAAAAATGACGTTACTTCCGGTGATAAAGAAAATCGTAAATGACTTGTATGAAATCATAAATGGCATTAGGTATCACACAGTGAAAATTTATGAAAATTGAATAATAATGGACACTTTTATGGCCTCAAAACCTTGAAAAGTGACCTTTTGAAAATCGCCTATTTCTTCACAACTGATCAAGTTAGACATCATTTTGTGATATCTATATAATCGCATGGGTTCATTCTATTGGTTGATTTGAACGAAATATCAAAATTTTAAACAAATAACAAATGTGACTTTTTGAATAAATTATTTGTTTCAGAGGCTATAAATACAGTTTTTGCCCAGATTACGTCATTTCCGGTGACAATGACAAATTTAAATTGGTTTGACCTAGTTAAAATTGACATTACGCATCAAATGGTGTCACTTCTATGAAAATCCAATAATAATTGTCTCTTTTACAGGCAAACTAGCTTTAAAAGTGACTCGTGCAAAATTGCCCATTTCTCGGAAACTATTCATATTACAAACTAATTTTTACATACATTCTCTTTGTATGGATTATTGCTATAAGTTTATGAAAGTTACGAAGATATATTTTAAAATATGGAAAGCCTGAATTGGTTATGAATTGACCATTTTTACACCATTTTTCACCTTTAAATCAAAATGATGCAAAAATGAAATTGAAATTAAAAATACTGCTTCCGACATTTTTTATGTCTTTACATGGCACATCTTTTTACTTCTTTGAAAAAAAATAGTATTTGCTTGCGAAAAGACCTTCCAAACCACCAAAATTGTAGTTTTTGTCAAAATTACGTCATTTCCGGTGCCGACAAAATTTGTTCATATTTTTACTCAAATCACACAACCCTTTAGTTATGGGTAAAATGGCATAAAAAAATTATTCATAAATAAAAAAAAAGTAAATTTAAATTTTCAAAATTTGGCGCCTAATATCAGCAAAGATTTGTCGACAATCACAAATCTAAAGAACTGTAGCAATGTGCCTTGTTTCAGGCTATGTCAAAACGTATCAAATGTAAAAATCCGATGATTATTGTAAATACTACAGCAATATTTAAAAAAAAAACAACAACTTAGTGAATTTGGACATTTCTCATTGTCACAGAAAGTTCAACATAGCTTTAAAAGCTAAGTCACACCCACTTTTCCAGCAAAACCGAAGACATTGAATCGGTCCGACAAATAGTTTCTGAGATATTATAGTAAAGTGTAAAAAAAAAAAGAAGAAGAAGAAGAATTTTAACAAAAACAATAGTGTTTCACACAAGCTTTGTATGATCAAACGACAGAGTTGCATCCTGGATATCAAGACTTGTGTGGAAAATACAAGTAACCATATAAAATATGGCTGGAATGCTCAAGACTACTCGTTTTGTTAATTTATTTTGTACCTTTTTATACCTCCAAATTCATAATGTGAACGTATTATGCCGTCGCCCCTGTCTGTGTGTGTGTGTGTGTGTGTGTGTGTCTGTGGTTCGCCTACAGGGCGCAATTCTTCATGGATTTTCTTCAAACTTGGTATACTTATTCCTTATACCCCAAGGAAGATCCCTATTGTTTTTGGGACATGGCCGACCCCCAAGGGGCCGAGCCACGCCCATTTCTAGTATTTGTTTGTTTGTCGTCTACAGGTCACATTTCTTAACTTATATTCTTGAAACTTTGCATACACGTTCTTTGTACCCCAAGGAACATCCCTATCGTTTGGGGTGTATGCCCCACCCCCCAGGGCAGAGCCACGCTCATTTTCTTTTCGTGTGTCTTTGTGTCGCCTACAGGGCACAATTCTTACTGGATTTTCTTCAAACTTGGTATACGTATTCCTTATACCCTAAGGAAGATCTCTATTGTTTTTGGTGCATGCCCGACCCCCAGGGACAGAGCCACGCCCATTTCTAGTATGTATTTGTTTGTCATCTACAGGCCTCATTTCTTAACTTATAATTTTGAAACTTAGCATACACATTCTTTGTACCCTAAGGAACATCCCTATCATTTGGGGTGCATGCCCAACCCCCTGGGGCAGAGCCACACCCATTTTCTTATCGTGTGTCTCCTACAGGCCGCAATTCTTATTGGATTTTCTTTAAAACTGTGTATACTTACTCTTTATACTCTAAGGATGATCCCTATTGTTTGGGGTGCATGCCCAACCCCCAGGGGCAGAGCGACGCCCATTTTCTTTTTGTGTGTCTCTGTGTCGCCTAGAAGCCGCAATTCTAACTGGATTTTCTTAAAACTTTGTGTACTTACCCTAAGGATGATCCTTATTGTTTTTTGGTGCATGCCCGACCCCCAATGGCAGAGACACGCCCATTCCTTGTATTTATTTGTTTGTCGTCTACAAGCCACATTTCTTAACGTATCATCTTGAAACTTTGAATGATTATTCTTTGTACCCTAAGGAACATTTCTATCATTTGGGGTGCATGCCCAACCCCCAGGGGCAGAGTCACGCCCATTTTCTTTTGTGTGTCGCCTACAGGCCACAATTCTTAATTGGTCACCTTGAAACTTAAAATACTTATTCCTTATACCCTAAGGATGACCCCTTTTGTTTTGGGTGCATGCCCGACCCCTGTGGGACAGCAACACCCATTTCTTGTATTTGTTTGTCTGTCATCTACAGGCTGCATTTCTTAATGTATCATCTTGAAACTTTGAATAGTTATTCTTGGTACCTTAAGGAAGATCCCTATTGTTTTTGGTGCATGCCCAACCCCAAGGGACAGTGCCACGCCCATTTTTTTTGTTGTCTGTGTGTCACCTACAGCCCACAATTCTTAAACGATTGTCTTGAAAACTTCTTTTATACTTATTCCTTATACCCTAAGGCTGACCACTATTATTTTTGGTGCATGACGGACCCCCTGGGACAGAGCCATGCCCAATGCTTTTGTGTCTTGTGTTCGCCTACAGGATACAATTCTTAACAGATCCTTTTAAAACTTTACAAACCTATTCCTTATACCCTAAAGATGAACCCTATTGTTTTTGGTGATTTCCTAACCCCCAGGGGCAGAGCCATGCCCATTTTTACTTCGTGTCTATGTGTGTTGTCTACAGGCCACGATTCTTAATGGATCGTCTTTAAACTTGGGATATGTATTCCATATAGCTTAGGACGTCAACTGCATGTCCCGACTCACACAGGCAAGACACGACCAATTTTTGTGTTTGTCGTTTACAGGCCGCAATTCTGAATGAATCAGCTTGGTACTTGGTTTATGTATTCCTTATAGCCTGAGGGCGTCCACTATTGATTTTGATGAATGTCCCGACCCCCAGGGGCAGAGCCACGCCCACTTTTTGCCTTTAGTGTTAGGAAGGCACAATTCTGAATGGATTATCTTGGTATAGTTATTCCTTATACTCTAAGGACGGCAACTATTAATGTTGGTGCATGACCCTCAACGCTAAACAAACCAAACGCCTAGCCTTCTTGACAAAGTACCATATCAATCAAAGCAGGAATGTGGACGTATATTGTAGCGTTAGCGTTATGTTTTTATTCAGTTGTGTCATTAATCCATAGATATATGTCCAGTGTAATAAAGATCTATTTTTATCATTCTAACTTGTTTTAAACAGTGGTGTCCCATATAAAAGTAAAAGGGTCCCACTTCTGACAAAAAGGCACCTCTGGCCACGGGAAATTCCCAGAGTCAGAGTCGATCGTTCTCTTTACACTGTTACTGTCGAATCCATTACTGAATGAGAATGTAGTCATTGCATTGGCATATAAATCATCAATCAACCCCTCCCCCCCCCTTCGCGAAAGAGGGCCCTCAAAATAGTATAGCCCCCACCATGACATACTCCATGCAGTGTTGCGTTTGATTAGAGGTAATCCTACTACACACTGCTATTATGAGTGGATATTGTTTTAAATTTTGATTTGTCAGTAGTCCGTCTACCAACCAAATCACTTGCTGCCAATATTGGACCAAATATGTTTACATAACGTTACGTCATGACCCACGATTTTATTATGCCTAATTAACCCGTGCATAGCAGAATACTGCAGTAAAACTAATTGCGTGACAAACGAGGCTATCAAGTCGAATGAAATGTAAACAATACTGTTTGGAAACAAACATACTTTCACCATTTTTAATACCTTAAATCACTGTCCAATGTTTTAGGGAAGACCCAGATTAAACGAAGGACTGTCATGTTGCTGCACTTACCGTAAGTGATAGCTTTCATTGAACGGAAAGAATAGACACACTCCCGCTATTCCAGCAATGGCCAGAGAGGGATTTCTCGGGCCATTGCTTCAGGAATATGACCCTACATTGGCGCTCGTGAGTTGGATTCGTCGAGGTTTGCAAGTCCGTTCGTTTAACACTTTAACACAACGATCATTGCCTGAAATACTGCCAGGCTGCATTTCGTCCCCTGCCCCCTTAACCCTGGACTTTGCCCCAGCTTTGCCCCTCCTACCACCGACGGCTGGCGCCGCCACTGTCCATATTAATTTTAGTGCATGCCCGATCCCCAGAGGCTGAGCCACGCCCATTTCTTGTATCTGTTTGTTTGTCGTCTACAGGCCACATTTCTTAACGAATCATTTTGAAACTTTGCATACTTATTCTTTGTACCCGAAGGAACACCCCTATCGTTTGGGGTGCATGCCCGACCCCCAGAGACAGACACGCCCATTTTATTGTAGTATGCCCGTGTGTCAGATACAGATCACAATTCTTAATCGATCATCTTGAAATTTTACATACTTATTCTTTATACCTTAAGGATGATCCCTATTGTTTTGGGGGCATGCCCATTTCTTGTATTTGTTTGCCGTCTACAAGCCACATGTATAAACGTATCATCTTACATACTTATTCTTTATACCCTAAGGATGATCCCTATTGTTTTGGGGTATGCCCAACCCCATGGGACAGAGCCACGCCCAATGTTTGTGTGTCTTATGTTTGCCTACAGGATACAATTCTTATCAGATTCTTTTAAAACTTTGCATACCTATGCCCTAAGGATGACCCCTATTGTTTTTTGGCGATTGCCCAACCCCCAGGGGCAGAACCATGCCCATTTTTACTTTGTGTCTGTGTGTGTTGCCTACAGGCCACGATTCTTAATGGATCGACTTTAAACTTGGGATATATTCCTTTATAGCCAAAGGACGACAAATGCATGTCCCGACCCCCAGATTCAAGCCACGCCCAATTTTTGCTTTTGTCGTTTACAGGCTGCAATTCTGAATGAATCAGCTTGGGTACTTGGCATATGTATTACTTATAGCCCGAGGGCATTCACTATTGATTTTGGTGAATGTCCCGACCCCCAGGGGCAGAGCCACGCCCACTTTTTTTGCCTTTAGCGTCTGAATGGATTATCTTGGTATACTTATTCCGGGGGGTTGGGATGGCCTAGTGGTCTAGAGTGCCGCACTTCGACCTCTAGCTGGCTGGTCACCTCTGGCTTGCGGCTGTGGTTTCAAGCCCTGGTGTGAGCGTATGTGGCATGGAGATAGGGGCGCCTTCTCAATCTCGTGGGTTTCCTCCGGGCACTTCAGTTTCCTCCCATTGCTAAAGACCCCTACGTGCAAGCGAATTATTGAAATAAAATTAAAACCATATGTTAGTCCCGAAATGACCTAGTTGAATGGACGTTAAACCCCATTTCTCTCTCTCTCTATACTTATTCCTTATTGCTGTTGATGCATGACCCTCAACACTAAACAAACAGAATGCCTAGCCTTCTTGACAAAGTACCATATCAATCATAGCAGAAATGTGGACGTATATTGTAGGGTTAGCGTTATGTTTGTACTTTTTCCTGCTCATTTTCTAGGTATGTGCAGTTGGGGTCCCATACCGTTCAGGCATATTCCAGAATGGGCCTTACAAAACTTAGATAAGTAGTTTCCCTTACTTCCTTATTACAAAAGTATAAATTCCCCCTAAGCATTCCTAGGATTTTATTTGCTTTTGATGATATTTCCATGATGTTTTTCTCCCATTTATAGGTCTGAGCACCTGAAATAACATGAGGCCCCAAGTTCACAAAGCATTCTCAGTTAAGAATTTACTCAACTTTCAATCACTGTTTATAAGAAATATCTTTAAATCCAGAAACACAAAATTTGTATATAGTTTTTTATTAGTGTTTTTAACATGAAGGGTTGAAGTCAGTGAAAATACATTATCAATGTTATCAGCAAGACAAAGGCATCAAGGAAATTTTGTGCACAGAACTTCAGGGGCTTCCTTTGCCCCAAATGTTTTAACAGATTCAGTATTCAATAAAGTATAAATCTATCTTCATATTAACAAATTTACAATTTCCACAAATATCTAATTCATCATTAACATAGAAATAACGGTTCAGACAATGTCATAATCAAAGTAAAACATATTAGGTTAGCTAAAGGGTTACTTTTGTACCCATTTCATTAAAGCTGAACTCCGATAACAAAACTACAGAAATAATCAAATAAAAAAAAATTACTGCCAAACATAATCGCCATACTTGTTTTCGATTTGCAGAACAAGAATGGCCGCTGTACGATGTACGAAAACAGAGGCAGGCCACGCCCACATCCAGTATACACTTTGGCAACCACACTGTCCACATCCGGCTAGCAATATTTCAACTACGTGTACCAATTACCAGCTACTGACTGGGCGGTTTTTCTCTATAAATTGACTGAAAATATTATTGCTACACAATTATTATGTCTGATCAGGTACATATTATTTTACAAGTTAGAAGAAATAAGTAAAGTTCGGTGTACCTTTGCTCTAAAAATGAAAGAAAACTACCCCAAACAACAACAAATCTATGTTTTTGACATAACATCAAGGGACATAACCACCTATGTCCCTTGATCGTCATAAATAACAACAAGATGAAAAATATTTTGAAGTGAAGACATACTTCTTCGATGGAGAGAACAGTTGTTTTATTGCTGCTTTGGATATATTTTGGAACGATAATACTGAACTTTATAATACTAGAAATCATTTGGTGTTTCTACCCTGTTGTGGATAACCTTTCAAGAAATAAGAATAAACATGGTTGGATGATGTCGGTAGATTTGTTGTTTGTTTGGGGTAAGACAATTTTTCCCATACTTTTAGAGCAAAAATATACCGTAGGTTACTTATTTCGTACAATTAGTAAAATAATATGTACCTGATCAGACATAATTATTGTGCAGCAATAATATTTTCAGTAAACTTATAGAGAAAAACCGCTCAGTCAGTAGGTAATTGGTAGTTGAATGTGGACAGTGTGGTTGACACAGTGTATACTGGATGTGGGCGGGGCCTGCCTCTGTTTTCGTACACCGTACAGCGGCCATACTTGTTCTGCAAATTGAAAACAAGTCTGCTCAGACTTGAAAATATTCTATGCGATTTTATTGGCGATTTAGACCTGTAATTTTGGAATTTACCTTCCGGAAATACGTCAGAATGAACCAAATTGAATCTAATTTACCAAATTTTTCTGGGGGAGGGCCCCAAAACCCCTCGTTAATCGGTTAAGCGCAATTAGTTAAGCAATTATCAAACCTAGACCCCCCCCCCCCCCTGCAAAAAATCCTGGATCCGCGCCTGCAGCTTTGAGATCCGATTTCAATGAGATCCACTAAACGGGAAATAAAACGGAAAGGAAATTTTGGTATACTTTTCATTGATTCGCCAACTAATGTGACGCAAGAAAAATAAGTCCACCCGAGATGAATGAAAGGCCAAGTACAACAAGACTACCAAATCGATTAACATCCGAAGAACCGCTTTGTTCCCGAACTGGGTCGTAGATGAAATTCTTAACTAGACCTTTCTGGTATTTTTGTTCAGTATTTAAAGTTTCATGTTCCGATTGATTATTTGCATATTTTTGGTTTAGTTGTTCTTTCCTGTCATCAGTTTTATTACGAAGCCCAATTTGATTTTGAAATATGACACCTTCATTATTTGTTGTGAAGACCCCTTTAACCGATGCCCCTGTTGCAATATTTTTCATTAGTCGAACAGGGTCGTCTAAAAGATCCCGCCAAAATATTTTCACCTCTGTTGACGTTTGATTTAATAGGTCGTCGTCATTTCGGTAGAGAGCGATTATGTCATATAACGTACGTTTTTGACACGTAAAAGATAAGAATTTACTGTAAAAGGACAGTTGATTACATATGTTTGCCAGTTTTTGACACACAGGGTTGCATTTGGTAAACTGTGTAGAACAATCTTTAGTAGCAGTAAACAAGAAACATGTCAGTGCTACTGATCTTCCATCATGTGATGCTTGGTTTTTACGTTGGTGACGCTTCTTTAATTTACCTGCAAATAAACGTACTATTCTAGAACATGTTCATATCTGGTTATATCCAGGGGCCTTATTCACAAAATTGTAACTAAGATAAAATCCAAATTTTAGTTATTTGATTGGATGATATTAGATTGATTTTAGTGCTTAGCCAATCAAAGCTGAATTATCTACTAAAATTTGGATTTTATCTTAAGTTAAGATTTCGTGAATAAGGGCCCATGTTAGGCAACTGACCGATCGCAGCTGTCAATCAAAAACATAAATCAATGTATCAAAAAACGCCTTCCCTTCAGCGCGAGCCAGCTATATTTTGTCCGTCATTGTGCCCGTCAACTTAGCCCGCCAGACGTAAATAAAGGTATTCCAGCGGACGTTAACCGCCAACCCGTCATAGTAACAATGGTTACATGTTTTTCGCAGGGTAATCAACTTGTAATTGAACCTATTAGTAGGTACAGTTCCCATTTTCCGCTCTTCAAGGAGAGGCAGTTGAAATTTTCATACAGACATTATTTGTACAATCTACAACACTAGTCTCAATTAACCAATATCATATACCCCAACCCATGGATGTACGTCTACCGTATCTTATCATTTAGGAGATAAACACTTCCTGTTTCGTATTTAGAGGGGTGTTATTGTCCAATAGACATGTCCTGAGATCATTAGGACCCGAGACGCGTATCGTCCAGGGGCCTATTTCACGAAATTTTAACTAAGATAAGATCCCAATTTTAGTAATTTGATTGGATAATATTAGATAGATTTTAGTGCTTAGCCAATCAAAATTGAAGTATCTACTAAAATTGGAATTTATCTTAAGTTAAAATTTCGTGAAACAGGGCCCAGGGTTCTAATGTAAAATCTCAGGACATGTCTATTGGACAATAACACACCTCTAAATGCGAAACAGGAAGTGTTTATCGACATTGTAACATGCTATTTTAGGATTTTAAAAGACATTACCAAAACCGAAGGATGTTATTGTCCAATAGACAGTGTCTAATTGACCAATAAAAACGCAGGGTTTACCCTGAAGCATGATTGTTACAATGAATCGATTGACAGTCAACAAACTACCGTTTGTTTTAGCGTTTAAACAAAGACTTTGTTAAGTCTTTACTTGACATATAATTATAGCAAAACAAGTAACAATCTGCAGCTCCGGGGGTTCAAAGTTGAGACTTCAGCTACTTTATACATTTGCTGCGTTTGTTTTATCCGTAACATCCCCATCTCGCCGCCTATATCTACTGTTAGAGGCACAAGAATGTAAATATCTAAACACCCCTTTACATTGGGGTTGTAAAATCTGAAATAATGCACCTGTTCTGACAGTTCTTTTATCTTTCAAAGTGCGAACAGAATAGATGATTTGTCGCACTCTTTCTGTATATCTGTGGAACATATGACCATTGAAGGCGGCCGACATTACATAGTTGGTTATTTTTAAAGGATTTTCCGCAAGACTTTCCCATTTTATACTGGTCTTATTTTCAATTACTGTTTGCTTTTGGAGAAATGTCACCATTTCTGCTATGGTATCGTTCTGACAGGTTGCAAGAAAGAATTTACGACCAACTGAACCTTCACACGCTTTACTGAATTCGTCACATACGCGACCACAACCATTCAGTAAGTCGGAACATCTTTGGAGCATGGTAAAAATGGAACAGGCTACTTCAGTGACATCTGAGTTATCACGTGGTTTTAAACTGCCTGAAAATAAATTGATATAGGCTATCGAGTTTATAATATTTGCACATGGTCACATCATCAACATTCTTAGCTTAAAAGCTACATTAGTTGGGAGATAATAACTAAAGTATTATTCGGTTTGAAGACCCGTGTGATGTATTGAATATTAGATGGTTTACAGTAATACTAAGTTCACACATTACTCGGATGGACTCAATGTTAGCTGTGCTGAAATGTGTAGATCACTCCATCTCGAGCCTCAAAAGGAAAACAAAATTGATTTAAATTCTTTGAATAGACTGAAGACAAAAGTTATCTTATCAGACCAGATACTCACACACTTCGCAGAACCCTTACACCACCCCCCTCCACACACACACATACCACGGTCAAAACAGGCGCAAATCCAGGATTTTTTGCAGGGGGGGGGGGGTGTCTAGGTTTGATAATTGTTTAACTAATTGCGCTCAACTAATTTGGTAAATGAGATTCAATTTGGTTCATTCTGACGTATTTCCGGAAGGTAAATTCTAAAATTACAGGTCCAATAAAATCGCATAAAAATTTTTCAAGCCTGAGCGGGGGGGGGGGGGGGTCCGGACCCCCTGGACCACCCCTCTGGATCCGCGCCTGTCAAAACTGAGATACATATTTGTATACTAAGCAACGAATCTAATTCACATATCGATTCTCAAGTAGCCTACAGGGTTTTTTGTTGAAAATTTGAGTCACTTTCCTGGCATTTGAAGTCATTGGCGGGAGTAAATTCTTGTGAACGGGGGGTGGGGGTGGGGTCAGAACGCTACCTGTTGACTGCCTTTTTTGTGAAAGTATACGACCATGTTCAGCGGAATGGAAGAAAGACGACAGAATGGAATCAAGCGCATAAGGTTGAAAAAATTCAGATGTTGACGCATAAAATGTAAATACATGTATACATATACTGAGCTTTCGGTGGGTATGTGTTGAAGGGGCTTGGTGCCATGGAGACCCCCCCCCTCGCTACGCCACTGACGATCGCCATATTGGAATATAATATGATTCATATATTATACTTCCTTCTGATAACCTTCCTAAATCAAAATAAGTACAGACCTGTGATATTTCTACTGCATATAACATGATTATTGGTATTAACAAGTAGAATAACAACCAATTTTATGATATAACCCATCGCACTCAAACTGAAATAAAAATAATCCTTATATAGCCTAAAGCTTTCGGTTGTCAGTTCTTCCGTTTCCTTATCCTTAAAATATATGACTAATAAATCTAAATTTTAATAGAAATTTCCGTTCAGACAACACTGTCTTTACATAATTTCATTACACATAATTCATATCATAAAAGTCCCAAATATGACTCTTTCCTTAGCCCTTTGAATGGCGAGCTTCGAACGATATAGTCTCGGTCACCCAGAACCCCCTAGTATTCGTAGAATATTTGTTTGGATGCTAGAGACTACAAACGATTGGGCGCTGTTTTGCTAACCATCAGCGTGTCAGAGTTTATTTTAAAAGTCTTTGCTATCAACTTTTACATTTACATTGTCTGTGTTGTTGTAATTTATTTTCCTTTACATTATATTTTGATCTTAACATACATTATATGCAAGGGCAAAATTGCCTATTGCAGATCTTTGTTTACTTATTCAGACCGTAATCAACTCTCTACGTGAACGCTACCCTGCGATATTTATTGGATTAGGATCCAATTTGCTCAACTTCCATTCATGATTTAATCATGAAATGGATAATCGACTTTAGTAAGTATGATGGAGTCTAGGCCCAAATTTGAATCGCTTAATTCTCGGTTTATAGTGGATGAATTTGACTGAAATTTTACATTATCCAGTTTATAGCTCTTTATCTAATCTCCTTTAATGTATCTTTATATATTTACTCGTCTCCATCTCGTTGAAAAATTTATGTGCACAACTTTGGATAATGATAATGATCCAATCTTCGACAAGTGCTACTTGTTACATAATATATTTCCTGGACTTCCGAACATGTAAAGGTCCAGACAAAACCCGGGAGTACGTGGGGTGCCTGCCTGAAAATATCACTGGGATCCTTGCTTCAATAGTGAAAAGGGGCCACGTTCAGGCCATTGTCCGCCACAGCACCCATGGGTGCCAGTATGGTAGATTTAGAGCTAATTTAGGGCCCCCTTTAATGTTGGGGGCCTCTGAGTGCAGTTAAGTCTGCCCCCCCCCCGTTTATTCCGGCCTTTGTCTGTGGGTACAGACCACTGATTTGCTTTAGGGGGTGGTGGGGTTAATTTGTGTGGGTGTGTGTCCTTAAGGGACAGTGATGACCATGCCTAGAATTGGCGTAAAATGTGACCAATTTGATGTAATTTATTAAAACATTCATTTGTAACTCTGTGGTATACCGGATGCCCTTGGATAACTGTTTACGGGGACTGTGGGTGGGGCTTTGGGGTCCAAAATGTAATTTGGGGAACAAACTACGTGGTGTTCGAAATAAGTCTTTACAAAATGTTAATCTGCTCTATCTATCAATATACTTAACAACGGAAAATAAATATTTTAAATACCTTTCTTATCGAGGGATTTATTTAAATTATCAAATTAGCACATAAACCAATTATAACCTTCGTTACATAAAGCAAATGGAATTTATTTATTAAAAAATCTTTTATTTTGAAACAATCTCCAGATACAAATTGACAACCTTTCCAAACATGGAAGATCGACCAGTGCATGAGATTTATTTTGGCAAAGATCCACTGTTTAACATAATCATATTGAAGTAAATCATAATATATACAATTCGTTATGGAATTAAACCATACAAAAGTAACTTCATTTTGCATTATTATAACCGATCATTAGTTTCTTACGAAAGTTTTGAAGGTTTATTTGAATTCAAAAGAAGTTATGAAATTCGACAATTTATATGAATCCCTTCATAAGAAAGGATTGAATAAATTCTTAATTTAGGACAGGTTGTGTAACATATTTTTGTATCCAAAAATACAAGCAGTTGTCCATTTCCCGTCCATTTTAGGATTTGTCCGAACCCCACAAGTCTATACCCAACAAGCTACCTATACACCCCCTTAGACATTTACAGTGCTATAAAGCAATGTTTTACTAATCTATAAGATGATTGTCATTAATATCAACACTATCACATTTCCCGCCAATTTATTAGGTATTGCCCCCCACCCTCACGCACTTAACCACACAAAATAAACCATATTGGTTGTCCAAGGTCATCCTATATACTATTATCTTACACATTCACAGTGCAAAAAGTTAATGTTTTAGGCTACTAATCTAGAGTGATGCTCGAAACCTATTTCGAACCACGTGATTTTTGTCCCCAATCACGATACTTTTCGGCATTGTACCATACCCACAAAGCTAAAAAACACGGAAAGAGACATGATACGCTTATTTAGTACAAGAAATAAATGTTTAGCTGTTGATCTTCATGGATACCAACATTGTCAAATTAACCGCCAATTTTAGGCATTTACAGTTTGTTTTTATAAGTTATAAAATTTAATGAGTTTTAACAACACGTGTTCTCGTCGGTTGACTGATTCCGGGAATATACAATTCGCAAAATTTTACTTTTGAGAGATTTATAATAATTCAACACTGGCGCGAAATTATTCCTTCTGGTGAACAAGGAAACAGAGGAAACAGATTCTACAAGCCAACAGTGAGGCTGATGTCCCCCGCCGAAATCCCAAAATAAATAGATGACACATATTAATTAATCGCACATTTATTTTTTTCAAGTATCGAGCAATCAAACTGTACCCGAAGTGTCATCCAAAAGTGTTTTATAAAGAAAAATGCTAAAACCGACGAGAAAAATGAAAATGTACCCTAGTTAGGGGGACCCTAAAGGCAGACCAAAGGGCCCCCACGCTTGACAAAAGGGCTCCTCTGGCCAAGGGAAAGGGCCCTCGTGTCCGAGTCAATCGTTTCGATACACTGTTACTGTCGAATCCATTACTGAATGAGAATGCAGTCAATGTATTGGCATAACAATCATCAATCAAGATGAACCTAAGATGAAATTGCTTATCTCTGCCTACCCTAAGAAGAAAATGCTCATCTTCGAACTCCATCAAGGCATTGACCTAATAAGTATACACACCAATTTTGAACATTTTAACTCAATTCGAAGGAGAGTTATTGTGTTCCAAAGTCTCGGCAAATCAAATTGCTTATCGTTCTGCTTACCCTGAGCAGAAAATGCTCATTATCGATCTTAGTCAAGGTATTACTGTAATGAAACTATACACCAAGTTTCATCACTCTCACTTAATTAGAACTAAAGTTATCGTGTCCCAAAGCACCAACCAATCAAATTGCTTATCCCTGCTTTCCCTAAGCGGAAAATGCTCATCTTCTAACTCCATCAAGGCATTGACCTAATAAGCATATACACCAAGTTTGAACATTTTAACTCAATTAGAAGGAGAGTTATTGTGTTCCTAAGGCTCGGCCAATCAAATTGCGTATCGCTCTGCTTACCCTGAGCAGAAAATGCTCATTATTGAACTTAGTCAAGATATTACTGTAATGAAACTATACACCAAGTTTCGTCACTCTCACTAAATTAGAACTAAAGCTATCGTGTCCCAAAGCATCAACCAATCAAATTGCTTATCCCTGCTTACCCTAAGCGGAAAATGCTCATCTTCGAACTCCATCAAGGCATTGACCTAATAAGCATATACACCAAGTTTGAACATTTTAACTCAGTTAGAAGTGGAGTTATTGTGTTCCAAAGTCTCGACCAATCAAATTGCATATCTCTCTGCTTACCCTGAGCAGAAAATGCTCATTATCGAACTTAGTCAAGGTATTACTGTAATGAAACTATACACCAAGTTTCATCAATCTCAGTTAATTAGAACTAAAGTTATAGTGTCCCAAAGCATCAACCAATCAAATCGCTTATCTCTGCTTACACTCAGCAGAAAATGCTCATCTTCGAACTCCATCAAGGCATTGACCTAATAAACACATACACCAAGTTTGAACATTCTAGCTCAATTGGGAAGAGAGTTATTGTGTCCCAAAAAATGTGACGGACAGGCGGATAGACATACAGACAGACAGACAGACAGACGGACGAACCCATTTTAATAGTCCATCAACTTTCTTCGAAAGGCGGGGGACAAAAATAGCCCTATAACAGAGGTATGGAAAAGGCGGCGCTTTCCTACGGGAACTCATGTTCCTTACGCAACGTCCGCGAATTTTACAGATGCACTATACCTAAGTCGAGGTCAAGCCTTCTAATGAAGACGACACATAATACAACAGTAACACACAAACCTCGCCCGTCCTTAACGACCTAATAACCCAGTTTACACTGAATAATCTCTTTATTACAAACTGGACTTCCCTGAAATACTCCTCAGTCTCAATAAAGAAATCACTGGTCACGCTTTAGAGAGCAACTATTACCGTCAACAACAAAACATTGTTATACGCCCACATTTTTATGTGGACGTATATTGTCGTCGCCCCTGTCCGCCCGTCTGTCCACAATTTGTTCGTGGACCTCTCTACAGGTCACAATTCTTATCCGATTTTGACGAAACTTGAAATATAGGTTTATCCCCAAAAGATCTCGGATGCTTTCGATATTGGCATGTATCGGATGAAAACTTCATGGATTATGGCCCCTGATTGTACGAAAAATCACGTTTTTAGCTTGTGGACCCTATAGAGGTCACAATTTTGAACCGATTTTGATGAAACTTGAAATGCATGGTTATAACCCAAAGATCTTGGTTCCTTTCGTTATTTGCGCATATCGGATCGTAACTTCCTGAATTATGGCCTCTGATTGTCCGAAAAATCGCCTATGGTCCCTCTGGAGGTCACAATTATTATCCGATTTGAAAAAACGTTTGACTCTATCACCGTTACACCCTACGGAAGGTTGAGTTCGAATTTCGAGAAAATTGGACCATAATTGCCAGAAAAAATGGCCGCCGTTTGTACGCGAACAGTGTAAAAATATGGTATGTCAAAGTTGTGGACCGTGTAGAGGTGACAATTTTAATTCGATTTTGGTGAAACCTGAAATGCTTGTTTATAACCTAAAGATCTTTATTCTTTTCGATATTTATTGCGCATATGAAATTGTAACTTAATGAATTATGGCCTTTGATTGTAGGAAAAATCACTTTCGGTATTGCTTGTTCTTTGTCTATCTCTCGAACAATTATTATCTGATTTAAAAAAAAAACTCTGATTATATTACTGTTGCACAGTAAGGAAGGTTGAGTTCGAATTTCGTGAAAATCGTACCAAAATTGCCGGACGAAATGGTCACCGTTTGTACGCGAATAGTGTAAATATGTGGTATATTATGGTTGTGGACTCTCTACAGGTCACAATTCTTATCCGATTTTGACGAAAAGTCACATTTCTAGGTTGTGTACCGTCACACCATAATCATTGTCGGCTTCGAATTTCATGAATATCAGACTGGAACTGACCAACAAAATGGCTGCTCCCAATACAGTATGGAATACAGGACTTAATGATGTAGGAAAAATCACTATCGGTATTGCTTGTTCTCTATCCGTCTCCCAAAATGTGGGCGTATCCTGTCTGGCAGTGCCAGCTTATCTTTAATTTTTAAATAAATCTGTGTCATCTACTTTTGATGATTAAATATATACGACAAGTGGAAAACGAGCCACGGCTACTGATCTAATTCAGTATCGGACGGATGTGCATACATACACCGAGATTGTCACGCGATAGTGGTGGTGTCTGGATCTACGGTTGCTAAGTGAGTAAGACGCTGGCTCGCTAGTGTGGAGGTCGCGGTTTGCTCCCGGTGCTAGCCGCGAAAGTTCTGCATAGAAATGTAATGAAACGAAATGCTGTTTAACGTCTTACTGTTCTCTACGGGCTAATGAAGACGGGCATACGACACACAATGTGCTCTGCGGGAAATTTTGCCCGGACAGCGGCGCTACGGCATACTCGTATGTCGAATACAAACTGCCAAGGATCTTTCATGTGTACGCCAATGTGTACACAGGACCTATTTTTTTTTATCCCATCCCAAAGACTAGACAGCTATCCTTGTCAGACCCTCCGACCTGCATCATTGACGAGGGGAAATCACGCCGCAAAACCGGGTGGAACTGTCATGGCCATTTCTAAGCGTCTTAAATAATACAAACCCACAAGAAGTATGCTATCCTCTTGTTATTAAGCGATCTTGTGGTTACAGGTCATTCTATATTACCTATTGCTACTTTTAAAACTATATTTATTGTTTGGGGGTTGCCGGCAGGCGGGCGCGATTAAGATGGCAATTTTGGTCAGGCAAAGGCTTTTCACAATAATTCGAGTATAATATTTAATCTTCAAATCAACATACAGGCATGGATTAGTGACATATAAAAATATGAATTATTTCTTATTATCTGAAAATATATAAAATAGACCTTGTCTAAATAACTAATTAAGAGATAAGAGATTGACAGTACTATTAAAACGTGGTAAATAAAACACTGAACAATTACTAATCAAAATATGGCAATAATATAATATACATAATTATAAGTTTTAAATACTGTAGCACCATGGGTCTTTTTGTCTGACGTGGAGAGCGTGTGTTGTAGGTCCGGTCGCCACATCCTACGTATGACCCATGCATCTCGTTTTTGCTACATATTACCGTTAGCCTTGTGATCGTCTAGGATTTATCTCAGATCGTCTTCTTCTCTTTCACGTTGTGTGTTCCTTCTTACTGGTTTCTTAAGACGTTTGTCTTCTTCAGTTATAACAATGCAACAGTTCGTTTTTACCTTTTATGTAGCATAGGTATACATACAAGCATATTACAATTACAGTCAATGCTAACTAAACTCTTCTCAACCTAGACACCGCGAGGTGTCTAGGACTCTTAGATGGTAACCCTCTGGAACTTAATCGAAGTCTGGAATCTAAATGTCGTCTGATTTAAAGACATACTATAGCTTCCTTTATAGCCGCAATGGTATCACGCAGACCCATGCGTGTTCATGACCATGAACCTGTGCAATCGACGTAATGATTGGTTAAATTAAGCCAAATGATGCAATAGGAATATTCTGACCCACATGTATTTTGTTGAAAGATATGACCAGTACGTTACGGATCTATTCCCTTTTTTATCTACCAATATGTCAATCAAATGTTAGTTGAAATCAGTACACACCTGCATATATGTGAATATGTTTAGAAACATCAAACTATATCTTATCTCCTCATTCCTTGTCTATATTGCTACACTACTTCCCCCTTTAAGAATATATATAGAATATAGATATTCTAACTAAGTATGCACGCATCAGGAAAATATAAATGATTACAATACAACAGAGCTGTGAAAGAAAAACACAAATAATCAAAAATCAAAAATCGCATGCAAAAACTATCTCAAAGTCCTATGAAAATTCACTAAGCCGAAACCTAAATTCAAAAAAACACAAATTGTCTTTTTAAAATCTTCAAGTGTCCTAATTTCAAAACACTATAACACATCAGTTCAAATTGTTAAAGTTCAGTTTCACTATAAATTCTGTCTCAGGAAATCTCAATTTGGTAAACTGGTAAACCATTTGTTCTTGCCTCTGTATAGTTGTCCTTTTCAGCTACATAGTGTCAAGTTGAAAACTTTCGGTTTTTTTTTTTCGAGGATTGGCTTGTACAATCTTATTCGTCAATCAAACATGCCATTGCCATCAGACCAAGAACTAACTATTACTATTTTTTTTTTTTTTAAACTTTATTTTGATATTAGTCTAACATTAATATATTATTCCTAAAACTTATAAGTAACTCTTACTCTTAATTAAAATTAGCCCTCACTTAATTATTAACAAACTTGGATGTGTCTCTTTAATTTTAAATGTCCAAACAAACTTTAACCTCTTGACCTGAACTGAGTAAGTGAATAGTTTATAATTTTGTAATTGCGTTTTCATTTTGTAATTTCCGTTTGTGTTTTAGAATTCCGTCATAACAATTTTATAATTCACTCGTCAGTAATGTGACCTTTTTTTGACCTACGCATTTACAATTTAATAATTCTATTTTACATGTCAACCCCAAAAAATATACTGCTATTGTACAACACTGAATGTCTA
Source organism: Patella caerulea (assembly GCA_036850965.1). Lineage (NCBI taxonomy): Eukaryota > Metazoa > Mollusca > Gastropoda > Patellidae > Patella > Patella caerulea. The sequence continues at coordinate 21,414,709 of JAZGQO010000011.1, forward strand.
AAACAAGCCCGGATCCATAGCCTATTCCAACACCAGTGTGACATAACCTTATTACATTAACCAGGACAACACCCAAATATGGCCATTTTTTGAATGACATCACATTTTATTTAATGTATCTACAACTATGTTCAGAGAAAATGACCGAACGCTCCATTCAATCCGACCACAGTCCATATTTGATAAACACAACAATCAAAATATACCTATATAGCTTTTTACTACACATATAATACTATATCCAATATATATTATATCCTATATACATTAACACAGGTGCTAAAACCTAGTGTTTGTAGTAATTCGACCTAATGTCGACACATTCTAATCATCGCGTATTATGTCGACAGCTTATAACAGCAAAAATATATTAAACGTAGCCTATATATTACGTTTCTAAAGCAAAAATTACATAAAAATATATACGGACATAATCTACCGTATATCCTCAACTTAAACTCCTATAAAACTCGTATGCGATAATCTCACAATTTAACGAGCCTATAATTTTAGTGGTTTTTTTCCAGGAAAACTATACCTACATCCCCAGATTTTTAACCACATGGGATTTTAACATAACCCATAACTTTTTTTGTCAAAAGTTAAATTATCGTACTCTTTGAAACCTTGGACTAGAGCTTCAAAATTACATGACCCTACGTATCGAACCACATACATGGACGACACAAAACACAAACAATAATAGCAATTCAACCTTTTAGTCAAAAGCTGAATTACCCACATTTAGTCTAACTCGACTAAAATCCTAATTCTTGAGACTTTGGACAAGGATCTCAAAAATTATATTATATACGAAACAACAAATAACACATATTAACGAATTACAGCAGAGAGCATGGCCATCTTGAAAACTAGAGTTAAACACTCCCAAACGTCATGCTTAGATCTGCCATCTTACCACTGCAATCCGGAGACAACATTAGTTCCTATTTTAGTCCTATTCCGTTTCTTTATCATTATTTATTAATTCGTAGTTATATCAAAGAAAATTTTGTTTGTTTTAAAACTTACTCCGTAGAGACTCTCTTTAACTTGAATTACTCGAATTTACTACAGGTCATGTTAACCCGATAACCAGTGATATTATATTGTTGACCAAACCTGTCCATCAAAACTTATGAATGAACATCCTTTATTCTCTAACAGTTAAATTTTGAATATTTAGCTTCGAATTAGATTATAAACTTAAATTAATATTATTTGGTCTGTCTGGCAGTGCCAGCTTATCTTTAATTTTTAAATAAATCTGTGTCATCTACTTTTGATGATTAAATATATACGACAAGTGGAAAACGAGCCACGGCTACTGATCTAATTCAGTATCGGACGGATGTGCATACATACACCGAGATTGTCACGCGATAGTGGTGGTGTCTGGATCTACGGTTGCTAAGTGAGTAAGACGCTGGCTCGCTAGTGTGGAGGTCGCGGTTTGCTCCCGGTGCTAGCCGCGAAAGTTCTGCATAGAAATGTAATGAAACGAAATGCTGTTTAACGTCTTACTGTTCTCTACGGGCTAATGAAGACGGGCATACGACACACAATGTGCTCTGCGGGAAATTTTGCCCGGACAGCGGCGCTACGGCATACTCGTATGTCGAATACAAACTGCCAAGGATCTTTCATGTGTACGCCAATGTGTACACAGGACCTATTTTTTTTTATCCCATCCCAAAGACTAGACAGCTATCCTTGTCAGACCCTCCGACCTGCATCATTGACGAGGGGAAATCACGCCGCAAAACCGGGTGGAACTGTCATGGCCATTTCTAAGCGTCTTAAATAATACAAACCCACAAGAAGTATGCTATCCTCTTGTTATTAAGCGATCTTGTGGTTACAGGTCATTCTATATTACCTATTGCTACTTTTAAAACTATATTTATTGTTTGGGGGTTGCCGGCAGGCGGGCGCGATTAAGATGGCAATTTTGGTCAGGCAAAGGCTTTTCACAATAATTCGAGTATAATATTTAATCTTCAAATCAACATACAGGCATGGCTTAGTGACATATAAAAATATGAATTATTTCTTATTATCTGAAAATATATAAAATAGACCTTGTCTAAATAACTAGTTAAGAGATAAGAGATTGACAGTACTATTAAAACGTGGTAAATAAAACACTGAACAATTACTAATCAAAATATGGCAATAATATAATATACATAATTATAAGTTTTAAATACTGTAGCACCATGGGTCTTTTTGTCTGACGCGGAGAGCGTGTGTTGTAGGTCCGGTCGCCACATCCTACGTATGACCCATGCATCTTGTTTTTGCTACATATTACCGTTAGCCTTGTGATCGTCTAGGATTTATCTCAGATCGTCTTCTTCTCTTTCACGTTGTGTGTTCCTTCTTACTGGTTTCTTAAGACGTTTGTCTTCTTCAGTTATAACAATGCAACAGTTCGTTTTTACCTTTTATGTAGCATAGGTATACATACAAGCATATTACAATTACAGTCAATGCTAACTAAACTCTTCTCAACCTAGACACCGCGAGGTGTCTAGGACTCTTAGATGTTAACCCTCTGGAACTTAATCGAAGTCTGGAATCTAAATGTCGTCTGATTTAAAGACATACTATAGCTTCCTTTATAGCCGCAATGGTATCACGCAGACCCATGCGTGTTCATGACCATGAACCTGTGCAATCGACGTAATGATTGGTTAAATTAAGCCAAATGATGCAATAGGAATATTCTGACCCACATGTATTTTGTTGAAAGATATGACCAGTACGTTACGGATCTATTCCCTTTTTTATCTACCAATATGTCAATCAAATGTTAGTTGAAATCAGTACACACCTGCATATATGTGAATATGTTTAGAAACATCAAACTATATCTTATCTCCTCATTCCTTGTCTATATTGCTACACTACTTCCCCCTTTAAGAATATATATAGAATATAGATATTCTAACTAAGTATGCACGCATCGGGAAAATATAAATGATTACAATACAACAGAGCTGTGAAAGAAAAACACAAATAATCAAAAATCAAAAATCGCATGCAAAAACTATCTCAAAGTCCTATGAAAATTCACTAAGCCGAAACCTAAATTCAAAAAAACACAAATTGTCTTTTTAAAATCTTCAAGTGTCCTAATTTCAAAACACTATAACACATCAGTTCAAATTGTTAAAGTTCAGTTTCACTATAAATTCTGTCTCAGGAAATCTCAATTTGGTAAACTGGTAAACCATTTGTTCTTGCCTCTGTATAGCTACATAGTGTCAAGTTGAAAACTTTCGGTTTTTTTTTTTCGAGGATTGGCTTGTACAATCTTATTCGTCAATCAAACATGCCATTGCCATCAGACCAAGAACTAACTATTACTATTTTTTTTTTTTTTAAACTTTATTTTGATATTAGTCTAACATTAATATATTATTCCTAAAACTTATAAGTAACTCTTACTCTTAATTAAAATTAGCCCTCACTTAATTATTAACAAACTTGGATGTGTCTCTTTAATTTTAAATGTCCAAACAAACTTTAACCTCTTGACCTGAACTGAGTAAGTGAATAGTTTATAATTTTGTAATTGCGTTTTCATTTTGTAATTTCCGTTTGTGTTTTAGAATTCCGTCATAACAATTTTATAATTCACTCGTCAGTAATGTGACCTTTTTTTGACCTACGCATTTACAATTTAATAATTCTATTTTACATGTCAACCCAAAAAAATATACTGCTATTGTACAACACTGAATGTCTAAAACAAGCCCGGATCCATAGCCTATTCCAACACCAGTGTGACATAACCTTATTACATTAACCAGGACAACACCCAAATATGGCCACTATTTGAATGACATCACATTTTATTTAATGTATCTACAACTATGTTCAGAGAAAATGAGCATTCAATCCGACCACAGTCCATATTTGATAAACACAACAATCAAAATATACCTAGCTTTTTACTACACATATAATACTATATCCAATATATATTATATCCTATATACATTAACACAGGTGCTAAAACCTAGTGTTTGTAGTAATTCGACCTAATGTCGAATTACACATTCTAATCATCGCGTATTATGTCGACAGCTTATAACAGCAAAAATATATTAAACGTAGCCTATATATTACGTTTCTAAAGCAAAAATTACATAAAAATATATACGGACATAATCTACCGTATATCCTCAACTTAAACTCCTATAAAACTCGTATGCGATAATCTCACAATTTAACGAGCCTATAATTTTAGTGGTTTTTTTTCCAGGAAAACTATACCTACATCCCCAGATTTTTAACCACATGGGATTTTAACATAACCCATAACTTTTTTTGTCAAAAGTTAAATTATCGTACTCTTTGAAACCTTGGACTAGAGCTTCAAAATTACATGACCCTACGTATCGAACCACATACATGGACGACACAAAACACAAACAATAATAGCAATTCAACCTTTTAGTCAAAAGCTGAATTACCCACATTTAGCCTAACTCGACTAAAATCCTAATTCTTGAGACTTTGGACAAGGATCTCAAAAATTATATTATATACGAAACAACAAATAACACATATTAACGAATTACAGTAGAGAGCATGGCCATCTTGAAAACTAGAGTTAAACACTCCCAAACGTCATGCTTAGATCTGCCATCTTACCACTGCAATCCGGAGACAACATTAGTTCCTATTTTAGTCCTATTCCGTTTCTTTATCATTATTTATTAATTCGTAGTTATATCAAAGAAAATTTTGTTTGTTTTAAAACTTACTCCGTAGAGACTCTCTTTAACTTGAATTACTCGAATTTACTACAGGTCATGTTAACCCGATAACCAGTGATATTATATTGTTGACCAAACCTGTCCATCAAAACTTATGAATGAACATCCTTTATTCTCTAACAGTTAAATTTTGAATATTTAGCTTCGAATTAGATTATAAACTTAAATTAATATTATTTGGTCAGTAAACAAATGTAACACGTTCAATTTAACAAACAAAATGTATTTACCAAGATTTTTAGACTATCATCATCGGGTTTTCGTATTTGCACCAAAAGTTTTCTCCGTCTCTGGATGGTACGGGTGATTTTTCTTCACTAACGTCTTCAAATATGTATTCTTCTTCTTCTTCGAAAAATGGTATTAACCCTAAAGGTCGAAACTGTTACGGCACCAAATCAAATATGTAACACCATGGGTCTTTTTGTCTGACGTGGAGAGCGTGTGTTGTAGGTCCGGTCGCCACATCCTACGTATGACCCATGCATCTTGTTTTTGCTACATATTACCGTTAGCCTTGTGATCGTCTAGGATTTATCTCAGATCGTCTTCTTCTCTTTCACGTTGTGTGTTCCTTCTTACTGGTTTCTTAAGACGTTTGTCTTCTTCAGTTATAACAATGCAACAGTTCGTTTTTACCTTTTATGTAGCATAGGTATACATACAAGCATATTACAATTACAGTCAATGCTAACTAAACTCTTCTCAACCTAGACACCGCGAGGTGTCTAGGACTCTTAGATGGTAACCCTCTGGAACTTAATCGAAGTCTGGAATCTAAATGTCGTCTGATTTAAAGACATACTATAGCTTCCTTTATAGCCGCAATGGTATCACGCAGACCCATGCGTGTTCATGACCCTGAACCTGTGCAATCGACGTAATGATTGGTTAAATTAAGCCAAATGATGCAATAGGAATATTCTGACCCACATGTATTTTGTTGAAAGATATGACCAGTACGTTACGGATCTATTCCCTTTTTTATCTACCAATATGTCAATCAAATGTTAGTTGAAATCAGTACACACCTGCATATATGTGAATATGTTTAGAAACATCAAACTATATCTTATCTCCTCATTCCTTGTCTATATTGCTACAATACCTCAAAATTTGTGTGAAAAGTCCACCGTCTCAATCGCTCAAACGACAAAACAAGTATGGCTTAAAACATTATAACGCGCATGTATTAAACACACTAGAACAAAGAAAATTGAATATTACAACACATGATACAATCTGTTTCACAGAGAATTACTTACGAATTAACTTTGTAACAGCACTATTAAAACGTGGTAAATAAAACACTGAACAATTACTAATCAAAATATGGCAATAATATAATATACATAATTATAAGTTTTAAATACCTCAAAATTTGTGTGAAAAGTCCACCGTCTCAATCGCTCAAACGACAAAACAAGTATGGCTTAAAACATTATAACGCGCATGTATTAAACACACTAGAACAAAGAAATGAATATTACAACACATGATACAATCTGTTTCACAGAGAATTACTTACAAATTAACTCTGTAACAGATAGTGTCCACAGCACGTGCGTTGACTGCAGTCATTGGCTCAACGGCTCGTGCAATGTTTACTTAACACCTAACTGCTTCGGGCAAAATGACGCATTTTACTCATTTTAATACCAATTTACACTTAATAGGAAATATTTTTTAACTTCAATTACTTCAAACGTCGTTATTTATTTTTCTGTTACCTCAAAAAAATGTTTGAGAATTTAATTTGTCGGAGTAAAAACGTTAATATGCCGTACTTATTAAGCCTCGTCGATGTCATGCTTATCAGTGATTGTAGCGGCCAAGCGAATATTCACTGCGGGATCAGTTTGCACATGATACTGTCTGTCAAACTGATCCCGCATTGTTTTGAGGTAACCGAAAAATAAATAAAGACGTTTGAAGTAATTGAAGTTAAAAAATATTTCCTATTAAGTGTAATTGGGTATTAAAATGAGTAAAATGCGTCATTTTGCCCGAAGCAGTTAGGTGTTAAGTAAACATTGCACGAGCCGTTGAGCCAATGACTAGCAACATTCCATACAACCCCGGTTAGGTATGTGGTATAGGATGAAAATTCCCATATTTCTAGCATAATATTCTTAGTTTATATAATGAAATCATTCAAATATATTTTTTATGGAAATTAGGTCAAAAAAACATAAGAAAAAGACTCACTATAAAGCCCGACCGGTTGGGTTCTATATGTGGTAAAAGGCAGCCTTTTTTTTCTCTATATCTAGGATATATAGGATAATATTCTTGATTTATATAATCATATCACCCTAATATCGTTTGGGTTTTTTTTGATGGAAGTTAATTGAAAAAATCTATGCTCCAACATCTTTTAAACATCAGAAAAGGTCTCACTATAAAGCGAGGACGATTGGGTTATGTATGTGGTAAAAGGCCACCATTTGCTCTATATCGAGGATTTATAGGGCAATATTCCTCATTTATATAATAAAATCACCCTAATATCGTTTTTTATTGAAATTAATCGAAAACAAATGCTCCAACATTATTTAAACATCAGAGAAAGACTCACTATAAAGCTAGGAGGATTGGGATCAATGAGTGGTATAAGGCAACGATTTTCTCTATATCTAGGACATATATTATGATATTCTTAATATATGTTATAACATCACCGTAATATCGTTTTTTTAATGGAAATTAATTGAAAAAAATAGTCCAACATCTTTTGAACATCAGAAAAAGACTCACTATAAAGCGAGGACGATTGGGTTCTATATGTGGTAAAAGACAACCATTTTCTCTATATCTAGGATATAAAGGATAATATTCTTAATTTATATATTCAAATCACCGTAATGTCGTTTTTTGAATGGAAATTAATTGAAAAAAATGCTCCAACATCTTTTAAACATCAAGAAAAGACTCACTATAAAGCGAGGACGATTGGGTTCTATCTATGGTAAAAGGCAACCATTTTATCTATATCTAGGATATATAGGATAATATTCTTAATTTATGTAATCAAATCACCTTAATATCGTTTTTAAATGGAAATTAATTGAAAAAAAATGCTCCAACATCTTTTAAACACCCGAAAAAGACTCACAGTAAAGCGAGGACGATTGGGTTCAATGTGTGGTATAAGGCAACGATTTTCTCTATATCTAGAATATATAGGTTGATATTCTTAATTTATGTTATAAAATCATCGTAATATCGCTTTTTTAATGGAAATTAATTGAAAAAAAAATACTGCAACATCTTTTAAACATAAGAAAAAAGACCCACTATAAAGCGAGGACGATTGGGTTCAATGGGTGATATAAGGCAACGATTTTCTCTATATTTAGGATATATAGGATAATATTGTTAATTTATATATTCAAATCACCTTAATATCGTTTTTGTTTTTTAACTGGAAATTAATTGAAAAAAATACTGCAACATCTTTTAAATATAAGAAAAACACTCACTATAAAGCGAGGACGATCGGCTTCAATGTGTGATATAAGGCAACGACTTTCTCTAGGATGTATAGGATAATACATTTAATTCATAAACATCACCGTAATATGTGGTATAAGGCAATCATCTTCTCTATATCTAGGATATATAGGATGATATCCTTAATTCATATAATAAAATCGCCCTAATATCAGGTTTTTTTTTATGAAAATTAGTTGAAAAAAATACTCCACGATCCTTTAAACATAAAAAACTCACTATAAGGGCGGGGTCGACCAATGTAAGGTATAAGGCAACAATTTTCTTTATATCTGGGATATATAGGATGATATTCTTAATTTATGTTATAAGACCATCGTAATATCGTTTTTTTAATGGAAATTAATTGAAAAACATTAGAAAAAGACTGGTAAAAAGGCAACCATTTTCTCTATATCTAGGATACATAGGATAATATTCTTAATTTATATACTCATATCGCCCTAATATCGGTTTTTTTATGGAAATTAATTGAAAAAGTACTCCACGATCCTTTATACATAAGATAAAAACTCGCTATAAAGCGAGGACGATTGGGTTCAATGTATGGTATAAGGCCACGATTCTTAATAACCGAAAAATAAATAAAGACGTTTGAAGTAATTGAAGTTAAAAAATATTTCCTATTAAGTGTAATTGGGTATTAAAATGAGTAAAATGCGTCATTTTGCCCGAAGCAGTTAGGTGTTAAGTAAACATTGCACGAGCCGTTGAGCCAATGACTAGCAACATTCCATACAACCCCGGTTAGGTATGTGGTATAGGATGAAAATTCCCATATTTCTAGCATAATATTCTTAGTTTATATAATGAAATCATTCAAATATATTTTTTATGGAAATTAGGTCAAAAAAACATAAGAAAAAGACTCACTATAAAGCCCGACCGGTTGGGTTCTATATGTGGTAAAAGGCAGCCTTTTTTTTCTCTATATCTAGGATATATAGGATAATATTCTTGATTTATATAATCATATCACCCTAATATCGTTTGGGTTTTTTTTGATGGAAGTTAATTGAAAAAATCTATGCTCCAACATCTTTTAAACATCAGAAAAGGTCTCACTATAAAGCGAGGACGATTGGGTTATGTATGTGGTAAAAGGCCACCATTTGCTCTATATCGAGGATTTATAGGGCAATATTCCTCATTTATATAATAAAATCACCCTAATATCGTTTTTTATTGAAATTAATCGAAAACAAATGCTCCAACATTATTTAAACATCAGAGAAAGACTCACTTTAAAGCTAGGACGATTGGGATCAATGAGTGGTATAAGGCAACGATTTTCTCTATATCTAGGACATATATTATGATATTCTTAATATATGTTATAACATCACCGTAATATCGTTTTTTTAATGGAAATTAATTGAAAAAAATAGTCCAACATCTTTTGAACATCAGAAAAAGACTCACTATAAAGCGAGGACGATTGGGTTCTATATGTGGTAAAAGACAACCATTTTCTCTATATCTAGGATATAAAGGATAATATTCTTAATTTATATATTCAAATCACCGTAATGTCGTTTTTTGAATGGAAATTAATTGAAAAAAATGCTCCAACATCTTTTAAACATCAAGAAAAGACTCACTATAAAGCGAGGACGATTGGGTTCTATCTATGGTAAAAGGCAACCATTTTATCTATATCTAGGATATATAGGATAATATTCTTAATTTATGTAATCAAATCACCTTAATATCGTTTTTAAATGGAAATTAATTGAAAAAAAATGCTCCAACATCTTTTAAACACCCGAAAAAGACTCACAGTAAAGCGAGGACGATTGGGTTCAATGTGTGGTATAAGGCAACGATTTTCTCTATATCTAGAATATATAGGTTGATATTCTTAATTTATGTTATAAAATCATCGTAATATCGCTTTTTTAATGGAAATTAATTGAAAAAAAAATACTGCAACATCTTTTAAACATAAGAAAAAAGACCCACTATAAAGCGAGGACGATTGGGTTCAATGGGTGATATAAGGCAACGATTTTCTCTATATTTAGGATATATAGGATAATATTGTTAATTTATATATTCAAATCACCTTAATATCGTTTTTGTTTTTTAACTGGAAATTAATTGAAAAAAATACTGCAACATCTTTTAAATATAAGAAAAACACTCACTATAAAGCGAGGACGATCGGCTTCAATGTGTGATATAAGGCAACGACTTTCTCTAGGATGTATAGGATAATACATTTAATTCATAAACATCACCGTAATATGTGGTATAAGGCAATCATCTTCTCTATATCTAGGATATATAGGATGATATCCTTAATTCATATAATAAAATCGCCCTAATATCAGGTTTTTTTTTATGAAAATTAGTTGAAAAAAATACTCCACGATCCTTTAAACATAAAAAACTCACTATAAGGGCGGGGTCGACCAATGTAAGGTATAAGGCAACAATTTTCTTTATATCTGGGATATATAGGATGATATTCTTAATTTATGTTATAAGACCATCGTAATATCGTTTTTTTAATGGAAATTAATTGAAAAACATTAGAAAAAGACTGGTAAAAAGGCAACCATTTTCTCTATATCTAGGATACATAGGATAATATTCTTAATTTATATACTCATATCGCCCTAATATCGGTTTTTTTATGGAAATTAATTGAAAAAGTACTCCACGATCCTTTATACATAAGATAAAAACTCGCTATAAAGCGAGGACGATTGGGTTCAATGTATGGTATAAGGCCACGATTTTCTCTATATCGAGGATTTATAGGGTAATATTCCTCATTTATATAATAAAATCACCCTAATATCGTTTTTTGAATGGATATTAATTGAAAAAAATACTCCAACATCTTTTAAACATAAGAAAAAGACTCACTATAAAGCGAGGACGATTGGGTTCAATGTGTCATATAAGGCAACGATTTCATCTTTATCTAGGATATATAGGATAATATTCTTAATTTATATAATAAAATCACCCTAATATCGTTTTTTATTGAAATTAATCGAAAAAAAAATGCTGCAACATCTTTTAAACACCAGAAAAAGACTCACTATAAAGCGAGCACGATTGGGTTCAATGTGTGGTATAAGGCAACGATTTTCCCTATATCTACGATATATAGGATGATATTCTTAATTTATAAAATCAAATCAGAGTAACATCGTTTTTTTATGGAAATTACTCCAAAATCCTTTAAACAGACACACTATACAGCGGGGCCGAAGAAATTTACAGGAAGATGCAATATCTGATTTAGCCTCTAATGAACTGTTAATCAATGATTTACTCTGTTTCTAAGATATGCAGGATAATATTCTTAATTTATATAATAAAATCACGCTAATGCCATTATTTTATGGAAGTTAATTGAAAAAAAATACCCCTAAATCTTTCAAATATTATCAGTAAGAATCGAGTTCGATTGGATCCGATGTAATATTGTGGTGATTTTCTCTATTTCTAAAGGGGAGGGGTGCCTAGTAGTCTAAAGTGCCATGCTTCGACCTCTAGCTGGCCGGTCACCTCTGGCTTGCGGCTGTGGTTTCGAGCCCAGGTGTGAGCGTATGTGGCATGGAGATAGGGGTGCCTTTTCAACCTCGTGGGTTTCCTCCGGGCACTACGAGCAAGCGAATTATTGAAATAAAATTGAACCATATGGTAGTCCCGAAAAGACCTAGTTTGTGTTGAGTGGACGTTAAACCCCATTTCTCTCTCTCTCTCCCTCTCTGTTTCTAGGATAATATTCTTAATTTATAATAAAAAGAATTACTCTAATATAATTATTTTAAGGAGATTAATTGAAAGACATATCAAAATCTTTTAAATATAAGAAAAAGCCTCACTATAAAGAGAGACCGTTTGGGTTGTATATGTGGTCATAGGATAGCCTATACAGGATAATATTCTTAATCTATGACTATATAATATAATCACTCTAATATCTTTATTTTATGGAAATTAATAGAAAGAAATACTCCAAATTTCTTTCAAATATAAGTAAAAGACTCAATATATAAAGCGAAACCGATGGGTTCTAACTCTATGTGTCGTATAATGCGATGATTTTCTCCATTTCTAGGACATATACGATAATATTCTTAATTTAAAAAAAATCACTCAAAATTTCGTGATTTTATTTTTGGAAATTACTTGAAAAAATATTCCAAAATCTTTTAATTTAAACAGACGCAATTACAGCGAGGCCGAACAAATATTTACAAGACCGTAGATCCAACATCTGGGCCCGGTTCCTAGAAAATTCTTAAAAGTTAGCACAAAGTTATGCTTCACTTTCGCTTACGTAAGAAACTTTATGAAATACCGTCTCTATAGAATCTTCTCAAGACCGTTCTTACGCAAGATCAAGCCAAGTACAAGTCTAAGCACAGTGTGACTGGTAAATTGAGACTAAGATGCTCTTTAGCGTCACAAAAACAAATTTGGTATGCAAATTACCCCGAAATTCGTCTGCATATAGAGTTATAAATAGATCAATGACATTAACTTCAAATAGTCGATTTAGAAGTATTTGACAAATGACATGAAATGAAATAGGTTTTAACTTCCTACTGTTTTGCTCCTAAGCTGGGCTAATGAAGACGGGCATACGCCATAAAGTGTGCTATGAGGGAAAGTTTGCCCGGGCAGCGGCGCTACGGCTTAGCCTACTCTTATATCGAATTACAACGGCCAGGGGATCTTTGACGTGCACGCCAATTTTTACACGGGACCTTTTTTTTCGTCTGCATCACTGACAAGGGGATGAACCCTCTCGGCCAATGCAGGGATCGAACACCTTTCCTCGGCCCGATTCATAAAAAAATTCTTTTTTAACACGTTCTTGCGCTTACACATGTAGATTTTAAGTAGACTTTGCAAATAAGTAAACTTATCTTATTTCGTTTTAACAGAAAATTCTTAAGAACGTTCTTGTGCTTAGATTTTAAGTAGACTTCAGTGTAAGCACAAGAACGTTATTATGTGTTCCAAGAAAAAACTTAAGCACAACTTCGTTCTTAAAATTGTCAATCTAAGCACAAATTCCAAGCAAGGCCTATAGGGCTTGCTTACCAACCTTTAAGCCGGTTTCTGCTTCAAACAATATGGCTGACCGTGGATTTATTCGACGATATTTGCTAAATCTTTTGGTACCTAAGAATCAATTGAAAGACAGAAAATCCCTTAGAAACATATTCTCGAGAAGAATGCTATAGGATATTTCGCTTCTACCCTAAATACAATTCATTTATTTCCAAATTGGTAAACAACACACACGCGGGCTACTTAAAGATCAGTCGCTCTCACAATTATTCGGTTTGTTTGCATGTACTTGCGTTTTGGGTTGTTTTCTTTTGTTTAGTCTGTGTTATATTTTATATATGTAGGCCTATGGGAGACACGTCAAAGGTATCAGGGGATCACTTGACTAAGTGGGTAAGGCGCTGGTTCGCTAGCCTGGAGGTCGGGTGTTTGATCCCTGCATCGGCCGAGAAGGTTCATCCAAATTTTCCGACGTGGTTTCTCCTTGTCAGTGATGCAGGACGGAGGACAGCTGTCTTGTCATTCGGATGGGACGAAAAAACGAGGTCTCGTGTACAAACTGGCGTACACGTAAAAGATTCCCTGGCAGTTAGAATTCGATAGAGCAGTGCCGCTGCCAGGGCGAAATTTCCCTCATAGCACACTGTATGACGTATGTACGTCTTCATTACCCCAGATTAGGAGCAAAATAGTAGAACGCGAAATTTCATTTCATTTCATTTGTTAAATAATAAAATACATCTAAATCGACTATTTTCCGGGAGGCTAATGTCATTGGTCTATTTATAACTCCATGCAGACCATAGAGCTATATATAGAAACTCTGTGATGCAGACGAATTTACATTTACGGTGTAATTTGCATACCAAAAATGTTTTTTTGACATTAGAGAGCATCGTACTCTCAATTTACCAGTCACAATGTGCTTAGATTTGTACCACTCGGCTAATCTCGACAGATTCCGTAAACTACGTCAACTACATCTAGTCTCGGATGTATGACAGTAAGTGATATGTACCTACGCCCATACATTTGCGATGCGGCTACCGGTTTACTTCAACAGGAAAACTTGACGCTATTACACAAAAATTGGGAACCTATTCGGCTAGCGACCTATTCGACCGATTGAGCTGCAACCTTTTCGTTGGAAACCTATTTAGAGTAAAGACAACAGTCTCTATTTATCAACCAATAAAATCCAACGTTATGTCTATCAAATGAAAGTAGAATATATTATTTTTTATCCATTCCTTCAGCTCAGAATAGACGTGTAATTTCGTCATTATCTTACAGCTGGATCGGTCGAATAGGTCGCTAGCCAAATAGGTTGCCAACTTATGTTTGCAATGGGCGCAGCCATGTTTCATCCGGGACCTTTGAAGTAGTTCCAATATGGCGGAATTCATCATACAGCCGAGTTTAGATTCCCGCAATCTTACAAGGTTTGCCGAGTGAGATTTGTACTTAACTTGTGCTTACGTAAGAACGGTCTTGAGAATTTTCTAGAGACGGTATTTTATAAAGTTTCTTACGTAAGCAAAAGTGAAGCATAACTTTGTGCTTACTTTTAAGAATTTTCTAGGAATTGGCCCTGGCTGGCGTCTTACCCACTTAACCACGTGATCCCTTTAACATGGCCACTAAAGGCCTATAAGCTACCCCCCCCCCCAAAAAAAAACAACAAAAAAACAAAAACGCAAGCACATGCAAACAGACGGAATAACTGAGACAGCGCCTGATTTTAAAGTAGCCAACTCTCTAATTCAATGTCATCCAGCATCTTCAACATTGAAAACACGAATTATTTGTCAGTTTAATAAATCAAAATTGATGATGTGATCTTATCGGAAAAAGATGGGCTTCTGATATCCAATATTTAAGACAAGATAAATATTTTACCATTGGTACACGAATCGGGACTTGTGCTTAGATTGACAATTGTAAGAACGAAGTTGCGCTTAAGTTTTTTCTTGGAACACATAATAAAGTGCTTGTGCTTACACTGAAGTCTACTTAAAATCTAAGCACAAGAACGTTCTTAAGAATTTTCTGGGAACACAAAATAAGGTAAGTTTACTTAATTGCAAAGTCTACTTAAAATCTAAGCACAAGAACGTGCTTAAGAATTTTCTAGGAATCGGGCCCAGATTTTAGCTTCTACTATACATAATGTCAAGGCCGTACATCGAACTGTCAATCAAATTGACTGACATGTTCCTCGCTCTATATCTTACTCGCTTTATAAGATTTAGCATTTTCCATATCAGTGTACCAACCAAGTTAAAACTTATGATATAAACAAAATGATAATCTTAAATGATATAAAGTTTAATCTGTTCACAACTTGTCACATTCATAAAGGAGATGCCTGGCTGATTCTTAGACCAAGTCCTTGGGTGTGTGGGAAGTGATCGTAGTATATATTAGCATGCAACACAGATTATATATAACCATAGAGTTATATGTATATAACACTATAACTATATGTATAACTTCATATTACATTTATTTTAAAGGGTTTTTCCAGTGACTATTTAATAGGTATATATAGGTATATCATGTAAATGTAATGGTGTCTTGTTACCAGTAGACACCAGGTCCAGTGAATACTCATTTGGGATTACGAGTTTTTTTTAACATTTTCTTAGTGTGTCGTTCAATATTTCGCGGCACACTTAGGAAGAATTCGTGGCACAATTGTGTGCCGCGGCAAACTGGTTGAGAATCACTGAAATAAAGGTTAATTGACAATGTACAGATTCTTCAAATTCAGGCGCGGATCCAGGATTTTTTGCAGGGGAGGGTCTAGGTTTGATAATTATTTAACTAATTGCGCTCAACCGATTAACGGGGGGTTTGCCCCCCCCCCCCAGAAAAATTTGGTAAATTAGATTCAATTTGGTTCATTCTGACGTACTTCCGGAAGGTAAATTCCAAGTCTAAATCGCCAATAAAATCGCATAAAAAATTTTCAAGTCTGAGCAGGGGGGGGGGGCAGACCCCCTTGATCCCCCCTCTGGATCCGCGCCTAAAATTTCATGCTAATCACTGACGTTAACCAGATTATTTCAGGAATAACAGGACACGTGTCTGTGTTTAGGAACAACAATCGCTGCATATCGATATAATATTTTTTTTATCATATATGAGGGTCATTCTCAGAAAAAAATTGCAAATTGAACGAAAAAAATGTCTTCAACTTTTTCACCTAATAATTTCTTGATTATCATAAATTTTATTTATTCATGTCATGAAACAACATTTTATCTAACAGAAAAAAATTATTCAACCATATTTACTCCAAAAATAAAGCTTCCGAGGTCTAATATACGCGTGAAATGTCCTTACCGTTACCATGTCCCACTTTTGGATTCCAAAACTTTTGTACAGTTTTCCTTGATAATATGAGGAAATTGAATATTAATTGCCATACATACCAATTCATATTATATTGGTCTATTTCTTTTCCAAGGTCCCAAGTTCCTAGGGGTTTTAATGTAGCTATGAGGAGAGCATCACTATGGCGGTATATTAGTGCCAAAATTCTAACATGCTTTCGTCTAATTTCTTACTTCTATTCATGTAATTTCTAACCTCCATTCATGTAACTTCTAACTTCCATTCATGTAATTTCTAAAATTAAGACAATGTATAATTCAACTTCTTTATTTGTTCAGTGTAAATATCAATTCTATTTCATCTTATTTCTTTGGGGCGAAAAATGTCTACTTCATTGTGGTATTACATGTTAAGCATGAACGGCAAACAAATTTAGACATTTGATACTTCTACCTAGCAACCATCATTATGACATCGTTTGGTGTCGCCACCGTGTGCTCAGTTTGGCGATTGAGCACCTGATCGGGACCATTCTATTGATACAAACGACTCACTCTTCGTCAGATTGAGTGGCTTGCCTGAGTGTTAAAATTGAAAACAACATCGGGAGAGAGATGGGGACATGGAATTTAACATCCACTCGACACCAACCAGGTCATTTCGGTAGCAGTGGGAGGAAACCGGAGGACCCGGAGAAAGCCCACGAGTTTGGAAAGGCGGCTCTGCGTAATGTCACGTAAACCACGCCAGTATATTCAATGACAGACCTTATGTTACAGCGTGCACGTGCTAACCATTCGGCCATCCTACCCTCTAAACAACATTGAACGTGATATAAATGTATGGTTTGCAAATATTATTTCGAATACCGTGGCTAAGTGGGTAAGACGCAGGCTCGCTAGGCTGTGGGTCGGGAGTTCGTTCTCTGCATTGGTCGAAAAAAGTTCATCCAGATTTTCTGGCGTGGTTCCCCCTTATTAGTGTCTTGTCGTTCCGATTGGATGAAAACCCGAGGTTCCATGTACATGTTGGCGTGCACGTAAAAGATCCCGCGACCGTTAGACTTCGATATAAGTCCAGGTCTCAGATCCGCTCTCCGGGCAATATTTCCTTAAAGCACACTGTATGGAGTATGTCCGTCTCCATTATCCCGGTTCGGAACAGAACAGTAGGGCGTTAAACCCTCTTTCATTTCATTTCATTTTCTATTTCAAATATAAGCTAAACGGGATTTGCAGAATTTTATTTTATTTTTTTTACGGTTGAGCCAATAATTAATATTTATATGCAGTTGGTCTATATTAACACAGGGTATAAATGTTATGGATAGGCCTACACAGATACTGAGTTTAATACTAAGTGACCTCTCTCGTGGGTTTCCTCCGGGCACTCCGGTTTCCTCCCACTGCTAAAGACCCCTGCGCGCAAGCGAATTATGGAAATAAAATTAAACCATATGTTAGTCCCGAAATGACCTAGTTTGTGTTGAGTGGACGTTAAACCCCATTTCTCTCTCGCTCTCTCTCTCTCTGGGGGGGTTGGGATGGCCTAGTCGTCTAGAGCGCCGCGCTTCGGCCTCTAGCTGGCCAGTCACCTCTGGCTTGCGGCTGTGGTTTCGAGCCCTGGTGTGAGCGTATGTGGCATGGAGATAGGGGCGCCTTCTCAACCTCGTGGGTTTCCTCCGGGCACTCCGGTTTCCTCCCACTGCTAAAGACCCCTACGCGCAAGCGAATTATTGAAATAAAATTAACCATATGTTAGTCCCGAAATGACCTAGTTGTGTTGAGTGGACTTTAAACCCCATTTCTCTCTCTCTCTCTCT
Source organism: Patella caerulea (assembly GCA_036850965.1). NCBI lineage: Eukaryota > Metazoa > Mollusca > Gastropoda > Patellidae > Patella > Patella caerulea. Next base: position 21,433,216 of record JAZGQO010000011.1, read on the forward strand.
CTCTTTCTCTCTCTCTCTCTCTCAGCACGCCTTCCAACCTTCAACCAAACGAAGAATGGGTCGTTTATACCAAATAATGGCCCCGATCAGGTGCGCAATCACCCAATTGAGCACACAGTGTATCAAAATTCTAAATTTGTTTGCCGTTCATGCTTAACATGTAATACCACAATGAAGTAGACATTTTTCGCCCCAATATTAGAAATAAGATGAAATAGAATTGATATTTACACTGAACAAATAAAGAAGTTGAATTATACATTGTCTTAAATTAGAAATTACGTGAATGGAAGTTAGAAATTACATGAATGGAGGTTAGAAGTTACATGAAGGAGGTTAGAAATTAGACGATAGCATGTTAGAATTTTGGCACTAATATACCGCCATACAATGCGTGTCCTTATTTATTTTCTGTTTCAAAATGTCGTTAGCTTTACCTCGCTGCGAATTTCGCAGATATCTCAACTTTATTCAACAAGGCTATTGTCAACCTCAAGATAAAGGTCTTTCTCAGCCATGTTGGATTTCTGAAGGTAATGAAAGTTCACCAAGGAGGAATTTCGAAGGAAAGAATCACAATTTTCACATGTCAGGGAAATTGTTTGTCTTTACCGTTACCTGAAATAATGAGGCAAAAAACTGGGGAATATTTTAAATAATAAAATATTTGATAAGATAACTGGTAATCTTGAAAAAAAGCAAGAAAAAGATGAGAATTTATTGTTCTTTTTCTTTTTTCCAAGCAAAACGTGTCTTTACCGTAACCACTTGATGTCTTTACCGTTACCACTTGATGTCTTTACCGTTACCATTTTTAACAGTAAAGATTATACAAAAACTCAATAATGCTGATCATGCATTGCAAACATCAATTTGAACAAAAGAATACCTTTTACTTCTGATTTATGAAAAAAAATTATATACATGGCCTCATAAAAAAAACGTATGCGTCTTTACCGTTACTTGTCACTTTTTCTGAGAATGACCCATAAACATTAATAAGTGCACCATATATATCACCCTTACCTGAAAATATCCAATTTATCATCAATTAACAATATTCTAAATAACCATCGTCTGCTCTAGCTTGCATATTACACAACTGTGAGAAATCATACGAGATTCAATGGCAAAATCAAAATAGTTACCCTACATGACGCACCACTTAATGACGGGATTTTCCGTTTTGTATCGTTTGGTTTCGACAGAAATGGGTTTTCTAAGAGAATTCATCCGCCCACCGGATTTGATGTTAATGTATAGCCTATTATGTAACTTTTATGTCAGTATGTCATGTATCACATTTCACACGCCCTAATGTAATGCTGAAAAGATAATCGCGGCGCATATGATCTCTTTCTCGATTAGTTTTACATAAAGTAATTTGAAAAAAATCTACGTGTGACAAATAATCTATATGGAGGAGCAAATTCCGGTGCTTTTCAAAATGACCGCTAAAATCCAAGTTGGTAAGTTGTTTCCACTGAAAAGATGTTTGACATCTCATTCTTGAGGGAGCTTATTAAAGGTTAAGGTTTATACTGAATTGTCCTTATAATAATAATAATAATCTTTATTCAAAATCTCAGTGAGACACATGAATATAATATACACATAAAATATTTACAGTTAGTGATAGTATACGTACATAGTATTTTCAGATAATATAATATACACATCATTACAGATAACATTCAGTATTCATTTAAACTTATTTAAACTTATTTACAATAATAGAAATGAATTTACATAGATTCTCCAGTTCTGCACCGTGGCTATTAAATATATTGTACATGTTGATAGTGTGCAAGTCTGTTTTTGGGGGTTTCTTTGGGTTTCTCAATTAACTTAAATAACAAGAAGACAGTTGTTTCAATCGTTGGTAAAGTATATTATCTAACATATTATAAGTACAAATAACAAAAGAGCAATAGAAATATATGTATAACTAGATAAACAAGGAGTTATTATAAATTGGGGGTTAAAGATATAATTGGGTGATTTAAGCAATTATTTGGGATACTCGCTTATACGCAGACACGGATATCAAGCGCTATAAAAGCGGTCTTGCTATTCCAGTCTACGGGCTGTGACGAGGCGCTATTTACATGTCTTGCTATATCACGTCATGCATGGTTGGGTCGACAAATAATAATAATGAACTGAAATGTCGACGCTATGTATTATTAAAATATGACGTTAACTATTACTTGTTAACACAAGCCTATATGCAAAGCGTTGTGGATTATTCTACGGCATCGATAATATCGATTTAATTGCTTTTGTAGAATAAATAAAACGTGCATACTTATCACAACATTCGAACTAGAATGCAATAATTAATATCTAAAATTGGATAAACTATAGTAAACTAATAAACACATAAGTTCAATTATCACAATAGAAAACTAATGAGAACAAGTAGAAATAATACATTAACAGTCGCTCACCTTAAATAACAAGAAGACAGTTGTTTCAATCGTTGGTAAAGTATATTATGAGAATCTCAGAGGCAACATGAACTTATATACCCAATTCGTGTGTCCCAAACTACAGTTGAGGTTTCCATGGCATGGAATGTGTATTAGCCTACGATTGGTCAGCTTTACGGATTAACTTAAGCGTCACAGCTCAATCCCAATTAACCTGCCAGCCTTAATTGGATTAGCCAGCCTATTGTTTCAATCTAGCAATAGTTCTGCCTCAGAGACTTCACTCAATTACCCTGCCGATTAACTGTCTGTCTTAATCACTCAAGGTAACTCTGTCAAGTTATGAAATTAAGGTTAAACAATGGGTTAATTTATGAGAAAAGCTCACAATTCTCTTAATCTCCAACCCTGTTAAAAGAGTATTTCAATATGAATGTGTGAATTAAAACGACGTAATTTTGGACTGGTATAATAGCTGAAGGAAACTTCAGGTAATAACTTTTTATAAATTTACAACGTTCATTTTTAAGGATTTGGCATTTGAAAATGTAATGAAATTCGTCGCCTAATTTACCTTCACCTAATTCACCTTAGAATGTATTCTGGTATGACAAACCACTCACAATGCTATAGCATTAATTTTCCAAGTCGCTCAGAGCCATGGATGCTAAATTGTCCTCGCACTCATTGTCAATAAACAGTTCTTGCATATCTTCAGGCATCATTGTCTCCACCCATTCAGGCCCATTTTCTTCATTCCATCATTGTCAAGTATTTTAAGGAATATGGGGGTGGGGTAGGGGCGGTTTCAAATCTAGGGCGCCATCCACAATCCCACCTCACCATGTAAGGAAACAATGAATGAAATGGGGTTTAACGTCCTACTCTTATGCACCTGACCTGGGCTAATGGAAGACGGGCATATACAGTGTGCTATGAGGGAAATTTTGCCCGGGCAGCGACGCTACGGCCTACTCTTATATCGAATTTCAACTGTCAAGGGATCTTTTACGTGCACGCCAATGTGAACACGGGGCCTCGGTTTTTCGTCCCATCCGAACGACTAGGCGGCTGTCCTTGTCAGGCCCTCCTTTTGCATCAGAAAGTAAACAAAACTGGCTATAACATTAAGCGTCCTGGTAGAACATAGATAGTATTATATAATTATATAGTTGTTCGCCGATTGTTTTCTAGCCAGAAAATAGTTTTATTTTAGTTCACATATAGTTTGTGTCATGTTAATATAACACTGAGTAATTTGAGAAATTTTAAAAAATTGATTCAATATCCTGGCATTTGAGGTCATTGCTGGGAGAAATTCCTGTTGACCAGAAATGTCAGTCAATGGGACAGAATCTCCAGATGTGTTTTGCAAGTGTTGGCATAACATCTGTACAATCTGACGCCCCCGCCCCATACGCAAGTGGAAATACAAACTGGGCAGTTCACTATAATCGTGAATATGATAGTGCTGAGACTGTATAAGACAACTGAGGAGCAGAAGAATGATTTTAAAATGAAATCAAGTGCCGCAGGTGTGACACAATGTAACCGAATAGAAAAATAATCTTATAATGAAATCGCGTGACATATGCAATTTAGACTCACGGATTTACGCCCTCTGAAGCTGCGGGTATGTCGGAAGTTGTTGGAGACCAGGCCCAGGTTTGCTAAGGTATTCTGTCATCTGGAAGCCTATTGAAAATGAGAGAGGGGACTATTCAGGGGCCGGTTGCTCAAAGCTCTGCTAACTTTTAACGATCCGTTAACATGGAGTAAACCGATCGTTAACTTTAACGGAGAGAGAGGTTGTTGCTGGAAGCGGACTTTCCAGCAATAGAAATTTAACAGACCGTTAAAAAACGACACGTGAAAGATAACGATCCGTTAGTTTAACGGATCGTTAAATTAACTTAGTTTTGAGCAAACGGCCCCTGGCCGACTTTGAAAATTAATGATAACATTGTGGTGAGTGATTTGATATGCCAGAATACATTGTAAAGACAATTTGGTATAAACCCTTACCATTTTTCATCAAGAATGAGATGTCAAACATTTTTTTCAGTTATCATAATACAGAAACAACTTAACAAATTTTGACTTACTATCTGGACATATAAACATATTACGCTTTGTAATGCTTACTTAAAGCTTAATAACACAAACGCGTGGAGTCAAGAGACTTTTGTGTAGTTGGTGTATGTGCTATGAACACGATTTGTGGTTTTGACGCCATATAAATAGACATATTGTTATTAATTTAGAATGGATTAATTTTCATTATGTAGATTCTTTTCAAATAACTTCAAAAAGAGAGCAAATGCGCCACAATAATCTTTTCAAAACCTGCACAGGCCCATATCCTTTTCTCTGAATTGTTTGGGGCTATTTTTAAGAGCGCCCTCGTCATTTTATGTCTTCATAAAATGTGTGGTACATAATAATGAAGATGGTTTGTGAACAACTCTAATCACAATTAGTGTAAAATGTGACCATTGCCTGGTCTAATAAATGCTTATGAAAAGATATATACAGTTAATCTATGTTTTGGGCGGCCATATGAAAAGCGCCCTCACTTTTTATCATTTTTCAACGGTCTGGAATTCATTCGAAACGTCTTTGGGAATAACTCTAATAATAATAGGCTAATGTAAAAAGGTGGTCAAACATGCAACACTTGTTGCATACTTAATCCGTATAGTCACTATTATATATGAGATTTTGGTGGCCATTTTGAAAAAGAAACGGGAAAAGGTTCAGGATATGGCCTGCTTACCTCATATATCTTGTTCAGCATAAAAATCTGGTCTAGAAAAACTACATCAGAATTTATACCTCTCCAGGTGGCACCTCCCTCGTTTTCCTGGTATGCACCGGTCCGTTAATAATGCAAGAATTGCAATTTCAAGTGGAGTTGCTTCCCTTACATGGTAACATGCAGTTTCGCATAACGCTCACTAAATTTTTGTGACAAACTATTTTTAAATAGGCGGGTGGAAGGTCAATAGCAGACTTGAAAGATTTAAAAATAGATGTAATAAGCAGCTATGGTTGTCGACGTCACTCAGTTTTCTAACTCCCGTGTATGCAGTTTTTTTTTTCATTTTGTATTTGAATTAACAATAAAATCGGAATAATAATTGATATAAAAAGTTGTTGTTGTCCGCGTCATTCAATTTTCTAACTGCCGCGTATACAATTTATTTCAATTGAACTTATTTTTGTGTTTAAAAAGAAGAGAGAAAGAGAGAGAGAGATAGAGAGATGGTTATTTCGAGAATAACATAATATGGTTCAAATTTCAGTTATTTGCTTGCGAGTAGGAGTCTCAATGGGAGGAAAATAAATCGGAGGATCCGATGGAAACTCATAGGGAAGCACACGCGATCCTATTCGTTGTCACGTATTGTCATCTACAACAGCCGAGCCCCCACCCCCTTTTCACCGAATGTGATTGAGTAAACCCTAGTATTAAAAGAAATAAAATTTTCGTTCAGAATTGACTAGCTTGTACTAAAAGATAACAAAATTAAAATAAAAGATTGCGTTTCTAGATTTGATCGATTCAAAGACTGAAATATACGTCTAAAATTTTTACACAATAAGAAAAAGTAAATATTATGAATTCTTAGGTTTGCTTGGTGTGGGTCGACAGGTGAAATATATTTCGACATACATAAATTCTGAGGGCCGGCGAAGAAGAGACAGTGTTATCTAATGTTATGTTTTAAACTTGTCCAATTTTATTTTTAGCATCAGTCTATTATGGTGGCTGAAAGCGTCCATTTAGATCGTCGTGTTTCTAGATACAACGCGAGAGTCGCCGTTGTGAAAGTCGCCGAAAAAGTCGTCGATTTTCGTCGTACTAGCTTATCGGCGACCCGCGACTTTCACAACACGAGAGTCGCCGTTATGAAAGTCGCCGAAATGGCTACAATTTACTTCTTGTATATAACATGGAGGAGAGCAATCAGTTTTACAGAGAATTACTTACGAATTAACTCTGTAACAGATAGTGTCCACAGCACGTGCGTTGACTGCAGTCATTGGCTCAACGGCTCGTGCAATGTTTAGTTAACACCTAACTGCTTCGGGCAAAATAACGCATTTTACTCATTTTAATATCCATTTACACTTAATAGGAAATATTTTTAACTTCAATTACTTCGCACGTCTTTATTTATTTTTCTGTTACCTCAAAAAAATGTTTGAGAATTTAATTTGTCGGAGTAAAAAAGTTAATATGCCGTACTTATTAAGCCTCGTCGATGTCATGCTTATCAGTGATTGTAGCGGCCAAGCGAATATTCACTGCGGAATCAGTTTGGGGGGAGAGTACAAGTGGAGAGTACAAGTGCAAAGTACAATGCGCAGAGACGAGTGCGCATCGAATGGCTGACTGTATCTAGTATTAATGTCATCTGCTGCTATTATAACGTGGGGGTCTCATCGATAGAGTTATGTTGTATGGATTTTGACAATCTGTTTCACAGAGAATTACTTACGAATTATCTCTGTAACAGATGACTGTCCACAACACGGCAATAGTCATTGGCTCAACGGCTCGTGCAATGTTTACTTAACACCTAACTGCTTCGGGCAAAATGATGCATTTTACTCATTTTAATGCCCATTTACACTAAATAGGAAATATTTTTAAACTACAAATACTACAAAGGTTTTTATTTATTTTTCTTTTCCCCTAAAAAAAAACGTTTGAGAATTTACTTTGTCGGAGTAAAAAAGTTAATATGCCGTACTCATTAAGCCTTTTCGATGTCGTGCTTATCAGTGAATGTAGCGACCAAGCGAAGATTCACTGCGGGATCAGTTTGGGATTTTGACTTTACGGCTTTACTTGTTATTATCAATAAATAGAATGTTGTGATAATTTAAATGTGCGGAAACTGTAGCCTACATTTCAGAGGAAGGAAACTGTATATTATATTTGGAAAGATTAAATAAATGATCATTTATGATGTCATTGATGTCCCTTTGTAAATTGTTGCGCATTTAATGAAAACAAACTCCATTTTATATGCAAGAGGTCAAATGTAGCTATTGCGCATATAACTAACTATAAACTTCCGGGGCGAGAGTCGCCGTTAAGAAAGTCGCCGAAAAAGGCGCCGATTTTTTCGGCGCCTTTTTCGGCGACTTTCTTAACGGCGACTCTCGTGTTGCGAAAGTCGCAGGTCGCCGATAAGCTAGTACGACGAAAAAGTCGTACTTTTTCGGCGACTTTCACAACGGCGACTCTCGCGTTGTATCTAGAAACACGACGATCTAAATGGACGCTTTCAGCCACCATAATATTTAGCTTATTGGTATTTTCACAACGAAAGTTCAGTAAAATCAGTTGGGTCCCTCGCGTGAGTTGATGTAGACCGTTAGCTTTGGTCATTTATTAATGAGTTTTATAGATCGGGTAAGAAATAAAGGTAATCTAATGATTAGCTACCGATATAACTATCTTACTTCGCACTCAACCAAAGGTTAAATATATTATTATACCCACTGACTGTAAATATTTCCTAATTCAAAAGCCAAATCAATATCTGCAGTAAAATTTGAATTCCTCTTGTTATCTCAAGATCGAATATGGCATTATGTGGCATCAAATGTTAAATCTATGAAAATATCTTTTTGACACTGCACGATTCTGTGATTACCATACGTACGGTGTGAATGGAACGTAACAATAGAGACTTTTGGCAAGTGGAATTTTCCGCATCAGTATCACGTATCCGTATCGCCACGTGATACGTTGCGTCAAGGTAGTTTTAGAGTTTTGGCAGATTTTCGCGGCGTGTACATATGGGTAGCTGAGCTGAGCTTAGTTCTAATACAGCATGATGGCAGTTATCTACCAAGATCTTCAGTACTAGTCAAGTGTCTACTATGATACAACATTTCAGCGTCTAAAATTAGCAAAAAGTATGGTAAAAAGACGACGATGTTATATGGACCTTTTCCGTATGAAAGCTGTTCGATACGTGCTGCCGTATCCGTGTGCCATATCACGTATGAGAAATACACAAGCATTGTTGACGTCACACACAAAATCGATACGGATACGCGATACGGACCAGAAGTTTACGCTTGCCAAAAGTCTCTATTATTAATGTGCAATCGTAACATCAAGTTGAATTCGTGAAAATAAACTCTAGTGTAGCCTATTGGCCGATGCATTTTGTGAGTACCATACCCTTTCTGGCTCAATTTGATTTCCTGACATCATCCTCTGTTGTCGCATCTATGTCAAAGGAGAGAGAGAGAAATGGGGTTTAACGTCCACTCCACACAAACTAGGTCATTTTATTTCAATAATTCGCTTGCACCTGGGGCTCTTTAGCAGTGGAAGGAAACCGGAGTGCTCGGAGGAAACCCACGAGGTTGAGAAGGCGCCCCTATCTCCATGCCACATACGCTCACACCAGGGCTCGAAACCACAGCCGTAAACAAGAGGTGACCGGCCAGCTAGAGGTCGAAGAGGTCGAAGCGCGGCACTAGGCCATTCGACCCCCACCCCCATATGTCAAAGTTGTGGAGACTCGACTGATAATGGTTTATACTATTAAATATGATAATGAGAAAGTTTCACATGCTTGTATAATGCCTGGAGTTGGCCTATTTAGATACCATAATATTACTTACAGAACTTACAGAACTCCGAAATAGATGTTGAGACGAGGCAGTAAAATCACCAATTGCCAAAAATGGCCAATTCAAGTCCCAGATTAAGCTTGTTTTGAGGCTGTGTTGTAGTGGTGTACAACTGGTGTTCTTTATTGTTTACTCCAGTCTTGTAATAAATGACTTGGACTGAGATTGTCTTTAGTCCCTAGAGGTAATTGTTAGAATTATTTCTAACAACATAATAATATTGCACAAAGCTCCCCGCCTGGTTACTTTTTCAAGTAAATTTGTTTTTTTTGAATATCGATATCAATTTAACACGACCTCAACACCACAGAAATTCAAATACAGAGGAGGACTGAGGTTGAGTTAGCATAACGTCATCCAAGTACAGTGTCACACTGATCTAACTGGCATGTGTGCAATTTATCATAAGGTCTGCATTTTATCATGAAGTCTGTCATTGAATTGAGTCAACCGGCGTGATTTCGATTCTCCGGTTGCATGTGTCAAAGTGCCTGCCCAACCTCATGGGTATTCTTCGGCTCCGCCGACCTCCCCCCACTGCTGAAGTCCTCTACCCACAAGCGAATTATTGAAATAAAAGCGAACCATATGTTAGTCCCGAAATGACATAGTTTGTGTCGGTGAACGCGTTTTGACGTCTTGTTCATTTAGTTCATTTTTGTACCATCGAAGCTAAATCTTACAAGGGCTTCTACATGCACCATTCCCAAGCAAAAATATTATGTTTATGTTTTGGTGTAACTTTTTTTGTAACTTTAATAGCGATGAACAAGATGGATGCATATCTACTATATCCATATCCTGACTAAGGACCATTTATCTAAAGCGTTGCACAAATTGTGGATATAATAGCTTGCTTATAATTATTAATCCTCTGATAATACAAATTATACCACAGAGTAACAATTCTATACATATTAAATACATTTGATTCTGTTCATGGTATTGAAACAAATAATTATCTGTAATGGAAATGGCGTTTAAATAGAGGGGGGGGGGGTAGGAGTATGCTATACATTGTAAAATGCTTAAGGGTAAATCTTACGTTTTGATTGGACAATAGCAACCCTCTCGTATAGTAATTTCTTTTGAAATTCTTAAAAAAAACATGTTACAATGTCGATAAACACACGCGTCTTGGGTCCTAATGTTCTCAGGACATGACTATTGGACAATAACAGCCCTCTAAATGCAAAACGGGAGGTGTTTATCTCCTAAATAAAAGTCATAGAGTGCAAAATAAAGCACATGTACAACAACGAAATTGTTGGTTAGATGAACTCGTCAAATGAGAAGTAAATATTATATGTTTCAGAAAGTATGCGCACTAAATACGTCATTCCGAGCATAGACTATCGCCTGACGGTTTGACCTTTCATAAAGTCATTACGTCATTGTTAGAAGAGTCTATTGATGTTTTTCACATAAAGGTGTTTCATCTGGAAAGTAAAGAAAACAAAGCTGATATATTCGGCATATGATCAATTAAAACATTATTCAGGCAATCAGTGAGTAAATCATTATGTAGGCAATCAGTAAGTAAATCAAAGTTATAACGCTCAAACCAGATTCAAATAAATCAAATCATATGAAGTTTTCCTAGGAATATTGACAGTACATACCAAATATGATTCGGTGCAATGAAATGCATAATCTCAAACCTTGTCGACCTGAACGGAATTCAAATTGCGTCATAATTTAGATGACATATTTATAAATCGTTGATAAAGTATTGTAACTAACAGGTTTCATATCGATAGGTAGCTATTTTATTCTTCATAAATATTTTTATGTCGGTATCATTTAGTGCAATGATTGTTTTGGCGACAACATTTACAAGGGAAACCCATTCAGAAAAGCAAAGGTAACGAGAATTTGGAAGGGGTTTCTTTAGTGAAATGCGATTGCGATAGAGAAGAAATAGTATCATAAGAGGGTTATCACGTATTTTTCTTTAGTCAGTAATGAAAGTATTTTCAAGACACTAGACACTGATTTTAATGAGGAACAGCCCATTATGTAATTATCGTAAATCATTAAATAAGCTCATTCCTCTCATGAATATAATATCTGGGAGAACACAAGGGCAATAACTCTGACACTATATATCAATTTAAAGTCAATCATATGTAAACTTTAACTAGGATTTTCAAATTGATCAAGGGTCATGACTCTTGCCGTTTTCATTCGTCCAGTCTGTTTAAAAAACCCACATTTCATTTCATTTCCATAACTCTGATGGATTGATCTAAAATCAGAATTCTTTTTTGTCTCAAAACTGAGTATAACTTTGAAGTTAATCGAATATTAACTTAAGTCGCTAGAGCGTCCACACGCATTTGTGGACGGTGGACGGACAGACCGACGGACTGATGGGGTCGGGCTTGGCGACAAAATACATGTGGTCGTATAAAAACTATAAACCGCAATTAGCAGAAATTACAAGTATTGATTATCCATTCTGTTTAATTGTGATAAAACATCTAAAAGTAATCAAGCATTTCTTTACTAAATTCTCATTTGTATACTTTCTTCTTTCATCTATGTCATTCATTTAAAATCCTGTTCTCTCAGACATTTCAAATAGCTGTAATGCATGAACAATTTTCTTAAAAAACTATTTTACAAAGATGCAAACAGAAGAGGTTTTTTCAGAGCAAACTACACCAAGAAGCTAACAGAGATTGACTCTTTTTATCGCCGTTATCAGAAGACTAAAGTGACTAAACCATTCGAAACGTGAATATTCTTTAATTACGCACAAATTTGCTCAGGCAATTGCGCGTATTGTTGTGAAGGCTGACAGTGACACGTGAAATGAGCCATTAGTGAACGTGGCGCTCACGCCGCTAATCTACACACGTCGACCCGCGGGGAATCGTATCGATCGGCAAGTCACGGCAAGACAAGGAGGTCTACTGACTTCTATAATACCAGGAACCGTGCCCGTATAAAATGTACCAATATAAGAAGTAAAGAAATACGTCTAATCTGTGACCCCGTACACCGATTATGATACATCAGGATATAGCGTGCTACTCCATCTAACATTTAAATGGCGTAAAATGTAAAGGAATTCAACATGGTAATTTGAATACCAAAGGCTAGAATTCATTCTTGTAGATTTGATTTCGTCTGGAACCAAACTTAAAATATATCTACCATTTAAAGAAATTCTAGAATATGACACTTTAAAGTGTGTATTTCTTTATAAAATATAATAGTTATGAAACATACTATTTTACAATTTATATTTGTTTGAAAGTAATTTTGTCGAGTTGAAGTTAATTAAGCATAGACTATTATGAGTAACGGGTTTGAAAATGTAACACAGGTTGAATTAGTGTACCACAGAAATGTATTAAATTTCAGGACTTGTCGATGGTAGCTGCACCGTTAGAAATCACAGACGAAGTCAAAATGGATGTCCTGTGTTAATTCGATCTTTGAAGTACACCTCTAATCGTGTCTCAAAGGGGAAAGGAAAAATCAATCTTTATTCCCACTACTTGAATTCACATCCAAATTGTGAGTTTTAACTACAATGTCAGATTTTAAAAGTAGCACTAACTTGAAACTTCCGCAAACTCCCTATACAATGTCAGATTTTAAAGGTAGCAGCTGTATTTAACTCATAGGAATTCAAATATCTTCCGTGCACCAATTTCAATATCCAGTTCAAAGGCTTCACAACATGACAAGTTCTTACAGTGAGTTCTTCATCTTGAAACTCGTTACTTAAATTACAGTGGACATCTTGTATGTTATCATTTTATAGAAACCTTTTTTAATAATTACAATTACACTATATTAGTAGGATTTCTTTAAGTACTTTATAAATAGTTTCAAAATGCACCAAACAATTTAGGAAATGTCACACATTGAATGGTGACCATGTACTTGCAAAGTGAATGTCTATAAATGGCACATAATATGGGCCTTTCTTTGGTCGTCAAAACGCGATTCACTGAGTGAATATAGTAAAAACTATGTCGAACACGTCTAAGGAGGTTTGGTCGCAAAAAGCAATAAACAAATTTGGGTACCTTGAATTGCAAGATCATTAACGCAGATTTTGCTCTGGTTAAACTATAGTATCGTTCAACTATTTGTTGAATGATACTATTTTAAATTACAGGTTTTTAATTTGAACACTGACAAAGTGGGTGAAATTTGAAACTAAATTCAGTCGAAGTAAGAACAAAAACAATTGGCATTCTACCAGGGTAGACTATACTGATAGAATGATTCTAATTTGAGTATAAATCGATCTTGTGTGAATTATTCAAACCATTGCTTTCTAAGTATAATTTCAAAAGTTACAATTTTATAATCCCTTAAAAGCCTTCGTTTTGCCTGCATGTTTAGAAATTTAATCGTAGCCGATATCTATAAAAATACATAAACCAGAACGAAAGAAATATAGTGATACAGCATTCAAAGGAAACATCTCCGATATACATAGATTTTTGTTTGTTTTCCAGCGAGTAATATTAATTACTTGTTACTGTGTTTAATTCCGTTTAGAAACGGTATCGAATAGTAGCATTTATCAAGTTACCCAATTACATAATATGTGAGACGCTCTCATACACGTGCAAAACACTAAATAGTATGACAGTTCCAAATACCCAATCAAAGATTAAAAATTATACTGATGAAACCTTTCCAAATTAAACTACGAGTGATGCATTCTGCGTGTTTGTCAGTCAAGGGCGGAATTAAAATCCACAAACACGGAATTGGATTCCATCTCAGATTTCTGCAGGTCCCGAAAACAGAGATGGCGTGAGCCTTACGTGGTGACGTAATCAAACGTTTCTGATTTGATGATGCTTTGTCGCCAGAAATGCCCTTGTTTACTCGATTGACACAGTTTGTCAAACGCCATAGCAAACTTGAAGGTTATCGATGGGGATTCACTAACACCTTTGCTGCTACACGTGTAAATTTAATCTGACGTTATTGGTTTTGTTGTCGGGATTAAATGGTGCATCTGTATTCTAAACGCCCGGGGAAAACCAAAGTATCCTACGATCTTCAAAAGCAGTTTATTGCTATATGCAGTCTTGCAATACAATATTTTTTTTCACCACCTTCCTTGGTTTATCTGTCAAGTTGGAAAATACATTACTAGTTGAAAAGTGTTGTTTTCATAGTTCCTGATTACCAGTGCCGGACTGTCAGGTCATTGACCAAGACCCACACAAATACGTGCCGAATTTGCGCAAGCGTCCACGGGGGGGGGGGGGGGTCGGGGAGTTGGAATCTTCCTTCCAGGAAAATATGAAAATTGATAACCGCAAACCCATTTTCCAAGCATTTCAGACCAAAGCAAAAGAAGTCAAATTTTTGATTTCCTGATACAAAATGACGTAAGAGCACTATCATTAGATGAATTTGAGAATTCTCTTGAGTGTCCAAAACAAAAAAACTTTTATTCTCCGTGGGCCCTCTCCCTCTCCTTCCTTTCTCTTTTTTTCTTTTCTTCTTTATAGGCTTAGGCCACCTTTTTGTAATAACAGGTAGACAGGTCGGCCCAGTCCGGCACTGCTGATCACATGATCCTGGACTTTGATCAACAACGAAATAAGCACACCCATAGATAATACAATAAAACCCGTTCATAACCAACACCATAAGCCGTCTGTGTATTAGAAGTAGAGTACAGAATATTTGCGTATAATGGTCGACCCAAGACGCAGTTAATAAATAAATTTCCACTGATGAAAGACAGACATGAATTTCATTCAGTAAATGCTAGGGAGTCCTTGTGTTTAGCTACCTTAACAAGCTTATGTATTCAACAATATGGTTTTTCTCAGACGGGATGGTGGAGGGGGGGGGGGGCTCACGCAAATCATTCGTTTTCTCCGGATCCAACCATTTCTCTGCAGATCTTTGGCCTTACTCCAGGTTCCCAATTTGTGTTGGGTGGAGGTTAGACTCGATCTTTTCCATTTCACGATTTGTAGCAAGGCAAACAATGAAATCATTTCTTTAATATAGTATATATCTTGTTGGTAACGTCATATTTCATACATTATGAGGTTTAATTGTTTTGTTGTGTGTATTTGTTCAGATGACCTAAATATCACATTAAGGAATTTCTTTTTCTTCGACTTGTTTGAATATCAAGGTAACCAATCAGAATTATTGCAACTAGAATAGCCATGGAACTGTGGTAAAATCATGTCATGTTTTTGGTGCCATGTTAAAAGGTGGAATGGTTTTATCTTGTACGCTTCTCATCTAATACAAATATACTTATCTACGTGTCACACTACATCAATTTGTGGTCCCGTGGACTCGAGCGCCCACGCCGATACTTCTTCACCGACTGATTGAACCCAATTAGTTATATCTGACTACACTATCTCAAGTCTATCAGATATCCACGATAAATTAATCGTGGATTACGGTATATATTTGTGGTTGGTATTATTGTACAGCTGGGGTTGTCTACAGAATAATCAACGCACTAATATGTTTTTTTTTTTACAGTGTTTTACAAATATAACACGAAACACGTAAATAAATCATATATTAGTGGGGATATTCTATTTTTTTTTTTTGATATAGAAACAGTTTTCTGATATCATTTATAGGGAATTTTGGGTGACTCTTTATTTTTTGAATAACTATAAACATACTTATGGAAAAACAGCTACTGGTATAAACATACTTATGAAAAAATCAGTACTGAAAACAGCTACTGATTTAAATCAGTAGCTGTTTTTCCATAAGTATGTTTATAGTTATTTATATGCTCAGTTACTAAATGCCGCTTAAAGAATCTTTATTTCTTGGTTACGTACATTTCTAGAAAAAAATAGTATGAAAGAAAAGCTAATTGGGTGGAATCCATGAACTACACATTGTCGTGGTTTTCAGCCATTCGCATTAAATTGTCACTGTGCAGTAGCTTTAGTCTGATTTCCGATTATTGTTATCGGTACTATACGAAATATCAATAGTACCAGTGAATTGAAGCTTACCCATTCATTTTATAACCAATGAAGGAAAACAAATGTTTGGTCACGTAAAATAATTAAAATGGAAGACATTGCGTGTTGATAGCATATCTTTCTATCTTAAATACCTTCAAGCACGTTTACAGACTTGACCGCTTTATTGTCGGATATAGGAAATCTGGACCAGACACAGAAATGACAGTTGCACGTGCCCTTTGCTGCCAAATTGGTCTTGTCTTGTTTTGCCGCTTTGTATCTAAACTCATTCTCCAGTTTGGATCGATGGAATATGATAAATGATATTTTAGCTCCTCACTGGCAATGGTAAATTATAGTAGAAACACTCATTGATTGCTTGTAGGCGACCCAATTTATGCCATAAAGTTGGCTCAATGCCGTCTTTCAATCTCCTTTTTTCTGTGTTTTATGATTACCTTAAGTTTATGGGCTATTTATCAAAATATAGAACTAATATCTTAGATAGAGTGAAGATAGATTACATTAATATACGTCTGAGTCCTGTTTTACGATCAAAATCAATTTATTTTAAGCGGATTAGAAAGATAGTGTATATATTCGGGTACAAAGTGCCACGCCGCTATATTAAGCTTTTATCTTTTTCATGTTTTCTCTTATATTATTTTATCAACAAAATGATCACACATTTACTTTGGTCTAGAATATTCGTGACCGTAAAATCCAATTATACGAGTCTACAGAGACGCATAACAAAATAACCCGAAAGACCAGAAAGAAAAACAGAAGTGCGTATAATATTAAGACAAATATTCTTCTAAATGACGTCTTAGGATATAATAAGCTCAGTCTTTGCTATGAAATTCAACAGAACAGTGTTAATTGACAGTATAGTGACCAATATAATCCTATTTGGTAATTATACAGGATAGTAATGAGCTGACTTTCTGGGAAATGATATGGTTAAATAGTCGTGTTTAACCAGAGAAAATAGAAATAATGGTAACCATGACAAATTCTGATTGTTTATAATATTACATTTATAAATGCCACAGTACTCTTGTGTTTGATTCCCCTGGTATGCTTGTTCCACTTGTAATCAATATTAGCAAATAGCCTAAACTTCTCATCCTAATTATCTCAATTGCTTCCCTCGACCTTCCATACACAGCTGTCACTTTTATCATTATTTTCTCTAGAATTAGAAAACTAAAACATTCAAACACGCGACCCTTCTAATCCAGTCACTACCGCAATATATGTATGTATATCCGTTGATGATAAGTGAATTTACTGGAGAAATTTAGTAGCCAATTTATGATGGGTTTCAGTCATTGATGATTTTCGGCTGACCAGACAGAGTAATCGAGTTCTCTGACGAGAGAGTTTCAACCGTGCTTTGGGGACAATCAGCACGCCATTGCTTCGCCTAAAAATTAGATTGTGACTGCACATGCGCTGAGATGGCTTCTGCTTCCATCTGAAATTATTAGTTAAGTGCAATGGCGAGAGCGAGCGTTCACTAAACATACATATTGTTATGGCCGAGAAATGTGGGATATTGTGGAAAAACCAGGACGGACATGACAAAAATACTCGTCTACGGACTTTTGGTCTTGAACTGGATACAGATAGGTGTAATTAATGGATTATCAGACGGAGTACCCATCGGTAGGTAATTTTTCAAAATCATAAACTATATAATATTACATAGAGAATACAATGAACTTTTATTTACCATTGTATGCGTCTATATTTTTAAATACGATTTTTGATCCATAACTTCGTATCCATGACAACATTCATAGCTTTTCAATATAATTCTCGGTATGTTTTAATGAATTTCATAAGAAAATCTAAAGAAAACGAAATGTTTCCACGTTGTTTGATTTAAGTCAAAAAACAGACATGCAAACAAACAAAATGTAGATTAGTTTGCTATTCAATCTTAGTTCTTACAGAAATAATAATCGTAAATAAAGCGAAAGGAAAATGACATGTAATATATCTTCAAATGAATATTTGTTGGAAGTATTTCGGTATTCGTTTTTCATTTCCTTTTCTTGAAATATTGGTCTA
Source organism: Patella caerulea (assembly GCA_036850965.1). Taxonomy (NCBI): domain Eukaryota; kingdom Metazoa; phylum Mollusca; class Gastropoda; family Patellidae; genus Patella; species Patella caerulea. Next base: position 21,451,343 of record JAZGQO010000011.1, read on the forward strand.
ATTGTCTGTGATTGTGATGCCAATTTTAATTTTCTACAAACAAATTATAATTAATTCAGAACTGATCGTCTGATTGTGGAACAATTAGTGCAAATTTTGTTGGTAGAATTTGAATATTTAGTAAGACTATATGAGGAGGTGTATTTAGTATGTGTCCTATCTCCTCCAGCTATGTCTAGTTAATTTGTATTCTTACAGACCTACATGAGCACGCTTGGTTTGATAAATCAATAGTTTCAGTGTCTTCTTCGTTTTAATCTGCGCAGTGTTCTTTTGAAAATTTGGTTGGATTTCAGAGTTAGGATATATCTAGATTAAGCAAACGTGATTAAATAAACTTAACCTACATATACTTATATGTATATTACAATACTTATATCTTGATATATTGAATTGGTCCAGTTCATCGATTTTTACTAAGAAAATATGACATATTTAAAAGAACATAACATCTGCACAACGTTGGATAACAATTAAATAGAACAAAAATATCTTATTCAAGTATTTAATCAATGGTCTCGAATTTTATCGCACGTAACCATGGAGAATGTGTCTAAATAATTCTTGATAACAACGATACGTGTTTTTTTTGTAGATCTAATTATGTACAATAGGTTTCTCGCGTGGGGAAATCTTTCGGATTATCAAGTCTAAGAACAACATCTACTCTATTCATTTGCACCTGCTAATTACTTGACTTATACTGATATCTAGAACTACGTGTACAATAAGATTTATTTTCGAACCTACTAATTTCCAGGATATAATACATTTCTTCCACATATATTATCCATTTATAGTATGAATCAGTTTTAGCCTATGATACTATTTTTCCAGGACATCAGATACATAAAATCTGTATTGAGGGCATGGCATATCACCTGATTAACATTAAAGTCACACCAACGTTGCTGTCAAAAGCAATGCCAAACAATCAGATTAAAACAATGATTTGAATTTCGTTTCTTTTCTTTTCACTTTCGTTGATTATGACGAAACGAAATTTGGAAAGGTGTTCCAATCATATTGTAGCATCAAGGAATTATAATATCCAAAATGTTTGTTTGATATTCAAGACAGTAGCAGTGTTTATTCTATGGAAGATATACCACATCAATAACTAAATCTTAACACTAACAAAATCCGACGGAAATCAATCCCCTCCCCTCCCCAAGTCAATACCCAATAACCTTTTATATGAAATATAGCTAATAACTTCCAAAACACGTTTTCTCCATAACATACTAAATTAAACACGGTAGAAGCATTTATACAGAAATCAATGACTTGGAATAATGTGACTAGTGGCACTACTAACTAAAATGACTATCGCCATAAGCATTAGACATTGTCACAAACGTTATAATACTAGAGGGTATTAATACAGTCAACTGAAAGAGCCAGTAAAAGAATACGATGTGTATTATATATATATTTGCAAATATAGACAGTCTCATTCAAAAAAAAAACAACCATATTTTTTCCCTACATTACTCTGTGATTTTACATACTTTTTTGCCACAACCATTATCTACTAGCGTGTGTTCCATTGATATCAATCATTCAGTCCTGTATAAATTGAAGTTACAAAATTCCCAGTCCTACACACATATACAGACAGTTTAATAGTTCAGTTAGTTCACTTGACCTTGTCACTGAATTAAAAGAAAGTATTTGAAATGTCTATGTAGTAAAATAAAAGATAAGATAAATGGCATCTTATTTTAATCCAATTATACCCACGAAGAAAATCTATATATAGACTTAGTTTCAGCATGAAACAATAACAACCTGATAGGAGTTAAAATACATATAATTTATAAATACCCTTTTTAAATAATGCTAATACAGTTTAACTAGCTTCATTTTAGTATTCGTCTGAACGGCTAGAAGTGATAGTTTTATTTTAGGTGACAGTTTTATAAAGGCTATAAAAAGAACCAGTCCCTAATATTTAATTAACAATTGCTACAAAATATTGTATGCTAATGGTTTGTAATCAAACAACTATTATAATTATAAATCACAGAGTCGTGAAATGTAACCATGGTGTAACAATAACAACTAATACTGCAATAGTAAATCAAAATAACTATAGAGTGACTAGCAATCCCAGTTGTAATTATAAATCGTATTGTATTTGTGTTCTAAATCGTATTGTATTTGTATTTGACAGTATAAAAGGGGCTTTAGGTAAAATTAGATAAAGAGCTGACAGTTATCGCTATGATAGTTAGAAATAGAAATTGAAACAGAATATGCTGAACCGAGATATTAACGATCCAATTTTAGGCTAGCCCCGCTCGTCATTACTAACGTTGGTACGATTATAAATAAAGTTTTTAAGGTAAATTATCCACAACAAAATGTATTCAAATCCACTAAATATATCAGACTAACGATGACATCGATAGATTTAGCTCTTACAAACTGTATGTTCACAATAACATTGACATTTTAAATCTTGGAGTTTTACAATAAAACAACTGAGACAAGGATAATAATTTAACATTTGATCTGGAAACAGCATTCAAAAATAAAATAGGCCTATTAACGTCATACAAGAACTGATGCTTAATTATTTAAAATCCAGACTAAAAACTGGTTTTGAAAATATTTTAAGAATATCACCAAGGAATTGTTGATACGTATAATATATGTCTGTTTTCTGTTATTTTCTGTATTTGCCCAGCTAAGTGTTATCAATGGTTTTTAAACATATTCTATTACCCCAAAGTAAATGGATCGGACAAAAGTTACACAAAGTTACAAAAACATCATTTCCTTCATAAGTACATGAAACATAACAAGAGGTGCAAAATAAATAAAAATTAAAAAAAAAATATCTCAAGATGATCATAATGAATCTCAAGATGATCATAAGAAAACTATGTTGTCTTAAAAGATGTAGTGGCGGTGTGCAAGAGAACGTCACGGATTATTATTTTAATTTGTCTTTTAGTATTTAGGAACTAAGATTAGATTAACCATTATGGTTGATGATACTATAATTATATTACTGTATTGTAAAACACGATGGTTTACAAAAATATTACAATGGTAAATTATGATGGATTACAATGTAACACTAAATCATCAAACTAATAATAAAATATTCTACGTTTTGCATATGTAGCGTACACATGTATATCTACTTTTGTAAAGGGTAGAATTCACCATTGGCATTGTATACGTTGAACTAGTGTCAGTTCCAATATCAATTCTAACATGGAGTTTACAAACGATATTACTTATAAGCAGTATACATGAACAAACGTAAATAACAAAATAGATAGGGTTGAAATCTCTTTAATGAATTACCGGGCACGGACAGTTCTTGACCTCTCTGTGAAAGATCTGTACAAATCCAACGGTTTCGATTTATTTTTCTACATAGCCCCTTCGAGGTGTGCATAGTTCACATTTGCCAACGATGTTACAAGGCCTGGATGCCGGCCAGGAAGAAATTTTTATCAGTCACCCTAAATAAAAAAATCGTTCTCAGCTTACATACGTAATTATAACTAAGAAAATGACGACCGGGTAGTTATTTATTCATCCATGGTTACAAATCTGGCCAAATAATTATAAGGATTTGCTTTCAAACGGCGCAGATCCTAGAAACTTATGTCTTTCATTCCTAACTTATTGGCGATAATGTGCTCAACCCTCTTTTTTTTTCTTTCATCCCTGATGAGAGATGACCACAACACTGGCAGTATATATTGAGTGGTCAATCAGCTATAACATGCGCCCGGGTAATGGTTGCTGCGGATGGCATTCCCGTTCGCTCCTGGATTATCGGCAAGGCTTTCTCTGCCACGCTTAAATTTCACAGCCCACTTCTTTACTGTACAGTAGAAACGGATGGGTCATGATTCCCTAAGGTGGAGACCATGTTGACATGTATCTGGGATTAGTTCTTCAGCCAGTTTTGTCCATTTTTGGAGATTTCAATTGGGAGGCTCACAAGATGGTCTGATACGAAGACAATGATAATACCACATTTGTAGTTATGATTTGTGTGATTCATTCAATGGTTGTACTTATTAGTGGCAAAAGTTTGTTTCAACCCAATTTATCTATCCTTTTCAGGTTTAGAACTTTTCAGCCAGGCTTCCTATAAAACTAATTCTAATTTTCTCTCGATATTTCCTCACAAATACTCTATACTTTTTTGTTTTTGTTTGAATACACGGAGAGATGAAATGAATTGATCTTATTAATGTAATTATAAATAATAGATGCACAAGTACACGTCACTTCCGATTCAAGACTCTCCACATAAATCTGAACATTTGCAAATGAGAAATAAGAGTTTTCATTGAAAATCTTAATAACTTCAGAACAAGATACTTCTAAACACGACATTAACGTTTGTAAAAAGTGTGTGAATTATTATCTTTCGATCAAAGTATCCCGGAAAACAACAATAATGGAAAAGAGAGTGTGGCTTTTTCCATTAGAACTGTTATTAACTTGTTGAAAATGATAAACTTCTAGCTCTGTCATGGTGAAATTAAACTACTGTCATTTATGTAGTTTGTCGTGACCTATCGACTTGACACAACAACCAACTCTCTGAAACACGACTGACTTCCGTGTCGAATAAAGGAATTAAAAAGATGACCGACATTCATTTACGGTGAATTATCGCGGGTAGAATAAACGATCGCCTTGGCAGTATGGGTCTCAAAACAGGTCACAGTCGAGCACGCAATCAGACATTATTTTAGCTTGGAAGATACAATCTCTCTTAAGAGCTATTTCAAGAAGAGCTAGCTTTACGTTTTAATATGTTGGGAGTTGTAACTGTTTCATTTTCCCCAATGTACTGTAGTATCCCAAAGCAATAATTAGTTTGTTTAATCGCGACAATCTAACTTTTTGTTAAAAGAAAAATGTCATTATGCCTTGATCGTCACAAAATTCAAAAGTCGTGATACATATTCTATTATGTGAAGAAAACCTGTAGATTGAAATTGACTACTTGAGTCTTGAGCCACATCTACATCTATCACTTGATTTGATATTTGTTTATTTTTTGTGATGTCTATTTTATGTCTTGTTCGCAGGTTTATCCTGTAGATTTTTGTTTTACGTGTAGCGCCCCCCCCCCTCCCTGCACTTACTAATAGGGATGCTTTCTACTGAACTTGGGGATTTTGTTCGGATACGTGTTAGATTAATTTTGGAATTGTTAACGTCGAATTATATTAATCTCAGGAAAATTTTCATACTTTTTCAGCACTAATTAGAATGCAGTCAATGGCCATCTGGGTAGAGCAACATATATATTTCTTTAAAAATATAATATACTGAAAAACGTTGAATATTTGGTCACTCGCCCACCCCCACCATGTCTATCCACAGATGTTTTCGTTGGATATTCTTTTGTCTAATTAAATTCATATCTTCTCCGGAAATATCTATCTAATTGTGTGATTGTTTTATGTCATTTATTTCGTTTATGTCCTGTTTTGCCCGGTGCCTCTTTATATTCCTTTGCAGGACTACATGTCCAGGAATAATACTGCTTAAAATCATAGAAATGAGGGAACAATGAACGACTTGTAATAATTAGGTTTTATTTGATTACACGTTCTATATTCCAGGTTAACTCTAATGAAGTACGTTAATTAGATAGATTTTTTTATAAAGATGAACGTCATAGAGTGTATTAAAATGTAATATTTAAGTTGAAGTATTCACGTTTAAAATATCAACCATTAAATATGTAATAGACATGTTGTATGTATTGCTGTAGGCGGTCTACGTAATGACTATAAATAATGCATACAAGCAGATACCACAACTATTATTATTGGATTAGATCGTTTTATTAATCGATAACCTTCAAATGAAATATTTGTTTTTGGTGTTACATAATAAGCCAAGTAAACGTACCTGGTGTTCTGGAAATTAAAATATGTATCAACGGTTTTCAATATTTTCATACCAAGAAACCCTTGCGAGTATTAAATCCTACCTTTTTTGTTTTGTACACTGAACACAGCTTACAGCTCAAACAATTCTTCAGTAGTTTGGATGAAGATTTAAGTCTTTTAAATCAGCTTACCTGTAGAGTGGATGCAAATTTTAATCTTTTAACCCTTGTGGGTGCACGTGGTGAGAATCACATAGCAGGTAACAAGGGGTCCGTATGGACCCCAGTTGTAATTCAAAGTTTTTACGTACAGATGTATTTGAATTTAAAAGCAGCGGTTAAGTTTTTATTTGCATTTATATTTGACAACTGAAAAACAACTAAATTATTATACAAAAACATTTAAGTGATATTTTGACTAGATTTAATAATACTAACAAAATTGCTACTTTGTGTACTATGTTATAACGAGGTTAAATGGCGATTCACGCTTGATACAAAAACCATAGAATTTTTGGAATTCATCATTTAATTTTTGGTATTTGTAAAATGCAGATGTTGAAAGAGAGAATAGTCTGGCATACGCAATATGGTATCAGGCAGCAAACACATTAGCAAAATTCATACTGCGAGTTGTAAGTTTGGGGTCCGATTGGACCCCTTGTGCCCTACAAGCGTTGGGCCTGTTTGGCATGTAACATAACTCTTCATGTGGCAAGCAGATGAATACCGATCTATTCGCTATGTTTAAAAATATATTGGAGACAAAGTCACTAAATTTCAGAAAGCAGTGCCCAGTAGTTATTACAAAACACTATAAAACAAGTGCATGGGGTCCACGGAGACCCCACGTGCACCGACAAGGGTTAAGCGGTATTTTATTCAGGGGAGAATTAGTATTTTCAATTTATCAATGTAAGTGAATAGGGTGCAGTAACAAGCAAAATTGCTTATATAAAACTGTTCACCTGTATACGGATACAGAATGAGACACAGAATGTCACAACACTTTAATCAAAACATATATCAGTATTCTCATCAAACAACTTGAAAAGCATTTGCATTAACGACATTAAAACTTTAAAGGAACTCAATATTTAATATTAGTCTATTCCAATCAATATTAAATTTCCTTTAGTAAATAGATGAAGTAAAAAAAAAAAAAAAAAAACATAACAAAAAACACACGGACTTACGGGAAACAGGTACTGTTATTCAAGATGACGTTTCGAAGTGTGTTCTCCCAGCGTTATAAAACTAAAATTGATGCTGTTATCTTCCGACCAGTTTCTCCGAATTTTCGCTACCTAGGAAACTGCGCATGACAGATGTAAACCAGATGGCGAAATGAAATCCACTTTATTATTAATTTAACTACGGTCTATCCGATTACATATATACTTTGCTCTAGTAGGATCATCTCTGTATGCACAAGTCGATGTAGCAAAACTTGAATGTTTCAATTTTTCTACAAAGCGCGAAAACGATTCGAAATAATTACTGTATTAGACTGGGATACTGAAAAGTATAGTAATAGTGTTGAATGCAGATTAAAGCTGAACTCCGGTTACAAAACTACAGAAATAATTAAATTTAAAAAAATACCGCCATACATAATCGCCATACTTGTTTTTATTTTGTAGAAGAAGCATGGCGACTGTACGGCGTACGAAAACAGTGGCAGGCCACCCCCAACATCCAGTGTGTATGTTGTCTTTCACACTGTCCACATCCGGCTAGCAATATTTCAACTACCAATTACCTCCTGACTGGGACTTGTTTTCACCATCAGTTAATGAAAATATTATTGCTACACAATTATTATGCGTGATCAAGTACATATTAGTTTACTAATTAGACTAAAAAGGTCAACCACGAAATACTTTTGCTCTAAAAATATGAGAAAACTGCCTTACCCCAAAGAATTACATAACACCGAGGGACATAAACACTTATGTCCCTTGTTCCTTATAAATAATAACAAGATGAAGAATATTTTGAAATGAAACATACTTCTTTGATGGGGAGAACAATGGTTTTATGATGCTTTGGATATATTTTGGAACGATAATACTAGACTTTATAATACTACAAATTATTTTGTGTTTATACGCTGTTGTACAAAATAATGTTTTGGGGTAATGCAGTTTTCCCATATTTTTAAAGCAAAAGAACATCTTGGTTGAATTATTTCATCTAATTAGTAAACTAATATGTACCTGATCACGCATAATAATTTTGTAGCAATAATAATTTCATCAAACTGATAGTGAAAACACGTCCCACAGTCAGGAGGTAATTGGTAATTGAAATATTGCTAGCCGGATGTGGACAGTGTGAAAGACGACATACACACCGGATGTGGGCGTGGCCTGCCACTGTTTTCGTACGCCGTACAGTCGCCATGCTTCTTCTACAAAATAAAAACAAGTATGGCGATTATATGTACGGCGGTATTTTTTTAAAATTTAATTATTTCTGTAGTTTTGTAACCGGAGTAGGGCTTTAAATACAAGGTTTCAGGGAGAATACACTTTTCAGTTGAATGAAGAGAAACACCTTGTATTGTTGATAGTTTTGTTTATTGTCTGAAGCGTTGTATTTTTTACGGCTAAATAAACTTCAATCACTAGCAGCTACACATACGCCGTTGTTCATAATGTTTAAAGATACATTATGGAAGATTAGATAAAGAGCTGGCTGTTCTGACTATAATTGTTTAAAACTCGATCATGTGAAGGAAATTTGCTGAAATTTTCAGTCCAATTGATTACTCCCGAACTGAGATATTAGCGATTGAATTTTCGGCCTAGCCTCGATCATCATTACTAAATCATGACTGAAAGTTGAGCAGAAACCGGATCCTAATCCAGTGAATAACTCAGACTAGCGTTGACATCGAGAGTTGATTGTTCTCTGGATCGATTAATTAATGTCTAATTAATAATTTAGATCACATTCCAGGCATAAAGAAAGACCTACAATAAGCAGATTTAGCTCTAGTATAATGTATGTTTAAAATTGAGCTGTGGTGAAATGCCTAAATCATTCTACAACATTCATTACATTTTGACTTCAGTCAGCTTCCTCATTATATTCTAATTTAGAGAATGAAGTACAGTTGTTAGTTAACAGACGATACCTGGGGCAGACAGCTTGTTAATTCTGACCCAAGCCTGTTAATGGATGCACAAGGCAATTGTAATTCAACTTGAATCCCATTAAGCTGAGCTTAGACTTGACTATTGAATGATGACTTGCTGGTTAAAAGATACCGAGTATTACACATCATTGTATTGTATGTCAATACATATAGACTTTCTCAAATTTAACATTGAATTGAATAGAAATGTTAAAAATAAAAAGGTCTAACATCAACACATAACGCACGAATAGCAATGCAATTGTTTTATAACTAAATACTTTCTTTCGGGTTAAGATCGTCCTACAAAATTCCAAACTACTAAAACATTGCAAATCCCAGAAACGCTGAAAACGTCATTAAAAATGTCAACCTCGCCCAAACATTTATATAATTCAATAAACTGTGCATGTAATAAAGCGTGTTATATTGTCCAATACTGTGTGAGTTTATAGTGGTTTATATTTGTTACATCAGGTACTTGTTGATGAATGCTGTTTTCTAAAACGTAGATGTAGATACAAAAATAATGGAATAATCCGGAATACAAAACAAAACTTAAAAATTCCAATTAAGTAAATATGTAATGTTTTATTTCCGGTTTAAGCTTTCAAGCAATGTCGGAATACAATACAATACAAGATAAATAAGTACGAAACTAACAGTCTATTTATTAGACAGATTTATGGGCTTTTTATTGTAAGTATCCCCTAATTGATATTTACGCATCTGTTGCAACACGTCTACGTAATTAAGACATTATTTTCCGATTTTTATTTCTTGAATAATAAATTCATCCAGCTCACTTAACGCTCCCACTTTTATTGTCTGCTTTCTGAAATACGAAAACAGGCAGACGATACGAATGACTTCTGCGAATAAGACAAACGAGTCTCGGTCTTCGCTAGCAATCAATAGTTGTGAGTCCATAGGGGAAAGGGATTGAGATTCCGAACTTTGTATTCAACTGATCGTGTTCGACTATCCATGGGGAATTCTGCTTCTCTTCAATTTGTAGACAGCGATGTTTCCCCCGATTAAACAAAACAGAGATATAGAAAATTCAACCAGGATGATAATGGGATGTGAAACGTCCATTAGAAGTAAAGAGCTATATTAAAACACAACGTTAACAATGAAATACGTCCTGCTTTTATTCCAGGTTTCTAATATATCAAATGTAAATTGTTTTGTCATGTTATATGATATGTGAGTTATTCTATAGACAGGTTATATTAGTAGGAGCGCGTGTTAGGGGTTATGTGTACTATTCATTCTGGCAGTTTGACTAATGTAATTTTGTCAGAATCAAACATAGACGTTTCTTTTAGGTCAATGCATATTGGATCTTGCAACGAAGAATCAAATATGACGAAAAGATATTTTATAAATTGCACAAAGAAATGCATTCACCAAATCTCCCCCGCTGTAAAAGTAGATCAATGTACAAAATAGATCATTCTTAGACTGGTGCTAAATCAATTTTTTATTTTGTATCAAGCAAAACATGAATATGATGAAAAATAAAACGGAGCTAAGAAGGTGAACCATTCTTTGTAAGTATATATTCGTGTACCAAGAAATGCCAGAAATAAAGACAGGAAACGTGGGAAGAATAAAAGATAATTGATCTGTTGTCGCTTATAAATTACTTCCTCTGTCATAAATGTGAAATTCGGACTGTTATTAATATTCTCATGAGACACAGAAGTGTTCAGCATGCTTTATTCGTTCACCTTCACGTGACGAATAACGCGATCATATTACTATGGATTTTAATCTTTTTGAGTTCTGATTTAGTATAGGATCATATTTAAAGAGACAAAATTTCTTATTATTCCAGTTGTTTTTTTAAAATCACCATTACTTTTTGGAGACCCACTTCTTATAGACGTTATGCTCTGACATGTGAATGAAAGCGGTCCGAGCATTGTTTTGAAACCCCGCATCGAGAATAATGTTCTATAAAAAAAATGCCACTTTTAATAGTAAAGACGTAGTAGCGATTTAAACATGAGATGTATTTTTTAATGTACAGATCTTCAAGGCCCGATTTGAGATATATATGTGCTAATGTCGGGAATGGCACATGGCAAATATAGTGTTTATTCTTCCATGAATAAATAGAAAGTGTAAACCCCTTCTCCCGTCCTAGATCCACAACATTTCCAAATATGACCAGGAAATAAGAGAATCGCCAGAACAAGACATGCATAAAACCGCGGTGACAAGGGCCTTTTTAGTAAAAGAAATTGATTTTCCATGATTTCTGAATACATAGATTATTTTTCTGTCGTTGATGGTCATTTTTCTGGACACACATTTTATTTTCCCCACGTTCATAGTGCGGTTCATAAAACGAACCCTTCTACCTCTTTGTTGCTCTTACGATGATTTATAACACATCGCCATGTTTAATATTTTGATAAACTTTTACCCATGCTGACATTAACAACATAAACTATCATTTTGTATTTTGGTTAAGCAGAAAGCTGTCTAGTCTCAAGTGTGAGATTCTTCACTGGATTTCTTTTATGACTGACGTGATGATTTGTAAAGGCCATGAAACACTGCGCAAGATTTATTGCCAAACATTGCATGGATGTATTCCAGGGCCCTGTTTCTCGAAATTTTAACTAAAGATAAAATCCAAATTTTAGTACATACTTCAATTTTGATTGGCTAAGCACTAAAATCAGTCTAATATTATCCAATCAAATTACTAAAATTAGGATTTTATCTTAGTTAAAATTCTGTGAAACAGGCCCCAGAACGTTATATGAAACTATTGTATAAATAGTATCGGGGACATTCGGGTCGGTATCGTTGGAAAGATAAATGATTCAGTTGCTGAGCAGTAACTGTAGACATAATACGTAAATGTGGGAATTCAAACAACAAAAACTCCTAACCGTTGAAGTATTATGGAAAATATCCTGAAATCTTTCTAGCACCCATCCCCTCCCTCTCTCGCTCTGCCACAAAGCCAGCAGGGATCATAGTATAGGGATTCTGTTAGTGCAAGTATTGTGGAGGCCGACCACCATTTCTCCTTTGTTTGGCTTTCTTTATTCCTCTCTTGCATGACCATTTCTGTTGACCCTTTGGTGTGAAATCGAAGGCTCCGAAAAAGTATTTCTTTTGCCACGTTTGCTGAATATTCATATTGCATCTAACTTCACATGTGTATGTCAATACAATCTTTTGAGCAAGATATGATCAGATGCTTGCTCCATCTGTGGTGGAGAGCGTTTAACCCAACGAAAACTTGAGAAAGAGTCTGGAAAGATATAAGAAATTAACATTAACGTCAACAAGAAAAATAATCGTTATCTGTATCCTTATAGATCTTAAGGGGTTAATGTATATGGCAATAGTATCTATTAACCTACATCTTCAATTTCAGTCCACATAAGTATGTAATTAATACGCACCTTTTTATCCTTTAATCGAATTGAAGAAACCTGTAGTGTAACATATGAATGTATCTTGATGTATTTGACTTCGAATTTTGACTTATGGTTTGGATTGTTCGTACTTGGTTTTATTTTATTTTTATAATATATTTAAATTTTGTCAATTAATATTTTGAACAAAATGTGTTTTTCAACATATTAGAAGATCTGTGGACGTTTAATGACTGAGTTTTCATAACTTCTTCAATGTTTATGTCAAGGGTGTAATCCGTCTTTCAATTACGAATTATTTGATATGTATTATTTTGAATTTGCCATGTATTATTTTGAAATATAGCATTCTTTTTCATTAGAAACTATAGGTTGTTGCTCTAGTTACAGTTTTCCCACTAATAACTACCGATTCCATAATGTCCCCTGGGAATAATTAGGTCATCTATTCGACCCTATACAGACATGAAAGTATGAAAAGAAAAAGAAATTTCCATAAAGAGTATCATTACAGAGTGCCTGTAATTGTTTCTTACAAGTGTACTACATAATGGCGGCTATGTAAAATTGTGTAGATTATTAAAAAGCTGCTTATGCAATGACAGATATGTATACATATTGGATATGATTTTTTCTGACGAAGTTTAGGTATATAGAATCTCTGCTGTCTAGGAAATACATCCTTATTGTTTTTTTTTATAGTCTGCTATAAGACACCATTATTAAACTAGATCTATCTGGACCATTTAACAATAACACTGTAATATTTTAAGAAAATGACAGAACCACAGGTTGTCTTGTATCGAGATATTATACTCGCTCGACTAATCAAATTGGTTTATATGCTGTGTCGATAGTCCGGGTAGAAATTAATTAACTCGCAGCTAGGTTTCCTAATTGGTGTCTCTAAAAGTGCCAAAAGGCAAGAAAAATCCTGCTAAGGAAGCCATCTCTGTTACAGACCGTCACCGATGTTAAATGAGTAAATTCAATTTTGTTTCAGGCGCCATATTTGACCGGAATTCTGGGCAGGTGCACACGGCGTTTCGTCATGAAGTGCAAAGCTTCAACAGAGCTTATTCCGGGGTCCATCGCTATAGGCTCGAAAATATCACAAAAGAACTTGATGTAACTGATAGCTTCGCAGTCAGCAATGCACGTAAGTACTTCAAATCAAATTCACTATTTTATTGATTATGTATGCCCACAGTTCCTCAATTAGAAATACACCATTGATTCTCACAAACTAAGTTACATCAAACCTAAATAAATTCTATTGAATGACTTCTCCTCCCTTATTAAGAAACACAACCAACCAAATTAAACATTAGTCCAAGACTCATACACGATTTGTACGTTATGACTTTAATTGATTTCAGAAAAAAGCGCAAACGAAGGCATAATACGATAAAATACAGGATTACACAGTAGCCCGTCAGAATGGTGAAATATTTGTGCATTTTCTAATGAAAACATCAAGTAAAAATACGCCTTTTCCTATCATTGTAATCAGGCCTTGAGATCTGAAAATCACGCTGGTGTGATAAAATGTGTTCGCCATATATTTTGCGGGAGCTATTTAACACCACAAAATTTCTATCTGAGACAATGCTTATTATAAGTTTACATTAAATTCAAAGGTATAAATTATAAATAAACACTGTTTACATGTAGGCCTACTAGTACAATACCGTGGGCGTATAAAAACAAGCCTCTCTTTGATAAATTATAATACTACATCGTCACTCGGCAAATCTCGGCAGATTACGTAAACTACATCTAGCCTCGGCTGTATGACAGTAAGTGATATGTACCTACGCCCATACATTTGCGATGCGGCTACCGGTTTACTTTAACAGGAAAACCTGACGCTATTCCACAAATTGGGAACCTATTCGGCTAGCGACCTATTCGATCAATCGAACTGCAACCTGTTCGTTGGAAACCTATTTAGAATAAAGACAACAATCGCCTTAACTCATCTATTTATCAACCAATAAAAATCCAACGTTATGTCTATCAAATGAAAGTAGAATATATTATTTTTTATCCATTTCTTTAGCTCAGAATAGAAGTGTAATTTCGTCAGCTGGATCGGTCGAATAGGTCGCTAGCAAAATAGGTCGCCAATTTGTGTTCGGTATGGGCGCAGCCATGTTTCATCCGGGACCTTTAAAGTAGTTCCAATATGGCGGAATTCATCATACAGCCGAGGTTAGATTCTACCGAAATCTTCCGAGATTTGCCGAGTGACTACATCGTATCCATTGCCATGTTGAATGTACTGGTAAATCGCTAATTGTGATTGGCTACTATTTTTGGAGTTAGATACGAGGTTATAATGGAGACAAAAGGCGGATCCAGGAGCGCGCCCGTCAAATCTCAAGGTCTGCATTGTAATTGTTTGAATGTAATTTAATTTTTATTATTTCGTTCTTACTTAATCTTAGTAATGCCTTTGTATTGTGCGGTACGTTCAATATAGTTTCATATACCATAACCTATTACTGTGACCAAATGACCATTTAACATCCACAATTCGTATGAAATTTATCACCACTTTGTTGAACTGTAGTAGCTATCAGAATAAAAACATGTTCGATTCCAACAGGTAAGTTGCAAGTGAAGGTATAGTGATGTCAGGCGTTCTGGAAAGGTATTGATATACACTGTCTTGGGCAAGACGCATACCATTTGACTTTTGGTTCCAAAAAGAAACAAGAAACAAAAATGATTACCATTTATTACAGTTGGTTGAATTTGAACCATGTAGACCAATTTCTCAAGCACAGAGCCTCAATATTGTTTTTTACCCCTAACTATAACTCTTTCAATAGTTCGGTCTTAGTTTAAACAACCACACACTGAGTTTATCGGTCACATGCATGTTGCAGGCATTGAAGGTGGTTGATCGTTTCCATTTCTCTAGGCCTTGCCAAGGAGGTTTTTCCTAATCCATGTCTTGCTGTAACACTATCCTGTGTGCGGTACCAAAAGGAGATGACTGTGACACTATGGGGACAGAGGGAGGTGACTATCCTGGTTACTTAACTGCTGCTTCTCAAGAGCAGTTAGCATCAGGTTTAATGGAGAAAAGTCATACTTTTCTCAGATTTTTTGAACACCAAAGGGTCACGGCAGTAGTACAGTTTGAAAACCGAAATGGACTGAAAGGACTGCAATGATAGAAAGCGCTGGAAAACCCCTTACGAATTTTGGAAGAGCATGAGGAACGTCGCTTTTCGATCAATATAATTTGTCATTAGCATTGGAAATGATACAATGCAATACTATAAAATCGCATACTAAACCGAGAGATCAACTTCAAGAGACCACGTATTACTTGAGACATAATGTCATGTTTAATATGGAAGCAAACATGCAATTTAATGAGAATTTATTTCAAAGCCCGAATCAATAATACATGTATCTGTTAGACACACGCCCTCCTCGGTTGCTCATGTTATACAAATCTAACACTCTTCCATTCGGAAGATTAGAATTGTATTCTGAAAAGGTTTAACGGCCGAATGAATAATACATGTATTAGGAAACATTACGATATTAAGAGTTTGAAAACAGGAAGGGGGATTAAATTTCGACGGGCTGTGATATGTCGGATGTATTTCTAACGACCATTGCCGTAACATTGCTGAATAGCAAAGTGAGGATGATGGTGTCGCTGGATATGGTTTCCGGTGCACTGGGGCCACTTTGCACTTAATATGTGGAAGTGACGCTGGGCACTAGCCACAAGATACCCTTTGTACCCAGTGTAGGCCGGGATTGTTTCTCGGGATTTTCTAGTCTGATTTCAGTGGTGCAGAGCGGGAGACCTGACAAGGAAATGCGTATAATTAATGGGATGGGACGAAAACACAAAGCCTGTCCCATGCATAACAGTTGAAGATCCGAAATGGGAAATCTAAAGCAGAGCGAAATCCTTAATGCACACTGCATGGTGTAAGTCCATTTTATCCTTACAAACCATTGAGAGCGAATGTCCAAATCTTCTATATTCTACAAACGCTATAAATTTGACGTAAACTTGTTGTACTTTTAACATATTTTGATATAGGTCAAGATATTAATTTTATAAGTGATTTCATAATAAACGACCTTAATATGGAAACCGATCATTATCTACTGTTTTCAACATACGAAATTTAAACTTTTTATTATCCTCGAATTTAACGCTTATCAGAAAAGAAGTCTACTTGAAATATAAAGGTCGAATGGAGAGAAGTCTACTTGAAATGTAAAGGTCGAATGGAAACATTTATTGTTACTGTAACCTCGCATACGTGTAGTAATTGTTAAAGTAACCTGTATCAAGTAGAGTTCAAAAAGCCATTTGGGTGAAAAATTGTTTATCTTGATAACACACCATACAGACGCTTATCTCACCGCCATGTTTTCAAAAAGTTAATTATGCAGAATGTTGGTTCATCCACTCTCATTATCTCATAGTTTCTTCGGTGAGATTCTTCCGCCTGGGAGCTAGCACAAACAATGTGAGCACGTTTGACAAGAGAAATATAATTTTTCACGAGATCATCAGCTTTTTGCTATCCGTTTTAGACATTTTGCTGAGAAAACACGAAGTGGTGACGAAGAAATTTATATTTATAGAAGATAAATGTGCTTGTTAATAGCTGACTTGGTGTTCACAGTGACAGTAACTGCTTTTTTTTTCTACTAATGTTATTTTTAATGCGTGTAAAATTTTCACGCAAGGTTGAATACTGCTTGAAGATTGCTCTTCAGAATTTCTCAAACGTTTGTCTGTATTAGTCACACGCTAGGTGAACATTTCTTTTGGTTGGAATTGGAAGAAGGGCAATGGCGTAAAATGAAGCCATGGAGTTGGTCCACTTCTCTACTCTAGTGCTGAAATGGGATGGTATGGGAAAACAGTAAAGTACCATCCTTGAAGCACTGAATAGCAAGAGGCTAATGACGTAATGAATCAGTTCCCAGTATATAATTAAGTCGAACTATTTGATTCACAATTTATTGTATTGGCTATTTAATCGATAGTCATGACCATGTTTAGAACCGAAAGACCCGAAAGTTATTATCGGCCCTTGTCTAATCACCTTCCATTGAACCAATCGCAATACCACAATTTCTGCTGTTTCATTATAATTCAAATATAATATCTTAGTAAATGCTGATTAATTATTGAAGTTACAATGTGGATATTTTATTAGCGCACAGTTGCCGGGGGTGTAATAACTATAGCTCTAAGGAAGATGTCCATGGTAGTTCGTAATACATATTCCATTGCTCAATACTACAGTTCTGCAGGCGATCAATCAATGCTAATGCTACAGTAATCAACATTTTAAAATAGATTAGCCACATTATCATTTTGTGCAACATCGTGTCAACAATTACCAGATCAGACAAGACAAGTGATTTATCAAAAGAGAATTATACCTGACAGACTTAGCCATCGTGTAAAAGCATAATATATTGGAATAGCGTCCACAATGCACTGTTGCCAACGACGTACAGATTATAAGCAATTAGAAAATCTAATTGAATTATCAGCAAAATGAAAAAGTCCAATGAATTAAGTTTTCCAGAATACATAACCTGTAGATTCTTTATGATCTGGAAATAGTATCTGAAAGTATTTATCCATTCGGAAAAGGATTGCCACAAATTCCTTTCGGATCTCACGGAAGTTAATTAATGTAACGTAACAAACACGAATAAACATTTAGAGACGAGTGTAATGATGGTCAACCGTATCAAAAAACTAACCGTTATTCGCCAAATTAACACTAAGCTGGGGTTAATTAAATCAAATGATGGTTCTATACCTAAATAGCTAGTTTTTTCATGATATGCCCACTGTCGCGGTTTAACTTAGTGCCCACTTTGGCGCGGTGGCTTAATTATGTTGGTTACAAAATATTAACAATAAACATCTTGTAATGTATAATCCCTGTTGACCCGAAAAGCGTTAGAAATCAAGCATTTAGTTATATATATATCCAGGGAACAAACATAGACATCCAACTGCGTATGTTTCTAATTTAGACATGGTGCCAATGCCGGTAATTTGAATTTTGTTTCATAAAAATAGTACTTGGGTTCCATAAGCTTAAATTAAAGTCATCGATTTACAACGTCAAATACTCATTACACCTACTAATCGCTGCTGTGGTCCTCCAATAATCAATCTGATTAAAATACAGATCCTATTTCGTTTCGTTTTTAAAGTTCAAAACAAAGCAACAATAATTCTGATTGGTTAATCGAATGACTGAGGTTATAGGGTCAAATGTCGCGTGCTTGCTCTCTTAACTGGCTGAGTGTGACCTCCCGTTATAACTTGTTAGATCTACACGTAGTGTAGGCCATCGAAATTATAAAAACCGAAACGAAATATAGATCTGAATTTCAATTAGATTGTCCTATAATAGTCTTTGAGAAACAGCAGAATTTAAAAGTTTAAAGAAATAGGAGGAGTGGTGATAACCCCAAAACTCAAAGATGGCAATTATCTCATAACCAGGTAGGGAAAAATGAGGCCAATACGTTTGTTCAATATGCTCCAGATTATTCTTTAAATACAGTCTTTTCACCAATATGGTTTCTATATATCAATTCAAGAAAATGTTTATCTTCATGCAATCATATAAATGGTAGTTTTTAACTTATAGATTAACGTTTTTCCTGTCTCAGTTTATCTTCCATATGTTGCAAAAATACAACATTTTCACTGAAAGGTGACCAAAAAGTGGTTGGTTTTACACTGCTCAATGGTCAATTGTCTTTCTAACAATACCATTATTCAGGCGCGGATCCTGGATTTTTTGCAAGGGGGGGGGGTCTAGGTTTGAAGGCGCTCAACCAATTAACGGGAGGTTTGGGGGCCCTCCCCCCAGAAAAATTTGGTAAATTAGATTCAATTTGGTGCATTGTGACGTATTTCCGGAGGGTAAATTCCAAAATTACAGGTCTAAAAAGCGCCAATAAAATCGCATAAAAAGTCTGAGCAAGCCCCCCCCCCCTCTGGATCCGCGCCTGTTATTATCATTTTCTCAATTTGCCTTAATAGTATACTTCTTAGAATTCTTACCAGAACTTGAAGATATAATTAATGGAGACATAAAGCATCCTCTCTATATAAATCATCCCAGGTCCCTTTTGTGAGGAGATTTATCATTCAGTTATTCATATGCTTCATATCATCTTTTACAATATGATATTTATTGAGTCAATAAATGATGGATTATCTTTGACCTCTCTGACAGTAAGAAAAGGCTTTCCAGAAACAAATATTAAGTTGAGAATTGTCCTGACATAACTTGATTATTCCATGGCTCAGGTGTTAATGCGGGACTAAGTTTTTGTCAGATGTTTTTTCCGCGCCATCTAACAGAATGACGAAGCCGGCATCAGTTATTGCTATTTTACATTTGTAACATAATTGCAAATGTCAAAGTAGAAGGTAAAAAAATATAAGTGAGCTGAATTCCCGGGCTGAATACGTCTTCATTTAAAACACATTGATAAGACATATTACTGCTAAAGAGAACATGTTTCATGGGAATTGCTTTCATTGTAATTGCTGTTGGTACATGTGAAAGACGGCTTTTAAATACTTTGTCATTTATCAAAGAAATCTTAATGAATTTTTAATGGAACAAAGTCATTTGCTTATTACTTATTTTTCCTTCTAAAAACTATGTCATGTAGGTACATAAAGACACACGCCATTATATTAAGAGCGTGTAATGTCTACATGCCGTTCAACAGGGTATTAGAGATAAGTTAAACATCCATCCATTTTTTTTCTTAGTTTCATAATCGTCTTGTCAACAAATAGTTACAGTTGAGCCTAAGGATGCAATTTAACTTTGGGACAAGATCGTGCGTTGCCCCACTTATCGTGCATCGTCGCATTTGTATGGTTTGTTAGTCTGGATATTCGGCGTCACTTTACTTACAATAATTATCGCATTTGCAATCAGAAATATACAGCCCCGAATATGTAGTTTTCCCTTTTAAAACTATCTGTTGGAATAAATGTAAACGTTATATTTTGCACTAATTATAAATTGCTGAGAGAGAGAGAAAGAAATAGAGTTTACCGTCCACTCGACACAAACTAGGTCATTTCGGGACTAACATATGGTTTAATTTTATTTCAATAATTCGCTTGCGCGTAGGGGTCTTTAGCAGTGGGAGGCAGAAACCGAAGTGCCCGGAGGAAACCCACGAGGTTGAGAAGGCGCCCCTATCTCCATGCCACATACGCTCACACCAGGGATCGAAACCACAGCCGCAAGTCAGATGTGGCCGGCCAGCTAGAGGTCGAAGCGCGGCACTCTAGACCAATAGGCCATCCCAACCGGAAATTGCTGAGAACCTTTGACTATCTTAAAACGAATTTTCGTAATAATGAGACACGCATAATGATAATAATATCATTGTTTTCGGCGTATTGAAAAATGAATAGTGATACATCTAAATTGTAACCGGTCTGATAAACATAAATTATAAGCAATGTGGATTTCCCGAATGAACAAGAAGTGAACTGTGTGCTTCAGTGCTATAAGAATCCCCATGTGGGTAGAATATAATCTCTAATAAGAATATCAACCCAAAATGGTTCAATTCCGTTCTGTATTTACAAAGTTATCATATATTAAAATTTCATATACCTGATGTGCTTGGCTATATGACTAGACGCCAACTTCTTTTATTGGTAGCGGAGAAACGTGGTGGGCCTTGTTTAAATCCGAGCTGCGAGATTATTATTGCCTTCAATAATATTTTGCAAAAATAATAATTATTAAGCTAGTTCGTAAGTTGAGGACCTTTCCAACAATAATAATACTTATGGATTTTTTCATACTTTTTCCAACTTCAAGATTATTACTCTGTTTGTAATGGGGACGGGGTTGGATGACCGAATGGTTGGCTTACGCGCGTTGTGTCATTGAGTCAACTGTCGTGGTTTCGATTCCACGGCCTTATGTGACGAGTTGTAGGGTTGCCTGTCCAACCTCGTGGGTTATCTCCAGGACCTCTGATTTCCTCCCACTGCTACAGATCCCATCGGACAAGCGAATTATTGAAAAGAAATTGAACCAGACGTTAGTCCCAGAATGACCAAGATTGTATCGCGTGGACATTACCCCCCCCCCCTTCTCTCTCTTTTAGCAATGAAAACGCGCAACGGATTGGAAATATAATTGAGGAGATTTCTTAAGTAATCAATCTGTAATGATTCAAATGTTATTTCTACTTGAACAGTTAATATTATTGAATAGTCGTTTTATTAGGAATTATTTCAAGTACATTGGAACTAATAAGATTACGTTATTTTATTTGGATGCCGTCATTGGAAATTAGACGAGGGATTATTCTCGGATGAAAGAAAACATTGATTATCGGATATTTCAATTAGATTAGTTGCCAACATCTCTAAATGAAAATTGAAATTCCCAAAATATATTTACATGAAAAGTAAGAAAACGAATACAAGCTGAGTGATGCATTGCTTAAAACAAATTAGTTTTAATTTACGATTTGTTTTCAGACGTAACTATATTGTAGTTTTCTGGTCATCAATGAAAGAAAGCATCGCTAAGCATTAATCTCGATATTATTTTTGTTATTCATAATGAATGCTTTGCTTTGAGTTATTTCTATACCGTGGGATATTGAATGTTTAATGTGGATTGATAAAAGCTAAACTAACAGTAGAACTGGAACCAAAATACTGCTATGTTAAGATTTTCGCCTGTCTCTAATCAATTTAGCCCCCATTAATGCTACAAATCTTGGTCTCGCAGCCGGACAGCTAGAACTATCTTCATTTGGTAAATGGCTAAATTTATCAAGCCAATATCCTTTTGTACTTCCGATGAGAAGCCAATGAAATGTCATGGTTAGGGATAAATGCAGCTTAACCATTGACAACCTGAAGGTAGCGGGTCGGGCGGGAGGCCAATATAAATAACAATTATTGATAATAATGTTCATTTGTAGAGCGCCAAATCCACCCAAAAGCAAGCTGCCCAAAGCTCAACGAAACAATAGTTATATACACAGTAGTAAGGAAGTCTAATTCCAGTAGAATTTTGGAAATAAGTGAGTCTTCAGGTGTGATTTGAAAGTAGTCAGATTTTCAGTGGTAAATCATTCCATGATTTAGGATCAACTTCACTCAAACTTACATGTAAATGTATGTCACGAAGCGTTGGAATATATTCCCATAGTTCATTCTAAGGGACTAGAAGTACACTTGCCTCACAGATAAAAGAGTCAAGCTTATTTGATCCTAGGGCAAAATACATTGGACATTTGTTTCATGATAAAATCCCCATAATGGAAAATGCTACCGGAAACTCTCTACCGCAGAATCATATCATTTTAATTTGAATCGTGAGAGAAAACAAATCCTGCACTATTGATGATACATAACAGAGCTTTCGTTATCGATTATATCTTTTATTGGGTGTCAGAATCAAAGATATATTGTCTATGATAACGGTTCAACAAAGACAAATAAAATACAAGTATCATGTGTGTTAGTTAACTAAGTAAGTAAGGGTTTAATATTACGGTTTGGCGTATCGTTACTGATGTATTAACTTATGATGATTGGAATATTGACAATTTAATACTGATCAAACATCAAACACAAAGACAGTTAATGATGTTGTTGCTACTCGAACCAATGTATCAATGATTTCTCTGTTGTTGGATCTCAGATAATGGACTACTTTGAGAATTTCGGATGAAAGACAGAGAGAGAATTAGTTTAGGGTTAGAATGCAAAAGTATCCCAGCGGTTACTAGTTATGTGGTCTTGCCTTACAAATAAAGTGGAATAAATTGCTTCACAATACTTCAGCACACCTTCCCTTGTGTACGACACATTCCATCACTCATAACATATTGCAGCAATTTCAGAAGCCAGAACCACTTGGCTAAACCAACGGTAAATTGTTTGAATGGATGACATACACTTACAGATGTATTATGTAAGATTGAGAGAGAGAGAAATGGGGTTTAACGTCCACTCAACACAAACTAGGTCATTTCGGGACTAACATGGTTTAATTTTATTTCAATAATTCGCTTGCGCGTAGGGGTCTTTAGCAGTGGGAGGAAACCGGAGTGCCCGGAGGAAACGCACGAGGTTGAGAAGGCGCCCCTATTTCCATGCCACATACGCTCACACCAGGGCGCGAAACCACAGCCGCAAGCCAGATGTGACCGGCCAGCTAGAGGTCGAAGCGCGGCACTTTAGACCACTAGGCCATCCCACCCCCCACCCCCGTAAGATTTAGATGAAGAGCTGTCAGTTTTTGCTATGATAATTAAAAGTTGATAAGGGAATATAATGATAATTTCGGCCAAATTACTTTATTCACAGCAGAGTTGTTACCTTAATAAACAGTCTTGATTATCGACCGTCGATCGTGTTTGAAAATCAAAACCATCCGATGCTCTAAAGAGTTGATGGTGGGCTTGCCGTGTAAATAAATGTCTAATTATTGATTTATATAACATTTGAGGCCAAAGGAAAGACCTAAATTATAATTAATTACGAAATAGTCATTTTATCGACTACCAGAAAGTGTTATATACTGAATACCGGAAAACACTAAATTCCAGAAAACACCCTAAATAGGTAGCCCGGATCCTCTGTGTGCGTGGGTTAGGTTTTAGAATTTGGGGGAGGGGTCACATCTGCACATAAGCACTGACCTAGGATATGCTTGTTTTCCTGGGGACCAGGCTCCGAGTTGCCTATTTAGGGTGTTTTCCGGTATTTAGTGTGTTTTCCTGTATTTAATGTTGTTCCAGTATTTAGTATATAACATGTTGTTTTCCGGTATAAATATATAGTATAGCCCTGGATTTGTACAGCAGCAGACCCTTGATTTGCTAATACTTTTGAGACTTACATTGTGTCTATTTTCCTCGCGTTTGCCTTCTGTGTTTCTAGTCGATTAGTTGCATTGTGATTTCTTCTGTACATGTTATTAAATAAAAAGATTAATGTTTCTTCTTCATTGCTTTGCAGTGCTTCTTGTGATCAAATACATTTGCTTTTTTCAAGAAGAAAAAATACTAGGCTTCATTCACCTTTATTAAGTGTTTTGCTGTTCATTCAAATGTCATATATTCATTATGTGGTACATCAAAACGAAATGATCATACGTCCAAACTCATGCCAGAACGGACAAACGATTAATCTTCACAATAGGTTCTGTTGTTCTTAAGAGAGTTCCAAATTATTCATAGCGCAATTTTATATTGATTGACGTGGGGTTGCTCGGTAAACAAATATTAAACGCCGTTGTTTACAAACTCGGGTATCCTAGAGATGTTATAATAGACCAATCACTGTCATAAATACTATCCTAATCTGAACAAATACCCAATCTTTACATCGTTTTCGGACAACTCGACAATCGTAAAGAAATCGCTCAAGTATTTGATCGCCCTTATACTTTAATCTGATTTTATTTGATTATAATGTGTCTTATCTCTTCTTACATCTTGTCGTTACACTCAAGTTTGCTATCTTTAACTCTGATTAGTTTCTTCTTAATCACCAAACATGAAAAGCGAAGAAACGGCCAAGACATAATAATGTCTACAGATTAGAACGCGTTCCACTTTGATGACGGCAGGAGAAGGTCGACTAAAGTTGTTGTTTGATTTTACAAAGAAAAAAAGCGAGTGGACGAAGAATCAAAGTAGTATTTAATCGACCCGTTATAAAAAACGGAATACAAA
Organism: Patella caerulea; assembly: GCA_036850965.1. Classification (NCBI taxonomy): domain Eukaryota; kingdom Metazoa; phylum Mollusca; class Gastropoda; family Patellidae; genus Patella; species Patella caerulea. The sequence goes on from JAZGQO010000011.1 coordinate 21,476,562, forward strand.
CATTAGAATTTCTGTGCTGAAAAGAATGTCCGCAGATAGCCATACCACAAAGGATAAAATATTGGCACCACATTTCTTAGTTTTCGGTAACGTCTCGATATTAGTAATTTCAGAAAAAGAAACCAAAATATGTCAACGATTGAGAGGCACACAATAGCACTGTCATAATTATCCACATAGTTTCAAATTTCAGATCGTCTTCAAACATCACTCGCATTGTAATAAAATCAATCACATGTATTTGGTATAGACCGTTTCGTCTGAGTAAGCTTAAGTCACAATGGGTAAACGCGTAGTGTTTGATTGTTTCTGTTTTAAAGCTTAAAGACTCATTATATGAGATATCATAAAGTGCTGTCCGTTCTCACTATATTAGTTAAAAACTGGATAATGTAAAAGCAATTTGCTGAACATTTTAGTCAAATTGATCCACTGTCCACCGAGAATTAAGCGATTAAAATTTCAGCCTAGAATCAATCGTCATTTCTAATGTTGTTTTTTTTGTGATCATGATTAAATTATGAATGGAAGTCGAGTAGCAAATGGGATCATACCCCAGTACATATCGCAGACTACCTATACAATCGAAACTTGATTATTGTCTGGATAATTTAATAAATGTCTAATTAATAATTTATAACATTTCAGGCCCAACGAATGACCCACAGATTTAGCTCTTTCATACTGTATGTTTAAATGATACTTTCTTATACGTTGGTAAAATTTGTTGATGGGCCCTACTTATCTCATTAACTATGGGGTACATCGAAAAGTTCTTTATGTTGAGTTAACTATTCTACATCGTCAAATAAACAAAACTTATAAAATTCAATTTATAATGGATATGTGTTTGAAGAATTCACAGTTTCATGGCTCTTAATGTACCTCAGCAAAATCAATGCCAGTCAAGTCTGCTGAAGGACGTTTGTTATACTGGGTAGATTGCGCATGAATGTTTCCGCAATGTTAATTAGGTCACTCGACCATCCCAAACCTTTGTTTTATCTGACGCTTTTAATTGTCAGTCTGCGACCTATCGCAGGCTAAAATTACGATTGATTGCAAGATCTTTAGGGATTTAGAGATTAATCGTACTATCACGTAAGACTTTCTTCTGCGATTGTCGTGTGACTGGTCGTGATAGGTAATAGGTCACTAATGGTCTTAAAACAAGTGGAGCAATTACAGACACAGCTCACGTCAGACAGATTCACATACGGGGATCAGATGATCCCATAACTGAACCAATAAATCCGAATGCACGACTTTCAAAACTATTCGTAAAACTCATCGTGCATACCCACATTGCGGAATATAAGATTCAATATTATTCTAAATCTGTTAATTTCGTGCTATCGTCCAATTTCTAAATTCTATTCTTGAAGTATCTTAATTAAAACAATGTACAGCCCAATTTCTTTATTTGACCAATGTCTTCTTCATTGACGGTTTACATTTTTAACATGGACATGGAACAAATTTTAAAAATATGGCATTACTTATGGTGGCATATTAGATTCAAAATTCTAAATTTGTTAACGTCGTGCCGTCGTATCATTTATAACTTAAAGTAATGATGCGTAATTTGCACTTTTCAATTTAATACCCAACTTCCCACAGTTTAGGCGAACATGAATTCAAACATTTAACATTTAATTAAGAAGACAAAATCAAAAAAAAAAAAAAAAAAAAAAAGGAAAATTAGACAACCACTCGGTTTGGATTCAACCGGAATTGAAACGGGCCTATCTATTATGCTCGCCCAAAACAAAATGGCGACGTTCTTATTAAATGAATCGAAGATCATAGTTTAATGAAATTTCAATACGGCATATCTTTGTAAATACTGAATGCAACTGGACCATCGTTGGACGCATTCTCCCAATAGAGATTCATCTTTGATGATATTGTAGTCTGCAATTATGAAAGCAAAATGAAAAAGTAAACATACGCATTTGGGGCGAGTCAGTGATTAATTAGTAAATGCTTTAGTTTATAGTGAATATACGGTAGAATATTTTTATTATTGTCGAAGGCCAGACAAATCAATGACGTCACTCCACCATCCGTCTTATATTCACAATGTATAATACTTCACAATGTAAGTTCTGATCGTCTCCAACAAAGAAGTTTTATGCAGATTCAGCGAATGTCTATCCGTTAGCATTGTGTGTCTCTATCATATATACTATTGTACCATTGTTAAATAATATTTAGGCCAGACATGGGAATTATCGTCTTTCACAATTATATCAGAGTATATTTTCTACAAAGAATTTCTTGTATAAGTTTATTACAACAATCTTCTAAACCACATAACTGTGATTACTAGTTCAAATAGATCAGACGTGGATATATTTCTAGTGATTTATTCAGACGAACAATATTCAATGATTGTAGACCAAAAGGAAGAATAGAATAAGCAATAAAGTTGGGACAATATATTCATCTCATACAGATAATAGGAATCTATGGTTTCCATTCTCGGCAAGTGAGTTAGTAACCTACTTAAAATGGGACTCCCGAGATCCACGCATTGATGCATTAGCTAACAGACTTGTGGCGAACTGGCGAACAAAAAGCAAAACAACCAAATCGAATACAGGTTAAAGTGATTCCGTGTCCATATTTTCCATGTAGCAAGGTTCGTGTGATCCTTTGTGGGAATGGGTATACATTATGCCCACCTTATGACGGTATCACGGGGCGTTTTCACATTTACACCGTCACTGGTATGAGGAGGGGGCAGAATATGCCATGTAGTGTGTTATGCGGTAAAATTTTTCATGATAGCGGCGTTTCGACCTACTTACTCTTCACATCAAATTCCAATTACATACATCTAGTACAATATTAGATATCCGATGTCTACTTTTACTTATACAAAAAGTGTTTGATGCGTCTGTGTGCAATCTGTGATTTTTCTTTGTTGCCATTAATATTGTCTACACTATCTTCTGGGCATTACGTTACCATCAAAGTAGCTTATCACAACAGAAAAAAGTGCATCTGGGAAGGTTTGACTTTGATGAAACCTTTTTATGACAATGTCTTTCAAAATTATATTTTTCTCGGCTGTGTCCGATAATGTTGAGTAATTCAACCACAGTTTTAGATATATGTTATAATATTTGACACTAGCCAGTGTAAAACAGCTCCTTGTTCAATGACAGAAGAACCTAAATGAGTAGATCATCCCAGGTTGTTTATCTCATTAAACATATAAAAAACAGTTAAGAGTTTTATCGGACTTCATTAAAAATTTAAGCACAGCTGCTAACAAACTGAATTATATGGAATTCCATGTCAAATACCTCGACATAATTTGATGAATGCGTGAATGTGCGTCGATAAGCCGCAATAAGCCACCTTGACCTCCCGTACGCAGACATTCTGAAATTTGTATACCCGTTCACCATACGGAAAGTATGCATGCCGAACCAATTTCGTTAAAATTTTATGTTTGGTAAACTCCAAACAAGCCTCTACTTCGCCCGCGCACCACCAATTCTGACTATGAGGAAACTGTGCTACTTTCGCTCTACTTCTCTTTGGAGAATGCGAATGTCTTTTTGGTGAGACAAAGAGACAGGTGCTTATCAATGACGCAGTTAGGTGGTGTTTACTAAATTTTATATGAAAAATGTTTTCTATTTATTAGAGGATCATCAATTTAAGTTACCCCCTGCTTTTGAATTTCAATCTCTTAATACAGCTCTAGTTGGTAATTGTTTCCAATAAATGTTATGTTCATCGTGCTTGAAATTAAACACAACATTATGGGCTTTGTTCTGTGAGAATGGTATAATTATGCACTCATATGGAATGGTAGGGTAGCAGCCAATATTGTGTTCAAGAAACCCTCTTGATTATCCCTACAGTCATGACCAGACACGTTCCTGCCAATTTATCGTTTTGGTTCCTAACGGAGATAATTCACTACAATTTATACACACCATGAATAGAATAGAAAATTACTGCTCTAGGGGTTCGCTTAAATACAAAATTACCATCATTATCTTGCTGATAAAAATCAAGAGCGGTACAGTAGCTAGATTGCTGGAGTAAACCAGTCAACTACTAGCCGGGCGTTAGATGTGGTTAACGAACAAAAGATTTCTTACAATTTGTTTGATCATTTGGCCACGTGAAGACGATAGGTGAACATTTCCGCATGCTAATCCAATTCCGAAATCTATTTGTAATTGGTTACTCAGTGATGCTCGCTGATATCTTGGCCAGCGGGAGTCGTCGCTAAAATTGAATTTTCTAAAGCTATCAGGCGTATTGATCCTTCCTTTACGTTCTGTTAGTTTTCCAAAATGGCCTGCTGGTATCTTTTCGTCTATTTAATATCGTTTAGGTTGTGTGTTGTCTTTTAAACACATGAATTGATTATTACATGAATAACGCCATTATCCCTCCTCTCTTATTACAAGGAAATAAGAATCCTGCTGATAGAGAGATGCACGATTTCAGAGATTTTTTGACAGACAAAACGACAAGGGTTTAAAGCCTCTTTGGCACAGTAATTCGGTTATTTTAAGACGCATATTTGATAATTAGGGTTTCACACTGCGTAGCTTGTGTGAAACACTATTGTTTTTGTTAAAATTATTATTCTTATTATTATTATTATTATTATTCAGATTCCAATTTGAATAGATCTCAGCAACTACGTGTCGCATCGTTACGATCTCTTCGGTTTTACTGGGAAAGTGGGTGTGACTTAGAGGATAAAGCTATTTTGAACGTTCTGCGACAATGCGAAATGTCCGAAATCACCGAAGTTATCGTTTTTTAAAATATTGCAGTAATTTTAACAATAATCATTGGATTTTAACTTTCGATACATTTTGGCATAGCCTGAGACAGGGCACATAGCTACGCTACTTTCGATTTTTGATTTTCGGCAAATCTTCGAAGATATTAGGCGCCAAATTTCGAAAATTTAAAATTTTACAAAAATTTTTTTTATTTATGAATATTTTTTAGTCGTATTGTTCACAGAATTAAAGAGTCATCTGACTAGTGCAAAAATGTTAAAAAAATTTGTCTCAGTAATTTTCCTTGGCCGCCATTGGCTAATTCAGTTTTTCAGTCCTAGATTAATTTTTTATTGTCCGATTTGTATAAAACAAAATTCATATGCTTCGTTGTATCAATTGTCATTTTTTTTATTACCAAAAGTGTTATCTGTCGGCACCGGAAGTGGCATAATTTTACCAAAAACTACAATTTTGACAGTTATTTTCCTACTTCGAAAACAAATATTATTTTTTGGAAAAATTATTTGACTCAAAGAGTGTGCCCTTTCAAGGCGCAAAAAATGTAGGAAGCAGTTTTTTTAATTTCGATTTCACTTTCGAGCAAATTCGATTAAGAGGCTTAAAATGGTGTAAAATTTACCTATTTACAACCTATTCAGGCTTTTCAGATTTTAAAATATTTCTTCGTAACTTTTATAAACTTGTAGCTATAATCCATACGAAGAAAATGTATGTTAAAATTCGTTTGTAATATAAGCAGTTACCAAGAAATGGGCAGTTCTGTACAAGTCACTGTTTTCGTTATTTTGCCTGTAAAATAGTCAATTATTATTGGATTTTTATAAAAGTGACATCATTTGATTCAAAAAGCATGTAGCGTCATATCAAGTTGATTACAATTTAAAATTGACACCGGAAGTGACATCATTTGGTCAAAAACTGCATTTTAAACTTTTTAAATCAATGTTTTATTCAACCAAGAATAACTTAATATGTATTAATAATTTTAACTTTTGGTTTAAATTCACATATAAACAAAACTCGTATGGTCATATAGATATCATAAAATTGTTTCTAACTTGTTCGGTTGCCGAGAAATAGACGGTTTTCTACAGGTCACTTTTGAAGGTTTCGGGGCCATAAAAGTGTCAATTATTATTCGATTTTCATAAACGTTACACCGTGTTATACCTACTGCCATTTGGGATTTCATTCAAGTAATTTAAGATTTTCATTATCACCGGAAGTAACGTCATTTTGGCAAAAACTGTATTTTTAGCCTTCAAAACAGATATTTTATTCAAGTGAGTCACTTTTGAAATCTTTTTCAAATTATGGTATTTGATGCTAATCAACAAATAGAATGAACCCATACGATCACACAGATACCACAAAATGGTTTGTAACTTGTACGGTTACAGAGAAATAGCAGATTTTCTACAAGTCACTTTTCAAGTTTTTTGGTCTTAAAATTTTACATAAAATTTTCACTATATGATATCGTATGCCATTTCTGATTTCATAAGACTAATTGAACATTTTCATTAACACAGGAAGTAATTTAATTTTGTCAAGATCATTTACAAGTAACAAATGTATAAAATGAATTGATATTGTTGGATTTTGTTGATTCTGCGTCCATTTTATTTGTGTGCAATGTTAATTTGGAAACCTGTTTAGTGGTTTCGCTGGTACCGGAAGTGACATATGTTCAAGGGTAACTTGGCACCGGAAGTGACATGTTTAAGGGTAACATGGCACCAGTGAAACCCGTCATTCCTGCATGCAGGTCTAGTTCCTTTTATGTTTATGTGTACATTGTGTGAAAGAGACTTTTGCGCATCCTATGACGTTTCCACATTATCGATTTCACATTGTCAAGGGATCGCTTATGTATACAGCAGTGTGGCGGTTTGGCCCGATTCCTTGCACCAAGGGCGATATCGCATATAATCCAGCCACACACTTTTCTTGTCCACCCAGTAGTTATTCATCAGCCTCCATTCGGGCTTGGATTGGTTACAGACAATAAACAATACGACTAAGTATGTCGATTTTCTGAAAAGGCTGTCTGTTTTTCAAATCCACATTATTCGCTTACATAAAAAATTATCACTGTATACGGAGATGATAAAAACACATCATGTTATTTTACATGTCACCGAGGTTTGCCAGACGAACTGTCACAAGGGAAATATCCAAAGTAGTGCTCAGTGAAGACGAACTTGTATTTCTAACTTGTTAGTTCCCGTAAATATCGTCTGACGATTTCATATCCAAATTTGATATTTTTGATATTTCATTACATAATGCTAATATACTAATGGGCCGCATGTGTTATCAAACATAGGGTTATTTCGTTATCTTGGTAATGCCGTTATCGAGTTGGAAAGGTCTGAAAAGATTGATATAAATGGTTATATTGATATACAGCAAACACTTCGTTTACCTCCTCCAATCATGGTCTAAGGTAAATACTCGTATTCGTGTCCCTTGTGATGCCTTAATGTCTTATTTGCATGCTGATACTAAATTGGGGAAAAAGACTGAATCTCAAACAAGATCAAGTCACATATTAGATTTCTCCGGCCATATTGCGTCAAAATAAGCAACGTTAAAACACATTTATTTCTTATTTGATTGTAAAAAGATGGCATGACATACACCCGGTCTAGATTTTTTCAAATCATGTGAAAAGTTATGAACGTGTGAGGTGTTGATTTACTTGTCTTATTAGACGAAGATCGAAGGAACATCTCCCAGGAGACGTCATGAACTCTGCGCCAATCACTGACTTTATTACAAATTTGAAAGAAATGAGTTTTTTAACTGAGGAAAGAAACTATTGGCTGTGAACTCTGTCTTCATATCTTATTGGATTTATCGATTCGGTTACAGTACCATTTTCTAGACTAATTGGTAATAAGCGCCTCGTAGCAACTCATAAAGAAAATTTAAAATAAATAACAAAAGATTTAAGAGTTAGGAAGCGGTAATGAAACCCCACGAAACTAAGATAAATTGATATTTATATTTTGTCTTCTGTAAGTTAATATTTTAGCAAAACAGTAATCAAACACAGGAAACTAGAGAAAATGTTATTTATATTTTTTTTATGTAAATTGATATTTTAGCAAAATTGTAAGCAAACAAAGGAAAAGGGATAAATTGCTATTTATATTTTTTGTTATATAAGTTTATATTTCAACACAACGGAAATCAATACTCAGGAAAAAAAGATAAATTGTTAGTTTTTTTTTGTAGATAATATATGAGTTAATATTTTATAGAAAATTGAGATTACAAGCTATGTACTGCTTTTTTTTACTATAAACGTAATAAATATTTCTGACAGACATGAAAGCTAAGACATTATAGCCCTGTGATCTAGTGTCAGTTGGCTCACTAGCCTGGAGGTCGGGTGTTTCATTCCTACATTGGCCGAGAACGTTCATCCAGATTTCCCGGTGTGGTTTGCTGTCGAGTCGTTCGGATGGGACAAAACTGAGGTCCAGTGTACACATTGGCATGCACGTAAAAGATCTCTTGGCAGTTGGAATTCGATTTAAGAGGAGACCGTAGCGCCGTTGTCCGGGCAAAATTTCCACCATACCACACTATGGCGTATGCCCGTCTTCATTAGCCGAGTTTAGAAGGAGACCGGTAGGATGTTAAACTCCATTTCAATTCGTTTCTATTGTCAAGGCAACAGATGTGGAGCTAACTCAGTATGCCGAAAGTTCAAGTGGCTTTTAAATCAAATACGGTTGAGGGAACTCATCCCGTATAACTTGAGACGTAAAACAACATAAAATTCAAAGATGTATCATATGTTGATCTCAAACATTTATACACCCACCCCTACTCCATGTTCTTTCCTTTCGACTAGTCTATCATTTCTCATTGGAAAAAATACATGTTTGAAGATGTTTACCTTCTAGTTTACTAAGTAGACTGACACACCTAACTGCCTCGTCTCGCTAAATGCCACTCAAGGATTATATCATTTCTCATCTTGAACCCCCCCCCCCCCAAATATTAGTTTTGCTTTCTATTATACGTTTTTCATTCCAATTTCCCCGCCCACCTGTCTACTTATCCTAGTTGCCACAGAGCTGATTGGTTAGAAAAGGTGACGATGTGATTATGATTCAGTGTTCTAGAATTTGATTGAAAAGTTAATTTATGTTCCACGTAAACTTAAAGGGTCATTAAAACAAGTTAATTTGGGTCTTTCTAGATGTTATGTCTAGTCTGTTAATTTAAAAGGGATTCAAGACAAATCTCTACTAAGTGTTTATTTACTGCTGTGACCTGTTCAGCACAACCACGTCTAGTACTGTTACTTTAAGATACATTGTGGGTGATTAGATAAAGAGCTGACAGTTCTCACTATAGTAATTAAATACTAAATATTGTAAAGGCAATTTGCTGAATATTTTAGTCAAATTGATCCACTCTGAACGGAAATTTTAGCGATTGAATTTTGGGCCCAGTCTCAATCATTATTACTTACGTCAGTACGATAAAAAAAGATAATCCCGATTATCCATTTCATGATTAAATCATGAATGGAAGTTGATCAGCAAATGGGATTCTAATCCAGTAAACATCTTAGTCTAGCGTTGACATCAAGAGTTTATTATAGTGTGGATAAGTTGATTAATGTCCAGTTAGTAATTTAGATAACATTTCAGGCCTAAAGAAAGACCCACAATAGGCAGATTTAGCTCTTGCATAATGAATGAATACTTAATAATATATTTACCGAAGTTTAACGGCCACGCTATTCATTTCGTTATAGTTTTTAAAAAGTCCAATTTGATGGACACCATTGTTCTGATCATTACCTGGATATCATCGTGTTTTAAAAATATACTCATATTTAGTGTCTTGGACATCTAAGTGTACTAAATAAATGTAAGATATATACTACTGATGCTACTGTTGCTACGACGACTACAAATCTTTCTGATGAAACGGATCAGTTCCAGACTTCCAGAATTCACTTATAGTATACGTTGTCTATTAGAGCTATTCTCTTTTTTCATCTACGCAGATATGAAGTCCTTAGATCTTACTTATAAATATAAACAGTCGAAGTGGTCAAGTCAACCCCCTTTCAAATGATATTGTATTCTTTATGGTTATACAGATTACGATTGTCAGAATGTTAACAAATGTTGTTTGACAGGAAATGACGTTTGGAGATTTTTAGAGTGTCAGTATTTGATTTTGAAAAGCAATAAAATAAAAGTATTGATATTTCGTAAGATTTGAAGCCTTAATTTATTCTGATACTTTTTTGTAACACATAACAGCATTTGATAAAAACGAAACTGAAATAAAGCATAAATGGATACGCTATTCTAATGTTTTTCTTTTAGGCCACAAACGTTGTCCTAATGGAAATTTTCTGACAAAATTGTTAATTTCGATTTATGATTGAGGAATACAAAAACACATACATCAATAAATTTTTTACAGACTAACGCCTTATACAACTATTAAAACAAAAATCGGAAGAAATGGTCTTTGAATTTTTGATATTACTGGTCTTCTCTATACGGTTACATTAGTGAGTGTGACTTTATTACTAACTAAAGTGGTAGCTGAACTAAGTAACACAAATTTAGTTACATAGACTACAAATTGAAATACGTAAACTGTCTAATGGTAATCAATGGATCGTTATTGGTTTTAGTGTTTCTCTTGAACGTAATTGACAAAAAGATTAGCATTGATTTTCCATTTCATCTGGTAATTTGGGATGTTTATGTTGGCAGTCGAGACTTCTATACACTGGAGCTGTAAAGAGCGTCTTTCGTCGTCTAGTCACATCCTACGAGTTCATCATATTTGTAAAGATGAGCAAATACGCCATTTTCAGAATTTGATTGCCAAGGGAAGCATATATTTTATGTTCTCTTGAAACATTTTTCTAAAACAACTAGAATACTTTGATGGGGAGTGTGCGTTTATTTATGGTAAGTTGTCCCACTACTACTCCTTGACTTTGTGTATAGTCCTGGGCCTACTGTATTTGGCAATGGGGTTTCATGTCTTGATAACGTATTGTTTCGTTCATCTGGAGACAAAAACGGTGTTATTTTCCGTTTGTGTATAATGTAAAGTTACTTTTGTTCGATTTCCAACTATAAAAGGATTTTGTTCGTGCACGCCAATGTATTCGTGGGTAGACATGTTGTTTTTGTCCCACTTGAACGATGAGGCTGAGGCACACTTTCCCTGTCACCCCTCACAAATGAAGGCCAAAATCCCGAAAAATCATCTCCGCAAATGCCGGGATCCAGATTAAGAAGCCCACTGCTCTGACCACACGGCTTCTCCCTGCTGTTATCTCTCTAGCATTTGCTTTCCAGTTTTCCTAAATCATCTAATAGCACAATCTAATTGGACAATTTTGTGTCATGCATTAAAGTTAAAAAAAAAATAAAAAAATAAAGTGCATGTAAATATTTTATTATCATCCAAATCGGTATAAGGAAATCTGCCTCTTTTGACTTTCTTTTCACCACACCCTCACCCAAAGTTTAAAACTATTCAGGATCCGTGTTGAAGTGGTTAGTGTGGTCGCGATAGTAACTCCGGGTAATTACGAAAAAATGATCGTATTTTTAAGCACATAAAATCAACAAGTCTAGTGTATTCGATTCGGAGAAGCATGAATGTAATGTAGTACATATACACACTTTTTGATTAATGTAATCTATAAACAAGGCTTTAATCGGCAATAGTTATTTATCACCAGTAATACTCTCGGTTTATTGCTAGCTACTATCCCAATAGACATTTAATATTCCCTCAACCTACCTTAAACTAACGGTGCAGACCATAATTATTATAGTTCATATGGGATCGGTTTATCTACCAATTCCAGAAACTATTAACCACAATTACACCCTCGATAATACAATAGAAAAGTGATAAACAAGCTTTATTATTCATAGAGTTGTACAAATACATATATTACAATTAGTTACACCCCTGTGTCTTTCTTAAATTATCCAAGTGAACATGTAATAGATATTCATAAACAACTGGAGTATATCTGTATTATACGATACAGCACAACAAATATGAGTATATTTGTAAGTACAGCAGTACAATAGGAGTATATTTGTAATGCATGAAGTACAATACAATAGGAGTATATAATTTGTAATGCATGAAGTACAATACAACAGTACAATGCGAGTATATTTGTAATCTATAATGTACAACAGTACAATATGAGTATATTTATATAGTATGAAGTACAATACAACAGTACAATAGGAGTATGTATGTATAGTAAGATGCACAATATAAAACATATGTTGTCTATTTGAACCCCTCAAATGGGCATTCACATCAGACAAGTTAAATTAAGCCAGTTAAACGAGCCATCATTTAAATATATGCAAATTATCTTCCTTACAATTAATTGACTTCCATTAAGAATCAAGGATTTTAACCCGAAAGCCATTGTATTAAACATCTTGCGATACCAAAGAAACGTGAAACTGATCCTGATAATTTGGTCCTTTCCCTTTGGACATATTGAAACTGGGCTTCATTCTACAGCTACCATCACACCAAACACAAAACGACCCACTCAGTCCTAAAACGCAACCCCCAGCCCCTTTCCTGTTCAGAGACAGTTCAACTCGACCTCATCTCGTTTTAGTACGCTCGAACGCGGTCCTATAAAGCCCAATGCGTTCTTGCCATTCCTTCTTGTCTGCGACATAGCAAATCGGTGGAAGCGGACGTTAAATATTTCCTGCCCTCATTCCCGTTAAACCAGACTGTGCAGATCAAGAAATTCAAATATAGTACCACAGCCACTAGTACTGCCCGAAGATCCCATGCCATCCACTAGACTAAAGGGGCATTCCATGTCAAGTGTACACACCTCATTGACACCATGGTAACAGATTCTCTTCAATTTTTCTCCAAATGTTAGCCCCACCGAGAGAACAATTTATGTGAAGTTTCAGGTTTGAAAACCAAATGTGTTAGTTTTTTGGGCCGACCCAATTTTTGCGTAATCCGGTGGACCAAAAACCTTCCAACAGTAATCATTTTACCCCTAACTGCATGATTGACATAAATTTGGTACCAAAATGATCAGGAAATCAAGACCTTTCATTTGGTGTATTACACGATGTTATCAGATAATGTTTTCATATTTTCTTTTTATTTGTTGGACCTTGACCTTTGACCCTGTCCGGGCAGAAAATCTGATAACCCCAATTTTTTCTCAAAACCATGTTCTATATATCATCCACCTGTATGCCAAAAATGAAAATGGGATCTCTATGGGATCAGGGGGAAAATGAAGGCCAAAGTCATAGGGTTTCGCAATTTCAACTTTTGAGCTCAATATTACAATGCCATTCAGGCAACAAAGCAACACACATGGTATAATAGGCATCCCTGACTGTAGGCTATCATCCGATAGCGATAGCTTGAGTGTACAAGTATTGTTGAGTGGTGAGCAGTAAAGTACATAATCTTTGATTAATGACTTCTAACTCATAAACTGACGTCAAATTTCACCATTTCAATTGAAATTTTCATTTCAGGGAACTATAAATTCACTGACGTTTTTCTAAAGCCTTGCTGGAATCGGCGATCTCTTTCTTTGACAGTTCATACGTTGTGCCGGTAGATGTTTGGGGGTCAACTTTGAGGAGCATGTCGCTGATGTCGAGGAGACACCTTTCTGTCGTCTGGGGATATTCAAGCTTTTTGCGGGTCCGCTCGGGTGAAGTAATTTCACTCTAACTTCATGTGTGTCGTCAAAGGCTTCTTCTATGTAGGATAGCCACCAGTGTCCGTCATAACGTACCGTGGCGTATCCCGCCAAAGGTCCTTTAAATCTCGGTGCCGAACCGGAAGTTACTTTAGACACATCTCTCAGGTCCTTCAGCTTCAGTTTGCCATGGCATTTGAAGGGATCTGCACAAAACTTACGAAACTCCCCCTTTTTACTAGTTATTCAAAATTTTCCTTTTTTGAAATAACAGAAAATATTCACTTTCGCTTCTCAGAAGATGCTGGATACCAGTCAAACATACACTTGACCAGAGGCTCAACCATGCAGACTCAACCCAGGTGGCATTTTTGAAAGCATTTTTAGGCATGATCCCATAGAGATCCCATTTTCATTTTTAGCATACGGGTGGGTTATATATAGAACATGATTTTGACAAAAAATTGAGGTCATCAGATTTTCTGCCCGGACAGGGTCAAAGGTCAAGGTCAAACAAATAAAAAGAAAATATGAAAACATTATCTGATAACATCGTGTAATACATCAAATGAAAGGTCCTGATTTCCTGATCATTTTGGTACCAACGTTATGAAAATCAGACCATTAGGAGGAAAATTATACCTGTTGCAAGGTTAAAATTTGATCGGCCACAAAAACGTCATTTTTGGGTCGATTCACCTGAAATTTGGTTTTTACACTTTTTTCATCCCACCTCACCATTAGACATCAAATAAACGAAATCTAAGATGTCTTGTCAATTTTCGCTCTGAAAGTGTGTACACTTGACGTGGAATGCCCCTAAAGTTGCCGAGTCTCCTGAACCTGTCCCTGGGCCATGTAGATATCCACACTCTTCCTAAATCAGCAATAAACCAGGACACAAAAAATAAGTTTAACAAGTTGTAATCTTGCCACTGTTATTTTATAATAATTTACAGTATTGTCAAAAACGTGGTTCTGATTTTTTTGATAATATTTTTCTGTTGTTAAATTTAACTTTCTTCCTTTTATCGGTGAACCACAAATATCTGTATTTTAAGGTATTAAGATTAAATTGGATTTTGTGTCATGCTCAGATTCAGATATTCCAATATAGTGTATGTAATGTAATAGATTTGATTTTCTTTTCTTTCATTTCAGTATGTTCTCATTTATCCAAAGGAGTATTGGCTATATTTGGAGTATCGAACGCCTCATCATTAGCAACAATCCAGTCATATAGTAACACATTTAAAGTGCCATTTATTACCATAAGTATGGCCCAAAATACTTCTTCCATCGACTCCTACCAAATCTACATGCGTCCATTGTATATTAATGCCATTATAAAAGTTATTGAACATTTTGAATGGATGAAAGTGTCGTATATATATGATTCCGATGAAGGTAAGCTTAGTTCTTTTTCAACTATCAGATGTGTTTTTGTGTTGTTAATTTATGCCAGGTGTACCTTTTGGATACGTACATGTATACTAAAGTGATGTATTCTGACAGGTTCATTTACCCCACCTTGGCGTTTGAGCAGGCGTTATTAAATCAACTAAACTTAAGCGCCTGTACGCTATACTTCTAATAGTTTTGATGTCATTGTTCATTTAGGAAATATGGAATTACACATTTTTGTAAATCTTTTGCCATATTCACTGTATATAACTGGTAATGTAGATTTATGGACAACTGCTATTCAGCAAGCAAGTCATAATCCTTTCTTGGTATCAGATCAGCCCAGCAAGTCGATTATAATTGCCAATTCGGGACGAAAATACAGACTGGGTCATTCCCTTGAAGCAAGCCATCAAGGACACGTTGTTAAAGATGTTTTTTTATAAAATAATACTATAGCCTTTGCTATAACATTTGCAATGATTCTATTAGACCCCCGAATACTCTCTTAAACCATCATAGAATGTCCTTACAGACACTCAACTATATCATCAATACTATAACAAGTTTGTCACAAACATCTCTATTATCATGTTTGAAGCACTATACTTGATTGGCTCGAGAATAGCAGAACTATTGGACTATTAAGGCTTGTGATTTCACCGAAGAGACACGACCATTCTCTACATAACAATAACTTTTAATTCTGTTAGTATTTGGCTATCATTATAACATCTAGTTTGTTATTATCTACCTCGCTCAACATACATTTGTTATTACAACTAACGTATATACAATGCTATTATCTACAATAATTATACACGCATGCGTTATTATAACAATCATACATACGTTATTACCTATATAAACCTAATACACATGCGTTATGTTATAACTCAACTCATGTGTTATTACAGCCAACATATCATTTATGTGTTATTACCTAGATTAACTCTACTAGTTAAAATACAGATGTGACGTCACCCTTTGATATTTCAAATAATCGTGCGGACAACTTGCCAATGGTACTTCATTCATACCAGTGAAATATTAGACGATGGGAGGGAATTCACTGTAAAAGCTCATGCGGTGTGTCAGTATTTTAAGATGTTTAATGGTCTCGGGCTTACGACATTGCGTAATATATTGCGTACGACCCTCATGTTGATACAATAATATATTACTTAATGTTATATTACAGCACACATACATGCGTTATTGCAGCTAACACATACATGCGTTATTGCAGCTAACACATATATGCATTATTACAGCTAACATACGCGTTATTACAGCTATCATATACATGCGTTGTTGAAGCTAATGTTATTATCCACATTAACTCAACACAGCTTGCCTATATATACATACATGTGTTATTATTATAGTTAACATATTAATGTTATTATCTTCATTAACTCTACATTCATCTCGATTATTATTATCTACATTAACTCTACATACGTCATGTGTTATTAGAGTCTCTTAGTATCTATATAACCTTCTGGCTCTTAGTATTTTTATAACCTTATCCTACTTCTGTCTTTTAGTATCTATATTATCTAATCCTACTTCCGACTCTAATCCTACTTCTATCTCTTAGTATCTATGTTATCTAATCCTGCTTCTGTATTTTAGTATCTATAGTATCTAATCCTACTTATGTCCCTTATTATCTATGCTATCAAATGCTACTTATGTCTCTTAGTATCTAATCCTACTTCTGCCTCTTAGTATCTATGTTACCTAATTCTATTTCTATCTCTCTGTATCTATGTTACCTAATCCTACTTCTATCTCTTAGTATCTATATAACCTAATCCCACTTCTGTCTTTTAGTATCTATATAACCTAATTCTACTTCTATCTCTTAGAATCTATATAACCTAATCTAACTTCTGTCTTTTAGTATCTATATAACCTAATTCTACTTCTATCTCGCAGTATCTATGTTACCTAATCCTACTTCTATCTCTTACTATCTATATAGCCTGATCCTACTTCTGTCTCTTAGTATTTATATAACCTAACACCACTTCTGTCTCTTATACTATGTTATCTAATACTACGCTGGCTAATAGTCTTTAGGTCTCAGACCCCCCCCCCCTCCTCCACCTTGTCAGCGGTTCAAGACATCGAGTCTGACAAGGGCAGCTGACGAGTCGTTCGGATTGGTGTGTGCGTAAATGAACCCTTAACCGTTGGAATTTGAAATAAGAGTAGGCCGTGCTTTGCTAACAGCCTACTTATACGGTGTATTTGTCGATTACGGTGTGTTATTCTCTACATTAAAATAAATTCCTACGCATGTCTGCTATTATTTACATTACAATTAAATCTGGTATTATCTACATTGAAATAAAAACCCTAATATTATTATCGTCTACTTTAATTCCTTAGGGTTGTACAGGGTCGCCTGTCCAACCTCGTGGGTTTTCTCTGGGTACTCCGGTTTCCTCCCACTGCTAAAGACCAGTAAGCGAATTATTAAAATAAAATAAAGCCATATGTTAGTCCCGAAATGACCTAGTTTGTGTCGAGTGGACGTTAAACCCCATTTTTCTCTCTCTTTAATTCCTTAGTCTGTTATTAACGCTCTTGTTGTTACTCTCTTAAATCATAATCATCGTTAAAGCTAATTCTGCCTGTTTTCAGTATATGTGAATAAACTTGCAGTAAACAATTAAAATAGACATAATTAATTTTATATAATAGTATATTCAAAATAATAAAACCCTACGCTACCGAAGTAGTACACCACTGGCAACGAAACATTGTGCCCTGGCAATCGCCTTGAAACCGGAACACTATAATTATTCTTTCGACGCCTCAGCAATATATTTACAGTTTCATCTCAATTGTGCACACATTCTAATTTAAACATGATCGATTGAATTGTATAGTGAGATCGTGTGAAAGCTATCGGTTTCTACTTTACAAATAAAAGTTTTATATCCTACTTATATCTTTTAATATAGACATTATTTCTCACATCTATCTATTATAGTTAGAATCCCCCACAAAGTATATCTATTTGTTATTAAATGTACACATCTTATTTCTATCTGTTATAATCTACACTCGCAGTGTGATATCTGTTATAATCTACACTCACCTTACTTTTACCTGTTATATTCTGCAACCATTTTACTTCTATCTTTTATTATATATAGATATCCCTATTCAGATCTGTTATTATCTACACCCCACCCCACTTCTATCTGTTATTATCTACATCCCACCCACTTCCATCTGTTATAATCTACACTCACCCCTACTTCTATCTATTCTAATCTCCCCCCTTCCCACAACTATCTATTGTTTTCTACACTCACTCGTACTTCTATCTATTTTATCTGTTATAATCTACACTAACCCCTAAATCTAACTGTTATTATTCACACCGACACTACTTCTGTCTTTTATTATCTCAACTCACCACAACTTCTATTTTTTATTATCTACACCCACTCTTTTATTTGTTATACTCTACGCTAACCCCTATTTCTATCCGCTATTATCTACACCGATCCTTACGTCTATCTATTATAATCTACACTCACCTTACTTCAATCTGAAATTGTCTACACCTTCTCCCATATGGTTTATCTGTTATAGTCTGCACTAACCCCAACTTATATCTGTTATTATCTACATTCAGCCCTTCTTCTATAGTTTATAATCTACACCCACTCCTATATGGTGTATCTGTTATAATCTACACTCACCCCAACTTCTGTCTGTTATTATCTACTCTCGCCCCTACTGCTATCCTTTATAATCTACACTAACCCCTACGTCAATCTATTATAATCTACACGCACCTTACTCCAATCTGAAATTATCTCAATCAACTCTCAGCCAAACTTCCATCTGTTATTATCTACACTCACCCCTACTTCTGTCTTTTATAATCTACACCCACTCTTACATATGCTTACATCTGTTATTATCCACACCCATATATTCTACACCTTACTTCTATCTGTTATTATCTACACTCACCTTACTTTTATCTCTTATAATCTACAGCCACCTTACTTCTATCTTTCATCCTTAGTTCTATCTGTTATTATCTACACTCACCTTACTTCTACCTGTTATAATCTACACTCACCTTACTTCTATCTTTTATAATCTACACTCACCCCTACTTCTGTCTGTTATAATCTACACCCACCTTACTTCTATCTGTTATAATCTACAGCCACTTTACTTCTATCTTTTATAATCTACACTTACCCCTACTTCTATCTGTTATAATCTACACTCACCTTACTTCTATCTGTTATAATCTACAGCTACCTTACTTCTATCTTTTATAATCTACATCCCCCCACTTCTATCTGTTATAATCTACACCCACCTTACTTCTATCTGTTATAATAATCTACAGCCACTTTACTTCTATCTTTTATAATCTACACTCACCCCTACTTCTATCTGTTATAATCTACACTCACCTTACTTCTATCTGTTATAATCTACAGCCACTTTACTTCTATCTTTTATAATCTACACTCACCCCTACTTCCATCTGTTATTATCTACAATCACCTTACTTCTACCTGTTATAATCAACAGCCACCTTACTTCTATCTGTTATTATCTACCCCCACCCTACTTCCATCTGTTATTATCTGAAATATTTTACAATCACCCCTACTTCTATATGTTATAAACTACACGCCCCTTACTTTTAACTGTTATTATATACATTAAGCAACTCCTATATTTTATTTTTATCTGCATCAATTTCTATTTGTTATTACATACATATAACCTCACACCTGTATGTTATTGTCAACCATGTACTACTATAATATGTTATCCCTATTTCTACCAAATGTGTTATTATCTACATCAATTCATGCCATATCTGTTACTATCTACATCAATTCATGCCATATCTATATTAATGCTACTTCAATCTGTGATAACCACATTAAACATCACTGTTGTCTGTTATTACCAATATCTAGCCATTAAACTTAAATGGACCCAATATAACCTGGTTTCATTTCAAGGAAATTCCATCTAGAATAGGATGCTCAAACTGAAAGTCTTAACATCATCACCCACCATTTTTGAAGCCTGGAGATCACTCCTTTGTGCACTTGTACCTTAGCGTAATTATCTATAATTGTTTAGTCATGCTCAAAATATAATTATGTGTTTTGTGAATTATTGATCGACAGCTGCTTTTGACCAGAAACTGAAATAGCGCTTCCCTTTGAAAAATAAATCCAATTATTCTTTTTTTTATATCTCCTCAGGATTAATAAGACTTCAGCAATTATTTCAATCCACCAACTCTTATGAATATGATTTACATATAGATGCTAAACGTGTCAGTTCTGTAGACAATTGTTTTAATGTTTTATATGTAAGTAATATGGTTTATATAACTCTTTATTTAACCAAACTGTCACTTTGTATGTAATACATTAGTAATGCCCCAAACCCCAGTCGGAGCAGAACAGTAGGATGTTAAACCTCATTTCATTTAATGCCCACGGCAGCAACACGGTAGCAACACGTTAAGTGACATGCTAGAGCATGCTCTTTTTATAATGACTTTATAGCACGTGGAAAACTGTGATAAATTAACACCAAAATTATCAATTAAACTGTAGTCGGAAGGTCACCTCATCATGTTACAAATCTGTTCCCTAAAACCGTTTTTGTGCTTTTTTAATATTCGAATTCATTTAATGCGACGGTAATAGCTGGTGTCGAGCAGCAGATTTCGATGGCAGACGCTGGATAATTGGATAGGGTGTGATGTCCTGTTGTCCTCGCCCGAGAACCATGTGTCAGTGGTGATTTGCGGTACTTATCTGAGCACGAACACTCAATTTCATCAACCCACAAAAAGCTAAAATTTACGCATTTCCCAGAAACAGGGTAATGAGTGAATAGCAGATCCCAGGATTTAAGTGCGGAATCAATCATGTATACAAGCCGTGAACTTCACCCCACGAGCATATGTACACACTTCTTTTGGGTTTTGTTCTAAATACCATTCCCACCCAATGTCAAAGAACTGTATGAGAATGCAGATAAATGAAATGCCATAATATTGTCTCGATATCATTTACTTGTGTATCAAAACAACTTCCAGGATAAAATATCAATGTTCTTAATAAAAATAAATCCATTTTATAAATACAATAATACATGTGTTGTGTGAACATATCATATTGTTTTCCAACAAATTATATAACATAGCCTATAAACCAATTTCTGTCTTTTCAAGGAATTACATAAAAAAGACGAAGAAGAAAATCAACGAATTATTTTAGATTTACAAATGGATAAATCGGAAGAAGTTATAATGAAAGTTGTAAGTCGTTTAATCTTGTGACGGGATCTTGGTCCAGCGGGGATTAGGCTATCATAATCCCTTGCCTTTAACGAGAATTCTGCAGTCGATGTTGTAACAAGCCAAGCACCCCGTATGAAACGGAATTCGTGACATGGAAAAATTAGACTCCAGAGTAACACGACGTCAATATATAACTTTTAGATCTAAACTCGATTTATACAGGGAATAATATAGGAAACACATAGTCTTATTTCATGATGATCTATACAGGGAATATAAAGTTTTCTATCATGATTTATACAGGGATACAGCGATAACAAAGTCTCGTTTTATAATTTATTCTATAAGTGTGAAAATGACTAAAAGTTATGTAAGTGGCGTACGTTGAACACTCGTTTCAATATTATTAGCGCCTAGAAGGTGGTAATAAAAGCGATATAAATCGACAACCCGTTCTTGCCGTTTGGTAAATTTATAACCTCCATGAATATCATGGTCCACTCTCCAGAATATGCGTATCTTATCGTATGATACGTATGTTTTAGGCTCGGATATCATAATATCTCGAAATATTTTCCCTTTTTTCTTTTTGTGGCGGTATCTCGTCCGTCTTTGGGTTTAAAGCTTCCTTGTGGTTGGTTAACCTATGTTTTGCTAGGGTTAGGCTTAGCGTGCACCTTGTGTCCCGATATAACAAAACTGCCAGTTAACCCCTTATGGGCCGATTTATTTCGTTATTATAGTCCTCTTCTAGGCAGTAATAATTTTGGAACGGATAACACATTAACGATGTGTGTCAATATGTACATGCTTGGGGATAGTACCAGTCAATCCCTGCATATCTCTTACATATTGTGCCCCTATGTTTCATATTGTTGGAGATATGGTGCCTCTTTTGCGCTCTTTCTTTTAATACTTTGTGTCCAGAAAAATGAACAGTTAACCATTATTTGCAAAATTATGTTCAGTCACTCGGGATTACTAAGATAATAGTATTCCTAAATATTATTCAGCAAAGTGTTTTTAGGAAACTGAAATGTGCAGTAAAGGAGTAGTTGTGTCTCTAACATATACCGTTTGTAAGCACGTAATCCCGCGGTTTACAAAAATACATTTTGTAAATACATGTAATCCCGAAATTAAATATAATATTTTATCATTCAGAAAACTATTGTTTTGTCATACGCAAAGCTTCACGATAGAATTAAACCTGTTTATTTGGGCTATAAGTCTACATTAAGCATGATAACTACGTTCAATATTCCAAATGGTTTACTATTGTGTTTTATTGTATGGTAATTGAGGTCTTGGAAAAATATTCTTAGCCATAAGTGTTTTTTAATCCCTAGACATGGTATATTATATTTATCCATCCAAGTTTTACTACTCTTGCCAGATTTTTTTTAAGGAGTCACAGATAGATAAAACGATATTTAAATGAATAAAACACATAAAGCATCCGAATCTATAGATAAAGAACACAACATTAACAATGAATACCCAAAAGTAATCTATGTTATTTGATTCCGTTTTTCGTTTTATAACATTCCGTATTTAGATAAGATTGTAGGCTAACAGACGTATTTTGTAAATACGATTTGGGTGCATCATGTAGGCATTAACATAACTTAATAAATCTCCTTTCACTGACCATAAATTTATATTTTAGTGGGGCAATTAAATCGTTATCATTCTCTTTTAGATGCTGTTTCATGATATTTGTAATGCAAGGTTTCATTTTCTTCTGGGAGAGTTGGTAAGTTTTAAAGACTGTGTTTTAGCTGATCGATACCGTCTCCTCTCTTTTACGCTCGTTTGGATATTAAATTGCTTTTCATCATCATAAAAACCAAGTGGTTGCATTCCTTTTTAAAACAAAATTTCACAAAACGACCCACAAAAGATATAAAATGGTTCGCCAGCTTCTTATTTTTTTGCATCCATTTGTAAAGCAACGGTGTTCAGAAGTCGATAGCCATAATCAAAAATTGATCCTTTCTTTCTCAAAATACAGAATTTGAGGGGAAAACTTGTGATAAAAGAAGATTTAATTCATTATAGGAAATCGATATTCCAAGTTTTTGTGATATATGAAGAATAATAAAATATGATGAACATCTTCTTGTCTCGAGCAAAAGAAATAGGTTATGACCACAATGTCCGTATTAATAGAATAATAATATATGCCAATGAAAATATTTAGTGTCAAAGACGGAGCAGCATGAAGTCTCGACTTTTGAAATCCTAATTCATACCGAACCTCATGAAAAACCCATCTCTTTTTATAAGTTCACATAACTAGCAGTCGGGTATCGAGCCAAACCGGGCTCCTAACCAAGCCGCTAACCGGAACCAAGTATTGACTCTAAATAGTTATATACAAGCATGATTCACTGCGAATGATATACCCACTCGTTCTGACCCCCCTCCCATTTCAAGATTTCAAATGGTTTACCAACGTTTTGTATTTGAATATAGTTACATATCCTAACATCTAATAACATCTCTCATTTATTTAAGATATTTACATTGATCCCAGTTATGTATATTAAAACAGATCAATGAAGGATATCGATGTTGTAATGTTATAAAGCAACATTTATCCTAGTTATTACCAACACAGCATTTATTTGTTTTCTACTGAAAATCGTAAATGAAGACCTCACCACGATCTTGGAGCACAAAATACAAGAAACTCGACAGGAAATGCCCTGATAGCTTCCGTAATCAATATGTGTTTTTATTTCTCTAGGGGATGTTAGAGATGAATTTATCTAATTTTGAAATTGGTGGAATTAACATAACGGGTTTCCAGCTGATGGATCCAAAAAATCAAACTGCTCAAATGTTTTTAAATTCTTGGAGTAATTTAGACCCCAAGGAATGGCCTGGAGCAGGCAAGAAGTCTATTAAGGTACGAGACTTTTGTAAACTAATATATCTTTCGAATAACTTTTAAATTGAAGCAATTTTCTTAGTAAGATACCAGTGAAGGTGGATAATTAGATATATTTATGGGGTTGCAGTGGAGATTCATTATAGTTTCAGTAGACCTGATTATTCTGGTGATGCAGCTATACAAAAACTGCTTCTAACGCCGTTCGTTACCACAACTGCATACCCCATTGACTATGTGGGATTTTAAAGAAAGTTACATAGGAAAACCACTGACTACTGTATATCGAGATTTTAAAAAAAGTAACAGAACCAAATGTAATATACAACCCTATGATGTTTGTATGTTTAAAACATTAATCGTGTTAAAAGATGACGCACATTTAAATAGTTTAATATCAAGTTCCAATAACTATGATTTGATATCTTCATACGCATAATTCACCAGGCCATCTTTATAAAGACCGCCTTGAAGTGTCATAAAGCAATTTTTATGCACCCACATTTTCATGTGGACGTATAGTCTCTTTGCCCTGTCCGTCCTTTCACAATTTGTTTGCGCTATGGGCACAATATAAGTTTATATCCCAAAGATTTCGGTTATTTTCAATATTGGCATGTAACGGACCGTCTCTTCTAGATGATGGCTCCTGATTGTTCGAAAAATCACGTTTTTAGATTGTGGACAATTTGTAACCAATTTGGATTAAACTTGAATTTATGTAAATAACCAAAGAAGCCTAATTAATTTCAATAATTTCCGTTAATTGCGTCTGGAGGAGTTATGGCCCTTGTTTCGCTTTGTTATACCTTGTGAACGCGCTAACAATAAAAGTTGTCACCCGATCTGTATGAAATTTATATGCATCATTCGAATTAGTGAAACAAAGGCGCCTATTGCATTTGCATAGTTTTAAGAAGTAAAATGAAGAAATCTATTGAATTTCGAAAATTTGTCAATATTTTCTCCTAGAGTTATGAACAAAAGTCTGGAATTTATGTTCATCAATTAAATTAGTGAAAAGAAGAACCCAATAGAATTTCAGAAATTTCAGTTTATTACTCTAGAGTTATAATCCTTATTTTACTGTATACGTAGGCCTATCAATTAAATCAGTAAGACGAAAAAGTCTGTCAAATTACCCTCAGAGTCCCCCCCCATTACCTACAAAAGAATGAATATGCGACAATCCATGTTGACCAGTGGACGATTTAGCTGCCGTTGGCGTATGTTTCGTTGCCTCTTATTCTATCTTTTAGCTGGTTTTTCTATGTCCATCTCTTGCAAAATGTGGGCGTATCTTGAATGGCAACCACTTGTTTATTCATTGTGTTCTCGAGTTCTTTTCTAATTATGCTTTGTCATCCGTTTAAATGATTAATTTTCAGTGAAGGATGAGAGTTCGTTTGAAAAAACTAAATATACTTTTTTTGGCAATGAATATTTTGCGTTCTTGTATTTCAGTATGAAGCTGCATTAGCTGTTGATGCCGTTCGTCTTTTTACCAGGTCTTTCAGTGGTATTCTCGGTATAGATCCAAATTTCATTCACCGTCAAACCGGCTCAGCGAACGAAAATAAAGGTATTAAATGTACCGATGATTCGTTGGTGACGAGTCGCCAGGGAGATAAAATAATTAAAGCCATGAAATCAGTAAGTAAACCATTCCCATAATTAAGGTTTTCAAGTAAGAACTTCTCCAGTGACATCTGA
Organism: Patella caerulea; assembly: GCA_036850965.1. NCBI lineage: Eukaryota > Metazoa > Mollusca > Gastropoda > Patellidae > Patella > Patella caerulea. Next base: position 21,502,433 of record JAZGQO010000011.1, read on the forward strand.
GTTTTTCTCTCAATTTAATTAGACAACTCATCAGAAATCTCATTGGGTTACACTTTAAAGCTGTATTCCACCATTTCCTGGATATTATTCTGGTTTATTATAAGACATGACATGGTGTAATAACACCTAGAATGAAATAGACAACTCTCAAATAATAAACAAAAGGTTTATTAACAGAGCTAGGATTCTTCACTGTAAATAAATATCTCCTGATATAACGATAACCATTCAACAATAATCATGTATATAACAAATGTTCATCTAGTTTACCCATGGACCGCATAAAGATGGACAGGCAAAAAAAGCCTTTGGTTCGATTCTCTGTCGTTCGCGCGAGACACGACGAGGTCTCTATGTCAACGGTAAACCAAGCGACGTACAATGCATTTGTTGCGTTTCTGTTCTTTAATCACTTGTCACTTGAGCGTGAACATTCGCGGAATTAAGTTCCACCATTAATAGTGCAAATCTTGACTGTGCTTCAGAAGCAACAGCCATTTGATCTGAAAAGTCACCGTTCGCGGAAAGCAATATTTCAGCAATGCACCAACTCTTTGATGACCATAATATGAAGTTGTCTCAAGTAGGAAGTAAAATTTCGGTAGATTGATGATTTGATCCAAATAATCGTGTAACAACATCATTTTGGAAGTAAAAAAACCCCATTAAGGTACTTAAATTTTGAAGCTAAAAAAATGCAACAAATAATTTCCGGTGACCGATCATAATGATACCTTCATATTAATCAAATAGCTATATCGCTATTGTGATTCATTCATTCTGAATGTAGCCCTGGTCCCCAGATACTCCTTCGCTTAACTGGTTAAAACCATATTACACAAAATATTGGGGATTTGTGACTCCTGCCTGTGTAAATCAACATTGGCCACCTGTTACTACAAAGGTTTCAAAATTAAAAACACGATACTGGGCGCCGAACCAAATTGGTCGATCAGTTGGGTCATGGAGAGAGAGAGAGAGAGAGAGAGAGAGAGAGATGGGGTTTAAAGTCCACTCAACACAAACTAGGTCATTTCGGGACTAACATATGGTTTAATTTTTTATTTCAATGATTCGCTTGCGCGTAGGGGTTTTAGCAGTGGGAGGAAACCGGAATGCCCGGAGGAAACCCACGAGGTTGAGAAGGCGCCCCTATCTCCATTCCACACCAGGGCTCGAAACCACAGCCGCAAGTCAGAGGTGAGCTGCCAGCTAGAGGTCGAAGCGGCACTCTAGACCACTAGGCCATCCCAACCCCCCCGGGCCATGTCGAAGTGAAAGACGTGATTTTAACACTGCAACTCCTGCTATTGTGTCCGATCATTGTCAAATTGTTGAAACTCGTTTAATCAGGATCTGTTTATTTTTGCAATAAGGAAGTATTCATAATTCAAACATCAGCTATGGTCATTTTAATAATGAAAAATAAAATGAGTCATTAATAGATCTTACGAAAATGTACCAAAAGATGGTCTTGAGATACAACACTCCTAACTAACCTACAAATCGATTCGTTTGCATTTTAATTCAATTTCGTTATAGCTAATTGACCAAACTCTGAATAGTTCTGTGGCATACGCCCAATGATTGACGGGGTACAGAGAAAACAATTGTCATTGTGAGGAGAGTTTTACCTGGCCTCAAGAACGTTTCCTTCTGGTGTTTCCTCTTCCGTGTGTGTCTAAATTTATTATCGGTAAATGAATCTCGTGTGTTTAAAAATGGTGACATAAATGCCAGTCTGGCGGGTTATAAAGGAAACAATCGTCATTGCAAGAAGAATTCTCTCTAGTCACAGAGCGTTTCCTTCTGGTGTTTCCTTCTGGTGTTTCCTCTTTCTTATATGTCTAAATTTATTGTAGATAAATGAATCTCACGTTTTAATAATTGTTACATAAAGGCTAGTCTCATCCGCAAATAATCTATCTATAATTATATCTGAATTACAGTCTATTAATATATGTCATTTATTCTTCCGCATTTTGACAATAATGACGTTATTAATATTTTGTTTATTTTCTTTTATGAGTTTAAATTGATTGTTGTGTTTCCATCTATCGCTCTTATTAAATATCTAAATTCATATCTTTATGTTTTGGAGGGAGTTTAGAAAAAATCTATTTCAAGAAAAGGTTGTTGAATAAAATGCACGTGAAAGGAAAGTCGTTCTTTTTACCGATTTCGATCCCGGTTTATATTAAAATGGTGCCGGTTGAAAAATTTGATGATTATATTTTAACAATGATTCTGTCTTTCAACAGGTTAATTTTGAAGGTGTAACGGGTAGAGTGGCATTTGATGAAAATGGTCACAGGAAAGATTTTACATTGGGTGTTTATGATGTGGGAATGAACAGAGGTACAGCAAAGGTAAACGATGTAGTATTTAATTAAGGAGGCTAAATCTTGTTGACGATTTCCATTATCCAGGTTGGTTAAAAGAAGTGGAGCCATTGTAACTCAATAAGTAATGGACTGAACTGTAGCCAGGACATTGTGGGTTCAATCCAGATGTTGGCTGGGAAAATTCTTCGGGATGTTTCAGTGTGTTTTCGCCGAGTCAGTTTTGTCAGAAGTGTCTTTCAAATTACAACGTTTAGCCGTTCGGTGGCGCAAAACACCGAGGGTCGGTGAAAGGGCAAAATATGCCCGTCTGCATTAGCCCGGTTGGTACAGAAAATATAACATTAAACACGTTTCATTTCATTCCTTTCTGCAGAAAAGTAGGACATTAAACCCAATTCCAATCCATTTTAGATTAAGGTCAAAATAGATTGGGTCGATTTGTTATTAGTCTGTTTAGTTTAGTCATCGCCTTACTAAAAGCCGACACAGAAACCGTATCGAGATACAATTATACTATCTCATTTTCACCCCAAAATAAAGAGCTGTAGCCATTTTGAAGTATTGTCTAGGGATTTTAAAATAAATGTTGTTCGTGATGTCTCTGTAAATATCTATTTTATCCAAGTTTCAAATGAATACGAACGTTACAGACGTTTACCAGTTTGTTTTCTGTTTATGAGAAAGCATAACCCACTATAATAATATTTTCATTTCTATGTCTCAGATTGGATACTGGAATAAAAATGAAGGATTCATGATACAACAAGCGAGGTTGTGGCGGGAATTCGTTCATTCACCAAATCAGAACAGAACCAGAATCGTGACAACAATACAGGTACTATAGCAACTCAATCTTAAAGTACATTCCAGTTTACATTCTCACCCAATCTTATGAAAATATTATTATTATTGAAATTAAGTCTGCCCCTCTATCAAGTAGATATCGCCAAGCTTTGGTAGGAGTGACGTAATATAACATTTTCGGTTTAACTTGAATGGAGGTGAACACAACAGACAATTCCATGTTGGACCACGGAATACTATCAAAAAAAAAATGCAAGGGGCATAATAGGATCCATATTTTAAAAATGTTCATTCTATGTAGTATTTTAGGCATATAATATTACTCTTCCTAAATATAATATTCCTTCTAGCTTGCTTATAATCGATAACAAAGAATCTTGGTTATTTGAAGGACTATTTAATAAATAATATATAGGCCTTCAGACGTCCAATAGAAACTGTACCAAGAAAAGTTACTTAAATTTGTAATTTGGATGAATTAACACAAACGGTGGTTAATTATGTCGACTACAGATGAACAGATTATCCGATTACCTCATGCATGTTCCAGTTTTAAATTTCAGCATTATTATGTATCTTATTAGCAATCGCCATATTTTGGCTTTTAGTCTTTCAAAGTATTTATATAGTTTCTAATGGACGCCTGTATAGACGTGTTCTCATTATATGACAAAATATTGATTTTAAATTCAGGACGTCAAATTTTTTAATGCTTTATTTTGGTGTCTTGTCATTTTTCATTTTATTTATAAAGATCTTAACGCATTTGTCTAGTACAGCATTAAAAACTGACATTTTATCAAAACCACCTATGACATTCAAATGTCGCAGCCAATTCACAACCAATACCAAATGCAGTTGGATGCCAGGTTTTATACGTACGACACTCTCAAAAGGTTTTCAGCCATCTTTCTTCCTTGTCATTGTCTATAATAAAAGTATAATATTAAATATTTATGACAAGTAAAATAACTGTGGAGTGCTTGGGGTTATTAACATGTATGACAACACACAATGCATATCTTACGCAACATACTTCCTAATTTGTCATTTATTTTGTAAATGGCGCTTTTTATAAATGAAAATTACTAATCAGTATTCAGATATAAAATTTAAATTTAAATTTGTGTGTAGGTAAAGCCATACGTAATGTTTAAGAACGAACCAGAGATCGGAGAACCTATGGTATCAAAGCATAACCTAGAGGGTTATTGTATTGATTTAGCTGAGGCTGTTGCCAGGGAAGTTGGCTTTGATTACATCATTAAATTTGTGGATGATAATAAATATGGTGCTAAAACAGACAATTTAACCTGGAATGGTATGGTCGGTGAACTCATTAAACACGTAAGTATCTACATGTATATCAATAATTGTTCTGTTTGTAAACATCACGTGACCTGTATGCATCTGCCATTAAGCCTCTGCAAATTACTAAATACATACGTACGACAGCAGACATACGCTTAAGACGCTTCCTCCTTATACATCAGATTCCCTTCAATAACATACTATGAATGGAATCTACGTAATTATTACTTAGGATTGCGATATTTTAATCAAAATAAAATTACCCAAAAGGGTACATCTTCTCAATATAGGCCACTAATGACTTCCGATTCTTTATAAATGTAAAGCTTTGGGGTACATGTACTCCATCGCTTTGTAGTCTTTTAAGTTATGCAAACTACATTTAATAATGTTAAATAAAATTCTCTTATTCATTTGCATATTAAAATCACTGTGAAATCTGAAACCTCTCCTACAACACCATCATATTTTATAGTTGTATTTGTCAACTCGATTCGTATAGCCTACAAATATTTTTTCTTCTGTATAAAAGTAACAGTTAATCGGGTGGATAACAAATAAGTCTTGCAAACAATTAAATTAAAATGCTAGTAACGCCAGTTAAAGTCAAGTAATCGCATATGCAAAACTCATTTTATCATTATGGAACACAGTGATTTTAACAATGGGGATGAGCGAGGAGACTCGTTTGTTTTCATCTTGTGAACATATTTGTTATCTCATGAAACCAAAATCAAATATATAATTACTGCATGAGATGAATGAAAAGTTTTGTGTTTGAAAACATTTATTAAAAGGGCATTAAGTTTAGAATAGACAACGAGGTGGTGGTCCTGCTATACTAGTTAATTAGATGAAAAGGTGACGGTTCTTGCTATACTAGGGTTGATTAGAAGATAATGAAAAGAAAATATGCTAAAAATTTCAGTCAAATTGCTTCATACTAAACCAAGACATTAGTACAAGGCTCGTCTTGATCGTCATTACAACCATTTCGGACCTAAAGAAAGACCTGTAATAGTCAGATTTAGCTCTTGCATAATGCATGTTTAATCATCAGTTCACACGTATTAGTCCACGATACCAATAAAAACATGTGACTTAAGAGCAAAACCAAATTGGACGGCCTTAAACATTATCTCTGTTCTGTTTACGAGGTGCGTAAAGTTGTAAAGTAACTCTCGGCCAGAAAGACAAGTCTAATCATTCTATCAACAGCAAAATGCTATAATTGGATTAAAGGTACTATAGTTGCCAACGAGGCAATTCGGATAAAAGGTATTCCACTGTGTCCACGGTTTCGTTTGCTCCGAATCCTGTAATATGCCACTTTGGATTTTTCTGTTCCAATGATTCAACCTGTTTGTGGTTCAATTTCAGTAAAATTACTAAACCCAATTTTTTTACGTGTTTGGCTGCTTTCCAATCGATATCTAAGGAAATCTCTAGCTTGATATTTAATAAAAACCCAGCAGTACTACTTTACAAACATGAACCTTTATTTACCTTCTTAATGCAAAACACGTTATCCCAGTGATGTACTAATTGAAACAAGGTTACGTGCATAACGATTGTCTGGCTAAGTTAAGTAATCACATATACATATACGAGCGTGGATCGATAGTTATTGGAATTAGAGAAGAGATTAGACTCCTAATTCGTCTGCAATTCACCAGCAGATCACCTCACCTCCCGCCGTTCCACAATAATCAGAGAGAAACTCCATGACATCCAACTAATATATCGAGATTTAAACTGAGTGACTGCCACTGGTTTGGAATTACAAATGTAACTTTCAACCCCTTAGAATTATTTTCCCCCGCACTTAAAGGGTTTTATAGCAGATTAGACCATCGTTTTAGACAGATCAATAAAGTCATTTAATAGCCAATCTTTTCTTTAAAATAAAGAAATCAACCAGAATTGTACCATTTATAAGCTATCGTCTACAAACAAGCTATAACCTCTCGCATGTTTTTGTTGCCATTGCGATTTCTCTGTTTATATTTCTCAAATGCGTATCTCCCTAGAAACTGGGAAATTGATTCACAGAATTTAATCTACATAAACAAAGATGTCCCTTTTTCGGCTCAACCAAAAATAGACAAATAGTAATTTTCTGGCATGCCATAACTTCTCGACAAAGACAGTATTATCAACGTAATGTGCAATGAAATCTTTTAGTAATAATGCTCAAACCCATCTGCATCTGCAGTTACAGAATAGCCATGGCCATGCCCTGGGCGATGATTAGTCTGAATAAAAATCATTTGTGGTAGGCAGTATTCATGGAGAAATACCGTCTTAATCTTTGATTAAAGATTGTATCACAAGGTTTACATTTTTAGATTGTGGGATATTATTGTCGCTAGCCAATGTAAAATATATATTTACGTCATGAATGAATAAAATGCAGTTAAGCGTCCTACTTTTGTGATTAAACAGATCTATTGAAGACACACAAACAACGTAAGATGCATATCATTCATATATATATCGCAAAAGTAAAACTATATGCACTATTTTAGTGTAGATACTGTTGTTATGTAATGTCGTACACAACACTTAAATACTGTAACTAATAATTCTCTGGGAATTATTTAGTAGTGCGGAGATTAATAATATCTTTTAATATAGGTATCATATTTTCCGGTTCGTTGTTTCATTGCACGCATTTTAATAGCTGAATCAGATGAACATACGGTGATTTTTATAGCTAAATTAGCTGAATATACAGTGCATTTTATAGCTAAATCATCTGTATGTACAGTGATTTTCATAACTAAATCAACTGAATGTACAGTGATTGTTATTATATAGCTTAATCTGCATAATATAACGCATCTAAAAAACTATTTGATTAATTTTGAAAATGTTATAATGTTTATTTCAGAAAGCAGACATGGCCATTGCTCCTCTCACTATTACAGCTGCCAGAGAAAGAGTCATCGACTTCACCAAACCGTTCATGAGTCTCGGTATCAGCATCATGATAAAAAAACCCGAAAACCAAAAAGCTCACGTTTTTTCATTCATGGACCCATTGTCATATGAGATATGGATGTGTATAGTGTTTGCATATATAGGTGTTAGTGTTGTGTTATTTTTAGTTAGTCGATTCAGTCCCAACGAATGGCATTTAAGTGAGGACTCCTCCATTACAAATGATTTTACAATCTCAAACAGTTTGTGGTTTTCTCTTGGAGCCTTTATGCAACAAGGATGCGATGTGTCGCCAAGGTTTGTATTCTGTTTAAAGATTTTACTCTCCTATTAAACGATATTGGTTGGAATCTCAACCGTCCAATATTATGTGTTAACGTGTCGCTATGACATTACATTTAATGAAATAATATCTCGGCATTAGACAGAATATATGAATATTGGATAAAAGAATTATAAATTATTGTGGAATTATTCGAGGCTTAATTTATTTACAGATCGATGTCTGGGCGAATCGTTGGAAGTGTGTGGTGGTTTTTTACTCTAATTATCATATCGTCATACACTGCTAACCTTGCCGCCTTTTTAACAGTTGAACGTATGTTAACACCTATAGAATCAGCTGAAGATTTAGCTAAACAAACAGATATACAATATGGTACCACAAAATCGGGCAGTACAGAAGCGTTCTTCAAGGTATAATTAAATGGACATAACTGAAATACATCATATCAAATTTTACAATATCTTCACAACAAGCGTTTGTTTTCTTATTATCATAAAGGTAAAAAATTAGGCTTCGAGACCACTTATTCGCTACCAGTGCCCCAAAACGTGCTGCTCTAAACACTTCACAATCTGTTACCATTTCCAACCTTGGACGTGGAAAACACTTTCCCACCCCCATTCTATATTTGATAATCTTCTGCGCTTAGATTTCAGGTTATGATGGTTGTTAATTACCCTAGTGTTTTTCTATATTTACAGCATTCTAAAGTCGATATGTATCATAGAATGTGGTCGTATATGACATCAGCGACACCGTCAGTATTTGTTGATAAAATAGAAGACGGTATTAGTAAAGTGCGAGAAGCTAATGGAAAATATGCTTTTCTCATTGAGTCTACTACAAACGAATATTATAATCAACGTGAACCATGTGATACAATGAAAGTTGGTAATAATTTGAACTCAAATGGTTTTGGTATTGCTACGCCTATTGGGTCTGATCTCAAGTAAGTACGTCTTTGGCCCTTTCATAAAACTGTATATACGCACAATTATAAGATCTATTTACTTTTAGGAGTATCAGCTGGTAATCACAGAGACCTATCCCCCTTCCATATCTTTTAGCTTTTTGTTCAGGGTACGACGTTTGTCAACATTGTGAGGAATTTCAGTTCACAAAATTCCGATAATACATAATATAATTATATACTTTGATTTATTACAATGTATGTGTGCATGATCAATGTATGTACATGGAATTGCAAGTGGTACTAGATTTTCAATAACACCACAAAATACTATTTGTTTAATTGATACATTTTAGAGACAAATTAAATTTTGCTGTGTTAGAGTTGAGAGAATCTGGTCAGTTAGCTCACTGGCAGAAGAAATGGTGGCTAGATGCTGGTACTTGTCCTCCTCAGAAAACATCAAAGGTAAAACAAATATACTATTCAAAAAAAGTAGGGGATATTTGATTTTGGGGGCATAATACTAAAATATGCAAATGACTACGAAACAAGTAACTATAGAACCTAACAGAAGAAACATTTCCAGTTACATGTGACGCCCAAACGCACCAATAGCTACCGCATGGAATGCAGGTGATGCTTGGGATCATCATGGGGGTCCAACCCAAGATTTGCACGACTCTGACTTTGAATGTTACAGTCATTGTGGCAATGAATTCCAGGGTGGAAACATCAGTATAATTGTTTTAGTGACCAGAAAACAAATTTTGATATGCGTCGGCTTACCGAAAATGAAAGATTACGTGCCCTTGGCATGCTACAGATCGGCACAACACAGGCAGTTGTGGCGCGGACGATGGATATTTCTCACTCTGTCATAAGCAGGCTATGGTCCAGATACCGTGATACACAATCTGTACAGAACAGACCACGCTCAGGTCGACCAAGGGCGACAACTCAAGCCCAGGATCGATTTATCCGTACCTTGGCCTTGAGAAATCGTGTCATCACAGCAAATCCGATCAGCGCTCGTCTTCAAACAGACACTGGTGTGAGAGTGAGTGTCCAGACGATTCGGAATCGACTGCATACGGGTCACCTTCGCGCCCGACGTGATCCCTTGTTTGAGAGATCATCACATTCAGGCAAGACGTCGTTGGTGTAGTGATCGTCAACATTGGGATAATCGACGCTGGAGCAATATGATGTTTTCAGATGAGTCAAGGTTCACTGTTGATTTTTTGGACAGACGTAGGAGGGTGTGGCGTCGTCGAAACGAGCGCTTCCAAGACGTTAACGTCATCAGACATGATCGATTTGGGGGTGGTTCTGTTATGGTGTGGGGAGGCATCACTGTTGCTGGAAGAACGGCTTTACATGTTGTTGCAGGGCGTACTACCGGGACAACATTTTGGCAGTCCATGTAGTGCCGTTCGCACGACGTCATGGCCGCCGTTTCATCTTCGAGGATGACAACGCAAGATGTCACAGGGCCAGGATCGTTACAGGTTACCTCCAACAACAGAACATCACCTTCGCCAGCACTGAGTCCCGACCTCTCCCCCATCGAGCATGTCTGGGACATGCTTGGACAGAGGTTACGTCAACGTCAACAACGTCCTGCCAATGTCCAAGAACTTGCTGCTGCGTTGCAACAGGAATGGGCCAATCTGGACCAAAATGACCCTAGACGTCTCATTAGGAGTATGCCACGTCGGATCAATGCTTGTTTGACAAACAGAGGAGGATTTACCCGTTACTGACTTTGTTGTGATGCTGTGGTAACTTTGCTGTTTGACCCCGGGTATCATTTTACCCTTATAATGGTCAGTCTGTGCCTTACTTAGTCTAGCGATCATTTGGAATAAATCGATGAATGTGAACTTCATTTCATTTTGTCATTTGTTTCTTCGTCAGTTTCATTAGGTGACTTTAATAACACTTAAAAATCAAATATCACCTACTTTTTTTGAATAGTATAATAGAAAGCAATCAACATTAAGCATGGTGAACGATGTTGCTTTATTTTTAAAATTTGAAAAATTTCTGAAAGAGATTGTCTCGAATTTGTTTCGTTATGATTGTAAACCTCTGCACATTTTATTACGCGTTATTATACAACCAGTCGTGCTTTTAGCTAGACGTGACTCACCTACACAAATGTCACGATTTAAATTCGAAAATTCTTTGCATATCTTACCAGTAAATTGTGTTACAGGATGGTGCGCAGAGTGCTCTTTCCTTGGATAATGTTGCTGGTATATTCTTCATTCTGATTGGTGGATTAGTCCTAGCTTTAATTACTGCGGGATTGGAATTTTTGTATAAATCCAAGATGGATTCCAGGAGGTATAAGGTATATTAAATTTCACGCTTTATTTATTTTCTTTTTCTTTTAAATAATTAAATGGCCAATATTCTTTTATTCTTTTATTTATTAATTTACTATTCTTAACTATAGTGAAACTAGTTCTTCAGACTGAAGCTACTAACTTGCAGACATCTTTAAAAAAGAATGAACAACATGGTTACATTCTTTGGTTTTTTTTTCAGAAACATTATGATTTTGCTTTTTACGATTTGCATGTGATTAAATTATTTTACACAATGATGTTTTTTTTTAAAAGAAAACCCCAAAGCAAGCTATTTTAGCTTCACCAGTATAATTAGTTTACTTAATTACAACCTGTAAACTAAGTCCGTTGACTGAAAAGGGCATATTCCTGATAATTAAGGATATTGATTTATTTCATTTTATTTTTTTAAAAAAAGGGTTAATGGTCTTCATTACTTAAAATAGTGTATCTATTTCCATTTTAAATTGCTAACCGTTTGCTATTTCAGTTGTTATTTTATGGTTATTACTGACTGTAATATTAAGTTAAAGAAATGGTCAGTTGATCACAAAATGTTATTACTGGTAAAGGAATGTTCAACAGCATTTAATTCGTTTTGTAAAAGAACTTGGTCGAAAGTCTCATCCCATCCGAATGACTAGACAACTTGGGAAAACTTAATAAAAAATACTTTTGATTACATTGACGACCCCAGCATTCACCCACCTCTGACCGTAACCTACATTAGTTAGTATCTATTGTCTACCACCCACACTAAATAAACGTATAAAAATTGTTGGTGTTCCTATTGTACTGTTACGTCAAACGTATTTTCGGTGTTTTGGTTCTGACCAGAAAGTACTTTCAAATTAGCTGAATGATTGTTTTTCTTGCAGACAACATTCGGTTCAGCAATACGTTCGAAAGCTAGGTTGTCATTCAGAGGCCATGCCGACGGCGGTGAACCGAGTACAACTCGTATGAGGAAATCTATGTCCACGGTAAGTAAATCAGTTTATTGAAATTAAAGATAATTCAATTCTTGGCTTCATATGGATTGTATTTCTTCACATTAGTTTGAAATATAATCAGAAATACGAATCTCTTATTAATGTAGTGCTAATATTTTCCTTTTCATATATAACTTCATACTGGTCAAAAACTGCGTCTGCAGTTTGGTCAAACTAAAGTATTGAATTGACTTGACTGTATCTCGTTAAAGAATTGTTTCAAAAGATTAAGCGGAAGTCTTCTTACTTTCAATGGTATATCTGGCTTGCTGGGTCTACAGTTGAACACAAACTGTGTTATATTGCAACATTGGCTTTATACGGAAACGTATTTGGGCCAAATAAATAATTCAAAAATTCTCCATAAGCCCTGATTATAGTTTCTAATTGGGAGGTACTAGGATCTCCTACGGGCCAAATAAATGAAAAATATAGCCACGCAAAACGTGGAAATAAGCCAGCAGTGCTTATTGAAAGGAAATCTCAGATATGGACCATATTTGAAAACGGTTCTGTGTACATTTTGTATACGGTATCTGAATATTATCTTAGTCACTAGTTGGTGTGTGTGTGTGTGTGTGTGTGTGGGGGGGGGGGGTAATCCCAATTTAAAGGTCGTGGAATGCTGTATATTTGTCCACTCATCAATGCTTCATATATAATTGGAAAAATATCACTTATAATCTGTAGCCTCTACGGGGGTTTAACTCATTAGGGGAGGGTTGTGGCACGTCAAATGTGAAGGTTTTCATCACAGAATCCCATGATTCAAAGGTTTTCGGAAGGTGTACTGTGACTTTGGGGAGAAAGGTTGTAGAATTCTAAATATCGTCGCGGTTCGTCCACTCTTGTCCACGGGTCTTTGCAAAAGGGGTTAACCCCGGAACGGAAGGTTGGGGAACAGTGAATATTAATTAAGAGATTGAGTTCTAAAACAATAATAAATCCTAATTAGGAGATGATAAGTCCTAATTAGGAATTGATATCTCCTAATCTGATTTAGATGAAACTTGAAATGCATGTTCATATCCCGAGGATCTTGGTTTCTTGCGCATAACCGCACGTAGCTTCCTGGATTATGGCCCCTGATTGTTCGAATATAACATTTATTTTACCTTGTGGACCGGCCAAAATTATAGTTTCATACCCCCGCATATCAGACCGTAACTTGCTGGATTAATACCCCTGATTAACAAGACAGATTTACACCAACATACAATGTCCAATGTAATCGACAACTTTATTTTTGATAAAATTCAAATTTTATATTCTTAATTAACAAAAATCAATTGGTTAATTTATGCCATTAAATATTTTGTGATCTTGTTTGTTTCAGTACACTTATACAGGTCCATCACAAGTGGTGGGAGTTGATGCATACAGTGAAGCTAATACACACACACAAGTTTAATACGTCATCATAATTTGATCTCTTTATCAAATTCAAAATGTCTCATTTCACGTTGTTGGAAGGGCGGAAGGGAGAATGGTGAGGGCGGGTGTCGGCTCAAGTTTGTATATTGGAGTGGATTGCAGCACTGGTGTTTGTGTGGTCCCCCCTTCCTCCCCCTCCCCACTGTCAAAGAAACTTAATGCACAGCGAATTATTGAAACAAAGTTAATTCTCAGATAACTTAGTTTATGTTAAATCTCTAAACATTTGTAGTAGGAAATCAGTTTTATGCTAAATTGATTCTATGTAAGTAATATTAATAATTGCAATTTAAGTTAAAATGTTAATGGAGCAGGCCCAAGGGAAAATATTATTTAAAATGGAGAAAAACAAGAAAAAATAGTTAATTTGATTTCACTGGAAGGTAAACATAATGTTTCAAATTTGTTATGTAAATAAATATAGATAATGTAATATAGATATGTCTTACCTTCATATATCACACCTGGTAAAATTAATACATATACGCCAAACGGCCGTTTTCACCAACCATAATAAATGCACAAAGCTTGGCTCTACATGCACGCACAGCTTGGTTATTCGTTCATTCAATGCTGTGCTGGTTAAAATTTCGTTTCGCTTTATTTTTTCATTTTGGTAAAAATCAGAAAAATAAACGAAACGAAATCTAGTTTTAATTACATTGATTCAATCCAGAAAATCTTCGATGTAAATCATTTTAATGATTCAATGATATGTAATATTATAATTCTTTTATTGATAATATTAATATATACTGTCAAATAAACAGGTCTAAATGTAAAAATTGTTTGATGTTTGTGTATGACTGCTAATGTTTACTCGTGTTGTTGACAGTTTCCGTCATATACATTTTATTATAAATAAAATCAATTTTAACATGAATGTTAATTATTCTGGGTATTTTATTCGTGTTTTCTATTATATTAATTCTATTGTTTTAGAGTATTTTAATAGTGTATCTCGTCATAATATCTGTGTAAATATTTCTTCTTCTAGTTCGTTTCTAATAAAATTCATCATTAACTTCATTGCAGTTACTTGTAAGAGTTACGTTTCTTTGTTTTACTCGTTGATCAAAATTGGTAACAAAGGAAATAGCTATACCAAACCTGGGAAGAATTTGTCGTTTTTGAGAATTTCGAATAACGTGCATTTTGTATTGGCCATTTTCCTTTGTCAAGAAAAAAAAAAGCACATCAATGACGCATTAAACTTATTTTTCATGAGTTATATCAATATTGTCTATTAAATGCAGGAACAAAACCAGCTAGGAGACAAAAACTCCAGTTTAGAAAATAATGCATTATTATACAAAGAAAATAATAACCGGACTATAAACCGATAACATCGAAACCATAGTTATATGGACACAGACCACCAATAATTTCCACATTGCCCTAACTGCAATCTGATTAAAACACAGATCTATATTTCGTTTCGTTTTTTTTTTTTTTTTTAATTTTCGATGGCCTAAACCACGTGAAGTTCTGGAGAGTTGTACTGCGAGGACGCGTCAGGGGTCATACTAGCTGCTTTTGACCCTAAGACGTCATCCATTGATTAATAATCAGCGTTGACGTTTTTGTGGGTTAACCCACAGTTCCGTACAGAGCACGCCAAGTACTCATCGTAACAACTACAAAGCCTATTATATAACAACCCTTCCAGATACTAGTGTTGTGAAGACTAATGACACGTAATTATGAACTATTAACAACGGAACAAAATAGGATCTGTGTTTTAATCAGATGGCCTTTACTGTTAATTTTGGGGCACCTAACTTTACCCTCAATTGGTATGGGCTTGCACGCTTTCTACGAGAGATGGGACAACTTCTTGTTCAAAGGCTTGTACTCATTCACCATGGAAATCTTGAGATGCACAAACTGGAAGTAGCATATAAGTAATCATGCAACTGTTCACAATACATTTCAACTTCTTGTTCAAAGGCCTGTACTCATTCACCATGGAAATCTTGAGATGCACAAACTGGAAGTAGCATATAAGTAATCATGCAACTGTCCACAATACATTTCAACGCCACCAGCCTTTTCACTCGCATATCCTTCCGTAAATGGGAAGTGACTGATTTGTACTAGTATTCAGGAATTAGTGTTTCAATAGACAGAAAATCTCAAACAAAAATGCAACAGAATTAGGTGTAAAATATTTTATTTCTTATATAACAATAATGGTGGAACGATATTAGAATAACGTGAAGCATTCACGATAAAAGTATAAGTTTTATCTTGTACTTGAGATGCTATCTTTAATCCTAGGTCTGGACTCCATACCCCAAGCTGAAACAAACATTATTAATCACATGTATACCAAATAATTAAATGGATTTTATCGGATATCCAATAGAGCACCCCCACTTTCACAATCATTATCGATTGGTGAAATTTCGCTTTGTTTTCAAATTAATTAACTTGACTATACAGTTCAACTGACCATGTACGAGTGAGATCTTGCGTAGTATTTGAGACATATCTTATATACCATTGCTGAGATACAGACGATTCAGCTTAGACAACAACACAATTGCCATGAATAACAGAGATCTTTAAGCGGGTCAGTGCTAGGACAATTTCATTTTACTGTCTTGATTATCGTGACGTTTCTTTAATGCAAATGAGGGACTATTTATGAAATCAGATTGAATACGTATATTGCTTTGCTATTATTTCTCTAGGACTATATGTGTTTCTGCCTTTTTTTCAACCACGACCCTCAGATTGACTGTTTTATGCAAATGTAACAATATACAATGTACATTACATATATAAATCAAATGGAACACTAACCCGACACATTAAGCTATCAACCTTAATGATTCCTACCTTCAGATAGACAAATACAGCAAACATGTTTTTCCATCGGTCGGACAATGAGAACAACGTGATTCCATATCGATAATAGAAACCTCCACAAAACACGTTTGTGCCGAGATCATTGGGATTATTTAATAAATCAAAAAACTTTTATAAAAATTTAATACACGTCTCTATAACATTTCACCCATTGTTTAACTTGGTAATCTGACGATGGCAAAAAATAATCTATTGTCATAGATTTATCATTATTTTTAATATAAAAAAATCCACGCTCATCATTCAGATATCCATCATTAATCTATCTCAGAAACAATTTCAATAAAAAGCTGCTAAGTATTGGGACTGGGTATAATCATAAATGACCCCCGCAGTTTAAATGTCAGCTACACAGGTGAGAACAATGCAAAGATAAAAATATGATATTAGTGAGAGAGAATACAGCTATTAAAATGATGGATAGCATTGTTTACCTTAAGGGCTCTATTACCGTTACGATATTGATAAACACCAAGCAAAAAATTTCTTCTTTTAAACCAATCGTCCAAAGCTACTGTTCCAGTTTTACCATAGAAATAAACCTTAATTGAATATATAGAAATGAGGCTAAATCTTTAGCTAATACGAACATAGAGCTGAGGAATGACATTATAACGTATATAATTGCCGTTACTATGAAAATAATTAACCCAACTATTAGGACATAAAAATATCATACAATCGAGTTTTATTTTGCTTTTTAAATTAATCCATTAATATGAGTTAAACTAATGGCTTTTAGTTTGCTTTTAATATTCTAATTTAATAAAACAGTAGCATTTAAAATGGCAACATTGGGGCAGACAACTCTTTCTCTCTGATAAAGATAGACACAATACTTGAAAAAAATTGGACATTATGAACTTACCCTAGCTAAATATTCCATAAATAACGAACCATACGGCTTCTTGTCAACCACAAAATTTGAACATTTAGCGGTAGTTCTCTGAAACGTGGGTGGAAAAGAACTCCATAATCTTGGAAACCATTCTTGTTGTTCGCTCATTTCTACGGCCATTCTTATCAATTTAATACAGTCTGATATTAATGCATCTGAGCTCTGAAATATCATGTATATTATTAATATATTTCTGGTAGATTTTAATGAAACATTAGAGAGAAAGCGTTAAAACGATCAATCAACACAAACAATTTTATCAGCTTAAAGATCATTTTGTTGAGATTGTTTTGGATCAACAAATATAGGTGAGGAAAAATATTTTGTTATATACTTCAGCACAGATGAGAGGTAACAGTTAAACCAATTGGAGAGGTTTATCTGGTATACATTGTGAAAGGGAAACAACCCAAATTTTCTTTCTGGACCAGAGTTCAAGGGTATATACAGTAATTATCAGTAACAATCAATAATATTCCTTATATAATCCATAAGACGGAGAGTACTCGTCTACCATGTCAAACATGTTCGTTGTGAAATATAGGTTATGTACTAAGTACAACAAAAATAATTTCAAGTGTCCTTTTAAAGGGTAAGCATAACCTATAACGTGCACGAAAAAGACATAACTGAAGCAATAACTTGGAGATTTCAGAAGCCTACTTTGTAAATAACAATGGGCGATGTTGTTTTTCAGTACTATCGATGTGCGATTTAAAGGAAGTACGTCTTTCAACATATACAGTTATAGTTGAAAAACCATTTAGAAATTTAATACAATTAGCAAAACATGAAAATCAAAAGGAAAATTGAATGAACTGTTGCCCTTTGATCCTTTATAGTTCAATGTAGTTTAAATTGGTAATCTCAGTGAAATAAATACGGATAATGAAGTAATATGTTTTTCGAATGGCATCAGTATAAAACACATGTAATGATTAAGAATGATATTAGTAAGGTAAACACAGGAAACTACGTATTGATTTTAAGAATGGAGAGAGAGAGAGAGAAATGGGGTTTAACGTCCACTCGACACAAACTAGGTCATTTTGGGACTAACATATGGTTTCATTTTATTTCAATAATTCGCTTGCGCGTAGGGGTCTTTAGTAGTGGGAGGAAACCGGAGTGCCCGGAGGAAACCCACGAGGTTGAGAAGGCGCCTTTAAGAATGGTATTCGAATGATATAAATAAGTAAGGTAACCCTCGTTATGTATGAATGATATTAGATGTTAGGTAACTATGAACAGGTTTTAAGAATGGTTTTAGTATGATAAATATCGGTAACTATGTACACATTTTAAGAATGATATTAGTATGGTAAACAGTGGTAACTATGAACAGATTTTAAGAATGATATTAGTATGGTAAACAGTGGTAACTATGAACAGATTTTAAGAATGATATTAGTATGGTAAACAATGGTAACTATGTACTGGTTTTAAGAAAGATACAAGTAAAGCGCGAATAAAAACTAATATGTGGAAGTATAATCATAAATTACCGACATAAGTTCTTCTTGGAAGGTATCAGGAAATATGGTCATAGTTTCTGTATCCTGTTTGGAGTCAGGTGGTACAAGTTGGAAACCTGTTATATTTAATTCTATGTCTTCATTTGGTTGAATATTATTTACCAATAGTTGATCCTAGTTAACGAAACGAAGAAGAGAACGCTACATTCACGTTAAATAAATTCGTTGATGTTAAATCATATAAGGATAACACTAATCTACAGTAGTGAGGAGTGTACACTTGTGTGTTCAATCCTACCATTCCCGGGTCTATAAGGGTTAAAAATGGGCGCCCCTTTCATATTTAATTAAAGTATGTATATCTCAGATAATTTCGAATGGCTAACCTTTGGTTATTTCATTTAGTTATTCAAGTTATCCCAATGCCAATGTCAGACAAAGGACAGACTTCGACCCCGAAAAATGTCGTTATAATGCATTAGCTTATGCTTATAAAAGTATACAAACCAATGTTACTGTTACTAAATGTAATCTGGCACCAGATACAATGTGTTTATTCTGAAGTAAAGAAAAAGAACATCACTTGTATGAAACTGTTCTAAATATTCTGGTAAAGCGCATATGTGTTCTTCATTTCTTATTGGTAAAGATAGTCTCGATTAAACATTTAATCGTTAATTACGAAGGAAAGTTTTGCAGCAAATCGGACTATTAATAGTCTAATTAATAGTTCTTATAACAATTCAGGCCTAAGTATGCTTCCTAAAACTAATTATACGTTTCATCGTAGAAAAAAAGAAAAACGACTGAACCAGAAACTTACCAAATATTGTACGATTTCTTTAATGTCCAGTTTGCTAATGTCTAATATCATTACAAGTATTAACTGGTCGTCGTATTTTGAAAATTGTATTAAATCGGCGAGTTGCCCAAGTTCTGTAACCCGTCTAACATCCAGATCAACCAGTAATTCTCGAGTATTGATATATTGAAACACGTCTTGCAGTCTCATTAACCCTAAAATAAAATAAAACACTAATGTTGTTTTTAATACTTTGGAATCTGGTTCGAATTTTAAAAAGAGCACGTTTTGTATCTATGACCGTTATCTTTTTAGACATTTCGTGACTTTGGACAACGATGCCTAACAATTGAGTATCTTCTATTTTTAGTTACATAATGCCTCAAAAGAGGCATATTTTGTGCTAATGAATAGTTTAAATTCTCGTTTAAAACCATCGATTATGCGATTGATAAAATATCCGGTGTCAAGACAGCTCTTCACATGAAGGCGTTGAAGAGTTCGCCATAATATATATTACTGGCATCTTCAAGACTGTATTAAAAGACTGCATGGCTATCAGAGAACTTAAAAAATATTGGCTCAAAAATGTCAGTGATAAATGTGTATTATGTAAAAAGTCTAAAACACCCAGGAAATGTTCCGCTACACCCGATCCCGAATACAATTCTTGCTTTCAGGTAGTAAAAGGCAAATACATAAAAACAAGATTTCATCACCCATCTTTATTTCTCACCTTCGTCTGTATCATAAACATACAGAGCTTTCCTATACTGGTAAAGTTCTATAACATCAAATACTGCTCCCATGTAAGCTGGTCTCATAAACATTTGAAATGGTGAAGATAATGTATAGTTATGAGTTGAACCTATACTGATGAATGGCACGTTGAATGTATTACTATACGATTGTATAGTTGATAAAGATGACACATTGGTTATACCCAAGATGACGATCACGTCTTGAGAAATCAAATCACACACTGAAATATAGAATGCTTATTTTCTTAAGACATATTATGTTAGCGGTGTATGCGAATTACTCGTGATAATTAATTGACCCATGTATGACAACTTTACCAGTCATCAATTAACGACAGCGCGGTGAATTGCACATTCAGGAAGAAAAGATTCTTAAAGGCCACGAAAAAAAAGCTGCAGGGGCCGGATAATGTGATAGCGCTAGCTCAAGCATGTAGACATGTATTCATTCACGTACAAGTAAAACGTGCAGGAATTACATGATTTTGCGGAAGGAAACATCAATGGACAGACAGACTGGAGAATGACATGATAGAACAATATTATTTCACAGATAACACATCCCTTCTAGTGCTCAAGATTGTTTTAAATTCCGTCAAAAAAGGGAGACAGATTCTTGTAGACAGATTATTACTACATACAATGAAACATTGCTTATGGTGTTATATACGAGTAATAGATAATTTAGCTGAATTTTGTGGTTTCTATTGTTTTGTTTTCTTCTTCTAAACAATATGCCCTTGAACACATATTAAACAAGATCTTTTTGCAATTTTCGTGTCCAGATCAATAATGTTATTGTTAAAAGTATAACGATGTTAAGAAGTTGTTTCGGTTGCTAAAGCTATCCCAGGAGAAAAGATTCCCAAAGAAAGAAAAGTTATATATTGGGCAAAGCAATTGCATCGAATTTAAGTTTATCATGACTGTATATTCAGCGCCTTTAATATATGTTGTTTGAGAAGGTAGACAATATTTACACGCTGGAGGTGCTAAAGAAAATGATATTCATTTTTTCCATACAAAGCTTTTTGTTGTTTTTGAAGCCATGGAGAAATGGTCGATTTTAGTGATTACCATACTAATAGCCTTATTAGTATAGATATATCCCTTGTTGACCCACCATGCATACTTCTTTTGGCACTTTTATTGTTATTCAATAATTAAATTACTCGGATTTCTCCAATTTCAAACCTAAATGATATTTTATTGCATGGCCATACAAAAATAGAAAATCAACAATGGCCTTGTTACAGCATGCATGGTGCATCGATTGCAGTTTCTAACTTAATCAGTTTTTCTCCAGCAAAATGATCGCTTGGGATAATTTTTTGTGTACATTTTCTTCTCATTGCGCAATGACATCTTTTCAACATTGGTGAATAAGAATAGTACTCTAACTAAAAGCCTGTCATTCAATTTCATGAGATGGTTAGGTAAACCTTAATAAGAGCACGCTTGGCTTTTTCAATGATGCTCCAAATATGGAATGGGAAATATTCACATTAACGCCGCTGTTCAAGTACAGGGAATTTGAGTGTCCAAGCTGAGCAGGCATTGGCTAACTGATAAAGAGCTATCATTGTAAAGAATGTTCCCAATCACTTACTGATAGTGATCGACAGCCTTTAATCAAAAACTTAATCGCGGAGTAATATTTTCTAAACATGGCGATATTTAGCTTTTATACTTCATTACTCATAGTGTTGAACAAACAAGGGTCTGTAATAGTTCTAGCCCCCGCGGGTCATCGCTTTCTACTACACCAATTATTATACACAAACTCTTCATCAACACATCTTTACACACGACTTAAACAACTAGAAAATCTTTAATAACCCCACCACTTATACACTGGTAGACCATCGGCGACGCTATAATTTCCCCAAATGACCAAGATTTTCTTCCCGACATTATTGTCTTTAATTAGCGTTCACAAAAACCCGTTTGACTTAAGCCAAGACTTTCGGCACTGGACTTTAAGTACCATGCACGATCGATAACCAGTGTTCCGAATCGCTGCTTTACGCCGAAAGAAAGTCGTCTAATCTGGGAAGTCAAATCTCCTAGAGTTTTGCAATTGTAATGGATTTGAAGGGAAGTATTTCATTGACAATTCAATCATTTAAGTGCAAACAATACTTGCTAACTGTAACTGTGTACAGTGTACACTTTTCTATAAGAAAAGTTATTCGTGTATTGGAGCAATTAATTATGCCGTATCACGTGTAGGACAACTGTTTTCGGGATTAATATTTTGAGATGTACCTTTGTTAAAACTATTTTAATCGTAAATGATGAATAACATTTTGACAGAGGATTTTTATTTTGATAAAGACAATCTGTAAATACAGAAATAGTATATTGTATACTTACTTGCATTACTTACTGCAAAACTATCAGATATATCTACAGTAGCAATAACAGGACGTAGGTTTATGGTGGGGTCACGATGGTTGACCTCGGCCAGACTAGCAAATAATGTACCGTGATGCCGTAACGACTTCACATCAAATAAAACACCTAAAATAACCGACAGAAATCAATAACCAGATTTATTTCAACCCTGGCTCGCAATTCTATAAAATACCTAGAGGTGTTACAATGGATTGGACATGCACGGTTTCTAAATAGAGATGGATAAAGTTTCTATTTTTGACTTGCTATACTGGCGCCGTGTTTAACACGATATGCGTATTATCCCATGTTTCTGAAGTAACGGCCGGTATATAAGGGGGAAGTTAATAAAGCGAACCCAAGCCTTCTATAGAAGATGGTATTATCCACTCTTAAAGAGATACCCTAATTCTGACAAAGTATCATAAATGAATGGTTAGTCTAATATTATAGAAGTATTTTTTTAAAAGCTAAATCCAAGTTTCATTTGCTCCGCCATTAATTAAAACTCGTTTAAGAGGATTATTAGAGGGGTATCCTCATATATTCTGTATTAAATATTATACACTTATTATTTTCATAGATTACTGTTTAACATTGTATTAAAGACCAAACGTATCTATGGCGGTTGTTAATCAAAATAATGACTGGTATTATAACTCATATGTATGCGTGGAACTAATTTGCTAGAATGTCCTGCAAGTGAAAATCGATATTTCGAGGTTACAAGGCGTTGATGGGAGCAGTCTTTAAACATGGATTGTCATAAAAGAGAGTGATGGTAGAGAGATTTTAAAAAACTGTGTCTATGATATAACAATTTAGTTTGATTAAAAAGACCTTTATATCAAGCCGAGAATCGATTGGTTTGCATGTCATTGTTTTTTATCCTTGAAAATGAAACAATCTTGTTACGGTACTGCTTAAAGATATGGAAGCATAAATATACGAATATAAATAGGAAAGCTGGTCTATATTATGGGTTATTTCGATGCTATTTATGTATTATCTTACCTATTGAAATTGTTGTCTTTGCATTAACCATAACGTGGAAAATTACATTTAAAAAGACTAAGATCCACATGTTTTTGGTTGTCAAAGAGTTTTAATGACATCTAGACATCTGTTTCCGGCTTGCCCATCAATATGATCTCTTCGCATTTCCGAGTCACATAAACCTTGTCTTAGAATGTCATTTGGTGGCCATATTTACTGTCATTAATAATCTTACGATGGCAAAAATTCTCAAAGAATATCAACAACCGGAAAAGATATCGTAAGAAACGGCCATGCGCAGTGAATAAGACGTCTGCTTGTGTTATCCGTTTATTGATTTGTTCAATCGTCATCACTCGTACTATTCTGGGTGGTGGGGTGTCATCTCCTGTGTGTAATGGACTACAGCTAGTAGTATGAATGACGGGAGGGGAATATGCTTACTATCTGAATTTCTTGTTCCAGGTTTTATCCGACCCTTTTAAATCTTCTAACGTTTGAAAACGTTTATGAAGTTAGATTTTAGAATTTACCGGTGCAGATAATATCCGAAATCAAAAGAGAAATAAGTATAAATTGGTAAATAATGTGACCAAGGGCCCTAACATTGCCATAAATCACATTAATTGATTTTTACATTAGTGTTTTCAAACACTAATACTGTAATTAATCCAGAAGAATTACTTCCATTGTTTAAAGAATGTGTTCGAATAATTGACAATTTTGATTGAGGTATGCAAGTTTGCCTCCAATGCCACGGAAGCCATTTGGAACATATTACTAAAAGATGACCTTTATGCAAAGCGACGAAGATAACTGAAACATTGGGAATGATCGTACACCGACGGAAGTTTAAGCCCCAAAATTTGTTGGACCTTTGAAATCGTCCGGGCTGTCAACAAGAGTTGTTGCATTTTAAGTAATCATCAGAAAAACATAATTCAAACTCACCCATAACTACGGTGTAACTGTGATATAATCAAACGTTTGTTTTTAAATCACATAATAATTGTGACCCCCAGAGGCACCACAAGCTAAAAAGGGTGATTTTAGGGTCCAGAACCTTGATATAACATATTTTCACACTATTCGCATACAAACGGCGGCCATTTTGTCCGTCAATTATGGTTCGATTTTCACGAAATTCAAATTCTCTCTTCATTACCATGTTACGGTGATGTAATTAAACGGTTTTTTTTTAAATCGGATAATAATTTTGACCTCCAGAGGGACCACAAGCTAAAAAAGCGATTTTTCGGACAGTCAGGGGACATAATTCAGGAAGTTACGATCCGATGGGTGCAAATATCGAAAAAAAACAAGATCTTTGGGTTATAATCATGCATGTCAAGTTTCATCCAAATCGGTTCAAAGTGACCTCTACACTGTTCACAAGCTAAAAAGCCAATATCGAAAGGAACCGAGATCTTAGGGTGATAAATCTATATTTTAAGTTTCATTGAAATCGGATAAAAATTGTGACCTGTAGACTGTTCACAAACAATTGTGGACGGACGGGCGAACAGGGGCGACAACAATATACGTCCACATGAAAAAGTGGGCGTATAAAAATTTTATGCGCTTGTGTACTATGCTCGATTATAAGATTCAAGTGCTATTCGAAGACAAAACAAAGTTGTGTTTTTCTTCTAAATGAATATTTGTTACTGGCATATATATTGGACAGTTTTGATCGCAAAAGACATATTTAGAGATTCAAAACAAGAATATTAGGACGCATTTCTGGATATTAAGACATGTCAACGGATAGAATATAAGGGCCAACACAGTCCTTATTTTCCAGAAGCTATGAAATAACTAATGATGTAATGTAATGCAAGGTTCCATGTATTTGTTTTTAAAGAATAATTGTTTAAAGCAATCGCTGTTTTAAATAGCATTATTTATAGCACAGATTTGCAGGATCCCAGAATTTAGATTTCCTGTCAGACGATAACTTGCCCTGTAGGAATTCACATGTAATATATAATCACTAGTGTTTTGACGCTAGCAATTTTTTGATTTTATTTAAGCCTAGACACATCCTTTTCATTTGTCTCTCTATTTCCTTTCTAGTACAATTTAATAAAAGTGGCCATACTCTACTTGTATTATATATTTGAAGATGGAACTCAACTTGTTTTGTGATTGTAGAAAAGAGTTGTTTTCCTTAGAGATTCCAAAGCAGCCGAGTCTCATATCTAACTACTGTTTTTCACAGCGCCCATCATTCCTAATCGTTTACGATTTGTTCTGGAATACATAATTTTGAGCTATCATAATCCAGCTGTTTTGTTGCCTTTTCAAATTCAAGATTAAATTAATTTTGAATTTACAGAACGATACTTTTTCTCGTTTCATTTTAAGTACAGAATATTATATTTTAAGGTAAATTGTTTAATATTAAGTTATAATTGAATTACTTGGCTGACAGTATTGTATTTAATGTAATATGGAATATGAGTTTTCAATGAAGTTTTTAGAACCAAAGGAAGACAACTGAGCTAAACCTCTAGCCAAATAGTATCCATAATATTCTCAATTAAAAACTGGAATTGAAATTTAACTTCTGTCTATTTCAATCAATATTGGTGTTCTCTCATCGCGAAAATATGAGATCATATTATCCAACATTTAAGACACAATGAACATTTTGAAATTAGCACACAAACGACAAAATAATGATAAAATCCGTGTAGAATGGACTAAACATGTGCGATTTGTGCTGTTCATATATTTAACCGAACTTAATTGATTAGGAATTACAATAATTGGTTGTTTTTTTTTAAAAAAAAATGAATGTACACACATTTGCGTCTACATTCAGACCCTTTAAAGTGACACATGTCAAAACTTTGATAGACATTGAAAAGTTTACATGTTCCATTAATTATCCACCACTAAAATTAGTTAAATAGCCGATTCACTTTAATCGTTCGAAACAAAATTTAATCGTATGGAGCATGTCACCTAATCCAAATATCAAATAAACTCAATTTAATGCTTAAAATAAAATCGGTTTGGTTGTCTTAGGCAAGGGGAATAATCCTTAGCACATACTAGTTATCAGACAATGGATAACGTTATTTTAATTAAATATTTATTAAGCCCAGAGCTCTATAATGTAACTATGATATTACTTCAATCTGACATGAAAAAGATGATAACACTTTAATATGATAAAGTAGAACACAAGTCACAAGGTTTATACTGTATACAATAAAACTTGTTTAATAGATTTTACATGTTCTTACAGTCTATCAACATAACAGCACAATTACTATGAGGTTTTATAGTAATTTCGTTGTTTTGTCTGCAGCTATGGCCATTTGAGAACAGTAGCTATATATTTAAGAGCATTTGCGTCATATGCCTTTTCAAATACAGAAAACATATATTGCCTGTCACATGTATTGATTTCTGGGCTATATTATGTTTTTGTTCTCATATACAAAATATTAATAGGATTGTGATTCTAATCCGCTAAATAATAGTCATGACCCCCCCCCCCCTTCGGCCGTTTCATAATTTTAAGTGTTTTCCTAGGTCGGTAAAAGTTGATATTTTTTTCAATTAAATACGACCTTTTCCTCAAGATATAAACGTAGTATCATTACTCCAAAAGTTAATCCAACCTGAGTACTTTGTACTGTTTTCATTCTGTATGTGTACAATACACGTTATACAAAGCTCTATTTTGGAAATCCTAATAGATATTTTACATTGAAACTTCCACGTACATTGTAAGGCAGATAATGGATGAATTTGTAAATTTTAGTTTTGATTGTTAAGTAAAAGGTCCCAGAAAAAGCTATTACTAATCAATGAAACGAAACTGATATAAACGTATGAATAACCATATTAGGCTACAATTTCTAACGCAGGTCTGCCTATTGTTGAACTGAACTCTATATTTTCCGTAATATTGGAAATTAAAAACACCAATTAGAAGTCAATATTAATCAATTTCAATCCAATTTTTAAAACACGATTAAATAACGGATACTGGCCGAAGACTGTCCATTATGTAAGTTTTTCTTTTTTGTCCCGTCAATTTATGGAAAAGGGGTCTACCCCTAACAAATTTCAAGACAAGGTTTTTTTTTATGGTTGTTAGTAGTGATGTACTGATTGTTAACCAAAATGTGACTTTCGGAAGGTTCCGAATTTTGAGATTAATTGTTAGGTCTTTAATAAGTACATCAGTGAATTCATGAAAAATGGAGACCGACCCCCAAGCAATTTGCATGAAATGGTTTTTTGATGGTTTCTGGTAGAGTTCTGCGTACTGAATCACATTCTAAAAGTTTACCAACATCGGAGTACAAATTTTGAGTGTGGCAAATGTCGAGAGTGTGGCAAATGCCCCTGTAAAAGGGAGAGCTTCACACAAGCATAAAGGCGTTAATTTAAAAGCAAATTAAATGAAACTGGCAATTATATTTCACATGAAATGGTTTTTATATCCTAGAAACCTATGACTGAGAATCCACAGATATAAATGGGCAAATTTCATAAAATAGCAAATTTGGCCAATCTCTCAATTAATGTTAAATAATATTCCCATGCACCATTTTCAGATGAACCCCTACGCCACAACCCGTGAGGAAAATCCCAAATTTAGGAATAGGCAAAACTCTGCAATGCTTCGTAAAAATATAGTAAATCTGGTGTCTGAACTAATGTTTTTGGTGTCAGTATTTCATTTGAAGATATCCTCAGTGGTATTAATTGGCCCCTTGTATCATTTTCGGGATGTCCTGGCATATTTAGTAGGTACAGATTGTGAGAGGTTACCCATACTCCCATAAAATGCTGTCGTGGCAAATAAGTAAAGCATTGGCCGAAAATTGTTGTTCCAGAAGCAATATAGATCGTTTATGACTTACTCTACGCCATGTCTTCCTATGGTGGCCATCTTATAGTTGGGTGTGATAATGTTGCGCTACAAGCACCTACCACTCATATCCAAACGAACTGCATTCATGAACTATCATGATAATATTTTCTAGGGCAGTTTACAAAATAGGTCACATCCACAAAAAGACATGACATAACGGTACCCGAAAATGTCCTTGTTGCGGCATTGTAGTGCAAGGTGTAATTGTTATGGTCTAAAGACACCTCAGTGTCATGTTCTGGTAACCCCTATATAAATTTATAGGGAATAAAATCAAAAGGCCCAGAAATGTTAGACATTAATTGAGTTATCCAGACCATAATCAAGTCTCGGTAGCCTGCGATATTTACTGGGTTAGGATCCGATTTGTTGCCCAACTTTCACTCATGATTTAATCATGAACT
The DNA here is from genome assembly GCA_036850965.1 of Patella caerulea. Classification (NCBI taxonomy): domain Eukaryota; kingdom Metazoa; phylum Mollusca; class Gastropoda; family Patellidae; genus Patella; species Patella caerulea. The sequence goes on from JAZGQO010000011.1 coordinate 21,531,322, forward strand.
AGATAATCGAGACTATCTTTTTTATATCGTACCGACTTTAGTAATGATGATCGACTGTAATTTTCAGCAAATTCCCTCTGTATCATCTTGATTTAACTATTATAGCAATAACCGTTAATTCTTTATCTAATCTCCCATAATGTATCTCTAATATTCAAATCTGAATTATATGACGTTATAATTGAATTACCAAAATTAATGCAAAATAGCATGGAAAACTCAAATAATTGTAATATGGGCAGTTATGCAATAGGGCGTAGCAGGCGTGCCTAACAGGCAATACATTTTTTTAAAATCAATATGCAAAGGTCTGTAGAACATGCCAAATGAATTATGAATTAAGCGAGCGTAGCAGGCAAGCCCAGTGTGCTTCAATGGTTCCCCTAGGCTCGTGTCCTTGCTTGGTAAACTGGCATATATAACCATATTTGGAGTACGACCACATCTTTACTGCTAAGGTTAAACTTCGGTACTCCAAAGCCATAACATTGAAAATACACGCTAAAAACTCTTGTATCTAGTTGCAGGATGGAAAGGGAGGAATTTGTTAATATTGAACAAAACATCTTACCTAACATTATCAATCAGAAAGGTGAAGATGGTTGAATACCAGGCGAATTTTTATTTTATTTATTTGCGAGGAACAACTAGTATTCGGAGCCGCCATGTTGAAAAATTATATAGTACTGGATAATCAAACAAATAACATCATCGACAGCAACATATTATATACTAGTATCATAATATTCATTTCTGTTAATTCATTTGTCGTTCATTTTTTGACGACTAATACTTCACATCGATACATCAAATTTGACAACGAAATATTATATGGGGATCATTTAATAACACTCTGTTCCAATAACACTGTGATGCTTGGACACAGTATAACTATAAGTATATAGAAGATAGATTATTTAGACATCTCAATCAATTCTACTTACATTAGGCAACCGGTGTAAATTAAATAGAACATCGATACTTTGGTTGAATTCTGTAGTTTTAATGACAAGCCTGTTGGCAGTACTTTTTACTCTTTGAAGTTTGCCGAATGTAGTCACAGCAGTCTTATCTGTAGCAGACGAAGTAATTCGACATATAATCTGGAAAATAACACTGGTTCTGTAATCGACTAAACACTTAAACTGAATTTATTAAGCGCCTGAAATCCAACACAGTGTGCTACCCATTGGAGTTGATACATTTGCTATTGCACAAATTGTCTTTAAATAACGGCATATAATAAGGATACCAACTATGTAAAAGAGCCATTGACCTTTTGAAATCGACGAAGAGTAGGCGGAACGTCGCTGTCAAGGCAAAACTTTGCTCATAAAACACTGCATGGCGTATGTCGGTCTTCATTATCCCGGTAGTGAATTAACCATCATTTCATTTCAATAAAATTCCAATTTTCCTATTGTTGTCTTATTACTAAAAAAGCTGTAGATTTGCCAACTTAAAGGCCCAATAACACACTGAATAATATGTCCCAATCATTATTCTGGTCAACAAATTGTACTATTTTACAATATTTCAATTAATTGATGATACAAATTTCATCTTAACACACCGAATTAAAAAAAAATGGAAAAATTCAACTACATGGTTTGAAAAGCTTTCCGTAAACCTTTTCAAATGTAACTTAGATTTAAAAATATTTTCGAACCCTCTGGATAAGTAAAATAGGATGTAATGGATAATTTACACAACAGGTAGGCCACTTAAACATCTAGTAGTTAGAATAAGGCTATTTTTTCTGGACATGTCAAGCCAGCAAGAGTGTTACTGTCCCTTTAAGCGATGTGCCGACTTTGTTATTTTCAAGTGAAACAAAAAGTTTGGCTTTACACTGTCCGAGATAATATATAACATCTCGTGTGCATCCATCATAAAAAATCTCTATCGTATGATCGTCTCATTTTAGAAATTTACTTTTGTCTATTGTTTTATTGGAAGAATACATTCTTCTTGGTTGGTTATGCCCGAGGCAGGGATGGGATTACAATTTGTAGAGAAGATTTTCATGATGATTTTCTATTCTGACAGCAACAGCGCATTGTTGTGTATATTAACTAAGGAGTTAAAGAACGCAAAGTTTCCAAAATGCTGCAGTTCGAATTGTTGTGTATATTAACGTAGGAGTTAAAGAACGCAAAGTTTCCAAAAGGCTGCAGTTCGACTTGATATAATTATGTAAATAAAGCGATCACATCACTCCATCTTTATGTAGTCGCTGTAGGCTACTACTAACACACCACTTCGGGTTCATCTTCCAGAATCAGACACTATCATATATTTAAAAGGTAGTTACACAATATGAAGAAATTTAGACTTTTAACATCACAGCACACATATTTGTTTGCTAAATTGAACAGAATAAAACATCTAAAACAAAGAATCAGGAACTCTATTTTTAATCTAAACATAAAACCAATCTAAAGTAAAGACAATTTAATTTGTGATTGAAAATGGGTTGTATAATTCCACCTTTAGGTGCTTTTGATCGGATATTTTGAATCTGTACATCCCGGAATATCAAGAAAAGGAAATACTTGTGGACAGATATGGCATGAAACTACATGTAGTAGTACAGAGAATGGACAATTAACTAGTAGCCTTACTACTTGACCGCAATTTATACTTCAATTGTGTACGAATGTTGTCCGCCGTAGGATATTTTTGTTGGCGTTTTGGTCTATAATCAATGAAAAAGAGTTAGCATTTCCAATTTCTGTTAGGTCTCATTAACTTTGGTATTTCTAGCGAAATGAAACCCTTATCGGAAATTGATGTCATTTGATTTTTATTTATATTACCCAGTAAGATATCTTGAATATAACTAAAAGATACTTCTGTAGTCGTACTTTGACTTTAAACATTATTATTAAGCTTCAAAGTAATTACATAGTCTACTCACTTTCAATCAAATAAGCGCAAGAAATAGGGATTGAAATCAACACATGTAATATGATTTATTATGATTGATTTATTGTGAACAGACAACAGACATAGATTAATGAAATTACACTTCACACCCGTTACACAATCTGTCAACACTTTAATACATAATTTAAAACGGTTTTCACTAGTCCGTTAAAACATCCATAATTGACACTTTGGATGAGCGACGTACACGACAAAGTTTAGTGAGGTGTGAATCTTTATTTTTCCTTTAATACCTCTCCTGTCATAATTCCAAGAGTAAGGGTTTGAAAGGCGACAGAAATCCAGACACGCATATTAATCATCAATGAGTTTCTTTAAATGGACATAGGCTGTGGATATATCATAATGTTCATCAACAACCAGAAAGTATAACACTACATCGTCTTCGACACAATCGGTATGTTAAACTATAGGCACGCAACGTGTTGGGTCGATGATGATAGAAGTTACGGTTTCATTCGTCGATACCACAACCAGAAAGTATAACAATACATTGTCTTCGACACATTCGCTATGTGTAACTATATAGGCACGCCACATGTTGGGTCGACGATGATGGCAGTTACGGCTGTATATGTTATATCACATAGGATATTACACTGAAAAAAAACTTGTGTTGAAACAACACAAACTTGTGTTGTTTTCAACACAAGTTGGGTGTTACTATTTAACAACACAAACTTGTGTTGAAACAACACAAACTTGTGTTAAATGTCGAAACAACACAAGACTTGTGTTAAAATTGATCAAACAACACAAACTTGTGTTGAAACATGTGTGAAAATCTACACAAAACTTGTGTTAAAATTTCTAAAACTTGTGTTGGAATTTCTGAAACTTGTGTTGAAATTTTTGAAACTTGTGTTGAAATTTCTGAAACTTGTGTTGTAATTTCGGAAACTTGTGTTGAAATTTCTGAAACTTGTGTTGTTTCATACAAACTTGTGTATAACCACCAACAGACCCCTCCTTTATTCTCTTTTAACTGTAATATTTGATAAATGACATGAAAACAATTTTGTTCATAAAATTATTCTTTATTCATAAAATTATTATTTATTCATAAAATTATTATTTATTCAAAAATTATTTATTTATTCAAAAATTATTATTATTTATAAAATTATTCTTTATTCATAAAATTATTATTATTTATTTATAAAATTATTCTTATTTATTTATAAAATTATTCTTTATTCATAAAAATTTTATTTATTCATAAAAAATTTATTTATTCATAAAAGTATCATATATTCATAAAATTATCATATATTCATAAAATTATTATTTATTCATAAAATTATTATTTATTCATAAATTATCATATATTCAAAAACTATATGAACAATTAAATTAATGCCAGTTCAAAACTAAACAGACATTTCGATGGATAAAAAAAAACAAAGAAAATCAAAAATCCCCCCCCCCCAAACAGAAATATAAATAAATAAAAAATAAACAAATCATAAAATAAGCATAGCTATTCAAACTGAAAAAAACCCTCAAAACAAGCACTGAGACATTTGGAATACTAATAAACAAAGTTACTTCCAATGCTAATAAAATTGTGTTATATAATAACAATTTATTCCCACCCCCACCAAAAGTTTTTTTTTAAAGAAATGATAATTTAAACGCTATGTCCAAAATATTCCTGCACCATGCCCCCTTAAAATAGGATTTACCTACATTGTATATCTAAATTAAATAACAATCAAAACAAGCATTAAAGACATAAATTATGCACAAAAACTGAAAAACTACTTACAAATGAAATATAAAAGGCATGTACAAAATATTTATATACAAGTCATAAGTAAGGGGAACCATGATGGTTCTTTTTGGATCCCGCTGTTGGCCTACATAACAAAGAAAAGTAGGGAGAGAGAGAGATAGGGTTGGGACTAACATAATAATATGGTTTAATTCTATTTCAATAATTCGCTTGTGCGTAGGGGTCTTTAGCAGTGGGAGGAAACAGAAGTACCCGGAGAAAACCCACAGGGTTGGACAAGCAACCCTACTCCTTGCCATTTACAACCGGGGATTCGAAACCACACCAGATTGGCAGGCCAAGTGATACAGCGCACGCACGCTAACCATTCGGCCATCCACTCCCACCCCACCCCAACCACAAAGAAAAGTAGGATGTTCAATCTGATTAAAACACAGATCCAATTTCGTTTCGTTTTTTATAGTTCAAAATTTCGTTTTTACGTGTCTTTACTACTCTTGGATCTGGAAGACTTGTTATTTAAGTTGTGTTCTACCAGAAATGAGGGGTCAGCCAATCAAATGGTCTGTCGAATCGACAGTTTGACCTTTTCATGCGTGGAACTGTGGGTAGATATTACCAGCGGATAGAAATCAAAACAAAACAAAAGTAAATTTTAAAAAGCATGGCGGTCGCTAATTGGTTAATCGAATGACTGACGTTATCGGGTCAAATGTCCCGTGCTTGATACCTGACGTCATAGAACGTGAGCTCCCACTATAACTTGTTAGATCTACATGAGTGTAGGCTATCGAAAGTATAAAAAACGAAACGAAATATAGATCTATATTTTAATTAGATTGTAGGATGTTAAACCCTTTTTCAGCTTTTAAAGAGAAAGAGAGAGAAATGGGGTTTAATGTCCACTCGACAGTTATTTCAGGACTAACATATAATTAGCTTGCACGTAGGGGTCTTTAGTAGTGAGTAGCAAGAGGAAAAGGGAAGACCCCGAGAAAACCGACAAGGTTGGTCACGCGACCCTTCTCATTATCATGAACACAAGGGGAATTGAAACTATGTTAGTTGACTCAATGACGGACCTTATGATTCAGCATACACGTCCTATCCCCCCTTCATTTAATAAGCAAGGGAAAGTCACCGTAATCTACCTGAGTGCTCTATATAATACTTTATGATTGACGACCAAATTCTGAGTGATTTTTACAGTCTATATTTTACACAAATTTCTGGAGAGAATTACAATATTTGCAAAGGATATTTAACATTAAAAACAAAAATAAAATATTTGAATAACAGACCAAATGCAACAGATAACCTATTAGCTTTTATAATCACTACATTCTTTTTCAAAATTATAAAATAATTTGATGGCTTAATATTCAAAAGGTATATGGTCGACATCTCTTGTTGCTGGAACCACGCATCAAATGCTCTCCAGTCTGAAAAAAATAAAATTATACATTATTATAGCAGGCAATAAATATACTTTCTATGGTTCAGAATGTTTAAATAACTCATTTTGCCTCATGTGGGGTCTCTATTTTGTTTCAACTTTGCATAATACTTATTGTGCCTTTTTAAGTTACAGACCTAGGCTGATTATTATGCCTCAATGGGTAAGAAGCCAGAACAAAACTCTTGAAAAAATGACAATATAAATGAGTTTATTGTTTTACTATTTTGCTCCTAAACTCAGTGAATGAAGATGGGCATACACCATACAGTGTGCTATGAGGGAAATTTTGTCCTGCATGCCAATCTGGATGATTTTTTTCGGCCAATGCAGAGATCGAACACCTGATCTCCAGGCTAGAGAGTCAGTGTCTTACCCACATGATCCCCAGCTACACTAAGACAAGTGTGAATACAGTATTGTATACAGTAATATAATATGATATTAATTATATTTCACAAATTTGTACATTTGAAGGCTTTATAATATTCATTATGAAAGGATGTAACATTGCATCAATCTTATAGTTTTGACGTAATATATCAAAATAGCATAACAACAATCTTTAATACTAGAATTGAATAGTTACCCACCAAGAACAAGCTGCTCTATCATCATTTATTCAGCTATTTTTTCTTCCATTTTTTAATTTCTTTTGTTGTATGATCTTTTTCTAGGTGATTTTCATATGCCTCCATTATTTAAACTGAAAAAATCAATACATAACATGTAATTAACAATTAAAGATACTTTACCATATTCAAAACTGTGTGGGGAATCACATGCCTAAGATGCTGGCTCGCTAGCCTGTAGGACGGGTGTTCGATCCCTGCATTGACCGAGAAAGTTCATTCAGTGATGCATGGTTTCGATGCCAAGGAGCCGGGTCGCCTGTCCAATTACATGTCATTTCGGACTATGGCCTCAACGTTTCTGTCTCCAGTAGGTGACATTTCGGACTTGGGTGGGTGACATTTCAGAGAGAGAGAGAGAAATGGGGTTTAACGTCCACCCAACACAAACTAGGTCATTTCGGGACTAACATATGGTTCAACTTTATTTCAACAATTCGCTTGCGCGTAGGGGTCTTTAGCAGTGGGAGGAAACCAGAGTGCTCGGAGGAAACTCACGAGGTTGTGAAGGTGATGACATTTCAGACTCAGGAATAAGTTGAAAGGAAAGATTGAACAGACTGTCAAATCAATTTAAAAGGACCCAAAAACGATTTTTTAAAAAAAAGCAGGTAAAATTCACCGCTCACAATCAATATACAACACCTTGATCACGCACATACAGCAAAGTCTCCAATTTTGAATGTTTACGAAAAGAATGTTTTATTTATTTCTTTTTATATATGTACTATGTTATGTATATAAAAAAAAGTTGCTGATGAATTTATCAGAAATAGGGCAATTCAAAACAGTCTTCAGACGGAGTCCGAAAATTTGGCAAGTAAATCCGAAAAGTCATCATACTGAGTCCAACAGATCGTCTGTGTTGAGCCCGAAATGACGCTGGACCAAAATGTTGTGCTATCGTCTGTCCAACTTCTTGAATTTTCTGTGGGTTTTATGGTTTCATCTTTTTGCTAAATACCCAAACTCGCAAGCGAATTATTCATATTAAATTTCACCATACCTTAGTTAGTCCCAAAATGACCTAGAGTTAGAGTCAGTAAGTAGATAAGGATCCATCCTACAACAATTCTAGGTTCATGCAGAATTAATATTGCACAATAAACCAGTTTTCAATACATGTAGAATGAGGCAATAAAACGGAAGTCAGCTACGCGTTGTAGTTGATTACCGGTAGCCTATGCATGTAGGAGTAGGACATAGTTGGACTACTTGATTCGGCAAATACAAGTATATATATAGGCCTTGTCAAGCCTTGTTTACATGTATGTGAATCCACCACCACCCCCTCCCTCTGTTGCATATAAATACTTAATGTGGGATTGTGTCTTCACATACCCTAATAATTGTAGGACATTGGTAAAACAAAGAAGAAGAAAATATAAATTTTAAAAGTTAAATGAAATTCAAATTGTTACCTGTTTTTCTTCTATATGGTAAATTCTCAATAATTGCTTAAAAACTGGAAGGTGGAAAGAGTCAAATAGCAGCATTGACTGAAAAATAAAATGAAAATAAAAAGAAACTTCCAAAGAATCATTCTAAATTCTATCATTTTTATTGACTGAATCAGTGAACTAATTACACAGAGGTTGGACGGATTGTGTGGAAAATGTCTGCTTATTTGATTATAGGGTCTTTTTTTAAAAACACAAATTAGATTAGGCCTACATTTCAATAAACACAAAAGTGTAAAAAATTATTTTCTAGTCCGTCCCTGGGTTTATGTCTACTCTAGCCAAAATGTTTTTATATATATATATATAAAAAAACATGGCCGTCAATCCAAATCCAATCCAACCGCCCTAGGTATTATTTTAAAACAGGTTCTTACCTACTAGCTCAAGTCGAGCCGTTTCTGGTTTAATGTGATTCTGTAACATCGTGGCGTCGAACAACTAATGTTCATTAAGCAGAGTTCAGAAAAATGAGACAGATTCAACAATATCATGCTGAAATATTTTTTCACTGTCCCGCCATTGTAAATGACAAATTATCACCGCGCATGCGCGAATCTCCTTCTGCGCGAAGTAAATTACTGCGATGATAATCCGCTTAATCTTAATCGGTATTCACCATGGATCACTGCCTTAGTATTATTAGTCATTTTAATGAATTTTGCGACGGTTAGTTTTTTGATACAAGTACGTGCAAGGCGATACGGAAAGAAAATACTAATACACAAAGAAACAATATCGATGCTAAAGAAATAAATAGTCCCTACATGACACACACATATATATATATACGGTCTTGTATTCTCTGTGGTGACCATTATATCACTGCTCAAATATCATTTCAGCACGCTGTTAATGGTAAATGTTTGTGTGTGAAATCGCTTTATTTAACGTCCGCTTCCACCGAGGTGATATCGCAGACAAAGTGTAGCCTAGAGTAGTTGTTTTTATTAACAAATTACATTAAGAAAGAGTTTTACCCATTGTCAACGCGTTTGGAGTCAATTGTTAAAATCACACCGGAATGCTCACCAGACAGTCCTTTGATCGACCAGTTTATTGGGCCAATAAAAAAATCAACAACTTTATTTTTAACTACAGACATCTAAACACCAATTAACATTCAATTCTGTCTGCCTATATTGTCTGTGTAAAAAAAAATATACCTTTCTTATAACTTGTGGACCCCAAAATTAATACTTTGTATGGAGTTTAATTTTTAAAATTAAAAACACAAAATATTTATTGATGATAGTATACACATTATTTGTGTTAATTTTATGACAAAAACACGAGATTTTATAAATCAACACAAGTTTGTGTTAAAGCATTAAAAAGAACACAAGTTTGTGTTGATGCAATGCAAAACAACACAAGTTTGTGTTGATGCAATGCAAAACAACACAAGTTTGTGTAGATTAATTTTAACACAAGTACTTGTGTTGTGTTCCAACACAAGTTTTTTTTCAGTGTAACAATTGTCCGAGTATAACCGTTGGTTATTTTCACTTTGAATAAACGTTTTACCAAACTATCTGTAGACCCTTGAAGACAACGAACCTAACCCGGATTCTTCTTGGCGGTTAACCCCTGTTACCCTGTGTTACTGTGGAGGGGGATGAACAGCCTTTACAGTTATATTACGGCTTATAAGTACCTTGTTTCTTTTAGAAAAGTCACGAATAATTTGATATTTACAAGGTAGTGCTAACTCACAAGCCTTGTATCGTTTTAGTTAAATTAAAAAACCCGAATGAAAGTACTTCAAACTTTCGTTCAGTTCCAAGATGTTAATCACAAATAAACACATTAAATACTGTAAACCAACCAGGAGCTACCTATTTTTTTTTCTCCTGGGTACTGAAGGTATAATATAGTTAGCTGTCTAATTCTAGTATAATAACTTTAAAATGACCAGTCCCTTTAGGACACCAATCATATCATCAAATCCTCCAGGACACAAATCAAACTCTACAAGTTCGGGACGGTATAATTTTACGAACGGTGTAATTTTATCATTACTAAGAACCATTTTCCATCGAATCAATTAAAGCCCTCAAGTGAAAATTGTACCTAGAATCTAGTTCTTACTCTCTATCATAAAAATTTGTTTCATACGTTTTATCCATGATTAACGACCCGTGTGTAACATTGTAATGGAATTTTGTTCTGCTTGAGATATCGGGCAAGGAAACTAAACAAACGTGACATCATATAGTCCACAGCTTATCCACCGACATATTTTTGGAGCCATTTAGTATTCAGACCACTTCTGGCGGAAATTATATGAACAATATACGCGAAAAGTGGTGTAGTTTTGGATGAATTATCTTCTCATGGTATAGTCACCACGGTACAAATATAAACTATGAAGATTAATTGATTCCCATTTAAATGATCTGTAAAGTTTCATAGGTAGTAATTATCTTACAGAATAAAACAACAAATGATGTACTGCTTTTTACGCTGATATAAGCGGTGTTTTCTTATGAAGGCCACGAGACTGAATTGTAGCTTTTAACACTTACTTCCACCATCACTCGTCATTTAAGTGGATGTATAAACATATAGTTGTGCACCCACTAATGGTAAATCTTTGCAAAATGATGTCATTTGGTTGCGATTAGGTGTAATTTGAACCATTGAAAATAATCGATCATTGTCTGATGAAACAAGGCTTGACTCCATAAAGTAAACTTACACAACTTGTATTTTCTAAAGTCAGCTTTATCGAGTGTTTGATAGTGTATGTGTTTACCATTGTTTATCAATAAAACATGTTCCTGTATGTCCTAGATCTAAATTATCTGTCTCTATAATATTATACAACACACACCCAAAGTCCATGCACGAACCATGAAAAGGACAACATGACTCTGGTAAGCTAAGTAGGCCTAGGCGTATGGGGTCGACAAATATACCAAAGTACATCTAATTGGGTATGATATGGGATCGTGGAATGTGGAAACAATACGAAACCGACAGTGGGCTAAAGTTGATTGAGAACATAACTTTATGGTTTCTAAACTTCCCAAACACAGTTATCCTCACTGTCGTGTTTTACAAGAAAAATTGGGAGTCTTTGCTTGATGAATAAAATATTTGCCGACTGTAGTATCATATGCCATGGGTTTTCCTGGATAGGTCATCCCAAACTAAATACAGTATATATTATTTTTCTTTTCTACACAATATTTATTCATAGAAACTGGATTGGAGAACAGTCAGAAGCATATAGACCCCCTCTCCATAAAAGTACAAACATAAATATATATTGAAAAGTAAAGTAAAGTAAAATAGAGGAACAATTAACTTATAAGATGGCCGTATACACTATTTACACGATATATACAGACCACAATCAGAATATTTATATTTCATACATTTTTATAAAAGATTTCCAAAATCGTTGGGAGTATATATTATAGATTGGGAGCTAATGTGGGTGTAAGTTCAAGTGTGAAATTCGAACACCCAATAGACGTTGCTAAGCCAAACGTGCAGCTGTTTTCATGCGCACCAAAGATTTTCTGTGACAAAGTTTAGAACTGGAAAGAAGAAAGTAAAGTTTATCTGGACTATCTGCAACACATCCCAGCCCCTTGAACTTCTCAGTGATGACCTAGCGGGGAAGAACAATGCAGTATTTACACTGAGAAGACTTTGGGATGCAGCAGAATGGTAGAATTCGCGTGATAAATATATTGGAACTGGACACTGGAGGTTCACTTTTCAGAATTCAAGGATGGTTAGATATTGTGGACAGACTACTTAATATCGATAATGTGATCCACAGCACAAAATTATGACAGTCCATTGTCATAAAGAGAGGAGTAAGACAAGGGTATCACTTATCACTGCTAATCTTTTTATAGATAGTATATTAGGATTTGAAAACGACGGAAGTTCCTGCCGAAATTCAATGCATTCAATGCACATTGACGCAAAAGCAGGAAGACCCGGATTTTGCAGGAAAGGGGGCGGGGCACTCGTAATCGTATGTCATACTCATCAATAAATGCTGCACGATGTTACCGGACCACCGGTGAAGACACTGCAAAAACCAAAATCCTACATTAATGAATGAAAAATTTGATACAAGCGTCTTGGCAGCGTTGATGTAATTTGAGAAAATGTGACAAATAACAAACCGCAAACCATCAATCATTAGACCTGATTCCTAAAGTTTGCGATGTATCATAATATAAACAGTACCGATAGAATCAACTGTGAAGGCCATGCATCCTTCTGGGAACAGAGGCAACACTAAAGCTGTACATCACGGATGCCTTGCTGAATTATACCGGTGGTGTATATTATTATAACATGTCTTGGTATCTACATGTTGGTCTACTATTACTTTCTGATTAATATACTAAATTGTTTTATAATTCTAACTGCTGATAACCTCGTAGGAATGGGGTTAATGACGATTAAGATATATTATCATATGTACATATTAGTTGACCAGTTCAAGCCCCACGAGTCCACAGTTTTAATTAATCATTAAGATAAGAGATCATTATAAATGTTGTTTGACCTAATGACCCACCCGATCGATAGCGAGGTGTCTTCAAAAATGTTTTTACTTAAATTTTAACATCCTTCTTAGAGTAAGTACAATCCGCATGCTTGGACCGATTGGTAATTGTTTCTCATAGAGATGTTGGGTCGCAAGAGTAGCCTGAGGGTGGCGCAGTATACAATTTATGTCATTGTGCCTGACATCCATGCGAGAGTCTTCAGCATGATCCCACATTAAGTTTATACACGTCATGGATTAATCTTCACTGTAACTAGCCAGTGAAATAAGTAAAAAATAGAACACACGGCATAATCATTGTTGTGAGGTGGACTTACAGATATCTGTTTAAAATAAAAGCTTTTTGTCGATCTCCCAGTAGATATGTGGTATCCCGTCGTGCTTATCCAGTAGAACGTTTGTCTCTTTATTAAAACCGATTAATATCGGTCTCAATTCTTGTACATGTATTTTATCGTAACCATAAAAAACTCAGTACGAGCAGATTACCACAGTCAACTGAACGATGATTTCAGTAAAACGCCTAAAACATTAAGCAATAATGAATACCTATTATTGCACTTTTCAGTCACAGTAAATCTATTTGTCATCTGTGATTTTCAGTACATCATGTCCAATATTTTCATCCAGACGTAATATGTTAGCAAATTTTATTTGTTTTATTTCCCCAACAGACAGCAAGTAATTTAGATCTTTTTCGCTGACTTCAAATTGAATACTTTTTATGGTTCTGCTAGAGTGACGTCACCTCCAGACATGTATGGCCATCATTGTTCGTATAATGACTTTGTTAGTTTATAAATCGTAACAGTAACTAATGTAAACAAGCTACAATTTTATTTTGATTGCTTTAATTCAAAGGTCCATTAATTTTGTATGGCTGTTATAAACTATTTTATTCAAAAGACGAGAATAAAGTGATTAAACGTAATGACTCATTGAAAACATTCAATAATTTCTCACTTCTCGTGTCTAGAGCAGCGAGGGTAAACATTTTACAGCATTGGTTTTACAGCTTTATTTCATAATAACCAACAGGCGCAAATGTTTAAGAAGCTGCAGCTTCGATCACCCGCCGCAAAAGTATTACACCTGTGTAAAAGGGTATTTCAGATTACAAGAAAATCTCGATAATTCAACACATTATCATGACCCTATTCCTCGATTCGTTTCAGGCAAATGTAACACCCTATGTGACATTGTCAAGTTTCAAGGGGTGCCATTTGGAAATAAAGCGGAATTAAAAATCGGCTGCATTCCGAATGGAAAGCCACTTCTAAATGTTGTAACACTCATTGTCTACGATACTTATGTGACATTTGATCTGAATTCATTCACAAATATATTCACTACAACATCCAAAACATTATCAAGTTTAAGGGGGTGTTATTTGGAAATAAAACAGAATTTAACAATCGGCTTCCTCCCGATTAGAAAGCCAGGTCTTAAAATTAATAGCAATAGGGTCAAAATGTGGGATGAATTATATTTTGCGCAAGTCAGGCCATATAATAAATAAAGTGCATTGTTTCAATCTTAGCCTGCTCGAGATAGGACCAGTAAAGACTTTTTTTTAAAAAATTAATCAAAGCTCTAGCGGAACAAAAACTAAATATTACTTTGTTTATGAGATGCCATTTGGAAACAGTAGTTGATAAAGCGTACGAAATATCAGGTGCATGTAACTTGATATTAGGCCCGACATACAGCACAAGTTTGATCAAAATCGATGCAGCAGTATATATCGAAGATATGCCTCGGACTAACAACCCACACACAATGGAATCTCGACAATAAAGCTCTCCACTGTGCCGTTTACCTCGTGAAACATCTGCTGAATAAGATAGCTAAATATTAAATACGTTAGGAACTTTATATGTTCAATAGATTTACCCCAAAGCTACGTAAAATGAGATAAATAGATTAAAAATAATTAGTTCAAATCTCAAGTTCAATTTGCTTTCATAAATAGTAAAAAAATTTGTTCTAATTCCGTTTTGTCACTACTAATAACTATATATTTTTTTTTTTATCATATAATATAATATTGACATGTGTTTGTACGGAATACGATACAGTGGCAATAAACTAGGTAAACTGAACTCACTGCTTTCATTAGTCTCTATCATCCATACAAATCTTCTACGAATATTAGTCTGGATGGGTCCTCAAAATTTGACGGAAAATAGGTCACTGTCTGGATTATCCAGTCTTTCAAGTTACCACGTACTGAATCTACCAAAACAGCTCGCTTGTCAACGATGACACTCCTTAAAATTTTGTTTGTAAAGGTTTCAATTGAAATGGTAATTTTCTCTCGTCATGAATCAGACGTATAGCTTCTCACAATCTTCTTAATTCTTATTCGCGATTCATGCTGCTTATTCCTCGTCTCTATTTTGTTTCTAATAATAGATATGCCAAGTGAATTGTGGGATATATTTCAACCACGCTTTATAGAATCTAGCAAAATCGGCCCGGCTTCATAAGATCTAGCCGAGACATTAGCCAAAAGGTTCCACTGCCCATGCGTAACCAAATGTTTGTGGTAGATTATCCAGTAATTTTCGTCAAAAATTGAGAACCGACCCAGACCCTCCGTGCGTTGAAGACTAGGGGGTTCTGGGTGACCGAGACTATGCTTTCATGGGTGGGTAACATGTGACCCGAATCAGCACGCCTTGTACGCACGGCTATTTAACAAAGGAGGGAATGTCCAAGGAACCCGCGAAACTATGCAGACATCCTTACTACTTCGTACCTACAATCGCACTATTTTAATATCGAACGTACATTAATCTTTTGGTTCGAGGAACCTCAACAGATTATCGATATCCACACTAATGTTTGGAGTTAAAGTGATTCCATTCTTATTACTGGTCGTTATACTATGTACAGAGAACTCCAGATTCATGATTAAATCCATTTATTACAGCCCATTACTATGCTTCGTTTAATATTTACCGTCCCATGCTATTTAAAGAACGAAAACATGGAACCATGTCATCATACTGACCACTTGCCATGAATAGAAAAATTACCATTTCTATACACCATTGGGGATATACTGACTTCGAATGGTCTTGAACAATCCTACTATAACGACACAAATTTCCATTTCTTAAACAATTGATAATAATTTCAGGGATCCAGAATGACTATTTACCGCATAAAATAACTTGCATTTGAATCACCCGAATGTGGGATACAAAGTATTTGCCTTGAATAATTGAAGGTGGGGGTTGATTATTAACTTGGGTCGACCCTTACTAATCAACAAAATATCCAATCATTTTTGTACGATTAATGAAGTCATTTCTAAATGGACAACGGTTTGAAAGTATCACAATTTAAGTCCATCTGTTTAATTCTCTAATGCTGGATTCCTACTGTCACGATTCGCGCAACCATTGAAATCGTGGTTTTAATCGTGTTGATCGTAAAAAAGTTCTGGACGGTTCACAACTTTTCTACGATCCACACGATTATGTATTAAAATCTCAAATGCAAACAATTTCTGTATATATCGAACTGATAGATGTTAAAACACCTTTCAGTGCGCTACAGTTTTTCATTCCCAGAAATGGGAAGTCAGTTCTACTTTAGTTGAACTCAGAGGGTGTGTGGAGCAGGGAAGTCAGGTCATAAATTATGGCTAAGCAAGATATCCCCTTGGCGAAAGAAGTATTAAAATCTCAAAGACAAACAATTTCTGTAAATATTCAACTGATAGATGTTAAATTACTCTCTTCAGTAAGCTACATTTTCTCATTGTAATATGATAAGGCCCCGAACTTTCATCGATTGAACCTGCATCACAATTTGACCGGTAATTTCCCACAGCAAACAAGTCAACATTAGTGTAAGTGATGACAAACTTTGGTTAATCTGAGGTTTTACTTTGGTGTTATTGTTATTTGAAGCAACAGTCTGTTAGCTAAATATCTTCTCGTTTACCCACTCAAAATCGAATATTTGCTTCCAAAATAATAAGCGAACCACTCAAAGGACGTGTTAATGAGGTAATTTTAGCAGTTAAACGAAGGCAAATAGTGCTGAATATTGGAAGCAAAAAGGAACTTATCACTTATTTAAAACAGTTTAAAGATATTATTAATGTCCAAATAAATCTTAAAACTCGGTGTTTTTATTTCATTTGTGTTTTCTTTACAAAAAATAATAATCACCGTCGCTGTTCCCACTTAATAATATAAATATTATCAAACAATTTGAAGGCCATTGAGTTTAAACTGTTTTTGATGCAGTTATTCTCCTGTCAACCTTAAGCTGTGTTTACACTAGGGGTTTAATCTGAATTGAATTCAGATAAAGCCTTATTCCGGACTTTGGCGTCACACACAATTCGACAAAAACCGAACTGAATCTGAATCAACGAATCCGTATATTTTTCCGCATTCAACCCAGAACAATTATTCCGAACGGGTTATTCGCAGTCAAGATTTGAGTGTGACACGTTCGATTCAGATCAAACTGTTGACCGTCCAAGTTTAAATTTATGTCCCAGAGTCTTACAGCCAAAGTGTTACAGCCAATCGCTGTTCTGTCGCTAATAGCTTTCTCCTTAAAGTTCGCCAATAATTGCGTGCCAATAATTCTGAAGACGATATTTCACCCAAAGGCTACGGGGATTACGGCGCGGGCTGGGCAAATATTCCATAAATAAATAAAAATTGATGTTACAAACAGAAATCAGTTGGGGTGTAGCCTATATACCCATAGCCCTTCGTCACTGAAATAAATACTGCGGTAACATAACCAGCTAAACGAAAGGTTGTCAGGCAACGAAACATACGCCCTCAGCAGCTAGGTCCTCAGAACAGTCAACAAGTGTTGTGGCATAGTGTAAACTTTGTGAATGCGATAAAGCCGCCAGTTTTCAACCGATCCTTTTTCAAATTTAGTGTGAAAAATGAGTTTATAAGAGGACAAACCCTATTGATATCAGGCCCGTAGCTAGCCCAAACTAGTTAGGGGGGCAAAGGCTTCCGGGGGCGCCGATTGGGCTTCTGGGGGCGCCGATGTACCTACACCGCGGAACGGTTTATAGAGTGCCCCCCCCCCCCCTAAGCATACGGGTGTGCGGGTTAGCCTTTCAGGCGTCTATTGGGAAAATTTGACGACCTCAAAGGCATTTGCTTGCTTTCCCTGAAACAGAGGTGGTCTGATATAACCTCACTTAGTTAGCCGAGTCGAATTCCAATCAATCGTTCATATTCCAAGGAGACGGGGCCGTTAAATGTGGTCCAATATAGTCTACCATCGGAGGCGTACCATACTCCTCACAGTGTTTCGTTTGATTAGAGCTAATCCCACTGAACACTTTTGTAATAGAAGCAAATTTTGTAATAGAAGCAAATTTCTGTTCAAAATTATGACTGGTCAATAATCCGATTAACAACCAATAGCTAACTGCGAAATAATGCCATTACGCTTTAAACATAGATCCAAATTAGACCAAACATGTTTATTTAACTATTTTAACGTTAGGTCATGGCTCCTGTTTATTATACCCAATTGACCAATGCATATATAGCGGAATGTTGCAAACACAAAAAGTAATTGCGTGACAAACGAGGATATCTAAACGGATACAATACCTTAAATCACTGTCCATAATTTTTAGGGAAGACCCCAGATTAAATGAAGGGCTGTCAAGGTTGCTGACCAGAGAGAGATTTCACGGGCCATTGTTGTAGTTGAATTCACAAAAATTAATCCATGCCTGAAAAATGTGGCACAAAGTAGGGTGGTTCTAGACAAAATGTTTTAATCCATAGTCAATTCAGTACAAACTCGCGGTATTCAATTTAAAGATCGGGGGCGCCGAAATTTTCCAGGGGGGGGGGGGGCACCCCCGCTAGCTACGGCCTGGATATAGAGGTTACAGTTTCAACACATTTATTTCAACAAACTAGGTGTGTAGCATTTGGAGTCAAGAGAGGAAAAACAAACCATGATGATAGATTGTAGCAATATAGTCGTGGTGACATTGTTTTTTAAAGATTATAGACAAGGAATGAGGAAATAAGATATAGTTTTATGTTTCTAACATATTCACATATATGCAGGTGTGTACTGAAATCAACTAACATTTGATTTACATATTGTTATGTAAAAAAAGGTTATAGAAACAAAACATAGCTGTTTCTATTTATGTCAACAACATGATAACATATATCTCATGCGCAATTTCTAGAGTAAATTTACATAACCATATAAGGGTGTGTTTTGACGTCATTGGGATCAATTAACCAATCTCTCTAATTATTTACATCATGTTTGACCAATTAGATAATTGAATGTCCAAAACCAGTTGATACAAAATTAGGATACTCGTGAGAATTCAGCAGACTTCGATTAGATTCCAGAGGGTTACCATCTAAGAGTCCTAGGCACCGCGAGGTGTCTAGGTTGAGAAGAGTTTAGTTAGTATTGACTATAATTGTAATATGTACTATGCTTGTATGTATACTTATGCTACATAAAAGGTAAAAACGAACGGTTGCATTGTTATAACTGAAGAAGACAAACGTCTTAAGAAACCAGTAAGAAGTAAACATAACGTGAAAGAGAAGCAAAGACAGTCAGAGATAAATTCTAGACAATCACAAGGTTACGAAAATATGTAGTAAGAAAAGATGCATGGGTCATACGTAGGATGTGGCGACCGGTTTTGGTACATGTCCGCTCTCCACGTCTGACAAAAAGACCCATGGTGCTACAAGATATGCAGCGATCTGTGATCTTCCGTTCCGTAGTAATCCTCAGTTTTCAAACATTCAATCCATTTGCAAAGAATTGGCTTGTGAATGTGATAAAGGCGATATTTTTTTCAAATTTGGTGTTAAGCATCGTGGTCCAGCGGTCTCTTCTGTAACCTTTCGTACCAGAGTTATGGCTCCGAGTCGACGCCGCCTTTGCCATGCAGTCTCTCCGTCCTGCACCACTGACATAGGGAAACCACGTCCGAAATTTCAGGAAATATTATCGGCTAAATCCGGGATCGAACACCGAAACTCCAGCGCTTTAAACACTGAGCCATCACTACTACCTCTCTACCAAATAAATTAGTCTGAAGGTGAAACGGGAGGAATTATTTATAATTAATGAACATGTGCATTAAATAAAAAGAACACGGTTTTCTTTCTTACAATACCGTGTTCGAATTAATCCTCGTCTCACGGCACTTACAATTCTTCATCAGGCTATTATATTACCCGAAAACCTTTTAAAAAAATAATACTTTGATTTAGCTTTTGTAATATTTTACGCAAAATATAATGTATCGGATTAATCTTAAAATATTCCATGACGAGAAACAGATAAATTTAAGAAAATCGTCGTCTGATTTCAGGATATACACACCTCGATCAAATTCGTAGTCTTAAAGAGACAGTTACATACTTTCTAATAGTAAGTGCAGGAGGACCGCACTACACGAAAAAAAAAACAAAAAAAAAATATAAGATAATTATTTCTATATTTATTGCTTAATAGGTTTTCAAATCGTACGAATTATTCTAAAACTTAAAACACATTCACATAAAATTAAAAATATTTTACTCACCTACAGCATTTGGAAATCTTAACATTTATTTTCACTGGAAAACTAAGTATACATGAGTTATCTCGGTTATCATACTGTTCTGTTCTATTAGTCGTCGTCGTTGATCTTTCAATTTGGAAATGATTTTCCAATTTCTCATCTGACAGTGCTGATTTATATGAGTAATAGGATCATTCTTTAACACGATCGGGGTGTATTTAAATTCCATAATTTAAGGCTAATTTTAATAACAGGACTTTAAAAAAAATCGTAACTATTGCTTTAACCCCCACCCCTTTAAAATACAGTCTGATTAGTGTGGGTAACGAAAGTGTACATTCATTCGATATGGGAAAAATGTGTGTTTTATTTAAAAGCATGGAAGCCTATATAGAAATTGAAGACGTTTATCAACTTTTCACAACAGATGTCAATTATTTTGGTAACACATCAAAGTTGCAAACTTTATTTGTCTTTGGGACGAAGGCCAGATTGATTAAAAAATTCACAGTTATT
Source organism: Patella caerulea (assembly GCA_036850965.1). Classification (NCBI taxonomy): domain Eukaryota; kingdom Metazoa; phylum Mollusca; class Gastropoda; family Patellidae; genus Patella; species Patella caerulea. Next base: position 21,552,180 of record JAZGQO010000011.1, read on the forward strand.
TTTGTGGCCATTTTATAGTGTCAATAGTATAAATAAACTTAATAAATCTTATGGGCGACTAACTGATCTTCGTTGTATATTATTGACGCGTATTTGCCAAAATCGGTCTAGACCGAAAATAGACGTTATTGTAGAGCTTACAATACGGATTGAAGAACTCTTTTAATATACAGTCCCAAACTTGATTCAACAAGATGATATTGAGATGTAAAAAATCGAAAGGTCTTCTCAACATCCATTAAACCAGTGGGTGAACAGTATAAACTAAGCCAGCCGACAATAAATATATAGATGTTGTGGAAATGGTAACATAGATTAAGCATCTACAAGTGCTTACAATAAGATGGATGTGTCGGCGTCGATCTGGTAACTAACCTGTGTATTAGAAACTTGTCGCGGTTAGTATCGTTAATCATTCTATTGTTTTCCCTCTATTATTTAAAAGTTTCTGGGTTAACCGTGGCGTCAATATATCAAGCGAAGAGGTTTTTTGTGCAAACAAGCGTAATGGAATTTGGCTGTAGAAGTTTTTATAGAATGTTAAATGGTGCATTTCACGATTAGATTGTTGCTTCCTGTGCTATAATTCTGAACACTGATGTATATTTTCTATAAGGTAATAATTTACAATTAGTAATTATGTTATATTCAGTTTCATCCTTTGTATTGTGTATATATTTAATTTACCCTTCTCGATGTGTTCTGACGTAGTTCATCTGTCGCATTGTTATTTTTTGTTGTCGTTAAGTGGTATGGTGAAGTTCATCTTTTATATTATTGAAGTGTATAATTCTCTGCCTAGAGTTGGGAAGTATAGCTAGATCAGCCAGTCTAGATTAGAGTGTATCATATCTCTCGGATTATTAATCACGTCCGTCGCTTTTAATATCGAAAGAGAATAATGACACCAGATCACATAGATAAATTTGTAAAAGTGACAAAACCTAGGTTTATCGGGAGGATAATCGTAAAGTGAAAACAAGAAAAATATCGAATTACACCACGTAGTGATTGAATTGATAACACGCCATCTAGTCTAGCATCCTGTAGTCTTAATGACACAAAAAACTAACATCACAATTGATGAAACAAATCATATCAATAACTAAACTAACAATCAGTAAGCTTCGTGATGATTGGAATTTTGTGTCGTCGGAATCGAACACGATATGTGCATAAGCATCAATATCACATCTGGGTATGGCATTTATGTTTATCATTTATATCATAAAATATAACACACGTATTAAGCTGACAGAATATTGGATAAAATGCCATCACTTTGATTACAAAATCGATTGTTTAGTTCACTAGTTGATTTCATAGGAGAATATTTGATTTGAAATCCTTGAATAGAATTGACAGCTTCTTTCAGATTTGAAAACAGATTTCCGGGAGAAGCCAAATCACGGTTAGAAGTTATTTGCATCAGTGCTTAATATATAAACCATGAAATATGGGCATTATATTATCTATACATATAAATAGCATTTATTATTTCTACTGCTTAACAGAACCAGTATCTAAATCATGTACGTTAATATTTTTTATCTCAGGGAAACATAAGTAACAAATAACATTTCTTCACAAGTCTTAATCAAATCGCACCGAGAATGATATCGGTTAACGAATTGGTGTAAAACCAAATGTAAGATCAAATAGCCAATTTGGATAAATGTTGTAAATGGACGCGAAGAAAAAATCAATCAGTTGTCCGCAGAGTTAGTTATTATGTATAATCAAATACACTTTTCAAGTTAGCTCTGTTAGTTTGAAATAGCTGCCATAACACGTGTTAAGAGGGTGATGGGGGTCGTTGCTTGAGTAACTCTAATGATAGGGATGCTTAATCTCGAGAGGCTCGAAAAGGCAAAGCATGCGATTGTAGATCAACAGTGATTAGTTAGCTAATCGATCTTCCTTCGTCTGTTAAAACGTTTAACCCTATGTCCATACTAAAACGTGGTTTCCACTATATTTTTGGAATCACAGCAATCGATGGGAGCATAGGGGTATTGCAAATCAACTTTCTGATATGAAGGGGGCAGGACTTGGACGCCGGAGGAAACGTGCCCTTACCTGTTAGCGAAAAAGAAATAATTTAATGTATAATACGGGTTTCCTCAATTGGCGCGTACTAACAGTCTTCTTGAGATTTTACCACGGAAGAGTTAACCTATCAAGCGGGATAAAAAAGGCAAATTATTGGAGAGTATTTGATTTAATTATGGGTAAAAGCTATTCGCCTGATTTTATATTGAATGTAATTTCTCGGCAAACGGTCTTTTTTCCTCGGGTAAGACGAGCATGTGTTATTGAAACGTATTAGTGTAGAAGGTGGTCGAGTGTAATTGTTAGAAATGGCTACTGAAGACGGGACATAACTACATTTACACTCACACTTACAAAATAATGTGGTGTCGTGTCCTGCAGTATTAACTCTCGGGGGAAACGAATGTGCCATATCTAGAGAAATTCTATAGGATGCAGTTTATATAAGAACCCTTGGAGGTGTCGGATTTCCGAGGATATAAGATTGATGGCTCGTATCAGACACGTCATAACTGGAGAGTTTGGATCAGTGTTTTGTCTTTTGGAGAGTGAGGAAACAGTCCAGTAAACTTCCGATTCTCTGTGGATACCATTTATTTTATTAATGTACATTGATGGATTGATGAAAGTGAATAGACATTTTATTTGAACACAACATTGTATTTTAATCATTTTTCACGAATCGTGTCCAGAGCTGGCCTTAGAAATCCCCCCGGGGTTGACGGGGTACTGTGGATATGTCAATATGGACTACTGGAGTAATAAAAAAGTAGTAAACACAATACATATGAGGGAAAAGTTGAACAATCAATAAGAGTGAATTGATTTGGCTTTCTATTTAAATAGAAAGTTTACGTCTGTTATACACCGTAGACAACAAATGAAAGCATTTTGTGGCTTTGTGCAATGGGAGCATCACTTATACTAAATGAACGTGTCTAAATGAATAAGAGTACAGATAACTTTACAAAGTGAATCATCTAAAAGTGTTGGTATTGTGACATACAGTTTATTAGTGAAAGCAAAAAGAAACAATATTGTTCACGTAAAGGTTAAAACATTGCTTTGATTCGTTAGAAGAAATATTTGAACTGAGGAAGCACCAACATAGTGGATTCGTTTTTTTCGTGATAGAGTTGGGCGATGTAATAAAAACTCTAAACTTGTCGTGTAGCAAAGACACTAATTAAGCCTCCTAGAGATATATAGACCCATTAGTGCTGGCGTACATTTGGTGTTTCCTTGTTTAAGAATCTTTCGGGGAAAAGATAGGGCAGATCTCAAATCAAAACTTACGCAATAATTAAACCCAAGGCAGTTTCTCGAACTGGTTTGTACTGTTTATTAATCAAAGGAAAACTTTTTAGTATAATTCTGTGAGCATACTATATATTCCCCAATGGTTTTAACGTTAGTGGTCAATCTTAAGGAATCACATAGTCTGTGAAATGGTTCCCAACAGATATTTATAGCCTAATGGAATTTTCGGTATGCTGGAATGGTTAATCAATCATATTTGTCTACATATACCTAGTAAATCTAATCTGAAATCCTTCCCAGTTATATTTCCATTGACAAATCTAACAACCGTGTCACATTAAGTATCACCGCCTCTTTTTGACCAGGGGTATAAATTCAATATTACCTGAAATTCTAAGTTTCGCAAAATGCTCGTTAGCTTTATGAGGTAGGTGATTTTGTTACATATTTAAAGCCAGTCTCTGGGTCCCTGGTAATAACTTCAATTTATTTATCCTGGATATTTTCTGCTTATTTCGTTTTAAATGTGTAAACCTGATTATTGGCAAAAATATCCGATCGTTTGTCAGCAAGTTTCAGCTGTCGTAAACAATACGTTTATAACAAGTCAAAGTTGGCGTGATCCGAGTAAGGATAATGTAAATTGGTAAATCATGCTATATACAGCTCGAAGAAAATTGGGAAAAAAGTAGTTATGGTATAAGAAGAGACTTCCTACTAATTTTCGTATCACTGGTTGTTGGGCTCTCGGGACACGACAAACATTGCAATGCAACGACTTGATATTTTCAGTCCTTCAGGTATACAGCTATGGTAAGGAATAGACTATTTACGTGAAAAGAAGATGGAAGAGAAATATGCAGCTGTCGCGTCAGCAATTATCGTTGTCATGGTAGCCAAATTTGCCGGAGGATCCCAGGGTGTTCCAATTGGTAAGTATAATGTTAAATCTAGATTTAAACATTTAGGCAATTATTTAGATCTTCTTTCTTTTCATTAATATTTGAACAGATAAGTTGGGACAGACGTATTTGTTTCCCAAAGATCGTCTGAGACAACCATATATATGTATCACCCAGAAGTATAGGGTTCCTAATTTACATTTATTCTTTATATGTGTCATTATTTTCAAGTTATAAATGGAAATCAAAAGAATTTCTCGCCATAAGTAACCTGGCTTTTGAGCGGATCGGATCGAATCTGAATAAACAAATTGAATAATTCGAAAATTTTAACTGATGGCTGACTGATGGTATGCCATACATTGACCGAAAAATAGTGACCGAAGAAAGCCCAGTTATAAATCTAAATTAAAAATTAATTACACTGTACATAAACCAACAATGCTCAAATCCCACAACAACTACCACTTCTCTATGGTGATATTGCTGCTACTGGGTTCACCTCTGTTTCAACCTATACTGATGTCGCAGACTAAATCCATCACAGAGTGAGAGAGAGAGGGAGGGAGAGAAACGGGGTTTGACGTCCACTCGGCACAAACTAGGTCATTTCGGGACTAACATATGGTTTTGATTTTATTTCAATAATTCACTTGCGCGTAGGGGTCTGTAGCGGTGGGTGGAAACCGGAGTACCCGGAGAAAACCCACAAGATTGGGCAGGCGACCCTAGTCCTTGCAACATACAACTGGGAATTTAAAACTGCCACAGTTGACTCAATGGCAGGCCGTATGATACAGCGCGCGCACGCTGACCATTCGGCCATCCAACTCCCACTTGGATTTTGAAATTGGAGTAGGCGTTCATATCTTACATTATCGTCTTCTCTGCATTTCTCCAAAAACTTGCCCTTACTTTTATATTTTTCGGGGGGAATATACAAATCTGTCCGTTTGGTAATTATAGTCGCGAAATAAAACCTCATTTATTTTAAGAAAGTTAAATTTCAACCATATAATGATACCATTATGTTCAGTTAACATTCCTTTAACGTCTTAACTATACTGCTCAAACTCGATGGTGCTCTGGAAAACTCTTCATAAATACAGAAATCAGTCTATTTCGTAGTTATAGCCACGCAATAAAACCTCCTTTGTTGTAAGAAAGTTAAATATCAGCCATGTAATGTAACTATTATGTTCAGTTAACATTCCTTTAAAGTCTGAATTATTCTGCTCGAACTCGATGGTGCTCTTGAAAACTCTTCATAAATATATTTTGAACCATATACACATAACTGATTTTCGCTAGTCTCTATAATAGTGTGGTTCATTATGTCATTTGTGTGTGTGGAATTATACGTGTGCTCTGAAGACTATAAAAGGGGTAGTTGATCAACATCATATAATTACCTGAAACGTTGTATTAAAGTCAATGGATAGAAGGATACTCGTATCTTCGGCCGTTCGAAAATGTAATTATAAGGTAGCCCTATTTAACAATTTTGACTCTTTCTAGCTCGAACAACTAAGGGGTTTTCAGCCAGATTCGTCAAATTTGTGCTATGAGCCACTGTAGCGGTGATAAATGAACTGTCCACAAGAAGGGCACGTGAGGTTCGACTGGACTCTGTATGGTGTTGGCATCAAGGGGTAAAAAGTAGTCTAAAATGACATTTAATAGTAAGAGCAAGGACACTGCACAATCCATAGCAACCAAATATAAACAATACCCGGACATTGTAAGTCTGTTCATCGTCTGGGCCACACTAAAGGCTTCACTTCAAGCGGAAACAAACGCACAAGGGAGGCAACTCAAAAGCCACAAAAAAACGAGGAAATGAAATGCACCCGCTAAATACAAACAAATGTATCATTCTAGTGTATGTTATGACCAGCTATGGTTTGTAAAAAATCTCAGTGCTAGTACATCACATAAAATGGTTTTAGATCTGTCGAAATTGTAGAAAAAAGGCAATTCATAAATGTTAAACCAAATTCCAGTAATTGAAATTGTTATAAGCCAGTGTAATAATATTTAATACGCCAGGCCATAAATTCATTTTTTAAAAAAGAAAAATTTAAGAAAACAATAAATATAGATTTAATACAATAGAGCAGTATCGAAGGGTTGGGGCAGTATTGTATCCTCGGCAAAAAAGGATTTACATGTAAGAAAGGTGACCAGGTCATGATAATCGGATGTTTTATAATGTCAAACTCTCACAACAACGGTGGTTCTGTCATTCTCTTGTCACTACCCCTATTCATTTCTGAAAATCTGCTTACGGTTTCCCTGTTAGTAATCAATAGGATACGACGACCGGTCTTTGTGGTCTGCTGAATGGTATCGTTAAGCAACAACTCCAAAACAATAGAAAAACATTTCATGGTTAGAATAAGAGCTAAAACATGAGCTAAAATCATTGTAGGGTGCAAAAATGTGTGTTATCATTGCTAAAAAATATGATCAAATACATACTTGAAAGATTTGTAATCTTGGTAAGTTGATGAAAAGGAACTTTAAACATTTCTTTTATCAAACGAATCTGTATAACATTCTGCGCAGTAGAATAAAGTTAACGTCTAGAAAGAAATAGCCTTATGTCGTTTGAGATAGTTAAAGGCGGCTAAGGTGTCAGAATTTATAGGTTGGGAGGACTAGTTCAGAGGGATAAATTTCCTATTTATATTACCTGTTTAAAGATCCGTTATAATTGTGTAAATATTTCTTGTAGTTCCTGAAAATAGCATTCTTCGGTAGTCCAGATGGAGCAGAAAAGTAGGACATTAAGCCCAATTTCATCTATTCTTTTAGATCCTAAAAGCAAATTTAAACGCGCATTAACTTTGCATTGGAAGGTGGTCGTTTGTTGTGTTAGGTCAATCGTGTGTAGTGTTATTTGGAAAGTATGTTTATCGAATGTTACGTTGCGGTATTCCGAGGTTCTATTTTCCATGTTGTCTCGTGAGACATTATACGAGTTTTATCCAAATAATGTTTAACTTTCTTTTAAAATGAATGTCTGGCTTAGTACTATCTAATTTATTTGTAATTAGGAACCGGTAATTTATACGTCAAGCAAAAAGCCCTGAATATGATTTTTACGTCACGATCGGATATTTCCACGGTTATTGAACGATTTATTTTGCTTATTTAGAAAAACTTGCCCCAGTGGTTATGTAATTGTCCTCTATATATATAAAAACATCATAACCCACAGCGATGATGTTAATTACCCCTGTATGTTTGTGCATCATTTCAGTTTAGGTTTTTTAGAAGACACCCCACAATCGGAACTAAAATATAGTTCAATTTCATTTCAATAATTCGCTTTTGCGTGGTCATTAGTACTGGAAGGACCCGGAAAAATTCACGTTGTTCGACAGGCGACCCTACTCCTTGCCACGTACAGACGGGAATGGAAACATAACCAATGACAGGTCTAATGATCCAACACGCACCCATTAGACCATTTGGACAGTTTTTCGTCATTAAAAGGGTTTGTTTGTATAGATAACTCCAGTGTTAAAATATAACCGATATTGTGTTCCACTGTCGCCACAGTAAGCCAAAACTTAAAAGTAATTTTAGTGGACAAACCGGCTTCCGCTTAATATTTTAATACAAAATCTAACAGAAATAACACATTAAATCAATGCGGTTTGCTTCCTTTAAATATTGAATTTGAAAAAAAAAATTAACTTTAATGTTGTTATTTTACGATCAACGACCATGATTACAAACTTGTCAAGATTACTTCAACAACACTTCAAACGACGTACTTAATATTCATACCTTTTTCTTATTCCATTACAACACAACCAATCTTTATTGAATTCAGCGTGGACTTCATTTTCATTTTCAGTCATGTAAATATGGCATGATATATTGTTATATCACATGACGATTCGTTTTACCATGATTTTTAAGACAAACTTACATTAATAATCGAAACGAATGTCTGATTTATCACGTAAAATGACTTCATCTAATACCCCTGACAAATTCCAGTGTCATTTTTTTCCCTTTTTTGAATGCCTTCAGAAAATGATCGTGGCACATTACGTGTGTCCAATATATCTAGTACTTTGATTGATTGAAAAAAAGGCGCCTTGTCCTCTTGGTTTTACATAGATATTATTTAGCTTTAAAATGCAGATGTGACCGTACCATTATTTTGAATAAGGATACGCCGGCAATGTGCCAAACGTACATTATTCATGCGAATTGGAATGTACCCGAGTGACGTATTTCATTGAAATGCACATGCTGGATAGTGCTGTTAAATGGTCTCGCGCAAGACATTGCGTAATATATGGATATTGTCCTCGTGCTATCGCACTCGTCCTGTACCAATACATTACTAATGTCTCGCACTTAAAATACAGATGTGACGTAACCTTTTGCTGTTGGCGTACCATTATTTCAAATAATCGTACAGACAACTTGCCAATCGTACATTATCCATACCAGCGAAATATTGGGCTAGTGTGATGTATTATACGTGCGGAGTGTCTGTATTTTAAGTAGTTAAATGGTCTCGAGCTTACGACATGGCGTAATATATTGTAAAAACATTCGGGCCTGCAACCCTCATGTTACTTAATGTCTCGCTCTCGACCACACTTATTGACCCATTATTCGTGAAGAGATTTTGTCTCGCGTTAAAAACATTTTTAAATTCTCTTCAATGTGGCTATTTGGTAAAAGTGGTGGGGATGGCCGAATGGCTAGTACGTGCGCACTATGTCATTAGGTTTGTCGTAGAGTCAGCTGGAGTGGTTTCCATTCCCCAGTTGTACGTGGCAAGGAGTAGAACGCCTGTCGCCTGCCTGAAATATCGACTAGAAAAGATATTGAAACAAGGAAAACATAATTTTACCAAACACATAGGGGATGGTAGATTGTCAGTCCAGAAGGTCCCGAGGTGACGGAATTGCAATCGAGTGACGCGGATATTCAGTCCTGCCGTATTTCTCTCAATCCCGGCCACGGAGGTGATGACGTAATTAAACACAATGAATATGTTTCGGCTGCATGGTTGGTTGCAGGGGCGGATTGGGCCATCGATCGCTCGAAGGGCCGGTCGGACGATCACCCGAAGGGCCGGTCGGACAAAAAATAAAGAAAAATGATTTTGTCCAATTCATGGAGCGATGATGATCATGTTGTATGTGACCGGTGGCTTTAACGGGCTGCCACGCCATCACTGGAGTCTGGAATGGGCTGGTATAATAGACTTTCTGGGATGGCTGTGCTGGGTGTGGGCCAGAATTCTTCTGCAATGGGGATATCGAATTTCATCCGAAAATTTCATCGGTTTCACACGCAAATTTACTAAGTCACCTGTACCCTGTTTGTGGGCATACGCCAGTATCCAAAATTCTTATAGCAGCTTTTATGAATTTCACTTTTGTCACTCTGTATCAATGCGCCTCCATCACAGGAGGAATCAACTAGCGCTCCCGGTAACAAAAATGGGACATTTTTCAATGAAAATATTCCTAACTAGTTAATTAAATGGTCAAAATTTTCTCAACAAGTCCCATTTTTAACCAGTTAAAATTCTTTTGACTCCTGGCGATACAATGATAATACGTTAATTAATTATGACGATATGATAATTTCACAAGTTGCAGGTCGGGGGTTTTGGCTTAAGTTAATCGATTTATGGAATATATTATTTGACAGAGATAATAATCAGATATGCCACCAAATCGCATATTTGGGATTCATATTTCAAAAATTTCCAGGGGGAGAGCCCAGCCCCCTCCTAATCCGTATGGGCTCAGCGGTCAGTAAAAGGGGCCGCTCTGGTTGGTTGAGATAATTTCTTATCCAGTTTACGCATGCGTTTTAGCCCGAAATATCCTTTTTCACTCGATTGTCCCTATTGTTGTGATTGAGTGAATTCAAATCCGGAACGTTCAATCGAGTACCCAGGCACGGATCCAAAGGGGGGGGGGGGAGGGCAGGGCTCACATCCCCCCACTCAGACTTGAAATTTTTTTATGCGATTTTATTGGCGATTTTTAGACCTGTAATTTTTGAATTTACCTTCCGGGAATACGTCAGAATGCACCAAATTGAATCTAATTTACAAAATTTTTCTGGGAGAGGGCCCCCAAACCTCCGTAGCCCACCGCAATTATCAAACCTAGACCCCCCCCCTGCAAAAAATCCTGGATCCGCGCCTGGTACCCACCCACATTATCTTTCTAAATACGTTTAGGCACATCTACAAATCATAGTCGCCATTATGCAGCACACTGGCAAGATATCGGTCTAAAAGGTAAGTATTTCGTGGCCATAATTCCGTGATGGAAACGCCCTCGGATTACCAGAAAAAATAACTTCTTATAAACGCAAATATCTCTCGTTAAAACATAATACTGAAAGTTAGAAATTATGATAAAAAATTAAACGACCTTCTCATTTAAAGTTATCCCATTTCTGTTTCATTTCACTCTTCAAAAGAATTACCACTCACACTACTGCGTCATCAAGTGCCTTTGGTTTCAGTGTTGTTGGTCTGACATCTGCATGTACATAGACTTAAAACTAAATTCTAAATGGTGGTTACTGTGACAGGAGAGACCTAATGTAAGCATAATATGTTATAGATCTCAACACGGCCTATCAATAATCTCGCAATATAATTTCAAAGCAAAAAATTCGACATTTTGTTTCATTAAAGAATGAACCATGTTATGTGACTAGACTTATTTGACATATATACACATACTAAGTAATACAAAAGACGGGCTGATTAAATTTATCTCAATTCGTTGGGGTTGGATTCTGTTATGGCAATTCTCAACTGTCAAGACAAATCGATTGAAATTTTACTGTAATTCGTCGGAGATTACACAATTTATTTCATGTGTCAATAAATAATATTGTTGGCTATTTTTAAAGTGTAATTGGAAACAACAAGGGATTTCTGTAGTCTTTTAGGAAGTTGTCTAGACAAGGACAGGCCCGATTAGTGGGAGAAGTCAGTGTAACATTTTAAAACTTTAGTTTACTGTTGGAAGAAAATCAAACTGTTTGTTTTATTTTGATTATGGCATAACAATTGATTTTGTGTTAACTCACTGCTTATTGTACTGTATATATTACGCACAAAGTGGGTAACTCCGTTTCTAAAACCATATCGCAAGACAAAGGATGCTTCTGTTTCTGGAACACCCGACACATTTTTTATTGTTTAAGTCATTGATCAGGTGCAGAGGTTGTTTTATTTCCAGTAGCTTTGATTTAAAGTAGCTAACTCAATATCATTCAAAGTCTTACACGTTGAAAACACGAATTATTTGTCCATTCAAATCAACATCGATGTTATCTTACCTTGAAAAGGTGATCTTCTAATTATCCAATATATAGACAAAATAAACAATTTACCATTGGTACACGAATCTTAATCAAACGGCGACGCCATAACGTATCTGGAGAGCATGTTCGAGAGACTGGAATAACCAAACACTAGAAATTTCTAGTGACTCAAGCTGTATTTCGCTGGACATAAGTGATGTTAAATTAGAGTCAAAACGGAAACAATTGAACATAAATCAGTTCATATATAATCGGATTACATTATTATGCGTTACGACCCATATGGGTCAATTTCTAGGTCCCAAATATTAGCGATTTAGCTCCTTTAACAGATAAATTCCAAGCTGTTCACACCCCCCCCCCCCGATTTAGCTTTACCTAATATTAAGTGTCGTACAACAGGCAAGATGTGTTTATTATTTCTAGAACACCTGATAGAACATGCGTAACACATTTTGTGTTTTTGTAACTAGATGACGTTGACATGTTAATCGCGTTAGCTATAACCTCTAATGTCCAGCCACACGTCTCCACTCGATTTAGGTATAAGTAGTGATTGGTGTCGTGCATGATATGCTTCCGCCTTCATTTAAGTTCACTAAGTAATCATTTTCTGCGTTACTTTTAAATTATCCCTATTATATATAATTTCTGAAACCAAGAGGTTAGGAACTGCTGGTAGCCATTGTGGCTAATTTAGGTAAGACGCTGTGGACTCACTGGGCTGGAGGTCATTTGTTCGATTCCTGCAATGGCCGAGAAAGTTCATAGGGACTATCAGGTGTGATATAGAACGTTAAACCCCATTTCATTTCATTATGGGAACTGCTGAAACAGCACGCGGATCTTAAATTGTTCATTGTGCTTATATCATCCATTATTAGATTCCAGGTTGCGGCGACTGGTTGTAACAATAATTCTGGCATCTGTTCGGGATTTGTTTTAATCCAAGACGCTGTCGTTTGACTCGGGATTACAGTCTGGAATTATCTGGTCTTAGTTTAGTTAGAGAGAAAATGTTTGCTATATCTTACATTGTTATCTGCTTTGGAAATATCCAATATTAAACTGATCAAAAAACGCTGTAGTATATATTATATATTTATTATACTATTATACATAATAAGGCCAGAACGTGTCACCATTGGATTTGTACTGCTACATGTAACAGTATATAACGGTCATTTACAATACAATATCAAGCATCATTCTCATTAAAACACAGATCCTATTTCGTTTCGTTTTTAAAGTTCAAAATTTTGTTTAACTTGTCTTCACTACACTGGGATCTGGAACAGTGGTTATATTATCGGCGTTTTGGTTGAAGTGAGGGATAAGCCAAACAAACGGTCTGTTATGACGAGTTCTTGGCTTGATACGTCAATGCTGATTGGTTAATCAATGTTACAGGTTCAAAAGCCGCTCGTTTGACCCCTGACGTTAACTCCCACTATAACGTGTCAGACCTTCATGTAGAGTAGGCCATCGAATGTATAAAAAACGAAACGAAATATAGATCTGTATTTAAATCCGATTGAACATGCACCGACTGGGGACCTCCTTAAGTATATATATATAAACAGTAAGTCTAAGTGAAGTATATGATGGAGTCCTTTTTATCATATTTATATACATGTATATATTTGTTTAATCACCAGCCTTTCGTCTGAAATCAAAGCATATAACTTCCAGGGAGTTCTTTCCAGTGAGCCATATTTCATACAAATCTAATTTTTACAAGTTAAGGGATGCCAGCTCCAGACATTAACTGGGCATGTGAGTTACAGCTTGTTTTGATTTAGTTTGAGTTTTTTCTATAACATCAACTAAAAAAGAACCTTTGATCATCGCATAAATCAAATTAAAATACTCCACATGGGACAATAGGCTAGCTTCTAGTTGAGTGATAAATGTTTGAATTGTTTATTGATTTCTCTATCAGTAGGCTAATCAGTAGAACGTGCTTTCTCTGACATTGAAAAATGATCCTGGCACACACACTTTGAGATGTACTTATTGGAACCGGGTCAAATATTATGTTCCTTCCAACTTAATCTACACCAAAACAAATATTTTAACCCTAAAATATAAGTCATAACAGTCTATGATTTAAAAAAGGGTGGAAATTTAATTTTACAGGAAGTTTAAAGATGACGGTATATCATATTAGACAAATAGAGATTCACAAATGTGATTTATTATACTCTAGACCTTTCAATATTTTTAAAGAAAAACCACCAATAGAAATCATATCTGATTTTATATCATTGGGTACAATTTCGTATTATTGATGTGGTATTTTTTTTCAAATTTGATATTCATATCTTTTGCTTTAGTCTTTCGATGTAAATCGCATAATGGTAATTGTAAGCTATTCATATATACTCATCATTGCAATTTTTAAATATCTTTTGCTTTAGTCTTTCGATGTAAATCGCATAATGGTTATTGTAAGCTATTCATATATACTCATCATTGCAATTTTTAAATTAAATCCTTGTCGCAATTTTGTTATAATTGCTAAGTTATATAAACTTGTTATATGGTTGTCATAATTTGGTATTTTATGTGTTGCATATAGACCTCAGATAATATATATCTGCAATACCTACACGTTGCGCCATCTATATAGTCGCCATATTTAAAATCCAATCAAATCATAATGGTCAAAAGACAATGTTTTTTCTAATTTGAACATCTGTGAAATTCTTTATGTCTAATTATTAGTTTGTTGGAGCCACAGGTGGGGGTGGGGTGGTCCCGATGTTAGTTTATAACTAATGTGTAGAAAATACATAAAGAACGATTAACGAATTCGAATGTACCAAATATGACGTCATGTCCGGACTTTACACAATTAAGATTGATTTGATCTACTTTTTGTTTTATATACTGAATTCGCTAAAATTATGTTTGTTGTTAAAGAAAATAAAGAGTAAAATAGAGTGGGGTTTAACGGTCATTCGACACAAACGAGGTCATTTCGAAACTAACATATGACTCATTTTTATTTTACTAATTCGCTTGCGCGTAGGGGTCTATAGCAGTGAGGGGAGAGCGAAGGATTCAGAGAATTCCACGAGGTTGGACAGGCGACCCTTCTCCTTGTCACGTACAAGCGGAGAATTCGAAAGCACGTCAGTTGACTCAGTGAGAGACGTGGTGATACAGCACGCACGTGCTAACCAATCAGCCATCTAGGAAGAAAATTGGAAATAAATAAAAACGCTCCTCGTAAAATTAGTGTGGAGTGAATAGGGTAGATATATAGAAAAGAAAATCGAAATAAGATATTTTATCAAGCGCATAAATTTCAATTACTCTAGACTGACACGACATGTATATCCATCTTCCGTTCGATATCCATCAAGAAACATAATGAATCCGTTTAAAGAATGCCAAATGTTTCAATAAAAAATAAAACATATCGATATGGTCACTAATACTCAAACTATTCAAACTATGTATGTATAGAATTATACGCCAGGACATAGCAAATTTATTAGAAACAGACATATCTTCCGTGGCAGTTTAATAGAATCATCATAATCAACCTATATGGTGCGATAAACCCTAGCATTTAGGTGCGTGTCTGAAACGAACTTTTTGGTACTAAGGGGGTAGATGTCACATTAATTTAAAATCATAATTCGTGCATTTTTCTGAATTAATAATTTTCAATCGAATACATCAACGTTTCTATAAACCTTACTTTAAAAGAGGTCGATTATTGATGTTCGACAAAAAATTGACATGCCTGCATTTTACGTTCAAAACCTCTCAACGACCAAACTTGTCGTTCGATTGGAACATGCCAAACGTAGGTTATTCATCAGTTAAAATCAAACATCTAATGAGTCATTTGTTTATAAAGCGAGTTCAACGAAAAATAGTTTAAACACAAATGCGCCGATTTTTGGTGACTAGAACACATGATAACTTCAATTAAATTGGATAGAGCAGTTTTTTATGAATCCACTGAGCGGGCATCCTCAATTATGATATCTTTAGTTTGTTTTAGATAACTGATTTAATCAAATGTGTCTTGAAGACATTCTGTAGATAAACATCCATCAAATCTGCTTTTTTGAGATTCAAGTTTGAATATCGAAAAACGAGTAGCTCGTTTTTCGAGATTCGCCAATATCAGAAAACAACGAGAAAGAAAGGTTTTTATGTGAATCCACTGCTCAGGCATCGTCAATTATGATATTTATTTTAGTTCGTTTTAGATCATTGATTGAATAAAATGTGTTTTGGAGAAATTCTGTAGATTCGCCAATATCAAAAAAGAAGGAGAGAGAGAGAGCAGTTTTTATGTGAATCCACTGCTCAATTATGATATTTTATTAAATCAATGATCTAAAACGAACTAAAAATATCATAACAGAGTATGCCCGAGCAGTGGATTCACGAAAAACTGCTCTTTCTCCATATTTTTTGATATTCGACATTCAAACTTGAATCTCAAAAAAATAGATTTGATGTATGTCTCTAAAACACATTTTAGTAAATAAATGATCTAAAACGAACTAGCTACTGTTTTTCGATATACAATCCTGAATATCAAAAAAAAAGATTAGAGGGGGGTATATCTGTAGAATGTCTCCAAAATACATTTTATTATATACGTTTTCTAAAACGAACTAAAGATCTCATAATTCAGGATGATCTAAAACTAACTAAGAATATCATAAATGAGGATGTCTGAGCAGTGGATTCACATAAAAATTGCTCTTTCTCCTTCTTTTTTGATATTGGGGAATCTCGAACTACCCGTTTTTCGATATTCAAACTTGAATCTCAGATTTCATGGATGTTTATCTACATAATGTCTCCAAGACACATTTGATTAAATCAGTGATCTAAAACGAAGTAAAGATATCATAATTGAGGATGCCCGAGCAATTTTCGAGATTCGTCAATATCAAAATACAACGAGAAAGAACAGTTTTTATGTGAATCCACTGCTCAGACACCCTCATTAATGACATCATTAGTTCGTTTTAGAAAACGTATTTAATAATAAAATATGTTTTGGAGACATTCTGTAGAAATACATCCATCAAGTCTGCTTTTTTGAGATTCAAGTTTGAGATTCGCCAATATCAAAAAACAAGGAGAAGGGTCATTTTTTTATGTGTATCTACTGCTCAGGCATTCACATTCTTGATATCTACTTCATTTTAGATCACCGATTTAATCAGATGTGTTTTGGAGACTTTCTTTAGCTACACATCTATCAAATCTACTTTTTTAAGATTCAAGTTTGAATGTCGAAAAACAAGTAGCTCGTTTTTCAACATTCGCCAATATCGAATAACGAGCTACTTGTTTTTCGTTATTCGCCAATATCGAAAAAACAGTTGCTCGTTTTTCGACATTCACCAATATTGAAAAACGAAAATCGAGCTAACTTCACACTGCCGCCTATCGTTCGGTTTAAGCCGATCTCTTAGTAGTGTCATACGCTAATCCATGACACTGTAATACAAGATTCCCACTATCACGATTAGCGCTACAACATCGAGGTTTTCATCGTGGAGATCATGTCAGGCCTTATCCTATCTTGGGGCCAGTCGTGGCAACCGTGTTGACCGTAGAAAAGTTTTGAACCACCCAACGCGATTATTTGTCAATTAAGATCATAGCATAAGATCGTATTGGATCATAACAATAGCGACAGATCACATTTAATCGTGCTTCCAAAAAGTGATGATCGGGATCAGCCTTGGACAAGACAAACGCAACGCTCTTATGAGATACACTCCGATCTCTCACGAATTACAGTCTCCCACGGTCTATCGCGATCTGTGACGATCTATCGGATACAATTGCTCGCTACCTGACACGAATGGCTCACTAACAAATACGACTTGATACAAGTACATTGTAACCACCTTTTTGTAACGCACGCTAAAGATCTGTTGTGAGTTTTAAAGCTAAATATACAATAAATATA
The DNA here is from genome assembly GCA_036850965.1 of Patella caerulea. Lineage (NCBI taxonomy): Eukaryota > Metazoa > Mollusca > Gastropoda > Patellidae > Patella > Patella caerulea. Next base: position 21,569,694 of record JAZGQO010000011.1, read on the forward strand.
CAAGATTGATTGAGCCTCATTCAGCGAGAGTACATCTTTGCTGCCAACTTACTTTTGCTAGTAGTTGTTTGAGTCTCTGAGAGTTGCCATCATCCTCATCTTTTACCATCATCATTGGTTCTGTATTGTGTTTACTCTGTAGACGTTCAGGGAAAGTCATTGGTCAGTCAGGCTGTACGGCTGTAACTATCGGGGTCAAATCGTTGCTCCAATTGTGATCATCCTTGATCCCGATCGTGAAAGACATCGCTACCACATTCGTAGCCTATCGTATTCTTGTCGTCCCACAGTCAAAACTGCAACATTTTGGTGACAGAAGTGTCAGTGTAGTTGCTTGCTCCTAAATTGTGGAATGATTTAACCTCTGAAAATCCAAAACTGTGACTTTGACTACTTTTAAATCACAGCTGAAGATTCACTTATTTCGGGAGTGCTGTGAAAATTATACTTTCTTACCACTGTGAATATAACTACTTTGACATTGCGTTTTGAGTATGCTTTTTGGATTGATTTGGTGCTATGAGCATGTGCATTATTATTATTATCGTAACAGAACGCATCGGTTGCTGGTGGTCATATCGGAACTTATCTAACGGTACATGTACGTAACAGATCGCCCCAGATCGGGGACCCCGTTCGTGGACTCAATAGGGCAATCCTATCGGAACGTATCTGAACAGGAGACCAGATCGTGAAAAAAGTGTCATTGGAAACTGACCAATCGTGACCATATTGCATCCAAGCACACCAACTCGTACCAGAACGTATCGACTCGCATCAAACTCACACATGACTTGTGGTGGGAACTATTCTACGATATCTTGCGATTTCCAGTTGTAACGTTTTGTATTACATCATATATCAGTGTCTAATAACATCCTATTGTTGCCGATTGCTTTGTCGCACGTCGATATGAAAGATAAATATCTGGAGTAGACTTATACAAGTTATAAGTAACTAGTCCAGACAATAGTCAGCAATATCAGTCTATGTGGATGCAGACGTTAACCCCTATATACTACTATTGATTTCTAGCTTGCTATCAATACCGATTATAAAGAATAGTATTCTAGTACGTCAATGATGATTGCACAATTAGAAATAAACCATTCCTTTTTATATCATATATTGTTATCGTCCCTGTTCGTATCTTTTGTAACAATTATTGAACGTTTTTCCATTAAATGATTACAAAATAAAAGTATTTTTTTCTTGGTAAATACGATTTGATCGGAAAGCTAGCAGTAGATAGGAACGGCGGATATAATTACTATATAAATGGCGTCGCGTATGTACGAGGTAATTATGACTGACATAAAAACTCTAGATAATTACATTTTGTTTGTTAATTGTAATTTCTACCCTATCTATGTCTTCTCTTATCGCTAAACGTCACAGGTTATTAGAAATGAAAGCCAACAACAACCGTATGTTGTATTTTTATTGTATCAGAAATGTCTTGGGCTCTAATTTTATAGATTTTCCATTGAAGTGATCAACTATGTAATTTCAGGATAATTACATTTATGGTATGACAGTCAATTTTACTGCTTATCATTATAGTTTCTTTGGTGTTCAACGATCACTGGATGATCCCAGAGATAGTCGCAAACTCTTCCAGTAGCCAGGTTATACATAAAGACTGGGCTCGGACTCGAACTGTAATTGAAATGGTTTATCATCGTCTGAATCAAGTCATCGTGTTAACAAAGTGAAGCTTGAAGTATATAAATTGCTTACATGATATTTTAATGAAACGGCTCACCATATGAAGGTCATTTATCAATTAAAGGAGCAAAGCAGATGTCGAAGCGGCCACTAAAGGGCTAGACGAAATCAATCCAGTTATTTTATACCACTGGTGTTTCTCTACTTAAACTGGTTGATTTCACACGGTATGAACTGTGATTTACGTGTCTGGGTTCCTATATCTAACAATTTCAAATATTTTAATATCTATCATTATTATTGCACAAGTATGTGTATACGTCATATGCTAGTTATTATATATAATTTAAAGCATAAAATGTGTTTTCAAAATGTCACAAATTCATGGTTTAAGTACACAGCTCTTCTAGCGAGAAATAATCCGTAGGAACAGTATTATTTTTAAAACGATGGTCTAATGGCTATACTCAGACCCAGGACTTGTGGTCAGGGTTAACATATTGTAGTGTATTTCTTTTGATTGTTGTTTTGTAAATCGCCACCCACTTCCGGTTTTCCAGTGGGAGACGGTTAACAAATACACTTTAAAAGATAGTCATACTACAGATTGACATTAAATCAAAATGAGATTTATAAGGGATAGAGAACTGTAAAAAGGAGGTTCCCGTTATTTTCTCTTTTCATGTTTGATGTCGAAACAGCAGATCTGATCAAAAATCTTAAAAAAATTTAAATCATGTATATTTAATAGTTAGATCCCAATTTACAGTCATTATTACAACGATACCTTAACTTATACCCGTTTAATCGCGGATCTGAAAATGCAACTTTATGAACACACCTATATGTTACACCTAAGGACTTGCTACTATTTATATACGTCCACATTATTTCTTCGCCCGTGTCCGTCGGTCTGTTAGTTAATAGTTGGCTCGTTAACGTAATAGAGGTTACAGTTTTTAACGGATTTTTTCACGCTGTTTTGAAGCGTTGCCGATATTCTGGGTTATGGTTACAGTTTTAAACGGATTGGGTTTTGTTTTCAAATTTGGTGTGATGCTTCCGTCGGTAGTATACCCCCACCCTTGCTATTATCTGATTTTTTTACAATTTGTATTGGACCACTGGGGTCGTGAGAGGATATTCAGCGATGTGCCCATTCTCTTTTGCAGTAACCCATGAAAACCTTATGAACACGTTAGAGGCTACAATAATAATTTTTATAAGTTGTTTTTTTTATGGGAAAATCTTGAAGTCAAAGGGGATAAACCCTGGCTATTTTGGAATTTTGGGACTTCCACGTGCAAAGGTATGTACCCATAAAAGGTATTCTATTTTGAAATAGCTACAGCTTTTAGTGACCTTGTTAAGTAAGGTTATCATCTCTTTGGTGCTCAGAGGTTTTTATATCAAACTTTTTGTTTTGGGGTTTGTGGAATCGTGGTTCGAAAAAATAACATCGTTTACTACTACTGTTTTCATAATTTTGTATTAAATCGAACCTTTCTTCCCTTTTAATAACTGTAAATGATGTCTTCCAACCAACACATTAGAGAAAACAAAATACCTAACTGTTTTTTCTTCTGAGTCATTATTTGGTTTTGTCAGTAAGTCGAGATTTTTGACAGTCTAAAGACAATTTTTTAGACGAAGCCAAAATAAATGATCGCAAATCTCGGTTTAACGAACTCGCGCTTGTTTATTAAGTACTAATTGATGAGAAGAAAAGAGAATGCGTCACTTTGTTTAATGGTAAAAAAGCATGGGAGCGAGTTAGAAAAAAAAAATTCTGGGGGAATAAACTCAGTGACTCACACTAAAAATAAATATTCGTCATGACCAAAATGGGAATTTCTATCACTATATGCTAGTTGTACTTTGGTGATAATATGTAATGTTTTTGTTTGGAATGGGTTGTATATCAGTAACTGTGCTTTATCCTAGTTACAGATCTTGGAAACTTAATTGAGAGGTAATGTGTAATGTCTACTTAATTGTCAAGGGAAGTTCATAATGCTAGATTTATGTTTCACAGATAATCATTATAATATTTATCTACTTTAATTTGTTTTATTAAAATATTGTTTCTTTTGATTTGTTTATCAAAATATATTTGTATAAGATACCAATCAATAACAAATTATTTATATTACTTTATTTAAGATTACATATTATTAGTAAACAACCCCACTACACCTTCTCGTTGTTCGTATTATTTCGTTTCAGTGTAGCTTTTTATATAAGATTCGTTCGGATGGGACGAAAAACAGAGGTGCGGTGAACACATTGGCTTACACGTAAAATATCCATTGGCAGTTGGAATTCGAGATAAGAGTAGACCGCAGCGCCGCTTCCCGGGCAAAATTTCCCTCGTAGCACACTGTACGGCATATGCCCGTCTTCGCTATAGCCCAATTTAGGAGCAAAACAGTAGGACGTTAAACCTTACTTTCAATAAGAAAATCATACATTTGCCAATTTCTCAACCGACATTGGTAGAACTCCATTGGACAGTTGACAGTTTCGTCCATTTTATGCAAAACGACCAATTTTGTATTTCGATGTATTTTCATGCGTATTCCCAAAATGTGGGTAGCAATTAAACAAATTAATCTACGGGCTCGTGAGACGGTATATTTTGTATTTGGTTGTATGTATCATACGTATTCACCAAATGTCGGTATCAACCAAAGAAATTAATCCACGGGCTCGTGAGACGGTATATTTTCCACGCAGTTAAGATTATGTTGTGTGAGTAGGGGTTATTTTTTAAAGAAAAGGACAATGTTTCATAAACTCTTAAAGTAATTTTATACACCCACATTGGTTTGCCCTGACGACCGTCGTCAACAATTATTTTGTGAATTTAATGGTCAGAAGAGGACGAATCCTGTCGATATTCAGGATTCCGCCACCTAATTTTCGAAAAAAAATGGAACGCGTTAAAGACTATATAGCGGATTGTTTTCATATTTATTATTTCGTGATAAGCATAGGGGTTATGAGAGGACGAGCCCTAAAAGCGGGATTACATCCCTTTGCCAAAACCATCTGAATGTAATATAGGCTACAGTTTTTAATGTATTTTATTTGGTTTGAAGCAATGTGCTTGTGAGGAAATAAAATCCAATCGATATTCAGCTTTCAACAGCCTTCTATTCTAGAGTTATGCAGACTTTTCACTAACCCCTCTTTTCAAAGGCATTGTTTTTCTTTTCAAGTTCGGTGTGAAACAACAGGACTTTGCGAGAATGAATCCTATTGATTTTCAAAATAGGCGTGAAGCAGTGGGCGCGTGAGAGGTTGAACACTGCATTTATTATTTAGTGTTCATATTTGGTGTGAATCATCAGGATTGTGCCAAGGCGAATCCTATTGATTTTCAAAATTGGTTTTAAGCATTGATGTCATGAGAGGATGAACCCTATATGTATTTAGTGTTCCGCGACCTTTCGTTCCGAAATGACCCCACCCCCTTTCAAGAAAAACTCGTAAAAGCACTAAAGCATCAAGTTTGTATTAGATTCCCAGCAAACAATTAAACATCTTTTAAACGTATTAAAAACGTTTTAGTTAGGTTTCCAAAACGTTTATTTTCAAAGTTTAAAAAACCTCAAATTGTGGACTCTTTTTAACGTTTCTAAAACGTTTTGGCTAAACGTTTTTTCTTACGTAATAGAAACATTAAAACAACGTTGAAAAAAACATTTGAAAAAACATAAAATAAACGTCTTAAAAACGTTCTTGGACACGTTAATTTGAACGTTTTATCAACGTTTTTTAATTCAATATAAAAAACGTTTTTTTTGGTCCTTTAAAATAGTTTCTTCCTCAGTCATATATTTTTGTTTGTACATTACTTTAGCGTTTGTGTTGACTGTAAATGTTGATGTCATTAGGTAATAGAAACACCTCTGTATTCATTATATTTTCATTCCGTTACCCATATTGATTCAAACAAGTGACACCAGAGGAATCCTCAGATTTATGCGAGTTATAAAATATGAACTAAAAATTTTTAAAGTTGGTAGGGGTCTTTAGAAATGGGGAGACCCGGAGAAAACCCACGAGGTTGGATATACAACCCTACTCCTTGTCACATACAACCGGGGAATCAAAACCAAGTCAGTTGACTCAATGGCCATTCAACCATCCACCCACTCCATCCCATCACTGAAATAAATTAAATATCTACCAACTGCAATATTTTACCTACAAGACTGACCATAAAAAATCTAAAGCTGGTAGCTAAAAAGAAAATAAATAAATATTGTAACATATATTTATTTTAATTGCATTTGGATAAATCAAACTAGGGCTAATAGTCTATATAACACATTACGACAACACTCAACAGTCATTGAAGTAGACCACCACTGTCACTGATCCAGACGTTTGTCTTTTTTAACTGTAGACAGACATACATGAATACACTGTATGAATATGACTATATAGCTTACAACGGCTACAATTTCCATTAAGTTGTATTAAAACGAGTTCTGGATATTTGAAAACTTGCGATATTTTGCACAATCTTCTTCTGTATTATTTATTAATATTCTAGAATATTTTTTGTGTAATTGGTAGAAAACATAATCTTCTTCACAAATCCATGTGCGCAGGTAAAAATTTTATTTCCTAAATAGTATTAAAAAGTCCAATAATTTCTCCAATTTGGCATTTCTCGGCTTCAAATTCAACTAAAACACCGACGTAAACTCTAGCCTATAATAAATTTTGAGTGTTAATCATTTTATAATAAGTAGGCGTTTGCCAATACGACTCCACTAAACAGATGAAAGTTTATAAAACAGTACACAATTCAGTCGACCTCTAAGAATAACTGTAATCGCTAAATGATAAAAGAAGACTAAAACGTTCTATAATAGGTAACTATTCTGTACTTAAACAATCAGTTGGGATGATCATGGATTAACTGTAAAAATAGATAAAATACAAATCGTAAGTTATACAGTAGGCCTATGTGGAAACTAAGGGAAATTAACTTCTCTGAACAATCATGAAACTTGAAACCCTATCAATTTAAATATGATAGATAATAGAACAGTCCATTATACAATACTACAATTGAAATAGACTCTTCCAGTTCCAGACATAACAATTAACCCAAAACTAAATGATTCAAATGCATTATAATTATAAAATAAAAACACAAAAGTTTCTGGACTAAAGTAAAACATATATATGTGCAAGACAAATGCATTCATTATATCAATCAATTAGGATGTAATAAAACCTAAAATAGTCAATTTACTTTGCAAGGAGGGCTCTATAATAAAATGAAAATAGAATTTTGGCTACGCCAAGTGGAAAGGGTACGAGTCGAAAATAATCTATATAATTATCGACACAATTAATTGTTATAAATAATAATTATTTCTAAATGGACACAAAATATTAATTAATAACATACCAAATTGTCAATTACTACACCCTGCAACAACCTCTTAAACTTGATAATTTACCACAGCTATAAAAGTACAGACATCAAGTTTGGCTGGCATTCCTTCTATGGCGGAAAGATGCTTAAATTTGGGTCAACTGTCAACATTGGGAGTGTTTTAAAAAATATTTATAAGATAAGATAATCTGGACCCCTATTGGTTTTTTATATTCATTAAATATATAGGTATAGGCCTATTTTGCAAAAACAAAAATGTTTTTATCGATCTTTATAGTTACAGTTATTCTTTTTGGTAAATATATAAAAACCTTAAAGAAACATTTAAAAAACGTTTATATTATCATTTATTATAAACGTTTCTAAAACATAAAAAAATATATATTTATTACGTTTCACGTAAACGTTAAAGTAATGTTTGTCAGGCAACGTAAGTTATAAACGTGTGTTAAACGTTTAATAAATGTTTTTAAAATTGATTTTTTTCATATGACGTGTAGGGTAATTTATACCTATTTATTGGGACATTATAAACGTTTCATAAACGTTAAAAAAGTCATATTTACAACGTTTCAGTGCAAACGTTAAAAAAATGTTTTGTAAGAAAACGTTAATTATGAACGTTGATTAAACATATATTAAACGTTTTTATCAATGTTTATCGAAAATTTCGTAAAAACTTTCACTTCAAACGTTTAAAAAACGTTTAATAAACATATTTTTTTACCTAACCTTTTAGAAACCAAGAAAAAACGTTTTTTAAATGTTTTGTGTTTGCTGGGTTATTTTGTTTAATTCAGTGTGAAGCATTTGGGTTTTGAGAGTAACGATAGAAGCCTTACTTCTAAACAGATTTTCTGAAGCTTGAAATACGGTGAAGCATTAAGAATCATTATCAAATTTGGTCAACATTAAGGCTTCCCTTTCGGATCAGTTATTGTTTGAGGCTATCGTTTTTTAGAGACATGGCCGGTGTGCGGGCGTATGGTATCGCGAAAGTACTATACCTATAATATATTTAACCGGAAGTGATTTTATCGATTTGTTAATAACAGACGTTTGACTGAAGACATAGCAGATACACCGAATGATCTATTACCCCCAACTAGACTGGTGATATTCAACATATTATTTCGAGTTTTTTCTAAAACACAATACGTTTTACGGTACTGACTTATCAGATAACGAACAGACTAGACAGTTTTAATCTATGTGACAAAGTAACAGTTGGTTATTTATAATGAACGTGGTGTATATGATATAAATCACGATTACAATCATAGCTGACATCAGAAATCTATGACGTATATACAATAGATTAAAAACAACGGAAAGATAAATGTACAATAAAATCAATGAAAAGATTCATCTCATGGAATTCATACATTGATCAAAGTCGCACGGTGGCAAATTAATTGTATGTTGTCCAGTTTGTTGTCCAATTGTATGTTGTCCAATCGCTCATGTACATTTATTTAAATAAATGTATACAATTGGGTCTTTATTCCTGTTAGGGTGTTTGGGATTGGGGTGTATAAGGATATCCCTTCGAAATAAAAATAGGATTGAGAGTCCTCCCTTCGAATTCGGGATTAGTCCTCCCTTCGAATTCGGGTTTATATTCTACAGTATCTATTATTATTATCCAATCAGGTTTCACGCATGTCTTTAAATTAATTACGGTAACAGTAATAATTTTCTTCTGAAGTAAATTAAAATTTGAAATTTTATTATGCCTGGTATACCTTGTTAGAAGGTGTTATGGTAAATAAGATGCTATTTCCGTTTTATGTTTTATTCGTGAATCTCATCTTTCATGACTGATAATTCTCTCTCGATATAAGTGAATAATCTAAGATCATATTACGTTATAGCTCGGACTATTTAAGGCTTAGCATACCAATAGTTGACCAGTGTATTTATCCATTAATCTAACCAGAAACGTGTCCTCTGTGGGTTGTGTTTAATGGTTCTAACTTGGTTTGGTGTAATGTGACCGAGGGTGGCCCGTAATCTAATGTAAGCTACAGACTTCTTAAGAAGATATCACTGGCATGGACGTGTTAATACGGGGATAACAAGATTTTGTCTAACATTGAGTGTATATAAATTACTAACAGGATATCGATGTAATGAAGACCTATGATTGATTTGGGTATTTACTGCTTCTTAAATTGGACATAAGGAGAATGACAACTAGCAACTAACCGACGGCTTATTTCCTCAACCTTTTACACGCTGCGTTCGCGGATATTAAGCAAGACATTTAGATATTTCGATCAAGGTGCTTTTATAACCCCTGACTGGAGTCGTAAATTATCAACTAGACTGACTCGTCGAGTGTCAAATGACGCTGAAAGATTGCTTACTGAGTTTTAGTAGCCTTTAAAAAGATTCTTCAAGGGGGATCAATTTATATATTTTTTCCAGGCCTGTTAGGATGTTATAAGTACAAGAATAATTCTATTGGTAATAATGTTTTATTTATGTTTCTGACTTCCACTATCTGAACACGAGATTGTCCCTTTCTAACAAACTGTGAGACATTACCACCGGCGTTCGGCAGATATTTTCATATTGTTTGTTATGTTGCTTATTATATACCTAGTTACTAAAGTAAACTAGAAGTCCCTAAATAATATACTTTTAGTCCAGGGCATTCCTATTAGTTGAGAAAGCGTCCACAAGAGGACAGGGCAGGAGGTGCTAAGGCTTCAATAAGCGATTTTGACCAAATTTTGATTAAATGTTGGGTTAGCCCTAAAACACATATCAGATACAGACTGAGAAAATTGTAAAAAAAAAGTCATAAGGTAAAATTGCCAAATTCTATCTTATTTTAAACACGAAAGCACTCTTATTGTACGTAGCAAAAGGATCAAACACCCACCGTTGTAGTGCTGTTACCGTTAAATTAAATTCAGACGATTCGGGAGAACGTGATCTGTATACCGACTGGATATCAAAGCCTATTTCGATTCCTCATTTGTCGTCAACCAAAGTTTGACGCCCTATAGCTACTTCTTTAAGGGGATGGGTACAGAAAATTTTTGTTCACGCGAGAAAGCAACCGATCAACCTTAGATGTCAAAAATAAAATGACAAAACCCATAAAATTATCCGTAATTCAGACATTATGAAGATACTTAACAATAGTACATGAAAAAACAATTTACAGTATTTTTTTTTTATCTTTTTATACATATGGTGTTTACTACCAACACTAAAATACATTCGAATCTGATTTATCAAAATGTTCTGAAAGAAATACTTTTAAAAGCCTGTAGCAGTTCAGGGATCACCTCGAGGCGATGGGAATTCGCCTGTGCAGTTGTCATTGGATTATTGGCGTGTTCCATGAAATAATGCGAACACAAATGAAAAATTAATCTGAAGATTTTGATAATTCGTACTGAAATTTACTAAAACGTCAGAACAAAGCATTTGTTTAAATTAATATGGTGCATAAATTAATATTAAATTATACACCAGAGAACCAAAACAACAAGTAATATTCATAGCACTACAATTAAGTTGTAGATATACATGTATAACAATATTAGTCATTAAACGCAACTTTCAGAATACCAGTCGGCAAAACGTATTGGCTAATTTACAAGACATAGTATCACATCTGAAATAATTCTAAGGCGTACAGTGCCGGATTTAACTACAGGGTTTGCAGACATAATCCTGTGATCCCTAGATCGAGGGATTTTTATTACACACTTTCCTCAATAATGTTTAAAACAAAGCTCGTATTCCTCTAGTCGTGGGGATGGGGGATTGCTTTGGGTCTCTCTTATGCTAAATCGGCGCCTAAGGGGGCGGGGGGACTGGCTGCGCTCGTGAGCCAAAGCCACTAACTTCGATATATTATAATGCTCCCAAGGGTAGCCTATTTGAAAAGGAAACTTTAAATATGTTAAAGGGACAATACGATAAATATCAAATCAAATAAATACTATTTTACACGCTAGCACAATGGTACAAATGACAGATAAGGATAAAATGAAGACGTAAAATGGTAAGAAATTTTATTTCTGTAATTAAATTTGAAAAAAAAAAGTTTCACAAAAGCTCATTTTGAGCACGTTTCAATAAGCTGTATATTTTAAGTATGTTGCATTCTGGTCAATTTTTGTACGCTGATTGATACTATGTACTTAGCACTTCAAAACCATCTGAAGCTAGTCTGCTTGCGACCATGAAACAAAAGTTATTGTATCTTGTTGTGTACTTTAGGGAAGATATGAATATGGTATACCTTCATATACATGTAAGTCCACAAAACATAGTGCTTGAATGAAAGTTGACCACCCTCTTTATCAGACAGTGCCGAACCAGAACGTTACTATTGCGACTTAGAATGCATTATATGCTTAAAAGGGTGATAAAATACGTGCGTGAAAATAAATTGTTATCCATAAAATGACTATTTCCAGCACAGTAATTTATAGCGACATGAGGATGGAATCACTTCAGCATGCCACTTCTGGTACATATGTTTGATGACACACCCCCCACACCCAATTTAGCCTGGTCTTTCCGCGGATACCCTCTTGACACTATAGTTTTGACTTAAGAATTGATGAGATCTGATTGGAGGTCTTCTTCGTGTCCGTTGTAAAAGTTCATAGCTATATCAGTGGAGTAGATTTCGGGTCTTTAAATGACTGATAACTTTGAGTCTTGTATTTAAAAGTCAATTAAATAACCAAAATCTAGATGATATCCTGCTTTGACCTTCAATTAGAAACTTGTTCCTTTTCCAAAGTTCTGGGGTTTAATAAGTTTAGGCCCATCCGGGAATTAATTCGTATGGACCCAAAAGTCAGTATATGTCTATAATAATGTATCTTTAACGCATGCATAACAAAACTTTCGCAATACATTGCGTATGACGGAAGAGTATTTTGATATGAAACAAGGGCTCGTACTTTGCATCCGCGGATATAAGAAACGACTTAAGACAATATTATGTGAATATTGATCAAATGCTTTTGGCTAGGAAACTTGACAGCTCAATTATCAATAAGTAGCACACTACAAATATTAGTAAACACTAAAAAACGAAATTGGATAGAACTATGAAAATATAAAACCGAGAATTCAAACTTGTAGTGGTATTTTATTTTCAATCATCCAAGGTCATGCATTCATTTGTCAGTTGAATTTATAACTAAGTTACAGTTTTCTGTTTATTAATCGATCAATGTTATATGAGTTCTGTTCGGGTTTGTTGTTATTCAGATTAAATCTATATTTGATGTAAGGCCTACCATTTGTTCAATAATGCACTGTGACATATCAGTAGAAGAAATTGTTGGGATGTGTATAACAAACAATAGCTGCACATTAGACGGGTAAAGATAATATCTATATATATATATATGTATTTAAAATACAGATGTGGTGTTATCCTTTGCCAATCGTACGTTATACGTATTTCATTGAAAAGCACGTCCGTGGCAGTGTCTGTATTTTAAGTTGTTTAATGTTCTCGTCATAAAGACATTGCGTAAAATATTGAAACAGCACTCGGTTAACTTAATATATTACTTAATGTCTCGCCCTCGACCATTAAACAACACATAGTGGGTACCGAGAACAAATTGCAACATATTTTCTTTAACTAGGTTCTGATAGAAGGCTGTCTGCGCGCTGGTAGTGTTGGTAGTTTTGAGAAATTAACATAAACCCAAAATGTTCAGCATTAGTCTCTTCAGAGCATTATAATGTATTATGAGTATCAGAAATGGTATGAGGGTTTGGTTAATTATGGAATTGCATTAAAGAATCGGGTAAATAACATTTTTTGAAGTCAGTAAGATTCATAAAACAATGTCCTCAACCATGTATGTATAAAATCATTGTATCGGGAGCAGGCGCCGGTATGCTGTTATTAATATCCATGCCTGTGTATGTAGGAATATCATATGACTGTGGTATTTAGTAGATTTTGTATTGAAATCTTTTCTGGTCTTTCTGGTGTCGTACATATTGTCGCAGCTATCAATAAACGTCTTTTTTGGGGGGCAGAATCTTTACTAATGTCGAATTCACTGACGGTGCCAGCCGTCGGTGGTTGGAGGGACACAGCTGTGGTAACGTCCAAGGTTAAGGGGGCAAAGGCACGAGCTTCAACTAGGGTTAGGGGGGCCTCCTCCAGAAAATTTTGAAAAACAGGATGCCGGAAATGCAGCCTGGCAGTATTAAAGGCACTAATCGTTGAGGTAAACTGTCAAAAGAACGGACTTGCGAACCTCGAAGAAGCCCAATCACGAGCTGGGTATGGGCAGAGGCGGACCAAGACTCTGGTGGGCCCTAGGCAACTTGACCAGCTGGGCCCTTTTGCTTAACTGGTTTCAGAAATCGCTTCCTCTTGTTCGCTCGGCGACTCACTATTCTCGATGATTTCATCTACTGAGCAGTGACCCCGCCACGATAAACCAGATACCAGCTTAATTTTTTTTTCTGTTCTCCCATCCACACCTTTGAATTTGGGTCACAACAACGACGAACCGGCCTACGCTGAAATGACACGGCCTTCATATATACCAAGCTTACGCAAGGCGAGCGAGTGACCAGTCTCCCAGTTGGAGAGAGCGATCACTCTAAAGTTCATCCGGAGCGCTATGGGGTCACTGACCGTGGGGGCCTTCTTCCCTCGTAGTGAACGGCCAATATAACCGAGTTACGTTAGTCGGAAGCGTAGTCCAGTGAACTAAATAATGTAACACATCCATTTTATGAAGGTCGTCAAAAATTTTATGGGCCCTAGGCAGCTGCCTATAGGGTAATCCGTCTCTGGGTAGAAAATTTGGAAAATTAGACTGTCGGAAATACTGTCTGACAGTGTTCAGTCAGGCACCGATCGAGATAAATAAATCTGACCACATACCGTCCGTCGCCTGATCACTAGTTTATCCGACCAGAGAACAAAATGTCAACCCAACGGACTAGCGAACCTCAACGAAGTACCCTTGTGAGCGTCAAAGTAGCGACTCCTTGTGTGGGGGATACACCACAAGAAATTTTTTTAAAAAGGCTGTTGGAAATGCTTCCTGGTAGTATTCAGGCACCGATTGTGGAGATAAATATAGCTGATCGGATGCCGTCTGTCGCCTGATCACTAGTCTTTCCGACCCCAAAGAGGAAAGTGTCAAATGAACGGACTTGCGAACCTCAACGAAGTCCCCAATAATTTGAAAAGTAGACTGCCCGAAATGCAGACTGACGGTATTTTAGGCATTGACCGTCGAGATAAATAGAGGTTACCTGATACCACCTGTCGCCAAATACCTAGTTTTTCTGGCCAGAGAGGAAAGTGTTAAACGGGCAGAGTGAGTGACTCAAAGTAAATGAATATTTTCACCGCGGTATTTTGTGACATAGACTGCCGGAAATGCGGGCAGACGCCATTTCATTCACTGGTCGTCGGGGGAGGGGGGGGGGACGCCGCCACTGGCCGCATTCTTGACATTGCATCACCATGAAAGAAAGAAGTTTTTGTCCTAAATAATATCGACCACCAGCCGTTGTTGAATTGGACGCAATGTCTGCATTATAACTGTCCTTTCGGAACTCTGAGATGGTGAAATAGAACAATTAGAAGATCAGTACATCTTCTCCAATGAACTGTGTGACACCTGTGGACAGTAGATATATCAGCATGCGCGATAGCCTCTTTTCAATAATTGGCTTGTGTCCATTAGTTTCCAGAAAGAAACACCAGGTCAGACAGTTGACATTACACCCGGTCAAACACGGGTTCCAAACCAAGCCTAATATACATAACAAAAACAACCCTTTTAATATCATATTGTACCAGTGTCATATCATCCAACATCATATCACATCATTGTGTAGCAGTCTTCTATTCGGGTATTGAAATAATTCAATACGCATTCTAAGTTGCCACCCACGTGCCCATTGGAAAAACAGATTCTATACGAAAGAATTTTGCTCTCAATTTTTTTTTACCAAACCCTGAATTCCTGTTACAAACCAAATGACAAATATTATAAATAAACACTTGGGAACCAACTGTACAAATTACACACTCTTTCATATAAAAATAATTATATTCATTGAAAAGTTTACCGAATAATAACACTTTATCTGGTAGAGTTTGCCACATCAGCCTGTCTGGAGATTAATTTCAATTCGTTGAAGAAAATAATAACTAGTTAAGGAATGCCGGTGTCTATATTAATGAATAATTAGTACAGTCGAATAACGAAATATAGCAACATATGTGGGTATTCCACAAAACGAAAATTTCCATGTACGAATGTCATTAATTCAAGTTAATGCGTGTTCATTGATTTCAGGGGACTTTTTTTTATATAAGTAACCATTTAGGAGATAGATGGTTTGTTTTATGTTCCATTTTAATCGAAGACCAATTAAAGTACATTTAGTAGAGAAGGAAAATCCCACTGTATCTAAATACTGGGTAATGCTTTATTGACTTGTTTGAACACCAAGTGTTTTCCCTCTTGGTGTGTATTTAAGTAATTTTAAGACCATCATACTTTGGGGTTTCTGTTGTCTTGCCAATGTATCCCCAATAGAAAAACATATCTTTACATACTACTTATCCAACGTAAGCTTAGTCTAGACTGTAATCGGTGGCTTATTTTCTGGTTAATTGCAGGAATTATATTAGATAAATCAGCACACGATGTGGAGCGAGCCGTATCCAGGGTAATAGCCTACAAGAATAAAAATAACGCTCATACTAGAATTTTATTCAACACAACAATTGATATAGTCGATGTATCAGATAGCTACAAGTTAAGCCAAGCCAGTAAGTTTAATTATATCAGTATCTACATTATCTACACAATTTCCGAAAGGGTTATCACGGCGTGGGTGGGGGTAAATAACTTATTATTATCTATACTTGTCGTTTGTTTGTCTGTCTGTTGGTCAATCTGTTTCACAGAGGATTACTTACGAATTATCTCTGTAACCGATGACTGTCTACAACACGTGCGTTGACTGCAAGCGGCGTTGGTCATTGGCTCAACGGCTCGTGCAATGTTTACTTAACACCTAACTGCTTCGGGCAAAATGATGCATTTTACGCATTTTAATATCCATTTACACTAAATAGGAAATATTTTTTAACTGCAAATACTTCAAACGTCTTTATTTATTTTTCTTTTACCTCAAAAAAATATTTGAGAATTTAATTTGTCGGAGAGAAAAAAGTTAATATGCCGTACTCATTAAGCCTCGTCGAAGTCATGCTTATCAGTAATCGTAGCGGCCAAGCGAATATTCACTGCAAGATCAGTTTGTCTGTTGGTCTGTTCGGTGTTCATGGTTACACAAGAGCTTTCACAGGGCTGAAATTATGTGTATAGGGCTAGCTCGCACCGGAAATAACATAAGTTTCCAGTTTCGTAGTTACTGACACAGAACGGACAGCACCGGGTTATCCGCTTGTCATATATTAGTGTATGTGTATGCCAACTGCATAACAATGTTACTGGTCGGTCAAGTCCAACATACTTCTGCTGTGCATGACAAGTTCATTGATTTATATAATTATTATACAGCATATCCACAATACCATATGGGTGACCAGACCACCAGACTATGATTGTGCACTGCTACCGCTTCACTTTTGAGGAGTTCATATAGTTAGTCGTACTTTTGCTATGCGGCCATTCTTGCACATAGGCACTATGTAAATATCACTTTTTAATTAATTAAATAAACAATGATTAATACCTTTCAATTAAAATGACAAGAAATGTAATGCTTTCCCTAAATTTATTAGTGGTATGAAATAAATGCCTATTATATAAGCTAACGTTTTTCTACAACTCGCCGTCTTAAATCCCTCTATTCTAGTTCTAGATTGATTATTTGAAAATAGAAAGACATAGCAAAGGTGAAGGGTCAAAAGACCAAAATCAGGACGACCAAGTAGTAATTTCCCGTTAGTTTAATACTTGATAGACGCGAAAACGATGGACAGAATTTAACTTGGTCGGTTAGCTGAAAGGAAGATTTCACTAATCAAATATTTTACAATATCCACCAATTGATCGATTCTTATAAGCTCAATTATTTACCCCTCACGCACGATTTTGGTAAAAAAAAAATCCTTTGATTGTCACTCGACTAGCGAGGGGCACTTATTGGTTGTTTAGACAGTGACGTGTTGATTTCTAAAGGGATTTCATTGAAGCGGCTAATCGGTAATAGAACGCCAAAGTCACAAAAGATGGAATGGTCTAAAAGTGCCTAATTGAAGCCACCCTTAGTTATATATGTTTGATGAAACCTGAGGGCTAGAGTAAATGAATGTCACCAATTTATGTCCCTTGTTCGGAAAGGATCATGTTTTGTCTGCGGTCTTCGGTAATTGGCAATTATGATCATCTTCTCTTCTAACGAAAGCCATGAATATCGCTCTTGAATGACATGACATGTGGGCAGTATCTATTAAACGTGAATAGTTCTAAATTCTGTCTAAATGTAATGATTTCTATTTGAAGGTAAGTCAGGCTAAAACAATAATTATGCTACCAATGTTACGATGTTCGTGTAACACGTAAGCATGTGAAATCATGGATATGATTGTGGGTAACAGGGTGTTTGGTGGTCTGTTGTGGTGATTGACGTCGCGATAAGGAGAGGGTCAGAAGAAAAAATACAGATTTATGCCTTGGAGTCCAGTATATCACACCAGAAACGCAGAAATCACAAAAGTGAACTTTTAAAAGAAATACTTGGTTGAATTGAGATTGTATTACAAGGGAGTGCAAATTTTTTCATGCTATCTTTCCTATTTCAGTTTGTACACAACTTCACAATGGAGTATTTGTTTTGTTTGGTACCAGCAAACCTAAATCTTTTAATACCATCCAGTCTTACAGCCAGGCCTTAAATATACCGTACGTTGTCTTCACATCTAACAGAAATGATGCCAGCGATGGCTACCGTTACGAAATTAGCCTGAGTCCCTCTTATATTGAAGTCATCATAGACCTTGTTAAATGGTTTGGTTGGGGTAAAATTTACTATCTCTTTGATTCCGATGATGGTGAGTTAAGTGATATATAATTAAAAAACTATCCGTTGAATCTCTTTTAACTGAGATACTTGAATCATTAAGGTCCATTGATTTGCTATGCAATACTAAATGAATGAACTTCTAATAATGAAGAAAACTAATGTCCTTTACTTTCGTATTTAAAGGGGCATTAGGTAAGATTAGATAACGAGCTGGCAGTCCTCGCTATAATAGTTGAAAACTTCAGTCAAATAAGTTCTCTCTGAACCAAGATATTATTGCGATTCCATTTTAAACTAGCCTCGATCGTCATTACCACAGTTTGTACGATAATAAACAAAACCTCGATTATTCATTTTTAGGTTAAATAGTACATCAAAAATTTTGTTTTACGTATAGAAAAGGGTGATCTTTCCGTGGTTAAACGTTCATATTGTTGAGATTAAGCGCTAGAATTGGCAAAATTCTTGAATATTTGTATACAATGCTAACGATGGCATCGAGAGTTGAATATGTTCTTGATAAGTTAATTAATGTCTAATTGATTAAGGTTAGATTTTAGGACTAAAGAACAGTCTGCAATAGGCAGAAATAGCTTTTATAATTTCTAAAATAATAGTCATAGTAAACAATATGAGCGGTTACGCGACCTCTGAAATTGTTCAACTCAGCGCCCAACAGACTAAACCAGACTTATTTCACATAAAAAACTAATATTGTTTTGTTATTTGAACATTTAAATTACATTAATATTCTCTTGTACAAATAAAAGCCTAACAAATTATGGAATAACATTTATCAATAACTTGTTTTCTTTCATTTTTTTGATGAGAGCTTATCACTAAATATAATTAGGCGTGCTCTATTCAGTGTGCATTAAAACATCAAGAATTCCAAACTTATTAATTCAATTGATAATGACTGCATGCGTCATATTTTTCAAGAATTATTCTGCTTTATTGATAATCACGTTTTCGTTGATAAAGTGCATGAGCTATCGACCGATTTTAAATGTTTTGTTTGCGTTTATTTTCTTCCACAAAAATAAGATTATCCGTTCTCATTTATGTATTCAGGTTTATGGCAATTGCAAAAAATATATGATGCTTTCCGAGACCCAGTGAATAATATAATTATTGATGCCAGACGTATCCGAAATTTGAACGACTCCCATGAAATGCTTCGAAGAATGGACAGGACTGGTACCCACAACAAGAAAAGAATAGTTATTGCTTTGTCTAGCGCCACATCCTATCAGCATTTATTAAATCAAGTAACTGTTTCTATTCTTAGAAGATATTAAATTGTACTCTATCTGTGCTTATTATGTCTAGATTGACAGTATAGGTCTACCAATGCTTTAGCTGAAATTTGATTTGTCTACTTTCAATTTGATTATTTTATAAAAAAATTAAAACAATCTACCCATGAAGTATAAAAGACAGTGCCATTTTGATTATTACAAATATCTTGTATTGGTATTCCTAAGGACGAATTCCAAAATTATAGGCGATGCTTTTCGTAAAATGGTTATCACCTAATGCAAATTAGGTTCACTCATTTTTTTGTTTTACATAGCATGTTCCCCGTGGTATATATAACCTGAACATTGTGAAGGGGCGATTTGGGCATGGGGCATATACCTGAGAACATTGTGATATCTTAGTTTCAAAAGACATGGTGCTCGAGATGAAATCGGATTGAAATCGTTACTTTAAAAAATAACAACAAAAACCCATTAAGGGCCAGCTTAGCAATGATCCAATTTAACTTGCCAAGGGCCTTATAAACGTTTAATGGCGTATCATTTCCTATCGTGTTATAAAACAAAATCCCAGAACCTTGAACACCGAGCTTAGCATTAATCCAATTTACTTATTCAACTTGTATGAGCTTTAACACTGTGTTTGTCTCTTATTGGGAAATATTTTGTCCATTAATTTGTCACCATCTTATTGTCTGTTGTACATAATATTACTTACCCTTGGGGATTAGATAAAGCATCCCTGTAAACCATTTATTATTAGATCTGTTCTCAGTTAATATTATCTTATATTTCAGATTGTTGATGTTGGTATGAATAGAGACGGGTATCATTATTTATTAGGTGGACCAGTATGTACTTTAAGCTCATTTTCAATCACATAAATTCTTATCTTCAGATTTTATTTCACATACATGTTTAGTAAAGTTCATTTATGTTACCTTAAAATACCGTCGGATTTATTTAGCTTGTTATAAATAAGAAAATAAGGTTTTTATTAATGATTATAGAATCGAAGATTAAACACTGCATGTGCGAGTTTGTAAAGAAAACGACAGTCGCTAATATCTTTAAAGATGTTTTTATAAGATTTAGATTAAAGGTTTGACTTTTCTTGGTCTAAAAGTTAATGAAATATAAATATGTTTATTATCGTAGCAATGGTACGAGTATCCGTTCCATCGTTTTTGAACCCACGGTTGTTCCAATTATTAAAATTCGGCCTCCCAGCGGTCTAGTGGATTAATTATAGGCTTGTCGTGTTTATACATTGGTATTAAATAATGTAATTTTAAATGATATCGATCTTAAAAAAATTACGTTTAATTGAAAGTTTACAATCCCGGGCGACAAATTTGTAATATTATTCCATGTTTATATCAAGTTATCAAAGGGGATAATTTTGGAGAAATGTTATAGAAATTGAGTATTACATCTTGGGCGGAGGAATTTCTATTTGAGTTTTCATGTGTCTAGATCTCGGCAATTAAACATCACCAAATTTTCATAGATCACAATTTGGGTGGTATGCAATAATATTTCCACCTGTGCTCCCTAAAACAAGAGGGGCGGGGTCTAAATGGTCAGCGTGTCCGCACTGTATCACTGGCGTGGTTTCGATTCCCCGGTTGTACGTGACAAAGAGTAGGGTCGCATGTCCAACCTCGTGGTGTTTCTCTGGGACCTCCGGTTTCCCCCCACTGCTAAAGACGTCTACGCGAAAGCGAATATTGAGATAAAATCAAACCGTGATTCCCTCAATGACCTATTTTGTGTCGACTGGACGTTAAACCCCATCTCTCTCGCTCTCTCTCTCTCTCTCTCTCTCGAACGGAGGGCCTGACAAGGACAGCTGTCTAGTTGTTCGGATGGTACGAAAAATGAGGTCCCGTGTACACATTGGCGTGCACGTAAAAGATTCCTTGACAGTTGTAATTCGATGTAAGAGTAGGCCGTAGCGCCATTGTCCAGGCAAAATTTCCCTCATTAGGACGTTAGACCTCATTTCATTAATTCTTCCCTTCCCCCCGCGCCCCTCCCCCCTCTCTCACTAAAACAACTTAATTTCAGCACCCCGTTATCATTACGCAAATCTGTACAAATATAAATGTATACACATTGTTTAATAGGTTTTGGCATCACTACACCCTATTTCATCAAATTATTGAACTTTAATAAAGAATAAAAGAAAACATGTTTAGATCATGCTATGCATCTTATGTTGAACAAAAAGGCGTCTATTCGGTTGATGGAAGTAAATATTCGCGTCAAGACATAAATGTGTTGGCGTGATTGCTTCTGTATTTCGATATAGGCTTGTAATCAGATTTTTTGCACACATTATTGCTGGTAACCAACTAATTTGAGTGGTTGAGCGGTGAGGTAAATCATGGCTAACTTTTTGAAATCGGATTAAAGGTGGTCTCTGGAGTTCAGCCACAATATCCGTTTACGTCGATAAAAGGGATTGTTGCTGCCAGCATGTTGAGGAATATCAAACACTCTATATTTACGACGGTAAAAACAGTAATAACTCGTCTCTCTTTCAGGATATTGGAAAATTGGATCTGAAATCTTTTATTCACGGAGGGGTAAATGTGACGGGATTTCGATTATTTAAGCCACAAAGTCAAGACCAACTGGCAAAAATTTTAAAACCACCCAAAGATCCAAACAAAGTGAGAAATAAACTACGAGGTCGTCGTATTTCTGTAAGTAAAACATAAAAAATATTGATTACATACGTGTAATATACTCCTAGTGCTGTAATGTAGTCACCGACAAAAGAAATGCCCTCAAGCCTTATTTATACTGTACTTTTTGGAGAGGCAAAGCCTGGTCTTTGACCCAGATTGTGTGCGCCGTTCCTTTTGTCTTCTAGTATACACAATAACTTGAATAATATTGATTCTTTATATACTGCAATCTCTATAAATTTCTTGGACTGTGGTCGTATATTTGTAGACAAACAGAAGTTTGTGAATGTTGGCGCCTTGTTTATACCAATATTTATAAGATAGAATGAAAATATCAGAATATCTATCCATTGATTTAATGATACGCCAATAAAAAGCAAACATAACTTGCAAACTGAAGAGAATTAATTTAGTTTGTCTTGCATGGGATCCAAGGTGAATTGTCTAGTCTAATTGCATTACGTGTGAAATTTGTGTACATAAATTTGATTCTGAAATAGCTAATTCCTAATGGACGTACATGTAATTAAATTAAACTGCAAGATATAAGTTGTTGTTTGCAACTTTTCTCTTAGTTTGGGCTTAATCTAGTCCAAACAATTCAATAATATTGCCTACTTTGGAGGAATAATTGATACAGTAATTGAATAGTACCCTCCCCACCCTCTTCGCATTTCATGTAAAAGATCGGGGTATTTTAATTATTGAGCAAGCATTTTCTTTTTTTAATGGAGCCTTAACTGAGAATTCAAAGAACAAAACTGACACATATTCTTTTTCAGACAGACGTTGCCCTGGCGGTAGATGGTATTGAGGTCATACTGCAGGCCTTTAAACAAATATTAGATAGATGTACTGATGACGACAGATGTGTATTTAAAACATTACGTCACGGTGCTGTTTATAATAATGACAGTAAAGGCATACAGTGTCGGTCAGATCCTTTACGACCATGGACTCATGGAGACGTTATTCAAAAAGCCATAACGTCGGTAAGATATTATAAAAGAAAATTAATTTACCATTTTAGATCTATTTCAATTATGATTCTAGAATTATCTCATAAAACCCTCATAATATGGCCGTAAATCCATCGTTCAATAATGTCCTTAATTAACACTTCAAACATATTTTATTACACGTTATTTCATAAAATCAAATTACCTCGCCTTCAATCTTTATAAGTTAAAAGGAAAATAAGACATTATTTATCAAATATTTTATAGATCATGGTAGTCAACACAAACATGTCCTATCTGGTCATTGGCATATTATTTATGCAGAAAAAGGTTAAATGTATTTTTAAATTCCTAGGTTTTCTTATTTTGTTCATTACATTGTCCTTTATTCAATTGGTGTATGTGTATTTTAGTTACACATGTTGTAATCAAAGACAAATCGGTTACTATGATTATATTAAAGGTACAGATCAAAGGGTTAACTGGTAATGTATCATTTAATAGCAATGGTATACGAAAATTACAAGAAGTAGATATTATGCATATGGAATACGAGAAAAAACTAAGACGGGTTAGTGTGTTATTACCGTAATTAATTAACATGTCAATTTCTTTAAAGTCTCCTTGCGTCAGTTTAGGGCATATTATTAAATGTGAATCTCGAATAGGATTATCAGTTCTCATCAGTATTTACACCGATATATCGAATTGAAATTCCATGGATCTTTACTACTCGTTATGTTATCCGCGAGAATATATTGATAGACCTGTTTTAAATGATTAAATACAGACTGAGACATTATCTAGCGTTTGTGAGATATTTAATGCCAATGACGCATCCTTACTTTAAATATGTTTCATTAAAAGTCTAATGATTCAGATTGTTCTCATTATCTGAAAAGTCAATTTAATGTGAATTACGTGTATGAGAGAGAGAGAGAGAGAGAGAGAGAGAGAGAGAGAGAGAGAGAAAGACAGAGAAATTTCAATATTTCTCCTGCGCGTAAGGGTTTTTAGCAGTGAGAGGAAACCGGAGTACCCGGAGAAAAGCCACGAGGCTGGACGAGGCTGAACAGACAACACTACTCCTTGCCACGTACAACCGGGGATTCGAAACCACGTCAGTTGACTCAATGGCAGGCCGTGTGACAGCGCACGCACGTTAACCATTCGGCCACCCCCCACCCTCATTATTATGAGTTTATGATATATCTTCATGAACAACGCGTTGGCTTCATTAATCGTATTGAATAATGTGTGATAAACATGTTTTCAATAGTCTTTTGATTCTCTGCGGTATTTAACTCTATATTCCACCTTCAGTTTACCGAGGCTCTAAATTGTACACATGATTGCAGGTAGGAACATGGACTTTAGAAAACCATTTTCAAACCAATATGACAAAACCCGGCAATGAAAGAAGACACTTACCTGTTAATAGAACTAGAATAGTTACAACAATATTGGTAAGAAATATTTAAATATAATGATATGATACCATTGTATCTTCACAAGTTGGTGATGTTGTGATGCACATTGAAAGTATAGCACACTCTTAATAATTTGTTATATAACTTTCTTGTAAAACCGGTTGGTAATATTATATATAATTGCCTTCAATTAGTGGGTAATAATGTTTTAAACATTTTATTAAGCCAACATGGATATTATATAATATGACAAGTTGGTAATATTAAAATAACATTAACTTGAATGAAATGATCACATTTTCTTGATACAAGGTGGTAATAGTTGATATAGCATTTTGTTGAAACAAGATGGTAATGTTTGACATAGCATTTTGTTGAAACGAGACGGTAATAATAAACTCGTTTTGATTCATACTGGCAATGTTTAATACACCGTTCTCTTGATTCAGATGGATTATAAATACAAAACATTCCCCATAAGATAATGAAATTATTGTTAGAATGGTCTGTATATCTAAAGTGCAGTTGAACCATAGTATGGGGATCGGATACAGACCACAGAACTACACTATACTCTTGTGATTTGTACTACTATAGTAGCAATGATTAAGCTTTGCAAATTGAAAGTCAGCAATATCAAAGATCTAGATTAAACACTTGAACTGCTAACCAATTTTATAACTACATATTCGGTTCAAATTTAACTTAACAAATGTACACTCGTTTCAGGAACCACCATTTACAGTAGAAAAATATCCAGTTGATGGTAATCCATGTACTGGTGATGATAGATTTGAAGGTTTTTGTATAGATTTAGCTAGAATGATAGCAGATATATTAGGGTATAATTATTGTATAAGATTGGTAAAAGATAGTGCGTATGGTGTTAGATTATCAAATGGTTCTTGGACAGGAATGATAGGAGAACTGGTTAGAGAGGTAATTCACATAATATTACAGTTATTGTTTAATTATTACTGTATTGATCGAGTGCTTATTGAAGACATTGAATAGTTGCTAAGTGTTTTTATCAATGAAGTTTTAGAATGACTACAAGAAGATAATACCTATGTATTTTTGTCCCATGGTAAAATTTATGGACGTCGTTACAGATATTGAAATGCGATGGGTTTAACGTCACACTGTTCTGCTTCTAACCTGGTCTAATGAATACGGGCATACGCCATAGGCCTACAATGTGGCATGGGGGACATTTTGCCCTTGCAGCGATGCTACGGACTGCTCTTATATCGAACTCCAACTGATAAGGAACCTTTTACGTGCACGCTAATGTGTACACGGTACCTTGATTTTCCGTCCCGTCCGAACGACTAGACAGCTGTCGTTGTCAAGCACTCCGTCCTGCATCACCTACAAGAGGAAACCACGCCGGAAATTATGGATGAATTTTTATCGGCCAATGCAGGGATCGAACACGTGATCCCTGTGTACCTATCAGAACAAGTGCCACGTTCCAGACAGGTGGCACCTATTCTAATAGGTGTACGGTTCGTATTGGGTTGTAGATGGTATTTAAAACTAAATAAGCAGATACTAATAAAGAAACTGATTGGTGCTTTAAGTGAAACGTATAAAAGCAGATGTGTAACAGGTTCTCATTGCGATGAATAACAAACTCCTATTAAGAGACCTAACAACTCGTTAATTTGATCAGTATGAAAAGGAATTTCACTATTTAATGATATCACAGATCTTCTACGTTAACCAGGCAGGCATACTGAATAATTTATACCAAAGATGTGTCACAATATCCCTGCAGTGTGACCTTTACCATTCCTTCCATAATGTGTTCACTCAATCATGTACACATATCACAAATTATTAACGGGATGAAAACTTCAATAAGTCTATGATTCTACTTGCGCTTTTATCGTTTTATCGACAAGCAAAACTTGGCTCAAGAAGATAAACAATCTCGCAGAATGTTGGCTATGTTTTTGTTTATACAGTCAATAATTTGTTGTTACTTAATTGAATAAAAGAAAAAGGGGATCTATGTACGCTTATATAATTGATGATCTTGGCGTTCCAAGTATTATCGATTTAACTAGCCGGTTTAAGATTAAAATATCAAACGGTAAAGTGTTTTATGCCATACACAGTATGTATATAAATGCGTATTCTTTAAACCCTTAAATTATAGATTCTCTAATTAAATGGCGTATCCGAAATGAGGAAGCGCAATTTTCAATTTTTTTTCATATTTTAAAATTCATCGTATTTGGCGTGTATGAAAATAAAATTGCTGCCAAAAGTGGTGTTTGAGGTCGGTAAGAGGGATTGCTCCACAGCATCTCTGATAGCCCACAAGTAATAATTAAAGTGTTAGCATGCAAATGCGTATCTATATACAACCTAAATTCATTCTAAAAGAACAAAAAAAAATTGCTGCCAAAAGTGGTGTTTGAGGTCGGTAAGAACGAGAACGATTGCTCGCCAGCATCTCTGATAGCCCACAAGTGATAATTAAAGTCTCAGCATGCAAATGCGTATCTATATACAACTGAAATACATTCGAAAGGAACAATTCGTGATACTTTCGTTATATTTACATAGTATTTTTTTTTGTTTTTGTCATTTCAGGAAGCCGATATAGCAGTTGCACCGTTAACAATAACCCAGGTCCGAGAACGCGTAGTGGACTTTTCCAAACCCTTTCTTAATACCGGTATTAGTATAATGATTAAAAAACCCGTAAAACAAAAACCTGGAGTATTTTCCTTCATGAGTCCATTAGCTGATAATGTATGGTTGTGTATCATCCTCGGTTTTCTCACTGTTGGTTTTATTTTATTTCTTGTTGGGCGTTTTAGTCCACTAGAATGGATGGTAGATGAACATACAGGCGTAACAAAAAATGTATTTGGTTTAGGCAACACCTTATGGTTTGCTCTCGGAGCACTAATGCAGCAGGGATCAGATATTTCACCAAGGTAATGTATACTTCTAAACACATTCATCCTAACAGAACACAATTTTCTCAGGGAAATGATCACTGGTTTTCGTATATATAAAAGGGCCACATTTCAGTATATCTAAGCCGTTACCAAGCACAATGAGCACAAGCACTTGTCGAAACATCCTGCTTCGGATAAACCACCGATTGTTTACCATGCAAAATTCCGTTATTGTGTTTCGCAATCGCTAAATGCCACATAAAGTTTTCATCTGTAGTAACAAGGGTAAGCATGTTATATAGAATCTGTGAATCTTTGCGGAAATTTTAATCTTTCAGTGTATGCGTGATTTGGGAAAGACCATGATTTTAATGTATCCTTACAGTCTGATTGAAGTCATACCATTAAAACATTTTCGAATCCAGCAATCTAATTACCATATTGTTCATCAGATATTTCTAATTTAACCCAAAGAAAATAAACAGGGGCCAAATTTGAATTCAACCCAGTTTCAGAATCACTTCTATTAAGCGCTGACAATGCTATTTATAAAAGGGGCAGTTAACAGTACTTCAAAGTAAATCCATCGAGCGATGACCTATTATATCAACTACACGTAGTTTGATTAGTCGACCATAGTTTCTTTTCAGATGTTGTGGTTTTTAATGGGGGTTGTTTCAATAATATTCCTTTGGGGTTAAATACTATGAATTAGGCAATATTAGGTAACTGTGCAATTTTAAAGTGAAATTTCGAGTAAATCTGTTGTGTTTTTTTATGTGCGGTTTGAAGAATAGCAAATGTATTCTCATGGCGATCATCATTAAATAAAATATTAAATAAAATTATTATTCACAAAGTAGAATGGTCGTAGTTTATTGTTTTTCTATTCCAACCTTGTGGGTTTTCTCCTGTTACTCCGGTTTCCTCCCACTGCTAAAGAACCCTATGTGCAAGCGAATTATTGAAATAAAATTCAAAACCATACGTTAGTCCTAAAATGACCTAGTTTGTGTCGAGTGGACGTTACCCCCCTCTCTCTCTCTCTCTCTCCCTCTCTCTCTCTCTCTCTCTCTCTAGCTCTAGCTCTATTGTTTTAGTCAATTTCCAACATAGGCGCGAAAGAGAAAGAATTGACAACCTAGTGTTAAGCCATGTTTTTTTTGTTTTTTTTTCAATCGGAATTGAATGTTCGACGACAGTAAAATATAAAAATATTTAGAATCACCTGCTTGTTATCTTAGAGTATGTTGTACTTTGTTTCAGATCAATGTCCGGGAGAATAGTGGGAAGTGCCTGGTGGTTTTTTACTTTAATTATAATCTCATCTTATACGGCCAACCTTGCTGCCTTTTTAACTATAGAAAGAATGCTAACGCCTATAGGGTCAGCAGATGATTTAGAAAGGCAAACTACTATTAAATATGGAACCTTAGCAAGCGGTTCATCGTACGAATTTTTTAAGGTTGGTGTGCGTATTTAAAGGGTTGAGTTGTCCAGTTTTGTTCACTCCAAGTGAAATAATATATCACTGGATTCAAGAAATAAAATTTTAATTATTTTAACTTTATAGAAATTCTAATATACCTTGTTTTGATTCACTGTGTAAGTTAAAGTAAAGGGTCTGTTTGGTAGTTTATGTGGTCTGTGTGATGTATAAGTGAAGTTGACCATCACTATAGGGTATGTGAAAAATTAAGCCTTTTCACACATTTTCGATTTCTTCTCTAGACTATTTATTTTGATTGATAACATCCCCATCTGGTAGGAATGTTGTTTGGTTGTTGTTTTTGATCGGTCCCATAGGGGCTGAGAAATGACACCCTACACCAGGTGGGATTTTTGTTTTTTTCAGCTATTGACCGCAATACGCAATGGATCCAGTCATATTTTGTAGATATGTTCCTAGGGTTTATTTGTTCAAATGCAATTGCTTAGCCTCTTTAAGAGAAAAATACCACTTGTAGGAATGTTTACATGGCTTGAACATTTTTTTCAAACATAGAGAAATTAGTAATATAGGTTAATTTAGCCCCAAGCCAGCCATTAGTGATATTAAACTATAATATTAACTTCTCAACACATTTTTAAGTATGTTTATCTAGGAACCTAATACTGTACGATACGAACAAACCGACTTGAATGACTTGTGACAAAGGCCATCATTGATATAGGTTAAATCAGTAATTCTCTATACAACTCCCGTAAGAATACAACATGTCATGACGAGCTTAGCCGTGTAACTTATATTGCTGAAAAGGGCGGCTGATACTCAATGATATGTGTTATGGTAGGAGTGAATATAATTAACACATATATCTTAATTACATAAATGATTATAATGTTTAAAGATGTATTCCTACATCCTATCAACATAACAGATTGTATCCAAATTGCAGAGAATACACTTTATTGCTGTTGATAAAAAGTTATGAATGGGAAGTCCAATTCTTTAAATCTAAATATACCAAATTTAAAACCTCTTAACAGCCGATCAGTTGTCTATACTTAAACACATCACTGTGCACATTATAGCTTATGATGTTTTCAAATGCTAACAATCAGATTTAGATTTAAGACTCGCTTTTAATGTACGCGGCGTTTTCTCGGGCATTTTTTTTTTTTTTTTTTGTATTTCAAAGTTTAGGGAATCCAATGTAAATGGCGCCATTGTTAACGTTATGTCGCCGCCTTGTCCAAAACATGATATACTTTGTTGAAGAGAACACGTGTTTGAATGCCACTTCGCGTGAGAAAAAAACCCAGCTAAAAAGTCACTCATCAAGCAACATTTTTTCGCCTGCGTTTTCTTGCGCACGAAAACGCTTACATTGAAACAGTCGCATCACATTTGCATTAGACCGATGTTTTTGCCGGCGGAAACACCTACAAGTTAAGTAGTCTGTGAACGTTCTGTTGATAGATAAGGATTTCCTTTATTATGGGCTTTCAAATAAGTTGCAATCTTTTTACAAGTCTTTAAAAAAGAATACTTTTAGTTGAAAGCTATCTTTAAACCTCTTTTTGTATTTTGTTCATGATAGGAAACAGAAGTGTTAGTTTATAGTAGAATGTGGAATTTTATGAAAGACGCTAGACCAAGTGTATTTGCTGATACTGTTGATGAAGGTGTTGAGCGTGTTCGTAAATCTAAGGCTAAGTATGCCTTTTTATTAGAATCAGCAATGAATGAATATCAAAATCAAAGACAACCCTGTGATACAATGAAAGTAGGAAGAAATTTAGATTTTAAAGGCTATGGTATTGCTACTCCATTAAATTCAGATATAAGGTAAAGAAAATACTTGCTTTATTTATCATCTGATGGTATATTGTATTTCCAGGAATATCGATGTTAAATATACTTGATATAGTTTACTTGGGTTCATAGATATATCATTAGAATTGACTATATCTTTTAATATTTTCTAAGGATATATTCTTTCATACCAATAATGCACTGTCTGGATGATAGCATCATAAAATCCAAATTGAAATTGGTTTGATATGTAAATACGAGGGTAGATGGAACTGGTTTCGGTCGGGTTTCATGTATCAAATGAACTTGGAAATGGACTTTATTTACAAAAAGGAGAGTACAGCTTTAAATCAAATTATGTCTATTGTCACATTTGTGTGTACGGTTACATCTTGGTCAAGAATATGTTCGTTACCATTGCGTTACGATTATCGCCAATCTAGTAGTCTTGCTTCCGAAATCCAAGACAAAAAGATCGATCCATCGTTTTTACCCCATTCTTTTTGTAGCCCAAAGTACATGACTTCAAACTGAAATATACAGAATTAGCCTTAAAAGTGGATCTTTTTGTAAAATGGAAATATTAGCCATTATCTAATGGATATCATCTTGTCAAGAAAATTAAGTACTCCATTTAAATCTGTTTATATAAATTACTTTATTGAATTTGACGTTAAATCCCATCAATGGACGAGTACACCAATGTGCACACAAATGGACAAGGTCTTGCCCCCTTTAGTTCAAAATGTAGATATTGCATATATACGGGCCTAATAACTCATGTTGTTTCACTGTGAATTAGGAAGTAAATAACAATTACTGTCAGATTTAAATAGTAATTGTTTGATGAGCATCTTATCAGTATAATTCCATGAGGAGAAAAATTGAATTAAAGTGGAATATTCATGGTGGAGATAGTTGAAACGGGGGACATCACCCGCCCCCAGGGAAATGTATACATGTCATCATGATAACGATTTCTATACTACAGAGACCCTATAAATATTGCTGTGTTAGAGTTAAGAGAAGTTGGTGAACTTCATAAACTAGAACAGAAATGGTGGTATGATAAGGGAGAGTGTGGGCCGGATGGAGGCGGTAAGGTAAGATTTGATTTGATTTTCAAGTCGGCAAATAAACTATGGAGAGAGAGAGAGTGAGGGAGGGTAATCATTTTGGGACTAACATTTGGTTCAGTGGGAGGACCGGAGGACCCGTGGAAAACTCACCAACTTGGACAGGCTACCCTATTCCTTGTCACGTTCAACCAAAGAATTGTTACCACGCCAGTCGGCACAATGACAGACCTTATCATACAACGCGCACGCTCCAACCATTCGGCCATCAAACCCTCCTCGATTTCTTATATGTATCTTTTAATTGAAAAGTCCTGTATATTTTACTTAGTATTTATGACATGAGTATGCAAGTCAAAAGACAAAACGTGAAAACATGCTTACTATCAATGTTCAATATTGAATTATCACTGAAAGTATGACCATATACACAAAAGACAGATCTTTGGAAAGACTTAGCATTAGCAGATTTTGGTCTAGCTTGGGCACGACACTGTCCATTTCTAAAATAAAAACAAGTATGTAAAATGTATATGTAAAATGATGTTATGGTACAGGTTGTGAAAACTAAGAGATCGGAATAACGAAGAGCATAGAATAGAATAATTATACCCCCCGGAGAAAACAAGAACAAAACAACCCCAAGCAGGCCAATCTTGACCAATAATTATTATGTAGATCCAACAGCAAAGTTTTATTTAAATGTGGGATGTACAAAAACGCTTTTTCGTTCTTTCTAATTTGATAAATCATACTCAACATTGAAAAAATGTGTTTCTCTTGTACAAGTTGTAGAAAGACATACAATTATAGCAATCTGGAAGTTTTCAGATAATTTTAAGATTGTCGTTTGATATTTGAGCAAAAACAGGCCATGTTTTTGACGATTTAAACTCGATATATTTTTCAGGATACATCAACTAGTGCCCTTACTTTAAGTAATGTGTCTGGAATTTTTCATATTTTAATTGGTGGACTAGTGTTAGCGATGTTGACAGCCTTTATAGATTTCATTTTTAAAAGAAAATTTAGAGGTAAAAAATTACAGGTATGCATACATATATTTGCTTTAATCTCTTTTAAAAAATAAACATTCTACCAATTTTTGTACATAAATGTATACACTCCAGATACCGTGGACTGCTGTCAAACCCCTAACTCAATATTTTCTGCATAATATTTAAAATTAAAAACACAAATTATTAAAGTTTAAAATCGGTTCATTTCAATCAATATTGCTGTTGTTATGTAATATTTAAGACACACTGAACATTTTCTAACTAGTACACTGATCGTGTATTCTTATTTGTATTCTATTCTAATTTCCTATTTAATTTTAAGATTAAGTTAAAATTATTATTAAAATAAATCTTTAAAATTCAAAATGTTCATAGTAATGAACGAAATTTCAGGTTATTTTAACATTAGTGATATGGTTCCCTACCCTCCCATCCCCATTACCCCAATTTGTTTTTTATATTTTTTTCGTAAATCTGCAAAACACATCATCTGTAATCAGAATAATAATGTTTGCTATTAATACATTTAAAATAATAATTAAAAATACCATAATTGGTTTAAATATAAATAGTATTAATTAATATGCAATACGTATTGGTTTTATATTTTAGCTTAAACATGGGACATTAAATATATCAGAAAAATCGAATCGGAGACTTCAGTCCAGGGAAATTGTGAATATAGATCCAGTGAATGGTCAAGGCAGTGGAAATGGAGGAGTATGTGAGATTTTTAACCTTTATAATCGATTTATAAATTATTAGCTCCCACATTAAGTGGTGTTAAAATTCTATATAACACACGATTTGCATCAGGGAGAAATATGCACCACCATGGCTCTAAACTTTAACGATGAAATCTAATCCTGCATTCTTCAAGAAATAATTGAAAATGGTTGTGCTGGGGTGTTTTTTGCGTTTGAATTTGGGGAATTATCTGATGTGAGACGTGCCATTTGCAACATTTGACCGAATTCGCCCACTTGACTTTGGACTCCAGGCTACGATTGATTATGTATGACTTATAGTAAACATAATATACCAACCGTATATTTACACACATGGGAGAGAGAGGGGTTGGGTTCTTGTCCACTTGGCACAAATTAGATCATTTCGGCCAACATATGGTTCAATTTTATTTCAATTATTCACTTGCGCGTATCTGTCTTTGGCAGTGGGAGGTTGTGATATAACGCGCGCGCGTTAGCCTTTCGGCCCAAACCCTCTACACAGGAGAGTAATTTACGAATTTTATTAAAGGGGGGTAACTCAACGAAACAGGTAATATTTTATTTTCTATACAGATCATGCAGATAACACAATATAATGTATGGATTTTCTTTGCAGGTAAATTTTCCAACAGAAGGGCGTTTAATTACATTTGATGAAAATATTGAAGAACAGAGTACATTATGATACAGTAATCTTATACGGTTCATTTGCACACCAATTATCGTTACATATCATAGCATTCAATGTAAATTATAACATCAATAGCCCTAGCCAATTATTATATAACATTCCACTTGCCCCAGTATCTCGTTTGTACTATATCCTATAATGTACGTAGTAGTCGAAGTCCATGAAACTCACAGATCCCAGTTGACTATAGAGAGCAAAAGACTTCACGGTTTTACCAAACCACGTTACATTTTGTCCGAACTTGGATTAAGTAATCACTGCTTTTCATCAGTTATCTAGAAATAACGGGTTGTCTGTGGTCCAATACTGGCCTCTCGAACAGAATTTCCCTGATTCGAACCTCGACGTAGACCGATAAGAAACTTAGAGATTTTATATTTGACAGGTGTTCGTTCGCATGGGGAGAAAAACAGAGGTTCATCCGTGTACACATTGAAGTACACGTAAAAAAGAAACTTTGAAAATTTGAATTTGATAAAGAGGAAGGGGTCAACCGCTGTGAGTCTCAACTAACGTATTTGATTTTTCAGACAAATCATCCGCTGACGACTAATATCCCTTCGTTTCACGAAAGTCAGACATTGTATGGGGCTTTGCTGTCTGAAATACTCCTT
Organism: Patella caerulea; assembly: GCA_036850965.1. Taxonomy (NCBI): domain Eukaryota; kingdom Metazoa; phylum Mollusca; class Gastropoda; family Patellidae; genus Patella; species Patella caerulea. The sequence goes on from JAZGQO010000011.1 coordinate 21,604,479, forward strand.
AGCCACTAAACTTCTCTCTCTGGTGACTAACTATTTCAGGTGTTTAAACACACTGCATGTTTAAAGATTTCTGCAGAAGGCCATCTTCTAACATTGTACACAGGAATGAGCTATAATAATGGGTTGGCGTTATTGAATTTAAACTTAATGGCACATCAAATCACACTCAATAAAATTATAGTTTTGTAAATATGATGGTTTAAAAATAATGGCGTTAATAATAAAGTTTTAAATTAAATTTGTTTTAATGATCGAAGTTACCTCAACGATTTAACTATGTACAACCCTGTAGACCCTAATTTAAAGAGAGGCGGTAAGTTTTATGGACGTATCTTAAAGGCAAAAAGTTTATCCCCCCCCCCCCGCTTCCTTATAACTTAGTTAATTCTTGGAAGTCGACCTATGGATAGTTGGTTAAATGATGCATCATTTCATTGTTACACTCGTTACACTACCCAGCCCCCACATTTGATATCTTGCAATCGAATTTTCTCCATGATATATTTTGTATTCAGTGCAGAGATGTACAGAGATGTACCCACAGACGACTTGGATCGTTTCACACACGGACCTCGGAACACAGTCAAAGGCCTCGGAAGTCAATCAAACGCGTTCTCGATATGGTGCCCCACCATAAATAATCAATCCAAATAGCTCGGCAATTACACAACAATATTTATAAATAGATATAATAATATATACCAATTCTTAAATCTGTTTCACACATTTAAATTCACTAAATAAACGGCCATGTTGTACTTAATAAGCTATGACCATTTAACCATCCATAAATAATACACTATAAAATGGTTCGGAATGTCGCCCATAACATCCAAACACTTGACCAAAAAAATAGGTAACGTGTCCTCGTTTTGAAATTAGTCTCACTTAACCAGTCTACCGACAACTCACCGTCTGATTGACAGGCCGGGGTAATCAAGACTACGTTTTTACGAAACATGCAACTCGGAAAATCTCGACAGATTCCGTAAACTACATCAGATGTATGACAGTAAGTGATATGTACCTACGCCCATACATTTGCGATGCGGCTACCGGTTTACTTTAACAGGAAAACTTGGCGCTATTACACAAATTGGGAACCTATTCGGCTAGCAACCTATTCGACCGATCGAGCTGCAACCTGTTCGTTGGAAACCTATTTAGAATAAAGACAACAGTCGAATTAACTCATCTATTTATCAACCAATAAAATCCAACGTTATGTCTATCAAATGAAAGTAGAATATAGAAGTGTAATTTCGTCATTATCTTACAGCTGGGTCGGTCGAGTAGGTCGCTAGCCAAATAGGTCGCCAATTTGTGTTCGGTATGGGCGCAGCCATGTTTCATCCGGGACCTTTAAAGTAGTTCAAATATGGCGGAATTCATCATACAGCCGAGGTTAGATGTAGGTTCCATAGGTTACGGAATCTGCCGACGTTTGCCGAGTGGAAAAATGCCAGAAAGGTAGGACAAGAAATTGAATATAGAAATAAAGCACGGTGGGCGACCCAACGATTTTTTTAAGAACCTTGTAAAAGTAAAATGAAACTACTGCTGGTATTAGTGTCCTGTCTAACCCACGTTATTTAGAGATATTATTTGTACTAAACCAAAAGATGCCGCTCCTAACAGTCGAGCATAATTTCTAAAGCTGCTGTAATAACCAAAAAGCTAAATATTACTGCTCTTCATAATCGTCAACAATAGCTGTAATAGTTAATAGTATGTTTATTATTTCACGTGCTATGGATATTTATAGATTCAACGAGAGCGCGAGACTCGCCAGATATCAGTTCAAGTTAAACCACTGAAACGTGCTCATTCAACGGGCCTAGAACAACTTTTTAGTAGGCGGAACGGCGGAAGCCCAACTATAAGGTTAACGCAACTTGATGATCGGGATTTCTTTATTTCTCTAATGGGACAGTAATTCTATCACACTATATATCTATGCCCTGAAATAAAATGGGGTTTAACGTCCTACTGTTCTGCTTCTAAACTGGGCTGATGAAGACATACTCCATACAGTGCCCTATAAGGGAAATTTTGCCCGGACAGTGGCGTTACGGCACACTTTTATATCGAATTTCAACTGGCAAGGGATCTTTTACGTGCATGCCCTGTGGAATGTGGTACCACACAGGCATATATTTTAAGTCCAATATCTTGTGGAATTGTTGTGGTGAAAAGCTCCACACAAATGCCCCCAAACCTTGCCATAGATGAGACCCTCCGTCCTGCATTTACGGACAAGGGGAAACCATGCCGGAAAATATGGATGAACTTTTTCTGCCAATGCAAGAATCGAACACCCGACCTCCAGCGAGCCAGGACACTTCAATAATCTGTAGTCGGGACACTCAAGGGCAGCGTCCCTTTTTGGGACGATCCTACAAATCAAAGTTAAAACAATAAAAATCAAGATATTATTAAAGTAACAGCTTTAGTAGAATACATAATGAGCCTAATTGACATTGACTACAAAAAGTCACATGGAGTTACCTCCCCTTCCAAGATGGCGTCTGCAATGACACAGCCTGCAAAATGGGAAAGTCAAAAAGGTCAAAGGTCAGTAATCCTTTTACAATATATATTTCGGGAAAATTTTGCGATCATATTCAAGGTTATGTGTTTCTAGATTCTCAAGTATGACTTTGTGTAATAATAATCAAAATAGACTGCTTTCAGTGAGCTGAATAAAGTCCGTCCAATTTTTGGGACGCTGCTCATTAAAGGGCACGTTTGTTCACATTTGCCAATTTATACATACTAAGTTCCGAATAGTGAAATTTTTCAATTTTACAGCACAGATTGTGTTTTGTATAATTTTGCATGAATTTTTAACAGTGACTTTTTTTTATAGGTTACTGAGTGTAAATGAAGCCTTGGATCGGATATTAGATGATGAGGACGACTTAAATGGGGCCGATATTTTTATTCAACCCCCTGAAGAAAATGAATTGACTGATTCTGACTCTGCTGATGAGGATGGAATAGGCGCTACTATTAATAATTTATTTGGTCGACAATTGTCGGCTGGCTGTTCTGTGACTTTTAGAACTCGTCATGGAAGACAATCTTTGGATGATGATATAGGTCAAGTTTCCATCACTGATTGTTCTTCATCTGATTCTGAAGATAATCCAACTTCTATAGGTGGTTTACTTGCTAAGAAGAGGAAATTATCTACAACCAGAAAATGGCGCCATGGTGATTTCACAGAAGATATAAATAACCATTTTGAATTTGACTCTGACTAGGTAGGAGAGCTTGGCTGTACTCCCGCAAAGCTGTTTGAAAGGTTCCTTGATGATGAAACAGTTAATTATATTGTAACCATGTCAAAGTTATATGCTCAACAAAAAGGAAATGAGAACTTTGACATGACCCCATCTGATTTCAAGTTGTGTATTGGTGTAATATTACTATCAGGCTATAATCCAGTACCACAAAAAAGGATGTATTGGGAGAATTCTGACGATGTCCGTAATGATATTGTTGCTTCTGCCTTTCCATATAAGCGGTTTGAAGAGCTCGTCAAGCATATCCATTTAGCAGATAATACCAAACTAGATCACTCTGATAAAATGGCTAAGCTCAGACCACTCATTGATAGACTCAATGTCAATTTTTTAAAATTATGGCCAGCTTCACAGAATGTTAATGTAGATGAATCAATGATATCTTATTATGGTCGTCATTCCTCTAAGCAGTTCATTCAAAACAAACCAATACGCTATGGCTACAAAGTTTGGTGTCTGAATACACCACCCGGTTACCTTATCCAATACAACCCATATCGAGGTGTTGGTACTGATGATATCCGACCAGAATTAGGCATGGGTGGATCTGTAGTTGTCGATCTACTATGTAAATTACCAGCAAAATGCTATAATGTCTACTTTGACAATTTATTTACATCTTTACCATTGATTGAAACATTAAAATAAATTGGTATGCATGGAACTGGACTGTTAGACAAAACAGATTACAAGCATGTCCGTTAGCACCAGCAACAGAGGTAAAGAATCTGTTATTGATACGTCCTCTGGTCTTTTGATATGTCGTTGGAATGACAACAGTGTAGTTACTCTTGTCTCATCTTTGTTTGGTGTCTTACCTAAGAGTACAGCAAGGCGATGGTCCAGGAAGCTTAACAAAGAGGTCCAAGTTCCAGTACCTCTTTTAGTCTCCAAATACAACCAAAATATGGGTGGGACTGATAGAATGGATGAAAACATTTCCTATTACCGACCTTCTATTAGAATTAATAAATGGTGGTGGCCAATTTTTATTGCACAGATCCAATATTGTCTTCACAATGCCTGGCAAATCTATCGACTGAGTGCTGCATATAAGCAAGACCCATTGGATAACCTTGCATTTACACGGCGAATAGCCAGAACACTTTTGATCAGCAACCGACAACAGAGAATAATCACAGGACCAGGTCGATTTCAGCCAATAAAATCAAGAATCCCCGAAGACGTCCGATTTGATGGAAGAAATCACTTTCTTTATTCGGGAAATACACAGAGAAGATGCGTATATTGTGGGAAGAAAACAGTGAAACTCTGTACAAAAGATCACGAATGTCCTTTGGACCAATCCTGTTCAGTACTTTTCCACACAAGAAACTAATTTAGTGTTTATCTGTGCCAAGTTGAAGCAAAAATACATTGCACATAAAGTTAATTAAAATATTATGAGTTGACACTAAATTAAGTAGGAGAATATGTCTGGGTAAACCACAATAGTTTTCCGTCACCTTTAATTTTATTTTTAACGCCGGTTCAAGCGATTTAATGAAAAATAGACAGCAAAATGGAACATGGGATTTTACGTTATTAAACTCTTGATATTTTATATATATATTACTAGAAATGAAATAAATTACCTGATCTTAATATAAACTATTTGTTTCTTTGTTAAACCGTCATTATAATTTCCACTGCTATTGTTTATATTTTCATTAAAACATGTACCCTGTCGTGGGCAGCGTCCCATTTTTGGGACAGCCTTTGAAATGACCAAACTTAACAGATTTTTCAAATTTAACCGTTTTTAAACCACAAAAACTTCAATTTCGTAACATGTTAGACATAATATTAAAAAAATCAAACAAATTTAATATCTCGCCCATGATTGGGATAATTATTCAGATTTCACGTTGTGTATTTTTAAATTGTTAGTATGGTTCTTGTCATAAATCCCTGCTTGTATATCATCAGTAAAATTCTTGTCATAAATTCCTGCTTATATGAAACAAACAAGAAACTACAAGTTAAATAGTATATACATGTACGCACATTTCAAAGCTTTTAGGCAAACACTACATCTTTTACTAGTCAAAAGCGAGATTGTATGCATCGGATGTTGCAGTACGATAAACCAAGTGATTGTATCCATAATAAGTGTTCTAGTATTATAGTTTGGTGTTATCGGGGCTTAACACTCACTGCCATATTAAAGCAAAAAAAAACCCAAGACACAGTACCAATATCACTTGTCTGAATCCCGACATCTGATCAGGTGTCTCCAATGTTGATGTTTGCAGATGGCCAGTTGCGTCATGTTAATGTTTGTAGATGGCCAGTTGCGCTTGCAACAGAAAACACGAGACGACCAAATTAGAGATATCAGTAAATGGACCGAGGCTTATTTAAGTGTCTACATATCTGCTCGCCGTCTAATGCAGTTGGCAGGCTCTAAACCTGCAAATCATTCGACCTGTGTCCCAACGGGTATAGGGTGTGGCATGGAAAGTTAATGATGAGCAACATTGGCTTTAAAAAAACAATCTTTCTCATAGGGCGTGATCGACCAAGAAGTCTGGCTACCTTCAATCCCCAGTCCCACAAATTCACCAGACAGCCTCGCTTTAACCACAGACCGATTTTCAGAAATACAGGCTATTACCACTGTTAAATGTAACGTTCCCCAAGACCGAAGTCGTCAACGAGCTTTCAGTTGGGTTTTCAGAGGATTTCGGATTGGAATTTGTAAATGGGGCGTTTAAAAGAGTTATGGAGGAAGTGAGATTAGGGAGAATAGTTTGTTTATTCAATTCTTGGTCGTTACAAAACCTTCGGTTACGCCGAGTGGTATAATCCACAACAAAGACTAGAAAAGGTATGGGCTTATAGACAGGGTTGTTTGAAAGGTTTTCATGAGTGGGTATATAGTAAAGTCTAAAACCAATAAAGACAGCTTGAATCATTATTTAGATGGTATTTTGCTAAATGAAGTAATGCTTCAAATTCCTAACAGAACATTCTTGCCAGGAACCACCCATGCCTTTGGCGTGCGAAAACACAGTCGGTCCTAATTCAGGTTGAACATAATTAGGTCTTGAAATCATTTTAGATAACCCACCTGCACATGTCACTGAATTTAAATCAAAGGTACATTATGGGAGATATGATAAAGAGATGGCAGTTCTCACTATAATAGTTAAAAACTAGATAGTGTAAAGGTAATTTGCTGAAAATTGATCCACTATGAGCCGAGAACGAAGAGGGTGAAATTTTCGCATAGCCTCGGTAATCAGTAATAATATCATTAATATAAACAGCATACTCTCGATTATCAACTTTTTCTTTTGTAATCAATAGCCGTTAAGCGGCATATAGGAAACTAGTCCAGCCAACATCGAAGGCTAGAATTGACATCGAGAGTTTATTATGGTCCGGATAAGTTAATTAATGTCTATTTGATAATTTAGATAACATTTCAGGCCTTAAGAAAGACTTGTAATACGCAGATTTTGCTCTTACATACTGCATGTTAAATAGTGTTATGCTCAATACTAGTAAGCATCTTTAATGGGACAACAAGTGGTTCCCCAGCAAGATAATTCCACAAAGAACAAGCTAAATAAGCCAACAGTGAGGTTGATATCCAGCGCCGAAATCCCAAAATAAATAGGTGACATTTATTGATTATTAGTCTAAGCATGAAATATAGCAATAAACTGCCTGGTAGTGAAACTATATACACTAAGTTAATCCACTCTCTTGTCAGTTAGAATCAACTTTATCAATAAATTTACACCAACCATTAAATTTACTTAGCGTTCTGCTTAGCTTTTAAAATTAGGGGGTGTCAGTGTTTGGGAAACGATAACTTTAGTTCTAATTAAGTGAGAGTGATGAAATTTGATGTATAGTTTCATTACATCAATACCTTGACTTAGTTCGATAAGTTCGATAATGATCATTTTCTGCCCAGGGTAAGCCGAGCGACAAGCAATTTGATTGGCCGAGACTTTGGAATACGATATTTCTTCTAATTGAGGTAGAATGTCCAAACTTGGTGTAGGCCTTCATTAGGGTAAGGAGAGATAAGCAATCTCATTGGTTGATTCTTTAAGCACGATACTTTGACGATAATTAAGTGAGAGAATTGCAACTCCGAGCATAGAATCATTACATCATTACCTTGACTAAGTTTGATGATGAGAAGTTTCTGCTTAGGCTAAGCAGAGCTAAAAAATTTCATGGGTCGATGCTTTGGGACAATAAATAACCTTGATTCTATCTGACAGAGAGCGATGAAACAGTGTATAGTTTGATTGCTTGATACTTTTGGAAAAAATAAATGTGTGTTAGCCATTATTTTGGTAATTCGGCAGGTGACACCAGTCTCACTGTTGGCTTGTTTTATATTATCTGTGTACAAGGAGCGGCCATTTTGTCAGATAGGGTTGACTTAGGGGGCGTCTTGCCTGGCAGCCGCAATTATTCAGTTTTGAAGGAACCTGAAATGTATGATTCAATCCACAGATCTTGTCATCTTGTGATATTTGCGCGTATCGGACCGAGTTGTCAGTCATGTTCCTCGCAATATATACGGTTGGATTATGTACACTGATCCAGCTGTTGGTCAAGTAAGTTCCCGGGGATTTTACAGTGTTGTTTCCCTCTTTCGGTAATGCAGGACGAAGGGCCGGGCAAAGAACAATGTCTAGCTGTGTAGATGGGAGATAAACATAAGCCTTGGACTGTAGACCGTAAATCCGGATACTTCCTCGTTAAAAGTTGATGGATATGGGAATAGAGTCTATCTTGAATACAAAGTATTAAACTGCTGTTGAATCTCTCAGGAAATGCATCAATCTTGACATACACAAATCTCTCTGATATTAGTTACTCTTATTATATATTATGTTTACCTTATAAATGAATTTTGAAACAGTAACACCACACATTTCATAGTTTTGGAAGACTGTTTTCTGGTTGTTTGGTGGATTCTGGTAAGGGTATAAAAATGGGCAGAATACTAGAACACATCACTCCAATAAATGAACCTGATTAAGATGGGATTTTGATGGCACTGTATAACCTAAATATTTCCGAGGGCCAATGTATAGATGTGTAGGCGTCGATAATTGAATCACAATTAGTTTAATACCGGGAATAGAATTGGACTAGCAATCGAAAAAAATCATAATTTCGATGCAAATTAAGATACAACAAATCCGCTGAGAACACTGTGACACAAGGAGAAAATATGTCCATTGTAATTGTATACAGCGTGAACTGGTGTCCTTTATGTTAATATTAAATGTTGCACGAACAACCCCCGGGGATAGATATAGACACATCAAGCCATAAAAGAACGTAATTCTCAAGAATTATAAAATGAGCTGTAGCTGCGAGGCATTTTTTCTTGAGATGAGCTGATTATGGAATATTCCCGTAGGACAAAAAACGACGTGTGCTGCACGAAAAGGTTTCCATAAATCCCTGTGAATGTTTGATAATCTCCAGACTTCTATTTGAGTATTGGTAATTGGTTTTAGCACGATATCTTGTCTTTGTCATCGTCCAAATAAGATGTGTATACCGTTTTCGAATGCGTTTAAAGGGAGATAATACCAAAATTTTGATTTGATGTTGGAAATAAACTGAAACAATTCTTCATTCAGGATAACAATTCTCAGTAAGCTGAAAGCTTAATTACAGCATACTATTTTGGTTATCTGGTACGTTGTATAATTGCGTGAGTAAACAGTTATACTATTCTTTATCAATATTTTAAGGGTATAGCATGCAACCAATTCTAAAACAAACCGAAGCTCTCGGCTATAATGCTGATAGGCATATGCATTAAAAATTCTTATAACAAACAAAAGTTTTCTGCTATAATGCTAATGGGCATATGCATTAAAAATAGGGTGGGGAGGAGCTATTGTAGGATCTAAAAAGGGAAATTATATACTGAAATAAAAGAAATAAGAAAAGAAAGTTTACAGATGCTGAAGGACAGAGACTACACATTAACGGGACAAATCACATTAGATTACCACCCTTAGACTAAACCGGTAGTAATTAGAACTATAACTTTATTAACTTCGCTGACTGCTTCGGAAGGGAAGTGAAATACAATTACAACAATTTGTAGCATTGTTCCAGTAATCAGCTCGGTGTAGTTAGCTGTATATAAAAGCCCATAATCAATATAAGGATGTAGTGATACATCATGAGCATTAGGGCTGGTAGTTAGAGGTCCAGCCACATCATATCAGCCAAATTCCTTTTTAGTTATGTTCTGATATTAATCATAGCTTCTGGTAAATTGCCTTTAGTAAATAGCGTGAACAGAATTCGTAGGTCATCAATACATATGGATTTCTATGACCCGGGCAAAGATTTGGTTGACCTCTTCAATAAATCTTTAATGATGGTGATATTAAGAACATAAACTGAACATGAAATATGAAGTAGATGGAATTTGGCCAAAGTAGAATGGATTTATTTTTGGTAGACGGTAATTAAGTAACTTTAAGATGGGTTCTGTCCCGTTCCTTCACGTACCAACATATTATTGCAAACATAATCAATAATACTGATTTGCATTTTAAAAATATTTAGAACCATGTTTTAGTTGTCCCCGAAAGTTAATACGTCACCACCTTGTGTATAAAGCGCGTGGTGTTAATTCTCAATTTGTGCAATAATGAAATGCCACGATTTAAAACCAAGTTTGGTTGTTTTTGTTTAAAATTCTCCCCTGAATGATTCATACATCTTATGCACTTAAAAGTGATACGATTAAACTTGAAATTAAAATCGTAGTTTTCTCTGGTAATCGTAATATACTTTAGGTGGTTAGAATAAAGGTCAGGGGTAAGAGTAGCCATAGCCACAACAAAACAAGTTTTAAACGCTGTCAATACTTACTGGATCACATTTTAAAAACACTATAGGGGAGTATTTAAAAATGAAATGCTTCAAATCTATCTGAATAGCATATATATCACTCCAACTGTGAGACTAATAGCAGATAAGAACGATAATATTAGTGCACATAGGTAGATAACTGAGGACAACACTGAAATGCATGAAGTTAATACTTACTATTTTATCTATACATGTTGTTGGTTTGTTATGCAATTTTAATCTGTAAATAAATCTTCCGATTCATTAGAAATATCATATAATTGGATTAAAGATATTATTTGGTTTGTTGACGAGGGATGTTTGTGATACAAAATGTAAAAATACTTTCAGATTTTTATATTCAGATTACTAATCAAAGCCAATCGATAATGTTAGTTATATATTCAAATATTAACAATGGTAATGATCTACGTGCAGCTACGTGGTGTTCTGCTTTCAAAACAGGGAGGTTGACTAGCGAATTGGTCTTAAGGCAAATGTGGCGGTTTGGATTCAAGACAGTAGGTGCTGTTTAAACCTTGTAGTTTCCCCCACCCCCGATATCAAAGACATCCGCTCGGATGTCAATCATACACTATATTAATCCTAAACTGATATGCATTGTGTTATGTGGATGTTACAGATACCCTCTATCTTTTCTCTTAGCTCTCTATTACTGTTCGATTACAGAATGAAAGTTAGATTTTTTTTTTTTTGTTTAGGATGAGCGAATCAAACCGTTCTGACTTTCAGGTGTAGGATATCTTTGATTTAGATTCTCACAATAAAACAAGAGTTTTAATTTAGATCAAACAATGCTGTGAGTTGTATCAATAATTTATTACATGGCCTTGTACTCTTTCTTGGTAATTTTCCTTTTTCATATCAATTAAACGAACGTTAGAGAATGAAATGTATTTTAAGACATTTTATTGGCAATAGATAGAAAGAATTCAATATCAATTATCAGGATCAGGGTAATTTACCAAAGACAGTGGAAGTAATCCGGTAGATCGTGACAACCGCCTTTTTAAAGTTAACAGTCTAGCAACTCAGATTGGCTAACATTGTTCAATATGAGTGTTAGAGATCGAGATCGAATGGACAAATTAGATACTTTAAACATTAGCTTGCAAGGAAAACATGGGAATAGAAAATCAATAGAGCTAGTGGTCTAATCTTTTCGTGGGTAAATACTCTTTCATTGATTAATGTCTTGCACCATTTGCTGGTGTAAATCATATATTTCAATTATTTACTTTGGGTATTTTTCAGCGCTGTCTCATTTCGGGGCAATTTCCTCTTTCTCTGTGTTTTCAGTGGTTTGAGAAATTTGTCTGAACAAAACACACAGCAAATACAAAAAGATGGGTTTCTGTTATTTTTGTAAAAGACCGTTCAACATTTAAGTGATGAAATGTCCCGCCTTTGTGTTCATCGGAAAAAGATATTGATGCTTTCCCGCGTTAATAAAAAGCTAACTACCTAATCAATCCATCTATTGAAACTCCCTAATCAAAAGCATCGAACAAAATGGGAGCTGACCCCGCGGGTTATTGCTACAAAAAATGATATTAGAGTATTATGTCTCAAGATTTCTACAAAATAACATAGGATACAAACGAAATGAGATATGTCCAATAAATGGAGGATCAGGTTTTTCAGAATTATTTGAAGTCAGTTAATAATTATTGATAGAAAAAAACGTATCGTTAAATTTTTATTGCGCGAAATAATAAATTCCGGGTTGTATAGTATTATTTGCTAGCAATTTCCTCAGATTTGTTTTCTTTTTTACTCAATGGATTTACAATTATTTACTTTTTAGACAAAATATTTGGAGTAGTCCACGTGAAATTTGTCTTGAGACATTAACTCTCTACTGTCCACGGTAACTTAGAAATGATTTATACGTAATGTAATAGAAATTCTATTGGAAAATGAAATTGGGTTTAACGTCGTATTAGTCTGCACAAACTGGGCTAGTGAACACGGAAATTCTTGTGATTTGATGTCTATATATTTGAATGCAAGTCAACTGTTCAGACAAGTTAACGAGGTCACTCGCCAAATTTACAGAAGGCATAACACACAGATAGGTTCCAAACTCATTATCATCATTTATAATTATAGGATGTATATACTTTTCTCATTGATACGTGGACTTGGGTGGCAGAATGATAAACGCGTGTGCGTTGAGTCTTGTGTGGTGGTTTCAATTTCCTACTTCTACGTGACAAGGAATGGGGTCGTCTGTTCAACCTCATGGGTTTTCTCTCCATATTTTAGTCCCGAAATGACCTAGTTTGTTTCGAGAGGACCGTAAACCCCATTTCTCTCATTGCCATGCATGTTCTGCTCAATGTCTTTATATCTACCTATTTAGATAAAGCAGTGCCATCTTTAGAGTCTAAATTTACAGCACTTCTGGATTAGTAATGCTGAAATTGCACTGTCTCTTTGATTTCTGTCCAATCGCTTTGATTTTTGATTTTCATTTGATTAATTTGTTTGGAAGTTTGAAAATCTATTCGCTCAAAGTTTTACATGTGGTGATTACACTGGCTGTGTGTAAGCCAGCTAAGAACTTAAAATTAGTATACAAACCGACTTCCGCTTAATCTTCAAACAAATATGTTAGTGCATTAATTACTAATCACCCATCAGATCAAACATTTGAAATATTTTATTTTAACCTTAATCCAAAAGGTTTAGCTGCTTTAACATTTTAAATTGTTAAAGCTGAGCTAGCGCCGTATGGTTGGACCAGAGGCGCCTTCTTTAATTATGTATTCTGCACTGGTTTTAGAAAAAATAAAAAGCACGCCATACGTTTCAATGCTGAAAGTTGGTACCAGACATGTTTAATTGGGCCATTTAGTTGTAGTTTAAATTTATTCCCTTCAATACCCTGGGCTCTAGGCGGAGAGATGGGTTGATTAAACCTTACTTAAAATTCAAAAAGATGGATATAGCGAATATAGTATTTGTTCAAAAATTATTCTGATCAAAATTCTCTGAAAGTAGTATTTTAGTGACAATCAGACTGAAGTGTCGTTAAAAGTTTCACGCGGTATTTTTAAATGGGAAATACGATACTCTCGTAATAAAATCGGATAAAATATTTCATTGCAGATGATTATATAATTATATCCTTCTCCATCAATCTAGACCACCACGACATCGAAAACTTTTATTGCAATACTTGTAACATAATAATGCTATCCTCTGGAGATCCGAAATTTATTAATTACGTGAAAAGAATTTACTATGGAGTATCAGTGGTGCATTAAATTAATCCACATGCTTAGCACAGATCGCCTACTAAAAAGTATTCTGTACGGGGCTGTAATCGTGGGGATTAGTCTATATAAATGATGACCAGAGTTGGGGTTAAATTGTTTTATCTGTACTGAACAAAATCATTACAAAGTCAATAAACGCGACATATAAGACCTTTTCTACTCAGACTGTCACACAATCCCTGGCGAATTTAACGAGCAATTGCTTCACAAACTGATTGTGTGCAAGCAGGTGTAAAGTTGGATGTATCTCGTGTGATACATTCAATGCACGTTGATGGATTACTCGAATGTGTCAAATTGGATAATCAGTTAAGGCATTTGAGCGTTATTATGGATAGTGACAATGCATTTGTCCTAATTACACTAAATCAGACAATAGTATTAGTCAGGAACTAACTGTACGGGTTGTGTAAAACGTTAACAATCTAAATTAAGGCTGGCAAGACAATGTATTTCTCTAAACAAGAAATTCTTACAGTGCTATAATAATAGCTGCATTAAACAGTTGTATAAAGAGGAACTGGCGATTTGTGGTAATTACCTAATTTCCAATTAACCCGGCACATCGAAGATGTTCAAATATGATTGTATGTAAAAATTTTAGACAAATCTGCTAAAATATCGTTGCCATAAATATATACCTATTAACGATTGTACAGTGGTCAATGAAAACTACATTTCTGTTAATAATCCAGTGTTTGCATTTAAGATAATTAGGTGAATCTGATATAAAATGATGTTGAAACATAAATGCCTCTGTAAGATTCAATTCTTAGTGAGATATTCAATCATCATACACTATTAAACACTAAAACTTTAAACTGTGAGACTTCACAACAAGTGACTTGTGGATGAAGGATTTGATTCCATGCAAGCCAAACGATCAACAGGGCATAAATGGTGACAGACCATACACTAAATATAAAAACAAAACAATAAACAATCATCGTAGAAGGAAAACTCTAGTCAAAATAAGATATAACTGAATAAAGTCAGTCCCTAAATAAATATTGGAAACCCCAGACACCCCAACATTTAAGGAGAAGAATTAAATTTGTTACACTCAGAGGACCAAACCTTACCCTACAGACGAGTTTTCATCATTGGTCAGTAATAAAATTGCTATAATACGATCACAACTTTGAGATTCAGTACAAACCCGCTACATGGTTATTCACATATTTTGAGCGCAAGCAACAGTGGATATTATATTACATAGATGATAATCTCCAAATCAGATCATTACCGACATGTATATCCCACTTTGTTCAACCAACATTATCATATAGTTTACTCATATTATGAATCGTTCGCAAGAACATGGACATGTTAATGCATCCCGTACTATAAGTACCCTCGACTCTTCAAGAACTACCGTCCAGGTATAATTGTTCATTCCTATCGATAGCTATAGAGATGATGATATCTACAAAGTTCTGATATTACACTGGAGCCAACATATTATGCGATGCTTGATCTCAGTACCGCATGGTTGTGCTTTATCTCGGTCCTCTTCCTATTTCAAGGAGGAAATATCACATGTACCAAATCAGTTAAAAGTTGATTCAAGATAAAACAGACATTTATCCAAAAGGGTCAACAAATAATACTACGACGTTAAACTGTTAACACGCATGTATACAAACGAACCGTGTTATAGGTGATTCTATGAATATATTGTGACTGAAATATCTTATGTGCGCAAACCTGCAGTCCCATTGTTCACCGGTTTCCAAAGAATTAACCTTCATCTTAAAAAGGTTGGTAGAATACGGTCGTATTTAAATAATGGAACATTTAAAATATAATTTCGTAACAAAGCAGCCGTTTAAGTCGGATTTTGAGCTATTGGTGGTTAGCGTGTGCGCTGTATCATACGGCCTGCCATTGAGTCAACTGGCGTGGTTTCGAATCCCCGATTGTACGTGGCAAGGAGTAGGGGTCGTCTGTCCAAGCTCCTGGGTTTTATCTGGGTAATCCGGTTTCCTCTCACTGGTAAAAACCCTACGCGCAAGCGAATTATTGAAATGAAATTAAACCATATGTTAGTCCGGAAATGACCTAGTTTGTGTCGAGTGGACGCTAAACCCCATTCCTCTCTCTCTCTCTCTCTCTCTCTCTCTCTCTATATATATATATATATATATATATATATAAATAAATAAGATGTTTGAAAAGAAAACAGACTACATATTTAAAGTTAGGGCTTTCAGTTCCGTCGGAACCTCTTCAGACATATTAAAAAGTCTGAAGAGGTTCCGACGGAACTGAAAGCGCTAACTTTAAATATGTAGTCTGTTTTCTTTTCAAACATCTTATTTATTTATATATCACCTGAGAGTTGTTTTCAGAACTTTTTTTGTATATATATATATATATATAACAAAATTGGTAAGTGATTTTTCCTGTTGTATATCGAGTTCCAACTGCCGAGGGATCTTTTACCTGTACACCAATGCATACACGTTACCTCAGTTTTTCCGCCCCATTAGAACGACTAGACATCTGTATTTGCTAGGCCCTCCGTCTTGCACCACTGACAATGGAACATCACTTAGCTATACCAACTTCTGGTACCAACTAAGCATTAAGCGAGAAAATACTATGCAAACCCTAACACCAAATAGACACAACATGGATATTCTAGGTCATCAGAAAACTATCAAATCAAATTATGGACCAGCCTAGCGAGCCTACGTCTTACCCATTAACCACCGCAGCCCCCAACACTTAGGCCTACATATACCAACTGTTGGTATTAAAAAGCATAAGCGAAAAAATACTAAGCAAACACGTGACACCAAATAGACACAACATGGATATTCTAGGCCAACATAGAATAATCAAATCAAATTATGGACCACGGGGTGGACATTTCGCTGTATATGGTTGACATACTTGGTGAAGAAAGTCAGCGCCCTAAATCTCAACCTAACCCATTTCACGACACCTGGATTGCAAATAATAAGCACAAGTTTAGTTAGTGGCATTCAAATAAGGTGTTATACCGTAGCGTATTGACAGTAATTGCTGTGTCTGCTAAAAGCTGTACATGTATACATCTGGTTAGCTCCTAGAAATAATTAAATACATTTATCTAGTACAACAGTTGAGTATTCTCGTCTGTAAGTTAGTAGGATTCAGTCCTGTCTGGTAAATGTTCAATTACGACCACGGTATAAAATTACCCACGACAGACAAATATATTAAGAAAACAGAATAACACACTAAAATACTTCAATTCAGTGATCGACTTCGTTCGTCAAATGAACTAATATTGAAATTTTAGTTATTGTCAAAACAATTGGGGTCATTTTCTTTAAATAACGAGTTAGAAAATGGCATTGAAATTTGTTTCCATGCGATTTTACAAACATCGAATGGTGAAATCAAGGAGCAGAGAAAAAAATGCCTGTCTTATTAACGATATCACTATACGGTTTACACCAAAACAAGAAGAGGGTCGGGTTCACATCTATTAAAGGCACTGAGGCCAGTTTGATGTTCTTGTAGGGCACTGGCGTATTTACCCTTGTCAATGGTGAAGAATGTGGGAGAATAAACATCGTCTAGTCGTTTGGGTGGGACGTGAACGCGAGGTACCGTGTACACGTTGGCGTGCACGTGGAAGTTGGAATTCCAAAAAAAGAGCAGGTCGTAGGCGCTTATGTACCAACAAACTTTCCCTCATAGCACATCGCATGACAAATACCTTTCTGCATTATCCGGGTTGGTGCTGAAAAGCAGGACGTTAAACCCGCGTTTCATTTCATTGCAATGCATTTCTGAAAGCATACCGGCGATCCGCCCTTCATTGACTTTGGTGAATATTAAAACTAGTTATATAGTAACAGAATTCAGGTTATACATTAAATTACATATAATGTCATGTCATTTGGAACTGTTTGACATAAAATTGTTGAGTTACAGAACATCTTCTAGTAATTCTCGCGATTTATTAGCTAGATTTTTTAGAGGTGGGATATTTTTGTGCGTGTCTTTTTGGCCAGACGACGTTGGAACTCGAGGGAGAATTGGTCTACTCACACAAGCACCATTAAGAATCATTTACGTGCCACTGCCAGCTGAGTCTTAATTAGGCGCAAACAGTACTTGAATTCTCTTGTGATTTCAGTCAAGTTTACTTGTTAATTAGATCCAAGGCAAAGTCATCACCAGGCACAAATAAAAGCAATTTATCTTGGAGTAGACAAAACCATAGACACCATATAGAGACATATCGAGTAAGCCAATCAATTTAAATACATGTATGTTTTAATTTAAGGAGAGAAATTCTGAAGCTATTTTAAGCTGCTGATTCTTTTCTTCAAACTGGGAGAGGGGGCATGTAGACAACGTTCACCTATCCAGTCGTATACCCATTGTGATATTTTGATATTAAAATCCTGAAAACTAACACAAGACTAGTAGGAATTAATGAGTGTTCTTTCTCAAAAGGGACAATTTAAGATGATTTTATTAGAATTTTAAAAGAAGGAGTGAAATCCAAAGGCTGAAGCAACCGATATTCAAAGAGATTAATGGCATAGATCCACATCTAAACTGATGCTTGTGCTAGACAGAGATTTATTTCACTTATCATTATTGCATATCTCTACCATTCAAAATTACAGCATCAATTACTAGCAACAAGAAACTCCATCACGATTCGACCAAGAAAACGATAAATATTATTCCTACTCAGCAATTTTCGTGACAAGTTTATAAATCTTTGTCGCTCTTCCACTATTCACTGTAGTGTTCATTACTCCACTCCTATTCATTTTCAGTAATAACCAACTTAGAAATCACCATCGATGTCTTCAGACAAGGCTCTTGCAAACCGGTGAATCAAATCATAAACATCGAGTCCTAACACAGCCTCACTACAGTAATTAGATTTTATGTTGCCTTGCCAGCGATTAGAGACTCTGGTCGATGGATTTGTCAGAGATTTCAACTTAAGACGACAAGGGGATGGTTAAGACTTAGTGATCGCTTTTACCTTAACAAAAGCTGGCAACATGTACGCTTTCTTTCCTATCTAATGTATTAAAAGTAGCATGTTTAAAAAATGAAGTTAGAATTTTTTTATCTTTCTGAATATTTCATGCATTTCTTTGTTAAGAATCATATATAATCACCATGAAATATCTCCGAACGACGCTAGTTTGTCTGGAAAAAAATTATCTCCATCCTTTCAAGGATGTCATAAAATATAAATTTGCCAATATTTTTGGCTGGAATGACGAAACATTCTCTTATCAGTAGGCATCAGGGAATGAATTTCTATTCTTAAGTCGTAAATAAATTGTGTGTCATAAAGATCAATCAGTTTTCAACATTCGTGATAAAAACATTTCAGTACAATAATAAGCTGATTTTGTTATAATCTTTCCCTGGAAATAACGGAATGACCGCCTTTCAGATCCAGAAGGAACTTAAAAGATGCACCCACTGCCCAGACACGTTATCAGAATAATGTATTAATTTTTCAAGATCAACCATATTCCCGTAATCTATTTTATACTATCTAAAGGAAAAATATTATAAGAAAGAAACATCATCAAAGTTGGTCCACATTTCTTATTACGTAAGCTACAGATTATGTGGTAAATTCTATCAGAAAGAACAATATTTGAACGCGTATTATAGCCAAGATTCTGTTAAACCTTCATTATGTAAGGACTTTATTGGTCTTAGCACGTAGTTCATTCCAGAAACAATATTTGTACTGCAAAGTAATTAAGTTATCTTTTGGTTTTGGTTTCCAAATTACATACGAATTGTAATTAGCTCTCTTTTTTCAGACTGCCACATTCACTGTGTCACAATGAAACGTGCTTTTCTTTTTCTTTCCTTCAAGTCGATCTAATTTAATAAATCATAATCTAATCAAATCATCCGCTTGTCAAAACAAGCAGTTTTAGGATTCCCACGTTTTATCTGAAAAGTTTCCAAAGTGATTAATGAAGTGTAATGCTTTAGTAATCGATTAAACCTTGCATAATTTCTAATTATCAAATGCATAAAACACTTGAGAGTTTGCCAAAGATTAACAGGAGTCATATTTCTTGTATTATTTAAACCCTTCAAAACAATTGCATTCCTAATAACTAGTATGATATACAGAACAATAACAGTTAATTAGCATACACGTATTGTAACCGAATATACCTAATCCACACAACAAAACAGAACAGAACGGACGTCACACCCACCGCTCTTGTATTTCAAATCTAAAAGGTCTAGTCATTTTAAGAACATTATTTGCAATTACTAGCATTATGAGCATCACTAGCAATTTACATGTAACTGATATTGTAAATGATCCATGTCTTAGTGCAGTGAAATATGAAAATATCATCACAAAAATTTACAACTGTTACCATATTCTTTTACATTTATTGGTAATAATATACGATGAAAAAAGTTAATTTTGCCCGTAAACAAAGATTTATCTCAACTTGCAACGTGATAGAGCATGCCAAGAATTCTCTATATTATAGTTGTTGTCTTGTTTGATAATCAGGGCCATTTTTAAACAGGTTTTTCATTCAGGATATCTGAATAGGATTGGGGCCTTAATCAGGACCTTCCTAAATTGAGCAATCTATCTACTATTTCTATGGTATTGATTTTACAAGTCTTGAATAATGATGCGTCGATTTTGAGATGATATGATTTTAAAATGTTGTGATGGTTATTCAGTACCAGTCCATTATTACTGCGTGAGAGATCAACCGGGTGGCTTTGAAGAACAGTGACTAACTAAATGTGTGCATTACAATTACAGCCGAACATCTACTTGTCCCAGAGAAGAATCACACATTTAGAAGAAATTAACATTGGAAGGTGTAATAGATGGCCTGGTTATATCCGATAGTATAGGTTTTTAGGGATTTGAAATTTATAGTCAGTATATTTCACAATAATTTTATTTATCTGTTAGTACAGTGTATTCCGGTTATTACGTATAACAACGCAATGGTAATAACAAATGTCTTAATGGAGATTAGAGTTACTCCCACATGTCTACAAATTGTGACAAAGTCTTTCATAATCGAGTTTGTTCTGGAGTAGTCAGCAACAACCGTCTCTGGGGTTTGTCCACGTGGCTGAAGGCGGAAATTCTCCAAGAGGGTGGTTTAAACGAGTTGATTTAGCGACAATGTCAGAAACACGAGGAGTCCCGTTTACAGGCTATTGTATCATTGCGCTCGATCTTCTTTCGACAAAAATCAATAAACAACATAGTAAAAACACCACCGTTACCTCTAACTGGATTGTGTGTTGAGAGCATGCGTACAATGAGTTAGGTTTACTTATAGCAAAACACGTGCTGGTGGAATAACAAACGCAAGTTGTCATATTTTTGGTAAATTTTATAATTGTTCTAAAGACAAAACTAAGGAATGTCTTATGGATAAATAAATAATTTGTCTCAGGTAGCGTGACTTGTGTTCAGAATTGAATAGTTTGTGTGAAAGTAGAGTATAATGGCTTTTAAAGCTTTTGTACATTCATGTGAGGAAGAAAGTGCCATGTGATCAGAAGATGTGTGTCTTGCGCTGAATTAAATGTGATGTAATATGGATATTGTTCTCAAAAAGGGTGTGTAGTGGAACTTTATATTTAAAAATAAGAAGAACACGGAAACACCATGGCATTGTTATTAAAGGTTTTGATTGTGTCGTGCTTTTTCTTGGATTATGTGGAAACATATCAAGGCATTATACCTATAGGTAAGTTAACTGACATTTAAACAGGATTTTTTAAAATGCATTTTATAGAACCTGAACAAAAATGTCATTGTTAAATTGTTATCATTATGAATTAACCGCGTTTAAAGATACAATCGTCACAATATGAATATATGTATGTAATGAAAAATATATGTAATGAAAAATGTACGTGATCCCTGGGCCCTGTTTCACGAAATATTAACTAAAGATAAAATCCAAAATTTAGCAGATACTTCAATTTTGATTGGCTAAGAACTAAAATTAATCTAATATTGTCCAATCAAATTACTAAAATTTGATTTTATCTTAGTTAAAATTTCGTGAAACAGGCACCTGATCTGATCTATCTCGTGAGAAAACATGGCGGGATTATATCAATGGTTAACATTCTAAAACATGACGGAATTATATCAATGGTTAACATTCTAAAACTTACGAGCAAGTAACCGGGCATTGAACAGTATGCTACATGAATACAACATTAAGTATTGTTATGTTAAAATGAAATATACGTCGACAACCATATTCTTACCTCCCCCCCCCCCACACTTTCCAAAAAACAGATCCCTTCTGTATCTCGAAAAAAACATGGCGTATTTTGTTACAAAAAATCGTGAAAACTTTGATGTTTTGGGTATGAACAGTTAAGGGCAATAACTTAGATACAATCTGTTGTACGCCTCTGGAATTAATCGTACTTCGTCCTATCACCTCAGGTAAATCCTATGCAATCATGACAACTTTAATGTTTTGAGAAATGGGTAATAACTCTCAGATAAACTTTCGCGCGATTTTAGCAGTTTTTCTTTCCACATTGGCAAACCCCAGCTATTTTTAAGCATTATTTTTAAAATGATCAAAAGGTCATACCAGTTAATTTCAATATTAACAACTATAATAATTATAACTTTTGTAAAACACTAATGATCGACAAAGTTCGATCTATCTTCTCAATTATGATATAAATATTGCCTAGAACTCCACATTCTATGAGTAGTGCCATGTTTGAGGTATAAAATACATACTGGGTCATATATAGTTAATTGCACGGCGGTACTCTGATATCGTGGCATCAAAAGATTACAGAATAAAGGTGCTCTCTAAGGACGACTTTCAGTTTTGTTATGAATGCAGTGCAATATATATTGGATAGATATCGGAAAATCTCATTTCGGGACTATCGGTATTGAGAAGATTACTGATTTTTATTATGTACTAAAAGTGAATTATGGAGTTTACCCTAATCAAGATAAGTCAATTGAATGAAGAAGAAAAGTACCCATTGTCCGTTGTTAAATACAAGAGTTGGAAAAGACCGACATGTTTATGGCAATGACTATCTGAACACATCAACTAGTCTTACGACAACTAAAACCAAGATATTATATTCTAAATATAAATGTAAATTTTGTTATCGAACTAATAATCCCAAATGTCAGTGACATGGATGAGACCTAAAATGACTCCGGTGAGATGAACAGGATATGTGTATCCTTAATACTTATCTAATATTCGTTGCTTTTTTTTAAAAGTAAATAACTCTAATCGTTAATATATAATTCTTAAAACGGATAGTCACGTTTGATTTGGCGACAAATAAACTATTATTTAATTGCAGTTTATTTGAGTTTTATAGATAAAGTAAATACTGAGATATAAGAAATTTTGTGTTAACATATCGATATTTTAAACTAAAATTAGAAAACAAATCAACTTTAGCTTAATCGTTTAAACTGACAATTTTATAGTTAAGAGCTTTTTAAGATATTTTCAACTACAATTAGTAAACAAATTAACTTTCGCTTAATCGTTAGAACTGACAATGTTATCGTAAATAGCTTGTAGCATCATTATAATCGAAATAACATCAGATCAACCCTTTTTGATACTTTAATTTGCCAACCCCATTAATACTATATTTATCACGAACTATTTGGGTCCATCAGTTAAATTTGTTTACAAAATCATGTAAGTATCTAAAATAAAAATGAATAAATCATATCATTTGATTATTGCCCAAATTTGAAAATTGTCATAAACTCTCTGTTTAATAAAATGTGTCTTTGGCTAACTCTCATGGTGTCCATATATCATTGCATAAACTAATTCAAAAGTCTGACATCAAACTATTGCATAACTTCTATACTTTTACACTATAAAAACCTGCATACATATGTAGTCTTTACATTAACTAAACAAAGAAACAGGCAGTTTTGATCAATACAGTGGAGTTCAAGTAGAGAACTGGATTGTCTTCCCCATGAGAACAATTAATTTGGGCAAGCAGAGTAATGGAAGTTTAATACACGGTGTTAGAAAGGGGATTAATCATAAACTAGTAACTCTCCTGAGTCACTACTGTTTCTCTCATAGAATAATAACATAACTGCTTCTTATTCTAGCTCAGGCATATATTAATGGAAATTTCTACGCATCAGTTCACCTCGTGGGGTTTCACTAGACATACTTATTTCATTAAAGAATCAATGTTTCATATAAAATTGGAATAATTTGTAGTCTTTAATCATACCAACTGTTACATATTAATACATATACATAAATCAGTAAAGAAGTACATATTATACATGTAGTTTGTTTAATTTAAAAGTTCCAACTGTTTAAACTCTGCTTCTTAAAAAATATCTCTATAGTAATACCACACGTTCATCAAAGGATACTGCAACATTCTATTTAAAAGTAGGATTACCCGCCATTTTGGTTGCAAAATGGTCTAAGAACTTGAGTTTTCAAACGCAATGTTTGAGACATATGGGGGTTTGTAGGATACAATAACATACTACACTTTTAATCCATCAAAAGGTTTGTTTTGTAAATTAATAAAAACAATACCACACTAATAATGAAAATCATAAATTTATTCCAATACAAATCGGTTGCTAATGGTCCGTTAATTTGAAATATCCTGTTGAAGACCATTACAAGAAAGTGAAACATTAAAATCAGATATACCATGTAATCCCGGGGGGTTGGGATGGCCTAGTGGTCTAGAGTGCCGCGCCTCGACCTCTAGCTGGCCGGTCACCTCTGGCTTGCGGCTGTGGTTTCGATCCCTGGTGTAAGCGTATGTGGCATGGCGATAGGGGCGCCTTCTCAACCTCGTGGGTTTCCTCTGGGCACTCCGGTTTCGTCCCACTGCTAAAGACCCCTAAGCGCAAGCAAATTATTGAAATAAAAATTGAACCATATGTTAGTCCCGAAATGACCTAGTTTGTGTTGAGTGGACGTTAAACCCCATTTATAATCTAAATTTTGTTCATTACAGGTGGTATATTTGCCAGAGATGATTATGTATCGCAAAAAGCCTTTGAGTATGCCATCAACCAACATAAACGTCGTTTTAAAGAGCCATTCTTTGAATTCAATGTAACTGTTGATAAAATCAATATCAACGATAATTTTCAACTCGCATCAGCAAGTAAGTTCAATTGTTATTCTTCTACATGTTTTATATTATGCAAATAATTTTATGGGATATCATAAAGTAAGAGCCATTATCACAAATTGCATAGCGTGGGTTTTATAATGTCGTTTATATTGCACAGTTTGTTTTTTGTCGAATTGAATCTTCGCTATTGGCAAACAGTATTGTCACTAAGCACATGAGCAGCAAAATAAATTACTACTTCTAAAATATTTAAACATGTTTTGCAATCTTTCATCCTGTAAGAGAGCTATACAATCCTGTAATGATAAGTGGTATAAGTGGACAAGAGATTCCTTCCGCATAGATTTCTAAAAAAAATGGAAAAGGGTCCTAAATTATGAATTTTATGTCCATATAATATAAGGAAAGAACTTTTTCCACAAACTAAGATAAAGAGGGCGTTGGTCGTGTTAACTTCTTAACTAAATTTAAAGGGCCACAGAAAATTCGACGAATTCTTTATCAGTGCTAGTGCTCCTAACCGCCGCACAATTCGTGTGGGTGGGGGTACATAATAATATCACCTAATATTGTGATAGAATGCAGGAATAATATACTAAACGATTTTCTATGTAAGTATTTCAAGGACTTTACTTTTTTTGATACTTTACCTATAACAATATGATGGTTCCCTTTACTATTAATTCTTTTGAAAACTAAGTCCAATGACCAGTGTGTTTACATTCATCCATGAGTTCCTTTTCCTTCTAGGTTTTTTTTAAAATTGGTTGGTTTACGATATTGTTTTCAGATTCTGTCCAGAAAAAAACGTCTGTGAATAGTTTACATATTGTACCATTATATGACGTAGTTTTATATGAATAATGAATCGCTGACTAATCGGGTAATTTTATTGAAATAAATAATTTAAACACTAAAACTCATAAAAATCCAAAACAGTCTAAAGACGTCTGACTTACTTGACAGCCATTCTAAAGTAAAAAATAATAACGCTGAATAAAGACCCACAGATAACCATCTCTAATCTTACTCTATTTTCAGTCGATATCAAATTTCCATCTTTCTTATCCCTCGAGATTTTCACTCAGTTAAAAAAGAATTATTCTTAGTCGTCTCTGTATGATGAAGGTCTCTTCTACAGATTCACAGAGCTTAGACATCAGTCAACAGTTTATTTCAAATCACACATAAAAGTGGAATGCATTATTTCCGTTCACAGAGGAAATAACAGAATCCGAAAAAAACGACATTACTTCCATGTTGTTTACAGCTGAAAGATTTAATTAACATTTTCCCTAAAAATGCCATTGTTGAAATTTCAGACAGTACCATAAAAATAAATATTTGGCTTTCTAAAAATTATGAAGAGATATCAAAGTTTTTGAAAAGGAATAGATGTCCCGTTGTTCTTGTCCAGGAATCGTTCTCAATGATAAATGATGTATATAGAAATAGATAATTGAATGACTTTATTTAAAAGAGCAAGAGCTCTCTTCTTTGGAACCGGAAATGGAAGAGATGGGTCGAAAAGCACATTATTGTGTAATATGAATGAATAAAAATGGATTTACAATCATTTTTTTAAAATATCCATTACAATTTCTAATTATTAATGTTCAGCGAAATACGTAAGCAATCCAAATTTGATGTATGTTGTTTGCGCCTATCTTATCTGTTATTTCATTTCCACACTGACTTTTGGAATCATTCACCAGGGCGCTATATTACAAAAGGCACCCAAGAGCAAAGAATAAATGACGCCGCAGACCAATTTTAAATAATGTTCAATGTGTTTTAATTGGATATCTGGAGCCCATATTTTTATTTTATATAAGATTTCAATATCAATATTGATTGAAATGGTCTAATATTGAATTCTAATTCGTGTTTTTAATGTTGAAGATTATGGATAATATTCAGTTACAGATTTGTGTACTTTAAGCTTCGGTGGTAGATTTGTGACCCCAGCCCCCTTCTCAATCTGTTCAGTCTGACCAAAATTGTAAAGAAAATTTCAAAAACCCCAACCTGGAAAGATTTCGGCGGCCAGGACAGGAACTATGAACTACGACGTGTTTATTGTTTATAAGCACTTCAAACTGTCAAGCAGATAGACTTGTCCTGACAATACTCGCATGTAAGACTGCTTTCATTTACAACGTGTTAAAAAGAGCAGTCGGATAATATAACAGTGATAATGATACCGGCCGAAGGTTCAGTAAGCTAATTGGATGGCTGCCATCTGCCTGTGGCTAAACACATCTAGTAAATAAGGATAATACTGTTTTCTTCGCCCGTAATAATTTCTAATAACACTAAGGCGACGATAATAGAAGTTCTGAAGAACAAAAAATGACAGAAATGTGAACTTCTAAAATAACTGAAGAGTGTTATTGAGTGTTCTAGACAGACAAAGATTACACACCTTATAGAGTTCAAGACCGTGTACAATTCGAAGTGTTTTAATTTAAAAGGAATGTCTTGCCAGGAATTATTCAAAGTAGGCCTATAGCCATTTTATTGATTTCATGCAACCATCTTTTTGTAAATGTAACTTAGATAGATATAGTTATAATAATCCTGTTATCTTTAAATTGCAAACCAACACCATACCTCATGAACGTTTTTCTTACAGTTGGGAGGATTTTAAAACTGTCATAGAATAACAGTCGTTACATTAATATATTAAATATGCGAATGCTCTGACTTATTGTGCCTTTAATACCGATCGTACACTGATCCAAATAAACAATAAACATAAACAGACTTGTGAAAATAACGTTTCTTGTTTATCGTCTTTAAAAATACACATAGCATATCATGATCAAAATAAGCCAAACCCAGATATTCTCAAATAAAGAATAACCTGAAAGGCCAAAGACGTTTGATAAATTACCAAGATTTCTACATGTAAATGCTTTTAACCTTTAAACAAAATCCATAATATACAGTTTATTCCCAATACGAAAAATTATCAAATTGCAAAGTCAGGTTATGAATAAATTTGCTTGAGTTATATATATTAGTCACCATCTTATCTAAACGTTGTCGGTATTTTAGAGTGATATTCAGAATCAATTAGGGCTTTAATCTGAATTAATCATTACTAGCTTTAAGCGTTTTCATCACATTCACGGCTTAAAAAGTAAAAATAAATTGACAAATCAGAATTTATCGCAAAAACTTGTATCTTATTTCTTGGCTAGAAATGGGTTCTTTTCATACGACCAAAGGCAAATAAAAACCGATATCAAATTAGACAGAGACTGCAAGAATATCATTTTCATTGCACATTCAAGGCCAAGAAAATAAGCATCGGCATCAGTGTCTGAAATGAAGACTGCCTTTTAAGAATACACAAATTAAAATGGCTGTCATTATAGAAAGTAAACTACCACGTATCGTCACTTAAGAGCAGGGTGTGTAATTATTGTGGTTCTAATAGTCGTATATTGAGACGGTAGTAGAGAAACGGCTCCCAGATTCCACAGTCGTTAATATTCTATCAACGCGTATTTATCACCGAGGGCGCTTATGGAAATTATAAGTCTCCTGCAAATCGCTCGTTGACCCACGAATTCAATTTGGACATTCTCTTCTCTTTGCTTACAGACGGTCGTTGATGAATCGATTTTTAAACAGGATTGTTATCTCGTCATATCTTGACATTATGGCCTTTGTGTATTTGTACACTACTGATGCCATGTATTGTATAATAAAGGTTACTTCAGACATTGTTGATTAACACTCTTAGAACACGTTGCTTGAATACGATTCGCAGATTACTCACAATACAATGGATGATTTCAATTAAGGACTTCTAGAATAAAACTGAATTCGTTTTACGAATTTGAAGATTTTATACATTTACAAGCATAGCGATAATGCATTTTCCAGATGTATATTTTTTCAGTGTTTCAAAAAGAATGCCATACTTCTATTGTCTGATTACTCCTGTATTATGGTAATTTTCTTCCAATCTTGTGGCGACCATTAGTTCCATTAGATTGTTCTATAACGATAACAAAAGCTTGCTTACTTTGAAAATTACCAGCTTGTGAAATGATTATTTATAAATGGTAATGTCTGGGTCCCTTGTGATCGTCTTGAAGAAGATCTGAGCGAGATTACCAATGTTTTATTGTCTGGGTAACCGCTCTGCCATGTATTAAATTCTGTTTCAAACCAGTTACTCCTCCATAGAGCATGCACGTATTACTATTCTTGATGCTGGTGCATTATCCGATAGATTGAAGAAGAAATAGCTTTCTGTCTTAGACAACGTGTAGTTATAGCATTGTAACAAAAGAAAAACATTCCTGTATGGATGTAATATCCTTATGTTGGATCAATAGTTTTACATAATATTCTTGTTCGTATAAAATTCGATTTTAAGTATACATTTCGTCCAAAAATAAATTCTTTAAATACTGGAATCATTTTGGACAATGCCGTTATTCAATAATTGATAATAGCATTGTACATTAATGATAATATGATATATGTTATTTATATGTATACGGTATTTAAGAGAGGGAGAAATGGGGTTTAACGTCCACTCGACACAAACTAGATCATATGGTTTAATTTTTTATTTCAATACTTCGCTTGCGCGTAGGGGTCTTTAGCAGTGGGAGGAAACCGATGTGCCCGGGGGATACACACCAGATTGAGAAGGCGCCCCTATCTCCATGCTACATTCGCTCACTCCAGGAATCGAAACCACAGCCGCAAGCCAGAGGTGACCGACCAGCTAGAGGTCGAAGCGCGGCATTTTATACCACTAGGTCATCCCAGCCAACCCACCCACTCCCCATACGGTATTCAAAAAAAAAATAATTGTAATTAGTAGTGTTTATAATGAACAGCTGGTGTAATATTAAATGTCGCAGGATCCGGTGTGGTTTCCTCTTGTCAGTGATGGAGTACAAGGACAGCAGTCTGGTCGTTCGGGTGGGACGAAAAACCTTGGTCCCGTGTACACATTGGCGTGCACGTAAAAGATCCCTTGACAGTTGGAATTCGATATAAGAGTAGGTCGTAGTAACGCTGTCGGTCAAAACTTCCCTCACAGCACACTGTATGGCGTATGCCCGTCTGCATTAACCCAGTTCAGGGCAGGGCGCTAAACCCAATTTCATTTCAAATGTCACTGATTTACGAATGTAACTTATGAAGGTTGAAATAGTCTATTGAAATATTTGTAATCAGGATTTATACATGTTTCTTAAGATTTAATGTACAGCCAAACATTAAACGTAGCCAACAATCCCTGAGCAAATTATTTATATACGGAGTTCAAAAATATACCATTGTACACAATCTTTAAAGCCATTAAGATCACCATGCCTCATCAGTCAACTCGCGTATATTCAATAACAAAGCGCAATCTATCATTTTTGATATATATAAGGTTCCACGTGAGTAGACGAAGGAGACAATATTTTAATAGAATGTAGTCGCTGGTTCTAGTCGTTATTAAATAATGAACCACAATATTTTGTCAGTATGGTATATGTGATTATAATTTTCTCTCTGGTCTGATTGTCATAAGACTTTATACAATTTAATTTAATCATTTTATAGTCTGTTAGATTTGATCAATAAAACCACTAATTTATCATGAAAAACCATTTGATATTCGCTGTGTTTACCAAAGTTTACACGAATACAATGAATCACCGGTCTGATTGAACTTCCTTTTAGATATTGGCATCAATATATGTGTCTGGACAAACGAACATATATAGATATGTTCTAAATGCGCTCTGTGGGGGTCTATTACTTATTACATTGTACAGGAAATGAGAGACACGGTAGAATGGTATTAAGTAAACGGGATATCTAGGAATTGTAGATAAACCATTACGTATAACATTTATTGCGATAAATAATGATTATATAACACAAATCCTCGTATCGAGTTCATGTTCGATGACTATTGTATACAATCATTAAGGGCCAAACTCAACTGTAGTTAATATGGTAATACATTACGTTA
Organism: Patella caerulea; assembly: GCA_036850965.1. NCBI lineage: Eukaryota > Metazoa > Mollusca > Gastropoda > Patellidae > Patella > Patella caerulea. The sequence continues at coordinate 21,635,105 of JAZGQO010000011.1, forward strand.
AAGGGGCTAGACCTCTTGGATCTAGATCAAAATAAAGTTTTCAATTGAAGTTTTTTTTTTATTTCTATCAGAGATGAAAGACATAGGATCCATATTTGACTAATAGATTTCGTTTAGATTTTGACTTAAACTGAGAAATTCATTTGTAATATATATCTTTTTTACTTTTTCTTTAACGGTAATACGACTAGTACACAAAAAATGCTTATGCTTTTATTCCTAAAGTGGTATTTAGTGACCGTGAAACACATTAAAAAAAAAAAAAATGTTATGGGAAACAGTAACTAGCCTATTTTACAAACGGTTTCTAAAATAGTTTTTTACTCGTCGATTCGACATGTTTAGGTCATTATAAATCACCATTTGCACCTTAAAAAGAGTTTGATGCATTACTAAAAGTTCAAACTGAGATTCTTTTTCTTTAACTTCAAATAATTTTCGAAGAGTCCATTTTTAGATCATCGTTCTACAGGATCAATTGGCTTACGAATGCTGAATAACTGTCTAAAAAACAAATAAAACTTGATTATATCGGCTGTGTATAAAAACAGAAAATCACCCGGGATGCACTTAGTTTTTAAAGTATTCATGGCCTGGTATCGTATGTAGATAATGGATTAGATACAGAACCATTGGAATTTTCATCTGGGAGAAGAATGCGTCGTTAACGTTTATAGCCAAGTTGTTTATCAATTTGTGCTGAACTCACGGCTTTTAACATAACCCAGCACGTAAATCATTACTAAATTATCTGTAAATCTGCATCATCGCACAATTTTTTTTCTTTCTCCTTTTTCAAGTTTAGTGAATTGCTTTTCTCGATACAATCGTCAATTTTATATTAGCTCAGTGTCTAGATGAGAAACTGAAAAGCTACGAGTGATGAGACACGAGGCCACAGATGTGGAGGAATTTTAGTAGAAATGATTGCGAATACGAAATAATTACCAATCTCACACGGGAGTTGGGTCGGCTTCTAGCAAATTTTGTGTCCCGATGATATTTTGAAGATCGATAGTAAATAATTGAATCATTATCCGCTTTCCGAATTACTCGCCAGACGTCGAGTTTAGTTTCCTACTAGCGTTTAGTTTACTATTCAGTCACAAACCCAAATATACCGCTTGCTAAGTAGATAGGCCGACATTCGCCATTTTCTTGCAGGTTCATACAATGCCGTTCCACAGGTCTGCTATACAATAATGATTGTTTGTAAATGTATTTGACACTTTTGCCTAATGATAATTGATGTATTTTAAATCCGTTGGTTTTAATGGTATAATTGTACCATCAGCATAGATTATCAACACACGCACTACAAATTGAAGTATCTATTGTCAACAAGCCCCAGTGCCAGGGGCCGTGCCAACGTCCACCATTGAACTGCTGTCGCACATTTGATAGGTATCCTAGTTTAGATGACGATGGAAAATAACTGCGTTAAATAGCTTAAAGACAATAAATTAGAGAATGACAAAAATAAATATTTAAGATAAGTGGTTAACATATAATAATTCAGCATGTCTTATAAACGAATTTAGTTGAAGAATGAGAAATCCAAACTGGCGAGGTTTTGTTTTAGAATGCCACTAATTTTTCTCGCATGATTATGTGCAAAACATAAGCTTTATAAAATTTCAGATGGGCTTGATTAATGACTCTTAAGCATATTTTAATATTGATTCGTGTTATTCTTTAATTCAAGCGAACATCATTGAAGGGAAACAGACATACCAATAGCTACATTGTGTATAATTGTATAGTCTTTATACAAGGTGGTTAACCTCTTGTTGTTCAAGCCTACATCTGTTGCTCGTCTAAATAAAGTACAAACGTTTTCTTTATAAGATAAAGGCTGATAAAGATGATATTATGTTCATCGTAATAGAATTACTATCGACAGAACATAAACGATAAGAATAACAGACTAACGCGTTAGAAAATCTATATCAAAGAAAACAGGACTTCTTTTTCAAATCTGTCATTTAAAACAAATCACTTTAGTCAGTATCAGATTCGATTACTTCTTATTACGATTTATTTTCTATACTGAGAAATCTGAAGCGAGGGCATTGCCTAAAAAAGACTAAGTAAACCACTAAGATGTGTTTCTTCGACCGTAATTAAGTTATCTTTAATTATGTGAAACCCGGACACTTATTTTAAACTAAAGGTTTCATATTGTTTCATATCTAGAAAAAATAGAATATAGACTGAAAGTGATTTGTAAATACAGTGAATGAAATGAGAAAGACATCCATTAAAGTCACCCCGCCAGTTTGGCAGACGACTGACTATTCGTCAAAAACACTGTTCTGGAAATGGCGGTATTTGTAGATGAGATATTGAATATGATGTTTGATTCGTGGCTCGCAACTTGATGTTTTTGACAACAAACATATTTTTCTTGGTAGTTTAAATATATTTTCCATTACTTGTTTGAGAAATATATGTTTTAAGAAAATCCGACAGTATACATACATGACGTTCCTTTTTTATCGGCCGTCTACTCGACATCATAGAGTAATTAATCATTCGAACGGGACCTACCCATAACTCAGTAAAAGTACCAACTGCACTTACCCATAGCTAAGTGGCAGCTCAGTAACAATATCAACGGAACTTAAATATAACTCAGTAACAGTAGAAATTATTAATTAGTTTAGTAACATCATTAATAGAACCCAGAACTTACCCATAGCTCAATACCCATGTGAATTGAACTTATTGATAGCTCAGGATCCATACCAACTGAACTTACCCAATACCCATAGCTCATTAGCAGTACTAACGGAACTTATTATTTATAGCTCAGTAACTAAGACACCTTTAATTTATCTATATAATTCAGTGTCAGAAAATAGTTAACTTTGTCACTTTATATACATCTGAACGGTATGAAATGACGTATAAACCATATTTTAAGATTTCCATCATAATAACAACGATTATGTAACATGCTTATTAATCATTTATCTTTCAGTATGTCGTCAAATGTCTGAAGGCGTGTTTGCTATAATCGGACAAAAGACCATGCAGTCATCTGATATCGTACAGGCCTTTACCAGCACGTTCCATATGCCATATCTTACACCAAGTTTATCACGAGATACAACACGAAAGCACTCCTTGTTTGAAATTCATTTGAAACCTGATTTCACAGAGGCCTTAATAGAGTTGATAAGATTTCTCCAATGGGACCATGTACACTTCCTCTATGATTCTGACGAAGGTTTGTTATTATTAAATAGTGTACACTAGAGTTTCCCATCGTTTAAAACTTCCCGGTGTTATAAAGCGATGGGAACCCTAGCCGATTCACCCAACTGAATCGTTCGGTCGAATCAATTCGCCTAGTGTGTCCAGCATCCCAATGCCGAATTTGCTTCGTCCAAATATTTCGTTTGCATGAAACGTGTGATATATTCGACTGTATTTTATGTCGCCGTGTCCGGTTCGTCGAAGCATTAGAAGTCAGCAACCAATCACAACTGATGTCAAGAAAGTCACGTGAATTTTTGAAGACAAACTGGTGCTGAAACGTGGAATTCCGACAAAGAATCGGAGCTTATTATTTATGGAAGGAGATAAATGTGGCGTAAAATGAAACAAATCCAACCACTGAAAATATTACGTTCTTTTACATGATCGCTGCCATGTTTAATATTGTGACTTATCGGGCGAAGACTTCTCCAAATTTGTCCACACAGTCGGCTACAATTCGGCCTCGATTGATTCGGCCGAATTATTCGGCTAGTGTGTCTCTCGCTTTATAGTGTATGCACCTAAAAGAACAAATGTATCTGTTCTTACACGAGCTTAAGGTTTGTTTAGAGATGGGGACTTTTAGTTACCCGGGTGATAATACAACCAATGTGTTAATTTGTTAATCAAAGGTGAAATGACTTAATAATAAAGTGATTAACTTTTATTTCTTTTCAGGTCTGATACGACTTCAAAGAATATTTCGGTCCATGCGTAATGCTAGCGTGGATTGGTTCTCCGTGAAACGGTTTAACGATGTTAACCACGTTCATGATGACTTAAGACAAATTGATCGAGGCGATATCAATGCAACTAAATCATTTGTACTCGATTTGTCCAGTGAAGAAGCTTATAAAACAGTTTTAAGACAGGTATGTAAATGAAATGAAATGGGGTTTAATGTTCTTCTGAAGACGAGAATCTGTCACGATAGTGGCTTTTCTGTCTATTGTTCACCAAGGGTGCCATTTGCGCTTACACGGCTAAACTTCTGTTTTCGTCCCACCCGAACGACGTGACGCCAATTCCTTGCCAGAAGCTCAACCTACATAACTAACAAGGGATCACAAAGTTGGAAATATTCAAAGAATTTGCTCAGCCAACGACGGAATCGAATTCTGGAATTCCTAGATTGTAAGCCAGCAACACCGTGGCTCTGAAACAAGTAGGTAAATGGAAAGATACTGATCAAGTAGTGCGAAGACTCACACGAGTTCAAGCACCTAAAATCCTTCGATACTTAAAATGAAGGAAATTTAATGAAAAGTCGTGATTTTTGTTTTTTAATATAACACCTACACCGTCTACATAGATATTTATAGCTTAAGACTTAATTATAATTAGTAGATTTTCACCATAAAACTAAACTATAATTTGAACATTTCCACCTTTAAGAGTTTTTTTTCTATGTAAGTCACATTATTATTACTGTGTCGTGTTGGTGTAGGGATAGATAACCATATATTATAGATAAATCAATCATTGCTGTTTTATGAGCAATCTATATTCTACCACTGGTAACTTGATTTATTTTATTTCCTTGCAAGTAGAAAATAAAAGCAGAGATTAACCAACATCCGTAACCTCTATCTCTATCTTTGTTACACTCTTATTAAATAAGAAGAATGTGTTCCCGGGGACTAAAATCCCATTTCCCAAATCTGTGTGATTGATACGGCGCCTTTACCGAGAGAATTGGCACTGTGGAATATCAATGTAGTGATTAAGGACTGGTCGATATTGTAGTTTATCAGATTAGTACGCTCGTTTGATGGATAATGTCCATAGAGCGGCAGTTACGATGACTAATTTCTTGTTTATTACTATATTTGTACAATATCAATGTAATGAGCTTATAATAAATACCACATTAGAGTATGTTAGAGAGTGATCTAAGATCTGTATAAATAAGTGATACAGAAGTTCTTGGAAATGTTGGTTGTCATCCGTATGGTGATCCTAGAAGACGAGTAAATGAATGCATCACACATTTATCCTGTTAACTACATACTATGACGTCTTGGGGCTTACCCTTTCTGGAACACATGAGGCATTGTATAACTAGGTTTATCTGTGATCTGGGGGTGGGGGTTGGATGCCCGATTTGTTCGCATGTGCTCGCTGTATAATTAAGCTTGTCATTGGGTCAACCGACGTGTTTTCGAATCCGCTTTTGTGCGTGACAAGGAAGAGGGTCACCTGTCCAACCTCGTGGGTTTTCCCCGGGTCCTCAGTTTACCTCCCACTGCTGAAGACCACTCACTACGCGAAAGCAAATTATTGAAATAAAATCAAATCATATGTTAGTCCCGAAATGACATAGTTTGTATCGAGTGGACATTGACACCCCCACCTCTCTCTCTCTCTCTCTCTCTCTCTCTCTCTCTCTCTCTCTCTCTCTCTCTAAAATATATAAAATATAAACAGTATGTAAAGGTCACATTCCCTGTCATTTTGTCGCCTAAATATGCCATATATAAGAAAGAAAATTTTTTTTAAAGAACTTTGAAATACAAAATGAATAAAAGATGGAACATTTTACAATTCCCTTTTTTGAGATTGGCAGTAAAAAAAGAAAAAAAAACGATCGCGTGCAAATGGTTATCTGGGACAAGTGTTCAGTTTAAAATCACTACTTTAAGACAAGCGATGCATTATTTCTTCGCTTAGCTTTATTTTCTATCTTTATTGATTTTCATTATTACCACCTGCTAATATCAGGCAACGATGGCACCGAGACTTGAGAATAATAAATAAACATTATAATGCTTCTTGATCTTAAACTAAGTGTCTTCAATAATATTTGTTGACTCTTTAAGAAAATGTCAAGGCATAGAAATTAGCCCCGATGTCAACCATGTAATGGAAAGGAAAAGATTCGTACCGATCATGATTTGTGCTGTCAGTTAACATGATATAATATGGCATGTCATTCTGAATTCTCAGGGGAAATTGTTCATCGTTGCACGCAATACAGTAATAAAAAATGTAAAACTAAACAACATAACACTACATCGATTTTTTAAACGGTAAACCAGAAAGCTTATAATGTCAAAACGTTTTACGAAAAGATGTGCAAATATCTGACAGCATAATATGAGTAACAAGTTAGACCATGGAGTTTTCCGGGATAAGATCACGGAATTGATGGCTGAATTTCCGTAGCTAATTTCCATTTCCGTCACCTGCTAGTCAAGTCATAAATGTCTAACTATTGAACGATATGTCACCGCAGTAATGGAAATATTTAGAAAGTAATCTGGACAGACCATGTATGTAGTTTTGACAGTGCAGTTAAAGCTCTTATATTATGGACAAAATATCGATTTTTGTTTTCCTTACAAAATATATTAAATCACAAATGAAAACATAAACACCGTCGTTCTTATTCCATTTAACAGTTGCTTAATAATATCATGTTTAACAGGAGCTATTAAAGCTCTAAATTTAGTTGTTTTAATTGCCTAAAGCAACGTTTCTCAAAATTGTGTGCGCTGGCTCTTTGTGCGCCGGGAAAACATTTTGGTCTCCCGCACTGACAAACGGGTACTCGGTCGGTCCACAGTAGAAACATCGGGTTTATATAGGCCTTCCCTGTACCCCAATCTCCAAAGTTTCTGGATAGATATTATTTATAACAAAAAAAAAACATAGATCCTTGAAAAGGCGACATCCAAGTTAGATTCAGTATGAATATGTTAGTATTCGGATAATAAAGTTCAATACCACACTAACAGGAATGGCGATGTATCATTCTATTGATGAGTGTGAGTGTGAATTGTGGAAAAACCGGAGTGTATAATATTATGAAATCATATTTTGTTTCATTCATATTTGTTTTATACTTTGATAATCGAGATTAAGGTGGTCCTATTATTCATGCTTTATCAACGATTTGTTTGCATGTGGTGAACAGGTAAATTCAGATGTAAAATGTCCCAAGTGGTCCATGGTTAGAATAATATTGGGAACCAGCCTGGTCTGAGATACTATTTCAAGACATTTTGCAGCCCTCTTTATTATTAAAGTAAAATTAGGGAAACGATTACTAGTCTTCTGTCCCATCGCGGATTTAATGGTCAAAATTTCTGGAATAACAAATAGCTATGACAAAACTTTAAAATTTTCCAGAAGGCTGCGGTGGTTTAATGCCATTGATGTTAGCTTTTAAAACCTGGCAAAGGGCAATGGGTGGGTTTCCTGGGCGGGCGAACATCCACGAGATAATTCAAGTTCACAAAATTAAATTAGGTATTTTTCAAAATATTTTTCTAATTGTTGTTCTGAAGTTATGGCGAAACGTGATCCTATGATTGTCAACACCTTTTTAGAATTCCTGTACAAGTTAAAACAATAAGGCATACAACATTGTGACATGTGACACGTATAATAAATTTAATCTGCTTCAGGTCGCTGTTATAGAATAAGTCATATAGGATCGATGATGTAATTCCCAGCACTAATTTCAACTTCCTCGCCATGCTTGTCAATCCAAACCCAGGCTATCTGCTCCATTGTAAATCGCTGAAACAATTTTCTTTGTCACGTTTTCCTTTGCTTGCAGCAATATAATTTCTGAGCACAAATATTGTGATGTTGTGGTGTGAAATTGCAGTTTTTGTGCAATACTGGGACCTCTTTTGTTGTGCATGAAATGTGGCTTGTTTTAGTCATCGGTGCGGATATTTGTGAATAATAATCTGTAGACACAGAATACAATGTCCTTGGTGGTTATAGGGGGTTGGGATGGCTTAGTGGTCTAGAGTGCCGCGCTTCGACCTCTAGCTGGCCGGTCACCTCTGGCTTGCGGCTGTGGTTTCGAGCCCCGGTGTGAGCGTATGTGGCATGGAGATAGGGGCCCCTTCTCAACCTCGTGGGTTTCCTCCGGGCACTCCGGTTTCATTCCACTGCTAAAGACCCCTACGCCCAAGCGAATTATTGAAATAAAATGAAACCACAAGTTAGTCTCGAAATGACCTAGTTTGTGTTGAGTGGACGTTAAATCCCATTTCTCTCCTACTCTCTCCCTTGGTGGTTATAGCACACTATCTCACATCGTACAAATTGCTTAAGTCAAAACTGGTGTACTATTTTAATGTAAAGACTGAACTTTTACGAAACACGTTGCACAGTTAATCGTATGTAAATACGGTACTATGCGCTGTATTCCTTGCCCATAATTTTGTATCAGATATTAGCGAAAGAGTACCTTGTTGCACTGTAAACTTCGGGTTTTACATGCCATAAACTGGAAACAGTTATTCCTTGGCGTGACTAGATCTTCACTCTTGAAGATTGTTACCGTGACAGGTGAAATGAAATGGGGTTTAGTGTCCTGCTGTTCTGCCATGCATTGTGCTATGAGGGAAATATTGTCCGGGCAGCCGCGCTACGACCTGCTCTTATATCTAATTCCAACTGCCAAGGGATTTTTACGTGCACGTCAATGGGTACACGGGACCTCGGCTTTTCGTTCCATCCGAACAACTAGGTAGCCGTCCATCACTGAAACCATCATCTGGATGAACTTTCTCGGCCAATTCACCCTACATCCAGGCTAGCGAGCCAGCGTCTTACCCACTATGCCACCGTGATCCCCCGTTAAGGTGACTAGCATCAAGTGTAAATTTGCGTTACACGTTGTATTTGAAATATTCTGCAAAATTTAACGATTAGATCCAATTCATTTTCGAGATATACCTAATAGCGACTTATGGTTTAGTCTGATCTGCAGTTGTTTGTCCATTGGTTATGACTAGGTTTTAATATTGTTTAGACTATTTCTATTCTGATTTCCAGATACCAGAAGTAGGTATGAACAAATATGGATATAATTATCTACTGGGAACTTTAGTAAGTATTTTATTATTATTATTATTTACTAGAAATGAAATGGGGTTTAACTGTTCTGCTCCTAAACTGGGCTAAAAAACACGAAATTTATTAGAACAGTATTTTATGATTATAAATATAATATGTGTATACTTTAAATAACTTTTTTTTGATTCCATCCTTTTCAAACTCTAATCTCTTATATTTGCTTTTGTGTGAAATAATAGGACTTTAAAAGTTTAAATCTATCACGGTATCGTCATGGTGGAGTAAATATAACTGGATTTCAACTAATAGATGAAGAGACAACCGATAATAGAGATTTCATAAAAGAAATGAAGAAACTACATGTTACAGTACCTAGTTTCGATGGATCAAATGTTGTGCCAGTAAGTTTGTATTGATAGTTTATTAAATTTACATCCATAGACATTCGCATTTTGAACTGTAAATACATTTTGTAGTTTTAAATACGATATTTGTTAGCTGTAGTAAAGCGGATATTTAAGAACATAAATCAAGCATAATTTATATCAAAACTACATGTATTTGTAAATGCGCCACAGATCAGCTGTTCCACAGGATTTGTGCTATATTATAAGATTAATGAATTATTATTACTATATGTAAGCAGCATATACCTTAGGGAACATCTGGTGCGACTTTCATATGTGGCAACCCCATAGACAAATGTACTTGTGAAGGTCGATTGTTCTTTACTTACTATGTAATCTTTCAAAATATTAATCTTATAGCTGTTTAAACATTAATGTATCTTTGAGCGAGGGAGAACAACTTCTTGGCCGCTAAATCATGTATTCAATTCTTATTGATAGTCTAGTGCTGCTTTAACGGTTGATGCTGTAACTTCACTAGAAGATACTATCGCCGCCATGTTGGGTAATAACTCTGACGTCTTCCGGTACACCTTTAGGCGGAAGCATGTATATAATTATAATAGAACCCGTGGTGTACCTTGTACTACAGACCCACCAACTCCCTGGATGCATGGAGACACAATATATGATCTTCTTAAATCAGTAAGTAGATAAACAAAGATCTGATGTTCAGATCAGTTAAATATTAATACCATAATAACAATAGTCCAGATTAAAATGCTTGTACAGACCTTCCAAAAAAGCATAATGCCAGTCCAAAAGTTGTTGAGTGTAGTCCTACCATTACTTCCTATTAATTTACCGTATCCATCTTCAAGTTTACTGAATGAACATGGACTGCAGATAGAATCTAACCTAAGTATGTTTTTTAAGCGTCTAAATTACTATCCAAAGACGATTGGAGCTGACACAATAAGACTTAACTGTATATTATAAACGCAAAGCACTTCGTTTACAATTATGATCTAAAACTGTTTACTACATCAAATCAACTTCAAATAATCAAAGTAAAGTGTTTAAAGAAAGAGTAAAGCTCCTAATACGAGCTCTCGAAAATGACAAAAAATAAAGGGATGTCGACAATAATTGAATTTTTATTAATGTTACCTTTCTAGAATAAGACAGATACTTGTCTAACCTCTGCACGAATCTTTTCTTTTATTGACAGCGTAATCCACCAGGAATATCAGGAAGGCTACACTTTGACGAGAAAGGTTTTAGACAAGATTACAAGCTCGGGGTGTATACCGTCAATTTAGAATCGGGACCAAATAAGGTAAAGCCTATGATCAACTTGAAATTAGATAATACTCAGACTCGCAATATTCCTTGAATTGTTTCTTGCCGGCGAATTCCTACCGACGTGAATCTATAAACCCCATATAATCTGTCAGACGGTAATGATATAGCTCGCCATTCAAAATATTAGGATTTTTAGTGACTATTATGTGCAGACCGTTTTTTCTTCCTTTGGAAGTGTATAAGAATGATTTACTGCAATTGCCTAAACAATTTAAACTGTTATTTACATCAACCCGGAAGATCAAGATAATGCGGTTCTTTTGGAATACCATTTGTGTTGTATTATTTTCCACACAATCCTGCCAGAACATGTGGACTTGTCCAAAAAAGGTTGGCTCTAATAAACATACATCATTTTTTCGTGGTTAACAGCACACGTAACCCTTAAAATGTCTAGACCTATCTGATTTGGGTCAATAATAAAATTATCCATTTCATTACGTTTATATGAAGACCATGTGTCTTCGTTGACAAATTTAGCTCTCTGAATAAAGTTATAGTGTGATCTATTGCCGACACATCAAGTCAAAAACTAAAACTAAAATGGGAAAGCAAGTCGCTTAATCTTTCAAAATAAAGCTTTCCTGGTTAATGAAAATAACAAATTACATCAGTCCAGTCCAGTACTTCGGGTTTACAAAAATCAAAGAGATTTAACTTCTTTAATACAGGGTGTACCCCATATTCCTGAAGCAATGGCCCGAGAAATCCATCTCTGAGATTACCTCTAAACAAACGAAACACTGCGCGGAGTATGGGTGTACCCATTTATTTAATTTCTAATAATAACACAATAATTATTATTATCTTAGCTAGGTACATGGTCTTCTGGTATAGGTTTTAGAAGTATGCATGCCCCTAGAGGCAAATACAACTACAGACCACCCGGAACAGGAAATACAACGAAAATAATTACTTCTATAATTGTAAGTTAAGGTGGTATTTACTGTATTATCTATTGACTTTCATAGCGAAAAATTAAATGATGAATCTTCGAAGTTTAAGGCAGTAAATATTTTGGTTAGTCACCAGTAAAGACCTTTATGGATAAAATCGTATAAAAGGTGTATCTGATCAATTGTTTGGCCTAATAAAGAATTTATTATCACAGGTGATTATTTTTTTATTTACAAAAAAACACAAAGGGGTCTTAGAGGTATCATTTTAAAGTATTGTTCAGTATATTGGACTTCACTCAGTTAAACTGGTTTGTAAATTTACTTTCAGTCACCGCCATTTTTAATGGAGAAGCCTGTTGAAAATGGAGTACCTCCAGTAGGCAATGATAGATATGAAGGTATATGTAAAATCTTGTCGTCAGAAAGTTGTAATTGTTAGTAATTAGTGTTGAATCTATAAACGGAGCAATCTTTATAGAACAAAATTAGTATTATATTCACTCACGTATTTTGTCTTGGAAGTTATCTTTATGGGTTTGATGTATCGTATTTTAAAATGCATTTTGCGGGGTTTCGTTTAATTATTTGTTCCCTAATAATTCAATGTGGTTGCGATATTTGTTAAATAGGAAGTAAATTTGATATGAATATATTTTTGAAACATATCGGTTTTCTAAATTGTTATTTTAGAGTGTGAGCAAAATTGCGACTTTGTAACCCATCATGTAATCTGTGTAGTAGGCATGGCAGTACTGGATCTTGTGGGTGATACCGACCTCTGTTAAATGACTGCATTATATGAATATAATCCAAGGAATCGATGGAAAATTATTTAAAACTTTTAAACATACAAAATGATATATTATTGTCCCAGTTGAGTGATTCAAGTAAATAACACCTAGCATGCTATCGGTTTTATATTACAGGATATGCTGTTGATCTTAGTGAACACATTGCTCGTTTACTGGGCTTTGATTATATCATTAAATTAGTGGAAGACGGGGCATATGGTACTAAAATATCACCTAATAAATGGAATGGGATGATAGGAGAGTTAATCGAACATGTGCGTTATTAAAACTATTATCTGATCGATACAAAATTGTATTGTAATAATTTCAGACAAGAGTTTGAAATTTAAACAAATTAAATCTGGAATTGTCTTTTTGTCTAGGATTGGTGAAATTTCATTTAAATACTAAGGTTATTATCAATTATACGCGGAATCTGTTTGAGGTTTAAAGATATAAGTCATTTTAACTTATTATTGATCAGACATTACTTAGAAAATATACCATGTACACGTCTAGATATTGTATACAGGGTAATTTATACTAGACTAACAGATATTGTAACATTACAAACATAATTTAAAAATCTAATATTCAAATGAAATGTTTTATTGGTTTGGGTTTATTTTTCCAGAAAGCAGATCTTGCCGTGGCACCATTAACAATTACTGCTGACCGTGAGAGAAATGTTGACTTTTCAAAACCTTTTATGGATATTGGTATTAGTATAATGATAAGGAAACCCGAAGTGCAGAAACCAGGAGTATTTTCTTTTATGGAACCTCTGTCTATCCAGATCTGGATGTGTATATTGGTGGCGTATGTGGGTGTGAGTGTTGGGTTGTTTTTGGTAAGCCGATTCAGTCCCATTGAGTGGAAGAAAGTTGAAGGCGATAATCTCGAGAGCTTTAGAAATGAATTCTCTTTAATGAATTCCTTTTGGTTCTCTATGGGTGCTTTGATGTTTCAAGGGAGCGATTCTTGTCCAAGGTAATTATAATGGTAGAAGCTTACCGTTACGAAAATCAGATACATCTAAGGGGATAATATAATCATTTGGGGAAATATTGAATACCTGATTGAAACGAATAAATAATAATTGTAGCCCATATCTAAAAGTTTCTTAAACAAATATTGACAGTATTGGCCAATCATATGAATATTGAAGTGCGCTTTGTTTTTCATTTTCACCCCCAATAATCATCTCCACGTAAAATACTGCTTTACAAAACTTTGCTCAAATGACAATCACAGCAAATATAAAACAATTCAGATCGGCATTTGTATGAAAGAATGAAAGGGTCCCATATGACAGATTTTTGTAAAACTTCAACTTCTAAATTTTATTCCAAACTAACCGTAGAAAAATCAAGAATTAATTACTTAATAATCTGGCGAAATCCCAAATTCCATGGGCACTGGTGTGTCTCATGTTCTAATGATTCCAGCATGCTTTAATGTACAATAACCCCCATTCAATTCGAAACAGGGACCTTGAGTCATACATTTGATAATTGATTCCATTTTCGCGCAATAGAAAACTAAAGCAGTTCATTTCAAAATATATTTCCTCAAAAGTCGAGGTTCTAATAAATAACCGTAGATTGAAAAATATATGGGTACAAAATATCTCTTTCAAGAAATTTTGTGTTATTTGTTAGAAATATCATACGTTTGGATTAAAAGTAAGTTTTGGTTGCTATTGGTTTCAGGTCAATATCTGGTCGTATTATAGGGGGCGTGTGGTGGTTTTTTGTACTGATAACTATCTCATCTTATACTGCCAACCTTGCTGCCTTTTTAACCATAGAGAGAATGTTAACACCTATAGAATCAGCTGATGATTTGTCCAAACAAACAGAAATCAAATATGGAATGATAAAATCCGGTACCACATTCCAGTTTTTCAAGGTTAGAACGTCGTATTAGATATTGGTGAGAAATCTGCATGGTTTTGTTGTCGTTACGTTAGGTTGTGTGGTGTGCTGTGCTGTGGTATCAAGACTTCGAATACGCCTTAAACTACACATGTATAAACACCGACAAAATGAAGTTAGCTATTACATGTATTTCAAAGATTTGTATATAGTGTATAAACTACGAAATTTAGTCAGAGTAAACCAAAAGCAGTTGATTAATTGATGTTCCGTCGACATTTTATCATGAAAATGGACATACCATTAATGCCCGTACGATAAAACATACCCTTACGTACCTTACTGTATACCTCGAGGTAAAATTATTGTACATGTATACCTCAGAGTTAAATTCCATCTCGAGCTAGAGGTGACGCGATTTGACCAAGTTTTTGGGACAAGTATTCTTTATAGTAAGACTGCTATGCCTAAAAGTCTTTTTCGCACCTGTAACTGAAATATTGTGTCTTTTATTATTAATCATTTATGAAAGGCGAACTGAGGATACTTCCTGTTAACGATCGGTATATTTTATTTCAAAATCTTCTTTCAGAATTCAGAAGTACAAACATATGCTCGTATGTGGAACTTTATGAGTACAAACCCTGATGTTTTAGTAGATACAGTCAATGATGGCATACAGCGAGTCAGAAATTCTAAAGGAAAATATGCATTCTTGATAGAATCGTCTAACAATGAGTATGTTAATAACAGAAAGAAATGTAATACAATGAAAGTTGGACCAAATTTAAACTCGAAAGGTTTTGGAATAGCAACACCCAGGGGTTCGGAAATAAGGTTAGTATTATCACATACATGTTTGCCCTTGTTTTCATATTTGATTGAAACGTACACCCAAATTTGTTTCGTTTTATTCTGCAAAGTCCAAATAAATTTGGTTTGTCTTTATATGTCACACCGAGGAATAACAATTATTGATTTATAATCGACAATGGTATTCTATCGTAACTCTTGTCTTTATCATGCAAAAATACATATTGGACCAGTTCTAAATAAAGAGATTTTTTTGAAATTATCTTTTATTATACGCATATGACTATTTCAGAGACCAAATTACTTTAGCTGTTTTAACGCTTAAAGAAGATGGAACATTACACACTTTACACAGAAGATGGTGGTATGAAAAGGGCGAATGTGGAGTAGATGGGGGATCAAAGGTTAGGATAATAACCATATCTAATTCCAGTATTGTAATAATTAGCGCTGTTGGTGGCAGAATGTGGGAGTCCAGTCATTACAGGGAGAAATCGATGAGAATATTGAGAATATGTATGTTTCGGGAAGAACGTACGGTATATTTTTATGTCAATAGTTAGTTGGCGGTAAGCGTGCTTGGATGTAGGCTAAAGAAGTCAGATTATCGGGAGAACATCCACTCCTTTTCGCGTACTGACCTGGGATCGAAAACATGGCTTGCACAGCTATCCTTATATTAGCCCACACCCCGCCAACCAAACCTATTGTTATTTATAGACTAATTAAAACTTTTAAAAAGTGGTGCATAGTAATCTCCAGTGAAAATAAACATCTTTCAAACAATTTCAACATATTTATATGACGCTCTGCCAGAAAAGTATAATTTCTAAAAAAAACACCCAAGCCAAAATGCAGTCATAAAAATTTCCGATTCACCCATCATCGTCTTTCAATGGTACAAAGAAATGCATTGAAATGACATAAAGTTTGACGTCCTATAGTTTTTTTTCCGACTGGGCCAAAGAAGACGGCCATACGCCATACTGTGTGATATGAGAGATATTTTGCCGGGGCAGCGGCACTACGGCCTACTCTTATATCGAATTTCAACTGTCAAAGGATCTTTTACGTCCACTCCAATGTGTACACAGGACACAATACAAAGATTGGGTGCCCAATGAGTTTAATTAAATGAATGTATTTGTTTTTGTTGTAGGAATCTGGCAAAAGATCTCTTTCTCTAAGTAATGTAGCAGGAGTGTTTTATATTTTAATCAGCGGTCTAGTATTTTCTATAATACTTGGGGTTTTTGAATTTCTCTATTATAGATCCAATAACACAAAGGTAAATTTTAAATTGTTTATGTTTTTTGATTAATTCATTTAGAAATGATAGCAAAAAGAAAATGGTAAAACTGCATGACACGTAATAGATAGTGACCAACTGTTACATGCAATTTTCCTTTGGGAAACTGAATTATGAATAATTTCATTACGAGATACTTGGCCTATTGACTGCTATCATTGAAAATATATTGCAAATTTAACTTAAAAGATCGAGCAGGCCATAGAATTAAGGACCATAATCAATCACAAGCATGTTTATTAAAATCTTATTTGATCGATGAATTATTCAGATTGATCAATTTAAGTTCCTGTGTAGTTATTTACAGTTTGGTTTCTATTGGTTACATACAGATACCATTCTTTATCTTTACACTATTTGTAATTGTCGTACAAGCTGGTCGTAATGTTTGTTTTTGTATGCTCGGGTTTGCTTAATTTCGTAATGACATCCTATAGGTATTTTTGACTTCTCAGTCATGAGGCGACCAATCTTTGGGGGTGTGGGGTAGGGGAAAGAATGGGGTTTAACGTCCACTCGACACAAACTATGTAATTTCGGGACTAACATGTGCAATTTCATTTCAATAGTTCACTTGCACATACGGATCTATAGCAGTAGGTGGAAACCGGGGGACTAAGAGAAATCCTACAAGCGGGGAATCGAAACCACGCCACTTTATACTCCATGACAGACCTTATGATGCAACGCCATTCTGTGACCCAAGTGACCCAACCCCCATGACCAATCACAATTTGAAACCCCTTTACAAAGGCGTTGTGTAAAGAAATGCCTTTAGACCAAGATCTTTCTTTAGGCACCAAATTTTATTTAAAAAAAAATTAATTAAACAATCATTCACTTGCCAAGCCCTTAACCAACTCCATAGATCGTCGGATGGTCGTGATTTTAAATGGATTGAAACACAATGGCCATTTAATAATTCAATTTACAATGAAACCGAGACGACGCTCTTCTTACCAAAAGTTCAAACATTCATAACTGCATTTAGAATAAAGTAATATGACTGATATTCGTATCTTTTTTAAAACTATTATATCTACATTTTACATATTGAATGATTTTCTGTTGTGGATTTAAGGGCTCTTACCTACGTGGTACTGAAACAGCAACGACACTGGTAGCGACACCTAACGAAAGAGACGAGAAATATCTTCCTTATGATACATATAACAACGATAAAGTGTTATCAGAGGTAAAATTCTTCAATTTCTATTATTGTACTGAATTCGGTTACTTTAATTACTATCCCTTTCTGGAAAAATATGTTATATGATGACTTGCATATCGACAAAGTATGCTAAAATTGGTAATTGCACCCAAACTAGAGTAAATGTACGTCAAGTGAGGAGGTAGTTCAAATGTATATTTACATCTATACATATAAGAACAAGAGCAGTAAAATGACACATTTCATTACTATTAGTGTCCATAAGCTGTTAGGTTAAGAACATACTTCATTTAACATATCTAAGGTTTTCAGGACACCAAAAGGTACCTACTGATTTATAGTCTGCTGTTGATGCTAACCAGTAAAAATGATATTCTTTTTAAAGGGACAATGACACTCTAGTTGGCTTGGCAGCTCCAGAAAATAAGAAATAGCCCTTTTCTAAGTACTAGATGTCTAAGTGTCCTACTTGTTGTGTAAATTATCCATTACATCCTATTTTATTTGTCCAGGGGGGTCGAAAATATTTTAAAATCCAAGCCACATTTGAAAAGGTTTACGTTAACCTTTCCAAATCATGTAGTTAATTTTTCCAGTTTTTTTTAAATTAGGTGTGTTAAGATGAAATGTGTATCATCAATTAATTGGAATATTGTAAAATAATACAATTTGTTGACCAGAATAAAGATTGGGACATATTATTCAGTTACAACAAGACTGGTATTGGGCCCTTAAAATATGAATATATCTAAGAACAAGATTGTAAACTTTGACTAGACACGCTTGGATTTTGTTATTAAAAGTATTATTATTTGATTTACAGTATACATACAGTGCTCCAGGAACTATTGGTTTTGAAGGCTTTAATACAGATTACAATGCACCTATAGGATTTGAAGGAATCAATGGTGATAATGGAACCACTATGAACTGATAAAACATGCTCATTGCGATAATGGCACCACTGTGAACTGATAAAACATATTTTTATCGTGATAGTGGAACCACTATGAATTGATAAAACATATTTATCGTGATAATGGAACCACTATAAACTTATAAAACATACTTATCGTGATTATGGTACCACTATGAACTGATAAAACATATTTATCGTGATAATGGAACACCTATGAAGTGATAAAACATTACTTATTGCGATAATGAAACCATTATGAACTGATAAAACATATTTATCGTGATAATGGTACCACTATGAACTGATAAAACGTACTTATCGTGATAAAGGAACCACTATGAACTGTTAAAACATAATTATCACGATAATGGTACCACTATGAACTGATATAGCTCACTATCATATGAATGAAATACAAGCTTCAAGAACTTGGTTATCATTAACGCATAGTTATAATTAGTTATAAATTAATAATATTATGAAGCTATAGGGTATCTGAAAATATAATCTGCATCATATTTTAGGATAAATTAATGTTAATATTAAGATGGAAATGTGTGCATACCATGTTGGGGCAGCCTATTTTGGCGTGTGTATCAATTGGGGATGTATGATTACTTGAGGTTTATTCTTAGGGTGAGTCAACATACAGGTATAATTTCAGATGGAGACTTTTTCGGCAACTTTAAATATCACAAATTTCATTGGTAGTAGGGAATTAACGTGAGAACAGCATTATAGCCAAATGGAATTAGCCTACTATCACCGCCTGGTTCCTGGAATATTATACTTGGAACTATCTGTATGACTCATATAATCTCATTTCATTTTAATTGCATTTGATTTGCAGGAACATATATCGTTTCAAATTCAATTGCATGCGGTTATTTGCTTTTTTTCTCTTACAAGAACTAGATGTATGTCTGGATCAATATTATTATTATTTCAGTTCGAGATTTTAGCGTATAAGTTTGTTAATAAAAACATAATTTGTATATATAAAGATAAGAACGTCTGGCACTTGGCGCGCTCAAATTGTATAATAGGAATAAAAAAGGTATACCAAAGTGTGTTTTTTATCTAACATTAAATTTATTTTATTTGTTTAAATGTCTGTTATTGTTTTTATTTATTTTGATAACCATAGAAACTGATTTGTGAAATTGTACTCAGGACACGGAGATGAATTAATCCGATATTGATTATGGAAGACCAACGGGCCAGATCTGATCAGTTTAATTGCGCCATCCTTCATTCACTATTTGGACATTTACTGTCTGAACTTGACATTTTCACAGTTGAATCAGTATTTTCACAGTTGAATCAGTATTTTCAGTATTTTCACAGTTGAATCAGTATTTTCCCATGAATTTTTCCCCTTCAAGTAACAACTTTTGAGTTCACGGTTGCATCTGTTGGTGAGCCGCGGTGGCTCAGTGCACAGAATTACGCTGACCCTTTTACCTTTATATCCCCGGTTTGACAACGGTATTGGTTGTGGCAGTTGCCAGACGTGGTTTCCACTTGTCAGTGGGATATACATAGCCATGCACGTAAAATAACCATTGACCGTTAGAATTTGAAACAAGAGCAAAATCCCCACCGTGGCATACAGCATTGCGGAGGTCCACCTTTATTTTCCTCGGCTGTCATAGCAATAGGGTGCTATTTAATTTACATACTTCAAATTCAATGCAGAACGGAGGGCCTGACACGGACAGCTGTCTAGTCGCTCGGGTGGGACGAAGAACCGAGGTCCGGTGTACACATTGACGTGCACGTAAAGATCCCCTGACAAAGTTTCCCTCATAGCACACTGTATGGCGTATGCCCGCCTTCCATTAGCCCCAAGTTAGGTGCAGGAGAGTAGGACGTTAAACCCCATTTCGATTCATTAACTTCAAATCCAGGTGATATTTAACCATCTAATAAAAAAAGCTAAATCTGCCTGGTGTATTCATTTCTTCAGGCTTTGAATGTTATATAAACTATAAATTAGAAATTTATTAACAAGGCACCGTAATCAACTTTCGATGTCATTTTGATGGGTCCGATTTTCGAACAGATTGCTGTTATGATTAACCTTAAAATGGATAATCGTGACTTTTTTTTATTTTCGTAACAACAGCAGTAACAATGACAATTGAGGCGACAATGTTTTTGAAATGAGTATTTCTAGGCCCAAGGTTTAGTAATTTGGCTGAAATTTTCAGCATATTCCCTTTACATTATCTATTTCAACTATTATAGCAATACCTATCAGTTCTTTATCTAACCTTCCATAATTCTACTTCGATATACAAAATTGTACAATACAATGCATAACACATTTACATACTTTTTAAATATATTTTTCCTGAAAGACATCACTAAAATCATGGTACCAAGCCTCTGAACTTGTACATGTATCAAATGATAAAATTAGTATATAACAGATATTTCGTGATTCACACGACGAAATGATACAACTATAGATGTTGCTAATACAAAACAATTAATACCAATACTCCTTCGGGTAAAATTAATACGAAGCCACAAAACCACTGTTGAGCAGCTGCAATCTTTGTGTGTGCAGTTTTCTAACATCGGCGCTTATTATTGGCAATAAACATACCGTTACTATGAATATATTACCAATCGAATGCTATGCAATTAGGATCTAGAATTAACACGCACACAACAAATATGTCTGTTTGCAAAATTATGCGAAATTAAACATACATATACACAAACAACATTTCGTACTATACTACTAAAAACATAATACGATACATCCACACAATAAATATTCACATCATGTTCACTTCATTAATACGAAACTATAGATGTCTAGTCAATAGAGTATACATACACTGTATACCATATATTCGCTTCCTTTAAACTTTCATTCCAAAAACATAATGATTTCTTAAAATTCTAATGAAACTTTTTTCATGTTCACATCATTCTTAACAAACAATACAATATAATCATTTAATTCATACGAAACTAATTTTATACGAAACTAAAGTATACTCACTTGATTCGTGTGAACTTATACAATATAATCATTTAATTCATAAGAAACTGATTTTATACGAAACTAAAGTATACTCATTTGGTTCGTACGAAACTATATTAAAAAGTACAACCACGTGTCTATAAAATGAAGGGTATAATGGCATGTCGATGTTTAGGGTATGATGGGAATGTTTGTTTATACCATGAATGAGTTATTAAACCAAACGTCACTTGATTAACACATATAAATAATAAATAACACAGACATGTAGTGTGATGAAATTTTAACACTAAATTCATTGCAAAATACATCAGTATTTCTGTGAAGAAGTGAGGACAGGAGACATAGTGGAATAAATCGCCATTAGGTATAAAATGCTGCAGACTTGTCTTTGAATCTGTAATTAACAAGAGAGTCAGGATATAGTTTACTGACTAAGATTCTAGTTAACAACATACTGCACTTCCCATTACTAATTAAAATCATTAAGTAACTTTCAATAGCCTTTTGTAAATGACAATAAATTTGAAATGTCTTAAATCATAAAGCTCCATATTGTCCCATGTTAAAATCGTAATTTGGCTGCGCGGCATCTTTATAAAGGCGGGTGATCATCGTCGAAACATTGCGTGTTAGTAAACCTTTAATTATTGTTATTCAATACATACTGTTTTAAAGTACCAATATCGAATAGTTTTAAAATATCAAAACATTTCCATATTCAGTAAGTATCTATATCTTCTATCAACATATAAAATGCGTATTAAAATATTTAAGTAAAGACTTTTGTGTCAAATTAGTAAAGGTGTGACGAATATACTATAATCAAAATTTAATTGCAATAAGTAATAACTATAATATTACCCTTTTTATATGTTCGTAAGTTTGCCAAGATCTTGAAGGTTGAATGCTGTTTATACCAGGACAAGCTAAATATCACGATCGATGATGATATGATAAACACTTCAAATAATGAAACTGAAATATCATGGGATGTTTTTAATAATCCTAAGTATCCTATTTGAAAAATAATGCATCAGTAAATGGAACATTATTAAATATGCAATATGGCATTATGAACATATTCCTAATATAAATAATAATCTCTGTTTTTTACAACCTAATTTTAAATTCACAACTTGATGCTGCATAATAATGAATATAAGAACGGTATCCTTAACTCTATAACAAAACACCTTGAGTGGTAATACTTAATATGGCCAAATTAGGATACAGACAACAATACAATCCCTCTCTAAAGTCATTGCATCGTACGCCTGTTTACAAACACCGCGAGAGGGAGGAAACTAGAAAATTTAATTCAAATCCCAGAATCACAAATTGGTGATTTGCCTGCATAATGAATGATTAACTGTCTAGAATATAACACAATCATAAACATAACTACTCGTACCACGCCCCCTCCCTTCAAGGTGCGCATATCTCTCTCTATTCATTAGTATTATAAACTACACGAGGATTCCAAACTGAACAGTAATCGTTTGTGTCAGCTTAGTCCCTTCTACACAGGTTTTTTTTTGTCAGTATTTAGTCGTTTGTGAATCAGCCATTTTTAATTTTCTTCTGTGACTTGTTTTGGGTTGTGTATTACAAATGGCACCGAAACCGTAATTAGGTCCGTACAGTACACGTTGTCATCTTCATTGTCTCTTAGTAAATATTGGATATTATTTAATAGATAAGATAACAAGGCACCAATATCAAATTCTAATATTTGGTTTTAATATCGAATATCATGGATAATCTTGAGTTAGAGAGGTTTAGCTCCGTTAACTTCCTCAATACCTATACAAACCTTTGAATTGTATAATATGGGTTGGATCTACTTCCGATAACACACCACAAGAAAAAGAACAGTAGAAAAGTAAACCAACACCATAATGAATTACACTCATTTTACTTTCGGAGAAAATATGAACTGTTAAACATTCATAGAGTCTTCTTATAACTTGAACTTCTTCCATTAACAACACAACCAGTACGTTGATAACATTTAATTGGGAATCTAAAGATTAAATATTTTCAAAAGTTTCATAATTAATGACCTATTGAATATATTATCTACAACAATTTTTGGTATGGTACAAGGATAAATTATTCTTTCAGGCTCCAACCAATGCATTTTAAAGCGATAATTTCATATTTTCAAAATGTATTACAATAATGCCTTAAAATAGATGGTATCTACAAATAGTCCTACCTTGTTAAAGAATAATCCTATTAATCCTATAATTCACTATTGCAAGTTGGGAAGTTGGCAAAAAATATCATTTTCAACTTCGAATTCAAACGTTTGAAGATAGCTATTGCATGGGTGGAATAGAAAATAAGAGAGGTTATTGTGTGAGTATTTCCTGTGTAAATGATTTTTATGTGTGGGATATAATGCCTATCATCGCACCGTAGTGAGTTGAGAAGATATTGAGCAAAAGACATAGAGATAATTGTGCTTTGACTTTCTTAGAAAATATGAAATTCTCGCTTTAACATTTTTGTACTATTTTCCTTGAATACTATTCCATTATCAAAATACTATTTTAGTAAATCCAATACATGACTTTGACTTCGGTGGGTAATGTATATTTCTCTCAACCCCATTAAAAATTGGTGATTTTCCTTCCATATGTTTAGATTACAGCTAAGTGTCATGAACAGTCACTACATCTAAAACTTTTAGACATTCTTGATAATTCTGTACTGATGGTTAGAGTAGTGGGATTTCGCAGCTCATGCAAATTCTGTCTTTATCAATTAGTCAGCGAAATTGATTTGTTTAACTTCAATTAATATTTCTTACCTTTATATTTGTAACTTACTTTTATTTATATTCGGATAATATAAAATATCAAAAACTTCTCTAAATATCGGTGGCCAAATTTTACCACGGTATATGGCGTTAACAAAGACACAAATCACTGCTGTATTCAATATTACACCAACTATGTAGAAATGAAGAAAAAAGCTACAAAGAAAAGATAAAACGGCGTTTTGGTCATATTTCTATGGTTTTGGTGGAGATAACAGTTCAGGGGAAATAACTCTATTTAAGTTGCAGAATTTACCAACTAATCATAACATCTAAATGTTGACCTTTTTGGGGTTTTTTGGTGTGGGGGGGGGGGGGGCTTATATTTTATAATAATGACCATATTTGGTTGCTGTAGTCAGGCCGCTGGAATCGAAATGTAAGGCCTACATATAAGTCATATTCAAGAGTCAGCCAATTCAAACAAAATTTCTTACCGTTTAGGTACGTCTAAGAAACGAAATCGTCCAGTCGCATCATGGAATTTTCCGTCTCTTAGTTTTCCAAAATAAAACAGATTATGTAAAATACCGTCTACTGTCATAAATTTGGTAATTTTCATACAAGTCAGCCACACAAGGGTTACTATCGATGCCGTGATCCAAATAAAACACACGATGGACAACGCCATTTTGAAAAGAGTTATTTCCCTTGGTATAACTATCCGGATCGAGACTAGTAATTCTCTTTTTGTTGACTTTAATAGAAAGAGAGAGCGTCCACGCGACACAAATTAGTTCATTTCGGGACTTACAAATGGCTCATTAATTTCAATAATTCGCTTGCACTTAGGGTATTTAGGCGTGGGGAAAAACCGTATTACCATATTTTATCATTGACTTTAACTAATCCTCGTCACTAAGCCCGGTTCTTCATTTCCCTCCATTTTCGATAAGATGAGCGGTTTTATCTTTTAAAACGTATAGCAACGCCTTAAACCAAATCACGAATGAGGTCAACCACAGGCCTGCAATCTTCATGTATTTAGATACTCAGATTGGAA
The DNA here is from genome assembly GCA_036850965.1 of Patella caerulea. Lineage (NCBI taxonomy): Eukaryota > Metazoa > Mollusca > Gastropoda > Patellidae > Patella > Patella caerulea. The sequence goes on from JAZGQO010000011.1 coordinate 21,660,511, forward strand.
GCATGTAAATTATGCAACTATCCGTCGGTACCGTACCTCTCATCGCACTAACATTTATTGACTGTACTATCCTTCTGCCTCACATATTCATGCATATTCTCCAAACCTGAAGAAACATTTAAATTCAAACTCAAAAAAAAAACCTAGGAAAAAGAGTTCTATATCAATATTAATAACTGACTTAAAGGGAACCTACGATGTCAGTTACTTAATCTGCCTGTGATCCCATCAATATATCACTACCAAATCTAACATTCTTAGAAAACGGCATCTAAAAGTGACACACGGTAGCAAAATGAGTCGGAATGAGAGAAAGTCTAATAATGAGCTAGGCCTATATAAATTTTAGCTTTGATCGAAGTTGAGATTTTCAAAAGCATGAGTCTATATCTATACTACCTATCGACCCATATGATGAAAATAGCAATAAAACATTGAGAAACACCTTTATTTTGACGTTTTGTAAGAGTACCGAATTCATAAATCTGTCTTTTTTCTTAAAATTGCTGGCGAAATTGGTTATTTATTTTATAAGCACGCAAATGTCATCGGATTTCGGACGCTTCATTAGGAAGCAAAATACGCCAGTGAATTTCCAGTCCATCCCGATAATGCAATGACGTTTAGTATTGTCAACTCAAAATATATATGCTAAACTCTGTAAATATGACAAACTTCGTTTTATTTCTTTAGTAAACTTTAAATTGATGCTAAACTCCAAATATATATGACATGTATGCTTAGTCTGGATGCTCAACTCAAAATATATACTATTCAAAAAAAGTAGGGGATATTTGATTTTTAAGTGTTATTAAAGTCACCTAATGAAACTGACGAAGAAACAAATGACAAAATGAAATAAAGTTCACATTCATCGATTTATTCCAAATGATCGTTAGACTAAGTAAGGCACAGACTGACCATTATAAGGGTAAAATGATACCCGGGGTCAAACAGCAAAGTTACCACAGCATCACAACAAAGTCAGTAACGGGTAAATCCTCCTCTGTTTGCCAAACAAGCATTGATCCGACGTGGCATACTCCTAATGAGACGTCTAAGGTCATTTTGGTCCAGATTGTCCCATTCCTGTTGCAACGCAGCAGCAAGTTCTTGGACATTGGAAGGACGTTGTTGACGTAACCTCTATCCAAGCATGTCCCAGACATGCTCGATGGGCAGAGGTCGGGACTCGGTGCTGGCCAAGGTAATGTGGTGATGTTCTGTTGTTGGAGGTAACCTGTAACGACCCTGGCCCTGTAACATCTTGCGTTGTCATCCTGGAAGATGAAACGGCGGCCATGACGTCGTGCGAACAGCACAACATGGACTGCCAAGATGTTGTCCCGGTAGTACTGGCCTGTAACACGCCCTGCAACAATATGTAAAGCCGTTCCTCCAGCAACAGTGATGCCTCCCCACACCATAACAGAACCACCCCCAAATCGATCATGTCTGATGACGTTAACGTCTTGGAAGCGCTCGTTTCGACGACGCCACACCCTCCTATATCTGTCAAAAAAGTCAACAGTGAACCTTGACTCATCTGAAAACATCACATTGCTCCAGCGTCGATTATCCCAGTGTTGACGATCCCTACACCAACGACGTCTTGCCTGAATGTAATGATCTCTCAAACAAGGGATCACGCGAGGACGTCGGGCGCGAAGGTGACCCCTATGCATTCGATTCCGAATCGTCTGGCCACTCACTCTCACAACAGTGTTTGTTTGAAGACGAGCGCTGATCTGATTTGCTGTGATGACACGATTTCTCAAGGCCAAGGTAAATCGATCCTGGGCTTGAGTTGTCGCCCTTGGTCGACCTGAGCGTTGTCTGTCCTGTAAAGATTGTGTATCACGGTATCTGGACCAAAGCCTGCTTATGACAGACTGAGAAACATTCATCGTCCGCGCCACAACCGCCTGTGTTGTGCCGATCTGTAGCATGCCAAGGGCACGTAACCTTTCATTTTGGGTAAGCCGACGCATTTCAAAATTTGTTTTCTGGTCACTAAAACAATTAACCTGATGTTTCCACCCTGGAATTCAATGCCAGTCAGAGTCGGGCAAATCTTGGGTTGGACCCCCATGATGATCCCAAGCATCACCTGCATTCCATGCGGTAGCTATTAGTGCGTTTGAGCGTCACATGTAACTGGAAATGTTTCTTCTGTTAGGTTCTATAGTGACTTTTTTCGTAGCCATTTGCATATTTTAGTATTATGCCCCCAAAATCAAATATCCCCTACTTTTTTTGAATAGTATATTGTATGATCAACTCCAAATATATGACATTCTTCTTTTATAGATGACAAACTAAATAAATATGCGGAACTTTCTAAATACATGCTAAGTTAGACTCGGATTACCGGTCTTAGACGTTTGCTTTGACTACGTCATGTTATTCGAGTCTATGAGTCGTTTCGCCCCCCCCCCTCCACAAACTTGTGAGGCTTTGACGTCAAATATAAATAAAATGAAATGGGGTTAAACGTCCTACTGTTCTGCCTAACCTGGGCCAATGAAGATGGGTATACGGCATACAGTGTGCCCGGGCAGCGGCGCTACGGTCTACTCTTTTATCGAATTCCAACTGCCAAGAGATCTTTTACGTGTGTACACTGGACCTCGGTTTTTCGTCCCACCCGAACGACTAGACAGCTGTCCTTGTCAGGCCCTCCGCCCAATATTACTAACAAGGAGATGACCCTGAGAGGTTATTAGATCCAAACTGCGCCTAACTTGACCTTACGGTAGTATATAACTATTATAATCCTAACCCAAAGTTAAAATCCGATTCAAAAATATGCGCCGGCAATACTGGACTCGTAGGACTACCATAGATGACGTTAATGTTGTGCGGTGGGGATGCAGCAGAGTGTTGGGGCGCCAATATAATGCCCAAATGTCCGCGCATTTGGAGCCGCAATCAAAGTCGCTAGCAAGTGATCCCGTGTGTCAATTTAGGTCGCGTTATTTCTTATTTTGATGTGAAACACACCACAATGATTCTTAACTAGAACTAGTCAGAAACACCAATAAGGCCATGTGGATAGGGCGTCCATAACGAGAATCTCGAATAATTTCATTTGATGGCAGCGCTCCTAAAGTCCTATATCAAATGTCGATGTAGGGCAACAAAAACGAACCCTCTAATGCCATGTGATGGCTCAGGTGCGGACCCAAAAAGGGTGATATGAGGGTTACTACGCCTGCAGGGCGTGTGGCACCCATGACTGGGGTTTGCCCTCAGAAAATTTTGAAAAATAACGCTGCTGGAGACACGATTATCCATCACTGTGGTGATCTTAAAAGGAGCCTCTAATGTCATGTGATGGCGCAGGCGCGGACCCAGAAAGGCTGATAGGAGGGGCACTTCGCCTGTGGGGTGGAATTATGGTGACAGCTCTCAGAAAAATTTGAAAATAACGCTGCTGGAAACACTTTTTTCCGCCATTCTGGTGATCCAAGGGTGGGGGGGGGCGCAAAATCTGCCGCCTCGGAAATATGGCCCCCGGAGTCCAGTATTGCCGACGCATATTTAACTTTGGGTTAGGATTATAATAGTTATATACTACGGTCATGTTAGACGCAATTTGGATCTAATAACCTCTCAGCAACATCTATATTTGACGTTAGAGCCTTAGAAGTTTGGAGGCAGAGGCGAAACGACTACTAGACTCCAATAACAAGACGTAGACAAAGTGAACTTCTAAGACCGGTAATCCGAGTCTAACTTAGCATGGATTTAGGAATTTCCGCATATATATTTAGTTTGTCATCTATGAAAGAAGAACGTCATATATATTTGGAGTTAAGCATACATGTCATATATATATTTGGAGTTTAGCATCAATTTAAAGTTTACCAAAGAAATAAAACGAAGTTTGTCATATTTATAGAGTTTAGCATATATATTTTGAGTTGACAATAAAGTCGCAATCGGCGCCCCATAGTTTAGTTCCTGTTAGTCACAGTCTTTTCAACAAAACACTGTATTTCATCCTAATCCAATCAAATGAAAGTTACAATTAAGCCCAACCCAGTGCATAAAGCATAACCATATATTTTAATCGCACGTATTTCATTTATCATCTAGTAAGAAAAAAGTATCATCTATGCTTAATTCCTTTGTCTTTAATTGAGAGATTAACATATCACGTGGGACGTTATGAAACAAACCGTTAGAAAATATAAATAAGCAAACAACCAGCTACAATAGCCAATGTACCTGCCTTTAAACAGGCGACAACAGGTTGTACCGCATTCAACAGGTGGTGACTAAAAGTCACAGCCCTTCGAATTGTGCCTGATTGGAAGAATTTTATTTTTATTGAATAACGTGCGAAAATACTAAAATACTACTTGAATTTCTCCTTTAAGATTATTCCGAATAAAGATGTTTTTGAAGATAATTAGTAGCTGTCTAATAAGAATACGTTTATTTTATAGGTGTGTCTTTTAATAAATAGCAGGACGTGTTAACAGATTATGTATACATTAGAGTGTTTGTTTTTTGGTAGAAACCCATAAAGTCTATTTACTTTATAACTTTTTGAATTTCTACCATAAAGAAGCAGTTTTATTTAGATTAATAATTTATTGTCGAATTACTCAAAGTCTATTTTAGAGATGATGATGGCAGTGTGTGCTATTTATTTTATTTGTATTGCGCTACCGTGTGAATGCTGTACAATCTAGGGGGGTTGGGATGGTCTAGTGGTCTAGAGTGCCGCGCTTCGACCTCTAGCTGGCCGGTCACCTCTGGCTTGCACCTGTGGTTTTGAGCCCTGGTGTGAGCGTATGTGGCATGGAGATAAGGGTGCCTTTTCAACCTCGTGGGTTTCTTTCGGGCACTCCGGTTTCCTCCCACTGCTAAAGACCCCTACGCGCAAGCGAATTATTGAAATAAAATTAAAAATATGTTAATCCCGAAATGACCTAGTTTGTGTTGAGTGGACGTTAAACACCATCTCTCTCTCTCTCTCTCTCTCTCTGTACAATCTAATAAAAATATTATCTTTGTTTCGTTTCATCTTTCTTATTCTTATTTTATACACTAATAATATATGTAAGAAACGTATAATACTAGAACTTTGTCTTTTATTTACTGCAAGTGAAATGAAATGAATTGGTGTTTAACACTTTACTATGCTTCGAACTGGGCTAATACGTCATAAGTGTGTTATGGGGGGGGGGGAATTTAGCCTAAACAGCGGCACTATGGCCTACTCTTCCAACTGTAAAATGAAGGGATTTTTTACGTGCACGCCAATGTGTACATGGGTTCTCGTATTTTTGTCCCATCCGAACGACTAGACACCTTTCCTTGTCAGGACTCCCGTATTTACTATAAAAACGCTGTACTTTTTGCGCAGTGGTGGGATTTACCGCCAGGATTTGGTCGAATTATGCTTTTTATTGACTTTGTATTACTGACAGAAATCAAGCGTATTATTTGAACTTTTATTCTGGGTTGTTTAAAACTTTATGCATCTAAAATAGATGGTGGGCGTGTGTCTTATTATGCGTTGTCGACGGGTTTTGTTTGTTTTTACACGGCCAGTTGGTCATGGTCCATTAGCATACAAGAGTGTGATGATCTTAATAAGTATGCAAAGGAATAGCGTAACGGGCTTTCTCTTGTATGTAGACTGAAGAACTCAATGTAAATATTATCTCGCGTGTAATGGTTCGAGATACGAATGTGGGCAAACAAATGTGGGAATGGACTATTCGTGTTTGCTCTATATCCTACATAACGTATCATTAGCGAGGTCTGTCAGGGCCGGCAAAGGCATTCCTATACAACACATAACTTTGTTGAGTTTTTGTGTAAACGATTTAAAAAGATTTTCGGATTAGCAATGGCTAGTTTTTGAAGTGTCCTAACAGTTAACGAATTCCGAGTAGATACTGTGGTAAATTCAGTAATTGTGAATAACATCCGGGAATTTAAAACACATAATCACAAAATGTGATTCGGATAATTTGAGAACTTATATACGAGATAAATAAAGGTAAGTTAGGTTATTCAATTTAAAACAATATTTTTTAAGATAACTTCAAGTATCGTTGTTAATTATAACATATGGGCGATTTTTTAAGCATAAGAATATATTGTATTGTACTAGGAGTAGCACTGAGGTGAAGCTGTTGCCCTTCTCTTTCAAAGATCATGGGAAGAAAACGTCCAAACAGTACGGTGACCGTGCCCTAAGTGTGGCAGCGCCTAAACTGTGGAACAGTCTTCCACTAGATCTGAGAGCTATCACAAAACTTTCTCTGTTCAAATCAAACCCGAAAACCAATATCTTTCGACAACATTTTTGCTCCTGATAACTATTTTATATTAATATTTAATGTTATTATTTTCATGATTTTATGTTTTATTTAGCTACCATTATAACTTATATGTACAGACTGTTGAGACATGTAACGGTCTATAAACAATAAATATTATTATTATTATTGTATTGAGAAGTATGAAAATAAAATGAAACAAACCAAAGTAAATTAAATATCTATATTGATCAAGTAAATTGAATGTACAGAAATTGGTTTTAAATGTGTGAACTTTTATTAAGTGAAAACAAATAAATGATAATTATTTCTTCCTCCTCGATCTACACTATTCCAATGTTCGGTGTCCTAACGCTCATAAAAAACTTAAATATGCAATCAGACATGACTATGAATCTATGATCGATGAATGGGAATCTCTTTGTATAGATGATGTCAAATAAAAGCGTCAGTACTAGCTATGACAAATGGTTAAAATTGCTTTAGCCCTTTTAACTCTTATTAGTCACCACACTGAACAAATTTGTAATAAAAACATTCAAACGATAATTTAAAGGAGCTGGTGCTCGAACCGAATATTTTCCATTATATTTCAAATTAAAAACACGAATTATACATGTAAATCAATATTGGTCCATTTCAATCAATATTGACGTTATTACGCAGTTTGAAACCCTAATAATCTTAACAAAAACAACAGTGTTTCACACAAGCTACGCAGTGTGAAGCCCTAATAACTGAACATAATTGATATGCAATTACAATAATTGTTTTTAAATATTGAACATAAAATCATTTTATACGCATATTCATTCATATTACCGTTAAAATGTGCTTTTAGACCGGTTTTCATCTATTTTAAGGTTTCAAGATACAGAGCCACACATCCTTTAACTTTCTTTCGTTAATCATCCTGTCCCACTATGAAAATGTCCAGAACTAATTATATCGCGCCAACCTTAAACAAACTTTCGTTCAAACTCGAAATTATATGTATTTGAAAAGTTGATGCCCTTGTTGTTGGTATCAATACTGAAAAATCTAAACGTGGCGGAGGATAAAATCGATTGATGTCCCTTTCAGGGCATTAAATATTTTATTCTAATTTGTGTCTCTGCGTTAGAAATATATTAAATACAGGTTATTTATATTTATTGCGACAGGGTTAACCCAGACTAACCCCCGCCTTGACTTCTACAAGCATAAGCAGAAGGTTTGCTGGATTGCATTTCATGATTTATCAAACCATGCTATTAATGCGCAATATTTACTGCGGTTATATTGTAGACTTTCATTGGTTGACACATAGTCAATCAGAAGGTAACAGAACAATTTGCACTTGGAAAATGGGAGATTGGACAGCGGTGTTACGGTCTACGAGGTGTTTTTTTTGCCCGGACAGCGGTGTTACGTTCTACTCTCATAACAAATTCCAATTGTCCATAATTGTTCTTATACTTGCACCACAACTTGTGCATGTAACTTGAGTTTTTCGTACCATCCGAACGATTAGACACGGGTCATATCCCCGTCCCACACCACTGACAAAGAGAAATTACCCTGAAAAAATCCCTGGGATCGAAGCCCCAGACCTCCTGGGCATTGAATCAGGGCCTTACCCAATGAGCTATCACGACTGTCTTACTGTTTAGAAATATTGCACGTTTTTGTGAAATTCCATCGACAAAACATACTTTCTTTTAGCAAAGAAATTTTATTCGTAACTTTGATTCAAAATGTTAGGAAGAAGACATCGACCAATGTACGTAAACTGATTAGGTATATTTCTGTGGTGCACCAAACCACCCATCTTCACATCTCTCCGACAAACAAACACACAGAATTTTTTTCATTCCTTGTACCTTTTTATGTTAAAGTCTGTAATTAGGCTTGTTAAGATGTTTCGTCTCTATCTACCATGTTTAACCAACCCTACTTTTCAAATAGTTTTTTTTTATAATAAGTTAAGTAATTGGAAGTCTGTTTTACATAGACGTTGTGAGACCTTCCTCATCTTTCCTATAGTTTCACTGAATTGACCAGATTTTTTTGTTATTTTTGCTTTGTTTTTGTATAATAAGTTAAGTGATTGGTAAGCTATTTTACATAGACGCCGTGATTCCTTCCCGATCTTTCCTAGTTTCACTAAATCATTCTGACTTTTTTTGTTGTGTTTATTTTTGTTGGTTTTTTTTGCGGGGGGGGGGGGCGTACAAGATTAACAATCAATAGATTGGAATGTGATTGAATTTAATGGTTGCAGTATTTTTTATTTGCATAGTTACGTAATTAAGAGGATAGGTGGTGGTGACCAGCGAAATTCCACCTACACTTTATCAAATTCCATCAGATAAGGGAACTTTTTCGTACAAAATCAATTTATACTCTGGATGAATCGATCTCCTGAGTTGATTCTGTACCCGGTTCAACTCGGTCCTTTGTTTGAAATACAGCAAATTCATTTTGTTATTTGAAAAATATAGGGTTTTATATTTGACCCTTTTAATTGGTGGATCTTTATATATTTCGCCCGTATAGATAATCACAAGATCCTGTCTGTTGTTAAAACACATATTATAACAGTGTTAACCACTTTTCTGTGTTCACTTTGTCATTGCTTAGATAATACGAGGAGTGTTGCTCTGGCCATTAATTTCAATGTAAATGTCGGAAAATGTCAATCTTGTCTCGACTAAACTCATTGGTCGATTGACTAGATCAGATGCTTATTTCACACGTGTTTGTAACGTGTAACAGAATGTAAAAAGCTTGGGGGATTATACTTGCTAATTAATTCAAATAGTTTGACACTAAACTAATTCAACTCATACCATCTAATACTACCAAATTTCGTCTCTTAGGAACGTGAAGTCAATTTCCTAATGTTACTCTTTATAGAGCAGCTGATACCACTTCCGATTTTATGATCACGTATTGTGCTTTTGTATTATATTATTATACCACTTGGTTGGTGGCTCCTTTCCCCCGAGGTTATCTTTCCTAGTTTGACTCCACCGCCACTTCTTAATTGAAGAATTTGTTTAGCTATCCGACTGGTTTAGCTATACATAGATTAAGATCATACACAGCTTAAGATCATTTTGTAAAGAAATATATCCCTATTTATTAAAGACGTGTCGAATATTTCCAATAGCTCGCAGATAAAAGTAACACACTTTACAAAGGAAATTTCCGATAGTCGCAGATAAAAGTAGCACACTTTACAAAAGAAATTGACATGTGTTCCACTGATAAGATTTAATTCCAACCAAACTCCAAGGTTTTTAACATGGTCTATCAAAGTCAGTGGTTGATCCAAGTTTCAGCAGATTGGTACTTGTACCAACCAACAGGACCGCTGTCTTGTCGTCGTTTAATTCAAGCATATTTGATGCCATCCACGACTTGTCTTGTTTGGTGCATAGTGAGGTCATTTGGAAGGAATCAGTATAATGAACTGGTGAAAATGCGTCAATAATCTGATTGTCGGTTAATTATATCAGAGGACTGGCTGGTATAAAGAACATAAGATACCGGGCATAATACAGATCCTTGTGGTACCCCACAGGATATTAACTTTATCTCCGATAGTTCTCTACCAATTATAACTGACTGGGTGCGAGATACATTTCAAGAGGGTATATCGCCAATACCACGGCAGGGAGAACCATTCGCCAGGAGACCAATGTGGCCTGTGGTATATAAATCAAGCATCACAAGGGAACAAACATTACAACTGTCTACAACACGACGTAGGTTGTCTACAGCCCTTAGTAAAACCGTTTCTGTGTTATGGTATTGATGGTGTGCCGATTGGTATGCACTCACCAGAGAATTAACAGCAAGATATTCCTTTAGACGAATAGGTTCGGAATTTGAAATTTACATTAAAACAATACATGTTTTGCATATCTTGGTTCTCCCGTGTCCATATATGTTTCACCCTACCAACTGCTAAACACTGCAAGGCACGAGCGAATTATTGAAATAAAATTGTACCATTCATTAGTTCCGAAATGACTGAGTTTGAGTGAATGCCCCGAAAAATTTATTCAATCATATTGCGGCAAATCGACATAATAACCTTTTTTTCCGTCCAGCGAAGATTTCCCAAAGTGATAATGCGTCTTTAATCTTTAATCTCAAAGAAACCTTAGCATTGAGTTTAAGGGACATTCCATTCTATTCTTTTCTTGTGATGTTGCCCATTTAATGACATTTTTCTTTTTAATACTTATGACCGCATCCAGATATTTTACGATTTAATAACTTAATGTGAACTCGGTGAGTGTCAATCGTATGTGAATATCGCATCAATCATTCAAACCACGTAACAAATGAGACATAAAAAAAATCTTCTTGCGAAAGAATAAGTGAGTTCATGTCAACAAACCGTTGAACTAGTACAATAATTTAATATCATCTTCTTTCTATCTGTTTTTTACAACCTAAAGCTAGAGTTTAATTGGCCAATAGTTAATAGAGTATTTATATGACCCAGAAGGAAAGAGAGACATATTGGTTTGCTTTACATACCACTGTCAATATCCGCCACCTTTTGTCAATATTTCTTCCCCATGTATTATTTGTTACGTAGGTTCTTTTCCATCAAATTGACAGACAAGACATCTTTTATATCAGATCACCCTAATAAATTTATCACAGAAGTATATTAATATTATCAATGATTTTAGACCACCATAACGTAACGTCATAACTGTCATGACGTAACACTATTACTATCATAACGTACCATTATAACTATTGAATCTCTAAAAGGAATATTATTAATCCAAATGTGTTTCGTTTCCGTTCAGTAATTACAAAGATGTGATGAAATGAGGAGTCAATAATATTTCGATATTTGGTAATAACGCTTACTTTAAAGTTATACAAATATGAATATTATTTTAAGAATAACATGACCTATATAATTTTTACCCTACAGTATTCTTACGTGACAAACTGTGATCGTCTGGTTAAGTGGATTGATATATCACTGTTGGATAAATATACTATGCCTGATGTAATCGTTCAGATTTCTAATGAATATTTATGGAGTCATTGCCCCCTTGATTTAAGAATTCCATACATAATTTGAAAGACAAATCAAACAAGTTGAAATTTTGATACAGTTTTGTTAAAAATATATTTAAGAATTTTGATTGATATTGTCTCGGTTTTGAAATAATATTCACAAATTTTTTAACAATTTCCATGAATAATTATTATTTAAGCCATTAATTTATGCAGTGTGTTTACGAAAGAATACTGACAGTTCCGATCGACCTCGGACAACTATGCTGTCATTGAGTGTGTGTTCTTCATGATTTTATTCCATGCTCTTATTTTATTTCCAGTTGTCTATATAATGGATGATCTACTGTTGAAGTTGTTTTGTATATTCAGTATTTTAACTGGTAAGTGTATGAACACGGAAAGATTATCTGACATAAACAGATTTTGTTCCTAATTATATGAGTTAAAACGATAATTAATCGATAAATCTTATCCCATACTTAATTGAAATTATTCATCAGATTTCCTTACTTTAAAAAATTATTTTGACCTAATCCAAAGAGAGTTGGTTCATTTAATTAAACAATCAATGCTCTGGTACATTTAACATTATTTTTAATTTTTACAGGCGTAAGCGGTGTATGTAATCTTGCCAAAGACTCGTTGACATTGACAGATTGGTCGGGTAGTTTAAACAGTCCTGGTTACCTGGGTGGTTCCTACCCTAACAACCAAGACTGTACCTGGAATATTAGGGTCAGTGAGGGAAGTCGAATTAAATTGGACTTTACCCTATTTCAACTAGAAGATGGTGTTAAATCAGAGGGTAGTGTTATTACTTGTTATGATAAAGTACAGGTGAGATATCTTAAACATCTAATTTCCAGTATCTACCCGGAAAATAATAAATATAATGCAAGATTTCTATCTAATAATATTAAATATCTGGATAAAACTGTGACCAATTTTTCATGTTGAGTTACGTTATTGATGGTAAAAGTTTCACGCATGAACACTGAATAGTTAGATTGATAAGCAAACCACTAAGCATTTTACGAGAGCAGAACAGTTTTGATTACACTGACAACTTCCGGTGATCGTATCCATAGAGTTAGGGTCACTCCGAATACCTCTAGCGTTCCACCTCTCATGATCATGAGGTTTGAGATCTATTTGGAAACAATCCATTAAGAATCCAAATGACCTGATTTATTCACGGCAAATATGAAATTTTATACGCTTAAATGCTAGCCTCTACCGCTCCCACGTTGGTTTCGGGGCGTTGTAAAGTATATTATAAATATGGTCATTAACGATATTGGGTATTTTTGCTACAGTATTTCCCTGATCATTACTTACAGAATACTTCCCTGAACCCATATGTTATTACACTTGGCAATGCAGGTTATCTATGTTCATTTTGTGTATTTATTAGATACGTGATGGTAAAGATGTTTTACTGGAAGCTTGTGGAAGTAAACTGAACAGCCCAACTCTACTATCTAATACTAATGAAATCCAGATCAGTTTTAAATCAGATGAATCTGGAAGTAAGGCGGGCTTTAGATTGGAATATCATGGTGAGATCATTCTTTCAAATATAATAGTGAAGCAGTGTTTAGGGGTCACGGTGGCTAAGTTGGTAAGACGCGGGCTCGCTAGCCGCCTGGAGGTTGAGTGTTCGATCCCTGTATTGGCCGAGAAATTCATCCAGATTTTCCGGCGTGGTCCCCTTGTCAGTGATGCAGGACGAGGGTCTGGCAAGGACACATTGGGGTGCACGTAAAAGATCTATCGACAGTTGGAATTCAACATAAGAGTAGGCCACAGTGCCGCTGCCCGCGCAATATTTTTCTCATAGCACACTGTGTGGCGTATGCCCGTCTTCATCAGTCTAGTTCGAATCACTGTTTCACTGTTTGTTTAGTGAATCTTAGGAAGAACACTTTCTCAAAAGAAACACAACCTGCCCTAACCGGGACGCAAACAATACGAATGGATGATTTTGGCAAAGTCGAACATTAGCAAGTTACGCATCTATCATAATACTCATATAGCAATATGACTCTGTTCATATAGGTTATAGGTACTATATAGATTTAACTAGGTCATCTGGGTCCCTCCCTTTATGTGGGGAAATTTACGTAGCTAACAATTTATATTGTACTCATATTTGGAATTGCTGTGTTTTAAGGTGATTGCTCTATGGATATAGCTGAAAACATCACTATTGAGACACCCAACTTCCCCAGGTCCCCACCAGATAGCATTGAATGTAAATGGAATATAACTGTGCCTGAAGCAACAGTGGCTGTTATACAGTTAAATAACCAAGCCAATACTCTACCATCTTGTAACATTTCGCCATTAACCGTATGTATACCACTTTTTCATAAATCAAGCAAATCTGTGTATAGACAATTATTTTCTCTTATTGAAATAAAGAAAATGGTAACGAAATAATTATCTAATTATGTTTGACTTTTGACTCACGTTTCTAAGTTTCGTCTATATTTTGGAAGAACCACGGGAACATTTAAAAAAGATCCTGGAATGTTTCTAATAAAGTATAAGTAGTTTTTAGGTTCTTTTTAGCGGGATTTCACATCTTCGACCTTTATATGTTGCTATCTCGGGTGTCATCTAATGCAAAATTAGTGTGAATGCAAAGATGTGACAAAAAGCATGTATGGAAGTTTCTCGTGGGCCCATACTTTCTAGCTCATTATCTATGATTTATTCTAGGTTACAGGGACTGAGAATGACAAAAAGAAGCAGAAACTATGTTTGATTGAGTCTAAAGTTTTAATATTTAACGATGCAATCTTTACGTATGATGTAACACCAGACAGTGTACCATGGAATGGATCCATGAAAATCGAATATATAAGTAAGTAAAATGCATTGAAATTTATCATTTGGTAAATATCATTGATAAAATAAAACCAAGTACGGCCAATACAACCATTAGACAAAATTCGAACTTCTAAAAATATTGTAATCAGCAAATGGACTGACTGTTCACCGTGTACAAAATACACAACAAACAACTGATCTTGTTAAACCAATCTTACTGTATCCAATGTAATTTCATTATACCCTTTCAGCTAATGTAATAAATACTGATTAATTTCAGAAAATCCACAATGTCAATACTTTTGTGTCAACTCAGAAGGTTGTCTTAACCCACGACTACTCAACACAGAGCGCTACAGATGTTCCTGTCAGGAAGGGTTCACAGGAAGGAACTGTGATGTGCGGATAGAGATTCTGGACCCATGCTATCCGAAAACTTGTCAAAACAATGGCACGTGTGTACAGGTTAGGGGAGCGTTCACCTGTAACTGTCCAGCAAACTTTACCGGGGAAACATGCGAGGCTGCTGTTGATCCGTGTTTTCCTGAGAGCTGTATAAACGGTGGAACATGTGAAAAGGATGGCGATTCCTACATCTGTTCATGTCCACAAGGTTTCAGCGGCAAACGTTGTCAAACAAAAAACGATCCCTGCGAGGAAAATCCTTGTCAAAATAGCGGAACCTGCTTCAGTAGAGGAGATCAGTTTCGTTGTGAATGCCTTAAGGGATTCATTGGTAAGACATGTCACATAGAATATGACGTGTGCTCTTCGCGTCCTTGTCCTGAAAATGCTACTTGTGTAAGTCTACCAGCGAGCTATAAATGTAAGTGTCCTGCAGGATATTCTGGAGATGCTTGTGAGATCAACATGGACAGTTGTGCCTCGGACCCCTGTAAGAATGGTAAATGTATAGAAGCTGATGATACCTTTAAGTGCATATGTGATGATGGTTACAGTGGTTCGTTATGTGAAATCCATGTTGATTATTGTGCGGAATCGCCTTGTGTCAATGGAATATGTGCTAATGCAGGGAACACATTTAAATGTGTATGTGATATTGATTACATTGGTCGATATTGTTCTATACACAAAGGTATGTTCATGAATGTTCTAGTATATATATTTTTAAAATAATTATCAGATTAATCAAACAGTGGGCAAAATCTACCTTACAGTAGTCAAGGTCTACCCTACAGGTCAACATCGACCCTGCAGTAGACGCAAGTAACTTCCCATAATAGAGAGTAAAACTTGGTTTTATGGAAAGGGTAAGCTCATCCTGTCTCATTAGCCACATCCGCTAGATCTATGTTACACCTATTATAAATATAGTGCTAAAATGCAGATTTATGTTTGGTAAATATCTTTGTATGAACAATTTCGGTGTTACGATGGTTTACCTCGCGGCGAGGAACCATTACAAAATGGAAATGCGATTACAGAATTTATGCTAAGAGGCATAGACCCATAGGCTTTCTGCATCTTTGGTTGGTGATTGGGAAATTTTGTTGCAAAAAAAATGAAGATTAATGATAGGAATGCTATAGCCTTTTCTGTAATTGTCCACTTCAATATACCTGCTGTATTTTATCACTAGATGCAGGTCATTGTCCGGAAGCTAGAGATGATATTGCAACAAGCCGTATATTATGGTTTGATATACTGGCTAATTCAACAGAGATACAATCGTGTCCACAAGGAATCGTAGGTAAGTCATTTTCTTCATTTAAGTTAATAAAAAAAACATTATGTATTTGCATTAATGAATCACATTAGGTCGTCTAACATAGGCATGGCTATTACAATTATACAGCGACTAGTTTAACTTGCGGAACGTTTCATTGGGAGTTCCCACAGCATTTCCAAGCTAACGAAAAGTCGCTTTAATTCAAGCGGTCATTACGAACCATTTTCTATCTTTGTGTTTAAAGTTACATTCCCACAAAAATATTTTCCGGTGGGTATTTCCAATAAATATGTGGAAAGTAGAAACATTTAATAATAGAAAAATACTACATTCCCCGAAAAACACTCACGGAGCGCATACGGGACAAATATGTAAAGATTTCCCCGAACCCTTTGTCTACGTCACTTTCTTTAAAATAAAATGAAATGAAGTTTAACGTCCTACTATTCTACGTCCTACTCGGCAAATGATGAAGACGGGCATGTGCCATATACAACGTGCTATACATTTAATGATTACAATATGTTTGCCTATTAATTAAGTTTCTTTTAATAAAATATTACCCGTAGAATACGTTCGATGTGATTTTGTGACGTGGGTGGCTTATCGTCTTCCTACATAAAAACTATTAACTTACAGACCATGTACGATCTGCCTGTTGATACTTGTATAATAAAATGTGGGTCAATCAAAATACGTTTAGCAAACAATGATCAACTATTCTGCTATTTAATGAGATTAGTCAGCACGTGCTGTTTTATCAGTTCAAGAGAATTAAGTGGGATTAGCCCGAATAAATACAACACATTTAACGACAAGCATTTATATTTAAAACTCAGTTAATCGGTGTTCTTTTCTTGAAAATACGATCATTAACGCACTAAATAATTATACAGTATTACTTAAATCCCCAACATGGCAGAATACACCAGAATAATGTTCCGGTTTGATGAATTTGGAGAAATGTGTTTGGAGAAAGGTATTGCAAGATTGGGAAATTTGTTGTGCCAGATTTATTTTCGTTGTATGTCTCCGAATAAATGCTTATGTATGCTATTTTTCTATTTTCTAAAATAAATTTTATCTTTATATTAAAATGCAATTGAATCAAACAGAAAAACAATTACAAATCTGATATGACAAATGTCTGATTTGTAAAACAAATATTGATTTTAAGATACAAATGCAAATTTTAATTTTTAGTGTACAAATTTCGAAATACTTTATATAACATTAAGTTTTGAATTTGAAATATAAATATATTTCTAGAATAATGCATATGTTGACAAATGCTTTAAACGCTACGACTTCTTTGAACATTACAGGAAACGCTAGTCGGTCATGTGTAATGGACACATCATCACCAACTGGTGGAATATGGACAAGACCGGATCTGAGTGAGTGTGTTAGTCCAGAGTTTCTTGAAATTGCTATTCAGGTAAGATTGCGTGTATCAAATATTGAAAGTTCTATACAACCCGCGTAATTTATCTAATCAACTGTCTTCACGTTGTATTTTAATGTTTTTGACAGGCAACACTATTGAAATCTGGAAATGATTTGACTGTGAAGTCATTAACTGAAATCACAACCAATCTAAAGAACATTACATCAGCGGTCAGAGATCCCACGGCCAAAACACTTTATCCGGGAGATCTACGTATGGCCACCACAGTCGTCTCTTTGATTACAGATGGTCTCGGAGAAACTAATGTGGCCAAGGGAAGTGTTTGGAATATTGCTCAGGTATTTGTTATAAACAATAATGATAAAACTGCACTTAGTGTTATCTAACATTTGCCTTTTACTATCAAATTATAGTGCCATGATGGGCCTTAAAGTTTGCAAAAAAGAGTAGGGCAATGGTATGATGATATTATGAGAGATAAACATGATTCTTAATCTCAGACGGATTTTGTTCACAGTCTACTGGAATGGTGTTCGCGTTCCCTGAATGGGTGCCTAAATTCTCAGAAGGACCTCTCCAATGTCAAAGCGGCCAATGCATTCTTGTATTTGTATTTATATTGAAACGCACAAGTATATAAAAGCCTTAGTTCTTAACAATTTGTTTGTTGATTTCAGGGTGTTAAAGATGCTATGGATAATATTGTTGACCCTGATACCAAAGTGGTGTGGCAAAACGCTCGGGCTGTAAGTTCATATAATTAATTTTCGTATATTGATGGATTTATAACAAATATGATTTTGTAAATATTATGTCAAAAGTAGAACATCCGCAACTGAAGTCCAAAACCTTTTGTTAAATTTCAGAATGTTGTCGTTGACAGAATGAAATCAGTTTTAGAATCTTCAGAAAAACTTGCAGAATATTTTCAAACTAGTGATATAAATATGCAATCTGCTCGAGCTCTTGATTCTGGTGACCGAGATGAACCAAATAACCTTCGTCTTGTAGGAAGAAATATGGGTAAATATTTGGTGTATAATCAAAATCATAATATGTAGTATGGCGTTTCTGCGAACCACATGAACTTGTTGTAGATAACGATACATCCGTAACGATATTGCACCTTCAAAACCAATAAACGTTCTTGTGAACCGTAAAATAAACTAAGATGAAATAACGACGGGTTCAATCTTTGCAAGAAATACACTTTCTAAGTATAGCGCAATAAGCACATGAAAAGTTGTTTGTATATGAATAACTCTCATTCAGACGTCTCTAAAATTCATCAAGCTACTGACATATCTTTCTACGATAGCCTACAAAGTGTCGTGCGGTGTATTAAATGCATTGTATTTGTTAAAAGAATTACAGATATCAACAATGGGAAAAGATGAGAAAGAACCTGATATGTTCATTGGTGGTGATTCTAGTAGTATAGTTCTTCCACCAGCTGTAATACAACTAGCAAGACAATATAATGATGGTAAACAGAATTTTTGATGTATCTGTGATATGATTTGATCAAGCTTTAAGTAGGGAACCGATACACTTGTGTTATTTGGATAATCTTTTTTTTTAAACTTCCATCCAGAGTTGAATAGATATTAAGTCTTTTGGCTAAATACCTTATTTGAGGTGACAAGTAAGGGTTAGAGTTACTCGAACATGCATTTATACATCTTGTTGACTTTGAAAATGGACTTAATCTTTAATTCATAAATATTAGTATATATAAACCTTCACCATAATAACTGAAAAACTTTCACAATCTTTAGAAAATGTATATCGATTCTTATACTTATACTTGAAAATTACCATTATTAAAATTGTAATTTTCAAGTATATGTAGCTTTAACATTTTTCTTTAATTTTCAGAATCTCCAGTAAGTTTTTATTATGCGCGATTTTCGTCAATGGCCGATTTACTATCTATGAAAGAAGAGAGATATGGGTAAGTTATTTAAATCAAGTTTTGCCACTAACAATGGTGTTAAGCTACAGAATGTTAAGCTATTTAAGAAATAAAAACGAGACATGATATTTGTCCCTATATAAACAACGACAAACTATTGGACATGCTTACATAATATTCTTAATGCTCCTGTAAATGGATATCACCTCTACGAACACTCGGCAAACCTCGGCAGATTCCGGAACCAACATCTTGTCTCGGCTGTACGACAAATGTGTCGAATTGATTGATTTTTAAAATATGTAAAGAGAAATACTGATAGGGTTTCTTCTTACATTACGAATGGGTCTGTCTGAGATCCCTCTTAGATACGGATGTCCTCTAGTAGTTAGTTTCTTAGATTCTTCCCCATACAAGTACATGTATTTATAAAGTGGTTATTTCCAATAAGGATATGCCAATTTTGGTATATATGGTAAGTGGAGACACCCAATGGGGTACGCTTAGGAAAGTTAAAAACACCCACGCACAGGTCATAAAAGTGTGTGTCACTAATTGACTGTCTGGTTGATCTCTCATCGATAGGGAGCACTAGGTGATGAGCGGACTAGAAAAAAGTGAGAGACCTATAACGTACAACAGTTTTTTAGATAAAAAAAACACGGAAAAAATGTGGGCCTTGGATAGAGAATTTAAGTGGGCCTCAATATTTATGATAAATGTTTAGCATCGTCTTTTATATGCAATGAATTCTCGTCCAAGTTCGCGCATGACTTCTTTTAATACAGTTTTCATAGCTTGGAGTATTTCCTAACCATACAATGTTTTGGGGCGGATTTAAAGCAACATTGTGATAGATTGGATAGTTTGCATATGTATTTAGTCCAAATTATATCATCAAATCACACAATTTGTACAAGGGAAAGTATCTTTAAATCTTATGTGTTATGTATTCTAAATAAATTTATTTCAGTGAAAATGTCAGTGAAAGTATAGTAAATTCTGATATAATATCTAGCAAAGTTTTAGGTTTCCCAGAAGATGTCTTTAATAAAATAGCTGAACCCGTTATCATTACTTATAAAACCAAGGTAAATACTATAAACTCTAATTTTCACATTAAGCTAATATTTACACTGGACATTTTATTCAATTTAAAAAGAATTGTTGACTGTATAATTGGATGTGTCATTTGTGTGTTAACTTGAGGACATTACTTGTCTCTTCTTTATATATTTTGTATGTTGGCATTAAATGTACCCAATGAACAGGTGATCCCTTATAAATTTATAGCCCCAATAGAATTATTAGAAACGGTCTTCTGTTCCGAAAAGTATGAAAACAAACAAATCGCTAAACATCGATCTAACAAAAATACAGATCTATATTTCGTTTCGCTTTTTTATACTTCCGATGGCCTGCACTACATGAAGATCTGACCAGTTGTTGCGATAGGTCACGTCAGAGGTCATACGAGCAGCTATTGTGCCTATGACGTCAGGCATTTGATTAACCAATTAGCTTACTAGTGGATTACCCACAGTTCCGTGCAAAACACGCCTAAAGCTCGCAGTAACAGACCGTTTCATTGGCTAATACCTCACACATTTCAGAATACGTCAATGATAACAACTCCCCCAGATCCTAGTGTAGTAAAGAGAAGTAAAACGAAATTTTGAATTATAAAAACGAAACGAAACAAGGTCTGTGTTTTAATCAGATTGGCTAAACACGGACTAATTTTGGTAATTTGCTGTTGAAATGGGAACGGTTGTTTTGCCGCATGTTAAATATTGTAATGATAACGAGATTATTACTTATCGCGAAACGCTTTATTACATTGATTGGCGGGATGGGATATATTTCGATAGTCAATTGATTACGATCATAAAACATAGCGTAGACTTTCCGAATGAATATGTGTAAGACCAATCTTTGTTGTAATATATTATATTAACTATTATCATGGCTAGTAATAACGTTTAAAGACTATATACTACTGCCTGCACTTTACCATACTGCTAATAGTGAGAGTGTCTGTCCTACTGGATGATGAAGATATCCAAATGGTTTTATTTTTCATTGTAGAACTCGGGACAAACAGAAAATCATGTGAAAAATCATTGTGTGTTTATGAACATGAATTCCACGTAAGTTGTTTTGTTTTTACTGCTTGTTAAAATATATAGGTATAGAAATATTTATTAAGTATACAGTTTACTCTGGTCGTGACATTCGCGTTAATAGTTTGTAGCAAAGGGGCTCCGTGAGTTTAATTTGTGTGCTTCACCATAATATGTTCAATGTTGAGCCCTAAATAGGTGTTTCCACGAGTGACGTTCCATGACCAGAATACAACCGTCTGCGCGATCAGGGCTGGGTTAAGCTGTCATGGGCCCAGGGGATGAAAATGCCACGTGGACCCTTGCATAAGCATTGTATGTCACTTAGGTAGATGGATAGATTTTTTTGTCAAAAACATATAGAGCATAAAAAGTAAAGTCATAAACTAATTTGGGGATACCTTTAATAAAATGGGGAGGAGGTAGCTGCAGTCCAGTCAGCACGCCCTTAATCCGGGCCTGTGTGCGATATCGCGAAACCAAGCTGAGCTTGAACTTGATGTGAGTCAACCTGCAACAAAGAGAATGGCTTTGTATAGAAATGTAAAATAATCAAACGATACAAGGAAAAGATACAAGTTATGTTAAGATAATCCAGTATTATATACTTACAGATCAACTAAAGAAGAATGGTCAACTGAAGGCTGTTTGTTAAAGGACAGTAACTCTACTCACGTGATTTGTTATTGTTATCATTTAACAAACTTTGCCTTGCTACTAGACGTATACAAAACATCGGTAAGATTTTGAAGTTGGTTGTAGATAATAAAAACTGTTGCTATTCTAGAAATAACATGTTCATAGTTTTTAAAGATTTGACGAGTTGGCGTTTGGACAAAAATTGTGTACGTTCTTAATCTTTTGGACCTGAAAATGCGTATTAATATTGTTGTTAAAACGAAAACTAGATGCATAATGATTTGAGGTGGATGGTTTTATAATTTTATTGATCATATTCTAGTAGAACTAAACTGTACCATTTATATGAATTTATCAAAATCATATCTGTATAAGAGTTTATTGTATTAAAGATATGTAATATTTACCATTAATTTACAGGAAGAATTAGACGAGACAAATGATGCTGTTTTATCTTATATATCATATATTGGTGGTTCCTTATCTATTCTCGGTTGTTTGGTTTCAATTATTGTATTCGAATACTTCAGGTTAGTAAGCGAAATAAATGTTAGGGATCAAAGCCTTAGGTTGTTTTTAAATAATATAAATATATAGGAATTGAAATTATCCTTGTTCGAAATTTGATTTAGCCCAATAAGGAAAACACGTGATGTCGATAGAGATATCACTAAAACTAAACAAGTAATGGCACCTGCCGATTGAATTATAAGATGGTAAAATTTGATGTGTTGTTTGCTTAATAATTTGATTTAAAAAATTTAAACCTTTTGTTTTTTGTAGTTCCTAAACATTTATATTTATTGATATAAGATTGGTTTCCAAGTTACCAATTTAAGGGAGAAAGCAAGCCAGTTGAACGATTTCATACTTTTACTGAAGGTGGCATTAAGTATATGAGATTGTTAGTTCCTTGCAATCAATAATATCTAAATGAATAAATTTGATATTTAGTTTTGGGGTTTTATTTTAAAACAGGTTGAAAAGTGATCGTGTTAGAATACATGAACAATTAGCAGCATCTATTATCCTGGTACAAGTTATATTTTTAATTGGTATTGGACGAACAAGTGATAAAACATCAACACCTGTGGTAAGGATTCGTTATTATGAGTTCTGTACACTGTTGTCACATTGTCTGCGAATAAGAGAAATGGCATTCTATATCGATCATTGACCATTACCAAAAGAAACTCAATAATTCCATCTTAGATACCAGAGTCATGATTTACCTTTATATTATGCAACACCGGATATTGGATTTAAAATTTTAAAAATAAACCATATTATACAGAGGAATCGACCTACCACAATATTGACAAGTCTTGTGCTGAAAATGTATTGTAACAAAATGGAACATACCAGTTAGCAAATAAATTGAGGTAAGCAAAATAAAGAGGCTTTACTTTTACACTTGGCAAATAGTTTTATGATATAAATTTATGCCTTTCAGTGGGCCTGTAAAACTGTAGCAATATTACTACACTATACTCTAACGGCCTTGTTCTGTTGGATGTTGGTAGAAGGTATTCATCTGTATGTTGTACTGGTACAAGTCTTCCAGAGAGGAAGTCATCTCAAGAAATACATGGCTCTTGGATGGGGTAAGATTTGTTAATTTACTGTTTCTTCATACGTTTTACTGTGTTCTCCTCGATCTTCCTTTATATCCGTTTTCGTTACTATTTATTATGTTAATTGATTCGTTGTTTGTTCCGTTTGTTTAATAATACAATCGCTTTCTTATGTTTAGTTTTGTTACGTTTGTTATGTTTGTTTTGTTACATTTTGTTATGTTTGTTTTCGTGTCCTTTAGCTTCTTATGTTTTTGTATTCTGGTTATAGGCGCACCATTAGTTATAGTTGGTATATCGGTTGGGGTTTTCTATCCGGACTATGGACAAGGAAGAATGTATGTTATCCTGATTATTTCTGCGTGCTACAGAAATATATTTATTTTGAATTAACACATATTGTAAACATGTATTCATGATTTCAATATATTTTGACACAGCTTAAGCAGTATATACAATGTGACAAATAAAACCTTGGAAATGTTTTCTGATCAAATCAAATACAAGCAATTATCGACGTCGAGGTTAATGAAGACATAGTGCGGTGTTATTGCCACTGTACTGCATTTATTGTTTGGATTAAGGAGGAAAACTCGAAGTTTTAATGTTGTACCTTTTCTTTTTGCAGTTGTTGGTTAGCAAGAGATTTGTTATTTGTATGTTTCGTACCATCTGTTGGGCTTGTTGTTGTCGTAAGTAAACATTAATCACTGTAGATTGTTTTAAAGACTATTCATGCAAAATATAACAATTTAACTTCCCGGTGGTTATTTTGTAATACATGCCAAAATTATGGCATGATTGTGTGATCTAGATAAAATTCATACACACAATGTCGTAACATTCTGGTGGAGGACTTCCGGTCTTTGGCCAATAAAATGTCGATATTCAGACAGTAACCAATAGGTAGCTAACGGTCGGCAAAGATGATAATAGATAGTTTCTTCACAATATATATCTAAATGTCCTTGCGTTCTGATTTTTAGATTAATACAGTCATGTTGATTATAACTATTCGTGTAATGATGAAATCTATGAATTCTACATCAAAAGCCAATGTAAAGGAAAAGTCCAGTATAAGGTAAGTTGTATAATAATTGGAGGCAATTCAGACAAGATAACTAGACTCTACGGAACCATACTCTAACCATATTCGTATCCTTTCTATATTTTATTTTGCAGAATTAGTTTGAAAGCAGCTGTCGTTCTTCTACCATTGCTGGGTCTTACATGGACTTTAGCGTTCTTTGCTATAAATACCGATGGTACAGAAGTCTTGGCTTACGTCTTTACTTACTTATTTACTATTGGTAACGCTTTTCAGGTAAGTTAGAAACTGATCTGTATATCCATACTAATATTTGTGATTGTATTGTCTGTCTGTTTGTGTGTCTGTTCGGGGTTGGCAGCTACACTAGGGGTAGGGGTAGCTCGGAACGGGGAATAACATAGGCTAGGTGGCGTATCGGCCTATCGCTCCCGGTTCCGGAGTCATACGTGCTGGGCAGCGCAAGGGTAACCGTTAGTTATGCGATAATGTACAGACTTGATTCAAGTGGACTACTTTTGTTCCTATCTTACATATATTTCTCTTTGATACCGAATCCCCAAGACATAATCACTCTCGCCAGTTGATATATATCCAAAACAGCAACAGATTCATCTGATTATCGAAAATACAAGCACCGCCTACTTAGAGTAAACATGCATATAAAGTAGTTTTGCCTTACATTCAAATCCCGAAGTGTTTAGTGAATGTTCAAAATCCTGTATCTTAGATATGACTTCATCGGTGTAGCTGCCATATCACATCAAATCTGATTTATTTTTTCCCAACCATTAGAGATCTGAATAAAAAAAGCGGCAATGCCTCTTTGATATGTTTGATTATCTGGAATATATAATTTCATCGCTGTATTTCAGGGAGTGGTATTCTTTGTCTTCCATTGTCTAATGAATGTTGATGTAAGTATGAAATATTACCTACACACAGGCTGCTACAAAATATCACTACAACTAAGTTTCGTGAAGTCTTTTATATCGTAATACGTAAATAGCAAAACTATCGTATTAAACTGTCATTGATTCTTTTGTTATGTTACAGGTACGTTCAGCGTTTGAAAGAAGATATCGTCGTAAGAAGTCTCTGGACACGTCTTCGTCACGTGGTAGAAAGATTTCAGAGATGGATTCTTACATAGCCGATGGGAAAGGAACGGTAAATTTTGCGGTTTAGACTAATAAACAGTGCTAGAAAGATCCTGGCCATACCGACATACCAATGGCTTCACTTATAATTACCAATATGTTAAATATACGAGATTACCACAGGTCAATATCATCTGAGAAGATACAATCATATTTTATTACCTTTGCCAGTTTGGGGTGATGTATTGAATTCCCATTGAATGGCAATGTCCATGTACAAACGAGATCCTTGGTCGTCAAGCGATACGGACAACGGACTCTTAACCAGAATTTCTCGGATTTGAGAAAGAGTAGCGCGTGTAAGAATGACTAATTTCATCTTGGGGGTCTAATCCCAGGTCCACATTATCGATAAAGTACGGGTGGAAATGCTGCTGGTTGGACAACGTTATACTCGCTAGTATTATACGTTGGCCAATAGATAAAAATAGCTGTATGTTCTCTGAATAGTTGGCTTATATTCCACTGATTTCAATCTTCATCTGATATAATAAATATATTATGACCCAGTTAACAGATATCTTTATTTTTTTCAGATGACTCAAAAATTTGTTGGCGTGGTGGAAAAGACGAACAATTCTACAATTATGGATAAACCTAAAATTAATCCCAATATTCATTTCAATGATTTTCACGATTTCGATGCGGACAAGAATTGGTACGATGATCCGTTTGTTCTGCGACTTCGACCAAGTAGTGAATCGGACCCAAACGTATCCGAATACATCAGCGACATAGAAGATTATTTAGAAAAGCCGAGTCGCCATTCTGTGCATTTCTCAAGTAATACCTAATTATTTGGGGATAAGTTATGTTCATGGCCTTTTCATATTTACTATAAATGATATTGGTGATTTTTGCTGTTTTTATTATTTTTTTTAATTCTTTTATTTGCTATTTTTCGTTTTCTTCCAAAATTCAAGTACATACCATACCACCATTCTTTTTAGCTACGTATAGTGGCAGGAGTCTTGCGTGAAGCAGGATATTTATAATATTTCTTGAACACGTCATACCACATTCGGTTTTTTGGGGGTGGTTTTTTTTTGTTTGTTTGTTTGTTTGTTTGTTGTTTTTTTTTTGTTTTTTTTTTTGTTTCATTAAACCTGTCCCTTGTTTAAACCTAAATTAAATGATTTTAAAGTGATATTCCCGAATTATTCAAGATAAATTGTAAGCTCCTATATTATTTTCAAAACTTTATTCATTTCAAACGTTTTGGGAATTCTTATTTGTTACTAAAAGCCCATAAATACCCTTTTCGACGTACTATATTCGGTGCAGTGACACCCATGACAACGCCCAGCTTCTGTATCCATGGTAAATTGCATTCTTTAACGCATGTGTAATACCTGACAATATCCTTTTATAAACAAAACATGAATAATCAAACTTTTTTCATTATAACTGTAGTTTTTTTTTGATATTGTCTCGGCGTTTTTATATTTTGTTATGTCACGTTATTTATGCCTTAATTTTACTTATCTAATCTTGCCAAATGAACAAAAAATACTTCTTGTTCAGTTATATTTATAATATATTTTTTTAACAAAAGAAACTTAGAGGTTGTAGCATAATATTACATTTATATTCAGTTTTCTAAATTTTCATTTTGATTTTAAGGGCATTGATCTATATAGTTATATTTTATTGTTAGAGCCAGTAACGTCTTTTGCATTAATTAACCTTGATAGTCAAGACTGCATTCATTATACTATTTTCTACTTTTAGAATCATTTTTGTTAAATTTGAAAACAAAATGTATTTTTACCGAAACATAAAATCTGCTTTATAATACAAGATATATGATTGATTTTATTTTAATGAAATGGTGTCTTTGACTAATCGGGCTCAAGTTTAGCCTCAATTTTGCTATTAATAATAGAGCTGTATTTGGCTTGAAAATCTGTCATGTTCCTGATGTTACAGCCATTTAACATTAAAGTCAATGGGCAAATGATTTCTAATCAGAGTCCTTCTCAAGAACGTAATAATTTGAATATGTGAATACCTCATACCTATAGACTAACCCAGGGTATTGTGGAGTAGCGGGGGGGGGGGGCAATGGTGATACCGAGAATGGGACATTGAAAGTCAAATTTAGTAAAGGGTTTAGGAGTAG
Organism: Patella caerulea; assembly: GCA_036850965.1. Lineage (NCBI taxonomy): Eukaryota > Metazoa > Mollusca > Gastropoda > Patellidae > Patella > Patella caerulea. The sequence continues at coordinate 21,688,370 of JAZGQO010000011.1, forward strand.
TTTGCAATGAATGTCAATTATATTAATTCTAAAAGCAATCACGGTGCGTTAAATTCGCATTTGTTAGTTAAGTATTCGACGTTACCCATTGTAAAACCAAAGTCCACCGCCCTTTATATTAAGTAAGCTATCAACTTGCCATTCTGTTGGGCGTATGTTAATGAAGCGAGCTCCTCCATTGAAAGCAGTTTCACTTCCCAATTTAAGGGGTCTTCAAATAGAATATGCTTAGTTAAACTATTCAAAGCAAATGAGGATGGTAACGAAATGATATTTCAGAACGGCAACGAAACTGGATCTCTGCAATTCTTTCGGGTAGCAATTTATATTCTCCTGCCAAAAAAGCAATATCCGCCTTACATAATGCTTTACATCAAATTCGTTAAAAACTGCAGCCTGTATAGCATTAACGAGCAAATAGTCGACGGACCGGCGAGCCGATGGCATAATACTGACACTTTTATTTAATTATTCTCTATCTATTTAGTAATAACAAAAGAAAGGAAAAAAACAAGGTATTATTTGTTTATACAGATTTATTAATAACAATAACAATTCGGGCATTAAAACCTATAATATACATAATTACATATTTAGTACAAAAAGGTAAATAGCTTTACAATATACACATTAATTATCACAGAGATCAATAAATATATCACAGATTTTATAATATTATAAATAATGTTAAATTATCATAATTAATTATATAAAATATATCACAGATTTTATAATATTATAAGTAATGTTTAAGTATCATATAATATAAATTAACAATATAACATAATAACAAATAAATAGAAATAAACAGGAACCTTTGGGACGAAAACAATATATGGGCATGATAATTAAGACAATAATGATCTATGTGAAGAGGACGATGTTGATTATTGTATAATGAATTAAATGAATTAAAAACGACAATTTAACGTGAAGAAAATAAAATCACGATGAAAATAATGATGAACACAAAATGGATCTATTGCACTTTTACGATTTGCTACAGGTGTGTGTGACGTATTCTTAAATTCCATTTTCATATAAACTTGAAGATTTCATAAATCACATTATTCGGAGAATTTTTAATACAAGTTATGGCTGAATATTGGGAAGAACCAATGGTGCTGTTGTTGTTCTGGAAGACGAAGCTTTCAGTAATTGTAAAACAACTGGAAACGCAGATAATTTCATCTTGACAATTTCTGGAAGGGTGTCACATTTTGTATACCTGAAATAGATGAAGATAAATTTGTTTAGAAAATCAATAAACACACATCTTTCATACGTTTTCTAATTTGAAATTGAAAATAATTTTCACGGTAATAAACGCATGCTAGAAATGTTTACGCATGCAGCTCTGCAAGCGACAATTGAGTTTCTCAAGCTGCAGATGGGCGGAGTAATCACAAAAGCTTTAAAGCCATCAATAATTTAGTTTCGCAAGAATCCCATCAAAAAAGTGATTTCATAAGTTGGGTTTCTTTTATATTCATTTCACGGGCGACCGGGGAAGGGTATACTGTCCATATAACAGCATCCACGGAAGTTATGCCTTCATTGGCCTCAGTCGTAATATGTAATAAACAGTGGTTGTATTCAATAGACTTGTGACCTGTGTAATATGTGAAAGTATCTGGGTGTTTCTACTTTTAAATAGTATGGTGCGGATTTTTGATAATAATATCTTACCTATAAACATTGGTGTTAATGTCGATAAATGTGACTGACGTAACTGATGACTTTACTCCCAGTTGACTACCATCATTAAATCTAACCCAAATATCGCCATTACCATACTGAAAATAATTATAAAAAGTTTTTAATAATCTTTTAAAAGGCTATTGTAAATTTAAACATAAACAAAAATGTATATATAATTTCATAAATTAAAATGATAAATACAAACTGATTTAAACTGCGGAGGTTGTTGCTATTTTTAATCAAGAGGAAACACTAACCTGTGATGCCCAACCGACTTCCGGTACAAACAGCTCCTTCAAAACTTGATTGGTTGAAACATTCGAGTCGTAACCCCAACTCTGGTTTGATGAAGACGTTGACGTCATAGATATCTGAGACGCCGTTGTTCTTGTTACATCCGCCACTTTAGAAAACGTTTGTGTTGGCGCTGAGGATTTCGTTCTAGTCTCGTAATGGGTGGACGTTACCGATGGTTCAAATGGCAAAGTTGAAGGGTCAGCTTCGTCTGAGGCCAATGAAGACATAACTTCCGTGGATGCCGTGATGTTGACATTATCTCCCCCTGGTCGCCTATGAAATAAATATGAGAAATTAATTTTTAAAATACATTCAGGTGATTTAAATAAGTATCAAAATTTTATCATACATTGTTGTATTAAATAAAAAACAAATCTATAAAATACTTAATCAAGATATTTCTACAATTATATATTTTACATACCTTCCTAAAACTAACGGAAACATGTTATCGCCATCTTGTTTTTGGTTTGCAATGGATGATATAACAGTTTCTAAATGTCGGCATTGATGCAGCCATTGTTTTGAAACGTGATATTTAGTACGTATATCAGATGAAGATGTTTGTTCTGTGATATTCCCTCCATTTTTATCTCTACCAGACAACCCAGATGACGTAATAATCAATTTTGCTCCTGAAATATTAATATCAATTTATTATTACATTCAGCATTTCTATAATTTATGAATTAATGAATGGAATAAAAGACATATACAAATAAAATAACGTTTCGTTATACTGGTTGAATACATACCGTCATAGAAACTGGCTTCAAAAACACTGTCAGGTGAATTCTCCATCAACATAAATTTAGCTTCTTCAGTGTACATTGTTATCTTTGGTGTTTTAGATTTAACCAATTCCACAAATCTAGAAAGCAAAACATTATATTGATATTACAATTTGAATTGTAGTTAAAAACCTATACTATACACACACATTATTATATAAAAAGAAATAACGGTAAAATGCTAAAAATATACGTTTGTCTAGAACATGTTCATCATGTAAATGTATTCATATAAAAGTTTTTAGTTTACGTACTTGTAAGCATAATGGTATTTCTTCCACTGTTTTTCTGGTAAATCTTTATACGTTTTCTTGGTTTCTGTTCTTCTGTCTGGATGTTTTATAGTTATCTAATGAAAAAGAAGTGAATAAATAAATATGAATACTAGAAAAAGCCGAAACAGTTTCTTTAAATTTAGATTATAGTAAATTGCACGAACGTAACATCTGATTAAAAGTAATCAACTTAAATATAAACATGGAAATATTAATCAAACTTACATTTTGACCATCTGCTGATACTATAAATATTTCTGCAACCCGTTCTATGTTATCTTTATATTTAAGAAACTCTAAACAAACATCTCCATTCTCTAAAACCGCCATCTGAAACGAAAGGGAAAACAAATTAAACCATTTGAACTATATCGACTTCCTAGGATCATATTGATGATTTCGCAGGAAGCGCCGTTGGTGTTCCTACTTTAGTGAAATAATTTTTAACATATTATTATTTAATGTCATTTTGAAATCAGTACTTACCGTTGCATTCTTTGTTTTCTGTGAAATCGGTTTCACTCGACAGGTGTTCAAGGGCAGTACAAAATCTTTGATGGATTTGACAGGGTTGTTTCCCTTAGTGACAATTTCCTCTGTTGGACTGTTACAGGCGTGTCTATGTTTACATGAACATGTGTTGATAACATCCTGGGTATAGTGAATACTCGTTTCTAGTTCACTTTAATTGAAAATAAAAACAGAAATAAACCATGCGAACATAAATATATTCATTATTGTATTCATTAATATGTAATAATTATGCAAATGCTCAAAAGAAGTATTACAACCATTATGTACTTACTTGTCAGATATGCGTGCTGTTGGTGAGAGTGATCGGTCGTGACTAGCAGATGACGTCTGCATCGTGTATCGTTTGCTGTCATAGGGTATCTCTGGCTTCTACAATAATTGTAAAATAAATAGAAATAGTAAAAATCCTTCCAAAATGAAAATATCACAGTAAGAAATATCCAAAAGATGGTCAAAGACTATCATATAATATTCCCACATGAACACTGAGACGTACAGTACGTATTCTCTCCGCTACATCCCATCGATTGAATGACTAATGTAATATTATTGATCTAATTTTACTCTTCATTCAGGTGTGGTCCACATAGGTCGCTAAATACAGTATTGTTAATAACGAGTTGCTTATAACTGGTAAATCAACAATTAACAGTTGTAAAATCTCACCATAGCAGTAATTAGATAGTATCCTGTGTCAAACTCAGGTGTGTTAACGGTTTTTGTCATCGGAACAAGTTACGGAAATTATCGAGCCGTAACCTAGTAACAAGTTTCACAACTAAAACCGTTATACAACCATACAATTATACATTTACTAATTCCTAAACAACTCCAGCAGATTAACCTCTAAATGATCTACTAATTACATTTACACTAAACCCTTTATCGAATTTATTTGACCACTTTAATCCAGATAATCCCCTTATATCAACTATCATAATCTTGCAACATGATGGTCAAACTGTACAATAAGTCCCTTTATAAGTGGCTTTTCACCTACACAATTGAATTAATAAATTATAATATTATTTTAATGAATTTAAACAAGTAAAAGAAGGTTAATAAGTCATTTTCATTTGTATTCATGTTCCCTCAACCGTCAACGTAAACATAGGAATTCATATACTGTTCAATAACGAATGAAACAAGATTTTAAAGACATTGTGTGTATTCTCAATATAAAGTAAAAATAGAATTTGTCGTCATAGCTGCTTTAATAATATTTGATTATACAATTATTTTATAAACCACAAGTAAACTATTACATTGTTGGTCGTAGATGGAATTTACATTATCTAACTAGTTAACTAATTTTAAGAAGTAAACTTTAGACACTAGATTGGGATCCACATTGACGATCTGGAGAAGTTGACTAGGTCGAAATTTAAGTTTATCGACACCAATTGTGTTCAAAAACGTTGCATAGTTTGAAATTCTGCAATTGTCTCAAAATGCTTACTTTCCGAAATTCTTTTGATTGATTCATAACTTATCAGATGGAATTTTATTATTAGAGTAAGCAATGTATATATGGTTACACAATAACCCTGTTCTGTCTATATTTTTGCCTTAAAATTTTGGAATGAAATGGTTTAAAACATAGGATTATTTTATCTGTAGAGCCTCGTTGACCTTTGTTGTATTATGTTGAATAAACTTTTCAACTGATTTATGACACTTTAATCAAATAAATTATTATTATTATAAAACCCGGTGAATGACAGAACGTTGGCAACGTGTACATCGTGTTGATACTTGACTAAAACCGGATTACTCATTTAATCCCTGGGTCTAATTGGCTAATCCTTGTTAATCTAAGGAGATAATTTTAATGTATAATGCCTACCTGTAGTGAATCGGAATCGGTAGAAGTTTCGGTGTCTTTTACCATAAACGGATGATAAGGTATATCTGTATAAAATAGACAGTTGATTAATTATATTAATTACAACAATTAAAAGTTTCATTACATCCAATTGGTCGATAATTGAATCTTAGACGAACAGTGACCTCATTATAGTTTAAGGGTTCCGTTTTGTCGCCGACATAGAATGGATTACGGAATCCCTGTTGTTCCATTAACACTGCCCTCTCCACGAACCCTCCTTTGAGTTAGAATGACTATGCTTAAAATTTATGTTCGTCGCCATCTTTTAACGGCATTACTCAGGGATCATCCCTTAATCCTATCTCGTTACTGAGCCAGACAAATAATATACTTCATTGTTTTCATTGTAATTTAAAAAATGACAGAGTATTTTTGGATTACCCCAAAGTCATGAAATTTCAATGATACATGAATATAAAAAAGCTATCATGTATTTATTAACATCTCGTATTGAACAATAATCAATGAAATGAATCAAAATATACCTTTTAAACTAATTCTCTCTTTGGGATTTTTCTGTAGTAGACATCGTATCAAATCTCTTGCTTTCATAGATAAATGTCTGGGTGTTTTGTATTCTGCAGCTACAACTTTGGTTAATGTTGATGTAATCGCGTCTGTATCAAAGGGTGGTTTACCTACCAAGAAAGTATATAACATACATCCTAATGACCACACGTCTGCTTCTAAACTATGAGATGACCTGGTTATCACCTCCCTGTAATATAAACAAAACTAAGTTTAAATGATATATAAAAATAATCTTTAAATATTGAAATTTGATATAATTCTTAAGAGGTTTTTTTTTTTAAAAAAAAAACGATATAATTACTACAATTAATGAATAAAACACTTCAAATTGAGACAATCCATAAGAATGTGCCCTAAATTCGATACTATCAAATTTGATCATATTTGTCTTAAGAAACGCACGTCTTATTAGTGATTCTTGTATAATAAACAATTGTATAAAGCTTGAAATAGATACTTACGGTGAAATAAAATTGGGTGTACCACACATTGTGTATCTCTTCTCTCCAACAACAGTTAATTGAGTAGCCAAACCAAAATCAGCAATTTTCTGGAATGTGAAACATTGAAGTTTAGAAAATATTCCTAATTTTTAAAGTCATCTTTTCATCTATCTAATCGTTCATTACAAATGGATGTGTATTTTTAAAACTTAATGTTTTATTTAATGATTGCTAATTATGCGATATTATATCATGCCGGGTGCGTATACTCTTTATGGCATAACTTGACAACTCGTTTCTGTACCCAGGAAAAACAAAATATATTTTTAGACATTCTTACCAGTTGGTGGTCTTTAGTTAGTAGAATATTAGACAATTTAAGATCTCTGTGTAATATTCCATGAGAATGTAGATACAGTACTCCTTCTACTATTTGATTCATATAATCCTTGGCTAAAAACAGAGAATGAATAAAGTTAATATTTATTCATCCCTTACTAAACAAAAGGACAAAATGAAATTGTTGATTATAAATTTTAAAATGGATCCAGGTGTTCTTGAAAGAATACGAATACCATGACGCGTGTACATCATCTATATCTTTTTGGATTTAATTTGCTTCATCATGCACCAAGTCAAAATTTAGAGAATGATTTGCGCTATTTGGTAAAATATAAATACTTTTGTTCAATTTTCAATCTCACGGAACTAATTTGAAATAAATATGATTCAAAACAAAAATGGATATTAAGTAGTATTCATTATTCAATATGATTGACAAATTGACTATTAGCCTCTACCTTTGCTTTCTTGTAATATCATGCTTGATCGTTGTAAATATTTATACAATTCGCCATTTTCACACAGTTCCAGCACTAAATATACATAATCGCTGTCTTCAAAGTAACTCTCGAGCTGAAATTGAAAATAAAGAAAAGAAAATATAAATTCATGCTGTAACAAATATTTACGTTTCAATTAATGTTAATATGTTCTATGTCTACATTGGTTATTGGTAAATGATATTATATCCATAATATATTCCAGTAAATCAATATATTCACCTGCAATATTGAAGGATGTTTTAATCGAGAGTGTATTTCTACTTCTTTACAAACTCTTTCTGTCATACCAGTCTGTTTCATTACCTTCTTATCTATCTACAAACAGAACAAACGTTTCACTACATTTATTATTTAAAAAAAAAAAAAAAAAAAAAAAAATAGTAGCTAAAACACTATGCTATAATATGTTTTTACCATCTTGAGAACATCTACTTGCCCTGTATATGTTATAATACGTGTTTACCATCTTGAGGGCAGCTACTTGTCTTGGATATGCGTTCTTACCATATGGATGGCAACTACTTATCCTGAATATATAATAATATGTTCTTACCATCTTGATAGCAACCACTTGTCCTGTGTCATTTCTTACTCCTCGGTAAACACTGGCAAAACCTCCATTACCAAGTAAATTAAATATCTGATAATTCTGAAAAATAGAAAAAATAAGATCAATATTTGTTAAACCTATAGTAATTATGATTAATGATCATGAAATATGATAGTTTCCCATTTAATTAGATTAATAATTAATCTTATTTCAAAATTATTAATGATTGTATTGAATGATAGGTTTTCTAAATCCATCGCCAATCAAAAACTGACTGTTGTTAAAATGTTAGAAATATTTCTAAATCTGAAATCAAAGAAAGTAGGTACCGCTAAACTGTCGACATTTTTAGTGTCATTATCAATAAGAGTAAAAACTTTACTCTTAGTTCCCATGTTGGGTGAAAATTTGTCAACTGAAGATATAGATTTCTGTTACAAGTGGATTAGGAAATATATATCTCCGAGTCACGTGATCAATCATCCCCAATCACCCCAAGTTCAAAGTTGGCCGCCGCTATAGCGTACTCACGGACGCTAATGTCCTAAACAAGTTCTGTGTATCTGCGGTAAAATCCCGTGTACAAGGAAATCAGTATACAAGTGATTAACAAAATCAAACTAGTATTGTGGTTTAATTTGATATTGTAGTATTCTATAACATGCTGTGTTACTTTATGTGAGTAGTTAGCAGTTCTATAGAAATACTTTCCTATTCCCTTAATCACGTATTCAATCAAACAGAATATAATTAATCGAAAAGTTAGGATAATACTTGATTTAGGAATGAAATGGGGTTTAGCGCCCTACTTGTCTATGTATGTACATGTATTTAGAAACCATCATTCAGTTTTCAAATACGAAGGACATTATTCTAAAGCACAATAATCTCAATATTATTATCCATGGTATACTTGTATTTTATGTGTTGAATAGAAATAGAAAATCTCACTGCAATACTTTCTAAAGACAATGTTAATGTAATAGAAAAGTAATAGAACGATTAATAGGTGAGGTTACTGTCACAGAGATTATGTTGACATGTAGCAACAGTCAAATGGCATCAAGTGTAAAATAAACACGATAACAACATAGTTAAATATTCTATCAACATTTAAGAATGGGTGTTTGGACTAGAGTTCTCTTAATCTCCTTAAGCTAAAGTTTCTTAATACTGATCCAATGATGGTTAATGAAACATTTAATGTCCAGTAGAAAACATAATGCATTGAATTAACAAAATATACACCAGTGTCAATAAAAGTATGCTAATTAATTTTGAAAATAACTCCAATCACTTGAACATCAATTTATTTTCTCCTCCAATTTAGCATTTAATCCATAAGTAAAACCTTTTCATGCATTCATGGAAAGAGAGCAGCCTCGTTTCGTAACTAAGGGTGTAAAAGAAAACAAGAATGCTATTGACGCAAATAGTATATTTATGAATACTGTTGGATAATTATTTCGTCACTGTGTAGCTATTAGTAAACTTTATAAATAAAAAAGGGAGCAAATAATCTACGGATTATGATATATGAATATCCCGAATTCAAACACTCGTTAATTACGTAAGTGCAGGTGCGTGTTGTAGTAAACGTTTATATTTTGATTATTCGAATGTTCGAACGTTTGTTGCCTATAGTTTCATTAAGTGGACGATGGACATGCGTGGTCATTAGATTTGTAATAATGAGTGGAGTTCATCTTGTTATATATTGGTTGATTGATTAACTGATTGGTTAATTGATGGGTGACTAAATTTCACGGACGGTTTCTATGATCTTTTCTCGATGCTGCAAACACGGGAATTACTATAGCAGCTCTGTTTGAAGGCTTGGCATAAGAATTGGCGCACAGTTCTTTTTAAACTAAATCTTAAATTTCTCTTCTATTGATAGAGCACACATGTTTTTTATTCTCTACGGCATTTTTAGATACAGTAAAAAAATGAAATATTCACAAAGAGTTTTATATGAGTTATCTCTGATTCCTAAAACGCTAAGTTTGTCACTAAAGTAATTTTGAGATGACTTCAAGATGTTCTTCGACTGTTGGACAAAATGTGAAATCATTTGAAATGAAATTTTCCGCCAGGTGTTAGTGAATATTCATGATTTAAAGACATAGGTGTTCATTTCGACAGATAGGTTATTGGTCTGGCCTCCTTTAGTTTACACTCGGAAAAGAAATCCCAGATCTTCAACACATCATTCATTGTCTGATGGTGTCATGTTCAGCAAGCTTATGTACATTTTGCTCAAGCCCCTCGTCTCTGCAAAAAAGCCAACTAAGCTGCTTATTATTGAATTTCAAGAATCAAAGCCCATGGACATGAATGACTATAAAATATAATCTTTAGGTGGCATTTAGCGATCGGGAAAACACATTAACAGAACACAGTTTTTATGGGATACAATCACTAGTTTTATTCTAAAATAATTAGTTCCCCCTATTCCGCAGAGGGACTTCTGTTTATATTATTAATAGTCTTTACACAAATCCACCCCATCCCCCACACACACACTTTTCTTGAATTTTGGCGTCGATATTAGATTATTATATGGACGAAAGAATGCGCGGGTATAGTTATGTAAAACTGATAAAAGACACGTGGCTGTTTAATATTCACAGCCTCTATATCAAATTATCAGACCAATTCATTATCTCTGTTAGTATTAATGCAGCTTTATTATGTTCCCGAGGCAAGTGGAATGATTTCGATCCCTTACCCCCACAGCTAGAGTCCCCTATGCACAAACGAATTATTGAAGTAAAATTGAACCATGTAATTATATTGATCCCTATGACCTAGTAGACGTTAATCTATCCCTAACAGTTTTAATTAGGTTATTCTTGCATATGAAAGAGTAATATATAAGCCAAATTTGGTAAAAAAAAAAATAAATAAATGTATTGTATATATCAAAATGTCACTTTAAAACACCATGTTAAAATTCGCTGTCGGGAGAAGAGAGAGTGGATAATTGTCTCCCTTTGTCATGATAAAATCAAAACAGAAGATATATTTGGTATCATCAATGCAGATAGAAAAATATGCCGGGGTAAAAAGTCCACTTCTTTTATGTGGGACAGCGAAGTTTTCGTCGTAAAAACTTCATAACTGGACCTGTGGATTATCTAGAAATCAAAAACTTTAATTTGCAATTAAAATCTGTCTATAGGTTTTAAAATGTCTCGTCCTTTGAAACGGTTTTACGTTTAAACCATATACACTACAGCGCGAAAATAGGGCCAGCAAGAACACAGAACAAAACAATTTAAACATTCATAAAACTATGTAATAAAAATAAAATAAAACCAAGTACGAACAATCCAAACCATTAGTCAAAATTCGAAGTCCAATAAAAACGGTCGAGGCAAAATAGTGTAATCAATTTTTTTTTTAAACACATATTATACAGATTTATATACTTTGCACTATCAATATTAATCAAATGTTGTGTAGGTATCTTCACTGTTTGAAGTTATTGTCCGTTATTAAATTTTAAGTTCCCAGTCATGATATTAACTCACAAATTTTGGGCGATGTGTAACTGACCCCCGGCTTTACAACGGGATTGTTATTTAATTCGAAACTGGAAGTAATTGTCTCTTGCCAACTCATTTTGAATTAATTTTAATTCAGTTTTAACAATGCTAGTACATTCCTGGAAGTTATATTTTCAATATTCGTTCTTGCAGAGCCCGTTGAGAGTAAGATTGTCTGTAGGCTCATTTCTTACAGTGACTCAACTACATATATAAAGATCGTTCATGTACTAGTCCCACAAAGATTCTAAACACACAATCTTGCTACCTTCTATAAGCATGCAGCTACAGGCAGATAACCAAAAACGTCAAATTTAATTGGGTTGTAGACATAATAATTGAAACATATCATAAAATCACACCACACCAAATGTTTGGGCAGAATTATTACATCCGAACGACTAGACACTGTTCCTAGTCAGGTCCTCGGCCCTGCACCACCAACAAGGTGAAATCACACGGGAAGATCCTGGGGTATGCATCTCTCAGCCATCACTAAGATCGAGTCTGGTACCTCCCGATTAGCAAGCCAGCGTCTCACTGCAAATTCATGTCGTTCTTATTGATGCCTTTGAAGTATCTGTCGTTTTTTCACGATGGTAAGGGAGTATTTATATTAGTATTAGGTAGTACTGGGTAATATCGGGTTAATGGTCTTCCCGTCTCGTGCAGATTATCAATCAATCTACTGTCTGACGAAATGCTTCTTACGGAAACATGTTTCATGTTTAATTGCACAGTTAATTATTATATTGCATTTTCAAAGAAAGGAAATTGTGTATATTACTGAGAACTGAACGCGAATATAATTAAAAAACGAAACTTGTGTATATTATGTATAGTATTTATTTACAAATAAAAAACGTAAAAATATAAATTACTATTTATTATCACAGAATGCTGATCACATGTAGCTAACTATATATTTACATAATATACAATTATTGTTTATCACAGAACGACAATCACAGATAGTTGAATAAATATAAATAATAGTATGCAATTCTTTATCACAGAATGGTGATTGTGGGTAGTTAAATAAATATAAATGAATAATATATTATAAAAATCTGTATAACACAATGCTGATTACAAGTACTATTACAGAATGCTGATTACAAGTAGTTAAATAATATAATACAATACAATTCTTTATCACAGAGTATTTATCACAATCATGTTGTTCATCATAGAAATTTAATCACAGAAAGTATATCACAGAAAGTATATCACAGAAAGTATATCACAGAAAATATATCACAGAAAAATATATCACAGAAAGTACACAACAGAAAGTACATCACAAATAGTTAATTGAGATAAAAAGTTAAAGACATGATTAAACACATACAAGAGTATCACATCATCACAGATCATTGATTACATAAAGATTTTCACATAATATTCATCACAGATGGTTTGTACAAAAATAATATCACATAGAGCTTATCACAGATATGAGGTCAACGAAATTTAGGACACAATTATCACAAATATATATAGCACAGTTTTATGTCTTACTCGGAGAAATGACAAAATGATTCTGTTTTTTGAGAATGTTTTAATTGTTCTAGGACAACTGGCAACGAGGCCAATTTCACTTTTACATTGTCTGGCAGTGGTTCTGATTTCTTATATCTGAAAATAAAAGAATAAAAATATAAATACCAATTCAAACCATTGCGTGGTATTTCACTATTTATTTTATTTTTAAAATTTGTATTCATTCCAAGGGAAGATTTGGTCAATTAGGCGACAATGAAGAAACAAGAAGACAATACTTACTTTTTCATTAAACCAATCTGGTTGATATATGTAACAGTCGTAACCGTTGGTTTGATACCAAGATGACTGCCGTCTTCAAATTCAACCCATATATCACCATTATCCAACTGAAAAATATATATTAAAATATATAATAATAACTATTTATTTCTATAAGTATTTAGTGACGAAGAAAATGCACCTTGTAAATCGGTATTAAATAAGAAATGGTATTACAAGAATTGCAACGTTTCTTTAACAGAATATTTAATGATTTATAATTACCTGTGAGGCTAAACCTATAGTAGGTACTCTAATCTGTCTGATGACATGACTACAGGTGTCTGTAGAACAACTGGATGAAGAACTACTAGAGGTGGTCGAGGTTGTCATGATACTGACGTCAGCCGGATGGGAGGTGGGTAAAACTGGTTCCTCGTTCACAATTATTCGGGATTCTGGTCTTCTAATAAAAGAAAACAAATGAATATAAATAAATCTGTATAGATGCATTTTAATAACAATGATAATTGTTGCATTTGTTACATATATAGAGAGCCAAGCCATTATCTTTTAAGATGTGATATAAACTAATTTATGCTGAATGATTTATTGGATAAAACTCATGTGCATTCACTAGTTGGTTTAATATAAATGATTTTACTTACTTTCCAATAATAACGGGAAACAGTTCGTTTCTATCAGTACAAGAATTAGCTGTCGATTGTATAACCGCTTCAAACTGGATGCATTGTTGGTGATACTTTTCAGCCTGCTTAATAAGTTGTTGGATTTCATTACTAAATTGCTGTTGTATTCTAGGTGTTGATAAAGATAATATACTGCCTTGTTCATCATCAACCAGTTTCATACCACTCCAGTTACTGATAAACTTACGCCCTAAACAAATAATACAAAAACTTTAAACACATTGACAAGTAGAAACAACTTTTAAAATATTTTATAGAAACGTCGATTTTACTATATATTATAAATACTAAAATATATATATTATTTAATATAAATTCAACACAGATTAAATACTAGTGCTTACCTGAATAAAAATGGACTTCAAAGTTAGGACTAGGGTAATTCTCCATCAACATACATTTAGCTTCCTTATTGTACATTGTCACTTTTGGTGTCTTAGACTGAACTAGTGCTACAAATCTGAAACAATAAAATCAAGTTTAGATTTCGAACATAAAAATTTGAAATTATCAATAATATGGGCTGCAGTCTTGCTGCTCTACCAATATCTTCTTTTTACATGGCCACTTAATGTTTTGCGGTAAAAGTGAAAACCAGGAAATAGGAGTAAAAGACCCTACTTACTTTCTGGCATGGTTATATTTCTTGTGGTAGCACTGTGGAAGGTTTTCTAATTGAAAAATCTTTGTTCGGTTGCTTTCATCACCGTGTTTTTGTTGACGTAGATTGGTTATCGTTATCTAAAAATTCAAAGTAATGAAATCTTTTATTAATACATTCACATTTGGACACTGTCAAATCAGTAAGAGAAAGTACTCTAAAATATAAAATTCGAGAAACTTAAAAGTATTCAACTAAATAATCAATCGTTATAAAAGAGTTCAACGATAAAATAAAAGTTAAACCTGTAGAAACTAAAAGTGTAATAAAACTATAAACTTACGACATTGCCATCTTGAGATACGGAAAATGTTTCTATCGTGTTCATAACGCCATTCTTAACTTTATGAAATTCTAGACAAACTATTCCACATTCTGTTATCGACATCTGAAATAATTAAACGACGAATATATTATATTGTTTCAAGGTTGCATGCTGTTTGAAATATTAGTTTGGTTTTGTACATAGGCTTTCAAAATCAAGATCAAAACCTTCAATTCATATTTGCGATATGTTTATAAAAGTGATCATGAAGAACTTACCGTCATACTTCGAACTCTCTGTGTGATGGGTTTGAGGCGATTAGTTGACAGCGGAGAAAGAGCTTCGTTTTCCTCACTTTCTGAATGAGAACTCATGCTACTGGTTACAGATGATACAGATTCTCTCCTGGAATAATATATATATTCTTTTCATTTATATGAATTCTAGATTATATCCTAATGTAACACATTGGTATACGCGAACTGTATCGCTTTACGATCAACTTCTAAATGACGCATAATAACAAGTCCGAACAGCAGAGCTTCTCAATTTCGTAATTATTGATGTATGACTTCATTCAATATATCTGCTATAATATTAATAAATTGAGCTCGAGGCTGGAGTTGTGTTAGTGAATAAGCAGATGTTCGTTCATTTAATCAACACGTCTAATTAACACAATTGGACAGAGGTCGATATTCCCTTTCTGATATTATCGTTATTAATATCTATATGTATGTTCATTTCCCTGCTATATATATATGTAAAACAAATGCCTGGTAATGAAATTGCGTGCCATTATGTATTGATTAGCAGTGTTCCTGTTACACTACTACAATTATATCTTGTCATAATTAATTTGTTACAGTTGGGACCCACAACACTATCGAGTTCATTATACCTTCGATGACAATGTGATGACATCCCAAACAGGTTACTACTCTTCCCTGTCAAATCATCACCTGGTAACCTTTAATTTCCCTACTCTTACTAAAATAGAAAAAAAGTATTAAATATTTACCTTCGAATAACGGTAGGCGGTGTTGGTGGTGACGCGATTCTCAAATGCGGTGGTGTGCAAGGTGATCTGTTGACAGGGGTGTTATTAGTCATATTCCTAGTTGGAAAAAATCTTTCATAACTGTTATCATTATTCACCATACGATATGCAGAATTGAGATTGTAATTTTGTGGTGGGGTGTGGTAAAAATCCATTTTCTTTAGTCTGAAAATCAAAATAGCAGACATGAAGAAAACAAACAATATAATCTTCAATCAAACTTAAACATTACTATTCATAATATTTCCTTTATATATGCACGATTTCATATCCAATTTAATGTTACATGTATTTACAAAGAAAGAAAGTAAGAAATACTATCTAAGAATAATAAAGATCCATGTTTACCTGTCTTTGTAGAAATTGGTATTATTATTAAGATATAGATGTTTACTGTTGTAATACTGAATGTTCAAATGATGAATCATCAACAGAAGTCATGAAATTTATATAGAAACACGGTTTGTTACAAACTGTAACACAAACAAAATGTCCTCTAATCCAAACAAATCAGCACGTTGAAGTATATTGTATTCCACTCAACAAGTTTAATTCTTTAACTGATTTTAATGGGATAATTAATCCCTTTGTTTCTTTCCAATCTCACTCATTGGTTGTTCTATTAAACAAATAGGGGATTACGGACATTTAAAATTGAAATTTCTGTAATGCAAATAGTGATAAAAATTTTAAGATGTCAAACTTGGGATGAATAAAATTTAAAGAAAAATAGTGGGGTTTTTTTTCAATTATTCTTAGCCAAAGTTTAAATTTTATATTTTCACTACGTGTATTTTTTAGAATTGATGCAATGATTTGGCAATATATTTTTATTGTGAAACTTTACAATTCATTATAATACACCGTATAGCTTTGATTTATTTGGGATTCTTCTCTATTTTTTCCATATGCAAAATTTACACTCTTCTGTGTGTATTATTTTTGGCAAGAAAGGAAATCATTTTTAAGATCAAAGGTTAAATCATGTGCATTAAATAATTATTTTAATTTAATTAAAGCATAGACTCGTAGTTACTCTTAATCACATAAACAGATATATCGAAGTTCAGTACAGTATAATAGACCTTAGATTTGAATTAATTGCGTGTCTTCTCTTCTTGTTTTTGCATAGTTAAAATGTATAATTCATTATATTCTATGTGTGTGTTTTTTTCGGTAAGGAACGAAATGAGTTTTAAGATCAAAGGGTGAAATTATCTGCATTCAAGATTATAATTCCTTTAATTTAATTAAAACATAGATCTCGTATTTAACTTTAATCATATAAAGAGATACACCGATAATGTCGGCATCTATCTTACATACTTCTATGCTGGATACTAACGACCGAACAATTGTCCATTACACAAACACAAACATACAGATTACATATTGGTCAACCCTTTTTTTATTCAACTGAATGGGATTTAAGAAAGTCAGACATAAATTGCATTGAACTCCACAGTATGGGGTAGTTTACGAAAATGAGTCCGGTTTAGATACTAAAGGTTTATTTCTTAATTAGACAAAACTGCCCATTTGATGATAAGTCCATGTGCGACGTTCAAAACATACTGGCCATAATGGGTCAAATTATTGGGGATAAGGGTCGAATCATATCATTTGTCCCGTCTCCATTAGTCCTGTCGATGCTGAACAGTAGGGCGTTAAACCCCATTTTATTATTTCCCATGCTAGCTCAGAGCGGAGAAGAAACTGATCTAGAAACCCCAATAGCCTAAGGGTCCGAAACTGATCTAGAAACCCCAATGGCCTAAGGGTCCGAAACTGATCTAGAAACCCCAATAGCCTAAGGGCCCTTACTGTGTCACAAAACCATGCATCAATAATGTATTTTGATAAAATATTAACAAATATCCATTGGTGATGAGTGGCTAAGTGGGTAAGATGCTGGCTCGCTAGCCTGGGGTCGCGTGCCGAGAAAGTTCATCGGAATTTTCCGATGTGATTTCGCCTTGTCAGTGGTTCAGGACCAAGGGCATGACAAGGACAGCTGTCTGGTCGTTCGGATGGGACGAAAAAGCGAGGTCCCGTGTATGCATGGCGTGCACGTAAGAGATACCTTGGGAGTTGGAATTCAATATAAGAGTAGGCCATAGCACCCCTCTGCCCAGGACAAATTTCCCTCATAGCCCACTGTATTGCATATGCCCGTCTTCATTATCCCAGTCAGAGCAGAACAGTAGGACGTTAAACCCAATTTCATTTCATTTCCATGTGTGATGAATGTACATTACTGTGCATTTTTGTTTTAAATTCACTTTAATCGCATCAAGCATATACAAAAACTATTATACAAAACATTATTAGACTATATTATACGGGATTGTACCGTATTTGCATAGCCAATAATCAAAACAATAAGCAATAATGCACCGAAACACTGTCTATCACTGTCAGCAGGGATGAAATAATCCTGAACTTATAAATCCGTTAATCTCTAACCACCAAAGAAAGATAATCCATTCAAATTGATTAGGAGAGAAATGGTAAATATAATGGCTAAAGAATATAAGGAACACGAAATCATTAAAGCAATAAGAAATATCTCCTTGACGCCTGCCACATGTGGAGATTAAAAGGATTTTAATTTCAAGCTAGAATTAGCGTAGATAATCCATTTATGTCGTTTGTTTTATAACAAAAATCGTTTAAACGATAGGAATCTAAAATATTTATTATCCTTTGAATTATGATGTGTACTATTAATTGTTTTCTCAGAAAGTTTATTTCTTCCAGCTCATCTTTAACCGAATAGACGTGCTACCAACTGCTAGAAAGTTTGATTTCGAATTTTGCGAATATTTCTCCCTTGATTGACTGATATTGTTAACTGATTAAGTAAACGTTTTCGCAAACTGTTAATATGTTTGGTTTCGAACACAACGATCAAACTACGATACTGATGATCCATATAAAATAGATGATTTAATTCATAATAAAATGTATTGTACAGTGAATCAAACTTCCAAATGTTTGATTTTGAATAAAAGAGTAATCAATGTCCAAATATTGAACCCAAGTAACAAGGTGATTATCACGCAAAATTTAACATCTTATTTACTAAATAAAATTATTCTCCCCTTTTCTTTCTTTTTTTTTTCTTTTTTTTTTGGGGGGGGGGTGAGGGAGCGGGGAATTTCAGAAGAAACAAGTTTCAGAAGACATATTAATAAAACTATTTCTCATGTCATTCAGTTTAGAAACAAATATTTCATGATTACAGTATATACATTCAGCTTGGAAAGGTTTTAATTCTGGATTTGCTGAGGTTCAACACCTAATGTACAAGGGTACAATAATACACTGTATCATATCAAGAGAATTATTAACCATTTTTTCTTAAATATCTTACTCTATAAACTATAAGAAGAATTAAAGAAATATAAGTTATACAGATACTAACATTAAACAGTTAAGTAACATTAAGTGAGTAGGTTTCAGATCGATTAATTGGTCTAATCAATATAATTGACGGCGATTAATCTAAGTGAGTAGTTCTTATCAATGATTTGTTTATCATGGAAATAATCATAGACAAAACTAGAAAGTAAAAAGGACACAAAATATTCTGAATAATGCGTTTCAATTTATAGGAATTATTAATTCAACAAAATTCAAACACTATTAACTATTTTTTCTTAATTTACATTCCAATTGAATACATTAGGATATTTAAATTGACTAAATTTCAAAGACATATTCATATTCAAGTCATTATGTCAAAACTGATTCGATCATCTTTATATATTCATTCTTCTCTCTATCCTAACACTACCCTGACAATGGCAATGCTTTTAGGCAATGTTAGGTTGGCATGGTTATAACACTACTGATTGGTGTAAAGAAAATTAAACTGTGATTCATAGATTAATTATAATGGATTTAGAAACAATTAAATCAATGTGTGTTTAACAGTATAGGTTTTTATATAAATATAACCATTCCTAATTTGTTAGTTCACATTTCAATTTACATTTCAATTGGTAAGATGTCATTCTTAGTCATTCGTCTTCTCTGTGCGGTATAGATGAACTAGTGATTTTTCATATGTAATATTTGTTTTACTACACAGTGTTCAGTTACGCATGATTTATATGATATTTTGAATCTATTGATTTTAGAATCCATAAGTCACCGATATATCAGTTCTTCGCATGACTAGACTTGTGTGTTTTCTTATGTGGACGCACATGTTTCTATTAGTTCTAGTCTAAGGACCAACAAAAATTATGATGCCTATGAAAGCGTCTTTATTTTAAAAAGGCTAGTGCGTACAGTATCTTGTGGCATTTGGACCGGGTTTGGGGGTCATTTTGACTTGATCACAGCACATAAGACCATGGAAAATTTCTATTTTCTTAACGTTTTACCATTTATTTCCAGCTGAGGAATTATCATAATCTACACAGAATATTTAAGATGGCATGCTTTAGTAGTCCCAGATTACATGTAGTTCAAGAAGAGGAAGAAGTCTTTGAAGCTTTGACTCAACTGGAGATCTCACAGATCGAGCAAGTTGAAACACCCAGAATAAGATTTTCAGAGGCTAAAGTTCAGATGACGAGTTCACCATTTGCCACTCCAAAGAAAGTTCGTGACACACCCACTAGAATTCAGACTAACAGGTAAATAATGCTGTAATTCATACATAATCTATTATAAAACTCGGTTGTTACTAATAGCCCGGAAAGGATATCTGAAATACATATTTGTGAAAATTAGACACGACTTTAAATTCCGTGTTTATCAGTGGGTGCCAACTGGGAGTGGTTAATGGTGTTTAAATAAACAAACTGATATTAGCATTTGTTCGTATACGCATCGTCGTTTACAGTAGGACAATGGTAGTTAAAATTGAACTGTGTGTTTAAACAATATTTTCATTAGAAGGAATGTTAATATTTACTTTCAGGAATGATGATTTATTATTAAGTAATATAGACGAAACACCGACCATTGAAGATAGAATAACTTCCCCGTTAAATACTTACAGACTGAAACCTATATCAGAGAGGCTCCGTAGTACTTCGGTAAGTTTAGCTAATTGTAAATGTTATAATATAATTCCACTTCAAAACTTAATTAACTTCAATGCAGACCTTAACAAGTTTTGAATATAAATTTATTGACGTACCTATAGGCCTACTAAGATAAATCCAAAACTGACCTATAACAAATCATACACTGAACCAGGGAATGAATCCAGGACATCGACACGGTAGCAACCATCAAAATTCCAACCACGAAGGCTGGTTTTACGTGCGTGGGAACTTTTAATTCTACTCTTTATATTGAAGAGAAGAAGTTGCCTCGCCAACCACCAGGTTTCGGGTTCGATACCGTTGTTGGTCGAGGACCATTTCCAGAACGTTATTTCCCTTGTTTTACATGACAGTTTTGTCTTTTTCCAGCTCTCCATTACTGAATCAGGAACTGTTCGTCTAGAAATCTTCAAAAATAGGAACAACATCGACTCATTAGTTGAAACGTTCACGGTTTCTCAAGATGGAAGAGAGGTAAGTATTTAGACCCAAAATTAGAAGAAAGTGGCAATCTATAGGCGATGTGTTTAGAGAACTCAGTAGCGGATTGTTCGACATTTGACGGTGCAGTTCTAGATTTCACTCACTTTTGGTAATCGCAATGATCACTTACCGCTGCGTATTTCGGTAATTATAGGAACTTACGGAAAATACCTAAACAAAAGAATAGTTTGTTTTTCTTAAAACTCATTTAAACTACCCCTTTAAAAATATTTAATCTAATCTCACACCAACAACAAATTGAAATTTATAACGTACGAATGTATTTCTTTTTCAGATTGTGGTGACGCGAGAAGGCACAGATGTAACCAATAACACGGCCAGATCTAATCACATGCGTAGACGGGTCTACTCCTGGGATAATTTACCAAGAAAACTTCACAGGAAATATGAATACACAAGAAGGTATACACAGATTAATCTACATTTTGATTCGGGGAAATGGATTTTCCAGTAGTCCAAGTCTGTGTCCTAATCTCTATTTAAAAAAAAAAACACCGAATAAAACAGCCCCTTTCTTCAAATAATTATGTTTTAATTCAACTTATTTAATACCTTTATGTTTTTTGGATAATCATTCATGTTTATGTTGTGTTTTTTTTTAGATTTGTAAACCTAGTGAAGTCTAAGACACCTAAGATTATTATGTACAATCAACAAGCTAAATGTATACTGATGGAAAATTTCCCCGATCCAAATTTCATGGCCAAATTTTATAATGGTAAGTTAATAGAATCTACAGACTAGTAATAAGTTTTAAAATTAATATTACAAATAGATGTGTTATTCAATTTCATTAAAATTTGATCTAAGTACTTGCTATTAATTCAACTTTAGTTATTGTCATTTGTTGATAGCAGTTTTGCTCAAGCAAAATGAGAGGTCAGGATAATCGAACCGAATGATTTGTAAAATTAAGTAAAATATGGTCTAATTTTGACTGGAATGATATACATATAATATTACTGATGTTCATAGATCATGCAGTTTCAGTTTAAAATACATTACTGGACAATTAAAAAGTATTGGTCAATTCAAGCCACATAGATTTTTCAAAAAATGAAACAATACTTATTTATAATAATGGAATTAAAATGTATATTTTTGTAGGTGAGACGTTTGTGAGTACATGGCGAGGTATGAAACTAGTGAATGAACAACAAGGAAGTATATTGTCTGTATCATCACCAAGAATACAACAACAATTCTCAACACAAACACAACAACTCATCAAATTTGCTAAAAGAGTAAGCCATTTTCTAATTTCAAAGGACCACGGACGTAATAGGCGAATTTTTATATGGCCGTTGCACATGTGGTGTTTTCGTTCATAAGAAACAAGACGGCCATTGTACCTCACTAAGCATAAAAAAGAATAGGATAAATAATAAAGGTGTCGTGGTACCAATGTGTAAATTAACATACTCGCTTTACTTCAACCCAAAACATCAGCATTTCTTTTATTTCATTGTGATATCCATTGCGAAATTCAGACAAAAATTATGTAATATGTCAGGTACTTCTCAGGTTAATGGCAGAATAATATTAAGAAATTAAATCTTGTGTATGTCTATATATAGTTTACAATATTTTTTATATTTTCTTTATCTAGTGTCACAGACAATGTTTAGAGTTAGAAGGTTTAATCCGATCAACAACAGATGATAAAACAGAAGCAGAAGAAATATTCCCCGTTATAACTGGGAGGTAAGTTCTAAAAAAACAACCTCAATAAAACCTAATCCAAACACTCATACAATTTAGGGGGTAAGGGGGCCACGGTGGCTAAGTGAGTAAGACGTTGACTCCCCAACCTGGAGGTCTCGTGTTCGGTCGCTGTATCGGGATTTTCCAGCGTGGTTCCTCCTTGTCAGTGGTGCAGAAGAATGGAGGGGGGAGGTCGCAAGTGGCAACGTGTAGTCATTCGAATGCGACGAAAAACCGAGGTCTGTACCTGTTGGCATACACGTAAAAGATCCCTGTCCAAGAAAAATATCTCCCATCGCACACTGTATGGTGTATGGCCGTCTTCATAAGCACAGTCGGAGCAGAACAGTAGAACGTTAAATCCCATTTTGAACAAAATAAGTACTAGCTTTCCACACACAAACTGAAAGGAAAGGTCGATATGGATATTTCAATAAGATTTGGCTATGCTAAGATGCGAGATCAGAAATGTCTGAATTCACCTATGAAAACTCCGATATAGTCATGCCAGAAAATGACCCTTTTAACAATGTTATGATGTATTTTTTTCAGAAGGAAATCCCCAAGTGAAATAAATGAAAGAATAGCTAATCAACCAATAGCCGTATGTGATATATTAAATATAAGTAATAATAGTGATGATAGTAGTATGTCTGATAGCAGTATAGAAGATATTAATAACAGTGTTATCAGAAAAACTAAAATACCTAATATAGGTGACGTTACACAGGTAAGTTTAATTTGTCAGATAAAAATATACCCACGACTAGAAAAGTAGGACTTTTAATACCCTGTTTCATTTCATTTCCCATAATATAATACCATTAGCGCTAACTAAACGGGTGTTATGTTCTACAAACTGTTGACCGATAATTATAAAAAAAAAGTAATTGAAGAAACTAATATCACCAGTGTTTGTCATGATGTTCTTGAAAAAGAATGACATTGATATTATGATGATTGGTCCGCCAAGCGACTTAATTCGAAATCTGCAAATCTGCATTACTAGTATAAATATTCACCGAAATTTTAAAAATAAACTATAATATGAATATTAATAGAGGAAAAATACCAAATATTTATTAAATGCCAAAAAAAAAGAGAAATCAAAATCATACAATAAAATAAATCAAACTGTTATCGTCAGTTATATTTTCTTTAATTTTTTTTTCAGTTATCAAATGGTGAAATATGGGTAGAGTTTAAAGATGGCTGCCATATTAGAACAAAACCATCAGAAGATATTTTTACCTTTATAGACAAAAATGGTGTATGTCAAGAGTAAGTATAAACTTTTTATAATAATACTCATTTTCCTTGCTTTATAAATTCCGCACTGATTATAATATTATGTTCAATGTTTACTGGATCTTTATTGATACGATCTTCGAGATCAATTTATTAATATCTACGGTCATCAATGTTATTTTGGGATATAAATATAATTCTTGTCCTCAAACTATTCCATGACAAATAAAATATTTCTTTCCAAATTTCAGGTATAACAAAAGAAGACATGTTCCGGACTTCGTCAAGTGCAAATTAGCTTCTATAACATTTGTAGCAAATCATCTAAGAATTAATCTCTAGTTTAATCAAATACCGACTTGCATTATCGACGTCTTGACATTATTATGTCTGTCTGTACTTAACAGATGACGAAAATTCGTTTACTAATGCATAATTTAGGCCTACATGTAAGATTAAGACACGACGCAATTAGAAATTACGTCAATCTCGTTCCCAGAGGCAGCCGCGGAGCCGAAGGCCTCTGGCACATTAGACCGTCCATTTTTTCCAATTTTTTTCAAACCTAAGCCCCGCCCATTCTGACCTCTGATTGGTCAATCCTTTTGGGTCGATTTCTCGAAAACTAAAGGTCGGATCGTCGTTTCGTTTGTTGTAAAATGATCCTTGAGTCAAAGTCAACTCACTGACATAAAAAATTGGATCCTAAACGAACAAATTCAAGTTTTTGTAAAGATCTATTTTTCTACGCGTGGGTATATTTTTAAATGATTCGGTCATCCAGGCACGTAAAATCAGGGGCGTACGACGCAAATAAACGAGAAATTTCGCGCGTAGGAATTACGTGTTATTTTCCGGGAAAATGGCTACCCCGATTCACCAGAGAAATTTCTTCAAAAAATTTTCTTGTTTCGAGATTGAAATTACGTACGAGTTACAGTAGTTTGTAAATCTATATTGGGGAGTATATGTTTGACTAGTCTAAGTATAGTTGTTATTTAAAGAACGTTGAGGCTAGGATAGTTCAGCTCTGAACGTCGGTCTCATTACACTCACCCTGGACGTTCAGGGACTGGCCCATTCAATCAATGTCGAAAATAATTTGACCCCCAATTTTACTGGGCAACTTTTCACACCTAAACGACGGGTGTCACTCCGTGTGGACGCGTGCACAGTGTAAAGGAACATCTCAGTGAGAAAATAAGACCTTGCTCATTTCGCTATAGTCAGTATGAGCATCACAACACGCCGTGTTATGGTGGCGAAAGGGTAGTTTGATAGGAGGGGACGTATTTTAAACAGCGTGTTGTTTCGCTCATACTGAGTCTAGCGAGGTAAGCAAGATCTTATTTTGTCACTAAGATGTTCCTTTACATTGTACAGACGTCCACACGGATTGACACTCCGATGTTTCGCAGTGAAAAGTTGCCCAGTAAAATTGACTGGGGTTCAAATTATTTTCGACATTGATTGAATAGGCGAGTCCCTGAACGGTCAGGGTGAGTGTAATGAGACCGACGTTCAGAGCTGAACTAAGGCTAGGACTGACACGTTTAATATGTAAACGTGCCTAATTGTAAAATATTAATTTATTTCAAGTAGTGTTGTTATTGTAAATATTGTATTTTATATAAAGTTATTATTGAATAAATATAATTTATATTATATACTTTTAGTTTAATGCCTTTTGTACTAAGTAGAAACGTGGGTCGTTTATGACGCATACCTTTCTCATTCTAAAGACTACATACCCTTCTCCACATACCACAAGATAGAATTCCCGAATGACCAGTTTAGCGTTAATCGGGAAGAGGGCGTAAGATTAGTAATTCTCTCTCCACTGACTTTATTTAAATTCGTTGATAGGCCCGGTCTAAGTAATCCATAGGCATGTGTCGTCCATTTAATAGTGCCATCACCCTAATTCATGTTTGTTTACTTCGTGACCCCTCCACTCCCACATCATGAATATTCACGAAAACCATGCCTAAAAGGATATTTCAAACATCCTTCATCGATTCTAATCCAAAACATCAACTTCGGGCTAATCTCTATCGTGTTCGCAAGCTTTTCCGCAGACAAATCTCTAGAACAGAAAGTCCTAGATAGTTTCAACAGCTCAAATTTATCAAGTGAACAAGGGTCATAACTTTAGCAGCAATTATCAGAGATAGCAGGAAATCAATAGTCTTATTCGTTTCACAGCCATAAAGTGTATACATTTAAAGTTAATCGTATACGTAAATACGCATAACAAAATTCTGCAAAAAGGTATGGGTGTACACTGTAAACTAATTCCTGAGATATGTTTGGTTAATTACTGTTGATTAACTCTTTCTTTAATGTCAATCTTCAAAATATACGCAAAAGAAACGCAAGTTAAGTACATATATCAAGTATAAATGTTATTTATTTTCAACAGTAAAGATGTGAATTGTAAAAGGGGTCAGATAAAATCTTCGACGTAACCAGGAGTTTTATGCAATGACGTCTGTCATTGGTTTTTTGTTGTTGATACCTGTAAATTTCGCAAAGTAACGAGTTGCGCCCCTTCCCGAAATAAATCTCATAACACGCGCATTAATATATAAAGAACATGAATCGCCAGAGGCGGATCCAGGATTTTCAGAAAGAGGGGGCGTGCCGCACCACATAGGCGTACGGGCTGGGGGGGCTGATTTTGGGCACCAAATGCTGGGAAAATTTGGGCACACAAGTAAAAGTTGAATAAAAAAAATATTGTGTTCTTAAACGTGTCCAATTTAACAGCAAATTTAAATTCAGAGTGTCTATAGTTAGGCAATTAAATAGAAATCTTATGACTCGAACCCTCTTTTGTTTGCAGAACAGTAAGCCACGAGTTACAGTTACATAAACAACTGTTTCTAGTTGTGTATATTACAAGTAAATAAAATTTAGTTCTCTTTTATTGATGATTTAGAAATCAAGAACTTATTCATCGCAGAAGAGATATTGTAGAACCTGTCATGGGCCTTCAAATAACAATTGAACTTTTTTTTATTTGGTAAAAACTCCTTAGAATCACTTTAAAATGCATATTTATTCATACGTGATTTGGTTAAATAAAAACACAGACACCCTTAGCAGCATTCGGATCTGAAATATAGTCGGTACTCGGTCCGTTAGCTTTGTAAAAGAATCGGCACACTTTGTTTCCATCCTACAGGCCTGGTACGTGAACCTCCTATATTTTGTATTAATAATATTAAAGTAGCTAAGTCCCTAACTCAATATCATCCAAAATCTTCAACATTGAAAACACGAATAATTTGTCAATTTAAATCAACATTGATCCCCTAACTTTCGGGAAAGCTGACTTTTCGGGCAGGCAGATAAAGTGTGAAAAAAAAATTCACCTACTTAGCCCGAAATCTAATAAAACACTAATTTTACGGGCTGGAATAGCAGTAAAACGCGTTTCGTCAAATATTCCAAAATTTTCTTGGGAGGTCTATCAAGGTCAACTCCGCTTCTTCGCCTATCGAAAAAAACAGGCGCAGCTGTCTGTAAACCTGCATTTCTGTTTAGTTTGCTTCCCTAACTGTCCTTGAGCCCTAAAACACTAAATTTACTTTTCTTTTAATTGACAACCACGAATTTGTATGGATTAAAACAGTTTGTCTGGAGCCCTTTTTATACTTTGTGCTACAGTTTTCGGGCATCGAGTAGTATTTGTAAAACAGTCTGGTTGGATGGTTGGAATTCAGAGTGGGATTTCGGTTACAAAACCATTGGATACTTTTGGAGTTACTGACATGGGCTAGAATAGCAGAAAACGCATTTGGGGTGGTTAAATTTTAAAAATTTTCTCCGGAGGGTGAGGCCCCCATACTCCGCGACGATTGATTGTTTTTAGAATTCGGGTCAGCAGGAGGACTGTATTTGACCAAATTGAAGTTACCCTAATTAAGCTAAATTTGATCACTTTGAAGTTGCTTTTTTCACTTGTTGAAATAGAAGGAAAACAGCCGTCAATATTCCAAAATTTTCTTGAGGGGGAGGGTGCGTCTGTAAACCCGAAAATTTTTCGGTCAATTTGGGTTCTGCCCCCCTAACTGTCATTTAGTCCGTATGCCTATGATTATTATTGTGTAACATACTAAGAACCTAACTATATTTTTTGGGCACCAATCGCCACCGCCCCCCAGTCAAAAATTTCCCCGTACGCCTATGCCGCACCATCTTGGGAATGCGAAGCCCGGAACAGTGATTTTTGAGTAGAAAAAATGCCCACAAGGACTAATTTCATACCAATCCTGTAAATTAGGATTTCCAACCTAAACTATTTTTGTTCTCCTTTCTCGCGAGAATATGTGGAGCTAAAAATTGTTCCCCACTGCAAAAAAATAGAGGGGGCGTGCTGATCGCGACGACAAATTGGAATAATAAAAAATAACATAGATACGGTCCATGAAGAAGAAAGCCACAGTGTTGTATATTGAACTGGCAATGTTAATGGTTTTTCGGAAATGATTGCAAGGGTGTTCACATCTTGTTTTCGGACTAGTTACCTCCCTTTAATTTTGTTCATGATACTGTTAATGGTTTTTCGGAAATGATTGCAAGGGTGTTCACATCTTGTTTTCTGACTAGTTACCTCCCTTTAATTTTGTTCATGATACTGTAAAAGACTGGTAAATGCATATGCCTGAAGCATGGCTTCTGATACCTACAGCAACATGACAGCCCTTCGTGATTTAAGGTATTAAAAACAGTGAGTCTTGTTGGTCTCCATAAAGTAATGTTTACATTGTGTCCGTGTTGATGATCACCCAATTATTTTTTGTATATATGCTATGCACTGGTTAATTGGATTTAATAAAATCATGAGTCATGACCTAACTTTATGTAAACATGTATTTTTTGGTCCAATTTGGAATCCTGTTTCAAGCATAATGACATCGTTAAGCAGTTAGCTATTGGTTGTTAATCGGACTATTGACCAGTCATAATTTGGAACAGAAATTTGCTTCCATTATGTAGCCAATGACCTAGTTGTTCTCATATTGACAACCCATCCAAACTAATATTCGTTGAATATTTGTATGATAGAAACTAAGGCCATGTTAGTTCTATCTGTGAAATGCTTTTGCTTCATATACCCACACCCAATCTCCTTTATTTTCAAAAATTCTGTCTCTGTCCATCATATCTGCACATATGGTTGTGCATTAAATGGGTTGATATATATATGGTTGAATGATAAATACTCTAGTTTTTGTCAGATATACAGAACTTGCTATTCAAAGCAGCAATTTTAATGAAGTAACATACAATAATAATTAGTTTCACATCATCTTATCTAACATCAAAACAAAACATAAACAACTAAAACAAATCAACAAAAGAAATAAAGATAGGTTGCCAGGCAACGAAACATACGCCCACAGCAGCTAAATCGTCCGGGCAGTCAACAAGGGTTGTCGCATATTTTTACTTTTTTCACTAATGAAACATTTGTAATACACTAAAAACTGATTAAGAGTAACAACGCATTATGTAATTATCAGAAAATCATTAGAATTTGATTGCTTTTTATAAAGTGTTACCCCACTCTAACAATTAGTATAAACATGAAACATTTAATATCATGGATTTAGCTGTTCAGTTATCAAAATTCATTGAAAATCAAAATACTTGTTCGTTTCAACACCTTAATCTCTGTGTATCAATCTAAAGTCAATCGGATGATAAGTTTGGCCTCTATAGCGTCACAAGGTTTTTTGAAGATATCAAGGGAGATAACTCTGGCAGTAATTATTTGAAATCTCTGAAAATCAATAGTCTTCTTCGTCTCATGTCCTTAAACACTGGGTTTTAATTTAAGGTCAATCGGATATTAACTATGGCCTCTAGAGCTTCCACAGGATTTTTTCGAAGTGATCAAGGGCCATAACTCTGACAGCAATTATTGAAAATTGATAGACGTTTAGTCTCATGACTGTAAACACTATGTATAAATTTGAAGTCAAATTAGAGCGTCCACAAGACTTTTTGAAGTGATCAAGGGCCATAACTCTGGTAGTTATTATCGGAAATCGCTGAAAATCAATAGGATTCTTCGTGTCATGACCTTAAACACTGTGTATAAATTTCAAGTAAATCGGATATTAACTTTGGCCTCTAGAGCGTCAATTGGATATTAACTTTGACCTCTAGAGCGTCCACAAGATTTTTTGAAGTGATCAAGGGCCATAACTCTGTTGGTTATTATCGGAAATCGCTGAAAATGAATAGGATTCTTCGTGTCATGACCTTAAACACTGTGTATAAATTTAAAGTAAATCGGATATTAACTTTGGCCTCTAGAGCGTCCAAAAGATTTTTTGAAGTGATCAAGGGCCATAACTCTGGCACTAATTATCGGAAATCGCTGAAAAGCAATAGGCTTCTTCGTCTCATGACCTTAAACACTGTGTATAAATTTAAAGTCAATTGGATATTAACCTTGACCTCTACAGCGTCCACAAGACTTTTTGAAGTGATCAAGGGCCATAACTCTGGTAGTTATTATCGGAAATCGCTGAAAATCAATAGGATTCTTCGTGTCATGACCTTAAACACTGTGTATAAATTTAAAGTAAATCGGATATTAACCTTGGCCTCTAGAGCATCCAAAAGATTTTTTGAAGTGATCAAGGGCCAGAACTCTGGTACTAACAATCGGAAATCGCTGAAAATCAAAAGGCTTCTTCGTCTCATGACCTTAAACACTGTGTATAAATTTAAAGTCAATCGGATATTAACTTTGGCCTCTAGAGCGTCCACAAGATTTTTTGAAGTGATCAAGGGCCATAACTCTGGTAGTTATAATCGGAAATCGCTGAAAAACAATAGGCTTCTCCTTCTCATGACCTTAAACGCTGTGAATAAATTAAAAGTCAATCGGATATTAACTTTGGCCTGTAGAGCGTCCACAAGCAATTCTGGACGCCGGACGGACGGACGGGGGCGACGACAATATACGACCACATTTCAATGTGGGCGTATAAAAAATGGTTGTTGCTGTTGCACATGGTATGGAATAGTTTATTTTATCCGCATTAAATATAAATCTTACGTCCTTTAGTAAACCATCACAATACCTGATTGTTGAATAACATTTTGTAAGCCTAGCACTTTGGAGAACTTTGACAGTTGCCATTATTCAAAGTGTTACCAGTAATCATCATAATTACTGAATGTATTAAAGAAATAAAAGTAACAGTGTCCTGTTGCTGAACAATTGATCACTCTTATTACTTAGAGACAGCTTTTATAAGATTCCATTTACAAGTATATCATGTTTTAGAGCCGTTTAGTAACTGGACAGAGCAATAAAAACAAACTAATAGAAAACCGCTATTAATCATTAGCTTGATAACACCGAGAATTTACCTGCCAAGACAGAGAATTTACCTACTAAGACATTGTCAAAATAGATTAGTACATCAGTAGCTTTTTGCTGTATGTATGTAGTTCATAATTTGTACATAGGGGTTTCACTGTTTATTTAGAATATTGCAATTAAAGAGGTATTAGATAAGATTGGATAAAGAGCTGACAGTTCTCGCTATAATTGGTTAAAAAATATATAATGATAACAGAATATGCTGAAAATTTCAGTCAGATTGCTTCACTCTGAACTGAGATATTAGCGATTCAATTTTAGGCTACCTTCGAGACACTGTCATCAATACAATAATAAACAAAGTCTCAATTATCCATTTTTAGATTAAATTGCCTATCACAAAATGTATTCTAATCCATTAAATATAGCATGGCGTCGGTGAAGTGTCAAAAGGGTGTATCTCAGAATTTCTAAGATTAAGAAATGGAACCTTTAGCCATTTCTTAATCTTAGATACAAAATCAAGATACAAAATTTGGACACATGATACCCAGAACAGGTCTAATTGGCGTAGAGATACACAGTTTGAGCAGAAATGGGCATATTAATTGGGAGATTTTAAATATGCAAAAAAGTGTATTTGACTAATTTCCCGAGATACGCCCTTTTGACACTTCACCGACGATGGGTATTGAGAGTTGATTATGGTCTGTTTAAGTTCATTAATGTCTAATTAAAAATTTTTAGATAACATTTCAGACCTAAAGAAAGACCTTCAATCGGTAGATTTAGCTTTTTGCATAATGCATGTTTAATGTTTTGTTGAATGTGTGAATGAAATCATTTGCATAATAATATACTATTTGATATATATTTATGGCACTATAGTATTGTTTAAATAATCTCTATTCCTGGATTACGATATTAAAGCTGAACTCCAATTACAAATGTACAGAAATAATTAAATAAAAAAATTATAATACAACATATTCAGTCGCCATGTTTGTTCTACAAATTGAAAACAAGTGTGGTGACTTTTTAGGGCATTTACTTTTTTTATTTAATTATTTCTATAGAGTTTTGTAATTGGAGTTCAGCTTTAAGTCTTAGATTATCTAAGACTTAATATCTACAATGTAATAATAAAGTATGAATTACTATGAATAGTGGTCATACAACTAAAGTGCATAAAAAGAAAGGTTGGACCAAATAAAATACAACAGTTAGTACAGATTATAGAAAACTATTTTCTTGAATAATTATTTAATTCAAGTTAAAGTTAAAGAAAACTACCCAATGGAATAATCATCTAATTATAGAAAACTATTTCTTGGAATAATTATCTAATACACATATAGAAAACTATTTTTTGGAATAAATTATCTTATACGCTGTATAGAAAACTATTTCACTGAATAATCATCTAATAAATAGAAAACTATTTCTGGAATAATAATATAATAATACACGGTATAGAAAATTATTTTCTGAATCAATTCTTAAATATATTTTATATTAAAGCTGGAATGTTATTAATGTCTATTTAATTTTTCGTAGTGTTCTTGTGTCATATGAACAAATAGTTCCATACTATCTGAATAAGGTTGGGAACAATAACCACATTTAAAAGGATCCTCATCCTCTTTAACCTCCTGATAATTTACAATATCAGAACCAGCAACAGTTGACAATACTATCTTAGCCTGAGATTCATGATTTTGGTAACCCTCTTGTACTTCTAACACGCCATCTTCATTCACAAGGTAGCCTGTTGGAATGCTAACATTAGAAATTGCTTCAGAATCTAAATTTACTATATGTATATCTTCATTGTCAATGATGATGTTTTCACCCACACTAATATTATTTTGATTGTCATTTTCGTTCTTGTATGGCCACACATAGATACAGTTTGATTCTTTGGAATCCGACAACTCATTTAAATGTAAATGCACAACTTCCCCCACATTTGAATTTGAAATGTCAAGGTTATTTGATTCAACATGCACATCTTGAACCGTAGAAGGATTTAATTTATATTCTACAGAACTATTTCGAGCATTGTCAATTAATTGCAACCCATCTTTAGATACTCTAAACATATATTTTTCATTATCAACGTGCTTAAACTTTTTTTCCACATTACCTATGTCAGTAATAATTTGAAATTCAGGCTCTGTTTGTTCAGAGTCTTCGTTTTTTCTCTTAAATGTTACAGGTACATTATTTGTTCCAGTATTTACCACAGGATGTGATTCTTTATGAATTTGGACTTCTTCTGATGATAAGAATTTTCTGGGGCATTGTTCACAATCATATGTTGTAAAGTTGATTCGATGGTCAGATAAATGTACTTCAAGGGAATTTACATCATCAAAGATATTCCGACAGAGTAAGCACTTAAGATTTTCACTATCGTGTGAAGAAGCATGAATGAAGAGTTCTTTCTGACACAAATATTGTTCCAGGCATTGCGGACACTTATCATGATTTATTCTGTGCTCAAAAAACTGCTTCTCTGAATTAAATTCCTGGTCACAAAGTGCACAACTACAGGATACACTGTCTGTGTGTAAAGTCTGTGTGATTTCCGTTGACAGACTCTCATTTTCTTCAGTATCAACCTCATCAATATCTTCTGCATTTAGCTGCATTACTTTACTGTTCATAACTACAACAGGCACATCTGTCATCTTGTTCACTTTCCTACAAAATAAAAATCTGATTTAAATCAAATGTTCCACTACGGTACTTGTCTCACGTTACTGAATCAGAATCCATCTTCGCCTACCTTAATTTTTTCAGTTAAAATATTGGTGACCTTAATTAAACTTTGCAAGTAAATTGGTAGACCTACATGTACATAATAAGCGATGCAGCACTGGAAGTTAACACACTTAAAACTAATGCCAGATCCCTAAGACGCGTTCTCAAAAGGCGATAAAATTACTATCCCAGTCACGGCAGTCAGTAGGATACAGGTAAAGCCTGATTACCTCCCTTTATCCATGTAAATCTCAGAAAGCGCCCAAACTCTGCTTTGCTTATCAAAAAGAGTGCGACAGTTTTTAAGTGTACCAGTTACTGTAGCCTATATACCATTTTATCAGTAGGCTACTAATATAGCCTAGTTGGGTAGACTGGAATATACAAAGATTTGGTATACGGTACATCGCCTTATTCAAGGACACAAAACCTTGCCGCATAAGTCAGGTTTAGAACCTGCAATCATTTGGTCACAAATCCTTCTCTCTAACCGTTGCACCAAATCCTCCATACTAAATTAAATAATAAGTAGAAAAGAAAAAGATATGAATTGATAGTCTTTTGGTAAACAACATTGACATTCCATAAACCATAGGTCTAGGATGGCATACATACAGTAGGCCAACTGGTATGACATGTTTACAAAAAATTTGTGTGTACATGAGCTGAGGCACGACAGCAGTGAAACTGCAGCAAAGAGTTTATTTAGACAAAGCAAAACCATGAAAAACAAAAGGAGGCGTGTGATATTTTTGGGGGCTGTGGTGACTACTGTTCAGTTATGACCAAGACCATACGAATAATTAAAACCTATCAATAATCTAAACAATTAAAAATGGAAATTGAGACAGATTCAATAAAATTAATCCGATAAAATTTAACTAAACTTCAATCCCACCAACAACGTACACTGATGTCGAGTGAAGATGGGTTTGAAACGAAAATAAATACGTCTTCTCAGACTTCTTCTGATCTCATAATTAGCTTCGTGGTATTCTGAGTGAAACTGTGTGGTTTTGTACGGTCTGGGAATAATATGCAATGTTGGATGTTTTTCCAATTCTTGATATTGTAGATTCTGCATTAATTATAAGCAATGAACAAAGAAAAGAACAGTTATGACCTTCTATTCCCAGGATTTGAATCGGAGAACAAACAAGAAGGAAAATAGCAATGGCGTTATCAAGGGGGGTAACTCGCTTTGCACACAAGGGAGCAGGCCACCATTTATTTTTGATTCGGTGTTAATCTTAATTCTTTGTTTCTTTCTCCGCCTTGAACTTATTCCCATATAAACATACCACTAATAGACATGTTCCTTTCTGTATGCTTTATCTCTGATTTCACTTATTTCCTATTGTTGATTTAATAGTCTTGCGCAAAGGGATCATTAGCAGTAAGGGGCACTGGGGGCACGGAGACACCACACAGAGTAGGAATCTGTGGAAACCACACATTTAATAATGCAGCCAAAATTTCTAGCTTTCTTAGAGTATTGTCCATATATTTGTTTTTGTGTAAATTATATGTGGTGCAACCCCCCACCCCCGCACTTACTATTAGAAACACAATTCCGCTACAAGGTCCTCACTCAACGCTACACAAACTAAACATTTTTGGAAAGCCTATAACATCAAAAACACAAACCCAGAGAGTTCCAATAAAAGGTTTGCGATAACTCGATTTAGGACCAGAAAAAAATCGCCACAATTGTCGAGTAAATACCAATAATTCTAAAGTTGGCACAAAATTAAACATTTGCGATATCACCAGCTGCTTTCATTGGCAAAGAATAGAGTAACGGTAAAATTTTGATTTGAACTAACATGCCAAGGATGAACAAGCAATTTTGGAAATCCGTTAAGCGGGTATTTCATATTGTCTAAGAAAGTCAAAACATGATTATTTCTATGTATTTTCCCCAAAAGGTTGCCAACTCACTATTATACGATCATGGGCATTATTTCCCAGGCATTAAAATCAGTGATAAAGAAAATGATAACACAATTACCTCCCTTGTTTTTCCATTCACTCCCATGAAATGGCTATCTTCAACGTTTGAATTTGAAGTTGAAAATGACATTTTTGCCAATTTCCCAACTGGCAATAGTGAATTTTTTGATTAATAGGATTATTCTTTAACAAGGTAGGACTGTTTATAGATACAATCTATTTTAAGGCTTTATTTTAATACATTTTAAAAATATAATTTAAAAATATGAAATTGCAACTTTAACGGTAAAAGAAGAGTTGTCTCCCTTTCTGTCAAATGTCTTGATAACAATATTTCAGGAGATGCGTTTGACATTGGTTGAGCAATAATGGTTATGAAGTTATGGAAACCGGAATCTGTCAGCGGTATTGTAAATATAAACCCACCACCAATATACCTTTTCAATTCAGACCCTACAGTCTATGATTTAAGTCCAAATTACAAACATAAACTGAAACCGTAATAATTGTGTAATTTGCTTACAGATATAAGTGTTATTATCTATTGAAGTAAAACAATAACCGAAAATCAAAATTACGCAGTTACTCTTCACTTTGAATATCATTAAAATTAATCATCATCGCTGTCCCAGTCTTTTTGTTTCAATTTCACACTGACTACACTTACACAGATATGTACAAGACAAGTCCGGTGCGGTTTCGCCTTATCAGTGATACGGGTCGGAGGGGTGAGGGTTGGGAAGGACAGTGCTCAATCGTTCATATGGGACGGACATCGACAGCTTAAACAATATTTGATTCAAACATTTTTATCGGTCTGAGCAATAGGAGGGAGCTATACAAGTTCTCTCAAAACAGTATTTTTACATTTAGTCAATTTACGATTTGAGGCTAAATTCCTAACAGAAATTTGAATTGATATATGACAAAAACTAAATAATACTAATGACTAATTGTTCAGTATCAACAGGGAAAATAGAGATGTACATACGCGATGCAGTATAAGATATAGCGGAATTTGGTGTCCAAAGCGACGTTACAGTCTACTCTTTATTTTGGATTCGAGCTGCTAAGGATTCTTTTACGTTCACGCCAACGTGTACACGGGGACCTCAGATTTATCTCTCATCCCAATATTTAGACTATGCCCATGCCCACCCCACCCCTGGGAAGTTTTAGAGGAACTTTCTAGGCCAACAGGTATTCACAATTATCATTTAAATGTAACGACAGAAATAATTAAAATTTTATCTGTTTCATTTCATAGTTTTTCCCTGTTATAAGAAGATATCATTCAAATAACTACATATTTATCCTAGCTTGCTTCCGCTTAAAACACTTTTCAGTTGTATTTTACACGTCAAACAAGCTCAAACTTTTATGTGTGAAAGATTCAGTATTCATGTTAAATTACCTATGTTCAAAACCACTCAACAGAAAGTTAATGACAACTATTACCATAACACATTGTTAAATAATGACCCATATTGTCGACTGGGCTACCATTTTACAGGGTCTGGTCGGAGAAAAACCAAACAATTATATCACATTATATTTATAGCATTACAAAGGGTGTCGTATAATATAGGGGTTAGATTATTTTGTCATTACCGTTCAATAAATTCAACATAGTATTATGTTCATTCAAGAAAAATACATGTATTCTTTGACATGGGAGAATATATTCGAATGATAAGTATAGAGTTCTACGGGAAAGGCGTATATATAATCCCCGTTGAAGTTGATTATAGTAGGTAATCTGTGATTCAGGTCTTCATCATGTCGTCTAAAGGTAAACTTATATTTATTTATCTGGAAAAGGGGTGGGGGTGCAGGGTCTTATCAAACAGAATTCTCTAATTTCAATCTGGGTTGCTTTTTTCGGAGGGTGTTGAAAAACTCCCCCTGGATATCTTGTACATGTAATTTAAAACTAGATATTGACTTTCGGGGCGCCAGTTTTCCCCTTTCTTTATGAGGATGGGAGCCGAGTAACGTCATTATGGATAAGTAGTTAGTTAGTTAGGGTTAGGGTTGGGTTAGGGTTAGAATTAGCGATGTTAATAGTGTTGGGAAGTATTACTCTGCTCACATCAAGCGATCATTAGTTTAAGTCACGTTAAATTATTTAATTACTAATATTTGACTTGGCTTTTAAATTTAGGTGCTTACAACGACCTCCTTATACAATCATTCGGAAAAAAACAGAAGAAAACAAATCATCAAACTGATGCTATTTCACGTAGACACGCCTTTAGTAGCACTGAAGTATTTGGGTTCAGTGTGCATGACTTAATTTGATGCAATACTGTTGCAGAGAAATTACCTTGGATGGGACATTAACATTAGCGTACAGCGAAAGGAAATTCTAATAAGCTAATAAAAGTCTGTGGTAAAATCAACTATCAAGATACAGTAGTTTTTCCCTTGAATTTATTCTATAGAAATTTTACCAACTATATTAAAGATCTCGTTTTTATCTGGGGTTCCGTCAATTTTAGCTCCCTATAAAGAAGACTTAGGTCATCAAGAAGCTTTGGATATTCAGAACGCGACGTGATAAATAGCTGAGAGTCAAAACTTCTATTATCAAGTTTGAGATAACGAAAATACATGTTTCTGGTGCTGGAGTTAATCACGAATATTTCATATTGTACTGGGGTTTTTTTTTTTTTTGGGGGGGGGGGGTGTTTTGTTTTGTTTTTGTTTTTTTGTAAACAATATTTTATTTCAGAAATTCATGAAAAGGGATCAGGGAACAGGCAAAGCCTATATCACCCCTCTCCTCATACAAGGAATATAAAACATATAGTAATATATACAGATCCTCTATGTACATAATTATTATACAATAGTGGTGAAAATCATATGCAGTTAAATAATAATAATATAAGTGCTATTTGCAACAAACAAAAATAAAAATAACTACATCTGCTACTGTCCCATGCAGATATGAAAGCTTTCATATTCACAGTCACTTCCTGTCACATGTCATGGGTCATATAAATAATCCGAACAAGAAAAAAGAAATCATTAAAATCGGTCATAATCTAGCGAAATTAATGTGATTTTTCACTCGTAAACAACTTTGTCGGCACGAAAAACATCAAATACCAAAAATTCCAGCTATCCTGAAATGTATTAAATTTTAGATATAGGAGACGCATTGAACATGCTATGCCCTATTGTGTTATTTTACGAGTCCGTAAATGTCGATTTTTCACTATGTTTCATATTCACTTCAA
Organism: Patella caerulea; assembly: GCA_036850965.1. Taxonomy (NCBI): domain Eukaryota; kingdom Metazoa; phylum Mollusca; class Gastropoda; family Patellidae; genus Patella; species Patella caerulea. The sequence goes on from JAZGQO010000011.1 coordinate 21,728,073, forward strand.
AATGGCGACCATCAGCTGACCTAAATCCAAATTCTGCTCTGAACGTTTTTTAGGTTTTCCTTCAAGGATTCAGAAAATGTAACTCCCATGTCTGTAAGTGCAATATTGCAATTGTTCTATTGTTTTTTCACGTTTCAAAATGGTGGCACTTCCGGTTCGATCGACAAACTCCATATTTTGTGTACGAATCAGTAATTACTTGTCTAGTATCGAATATAAAAATCAGGTCATTCTGACCTTTATTTCGACGGTTGTACTGTTGTTCCTTCACTTCTACGGAACCGTCTACACGTTGACAGTCGAAGAAAAGTGACACGAAAAGACAGATATTGAAAATGTGGAGAGAGAGAAATGGGGTTTAACGTCCACTCAACACAAACTAGGTCATTTCGGAACCAACATATGGTTTATTTTATTTCAATAATTCGCTTGCGCGTAGGGGTCTTTAGCAGTGGGAGGAAACCGGAGTGCCCGGAGGAAACCCACGAGGTTGAGAAGGCACCCCTATCTCCATTCCACATACGCTCACACCAAGGCTCGAAACCTCAGCCGCAAGCCAGAGGTGACCGGCCAGCTAGAGGTCGAAGCGCGGTACTCTAGACCACTAGGCCACCCTAACCCCCCTTGAAAATGTGGGAGAGTAGCTACGAGAACGTATCTAAAAACGTTGAGATATTGATAATATGCTTGTTTTTTTTTCCGGCGTGATTTCCCCTTGTCAGTGATGCAGAAGGAGAGCCTGACAAGGACAGCTGCCTAGTCGTTCGGATGGGACGAAAAACCGAGGTCCCGTGTACAAATTTGAGTGCTCGTAAAAGATCCCTTGGCAGTTGGAATTCGATATAAGAGTAGGCTGTAGCGCCGCGGCCCAGGCAAAATTTCCCTCATAGCACACTGTATGGCGTATGCCCGTCTTCCATTAGCCCAGGTTAGGTGCAAAAGAGTAGGACGTTAAACCCCATTTCATTTAGCTACGATTGGATGCCTTTAGTTCCAAGTGGCAAACCCAATTTCTTTATCAATGCATGTACCATCTTTAAAATAAGTTAATTCTATACTATTTGTACTTATACTTTTTGTATGGTAGGATTATCTGCTTAATTGTATTTTGATATGGCAGAAATGTTATAAATAACAATAAACAATCCTTGTTTTGATGAAAAATATTGCCAATTTGATTCGTGTTCGGCTTTGCTACGTGGAACTAAATAGTACCCTCTCTTATCTCGAAACATGGAGGCGGAGAGATGAGGTTTGTTATCTAGCGGGAAAGCAGTGCGGCACGAACAGTTGGTTATTCAGTTTTGTTGGCCTGTATCGCAACTTCTAACGTACGTTAGATAAGTTTAAACCACGTTAGGTAACGAAGGGATTGTTTCCCCCAGAAAAGTTTTAAATTATAATGTCCGACCTCCTATGGCGAATGCTAGATATATGTGTCAGCTTATCAATTCTGGAAATGGATCAAGTTAAGATTTTGCCAACCACCCAGCCTCTGCTATAATCATGGGCGTCCACAATTGTTTTCCTTGGGGGGGGGTCTGAATATACTTGAAATTGCTTTGTTCATGGGCTGAAATAGAAGGAAAAAGTGTTTGCAGCCGTCAAATATTCCAAAATTTTCTTAGGTGGGGGTAAGTAAGCCACGCTTCTTCGCCTCTCGGGGAAGACCGGTGTCGCTGTCTGTAAACATGATAAACGTTGTATTGGTGTGATGTTTTAGTTTAACCCCGTAAAATATGCCAAACAATGTTAGCAGAAGACTGAGACTTTAAACAAAATTTATGGGGGTACCCCCACCCCGTTGCGGACCCCCCCCCCCAATATATATTTCACGGCTACGCCCCTGGCTATAATATGATATTTTCTATACACGAGAAAAGTACGTTGCACACGTCGATAATTTGTTAACAACATACATACTATTGTGTTTATCAATAAGCCTTATGTTATGCTATTGTGCAACTAAAGTTACGAGTAAAAGCACACCATTTCTCAAATCGATTGCTACTTTACTTCCGTTTTCACCGTAGGTGGTATCACAGACAGGATCACGAAAGTATTGACCAATGGTATATGAGCGGGTTTAATCTATAGAGTACCTCGTCTCCTAAACCCCATTCCTTCCAAGATTCCACATGGTTATTCTCATAGCATTATCTATAAACAACAATTACTCATGAAATCAATTGAACTGCATAATACACGAAGTCCTATTTGTATTGTCATGATCAGCGATATGAAGCGACAGAATGAATTCTATTAATATAGTAAAATACAGTATTAGTTTACTTATATGTGGCGCCTAAAATTCTTTTGCTCGCTGGTGTTGAGTTGCTCTAGTGATTTCTTTTCTAAAATCCCAAAGAGAATTGGGAGCAGTTTTATATATGCATTAAGTTGCTTGTTACTGTATCAAATTTATTCATATTATTCCTTTCAAGTTTCATATAAGAATTCTATAAATACTTTTTTAATCAAAGAGAGGTGTGTTATAATCTGAGTTTTGAAGGCTACCACAACTGTTGTGGTAAATTCAAAAGATATGGAAAGAATAAAGGGAGATTTGGGATTTATCTGTTTATACAAGCTTATTATTACATATCAAATATACTCTAACTTGTTTCCAACAATATCTCTCACTGTAAAGTCATATGTATTAATAACCATTTTAGGCATGGGTTATGAAGTGAGGCGAGAGACATACGAAGTTCATGGAAGCCCTGTCTACACCACGTCTACGGCTGGTTATGGAAATCAGGCTTACACTCAAGAATACGTAGTCTCAAGTAACAATCAGCCACGACGTGGTAGTACTGGTCATGTAATTTATTCCGGAAGTCGTCATGGTAGTCTTGAGAGTTCCAAAGCTCACCACAAACAGTATACCGGTACAAAATCTGCCGGAGTTGGTTATTCCTCTTATGATCCTGATGGCGTTGTTGTTGTAAGTATTCACTGCCATACAGTGTCATGTATGGCCGGGCAGTTCTGCTGTATCGTGAATATAGTGACATTGACCCTGATGTTTGCTATAAACTATGTAAGCCATAGATAGGTATAGTAGCTCATTATGTGCGATGTATCGGGGAAAGCCCAAGATAAGATGGTGGCTAAGATAATGTTGTCATTATGCCGATGTTGTTTAGCCACAAAATCGTTTCGTTTAATCTATTTTAATCTAAGATTCTTTCCGTATAATGTCATGATTCCATTATTCAAAACACAATGCAGAGTTTGAATGACATATACGATCATGTGGGCTTTCAGATATCAATGCAGTACAACATCAACCAAAAAAGAGAAATGTAATTGACATTTTTGATCCGTAATTTTTCCCTCACCAAAAGGAGCACGTTACCATCACCGAGTGCAGACCGATTTATACTTTTACTACACCAAGAATTACAAATCGCAATATTTTCTTTATTCGCCTAAATTTCTGATTATATTCATTTCTTAAAAAATAGTATAACGAAAGATTACCTCTTCCGACTTTAGAGATTATTTTAGTGCAGCAATTTATGAAGATTTGGTTTCGTTTTCTAAGAGGTTACTTTGCTGGATGTAAGGTATGACAAGTACATGTGACGCAAGATCGTGCGATACGTGGGAGGATATTACAAGGGGCCGATGGTTTTAAATAAGATCATTTGGGGTTTTTTTGTAAAAAGTAAATCCATTGTTGTCAAATTTTCTTAACAACTGGTTTTTTTATCATCATTTCATCATTCTTATCACGGTACATGTATATGTCAATTTTTGTTTTCTGGTCTATATGCAAGAATACTATTTTTGTCAGATTTTGAGCCATGGTACTTGTCCACTTTATTTTACTAGAATCCGTAACTGTATTCTGTGTCCTATTTGATTACTAGACAGTATAATATAATTTCCCCGAATCGTACTCTGGTTAACAATGATAATATTATTCTTGATCACCCTTTGCATTGAACAAATCAAACACAAAGATTATCGTGTTATATTATTAAATATTACTTTCAAAACTATAAAGAGTTCCTTTTTAACAGGTCAACCCACAAGGACATCATATGATGGTAGCCAACAGACCTAATGATTATTTTGGCTTGGCCTTATTTTCCTGTTTATGCTGTTTCTGTCCCACTGGTTTAGCTGCTCTTTATTGTTCTATGGAAGTGAGTATACTTTTCCTTTATGGTCATGATTTACCAATAGAAACGGGCATCGTTACACAAACGATTATGGTTTGCAAGAATTTATAATGTGACGTATACGATTCTGGATAGTAACAGTTTGCTGAAAGAGACGAAATGGAATGGGGTTCAACGCCCTATTGCTCTTCTCCGAACTGGACCAATGAAGACGGGCATACGCCATACGGTGTGCAATGGGGGAAATTTTGCCCGGACAGCCTACTCTTATAACGAATTCCATAATTATATCAAACTATATTTTACGTGCACGTCAATGTGTACACGGGACTTTGGTTTTTCGTCCCATCCGAACGACTATACAGCTATCGTTGTCAGGCCCTCCACCCCGTATCACTGACAGGGGGAGCCACTGAAAGATGATGATTTGTTGGAACTTGTTGTAAGATGACGGTTTCAGTTTGATGTATAAAATGGCCATTTGCAAGATAGTACTGCATGCACTGATGGTCGGTAAGATTTTACTGTATGAAATAGTGGTTTGTGAGAATTTTGTACGAAATTGTGGTTAGTCACAATCTGTGGTGTGAAATGTGGTTTGTGAGAATCTTTGTACGAAATTGGGGCTCGTCACAATCTGTGGTATGAAATAGTGGTTTGAGAGAATTTGTTGTATAAAATGACGGTTTATAACAATTAAAATGGGTGACTGTAAAGATAGACTGAGAAAATTTGATGTTGAACAGGTAATATTGTATTTTTGCTTTAATGAAGATGGTGAGGTGGAGGTCCATAAGTAAATGTTTGCCACAATTTGACGCAACGATGATCTTGTTGTTTATTTTGTTTGATGTGTAAATTTGTTTGTTTGTATGGCATTCAGTGAAATGTAGTGTTTTCGTGAGGGCTTTCTTTCGCGCGGGGGGGGGGGGGGTCTTGATTGATGATATTCATACCAGTGCAATGCAATGCACTCTCATTCAGTAGTGGATTCGACAGTAACAGTGTAAGAAAACGATCGATTCGGGCACGGGGCCCCTTCCCTTGGTCATAGGGGCCCTTTTGTCATACGAGGGGCCTTTTTGTATGGCTTTAGTGGTCTCCCTAACTAGTTTACATATTACTTTTCTCATTGGTTTTAGCATTTTTCTCCAGCGCCTCAGCTATAAAACGCCTTTGGATTGTATGCCACAAGACTCGATTATAGGCCCCAATACTTAGATATATAAGAAAGAAAGACATTTTAAATATGCAAAAACCAATGAAAAACTTTTTATTAAAATTAAGTAGGACAGTTTGTACAATTAACAACGATAGTTTAACTTTCTAAAAATTTAATTCCAATTACATTATTCCTTGATTCTACCCTGCCCCCCTCCCCCTTGTCTGAAATTGATGCTGACAGCTCCTCTGCCACTGATATCATGTTATATCTTTTGCTTTTCTCTACCTTTGCAGTCCCGAAAGGCCACAGACAGAATGGATTTTGGAAAAGGTCACAAGAAAGGAAAAACTGCCAAGATTTTATCATTGATTGGAATAGTAATAGGAATAATAATTGTGGTCATAATAATAATATTGGTGATTATAATGCTTGTTAGAGCAAGTAATGCTAATATTGTTCTGCTTGGTTAATAAACCACCTAGTGTCATTCATAATAATAAACATATTATCAACATCAATAATTGATCTGTTCTATTATATGTAGCCATTTGTTAGTGTTATTTGCAAGAAACATTGATATAAGTAACAAGGTGCAGGTCATGATATATAAATCTTATAATAATCAACAGTTATATTTATATAGAGAAGAGATTTGTTTTAATAAAAGGAGAAGTCCCAGATATTACAGGATACCCGATGAATGCGAGCCGCCCAGAAGACGGAAGTGGTGGATAGATTTGCTCACCGGATTTATGTAATACTGTATATACTAAGCGGTGAGATAATCGCGACGATCACTTACCAATATAAATCAAAAGAGTATGGCTATTCCGGCAATTCGTGGTGGCGTTGAATTTATCTATTTATCGCCATCTACATGAACACAGAAAGTTTGTGTTTCTGCGAAAATGTACCCCAAGCATTCATCATAAAGGTCTCCAAGAGTCTAACACACAGGATGAACCTGTTTGGTCCAGTAAAATATATCTGGGACGTCTCCCCTAAGCTCTGTATCTTAAGCCATAGATTCTATTCGTTTCATTTCTATAGTTCGAAATTTCGTTTACTAGTTTTTAAACTAGTGGAGACCATCGAAAGAATTAAAAAAAAAACGAAACGAAATATAGATCTGTGTTTTTAATCAATATATCTTCATGTATATACGGCTTTATATATATATCTTCGATTAAATATATTTAATATTGAAATTTATATAAGCCAATTTCTCTCTTTATTCTAAAAAAAATTACTCATTATTCAAGATATTGGCTATACAAGTTCTGTTTTCTTGCATGTGAAATACATATTGACATTCATTCAATATATTATATATACATGTATGTATTAAAATAATAGTTGACCAGTAAATAAGATCTCATAATTTGCTATATACCCAATATTTCTGTTATCTGTATTTGTAATAATGCGTATTCAGTAAAATATACGACCCACCAATATGGAATTTAGAACATTAAATTTATTTACTACATTTCTTTAGCCCTTTGGAGATTTGGAGCCCGGGTCTCTTACCCAACCCCTCAACTCCCATTGGACTGTCCAGAATTGAATTTAATCATAGACATTAATATTAATGATGTCGTAATCACAACTGTTCATCAATTGTTTGCAAATTACAGCAAAAAATAAAAACATTTGTGCCAGGGAGGTAACATGCAAATGGACGAAAAGGGACAAAGAGATAAGTTTTGCTAAAAATAGGCACCACTGGGAAAGTTATGACTTGTCTTTTTCCATTTCGTTTTCCTTTGCGGCAGTTGCCTCCACCGAATATGACTTGACATCCCCTATTTGACTACCAATAGCAGGGGCAGATCCGGGAATTTTTGCAGGAGGAGTTTGCCAGGTTTCTGTTTCGGAAATCTGCCATCATCGTCTCTAAATTACATAGGCATACATACAAATTGAGCTTATATTAAACAGAGAAATCATTTTTATACTGATCTAGGATCACTTTGTGATGTAATTTCATTGATGCAAGGCATAATGTTTTTTTATGTAGCTGAGCAGACCCCTGAATAGTCTTTATATAAGGGTATGGTCTATCTAAAGGTTTAAAAATATTATGTTTACATACCCAGACGACGGGTGTCCACTATGAAGATTCGAGCTATACGATTGAAACCGTGGAGTAATCATGGTCATCTTATCAGGTCTTTAACCATATCTCGATGTGAGTCGTTGCAATCGTGTTGGTCGTAGAACAGTTTTGTATCATGAAAGACATCGCCACCACAATCGTATCATAACGCAAAATAGCGTACCAGTTCCTGGTGGTCATATCTGCATGTATCGGAACCTATCTTATGGTACCTGAACGGGAGAAAAGATCGTGTCACCAGGAATTGACCAGTAGTGATCATATCGCATCCCAGCCCACCAACTCATAGGCGTATCCAAACGTGAAATTTTATAGTAAGTAAGTAATTAAAAATTCCATGATCAGCCAGGAATGGCACGACATTGGGAACCTGATAGTAGGGAAGTGGACGCAGAACCAAAACGTTTCGGGTTCGTCAGAATTTTCCAAACCAAGTTTGAACCAGACCGTGGCGCCAGACTACATAAATTGGATTTCAAATCCTTGATGTGAGAGAAATGGTGTGTAACGTCCACTCGATACAAACTATGTCATTTCAGGACTAACGTATATGGGTCAATTTTATTTCAATAATTTGCTTGCGCGTAGGGATCTTTAGCAGCGGGAGGAAACCGGAGGACCCTGAGTTTGTTAAGAGTATACTCCGACTGACAGCCGACTAATGAAATAATTAAACCATGACGGAGCGGGCCCGTAGCCAGCTCATAAAATTTAGTGGTGGGGTGGCTACGGATTTTTTTGGAGGGGCTGTGGATGTGGCCAATTAAGAATACTCCTAAGAAATCATTTTTGTTGGCGAAATATTGGGGGGGGGGGCTAATTCGATTTTTTTGGGGGGAGGGGGGCGCTAGAAAGGTGGCTACGGGCCCGTTACGGAGCCCAACACTTGCATTAGATAAATAAGCAACTTAACGACATCTTAAAGTTAACGAGGCTTCCAGATAAAAAAAAACAAGTTAACGACATGTTAAAGTTAACGAGGTTTCCGACATTAGGCATATTCCTGAAGCAATGGCCTGAGACACCCCTCTCTGGCCATTGCTGGAATAGCGTCTGTTTCTTAAATTTATGCGGGGGTGTGTCTATTCTTTCCGTTCAATGAAAGCTGTCACTTAAGTACAGCAACATGACAGTCTTTCGTTTAATCGGGGTCTTCCCTAAAACTTTTGACAGTGATTTAAGGTATTAAAAACGGTGAAAGTATGTTCCTTTCCGAACAGTATTGTTTACATTTCATTCGACTTGATAGCCTCGTTTGTCACGCAATTAGTTTTACTGCAGTATTCTGCTATGCACCTCAACCTCGTGGGTTTCCTCCGGGCACTCCGGTTTCCTCCCACTGCTAAAGACCCCTACGCGCTTGCGAATTATTGAAATAAAATTAAAACCATGTTAGTCCCGAAATGACCTAGTGTGTGTTGAGTGGACGTTAAACCCCATTTCTCTCTCTCTCTCTCTCTGCTATGCACGGGTTAATTAGGCATAATAAGATCGTGAGCCATGACGTAACGTTATGTAAACATATTTGGTCCAATTGGCACTCGTTTTAAATGTAAAGCTTTTGTAGGGCAGCTAGTGTTTTGTTGGTAGACGGACTACTGGCCAATCAAAATTTAAAACAACAATATCCACTCATAATAGCAGTGTGTAGTAGGATTACCTCTAATCAAACGCAACACTGCGTGGAGTATGGCATTAGGAGATGAACAAAACTCTATTAATATCTTTAAGGCTGAGCAATATCACAAAGAACATTAGACTTTATCCCGCCCATTGCGTTCTCAAGTTAAAGGTGGTATCAGGTGTTCTAGAAAGCGTAAAAATACCCGTACAATGCTTCCCTGTCATTATTGTATTTTATTTATAGAAAAAATTAAATACATTTACGTTTATTAATAATATATATTAGACATTGATCGTACATAAAATATATATGTATATTAACATTATCACAGTAATAACAATAATTCCCACATTTGACATAATTAGAAATAGAAAAGAATCACACAATATACGAACAAGATCCAGCCTTGACTTTAATAATTATAATGTTTTTTTATCATTGAACACCGGCCACCAGCAACCAAAACAAGTAGATGTTAGTCTCAACACTTGATCCTACAAAATTACTGCTATCATATTTTGGAAATGTGATTCCTGGTTTCCCATAAACACATCAGAGGTTTTGTGTAAATGTCCCATCATAGACTCGACACCTTTATCAAAAGAGGACCTACAAAGCGTCAATAATTTTGAGTCCATCATGCAACTTGCTGCAGGTTCAATATAATACTAGCTGTGGAGCTGTAGCCCTGTGAAGTAGCGCTTTTGATACTATGGTGTCAGTTAAAATTGGCGCACCGCCACAATAAACGAGTCTCGTTAAAGAGTATATTGTATGGGCGATGTACAGAATAAACGTTTTACACACAAAACATGAAAATGGATTTATTTTTGTTCTGTTGGCTTATTTCGTCTACGTAACGCTCCTGGCGCAAACTACCCCTTGTAACCGCTACACAATCAATACCCTCGACATGAACGTATCACGTACATTAGACATATCACTATAAAACATACCAAGAAAGCAATCATTAAACAATAACAGAACATTATCTGATAGAAAGCGAACATATAGACTGTTTCGTTGCACCAGTTTGTCGGGTCGTGGAGAGGTTGTTTAAAATTGGGCATCCAAATAGAGAAAAACCACAAATTTCCGATCACAAACCATGTCGAAAGGCCGAAACTCATCACGTAACAGGTAAATCGCACACTTCGTGCCATAACGGCGTCATCAAAGTCGTCATCACCGTTCGCTTCCAAACCTTCTATCTCACGTGATTGCCTTTGGCGCCAAAGTAATATAAGAATCTGTACAAATCCACACACGCCACCTATGAGCAGATATAAAGGCAATTTTGGTTCTTTGGGACATTCATCTCGAAACGAACTCCCTGTAAGAAAAAAAAAACAAGAATACAACAAATATAAATGGGTTTGACGCCAGGACCGTAGCCAGCGCTACAAATGTTTTGCCCCAGAGAAAGAAAATTTGCGGATTAAAACTCTAAAATACCTACTGTAGACTGTGCCGGGTGTGCCACCCCCCCCCCCACCTAAAAACTTTACCGCCCCTCCGCAGCCAGCGTTTTGCCCCAACTGGGACAATGCAGAAAGTCCATACACCAGGCAATGTGCTATGACTATGATGGATATTTTGCCCAGGCACCGGTAGTATTGCAATACTTTTATTTCGAATTCTGGTTTATTTACGTGCACGCTAATACAATGGGAATCGGTTTTTCGGGCCTTTCCACGCCCCTTGGCCCGCGCCACTAACAACGGTGAAATATAGCTGGAAAATCTGGAGTTACTTTCTAAGTCGACAAAGGGGCTGAACCTCCAACTTACAGCGCAGTGGACACTTACGGCTGGCCCCCGGATCCATTCACTTGATTTGATATTTTCCGCAGGTTAATCTTATAGGTTTTTGTTTTTCGTGTAGTGCGGTCCTCCTGCACTTACTATTAGTCAGCCAGCGCCTTTCATTGACTCAACGTGGCTCACACATCAAATATAATTATAAACGTGCCAGACATTTTATGCTTCGATCTTGAAACACTTGGTATGTCTACCTCGCACATTTGCCTAATCGTGTCCAATTCATCTATTGTATTTTTTGTCCTGGTCTACAAATCAATACTCAACTCAACTTAACATTATATAATACTATACTTACTAACTACTTTTAGAGATAAGAAGGGAGAGGGGGTAATATTTGATTTTCTAATCATGAGTAGGCCAATTTTTTAATCATGGCGCCCCAACACCCTCCCGGGAAAATATGTTTGTGCGCCCCTCAATAGAAACTGTGCAAAGGTCAATGTAAATTGTGTTGCAAGCTAGCGTAAATGATACACATATTTTCAAGCATAAATGATATCATAAAATCATTATTAGTAGCGCAAACAATAAATAAACCACGAAGAAAATATCTGTGACATTAAACGAACTTACCAACGGCAATCATTGATACTGGTAGACAGATTAGTATTAATAGAATACAAGTCATCCCCACTGAAAGAAAACAATAAATAGATAATCTCTTATCAGTCTTTTTTATATCAAAAAGACGAGCAGAAGATTTTATTTATCACCCACATCCCTTTCCATCATTCTTAACTGACCAAACAAAAGAGATATCGCTAAGTAAAATGTGATAGCTATCACACAAGCATGGGCGCAGCCTGTAAACCTGCTTTGGGCATTTCTAGTTTTGCTCCCCTAACTGTCATCGAGTCCCAATAAAACACTTATTTCACTTTTCTTTTAATTGAATACCACGAATTTGTACTGAGTTTACTATTGATTAAAAAATTTTGTCTGGGGCCACCCAGAGTGGGATTTCGGTTACAGAACCATCGGATACTTTTGGACTTGCTCACACAGGCTAGAATAGCAGAAACGCATTTGCGGTGGTTAAATTTTCAAAATTTTCTCCGGGAGGGTGAGGCTCCCATAGACCGCGACAATTGATTGGTTGTTTGGAATTATATTCTGGACAGCTATGTAGGCTATATTGGACCAAATCGAAGTTGCTGTGGGTGTAAACGATTGATTGGAATTCGAGTCAGCAAGCCACCTTAATTAGGCTATATTAGACAACTTTGAAATTGCTTTGTTCATGGGCCGAAATAGCAGGAAAAAGTGTTTGCAGCCGTTCAATATTACAAAATTTTCTTAGATGGGGGTAAGCGACGCTCCTTCGCCTTTCGGGGAAGACCGGTGCCGCTGTCTGTAAACATGATAAACGTTGTATTGGTGTGATATTTAGGAGATAAACACTTCCTGTTACGTATTTAGAGGGGGTTTATTGTCCATTTAACCATGCTTGAATCATTAGAACACGAGACGCGATAGCGTCGAGTTGTTCTAATGGATAATTCAAGCATGGTTAAATGGACAATAAACCCCCGATAAATACGTAACAGGAACGTGTTTATCGATATTGTAGCTCAAATATTTAGGGATTTTCTTAGGAACTATTTAGGAAACATTTTTACACCTATTTCAAAAAGCCGTTATTTGCCCACGTGCTTGCGTTCATTTTTCAAAATATTCTCAACACAGATTTAGGCCGTCCTGGCTTTCCTTCAAATTTAAAATTCTGGATTCTCGAGTGTCTAGTAAATGAATTATGAAAGAAAATGCTATTCGGATATCGATATAATTTTTTTTTTAACGTTTGAAGATTTTTTTAAAAGAACGGGAAATAAGTCTTACTGTGTCATTTTAAGAGACGGGTGTTAGCGTGATAGAAATAATTCCGGCCTGCTATCCGAGACTAAAAGAGGGGTAACTCTTGGCAACAAAGGTTTCTTCGCTTCGTGAGTTTCACGTAACTTTCTATTTCAGAATCGCACCTCTACCAGTTCCCGGGGTCGTAGAGACTTGAAATTTTCAGGGGATGTTCCGCTGGGTTAGCAATAACCTCACACTAAATTTTAGCAAAATCGATCGATAACTTTTCATTTTACCGACCTTTAGCTTCTCCAGGGAGATATGTTTATCGGTACGACGCCATTTGCATTTCTTGACAATTTAGACTCGAATAACAAGACACTCAAACGAACTCCAACACTCGGCGCCCCGTGCCTGATGCTGCCGTTCATAAAAGTAATAATAATTTTCGTATATTTTAATTATACGCCCACATGGAAATGTGGTCGTATATTGCCGTCGCCCCCGACCGTCCGTCCACCTATCGTCCACAATTTCTTGTGAACGGTCTAGAGGCTAAAGTTAATACCCGACTGACTTTAAATTTATGCACAGTGTTTAAGTTTAAGGTCATGAGACGAAAAAGCATATAATGGATTTTGAGGGATATCCGATAATTACTGCCAGAGTTATTACCCTTGATCTCTTCAAAAAATATTGTGAACGCTTCTAGCGGTTAAAGTTAATATCCGATTGACTTGAAATTTAAGCACACAGTTTTAGGTCACGAGACGAACAAGCCTATTAATTTTCAGCGATATACACTAATTACTGCCAGAGTTATGGCCCTTGATCACTTTGAAAAACCTTGTGAACGCTCTAACGGCTAAAGTTAATAGCCGATTGACTTGAAATTTATGCACAGTGTTAAAGGTCACGAGACGAAGAAGCCTATGGATATCCGATAATTACTGCCTGGGTTATTACCCTTGATCTCTCAAAAAATTCTTGAGAGCCGTCTAGCAACTAAAGTTAATATCTGATTGACTTTAAATGTATACACAGTGTCTAAGGCCACGAGACGGAGATTCCTATTGATTTTCAGCGATATCCACTAATTACTGCCGGAGTTATGGCCCTTGATCACTTTGAAAAATCTTGTGAACTCTCTAACGGCTAAAGTTGATATCCGATTGACTTGAAATTTATGCACAATGTTAAAGGTCACGAGACGAAGACGCCTATGGATATCCGATAATTACTGCCTGGGTTATTACCCTTGATCTCTCAAAAAATTCTTGTGAACGCTCTAGCGACTAAAGTTAATATCTGATTGACTTTAAATGTATACACAGTGTCTAAGGTCACGAGACGGAGATGCCTATTGATTTTCAGCTATATCCAATAATTACTGACAGAGTTATGGCCCTTGGTCACTTTGAAAAATCTTGTGAACGCTCTAACGGCTAAAGTTAATAACCGATTGACTTAAAATTTATGCACACAGTTTAAGGTCAGTTTTTCGACACTTGGCCTTTTGGTACGACCTTCACCCCATACAATATTTTAAAGGCCACATTCTTGACTTGGACCACCGACCCTGACCCTTGGTCGTGTCACACACGGCTCGGTCAGAAAACGGTCAAACGTTAAGGGCCTGTGTTTGAAGGGTGGTCTATGGGCCTTGTCAATATGAAAGTCGTGGGTCAAGGCAGGGTTTGAAAGGAATAAAATCATGGAGAGCTCTAAAAGCTGCACCTAAAATTACAAATTCAGAAAATCGCTCTTCTAAAAACCTCACCTCAGACATTCTAAGAGAGTGAAGAGTCGACTCAATGTTTTCTGTGACTTAATCCTTCGTATAATAATACAATAGCCTACATCGGTCACTTTATATTTACTTCAAAGTCTCAATCTCAATGTAGCTTTTTCTCCCAAACAATATTGAAATAAATTCCCCCTCATTTAAACAATACTTTCATTAGAAGCAATAATCGCCATATCATGGAATTCGCTAAATTGGATATACCCGGATGTGTAAATAACCCTGAGTTTCCCCTAAACTTTCAGAATTCGTCTGCTCATTATAAATGACTGATAGATGACAAAAACGTTTGTATTTCTTATTCGGAATCAAGGCTACATTATTTTAATAATAATAAACAATTTACGAATTTGTGATAAGTTATTTAGGCTATTAAATTTTCTTTAATTTTTGCACGCGAATTGACAACGTATTGTCCGCCATGTTGGTATTGGTCGCTCTCACGTACGCAATGTTTTGAATCGACTCGTGCTCATTTTATTTTGGTTCCTCCACATACATCGGCCTATCAACCGTATTTCGTCATTCAGAACCAAGGCTACATTTTTTTAAAAATTAAGTACAATTTATACGTAATATGAAACGTTTTATTATTAATTAGACAAACAAAAAAACATCTATCGCAACATCGTATGGTTTTGACTTTTGAATACGTAACCCATTCATGGTTACGACCGTGAAAATAAGATTGTTTCGATATATTTCAATGTCGATTACTGTCGTTGTTTTTTGTATTTCAAAGGAGAGCCCCCCAAAAAAGCTCCCCTCAATCAACAAATTGAAAAAATGGCTCTCCTAAAAGGTTCTCCAAGTTTCGATAAGATGAATGCTTTAGAAATTAAGGCGAGTGATTTAGAAATTAAGGAGAGTGATCTGATATTAAGGAGAGTGATTGGTAGATAAATGTTAATAAACCCTCAATGAATTTGTAAAGGAGAGTGATTTTCAATTTTAAGGGGAGGGAAAAAAAACTCCCCTGGGTCGACATTCAGGTGAGCTGTAGGCTCTCGAGAGCGACCACTCGCCTTAAAAAACAATGATTGCGATTATCGATAGCAAAATAACTATTGATACCCAACACAAATCGGTGACCATACATGGCCGTGGATAGTTAAAAATCGGCCACGAATCTGCGGCCAAATTGTAAAATTCGTAGGCCATGTCGCCGAGGCCGACGGCGTGTCAAGCCTTGCTTGAGGCCGTTAAATAAAAATAGATTATTTTTACGAGAATTTTATTAAAAGCAAAAGCGTTCGCGTTAATTCATTTAAAAGGTTGGGTGATATTTTAAAAAGAGAACCGTGAGTTAGCCTTCGGTACGAGGAGCGTTGTTTATAAAATTCGGGTGCGTTTAAAAATATGTACCTGGGTTTCACTTTAGGTGCATGGTAGGTACGCGAGCGCTTTCGCGCGCCTTTCGTTTCGAGCCCTGTCAAGGTCATGTTACAGAAAACTGAACTCAAACTTTTCACCACGATCTTCCATATTGATCTTTCGAACACAGGCCCTCCACGTTTGACCGTTTTCTGGCCAAGCAGTGTGTGACAGGACCAAAGTCAAGGTCGTTGGTCCAAGTCAAGATTGTGGCCTTTAAATATTGTATGGGGTGAATTTCGTATTCCAATTTCAAGTGTCCAAAACCTAACTTTGAAAAGTTTGAGTTCAGTTTTCTGTAACAGGTCTGGACCTTGACCCTCGACTTTGACCCAGTTACCCTTTTGAAGGGCATCGTTTCTGCTTTAACCTCAAACATCGACCTTCATAATACAACGAGAATTAATGCCATGACAAGCATAAACGTAAAGGCCCTGGGCTCAATGGAAATTTTGGGTTCAAGGTCAAAGTCGATGGCACGGTTGGTTAGCCTTGATTACCGGAGGTCACCACGACCTTTAATATTGACAAGGCTCAAAGACCTCTTTTCGAACTCGGGCCCTCAGCGTTTGATCGTTTTCTGACCGGGTCGTGTGTGACAGGACCAAGGTCAAGGTATGTGGTCCAAGTCAAGATTGTGGCCTTTGATATATTGTATGGAGTGAAGGTCGTACCCAAGGTCAAGTGTCCAAAAACTCACTTTGAAAAGTTTGAGTTTAGTTTTCTGTACCATGACCTTGACCCATGACTTTGACCCTGCTACTTTTTTGAAGGGCATCGTCTCTGCTTTCACATAGAACATCGACCTTCATAATGCAACGCGCAATAGGGCCATGACAAGCATAAACGTAAAGGCCCCGAGCTCGATGGGAATTTGGGGTTCAAGGTCAAAGTGGAGGTCACGGCTGGTTAACCTTAATTACCAAAGGTCACCACGACCTTTCATATTGACAAGGCCCATAGACCACCCTTCAAACACAGGCCCTTAACGTTTGACCGTTTTCTGACCGATCGTGTGTGATACGACCAAGGTCAGGGTCGGTGGTCCAAGTCAAGATTGTGGCCTTTAAAATATTGTATGGGATGAAGGTCGTACCCAAAGGCCAAGTGTCGAAAAACTGACCTTAAACTGTGTGCTTAAGTTTCAAGTCAATCGGAAATTAACTTTAGCCGTTAGAGCGTTCACAAGATTTTTCAAAGTGATCAAGGGCCATAACCCTGGCAGTAATTAGTGGATATCGCTCAAAATCAATAGGCATCTCCGTCTCGTGACCTTAGACACTGTGTATACATTTAAAGTCAATCAGATATTAACTTTAGTCGCTAAAGCGTTCACAAGAATTTTTTGAGAGATCAAGGGTAATAACCCAGGCAGTAATTATCGGATACCCATGGGCTTCTTCGTCTCGTGACCTTTAACACTGTGCATAAATTTCAAGTCAATCGGATATTAACTTTAGCCGTTAGAGCGTTCACAAGATTTTTCAAAGTTATCAAGGGCCATAACTCTGGCAGTAATTAGTGGATATTGCTGAAAATTGATAGGCGTGTTCATCTCGTGACCTAAAACTGTGTGCTCAAATTTCAAGTCAATCGGAAATTAACTTTAGCCGTTAGAGCGTTCACAAGGTTTTTCAAAGTGATCAAGGGCCACAACTCTGGCAGTAATTATTGGATATAGCTGAAAATCCATAGGATCCTCCGTCTCGTGACCTTAAACACTGTGCATAAATTTGAAGCCAATCGGATATTAACTTTAGCCGCTAGAGCGTTTACAAGATTTTTCGAAGAGATCAAGGGTAATAACTCTGGTAGTAATTATCGGATTTCCCTGAAAATCCATTATATGCTTCTTCGTCTCATGACATTAATAAACACTGTGCATAAATTTGAAGTCAATCGGGTATGAACTTTAGCCTCTAGAGCGTTCACAAGAAATTGTGGACGACACACGGACGGACGGACGGGCGGCCGGCCGGCCGGGGGCGATGGCAATATACGACCACATTTCCATGTGGGGGTATACTTAAAATATACGAAAATTATTATTAATATTATGAACGGCAGCATCAGGCACGGGGCGCTGAGTGTTGGTTTTCGTTTGAGTGTCTTGTTATTCGAGTCTAAATAGTCAAGAAATGCAAATGGCGTCGTACGGATAAACATATCTCACGGGAGAAGCTAAAGGTCGGTAAAATGAAAAGTTATTGGTAGATTTTGCTAAAATTTGGTGTGAGGTCATCTCGAACCCAGCGGAACATCCCCTGAAAACTGGTAGAGGTGCGATTCTGAAATAGAACCAAGTTTTCAGTCTTTATTATTTTATTTGCAGACTTTTATCACAACCCAGCAGCTTGTTCGTGTTCAAACAATTGCATTTCGTACTTACATCTGCAAAAGTACTGTATAAAACTATGACAGTGGTAGCACGCCTAAGATTTCAAGTGGTTGCTATGTATACTATTCTGACGTGTTGTCAACAAATGTCAATTTTGGCATGTTTAGATATTCAGCTGCTATTTTCGACCCCCTCATTGTATTTTTAAGCGGTTTCTTGTGACTAATGGCTTATTATTAGGTAGATCATATTAGCCAGACTTTGATCAAACCGTGATTTAATAAAAAAATCCACCTGATTAAGTAAAAATTGATTGGTGAGTGAAGCTATATCCTACCAAAAAAGAAAATAAATTTGTCCATACTGTGACAGCCTAGTTACGAATATATTTAGATACCTGAAAACGGTTTTAATTAATATATGGACTGATTTTCTACGGTTTTATGTATTTCAGAAATGTGTTTTCATAAAAGATGATGTTTGAAAATGGTGTGATAGTCATATGTGCAGAATTTCTTGAAGATATTTGCCAATAAAGATTTGAGTTGAGGAAGATCATGGAGCACAAAAATGAAAAAAAGTACACTGGAATATTTATACGCAGTAATTCGCCTTGATAATTCAGAGGGGGTTTATTGTCCATTCGACCACACTTTTCGACCAATCAGAATCGAGGAAATTTCTAATTTGTGCTACAATTTAGCTTAACCCCGTAAATCATGCCAAACAATGTTTACAGAAGACAGACTTTAAACAAAATTTATGCCCCCCCCCCCAAGTTGCGGACCCCCCAATATAATATTTCACGGCTACGCCCCTGCACACAAGCGATATATACTGTAGAATGTTATTGGGTGAAAAACATGATACATGTGAACATGAACATGTACAATGATTTGTATAAGCTGAAGTTATGTGAGATTCGTGTTTGACAAATCAAAATTTCACACAAAATTTAAATGAATCGATGCTTGGAATGGGTTTTTAAAGTCCTACTTTTCTGCCATAGCAAGGATAAAGAAGAAGGGCATACACGATGTGGTGGGCCATGAAATAAATTTTGCAATTGAATTATAATTGTAAACAGCTGTTTGACGTACACGACATGTGTACATCGGACCACGGCTTTTGGTCTCACCTGAAAGACTAAACGCTGTTCCCTAAAGACCCCCGCACTAAACCACTCACAAGGGGAAAACTCGTTGATGATTCTAGGCTAACGCCTGGGTCGAACACAGATACCCTGGATAATGACACAGTACCTCACCTATCGAACCACCGTGGCTTCTACAAAATTTGAACAAAATGGCACAGTCAAATTACCACGAATAGAAAGGAAACCCTTTATGGCACACTTGATCTCAAGTGAAGTATTCAGCAAAATTAGCATAACTTACAAGAGCTCCATAAAACCGACAAGGATCTGTCCAAAAATTCACAAATATCCTCCGACTCTTCATTCGCCTCTTGAAGTTGAACAAATATGGAACCATAGTTGTAGCTCTGGAAATTATCTTCAGAATATTCACTGGTACATATACTTTTTTCATCATCCAATGCCTGAAAAATACAACAAATCGACATAATTATACCCAATCGTATACGTAATTCATGTTAGTATACTTAAAGGTACCACAGGGGCCTTTCTCGATTGATCACAGATATTTACATCCACGCTTAAATTATATAACCACAGATGTAGGAGAGTAAGCTGGAAAACACCAATATCTATATTCCTCGATAAAACATTTCGTTAGCCCATATTTTCTTTAATAATATAAAAATCTGGCATACTACTAGCGATTTCCATTGTTTCTGTCCAGTGTGATTTTGTGTCAATTGAATCAGTTAGCGTCTTTTTGCATATTAATGAAGAGATTATTGCCGTTGTCAAACCTGCATTGATATCTTACATTTCATATCGTCATTACGTTTTTATATGAATCGCCAAATGCACTGATGAATTACAAAATGTTCAAAATTAGCGACAGAAACTTTTCATCTTCGCCAAACCATCCCATCTTGTGTATATGAATTTCCACAGGCTTTCATTTGTAACATCTCAATAAACAATTTCATATTTTTTCAACTCACATGCCGAATGTGTGATGACTTTGCCATAGAAATCGAGGAAACACAATGTACACGGTTTAAGCACAACTTAACATGATGTTGGCAATATTTACATCTATATCTGTCGATAGAATTTAATTTATAACAATATTTCAGTAATCCATATCGAACCTTTTTTTCGCTCAAAATGAAAAATGGTACTGTACACGGAATAACAATGAGTCAACATACTGTACACAACACGCCGATCCCAAAGTGTATTATTTTATTATAGAATGTATTAATCAATTGGATTTGTGACAGATGTTTGATGAATTTGAACCACCTATCTTTATGTTGTGATACATATACGGGTATAAAATATACATAATATATCCTAGGGATATTTATTATGAATTATGACCAACCAAGTTTATTGATTATCAAAGACATAACATGTATAAAATACCTAAATAAGGAAGACAAATCTACAGTAAGAAAAATCAATTGGAAATTTATAGGCCTATTTGAGAAGGAATAACTTTCCACATAAGACAATAACTTTTCACATAATTGCAAGGGTGAACTAAAAGTACGTATACAGTGTATGTATACACTGTCTGGTATACGACACATTTCACTATTTATAGTACTAAGAAGGTCTATGGCCTTGCCTACGTGGAACAAGGGGACACCGGGGAAAATGGCAACCAACAGCCTCGTCGGTTAAATAAAAATTGACATTGAAATTAACTATGTAAAATAAACGAATAAGATTACAGGCGCAATCGTACTCATTGTCTATGGAAGACCAAACAGTTCTTTATTCAGTGTTCTTAATTCTTAGGTTTTAATTCACATTCCTTCATTTGTTGTCATATTTCGACATGTGAACACTAAATAAACATTTGAAGCTTAAAATCAATATTTATGTTACAATATAGACATCTGTCATAACAGTTTTGTAAATTGTAGCTTTACACTCTCCAAATACAAATCTTGCAAAACATTTGTCAAAAAAAATTCTCCAGATATGGGAACGTTAGTGGTTTATCAAATGTTCGATCTACGTGTAAGACTAAATGCGTTGAGCATGTGCTTGGTGAAACGAGCGATAATTGTTTAATAGTAAGTGATATTGTTATCTACTTTAGACCTATATTTAATAACCCCATTAGACATATTTAACATAATACCACACACGTTGATACTGCTATAATTCAAAATCGATTGAAAGTATAAATTTTATTTAATCATGCTCAAATACCAACACACTAGCCATGCTTAAAACATAATGTATATACATAAAAACTGCGATAGATATAAATAGCTTATATGTTCGCTTGTTTGTAGTGAATGGACATGTCCATGTTTTTAGGGCTTCATTCAAACAGTTTAGAAAATAATCATCGCTGTCTTCTTGGATATGACCACATCTGCATGTCGAATAATAAGATTAGTTAGTAATAGCAGCAATAGGTTTTAATTCATTGTTATTACGAAAGGGGTAAATATTTACTTCATAATTTGTATTGAGCATTATAGATACAACGTCGCATCGTCTGCTAGTAAACGTATTAGAATTAATATTTTCTGTAATATCATTGATATAAATAAAGAAAAGAAGTGGATCCAATATAGATCCTTGGGGAACACTAGTGGTAATATTATTTAAATTAGAGCTTTTAACTACTGACCCTTTTCTAGTTTACAACTTATCTAATATAAGAGTTATAAGTTTGCCGATACAAATCTAATGTCACAAAAGGTGGTGTTTACTTCTTTACCGTTATCAAGAGCTGAAGAAATCTAAACATATGTCAGTTAAGTGATACATAATAAAATTGTTTATTCTGAATCCCTATTGGAAAGGGCTTAATAGATGATTGGTTAATAGAAAATTGTGTATATCTTTGTAAATTAGTCTTTCAAACACGTTTCTAAGTATACGTAATAATGATATCGGTCTTTAATTCGAAGTATCGCGAATGTCACAAGCATAAAGACTGAAACTACGATGGCCTGTTTCCTTGTGTGCGGGTATACAGATATATTTTGTAAGAAATTAAATAATTTGGAGGGTGGCTGGCTTAATGACGTAGCACATTCTGCTTCTGGGTTTTGGGAATTGACATTAGTAAATAAAATATCCCAATCAATTTCAAGATAGAACTTGTTCAAAATTGTAAAATATGTATGCTCCACTAATTAGTCGCATCCAAGAACTTCGGGTTGTTTTATAAAAGCAGGGCACGTCACAATAGCAAGATCGGAGCATTCTTTAAATTTTGCGTTAGCTTGAACTGGTTTATGATAATATGGATTTTACAAGTATTATCGATAAAATGACCAAGGATAATATATGGTTAATTTGAGTCAATAGCTAAAACGAAACTTTCTTCGTATAAGAAGGAAGTTTTGTCCTTGGCTTCAGGGCACAAGACTTTTAGGTCTTTACGGTGTTTAGGATAAATGGATTCATTAACTCCACCACCAATACGTTTTAATTTTACCAAATCAATATTATATGAATTAGGAATCCAAGTTCTGGAAAAAGTTAAAATATTTATTCCCGAAAATTCAGGTAGGATAAAGTCTAGATTGTTTGGGGGATTTCGAACCTTAAGATGAGTAAACGCTTTTTTGACATCTAATAATGCAATGATTTATAAACAAAAATGGGTTTTCAAATAGAAAAAAAACGAACCTTGCGGTTTCAGAAGTAACTGATAAGACTATATAAGTAAAGACTATATAAGTAAATATTTATGACATACAACTATAATAATCAATAAAATATATGAGTTATTGGTGATTACATGATAAATAAAAAGGTGATGAATGGTAATTCAATAATAATATTGACGATGATGATAATAATAATAATAGTGACAACGCAGTTGAAAATAACAATACTAGAGATAACATTAAGAGACATAAGCCTATATACATATAGTGATATATGACCTATACAGATTTTAACTACGGCTCAACTGGGGCCTATTTCACAAAATTTTAACTAAGATAAGATCTGAATTTTAGTCATTTGATTGGACAATACTACATTGATTTTAGTTCTTAGCCAATCAAAATTGAAGTATCTGCTAAAATTTGGATTTTGTCTTAAGTTGAAATTTCGTGAAACAGGGCCCAGTTCACCTACAGGTTATCCGAACTTCTGGTCGATGTTGTCAAATGTTCCACTGATGCTCTTGTAAAATCTAAGGTGTAACTATAATCTTGAAGGGGGGGTGGGATGGCCTAGTGGTCTAGAGTGCCGCGCTTCGACCTCTAGCTGGGCGGTCACCTCTGGCTTGCGGCTGTGGTTTCGATCCCTGGTTTGAGCGTATGTGGCATAGAGATAGGGCGCCTTCTAAACCTCGTGGGTTTCCTCCGGGCACTCCGGTTTCCTCCCATTACTAAAGACCCCTACGCGCAAGCGAATTATTGAAATAAAATTAAACCATATGTTAGTCCCGAAATGACCTACTTTGTGTCGAGTGGACGTTAAACCCCATCTCTCTCTCTCTCTCTCTCTCTCTCTCTCTCTCTCTGATCTTGAATCCTTTTGCTATTAGCGAATCCGCATGAATTCACGAACTACCCTACAGCTTTTGTATATCAGAATCTTCATATCTTCCGAAGTATGTTAAACATACTCTTATGTGTAGGACATTATTTATGTGTGTATATATTTACATAATTTATTGATCGGACACATTCTACTGCAGAATATTCTATGGCTAAATGAATTGAGATACTAAAAAGTAAGTGATAACGTTAAAATGCTATATGTATTAAAAATAATTACCAGATTATGATATATTTCACCGATTGTGTTCCTAATCCTAAACATCAATGGTTACTGATTATGCACAAAACAGTGCCGCTAAGGTTTTGTCAAAATCATGATTAAAACATTTTATGGTTTTTATTTTGTCTTTTTTCAAACCCACATTCTTTTTTCCGTAGTGATGTGTATCAGGGTTTCAGTGCTAAAGCTCGCTGAACAAGCGGTTTGTCAAATTTGTTTCTTTGTGTATTCAATTATGTATTATTTAATTAAAGTTTAATATCATAAAAAAATCACATAATACATGCATACAATATGTAATACAACAAGAATATTATAACAATAATGATCGAAGACTCAATTCACAGAAACATTAACATGTTTAATGAGCGAAAACATATTTGAATATATATCGGAATTTATACAAGTATTTGAACAATGAATGCTTTTCTAAATTGGGTCATTGTCTACTAAAAGATATATTGCAATATTATGTAGTTGTTATCCTGCATGGATATATTCTAGCAATTCCCTTAATGTTACAAGTAAAGAGGAAAATAATCAATTACCTTTTTCTTTTCCATTTTAAAAATACGATGATAACGTGTATACAGTCCCAATAGACTGTGTTTTATTCGTATTTAACATGAAAGCATGTCTCTTAAAGGGATGTTAAATGTGAAACGCCCTGTTCATTTTACATAAATAAACATTATTCAAGTGTAACAGTTTGATTTGTCATACACATTAAATTTCTCGTTACAGAATTTTTCAGTCGATATATAGATATTGTGTACATACATGTATATAAAATATTGCATTATAATGTAATACACTATAGTCTATGTCGTTTATCGTGGATTATGGCGTATTACCAGGCTGTAAAAACGTCGAATATTACGATATAATGATGTTATTTCTTCACTTGCGACTTTTCGGTTTTTATTGATCATTGAAATAAAATACACGGGTCTGTGATGTAATGATCAATGGTTTATGATAATAATCAAATAAATCAAGATATGACATTAAGCAGCATAGGTAGAAATGAAATGAAATGAAATGGGATTTAAGCTGCTACAGTTCTGCTCCTAAACTGGGCTAATGAAGACGGGCATACGTCATACAGTGTGTCATGAGGGAAATTTTGCCCCGGGCAGCGGCACTACGACCTACACTTATGTCGAATTCCAACTGTCAAGGGATCTTTTACGTGCACACCAATGTGTACGTACCGGACCTCCGTTTTTTCGTACCATCCGAACAGCTACACTGCCGTCCTTGTCAAGCCCTCCGTCCTGCATCACAGGCAAGGGAAAAACACGCCGACTTCTTGGCTAGCGAACCAGCGTCTAATCTACTTAGCCACCGCATAGGTAGAGTTGGCTACTTACTGTCACAAAAAAGCCAGTTCGCTCACATATTTAAGACACACAAAGGTGGCGGTGTAAAATCAATGGAAACCGATGTAAACTTAAATGACCATAGCTTAATAGAATTGCTTGGTTTGAATAATATGAATTTAAATTGTTTAAGATGCATCATCTTCCCAGTATGGGGCGGGATTGGGTTAAAATAAATGCATGGACGATAGTTACGAAACATGTCTTTCCAAAGGAAAACTTTAACACAAGCCTTAGTCTAGTCTCTATTTCAATCAATATATAACGTCCAAGCAAAGTCATTTTCCAAATGATTAAATTCAGTGAAACATGTTGTAATTTGAGATACACGTGATAATTATATTGTAAAATCGATAAGGTAACATTACCTATAAAAGGGAGGTAATCCCTGTCATTTATTGGCTTTATTCTGGTGATCTTAACCTCTGTAATCACAAAGAGCCTAACATCTCACGCTCATCTGATAAAAATATATACCGGCGTTAACCAATTCGATTTTGTGCTAGACCAGGCCTGGAGTTTACAAAGCATTCCCAGGCTAATGTTGAGAATTTACTCAACTTTCAATCACTGTTTATTCGACCCAGGAAACTACAATAGTTTTATAAAGGGCATTGTTTTAGTTGCAATAAGGTTTATTTGAGTAAATTCTTCACTTAAGTCGAGAATACTTTGTGAACTCGGTGTCTGGTCAAAAGAATATATTATAAGCAGTGGCGTCGTTTTAGTAGCCAATCATCCGAATTCATGTATGTTTAATTCGACCCCTGAGTCATGAATATTCACCAACGTCTGGCAAAGAATAAAAATTCAAACACAATTCTTCAGTTCTACACCAAAATGTTAACAGAGATGCCATGCAAAACGGAATTACTATTCCATTTTTAAAATCAATGGATAGTGGATTGTCTCATTAGCTTACTGTATTCATACATCACCGAATGACAAGGACAAATTTCGAAACCAGAAATGCATAATGTTTCCACAGCAGAAACAATAACGTTATGCATTGTTGGCATGACGATCAGTTTCGAAAGGTTTTTGTGAACACAGCATAGTTTTGTTTCGGACATGAATCTTGGCGCGACTGGATAAGAACTGTCGAGATTTTAGACGTCCGTTTCATACTTTTGCAAAGTAACTCCTGTCGGATTAATCAGCATCTCGTTGTTCTACCGAGGGTGATATCGCAGACAATTCCTATCTTAGCGCAAGCAAATGATTCTTTCGGAGTACCCCGAGTTAACCGACGAGGTGGAGAAGTCCCACCTATCTACAAGCAGCGAGGTGGCGGTCAGTATTGAATAATCCAAAGTGTTATATTCTGTTGAATAAAATTATGATTATTAACTTACTTTCAGTTGTACATGTTTCCAAATTTAACAAGATCTAAACAATAAGAAAGTATACGTCCTCAGCTATGTGCTACAGGACTGATAAGCCAAGTAGTGATATCAAACGTCCCAATAATTTAGAAAATCCTGTCTTACGTGGTCAGACTGGAGCAAATACAATGCATGAGAAGAGTGTAAAATGACACATTAAATTATGATGAGTGCCCTATGTCATCATTGCGTTATGAAAACGTTTTAACCGATGAAACTTTTATTCATACAGTTATTTGAATACAGACCTTTAACAGGCACCACTGAAGAACTTTAAATCAAGACCTAACTAACGTTTGTCAACATCGAATTTCACTGCTTTTTTTACATAAAACTTTTTAATATCGACAAATACCTTAATATTTTCCTGTAAGAAATGTTGTCACTAACCTTGCGTTGAACATGTAGAGAAGACGATGAACTGTGGCGTCTGTCAGCCAGCGAGAAGGGTAAAATACCATCTCTCGGTCTTAGAAAGGATGTCCGGGTTCCAATTGCACTGAACATAGTGATGCTGTATGATGATCGAGTCTGTGTCAAGTTGGGCATAAAATGTTTCTTAATCCCGAAAACACACATTTACACCCATTTTAACAATGCTAATTCACAAACCTAATAAAATTCTTAGAATAAACTATAACGTCAATCTTCTTCCAGTAATGAGTTTAGACTTTGACTTTTTTTTAATTTATCTCATGATAAATGGATGAGAAAATAAATCATTCTGTTATCCCTCTGGCTTGAAAATATAAATGATTTTTGTTTAAGTAATTTATAATGTTACAACGTCAGACCACTAATGACAAATCGGCGATTACGACTTTACAAAAAATACACATTGCTCAACTGAACTTGATTTCCCAAGGCTTCTCCGGTTCTCAAATGCTGAGATTTTTGCTCCATGTTACTTTTATATCTTGATGTGAATTTCAGACAAACTGGTTATTACCATTGATAATTGCTGTGACGATTTATGCAACATTAACCACAAAATGTTGCAATCGGGGCGGATTTGACAAAAGAGTGGGACGCTAGGCAATGCCATGATATACATGTACTTCATAAGCAGTAGTTTCCGTCTTCAAATGGTTCTTGTGTTTGATCATTTACTAGAAATAGCAGAGCATAGGGAAGAAGTCTGATTAATAAAAAGGGTAATATCTTTAACAGAAGCGGGCTTTGGGTTATCCTATATGGTTAGGACCATTTCCTTACAAAGTAATCCGCCCCTATTTGTACTAAACAAGAAAAGCAGACGAACTAGCATGAATAATATATCACAATTCGAATATTACTATTGTAATCTAGCAGGTAATTTAGATACAAGAGTATCTAACACCCAAGCAGACAACCTTAATGAACCCAATACAAGAAATTTTGGTATTCACTTTAAGAACATCCAAGTGAGAGAGAGAGAGAGAGAGAGAGAGAGAGAGGGAGAGAGAGAGAGATGGGGTTTAACGTCCACTAGAAATAAACTAGGTCATTTCGAAATTAATATATGGTTTGAGTTTATTTCAATAATTCACTTGCGCGTAGGGTCTTTAACAGTGGGGGGATACCGGAGTACTCAGACAACACCCACGAGGTTAGAAAGACCATCCAAATACTCAATGACATCACAAAAGTTACAAACAGTGCCAGTTTTAGATGCAGATGACTACAGCGCGTGTACGAAAGGCTTGTCGCTGTTTCAAAAATGGTACACACTTTGTCCAGGGAACGCGGGGTTTGGGAGGGGGGGACTAGATATTGGATATCTGGGCTTCAGTCTGACACGTCTAATACAGGTAAAGTCCAAATAAATAAATAGCATCAGTAATGTATTAATTGGAACCTGATACATAAAACCTAATTTGTATCATACAATAAAGTATGGTAACCCATTATAGACCAAACCAAAAATTAAGTGAAATACAATAATAGTTCGATCCAACTTACACATCAATTCAGAGGGTGCCAACAGTAATAAAACAAATCAGAGGATAGTATCAATAATATGACAAGGCAAGCGATGGGGCCATTAGTGCACCAATTCAGAAGCATCAACAATAAACTAATCCAGAGGCTGACGTTAGCGATACAACAATCTTTGGGGATGTTTGCAATAATTCAGTGAATAATATCGTCAATACATGTATATATCAATCCAGAGGATGACATTAGGTATACACCAATTCAGAGGATAACATTAGCCATACACCAATTCAGAGGGCGATATTAGTATTACACAAATTCAGAGGATGTTAGCAATGATTCCCAAACCGCTAGTATTCCAATGCCGGGGATCACATTGGTGATACACCAATAGTGAGTGATATCAGTAGTACCCCAATTCTGAGGATGACATCAGTGATACACCACTTGTGAAACCGGTAATATTCTATAGATGCAACAAATGATATAAACGTATTTAAACGAATTAATCAATGAATAACTGGTTTGATCATTTTGTTTGCCTAAAAACAAAAGAAGAAACTACTTAATTAAATTTGGGGTGTTCATGTATCTTGTCAAACGGAAATGTTTCTGCATTAACACGTTACCAGATAAACGTTCAGATAGTACAGATAAAACCTAAATCAAAAATAGTAAACGAGATACCATACAACCTGAAGAGCAATTAATTCAATACTTGAATGAAAAATGTACTTCTTCATGAAACCAAATCATTAAGACGACGAATCCTTTAAAAATTATCCTCGTTGCAAGAAAGTGGCCCACTTGACTCGAGTGACATAGTAATTATCATACTATCAATGAAAGGGGAAGGGGAATGGTGTTTAACGTCCACTCGACACAAACTGGGCCATTTCGGAACTAAATGCAGTCAGATTTATTCCAATAATTCGGTGCGCGTTGGGGTCTTTAGCAGTGGGAGGAAACCGGAAAACCCGGGAAAATTCACGAGGTTGGACAGGCGATCCCACTCCTTGTCACGCACAACCGGGGATTCGAAACCACACCAGTTGGCTCAATGACTGGCTTTATGATACAGCGCCGACGTGCTACCCCCCCCCCACCACCCCCACCACCACTATCAATGAAAGTCTTATAACAAACAATGTCACTCAAAAACAATATACTAGGATTTATCAAGTACATATAAAACTTACTCTACATCATCTTAAATCTTAAAATATTAAGCACAGAAATTACTAGAAAACATAGAACCTTACACAATTTCAAAGTTATATCCAAACACAGTCTCAGTAAGATGAATTCCACGGTCTCTAGTAGGAATACAATAATTACATTTCCCTACAGATTAATCCTAGTCCAGTAATTAGACAGAGAAACAATACATACTTGAAACTAGACAATCTACACCGTGTATATAAAAGACTCAAGAGTCAAGGTACCTCAAACAATCTTCCTTTATCTGTTGGTTCAATATTTGAAACAATTGTTGAGCATTAGGTGAGAATAAGTGTTTAATAAATAGCTTGACCAATACAATCGACTGACCAGTAAATATATATCTATGTATTGTTATCACTATAGTCAGTATAATACTATTGTCATATGACTAGCCTTGGGTGATAATGCTAAAACAATAATGATGTCATTATCTTGGGCATTTGAATCAATAAGAGCATAAGTTCCACAAACACCAATTAATATGCCATGTGGGCGACTCTACCAATCAATTATCAGGATTACAATATCATTATAATTATAAGATTTACATTTAATCATATGTTATTATTAATTCCACGGAAATTGTTTTTATCCAGGTCTGCATGATTTCGAGAGTATTGTTTGCATCGAAAGGAAATGGTCCTGGAGCGTGGTATATGTACATCAAGGACGTCTGATTGTGATGTATTGTTCTAGTTTGTATAAAACTGCACGGTCAATGTGTAATCAATTATATGCATTGAATGTTTTGAAGAAGCTCATTTTGGGCGGAATTGTTAGCTTATGATTTGATTAAAGAAGTGGTTTATTTTTTGTTGACTGAGCGTGTATACATATACATGTACATTTTCATTAACCCCGTTTACATTACAAATTTTAGCCATGTCAGGAACGGTTTTGGGAACAAAGGGGTTAATTTCTTTGTAGTGTAAACGGATCAAATATAACCGTGTCGTACTGAGAACCGTGTAAATCTGGGATGCGGTGGTCTCGGCACTGTTCTCAGTACGCGCGGTTACATTTTTGTAGTGTAAACGCTATCCGGTCTCGGAAATGGTTCTCGGCGCGGATTTCTGCATATGCCTTGCATCAATGTTGATACTACTGTGTGAGTTCTGGTAAATAATAAACGGATTTCTTCGATTATGAACAAACTAGTTAACTTTGGTTATTATAAACTTACCTGTGTGTTTAAAATGAACTCCCGTTAAATAAAATCGATTGCACCACTAAATGTCCCAACGTATAAAAACAGTTCTCTCTTGAAAAATTGAAATCCCACAAACTTTCGGTTACGAAAAATATCAATATGGCAGCTGGTTACGTCACACCTCGGGAGATATCACTTTGTATCAGGGGTGACAGCATAGGAAATGTGGCATTTAAAAGCACGTCTCGATTCGGCATTGAGTTTGAGCGTTCGCACACATAACAACCTGTATTTTTTAAAATTTGTTACCGACTTAATTATTTAATTAGCGGCTCGGATGGGATAATTTACTTTTTAACACGCATGAGGAACAAAAATAACTACATTCTTTTCACGGGCCTTAAATATTACCCATCTTTATGATATGATGATATGGTATGATAATATTATTATTTAACATATATGCAGGCCATTTACAATTAATGTTCCGCTTCTTACAGGGTGTTACGGACTTATCGGAATTGTATCCGCCACCCAATGCCATTAGGCACCTTGAACGCTGCCGCAACACGCATAAAAATGTCACTGAAGCGGTTATTATTTGATCGAAAGAATGAGATCAAATTAATAATACACTCAGAGTCCTCAGACACTTCGGAGGTGTGTTTCGTGATCCGTGTTAAACTATTTATAAAATAAAGAAGATAGGATATTAAAATTTATATTTTATATATGACTTTATTTTTACGAGTATCCGTGCAATCAGTGATTCTTTCATTGTGAATAAAATTTGATAGACTGGCGATCAATGGTTTCAATATAAAGCTCCTATGTAATTGCCTTCAATTGATATTTTCGTCGCCCAAACTCAAACGATCGTAATGTTGGCGCTTTGCTTTGAGCATAGCACGTGGTTTCCAAAATATGCGTCAAATTTAAACAACCTCGCTTCAGTGTGTTGGATTCGTCCAATATGTGACGAAAGCAATGTTATTATCCACTCTGTCGAAATAACAAGTAAATATTCAAATTTTTCAAGAGAGAACCGGTTTTATTCGTTGGGATTTTTAGTGGTGCGATGGATTTTATTTAACGGGAGTTCATTTTAAACACACAGGTAAGTTTATAATAACCGAAGTTAACTAGTTTGTTCATAATCGAAGAAATCCGTTTATTATTTACCAGAACTCACACAGTAAGTCTTTTCACTGTGACTGAAATCATTTAACGTTTTATGAGCGTTTCCAAGACAGGTTATTGTAAAGAAATGTAAACAAGTTATTTTTCTTGAAATTTATTGCGGCCTTGAACAATTCTTAGAAAGAAACGCTTATCGCGGCCAAGTATAACGGGGGTGTAGTCTAAACCATTCAGACAAATATTAGTCTGGATGGGTTGTCAACATTTGAGAATAACTAGGTCATTGGTCAGATTATCCGGTCTTTTTCATCATGACGAACATAATCTAAGGGAACTAACTTGCACTATCGACCCTCACGAAATTAATATCCAATACTGTTAACCTTTTATTGTAAAATTTCTCTGTTCATGGATCACGTCTATGTTGGTTTTTTTTTAATTAGCTGTATCGTTTTAAGATGTGTGAAAGATAAATGTAATCCAAGTTCAGTCTTCTAAAAGAGATAGGCTTAGGGTTAGTTATCCCAAAAATACTCATTTATGTAAAGCGGCCATTGTTGAATCTGAAAATTTGCGAACCTTCCCAAACGTCCTTCCATAAACAACCACTGACCGTATGTTGAAGACTAGGGGGTATTGGGTGACCGAAACTAACAATTTCATAAAACTGTTAGGTAAAGGTAAAGTAGAGTTTAAGATCATGTCCAATCTCAAACGTGCTCCCTATAACAAAGAAACTGTAGCACCATGAACCTTTCTGTCAGACGTGGGGGGGGGGGCTGGCCATTGCCACATCCTACGTACGACCCATGCATCTTTTCTTACTACATATTTTAGTAGCCTTGTAATCGTCTAGAATTCGTCTCTGTGTGTCTTTGCTTCTCCTTCACGTTGTGTATTACTTCTTACTGTTTTCTTAGGACGGTTGTCTTACCAGGAATAACAATGCAACAGTTCGTTCTACATTTTATATATCAAGCTGGATACATACAAGCATAGTATAGTTAACACTGGGCGAGTTTGCTGATAGAAATGGCTATCTTTCGCCTTCCAGAATCGGTCTGCTGTCTCGGAACTCAGATGGCAATCTTTCTAGAATCTAAATGCAGTCTGTCTTAAGGGTATAATATAGTTTCTTTTGGATGTTCATGAACACGAACCTGTGCGTGCAATTGGCGATATGATTGGTTAAATTAAGTCAAATGACGCAATAGGGTCAATTTACATCATTTTATATTGATTACATTAAGGTTATTATTATGAAAACATGTAGTCTTGATTTCCATGTTTATTTTTTGGGATAATATAGCTTCACAGCAAGATTGATCAATACTGGAATCTAATTCCTGTTTTCAATTCGAATATTCTGAAAAATATTGAAGTAGAGATCGCGGGAGAGAGGGTAACGTCCACTGGACTCAAACTAGGTCATTTCGGGATAAACATAATGATATAATTTTTTTTCAATAGTTCGCTTGCGGCTAGGGGTCTTGATGAGAGGAGAAAACCCACGAGGTTGGACAAGCAATCCTACTCTTTGTAAAGTAAAACCGGAGAATCGAAGCTACGCTCACTGACTCGATGACAAAACTTATGAAACAACGCGCACGCGCTAAACATTTAGCCATCTAAACCCCCAGCTCCTCCAAGATCTATACACAATTTGTTTTATGTTTATAATGAACATCGATTTTAAAGGCCATTTAAAGAAAAACTGGTAGGAGTAACGGTTGACATTAACCAGGTAAAATATTTAAAAATAACAGTAGTTTTTAAGACGACTTTATGTAATTACAGAATACTGTTAAGGTCTCACATGACGTCAATAATGTAACGTACACTTTCAACTTCTTGCGCAATTAAAAAAAAAATAATCTAATAAAAATGGAATTTGCTAGAAGGGTTGGTATTTTTATGCATTAAAATTAAATTTTATCTAAATCTGTTCACAAAGAAATGTGATATATTCACCCAAAGCAGACATAAACATGTACCGATACCCAAGAAAACGACCTTGCCATTTACCTAAAACTCTCTAAACGTACTCACATGCGTAATAGGGCATCACAGAAAACAGATGTTTATTAGCGGTGTGTAATGATCTATGCCGATATTCATCCAATGCCTGCTTTTAAACATGCATAATAATACGTAATAAAATATAACACTTGAGCAGGCTATACGTAACTTATTAAGTTACCTTATGTATGAAGTAATATAGATACCGTTTTATAATAGCTTATTAAAGAGACATTACGTAAGATTTAGATAAAGAGCTAGTCATTCGTTCTATAATAGTTTGAACGTAGATAACGTAAAATAAATAATATGAAAATTTTATTCAAATTATTCTATTGCGATCGAAAATATTAACCTTTGAAGATTTGACAAGATGTGCAATAATTTCAGCCACGTACTGGTTGTTCGAAGCTAAGTCTCGCTCCTCCATTTTTCGGTTAAATCAAAATAAGGCTGGGCGGTTCTAATCCATTTACTATCGGAGAAATCCGATGACATCGAGCGTTAATTATGGCCTGGATCCGTTAATTAATGTCTAATTAATAATTTAGAAAACATTTCAGGGCTAAAGAAAGGCCTGCAATAGGCAAATTTAGCCCTTCCATAATGTATGTTTAATATGACTATTTTATTTTTCGATTATATTTAGTATTCGCTAAAAAACAAAAATAATGTTTCGTCACATCTGATACTCGTTGTGGGACTGCTATTACTCCCTTGAAATCGACACACCAATTTTCACCATTCACCGTTTATACACAATTACACTGGTTTGGCAGTTGGAATTCGATACATTAGCCCAGGTTAGGCGCAGAAGGGTAGGACGTTAAACCCCATTTCATTTCATTTCATTTCCTATGAATAGAATTAACTATAAATTAAGCCAAATGACTCAATGAGTAAATTTCCTAATCACATGTATTTTGTTGAAAGATAGAACCAGTTTATTATGGTTCTTTAACTCTTTTTACTGACGGCACACGGGTGGACATTGTGTTCGAGTCCCTTCCGAACGGAGGGGTTGTATGGCCAAATGGTTAGCGTGCGCGCGCTGTATCATACGGCCTGTCATTGAGTCAACTGGCGTGGTTTCGAACCCCCGATTATATGGCAAGGAGTAGAGTCGGCAAGAAGTAGGGTCGCCTGTCCAATCCCGTGGGTTTTCTAAGGGTACTCCGGTTTCCACCCACTGCTGAGGACCCCTATACGCGCATACGACTTATTGAAATAAAATTAAGCCATATGTTACTCCCGAAATGGTCTAGTTTGTGTCGAGTGGACGTTAAACCCCATTTCTCTCCCTCTCTCTCTCTCCCTCTCTCTCTCTCTCTCTCTCTCTCTCTCTCTCTCTCTCTCTCTCTCTCTCTCTCTTCCGAACGACTAGACTCCCTTTTCCAGGCCCAGCACCACTGAGAAATTTCGAGGATTACTGAGCTGACCTATACTCATTGAGCCACGTTGGTTTCAGAACAAAATTTTGACTAATGACTGGCACTTCGAAGATAAGTTTCTCTCCCCTCGACAATAGACACAATAATCATAATTTCTACGTTATTATTGGCGACTGTACTTTTATACAACTGACAATTGACAAGTTTTATCACGTTTATCAGTTGATAGATTCTTTTAAATTTTCATACCGTTATCATTTTCCAAACTTTTCTCCAAAGTTTTATCATTGATTTAATGTGGAGATAAAAAGTACAAAAACAAAGAAAATATTAAATATATTACTTTGAGTACATTTTGAATGAATTTTTACTTTACGACAATACATTACCGCGCTAACTAGAAAACCAAAAAAGAAAATATTATTTGAAAGTTGAAAGCAATGCTGTTATAATTAACCGTACAGGGAATCGAAGTCTAAAAGGAAACAATTATCGTAATTTGATTTAAAAGCCTTGGTATTTTTGCGATATGACCGATATAGTATTACTTCCGGAATGATGTTTTGAGAGCTAAATAGGTGGAAATATCGATAGCGACATTTAAAAGGGTAAATTCCCCAATGTACCAAAAAAAAACAAAAAACAATTTGTTTAAAATTTCACGTTTTACAGTTGGGATATAACATGTTGACAGAATGTGTAGTCCTACTGTTGAATCCCGGTGGCACTGACTCTTACACGTCATTGACTGACAGGTGAGATTGATGTGAATGTGTTTAGCAAGGACATATTATTATGGACATAATATATCCTCCCCGGATATTACACTACTCCTTTTCTTTTCCTCATTCGTCGTATTATGTCATTTTATCAAAATTGGTCATGGTGGGATTTGTCAGACCACCATGGATCGATTATGTGAAGTTGTTGACGCCAAGTTTGTTGGGGCTCGCAAATAAGGGACATGTGTTACCAAGTGTTCCATACATAGTAAAGCATACCTGGTGGGGTTAAAGGCACCATTCAATGTTGTCTATTTTGTTCGTGTTTCATCACCATATAGTGTTATTTCCAGTTTATTCTCTATGTGGGAGTTGGATAGCCAAATGGTTAGCATGTGTGCGCTGTATCATATGATCCATCATATCGTACGGGAGCCAAAAAAACCAGTTACCTTTCATTTCACCAAAACGTACATGACGATAGCTTGTCTTAATCGTTTTGTTTTACGTTTTTGAATTTATAGTTCCTTGCATTATTCCCCGAGATTATCTAGCACCAGATTGACTCAATTTCTGTTTGACTAGATAGATTCTCTTCTATTTTAGTCACAAAAAAAATGTTACTTGAGCCATCACATATTTGCAATTAGAAGGGTAGACATACAGGCTTTACATATGGTAATCAGTTGACCCAATAATAATAACCAAAAATGGAAAAAATATTTAAATACGTAATAATATACTTTTGGGTTGCTTAAAAGCTCGCAAGCACAGACAATAGTTCATAAAGACATACTAATTACTAATCACCAAATTTAATTGCTTTAAACCCAACTTTGTGTTCTCCTCGATCGGTTTGATGCTATTCATGATACTCGACCAATATCACGATTTCCTTGAAACCCTATCGTTAAGGTTATTATGTTTAGTTAACCCAGTATTATTAAATACCTTTATTACTGACTAAGTTCTCTATAATAATACACAATCGGCAGCGTTCGGAATTTTCTACCTAGTTACCAATTGTATATGCCCTTGGGTATACAGTGACTCAGCTGTAACAAGAATCCCCCTCTAGAAGCTTGGCTTGTGTTTCCTGTTCATTATAAGCTCACGTTATGATTTCCAGTTATGGAAGGTGGCGTAAATCTCTCCCTCTATTCCTTCCAGTTGAACTGCTTTCATTGCATTAAGTAGGATCTGATGACAGGTTACATCTACTGTGAAGGTCCATATGCAACTGCTGCATTTTCCCGAAGTCCGCTTCGCAGGTGGGTGACTTTAATAATGTGCCGGTAATTTCGGTTAATGCTCCCTGATCTACATTAAAATCTACAACTCATCCAAGTCTTAATAAAATTACATTACATAACTGTTGTGTTCATTAACTGTCATTACACTACCGACCTGGAACCTGTTTCTCGAAATCTTATAATAACATTATGCAAGAGCAAAATCTGCTTATTACAGGTCTTTTTTTAGGCCTGAGATGTTATCTAAATAATCAATTAGACATTAATTAACATATCGAGACCATGATAAACTCTTTATGTCAAGGCTAGCCTTCGATGTTGGCGGATTAAATTTTTATATGCCGCTTATTGGCCGTTGATAATTAAATCAATCAAGTGGATAATCGAGACTATGCTGTTTATATTAATGATTTGAGTAATGATGACCGAGGCTATGTGAATATTTCAAACGCTTTTTTCTCGGCTAATAGTGGTTCAATTTGACTGAAATTTCCAGCAAATTATCTTTACACTATCTAGTTTTCAACTAGTATAGTGCGAACTGCCATCTCTTTATCCTATCTCCCATAATGTAACTTTAACTATAGATAAAATTCAATTTTAAGTATATACATGTACTTCAATCGTGATTGGCCAAAGCACGAAAATCAATATAATATTATCAAATCACAAAAATTTGGATATTATCATAGCGAAAATTTCGTGAAAACAGGCCCCTGTTGTGAGATCTAATGAGTGAAACAAGCATTATGCAAGAGCTAAATCTGCTTATTGTAGATCTTTCTTTGAGTCTGAAATATTATCTAAATTATCAATTAAACATTAATTAACTTATCCAGACCATAGTCAACTGTCGGTGTCAACGCTTGTGATATTTACCGGATTAGGACCCGGTTTGCTGCTCAACTTGCATTCATGATTTAATCATGAACTGGATAATTGAGACTATGATTTATCTTTCCGACTTTAGTAATGATGAACGCGGTTAATAAATCGATTCTGAATATTTTTGTAATAAATTTTCTGTTGTTAAATTTAACTTTCTACGTTTTATTAGGCCACCTATAAAAGTCGAACCTTAATCCGACAGGACCGATACTGGATGGTGGTCTACATGTTTATCAGTGTGGGTAATTTATAATTTGCAGGTTAGCAGAACTATTAATGAATTAAAATGTAATGAAAATGTTACTTCCTCTGTGATAGTTCAGTATGGCAATTATAGCTGCTGGTCAAATATAGCTTTTACTTAATTAATATCTGTTATCGCCGTGGTAATCCCGATTTTTATCAACACGCCATGTTGGCTGAGAATACACTCAGATAAGTCGTTGATCGACCTTAGAATAAATTCCTATATATGTCTGCAAAACCTAACTTATAATGTAGTTAATCGTGCGAAACTGTTTTTGACTCATAGTTAGTCGAAGATTGGAGATAGACGTATATTCCTAGCCTAATCTGTTCTGTTCATAATCTATCCTGGAAATAAATTCTCCCCAAGAAGATCAAAGAGATGAGTAAGGTTGTGGATATGTTCCTGGTCCAAAACAACAGAGATCCCTTCAAAGTTTCTTGGATTTTTTAATAAAAAAAATACATTCTCCGCCCCGGGGGGGGGGGGGGCATATAAAGGGTTACACTAACAAAATTTTCATATTGGCTATAGACGTCACAATTTTGCAATTTTGGCAATTAATTTCACCCCAGGACAAGACGTAAAAGTAAATCCCAGGATAGCCCGCGTAATTCTCCCTGTATCGAACGAAATAATATTTTACCTTACCTTATTATTTTAAATTCCCTTAAACATGCTAGCTGTCAAGAATATGAGTCTCTTGTAAATAAGAATGGGGTTTAACGTCCACTCGACACAAACTAGGTCATTTCGGGACTAATATATGGTTTAATTTTATTTCAATAATTCGCTTGTGCGTAGGGGTCTTTAGCAGTGGGATGATACCGGAGGACCCAGAGAAAACCCACGAGGTTGGACAGGCGATCCTATTCCTTGTCACGCACAACCGGCCCTTGTAAATCAGCAATATTTTAATATCTTTACCTGCGTTTTCTAAACAAAAGGTTTTAGGTTTGTTCCTAAGGATCCCATCTTTATTTGTATCGCAATATAGAAAACCCACGAGGTTGGACAGGCAACCCTATTCCTTGTCACGCATAATCGGCTCTTGTAAATATAAGCAATATATTTTAATATCTTTACCCGTGTTGTCTAGATAAAAGGTTTTAGGTTTGTTTCTATCCCATCTTTACTCTGTATCGCAATACTTGTACACACACCATTAGCATATTTAATATCTTATTTGGCTTACCGTAAACTTCTGTGAGAATTCATAATCTGCTTTTTCACGTGCCTTCTTCGTTGGTTTGCGAATAAGACTTCTCGTTTTTCGGATCATGGTTCCCTTTCTTACTAAAAGAGACATCTTAACGGATGTGTTGTTTTGAAAGCAACAGAAACAAGTCCTTGCTGTAGCACTTGATTGGGAATGTGTAAGCAATCAGGGAGGCTGATAATTTCTTGTTGAAGAGAGAGTGAGCTGCGAGTACTGTAGTTGATTAATGATCTGTGTCAACGACACCAGAAGCCGAGTCCCTCCGTTGAGAAATAAACCGGTTTATATTCTTATATTCTTGTCCTCTTGGTCTGCAATATCACTTCAGTGGTAGTGAATGTTAAATAAAGCCATTTCACACACTTGTCCTCTTATATTACAGTATTACTCGTTTCCACAGTTTATATTCTTCTCTTAAAGAGAAAGAATAAATGTCATTTGATTTTTGCAAATTATAATTTAATTCATTTGATACTGTGCCTGCATCCAATTCATCCTACACTCATAGTTGTTCAATGGCATCCAATATACATACATTCAGAAAAAATAATAGATGAATAAGAAACAAGAATTCCAGTATAAGTAAAATGAACACACATATTTTAAAAACTAACGGGTGAAATAAAGGCTAAATTCTATTCAAAGGCAAAAATAGGTTGGTTTTATTTTGTAAAACCCACACCAGTAATAAAGTAAATTTTGGTTAATTAAAAGTCCATATAAACCGCGTGCGAATGGAGCTACTGTAAATGATTTATCTGCTAATTACGTATCATTATTTTAAAGGTGACACGCGTCAATATATTGTATTATTGCGGAGCTAATAAGCTTACAATATTTTTGAACCTAGATGCAGGATTGGTGTTCCCTTTTGAACACATGCGTTTATTACCTTGTTTATTTTCACAGGGATGGGCCAAGAACCAGAAATATTAATCCTCTCCATTTGTCTTTTCAAGCTCGGGATAGTGATATGACTATACAAGAAGATCCTTAGCATTGCCCTATGGTCGAGACTACATTTTTGAAAAGAAAGGGTATTTGAAAATAGTTAAATATTGCGAAATATAGCGGTGGCCCATCATCTGAAAAATGTTAGGCAGTTGTAGTTAATATACATGCAAACGGAAAATCAAATAGACAAGTAATCGAATCAAACCGCTACACAGGAACTGCTCTAAAACTTTCGATATTCTAAGTTGTTCTGAAAATCTCAGCAAGGGTCTAACAAACGATGTTTTATTTAAATTACATGTTTCCTCATTTTGATAATCTGTTATTTTTGGATCACGAATTATATTCCCTGTCTTAGGTTATGGCCGACAAAGCCAAACCCATAATTTAATCGATATCAATTAGTGAAAATTGAAATGGACCTTCTTTATTCAATATCAAATTAGTAGCCTTACTCCATTTATTTAAATGGAGTCGCCTCCCTTGTACAAAAATAACGCCTCACCTGATGCTAAAAATATAAGTCATGTGATTTTGTTTGTATTCGCTGAACCTTGGTTGAGAGTTAGGACTCTAAAAAGATTTCTGATGTGAAGTAAAGCAACGTTATTAATTCTTTAAAATGGGGAGAAAGTCAACAATAGCAACAGTTTGTTGTGGTGTACTCGGACTGGTATTTTTAATAGTTGGATTAGCTATGATACCAGTTTTTAAGAATCTCATTAAGAAACAGATTAAAGATGTAAGTGGTGTGCATGGCATTACGCCTACGGTTGAGGCAGCAATGACCGTGGCGTTGATTGCATTGTCATTATACAACTAGATCACAATTATTGATTACAGACACTTTTTTTTCATATTTTAGGGTGGGAGATTTTATATGTTTTGAAACATTCTGAAATTTTTGTACCTCAAACATTTCTAAAATTTAATGTTTCTATAGGTCAATATTATATAAGCTTAGGCTTTAGGCTATTATTATTAGTAGTAGTAGTAAGCTAATATTTATTATTAAATATTAATCTAGGACAGGGATCAATAATTCTGTAATGAATAAGCAGAATGTAATCTAGTCTGCAATAAAGAAATGAAAGGTTATGTGTGCTATAGTGCAAATTGGTAAAAAGATTTGATCGGCATATGGATACATGTATAGGCTATATTTTTTTTTAATTCTTCTTACATTTTAAGTTTAAGGATGATTTGAAAAAATAAAATGCCCATTTAATAATTGTGATGAATGTTATGTAGAATGTCGGATTTGCTAAATTGTATAAGAATTTGATCGTGATATCAAGATCAAATGAACTTTGACTTATTAACTAGTAGGCTATTATGTGCACAGGATCTAGAATGATTGTTAATTGTTTATAACTTGGCTAGATGTTATCTGAATTACAGTAGGCTATGATATTACATCTAACTGAAGGGGTTGCCTCTTAATTTATTGAAGAAACTATTAAGAGATTGATAGAGGGGTGAGGGGGTTAATGTTCAGTTGACACAAATTAGGTCATTTGCGGACAAACATATTGTTCAGTTTGTCTGCAATAATTCACTTGTGTATATGGATCTTTAGGAAACCCACAAGGTTATTAATGTGGGCTTGTAGCCATGGGGGGCTTAGCCCCCTCAAAATTCGAATTAGCCACCCGCCAAATATTTTGGCAAAAATAGTGATTTCTCAGCCCCCCGTGGATCAATTTGACTGAAATTTCCAGCAAATTACCTTTACACTATCTAGTTTTTAACTTTTATAGTGAGAACTGCTATCTCTTTATCTTATCTCCCATAATATAACTTTAATTATCTAATTTTTTTCTATCTAAGGAGTTTAGTCCGAAAATCATAATTACACAAACACTTGAATAATGTTGCTTCTACTTAGGTCAATGTATTGGATATTAAATGGTACCTAGCTTTTTACATGCCGAAATGTGAAGATTAGTTTATTCAAACTCCAATGGGGGGATGGGGGGGGTGACCAAATGGTTAGAACATACGTGCTGTATCATTAGGTCTGTCACTGTCATTGCTGACATGGTTTTGATTCGCAGGTTGTATATGGCAAGGAGTAGCGTCGCCTGTCCAACCTCGTTGGTTTTCTCCAGGTCTTCCTGTTTCCTCCCACTGCTATAAAGATCCCTACGCACAACCGAATTATTGA
Source organism: Patella caerulea (assembly GCA_036850965.1). NCBI lineage: Eukaryota > Metazoa > Mollusca > Gastropoda > Patellidae > Patella > Patella caerulea. Next base: position 21,771,174 of record JAZGQO010000011.1, read on the forward strand.
AATAAAATTGAACCATATGTGTTAGTCCAGAAATGATCTAGTTTGTGTCGAGTGGACATTAAACCCCATTGCTCTCTCTCTCAAACTGCAATGTCAGTACACAGAAAAAATTACCAGCATTTTTTTTTATACCTCTAATTTATTTTTATTTAATAAATTAACATTATATACATGTATAAACTGAACAATCTTATTTTTAGGAGCTCATTACTGTATAGCACAGGGCTGTGTTTAATGTTGTTTATCTTTTCAGTACATTATCTATTCAATGACCTTACAGTTATTTAAAACATTATGTCAAACCCATTCCAAAAAAAAATTATGTAACTGTTCTACATGTTGTCTTAATCTTACTTAATCAGTCATTTTATCATTTAGCCACACTTTGCATGCCATTAAAGAAACATGGCCAGGTTTAGGTTTAGCACTGTTTAGGTTGTAAGCAGTTGGGAAAAAGCATAATTTTTGATTGTCATGATTGTACTATACAGTCAGAGGCTTTAGATTAGAAACTTTGTGAGCCACATCTGACAGACTGTCACTTGAAATTAATTAAAGATACACATTAGATTAGATAAAGAGCTGGCAGTTTTCACTATGATAGTTAAAAACTAGATAATGTATAGGGAATTGTCTGAAAATTTCAGTCAAACTGATCCACTTTGAACCAAGAATTTTGCGATTGAATTTTCCGCCTAGCCTAGATCATCATTACTAAAGTCGGTTCGATAAAAGACATTGTCTTGATTATCTATTTCAAGATTAAATCATGAATGAAAGTTGAGCAGTAAAAAGGATCCTAATCCAGTAAATATCACAGGCTAGTGATGACATTGAAGTTGATTATGGCCTGGATAAGTTAATTAATGTCTAATTAATAACCTAGATAATATTTCAGACCTTAAGAAAGACCTACAATGGACAGATTCACCTCTTGCATAATGTATGTTTAATTTCACAAAAATTTTATCTCAAATATGTTTTGACTTGCCTCAAGATAAAATAGTATGAAATAGATGACAAATTCTAAATCCAAGCACTTATCTAGCCTATATCTATTTAGAGAAGTTATTCTCCATAGACATTTACAAAATTTTTTCAAACTGCTACACATGCGATATAAGACTTTAAAGACCACATCAAATGGTTCAGAAAATTTTTCCATACGGGTACTCAATGGTTACAAAATCCATTTTACGGGAAGTTCAAACTAATCTGATTAAGATTAATTCAGATATTTACGTTTTAGTATCCGACTGCCAAAAACGGTTTTCAAATTTTCAATTACAACCTTAATCCGGTTGATTGGTTGGTGACGTCACAGGCACTACATATAGTATATACACATCATCTTTACAATATATCACTGCCCGTGCAATATATCACTGTATATACACACAGCCAGTTGACACGTGTGTATTTGTTGGTCCAATTAAACATTTGACTGGCATAATCATTAACGTTTAATTTTTTTTCATGTAAGCTACATATCACTATGTAAGTCAAAGCATTTTCAAAAGCCGACATTTCTCGTCTTGAGTTGTAATAAATTATATATTTCTGACTAGAATAATTACCGATTGTATCTTAAGATGCCATATTACCGTTATGTTATTGAGAGTTGTGGAAATTCCAGCAAGGGATTAAGGAATCAGTCAAGCGTTTATGAATACACACCTCGAGTGTATATAGGTAATTAAGGAATAAACATTCCGAATATGCATTCGGTCACTGTGACGTCACTGGCGTCTAAGGGGATTAAGAGTGTTTTCGATAATTGGCAAAGTCGTTTTTACGGGAAGTCTATTTTTACGACTTTGAATGAAGATAACTGAATTAATTTTAGTCGGATTGATGTGAATTTGCCGAAAAGTAGATAAAATAACCATGGAGTATACATATAAAAAAATTCCCAGGACCATTTTATGTGCACTTTAAAATACATCGCCTTCATGGATAGGTAGATTGGCCTCATATTTATAACAAAATTTAATGAGAACGTGCCCAGTTTACATTATTTACTGTAACTGTTGAAGTGATTTCAACCGTATTTTAAACATGTAGGGTATGCCAAGGTAATATGGTCTTCAAGACTAGAGGTCCAGATGTAAATTCTCGTGTTGGTGACCAAGAAAAATATTCAGAATTTTCCAGTCTGGTTTCCCTTGTCAATGGTACAGGACAGGATAAAGGCTCTGGCTAGGAACCACGTCTAGTTTTTTGGAGGATATGAAAAAAACCCTGAGGTCCCATATATACCAGTTCTCTAGTGGGACTTGTAAGAGTTTGAATTCAATTGCTGTCCCATACAAAATTCCTGCATAGCACCCTGTTAGTCTTCATTAATCCGTTTGGAGCAGAAAGTTAGAACTTTAAACCCAATTTCTTTCATCTATTTATAAATAGATAATTATGTATACATATTAACTACATTGTTATAGTTTTGATTGTATTTTAGAATATACCAATAGCCAGACACTCTGAAACATATGACGATTTTATCACTCCACCAGCACCAATCTATTTTCAAATCTGGGTGTTTGATGTTGTAAACCATTTGGAAGTAATAAAAGATGGAGCTAAACCTTACCTGTACCAGAAGGGGCCCTATACATACAGGTAAAAGTCATTTGATTTAATATAACATCAGATTATACTGCTTTTGAATATTGTTTGTTCCTCTCCATTTTCTGTGGTTTATGAATCAACCTTTACTAATTTCCTGGCTGTAGGATATGTTATTTATTCAGTACAAAATGGCACCCGATACCACAATGATCATAAAATATTAATATCTTGAATATACAATAAGATAAGAACATCAGTATTGATTGAAATTGATCAATATTCAATTCTAATTTGTGTTTTTAATTTTGAATATTATGGAAAATAATGAGTTAGAGGTTTAGCTCCTTTGACAGGTGACTAGTCATAGAGTTTTATCATATCATCTGTCTAACATTGACATGTGCAGCTAACAAAGTTTGGGGTTTGGATTACGTATAACAGAAAACACTGATCTTGAATGAGGTGTTTGATTATTCCTTTAAGCATCAGAGTCTGATGATCAGACTCAAAAATTTGACGTTTTTGACCATTTTTAAGTCTGATTATCAGACTCAAAAATTTTCAAAAACGTCAAATTACTAAAAGCTCTTTAAAATTATTAAAACCCTCCTGCACTTACTATAATAGCTATTAACATAATGAAGATTACATGAGACGATAAATTAGATTTATTTTAATTTTGAAAGTGTAAGTCACAAACAATATATATGGAAGATTAATATAAGTCTACGATCATTTTACTTTTATATCCATAAGCTTCACTTGTGATAATGAACCAACATTAAATTATTTAAATCTGAATGTTTCGTTATAATATTTATTTACAGAGAAGAGAGATTAAAAGTAAATGTGACGTTTCATGATAATAATACTGTGTCCTATCGTGAGAATAGGTGGTTTGTATTTGAGGAAGAATTATCAGCCGGTCCACAAAGTGATAATTTCACCACTGTAAACATTCCTGTAGCTGTAAGTTTGAATAATCATTAATTCTGTTTTTAAAAGTGTTCCGGATGTAGTAATGTGTATTTAGCACATATCTGTTCTAATCTGTCAATTTAGATAACTCTTATCGTGATTATCTAAATAAAGTCATTTTGTTGTAATTGAATAATATGTCCCAATCTTTATTCTGGTCAACGAATTGTATTATTTTACAATATTCAAATTAATTGATGATACAAATTTCATATTAACACACCTAATTTAAAAAATTGGAAAAATTCAACTACATGATTTGAATAGGTTAACGTAAACCTTTTCAAATGTGACTTTGATTTTAAAATATTTTCGAACCCTCTGGACAAGTAAAATATGATGTAATGGATAATTTACACAACAAGTAGGACACATAAACATCTAGTACCTAGAATAAGACTATTATTTATTTTCTAGAGCTGCCAAGCCAGCAAGAGTGTTATTGTTCCTTTAATGTTCCTGGGAATGATTGCAGAGATTCAAACTAAGATATTGTGAAAGATGAATCTCTAAAAAGGGTATCAATCAAAAAATGGTTCTGTTCCATTCCGTATATACAAAGATGATAAAACGCAAATTCTATCAAGCTGCCCATTATGTAATGTAGTACATTTTGATATGTATTTTACAGTCAGTCGCTACAAACTTTACATGTTCAGATGGGTCAGTTCACTCTAATTCACATTCTATTTAAAGAGACATTATGTTCTAACCATATCATATCATAATGAGCAGAAAAATACACATGTACTTGACAAAATTGTTTCCTCTGATTCTATGATTCACAAATTTAGTTGTTTATTTGTAGTAATTCTCTCTTTAATGTAAGGTTTCAGATTTACAGAAACAAATTCAAAATGCCAGTTACTAGTTTATTTGTGCCTGACATCTTGTCAGGTTTGAATAAAATCAATAATTTCAAGCCTTTGGATTTTTTAATATGCCCTGTAGTCTTATTGTAAGGTAGTTTTTCAGGAGTGGTTTCCCCCTGTCAGTGATGCAGGTCAATGATAGCTATCTAGTTGTTTGTATGGGACGAATCCAAAGTCCAATGTACACATTGGCGCGCATGTAAAAGGTCCCTTTAGAGTTGGAATTCAATATAAGAGTAGGCTACAGCGCCACTGCCCGGGCAAAATTTCTCTCATAGCACACTGTATGCCATGTCCTTGTCTTCGTTAGCCCAGCTCAGAGCAGAACAGTAGGATCTAAATCCCATTTCATTTTAATTTCATTTCTGTAATACCATGGGCCTTTTTGTCTGACGTGGAGAGCGCGAAGGGGTTGCGGTGGTCAAACCGGTCGCCACATCCTACGTATGACCCATGCATCTTTTCTTACTACATATTTTCGTAGCCTTGTGATCGTCTAGAATTTGTCTCTAGCTGTCTGCTTCTCCTTCACGTTGTGTTTACTTCTTACTGGTTTCTTAAGACGTTTGTCTTCTTCAGTTATAACAATGCAGCAGTTCGTTTTTACCTTTTATGTAGCATAGGTATACATACAAGCATAGTACATATTACAATTATAGTCAATACTAACTAAACTCTTCTCAACCTAGACACCTCGCGGTGCCTAGGACTCTTAGATGGTAACCCTCTGGAATCTAATCAAAGTCTGATGAATTCTCACGAGTATCCTAATTTTGTATCAACTGGTTTTGGACATTCAATTATCTAATTGGTCAAACATGATGTAAATAATTAGAGAGATTGGTTAATTGAGCCCAATGACGTCAAAACCCACCCTTATTTTGTTATGGAAATTTACTCTAGAAATTGCGCATGAGATATCTGTTATCATGTTGTTGACATATAGAAACAGCTATGTTTTGTTTCTATAACCCTTTTTTATACGCCCACATTTTTATGTGGACGTATATTGTCGTCGTCCCTGTCCGTCCGTCCGTCCGTCCACATTTTTTTTGTGAACAGTCTACAGGTCACAATTTTTATCCGATTTCAATTAAACTTAAAATATAGGTTTATCACCATAAGATCTCGGTTCCTTTCGATATTGGCATGTATCGGACTGTAACTTCATGGGTTATGGCCCCTGAATGTACGAAAAATCACGTTTTTTAGCTTGTGAACAGCGTAGAGGTCACAATTTTGAACCGATTTGGATGAAACTTGACATGTATGTTTATAACCCAAAGATCTTGGTTCCTTTCGATATTTGCGCCCATCGGATCGTAACTTCCTGAATTATGGCCCCCGATTGTCCGAAAAATCGCCCTTTTTAACTTGTGGTCCCTCTGGAGGTCACAATTGTTATCCGATTTAAAAATCCGTTTGATTATATCACCGTTGCATGGTTATGAAGGTTGAGTTCGAATTTCGTTAAATTGGGACCAAAATTGACGGACAAAATGGCCGCCGTTTGAACGCGAATAGTGTGAAAATATGTTATATCAAGGTTGTGGACCTTATAGAGGTCACAATTTTGAACCGATTTTGATGAAACTTGACATGTATGTTTATAACCCAAAGATCTTGGTTCCTTTCGATATTTGCGCCCATCGGATCGTAACTTCCTGAATTATGGCCCCTGATTGTCTGAAAAATTGCCCTTTTTAGCTTGTGGTCCCTCTGGAGTTCAAAATTGTTATCAGATTTCAAAAAACGTTTGATTATATCACCGTTCCATGGTTATGAAGGTTGAATTCGAATTTCGTGAAAATCGGACCAAAATTGACGGACAAAATGGCCGCCGTTTGTAAGCGAATAGTGTGAAAATATGTTATATCAAGGTTGTGGACCTTATAGAGGTCACAGTTTTGAACCAATTTTGATGAAACTTGACATGTATGTTTATAACCCAAAGATCTTGGTTCCTTTCGATATTTGCGCCCATCGGATCGTAACTTCCTGAATTATGGCCCCTGATTGTCCGAAAAATTGCCCTTTTTAGCTTGTGGTCCCTCTGGAGGTCAAAATTGTTATCGGATTTAAAAAACCGTTTGATTATATCACCCTTCCATGGTTATGAAGGTTGAGTTCGAATTGCATGAAAATCGGACCAAAATTGACGGACAAAATGGCCGCCGTTTGTACGCGAATAGTGTGAAAATATGTTATATCAAGGTTGTGGACCTTATAGAGGTCACAATTTTGAACCAATTTTGATGAAACTTGACATGTATGTTTATAACCCAAAGATCTTGGTTCCTTTCGATATTTGCGCCCATCGGATCGTAACTTCCTGAATTATGGTCCCTGATTGTCCGAAAAATCGCCCTTTTTAGCTTGTGGTCCCTCTGGAGGTCAAAATTGTTATCCGATTTAAAAAAACGTTCGATTATATCACCGTTACATGGTAATGAAGGCTGAGTTTGAATTTGGGAAAATCGGACCAAAATTGACGGACAAAATGGTCGCCGTTTGTATGCGAATAGTGTGAAAATATGTTATATAAAGGTTGTGGAGGTCACAATTATTATCTGATTTAAAAAAAAATGTTTGATTATAAAAACCAAACAAATTCTAATGATTTTCTGATAATTCCTTAATATGCGACAACTCTTGTTGACTGCCCGGACAATTTGGCTGCTGTGTGGGCGTATGTTTCGTTGCCTGGCAACCTATTTTTTATATAACAATATGTCAATCAAATGTTAGTTGATTTCAGTACACACCTGCGTATATGTGAATATGTTAGAAACATAAAACTATATCTTATCTCCTCATTCCTTGTCTATAATCTTTAAAAACAATGTCACCACGACTATATTGCTACATTTCTATTATAAGGTACATATAGTAAGAATAAGCAACAGTGTTGCTGAAACTTATAAGGTACATGATACTATAGTTACTATAAACAATGGTGTTAGTGACAGCTACCTAGGTCACTCAAATTCCGTGCACATGATGAATTAAATCGTGCTATCAAACCAACAGAATTATGGTAATAAAGTTTAACCATAGGTTAATCATTTCTCCTGTATATTTCAGTTGATAGATAATCTGATAAAAAATGAATATGCTTGGATAAAAGATTTAGTTGAATTACTGTATCAAGTTACAGCTGAAGATGTATTTATTACTTTATCAGTGGAAGATTTAATGTGGGGATACGAAGACCATTTACTCAAACGAGCAGCAGAAATATTAGCTAATTTCAATATCACAATTGATGATCATTTTGGTTTGTTTAAAGGTGTAAGTTAATTTCATCAATTTTAGTTCTGTAATTATTGTTCAGTCCTAATTGATTTTTGAGCATTATTTTTTTTTGTAAATAGATTCAGATAAATATATTTATAACCGGAATACCTGATGTTGTAGGCTATGAAGTTAACAACCATCCTGAATTTATTTGACAACCTCTGTCTTAGTTTGGTTCAACTATTTGAATCTCTGAAATACAATATCTTTTTGCTGAAATACAAACTTTTCTTATCTTTTTGCTGAAATACAAACTTTCATTGTAAATCTGGTTGACTAAAAAAGTCGTCAAATTCAATGCTATATCCATGTGACTGAATAGCCATGGGGAAATTGATCAGTGAAATTCCTGAAACCCTATGGTATTTTATTGATTGTGAAATTTCAGACATATTTATTGCTCTATTACTACATTTTTATACTCCCACATTGAAATGAGGCCGTATATTGTCGTCGCCCCTGTCTGTTAATATCTGATTGACTTTAAATTTATACACAGTCTTTAAGGTCATGAGACGAAGAAGCCTATTGTTTTTCAGCGGTATCAGATAATTATTGCCAAAGTTATGGCCCTTGATCACTTCAAAAAATCTTGTGGATGTTAGAGGCCAGAGTTTATATCGATTGAGTTTAGATTTATACACAGTGTTTAAGGTCATGAGACAAAGAGGCCTATTGATTGTCAGCGATTTCCGATAATTACTGTCAGATTTATGGCCCTGGATCACTTAAAAAAATCTTGTGGACGCTCTAGAGGCCAAAGTTAATATCCGATTGACTTTAAATTTATACACAGTGTGTAAGGCCATGAGACGAAGAATCCTATTGATTTTCAGCGATTTTTGATAATCACTGCAAGAGTTATGGCCCTTGATCACTTCAAAAAATCTTGTGATCACTCTAGAGGCCAAAGTTAATATCCGATTCACCTTAGATTTATACACAGTGTTTAAGGTCATGAATCAAAGAAGCCTTTTGATTTTCAGCGATTTCCAATAATTACTGCCAGGGTTATGACCCTTGATCACTTTGAAAAATCTTGTGAACGTTCTAGAGGCTAAAGTTTATGAATTGTTAATCTTAATCAGATTTCAGAGTATTATAAATGTTTCATTACCGAAAAAAGTAAGAATATGCGACAACTCTTATAGATTGCCCGAACGATTTAGCTGCTGTTGGTGTATGTTTCGTTGCCTGATGACCTATCTTTTGAAATTTAATTTGTGTACTTCAATCCATCTTTATTAAAACATACCATGACAATAAGTACACATTAAGAAGTTATAGGGTTATAGACTGTTATAGCTTAGGCTTACATCATGTCACTGCCACATCCCCTCATGAAATGACAGATAGCGTCGTCAGGGCTTTTTTTCATGTAAAAGCTCTACAGGTCTGAGCTCCGAATTGATTATTTTTTACTTGCAGACATTGTTTATTGGCTCATGCGATAACATTTTCAGAATTTTTGAAAGCTTGTCGGTATTGTCCATTGGAAGAAGCCTATCAAAATGCATATTTTTTAATCACAAATTACGATACTAACACATCCATTTCCATTCAAATTTATGCATTCTTGGTGATAGGCCACAGGACATGATTCCCAACAAATTATTTGTAGACATGGATTTTAGAGCTATCACAGATGACTTTGCTATTGTTGGGTGTATTAGGAAAACCAACAAATTCATATCTATGTTAAAAACTATTATATATAGATATGAATAGATTATTAAAATATGGCAATGACTGGAGTTCTCCTGTAGAAGATTTTGTTTTGTTTCTTCTTGTAGCAAAATGGTACTGATGATGGCTTATATACAGTATTTACAGGCAAAGGAGATAGTAGTAAACATGGTGTTATTAATGAATGGAATAGAATGAAGTGAGTCTTAATCATTAGACTTTTATAATGGTGTTCATAAATAATCATTATTAGTTTCACTCTGTCTGCTGTTGTTTCCGCCTACCAGTATTTTATTCATTTTTATTTAACTTTCAGAACATTGCCCTATTGGACGTCTGCTACTGCGGCCATGATAAATGGATCAGGTAACTGTCATTTCCTGTTATCAGTATAGGTTTTTAATTTTAGTGAATAATTGTTAAAATTGTTGTTTGAATCAAAGGGGAAGTAACTCTACTACCCAACTCTATGATGGAATATTTTAAATAATATGCTATGGAGTGATATGAAATAAAACCTATACCTATAGTTGGTAAGCAAAATTTGAAATCAAACACAGGTACATCAAAGGACTATCAGTTTATAATTTGATATTTTATTTTTCCTGAAGATGGTACGATGTATCCACCATTTTTAGATCAAGACAAACCAATCTATGTATTTTCATCAGATGTCTGTCGGTAAGAAATATTTTCATCAAGAATTCAAATATCATCTGCCAGAATCTACAACATTTAATGTTATTCCGTTTAATTTAGGGTTTTGTTGAGAGACTGAACTCCCCAACAAGAATGTCCTTATTGATCAATACCAGCATGGGATGATAACCTCAGAATTTTTAAAGCACATTTCCCACCTGTTAGACATTAAGCCTTTGGAACTATCAAAGAACCTGTGGGTCAAATGGCGACTTTACATGACAAGAAGTAGGGCATATACCTAAATCAATGGCCCCAGAATTCCCTCTCTTGCCATTGCTGGATTGGCTTCTGATACTTGAACTTTTGAGGCAGTGTGTCTATTCTTCCCATACAATCAAATCTGTCACTTGAGTACAGCAGCGTGACAGCCCTATGTCTAATCTGGGGTCTTCCCTAAAACTTTGGACAGTGATTTAAGGTATTAAAAACGGTGAAAGGCTGTTCGTCTCCATACAGTACTGTTTACATCATGTAATGTTGATAGCCTCGTTCGTCAGGCAATTAGTTTTACTGCAATATTCTGCTATGCACTGGTTAATTGGGCATAATAAAATCATGAGCCTTGACGTCAACATATTTGGTCCAATTTAATGTTCTTTTTTTAAGGGTAATGTCCTTGTAACGCAGTTAGCAATTGGTAGTTAATTGGACTATTGACCAATCATAATTTAGAACAAGATTTGTCTCTCTTTATACAGTATGGAAGTAGGGTCACTTGCATAACCTCAAGGGTTCTAAAATGTGCGAGTCAATTATTGCCAGAAAATTAAACTATATGTTAGTGCCAAAATGACCTAGTTTGTGTAGAATGGACTTAAACTTGGGTTGTCTAGTACCACCTGTAAACCTGAATTATCAGCAAATTTGCATTATGATAAGACAAGGTTGATAATAAGAGGAAATAAAATTTATAAGATTCCTTCGGGTTTAATTATGTTGGTTTTATAAACATAAAAGATTATTATGTTTTATTTTACAGATCTCTTAATCTAGTGTATAGACATGATTATGATTTAAAAGATATTAAAGTTTACCGCTTTGTTGCTCCTCCTAGTTTATTTGAGAATGCTACAGCTAATCCTGCTAATAAAGGATTTTGTACTAAAGCAGAAGGTTGTTTACCAACTGGTGTTGTTGATGTTAGTGCTTGTAGATCTTGTAAGTATTTATAAACTATAGAAATTCTTATAGTGTATTATAACATTCATCTTTCCTAGCTTCAATAGTGATATATTATTAATATACCACAATTCAAGTTGTAGAAATTCATTATAGTAATTACACGATTAATGTAATCAGTAGTAATCAATGATCGATTCATCACTGATGTTTGATTGACATCTTAGGTCCTGAATTACAATCAGCCAGTAGCTGATCTATTTTACAACATATATACAGTGCGGGACTGGGTCCACCTGTCCGTGACAGGTGGGCCTAAGCTCAATAAAAAAAAGTGGGCCTAAGCCTATGAGCAAAGAAGAAAAAGAGAAAGAAAGGAGAGGGGGAGGAAAGGAAAGAAAGACGAGAGGGGAGGACAGGACACACTCATTCTGTTATCTAATTGTATCAGGAAATCAAAAATTTACCTTCTTCTGCTATGGTCTGAAATGCTTGGAAAATGGTTTTGCAGTTGTCAAGTTTCAAAATTTTCCTGTGCGGGAGACAACTCTTGGACGACCCCCCCCCCCCCCCTTGGACGCTCGTTCGCCTCCACCGATATATTCTATTGTTTATCGCAGTGTACTGTGTGGACTAAACTTTGTAAACTATGTGTACGAGTCGTTGAATGGGTGAACTTTAGGTCATAAGGTCTGTCATTCAGTTATGTGGTGCTGTTTAGATCCCAACCTTGTGGGTATTCTTTGGGTCCACCAGTTTCCTTCCACTACTAAAATACCTGAAATTACTTAGTTTGTGTCAACTGGATGTTCAAACCTATTTCTCTCCGTCTCTTTTTGATGCTCTGGCTGAAATTGTATCAGTGAATTATTTAGTTCAAGGGAAATAACTTCTACTTACATACTGAACAAGCTTTATTAAGAATTACAATCTTCCAGTGTGTAATACGGTTCCCTGTTGAAAGATATATTTCATATTTTATTGTATTTCACTAATTTCAGCTGCACCTATCGTTTTATCCCAGCCCCATTTTCTAGCAGCAGACCCGTCCATAATAAACAGTGTTGTTGGTTTACATCCTAATACTGAAGAACATCAGACAGTTCTAGATGTAGAACCAGTGAGTATAAAACAGTTCACCATAGTAATATAAATTGAATAAAATCAATAATGAATGGTTTTCTTCAATCAATGGTCATGATAAATGGTTTTGATTCGTAAACTTACAACTATTTAAATAAAAATATACTAGTATAGTAAAATAATGTTTAGTTAATCAGTGTTTTACAGATTCTTAATGTAAGAATAGGTGTATTTTTATGTTAATATGAAGGGGAAGTAAGTCGGAGTGTGTACATACAACCTCAATATTTTCTACTTTACTGAAAGGATGTCCTCTACATAAACAAATTATTCACATAAAAATATACTATATATTAGTCCCAAAATGACCTGCTTGGTGGTGATGGAAGTTGAAGAGTAGTTCATTCACCTTCATTTTTGTATGCCAACATTTTCATGTGGACGTATATTGTGAACAATCATGTTTTTAGCTTGTGGATGTTTGCACATATCGGACCATTTCTTCCCAGATTATGGTCCCTGATTGTACAAGAATTCTCGTTGTGGCCTGTGGTCCCTCTAGAGGTCACAATTTTTATCTGATTTTAAAATCTGTTTGAATATATAACTGTTACACCCTAATGACCATTAAGTTTGAACTTTGTATAAATCAGACAGAAACTGCCTGACAAAATGGCCGCTTCTTGTGCGGAAAGAGTGTAAAAGTATGTAATACCAAGGTTGTGGACCCTCTAGAGTTCACATTTATTATTCGATTCTAATGAAACTTAAATTACATGTTTATATCCCAAGGTTCTCGGTTCCTTTGATATTGACGCACATCGGACTGTCACCTTTTGGATTGTGGCCTCTATTTGTACTCAAAATTGCTTTTATCTTGTTATCTGTTGATTTCTTGAAGAATGTGGTTATATCTTGTTTTATTTAAATATAAATTTGTTTTTCAATAGATGACTGGTACTACAATGAATGCAGCAAAAAAATTACAGATTAATATTCACATTATGAATGTTTCTTATATAGTGTAAGTAACAGTTTCTCTAATTATTCCTGTAGTTAGTTTTGAAACCATGAACCATAAATATTCCGAGAAACCATAACTATACATCCTGATGATGTCATTTATGTATTTAAAGCAGTTTATACTTAATAGGCATTGAAAAAATCTACATAATATGACCATTGGCCTGTTGAGGTCACATATCTATTTTAAGAATTTTTTAATAATTTGGTTTATTTCGCAACCCTTTTTTTTTGTTGGTAAATACCCCTGTTATTTGTAGGTAAATACCCATGTTATTTTTTGGTAAATACCCATGTTATTTTTGGGTAAAAACCCATTAAATATGAATGTTTTGAATAACAGTTTACTTCCTCGTGTATTCAAAGTCTATTATCAAACAGATCAGATGTGTTGAAATATATCAAAACCAGACTTATCACTTCCTCAGTTCTTCCCACTCATTTTACAACACAGCAGAACTAGGCCAGTACACCCACATCAATTCTCTCTAATTTATTATTAACAATGTATGTGTGTTGATGTATCTTGGGGGGTGGGAAATGAAATGAAATGGAGTTTAACGTCCTACTGTTTTGCTCCTGAACTGGGCTAATGAAGACGGGCATACGATGTGCAATGGAGGAAATTTTGCCCGAGCAGCATCACTACAGCTTACTCTTATATCGAATTCCAACTGGCAAAGGATCTTTTACTTGCACACCAATGTGTGCACAGGACCTTGATTTTTCGTCCTATCCAAATTCCAACTGCCAACTATATCGAATTCCAACTGCCAAAGGATCTTTTACATGCACACCAATGTGTACACAGGACCTTGATTTTTTGTCCTATCCGCATGACTAGACAGCTGTCCTTGTAGGGCCCGCCATCCTGCATCACTGACAAGGGGAAATCTGGATGAACTTTCTCAGCCAATGCAGGGATCGAACACCCGACCTCCAGGCTAGAGAGCCAGCGTCTTACCCACTTAACCTTGGCGATACCCCTTAGAGTATGGGGTGGAGGTTGGCTGGCCTAATGTATCGTAAGGTCTGTCATTGAGTCAACTGGTATGGTTTCGATAACTCGGTTGTCTCACTGTTATATATCCCTACGTGCAAGAAAATTATTAAAATAAAATTGAACCATAAGTTAGTCCCAAAACTACCAAGTTTGTGCCCAGTGGATGTTAAACCCCATTAGAGAATAAATCTGTTTCCATAGACTTTCTACATTTATTATGTTCAGTTTAATTTCTCACTAAACCTGAATATCATAAAGACTGTACCTTTTGTGATGTGGTGGGTTAAATTTGCTTTGCTTGTTTGAAATAATGCTGTTGCTTGTTTTTCGTTAACTTAAATTGAGTCTCTTTTCACTACATCATATTATTAGGTGATGTGTGATAGTGAAACCTGGAAAGTTTCTGTTCCTTTATTCCATGACAAAGTTTGAATAAATAGCCAGGCAGCGTAAGCTTACTCTTCCAGGCACCTGTTACCACTGTTTGTTGTGTATTTTGTACCGATGAACAGTCCATTTGCTCTTACACTATTTTGCCTATAACGTTTTTTTTATGACTTCGAATTTTGTCTAATGGTTTGGATTGTTCATACTTGGTTTTATTTTATCGTTAGGTAAAAGTGTAACAGGAGACCATAATAATGTTATTTTCATTATAATGGCTTTAAAAATCAATTTATTTTGGGGTTTTATTTTACAGAGAAACAAGTAAATTAAAGTCTATGTTTTTACCTGTTCTATGGTTAAATGAGGTATGACGTTGTTTTAGATTTCCTTTATTTGTATTTCTTTCTAGTAATATTATAGGGGATTTATGTATTCACTTCCATTTAAAATGATATCGCAGAAAAATGTTCCTCGTCAAAACTGATCAGTTCATGTCTAGTCGAAAACCATGACCACACAAACCAATCTGATCAAAATACATATATCCTATTTCGTTTCTTTTTTATAATTCAAAATTTTTTTTACTCGTCTTTATTACCGGTACTGGGATCTGCAAGAGTTGTTATCATTGACTTGTTCTGAATGATGTGAGTAATTAGCCAATGAAACGGTCTGTTACGGCAAGCTTTAGGCATGATGTGCATGGAACTGTGGGTAATCCACTAGTAACATCAATGCTGATTGGTTAATCAAATGTCTGATGCCATAGGGTCAAAAGCCACTTGTATTATCTCCCACGCAACCTATCACTACAAATGGTCAGATATTCATGTAGTGTAAGCCATCGAAAGTATAAAAAAAAATGAAACGAAATACATATCCGTATTTTAATTAGATTGCACACAGCTGGGATAAGCAAAGACAAGAATCAGCAAACAACAACAGCTCACTCCTCTATAGTGTCCCAAGCGGGGGATAGGCATCAGTCATTAGGTAGGGCTGAAGCTTGGGAGATGTCTTGTTAAAAAAGCTATAATTTAAATGGTACTTTATGCAGAGATAAATTGGCTGGGGCTTGGGCTCTGCCTTTGCTAAAAAGCTGTCATGCAAATGACTCTTTCCTGGGTCCACACAGTGTAGATATAGATGATAAGCAGCCTAAAAGATTGTGTTTTTTTTTTATCAAAGTAAAATGAAATATGAACTTAAAACTATTATGTGTTCCTGGATCCGCTCCTTGATAGGTCATAAAACTACTTGAACAATTAACCTGCAAAAACTACTGAATCCACCCCTGGATCTGTAGATCATAAAACTGTTGAACAGTTGATGAATATTATAATATTTTGTATTTAAAAGAATTAATTCATAATTATTGTTGGGTTTTTTTTTATCAGAGTGCAGTAATAGATAATAAGTCTGCTAGCAAATTTAAAGATAAAGTACAGCAACCTGTTAAAATAACTCAAGCTATACAGTTTGGTTTAATTACTGTTGGTGTTTTTGTTCTTGTATGTGCTGTAGCATTTGTGGGCAAGAAAATATTATGTAAATCAGTAAGTATAAGTTTTACAAGAGTATGGTATATTTGTTTATAAGCTGATGTCCTTTTGATAATATCGCTAGTTATGTGTTTTAATTTACTCTAATTGTTTCCTTTCTGGTCATTTAGAATACTAAAATGTAATTATCTTTTAGGGGAAACAATTGTGCGTCGCTCCACTCAACTATTCATTTATACATAGAAACATAAAATGCTAGCTTTTTTCGATCCATGTTGCCAATATATATAAAGTATTATATTCCCTCAGAAGGTTCAATCAACTGGTTCTTTATTATTTGATAAAAGTATATTCGCATTTATCAATCTTCAAAAAGAACAAATTTATTTGGTTCTGTCTGCTTGACTGTCTTTCTTTTCTGGCATGTTTTTCTCAGAAATATTAGGTGTTTCAACATATCTACATTTTAATAGAAAGATTACTATTTTACCATCTATTTTTATTATTTATATTTCAGAATAATGAACCATCAGACTTGCAACCAATGATAACATAAGTTATAGGCAAAAACATTATAACCCAGCATATTTATCACAACAAATTTAACGAATTCAAAATCAAATTTATGTTTTTGTCAGGACTTTTTTGTAATTTTTTTTTTATTATATAATATCTTATTTTTAATTTATATTAATTTTTTCTTTTTGTTGCAACACAAATTGAATATTCACCGTTTTCCATTACCACAAATTTGTCAAAATTAAAAGCCAACATATCTCATCTGATACTATATTTAGCTGAAAATGTATTCTTATCATTATTACTTACTTATGTAAACGATCATTCAGCAGGTTAAATAGACAGAACTCAATGACCATTGAATACCGCTTGGATTATTCAATGTTTCAAGAGAGTGTATCCCTGCGCAAGTATTCTATAACTACATGTATATTCACTGTACTATCCACATTATCCACAAAAAAAATCACCAAATAAATCATAGGTTCCGCCCTTTTTTCTTTCTTTTTTTTTTACAAAAAATGTGGTTGCTAGTGGTGACGTCATTCCTGTTTGACAGAATGACGTAATTCTGAAAGTGACGTCATTCTGGACAAAACTAGTACTTGTCAAAGCCATTGAATACAACCATCGGTTATTCAATGACTGTATTCAATGATATTTGCTTGTATTTGCATGTAGTTATAAAGAAAATTCCTTAAAATCACTAAAATATTGTACTACTGGTACATTGTAGGTTAAACAGCATCTATACCTGTTTCATTATATGAAAACCCAAAATGGCTTTTTTTTACCAACTGGCATAATGGTATAAAGAAATCCATATATTTTATATTTAGTATTATATTTTATAGTTGTGTGGGTAATATCATTGTGATAACAAATTGTCTTTCAACTCTCAAAAGATGGAATAAATCTTATATCTTGAAATTTAACCAATGTTGACAGGAAAAGAAGCAATCTGAAATGAAATAGATTTGATCAGACAGTAAAGAGAAAAGAGAGATTATGAATAAAATCTTTGATTTGTCACTGAAGTCAAATTGCGATTTTTTGTGATTTTAACAAGTAAATGAAAATAAACTGGAGAAAAAATTTGTAAATGTTTAATATTGGCATATATTATTAAATATTAAATGGTAAGAAACTTGATTTGTCTAAAATCTATCATAGGACACATGATCGTTAATTAGCATATAATGTATGGCACATCTACTAGAAATAGGTTTGTATATAGAATAAAAACCATGACATATTTATATTTCCATCAATTGCCTTTTGATTGTGAGTTTCACTTATCGGAACATTCTTGTTTATTATCTACCTCTTAGAGTTTTTCGATGTATAAGACTCATTGCTTCTACATTTTTCATATCTTTTCAGCCGAGAATGATATTTTAAAAGCATTTCTAATGACAGGGGTAAAAAAAGTTTTTCATTTTTTTTTTTTAAATGATTTGAATATATTGCTATGTAAGAGCATATCTTTTATATCAGAGTATATCTTTAATGTCACTGTGCGTCGAGGGGATGGAGATGTCCGAAGTGTTAGTACATTCACATGGATCATAAGGTCTATCATTGAACCATATGTTAGTCCTGAAATGACCTAGTGTATGTTGAGTGGAGTTAAACCTCTCTCTCTCTCTCTCTCTCTCTCTCTCTCTCTGTCTTATATATTTAAAAATATGATATTCCAAGCTATATAAATTAAATGTGTAACCTCATTATATTTATCAAACATAATGGTATGGATATATATTTATTTACACACGATTTATTTTGATTTTATAGATATTGTACATAATTTGTGTTATCTTGACTGTTAAAATTGTTAATAGATCACTGGTCCTTGCTGAATATTAATATGTAATTTATATCAAATTATTCTTCTGTGCCTTTGTATATATTCAGCTATTATTGATAAACTAACTACAGGGATATCCGACTTCGCCCGCGGGCCCAAACTCACATCGGGCACAAATTTTCCCAGGGCCCAACTGAATGGCTAAAACATTCACGATGTCATGCTGGTTAATTTGATACCTCATATATATGGGTTGAGGGTGGCACGAATCATGATGAGTGAACATACATACATACATACACACATACATACATACATGCATACATACACCCACACTTTGATTGTATTTACATAGACCTGACATTTTAAATGTATACTTATCAATAAAAATCAATCGATCAATTTAATCAATAAATAAAGTCTTAAAGTTTTTTAAAACCCTATTCAAAGCCTATCTGATTAAAACCCAGATCCCATTACCTTTCTACAAAGTTCAATAGCCATTGAAGTATGAAAAAAAACTTAATAAAATAAAGATCTATGATTTAACCAGCTTGTATGAAAGCTATGATAATATTCTTGTATATAACAATATTTATGGTGATAGAGATTTATACATGTATATCTTTTGTCACATTATGCCACTCCCATTTCTAATCTAAATAGAATGATAATCAAAGTGAAAAACTAGCATATAAATGGGCTACCAATGTCATCAGGCCATTTAGTGATATTGCCGGGCCCATAGCAACAGGGGGGCTATGGGCGGGCTTAGTCCCCCCGACACACACACACACCCAGAAATCGAATTAGCCCCCAAAAATATTTCGCCAACAATAATGATTTCTTAGTGGTGTTCTTAGCCGGCCACATCCTTAGCCCTTCCAAAAAGTTCCATAGCCACCCCATATTTTACGAGCTGGCTACGGGCCCGGATATTGTGATAAAAAAACAATATCAAATACCAGGAAATGTTAGACTGGAGACACCTGCTACAACTGTTGGAGCCATGGTCATTTTTTGGCTAGATTATACATACACTTTTAGTCAATGTTCATTAAGGTAACAAGAACTCCATCAAGAGACCCCTTTGTCAAAAATTAAAGGTGAAACACTGAAGACAAATAATGTGATAGGTTTTGATTGATAAATATCTTAATAGATTAAATTTAATAAATATATTGATAGATTTAATTTATTAAATATATTGATAGATTTGATTTAATAAATTTGTTGATAGTTTTGTTTTAATAAATATGTTGATAAAATTTATTTTAATAAATATATTAATAGATTCAGTTCAATAAATTTGTTGATTGATTTGATTTAATAAATATGTTGATAAAATTTTATGAATATATTGGTAGACTTTTAAGTATAAATCTGACCACTTCATAAATTTGTGGATAGATTTATGATTTAAACACACTGACACTGTAATCCTTTCAGGGTTATATATTTAATTACATTGATTATATATTTAATTACAGTAGACGGTAATCCTCGGTTGGTGTCATTTCTTGCAGTGTGCCTTTAAAAAAAACATAGCGTTACTACGTGACCCTTAACAAAAGCGTATTGAATACTACTGCTCACATAATAAATATATAACCTTTTTAATATTCTTTTGTGTGATAAATGCCCAAGGGGATGTGTTTTCATTTATTACTAATATATTATAGTTTGCTTCATTGTGCAGTTGATGATTTACGAATATTTGACGTGGGTTCTTTTTACTAAGCTTATTATAAAAATATACAGTCAATATTCCTTTTCATGACAACTAAATACTGAATTTATATTTGTATCTAATGACAAATATTTCTGATGATATCAGTCTGTAAGGCTATTTGAAATTGGTTAGAACTTTAAGTAAATATTATTATGTATTATTTACATTTGCTTTCAAACTCTTTATTACTGCCACCTACATATTCCACAAACAGATATCTGTATGAATGCATTACTAATGTCTCAACATTAAGACATTCAGGAACTAGTTGTACGGCACCAAAAAGAATAGCTAGACATGACCTTCTTCACGGCCTATAATTCTTTGATTCACGTTGTGTTTGGAAAAAGCCATGGACGGCTAACCTCCGAAAACACTACATACTGTCCCACTAGGAACGCGCATACCTCTATTTTAAAGGTCCATACGCTCCCAAACGGGTATGTGTTACTAAAAAAAAATATTACTCGTTTGGTTTAAGATCGCATAATACGAAAATATTAAAAAAATATGTAGGCCTACATTTACAGGTGTGATGTGAGTTTGCCGTAAAGTAGATAAAATAACCATGTAGTATACATATAAAAAAATTCCCAGGGCCATTTTATGTGCACTTTAGCAATTTATTCACCTCGTGGTAAACAAGTAGGACAATACTGAATGCTTTTACAATTCAATAAAAAGATCCTTTCTAATCAGGCGTCAATACACAAAAGCTTTTGTAGTATTATGATGTGACGTATTTATGCACGAAATAAATTAATGGTATAGCAAATCTTTTGGAGAAAATCTTGTTGGGTAACATATATATAATACGTTTATAATTTTACACTCCAGTCTTGTTTGTAGCAGACTGCTGGTGTAGGCTTTGAAAAAGAAAAGACATATTTTATAGACACACCATGTTTCAGTCAGCCAATATACATGTACTATGTTTATTGATTTTATTCTGTGACATGGTTTCAGTTCTTGGGAGTAACGGCCTGGAGTTTCCCTGGTGCTTTAGCACTTGTTCGATTCCCTGTCGTTATTGTAGTTACAATAACGATTTCCTGGTATCACTGGAAGTTGATGAAGCCTGCGAAACCCAATCAACGGGCCTGATAAAATCTCCAGATGCTTTACTGAAGAACGTTAGTTTCCGGGTTTGCCATGACAACAGCTGTCTTACCAAAGTGCCCCAAAACTTCTGCCAGTTTCCTACCATCAAGGATTTCAGTTTAAATAACAACCGAATACGAGAATTGCCAAATATGTCATGTTTGAGGGAATTAGTGGTATTGGATATGAGTTACAATAGGATTCAGATTTTGAAATCGGGGATATTTGATTCATTGGTGATGTTACGTGATCTACATCTTTCTGGAAACCAAATACATACTGTGGAACTCGGTGTTTTCCATGCAGGATTGGATAGGATCAACATAGTGTGTCTTGATAACAATAGTCTGACAGAGGCTGATGTTTGGGTTTTGAATATAACACACGAGTTCTCTGAATTTGACCTTAGGTCGAATCAAATTTCCAAAATTACCAACAAAGCGCATTTTAAATTACATGTAGACAATAATAAGACATACGGACCGGGATACCACGATGTTCGTTATAATAATTTAACAATATGGCCTGCAGAATTTTTAGAAAACCTTGGAGATAGCTTACAATTTACACTAAGTAAAATTCTACATCTCAGTTTTGATTTTCGGAACAACTCATGGAACTGTGATTGTCATTTTTATCCCGTGATGTCAATATTTGATAACATTTTTAAACATTTAATCAGGGACCATTTTAAGGTTGAGTGTAATAGTCCACCCAATGTGGCCGGTAGATTAATTACAAGCGTAAAGATTTCAGACTTGATATGCAATATTTCAGTTTCCTGCCCCTCGGGGTGTTTATGTCAAAACAGACCTAGTTCAAACAAAATGGTTATAAACTGTGAAAATGCTGGACTTAACAAAATGCCTCAAACGTTACCGTATCATGAACGAATATATATTTATTTTCAGAACAATTTTATAGGCCATTTACCACCATTACCTTACATGGAACGAATTGTTTACTTAGATATCTCAAATAACAACTTATCGTTTATATCGAGTTCGACATTCAATGGTGTTAATCGATTGAAGTACCTCAATCTCTCCAATAACAAATTGAATGATTTGCCGAGAAGTTTCAAGAAATTACTGCGAGTCACAATAGACATTTCCAATAATAATATAAAGTGCTCTTGTGAGAACGTTTGGTTATATAGTTGGTTTCAATCAAACCCGGATATTATTCAGGGATCTAACATTATGTGTACTCAGTCTAATGGACGAAGACTTTCTGAAAGTCTAGAAAAGGCCAGATTGGGATGTACGCCGTCTGTTTCTAAGAAACAGCTTATTGGTGTGGTTTTAGGCGTAATTATTATTCTCTTTCTTGTCGCCAGTTGTGTTTATTTCAGGCATGAGGTGCTGTTGGTTTTTTATATTTATATTTTGAAGAACTGTAAGAGACATACGTCTGTGGGGTTTAAGCATGAAACAAAGTTCGATGTCTTCATGATTATTGATGAAGACCAGGACACTGATAGATTATGGGTTAGAGAACATTTGTTGCCATATTTTGATAAATATTCTATCAAGTCTTACATTTCATATCGTGATGGAATTCCTGGTGAAGTCACGGTTGATGCGAATATTACAAATCTACATAAGAGTCGCTCTGTTTTAGCTGTTGTTTCGAAGTCATGTCTCAGAACAAAAATGTTTCAACTGCAAGAGGCATATGACCATATGATTAAAGCGGGAAATGGTCGATTCGTAATTATTAAACGACTCAATGTTTCTCCATCTTCTGTAAGTAATGGATATATTAGAGCCATGTTAAGGTTGAGAAATTTTATACACGAAGACGATCAGCGTATTACAGAAAAGCTTTCATTTATGGCCCGCAACCAACAAGAATTTCGGAATATATGTTATATATAAACTTTGTAGTCTACATCTATGTCATAATATTAAAAAATCTACGGTTGTTTTTGTTTGTTGTTGTTTTGTTTTAATATCACAATCTGAATACGTTGTAAAATGTCTAATAAATGACCATATAATTTTATACATAATGTGTGTGCACTCCATATTCATAAATAATAAATAATGTATTATCGGTATTACTTGTCTTTCGACGGTTTGATTTTTTGGTTTTGTGTCCCATTCATGCCAGTTACGCATGTATAGAGCGGAACTTCGTGTTATAGGACTAATAAGTCTGTAACTCTTAACCTATTAATCTATATAAACAGATCAGGAGTGAATATTTGCCTGGTCGCTGCAAAAGAAGGCTTTTATGAACAAATTCATGTTTGGGGTCTGCGGAAGCAATTCTTGATTATTGGGAGAGGGGCTAGATCGTCGGCGGTGGGTTCTGTTCGATTTATGGCCAATAAAATTACGTGAAGCTTTATTAGTTCTTTTCTAAATCCCTTACCGCACATAAGGCTGATCTTTTTGAGCGGCATACTTTTTGCACCAAAAACGATTCACAGATAAATGTTTTAATAACCGTAGTCCAGTTACTAAACGTGTCTTAAAGCGGGAATTTCATATTTTCCAAGAAAGTCAAAACATATTTATTTCTATGTCTTTTGCTAATTAGGTTGTCAACTCCCTATTATACAATCATAGGCATTATTTTCCACACTGAAACATCTTTCACGTCGGAAATAATAACACAATTACTTCCTTGTTTTCCCATTCCCCCATGCAAAGGCTATCTTCAAACGTTTGAAATTAATGTTGAAAGTGATATTTTTGTCAATTTCTCAACTGGCAATAGTGAATTATATAGGATTAATCCACTTTAACAAGTTAGGGTTGTTTATAGATACCATCTATTTTAAGGATTTCTTTTAATATATTTGAAAAATATAACTTAAAATATGAAATTGCCACTTTAACTAACTGGCCATAACTCTGTTTCGTCAAAATCTAGTTCCTAACTAAAGTCAGAATCGGATAAAAACTGTAACCCGTAGAAAATCAAAAACGGACTTGACGTACGTACCGTAGGACCAGTCATAAATATCCTATAGAATTTTATAAAACAATATCTTTTGTACCAACTGGTTCACATAAAAAAAATGCAAAGTCATCCGTCAAGCCAGGGACTAGGGGGTTGGGATGGCCTAGTGGACTAGAGTGCCGCGCTTCGACCTCTAGTTGGCCGGTCACCTCTGGCTTGCGGTTGTGGTTTCGAGCCCTGGTTTGAGCGTATGTGGCATGGAGATAGAGGCGCCTTCTCAACCTCGTGTGTTTCCTCCGGGCACTCCTGTTTCCTCCCACTGCTAAAGACCCCTACGCGCAAGCGAATTATTGAAATAAAATTAAACCATATGTTAGTCCCGAAATGACCTAGTTTGTGTTGAGTGGACGTTAAACCCCATTTCTCTCTCTCTCTCTCTCTCAAGCCATCGACTAAGATCGTATCAACCTGTTTCACAGAGAATTACTAACGAAATATCCCTGTAACGGATGGCTGTTTAAAACACGTGCGTTGACTTGCACGCCTCGTAGTCATTGGCTCAACGGCTCGTGCAATGTTTACTTAACACCTAACTGCTTCGGGCAAAATGATGCATTTTACTCATTTTAATACCTATTTACACTAAATAGGAAATATTTTTTAACTACAAATACTTCAAACGTCTTTATTTATTTTTCTTTTACCTCAAAAAAATGTTTGAGAATTTAATTTGTCGGAGTAAAAAAGTTAATATGCCGTATTCATTAAGCCTCGTCAATGTCATGCTTATCAGTGATTGTAGCGGCCAAGCGAATATTCACTGCGGGATCAGTTTGAGATCGTATATGTACATAGAGTTATAACTCTATGTATATGTAAGAGCAAAGTCCAGCTATTTATAGACATGGACGGGAAATCCCTTTACGTCATTTCCTCTTCTGAATTGCCCTGCTTTAACGACTGAACAAAGTTTTTTCACTTTACTTTGCAAGGTTACTGTTAATCACAGTTTAAAAGAATAGCGACATCTTTGCATAGATGTCTTCGTCGTTTTCTGAAGACACGAATAACCAAAAGCGAATTCCTGTAGGTGTATTTCAGGCTTCATCACTGACATTTAAAATGTATTCAATATTTTATTACGACGCATATTTTCAATTTATGTTTTGGGATGTGTAGTGTAGTCTGTAGAACCGGGTCATACAACAATGTATTAAAAGGGTCATGTCTATTAATACTATGAATTACAAAAAGACCAACACGAACTACAACAGCGCCAAACGATAATTGACCATAATGGCAATAACACACATCCCTGGTGAGTTGCCGGCAGGGTATAAAAAAAAGTACACGGGTATTGAACATTATCTGGGGAAAGTACACCCATCCATTAGGCATAAAAAATATCAAAATATGGTGAGCCAATAACTATTTTCTTGAATTTTTACAAGACTATAGCACATTAAACACACTCGTTGTTTTTGTCGCATTTAAGAGACATAAAGTTTTCAGAGCAAAACATGTTAAATGGTCATTTTTTTTCAACTGTAGTTATATTAGGTCATTTATACGACCATTTGTTTCAACAAATCTGACTTCATTCGCAGAAAGTCACTAATTCATTTTCGTAAACATTTTGATATCAAATATGACGAGAGCAATAAACAGTTATTTGTGTGCATGCTTGTCGTTTTGCTGTGTACTTTGAGTGCTTCGTGTCTCGTTTAAATTTGTAGCCCCTGTTCTGTCGTAGTGTCTTTAAGTTACTGTGATCAGACTCAGAGGACTTGACTCCAGTGGCCAAGTTTGTCTCTCCACACACTGGTCGATAGGGTAAAATATAGCATGAGCTTTTGTTCCTCACTGGAATTCCTACTTCTGAGTCCATTGAAAGGCCCACCATGCATTTCAGAGCAACGAAGGCTCAATGCATCAGCCTAAACCTGTGCTGTAGGGATCGAGAGAATGTTGCATCAAAGGCGCTTAGGCATCAAAAATATCAAAAAACGAAAATCGGCTATAGAGGGCTTTTTCCATGGTGAGCCAATAACTATGTTCTTATATTTTTTACAAGGCTAGCACATGAAACCCACTCGTTATTTTGGTCGCAATCTGAATGAATGAATTGAAATGAGGTTTAAAGTCCTACTGTTCTGTTCCAACTCAGTTAATTAAGACAGGCATAACCGATACAGCGTGCTTTGGGGGAAATTTTGCCCAGACAGGGGCACTATGGCCGACTCTTATGTCGAATTCCAACTGATCTTTTACGTACACGTCAATGTATACACGGGACCTTGGTTTTTCGTCACATGGAACGACTAGACAGCTGTCCTTGTCAGGTCATCCATCCTCCACCTCTGACAAGATGAAACCATGTCAGAAAATCCTGATAAAGCAAGCCAGTGTGTTACCACTGAACCACCGCTGTCGCATTTGGTAAACAGGAGATGTTCCGAGCAAATCATGTTAAATGATCATTGTTTTTTTTAGGTCATTTATGCAATCATTTTATTTAACAGTTCTGACGTAATTCCGTAATTCGCAAAAAGTTACTCATTCAATTTCGTAAACATCTTTATATCAAATATGGCGAGAGCAATAAACGATTGTGCATGCTAGTAGTTTCGCTGTGTACTCTAGGTTCTTTGTTACTCGTTTGTAGCCCTTGGTCTCCCAGAGTGCCTTTAAGTCCCTGTTCACTATATTGGCTAAGTTCCCAGAATGGTGTTTTGCTCTGGGAAAGTCCAGTAATGAGATTTGGTCCGGTATCGAGATTTGGTTCAGGCGTTCGTCTCTCCAGAAACTGGTCGATATGGTCAAACATAGCATGAACTTTTGGTCGTCACTAGAATTACTAGTTCATTATATGAACTTTTGAAAGACTTTGCCGCTTGTTTGAAACTACCATCCAATTTGTTGCCGAAACATGTGCGTTGGACGTTTTTATCAATAGTGCATTGCATCTAGGTGATCCTGCCGACGGTTGTCTACGATGAGGAGATGCAGTTCCATTACCAGAATGACGTCTATCACCTTTCGGGTGAGACGCTTGTGATCGATTTCATTCCAGTGATGGAACTGCATCTCCTTCTCACCGTAGACAACCGTCGCAATGAACACCCAGATGCAACATTCTCTCGATCCCTACAGCACAGGTTTAGGCTGATGCATTGAGCCTTCGTCACTCTGAAATGCATGGTGGGCCTTTCAATGGTCTCAGAAGTAGGAATTCAAGTGAGGAACAAAAGCTCATGCTATATTTTACCATATCGACCAGTGTGTGGAGAGACAAACTTGGCCACTGAAGTCAAGTCCTCTGAGTCTGATCACAGTAACTTAAAGACACTACGACAGAACAGGGGCTACAAATTTAAACGCGACACGAAGCACTCAAAGTACACAGCAAAACGACAAGCATGCACACAAATAACTGTTTATTGCTCTCGTCATATTTGATATCAAAATGTTTACGAAAATGAATTAGTGACTTTCTGCGAATGAAGTCAGATTTGTTGAAACAAATGGTCGTATAAATGACCTAATATAACTACAGTTGAAAAGAAATGACCATTTAACATGTTTTGCTCTGAAAATTTTATGTCTCTCAAATGCGACAAAAACAACGAGTGTGTTTAATGTGCTATAGTCTTGTAAAAATTCAAGAAAATAGTTATTGGCTCACCATATTTTGATATTTTTTATGCCTAATGGGTGTACTTTCCCCAGATAATGTTCAATACCCATGTACTTTTTTTATACCCTGCCGGCAACTCACCAGGGGTGCGAACACTTTATTAATATTAAGCCACCAGATGCATGACTACTTCAAAACTGACAAATATAGGGGTAGCCTATATAGGCCTAGGCTAAGCCTACCATATACAAATATTATTATAATGTGAATTGCCAAGTCATACCTTAGTTTAGACTATAGGAACCCACAATGTTAATAGCCTGACTCATCTTCTTGACATAGATTAGAACTATTTTTAACCTTTTAACCATGATAGCCTGCAATATTCCTTACTGCAAGTGTAAGCCTCCCGTGTCCGATTAGTTTAATCCAGGACATTTGTATGACCTATCCTGTGTTTACTGTATTCCATACTTTTTACACACCAGAATTTTATAACCAGACTACCGGTATGGTCCGAAATATATGCTGTAATTCGCTAAAACAATTGAATATCGACAGTTAAATAAATGATTGACAGTTATTTAATATAAACTCTGAAAACTGCTCTCAAATGCATGTAGACTACCTCAGAGCTAGCTGTTTATTGTAATCAGTAAAAAAATAGAACACATAGCAGTAGCATTTTCACATGCCAATTTCTTAAATTGTTAAACCAAATACAAGGTAGGTACCGGTACTAAAAAAGCGATTGGCATAGAAAATGGTGATGACTGCAGTACGCCACAGAAATGTTGAAGGAGTGCAGTGAAATTAATGCAGTCTGTTCCAGGACAACTGACAGCTTTCATAAACTCTTAACTCTTAAGGATACAAATTCGCAAAAAAAGTGTGCTATGAGGGAAAACTTTTCCTCGATGGCCTACTCTTATTTCGATACCAACTGTCAAGGTTTCCCTTACGTGCATACCAATGTGTGCACAAAACCTTGCATTTCCATCCCGTCTGAGCAACTTGACACTGTCCTTGTAAGGCCCATCATTCTGCACCAGTGACAAGGGGGAAATGCACGGCAAAATCCAGAGAAACTTCAGGCAACTTCAAATACGAGCCTCAGACCTCCTGGTCACTGAGCCACCGTGGCTCCATTTTTGCCAGGAATGGTCACCCTCACCTCACACCTTTGATAAAGCTGGTAGAGCCACATAAAAAGTATTAATATTTTCCACAAATTTATTTTTTTTAGCGAGGGGCATTTAGCAAAGAAGAATTAGAATTATGGGCTGAATGTCGTCATGAAAGTTTTTGGTATAGATGTAAGTTGTTCAGATATTTAGATTTCTGTTAGCAGCATTTCAACATAAATTTATGATGCCAAGTAATACTAGTAATGAAATAAAAATTAGGTAGCTAGTAATGGTAGCCTAGTTAAATTGAGCACACATTAAAACTCAGTTTAGGGGAAATTGCTGTCAATCATCTTCAAGATTTAAAGCATTTGCCTAGATCTATCATTAAGTCAACTGATGTGTTTTCAATTTCCCGCTTGAACGTGACAAGGAGTAGGGTCCTTTGATTGTTAAAGGCTCCTGTGCTCTAGCAAATTATTGAGAAAAAAATTTAACCATGTGTTAGGCCCAAAATATGTCGGGTTGGCGGTAAATCCTATATCACTCTCTATCTCTCTTATCTAAACTCTTGTTGGAACACAATATCGCTGCTTTAATTGAGGGAGAGTAGCGATACAGCACCTTGATAATGAACTTTTTTATGCTCCAGCTAAGCAGAGTGATAACAACTTTTTTTGTGGAATGCTTTATTAAAGGATAAATAAATGTGCAAAAAATTATTGAGATGAAGGGATGGAACATCAGCCTCAGCGTTGGCTTAATAGATATACAAAGAAAATGTTTTAATTTCGTTCTTCAGTGGAATGTAATCATTTTAATGAAATAGTTTGTTAGATCACTAAAATGTATCTTTGAAATATTCCACAATAATTTAATTTAATTTTTATCCTTTTAGGTCTTCCGTTCTCTGTAGGAGGTGTCCTAGCAGTGCATACTCTGACAACTTTAGGTATAGTATGACAATACATACATTATATCTTTAGAGTTGGATATTATTTTCTGTGTATTTCCTGAAACATTTCCTGAAGCTATTAATGTTTTAATTCATGTGAACTAAATTTATAATCAGAGTTTACATGTATATTCATGCAAGACAGAAGCCTATATTTTCTAAATTAATCAAACAGGATTGAAGATTGTTTGAAACCATGTTCCTAGATGTACAACTATTTTAAGTTGTGTTTCTACTTTATCATGAAATAAGTTGACACCTGCTATGCCGTGCCTGAATTGTCATGTCATCATATTAGTCTAAATTATAGTCATGAGTGATTATTTGGATGCCACTCAAATAATTATAAAACGGTATTCATTAAGAAAGTTACATAATGGCTCAATATTTTGAACTGAAAGTTTTAAAGAAGCTCTTTGGGTCATTTAAGTTTGCTTTTTAATTTATATTCTACAACAATGTTTATCAAATAGTATTTTGTTACCATTTGTATAATGTCATCACACTTTCCAATTCTGTGTTCTTATACTCACTCAGCAAATTTTCTTTTTCACATATTTTTTACAAAAGTAAGGTATTGAATTAATGTATTTATTTTTATTAACAGGAGTATTGAAACCACATCCACGATATGGAGCTCTGTTTAAAAATATGGGTAAAGTATGATTTAGTGATTTCTCCATGCATTCTCCTTCAGAGCAGCTAAAATATGTAATGTTCTTACAAAAAACATGGAGAGTTTTCTTTCATCCAGTGTTTTAACATTATCTTAAAAACACATTTATTTCAAAAATGTTTTTGAACTGTTTTGTTGTGAATGCACATGTGTAATGCTCCGCTATATAAATAAAAAAATAACAATAAGAAGTTTTCAATGGATATTTTTCGTCATCCCTTGTATGTTATTTTTGGACATCCTTAAGAAGAAAAATCTGACAAGTCATTGACAGATCAATGATTAATATAGTGTTGTTTGTCTAACCAAATGAAAACTACGAATAGGTTATTAAGTCCAGTTGATTACTTGTTTTTAAAATCACTCCCTACCAGTTGATTCGTGAGATTTTTATTTACATGTAATTGTTGTTGTAGGAGTTGTTTTGTTGGGTTATTTCGCTGGAAAAGCATCTTACATGGAAACCTGCAAAAATAAGTTCAGGCAGAGACTTCCAAATAGTAGAATGACTAATTTGTTATCAGGTCGAGGATTTAATCCTGAACAGAATGCAGACATGTATGTTAATATTTTTAACAATGAATTTGAAATATAATGTTAACTGCTTTTGCATGCCAACGTTGTTGTCAAGTACAACTTGAAATACTTCACAGAATACAGTATTTATCGGGTTCAGATTGTTTGCAGATTGTAGGTATTATTTATTTGGTCGAAAGGAAGAATTCAAAAGAGATTTTTCTACATTTTAGGTACGTTACAAAAATGAGATTATCACAGCTGGGGTTTTCCATAATTTTTTGCAACCGATTTGACAAACGTGCACTGAGCGGCTCCACGAAAAAGCCGATTATTTCCTTATTTTTTGGTCTTTTTTTATATTTTTTTTTTAAAAGAGAGCGTGGTCTCCCTTCTAGAAGATATTGTTATCCAGTCAAACTTACACTCTGTGAAACAATACGTAACTACCTGTTTTCTTTTTATGACAAGTTTGGAACGTTGCTCAGCGTTGAAATCTTTATAGGATCTCATGAAACTTTTCAGGATGCAAATGTTATCATTATTCTTCCTTTTTGTGAAATTTGGGTATGATTCATGGTTGCTGAAAGTTATTATTTGATGCGCAAAATGACATGGCCATCCTGGTTGATTTAAACCCCCCGCGAACATCGGGAAGTAACCCGGATGTAAAAAATCGCAAGTGACAGTTGCAAAATCCCGTTATTCATTGTTGTTTGTACTTCGATTTTATTAGCTGCAAAAAACATTTAAAAAAGTATAAAATCGACTTGAGAGATATAGCTGATTATTACTGACCTCAGCAAATATGAACTGCGATCAGACATGCTTGAGGATAATGTAATACTTGCGGATTAGTTGTGGTATTTGGACATTATTCATTAACTAAATTAAAATGATTAATAAAGATTGCATCAACGATTGTTATCTTGCTGGTATCTAATTAATTAATTATTAATTATTAATTAATTATTAATTAATTATTAATTAATTATTAATTAATTATTAATTAATTAAGTAATTAAAATTATAAATCCCAAAAGCATTTAGATTGAAGCCATGGCCAAACATCTTTTCATACTCAAAATTTGATGAAGATATCTTGGATAATAAGGAAGTTATGACCATTTTAGAAAAAAGGTCACAATTTTCGTTGCAATTTATATGGAAATCAAAGGAAAATTTCGGACCCATTGTCTTTATTAGTTTTTGTCATAACTTCCTTATTCTTTAAGCTATTTTGATTTTTTTGGTATCGAAATGTTTGTTTTGGTCTGCTCTTTCAGGAAATAAACAAAGAATAGTGGAATATTCAAATCTCATTTTTTTGTAACGTACCTATACATTTATGCTTAAAGAACTTTATGAACATGATACAAGACAGAGCTCTTGATAGAAATTTAACTATTTTGTGGGAGTTTTGAATAGGAAATAAGGAAGAATCATATAAATACACACATTTTTTTTATTTAAAGGAGGTTAGTTTGTCTATTGTATATCTTTATTATGATTTTAAATCTTATATAAATGATTATTTATTCACAAGACTGAATCAACTCTCTAGATCACCAGATTGCAGAGATTTAAATGGATTAGAAAATCCTCAATTATCAACAATCTACACAACACCTTTAAACACTCATACCTTCGCAAAGAATATTGTAATTGGAATGAAATTTTCAATATATTTATTATAGCAAGAATGGCCAGCTTTTTATTTAAATCTTATGTGCTGCGTCTTTAATTGACAGGAAGACGTCTGTTTTGAAGGCCTTCAAGTTTTTGAACAAATTAATTTGGTTTGATTGCTTTATTGTTTATTTTATACAAAACTAAAATTAGGTAATACACCACAGAATTATTCATTTCCAACTGATGGGTATATTTTCCAGCATATGTTTTTCCAATTCAGGACAGCCCCTGCAGAAGTGAACAAACCTGAGGAAGATAAACCACTAAGAGAAACTTACAGTAGTTTGGATCTGAATGATCAATATTTAGATAATCGTCCAGTATCATGTAAGTTCACAGATTTAAATGATGAAAATACTTCATGTGATGTAAATAAAGTCATGTGATATATATATTATACTCTTGTGTTTAGCTGTTTTTGTGATTACCTTTTTATCTAAGGGAGATTGGATGGACAAATGGTTAAAGCGTGCACGCTGCATCAAAAAGCCTGTCATTGGGACAAGTTGTGTGGTTTCAATTCCCCACTTGTATGTGACGAGAAGTGGGGTCACCTGTTCAACCTTGTGAGTGTTCTCTAGGTCCCTCAGGTTCCACCTTCTGGTAGATTATGCGGAAGCTAATTAATGAAATAAAATTGAGCCATATGTTAGTCCCAAAATGATCTAGTTTGTGTCAAGTGAATGTTAAACCCCATTTCTCTCTCCTTCTCTTTCATCATTAAAGTTCCAATAGCATTTTTTTAAGTTATATTTTTAAAATTTATTAAAATAAAGCCCCAAAATAGATTGAACCTATAAACAGTCCTACCTTGTTAAAGAATAATCCTATTAATCCTATAGTTCACTATTGCCAGTTGAGAAATTGGCAAAAATATCATTTTCAACTTCAAATTCAAACGTTTGAAGATGGCCATCCATGGAGAAGAATGGGAAAACAAGGGAGGTAATTGAGTAACTATTTCCTCAATCAACCAGTGTCGCCCTTTCTAACCCCCCCCAAAATTTTGTCCATGATCGTATAATAGTGAGTTGACAACCTTTTGAGCAAAAAAACATAGAAATAATTATATTTTGACTTTCTTAGAAAAAGTGAAATTGGAACTTTAAGGTCAAATTCAGTGTTGATATGTTAATAAAGAATAATAAAACTCCTTTTACTGCTGGATCTTTGGGTCTTAAAAATGTATTTAGTCACTGATAAATTAATGATCGTCCGGCAACAAGAATACCATAATACTGTAAGTTTTTAGCAATCAGTTTGTTGATCAAGTGTTGGTTTGTACAAATATCAACCAAAAAAAGTGTTAAAAGATGTTTGTTACATAATAAATTTAATAATGTAGAGAAATGGATGAAATGTGGATGCTATTATGTTGTTGTTTGTTAAATATTATAGCTACAGATGACATCAATACAAGAATTGACAGTAATCAAAAGCCTACTCTTACTTATGATGAATTACGAGCCAAGAATCGAGCTGATGCAAAGAAAGACACTAATCGTTTTCCTCGCCCATGGATTAAAGAACCAGAGAGTGAACCAGAACCAACCAAATCTCACTATCAATCTATATTAGACAATAACAAAAAAAATAATGGTAAGAGTTTTATTTTGACCTAATTTTACAAACCAACTTAACCCAATGTCATTAATTTATTTATTTGAATAACATGTACAAACTGGATGGTCTGATGATATATTTGGACTACAAACATAATCAGACTAATTATTCTGTCAAAATTTGCTTCAAATCCTTCTTAAAACATTGTATTCACAAGGAGATACCTCAAGCTATAAAACATCTAAGCCTAATTAAATTCTCAGATTATCCCCTGCCAATGTCCTTTATCTCAGAAACTGCTGTGTGTTTAAGTCTCTCATTCTTTCCACATCTGCTCACCACCAAACTTGTCAACATATACATCAAGCGCTCTCTAACACAAAGGGGTCAGACAATCTACATGTGTAACCTTTGACGTCACTTGCGCGCACAGCCCTTAATTGTCAGGCCGTCATTTAGTGACAACATCTCATCTCATTTTTGTCCTGTGTGTGCTCCTTAGGAGTTTTTCAAGGAATCTAGTATTCTTCTAGAATTGGGTTGTGGTTCTCAGATATCACTGCATCCCTTAAAAATGGTCACATGACCTGTCTTTATTATGCCAAATTTGTCTTGCACTCACACTATTGACATTGAAATAAAATGTGAATTCTATAAGACTTTTGTGCAGCGGTCCTACTAGAATTAGGGAACACTGCTACCGACAAGGCCATAGCTTATTTTAAATATAAGATTGATGTAAATTGTTCACTATTTTGTGTTTCAGATGGTCAGAAAAGGAATCAATATGGTGATGTATTGGATTCATAAAGATTGGTGTTTTTGTAGTATTAGTCAATAATAATAATAATGTACATAATAGTGTTTAGGTTTATATTAAACAAATTTACAAAGTATCTGATGAAAGAATATAATGAATGTATAACTTAACAGAGGTCTTGTCATTATTCTACATTCTCAATAACTTTCATGTGGACATGAAAAGTTTTCATAATTGTAAGTGACTTAAACCTATATGGGGGGTTATGATGGCCAAATGGTTAGCATGTGTGTGCTGAGTGTGCTCTATCATAAAGCCTGACATTAAGTCAACTGGCGTGGTTTCGAATCCACAGTTGTACGTGACAAGGAGTAGGGTCACCTGTCCAATCTCATGGGTTTTTCTCTGGGTCCTCTAGTTTCCTCCCACTGCTAAAGACCCCTACGTGTAAGCAAATTAATGAAATAAAATTAAACCATGTTAGTCCCAAAATGACCCTGCTCGTTGCCTATGACAACTGAGGTAGTGCAAGTAGACTTGTGACGTAATTGAACCCAGAGTAGTCAACAGATGGATTGTAGGCTGAAATCTCACCTTTTCTCCTGAATTGTTCCTATTTTTTCGTAATTAGAGAATGCCAATTCCAATTTGTCATAGTTCGCTCAAATTGATTAATTAACATTCATAAGATAAAATCTCATAGCTTGGATGCAATCAAACATTTTTTGGAAATAATCATCGATGAATACTTTTGGGATAATGTATTTTTATTCATTATACGGAATGTATAGAAACCCAATTTTAATAGAAAAATACAAGATTACCCAAAAAATACCCATGAGGAAAGCAATGGGCAAAAATGTCAGGGTATCACTAATTGGCAGCTGACAGTGTGCTTGCGTGACTTGGGGAGAGGTTCCTATTTCTTGATCAAATGGTTTGGGAAACATTGAGGGACGCAAAGTACAAAAGACTGCACCTTCAACGGCAGAGAAAGATGACAGAAAATAATTATGAATTTACTTAGGCCTGATCATGTGTATTTATGGACATTAATTAATGAAAATTACATCATTAAAAATGGACCCGTCCATAATGTATTGAACTGACAAACATGTCGTCTAACAACAGTTTTTTGTAGCTTGTATCTAAAAATATCAAATCATACGGTTTGCATAAGGGAAGTTATCTTTAAGCAGAACTTGCATTCCATTCATTTTCACCGATATTCATTATTTTATGTTTTGTTGTCTCCTAATGTTGGTCTATTAAAGATACATTATGGGAGATAAGATAAAGTGTTGGCAGTTCTCACTATAATAGTTAAAAACTGAGAACGGAGTGCGTGAAATTTCTGAATAGCCTCAGTCATCATTACTAAAATCATTAATAAAAACAGAGTAGTCTCAATTATCCAATGTTGTGATTTAATTACAATGGCCATTGCAGCATATTTGAATCTAATCCAGCTTACATCGAAGGCTAGCCTTGACATCGAGAGTTTATTATGGTCTGGATAAGTTAGTTAATGTCTAATTAATAATTTAGATAACATTTCAGGCCAAAAGAAAGACACGTAAAAGGCAGATTTTGCTCTTGCATAATGGAAGTTTAACCGTACAAATTGTGTAATAAAAGGCACAAAAGGAGGGAGCTGTCCCGAGTTTTTCAATATATGACTAATTACGAAAAACTATAACACAGACAATATAATATGTATTTTGTTTTATCTGGGATTATCTACTATATATATATATAACACAGACAAATACAACAGCTGATATACTATACAGCAATACTATTAACCAGTTAAAAATAGATGATTCTATTTACATAATGTTAACGATGAGATATGGAGGCCACGACTATTAGCTTTTATTATCTATAGGAACATTTCACAATATTTCTAATTTCACAATACCAGCATACTTTAGTTATCATTTGTTTTGTAATAGACAATGTATCTCTAAGATTTGCAAACTTTAAAATAATCGATATGGCCAGAGAACATTATTGGGAACAAAAAGATATGTGGATGAAATTTCTAACTGAAGCAGATTTAGAATAATTTAACCATGCGTATTCATATTCACAAATTTAAAAATCCTCAATTCCAAATATATTGACAGGAATTGTAAAAGATTTTGTCATCTCTGTGATTTCTTCATTAAAATATCAATATACAATGATATATGTTATGACTGCATTGAAATCTTCTGCACATTTATCAGTAGTTCGCTACTTCCAATAGGATCTCCACTTGGTCTGTGGCTGTCGTGGATAATATAACTTCTTAGTTCCATATGAATCAATTGGTGATAAATAAGCTACTTTGATTACTTCCTTGTAAGACAAAACTGCTGCATGACTATATTTACAATGATTGTATGTTCACAACATAATGTTTAAAATATATGATAATGACACGAAAGTTCTATGATAAGCACTTAAAGTTTATTTCTTCTGTTTTTTAGGACGACCTCTGTTATCTGGTGTTCCATCTGCTTTTCGTTTATTAGCACCCTGTAAATACAAATGTCCACATTAATACAATTCGATTTAAGAAATAACATCAAATTATTCTTGTAAAGCTCAATGCAAGATGATAAATTGAATATATGTATTCAGTACAGAGTTGGGTTCATAGAGATTATACATGAAGCTAGCTTATACTAAATGCTGTATCTTAATAACACCCAGACTCTATATTATATTAGTTTTGCTACTTTCATTTGAATGTAAGATTAATGTACAAATCATCAAGGTTTAATGAAACGGCTTCTCAAACAATACATTAAATGGGCCATGAATAACTCTCGCATCCTTGAGTGTGCCCAGATACAAAAACAATTATCAATAATACCTTAGGTGTTCCTGGTCTTGATCCTTTCTTTCGCTTTTCTGCCTTTTCTCTTTCTTCTAATTCCATATTTTCTCTTTCTATTAACGTAATTAATGTATTACATCTACGCTGTAATTCCTACAAATAAACCATTACAGTGTACACTATAAAATTGACTGGGGTTTAATAACTTGCCAACAGATTATTGCTATCATTTGAAAACATACCTATGGTCATATTTATTTCTTGGGTTATGTGCAATGTGAGATGACAGATTTTTCCTCAAAGCAATGTGTCCACCTACTTTTAATTTGCAACTGTCACGGGTTCTTTATGACTGCATACAGGTGATGGTTCTCTACTTACACCAGGATTTAAACCCAAAACATACAATCAACAACTACGGTTTAACAAATAACATAGGTAGTGCTAATTTGGGCAATATCCCACTTAAGCTGTATTTCCTTTAGTACCAATCCGATCCAGTTGCGGATACGGAAAAAAAACGCTTTCATCGAGAATTAGTAAGAGTGTTTCCTTATGTGCCGGTGCCGATACGGTTCTCTATGCGACGTCCAGTACGTTTTTTTGAAACGGACCATGTCGCATTCGGTATGAAATGCATGCGGAACCGTGTCTGTAAACACACATAAGGAAACACAGTTATTATAGCCCGCACGGCAAAAAGCTAAAAATAGGTAGGGAAATTTCAATTTTCGCCCTTTCTTAGTCATGTGCCATGTTGAAAAGCGAGCCCGTCCGCTTGAAGAACTGCATATAAGGATACACAACCTGTCGTGCGTCATGTCTGCTCCCGGGCCGGAGCTGGACTGGACACGTACTACAGGAAATGCAGCTTTATACTATTTGCAGTAGAAGTTGAATGTTTACCCAAATTGAAAATTTTTTGGATTAATATTTCAACTATCTGATGTTCATGGACTGATATTTAGCTATAGATTTTATTTTTAACACTGTAAAACATTGATAATTAATGTATTTTCTCCACTTACCATTGCCGTCCTCGATTTAATAAACCAGTCAAATCGAAACTGTGGTGCTTGACGAACAGCTTGACGTAATTCATCATAAACATTTTCTTTATCAAAACCAAGTTTATGTAACATACACACTAAAAATCTGTCTTCTTCTTCTGTATAATTTTTACCTTTGTTAGTGCCATATTGTATTCTTAGTTGGTGGAATGGAGCACGATATCTAGCCATCTAAAACAATTAGAAACAATCAGCTTTTAAATAAAACTTCTAAAAACAGAACTTTTACAGAGTTTTATTATATAATAACAATATCGTCATTTATAAAGCGTGTTAATACTGAAGAAAGCAGTTTCTAAGGCGCTGTTGGTTTTTAAATTCACTGATTATTTACAGATAAGGGTTTTGAAATAAGAATGTTTTGAGTTAAAATATTAAATTGCCCACAGACGGTAATTGAATAGTAGTTACTACTAAGAGTTATCTTACCTTGGCATCTAAAGCTTTCTTTATACCTATACGTCGTTGAATTCTGGCCTCACCACGATCAATCTGTGCCATAATTTTTTCAATATCCTGTAATTCATTGCATCGCTCCCAAAATACCGTAGAATACTGAATTACCTGTAAAACAGAAAACAAAATATATTTACACATCATTGCGAGTACAATGTTAGTATCATTTCTCAGAATATAAATTCGGAATGCCAAACATTTAAAGGTTACTAATCCTTCAAACCACTAAGTTTCTCAAATACAGGGTTAAAAACTGATTTATATATATAAGGGATTGTAACTTTAACAGATTTTTATTACAATTTAGATAACTTACTTCTTCTGGGCTTTTTCCTTCCACTTCTCTTGCTATACTATCAATATCATCTCGTCCATATTTC
The DNA here is from genome assembly GCA_036850965.1 of Patella caerulea. Classification (NCBI taxonomy): domain Eukaryota; kingdom Metazoa; phylum Mollusca; class Gastropoda; family Patellidae; genus Patella; species Patella caerulea. Next base: position 21,811,125 of record JAZGQO010000011.1, read on the forward strand.
TCATTAGCTTTGATAAACTGCTGAAAATCTCGCTTCGACCAATTTGTGAAACCCTACAATAATAAATCAGTAATATAATAAGTTCACAGAAGACTGATAACGGATTATTATAAAGGTAAGTAAAACTCTCTTGCCTTTATATTAAAAGAAAACAAAACATGTTAATAAAGTAGAGCTCCAACATAAATCAACAAAGGTTAACTATAGAGTTTCAGACAGACAAATGTACTTTTATTCAAAAAAAAAAAAATTGGGGTTCACATGCATTTCTTTTAATTTCATACTGAAATCTTTACAGATTTTAAACAAATACTGTAAAATTATCTTATATGATTACATTATCATCCTTTAACATACCCGTATTACTACATGTATGTTTAACTTCCATACCTACAAGGTTTGTCAAGTGTTGTGTACCAATATATGGTTACGACATCCTTGTTTCTTGAAAACAAGGTATTTTTCTACATAATTGTAAACAACAAAACGGTGAGGTCACCATGAAAATTGAACATTACACTCGACATGTAACCTACATTAACAGAAATTATAACATCTGTCTCTTGAATTATGCATTGATTTGATTTATATTCCTACAAAAATATAGGCAACAAAACAATCAATCTCCTCACCCCCTTGCAATCTGGATAACAACAATGTAAACTTACCCCATTACTGCCCTGTTTTAATAATTCTTCTTTCTCCTCTAATTCTTCTTCACCTAGAGGCTCAGCCTCATCTATTCTATCTTGTTCTTCTTTACGGATTTTATCAGCAGAATTTCCCAATTCTGGATTCTTGGGCACCCGATAGCCTATTGACTTACGATAAAAATAAATCTCCCGATCCAAAAGTTCAAATAATCGAGGAGGAAAGAACTGGAAATCTTGAATGTTTGGTTGTTTAGGTGGTCTAGGAGCCTACAATATACCATGTTAATACTTTTAATTTCAACTACATAAAAAAAATATGTGTAACATGCTCAAATTAAGTAATTTAGAACATTATAATTACAGTGTTTAGTTGTATTATGTATACCGTAGCATTCATAGTAAATTGTGCTTCAGTAGAAGGGGATAGCTGAATGGTTAACCCATGTACACTGTATCATAAGGTCTGTCACTGGGACAAGGGGGTAGGGTTGCCTGTCAAACCTCATGGGTTTTCTCCGGGTCCTCCGGTTTCCACTGACAGCTAAATACCTCTACACACAAGCGGATTATTAAAATAAATTTTAACCATATGTTAGTCCCTAGTTTGTGTAGAGTGGACGTTAAGCCCTAATTTCTCTCTTGCGTCACTAGAAATATCAGGTAAAATGATCTATTTCCCCAGTAGTTTGAATAGATTGTCTACACTCTGATTATATCTTATAGATCCTTAAGGACAAGAATTTTGTTTCAAGTTGATATCACCACAGAGCATGCTTTACCTTGGGTGCCTTGGGTTCACTGACACGTAACGCTTCTCTGAAATATGCATCAACAGCATAATTAGCTTTCCTCTCTCTTTTGGGGGGTTCGATCCATCCAATACCTCCCATTTTATGTTTCTCTCTATAATCTTCCCCTTCAAATTTATAAACACTATGTTCATTTGATTCCATGGTAAAATTCCGTAACGATGATTCTCCAAGTTGATCAAGTTTAGCTTTCATTTCCTCTGTCTGTAAATAAATAATTCAAACTTCAAAACAACAGCACAAATTATTTTACACATTGTCTGTAAGATTCAGCATTTCTCGACTAATTCAGCAGTATCTTACAACTTTACAGAAAATAAAAAAATGCACGAAGTGAGTGAGTACAGTATGGAAATATTTCTAAACAAAGGCAATAACTTTGAAAGAGTATCTCTCTGAACATACTAATAATAATTACTATGTGAAATCATTACCATAATACTAAATTTTCCTGAAAATTTGTTAAGAAAATAACTTGGTGGGTATATATTTTATAACTAAGTTACTTACTCTTTGTTCTCCCTTTGCAAGGATTTCATCCACATCTTCATCTGTAATTTCACTATCTTTAGAAGCAAATACATGACTAGCACCATGTCTAATCATAGTTAATACTTCATCTTTACCTAATTTATTAGCAGCTTGATCTACTAGTCGACCTATAATATAATCAATCAACATATCAATGGTTAGTTTACAAACAAAGAATTTAACTACCTTATTCAAACAGCCTCTGTTGCAACATCTAACACTTCATACATCTGGGGTAATGTCTAATGAAAAGTAACCACTACCCAGTTTAAAGTAATGAAAGTTTAATATGAGTAAAATTGCACTTAAAAAAAGAGTATTAGAAAAGAAATTAATTGCATTCCAAATATTGTGCTAATGTCACCACCAGAGGTCGCAGTGGATCCATTTCAAGTTGCGTAAAATTACGCAGACATTCCAAAATTTCGCGTTTTTGCCGTCTACATCTGCGTGACTTTGAGCATCTCAAAATACTCAATAGAATCGAGTCAAGTCGTTTTGTGAACAAACCTATTATAAAGCGTCCTTATTTCATTGATAGGCATACTGCATTTAATCTAATGACGACTGGGGGTTAACGGCGTTGGCATTAGATCTATGGCTGACTACGCAACGATTTCCATCTTTCACTTCGACAGGAAGTAAAGAGAAGAGTATCGCTATGAAAGCAAACATTTGATTGGCTGAATGTAAACAGGATACTGTGTCCTAGCCAATCCAAAGTCTTGTATGACATGCGCTTTATTGCTTCCAATGCCGCAAAATAGGGGTGTCCCAGGAAAGCTACGTATAGAAGGCTCTGACTGCTATGAACTTATGAATGAAATAAGCGGAAATATAAAAATCTACGGAGACTACGTGCAGTAGAAGTGTGTAAAAGAAGCGTGAAGCACCTAAATTGTACAAACTACGACGTAGAATAATCTAGTTTTATTCTCACGTTGGGAAATTTTCTGCGTGAAAATTACGCAGCGTCCGTCAATATTTGCGTTTATTTTGAAAAAAATGCGTGAAATACGCGGATTTTAGCGTGACTGCGACCTCTGGTCACCACCATAATCATGTTCTGCTCCAACATGCTAGAAGTGAAATTTTGCCTAGACCGCAGCACTACTGCCTACTCTCATTTCAAATTCGAATGGTCAAGGTTGGTTTTTAAACATCTAAACAACCAGACATTGTTTTTTGGCATGTCTTCCGTCCTGCACCACCCACATTGGAAAACCATGTTGAAAAGTCTAGAGGAGCTTTCTGGGCCAACACTGGGCCTCCTCAAAATGTGTTTAAGGGTTATGTTGATAGCACAGTAAATTTTTCATAGCATAAACAACTGAAAATGACTATACAAAAATTACCTTGTTGTATAACTATGCTGTCTAATTTCAGTTTAAGTTCAGCTTTTTCAACAATTCTTTCTTCCACAGTATTTTCTGTTATAAATCGGAATACTTTTACTTGTTTCTTCTGACCAATACGATGAGCACGATCCTACAATAAAAAGTCAATAATTATAGAATAGAAAGTAATATGGACCTTAACCCTTAGAACCCGAAATGCCGCAAAACCGGCTTGACGTTGTATCGCATATACCCGAAATGTTGGTTTTGCAGCTTGGAGCGTGTCAAGCTCTAATTACGTTGACGTCATAATTAATATGACGTCCTGTAAATCCAGGGAGGGATGTGCAACACCCCATGTATAGTCAGTGTTCAAAGGGTTAAGTTTAACCAGTAATGTCAAACTTCAAATAATGTGAAACTAAGACTAGTTAACAATCTGATCGATTAGCAACAAATGAAGCCAGGCTAAAACTGCGTAAAATAAATTAAATAATCAAAATAAGATAATGAGGAAAATCCATTACTGGCAAAATAGATTTTAAGCAATTTTTGATCTGGACATCAATGCAATTCATTAGCGAAAAGCCTGCATATTCCCAGCCCTAGTTAAACACTGATTAATTATTTATTTAATCCTGTGGATTCTATTCACAACTGAATATTTTCTACATACCATAGCTTGTAAATCACACTGTGGATTCCAATCCGAATCAAATATAATAACAATGTCAGCTGTTGCTAAATTAATACCCAGACCACCAGCTCGAGTACTCAACATAAATATAAACTTCTTACTACCAGGTAGATTAAAATCATTGATAGATTGCTGAAAAAAACTCAACAATTTATCTCTTATAAATAAAATAAAATATTCTACAATAATATAATAGTCTAGAAATAATGGATCATTGCTGAGATAAAATATTTGTTATTTTTCAAAACAGATTCACCAATAATCAATTCGTCTTAAAATAATAAGGACCTGAAATTTTGTGCAAATCACACCCTTTCAATCACCAATCAAGGAAATGATATGACTATTATCTTAATGCCAATTGTGTATTTCACCTATACCAATTTATCTTGTTTCACTGTATTAGATCAATACCATCAATTAAGCAGAGAGATAGGCAGCGTACTGCATTTATACAAGATTTGACAATAACTTACTGCATTTTGTTTTTTTTATTAATGTATATAATATAACGATTATTGGAATAATACATACTTGTCTTTCTTCATGTGGCGTTTGTCCATCCAATCTACAATAATCAAACTGTCTCCAAAAACAATAATCTTCTAATATATCTAACATACGTGTCATCTGACTGAAGATTAATACTCGAGAATCTGTAACAAACCATTTCATTAATAAATAACAGTGGTCTAACGAAAAAAGGCTGGTATTTAGACTTCATCCAATCTAGTACATTAACAGTGAGTGATTGGTTGGTGCACATGCTTCAAAAATGTATTGCAGTTATGATCAACTGTTATCCTGAGGGCTTAATACAGTTGTAACATTTATCTTATAGACAACTGCTATGACTACATTCTATGTGCCCCAACTTCTGCAAATAATCAACTCATCTTCCGTGAGCACTCTATAGAGAATCAAATACATACATACCTTGTGCTTTTAGTTTAGGTAAGAGTTTATCTAGGATTACCATTTTGCCACTGTTTTCAAATATATGTTTATCTGTTGTGTAAGGAGGCCCTTAAAAATATAAATAACAAAACTATTAAACTATACGTCTACCTGATCTGTGATATCAGGGAATGTTTTTTATCAGGTTAATCATTCGTTGGCATATATTCACTGGTAGGCACGCTACATAAAATCAGCCTCTTATGATATAAAATTCTATAAGTTATTATTTTCTTGAATCAAATATTAAGTCAATTGTGTCTACTTACCAGGTTCGGCACCATCAAATAAATACGGATGATTACAACATTTTCTCAACTGCATAAGAATATTCAAGAGTCTCATTTTATCTGATTTACCAGCTCCATTCACTACATCAATATCCTTCATCAGAATCTTAGTATACCTAAATATATAAATAGATTTCTACTTCTTTAAAACTTATTCAACCATACCCCAACTACCACTTTACCCCTATCATGTTGTTAACTTTTCCTTTACCACTAAGTCAATTGTGTGTTGAACTTATGATACACCTCAAGAACAATATAATAGTATATTGTTTGCCACATGATGACCCTACTGTATTAGTAGTTATATACAAGAGAGAGAGAGAAATGGGGTTTAACGTCCACTCAACACAAACTAGGTCATTTCGAGACTAACATATGGTTTACTTTTATTTCAATAATTCACTTGCGCGTAGGGGTCTTTAGCAGTGGGAGGAAACCGGATTGCCCGGAGGAAACCCACGAGGTTGAGAAGGCGCCCCTATCTCCATGCCACATACGCTCACGCCAGGGCTCAAAACCACAGCCGTACGTCAGAGGTGACAGGCCAGCTAGAGGTCGAAGCGCAGCACTCTGGACCACTAGGCCATCCCAACCCCCCAGTTATATACAATATTTACCATTCCCTCTGCATGGCAGATAAACCAACAAATATCTTGATTTCTTTCTTGGGTAATAGAGATTTTTCTACTTCTGATTTGATACGTCTCAGTAAAAATGGTCTTAAAACCTGAAAAAGAATTGAACAATACATCCAAATTAAAGTTGTAATGATAATAGTTTGGTTATTGTATTATTTGTTTATATTTATTTCAGTACATGTAATTGGAAAACGTCCTACAAACAGTAACAAATTCATGTCCAATATAATACTTTCTTTTATAACCACATGGTTTCGTAATAGTGTAAGAACAACAGCCGCTAGATGAAAATAATGGACAGACTGAAAGATGACTTTACACTCTGGGATATCTGTGTGCATACAAAAGACACTGTGCGGGGTCTAAGAAAGTAGAGAAATTATTGTAGATCGATATTATATAAACAATTTACTTACTGCATGCAATCTTTCCACTAGTTCCTGATCTCCAAGACAATTGTTTGTATTAAACCAGGAATCAAAATCCTATAATATAAATATAATGTTTTTCAATTAAATATTTTCAAACATTTGTCATACTTTCAAATTTTTAGAAATGATAATTATCTGGGGTTTTATTAATTTTATTGATCAATCTATACCATTAATTGATGAATAATGTCATTATCTAATTTGATCCTAACGGTTCTGATTTTCTACACAATGTAAAATACAAAATATATTCAGAATAGCATGTATTCAGATAGCTGAAGTTGAATGGATACTTCAAAATGAGAGAGTGACATGGAAATTAATGTCCACTTATAGCAAAACAGTTCATCTCGGGGCTGGCAAAATGCATCTTTTTTTGGAAGGGTCTGTAAAATGGAACCCAGAAAAAATTTGGGTATGTACAAGCGTGGGATTGAAACCCAAAGCTTTGATTGAATGATACACCATTCAGACATCCTAACCCTGGCGCAGATATCAGTGAGACTATAAATAGATTATTGGACAGCGTCTGGTGATGATGTCTGGAAGAGCTATTCTAATACACAAGAAATAATATACATGATGATATAGCTTTGTCTGCCGTTCAGGAAAACTTGGCCAAGTGTAATATAATTTTATACTTACGTCAGCAGAGTTAAAAACATCAGGAAGTAAGAAATTTAACAATGCCCACAATTCATGAAGGTTATTTTGTAAAGGTGTACCAGTGAGTAATAGCCTGTTAGTTGACTTGAATTCTCTCACTATCTCGGACAACTAGAAAACATTCACAAAATATTGTTAGTTTTAATTCATGTTCGTAAATTGTTGTCTCTCCTGAAAATATTTCTCTTTAAATAATTCTCTTTAGATAATACAGACATCTATTACTTAATACCTATTAAGTCTTATAATTCTATTGGACTAAATTCAATAAAAGTATCATGATCAATTCAAATGTTCCACTACATAAGTTTGGAATCCATTACAAATGGATAATCTATACATGATTTTTGATATTAAGTTAAACTTACTTTTGATTTTTCATTTTTAATTCTGTGAGCTTCATCAATAACTAGGTATCGCCAGTTAAACTTTTTAAAGACTGATTTTTCACGTATAACCATTTCATATGATGTAATACACACATCCCATTCACCGGGTAAAAGCGTATCTCGAATTATTTCTGCCTGTAAAAGATGAAATATGTTAAATAAAATGAGATTATAATTATTAAGAAATGAAATGGTGTTAATCGTCATATTCCGTTCTGGGCTAATGAAGACAGGCATACTCGAGCTGCAACGATTCAGTTCGGTGCACCGATAACCGACACTAGCCGTCTCGGTTCGATCCACGATCTACAACGTTCAAATTTCGATTCGGTTCAATTGCAAATCAAATTTCAAATAAAAATAACATAAACCTTACCATATGAAAAAAAAGAAAGACCTGTAGCAATTAAGTCCACTTAAAATTTTTTAAAAAATTTGTTTTTACGTAACTTTTAATTTACGTTATTTAACAAAACACGAATGTCACTCGAAAACATAACTAATACAGAGTGGCTTCCCTTTAAAACAATTTCCGTATGCTGACGAAAGTTAATTTATTTAAAATTGGTGACATACCAAATGTTCATTGGATATTAATTTAGGTCAATAGCTTGGGTAATCGTTAAATAAATTCTAAACGATCTCATTAGCTGATAATTCCGGTCATTATCTTCTGATATTTTCGTGTTTAGCAATTATTACCCGTAGTCAAGCAAACACTGGAAGGTAAAATTATGGCAGATGACGTACTTTCTCGACCACCTGGCCATTTGAAATCTAAAGTTTGGGATCATTTTGGTGTAACATGCTATGTAGTATTAAATAAAAGTGTTCAAGAGAATTTTAGTCTTGTGTTAGTATTGTTTTTAATGAATTACATACAGGAAAAATTACTGGTTATTGTAGCTGATAATCGAATCGAAAATAATCGAATCAAGTTAAAATCGACAATCGTTGCAGCCCTAGGGCATACGCCATACAGTGTGCTATGAAGGAAATTTTGCCCTAACAGCAGCACTATGGCCTACTCTTATAATGGTAATATGTACACTGGACCATGGCTTTTCGTCCCATTCAAACGATTAGACAGCTGTCCTTATCGCCCTACATCACTGCTGGAAAATCTGGATGAATTTTCTCGGCATATGCAGGGAGCGAACACCCCACCTTCAGGTTAGTGAGCCAGTGTCTTACCCACTTAGCCACTGTGACCCCCATACTTATCAAAACTTTGAATGTACGTTCCATGTGTGAAATAACCCACAGGATGCATAACAGTCAGACTGTTTGTTGGCAATAATGGAGATGATATCAAACAAGAAGGGTTTCCCGACCTAGATTAGCTCTAGAATAAATTATGACATTGTACACATCGGTCACATCATCCGCAGTAAACAATCATGGCTGCCTCCAGTAACAAATTCACACTGGACCATTGACATCTATATATGACATCAGAAGGAATTCCTTCTATAAGACGTGATTATCCAAGTATACCATCCATCACTGATTTAACCATCACTGAATTTCTATTTTTGTTGGTCGAAGAACAAATTTCTTGATATCAAAAAGCCTTACCCTCTGTTCCTGGGATCCAATCATGCAGACAGTTCTCAAAGAAGGACACCATCTTTTAAACTCATTCACCCAGTTTGACAATGTTGATTTGGGACAGATGACTAAATGAGGTGATGGAATGCTACGATAATGTTTCATGTAACCAAGTAAAGATATTGTCTGCAAAGTCTTACCCAACCCCTAAAAGACAAAAAAAAAACATATTTATAAAACCCGCTAGCTTTCAATTTATCGTTTTCACAGAAATCTCATTACTTTCCACTAGAGCGCAAAAAACTGTGGGCGTATAAAAATGTTGATTTATAATTGAATTTGTTGCTTTGTGAATTAGGTTTGTCTCTACTTTTAAAAATTTTGGCCAATAGCAGTTGTGATATAGCTGATTTAGTGTTACACTGTTGCCGAAAAAAAATGTCAACAATAAACATATTGACTTTTACATAATATAAGGAAACAAAATCAAAATAATATATGAAGATGAAGCCGACTTGACAACTTATTTCAACCAAAATCGAGAAACTGTAGCTCAAGTTCTACATTATATCAATTTGTCAGCAATTAACCTACCATCTCATCTGCTAAAATACCATTTATACCATTTTCATATAATGATATCATCCAGTTTAATCCTCGAACCTGATAATCTCTCATTTCACCAGATTTAATATCTGTAAAATAAATAGACTTTTATTATTATCATGAAGAATCTTTAAATAGCTCCATTTAAACAGGCTAATAGTGAGGTTGATATCCCTGGTCAATGACATATATACTAATTAATTACACATTTATTTCTTTGAACAGTATTGAGCAATCAAACTGATTATCTAATTGTTCACAATTGAACTTAGTCATGGTTTTGAAGTACCTGCTATTGAAACTATTGGGTATACTCTCTGCATAAGTTAAAATCAAACTTATCTTGTCCCAAAGCATCAACTAATGATATTGCTTAACTGTGCTTAGCTTTAGCGGAAAATGTTAATCAATGAACTCTGTCAAGACATTTATCTAATGAACATCTACACCAAGTTTAAACATTCAACTGCATAGTTGTTATGTTTCAAAGTCTTGACCAATCAAATCACATATCGCTACTTAAGCTAAGCAGAAAATTCTCACCATTGAACTTTGTGAAGGTATTGATGTAATGTATTTATACACAAAGTTTCACCACTCTCACTCAATTAGAATCAAAGTTATCGAGCTCCAAAGCCTCAATCAATCAAACTGCTTATCGCCCTGCTTACCCTGAACCAAAAATGCTCATTATCGATCTTAGTCAAGGCATTGATAAAAATTACATTACACACCAAGTCATATTACTCTCACTTAATCAGAACCAAGATATCTTGTCCCAAAGCATCAAGGACTGTGGAAATACAATGTACTCCCATTCCCTAACAAAATATGACAAAAAATGTGGCAATCTTTAAGTAATTCAACTGATCAGTATACTAAGGCTGGTTATTAACCACACAGTCGAGACACACAGGCACTTGAAGGGATTAAAATAAAACTTCTTACTACTGCTTGACTATATAGTATAGTATAATAAAGGTAATTCAGACGCCATCTTTGTTATGACTGGTTTACGATATATCGTCTTTTATCATCTCACAATACTTACTAGTTCTAGGACTTTCCATCGTTTAATTGCCAACAAGACTTTATTTGATCATTATACACCCTGGGTGATTAACTGGGTGATCAAGCGTCGCTCAACAGCTGCCTCGCTTCATAGACTCTATCACCCAGGTCATAGACACATATCGAGTGATGATAGGTTTATAAAGGGTCTGGGTGATCAGTGATACAGACTTCTTTTGACCTCATTTCGTCGTAATTCCGGTCCGTTGAACTTATGAATCGCCAAGTTTGATTTGTAATTAATAACGCTGTAAAATGACCAATTTAACTACATTGGAGGGTGCATAATGATCAAATAAAGTCTCGTTGGCAATTAAAACGATGGAAAGTCTTAGAACTAGTGAGTATTGTGAAATGATAACAGACGATATATCGTAAACCAGTCACAACAAAGATGGCGTCTGAATTACCTTTATTATACTATACTATATAGCCAAGCAGTAGTAAGAAGTTTTATTTTAATCCCTTCAAATGCCTGTGTCTAGACAGCAAAGTGAAGAAAAATGACTATGTGTGTGACATAAGGACTTTTGATTACCATATTTGAAATATCATGTGTACATACATTTAGGACTTTCATCAAATCTAGTAATAACAGCATGAGCTTTACGAGCATCAGATAATAATTCTTCATCTTCTTCTTCTTCTGTGCGTCGATGACGATGACTGCAATTAATGTTATTAAAAGATAAAATTTGATAACAAACTGTAATATATAATAGGAATTGTCTTAAGTGCTTGCCAAAAGAAGCATAATAAAACACAATAAATACAAGAATATTTTAAGTTGCTTGATGAAATATCTAATTTATGATTTGCCCTAGATCTACATATATTAGTTTATAAATTCTAAGAAATTCTTACTCTCCAGCTACCAAAAGTCTTGTCTTTTCATCCATTTTCTTTGCTTTTGGTCTTCCTGGTTTCATTTTCAAGGGAGAAGTAGGAGGTCCTGCTCCTTGTGTTTGCATCCCACCCATCTGCATGAAATGGCCAAACAATTCTGTTTGTTGAAGTAAGAAATCAAACCTGTGGGTTCTGTCAGTTTCCTAAAGAAAAAAGCAAAATGATTTATTTCCAAAGGTATTTAAAATAGCATTATGCAAGAGCAAAATCTGCTTATTACAGGTCTTTCTTTAGGCCTGAATTGTTATCTAAATAATCATTAAGACATTAATTAACATATCCAGACCATAATAAACTCTTGATGTCAAGGCTTGCCTTCGATGTTAGCGGATTAAAATCCTATATGCCGCTTAATGGCCATTGATAATTAAATCAATCAAGTGGATAATCGAGACTATGCTGTTTATATTAATGATTTGAGTAATGATGCCCGAGGCTATGTGAATATTTCAAACACTTTTTTCTTGGCTAATAGTGGATCAATTTGACTATAATTTTCAACAAATTATCTTTACACTAACTAGTTTTTAACTGTTATAGTGAGAACTGCCATCTCTATATCTTTTCTCCCATAATGTAACTTTAATAAACTCTTGGCACATTTATTGTAATCAACTTAAAGGCAGCAGTAAAATTGAATTTCTATAAAAAAAACATTTGACTGTTTTTTTTATTGAAATTTCTTCCCCAAAACCTAACATTACGCTTATTATGTTGATGTATTTTCTAATAGTATTTCAATTGTGATTTTAATTTTGCAATATATCACCCAACCCTAGAATTTTGAGTGAAATTATGGCCGAAGTTGTTGACAGATACACAACGACATTTCACTGCAACCTCTTGCGTAGAAGAATATCCATGGACAGTATCTTTCAAAGCCAAAATGATTTTTAAGCTTAAATATCTTACAATTTTTTCTTCAAAGTCAGCATCTTGCTCTGGATTCTTAGGCTTGGGTGGTGTCTTTAACAAAACAGAGGGACCTTGTACAGGCTGAAAGTAAAAATATTGTGTTCATAAAGAATACATTATCAACATCAGTCTTCAGTTTATTGAATTTCAAACTGGCGGCAATAGTTCAGATTTCAGAATTCAACAAACTGGAGAATAAATTGTTTAGTAGCCGGATAAGAATAACACATGCCACAATTATATGGAATACAAGTTACTAGGGCTGGGTATCGATAGTGATTTTTACTATCGATAATCGACAATGAAATGTCGGTCGATATCGATAGTATTTAGTATCGAAAACAAACTTATTTTCACTGTTGTCATCAAGGCTGGATACAGTGCAAGTTCAATGTTCAAAACCATACGACGTTGCGAAAGATTGTTTGCTTCTGTCTAAAACCCAAAGTGCTTCCACAGCACTTTTAGCTTTGCCGGGAAAATCAACAAGCGTTTTGACGTCCATGTGTGCTATTTATTGTACCGGGTACTCTATTACTGAGGCACACGTACAGAAATAGTGAACTTTACAGATGAATTCTGAAGCTTGCAAAGGGAAATAACTCTAACTTTATCTACACATCCGGGTATCTCCGATTTAGCGATATTCAACAATAATTTCTTCAAAACTAAAGTAACGTTTCAATGAGAGTGAATTTATGAAAACGGCTGTTCAATAAGCAGTCACAATTTTGTTATGTGTTACATTGATACTTGATAGTAATTAAAGTGAGCGGTGTATTATGATTAACTGAAAGAAAACATTGACATTTCAGACGGAAGAAAAATAGACGAAGAGCGATAATCGATAGTAACCCACCGCTATCGATAGTGTTTTTCTAGGCCGTCCAATTGATTATCTTGATACTATCGATTTATATCGATATTTTACCCAGCCCTACAAGTTACTTGAAGAGTTTATTTCAGCGATGTTTCGACAAGGGTTCTCCCATCTTTATCAAGCAGCAAAAAAAGAAAAATGATGTTTATAAAGCATGTACATAGAGTTTGTGGTTTCTTATGACTGATCTGAGGGGTTGAACACTCATTGAACAGCCATGCGACTCTAACAATAGCAATATGGTAATTTTTGGACTAAATTATTATGGAAGAGGTTTTTATTTCAAATAATTCATTTGGATTGATAAAAATTTGGACTTAACTTTTAACAGGCCAAGTGGTAAAGTTAATCCAATAATCTAACTCTTTGTCATATAAAATATTGAATCCATGACCCATAGAGAACTGGCCTTGTATTTTAAGAACTTCGGTACAAGCCTAGACCATCCAGCGTAAGACAGATTTCTCGAGATCTATACAATCTTTCTAATTTGTGTTACCAACTCAGGGTTTCCACAGAATTGGATTGTAAATCTGCTTGGAATTGCATCTCTTTCCCCCCCCCACCTGCTAGTCTTACATCACAAATGTGACAATACTATTATCAAAGATTTTAGATAAATAATTTTTTTAAAATAAAACTGGATTAACAAATTGAAGTTTGCGATGTTAGTAGTAGGAAGGGCGAATGTGACCTGTTTCAAAACCTAGCTGTTTGGTACTTAGTCCATTCGTACCTCACATGAGCAGTTTCATATCTTGGTTAATTTCTAGAGAACTACTTCTGTCAGTTCCCAAAGAATTATCTTAAGTTTCTAATTTCAATGGCTCCCTTCATCGTGTCTTAACGACTAGAATTTTGATAAAATCCACTAACAGTGTGTGAAACAGACTAATTGCAATCAAAATGCAGCCGCCATTATTATATATTCCTAGTAGTAGTATTAGTATTATCAAATTCAGGGTCATGTTACATTAAGCATTAGGAATAGGAACGGTCGCTGATAGTGATCGGAAGGTGGAGAAGAGCAATAGCCTATTTTCATACTGGATTATTGCAGGTCCTATACCCATGGGACAGATACTAGATAGGAGCAGTCAGTGGACACCATTCGGCATTTCGTTAGACTATAGAGAACATGCCATGGATTGGTGAAGATAAAAAATCATGTAGGCTAGTAGAATTCGAAATCCAAGTTTAAGGGTATTCAGAATCCAACAGTCCACTCTCCGTCTCAGAGTATAAAACTTGTCACTGTGTAAGGGAAAGGCAATCAAACAGATCACAACTCTTCTCAGTCTTCAACTGCTAAAGTAAGTACTAAAGTAGTAAAGTCAGTAAAAAAGTAAAAGGTCTCTTGTTTTTACAAAATTATGGTAATAAAATTAAAATAAAGTATCTGAAATCTGAATCAAAGAAATTTATACCGCTGGTGATTCTGCTTCCTGGTCCATACTTTCAGCTTCGGAGTCAGACATTTTGTGAAGATATATCTGCACGAAAAATACTAACTATCAGATTCTTTGTGCTTATTTCATTAGACATTCAGCAGATTGGCGCGGCGCAGTGTGCCGAAACCGGATGTAAATTTCGCGCATGCGTTTGCAGTATTTATTTTTGTATTTTCCATTTGACAAATATAAATGTATTTACTATGGGCCTAGTATTATAAAAGCTATAATTTTATCAATTTTATATAACTCAAATCATTAAAAAATTTACGAAAATTCCTCTGAGAGTAGGACTATCTGACCATTAATACTTGCCGAACAATGATCGATGTCAACGCGGTTCGTAAAATTTATAATGTATGGAGTATTATGGCCGCAAAAAAGCAGTTGCAACCCATTGATTGGATTAAAGGCAAATAAACTTAAAATGAAATGGGTTTAACGCCCAACTGTTCTTCTCCTGAGTCCTAACCATGGCTAATGAAGACAAGCATCAACTCAAATTTTATGGGTAGTAGTTATGGGTTATAGACATACGAACAAAACTTTTTTAATTAACTGCAACATTGCACGTAAAAAGAATTTAAACCTAATATAAATTATGATGAATCTAATTCATATACCTTCTCCCATACAAACTGTGTCATTTGATGATATATTTGGACTAAAAAATTATTCAAACTAATTAATCTATCAAACATTTACTTCAAATCCCTCCCCCTGTCAAAACTTTGTATTTGCCGTGAGATTCCTATGGCTATAAATAAACTGTTGTTAGATGCCATGGCTGTCACTTTACATCGCATTATGGGAGGGTCCATTTTTCAGAATGTATAAAACATTACTTAATGTCCTCTCGACAGAAACTAGGGACTAACATAAATATGGTTTAATTTTATTTCAATAATTCGCTTGCGTGTAGGCATCTTTAGCAATGGGAGGAAACCAGAGGACCCAGAGAAAACCCATGAGGTTGGAAATGCGACCCTACTCCTTGTCACGCACAACTGGGGTTTCGAAACCACGGTTACCACGCCAGTTGAATCAATGACAGGCTTTAAGATACAGCACGCACATGCTAACCATTCGGCCATCGAACCCCCCTCATGGGCTCCCTAGCAACTATGGTTACCTTATTAGGTGTACCGTAACCTAAAGCCCTACCCTAAACACTTAACTCTGATTAAAATCCATATAGCTGATAATATTATCATGTTTAAAGTAACTAAGTCTCTAACTCAATTTCAACCAAAATCTTAAACATTGAAGACATGAATTATTTGTCAATTTAAATCAAAATTGATGATGTGATCTTACCAGAAAAAGATGGGCTTCAGATATCCAATATTAAAAGGCAAAATATTAATAAATATTTTGCCATTTGTACACGAATCGTGTATCATAATGCGTTTCAGCAGGGATTAAAATAAAACTTACTACTACGGCTTGGCTATATAGTATAGTACACTATAGTCAAGCAGTACCGTAGTAAGAAGGTTTTTTTTAATCCCTTCAAGTGCCTGTGTTTTCAGCCCCCATTCTAGCAAGATACTCGAGGAAAATAACTAGAAATTTGAATTGGAATAACTAGACGCCAGAAATTTGCTTTCGATTGACACTGGTGGCTTATTTCGCGGAACATAACTGATTCAAAATTAGAGTAAAAACAGAAGCCATTGAATGTAAATCAGTTTATATATATCCATATTATCGAGTATTACATGGATTGTGACCCACTTGTGTCAATTTCTAGATAAAAAATGTTAGCGATTTAGCTCCTTTAATATTTACGGTTATGTGTTTTGGACACAGGTATTTGGAGTATTAAATGTCATAATTCTTAAATGTGAGATCATCTCAGTTTTTATGGTGATTTATAGAATTAAACTGAAATGAAAATATACCATATGTTACTCCCATAGTGGACATTACATCATTTGAGTATTTTATTGTGTATGTATGTTTACAATCTTACTTAATTATGTAAAGATTAAGGACGGTTGCCTCATTTGTCACTAATACAAAAAAGGTAGAGTTATGGTTACCTCAGATTCTGCAATCACTTCATAAGAAATATACAAGAATGTCACACGGCCAATTGGAAACAGATTTTTCTTCTTTTTTTTTTTTTTCTTCAGTAATAAAACAAAATATTTATTTTATTTTTGGCGGGTAGATTGTTCCATTTAAATTGTAGTAAATGTTTACAGAGGGCGCTTTATTCTTGACGTCGTACGTCAAATACGTTAATGAGAACATGTTTTGAGGTCAGACATACCCTGTCGAGATGAAAATGTACAGAATTATTTTGTAGATAATAAGAAATTAGACTGATAAATGGAGAGCTACCAATAAACGGATACTACCACTTCCTTATTCTGGGGTTTGTAACCACCATCGAAGCATTGAAGGATGGAAGTTTATAGCTGGCGGTGTGGGCACGGACTGTGGTGCTTCGCTCAATCAAAATGGTGGACAAATATATTGTTTGTTGTCATCCTTCGCATTTTGTCAGTGAAACAAGTTCATTGTGATGATTATCATGTATCTCGAAATGACCATGGTATCAGATACTATGAAGCTGTAGTGAATGTATCATACAAAAGCAATGGAGAGGGGCTGGGCCTATCTAAAATAATGGACGGTAGATATGGACCTTATGGTTTAGCAGATCCTATAACTGGACAGGTTTTTCTTGTTCGTTCGAAGAATAATGAAACAAACGGGTGTACAGACTATGATATGAAAATCCCATCAGTTCAATGGATAGCTTTAATAAGGAGAGGCAAATGCTTATTTGGTGAAAAGATTAATAGAGCTGCAAAAAAGTACAATGCTTCAGCAGTTGTGATATATAATAATCAAAGTGAGAGGTCATCACTCTTATTGATGCATCAACGTGAAGAAGGTAATCTGCATTAACAGGCATGGTCTTGAACACAAATGCGTAATCTTGTCACTTGTCACATGTGTTTGTTCAATGTATTTTAGTCTGAATATTAGTATTGCAAAATTTAAAAAAAAAATCATATTAAAAATAGTAAGCAAGCCCCAGCTTGCTGCCTTTACCGACTTACGTTACTTAGGACAAGGAATTACATGTGATGCATCATCATTCCTTTCAGTTCACAACCAACCTTTTCTATGTAAATTGATAAGAATTAAACCAAATCCTACAATATTTCAATTTATCATTTTAATACTACAACTGTAACCTGGAAGGCTACTTGATTTTTCAGGATGGCAAATTTTTCATTAGGGTTTCACACTGCGAAGCTTGTGTGAAACACTATTGTTTTTGTTAAAATTATTATTCTTATTATTATTATTATTCTTCTTTTGTTTTGAGTAGATCTCAGCAACTGCTTGTCGCATCGTTACGATTTCTTCGGTTTTACTGGGAAAGTGGGTGTGACTTAGAGGATAAAGCTATTTTGAACGTTCTGCGACAATGCGAAATGTCCGAAATCACCGAAGTTATCGTTTTTGAAAATATTGCAGTAATTTTAACAATAATCATTGGATTTTAACTTTCGATACATTTTGGCATAGCCTGAGACAGGGCACATAGCTACGCTACTTTCGATTTTTGATTTTTGGCAAATCTTCGAAGATATTAGGTGCCAAATTTCGAAAATTTAAAATTTTAAAAAAAACTTTTTTATTTATGAATATTTTTTAGTCGTATTGTGCACAGAATTAAAGAGTCATCTGCCTAGTGCAAAAATGTTAAAAAAATTTGTCTCAGTAATTTTCCTTGGCCGCTATTGGCTAATTCAGTTTTTCAGTCCTAGATTAATTTTTTATTGTTCGATTTGTATAAAACAAAGTTCATATGCTTCGTTGTCTCAATTGTCATTTTTTTTATTACCGGAAGTGTTATCTGTCGGCACCGGAAGTGGCATAATTTTACCAAAAACTACAATTTTGACAGTTAGGTACCATTTTTCGAAAACAAATATTATTTTTTGGAAAAATTATTTGACTCAAAGAGAGTGCCCTTTCAAGGCGCAAAAAATGGCGGAAGCAGTTTTTTTAATTTCGATTTCATTTTCGAGCAAATTCGATTAAATGGCTAAAAATGGTGTAAAATTGACCCATTTACAACCTATTCAGGCTTTTCAGATTTTAAAATATTTCTTCGTAACTTTTATAAACTTGTAGCTATAATCCATACGAAGAAAATGTATGTTAAAATTAGTTTGTAATATAAGCAGTTACCAAGAAATGGACAGTTCTGTATAAGTCACTGTTTTCGTTATTTTGCCTGTAAAATAGTCAATTATGATTGGATTTTTATAAAAGTGACATCATTTGATTCAAAAAGCATGTAGCGTCATATCAAGTTGATTACAATTTAAAATTGACACCGGAAGTGACGTCATTTGGTCAAAAACTGCATTTTAAACTTTTTAAATCAATGTTTTATTCAACCATGAATAACTTAATATGTATTAATAATTTTAACTTTTGGTTTAAATTCACATATAAATACAACTCATATGGTCATATAGATATCATAAAATTGTTTCTAACTTGTTCGGTTGCCGAGAAATAGACGGTTTTCTACAGGTCACTTTTGAAGGTTTCGGGGCCATAAACGTGTCAATTATTATTCGATTTTCATAAACGTTACACCATGTTATACCTAATGCCATTTGTGATTTCATACAAGTAATTTAAGATTTTCATTATCACCGGAAATAACGTCATTTTGGCAAAAACTGAATTTTTAGCCTTCAAAACAGTTATTTTATTCAAATGAGTCTGTTTTGAAATCTTTTTCAAATTATGGTATTTGATGCCAATCAACAAATAGAATGAACCCATACGATCATACAGATACCACAAAATGGTTTCTAACTTGTACGGTTGCAGAGAAATAGCAGATTTTCTACAAGTCACTTTTCAAGTTTTTTGGTCTTTAAAAGTGGCAATTATTATTCGATTTACATAAAATTGTCACTATATGATATCGTATGCCATTTCTGATTTCATAAGACTAATTGAACATTTTCATTAACACCGGAAGTAATTTAATTTGTCAAGATCATTTACAAGTAACAAATGTATAAAATGACTTGATATTGCTGGATTTATTGGTTGATTCTACGTCCATTTTATTTGTGTGCAATGTTAATTTGGAAACCTGTTTAGTGGTTTCGTTGGTACCGGAAGTGACATATGTTCAAGTGTAACTTGGCACCGAAAGTGACATGTTTAAGAGTAACTTGGCACCAGTGAAACCCGTCATTCCTGCATGCAGGTCTAGTTTTTGGTTAAAATTATATTTATAGCTTTGCTCGATGAGGTTGGGTGCCGAAACCAGTTCAACTCTGAACATAGTTCTCAATACACTTTCCATGTACATTCGGGAACCGTCCTTTTGAGTCCCTGTGGAAAAAGAATCAGCCCCCAGTCAATTTTACTGGGCAACTTTTTAATACTAAGTGGTCGTGTGTGTCTGTGAACACCTGAACAATGTAAAGGAATAACATTTTAGTGAGAAAATAAGACCTTGCTTACCAGTATGTTGCATGTGCAACACAACATATGTCCCTTTGTGCTACTTTATTAAGTGGCTTGACAGAAGCCATTGAAATCTAAATATTGGGTACCGTAACACAAAAATTTACATAATCGATCACTTTGAAAAATCTTGTGGATGCTTTAGAGTTTTTAAAATTTACAAGTCAACAATTACGTTTAAGTTTAAGGTCGGGAGACAAAGACAACTACATGTATATAATGATTAATAATGTTCAAGGATTTCTGATAATTTCTGCCAGAGTTATGACCCTTGATTACTTTCAAAAATATTGTGGATGCTCTACAGGCCAATGTGTGATCATTCAATTGACTTTTAATCAGAGTTTAAGGTCTTGAGACGAGAAAGTGTATTGATTTTCAATGATATTTATATCTCGAGACTCGAAACAGCTAAATCTATGATATTAAATGTATTGTTGTATATTAAATGTTAGCATTGGGCATACTAATTCTAATGATTTTCTAATAATTGCTTACTTAATGCATTGTTACTCTTAATCAGATTTTAGCTTATGTTTTATTTCCTGGCAAGTGGTAATCTATCTTTAATCCAAGCTTGAAGGATTATCTAGCGTTGGTTCATGATTTGATTTTTTTTTTCTCCGTTTTGAAATGTTCAGTTAAGTAATCAATCTCGGTTCATATTATGTGAAATACATCTTTAACAAATCAAATCTTATTCAAGCTTTAGAAACCACTTTATTTCAATAAAATTTGTTTCATGTATAATTGGACTTCCTCATACTGCCACTGGATGATTAATCTGTAAACTCATTTTTATACCAAACATTTTGACTCACATTGCGGCTATATTACATGTAATTGGTATTCAGGTTTTAAAGGCTCAATACCACTCTTGTTGTAACTGAATAGTGAATAATATGTCCCAATCTTTATTCTGGTCAACAAATTGTATTATTTTGCAATATTCCAATTAAGTGATGAGACAAATTTCATCTATTCTAATTTTAAGAATAGGAAAAATTCAACTAAATGATTTGAAAAGGTTAACGTAAACCTTTCCAAATGTGACTTGGATTTTAGAATATTTTCGAACACTCTGGACAAGTAAAATAGGATGTATGGATAATTTACACAACAGGTAGGTCACTTAAACATCTAGTACTTAAATACGGCTATTATTTATTTTCTGGAGCTGTCGAGCCAGTAAGAGTTTTATTGTCCCTTTAAAATCATTTATTTAATAAAAAAACAAAACCATAAGATATACATGTAAGAAACAAATAGAAATGACCACAAATTAGTTTCTATTTTATTTTTTTTATTTTGTAAACCTACTGTACCAGTATCCTGTTTTTTGTTAAATTAAATTACACATAAAATACCAATCTGTTTCACAGAGAATTACTTACGAATTAACTCTGTAACAGATGAGTGTCCACAGCACGTGCGTTGGCTGCTCACTGCGCCAGTCATTGGCTCAACTGCTCGTGCAATGTTTACTTAACATCTAACTGCTTCGGGCAAAATGATGCATTTTACTCATTTTAATACCCATTTACACTAAATAGGAAATATTTTTTAACTTCAGATACTTCAAACGTCTTTATTTATTTTTCTTTCACCTCAAAAAAATGTTTGAGAATTTAATTTGTCGGAGTAAAAAAGTTAATATGCCGTACTCATTAAGCCTCGTCGATGTCATGCTTATCAGTGATTGTAGCGCCCAAGCGAATATTCACTGCTGGATCAGTTTGATAAAATACATGTCCATACTGGTAAGCATTTTAATACGAGTGTAAGGCCATACAAAAACAATATTCTTGTTCTTCAAAAAATCTTTTAAAAATTTTAATGCATATTGTTGTGGCTCCCGTTCCGTTTGTTTGTGCACACTCCACAGGTCACAATTTTTATCCAATTTTGACAGTGCTTGAAATATAGATATATCTCTCAAAGATTTCAGTTCCTTGCAAGATGTTCCTTTCGATATTGTATGGAAATCACATTTTAGCTGAAAGTGTCTCTAGAGGTCAAAATTTGGAATAAACCTTTGTAAATTTTACAGTTATTTTACACCCAATTGCTCATAACATGTATGGTAATGCGATCAAACTTTGATACAGGACACCGTTTCCTTTGGCTACGCTTTGCTTTCATTTTCAGTCAGTAGTGTCAATTTCAAAGTAATTAAGAAAATTAAGTTATTAAATTTATTAATTAACTAGGTTTTGTTAAATACTATAAAAATCAATCTTTTATTCTTAGCATTACTAAGTTTGAACCACAAACAAGTTTATTGTGATCTCTAATAGTAAGTAATAATGCAATGATGATTGCAGAGATGCTTACTGTATAATAAGCTTACATGTAGGTAGGTTTAAGTGTGTGTGTCACGATATGATTACTCCTTTAGTAAGTCTACAATGTATATCAACACAAGACTTAAATATTTTTTGGTACCACCAGTGCTAAATGTGATTAAAAATTGATCATAAAAAAGAAAATCTCTTTTTGTAAAAATTCAATTTTCAAAATCTGGAGCCTGATATCTGCAAAGATTTGTCAAAAAGCTGAAAATCTAAAAAGTGTTTTGAAATGACAATATGTGAAACCCTGATAAATTGTGTAGAGTTTACTATTACTAGTGTAGCTACTGTTATCATCACCCTGCACACTATTAATATTAACTGAACTACATTAGACCGGGCGCCTACTTTGGTAGGGATGGACAATTTTGATAATATTTAATATATAGGTAATACGGAGTCGTTCACCATTATCAAAATTGTCCATCCCTACCAAAGTATGATTAAAAGTGAAAATGGGCTCCCTTTAGGCCCCCACACCACCTAAATGGGCAGGTTAATTCCCGGCAGCAATCCAGATGTTTGACTAGTAGGCATTGACAAACAATTATGCCCTATCAGACAATTTCCCTTTCTTAGTATGATTAACTGAAGCTGGTGCCCGGTCTACATGTCTACATGTACATAGTACATGTACACTGTAGCTTGTCCACCATTCAAATCACAATATTGTCTTATTTTTATTCGACTTCAGTCTTATCAGCTAGTAACATTGTAAATGATAAATCAATACGAATATATCCTAGCAATTAGTACATAATTAGTAGTTTTATACAAGTCTTCAAAAGTCAAGTTGAGGTCAATAATTACTATACATGTATGTGGCTTCTCTCAATAATAAATTAAGACTAAACTCCTCTTATTCAGGTTGTGGACCCACTAGTGTCTAAATGTATATCATGCAATTGATTTGAAATTTATACACAGTGTTTCACAAGATAAACAAGTCTATTAGTATTGATCTTCAGAAATTTAAGATAATTTTACATTCAGAGTTATTACCCTTGTTCAGTTTGGACCATCATCAGATCGATATGAAACTTATACACAGACAAGATGTTTATGTTCTTGATTAGGAAAGCTATTTATTAGTTTTAAATGACGTCTGATAATTATTTTCAATTCAAAATCTCGATTTGAAATTTTTGAACAGTATTTTTTGCATAGTGTGACATAAAAAATTTGGAGTGGGTAAAGCATTTGTTCACTAACAAGGGGGTCTGAAGTTTGATCCAGCTTTGGGCAAAGAAAGTTCCGAAAGTATAAGTTCAAATACATGTTTTTTATCACCATCACACCATGATGATGATTGTTTTCGAATTTCGAAATACGTGACCAACACGGCCGCTCTATGTATGCAAATGTAATATCATAAGGTTTTTATACTCCCACATTTTCATGTGGACATATATTGTCGTCGCCCATGTCCATCCAGACGTCCGTCCACCCATCCACAATTGTTTGTGAATAGTCAACAGGTCACAATTTTTATCTGATTTCAATGAAACTTGAAATATAGGTTTATCACCCTAAGATCTCGATTCCTTTCGATATTGGGTTGTATCGGACTGTAACTTTGTGGATTATGGCCCCTAATTGTACGAAAAATCATGTTTTTAGTTGTGAACACTATAGAGGTCACAATTTTGAACCGATTTTGATGAAACTTGAAATACATGGCTATAACCTAAAGATCTTGGTTCCTCTCGATATTTGCACATATCGAATTGTAACTACCTGAATTATCGCCCCTGATTTTATGAAAAATCACCTGTTTAGCTTTTGATGAAACTTGAAATGCATCTTTATAACCCAAAGATTTTGGTTCCTTTCGATATTTGCACTTATCGAATTGTAACTTCATGAATCATCACCCTCATGAAAATCCCTCTTTTTTTTTAGCTTCTCTACCCATCTCTCAAAAATGTAGGCGTATGCTGCCTAGCAGACACTGGTTATCTTATTTTGATGAAACTTAAATTTATGTTTTGTATCCAGAGAATTGAAATTCGAACTTCCAGGAAATTTTATGTCCTCTGATTGTTCATGAAATCTGTTTTGTATTCTATCCATCTTTTGCAAAATGAATGCGTATTTTGCATGACAACCGCTTTTCTCTTTGATTGAAAAATTCATACAATTATCAATATCATTGTCGAAATGGATAGAGTCACTCCCAAATCTTGTGGATTATTATCCCGTTTTTTTGTTTTTTTTATATCACTAATTTTTTTATATCACTAGTTTTATAATTTGAAGCCATAAACAGTGAATAGTCCTTGTGAACTTGTATTTCATTTGTGAAGGGTCTTACAACATTTTGATTGTTATTCTCAACTTTACTGAAACGATTAGTAGGCCATAAATTTATCGTGTAGTAGACTAGCTACCATGTCAGTGTCTCACGTAATTTTATGAAAATGTTATGATTTTATGATAATAGATTTTAAACAACATGTACATGTAATTGTATACCATATAAACATGCAGGTAAAATTCATAGCTTATGTAAATGAATGATTTACATAATTGTCATACGATATAATGTATTTATTCTATGAAGAGTTTATTACAATAATTGCAAGTTTGACACACTGAATAATCTGTATAGAAATACTCTTCAAAAAGGGAAATGCATAGCCATAGTAACATTTCTCAGGATTTTGTAAGATTTAGATTTTTGTTTAAAACAAAAAGTTTGCAAAGTATGTGCCTGTAAAAACAAATTTCAGCAAAAAGTATGACCTGTCACAATTAGTGACCCTAGATTTAAACTTAATAATGAATTCCTTTTATCCTTATATAGTGACATTGAAAATAAAAGCTAGAAAAAAGTATGATATAGATGTTCATTAGGTGAATATCTTGACGGATTTCAATGATTAATATTTCCTGTTAAAGCTATGCAGTGCTAAGCAATTTCATTGGTCAATGCTTTGGGATTTCGGCAGGGGAAATCAGCCTCATTGTGGGCTTGTTTAGTATAATAACCACCAAAAACACAATGTGTCCTTTGGACAATAAAACATTATGCCACAATGATTATGGTGAGGTAGGGGGCAAGAAATGTTTTTCACATTTGTCACGCGGTATTACTATTAGGTATAATGTATTCATAATATAAAAAGTTCATTTACATTTATATAAATAGGAAGTTTCACACACTTACTGAATAATCTTTTTAGATATCTCTTTGAATAATTTAGTACAATAACCACCAAAAACCCAATGTGTGCTTTTTGGATGATAAATTATTGTGCCATATTGATTATTGTGAGGTAAGGGGCTAGAAAGTAGAAATCTTATTTTAAAAAAGACAGACTAGGATTATAATTATAATCTACTTGTACTCATCTTCACTATGTCAAAGTAAATTATGACATTGATCTTATAGCAGACTTTCCAGTATCATGAAAATATAATTCTGAATGGAGCAGTTTGACATCCTACATTAATGTAGTGATCTATAAATAAACTAGCTAGCTCAGTGTATACCTAGGTAGCCTACTAACATGTTTTCTAACAAACAATCCAATAAGCCAAACACAGGACATGATTCTACTGAACATTATTACATGTACATGTACAACGGAGTGACATTTTGACAAGAATTTCTAGTCTTCATCAAGCAACGATATAATTATTACAAACTTAGTTAATGATGACCAATCACAAATATAGCACTAATAACATGAAGAAGACCTAAATTAATCTCTATTATTAAAAAAAAGTTTTGTTTGTTCACTATAAATGGAATGGTTCAACCCATATATTTTTATCCACCCACATGAACATAATATTATGCCATAGCCCTTGTCCGTCTGTCCATCCACAATTTGTTTGTGGACACTCTGCAGGCCACAATTATTATCGGATTTGACAAAACTTGAAATATAGGTCTATCTCCTAAAGATCTTGGTTCCTTTCCATAATGGCATATATCGGTCATCGGACCATAATTTCATGGATTGTTCGAAAAATCACATTTTTGGCTTGTGAAACCTTTAGATGTCGCAATTTTTATCTGATTTTATAAAAGCTTAAATGTAACAACGTTACACCATAATGACGGTTGGGTCCGAAATTCGTGAAAATCAGACAAAAATTTGGTTCAGTTGCCAAATTGAATTGAAAATTGGGGTACCGTAGTTAAACTAGCAATTGACAAATTGGACAGGATCAAGACACAAAGAACAGTTAATGTTGGCATTCAAAATAAACCAAAAATTGAACAATTTATTAAAAACATCACTATTTATTGAAGTGTAACAACTGAATTGGAACACTTACAACTAAAAACACATGTAGCTGTCAAAATTATCTTAACCATCTCCTTTAATGAAACTGTCATAATATTGATATTTTTTTTTTAGATCGAGACGTTATCTCTGTTGCTATAGATATGAATGATGGTGAATCAATAGCAAAATGGTTGGAAACTGGTACCGTTCACATGACAATCAATTTAGGGGAGGCGAAATTAGTTGCAGGGACACCAGTACAGAGCAACATCAGTAAAACGTCTGTCTTGTTTGTGTCCATATCGTTTATAGTTCTGATGATTATATCACTAGCATGGCTAGTTTTCTACTATATTCAACGATTTAGATATGCACATGCGAAAGAACGCCTTGCAGTAAGTAGTATTTATACTAAGTATCAAGCTACTTAAATAGACCTGATTGATTTGGGTGAAAACGAGTGTGGATTTGAATAAGTTTGATGGGTTAATTGCTTTGTGATATAGGTATGTCTAGCTCTACTTAGAGCCGATGCCAAGATTCACCTCAATTTGTTTACACTATTGACACCGGAAATAAAAATAAAATTAGTAAACAAACTGACTTTCAATTTTACTATTTTGAAAAAAAATTTATTCTTATAGATTTTATTCCATCATTGTTCAAAGTAATTCATGAGATATACATGTACCACATTCAACACTAACTTAAATCAAAAAGGTTTAGATTTAGCACTTGAGATTGTAAATTGTTGTTATTATTGTTTAAATTGGAAATAAACCTAGTTTTATTTAAGCAGGATTTTATGGGCTATCCTCAAGAGGCTGATTATTCATGATATCATTACTCTTTCTCTCGTTAGCATAATGTTGAAATTCTGATGTACCGGTTACAATGTACAACTAATTGATTTTAAATGTCATTCTAACTTCTGTGTCATATTATCAGTATAATAATATTTTACTTGAGTAGGCTAGATATAGACAAGATGCTAACATAATCTATTTCTTACTGATGATATATCAACATTTGTTTTTCAGAGGAGATTAGCCAGTGCTGCTAAGAAAGCCATTGCTAAAATCCCACAGCGTAACATTAAATCTGGAGATAAGGTAAATAACATGTTGACATTTATTGAATGTGAATATGCTAAATGTATGAAAAAACATTAGGCTAACGGCCAAGGCTCCAAAATATACTTAACTGGCAAGATACCCCTTAAACATTTTGAATATTTTCTGATAGTCACATCACCAGCACCCAAAACTGATTCTTATTATCTTATTAATTCAACATTTTTCCTAAGAAAGAATTTCTAATTGGATGATCAGTTCAAAAATGGTTATATTCAATTCAGTACTGACAACCATATGATAAAGCGAAATTCTATGTAAATGGTATATTTTACTTTTTTTGATTAACATTATCTCAACACACTATAGGTTTTATTCAATCTGATTAAAACACAGATCCTATTTCGTTTCATTTTTTATAGTTTAAAATTTTGTTTTACCTGTCTTCCCTACACTAGTTGCTATATCACCTGCATTCTAGACGATGTGAGGGATTGGCCAATGAAATGGTCTGTTAACTGCAAGTTTGGGGCTGATTGCTTAATCACAGGTTCAAATGCTGCTTATATGACCTCTCGATTTGATGATTTCAGAAATATGCAAATCTAGAAAAGAAATAACCTTGAGATTATTAAATGTATTACTTGGTAGAGCATATCACAGAATGATTTCAATTCTGCTTTCAATCCCAGAAGAAATATATCAACACACATGAAATATAAAGTATGCCTACACTCCACTGTGTTTTTGCAACCATATGATATAGCAAGCAGTTGCCCTATATTGGCTATGACGTCATCTTGGAATTGTGACACCATATCTTTTGACATCGAAAAGCACTAGCTCCAAGTACAACAAGAAAAATATCAAATATCAATAGAGCTAAGGAGTCAGTTCCTGGTTCAAAAATGTTGTGTGTACTATTTGCTAGAAAAACACAAAATATAGCTGATCTGATTCTTCTTAATCGTTAAATAATTAGATTCAATGCACACAGACGAAATCTATGATTTTTTTTGAGTTGCCATGGAAACCATGAACAATACCTATTATATCTCATTTTGAAAATCACCCAAGAACTGATATCACAATGTCGATGAAATTACCTTTCCAATCATACCAAATAACCTTTGTTATCAGAAAAAATATGGACGTAAAAAAAAGTAGCCTCTGCTGTAACTGAAAATTGTTTAGAATTGACATTAAATAAAGAGACTTCACTCTTGTGCCACAAAAAACAAAATATAATTAATGTTATATAATATCATGCTCAAAATAAACTTAGACGTGCCTAATTATCAAGAATACATTTACTGACCTATATGTACTTAAGCTATGCCTGTAAAACCAGTAAAACATTTGTGTAAATTTAAAGTTAAATGTCTATATCTTAGCAGGTCTAGGATAACTGCCCTATGACTATTGTTTTTATGATTTTTTGAATTTTTCGGGAGGGGTGGGCTTATTTCGAGTAAAATAATATGTGTATCCACGTTGTCCTGATTATGTTGTCTTGTTATATACTTGTAAAATATGGTGAAGTGAATAAATACACATTATCTGGATATAAATGAACATTTAGATTATATAACATTGTGTGTGACAACTAAAATCTATAATCTTGTCTTCTTTATAAATAATTAATGACATTGTAAGTTCATCATCACTACATTAGAGTAATATGAACATAGAAGGATATTCTTGCTATTCTTAAGTCTGCATTGGGGAGGTGGTGTTTGAGTGACCTGACACATGGGCTGCATATCACAAAGCTGGTCATCTATGCAAGAAAAGTGTTAGATTTTATGGTTGTACATGGCAGTGAGTCCTCCTTTTAGGTTATCTCTGGGTACTCCAGCAGGCAGATACATCTCACTTCACTCCTCCCACTATATTATAATAGAGAGGTTTCGCAACTTTACATTTACACTTACATTTACATTTAGAGGGTCAAACATCATCAGTTTTTGTGATATATGATGTGGAGTGCACGTCATAAAAGTGTGGCTGACGGATAGCAGCCTCCATAACTGTACGTTCACAACACTTACATTTACATTTAGAGGGTCAAACGTCATCAGTTTTTGTGACGTATGAGGTGGAGCGCACGTTATAAAAGTGTGGCTAACGGATAGCAGCCTCCATAACTGTACGTTCACAACACTTAGCTGAACCTTGTTTAATGTCTATGATTCAGCCCATAATTGTCCCCTGCCTTTCGAAGAAAGTTGGGGGACTATTAAAATGGGTTCGTCCGTCTGTCTGTCTGTCCTTCTGTCTGTCTGTCCGTCACACTTTTTGGGACACAATAACTCTCTTCCTAATTGAGCTAGAATGTTCAAACTTGGTGTATGTGTTTATTTGGTCAATGCCTTGATGGAGTTCGAAGATGAGCATTTTCCGCTTAGGGTAAGCAGAGATAAGCAATTTGATTGGTTGATGCTTTGGGACACGATAACTTTAGTACTAATTAAGTGAGATTGATGAAAAGTGGTGTATAGTTTCATTACAGTAATACCTTTACTAAGTTCGATAATGAGCATTTTCTGCTCAGGGTAAGCAGAGCGATACGCAATTTGATTGGTCGAGACTTTAGAACACAATAACTCTTCTTCTAATTGAGTTAAAATGTTCAAACTTGGTGTATATGCTTATTAGGTCAATGCCTTGATGGAGTTCGAAGATAAGCATTATGCTTATTATGTATATGCTTATTATGTCAATGCCTTGATGGAGTTCGAAGATGAGCATTTTCCGCTTAGGGTAAGCAGAGATAGGCAATTTGATTGGTTGATGCTTTGGGACACAATAACTTTAGTTCTAATAAAGTGAGAGTGATGAAACTTGGTGTATAGTTTCATTACATTAATGCCTAGACTAAGATCGATAATGAGCATTTTCTGCTCAGGGTAAGCAGAGCGATAAGCAATTTGATTTACCGAGACTTTGGAACACAATAACTCTCCTTCTAATTGAGTTAAAATGTTAAAAATTGGTGTAGGTGCTTATTAGGTGATGGAGTTCGAAGACGAGCATTTTTTGCTTAGGGTAGGCAGTGATAAGCAATTTGATTGGTTAATACTTTGGGACAAGATAACTTTAGTTCATCTTGATTGATGATTTTTATGCCAATACAATGCATTCTCATTCAGTAATGGATTCAACAGTGTATAAAAACGATTGACTCAGACACAAGGGCCCTTTCCCTTGGCCAAAGAGGCCCTTTTGTCAAGTGTGGGGGCCCTTTTGTCTGCCTTTAGGGTCCTCCTTACTAGAGTACATTTTCATTTTTCTCATCGGTTTTAGCATTGTTCTTTATAAAACACTTTTGGATGACACTTTGTGTACAGTTTGATTGCTTGATATGTTTGAAAAAAATAAATGTGCGATTGATTGATATGTGTCATCTATTTTTTGGGGGATTTCGGAGGGGGACATCAGCCTCACTGTTGGCTTGTTTTCTCTAAATTGTAGTTTTCACAAACTAAATCCACAGAAAAAAACCTTCTCCTACATTTAGACAAAATAAAAAGAGGCCAGGACAAAAAGTGCATTCTGTACCAGTCTCATTTTCAACAACCTATCTGTGATGAAGGTCTTTCAAGATCCTGGACCAAGTTTGTGTCACCACCTACTAAGTGTAAATGTAACTGTGAATTTAGCAAAATGTCATACTGTACAGTTACGCTTTCGGTTATCTAAATGTAAATGTAAGTGTAAAGTTGCGAAACCTCTCTAATGTTAGGCTCAAATGACTTGGTATTTGCCAGTTTGGTTCTGATTTGTTGAGGACAATTTCTGACATAGATTTGATATTATGACATAATTCATTCTATATTACCTAGAGCATACAGTTCCTTTATTATAAATACAACTTTAATAATCTGGTTATTTATAATATATTGGATTTCTAACAAAATTTTATTATATAAAATAAACCATGTACATCATTTCAGTAATTGCAGAGATAAATGCATTCTATCCACCTACATACATGTAATGTGTTCTGTAACCCCTCCAAGTCTGTCTATCTGTCCATCTGTTGCCATCAATATCTTGGTTATATCAAACTGTTACTGTTAATAAACAGAATAATGTAATTGACAAAAAGAAGAGATAACCAATTTTAAGAAAAATTTGACTTTAATTTTTTTACAACTAAAATAGAAGTTTGTTTTGTTGCCATTTGTACTGTTTACTAATAAAGAAAATGTAGTCTTATTACTGTTTTAATTATTGAAAATGATATATTTTACAATTTAAAACTTCGATTCTGGATAGATCTATTCTCTTCCGTTATCCCATTTGATATCTTGAATAAAATGTTGACAGCTGATTGTATGATGTTCGTGAAATTTAATATGTTTTTATCTATTTCAGGAATTAGAAAATGATTTTGATCAATGTGCCATTTGTATTGAAGGATACAAGGCTCATGATGTCATACGATCTCTTCCATGCAAGTGAGTATTTTTTGTTTAAAGTTATTCTCATGATGTTTACAGAATGAAGAATGATTAAAAAATGGCGATGATTCAGGCAAAAAATTAGATTTTCTGGAATTTTGATCTGTTGGCTCAGTGATAAAAGATAGGCCAAAAGCATTGGGCATTTTAACATGTTTTTCAAAATTATAGATATTTTAAATTCTCCACATTAGGATGGATTGGATTACTATCCTGTTAAGCGTGATGTTTTCAAAACGTTAACTACCCTCTATTGTGTAATTAATTTGACGAAAAACGTCATTTTTGGACCTTTTTATTCCTGACTAGGGAATAGGTTGGGGAAAATACCTCCAAGGCATTATACTATGCCCTATATACACAGTGAGTGGCAGTTGTCCAGAACATTAAATAACAGGTTAAGAATGTAGAAGTAATTACATTATGTAAGATGTAGAAAAAGAGCTGCCCATTTTTCCTATAAGAGTTCAAAGGTAGATAATGAAAATGAATATATTGAAAATTTCAATCAAATTTTTATTTTGAACAAAGTTAGCCGCTTTTGAACTTTTGACATGAAATAGTCAATTTTGTCAATTATCATTACCATGATAATAAACAAAGTCTCATTCTACAATCCTTTTCTTGGGTGAAGCGTGTAAATATTACTGTTAATCCAATTATATGGTGTGGATGGTTTAATCCATTCAATATAGAGAGTTGAGTTGGCACTTATCATGTGAATAAAGGTCTAAATAATAATCTATGTAACATTGGCTGAAAACAATTGGCCCGTCTCATATATAGTCGTGTGATAACATCCAAACTCTGAAGCGAAGGCTCTGGCCTGGTATTCATACTCTCTTGAATTAATGCAATTGCATGTTCTTGGTCAACATAGGCATATGGTTGCAGCTTCCATGGAATTCATACAATTGTACAGGCCCAAGATTTAAAAAATGACACACATTTGATGCAGTGTATCAGAATGCACGTGTCCATTACCCCACATTGAAATTTGAGCACATACATGTAAATATTGTTGTCACTGTCATCATCAATTGCTTGTGAAAGCTCGAGAGGATAATTTTATCATCTGATTAGACTAAAGACTTGCATTATGGACATTGAATAATTTGGGAAGTTATGCAGTGTTAAAGTTCAAGATAAGATGGAAGAAGCCTGCTGATTTTCAATTGCTTTGTCAGAGTTATTGCCCTTGACTAATTTGAAAGATCTTGTTGATTCAAGGGGGGTGGATGGCTGATTGGTTAGCATGCACGTGTTGTATCATACGTCCTTCCATTGAGTCAACTGGTGTGGTATCGATTCCCCGGTTGTACGTGGCAAGTAGTAAGGTCGCTTGTCCAACCTCATGGGTTTTTTCCGGGTACTCCGGTTTCCTCCCACTGCTAAAGACCCCTACATGCAAGTGAAATATTGAAATAAAGTTAAACCATATGTTAGTCCAAATATGACCTAGTTTGTGTTGAGTTGACATTAAACCCCATTTCTCTCTCTCTCTCTCATCCATTTATAAAAGGGGTTTTATTTCATGTTTATGTTTGTCAATTTTATTTTTCAGACATGTTTTTCACAAGTCGTGTGTTGATCCATGGTTATTAGAACAAAGAAGTTGTCCCATGTGTAAATTAGATATACTGAGAGCATATGGAATGCAGGTCAGTGCCAATTTTGTAATATACAAATGTTAGAGTGGATTGCAAAACCAAATTTCATTCATATACTTTAAAGCTACAAACTCTTTATTTATCTTATTTTGTATTTATATTCTTTTCAATGATGTATCCGCAGAAAAACCAATACCAATATGATTAACAATATTGCTAATTTCATTTATGTAAAGTAAGACTTGTGGAATAAGTAAGTTGAAATGTACAAATAACTAAATTGAAATGTGCAATAACACCTGAAAACTTTAATATATTGCACATTTAGGATCCAAGGTGTAAGTAAATTTTATTAAATAACAGAAAAAGATAAAAGGAAAAGGTTGTTTATGCTAAAAAAATTTGTTGTTTACAAGTGGTTTCTTCCGGTTCTATTTGATGTACATGTAGAATTTTCAAACTTGGTTTGGTAGTGCATGTTTTGACAAGAGTTTGATAATTGGTATTTTTGTTCATTAGATGAAGAAGCCTTGAATTTTAACAATTTCCAATATTTACGGTAGAGTCATAGCCCATCATCGATTTGAAAAATTTATGAGACAAAGATCCTATTAATTTCCAACCATCCTCAATAATAACTGTCAGGGTTATTGCCCCTGGATCAATTTGAAAAATTTTGACACTGCTCTAGAGGCAAAGTTGTCATCTTATTGAGTTGAAATTTATATACAGTATTTATGATCATGAGATGAAGAAGTCTATTTATTTTCTGTCATTTTCTATTTTT
Organism: Patella caerulea; assembly: GCA_036850965.1. Taxonomy (NCBI): domain Eukaryota; kingdom Metazoa; phylum Mollusca; class Gastropoda; family Patellidae; genus Patella; species Patella caerulea. The sequence goes on from JAZGQO010000011.1 coordinate 21,845,963, forward strand.
TTTTTACATTATTAAAACCTTTTATTGATAATTTTTTAGGTGGGAGGAAGCGAAGATTGTGTACATCAAGATGGAGAAAGTGGTGCTGTTTCTGTGCCAGTAGAAGAGGTTGAGCAGACATCTATTGCAGAAGAACAAGGAGCAGAAGGTCAAGTCAAAGTTTTACTTCTGCCACACAATTGCATTCATTTTCATCATGAAGGAGAGTCTAGTCTTGACTCCCAAACAGAGGATGAACTTGTTGGCGCAGAGCATGTCAGTGATTTTGAATTTACCGAAACTCAGTATCTAATGGAGGGTAATATTGATAGTGAAAGATTAACTAAACTTCCGGTTTCGACAGCCTAATGTTGTTACAAAGTCAGAGGAGAGTTGAGTGGCTTACAGGCATTGTTGTGATAATGTGTTAGTTTGATATCAATTCTTGAACAAATAGAAATTTTATTTTGAATGTGTAATAATCCTTAAGGGGAAGAAACCTCAACTTTAGTCAGCATTACGAAAAACACACAAAATATTCAACAACGTAAAAACTGTGTTCAAATTTCTTGAGTAGATATCTTAGGAATAAATGTATTTAGTTAATTCCAGACACCCCCTGAGCTCCAAATGATGAATTGATATACTCGCTGCCAAAAGTATTGGAAATGCTACTGTGTTTGTTAAAAAAACATTGAATGACATTTCTCGATGTACAACTACAGAACAAATGTTGGAAACGTTTAACAGAAATTACCAAAGTTTATCATTTTTGTAGTGTAGTGCATGCACTATGAGAATTTATTTATGGCATTAGTTTTCATCTAGATAAAAAGTGTACAGCTTAATCACCATTTACAATTAAATATATCACCAGAAAGAATATAAGTGTAGAAAAATAATCCAAAAAAATCTATATTTATTTATTATTGTTATTGTCAGTTATATGCTTTCTGTTATATTTTGTGCTTATTTTTTTATTACTATAAATAGCCCATTCGGTCATTGGACCCGGGGGCTTATGCTGTCAATTTAGTCTCTCGGCCATATTTTTGAATTCTGCAGAACTGATGCGATTTCTCCAGTTTTATTGTAGGCAGTTTATGTCACAGAATATGAATTGTTTTCTTATTTCCAAGTGTTCGTACTATTCTATTTCTGAGATTATAAACATAAAGGTTTTTATCTTCTCAAACAAAATATCAACTGATATGGTATGATAATTATCAAGTCGAAGACATTGTGATCACTAGTTGACGAATAATAATTAACTATTTATTTATATTCAAATTTGAATTGTGACAACCCTTATTTTCTTTAGCTGAAAATAGTATCTCAAATTTCAAATTATCAACTGCATACTTACATTTATATTCTTAATGTGCTTTATAATGACTGGTGAATATGCCCTTTGGGGCTCTTGTTTCTTTGTTTTTGACTGTCTTATTTGCCAATTAAATTGAACGAAGTACTTTGTTCGAAATTTACTGGAGGAGATAGAAATATATGTTTTTATTTATTATTGAAAACAAACAAAAGTGCTCAATTGAACTATAGTGTTAAGATGTATAAAATGGAAGTTAAAATATAAATGTTGTTGGTTTTTCTTTTTTGATTCATTATTTGTTGATATAGTTCTCCCTGTGGCCTAACCAAGGCTTGTCTCTTTTTGTATAATAAAGTACATATGTGTTGTATATTATTATATAATTATCATCATGTTATTATTGATATTTATTTGTGCCGAGGAACACTTACATAACTCTGTTGTTCAATTCCATGCAAGTATAAAATTGAATTCCCCTCATCTTTTTTCTTCTTCTTTTCAATTGATGTCTTTAAAGGGTCTCAACTACCTTGTCAATATTCTTAAAATAACATAAAATTAATTTTATAAAGATTATTATTTGAGATTTTGTATAAGCACACCATAAGTGTTGTTGATGTGGACACACATACTCTGTTCAAGATATTTTATTTCTCTTGTAACTTGGATAAAACATTCATTGATTGTATACATTAATGCTTTGGCATCTGTAATTGTGCAATACCCAAGGTGGCTTTAATTATGTAATGGCTCCATGTCTATCCCTATGGGAATGAAAAATTTGCTAATATATTGTATGAATTTCATGATGTATCCACATTATTTTATAATCTACAATTTCTTGTAATTAAGTATGTTTAGATTATGACAGATTTTATTTTCTGTGTTCTTTTATACAACATTTCACTGAATTCATATTCATTTATTTTCGAACCCCTTTTTTTAAAGTCTATAATACAATGTCTCTTCACGTAAAATTCAGTCGAACACTATGGTCAAAACACCAATAATTTCGAATTTAAGGGAATTTTAATTTCTGGTTAATGGAAGCTATTTGTGAATCTTGTGGTGATTTTTATCTGTCTATGCCTGCACACTATGCACTTTTTTGGCAAAATAAAATAGAAATTATAGGACAGCTTAATTCAGTTATTTTATAAATTTATGAATTTGAAGAGAATCTTCTCTCTAAAAGATGGTTTACTCTTATGATAAAATATTCAATCATGTCTAAATTATTGATGTAAGATTAATTTCTTTTTTTCGCTTTCATCTCTTAATTATGTTTGGACTGAAATGTTAATATATTGATGAGAAACTGCCTTTAAGAAGTTTTAACAATATATCCCTTAAATGTAATTAAATGAAGATACGGATGTATGTTATATGGAAGATGATTATAATCATATGTATTAAATTTGTTATTTGTGGAAAATGGTATTAATTTTATTTCTTTGACTTCATTTGACAATCATAATTATAATTGCCAAAGAAAATTTGGCAAAAACAATGGACACAGCAGGGAGTGCTACAATTCTATACTCTGCCTTGAAAGCTTAGAATTCACACTGAATATCCGAATGAGTAAACAATTTCTGGTTGTAATGGAAGCTACACCGACATTTTGCAAGAGACACTTCCATATTGCATTCATAATTTTGAATGTAAGTAAGTGGGCAGAAACTATAGAATTGGTAATCGGAAAGTCTAAATTTCCCTGTGAAAAGGGAACATGCTGTAGTCTCTATAGCATTAAGATTTTTTGGTCAAAGAGGAGTAACTACACTACAGAATATTGAATAGCACTGAATGACAGATAGCGGAACACAGATTATCAATAGAGTTTGTTCTCTTATGACCCAAATAAACTGAACTAAATCTGTTAAAAACTAAAGCCTCTTTCAAGTTTTTGGAAAAAGGGGCATAACTCCAGAATGGATGGTCCCATGCACACCAAAATCCAACTAATGAAAAATATTGAGTTGTAGAGGGTTAATTTTCGTTTGCTTTGTTACTGTTGTAGTTCGCATATCTGCTCTTTAATAGATGATATAAACATGTTTTTAGCATTGTCTCCGCCCAAACAATCCAACTTTGTAACATATTACCAATGCCGGATTAACCATGAGGCACATGCCCCAGCCCCCCCCCCCTCAAAAAAAATCTCAGTTGTTCTCCTCGAGCATGATCGGAGGTACTTCTAAATGGCTCTGACAGGAAATCAGGTTTCTGGATTCCAATTTCTGAAAATTCCTGGGGGAAGACACCCCTCCACGCACCCCTTGCGGGGCTAGGCGCCACCCGCACCTACGCGGTCTGTGAACAGGGGACCCCATATGTACCAGGGCCCCCACCAGGGTTAATCCAGCTTCGCTTATTACCCTTTTCTCCAATGTGTCCCCCCCCCCCCCGGACAAAATCCTGGATCCAGGCCTGCTCAATCACTATTACCAAAGTGAGATAATCTGTTTGTTTTACAGAGGATTACAAAAGTCTGTATAGTAGCGACCTAGCGAATATTCACTGCTGATCAATGTTAAAGTCTGTATGATAAAAAACATTGTCTCAATTATCCACTTCTTGATATAATCAGGAATGAGCGTTGCCCAGCAAATCGAATCATCATCCAATAAACATCGCAGGCTAGCATTGACATCGAGAGTTAATTATGGTCTAGATAGGTTAATTTTAAAATTTCTAATTTAAAACATTCCAGGTCTAAAGAAAGATTTAGCTCTTGCATAATGTGTGTTATTAGTCAGAAAAATAACTATTTGTCCAACATTCTCTGAAGTTTGTGCCAGAAAAACGGAAATACATTGCCCGAAAAATGGACGGTTCACCGCATCTGTTATTTCAAACCACCCCAATCTGATTAAAACACAGATCCAATTTCGTTTCGTTTTTTATAGTTCAAAATTTCGTTTTTACTTGTCTTTACTACTCTTGGATCAATCAGTTTGCTCTTGGATCTGGAGGACTACATGAGTGTAGGCCATCGAAAGTATAAAAAACAAAACGAAATATAGATCTATATTTCAATTAGATTGAAACCACCCCAATCAATCTTGCATCCTATCTATTGCAAAGTCGATGGTTTAAGAAACAATTTACATTAATCAGTGATAACATCAACTTTAAAAAAGGCGGTTAATTTGCATAAAAAGGAGCGAACATTTGTCGGGCAGTTTCGGTCGGATTTTCACGGAATTCGAACTCAACCGTATATATAACGGCGGTAATTTAATCGGATAAAAAAATTGACCTCTTCAGGGACCACAAGCTAAAAACGTTATTTTTCGTTCAATTGAGGGCCATAATCCAGATAGTTATACAGTCGGATATGCGCGAATATCGAAAGGAATCGGTCTTTGGGTTGTAAATATACATTTTAAGTTTATTCAAGCTACAAATGTGATTTTACGGTACGATATAGTCGATACACGCCATTTTGGAAAGAAATCGGGATCATTGGCAGATAGATTTTAACCTTTTAAGTCACGTCCAAATTTGATGAAAAAAAAAGTGACCTGTAAAGTGTGAACACACAAAATGTCGACGTACGGGCTGGCGTGTGGGTGGGGGGCGACAATATACGTCCACATGAAAATGTGGGCGTATAAAAAAAAAACAATGTCGATAGTCAAAATTATATATAAGGGGAGGCAACCCGTGTATGCTAGTTTTAAACAAACACGTCTACTTGTTATAAGGACAACGAAAAAAATATAATATAATTAAGCCATAAACGTAGGTCGCATTACACTCGCCCCGTACGCTCAGGAACCGTCCTGTTGAATCCTTGTCGAAAAATCCTTGTCAACATTTAATTGACTTGATACAAAATCTGATTATTTGATGGATGAAAGTTTGTGATAAGATTAGTTTCATAAAGTGATTTATTTATAAATGCGACCTTTCTAGATTGGCGATAGAATGTCATTAATTCACGGAAAGAAAATTATACTCACAGAGTAAATTAGTAACTATACTTATTACCTTAAATTGTGTTTAAGGTAACAATTGGTACAGTCTAAGACCCCTTACGCAAGTTCAAATAGGTTCAAACGCACAATTGTCAACACACATCATTACAGTTTGTATTAAAATAAGTAATTCTATCACAAACAGAGAAGACTGGACCATTAAAATAGTTACCGAACAGTTTTTCTCTGCATAGCGCTGTTTGTGTTGCGGCCATGACGGTCGGGCAGTTGAAATTTCGCGTAGGAGATGGGTTTCATCAAATCATATAATTATGCGGTAAGGCCTCACCTTTATTTCAATAAGAATTGATTTATTATATGTTACGCTACGTGCAGTACTGTTTTGGGCCGGTTTATTTATAAATTAAGCGAGCTATAGGCCAGTAAACTTTTTGTAGTCATTTGACTAAAAAAACTTGCGCAAAGGAACTCTGTAGGAAAAACCACTACTGCGACTGGAGTAAGGCGGAAGACAGCAGTAGTGGAACCATTTCTAAGAGTAAATATGAATACTTTGTACGACTAAGCAAACGTATTTTTACATCCCGAAATTAAACTAAGTCGTGTGGACGAATCAACCAATGCCATGTAGACGAATCAACCAATGCCATGTAGACGACCCCGCCAACGAGTGCGGACGATTTTTCCTAATTTTTCGCGTGGACATTGCTTGTTGACCCCCCCCCCTCGCCCTCGCACATTATCTGATTCAATGGGGTTGTTCCTGAACGTACAGGGTGAGTGTTATGAGACCGACGCTCAGAGTTGAACTACAATGAACAGAGCTAACGATACACTCATATTATTGTCATATCCCTGTGTCACTTGACGTATAATTGCCAATTGCCAAATGAAATAAAATTAAATGGGGTTAACATCCTACTGTTAGCTGCTCCGACTGGGTCAATGAAGATGGGATTGCAGAGTGCTCTAAGGGAAATTTTGACCGGATAGCGGCGCTACGGCCTCTCTTTAATATCGAATTCCAGCTGCCAGGGTTTTTAACGTGCACGCCAGTGTGTCACTTGACCTCGGTTTTTAGACCCATCGGAACAGCTAAACAGCTGGCCGTGTCCCTCCGTCCTAGACCACTAGCAAGGGGAAACGATGCCAGAAATATCTGAGGAGTCTGCGACCCCCATGCCAGCATCTTGCCCAAGTAATATGCGAGGGGGGAGGGCAGATTAAATGAAAAGTTGTGTTTGAATAAGACATATCATTTGTACATTTATTTATTGTGGTTTTCAATGAGTTCATATAAAACTCCCTTGTAAATTACTTTGCTAGGAAAACGTCTTGTCGTTCGGACGGACAAAAACTCGACGCCCCGTGTATATACTATTGACAGTTTGTTAAAGATCACTTCCTTGACTGTTGGAAATTAAAACACGAGTAGGCCTGTCTCGCATAAGTCCATTTTCATTAGCCGGTCCGTTCATGACATTTCATCAATTTGGCTAGTGCGTATTATAGCGCACGGCATCGCGGCCCGGATGTCGCTGGCTTGCATGTAACTGGCTCGCTATTCAAGAGATCTCGGGTTCGACCCCAGTGCGTGTCGAGTCGTTCGGTATCGACAAAAACGAGACCCCCGTTTACAAATTGGAAGTGCACGCATCATAAGTTTTACTGACATGTTCTTTAGAACTATAAATGGAACTTTTGGGACAGACGACATCACTATTTTCAACAACAAAAAACTTGAGAAGTTTACGCATCTCAATTCGCTTCATTTTTTTGTTTACCAGAGCCACGCATGCATCCATGTATAAGATCGGTAGTAAATTTTGAATTAATATAAGAGCGTTTATTGATCGATCTCTGCAATCTGTCATCGTGTGGTCTGTGGTTATTGTTGGTGAACAATTTCTGGGGACTTGAACCAACAATACTATAATGAGCATAAAATCAATAAATTATCCGTTTCTTGAAATGAGACTTGGTAGAACAACACTGCCGTCTGAGGTAACTAATTGTGTCTGTCTATATAACTATTACTTACAATATTTGTCAATGTGCCATTTATTATTAAAGCGATAGTCTTTTGAAATAAAGATGATTTTTTTTATATGACTATTGGTTCCATTTCCAACCAAAGCATACAATTTAAATGCGTTATACCCAAAGAAATGAAATGGGGGATAACGTCCTACTTTTCTGTACTGACTAGGATAATTAAGACGGGCATTTTGCCTACTCTTCGATGGAATTCCAACTGCCAGGCGTTCTTTTACGTTCACGCTAATGTCCCATCCGAGGGATTGGGCAACTGTCCTTGTCAGGTCCTACATTCTGCACCATTGACACGGGGAAACTCGCGCAAAATTCAGTGGAACTGTCTCGAACCCACACCGGGAGAAAACCCGAGACCACCTGACAAGCGAGCGAATGTCTTACTCACACATATGTTAAACATATTTTCTTATAACGTTTATAATTTTTGTCTAAAAGTAAACATCTCATATTATTTATTTAAAGCGGAAACGGGTATAGAAATTAGAAGCGCAAAATAACCATGCTCCGATTCTTATTTTTTTCAACTCATTTGGCCAGGGAAACATTTATCCCATTGGTGTCTTTCTTCTCATCCGTATTATCATTTTGTGTCTCAGTGCAGGTTAGACGCCAGTTCGCTAAAAAAGAGATTCGGGATTTGATCGTCCATAGTGGTTGTCGAGCATTGTCCGTCATGGTGCTGGGAGTCATGAATACGTAGAGCACCTTAATTATTGTAGTTTGGGTGACACTAAAACAGAGACCCACGTATACACTCTGAAGTGCACCTAAAAGAACCCCCGATAGTTGGAATTTAATTGTTGTCCGGTCAAAATTACCCTCATGTGTATGAAAAGTAGCCAACACATTTTTTTTCTTTCTCCGCGTGAGTGGGATGATTGAATAGAAGCTGCCCCTCCCCAACCCAACTGTATACCCAAGCCAGATCCATTATAATGTCCTGGGGTTGGGGTCTAGGGTGGGGATGGGGGCAAAAAAAAATCGAATTAGCCCCCCCCCCCCGCAAATATTTCGCCAAAAATAGTGATTTCTTAGGAGTGTTCTTAGCCGGCCACATCCCCAGCCCCTCCAAAATATTCCGTAGCCTCCGCCCCCCCCCTCCAAAAAAAACCATTTGTGTTTATTATTCATCAATGTTGTTAATGTTACAGTCGTTGCTTTGTGGCTAGGTTGTTTTATTTTCAGAACAGTTACTGCAGAACGGACCAAGTCATCAAGTCATATGACATTGCAGGTATTTTCAAATTATTCATTTTACATCACCTATTATCGAACTACTGTATTGTAGCAAAAATGGCTAGCGATTTATCTAAATCTTACATAGTGTATCTTTAATCTTCTATATTAAGATTGACTTAAAGTTTCAATGGTGGGAAGCGATATTGAAGCCGATCTTGAATATTCTACTTTGGATACGGAGAATTAATAACACGATTTTAATTAATCTCGAAATCAATTGATAGATGACTGAGATAAATTATATATAATATATATATTTTTTTTTTTTCGTAACAATCTGGTGTATAACGTCTGTTCTCTAAGGAATTGCCTTATCTAAAATCATATTTTGACAAAATGTCTAATGGAAAAATATGTTTTGATTGGGGTATACTGTAATAAAATATATTTATTAAGAATAAAACCATTCTGCTTTTCTTTTAAAGCGTAGGTGTACTTTTGTTAAATCTTTCTATTATTAGATAAAGGGCCGACATTTATTGGGGATTTGGTGTGGTGTATGGTTCAACTTCAATTCGACAACCGCGTGGTGTCGCTGTTGGACTGATTGTTGAAAATGGCCTTACTCGCGGTAGTTGTGTTAACCCGCTTTGCGGACGATGAAGGGAATTGTAACAATTAAGCATGTACCAATGCAGTTTATAAATGGTAAGTACTAGTTTTATACTATGTTAGTGTCCCAGACATAAAATTTAGACTTGCACAATCGTTAAATCGGTCGTTTAGTTGAATATTATATTTGTCAATGGACAGCAGTAGTAGCAGTCAGTAGGCTAATACTAGAGTAATAGCCTATCCTATACACAGACGACAGTGAATAGGGTTGGTTAGTTCTGTAGTCACTGTCTCAATCGTGTGTTGGTGTGTAGTAGAAAGACGACTACAGCAAAGACAACATAATTTATAGTCTTTTAGTTTACTTATATTGTGAACAAACGATTGAACGAACTTCCAAAAGCCGAAAGTATTGATTTTTGAAAGAAATGTGCTATACAATGTTACAAAAGTTATACATGGTCATGGTGGGGTTATAATGCTATATTCACCAGTCAAGATTTCGACTATACAGTACTACAATGCAACACGGCCAATTGTCAATGGGTCATTCTGTAGGGTCAAACGACAGTCAACACACACAGCTTGAGCTCTGTAAAATCCAGGTTTTAGAATACTTGCTTACCTGAACTTAAAACTTGGCCAAAAAATGACTCACACAACAAACTGTAGGCTAATTTTCTATTTCATTACATATGTACCTTTGTAGTGGGTTGGACTTTTGTTCAATGTTAGTTTAAAAGTTACAGACAAATTGTACCTATATTAGACAAGGTCATTGCTTTTATAAAATACAATTTAGTTAGTGACATTTATAATGATGTCTGGCCTAGTTTAACTTGTTTAATCCTAGAGAATTGAGGGTCATGTACATATATTCACATAGGTATATATATATATATATATATATAGGTAAGCTTGTTGCAGTCAACTGAAGAACAACAATGATCTGTTGCACCTGTCATTGTGGACAATGGATGTCCTGGGTTTGGACACGCTCCATTAAAACTTTGTATACAGCTAATTTAATTAATTGATATTAAGTCGACTAAACTTGAATGATTCCTCTTATTTAGGCAATAATGGCCTTAAAATAACTCACACAAACCCTCTCACCTCCAGGCAATATAAAATGTACTTGATGGTGTGAAGAAAGGAGGTAATTGATCAATGATCTTGTTATGTGGGAAAAAAATAGTATACCATGTTTTTGTTTTGAGTAAATTGCAGCCAATTTATTATTGTTTTCCACTATGGTCGCAAAAAAGAACTGTACGACAACCGCAATAATTTAGAAGTGTAAAGATATATCGTATAAATGGTGTTATATTATATATATATACCCGTATCTAGAGTTTTATATTAATGAAACTATTATATTGGTTTTTGTATGAAATTCAAGATCTGTGTTAATATAGCGTAATCATATGACAGATTTTAATTGAAGAAGTAGATAAAAGACAAACTTTATTTTAAAAAAAAATTGTTAAAAAGAAGTGTATCAGTTACTTTAATTAAGGTAATAAGCTTACAAAGTAAAATGATAGGCCTGGGATGTGCTATTTGTTGGTTTTGGTCCTAATATAGCAGACTCTGATTAACACAGCATAGCGGTACTTTTATAGAATTAGTACCGGTACTGCTTTTTTAGGATAAAAGTTAGAAAATTACTGGTTAGATTATTAGTCATTAAATACTGGCTTACTAGTACTTACATGTACATATATTATGTTTTTGATTTTCTGTGTGTTGTAAGGAATTGTGATACGGTACATACCAAAATGACTTTATCTTATGTGAAATATTAATTTTTTTCCCCTTTTATTTTTCAGATTGATGTGAGGTTGTCAAGATGGGATACCGTCAGTTGGTTGAGACTAGTCTCTACCTATGGGTGTGGTGTTTATGTCTTCCACTTTCCTTTAATGCACAGTCTACTTATATGTCGCCTTTAAATACGGAGAATTTTAAATTCTCATACAATTTGTATAATGTATCTATACGAGAAAACTCCTATGGGAAAACCTATGTTACCTCATATGAAAAAATGGGCATTCCTATCTATAATTCAATCCTAGACAATTTAGAACTGAAATATACCATTGAAGGTGATGGCCATGAAATATTTAAAGCAGAAGAACATTTTGTTGGCGATTTTTGTTTTCTGCGAGTGCGGACTTCCACGCGCATGACAACTAATATAAATCGGGAAGCTCGATCACAGTACCATCTGCGTGTGTCGGCGACAGCTAGATATGCAGACAGTAACGAAGTGCCCGTACAATTAAAGACTTCAGCTGATCTCATAGTAAACGTATTGGATGAAAATGACTTGAGTCCACTATTCGATCGTAATTTCTACAGTGTTGATGTGCCCGAAGACACACCATTGCATAGTAGCATTGCTCAAGTTTCAGCCTCAGATGCTGATACAGGCATCAATGGGGAAGTTTATTTTCGTTTTGCCAAAAGGACAAATCAGTTTGCTATTCATCCAACTAGTGGCATTGTTACTCTAACTCATCATCTCAAATATAGCTTCCAAACCGTTTATATCTTAGAAATTTATGCTAGTGATCGTGGTCCATTATTTCGCAAAAGTCCAAAACCAAGCGTCCATACACGTTTGGAAATCACAGTGATGCCAGTCAATTATCATGCACCGAACATCAAAGTACAAAATCATCCATCAATTATTGAACATGGAAATTTAGGCAGTGTTTACGCCATTCTCATGATTACGGACCCAGATGATAGTGCCAATGGTCATATTGCCTCAGTTGATATTGTTGACGGAAATCCAGATAATATGTTCAAGATCGTGCGTGGTGCTGAGCTGAACTTGTATAATATAGTTGTCATGGGTGGTCTTGATAGAGAAACATCACCGTATGGATACAACCTGACAATCGAGGCTATTGATCATGGAACACCTCCAAAAGCAACTAAAACTAAGGTGTCAGTACGCATTCAGGATACTAATGATAATGAACCTAGATTTAAGCAGGAATTATATGAAACATCTATATCCGAAATTGTACCTATAAATACACCAGTTATTATTGTTGATGCCATTGACAGTGATTGGGGTAAAAACTCAGAAGTGGTATATACCGTAGTTGGTGGAAACCAAGATAATCTTTTCAAAATCAGTGAACAATCAGGATTAATCAGCACCAATTCCTTCCTAGATGCAGACAAAATTGATGGAGTAGTACTAATCATTCATGCAGAAGATCAGGCCAATTCGGGTGCCAGGAAATTTAGTGAAACCAAAGTGAAAATCAATTTTCTTGACTACAATGACAATTGGCCAGTTTTTGACAAGAGTAAATATGAAGGTAAAGTTGAAGAAGATCAACCAGAGGGAACATCGGTATTGACGATTACTGCTCATGACAAAGATTCCGGTGATAATGGAACAATCATCTATTCCATTCCCAATTCACATTTACTTCCATTTGAAATTGATCAGTTTTCTGGCAAAATTAAAACTAACGCGATCCTTGATTATGAAACCATGGCTAATGAATTCAAAATTACAGTCCGTGCCTCTGATATGGGTGTTCCCTTTCGACGGGAAGTGGAAACAATTGTTTCTATTAAGTTACAGAATATAAATGACAACAGCCCAGAATTTGAGGCCGTAAATTGTACCGGCTTCATGCTTCAGGAAATTGCTAAAGGTACTCAGATTACTGTATTAACGGCAATAGATATGGATGCCGTTGATGTAATTAGTTATCGCATTATTGATGGTAACAGGTTAAATTGTTTTGGAATTGAACCATCAACAGGCGCTATTTTCTTAAAATGTGATCTCTCTCATTATCCTGATGTCAATAGTTTTAGTTTTATGGTGGCTGCGACAGATGATAAACATTTCTCAAAACCCACTACTATTAATATGACTGTAATGAAAAGCAAGCAAGATTTACCACATGATATTAGTATCACTTGTACAGAAACAGATGTGAAAAAACGACTTGAAGAAAATTATCAATTACAAACATCCTCTAGAAATCTGCACATGAATGATGTATCCCCCACCCCAGAAACACTCCCAGCCAATGACCATTCACCGGAATTTAAAGCAAACATTCCTACATATATTGAAGTACAGGAGGATTTAGAAGTAGGTTCAACAATAACAATGCTACAAGCAGATGACCCTGATTCCGGTTATAATGGCAAATTGGTTTATGGTATTGCGAAGGGTAATAAACTTGGAGCTTTTAAGATGGATACTTTTAGTGGAGCCTTAAAATTAATGTCTTCCTTAGATCGTGAAACTACTGCCAGCTATCAATTAGTTATAACCGTTTTCGATCTTGGCTTTCCTAGTAAAAACATGACAACAACCCTTCGTATTGGTGTCAGTGACGTCAATGACAATAAGCCAGTTTTTGAGAAAGAATCGTATGAGGTCAATATTTCTGAAGATCAGCTTATAAATACAACAGTTATTTCTATCAGGGCAAAGGATGCCGATTTGGGTCCCAATTCTCGAATCCATTACTCAATTTTAACAGACACACAGAAGTTTAACATAGACCCAACTGGTGGTATAATTCGAGTCAACCAACCCTTAGATAGAGAACAACAAAGTGTTCATAAGGTGAAGGTACAGGCAGAAGATTCTGGAACAGCCATTAAGTTGGCTTCTCAGATACAAGTTGTCATCACTTTAGATGATGTCAATGACAACACACCTAATTTTGTTCCCTCCAATTACATGGTTAAAGTTCGTGAAGATTTACCGATTGGAGCCCTTGTCACTATTTTAACTGCTGAAGATTTAGATAGCGGTAAAAATGGACGCATAACTTACACTATCCAACATGGTGCAGATGGTAAATTTGAAATTGATGCAGAAACGGGTGTGGTTCGTATTGCTGGTACTTTAGACTACGAAGATAAGCAGCTTTATAATGTAAGTGCTCGGGCTGAAGATGGTGGAAATCCCCCATTAGCGACTGGCTGTCTGATAAACATAGAAATAGTGGATGTGAATGAGAACTATATTCCCCCAAAGTTTGATAATTATGTAGTGGAAGGTCAAGTTAGAGAAAATGAGAAGATTGGAACTTATGTTATGACTGTTTTGGCAAAAGATGATGATGGTATTCCTGGTAAAGACCCTATCATATACTCTATACGAGATGGTTCAGGATTAGGACGATTTACCATTGATGATAACGGTAAGTACTATATACATTATTCATCAGTTCAATTATTGACTTTAAAGGATATGATGACAGTTTAATTTTGACCTTTGATTTTATGCCATTTTGTGATGTTCAGGGTAACTGTAACCTCACAGTCAACCCAATCAGTGAGAAAAAGGGGATGAAAATGAGATCAATTTTATTAAAGCGTAGTGATAAGATTTTTTCACCAAGATCATGAACTTAAGAGTTAATACTTTAAGCTTATACAATGTATAGTATCAATTCACTTTGATCAATCATATCTTAGTGTCAAACATAGCCAGGGTCATATTAACCTTGTTGGAAATATCTGGAGTCAAAAATTTATATTGTTCAGTCCTTTTATTGTGCTGTTATTTCAAAAGTATGCCAAAAATTGACAACGCACACAACTTTACGAATTGCAAAAAAATCCATGAAAAGCAACATTATATCCACACATGTACAATATATTGCATGCACAGGAATGATAAAATATGACATTAGACTATGTATTGTTTTAATTCGAGTAAGGTACTGGTGGCGGTACTAGCTCAGCTCGCTATCCTTGATTTCACTGGTTCCATCCTGGTACTGAAGTTACTGAACCACATGTTAACACCTTTTCCTTGGTGCTGAACCGAGGGAGGGGGGCTTCGAAGGAACAGCATCTAGTGGTTTGGATTTGACGAAAAAAACTTATTTCCTGGGTACACATTTGGCATGCACATAAAAGAACAGTTTACTGTTGAAATTACACACTGCATGGGATATGCCCTTCATGAACTTGATTGGTATATTTGTTTACCAGGTACATTGTATATGTTTTGTGTATGTGTGGTTGTACTCATACAATTGTGCATACATGTACATGTATAGTTA
Organism: Patella caerulea; assembly: GCA_036850965.1. NCBI lineage: Eukaryota > Metazoa > Mollusca > Gastropoda > Patellidae > Patella > Patella caerulea. The sequence continues at coordinate 21,861,136 of JAZGQO010000011.1, forward strand.
CGGTAACTTAAGTGATTGACATTTCGAATTGTTTTTTGCAGAGACAAAATGTGTGAGATGTGTTATATTAAAATTTATTCAGTGAATTGACATTTTGATTAAACGTGATGATGTTACATTAGTCTGAATTGTTTTGCATCAAGATGTATTTTCAGCATTTTGATGTTTTGCCGCAATGTCGTAACAACAGATAACTTTTATGGGATACTAATGTATTAACAAGGCCCTACATGAACATCTAAAATATAGCTCAATTAATAATAAAAACTTCAATAACTATTGACCTGGCAACCACTCTGGGGTAAAGGTCAATGATTTAATGTGCCACAGGTTGACTGCATGGACATGTAAATGTACATGTATGTATTTTTATGATAAGTATGTGTTATGGTACTTGAAGGATTATTTCATCAGTATTAATAGTTTGATCAATAGATCCATCATATTTTGAATGATGTATTGACAAGTTTAAATTGCTTAACTTGATAGTTTGTCGTAGGCCCGTTTGGCCGTTTCCCATTAAATTGAATTGCAGAATATGACAACGAAAAATAAATTTATATGAATGAGACACATAGTTCAAAGATTATAGATACAATGGTGCCTTCAAATTCTGCATTCAAAGACATTAAATCTGTATTTGACATGCAACTGGAAAAGCAAGTTAGAATTAGTAGTGCATTATGTACATGTTTATTGTTTGAAGTAATTGGTGTAAATTATTTTAACTCTCTAAATTGACAAATTTCTCTTATCTAAAACTATGGTGCCAACTAGAGAACGAAAAAAAGCAGTAGTTCAAAAATAAAAGAATGTGATGTTTTATGAGCTTAATAAATAGTATGTGTATAAATACACATGTAACTTGAACTATTTTTACTGGAAATCATTATTTTAACATTGAGGGTTTATACAAATTTTGTAGTTTTATGGATATCTGTCCTTCCTTCTGTATTATAAATGTCATCATGGCAGACATAGCAGACGTCAAATTTTCTTGCTAGGTGTTATAAATATGTCAGTTTTGTTTGATAAAATGTTATCCAAACCTAACCTACATTTAACCGAGGTATAAGTCAGAGCTTTTCTCATTGAACAGGTAGTTGTTCAGTTTGGATAGCCATTTAATCCAACAAAATACTCCCTTCTAGACCAATGTTTTACAAAATATTTACCCTGTCTGACAGCCATGTGGACTTACCTTAAGATTTACTTGTGATATTCATACAGACTCGCTTAAAATTTAATTAACTTTTAAGAGATGCATGTACGGTAGAATACATGGATGTGTTTTGCTTTTGGTTCGCTTTTGAATATGGCTTCAAAAATATTTAATTAAAATTAATTTGTTTATAGTTCATAAGATTTCGTGAATACTATTTGTCTGTAGTTAAGTGGAAAGGCTACATTCAATGTTTATAATAATTGATTGCTGAGCTTGACATCATAAAAGTTACTTTTAACTCAGCTGTTAACTTGTGATCGTGTGGGGTAGTTATGTGTATGCATTAACTAGATGTGCTAGCTTTTGAGACAATTAAGCAAATATTGAAATACCTTCAGAACTAATGATTTACTGAGAAATTTTTCCTTACAGTAACAAAGAAATTAATTCACATATCTGTTTCTGGGTTCATTATTATAGATTCCATTATGAGAAGTGACATATTGCACTTAGAATTTTATTATTCAGTACTTTGCTGACCTACCACTGACTTCAGAATATTGATTCTAAAAATATTAATAAACCATTTGTCAGTAAAACGTTCTTTGAGTTAGAGTTGACTCTTGTGAAGGCTTCGTTTTGCTAGATGTATCGTGACCGCTTGCCTTTTGCTGGCGCGAGTTTCCGGCAAGTTTGATACAATGAGCAGCAGTTGTCTTTGTTGCTAAAATCTGGAGAATTTGTATGCTCATTCATTTATAACATTATTATCACAGTGTTTGATCTTAAGCCAACCACATGGGTCTAACCAGCATTTGCATTTATTTTGTTTACTTTAACTAATGATGCTGATGGCTCATCCAGAACTGCCTTGCTGGCTTTATTATAAATAAAATTGCTGGAATGTTGTATGGCTTTTTAATTATATCCCCCAATTCCCTTGATAACAATTGTGCATGCTGCAACTTTTATTAAATGTCATTCTTAATTGGAATATTTTGGGTGGGAATTGACAATGGGTCTCGGGAGAAATGAAATCAATCTGTAAGACAGAAAGTTGAGATGCGAAATATTGATACACCTGGGATATAGTGGACACATCTTCATTTCCAATTTATAAAGATTTACATTCCTTTAATAGTTACGAAGAAGTAATCGAATCTATATGCTGATGTTAAAATCAGCTATAGAGTTGTATGTAGTGTATTTTCGTCCAATGATGTTAATTCAAATTTTGAATCATATAATAAGGTTTTCTGCAACTTGTCATTTTTAGGTCATTTATATCGGATAAGATTTTCTAGATTTTAAATCCATACAATGAAGTTAGTGTTGTAGAGGTTCAAACAATAAAACCAGCGCCAACTTGAACCAAAACCAACATACATGTACATGCGTCCCGTATTTGTGGCACAATTTATGAAATGTCTTGATTGTCAGATAGATAAAATGTGTAGTTTTAGGAATTTTTCTTTTATATATTTTGGAATCTCATCTTCATGTGTTGAAAAGTGAACCAAATGTACTGTAAAATACAGGTACATGTATTTGCCAAAAAAAACCCTGAGTTGTACGGAGTTCCATATGTGTAATGCCAACTACTTTAACATGCACCACATAACTTCTTATACTAGTTTCCTAGACAATGGTGGAATATCTGGAAATACACACATACATATTGTTATGCATTTAAAAGGTTAATTTGCAATATTTGGCAAACTCACTACACATAATATGTCAAACGGTTTACAGTTTCTTTAGAATATAGCGATGCATATCTATAATCTGTGCTGTATTATAGAAAAATAAATATCCTTTGAGATAATTAAGAGAGAATAGTCCTCCTTATAAAAGAATGAAAAATATGCGAGAATGGATTATTGTGACATGGTTGAACAAAAGAATATTTGAAGCTGTTTGAAGTGCTGTATTACTCTATTGAAATTTCAGTTTGTAGGTGTGTATTATATGCAGATAAAAGCTCTTATCAGAAGTTAAACAATACCTTTCAGATAGGAAATGCAGCAACCATGAGATATTCTTGCAGTAAAACAAAAAGCCACTTTGTTCATTTTCTCACCAATGAATTTTAAATCTAAACCAGATTTCACATATTTATAGAATGTATATTAAGTACATATATAACTTCCAAAAAATTAAATACATATTTTTCAATAAGATGTAAACGTAATATTTTATTTGGTTTGAATTAAATTTCAAATTGACATGATAATTCACCAATTCTATTTGGTGTAATGAAATACAGACAAGGGTATTGTGTAGAAAGATCCGGTTTGGCTTACCGCTTTAAAGAAACTTGCCATGGCGAATTTGTGGTGGAGTAGTTTATAATTACCATCTACATGTACATGTTTCATCAACACCTATTATCAATGAAATAGAAATATTCCAGTGTTGGGCAAATCCCTTGGCAGTAAAAATTTTACAAATAGGAAGAAGCATCACTAACAGTAACACGGCCAATTTCTCATTGTGTAGTACACATAGCTCTGTAGAATATACTGCTGAGCGATATGTTTTTCTTTATAAAGCATGGTAAAAAACTGTAGTATATCGTTAGATCGCTTTTCAATTTCAATGCTGAAAAAAAAATATGTTGTAATATTCATATTTTTAGCATTTATTTGATAACGAAACTGATAATTTAATACTATAATTGTGTCTGCTGTGTGCGTAATTCAATAAGTAAATCACAGCATCTGTCTCTAGAGTACGTCAAAGATAAGATCAGCATTGAAAATGCTTTTATTTTATTAACATTTTACCGCATAACGGTCCATTGGGATGTCCTCGCTAAATGCAAAATGATTCTTGATACTTACAAAACAGAGGTGGGTTAGGTGGAGAGAGGGGTTAAGGATAGGCATACACTCCATCTATTTGGGGTAAAAATGTTGCTCTTTTTGTCTTTTATCCATTAAAAAGGACTTCAAATCCATGGGAACACTGGAGCTTCTGGGGATTTCAAGACTGATGAGTCTGTCCCTTAACCTACTGTACATCTACAGATACACAATATAAAATTGCTTATCCATTATATCGACTCATGATATTCAAAATTTCCCAATACCATATTGTTGAAAATACTGACAAAACAATTACAATATGGTGATCAAACATTGTGTGGTCTTCACATTGAAACTAAATGGCTTCCATAATTAAGGTTGATTTATTTACTGAAGTAACATCTATGTTTTGCTAATTATTATTTATTCATGCGAGCAACTAATAGTTCTCTTCTAATCTGTTTACATTCTGCTAACTGCTGTACTTTTGTGTACGTAAATACAGTCCTCGAAATTAAGAATTTTCTACCACGGCACAAAAAAATGAAAAATGCCGTGGCAGAATGGTACTGCTACGGCACGACGGCATTTTTTTTTTATTTCAAGATCAATGCTTTTCTTAACTATTCAAGGTGGATAAAATTGATTTATTCACGTCACAAAATTTGACGCGAATCGGTTTTGGTGGTCGTGCGAGCTCAAAAACATGCGAACGATCTCCTGGTTAGTTACGCAAATTGAAATATCAGTTACGTTAACAAATTTATTCACATTTGATCAATATTTATACCAGATGACTTTGTGACACTGGTCTAAATAATTAGTATTATACCATAAACTCAATTCATTCATTCTTCATTCTTGCCCTTTCATTTCTCCATCAGTCTTACTGGTACTTTCACTTTGACAGATGACCTATGTTTGACATCAGGTTTTGACCGGTTGTAAGCAGGTTGATTTTAAAATGCCCCAAGCCTTTATTCTTTAAATGATAGTAGTGCCATAAATATTTAAACATGTCATCTATATTTCCAAATAATTTACTACACGTGTTCCTTTCACTTATATAGCCATGCTGTACGGTGCCGGTGGTACAATGGCCCGTATGTAGGTCGTCTACTTTGACCCCCCCCCCCCCATGGCATCGCTTGCCTGCCAATGTAAACGATTTTACTGTCCTGTCTATTTTAATATTATTTCATCAAATCAAATTATTCTGTTTCCTTTTGAAACTTGGTTTGTAGAGTGTCGAGGTTAATAAATACTATTTATTTTGTCAATCAGTCGGTACATTGAGGCTATTACGCTCCGTTACATAGGGCGTAGTAATTATAAACAAAGGATGTAAATCGGTCCAGGTCCATCGAATGTGACAAATGATACAGTTGTCTGTTAAAAATACAAATGACGAGAATGGTAACATTGTTCATACATTAGCCAGACTATTGGCAACAGTCCGTGTACATCTATGTCTATTTAGTTTATTATAATCGTTGAAACAAAAACACTGTATAAAACTGTACAGCATGAATATGCCTTCAGCACATGGGTTAAAAGTGTACCGGTATTTGGTAATTGCAATATATTTGTCAGACTTTCGTATACAAAATAATAAATTTACATGACGTTATTACACGGTTAGACGACATCCTCCTGGTACTATTCTATAACCGGTACATTCAGTCATTATAATTTTAAGGATCGTAAGATCTACCACGGCAAAAAAAAATGAATTATGCCGTGGCAGATGGGAGTTGCGTCGGCTTTTACCACGGCTTTGCCGTTTGCCGTGGTTAATTTCGAGCGCTGTAAATAATTATTTGTGGGTGACTGAATGGTCAGACCTGAAAATCTTCACAACTGCTGTGGATTTTTTGCTTTAAGAACTGGATACATGTGTGAAAAGTAACGGCTGATATACGAAACATGCATGTGTATCAGGAATTTTTTATATGAAACGATATCCGACAGTTTCTATGACTGACCTTACACAAGTACGTTACCAACATCATGTTCTCCTAAAATAGATATAGATGCAGGTTTAATATGTCATATGTACAACATGTTGCATGGTGAATACTGTACCATCTGTATTAACAAATTATGACATTTACAATGTACACATAAAAAAAACAACATCTAAATCTCAGAAAACTAGTGTTTGCATTGCTAATAAAAATTGTCCTACATAAATACTGGTACATATTAAATACATGTACAAATGCTCAACCGTTATTTAAAGTAATGAAAATTTACTAACTACATGTAGGCCTTAAAAGTGATTGATCTTAATGCACTTTCCTGGATTATTAAAGATAATTATGTAAGATTTAGATAAAGAGCTAGCCATTCTTGCTATAACAGTTCGAAAATTACTCTTTTGTGAGCGAATATGATGCCATTGAGAATTGATTATGATGAGGATCAGTTAATTAATGTCTAATTAATAATTTAGAAAACTTTTCAGGCCTAAAGAAAGACCTCCAATAGACAGATTTAGTTCATGCATAATGTATGTTTAATTTGTGAAAATTATGAGTATATATTTGCTTTAGATTCATTATCAAACTGATTTCACGATTTTCTTTTTTAATGTTTAAAATTTTAAGATATTTTTCGATTTTATTTATTTAAATGTTATACATGTACCATTTATAATTACAGGTGCCATTAGAACTACCCAGGTTTTGGACAGAGAAACTACATCACACTACTGGTTAGCTGTATACGCCCAGGATCGTAGTCTGGTACCACAGTCATCTAGATTAGAGGTTCTCATCAATGTTGTAGATGTCAATGACAATGTTCCGATGAGCGTTGAACCTGGATATTATACATCTGTAGCTGAAGGTGAAACAAACAGGAATATTGTAACAATTCAAGCAATAGATTACGACTACAATCCTAATGAACGTCTGTACTTTAAAATTACGGGAGGAAATCCACAGAATTTTTTCCAGATACACGAAACTGATGGTAAGTAAATTTTATAGTATGTATAAGAAGTATTCATGCTCTCCATTGTTCTAGGAGGTAGCCTCGTTAAATTCTTGGTCCAGTTTGGGGGTTTGATTATCCAGTCAGGTGGGCAGAAGGCATTTTATATCAGCTGTAATTGTTAGTATTATTTACAAAATGGTGTGCTTAAAAAAAAATTTGTGCTTCTTGCAGAAACCAGTTTTTTCCCCAACTTAATGTGGTGAGCATGCATCGTTACTGAATCAATTATTGCAACATGTTGTGTTTGATATTGGTATTACTTTGATGTTATGGTTCTCACGAGATTGAATATGGCTGCTTTACGCTTAGCAACAAGATATAATTTCCTATCGTGCATTTGTGGTCAATAGCTGTATCAAACAAAAAATGTTCGTTGAAACAGATGCAGGAATCAATGTTGTGATTTTATTTTTGCACTTCAAAAATTCTATCAACTTGTTCATAAAGATCCATTGTAAGATGTTTTCCCTAAACCGTTTTCCTTTACCATCATGTTTTTTCTCTGATGTACGTTGCTTTTAATATTTGTGCTTCTATTCAGTTTTCCCCGTCTTCATTTACCGCAAAAACCAGTATAATTAATCTGACACACATACATTTGATGTTTATCTTCACTTGTATTCATGAAGTTAGATAGAAATGATTTAACCTAACAATACAGTCATCTTGTTGACTGACTTTCTGTGCATGTAGGTCTCATTATTCAATAGCCTACATTGAATAAACTTTAAAGAATTAAACCCCCGCAGTTTTCTTATTATTCTCCCATTCATGAAAAATAAGGATTGGGCACGAACAATTGATATCAAAACACATCTTTTTAAGATGTCAAAACCAACTATTATGTTTTTGAGCAATGGTTATGATTAAATTATTCTCAAATTTCATGAACAATGTTAACAATAGATTAGCTCACACATTAGTTCAATGGGGTTTTTTAAGATATTTTTTTTGCTTGTGTGTGTTGATTTTATGAATGAATAGTTCCTCTGGAGGTAAAAATTAACATAAAATGAATTAAGTGTCATTTATTTTACCAATGAAAAGCATGAAGTGACAAGAAATATGACTCAAAAAGAATTTGCTTTCTTTTATTCTTTTAAAGAATGAAAATCTCTTTTGGAGGTAAAAATTCACTTGAAGCATTGTGTCATTATGTCTCACATGATGATTCAATGACACTTAAGGTCATACATATTATTTCAGGAAATTATATATTTTCAGACCACATGCACACAAAAATGAGTCATGGTGGTTCAAAAATGATTAAAATCAATCAATTCTAACATAAGTTATGGTCATCTAAAGTTCACATTACATTCTATTGATTTCATGCCACCATCTTTATAGGCTAAGTAAAATCATATCTATCCATGAATGATGACTTCAATATGGTTTTATACTATTTAACCAAGTTAATTAGTTTTAATTGCCAGAACTACATCTACGAATACTTTTAATTTTGTTAAATTTATTTGAATGAAAATTGATACCTTCTGGTGTATTGTGACTTTAAAGTACTTAGTTTGTTGAAAATAAGTTGGATTTCTAATTAATATTAATCATATTATAATGTCAACTTGATTACATTTGACATGTCAAAGTGTCAACAGTGGTTGTAATAGGTTGTTATTTATTATTTAAGGTAAAGAATATTACAGTCTACTGCTACTTGTCCCATGTCATCCATTACTAATCTATTATAAGTAAGGTTAGGTACACAAATCACGCAATATATAATCATAACACAATATACTTATAACATAAGTAAACAATATACTACAATACTTTGAACTTAGAGATAAATAACACTCCTTCAATCGTCTTATGATTGCTACATGTACATGTATGTGCACTAATGTACTAAGGGGGTGCAGAATGTTGCCAGTACTAGTAGGGACTTACTATTGAGACAGTTGACATACAAAATACCAAAAAGTAGATTTGAAAAATGTCTGCTTGATTATGTTTATTGCCCACATTTTCATGTGGACGTATATTGTTGTTGCCCTTGACATCCATCCATCCACCATTTGTTTTTGGACACTCCACAGGTCACCATTTTCATTCGACTTCAATGAAACTTGAAATACGGGTTGATCTCCAAAAGATCTCCGTGCCATTCGATATTCACACTTATTGGATCATAACCTCCAGGATTATGGTTCAAAGTTTTTAGCTTGTAGACACTTTTGAGGTCACAATTTTTATCTGATTTTCATGAAACGTGAAATTTATGTTTATTGCCTGAAGAATTGGTATTTTTTGATATTCACACATATCGAACGCTAACTTCCTGGAAAATCATGTGTTTTTCAGCTTGTTTCTCGATCCATTTCCTGGTGTATCTTGCATGTTATATTGGATATCTAGAGTTTTTTCATAATGAAATGTCCAAATATGGTATTAAGCGTTGGACTTATCTGTTACATGAACAAAAAAAAACCCCAAGTGCCTTTGTTCTATATTAACTGGGCATACGATTTTAAACTTTTAAAGGGATTGTTGTCCATATAAGCAATTTTGTTTTGTGGTTTATATGTACATGCACCGAGCATTCGTTTTTAAAGGTCCTTTACCGGTAATACCGGTACTATGGATCTGGTTTTTAACATCAACAATTTTAGGCAAAAGCCAAGACTTTATTTGATAATCAGCAAAATTTTATTTTGTAATCAACAGATTCAAGACTTTATTTTGACCCAAATAGAGTTTTGGCTGTTTCCTGACATAAATTGTAAGATACATGTATTAAACAATTGTCATTTTCTTATCACAAGAAGAGATTAAATATGAAAACATTTTGATAGTAACTACATGTCCTGTCCTTTTAACATTTAACAATAACAAGATTTTTGCACTTGGAGACATCAAGACATTTGTTTGTCATACTGAAAGACAATTACTTTGGCTGAGAGATCAATTTTTTAAACGTAAATCTTTATCAAAGCTATATAAAACATGTAGTTTGAAGACCCAACCTATTTTCACATACAATAAACCCAAATTTATGTATATAATTTGTTGACTATAGATGTACGGATTATAAAGGATGGGAAAGCAGTTGGACACAGCTGTGACTATATAAATACAATCCTACCTTCTAATTTAACATTTTACTTATGTTATTACTACTTATCTAATTTTATAATCTACATGTATATGAAATCTGTATTAACTGTGTGAATGAATGACTACTATCTCAAATTTCTTATTAGGATATTTAAGGTTTCATATTATAATTTATGCAGCATAATTTTGTTGTGAAGGTATTAAAATGGAATGTATATTGTATGTTATATAAGTATTTATTTATGAAATGAAGCGTGAATGTAATTATATGATACCAGCTTTATTTCTCCTGTAGAGGTGTATTATTATAGAACTAACCATAATATCATGTAATATCACCTTCTATCGATAACGCCATATTATCTAATTGGAACATTGACCGTCCACATGCTCTATCGTTCATATTAGATATAACATATTAAGATAAACAGGTGTGAATTTAGAAATGTTACATTAAAAAACAACAACTGAAACTAGAATAATTATTCATATTGAGTACAAGTATTTTCAGTTCTCGTGGTCATCAATTAGACTACTTGTCTTGGGTAAATGCCAAAATGATTGTGGTGCAATGTTATCCTTATTCTAATCAGTCACCAAATATTCAAACATGAGCTATCACCATACCAACATTTGACATTAAAAAAAAAACCTTTTTACCTATATTATATACTGTTATACTATTTATTTGTCCCAAATTTCCCTGAAGCATACATAATTTGAACCTGCCCAGGGCTACTAATGATAAACAACTATGATCTCTCTGCATTTTGATGGTTGGATTTTAATGGCCTTATAACTTGGAATGGCTGTAAGCTAAATACTTTTCACATCAATCTCAATAGTCTGCTACCTATATGTATAGTTATATATATACTTCTCTTATAACATCTACATCATACAGTTACATATCTTGTTTAATGCCTTGAAAAACAAATTTTAATAGTTATTCTTAATGGCAATATGATTCGGTAATCTAATATAAATACACAGACATTGATGAGCTTTAAATACCCGTTCCTGTCCTGCGTTTATTTTTGTATAATTTATGGCAATAACAGGAATCAGAAGATATAATTTCACTTTTCACCATACTTAAAATGCCATCTAATTTACTACCACATGCACAGCGTAGATTTTTAAGATAAGAGAATGATATTGAGAAACATTTGCTCTAATTTTTTATTCCTGCCTTTTGGTGCATGTGATTAAATGATTTAGAGCGCTACAAACTTAGCGCAAATGGCGTGAAACATGAGGTGATATCCGAGACTTTTGTTCTGCTTTTCTCATGGAATTGATTTATGTAATATTTAATAGTTTCTTGAATAGAGTTAATTGAACAAGCAGATCATGTCAATTGCATAAGAGAATTGATCAGTGGCTCGAGTAGGCTATATAGATAGCAGGAATAGAGACCCAATATTACTTGGTCATGGATCGATAAAAAACTTATTTACGGTATTAATTGAAAATTTTAAGATCACAGGCATATAGTGCAGTAAACGGGAGCCAACCTCAAATTTATCTTAACATTAGATTTTTTAGGCCTGAATAATCTATTTTATAGTGATATTAATCAGATATTTTCTAGGAAGAGTGTAATTTTTAGGCTGTATTTATGGAAATTTGCTACAATTTTATAGCAATGGTGCCTCTGTCTTAAATTTTTATCATGGGTTTATTTTCGTAGACTTTCTACATGCTTTGAAATTTGTGGAAGTAGGTTGATACAACAGCATGTTTTCACTTTAGACATCATCAACTTCTACCATGGTCCAGAATAAAGAGAAACTCTATATATTCTAGCTATGTAAGCTACCTAATCATACTTTGACATTGAAGGTTAAGATAGAAAGTGATAAGTTGCTGTGTGGTCTGTGGGGTACTTATTTAAGAGACACCAGGTTCAAGATATTGCATTTAAGGGGGCTCTGGAGAATACTGTGCTTATTGTGAACAGTGTTTTGTTTTATTGCTATCATGATTATTTCTGACATTTTACCTAATTTTTCTCCTTCCTCTTGAATCACTTAAGTCTGAAATTTGAGAGACTCTCAGTGCACGGTTGGAATCTTCTGTGAGGGTTTAAGAAAGCTGTTAAAATTGTCGCCATAGTAAAGCTATCAGACCAAGCAAAAAATAGTATCATGAAAAATCATTCAAAAATAGTTTTGTAATCGTTAGTGTTGCTTTGTTAAGAGTAATAGTCAGATAATATTTCACCACCTTTCTTTTATTCATTGTTTTTACATTTCTTTTGTAAGATCTGGGTTCTTTTCAGACATGTCAGCCAGCATTAGAAATGCTAAAAACAAAGCTGGAAAATCACTTTTGTACTTTTTCTTCATCTTTTGTAATGTATTATAAAACTTGTTGTAGTAGTTGTTCAAAATATGTCCTAAATCATTTGTAAGTATTACATGATTTTGTGTTCAGAAAATACCGTACTGTGTTAAAACAAATTCACTAATAAGCACACAGCCATTACAGGATCACTTTATATTACAACTTACAAACAATGTTAGGGAATAATAGTTGCACTCCTGAGTTTGCTCTTGTAATGTTAAGAATTAAATGATACTTGCCCACTGAATTTGCTCTTGAGATCATGTCATGTTAAGAATTAAATGACACCAGCTCTACGAGTTGGCTCCTGTAATATTAAGAATCAAATGATACTTACTCTCTGAGTTGTAGTTTGCTCCATTTATGTTAAGAATTGAATAATACTTGCTCTCAGCATTTTCTCATGTTAAGTTAAGTAGGAATTGAAGGATACTTGCTCTCAGATATTGTGAATGTTATGTTAAGAATGGAATGACCCTGCACTCAGAATTTGCTCCATTTTATGTTAAGAATTGAAGGATACTTGCTTTTATTGTTTATGACTGGCATACATGTATTAAGAATTTGATGATACTAGGTTGCAGACTCCATCAAATTACTCCTTTTCTATCATTATTACAGGCAATATTGTCATTAAATTACTCCTTTTCTAGCATTATTACTGGCAATATTGTCTGATACTGCAAATGGAAATAATATAACATTTTTGCGGCTTCGTTGGTTTGACCAGCTTTGTGTTTATTTGAATGATTAGTTTCCTCTTCATTCAGAGTCATATAGTTGCTTATTCAGGTGAATAAGGTAATTGTACTATTAAGAATTCATGTTATATTATTCAATTTGTATATTTTCAAAAATAATTTTGAAAAATGTTTTCAAGTTGCCTGCCAACCTATATTTTTGATAATTGAAAAACAAATTTTATTTTTTCTAATAACAGCTAAATGTGTAGACATGCTCGTCAATCAGAAATGATTTATCACTTATATTGGCAATAGTATAACTTGTATAATAGTCTACACGTCTGCTCGGATAGTGTTACATTTCAACATCGGATGTTACTTGAACTTTACGCAAATTCAAATTAGCTGAGACCTCAAGCAAAGAAATACTTTTATTGACATCACAATTGATGCAATAACTATGTTGGTCTACATCTGAAGAAAACTACAAATCAAGCAAAGTATCCCAGTAGCTGGGAGCTATAATCTAATCTTGATAACCTAGACAATATTGTTGAAATGTACCTTGGGTTAAAATCATTAATCAAGTCTACCACTTTCAACTATCATACTGCTAACTAGAAATTTTACATTTTTCCATCCAATTTATTCGCCTTGTTGAGGCCAATGTTATATCGTCAAAATAGAAATTATTTTCTTTTTTTTTAAAATAAAAACCATCTCCTTTTGCTTTTTTTATTTAATAGAGGTAATTTAATAGCAGTGACATATATTTGAATTTGATTTAAACCAATTCCTTCACACACTTTTGTCACAAAATACTATTCTAAAGGGGTAACAAAACCTCAAAGTTTCCAAAAGTTCAGCTTTTCTTTCTGTCTCTGAAAATGATACTCTACAGTCAAGAGTGTCAGGAAAACTTAACTTCAGACTTCTCTAAAAAGATAGAATATCTTTTTTACGATAAATTCCTGATACACAAAGGAAATAAATTAAAGAAACATGAATGTTAAGTTGAATGGCTGTTTTAATTCAAGATACTAGAGTAATAACGTGTGATTCCTTCTCCTATTATTTTTGATTGAATTGTCATTGAGAATAGAATTCAGGGTTATGGTGTTACAATGGTATACCATTAAACCTATAGATGTCCTTGCATATATATGTGTACTTACTTATATTTCACCATATATATCATAATACATAATAGTTTCATCTGTACTTATATAAATGTACATGTATTTAATTATTAGATCTATATATTATATATATTTGTAGAGACATATATACCTGTTAGCACCAGTATATATCTTTATTTGAATATGCTCATACAATTTCACTTTATATATAATAATAGATTACTTTCTCTATAGATTACCTTGTACAAATTGCCTGATAACTGTCAAGATTCTGGGCATGCTGGTATGCAATAAAACCCCAATAATTCATAATATCATTTATGAAATATGCACGTTTGTAGGTGTGTTGTTTGATGTTACATGAAGGATAGTGATCATCACAATTTTAATATCCTGTTAACTATGCAAGTCATGGGTGCAATCCCAGGTCTCTACATGACAAGAGTCTGGATTTTCTTCTGTTATTCCAGCCCCCTGCCACTTCTATATACTCCAGCATCCAATTACATTACTGAAATAATAATACCATATCTTAGTTTCATATTGACCTAATTATCATTTCTCTTATATATTGATAATTTATTAGTGACATATGTTTTAGGGGGGTAAAATCAAGTTTCAGATAACACTGTAACATTTTTTCCTCATTCCAATTAAGAAAACATTTACATGGGTCACATGCATAGAATAAGTAAATTTATCATCCTTTCAAGATCTGACATTTGTTGGGACTCTGCCTCATCTAGCTTAAGTGATATATTAAACTCAATGCCCAAACTAAGTGCAAAGGGAAATTTCTACATGCATATGATTCAAGTGGATCTTCAAATAGTTTTGAATTTTCAGATGATCATGTCAATAAACTAAAATGTTACTTTCATTTGTTTAATTTATAATATGACACTTGTATTGTTTTATAACTCAACTCTTGATGTTTAGATCCATTTCTTTCTTGATAATAAATCAGATATATTTTGTGTAAATATAAATATTCTCCCTTTTCTCTTTTTTCTTCTATGAACTTTATATTACCGTGTAATAAATATTACGTATCTGTTATATAATTTACACATGGTTGCGAACAAAATAAATATTTACTTTCTCTCCAAGGTTATACACTGCCAGGTATATTCTTATTCATTACACACAGTAAGCTACCTTCTTAAAAATCAATCAAATGAGGGTTTATTTGGAAAACATTAAGTACGGACAGATGATAGGTTTTACATCTTATATACCTCAACTTTTGTTATTTATGTAGTTTATATTACTAATGGAGAGCGAAAAAAAGGATGAAGATTTTATCAGTAGCACTAAATACCAGTTTTCAAACAGATTGCCTCGTAATCTCCCAAAATATGTGTTTGATTTTAGGATTAATTAGACCATAATGATATAAATAGTAGAACTGGCAAGGTTTGGATTGTATGAGAGTGAAAATAATGATAGCAGATTACATCTGTCTATAAATGTTCTTGTGCCATCAGAATTATGTCTTATTGGACATGAAAAATAAAATCATTGGGGAATGTGTTTTTGATCTGTCATTACCAGATGGTAAAACTTATCAGTTTTTACTCTGATAATGGATAATGACAGAAAGTAAGGTAGCAAACTGAAGGAACTTCTTCATTTACAAGTAGTTAGTAGTCAGTTAGTTTTAGAATGTACTTAGTTTTATGCAAGGAAAAGAAAGAATGATGATACTACAGTAGCTGTAAAACTGCTGATAATAGTAATCAATACTGCCAGTTGATATTTAGTTCTATAGGCTTACAAGATTCTGTCACAGTATAAATTGATCATGGTCATATTCTATTTGGCATAGTGTAAATGGATAAGCTGATCAGTTTACTTTGTGCATCAGTTATATTGGAAATTGGTACTGACTAGCACATGGCTCCATTGTTCTATCCATCTTAGCATCTGCTTTACTGGCAGTGAACATATTGCCTGATTGTTTGGATGAAAAATAGAAATTCCTGAGATCCACCCTTGTACATATTGGCAATAATATAAACAAACAATTTGCATTTGAAATTCGAAGGGGGTAGAAATACCACTATCCGGACAAAAATCACCACCCTTTCATTACTGCAAGTGTAACCTTTGTTGTGGCAAATCAAGTTAACCACAAGTTATACAGTTTCATGAAAACCGAAGTACTGTATGTGTTGATGAAACATTAAAATCTTATCCCTTTCCTTTTTGTCTTCAAATATTCATAGTATTTGCTTATTCTAATTCAAACTTAAGATATCATTGAAATAAATCTGTCTTATTATATATGTATAGTGTAATATGTTACTACTTAGTATGTAATTTACTATAACATACCTATATATTATATATCTAAATCTATATCTACATAAAGATGGCAACAATAACTACCTACTCTAATAGACAACCATGTTTATTGTTTAGATGTGTGAAGGAATGGCCATACCCTACAGCAAAGATTTGCATCATATTAGAGATAGTAGAGTGTGTATCGCCTTGAGTACTATTGTTATTTGCCCAAGCTCTTGCAGCAGGCAGTTAGCCGTATATACTAGATATATAATAAAGAGCAGGTGGGGATTGATTTATATAAATAAATCTTTTCCTGTGTAACAGGTGTCGGGAAGACAGTAAGCTTCCAAATCAGATTATATACATGTAACTACTTCATAGCCTACAGGTATTTACGGGGGAAAACTATCGAACTATTAAAGCCCATTATTCACATCATTTTACCTATAGAGGATTAATGTCTTTCATATAAGTAATAGAGTTTTCCATATAGTTCACATCAGTGTGAATTATTGCTAATAGAGCATGGTTAAGCTGTAAACCTGCCAATCATTATATTCCTATATTATAATATTATTGTTATTAACTCAGCGGGTGTACATATACATGTAGTTGGTTGAGTTGACATTGATTGACACATGCTTATGTCAAGATCAATCAATAATATATGAATGGTTAGCCGTTGTTGATTAATAATTTCAAGTGTAAACTGTTAGATTATTTACATGAATTAAGTGATGTATTAGTATAATGGTGTGATATTTGATCACATTGATTGAAATCAATATAATTTCAATGAAATGAATATAATTAATACAGATTACAATACAAATTATATAATAGGAAACTAAGCTAAACCATTTATAAAAAAAATGATTTACTTATTAATGGCTCAAGAAACTTGATCCTGCACTTATATCTCTACTATAGGTAAAAAAAGTACTAATTAAAGTTAGGTACAATGTACATGTATGTGATTAAGTCAGAAAAGATAATATAATTATTATTACTTTATTTGTCTGAGACATTTAAAGATGGTGATGTGAAATCAATGTAAGCTTTCAATTGTTATAAGTTATAGTTTCCTGTAAGGTAATTTTTAATTGTTTTGATTTGAATATTTTTTACATAAAATTTTTTAGATGAAATTACATTTTACATCCTGTTGGTGCTATTGATATATAATAAATGTTTTACATAGATAATACAGAAAGCGAATGAACATGATTAATATAAATCTCAATAGAAATTGAAAAATGAGAAAATAAAACAAGCTATAGTGTAGAGTGTAGAAAAACATGAGAAAGTAGATGATAATCTATTTATAATGGTGTATAAGGATGTGTAGGAGTTATGACATTATCACTTACGCAACTTTTCTCTGGTGACACTGACAAAACCGCCTTTGACAAGATGGTTGATCCTAGTGACGTTACTGACATAGTCAGATTATCGTTAACATGAGGGCTTGGTCCACGAACATCATTTCTCACATCCTGAATTTTATGTTTCCAGGAGTTATGACTAGTACATTTTATTTTGGGCAGCCAAGAGAAGGAGCACCTTTTTCTGCAATGCTATGGAGAATATTTTGTTACTAGTTAAATATTTATTGAAAGATTCTAATTTTAAAATGTGCAGACGGCATGATGGCCATTTATTCATCTGTATTTGTCAGATGTTAATGCAGTTGCAAACGTCTCTTGATTCAAGCCATACTGGAATATCTGTTTCTTTATAAAATAAACGTAAACTTGTAGACAAAGTTGGTATGGGAATGGCCAGGGGGGCTTTGTATTTAATCCAGAATAAAGTGGCTTGCTGCACTAGGCTATAGATATCAGTATAAAATCAATGATATTAATAAGATATAGTGAGATATCTTCGAGTGTAGAAAGAGTTACAGTGGGAGGTTGAGCCTCTTGTTTATATAAAAACACAAAACATAGCAGACGGGCACAGGTGATAAAATTCCAGTCTAGTAATACCCAGATCAGGACCACTATATGTATTCTGTCAGCAGACTCGATATGCAGAGATCAAAATTAAGGGAAGCAAAGAGCTTGATGTATATATAATTAACTCACAGTGGAGCAGAAGTAGCTCACTGAGAGGCCACCAAATTACATTAAAACTCTCTAATGCCATTCACACATTTTTTCCTACATGCATGCAATTGCTCTTGTGGCATGAAGCAGAACTCTTTCTCTCCCAGGAGATTTCCCTCAGTGTTGCTTAATATCCCTGCTTTTTAGCTCTGCTTAACCATTTGTTGTGTTATGGAAAGTTATTCATATTTACTGATTAGAAGATAATGTAATAACAGATTACAAACGGTTGTAGTTTCACAACATGGTCTATAGCTTTCCTAAATTTGAGAAAATGAAGCATCTTGTTTTCATGCTCTGCAGGGGGGAATTGTTTTTCGGCTCGTTTTATGAACCATAATATTTTTGTTTAGTGTTTTAAGTTTGAACTATAAATTCGTAAAATATCTTTGAAACCTGTTGAAGTAATCAAATTTATAAGCTGTAATAAAAGACATATAATCAATTTTAACATACATGTATAGCCTAGTGACAAAATTTTATGTGACGCAATAAAATATTGTTAAGTGGACCTTGCAGGGCTCTTGTTTCGAGGCATAATTGTCAGCTACAAATGGCAAATTTCCCAGTCAGTCAATTACATGCCATAAAATTTGAAAGAATTTAATCATAAAACAAAAGGAAAAAAATACCAAACATTTTAAACTTGGTGTCTGCCATGTATTAAAAGTTGGAATAAAAAACCTGGTATCAGAAAAAAAATGAAGAAACCTGAATATTTGTTTGGCAATTTCTGTGACATGTGCCTTAATTCCATACTTGAACTTAGCATACACTGCCTCATGCACAACAACCCTCCACTGCTTTAAGAAAGTGGGGTTGTAGACAACATGGACATTACATAGATAAATAATATCTATTATACAATAATCGTAATATGTATAACAATCAAAGAGTATAATTCTGTCTCTAGTTTGACTAGAATGACTGTTACCTGCTATGGTAGAATGTAATACAAGTCTGATTGAAACGAGGGTGGCAGAATAATCACCTACATTTATACTAAATACAGGAAGCTTGAACCCTGTAATTTATATATATATCACTTTAATATGGTGGGAAAAAACACTGACACTTGCGACCAATGTGACGGCAGTACTTGAAAAAACCAAATCACTCTGTTTACAAATTTAAAGAATAAAAACCAAATCGCATAATAAATGAGAATAATTTGTCATTAATTTGTGTTGATGTATTTCCACACTATAAAAAATAGATTTATAGAGATATAAGTAGGTACGGTACATACAGTATAGGTATATTCTGATGTAAATTAGATACTGTATGTAAGTCTTGTATGTAATATAGAAAATATATCTTGTTATTTTGTAGCCTGTTTTATACAAGGTCATATTTACATAGTACACTCCCTTACTCCTATTTTTATATGATTTTAGTTCTCTTTTTGTATTTTGTGATTAAACAAAAACTGTGATACACAATTCTTTAACTTGTAAGAAAAAACCCTCTTTTATGTCACCATGTATATTGTGTAGGTATTGATTATTTCTTCAAGATGTCATATGATGGATAGTAGAACTAGTAGTTAAACCATAAAATATACACTTTATGTCCATTTCGCTTTTTATTGTTCAAAATTAACACATTTAAAAATCTTGACAGCATAAAATACATAACAATCTTTAAATAAAGAACATAAATATACAAAAGCAATTCTTCCGATCCATGACAAAACAAACACGTTACTGACATGTACGCAACAGTCAGATTATTTTAATCAATTTTTTATTTCTGTATTTTATGCCGAACTCAGTTTTGATGAGTTTCATCATAGTCATAGTGTTGTGTTAATTGTGTACTGTAATCAACCAATGAAAATAACATGGTTCTGCAGCTCTCTCCAGATCCTTTTTTCCACCATGTATGAATTATATTGCAACACTGAAACCATTCCTTTCTGTCGAAGTAAATCTCAGAAAATTACAAA
Organism: Patella caerulea; assembly: GCA_036850965.1. Classification (NCBI taxonomy): domain Eukaryota; kingdom Metazoa; phylum Mollusca; class Gastropoda; family Patellidae; genus Patella; species Patella caerulea. The sequence continues at coordinate 21,881,699 of JAZGQO010000011.1, forward strand.
AACCCTTGACAGCTATCATTATCAGGTTCAAATTTTGTGTTAAAAAGAAAATCATGATTATTTTGATACTTAAGCCTGGTGCACACTACGAGACGACATAGGCGATTTTGGTCGCCGACGATGAAAAATCAAAATCAAAAAATTGCCTAGTGTGCGCACTCCATCGCAAGCGATATTTCGTCACCAGCAACCATCGCGGCGATGGTTGCCGATATCAGACTTGTTTGATATGATCTCTAAAGTGGTCGCTTCGAAGGCTATCAATCGTAAAGTGTGCTCACAAAATGGTATTTCTGTCACAAAATGGTAGGTCTATTTACATTTGAAGATAGACCTTTACTGTGTCAAAATTAAATCTTTAATATAGATAGAATTCTAATTGATTTCCATTTTTTGAAATACAAAGACGCATGAAATCTCTTCGTACCCATCATCATAAACAAAAACAGCATTAATTGAAGTTTTTGACGTGCTGACGACGTAAATACTGCCATTTTGAGATGTCACGTGATCTGTTGCATTTTGCGAGATCGCCAAAGTCGTTGTGTAGTGTGCTCACGCCACTTAAATTACGGCGATATTTGTCGCCAAACTCGTCGCTTCAGTTGTCGCGCAGGCTGCGCCAGGCTTAAGTTAATTGACAACATGTATTTGATATTTGTTGTACATGCAGTGTCTCTCTAGTTTTTCTTGTCCACACGAAAATGTTGTCGGTTGTGTTTTGCATACAGTGTGGTCTTCCTGCACTTACACTATTGAAATCAATATTTATTTGCTTAGAGAATAATTATAATATCTTCATTTTTATTTATCGTCTTTAGATTTAAAAGTGTCGCCAGATTTGTCATCTTTTCCACTAAATGTTGGGATGCGCTCCGCTTCCCCCCACCCCACCTCACATTCACTGCTGACAATAACCATGTATACTACCAGCAGTGTTAGCATTTGGTATTAAAATAACGTGACAAAAATCAGCATTGTGTGAAAAAAACAGTTATTCTGGTCTAACATGTATTTGTAATAGAAGAGATTTATTTGCTGAACTGACAATTGTCAGAAACACTGGAAATATTTGCCGATATTTTGACTTGCAGTGTTAATGAAAAATTTAAAGATTTCTCGATAAGAACACCATTGTTATTAATCACACGAATATCTGTTGACTTGAGCTCAATCGAATTAATTTTTTTTCTTCCAGGAACAATTTCAACAACCAGTAGAAAACTTGATCGGGAAGCACAAGAGGAGCATGCATTAGAGGTAAGATAAGCCTGTACTTGTAAGCAATCGTATTTATTTACTGTCAGTGACTGGCTTTTTTCTTTCTTAAAGAAACACAGATAGTGAGCTTAAAGGAGAAGTTTGATGTAAAATCATGTGTTGGGTTATTATGGTATATGTAAAGAATGGTATTACTAATTGAAAAATGATTTGATTATTTGTTATATGAGTCACTCAGAATTTTCCGTTTCTTTGATATTGTAAAGATTAAAAAAGAACAATTATTTTTGTTGATAAAAAAAAGGGTGAGTTTTTGGAAACTGAGTGTTTGAGATAGATATGAAACAGGAACCATGATATCTTTGATATATTATGTTTGATTTATGGTCATCTAAATCATAATAAGTTTATTGATGTTTGTAATTGTGGCACTTTTCCTTTTAGTGGTCCACCCAATACTTAACTAATTCTCTGTTGATTTAAACACATTAACCATGTTGCCAGTCGTGTTGTGAGTTGAAGATATGTTCTAGATAAGGTACCTCTCTAGACAAATTGATCTTCTTGCTTTCTGATTGTTCAAATTGGGCTAAGGGAAGCCATTAAGATTCCAGGACCGTTCAGGGAGCACTATTTATGAGGGTATTTTAGAGAAACAGATTCCACCATTGAAAGTAATCCGTTGTCAGGCATGTGCTAGATTTTTATCTGCTAATTGAGTTTTTTTTATCAACCAGCTATCAGCCATGAGAGACAATAAATTACATTTAAGAGGAAATGGCATATGCTCATTATTGATAGGTTGATATTGAATTAAAACTTTTTGTGTCTTGAATTTCCGATTGAAGATATAAATGTATTTACTTCAATATCAAAGTCAAATGTGCACATTTATCGGTAAAAGTATTTTGCTGATCGCTAGGTGTGTCGAATAGCCGGTGGACCTTGTGATCTCATTAATCACAAACCTATATGGAACGAATCTTTCAGGTTTTAAAGGTTCTATGTGAATTTAACTTATTATTGCTATGTTATAAGGTCATGTCAACAGATTCATTTGATGTTTGATAGAGGGATAAACTTATCAATAAATTGGGATATGTAAAGGGGATCATGATTAGGTCAAAGCCAAACAAACAATTATACCCATATTTACGGTTAGATCCCCCCCCCCCCCAAGAAAAAAAAAAAAAAAAATTAAATAATTGTGTTGCCATTAACTTATATATTGATCCACATCGATTTTGTAATATACTGGTAAAATATTTTATTTTTTCAATATGGACAGAACTTAAAATTCTTGAGATGATTCCTGTGATTCTGTAATCATAATAGACAATGTATATGGCTATTTGCTTACTTTATGATGCATTATATAAGATTTAGATTATGAGTTGGACGTTTTTGCTCTAATATTTGAAATATAGATAATGAAAATTGAATACAATCAAAAATGAATATATTGAAATTCTGCACTGGCTGTTCTTGCTGTAATAGTTGAAATATAGATAATGAAAATTTCATTTGAATTGCTTTATTTTGAGCAAAGTTCTGGCTGTTGGAAAATGTAGCGTAGATTGTTCATTATGATAGCAACGGTACTTGACAAACCAGACTAAGTCCTGATTATCCATTTTATTGTTAAACTTTTTAATCTTGGGAGTGGTCTAATGCATTTAAGTCTCTGATATTGGTTTTCTAGACAGTTGAGTATGGGCCTGGCATGTGAATAAATGTCTAAATAATAATAGTTCATGTAACATTTGAAGCCAAAATAAAACCTGCAATATGCATATTTATCTCAGGAAAATAATGCTAATTTGGGCTGTTGTTATTTCCAAAATTTGAATGGTGGAATGAAATCTGTCTGCAGAAAAGCTTGATTTAAATGATCTAGGAAATGGGGGGAAAATGCTTAGGGTCAGAGTCAGAGATTTGGCAGTTGAGTAATAATGTAAACACAGATATTTTCGTTTAGGCCTTATGCACATTAGGGCTGTTACTTTAAAATTTTGTTTGACATTATATTAACAGGTTTCATGCAATAAAATGTAAATAATATTGTCAGTTGAATTCCAATGCTAAATGTTTAACATGGAAAAAATTACCGATTTTGATAATTGTTTAGAAATATAGGATAACAGATTTGTTTAATGTACCCTTTTCATTGCGTGTTAATTAACTTCTGATTATTTTCTCAATACAATTGAAAGCGAGAGAACTGGTATATTATTTAACTATACTAATGCAATAAACTTTTTTTTTTGCTGAGCCATCAAAGTAGTCGAGAAGCTGTGTCAGGAAATATACACATATGTAACTTTAATCACATAACCTTCCGTGATGGTTAAGGCTTCTAAAATTCAAATGTTAGTCGTTAGTGATAAATCAAAATGTAGCACTTTTATATTGAAAGATAAAGAGCTCTTTTGTTAATAGATCTTTTATTCTTATCTTAGAAGTTTTTTTTCATTTGAAGTCTTTACTCTGTGTATAGATCTATTCATAGGATGCAGAGAGCGATCAGTTGATTTTACATTACTCTTACATTGTAACACAAACAAGATCGTGCTTTTAACAGATTTTATTTCTTTAACTGCATTTATTGAATTGTCAAGATGACCTGATTCTAAAATTATTAACTATTTCTTCATTTCATCATGATAACTTTGATGACTGTTGCCTGAAGCTAATCAAATTTATTAAAAATAAATGACTTGCGAAAATGTTATCACATTGACCTGAATTTAAATAATATACATTGTAATTATTTATTCAGTGGACTATGTCAATTTTGACACGCTCCAAGTCTCGACATTCACATATAAGCTCTACATATGTTTGTTTACGCAGCTGACTTTTTACACAAATTTTGATTATTTATTACGAAAATACGAACACCCAGGAATAAACAGCACAAGATGGAGAAAGCTGTGAGAATAGGAGCAATAATTTTTTTCTGTTATCCACCACGAATAAAACACATGATATGGGTATACTGTCCTAAATCTTGTTCAAGGCCTGTGAAATTTATCCCCTTTAAAAGTGTTTAAAAAATGTTTTAATTCCTGAAGAATGAAATATAAAATAGACTTGTTTGTCTAAATGTAATCACGATTAAGTCACACTTTTCATATCAAAAGAGTTTGACTTCAGATTAGGTACAGTGTTTCATTGTTTTTTTTTTCCACCATATTTTTTTTTAAAGCGCTGTTCTTTAATAGAAGTCTATACAAAGAGATCTCTGACAGAACTACCTGTATTTTAAATTTATCAACAATTCTGTGAAGATGAGTCAGTTTAAGCCTCGACTTGAATAACTAAAGCTGTTGACAATCTTTTGGATCTTTTGGTAACTAATTATTCCAAACGTTAACGTGATAACTGAAAAGAAAACACCCCTACTCGTGCTTGATAACACAAAATGTTCAAAAGCATTCTGTCTTCATCATCTTTAATAAAAAAAGAGGAAGTCAATTAGTTCTAGAAGTTTCTATACTGGTAAATAAAAAACAATCTACAGTTGTTTAGTATCTGGCAACTTTGATGAAATAAATATCATACTTAAAGGCCCACATTCAGTTTCACTTAGAGTATGTTACTACTAAAGATGCACCAAGTCATCCACTCTTAAAACTTCATAAATCGTTAGAATAATACAAGTAATTATGTCAACATATCCATTTCATGGATAAAACAACCCAGGATGTCAACGTTATCTGCCAAAGGAAAATTTCAATGACGGCAATTTCCGCTGTTCTCCACGGATAGTCGTAACGTCCCGCCAATAAAAAAGCTGTGATGTCATTTTTGTCCTTCAGCTCATATTCTAGTCTATATTTCTGTGAAGGGGGGTTGGGATGGCCTAGTGGACTAGAGTGCCGCGCTTCGACCTCTAGCTGGCCGGTCACCTCTGGCTTGCGGCTGTGGTTTCGAGCCTTGGTGTGAGCGTATGTGGCATGGAGATAGGGGCGCCTTCTCAACCTCGTGGGTTTCCTCCGGGCACTCCGGTTTCCTCCCACTGCTAAAGACCCCTACGCGCAAGCGAATTATTGAAATAAAATTAAACCATATGTTAGTCCCGAAATGACCTAGTTTGTGTTGAGTGGACGTTAAACCCCATTTCTCTCTCTCTCTCTCTATATTTCTGTGAGCAAATGTATCTAACAAAATGTGCAATTCTTAAACAACAGTATTTTACTTTTGTCAATCATATCATCCTATAATGCCAGGTAAAACCATATTTAGAAATCTCTCATAGTAAACAATTTAGAACTTAATCATACCGGTCGAAAGACGTATTAGAGCCATATATTATCAGAACATTGAGTTATATTGACGATTCAGTGTTTGAAAAAATCACTATATATGGGTTGGGAGTAACTTATTGATAAATTTAGTATTGAGTACAACAGGATTAATTGGGCAATGGTGTGTAACATTTTTTGTGGTTACTCGTTTAAAGATCTTTAAAGAATATTTTGCACACAATTGGTGCAGAATGTTTTAGGTTCACCGAATCTTTCATATCAATTCTAACGACAACTTGAAGATAATATAGAAATATTTTGGTTGTTTTATTTTGGGGTTCAGTTGGTACGTGTAGGTGTATGTGTAGATAATTGCCAGTATTTATCTTATTCATTGAACATGTATTTGTAAGTTTAGTTATTTTAATAAATGTAGCTGTCTCTATGCTCAATATAACAAAATGATGGCTGCATGTGACAGTATTGAACTGAACAATGATTATTTTCAAATTTATTACATAATGATATTCATCAAGAAAATGTATGCGAGTCAGATGAAGTAGAACGTGACCAACAGTAATAATAGAGGACTGCATAATAATAAAAAAAACAAAACCAGAAAGGCCAACAAAATGTTATTTTGACAGCCAATTAATGTAGAATTAATTTTAACACAAACATATTTTAAAATAACTATACATCATATGGTTCCATTAGTACCGGTACCTGTTTTTCTGTAATTAACCGAAGCACAGCAGTGGAATGAGCTTGGTAACTAAAGGGTTAATAAAATGTATATATATATAAATGATATTTCAGGTGACGATATCTGATAATGGCCGACCAGTTTTACAGTCAACTACAAGAGTAATTGTTAAAGTTACAGACATCAATGATAATAAACCAAGATTTCTACAACATGTCCAGAAAGCTTACATCCGAGTACTGGAATCAACATCCAGTAGCGCCAAACCAATTTATCGTGTTTTGGCAAAGGATAAAGATGAGGGTCCAAACTCCTTTATTACATACACATTGGGCAAACAGAAGAATTTACCATTCAGTGTTGACAGTAGTACAGGCAATATCTATGCCATCAGTGGTCTGATCACTGACCGTACATATGACCTTAATGTAAGCCTATTTAGTTTATTTTATCAATATTACCGTCATAATGGTGATCACCATTTACTAGTGTGACAGTGATCACCATTTACCATTGTTTTTGTACCTCACACTTAACAGTCTATAGGAAAGATACAAAAGTTATAAAGGAGAGCATATTGAAATTTATCCTACTGTTATATCACATTACATTAGAAAATCTTATAAATGGAAACTCGGTCGAGTCTAATTTTGAAGGACTTTTACTCTGATATTACATGGACCACACATAATTAAATGGAACTTCACAATGGCTTTAACAGGAGCAACTTCCGTGTAACTGGTTAGAAAGATTTATGGAGAAATTGTAATACATTTATAGGCAATGGAAATGATCCAAAAGTAGAATAAACTACAATTGCCTTGGGAATAATTACTACTGCTATCACATCAGACATAAAACATTTGAAAACCAGACTGGATCATGAGTTGTTTCAAATTGACTCCAGTACTTTATTTAATTGTAGTTTTAAAATGTGTTTTATTATTACAGGTTAAAGCTACAGATCACGGTTCACCACCACGTAAATCACAAACCCGAGTTTATATCTCTGTTATATCTCGACCTACTAGATCACAATCACCACCGCAGTTTCAACAAAATAAATATCATGCTTTTGTTACAGAGAATGATATTGTTGGTCATTTAGTTACAGATGTTACAGCTACTGATGATAATGATAAACTATGGTACTCTATTGAAGGTATATCATCTCAATATTTTATTATCTCATATATATGCAACAACTGATCTGGGTTATCTGCACACCACTGTTTGTCATTGTATATTTTGGACAATATCTAATTCTGCACAGCATTATCCACGTTAAAATGTATTCAAATTTATTATTCAACATTTCATTAAAGAAAACAATCCCAAAATGTCAATGTTAGTTCATCTCCCACCTAAAAAACAGATAATCCAAAGATTTTACCCATCCCTGGCAGGTTTACAATATCTTTATAAATACTGATAGAATTGAACCATATTTTGATTGATATCCATTTTTTGGAGATTTAACTTCCCCAATATTATAGTTTCCAAGGGATTTCAAATCCTTCAAATGACACAGAGCGGCTTTTATATCAAAAATATTTTTAGTGATTGGAGTTTTATCAGCTGGTGAGTTGCTTTTGCTCTGTCCAGGTGATAAAATGCAATTGTGACATCAGCAGCATTTTAATGTCATGAATGTTGTTACTCTTTAGGACATACTAGTCACTTCACAAGCTTGATAATGAACATTATGACAGTATAGACGTATTTAACAGATAATTCAAATAGATAATTGTTTCAAGTACCTATACTGTAAATATAAGGATTGAACATTGAATTTTTGTGGTTTATGGGTGTTAAGTCTCGTGTTAAATTGACCATAGTCAGTGTCGTGGTTGATGGAATGTAATCTTGAGAGCAACTGAAGTTTATACACCTATAAAACCACAAAAATTCAACATTCAATCCTTTGTACTTGAATAATAAAGTAGCCATATTATAAATTTACTTTTTGGAGAGCTAGAACCACGGATGAAGTCAACTACACAAGTCATTAGTCTGAAATGTAATATAAATAATTTAAGTAAAGTAGCCCTATGTCTGTATGTGAAACATTTTGAGAAAAAATAACAATCTTCTAAATTAATTGAAATACTTTATTTAGTTAATGGAATTTAAAGACTAAATTATAGAAAAACATGATGGGAAACGTCTTTTAAACAAAATTTATTAGTCTGTTAGACTGATGTTAAGGAAGTTGTGTTAGTCTGTCAATAAAGTTATTGCTCTAAGACTGTCTACCCAGTAATACTAATTGACAACCCAGAACATGGTCATGTAGCTAAAGCTCTATTTTGTATCATGCATCCTGTCATTGAATCAACTGGTTTGGTTCGAATCCCGGTTGGTACGTGACAAGAAGTGTAGGGTTGCCTGTCTCCGGGTCCTCCGGTTTCCTCCCACTGCTAAATACTGTTACACACAAACAAATTATTTTTAAAAAAATTAAACCATATCTTAGTCCCGAAATGACCTAGATTGTGTTGAGTGATCTCTCTCTCTCTCTCTCTTTGACATCACATATATGTATTAAATGGTTACATTGATATAACCTGAAACTAACAGGTGCCATCCAAATGTGCAGCTGTTTTATGAAGAAAGAAGGACAAGATTGTAGATTATTTATTTAAGAATGACGGGAGGAAGTATGATATTGATATAATAAAGACTGTATTACTTCTGTTAAACTTCCTCTTATAAAATCCTTTGTTGCCAGTTCTCTTCAAACATTTGTTTGATGAAATTAAGATATTACTGAAAAAAAATGCTTTAAATAAAATTAATGGGCCGGAATAAACACAAAATACAGTTTTCTGTCAATCAATTTAAAATCAGATGTTATTTTCTTTCCGTTAAATTGGATGGTCAGTTCATTAACATCTAGAGACAAACCTATGATGACAGCATACTAATACCTTTGACCACGATACGAAGACAGCTGCTTAGATGTCTGGATAACAAAAGCAATTTAAAAAATTGCAGCAAATTTCGAGTAGTAGGTTGATCTTGAGGCTACCGACCTTAATCTGTGTATACCCAAAAAGATATACTTTTATACAAAGAGTAAGTAAACAACTAGAAAATAAAACATATTTGTGTGAAATTTTACTCAAACTGTTACATGACTTCATATTTTGGTAAAGGTTTGGTAGCAAAAAAAAAATGTAATTGTGTGAAATTTTTCTCAAACTGCTACATGACTTCAATTTTGGTAAAGGTTTGGTATTTTCATTGTAAGATTTGGTATTGTGAATTTGAACATTTAAAGGTAGAACATGCCATAGCTGGGAGTAAATAGTTAACCTTCGTATAGTATACGTGTCTAACGTAGAATATTGCTATTGTTATTACAGGTGGAAATGAGAACCATACTTTTACCATCTTACCTAGTACAGGTACCATATTATTGGCTAGAACCGTCAACTGGGAGAAGAAATCATCCTACAATCTAACAGTTTGTGCTACAGATGGTATTCACACTAATTGTACCTCGGTAATTACCATCTAAATATTGTTAATATTTCGACAAAGGAAAGATAATGACATGTAAATATGGTTGATGACATGTCAGTATTTAGCTGATGCTATTTATGTCATGGCAATGTATTCTTGCAGACACATTTATAATCATTATACGAAGCTAACATATATAATGATGAACTGGTTATATCACATTATTATAAACTATATTATAATTGTAACCAACTCTTGGTTAATCAGACACAGATTAGATAAACAAAACATGACTATCCATAGATTTATTTTGCAAAAAAGCTATAAATTGATATGTGACATAATATGTAATTATCTCAACAAATGTGATTTAGCTGTGAAGATGGTATAAAAAGTGTCAGATTAAGATGAAAGAAACACTGTTTCCCTTTTGGGGCCCTTCACAACTCGAGAAAGATGGAAAAGTGCTTAAACAAAACATACACAGTTGAGTGAAGTGCCTGCAAGAAACTCTTATGACGTGTCAAAAACAGTATACACCTTGATTGGAAGCTAGGAGCCGAACGCCCCCCCCCCCTTTGAAATTAAGACCCTATAGATGAATCTGTCAATGGGTATACAATATACACTAAATACCATAATATTCATTATTCATTTGAAGCAATTTAAACAAAACTAATAAAAACTGCACCATTATATTCATCATCAGAAACAAGCAATTAAAACAAAAACTAATAAAAAACATCACTTATCTACATTGATAGGTTTTGATTATAATAATTATTAAGCACATTAAAAATAATTTATTTTTTAAAAAACAAACGCCAAAATACTGGTTGCGCAGAATTTAAGCAATTGTGAAATACTAGTGACATTTGGGTGAACTGAAGTTTGTTTTTATTTAATGATCAAATTTAGACATGTTATTGTTTGAATCTGTTAGAATTTGTTACTGTAACATATGGTAACCATATGCCGTCAGTATAAAAGATTAAATCAATAGAATGTTGATCCAGGGTCTTCACTGTCCAGTGTAGCTTGACCATTTCCAATAGATTTAATAATAAGTTAAAAGACAAAAAAGAAATATAGATATTTGATTGCATTATTCACAATTATTCATTTCCATAATACGAAAACTAAAATGTCTAAACAAGGATTATAACAAGGAAAAAAGAGTAAATTATTTCTGAAACAAAAAGCTTTGTGTAAGATATTTTACACCTTAAAAACCAGTATATAATAAGTGATATGATGTATGTTAGAAATAATAAGTGATATCATAAGTGATATGATGTATGTTAGAAATAATCAGTGATTTCATGTATGTTAGAATAATAAATGGTATCATTTATGTGGTGTCAGGTATGTTAGAAATAATCAGTGATATTGTGTAAGTTAAAAATGTGAAATGGTATCATGTATGTTAGAATATCAACTACATTAATGAAAATGTTAGTAAAAAGTATTGTACTATTATATGTCTGATCTAATAAATATGATTTATATTTGTCTAGGTGTATGTGAAAGTTATTGACGTCAACGATAATGAACCAGTCTTCTCTCAAAATACGTATTTAGCTGAAATCTCAGAGAGTGCCAAGGTTGGCCAATCAGTCTTGAAATTGTCAGCTACTGATGCAGATGAAGACAACCGTGTGTTCTTTACAATAATTTCGGCAGCTAATCTGATCAGTCAGAAGTTATTTAAAATAGATGAGACACAAGGTATTTACACCTTTTACTGTTATCTAAACACACAATACCTACAGCTCTCTAATTTAATGTCAAATAGATATCAGCATTAACTATATTACATACTGCGAACTATTGTCTTTCTTTCTCATAACATACTACACTTTCTTTACTGTAATATGTAGACAGACTTATCTTCTATAAAGTTCATTGAATTTATTAGATTAGGTATAAAGCTTCCTAGACATACTTATTCTTAATCTTAGCCAAGTAGCTTACTTCTAGTGTTCTGTGTTCAAAAAAGCCCTACATTAGCATGCTGGTGATAACGCTTAGATTCTGGCAAATGAAGAATAGTTCTCTGATTTTTTCAGCCAACAAATTATTTCTTAAAGACATCGTGACATGCATTGAATATATAATAAAAAAAGTGAAATGTAATGAAATGGGTTTTGCATCCTACTTTTTTGTGCCAATATTATATTCCGGATAACACCATGTTGTACTGAGTACCGGAAAAAAACGAAAAAACACTAAATACCGGAAAACACCGCAAATAGGTAAACCGGAGCCAGTGGTTAGTGTTAGGTTTTCACGATGTTTTCCAAAGGATCAGGTCGTCTGTGTGCAGGGGGGTAGGTTTTTCCTAGTGTTTTCAGAGGACCACGCTCAGGATTGCCTATTTAGGTTGTTTTCTTGTGGGGGGTTGGGATGGCTTAGTGGTCTAGAGTGCCGCGCTTCGACCTCTAGCTGGCTGGTCACCTCTGGTTTGCCGCTGTGGTTTCAAGTCCTGGTGTGAGCTTCTGTGGCATGGAGATAGGGGCGCCTTCTCAACCTCGTGGGTTTCCTCCGGGCACTCCGGTTTCCCCCCACTGCTAAAGACCCCTACGCGCAAGCGAATTATTGAAATAAAATTGAACCATATGTTAGTCCTGAAATGACCTAGTTTGTGTCGAGTGGACGTTAAACCCAATTTCTCTCTCTCTCTCTCTCTCTCTTGTTTTCCGGTATTTAGTGTGTTTTCCGTCATTTAGTGTGTTTTTCAGCATTTACTGTTTTTCCGGTGTTTTCCAGTATAAAGTGTTGTTTTCCAAGTGTTTTCGGGTGTTTTTTGGTGTTTTCCAGTATATAGTATAGCCTCTTTTCTGCCCCAACCATGCAGTGTACTATGAGAGAAATTCGGCCCACACAGAGGAGTTGCTGCTGGCTCTTCATCAAATTACATTTATACAGGATTCATGCCTTCATTGTTTTATATTTTATTTCAGGTGTGATCAAAGTAGCTGATAGTCTAGATAGAGAAGCACTATCTCGACATATTTTAACTGTTATGGTGAATGATCTTGGTACTCCAACAAAACGTAGCTATGCTAGAGTCAAGATAACAGTACTAGATCACAATGATCATAATCCTGAATTCCTGTCATCAGTATTTTCTGGAAGAGTTTATGAGACATCTGCTGTAGGCACGTCTGTCGTTGAGTTGATAGCAACAGATAAAGACAAGGGAGATAATGCTGAAATAACTTATACTATTATAGCAGGTGAATATATTGCATATTAAAAGATGATTATAGTTTTGATAAAATACCAACAAAATTGATTTCAAAACATACATTGATGTTCTGAATATTAAATTGGCTTAAAAAATATTGGTTCCCGCCTAATTTATCCTACAACCATAAACTAACCAGTGTATCGTGACTTCTTAAACATGACTTCAATAGCATAGATATGTCTTTCGTATATTTCACACATATGCTTTGTATTAATATTTTGTCTTGCCACAATATTGAGAAATATTTTAAATGTTAAAGAAACTTTTTATCACGACAAAAGAAAACCCTGATTTAATCTTGATATTTTATTTTCACAGGTAATGCTGGAGGAACTTTTAGTTTGGATGGTAAACTCGGTCTTGTTTCCGTTGCTAAGGAACTGAATAGACATAATCAGGAAGGATATCAGTTAACAGTTTCTGCTACTGATCACGGCACTCCCCCACGCTCCAGTACGGCTACTGTCAATATTCATGTAACAATTTCAAACAATTCCCCTCCTAAATTTGCCAAAAGAGAATATATGGCTGAATTGGAAGAGAACCGACCAATAGGATCCATTGTCTTAGCTCTTCAAGCTGTTAGCCAATCATCTGTTGTGTACCATATAATTCCAAGTCCAGCAGATGCATTCTTCACCATTAATCCAAATTCTGGTGTTATCTCTTCAAGAAGAGAAATTGACTATGAAACAAATCAATTCTTTAATTTTACTGTCACAGCTACAAATATGGTAGAGGCTAAATCAGAAGTCAATATTGTCATCCACATATTGGATATAAATGACAATCATCCAGTCTTCCTGAAGAGTGTATATATTGGAGAAATCCGGGAATCTGCTCCTATTAACAGCCTAGTCACAGATAAAGCTAAATCTCCACTGGTCGTTCAAGCTAAAGATGATGATTATGATGCTAATGCTCTTCTACGATATGAAATTAGTGATAATGAAGCCAAAAATTATTTCACTATTGACCTGAATACCGGAACTCTTCGTACAATCACAGGTTTGGATCATGAAACTATCAGTATGTTTAATTTCACCATCCATGTTTACGATGGTGGCAAACCATCCCTCCAAGCTATCACACCAGCAACAGTTATCATTAATGTTCTGGATGTCAATGATTCTCCTCCGCGATTTCCAACACATACCCACATGGCTAAAGTTTTGTTACCAACATATAAAGACATCACTGTGATAGAACTGAAGGCCTCAGACCCAGACGGACGAGAGAATGATATGTTAACCTATAGCATTGTGGGAGGAAATGATAGAAATAAGTTTGCCATTAATCCACAAACGGGTGTGATCACAATTCAAGATGAAACCAACATGAATCCCAACTACAACTTAAGGGTAATGGTCAGTGATGGCAAGTTTCAAACCACCGCCAATATTCTTGTGACGGTAGAGAAATCAGTCGATAGTGGACTCAAATTTACTCAAGACACATACACAGTTCATCACGGAGAAAATTTGAAGAAAATAGAATCTCTGATTATTGTTCAGCCAGTCGGTCATTCTATAAACGAACATTTCACATTCCATCTTCTCAATAATCACGATAAATTTACTGTCGGACTCACATCTGGTGTGGTTTATACAAAAGGTGTTGCGTTTGATCGTGAATTAAAAGATAATTATACAGTGGTAGTAGCAGTAGAAGATTCAAAGACCCCACCACGTTATGCTCACGTAGTAGTTAATGTTTTAATTAATGATGAGAATGATAATACACCAATGTTTTTAAATCAGCCATATTATTCAGCTGTTTCTGTTGAATCTAAAGAAGGAGATGTCATTAAAAAGGTGAGTGATATTGATACGATAACCAGGGCAGTGATTCACTTAAAGCTTATGTACAACTAAATTGAACATTTTACTATATATATGCCACTTTATCAAACTTGCATGCATGTTACTTTATAGACTTTTGTGAAACAGGCCCTAGCACTTGCAGGAATAAAACAGGTCTCAGTGTTCAATATTTTAAAATATCTCTAGATATTTTGTCCATTTGTGCCAAAAAATGAATATTTTAGTAATAATAAGATGTGGATAAAAGTGAGAAATGGCTTATCCATTTATTGAGGTGATTGATATTGATTCTATGGAAACTGTATTAACTAAAGTCAATATGACTATTTGCACCTTATTGGTAATTAAGTTTGTTTATTTGTGGAAGTTATATAACTTTTAGAAAGTATGTTATATAATTTATATTCCAGGTAATGGCTATAGATAAAGATATAGGAGAGAATGGTAGAATAACCTACAGATTAATTACAAGTGAAACTGATAAATTCGCTATAAATCAATATACTGGTGAAATAGTTGTACAGAAATTAACTATTGATGATGAAAATAGTGTTGTTATGTTAACAGTTGAAGCTCGGGATAATGGTAATGATATGATTATATATTAAAGCCCCCATTGCAACCCACACACTATTATATAATGCAAGATATTTCTTGATATTTTACAACATAAAAAATCATATTTAATACATGAATTTCTTGCTCAATTTAAGTTTACTCCAGTGTCCTCCCACTGCTAAAGACCCCAATTTGCAAGCGAATTAATGAAATAAAATTAAACCATATGATAGTCTTGAAATGGTTTGTGTTGAGTGAAAGTTCAACTCCATTTCTCTCTCTCTGCTCATACTTGTTTTACAGTATAAGTCTATACTAAATCTGAAAAAGTTTCTTCATTTTATTTTTTAAAATGAATACTATGTGTAAAAGAAAATAATGGTATTTGAATTTTTATTGTAGGAAATCCATCTCGTCAAGCTGAAGCTGTAGTACCTATAAATATAGTCAGTAGTTCTAGTCCCATGTTTGATAAACAGTTCTATAATATAAGTGTATTAGAGAATATAGGTTTATATACCCCAGTTACTAGTATACATGCTGTTAATCCAAGTAATAAAAAACTAATATACTCTATCAATAATGGTAATGATCAAGGAGCTTTTGCTGTAGATTTCAATACAGGTAATATCTTTTTTCAATTCTATTATTGCATATATTTTTCAGCTTGATGGTGAAGTTGGTACAATTTTATTGACCATATAATGATAAATATTTTGTTCCATAAGAAGATTTGCTAAGAGCGGCAAAAGCTAAAAACCTGAGTTGCCATTGGCACTTCATACAAAGTCAGATTTCTTACTCAGACATAGTACAATACCCCGAAGACAAAGATTATTTCTAAACAGTGGCCAACCTGAAGGCAGTATTGTAAAACTTAACTGTCAGCAAATTTTGTTTAAATCCATCCAAAGTTGTCAACATAAGTAACCAATTTTCTCCTCAGTTACAGTTTTCAGAATTTGGTTGACAAATGTTATTTTTCAATGTTTATTTGAATGATTTTATAGGTTTGATATCTGTAATGGGTGAATTAGATTACGAAACAAGGAAAGAAGATAATCTTACATTGAGAGCTACTGATGTTTATACTGGAAATTATGCTGAAACCAGAGTTCTATTATATCTGAAGGTATTATACACTTTAATATTATCACAATCAGTTGATCAGCCAAGTTGAGATAATTCTGAGTAATTCAGTTATTTCTGCTTACAAGAGACAATCTGAGTGTGCAGATATCATTTGTGACTGGACAGGGACTTTTGTGCCATTAACAATTGATTTATACTTTTCTTAATGATGTTATATTTTCTGGTACTCAACTGTTTTTTTACTCATTAAAAAGGTATTATTAGTTATCAATTGATCAATTTGTGAATTATCAATTTATTTTTACAGGATGTTAATGATAATGCTCCTGTGTTTAAATCAATGATTTACACAGACGCTGTTTCAGAAGCTCTGATTGTTGGATCCTCCATTTTAACAGTCTCGGCAGACGATGCAGATTCTGGCATGAACAAAATAATAAGCTACAGTCTGGCACCAAATGAGATGCACAGCCACGATGTTGATCACTTTCATATCAACTATGGAACCGGTGACATATTCCTTCATAAAAGATTAGATTCAGAAATACAGAAAGACTTTCGCTTTTTAGCTGTTGCTACAGATGCAGGCATGCCAGCGTTAAGCTCAACTGCACTAGTTCACATTATGGTTTTAGATACTAACGACAATGCTCCTAAGTTTACTCAGATATCCTATGACTGTAAAATAACTGATCAAGCTCAACGTGGACAGCTAGTTACACGATTATTAGCCATAGATGACGACACAACAGACGCCAACAATTTAGTTTATTCTATTGTTGATGGCAATGAGAAGCAGACATTCTCTATTCATTCATCAACTGGATTGGTCAGTGTTTCGGAACAGAGGAAACCCATATTTCAACCAATTCATACTCTTAATGTATCTGTAACCGACACAGTTTATACTTCATACACACGACTCACCATAACAGTTGTGAACACCAACAAGATCACTCCTCATTTCTCACAACTTGATTATAATGTTGAATTTGCTGAGAATCAAGCTGTAGGTAGTCTTGTGGGTGTGGTGTCAGCTGATGACGAAGATCGAGGAGATTATGGATTGTTGACATACTCTATTATCAGTGATGTCATGAAAGAAATATTTCAAATAGATGCTGACACAGGTACTTGACTAATAAATAAACATACTTTCATTCTTTTTATATACCAAACTTATAGATCTAAAGGGGGTGGGAATGGTTAGCACAAGCTCTTTGTTTCTTAAAGTCTGTCATTGAGACAACTGGCATGGTTTCGATTCCCCGGTTGCACATGAGATGGAGCAGGGTCACCTGTCCAACTGTGCGTTTTCGCATGGTCCTCCGGTTTCCTCCCACTACTGAAGACCCCTATGCGCAAGCAACTTATTGAACAGTTTGTGTTGAGTGGATGAAAAAACCCATCTCTCTCTCTCTCTCTCTCTTCTCTCTCTCTCTCTCTCTCTAAATATCCAAGAAGTTAAACCTCTATGATTGAAGGATTGAATAGGGTTGATCTGAGTGAAGGGACAAGTTCATTTATATGATTGTTTTCATTTCAAAGGATGAGTAGCATATTATATTGGCAAAAGGTCTCATCCTGTATAAGTATTGGTCTATCTGATAATATACTGTATACATGTTGATTAAATAAAGTTTGTAAATTATATGTTTTATATATTATAGGTGAAGTATTTAGTAAATCTATATTAGATAGAGAAGAGAGATCTAAATATGATGTATCTATAGCAGCAACTGATAATGGTGGAAAGATGAACTATACAACTCTACATATCACTGTTACAGATGAAAATGATAATCTGCCATTATTTGTTATTAAAGAATACAAGGCCAATGTTTATTCTGATGCGACTATTGATACAGAGATATTAAAGGTAATAACTGATATGAAAATTCATTTCAAGTATAGCTTGTACAATGTAGTTTAATTCAATCATGGAAGACTCCTCTTAACTTAAAAAAATTACTTTTACCTATAGACAGACAGAATGTCCTAAAATCAGTACAAAAACTTCAAAAGATTATGTATACCTATAGACAGATAAAACGTACTAAAATGAGTACAAAACATAGAAATTTCCAGAAATGACAATATTTATAAGATTAGGAAGTGTAACAATTTTCAACATTTTGCCATTATTACCTTGATAACTTAATTACTGTCTGGCTACTTTTAATGTCATGTAATAGTAAGTGCAGGGGGACTGCACCACACACAATTCTACACAAAAACAAACATACGGACAAGACATCATACTAAGAGACCACAAACATAAACAATTCAAAAAGAGTGAATGGATCTAGTTATGTATAAAAAAAATCTCACAATGCCAAAACCACCATGCACTGCTCAGGCTTCTTAGCTGTCTTTAACATATGTAATGTTGCCTAGCAACCTATTTGTTTATATTTGTATGTAAATGATTGTATTTCTAGATACAAGCTGTAGATTTAGATGAAGGATCTAATGGTAATATTATATATAGTATATATCAAGAAGATGATCCTGATATAAATAATATATTTACAATAAATAGTCATACCGGTAGTCTTACTGTTAAATCTACTCTTATAGAAAAAGGTGAGGGTTATATTTTTATATATTTAGATTTTAATAATTTTAATTCATCTAAAGTAAGCTACATTATGGGGAGGATTGTGTATGGGTATAGAAATTACCTACATGTAATGTTTTAGTGTGCTATTGTTTTAAGAGAACAGTTTTGTAATGTTCTGATTTTTAACTGGGATTATGTTCAATCTGTTCTGTTTCCCAATATGACACTAATGTTATGATATATAACACAAGATTTGTTAGGTTTTTTTTAACAGTTCCTTATGACTAACTAACATACATATTGGTTATAAGCAATTGTTAGGATAGTTTGTTCAGAAATACTAATTTTTATTTTGGATCCTTTTCAGAAAATGCTGTTTATCAATTCTTTATAAGAGCTAAAGATGAAGGTGGTTTACCATTAGAAAATCATGTACCTGTCGAAATTCTTATCTTGGGACATGAAGAAACACCTCCAACTTTCGATCAACCAAACTATGCCTTCTTTATTGGTGAAGACGCGAAAGTGGGGAACACTATTGCAACATTGAAAGCAGAGGGTGTGGATTTAATTTACAGTATTGTAGCTGGAAACACCAGAGCTACCAATGTTCCACCAAAATTTAGCATTAATGAATCCGGACAAATAAACATCATAGAAGAATTAGATCGAGAAGCTGTAGATACCTTCACTCTCACAGTCCGAGCAGAAACACAAACCTCTCCGGCATTGGTTGGAAACACAGAAGTTGTTATTACATTAAGAGATGTAAATGATAATGTACCAATCATCCAATCAAATCCATACTTTATAACTGTAGTAGAAAATGCAGTACCTGGAACACGTCTGCTTCAAGTCAAAGCAGATGACAAAGATGAAGAAAGTTATTTGGAATATAGGTTTGGACCTGCTACGGCTGAAATAACTAATGTTTTCAGTATAGATGCTGAATCAGGCTGGATAACGTCGCTAACATTGCTAGATCGAGAAGAACAAGATGAATATAATATCACAATTATTGTTATAGATAAGAGTGGGGAGATAACTCATACTGCAACTTCCTTTGTAATTATAACAGTGACTGATTTTAATGACAATCCTCCCAAATTTGAACGTTCACAATACAAATCAACAGTCAATGAAGATGCTGAAGCAGATATCATATTTTTGTCTGTAAAAGCCACCGATATTGATTTCGGACAAAATTCAGAAATAACATACTACATCGTGAATGGAGATAAACTTGGTCAATTTGATGTCAATAGAAATGGAGATGTGTTTGTGACTAAGAGATCATTAGATCGTGAAAGTAAACATCATTATGGTTTAACTATTGCTGCTACTGATGGGGCATTTGTCAGCTATTCAACAGTAGAGATAGATATACTAGATGCTAATGACAATACACCTATATGTACAAAGGTAAACATTCTTCTTTAACTTTTTGATGGGAAATCATACAAATCTAAATATATAGGCTCTAAATATTATCAAAATGAAGCCGATATTATCACAAGATACACAATTACCGAGTTTAATACTGATAACCCTCGTCTTTATCAAATAATAAACTCAATAATTGTGTATCCATAAATTTGTATGTTGTGTTACTATGTTCAGTTACTAAATGTCAATCAAAGAAGACAGATATTATTAATTAGTTGTAATGAATGTGATAATTATTATTTTGTAGTTGATGTATGTGATATTTGAACAAGAAGATGTACCTGTTGGTTACAAGATTAAATCGGAACAGATACAAGCTACTGATGCTGATGATCCTGAAACACGTAACTCACATATAGAATACTTTCTGTCTGGTGATGGTGCAGATTCTTTTGACCTGGATAAAACTACAGGTAAATATATTAACGGTTTATCTTTTCATTGAGTACAATCTGGATATACGAGTCCAACATAATAATATTATGATTGTCCATAGTCTTAAACAATTATAACTACAATGTAGGACTAGCATCCATTGTGTACAGTCAAGTGTCATACAGAGATTTATGATTGGTTTAGAAAAACAGTAATCCTCAGTATACAGAATGTGTTGTTAAGTGGTCGATTGAGGCGACATTCCACCTAAGTCATTGAATAAACTGTATACATGGTAAGATATGGAAGAAGAAGACAGACCACTTTCTTCAGTCTTATTGAGTAAAATACTAATGATTTCTGTACATATATTTCAGGAACTTTAACAACAGCTAAAGAACTAGACCGTGAAACACAAGCTAAATATTATCTATTAGCTAAAGCTGTAGATGGTGGTGGTCTATCATGTACATCTGAAGTTAATATCTATATTAATGATGTCAATGATAATGCACCAGAGTTTACATTAACAGAGAATATATTTAGTATACATGAAGATGCTAGAATTAATACATTAGTTACTAGAGTTACAGCTACAGATAAAGATATAGGTACAGTTAACACTATATTTATATACCATTAGAAATCTCAGTTTTAGCAATTAAAATGTGTTTTTGCTAATTATTTGTCTCTCTCCATGGATGTTCCTATCCAAATCCTTTCTCTCATATCTCAAATTTGTTGCAAAGCATCATCAAAGGCAGTAATATTTCACGTAATATCCTACGTTGTCGAGATACGTCTTGTGACCTGCGAGAATTCAAAATGAAATCTTCAAAATATTTCAAAATAATTTGGGATATATTCTTAATCTCACTCTTCAGTATAATATGATGATGATTATAATTTATTTTACCAGGTGTCAATAGAAAGATAATCTATGGTATTGTTGGTGAAGCTAAAACAATATTTAATATAGGTTCTAACAGTGGGGTTATTAGTCTTATTAGACCATTAGATAGAGAACTCACTGCTGAACATAATATTACAGTTACAGCTAAAAATCTGGTAAATATTTCGTTTAATTTATTAACATTGATACATATTATTATTATTCGCAACTACAAAACCCAGATCCTAACTTTGATTATTTGTCTTTACTGATAATTTTATAAAACTTCGGATCAAACGGTCTCACCGTAATTTTCTGTTTGTGATAGTTATCTTTAAGTCATTGTTTACATCATGCAGTTTAACAAATTAATAGTAAGTGCAGGGGGACTGCAGCACATATAATTTACACAAAAACAAAAATATGGACATAACACAATTTGCCCAAATCAAAAATAAACAAACAATTCAAATAAAGTGAATGGATCTGGGTCTAGTCGTAAGCGCCGACTGTGCTGACTGCGCTGTGAGGCCAATAGTGACACAGACTTCACTTCAGGAATATAACCCAGAGAAACCATTGTGTAATGCTAGCATGAGTCATGATCTGCAATATGTTACAAGAAATGTGAAAGAAGTTAAGGACAGTGGTTACTGTATACAATTACAAGTATTAATGGAAAATGACAAAAAAATTACAGAATTTTGTTAGTTTTTGAGGGTTTATTGAAATGTAATGGCTGGATGTTTTTATATATTTACAGGGTCCACAACCTCTGTTTACATCAACTGTATTACGAGTGTTAGTACTAGATGTTAATGATAACGAACCCGAGTTTGAGAGAACTAGTTATTATGTAATGGTAGAAGAAAATGCACCATTATCAAGTAGTATTATACAAGTAACAGCAACTAGTTTAGATATAGGACAGAATGCTAATATAACCTACTCTATAGTTGCTGGTAATGAACAGAATAAATTCTCTATACATAGTACAACAGGTTAGTTATTAACACATTATATTAATTATTAACATGACAAGACCATAACCCAGTCTCAATGGCATTGGATAGGTACAATTTTAAGTAGATTAGAACGGTTCACACATTTAATGATTTAATCTAAATATGGTGAAGCGTGACAAAGCTTCGAATAACTAAATTGGTGGTTTCAATCAGTGCAATCTGGTCAAACTTTCAAAGGTAATATCTAGGCTCAGAATAAAGTTAATCGAATGACATTTTCTATATATTCATTTTGTATTTATTTTTTCACTGTCTAAATCTTATATAATGTATCTTTCAGTAACCTAAGTAGAAATGACCGACTCTGCTTTTATCCTTTGTCTATTGTTTTTATGGTGTTTTTGAGAATGATAGCCTTAGTTCTGTTAAACTTGGAGAAGAAAAAACATCCAGGAAATCAGATAATTTATTGTTCTCATGGAGAAATTAAAATATGATCTTGTCTATAAAATGTCTACAATGTTTAAAATGTTTAATGTAGTTTCTTGCTGATTATGTATATTTGTGTTATATTTTAGGTGTGGTGAATGTTAATGAACCGTTAGATTATGAGTTATCACGAGAATATTTTATCACAATATTAGCTAGAGATCATGGTACACCTCCATTGAGTAACACAGCTATTATTAATATCAATATTACTGATATCAACGATAATAAACCAAGATTTTCACAGACTTCATATAGTATTTCTATTAGAGAAGATATGCCTGCTAATGGTGAAGTCATGAAAGTAAGAATTATATTAATGTTATTGTTTAGGAATTATTGCTTCGTTTCTATAGTAACAAATTGCCTTACTGAATGGTAATTATTGAAGTGGAAATGTTCATAAAGATTTTTTTTAAAACATTTTTTTTATAAATTTGAATTTGTCATAATGTTTTCATTTCTAAGACACCAGATTAAGAGAATATTAATTTCTTTAATGTATTGTAATTTGAACTTGTTTTGTTTGTTAGATTATAGCTACAGATGATGATGGTGAATTAAATAATAAATTAACATATAGAATAGCTACTGGTGATCCATATGATCAGTTCTCTATAAACCATCAAAATGGTTCTCTACATATACAGAAGGAACTAGACAGAGAAATGGTGAGATTACATTAGAACTTATGCTGTTTGTTGACAACTAAATTATTTATATTATTTTGAATTTCAATCAAATATGGGTTAAAGTTTATTATACTTATTAATTTATTCAAAACAAGTGATATTTGATACAAATTCAAAGGGCAAGTTAATCTGTATCTCTTTATGAACAGTACTTTAAATGGTTTCTTTATAATAATCGTAACCCATGAGCAAATAGTACCATTTGGGCCCATATCAACTACCATGGGTTCCCTCAACTTTTTGGGGAGAAAAGGGATTTTTTTTACATTGAATTTTTAAACCAATTTTCTCTATATCGCCTTAATGACAATCTCACATAGAGCTAGCATAAAGTTCTTCAATAATTTACTGTTTTTCATGGACCTAAGTGGTTTGATGGGCTACTTCGAGTGATAGTATTGGGCAGTACAAGTTGTAAAGGGTTAATCAAGATGGATGCAGAAATCCAATTTTTTCTTTTTAATATAAAGGAAAATAAAAGGATTGGTTTAAAGCCTGGAATTTGGTTTTAATTAAAAACCTGTCCTATTTTGTAGATTCAGACTTATATACTAGAAATAGAAGTAAGAGATTCTGGTATGCCGGTATTATCTAGTTCTACATTAGTAAATATTATAGTTCTTGATGCTAATGATAATGCACCATTATTTACACAACCAAATTATACAGCTTATATACAGGTATGTGTTAAACTTAAATATTACTAATTAGTTTCCCCACTTCTGGTATTATGGATAGTACACAATGTTTATAATTGTTGAAAATGAGAAAAGAACTATGACAACAATTATGATCTGTATTGTCAGTTTTTGGTTTAAGATATTCATAGAGTACCGGTAAATGAGTATACGTGACCTTTCAGACAAAAGATGACCAAAATTTGTCAAATATCATAAGTGACTATGGCTGTTTAAAATCAACTGGTTTAAAGCAATTCAGGGGAGGTTATTCTTCTTGGCTTGTTTGATGTTCCAGGATATGTGACTAATCCCAAAGTTACATAAATAGTGGAGTAGGTTAAGAACTAGTTACATTATACTACAGTTATAAAACATCTGATAATTATAACAACATGACAAATGTTTCAACATTCTATTAAATGTGACCCACGTGTAAAATCTCGTGTATTGTGTCAAACTGTACACTTTAAGACGCATTTATTTTGAAAATCTCAACAATTTAGCATGGTCCAGCACTAGTTGATTGATTAAGATAATCTATTATACGTCTTGAAGTATTGAATTCATTTTCATGCTTACCTCTTTTTAAGAAAGCATGCGCTATTAACCGTAATGATGAAAAAGCTGAACTGTTTCCATTCTACTAATTATCTTAATTAGATACCGGTGGGACTCTTTGAAACTAGCTGCAATTTGAGGTGGCAATTTGCTTTAGAATTTAATGCTTTTATATTAAATGAATTTAATAAAGCCCACTATTATTATTATTATTATTATCAGCTAGCACAATTAGTAAGTATACACAGAAATGCATGGATATAGATATTACAGGAGATATTTCTATTTGACTGTAAAACATAGAATCTTTTGTGTGATACTTTTTATTAATATTTTGATATTATGCATCACATGTTGTTTTAGCTGAACTTTTATTATCTAATTTGCATATTTGATTTGTTTTTTTATTAAATCGCATGAAGATTTACAAGATAAGGAATATTTATTGCATTTAATTCAATAAAACTAACCTTACACCATTGTATTTGGCAACTCATGCAGAAAAGCATTACATACTGAATTTTGAATTAAGGCCTCATAATGCAGTTTTGATGGATGTCATGGAGGGTATGCTTACTGTTTTCAGAAGGCCTGTCACTGGGTTCATGTATGATAGAGTGGTATTTGATAGACTTATTTAGTTGACAGTTTTGTTTTCATCTTGATTGTGTGACTATATTCCTGTACTTCTTGTGAATTGTTTTGGTGCCATTTTGAAGTGCTTTACCACTCACCTTGACATTTTGTGTTTTGTTGGGGCAGTTCATGATGCTGTCTATTAGAATCACATTCAATGAGTAGCTCACAAGTTCCAACAAGACAAAATTTGAGAACTTTAGATTTGCATACTTTTATTTTTTTATTTCTCATGTTTGATGTCTGAATGTGTTTTATGTTTTAATAGTTTAGATATAGTTGTAGAAAATAATTTTGTATCCTGTCTTCTCTTAATCATTTTTATACGCCCACATGGAAATGTGGTCATATATTGCCGTCACCCCTGTCCGTCCGTCTGTCAGTCCATCCAATTGACTTTATATTTATACACAGTGTTTAAGGTCGTGAGACGAAGAAGCCTATTGATTTTCAGCGATATCCGATAATTACTACCAGAGTTATGACCCTTGATCACTTTGAAAAATCTTGTGAACGCTCTAGAGGCTAAAGTTAATATTCGATTGACTATAAATTTATACACAGTGTTTAAGGTCATGATACGAAGAAGCTTGTTGATGTTCAGCGATATCCGATATTTACTACCAGAGTTATGACCCTTGATCACTTTGAAAAATCTTGTTAACGCTCTAGAGGCTAAAGTTAATATCCGATTGACTATAAATTTATACACGGTGTTTAAGGGCATGAGACGAAGAAGCCTATTGATTTTCGGTGATATCCGATTATTACTACCAGTGTTATAACCCTTGGTCACTTTGAAAAATCTTGTGAACGCTCTAGAGGCTAAAGTTAATATTCGATTGACTATAAATTTATACACAGTGTTTAAGGTCATGATACGAAGAATCCTGTTGATTTTCAGCGATATCCGATAATTTCTACCAGTGTTATAACCCTTGATCACTTTGAAAAATCTTGTGAACGCTCTATGGCTTTAGTTAATATTCGATTGACTATAAATTTATACACAGTGTTTAAGGTCATGATACGAAGAAGCCTGTTGATTTTCAGCGATATCCGATAATTACTACCAGAGTTATGACCCTTGATCACTTTGAAAAATCTTGTGAACGCTCTAGAGGCTAAAGTTAATATCCGATTGACTTTAAATTTATACACGGTGTTTAAGGTCATGAGACGAAGAAGGCTATTGATTTTCAGTGATATCCGATAATTACTACCAGAGTTATGACCCTTGATCACTTTGAAAAATCTTGTGAACGCTCTAGAGGCTAAAGTTAATATCGGATTGACTGCCAGAGTTATGACCCTTGATCACTTTGAAAAATCTAAAGTTAATATCCGATTGACTTTAAATTTATACACACTGTTTACGGTCATGATACAAAAAAGCCTATTTATTTTCAGCGATATCCGATAATAACTGCCAGAGTTATGACCCTTGATCACTTTGAAAAACCCTGTGAAACAATATGCGACAATCCTTGTTGACTGCCCGGACGACTTAGCTGTTGTGGACGTATGTTTCGTTGCCTGGCAACCTATCTTATTTAATATATGTAGGTCTGTATAGTAAATTACACATAGTTTACTGTCATATGTTACCCCTAGCGACATATAAAGAAGGCGTATCTACCTTGTTTATAACAGTTTATAAACATCTTTGTAACAGTTTTCTTTTTATATTGTCAAATTGCTCGCCACCTACAACTTAAACTTGGACGAGAAAAACTGAAATAATGTTTTTAACATGTGTATCCTGCAAGCAATTCAACAGTTGTTTTCTAAAAAGTTACTAATGTAAATAATATAAAATAAATGATATGCCGAACTAGAATGGATAAACGTTTTTTACTCATTTATTTCATATTTGGCCTGAAATTGTATATATGTGACAAAAGTTTTGAATGATAGTAAAATCTGATTCACAATTTTAGAAAACACTATCAAATTGTATTTATTGATAACCATCTGTAAATTAGGAATATTTGTTATTTTATTGTTGTTTTCTTGAGCATGTTTTTAAATGTACAGTGTATATTGTTTATGGGTGACATTTAACTCTTACGACCCATTTTTGTTCCTTGCCTAAATAGCTATAAGCAGTTTGATTGGTCAAGACATTTTAATTGAGGAAGAAAGTTTAAATTTTATGTAGATGTTCATGATTAACAATTCCTCCTAAAGCCAAGCAGAGCTAAGCAATTGCATTGGGACAAGATAACTTTGTTTCTAACTGATAGAGAGCCAGGTACTTTAAAACCTTGAGTGAGTTTGATCGTGAACATTTAATACTTAGACTATATAAATAATCACTTGGAACAATCTATACCTTTGACAAAGATAAATGCGCAATTAACTAATATATGTCATCTATTTATTTTGGGATTTTGACAGGTTCCAAATAATAGACATATCCGACAGCTTGAATATATCCATGTCAAGAAAATGATTTAGCTATTTGTACTGTTAAAAAACATAATATCTTTCACATAACATTTATGATGACATTCATTTGAACAGAAAAGAATTTTTATTTTCAAGGACGTAGAAAAAGTGAAATGAAATGGATCACGTGACAATTATTGTCATTTTGAACAATATTAAGATAGTTCAGGTGAAAATGAATGAAGTTACACGTGTTGCACATCATCTTTCTTGTACTAAAATAAAAATCTTGACCTGTTTATTTATACCAATTCTGTACTCATACTATTTATACTGTCTTATAAAACATTTCAAGTGGTTAATTGTAATTCTTTTGTTCCAGAAAATATCATTTAGAATATAGAAATTGTAGTATCTGTCAGTTTTGTCTAACTCTTCCATCTCAATTTGTGACAAGTTTAACTGGTAGAGTGGGTTCATTTCACCTTTCTGTACTTGATTAAATAGGAAAAATATATAATAAATCTGCTACTAATTGGCTCGATGAAGTGGTTTATTAGTCATGCAATATTCGTATTGGGATCTATAAATTCAACATATTCCTTTTTCGCCCAATTTATCATATTTCTCATGTGGCAACCGTTTCTCAAATCGTAAAAATAAGATTTATCTCTATTAAAAGAGATGCATGGGGATATAATATGTCTCCTATGAGTTATAATCTATTGAAACAGTTGAACAGGTATTACATGTACATAAGTGATATCCCACAAAAATATCTCTGCTTCTAATTGAGATAAAAGTTCAAACTTGTGGACGGTAGATATTTATTAGGTCAATTAGACTAAACAGAGATGAGCAATTTAATTTACTAATGCTTTGAAATATGATAACTCTCTGATCCTAAGTGAGTGGGAGTGGAACGTGACTTAAGTCTGAAAATGAGAATTTGCTGTAAATAGTTAGATTGTCCATGCTTTAGAAATATTAAAATGAGTTTCAATTGATTGTTGATATTATCTCATAAGGAAAGTTTTATATAACAAAAGTTAAAGTCATTCTATTTCCCCATATACATTTGCAAGAATTAAGAATTTGTTTGGATAGTTTGTCAGAATTATAAACATTTTTATGGCCGTCCACAATATGTTTGTGGGTAGTTTACAAGTCACAATTTTTATTGGTTTTTGACGAAACTTGAAATATAGCTTTATCTTGCAAAAAACTTGGTTACATTCGATATTGACATGTATCAGACCATAACTTCATGGCTTATGGCCATTAATTGTTCGAAAAATGACGTTGTTAGCTTGTGGACACTCTACAGGTCACAGTTTTTATCCAAAAGTTATGAGCATGGTTTTTACAATATGGAAGTACTGTCTAATTCATATATTATTATAGCTTGACAAAGTATTAAATACTTCGGAAAGTACATTTGATAATAATGTTGAGTATTAACCTCTTAATTTATGACACCAGATTGTTCGAAAATGTTAGGAACTTGTAAAGTGGATGAAATAGATTTGTTATCAAGTGGCAATTGCACTGTATTTTGTATGTTGATTTATTTTTGGAGATGATAATTATTAAATTGATGATGTATTACTTCCAAAACAGTGAGCTCAAAATTCAAATTAAAAATTAACAAGTTGTTTGATTCTTGATTTTTCCACACAGTATTTTAAAAAAAATAAACACTTTCTACACACTGATCAGCAGCGAATATTCCCTAATTCGCTACAATCACTGATGAGGATGATATCATTGTGACTTAATGAGTCCCCAGTATTAACTTTTTTCCTCCAACAAAATAAATTCTAAAACATAAGTAAAGACGTTTGAAGTATTTGTAGTTAAAAAATATTCCCTATGTAGTGTAAATGGGTATTAGAATGAGTAAAAGGCATCATTTTGCCCGAAGCAGTTTCGTGTTATGTAAACAATGCACACACCATTGAGCCAATGACTGACGCCGCGTGATGTCATTGCATGTGTTGGAGACAGTCATCTGTGAACAGATTGCATTTTTTAATGTCAAAATACCCTTTTGTCTGATCTTCTGTTTTATATATGAAGGTATATATTGTTAACATATTATATCAGCACTAGTACTGACAGATATAATCCTGTTACTTATAGTTATTATATAATATTAAACAAAAATCAACATGCACATTGTTTTGTGTTTTATTGTTTATTTAATGACGGATTCTTGTCTCAATATGTACATGGCCTGTGTTGATATTGGTATACACAAGACTGATGTAGATAAATTATTACGGTTATCAATCTATTCATTATTTGTTTACCCAACTGAAGCCATCTTATCAGCATTTACTGTGTATTCAGTATTTATATATAATGTATTTATAATGATAAGCATCCGTGTATTTAACTAAAATACAGATTAGAATTGATTAATATTTCTGTTTTTATTGAACCAATATTCATATTTGATAATCATTCATATTTGTTCAACATTTTAATCCAGTAATTGTAATGAAACATGCAACAAACTACCTAAAATGACAATTTACTATAAGACTTTATTTTGATTTTATTGTTTTAAAATAGCATATTGTTTCAGGACTATTATCATGGTTAAAAATGAAATGGAAAAAGAATTGGTTTAATGTCATACGTTTATGTACAAACAGGGCATAAGTCGAACAGTGTGCTGCAAGGAATATTTGGCTTTCTATCTAACCACTTTCCTTTGAATTATAAAATTGTCTGGGGTTTGCATACCAATGATTACACAGTGGATCTTGGTTTTTCCTACCATCCAAACAGCTAGGCACTTTTTTCCTTGCACAGGCCTTTGTGACTCCCTATATAAGGTCAAATCTGGGTCAAATTATTAGGTTACTATCGTGTAAAATATAGTTTTTATTCTGTAGGATGAAATATTTTTCAAGATGGTAAGATTATTATATTTGTATATTACAGGAGGGCAGTAAAGCTGGAATACAAATCCTCAAGCTAACAGTTACCGATGATGATGAAAGTCAAAATGGTGGCCCATTCTCTTTTGACATTATCAATGGTAATGATGGGAAAGAATTTCATATCAATGCTGATGGTGTGTTGTTAACGTCTGGTAATGAACTGAAGAAGAAGGTGAAGGAAATGTATACACTGACAGTCCGCGCCTTTGATAAAGGAACTCCTGTATTATTTTCTGATGCGCATATAGAAATTCATGTAGTAGATGAAAGCATGTATCCACCAGAGGTCCGAAATCTTTCCATTTCTATTAGTTCTTACCTTGATAAATTTTTAGGAGGAGAAATTGGAAAAGTCGAAGCATTTGATTCTGATCCTTATGATGTACTCATTTACAACATTGTTTCTCCTAATCGTCATCTTTTTGAAATACACAAAGCTGATGGAAGAATTTTAGCAAAACCAGGATTAGATGCAGGAACATACCAAGTTAATGTTAGTATATCAGATGGCAAGTTCTTCTCCCACAGTCTTGTTAAAGTTGATGTGATGGCCATATCGGTAGAAATGATGGACAGTTCCGTTACCATTCAGTTCGATAACATGTTTCCAGAACAGTTTTATGCCAGTTACATGAAAGAATTTAAAAGGGTCTTGAAGAAAGAGTTAAATGTCAGAGGCAAGGATATAGAAATCATCAATGTCCAGTCATCAAACAAAAGTATCTTAAAACGCACTCATAAAAGATCACTGAGTAACAATTTAGATGTTCTCTTTGCTGTTAAAAAATCTACGGGTAAATACTTCAACAAA
The DNA here is from genome assembly GCA_036850965.1 of Patella caerulea. Taxonomy (NCBI): domain Eukaryota; kingdom Metazoa; phylum Mollusca; class Gastropoda; family Patellidae; genus Patella; species Patella caerulea. The sequence continues at coordinate 21,913,519 of JAZGQO010000011.1, forward strand.
AATTCTTTAAGAAGGAAGGTAGAAAGAGCTAGGGATGCCATAGAAACAGGAATGAATGTTCGTGTAGAGAAAGTATTTAATGATATTTGTGTACGATCTATGTGTGAGACTGGTACCTGTGTCAGCCATCTTGTTTTTAATGATGATAATCTGATTCCTGTAACTGTTGGAGATGAAAGTTTTGTTTCTGCTACACATAGATATGTTTATTACTGTAATTGTACAGATGGTAAGTTATTAATATGTGCATTACCGAAATAATAACAACAATATCTTTAAGATTAATCCTCTGTTAGCATGTGCATAAGATAAATGGTAAGCACTATTTAAAACTAAAGCTAGCATCGCTGGGTTATTGACCTAATTCCAACAAATAAATAAAGAGTAAGCATCTCTATCCTTGACTTTTGTCAGCATAGAATTTGGGCATGAAATAATTTGGGTTCCCATACATTTTTCGTAATCAAATTGAACCAAGCTACTCCCCTGACAGCATGTCATACATAGTAACTTCAATATGAACATTAGTTATATTAATATATTAATGGGCACATATTGCCTGTGTTTTTACTTTTTAACATTTTACCAATCTTATATGTCGGTTGCTAATGTTATTTCAGCATACAATGATATTTATAATTGTGTTTTTGTTACCAGTGTACAATGGTCTCATTTGTAAATATATTTATATTATAGGAACATGTCTGGGTGTGGTATGTGGTGATAAGAAATGCCCAGCTCATCAAGTGTGTCATAAAACCAACAAGAATCGGTTTTCTTGTCGTTGTCCTGATGGAAAGACAGGAGTAACATGTGCTGATAATCTACATCCCCTATCCGTCTGCTCAGATGCTAGTTGTAGCAAAGGTGGGTGAGAATTTCCTGTATCTGTGTTTGAAATAGACATTACAATTCTATAATCTACTTTTATTCTCCGAATGACAGAAATGTTCGCTAGACATTGAACTCTTTCTTTTCTATAACGTTTTTACTTTTTTATACAGGCAATCGACCAATGACATTTAATGGTAGAAGTTATGCTAGATGGACATTAACAGAGACAACAGCCGAGAGATTAACCATGTCTATGAGATTCCGTACAAGAAAATCGGACTGTAATCTGATGTACACTAAAGGTCGTGTTGATTACAGTATATTGGAGGTAAGGTATATCTAATAATATATATGTATTATAAAATCTTTGGTAGGGCAGTGGCAGATGTGTTATTTCAAAATTTTGCATGTTGGATATTATTAAAATTACAGAGGGCATGTCTGGAATATATGGGCGAAGCAGCATCTATGATGAGTTATTAAATAACAAATAAATTGATTCTTTGATTATCGAATTCTAATTTATAAACTGTTATTTTGTTATTTAGATTAAAGATAATAATTTACAATACCGTTTTAATTGTGGATCTGGTGAGGGCTTTGTTACTGTTCCTGTCGATGTTAGTGATGGACAATGGCATATAATAATGGTGGAAAGAAATGGTCGCATTGCTGAACTATACTTAGATCATGGATATAAAGCCATTTCATCGGCACCAGGAATTAATGATAAGCTCAACCTAGATTCTATGGATGTGTATTTTGGGGCAGAAGTGACTGTTTTCCCTGAAGGCTATCATGATATTAAGAAAGGTTTTGAAGGTTGTATCGAAGGTATAAGAATGTTTAATATACTTCTGCCATTTACTGGTACCAATAGAGTTGCAGTTACCCAGAAGTTTCAGGATGTTGAGTTTAAATGTAAAGATTATAAACCAGCACCTATAGGAAGTAAGTAGTTATTACATTTAATTTTTATTCCTTAAGAAAATAAAACGCAAACATTCTCTAGGAAGAATAAGCATACTATTTACCATGAAATATACGGTAGTAAAAAATGTCAAGTAAGGAATTAGAAGATTTTCAAAAATCACTGTGATTAAGGCTTAACATTTTATATAATCAAGCCATCCATAAATTGTGTGTATAATATTAACATTTTTTTTTAATGACCATATTTTACAATAGATTACCTAGTACACTGTGTACTTTGAATATTATTGAACTGTTTAATTTACAGCAATATTTAATAATATTACAGATATATGTAGTAGTCATCCATGTATGAATGGAGGTACATGTCATTATAGACAGTACAATACTTACATCTGTAACTGTAAACCAAGATTTCAGGGTCGGAAATGTGAAATTGATTCTAATTCCTGTCAAGATAATCCTTGCTTTAATAAAGGTAAGACATATTAACAGTAAATGAATTTGTTTACTGTAAGAATCATTTAAGTGCCTCTTAATTTGACTAGACAATTAAATTATTTAATGCAAAAGTTACATGCTTAATGTTTTTGTATGAACCCACATGTATTGTCTGTCCAACAGTATCTCCACCCACAACTGCTTTGAGAGTTATTGCCCTTTTCTTCTAGATAAAGTATTGTGACACTCCCGCAATAAAAGTCATCATCTTTTCTGCTTGATATTTATGTGTTGCTTGAATTACAAAAATATTGGATATTGGCGAGGGACAAAGACATATATAATGCCAATGATATTATACCCAAATTTGAAATGTGAGCAAATTATTTCTTGCCTGGTAACCTATCTTCTTTTGATGTTCGAGAGATATAGTTTTGTTTTAGGAATCTTAGATGCACAAAGTTTTAAAAATACAAATGATTTATAGAACATGTTGCAAGGTCAATGAACGTCTCAAATTAGACAATGTCACACAACATATGTTGCAACTGATATGCATCAAAGTAATAAAAGTTTTTATTTACTGCAAAATAACATTTTTAATGCACTAAAAATTGTGATTTATTTGACATGTAACAGACTATGGAAATTAATGACGCTCAATTTAGCTTATTGACATTATTTTAGAGACAAAAAATCTTTATGAATGGAATGATTTAGCCTGAATTCTATCAAATTTCACAATTTTTTAGATTTTGATTTACAGAAGCATTTTATTGTTTGATATTTTTGGCCATATTTTGACTAATGCTTGTGAAGGATGTACAAGGTGGAATTTTATTGATATTGTTTATTTGGGCCCAAGGAATAACCCTATCAATTTTCAAGGAGTACGGCCAACTTTTCAACCTTGTGGGTTTTCTCTGTGTCTTATGGTTTCTTCCCACTGGTAAATACCCCTACACACAATCTAATTAATGAAATAAAATTGAACCATGTTAGCCCCAAAATAACCTAATTTGTGTCGAGTGGATATTAAACCCTTTTTCTCCCTCAAAGATACATGATGATGAAATTTTCAGTTATTTTTCTTTTCACATTTCTTGTACAGTGTTGATTATAGAATTTTTAAAGCTTGATCTTTGAGATTTTTTACCATAGAGATTTATTGTTACATTTCACTGCTCCATTTTATCATCATGACGTAAATTACATAATACTTTCTTTTTATTCTGTCATATTACAAACTGATATAAATGTTATATTTTATATCTTAGGAATTTGTGTCCTTGATAAAAATGTTATAAATGGCTTTACATGTACGTGTCCCGATGATCTAAAAGGAAAACAGTGTGAATATGGTATTTATTGTAAACCAGATACATGTAAAAATGGTGGCAAGTGCATTGAAGGAAGAAATGCACCTCTCTGCCATTGTACATCCAAATATGAAGGTGATTATATTGACCAACTTGAATAGGTTTCAGATTAGCTGCATTCAACTCCTGTAAAATGTTCTTATTTAAGGCACATTATTCCAGTTAAGACAAATACCAACTTTGATGCCATACAAAATGAATCTTTATCTTACCAAAAAGCATATTGGTTTAAGAAATATTAGAATTTATTAATCCTAACATTACTTTCTATTGATTACACACTGCCATCTTTATCGTTTTATAATTATTAACAATTGATAAACATTTAGATATGGTTCCTGGCTTTAATCATCTAAATTACTTTCTCTACGACACTCTTCTAGCCCATATTTTTGTGAATAAACAGGCCTGGAAATAACGGTTTTAGATCTACCTGACACAATGTCAGGCACTAATGAAATAGTACCGGTACCTGACATTTTCAACTTAGTACCGGAACATGTGTTAGTAATATCATTAGAAAAAACAAATCAGTGCTGGACAAAATGACAGGCACCAGAGGTTTTTTGTCTGACAAAGCATGAATCGGTGGCTGAAAGAAAATGTGTATTGACCTTAAATCAATGTGGAAACATTCTAAAATAGAGATTTTATACAATACCAGCATACCCCACTATGCAGACATTTTTTTTTTATTTAAACATTGTTGTTTGTTTTTATTGGCATTTTTCGGCTGTGTAAGTAAACCATTTAATTTTTATAGATGTTATATTTTATTTCCTTTATATTGATATTGACAAAATATTACTAACTGTATTTATTTTTAGGTTTATATTGTGAAAAGCTGGTGGATCAATGTATTGTTAATCCATGTGAGAATGGTGGCACATGTATCAACCGAGGTGAAGATTATGAATGTAGCTGCACCAGAGATAGAGCCGGTCATCATTGCGAAGAAATCATTACCATTAGTTCCTCCATTAAGATATCACTACACCTTATCTACATTTTCATTGGTAAATGAGAAAAAACTCTTTGTAATTTAATAATTTATAAAGTATCTGAATTTCCAATAATAGTAAATCTATTTTGGGTAACATATGATGAAAATGAATGTGCTATGACACATTTATAACAGTAATAACAGTAACAAAAGACTACCGGTACCTTATTTAACCTACACATCCTGTTATTTGATTTTTACCATAACAAATAGACAATGTCATTTTATCACAGTAATGAATAGTCAAACTTATTTATACTAGTCATGTACATTTTATTATCAGTTTAAATATATCATTATAATTATTTAAAGACCCCTACGTGCAAGCGAATTATTGAAATAAAATTAAACCATATGTAAGTCCCGAAATGACCTAGTTTATGTCGAGTGGACTTTAAACCCCATTTCTCTCTCTCTTTCATTATTTGTTGATAAATATTGATAAAAGTACTTTAAACACAAATCATTAAAAAGCTATCCATACTTATTGACTTGTAATGGAGTGTTCACTCCAGCCACATGAGGGCATTTTATAGTGTAAACATGTAAATTTTCGAATCAAAATGTGTAAATTAACCATTTTTTTTCTAGCTATTGCAGTGGCCGTCATCCTGTTTGTTGTTATCGTTGTCATTATTTGTTGTGTCTGTAAAAGACGAAGACGTAAGAATCGTAGACGCTGTGGCAGAAGTTCGCCAGGAGAAACGGTTCGAATGCTGGATGATAAGAGATCAAACAAAAAATTAAGTGGAGAGGACATCCGTATGAATCGTTACCCTAGCAGTCCACCGCCCGTTCCAGATCGACCAGTCTCTTACACTCCTAGCAACCATGATTCTATGAACACATTGAATAATTTTGATACTGTTGGAAACTATGGTAGTGCTGCAGATGGATTGCAAAGGATGGGTCTCCACAACATTCATAGTTTTACCCCAGCAGATGTATATACTCATAAGTTTGGTACACCACCTGCAACTCAAAAACATTATTACTCTACCTTCCAATCTCCACCATCAAATCCTGCTTCTGATACAGATTCTATACAAAAAGATCCACAAGAATATGAATATCCAAACTTTATGGAAAATTATCCAGGTAATTAAAATGTTAAATGTGGATGTATTTGTGTCTGTCCGTCCATTCACAATTTGTTTGTGGACTAAAGGTCACAATTTTTATTTGATTTTGACGATATGCCCATGCGATATATACATTTATTTTAATTACCAAAGAATAATATACCTTTTGTTAGAATTATATGTACTGGGTACGTTATTTGTTGAAAAGTAATAGACCCTATTTTCTTAACTGTTACCTTTCAAATTATAAAGTCGTTTGATAGTTCATTGATTCATACTTGTTATATGGTAGCACATTAAAAAGACATGTCTTACCAAGACACTTTGATTGAGATAATTTATTTACCAGATATATAAGAGATATTTTGAGATTAATTATTTGTGTTTCTAGTTGAAAAGAAACATCAAGATAAGATGACTATGAAATTGCTACCAGGTATGAGCCCTAAAGTTATACGTAATGCTTTAGCTCGTCAAGATGCTAGCTCTGTTAGTAGTTTACCAGTATCCGAGTCTGAGGATGATTTAAATGGTAAGTATTATCTTATTTTCCGGATCATATCATTTCTAAATATGAAGATACCATACAAATCTATATAGAAAATATTGGGTTTGGGTGCAAAATAATAAATAATATCAACAAAAATGAATTATTTTCTAGATTCTCTTGGCAATGGTTCTTCGATTATCATACAGTGTATTGCATTATGGTATATAGTATATATGTGTGTTGAAAGCATGTCTATATTCCCAATAAGAATGAAAAAAAATCACACACGAATGTTATTCATACACATAAACCGCTTTTGATATCATGTTCTTCAAAATTAGGTTTAACCAATGTAAAAGACAATCATTTGTTGTGATAAAATCTTAATAATCATGACGTTTGTAAGAAAATGTACTCTGGAATTATATTCTATTAAAGATACTTTCCGACAAAAATATATCATCAAATCACCCATTTTGTACGAGGGAAGGTATCTTTAATCCAGTGGAGAATGAAGTTTGGGTATATTAAATATTTAGGGTGATAAAGTCTATGACAACTGAATATGGTTATATCTCTGTTGATCATTACTACCACTATGTCATGATTATACCATCAAATACTGACAGAACTGCAAGAGCATCCATTTCTGTATCACTCAAATACATTTCCGAATGTTTCATAAAAATTATTTGGATGGGTACATATTTCCCTGTTATTTATTTGGGGATATTTTAATGGGGATTGGAAAGTAGACGTTGACAGGCTGTGTAATTAAAATCAATGATCTTCATCTGATACTTGTATATATATCAAACAATAGGTTTCGTAGATAATCACCCAATCCATCTCTCCATTTGCAGTCATTCTAAGCACTCTACACAGTATTTGAGATTTTGTTCAAACTTGCTGGAATTGTTTTAGGCGTGTCAAAATTTTATGTCACTGATTCACATAACTATTGTTTCAATATTGTTTAGTGAAGACATTCTTATGAAACAAAATAAATAATGTCATGTTATTTTTTTGTTAATGACAGCTTTATAACCCCAACTCATGTTCTAGTTTTGTTATATAAATATATAAATATAGTGTTAAGTTGCCAGGACTACGTGATAATTTATCACAGATCATCTGTTCTTGTTGGTATATAAATATGTTGTTTATCACGTTTTTAAAACTGAGATGTATTATCATTAATTAAAACTGTATAAAAAACGAAAGAAAACATCAACTGTTGTATATATAACACAGTCATAACTGTTGTTTATATAACACACATTAAAAATGTCATCTGCTATTGCTTTTGATTTCTATATTGCATAATTAACTATTTAATGAGTTAATAATTCTAGACAAATTTTCAAGCTTTGAATTGAAAGTGATTTCTCACGCTGAATATTGGAACTGTTATAGAGCAATTCTATTAAAGATGTTATATAGTGGTCGTTGATTAAAGGACCAATCCCAGATATATTTTAGTGTATTAAATGCGTAAATTCTGTGTGTAGACTTATAGAAATCTTTATCTGGTGATATCTTTTTGAAAAAATTCAACATTCATTTTAAAATGTCTTTTTGATAAGTCAATAAATTTCAAGCTATTACCATATGCCTGTATAACCATGTCTGCATATTTGTCTTAAGTTTTTGTGATAAATGATCATTGTGATTATCATACAATTGAACAAGTTGATTCGCCCCATTCATAAAATCTTGTGATCATTTTTAAACAATTCAATATTTGGAGTTAAACTTGTCATCACAGTATTCAGCTGTTTTATTATGTTTCGGCATTTGATTTACCAACAACTTTAATCTGAGTCAACCGTTGTACATGAAAGGGGGGTATTAAAACAGTAATTATAGAAAATATACTTTAGTAATACAGAAATTAAGCAAATACGACAGATTCATATTTAGATAATTTTCCCAACGAAAACAATTCATTTTCATTCCTTCATAACTTTTTTAATGCAGCTAAAAGATGGCGGCGGAAAGGTACTTATATGTTTATGTCTCTGTATGAAATGGAATGAAATATTTTTATTTTTTTATTTCATTAATTTCTGCCTTGTGATTCATTGTCCATGCGTATGTTACAATCTGGATGTGTTTAAAGGAAACAGTCTATTTATTTCTATATTCTAACAATTTGTTGGTAGATTAGTTATGAGGACAGATTCCAGAATCAACTTTCAGAAACTTTCCAAAAGCACATGGAGTTAAAAATCACATTCATGATTTGGCTGGCTGAACAAAAACTAGCAGTTGTCAATCTGACATGCAAAATAAACAAATTTGACCAGATTACTAAAAGCATCCATTGTGAAGTTTAAGGACACAATATTAACAGATTTGATGATATTGATGTTGTCACTAGCGTAGTATTTAATTAAAGATAACACTTGAAAGCGTTCACATAAAATTTATTTTTGTTAGGATTTAGAAATGGATTGATTGTCTCCTTTATCGTTTGTTCCATCTGTAAACTGATGTTATTGTCAAAGGAAGAAATTCAGTGGGTGCCATCTCATTTGTATGTCTTCATGTCTTTTATTTTAAGTCAGTTATCTAGCTTTGTGTGTTGTATTATACATATCTAATATTATTGGGTCATTGCAAATTTTCTTGCAATATATTTTGTTTTGAAACTAAAACCTGTGCCGAGTCAACTAATGATTTCCCTATTCATGTAGTGTTCAGATTTTGTACATAATGATCACAATTCCCATCCATAATTTATATTTTTCTTAACACTCCTAGCTTTTATTGTAAATATATTGTATGTTAAACATTTAGATTTATGTATGTTATACAGTATAAATGCCTTATATGCATATAGATAAACTTTACCTATCTCTTTATATATATAACACCTCTTTGTCTTAATATTATAGCATGTATATCAGCTCAACTATATTTAAGATAAAAATACAGACAGATTGTTTGATTAATTACAAACTAGACTACAACTTATAATAATACTACAATCTAATAATAACTTGTCTTTAATTCAGTTCATTTTTATAAACACATTTATGTGGGGAGTATATTTTGATTACCCCTTACTTTCTCTCCATTTACAATTCTTATAAACATTACCTGGGTAATCTTAAGAAGGATCCCATTTGTTTTTATGCAGAATTGGTGTACTTGAAATGCAATCTTTGGGTCCTATCTTTGAGATTTTATTTTTACAAATAATTTGTCAGGATTGTTGAACTTGTTGTGTAGAGAAACTGTATCGAACTGAGAGTCGACTATCAATGGTATCTTGAGTATTTGCCCCTGAACCTGAACATTTTAATGCCATCCTTCAAATTGCTGCTGTTATTTGTTGGAAAGCGAGCAATATCAATCTATAATTGTTACCTTAAAGATGTATTATATAAGATTTAGATAAAGAGATGGCGGTATTTGCTACAATAGTTTAAATAAAAATTACTTATTCTGAGCAAGTTATGACTGTTTCAAATTTTGACAAGATGTGGCATAGATTGTTTATAATCGTAACAAGACTTGGCGTTGATTTGCCATTTTCAAATTCTATCATCAAATGGCGACCATATTTGAAGTCCATTTCAATCTCTGCCATTCGATGGTTTTGATAGTTAATGTGAATAAATGTCTAAGTAATAGTTTATATAACATTTGAAGCAAATATAAAAGACCTGCAATATGCATATTTAACTCTAACATAATGCATCTTTAATAATAATGGGTTGACAAATTGGTTGCCTTTACTGCTATGAAAAATATATGTCCATCTACAGCAATGGTTCACAACCTTTTTTGCAAACGGCACACCTTGGAGCACATGAACAAATGGTGGCTCACCCGGCTAAATATATATGAAAAATATTTGAATTTTGCAAAATAAGAACATGGCAAGTTATACATAGACGACATACAACCGTAGATACAGACTAGTCATAGACACACTGAATGAATAAAGTAAAAAAAAGAAAAACACAACTATGAACTTACACATCGACACCAGGGAATACTCAATTGGGATCACATGGGTTTTCGCATTTTCTTAATGTGCCATTCCAAATTTCGCGGCACACTGGTTGAGAATCACTGATTTACAGATAGGCGCTCATTCAACTAGAATAATTCCTCTACACATTCATAATGAAAAGACATGTACATGTCAATTTGACTTCCATCTTTTAAATTTCCATGTTTTATCCTTAAAGATGCCAGCAGAAAAATAATTGTCAAATGAAAACGAAAAAAGGATAGTCAAAGAAAGTATGAAGATTAAAATGAACAATACAGACATCTGTATGAATGACTGTACAAAATATACTGACAGGTTCATATCATTACCACCTGTCTTTCAGAGAAAGCAGAGTTCTATTAAAATTAATTAGTTTGTCCATCTGGAACACAATATAAAGGAATGTTCAAAATCTGTATAGATGTTCATTAGGTTAATATCTTTACTGACTGTGATGATGTGTATTTTTTACAGGGTTGATTTGTCTAGGTTTGATTCTAATTGAGGGATAAAACTGGACTAAGTTCAATAATTAGCATTTTTTGCTCTGGTTAAGCAAATTGATAAGCAAGGTATAGAATGATAAATGTGCAATTCATCTATTTATTTTCAGATTGAGATGATGGGACTATTGGCGTTTTGTTTTATTATTATTTCTGTACCTAATATTATATCTGGAATACACCATTTTAATTTACTTACCCACATCTATTTTGTTTAGGTTTCAGGTTCAGCTGATTTGTGTAGATATGATACATAATTTTAGAATGGATTTTTAATTAGTTTACATTTATTGTTTCAGTTCCTTCTTACAGCTGACTATCTGTACTTTGTTGATGATGAGGTATTGAACTTGGCTCCTCTATCACATCAATTTAAGTAATGTACAGAATTTGTACACATCATCCCCCCCTTTAGGAAGTTCTGAGTATGTTACTAGAATGGGAATGTTTTATCACTACCATTTAATATGTACATACCAAATTTTGTAAATTACAGCTTAAGACATCTAAAGTAATATTCATTGAATTGTGTCAAAAATATTTTTGTCATTTGCATCCCGTCTCTACTTTGCTTATGAATTTTACCATTAAATTACCCTCACATGAGTGAAAACCTATTTTGGTTTAAACATGGCTTCAGTGATTTGAGAAGAGTGCTTCTTATAACAGTAGGTTTATAAAGTACTGTCACAGGGGCATTCATGGATTTCTAGATCATTTTTCTACGCCCACATGGAAATGTGATCGTATCGTATATTTTCGTCGTCTCCTTATGTCCGATGGTCAGTCCATCATCTACAATTTCTTGTGAACTCACTGCCGACTGCATTTATTATCTGATCAGTTAGAAATTTATATATATATTGTTTTATATTAGTATGGCTAAGAAGCAATTTCCGTTTGTTATGGCCCTTGTTTCACTTCGTTGAAACTTGTGAATGCTCTAACAGCTTAAGTTATTTAGATTAATAAAACAAAGAAGCCTATCAAATTTCAGCTCTAATTACAAAAGTTATCATCATCGTCTGATTTATATTAGTAAGACCAGTCACATGAATAAGTTTATTGAATTTAAAAAAAATTATGTTAATTACTTATGTTCCTTATTTCACTTTGTTGAATCCCTTGTGAACATTCCATCTGTATCAAATTGTGAATGTTCTTATTACCCACAAAAGCGTAAATATGTTGTATTATACAGTATCTGGATAAAACCAGACTTTTTTCTATAAAAATAATATGTAGGTGAAATTTAACTTTTGTTATCAAGTACAGTGCATGGGTCATTCACTGTATAGACTTCTCAAACGACTCAATATTTTGAGCTGAAATTTTGAGACAAGGTAAATACACCATGCCACTATATTTTGGTCCATAAATTTCATAAATACTCCTGATATACATGAAACAGTTATTTACACCCCCCAATCCCAGCTCATCTATATGTATGGATTATTAAATATGTATCACCTGGGTGCGTATTCAAACCAAGAATAGTCCTGAACTGTTGGTGATATGTGTATAAAAGTCATCTATATTAAGTCTATATGATAGTAAAGTTTACAATTGATGCATTTGTATCTGCATATAAATCTGATATATTGCATATTTAACTAATAAATGTCGTTGACATGGAAGAAACCCCACACGTCTACTCATCGAAAATAAATTTTTGGGAGATTTATATTTTCCATCTGTCAAGCTCATTGTCTAGCTTCTTTCATGTATAATTCATCACAATTTTAATTTGAATTTAAAGTTGCAAGAGCACCTATGAACACTGAAACAAAATCCGAAAAAAATTCCTTGGGTGATAAAAATTTATAATTATACAAGATAAACACATAAAACAGCATATCTGTCCATATTTTTAAAATCTGAAACCTGATAAGAACAAAACATACCCAATTATTTACATTATTTTGTGTTAAATTGTATAAATATTTTACAAAATAACACTTCAAAACTACATTTTAGCAACTTGAATTGTAAAATATAGTCCCAGCTCACAAATTGTTTTTTGTAATTTTGTTCAAAATGTTGAAAAATGACTTTTGACGTTTTTCCATGTCACCAAATATAGGTCTACAATAAGTTATTCCAAAAATGTAAAAAATTTATATTTAAAGGGACAATCCCTATAAGAACAGAGTCTCAAAAATCAAAGTCCAAGCCTTTATGAAATTTATGGACCAAAATATAGAGGCATGGTGTATTTACCTTGGCTCAAAGTTTCAGCTCAAAATATTGAGACGTTTTGACGTTAACGTCAACACTGCTTATCCGGACACGTAACCCTTTTAAGATTTTGGGTCAATTTTTTGATTGGGCGACCTAATAATCGATTCCTGTTTCATGAGAGGCCTATACAGTGAATGACCCATGCACTGTACTTGATAACAAAAGATGAATTTCACCTACATATCATTTTTATAGAAAAAAGTCTGGTTTATCCAGATACTGTATAATACAACGGTCTCCATTTCCAGATGAAGACTGTCAGGTTTAAGTTATTTACAAGCATATCACTAATATAGGGTTAGTTGGTCGGCCTTAGGTAATGGGATATAAGGGATTTTAACACAAAATTAAGCAGTTTTATTCCCCAAAAAGTTAAAGGGATTGGCCCTTTAAGTCTTAAAAATTTAAGATTTGGTGTCAAGATTTCAGATACACAGTGAACTAAACTTTATGACACATTTGACATGGTACAAGTATTAAGGAGGATGGGCAATTAATAACTTCTCAATTAACCTAAAATGTTGTGTAACTTATTTGTTAAAGATGAATTTATATTAAAGCTAAATGTTGCTATTGTAGGTCTTTCTTATGGCTTCAAATGTTATATAAATTATTCATTAAACATTTATTTATATAACTAGCCTCTAATTAACTCTCTAGAACATCATATAACTGAGATTTAAATGAATTAAAACACCCATGAGATTTTAAAATTTAACGATAAAATGAATAATCAAGGCTAAATCTGTTCAAACCTGAAACACATAAAACTTGGCCCAGAAAAAAGTAATTTGAATGAAATTTTCAATAATATATTCATTTTTCAATATCTATATTTGAACTGTTATGGTAGGAATTTCCAGCTCTTTATCTAAATCTTACACAAGCATCTTTAAAAACGCCTCCTCAGATATGATGCAAACATCTCATCGGTGAAATACGCGTGGGAATTTTAGAGAATTCAAAGAGAAAATTATTTTGTTTTGATATTGACGTATGATTTATTTTATTTTAGAAAATTTTATATGCTTTTAATCCATAAAATCCATGTCTTAGATAGTACATTAAACTGAAAATAATGAGAGTGTTTAATGCTTTAAGCCTATGATAAATCAAAACTCTAAAATCCGCTTATACTTATTATTCCTCCAGGAGCTGGATGGGAATATATTTTACTTGGCATTACCTTTAGACTGGAGAACTATTGAGCAATATTTGGCATTATCATGTTCAACATTTGTTCTCCTAATTTCAAGCTGTATTGTTCAATTTACTGGTAGGGTAGTTTTGTGGAAAATTTCCAACAAATTATATAAAGCTGCTCATACCATACCATATTCATAAATAACTTGTAAATAATTATGCGATTGAGAAGGACTATATAGGGGTATATTTTAATAGATTAGTTAATGTCAAACTATTTTAACTGTAAATAGACTTGTTTGTCACTGTCTCAGACTACTTTCCTAATTAATGTAACTTTTATAGACTTTCAATTGTTATATTCGAAAGTACCCAGAAGGTTGTAATTTATTTACAATGCTTCACTGTTGTCTATTAAAATATTGTGTTGTACCAACGTTAGATCTAAATATTAGAGTTTGTCAAGGTCACAAGATGTAATCAGGGCTGATGCTAACATAACTCTAGACCCCTTGCCCTAATCCACAATCCTAGAGAACAATCAATTGGCCTTACCCTGTTTACATCTTGTGACCCATTTGCAGGTGGCCTTGATATTTAGATCTGACCGTTGTACCTGACCATCTTGTCAGTCTTGTCAGCAGAGTTAATCTTGTATTTGAAATAATGATATATAGACATCTATTCTCAAATTTACGCATTTCAAAAACTAGCTTTTCACATGTTACATTAGCCCTGGCATAAATTAAAAATGATATGACAGCCTTCTGTCTACAGGGGTGTTATATTTAGGAATTTTTCACATAAAATGTTAATTTGACAATATTTATAACCATTTTTACTAGCATCATATTTCTTTTTGTTTTTCTCAAATTTATCTTCCATAGACTTGTAATAGTCTCAAGTGATTTAAATGGAACCAATGCAAATAATAGCTCAAAATTAGCCTAAAGGAAGTTATTTAGTTTAAGCTTATAGTATTGACATTAATTTGCTGTCCTTTAGTATCTGTTTACCAAAATTTCTACAATAAATCAGTTTCACAGACATTTAAACATTTAGGTATTTTTTTATAGGCCTAAATTTTCATACATGGACATTTGGTAATGATATATGTTTTAGGTTTTGTCATGGTCAAGGTATGATAGGTTAAACCCCATTTCTCTCGCTCCGTATACAAATTTTTATTGCTTTTTCTTAGACTGAACCATTCATCATTTGAATTATTTTCGACAGTGATTGACATATCTATCAGGTCACTTACCAATCTATTCACAGAAGATTATGAAAGTCTTCTAATATTTGTGTAAAAGATGACTATTTTCTACATGTGACATCTGATCATGCGGTGTCAGTCATTGTCTTAATGGCGAGTGCATTGTTTACATAACACGTTACTGATTCGGACAGAATGCTGTCTTTTACTCATTGTAATACCCATTTACCACTAAATAAGAAATAATTTTTACCTGCAAATATGTCAAAGGTATCTATTTTTCTAAATACATAACAAAAATTTTTTAGAATTTAATTTGTCAGTGGAAAAAAGTTTATGTTTGTGGTTCATTAAGTCGCATTGATGTCATCCTAATCAGTGATTGTAACGGCCTAGCAAACTCTCACTGTGTGGTCACTTACCTGTATTACCATGACCTGCCAATTAAAACCAGTCAAGCAAAGATTGCTGACCATCTTTCAGTTATAAAAAGTGGTATGATAAAGGAGAGAAAATATTAATGAAATATATTATAAGGGCTATCAACAGTCTATTGAGTGCATATACGGCACTCCTTGAATGGATATTTTTTTATAATACATGCTTTTTGTACTGATTTAATTGTTATTGCTTGAAACCTTTAAAGGCAAGGCAGGGAGAGATAATAAAGCAGTTTATTCTTCTACTGAGAATAAAGTTAGTCATATTGAAGTAATATAATGTTTAATACCTAACAAGGTTATTTTTTTTTTTAGAATATGACAATATGGTGTCCAGTTTATGAGAAGCAGAAACCTGTAAAAATCTTACTTTCTAGTATTTGTAAAAATGATTTGTATTTTTTCTCCAGATATAGAAGTATGAGATATGTGTACTAAACAAAAATAATTTGTCTATTTCTGTGAATATATTCTTGTAAATGGTAAATAATCAAAAGATTAAATTTGTCTTTTTCCCCCTTATTTCGGCTGGGTATACGCTTATTATAGTAGATAGATAGCTGTTTTATTTGGTTGGTAATTTATTTTTATGAAATTCTCCTGGTAGTAATATCAGATTCTATTTTATATTTTCCATTGTTATTTTCTTTACTTTTATTTTAAATAATATGTGAACGAGCCCCCCCCCCCTCCTTATTTAAAACTAGTAGATCTGAATGCCTGTCATTGATAAAGTGGTTTGCTTTCAATGCTAGAATTGTAAAGACAAGTAATAGGGCCCGCCCAACCCCACTCCAATTGAAGACAAGAACTTCGAGGCACAATATGGAAAGTACATATGGTGTATACCTCATCAGAATCTGTATTATCATGAATTATTTTTCTTTAGAAATGCTTCATGCCCTGTGGCCTGTATGAATAAATCTTTGTTAGGCTGAACTCGGCCAGTTGCCTAATTTACGTTTAAAATTGTAAGTTGTAACAGATTGTCTTCCTACAGAACCAATCTACACACATAATGCATTGAAATCAACAATTTTATTTATAACCCAAATGAAAAAGTCTATTTGACATAATAAACCTTATCTGTAAACCCCCCCTTGTTGTATTACGTATATTTGAATTTTGACTGTTGCTATACATCATCTTCATTTTGTTTATGTGGCATGGGGATGAAAGTGAACATGACTCTTAATTAACTGAATTATCTAACAACAGTGACAATATAAATTACAAGATGGTTCTAGACAGACAGACCTAATAGTAATATTGTCATGTCAGATGAAAATTTATATTGTTTATGAAATGAACTCTTGACTACAATCTGAGACTACAAATAATACTGGATTATTGAAATTCAGAATATGTGGAATTCATTCATAATCTGTTTCAACATTTGTATTAATTACATTTTTCATTTATTTCACAATATTACTACATGGTGTTTAATTCATAGCATCATATTCTTTTTTGTCATTTACTTTTATATTTTAATATTTTATAAAGAGGTTTAGTTCAGTGGTGAAATACCTGGTGTTGGTTTTTAATACCATTTTACTCTTAACAAGAGATATCCCTTTTATATCCTCCCACCTCAACTTCTATACTGACTTTGATGTAAAACTAATCATGATTTGAATTGTGCGAAATAATTAATAATTCTGTCATCAAAGACTCTTAGACTTAAAATAAAAACTATTCTGTCTTACATAAGATAATCTGAAAACTTTTTTATTTTTTAATAACTTTCTTTTTAGTTTTATAACAGAACTCTTTGATTCAAAATCAGATCTTTGAATTAAACATTTACTCACGATTGAAAATAGTTTCTTTTGTAACATTTAATAAACTTTGGTAGTTATTAAATCCTAACAGAATCTGTCTTGTTTTTTGCTTATTTGTCTATTTGTCTATTTCAGGCTATCATTGGGATACATCTGATTGGGCACCAAAACCAAATTTACCAAATATCAGTGAACTACCGTCAGCTGAAGTACCAGATTCACCTTGTTCTAGTGCCCATAGTAATGACTCTAATACACATGTAGATTTAGGTGTGGAATCGGACTATAATGGTAATGAATCAGAATATGTTGGAGATTCAGAATTTGCAGAAGAAGGTGAAGATAATGAGCATCCTCCTCCTGAATATGATGAATATCCCAATTATCAACGTATACTGAATATACCTGATGTGGAAGTAGAAGAATATCAGCTACCGACCAATCTTCAACACATGACACCAGATCTTTATCTACCAGGATTTGATATTAACGGCAGCAATGATCAGGAAGCCTTTCTTGACCACTTTACAGACGTTGATAGCCATCCTTTCAGTAATGACGGGGACAATAATAGTGTTATTAAGGTACAATTAACTCAGCCATGGCAACAACATTATTTCAGCCAACTGAGTGATTATAATACAGACAATGAACGCTCGTCGCTATCTTTGATGGACGATAACAGTGTTTCCATGGGAGGTAATCTATCTCGTAATAATTCCTGTTCCGATATTTCGGGATTATGTGATTTTGAGGACAGTGAAATCAATGCATCGGAAAGTGAGGACGATGGGGCTACATCCAGATTATTACAGCCCAGTTTACATTCACGAGTTTAACCTTTCCTTGGGGAGGGAATAGACCCCATATTTCAAAAAATCCTCAATAACATAAACTATTGACTGAGGAAATGAGTGTTTGCACAAAGGTGTTGTGTGATTGAATGGATTTATGGTGCAATGTTTTTATTAAAGGTCTTGACGATAAATGGCTTTTAAATATTTTTGGGTGGATTGCACTTGTCAAAACCCAGGAACTGACAAACTATAAAAAATGGTGTTTTTAATTAAGCAAAGAAAGATTCTTTTTATAGATCTGATTATCTATATGGATGAGAGAATTTTATAATAACATAAAAATACCAATTTCATTAAAAATTTAATCATACATGTCTATTTATGGTATCCATTATTTATATGTTTTTATATCAATGCAATTGCATACTAATTGCATATTATGCATTTTCATGGTTGTGATGTGTAATTTTTTAAATGACATTATAAATATTCATGTAACGTGAGATGGGGCGTGCCTTGACTGTCAGGTAACAATCTTCAACATTTACATCTAAAATCAGCAGCATGTAGTCACAATACATTCAGTGTATTAGTGTATTAAATTACATTATAAGTACTTAATTACCTACATACAATAAGCTTATCAGCTTTAAAATAATCTTCACATATTGATATTCAGATACAATGCCAGTAATTAATATATTTTTGAGATTATTTTAATTATATATAGAATTAATATATGTTCTCCTTAAAGACACAATTGATTGGAAATACCTATTTATGATGAACTAATACTAAATATGGTTTAATAATTCAATTAGACTTTTAAAGCTATGAACTAAATCTACAATAGTCTTTTAAACATCAGAGGGGGTGGGGTGGATGGCCAAATGGTTAGCTTATGCGCATTGCATCATATTCATAAGGTCTGTCATTGAGTCAGCTGGCATGGTTTTGATATGTGACGAGGAGTAGTCACCTGTCCAACCCTCGTAGATTTTCTCCAGGTCCTCCAGATTCCTCCCACTGCTAAAGCGCCCCCTGCCCTGCGCAAGTGGATTTTAAACCCCATCTTTCTCTCTCTCTCTTTTCTCTGAAGAGAAATTCATTTCCAACAAAAGCTTGTATCTAATGCTGAAACTTATAATAAACTTTATAAAATAGGCAAAAGAATCTCCAGAAAGGGTACAGCGTAAACAAAATAATTAATAAATTAGCAGGAGCAGGCCACATGTAATCTCCAGCTTATATTGTAGTAAAAGATATATATCTTACATGTTGTAGTCATCAGGGAGTAATAATTGTACATTCTTATACATTAAAACATATGGTTGTAATTAATGTTTTTTGTAAGAAAAGAAAAAACGTGTTTCACGATGGGAATTGATGCATGTCTAATCTATTTGACTTTGATCTAGAAAGCTATTCAAATTAAGTCACTGAATAATTGGTTTTAAAATAGGCTCAAATTTTAATTTAGAGGAATGATTGATTGGAAACTGTTGTGACAAGATTAAATATTATGTTTTTTTATATTATTTTACATATACTGTCCTTGAACTGATCTCATTCAGATTGTCAACATGAATCAAAATCATCAAATGAATTTGACATAAATCAAATTTATGTCTCAGTTGGCCTAAAAAAAATAGTGTATTTTCTGTATCACAAAAATAATTTGTTAAAAATTATATATTTTATGATTTTAAATTATTCAAATAGATTTAACACTGACGTTTTTCTTTTATAGATTGGATGACAAGGTAGCCTTACAATAATTTTCTCGATAATTTTAATACAGGTTTTCCCTATTATAAACCATAGTAATAATGTCAAATTTTTGCATTTTATGTGAGAATGATGGAAGTTAATACAATATACATGGTATTGTGTTTTATTAAGAGCATGTTATTATTGTTGTGATTTTTTAAATATAAAAACTGTGAAAAGTGTTTAATTTTAATAACATGTTAGATGTTTATTATTGTTATATTCTTTGATTTCTTCTCATACGTCATTGTGTTTCCTGCACTCTTTACACATTCAATCTTTTATCTACTTGTAAAATGAAAGTAGTGATTTCATTATATTGCAAATTTATTAGGCCTCAGCATACTTTACACATTAGTCCTGTGTTTAAATTGTAAAATTCTTTATCTTCTTCAAAATCCTAAGTTATGTCTTATTTCATTTGAAGAGTGCTGATATTCTGGCCAAAACCATTTTCATTATTTCATTTATTATCCTGTTGTCTTCCTGTCTTTAATTGTGACATCTGTGCCAAAGATTGAACACTAATAAATCAAAATCTGAACCATTACGTGTATTATATGTTGTAAAACAGTCACCTATACTATGTTTTATTAAGATAGGTCAGCTTTGGTGGACCATAGTTTTAAAATAGAAACTAGCCTAGATTATGTTTGTTTGTTCTATGAGGGGTCAGTGACCACTTACATTAAGATTTGTCTAATTTTGACTTTGTATATTCAGGTGACACATAAATTATTTTCCAGATCTATCTAAAAAAAAATGAACCATGTTCTTGTACTTAAATTTGGCACTAATAAGAACACAGAATATCGGTTAGGACATGCATAGAAAAACATTAAAATTTATCGATAAAGTTTCTTAAATATATAATTTTTATTGGGTTTCCTAATATACATGCTTTACCTATTTATTTAGTTGGTACTATTAATTTAATTGTCTTTTTATTGGCATAGCAGTGTCTTTTATTTAGCTTGGGATCTATTTTGAATAATTTCTACATAAACATGTGACATTTTAATTCAAAAGAATTTCATGTCCTGTCAATAGAATTCCTTCTGAATGGATTCATTTAGCACAATTAATTTCATCAAATTTTTGTTTGTTTTCACAGAAATAAATGCCACAAATGTGCAATCCAAGCTTGTAGGATTTCTATTTTCAACTTACATGGTTTTTGGCCTATTATGTAGCTTCTGTGCTCCCACCCATATGAATAATGCTTCACAGTATATGCTATATTATAATTATTTTTTAGATAATTGTTTTTGGTGAAGATTTTATACTTAGATTGAAGTTTGTATACATATTTTAAATGTACATTCTGTAAGAAATAATTACTACTTATATGATTATTGTTATATTTTTGTGATGATTTAGATTATTATATTTATGATGCATATATGCAAAAGATTTTTGCATTTTTATGCAAGGAGGATATAAGAAAATATTGATTATGAATTTGAATATTATTATTAATATTTCAATTATTTGGTTGTTGTACAAAAGGTACTATTGTGAGTTTTGTTAAATGTTTCTTTGTTACTTAATGTTTTGTATGTCTGTGATTTGACGTGATGAATAAACAAACAAAACAAAATCCATCATTTAATTTTGTACTTTATGTAAAAAGAATAAATATATTTCATGATATGAATTGTTTCTTCTTTAAAAGCTTTTGGAACAATGAAGCCTGATCTGAGTGAAAATAGTGAAGCAGAAGTGAATATGTTAGATACAATGTAATGAAACATACCCAGTAGGTTGCCTTGCAAAAATTTTAAAACAAATAGAACAATTCAATTGGGGCCTTTCTTTTTCCATGGACCTAATAATTTTGGTACTCAAATGGGATTTATTTCCTTGTGGAAGGAAGAGTTTGAAGGGATGTTGCCTCTGTTACTCTTGGTAAGTTTTCACTGTGTTGTAAATGCCCCCAAAAGGATGACTTGGCTGCTGTGGATGTATTTACGTTGACAGACAACCTATCTTTAAGATTAAAGTTGGGTTATAATAACGAGGTGCGCGTCATCGAGATTTTAAGGATCCCGATATTATAATAATCTACTTTTGTAGAGCGCCAAATCCATCCAAATGCTTGCTCAAAGTGCAATGTGAAAACAGTTATATCAGGTCTGGCGGAGTGAGGGGGGGGGGACTTTACATGCTTCCAATGGCTTCAGTTTGTCATCATTTAAATGAGGTTATCCAATTCTGAATATCCTGGGAACAATCAATCACATAAATCAGAGCCTTTGTAACCTCCTCGGGCTTGAAAGATAAGACAGGTTGAGTATCGTCAGCATAAAAGTGGTGATCAATATCATGATTACCGATAATACAAGCTACATTATTGGACCGTGAACCGACCCTTGAGGCACACCGTAGGTAAACGGATACATACCAGTAGACTGAAGAAGCATGGGTGGCATTGATCACTGGAACTCATAGTTTAGTTGGTATCGTCCAATCCAATTCAGATAGGCTATAACAATATAGATGGCATTGGTGTTAGAATTTAAGATAGAGGCTAGGATAAATGACGGGTTATTTCGAGATTGATCAGTTCTGGGCCTTGTTTCTCGAAATCTTAACTAAAGATAAAATCCTGATTTTAGCAGATACTCCAATCTTTATTGGCTAAGCCCTAAAATCAATCTAATATTATCCAATCAAATTACTAAAATTTGGATTGTATCATAGTTAAAATTTCGTGAAACAGGCCCCAGTTATTTACTAAAATAAGTACAGAATAGATACAGCTAGGGCAGTAGGACGTTCTCATTTCATTAAAAAATAACAGTCCACATATAGTTTACCAAAATTCATTCACTCATTATTAGAAACAAAGATAGTGAGTTTAAAATGTGTGCAATGGAAGGGCGAGAGCACCTGATTTAACCGTTGAACTGTACGATCTATGATTTACCAACCAAAATGTAGGATATTATGCACTGAAAGTATGTCAACTTGATAAAGATAGCGAGGTAACACGTGACACTAACGGCACGTGTTTCGAATAAGCCTAAATAGTTCACCTTTATTGACCTGGCCTGTCGACATATGAAGCTAGAGAACATTCATTTGTAAAAGGTGTCTAAAACCATATTTCCTAAATTTATAAGTAATGCGACGTGTGAAACCGGCACATCGTGTACGTTTTGTTTGTCACCTTTCAGAACTAACGAGTAAATAATATTATATATAGTTTGACGTCAATCTCCCAAGATAAATCTAGAATATTTAATAAATTTAAACAGTTGTAGACACCAATTTTTTGACAGTATTAGAAAAAAATAGGTTGTCGGGCAACGAAACTTACGCCCACGGCAGCGAAATCATCCGGGCTGTCAACAATCAACATGAGTTGTCGCATATTAAGTAATTATCAAAAATCATTAGGATTTGTTTGGTTTTTATAAAGTTCTGTCCCATGCTAACATTTAGTATACGAAACATTTAATATTGTGGATTTAGCTATTCAATTATCAGTGATATAATCAAACGTTATTTTAAATCCGCGGTTAATAATTGTGACCTCTAAAGGGACCACAAGCTAAAAAAAAAGGGGCAATGTTTCGTACAATCATGGGTCATATTTCAGGAAGTTAAATTACGATCAGATATGTGCAAATATCGACAAGAACCAAGATCTTTGAGTCATGAACATGCATTTCAAGTTTCATCAATATCGGATTTAAATTGTGGCCTCTACAGGGTCCACAACCTTGATATACCATATTTTTACACCATTCGCGTAAAAGTGGCGGCCATTTTGTTCAGCAATTTTGGTCCAATGTTCATGAAATTCGAACCGAACATTCATTACGGTGTAACGGCGATATAGCCCTAATTAAACGGTTTTTTTTTTTAAAAATCCGATAATAATTGTGACCTTCAGATGGACCACAAGATAATAAAGGCGATTTTCGTACAATCAGAGGCCGTAATTCAGAAAGTTACAATCCGATATGCGCAAATATTTTCTACCCTATTTGCGTACAAACGGCGGTCATTTTGTTTGTCAATTTTGGTCCCGATTTTTACGAAATTCGAACTCAACCTAGGTTACCCTGTAACGGTTTACACAGAGCGGTGCCAGTCTTCCTCGAGAGACGAAGAAAATGAGCTTACCTTGTATGGACCCCCCCCCCCCTCCCCCAAGAAAATTTTGGAATCAATCGTTTCCAGTCCACGAAGACGGGACCGTTTGGAGAAAAGTTTGAAAATTTATCTGCAGTAAATGCGCATTCCTGCTATTGCCGCCTGTGAATACAGCAAC
Organism: Patella caerulea; assembly: GCA_036850965.1. Lineage (NCBI taxonomy): Eukaryota > Metazoa > Mollusca > Gastropoda > Patellidae > Patella > Patella caerulea. The sequence goes on from JAZGQO010000011.1 coordinate 21,937,866, forward strand.
TTCAACTTGGTCCTATATAGCCCCACTGGCTGACCCGAAATCTAAACAACCAATCTATTGTCGCTGAGTTTGGGGGTCTTACCCTCCCGAAGAAAATTTTGAAAAATTAACCACAGCAAATGCGTTTTCTGCTATTCTAGTCCGTGTAAGCGACTCCAAAAGTATCCATTGGATTTGTATCCGAAATACCATTTCTGAATTCACAAGTAATAATCGATGCCCGAAAAATCTCGTACAAAGTAGAGTGACTGATGGTATTCTAGTAAAAGAAAAAAAGTAAAATTAGTGTTATATTAGAGCTCGATAACAGTTAGGGAAGCAAAACTATAGAAATGCCCGAAAAAATTCGGGTTTACACAGCAACGCCTGTTTTCTTCGAGAGGCGAAGAAGTGGAACTGACCGTGTATGAACCCCCCAAGAAAATTTTGGAATATTTGACGGCCGCATACGCGTTGTCCTGCTGTTCCAGCCCGTAAATTTAGTATTTTATAGATTTTGGGCACTTTATTTTGCCAAGTATATAAATGAAATGGTTTTTTTTTTCACTTTACCCGTCTGCCCGAAAAGTCGGCTTGCCCGAAGTTAGGGGGGCAGCTGACCCCCCCCCCCCACACCTGCCCCACTGGCTCGTACGCCTATGTATAGGGTCCACAAGCTAATAACGTGATTTTTCGTACAATCAGGGGCCATAAACCATGAAGTTTTGATCCGATATATGCCAATATTGAAAACAGCCGAGATCTTATGGGGATAAACCTATATTTCAAGTTTCGTCAAAATCGGATAAGAATTTTGACTTGAAGAGAGTCCACAAGCAAATTGTGGACGGGCGGACATCCGACGGACAGGGACGATGACATAATACGTCCACATGAAAATGTGGGCGTATAAAAATTAATGTTGTGTACTGATAATTTGTAACTTATAAAAAATATATATTGTGCTCAGGGTTTTTTGCGGTATAGGCACTGGGCGTCGCAAACCGGAAAGAGTTTTCTTGAAAAGGGATAGTGACAATGTCAATCGCTGTGTAAGAGAGCGAGAGTGAGGGAGAAATGGGATTTAACGTCCACTCGACACCAACTAGGCCATTTCGGGACTAACACTATTATATAGATCAATTTTATTTCAATAATTGCTCGCGTGTAAGGGTCTTTAGCAGTGGGGGAAACCGGAGAAAATACACAATGGTGAATAGGTGGCCTAACTCTTTTTCGCGTTCAACCGGGGAGTCAAAACCACGCTAGTTGAATCAATGAAAGACCGTATGAGACAGCTCGCACTTGTTCAACCCTGAAGGTAGGTGAACTAAACGAGCACGTACTGTTATACCATTCGGCCATCCACCCCACGCCCGATTGTCGTGTAAATCGCATACAAACTAGGCTGGGAGCTATGGGCCGGGATTGTGGGGGGGAGGGTATGTAAGCCCCCAAAGGGGTCCAGTGGATCTGCTAGGATAGGTGCGCCTTGGGGGGTCTTGGGACAAAGCCCCCAAAAATGTTTTGGGGCAATATTGGTGCCAGTGCATATAGTGATCCCTCAAATTGGAGCCGATGTGGTGGAATATCAATCTGATTAAAACACAGATCTATATTTCGTTTCGTTTTTTATACGCCCACATTTTCGTAATTTTTACCCGAATTCAACGAAACTTGAAATATAGGTTTATCTCCCTTTCGATATTGGCACGTATAGGGCCGTAACTTCATGGACTATGGCCCCTCATTGCGCGAAAAATCGCGTGTTTAACTTGTGGACCGTATAGAGGTCACAATTTTTTATCTGATTTAGTTGAATTTGAAATGTAAGTTTATAACTCAAATATTCTTGGTCACTTTCGTAACTTCCTGAATTAATAATGGTCCCCATGGTTGTACGAAAAATCAATCTGATTAAAATACAGATCTATATTTCGTTTCGTTTTTTATACGCCCACATTTTCATGTGGACGTATATTGTGGACACTGCACAGGTCGCAATTTTTACCCGAATTCAACGAAACTTGAAATATAGGTTTACCTCCCTTTCGATATTGGCACGTATAGGGCCGTAACTTCATGGACTATGGCCCTTCATTGTACGAAAAATCGTGTGTTTAACTTGTGGACCGTATAGAAGTCACAATTTTTTATCTCATTTAGTTGAAATTTGAAATGTAAGTTTATAACTTAAATATTCTTGGTCACTTTCGTAACTTCCCTAATTAATTATGGTCCCCATGGTTGTACGAAAAATTATGTTTTTGGTTTGGTTTTTTTTTTTTTTAGCTTGTACTTGTGGACCCTATGGACCAGTATGGAGATAACAATTTTATTCCGATATAAAAGAAAAACGTTTAAATATATCAACGTCACACCTTAATGGCGGTTGAGTTCGAATTTCGCGAAAATCGGACCAAATTTTAATGGCTGCTCCTCGTACGCACCTCGTACCCAAATAGTGTAAAAATGTGGTATATATAAGGTTGTGGGCTATTTAAACGTCACAATTTTCATATGATTTTGGTGAATCTTAAAGCCCCAATAACACTCTTGTTGTAACTAAATAATATGTCCCAATCTTCATTCTGGTCAACAAACTGTATTATTTTGCAATATTCAAATTAATTGATGATATAAATTTCATCTTAACACACCTAATTTAAAAAATTTGAAAAATTCAACTAATTGATTTGAAAAGTCAAACGTAAACCTTTTCAAATGTGACTTTGATTTCAAATTTTTTCGAACCCTCTGGACAAGTAAAATATGTCGTAATGGATAATTTACACAACAGGTAGGACATTTAAACATCTAGTACTTAGAATAAAGCCATTATTTATTTTCTGGAGCTGCCAAGCCAGCAAGAGTGTTATTGTCCCTTTAAAGGAGCTAAATCGCTAACATTTGGGACCTAGAAATAAGCCAGCAGGCTTAATCAAATGCAAATTTCTAGCGTCTGGTTATTTCAGTCTACATACACCTCTTGATTTGATGCAATGTGTCTAGCCTCGTTCCCCGAGTCACTTGAGGGGCTGAAACGCATTATGGTACACGATTGGTGTACCAATGGTAAGATGTCTATTTTGTCTTAATAAAGAAATTGAGTTTGCTACTTGGAACCAAAGGCATCCAATCGTATAGTACAATCACGGGCTATATGCGCGAATATCAAAAGGAACGATGATCTTTGGATTATAAACATGTGTTTTAAAACCACAATAACACTCTTGTTGTAACTGAAAGTGTCCCAATCTTCATTCTGGTCAACAAATTGTATTATTTTACAATATTCCAATTAAATGATGATATAAATTTCATCTTAACACACCTATTTTAAAAAATTGGAAAAATTCAACCAATTGATTTGAAAAGTCTTAACGTAAACCTTTTCAAATGTGACTTGGATTTTAAAATATTTTCGAACCCTCTGGACAAATAAAATAGGATGTAATGGATAATTTACACAACAAGTAGGACACTTAAAGATCTAGTACCTACTTAGAATAAGGGTATTATTTATTTTCTGGAGCTACCAAGCCAACAAGATTGTTATTGTCCCTTTAAAGTAGCTAAATCTCTAACTCAATATCATCCAAAATCTTCAACATTGAAAACACGAATTATTTGTCAATTTAAATCAACATTGATGGTGTGATCTTTAAAGGGCCATAATTCAGAAAGTGAATGCGTGAATATTGAAAAGAACAAAGATCTATGGGTTATCATCAAAACTGATACACCATATTTTTTACATTGTTTGCGTACGAAGGGCGGCCATTTTGTCCGGCAGTTTTGGTCCGATTTTCACCCAATTCGAACTCAACTAACCTTACGGTGTATCGATTATACAGTCCAACGGGTTTTTAATTCGGATAATAATTGTGACCTCTGGAGGGATCAAAAGCTGAAAACGTGATTTTTCGTACAACCAGGGACATAATTCAGGAATTTACAATCCTATATATGCGCGAAAATCGAAAGGAACCAAGATCTTTGGGTTGTAAACATGCATATCAAGTTCCATCAAAATAGTGACCTCTACAGAGTGCACAAGCTAAAACCGTGATTTTTCGTGTTGAAAAATCAGGTTTGGTGTAGTGCCGCCTGGTAATGGTTGAGTTCGAATTTCGTGCCAATTGGATTTGGACCAGAACTGCCGGACAAAAGGGCCGCCTCTCGCGCGAAAATAATGTAAATAATTTGGTATATCAAGGTTGTGGACCCTCTACAGGTCACAATTTTGACTCGATTTTGATGAAACGTGAAACACATGTTTATAAACCATAGATCTTGCAGTTCCTTTCAATATTTTTGAGCTAGTTCTCTGTCCATTTCTTGCAAAGTGGGCGTATCTGCGTGGCAACTGCTTGTTTATATCATCATGTTTTTGTTGAAACTTTATATCGAAAAGATCTGCGTGGTTCCTTTCAATATTTTATTCGCGCACATCGGGCCATTTTTGTATCCGATTTAAATAAAACTTGGAATGTATGTGTATAACCCAAAGATATCGGTTATTTTCGATACTCGAGCATATTGGAATCCAACTTCCTGGAGTATACCCCTGATTGTACAAAAAAATCGCGTTTTTATTTTTAGCGAGTGGAACCTGCCGAATTCATAATTTTAAAACTATAGTGACGGCTGAGTTTGAATTTCGTGAAAATTGGACCTAAACTTCCTGGCAAAATAGCCGCTCCGTCTACGCAAATAGTGTAAAAGTATGCAATTCCTAGGTTGTCGGCCCTCTCAAGGTCACTGTTTTGTCTGACTTCAATGAAGCTTAAAATATATGTTTATAAATGGCAATGTACAGGTCCGTAGTCAGCTTGCTAACTTCGGACGGGCAGTGAAGTTTTTAGGACGGGCACACCCATTACAGTCTACAGTAGGTATTTAAGAGTTAAGATTGGGGGGGGGGAAGGGCAAAACATTTTTTCAGGGGGGGGGGGCAAATGACAATGTATAGTCTCTCCACCAGTCGGTTGATTTTTAATTTAACTATTAAATTTAATATTTCACGGGGCTTATTTTAAGAAAATTTTCTTGCAGCACGCCTCTCTGAGTACGTCTTTTTATTTCTCAGTTTCCATTCAACAGAGCATCGGGATGGCGCGTTCAAATTGGCTCTGACATTTCGTCAGGAAGGCTGCAGAGTGAAAATGACAATCACCTGTCATGCAACGTGAGCCATCCATGACTCGATAATCCAGACCTTACACCATAGCCGCACTGGTAAACATGTTTAACGAGACTACAGATTTACTTCAAGAAGTGGCCAATGAAATGAAAGATAAATAGGACAGTTGCGCTGATTCGCTGATTGGTGACCGAGACCAAGGGAATTATTAGTACGCAGGCGAATCCACTAATGATTATTTTGTGGTATATGGTGATATTTCATATGTGTTAAACTACTTTGTGATAATATTTCCTTTTTAAAGTGACAACGTTGTTCCAACATGATGAACTATGGATCTAGCGGTGTGACTCTAAAAGCCTTACTTGAGGATCCTAACCTCCAAAATCCCCCGCTTCTGAGTTCAAGTAAGTGACCTCCATATACTTGTACAGTTGTTATGTATGTATCATGCGTCAATAGTTTATTATTGAACTCACGAACACCATGTTCTTGTTTTGCGTCCTAGTTAATTTAGTTTGCGTAGTATAGCAACTAATAGTTTATAGTTGATCCCAACAATGAACAAGATGCGGGTGTCGAATAAAAGAACATAGAAACAAACTGAATAATGAATTGATATAGATTATAGATGGATCGATTCATACTCGCATACTGCGTTAGTATATATATTTTACGTACCTTTATTTTTTTTCGACTTATCCCATTTTCACCCATTGTAGCTAATCCTCAAAATAACAAAACCCGTATTAATGCAAATGGATGTAGAAAGTACATGGAATCCATCGTATGTTTTAATGGAATTAGTAACTGGTTAAATAAAAGGGACATTGTGAATTTCACCAGGACAATGAATTCTAAAGGGCCAGAATAGCTTTGCACATCTACTGCCCAAACTCACCAAGTAATTCTTATTGAACATGGCATCAGATATCTCATTTTATACACTGCATAAATCGCTGCACAATCCTGTAGTAGTTAAAGATACATTATGGGAGATGGGGTAAAGAGTTGGCAATTCTTACTATAAATAGTTAAATAGGTTGCCAGGCAATGAAACATACGCCCACAGCAGCCAAATCGTCCGGGCAGTCAACAAGAGTTGTTGCATATTCTTACTTCTTTCGGTAATGAAACATTTATAATACTCTGAACTCTGATTAAGATGAACAACTCATTTATAAAGTGAGAGAGAAATGGGGCTTAACGTCCATTCAACACAAACCAGGTCATTTTGGGACTAACATGGTTGTAATTTTATTTCAATAATTCGCATGCGTGTAGGGGGCTTTAGCAGTGGGAGGAAGCCAGAGTGCCCGGAAAAAACCCACGAGGTTGAGAAGGTGCCCATATCTCCATGCCACATATGCTCACACCAGGGATCGAAACCACAGCTGCAAGTCAGAGGTGACCGGCCAACTAGAGGTCGAAGCAGGGCACTCTAGACCACTAGGCCATCCCAACACCCCCATTCATAAATTAATTATCAGAAAATCATTAGAATTTGTTTGGTTTTATAAAGTTCTGCCCCATGCTAACGCTTACTAAACGGTTTGGTATACTAAGCGGCTTAGTATACGAAACATTTAGAATCATGGATTTAGCTCTTCAGTTATCAAAATTCATTGAAAATCAATATATTTGTTTGTCTAAAATAACGTTGTGTATCAATCTCAAGTCAATTGGATGATAAGTTCGGCCTCTAGAGCATTACAAAAGATTTTTCAAAGTGATCAAGGGAGATAATTCTGACAGTAATTATGGAGATAATTCTGACAGCAATTATGGAGAATTCCCTGAAAATCAATAGGATTCTTCGTCTCATGACCTTAAACACTGTGTATAAATTTAAAGGAGCTAAGTCTTTAACTCAATATCTTCCAAAATTTTCAACATAGAAAACACGAATTATTTGTCAATTTAAATCAAAATTGATGATGTGATCTTACCGGAAAAAGATGGGCTTCTGATATCCAATATTTAAGACAAAATAAATATTTTACCATTGGTACACGAATCGTGTACCATAATGCGTTTCAGCCCCAGTTCTAGCAAGAGACTCGAGGAACGAGGCTAAAAACATTGTACCAAATCAAACGACGCATGTAGACTGGAATAACTAGACGCTAAAAAAATGCCTTCGGTTGACACTTCTGGTTTATTTCGCCGAACATAACTGATTTGAAATTGGAGTAAAAACGGAAACAATTGAATGCAAATCAGTTTATATACATTCATATCACAGTATTATATGCATTGCGATCCACTTGAGTCAATTTCTAGGTCCCAAATGTTAGCGATTTAGCTCCTTTAAAGTCAATGGGATATTAACTTTAGATTGTAAACGACGGACGGGCGGGGGCGACGACAATATACGACAACATTTTCGCTTAGCCTCGGTCATCATAACTAAAATCATTATAAACAGCAGTCTTGATTATCCATGTTTTAAATTTAATTATCAATGGCCGTTAAGCATAGGAATCTAATCCAGTCAACATCGAAGGCTATCCTAGACATCAAGAGTTTTTTTATGGTCTAGATAAGTTAATTAATGTCTAATTGATAATTTCGATAACATTTCAGGCCTAAAGAAAGACATGTAATTGGTAGATTTAGCTCTTCCATAATGTATGTTTAACTACCTGTATATTGATATAAATTAGGCATGACTAGAAAGCATCTTAGTACTCATTATTATACAGTGAAATGCAGTTAATAGCCTACATATTTGAACTAAAACATTGCAATGCACGCAGTAATAACATGCTATGTACAATGTACTGTCCAGTAACTCATCATATTCAACATACCAGCATGTTCCTGAAGCAACTTCTGCAAGTTTTTAAAACATCTAGCTGTTGCTAGATTAGACTTAAATTCCCAAAATTTTAGGTGTTTTATCAGCTACCTTAACCACATACTGTAATTACAAAGAAAATTTGTTTCAGCCGTAGAAAACTGTTTTTTTTTAATTTGAAAAATCGCTAAAAATGAAAGAAAACCAACCTAATTAGCATAATGAAAATTATAAAGGTTTGGACTAAGATGTGAAAAGCCGGAAAGTTCCAGCTACCTAGCCAAAGATTGAACCTTCAACTTTACAACTTGATCATCACAGCTAGGCATTTTAGTTGGAAAGCGCAAGACTTGGTATTCGTGATGAAATTTTCTATTGAGGAATCTGAGAGGTTGTGATCTGGGTCAATGACCAACTGAAATTAGTGACGAAAAATGAAAACTATTACATGAAGGCCTTGATAAGATATACAGAGGTAAAGGGAGATCAAGCCCTCTATTGAAGATGACATACCAGTAAATACATACTTATAAATTATCTTTCAATATTTGAACAGGAATGTACACATCACTTTTCTAAAAATTGGTGTTGGGTTGTTTGAAAAGACACGGTCACTGGGTAGATTATACTAGTGACCCCGTTAAAGAAATGACAACCAGTCACTTGCAAGGCTATCCATTCTTACAGCGACAAGAGGGTATCAATTTACTTGTGACCTTTTTGTGGTATAAACGATGGGAAAACTATTGATTAAAGGGGCATCATGTAAGATTTAGATAAAAGAACTGGCCATTCTGGCTATAATATTTTTAAATAGATAATGCAAAAAGAACATATTGAAAATTTCATATTAAGATTAAAGCCATCCCATGGCATTGAGAGTTGATCTGGGTCTTGTCATGTAAAGAAATGTCTTTAAGTAAAAGTTTATATGATATTTAAGAAGGTCCAAACTAGATACATGCAATAGGCAGATCTAGCTCTCACATACATTTAGGCCTAATGCCTGTTCAATTACAAATCGTAAATTTGATTAAAAGTTCAGACAATTACTATGATTCAACAAATTATTAGAAAAAGAAATTTTTTTAATTATCGTACATATATATATATGTATATATTTATTCAAAATGTATGTTTAAATATTACAGACGAAACAGCACTACATTAGGGTGGTCCTTATTTTTTATTTTTCGAAATGTGTACTTCTCACCCTTGGAAAGTGTTCCTTCGTCCGTAAAAACACCACAGCCAAAAAAGAAATGAAATCCATCAATATTTAGGGGTAGCTCAAGCCTGCTGAACTTTTACCATTTTTCACATGGCGTTAATATAGGATTTTCACTGACAGTTTACACTCACTCAGTGAAGCGTTCACATGTCACCGTATATCAGTAGCATAGACCTAGTTTTATAAGGCTTTGTAACCATTCTGACTTCACACAGATCAAATATGGCGTCACCAAGTACTAAGAGGCAGCAAGTGTTTTTGCTAGGGTCTCTCAGTGACATAACTGGATCTAAATTGCCGTCTATTTATCAAGTCTTGGGATTTTTCCTACATCAGCATCTAGACTTAAAGAAACCAAAAAGAGAGGCATCTGCGTCTACTATTGACAAATTATTGACCTTTTGGGAGAGAGCCGACATACCAACACGTGAAAGACAACACTGCCAAACGAAGGTCGAAAAACTGTTTGAAGAGTGGCGCCTCTTAAAAAAGAACGAGAAGAGGCGATCTGGCACGCAGGTGGCAAATGAAGAGAACTTCAAAGAGTCATTTGATGACTTGTTTGATGTGGCTCATGCAGACGCTTTAACGTTGATCACTATCTCAGAAGACAGAGAGTTTCTCCTCGCCCAACGTGAAAAAGGAAGGAGAGGAACAATGGCCGGTATCGACGTGACGCTAGATAACAAAAATAAACGTAAGGCTCAGAGGATGCTGAAAGTTGCCGCGAAAAAACAACATGAAGTACAAGAACAGCAGGCACGATCATCAACCGTTACGCTTGCTTCAAGCAGTAGTTCAGCAGATGAGTCAACTGGTGGTGAAGGCGTGACCGGTGCCAAAACTCCTCCACCTCCCAAACGAGGGCGAATGACAGTGGTCACACCAACACTGAGCGCTGCACTAGACAGAACTAAAATGTCCGACCGGAAAGCAATGATGGTTGTGACTGCCACAGCGCAGAGTTTGGGGCACAATGTCGAAGACATGGCTTTAAATCGTAGCTCCATTCGCCGTCTCAGACAAAAGTATCGTACAATTGGAGCAGAAAATCTTAAAGAAGCCTTCAGCGCAGACCAAGCTCTGGTAGTTCATTGGGATGGAAAGTTGTTGCCAGAACTGACATGCAAAGACAAAGTCGATTGCCTTCCAGTATTAGTGTCTGGCATGGGGACTTCCCAGCTGCTAACAGTGGCCAAACTGCCAACTGGAACAGGAAAAGCTCAGGCTGATGCAGTTGTTGCAGCGTTGAGGGACTGGGGAATTGATTCTCAAGTGCAAGCCCTGAGTTTTGACACCACAAGCTCGAACACTGGTCGCTTGAATGGAGCCTGTGTGCTCATTGAGCAAGCTCTTAACAGGCAGTTACTGTTTCTTGCATGCCGCCATCATATCCTTGAGCTCATCATTGGTGCTGTCTTCATAGTATGCATGGGAGCTTCGTCTTCTCCAGAAGTTCTAGTCTTTAAGCGGTTTCAGGCTCATTGGGAGTTTCTTGATCTGGAGAAATTTGATGACGCGTCTACAGATGAGCATGTTACTAAAGCACTGGCTGATGTCAGAGATGATATCATAGAATTCGCTGTATTTCAGCTCTCCGAAGTCCAACCAAGAGACGACTATCGAGAATTCTTGGAGTTAACGCTGATCTTTATTGGCGAGGTTCCTCCAAGAGGAATCAGATTCATGGCACCAGGACCGATGCACCATGCCAGGTGGATGAGCAAAGTCATCTACAGCTTGAAAGTTTGGCTTTTCAGAAAACAGTTCAAGCTTAAAACGAGAGAGGCGAAAGGTCTTAGAGAGGTAGCGATCTTCTCAGTCCATGAGTACATTAAAGCTTGGATGACGGCTCCTCTTGCAGCATGTGCACCTTACAATGACCTCCTCCTCATGAAATCATTGGTTGAGTATGAGAAGATCAACAAGGAGGTATCCAAGACTGCATCCACAAAGCTGGCGGGTCATATGTGGTACCTGTCTGAGGAATTAGTAGGTCTGGCATTATTCGACAGGAATGTTCCATCTTCAGTGAAACGAGAAATGGTACAGTCTCTGGAGATTGAAGGTGAAGACAACGCACCGAAGAGGGTACAGATGAACATACCGGCAATTTTAGCCAGTGAATTGAAGGACTTCACAACATCATCCTCAAAGACTATGTTCCAGAAGATGAAACTGCCAGATGATTTCCTCGTCACAGATCCTGACACCTGGGATGAGAACGATGACTTCAACAGGGCCTTGTTAATCGTACAGAAAATGAAGGTTGTCAACGATCATGCTGAACGTGGCGTGGCACTCATTCAAGAGTACAGTGGTATACTGACCAAAGACGAAGATCAACTACAGTATTTTTTGCAAATCGTACAAGAGCACAGGAAAATGTACCCAGACAGTAAAAAGGTGACTCTTCTGAAGAAGCAGTAAAAGAGAGAGACATTTTGTGAAATTTTAGAGACTTTGTGAAAATTTAGAGACATTTTGTGAAATTTTAGAGATATTTTGTTACTTTAGAATATATGTTGATCTTGGATGTGCACGGATTTAGTGTCAATTGATTTTAGGAAATCATTATTGGTGTAGACATAACAATAAAACGTATATGTATATTAGGCAAAACTTCACCAGACTTGAGCTACCCCTAAATATTTAAATAAGTGACTGAAAACTTCCAGGAATTGTTTTTGTACCGATCAGAACATATTCTGGGGGTGAGAGTTGTGAAAAGTTCAAAAAAAATTTTTTATCTTAAACAAGGACCACCCTACACTACATGTAAATTAAAAGTTTTGCAAAATTTCAGTCATTATAACGATATTAAAATATCAAAACGACTAAGTTTGTATTATATAATAACAATAATTTAGTTTATAACCGCTCAAATGATGTTTAGAGTCTAATATTAATTAATTTGAGTGCATTTTGGCATGGACTAAGTAGTGAAAAATTAGATATTTTCCCAAAAGTGCACAATCGGGATTGGCAAATTTAAATCCTGTATGCATAATATCAGGACATACCTAATTTATAAATGATTGATTCCAAGAGGAACAGGAACTACACATACGTACTTGTTGACAGGGTATATATCTTACACACACCTTGTAAACATTATAAAGGTCGTTTCAATCACGAGGTAGATACATGTAGACACTGTACAGAAAGCTTACTTTCTAAATTATTTTATTTTACACCACCTTGATTGACAAAAGATGCCAAAAGCTGACATTTGACAGACACATTTAGGAAGTCTTAATTTTGTTTAAATTCAGTTTTCCGACAGAGTAATATTTAGGATATTATCATTGCTTTTACATTCCAAGATTCAATAACTATTATGACTATTTGTACTTTCTATACCCTTTTAGTACACTATCACATTAATTATTTCAACAATTAAGTATTATTACTACACTTGACTTCCTTTGTAAAGATGTGACATACAACAAAAGATAAAAATCTACACCCACATATAATGAGTGATTCGGATTGTATCAGTAGTTACTCATTGAAATACTCCAGTCATGCGGACTTAAAAGAACCCTTGATTCTTTCAATTGGGTCAAAGATAAAATTTATGATTTAATTGGATGTGTTTATTTGTTTTGTGGGATGACAGTCTATTTTGTTTCATATGTACATGTTTAATCAACTGTGTGAAATAAAATGGGGTATGACATCCGTCTGTTCCGCTCTGACTACACCATACAGCACTATAGCCTACTCTTATATAATTTTCAACTGCCAGGGGATCTTTTAGTGTATATGCACGCCAATGTCTACAGGACCTTGTTTTCTCATCCCATTCTAACGACTAGACAGCTGTCCTTGTCAGGCTGTCCGTCTTGTGCCACCGATAAGTGGCAACCAATGCCGGAAAATCCTGATGAACTTTCTTGGCTAATGCAGGAATCAACACGTGACCACCCGGACAACAAGCGAACATTTTACCCACTTAGTCAATGTGGATCCAGTCAACTGTGTATTGACACAATAATCTAAAAGACGGGACTGAGAAAGCGAAATATCTTCTTTATGTTAGTCTTGTGGTTGCTAAACAAATTGATATTCTCATATAGGGCGACATTCATAGGTGTACAAGCCGGGGGGAGAGAGGCAAGTGGGACAACCATCCAATTTTCTGGACTGTGGCAATATGATTCAAAAAGGAAAATATATGAATTGTCCCAAAATCAGCGACTTTGGGTGTGGTGATGCTATTCCCAACCATAGTTCAGATTTTCCAAAAAATTACAAAATTCTGATTTTGATTCAGAGTGTCCAGTTCTTAAACTCATACTGCAATTCCAGAAAAGTTATGTGGGTTCATTTTCAGCAAAAATGACACTCTTGCATATTGGATATTAACCTCATCGATTATGGCCCCTTATTGTATGAAAAATCTTGATTTTTAGCTTGTCGCTCCTTTGGGGGGGGGGGGCACACAGTTTTTATCCCATTTTAAAAACTGGTTAAATACATCACCGTACAGATTTTGTGAAAATCTGAACAAAAGAGTTTGATAAAATGGCTTCTCCCTGTACTTAAAGGTACATGCATGTAATGCCAAGGATGTGGACCCTCTAAAGGTCACAGTTTTTGTCTGATTTTGATGAAACTTAAGACATATGTTTATATTCCATAGATCTAAGTTATCGTAGACGCACCAGCCAGGGGCCAGCGGGAATAGCTGCCCCATCTGACTTTTTCGGTAGACGTCTAAAGTGAAAAGCGAAATATTACTTCAATAAGTTGGCAAAATAAAGTGCCCGAAATCTAATAAACATTACCAGTAATTTTACTTTATGGTCCTTGTTTACATTTGTAGACTATTGTGAATGCTCAAGATATCATCCGATCTGTATTAAATATGCAAATTCAGCAATTTCCATATATAACTTCAAGAGTTATAGCCCTTATTTCACTATGCTGAACTAAAGTTAGTAAAGCGAAGAAGCATTGATTGTGAGCAATTTCTGTTTATTACATCTACGATTATGGCTCGTGTTGAACCATCTAAACACTTTAACGATAAAAGTGATCATTTGATATGTATAAGTAATTAGTTATTTAGAGTAAGAAAATGAAGAAACCTTTTGAATTTCAGCAATTTCCGTTAAGAGCTTCTAGAGTTACGGCCCTTGTTATACTCTGTTGAACCCAATGTGAATGTTTTAATGACAAAAGTTATTATCAATTATCATATGCATTATTTTGATTAGTAAAAAGATGAAGCCTATAAAATTGCCACTATTTCCATAAATAATTTCTAAACCTTCTGCTTTTGTTGAACCTTGTGACAGTTTTCTGACAACAACCTGTATCTGATCTGTATAAAATAGATATCAGTTTCTTGTAAACACACCCATTATCTATAAAAGATTAGATATGTAACAATCCTCTTCGACTGCTCAGACAATTTACCAGATGTGGGTGTATGATTTTTTGCTTGGCAACCTATCTTTAGTCTTGAATTTACATGTACATCATTTAGTGCATAGGCTACATGTAGAAACAGTCTGTTTTTCAACAAAAAAAAATATTTGTCCAGGGGAGGCTATGGGGTCTCTGGCACCCAGTCTGTCTTGTGCTAAAAGAAAATTGACATAATCTTTAAAACTACAATTTCATATTTTTAATTTATATTTTTAAAATGTATTTAAAGGGACAATAACATTTTTGCTGGCTTTGTAGCTCCCGAAAATAAATAATACCCTTCTTCTAAAAACTAGATGTTTAAATGTCCTACCTGTTGTGTTAATTATCCATTACAACCTATTTTACTTGTCCAGAGGGTTCGAAAATATTTTAAAATCCAAGTCACATTTGAAAAGGTTTACGTTAGACTTTTCAAATCAATTGGTTGAATTTTTCCAATTTTTTAAATTAGGTGTGTTAAGATGAAATTTATATCATCATTTAAGTGGAATATTCTAAAATAATACGATTTGTTGACCAGAATGAAGATTGGGACATATTTTTCAGTTACAACAAGAGTGTTATTGTGGCTTTAAATAAAGCCTTAAAATAGATGGTATATAAACAGATAAACAGTCCTATACCTTGTTAAAGAATGATTCTATTAATCCAATAATTCACTATTGCCAGTTGAGAAATGGGCAAATATATCATTTTCAACTTCAAATTCAAAAGTTTGAAGATAGCTATAATTGCATGGGGGAAATTGAAAGAGAAGGTAGGTAATTGTGTTAATTATTTCCGGTGTCAATGATTTATAAGTGTGGGGAATAATGCCTATGATCTTATAATAGGAAGGTGACAACCTATTGAGCAAAAGAAATAGAAATAATTATGTTTGGACTTTCTTAGAAAATATGACTGAGTATTTAAATTCAGTCGGAATACGCAAAATCTAATTTTGGAGAAGAGACAAAAGAAGTGAAAATATTGATTTCGATCGAAATTGAGATTTTCACAAAACTAAGTCTATAAATAAAATATCTATTGACATAAAAGATCAAAATAGCAATATTTGAACGTTTTGTAGGAGTGCCTTATTCTTAAATCTGTAATTTTCTCGACAAATTAGTTATTTTGTCTTCGCTCGCTGGGGGATGATCGGTCATTCCTGAAGAGAATTTTATTGATACATGTCGCTGAATTACGTTTACTGTCATTGTTTAATTACATCAAAGCGAAAATGACATATTTTGATAACGTTCCGGTACCTAAAAATAATAATAGACCTATCGTACACGCAAAATCTTATTTTAATTCACATGTTAAATGAACATGCGTACAGCTGTGGTGGCTTCATTGAAGATTATACGATCAACAATCTTAATCTCCTCACCACTAGCTGGCATTAAGGTGCCAATTAATTGATGAGATTAATATACAAAATAGACTACTAATGTATAGATTGTTCTTCACTATAACACAATCATGTGAATATGCCGCATGTGTTGTGGATGATTCATTACGAAAGGAGTGCATTTGAAATCCTAAATAAAAAAAATATTAAACGACAAAATAGCCAATAAATGGCGGAAATCGTTGGATTAAATTTTCGTCTTCAACACCCCTCAAAACCCCTGGATATATATATTCAACGATAAAAAAGCGAATAAACGGCCTAGTCGCTTTGGGATTTTGTTTTGGAACATACCAAATCTTTAACTTGCTTTTTCTCAAAACTTAATTTGTGAGTTGGGTAGCTTCAATTGGACACAGCTCAGTCAATTTTTGTGCAATTCATTCAACCAACTATACATCAAATTGAAGGTAATGAGTTGGAGAACGTGAAAATAACAATAACTCAATTTTCAAAATTTCCTCATCCTGACTCAGTATGCCATGTCGGGTTACAAATATGAAATTCTCGCTTTACTATTTGATAAGTTTGATCAATCACTAATAGAAATAACAAAATCAGATAAAAAAAGATTGACTAATTTTAATACAGTACTTTATTTTGAACAAAATCAAAAAGGTTTAGCTCCAATAAATTGTAAAGTTCTGTGCTCTGTATTTTTGTACCATTTTGATGGATCAATTTCCTGTTACTGTCTTAATTGATGATCAGTTTGGTGGTTACACAACTTGGCAACAGGCCAACTAATTAATACATACCGTAATAACCTTGAACATATAGAAATCAAAGCTTTACAAATGCAATCACTACATAGGGATTTCAATACAAATATTGTTACAAGGTACATGTACTTGTAATTTAATAGACATATCTATTATAGGATACAACTTCCCGTTATATAAAACATGACAAAACAATTATGGTAACTAGGAAGAAACCTCAGGAGGCAGAGGAAGAAAGTAATTCTAAATTGTCGCAAATTTTACAGCAGGATATGACAACACAAAATGTTTAAACCAGAAAATTACTCAGAAAATCACAATATTTTTATGCAGCAGTTGGGAACCAGTTTCGAGCACGGCAGCTTTGCTTGATACTAAGGAGAAAACAAAATTGTGACTGTTAAAGGACCATTTAACAGCCATATTGACTTATGTTAATTACATCATCGTGCTTTTGCAGATGGTGTAATTAACATAATTCAATATGGCTGTCTCCAGAAAGTTTCTGAGAGTGATATCTCGTAACCAGTGTGTTTCAATGGTAGGACAATTAATAGATTTTTTTTAAAATGTTACAACACAATATGGTTATAGATGCAAAATTTTCTAAAAATAACAAATTTGACCAAAACACGAAAAAAAAAGATGTGTTTTGCACATGGTACCGGTCATTTTTATACGCCCACATTGAAATGTGGTCGTATATTGTCGTCGCCCCCGTCCGTCCGTCCGTCCGGCGTCCACAATTGCTTGTGGACGCTCTACAGGCTAAAGTTAATATCCGATTGACTTTAAATTTATACACAGTGTTTAAGGTCATGAGACGAAGAAGCCTATTGTTTTTCAGCGTTTTCCGATAATAACTACCAGAGTTATGGCCCTTGATCACTTCAAAAAATCTTGTGGACGCTCTAGAGGCCAAAGTTAATATCCGATTGACTTTAAATTTATACACAGTGTTTAAGGTCATGAGATGAAGAAGCCTATTGTTTTTCAGCGATTTCCGATAATAACTACCAGAGTTATGGCCCTTGATCACTTCAAAATATCTTGTGGACGCTCTAGAGGCCAAAGTTAATATCCGATTGACTTTAAATTTATACACAGTGTTTAAGGTCATGAGACGAAGAAGCCTATTTAATTTTCAGCGATTTCCGATAATTAGTGCCAGAGTTATGGCCCTTGAACACTTGAAAATATCTTGTGGATGCTCTAGAGGCCAAAGTTAATATCCAATTGACTTTAAATTTATACACAGTGTTTAAGGTCATGAGACGAAGAATCCTATTGATTTTCAGCAATTTCCGATAATAAGTGCCAGAGTTATGGCCCTTGATCACTTCAAAAAATCTTGTGTACGCTCTAGAGGCCAAAGTTAATATCCGATTTACTTTAAATTTATACACAGTGTTTAAGGTCATGAGGCAAAGAATCCTATTGATTTTCAGCGATTTCTGATAATAACTACCAGAGTTATGGCCCTTGATCACTTCAAAATATCTTGTGGATGCTCTAGAGGGCAAAGTTAATATCCGATTGACTTTAAATTTATACACAGTGTTTAAGGTCATGAGACGAAGAAGCCTATTGTTTTTCAGCGATTTCCGATAATAACTACCAGAGTTATGGCCCTTGATCACTTCAAAATATCTTGTGGATGCTCTAGAGGCCAAAGTTAATATCCGATTGACTTCAAATTTATACATAGTGTTTACAGTCATGAGACTAAGTCGTCTATCGATTTTTAGTGATTTTCAATAATTGCTGCCAGAGTTATGGCCCTTGATCACTTCGAAAAAATCCTGTGGAAGCTCTAGAGGCCAAAGTTAATATCCGATCGACTTTAAATTAACACACAGTGTTTAGGGTCATGAGACGAAGAAGCCTATTGATTTCCAGAGATTTCAAATAATTATTGCCAGAGTTATCTCCCTTGATAACTTCAAAAAATCTTGTTACGCTATAGAGGCTAAACTTACCATCCGATTGACTTTAGATTGAACAGCTAAATCCATGATATTAAATGTTTCATGTATATACTAATTGTTAGTGTGGGGTAACACTTTATAAAAAGCAATCAAATTCTAATGATTTTCTGATAATTACATAATGAGCCGTTACTCTTAATCAGTTTTTAGTGTATTACAAATGTTTCATTAGCAAAAAAAGTAAAAATATGCGACAACCCTTGTTGACTGCCCGGACGATTTAGCTGCTGTGGGCGTATGTTTCGTTGCCTGGCAACCTATCTTTATATATGCCTACATGTTGGATTCCATTTGATTTCCTGCTATGTCGGATTTCCAAATATATCTTTGAATTAAGAGACATTGAAAACAATATAAAAGACAAAGTCAAAAGTCCTATCTTATGAGATTCTCGCCGGTTATATGAGGAAAATGCCATTTTATTGCTAAATTTGGATGCCATTTCCAAAGAAATATTTATTCTCTCACCACTAAAACAGACTGGTTATTAGATATCAATCTGCAAAACATCCTGAAGACTGCTGTATTGCGTTATGTAAATTAAGTTATTTCACCTTCGCAGAAATTTGAACATGATGTTGTTTGACTTATGTGTCAGTGAACCAAACTGCATTTGGTTCTTTTGAAATTTGTTTTGGGTTAAACGTCATTGTTCACATCTTCAATTCCCAACAACGATGAAATCAATGAACATATTTCAAGTTGAATTATACAACAGTCATCACATTTCTTTCTGATGTGGATGGAATACATAGAAATTTAGAAAGCTGAAAATGTCAAAGTTAAATAAGAACTGGATACAAAAGCTACAACATGTAACTCATCATAAATGTCACTTAAACTATAGTCAGTAGGACAATAGCTAATGAACTAATAATGCTTGTAATATTATATTGATTGAGGAATAACGCTTGAGGGCTATTATAATAATAATGGAAGGCTCATGCTAATGATCACTACAAAAATTAAGGTCATCAAATTGTTTCCTGGCCTAGATGTTCATAGATAGAAATACTATAAAACTTTGAAACTGAGCAGTCTAAGAGAAAAAATGATGTCATAATTTCGTTAGGTGGAATAATAACATACCACATTGGTTTGAAAATTGGAAATTCTGCCCTCTCTGAAATCCCAAATTTAATGTTATGCTTATGCATTATTTAAGGTAAACATCCATGACCTTTTACTACAATGAAACGTTATTTGTGCACAAAATGTAATATTTAAACTTGATGCTTTGATTTCAGGTGGAAAAGATAAAAAGAAGGGAGAACAAGGAGCACAGTATGATTTTGGTTCAGCTTTTCTTGGGCCCAACTTGTGGGATAAAACATACAATGATCCAGATTTTAACTTGGAGTACATGGATTTGGATGAGTTCTTGCATGAAAATGGAATCCCCTTAGGAGATGAGGAACTGGCAGCACTGGCTGAGTCCAGTGCAACAATGCAGAATCGGTCTCCAGCACAATTGTCACCTCGACAAATATCAACTCCTCCTCTTAATATACAGCCACGGTTCACTCCTAGCCCAATACAGACCACACAACATCTTCCTCAATCTACTACTTCATCAGTGATGGGATCTCCATGTCATTCTAACCCTCCTCCATCACCTCCAGCTATGTCACCAGGTATGTATGTAGCATGTTCAGTTAGATTATTCTATATATTATGATCAACTATTATAGGGCAAGAAATTAATGCATCAAGAATTTAATGTGACTTAAAGGAAATCAGCGTAAAAGCATATTAAGATTTATTTGACCAGTCGTTGGCTATTTTTGTCTAAACTAGGTGGCACCTGTGTTAATCCTGGTCTGGTTAATCAAGCTTATCTCATTATTATAATTAATCATCTTTGATTATTGTCTTGTTTTGAGGAGCATTAATGATACTAGGCTACTGATTACTACTCCATCTTTGTTTATTTTATGTTCAAGAAATGCGTATTGAAATTAATATAACGGGCAAAAGGTCTCACTCATTTAATGCATCAATTTCTTTTCTGCATTCATTTCTTGTTTTATGGTAATCTTTATAATAATATACTCGTAAGTTTGCAATTTTATCATGAACACAAATGACACAGAGTTTGTTTATTAATGACATTGAGAAAGTAAGAACTTTTTAAATTGACTTTAGTTTTGATAGAAATAGCTTTTTGAATTGACATTAGTTTTGATAGAAGTGGCTTTTGGTAGGGTTGGGAATGGCGTAAACTGCCTTTAAAATTGACAGTCTCATTACTTTCTGTTGTAGCCTGCGTGTCTCCTCCACACAGCCCAGTCATAGCTGATGTACCGTTCAACGTAAGCCCCCAGGATTTACAGTTAGTGACTGTCCCAGGTAAAAATTTGGACATCAATTTTCTTTCTTTCTCAAACTTTGACTCACAACTGCATGGAATCATGTTCATTATGAAAAAAGCAAACTGGTTTCATTATCTCTCGTTTATAATCATAGTTCTGGGATGTTCAATATACATGTATCATCATGGCATTATTTACACACATTAATCTATTATAAGCCATATATAAAGGCTACATGACCTGTTTTTCTTTCAGAAAACAAAAAAAACCAATTTTCATCAATTACTGCACATTCTTGTTAAGTAATAATGTGTCATTTGCATTTTTCGCCTAGATAATAATTTTCTCACTCAGTTGGATTATTTAACATTTAATGAAGAAAGCATTATCAAAATACCAAGACTAGATATCCTCCTGGCCTCGATTCATACCGTAGAAAAGTCAAGTCATTACTGTTCACTTACAAAACTACAAAAGAATTGTGGAC
This sequence comes from Patella caerulea, assembly GCA_036850965.1. Classification (NCBI taxonomy): domain Eukaryota; kingdom Metazoa; phylum Mollusca; class Gastropoda; family Patellidae; genus Patella; species Patella caerulea. The sequence goes on from JAZGQO010000011.1 coordinate 21,959,369, forward strand.
ACTGTACAGGTCACAATTCTTATCCGATTTTTACCAAACTTGAAATATAGATCTCCAAAAGATCTTGGTTCCATTCGATATTGGCATGTATTGGATTGAAACTTCATGGATTATGACCCCTGATTTTTAGATTGTGGACACTCTATAGGTAATAATATATATCTAATTTTGATGAAACTTGAAATTTATGTTTATAACCCAAAGATCTGCGCATATCGAATCATAGCTTCCTTAATTATGGCCCCAGATAGTATGACAAATCGCATTTTAAGCTTTGTGACCTGATTTTGAAAACTACTTAAATTTTCTATATATCATTGTTACACCCTAATGAACCTTGAGTTTGAATTCACGTGTATGGAAGTAGTTTTAAAGTATGTAATACCAAGGTTTTTTATAGAGGTCATAATATTTATACCATTTTGATGAAACTTTAAATAAATGTTTATATTCCAAAGATCAAGGTTCCTTTCGATATACGCGCATATACATGTATCAGACTGTAACTTTCTTGATTATGACCCCTGATTGTTCGAAAAATCTTGTCTTAATCGATTGTGGTGCTTCTAGACTCTAGAGGTAACAATATTTATCTGGAAAAAAACAATAAACTTTTCAATATATCACCGTTTCATCCTAATGACAGTTGAGTTCGAATTTCGTAAAAAAAAACCTAACTGAAACTGCTTGACTAAATGGCCACTCCTTGACTAAATGGCCACTCCTTGTGTGCAAATGTTGTAAAATTGTGTGCATATATTATACCAAGGCCACAATTTTTATCCGAACTGGATTGTGGCCCCCGATTTAAGAAAAATTGCTTTTTTTAGCTTGTACTCGATCCATCTCTTGCAAAATGTGGGTATATCTTGCATGGCAACAGCTTGTTTGTATGGTCAAAATAGTTGTGTTGACTCAGTCTTTGGTGTGCAATTATTATTCCTGGCGAGAACCCAGAAATCTTGCAAGATACATGTATATTTATCAAACTTTATAAAAGTTACAACATTTAAACATATAGATTGTAGAACTGAGCATATTATGAATTTTGATAACTTTGTGTTTGAAAACAAAACCATGGTAGCATAATTAGATTGATTTTATTGTCCCCTGCTAGAATGTTCAAACTTGGTGTATGTGTTTATTAGGTCAATGCCTTGATGGAGTTCGAAGATGGGCATTTTCCACTTAGAGTAAGCAGAGATAAGCAATTTGATTGGTTGATGCTTTGGGACACGATAACTTTAGTTCTAATTAAGTGAGAGTGATGAAACTTGGTGTATAGTTTCATTACAGCAATACCTTGACTAATTTCGATAATGAGAATTTTCTGCTCAGGGTAAGCAGAGCGATAAGCAATTTGATTGGTCAAGACTTTGGAACAATATAAATTTCTTTCTAATTTAGATAAAATGTTCAAACTTGGTGTATGTGTTAATTAGCTAGGTCAGTGCCTTGATGGAGTTCGAAGATGCGCATTTTCTACTTAGGATAAGCAGAGATAAGCAATTTGATTGGTGCATGCTTTGGGATACGATAACTTAAGTTCTAATTAAGTGAAGGGGATGAAACTTGGTGTATAGTTTCATTACATCAATACCTTCACTGAGTTTGATAATGAACATTTTCTGCTAAGGGTAAGCAGAGCGATTGGCAATTTGATCGGCCAATACTTTGGAACACAATGACTCTCCTAACTGAGCAAGAATGTTCAAACTCGGTGTTGATGTTAATTAGGTGAATATCGTGATGGAGTTCGAAGATGAGCATTTTCTGCTTACAGGAAGCAGGAAAGCAATCTGATTGGTTGATGCTTTGGGGCACGATAACTTTAGTTATAATGAAGTGAGAGTGATTAAACTCTGAATATAGATTCATTATATCATTACCTTGACTAAGTTCGATAGTGCTAATTTTCTGCTTAACAACTCTGCTTTTATTTAAGGTAGAATGTTTAAACTTGATGTAGATGTTCATTAGGTGAATCCCTTGACTGAGTTCAATGACAAACATTTCAAGCTGAAGCTAAGCAGATCTAATCAGTTCATTGGTCGATGCTTTGGGACAATATAATCTTGATTCTATCTGATAGAGAGTGGTGAAAGTTAGTGTATAGTGTGATTGCTCCATACTTTTGAAAAAAAATAAATGTGCGATTAATTAATGTGTCATCTATTTATTTTTGCATTTTGGCGGGGGACATCAGCCTCACTGTTGACTTGTTAATACTATTTACTATAGTATCTTATATTTATTAGTATTTTGTTATTTCACGTGTTCATTATCAATGGCAATAACACAGAGTTTGTTTATCCTTCTACCTTCCAAAACATTTTCAAGGACATGGGATGTTGATAAGTGTGTTTTTCATCTTTTAATATCTTTGATGTCATTCATTTACAGTTTAACCCTGTAGATCATTCTGAAAATTAACATTAACTTTGATTTCTGTTCATTTATTGATCAGTGTGCAGTGACTGTGCAATAACAAATAAATATTATGTTTGAAACCAGGGAAATGTCTCGGGTAGAAATTGGAATGGAATATTATAAAAGGTCCATGTATTTCATCACAATTTCAGTTTATTTAGATGTACATTATATGAATATGATGTATAGATTAACCTTGATTTCTATCCACCAGTTGTTGTCCTTATGAATGTTGAATTTCAGTCGTTTGTTTCCTAGGACACCAAAAGTGCCACAAAGAGAAAATTCTTTTTTATTTTATTTATATATCTTAAATATGTTTTGCTAAATAGATCATATTTTGAATATATTTATCTGATATTGTAGGTCAAGAAATGTTTGATCCCCGTAAACGTGCATTTACTGAAGAAGAACTGAAACCCCAACCTCTCATTAAAAAGTCAAAGAAGGTAAATTGTCCATGTTTTAAGAAACTTGAAATAAAATTTAAACACACCAATATATATTTCTATACTATTCTTTACCACTCCTACACAATATGTCAAATGCATTGAGAAACTAAAAAAATACATTAAATATGGGTTTCGATCCCAGCCAAACTTCATATTCCTTTGATTTTTAAACAAATAATAATTGGTTGATTGTGCTATCTTCAACACAACTGACAACTACACATCTTTCATAATATGAACTTGAAGGTTTTCATGACTTTACATTTATTGATACACAAACAACAGTTTCAAGGTTGTGTTAAGATTTTTCTCTTGCTAACTACATTTGTTAATTAACAGATGTTTTTATGATTATTTAAATAGGTATTTGTACAGGATGAAAGGAAAGATGACAAATACTGGGCTCGTAGAAATAAAAACAACACAGCCGCCAAACGGTCGAGAGATGCGCGTAGATTGAAGGAGAATCAGATTGCTATGAGGGCAGCATTTTTGGAAAAAGAGAATAACATAATGAAAGCAGAAATGGAAAAATTGAAGAAAGAGAACCATCACTTGAAGCACCGATTGGCAAAATATGAAACAAGTTAAATGTTTTTATGTTTGGTGTACATCCTCATTACTGTTCCTCACCTCACTCTATATTTGACACGTATTGAGGTCTAGTAATTTATTAATATTGTCATTCATTATTACAAATATAGATTCTATCAAGTTGGATAAACATAAAGAATGCGACTTTCACACACATTTTCTTTATCACCGTATTTTGATATAATATTTGACATAATATATATGTATCGTATGATCATATTTCATTTAATTATACATCCAGCTTATCCAATATGTGTACTGAAAAAAATAACATTGTATATTATGCATGAGATTTTTCATACAGTCACGGTTTTTAAAATACGGTTGATGAATTTGTTGCATGTGGATTTTATCCAGTGAAAAGTTATCCTAAATGAACATCTAAATTTGAATTACCGGTAATTATGGTATGGATATAGTTTATATACCAAGATATATGCTCAAAGTAATTATCAGTCACTTTACAATGACTTATGAAAGTATATGTCCCGTCTGTAGTCCATGTTGATCTAGTTGTTAAGTTGCAGTGATGTCTCTTATAATTCTGGACTTAATAGTACAGTATGAGCAGTGAAATAGCTGTGTTTACACCGAATCAAGGTTAGGTTATTTTGTGCTGTATTTCCTGGTTTGGCTACATAATAATTACAGTGTTTCAATTCTTAGTGTAAATACAGCTGTCATATAGGTTAATTCTAAATAATATATTACTAATAATATTTAAAGATGGCCATATTTCAACCTTAAAACTCAACTGGTAACAATCTGATGACATACCCAGCTGGCTTGAGTTGGGTACAAATTTAGATCAAGGTTTTTATAATACAAAAGGCTGTTTATATCTAGCTGAATATTTCCAGATACCTTTAAGTAAGGGGGGCTTATCTCAACTTTACAAATCAAAGCAACTAGTTCGAATCAGTTGCAAGTGTTCTTATTTCGATCATATCAGCAACTGGGAGCAAATGAATTTGGAGCGCTCATATTGACTCGGAACTGATAGTGATTACTTTTGACACATGGCAGTTAATTTAATCATCACATGATCAACAAAATGGTGAATACATTATCAACATCTAAAAAGTATCTTCGTTGGCTTCCTTTTTGCTTATTTATGGGTGGTAAGAGGCACGCAGGTCGACCTTTTTCAATTGCCTTCAGTTGCTCTCAGTTGTAAGATCAACATAATCCCCCCTTAAGATACACATGGGCATTATTACATGTATATTAGACTATATTTATCTATTTAGACATTGACAATGGCAAGGATTACTAAGCTCTTTGTGATTATAATTAAATGTAATATTGGTTTTTGTTATTCAATGACAATAATAAAATGCATATTTATCAACACATGGGGGAATTTCATCAATATTTTCACAATGTATGTCATGTGGTCTTTTTACACATTTATGAATGGCTCTGACATACATGTACATATACATCTAATGCTCATCATTTTAAAGTGACACCTACATGTTCAAATTCTTGCATCTAAGTCTATTTGAGTTACTCTATCTGATTTTGATTATTTTGAACTGATCAGTTCTCCATTATAACAGTAGGACTACAGAATATAAAATTGTGTGCGGATAAATATGCTTTGTGTTTGTACAATTATATTGTGCCTTTACAAGATGGGTCTTGGCGAGTTATGTATATAGAGTTGCCTTGAAGTTAAAAATTGATTGTTAAAGAAATGTAAACTTATATATGTGTTGATTGTAAAATTTTATTTTTTTTTACATAGATTTATGATTATTTGAATCCATGCATATCCAGTTTCTAATTAAAGATATTAACAGATTAAAATACAGATCTATATTTTGTTTTGTTTCTTTGTAATTTCCATGGCCTATACTACATAAAGATCTGACCGGTTGAACTAATTCCTTATATCATATTACAACTCTTCCAGATCCTAGTGTTGAATTATAAAAAAACTAAATGAAATAGGATCTGTGTTTTAATCATTTTGCATTTTACGGCCATTTCCTTCATTTGAAAACAATTGAGTTGATAAAGGAACTTAAAGATCCTGGATAATGTATATTTTTAACTGTAATAAGCAAAGTCAACCTTTATAAATATATTTCAATATTTTAAAAGGCAGTGGTGGAAGAAACATATATGAAATGTATTTGCCGGTGTAGTTGAAAGTGATCCACACAGCAATGATATATACTTAAAATTTAAGATTTTGTGACTAGGTCATATTTAGTGATTGTTTTCCAGCTAAGAATGGAATGAATAAGTTTGGTTCAGCATATCATCAACATGATTCTTATTTTGAAAGATAAACTAATCCTCACACGCTAAAATAATTGTTAATTTGCCTTCATTGAAGATGGGTGGAAATGCAGTAAATAATGTGAGTCTATGGTATATTTTTATCTGACCTTCACTACCTCTAACTCTTGAAATGAATTAACTACTCATCATTAAATGTCCTGTATCAAAATTAAATGGTAGGACACAATTAATACCGTACATAGATTGAAATAAATAATATTTGTAAAAGATTTTTTTAATGATATTTAACCCAACATTTCACTGTATTATTTTAGTCTTTGTGAAAAAGATTTTGTATTAACAAATTTTATTGCATTAGAAAAACCCTTGTAAATGTTTGCTTATTTTTTTGATTTAATATGTTAACACGACTACTTTAAAACTTAAAACATTCTGTTGAATGACTGCAAATTGTAATAGTATAACAGTAAATTATCAAAAAAAAAAAAAAATAAGATCATAGAGATGACATTTTATCAGCTCGTGTTTCTATTTTGTCAATGTGTCATTTTACTGATTAAAGGCCTGTGTACATTTCATTATTTGTCTGTGATTTACATTTACTGTTGCATTATCATTTGTCTACTGTATATTACGGTATACATCCTGATTTTTTCATCTGTTATATATGTGCTACTGGCAGACAATCCATTGCTGTCGAACATCTTGGTGGAGCCCACTATGTCTAGTTTTGTATAAAGAAACCATAGTATGGGTGTGTATATCCTCCTTGAAAACGATCAGGGATACTATAGTAAAACATTTGCTATGTGAATTCAGTGTTACTAGACAGATTGTTGCAGATGAAAAATCAGACAGAATGTGACAAATAATCATTGTTGTACACTGGCCTTATGTATTATTTTGATGACAATCATTGCAGGTTGAGACAACATTGATCTCTCTCACATACAATGTAAAATGGCATTTGGTATTATTTTCAAAATAATCCTTCTCAATAAGCTAGCTATATTTATAATGGTTACATAATAAGGATTATTAAGTGTTTTGGTACAAAGAAAATATATTTCATCAAAGTATAAAAGTGTTAATCTGTGCTAAGCACATTATTAGTAGTCGTTAATATATTTTAACTGGTAATACTTAAACCTACCCATACACATGTATACAGACAATTTTATAGCTTGATCGAGTCTTTGTTTTAGTAGATATAAAATTGCATAATATATTATATTTGAAGTAAAAATATATTAATTGGGAAAGCTAATGAGGAGGAAAACTGTTATTTCAAGAAAATTTTGATTGAATAGTTGATTTAGTAGATTGTTTCTATTCATTAATTGAAATGTTAACAGATAAAAAGATATTAAGTTATAGTTAGACTATTATTACAAGTATTTTATCATTGTTATAGTATATGTTATATATTACTATTAATAGTTGACAGAAATGTCATACATGTTAAGTTTTGTAACCATATAATCTATTAATTAGGTATTGTTAAGTTAGTGTTATTGCTTCTTTCTGTATGACATCTAATCTTACTTTGTATATTCTATGTTAACTGCAGAAATAAACACATATTAATATCATTTGGTTGTGAAAATAAATGAAATGGAGTTTAACGTCCTACTGTTCTGCTCCGAACTGAGTTAATGAAGACGGTCATACCCCATACAGTGTGCTACGAGGTAATTTTTTCCTGAGCAGCAGCATTGTGGCTTACTCTTATATCGAATTCCAACTGCCAAATGATCTTTTTACGTGCACGCCAATGTATACAAGAGACCTTGGGTTTTTGTCACATCCAAGCAACTACACAGCTGCCCTTGCAGGCTCTCCGTCCTACATCAATGAAAAGGGGGAACCATGCTTGTGAAAACAAATTTCTTTATTTTGGGTTTTATGTAGATTCACTGTGGCGTGCACATAGCTCATTTTCAAATTTTCAAATTAAGCATTGCTCCTAATTTTTACTAAATTATTTGGAATTTCTCAATGTTAACTTTTCATCAGTGTTCATTGATATTAAAGGGAGATTATCATTTAAAGTAAGAATGTAAGTTTTTGATTAATTTACCCAAATTTTACAACTTGTACTGAATCTTAAAACACCTCAGCAATGCATTGGTGGACCTCCCACTATATTCGCAATGGATCTAAGTTAAAGTATCTTGGTCATTAAAATTTCCAGAATCGCAACAATTTCCAAGTGCTTTTCCCCCATTGAACTCTTCATGTAACATTCATTAGCTTTTCTCTCGACCTATGGGTTGCTACTACCAGGGAAATATTCCATTCTGAAGTCTGTATACCCCTCAATCTACTTAAGCTGTCTAATTAATCCTTCCCCACTATCATTTTGATAAGTCTACATTTATTATATATTTTTTTTAATCTGTTTTTATTTTTTACGTCAGCCTATTTAATTTCAACTATTTCTGTTAAATACTTCTAGAGTTATGGTCCTTTCAGTTTGTTGAAACTTTCGAACGATCTAACAAACAAAAGTTATCATGCAATCTGTATTAAATTCATGTGCATTATTTTTATAAGTGAATAAAGGAAGACTATAGAATGTCAGCAATTTCCGTATATAACTTCCAAGGGTTGCAACACCTTCATTGAACCTTGTGAACGCCCTAAAGACAAAAGTTATCATCCGATCTGTATGAAATAGATATCAGTGTCTTGTAAATCCTCCCATTACCTATCAAAGAATAGATATGTGACAATCCTCATTTTACTGTTCTGGCGATATAGTTGCTGAGGGCATATTTCATTGCCTGGCAACCTATCTTTCTTTCAGTTATGTGGATTGCGGACTGAAGGTTAAAATTATATGCTGTTAGTCCAGATTATATTGTTTGTCTGTGATTACATTTATTAATAGTTAATATCGCAGAATGTGAGGCTTGGATTATGCAGATCAGCACCATCTCTGGACTTGTATGGTTAAGTTGTGACCCAATAACATTATAGCAGTCACAGAAAGCAATGAACAGCTCTTTTTTAGTGAATAATTTAATTATTTTCGACAGGTAGACCTACCATTAACACAACACCAGATAACAAGTTTTTTAGAGACCTTAACATTCAGTAGGACCAAGATTTTATTTTTCCTATAATCATAAGAAGAACCACAACTCAGGTAGAAATACATTTACCTAACTAAGGAGGTTGATAGGAAACAGAACTTTACAATGGTGTGTCTTCAACACCAACTTGGCAAATAAAGATATGGACTTCAGCATGAAAGATAAAAAAGTTATCTGTTCATTAAAAATAACGCATTTTGTTACACCCTTTTCTCTTGCATCAGATAAGGACACTTATATAACAGGTGAATGATGAAAAATGGTGAGAAATTGCATAATGACCTCTGCAGACTAAAGGGGGATAACCACAATTATGGGGTTAGACTGGTAATTATGTATGAAGAGTTCTCTCAGCTCCACTCTCTCTATTTGTTATCCGACAATATTATGAAATTCGGGAATATTTGTGGTCGGTGTATGATGACTGACCTTTGTAACTTCAAATGTATTCTACGTGTGACGTCACATCACGCAGCGTTGATCATTTGCTTATATAGCGTCTGCATTGTTACATACGACGAAGTAACCTAAACTGGTGTGCGCAGAATGGTTTCTTTTACTTAGTTTTACTCACTTTTTGCGTGGTATTTTATGTGCCCATTTACACAAAATAGGAAATCTTTTTTTTATCCAGATACACTTCTAACACCTATATTCATTTTTCTATTGTTAATAATGCGAACTAATATTAACTCGCGTTTTTTCTGCCATTTCACAATCGCCGTGCAGCCGAAATCCTACTCTGTGCCCACTTGATTTCTAGACAACTTTGTTCCAATCATGGAGGTGTCAATGTATACACCTCTATGGTTCCAATCAATCACATTATTGCAGCTGTCTTCACCGGACAACAGAAATTTCGCTTCCCGAAAAAATGATGAAACATATAATAATGATACCCGAAAAATAAAATGGCGGGAACTAAGCAGAGCACTTCTCAAAGTAGCGATAGGCATTGTATAACACTAGTCTCATTTAGGGATATTTCGATTCCCGAAGATTTGATGAATCAAGTAGCAATACCCGAAAACAGAATGACCCCAAACCAAAAGCCATTGGATTTCCGTACTCCGCACAGGTTTCGTTTCTCGGGCCATTGCTTCGGGAATATGTTGGATTTCGGGCAACTAGAATGCAGAAAGAAAAAAAAAATCGTGGAAATGTTATATAATTGTATTCCATTGTTTCACTTTCTAAGTCTGTTCGAAATATGCTTCACACCGAATGGTGATAAGCTGATATTTAAACGTTTTTAAGAACTAAAAGGGAAGGAGCTATCATTGGCTATCAGGACAGGAATACGAATTTCAATCTGTTTCTCAGAGAATTACGAAAGTCTTCTAATATATTATCTGTATAAGACGACGGCCTTACATACGTGACGTCACATCAGGCGGCGTCAATGATTGGCTCAATTGAGCGTGCATTGTTTACATAAGACGTAACTCGGGTATAATGGTGCATTTTACTCATTTTAATACCCATTTACATTAAATAGGAAATATTTTTTACGTACAGATACTTTAAGCGTCTTTATTTATTTTTCTAATACATAAAAAAATGTTTTAGAATTCAATTTAAAAGTCGCATTTATATCATCCTTATCAGGCGGCCTCCCGAATATTCACTGCTGATCAGTATGTGCTTGTATTAATGGGCGGAAATTAAGAAGCATAACCACGCCTTGTTATGATCGATGAAGATCTCTTTGAGTACGTATTTTGTCGCCACCCCTGTCCGTCCCTCTAGAATTTGTGTTTGTAGACACTTTACAGGTCACAATTCTTATCTGATTTTGACGAAACTTGAAATATAGATTTAGCTCTAAAAGATTCCGGCGCTGAAAGGGGTTCGTCGTCTCATAACTCCGTATTTGAAAAAGAAATATGCTAAAATCTGTAGCCTCAATGGCGCTAACAGGTTTAAGGACAGGCGGATCCAGAGGGGGGGGGGGGGTCCAGGGGGTCCGGACCCCCCCCCCCCTGCTCAGGCTTGAAATTTTTTTTATGCGATTTTATTGGCGATTTAGACCTGTGTTTTTGGAATTTACCTTCCGGAAAGACATCAGAATGAACCAAATTGAATCTAATTTACCAAATCATCGGTTGAGCGCAATTAGTTAAGCAATTATCAAACCTAGACCCCCCCCCCCCCTGCAAAAAATCCTGGATCCGCACCTGTCTGCAGAGTACCTACCGAAAATCGGTATGCCCCTGAGTTTCACACACCAAAATCTATGGCGTTGTATTACCCCATAAGGTTGAAAATCCGATATGCAAATGACAGGCTATATTAGATCACTCTCAACTCAAACGCTTGAATAGTAAGAAAACAGGGTTCTAAAATTGTTGCCATCATACCCCCCTTCGACATATCTTTTCGGACATTTCACTTCGTAGTCAAAAAGCATTTGTGGTCTGCATCCAGTTGTTAAAATTATTTCCCTTGATACAAGGTGAAGGCTGACAGCTGTCAATCATCTGGTGGCTAAAATCAATGACGTAGATATATCCTCCTCTTCATAAAAATACATAAATATATATTTCTATGCTCCTCTTATTTGCAAGCAGTGGATAGTATCAAGAAACTTCTTGCATAGTATTCTCCAATGACGTAGTAAAATACATCATTGGTATTCTCCTTTATCATTTAAAATGTGCTGTTAAAATAAAATACTGGTCATTCATGAACATCCAGACTTATATTTCTTTTGGCACATGCGCGAAATGAACCGGAAGTTGAACTGAGAAAGATTCGCAAATAATGTTCAATTTTCCGCATTTGTTCGTTACAGTTCATTCAATTTAACAGCCAGAAACCACTTTCTTATCTAAAATGAAACTTATATATTATTTAGAGACACTTTAAACTATTGAAATTTGACCATATCGAAAGGGAGCAAAGCTCACAATATATCTTTCTAAGCAGTGTTTGGGATCGAAAGCACATGCTCTTGTTCCTAAATTTTGCAAAATCGAACACAGAAATAAGCCAAAGGGGAACATTGTTGTGTGAAGATACAAAGGTTTGTATGGTACAATCAAGCTGAAATTTAAAGATCTGTGTTTGATAGTGTAATAGTGTTATAATGTAGAGCCAATTTAAACTCTGTGTCTGTATGATCTACATTTCATAATAAAGTAATAAAGTAAAGATGATGGTCCACCCATGAATTCTCAATTAGCTAAGAAAATAAGTAAAAATTGACACATAGAATAGATAGATACTATAGAAATTAATGAGTGCAACATCCAAAATTTTATAATTACCAAATTGGATGTTAGTTTCAATTGTTTCGTCTCACTCATAAATCTGTGTTTTTGTCATTTTGAAAATATGTAATTGAGTTTTGAGTGAAGTGAAAGGTATGTATTAGATGGAGTAGGTTTCATCCCAACAGATTTGCAGAGATTACCACAAGCTTTTCTATCGTTTTGCCAATTGATTTGAATTTAGTAGAGGTGTCATGTGACAGTACAGATGGTTTTGGAGTACTTTGGCGAATTTGTTAAATGCACCAATTAGCTGGGAACAATACTGGTGACTGGACATAATGAAAAAAAAAAAAAACCCCCAAAATCACAAACATTACAAATCACACCTATAACTGATTTAACAATTTGTGGTAATTGCTTTAGAAATCAATGTTGACAAATTAGTTGATTAGGGTGATCAATTTGAATTGGTTAGACATTAAAGATGAAAATTTGATTCAATGCAAGTCACTTTCGCTAATCAGTGGTCCATAAAAATCTGCTAAGATTTGTAATGTTTTGCAACAGAATTCTGAATAGTTTGTTTGGAAATTTACTTGCACATATCTAATACAGAATTTCACATTGTCAACATTCTACAATTTTAACAGCAAATCTATTTAATAACATACACAATCAAACATAGATCACAGTCCTACATAGTGCATTGTCTTTTACAAATAAGCTTATGCAATGATGCATTGTACACAATACGAAAAATTGATAATGCATGTGGTATATATGCAGCAAAAGAAGAACTATCTAGGGTACCGGTTTGATAGGTATGGTTGCTGACGATTTTTGTTTCAAAAGAGCTTCATCCATCTGCTAGTTGACGTTTAGTTTCAAATACTGGTCAACTGATTTATTTTTGTTATGTGATCATATTTTTTGTTTTGTTTCTTCTTGGAATTTATCCAAGGCGCCAATGGATAATTTTGCAAATGGATGATTTGACCTGCATCTTTGCATCAAACACCATTAACTTTTTTTGTGCTAACAGTGAATAACAGCCATGTCCTAGAACCATTTCCGAAATGGGCGTTACAAAATTCAAGGTAATACAACTTAGTTGCATATTTCAAACATTTCAGGCCTCTAAAAGTGGATTCTCAGTTATGCTGTTAAAATGCCATCAGTAGCACAAACAGAATATGGCATCAGAGATGTCTGGAAACACAATTTGGAAGAAGAGTTTCGTTGTATGCGACGAGTTGTACAGAAATATAAATTTGTTGCAATGGTATGTAAGCCCATTAGTCACTAGTTTCAGTTCAATTGGCATGTTTTGGCAGATTATGTCAGTAAATGATAATTTAGAAACCAGGTCTGATTTTTTCTCAGGTGATCCAGTCTTTGCAAAAAGTAAAAACAAAACAAACTGATATAATGATGAGGTAGATAAATATTTCCCAAAATGTTAAAATATTATTTAATGCAATATTTTTTATTTCATGATACTTTAGGACACCGAGTTCCCAGGTGTTGTTGCAAGACCAATTGGTGAATTTAGGAGCACTGCTGAGTTTCAATACCAATTACTAAGATGCAATGTTGATCTTTTAAAACTAATTCAAGTTGGGTTTTCTTTTCTAAATGAAAAAGGAGAGGCAGCTCCAAATACTTGTACATGGCAGTTTAATATGAAATTTAATTTAACGTAAGTATTTCTGTCCCCCTCGCCTTCCGCAGAAAAACATTTAACAGTTTGTTCATCCATCGTTCCTTCATAATAAAGCTGCTTCTTATAGGATATTCTAATTTGGTGTTTATAAGGTGAATGTCTGGTCGCAGTTTGATGATCATTTGATTGAGAAATGCTTTGCGAAAACAATAACTTTGTGGATAATTAAGTGAGGGTTATAATTAAGTTGTGTATATTGTTTCATTACATCAATGTTTTGACTAAATACCAACGCCAGATAACCTACCAACGCCAGTTGTATTGAATCTTATTAAAAACAGACTATCCTGTTCATCCATTAGAAGATTGCAGCAAGGTTGTTACATAGTGAGCAGCCAAGATTGATGGAATTTCAATTCAACATGAATTTTTAAATACTTATCAGTGTTGAATCATTTTTGGACTGATATTAGAGATTCATTTTTTTTACAATATCAGGTATAAATGATTATAATAATGTCTTTATTTGTCACAGGGAAGATATGTATGCACAAGAGTCTATAGATTTATTAAGAACGTCTGGTCTTCAGTTTGATAAACATGATCAAGATGGAATAGATCTGCTTGAATTTGCAGAGCTACTTATGACGTCTGGTATAGTGCTAGCAGAAGATATGAGATTTATTTCATTTCATAGGTATGTTCTGGTAGCTTTATCTTAATAAATTGACAGTCTTGTCAATCTTTTATTTTTTGAAGGTACCTTACTGTATTTTACATCTCTCGTAATTTCTAGTGAGAATTCTACTTCGGTTATCATTTAAATTAACCAATTATAAAAATTCTACTTTGCATGCCTGTAATTATTTCTATTTTACTTTATTCCATTATTAGTAACATTGTGTAATCATAATATTATCGCCATGTCACATGGGGGGTTGCATGGATGAATGTTTAGGACATGCGCATTGCATCGTAAGGTCTTTCATTGGATCAACTGGCATGGTTTTGATTCCCTGATTGTACATGACAAGGAGTAGGATCACCGGTCTTATCTCATGGGTTGCCTCCGGTTTCTTCCTACTGCTAAAGACCTCTATACGCAAGTGAATTATTAAAGATAAATTGAATCATATGTTAGTCCCAAAATGACCTAATCTGTATCGAGTGGATGTCAAGCCCCATTTCTCTATCTCCATGTCACATGCATCCCAGTGAAACAATATGTTGTCTTCTATAGTAGATATTGATATAAAACATGGTTCAAATGAACCAAGAACAAAACTTGGAATATACTCAAGTTAGTCCTACATTTAATTATTTTACATTAATTAATATTATGGGTCTTTTTTGACGTAAATCTGCGCAGTATCCGACTAGGCAAACACTTCCATAACTAGATGAACAATTACTACCGAATTGAAAAACACTCATCTTATACATTGCTTCAAATTATCTTTTGGAGGTTGGAAAACTATCAAATTTGTCGATTTGATTTATACTACTTAGGGGGTACTTGTCTTTAGGTTTGTCTGACAAAATGCTATCTCCTGAGCCAGATGGTATTAGACTTGAGTCTTATACTGCTGCATGTTGATCAAGTATAAATTTCAAATGAATGGCTTGTTTATTTCAGTGGTTACGATTTTGGTTATTTATTGAAGCTTTTAACTGGTACTAATCTTCCTACTGAAGAAACCGAATTTTTCGAACTTCTGCAGCTTTATTTCCCTAATATATATGATGTGAAATATTTAATGAAAAGTTGTAAAAATTTGAAAGGTGGTTTACAAGAAGTTGCTGACCAGTTAGAGGTAAGTTTATACCATTTTAGACTTAGTATATTTATGCTTTTTGGATAATTTATTTAAGCTTTTTGGATAATTTATTTATGCTCTTTGGATAATTTATTTAAGCTTTTCAAGAATTAAATTTAAACATTATGTATATTTTTTCTGATTTTTATACGCCCACATTGAAATGTGGTCGTATATTGTCGTCGCGTCCGTCAGTCCGTCGGTTCGTCGGTCCGGCGTCCACAATTGCTTGTGGACGCTCTAGAGGCTAAAGTTAATATCCGATTGACTTTAAATTTATACACAGTGTTTAAGGTCATGAGACGAAGAAGCCTATTGTTTTTCAGCAATTTCCGATAATAACTACCAGAGTTATGACCCTTGATCACTTCAAAAAATCTTGTGGACGCTCTAGAGACCAAAGTTAATATCCGATTGACTTTAAATTTATACACAGTGTTTAAGGTCATAAGACAAAGAAGCCTATTGATTTTCAGCAATTTCCGATAATAACTACCAGAGTTATGGCCCTTGATCACTTCAAAAAATCTTGTGGAGGCTCTAGAGCCCAAAGTTAATATCCGATTGACTTTAAATTAATACACAGTGTTTAAGGTCATGAGACGAAGAAGCCTATTGATTTTCAGCGATTTCCGATAATTAGTGCCAGAGTTATGGCCCTTGATCACTTCAAAAAATCTTGTGGACGCTCTACAGGCCAAAGTTAATAACCGATTGACTTTAAATTTATACACAGTGTTTAAGATCATGAGACGAAGAAGCCTATTGATTTCTAGCGATTTCCGATATTTAGAGCCAGAGTTATGGCCCTTGATCACTTCAAAAAATCTTGTGGGTGCTCTACAGGCCACAGTTGATATCTGATTGACTTCAAATTTATACACAGTGTTCAAGGTCATAAGACGAAGAATCCTATTGATTTTCAGCGATTTCTGATAATTAGTGCCAGAGTTATGGCCCTTGATCACTTCTAAAAATCCTGTGGATGCTCTAGAGGCCAAAGTTAATATCTGATTGACTTCAAATTTATACACAGTGTTCAAGGTCATAAGACGAAGAATCCTATTGATTTTCAGCGATTTCCGATAATTAGTGCCAGAGTTATGGCCCTTGATCACTTCTAAAAATCTTGTTAATGCTCTAGAGGCCAAAGTTAATATCTGATTGACTTTAAATTTATACACAGTGTTTAAGGTCATGAGACAAAGAAGCCTGTTGATTTTCAGCGATCTCTGATAATTATTGCCAGAGTTATGGCCCTTGATCACATCAAAAAATCCTGTGGACGCTCTAGAGGCCAAAGTTAATATCCGATTGACTTTAAATTTACAAACACTGTTTAAGGTCATGAGACGACGAAGCCTACTGATTTTCAGCGATTTCAAATAATTACTTCCAGAGTTATCTCCCTTGATCACTTAAAAAAACCTTGTGACGCTATAGATGCCAAACTTATCATCCGATTGACCTCAGATTGATACACAGTGTTTAAGGTGTTGAAACGAACAAGTATTTTGATTTTCAATGAATTTTGATAACTGAAAAGCTAAATCCATGATGTTAAATGTTTCCTATACTAATTGTTAGGGTGGGGCAAAACTTTATAAAAAGCAAACAAATTCTAATGATTTTAAGCTAATTACATAATGAGTTGTTACTCTCATTAACTTGAAAACGTGACCTGTATGTGTTACGAAACATCGTTATTAAAGTATAGAGAAGTAGTTATATCCATATATACCTTGTGTTGTGTTTTATTATGAATTGTTACTCTTAATCAGATTTTAGTGTATTACAAATGTTTCATTACCAAAAAAAGTAAAAATATGCGACAACCCTTGTTGACTGCCCGGACGATTTAGCTGCTGTGGGCGTATGTTTCGTTGCCTGGCAACCTATCTTTTGTAATTTTGGACCTTCACCTAGAAATAACATGGTGTGAATCAGAGAGTCTGGCCAACTGACGTTGTGGCCAGTTTTGGGCGCCATTTTGTTACCCATTCTTACGTGGCAGATAGAGCCACAGTACAGCGTATGACTAATTTATATGTTTTAGATTTGCGCAAATGTATTTTTATGTTCGCTCAAGTGTAGGGGTAGACAATAATTTTAATAAATCAATCACAGTAATCAATATGTAAATTTTATGAACAATATTTTCTTTTTTTTTTTAATATTTTATTAACATTAAAAACAACGCAATAATCCAATACATTTATATCGTTTGGCTAAAGGTTAAATCGAAAGTATCGAATAATGATTAACCTTAAAATTAGAAGCTAAATTTTAAATTTTTTTTGAGATGAGATATTGAAATAGGCTCCCTTGATTCCGATTTCATTTTTGATTTTTCTTTTTAAAAAATTGACATTAAAAATACTGCAATGATCAAATATATCACTTGACTATAGATTAAATCGAAAGTCTCGAATAATATCAGTAAAATTAATTTAGAAACAAATTTATTTAAATTTTATCCTATGTTATCTCGCGTCAAAGGAAGTAAGGGGAAAATCTTGAAACAGGCTCTGTCCATCCCAATATCTTTATCTTATGAACCTTTGTTATTTGTAAACAGGTCTAGTCCCGAAATGACCTAGTTTGTGTTGAGTGGAGGTTAAACCCCATTCCTTTCCTTTTCTTGTAAACAGGTCATTATAGTATTTGTTCCTTTTGCTAATTAGAAATCTTAGGGATTTAATCATTTGTGTGTTTTCTCGGAGACAAGTGTTCAGTGGTCGTGTGATCTAACATGTGCGCTTTAGATCATAAGGTCTGTCATTGAATCAAGCTGCCATGTTTCGATCTACGTGACAAACAGTAGGCTCGTGAACAAGCGTCATCTCTCAATGGCTTAATCCAAATTAATGGCCTAATAACAATGACTTCTGACAGTTCTGCATAATAGTCAGGCGGGAACTTTGCTAGGCCTACACTGTGTGTCCCAAGCTCATAACAAATTGTTAAAGATTCACTCCTGGATAGAGATATCGAACATAATCACTTATGATAGAAAAATGAAAATAAAAATGACCACATTGATGATGTTTAGATTGAAAAAGATCTACTAACCAGGCTAGATAAGATAGACCTACTAATTGCTTTAGGCCTACACTACTGTGTCATACTCAAAACTGTTATTCCCAAGTACATAAAAAAAGAAATTCAAAAATTCACTTGTGGATGAATTCATTAAACATATACAAATTAACCCAAACTGCAACACTTTATGCCGTACAGACGAAAATTTAAATCGAAAAATACATCTACTTAACAAAGGCTAGCCTATATTTGGGCCTACACTGTGAAAGTGTCTTTCTCAAGTTCATAATAAATCTTCGAAAATTCATTCATCAAAAAATAATAACCAATGACGTGAATATGTCATAAGCTTCAGAATTTCTTCAAAGTACAATAAGAATCTACGGTCGCATGAAACATGAATGACAGGATAATAATTAGCCTACTTGCTACAGTACTATTGTTACTAACATCACACAAGAAGGAATTTTTACCAGACTTCCCACAATCAATGCCTTTTTTGCATTTTTGGGGATCCTGTGCAAATAAAACCATTGTCCATCTCCTGTGTAGCATTGCACATCCACAAAACAGACCAATTATGTTATTAAAAAGCATGTCAAATTATAGGCTACTATTAGTACTAAGCAGAGGATTCTTTTCAGATGGGTAACATAATGGCATCCATGTGTCATGTGACCACCATTAGCCAATCATAATCGGGACACAGGTCGGCCAGACTCTCTTTATATAAGGCCCTGGTGTGAATTAGATTAGATTTAGTCCACTTTTCTTTTATACACAGATGTTTGTTATTTTCAAGTGAAATTTCTTTTATTAACAGATTGTTCGTGTTGGACCTCAACATCAAGCAGGCAGTGATAGTTTGTTAACTGGTATGGCATTTTTTAAAATGAGAGAGGTTTGTATTGAATATAGTTTTTTATACGCTCACATTGAAATGTGGTCGTATATTGTCGTCGCCCCCGTCCGTCCGTCCGTCCGTCCGTCCGTCGGTCCGGCGTCCACAATTGCTTGTGGACGCTCTAGAGGCTAAAGTTAATATCCGATTGACTTTAAATTTATACACAGTGTTTAAGGTCATGAGACGAAGAAGCCTATTGTTTTTCAGCGATTTCCGATAATAACTACCAGAGTTATGGCCCTTGATCACTTCAAAAAATCTTGTGGACGCTCTAGAGGCCAAAGTTAATATCCGATTGGCTTTAAATTTATACACAGTGTTTAAGGTCATGAGACGAAGAAGCCTATTGATTTTCAGCGATTTCCGATAATTAGTGCCAGAGTTATGGTCCTTGATCACTTCAAAAAATCTTGTGGACGCTATAGAGGCCAAAGTTAATATCCGATTGGCTTTAAATTTATACACAGTGTTTAAGGTCATGAGACGAAGAAGCCTATTGATTTTCAGCGATTTCCGATAATTAGTGCCAGAGTTATGGCCCTTGATCACTTCAAAAAATCTTGTGGACGCTATAGAGGCCAAAGTTAATATCCGATTGGCTTTAAATTTATACACAGTGTTTAAGGTCATGAGACGAAGAAGCCTATTGATTTTCAGCGATTTCCGATAAATAGTGCCAGAGTTATGGCCCTTGATCACTTCAAAAAATCTTGTGGACGCTTTAAAGGCCAAACTTATCATCTGATTGACTTCAGATTGATACACAGAGTTTAAGGTGTTGAAACGAACAAGTATATCGATTTTCAATGAATTTTGATAACTGAACACTACTACTACTACTACTTAGTGTTTAACGTCTGCTTCCACATAAGTGATATCGCAGACAACTTATAACTGAACAGCTAAATCCATGATTTTAAATGTTTCATGTATATATACTAATTCAATTGTTAGCGTGGGGTAAAACTTTATAAAAAGCAATCAAATTCTAATGATTTTCTGATAATTACATAATGAGTTGTTACTCTTAATCAGTTTTTAGAGTATTACAAATGTTTCATTACCGAAAAAAGTAAAAATATGCGACAACCCTTGTTGACTGCCCGGACGATTTAGCTGCTTTGGGCGTATGTTTCGTTGCCTGGCAACCTATCTTTCTTTGAAAAGTGGCATAATGTCAACTGTAACCATGGATATTAAAATTTACGATTTAGTCTTTGTAGTTTCAATTTATTAGCAAGACTTTTTAAATTGATTTTGTGCTAATGTTATATATATCTTAACATACAAAAAAATATTTTTCTGATCACAAGTCAAGCTTACTGTTGTATTTACCTGCAAACTATTATCTTTATATATTGTATCACATTCTTAGTTTCAAATCCCCGGTTGTACGGGGCAAGGAGTAGGGTTGCCTGTCAAGTCTCGTTGGTTTTCTCTGGGTACTCCAGTTTCCTGCCACTGCTAAAGACCCCTACGCGCAAGCAAATTATTGAAATAAAATCAAAACCATATGTTAGTCCCGAAGTGGCATAGTTTGTGTTGTGTGGACCTTAAACCCCATGTCTCTCTCTCTCTCTCTCTCTCTGTATCACCTTCTATTGCATTTCGGAGCCAAAAGACAGATTTTTGTTGTGACATTGAAATTTAGCCCAAGGAACACTTCTAAAAATGAATTCTGTATTATCATTAAAATATAAAATATCATCTTACTCAATTAGATAAGTTATTCATTTCAAGTCTATTTTTTATTCCAGATGTTTTTTGAAGATAATATTGATGATGCTAAATACTGTGGTCATTTATATGGACTTGGAACATCTTTTGTTCAAAACGGAACTAGCTATGAAAATAATAACATTTCATCCAATTCTCATACGACTGGTGCAGATGATAATATGCCAGCAACCGTCACCTCTGCCTCATGATAAACAGCTTCATCAATTCATTACGTTCATGTTAACAGGTCATTTTGGAGCATAACGAAATCGAACATAGACAATTTTTATCATGTAAAATATTTGTGCATGCATATTTTTAGTTATGAAATTTGATACAACCAAGGAACTAATATCAAAATATGTCCTTAATTAATTGTTTTATTTGTATATTAGATTTCCATCAATTCGTGTACAAAGTATACAATCATAATTGATGATTATGAAGTTTTGACATTGCATATGATATTATTTCATCAGTTCCATATCTCTTCAACAAAATGTTAAGCTGGATCTAGCTATTAGATGGCATGAATTAATACTAAGCCAATGAATGAATTCTAGTATCTCCTAAAATTAAGTTGCGGAAAATTATATAAGCAAGTTATGGTCATAATTTATTCAAATGTAGTGTATTTCAGAGATTATCAGTTTAATAATTTGGGTTGGTACTGAGAGAGGCTTTTTCCCCCTCCATACAAATTAGGATGCTTTATTTTTCTCTTTATAACAGAAGTTAGATAGCTGCAAGTGCTTACATGTGTGTCGACTTTTTGTTGATATTTTAGATTTAATTTTAACACTGTTTTCCCCCTTCCATTGTTTAATCATTTTAAGTTGGGAATATTCTTTTGTTCAGGAAGACAGACACAGGGAAACAATCAGGGTATGCGATTTGAAAGCATCTTAAAACACCTGTTGGTCTGTCGGATTAACCATGATAAATTATTGTTTCACATATTTTCATGTGGAATTTTAATATTTCCTTTGTTAAAATAGGAAGAAATTGTGATAAATCCTGATGTAAAAGGCAGCAATATTATTAGGATGTGTGATAAATACAAGTAGACATATTTGATTATCGATGTTGGATAATAAGCAATATCTTTTATTGTGAAAATTGTGCAAATCAGGTCTAAAAATTGTGTACGATCCTTCTTCCTCTTTATACCAGTCAATAAATTGTAAAATTCATAGTTAAATTTATTTTCGATACCCAATTCTCTCCCTTTATATCAAATAATGCATAGATTTTCCAACATTTGTAATCAATTTTTTTACTTGCCTATATTGCGATACTTTTGTATTGGTTTTAGACAGAATTTAATTTTATCTCGTACCAAACAAGAAGTATATAATGAAAGATACTTTGGGGGTTTGTTTGTAAATCACAGTTTGTTTTTAAAAGAAAATCTGGTGTTCGTGAATGAACAATTTTTGTCTGTGATATTTGATTTTGCGACCCTTAAATTGTGTGAATTAAGAGGATTTGGACTTTTCAAAAAGCTGATTACTGTGATTATTATGAACAATAGCTGTGCAGCTTAAAGATATTTGACTTGAAAATAATCAATTATAACTAAACGTTAAATGGATGGATTTCTGCTCTGCTGTTTCTGCATTATTAATTGTCATGACTGACCGACGGGTCCTACACCTTATATTATTGTCAAGTCAAATATCCAGCTACATGGTTTTTGCTTTAGGGTGATGTATACTTCTATCAAATTTGAACGAGATATAATTTTAAATTACATTGATTTTAATGCTTATCAAGGTCAAATCTTTTAATCTGCATTTTGTTGTGGTTCATCATCATTTTGTCTTTGTTTTAATATTTATTTCTGAGCTGCGTCCTTCCTATATTTTTGATTTTATAAATTCATTTTTCGCATTGCTTACAGTTATCATCTATTTTTTTTTTCCTTTTTTTATATCATTCTTGGGCAGGGTTTAGAGATTGAAAGTTTTTTTAGGGTCCACATTCTTGCATTTGACCAAAAGACTAGATTTTAAGAATAGTTCTGGAATATGGACCTTATTTAACTTGAGTGAGCCTTGAAATAAAGACATGAATATGTATTTTAAATTTTATTTAATGAGATATAATTTTATTGTAATGTTGCCAATGTAATAGAAGAAAAAAAAAATATTAGTTCATTATGTAATTTTAAAACAATTTTCAAATTTTCATGTTCTAATTTTTTTGTTTGTTTTGTGAACTGTAAACCTCTGTGTACCATCATATCAGTATTTTCTAATATATATTTGTCCGTGTAAAATAAACTTAAAACATTGGATATATTTGTATATTATGAAATAATTCAATTAAATAACAGAATTTAAATTAGTATCAGAATTTATATTAGTAAACAACATATTTTTCATTGTCGGTTTTTCAAGAGTGATGTTTAATTGAGAAAAGATTGCCCTTGAAATTTTTAGATTTATTTATCTAGAGCTAAATGTGTTCTTTCAACTAGCATATTTGCCACAACTTTAAGATGCAGAGGTTTAGATAGGTCGGTCTTGTTAGAGCTCTATAATCTGTGGTTAAACAGCCAATGATGTCTTAACAACACAACCCTTGATAGCCCACATGTGTCAATTATACAAATGCCCTTGTTAAAGGACGTGTTTTAAAATCTGTCAGTGTTATGTACTGTCTGTACCTTACACCATCAATAGGTTTTTATCATTTAAGACCTTCAACTGGAATTTTAAATGAAATGATTTACACTGTAAGGGGGAAATGGTTGTTTCTATATTTTAAATAAATGTAAATAAAAATAATGTACCCTTAGGTGTAAAAATTACCTTTGTTTTTCTGTTTTTATTTCAGTTTTGTGACAACTTGTTATATGTACTGTTTGCAGTTCCTCATTGTAAAGTTTGCTCTGAGGCTGCAATTGTGTCCTTGCCTTTTTATACGCCTTCATTGAAATGTGGTCGTATCTCCTACAGTCCGTCCACTTAGATAGATCTTGTGGACGCTGCAGAGGCTAAAGTTAATATCCAACAAACTTTAAATTTATACAGTGTTTATGATCATAATTGTGGGCCCCCGAACCTTGAGGGGTTGGTAGGTAAGCTGAGTAATACACTGTTATTTGATCGTAAAGTAGGCTTTTCTGAATATGGGTACCTAATGTCGTAGGCAAGACTAGAATCCGTTTTTTTTAATGAAAATTTAACAAATTAAAAATGTTTAAGCCACCTGCCCAGACCTTCGAGTCATGGGGACCAAGTCTGTCCTGGTTCCTCGGGAATGTTTCATCACTGCATTGTATCCGTTAAACCTGACTTAGGATTCAAAATGAAATGAAAAAATTTTCTTTGAATACTTTGGTGTGTGACGGTCATGGTTTTTGTTTTTCCATTTTCTGTCAAAATTGTGTACATCTGATTATTAGTATATCACGGGCCCGTAGCCATGGGTGGGCTTAGTTCCCCCCCCCCCCCAATATTTCGCCAACAATAATGATTTCTCAAGGGTTTTCTTAGCCGGCCCATCCTGTTTCAATTATTTACAAGCCTGGACATAAGGCTTTGTCAGGCACAAAACCTCTGGTACCTGTCATTTTGTCAGGCACTGATTTGTCTATTTTATTGATATTATTAATACATGTCCGACACTAAGTTGAAAATGTCAGGTACCATTTCATTTGTGCCTGACATTTTGTCAAGTACATCTAAACCCGTTATTTCTAGGCCTGCATTTATTGAAGGCCAGATATGCTACAAATCATCTCTAGCATGCATGTTTCGTATAACAAAACGATCCTGTACAAATGTGTTGTTATTGATGAGTTCCCATTTGAATATTGATCACAATAAGAAGCAAAAATACTGTATAGTTATATGAAAAAAGGGGGGTTGGGATGGCCTAGTGGTCTAGAGTGCCTTGCTTCGACCTCTAGCTGGATCGTCACCTCTGGCTTGCGGCTGTGGTTTCAAGCCCTGGTGTGAGCGTATGTGGCATGGAGATAGGGGCGCCTTCTCAACCTCGTGGGTTTCCTCTGGGCACTCCAGTTTCCTCCCACTGATAAAGACCCCTACGTGCAAGCGAATTATTGAAATAAAATTAAAACCATATGTTAGTCCAGAAATGACCTAGTTTGTGTTGAGTGGACGTTAAACCCCATTCCTCTTTCTCTCTATACGAAAAACTAAGTGATGCGTTTCCTATGGCGCTCAGTATATTTTGACTTTTCAGGGTTTGGGACATTCATTTATATGATTAAAGGGACCATCCAGATTTTAACAATCTCAGAGATAAAAGAATGTGTAAATATAGAGGAATGGTGTATCATGGGCCTTATAAGGTCCATGTGTGCATTTACCGTGTCTCAAAATTTGATATCAAAATATTGAGTCTATTTTGACGTGAAAACCAAAACCGCTGGTCCGGAAACATAACTTTTCGGGTCATTTTTTTGTGTGTGAACTGATAATCTATTTTTTTTAAAATAAAGTACAGCCTGGTTTCATCCAGGCATCGTATAACTTATAAGGTCTTTTATTAACACAAAATTAATCAATTTCATTCTCCAAAATATAATCGAGAATTGCCCTTTAAAGACAAAAAATATATGTTCTATGCTGCATTTATGGTTCGACTCCAGCCAGATAGACCGAATAATCCTGCTGGTGAATTATTAAATCTTTTCCTAGATAGGAATAGTCCCGAGTGGCCTGGTTTGTGTCGTGTGGACGTTAAACCCCATTTCTCTCTCCCAAGATAGAAAATCCCACCGTAAATCAATTAAGAGAGACTTAGGTAATCAAGACTAATATTTATTTTTAGTAACCGCCTACGCAGATAGTCTCGTTTGTCAGGATTATCTGAAACCGGATGTTGGCAACAGATCGATAAGAATATGTCGGAAAAGTGAAATACTCGTCAAATGAACGAAACTACACCTTTTTGGAAAGAAACCAAAGCTTTATTCATGTAGAAAGTAATATTAAATATTGGAGGGACATAAAACTTTAGCTTACCATGGCTCCCTCGTGTGTCAATACGTGCTGTTCAGCCGTCAAATGGTCGCCTGTAATTTTCATTACGGCTATTGTCGTCTGGTCTTATTATGCTTATGTTGTACAGATGTGTCTTTGTAAGTAAAATTGAAATCGAATAACAAATTACTGTTGTATAATATCTTATTGTTTTATATTTAGTAAATATTTTGTACTGTATTCAGTCTGTGCTAAATTGTGTTGAAATTGGTGCCACTTGTCTGGGGGCAGGTTTACGATCATTGGCATTTTGATTGTGATTGTGAAGGAATAATCCTGTATATTCCCACATTAGAATTGATTATTATGATAATCCACAGACTATAGTAAACCATTTGTAAACCTGCCGGTTGAAACAGTAGTGTAAGTAAATCTGGTATTAAAGTAGTTCAGCTCTGAACGTCGGTCTCATTACACTCACCCTGACCGTTCAGGGACTGGCCTATTCAATCAATGTCGAAAATAATTTGAACCCCAGTCAATTTTACTGGGCAACTTTTCACTGCGAAACATCGGAGTGTCAATCCGTGTGGACGTCTGTACAATGTAAAGGAACATCTTAGTGACAAAATAAGACCTTGCTTACCTCGCTAGACTCAGTATGAGCGAAACAACACGCTGTTTAAAATACGTCCCCTCCTATCAATCTACCCTTTCGCCACCATGACACAGCGTGTTGTGATGCTCATACTGACTCTAGCGAAATGAGCAAGGTCTTATTTCCCCACTGAGATGTTCCTTTACACTGTACACGCGTCCACACGGAGTGACACCCATCGTTTAGAAGTGAAAAGTTGCCCAGTAAAATTGGGCGTCAAATTATTTTCGACATTGATTGAATGGGCCAGTCCCTGAACGTTTAGGGTGAGTGTAATCAGACCGACGTTCAGAGCTGAACTAGTATCAAAGATATTAGATTATGAGGATGAATCAACATGACATGACACAGCATTTATTAATATTATTTACACCAGTTTCGTTTGTTGTCATTAATGCATTCTGTTCCCCCCCCCCTCCACTGACCTAATATTTTGAATTAACAGCCATTTATACACTTGTAAACTCAGTGGAGGTTCATGACGTCACTCTTACAAATCTGTTACAAAGTGGGGATCGCGGTGGCTAAGTTAAAGTGGATAAGATTTTGGCTCACTAATTTGACCCCCAATTTTACTGGGCAACTTTTCACTGCTAATCGATGGGTGTCACTCCGTGTGGACGCGTGTACAGTGTAAAGGAACTTCTCAGTGAGAAAATAAGACCTTGCTCATTTTGCTAGAGTCAGTATGAGCATCACAACATGCTGTGTCATGGTGGCGAAAGGGTAGTTTGATAGGAGGGGATGTATTTTAAACAGCGTGTTGTTTCGCTCATACTGAGTCTAGCGAGGTAAGCAAGGTCTTATTTTGTCACTAAGATGTTGCTTTACATTGTACAGACGTCCACACGGATTGACACTCCGATGTTTCGCAGTGAAAAGTTGCCCAGTAAAATTGACTGGGGTTCAAATTATTTTCGACATTGATTGAATAGGCCAGTCCCTGAACAGTCAGGGTGAGTGTAATGAGACAGACGTTCAGAGCTGAACTAGGAGGTCGGGTGTTCCATTCCTGCATTGACCGAGAAAGTTCATCTAGATTTTCCGTCTGTAAAAGATCCCTTTTAGTTGGAATTTGATATAAAAGTTGGCTGTAGCAAATTTTCCCTCATATCACACTGTATGTATGACTAATGTCCATCTTCATTTGCCCAGTTTAGGAACAGCAGGGCGTTAAACGACATTTCATTTTTGTTACAAAGTGACGGAAAGTGAAGTTAGTCTTCTTTAGGTGCGTCCTCTAAATGCTTTTCTTGTGCAATTCATGATATGTGCAAAAACATTAACATGAGACACATCCATCTATCAGTAAGTTTATGGTAATAGATTGCTCATGGCATATTCTTAGTCTTTCCAACTTCAGTACCACTGTTTCAGTCTGTTGGTCACACAATTTGGGACACAATAGCTGATTAACATTCAGGTAGAATGTTCATACTTGGTGTATCTAGGTGTCTAATGCTGATTATTTTCTGCTCACGTAAACAATTTGATGTGTCCTTGCTTTGGGGAGAACTTTGATTCTAATTCATTGACAGTTATGAAACTTGGAATATAGTTTCATTATTACATCAACACCTTTCCAACTGAGTTTGATAATGAGCATGTTCATAAAGCCAAGCAGAGTTAGACAATTTGATTGTAACACAATAATAACTAATTCTAATTGATTACATCAATAAAATAAAACTACGGATGATGAGCATTTTCTGCTTATGCAAAGCATAGATTTGTCAACATTGTTATTTTTCTGCTCTGACTGCGATAGTATAGACGAGCATACCCCATAAAGTTTGCTATGGGGAAAAGTTTGCCCGAGCAGTAGCACCACAGCCTACTGTTGTATTGAATTCCAACTGCCAAGAAATCTTTTACCTGTACGCCAATGTGTTAACAGGACCTCATGTTTTTGTCCCATCCGACAAAGGGGAACCTAATGAAATTTTTTGGGCAATGCCGGTAGCGCAAAGGGGAACCACGCTGGAATATCCGGATGAAACTTCTTGGGCTATACCGATATCAAACACTGTGGCTCCAATAGTATTATGAAACTAGATAAAATTTGGGTCATAGTTCTAGGTATCCGTATATTTGATCGGCACATTTTTTTTTATCAAAGTTTTATGTATATTTCGTTCTTTTAATGCATTCATAAACTTAAACAATATAACCATAAGGAATATCCCATCAGTATATAAATTGTATAACCCTAACTGAATATTTGGCTATTTTATATTTGAAATTTTATACTTCATTTATTTTTTTTTTCAGTTGCTGTTGAAAGTATACCAGAAAAAGGTAATTTATTTACATCACGTGTATTTTGATAGTCAAATGTCTTATTGTAGATTGACATAATTGACATTGAGAGAATATATTTATTACAGTAAAAAAATGTCATAAATCAGTACAAAAAGATACATTAACAATCCGAAAGCTTTTAAATACATGTTGGTGTCATATACATGTCTACTACATCTGCATCAAGAATTTATTGTATGATACAAACTATAGCTCAACAGAAGGGATGTTGACAAGGTGACAGCAAGTGACATGGATCTGTCCGTCCGTCTGCCTTCCATCTGTCTGTTTGTAACTCTGCTTCTAATTGAGCTAGAATGTTCAAACTTTGTGTAGGTGTGAGCCCTTTCTGCTCAGGGACACAATAACTTAAGTCCTAATTAAGTGAGAGTGATAAACCTTGGTGTAAAGTTTCATTACATCAATTCGATGAAGAGCATTTTCAGCTCAGGGTAAGCAGAGCGATAAGCAGTTTGATTGGTCAAGACTTTGGAATACAATAACTGTCCATCTCATTGAGGTAGAAAGTTCAGACATGGCGTAGGTGTTCGTTAGGTGAATGCCTTGATGGAGTTCGAAGATGAGGCTTTTTGCTTAGGGACTAGCTAGATTACTTTATTTCTAATTAAGTGAGAGTGATGAAACTTGCTGTATAGTTTCAATACATTAATACCTTAACTAAGTTTGATAATCACAGCATTTTCTGCTTAAGCTAAGTAGCGATAAGCAATTTGATTGGTCAAGACTTAGGAATATAACAACTCTGCTTTTAATTGATGTAGATGTTCATTAGGTGAATATCTGACTTCAATCATTAACATTTTTCACAAAAGCTAAGCAGATCTAAGCAATTTCATTTGTCAATGCTTAGGGACAAGATAACTTTGATTCTAACTACCATGTATTTTGCATCCTCGGCTGATTTTGATCATGAACATTTTATGCTTAGACTAAGTATAGATAATCCGTTTGATTGCTCAATACTTTAGACAAAGATAAATTTGCAATGTATAAATATGTGTCATCTATTTATTTGGGGGTTTCGACAGAGCCTCACTGTTGGTTTGTTAAACTTGTTACAATTTCAAATCTATTTGATAAAAAAGTTATTGTTATACATTTAAATTAATAAATGAATGATATTTTGATTAATTTCAGTTATTTATCTTTTACTATATCATCCGGTGTTAGTGATGTTTGTTTGGTCCTATTGGCAGACTGTCTTTACACCATATGGACCTGTACCTAAATCTGTAAGTAATAATAGACAACACCACATGGTTCACATACAACTTAAAAGTACATGTATAAGTATACTGTAATTTGAAACACCACATCTACTCAACAGCCGAATAAATGTGAAATGCTTCCAGTGTCCAGACTATTTTCTGCAATGAACCAACTGAAATTCACAAAACTAAATGATAATTAGTCTCAGTCACCCAGAACCCCCTAGTCTTCAAGGCACGGAGGGTCTGGGTCGGTTCTCAATTTTTGATGAAAATTACTGGATAATCTACCACATAAAAAACCAAACATTTGGTTACGCATGGGCAATGGAACCTTTTGGCTAAAGTCTTGGTAAGTGCTAGATCTTATGAAGCCGTGCCGATTTTGCTAGATTCTATAAAGCGTGGTTGAAATATATCCCACAATTCACTTGGCACATCTAGTATTAGAAACAAAATAGAGACGAGGAATAAGCAGCATGAATCACAAAGAAGAAATAAGAAGATTGTGAGAAGCCATACGTCTGATTCGTGACGAGAGAAAATTACCATTTCAATTGAAACCTTTACAAACAAAATTGTCATCGTTGACAAGCAAGCTGTTTTGATAGATTCAGTACGTGGTAACTTAAAAGACTGGATAATCCTGACAGTGACATATTTTCCGTCAAATTTTTAGGACCATCCAGACTAATATTCGTAGAATATTTGTATGATAAGTTGATCTCTACGGTAGATATTATCTATATTTCTGTTCTAGTAAAATTTATTTCAATCTGAAAATCAATATTCATTTCGAAAATCAAAGTCTCAGTATAATTCGTCAAGATGCATAGAAATTTAACAGAAGCAGGGGTAATATTTACGGTATTGGTCGGTGAAAAAGTGAGAGAAAAGTCATGTGATGAAAATAAAGCTTTTTAACTGGGCTACCGCTAATTCCAACTCTAAAACTGGACCTAGCCCTAATGATTACCCTAACCCAACCTATAATCTCACCAACAATCACATGCCCCAACCTCATTTACATCTCAGCGACCTTGACAAAAATTGAGTTGGCCTTTAGAAATAGCTCTAGCACTCTTTAATGGGGTTAAGAAACTTTATGAATTGAAAACTTGGGAGTTTATAACAGTACATGTATTAAGACAAGTGAGTTATCATTAACCAATAAAATATCGAAAATAACATAAAAAGGAGGACATTTTTTCGATATTATGTTAGATATCATCCATAAAAATCAAAACCATGATATATTGCAGTATGTTCTGTTTTTATCTCGAAAAACTGAAATATCAGCCAGCTCTTCTATCCGGTATATCAACTGGGCAATGGGTTATGAGATAATAATGAATGAGGGAATTGGTGACAGAATCTCCTTTGTAGACACAAGAAAATTTAAGCACATCAATTCAATACTTCTACACCAATGATATGTGAAAGGTAGATTTTATATACAGTGTAAATGTTATATTTTTAATTTCATTTTAGTTTTATATGAGTACAGATGAAGCTGCTGCATTAGAAAGAGAACCAAGTGAAGACAGACAAAGAGAAATATTGAAAAACTTTGCTAGAAATTTACCGGTATTAAACCGTACAATGTCTGGAGGTTTGTAGTATTATTTGGAAAGAAATGAAACTTAAACTGGTTGATAGTATTTTAAATTGGTAGTTTTATATCATGATGAATATATTTCGAATTATTATGAAATAGATATTTCACATGTAAATATCACTTATATGTCCTCATGATATCTGTCAATAACTATGCCCAAGACAGGTTAAGCAACAGAATGTGCTGTTCTATTTGCAGCTCCAAGATATTGTGAAAAATGTCATTGTATAAAACCAGATAGATGTCATCATTGCTCAGTCTGTTCTGCGTAAGTTTACATTCATTTTCACCATATTTTTGGGGGTATAAGTGGATATTTTTTTTCCACGGAAATCAGGTTTTCGTCTGATACTCCGATTTGACTTAAATCGGATAAAGGTTAAAAATTAAGATTTCACCAAAATAGATTTATCGGTAGTCCTCGCGCCATGACACTGAGTGACATTGTCTGCTAAATAATAAGAGTTCAACTCGCACGTTCTATTGTCTAAGACAAAACTATTTAAACTATTCTAATAGAAATATATGTCAACATTTCTCAGCTTGTTTATTGCTTTATTTAAAAACATATCCCCTTTCCAAAATATTATCATCAACCGGACAATATGCCATCAAAATAGAATCTTTTTCTTCGACATTGCTAACATGAAAATTGTAACATGTCCATCTCGTAATTTACGCGGAAATTTCTACTCTAGTTCTTAGTTAAATTAACCAATCATACAATTTCTACATTATTAATTGTATTATAATTACATGCGATTAGAAACAGAGTCTACATTGTCTTGTATTTATCAGATATATTGAAATAAAAACAGGTTCAAATGAACCATGCGCAAAACTTAGAATATTAATTAAGTTGCAGTTTTATATTTATAAATTGATTATTTTACGTAGTTTAAAAACATTTGTCTTATATACCGCTTTGACTTATATATGGATTGAGGTCGGATAAACAGTAAAATATGATGATTCAACTTCTACTCCACATCGACTTATACTCCCTGAAATATGGTTAACTTACTCATACCTCTCTAATGCCTTATACACACTATATACTTATGGACTCTATAATATACTTTTTACATATCTGTACATGTATACACAATATACATTAGACCAAATGTGTAAATACTTTAATATACTTTAAGTTACATCTCTATTAACTTATACAATATATGTTACATGTTCGTTCGTTTCTGGTTTAACGTCTACTTCCACCAGGGGTGATATCGTAGACAATCGTTACACCCCTAATAATGCTATTGATACATCTCTATGTACAATATATTACATCTCTATACATTACACCTCTAATACACATAGTCTTTCCAATGTACCTTACATCACACTGCTCTA
Source organism: Patella caerulea (assembly GCA_036850965.1). Lineage (NCBI taxonomy): Eukaryota > Metazoa > Mollusca > Gastropoda > Patellidae > Patella > Patella caerulea. Next base: position 21,992,679 of record JAZGQO010000011.1, read on the forward strand.
TACACAATATACATTACACCTCTAATACTCATAGACTCTCTAATATACCTTACATCACAGGTCTCTATACACAGTATACCTTACACCTCTAATACATAGACACTTTAATATGTTATATCACACATCTCTATACACAATATACAATACTCCGCTAATGCACATAGACTCCCTAATATACCTTATATCACACATCTCTATACACAATATACATTACACCTCCAATACACATAGACTCCCTAATATACCTTATATTACAAATCTCTATACACAATATACATTACACCTCTAATACACATAGACTCCCTAATATACCTTATATCACACATCTCTATACACAATATACATTACACCTCTAATACACACATAAAGATATATATCAGAATGTGATTATCTTTGGTGGACATTGTATTAACATAGTGTATCATATTTGTTTATAGGTGTGTTCAAAAAATGGATCATCATTGTCCATGGTAAGTTACTATATTAATATCAAATTTGTAGAATTTATCATCTAATCATTCTACGTAATTGTATAATTAGTTTTCAATATAATTTTATTTGAAGAATGTATATTAAATGAGACAGTGAAAGAGAACTGATCAACAAAAATCAGAAGAGCAAACATGGAATGAAAACATGTGTGGTTAATAACCGACATGAAAGTATTATGTAACTGATATTTATAGTCATTGTACTATTAATATGTTTTATAACTAATAATAAGATACGATCAGGTTATATTATCTACTAATGACTATAATTATCAAGTAATAATTATTCAGATGTTGACCATGAAAAAATAAAAGCTGTTATTTTCTTTTTTATCTTACAGGGTGAATAACTGTGTTGGTTTTACCAATTATAAGTTTTTTGTACAGTTTTTAGGCTATGGCTTATTATATTGTATTTATATTGCTTTATCAACACTGAAGTATTTTATTCTCTTTTGGACGGTAATTATATTTTGTATACTTTTTTTTTGATTGTCCTTTTAAACTATTACTGACATTATTACCGATGATATAATAGAGATAAAACATTACATGTGAATTAAATTGGTCATAAAACTTGTGTTCAAATTTGTCTTGGTTGGTCTGCTGTTTATCTGTAACATCCATTTGATGTGTATCTGTCATAACACATTCTCAAATTTTGTCATTTGCATCATTGTCGGACAAGGCTTCTCACATGCAAAAATATGGTTATCATCAGTTTGGCAAATGACAACTGTTCTTAGATTTGTCTACTTTTTAAATGAAAAAAGAAAGACTTGAACAACAGAGACATCATAGTGTAGTAATGTCTAAGTGGTGTTTACTAAACTCTCTGCCCTGTATTTTAGAAAAGTTATTATATCTTTCTTTAAAAAAGTTCTATCCGAAATTTAAGTATTTATTTTTGAAGGGAAATACTAAATACTGACAGGCTTTTCAAACTTTGTATGACATATTTTTTATTTAATCCATTCAATTTCTTTATATTATTTCAGAATGGTGCTGAAGGTGGAATGGGCAGATTTCATATATTATTTTTGTTTTTTGTTGCCATAATGTTCGGTATTAGTCTTATATCACTGTTTGGCTATCATATATTTCTAACACTTCACAACAGATCAACATTAGGTAAGTCATAACAAACAACATTTTTGTCTTATTTATTCATATGTTGGATCATATATTTAAGGATTTTGGCATGATTTTATTTCACCTGAGTTGTTTCTTTAATTTATTTAGAAATGTTTGTTTAAAGAGACCATACATGCAATTGACAGATTAAGCTCTAGCATAATGTACGTTTAAATAAAACCTATCAATTGAATCGATAATTGGAAATGGTCTATTACTTTCATCATTTTAAAACTAATTAATTCTATTATTTATTCAGAATCTTTTAGGCCACCAATCTTCCAATCAGGAGCAGATAAAGATGGCTTTAGTCTAGGTACTAAAGGCAATTTTAAAGAGGTTTTTGGTGATGACCCTAAAAAATGGTTTTTACCATTGTTTTCTAGGTGAGTTAAAATATTGTGTTAATTTAATCGGGGAACAACTTGATTTTACTATTTCACTTACTTTCTTCCCTGGAAACTTAAACCATGCAAGTCTCATCTTTGTACTGCTCCTCTGCTCTGATATCTAAAAGATTTCAATATGGACTCTTCCCTCAATTTGTATTAATGTCTATTGTCATAGTTTACAAGTTTGGCATCACCAAGTGCAGCAAGCACAGTTATTTGCAGCAAAATGTTCGAAAAACTTCTTTGACGCTTGGAGGAATTGATTAAATCACGATAAGCTACAGTAGTTCATAGAGAGAAATGATGTGGAATGTCCACTTGACTCAAACTAGGTCATTTCAGGACTAACTTCTGTTCAATTTTATTTCAATAATTCTCTTTCTTGTTGGGGCCTTTAGCAGTGTGAGGAAACGGATGATTATGGGGAAAACAATAAGGTTGTCTCTTTGTCACGTACTGGTTGGGAATATAAATCAAGCCACTTTACTTTTTGACAGACCTTGTGATCTAAAGTACACTTATTAAACACAGCAGTTCAGTGCTTATTGATGTTACTACTTATAGCTTTTTGGTGTCTTCCCAAACTTTTCTTTCTCTACTTATTAGCAATGCTTAGTTTACTTGTATTTTGTTAAATTAATTTATTTGCTAGTAATTATTGTATTTGTTACAACTTACATACTGAGTTTTGTTTTATTGTTTAAGTTGTAATTTTAATGTTTAAGAAGTTTGTAATGTATTCTTGTGAATGCTTTAATGAGAGAAACATCAGACAAAAAGACAAAGCTTTAAAAGACATTTCTTTCCAATATTGAATATTGGCAATTTCAGTACCTTTTTGTAAAGTTTCAAACTGCAAGAAATATATTTTGTTCAATAGAATCATCATTGTAGGCCATTGTTGGGTACATTCTACTTTATAAAGTACAAGTAATGTGACCCTTATTTCAAACATATAATGACACCATTAATCGTAATAACTTATATTTCAAACTACAATGTAGATATGTTTCAATTGATTCCATGATATCGAGAAAAACTTGAATATCATATGGTTAGAATGCCACCTTTGATGTTGACATAGAACATATGTCACTAGTGGTATATTACCATCATGATGTGAAAATTCAAATTAAAAGTTTAGAATTCAGTCTTTGTAGGAATGTCACTCATGACATTAGAAATATTGCTCACTGTTTCTCAGTACTACTTTAATTTCCGCGAAGGGAACTGAATTTGTTATTCTTATATTGTTAGAATGCCACTCTCTGAGACACAGTTTACCTAACATACAAAATTTACCATAGAAAGTTGTTATATCAGGTGATCGAGAAAAGCAAGCACACCCTACTTGTGAATAACACTTGTTTCTACTAATCAATTGAAATGATGGTTTGGGAATATGATATTGTTATGAAATCTACCTACCATGTCGAAATATGATATAGTTAAAATTGGTACATCATTCAACATTACACCATTGTTTGAATTCACAAACCATATAATACAAATAACCAGTGTGTTGTTAGAAGGTCACCCAAAGTGTAGATATCTAAAGATCTCACAATGTCAATGAGTGAATGACTAATAACACAGAGTTAGGATATCAGCAAACATATAATTGCTGGTGCATTGTTAAATTTGGTTATTATTATGACAAATAAGTTATGGTGTTGGTGACAGCTGTATACCGCCAAGCAGTTCAGCTGTTTTACCTTTATTTGATTGTAATTAGTATTATTTTTGCGGCTTGTTGTGAAATATTTGACATGAAGTACCGAAATAGAAATTAGAATACTGGTAGAAGATTGACAGTTATATTGTTTTATGATATATTGTACCATATTAATAGTATATTGTTTTCATTTTGTAATTTACTACTCCAAAATATAATAATATAAATTTCCACTTCTGCCCCCTTGCAGTATAGGTGATGGGGTCTCTTATCCAACTCGACATCCACCCATGGTTGGCTATCAGACAATGGGCAACACTAATCCTCCCAGGTCAGACAAACTATATTTTCTATTTTCATTCATTTCTAGAGTATGGTTTGTTTAATGTAGCTAATATTTTTTAGCTTGTGGGGTTTGTGATTTAGATACATGATGCACCCAAAATTACTATTGATTTTTCACCAAATTTATGGGATGATATTGTATGATTTAGAATTAGGCCTACATCTACCAGAATATTATGTGCACTAATATGTGGTAGTGGGTTGCATTTCAAAAATTATATTTTGAGTTTTAACAAACGTTTTGTGTACTATATTTACAAATACTTATTATTTCCAACTAAATTTGATGTGTATTTATTTAGTTAGCATGATATATAAATTACTTTCTCTTTTATTCTACTCCTTTGAATTTGGTTTCTTTTATTGCAATAATTATCTCTTTTCTAATCTAATAGAGCATACTATTCACAACCAGTCATTTTTGTTATTAATCAATAGTCTATTCAGGGAGACAACAGCTCACATGATTTCAGTGTTTACCATCTATTTTAATATGTTGTAAAAAACAGTTGATTTTCTCTTAGTGTTAAATCCTCTTATAAAGTAAATACATGTATACGCCAAATACATTCTCAGACAACTAACAACTTACGTGAATCCGATTTGTACAAATATACAATTTATTATATTACAGCTCATGGAATTTTGATCTCATTATTTTGACCCCCTGTGTTAAATTTGTTGGGAAGACTTTCTTGTTTAAGTCAATAAGCTTAGTTGCAATATAATTGTGAAAAAATGTCACTAATGATGATAATATAACAAAGTTTCCTTTCCTTTCTTCACTTTATAACCTTTCCCATTTATATATCTTACTCTTAGTGTCAAAATCTGTTTTTTCTATGACTGTAACAATAGCTGTAACCACTGCACTCTTTATTATCCCTTAATTTACATGTGGTATATATTTGTTTTATTTATGTATTTTGGTTTAACTTGGCTGCATTGTGTTATGATTATGCTAAGCTGTAAATAATGAAGCACAGAACAGCTGTTTTGATTAAATATCAATTGATCCTGAATTGTAATGTATTAAATTAACGAAAACTATGAATTTCATACATGTTTTTTCATTATGAAGTAAATTTATCCTTTTTTTTTCTTAACCCTTTTTGTTATGTTTTCAGTGTGGGAGATGGAATAAACTTTCCTACTCGTAATATTGACATCGACTCGGATACTTTATTGGGGGATAGACAAAGATGGATGGAAGAAGGCAATGAACCAGGTAGGTAACAGGTGAATAAATGATTTTTAGTTTTAGCAAAAATTACATATTCAATTGTCAATCCCTTAAAAATCTCTCTCATATTGGTCAGAAATCGAAAACTAGTTTAATCTAATTTTGAATGACCACCAATAATTAGCTGCCCCATATAGAACTGAATAAGAATATTATTCTTGCATTTTATTATACTCAGCTTTTATTTATCCAGCCACTGATATTCAAAGTTAATGCCATTGCAGTAGGTTTTGTCAATTCCTTCCCTGTTTTGAATTGTGACCCAGTAAATTTTTCACTATTGTACTTTTACTGTCATAGTTATTAAAATGATTTATGTAACTAAATTGTTTTATTAATGGCAACTAAATTAAAAAAGAAACCCTTATTTCAGTGGATCATCAATATGTCATTGAATTAATCCCTAATAATCTTTCTTAGTTTAGAGTTTCTCCTATGATTGAAATTCCTCTACTCAGATTTAAAATGACTCCAGTGGAAGCTAAGCACAAAAATCAATGAAAAATCAATGCAAAAATTTGCTCTCATTTCAAAATATATAAAGTTTTTGGAGAGCTGCAGCAATGTGTTATCTTTCTTTTTCATTTTAACTGATGGGAAGAATATTGTATGCCATGAACAATTTGAAGAGAATATTGGTGGTCACAATTAATTTTAACTGTTTTCAAGTTGAAATATGTTTGATGCAAATAGATTAAGATTTTTGCCTTTAATGCATTTTCAGGTGATAGCAGTGATGGATGTGAAAACAAAGCTTTGCAATGACTTTAAGAGAAGCCAAACATTTAGATATCTTTTTGTTACGAGTAGACAAATCTGATCAAAATCTATTAATTATTGTTATTTCCGACCTTTATTAGATACTGTATTGATTGATATTAAAAATGCATATTATACTATAGAAGGATGACTCATACGGAATGTACACTATTAAAGATGAATATACTTCTGCAAGTGATTACTGGACAGAGATGCAGCATACTTGTTGTATGTGGTCTCCTATATTAACCTAAAAAAAATTTATTTGCATATTAATAGTCTTGATTTTTTTGTCAATAAGCCAGATATTGATCAGTAGACTGGATTATTTGATCATACCTTTTATATTATAAGTTGTACATTGATACTGAAACTGCTTAATTAAAAATTTGTAAAAGCATACACCATTAAAGACTTTAATTTTACTGCTGATATGGTTTGGTAGCTGTATAACCCTTTATCACTTGGACTGCTCAAAACTAGTGCTCCTTATGCTGACCCAAAGGAATAACTGTTTATGGACAATTAATAGTCAGTCAGATGACTATGAGTTTGAGGATAAACCAGTATGAAATATATCACTGTAATATTCTTCAAGTAACCTGTGAGTCAATATTTACCTGTACTATGTTCTAAAGAGTTGACTCAGCATTTAATAACAAAACCAGGCACAATACAGTTAGTTTAAACCAGGATAATGAACTAGATCATCTAGATCATTATTCAAAATATTGTAAGGTTAAAATCCTCCTTTACCTCAAAAAATAGATAGTATACTAGACGCTAGACAATTAAAAACAATGCTAATACATCGATCTGCCAAAATGAAAAAATGTGTTTTTCTTTTTAAGAAGTCCTGATTATTATTGAGTCTAGCACATTATATCTGTCACCATTTTGTAAAGTCAATTTATTTTATGGGCTTCAAGCAGGTTTTTTAAATACTAAAATACATGAAGATTGTGCTATATGAATATGATTATTATTATTATTATGGTGTGGCAATCTAAAACAATAGTGAGTTGCAGTCTGAAAACTATAAGAAAGTTATCTAATGAGGGAGAGTTTCAACAAGTATAATAATTGAAAGCTCTAATGAGGTACAATCTAAAAACATTGTCAAAACAATATTAGCATGTTATTAAAAAAGATGAAGTAACCTCATTTTTTCTTGCCTTTTTTAAGGGGGTAATATTAATAAGCAATAATAATTGTTGATTTTAAATGTTGTAAGAAATTTCAGCATTCCCATCATTAAAATATGCATTAATTCTAGTTGGCATCCATTTGTATTTTATTTGTGTATACATGTACCCTACTTAAATTCCTAAGTAATTTGTTGAAGTGTACATCTCTTATTGATCTCGGCAATGCATTGTGTCTGTGTTGTACATAGTTGAACATGCATTAATATCTTGATTAAACATTTTGGTATATATGGACAAAGATGATGAAATTGACTTCCAGTAAGAATTATATGTTAGGGAAAATATGTATTTGTGTACAATTTTGTTTCTGTCAAGACAAATCATTAACCTTGTAAAACTGTGAAGAGCTCTTTTCAAAAAATTGATAAAACCATGCTAGATTTTTTGAAAATTACTTTAAAAGTTTCAATGTCGAAATAATGTTTAACTGAAAAGTGAGTTTTGTTCTTTAATTATCTGTATTCCTGAATGATGACTAGTGCTAATCAAGAGTTTATTTATTAGAAATAATCTTTGTTTTAGCTTTTGTCAGATCAGGGCAAAACAAGAAAAAGGATGTAAATATAATGATAATTTCTGTATCCATCCTAATGTATAAAGTTATAAAATATTGTAAATATTAAATATTGAATATTATTTATATTGAAATTGTTAGATAGTGGTTTTCATTGCTGTGAAATTCTCCGTTTTATAGAGTTGTGTATATTGATGCTTGTATCAAAGATTTAATTTTTTATATAAGGCACTGGTGGTCACATCCATAGAACTATTTTCATGTGATAATAGTATTCATCTATTCAAAACCAATAATTCTGTGAAAGTGACATCCATTCTCTTGTGTATGTGACATGTATCTCCGTGAGTATAAATATGTTTATTTTATTATAAATATATTTATTGAATTCATCTTGTATTATCTTAGTACTCTTCTTTCATTTTAACATTGTTCTTTATATGTCATTTGTTAAACTTTGATATTTTGTTATTTAGAAACAAACTTATTCTACGCATTTTATATGTTACTTTCTAGCCATGGTCACAAAAAATGTTGTTAGCACACTTAATGCCTTGGATCTTTCTGTCAGTGGCAATCTCCATGTTCATTCCATTTCTTTGAAAGCACCACAAACTTGATGACCATTGCCATTGATATATGTTATGCTGGAAAGTTTAGTATGGTTTATTAGTACAGGCTATCCTTTTAAAAATTATCCAGACTATATAGAGATCTTGATAAGCCTTGAATTTGTTATTAAAACTCCTGTAGTAGGAACTTCCAGGGTATTAAAATGCTACAAACAGATGTCTCAATGTTCTAGACTACTTGCTTTAAAGATGAATTATGCAGGATTTAGATAAAGAACTGGACATTCTTGCTATAATAGTTCCAAAATAGATAATGCAAAATAAATATATTGCCATCCGATTATATAGAGAATTGATTATAGGCTTGTCATGTGAATATCTAAATAATAGTTTATATAAAGACCTGCAATTAGATCTTACATAATGCATCTATAATATTGAATTTTTCTAAATAACAAATTGTTGAATTTTTCTAAACAAAAACTGAAAAGACGTTGTTAATAGTACTGTTGTATACTAGAGCTTATGTAGATGAGAAAATTTATGATGTCAGTCGGAATAAAATGCAGATCCTATTTCATTTCTTTTTTTTTTAGTTCAAAATTTTGTTTTACTTCATTCGTCGTTATATTACCAGATTATAGGTTGAATTAATGGATTAGCCAATGAAACTGTTACAAAAACTTTTTGGCATGCCATGTACAGAACTGTAGGTAAACCAGTATAATTGTCAATGCCGATCATTTAATCAATGTCTGACGTCCCCTGACACAACCTTCCAGGACAGCTTATCACATCTTCATGTATTGTAGGCCAACGAAAGAGTAAGGAAAACGAAAGGAAATATAGATGTGTATTTTAATCAGATTGATATATGACATCATTATCGTATTTTCCTTAATATATACTGCTACTATCAATTAAAGAACTTTTTCTGTGAAGACTATATTTTTTATACTGTACTAGAAGAAATGATATGTTAAATGCATTTTTATTTATATGTCGTTTCCAAAATAAATCATTCAATTTATTCTTTATGGTTATTTTATGTTTATTCATAGATTAGCCATTTAAACTTAGTCCAATGATACTCCAATGAATGTTCTCTAGGTTAGTTAAAGACAATACCATTTTTGGAGAGGTATTTATGTTTAGAAATTCAAACAATTAACTGTTGTGTTACTAAAATATCAGAAAACCAGGTTGAATGCAACATAATTTTGATATAGAGTGTTTCAGTGACGAAACTTGTCAATAGTCCCATTAACAACCAATGGCTTACTGCACAACAATATTGTTAAATTTGAAACAAAGTTTCAAATTGGACCAAATATGTTTACATAATGTTAGGTCATGGCTTAGGATTTTATTATGCCCAATTAACCATTGCATAGCAGAATGTTGCAGGAAAACTCATTGTGTGACAAACAAGGCTATTAACAACAAGAATACAATATAATAATTATGATATAAACAATATTCTATGAAGACGAAGAATACTTTAACCGTTTTTAATACCTTAAATCACTGTCCAAGTTTTGGGGCTGCCATGTCCCTGTACATGGGATAGATTTGATTGGACGGGAAGAAAACACACAGCCACAAGCCAGAGGTGACCGGTCAGCTAGAGGACGAAGTGCGGCACTCTAGACCACTAAGCCATCCCCCCCCCCCGTATACAAATGGATACGAATGCAACCCAAACGGCAATGTGAGTGTGAATCTACTTCCACTTGATCAGCCATTTTCTTAATTGCCAGTTTTTTGTTTCATAACGCGACAACACGACACCCCGACAATAAAACATTTTTACCTGACATCACAACATTTTTACCCGGCATTTTTAGTGTCGTATTGTCAGGTAAAAATGTTGTGATGTCGTGTAGAAATGTCGTGTTGTCGGGTAGAAATGTTGTGATGTCGGGTTGTCGCGTTATGAAAGGTGACATTACGACATGATACTAATCAGTCACCATTTTCAAATATAAAATGTGGGAGTTAATAAACCAATCTTCAAAGGTGAGTCAGCCAAATTTTCACAACTGATTTGTCACAATAATTCTATTAAATTGGCTAAATTATATGTTAAATATACTTTTGTAGCAATCCATCTTTTCTCGCAGCAGAGTCAGTATTAATTGGTACCAGTAATTAAATATTGTGTAATATTGACATTCTAGCCATATTGACTGCTGAGCATCAATGACTTAATATGGTAGGCTTAGGTCAAAAACCAAATGACATACTTAATCCTTCAAGATGTCTTAAAATAAAAGTTACTGAAAAAAATATATTATCAATATTTTCAATCAGATTAAAACACAGATTCTATTTCTTTCAATTTTTTCCAGTTTTAAATTTCGTTTTTCTTGTCTTTACGACACTAGGATCTTGGAGAGTTGTTATTTTACCCACATTCTGAATGATGCAAGGGATTAGCCTATGAAACGGTCGGTTACGACGAGGTTTTAGTGTGAGGTGCATGGAAAAGTGGGTAACCCACTACCACTAGAAACATCAATGCTGATTGGTTAATCAAATGTCTGACATCATAGGTTCAAAAGTCACTCATATGACCTCTGACATGACCTTCTCCTACAACCGGTCAGATCTTCATGTGGTGTAGGTCATCGAAAGTATAATAAAACTAAACAAAATATAGATCTGTATTTTAAACAGATTTCAATAAGTATGAAAATAGAAGATATTTAAAAGAATCTAATGGTCCTTAGTGGATGACCTGATAACTCATAAGCTCTAGTTGTTAGAAGACATCAATTTCACATTTTGAAAACCATTAATACCAGGTCCGGCCCCCCCCCCCCCCCGCTCAGGCTTGAAAAATTTTTTATGCGATTTTATTGGCGATTTAGACCTATTATTTTGGAATTTACCTTCCGGAAATACGTCAGAATGAACCAAATTGAATCTAATTTACCAAATTATCGGTTGAGCGCAATTAGTTAAGCAATTATCAAACCTAGACCCCCCCCCTGCAAAAAATCCTGGATCCGCACCTGAAGACTTTTGACTTTTCCTCAGATTTTTCACATGTTCAAACCCAAATTATAAAAAGAGAATGGATTGGTGACTATTGTAATTTTAATATTTATGAAGATTTGTACGGAACTCACTCTGATTAAAAATTGTTTGAATTTATTTACTGGTAGACTGGCTGTACTTTCTGCCAGTTTAAAGAGTTTCCCCCCTTGCATCATCATGCATGTACTTTGCTATACAAATTTGTTATAATGCTTTATCAGTCCTATTAGTATTCTTCTCCTTTAATTAATTACTAATGAAGCAAAACTTTCCCCGCCTTGATAAAGAGTGTCAAGCCTATCTTAATTAAGTCTAGAAATAGGATACCTTTTTTATAATTAAGAGTAGGTGTCATCAACAACTAATAGATAATGATATGATGAAATTAAATAAATATTTTTAAATTTTTTTACGTCAGAAAGAATTCCAAATTTACTTGAACAGAAATGAAATGGGATTGGCCGATGCTAATAAATTGTAGGCTGGTTGGGGAGGTTCAGGAATTTCCTGAGTCCACAATGACCACTTTATATAAATGATCATTTCAAAACAATTCTTTCTCTTTTTTTCAAATCATGTGATCATTTTAATCACTATGCTTTAGTTGTGACTATAAAAGTTTGGACAAAGGTATATTTATAATAAAATATTACATGCAAAAGGTTTGATCAAGTTAAACAAAGTTGGTTTAAATCATACCACAGCTACACAGAGTTAAAATTATTATAATCTTTTTCTTTAAAAAAAAAAAAAAAAAATATTCAGGATATCTGAATGGAACTGGCTTATAATAGCCTATGTAAAATCCTGATCTGATGGCATGATGCGATATTTTAAATTTGAACTAGTTGAATTTTAGCCTACTCCGATATAATAACTGTTCCTATTATCTGAAAGCAAAAACCATTTGAAGGGCAAGATCTAGCTACTTATAGGTGAGGGGAGGTTCAGGAATTTCCTGAGTCCACAATGACCACTTTATATAAATGATCATTTCAAAACAATTCTTTCTCTTTTTTTCAAATCATGTGATCATTTTAATCACTATGCTTTAGTTGTGACTATAAAAGTTTGGACAAAGGTATATTTATAATAAAATATTACATGCAAAAGGTTTGATCAAGTTAAACAAAGTTGGTTTAAATCATACCACAGCTACACAGAGTTAAAATTATTATAATCTTTTTCTTTAAAAAAAAAAAAAAAAAATATTCAGGATATCTGAATGGAACTGGCTTATAATAGCCTATGTAAAATCCTGATCTGATGGCATGATGCGATATTTTAAATTTGAACTAGTTGAATTTTAGCCTACTCCGATATAATAACTGTTCCTATTATCTGAAAGCAAAAACCATTTGAAGGGCAAGATCTAGCTACTTATAGGTGTTTGTGAAGAGACAGTATCGTAAATAATTAATCTCCATTGTATGTATGTACCGGTAATAGAAAACTAGATATATCCATTTGATTACAACTGATTATAGTGTTATGTTTAGCTACATTTAATATAGAAACCTATCCGGCCATATATATATATAGTTCTATACAAGTAAAACTCCCAATGTCATTTGTAGGTCATTAAAATTAAATTAACACCAGTCGTCCAGATTTTGTATTTGTATTATTAATTAATTTTTGCAAAATATCTGATTAATATACATAATCCTAATACCCTATGCAAACATTTTATGATGCGGGTGCCTAAAAAAATGGGATGAGATTGCAATAATTGCAAGGTGTCCGTTGTTTTAATGCCCTGGTTCATTAGTATGCAGTTTAATCATTTCTCCACCACATTTGCCATCAAACAATTGACAAATGGCTAACGTTTCCTCTATTCACGAGGAACTGCGGGTCAGATATAGGTTACAAGGTCGGCTCTCATAGAACCTGTCAGACATAGGAAAATAAACAGCGCAAGATTCGCTATTCTTATTCCTCCAAACATAAGCTAAGCCTAATCATTATTTATTTAACCAACTGGGAGAATTAAAAAACCATCCCGACTTGACTAAATGCACGCACATATATTTCTCTCAAAAATACTACAATCTTATTGTGCAATAATGCAGACACAATATGAAAAACTAGACATTCCTTTTAACAGTTCAGATGCGATATATTAAGAAGATAAGGCTAGACACGCCCACCTCGAACGAATGCGTATTGTAGATTAGATTATCCAGTCTCGCAGAGTACTTTGGAATCCTTGGAACCTGCAATGGCGCTGCGCAATTTAGCATATCATTTTTGAATGGAACGGCTGAATATATCAAAAGCGCACTACTATTTTAATATTATATTGTTGCACGACATCTTAAATATAATATTGATGTTAATATTCATACAGTTCAATAATTATTGAAGAATATGACCCAAGACTAAGCAGGTGATGCCTTTGCTGTAGGATAGAACTCCGTACTCTAGTGATAAGGGTAAATCCACTCGACCGAAGGACATCATCCCAAGATTCTGAGTTGTCAATTTATTCTTAAGTTTGTTGTTAAATATCGCCCTTTTAAAGCCTAAAAATGTCTCCGATGTTGTGTTAGTGGTGTTACTGAAGATGTTGTTAGCAAGAATCGTTTGTTTATAACGTAAACTAGGGTTCGGCAGGTGAATTCAGGCAGAGTGAAAGTTTCATAGAAAGCCAGTCAAGTGTATCGCCGAGTGAAGAAAGTGAACATACAACGGTAGATCTACATGTACGCCCTCTTTGATGATTGTGTGAGTCTATTCATGAGGCCTTTCAATCATCAAGACTGGGGAGATATCACCAAGCTAATTTGAGGATTGTATTAGTATGTAAATCAAATTGATTTCGCGGATATAATATTCAGTATGAAGCAATGGTTAGAAGTTTATTTCACGATTTTCATTGGCACCATAGCCATTGCCATCAACATAGGAGTGGGAGGTAAGTTAAAGTTGTCTGTGTTATAACGGGAAATAACATTTACCAGTTCATGTTACTCCACATGCACAAAAATGTAGAGGCCATAGCTATGCTAACAATTTATAGTATATGAGGATGACTACGAGAAAAAACATAATTTTTTAAACTCACCCAAAATAGGGGAAGCCAATAAGTATAGTCCCAAACAACAAGAAGTAGGTTAAGATAGGTCAGCCCTCTACTTTTGAGGAGAGGTTTTCCCTCCCACCCCAGTGGCAGTAGTAATAGAAGCAGTATGTAGACGTTAAACTATGAGCTCCCTGGGTAATTTTATACTTGTTCTCAGAATATTTCCACAAATTAACACTTGTCTACTTTTTCACGATTTGAAAGGTTTACTATTTAAACACTAGTATCACTATAATTGTGTGTGTGTTTGTCTCTTGGTGGGGAGGGGGGAGCAGTTGGGATATCATAGCTTTCAGAGTTATGATTGTTATGTAATAATAACGCAAAGCCAATAATAATAAATAATTTTCAGAAGAAGTAATCAGTGGACTAATCAGTGATTTTAACTTTATACTTCTTAATAAATCTGCGATTAATGTCATCAAAGTAATGGTAAATGCGCAAGGTGCAATATGAAATGTTACATATTGGCAAAGAGGTATTTGCACGTTATAAAGTCATGGTTAGCTGTAATCTTCAGCGGCAGTTGGTCATTGGGAACCGGACCCCTAATAATATCAACCAATCGACAATAATGTCTTTAGATGAGGTCCTCTGTAAATGACTAAATGTACACAATTTCAGTATTAAATATTAAAAATTATAATGTCATTTCTATTTTGTTTGGGGACAAAAAGACTTGAAAATCAGGATGTAACATTATGTTTTAAAAGTAGTCACAACTAGGGCTGGGTAAAATATCGATATAAGTCGATAGTATCGATTGGACGGCCCAGAAAATCACTATCGATAGCGGTGGGTTACTATCGTCATCGATTATCGCTCTTCGTCTATTTTTCTTGCGTCTGAAATGTCAATGTTTTCTTTCAGTTAATCATAATACACCGCTCACTTTAATTACTATCAAGTATCAATGTGACACATAACAAAATTGTGACTGCTTATTAAACAGCCGTTTTCATAAACTCACTCTCATTGAAACGCTTCTTTAGTTTTGAAGAAATTATTGTTGAATATCGCTAAATCGGAGATACCCGGATGTGTAAATAAAGTTAGAGTTATTTCCCTTTGCAAGCTTCAGAATTCGTCTGTACTGTTCACTATTTCTGTACGTGTGCCTCAGTAATAGAGTACCCGGTACAATAAATAGCACACATGGACGACAAAGCGCTTGTTGATTTTCCCGGCAAAGCTAAAAGTGCTGTGTGGAACAGGAGCAAATGATCTTTCACAACTTCGTATGGTTTTGAACTTTGAACTTAAACTGTATCCAGTCTTGATGGCGACCGTGAAAATAAGTTTGTTTTCGATACTATCGATTATCGACCGACATTTCATTGCCGATTATCGATAGTAAAAATCACTATCAATACCCAGCCCTAGTCAATACTCTCCTCCTGTCTGTCGGAGAAAAGGGCCTCAAATGAACCAGGCAACTGGTAGTTTACAGATTGCTCAAATCTAAAATGAAAATGCTGACTGATCGCTAAATCCAAGTTGAGTCTAAAATTTAAATTGCCAAAATGATTAATAGGAATTGGAAGGCTAATGCCTTGTTCTCAAATATTCAACCAATTTGTTATTCTATCTACCACCAGTACATATTTTTGTCAGCTGCAGAATTCTTAATGTGACCTTTTGTTGGAATTGTCTCTGGCAATTTCAACAGTGTAACAAAGCTTTGGAAAAATAGAATTACAATGTACATAATGTGACCTGTTGGCATGATCTGAAGTACCTAAAGCTTCCCTTCAAATGTGAAAAGAGATTTTTGTTACAATTTCCCATGCTATTTCTCATTGTAAAAACAACAATTTCAAGAGACATTCAGTTTTGGTGCTTGGAGAAAAGATCCTAGCGCATAATCAATATCTTACTTCTTAGGCATATTATCTGACTAGCGTCTGGACTAGTTTGTACATGAATTCATTTTATGGGAAGATTATAAGTTATATTATTAATCCCCTTTGTCTGTTGAATGAGGATGCAAATATTAATAAATTTTGATTTAAAAACTATGTTCAGTGTAATCCCATCCCATGATTATTCATATTTTTTGTTCTCAAATGGCAGCTTATAGGAAAAGATTGCACTGTAACATATAGCTGTAGCAACATTCCCTGTCACTAGGGTAACTGAAATATGATCATTCCTTGTTTACAACACAGTATTTTGTACATTTTTTTATTGACTCCTGTGTGAATACCACAAGAACGTCTTTATATGGGCAAAGAGATAAAACAGAGTGGACAAGTTGCAGGCTTCTTGAGAATACATAAAATTAAAAATGTACGGTGGTGTGCTTGTTGACTAAAGTGTTTTGTTTACATGAATCTTACATTTAATAATTAATGGTATGATTAAAACAAGCCAAGGTTCACATCTTAAATAGATGAAGGTCTTCTACTAATGGGGGGAATCACATGGCTAAGTGCGTAAGATGCTGGCTCGCAAGCCTGGAGGTCGGGTGTTCGATCCCGGATCCCTGCATTGGCCTAGAAAATTCATCCAGATTTTCTGGCGGGTTTTTCCGTCAGGGATGCAGGACAGAGGGACTGACAAGGACAGTAGTCCTGCATCCCTAAACCAAGGTCCCGTGTACATATTGGCGTGCACGGGAAAGATCCCTTGGCAGTTGGAATTCGATATAAGAGTAGGTCGCAGCGTTGTTGCCCGGGTAAAATTTCCCTAATAGCAGCCTTCTCAACCTCGTGGGTTTCCTCCGGGCACTCCGGTTTCCTCCCACTGCTAAAGACCCCTACACGCAAGCGAATTATTGAAATAAAATTAAAACCATATGTTAGTCCCGAAATGACCTAGTTTGTGTTGAGTGGACATTAAACCCCATTTCTCTCTCTCTCTCTCCCCTAATAGCAGACTATGTGGCATATGCTTGTCTCGATTAGCCCAGTCTAGGAGCAGAACAGTAGGACTTTAAAGCCCATTTCCTTTCATTTCATTCCTGCTAGTAATGTTTTCTTTCTAATACTAATATACACATTCTCAAAGCTAAATTATATTTGTTACACAATTTAACAAAATACATTGTACATGTATGTGCTGAACTACACATATATGTAGGCCTGCTACTCTAAAACTACATGTAGCATGTGCTTAACTACACACATATATAGACCTACTACTCTAAAACTAGATAGACACAACTTAATTAAATCTCTCGTCCTGTAAGTCAACATCAATAGAAGCTTATTGATAAACTGAACATTGGAATAAATGCATTGTAAGCCTTTCAGATCAGAGACTTCATCAATTCTAATATTGATTTCTGTGTTTACATTTTACATTTTCAGTTAATGGACAACAGCAGTTTAGTGTTTTTCCAAGCAATATTTCAGTTATACAGGGTCAAACAGCAGAATTAAAATGTGCTGTAACAAACAGACGAGGATCTATACAATGGACTAAAGATGGTTTTGCTCTTGGTAACATTTTTTTTATTTACATTGATTCTTGAATAATTGTAAAAATCAGGTGCATTTGTAGCAAATAATATAAAAAAAGATACATGTATCTCTAAATGACCTCGTTAGAATGATGTTAAACCACATTTCTCTCACCCCCTCAAAATTATGGGAATTTCAAGCATTGAAGTACCCTAGTAGGCTATGTGATTTTGCACGAGCATTCCTCAATCTTTTTGAAAACCAGGAAAAGAATAACACGACTTGTAAATTGACAGATAGATGTAAAAATAATATGTTAGCAATAAATTTGTCCTAAACTGTATACGCTCTTAATTTGAACATGCACTAAGCAGTTAAATCACTTGAGACCTAAAACTAGCCAAGACCTGTAGGCAATGAGGTTACATAAATTATTGAAATTACTTCATCAACTGTTCACACTGCATGAAGTGACTCAATCAGTTTTAATGATTTGTGTATCGATACTACTTTAGATCTTACTGAGTTCAATAGAATTTTATTGTGATTATTGATTTGTTACGATCAATGTGTGAATAATCATTTTGTTTTGATGTGGTATTTGATTTATTGATAATCTATTTATACTATTCAGGCTATGATAGAGACATTCCTGGCTTTCGAAGATACTCAGTTATAGGTAATACAGAAAGAGAATTTAATTTGATGATTATTAATACTATGGTTAGTGATGATGGAGAATTTCAGTGTCAAGTTGGACCTGCAGCTAATAATCCACCTATATCTGCTGGAGCTTATCTTACTATTTTAGGTGAGCTCAAATTACTGATTTTTCAATATCTTCAAAATGTATATGGTTTACAAATTATCTAAATGATTTATTATCATCAGTGTGAATAAACAATGAAATGTTAAACTACATGAAAGTACATGTACCAATAATTTACTTGACCTGAACATTAACTGTTTCAAAAGAACTAATGCATTTCAAAGTATATATTTGAATAGCTGAGGCAATACCCTTTTATGATGTCTTCTGTTATGTGACCTCAAGTAGAGTTTTTTATGAAACCACCCCCCACATTTTATTTTATGATATTGATAAATGGTTAAAAATCACTGTGTAATGTAGAACCGAGTCCTGGCTATAAACACCAATTCTTGTATACAAAGAACACCTCTCCTTATTTACCATATCCATAATCTTGTACAAACTCCGGCAAACTGTGAGAGCTTTTTTAGTCGAACGATTCTGAATTTTACAAATTACCAGCAAAATATAGAAAATAATAACTAAAAGGATTAAATGAATGCAACCAAACCAGCTTTTATCTCAATAATTAATTAGATGGTTAAACAATCCACTGTTTTGTTATTTCTTAGATATTAGAAGAATTATGTATTAATATTCATTTCTATCATTACAGTACCTCCTGAAATGCCAGAAATAATTGGTTACACTAATGGTTCTGTTGTTGAATTACCAAATACACAAGATTTATTACGTCTCATCTGTGTCGCTAGAAATGGTCGTCCAGCAGCGAGTATCAAATGGTTTAGAAATGGTGAACCAGTCCTTCAAAACATCAATTACTTAACGGAAGACAGCGATCAAGACAGTAAATATAGAACAGCTAAAAGTACAATTACGATCAGACCGAGACAGTTTTCAGATGAGAATAATGCTTTCTATACATGTGAAGCTACTAATAGTGCTATTGTAGGAGGACCATTAAAAACAGTTGTTCAAATAAGTATATTAAGTAAGTATAAAAAAATCTGATAAAAAAACTTAGTACAAAGAACACTTTATTCATAATTCAGACAACCAGAATAGCAGTTATAACTCTATGTACATACAGCCTTCTCCATGAACTGGATTGTCTATAAAAATAACTATGCTACGGCCATTATATTATTGCCTTCTTTTTTGTTCCCGTAGGGGACTATTAAAAGAGTGCATTTTAATTTCATGATAAACTTTCAATAGATGTGGAAAAATATGAAAGCCTTTGAAATTACTCTGTTTCAGGCATGAAATGTTTATTTTAATTCATGGTCAATGTCGAATTAGTGACCAAAGATTGTTATTTATGCATTTACAAGAAAAAAAAACAACATAGATGGCCTTTTACCAAACAAATTCTAGTCTTGTTGCAGTCTATAAAATGCTTATCGATATAAATAAATAATCATCTATTTTACAGAGCCACCAGGAAGTCCAGAAATAACAGGTTATACTAATGGTCAAGTGGTCAAAACAAATGATACTTTACAATTACGCTGTACATCTAGGGGAGGTAATCCTCTAGGTCAAGTTGTATGGTATAGAAATGATCAACAGATAGATTTCTCCTATGTTAGTGATGGTAATAAGGCTGTTAATGAATATACATTCACTGTCCAATCATCAGACAATAATGCTGTTTATAGATGTGATGTTTCCAATGTTGTTACATCCAGACCAATCACAGCGGAATTTAGATTAACAGTACACTGTAAGTGTGAAATACTATTATTATATTATGTCATTTATCAGCCCTAAGCTAGATTTGCATACAGTAATTTCGGTCCAAGTTACAAGTTTTGGTTATATGCCAATTTACTAATGTTTAGATGTTTGTCTGTGATACATCGATACGTAAAACCAGGGTTCTTAATCTATTTTGAAATGAACTAGCCAGAATTGGGTTATATCAGGTTGTCTAACCAGTATTGCAACAAAAAATATTTTTGGTACTGCTATGTTGTTTTGAAGAATGTCATATTCTTATGTATGTGATTACCACTCAAATATGTACACCTATCGAAACATTTTCCATATTTAATTCATGTAATGGCTAGAAGTTCATATCAGTAATATTTCTGAATAAATTACTGTCTTTGTTTTTTCAAGGTGTAAAGCGTTCCTGTATAATTCATCAGTCAACCAAAATTAGGACTTTTCTTCTACTGCCAGTATCAGAAAATGTAGCCAAAATAAAATTACACTCCTTATGAGGTTTTCTTTTCATTTATTTTTAGTTCCACCTAAAGAAGTCACTATTACTGGTGATAAATTAGCTAAAGCTGGTGAAACAGTTACCTTGACTTGTGTGTCATCCAATAGTAATCCTGCTGCTGTTATCACATGGTTTGCTAAAGGCCAATCATTGCCAGTTGCTTCATCTAATGTTGAAGATTCACCAGAAGGAGGTTTTATAACTAGATCAACAGTAACAGTGTCTCTAACTAATCAAGATCATAATGTTATTTATACTTGTCAAGCAACTAATAATGCTCTTGGTCAGACTGTAGCTACAACCATCACATTGAGTGTTTTATGTAAGTATAGTAATATTTTTAGCCCATTAAATGGTACATTCCGTGTCCATCAGTCATTTTTCGGTAGGGTTTCCCCCATTGTCAGTGGTGCCTAGTGGAAGCAGAACAGTATGACGTTAAACCCCATTTCATTTCTTTTGTCCATCAGTCAGTTGTTGAATAGAGGTTGATAGTAAATTGTCAATTTATGTGAGTGAAAAAAATTTTATTATACAGCTTTGTTTTGTTCAATATTTATTTTACTTTTGTCGTGTCTTTTTCTTTCGCGGAAGTTAAGTCAAGACATGTTAATACAGAGAATCTAGAAATACAATTATAACTATTTGTTATTTATGGTAATGGTGCTAATAACCATTGTTATTATTACTATTATAGATCCACCAGACCCACCTATAATAACTGGTTATAGTGCTGGTACACCTGTTATAGCTGGTCAAGTACAGAGAATGAGATGTGTTTCATCAGGTGGAAATCCTGTAGCTACACTTAAATGGTATAAAGGTTAGTGTTATTTATTTATTCATATCATTGTCCATAAGATATTGGTATAGACCAAAAAATAAATGGTATAAAGGCTAGTATTAGTATTTATTTAGGGTTTAAACCAATGGTTAATGGTATAATTAAGGGCGTTGAGTAGTCTAAAATGCAAATTTTAAAGCTAGCACTGTAATTTTTGTTGATAAGATATGACATTTTTTGTTATTTGGGGTGATAAACTACATATTAATCACCAAATAAATACCAATTTTATTTACCAACTATGTTCCAAACTTGGCCCAAAAGCATGATAAAAAGGGGTATTGATGACAACAAAAGTAGAATTTTCTCAGTTATGCCTGCAGATATTTTCATCAAATTTCGCATGAACAATGCTAATAGCAAGTCCCAAAAATACACTGGTCATTTTTTGGCTATAGGTTGTGGTTTGTCTTGTATCCATGGAAACGCAAAAAAACGATGCGTTTTCTTGGAAATTCTATTAGTACAAGCTCAAAAGATTTATTGATAATCCCACCAGTAGATCGAAAGTGGAGGTTATAAGCTACATTTCGACACCAAAAACGTTAAAAAATACCAACTCAAAGTATTTTAAAATTGTTGTTCATTATTTCAAACGAGATTTTGCGATTTTGGGTTAATTCTTTGAATACGTCGACAACAAGTATTAAAATACAACAATTCGGATGTAAAAGTAAATAATTACTTCACTGCACTACTCCACCGCACTCTAAATCATGTTATGCATTCAAAAAATAGTAATCTTTGACCATAAAAAAAAAATCCGTCATGTTCCTTTCGTGATAGATAAATAGACCTGGATAATCGCGTCATACAGGGAATTCCTTCTGGTCACGTGACATCTTCCACTCCCGTTGAAGCCACGTCTGTGTTGGTCACGTGACTGGCGTGCACGACGTCATAATTTATTCAACACCTGATCTAGGTCGGGGAATCAGTCTCGTTTGCTATAAATAGTTTTATTCCTCCGCCTCGTATCTCCATTGTTACACATAAAACGACGCGACTTTCGAGAGTTTTCTGAGTTATTTTATAAGTGGAACAAGTTTGCAAAGACTTAATAAGATTGGCGTTGAAAAGTTAGTGCGAATCTTAGACTGCTCAACGCCCTTAATGCCATCTGGATGAAGACAGAGGACATCCTCCTATCAGCTCACTGACTGTTGTACATGATCTTTGTTTTATTTACAGAATCGAATCTACTAGAAGCTGAGAATAAAGTAACAGGGAATATAGTATCATCACAATTATCTATTATAACAAAGAAAAATGATAATGGTGCTACATATAAATGTACAGCTAGTAATGAAGCTACAAGCTCACCTTTAGATGTCAGTGTTACCTTAACTGTTTATTGTAAGTAATTTATTGTATATGAACAGCTAATTATGTTCATGTATGAGATGTTTGAATTTGTATTTGAGGGACAAAATATACTTTTAGTTTTATGCCTGGGAAGTGTCTTGATGTAGATCAATCCTGCTTTTGTACTTTTCCTACCACTGCTAAATGGACCTTAATGCAAGCAATTTATTGAAATATAACATAGGTTTCTACTGACAGACTGAGGGCCTAATTAATGAAATTGAGTAAGAATTCAGAATTTTGATTAGCTGAGAGTTCAAAGCCTAGTACAGATTTTAGCTCATAGCATAGCTAATTAAAAGCCTGTATGGTCTTTCTCTTAAAGTGTAGATATAGAAATGTTATGTTCTATGGACATTGAAATTAATTTTAGATTTTAGACTTTTTATTATATCAGATTATTTCTTTCAAAGGAATTATCCTGATGTATGTTAATAAGTAATTTAATTTTTCTCCAGTTCCACCATCAACTGTAACTATCGTAGCTCAGCCTAGTGTTATACGTGCTGGAAGTACCATGAACTTAACTTGTACCACAGCTTCTAGTAATCCACATGCTGATATTGTCTGGATTAAAAGTGGCCGACGTATAGCTGGAAGAAATCAAGGTCTAAGAGATGATGAATTTGGTGGAAAGTCTGCAGTTAATGTACTGGAGTTGGTACCAACTTGGTTAGATCATGGAGCTTTGTATGGATGTCGGGCAACTAATACATTAATTAGTCAATCAGTCAATGATGGTATTACATTAAATGTATTATGTAAGTATTTACACAACAATCTTATAAAGCTAACTGTTGATTCTAAATATAGATAAATTATGATTTTGAGAAATTTACTCTTTATTAGTAATTTTTGTACATTCTGAGCTATTTAGATCCCATAAGGCTTCAAATTTTATTCTCTAAAACAGTCTGTTTGAAACAATACCTCTGATACAATGATTTTACTCGATGTTTTTATCGACCGCTGGATAGACAAAGTAATTTGCACAAAATCAAATGTTCATCTTTAAGATTCAAAGTTATTACACTAATTAGCGAATTTATCAACACCGATTTCCGAACCTCCAGGTTTGATTTGATCAGGTGATCACATTTTTTTTTCCCGTTTATGTCCAGCCACAAGAATTATTTACAGCTAATTGACGCCATTGACGAACTCACCAAAGTACTTTGAAATCGACTATACTGACATCTCCTCTAAATTGAAATCGATTTGGCATGTCAATAGAAATACCATTCATTTTACTAGTATCGTGGCAAAACAGTTTTGTATTTTATTTTGACCAAATAGTCTGTGTTGAATTTGAGTTCTTGATTTCGCGGCTAAAGTTGTCATCCAAATGACTTGAAATTTAAACACAGAGACAAAGATTCTTATTGAATTCCGATAATTATTGTTGTGTTTTGTTTTGATTTCAGTTAAACCAGTGTTTAGTTCTTTATCTTTAGAACAAGTTGATATAATAGAAGATCAGAGTAAAAGTTTAAACTATACTGTTCATGCTAACCCTACAGAAGTTACCTATACTTTATATAGAGAGGGTATTAAACTAAATATAGCCAGTGTATCGAGATTTAATCTAGCTCTTGGTGTACTTAATATTACTGCCATTAAAAAAGCTGATAAAGGCAACTATAGTATGGAAGCCAGAAACAGTGAAGGAACAACCACTTTAAATTTTACTATTAATGTGAGATGTAAGTAAATGAACTATTTCATTTTAAAGATACTTTTATCTATAAAATACTTTTGGTCAGCACCAGTGCTCACTCTGGGTTCAATTTTTATTACGCCAATTTTTCATTTTAATTTATTAGCCATATATTTTTTCCGCCAAAAAAAAAAACGAATATCTATTCTATTATATTTTTTCAGTAATTTTTATGCACATATAATATACATATGATATTACAATTTACAAAATTCTTCACTGCTCTGCAAAGGCCCATTTTTTGTAAAGCTTTTTCAACATCTGGGGTAACCACACAGTGTATTTGTTTTTAATGAATATTTTTCTTTGTAACAGAAATTGTGACCGAGCACTTACTGATATATCAAGGATTTGAAAATATTCATTCACCCTTAAGAGATCTACATTTTTCAAATGCACAAACATACATTATGTAAGGACTAAGAGCTAAATCTTTAGTCTTTAGTGATGATGATCAAGACTGGGCCTAATATCAAAAGCTAATAATCTTGGTTCAAAGGAAGCAAATTGACTCAAATTTTCGCAATATTCCATTTATGTTATCAATTTTTTAACTATTATAGAGTCAGTTCGGGAGTATTTTGGTGGTGAAATACAAAAAAAAAGTTGACGTTGACGAAGGCTGTTCAAGTTTTCGCTTACAACCCATTATTATTAATGGCATATGATTCACGGTGTCTGCCATCTTGAATATATATAAACTGTTAAAAAAGCCACCGATTCGTATTTGGAGACAAACAAATAAATTGTTTGTCTCTTGATTAGTTTATTACTACTCTAGTCTTACTGTATATACTAATCAACATTAATCTGAGATTGGTCAAGAGACAAAGGATTAGTACTTGATAAATGACTCAGCCAAGCGTGATAGATTGTAATGTACTGAATTCTGTGTCACTCAATTGTAATTCTGTCAAGTGTAATTCGGACAATCGAGCATCCCCCCCCCCCTCCCCCAGAGTTTCAAAACAACTGACAGTTATGTATAAAATATCATAGTGGGTTTTTTTTTTAGAAACAAACCAAATTCAGAACATTTTGGAGTTATCTCCTCTCTTATGAAATGAATGAAATAAGATTTACCCTACTGTTCTGCTCTGACAGGGCTAATGAATACAATACAATTAGAAAGACCTTGATCAAATTTTCAAAAATTCAAATTATAGATGAATTGAATTTTGTAAAATTAGATGGAATTGTTTAGTAGGTCAGGATGTATAACACAATAAACATTAAGCCTATTTTTTTGCTCATGAAATCTACACAACACAAAATTCTCTATAAGAATTTTAACAATTTTGTTTCTTGACATTGATTTTAGAGCTAGCTTAGATTAGTTTGCTGGTGATGGGCATATTACAAGGCCTGACAAGCCACCATCTATATTTGAAATATATTTTTCAGATCCTCCAAGCATTACTAGAATAACAGATACAGTAATGGAAGATGAAGGTGGCACAGCATTCTTTGAATGTATAGCCGATGCTAATCCTTTAGTACCAAATATGGTGAGGTGGACAAGAGAGAACTATGATATGTCTAAAACGAAGGTGACGTACGAGAATGGTAAAGGTTATTTAACAGTATATGATCTAGATAAAGCTGATACAGGAGAGTTTATATGTACTGCTGATAATAGAATCGGAAGTGAAGTTACAAAAACTGCTCAACTTACTGTTAAATGTAAGTATTACTTATAGAAACAGGTTTCACATTATGATTAATGGTGTAAACAACTAGTGTTTAAAGATGGCGGCTTGGTTTCCCTCTTGTCAGTGATGCAGGATGGAAGGCCTGACAAGGACAGCTGTCTAGTCATTCGGAGGGGACAAAAATATGAGATCTCGTGTACACATTTGCATGGACTTAAAATTTCCCTTGACATAACAGAACTAACACGGTATGGGAAAACAATCACTGGTTTATTATACACAAGCACTGCTGTGGTCTCCAATCGCTAAATGCCACTCAAGGATAAGATCCCTTGACAGTTGGAATTCTACATAAGAGTAGGTCGTAGTGCTGTTGTCCAGGCATAATTTCCATCACAATACACTGTATGGCACATGCCCATCTTCATTAGCCGTGTTTGGAGCAGAACAGTAGGACATTAAACCCCATTTCATTTCGTTTCAAGATGGCCAATTTCAATGTTCTGTGCATGATTGATAAAGATGATTCTCAACACAGGAATGACAGATTTTCTATGGATGATCTGCAGGGACTTGGTCAATCATTTCCAGAACATTTATTGGCATATAAAATGTATCTAATAGCTTTAACATAATTTGTTTAGACATCTCTTGTATCGTTATATTTCTTAGACAAAAGAAGTGGATACAATTTAAAAATGATTTTTATTTAATGTTTATATTTTGTTAATATTTAGATGCACCTGAAATAGATAAATCACGTGAACTTTCTAAAGCAGCTAGTAATAAAGGTTTAACAGGTCAATTAGTATGTAAAGCCGAGGGAGCACCTAAAGTCACTTTTCAATGGAAAAAGGTATATAAACTTTACATCATTGATTCCACAAATAATCTTTGCACTATTGAGAACTGGGATAAAGTGTACGGTACAATGCTTCAACATTCACGTTGAGGTTTGATGGTACAAATGTGTGGTTATATATTCAACCTGCTACTTACTATGCAAGTTTACCACATCTGATGTGAAACCCTTGACCTTTAAATATTACAAGTGTCTTTCTACTGTTATGTGATTTACTTCTTTAGTCTTGATCTTGCTAAGACTTATGTAGTCTTGTTCTCTTATATTAACTTATTATGTAACAAAAGTTTTTCAATGATCAAGACTTTTATCTATTTTCAGAATGGTGTTGTTCTGGACACATCAAATAATAAATATTCTATCACCACAACAAAAACTAACACTGTTCAGTACAAGAACATATTACAAATTAAAGATGTACGTAAAGCAGACTATGGTCCATATCAGTGTATAGCTATCAATGAAAAAGGAACTGATAATTTTGAAATCAAATTGGATGGCACTAGTAAGTATTTGTGTATTTATTTTCAAAAATATTTTGACTTTTCAACAAAATTTGAAATTTAACTAGATGCAACCCCTAAAACCAGTGTAGATTAGACGACTCTATGGTTACAATAAACAGGTTTATTGATTAGACATTACGGACAAAAGGTGTTCTTCTTCATTTAAGATACATTATGGGAGATAAGATAAAGAGCTGGCTCGCAGATCGCATTTTAATACTTAAAAGCTAAATAATGTAAAGGGAATTTGCTGAAAATTTCAGTCGTTGATCCACTCTGAACCAAGAATTTGTTGATTGAATTTTCTGCAAAGACCTGCAATAGGCAGATTTTGCTCTTGCATAATGTATGTTTAATCATTTGAAAATTTGCAATTTTTTTTAAAAAGAAGTTGCAAATATGTCTAATCTGATAGTGAAAGAGTTGTGTTGAGTATAATTTATTCAGTTAAACTTACAATGTGCTGTATTTCAGGTTCACCAGATGCACCATATGATATAGAGTTTGTTAATGCTACACATAATTCTATAACATTAAAATGGAAGGCAGGATTTGATGGTGGATTACCTACATCATTTCGTGTAAAATATAGACAAGTAGATAGTCGAGGTTTTATTTATGTTGATGTACAACCACCAGCAGCTACAACATTTACACTAACAGGTACCATCTCTACTTCATGTTGTTGTTTGTTTAAATAGGTGTTATTATTTCAAAAACTGTTCGTATCAGACATTTTTACCGAAAATAAAGGAGCATAACTCTTTATCGTTATTTAGGCAGACAGATTCAGACTACAATTAAAAATCTTGTCTCAATAAAAAATTTCAAATTTGTATGTAATAAAAATAAGTGCACCTCGCTATTTTTCGATTGAGCATTTTCCTGGTGATGTTTGTAAAATAGCATATGGCATGTCCACAATACACAGACGAAATAGCATCAGTCGTTTAAACAGATTTTGTCTGTGATAAGTCTGAAAATTTGAATAAGTGGAGTTTGACCCATCACTAGTTGAAATAACACATATCATAATTAATTATTTCAGGACTTGAACTAGGGCATCAATATCAGCTAACTGTATCAGCTTTTAATAGTCTTGGTGAAACATACCAATATAGTAGTATTACTGCTAAAACTTCTAGTAAGTATAGTTACACTGGACTTAGTTTGAAATATGAAAATATTTGTCAAAATATTTTGATGTCTGTGGTGTTCTTTGCCAAGTCGTAGTCGAACAGTAGGATGTTCATACCCTTTTCATTTTATTTCTGTTGTGTACAGGAATGTCCTGATAGCATGGTTTAGTTCTTGGTAGATTGTTATTCAGAATTGATATAAATGGCACAAGAAGGGAGGTTGTATGTCCAGCCATATGGATTTTCTTCCAGTCATCCAGTTTCCTCTCACTGCTAAAGACACCTGTGTGCAAGCAAATTGTTGAGCCATATGTTAGTAATGAAATAACTTGGTTTGTTTTGTGTTGAGTGCACATTAAGCCCCATACGTCTGTCATTCTCTGTCTCACTCTATCTCTCTTTTGTAAGCATATCCTGCCTTATGCATGAGTCAAGTTGCTACTATACCTACTATAGCTAAATGAGATTATTTTGTTTGGTTATGGTATATATTTTATTTCTAGGTGTAGCACCTCCAGAAGATATATCAACATCAACATTACAGAATGCTGAAGAAGTACCTATTATTATTATATTAGTTGTATGCATTGTTGGGGTATTTCTACTAACATTAAATGTTGGTCTTATTCTCTTCTTTGTTAGAAGACGACGAAAGAGATTAGAAGGTTAGTTTATTTATTTATGCATTTTGTTTCGTTTATTTATACTTTTGATGGCCTACACTACATGAAGATCTGAACTGTTGTAGTGGAAGGTTGTGAAAGAGGTCAAACATGTGGCTTTTGACCTTAAGATGTCAGGCATTTGATAAACCAATCAGCAATGATGTTTCTAGTTGGTTACCCACAGTTCCATGCACGTCACGCCAAAAACTCACTGTAACAGACTGTTTCATTGGCAAATCTCTCATTTTATCTCTAACTCGAGTTTTGTTTCGATGTGTGACGGGTGAGAGGTGTGTAGAGTATCATTACAATCTACATTTGTCTTTTATTATGGCTTGTTGCCGGTTATACAAGTTATATTTTTATATTTTAGATGGTAGTGATACTACAAGTCATACTAATACACTAGAGTTATATGGTATGAATAAAATAGATAATGTAACCTATCCACCATCAGCTAGTGATGATGTACGCAGTTGTGGTACATGTGATAAAAACATAGACGATTTCTATGATGATTATCCTCCTAATTATGATGTAAGTACTATCATACTCTGTTAATTATAACTAGAAATATTCAACATCAAAATGAGTTTAGGGAGGTTGGTTTAATATAAGGTCTGTTACCTATGCCAATCACATATTCAATCTGGTATTCAATCTGTATTGTCTTCCTTACTCAGTGAAATTTCGCCACTTTCCTGCCAATTCTAATACCCTTACAAGAAAGCGAATTATTGAAAATAATATTATTCCTAAAATGCAGAGAATGTTAAACCTGATTTTCCTCTCTCAGAATGAGTTCTACTGAAATAGACAACTTGTGGGGTCAGTTATAAAATATTAAAACAGTCAAAAGTTGAATTCAAATTAGTAGTTGTAAAGATAATGTGTTATATGATACTTTGTTAATTTTTTTAGATGGGTCCTGATTATAAGAATGACTATATATCAACAAACCTGGATAATCGAGGCTCTGCATATATGAGTCGACCCCAGGATTATATGAGAGTTAGTCCACGACCTCATACAATGGAGGATGATGATGACGATGGTCATCCTCAACAGTGGACAGAAGGTAGCTTTATTTCTTTATGTCTTATTATATATGTCGTCTGCTGACTATAAATTGAAATTTGATACATCTAATTTAAAGTTTAACTCATATTTTAATGCGGTATAAAAGTTTTGTTTTATTATTAAGTTTAATAGCAGATTGACAAATATTGTTATTATAAAATATTAACCTCACTGTATATAACAGCCATTCTTCTATTCAGTATAATACGGAAATTATTCTTACAGATCCTTATCAGGTAGCATTACCACGTAAAGGTAGCATGCAGGATGCTTATTACCGTCCAGGTACAGATACAAGACCAAAGGTAGCTTATTTTACATACAGTACAACCACATTCTCCCGTAATCTGGAAAAACCTAGCAAGTCAAATTTTGGTGAAAATTGATTTAGACCCATATTTGGACTGATTACACATGTATATAATAATAGGGGTTTTTTTCTCCTTCACAGAAAGGGCTTCTAATTATGTAAATTTACCTCTAATAATTGTACTGTAGTAAGAAGTAGTGTATATCTATTATTATATTTACAGAGTGTAACAGATATGTTTGATCGACCAGCCAGCCGTCCTAGTAGTAGATGTGAGAGAACACCACCCCCTCCTCCAGTACGTACTTCCAGTACCAGACTAGGAGATAACTTACCCCCTCTTCCTGCCAGAAATTATGGTCCTCAGGATCTACCTCCACGCTATGCACCTCCACCAGGTAAATATATACAGTATATAGTCCTAAAGCAGTGAAACAAGTAGGAAGTCCTTGAAAGCTATAAACAATATGCCTGAAAGGATTGCACATAAACTTGGTTGCATTGACTTTTGTAATGTTGCATTCAATTACCATGGACATCCCTTTTATGAACCATAAATAATATTCTCTAAAACATATATTCCAGACTTTTCTTCTTGTGGTGCATCATACATAAGGTCTCATTGAAGCCCTTGTTAAAACCTGTTCATAATTGATGGTTTCAGATTGTTGGGTTCTTAGCCCAGTATCTATCAATTACAAATCTTGTTCTAATATCTTAAATACTTGATTTTGTATCTTACAGGCACAGTTGATGCATTATCACCAAACATTGTCTCAAATCCTCATTATAATGGCCCAGATGCCCAGCAAGCAGCACAACGAGTTCATACTGAACCTCGTATGAGGGGTCATTTAGTGTAAATAAAAACTCAACTATGCATAATACAACATTAAAAACATATTTATATTGGTGCTAATCCATGTGATACAAGCTGATTCATTCAAAATTACAACATCTGAAATATTAGTTTAAACATAGTAGCTTGAAATTATAGTAAAAGTTGTTGTTACAGATAATAAAAGGTTGTGAACGTGATAGTGAACCCTGTATCACACCTATTTAAATCAAACTTGTATTTTTTACTTTATATTTATTTTTGTGTTTCTTTGGTTGTATTGTATTGTGAATAGGAAGAAAACATTGTTTGAGGTTAAGTTCAGTGATACTGTGTGCTCATAGGTACTTTTTCATGAACTTTTGTTGTCTTGTAATTTTGATTAGTCAGAAAGCAAATTGGTAGACTAATGAAAATAGCCAACAAGCTGATGTAGCAGTGGTTGATGAGCTGGTAATGCTTGTGACAATTGCTTCAGGAATATGCTTTCTGCTAGTGAGTAGAATTTGTATTTTAAACTGCTCAAAAGTTTTCAAATATGGGGTCTTTTTACAGCATCAGTTTAACATGAGATGTTGTTTGGCACATATCACTAACATAACCATAACACCTAGCCTCACCCAATTTATATTATCTATTGTAGCCATTATAAATTATGGCAAGACATGTAAAAATACTCATTATTTGACTGGATAATAAATACACAAGTTGATATTTTTCAGTTAATAATTCTTATAATCAAAAGTTGATATTTTTCAGTTAATAATTCTTATAATCAAAAGGTTTTTTATCAAAAAAATAAAATGAGCTCGATGTAATTTGAAATTATTGCTCACACTGTTCAAATATATCAAAAGCCAACATGGTAACCACATTGCATTTTATGCTCATCCATTCAGGAAATTTTGTCTTATTTTTTTCTTAATTTAAATTGTCATATTACCACATATTTTCAAACAAGTTTAATACCAAAGGCAGGTGCATAAATACTGTTGTGTAATATTTAGTTTGAAACAGTAATAATATCCAACGAATGAATTGTCATATCAGTTATATGTTTAACCCTTTTATGGGAATGGTGATGTTTTTGTCACCCATGTTTTACAGGGCCAGGTATCTTAATATAGTTTTAAACACACAGGGCATGGAATTATTATACTACAAAATATCATATTTTTTAGATGCTTAACAGAAAAAAATTGAAAGGATTAAACAAACTAAATAAAAATATACCTAATTGTATATTTAATGTAATGTTTTTTGTAATAGATATATTTTTCCTGGTAGTTTGGATATGTGTTCTATTCGATAGTTATTTAGGTAATATATCACTATCTAAAGCTGAGTTAAAAATTGTGTTAAATTTGTTGGTTATAGATTACAGTATTGATATTTTTCCCCCATTCTGTCTCAAGTGGCATTAATTTAGTTGAAGTTGAGTTCTATTCAATTATCCACTGAACTTAAACCTTAGTGCTTAAAGATAGTATATTATAACACATATCTCAATAAATCATCTAATAAATATCATATAGCATCAATCATTTGGTTGTAATCAATTAAATTTACCAATAATTAAGTTCCAGTGTTAAGCTTCATAATCATCAATTTCTTATTGCTATTTGGATTTTGTGTTGTAACTCTGTTTTTGTGTTGGAATTCCAAGAGAAAGATTTAGAAAAAATTAATCCTCTAATGTTTCTATATTTTATTGGAATCAAATTTACCAGAAGGATCATTTCCAATCTTTTAGGAGAGGTGGGGTGGGGAGGGATGAATGTCAAATATTAACACATAAAATTCATGTCCGGCTGGCTAAAATCAAACTGGGACATTTGAAATTCCATTCAAATTTGATCTATCACTTTGGAGACAAATTAGGCCCAAGCCTTGCATTTTGATTTCTGTTAATGTGTTTTTCAGTCTGTTAAACTATCTGAATCTGCAAAGTGCTAAATCAACATTTCAAAATATTAATTGTGAATGTTCTGATCATCACTAATTATACATATGTAATATATATATATATAAATATATTGTAATGATTATATACATTAATGTGTGTTTTCAACAAGTGTATGTATATAGATTTTTTTTTCAATTTATATATTTAACAGAAATGTTACAGTATTATTTTCAACATAAAAAAGATTATTGCATTTTATAGTTTTATATTTAGAATAGAGATAGTTTATTATAGATTGAGAAAATCATGTCTCTGGTGAAAACAGT
The DNA here is from genome assembly GCA_036850965.1 of Patella caerulea. NCBI lineage: Eukaryota > Metazoa > Mollusca > Gastropoda > Patellidae > Patella > Patella caerulea. The sequence continues at coordinate 22,026,758 of JAZGQO010000011.1, forward strand.
TCATATATTAATCCTTGACTTATCCAAATATACGTAATATGAACTGTGCCAAAACTGTTGTGTGCCAAATATGTTATTTTATTTCACAAATTTAAAATATCAAAAAAATTGCAACTTTTTGTTTCCAATCTTCAAATTTATGTCATGTTATTAATGTTTCATCGTTTTACGAAAAGGAGCAAAAATATTCTAATGAATTGTAGATTTTGATTTATTACAATAATAGCACTTTACAATTATATTACAATTTATTTATTTATTTCCACCAAACATTTATTTATCATATTCATAAAGAGCAATAATAAAACAATCAATTTGGAATGTGTGTTTTGAAATTTTATAAGGAGCCGACATTTGTCGTAGTGGGTTTATCCCAACATCTGTAACAGTTGAGTCAACTCTATATCTGAAAGGTCTATGACATTAAAACAATAATTGAAATTATACAGGTCAGTTAAACAGTCTTTAATTTAATAGATAAAGACAATAGTGGTTCTTTAATGCATATTTTTTAAATAGTTCGTCTATTTATAAATATTCTCACCTTCACCCTACTTTGAATGGCAAGGATCAAGAATGGGAACAGTTAGGTTTCTTGAAATTTTAACAAAAGATAAAATCCAAATTTTAGTAGATACTTTAATTTTGATTGGCTAAGCACTAAAACCAATCTTATATTATCCAATCATATAACTGAAAGTTGGATTTTATCTCAGTTAAAATTTCGTAAAACAGGCCTCTGACCATGGATTTATTAACATTGAAGTCCATGGAGAGAGAATGGAAGGTCTCAATCCGTACGTAATCTAAGACTTTGTTACCTCCCTTGAATTGTGCCGGTCGAATTGCATAAATTCCGATTTACCATAGACCTGGTCAGGCGCGGATCCAGGATTTTTTCAAGGGGGGGGGGGGTCTAGGTTTGATAATTGAGCTCAACCAATTAAAGCGGGGTTTGGTAAATTAGATTCAATTTAGTACATTCCAACGTATCTCCGGAAGGTAAATTCCAAAATTACAGGTATAAATGTCGCCAATAAAATCGCTTAAAATGATTTTTGGGTCAGATTCAGGCTTTTAGATTTAAGTTTCAAATTTTCAAGCCTGAGAAGGAGGAGGTTTGGACCCCCCCCCCCCCCCCCCGTCTGGATACGCGCCTGCTGGTAATACATTATACTGTCCGTGGGGCATGGACCACAGATCGTCTTATATTATTATTATGCAATGGCTTCTCCCCCGGCTTGGCTGGTTTCCGCGAGAGCCAAGCCACATGACAAACATGGCTTCTCGAAATATAGCTTTGGATATTTCCTCGCGAATACAATGTTTGGAGAGGAATTTGAAGCACATTTTTTGATGGATTAATTAGTTTGCATATGACTTTATCCCAGATATATCACCAAATCACACAGTTTGTAGCCTACATGAGAAGGCATCTTTAATTAAAACTGAGTTTGCAAAGTCGTAAATTATAAATTGTGAAATTGAAAATTTAAGGAAACATTAGTATTGACATTAAGTGTGCAGATAAATACATTTATTTACTTTGGTATAAATAATTGTGATCTAAATTGCAAAGCAAATCTTCTGTTTTCTGCAGTTCACAATTTATTCGTAGAAAAGTTATTTATAGATCAAAATATTATGGATAATAGTAGACAGAGGCTGTTTTGTGAATTTTTGTGGTTTTGTTTCTTTTTAAATCCGAACTGAACACTTGATAAAACAAAAGCACAGATGTTGAAACTAGATATAACTAGTTATAATTTTGACACATTTCTTAACGGCACTGATAATGGTATCTTGACGATGAGGTGCATGGGCTAACCCTAACATCACTATTTTTGCGCCACTGTAGTTGCAAATTCGACATAACCCGTGTATTAAACAATCTGGCAATGCTAGTAAAATGTGGAAAGTCTACCTTGGAGAGAATCATTTCAATGAACTGTTTTGGGTGTATATAGATATTAAGCACAGTTAAATAAACTATTCTAATGACCCCACAACCTCCCACACATCTGCAATTAATGATCAGAAAGCTATAGAAAAAATACATTGGATCACGCGTTTAAGCTGAGTACAGTGTTTTCAATGATTGCTATGAAATGTTAAAAAGCATAAACATGACCCCTGTGGGCAGGTGCATGAAATTCTAGCAGTGTTAATCAGGGGTAGTCGAGGCTCGGGTTTCACTGGAGTAAGAATAAGAAAACATGACGGTAGTGAAAGTAACGATAGTTTAACTGTAACAGAAATAAACATATTCTATAACTGATGGCACGGTATTGACAGAATCGTATCAAAATTTACAACAGGTTTTCCAACAAAATACTTTAAGTCTTGGTAAATAGTTTTAGTACCGTGTGTTATAAGGTCTTTAACCTATATACTTATTTACATAAGTAAAAAACTTAAAAATGAGCGTTTTGGTTTTTCTGGAGTCTGGAATTTTAAAGAATTGAACGAGTTTTCTGTGTTGAATCGGTTAACAAAGGTACAAAATACATTAAATTTTAGTCATGTAAATTCTCTAAATAAATCAGAAATGTTATCAAGTGTTCCAGTATGGCCTAACTATATTCTGCCCCGTACACGACAGTCAGTAGTCACAACTGATTATAACTAATTGGATCGATTCAAAGGGGTTTGTTCCATGCATTGTTCAAACATACACATTCACTGTACAATATTGTAATAACAAGGCACACTCACAATCATGAAACACTGACCCTAAAACATTACCCACAGGGACCTCATGGATTAATGACGTATAACAGTCTAATTAATATACACTGTTTGTAGCTTTGTTTTCATAATTAATATAAAAATGTTTGTGGCTTTGTTTTAATAATTATTATCAAAGTAAAGCTACAAACAGTGTATATTAATTAGACTTAGTAGAGTTGCGAGAGATTTTTTTTTTTTTTGTAATAGAAAGATATTCAGCAGTGGTTGATTATGTCAGCGATCAATATTTTTTATATCTCAATTATGCAAATAAATCTTGTTTTTCCCGCTAAAATCATTAATGATGGTGATTGTTAATACAGATTTCTGGGCGCTTTATCTTAATCTTTAACTGAATATTGGAGCTGTAAATATTTCACACGTAAATTAAGTCGAATGAAACAAATTGTTTTTATCTAAAATACAACACTGTAATCACGAAACCATTGATGGAAAGTTTGCAAGGGGATTTATACGACGAGAGACGTACAAGACAATTAAATTATGGACTTATTTCAATTATTGTATAGTCATTTTGTCTGGTTTCGGTGGGTTTCGGAGAAAGTACATGTATATCGATGTCGCGTTTCATGTCGTACCCTGTATAAATTGTTTTTGAGGGGTGGGGAAGACCGCAGTAAAACCCACATCTATTCGGTAAATTGCTTTTATTTGACGACTATAACACATGACATATTATTGATCAATTAATAAGTCCTGACAACTAAAATTTATTAAAGAATAAACGGTAACGCCGCTGCCCAGTCGAAATTGTCCCTGGCATGTCGTACGTAAGTTACAATGAACAATAACTTTTTATAAACAAATTGTTTCAGTAATACTTTCACGGCTATGTTAGTCTCCCTTGACATTTTCTTATTTATCTTTGATTGTACTAAGAATTTCACTATCAATTTGTTGAAAAGTAGTTTTGATATCAGTTGAGTATAATCAGAATAATGCCATTTTACTTACCATACTTATAACACGTTGTTATCTATCTTATTATAGAGACTAGGTGTTCTTAGTATTATACAATTGTTAGCGGGCATTATGAGATATCAATATTACTTATCTTAAACTGACAGACGTTAAACAACGGTGCCATACTTATCACGTGAATACTGATACGACAGCTCGTCTTCACCTTGTGATTTTATCGCTAATTTCAAGATAAACCAATAGATATTTAGCTGGCTTCTCAAATATTCCTGATATAACGGCACGGTCTGTTAGAATAAATAATTTTATTTATTTGTTTATCTTTGACTAGCATTTTTTTCGTCAAAGATCAGAAATAACTTCAAATACTTGCTTAAAGCCAACTTACTCAACTATAACATAAATATAAGCTGATTAAGTATTTTGCCAGGGCACTAGAGGTTTGTTACAATAATTCTAACTGTCCTCTTTTGTTCAATCTGATTAAAACAGATGTCCTATTTCGTTTTTAAAGTTCAAAACTTCGTTTTACTTGTCTTTACTACACTAGAATCTGGAAGAGTTGGCGTAAGAGATTAGCCAATGAAACGGTCTGTTACGGCGAGCTTTAGGCGTATTTTGCATGGAACTGTGGGTAATCCACTGGCAACATCAGTGCTGATTGTTTAATCAATGACTGACGACATAGGGTCAAAAGTCTCTCGTATGACCTCTTATGTGACCTATCGCTATAACCAGTCAGATCTTCGTGTAGTGTAGGCCATCGCATATAATAATATAAAAAAACGAAACGAAATATAGATCTATATTTTAATCAGATTATCTTTTTTTTCTCACAAGAATACAATTGAACTGGTAAAGAGATGAAGATTTTAGGTGAAGTTTCTGGGATTGCATGGGTTTAAGAAGGGGCATGGGTTTAACACATTGTTGGAGTTAAAGAAGTTGTTGTTGCGACTATGGTTCAAAACAACTAATTATATTGTTTCTATATATATTTTTGCAAAATTTTCATTAATGTCACAAATGGTTTATTCATTAACCTCATCGAAGTTATGTTTCCAAACTAGGTTGGGTGGTTTGACAATAAGACTAAACCCCATGGAATTACAGAGCCGTTTGTTTATTATTTATACCACTATAATACCCTACAGTCTGTCGGGGTTTGTTTTGAACAATGAATGAGATATTCAAAAATAAATGGAAAAAAAGCATTAAAAAAAAAAACAGTTCTCACCAAATTCATTGTAAACCCAAATTATCTATAGTTACAGTTCATCAAAATTAGCGTGTACATCCCTTCAAAAACCTGTTAACCATTTGTACTTATCAAATACGCGTTAGCATCGATTCTTTGTATTTTACCGTATTATTATCTATATTATATCATCTATTTACACAAATAAATAACTTGTGGCTAATAAATGGAAGCTTCATCACTTATTGATTATGACAGCTTAATACAAGAGAGCAAACCGTATGAAAGGAGTGGGATGACTACGTCGTTCCCTTGATGAAAACCTGGTTCTATATCTCGCGCCTCATTAGATACCATTAAAAGAAGATTGTTAGTGAATTGTAAAAGTCTTATAGCTATTTTCACTGTGATTGTAACATCACTAGACAGCTATATCGTCAGAATTTATTTGTTGCATGAAAAACTGTTATCTTTATAAATCTCTTGTATGACATTAATCATAAATATATGTTTTTGCTGAGTAGTTTGTCCTTTCAAACTTTTTTTTTCATCAGTCTGCATAATTATTTTGCAAGATCCATTAACGATATGAATAAGTAGGCCTACAAAAACATATCAATACATGCCACAAAAACGAATGGCATGCGCGTGGGCTTATATCAAGCCCCACTATTGTCTATCATTTTTCCGCTTTTCAACAAAGTTCCTCATTCGATTTAGCCAAAATTAGAAAAAAATAATTAGGGTTTCACACTGCGTAGCTTGTGTGAAACACTATTGTTTTTGTTAAAATTATTATTAGGGTTTCACACTGCGTAGCTTGTGTGAAACACTATTGTTTTTGTTAAAATTATTAGGGTTTCACACTGCGAAGCTTGTGTGAAACACTATTGTTTTTGTTAAAATTATTATTCTTATTATTATTAGGCTTTCAGACTTTCGTCTGAAAGCCTATTGTGATTACTAAAATTATTATTAAGCTTTCATATTACATATGAAAGCTTATTGTTTCTGTTAAGATTATTATTGTTATTTTTTTTTTTGTGTTTTGTCCACAAATCGGATTTCTCAGAATCTAACGATAGGATCGTTCTGAAACTTTTACCTATCCCCCCAAAAATGGGTGGTGGCTGTTGATTAAATATATTTTCAAAACGTTTTACGAATCCGAAATCACCGAATTTTACGAACGAAAAAACTGACAATGCATAGTCGTAACTTTGTTATTTTTTGACCGATTTTACTAATTCTTTTTTCTTTGAATACCTTGAAAAAAATCATTTTCATCAGCAGTTTCGCATTTTCGAATTTCGAAAATTCGTCGCTGTGATTTCGAACCGGAAGTTTAGACCAATTTGTCAACTTCTTTAATAGTTGTACGATTTTCAAGAAATTTAGTGTATAAGTAGATGTTACCGATGTGACTTCAAAAATATAATTAGAAATTTTCTAAATTATCTCCCCTTGGTGAAATTAAGGATCAAAGTTTTCAAAAAAATCGTCGAAATATAGGTCAGAATAACCTAATTTTTTTTTTCGATACTAGACAAGGAATTACTGATTCGTACACAAAATATGGAGTTTGTCGATCGAACCGGAAGTGCCACCATCTTGAAACGTGAAAAATCAATAAGGCTTTTTTGCTATTTTACTTACAGACTCGGGGGTTATATTTTCTGAATCCTTGTAGGAAGGCCTAAAAAATGTCGCGAACAGAATTTTGATTTAGGTCAACCGGGAGTCACCATTTTGAATTGAAAATCAAAAATAGAAGCAATTTGAAGGGCCGAGACTTTTGAGCACAATAACTCTCCTTCTAATTAAGCTAGAATGTTCTAACTTGGTGTAGACGTTCACTAGGTCAATGTTATGATGAAGTTCAAAGATGAGCATTTTCTGCTTAGGGTAAGCAGAGATAAGCATATTGATTTGTTGATTCTTTAGGGCACGATAACTTCGGTTATAATGAAGAGAGGGCGGTGAAACTTTTGTCAATAGAGAGTCTAATAGCTAGCCTGTTGTGTGAAATCATTGTATCATTTTTTTTAAATATCAGGGATAGCCGAAAAAAGGTGATTGAAAATCCAAAAAGTCGTATTTTTACAACTTGGAGTATGTTTAGAGGTCTTTCTCGTAAAGTCAACATAATATTTGTTGGGAACTTCTTCTACAAAGAGTCTTATTGGTAGTCTTTTCTATGAAACCATCGATCAACAGTCCAACATATCAGGAGTAGAAGAACAAAAGGATCGAACATTGAAAACGGCACCCTTTCATTGTTAAGCGAAACATGCAGTGTGGGTGACTACAATCTACACATTTAGTCATCGTATAGAGCTTATTCAACAGTATCGAATTCCAACTGCTTAGGGATATTTTACGTGCACTCCAATGTGTACACGGGACCGTGGTTTTCGTCCCATCCGAACTAGACAGCCGTTCTGCCTCACTGACAAGGGGGAACCACGCCGGGAAATCGAGATGAACTTTCTCCGTGCAGAATTTTCAATTCAAGCCAAACTTTTATTGCATACGATTACGCTGGTCAGTTGGAGCTTATTTTCAAAAGTTTTGTAATAATCGGTTGGTAATTAAAGTACCATGCACATTAAACTGTTAAAACAGAAAATTTCGCCCGGTTCAAATGTTTCTTGCTATAAGTCAGCAATTTTCCGAATTCAGGGAGGCTGAATGGCTGAATGGTTAGCATGTGCGCGCTGTATCGTAACGTCTGTCATTGAGTCAACGGGCGTCGTTTCGATCGCCAGGTTGCACGTGACATGGAATATGATGTCCAACCCCGTTTATTGCGAACGATTAAGCTGTTCAGGGGGAGCTTATTTTTAAAAGTTTTGTAATATTCGGTTGATAACTAAAGGTACCGTGCAAATTAAACTGTTAAAATAGAAAATTTGGCCCGGTTAAAATGTTTCTCGCTGTAGGTCAGCTAGAATGTTCAAACTTGATCGAGTTCACAGCAGAAATAACAGTGAAACGATCAACGAACTCATAGCAGAAATAACAGTGCAAAACTTAACGAATTCATAGCAGAAATGAAATGGGGTTTTACGTCCTACTCTTCTGCACCTGACCTGGGCTAATGGAAGACGGCCATACGCCACACAGTGTGCTATGAGGGAATTTTTGCCCGGGCAAGGGATCTTTTACGTGCACTCCAATGTGTACACGGGACCTCGGTTTTTCGTCCCATCCGAACGACTAGGCAGCTGTCATTATCAGGCCCTCCTTCTGCATCACTGACAAGAGGAAACCACGCCGGAAAATCGAGATGAGCTTTCTCGGCCAAGGATCGAACACCCGACCTCCATTCTAACGAGCCAGCGCCTTGCCCGCTTAGCCACCGTGATTCCCATAAATAGCAATGAAACGATCAACGAATTTATAGCAGTAATAACACTTCAACAATTAACGAATTCGTAGCAGAAATAACGATGAAACAATTAACGAATTCGTAGCAGAAATAACAATGAAACGTTCAACGAAATCATAGCCGACAATGCATAGTCGTAACTTTGTTATTTTTTGACCGATTTTACTAATTCTTTTTTCTTTGAATACCTTGAAAAAAATCATTTTCATCAGCAGTTTCGCATTTTCGAATTTCGAAAATTCGTCGCTGTGATTTCGAACCGGAAGTTTAGACCAATTTGTCAACTTCTTTAATAGTTGTACGATTTTCAAGAAATTTAGTGTATAAGTAGATGTTACCGATGTGACTTCAAAAATATAATTAGAAATTTTCTAAATTATCTCCCCTTGGTGAAATTAAGGATCAAAGTTTTCAAAAAAATCGTCGAAATATAGGTCAGAATAACCTAATTTTTTTTTTCGATACTAGACAAGGAATTACTGATTCGTACACAAAATATGGAGTTTGTCGATCGAACCGGAAGTGCCACCATCTTGAAACGTGAAAAATCAATAAGGCTTTTTTGCTATTTTACTTACAGACTCGGGGGTTATATTTTCTGAATCCTTGTAGGAAGGCCTAAAAAATGTCGCGAACAGAATTTTGATTTAGGTCAACCGGGAGTCACCATTTTGAATTGAAAATCAAAAATAGAAGCAATTTGAAGGGCCGAGACTTTTGAGCACAATAACTCTCCTTCTAATTAAGCTAGAATGTTCTAACTTGGTGTAGACGTTCACTAGGTCAATGTTATGATGAAGTTCAAAGATGAGCATTTTCTGCTTAGGGTAAGCAGAGATAAGCATATTGATTTGTTGATTCTTTAGGGCACGATAACTTCGGTTATAATGAAGAGAGGGCGGTGAAACTTTTGTCAATAGAGAGTCTAATAGCTAGCCTGTTGTGTGAAATCATTGTATCATTTTTTTTAAATATCAGGGATAGCCGAAAAAAGGTGATTGAAAATCCAAAAAGTCGTATTTTTACAACTTGGAGTATGTTTAGAGGTCTTTCTCGTAAAGTCAACATAATATTTGTTGGGAACTTCTTCTACAAAGAGTCTTATTGGTAGTCTTTTCTATGAAACCATCGATCAACAGTCCAACATATCAGGAGTAGAAGAACAAAAGGATCGAACATTGAAAACGGCACCCTTTCATTGTTAAGCGAAACATGCAGTGTGGGTGACTACAATCTACACATTTAGTCATCGTATAGAGCTTATTCAACAGTATCGAATTCCAACTGCTTAGGGATATTTTACGTGCACTCCAATGTGTACACGGGACCGTGGTTTTCGTCCCATCCGAACTAGACAGCCGTTCTGCCTCACTGACAAGGGGGAACCACGCCGGGAAATCGAGATGAACTTTCTCCGTGCAGAATTTTCAATTCAAGCCAAACTTTTATTGCATACGATTACGCTGGTCAGTTGGAGCTTATTTTCAAAAGTTTTGTAATAATCGGTTGGTAATTAAAGTACCATGCACATTAAACTGTTAAAACAGAAAATTTCGCCCGGTTCAAATGTTTCTTGCTATAAGTCAGCAATTTTCCGAATTCAGGGAGGCTGAATGGCTGAATGGTTAGCATGTGCGCGCTGTATCGTAACGTCTGTCATTGAGTCAACGGGCGTCGTTTCGATCGCCAGGTTGCACGTGACATGGAATATGATGTCCAACCCCGTTTATTGCGAACGATTAAGCTGTTCAGGGGGAGCTTATTTTTAAAAGTTTTGTAATATTCGGTTGATAACTAAAGGTACCGTGCAAATTAAACTGTTAAAATAGAAAATTTGGCCCGGTTAAAATGTTTCTCGCTGTAGGTCAGCTAGAATGTTCAAACTTGATCGAGTTCACAGCAGAAATAACAGTGAAACGATCAACGAACTCATAGCAGAAATAACAGTGCAAAACTTAACGAATTCATAGCAGAAATGAAATGGGGTTTTACGTCCTACTCTTCTGCACCTGACCTGGGCTAATGGAAGACGGCCATACGCCACACAGTGTGCTATGAGGGAATTTTTGCCCGGGCAAGGGATCTTTTACGTGCACTCCAATGTGTACACGGGACCTCGGTTTTTCGTCCCATCCGAACGACTAGGCAGCTGTCATTATCAGGCCCTCCTTCTGCATCACTGACAAGAGGAAACCACGCCGGAAAATCGAGATGAGCTTTCTCGGCCAAGGATCGAACACCCGACCTCCATTCTAACGAGCCAGCGCCTTGCCCGCTTAGCCACCGTGATTCCCATAAATAGCAATGAAACGATCAACGAATTTATAGCAGTAATAACACTTCAACAATTAACGAATTCGTAGCAGAAATAACGATGAAACAATTAACGAATTCGTAGCAGAAATAACAATGAAACGTTCAACGAAATCATAGCCGAAATAAGAGTGGAACAATGAACGAATTAAGAACGCGTCTGCGAGAGCACCATGCAGGGGCCGGCACATGGTGGGTGACCAAATTTCACCAAATTTTTTATGTATGATGGCTAACCCCCCAAAAGTCCACCGACATAATATGAGATCAATTGAACAATTATTAGACCCTAGAAAAATAATTGAAATTATAAGATAGAAAAAAACATGAAAAATCAACAATTTAATGCTATTTTTCAGTTATTTGTTACAACTCAAGTAGATAAGGTAGATGAATGAAACTCGATAGGGTAGTAGATATGGGCCTTCAGTGTATTTCCTGAAAGTTTGATGGACCCCCTTAGAGGGATTCCTGGTTTAGGGTCTTAGTGCTGGAAGGTACCAAAAATAGCATAATTATGTACGTGATAGCATTTTAACCATATCTCACCCACTGCGGGTATATGAATTTTTTTGGAATGCTGAGTGAAAAGGTATTTATCTATAGTATTACGATCAAGAAAAAAATTGGGTAGCACTCGAACCACTTAGCAGTAAAAAAATAACTATTTCGATTCCAAAATGATGATTTTTTCCCATTTTTTGACAGATAAAACACCATTTAAGCCCTATAAACTTCTGTATTAGAGCATTGAAATGCAAATTGAGGGGGTATACCACACACCACACATACACCCGAAGAGAGTCCTCATATTCAAAAAACAAGTTCGAACGAAAAATGACTGGTGTATGGGGTACTGATCCAAATACAAGAAAAATTCAATTGGAAATCGAGTGGAATAACGACTCGTGAATCTGAGCTGACCTGAGTTTTAGATGCGATTTTCAAAAAAAATCCGAGATCTGTATCAGCAGGGGGCACTTGTGAGAAAATTACTGATATCGACCCCACCGTTAATCTGCTATTGAATTTTCTGATATCAAGTCTCCGATTGGATAGATAAGGAGGGGAGACTTTGATATCAGAATATGGTCTCAGAAAATTTTTCAAAAGGTGTCCCCCGGTATTATTGGATCCTTGCTGCTTATAGAGATGAAAGATAGGCTGGCACTGCCAGGCAGGATACGCCCACATTTTCGAGAGATGGATAGAGAACAAGCAATACCGGAAGTGATTTTTCCTATGTGCAAATATCGAAATGAATTAAGATCTTTGGGTTATAAAGGTTCATTTCAGTAGGCTTCAAATTCGACTGGGGATCATGTTGCTAAGTGGGTAAATGGGATAATAATTCTGACCCCAGAGAGGCCAAAAGCTAAAAAAAAAGGTCATTTTTCGTACAATCAGGGGCCATAATTCAGGAAGTTACAATCCGATATGCACAAATATCAAAAGGAACCAAGATCTTTGGGTTATAAACATGCATGTCAAGTTTCATAAAAATCGGTTCAAAATTGTGACCTGTATAGGGTCCACAACCTTAATATAACGTATTTTCACACTAATCGCGTACAAACGGCGGTCATTTTGTCTGTCAATTTTGGTCCGATTTTCACAAAATTTTACCTCAATCTTTATTACCATGTAACGGTGATATAATCAAACGCTTTTTTAAATCGGATAATAATGTTGACCTCCAGTGGGACCACAAGCTAAAAAGGGTGATTTTTCGTACAATCAGGGGCCATAATGCAGGAAGTTACGAATCAATGAGCGCAAATATCGAAAGGAACCAAGATCTTCAGGTTATAAACATGCATGTCAAGTTTCATCAAAATCGGTTCAAAGTTGTGACCTCTATAGGGTCCACAACCTTGATATAACATATTTTCACACTATTCGCGTACAAACGGCGGCCATTTTGTCCGTCAATTTTGGTTTGATTTTCACGAAATTCAAACAGAGCCTTCATTACCATGTAACGGTGATATAATCAAACGGTTTTTTAAATCGGATAATAATTTTGACCTCCAGAGGGACCACAAGCTAAAAAGGGCAATTTTTCGGACAATCAGGGGTCATAATTCAGGAAGTTACGATCCGATGGGTGCAAATATCGAAAGGAACCAAGATCTTTGAGTTATAAACATACATGTCAAGTTTCATCAAAATCGGTTTAAAATTGTGACCTCTATAGGGTCCACAACCTTGATATAACATATTTTCACACTATTCGCGTACAAACGGCGGCCATTTTGTTTGTCAATTTTGGTCCGATTTTCACGAAATTTGAACTCGACCTTCATTACCATGTAACGGTGATATAATCGAACGTTTTTTTAAATCGGATAATAATTTTGACCTCCAGAGGGACCACAAGCTAAAAAGGGCGATTTTTCGGACAATCAGGGGCCATAATTCAGGAAGTTACGGTCCGATGGCCGCAAATATCGAAAGGAACCAAGATTTTGGGGTTATAAACATGCATGTCAAGTTTTATCACAATCGGTTCAAAATTGTGACCTCTATAGGGTCCACAATCAGGGGCCATAATCCATGAAGTTCCGATTCGATACATGCCAATATCGAAAGGAAAAGAAAAATCTTATGGGGATAAACCTATATTTCAAGTTTCGTCAAAATCAGATAAGAATTGTGACCTGTAGAGAGTCCACAAACAAATTGTGGACGGACGGACGTCCGGACGGACAGGGGCGACGACATAATACGTCCACATGAAAATGTGGGCGTATAAAAATGCAGTTTTGGACATGCATAAACGCGAATACCGCCTGTTATGCATGTCTTAAACGCCGCCATAATCCCTTCCAGAAGGGAAGGATACACTTTACGAAGTTTTCCAATAATCACGCTTCCAACAACCTGCATCAACAGTACCTAATCAAAACCATCATCATCAATAAAGATTCTCCGTGAATTGCAGCACATGGTTTCTTCTCATATTAAAATATGAGAAGATAATTACGGAATGAAAACTCAATATAATAATATATTGTTTCATCAAATACGTTGATTTTTGAAAATGTGAATTTTGAAAATCACCAAAACAACAAAATATTTAACATAAATTTTTCAATTTCAATATTGCAAATATTTCACCAAATAATGATAATACGTATTGGTTCAATATGCTCAGCCTGGAATCTACGAGTCTCATGAAGAACACCAATACTAAATTTTAACTAATCTGCAAGTGATTGTGTTGGTTTGCCTTTACCATGATGTAGGGGGTGAGAGCATAATTTAGAGGGACTCCAGGACAGTCCAAGTTAATATCTATGGGCCGGAAAAACAGTCAGACTATTTATAAAGTCATCATTCTGAAAATCAAAATTTCCAGATCTGGCGAGTAAAAGCATCCATTCCGAGTTTACATCAGTCTTTGGCAAATGAAGCCGCTGTAAATGGCTTGTAATGTCTTTGTTGCGCGTAAATTCACAATTGTAGTTTCTGAAGGATAACTGGCTAGTAAACCGCATTTTATTCGTGGAAAAAGACGGGAAAACGAGCAAACGGGGGACGCCGCCATCTTGGATGCTGACAGGCTGGATTCCAATCCCAACTTCAACAACCTGGCCCATGATCTGTTCCGGCCTTGACTGATCGATGGTGAATGAGGCTAATTCAAACCTAAAAACACAGGCAAAGACCGATTTTATTAGTGAAATAATGTCAGAAAATTAGTAATTTTCCTTAATTTCGATCGTCGAATTCAGTATTAAAGAGATCTGTGCTAGTGATTTTTTCAAAACCAAATATTAGTATTAGTTGACCTCAACCTCCATTATTAATGGATTTATCCTCAGCCCCGCAGTGGTGGAGATATAGCACCATAAAGTTCATATGTATCACCTCAGAGCAAAAACTACCTATCTACATGAATTTCTCATGGTCCAAACTATGTCGGAAAAATTTATTGGTCATTTTTTTATGAGAGTAGTTGACAATACCTTTCATGAAAAATAATGAGAAATAATAAGATATAATCAGGCAATTTATGAGAATTATTTGAATTTAGGCCATAAATCATAAAAAAATAACGTTTTTTCAGTATAAACTGGTCATAGCTGGTTCTCTCTAACTAAAAGGTTGGTGACCCCCAAATTTCATGTGGGGTATGCGGGGTACCCAATGACCAATTCCACAAAGTTTGACCAAAATCGCCCGATATCGCTTGTGCCGCTTTTTTTCAATTTTGCATGGTTGTCTCGCGAACGCATTCTTAATAGTAGACGAGTTCATAGTAGAAAAAACAGCGAAACAATGAACGAATCATAGCAGAAACCAGAAAGCTATCAATACACTGTGAAATTTGAAACCTAAATGGCCCGGCTAGGAACAATGTCTACATGCCCGTAAAAGACTACTTAACAGTTGGAATTCGAAAGAAAAGACCGTAACGACGCTGTCCGATCAAACTTTAGTTAATTCAGTCGGCGCAACAAGATAGGTCGTTAAAACCATTTCTGTTCAGTTCATTCCATTTCCTTAAATCTATGAAAGTTGTGTGAATTGGGAATCGCGTATTACTCAACAGTTTCAGGGGAGATAAGCCGTCTTTGAGATTGGAAATCAATTTTTGATATCGACTGTGTATGATTGCTACTAGATCGATTGTGATTCAGGTTCTAATCAGTTTGGATTGAAGAATCGGGGTGGTATATGTGTGTGTGATGGGGTGGGGGTGGTGTCACAAGACGCTATATCCCATTCGCAACCACACACCTAACAAATGCAGGGTATAGGTTGCGATCAGTTCTTTCAAGATTTTCATATATTTAAGCCACTTTATTACACGCCTCATCTGAAAATGTCTGTGTAAATGTAGATAAATGTTGACCAAATAACATCTTTCACCATTTTGACTTTCAGTTACAGAACTAGCATAGGGGCGTTTTAAGGCTTATCATGGCGGAGGCTGTACTATTTTGAGGGCCCTCTGTCGCGAGGGGAGGTTCTTGATTGATGATTGTCACCCCAATGCAATGGCTGCATTCTCATTCAGTAGTGGATTCGACAGTAACAGTGTATAGAAAACGATTGAGTTGGACTCGGGGGCCCTTTCCCTTGGCATTAGGGACCCTTTTGTCATTCGTCGGACCCTTTTGTCTGTCTTTAGAGCCCTCCCTAACTAGGGCACATTTTCATTTTTCGCATCGGTTTTAGCATTTTTCTCCCGTTTTATTTTTTCAACTGCTTTGATTTCTTTCGCGGGGAGGCTGGCGCCTCCAGCGCCTCAGCTATAAAACGCTTTTGAACTAACAGTACTATTGACATAATACCGTTTTTTCCAGTAATGGTAACTCACTCGTTTCTTCAAGAATCATTCGGCATTCCAGGTATGCTACATTCTATTCGCTGTCTTCCATAGGAGCGGTAAGATGAGACCTGTTTGTGGGAAAATCCCTAAACAATATGCGAGGGTGGAATAATCGTACATTACTTTAAGGTTTGCGTGAAGTAATTGTCGAAATTACAGTTATATGCACTGAATAACCATGACACGGAGAGAGAGAGAGAGAGAGAGAGAGAGAGAGAGAGAGAGAGAGAGATGGGGTTTAACGTCCACTCGACGCAAACTAGGTCATTTTGGGACTAACATATGGTTTAATTTTATTTCAATAATCTGCTTGCGCATATTAACAGTGGGAGGAAACCGCAGGTCCCGAGATAAACCCATGAGATTGGACAGGCGAGATTGTAGGTTAGGGTTAGGGTAAGCGCTAAGGTTAGGTCTTGGGTTAGGATTAGGATTAGCGATATCCCTATTTACATCTCGTGACCTTTGACCAAACGTAATGAAGACAGGATGTGACGTATATATGCACATTGAGGTTATCAAGCTATAGACCGGACTAGTAGTAAGCTATAAACGGATAAATAACAAGAGTTTATATGTATATTATTTTATTAAATTTATATATATCTTAACTCCCTGATTTACGTATATACATTATGCATGAACAATAGAAACTATATACTAGTATTTATAAGTATTAAAGCTATGGTAATATTATGCTATCAAATAGCCGTATTGTCTTAATATTTGTTGTAACCGCAACCTTGATAGTTATTGTAAGAAGGATAACGGTTGTAGTTGTTGTATCCGTTACCGTATCCGTTGTTATTGTAGTTGTTATATCCCTTCCCATATTCGTTGTTATTGTGGCCATTGTTGTAACCGTTGTTGTAATTGTAGGGGCCGTTGTAACTATTGTATCCTTTATTATTGTATTGGTTGTACTTGTATAGTCCGTTGTTGTATCGTTACCAACGATACCATGACCAATTCCGTGTCCAACAATACCGTGTCCGATACCGTTACCAACGATGTCATGCCCAATGCCGTTACCAATCTTTCCATGTCCAATAAGTCCGTGTCCGATTCCGTTTCCAATGATACCATGTCCGATACCGTTACCAACGATACCATGACCAATTCCGTTTCCAACAATACCGTGTCCGATACCGTTACCAACGATGCCATGCCCAATGCCGTTACCAATCTCTCCATGTCCAATAAGTCCGTGTCCGATTCCGTTTCCAATGATACCATGTCCGATACCGTTACCAACGATACCATGACCAATTCCGTTTCTAACAATACCGTGTCCAATACCGTTACCGATACCGTTACCAACAATACCATGACCAATTCCGTTACCAATAACACCGACTTTGCCAACAGCTACTATTCCGTGTCTGAGTCGGTTTCCTTGGATACCATGTCCAATACCATGGTTGAGTCCGTTGCCAATAGCTCCTACACCAACAAGACCATGTCCAACACCGGCATGTCCTCTTCCATATCCTTTACCAATTCCGTTTGCAAAGACACCAACACCATGTCCGAAACCGTGTCCGATTTTAGCATCGATGTATTGGGAAGCAGCTACTGTCAAACAGACAGCGAAAGCGACGAAAGCCTGAAAAAGAAAAAAAAACCATGTGTTTTACAGAAATAGCCGTAGATTTGATTCCATACTAAAAAAAAATCGCGAGGGTTTATTTATAACCAAAAACTTGACAATCAAGAAATTTTACTGTGCCGCCATTATTTAGTACATGATCGAGTTTTGGCGTTACCAGGCAAAATCACAAGTAATATTCAACTCTGGGTAATAATTTACACTTTTTATAATTTACCGTTCTGGCCCTATGAATATAAAACTGCCTTTAATACAATGTCAAGGGCGATAAGCAATAATACAACAGTGACGATGCAATACCATGTTCAACCCTCGGTAATTTCTACCAGTTTTAAATTTAAAGATGGACCTATGGGTATGCATGCCAAGTGCGATAAGCAATCATATAAAAATTTAGTATGTAATGAAACTTATTAGTGCTATACCAAATTAGATATCAGGTTTCTTGTCTAGAAAGTTCAAGTATATCCCATCTGGGTCACGATCCTTGTCACTACATACCGCTAATTAGAAGTATTGAAGATTATTTAGTCAACAAGTTAAATTTACTCTCTGTAGATTGTTACAATGTTTTACTGTATTAGGCCAGTCTGTACAGAACAGAGGGCGAAAAAGCAAGTCCCATTTAGGATTTCAGGGTCCGGGTATGCTTATCTTAAAACTTCAAAGATTTGAAATCTTATACGGAGTAGGGCAAAAGTCCTACTTTATACACCGACTGGAACATTGAAGACAATCAGGTAGATTTTGCCCGGACATCTGTATCACGATATACTCTATCAAGGAATCTTTTACGTGCACGCCAATGTGCACATTGAACATTGCTTTTCGTCCCATCCTGACAATTAGACACTATTCCCTGTCAGACCGGGCAGACCTACTGTCCTGTACAGCTAACAAGGGCAGTCAAGCCTGTACAATTGACTTTCTGGTCAAACCCCGGGAGAGAGCCCAAGACCTACTGGTTAGTTAATCAGTGTCTCTTATCACTGAGCCACCATGATCCCCATACATTAAAAACGCAGAGTTCGTTGATGAGCATATTATGCTTAGGGTAAGCAGAGATAAGCAATTAGATTGGTTGATGATTTTGGACACTTTCACTTCAGTCAGAGTGATGAAACTTGGTGTATAGTTTCATTACATCAATATCTTGAATACGTTCGACAATGAGCATTGTCTGCCCTGGATAAGCAGAGCGATGAGCAATTTGATTGGTCGAGAATTTGAAACAAAATAACTCTCCTTCTAATTGGGGCAGAATGTTCAATCTTGGTGAAGGCGTTCATTAGGTCAGTGCCATAAAGGAGTGCGAAGATGAGCATTGTCTGCTTACAGTAAGCAGAGATAAGCAATCTGATTGGTTGATTCTTTGGGGCACGATAACTTTGGTTATAATGAAGTGAGAGTGACAAAATTCCAAATATAGATTCATTATGTCATTACCTTGACTAAGTTTGATGTTGAGAATTTCTGCGTAGATTTAGGAGCAATAAGCAATTTGACAGATCACATTGGAACATAACACCTCTGTTTCTAATTAAGGTAGAATTTGAACCGGTTGAATTGTTTCTCGTTATAACTCGGTGAGTTTTTGGCGGATTTCATTAATTCTTTTTCCTTTTTAAGATTCTTTATATAACTCTTGAGATGCGACAGAAACTGACCGTGAATATGAAAGCTTTAATATCTGCTTAGCAGATCTAGTTATTTATTATTATTATTTTATTTTTCGGGGGAGCCTATTTCTCAGTGTCTGTAACAGATACAGATCTGGGACGTAATTTTCTATCAGGAAACCATATAGTGGCCATCCCTTCCACTGTATTTGAAACTTCTGCGCAGACCGGAAGTGGCCGAATTTTGTGCGTTGCCAAAAAATTAAAAAACGGCCGTAGATTCGTCAATTCTGTACCTATTTTCATACAAATTACATTTTTGGAAACCCTGAGTCTTTTGTCGGACGATAGCAGTTGAAAATTTTGCAATTTAGAAACTTCGCCGCTGACTTCTAGCATTCGAAAAATGAAAATATGTTGTTTAAGACACATTTTTTGTTATTTTTCAAAATTTTCAAATTTGACCTACATTTTTGGATACCTGAAGGTAATCCGGTTCCAGTAATATAAGTTTCATTCAGAGTCATCGCCCTTTATTTTTCGATTTTTTTCGAATTTTCTTCACATTTTGTGAGCTTAAGTTTCGTTTTACGGCCGGATCGACGTTTCTGAAATTCCTGGAACATGAAGTAATATGGTCAAACCACCGTTTAAAGCAATTTCAACAACAATCCGTAAACCGGAAGTAGTCGAAATACTATGCGATATTTTGAAAAAAACGTGAAAAATTGGTGTTTTGGGTAAAAACACGATTTTTCCGTCCGATATCAACGGATTAAACAAATTAAGGTATCATTTGGTCGGGCGGTAATTGGACCACTGAATGATACCCAATTCGTACGGATACGATCAGCAGGAAGCAAAATATGGATCGCTGAAAATCAAGTATTTTCTGATTTGGAGCGTTTTTAGATGCCTGTATCTCGAAAACTGCTCCACAGTTTTTTATGAAACTTTCTCTATCGAGAGACCTTGCAGTAATCTTGTGTACGAAACATTCCATTACGACTTTGAAATATCTGGAAAAGGTGAAATAACGGACTGAAAATCGAAAAAAGTCGAAAAATCGTGAAATTTTGGAAAATGCTCTGCTATTTTTCTATTTTAAGAGATTTTCAAAAAAAATTTGTATATTCAGATCGCTGACCTAATTACGATTCTAACGATGTATAATATGTATGTAGTTATTGAAATTTAATTTTTGATATTTTAAATTTTTTGCATTTTTGGCATTTTTGAACCTAGGATTTCTCAGGGGCATTTTATCTGATCAGATAATGTAATATATCATTACAGAGCCCTGTGGCTATTTTAGTGCCTAAACCGGTTATCAAAACTATATCGACAATAATAACCATACCGGAAGTATTCAAGAAATGTAAAAAAAAAGGTTAAAAACATTGTCGCACTTGCAAAAAACTTGATTTTTCCCTTAGGTAATAGCGGACCAAAAGAACTAAAGTGTCGTTGGATAGCCCTATTAATGGACCATCATATGGTATCTAAATAATACGATATCGATGGTAAGGAAATAAATTATTGTGTGCCAAAAATCTAGTATTTTCCGATTTTTTAACATTCTGAGACGTCCTTTTCTCGAAAACGACGCCGCAGATTTTTCTTAAACTTTTCTTACTCAAAGTCCTATCGGTTGTCTATATAGTGAATCCAAAATGAAAAGCATTGAAATAATATAAGTGGTCGAAAAATGGCCTCAAACTTTGAAAAAAACTGAAAAATCGTTAAATTTTTGGAAACGCTCTTTAATTTATCTTTTTTTCCCAAACTACTCAATGGATGTTTCTGACACTTCTGGTACAGAAAGTTAATTATCCAGAGAACTTCGTAAAGCTATCATGACAACGATCGTAAAACCGGAAGTAGTCGAAAAAATGTCCGATATTTTGAAAAAAAATATTTTTTTTACGAAAACCTTTTTTATTTATGAATATTTTTTGATGATATTTTACACAGGGTTAAAAATATCATCCTACTTGAGCAGAAATGAGAAAAAAAATTGTCTCGGTAATTTGCGTTAGCCGCCATCGGCTAATTTAGTTTTTCGTACCCAGAAAAATTATTTATTGTTCGATTTGTATAAAACAAAGTTCATATGCACCGTGGTCACAATTGCAATTTTTTTTGTTACGGTGAAATTTTTCTGTCGGCAACGGAAGTGACGTAATATTAACAAAAACTACAATTTTGACAGTTCGGTACCACTTTTTGAAAGCAAATATTATTTTTTTTTTCAAAACTGATATAACTAAAAGGATGCACCCTGCAAAGGTGCACAAAATCCTTAGCTCATATTTTTTAATTTCAATTTCATTTTCGGGCAATTTCGAATAAAATGTAAAATAAAGTGTAAAATTCAGTTATTTACAATTCATTCAGCGTCTTCATATTTTGAAATATTTATTTGTAATTTTCATAAACTCGTAGCAATAATCCAGACGAAGAGAATGTATGCGAAAATTAGTTTGTAATATGAGCAGTTGCCGAGAAATATGCAATTTTGCATGCATCACTTTTCACGTTATTTTGCCTATAAAAGAGTGAATTATTATTCGATTTGCAATAATTTTTTGCCATTTGATGCCTAATGCCAATTTGGACTAGGTCAAGCCAATTTTAAATTTTCACTGTGACCGGAAATGACGTCATTTGGGCAAAAACTGTATTTTTAACCTAAAAAACAAATATTTTATTCAAATGAGTCTGCCTTATAATATTTTTAAAATCATGATATTTGATTCCCACCAACGAATAGAATAAAGCCATACGACCATACGGATACCACAAAATGGTTTCTAACTTGTACGGTTACAGAGAAATAGGCGATCTTCTATAAGTCACTTTTCAAGGTTTTTGGTCTATAAAAGTGTCAATTATTATTCGATTTTTATAATTTTTTTACCATTTGATGCCTTATGCCATTTATGACTTCTATAAACTAAATTAACATTTTCAATATCTCCGGAAGTAATGTAATTTTTGCAAAAAACGTATTTTTAGCCATCAAAACAAACATTATATTGAAGGGATTTATATTTATTATTCGTTTAACTTTATAACGTCTGACTCTAATGGGCAGTAAGATTGAATCAATACCATCATATTGATATCAAGAAAAGGCTTCTAGCATGTTCCCTTGTCGAATAATAGCCAATTTTCTCAGGGTCACTTTTAAATTTTATACCTTCTTAATTTCAGTTTATGGGTTATAGGTTGATTATTTATTGCCCGATATGTATAAAACAAAGTTTGTATTTTGTATGTTGCGAATTTTCGACTTATTTTTCACCTATAAAAATTTCTTTCGGCACCGGAAGTGACGTAATTTTGCCATAATTTACAATTTTGACCGGTCTTTTCGCCAGCAAATATTACTTTTACATATGATAGAGGGTGTCACTGAAGCAAAACAACTAAAGTATACTTTGGTAGCTCAATGGATCGGCTATGGTATAATGAACTTCCTGTATGATTCCTGAAAGCCGGTTCAGTGCTGCTTGCAGGTCTAGTTATTATTATTCTTCTTTTGTTTTGAGTAGATCTCAGCAACTGCTTGTCGCATCGTTACGATTTCTTCGGTTTTACTGGGAAAGTGGGTGTGACTTAGAGGATAAAGCTATTTTGAACGTTCTGCGACAATGCGAAATGTCCGAAATCACCGAAGTTATCGTTTTTGAAAATATTGCAGTAATTTTAACAATAATCATTGGATTTTAACTTTCGATACATTTTAGCATAGCCTGAGACAGGGCACATAGCTACGCTTCTTTCGATTTTTGATTTTCGGCAAATCTTCGGAGATATTAGGCGCCAAATTTCGTAAATTTAAAATTTTACAAAAAACATTTTTATTTATGAATATTTTTTAGTCGTATTGTGCACAGAATTAAAGAGTCATCTGTCTTGTGCAAAAATGTTAAAAAATTTTGTCTCAGTAATTTTCCTTGGCCGCCATTGGCTAATTCAGTTTTTCAGTCCTAGATTAATTTTTTATTGTTCGATTTGTATAAAACAAAGTTCATATGCTTCGTTGTCTCAATTGTCATTTTTTTTATTACCGGAAGTGATATCTGTCGGCACCGGAAGTGGCATAATTTTACCAAAAACTACAATTTTGACAGTTAGGTACATTTTTTGAAAACAAATATTATTTTTTGGAAAAATTATTTGACTCAAAGAGTGTGCCCTTTCAAGGCGCAAAAAATGTCGGAAGCAGTTTTTTTAATTTCGATTTCATTTTCGAGCAAATTCGATTAAATGGCTAAAAATGGTGTAAAATTGACCTATTTACAACCTATTCAGGCTTTTCAGATTTTAAAATATTTCTTCGTAACTTTTATAAACTTGTAGCTATAATCCATACGAAGAAAATGTATGTTAAAATTAGTTTGTAATATAAGCAGTTCCCAAGAAATGGGCAGTTCTGTACAAGTCACTGTTTTCGTTATTTTGCCTGTAAAATAGTCAATTATTATTGGATTTTTATAAAAGTGACATCATTTGATTCAAAAAGCATGTAGCGTCATATCAAGTTGATTACAATTTAAAATTGACACCGGAAGTGACGTCATTTGGTCAAAAACTGCATTTTAAACTTTTTAAATCAATGTTTTATTCAACCATGAATAACTTAATATGTATTAATAATTTTAACTTTTAGTTTAAATTCACATATAAATACAACTCATATGGTCATATAGATATCATAAAATTGTTTCTAACTTGTTCGGTTGCCGAGAAATAGACGGTTTTCTACAGGTCACTTTTGAAGGTTTCGGGGCCATAAAAGTGTCAATTATTATTCGATTTTCATAAACGTTACACCATGTTATACCTAATGCCATTTGTGATTTCATACAAGTAATTTAAGATTTTCATTATCACCGGAAGTAACGTCATTTTGGCAAAAACTGAATTTTTAGCCTTCAAAACAGATATTTTATTCAAATGAGTCTGTTTTGAAATCTTTTTCAAATTATGGTATTTGATGCCAATCAACAAATAGAATGAACCCATACGATCATACAGATACCACAAAATGGTTTCTAACTTGTACGGTTGCAGAGAAATAGCAGATTTTCTACAAGTCACTTTTCAAGTTTTTTGGTCTTTAAAAGTGGCAATTATTATTCGATTTACATAAAATTTTCACTATATGATATCGTATGCCATTTCTGATTTCATAAAACTAATTGAACATTTTCATTAACACCGGAAGAAATGTAATTTTTTCAAGATCATTTACAAGTATGTATAAAATGAATTGATATTGCTGGATTTGGTTGATTCTGCATCCATTTTATTTGTGTGCAATGTTAATTTGGAAACCTGTTTAATGGTTTCGTTGGTACCGGAAGTGACATATGTTCAAGGGTAACTTGGCACCGGAAGTGACATGTTTAAGGGTAACGTGGCACCAGTGAAACCCGTCATTCCTGCATGCAGGTCTAGTTATTCTTATTAGGCTTTCAGACTTTCGTCTGAAAGCCTATTGAGATTACTAAAATTATTATTATTATTATTAGGGTTTCACACTGCGTAGCTTGTGTGAAACACTATTGTTTTTGTTAAAATTATTAGGGTTTCACACTGCGTAGCTTGTGTGAAACACTATTGTTTTTGTTAAAATTATTATTCTTATTATTATTATTATTATTATTATTATTATTCAGATTCCAATTTGAATAGATCTCAGCAACTACGTGTCGCATCGTTACCATTTCTTCGGTTTTACTGGGAAAGTGGGTGTGACTTAGAGGATAAAGCTATTTTGAACGTTCTGCGACAATGCGAAATGTCCGAAATCACCGAAGTTATCGTTTTTGAAAATATTGCAGTAATTTTAACAATAATCATTGGATTTTAACTTTCGATACATTTTGGCATAGCCTGAGACAGGGCACATAGCTACGCTACTTTCGATTTTTGATTTTCGGCAAATCTTCGAAGATATTAGGCGCCAAATTTCGAAAATTTAAAATTTTACAAAAAACTTTTTTATTTATGAATATTTTTTAGTCGTATTGTGCACAGAATTAAAGAGTCATCTGACTAGTGCAAAAATGTTAAAAAAATTTGTCTCAGTAATTTTCCTTGGCCGCCATTGGCTAATTCAGTTTTTCAGTCCTAGATTAATTTTTTATTGTTCGATTTGTATAAAACAAAATTCATATGCTTCGTTGTATCAATTGTCATTTTTTTTATTACCAAAAGTGTTATCTGTCGGCACCGGAAGTGGCATAATTTTACCAAAAACTACAATTTTGACAGTTATTTTTTTATTTCGAAAACAAATATTATTTTTTGGAAAAATTATTTGACTCAAAGAGTGTGCCCTTTCAAGGCGCAAAAAATGTAGGAAGCAGTTTTTTTAATTTCGATTTCACTTTCGAGCAAATTCGATTAAGAGGCTAAAAATGGTGTAAAATTTACCTATTTACAACCTATTCAGGCTTTTCAGATTTTAAAATATATCTTCGTAACTTTTATAAACATGTAGCTATAATCCATACGAAGAAAATGTATGTTAAAATTCGTTTGTAATATAAGCAGTTACCAAGAAATGGGCAGTTCTGTACAAGTCACTGTTTTCGTTATTTTGCCTGTAAAATAGTCAATTATTATTGGATTTTTATAAAAGTGACATCATTTGATTCAAAAGGCATGTAGCGTCATATCAAGTTGATTACAATTTAAAATTGACACCGGAAGTGACATCATTTGGTCAAAAACTGCATTTTAAACTTTTTAAATCAATGTTTTATTCAACCAAGAATAACTTAATATGTATTAATAATTTTAACTTTTGGTTTAAATTCACATATAAACAAAACTCATATGGTCATATAGATATCATAAAATTGTTTCTAACTTGTTCGGTTGCCGAGAAATAGACAGTTTTCTACAGGTCACTTTTGAAGGTTTCGGGGCCATAAAAGTGTCAATTATTATTCGATTTTCATAAACGTTACACCGTGTTATACCTAATGCCATTTGGGATTTCATACAAGTAATTTAAGATTTTCATTATCACCGGAAGTAACGTCATTTTGGCAAAAACTGTATTTTTAGCCTTCAAAACAGATATTTTATTCAAATGAGTCTGTTTTGAAATCTTATTCAAATTATGGTATTTGATGCTAATCAACAAATAGAATGAACCCATACGATCATACAGATACCACAAAATGGTTTGTAACTTGTACGGTTGCAGAGAAATAGCCGATTTTCTACAAGTCACTTTTCAAGTTTTTTGGTCTTTAAAAGTGGCAATTATTACTCGATTTACATAAAATTTTCACTATATGATATCGTATGCCATTTCTGATTTCATAAGACTAATTGAACATTTTCATTAACACAGGAAGTAATTTAATTTTGTCAAGATTATTTACAAGTAACAAATGTATAAAATGACTTGATATTGCTGGATTGATTGGTTGATACTGCGTCCATTTTATTTGTGTGCAATGTTAATTTGGAAACCTGTTTAGTGGTTACGCTGGTACTGGAAGTGACATATGTTCAAGGGTAACTTAGCACCGGAAGTGACATGTTTAAGAGTAACTTGGCACCAGTGAAACCCGTCATTCCTGCATGCAGGTCTAGTTATTCTTATTATTATTCTTATTATTATTCCAATTCCACTTTGACTATATCTCAGCAACTACTTGTCGCATCGTTACGATTTCTTCGGTTTTACTGGAAAAGTGGGTGTGACTTAGAGGATAAAGCTATTTTGAACGTTCTGCGACAATGCGAAATGTCCGAAATCACCGAAGTTATCGTTTTTGAAAATATTGCAGTAATTTAAACAATAATCATTGGATTTTAACTTTCGATACATTTTGGCATAGTCGGAGACAGGGCACATAGCTACGCTACTTTCGATTTTTGATTTTCGGCATATCTTCGAAGATATTAGGCGCCAAATTTCGAAAATTTAAAATTTTACAAAAAACTTTTTTATTTATGAATATTTTTTAGTCGTGTTGTGCACAGAATTAAAGAGTCATCTGACTAGCGCAAAAATAGTAAAAAAAATTGTCTCAGTAATTTTCCTTGGCCGCCATTGGCTAATTCAGTTTTTCAGTCCCAGATTAATTTTTTATTGTTCGATTTGTATAAAACAAAGTTCATATGCTTCGTTGTCTCAATTGTCATTTTTTTTATTACCAAAAGTGTTATCTGTCGGCACCGGAAGTGGCATAATTTTACCAAAAACTACAATTTTGACAGTTATTTTCTTATATCGAAAACAAATATTATTTTTTGGAAAAATTATTTGACTCAAAGAGTGTGCCCTTTCAAGGCGCAAAAAATGTAGGAAGCAGTTTTTTTAATTTCGATTTCATTTTCGAGCAAATTCGATTAAGAGGCTAAAATGGTGTAAAATTGACCTATTTACAACCTATTCAGGCTTTTCAGTTTTTAAAATATTTCTTTGTAACTTTTATAAACTTGTAGCTATCATCTTTACGAAGAGAATATGCGTGAAAATTAGTTTGTAATATAAGCAGTTGCCGAGAAATAGGCAATTTTGCATGAGTCACTTTTCACGTAATTTTGGCTGTAAAAGAATCAATTATTATTCGATTTTCAATTTTCTTTCGCCATTGGATGCCTAATGCCATAGTGGACTATGTCAAACCATTTTACCCCTTGCGCTGCCACCGGAAATGACGTCATTTGCTCAAAACTTAAATTTTAGCCTTCAAAAAACAATATTTTATTCAAATGAGTCGTATTTGTTATTTTTTTCAAATTGTGATATTTGATTCTATTGATCAAATAGATTGAACCCATACGATCATACAGATACCACAAAATGGTTTCTAACTTGTACGGTTGCAGAGAAATGGGCGATTTTCCTTAAGTCACTTTTCAAGGTTTTTGGTCTATAAAAGTGTTAGTTATTATTCGATTTTCATAAAATTTTCACCATATGATATCTTGTGTCATTTATGATTTCATAGAACTAATTTAACATTTTCAGTATCACCGGAAGTAATGTCATTTTGGCAAAAACTGTATTTTTAGCCTTCAAAACAGATATTTTTTTCAAATGAGTCTGATTTGTAATATATTTCAAATTATGATATTTGATCCCAATCAACAAATCGATTGAACCCATACGATCATATAGATACCAAAAAATAGTTTTTATCATGTACGGTTGCCGAGAAATAGACGATTTTCTACAAGTCACTTTTCAAGGTTTTTGGTCTATAAAAGTGGCAATTCTTATTCGATCTACATACTATTTTCGCCATATGATGCCTTATGCCATTTCTGATTTCGTAAAACTAATTGAACATTTTCATTATCACCGGAAGTAATGAAATTTTTCCAGGATCACTTACAAATAACATATATGAATTGATATTGCTGGATTTGGTTGATTCTTCGTCAATTTTATTTGATGTTTACAATGCTTATGTGGAAACCTGTTCGATGGTTTCATTGGTATCGGAAGTGACATATGTTCAAGGGTAACGTGGCACCGAAAGTGACGTGGCTCCAGTGAAACCCGTCATTCCTGCATGCAGGTCTAGTTTTTTTTTATTATTATTCTTTTCCGCCGGAGCCTATTTCTCTATGATCGAAAAGAGATACCGATTTGCGATCCATATTTCTATCAGGAAACTAGGTGGTGGCTACCCAATAAAGCAATTTTCAAACTTCTGCGCAGACCGGAAGTGGCCGAATTTTGAACGTTGATAAAAAATTAAAAATCGGCCGTGGTTTCGTCAATTCTCTACCTATATTCAAACAAATCACATTTTTGGAAAGCCTGAGACTTTTCCGAGACAATAGCAATCTCACATTTTGCGATTTCGAAACTTCGTCGCTGACTTCTATCGTTCGAAAATTCAAAACACGTCGCCTACGAGACAATTTTTGTTATTTTTCAAAATTTGGAAATTTGACCTAGATTTTTGGATACCTGACGTCAATCTGATTCCAGTAACATAAGTTTCATTCAGAGTTACCGCCCTTTATTTTTCGATTTTTTTCGAATTTTCTACCCATTTTGTGAGCTGTGGTGTCGTTTTACAGCCAAAATGATGTTCCTGAAACTTATGGAACATGAAGTTATAGTCCAATACCAACTGATAAAGCAATTTCGACACGGATCTTTAAACCGGAAGTGGTCGAAATAATGTGCAATATTTTGAAAAAAATGCAAAAAATGGATGTTTTCGGGGAAAACGTGATGTCTCCGTCCGATATCAACGGATTAATCAAATTAAGGTACCATTGGGTGGCACGAGGATTGTACTATCGTATGATACCCAATTCATACGGATACTATGATCAGGCAGCAAAATATGGCACGCTGAAAATCAAGTATTTTCTGATTTTTAGCATTTTTGGACGCCTGTATCTCGAAAACTTAACCGCAACTTTTTTTTAAATTTTTTCTATCGAGAGTCCTTTCGGAGGTATTTTGCATGAAGCCATCCAATAAGACTTTGAAATATCTGGAATAGGTGAAATAACGGACTGAAAATCGAAAAAAGTAAAAAAATCGTGAAATTTTGGAAAATGCTCTACTATTTTTTTATTTTAAGAGATTTTCAAAAAAAGATTGTATATTCAGATAGCTGACCTAATTACGATTCTAACGATGTATAATATGTATGTAGTTATTGAAATTTAATTTTCGATATTTTAAATTTTTTGCATTTTTGGCACTTTTGAACATAGGATTTCTCGGGGGCATTTTATCTGATCTGGTAATGTAATATATCATTACAGAGCCCTGTGGCTATTTTAGTGCCCAAACCGGCTATTAAAACTATTCCGACAATAATAACCATACCGGAAGTATTCAAAAAATTTAAAAAAAAGGTTAAAAACATTGTCGCACTTGCGAAAAACTTGATTTCTCCCTTAGGTAATAGCGGACCAAAAAACCAAAAGTGTCGTTGGATAGCCCTGTTAATGGACCATCATATGTTATCTAAATAATACGATTTCGATGGTAAGGAAATAAATTATTGTATGCCAAAAATCTAGTATTTTCCGATTTTTTAACATTCTGAGACGCCCTTTTCTCGAAAACGACTCCGCAGATTTTTCTTAAACTTTTCTTACTCAAAGTCCTATCGGTTGTCTATATATTGAATCCAAAATGAAAAGCATTGAAATAATATAGGTGGTCCAAAAATGACAGCAAACTTTGAAAAAAATTGAAAAATCGTTAAATTTTTGTAAACGCTCTTTAATTTATCTTTTTTTCCCAAACTACTCAATGGATGTTTCTGACACTTCTGGTACAGAAAGTTAAGTAGCCAAATAACTTCGTAAAGGTATCGCGACAATGATCGTAAAACCGGAAGTAGTCGAAAAAATGTCCGATATTTTGAAAAAAAAAATTTTTTTTTACGAAAACCTTTTTTATTTATGAATATTTTTTGATGGTATTTTACACAGGGTTAAAATATCATCCTACTTGAGCAGAAATGAGAAAAAAAATTGTCTCGGTAATTTCCGTTAGCCGCCATCGGCTAATTTAGTTTTTCGTACCCAGAAAAATTATTTATTGTTCGATTTGTATAAAACAAAGTTCATATGCTCCGTGGTCCAAATTGTATTTTTTTTTGTTACGGTGAAATTTTTCTGTCGGCAACGGAAGTGACGTAATATTAACAAAAACTACAATTTTGACAGTTAGGTACCACTTTTTGAAAGCAAATATTTTTTTTTTCAAAACTGATATAACTAAAAGGATGCACCCTGCAAAGGTGCACAAAATCCTTAGCTCAGATTTTTTAATTTCAATTTCATTTTCGGGCAATTTCGAATAAAATGTAAAATAAAGTGTAAAATTCAGTTATTTACAATTCATTCAGCGTCTTCATATTTTGAAACATTTATTTGTAATTTTCATAAACTCGTAGCAATAATCCAGACGAAGAGAATGTATGCGAAAATAAGTTTGTAATATATACAGTTGCCGAGAAATATGCAATTTTGCATGCATCACATTTCACGTTATTTTGCCTATAAAGGAGTGAATTATTATTCGATTTGCAATATTTTTTTCCATTTGATGCATAATGCCAATTTGGACCAGGTCAAGCCAATTTTACATTTTCACTGTGACCGGAAATGACGTCATTTGGGCAAAAACTGTATTTTTAACCTAAAAAACAAATATTTTATTCAAATGAGTCTGCCTTATAATATTTTTAAAATTATGATATTTGATTCCCATCAACGAATAGAATGAAGCCATACGACCATACAGATACCACAAAATGGTTTCTAACTTGTACGGTTACAGAGAAATAGGCGATCTTCTATAAGTCACTTTTCAAGGTTTTTGGTCTATAAAAGTGTCAATTATTATTCGATTTTTATAATTTTTTTTACCATTTGATGCCTTATGCCATTTATGACTTCTATGAACCAAGTTAACATTTTCAATATCACCGGAAGTAATGTAATTTTTGCAAAAAACGTATTTTTAACCTTCAAAAGAAACATTTTTTTGAAGGGATTTATATTTATTATTCGTTTAACTTTATAACGTCTGACTTTAATGGGCAGTAAGATTAAATCAATACCATCATATTGATATCAAGAAAAGGCTTCTAGCATGTTCCCTTGTCGAATAATAGCCAATTTTCCCAGGGTCACTTTTAATTTTTTTTACCTTCTTAATTTCAGTTTATGGGTTATAGGTTAATTATTTATTGCCCGATATGTATTAAACAAAGTTTCTATTTTGTAAAAATTTCTTTCGGCACCGGAAGTGACGTAATTTTGCCATAATTTACAATTTTGACCTTTTACGTATGATAGAGGGTGTCACTGAAGCAAAACAACTAAAGTATAGTTCGGTAGCTCAATGGATCGGCTATGGTATAATAAACTTCCTGTATGATTCCTGAAAGCCGGTTCAGTGCTGCTTGCAGGTCTAGTTATTATTATTATTATTCAGATTCCAATTTGAATAGATCTCAGCAACTACGTGTCGCATCGTTATGATTTCTTCGGTTTTACTGGGAAAGTGGGTGTGACTTAGAGGATAAAGCTATTTTGAACGTTCTGTGACAATGCGAAATGTCCGAAATCACCAAATTATCGTTTTTTAAAATATTGCAGTAATTTTAACAATAATCATTGAATTTTAACTTTCGATACATTTTGGCATAGCCGGAGACAAGGCACATAACTACGCAACTTTCGATTTTTAATTTTCGGCAAATCTTCGAAGATATTAGGCGCCAAATTTCGAAAATTTAAAATTTTACAAAAAACTTTTTTATTTATGAATATTTTTTAGTCGTATTGTGCACAGAATTCAAGAGTCATCTGACTAGTGCAAAAATGTTAAAAAAATTTGTCTCAGTAATTTTCCTTGGCCGCCATTGGCTAATTCAGTTTTTCAGTCCTAGATTAATTTTTTATTGTTCGATTTGTATAAAACAAAGTTCATATGCTTCGTTGTCTCAATTGTCATTTTTTTTATTACCGGAAGTGTTATCTGTCGGCACCGGAAGTGGCATAATTTTACCAAAAACTACAATTTTGACAGTTAGGTACCATTTTTCGAAAACAAATATTATTTTTTGGAAAAATTATTTGACTCAAAGAGTGTGCCCTTTCAAGGCGCAAAAAATGTCGGAAGCAGTTTTTTTAATTTCGATTTCATTTTCGAGCAAATTCGATTAAATGGCTAAAAATGGTGTAAAATTGACCTATTTACAACCTATTCAGGCTTTTCAGATTTTAAAATATTTCTTCGTAACTTTTATAAACTTGTAGCTATAATCCATACGAAGAAAATGTATGTTAAAATTAGTTTGTAATATAAGCAGTTCCCAAGAAATGGGCAGTTCTGTACAAGTCACTGTTTTCGTTATTTTGCCTGTAAAATAGTCAATTATTATTGGATTTTTATAAAAGTGACATCATTTGATTCAAAAAGCATGTAACGTCATATCAAGTTGATTACAATTTAAAATTGACACCGGAAGTGACGTCATTTGGTCAAAAACTGCATTTTAAACTTTTTAAATCAATGTTTTATTCAACCATGAATAACTTAATATGTATTAATAATTTTAACTTTTGGTTTAAATTAACATATAAATACAACACATATGGTCATATAGATATCATAAAATTGTTTCTAACTTGTTCGGTTGCCGAGAAATAGACGGTTTTCTACAGGTCACATTTGAAGGTTTCGGGGCCATAAAAGTGTCAATTATTATTCGATTTTCATAAACGTTACACCATGTTATACCTAATGCCATTTGTGATTTCATACAAGTAATTTAAGATTTTCATTATCACCGGAAGTAACGTCATTTTGACAAAAACTGAATTTTTAGCCTTCAAAACAGATATTTTATTCAAATGAGTCTGTTTTGAAATCTTTTTCAAATTATGGTATTTGATGCCAATCAACAAAAAGAATGAACCCATACGATCATACATATACCAAAAAATGGTTTCTAACTTGTACGGTTGCAGAGAAATAGCAGATTTTCTACAAGTCACTTTTCAGGTTTTTTGGTCTTTAAAAGTGGCAATTATTATTCGATTTACATAAAATTGTCACTATATATCGTATGCCATTTCTGATTTCATAAGACTAATTGAACATTTTCATTAACACCGGAAGTAATTTAATTTTGTCAAGATCATTTACAAGTAACAAATGTATAAAATGACTTGATATTGCTGGATTGATTTGTTGATTCTACGTCCATTTTATTTGTGTGCAATGTTAATTTGGAAACCTGTTTAGTGGTTTCGTTGGTACCGGAAGTGACATATGTTCAAGTGTAACTGGGCACCGAAAGTGACATGTTTAAGAGTAACTTGGCACCAGTGAAACCCGTCATTCCTGCATGCAGGTCTAGTTATTATTATTATTATTATTATTTACCGCGGGGGCCTAGATCTCCATGATCGAAAACAGATATCGATCTGGAATTAGATTTTCTATTGGGAAACCATGTGGTGGCTACTTGATAAAATATTTTTGAAATTTCTGCGCATACCGGAAGTGACAGAACTTTGCACGTTGTCTAAAAATTGAAAATCGGCCATAGTTTCGTCAATTCGTTATCCATTTTCAAACAAATTACATTTTTGGAATCCCTGAATCTTTTCTGAGACAATGGCTATCTCACATTTTTCAATTTCGAACATTCGTCTATGACTTTTATCGTTCGAAAATTGAAAACATGTTGTTTACGAGACCATTTTTGTCATTTTTCAAAATTTTTAAATTTGACCTACATTTTTGGATACCTGAAGTCCATCCGATTCCAGTAATATAAGTTTCATTCAGAGTTATCGCCCTTTATTTTTCGATTTTTTTCGAATTTTCTTCCCATGTTGTCAGCTCGGGTTTCGTTTTATGGTAGAATTGACGTTTCTGAAACTTCTAGAACATGAAGTTATAGTCCAATACCAACGTATAAAGCAATTTCGACAAGAATCCTTAAACCGGAAGTGGTCGAAATAATGTGCAATAT
Source organism: Patella caerulea (assembly GCA_036850965.1). Taxonomy (NCBI): domain Eukaryota; kingdom Metazoa; phylum Mollusca; class Gastropoda; family Patellidae; genus Patella; species Patella caerulea. The sequence continues at coordinate 22,061,425 of JAZGQO010000011.1, forward strand.
TTTGAAAAAAATGCAAAAAATGGATATTTTGGGGAAAAACGCGAATTCTCCGCCCGATATCAATGGATTAAAGAAATTAGGGTACCATTGGACTGCACTAGGATTGTGCTATCGTATGATACCCAACCCGTACGGATACGATGAGCAGGCAGCAAAATATGGCACGCTGAAAATCAAGTATTTTCTGATTTGGAGCGTTTTTGGACGCCTGTATCTCGAAAACTTAACCGCAACTTTTTTTGTAATTTTTTCTATCGAGAGTCCTTTCGGAGGTATTTTGCATGAAGCCATCCAATAAGACTTTGAAATATCTGGAATAGGTGAAATAACGGACTGAAAATCGAAAAAAGTCGAAAAATCGTGAAATTTTGGAAAATGCTCTGCTATTTTTTTATTTTCAAAGATTTCCAAAAAACGATTGTATATTCAGATAGCTGACCTAATTACGATTCTAACGATGTATAATATGTATGTAGTTATTGAAATTTAATTTTCGATATTTTAAATTTTTTGCATTTTTGGCACTTTTGAACCTAGGATTTCTCAGGGGCATTTTATCTGATCAGATAATGTAATATATCATTACAGAGCACTGTGGCTATTTTAGTGCCCAAACCGGTTATTAAAACTATACCGACAATAATAACCATACCGGAAGTATTCAAAAAATGAAAAAAAAGGTTAAAAACATTGTCGCACTTGCGAAAAACTTGATTTCTCCCTTAGGTAATAGCGGACCAAAAGAACTAAAGTGTCGTTGGATAGCCCTATTAATGGACCATCATATGGTATCTAAATAATACGATATCGATGGTAAGGAAATAAATTATTGTATGCCAAAAATCTAGTATTTTCCGATTTTTTAACATTCTGAGACGCCCTTTTCTCGAAAACGACGCCGCAGATTTTTCTTAAACTTTTCTAACTCAAAGTCCCATCGGTTGTCTATATAGTGAATCCAAAATGAAAAGCATTGAAATAATATAGGTGGTCCAAAAATGGCATCAAACTTTGAAAAAAATTGAAAAATCGTTAAATTTTTGTAAACGCTCTTTTATTTATCTTTTTTTCCAAAACTGCTCAATGGATGTTTCTAACACTTCTGGTACAGAAATTTAAGTATCCAAAGAACTTCGTAAAGCTATCACAACAACGATCGTAAAACTGGAAGTAGTCGAAAAAATGTCCGATATTTTGAAAAAAATTATTTTTTTTACGAAAATCTTTTTTATTTATGAATATTTTATGGTGATATTTTACACTGGGTTAAAATATCATCGTACTTGAGCAGAAATGAGAAAAAAAATTGTCTGGGTAATTTGCGTTAGCCGCCATCGGCGAATTTAGTTTTTCGTACCCAGAAAAATTATTTATTGTTCGATTTGTATAAAACAAAGTTCATATGCTCCGTGGTCCCAATTGTTATTTTTTATGTTACGATGAAATTTTTCTGTCGGCAACGGAAGTGACGTAATATTAACAAAAACTACAATTTTGACAGTTCGGTACCACTTTTTGAAAGCAAATATTATTTTTTTTCAAAACTGATATAACTAAAAGGATGCACCCTGCGAAGGTGCACAAAATCCTTAGCTCATATTTTGAAATTTCAATTTCATTTTCGGGCAATTTCGAATAAAATGTAAAATAAAGTGTAAAATTCAGCTATTTACAATTCATTCAGTGTCTTCATATTTTTAAATATTTATTTGTAATTTTCATAAACTCGTAGCAATAATCCAGACGAAGAGAATGTATGCGAAAATTAGTTTGTAATATGAGCAGTTGTCGAGAAATATGCAATTTTGCATGCATCACTTTTCACGTTATTTTGCCTATACAAGAGTGAATTATTATTCGATTTGCAATATTTTTTTTCCATTTGATGTCTAATGCCAATTTGGACTAGGTCAAGCCAATTTTACATTTTCAATGTGACCGGAAATGACGTCATTTGGGCAAAAACTGTATTTTTAACCTAAAAAACTAATATTTTATTCAAATCAGTCTCCCTTATAATATTTTTAAAATTATGATATTTTATTCCCATCAACGAATAGAATGAAGCCATACGACCATACAGATACCACAAAATGGTTTCTAACTTGTACGGTTACAGAGAAATAGGCGATCTTCTATAAGTCACTTTTCAAGGTTTTTGGTCTATAAAAGTGTCAATTATTATTCGATTTTTATAATTTTTTTACCATTTGATGCCTTATGCCATTTATGACTTCTATGAACCAAGTTAACATTTTCAATATCACCGGAAGTAATGTAATTTTTGCAAAAAACGTATTTTTAGCCTTCAAAACAAACATTTTTTTGAAGTGATTTATATTCATTATTCGTTTAACTTTATAACGCCTGGCTCTAATGGGCAGTAAGATTGAATCAATACCATCATATTGATATCAAGAAAAGGCTTCTAGCATGTTCCCTTGTCGAATAATAACCAATTTTCCCAGGGTCACTTTTAAGTTTTTTACCTTCTTAATTTCAGTTTATGGGTTATAGGTTAATTATTTATTGCCCGATATGTATAAAACAAAGTTTGTATTTTGTGTGTTGCGAATTTTGCCATAATTTACAATTTTGACCGGTCTTTTCGCCAGCAAATATTACTTTTACATATGATAGAGGGTGTCACTGAAGCAAAACAACTAAAGTATACTTTGGTAGCTCAATGGATCGGCTATGGTATAATAAACTTCCTGTATGATTCCTGAAAGCCGGTTCAGTGCTGCTTGCAGGTCTAGTTATTATTATTATTATTCAGATTCCAATTTGAATAGATCTCAGCAACTACGTGTCGCATCGTTACGATTTCTTCGGTTTTACTGGGAAAGTGGGTGTGACTTAGAGGATAAAGCTATTTTGAACGTTCTGCGACAATGCGAAATGTCCGAAATCACCGAAGTTATCGTTTTTTAAAATATTGCAGTAATTTTAACAATAATTATTGGATTTTAACTTTCGATACATTTTGGCATAGCCTGAGACAGGGCACATAGCTACGCTACTTTCGATTTTTGATTTTCGGCAAATCTTCGAAGATATTAGGCGCCAAATTTCGAAAATTTAAAATTTTACAAAAAACTTTTTTATTTATGAATATTTTTTAGTCGTATTGTGCACAGAATTAAAGAGTCATCTGACTAGTGCAAAAATGTTAAAAAATTTTGTCTCAGTAATTTTCCTTGGCCGCCATTGGCTAATTCAGTTTTTCAGTCCTAGATTAATTTTTTATTGTTCGATTTGTATAAAACAAAGTTCATATGCTTCGTTGTATCAATTGTCATTTTTTTTATTACCGATAATGTTATCTGTCGGCACCGGAAGTGGCATAATTTTACAAAAAACTACAATTTTGACAGTTATTTTCCTATTTCGAAAACAAATATTATTTTTTTGAAAAATTATATGACTCAAAGAGTATGCCCTTTCAAGGCCCAAAAAATGTAGGAAGCAGTTTTTTAAATTTCGATTTCATTTTCGAGCAAATTCGATTAAGAGGCTAAAAATGGTGTAAAATTGACCTATTTACAACCTATTCAGGCTTATCAGATCTTAAAATTTTTCTTCGTAACTTTTATAAACTTGTAGCTATAATCCATACGAAGAAAATGTATGTTAAAATTCGTTTGTAATATAAGCAGTTACCAAGAAATGGGCAGTTCTGTACAAGTCACTGTTTTCGTTATTTTGCCTGTAAAATAGTCAATTATTATTGGATTTTTATAAAAGTGACATCATTTGATTCAAAAAGCATGTAGCGTCATATCAAGTTGATTACAATTTAAAATTGACACCGGAAGTGACATCATTTGGTCAAAAACTGCATTTTAAACTTTTTAAATCAATGTTTTATTCAACCAAGAATAACTTAATATGTATTAATAATTTTGACTTTTGGTTTAAATTCACATATAAACAAAACTCATATGGTCATATAGATATCATAAAATTGTTTCTAACTTGTTCGGTTGCCGAGAAATAGACGGTTTTCTACAGGTCACTTTTGATGGTTTCGAGGCCATAAAAGTGTCAATTATTATTCGATTTTCATAAACGTTACACCGTGTTATACCTAATGCCATTTGGGATTTCATACAAGTAATTTAAGATTTTCATTATCACCGGAAGTAACGTTATTTTGGCAAAGACTGTATTTTTAGCCTTCAAAACAGATATTTTATTCAAATGAGTCTGTTTTGAAATCTTTTTCAAATTATGGTATTTGATGCTAATCAACAAATAGAATGAACCCATACGATCATACAGATACCACAAAATGGTTTGTAACTTGTACGGTTGCAGAGAAATAGCTGATTTTCTACAAGTCACTTTTCAAGTTTTTTGGTCTTTAAAAGTGGCAATTATTATTCGATTTACATAAAATTTTCACTACATGATATCGTATGCCATTTCTGATTTCATAAGACTAATTGAACATTTTCATTAACACAGGAAGTAATTTAATATTGTCAAGATCATTTACAAGTAACAAATGTATAAAATGAATTGATATTGCTGGATTGATTGGTTGATTCTGCGTCCATTTTATTTGTGTGCAATGTTAATTTGGAAACCTGTTTAGTGGTTACGCTGGTACCGGAAGTGACATATGTTCAAGGGTAACTTGGCACCGGAAGTGACATGTTTAAGAGTAACTTGGCACCAGTGAAACCCGTCATTCCTGCATGCAGGTCTAGTTCTTATTATTATTATTAGGGTTTCACACTGCGAAGCTTGTGTGAAACACTATTGTTTTTGTTAAAATTATTATTAGGGTTTCACACTGCGAAGCTTGTGTGAAACACTATTGTTTTTGTTAAAATTATTATTAGGGTTTCACACTGCGAAGCTTGTGTGAAACACTATTGTTTTTGTTAAAATTATTATTCTTATTATTATTATTCTTCTTTTGTTTTGAGTAGATCTCAGCAACTGCTTGTCGCATCGTTACGATTTCTTCGGTTTTACTGGGAAAGTGGGTGTGACTTAGAGGATAAAGCTATTTTGAACGTTCTGCGACAATGCGAAATGTCCGAAATCACCAAATTATCGTTTTTTAAAATATTGCAGTAATTTTAACAATAATCATTGAATTTTAACTTTCGATACATTTTGGCATAGCCGGAGACAGGGCACATAGCTACACTACTTTCGATTTTTGATTTTCGGTAAATCTTCAAAGATATTAGGCGCCAAATTTTGAAAATTTAAAATTTTACAAAAAACTTTTTTATTTATGAATATTTTTTAGTTGTATTATGCACAGAATTAAAGGGTCATCTGACTAGTGCAAAAATGTTAAAGAATTTTGTCTCAGTAATTTACCTTGGCCGCCATTGGCTAATTCAGTTTTTAAGTCCTAGATTAATTTTTTATTGTTCGATTTGTATAAAACAAAGTTCATATGCTTCGTTGTCTCAATTGTCATTTTTTTTATTACCGGAAGTGTTATCTGTCGGCACCGAAAGTGGCATAATTTTACCAAAAACTACAATTTTGACAGTTAGGTACCATTTTTCGAAAACAAATATTATTTTTTGGAAAAATTATTTGACCCAAAGCGTGTGCCCTTTCAAGGCGCAAAAAATGGCGGAAGCAGTTTTTTTAATTTCGATTTCATTTTCGAGCAAATTCGATTAAATGGCTAAAAATGGTGTAAAATTGACCCATTTACAACCTATTCAGGCTTTTCAGATTTTAAAATATTTCTTCGTAACTTTTATAAACTTGTAGCTATAATCCATACGAAGAAAATGTATGTTAAAATTCGTTTGTACTATAAGCAGTTACCAAGAAATGGGCAGTTCTGTACAAGTCACTGTTTTCGTTATTTTGCCTGTAAAATAGTCAATTATGATTGGATTTTTATAAAAGTGACATCATTTGATTCAAAAAGCACGTAGCGTCATATCAAGTTGATTACAATTTAAAATTGACACCGGAAGTGACATCATTTGGTCAAAAAATGCATTTTAAACTTTTTAAATCAATGTTTTATTCAACCAAGAATAACTTAATATGTATTAATAATTTTAACTTTTGGTTTAAATTCACATATAAACAAAACTCATATGGTCATATAGATATCATAAAATGGTTTCTAACTTGTTCGGTTGCCGAGAAATAGACGGTTTTCTACAGGTCACTTTTGAAGGTTTCGGGGCCATAAAAAGGTCAATTATTATTCGATTTTCATAAATGTCACACCATGTTATACCTAATGCCATTCGGGATTTCATACAAGTAATTTAAGATTTTCATTATCACCGGAAGTAACGTCATTTTGGCAAAAACTGTATTTTTAGCCTCTAAAACAGATATTTTATTCAAACGAGTGTGTTTTGAAATCTTTTTCAAAGTATGGTATTTGATGCCAATCAACAAATAGAATGAACCCATACCATCATACAGATACCACAAAATGGTTTCTAACTTGTACGGTTGCAGAGAAATAGCCGATTTCCTACAAGTCACTTTTCAAGTTTTTTGGTCTTTAAAAGTGGCAATTATTATTCGATTTACATTAAATTTTCACTTTATGATATCGTATGCCATTTCTGATTTCATAAGACTAATTGAACATTTGCATTAACACCGGAAGTAATTTAATTTTGTCAAGATCATTTACAAGTAACAAATGTATAAAATGAATTGATATTGCTGGATTTTGTTGATTCTGCGTCCATTTTATTTGTGTGCAACGTTAATTTGGAAACCTGTTTAGTGGCTTCGCTGGTACCGGAAGTGACATATGTTCAAGGGTAACTTGGCACCGGAAGTGACATGTTTAAGGGTAACGTGGCACCAGTGAAACCCGTCATTCCTGCATGCAGGTCTAGTTCTTATTATTATTATTAGGGTTTCACACTGCGAAGCTTGTGTGAAACACTATTGTTTTTGTTAAAATTATTATTCTTATTATTATTAGGGTTTCACACTGCGAAGCTTGTGTGAAACACTATTGTTTTTGTTAAAATTATTATTCTTATTAGGCTTTCAGACTTTCGTCTGAAAGCCTATTGTGATTACTAAAATTATTATTTATTATTATTATTTTTTTTTTCGCCGGAGCCTATTTCTCAGTGCCTGTAACAGATACCGATCTGGGACCTAATTCTCTATCGGGAAACTATGTGTTGGCTACTTGATAAACTATATTTGAAACTTCTGCGCAGACCGGAAGTGGTCGAATTTCGCGCGGTGTCAAAAAATCAAAAAACGGCCGTAGATTCGTCAATTCTGTACCTATTTTCATACAAATGACATTTTCGGAAACCCTGAGTCTTTTCTCGGACGATAGCAGTTGAAAATTTCGATATTTCGAAACTTCATCGCTGACTTCTTGCGATCGAAAAATGAAAAATGTTGTTTGAGAGACAATTTTTGTTATTTTTCAAAATTTTGAAATTTGACCTACATTTTTGGATACCTGAAGTCCATCCGATTCCAGTAATATAAGTTTCATTCAGAGTTATCGCCCTTTATTTTTCGATTTTTTTCGAATTTTCTACCCATTTTGCGAGCTCGGGTTTCGTTTTATGGCCGAATTGACGTTTCTGAAATTTCTGAGGCATGAAGCCAAATGACCATTGCAAGGAATAAAGCAATTTCAACAATAATCTGTACACCGGAAGTGGTCGAAATAATGTCCGATATTTTGAAAAAAATGCAAAAAATGGGTATTTTGGGGAAAAACGCGACTTCTCCGTCCGATATCAATGGATTAAACAAATTAGGGTACCATTGGACTGCACTAGTATTGTGCTATCGTATGATACCCAATTTGTACGGATACGACGAGCAGGAAGCAAAATATGGCACGCTGAAAATCAAGTATTTTCTGATTTGGAGCGTTTTTGGACGCCTGTATCTCGAAAACTTAACCGCAACTTTTTTTTAAACTTTCTCTATCGAGAGTCCATTCGATAGTCTTGTGAATTATGCCATCCAATAAGACTTTGAAATGTCTGGAATATGATAAAAAAGGGACTGAAAATCAAAAAAAGTCGAAAAATCGTGAAATTTTGGAAAATGCTCTACTATTTTTTTATTTTAAGAGATTTTCAAAAAAAGGTTGTATATTCAGATAGCTGACCTAATTACGATTCTAATGATGTATAATATGTATGTAGTTATTGAAATTCAATTTTCGATATTTTAATTTTTTTGCATTTTTGGCACTTTTGAACATAGGATTTCTCAGAGGCATTTTATCTGATCAGATAATGTAATATATCATTACAGAGCCCCGTAGCTATTTTAGTGCCCAAACCGGCTATTAAAACTATTCCGACAATAATAACCATACCAGAAGTATTCAAAAAATGGAAAAAAAAGTTTAAAACCATTGTCGCAGTTGCGAGAAACTTGATTTCTCCCTTAGGTAATAGCGGACCAAAAGAACTAAAGTGTCGCTGGATAGCCCTATTAATGGACCATCATATGGTATCTAAATAATACGATTTCGATGGTAAGGAAATAAATTATTGTATGCCAAAAATATATTATTTTCCGATTTTTTAACATTCTGGGACGCCCTTTTCTCGAAAACGACGCCGCAGATTTTTCTCAGACTTTTCTTACTCAAAGTCCTATCGGTTGTCTATATAGTGAATCCAAAATGAAATGCATTGAAATAATATAAATGGTCCAAAAATGGCCTCAAACTTTGAAAAAAATTGAAAAATCGTTAAATTTTTGGAAACGCTCTTTAATTTATCTTTTTTTCCAAAACTACTCAATGGATGTTTCTGACACTTCTGGTACAGAAAGTTAATTATCCAAAGAACTTCGTAAAGCTATCACTACAACGATCGTAAAACCGGAAGTAGTCGAAAAAATGTCCGATATTTTGAAAAAAATTATTTTTTTTACGAAAACCTTTTTTATTTATGAATATGTTTTGATGATATTTTACACAGGGTTAAAAATATCATCCTACTTGAGCAGAAATGAGAAAAAAAATTGTCTCGGTAATTTGCGTTAGCCGCCATCGGCTAATTTAGTTTTTCGTACCCAGAAAAATTATTTATTATTCGATTTGTATAAAACAAAGTTCATACGCTCCGTGGTCCCAATTGTAATTTTTTTTGTTACGGTGAAATTTTTCTGTCGGCAACGGAAGTGACGTAATATTAACAAAAACTACAATTTTGATCGTTCAGTACCACTTTTTAAAAGCAAATATTATTTTTTTTTCAAAACTGATATAACTAAAAGGATGCACCCTGCAAAGGTGCACAAAATCCTTAGCTCAGATTTTTTAATTTCAATTTCATTTTCGGGCAATTTCGAATAAAATGTAAAATAAAGTGTAAAATTCAGTTATTTACAATTCATTCAGCGTCTTCATATTTTGAAATATTTATTTGTAATTTTCATAAACTCGTAGCAATAATCCAGACGAAGAGAATGTATGCGCAAATTAGTTTGTAATATGAGCAGTTGCCGAGAAATATGCAATTTTGCATGCATCACTTTTCACGTTATTTTGCCTATAAAAGAGTGAATTATTATTCGATTTGCAATATTTATTTTCAATTTGATGCTTAATGCCAATTTGGACTAGGTCAAGCCAATTTTACATTTACACTGTGACCGGAAATGACGTCATTTGGGCAAAAACTGTATTTTTAACTTAAAAAAAAATATTTTATTCAAATGAGTCTGCCTTATAATATTTTTAAAATTATGATATTTGATTCCCATCAACGAATAGAATTAAGCCATACGACCATACGGATACCACAAAATGGTTTCTAACTTGTACGGTTACAGAGAAATAGGCGATCTTTTATAAGTCACTTTTCAAGGTTTTTGGTCTATAAAAGTGTCAATTATTATTCGATTTTTATCATTTTTTTACCATTTGATGCCTTATGCCATTTATGACTTCTATGAACTAAATTAACATTTTCAATATCTCCGAAAGTAATGTAATTTTTGCAAAAATCGTATTTTTAGCCTTCAAAACAAACATTTTTTTGAAGGGATTTATATTTATTATTCGTTTAACTTTATAACGTCTGACTCTAATGGGCAGTAAGATTGAATCAATACCATCATATTGATATCAAGAAAAGGCTTCTAGCATGTTCCCTTGTCGAATAATAGCCAATTTTCCCAGGGTCACTTTTAAGTTTTATACCTTCTTAATTTCAGTTTAAGGGTTATAGGTTGATCATTTATTGCCCGATATGTATAAAACAAAGTTTGTATTTTGTATGTTGCGAATTTTCGACTTATTTTTCACCTAGAAAAATTTCTTTCGGCACCGGAAGTGACGTAATTTTGCCATAATTTACAATTTTGACCGGTCTTTTCGCCAGCAAATATTACTTTTACATATGATAGAAGGTGTCACTGAAGCAAAACAATTAAAGTATAGTTTGGTAGCTCAATGGATCGGCTATGGTATAATGAACTTCCTGTATGATTCCTGAAAGCCGGTTCAGTGCTGCTTGCAGGTCTAGTTATTATTATTATTATTCTTCTTTTGTTTTGAGTAGATCTCAGCAACTGCTTGTCGCATCGTTACGATTTCTTCGGTTTTACTGGGAAAGTGGGTGTGACTTAGAGGATAAAGCTATTTTGAACGTGCTGCGACAATGCGAAATGTCCGAAATCACCGAAGTTAGCGTTTTTAATAATATTGCAGTAATTTTAACAATAATCATTGGATTTTAACTGTCGATACATTTTGGCATAGCCGGAGACAGGGCACATAGCTACGCTACTTTCGATTTTTGATTTTCGGCAAATCTTCGAAGATATTAGGCGCCAAATTTCGAAAATTTAAAATTTTACAAAAAACTTTTTTATTTATGAATATTTTTTAGTCGTGTTGTGCACAGAAATAAAGAGTCATCTGACTAGCGCAAAAATGTTAAAAGATTTTGTCTCATCAATTTTCCTTGGCCGCCATTGGCTAATTCAGTTTTTCAGTCCTAGATTAATTTTTTATTGTTCGATTTGTATAAAACAAAGTTCATATGCTTCGTTGTCTCAATTGTCATTTTTTTTATTACCGAAAGTGTTATCTGTCGGCACCGGAAGTGGCATAATTTTACCAAAAACTACAATTTTGACAGTTAGGTACATTTTTCGAAAACAAATATTACTTTTTTGAAAAATTATATGACTCAAAGAGTGTGTCCTTTGTAGGCGCAAAAAATGTCGGAAGCAGTTTTTTTAATTTCGATTTCATTTTCGAGCAAATTGGATTAAGAGGCTAAAAATGGTGTAAAATTGACCTATTTACAACCCATTCAGGCTTTTCAGATTTTAAAATATTTCTTCGTAACTTTTAAAAACAAGTAGCTATAATCCATACGAAGAAAATGTATGTTAAAATTAGTTTGTAATATAAGCAGTTGCCAAGAAATGGGCAGTTCTGCATAAGTCACTGTTTTCGTTAGTTTGCCAGTAAAATAGTCAATTATTATTGGATTTTTATAAAAGTGACATCATTTGATTCAAAAAGCATGTAGCGTCATATCAAGTTGATTACAATTTAAAATTGACACCGGAAGTGACGTCATTTTGTCAAAAAACTGCATTTTAAACTTTTTAAATCAATGTTTTATTCAACCAAGAATTACTTAATATGTATTAATAATTTTAACTTTTGGTTTAAATTCACATATAAACAAAACTCATATGGTCATATAGATATCATAAAATTGTTTCTAACTTGTTCGGTTGCCGAGAAATAGACGGTTTTCTACAGGTCACTTTTGAAGGTTTTGGGGCCATAAAAGTGTCAATTATTATTCGATTTTCATAAACGTTACACCATATTATACCTAATGCCATTTGGGATTTCATACAAGTAATTTAAGAATTTTATTATCACCGGAAGTAACGTCATTTTGGCAAAAACTGTATTTTTAGCCTCTAAAACAGATATTTTATTCAACTGAGTCTGTTTTGAAATCTTTTTCAAATTATGGTATTTGATGCCATTCAACAAATAGAATGAACCCATACGATCATACAGAGACCACAAAATGGTTTCTAACTTGTACGGTTGCAGAGAAATAGCCGATTTTCTACAAGTCACTTTTCAAGTTTTTTGGTCTTTAAAAGTGGCAATTATTATTCGATTTACATAAAATTTTCACTATATGATATCGTATGCCATTTCTGATTTCATAAAACTAATTGAACATTTTCATTAACACCGGAAGTAATGTAATTTTGTCAAGATATTGCTGGATTTGGTTGATTCTGCGTCCATTTTATTTGATGTGAGCAATGTTTATTTGGAAATCTGTTTAGTGGTTTTGTTGGTGCCGGAAGTGACAAATGTTCAAGGGCAACTTGGCACCGGAAGTGATATGTTCAAGGGTAACGTGGCACCAGTGAAACCCGTCATTCCTGCATGCAGGTCTAGTTATTATTATTATTCTTCTTTTGTTTTGAGTAGATCTCAGCAACTACGTGTCGCATCGTTACGATTTCTTCGGTTTTACTGGGAAAGTGGGTGTGACTTAGAGGATAAAGCTATTTTGAACGTTCTGCGACAATGCGAAATGTCCGAAATCACCGAAGTTATCGTTTTTACAAATATTGCGGTAATTTTAACAATAATCATGGGATTTTAACTTTCGATACATTTTGGCATAGCTGGAGACAGGGCACATAGCTGCGCTACTTTCGATTTTTGATTTTCGGCAAATCTTCGAAGATATTAGGCGCTAAATTTCGGAAATTTAAAATTTTACAAAAAACTTTTTTATTTATGAATATTTTTTAGTCGTGTTGTGCACAGAATTAAAGAGTCATCTGACTTGCGCAAAAATGTTAAAAAATTTTGTCTCAGTAATTTTCCTTGGCCTCCATTGGCTAATTCAGTTTTTCAGTTCTAGATTAATTTTTTATTGTTCGATTTGTATAAAACAAAGTTCATATGCTTCGTTGTCTCAATTGTCATTTTTTTCATTACCAAAAGTGTTATCTGTCGGCACCGGAAGTGGCATAATTTTACCAAAAACTACAATTTTGACAGTTAGGTACATTTTTTGAAAACAAATATTATTTTTTTGAAAAATTATATGACTCAAAGAGTGTGTCCTTTAAAGGCGCAAAAAACGTCGGAAGCAGTTTTTTTAATTTCTTTTTCATTTTCTAGCAAATTGGATTAAGAGGTGAAAAAAGGCGTAAAATTGACCTATTTACAACTCATTCAGGCTTTTCAGATTTTAAAATATTTTTACGTAACTTTTATAAACTTGTAGCTATAATACATACGAAGAGAATGTATGTGAAAATTAGTTTGTAATTTAAGCAGTTGCCGAGAAATAGGCAATTTTGCATGAGTCACTTTTCACGTAATTTTGGCTGTAAAAGAATCAATTATTATTCGATTTTCAATTTTCTTTCGCCATTGGATGCCTAATGCCATAGTGGACTATGTCAAACCATTTTACCCCTTGCGCTGCCACCGGAAATGACGTCATTTGCTCAAAACTTAAATTTTAGCCTTCAAAAAACAATATTTTATTCAAATGAGTCGTATTTGTTATTTTTTTCAAATTGTGATATTTGATTCTATTGATCAAATAGATTGAACCCATACGATCATACAGATACCACAAAATGGTTTCTAACTTGTACGGTTGCAGAGAAATGGGCGATTTTCCTTAAGTCACTTTTCAAGGTTTTTGGTCTATAAAAGTGTCAGTTATTATTCGATTTTCATAAAATTTTCACCATATGATATCTTGTGTCATTTATGATTTCATAGAACTAATTTAACATTTTCAGTATCACCGGAAGTAATGTCATTTTGGCAAAAACTGTATTTTTAACCTTCAAAACAGACATTTTTTTCAAATGAGTCTGATTTGTAATATATTTCAAATTATGATATTTGATTCCAATCAACAAATGGATTAAACCCATACGATCATATAGATACCAAAAGATAGTTTTTATCGTGTACGGTTGCCGAGAAATAGACGATTTTCTACAAGTCACTTTTCAAGGTTTTTGGTCTATAAAAGTGGCAATTCTCATTCGATTTACATACAATTTTCGCCATTATGCTGCCTTATGCCATTTCTGATTTCATAAAACTAATTGAACATTTTCATTATCACCGGAAGTAATGAAATTTTGCCAGGATCACTTACAAGTAACATATATAAAATGAATTGATATTGCTGGATTTGGTTGATTCTTCGTCCATTTTATTTGATGTTTACAATGCTTATGTGGAAACCTGTTTGATGGTTTCATTGGTATCGGAAGTGACATATGTTTAAGGGTAACGTGGCACCGAAAGTGACGTGGCACCAGTGAAACCCGTCATTCCTGCATGCAGGTCTAGTTATTCTTCTTTTGTTTTGAGTAGATCTCAGCAACTACGTGTCGCATCGTTACGATTTCTTCGGTTTTACTGGGAAAGTGGGTGTGACTTAGAGGATAAAGCTATTTTGAACGTTCTGCGACAATGCGAAATGTCCGAAATCACCGAAGTTATCGTTTTTACAAATATTGCGGTAATTTTAACAATAATCATGGGATTTTAACTTTCAATACATTTTGGCATAGCTGGAGACAGGGCACATAGCTGCGCTACTTTCGATTTTTGATTTTCGGCAAATCTTCGAAGATATTAGGCGCCAAATTTCGGAAATTTAAAATTTTACAAAAAACTTTTTTATTTATGAATATTTTTTAGCCGTGTTGTGCACAGAATTAAAGAGTCATCTGACTTCAGCAAAAATGTTAATAAATTTTGTCTCAGTAATTTTCCTTGGCCTCCATTGGCTAATTCAGTTTTTCAGTCCTAGATTAATTTTTTATTGTTCGATTTGTATAAAACAAAGTTCATATGCTTCGTTGTCTCAATTGTCATTTTTTTTATTACCAAAAGTGTTATCTGTCGGCACCGGAAGTGGCATAATTTTACCAAAAACTACAATTTTGACAGTTAGGTACATTTTTTGAAAACAAATATTATTTTTTTGAAAAATTATATGACTCAAAAAGTGTGTCCTTTAAAGGCGCAAAAAATGTCGGAAGCAGTTTTTTTAATTTCTTTTTCATTTTCTAGCAAATTGGATTAAGAGGTGAAAAAAGGCGTAAAATTGACCTATTTACAACTCATTCAGGCTTTTCAGATTTTAAAATATTTTTACGTAACTTTTATAAACTTGTAGCTATAATCCATACGAAGAGAATGTATGTGAAAATTAGTTTGTAATATAAGCAGTTGCCGAGAAATAGGCAATTTTGCATGAGTCACTTTTCACGTAATTTTGGCTGTAAAAGAATCAATTATTATTCGATTTTCAATTTTCTTTCGCCATTGGATGCCTAATGCCATAGTGGACTATGTCAAACCATTTTACCCCTTGCGCTGCCACCGGAAATGACGTCATTTGCTCAAAACTTAAATTTTAGCCTTCAAAAAACAATATTTTATTCAAATGAGTCGTATTTGTTATTTTTTTCAAATTGTGATATTTGATTCTATTGATCAAATAGATTGAACCCATACGATCATACAGATACCACAAAATGGTTTCTAACTTGTACGGTTGCAGAGAAATGGGCGATTTTCCTTAAGTCACTTTTCAAGGTTTTGGGTCTATAAAAGTGTCAGTTATTATTCGATTTTCATAAAATTTTCACCATATGATATCTTGTGTCATTTATGATTTCATAGAACTAATTTAACATTTTCAGTATCACCGGAAGTAATGTCATTTTGGCAAAAACTGTATTTTTAGCCTTCAAAACAGACATTTTTTTCAAATGAGTCTGATTTGTAATATATTTCAAATTATGATATTTGATTCCAATCAACAAATGGATTGAACCCATACGATCATATAGATACCAAAAGATAGTTTTTATCGTGTACGGTTGCCGAGAAATAGGCGATTTTCTACAAGTCACTTTTCAAGGTTTTTGGTCTATAAAAGTGGCAATTCTCATTCGATTTACATACAATTTTCGCCATTATGCTGCCTTATGCCATTTCTGGTTTCATAAAACTAATTGAACATTTTCATTATCACCGGAAGTAATGAAATTTTGCCAGGATCACTTACAAGTAACATATATATACTAGACCTGCATGCAGGAATGACGGGTTTCACTGGTGCCAAGTTACTCTTAAACATGTCACTTTCGGTGCCAAGTTACACTTGAACATATGTCACTTCCGGTACCAACGAAACCACTAAACAGGTTTCCAAATTAACATTGCACACAAATAAAATGGACGTAGAATCAATCAATCAATCCAGCAATATCAAGTCATTTTATACATTTGTTACTTGTAAATGATCTTGACAAAATTAAATTACTTCCGGTGTTAATGAAAATGTTCAATTAGTCTTATGAAATCAGAAATGGCATACGATATCATATAGTGACAATTTTATGTAAATCGAATAATAATTGCCACTTTTAAAGACCAAAAAACTTGAAAAGTGACTTGTAGAAAATCTGCTATTTCTGTGCAACCGTACAAGTTAGAAACCATTTTTTGGTATCTGTATGATCGTATGGGTTCATTCCATTTGTTGATTGGCATCAAATACCATAATTTGAAAAAGATTTCAAAACAGACTCATTTGAATAAAATATCTGTTTTGAAGGCTAAAAATTCAGTTTTTGCCAAAATGACGTTACTTCCGGTGATAATGAAAATCTTAAATTACTTGTATGAAATCACAAATGGCATTAGGTATATCATGGTGTAACGTTTATGAAAATCGAATAATAATTGACACTTTTATGGCCCCGAAACCTTCAAAAGTGACCTGTAGAAAACCGTCTATTTCTCGGCAACCGAACAAGTTAGAAACACTTTTATGATATCTATATGACCATATGAGTTGTATTTATATGTGAATTTAAACCAAAAGTTAAAATTATTAATACATATTAAGTTATTCATGGTTGAATAAAACATTGATTTAAAAAGTTTAAAATTCAGTTTTTGACCAAATGACGTCACTTCCGGTGTCAATTTTAAATTGTAATCAACTTGATATGACGCTACATGCTTTTTGAATCAAATGATGTCACTTTTATAAAAATCCAATAATAATTGACTATTTTACAGGCAAAATAACGAAAACAGTGACTTGTACAGAACTGCCCATTTCTTGGGAACTGCTTATATTACAAACTAATTTTAACATACATTTTCTTCGTATGGATTATAGCTACAAGTTTATAAAAGTTACGATGAAATATTTTAAAATCTAAAAAGCCTGAATAGGTTGTAAATAGGTCAATTTTACACCATTTTTAGCCATTTAATCGAATTTGCTCGAAAATGAAATCGAAATTAAAAAAACTGCTTCCGACATTTTTTGCGCCTTGAAAGGGCACACTCTTTGAGTCAAATAATTTTTCCAAAAAATAATATTTGTTTTCGAAAAATGGTACCTAACTGTCAAAATTGTAGTTTTTGGTAAAATTATGCCACTTCCGGTGCCGACAGATAACACTTCCGGTAATAAAAAAAATGACAACTGAGACAACGAAGCATATGAACTTTGTTTTATACAAATCGAGCAATAAAAAATTAATCTAGGACTGAAAAACTGAATTAGCCAATGGCGGCCAAGGAAAATTACTGAGACAAATTTTTTTAACATTTTTGCACTAGTCAGATGACTCTTTAATTCTGTGCACAATACGACTAAAAAATATTCATAAATAAAAAAGTTTTTTGTAAAATTTTAAATTTTCGAAATTTGGCGCCTAATATCTTCGAAGATTTGCCGAAAATCAAAAATCGAAAGTAGCGTAGCTATGTGCCCTGTCTCCGGCTATGTCAAAATGTATCGAAAGTTAAAATTCAATGATTATTGTTAAAATTACTGCAATATTTTAAAAAACGATAATTTGGTGATTTCGGACATTTCGCATTGTCGCAGAACGTTCAAAATAGCTTTATCCTCTAAGTCACACCCACTTTCCCAGTAAAACCGAAGAAATCGTAACGATGCGACAAGCAGTTGCTGAGATCTACTCAAAACAAAAGAAGAACTAGACCTGCATGCAGGAATGACGGGTTTCACTGGTGCCACGTTACCCTTAAGCATGTCACTTCCGGTGCCAAGTTACCCTTGAACATATGTCACTTACGGTACCAACGAAACCATTAAACAGGTTTCCAAATTAACATTGCACACAAATAAAATGGATGCAGAATCAACCAAATCCAGCAATATCAATTCATTTTATACATTTGTTACTTGTAACTGATCTTGACAAAATTACATTTCTTCCGGTGTTAATGAAAATGTTCAATTAGTTTTATGAAATCAGAAATGGCATACGATATCATATAGTGACAATTTTATGTAAATCGAATAATAATTGCCACTTTTAAAGACCAAAAAACTTGAAAAGTGACTTGTAGAAAATCGACTATTTCTCTGCAACCGTACAAGTTAGAAACCATTTTGTGGTATCTGTAGGATCGTATGGGTTCATTTTATTTGTTGATTGGCATCAAATACCATAATTTGAAAAACATTTCAAAACAGACCCATTTGAATAAAATATCTGTTTTGAAGGCTAAAAATACAGTTTTTGCCAAAATGATGTTACTTCCGGTGATAATGAAAATCTTAAATTACTTGTATGAAATCCTAAATGGCATTAGGTATAACATGGTGTAACGTTTATGAAAATCGAATAATAATTGACACTTTTATGGCCCAAAAACCTTCAAAAGTGGCCTGTAGAAAACCGTCTATTTCTCGGCAACCGAACAAGTTAGAAACAATTTTATGATATGTATATGACCATATGAGCTGTGTTTATATGTGAATTTAAACCAAAAGTTAAAATTATTAATACATATTAAGTAATTCTTGGTTGAATAAAACATTGATTTAAAAAGTTTAAAATGCAGTTTTTGACAAAATGACGTCACTTCCGGTGTCAATTTTAAATTGTAATCAACTTGATATGATGCTACATGCTTTTTGAATAAAATGATGTCACTTTTATAAAAATCCAATCATAATTGACTATTTTACAGGCAAAATAACGAAAACAGTGACTTGTACAGAACTGTCCATTTCTTGGTAACTGCTTATATTACAAACTAATTTTAACATATATTTTCTTCGTATGGATTATAGCTACAAGTTTATAAAAGTTACGAAGAAATATTTTAAAATCTGAAAAGCCTGAATAGGTTGTAAATGGGTCAATTTTACACCATTTTTAGCCATTTAATCGAATTTGCTCGAAAATGAAATCGAAATTAAAAAAACTGCTTCCGCCATTTTTTGCGCCTTGAAAGGGCACACTCTTTGAGTCAAATAATTTTTCCAAAAAATAATATTTGTTTTCGAAAAATGGTACCTAACTGTCAAAATTGTAGTTTTTGGTAAAATCATGCCACTTCCGGTGCCGACAGATAAAACTTTTGGTAATAAAAAAAATGACAATTGATACAACGAAGCATATGAACTTTGTTTTATACAAATCGAAAAATAAAAAATTAATCTAGGACTTAAAAACTGAATTAGCCAATGGCGGCCAAGGTAAATTACTGAGACAAAACTCTTTAACATTTTTGCACTAGTCAGATGACCCTTTAATTCTGTACATAATACGACTAAAAAATATTCATAAATAAAAAAATTTTTTGTAAAATTTTAAATTTTCAAAATTTGGCGCCTAATATCTTTGAAGATTTACCGAAAATCAAAAATCGAAAATAGTGTAGCTATGTGCCCTGTCTCCGGCTATGCCAAAATGTATCGAAAGTTAAAATTCAATGATTATTGTTAAAATTACTGCAATATTTTAAAAAACGATAATTTGGTGATTTCGGACATTTCGCATTGTCGCAGAACGTTCAAAATAGCTTTATCCTCTAAGTCACACCCACTTTCCCAGTAAAACCGAAGAAATCGTAACGATGCGACAAGCAGTTGCTGAGATCTACTCAAAACAAAAGAAGAATAATAATAATAAGAACTAGACCTGCATGCAGGAATGACGGGTTTCACTGGTGCCACGTCACTTTCGGTGCCACGTTACCCTTAAACATATGTCACTTCCGATACCAATGAAACCATCAAACAGGTTTCCACATAAGCATTGTAAACATCAAATAAAATGGACGAAGAATCAACCAAATCCAGCAATATCAATTCATTTTATATATATGTTACTTGTAAGTGATCCTGGCAAAATTTCATTACTTCCGGTGATAATGAAAATGTTCAATTAGTTTTATGAAATCAGAAATGGTATAAGGCAGCATAATGGCGAAAATTGTATGTAAATCGAATGAGAATTGCCACTTTTATAGACCAAAAACCTTGAAAAGTGACTTGCAGAAAATCGTCTATTTCTCGGCAACCGTACACGATAAAAACTATCTTTTGGTATCTATATGATCGTATGGGTTCAATCCATTTGTTGATTGGAATCAAATATCATAATTTGAAATATATTACAAATCAGACTCATTTGAAAAAAATGTCTGTTTTGAAGGCTAAAAATACAGTTTTTGCCAAAATGACATTACTTCCGGTGATACTGAAAATGTTAAATTAGTTCTATGAAATCATAAATGACACAAGATATCATATGGTGAAAATTTTATGAAAATCGAATAATAACTGACACTTTTATAGACCAAAAACCTTGAAAAGTGACTTAAGGAAAATCGCCCATTTCTCTGCAACCGTACAAGTTAGAAACCATTTTGTGGTATCTGTATGATCGTATGGGTTCAATCTATTTGATCAATAGAATCAAATATCACAATTTGAAAAAAATAACAAATACGACTCATTTGAATAAAATATTGTTTTTTGAAGGCTAAAAATTAAGTTTTGAGCAAATGACGTCATTTCCGGTGGCAGCGCATGGGGTAAAATGGTTTGACATAGTCCACTATAGCATTAGGCATCCAATGGCGAAAGAAAATTGAAAATCGAATAATAATTGATTATTTTACAGCCAAAATTACGTGAAAAGTGACTCATGCAAAATTGCCTATTTCTCGGCAACTGCTTATATTACAAACTAATTTTCACATACATTCTCTTCGTATGGATTATAGCTACAAGTTTATAAAAGTTACGTAAAAATATTTTAAAATCTGAAAAGCCTGAATGAGTTGTAAATAGGTCAATTTTACGCCTTTTTTCACCTCTTAATCCAATTTGCTAGAAAATGAAAAAGAAATTAAAAAAACTGCTTCCGACATTTTTTGCGCCTTTAAAGGACACACTCTTTGAGTCATATAATTTTTCAAAAAAATAATATTTGTTTTCAAAAAATGTACCTAACTGTCAAAATTGTAGTTTTTGGTAAAATTATGCCACTTCCGGTACCGACAGATAACACTTTTGGTAATAAAAAAAATGACAATTGAGACAACGAAGCATATGAACTTTGTTTTATACAAATCGAACAATAAAAAATTAATCTAGGACTGAAAAACTGAATTAGCCAATGGAGGCCAAGGAAAATTACTGAGACAAAATTTTTTAACATTTTTGCGCAAGTCAGATGACTCTTTAATTCTGTGCACAACACGACTAAAAAATATTCATAAATAAAAAAGTTTTTTGTAAAATTTTAAATTTCCGAAATTTGGCGCCTAATATCTTCGATGATTTGCCGAAGATCAAAAATCGAAAGTAGCGCAGCTATGTGCCCTGTCTCCAGCTATGCCAAAATGTATCGAAAGTTAAAATCCCATGATTATTGTTAAAATTACCGCAATATTTGTAAAAACGATAACTTCGGTGATTTCGGACATTTCGCATTGTCGCAGAACGTTCAAAATAGCTTTATCCTCTAAGTCACACCCACTTTCCCAGTAAAACCGAAGAAATCGTAACGATGCGACACGTAGTTGCTGAGATCTACTCAAAACAAAAGAAGAATAATAATAATAATAATAATAAGAATAATAATTTTAACAAAAACAATAGTGTTTCACACAAGCTTCGCAGTGTGAAACCCTAATAATAATTTTAACAAAAACAATAGTGTTTCACACAAGCTTCGCAGTGTGAAACCCTAATAATAATAATAAGAATAATAATAATTTTAACAAAAACAATAGTGTTTCACACAAGCTTCGCAGTGTGAAACCCTAAAAATGAATTGATATTGCTGGATTTGGTTGATTCTTCGTCCATTTTATTTGATCTTTACAATGCTTATGTGGAAAACTGTTTGATGGTTTCATTGGTATCGGAAGTGACATATGTTTAAGGGTAACGTGGCACCGAAAGTGACGTGGCACCAGTGAAACCCGTCATTCCTGCATGCAGGTCTAGTTAGGCTTTCAGACTTTCGTCTGAAAGCCTATTGAGATTACTAAAATTATTATTATTATTATTATTTACCGCGGGGGCCAAGTTCTCCATGATCGAAAGCAGATATCGATCTGAAATCAACTTTTCTTTCGGGAAACCATGTGGTGGCTACTTGATAAAGTATTTTCGAAAATTCTGCGCATACCGGAAGTGGCAGATCTTTGTACGTTGTCAAAAAATGGAAAATTGGCCATAGTTTCGTCAATTATTTACCCATTTTCAAACAAATGACATTTTCGGAAACCCTGAATCTTTTTCGAGCCAATAGCAATCTAAGATTTTGTAATTTCGAAACTTCGTCGCTGACTTCTAGCGTTCGAAAATTGAAAAATTTTGTTTAAGAGACAATTTTTTTCATTTTTCAAAATTTTCAAATTTGACTTATGTTTTTGGATACCTTAAGTCCATCCGATTCCAGTAATATAAGTTTCATTCAGAGTTATCGCCCTTTATTTTTCGATTTTTTTCGAATTTTCTACCTATTTTGTGAGCTCGGGTTTCGTTATATGGCCGAATTGGCGAATCTGAAACTTCTAAGGCATGAAGCCAAATGACCATTGCAAGGAATAAAGCAATTTCAACAATGATCCGTAGACCGGAAGTAGTCGAAATAATGTGCAATATTTTGACAAAATGCAAAAAAATGGATAGTTTTGGGGAAAACGCGATTTCTCCGCCCGATATCAATGGATTAAACAAATTAGGGTACCATTGGACTGCACTAGGATTGTACTATCGTATGATACCCAATTCATACAGATACTATGATCAGGCAGCAAAATATGGCACGCTGAAAATCAAGTATTTTCTGAATTTTAGCATTTTTGGACGCCTGTATCTCGAAAACTTAACCTACAATTTTTTTTAAATTTTTTCTATTGAGAGTCCGTTTGGAGGTATTTTGCATGAAGCCATCCAATAAGACTTTGAAATGTCTGGAATAGGATAAAAAAGGGACTGAAAATCGAAAAAAGTCGAAAAATCGTGAAATTTTGGAAAATGCTCCACCATTTTTTTATTTTAAGAGATTTTCAAAAAAAGGTTGTATATTCAGATAGCTGACCTAATTACGATTCTAACGATGTATAATATGTATGTGGTTATTGAAATTTAATTTTCGATATTTTAATTTTTTTGAATTTTTGGCACTTTTGAACACCAGATTTCCCAGGGGCACTTTATCTGATCATATAATGTAATACATCATTACAGAGCCCTGTGGCTATTTTAGTGCCCAAACCGGCTATTAAAACTATTCCGACAATAATAACCACACCGGAAGTATTCAAAAAATGAAAAAAAAGGTTAAAAAAATTGTCGCACTTGCGAAAAACTTGATTTCTCCCTTAGGTAATAGCGGACCAAAAGAACTAAAGTGTCGTTGGATAGCCCTATTAATGGACCATCATATGGTATCTAAATAATACGATTTCGATGGTAAGGAAATAAATTATTGTATGCCAAAAATCTAGTATTTTCCGATTTTTTAACATTCCGAGACGCCCTTTTCTCGAAAACAACGCCTACGATTTTTCTTAAACTTTCCTTACTCAAAGTCCTATCGGTTGTCTATATAGTGAATCCAAAATGAAAAGCATTGAAATAATGTAGGTGGTCCAAAAATGGCGTCAAACTTTGAAAAAAATTGAAAAATCGTTAAATTTTTGGAAACGCTCTTTAATTTATCTTTTTTTCCAAGACTACTCAATGGATGTTTCTGACACTTCTGGTACGTAAAGTTAAGTATCCAAAGAACTTCGTAAAGCTATCACGACAATGATCGTAAAACCGGAAGTAGTCGAAAAAATGTCCGATATTTTGAAAAAAAATTTTTTTTTTACGAAAACCTTTTTCATTTATGAATATTGTTTGATGGTATTTTACACAGGGTTAAAATATCATCCTACTTGAACAGAAATGAGAAAAAAAATTGTCTCGGTAATTTGCGTTAGCCGCCATCGGCTAATTCAGTTTTTCGTACCCAGAACAATTATTTATTGTTCGATTTGTATGAAACAAAGTTCATATGCTCCGTGGTCCCAATTGTAATATTTTTTGTTATGGTGAAATTTTTCTGTCGGCAACGGAAGTGACGTAATATTAACAAAAACTACAATTTGGACAGTTCTGTACCACTTTTTGAAAGCAAATGTTATTTTTTTCAAAACTGATATAACTAAAAGGATGCACCCTGCAAAGGTGCACAAAATCTTTAGCTCAGATTTCTTAATTCCAATTTCATTTTCGGGCAATTTCGAATAAAATGTAAAATAAAGTGTAAAATTCAGTTATTTACAAATCATTCAGCGTCTTCATATTTTGAAATATTTATTTGTTATTTTCATAAACTCGTAGCATTAATCCAGACGAAGAGAATGTATGGGAAAATTAGTTTGTAATATGAGCAGTTGCCGAGAAATATGCAATTTTGCATGCATCACTTTTCACGTTATTTTGCCTATAAAGGAGGGAATTATTATTCGATTTGCAATTTTTTTTTCCATTTGATGCTTAATGCCAATTTGGACTAGGTCAAGCCAATTTTACAATTTCACTGTGACCGGAAATGACGTCATTTGGGCAAAAACTGTATTTTTAACCTAAAAAACAAATATTTTATTAAAATGAGTCTGCCTTATAATATTTTTAGAATTATGATATTTGATTCCCATCAACGAATAGAATGAAGCCATACGGCCATACAGATACCACAAAATGGTTTCTAACTTGTACGGTTACAGAGAAATAGGCGATCTTCTATAAGTTACTTTTCAAGGGTTTTCGTCCATAAAAGTGTCAATAATTATACGATTTTAATAATTTTTTTACCATTTGATGCCTTATGCCATTTATGACTTCTGTGAACCAAATTAACATTTTCAATATAACCGGAAGTAATGTAATTTTTGCAAAAAAAACCATTTTTAGCCTTCAAAACAAACATTTTTTTGAAGGGATTTATATTTATCATTCGTTTAACTTTATAACGTCTAACTCTAATGGGCAGTAAGATTGAATCAATACCATCATATTGATATCAAGAAAAGGCTTCTAGCATGTTCCCTTGTTGAATAATAGCCAATTTTCCCAGGGTCACTTTTAAGTTTTTTACCTTAATTATTTATTGCCCGATATGATAAAACAAAGTTTGTATTTTGTATGTCGCGAATTTTCGACTTATTTTTCACCTATAAAAATTTCTTTCGGCACCGGAAGTGGCGTAATTTTGCCATAATTTACAATTTTGACCGGTCTTTTCGCCAGCAAATTTTACTTTAACATATGGTATAGGGTGTCACAGAAGCAAAACAACTAAAGTATAGTTTGGTAGCTCAATGGATCGGCTATGGTATAATAAACTTTCTGTATGATTCCTGAAAGCCGGTTCAGTGCTGCTTGCAGGTCTAGTTATTATTATTATTCTTCTTTTGTGTTGAGTAGATCTCAGGAACTACGTGTCGCATCGTTACGATTTCTTCGGTTTTACTGGGAAAGTGGGTGTGACTTAGAGGATAAAGCTATTTTGAACGTTCTGCGACAATGCGAAATGTCCGAAATCACCGAAGTTATCGTTTTTACAAATATTGCGGTAATTTTAACAATAATCATGGGATTTTAACTTTCGATACATTTTGGCATAGTTGGAGACAGGGCACATAGCTGCGCTACTTTCGATTTTTGATTTTCGGCAAATCTTCGAAGATATTAGGCGCCAAATTTCGGAAATTTAAAATTTTACAAAAAACTTTTTTATTTATGAATATTTTTTAGTCGTGTTGTGCACAGAATTAAAGAGTCATCTGACTTGCGCAAAAATGTTAAAAAATTTTGTCTCAGTAATTTTCCTTGGCCTCCATTGGCTAATTCAGTTTTTCAGTCCTAGATTAATTTTTTATTGTTCGATTTGTATAAAACAAAGTTCATATGCTTCGTTGTCTCAATTGTCATTTCTTTTATTACCAAAAGTGTTATCTGTCGGCACCGGAAGTGGCATAATTTTACCAAAAACTACAATTTTGACAGTTAGGTACATTTTTTGAAAACAAATATTATTTTTTTGAAAAATTATATGACTCAAAGAGTGTGTCCTTTAAAGGCGCAAAAAATGTCGGAAGCAGTTTTTTCAATTTCTTTTTCATTTTCTAGCAAATTGGATTAAGAGGTGAAAAAAGGCGTAAAATTGACCTATTTACAACTCATTCGGGCTTTTCAGATTTTAAAATATTTTTACGTAACTTTTATAAACTTGTAGCTATAATCCATACGAAGAGAATGTATGTGAAAATTAGTTTGTAATATAAGCAGTTGCCGAGAAATAGGCAATTTTGCATGAGTCACTTTTCACGTAATTTTGGCTGTAAAAGAATCAATTATTATTCGATTTTCAATTTTCTTTCGCCATTGGATGCCTAATGCCATAGTGGACTATGTCAAACCATTTTACCCCTTGCGCTGCCACCGGAAATGACGTCATTTGCTCAAAACTTAAATTTTAGCCTTCAAAAAACAATATTTTATTCAAATGAGTCGTATTTGTTATTTTTTTCAAATTGTGATATTTGATTCTATTGATCAAATAGATTGAACCCATACGATCATACAGATACCACAAAATGGTTTCTAACTTGTACGGTTGCAGAGAAATGGGCGATTTTCCTTAAGTCACTTTTCAAGGTTTTTTGTCTATAAAAGTGTCAGTTATTATTCGATTTTCATAAAATTTTCACCATATGATATCTTGTGTCATTTATGATTTCATAGAACTAATTTAACATTTTCAGTATCACCGGAAGTAATGTCATTTTGGCAAAAACTGTATTTTTAGCCTTCAAAACAGACATTTTTTTCAAATGAGTCTGATTTGTAATATATTTCAAATTATGATATTTGATTCCAATCAACAAATGGATTGAACCCATACGATCATATAGATACCAAAAGATAGTTTTTATCGTGTACGGTTGCCGAGAAATAGACGATTTTCTACAAGTCACTTTTCAAGGTTTTTGGTCTATAAAAGTGGCAATTCTCATTCGATTTACATACAATTTTCGCCATTATGCTGCCTTATGCCATTTCTGATTTCATAAAACTAATTGAACATTTTCATTATCACCGGAAGTAATGAAATTTTGCCAGGATCACTTACAAGTAACATATATATAAAATGAATTGATATTGCTGGATTTGGTTGATTCTTCGTCCATTTTATTTGATGTTTACAATGCTTATGTGGAAACCTGTTTGATGGTTTCATTGGTATCGGAAGTGACATATGTTTAAGGGTAACGTGGCACCGAAAGTGACGTGGCACCAGTGAAACCCGTCATTCCTGCATGCAGGTCTAGTTCTTATTATTATTATTCTTCTTTTGTTTTGAGTAGATCTCAGCAACTGCTTGTCGCATCGTTACGATTTCTTCGGTTTTACTGGAAAAGTGGGTGTGACTTAGAGGATAAAGCTATTTTGAACGTTCTGCGACAATGCGAAATGTCCGAAATCACCAAATTATCGTTTTTTAAAATATTGCAGTAATTTTAACAATAATCATTGAATTTTAACTTTCGATACATTTTGGCATAGCCGGAGACAGGGCACATAGCTACACTACTTTCGATTTTTGATTTTCGGTAAATCTTCAAAGATATTAGGCGCCAAATTTTGAAAATTTAAAATTTTACAAAAAACTTTTTTATTCATGAATATTTTTTAGTCGTATTATGCACAGAATTAAAGGGTCATCTGACTAGTGCAAAAATGTTAAAAAATTTTGTCTCAGTAATTTACCTTGGCCGCCATTGGCTAATTCAGTTTTTAAGTCCTAGATTAATTTTTTATTGTTCGATTTGTATAAAACAAAGTTCATATGCTTCGTTGTATCAATTGTCATTTTTTTTATTACCAAAAGTTTTATCTGTCGGCACCGGAAGTGGCATAATTTTACCAAAAACTACAATTTTGACAGTTATTTTCCTTCTTCGAAAACAAATATTATTTTTTGGAAAAATTATTTGACTCAAAGTGTGTGCCCTTTCAAGGCGCAAAAAATGTAGGAAGCAGTTTTTTTAATTTCGATTTCATTTTCGAGCAAATTCGATTAAGAGGCTAAACATGGTGTAAAATTGGCCTATTTACAACCTATTCAGGCTTTTCAGATTTTAAAATATTTCTTCGTAACTTTTATAAACTTGTAGCTATAATCCATACGAAGAAAATGTATGTTAAAATTCGTTTGTACTATAAGCAGTTACCAAGAAATGGGCAGTTCTGTACAAGTCACTGTTTTCGTTATTTTGCCTGTAAAATAGTCAATTATGATTGGATTTTTATAAAAGTGACATCATTTGATTCAAAAAGCACGTAGCGTCATATCAAGTTGAATACAATTTAAAATTGACACCGGAAGTGACATCATTTGGTCAAAAAATGCATTTTAAACTTTTTAAATCAATGTTTTATTCAACCAAGAATAACTTAATATGTATTAATAATTTTAACTTTTGGTTTAAATTCACATATAAACAAAACTCATATGGTCATATAGATATCATAAAATGGTTTCTAACTTGTTCGGTTGCCGAGAAATAGACGGTTTTCTACAGGTCACTTTTGAAGGTTTCGGGGCCATAAAAGGGTCAATTATTATTCGATTTTCATAAACGTCACACCATGTTATACCTAATGCCATTTGGGATTTCATACAAGTAATTTAAGATTTTCATTATCACCGGAAGTAACGTCATTTTGGCAAAAACTGTATTTTTAGCCTCTAAAACAGATATTTTATTCAAATGAGTCTGTTTTGAAATCTTATTCAAAGTATGGTATTTGATGCCAATCAACAAATAGAATGAACCCATACGATCATACAGATACCACAAAATGGTTTCTAACTTGTGCGGTTGCAGAGAAATAGCCGATTTCCTACAAGTCACTTTTCAAGTTTTTTGGTCTTTAAAAGTGGCAATTATTATTCGATTTACATAAAATTTTCACTATATGATATCGTATGCCATTTCTGATTTCATAAGACTAATTGAACATTTGCATTAACAGCGGGAGTAATTTAATTTTGTCAAGATCATTTACAAGTAACAAATGTATAAAATGAATTGATATTGCTGGATTTTGTTGATTCTGCGTCCATTTTATTTGTGTGCAATGTTAATTTGGAAACCTGTTTAGTGGTTTCGCTGGTACCGGAAGTGACATATGTTCAAGGGTAACTTGGCACCGGAAGTGACATGTTTAAGGGTAACGTGGCACCAGTGAAACCCGTCATTCCTGCATGCAGGTCTAGTTATTATTAGGGTTTCACACTGCGAAGCTTGTGTGAAACACTATTGTTTTTGTTAAAATTATTATTCTTATTAAGCTTTCATATTACATATGAAAGCTTATTGTTTCTGTTAAGATTATTATTGTTATTTTTTTTTTTGTGTTTTGTCCACAAATCGGATTTCTCAGAATCTAACGATAGGATCGTTCTGAAACTTTTACCTATCCCCCCAAAAATGGGTGGTGGCTGTTGATTAAATATATTTTCAAAACGTTTTACGAATCCGAAATCACCGAATTTTACGAACGAAAAAACTGACAATGCATAGTCGTAACTTTGTTATTTTTTGACCGATTTTACTAATTCTTTTTTCTTTGAATACCTTGAAAAAAATCATTTTCATCAGCAGTTTCGCATTTTCGAATTTCGAAAATTCGTCGCTGTGATTTCGAACCGGAAGTTTAGACCAATTTGTCAACTTCTTTAATAGTTGTACGATTTTCAAGAAATTTAGTGTATAAGTAGATGTTACCGATGTGACTTCAAAAATATAATTAGAAATTTTCTAAATTATCTCCCCTTGGTGAAATTAAGGATCAAAGTTTTCAAAAAAATCGTCGAAATATAGGTCAGAATGACCTAATTTTTTTTTTCGATACTAGACAAGGAATTACTGATTCGTACACAAAATATGGAGTTTGTCGATCGAACCGGAAGTGCCACCATCTTGAAACGTGAAAAATCAATAAGGCTTTTTTGCTATTTTACTTACAGACTCGGGGGTTATATTTTCTGAATCCTTGTAGGAAGGCCTAAAAAATGTCGCGAACAGAATTTTGATTTAGGTCAACCGGGAGTCACCATTTTGAATTGAAAATCAAAAATAGAAGCAATTTGAAGGGCCGAGACTTTTGAGCACAATAACTCTACTTCTAATTAAGCTAGAATGTTCTAACTTGGTGTAGACGTTCACTAGGTCAATGTTATGATGAAGTTCAAAGATGAGCATTTTCTGCTTAGGGTAAGCAGAGATAAGCATATTGATTTGTTGATTCTTTAGGGCACGATAACTTCGGTTATAATGAAGAGAGGGCGGTGAAACTTTCGTCAATAGAGAGTCTAATAGCTAGCCTGTTGTGTGAAATCATTGTATCATTTTTTTTAAATATCAGGGATAGCCGAAAAAAGGAGATTGAAAATCCAAAAAGTCGTATTTTTACAACTTGGAGTATGTTTAGAGGTCTTTCTCGTAAAGTCAACATAATATTTGTTGGGAACTTCTTCTACAAAGAGTCTTATTGGTAGTCTTTTATATGAAACCATCGATCAACAGTCCAACATATCAGGAGTAGAAGAACAAAAGGATCGAACATTGAAAACGGCACCCTTTCATTGTTAAGCGAAACATGCAGTGTGGGTGACTACAATCTACACATTTAGTCATCGTATAGAGCTTATTCAACAGTATCGAATTCCAACTGCTTAGGGATATTTTACGTGCACTCCAATGTGTACACGGGACCGTGGTTTTCGTCCCATCCGAACTAGACAGCCGTTCTGCCTCACTGACAAGGGGGAACCACGCCGGGAAATCGAGATGAACTTTCTCCGTGCAGAACTTTCAATTCAAGCCAAACTTTTATTGCATACGATTACGCTGGTCAGTTGGAGCTTATTTTCAAAAGTTTTGTAATAATCGGTTGGTAATTAAAGTACCATGCACATTAAACTGTTAAAACAGAAAATTTCGCCCGGTTCAAATGTTTCTTGCTATAAGTCAGCAATTTTCCGAATTCAGGGAGGCTGAATGGCTGAATGGTTAGCATGTGCGCGCTGTATCGTAACGTCTGTCATTGAGTCAACGGGCGTCGTTTCGATCGCCAGGTTGCACGTGACATGGAATATGATGTCCAACCCCGTTTATTGCGAACGATTAAGCTGTTCAGGGGGAGCTTATTTTTAAAAGTTTTGTAATATTCGGTTGATAACTAAAGGTACCGTGCAAATTAAACTGTTAAAATAGAAAATTTGGCCCGGTTAAAATGTTTCTCGCTGTAGGTCAGCTAGAATGTTCAAACTTGATCGAGTTCACAGCAGAAATAACAGTGAAACGATCAACGAACTCATAGCAGAAATAACAGTGCAAAACTTAACGAATTCATAGCAGAAATGAAATGGGGTTTTACGTCCTACTCTTCTGCACCTGACCTGGGCTAATGGAAGACGGCCATACGCCACACAGTGTGCTATGAGGGAATTTTTGCCCGGGCAAGGGATCTTTTACGTGCACTCCAATGTGTACACGGGACCTCGGTTTTTCGTCCCATCCGAACGACTAGGCAGCTGTCATTATCAGGCCCTCCTTCTGCATCACTGACAAGAGGAAACCACGCCGGAAAATCGAGATGAGCTTTCTCGGCCAAGGATCGAACACCCGACCTCCATTCTAACGAGCCAGCGCCTTGCCCGCTTAGCCACCGTGATTCCCATAAATAGCAATGAAACGATCAACGAATTTATAGCAGTAATAACACTTCAACAATTAACGAATTCGTAGCAGAAATAACGATGAAACAATTAACGAATTCGTAGCAGAAATAACAATGAAACGTTCAACGAAATCATAGCCGAAATAAGAGTGGAACAATGAACGAATTAATAGTAGACGAGTTCATAGTAGAAAAAACAGCGAAACAATGAACGAATCATAGCAGAAACCAGAAAGCTATCAATACACTGTGAAATTTGAAACCTAAATGGCCCGGCTAGGAACAATGTCTACATGCCCGTAAAAGACTACTTAACAGTTGGAATTCGAAAGAAAAGACCGTAACGACGCTGTCCGATCAAACTTTAGTTAATTCAGTCGGCGCAACAAGATAGGTCGTTAAAACCATTTCTGTTCAGTTCATTCCATTTCCTTAAATCTATGAAAGTTGTGTGAATTGGGAATCGCGTATTACTCAACAGTTTCAGGGGAGATAAGCCGTCTTTGAGATTGGAAATCAATTTTTGATATCGACTGTGTATGATTGCTACTAGATCGATTGTGATTCAGGTTCTAATCAGTTTGGATTGAAGAATCGGGGTGGTATATGTGTGTGTGATGGGGTGGGGGTGGTGTCACAAGACGCTATATCCCATTCGCAACCACACACCTAACAAATGCAGGGTATAGGTTGCGATCAGTTCTTTCAAGATTTTCATATATTTAAGCCACTTTATTACACGCCTCATCTGAAAATGTCTGTGTAAATGTAGATAAATGTTGACCAAATAACATCTTTCACCATTTTGACTTTCAGTTACAGAACTAGCATAGGGGCGTTTTAAGGCTTATCATGGCGGAGGCTGTACTATTTTGAGGGCCCTCTGTCGCGAGGGGAGGTTCTTGATTGATGATTGTCACCCCAATGCAATGGCTGCATTCTCATTCAGTAGTGGATTCGACAGTAACAGTGTATAGAAAACGATTGAGTTGGACTCGGGGGCCCTTTCCCTTGGCATTAGGGACCCTTTTGTCATTCGTCGGACCCTTTTGTCTGTCTTTAGAGCCCTCCCTAACTAGGGCACATTTTCATTTTTCGCATCGGTTTTAGCATTTTTCTCCCGTTTTATTTTTTCAACTGCTTTGATTTTTTTCGCGGGGAGGCTGGCGCCTCCAGCGCCTCAGCTATAAAACGCTTTTGAACTAACAGTACTATTGACATAATACCGTTTTTTCCAGTAATGGTAACTCACTCGTTTCTTCAAGAATCATTCGGCATTCCAGGTATGCTACATTCTATTCGCTGTCTTCCATAGGAGCGGTAAGATGAGACCTGTTTGTGGGAAAATCCCTAAACAATATGCGAGGGTGGAATAATCGTACATTACTTTAAGGTTTGCGTGAAGTAATTGTCGAAATTACAGTTATATGCACTGAATAAGCATGACACGGAGAGAGAGAGAGAGAGAGAGAGAGAGAGAGAGATGGGGTTTAACGTCCACTCGACGCAAACTAGGTCATTTTGGGACTAACATATGGTTTAATTTTATTTCAATAATCTGCTTGCGCATATTAACAGTGGGAGGAAACCGCAGGTCCCGAGATAAACCCATGAGATTGGACAGGCGAGATTGTAGGTTAGGGTAAGCGCTAAGGTTAGGTCTTGGGTTAGGATTAGGATTAGCGATATCCCTATTTACATCTCGTGACCTTTGACCAAACGTAATGAAGACAGGATGTGACGTATATATGCACATTGAGGTTATCAAGCTATAGACCGGACTAGTAGTAAGCTATAAACGGATAAATAACAAGAGTTTATATGTATATTATTTTATTAAATTTATATATATCTTAACTCCCTGATTTACGTATATACATTATGCATGAACAATAGAAACTATATACTAGTATTTATAAGTATTAAAGCTATGGTAATATTATGCTATCAAATAGCCGTATTGTCTTAATATTTGTTGTAACCGCAACCTTGATAGTTATTGTAAGAAGGATAACGGTTGTAGTTGTTGTATCCGTTACCGTATCCGTTGTTATTGTAGTTGTTATATCCCTTCCCATATTCGTTGTTATTGTGGCCATTGTTGTAACCGTTGTTGTAATTGTAGGGGCCGTTGTAACTATTGTATCCTTTATTATTGTATTGGTTGTACTTGTATAGTCCGTTGTTGTATCGTTACCAACGATACCATGACCAATTCCGTGTCCAACAATACCCTGTCCGATACCGTTACCAACGATGTCATGCCCAATGCCGTTACCAATCTTTCCATGTCATATAAGTCCGTGTCCGATTCCGTTTCCAATGATACCATGTCCGATACCGTTACCAACGATACCATGACCAATTCCGTTTCCAACAATACCGTGTCCGATACCGTTACCAACGATGCCATGCCCAATGCCGTTACCAATCTCTCCATGTCCAATAAGTCCGTGTCCGATTCCGTTTCCAATGATACCATGTCCGATACCGTTACCAACGATACCATGACCAATTCCGTTTCTAACAATACCGTGTCCAATACCGTTACCGATACCGTTACCAACAATACCATGACCAATTCCGTTACCAATAACACCGACTTTGCCAACAGCTACTATTCCGTGTCTGAGTCGGTTTCCTTGGATACCATGTCCAATACCATGGTTGAGTCCGTTGCCAATAGCTCCTACACCAACAAGACCATGTCCAACACCGGCATGTCCTCTTCCATATCCTTTACCAATTCCGTTTGCAAAGACACCAACACCATGTCCGAAACCGTGTCCGATTTTAGCATCGATGTATTGGGAAGCAGCTACTGTCAAACAGACAGCGAAAGCGACGAAAGCCTGAAAAAGAAAAAAAAAAACATGTGTTTTACAGAAATAGCCGTAGATTTGATTCCATACTAAAAAAAAATCGCGAGGGTTTATTTATAACCAAAAACTTGACAATCAAGAAATTTTACTGTGCCGCCATTATTTAGTACATGATCGAGTTTTGGCGTTACCAGGCAAAATCACAAGTAATATTCAACTCTGGGTAATAATTTACACTTTTTATAATTTACCGTTCTGGCCCTATGAATATAAAACTGCCTTTAATACAATGTCAAGGGCGATAAGCAATAATACAACAGTGACGATGCAATACCATGTTCAACCCTCGGTAATTTCTACCAGTTTTAAATTTAAAGATGGACCTATGGGTATGCATGCCAAGTGCGATAAGCAATCATATAAAAATTTAGTATGTAATGAAACTTATTAGTGCTATACCAAATTAGATATCAGGTTTCTTGTCTAGAAAGTTCAAGTATATCCCATCTGGGTCACGATCCTTGTCACTACATACCGCTAATTAGAAGTATTGAAGATTATTTAGTCAACAAGTTAAATTTACTCTCTGTAGATTGTTACAATGTTTTACTGTATTAGGCCAGTCTGTACAGAACAGAGGGCGAAAAAGCAAGTCCCATTTAGGATTTCAGGGTCCGGGTATGCTTATCTTAAAACTTCAAAGATTTGAAATCTTATACGGAGTAGGGCAAAAGTCCTACTTTATACACCGACTGGAACATTGAAGACAATCAGGTAGATTTTGCCCGGACATCTGTATCACGATATACTCTATCAAGGAATCTTTTACGTGCACGCCAATGTGCACACTGAACATTGCTTTTCGTCCCATCCTGACAATTAGACACTATTCCCTGTCAGACCGGGCAGACCTACTGTCCTGTACAGCTAACAAGGGCAGTCAAGCCTGTACAATTGACTTTCTGGTCAAACCCCGGGAGAGAGCCCAAGACCTACTGGTTAGTTAATCAGTGTCTCTTATCACTGAGCCACCATGATCCCCATACATTAAAAACGCAGAGTTCGTTGATGAGCATATTATGCTTAGGGTAAGCAGAGATAAGCAATTAGATTGGTTGATGATTTTGGACACTTTCACTTCAGTCAGAGTGATGAAACTTGGTGTATAGTTTCATTACATCAATATCTTGAATACGTTCGACAATGAGCATTGTCTGCCCTGGATAAGCAGAGCGATGAGCAATTTGATTGGTCGAGAATTTGAAACAAAATAACTCTCCTTCTAATTGGGGCAGAATGTTCAATCTTGGTGAAGGCGTTCATTAGGTCAGTGCCATAAAGGAGTGCGAAGATGAGCATTGTCTGCTTACAGTAAGCAGAGATAAGCAATCTGATTGGTTGATTCTTTGGGGCACGATAACTTTGGTTATAATGAAGTGAGAGTGACAAAATTCCAAATATAGATTCATTATGTCATTACCTTGACTAAGTTTGATGTTGAGAATTTCTGCGTAGATTTAGGAGCAATAAGCAATTTGACAGATCACATTGGAACATAACACCTCTGTTTCTAATTAAGGTAGAATTTGAACCGGTTGAATTGTTTCTCGTTATAACTCGGTGAGTTTTTGGCGGATTTCATTAATTCTTTTTCCTTTTTAAGATTCTTTATATAACTCTTGAGATGCGACAGAAACTGACCGTGAATATGAAAGCTTTAATATCTGCTTAGCAGATCTAGTATTATTATTATTTTTTTTTTTTGTGTTTTATCCACAAATCGGATTTCTCAGAATCTAACCATAGGATCGTTCTGAAACTTTTACCTATCCCCCTAAAAATGGGTGGTGGCTGTTGATTAAATATATTTTCAAAACGTTTTACGTATCCGAAATCACCGAATTTTACGAACGAATGCATTTGACCTACAATGCTGTAACTTTGTGACTATTTGACCTATTTTACCAAATCTTTTTTCTTTGAGTACCTTGAGACAATTACTATAAATCTGCAGTTTCAGATTTTCGAATTTCGAAAATTCGTCGCTGTGATTTCGAACCGGAAGATTAGACCAATTTGACAACTTCTTTAATAGTTGTACGATTTTCATGAAATTTAGTATATAAGTAGATCTTACCGATGTGACTTCAAAAATATTATTAGAAATTTTCTAAATTATCTCCCCTTAACGAAATTAAGGATCAAATTTTTCAAAAAAATCGTCGAAATATAGGTCAGAATGACCTAATTTTTTTTTTGGATACTAGAGAAGTAATTACTGATTCGTACACAAAATATGGAGTTTGTCGATCGAACCGGAAGTGCCACCATCTTTAAAAGTGAAAAATCAATAAGGCTTTTTTGCTATTTTACTTACAGACTCGGGAGTTATATTTTCTGATTCCTTGTAGGAAGGCCTAAAAAATGTCGCGAATAGAATTTTGATTTCGGTCACGTGATGGTCACCATTTTGAATTGAAAATGAAAAATAGAAGCAATTTGAAGGGTCGGGACTTTGGAACACAATTACTCTCCTTCTAATTAAGCTAGAATGTTCAAACTTGGTGTAGACGTTCACTAGGTCAAGGTTATGATTGAGTTTAAAGATGAACATTTTCTGCTTAGGGTAAGCAGAGATAAGCATGCTAATTTGTTGATTCTTTAGGACACGATAACTTCGGTTATAATGAAGGGAGGGCGGTGAAACTTTTGTCAATAGAGAGTCTAATAGTTAGCCTGTTGTGTGAAATCATTGTATTATTTTTTCTAAATATCAGGGATAGCCGAAAAAAAGAGATTGAAAATCCAAAAAGTCGTATTTTTACAATTTGGAGCATGTTTGGAGGTCTTTCTCGTAAAGTCAACATAATATTTTTGGGAACTTCTTCTACAAAGAGTCTTATTGGTAGTCTTTTATATGAAACCATCGATCAACAGTCCAACATATCAGGAGTAGAAGAACAAAAGGATCGAACATTGAAAACGGCACCCTTTCATTGTTAAGCGAAACATGCAGTGTGGGTGACTACAATCTGCACATTTAGTCATCGTATAGAGCTTATTCAACAGTATCGAATTCCAACTGCTTAGGGATATTTTACGTGCACTCCAATGTGTACACGGGACCTTGGTTTTTCGTCCCATCCGAATGACTAGACAGCTGTGCTTGTCAGGCCCTCCGTTCTGCCTCACTGACAAGGAGAACCACGCCGGGAAATCGAGATGAACTTTCTCCGTGCAGAACTTTCAATTCAGGCGAAAACGTTTATTGCATACGATTAAGCTGGTCAGTTGGAGCTTATTTTCAAAAGTTTTGTAATAATCGGTTGGTAATTAAAGTACCGTGCACATTAAACTGTTAAAACAGAAAATTTCGCCCGGTTGAAATGTTTCTTGCTATAAGTCAGCAATTTTCTGAATTCAGGGAGGCTGAATGGCTGAATGGTTAGCATGTGCGCACTGTATCGTAACGTCAGTCATTGAGTCAACGGGCGTCGTTTCGATCTCCAGGTTGCACGTGACATGGTGTATGATGTCCAACATCGTGGGTTTTCTCCGTGTTCTTCGGTTTCCTCACAACGGCTAAAGATCAGTACGCGCAAGGGGGGGGGGGGTAAATAAAATTTAAAAACATATGTTAGTCCCGAAATGACCTAGTTTGTGTCGAATGGACGTTAGGCCGCATTTCTCTTTTTCTCTTTTATTTTTAAAGTTTTGTAATAATCGGTTGGTAATCAAAGGTACTGTAAAAGTGATAAAACAGAAAATTTCGCCCGGTTGTAATGTTTCTCACTTTAAAGTCAGCAATTTGCCGATTTTAAGGGGCAAACGTTTATTGCGAACGCTTAAGCTGGTCAGGGGGAGCTTATTTTTAAAAGTTTTGTAATATTCGGTTGATAACTAAAGGTACCGTGCAAATTAAACTGTTAAAATAGAAAATTTGGCCCGGTTGAAATGTTTCTCGCTGTAGGTCAGCAATTTGCCGATTTTAGGGAGGTTGCGTGGATGAATGGTTAGCACGTGCGCTCTGTATCATAACGTCTGTCATTGAGTCAACTGGCCTTGTTTCGATTTCTTGGTTGTACGTGACAAGGAATATGGTCGCCTGTCCAACCTCGTAGGCCGTAACCGCCGTTGCCCGGGTAAAATTTCCCTCATTGCACACTTTATGGCATATGCCCGTCTTCATTAGCCCATTTTAGGAGCAGAAAAATCGGACGTTAAACCCCATTCAATTTCATTTCATTTTGTCTATGTTGCTTATTTATTATAGTGGATAAATATTTTTCTGGTTCTAGCAATTATTTAATTTCTGCATAGAAATCTTGCTTTGGCCAGTTTTTTTTATTGCAGAGTGCCATTCTTGTTTAAACAAACATGATCCTTTGTTTAAAACATGCTTAAGAAGTCGTCACGATTTCCTACTTATAACCAAACATATTAGAAAATATTAGTCTGGCATTATTAAATCCTAATTTTATTGGTCTTATTTAAAATTAAACTTTCATTTAACTATGAACAACCCTTAACGTGTCTCTTTACAACTATTAAGTACTCTAAAACAGTAGCTCAACCTTTTGACCTAAACTCATAAATTTACCATTTTGTTGTGAGCGACTTCTTATTCTTCCTATATGACATATTGCACGTGTCTGATTTCAAAGGGGGGTTGGGTGGCTGAATGGTTAGCACGTGCGCCTGTCATTGAGTTAACTAGCGTGTTTTCGAATGCCCGGTTGTACGTGACAAGGAGTAAGGTCGCCTGTCCAACCTGTCATTTTTAATTTTTTTTCCAGCCATTTTCATACCATTTTCTCATCCGTCTCATTACAGTAATACAAGTTTCAGTTATTTCCCTCTAGTTTTCAGATTATTGTTATGCCTGGGTGCAATGTTTCATACTATATTTAGACTTGTAACTTCGCGAGTTTTTGACCATTTTTAATAATTTTTTCTTCTTATCCTTTTATTTAGGATACTTGATACAATCAATGATACGTGACGATGAATATGAAAGCTTTCATATCTGCATGGGACAGTAGCAGATCTAGTTATTATTATTATTATTCTTCTTTTGTTTTG
The DNA here is from genome assembly GCA_036850965.1 of Patella caerulea. Taxonomy (NCBI): domain Eukaryota; kingdom Metazoa; phylum Mollusca; class Gastropoda; family Patellidae; genus Patella; species Patella caerulea. The sequence goes on from JAZGQO010000011.1 coordinate 22,101,455, forward strand.
AGTAGATCTCAGCAACTACGTGTCGCATCGTTACGATTTCTTCGGTTTTACTGGGAAAGTGGGTGTGACTTAGAGGATAAAGCTATTTTGAACGTTCTGTGACAATGCGAAATGTCCGAAATCACCGAAGTTATCGTTTTTACAAATATTGCGGTAATTTTAACAATAATCATGGGATTTTAACTTTCGATACATTTTGGCATAGCTGGAGACAGGGCACATAGCTGCGCTACTTTCGATTTTTGATTTTCGGCAAATCTTCGAAGATATTAGGCGCCAAATTTCGGAAATTTAAAATTTTACAAAAAACTTTTTTATTTATGAATATTTTTTAGTCGTGTTGGACACAGAATTAAAGAGTCATCTGACTTGCGCAAAAATGTTAAAAAATTTTGTCTCAGTAGTTTTCCTTGGCCTCCATTGGCTAATTCAGTTTTTCAGTCCTAGATTAATTTTTTATTGTTCGATTTGTATAAAACAAAGTTCATATGCTTCGTAGTCTCAATTGTCATTTTTTTTATTACCAAAAGTATTATCTGTCGGCACCGGAAGTGGCATAATTTTACCAAAAACTACAATTTTGACAGTTAGGTACATTTTTTGAAAACAAATATTATTTTTTTGAAAAATTATATGACTCAAAGAGTGTGTCCTTTAAAGGCGCAAAAAATGTCGGAAGCAGTTTTTTTAATTTCTTTTTCATTTTCTAGCAAATTGGATTAAGAGGTGAAAAAAGGCGTAAAATTGACCTATTTACAACTCATTCAGGCTTTTCAGATTTTAAAATATTTTTACGTAACTTTTATAAACTTGTAGCTATAATCCATACGAAGAGAATGTATGTGAAAATTAGTTTGTAATATAAGCAGTTGCCGAGAAATAGGCAATTTTGCATGAGTCACTTTTCACGTAATTTTGGCTGTAAAAGAATCAATTATTATTCGATTTTCAATTTTCTTTCGCCATTGGATGCCTAATGCCATAGTGGACTATGTCAAACCATTTTACCCCTTGCGCTGCCACCGGAAATGACGTCATTTGCTCAAAACTTAAATTTTAGCCTTCAAAAAACAATATTTTATTCAAATGAGTCGTATTTGTTATTTTTTTCAAATTGTGATATTTGATTCTATTGATCAAATAGATTGAACCCATACGATCATACAGATACCACAAAATGGTTTCTAACTTGTACGGTTGCAGAGAAATGGGCGATTTTCCTTAAGTCACTTTTCAAGGTTTTTGGTCTATAAAAGTGTCAGTTATTATTCGATTTTCATAAAATTTTCACCATATGATATCTTGTGTCATTTATGATTTCATAGATCTAATTTAACATTTTCAGTATCACCGGAAGTAATGTCATTTTGGCAAAAACTGTATTTTTAGCCTTCAAAACAGACATTTTTTTCAAATGAGTCTGATTTGTAATATATTTCAAATTATGATATTTGATTCCAATCAACAAATGGATTGAACCCATACGATCATATAGATACCAAAAGATAGTTTTTATCGTGTACGGTTGCCGAGAAATAGACGATTTTCTACAAGTCACTTTTCAAGGTTTTTGGTCTATAAAAGTGGCAATTCTCATTCGATTTACATACAATTTTCGCCATTATGCTGCCTTATGTCATTCCTGATTTCATAAAACTAATTGAACATTTTCATTATCACCGGAAGTAATGAAATTTTGCCAGGATCACTTACAAGTAACATATATATAAAATGAATTGATATTGCTGGATTTGGTTGATTCTTCTTCCATTTTATTTGATGTTTACAATGCTTATGTGGAAACCTGTTTGATGGTTTCATTGGTATCGGAAGTGACATATGTTTAAGGGTAACGTGGCACCGAAAGTGACGTGGCACCAGTGAAACCCGTCATTCCTGCATGCAGGTCTAGTTAGGCTTTCAGACTTTCGTCTGAAAGCCTATTGAGATTACTAAAATTATTATTATTATTATTATTTACCGCGAGGGCCTAGATCTCTATGATCGAAACAGATATCGATCTGGAATTAGATTTTCTATTGGGAAACCATGTGGTGGCTACTTGATAAAATATTTTCGAAATTTCTGCGCATACCGGAAGTGACCGAACTTTGTACGTTGTCTAAAAATTGAAAATTGGCCATAGTTTCGGCAATTCTTTATCCATTTTCAAACAAATTACATTTTTGGAATCCCTGAATCTTTTCTGAGACAATGGCTATCTCACATTTTTCAATTTCGAACATTCGTCTATGACTTTTATCGTTTGAAAATTGAAAAGATGTTGTTTACGAGACAATTTTTGTTATTTTTAAAAAATTTCAAATTTGACCTACATTTTTGGATACCTGAAGTCCATCCGATTCCAGTAATATAAGTTTCATTCAGAGTTATCGCCCTTTATTTTTCGATTTTTTTCGAATTTTCTTCCCATTTTGTGAGCTCGGGTTTCGGTTTATGGCAGAATTGACGTTTCTGAAACTTCTGGAACATGAAGTTATAGTCCAATACCAACTTATAAAGCAATTTCGACAAGAATCCTTAAACCGGAAGTGGTCGAAATAATGGGCAATATTTTGAAAAAAATGCAAAAAATGGATATTTTAGGGAAAAACGCGATTTCTCCGCCCGATATCAATGGATTAAAGAAATTAGGGTACCATTGGACTGCACTAGGATTGTACTATCGTATGATACCCAATTCATACGGATTCTATGATCAGGCAGCAAAATATGGCACGCTGAAAATCAAGTATTTTCTGATTTGGAGCGTTTTTGGACGCCAGTATCTCGAAAACTTAACCTACAATTTTTTTCAAATTTTTTCTATCGAGAGTCCTTTTGGAAGTCTTTTGCATGAAGCCATCCAATAAGCCTTTGAAATGTCTGGAATAGGATAAAAAAGGGGCTGAAAATCGAAAAAAGTCGAAAAATCGTGAAATTTTGGAAAATGCTCTACTATTTTTTTATTTTAAGAGATTTTTAAAAAAAGGTTGTATATTCAGATAGCTGACCTAATTACGATTCTAACAGTGTATAATATGTATGTAATTATTGAAATTTAATTTTCGATATTTTAAATTTTTTGCATTTTTGGCACTTTTGAACGTAGGATTTCTCAGGGGCATTTTATCTGATCAGATAATGTAATATATCATTACAGAGCCCTGTGGCTATTTTAGTGCCCAAACTGGCTATTAAAACTATTCCGAAAATAATAACCATACCGGAAGTATTCAAAAAATAAAAAAAAAGTTAAAAATATTGTCGCACTTGCGAAAAACATGATTTCTCCCTTAGGTAATAGCGGACCAAAAGAACTAAAGTGTCGCTGGATAGAACTATTAATGGACCATCATATGGTATCTCAATAATATGATTTCCATGGTAAGGAAATAAATTATTGCATGCCAAAAATCTGGTATTTTCCGATTTTTTAACATTCTGAGACGCCCTTTTCTCGAAAACGACGCCTACGATTTTTCTTAAACCCTTCTTACTCAAAGTCCTATCGGTTGTCTATATAGTGAATCCAAAATGAAAACCATTGAAATGAAATAGGTGGTCCAAAAATGGCATCAAACTTTGAAAAAAATTGAAAAATCTTTAATTTTTTGTAAACGCTCTTTAATTTATCTTTTTTTCAAAAACTGCTCAATGGATGTTTCTGACACTTCTGGTACAGAAAGTTAAGTATCCAAAGAACCTCGTAAAGCTATCGCGACAATGATCGTAAAACCGGAAGTAGTCGAAAAAATGTCCGATATTTTGAAAAAAAATAATTTTTTTACGAAAACCTTTTTTATTTATGAATATTTGTTGATGATATTTTACACAGGGTTAAAATATCATCGTACTTGAGCAGAAATGAGAAAAAAAATTGTCTCGGTAATTTGCGTTAGCCGCCATCGGCTAATTTAGCTTTTCGTACCCAGAAAAATTATTTATTGTTCGATTTGTATAAAACAAAGTTCATATGCTCCGTGGTCCCAATTGTAATTTTTTTTGTTACGGTGAAATTTTTCTGTCGGCAACGGAAGTGACGTAATATTAACAAAAACTACAATTTTGACAGTTCGGTACCACTTTTTGAAAGCAAATATTATTTTTTTCCAAAACTGATATAACTAAAAGGATGCACCCTGCAAAGGTGCACAAAATCCTTAGCTCATATTTTTAAATTTCAATTTCATTTTCGGGCAATTTCGAATAAAATGTAAAATAAAGTGTAAAATTCAGTTATTTACAATTCTTTCAGCGTCTTCATATTTTGAAATATTTATTTGTAATTTTCATAAACTCGTAGCAATAATCCAGACGAAGAGAATGTATGCGAAAATTAGTTTATAATATGAGCAGTTGCCGAGAAATATGCAATTTTGCATGCATCACTTTTCACGTTATTTTGCCTATACAAAAGTGAATTATTATTCGATTTGCAATATTTTTTTTCCATTTGATGCCTAATGCCAATTTATACTAGGTCAAGCCAATTTTACATTTTCACTGTGACCGGAAATGACGTCATTTGGGCAAAAACTGTATTTTTAACCTAAAAAACTAAAATTGTATTCAAATGATTCTGCCTTATAATATTTTTAAAATTATGATATTTGATTCCCATCAACGAATAGAATGAAGCCATGCGACCATACAGATACCACAAAATGGTTTCTAACTTGTACGGTTTTAGAGAAATAGGCGATCTTCTATAAGTCACTTTTCAAGGTTTTTGGTCTATAAAAGTGTCAATTATTATTCGATTTTTATAATCTTTTTACCATTTGATGCCTTATGCCATTTATGACTTCTATGAACCAAGTTAACATTTTCAATATCACCGGAAGTAATGTAATTTTTGCAAAAAACGTATTTTTAGCCTTCAAAACAAACATTTTTTTGAAGTGATTTATATTCATTATTCGTTTAACTTTATAACTTCTGACTCTAATGGGCAGTAAGATTGAATCAATACCATCATATTGATATCAAGAAAAGGCTTCTAGCATGTTCCCTTGTCGAATAATAACCAATTTTCCCAGGGTCACTTTTAAGTTTTTTACCTTCTTAATTTCAGTTTATGGGTTATAGGTTAATTATTTATTGCCCGATATGTATAAAACAAAGTTTGTATTTTGTATGTTGCGAATTTTCGACTTATTTTTCACCTATGAAAATTTCTTTCGGTACCGGAAGTGACGTAATTTTGCCTTAATTTACAATTTTGACCGGTCTTTTCGCCAGCAAATATTACTTTTACATATGATAGAGGGTGTCGCTGAAGCAAAACAACTAAAGTATAGTTTGGTAGCTCAATGGATCGGCTATGGTATAATAAACTTCCTGTATGATTCCTGAAAGCCGGTTCAGTGCTGCTTGCAGGTCTAGTTATTATTATTATTATTCAGATTCCAATTTGAATAGATCTCAGCAACTACGTGTCGCATCGTTACGATTTCTTCGGTTTTACTGGGAAAGTGGGTGTGACTTAGAGGATAAAGCTATTTTGAACGTTCTGCGACAATGCGAAATGTCCGAAATCACCGAAGTTATCGTTTTTAAAAATATTGCAGTAATTTTGACAATAATCATTGGATTTTAACTTTCGATACATTTTGGCATAGCCTGAGACAGGGCACATAGCTACGCTACTTTCGATTTTTGATTTTCGGCAAATCTTCGAAGATATTAGGCGCCAAATTTCGAAAATTTAAAATTTTACAAAAAACTTTTTTATTTATGAATATTTTTTAGTCGTATTGTGCACAGAATTAAAGGGTCATCTGACTAGTGCAAAAATGTTAAAAAAATTTGTCTCAGTAATTTACCTTGGCCGCCATTGGCTAATTCAGTTTTTCAGTCCTAGATTAATTTTTTATTGTTCGATTTGTATAAAACAAAGTTCATATGCTTCGTTGTATCAATTGTCGTTTTTTTTATTACCGAAAGTGTTATCTGTCGGCACCGGAAGTGGCATAATTTTACCAAAAACTACAATTTTGACATTTATTTACGATCTTCATAAACAAATATTATTTTTTTGAAAAATTATATGACTCAAAGAGTGTGCCCTTTCAAGGCGCAAAAAATGTAGGAAGCAGTTTTTTTAATTTCGATTTCATTTTCGAGCAAATTCGATTAAGAGGCTAAAAATGGTGTAAAATTGGCCTATTTACAACCTATTCAGGCTTTTCAGATTTTAAAATATTTCTTCGTAACTTTTATAAACTTGTAGCTATAATCCATACGAAGAAAATGTATGTTAAAATTCGTTTGTAATATAAGCAGTTGCCAAGAAATGGGCAGTTCTGCATAAGTCACTGTTTTCGTTATTTTGCCTGTAAAATAGTCAATTATTATTGGATTTTTATAAAAGTGACATCATTTGATTCAAAAAGCACGTAGCGTCATATCAAGTTGATTACAATTTAAAATTGACACCGGAAGTGACATCATTTGGTCAAAAAATGCATTTTACACTTTTTTAAATCAATGTTTTATTCAACCAAGAATAACTTAATATGTATTAATAATTTTAACTTTTGGTTTAAATTCACATATAAACAAAACTCATATGGTCATATAGATATCATAAAATGGTTTCTAACTTGTTCGGTTGCCGAGAAATAGACGGTTTTCTACAGGTCACTTTTGAAGGTTTCGGGGCCATAAAAGGGTCAATTATTATTCGATTTTCATAAACGTCACACCATGTTATACCTAATGCCATTTGGGATTTCATACAAGTAATTTAAGATTTTCATTATCACCGGAAGTAACGTCATTTTGGCAAAAACTGTATTTTTAGCCTCCAAAACAGATATTTTATTCAAATGAGTCTGTTTTGAAATCTTTTTCAAATTATGGTATTTGATGCCAATCAACAAATAGAATGAACCCATACGATCATACAGATACCACAAAATGGTTTCTAACTTGTACGGTTGCCGAGAAATAGCCGATTTTCTACAAGTCACTTTTCAAGTTTTTTGGTCTTTAAAAGTGGCAATTATTATTCGATTTAACGTTTTTATTTATAAATATTATTTAGTCGTGTTGTGCACAGAATTAAAGAGTCATCTGACTAGCGCAAAAATGTTAAAAAAATTTGTCTCAGTAATTTTCCTTGGCCGCCATTAGCTAATTCAGTTTTTCAGTCCTAGATTAATTTTTTATTGTTCGATTTGTATAAAACAAAGTTCATATGCTTCGTTGTCCCAATTGTTATTTCTTTTATTACCAAAAGTGTTATCTAGCAAATTGGATTAAGGGGTGAAAAAAGGCGTAAAATTGACCTATTTACAACCCATTCAGGCTTTTCAGATTTTAAAATTTTTTTACTTAACTTTTATAAACCTGTCACTATAATCCATACGAAGAGAATGTATGTTAAAATTAGTTTCTAATATAAGCAGTTGCCGAGAAATGGGCAGTTTTGCATAAGTCACTGTTTTCGTAATGTTGCCTGTAAAATAGTCAATTATTAATGGATATTCACAAAAGTGACATCATTTGATTCAAAAAGCAAGTGTGCGTCATATCATGTTGATTACTATTTAAAATTGACACCGGAAGTGACGTCATTTAGTCAAAAACTCAATTTTTAACTTTTAAAATCGATCTTTTTTTCAACCAAGAATTATGTCACATGTAATAATAAAATTAACTTTTGGTTTAAATTCACATATTAACAAAACTCATACGGTCAAATAGATATCATAAAATTGTTTCTAACTTGTTCGGTTGTCGAGATATAGGCGATTTTCTGAAAGTCACTTTTGAAGGTTTTTGGCCCATAAAAGTGTCAATTATTATTTGATTTTCATAAAATTTTCACCCTTTGAAGCCTAATGTCATAGACGATGTTATAAAACTAATTTAACGTTTTCATTATCACCGGAAGTAGCGTCATTTTGGCAAAAACTGTATTTTAAGCCTTCAAAACCGATATTTTATTCAAATGAGTCTGATTTGTAATGTTTATACAATTATGATATTTGATTCCAATCAACAAATAGATTAAACCCATACGGTCATATAAATACCAAAAAATGGTTTCTAACTTGTACGGTTGCCGAGAAATAGACGATTTTCTACACGTCACTTTTCAAGGTTTTTGGTCTATAAAAGTGGAAATTATTATTCGATTTACATAAAATTTTCACCATATGATGCCTTATGCCATTTCTGATTTCATAAGACTAAGGGAACATTTACATTATCACCGGAAGTACTGTTATTTTGTCAGGATCAATTACATGTAACAAATGTATAAAATAAAATTGCTGGATTTGTTTGATTCTGTTTCCATTTTATTTGATGTGTGCAATGCTTATGTGGAAACCTGTATATTGGTTTCATTGGTACCGGAAAGGACATATGTTCAAGGGTAACGTAGCACCAAAAGTGACACAAGTTCAAGTTCAAAGGTAACATGGCAAAAGTGAAACCCGTCATTCCTGTATGCAGGTCTAGTTTCAGATTGTAATGGGTAGGCTATAGTTCAGCTCTGAACGTCGGTCTTATTACACTCACCCTGAGCGTTCAGGGGCTGTCCCATTCAATCAATGTCGAAAATAATTGGAACCCCAGTCAATTTTACTGGGCCACTTTTCACTGCCAAACGATGGGGTGTCAATCCGTGTGGGCGCCTGTACAATGAAACGAACATCTTAGTGAGAGAATAAGACCTTGCTTACAGTATGAGCGACACAAAACGCTGTTAAAAATACGTCCCCTCCCATCAAGTTACATTTCCCCGCCACGTCACTCTAACTGCAGGACAACGTCCGCATCCAGGAATATCGGCCATACAAGACGAAACGAAATGTACAGGCGTTACATTGTACAGGCTTTCACACGGATTGACACCGCGTCGTTTAGCAGTGAAAAGTTGTCCAGTAAAATTGACTGTTCTCCAATTTTTTTTTTCGACATTGATTGAATGGGACAGTCCCTGAACGTTCAGGGTGAGTGTAATGAGACCGACGTTCAGAGCTGAACTAGGTAGGCTACCGTAGTTGGTCTATATAGAACCTATGGTTAAATCACCATTGAGGACAGGCCTTTAAGCATATTCTTTAAGAGGAGAGAGCTGATGAAGAATTGCCCCATCGCTGACTAATAAAGAGTTGAGGATTATCCAACAAACTAAAGCAGTGGACACATTAGCCGAATCTTTCGGCCGAATGGGTGGACACACCAGCCGAAAGCTTCGCCCGATTCACCAGTCGATTAGGTCACCTTTCACGTCACACGATCAAAACATGGCGGCGTCAATGTCTTCAAACAATCGCGTGACTTCTCGATATGAGTGACGATTGGCTAATGAATTCTACATTCGGCCATATGCTCTAGCGAAGCGGACACACCAGGCGAATATCATTCGGCCGATTAAATATTCGGCCGAATATATCAAACTTGTTTGATTCGGGCGAATCATTCGGCCGAATAATAGTGGACACAGACGAATTTGGACGCCGATTGATTCGGCCGAACGATTCGTCCGAATCATTCGGCTAGTGTGTCTACCGCTTAAGAGAGCCCTGCAACAAATGAAATGAAATGGGGTTTACGCGAGAGAATATCCCTGCTATAAAAAAATCTATTAAAACAGGCCATGTTTGTGTCACGTGACTTAGCCGACGAATTACCTAACATCGGATGCGAAATCGGGGAGAATTCATTGCATACTCTAGACGATTTTGGCTTTAATTGCTACCCATTTAGCAAAAATATCGAAGCCCGCGATTTTTATCTCAGAAAGTGTGGTACGTCTTAACTCTTCATAAAGTTTATCAACATGTTCATCAAGCGCCCAATCTCACGTGCAACCTTTGACGTCACGCGAGCAGACATGCCTATTAGTATATCAAAAGTGACATACTTAATTGGAAATAACCACCAGATAAAACCCATTCTGGGAACGTAACTTTAAAATTGATTAATTTCGAAAGATTTTGTCGGATTTTGTCTACGAGGCAGGATATGCGTAATTTTTCAGGAATATCTTGATGTAGCTGTGAGAGGTATGCCATGTGACAAGTTCGCTTGTATCTAACAGTTGCTTATTCTTGTGAATTATTTTTTCATGTCACCTGTAGGACAGTTAGTGCTGCATTGTCTAGGCATTATGACTACACCCTTGCTATAAGCTGGAAGCTGTAGGCCCTATTATAACCGATCTACCAAGGAGAAGCCATTAGGGACAATCTATAATTTTTACCTTGTTAAAGTACTAAAAGAAAACAGTAGATATTATAAATATTTAATAAACATGTTGATATAGTCAATAAGAAGTTGTTTAAACTCATACAAAAATATCAATATCGGTAGACCCTCTAGATATTTGTACCTTTAATAATATAATATCGATCTCTATAACAATAGACTTCAAACATTTTATTGTTTTTATATGTTTTGTGTGTCGAACATCATCTTTATAAACTTTCAATAATCTGTCTTTATTTTATTTATTTCATCTCAGTTATTTGTTGAATTCATGTTATTCGCTCACTCTATGACATCATCGATCTTATTCTTTAAATCTATAATAATTCATGACTCAATTAAAGTATTCCCAAACAATTAACAATTGTTTCATGGTAAGTTGGAAAGGAAAAGAATGGTTTTGTTGTCGTTTTTTTTTTTTACCTTATAAAAACGATAAGACATACATCCAATGCAGACCCGTCGAGAACATAGGCTACACAATTACGATACATTAAAGATGCATTATGTAAGATTTAATATAATGAATCAGGAATACATGGAAAAATTCAGTCAACTTACTTTATTCTTTATTCTGAGCGAAGTTATGACTGTTTCAAGTTTTGATAAGAATAGCGTAGTCTCGATTGTCATACCATTGCTACGTTATCCATTATTTAGGGGGCCGAATAGTTAGCACACACGCGCTTTATCATAAGGTCTATCATTGAGTCAACCGGCGTGGTTTGGATTTCCAGATTCTACGGGACAAGGAGTGGGGTCGGCTATCCCATCTCGTGGTTTTTCTCCGGGTCCTCCGCTTCCGCTCACTGCAAAATATAGAAGTGAACCATGCGTTAGTCCCGAAATGATAAAATGGTTTGAAAAAAGGAAAGCTCCCACAACGTAACATATTCCTGGAGCAATGGCGCGAGAAATCCCTCTCTTACCATTGCTGGATAGAAGTCATATTCTTGAAATTGGGCGGGGCGTGTCTCTTTTTAACGTCCAATCAAATCCCTCCTCTCTTCTCGCATTCGGCATAATTTTCAAAATGGCCCACGAAAAAAACATGTTGGCACTGGATAATCGAGCATAATAAATTTCGCGGGTTATGACGTAAACAAGTCGCGATTGTCACTAGATACATTGCGGTAACATATTTTGAGGTCTGGTTAACCCCGTTATTTTTTGTTACAATGTACGTCATTGGTTGGTAATGGCACTACTGACCAATAATAATTTAGCACAACAATGTTCACTCAAGATAGCAGTGTGAAGTGGATTAGTTCTAATCAAACGAAACACTGCGCAGGAGTATGACAGCGTAACGTCTGCGCTTAAACGTGACGGTAGGCCTACACTCTAAACATAGCTGAACACATGACGCGTCATGTATGTTCTAATATTGAACACATGGGTCTAAAAAGAACACACCGTATTCTATGTGAGATCTCAGTGGTTCTCAACGAGATCACTAGTGTTCTAGCGATGCGTTCTGATCATGATGGATATGCTATATAATATCAAATCATGTTTTATTCGTGTAAAAATGAATGAAAATTGTTTAATGTTACGTTTCGAATATTACAAATTAGAAAAGTAACATACAACACACACTACACCGCGTCTCATTTTCTCATCGACTACACTCATAAAATATGTGTAGCCTTCACATTAAATGAAAGTATATTTACTGTTAGTTGCTGTAGTTAACTTACACAATGTTATTTTTATATAAACAATTTGTTTTTTTTATTTATCAATGAAAACAGTTCTCAAAAAATAAACTGTTTTCTTGTCGGATTAAAATAGCACACTAGTGTTCATCTGGTGTTCTTTGGGAGAACACAATGTGTTCTGGTTTTTATGTATTTAGAGTTACCTAACCTTTAGAGCATGCGCATTGAATCCCGCGCTTTGTTTCAAGTTTGCCTTCAGACATTGTACCGTTTGAGTATATTATTTTGTGTTTAGGCAAAATTATCAGGTAACTTTACCCCAATATGTAACGTATAGTGTAACGTTTATCGTGTATATGCTAGAGATAAGAAATGGAATAATTATTTTTTCAAAAATATATGCTCACGGCAAGGGTTAACATTTTTTGGGTAGGCGCTGGGGTTGAGAAAAATTTGATGAGCGGTAGACATGACAGGAAGTCACGTGACGCGGCGAAGTGTCAAAGAACACTAAGTGTTCTAACTCAGAATGCATTGTGTTAGTATACACATAGAAAAGTTATCATGGTTATGTTTCAGTGATGGATGGTTCGTATGTAAGTTAAGTTATATAGATTTATTTATATCAAGTTGGAAACCAATTAATATTCCGGGCGATTTCTGTCTGTCAGTGGTGTGACAAGAAATGACATGGGAACTTCAGATGATAGACCGGTACAAATTGACAGCGCACGTTAAAGATATCGAGGCAGTTGGAATTCGATAAAGTGTAAGAAAGAAATACCACTGTCTATGCACAATTTCGCACATTGCACTCAATCATGTATGTCCGAATATAACTCAATCACTTGCCGGGTTGATACAAATCTCAATTCATATCATTTCGACACCAGCTTATATTCCAACGTTCTTTATAATTAAAGTTAGCGTGGGTGAGAGGAGTGTACCATATGAGTGTTGACAGATTGGAAAATCCCGATGATCTTTCCCCGACCAGGGATCAATCCCACGACCTCCTGGTTAGCGAGCAAGCACCGTACTTACTGAGCCATCGCGGCTCCGGTTAACGTCTAATATACTAGATGATTTGTTCAATGACAGAACAATGAGTGATTAGTTGGACGTATTAATGTCTTACGCCATCTAATCTACTCGGAGACAAAATATCAGCAAAGTCTCTGTTTTATTGACTTCTAACGGCTCTGTTTTGTTGTTTCAGATTCTTAAAGAATTGTCACTTGCAGTTGGCAAAACCCCCATAAGAAGGATTTCACACAATCTCATGTCACTAATGATGAGTGTTGAGGAACTAGGAAATATCAAAAGTAAACATGAAGTAAGCTATAAGTTTAAGTAATAAATTATACAGTTCGTGTACTTGAAATAAACCAAAGTCCCGTGTGTAGATCAGCAGCGTACGTTGAAGATTTCGAGGCAGTTAGAATTCGAAGATGAGTAAGCAAAAATGTCCCATATTGCACTCAATAATCACAAAACCCTGACTTGTTTGTCCCAATATAAACCTGCCAGGCGTTGAATTGGCCAAGAGTAGTAACCCATTTCATTAGGGTTTCACACTGCGTAGCTTGTGTGAAACACTATTGTTTTTGTTAAAATTCTTCTTATTATTAGGCTTTCAGACTTTCGTCTGAAAGCCTATTGAGATTACTAAAATTATTAAGCTTTCATATTACATATGAAAGCTTATTGTTTCTGTTAAGATTATTATTAAGCTTTCATATTACATATGAAAGCTTATTGTTTCTGTTAAGATTATTAAGCTTTCATATTACATATGAAAGCTTATTGTTTCTGTTAAGATTATTATTGTTATTTTTTTTTTGTGTTTTGTCCACAAATCGGATTTCTCAGAATCTAACGATAGGATCGTTCTGAAACTTTTACCTATCCCCCCAAAAATGGGTGGTGGCTGTTGATTAAATATATTTTCAAAACGTTTTACGAATCCGAAATCACCGAATTTTACGAACGAAAAAACTGACAATGCATAGTCGTAACTTTGTTATTTTTTGACCGATTTTACTAATTCTTTTTTCTTTGAATACCTTGAAAAAAATCATTTTCATCTGCAGTTTCGCATTTTCCAATTTCGAAAATTCGTCGCTGTGATTTCGAACCGGAAGTTTAGACCAATTTGAGAACTTCTTTAATAGTTGTACGATTTTCATGAAATTTAGTGTATAAGTAGATGTTACCGATGTGACTTCAAAAATATAATTATAAATGTTCTAAATTATCTCCCCTTGACGAAATTAAGGATCAAAGTTTTCAAAAAAATCGTCGAAATATAGGTCAGAATGACCTATTTTTTTTTTTTGATACTAGACAAGTAATTACTGATTCGTACACAAAATATGGAGTTTGTCGATCGAACCGGAAGTGCCACCATCTTTAAACGTGAAAAATCAAAAAGGCTTTTTTGCTATTTTACTTACAGACTCGGGAGTTATATTTTCAGAATCCTTGAAGGAATGCCTAAAAATCTATCGGATCCGAATTTTGATTTCGGTCACGTGATGGTCACCATTTTGAATTGAAAATGAAAAATAGAAGCAATTTGAAGGGCCGGGACTTTGGAACACAATAACTCTCCTTCTAATTAAGCTAGAATGTTCAAACTTGGTGTAGACGTTCACTAGGTCAATGTCATGATTGAGTTCAAAGATGAGCATTTTCTGCTTAGGGTAAGCAGAGATAAGGATGCTGATTTGTTGATTCTTTAGGGCACGATAACTTCGGTTATAATGAAGGGAGGGCGATGAAACTTTTGTCAATAGAGAGTCTAATAGCTAGCCTGTTGTTTGAAATCATTGTATCATTTTTTTTAAATATCAGGGATAGCCGAAAAAAAGAGATTGAAAATCCAAAAAGTCGTATTTTTACAATTTGGAGCATGTTTAGAGGTCTTTCTCGTAAAGTCAACATAATATTTTTTGGGAACTTCTTCTACAAAGAGTCTTATTGGTAGTCTTTTATATGAAACCATCGATCAACAGTCCAACATATCTTGAGTAGAAGAACAAAAGGATCGAAAATTGAAAACGGCACCCTTTCATTGTTAAGCGAAACATGCAGTGTGGGTGACTACAATCTACACATTTAGTCATCGTATAGAGCTTATTCAACAGTATCGAATTCCAACTGCTTAGGGATATTTTACGTGCACTCCAATGTGTACACGGGACCTTGGTGTTTCATCCCATCCGAACGACTAGACAGCTGTGCTTGTCAGGCCCTCCGTTCTGCCTCACTGACAACGGGGAACCACGCCGGGAAATCAAGATGAACTTTCTCCGTGCAGAACTTTCAATTCAGGCCAAACGTTTATTGCACACGATTAAGCTGGTCAGTTGTAATAATCGGTTGGCAATTAAAGTACCGTGCACATTAAACTGTTAAAACAGAAAATTTCGCCCGGTTGAAATGTTTCTTGCTACAAGTCAGCAATTTTACGAATTCAGGGATGCTGAATGGTTAGCATGTGCGCGCTGTATCGTAACGTCTGTCATTGAGTCAACGAGCGTCGTTTCGATCTCCAGGTTGCATGTGACATGAAGTATGATGTCCAACCTCGTGGGTTTTCTCCGTGTCCTTCGGTTTCCTCCCAAAGACTAAAGACCAGTAAGCGCAAGGGGAGTTTTTAAATAAAATTAAACAACATATGTTAGTCACAAAATGACCTAGTTTGTGTCGAATGGACATTAGGCCGCATTTCTCTCTTTCTCTTTTATTTTTAAAGTTTTGTAATAATCGGTTGGTAATCAAAGGTACTGTAAAAGTGATAAAACAGAAAATTTCGCCCGGTTGTAATGTTGCTCACTTTAAAGTCAGCAATTTGCAGATTTTAAGGGGCAAACGTTTATTGCGAACGCTTAAGCTGGTCAGGGGGAGCTTATTTTTAAAAGTTTTGTAATATTCGGTTGATAACTAAAGGTACCATGCAAATTAAACTGTTCAAATAGAAAATTTGGGCCGGTTGAAATGTTTCTCGCTGTAGGTCAGCAATTTGCCGATTTTAGGGAGGTTGCGTGGCTGAATGGTTAGCACGTGCGCTCTGTATCAAAACGTCTGTCATTGAGTCAACTGGCGTTGTTTCGATTTCTTGGTTGTACGTGACAAGGAGTATGGTCGCCTGTCCAACCTCGTAGGCCGTAACGCCGCTGCCCGGGTAAAATTTCCCTCATTGCACACTTTATGGCATATGCCAGTCTTCATTAGCCCATTTTAGGAGCAGAACAGTAGGACGTTAAACCCCATTCAATTTCATTTCATTTTCTCTATGTTGCTTATTTATTATAGTGGATAAATATTTTTCTGGTTCTAGCAATTATTTGATTTCTGCATAGAAATCTTGCTTTGGCCAGTTTTTTTTTATTGCAGAGTGCCATTCTTGTATAATTCAGTCTATGATCCTTTGTTTAAAACATGCTTAAGAAGTCGTCATGATTTCCTACTTATAACCAAACATATTGGAAATATTTGTCTGGCATTATTAAATCCTAATTTTATTGGTCTTATTGGTCTTAACTTTCATTTAACTATGAACAACACTTAACGTGTCTCTTTAAAACTATTAAGTACTCTAAAATAGTAGCTCAACTTTTTGACCTAAACTCATTAATTTACCATTTTGTTGTGAGCGACTTCTTATTCTTCCTATATGACATATTGCACGTGTCGGATTTCAAAGGGGGGGGGGGGTGGATGGCTGAATGGCTAGCACGCGCGCCTGTCATTGAGTTAACTAGCGTGTTTTCGAATGCCCGGTTGTACGTGACAAGGAGTAAGGTCGCCTGTCCAACCTGACATTTTTATTTTTTTTTCCCGCCATTTTCTTTTCATTTTCTCATCCGTCTCATTACAGTAATACAAGTTTCAGTTATTTCCCTTTAGTTTTCAGATTATCGTTATGCCTGGGTGCAATGTTTCATACTATATTTAGACTTGTAACTTCGCGAGTTTTTGACCAATTTTGATAATTTTTTCTTCTTATCCTTTTATTTAGGATACTTGATACAATCAATGACACGTGACGATGAATATGAAAGCTTTCATATCTGCATGGGACAGTAGCAGATCTAGTTAAGCTTTCATATTACATATGAAAGCTTATTGTTTCTGTTAAAGTTATTATTATTATTATTTTTTTTTTTGTGTGTTTTCTGCAAATCGGATTTCTCAGAATCTATCCATAGGATCTTTCTGAAATTTTGACCTACCCCCCCAAAAATGGGGTGCGAACCTTGATTAAATATATTTTCGAAACGTTTTACGAATCCGAAATCACCGAATTTTACGAACGAAAAAAATGACAATGCATAGTCGTAACTTTGTTATTTTTTGACCGATTTTACTAATTCTTTTTTCTTTGAATACCTTTAAAAAAACCATTTTCATCTGCAGTTTCACATTTTCGAATTTCGAAAATTCGTCGCTGTGATTTCGAACCGGAAGATTAGACCAATTTGACAACTTCTTTAATAGTTGTACGATTTTCATGAAATTTAGTATCTAAGTAGATCCTACCGATGTGACTTCAAAAATATAATTAGAAATTTTCTAAATTATCTCCCCTTGACGAAATTAAGGATCAAAATTTTCAAAAAAATCATCGAAATATAGGTCAGAATGACCTGATTTTTTTTTTGGATACTAGATAAGTAATTACTGATTTGTACACAAAATATGGAGTTTGTCGATAGAACCGGAAGTGCCGCCATATTTAAAAGTGAAAAATCAATAAGGCTTTTTTGCTATTTTACTTACAGACTCGGGAGTTATATTTTCTGAATCCTTGTAGGAAGGCCTAAAAAATGTCGCGAATAGAATTTTGATTTCGGTCACGTGATGGTCACCATTTTGAATTGAAAATGAAAAATAGAAGCAATTTGAAGGGTCGGGACTTTGGAACACAATTACTCTCCTTCTAATTAAGCTAGAATGTTCAAACTTGGTGTAGACGTTCACTAGGTCAATGTTATGATTGAGTTCAAAGATGAGCATTTTCTGCTTAGGGTAAGCAGAGATAAACAAGCTAATTTGTTGATTCTTTAGGGCACGATAACTTCGGTTATAATGAAGGGAGGGCGGTGAAACTTTTGTCAATAGAGAGTCTAATAGCTAGCCTGTTGTGTGAAATCATTGTATTATTTTTTCTAAATATCAGGGATAGCCGAAAAAAAGAGATTGAAAACCCAAAAAGTCGTATTTTTACAATTTGGAGCATGTTTAGAGGTCTTTCTCGTAAAGTCAACATAATATTTTTTGGGAACTTCTTGTACAAAGAGTCTTATTGGTAGTCTTTTATATGAAACCATCGATCAACAGTCCAACATATCAGGAGTAGAAGAACAAAAGGATCGAACATTGAAAACGGCACCCTTTCATTGTTAAGCGAAACATGCAGTGTGGGTGACTACAATCTACACATTTAGTCATCGTATAGAGCTTATTCAACAGTATCGAATTCCAACTGCTTAGGGATATTTTACGTGCACTCCAATGTGTACACGGGACCTTGGTTTTTCGTCCCATCCGAATGACTAGACAGCTGTGCTTGTCAGGCCCTCCGTTCTGCCTCACTGACAAGGGGAACCACGCCGGGAAATCGAGATGAACTTTCTCCGTGCAGAACTTTCAATTCAGGCGAAAACGTTTATTGCATACGATTAAGCTGGTCAGTTGGAGCTTATTTTCAAAAGTTTTGTAATAATCGGTTGGTAATTAAAGTACCGTGCACATTAAACTGTTAAAACAGAAAATTTCGCCCGGTTGAAATGTTTCTTGCTATAAGTCAGCAATTTTCTGAATTCAGGGAGGCTGAATGGCTGAATGGTTAGCATGTGCGCACTGTATCGTAACGTCTGTCATTGAGTCAACGGGCGTCGTTTCGATCTCCAGGTTGCACGTGACATGAAGTATGATGTCCAACCTTGTGGGTTTTCTCCGTGTTCTTCGGTTTCCTCCCAACGGCTAAAGACCTGTAAGCGCAGGGGGAGTTTTTAAATAAAATTAAAAAACATATGTTAGTCCCGAAATGACCTAGTTTGTGTCGAATGGACATTAGGCCGCATTTCTCTCTTTCTCTTTTATTTTTAAAGTTTTGTAATAATCGGTTGGTAATCAAAGGTACTGTAAAAATGATAAAACAGAAAATAATCGGTTGGTAATCAAAGGTACTGTAAAAGTCATAAAACAGAAAATTTCGCCCGGTTGTAATGTTTCTCACTTTAAAGTCAGCAATTTCCCGATTTTAAGTGGCAAACGTTTATTGCGAACGCTTAAGCTGGTCAGGGGGGAGCTTATTTTTAAAAGTTTTGTAATATTCGGTTGATAACTAAAGGTACCGTGCAAATTAAACTGTTACAATAGAAAATTTGGCCCGGTTGAAATGTTTCTCGCTGTAGGTCAGCAATTTGCCGATTTTAGGGAGGTTGCGTGGCTGAATGGTTAGCACGTGCGCTCTGTATCATAACGTCTGTCATTGAGTCAACTGCCGTTGTTTCGATTTTTTGGTTGTACGTGACAAGGAGTATGGTTGCCTGTCCAACCTCGTAGGCCGTAACCGCCGCTGCCCGGGTAAAATTTCCCTCATTGCACACATTATGGCATATGCCCGTCTTCATTAGCCCATTTTAGGAGCAGAACAGTCGGACGTTAAACCCCATTCAATTTCATTTCATTTTCTCTATGTTGCTTATTTATTATAGTGGATAAATATTTTTCTGGTTCTAGCAATTATTTAATTTCTGCATAGAAATCTTGCTTTGGCCAGTTTTTTTTATTGCAGAGTGCCATTCTTGTTGAAACAAACATGATCCTTTGTTTAAAACATGCTTAAGAAGTCGTCACGATTTCCTACTTATAACCAAACATATTGGAAATATTAGTCTGGCATTATTAAATCCTAATTTTATTGGTCTTATTTAAAATTAAACTTTCATTTAACTATGAACAACCCTTAACGTGTCTCTTTAAAACTATTAAGTACTCTAAAACAGTAGCTCAACCTTTTGACCTAAACTCATTAATTTACCATTTTGTTGTGAGCGACTTCTTATTCTTCCTATATGACATATTGCACGTGTCTGATTTCATAGGGGGGTTGAGTGGCTGAATGGTAAGCACGCGCGCCTGTCATTGAGTAAACTAGCGTGTTTTCGAATGCCCGGTTGTACGTGACAAGGAGTAAGGTCGCCTGTCCAACCTGCCATTTTTAATTTTTTTTTCCCGCCATTTTCATTTCATTTTCTCATCCGTCTCATTACAGTAATACAAGTTTCAGTTATTTCCCTTTAGTTTTCAGATTATTGTTATGCCTGGGTGCAATGTTTCATACTATATTTAGACTTGTAACTTCGCGAGTTTTTGACCAATTTTAATAATTTTTTCTTCGTATCCTTTTATTTAGGTTACTTGATACAATCAATGACACGTGACGATGAATATGAAAGCTTTCATATCTGCATGGGACAGTAGCAGATCTAGTTATTATTATTTTTTTTTTGTGTGTTTTCTGCAAATCGGATTTCTCAGAATCTATCCATAGGATCTTTCTGAAATTTTGACCTACCCCCCCAAAAATGGGGTGCGAACCTTGATTAAATATATTTTCGAAACGTTTTACGAATCCGAAATCACCGAATTTTACGAACGAAAAAAATGACAATGCATAGTCGTAACTTTGTTATTTTTTGACCGATTTTACTAATTCTTTTTTCTTTGAATACCTTTAAAAAAACCATTTTCATCTGCAGTTTCACATTTTCGAATTTCGAAAATTCGTCGCTGTGATTTCGAACCGGAAGATTAGACCAATTTGACAACTTCTTTAATAGTTGTACGATTTTCATGAAATTTAGTATCTAAGTAGATCCTACCGATGTGACTTCAAAAATATAATTAGAAATTTTCTAAATTATCTCCCCTTGACGAAATTAAGGATCAAAATTTTCAAAAAAATCATCGAAATATAGGTCAGAATGACCTGATTTTTTTTTTGGATACTAGATAAGTAATTACTGATTTGTACACAAAATATGGAGTTTGTCGATCGAACCGGAAGTGCCGCCATATTTAAAAGTGAAAAATCAATAAGGCTTTTTTGCTATTTTACTTACAGACTCGGGAGTTATATTTTCTGAATCCTTGTAGGAAGGCCTAAAAAATGTCGCGAATAGAATTTTGATTTCGGTCACGTGATGGTCACCATTTTGAATTGAAAATGAAAAATAGAAGCAATTTGAAGGGTCGGGACTTTGGAACACAATTACTCTCCTTCTAATTAAGCTAGAATGTTCAAACTTGGTGTAGACGTTCACTAGGTCAATGTTATGATTGAGTTCAAAGATGAGCATTTTCTGCTTAGGGTAAGCAGAGATAAACAAGCTAATTTGTTGATTCTTTAGGGCACGATAACTTCGGTTATAATGAAGGGAGGGCGGTGAAACTTTTGTCAATAGAGAGTCTAATAGCTAGCCTGTTGTGTGAAATCATTGTATTATTTTTTCTAAATATCAGGGATAGCCGAAAAAAAGAGATTGAAAACCCAAAAAGTCGTATTTTTACAATTTGGAGCATGTTTAGAGGTCTTTCTCGTAAAGTCAACATAATATTTTTTGGGAACTTCTTGTACAAAGAGTCTTATTGGTAGTCTTTTATATGAAACCATCGATCAACAGTCCAACATATCAGGAGTAGAAGAACAAAAGGATCGAACATTGAAAACGGCACCCTTTCATTGTTAAGCGAAACATGCAGTGTGGGTGACTACAATCTACACATTTAGTCATCGTATAGAGCTTATTCAACAGTATCGAATTCCAACTGCTTAGGGATATTTTACGTGCACTCCAATGTGTACACGGGACCTTGGTTTTTCGTCCCATCCGAATGACTAGACAGCTGTGCTTGTCAGGCCCTCCGTTCTGCCTCACTGACAAGGGGAACCACGCCGGGAAATCGAGATGAACTTTCTCCGTGCAGAACTTTCAATTCAGGCGAAAACGTTTATTGCATACGATTAAGCTGGTCAGTTGGAGCTTATTTTCAAAAGTTTTGTAATAATCGGTTGGTAATTAAAGTACCGTGCACATTAAACTGTTAAAACAGAAAATTTCGCCCGGTTGAAATGTTTCTTGCTATAAGTCAGCAATTTTCTGAATTCAGGGAGGCTGAATGGCTGAATGGTTAGCATGTGCGCACTGTATCGTAACGTCTGTCATTGAGTCAACGGGCGTCGTTTCGATCTCCAGGTTGCACGTGACATGAAGTATGATGTCCAACCTTGTGGGTTTTCTCCGTGTTCTTCGGTTTCCTCCCAACGGCTAAAGACCTGTAAGCGCAGGGGGAGTTTTTAAATAAAATTAAAAAACATATGTTAGTCCCGAAATGACCTAGTTTGTGTCGAATGGACATTAGGCCGCATTTCTCTCTTTCTCTTTTATTTTTAAAGTTTTGTAATAATCGGTTGGTAATCAAAGGTACTGTAAAAGTGATAAAACAGAAAATAATCGGTTGGTAATCAAAGGTACTGTAAAAGTCATAAAACAGAAAATTTCGCCCGGTTGTAATGTTTCTCACTTTAAAGTCAGCAATTTCCCGATTTTAAGTGGCAAACGTTTATTGCGAACGCTTAAGCTGGTCAGGGGGGAGCTTATTTTTAAAAGTTTTGTAATATTCGGTTGATAACTAAAGGTACCATGCAAATTAAACTGTTACAATAGAAAATTTGGCCCGGTTGAAATGTTTCTCGCTGTAGGTCAGCAATTTGCCGATTTTAGGGAGGTTGCGTGGCTGAATGGTTAGCACGTGCGCTCTGTATCATAACGTCTGTCATTGAGTCAACTGCCGTTGTTTCGATTTTTTGGTTGTACGTGACAAGGAGTATGGTTGCCTGTCCAACCTCGTAGGCCGTAACCGCCGCTGCCCGGGTAAAATTTCCCTCATTGCACACATTATGGCATATGCCCGTCTTCATTAGCCCATTTTAGGAGCAGAACAGTCGGACGTTAAACCCCATTCAATTTCATTTCATTTTCTCTATGTTGCTTATTTATTATAGTGGATAAATATTTTTCTGGTTCTAGCAATTATTTAATTTCTGCATAGAAATCTTGCTTTGGCCAGTTTTTTTTATTGCAGAGTGCCATTCTTGTTTAAACAAACATGATCCTTTGTTTAAAACATGCTTAAGAAGTCGTCACGATTTCCTACTTATAACCAAACATATTGGAAATATTAGTCTGGCATTATTAAATCCTAATTTTATTGGTCTTATTTAAAATTAAACTTTCATTTAACTATGAACAACCCTTAACGTGTCTCTTTAAAACTATTAAGTACTCTAAAACAGTAGCTCAACCTTTTGACCTAAACTCATTAATTTACCATTTTGTTGTGAGCGACTTCTTATTCTTCCTATATGACATATTGCACGTGTCTGATTTCAAAGGGGGGTTGAGTGGCTGAATGGTAAGCACGCGCGCCTGTCATTGAGTAAACTAGCGTGTTTTCGAATGCCCGGTTGTACGTGACAAGGAGTAAGGTCGCCTGTCCAACCTGCCATTTTTAATTTTTTTTTCCCGCCATTTTCATTTCATTTTCTCATCCGTCTCATTACAGTAATACAAGTTTCAGTTATTTCCCTTTAGTTTTCAGATTATTGTTATGCCTGGGTGCAATGTTTCATACTATATTTAGACTTGTAACTTCGCGAGTTTTTGACCAATTTTAATAATTTTTTCTTCGTATCCTTTTATTTAGGTTACTTGATACAATCAATGACACGTGACGATGAATATGAAAGCTTTCATATCTGCATGGGACAGTAGCAGATCTAGTTATTGTTATTTTTTTTTTTGTGTTTTATCCACAAATCGGATTTCTCAGAATCTAACCACAGTATCTTTATGAAACTTTTACCTACCCCCCCAAAAATGGGTGGTAGCTGTTGATTAAATATATTTTCAAAACGTTTTACGAATCCGAAATCACCGAAATTTACGAACGACAAAATGGACAATGCATAGTCGTAACTTTATTGTTTTTTGACCGATTTTACTAAATCTTTTTTCTTTGAATACCTTGAAAAAAATCATTTTCATCAGCAGTTTCACATTTTCGAATTTCGAAAATTCGTCGCTGTGATTTCGAACCGGAAGTTTAGACCAATTTGACAACTTCTTTAATAGTTGTGCGATTTTCATTCAATTTAGTATATAAGTAGACCCTACCGATGTGACTTCAAAAACATAATTAGAAATTTTCTAAATTATCTCCCCTTGGTGAAATTAAGGATCAAAGTTTTCAAAAAAATCGTCGAAATATAGGTCAGAATGACCTAAATTTTTTTTTCGATACTAGACAAGGAATTACTGATTCGTACACAAAATATGGAGTTTGTCGATCGAACCGGAAGTGCCACCATCTTGAAACGTGAAAAATCAATAAGGCTTTTTTGCTATTTTACGTACAGACTCGGGGGTTATATTTTCTGAATCCTTGTAGGAAGGCCTAAAAAATGTCGCGAACAGAATTTTGATTTAGGTCAACCGGGAGTCACCATTTTGAATTGAAAATCAAAAATAGAAGCAATTTGAAGGGCCGAGACTTTTGAGCACAATAACTCTCATTCTAATTAAGCTAGAATGTTCTAACTTGGTGTAGACGTTCACTAGGTCAATGTTATGATGAAGTTCAAAGATGAGCATTTTCTGCTTAGGGTAAGCAGAGATAAGCATATTGATTTGTTGATTCTTTAGGGCACGATAACTTCGGTTATAATGAAGGGAGGGCGGTGAAACTTTTGTCAATAGAGAGTCTAATAGCTAGCCTGTTGTGTGAAATCATTGTATCATTTTTTTTTTAAATATCAGGGATAGCCGAAAAAAGGAGATTGAAAATCCAAAAAGTCGTATTTTTACAACTTGGAGTATGTTTAGAGGTCTTTCTCGTAAAGTCAACATAATATTTGTTGGGAACTTCTTCTACAAAGAGTCTTATTGGTAGTCTTTTATATGAAACCATCGATCAACAGTCTAACATATCAGGAGTAGAAGAACAAAAGGATCGAACATTGAAAACGGCACCCTTTCATTGTTAAGCGAAACATGCAGTGTGGGTGACTACAATCTACACATTTAGTCATCGTATAGAGCTTATTCAACAGTATCGAATTCCAACTGCTTAGGGATATTTTACGTGCACTCCAATGTGTACACGGGACCGTGGTTTTCGTCCCATCCGAACTAGACAGCCGTTCTGCCTCACTGACAAGGGGGAACCACGCCGGGAAATCGAGATGAACTTTCTCCGTGCAGAACTTTCAATTCAAGCCAAACTTTTATTGCATACGATTACGCTGGTCAGTTGGAGCTTATTTTCAAAAGTTTTGTAATAATCGGTTGGTAATTAAAGTACCATGCACATTAAACTGTTAAAACAGAAAATTTCGCCCGGTTCAAATGTTTCTTGCTATAAGTCAGCAATTTTCCGAATTCAGGGAGGCTGAATGGCTGAATGGTTAGCATGTGCGCGCTGTATCGTAACGTCTGTCATTGAGTCAACGGGCGTAGTTTCGATCGCCAGGTTGCACGTGACATGGAATATGATGTCCAACCCCGTTTATTGCGAACGATTAAGCTGTTCAGGGGGAGCTTATTTTTTAAAGTTTTGTAATATTCGGTTGATAACTAAAGGTACCGTGCAAATTAAACTGTTAAAATAGAAAATTTGGCCCGGTTGAAATGTTTCTCGCTGTAGGTCAGCTAGAATGTTCAAACTTGATCGAGTTCACAGCAGAAATAACAGTGAAACGATCAACGAACTCATAGCAGAAATAACAGTGCAAAACTTAACGAATTCATAGCAGAAATGAAATGGGGTTTTACGTCCTGCTCTTCTGCACCTGACCTGGGCTAATGGAAAACGGCCATACGCCACACAGTGTGCTATGAGGGAATTTTTGCCCGGGCAAGGGATCTTTTACGTGCACTCCAATGTGTACACGGGACCTCGGTTTTTCGTCCCATCCGAACGACTAGGCAGCTGTCCTTATCAGGCCCTCCTTCTGCATCACTGACAAGAGGAAACCACGCCTGAAAATCGAGATGAGCTTTCTCGGCCAATGCAAGGATCGAACACCCGACCTCCATTCTAACGAGCCAGCGCCTTGCCCACTTAGCCACCGTGATTCCCATAAATAGCAATGAAACGATCAACGAATTTATAGCAGTAATAACACTTCAACAATTAACGAATTCGTAGCAGAAATAACGATGAAACAATTAACGAATTCGTAGCAGAAATAACAATGAAACGTTCAACGAAATAATAGCCGAAATAAGAGTGGAACAATGAACGAATTAATAGTAGACGAGTTCATAGTAGAAAAAACAGCGAAACAATGAACGAATCATAGCAGAAACCAGAAGGCTATCAATACACTGTGAAATTTGAAACCTAAATGGCCCGGCTAGGAACAATATCTACATGCCCGTAAAAGACTACTTAACAGTTGGAATTCGAAAGAAAAGACCGTAACGACGCTGTCCGATCAAACTTTAGTTAATTCAGTCGGCGCAAAAAGATAGGTCGTTAAAACCATTTTTGTTCAGTTCATTCCATTTCCTTAAATCTATGAAAGTTGTGTGAATTGGGAATCGCGTATTACTCAACAGTTTCAGGGGAGATAAGCCGTCTTTGAGATTGGAAATCAATTTTTGATATCGACTGTGTATGATTGCTACTAGATCGATTGTGATTCAGGTTCTAATCAGTTTGGATTGAAGAATCGGGGTGGTATATGTGTGTGTGATGGGGTGGGGGTGGTGTCACAAGACGCTATATCCCATTCGCAACCACACACCTAACAAATGCAGGGTATAGGTTGCGATCAGTTCTTTCAAGATTTTCATATATTTAAGCCACTTTATTACACGCCTCATCTGAAAATGTCTGTGTTAGTGTAGATAAATGTTGACAAAATAACATCTTTCACCATTTTGACTTTCAGTTACAGAACTAGCCCCTATGCTAGTTCTGTCAACGTTTTAAGGTTTATCATGGCGGAGGCTGTACTATTTTGAGGGCCCTCTGTCGCGAGGGGAGGTTCTTGATTGATGATTGTCACCCCAATGCAATGGCTGCATTCTCATTCAGTAGTAATAATGATAATAATAATAATAATAATCTTTATTCAAGAAAAAACTTCTGTGAAGTTACATGAATGGTATTAACAACAATAAGTTACAATAAATAACATTATGATTTATTTACACTATAAAATTGACAATGGAATGAACAGTGTGTATATTATACAATGTTATCAGGTCTAGGATAATGACCTCGTTATTTAAAATGTCGAAGGATAAGTTTGACAAATTTGCATAAATTCAAGATTTCCCTCTCATTATTGAATAAGTTATACATCTTTAGAGTTGATGGTCTATTTACATATTTTGTGGCAATGTATTTATTTCGGTCTGTTTTAAAGAATTGACATTCAAAAAGATAATGATATTCGTCTCCCAAGTTATTGGAGTTACACAGATGACAAATTCGGTCATCTCTGGCGATTTTAAGAAAAATACCTAATTCGATTGGCAACTTATGGCTTCTACAACGAAATTTACACATTGGAATTAGCAGGTTAGCAGGTTGTAGTAAATACTTTTCGAATCCAAAAATAGACTTAAAAATACGGTAGTTTGAACATTTAGAGCTTTCATAGATTTGACTATACCATAGTTGTTGGTATTGATCTCTAAGTCTAGTTTTGAGATTCAATTTCAGCCAGTCAGTATTAATACTCTCACCAGGATTAGTCCATATGTACGACAGACCTGACTCGTCCAACACGCGCTTAATATAACTAACCCATTCATTAGAATCATTAGTAAATACAGTTAAATCATATAACTTACTGGATAACTTGTTTTTACTTCCTGTCACTGTTTTAAGCCAAAAACAAACCATTCGAACATCTATTTCGATTTTCAAAGGATATATGCCCAATTCGCCATATACCATGACGTTTGGGGTCGATAATTTAACTTTCAAGAGAATTTTACAAAATTTAAGTTGAAGACGTTCAAGGGGAGCTGTGTCCGAGTATCCCCAAACTTCAGAGCCGTAGAGCATAATGGGTATAACTAGGTGATTAAATAAGTATAAAATGGTATCTATGGTTAGATTAAGAGCTTTGGCTTTCCGAATAATGTTGAACATGGCTTTACTTGCTTTACAGTACATTAATTTCTTTGCTTTGTGAAATTTCCCATTATAGTTAAATAAGATACCTAGGTATTCGTATTCGAATACAACCTCTATAGTAAACGTGTCATACTTTATAATCGGTTTTTTTCTTATCTTACCCTTAGAAAATACCATAACCTTAGTTTTAGAAGTATTAATATTTAAGTTCCAATATGTACAGTATTCACACATAGCATCCATGGCACATTGTAATTCGACCTCACTTTCGGCCAGTACGACAGTGTCATCGGCATAGAGTAGGATAAACAGTTTGAGATATACATCTAGATCTTTGTCTTTACACATTTCATTTGTGTATTTAAGCCCTTGGTACTTGCCGGATAAGTAAGTTTCTAGATCTGCTAGGAAGATGGAAAACAATAAGGGGGATAGATTTTCACCTTGCCTGACACCTATCATACAATTGAAGTTCGGGGAAGTTGAACCATTGAGTTTGATACAAGATTTAGCACATTTATACATATTATAAATAACATTAAAAATTTTACCTTTAATTCCAATATTTTGGACTTTTCCCCACAGATTTATTCTTGTCAAAGAATCGAAAGCACACTTGTAATCAATAAAACATGCAAATAATCGTTTGTTTTTATTAAGGTATAAATCTATTATAAATTTTAAACTAATTAAATGGTCTGTTGTTGAAAACCCCTTTCGGAACCCAGCTTGTTCAGGGCCCACACGACCTTCTCTGTCAATGTATTTACACAGACGTTCGTTTATGACTGCTGTAAACAACTTGCCCATGCAGCTGAGAATAGTAATTCCTCTATAGTTTCTAGCGTCATTTGTGCAACCTTTATTTTTGTATATGGGGGATATCATGCCCATTACCCAGGGAGTGGGTATCAACCCACTGTTCAGGATAACATTAAAGAGATTCGCATAAATTCCTACCATGAACTCTTTAGTACATTTTATATATTCATTGAGTACATTGTCAACCCCACAAGCCTTATTTGTTTTGAGGTTATCAATACATTTATTAATTTCAGACTCATTAAAAGCTGCATCTAATTCATGATTCACATTATCTGAAGACAGCAGATTTTTTTCCACATTACTTGGGATTGGATCCCCACTATTCATGTTTTTAAAATACTTATAAAATTCATCTACTGAGAGATTGGTATTACGACGATCATTAGGTCCGTTGAGTATCCGCCAATATTCTTTACTGTTGTTCCTTTTAAGATTTTTCAGAGTTTCGTTTAGACCACGATAATAGTTAGTATATTCTGCTTTTAGTTGACGCTTATAGCTTGAACTGGCGTTGTGGAGTTTTTGCCTATCTTCGTCACTTTTTGAACGCTTGAATTTATTTTTCGCTTGGAAGAAGATTTTACGCTTCGATTCGCAGGTGTTGTTGAACCAGGGTTTGTTGCTCAGTTGTCTTTTGCAATTTGATTTGTCACTTTTCGGTCTGTACGATTTACTAATTCCACATGATAAAGCGCTATCCTGGAAAGTTTTCTGTATCGAATTTACTATTAAGTCGATCGATTCTTGATTCCAAATTGATAAATCTTTGTTTTGTAAAAGCGCAGATATCCTATTCAGCTCATTCAAATCGATGCTATTTAAAAATGCCTCACGTTTTGTAACACACCATTTTGTTTTGAGTCGGAGAAGATTTTTACCATCGCCATTGTCATCGTTTGTTTGTGTCTCGGTTCTGTTTACACATTTAAGTGACCACTGAACGGGACAGTGTTTGTCTGATAGTAGGGGGTCGAAATCGGTTACTGTGAAATTGTTGAACTTACTGAATATCTCTGTCGAGCATAATACATAATCCACAGTTGATCTCCCGTCGCATGTAGTGTATCCTGACTCCAGGCCAAATCTACCATTTGCTATATGAATATTTAGGTTACAGCATAGTTCTAATAGTCTTTCACCATATTTATTTAATGTGTTATCTTGGTTTTGTCTCTGTAAAGGTATTCCATAGTAAGCCAGTGATGTTTCAGTTTCCTCAAAAACAGTACTAAACTCCTCATACGCTACGTTTCGATCATTGTATTCTGCTACGGAGTTTATATAGTCTTTAAAATCACTGGTTCTTGCATTGAGATCACCTATTAGACAGAATACTGTGTCTGGGGTAATTAGTCGTAGGTATATTTCTTCTATTTGTTCAAACATGTCTAAATTACTGTAGGCTGTATTTTGGGGTGGGATATATGCGACGCAGCATAAAGTGCGTAGGCCAAACAGATTTTCCTCCACAGTAAACCACAGAGAGAAGTCATCCTCTGTTTCAATGACTGTGATGTAATCGGAGATATCATTCTTGATACACACGGCTACCCCACCGGAGCTACGTTTGGCACCCTTACGACATTTTAAATACGTTTTAAAACTGTGCAGATTAATCGAATCTAGGTCACTTAATTTCGTTTCACATAAGCACACAATGGTTTGTTCAGCAATAAATTTTTCAAAGTCATTTGAATACAGTTTTGATTTTAGTCCACATACATTTAACAAAGTAAAACTGACATAGTTAGCTGGGTTAATATTTCTGGTTCTAGGTATCTGCTATTCCGAGTTTATCACCGCCCGCCTGCTTTGATCACTGTAGATGAGACCATAAGAATTAACTTTGAGAACTTAATCTGGGAATAATCTGGCCATGGTCCTAGCGTTTGCCTCCATTGTTCTTTCATATAGTGGCTTGGCCCTTGAAAGGTATACATCCTTGTAGGTAGTTGAGTTTCCAAGTTTTCGCTTGTTCCGTAACACAACATCTCGTTCTTCTTTTGAATCAAAACTAATTTTGACCAGTCCGTTTTGGTTGGGTTTTCTTGGCCTAAGTCGGCTAGCAGCTTGAATAGTGACACTATTTGTTATTTCATGACCAAGAGAGTTGATCAGTTGCTGAGCTTTCTGTTGAATTTGTTCACCATCGTCGAATTTTAATCCGAAGACAACAACTGTAACATCGTTATTGTCAAGAGGGTTTACGTGATTACTAGTCGCAACTCGACACTCGAGCGTTGACATTTTGGCCTGTAGATCATCAACAGTATTCACTAACCCATCTATTCGTAATCGTTCAGCCGTGATATCCATACTGATCTCATCTCTTAATATTTGAATTTTTGAGTTCATATTTTCAATAAGTTCAGTTTTCAGGTTCTCCAGTTGTGTCTCAAAGGATAATCTTAAAGATTCTTGGTTGGATTTCATATCAATCTGATTCGATAATAACCTCTCCATCTGTTTAGAGAATATATCTAATTTATGATGTAGGTCCATTTCTTCGTCGTTCTCTCCAGATTTTTTACTTTTTGTGTCTGGTTTTGGAGTTTCGCCTTCACTTTCTCTATCCCGTTTCGAAGATGTACCCTCCATTTACAGAAATTCCTGTATATATTATTTGGTTAGGTAAGGAATTTAACACGACTATATTTCACGGTTCATTGAATCCTTGAGCTCCCGAAACACGTCTGTTCACTCCGTAAAACCACAAGTAGTGGATTCGACAGTAACAGTGTATAGAAAACGATTGAGTTGGACTCGGGGGCCCTTTCCCTTGGCACTAGGGACCCTTTTGTCATTCGTCGGACCCTTTTGTCTGTCTTTAGAGCCCTCCCTAACTAGGGCACATTTTCATTTTTCGCATCGGTTTTAGCATTTTTCTCCCGTTTTATTTTTTCAACTGCTTTGATTTTTTTCGCGGGGAAGCTGGCGCCTCCAGCGCCTCAGCTATAAAACGCTTTTGAACTAACAGTACTATTGACATAATACCGTTTTTTCCAGTAATGGTAACTCACTCGTTTCTTCAAGAATCATTCGGCATTCCAGGTATGCTACATTCTATTCGCTGTCTTCCATAGGAGCGGTAAGATGAGACCTGTTTGTGGGAAAATCCCTAAACAATATGCGAGGGTGGAATAATCGTACATTACTTTAAGGTTTGCGTGAAGTAATTGACATATCGAAATTACAGTTATATGCACTGAATAACCATGACACGGAGAGAGAGATAGAGAGAGAGAGAGAGAGAGAGAGAGAGAGAGAGGGAGAGAGAGAGTGAGAGAGAAATGGGGTTTAACGTCCACTCGACGCAAACTAGGTCATTTTGGGACTAACATATGGTTTAATTTTATTTCAATAATCTGCTTGCGCATATTAACAGTGGGAGGAAACCGCAGGTCCCGGGATAAACCCATGAGATTGGACAGGCTAGATTGTAGGTTAGGGTTAGGGTAAGCGCTAAGGTTAGGTCTTGGGTTAGGATTAGCGATATCCCTATTTACATCTCGTGACCTTTGACCAAACGTAATGAAGACAGGATGTGACGTATATATGCACATTGAGGTTATCAAGCTATAGACCGCACTAGTAGTAAGCTATAAACGGATAAATAACAAGAGTTTATATGTATATTATTTTATTAAATTTATATATATCTTAACTCCCTGATTTACGTATATACATTATGCATGAACAATAGAAACTATATACTAGTATTTATAAGTATTAAAGCTATGGTAATATTATGCTATCAAATAGCCGTATTGTCTTAATATTTGTTGTAACCGCAACCTTGATAGTTATTGTAAGAAGGATAACGGTTGTAGTTGTTGTATCCGTTACCGTATCCGTTGTTATTGTAGTTGTTATATCCCTTCCCATATTCGTTGTTATTGTGGCCATTGCTGTAACCGTTGTTGTAATTGTAGGGGCCGTTGTAACTATTGTATCCTTTATTATTGTATTGGTTGTACTTGTATAGTCCGTTGTTGTATCGGTTGTATGGCCCGTTGTTGTACCCGTTGTAGTTGTATGATTGTTTGTAAGTTCCAATCTTTCCATGTCCAACAAATCCGTTTCCAATTATACCGTGTCCGATACCGTTACCAACGATACCATGACCAATTCCGTGTCCAACAATACCGTGTCCGATACCGTTACCAACGATGTCATGCCCAATGCCGTTACCAATCTTTCCATGTCCAATAAGTCCGTGTCCGATTCCGTTTCCAATGATACCATGTCCGATACCGTTACCAACGATACCATGACCAATTCCGTTTCCAACAATACCGTGTCCGATACCGTTACCAATCTCTCCATGCCCAATGCCGTTACCAATCTCTCCATGTCCAATAAGTCCGTGTCCGATTCCGTTTCCAATGATACCATGTCCGATACCGTTACCAACGATACCATGACCAATTCCGTTTCTAACAATACCGTGTCCGATACCGTTACCAACAATACCATGACCAATTCCGTTACCAATAACACCGACTTTGCAAACAGCTACTATTCCGTGTCTGAGTCGGTTTCCTTGGATACCATGTCCAATACCATGGTTGAGTTCGTTGCCAATAGCTCCTACACTAACAAGACCATGTCCAACACCGGCATGTCCTCTTCCATATCCTTTACCAATTCCGTTTGCAAAGACACCAACACCATGTCCGAAACCGTGTCCGATTTTAGCATCGAAGTATTGGGAAGCAGCTACTGTCAAACAGACAGCGAAAGCGACGAAAGCCTGAAAAAGAAAAAAAAAAACATGTGTTTTACAGAAATAGCCGTAGATTTGATTCGATACTAAAAAAAAAATCGCGAGGGTTTATTTATAACCAAAAACTTGACAATCAAGAAATTTTACTGTGCCGCCATTATTTAGTACATGATCGAGTTTTGGCGTTACCAGGCAAAATCACAAGTAATATTCAACTCTGGGTAATAATTTACACTTTTTATAATTTACCGTTCTGGCCCTATGAATATAAAACTGCCTTTAATACAATGTCAAGGGCGATAAGCAATAATACAACAGTGACGATGCAATACCATGTTCAACCCTCGGTAATTTCTACCAGTTTTAAATTTAAAGATGGACCTATGGGTATGCATGCCAAGTGCGATAAGCAATCATATAAAAATTTAGTATGTAATGAAACTTATTAGTGCTATACCAAATTAGATATCAGGTTTCTTGTCTAGAAAGTTCAAGTATATCCCATCTGGGTCACGATCCTTGTCACTACATACCGCTAATTAGAAGTATTGAAGATTATTTAGTCAACAAGTTAAATTTACTTTCTGTAGATTGTTACAATGTTTTACTGTATTAGCCCAGTCTGTACAGAACAGAGGGCGAAAAAGCAAGTCCCATTTAAGATTTCAGGGACCGGATATGCTTATCTTAAAACTTCAAAGATTTGAAATCTTATACGGAGTAGGGCAAAAGTCCTACTTTATACACCGACTGGACCATTGAAGACAAACAGGTAGATTTTGCCCGGACATCTGTATCACGATATACTCTATCAAGGAATCTTTTACGTGCACGCCAATGTGCACACTGAACATTGCTTTTCGTCCCATCCTGACAATTAGACACTATTCCCTGTCAGACCGGGCAGACCTACTGTCCTGTACAGCTAACAAGGGCAGTCAAGCCTGTACAATTGACTTTCTGGTCAAACCCCGGGAGAGAGCCCAAGACCTACTGGTTAGTTAATCAGTGTCTCTTATCACTGAGCCACCATGATCCCTATACATTAAAAACGCGGAGTTCGTAGATGAGCATATTATGCTTAGGGTAAGCAGAGATAAGCAATTAGATTGGTTGATGATTTTGGACACTTTCACTTCAGTCAGAGTGATGAAACTTGGTGTATAGTTTCATTACATCAATACCTTGAATACGTTCGACAATGAGCATTGTCTGCCCTGGATAAGCAGAGCGATGAGCAATTTGATTGGTCGAGAATTTGAAACAAAATAACTCTCCTTCTAATTGGGGCAGAATGTTCAATCTTCGTGAAGGCGTTCATTAGGTCAGTGCCATAAAGGAGTGCGAAGATGAGCATTGTCTGCTTACAGTAAGCAGAGATAAGCAATCTGATTGGTTGATTCTTTGGGGCACGATAACTTTGGTTATAATGAAGTGAGAGTGACAAAATTCCAAATATAGATTCATTATGTCATTACCTTGACTAAGTTTGATGTTGAGAATTTCTGCGTAGATTTAGGAGCAATAAGCAATTTGACAGATCACATTGGAACATAACACCTCTGTTTCTAATTAAGGTAGAATTTGAACCGGTTGAATTGTTTCTCGTTATAACTCGGTGAGTTTTTGGCGGATTTCATTAATTCTTTTTCCTTTTTAAGATTCTTTATATAACTCTTGAGATGCGACAGAAACTGACCGTGAATATGAAAGCTTTAATATCTGCTTAGCAGATCTAGTTATTTTTTTTTTTTGTGTATTTTCTGCAAATCGGATTTCTCAGAATCTAACCATGGGATCTTTCTGAAACTTTGACCTACCCCCCCAAAAATGGGGTGCGAACGTTGTTTAAATATATTTTCAAAACGTTTTACGAATCCGAAATCACCGAATTTTACGAACGAAAAAACTGACAATGCATAGTCGTAACTTTGTTATTTTTTGACCGATTTTACTAATTCTTTTTTCTTCGAATACCTTGAAAAAAATCGTTTTCATCTGCAGTTTCACATTTTCGAATTTCGAAAATTCGTCGCTGTGATTTCGAACCGGAAGTTTAGACCAATTTGACAACTTCTTTAATAGTAGTACGATATTCATGAAATTTAGTATACAAGTAGATCTTACCGATGTGACTTCAAAAATATAATTAGAAATTTTCTAAATTATCTCCCCTTGGTGAAATTAAGGATCAAAATTTTCAAAAAAATCGTCGAAATATAGGTCAGAATGACCTAAAAAAATTTTTCGATACTCGACAAGTAATTACTGATTCCTACACAAAATATGGAGTTTGTCGATCGAACCGGAAGTGCCACCATCTTGAAACGTGAAAAAACAATGAACTTTTGCGATATTGCTCTTACAGACACGGGAGTTATATTTTCTGAATCCTTGAAGGATGGCCCAAAAATCGTAGGGAGCAGAATTTTGATTTCGGTCACGTAATGGTCACCATTTTGAATTGAAAATGAAAAATAGTAGCAATTTGAAGGGCCGAGACTTTGAAACACAATAACTCTCCTTCTAATTGAGCTAGAATGTTCAAACTTGGTGTAGACGTTCACTAGGTCAATGTCATGATTGAGTTCAAAGATGAGCATTTTCTGCCTAGGGTAAGCAGAGATAGGCATGCTGATTTGTTGATTCTTTAGGGCACGATAACTTCTGTTATAATGAAGGGAGGGCTGTGAAACTTTTGTCAATAGAGAGTCCAATAGCTAGCCTGTTGTGTGAAATCATTGTATCATTTATTTTAAATATCAGGGATAGGCGAAAAAAAGAGATTGAAAATCCAAAAAGTCGTATTTTTACAATTTGGAGCATGTTTAGAGGTCTTTCTCGTAAAGTCAACTTAATATTTTTTGGGAACTTCTTCTACAAAGAGTCTTATTGGTAGTCTTTTATATAAAACCATCGATCAACAATCCAACATATCAGGAGTAGAAGAACAAAAGGATCGAACATTGAAAACGGCACCCTTTCATTGTTAAGCAAAACATGCAGTGTGGGTGGCTACAATCTGCACATTTAGTCATCGTATAGAGCTTATTCAACAGTATCGAATTCCAACTGCTAAGGGATCTTTTACGTGCACTCCAATGTGTACACGGCGGGTGGGGGGACACGCCAGAAAATCGAGATGAACTTTCTCGGACAATGCAGGGATCGAACACCCGACCTCCTGGCTAGCAGGCCAACGCCTTAGCCACATAGTGTGGACACCCATCGTACATTTCATCCGTCAAATCAAAGCATTTCATTGCATTAGACCAATAATTAATTATTCTTAATTGAAAACTTTATTTTAATATTAGTCTGGCATTATTAAATCCTAATTTTATTGGTCTTATTTAAAATTAAACTTTCATTTAAGTATGAACAACCCTTAACGTGTCTCTTTAAAACATAAAAAAATACTCTAAAACAGTAGCTCAACCTTTTGACCTAAACTCATTAATTTACCATTTTTTGTGAGCCACTTGTTATTTTTCCTATGACATATTACACGTGTCTGATTTTAAAGGGGGGTTGGGTGGCTGAATGGTTAGCACGCGCGCCTGTCATTGAGTTAACTAGCGTGTTTTCGAATGCCCGGTTGTACGTGACAAGGAGTAAGGTCGCCTGTCCAACCGGTCATTTTTAATTTTTTTTCCCGCCATTTTCATTTCATTTTCTCATCCGTCTCATTACAGTAATACAAGTTTGAGGTATTTCCCTTTAGTTTTCAGATTATTGTTATGCCTGGGTGCAATGTTTCATACTATATTTAGACTTGTAACTTCGCGAGT
This sequence comes from Patella caerulea, assembly GCA_036850965.1. NCBI lineage: Eukaryota > Metazoa > Mollusca > Gastropoda > Patellidae > Patella > Patella caerulea. Next base: position 22,138,921 of record JAZGQO010000011.1, read on the forward strand.
TTTTGACCAATTTTGATAATTTTTTCTTCTTATCCTTTTATTTAGGATACTTGATACAATCAATGACACATGACGATGAATATGAAAGCTTTCATATCTGCATGGGACAGTAGCAGATCTAGTTATTTTTAAGCTTTCATATTACATATGAAAGCTTATTGTTTCTGTTAAAGTTATTATTAAGCTTTCATATTACATATGAAAGCTTATTGTTTCTGTTAAAGTTATTATTAAGCTTTCATATTACATATGAAAGCTTATTGTTTCTGTTAAGATTATTATTGTTATTTTTTTTTTGTGTTTTGTCCACAAATCGGATTTCTCAGAATCTAACGATAGGATCGTTCTGAAACTTTTACCTATCCCCCCAAAAATGGGTGGTGGCTGTTGATTAAATATATTTTCAAAACGTTTTACGAATCCGAAATCACCGAATTTTACGAACGAAAAAACTGACAATGCATAGTCGTAACTTTGTTATTTTTTGACCGATTTTACTAATTCTTTTTTCTTTGAATACCTTGAAAAAAATCATTTTCATCTGCAGTTTCGCATTTTCCAATTTCGAAAATTCGTCGCTGTGATTTCGAACCGGAAGTTTAGACCAATTTGAGAACTTCTTTAATAGTTGTACGATTTTCATGAAATTTAGTGTGTAAGTAGATGTTACCGATGTGACTTCAAAAATATAATTATAAATGTTCTAAATTATCTCCCCTTGACGAAATTAAGGATCAAAGTTTTCAAAAAAATCGTCGAAATATAGGTCAGAATGACCTAATTTTTTTTTTTTGATACTAGACAAGTAATTACTGATTCGTACACAAAATATGGAGTTTGTCGATCGAACCGGAAGTGCCACCATCTTTAAACGTGAAAAATCAAAAAGGCTTTTTTGCTATTTTACTTACAGACTCGGGAGTTATATTTTCAGAATCCTTGAAGGAATGCCTAAAAATCTATCGGATCCGAATTTTGATTTCGGTCACGTGATGGTCACCATTTTGAATTGAAAATGAAAAATAGAAGCAATTTGAAGGGCCGGGACTTTGGAACACAATAACTCTCCTTCTAATTAAGCTAAAATGTTTAAACTTGGTGTAGACGTTCACTAGGACAATGTCATGATTGAGTTCAAAGATGAGCATTTTCTGCTTAGGGTAAGCAGAGATAAGGATGCTGATTTGTTGATTCTTTAGGGCACGATAACTTCGGTTATAATGAAGGGAGGGCGATGAAACTTTTGTCAATAGAGAGTCTAATAGCTAGCCTGTTGTTTGAAATCATTGTATCATTTTTTTTAAATATCAGGGATAGCCGAAAAAAAGAGATTGAAAATCCAAAAAGTCGTATTTTTACAATTTGGAGCATGTTTAGAGGTCTTTCTCGTAAAGTCAACATAATATTTTTTGGGAACTTCTTCTACAAAGAGTCTTATTGGTAGTCTTTTATATGAAACCATCGATCAACAGTCCAACATATCTGGAGTAGAAGAACAAAAGGATCGAAAATTGAAAACGGCACCCTTTCATTGTTAAGCGAAACATGCAGTGTGGGTGACTACAATCTACACATTTAGTCATCGTATAGAGCTTATTCAACAGTATCGAATTCCAACTGCTTAGGGATATTTTACGTGCACTCCAATGTGTACACGGGACCTTGGTGTTTCATCCCATCCGAACGACTAGACAGCTGTGCTTGTCAGGCCCCCCGTTCTGCCTCACTGACAACGGGGAACCACGCCGGGAAATCAAGATGAACTTTCTCCGTGCAGAACTTTCAATTCAGGCCAAACGTTTATTGCACACGATTAAGCTGGTCAGTTGTAATAATCGGTTGGCAATTAAAGTACCGTGCACATTAAACTGTTAAAACAGAAAATTTCGCCCGGTTGAAATGTTTCTTGCTATAAGTCAGCAATTTTCCGAATTCAGGGAGGCTGAATGGTTAGCATCTGCGCGCTGTATCGTAACGTCTGTCATTGAGTCAACGAGCGTCGTTTCGATCTCCAGGTTGCACGTGACATGAAGTATGATGTCCAACCTCGTGGGTTTTCTCCGTGTCCTTCGGTTTCCTCCCAAAGGCTAAAGACCAGTAAGCGCAAGGGGAGTTTTTAAATAAAATTAAAAAACATATGTTAGTCACAAAATGACCTAGTTTGTGTCGAATGGACATTAGGCCGCATTTCTCTCTTTCTCTTTTATTTTTAAAGTTTTGTAATAATCGGTTGGTAATCAAAGGTACTGTAAAAGTGATAAAACAGAAAATTTCGCCCGGTTGTAATGTTTCTCACTTTAAGGTCAGCAGTTTGCAGATTTTAAGGGGCAAACGTTTATTGCGAACGCTTAAGCTGGTCAGGGGGAGCTTATTTTTAAAAGTTTTGTAATATTCGGTTGATAACTAAAGGTACCATGCAAATTAAACTGTTCAAATAGAAAATTTGGGCCGGTTGAAATGTTTCTCGCTGTAGGTCAGCAATTTGCCGATTTTGGGGAGGTTGCGTGGCTGAATGGTTAGCACGTGCGCTCTGTATCAAAACGTCTGTCATTGAGTCAACTGGCGTTGTTTCGATTTCTTGGTTGTACGTGACAAGGAGTATGGTCGCCTGTCCAACCTCGTAGGCCGTAACGCCGCTGCCCGGGTAAAATTTCCCTCATTGCACACTTTATGGCATATGCCAGTCTTCATTAGCCCATTTTAGGAACAGAACAGTAGGACGTTAAACCCCATTCAATTTCATTTCATTTTCTCTATGTTGCTTATTTATTGTAGTGGATAAATATTTTTCTGGTTCTAGCAATTATTTAATTTCTGCATAGAAATCTTGCTTTGGCCAGTTTTTTTTATTGCAGAGTGCCATTCTTGTATAATTCAGTCTATGATCCTTTGTTTAAAACATGCTTAAGAAGTCGTCATGATTTCCTACTTATAACCAAACATATTGGAAATATTTGTCGGGCATTATTAAATCCTAATTTTATTGGTCTTATTTAAAATTAAACTTTCATTTAACTATGAACAACCCTTAACGTGTCTCTTTAAAACTATAAAGTACTCTAAAATAGTAGCTCAACCTTTTGACCTAAACTCATTAATTTACCATTTTGTTGTGAGCGACTTCTTATTCTTCCTATATGACATATTGCACGTGTCGGATTTCAAAGGGGGGTTGGATGGCTGAATGGCTAGCACGCGCGCCTGTCATTGAGTTAACTAGCGTGTTTTCGAATGCCCGGTTGTACGTGACAAGGAGTAAGGTCGCCTGTCCAACCTGACATTTTTATTTTTTTTTCCCGCCATTTTCATTTCATTTTCTCATCCGTCTCATTACAGTAATACAAGTTTCAGTTATTTCCCTTTAGTTTTCAGATTATTGTTATGCCTGGGTGCAATGTTTCATACTATATTTAGACTTGTAACTTCGCGAGTTTTTGACCAATTTTGATAATTTTTTCTTCTTATCCTTTTATTTAGGATACTTGATACAATCAATGATACGTGACGATGAATATGAAAGCTTTCATATCTGCATGGGACAGTAGCAGATCTAGTTATTATTATTTTTTTTTTTGTGTGTTTTCTGCAAATCGGATTTCTCAGAATCTATCCATAGGATCTTTCTGAAATTTTGACCTACCCCCCCAAAAATGGGGTGCGAACCTTGATTAAATATATTTTCGAAACGTTTTACGAATCCGAAATCACCGAATTTTACGAACGAAAAAAATGACAATGCATAGTCGTAACTTTGTTATTTTTTGACCGATTTTACTAATTCTTTTTTCTTTGAATACCTTTAAAAAAAACATTTTCATCTGCAGTTTCACATTTTCGAATTTCGAAAATTCGTCGCTGTGATTTCGAACCGGAAGATTAGACCAATTTGACAACTTCTTTAATAGTTGTACGATTTTCATGAAATTTAGTATCTAAGTAGATCCTACCGATGTGACTTCAAAAATATAATTAGAAATTTTCTAAATTATCTCCCCTTGACGAAATTAAGGATCAAAATTTTCAAAAAAATCATCGAAATATAGGTCAGAATGACCTGATTTTTTTTTTGGATACTAGATAAGTAATTACTGATTTGTACACAAAATATGGAGTTTGTCGATCGAACCGGAAGTGCCGCCATATTTAAAAGTGAAAAATCAATAAGGCTTTTTTGCTATTTTACTTACAGACTCGGGAGTTATATTTTCTGAATCCTTGTAGGAAGGCCTAAAAAATGTCGCGAATAGAATTTTGATTTCGGTCACGTGATGGTCACCATTTTGAATTGAAAATGAAAAATAGAAGCAATTTGAAGGGTCGGGACTTTGGAACACAATTACTCTCCTTCTAATTAAGCTAGAATGTTCAAACTTGGTGTAGACGTTCACTAGGTCAATGTTATGATTGAGTTCAAAGATGAGCATTTTCTGCTTAGGGTAAGCAGAGATAAACAAGCTAATTTGTTGATTCTTTAGGGCACGATAACTTCGGTTATAATGAAGGGAGGGCGGTGAAACTTTTGTCAATAGAGAGTCTAATAGCTAGCCTGTTGTGTGAAATCATTGTATTATTTTTTCTAAATATCAGGGATAGCCGAAAAAAAGAGATTGAAAACCCAAAAAGTCGTATTTTTACAATTTGGAGCATGTTTAGAGGTCTTTCTCGTAAAGTCAACATAATATTTTTTGGGAACTTCTTGTACAAAGAGTCTTATTGGTAGTCTTTTATATGAAACCATCGATCAACAGTCCAACATATCAGGAGTAGAAGAACAAAAGGATCGAACATTGAAAACGGCACCCTTTCATTGTTAAGCGAAACATGCAGTGTGGGTGACTACAATCTACACATTTAGTCATCGTATAGAGCTTATTCAACAGTATCGAATTCCAACTGCTTAGGGATATTTTACGTGCACTCCAATGTGTACACGGGACCTTGGTTTTTCGTCCCATCCGAATGACTAGACAGCTGTCCGTTCTGCCTCACTGACAAGGGGAACCACGCCGGGAAATCGAGATGAACTTTCTCCGTGCAGAACTTTCAATTCAGGCGAAAACGTTTATTGCATACGATTAAGCTGGTCAGTTGGAGCTTATTTTCAAAAGTTTTGTAATAATCGGTTGGTAATTAAAGTACCGTGCACATTAAACTGTTAAAACAGAAAATTTCGCCCGGTTGAAATGTTTCTTGCTATAAGTCAGCAATTTTCTGAATTCAGGGAGGCTGAATGGCTGAATGGTTAGCATGTGCGCACTGTATCGTAACGTCTGTCATTGAGTCAACGGGCGTCGTTTCGATCTCCAGGTTGCACGTGACATGAAGTATGATGTCCAACCTTGTGGGTTTTCTCCGTGTTCTTCGGTTTCCTCCCAACGGCTAAAGACCTGTAAGCGCAGGGGGGAGTTTTTAAATAAAATTAAAAAACATGTTAGTCCCGAAATGACCTAGTTTGTGTCGAATGGACATTAGGCCGCATTTCTCTCTTTCTCTTTTATTTTTAAAGTTTTGTAATAATCGGTTGGTAATCAAAGGTACTGTAAAAGTGATAAAACAGAAAATAATCGGTTGGTAATCAAAGGTACTGTAAAAGTCATAAAACAGAAAATTTCGCCCGGTTGTAATGTTTCTCACTTTAAAGTCAGCAATTTCCCGATTTTAAGTGGCAAACGTTTATTGCGAACGCTTAAGCTGGTCAGGGGGGGAGCTTATTTTTAAAAGTTTTGTAATATTCGGTTGATAACTAAAGGTACCGTGCAAATTAAACTGTTACAATAGAAAATTTGGCCCGGTTGAAATGTTTCTCGCTGTAGGTCAGCAATTTGCCGATTTTAGGGAGGTTGCGTGGCTGAATGGTTAGCACGTGCGCTCTGTATCATAACGTCTGTCATTGAGTCAACTGCCGTTGTTTCGATTTTTTGGTTGTACGTGACAAGGAGTATGGTTGCCTGTCCAACCTCGTAGGCCGTAACCGCCGCTGCCCGGGTAAAATTTCCCTCATTGCACACATTATGGCATATGCCCGTCTTCATTAGCCCATTTTAGGAGCAGAACAGTCGGACGTTAAACCCCATTCAATTTCATTTCATTTTCTCTATGTTGCTTATTTATTATAGTGGATAAATATTTTTCTGGTTCTAGCAATTATTTAATTTCTGCATAGAAATCTTGCTTTGGCCAGTTTTTTTTATTGCAGAGTGCCATTCTTGTTTAAACAAACATGATCCTTTGTTTAAAACATGCTTAAGAAGTCGTCACGATTTCCTACTTATAACCAAACATATTGGAAATATTAGTCTGGCATTATTAAATCCTAATTTTATTGGTCTTATTTAAAATTAAACTTTCATTTAACTATGAACAACCCTTAACGTGTCTCTTTAAAACTATTAAGTACTCTAAAACAGTAGCTCAACCTTTTGACCTAAACTCATTAATTTACCATTTTGTTGTGAGCGACTTCTTATTCTTCCTATATGACATATTGCACGTGTCTGATTTCAAAGGGGGGTTGAGTGGCTGAATGGTAAGCACGCGCGCCTGTCATTGAGTAAACTAGCGTGTTTTCGAATGCCCGGTTGTACGTGACAAGGAGTAAGGTCGCCTGTCCAACCTGCCATTTTTAATTTTTTTTCCCGCCATTTTCATTTCATTTTCTCATCCGTCTCATTACAGTAATACAAGTTTCAGTTATTTCCCTTTAGTTTTCAGATTATTGTTATGCCTGGGTGCAATGTTTCATACTATATTTAGACTTGTAACTTCGCGAGTTTTTGACCAATTTTAATAATTTTTTCTTCGTATCCTTTTATTTAGGTTACTTGATACAATCAATGACACGTGACGATGAATATGAAAGCTTTCATATCTGCATGGGACAGTAGCAGATCTAGTTATTATTTTTTTTTTTGTGTGTTTTCTGCAAATCGGATTTCTCAGAATCTATCCATAGGATCTTTCTGAAATTTTGACCTACCCCCCCAAAAATGGGGTGCGAACCTTGATTAAATATATTTTCGAAACGTTTTACGAATCCGAAATCACCGAATTTTACGAACGAAAAAAATGACAATGCATAGTCGTAACTTTGTTATTTTTTGACCGATTTTACTAATTCTTTTTTCTTTGAATACCTTTAAAAAAACCATTTTCATCTGCAGTTTCACATTTTCGAATTTCGAAAATTCGTCGCTGTGATTTCGAACCGGAAGATTAGACCAATTTGACAACTTCTTTAATAGTTGTACGATTTTCATGAAATTTAGTATCTAAGTAGATCCTACCGATGTGACTTCAAAAATATAATTAGAAATTTTCTAAATTATCTCCCCTTGACGAAATTAAGGATCAAAATTTTCAAAAAAATCATCGAAATATAGGTCAGAATGACCTGATTTTTTTTTTGGATACTAGATAAGTAATTACTGATTTGTACACAAAATATGGAGTTTGTCGATCGAACCGGAAGTGCCGCCATATTTAAAAGTGAAAAATCAATAAGGCTTTTTTGCTATTTTACTTACAGACTCGGGAGTTATATTTTCTGAATCCTTGTAGGAAGGCCTAAAAAATGTCGCGAATAGAATTTTGATTTCGGTCACGTGATGGTCACCATTTTGAATTGAAAATGAAAAATAGAAGCAATTTGAAGGGTCGGGACTTTGGAACACAATTACTCTCCTTCTAATTAAGCTAGAATGTTCAAACTTGGTGTAGACGTTCACTAGGTCAATGTTATGATTGAGTTCAAAGATGAGCATTTTCTGCTTAGGGTAAGCAGAGATAAACAAGCTAATTTGTTGATTCTTTAGGGCACGATAACTTCGGTTATAATGAAGGGAGGGCGGTGAAACTTTTGTCAATAGAGAGTCTAATAGCTAGCCTGTTGTGTGAAATCATTGTATTATTTTTTCTAAATATCAGGGATAGCCGAAAAAAAGAGATTGAAAACCCAAAAAGTCGTATTTTTACAATTTGGAGCATGTTTAGAGGTCTTTCTCGTAAAGTCAACATAATATTTTTTGGGAACTTCTTGTACAAAGAGTCTTATTGGTAGTCTTTTATATGAAACCATCGATCAACAGTCCAACATATCAGGAGTAGAAGAACAAAAGGATCGAACATTGAAAACGGCACCCTTTCATTGTTAAGCGAAACATGCAGTGTGGGTGACTACAATCTACACATTTAGTCATCGTATAGAGCTTATTCAACAGTATCGAATTCCAACTGCTTAGGGATATTTTACGTGCACTCCAATGTGTACACGGGACCTTGGTTTTTCGTCCCATCCGAATGACTAGACAGCTGTGCTTGTCAGGCCCTCCGTTCTGCCTCACTGACAAGGGGAACCACGCCGGGAAATCGAGATGAACTTTCTCCGTGCAGAACTTTCAATTCAGGCGAAAACGTTTATTGCATACGATTAAGCTGGTCAGTTGGAGCTTATTTTCAAAAGTTTTGTAATAATCGGTTGGTAATTAAAGTACCGTGCACATTAAACTGTTAAAACAGAAAATTTCGCCCGGTTGAAATGTTTCTTGCTATAAGTCAGCAATTTTCTGAATTCAGGGAGGCTGAATGGCTGAATGGTTAGCATGTGCGCACTGTATCGTAACGTCTGTCATTGAGTCAACGGGCGTCGTTTCGATCTCCAGGTTGCACGTGACATGAAGTATGATGTCCAACCTTGTGGGTTTTCTCCGTGTTCTTCGGTTTCCTCCCAACGGCTAAAGACCTGTAAGCGCAGGGGGAGTTTTTAAATAAAATTAAAAAACATATGTTAGTCCCGAAATGACCTAGTTTGTGTCGAATGGACATTAGGCCGCATTTCTCTCTTTCTCTTTTATTTTTAAAGTTTTGTAATAATCGGTTGGTAATCAAAGGTACTGTAAAAGTGATAAAACAGAAAATAATCGGTTGGTAATCAAAGGTACTGTAAAAGTCATAAAACAGAAAATTTCGCCCGGTTGTAATGTTTCTCACTTTAAAGTCAGCAATTTCCCGATTTTAAGTGGCAAACGTTTATTGCGAACGCTTAAGCTGGTCAGGGGGGAGCTTATTTTTAAAAGTTTTGTAATATTCGGTTGATAACTAAAGGTACCGTGCAAATTAAACTGTTACAATAGAAAATTTGGCCCGGTTGAAATGTTCCTCGCTGTAGGTCAGCAATTTGCCGATTTTAGGGAGGTTGCGTGGCTGAATGGTTAGCACGTGCGCTCTGTATCATAACGTCTGTCATTGAGTCAACTGCCGTTGTTTCGATTTTTTGGTTGTACGTGACAAGGAGTATGGTTGCCTGTCCAACCTCGTAGGCCGTAACCGCCGCTGCCCGGGTAAAATTTCCCTCATTGCACACATTATGGCATATGCCCGTCTTCATTAGCCCATTTTAGGAGCAGAACAGTCGGACGTTAAACCCCATTCAATTTCATTTCATTTTCTCTATGTTGCTTATTTATTATAGTGGATAAATATTTTTCTGGTTCTAGCAATTATTTAATTTCTGCATAGAAATCTTGCTTTGGCCAGTTTTTTTTTATTGCAGAGTGCCATTCTTGTTTAAACAAACATGATCCTTTGTTTAAAACATGCTTAAGAAGTCGTCACGATTTCCTACTTATAACCAAACATATTGGAAATATTAGTCTGGCATTATTAAATCCTAATTTTATTGGTCTTATTTAAAATTAAACTTTCATTTAACTATGAACAACCCTTAACGTGTCTCTTTAAAACTATTAAGTACTCTAAAACAGTAGCTCAACCTTTTGACCTAAACTCATTAATTTACCATTTTGTTGTGAGCGACTTCTTATTCTTCCTATATGACATATTGCACGTGTCTGATTTCAAAGGGGGGTTGAGTGGCTGAATGGTAAGCACGCGCGCCTGTCATTGAGTAAACTAGCGTGTTTTCGAATGCCCGGTTGTACGTGACAAGGAGTAAGGTCGCCTGTCCAACCTGCCATTTTTAATATTTTTTTTCCCGCCATTTTCATTTCATTTTCTCATCCGTCTCATTACAGTAATACAAGTTTCAGTTATTTCCCTTTAGTTTTCAGATTATTGTTATGCCTGGGTGCAATGTTTCATACTATATTTAGACTTGTAACTTCGCGAGTTTTTGACCAATTTTAATAATTTTTTCTTCGTATCCTTTTATTTAGGTTACTTGATACAATCAATGACACGTGACGATGAATATGAAAGCTTTCATATCTGCATGGGACAGTAGCAGATCTAGTTATTATTATTTTTTTTTTTGTGTGTTTTCTGCAAATCGGATTTCTCAGAATCTATCCATAGGATCTTTCTGAAATTTTGACCTACCCCCCCAAAAATGGGGTGCGAACCTTGATTAAATATATTTTCGAAACGTTTTACGAATCCGAAATCACCGAATTTTACGAACGAAAAAAATGACAATGCATAGTCGTAACTTTGTTATTTTTTGACCGATTTTACTAATTCTTTTTTCTTTGAATACCTTTAAAAAAACCATTTTCATCTGGAGTTTCACATTTTCGAATTTCGAAAATTCGTCGCTGTGATTTCGAACCGGAAGATTAGACCAATTTGACAACTTCTTTAATAGTTGTACGATTTTCATGAAATTTAGTATCTAAGTAGATCCTACCGATGTGACTTCAAAAATATAATTAGAAATTTTCTAAATTATCTCCCCTTGACGAAATTAAGGATCAAAATTTTCAAAAAAATCATCGAAATATAGGTCAGAATGACCTGATTTTTTTTTTGGATACTAGATAAGTAATTACTGATTTGTACACAAAATATGGAGTTTGTCGATCGAACCGGAAGTGCCGCCATATTTAAAAGTGAAAAATCAATAAGGCTTTTTTGCTATTTTACTTACAGACTCGGGAGTTATATTTTCTGAATCCTTGTAGGAAGGCCTAAAAAATGTCGCGAATAGAATTTTGATTTCGGTCACGTGATGGTCACCATTTTGAATTGAAAATGAAAAATAGAAGCAATTTGAAGGGTCGGGACTTTGGAACACAATTACTCTCCTTCTAATTAAGCTAGAATGTTCAAACTTGGTGTAGACGTTCACTAGGTCAATGTTATGATTGAGTTCAAAGATGAGCATTTTCTGCTTAGGGTAAGCAGAGATAAACAAGCTAATTTGTTGATTCTTTAGGGCACGATAACTTCGGTTATAATGAAGGGAGGGCGGTGAAACTTTTGTCAATAGAGAGTCTAATAGCTAGCCTGTTGTGTGAAATCATTGTATTATTTTTTCTAAATATCAGGGATAGCCGAAAAAAAGAGATTGAAAACCCAAAAAGTCGTATTTTTACAATTTGGAGCATGTTTAGAGGTCTTTCTCGTAAAGTCAACATAATATTGGTAGTCTTTTATATGAAACCATCGATCAACAGTCCAACATATCAGGAGTAGAAGAACAAAAGGATCGAACATTGAAAACGGCACCCTTTCATTGTTAAGCGAAACATGCAGTGTGGGTGACTACAATCTACACATTTAGTCATCGTATAGAGCTTATTCAACAGTATCGAATTCCAACTGCTTAGGGATATTTTACGTGCACTCCAATGTGTACACGGGACCTTGGTTTTTCGTCCCATCCGAATGACTAGACAGCTGTGCTTGTCAGGCCCTCCGTTCTGCCTCACTGACAAGGGGAACCACGCCGGGAAATCGAGATGAACTTTCTCCGTGCAGAACTTTCAATTCAGGCGAAAACGTTTATTGCATACGATTAAGCTGGTCAGTTGGAGCTTATTTTCAAAAGTTTTGTAATAATCGGTTGGTAATTAAAGTACCGTGCACATTAAACTGTTAAAACAGAAAATTTCACCCGGTTGAAATGTTTCTTGCTATAAGTCAGCAATTTTCTGAATTCAGGGAGGCTGAATGGCTGAATGGTTAGCATGTGCGCACTGTATCGTAACGTCTGTCATTGAGTTAACGGGCGTCGTTTCGATCTCCAGGTTGCACGTGACATGAAGTATGATGTCCAACCTTGTGGGTTTTCTCCGTGTTCTTCGGTTTCCTCCCAACGGCTAAAGACCTGTAAGCGCAGGGGGAGTTTTTAAATGAAATTAAAAAACATATGTTAGTCCCGAAATGACTTAGTTTGTGTCGAATGGACATTAGGCCGCATTTCTCTCTTTCTCTTTTATTTTTAAAGTTTTGTAATAATCGGTTGGTAATCAAAGGTACTGTAAAAGTGATAAAACAGAAAATAATCGGTTGGTAATCAAAGGTACTGTAAAAGTCATAAAACAGAAAATTTCGCCCGGTTGTAAGGTTTCTCACTTTAAAGTCAGCAATTTCCCGATTTTAAGTGGCAAACGTTTATTGCGAACGCTTAAGCTGGTCAGGGGGGAGCTTATTTTTAAAAGTTTTGTAATATTCGGTTGATAACTAAAGGTACCGTGCAAATTAAACTGTTACAATAGAAAATTTGGCCCGGTTGAAATGTTTCTCGCTGTAGGTCAGCAATTTGCCGATTTTAGGGAGGTTGCGTGGCTGAATGGTTAGCACGTGCGCTCTGTATCATAACGTCTGTCATTGAGTCAACTGCCGTTGTTTCGATTTTTTGGTTGTACGTGACAAGGAGTATGGTTGCCTGTCCAACCTCGTAGGCCGTAACCGCCGCTGCCCGGGTAAAATTTCCCTCATTGCACACATTATGGCATATGCCCGTCTTCATTAGCCCATTTTAGGAGCAGAACAGTCGGACGTTAAACCCCATTCAATTTCATTTCATTTTCTCTATGTTGCTTATTTATTATAGTGGATAAATATTTTTCTGGTTCTAGCAATTATTTAATTTCTGCATAGAAATCTTGCTTTGGCCAGTTTTTTTTATTGCAGAGTGCCATTCTTGTTTAAACAAACATGATCCTTTGTTTAAAACATGCTTAAGAAGTCGTCACGATTTCCTACTTATAACCAAACATATTGGAAATATTAGTCTGGCATTATTAAATCCTAATTTTATTGGTCTTATTTAAAATTAAACTTTCATTTAACTATGAACAACCCTTAACGTGTCTCTTTAAAACTATTAAGTACTCTAAAACAGTAGCTCAACCTTTTGACCTAAACTCATTAATTTACCATTTTGTTGTGAGCGACTTCTTATTCTTCCTATATGACATATTGCACGTGTCTGATTTCAAAGGGGGGTTGAGTGGCTGAATGGTAAGCACGCGCGCCTGTCATTGAGTAAACTAGCGTGTTTTCGAATGCCCGGTTGTACGTGACAAGGAGTAAGGTCGCCTGTCCAACCTGCCATTTTTAATTTTTTTTCCCGCCATTTTCATTTCATTTTCTCATCCGTCTCATTACAGTAATACAAGTTTCAGTTATTTCCCTTTAGTTTTCAGATTATTGTTATGCCTGGGTGCAATGTTTCATACTATATTTAGACTTGTAACTTCGCGAGTTTTTGACCAATTTTAATAATTTTTTCTTCGTATCCTTTCATTTAGGTTACTTGATACAATCAATGACACGTGACGATGAATATGAAAGCTTTCATATCTGCATGGGACAGTAGCAGATCTAGTTAAGCTTTCATATTACATATGAAAGCTTATTATTTCTGTTAAGATTATTATTGTTATTTTTTTTTTGTGTTTTGTCCACAAATCGGATTTCTCAGAATCTAACGATAGGATCGTTCTGAAACTTTTACCTATCCCCCCAAAAATGGGTGGTGGCTGTTGATTAAATATATTTTCAAAACGTTTTACGAATCCGAAATCACCGAATTTTACGAACGAAAAAACTGACAATGCATAGTCGTAACTTTGTTATTTTTTGACCGATTTTACTAATTCTTTTTTCTTTGAATACCTTGAAAAAAATCATTTTCATCTGCAGTTTCGCATTTTCCAATTTCGAAAATTCGTCGCTGTGATTTCGAACCGGAAGTTTAGACCAATTTGAGAACTTCTTTAATAGTTGTACGATTTTCATGAAATTTAGTGTATAAGTAGATGTTACCGATGTGACTTCAAAAATATAAGTATAAATGTTCTAAATTATCTCCCCTTGACGAAATTAAGGATCAAAGTTTTCAAAAAAATCGTCGAAATATAGGTCAGAATGACCTAATTTTTTTTTTTGATACTAGACAAGTAATTACTGATTCGTACACAAAATATGGAGTTTGTCGATCGAACCGGAAGTGCCACCATCTTTAAACGTGAAAAATCAAAAAGGCTTTTTTGCTATTTTACTTACAGACTCGGGAGTTATATTTTCAGAATCCTTGAAGGAATGCCTAAAAATCTATCGGATCCGAATTTTGATTTCGGTCACGTGATGGTCACCATTTTGAATTGAAAATGAAAAATAGAAGCAATTTGAAGGGCCGGGACTTTGGAACACAATAACTCTCCTTCTAATTAAGCTAGAATGTTCAAACTTGGTGTAGACGTTCACTAGGTCAATGTCATGATTGAGTTCAAAGATGAGCATTTTCTGCTTAGGGTAAGCAGAGATAAGGATGCTGATTTGTTGATTCTTTAGGGCACGATAACTTCGGTTATAATGAAGGGAGGGCGATGAAACTTTTGTCAATAGAGAGTCTAATAGCTAGCCTGTTGTTTGAAATCATTGTATCAATTTTTTTAAATATCAGGGATAGCCGAAAAAAAGAGATTGAAAATCCAAAAAGTCGTATTTTTACAATTTGGAGCATGTTTAGAGGTCTTTCTCGTAAAGTCAACTTAATATTTTTTGGGAACTTCTTCTACAAAGAGTCTTATTGGTAGTCTTTTATATGAAACCATCGATCAACAGTCCAACATATCTGGAGTAGAAGAACAAAAGGATCGAAAATTGAAAACGGCAACCATTCATGGTTAAGCAAAACATGCAGTGTGGGTGACTACAATCTACACATTTAGTCATCGTATAGAGCTTATTCAACAGTATCGAATTCCAACTGCTTAGGGATATTTTACGTGCACTCCAATGTGTACACGGGACCTTGGTGTTTCATCCCATCCGAACGACTAGACAGCTGTGCTTATCAGGCCCTCCGTTCTGCCTCACTGACAACGGGGAACCACGCCGGGAAATCGAGATGAACTTTCTCCGTGCAGAACTTTCAATTCAGGCCAAACGTTTATTGCACACGATTAAGCTGGTCAGTTGTAATAATCGGTTGGCAATTAAAGTACCGTGCACATTAAACTGTTAAAACAGAAAATTTCGCCCGGTTGAAATGTTTCTTGCTATAAGTCAGCAATTTTCCGAATTCAGGGAGGCTGAATGGTTAGCATGTGCGCGCTGTATCGTAACGTCTGTCATGGAGTCAACGAGCGTTGTTTCGATCTCCAGGTTGCACGTGACATGAAGTATGATGTCCAACCTCGTGGGTTTTCTCCGTGTCCTTCGGTTTCCTCCCAAAGGCTAAAGACCAGTAAGCGCAAGGGGAGTTTTTAAATAAAATTAAAAAGCATATGTTAGTCACAAAATGTCCTAGTTTGTGTCGAATGGACATTAGGCCGCATTTCTCTCTTTCTCTTTTAAAGTTTTGTAATAATCGGTTGGTAATCAAAGGTACTGTAAAAGTGATAAAACAGAAAATTTCGCCCGGTTGTAATGTTTCTCACTTTAAAGTCAGCAATTTGCAGATTTTAAGGGGCAAACGTTTATTGCGAACGCTTAAGCTGGTCAGGGGGAGCTTATTTTTAAAAGTTTTGTAATATTCGGTTGATAACTAAAGGTACCATGCAAATTAAACTGTTCAAATAGAAAATTTGGGCCGGTTGAAATGTTTCTCGCTGTAGGTCAGCAATTTGCCGATTTTAGGGAGGTTGCGTGGCTGAATGGTTAGCACGTGCGCTCTGTATCAAAACGTCTGTCATTGAGTCAACTGGCGTTGTTTCGATTTCTTGGTTGTACGTGACAAGGAGTATGGTCGCCTGTCCATCCTCGTAGGCCGTAACGCTGCTGCCCGGGTAAAATTTCCCTCATTGCACACTTTATGGCATATGCCAGTCTTCATCAGCCCATTTTAGGAGCAGAACAGTAGGACGTTAAACCCCATTCAATTTCATTTCATTTTCTCTATGTTGCTTATTTATTGTAGTGGATAAATATTTTTCTGGTTCTAGCAATTATTTAATTTCTGCATAGAAATCTTGCTTTGGCCAGTTTTTTTTTATTGCAGAGTGCCATTCTTGTATAATTCAGTCTATGATCCTTTGTTTAAAACATGCTTAAGAAGTCGTCATGATTTCCTACTTATAACCAAACGTATTGGAAATATTTGTCTGGCATTATTAAATCCTAATTTTATTGGTCTTATTTAAAATTAAACTTTCATTTAACTATGAACAACCCTTAACGTGTCTCTTTAAAACTATTAAGTACTCTAAAATAGTAGCTCAACCTTTTGACCTAAACTAATTAATTTACCATTTTGTTGTGAGCGACTTCTTATTCTTCCTATATGACATATTGCACGTGTCGGATTTCAAAGGGGGGGTTGGATGGCTGAATGGCTAGCACGCGCGCCTGTCATTGAGTTAACTAGCGTGTTTTCGAATGCCCGGTTGTACGTGACAAGGAGTAAGGTCGCCTGTCCAACCTGACATTTTTATTTTTTTTTCCCGCCATTTTCATTTCATTTTCTCATCCGTCTCATTGCAGTAATACAAGTTTCAGTTATTTCCCTTAAGTTTTCAGATTATTGTTATGCCTGGGTGCAATGTTTCATACTATATTTAGACTTGTAACTTCGCGAGTTTTTGACCAATTTTGATAATTTTTTCTTCTTATCCTTTTATTTAGGATACTTGATACAATCAATGACACGTGACGATGAATATGAAAGCTTTCATATCTGCATGGGACAGTAGCAGATCTAGTTTTTATTATTATTCTTTTCCGCCAGAGCCTATTTCTCTATGATCGAAAAGAGATACCGATTTGCGATCCATATTTCTATCTGGAAACGAGGTGGTGGCTACCCAATAAAGCAATTTTCAAACTTCTGCGCAGACCGGAAGTGGCCGAATTTGGAACGTTGATAAAAAATTAAAAATCGGCCGTGGTTTCGTCAATTCTCTACCTATATTCAAACAAATCACATTTTTGGAAAGCCTGAGACTTTTCCGAGACAATAGCAATCTCACATTTTGCGATTTCGAAACTTCGTTGCTGACTTCTATCGTTCGAAAATTCAAAACACGTCGCCTACGAGACAATTTTTCTTATTTTTCAAAATTTGGAAATTTGACCTAGATTTTTGGATACCTGACGTCAATCCGATTCCAGTAACATAAGTTTCATTCAGAGTTACCGCCCTTTATTTTTCGATTTTTTTCGAATTTTCTACCCATTTTGTGAGCTGTGGTGTCGTTTTACAGCCAAAATGATGTTTCTGAAACTTATGGAACATGAAGTTATAGTCCAGTACCAACTGATAAAGCAATTTCGACACGGATCTTTAAACCGGAAGTGGTCGAAATAATGTGCAATATTTTGAAAAAAATGCAAAAAATGGATGTTTTCGGGGAAAACGTGATGTCTCCGTCCGATATCAACGGATTAATCAAATTAAGGTACCATTGGGTGGCACGAGGATTGTACTATCGTATGATACCCAATTCATACGGATACTATGATCAGGCAGCAAAATATGGCACGCTGAAAATCAAGTATTTTCTGATTTTTAGCATTTTTGGACGCCTGTATCTCGAAAACTTAACCGCAACTTTTTTTTAAATTTTTTCTATCGAGAGTCCTTTCGGAGGTATTTTGCATGAAGCCATCCAATAAGACTTTGAAATATCTGGAATAGGTGAAATAACGGACTGAAAATCGAAAAAAGTAAAAAAATCGTGAAATTTTGGAAAATGCTCTACTATTTTTTTATTTTAAGAGATTTTCAAAAAAAGATTGTATATTCAGATAGCTGACCTAATTACGATTCTAACGATGTATAATATGTATGTAGTTATTGAAATTTAATTTTCGATATTTTAAATTTTTTGCATTTTTGGCACTTTTGAACATAGGATTTCTCGGGGGCATTTTATCTGATCTGGTAATGTAATATATCATTACAGAGCCCTGTGGCTATTTTAGTGCCCAAACCGGCTATTAAAACTATTCCGACAATAATAACCATACCGGAAGTATTCAAAAAATTTAAAAAAAAGGTTAAAAACATTGTCGCACTTGCGAAAAACTTGATTTCTCCCTTAGGTAATAGCGGACCAAAAAACCAAAAGTGTCGTTGGATAGCCCTGTTAATGGACCATCATATGTTATCTAAATAATACGATTTCGATGGTAAGGAAATAAATTATTGTATGCCAAAAATCTAGTATTTTCCGATTTTTTAACATTCTGAGACGCCCTTTTCTCGAAAACGACACCGCAGATTTTTCTTAAACTTTTCTTACTCAAAGTCCTATCGGTTGTCTATATATTGAATCCAAAATGAAAAGCATTGAAATAATATAGGTGGTCCAAAAATGGCATCAAACTTTGAAAAAAATTGAAAAATCGTTAAATTTTTGTAAACGCTGTTTAATTTATCTTTTTTTCCCAAACTACTCAATGGATGTTTCTGACACTTCTGGTACAGAAAGTTAAGTAGCCAAATAACGTCGTAAAGCTATCGCGACAATGATCGTAAAACCGGAAGTAGTCGAAAAAATGTCCGATATTTAGAAAAATTTTTTTTTTTTTTTACGAAAACCTTTTTTATTTATGAATATTTTTTGATGGTATTTTACACAGGGTTAAAATATCATCCTACTTGAGCAGAAATGAGAAAAAAAAATGTCTCGGTAATTTCCGTTAGCCGCCATCGGCTAATTTAGTTTTTCGTACCCAGAAAAATTATTTATTGTTCGATTTGTATAAAACAAAGTTCATATGCTCCGTGGTCCAAATTGTATTTTTTTTTTGTTACGGTGAAATTTTTCTGTCGGCAACGGAAGTGACGTAATATTAACAAAAACTACAATTTTGACAGTTAGGTACCACTTTTTGAAAGCAAATATTTTTTTTCAAAACTGATATAACTAAAAGGATGCACCCTGCAAAGGTGCACAAAATCCTTAGCTCAGATTTTTTAATTTCAATTTCATTTTCGGGCAATTTCGAATAAAATGTAAAATAAAGTGTAAAATTCAGTTATTTACAATTCATTCAGCGTCTTCATATTTTGAAACATTTATTTGTAATTTTCATAAACTCGTAGCAATAATCCAGACGAAGAGAATGTATGCGAAAATAAGTTTGTAATATATACAGTTGCCGAGAAATATGCAATTTTGCATGCATCACATTTCACGTTATTTTGCCTATAAAGGAGTGAATTATTATTCGATTTGCAATATTTTTTTCCATTTGATGCATAATGCCAATTTGGACTAGGTCAAGCAAATTTTACATTTTCACTGTGACCGGAAATGACGTCATTTGGGCAAAAACTGTATTTTTAACCTAAAAAACAAATATTTTATTCAAATGAGTCTGCCTTATAATATTTTTAAAATTATGATATTTGATTCCCATCAACGAATAGAATGAAGCCATACGACCATACAGATACCACAAAATGGTTTCTAACTTGTACGGTTACAGAGAAATAGGCGATCTTCTATAAGTCACTTTTCAAGGTTTTTGGTCTATTAAAGTGTCAATTATTATTCGATTTTTATAATTTTTTTACCATTTGATGCCTTATGCCATTTATGACTTCTATGAACCAAGTTAACATTTTCAATATCACCGGAAGTAATGTAATTTTTGCAAAAAACGTATTTTTAGCCTTCAAAAGAAACATTTTTTTGAAGGGATTTATATTTATTATTCGTTTAACTTTATAACGTCTGACTCTAATGGGCAGTAAGATTAAATCAATACCATCATATTGATATCAAGAAAAGGCTTCTAGCATGTTCCCTTGTTGAATAATAGCCAATTTTCCCAGGGTCACTTTTAATTTTTTTACCTTCTTAATTTCAGTTTATGGGTTATAGGTTAATTATTTATTGCCCGATATGTATTAAACAAAGTTACTATTTTGTAAAAATTTCTTTCGGCACCGGAAGTGACGTAATTTTGCCATAATTTACAATTTTGACCTTTTACATATGATAGAGGGTGTCACTGAAGCAAAACAACTAAAGTATAGTTCGGTAGCTCAATGGATCGGCTATGGTATAATAAACTTCCTGTATGATTCCTGAAAGCCGGTTCAGTGCTGCTTGCAGGTCTAGTTATTCTTATTATTATTATTTTTTTTTTTCCAATTTGCTTATATCTCAGGAACTACTTGTCGGATCGATGCAATGTCTTGAGTTTTACTGCGAAAGTGGGTGTGACTTAGAGATTAAAGCTATTTCCGGCATTCTGCGACAATGCGAAATATCTGAAATCACTGAAGTTGTCGTTTTTTGAAATATTGCCGTAATATTAACAAAAATTGTTGGATTTTATCGTTTGATAGTTTTTGACATAGCCAGAGACATGGCACATAGCTACGGGTCTTTAGATTTTTAAAATTCGCCGAATCTTCGGAACAATAAGGCGCCAAATTTTGAAAATTTAAATTTTGACAAAAAAATTTTTTATTAATGAATATTTTTTAATGACCTTTCACCAAGGGTTAAAGGGTCGTCTGATTTGGGCAAAAATGTGAACATTTTTTTTCTGGATAATTTTCCTTGGTCGCTATTGGGTAATTCAGTTTATCGGTTCTATATAAATTATTAATTGTCCGATTTGTATAAAACAAAGTTCATGTGCTCCATGGTCCAAAATGTCATTTTTTTTGTTACCGGCAAAGTTTCCTGTCGGCACCGTAAGTGACGTAAATTTAGCAAAAACTACAATTTTAACAGTTTGGTACCACTTTTTGAAAGCAAAAATTATTTTTTTCTAATCTAATATGACTGAAAAGATGTGCCATATAAAGGCGCACAAAACATCGGGCTCAGTTTTTTTAATTTCGATTTCGTTTTCGGGCAATTTGAATTAAAGAGTGAAAGAAGGTGTCAAAATAAGCTATTTACAACCCATCCAGCGTCTTCATATTAAAAAATATATCTTCGTAACATTCATAATCTCGTAGCAATAACCCATACGAAGAGAATGTATGTGAAAATTAATTTGTTATATGTGCAGTTGCCGAGAAAAAGTCAATTTTGCATGAGTCACTTTTCACGTTATTTTGGCTGTAAAAGAATCAATTATTATGTGATTTTCAATTTTCTTTCACCATTGGATGCCTAATGTCATAGTGGACAAGGTCAAACCATTCTACCCCATACGCTGCCACCGGAAATGACGTCATTTGCTCAAAACTTAATTTTTAGCATTAAAAAACAATATTTTATTCAAATGGGTCATACTTGTTATTTTTTTCAAATTATGATATGTGATTCTATTCATCAAATAGAATGAATCCATACGATCATACAGATATCACAAAACGGTTTCTAACTTGTACGGTTGCAGAGAAATGGGCGATTTTCCACAAGTCACTTTTCGAGGATTTTGGTCTATAAAAGTGTCGATTATTATTCGATTTTCATAAAATTTTCACCATATGATATCTTATGTCATTTATGATTTCATAGAACTAATTTAACATTTTCAGTATCACCGGAAGTAATTATATTTTGGCAAAAACTGTATTTTTAGCCTTCAAAACAGATATTTTTTTTCAAATGAGTCTGATTTGTAATATATTTAAAAGTATGATATTTAGTTCGCATCAACTAATAGAATGAACCCATGCGATCATTCCAATACCACAAAATGGTTTCTCACTTGTATGGTTGCAGAGAAATAGACAATTTCCTACAAGTCACTTTTCAAGGTTTGGGGTCTATAAAAGTGGCAATTCTTATTCGATTTACATACAATTTTCACCATGTATGGTTGCAGAGAAATAGACGATTTCCTACAAGTCACTTTTCAAGGTTTGGTGTCTATAAAAGTGGCAATTCTTATTCGATTTACATAAAATTTTCACCATGTGATTATTATTTCTGATTTTAAGAAACTATTTTAATATTTTCATTATCGCGGAAAGTACTCTGATATGGTCAGGATCACTTACATGTTACAAATGTATAAAATGAATTGAAATTGCTGGATTTTTGTTGATTCTGTTTCCCTTTTATTTGATGTGTGCAATGTTTATATGAAAATCTGTTTATCGGTGCCATTGGTTCAAGGGCAACATGGGAGCGAAAGTGACATAAGTTTAAAGTTAATGTGGCACCAGTGAAACCCGTCATTCCTGCGTGCAGGTCTAGTTTCCATTGTAATTATCACATACCATACATAAACATTGTATCATTACTGTGTCTATTTCCTAGGATCCAATGAGAATGATTGAAGCCGCATCAAGGCACTAAAACCAAAGTAAATTCCATAATAACCGTAAATAATGTAAGTATTGAATTGTAGTTTTGGACAATGTCTACTTTGAATAAAATATTACCTGACCTGAGCTTTGTAAGCTTGAAATATTTTAAGTGTCTATCAGTTATTTAGTTTTGGTGGCTTCAAACATGTTTTCAAAATCGGTCAATTAATTTTAGTGCTAAATGAGAATTACCGGTAACACAAAAAATGCAAATCCAATATGTATCGCTAGAGTTACCGGTATACAGCTAAAGATATGCTATAACACAAATGCTTGTCGGAAAAATTCCTGTTCATTGGTCATCACTTCATCATGCAGGAAAGAAACTCAAGTCTTCATAATTTTCCGGAACAACCCGCCGCTATGCAAAATTGTCGGAAAAAATGTTTGATGTTTGAGGTTAAATCTTAATATTGTAATAGGTTTATTTATCGAGTTTACAATATAAGAAAATATAATTCTCACTTTAAAATAGGAAATGTGAAGTACCTATGTGTCCTTTATGAATTTAAAGTTGTATTATTTGTGTATTATTTCAGGATGTATTGGAGAGTGATATAGCCGCAGTATTAAATACAAAGGAACTGGAAGCACCACGTATACACATTTTTTCAACTGAAAGTGAACTTCAAGGAATATTTATTGCTTTTGATTCCGTGTTTTCGTCAATAGCAAAAGCGGGAGGTGCAATGGCTGCGGTATTAAAATTATTGGAAACATATTATATGTTTGATTTAGAGTATCCCAAACCCTTTTCGATGGTACTGGGGATAATGCAAACCTTTGTAATGGAGGAGCCGTACAAAAAGGAAACCAGTAAAAAATATGAAAACTGAGAAGTATATATAACAAATACCCAAATTATCAAGAGTAACATGTATACATGTATATGTATTATTAAATACATTTATCTATATTTCTAATTGTTTTTATTTAAATTTAGCCAAGAAGACCGTTTCTTTGATTTCAGAACAGGTCGTGTTCACAATATCCACCAGAACACTATTGTGGTGTTCTAAATCTGTTACATCCGTCCAATGTGTCCAAAGTGTTCTCAGTGGGGGTCTTTAGAACACACGCAAGGCGTTCTGAGAGTAGAACAGTAATGTTTTCTACTAGAACACATACCGTTTACAATACAGAACACGATGTTCTCTGACAGATCACAGGTGTTCTGCAAGCCTTGAGAACACATATGACGTGTTCATTATCTGTTACATTTGTGTGTTCTGAAAGGCCATTTTATGTGTTCATTTTTGGAACACTATGTTTAGAGTGTATCGCAGACAATATTATCTCAGGTTTCGGCTATTACTACAATACTATCACTGAATCGCATTTGATGGGTTGAATTCTTTTTCAAGAAGTTCAAGAGACCATTGTCATAAAGTGTTTTTCTCCTTCAGTTTCACGCCTCAGTGATGTGTAGGAATATAAAGTGTTATATTGAATCGATCGAACTTGATATTCGACATATGGATGACCAAGATGCATTATAAAAGTCGCCAAACCAAACCAATAAATATGACTTAAAAGGGATATTGCAGCTATGGTATTTTTTTTTATGTTATTTATCATTTTTCTGAACCTAGCCTATTACAAAAACATTTCAACTTTACAATATTCCAAGCGGTTGAATAACTGAGATAAATTTACTAACGCTTTCGCCACTAGTCTCGCTACTAGACGTTAGGCCTATCCCAAACGCGACCTTGACGAAATCTTCAGTTGGCTTTAATATTTAGACCTGACCATAAAAAAGGCCCACTACCGCGTCACGTCATCTGGTTTCTTATAATGCAGGTCCTATAGCTAATATATTTACTACGAGAAGATAAAATGTTTAGTGTCAATATCATTTGTGAAAATGTTCGTTTATTCTTGAGAATACCTGATGATGCGACATTCCGCTTGGATAATGACAGTAATGTATTTCGTCAATCTAAATAAACCTAGATCTTATAGAATCTGTTTATTTCGTTGGTCACTTCTACTAACATTGCTATGAAAAAAGGTCACTCTATACTAACATTGTTATGAAAAAAGGGACCTGCTCTAGGTCAAGTGACGACTGCATAGCCCTACAAATCCCGTTGAACCATTTTTTTTCTTTTTTTGTATAACGTGTTTGTATTGGTAGGTTGATAGGGAATCTCCCTATCACAATCTATAGATAGGTATTACTTGAAATAATGTGTTGCAAACAACCGCAAAATAAATAAAACGATACAGATGTAGTTTTCAGATGGAAATTCGAAATAATAATCGAAAACGGCGTATGTTGCATTTTCAGCCTTAGGTAAACCGTGAGTTTAATGCGCAAATTATCAGTAGTTTCATTTCAAAACTAGTATTTTCTTTTTTCTCTGGTTCGCCTGTATTGTTTACGTCATACTGCACAGCCATGAATGAACGAAGTCTAACAGGACTAGAAATAATTATTCTTCCACTTTGTACAGTTGGCATTTTTGGCAACCTTTTTTCTTTCTCTCAACATTCGACATTTCTGTCTTACGCACACGGGTACACTTATTGGCCCCAGGTTGCCTAATTTTAATTTGCACGTGCATTAAGTAATCAAACAGCGATAACAAAGGATGTTTACATTTTTCAGGATTTAACTAAACAGCTCGGTACCACTTAGAAGATGTGTAAATGTGGCGCCTTTGTCTTGAACATGTTTTGTTTTATTGTGTTGATGAGTAGAATGGTAAACATATGTAAGTTCTAGAGAGAGTATAGAAACGAATTCTCCAGTGTTTATTATATTACAGCTAATAGTGTAAGATGGTACCTATAGTTCCTGATTATATATATATGTAGCAAATCATTGGTCACCGGTAATTCTTACACTCTTAAAATTTAACTATTTCCTATCTTATATCGAACACAGAAAAGACAATGAATTTCTATATTCCCCAAACAACGATAATCAGCAGAATCAGCTCATTTACCATTGCTATAGTTTTGTTGATGGGTTCACCAACCCACTTTTCTATAAACCAGTTCAACATCACAAAAAATTGAATCCGATAAAGCGTTTCGAAAATTTATAGCTCATTTCAATTCGAGCAGAAAATGCCACGGCTGAAATGTCCAGGCAAGTGTAACAAAATCTTTACAAATGGGTAGATTTTCTGAGGACACCCCCTTCCGCCTTTAACCTACCTCGTCGTAGATACTCGTCATAACTAAAACGACACTATTATATATAAATAGCTAAAGATCTGATAATGGGATACTGACTCTGGAATAGGGTTGCCTTTTTGCGTTTTTTTCCTTTGGCCAAGGCGGTTCTTCCCAGACAGCGATTTGATATGGTTTGAAAATTCATTTGATGGTTCTTTGATAAACCGACGAATCGAAACCGAGTTTCAACAATTGGTTAGTTTGAAACATCTTGTTGGAACGTTCACGGAACAATAAAACTCCGTACAAATACTAATCACCTTTTCTGAGTTAGACGTACTTTAAGTTATGAACGATTTGCCAAAAATTCTCACCCTCATCAATGTTTTCATTAGAATATCTGACATCATAAAAAGCATGTATTGTTGTTGGAATACCTCGATTGTCGTTCCTGTGGATAATTTCCGTGAAGGTTTCGCAATTAATGTACATATATCTGATGCATACATGTATAGATTAATAGTGATACACTCTCTATATTTAACGATAAAAGTCAAATCGTTCACATAGAAATACCAAAAGTAAAACAATGCGAAATGTTTTAATCTTAATGTATTTTTAATGTTATTATATAATAAAGTACATTCGAGCATAAAACCAACAAGGCTAACATTTTGCAAGAGATGGATAGAGATCAAGCTAAAACATAAGCGAATTTTCGTACAATCTGGAATGCACGAATATCGAAAGGGACCGAGATATCTGGATATAAAGATGTATTATAAGTTTCATGAAAAACGGATAAAAATTGTAACTTCTAGAGGGTCCACATCATTGGTGTTACATACTTTTACTCTGCTTGCGTACAAGGATAGACCATTTTGTCAGGCCAGGCAGTTTAGGTCCTTTTGTCGAAATTTGAACACAAACGCCATGATACATTTAAAAGTTTATTTTTTTTTCAAAATCGGATAACAATGTGACCCCTGGAAGGCCAACGAGTTCAAATCATGATTTTTCGTACAATCATAGGTCATAATCCAGACAGTGCGCAAATATCGAAAGGAACCAAAATATTTGGATTATAATCATACATTTCAAGTTTAATCAAAATCAGATCAAAATTATGGTTCTAGAGTGTCCACAATCCGGCGGTTCGGGTCAGATTTTTACGAAATTTGAACTCAGTCGTCATTGATGTGTAACGGTGATGTAAACGTAGCGGGCCCACAAGCTAAAATGCGATTTTTCGTATAATCAAGGACCATGAGAGCGCGACTATCGAAGGAAACTAAGGTCTTTCGGTTATAAATATGCATTTAAAGCGATAATTTCATATTTAAAAAAAAGTCAAAACATAATCATTTCTATTTCTTTTGCTCAATAGGTTGCCAAATCACTATTATACGACCATAGGTATTATTCCCCACACCGGAAAAAAATAACACAATTACCTCCCTTGTTTTTCCATCCCCCCATAATATAGCTATCTTCAAACGTTTGATTCAAATTTGAAGTTGAAAATGATATATTTGCCAATTTCTCAACTGGCAATAATGAATTATTGGATTAACAAGGTAGGACTATTTAAAGATACCATCTATTTTAAAGCATTATTTTAATACATTTTAAAAATATAACTTAAAAATATGAAATTGCAACTTTAAAGTTTCATATAATTCAGATGAAAATTATTTCCCTTAGAGAGTGCCCACAAGCTAAAAACGTGATATTACGTACAATCAGGGTGATCCATGAGATATTTGCCAATATCGAAAGGAACCGAGATCTTACGGCGATAACCCTTTATTTCAAGTTTTATTGAAATCGGATAAAAATTGTGACCTGTAGAGTGTCAACAAACAAATTGTGGACGGATGGGCGGACATGGGCGACGGCATAATACGTCCGACATAAAAATGTAGACGTATAAAAACCCCTACGTCTAGTTCTTCCATTCATATAACACTCTCGTAAGTCGAAAAGCTGTCAATAAATTTAAAAATAGGAAAATGTTTGTTATTCTATTTACAAACATACATCTAAACTTTATATTTGTACAACCTAATACATTATATTCGTGGCCTACGAGATCAATTCCATCACTGGCATAACAACAATGTGTTTTACAGTGTTCGGCCGAATTTCACCATCACTCGGTGTCCTGAGAATTTATCATTCGTCTTTACCTCGTTCATCTAACCATTCCATCACGATTCCTCCGTGAGATAAATATTTTATTTCTCTTGCATTGATTTTTCTTTTAAAAAAGCAAAATCTTATACAGCTCAGACAAAATGTAATTCGACTACCCCCATGTCTATAGTTAGATTAACAACATTATCATCTGGGTTTGGAATTTAATCATATAGTTAAGATTCTTATCTCAAATTGAGATTAACAATCCGATAATAATGATTTAATACATGCATCAATTTTCACAATTTTTAATTATCTGAAGTGAACCATTTCCATGTATTTTGGATACGGAACACGGAGATGGAATTTGAATCGACCAGCTCATTTTTCGTGACAAATTTCAAGCAGACGGTATCAAAATATCTATATCTAAACGTATGTCCATGGGGAAAACAAGACAATAGTTTGTTCAGTTCCTTTTCAACAGAGATTCAGAACAACATGGGCGTAGAAAAAGACAAAGTGAAATATTTAATGAAATAAAACATGCTTGTATTGCGCGTACTTTTCATTCCTTCAATAAATATGTCGCCATTTTGTCATTTCAGACAGACGGCCACCGGCCGCATCTGTTTCCTTTCTTTTCTTGTTTTAAATGTCGTCTCTTCTTCAACTTTCAAAACCTAAACTGTCAACTTTTACTTGACGCAAATGTTTGTCGTTCAAATAACATCGAACTGCCGTGTTGACTTGGAGTTAAAAAGGCAACATTGAAGAACAAAGGGCGTGATGTCTAATTTCTGGCTGTCCGAATTGTTTTACTTCCAAGATCTTCTATTGTGGACGCGCTAGATTCGTCTGTTATGTTATAATATTTGCACAGTGTGCTTTACCAGTACACATCCAGTCAACCCCTCTAATAAAGATGTGTGTCGTTTCAATCACTTCAGTTGACCTTTGACATTGATTTTTTATTCGAAAATTTGTAAAAACTTGAACCAACAAAAGTTGTGTGTGAAAGATTCTCAAAATAGGAACGACTTTATCATTGCAACATGGAGGGCGTTCTTTTTTTTTAACACTGATTGAATCGCCATGTACTCTGGCTTATATTTTTCTACAACTACGACCGTCTGCAACTTATTGTTAAAATTAGGTCCCAGTGAGTGTTCTAGGACGATATTTACTAGAGTTTTCTGGAGTATATTTCACTAAAAAATATGTTTTGCCTATAGGGGTCGTGCCGGACATAAGTGTAATGTTTCCGCGTCTCTTGGGATAACCTGACATTTGAAAACAGCAGACGGCAAAAGGTAAGTGATATATACGATATAGATTTTTACCACCCACTGAACAGTGTTGTGTAAAAAAGTTGTGAAATCTTAGACACTAGTCGTGTGTTTCTCTGTTTGCATTGTTGCACTTTCTTTTGTTTTCTTTCCATCTGTAAAATATGTTTATAATTGGTTGATGCCTGCGTCGTCATTATCTGGCTTAATTATCTTTGGTCATCAGCTATCAACATCATTTACTATGCCACACCCGTCTTCACCATTATCGTCATCATCATTATAAACAACAGCGTAATATAGAATATCATCATCTGAACAGCTTGATTATCATCGTCGACAATCAGTCTGAAAGAATGGAAACTTGGATCATAAACACAGTTACTAAAATATCATAAACCTGATGGTAGTGGGCTCGTCCACACTGTATAGGTTATTTCAGTTTATATTCGATATACACAGGAACCGTGTGGTGGGGTGGGTTCGGGGACATTCCGAATTTGATTTTTTTATATTCGTGTACTGTTTTATTTTGCTGGTTACTATTCGGTACAGATATACAAAAGTACAATATCAGTAGTTCTAGAAAAAAACAGAATTGCCCTGTCGATAGCACGACACCCGTCACTTTTTAAGCTAAAGTTAGAGATAAAATATAGGAAACGACAATTTGTGCCTATCAAATGATCTTAAACGTGCACTTCCTCCTATGGCACCCCAGTTTATCACACCAGCCAAAGATCAAACACACGCCCTCTCCAGACCTGCAGGTGTTTCTCTCTTTGACTAGGGATAACCTACCTGCTGCAACAGTTCTTTCGACCCACTCAGTATCATGAACTAAAATAATAAAATGTACATATCTTTATGAATACAATATCTTTTTTTACTATTGTTCCTTATTTTTCTAACAATACTTATTATTATTTTTACCAGTTATTATATTAGATGTTGTATTACATATAAATAATATATTGTTTTACAAAACTCTAATCAGTACATAATACGTGCGTCAAGACTTGGTAAACTGGGGTTAAGGCAACAAGTAAATCGGTTGGGTGTAAAAATTGGCTGGTATTGATACCTCGGTGCTACCATGGAAATAAAGGTGTATTATGGTCTGTAACAGACACATACCGCTGTATATTTATTTATCAGAGATATTCGGTTACCATCTAAGAAATACTTTTTACACCGATTCTTAAGAGGATACTTAAAGCAGTATATACAGACCCTGGTAACAAAAAAATCGCATTTCGTTATGGGTCTCACATTCTACACTCCAGATCTATAACAGAATATTATTTATATAAAAACTATCAATCTATCGTGTTGTTTTCTATAAATATATTTATTATTATATTATTTATGTGTCATATTTTACCTATATCAATACACGTGCTACTTATTTATACCTATATACATACTGGCGCAGGGTAAATACGATGATATTTCTGCTTTTAATATCGTTCTTCAAGGAGAGGATAACTCCAGAGATAGAAAATATAGCCTAATGCTTTAACGTTGGTGTTGGGGAATAAGACGGACCTGTACCACTCAAAAATTTGGTTTGTGTGTGGATGTGTGTGTGTGCATGTCACACGACAAGGGGGCGGGGATGCAGCTGGTGCGGACCCCAAGGGCCCATCAGTGTCTATGGGGCCCATGAATATCAAAGTTCAAAATCGAAATGGGCAATTATGCCTCAGAAAATATATAGTGCAATATTGAATCATCTAGATGTTAACAAGTGTTGGAAAGAGGGTTGGGGCAGGAATGGGGAGGTCTCGCCTTAACGCAAGTTTGAAATATATTTCGCATTTAGCCACTCCTACAGTTTAATAAAATAAAATCGTTATTGTTGTAAACTGACATGCATAATTCTTTCAACTACAATTATCCCTTTATAAAAATATAACTTAAAGGATGTCGTCCACCTATTTCTACTTTCTAATAATAGACAGATAAGGGTGACAGCCACTATAGAATCAACTTTGAAAAACATGTCCATTTCAACGACACATTAACGTAAAGATTGCGTTCATGATTTAACTGACGGAACCACAATTCGCAATTGTCGGTTAGTAACGGCACCGGCACGGCTAACAGATGGTTTCGACATATATAGTAAACACATTTGACCGTTGTACAACAGGCATCGAGTTTTTAAGTTTAAAAGGTGTTGATCTGTGACAGATAAGGTAGAATGCCATATTTACCCTAGCAACAAACTAAAACATTGAACAATATTTCGGTATGTTTTCATATGTAACAGTAAATAGTTTGTTTAATCTAATACTTATGTTTTATATTTATGTAAGCGTTTTACTTACAGTTAAGAAAACAATTTCTTTATGTCATTGACAATACCTCAGTGGTTTACATTATACAGGAAATCTAGTACATCTTTATGCAAATAGTATGAATTGTTATATAATATTTATCATATTAGTCTATTGCCTTTGTGTATTGCTATGGCACCATAGGGGCATCACTCGACTCTTTGGTTCATGGCATCAAAATTCTCAAAGATACAATATTCCTGTTATAACTTGATCTTTGTGTATTACAATCCAATCTGAAGATTGGTAGCGTAAAATCATATCAACAGTGTTTTGCATTTCCGCAAAACAACGAAAGTGTTTTCGAGATATGGTCTATTCGATATATTGTCATTATTGTGCTACAGTCTATAGCCACACCCGACTTTCTGTACCAGTAGTTTCAGCAATTGTCTCTATATAACAGGCGGATCCCACCCGTTTTTTAATGACATTAATTAGGGTTTCACACTGCGTAGCTTGTGTGAAACACTATTGTTTTTGTTAAAATTATTAGGGTTTCACACTGCGTAGCTTGTGTGAAACACTATTGTTTTTGTTAAAATTATTATTCTTATTATTAGGGTTTCACACTGCGAAGCTTGTGTGAAACACTATTGTTTTTGTTAAAATTATTATTCTTATTATTATTATTATTATTATTCTTCTTTTGTTTTGAGTAGATCTCAGCAACTACGTGTCGCATCGTTACGATTTCTTTACTGGGAAAGTGGGTGTGACTTAGAGGATAAAGCTATTTTGAACGTTCTGCGACAATGCGAAATGTCCGAAATCACCGAAGTTATCGTTTTTACAAATATTGCGGTAATTTTAACAATAATCATGGGATTTTAACTTTCGATACATTTTGGCATAGCTGGAGACAGGGCACATAGCTGCCCTACTTTCGATTTTTGATTTTCGGCAAATCTTCGAAGATATTAGGCGCCAAATTTCGGAAATTTAAAATTTTACAAAAAACTTTTTTATTTATGAATATTTTTTAGTCGTGTTGTGCACAGAATTAAAGAGTCATCTGACTTGCGCAAAAATGTTAAAAAATTTTGTCTCAGTAATTTTCCTTGGCCTCCATTGGCTAATTCAGTTTTTCAGTCCTAGATTAATTTTTTATTGTTCGATTTGTATAAAACAAAGTTCATATGCTTCGTTGTCTCAATTGTCATTTTTTTTATTACCAAAAGTGTTATCTGTCGGCACCGGAAGTGGCATAATTTTACCAAAAACTACAATTTTGACAGTTAGGTACATTTTTTGAAAACAAATATTATTTTTTTGAAAAATTATATGACTCAAAGAGTGTGTCCTTTAAAGGCGCAAAAAATGTCGGAAGCAGTTTTTTTAATTTCTTTTTCATTTTCTAGCAAATTGGATTAAGAGGTGAAAAAAGGCGTAAAATTGACCTATTTACAACTCATTCAGGCTTTTCAGATTTTAAAATATTTTTACGTAACTTTTATAAACTTGTAGCTATAATACATACGAAGAGAATGTATGTGAAAATTAGTTTGTAATTTAAGCAGTTGCCGAGAAATAGGCAATTTTGCATGAGTCACTTTTCACGTAATTTTGGCTGTAAAAGAATCAATTATTATTCGATTTTCAATTTTCTTTCGCCATTGGATGCCTAATGCCATAGTGGACTATGTCAAACCATTTTACCCCTTGCGCTGCCACCGGAAATGACGTCATTTGCTCAAAACTTAAATTTTAGCCTTCAAAAAACAATATTTTATTCAAATGAGTCGTATTTGTTATTTTTTTCAAATTGTGATATTTGATTCTATTGATCAAATAGATTGAACCCATACGATCATACAGATACCACAAAATGGTTTCTAACTTGTACGGTTGCAGAGAAATGGGCGATTTTCCTTAAGTCACTTTTCAAGGTTTTTGGTCTATAAAAGTGTCAGTTATTATTCGATTTTCATAAAATTTTCACCATATGATATCTTGTGTCATTTATGATTTCATAGAACTAATTTAACATTTTCAGTATCACCGGAAGTAATGTCATTTTGGCAAAAACTGTATTTTTAGCCTTCAAAACAGACATTTTTTTCAAATGAGTCTGATTTGTAATATATTTCAAATTATGATATTTGATTCCAATCAACAAATGGATTGAACCCATACGATCATATAGATACCAAAAGATAGTTTTTATCGTGTACGGTTGCCGAGAAATAGACGATTTTCTACAAGTCACTTTTCAAGGTTTTTGGTCTATAAAAGTGGCAATTCTCATTCGATTTACATACAATTTTCGCCATTATGCTGCCTTATGCCATTTCTGATTTCATAAAACTAATTGAATATTTTCATTATCACCGGAAGTAATGAAATTTTACCAGGATCACTTACAAGTAACATATATATAAAATGAATTGATATTGCTGGATTTGGTTGATTCTTCGTCCATTTTATTTGATGTTTACAATGCTTATGTGGAAACCTGTTTGATGGTTTCATTGGTATCGGAAGTGACATATGTTTAAGGGTAACGTGGCACCGAAAGTGACGTGGCACCAGTGAAACCCGTCATTCCTGCATGCAGGTCTAGTTATTAGGGTTTCACACTGCGAAGCTTGTGTGAAACACTATTGTTTTTGTTAAAATTATTAGGGTTTCACACTGCGAAGCTTGTGTGAAACACTATTGTTTTTGTTAAAATTATTATTCTTATTATTCTTATTATTATTATTCTTCTTTTGTTTTGAGTAGATCTCAGCAACTACGTGTCGCATCGTTACGATTTCTTCGGTTTTACTGGGAAAGTGGGTGTGACTTAGAGGATAAAGCTATTTTGAACGTTCTGCGACAATGCGAAATGTCCGAAATCACCGAAGTTATCGTTTTTACAAATATTGCGGTAATTTTAACAATAATCATGGGATTTTAACTTTCGATACATTTTGGCATAGCTGGAGACAGGGCACATAGCTGCGCTACTTTCGATTTTTGATTTTCGGCAAATCGTCGACGATATTAGGCGCCAAATTTCGGAAATTTAAAATTTTACAAAAAACTTTTTTATTTATGAATATTTTTTAGTCGTGTTGTGCACAGAATTAAAGAGTCATCTGACTTGCGCAAAAATGTTAAAAAATTTTGTCTCAGTAATTTTCCTTGGCCTCCATTGGCTAATTCAGTTTTTCAGTCCTAGATTAATTTTTTATTGTTCGATTTGTATAAAACAAAGTTCATATGCTTCGTTGTCTCAATTGTCATTTTTTTTATTACCAAAAGTGTTATCTGTCGGCACCGGAAGTGGCATAATTTTACCAAAAACTACAATTTTGACAGTTAGGTACATTTTTTGAAAACAAATATTATTTTTTTGAAAAATTATATGACTCAAAGAGTGTGTCCTTTAAAGGCGCAAAAAATGTCGGAAGCAGTTTTTTTAATTTCTTTTTCATTTTCTAGCAAATTGGATTAAGAGGTGAAAAAAGGCGTAAAATTGACCTATTTACAACTCATTCAGGCTTTTCAGATTTTAAAATATTTTTACGTAACTTTTATAAACTTGTAGCTATAATCCATACGAAGAGAATGTATGTGAAAATTAGTTTGTAATTTAAGCAGATGCCGAGAAATAGGCAATTTTGCATGAGTCACTTTTCACGTAATTTTGGCTGTAAAAGAATCAATTATTATTCGATTTTCAATTTTCTTTCGCCATTGGATGCCTAATGCCATAGTGGACTATGTCAAACCATTTTACCCCTTGCGCTGCCACCGGAAATGACGTCATTTGCTCAAAACTTAAATTTTAGCCTTCAAAAAACAATATTTTATTCAAATGAGTCGTATTTGTTATTTTTTTCAAATTGTGATATTTGATTCTATTGATCAAATAGATTGAACCCATACGATCATACAGATACCACAAAATGGTTTCTAACTTGTACGGTTGCAGAGAAATGGGCGATTTTCCTTAAGTCACTTTTCAAGGTTTTTGGTCTATAAAAGTGTCAGTTATTATTCGATTTTCATAAAATTTTCACCATATGATATCTTGTGTCATTTATGATTTCATAGAACTAATTTAACATTTTCAGTATCACCGGAAGTAATGTTATTTTGGCAAAAACTGTATTTTTAGCCTTCAAAACAGACATTTTTTTCAAATGAGTCTGATTTGTAATATATTTCAAATTATGATATTTGATTCCAATCAACCAATGGATTGAACCCATACGATCATATAGATACCAAAAGATAGTTTTTATCGTGTACGGTTGCCGAGAAATAGACGATTTTCTACAAGTCACTTTTCAAGGTTTTTGGTCTATAAAAGTGGCAATTCTCATTCGATTTACATACAATTTTCGCCATTATGCTGCCTTATGCCATTTCTGATTTCATAAAACTAATTGAACATTTTCATTATCACCGGAAGTAATGAAATTTTGCCAGGATCACTTACAAGTAACATATATATAAAATGAATTGATATTGCTGGATTTGGTTGATTCTTCGTCCATTTTATTTGATGTTTACAATGCTTATGTGGAAACCTGTTTGATGGTTTCATTGGTATCGGAAGTGACATATGTTTAAGGGTAACGTGGCACCGAAAGTGACGTGGCACCAGTGAAACCCGTCATTCCTGCATGCAGGTCTAGTTATTCTTATTATTATTATTCTTCTTTTGTTTTGAGTAGATCTCAGCAACTGCTTGTCGCATCGTTACGATTTCTTCGGTTTTACTGGGAAAGTGGGTGTGACTTAGAGGATAAAGCTATTTTGAACGTTCTGCGACAATCCGAAATGTCCGAAATCACCGAAGTTATGGTTTTTGAAAATATTGCAGTAATTTTAACAATAATCATTGGATTTTAACTTTCGATACATTTTGGCATAGCCTGAGACAGGGCACATAGCTACGCTACTTTCGATTTTTGATTTTCGGCAAATCTTCGAAGATATTAGGCGCCAAATTTCGAAAATTTAAAATTTTACAAAAACCTTTTTTATTTATGAATATTTTTTAGTCGTATTCTGCACAGAATTAAAGAGTCATCTGCCTAGTGCAAAAATGTTAAAAAATTTTGTCTCAGTAATTTTCCTTGGCCGCTATTGGCTAATTCAGTTTTTCAGTCCTAGATTAATTTTTTATTGTTCGATTTGTATAAAACAAAGTTCATATGCTTCGTCGTCTCAATTGTCATTTTTTTTATTACCGGAAGTGTTATCTGTCGGCACCGAAAGTGGCATAATTTTACCAAAAACTACAATTTTGACAGTTAGGTACCATTTTTCGAAAACAAATATTATTTTTTGGAAAAATTATTTGACTCAAAGAGTGTGCCCTTTCAAGGCGCAAAAAATGGCGGAAGCAGTTTTTTTAATTTCGATTTCATTTTCGAGCAAATTCGATTAAATGGCTAAAAATGGTGTAAAATTGACACATTTACAACCTATTCAGGCTTTTCAGATTTTAAAATATTTCTTCGTAACTTTTATAAACTTGTAGCTATAATCCATACGAAGAAAATGTATGTTAAAATTAGTTTGTAAGATAAGCAGTTACCAAGAAATGGACAGTTCTGTACAAGTCACTGTTTTCGTTATTTTGCCTGTAAAATAGTCAATTATGATTGGATTTTTATAAAAGTGACATCATTTGATTCAAAAAGCATGTAGCGTCATATCAAGTTGATTACAATTTAAAATTAACACCGGAAGTGACGTCATTTTGTCAAAAACTGCATTTTAAACTTTTTAAATCAATGTTTTATTCAACCAAGAATTACTTAATATGTATTAATAATTTTAACTTTTGGTTTAAATTCACATATAAACACAACTCATATGGTCATATACATATCATAAAATTGTTTCTAACTTGTTCGGTTGCCGAGAAATAGACGGTTTTCTACAGGCCACTTTTGAAGGTTTTTGGGCCATAAAAGTGTCAATTATTATTCGATTTTCATAAACGTTACACCATGTTATACCTAATGCCATTTAGGATTTCATACAAGTAATTTAAGATTTTCATTATCACCGGAAGTAACATCATTTTGGCAAAAACTGTATTTTTAGCCTTCAAAACAGATATTTTATTCAAATGAGTCTGTTTTGAAATGTTTTTCAAATTATGGTATTTGATGCCAATCAACAAATAAAATGAACCCATACGATCATACAGATACCACAAAATGGTTTCTAACTTGTACGGTTGCAGAGAAATAGTCGATTTTCTACAAGTCACTTTTCAAGTTTTTGGTCTTTAAAAGTGGCAATTATTATTCGATTTACATAAAATTTTCACTATATGATATCGTATGCCATTTCTGATTTCATAAAACTAATTGAACATTTTCATTAACACCGGAAGAAATGTAATTTTGTCAAGATCATTTACAAGTAACAAATGTATAAAATGAATTGATATTGCTGGATTTGGTTGATTCTGCATCCATTTTATTTGTGTGCAATGTTAATTTGGAAACCTGTTTAATGGTTTCGTTGGTACCGGAAGTGACATATGTTCAAGGGTAACTTGGCACCGGAAGTGACATGTTTAAGGGTAACGTGGCACCAGTGAAACCCGTCATTCCTGCATGCAGGTCTAGTTATTATTATTATTATTATTCAGATTCCAATTTGAATAGATCTCAGAAACTACGTGTCGCATCGTTACGATTTCTTCGGTTTTACTGGGAAAGTGGGTGTGACTTAGAGGATAAAGCTATTTTGAACGTTCTGCGACAATGCGAAATGTCCGAAATCACCGAAGTTATCGTTTTTGAAAATATTGCAGTAATTTTAACAATAATCATTGGATTTTAACTTTCGATACATTTTGGCATAGCCTGAGACAGGGCACATAGCTACGCTACTTTCGATTTTTGATTTTCGGCAAATCTTCGAAGATATTAGGCGCCAAATTTCGAAAATTTAAAAATTTACAAAAAACTTTTTTATTTATGAATATTTTTTAGTCGTATTGTGCACAGAATTAAAGAGTCATCTGACTAGTGCAAAAATGTTAAAAAAATTGTCTCAGTAATTTTCCTTGGCCGCCATTGGCTAATTCAGTTTTTCAGTCCTAGATTGATTTTTTATTGTTCGATTTGTATAAAACAAAATTCATATGCTTCGTTGTATCAATTGTCATTTTTTTTATTACCAAAAGTGTTATCTGTCGGCACCGGAAGTGGCATAATTTTACCAAAAACTACAATTTTGACAGTTATTTTTTTATTTCGAAAACAAATATTATTTTTTGGAAAAATTATTTGACTCAAAGAGTGTGCCCTTTCAAGGCGCAAAAAATGTAGGAAGCAGTTTTTTTAATTTCGATTTCACTTTCGAGCAAATTCGATTAAGAGGCTAAAAATGGTGTAAAATTGACCTATTTAGAACCTATTCAGGCTTTTCAGATTTTAAAATATTTCTTCGTAACTTTTATAAACTTGTAGCTATAATCCATACGAAGAAAATGTATGTTAAAATTCGTTTGTAATATAAGCAGTTACCAAGAAATGGGCAGTTCTGTACAAGTCACTGTTTTCGTTATTTTGCCTGTAAAATAGTCAATTATTATTGGATTTTTATAAAAGTGACATCTTTTGATTCAAAAGGCATGTAGCGTCATATCAAGTTGATTACAATTTAAAATTGACACCGGAAGTGACATCATTTGGTCAAAAACTGCATTTTAAACTTTTTAAATCAATGTTTTATTCAACCAAGAATAACTTAATATGTATTAATAATTTTAACTTTTGGTTTAAATTCACATATAAACAAAACTCATATGGTCATATAGATATCATAAAATTGTTACTAACTTGTTCGGTTGCCGAGAAATAGACGGTTTTCTACAGGTCACTTTTGAAGGTTTCGGGGCCATAAAAGTGTCAATTATTATTCGATTTTCATAAACGTTACACCGTGTTATAGCTAATGCCATTTGGGATTTCATACAAGTAATTTAAGATTTTCATTATCACCGGAAGTAACGTCATTTTGGCAAAAACTGTATTTTTAGCCTTCAAAACAGATATTTTATTCAAATGAGTCTGTTTTGAAATCTTATTCAAATTATGGTATTTGATGCTAATCAACAAATAGAATGAACCCATACGATCATACAGATACCACAAAATGGTTTGTAACTTGTACGGTTGCAGAGAAATAGCCGATTTTCTACAAGTCACT
Organism: Patella caerulea; assembly: GCA_036850965.1. Lineage (NCBI taxonomy): Eukaryota > Metazoa > Mollusca > Gastropoda > Patellidae > Patella > Patella caerulea. Next base: position 22,178,415 of record JAZGQO010000011.1, read on the forward strand.
TTTCAAGTTTTTTGGTCTTTAAAAGTGGCAATTATTACTCGATTTACATAAAATTTTCACTATATGATATCGTATGCCATTTCTGATTTCATAAGACTAATTGAACATTTTCATTAACACAGGAAGTAATTTAATTTTGTCAAGATTATTTACAAGTAACAAATGTATAAAATGACTTGATATTGCTGGATTGATTGGTTGATTCTGCGTCCATTTTATTTGTGTGCAATGTTAATTTGGAAACCTGTTTAGTGGTTACGCTGGTACTGGAAGTGACATATGTTCAAGGGTAACTTAGCACCGGAAGTGACATGTTTAAGAGTAACTTGGCACCAGTGAAACCCGTCATTCCTGCATGCAGGTCTAGTTATTCTTATTAGGCTTTCAGACTTTCGTCTGAAAGCCTATTGAGATTACTAAAATTATTAGGCTTTCAGACTTTCGTCTGAAAGCCTATTGAGATTACTAAAATTATTATTAGGGTTTCACACTGCGAAGCTTGTGTGAAACACTATTGTTTTTGTTAAAATTATTAGGGTTTCACACTGCGAAGCTTGTGTGAAACACTATTGTTTTTGTTAAAATTATTATTCTTATTATTATTATTCTTCTTTTGTTTTGAGTAGATCTCAGCAACTGCTTGTCGCATCGTTACGATTTCTTCGGTTTTACTGGGAAAGTGGGTGTGACTTAGAGGATAAAGCTATTTTGAACGTTCTGCGACAATCCGAAATGTCCGAAATCACCGAAGTTATGGTTTTTGAAAATATTGCAGTAATTTTAACAATAATCATTGGATTTTAACTTTCGATACATTTTGGCATAGCCTGAGACAGGGCACATAGCTACGCTACTTTCGATTTTTGATTTTCGGCAAATCTTCGAAGATATTAGGCGCCAAATTTCGAAAATTTAAAATTTTACAAAAACCTTTTTTATTTATGAATATTTTTTAGTCGTATTCTGCACAGAATTAAAGAGTCATCTGCCTAGTGCAAAAATGTTAAAAAATTTTGTCTCAGTAATTTTCCTTGGCCGCTATTGGCTAATTCAGTTTTTCAGTCCTAGATTAATTTTTTATTGTTCGATTTGTATAAAACAAAGTTCATATGCTTCGTCGTCTCAATTGTCATTTTTTTTATTACCGGAAGTGTTATCTGTCGGCACCGAAAGTGGCATAATTTTACCAAAAACTACAATTTTGACAGTTAGGTACCATTTTTCGAAAACAAATATTATTTTTTGGAAAAATTATTTGACTCAAAGAGTGTGCCCTTTCAAGGCGCAAAAAATGGCGGAAGCAGTTTTTTTAATTTCGATTTCATTTTCGAGCAAATTCGATTAAATGGCTAAAAATGGTGTAAAATTGACACATTTACAACCTATTCAGGCTTTTCAGATTTTAAAATATTTCTTCGTAACTTTTATAAACTTGTAGCTATAATCCATACGAAGAAAATGTATGTTAAAATTAGTTTGTAAGATAAGCAGTTACCAAGAAATGGACAGTTCTGTACAAGTCACTGTTTTCGTTATTTTGCCTGTAAAATAGTCAATTATGATTGGATTTTTATAAAAGTGACATCATTTGATTCAAAAAGCATGTAGCGTCATATCAAGTTGATTACAATTTAAAATTAACACCGGAAGTGACGTCATTTTGTCAAAAACTGCATTTTAAACTTTTTAAATCAATGTTTTATTCAACCAAGAATTACTTAATATGTATTAATAATTTTAACTTTTGGTTTAAATTCACATATAAACACAACTCATATGGTCATATACATATCATAAAATTGTTTCTAACTTGTTCGGTTGCCGAGAAATAGACGGTTTTCTACAGGCCACTTTTGAAGGTTTTTGGGCCATAAAAGTGTCAATTATTATTCGATTTTCATAAACGTTACACCATGTTATACCTAATGCCATTTAGGATTTCATACAAGTAATTTAAGATTTTCATTATCACCGGAAGTAACATCATTTTGGCAAAAACTGTATTTTTAGCCTTCAAAACAGATATTTTATTCAAATGAGTCTGTTTTGAAATGTTTTTCAAATTATGGTATTTGATGCCAATCAACAAATAAAATGAACCCATACGATCATACAGATACCACAAAATGGTTTCTAACTTGTACGGTTGCAGAGAAATAGTCGATTTTCTACAAGTCACTTTTCAAGTTTTTGGTCTTTAAAAGTGGCAATTATTATTCGATTTACATAAAATTTTCACTATATGATATCGTATGCCATTTCTGATTTCATAAAACTAATTGAACATTTTCATTAACACCGGAAGAAATGTAATTTTGTCAAGATCATTTACAAGTAACAAATGTATAAAATGAATTGATATTGCTGGATTTGGTTGATTCTGCATCCATTTTATTTGTGTGCAATGTTAATTTGGAAACCTGTTTAATGGTTTCGTTGGTACCGGAAGTGACATATGTTCAAGGGTAACTTGGCACCGGAAGTGACATGTTTAAGGGTAACGTGGCACCAGTGAAACCCGTCATTCCTGCATGCAGGTCTAGTTATTAGGGTTTCACACTGCGTAGCTTGTGTGAAACACTATTGTTTTTGTTAAAATTATTATTCTTATTATTATTAGGGTTTCACACTGCGTAGCTTGTGTGAAACACTATTGTTTTTGTTAAAATTATTATTCTTATTATTATTATTATTATTCAGATTCCAATTTGAATAGATCTCAGCAACTACGTGTCGCATCGTTACGATTTCTTCGGTTTTACTGGGAAAGTGGGTGTGACTTAGAGGATAAAGCTATTTTGAACGTTCTGCGACAATACGAAATGTCCGAAATCACCGAAGTTGTCGTTTTTGAAAATATTGCAGTAATTTTAACAATAATCATTGGATTTTAACTTTCGATACATTTTGGCACAGCCTGAGACAGGGCACATAGCTACGCTACTTTCGATTTTTGATTTTCGGCAAATCTTCGAAGATATTAGGCGCCAAATTTCGAAAATTTAAAATTTTACAAAAAACTTTTTTATTTATGAATATTTTTTAGTCGTATTGTGCACAGAATTAAAGAATCATCTGACTAGTGCAAAAATGTTAAAAAATTTTGTCTCAGTAATTTTCCTTGGCCGCCATTGGCTAATTCAGTTTTTCAGTCCTAGATTAATTTTTTATTGTTCGATTTGTATAAAACAAAGTTCATATGCTTCGTTGTATCAATTGTCATTTTTTTTATTACCAAAAGTGTTATCTGTCGGCACCAGAAGTGGCATAATTTTACCAAAAACTACAATTTTGACAGTTATTTTCCTATTTCGAAAACAAATATTATTTTTTGGAAAAATTATATGACACAAAGAGTGCGCCCTTTCAAGGCGCAAAAAATGTAGGAAGCAGTTTTTTTAATTTCGATTTCATTTTCGAGCAAATTCGATTAAGAGGCTAAAAATGGTGTAAAATGGACCTATTTACAACCTATTCAGGCTTTTCAGATTTTAAAATATTTCTTCGTAACTTTTATAAACTTGTAGCTATAATCCATACGAAGAAAATGTATGTTAAAATTCGTTTGTAATATAAGCAGTTACCAAGAAATGGGCAGTTCTGTACAAGTCACTGTTTTCGTTATTTTGCCTGTAAAATAGTCAATTATGATTGGATTTTTATAAAAGTGACATCATTTGATTCAAAAAGCATGTAGCGTCATATCAAGTTGATTACAATTTAAAATTGACACCGGAAGTGACATCATTTGGTCAAAAAATGCATTTTAAACTTTTTAAATCAATGTTTTATTCAACCAAGAATAACTTAATATATATTAATAATTTTAACTTTTGGTTTAAATTCACATATAAACAAAACTCATATGGTCATACAGATATCATAAAATGGTTTCTAACTTATTCGGTTGCCGAGAAATAGACGGTTTTCTACAGGTCACTTTTGAATGTTTCGGGGCCATAAAAGGGTCAATTATTATTTGATTTTCATAAACGTCACACCATGTTATACCTAATGCCATTTGGGATTTCATACAAGTAATTTAAGATTTTCATTATCACCGGAAGTAACGTCATTTTGGCAAAAACTGTATTTTTAGCCTCCAAAACAGATATTTTATTCAAATGGGTCTGTTTTGAAATCTTTTTCAAATTATGGTATTTGATGCCAATCAACAAATAGAATGAACCCATACGATCATACAGATACTACAAAATGGTTTCTAACTTGTACGGTTGCAGAGAAATAGCTGATTTTCTACAAGTCACTTTTCAAGTTTTTTGGTCTTTAAAAGTGGCAATTATTATTCGATTTACATAAAATTTTCACTATATGATATCGTATGCCATTTCTGATTTCATAAGACTAATTGAACATTTGCATTAACACCGGGAGTAATTTAATTTGGTCAAGATCATTTACAAGTAACAAATGTATAAAATGAATTGATATTGCTGGATTTTGTTGATTCTGCGTCCATTTTATTTGTGTGCAATGTTAATTTGGAAACCTGTTTAGTGGTTTCGCTGGTACCGGAAGTGACATATGTTCAAGGGTAACTTGACACCGGAAGTGACATGTTTAAGGGTAACATGGCACCAGTGAAACCCGTCATTCCTGCATGCAGGTCTAGTTATTATTATTATTATTATTCAGATTCCAATTTGAATAGATCTCAGCAACTACGTGTCGCATCGTTACGATTTCTTCGGTTTTACTGGGAAAGTGGGTGTGACTTAGAGGATAAAGCTATTTTGAACGTTCTGCGACAATGCGAAATGTCCGAAATCACCGAAGTTATCGTTTTTGAAAATATTGCAGTAATTTTAACAATAATCATTGGATTTTAACTTTCGATACATTTTGGCATAGCCTGAGACAGGGCACATAGCTACGCTACTTTCGATTTTTGATTTTCGGCAAATCTTCGAAGATATTAGGCGCCAAATTTCGAAAATTTAAAATTTTACAAAAAACTTTTTTATTTATGAATATTTTTTAGTCGTATTGTGCACAGAATTAAAGAGTCATCTGACTAGTGCAAAAATGTTAAAAAAAATTGTCTCAGTAATTTTCCTTGGCCGCCATTGGCTAATTCAGTTTTTCAGTCCTAGATTGATTTTTTATTGTTCGATTTGTATAAAACAAAATTCATATGCTTCGTTGTATCAATTGTCATTTTTTTTATTACCAAAAGTGTTATCTGTCGGCACCGGAAGTGGCATAATTTTACCAAAAACTACAATTTTGACAGTTATTTTTTTATTTCGAAAACAAATATTATTTTTTGGAAAAAATATTTGACTCAAAGAGTGTGCCCTTTCAAGGCGCAAAAAATGTAGGAAGCAGTTTTTTTAATTTCGATTTCACTTTCGAGCAAATTCGATTAAGAGGCTAAAAATGGTGTAAAATTGACCTATTTAGAACCTATTCAGGCTTTTCAGATTTTAAAATATTTCTTCGTAACTTTTATAAACTTGTAGCTATAATCCATACGAAGAAAATGTATGTTAAAATTCGTTTGTAATATAAGCAGTTACCAAGAAATGGGCAGTTCTGTACAAGTCACTGTTTTCGTTATTTTGCCTGTAAAATAGTCAATTATTATTGGATTTTTATAAAAGTGACATCATTTGATTCAAAAGGCATGTAGCGTCATATGAAGTTGATTACAATTTAAAATTGACACCGGAAGTGACATCATTTGGTCAAAAACTGCATTTTAAACTTTTTAAATCAATGTTTTATTCAACCAAGAATAACTTAATATGTATTAATAATTTTAACTTTTGGTTTAAATTCACATATAAACAAAACTCATATGGTCATATAGATATCATAAAATTGTTTCTAACTTGTTCGGTTGCCGAGAAATAGACGGTTTTCTACAGGTCACTTTTGAAGGTTTCGGGGCCATAAAAGTGTCAATTATTATTCGATTTTCATAAACGTTACACCGTGTTATACCTAATGCCATTTGGGATTTCATACAAGTAATTTAAGATTTTCATTATCACCGGAAGTAACGTCATTTTGGCAAAAACTGTATTTTTAGCCTTCAAAACAGATATTTTATTCAAATGAGTCTGTTTTGAAATCTTATTCAAATTATGGTATTTGATGCTAATCAACAAATAGAATGAACCCATACGATCATACAGATACCACAAAATGGTTTGTAACTTGTACGGTTGCAGAGAAATAGCCGATTTTCTACAAGTCATTTTTCAAGTTTTTTGGTCTTTAAAAGTGGCAATTATTACTCGATTTACATAAAATTTTCACTATATGATATCGTATGCCATTTCTGATTTCATAAGACTAATTGAACATTTTCATTAACACAGGAAGTAATTTAATTTTGTCAAGATTATTTACAAGTAACAAATGTATAAAATGACTTGATATTGCTGGATTGATTGGTTGATTCTGCGTCCATTTTATTTGTGTGCAATGTTAATTTGGAAACCTGTTTAGTGGTTACGCTGGTACTGGAAGTGACATATGTTCAAGGGTAACTTAGCACCGGAAGTGACATGTTTAAGAGTAACTTGGCACCAGTGAAACCCGTCATTCCTGCATGCAGGTCTAGTTCTTATTATTATTATTATTATTCTTCTTTTGTTTTGAGTAGATCTCAGCAACTACGTGTCGCATCGTTACGATTTCTTCGGTTTTACTGGGAAAGTGGGTGTGACTTAGAGGATAAAGCTATTTTGAACGTTCTGCGACAATGCGAAATGTCCGAAATCACCGAAGTTATCGTTTTTACAAATATTGCGGTAATTTTAACAATAATCATGGCATTTTAACTTTCGATACATTTTGGCATAGCTGGAGACAGGGCACATAGCTGCGCTACTTTCGATTTTTGATTTTCGGCATATCTTCTAAGATATTAGGCGCCAAATTTCGGAAATTTAAAATTTTACAAAAAACTTTTTTATTTATGAATATTTTTTAGTCGTGTTGTGCACAGAATTAAAGAGTCATCTGACTTGCGCAAAAATGTTAAAAAATTTTGTCTCAGTAATTTTCCTTGGCCTCCATTGGCTAATTCAGTTTTTCAGTCCTAGATTAATTTTTTATTGTTCGATTTGTATAAAACAAAGTTCATATGCTTCGTTGTCTCAATTGTCATTTTTTTTATTACCAAAAGTGTTATCTGTCGGCACCGGAAGTGGCATAATTTTACCAAAAACTACAATTTTGACAGTTAGGTACATTTTTTGAAAACAAATATTATTTTTTTGAAAAATTATATGATTCAAATAGTGTGTCCTTTAAAGGCGCAAAAAATGTCGGAAGCAGTTTTTTTAATTTCTTTTTCATTTTCTAGCAAATTGGATTAAGAGGTGAAAAAAGGGGTAAAATTGACCTATTTACAACTCATTCAGGCTTTTCAGATTTTAAAATATTTTTACGTAACTTTTATAAACTTGTAGCTATAATCCATACGAAGAGAATGTATTTGAAAATTAGTTTGTAATATAAGCAGTTGCCGAGAAATAGGCAATTTTGCATGAGTCACTTTTCACGTAATTTTGGCTGTAAAAGAATCAATTATTATTCGATTTTCAATTTTCTTTCGCCATTGGATGCCTAATGCCATAGTGGACTATGTCAAACCATTTTACCCCTTGCGCTGCCACCGGAAATGACGTCATTTGCTCAAAACTTAAATTTTAGCCTCCAAAAAACAATATTTTATTCAAATGAGTCGTATTTGTTATTTTTTTCAAATTGTGATATTTGATTCTATTGATCAAATAGATTGAACCCATACGATCATACAGATACCACAAAATGGTTTCTAACTTGTACGGTTGCAGAGAAATGGGCGATTTTCCTTAAGTCACTTTTCAAGGTTTTTGGTCTATAAAAGTGTCAGTTATTATTCGATTTTCATAAAAATTTCACCATATGATATCTTGTGTCATTTATGATTTCATAGAACTAATTTAACATTTTCAGTATCACCGGAAGTAATGTCATTTTGGCAAAAACTGTACTTTTAGCCTTCAAAAAAGACATTTTTTTCAAATGAGTCTGATTTGTAACATATTTCAAATTATGATATTTGATTCCAATCAACAAATGGATTGAACCCATACGATCATATAGATACCAAAAGATAGTTTTTATCGTGTACGGTTGCCGAGAAATAGACGATTTTCTACAAGTCACTTTTCAAGGTTTTTGGTCTATAAAAGAGGCAATTCTCATTCGATTTACATACAATTTTCGCCATTATGCTTTATGCCATTTCTGATTTCATAAAACTAATTAAACATTTTCATTATCAACGGAAGTAATGAAATTTTGCCAGGATCACTTACAAGTAACATATATATAGAATGAATTGATATTGCTGGATTTGGTTGATTCTTCGTCCATTTTATTTGATGTTTACAATGCTTATGTGGAAACCTGTTTGATGGTTTCATTGGTATCGGAAGTGACATATGTTTAAGGGTAACGTGGCACCGAAAGTGACGTGGCACCAGTGAAACCCGTCATTCCTGCATGCAGGTCTAGTTCTTATTATTATTATTATTCTTCTTTTGTTTTGAGTAGATCTCAGCAACTGCTTGTCGCATCGTTACGATTTCTTCGGTTTTACTGGGAAAGTGGGTGTGACTTAGAGGATAAAGCTATTTTGAACGTTCTGCGACAATGCGAAATGTCCGAAATCACCGAAGTTATCGTTTTTGAAAATATTGCAGTAATTTTAACAATAATCATTGGATTTTAACTTTCGATACATTTTGGCATAGCCTGAGACAGGGCACATAGCTACGCTACTTTCGATTTTTGATTTTCGGCAAATCTTCGAAGATATTAGGCGCCAAATTTCGAAAATTTAAAATTTTACAAAAAACTTTTTTATTTATGAATATTTTTTAGTCGTATTGTGCACAGAATTAAAGAGTCATCTGCCTAGTGCAAAAATGTTAAAAAATTTTGTCTCAGTAATTTTCCTTGGCCGCTATTGGCTAATTCAGTTTTTCAGTCCTAGATTAATTTTTTATTGTTCGATTTGTATAAAACAAAGTTCATATGCTTCGTTGTCTCAATTGTCATTTTTTTTATTACCGGAAGTGTTATCTGTCGTCACCGAAAGTGGCATAATTTTACCAAAAACTACAATTTTGACAGTTAGGTACCATTTTTCGAAAACAAATATTATTTTTTGGAAAAATTATTTGACTCAAAGAGTGTGCCCTTTCAAGGCGCAAAAAATGGCGGAAGCAGTTTTTTTAATTTCGATTTCATTTTCGAGCAAATTCGATTAAATGGCTAAAAATGGTGTAAAATTGACCCATTTACAACCTATTCAGGCTTTTCAGATTTTAAAATATTTCTTCGTAACTTTTATAAACTTGTAGCTATAATCCATACGAAGAAAATGTATGTTAAAATTAGTTTGTAATATAAGCAGTTACCAAGAAATGGACAGTTCTGTACAAGTCACTGTTTTCGTTATTTTGCCTGTAAAATAGTCAATTATGATTGGATTTTTATAAAAGTGACATCATTTGATTCAAAAAGCATGTAGCGTCATATCAAGTTGATTACAATTTAAAATTGACACCGGAAGTGACGTCATTTGGTCAAAAACTGCATTTTAAACTTTTTAAATCAATGTTTTATTCAACCAAGAATTACTTAATATGTATTAATAATTTTAACTTTTGGTTTAAATTCACATATAAACACAACTCATATGGTCATATACATATCATAAAATTGTTTCTAACTTGTTCGGTTGCCGAGAAATAGACGGTTTTCTACAGGCCACTTTTGAAGGTTTTTGGGCCATAAAAGTGTCAATTATTATTCGATTTTCATAAACGTCACACCATGTTATACCTAATGCCATTTAGGATTTCATACAAGTAATTTAAGATTTTCATTATCACCGGAAGTAACATCATTTTGGCAAAAACTGTATTTTTGCCTTCAAAACAGATATTTTATTCAAATGAGTCTGTTTTGAAATGTTTTTCAAATTATGGTATTTGATGCCAATCAACAAATAAAATGAACCCATACGATCATACAGATACCACAAAATGGTTTCTAACTTGTACGGTTGCAGAGAAATAGTCGATTTTCTACAAGTCACTTTTCAAGTTTTTTGGTCTTTAAAAGTGGCAATTATTATTCGATTTACATAAAATTTTCACTATATGATATCGTATGCCATTTCTGATTTCATAAAACTAATTGAACATTTTCATTAACACCGGAAGAAATGTAATTTTGTCAAGATCATTTACAAGTAACAAATGTATAAAATGAATTGATATTGCTGGATTTGGTTGATTCTGCATCCATTTTATTTGTGTGCAATGTTAATTTGGAAACCTGTTTAATGGTTTCGTTGGTACCGGAAGTGACATATGTTCAAGGGTAACTTGGCACCGGAAGTGACATGTTTAAGGGTAACGTGGCACCAGTGAAACCCGTCATTCCTGCATGCAGGTCTAGTTATTATTATTATTATTTACCGCGAGGGCCTAGATCTCTATGATCGAAACAGATATCGATCTGGAATTAGATTTTCTATTGGGAAACCATGTGGTGGCTACTTGATAAAATATTTTCGAAATTTCTGCGCATACCGGAAGTGACCGAACTTTGTACGTTGTCTAAAAATTGAAAATTGGCCATAGTTTCGGCAATTCTTTATCCATTTTCAAACAAATTACATTTTTGGAATCCCTGAATCTTTTCTGAGACAATGGCAATCTCACATTTTTCAATTTCGAACATTCGTCTATGACTTTTATCGTTTGAAAATTGAAAAGATGTTGTTTACGAGACAATTTTTGTTATTTTTAAAAATTTTCAAATTTGACCTACATTTTTGGATACCTGAAGTCCATCCGATTCCAGTAATATAAGTTTCATTCAGAGTTATCGCCCTTTATTTTTCGATTTTTTTCGAATTTTCTTCCCATTTTGTGAGCTCGGGTTTCGGTTTATGGCAGAATTGACGTTTCTGAAACTTCTGGAACATGAAGTTATAGTCCAATACCAACTTATAAAGCAATTTCGACAAGAATCCTTAAACCGGAAGTGGTCGAAATAATGGGCAATATTTTGAAAAAAATGCAAAAAATGGATATTTTGAGGAAAAACGCGATTTCTCCGCCCGATATCAATGGATTAAAGAAATTAGGGTACCATTGGACTGCACTAGGATTGTACTATCGTATGATACCCAATTCATACGGATTCTATGATCAGTCAGCAAAATATGGCACGCTGAAAATCAAGTATTTTCTGATTTGGAGCGTTTTTGGACGCCTGTATCTCGAAAACTTAACCTACAATTTTTTTCAAATTTTTTCTATCGAGAGTCCTTTTGGAAGTCTTTTGCATGAAGCCATCCAATAAGCCTTTGAAATGTCTGGAATAGGATAAAAAAAGGGACTGAAAATCGAAAAAAGTCGAAAAATCGTGAAATTTTGGAAAATGCTCTACTATTTTTTTATTTTAAGAGATTTTTAAAAAAGGGTTGTATATTCAGATAGCTGACCTAATTACGATTCTAACAGTGTATAATATGTATGTAATTATTGAAATTTAATTTTCGATATTTTAAATTTTTTGCATTTTTGGCACTTTTGAACGTAGGATTTCTCAGGGGCATTTTATCTGATCAGATAATGTAATATACCATTACAGAGCCCTGTGGCTATTTTAGTGCCCAAACTGGCTATTAAAACTATTCCGAAAATAATAACCATACCGGAAGTATTCAAAAAATAAAAAAAAAAAGTTAAAAATATTGTCGCACTTGCGAAAAACATGATTTCTCCCTTAGGTAATAGCGGACCAAAAGAACTAAAGTGTCGCTGGATAGAACTATTAATGGACCATCATATGGTATCTCAATAATATGATTTCCATGGTAAGGAAATAAATTATTGCATGCCAAAAATCTAGTATTTTCCGATTTTTTAACATTCTGAGACGCCCTTTTCTCGAAAACGACGCCTACGATGTTTCTTAAACTTTTCTTACTCAAAGTCCTATCGGTTGTCTATATAGTGAATCCAAAATGAAAACCATTGAAATGAAATAGGTGGTCCAAAAATGGCATCAAACTTTGAAAAAAATTGAAAAATCGTTAAATTTTTGTAAACGCTCTTTAATTTATCTTTTTTTCAAAAACTGCTCAATGGATGTTTCTGACACTTCTGGTACAGAAAGTTAAGTATCCAAAGAACCTCGTAAAGCTATCGCGACAATGATCGTAAAACCGGAAGTAGTCGAAAAAATGTCCGATATTTTGAAAAAAAATAATTTTTTTACGAAAACCTTTTTTATTTATGAATATTTTTTGATGATATTTTACACAGGGTTAAAATATCATCGTACTTGAGCAGAAATGAGAAAAAAAATTGTCTCGGTAATTTGCGTTAGCCGCCATCGGCTAATTTAGCTTTTCGTACCCAGAAAAATTATTTATTGTTCGATTTGTATAAAACAAAGTTCATATGCTCCGTGGTCCCAATTGTAATTTTTTTTGTTACGGTGAAATTTTTCTGTCGGCAACGGAAGTGACGTAATATTAACAAAAACTACAATTTTGACAGTTCGGTACCACTTTTTGAAAGCAAATATTATTTTTTTCCAAAACTGATATAACTAAAAGGATGCACCCTGCAAAGGTGCACAAAATCCTTAGCTCATATTTTTAAATTTCAATTTCATTTTCGGGCAATTTCGAATAAAATGTAAATTAAGTGTAAAATTCAGTTATTTACAATTCATTCAGCGTCTTCATATTTTGAAATATTTATTTGTAATTTTCATAAACTCGTAGCAATAATCCAGACGAAGAGAATGTATGCGAAAATTAGTTTATAATATGAGCAGTTGCCGAGAAATATGCAATTTTGCATGCATCACTTTTCACGTTATTTTGCCTATACAAAAGTGAATTATTATTCGATTTGCAATATTTTTTTTCCATTTGATGCCTAATGCCAATTTGGACTAGGTCAAGCCAATTTTACATTTTCACTGTGACCGGAAATGACGTCATTTGGGCAAAAACTGTATTTTTAACCTAAAAAACTAAAATTGTATTCAAATGAGTCTGCCTTATAATATTTTTAAAATTATGATATTTGATTCCCATCAACGAATAGAATGAAGCCATACGACCATACAGATACCACAAAATGGTTTCTAACTTGTACGGTTTCAGAGAAATAGGCGATCTTCTATAAGTCACTTTTCAAGGTTTTTAGTCTATAAAAGTGTCAATTATTATTCGATTTTTATAATCTTTTTACCATTTGATGCCTTATGCCATTTATGACTTCTATGAACCAAGTTAACATTTTCAATATCACCGGAAGTAATGTAATTTTTGCAAAAAACGTATTTTTAGCCTTCAAAACAAACATTTTTTTGAAGTGATTTATATTCATTATTCGTTTAACTTTATAACGTCTGACTCTAATGGGCAGTAAGATTGAATCAATACCATCATATTGATATCAAGAAAAGGCTTCTAGCATGTTCCCTTGTCGAATAATAACCAATTTTCCCAGGGTCACTTTTAAGTTTTTTACCTTCTTAATTTCAGTTTATGGGTTATAGGTTAATTATTTATTGCCCGATATGTATAAAACAAAGTTTGTATTTTGTATGTTGCGAATTTTCGACTTATTTTTCACCTATGAAAATTTCTTTCGGTACCGGAAGTGACGTAATTTTGCCTTAATTTACAATTTTGACCGGTCTTTTCGCCAGCAAATATTACTTTTACATATGATAGAGGGTGTCGCTGAAGCAAAACAACTAAAGTATAGTTTGGTAGCTCAATGGATCGGCTATGGTATAATAAACTTCCTGTATGATTCCTGAAAGCCGGTTCAGTGCTGCTTGCAGGTCTAGTTATTATTATTATTATTTACCGCGGGGGCCAAGTTCTCCATGATCGAAAGCAGATATCGATCTGAAATCAACTTTTCTTTTGGGAAACCATGTGGTGGCTACTTGATAAAGTATTTCCGAAAATTCTGCGCATACCGGAAGTGGCAGATCTTTGTACGTTGTCAAAAAATTGAAAATTGGCCATAGTTTCGTCAATTATTTACCCATTTTCAAACAAATGACATTTTCGGAAACCCTGAATCTTTTCCGAGCCAATAGCAATCTAAGATTTTGTAATTTCGAAACTTCGTCGCTGACTTCTAGCGTTCGAAAATTAAAAAAATTTGTTTAAGAGACAATTTTTTTCATTTTTCAAAATTTTCAAATTTGACTTATATTTTTGGATACCTTAAGTCCATCCGATTCCAGTAATATAAGTTTCATTCAGAGTTATCGCCCTTTATTTTTCGATTTTTTTCGAATTTTCTACCTATTTTGTGAGCTCGGGTTTCGTTATATGGCTGAATTGGCGAATCTGAAACTTCTAAGGCATGAAGCCAAATGACCATTGCAAGGAATAAAGCAATTTCAACAATGATCCGTAGACCGGAAGTAGTCGAAATAATGTGCAGTATTTTGAAAAAATGCAAAAAATGGATAGTTTTGGGGAAAACGCGATTTCTCCGTTCGATGTCAATGGATTAAACAAATTAGGGTACCATTGGACTGCACTAGGATTGTACTATCGTATGATACCCAATTCATACGGATATTATGATCAGGCAGCAAAATATGGCACGCTGAAAATCAAGTATTTTCTGATTTGGAGCGTTTTTGGACGCCTATATCTCGAAAACTTAACCATAACTTTTTCTTAAATTTTTTCTATCGAGAGTCCTTTCGGAGTTAATTTGCATGAAACCACCCAATAAGCCTTTGAAATATCTGGAATGGGTGAAATAACGGACTGAAAATCGAAAAAAGTCGAAAAATCGTGAAATTTTGGAAAATGCTCCACTATTTTTTTATTTGAAGAGATTTTTTAAAAAAGGTTGTATATTCAGATAGCTGACCTAATTAAGAATCTAACGATGTATAATATGTATGTAGTTATTGAAATTTAATTTTCGATATTTTAAATTTTTTTCATTTTTAGCACTTTTGAACACAGGATTTCTCAGGGGCATTTTATCTGATCAGATAATGTAATATATCATTACAGAGCCCTGTGGCTATTTTAGTGCCCAAACCGGCTATTAAAAATATTCCGACAATGATAACCATACCGGAAGTATTCAAAAAATGAAAAAAAAAGGTTAAAAACATTGTCTCACTTGAGAAAAACTTGATTGCTCCCTTAGGTAATAGCGGACCAAAAGAACTAAAGTGTCGTTGGATAGCCCTATTAATGGACCATCATATGGTATCTAAATAATACGATTTCAATGGTAAGGAAATAAATTATTGTATGCCAAAAATCAAGTATTTTCCGCTTTTTTAACATTCCGAGACGCCCTTTTCTCGAAAACGACGCCTACGATTTTTCTTAAACTTTTCTTACTCAACGTCCTATCGGTTGCCTATATAGTGAATCCAAAATGAAAAGCATTGAAATAATATAGGTGGTCCAAAAATGGCCTCAAACTTTGAAAAAAATTGAAAAATCGCTAAAGTTTTGGAAACGCTCTTTAATTTATCTTTTTTTCCAAAACTACTCAATGGATGTTTCTGACACTTCTGGTACAGAAAGTTAAGTATCCAAAGAACTTTGTAAAGCTATCACGACAATGATCGTAAAACCGGAAGTAGTCGAAAAAATGTCCGATATTTTGAAAAAAAAAATTTTTTTTACGAAAACCTTTTTCATTTATGAATATTTTTTGATGGTATTTTACACAGGGTTAAAATATCATCCTACTTGAACAGAAATGAGAAAAAAAATTGTCTCGGTAATTTGCGTTAGCCGCCATCGGCTAATTTAGTTTTTCGTACCCAGAACAATTATTTATTGTTCGATTTGTATAAAACAAAGTTCATATGCTCCGTGGTCCCAATTGTAATATTTTTTGTTACGGTGAAATTTTTCTGTCGGCAACGGAAGTGACGTAATATTAACAAAAACTACAATTTTGACAGTTCTGTACCACTTTTTGAAAGCAAATGTTATTTTTTTCAAAACTGATATAACTAAAAGGATGCACCCTGCAAAGGTGCACAAAATCTTTAGCTCAGATTTTTTAATTCCAATTTCATTTTCGGGCAATTTCGAATAAAATGTAAAATAAAGTGTAAAATTCAGTTATTTACAATTCATTCAGCATCTTCATATTTTGAAATATTTATTTGTTATTTTCATAAACTCGTAGCATTAATCCAGACAAAGAGAATGTATGGGAAAATTAGTTTGTAATATGAGCAGTTGCTGAGAAATATGCAATTTTGCATGCATCACTTTTCACGTTATTTTGCCTATAAAGGAGGGAATTATTATTCGATTTGCAATATTTTTTCCATTTGATGCCTAATGCCATTTTGGACTAGGTCAAGCCAATTTTACATTTTCACTGTGACCGGAAATGACGTCTTTTGGGCAAAAGCTGTATTTTTAACCTAAAAAACAAATATTTTATTAAAATGAGTCTGCCTTATAATGTTTTTAGAATTGTGATATTTGATTCCCATCAACGAATAGAATGAAGCCATACGACCATACAGATACCACAAAATGGTTTCTAACTTGTACGGTTACAGAGAAATAGGCGATCTTCTATAAGTCACTTTTCAAGGGTTTTCGTCTATAAAAGTGTCAATTATTATACGATTTTAATAATTTTTTTACCATTTGATGCCTTATGCCATTTATGACTTCTATGAACTAAATTAACATTTTCAATATCACCGGAAGTAATGTAATTTTTGCAAAAAACGTATTTTTAGCCTTCAAAACAAACATTTTTTTGAAGGGATTTATATTTATCATTCGTTTAACTTTATAATGTTTGATTCCAATAGGCAGTAAGATTGAATCAATACCATCATATTGATATCAAGAAAAGGCTTCTAGCATTTTCCCTTGTCGAATAATAGCCAATTTTCCCAGGGTCACTTTTAAGTTTTTTACCTTCTTAATTTCAGTTTATGGATTATAGGTTAATTATTTATTGCCCGATATGATAAAACAAAGTTTGTATTTTGTATGTTGCGAATTTTCGACTTATTTTTCACCTATAAAAATGTCTTTCGGCACCGGAAGTGACGTATTTTGCCATAATTTACAATTTTGACCGGTCTTTTCGCCTGCAAATATTACTTTAACATATGGTAGAGGGTGTCACTGAAGCAAAACAACTAAAGTATAGTTTGGTAGCTCAATGGATCGGCTATGGTATAATAAACTTTCTGTATGATTCCTGAAAGCCGGTTCAGTGCTGCTTGCAGGTCTAGTTATTATTATTATTATTCAGATTCCAATTTGAATAGATCTCAGCAACTACGTGTCGCATCGTTACGATTTCTTCGGTTTTACTGGGAAAGTGGGTGTGACTTAGAGGATAAAGCTATTTTGAACGTTCTGCGACAATGCGAAATGTCCGAAATCACCGAAGTTATCGTTTTTTAAAATATTGCAGTAATTTTAACAATAATCATTGGATTTTAACTTTCGATACATTTTGGCATAGCCTGAGACAGGGCACATAGCTACGCTACTTTCGATTTTTGATTTTCGGCAAATCTTCGAAGATATTAGGCGCCAAATTTCGAAAATTTAAAATTTTACAAAAAACTTTTTTATTTATGAATATTTTTTAGTCGTATTGTGCACAGAATTAAAGAGTCATCTGACTAGTGGAAAAATGTTAAAAAAATTTGTCTCAGTAATTTTCCTTGGCCGCCATTGGCTAATTCAGTTTTTCAGTCCTAGATTAATTTTTTATTGTTCGATTTGTATAAAACAAAATTCATATGCTTCGTTGTATCAATTGTCATTTTTTTTATTACCAAAAGTGTTATCTGTCGGCACCGGAAGTGGCATAATTTTACCAAAAACTACAATTTTGACAGTTATTTTCTTATTTCGAAAACAAATATTATTTTTTGGAAAAATTATTTGACTCAAAGAGTGTGCCCTTTCAAGACGCAAAAAATGTAGGAAGCAATTTTTTTAATTTCGATTTCACTTTCGAGCAAATTCGATTAAGAGGCTAAAAATGGTGTAAAATTTACCTATTTACAACCTATTCAGGCTTTTCAGATTTTAAAATATTTCTTCGTAACTTTTATAAACTTGTAGCTATAATCCATACGAAGAAAATGTATGTTAAAATTCGTTTGTAATATAAGCAGTTACCAAGAAATGGGCAGTTCTGTACAAGTCACTGTTTTCGTTATTTTGCCTGTAAAATAGTCAATTATTATTGGATTTTTATAAAAGTGACATCATTTGATTCAAAAAGCATGTAGCGTCATATCAAGTTGATTACAATTTAAAATTGACACCGGAAGTGACATCATTTGGTCAAAAACTGCATTTTAAACTTTTTAAATCAATGTTTTATTCAACCAAGAATAACATAAGATGTATTAATAATTTTAACTTTTGGTTTAAATTCACATATAAACAAAACTCATATGGTCATATAGATATCATAAAATTGTTTCTAACTTGTTCGGTTGCCGAGAAATAGACGGTTTTCTACAGGTCACTTTTGAAGGTTTCGGGGCCATAAAAGTGTCAATTATTATTCGATTTCCATAAACGTTACACCGTGTTATACCTAATGCCATTTGGGATTTCATACAAATAATTTAAGATTTTCATTATCACCGGAAGTAACATCATTTTGGCAAAAACTGTATTTTTAGCCTTCAAAACAGATATTTTATTCAAATGAGTCTGTTTTGAAATCTTTTTCAAATTATGGTATTTGATGCTAATCAACAAATAGAATGAACCCATACGATCATACAGATACCACAAAATGGTTTGTAACTTGTACGGTTGCAGAGAAATAGCCGATTTTCTACAAGTCACTTTTCAAGTTTTTTGGTCTTTAAAATTGGCAATTATTACTCGATTTACATAAAATTTTCACTATATGATATCGTATGCCATTTCTGATTTCATAAGACTAATTGAACATTTTCATTAACACAGGAAGTAATTTAATTTTGTCAAGATTATTTACAAGTAACAAATGTATAAAATGACTTGATATTGCTGGATTGATTGGTTGATTCTGCGTCCATTTTATTTGTGTGCAATGTTAATTTGGAAACCTGTTTAGTGGTTACGCTGGTACTGGAAGTGACATATGTTCAAGGGTTACTTAGCACCGGAAGTGCCATGTTTAAGAGTAACTTGGCACCAGTGAAACCCGTCATTCCTGCATGCAGGTCTAGTTATTACTTCATTTGATTGACTAGTAGGCCGAAAAGCCGCTCTTCGATAAAAATAGGGAAGATAAAAACTAGGTTGCGATTATCGAGTATCAGACTTTTAATTCAATCAGTTTGGATGAACTTATTTGAACATTTTTAGATACAATTATATTTTTGAACATTGTTTTGCAGAACTAATTGTTATTTTCATTTTGTCTTGTTGTCCCTTTAACATGAAATTTTTGACGCATACTGTAGAAGTTTGGTTTTTGGAATGTAAATACAATGCATTATATCTTTAATCATATTGTCTATACACCTACTTATAGACCTGTCTACTGACTAGCCACCTTAATACTCAGTCATGAATCTGACCAATTCACCCCCTGGTATGACTATATACTTATTTATACATGCTGAGTGAATTCTTAGCGATAAGAAAAACAAAAACCTTGGAAAGATCTGAAAGAAGCCGAAATAGATTACAGATATGGCGGACAGTCTATAACTATATTCTATTTATAATATATTCTATTAACTACAGCGCCTCTAACCCGAACAAGTTATAAAATATAGCCATTAAATTCAAATCGGCAATTACATATGAATTATTGAATTGTGACTGGAGTATTGAATTTGTGTTTCATGCGATATGCACCCAATGAGGTAACATCAATCGCTCTTCTCTGAGATTTTTCTGACGGAAATGTCAAACATTCATATTTAACCCATCAGAATCACTGTTAGTTGTGTGTCTGGGTTTTTTAATTTTTTATTATTATCTTTAACTAGTTTATGGAGATGACCGTGCCTGCTTTGAACCGTCTTGTAACGATTGTTTCTGATCCATGTTGGTGATCATATTGTCTCAGATACCCTATTCTGGTGATGATCGTTTCTGACGTTGTAAAGCGTTCATATTGTCTCAGATACCCTTTTTTGATCATGTTCATTTCTGATGTTGTATGGTGATCATATCTGGTCATGGTCATTTCTTATTCTGATGGTGACCATCGTGTCGCCCATACCCTTTTCTGGTGGTGATTAGATTGTCTTTCATACCCTTTTCTGGTAACTATCATTTCTTACCCGGGAGGTGATCAGTATTGTTTTCCATATTTTGTTTCTGATGATGATCATTTGTTTAATTTAACTTAGTCTTGTGGTGATCACACCTTCTTCCAAATTCATTCAAATTTCTTGGTGTTTTATCCGATCTGGTGATGATTATTTTATTTCTACATTTTTTTAACCATTTATGTCCGATACAGATCAACCCATATCGACCATTCGTTTCTAATTCTATGTTACCTTCTTCTGCGTCTTTTTCGCCTATTTTCTATCCTCAGATTCATATATATCATTTTTACAAACAGTTTATTGATGTACATCAGCTGCTTTTTAAAAATACAAGTAGATCTATATTCTTCTCGGTCAAAATCTGATATCAGAATAGAGGAAACCTTGTTTTTGCCTTCATCGTCTTCAATGAGTTTTTTTTATGATGTCAGTATTATTGTTCTACTCGCATCCGCTTTTTTGCAAGTCTATCCTAAATGAATGCAAAGACGTATGCATGTAAATACATTATTGTAGAAATAACATCACAGGCGGCAAATCTGCACATAGCATATGTTTACCGGATGTTCCTGCACCATCCCATTTGACTTTCTATTCCATTCTTTTTTTCAAAGAGGGAAGATAGAATTTAGTTACCCGCCCTAATGTTTCTACTTTGTTCAGATTTCTTTCTTCTGTGTATAAATATGTTACGTCTGTCATGGCGTGTGTATGTCTGAGTCACGGTTCCTCAGGTCACAGGTCAAGAACATCGCGAGCTTTTTTATTATTTACATAGCTTGGCTATGATATCTCTTCTTGTCATCCAACATCAGTATTTAACAAAGGTTCGATACTTCTTAAAACTATCGTTTATCTGTCCATTATATTATTTGGCCCCTCCGATTCTACCTCTGCATGTGATGTTTTGGGTTTTTTACTGTCTTATATGGGGTCAATATTGACTATAACAGTTAGTTGGCGAAGACTTTTGTTAGACTTAACTTCTAAGAGGACTATTGATTCACGTTTTACACAGGAAAATCAATTTTATACACATTTTTTTATTGGGGAATATAAGAAAACCCAATTTGATACAATAACTTCTGTTTAATTGTTCATTTTGAAGATACCTATATCAGTCTTATTATCGATCTCTTAAAGCCCCAATAACACTCTTGTTGTAACTAAATAATATATCCCAATCTTCATTCGGGTCAACAAATCGTATTATTTTAGAATATTCCAATTAAATGATGATATAAATTTCATCTTAACACACCTATTTTAAAAAAAAAATTGGAAAAATTCAACCAATTGATTTGAAAAGTCTAACGTAAACCTTTTCAAATGTGACTTGGATTTTAAAATATTTTCGAACCCTCTGGACAAGTAAAATAGGTTGTAATGGATAATTTACACAACAGGTAGGACACTTAAACATCTAGTACTTAGAATAAGGGTATTATTTATTTTCTGGAGCTACCGAGCCAGCAAGAATGTTATTGTCCCTTTAAGGTGTTTTGTGCACGGGGAAGTATTCGTGGTCCTGACATCGATGTTGCTTTAAAAGTACCAAGACCTGTGTCGATTCAATGAAGTTTAATTACTGAGTAATTTCTATCTGGCTGGGAGATTAGATAAAGAGCTGTGAGTTCTCACTATAATAGTTGAAAACTAGATAATGCATAATGAATATGCTGAAAATGTTAGTCAAATTTTAGCTATTGAGCCGAGAAAGTTCATCTCGATTTTCCGGCGTGGTTTCCTCTTGGCAATGATGCAGAAGGAAGGGGCCTGACAAGGACAGCTGTCTAGTCGTTCGGATGGGACGAAAAAACGAGGTCCCGTGTACACATTGACGTGCACGTAAAAGCTCCATTGGCAGTTGGAGTTCGATATAAGTGTATTCCGTAGTGCCGCTGCCCGGGCAAAATTTCCCCCATAACACACTGTATGGCGTATGCCCGTCTTCCATTAGCCCAGGTCAGGTGCCGAAGAGTACGACGTTAAACCCCATTTCATTTCATTTCATTTAGCTATTGAATTTCGATCTAACGTCGATGATCAATACAAAAGTCGGTACGATAAAAAACATAGTCTCGGTTAACCATTTCATGATTAGATAATGAATGAAGCAAAACGAATCCTAATCCAGTAAATATTGCAGGCTAGCGTTTTCTCCCATCACTAATCAGACTAACACTACACCTAGCACCGATTGTTTTCTTTATTCACAGCAATTCACATTCTTAAAAATATATTACTGTACTTTATATGCATGGCTACATCGAATTAGTGTATGTTTTCACTTCCTTTCCGCTTCGATCAAGAGTTTAGAGATTGAAAAATTGGTTCCAGACACTCCTGCTAGTCTTCAGAATCATTAAACCTGTCTTGAAGACAATAAATTCTTTTCGTTTTATCTATATGGGAGAGGTGTGGTGTAGTTTTTCTTGTCGCCTGCTCTTGTAAGTGTAGACTATTTAATTTGTTAACATAAAGACCGAATGATTTGTAACGTCTTTTCCCATATTGCTCTAATTGATTGTCTGGAGTGTAGTTTCTCGCATTGTTTAGCAACCATAATAGATCTATTAGATAAAAACTATTAACACTTCTCTCTACCCATAAATAATTAATAGGATAATTTATAGGATAGATTGATTTATATCTTAAAACATAATATACCAACTTAATATAGGATGTGTAATGTTTAGTCACATTGATCGTGTACTACCGATAAATGATGTAGTTATTAATCTATGGTTATCTTGTTAAGCTATTCTTAATATCGGAAGTACTTGGTAGTGGTAAGTAAACTTAACGCTCAGTTACTATTATTATTATATGGGAAGATTTTCAATTGCCATAAATCCTTAATTTGGTCAAACTTTAATTTTATTTTCAGTTCGGTTCTTAATAGGGTCTGTTAGATGTGACCCTTTAAGGCACCCAAAAACGTGTTTTTCACCTATATTTCAAATTATATTAGATTTTGAGATACGTTTGTTCATTTTCAACAAAATCTAATATGAAATGCAGACTGTCCTCTTTCTTTATGCATTATGTAAGGGCTAAATCTACCTATTGCAGGTCTTTATTTTGGCTTGAGATGTTTTGTTAATTATTATTTAGACATTTATTAACATGTCAAGTCTATAATTAATTCTTTGTCACAGAGGTTTCAATGGAATTAAACATTTTTGAACTCTTATAGCAAGAACGCCCAGTTCTCAAATCTTATATATCCATCTTTGGGATGCAAAAATGTCGCCAAATTCGTTACTTTCTTGTTTATAGATACGGGTATGTCCGCCAAATTACTGGTTTTTTTTAAATGCAACGGTATACGATTCTTTATCAATGAAATATGAAATAGTAAATGAAAAGGCGATGCTTATGATACTTAATTGGATGTGTGATTGTGTGTTTTTATAAATATATATAAGCAAATCATGATGACGTAGTATTGTATAACACCTGCAAAATATTTATCAGTATGTTATAATTAAGAGTCATTAGCCTTATTTTGGGAAACACCCTTCTACCATTAAACTAAACTATTTCAGTTGAATGGATATTGAAAAAAGGAGCAGAAAATAACAAAGCAACCAATACATACTCGATTTGATGTAATGGAAAGAAAGTTGTTATCCGACAGACATGCACATTCCCTTGAACGTATAATGATTTATATGAGAATTTAAGGTAAATTATGTTCGTGCTGATTTGTAACGAGATAGAAAGCTGTTTGATTTAATCATGTAAACATTAAATTTTGAATATACTGTTAAATGGACTGATAAGCTATTCAATTTTTTCGAGGTATTTAGCAACTAGATTTAGAGTAATGAACTATATCACTTACTTAGGGAAAGAGCTACCGAGTAAAGAATATCCTCACAAAGTTATCAAGATGTCCTATTGAATTAAGAACTCTTTTAAATATATCATTTGCATTTTGGGGACAAATTACCTAGACGTTAATATTTGAGTACAGAAATTGAAGTTTTGTTTGGAATTTATTTTTTGTGGACTCTATATCATCGTAATACCTTGGATTAAACTACCTTGAAATATCATGTCAAAATTTCATTTGATATTAAAAGATTCGCTTCTGTTGTTTCTGAGTGGTATTGTTCTTTATTCACTTTCAATGCAAAAACGGTTTAATAAAACACCCAAAGTTGCCTACGGTGAAATTCCTGAAGTTGTCTGTGAACTGTTTCTTTGTATGAAACTAAATTTTAACTTCTTACAGATCCGACACTATTGATTCAAATAACTAGCAGGAAAACACAAACTGAAAGATAACAATGGGCTTATTGAATACTGAACAAAACCTGATATTATGAACACGAGCTAGCAAGTTATTTTTTTATTATTGAATTATATAGCTAAATACCAAACTAAACTCGCTCAATATCGACTCAATATTGACAGAATATCGCCTGCCTATCATTTAGCATGTATCTATCGCTTATCGCTTAACTGCATGTAACGTAATGTGCTTCAAACGACGCTCATCTCCTTGAAATGCCTTTTAACGTTTCCTGAACTTGCCTCCCCCATTACAACCATTAAAGTAAATTATATAGTTTTTATACCCCATAGTTGATATAAGGGATATTTTTTATAATTATGATCATGGATATCTGTTATGTTAACTGAGGATAAACATGCGAGCGGTTTATATACAGTACTTTTTTCCCTATTAAAACTTAAGTTTTTTGTGCCCCTGTGATAATAATATTGGTTAAAAGCTACCATTTAAGAATCTTGGAGCTAAGTGTTTTTTTCCAGGAGAAAGGTTTTATAAGTATATTAACTTGACGTCAACTGAAAGTATTTTGCCATTTCCCATTACGGGATTTCTCGCTGCTAAAAATCTTTGTACTCTTCCCATGCTGTTGGTCTGTAAAAAAATAGCTGCGACAGAATAAAGAAACAGAACTAACCAATCTCCGCTGAAGACGGTCACAAAAACTAAAGCCATTCCCAATTTATGTCGCAACATGACAAGTTAGCTAACAAAACCGTCAACATCATCTGCGTACATTGCACAAGGGAACTATAAAACAATATTGGTGTTCCCAGATTGCACAAGGGAAAACCTCACAGAATATTTTACGAGCCTCCTGAATCGGTACAATTGTCGTAAGGGACATATCAAGCGACATGTATTAATTATCTCGACAATGCACTGTTTAATGGGGCGTATATCTATTTATATAAATAAAGTGTCATGACGGACATATCATTGCTACTAACAATAAAAATTGACAGAGGCGAATTTGCTATTTCCGTTGACCATTGTTGTAAGCGACACAATTGACTGCAGAAGTGTGTCTCTTAATGACCCTGGGGACTTCTGTCGTCTGCCAGTGACAATTAAGGGACTGTTGTCAGCAATTAAATCAGCTTGCATTTAAAGAAAATAGCAGTTCATCTGGAAGCGAAGATTGGTCGACACTAGTTGATTTATTGCAAATAATTTTTCTATAGAGTCTTATTATCATATCAACTATCACCCTAATGTGTTGAAGCCTCGTCGCTTATTGATATTTACAAATAGGACTTGTCTTTGTTTTTATTCATACGACTTGTCTTTAAAAAACAAAATGGCGCTCAGCTGTTGTCGAATTTGATTGAATCTTAGGTATTGACATTTAACTTTTATATCGCTCCTATAAAACACATATTTACTACAAATATAATTTTGTGAGAATTTTATTTGCTTATTATGTTTCTTTTATATTGATCTGAATCTATTTCAAGTTGAGCTCCAAACATGGCATATACAAATCACGGCTGTCTTGGGTAACATATGTTCGGTATGAATACTAAATCTTTACAGATTTAAAAATCAGTCTATTGAGCCTGTAACAAAAGTGATCGACTTCTACATTTTCCGATGGTGACCTTAAGAAGCTGTTGATATGAGGCTATTGATTGAAGGAATATTAGAGTTTATAATGCTCATAACCCTAATATTTGTGAGTTCGTTTGGCTGAATATATTACAGCCATATTAAAGTTAAAGTGTCTTTTATTCGTTTTTAATCGTCTGGTTTATATACTTGAAAATGACATTAATTCGTCTTCGTGTGTGATCTTTTTAAACCTGCAGAATATTAGAAATGTTCATATTGGACCAGTTAAGGTTGGTTTCACTTAAATATTTTATTTTCAACTGATGTGGTCCTGCTAATATTTTTGCCGATTATAAAATAGTCATTTTATTGCCGATAGTGTAAACCTGTTTGGGTCAAATTAGTTTTACTCGTTGCTAAGTATATAAATAAAACAAATTAAGGATATAAGTTAGATGTCCGTCTACCAATTATTGTGAAAATTTCCTATATGTACATCATGGTTAATTGGGGTTGTCCGGAACTTTTCAAGACAGACTCTATTCTCCCTTTCTCAGTCTTTATTTCTCGGGTGTGCTCCCAAACCTATTACGTTTGAGAAAGGCATCTCTTAGCATAATGAACTTGATTTTTAAATCCTAAAATCCTTTGTTACAAAAGGCGCAATAATGTGTGAAAAGTACAATACAAGCGTTAAGCTACAGAATCAGTTCACCTTTATAACACTTCTACACAAAATACCATAAAATCATCTGCTAGTTTACAAATCTTTTCATCTAATCACTAGATAGGATTTAGAATGGTCGTTATTGCTGGTATGTCTTTTATATCAGCTTTATGATGGGAAGAAAACATGGAGTGATTGATCTAATCATATTAGACACTGAATATCAATCTCTCTATTTCTTAATATATTTAACAGGTGTATGTGCAGCAAACAGCGAAGTAGTGTTCGTAGGGTTTGCTTTTTATTCGTTTAAATCTCACTTTTTTATGAAAGAGGTGAATTTAACAGCCCCCACCCCAACATGGGCTGGGTAATGGTGGAAAACAGCGAAAGGACATATACGTTATAAACAATGCATGTTACAAATTAGCACCCTCGCCCCTTTTCCCCACGCACACACTCAAGACCCCCCTCACTCACAAATCCCCCCCCCCCTCGACTAAAAGAGAAACCCAAATAAATTAATACCAGTTCTTTAAGTGGCGACACCAATTCGAAATATCAAGGGAAATTCAGAGCTAAATAATATAATAGGTTATTCTATTGCGATTCGTTGGAAGATTTCACAAGGGCGGTGCCGTATTATTTATTGTTAGTTTTAGATTATAGCAATTTTCCCCAAATAAACAAACTCTTTTAATTATTCATTCAGAATGTGTGTATAGGGATAAGTGACCAGACATGGTCTGGGTTTGTGCGGAAATCTATCTCTGCATGCAATTCCCACCTGGGTTTCATTTTGAGAGCATTCTGAATCTGTCTCTCATATTATGCATATTATAATAACAATATTATATTCATTTATATTGCCAAAATATAATAAAATGTACATTCAGAATAACAATAACATTATTGCCTATATATTAGTTTATATAGATACTGATAGATATGTATATGATTTGTATAATAGCTTTTCTAGATGTTTATTATGCTAACATTGCGGTCATGACATGCAAGAGCATCAAATAAATTGGTTCGTCATTTTATGGCCGTAGGACAGCAATTAAGCTGGAGTGAGTGAAGTACTTTAGATTGTCGGTCCACTATAAGCTAAGAATCTATATCATTTATGTATGGGTACTATAGCTTCATATCATATCCCTGTCCAAAACATTGCTCTATCACCCTCTAGCTAAAAGGAATGACGAATGTCGTTTAGGAGACAGGGTATTCTCACCCTTTCTGGAACGAACATCTCGTTTTTCGGGCAAATCTCAATTTTTATCATACACTTGTTTTCCGTATTTAGACAAATTTCCTACAATGGCCCCTGAAATCAAGTCCATAATTAGGCAAATATAGGTTTTAATTTCGTTGTTCTTTGCATTGAGTTGTTTCGTAAGCTTACACAAATATTTGCTACATGATTTTAAATCTTCCGAAAACGTAGATTGGCTGGACTCGGGCATATTTTTTTGTAGGTCAGTTAGGATTATGAATAATTCTTCTTCTCAGAAAAGAAAGGTAATTGAGACTTTGGGGAACATATCTCAATCATATTCTAGAAATAATTACTTATGGCAATTTAAAGTCTGTGCTGTGGTTTTTCTATTAGGTTGAATTAGGTTAGGATTATTGTGTGTAATTTTATAACATCTTTCACGCCAGGCTTCTGGTTTTCTGGAGGATGTGTGGATTATATAATGTGTATTTATTTAGGTTATATATGTATTTTTTTAAACCACCAGCAATTTTATAAGGTAAAATATTAGATATATTCATTCCTAGTTCCAATTCACTGAAAATGAATTGCATTCAAAAATAATATAGTTCCTTGCTAGATCTTATTTCCACTCCAAAATTATGACCAGAATGACCTCGGGACTCGTCTCTATCGATATTGACTTTATCATTAACATTAAAAGATACATAAACCTAGACTTCATTAATATCGTACTGGTCAAATTTAGGTTTAATATGACCTTTAACTGTCGACAGATTTGCGTACAATCTGGGTAATTCGAACTAAGCAGCTGTGAGGATTTTTGATAATAAGCTATGGGCACCGTTAATTACTGGTTCCGATGTCCTGCCGAGTAATTCAACAGAAACCCAAAATGCACAGAATAATAATATCATTGTCAGTGGCAATGGCTAAACTTCGACTGCACTGCATGTCTGACAGAACGTATTAATTATGCTACTTCATTATCAGTGATATCATCATTAATAATGCTCTATAGCAGACGTAAACGTTTCCCATAAAACACCAGAAAGTTATTTTACCATCTGAAAGAATTCCTAATTTGAATGGCCATCAATGTCAATAAAATTTCAATTGTCTACCACTTTGTTTAGTAATGAAGTCGAGTATTTTCTATGTTAATTTAATCAACGATAAAATATTAAATCCTATAAAAAGTCAAATGTTAATTGCATCTCCCAATCCAATTAAAACTACATCAAATATAACCATTTAGATGAAAGTCTCAGCTGTCCAACATCAAATTTTATCGAGATATTTTGATGTTTGTAAATTAGAAAATAGCGTCCAAAATCAATATTCACCGTCTGATTTTAAAATCATTATCTCTGTATAGGCGATGTACTGATCATACATTATCAAAGTTGTAAAATGGCGTTTTCTAGTGTATAAACTCTGTCTTCAACACCGTAATCTGGAAAAACCTAGCAAGTCAAATTTTGGTGAAAATTGAGTTATACCCATATTTGGACTTACTACACATGTATATAATAATACGTTTTTTTCTCCTTCACCGAAAGGGCGTCTAATTATCTTCATCTAAAAATACAAAATAAAATTAGTTATATATTCAGTAGCTGAACAAAACAGGTTTTCGTTTGTATACTCAAAACTACATTCAACAGTGTTACTATATAGGTTTTTCCAGATTACGGGAGAATAGTCTCTGTATACAATCATTGCATTACCACCTTCGTTTCATTTTACTTTCGTTTTATACGCTCACATTTTCATGTGGACGTATTATGGCGTCGCCCCTGTCCGTCCGTCCGTCCACAATTTGTTTGTGGACTCGCTACAGGTCACAATTCTTATCCGATTTTGACGAAACTTGAAATATAGGTTTATCCCCATAAGATCTCAGTTCCTTTCGATATTGGCATGTATCGGATCGGAACTTCATGGATTATGGCTCCTGATTGTACGAAAGATCACGTTTTTACCTTGTGGACCCTATAGAGGTCACAATTTTGAACCGATTGTGATCAAAATTGACATGCATGTTTATAACCCCAAAATCTTGGTTCCTTTCAATATTTGCGCCCATCCAAAAAAATCGCCCTTTTTAGCTTGTGGTACCTCTAGAGGTCAAAATTATTATTCGATTTAAAAAACCGTTTGATTATATCACCGTTACATGGTAATGAAGGTTGAGTTCAAATTTCGTGAAAATCGGACCAAACTTGACAGACAAAATGGCCGCCGTTTGTACGCGAATAGTGTGAAAATATGTTACATCAAGGTTGTGGACCCTATAGAGGTCACAATTTTGAACCGATTTTGATGAAACTTGACATGTATGTTTATAACCCAAAGATCTTGATTCCTTTCGATATTTGCGCCGATTGGATCGTAACTTCCTGAATTTTGGCCCCTGATTGTCTGAAAAATTACCTTTTTTAGCTTGTGGTCCCTCCAGAGGTCCCATTTAAAAAACCGTTTGATTACATCACCGTTACATCGTAATGAAGGTTGAGGTCGAATTTCGTGAAAATCGGACCAAAGTTGACACCTGTTTTTGTGAGGCCATCCATCCTTCATCACTAACAAGGGGAAACCACACAAGAAAATCTAGATGAACTTTGTCACCCAATGCAGGGATCAAACACCCAACCTCAAGGCTTATCGAGCCAGCATCTTACCCACTTAGATGATCCCCAGTCAAATTTGAAGTCTACTGAAATACACCTTTATAACCCAAAGATCTTAATTCATTTCGATATTTGCACATATCAAATTCTAACTTAATGATGTAGGAAAAATCACTTTCGGTAGTGCTTGTTCTCTATCCATCTCTCAAAAATGTGGGCGTATCCTGGCTGACAGTGCCAGCCTATCTGTTCCCAAAGTTCTCACTTTATCATGCAACGGCAAGGACTGTGTCGTTTGAATGTCGGGTGGATTTATCGTCGAAATACTTGGTCAAGACTACTATATTGTTGACTGATTTTGTTGCTCCCCTTGGTGTAATCCCTTTTTTAATTAGCACGGTTGGTGCAGAAAACTAGGACAAACTCCATAAATTCTCATTTCGCTCCAAATACAGTTAGTTATAGGATGGCTGGGGATAGAACTGTAACAGCTAAATGGGTCAAAATCGCAAAAATGTGTGGGGGGATACCCGCCTTGTTACAATGTCGTTTTGTTTGCCACTTCCTGTGTCAAATACTAAATCCCAATAGAACAAAGCTTTCCCTCTCCCCCGCCACTACCCACCACACCCCGACACTGGACAGAAGGCAGTCAAGACAGCGACGAACTGCAATATGAGTAACAAATTTCTTTTTACACCAACTCAAATTTGTCACAATTAATTATGCCATTTTCGAGGTTGAGTCTAAACAACCCCTTTCTCATACCAGATTACGAAAACACCGAAGACCCTCGACTGTGACAGATTACGAACACTATTTCATTCACATGGTACTCTCTCTATACAAGTTGTTTTATTCATTTATTTCTACAGTACTAAAGAAATGTAATAGAACCAAATCAGAGAGTGTAACGTTAGTTAATGATATTGGAACCATTAACTAGATGTATATAGCATGTAGTAGATTATAGTACTGTGTTCAATGACTAGTATTATAGTACCACCTAAATAACTACACAGAAAAAAACTTAATAAAACTAGTTAAACAGACATTTCGCCGATAGTGGAATTATATTCTTAACTCCTGTTCCAACCACAACTCGAATTAAAGCATAATAGCGATGTATAGTATGTTCTTTATATTTGATTCTTATTGCATTTGTATCAGACTCATGTTATATATATTATGGATGTTGGACTACTGATTTACCCACACATTAATTTGCACTTAGACCTTTGATATTTAATACATTGATCGTAATATTTCGGTAGATTGGACCTTAAGCTCGATGAAATGTCTCTTTAAGGTCGCATGTCGTTTCTATCTGGTGTATTAAATACCTAGAACAACAGTAAGGAAGATACCGAAGCGTCGACTTGATGGTTTCCATTAGGTACTATAGAAGAAATATGGTAGTAATTTCTACAGACATTGCTGCTATAAGGAAGTATATTGACAGTATATAGACACTAACCCTGTATACAATATAGTATTTTGATAAATCGTGATGGTTCAAACTATATACATATTGTACACATCATTATAAAACATGCGTCCTATAACGCATTTTATTCAAATGTATAGGTCAATGGCCTTGAAATTAATTAAATTATCTTGTATTATCTATGCCAAATGATTAAACGTCCAAAGGGCTGTAGTGGGCGGAGATCTTTTGGTGGTTTCTGTGGATGTACATGTAGAGTCTCCTTGGATTTGTATATGGGAACTCTCTGGATGCTTGACGTCAGGTCCATTAATGTTCGGAGGTGTGTGAACTTGGGGTTTTAAGGAAAAGGGTTTAGTCCACACTATGACGAGTTACCACTGCCACAACATATTACTTCGTAATAAATTTTCGCCAAATGGTTCTCTTCACACTGTACGCGAGGTGATGACATCGGTCCAACCCATAGGCTATATTAAATTCGAGAAGGTAGCATTTTATGTGAAACTCGAATCTTTAAATCTTGAAATCTACCTTGTTCAAATCTTGAAATCTCGTTGGTTATCATTTCAACACTCTTCGTTTCAAATCATCGTATTTCAAAGAGGAATATTTAACAAAATTTGGTTCATGATAACCCTTTCGAAAAATAAGTAGGCATATCAAATATGTAAATCCATTTTATTGAATGTAGAACGTTATAAATAAAACTAGGTTACAGCCTTAAGGTGTGTATCGACATGGTAAAACGTGGTTTAGAAGAATATCAGATGGTTGAATCTGTGATCCAGAGAGTGTTTTTCTTACGGTACCATGTCTACTGGATGCACGTCTGACACGTAGATTAATGTATGGCTAACATGGAGATAAATGACACCTTTGTTTGATCTGATGTAGTGTTTTAGTCTGAGTTAAACACCTGGACCTACTAACAGATATACGTTCGGGCCAAATTTCTTACTTTAGCTGTTGGTAGTTGGCGCTCGTACTGCTACAGAACGCGACCCCGAGACTATGGAAGACCAAATGGGACAATATTCATGATTCTTGTTTCTACATTCAAGTTGGAACATTTTAGACACGAACGCAACATTCTAAACTAATGATTCTTGTTTCTACATTCTTATATCAACATTTCAAGCACAAAATCAACATTTTAAACAAAAAATTGACATTATGTTTCATTTTCGGCGTTTTATCGGTAACTTTTATGTATCATTTAATATCAAAATTAAAAAATAATTTCTTAATTTTACACGACAAAGAAATCAATTCATTGGTTTCTGAAAGTATCTAAAAAAAATCTGGAATTTGAACTCTTATGAAAATATTTTCTACGTTTCAAAAAGTCTTGAAGTTAAAATCTTGAAATGGAAAATGTCCAGAAAAAAATCTGGAATTTGAACTCTTATGAAAATATTTTCTACGTTTCAAAAAGTCTTGAAGTTAAAAATCTTGAAATGGAAAATGTCCAGAAAAATTTCATGAATTATCAACATTATTACACCAGAAGGCGTTAGCGTTTGTGTACAACTTTGATACAGACTATAGATTAGAAAATAACGGTAGGCTTTTCTGCGAGTGGAAGTGAGCCCCTGTTGTGTTTAAACAGTAATTAGTTGCATGAAACAGAAATTGAGCTCGAGATATGATAAATAACTTCTATAATTTAAACAGCTAGAAAAAATTAGGAAAAAGGCCTTTCTTACATATTCGCTGTTAATAATATTTGTTTACTTTTTCATATGTTTACAAATAATTAGACATACACGTGTTTCGAATATGGCAAAAATGGATGATAATGCTGGGTTTTAATGGAATCTATTCACTGTTATGTTTACTTTTTCATATTAACTACAATTTCTGTTTCATGCAACTAATTACTGTTTAAACACAACAGGGGCCAACTTCCACTCGTGGAAAAGTCTACCTTTATTTTCTAATCTATAGTCTGTATCAAAGTTGTACGCAAACGCTAACGCCCTCTGGTGTAATAATGTTGATAGTTCATGATATTTTTCTGGACATTTTCCATTTCAAGATTTTTAACTTCAAGACTTTTTGAAACGTAGAAAATATTTTCATAAGAGTTCAAATTCCAGATTTTTTTCTGGACATTTTCCATTTCAAGATTTTAACTTCAAGACTTTTTGAAACGTAGAAAATATTTTCATAAGAGTTCAAATTCCAGATTTTTTTTTAGATGCTTTCAGAAACCAATGAATTGATTTCTTTGTCGTGTAAAATTAAGAAATTATTTTTTTAATTTTGATATTAAATGATACATAAAAGTTACCGATAAAACGCCGAAAATGAAACATAATGTCAATTTTTTGTTTAAAATGTTGATTTTGTGCTTGAAATGTTGATATAAGAATGTAGAAACAAGAATCGTTAGTTTAGAATGTTGCGTTCGTGTCTAAAATGTTCCAACTGAAATGTAGAAACAAGAATCATGAATATTGTCCCATTTGGTCTTCCATACGAGACAAGTGTGGATTCCAACACCCTAAGGCTACACACGTTATCTGTATCAGTCGGGGAAATACAAATATCCTTTAATTTCATGTAATTTGAATATATCTATTAAATCTATGAAACTTACAGAGTCTAGATTTGAATTCTTCCTTAGATTAATGTTTTAGTTGAAATTTGACCATTGTCGTTGTTATTTAATAAGAATACGAAATACAAAATAAATAGGATCAGAGCATTTTATATAAGTATAAAATGTGAAACTTTTCAAATATTTACAGCAAATGTTTCAATAAGCCGAAATCAAAGTGTTTGCAATAATACCCTGTTCCAAATGACATATATTACAGGAAATCAACACATATAAGACCTCTTCTGGGAGAAGCCGTTTACATGTGAAACTATTAATCTATTATGAATAAGCATATCAATAAATATCTGTACTCGAATTAAATTGCTCATTCTTCCAACACTCTTTGGTCCAGGCCAACAAGCAAGGAAGCTGTATTTGTTTGGAACAAGGTGAAAATTAACGATGTTGTCATTAGGACGATGGCAATATGATGACATTGACGCTGGCATTTTCAGAAGTATTTGAGGTAACTCTTTCGAAATTCTATGGTACTTTTGCAGAAATGGGGGCACTTGAACTGGATTCAAATGGAACGTTTTGTGCACACCAATGATGGCTTATAGTTTTTAATTCACCATTTTTTCCCAAAATGATGGGCTGCCAGAATGCGATTCGATTTTAACCCCACCAACGCCACTAGGTACACACATTCACCGGTTTTATTCTACTTAACGATCAAGTAACAGTTAATTTTTAAAAAAATATACCAACAGTTTATTTTTAAACATTATTCAGCATACCTTCCGCCGCTCTGGGCTCCGATACCAATGGACAAGTGTCGCAGCCCCCACCCCCATTGCTTACGTGCATTGTTAACTAGCGTTGATTATTTTCGAAATATTTGAATCAAATTTTTAGACGGGCGGTCGTTTGGAATAGATGAAATATTCGAAGTTCGCTGGTATACACATTGACAAAGAAAAGTACGTTGTCAGGGCAAAATCCTTCCTTTTCAAAGTGCACACATACAAACACAATGACGTAACTGTTGACGAGGCCTTAAACCCTAATACAGTCCATTCCATGTGAGACAGCATGGTAATTGTTGATTTCAGTGTGAATAAACACGATTCCATCTATTTCTTCAACTGTTCAATCTGGAAGGTGTTGCACATTTTACCTTCTATCCAAGAATAGCAAAAAGCGGAAATATATAGTTTATTTAAACATCATTATTTATGTTTACATTGCATGTATTAACTGTCGAGGTTATAGAAGGTACAGGCGGCCATATGGAATAGGAGTTTTGAAAAATTTCAAGATTGTGATCTCACACCAATAAAAACAGGAGGGGCAGAAAACAGAAGGAAGTTGCGATCCCATGAATATTTTATGTGTTAAATTTTGAATTTGTACATTTACAAATTTTGAATCATTCTTCAAAGAATAACCTCGGTCAGCTGTATATTAATTCAGGAACTGAATCAACATGTTTACGCTTGTTATAGCATATGGTATAGAGGAGGAACTCAGAAAATGGTGGATAAAATATGGACTCCATCGCTATCTCACCACATCCCGCATGGCATACGACAGTTGTTTTGACTTAAA
Source organism: Patella caerulea (assembly GCA_036850965.1). Lineage (NCBI taxonomy): Eukaryota > Metazoa > Mollusca > Gastropoda > Patellidae > Patella > Patella caerulea. Next base: position 22,214,758 of record JAZGQO010000011.1, read on the forward strand.
TATAATATGACATTATCGATATATCTACTCCTCCCAGATATAAGTTGTTATATACCTACCTATTCACAGATTGTTATAATGAATTTATACATACATTGTGTATCGTGGCATGGCGGATGCGGCGAATCTGGAAGGGATCGAAACGCCAACGGGACAAGACTGCTGTTGTTCCACCGCTTTGGCAACCCTTTAAAGGCCAAGTCTTCTTTAATACATGTATTTAAAATGATCTATGGTATGTTCAAGTGTATGGGAAAGTTTTGCAAGTGGCACTTTGTAAATCATCATAGGGTCGAAATTCAGCCGAGGTTAAGTTATAATTTTCCACTAATTCGGTTGTCTGGAGTTTTTTAAACTTAATTTTTAGTTTTACAAATCAAATCTTAGAGGGGTGAAGATGAAATGAATGTTTTATGGTGTCATTAAAAGTATCTGGTATTGCTGGAATCAGTTGGTTAAAAGTAGGCCATGAGTGTCGTGTTATCGCGTCTGTTCTTTTGTTTGATGTCATGGTATTTATATGAAGATAAATGTCACCATATGGTCTTTGTATAACTTTATATGTATTTAACTGTTTAAATTAGTTTTTTTGTCTTTTGCTAAAGTGATGGCGATCTCCATGATGTGGCGTGTATCTGCCACCTTAAAACGATTTTACTAAAAATAATTGAAAAATATAGATCATGGTATTGTTAAATTCCGTACAGAATTGAGAAGTACGTTGTTTGTTGTTTGTCTTTGGCCAAAGGAGGATTTGTTGATAAAAGGGCGGGGTCTGGCAGAGGGAAGGTTGGTTATTGGTGTCTGGCCAAATGAGGGTTGGTGGGTTAAGGGAAGGTTGTTGGGTGGTAATAGTCACTTTCTATCTGTGTTTACCGTTATGAAAGTATATAATTAGTCTAATAGTCGCCCTGGAATTAGAATGACAAACCACGAATCAAGTGCAAAAGCCCACAAACATTAATTGCATAAAGTGTAAGAGCATTGCTTAATGGCCAGCTGGAAACTATTCTAATATTTCTTTGACCACTTGCATTTTGTGCAAAAGGGTTGACATCTATGGCATTCGCCAGAATATTGGCATACCAAGACTGACAGATACTGAGTGGTCATATCAAAATCATTAGTTGTGGTCCCCCGGGACCCCTTCACCCCCTCCAGTCCGTGTTACGCCATATCTATCATCGTTATCTGTAACAGCAACTTGTCCTCCCAGCGGTATCCGCCCACTTGTATCAGTTTAACATTGTAGGCAATCAGCTTATCTGTTGTGACAGAAACATTAGACCAACTAATTAATGAGTCACTGATTTCAACAAGCTGGGCTGCCAAAAATATTCCTTTAACTCTCACCCATTTTCTAGCTAATCTAATAAATGTTAACTTATGTAAGAATTTGAACATTTTTGTTGAATGTGTACACGTAGAATATATATGAATCTCAACGGTATTGAGCAAAACCTGCGATAATATCGTTTCATCTCTTAATCTGCACCATCTTCTATACCATTATGTAGTCATTAGCTATTTGATATTATTAATACACGATTTAACAAATGACAAATTACTTGACAAAATCTGCCAGTTTATTTATTTGTAAATAAATTCATGTTCGTGATATGTATCGACTAAGTGAAATGTCTGTTCTTGAGACATGTTTTGGCTACGGGGTTAATATTCCAAACATTTTTGTCATTTGTTGACCTTGTATTGAGACGTTGTCTCATTGTTTACAAAAATAATTAAAATCTGATTGATAATGAAATGTATGTTGTTAAGAGATGTTTTGTCTGTAATTATTATTCTACTAAATTGTCATGACCTTAAAACAATTTGGTCTGCTTATAAAATAATTAAAACACCCTTAAAGTGTTTCTGGTTATCACATTATCATCTGCCAATAAATAAATATAGTAGAACATTAAATGTGCACAACACGCGTTTGCGGGTATCTGAAAAGTGCTAGATGACCAATTCATATTGACCGAGAGGTCATAGGGCCTGCGGGGTTATTAAATGGACATTGGAGTAATATCGATTGAACATCCGATATTTGTCTCAACCGGTGTTTTATATCAAGCACTTTTTGTTGCATGAGTTGATTTTCAATGTAAAGAAGAAGATTTATACAATTGATTTGTTAAATTAACGTTTATTTTAAAATTTTAATTCCCTTTCTATTCACGATTTTTGAGCGCATAAATGATTCAAACGGAAAGAAAGTGAACCAAAACGAAACACTCAGAACATTGATTAAATATATCAGTTAATTATTCCAAGGTAACTTTAACTCGTTAAATTAACTTTGTTTTAAAGTATTGTAAGTTATTTCTTTTGCATTCCCGATTTCCAAGCGCATAAATGATTCAAGCGGAAACGAAGTGAACCGAAACGCAACAGTTTGACAGTTTCGATTATATTGGCAAAGCAAGTTAATTATTCGAGTTGTAGTGCTGAATTAAGACAAAAGTTATCTGAAAATCAATATAAGAACCAAAAGGATTATAGAGGAGTGCCGTGGTCATTACGTAAGAAGAACTGTAATTAAATCTGCCCCAGACAGTTCTAGATGCTGACATGCCACCAGAGAAAGCACCATAAAATTCATTAATCAGTGTTTATTTATTTGTCTGTTTGTTTGTGTTAGGTACTATTTCTTTATTAAGGGTCAGTAAATTGTTTATCTTTCTTAGTAACTAGTAATTTAAGGGGAGTAATTAATCAACGTAGAATACTATTTACGTGGGATGTATAAATGTCTACGTTATTAAGATAATTATTGTTATTCTCCCCGCGGCTCTTAGGACGGCTTTAATCTTAACAAGCATCGAAGTTCCACCAAGCATTATAGATGGTATCACTAAACGTATCGGAAACCAATCTACTTCAGCGAATAATCCAGTTAAACATTTAAGCGCATTTAATTACACTGTCATTTCGTGATTAAAAACCTAGTACAGGGAACTAATTTTAGTTTTGCATGATTTACTTGTTTTCATTTTCCTCATTCATAATTAAATACTTTAATTTAACTTGAGAAAACTTGGCACATTTTGTAGTCCCTAGCCACACGGCTTTCTGTCAGTAAGTGCGTTCGACCTAGACTAATAGATCCGCATTTTTTTTTAGCAAGACCATAAATATAAAAAGACTCCACATATAATAATAGCTAGCCGTACTCATTATGTAATATTAATAAATAATCATAATTGTATACATGGGTTAATTCATTTATCCGATCATATTTGTAAAAGGTGATTACATCTAGCAGACGACGTTTCCAATTACTGGAAAATATAGTGATATACTTTCTTATAGACGTTTTGCATGATGTTTATAATGATGATAATAACCTATGATTATTATAATAAAGAATTAATAATGATGATGATTATTAACGGGGTATGATTTATATGTATATTTGTATATTTACTGGTAATAAATAATCGATATGAGGACCCTAAAGACTAGGCGAATATTAGGAACCAGTCGCCGGGAACACGTGTTAAACATCAACTTAATTATTGCTTCAAGCATCGACAAGCCAGTTGCTTATCGCATATGGTACCTCGCTTGTATGGATTTTACCATTTGACGGGGAAACAGACTAGCATTAAATGGGGGATTCCGCCTAAATAGCTGAGACATGGTTAAATTAGAGCCATCGCTAATATTGATTTTGCGAGTAGGGGGATAGTTTCCATTAACCGTAATTGTCCGTTCTCCATGAAAGCATATCTGTGAAATTATTTTTCAATCTTTCCTACCTCAGCACACGAGAATGGTTTCGACTAGGTCATCCCAGACCGATTCGTAAACAAAATTTTTATCACTACTCAATGCTGATTGGCTAATAAAATCCTGGATGGTACCAGGCTTTGTTCTGTACCGAAAAATGGTGAACTAGATTCCAGTGGCACAGTGACTGTTTTGGAATCAACTTTTAACTTATTCGTAATGTTTACTAAAGTTCATTTCTGTTTTGTAGGAACATTATTTTAAGACCTGGGAAAAACAGAAGAAGCTTTGAGTGAAAATATTTGGTTTCTAACTGCAGAAAGGAGTTTATTTTTAGCACTGCAAAGTCTGAGAAGTTCTTATTTCGGATACCCCAGTCAGTGATGTTCATTTTTGTGCCGTGAGTGGTGTGTTGATATGAATCAACCCTCTTCTTTCAACTACGTTTTAACTATGACTATATTATTTCTTCGAGTAGGAATTAACACATAGAAAAAAACTTGTGCCAACTTCGGAATTCCTAAATTCATTAAAGAACCGAATTTCCGCAAACAGTGAATGTGTTATGAAAAAGTTTGTGGTGTGAGGTGGAATGCGGTCAAAATTGTGAAATCTTCAAGGATATTGGATACAAAATACTTTTAAACCCAACTTTCCAACGGTAATTAATCATCGAGCAATTTAAATCAGAATGCAGAGTACTTAATCCGGCGAATTAATTCCAAGATTCAGGAGAGATCGAAGTCCTTAATGATATCATCACCAATCAGAACACAACAGGTAATATAACAAAAAACCTCTTCGTTTAATTAATCAATTTCTTTCTTCAAAATCGACAGGCTGTATAATTGAACACGAAATGGGGTGGAATGACAATAAAGTGTCATCGTAAAAAATTGAACTGCCATGTCAGTTACGCTACAAGCGAACAATGAATAATTAGAAAAAAGACATTGTCGGTTCTGCTGGGAGACAAATAAACAGAGCACACATTACTGTCGACTTTTGATTATCACTGTTGTTACGGCTCTCCATATTAGATTTCAACAAAGTTAAAAGTTGTCCATTGTTGGTCGTCACAAGGGGGCGTTTTTATTAAATGGTAAGGGCACATTTAACTCTTTTTAGATAATATGGTAGGTATTTTAATATGTGTTATATATTCCTAACCTTATTTATGTTGGCTGAATGCCATGATTTTGATAATTTGATAAATAGTATTTACTTTTGCTTTACTGGTAATTCTTTGGTCTGGTTTGAATTTCTATAACATTTTTCTGCCCCAGTACATGTAAGTGCTTACATTTTTTGGGGGGCATTTTTAAGTTTTATTTTACTTCAACAAAACATTTATGTTTTTCAATCTACAGTGTTATGCTTTTGAAATATATTTTTCTAGCAGTTCGTTAGGAATAAATAGCATTGATGTTTTGTGCAATAACCTTCAAGGTTTTGAAAACAGAAATGTTTTTGCAGCTTTTAAAATTTAACTTTTGAGGTTGTTGAGAATAAATATTTTGGTGTTCTGATGAGTAAGTAATCTTCCAACTTCTTTAGATGGTTCCTAAAAAAATACTTTTTGTCTGAATGAAAAGTCAGGATTTTTTTAAAGACAAATTTTCAGACACAGTGGAATTTTTCGTATGCCAAAGCTTATTAGATAATGTCTGCACTGCTATCACAATAAAGAATATAAGAATGGAAATAATTTTTTTTTGAGGGGAGGGGTGATCGGAGTGCGTGGGCTAAAATATAACGAGAGTTCAGGTTTAATTAGACAAGCAAACTTAAGTTCAAGCTTATTTAAAAATTCAAAGTGACTGATGTCTGCCTAAATATGACCTTCAAGGTTAATGATGTCTTGCTGGATTACTGACAAAGATGTAGAATTCCATTTCAAGTTTATGGAATAAAAAAAAGTGTTGTTTCTATTATAAATCATTCCACCCGCTTTTCATGGTACTCCACGCTTAAAGGGTTAAGGTCAGAGGTTATTAGAGGTTAGAAAATATTTTGGTTTCTACCATATATCAAATATTTCTTATGTTTTGATCTTCTTTGTGCTGTTGTATCAAAGAAAAGTTGCATTTTGGTCATTATGATTGATGCATATGTATGTTTAACAGAATGTAGAATTATTCAGTCACCATAGAAGGATGTGCTTACCATTTGAAGTTTACATTATTTTTATGTCAGTTGTATTTATATATTAATTCTTTTACACACAGATAATTTGAATGTATTTACCAGGGAACTGACATAAACCATTTAATGTCTGTTTGTTCCAAAATACAGTTTTATTCTGCTTGTTCTATTGTAAAAAACAGATTATGTCTGTATGTTCTAAAATACTGTAATTATTCTAAACGTCTAAATGTTCCATAAAGTGAAAAGTATGAAAACTGGCAATATCTCTTTTACAAGTGTACAATGTATGCTATTGCTGCATGTAAATTGAAGGAGAGAATTTAACAGGCCAGTGTCATTTCCATTTATTTGTCTTTAAATGACAGAATTTAACATTGTTCAAAAGGACAAGTAGTTACAGTTGGTTTGACAAGTTTGGTTGAGAGGTTTGCATGAACTTGAATGTCTCATCATTACATTATTTTGTCATTTTGAGACTTAGTTATGGTAATTTTTGACTTAATTGTTATCCATGTGAAGGTCATTTCTTGCTCATATTTGAATTCCAACTTACGTGGGTTCATGTACGAGCACACAATTAATGTGTATACAGGTAGACCTTGGTTTTTTGTTCCTTCCATATGACTAGGCACAGCCAAGTAGACATCAGCTTTGATCATTGACATTCAGACTTGAAAAAGTTCCTGCTGGTTCATGCAGACATTCATAACCAGGACATTCTAGTGAAAGAGGCAAGGACGCTTTCCACTGTTCATTTTGCTACACTTTAATAGAATATAGAGTTATATTACATAATGATGTTTTTTTTGCTGAGTTAATCAATACTCGATAAAAAATGTACACTGTATTTTTACATTTTTATTAGAAACGTCTGTTTTGCAAGTTCATGGACCTTATTTAAAAAAAATAGTTTAAGAGGTTAGCCAGAACATTGTCATATGGCAGTTAGATTAAAGTAGACAGTTTAGTAGACTATATATTATTTATTTTTATTTATCTAATGACTCCATCAAGAATCTGCTAAAATCTCCAATGCTTAAAAGCTTTAACAGGATTTTTGGAAGTTTTCAAATGACAAGTAGAAAAGAAGTAAAAAAAATGTAAGTTGATTAGGATCTATCTCTGTCTCAGTGTACAGTAGGCTCCATAACCAAACTGAAAATGTTAAAAAACAGAATATATCTGATAGTCATTTGGGACATGAAATATTTCTTTGTTAAGGGATGTAAAATGTTAATTGTATGCTTTATATTGAAATAGATGAGGCTAAATAGCACTCCCATTACCTATAATTGCATGTGCATTAGATATGACTACATGATCAAATTTAGTCCAGCTGTTAGAAAAAATTGGTAGACAGATTCTAAAATCGTTGGAAACTTTATGATACGATCAAACAAAACGAAATGGGGTTTAACGTCTTACTCTTTTGCACCTAACCTGGGCTAATGGAAGACGGGTCGATCAAACAAGGAAAGATATGATATACAAATACATGTAGAGGCAGTATGACATTTTACAACTTTCAACTTACTTGAAAACACAAACTTTTGAATTTTAAGTTTGGCCTTTTCTAATCTTTTTTATCATGTCATGGTTGTGAATTTACATAAAATGTTCCACATTATAACAAAATTGGGCAGCTGTCTAGAATAGTGGCATTTGTCATCCATAAATTTTACCATGCCCCTTTTTGAAATCATAGGGTATGAGTGTTTTTTACTCCACCCACCAAGCTTGTCCCTGAAATTATGGATAAACATTGCTCTTTCTGACTCTTAATGATTTTAAATGTAACCTGAGGCATTTTTATTTCATTGGAACCATCCTTTGATCTGTCAAAGTTTTCATGATAGCCATCAATTATATTGATAAATGACTTTTTCTTTCTGATATGAAAATAAACCTGTTGGTACATTACATTCTCCTTGGTAATGAGGGGGAAATTATTTAAATTCATTGTGAACAATGGTGAAATATTGGTTCAAATACTGTACTATTAACTTTCAAATGTATTTCTCCTAGAAAAGCTGACATTAAAATGAATAGGTATATTGTGAATTTATCAAATAAATATTAAAGAAAGGTATTGTGATGTATGTAGCCCAGTATAAGTCTATTCACAATGGGTCTCAAGCCCACCATAACGATATAGTGTGCTATACTGATTATAGCGTTCCTAACACAGTCATGATCGCACTGTGGTAAAATCAATTTACACTGTCAGTGCCTGAACAATTCTTGGTGGAACTCTTCACAGAAAAGTTGCTGTGGTCAAACTCATGTAGAAAATGTGCCTGTACTGACAAAAACAGTTTTAACTTCACTTGTAGTCCATTTTTGGTCCAGGGTGGATAACAGTTTGACCTGTTAACATTGAATCATCATCCCACCCATCAACTGTCAGAATTTTCCATCTGGTATATCAATACCATCAGTAGATAGTGGTAGTAGATACCAAAAAAATATGTTCATTGTTCATGCCTGTTTGTGAGGCTTGTGGCATTCAAATTTCTGAATGACAAATATGATGGCGAACAGATTCTGAACGGCTCTTCTCATAGGGTTCCGATCACATGCTGTGATAAGTAAGGGTGTCAAGAGTACCAAGATAAGCTGCGGTGTAGATGGAGCATGTGATGTGCATGACATTCATGGATAAAACTGAGTGCATCTCAAGGTTTACCTGAATGGTCAGCTTTATCTTCAATGTTTTGTCTACTCATTGATTAATGTTTTTTTCAACTCCATTTAGAACATTTTGCTTCTCCAGACGAAATCATATTCTCCATTCTCTCATCCGGGATAGGATAACAGACTTAACATCCTCTCAAGTGACTACTTGGTGAAGGCCTGATTATTTTAACAACCTCTTTCTTACATAGCAGACATCATTCCCTGCATATATGAACTTATATAATTAAATAAACAAAATGACACACCAATCACTAGCCAATGGATATACGTGACTCATCCATTGCTTGTAAATAAGACATTTCACTGAGAGTATGATCAAGAGGGGTAAATATTATAGCATTCATTGAAAATTCAGATCTTAAATATTTTTTGGAAAAATTCAGTTATCCCTATGAAGGTATGCCATAATGTGATTGCAATTAATATTGATCTGGAATTCATAATCCACTTTCAGCCAATTTATTTGTTGGAATTTAAACATGAATAACTTGGCAGAATGTCCCTTTGATATTTTAAACATGGTATTTTATCATTTTTCAAATATATTTAATGTTAAGTGATCATTCCTGCATGTGTAGCAGACTTATGAATTTAAAAGGTCCAAACGACTAAGTCACTGAAATACTTAAGTGCATCATAGAAGATTTATAAGAGAGTTTCCACCAATAAAAATGCTATAAAAACATTTATCTGGGATTATAAGTTATAAAGGGGAATAACTATAACTCTTTCAACTCTTTCTTCTTTTATTTTATGAATTTTGTTCATCGCTTATTGAGTATCTGCTTCAAATTAAGCATGGTATCTTTATTTTAGTAGAGTGTGCGATATTTTAGTTACCGCAAGTCATATTGATTCTTATTTTTTCCATATCGTAATCCAAATAGATCGATCGTCTAGTCAAATGTAGCTACAGAAACCCATAACTTGCAAAGATTGGGGTACTTTTAGTATCAACTAACAATGGAATATTTATGATAGATAACAAATTTTGAATGTGCTTTTACTTTTGTTTGAAAAAGAGAGCATTCTTTTAAACCAAAGTGGGTGGTTCACTATGAAATATGGGTCTGTTGAAAAACCAGAAAGCATTGAATTTTACATATTCCCCTATCCCATTCCAAAAAACAGCTATAGAGACAAGTTATTTGCAAACATTTTCGTGTGAATGTATTATGATGTCCGTCCGTCACATACTACAGTTCACATTTTTGATCTCATTTTGACGAAACTTAAAACATAGTTTGATATCCCAAAGATTTCGGTTCCTTTTGATATTTGCATGCATTGGACCTTAACTTCATGTGCTATGACCCCTGATTGTACGAAAAATCATGTTTTGGGCTTGTGGACATTGTAGAGATCACAATTTTTATCTAATTGTGATGAAATTTAAAATATACAGTTGTAACCCAAAGTTCTCAGTTCCTTTCAATATTGGTGTATATCGGACTGTAACTGTAGCTTGTGGATTCTCTAGAGGTTACAAATCATTCAAATACATCACTGTTACACCATAATTACAGTTGGGTTTGAATTTCACGAAAATCAGACCAAGACTGATGGACAAAATGGTAGCTCCCCATTACACAAATAGTACATTAAGCACATAATACCAAACTTGTGGACCCTCTGGAGGTCACAATTTTGATCCAATTTTCTACGCATGTCTGATGGTAACATCCTGGATTATGGCCCCTGATTGTCAAAAAAAATCACGCTTTTAGGTCATTCTCTGTCAATCTGTTGCAAACTGTGAGCGTATCTTTCATGGCAACTGCTTGTTCAATTTTATTCTGCTCAGGGTTAGTTGTATTGCTTCTATTCATCTAAGTGTTAGAAGTTTTTGAGGAGTCGATTATTTTGTTGAGAAATCAGAAATGAATAAAATAGACCTGGAGAGAATATCAAAGAGACTTGCCAGATCATTGCAGCTAGAAAATTTCAATAAGATCCTGTAACTTCTATTTGTAATAAATAGCATCAAGTTAATTGTTTGTAACATCGAAACTCATGTAGAAACAAGTGCCAATGTAGAAGTATTATTTTCAAATATATTTGAATATATACCCAGGTTTATCGCTTGTGACATTTTATTACCCATAAAATACTGGCAGTCATCTCTAGTTTTGGTGTAATATCATAATACCAAGCCAACCATTGCATTCTTCCACATATCTCATGGTGGTATTTTAAATTAATTGAGGTTTAAATCTGTCTGTTAAAATAGTGGCACTACCAATAACTTACCGACATCTTCCTAAATATACATCACTTCAGGTTTTAAAATTTTGATAAATTACCGCGTGTGTGAGAATGTTTTTATAGGAGAGACTATAAATCTACAAGAAAGTAAAGGGACATTTTGCATATTAACTAATCATTCTTTGTTTTTTATTTCAATTTTTGGTGTTAGAATAGGCATAGCTGAAATTAGTTGAATGAATGGGATATAAAATGCATCATTTTGCAACTGGTATGTCTTTCACGAAGTCAGAGTTTATACAGCTACTTTACTACATGTAAAGTACATGTGTCTGGATAAAGATAAGCCAATATGAAAATCCATGTTGTTTACAATTTCAGTATATATGTAAATAGTCCACCTGTTTTTTTGACATGTATCATGATTATAGCTACTCTAATCAACATTTAGAACTTCTGAGCTCTCGTCCTAACTAAAGAATCGTTATTGATTTCATCAGGGCCACCAGATCCTTTCACATGACATCCCTTAGTTGTGAAATGATCATGTTTTGACTTTTGATTGAAATACTCAATTACTAAAATGTTTTTCATTTTGTTTCTCAGATGACTGGTCATCATGTATTTACTATTTGATATGTAAAAATAGTTATACTAGTTCATATTACATTTGTGACATCACAAAGGTATTCTTTTATTCAGGGTGGGCACTTGAAAAATTAGTTGAATCCAGTAACTGTCATGGCTGTGTATTGTTAGAATACAGAAACAGATATAAGTGCACCACCTCCTTTAACTTCTTATGGGTGTTAAATAATATTTAACCTTAGGTGAAAGTTCTCTTTAAAGAAATTTCTCTTGAGTTAATTGTTTATTGTGTAAGAAACTAGAGAGGTTTTGAATTTAAGAAACAAGATTAGATTAGGATTAAAATAAATGCAAAATCGCGCAATTAGGTTTCCTGACATTGGCACCTTGCTTGTCTGTTGTAATGTAAATTACACCATTACAAAGAACAGATGCTAAGATTTAAACGAAGAACACATCAGTTAAAACTTTTAGCGTTGAATCATGCGATCGCATTTCACATTGTCCTTTTTAAATTTGTTTATATTGAAAGATTTACCTAACATCTGGCCGCCATATACAATAGCCGGCTGCAGTGTAAATGTTTTTTATCTTTAGTCTCTTATCTCTGTGTGTTTCGAGGTTTTTCTTTTCTCCTTGAAGATTTTTAGAATATTTGAGCATGAATATGTGTTGAAATGGTTAGACCATGATGGGTAAATTAACACTATGCAACCATTTCTGCTGGATGAGATCATCGTGTTATTTTGTTAGATGAAGTATATGTGAAGATTAAGAGATTTTGATTATACTGTGTGTGGGTTTATATTTACATCATGGATGCCAGGACAATCCCCTCAAATTCTTTACTAGAATGTTTTTTTTTAAAAGAAACATGATAAAAATAATTGTTTACCGTAAATAGTAGCATAATAATGATGATGTAATAACAAACATGGTGGAAGACATGTCTTGGTTATCTGGCTTTCCTTTAAAAAAATTATTTAGGAGATGTACTGACATGTTTTTACTATCTTTTCAAAATAATGGTTAAAGTTCTATTCCTTTGAGGTTAATTAGGCTATCTATTACATCATATTAACCTATTTTTGACTGAGAATATATTTTTTAATCTTATGAAAGGAAAACTGGAATAATAAGGATCTATCTTTAATGGAAAAATTCTTAATATAATCTGTTCACTTCATTCTAGACTGGAAAATGTTGGGATTCTTCAAACCGGTAGATTGATTACCAAAAGTGAAAAATATAATTCTGGTTTTTTTGTGGGATAGGCTGTTTTCAAGATGGTAGAATGTCTAATAATTATGAAGCTAACACAACTCATCAATCTGCCATGTTGAAAATAAGTTATGATTAATAATATTCTAAAGGATTTCAACTGTATCCCACAAAAAACTGTTTTTAAAATCATCTTTTATATTTCTCTGTAAACTATCTATACAAAAGAAAAATGGTGCCGAGACTGTAATATATATCTGTAATATTGTGTTCTTACACTTTACCAGCCAAACCAATATATCTTAGTCAATATGCATGTGTTAGATTGACCACCATAACAATTTTAATCAAATAATGTGATGGAAAAAAGACGTCTGCTTCTTCAGGGATGTCAGAGAGAAATTGGAGTAGCAACTGATAAATGTATTTTAACCAAGGGATGTTTTCTATACAGCAGAGGATTAGGAAAGCGAGTGGCTAAAACTGTTCTTCATTAACTAAGAAATAAGTTAATGCTACATGGTCGGTACATTTTTGCGGGGTCATCGCTAAGGTGGATAAAGATCACTATTATCTAGAGTAGTAATATTTGTATTATTCTCTGATAAGTCTGTGATTGTCATAGTATGTAGTTTTCAACCAACTGTTCACATAGCGAAGAGCGGTTACCTTCATTATTGATAGCCAACATCTTAATTTCTTTAAAAGCTGCTGCAAACCAACTTTTTAGAGATTACCTCGCATTATCTGTAATAGTGATAGGCTTGTTCTTTAAGAGTTCTGCAAATGAATTGAATGTTTCTTCTCTTTCTATCCAATTTGTATGTTGTAAAAAATCTGCACATGCTGTTCAACTTGACTTATTCTTTCACTCCACCTTAATTAAATAAATATTCCTTTGAGGAATGCTAGGTCATCCATACAACATTAAAAACTTAATATATATAAAAAATATATCTCAAACATACAGAAAAAATATAACAATTGGTTAGAGGTGAAATATGGCCAAAAACATTTTCCAATGGAAGGTGCTTTGAAACTTGCAGCTCTCTTTTTTTTATTGTACTTAAATTCCTCTCAATTTTCAATTTCCATTGTAGGTTGTGGTTTATTTATTATGCCTTTTTACTTTCACACAGTTTAGTTAAGCAAGGAAATAATTGTGAGATATTAACTTCAGTTCATTCCATTGGAATAGCATCATTTATCATTTTAGAGACAATGATTTGTAAATTTGTGGACATGTTCAAACAGAGTTGTTGTGCTTGATTGATTTACATGTGGAGTCCTAATTCATAATAATACAAAAGTCAAGTTGACAAAGGATATAATGATTTATAATTCTCTATTAAAAATATCATTTATTATTTCTGCCAGACCTATTTTCTTTATAACTAATTACCTTCCACACTCAAAATAAAAAAGTTTGATCAATTCTCACTTTCTCCTCATTGTACTTGATTCCAGAGGATTCGCATGAGTATCCATTATTCTCTTTCTTACTTGCTTTTTGATGGTCTCAATGATCTACTTGCTTCTTTTACTACAACGCGCTTTGACTCTCTCTGTGATCTGAGTTCCTATGCATGATCTTCCTAGTTTTTCATGGTTCTGCTAGATCCTGATGAACTCTGTAGCTGCCAACAATTCTACTGACTTCATTAATCCTTTTGCTTCTTGATTTCCCATGTCTTAGGAATGGCCTTCATTAAACATGATCCCATTCTTTGCCCATGATTTCATTCCCATGATACTTATCTTCCCCACGATGCCCTTCCATATGATTACTTTCATTCCCCATAGTTCCTGCATTTTGCTCACCTTAGTTTTCAATGATTGTCTCACTCCTGATCAATATTTGTACCTGTAGACTGGTATGAAAACGGACATGGTAGCCATGATAATTGTCCAGGTGTTAAAAGTAACAAGTATGTAAGAAGATATGTTATACATAGAACTTGAGCTGACCAGGACTTCAAACTACTACTTATAACAGATCTGACCAAGTTGAATTCCATAGAGATAGTTTGATGGTGAACAGAAGTTGTATATTAGAATCATTCATCTACTTGATAAAAATATACCATGATTATACATGTACCTCACTGTTTGACATGGAGTATATAATCTGACTGCTTACGTATTCATTTGGTTAATGGTTGTTTTTGTATTGAACCTATTTTATTACATCGTCTTTATGTAGCTCTCTCTTAAGAGTCACATATTTTCTCACTAAAAATAAGTAAGGTACAAAGTGAAATAATGGCAATGACAATAATATGTGGAATATTATTATTCATAACCTCGACCCTACTAGCAATTGTCAAGATTACAAGGAACAGGATTTTGAACAGGATTCCACTGATAACAGCAGGATGATCAACTAATGAATGATCATAAATAACACATATTTTGGTACCACATCATAATAATGCACCTTTCTGCTTGTCCACAATTTCTTTCAGATGCTCTTAAAGAGGTTAAAGTTATCATCTGTTTGACTTTAAGTTAATACTCAATGTTTGATTTCTTGAGATACAGAATCCTATTGATTTCTAATGATTATTTTCCGAGTTATTGCCCTGGAAAATTATTGTGGCGGTGATAGTTGCTAAAGTTACATGTATTGAAGAACCATAATGCAACAACCTGTACGGAGTGCTCAGCCGATTTTCAGATATGGAAGTAATATATGTTTTGTTGTCTGGCCACCTATTTTATAGTCTGTACTGTACAAACCAAATAGAATTTCTATTACAGTAATTTATCATAATTGAATTTAAACAAAAATTTAATTTCTTGAAATAACAGTGCATAATTTTTATATTTTCTCTTATTCAGTAGTATTCATGGTGTTTCAAGTGGCTATGAGGAAATACAACTTTTTCTCTGTTTTGTTTTATGATCCTGTGAATGTCTACCTATAATACATGTATTCGCGTGCCAGACAATAAAAACTCGAGTCAACAGACCGTTTGATGGGCTAATCCCTGACATCAACCAGAATGCAAGTTATTTAACAACTCTTCTAGATCCTGATTTAGTGAAGACTACTAAAATGAAATTTTGAACATTAAAAAATCTCAACATAATTTTTCCAAGTTAATAGGTAATGATTTCAGTAGCATTTAATTCTGTCAAATTAGCAATTGCCCTGATAGTCTGGAATTGCTGCTGTCCACGTCCATAAAATTGATAAATGCAATCATTCTTGTGCATTGATGCACACCTTACATTTCACTTGTAAAGTTTATCAAAAGGAAAGAATACCCTGATGACCTTATCAAATACTATTAAATGCTAGGGTCAGATGTTTATTGGAATGTATGTTAACAATAGGATGCTGGATAATGTTTGTTTATCAACCCAATCACAATATTTGGAATAGTTTTAAAGCTGTGGTAATTAGAACCAGAAATAAGACTCATGTTGAACTCAGTTTTTGGATTTGGTCAAGTTGTGAATCAGTGTGTTAAGGGTCATGTGTTATTGCCTTCCGTTGTGATATGCACAAGAAAATAGTACACAGGCATTCAAATGTTTAATAAAAATTTAAAATACCACCGAAGTACCTACAATTGATTTTATTGTCAAAATAGGGTATCTAAAGAGTTATGTATTTCAAAGTTTTATGATTCTTATAAATTGTGAAAATATAAAAGCAGAAATGGTTTTAAAGATTAAATTTTATTCTTCATTAAAGGGCCAAACTCGGTTATAAATATGATACATTTCCAAACAACTTCTGGAAATGGAGACCGGTGTCCAAAGCTGTATTCCGGTGTTTGGTTAAAACCACCCTTTATTTTATAAAAAATAATGTGTAGGTGAAATTTACCTTTCGTTATCAAGTACCGCATGTGGGCCATGCACTGTATAGACCTCTAAAGGAAAAGTTATAGATTATCAGGTCACCCAAAGAGAATATTGACCAGGGTATCCTGTTTCTTGAAATTTTAACTAATGATAATATCCAAATTTTAGTAGATACTTCAATTTTGATTGGCTAAGCACTAAAATCAATCTAATGTTATCCAATCAAATTACTAAAATTTGGATTTTATCTTAGTTAAAATTTTGTGAAACAGGCCCCTGAAATCTTAAAAGGGTTATATGTCCGGATAACGTCAGAATGACAAAATTTTTTGAGCTGAAATTTTGAGACAAGGTAAATGCACCACCATTCCTCTATTATTTGGCACTTAAATTTCATACAAACACAGACTTTATTTCTGAGACTCTTGTTAAAATCGGGATGGTCCCTTTAAATTTAAAGGAATATTTCCATCTGAAAGGGTACATTATTTACTTTTTTGAGATTCCATAAATAGTTCAGATAAATGATACTGGTGTAAGGCACTCTGTAATAAATATTCAAGATCAGAATCAAAGAATTGAACTGATAAGTTTTGTGCTTAATGAAAGTCTAAAGAGAAATCTAGACTAGAAATACATTTCTCACATATTTACAAGACTTTATACACATCTTAAGATATTTGCTATCCTACTGTGAGATTGATCACAGAATATAAGGATCAATTTCTAAATTTTTACAGAGACCTAAAGCCCGACCAGATTTTTACTCAGATGATACTTTATTTTATAAACTATAAATGAAAGATCCTTTTTATGTTATAGACAAT
Organism: Patella caerulea; assembly: GCA_036850965.1. Lineage (NCBI taxonomy): Eukaryota > Metazoa > Mollusca > Gastropoda > Patellidae > Patella > Patella caerulea. Next base: position 22,231,998 of record JAZGQO010000011.1, read on the forward strand.
TTATTTATTATTGGCAATTGTGGAAATCAGAGAATTGAAGGAATGAGTAATCACATATATAAAGGCACCATTGTCTTTAAAGCCATTGTTTTCCATTTAAACAATTTGATGCAAAGCTTCTTGTCGAAGTAAGAATCGGCAATCATGCGTTAATTATAGATTCATCAAGTTCTTTATCACTTCATTGAATGATGTTCGGTTATCCCCAGTTCGATCATAATGTACCTTAACTCTATCGTTAGATCGACTTGATAAGAAAATTTATTTTCACGTTCATGGTTGTTTATCATTCCCAATAGAAAACACGCAGGAAATTGAAAAAGTATTGAATGAAATCTTATCAGGATCGAATTAAAACAAATTAAAAGACGAACTAGATGAACATGTATTTCATTAACGGATGAAGAATCTGACAAACTGGTTTGGAAAGAATAAACACCTTGCTTGATGTTTGGATGGAAATTTACATAACAATTACAATAATTTTTATGTTTTTGGAAGAAGCAGACCAAAAACTCCTACTAGCAGATATATGCCTTTTTAATCCAGTCATGCTAGAATTCCGAAAATAAATGTATTCCTTTTTATTTAGCCATGAAATAAAGCATGGTTACTGAAGTGGAAAGTGGCAAATCAATAATTAGAAGTGAAAAAGCATCTATTAAAGCTCGACTATCCCATTGGGAACCAAGATAAGGTTAGAAAAAACTATTAACTCCAAGTTCCTATGTCAATGTAGAGCTGTGAGGAAAAGACTTGGCGCTACTCGCATAGTCACAATGCCTAAATCAAACAATCAGTCTATTGAAAAGTAATATAAGGCTAATCTAATAGTATCGGAAAAGAAGTGTAAAATGAAGACCGTTTTATCACTGATCCTAATTATGGAGTGTAAAAAGACAGCCTCCAAGCCTCTAACGATTTATTATCAATTCTAAGTACCATTGGCTTAGATAAAAAATGTTTCAAACTGTAATAAGATCTGTCGTGGCGCGGGTCAAAAACTTGATAACGACTGTAACTGGTTCCATTTGTTCCCAAAGTTTTATCTATTGAATATTTATTGTTAAGCCATGAATTACCGGTAACTTGTTCTGTATTTATTTCTAATGTTAAGAGTTTGATGCTTGATGGAATATTTATTGTTAAACCATGAATTAAATTGTTCTGTATTTATTTGTAATGTTGAGAGATTTGTGCTTGATTGATTAATTTAAAATGGTTGGACAATTGTTATAATTTTTTTGATTGGATAGTTGTTTAGATATTGTCTTGAGATTGACTATTTGATAACGATGAAATTACATCCAACATACATGTATACTTTGATTACATTATGAACTCTGGTGTTCTTGCTGTAATGAGCACATGTCAATTAGTACAAAATATGAAATGGCTATCTGCTATCAGGACAACATGTGAACTAGTGGTATCATCTGGGGGTTTAATTTAATGATATGAAAAGCTGTTGACAAGTTTTTGACATGTTGGTGGAGATTTGTATCAAATTAGTCAAATGTAACTAGACATTAGGCCATAATGCACTGTTAAACTGCATAAAAAAACTAACATTGGAATGTACCAATTATGAAAACAGGTGAATGTTTTACAACAATTGCTCTAAAAAATAATATGGGTTATTGTTCTTGATGTTGAATTTATTTGATGTAAATATTCGTACATATACAATGCATTTCTGATTGTTAATACAGATCTCTCCACCGTTTTATTATGAAAAGTCGCTATTTTCGTTCATCCTAAGTTCTGATAAATCTATCAGCTTTTTTACATCTGGATCACATAGATGTTGAAGGCCATTTCTTGATTTTTATTCTGCAAGATTTCTACTAAATCCACATGTATCCTATTTGATTATCCATTGGAAAGGTAATTTATTATGTTTTATGCGTTTTGATTAGTAATTTATTTCTGTGATTGCTGTAGACACATCGCAATTGATATTTTGCGAATAATCTCTAACCATTTCTGTTGAATAAAGAGGGGCGACCATATTATAGTGGCTTACGATGTGATTCCTATAGCTATCTTATTTACAATCATTATTATTGAATTTGTGTCTTATAGCCCATCTCCTTATGTCTATTTCTGAAGACGTGAGATTTTCGATTCTGTGTTAAGTCTCTGTTAAATCTATTTGGTAATGTGATAAATAGCTTCAGTGTGCAGTTGTTAACAGAAATATGTGCATTGATGTGCAATAGACTGGCAGCTTATATCATTGCACAATAAATTAACTCTACCTTCAGAGTTGAATAAAAGTATATGGAAAAACATGGTTTTATCAACTGGTGGATGGGGTTCGTGTCAATATGAACATGTATATAAACATTTTGACAGACGCAATGGTGATTTGAATTGCGAATGTGGAATTTTATGAGAACATATTGACTTTGAGAGTTTTATGGTCCATGTGCAAATTGCCTTGGCATGGTCAAATATAAAACTTTTTGTCTCGGTTAATATTACGATGACATTTTCAATATGTTTAATAAAACAAATTTGAGGTAAAGCATTTTTTGGGAGGAAATCATATTTGATATAGTTCATTATTAAACAGACCACAATCCATCTATCTCATCCCTACGCCATCCACAGTCAGTTCATATCAAATTCGGCATCATGTAAATTAACCATTTTGAAGTAGCCCTAGCTGATCCGTAGTCAACGATTCAAGCTGTACTGATAAAGACATTCAAATATAGTACTATAGTTGACTCATGTGCCAGAAGGACTTTAGCCTACCTAAGAAAGCAGCCATTTTTAATTCCTGAAGATCCATAAGTTCCAGCCCGTCTGAAGGCCTGCCAGATCAGGCCCAAGTTGCTGAGTCTCCTTAGCATGTCCGTGGCCAGCCGATTTCCACACTTTGCTGTACTGATAAAGACATTCAAATATAGTACTATAGTTGACTCATGTGCCAGAAGGACTTGAGCCTACCTAAGAAAGTAGCCATTTTTAATTCCTGAAGATCCATAAGTTCCAGCCCGTCTGAAGGCCTGCCAGATCAGGCCCAAGTTGCTGAGTCTCCTTAGCATGTCCGTGGCCAGCCGATTTCCACACTTTGCCTCGGTAGATGATGGAGAGGAGCAGAAAACCAAGACTCACCCCTGAGCAAGAAGAATGCTTGGTGGAATGTTGTGATATTCTTTCTCTCCCAGAAAGTATATTACCGATACTGAGATCCTTTGCTTCCATCAATTTGTGACATTTATCTTTCATATTCCCAGTAGTTCGAAAATTTTTCCTCAACCTTTAAGCTTTATTGAATTTGTCGGCTGTAGTGTTTTTCTCTCTTAACACTTTGCTTTAAAAATTAAATAGCATCACTTTTCAGAAAAAGGGAAAAAAAGAAGTTTTTATCAAAATGTCAATCTGAAATGTGAAATCTGTTGAAGTTTTTATGTACATTTCACCTGTGTAAAGTTTCCTATAAATATATTTAAAACATCTTATCTTTTATAGCCAGAACAGTTGTCAAATAGAGTTTCAAGATTTTCCTGGAGAGGACTGTATTAATAGTTCATAGCTCTTTTAACAGTTACTGAGGCTATTGTGCTTAATACATAAAAATACTTTTAAAAGTACTAAAAACATTATGTGACCGAGCAGTCGGCAATGGCTAATAGAGACACACAAGCTAGAAAATCAAAACATAGATATGCATACATATCTAAAGACTTTTAATTGGTATGTGATAGGCATTTATCTTCAAAACGGCCAAGGTATATATTTTGCTTTAAAGTTGATACAGCATAATATTTGTATTAAGAAAATTACTAATAAACAATTACAGTTAGTTTCCTTAACAATAGAATACTTGCAATTCTGATGTTTTTTTGAATGAATATAAATTATTTATGAAAATTAAATGTTTATGCCGGAAAAAGAAATTATTTTATATTTCATGTCATATTTCATAAGCGGTCTCCACAGAATGTATCTCATTTAGACAAACCTTCTCTCTTACTAAAAAGGGACATCTTTTCCCTCTTCATATGAAAGCCCTTCTTAAATGAAAATGAGGACAAAAAACAGAAAGCCTAAAAGATATAAATTGGAAGGTTGAATTTTAAGTACAGTTTAGTTTAATTTCTACTTTCGGAAGTTCTCAAGTGAATATTTCATATATGAAGGTTGAAATGTTGTGCTTTTCAAGATTAAGATTCAAAGAGTTTTGAATTATATGTTGCTTATAGTTATGTCTAATTCCATCTTCAGATTCAAGGCTTAGACTGTTATTGATGATCAAGCTTTTTTGTTCAACATGTTTTAAGATCTTAGAAAATGTTTGATAATTGTTTGAGAAATACCAAAAAATGAGAACACTTTTCTTGACCCATCGCTAAAACTGAATATCTCATAATGAAACCAATGACCAATGTTATATCAAGGGCATATATTGTTTGAAATGCCAAGGAAAATATTTACAGATTCAATTGTAAGAAGTAATGAAAACTTTCAGACGGTTCTAAAATACATAAAAATCTTGATGAGATGGAAGCAAGGCCCTGAAAATCTAGTTTGGTGTTGATATGGGAATAAAACAGTTCCATTGAGTCTCAGACTAGCAGGGAATGGTTTATGTAGTCGCCTAATTTACTTGTGGTGGTCTTCAGTTCTGCTGTTAGTTTTTATGTGTGTACTGCTTCCTTTTTGATGGCGTCTGCGTCAATCAGTTCTGGTGATTTTTCCTAATATTTGCTCCGGCCATCAATACTGACTTTTAATGGATTGACACTGATGATTTAGAATATCACTTTCTTATTGATTTTCAAGATCCAGATCTTGTCAAAAATCTCTGCCATGATATTTTGTCCGCACTTTCAAGTCATTATGTTTGCAAGTACCACTTTGGTTTGTGGGTTATTTTTGTTGCACTGATGAAAGCGTGGCATTAATGTTTCAAAAGTTAGAATAACTACGCCATACCCTAACATTTATGAATAATAATGAAATTTTCAGCACAAATGAGTGTTGGTCTAGGGCTTATCATTGATCTAAATGTATACAATTCCAAATATATTTAAAGCAAATTATACTTCTGATTAAAGTTTGCTCGCGTGAAATGTAATAGATTTATCCAGTTAGTTAGAATAATTGCTAAAATAAAATTGGTACTGATATTTATTAGACATTAAGTTACCAAATTAAAGGAGATAAACTGGGTCATTTCAGGACTAAAATATCTTTTTTATATAATTTACTTGAGTGCAGGAGTTTTTAACAGTGAAAGCATCAGAAAATCAATGACATACAGACCTTATGAACTTGAGACCACTCAGAAACAAACTTACCTCAAAATTTAAGAGATAAAATATTGTCTTTGTCTTGCAGATTAAAGAGAGACTCTGTTGGGGAAAGAGAGATGAGGTTTAACATCCACTTGACACAAACTAAGTCATTTTGGGACTAACACATTGTTCAATGTGTATTTCAATAATTCGCTTGCATGTAAGGGTCTTTAGCAGTGGGGAGAAAACCCACGAGGTTGAACAGTAACCCTACCCCTCATCACGTACAACTGCAGAATCGAAACCATGTCAGTTGAATCAATGACAGACCTTATGACAAAGCGTGCACTTGCTAACCATTCCCCCCCCCACCCACAACCAGTTGGGCCAGGACTGAATACCAAACCACTCTGTTCAAAGACTTATGATGGCAATTAAACTATGTGTATTGAGTTAATTAAAAACTTGTACTATCATATTCTGTAGATCTTTAACTTGAAAAGTTAATTTAACTTGAAAAGTAATTTAGCACAGTTTCTTCGGTACAAATGTAACCTCAGAATATGCTAAGTATACAAATAGGTGATTACATGGAGTTTATTACCTATCTTGGTTATTTAATTGCATGTTAACTTATCTGTAGTCAATTTCACGTTCTTCTACCCAACAATGAGTCAGACTTGAGAGAATATTTCTTACAATAAATATATTATGATTCTATTCTAAACTAAAATCTAGGCTAAGAACCAACAGATGTGATAATTTGATGTAAATAACTTTGATACTAGGATATGCGGTTTATGTAACACTGAAATTTGAAGCATGATATTTTATTTCACAATATCAAAATTGAGTTTGTTCATATTATTGTCATTTCAATATGAATGGAAGACATGGTGAAAGGTAAGAACAGGCACCATTCCAAAAGCTCACATAAGACACAGAGGAGTCATTAGCATTTGTAGATGTCAGTTTTGCAACAAATCTGTCTGGCAACTACAAAGTAGTAAAGGTTTTAGCTGTCAAATTACTGGGACCTACAAATTTGTTAGTGGTTTGCAGAGGGTTTCAAATTACTCTTTCAAATCAAAGCATTTTATTTCTAGGTGGCTTAATGCTTGATTTTTAGTAATTAGTTATAAGGTTATTTTCAAAAGATCTTATTTTAAGATAAATTACATTTATTTTCTTGGTGGAAGTAAAAAAAAAAGTCAATTAAAGAATATGTATATGGAACACTGCCTTATATAAAATATGTTTTAACATAGTACTTTTGATAAAACTTTGCAAAAATGCAAATCTCTATATTTTTGTTCAAGCTCAAGGTGGAGGAAATAACCAACTGAGAATTAATTGTATGGAAACCAAGAATCAGATAATCCAGTTCTATATAAAATATGTTTTAACATAGTACTTTTGATAAAACTTTGCAAAAATGCAAATCTCTATATTTTTGTTCAAGCTCAAGGTGGAGGAAATAACCAACTGAGAATTAATTGTATGGAAACCAAGAATCAGATAATCCAGTTCTATCACACAATGACTTTAATGCTCATCTGCTGTGACTTTTGTTTAGAGAATGCAAGCATTGTATATTATAATAAAAATTATGTAGGTTTATTATTTATAAACATATCAGGAATATGAAGACATTTACCGCTGACTTAAACTATTGCAGAAAATAGAGTATGTCACTTAATTGCACATCATTGCAGGATGTGAAACTTTTAGATCAGATCTACCTTGTTGAAAAGGGAAAGGAAATGATATTTTGTAGAAAGTATTTTATCTTCTGTTTATTCTACTAGAGTCTTTAAAAGTCATCAGTCACAATTACTCTACTTTTCAAAATGGCTATGAATGTAAATATTGAGATAAAGAATTGCTCCTTATGGTATATTTAATGTTGAGCAGTAATCAAGAAAGTTGTGTTTTCCGCCCAGAAAAACACGACATTACAATTCAACGCAGACTTACTGAGTTGCTGTACGCTTAATTTACTTGTTATTTTTGATAAAAATGGTGGATTTGTGATTGTCCGTGGAGGACGCCATGTTCATATCCTTGATTAAAAGTGAAGCCAGGCCACATTGGTATCATGACTTCATGTATCACCGTGATAGGAAATATGTCACTTTGCTTCTGATAAATTACCACCCCCGGGAGCCATTTTAGTATTGAACTTTCATACTTTGGCCTTGTGGGGTGTAGAGGTTCTTATTATATTTAGTTGGTGTACAGTGATCAGTTTTCTGTAATGTGGACAGGCTGGGGAGCATCTTGCTAGGATATTTAATTATAGTAAACATGCTCTGTTGACATTTTCAATTGTGAGAATGATTCACAAGAAATGTCAAAACTTGTAAAAACAATAAGAAGAATTTATAGTATTTGAATCTTAACATTTGAACTTCGACTAGTAAATTAACAGTTTCTAGAATACACATATATTTTAAACAGTTTCAGAACCTATTTGTGATTAGTTGATTAGTTGTGACCAGGTGGGAGTCACTGATGCTCAATTCCTGCTATCTATTTTTTGCAGGGATTAGTTCTCTTTGCCAGTAGTTGTTGTATGGCTAATTTTTGATTTAAAAGAATAAATATATGATCTGTCTCTTAATATTAAACTCTGTAATATATGATCTGTCTCTTAATATTAAACTCTGTAGACCAACAACAGATCTTTAACACATTCACATAATTTATCAGACAATAGGTATAAACAAACTTGTCCTGGACCAACAGCATTATATGGTTTGACCAGAATACATTTATAACTAAAATTTTAAGCCAAGTAATAATTAAAAAAGAAATGAAATTAATAAATGGCAGATACAATTCCATATTAAATAGTTGCAGATGTTTAAAACTAAAGAATTTTTGGTGGGAGATATAGGGTTTAAAGGATTTAAAGAAATCCCGGCTGTTATAAAGCCATGGTGTCTCAATGTGTAAGACAATGGCGCAATAAGCTGGAGGTCTCGCATTCTATCCATGCTTTGCCCGAAAAAGTCTTCAGGATTTTCTGGTGTGGTTCTCCCTTATAAGTCATGCAGAATCGTGGGTCTGACAAGGGACAATGTATAGTAGTTTGGATGAGATGAAAAACCAAGGTCCTGTGTGCACATTGGTGTGATTGGAAAAGATTCCTTGGCAGCAGGATCCTTTGCTGCTGTCTGGGCAAAATTTCCCTAATAGCACACTGTATGACGTATGCTGTTCTTCAGTAGCCCAGTCAGATGTTTAACCTCATTTCATTTCATTTCACTTTCGTGTGCTTTTCTATATGGTGTTCCGGTGTGCTCTGAAAAAACCCCATATATCTGAATATGGTAAATATAAAAGATGAAAATTTGTAGTTACGTTAATTTGGTTATGTTATACTAGAATGAATTTTCATACCATGTTAATCAAACTTCCACAAACTAACCAGTGTGTTCCAATAGACTGAAACGCTTATTATTCAAAATAGGAATGGAATGTTTCACTCTCCTATGAAGCTAAATAAACTTGAACTACATTATCATAACATCTGATACTTCAGCAAAGTTTTCAATTCGCACATCAATGTATGAAAAAAAATAAACATATTTGGCTTTAACTTTTATAGATTTTCCAAATTAATATTTGTAAGCCCCCCTAATGTGTAGATTGCCGTAGTTAAAGATTTCTGCAATTTATCTAAACGGAGTGAAATAAAAAAAATGAGTGGCCCATATGTATTTTTTTGCCCTGAAGAAATCATGTTTCAATATTGCGTCTGAGATAAGTTATTTTTTTTTTCTTATTCAATATTAAATACACATGTTCATATGTAATCGTACAAGACTTGATACTCAGCATTTTGTGTTCGTGGGGCAAAGATAGATTGATACGCAATGAATCAACTATTATTCACCATAGATGTTTAAGACAGGTGATACGTCTCTATAACTTAACATAACGTAATCAGGGTAAATAAGACATGGTACGAAGGGAAAGATTTTAAGCCATGACACAAGTGGAGATTACTAACTTTAGGATAGTAAACCAAACGGGCACATGGCGTGGATATCAAATAAACTGATAAATATCTTTGCCTTCCTGAAGTTAACATGTAGAGGCACATTTAACTTGATGGTTTATAGAGAAATGAAAGAGATCTACGGATTTCTCCCCTTCTTCTGTAATAACATCAACCCCATTTTTATACAAATTTCTCATTATTTCAGAATCAGGGATGGAGAATGCCAAGAAAGCAGGAAGTTGTGTTGTAGGCCGAAAGCTGGTAATAGTTATAACACTCATGTCGATAGTCTTTATTTCTCGAGGTAAGATACAGCTTAACACATCCATCTGTTACAAAAGATCTAAACTCGACTCGCTTTTGTTTAGATTAACGTTGTACTTACTGATGATTGAACAACACCAAACTACTAAAACTAATAGCCGACTTTCATCACCTTACCAGTTACAATAATACTCAATATCCCACTTCCAACACCAGTTTCATAAAATAAACTAACCCTTTCCTGTCATTACTAACATAACATGGCTGACACACTTCAAATAATGAAAAACTCATCATATTTATTTTTATCATATCCCAGTTATACAATAAACAAAAGCCGTTTGTTAATAAGGAATCGCTATGAAGATATACTCTGCTATCTTGGCACTTTTGTCTGATGTGCAATTTATTTTGGGCAACAGTGAATAGAACAAGAGATGAAATCATTAAGCAGATATCCTCTATAGTTGCTTCTTGTTCCAGAATTTGCATCAGTTTTCAGTAACAGTATAATCACATGCCGTATCACAAATCAGAAATTATATTTCTGAAACAATCGAAGAAGTCAGTTTTATTCCCAATACAAATGCAAGTTGAACAAAAAATAGAGAGTGAAATGGGGTTCATTGTTCACTTGGCACAAACTAGGTCATTTTGGGATTTACATATGGTTCAATTTTATTTCAATAATTAATTGCTTGCACGTATGGGCCTTAAGCAATGGGTTGACCCGTAAAAACCCCATGAAGTTGGATAGGTGAGCCTGCTCTTCGACACATACCAAGTAGAAACTGAAACTATGCCACTTAACTCATTGACAGACCTTATGATCTAAAGTGTAAGCATTGGCATTAGACCATTCTTCAACACACACACAACCTCCTCCCCCACCCTCCCTCAATGAATAAAATGGTATTCTGTTAATAAAAAAGTATCAGTAGCTACAAAGTCAAATTTTGTGCAACTGGAAATAAAAGAAAAGAGTCAAGCCACACAACAGTTGAAAATAAACATCAATTCAAATAAAAAAGGCCAATGATCAAAATGATGTTCATTGATATTTTGAAAGTTATTCAACATTTTCTGTTTAATTGTGATACATATCTTTTAAAATCATGATTATTTTCTTCCAAGACTTTATATTTATATTGAATTACAATGAACTGTGTTTGGCCTTGTTCATTGATTAATATCCCATTAAGAATTTTAAGTCTAGACTCTATTCTGAAATGAAAGAAGCGAAAATGATTGGAAAAAACTCCCTATGAAAAAAAGATGCACAATTAAAGAACTTTACAATTATTTGGAGATTTTTCTCAATTCTGTGGAGGACCCATTATTTCATCCCTAGAGAAAAAATTATGTCGAAAAGCTAGCCTTTTCTTTTCAGTAGTTGAGTTTTAAAAAATCACATTTAATTGATAGGAAAATGTCAGTGTTGGAAATAGACCATGGTTGTAGATGTGTTAAGTTGAACCTGTAGGCTTTCGCTAACTATGTACGGTGTGGTAAATGATAGGTTTCTCTGTATAGGGTCAATAAAAGCCATAGTTTCCCAACCAGACACCGATATAATGCTTTTCTAACAACAGACCCGACTTCACCATTTCGGTTCAGTAGTTCTGTAAGTATTATCGGAAAGTCAGTAAACATTCATGATGCATTTTGAACACTCATTGCAGTAGGCCAAAAATAGCAAAAATTGCATTGGCAACATGTTTTTTTGACGGGCTGTGAAGGAAAATGTTTCCTATCACAGGTTATTGGTTTAACGATCATGGTGATTCCTGCTAGCCAGTCGGCCATCTGTTTATCAACAATTAAACCAGCTTCATCCTCCTCTAATCATGGGCGGAATTTGCCAAAAATCAGTATATTCTTAATTAGCCAATTATTTCCAGCCAATTGTAAGAATAGATCTTTGTACAATAACACAACTATCATTTCTTTTCAACTTGACCATTTCTCACCTGCCAAGGTGGCAGAAAATTTTAACGAAAATATCATCGTAGATAAATATATTTCCACATGTGTTTACAGGTTCATTTGATGAATTGTCAGAATTTAACAAATATTTGGCTCTAATTTGCAACTCAATTTCTGTGTTAGTATTTGATGGCTACAAGATTTACCAGACATATTACGGTGTTCCAAGTCAAATTGGCGTTGGCAGCTTTCTTAAGAGTTGTTATTTTATTTTTTCTCTTCAATTTTTTTAGACATTTATTTGAAAGATATGTTAATATGTGTATCTTGTACATGTCAAAATATAAGGTTTTTTTTATTGGAAATTTAATTATAAAATAAAAAGATTCTTTATTCAATGATGATAAACAGATCAACTAAATAAGTTAAGAGAAATAACATCGAAAAAAATAGTCATAATCTGTACACAAGTTTAGACATTATTTCTCTTTAATGTACGTTTAAGCTTTGTCTATATTCATTTATAAATTGTTACGACTGCTCAAGAATCAGATTTGTATGAATGAAAAACTGTTATACTTAAGAAACACACAGGAATAATTTTTCTATAAAATATTTTTATTTTAATTCTGTAAATGATTCATATTTACCCTAGCTTTAGCAAAGATCTGATCCCTGTCTTGTACCATGCAATTATTCCAATCAATAGGATTATCTGTCGTCACTAATCTTATTTGCTGGTATGGTAATATAACTAATAATATTCTACAGAATTCTATCATCATAATATTATTTCTAATCACAGAGATATCCAGCCATTCATAATCAACTCAAATGTCAAGCAAACCCGGAGTAAAAATTAGCAAGATCAATTGCTTTTAGTTAACAATTAACAACCAAATGAAGCTGGCAAAAAATAATTGAAATATTAAATTATCATGACTCATATTTTAATGGTACTAAGATTGAATACAGCTGAGTCCAGTTCAACAATAGTGTTTCGAGTGGTTTTATTTGGATGGAACGATTCCTCTTTGAAGTGTCTATCATAATGTCTTGACCAACCAGTCACTAATGACTGTATTGTACTAAAAGACTTTTATTTTTTTCTCGTAAGCTACTCAACTCATCTTGGAGTGTATAACATGCAATAACTTTCTTAAGAGTGCATTAAGAGAGGCTTTTTATAATCTCTTACGGATTTAGTACCCGCTAAACCCTTAGAACTCTTGCTCATTTTTTTCTTGGAGTCAAGGCAATTTGTTGTGTCGAATGTGTTTTGGTTAATTGATATCATGTGAGTCACAAAGCCAGTCAGTCCTTTTATTATTACCAGCATGTAAAAGACATTTTCCAATATGGTAACATCATATCAGCTGACTTAAACACAAAAACTTAACCCATATCTCTCCACATCACCAAGCATTGATGCATAAAAAAATATACCTTCAATTACTTTTGCAGGCAGTGCCACACAGAATTTTATAGTTGAACCACAAAATACTTCAGCAATCCAGGGCAGTACTACGATATTAAAGTGTACAGTGTCTGATCGCAATGGCCAAGTACAGTGGACTAAGGATAAGTTTGCCCTGGGCACTGATCGTAATTTAGAATGGTATCCACGTTATTCAATGATAGGTACTGATGCTCCAGTTGGCAGACCATATGCAATAGGTAAGTTTAGTTATATGAGAAGTGGTACTGGACGTTTGATTATATCTGTAAGTAGTCTTATACAGGAATTAACAAAGCTATTGCAGTGTACTTTACCAATGCACACAAATATTTTGAGTTTGCAAAAAAGTTCTATATAAAACATCTTATGATTTAATAATATAAAGGTTCATTTTGCCATTGTAATGTCATTCTAGTTGAAAGATTTGGTTTAAGACCATTCTTTTTAGTTCCATCATATGATTTACATCAAGATGATGTGGCTTTACTCTACTCTAATTTTGATACAAAATTACAAACAAAACATGTTGTTTCATCTTGATACTTATCAATGATAACTAAATAGGTAAATCACAATGTTTTGGCAGACGCAAGGTATATATACAACTCATGACTTTAAACAGATAACAAATACTATGACTGATTTAAAGTATTTTAAGTAGCGACCGAACATACTATTGCCACAGTAGGTACCACCTTCTATCAAAATACAAACCATATGTATGAAAAAATATATACATATATTCATAAAAATACAAACCGTGTTATCAGGTGATATGAAAAGCTTTTATCTCAAGTGCAGATGGTATCATTGAGTTAGATTAGCACTCAGGGGGTACATGTTCTGACCGCAGGTTGGTCCCTCCAACCTTTTCATACAGCCACTTAGACAGTAAAGCACTTGAATCCGAGGTTAGTGATTGTATTTTTTGACAGGAAAACTGTGATTTTTATTGCGTCTGCTCTTTGGATGCATCAATGAATATATGTAGTGGTTTGATAAAAATATGTACTTACTGCTAAATTGCACTTTTGCAACCCTCCCAAAGTGAACTAAGAGTAATAATAAGGAATTTCTACTGACCCATTCAGTCTATAGCAGATGTCTTCAGATAAACAAATTCCATCAGTGGGAAGATGCAGAAAATGTATTTTGACAGTATTCAACATGGTAGCAAACTGGATTTTGTGCATTACACTTTGTTTTAGACGTTACTCGGCAGATTATTAATCTTAATTTACATATATATAACCCAATAAAACAGTAACTGAAGGTCGAGTTAATGAAGATCGTATATTTGTGGCATCAGGTTAAATGTTACTCATTCTCATATTTTAAATAAAATATTAAAACATCATTTTTATACAAAAACGGAAAGAACCCAAGGAGAAAACTGAGACAGTGGACTTTACTTAAATATCACTGACAAGTTGAAACTCTTATCTTAATGTACAGAAGCTCTGTTTGGCATTTGCTAGGATTTAAACTGAGATCTCTCCTAATACTATTTAATACCATGCTAGGTATTGCATGATAAACCACACTTACAATACAACATCCACATATATAATGAATGATTGAATAAAAGGCTACTGAATACATCTCTACGTTATTTATAGATAATGAATGCTTTTGTCTGATGGTACTATTAATGTTACTAAAACTTAAAATAACTTCATATTCCATTTATGGGGTTCTTGTGTGGGCAGAATGAATCTTATACTGCATTCTCATGAATTTCCCTACACTTTTTGTGCATGAAAATAAAAAATTTTGTTCACAGACTTCACATTGCCTATAAAGTTTGATAAATTCAGTCCTGTTACCATGAAGTTGAGAAGGCGCCCCTATCTCCATACCACATACGCTCACACCAGGGCTTGAAACCACAGCCGCAAGCCAGAGGTGACCGGCCAGCTAGAGGTCGAAGCGCGGCACTCTAGACCACTAGGCCATCCCAACCCCCCATTTTAGATTGAATCGCTCCATATCCTCAATTGGTTGAAATTTTTATCAAAATAGACATTCTATTGCTAATTCTGAGTCAGTCAATTACTGCAAGATTGGTTCATATTGAAACTGATAGGTGAATTGCTATCAAGCATTTGTATTCAATTATAACAACAGTTTCTAACTTTTTTGTAAAAATGGTTTATTAGTCATCGGTAGATAAAGTTTATGATGTGATAAAATAATGCAATGAAATAGTGAATTAGGTTATGCGAATGATGTCAGTATATCTTATATGCGAATGCAACTTATCAAAAACATGTGGCCAAGTAACAAATATAAATTGAATCCCAGGATGCAATAATTTGATGGAGAGTTTGATTATTGATACAAACCAGACGGCACAACACTGGTACTGACCTCTAGTGTTAGTTTGTGAAACCCAGTCCTGCAGGCTAAAAACATATATAATATCTTTATACATAAATATGACTGCACTGTTCATGGATTATCATGCTGTGATGGCAGACTGACTCGTGTGAAAATTCAAAAAGACTGTCGTCTGTAAGAAAATAATATGTAGGCTAATGATATTTGTAAAATATGAGTATAAGAGTTGTGTAAAGTTATTGAAATAACACTAATTTGTCTGAAGCTGAGTTTTATTAAGTTTATTTTTTTGCTAGGCATTCACAGCTTGTTCTGATATAACATAGCTAGAAATATAATATACTGATAATTAATGAATCTTACTAAATACAGGTGTAACATTATACATGTAGACTGTAATTTTACTGGGTTATTGTGGGAACTTTATTTTTAATACATTCAATAATGGTATATTTTCCATTGCTTGTAAGTTGGGGTTCTGATTATGTGAGCAATATGCATAATGCATAGGCAGGAATTCTGAAATTAGTATTTGTTTCATCCAAACCTTTTTCTTGCTCTTCAGATCTAAGTTTTTGAGATTTTTTTATTATTTAAGCTTGATGACCTTTTTTGATTGAAATCAAGCTATAACATTAAGAGAACATGTAATGCATCAATTATTTGCAGAGTTATTGCAGTGACTTTTGTTAGACTAGCTGGGATTATTTTACTAATGGTAAAGATAAAGACTTCAGTCAAATACTGACTGACTCATTGCCCTTCTCATCAAAACCTCATAATTGCTGTCTGGTCAGAGATTTTGAGATTTTTACTGTGGCATTGTTGGCATTTTTGACCAGTTGTAGGATGGACCGTATTGAACTTCAGAGTGTGACTATTAATTTCTATTTAAAGTTTTTCAAAAGTCTTCAGATTCTGGAGACATTGAAATCTTGACAACTTTTATAACCATTGTGGACCTTTAAGCTGCGGGTGGGGTATCTTTTTACCCACAGACAAAAAAATCAAAAGTGATGATGCCCCTTTAATTTACTTGATAATTCTCAAATTTAAAACAACAATATTAAATATTTTAAGCAATTAGTGAAACTATCTAGCAATACAAATTGTTAATCATTAATATTTTAAGTGGGAGCGTAATCATATCATGGTGAGACCATCTTCAAACAGTCAGAATATTTCTCTTTTACAAGTTTATTATGCAATCCAGCTGTGTGAGTGGGCTGATCATTAGTGTGTGAAGATGTCAGACTTAATTAGCGTTTCATTTACAATGATGATAACGGAATAAATTTCCACAAATAGAAAATAGTTTATTTTGTACTGAAATCCTTTATAATAGCATGCTTTAAAGGTATTTTTCTCTTTTAATTTAGATAGAGGATATGGTCATAGATAGTTGTTAGTGATTAAGAAATATTCACTCACTTGAAAATGGAAATTGACTTTGTATATTTATCCTATTAATCAGTGTTTCTTATCTAATTTTCTTATCTATTTTTGTTTAAAGAAATGTGTGATACCAATCAAAGCAAAAAAAAATTTTGATTTTCTTAAATGAAAATTATTTTTTAGATGGTCATTTATTTTCTGGTAAGGTATGTTTATATAATGCTGTATATGCAGAACACCTGATGACACTTTACTTTAGGGTATTCTGGATTATTTTGATATTTAGGAAGTCAATATATATTTTTGTTTTATAGACATAATCATTAAGAAAAATAGAGAAGAAGGAAAATGTAAATGAAAACGATTTAGTTTCATATTTATTTTTTGAAAATCGGGGCTTCAAAATGTCTTAACCAAGCCCAAGACATAATGAAGGATAATACAGAATTTAGAAAAGTTAACTTTGTAATTCTGAGTTCTGAATGACCTAAGTTTTATTTGTTACCTAGGAATCAGCTCCTTCATCAAAACCTTGTTTTATTAAGTAATACAATAGGCATTAGAGAAACTGATTTTATTTGGATAAGTGGATGAATTTTAGTAGAATTACAAAATTATTGCATTATTCCTGCAGTTTCAAAGACCAAGTTTATTGTTCAAAGAGGTTAGATAGCAATCAGACATCTGGTAAAATTGGGAGCAGATTTTGGTGCATTGAGCAGGGCAGCGTGTCCTTTCTAACGTAAACAGGCAACACGGTCAGATTTCATAAAAACTTGAGTCTGGTTTGTGTGTAACTGTGTAACGTTAAACTGGTTGTCTGTATAGTACATATACATAGTGATAACCAGATCTAAATACCTACTACATATGGCTGATTCAACAGGCTAAAATACAAAATAATGACATTTTATGCAGATTATTCTGACTATTTCTTTCAACAATAGCTAAAAGAATGGTGCATGTGCCGCATGTATAAATGCATATGCAATCTGTTGTTTGAAATGTATGTAATTGGAGAGATGATAGAGATCTTAAGGCAGTTTGCATTTGAGGAATATTGTGGAAAGGTCACCTGAAATTGAATCTTTCAACAGAAAGGTTATTTGATTCAGGGGTGCATTTCCCAAATTAAAAAGTTGCAGTGGAAAGAAGAAATCAAAATTTCAAAACAAAATGATTATATGATTCATTGTAAAGTGTTGAGAAATAGTAACATCGGATGTGTTGCGACTGGCCCTATAGGAAGGTGGTAATATGGGATTCGTAATTGTTTCTATCTAAGTCCACAAATAGAATGATTGACATTATATGTA
Source organism: Patella caerulea (assembly GCA_036850965.1). Classification (NCBI taxonomy): domain Eukaryota; kingdom Metazoa; phylum Mollusca; class Gastropoda; family Patellidae; genus Patella; species Patella caerulea. The sequence continues at coordinate 22,249,959 of JAZGQO010000011.1, forward strand.
CCAGATTAATTAAATTCTGTCTATGGTTGGCATCACACAAGCCAGGATAGTGCAAGGTCATCTGGACTCTCTTGTGAAACGAGATTCTTCCTTGTACTATCATGGAAATAACAATGTCAGAGAAAGTCATGCAACAATTCGTTCCCCTGCATGGTCATCGACTTTCAGATATAGAATCACTGCGTCTGCTACAAAACATTTCATAATAATAATGAAAAAATGTGGTCTACACTGATGTGATTATTGATTAACAATGGACTCAGTTGGTGAGCCAATTATATAGCATTAACCTATTAATCAAGGGTTGGCTGCTTTGTTGTTGGAACTATCCAATTTAGATACCAGATGACTCATTAAAACACTCTTTGATGGATAGTGGTCTGTTTTTGACAGTCCGAGGGGGGCTAAGGACATTAACATGGGTCAAATGGACATGTTTGGTGATCTGGATCAAGAGAGGTACGATTTTTATCAAGATCGCCCCAAACTCCGCAGTCCGTGATTAATTACCAGATACCACAGATTATCAAGATAGTTATTAAATATACTGATCAAATATGATTAACCTTATGACAACATGAATTATTATACTGACATTACATTCTTGCAATAACATCGGGATATATGGATTCTGATTGTAACCTCTGACTGAACCCCGCCCCACAATTTCTTGTTTAGTATTAATTAATCAAATTAGTATTAAACTGAAATACAAATAATAGTTTTAAAGTTATCAAATCAAAAACTAAAGTTTCTGAAAATCTGACATGAACTGGGTGAGATTTCCAGATCAAAACATCAAATGAAGGAATAAATGAAATGGTTGTACAAAACACAAATCCACAGAATAACAGAGTTCTTGAATGGTTAGTTTTCATGTTATAGTTTTTTCCTCCTTTTCAATTAATCATTTAAATGAAAATTCCTGTTGTTATCAAAGAATATCAAAGTGAAACCTCTGACAACCATTAATCTTAATGCATGTACAATTGTTGGGTACAATTAGATTACACTCAGTCCACCATATCTGTACTTCTGCTTCCTATCTTTGCAAAAGTGAACTAGATCTATTGTCTATGGTGAGTTCCTGTATAAAATTTGGTCAGAAAAACCCTTAGAATCGCAGACTTAAAGAGTTAATAGAAGTTGACATTCATTTGAATTATGGAAACTCGATTATCTAAAAGCTCCCAAAGCATTTTCTCAATTCCGTTACATATATATTGGCCGGTAAACTGTGTCAGTATCTAGCCAACAGAAATCGGGAAAACGACAGATGCGAGACAATTGACCACAAAATCTGAAAGATTCATTTTTGTTACAAGCCCAAGGCTATTTGCCTTGGATACTTTGTCAACCCTTGGGAACAAAATCAATCTGAATGAAAACATGACTGATGCGGCCATTTAAGAGTTTTATTAAGTGAAGATTTGCCATGGTCAATTTGATATGCATTAAGAGCGTCAGTGAGGATGTTCTTGATCCATGAGTGGTAGAACTCTAGCTGGAACTGGATTTGTACAAATAAAATACTGAGATCTGTTAGTTTAGTATTGAGAGAATTTTAATGTGTCACTATAGAATAGAATTAGAACATTAAATTCATATTAGTGAATTATGTTTGCTAAAAGAAATTCGTTGGTGACGACTTTTCCCCCCCAAAAGGTATTGTCATTGGTTTAATGCCCAAAACTCCACCTTTAAATTTATTTAGATTTCAAAAGCTTTTAATAACTTCTTAATGCTATGAATGTATTGTTATTGTCGTTGTAACTACTAAAATGTTGATTTACAATCTTTTTAGTAATGGGCGTTTAAATCCACTTAATATAATTATATCATTCAAGGATTAACATAGTCCTCCTACGGCTAGTCGGATAACCGTAAACGGTTAGAACTGGGCGGTTAAACGGTTCGAATTCAAGGACACAGTTATTTGGAGATGTCACCCATTACATCAAGTTGTGTCCCATTATATTCCTCTTTTATAACAAAACTTGTCCACTTTCCTTTTATATTTGATGTTTGAAAATATTAGAATGTAACACTCGTCCTGCGAGTGCGAAGTCAACGGCTAAAAAACCAAATCTATTTATCGCACTCGTGGTTGTCATATGGCAAAATGGACTTGGTTCTGACTTTAGCTATTGTTAATCCAATCTAAATACTTTTCAGCATTTCTAACTATATTCTACCTTGTTTAATATTTATTTAAAAATGTAACCACCATTCAAAATATAATCAAAAGGGCTAAAAAATGACATTATGGTTGATTCAGTGCAACATTCAACACGTTTCATATCTTGTAAATTCTTGCGAGAATTCTACTTTAGGTTTAGTAACATATTTTATAAACACATGTGATTAAAAACAGAATCTGCATTGTCTTATAGTTATCGGATATATTGAAATAAAAACTGTTTCAAATTAATCAAGACTTCATCTTGGAATATTAAATAAGTTAGTCCTACATTTATAAATTGATTTTATCGAATGACTCGCACCTTCTGACGAGCTCTGCTGTATGATCGAAATTGATACAAAACCGGTTAATAACCGGTTAATAGCTACGGTTATTCAAATAACAAAAAGTCCTAACCGTAGGAGCACTAGATTAACGTAGTTATCATAAATCTTTACATCATGGTTCTAGAAGTGGGAAATGAAAAAGAATAGACAATAGACCGTTTACCTTATTATGTACAATTATTGAATCAGAACAGATTTCTCATTGAATCCCCACCACACCTTCTGCTTATAAAAAAGTACTCTGACATGAAATTTATTTAATAATGCATGCTAAGATTCTCAGACAGACAAATCTCCTCCATTAAAATTACAACTGTTGTCAGTTCAGATTATACAATACTTCAAATACCAACCATATTAAGACTAATGAACACTGATAGTATTATTTGATGCTCATCCAGTCTATCAATGATCCACCATATTTGAAATTGAGTAACCATCTGTTCCATTATTGTTGTGTTTTGGAGACCAAAGTTGTATGTGATATTTGACACATATAACTTTTCAAGGATATTTTCCATGCTCTATATCGTTGGTCTTACTGAAAATTTTTTGTGAAATGTTGCTCAAACTCTGTATGTATTTATTTTAAAAATGTAATGGTTGCTAGACTCAGAATTTCCAAAATGGCTGCTACATTTTTGGAACTGCAGTGGTGGGCTTCATTATCAATTTAGACAAAAACTCAAACATTCCACGAATTTGGACTACATAATACATATTTTTAAATGTGAAACAGTCAAATGAAATATGGTCAAATGATCATCTGAAAACAGGAGATTGTGAAGCCATTGTATTATAATAAACCTCAGATGCCACTGAAATATTATTTATATATTCTCAAAGTCAATTTATATATGCTTATTTATTTTATAAAGATTTCAAAGAAATGGGATATGATCAAAACAAGCCAAAGCCTTTCTGATATTCTCTAACTTATATTGATGGGCCATTTTTAATCCATTGAATCCAAACCCAGAGATATAGCTACCACTGATATTTTGAAATAAATGTTATATAACCAATTTGAGGACATGGATCAATTCATGGAAAAAATCTGATATAGTCAGAAAATTACCATTGACGATCAGTCAAGTTTTCATTGCAATCTGTAGCTGGCTATAATTCCATCTCTACCACAACCATGCACTTAATAATACAGAACTTATATATTGTAAAAAGACTGGTATAAATGCTAGGATAACTGTCAGGAGAGGAACTAATTACTAGGGATTAAAGATGGATTCATATGTTTCCTGTAACATAAGTAATTGATTTATATTATCATGAGTGCCAAGCAGACGGATTAATATACAAATATAAACTCTTCCTTATGAATATAAATAACGAAACAAGGCAGAGTGTCTCAAATAGCGAGGTAAAAAAACAACAACATAAATACAGTGAATTTTACAGATGGTAATCAAAACTCAAGATGTGCTACCTTGGCAAATTACCACTACTTTGGTTCCATTAAAAACTAAATGAAAAACATAAAATGTACATATGCATATAACAGTATGTGATATACTTGGTCCATTTCATTGTACAGGATTTTAAAAAAAGTAGTGGGGATAGGGAGGGAGCACATAGTAAATGGGGAATATTTGTTATGTCAGCTATCGTATGGTTAGTGTGTCATATCATCATCTTGCATTTTGAGTCTACAGTATTAGAATTTAGTGGCTATAAGTTGATTCTTTATTCCCTTTCTCCACCATACCCACCCCCATTGAAAAATCTATTATGTGAATCAGTGATGTTTCATGCCCTTTGATTTCCTAACAATACATTTATAAGGATGTTATAGTTTAGCTCTGATGTATTTTAGGGGATCAATGATTTTGTATGGTCAATAAGTAAATTATATTTATCTTCTTTTAATTACAGGAGAATATAATCTACAAATTATAGATGTTCAGTTGGAAGATGATGCCATCTATCAGTGTCAAGTTGGTGCAACAGAAACGGTCAAAGGTATCCGCAGTCAGACGGCAAAATTAAATGTTCTGTGTATGTATAATTTACTTATTTTACAACGACAAACACACGCCTCTTGAAAAAATATTTTTGTCTAATTTATTGTCATTTTGGTTAAAAACAGCTGCAAGAATCAGGTCAGTTCATCCTGACCTCATATCAAGAATGTGCCAAAAAAAGAAACGGATTCTCTTCACATTTTGTCGTAAACTTGTTAAATGTGCATTGTTAGATTTTTAAAATGCCCAAGTCTTAAAATATAAAATCATTAAGAACTATTATAAAAATTGCTTGAAGTATTTGATTTCCTAATATTTCTATTGTAAAGTATACTGTATACTATATAAATGTAGTTTTACTGAGTAAAAAACATAGAGAGAGAGTTTTCTATGAAATCTAACGATTAAATTAGATTGAATTGCATTTGAAGATTAGGTCATTAACTCTATGAATGAGAGATAAAAAGGATATAAAAATAATGAGAAAACTCATTAATATTTCATTCCGATACTTTTTTCAAACAAATTTTGAGTGTATTAGTATAGAAAGTAAAGTGGTAATATGCTTGTGTTGTAATCGTATTAAGGAAATAAAACTAGGGCCATCTGGTAGGAAATCTGAGAGGTACTTATAACCAAAAATCCATGGATACAATCCTATTCTAATGCAAAATAACAATATTGAAAAGCCACATAATACAGCTAAAGGAGTGAATTTGCTGGGATGTTACGCCATGCTAGAGTTTTAATACTCTGATTAGACAAGGTGAATTTCTTCTATATGGTTGGACTTCATCACTTGCATGATAGTCAGTGGAACGGTCAGATTAACAAATGCTAGAGTTTTAATACTCTGATTAGACAAGGTGAATTTCTTCTATATGGTTGGACTTCATCACTTGCATGATAGTCAGTGGAACGGTCAGATTAACAAAAGGAATTTTGAGTCCTGGTGTTTCCAAATATTGAACTTTTGAAATCTAATGCTGTCTACTTTTTGTAATATCAGTTCAGCAGACAACACTTTATCACAAAACTGATTGGCTTTCGGGTATCCTCTCACATATGGATGAAGTGATATTCTCCTACATAGCTTCTTTAAGATGCAAAAACAATTAACAATTTCTTTTCATGTTCGACTTCATCTTTTTGCATGCTTTGATGCTTTTGTCTTGAAAATATTGAATAATTGAAGAGAAATCCCTTAGACCGTTAGTTGTACAATTTTTTTGTAATGGCTGTATTATTATTACAACAGTGCGATTAGTCGAGAGAGGGATATTGAATGACTGTTTGATTAGAGAATTTCACTTCACATGAATCAATAGAATTTTCATCTTTCAAGATAAAATAGACATAACCCATCAGAATTAAAGATAAAGTTAGCAATCTGTTGGTCTTTATTGTCAATATCACTTAGAATTAATGATACCTGTTTCCGTACAACTGTAATTTAGAGTTTGAAATATGATGTATGATGTTTTTACCCATACTATATTTAAATAAGATTGGCATAAGCATTAGGCCTGTAATTGGCCACATGATTTTTTATTTAATAATGGTTTATGCTAAAATTGAAATTATCCCCATTATCTTCATAAAGATATGATTAAAGAACGAAAAGAACAGGTTTTACGAAATTAATCTGAATTTTACAATAAACCATTGAAAATATAATTGAGAATTAGACATGCATCAGTGTTTTAACATCAACTCATAATTGCTGTTAAATATTTAGCATTATGTTTTTATAGTTTCTGAAAAAGTATGTTGTTTTTGGGGACGATGTTCTATGAAAAAAGCCTAAGACTCTACCAATTCAACACCAATTGACATAATGCATATTGCTTGGACCTGTGCCCTGATTGAGGGACTTCTAGCTTTGATATGACATCACAATTCAAAGACTGTTGTAAAGACATCATATTCATTTGCTGGGCCATGCTGGTAGTTGCAGGATATGCTGCTTAAAGATGATCAATTAATGCAATATATTTAATACAGATGTTTCTTGTTGCCACTCAATCTATACACAATTAAAACCAAATACACAATTGAAATCGTGGACATTTGTATTCTTCTGTAACTAGCATGTGTGTCTCTCTCTACATTTGTCTGAATTAAGGTTGTAATGATATATAACATACAACTTATATTTTTAAAATTTCTCTATTTCATCAGTGCCTCCTGAACCTCCTACTATTGATGGTGGACCTAAAATAGAAATCGTTAAAGGTAGACCTACAAATATATCATGTAGAGCATTGAACGGTAAACCTGCTGCTGATGTCACATGGTATAGAGAAAACAGACGCATTAGAAAGTCAGTATTTTCCAGAAGTATACCAAAGGAAGATGGGAAACGAGTGGATACTATTGGTATTGTCACGATGAATGCTACATTAGACGATGCAGGCAAGACGATTAAATGCTTGGTTCAAAATGAGGCCATGACCGAGCCTTATATAGTTTCGGCTACAATAGATGTTCAATGTAAGTAAAAAAAATATATCTTTCCAAAAATGTTTTCACCTCAGACATGGAAGAATTGCATGTAACTGTTTTAAATAGAAAGAGGTTGAATAACTATATGATCTAAGGCATGTTGTCTATGCAAGTCATGGGTTCCAAGTCAGGGTTTGTGGAGACAAGATAATAGGGTAACCTGCAAATTATTGAAATAATGATGTTATTTAATTGTCTTTGAAATCTCTCTCTCTCTCTCTCTCTCTCTCTCTCTCTCTCATTGTAGACAAACAATCATTAATTAAAGCAGTGTTTTTTTTTTTAAAAAAATCAATCAATGTTGAGAGGTGCTTTGTTTCTGCTATCACCAACATGACAAATGACACATCATATTTTTTATGGCGGTGAACCATATGCTCCAAACCCTCGAGACTGTCACGCACTGTCGCTTGATTTATAGTAATTTATTTTGTCAACTGGTCTTTCAATTCATCAACCACACTTGTGTCATTTATTGCTTCTTGATTAAAAGTAATTCCGTTGATCGCCCAAGTTTTTCTTCAGGGTTGAAATTAATTTGAGGTTTTTTTAATGTTCATTAATTCACTCTGTTAATGTCGTTTTAATTTGAAAATTTTTTCACTCATTGTGGTTTTGTTTTGAATTTTATTTTTGATGCTAATTATTTCCTACTTCAATATTTCACGCTTTTGCTTGTAAAATGTTAAACATGAAATGTGATCATAATTTATTTAAATGAATGAATAAATTATTATTGAATTTTTTGACTTAATTGCCTATAGTTATTGCTGTGATCAAATAAAGATATAAAGTAATACAAAATAGTTTGAATTAATTATTTTTTTTCTTCAGATGTACCAGAAGTACACATGAGTATAAATAAATCTGAAACTATCAAAGAATATGATTTTTTAAGAATAACATGTAGTGGACGTGCAAATCCTGAGAGTATATCTTGGAAGTAAGTTATATATTTAATTCCTGTGTTTATTGGCACTGTATTTTATAAACATTTTCGCGAAGTATTGATGTAATGAGTTATCGTGTCCCAAACACCAAACAATCAAATTGCTTATCTCTGCTTACCCTCCCTTAATAGAAAATGTTAATCTTCAAACTCCATCAAGGCATTGTCAGGCAAACCTATCTTAATAGTCCCCTGCTTTCTTCAAAAGGCAGGGGTATCATCATATGATTGACTAAAGGAGATTACAAGAATGACATCAAGATGGAAGACAGTTTCTCTATCATATAGGAATCAATGGGAGAAGTAAATAGTATCATTAAACTTTTTAAAAAATGCTGAGTGGTAAAAAGAGTTTTCTACTTTTCTGTGGAAATAATGATTTAACTTTTTTTAGTGATTATGATGTTTTATTGATATTTGTAATTTACAGGTGGTATAAAAATAATCAAGAAATATTGGATGAAACTCGTAATGTTCTCGACATTCCAAAAATCACTCGAACTTATCATGAAGACACTATATCATGTGAAGCTACAAATGAAGTAGGCTCAACTAAAAGACATCATAAATTAGATGTTCATTGTAAGTTATTTTGTAATACTTAGTCTATTATACTTGTACATCAAAAATAATACTTAAACAATGTTTTGTGAATAAAGAACAGACTAAATGTCGTATTTGCTAGGATATCCACAATTCTCTAATAGATACCCAATTAAGAACAAAAATCAATTTGAAATGGAGAAACAGTATTTTTTACATTGCAATTACAAGGTTAGTGTACATAATCTCTTAACATTGAGTATAAACGAAAAATATTTTGAATCCAGTATCTTCTATTTTCAGTGTTAACTGCAAACATTGAACTTTTCAAATCATATTATATCTGTTTTCATTTGACAGATTTGAATACTTTTTGAGAGCAGTTGTTCTGTATCCTCTTAAAAAATAAGTCGAAAATGTGACTATGTAAAATGTAAACAAATTGAAAGATCTTTAACCCTGTAGGACTTGAACCATCCCAAACTACGGATCCCTAGAATGCCCCAAACTGTCTGAGTCACATCAACTGCTGTGCTGCCCCAAAAATACAAGAATGAGCGCCAGTCATATATATGAGGTGGTCTAAAGAACAATAGTTTGGGGCAGTTTTGGACTCTCACTGGCTATATGAACTGCCAGTATATCACTTTACCCTAGGATAACTTGTTTTCAAAGAACTGGGGTAGTCAATGGTTACATGCACCTATTGCTGAAAGGTTAATTCACATTTCACTGATCAATTCTTTTCAATATTTCAGTTGGTCCAAAATTCATTGGTTCACCTAAACATGCTACAGTTGATCTTGGTGATGATGTATCACTACACTGTCAAGCAGACGGTAATCCTACACCTAGTATAATATGGACAAAGAAAGGTTCTAATCATGTACTAGGCAGTACACCAACATATAAAATACAATCAGTAAAGAAGAAAGACATGAGTATTTATATATGTACAGCTACAGTCATGGGTTTCAGTGAAATCAGCCGGGAAATATATCTACTTCAAAATGGTAAGTTGTCATGGATTAAAATCACGGACTGCTTTATTTCTGGGGAGCAGCAAATTGTTTTGGCATGAGTTTTGAACTAATTATTTTTAAAAGTTGAACTTATTATTTTCAAGCTTGTGTTATTCCCCTTCCTGAAAGTACATTGTGTCTGTCTTTAAGCCTATTTTCTTTTTTATTCAGTTTTCCTCCATTGAGATTAATTGTAATATTATATTAGCATATTTTCTTTTAATCAGTTTTTCTCCATTGAGATTATTAAAATATTATGTCAAACATTTATTTTAATCTGTTTTAATGAAGATTATGGCACCTGTGTTACTAAGAAAACTTTGTTTTGTTTAGGTCCACCTCGTATAATGAGTGAAGTTCAACAATATGCTAGCAAAGGTGACACAGCTCGTGTTGAATGTTTAACATATTCTGCACCTCTTCCACAAAATATCGTTTGGTTGAGAAATGGTCAACCAATTAACTACGCCTCATCTGGAAGATTCTCGGCTAAAGAAGAAGATTTACCATTTGGAAGAAAGAGTACACTACAAATATTGAATATTCATGAAGATGATTTTGGTGATTTTAACTGTAGTGTATCTAATAGTTATGGTCAAGATATAGCTACAATAAAACTTATAGAAAAAGGTATATCATATTTATACATGGTTCTGTAGGGGTGTTCAGGGCAGTTCTAGGAGAACAGTAATTGAATGTCCTGGATTTAGATCTTCTTTAACTATAAAGTGTGTCAATCAACACTGAAAAACATTTTGTAAGGTGCATATGAGTGAATATAAAATCAATAATTAGAGTTGACTGCTAATTCCATTAAAAATTTTTGTAAAGTTTGTATATATTTCAAAAATACCATGGTAATCAAATTATTGGTGGTATATATTATGTGTTTCAATATTTCCACCATTAACATGTGTAGTTTATTATATATTTCAATGGTTCCACCTTCCGCTGTTACCATATATAAATATAATTTATCATATATTATATATTTTCTTGTTTCCACCATGTAAGGGGTTGGGGTGGCTAAATGGTTGGTGTGTGTCCCTTGTTCATAAAGGCTGTCATTAAGTCAGTGGTTCCACCCTTGCCATGTATAATTTGTGGTGTAGTTTATTATATATTTCATTGGTCCCACCATTAATTTATTATATATTATATATTTCAGTGGTTCCACCATTACCATATATAATTGGTGGTGTAGTTGGTGGTATAACAGTTATATTTGTTATAGTATTAGTTTGTGTATTATATAACAGATATAAATCAGCTGATACTAATAGTGTACTGGGTAAGCTACAATTTATAAATATTAATCTATAGTTTTATTTTGCCACACTCGGTTGCTGCTACCCTGGCATAATTCTAACCTAGGAATATAAATTTTGTTTGATAATGAAAACCATGGTTTCAAAATTAGTCTGGGGATTAAAGGGGGACAACTCCTGAAATATCTTGGGTTTAAAGAAAATCTTTTCAATTACAGAATTTACTAGAAATTGTAATACTGTAGTTCCAGCTATGTTATTTTACAGTTACCTTTAATCAGTGAAAAACTAGTATTTGAAGTCAATTTTCATGTATTCTAGGTTCCTATACAGATACAGATAGCAGTACTGAAAATAAAAAACGTGAAAAATCTGATTCACCATCAACTTTAATGGATCAATGGAGACAGGATTATAATAAAGATTTTTACCGATATTCAGCTGATTATGATGAATTAAATTATGGCAAAGTAAGTCATTGTCTTTTCTCTGTTTAAAATTAAGACTGGAACAATTATATTATTCCATGTATGCCATACATACCCAGGAGATAATAGGTAACATAGGAGATAATCTGCATTTTCGTTTGAGGTTGAACACCTTCCAACAGAAATAAATTTCGGGATTAGCATGTAATTTTTTTTTCAACAATTCACATGTATGTACAGGCTTTTGGCAGTGGAAGGAAATTGAAGATCCCGGAAGAAACCCATGAGCTTAGGCGGAGAACAAGGATGTGATTGAGTTGACCTTCTGACACTTACATAGATGACAGGCCCTGTGATCTACTGGGCATGCATTAATCATTCATTCACCTGGCCTTCCAAAATCCTACATCAATAATTTGAATCTCTTGTTATTTTTATTTTGTAGGAAAATAAAGGCAATAATAATTCGTATGGGTTTATAGAACCATATCCTTTAAATACATACAGAGAACGACAACCTGGTGAGGAGGAATATCTTAGTGCTAATGATGTTATTGAACCTGTAGATAGGTAAGAAATATTTACTTATATTATTGATTTATGCAATTCACTCATTTATACAACAACAGGTTCATCAGCATTTACATTTCTTCAGCATGATCTGCTTTAGTAAAGGGAATAATTTTAGTAAAAATATGATTTATTTTGTTAAGTATGTACTACATAACTGTAGACACTGACTGTGGACAGGAAAGCTAAGTGGTGACATGTGGTTGGCCCTTAGATCCATTCACTAGAATCTGTTTGTCTATAAATGTTGCTGTATTTTGTCACCTCTGGGCGTCTGTATTTCTAGTTGGTTGTTACATGTGTTCTCCTGCAGTTGCAGTAGGAATTGATATTCCCATTATCATTCATCTGTCTAGTCTATCTAGTAATTATTATGTAACTAAAAAGATACCATAACAGTGAACAATATAGCATCTAGAAGACAATGAAACTATGTTAACCATAAAATGAATAAATATCAAAGCCTTTATTTATATCATATATTGTAAATGAAATATTTGTATAATTTCAGATATGATACGTTACATGGTTATAGTAGTTTTAGGAGTACACCGGTTCCTAATTCTCAATTACCCCCAGCTAGTATCAGTGGTAGTAAACTAGCTACCAATGTGTAGATAAAGAAATATTAATTTATAATGATTTTAAAAAATAATCAAGATTCATCTGATCGATTGTAATTTCCAACAAAAATATTCGACAGTTTGAGGGATCTGATAAAATATACTTAATGGACAACATAATTCGCTCAACATCGTGCAATCATTTTCAAATAAAAAGCGAAAGATTTGAAGAAAAAAAAAAGTATTAAGTATTCGTCCATTTTATTTCATATCTAGTCAAAGAATTGAAGTGTTTTGTGTTAATTTGTGTTAAACATCGACTCGAATAAATCCATTTTTCCACCAACAGACCTCTGTTTTCCGTACATTTGTACATCTGCTAGTCAACTCATTAAGGCAGAAGGAAGAAACATGGAAGTGGTCATATGTACAGTAATACAGTTATAAAGTGATCACATTTTTAGTGTGATTGTGGTTGTGCTATTTTTATTGTCATATAGAAAATGGCAGATGTGAATATTCTATTTATAGAGATGGTGACATTGACAAATTGAAAGTGCTTAATTAATTATTATTTATAAGACTTGCAGTGCGAGACAAAGAAATTTATTTTCACAATTAAAATAAATTCAAGGTACCATTTCATCCATTTTTTTTAAAAAAAAGAAAAAAAAAATCAAGAAAAAAATATGACTGAACAGTGAATATGGATGCAAATGATAGGAGCTCAAATTAATGGAAGGTCAAGGTTCGCAAAATACTCAAAGAGCTTTATTACATTTAAGAACAAAGATGTCTGTGTGACAGTGTGTGATAAGAATTTCACACAATTCCAATGCAATAAAATTAATCATTGTGTGTGTTTGAATTGTAAATAAACTTCCATGGTTTTTATATAAAAAAAATAATCAATTCTGAAGTTGACCTGTGCAAAATCCTCATTTTTGAAGGGAAACTTGTATGAATTTGAATAGCTGAGAAGACTTTTAGTTAGTTATTGTACATAGCAATTGTTTATTTTTTCAATATAATTTATAAATGTAGCGATATTTAGATATACAAGCTGGCTTAATATAATAACATGTTACAGAATGAAGTGTGTTAAATTCCTGCCACTGTGGATTTGTGTGGCCATTATTATTATTACTGTATTAATATAACTACATGTATAATTATTATCATGGTTTATTTTTGGAATAACAAATGTATCAGACTTGTTCAATAATTTCAATTTAAACTGATCATCGATATAAGTAGGCTAACTTTTTATTCACATACTATGAGGGGTGGTATAGTTGAACTACAAGAAGAAATTATTGCACATGTTGATATTGTAGTTATAAAAATTGAATTGTCTACAATCGGTCTTATCCATGAGCCTTAAGGAACAAATTTATGATCTCGATGTGAATAAAAATGTGAATTTTCAGAGCAAGATAATGAAATGTGGCAGCATACAATTCCTTGTGGGCTCTCTAGAAGCTAATCCAATTATCGATACTAGAAACCAAATAAATTTTATTTTATTCATACAAAAATTGTCCCTACTGTGTTTTAAACTTGCATCCGTTTCTGTGTTTAAATTGATCACTGACTTCATTAATTTGATAGTGAACAAGTCTGATATATTTGTGTATGCTATTTATTTTTACTGCAGTGCACTGTTTCACACAATACATGCCTAATTAAATAATATCACCCATTGTTCTTCCTCTCACAAACACATGATATATCTACAGTAAATATAATAGATAATAATATATTATGTTTTTGTATATGATGTGAGAATATCACTCTTCATTAAATTAATCGACTTATATATTATATACAGTATTCTTATCACCACCTTAATACTGTCAAATAAAATAATAAAACATTATTACATTTTGTTTTATATTTCGTCCGTGGTCACTTTGGGTTTCATTTTTTTTCTCTTGTCAACTTTCCATTTTTTTACTAATGTTAAAGCCCCAATAACACTCTTGTTGTAACTGAAAAATATGTCCCAATCTTCATTCTGGTCAACAAATCGTATTATTTTAGAATATTCCAATTAAATGATGATATAAATTTCATCTTAACACACCTATTTTAAAAAATTGGAAAAATTCAACCAATTGATTTGAAAAGTCTAACGTAAACCTTTTCAAATGTGACTTGTATTTTAAAATATTTTCGAACCCTCTGGACAAGTAAAATAGGTTGTAATATATAATTTACACAACGGGTAGGACACTTAAACATCTAGTACTTAGAATAAGGGTATTATTTATTTTCTGGAGCTACCAAGCCAGCAAGAATGTTATTGTCCCTTTAAATACATTTTTAATTTCAAGATAATTTGCTTCCATTCCTCTCTAAAAGACCTAAAGCCACCACTCCTCCCAAAAGCATTCAGTGATTTTCTATTTTTTCTCGCCAGTGATCTTTTGAAGAGCTATGCAAGTAGAAAGAATTTGAAAATCCAATAATTTGATATCATCAATTAGATTCAAGCAAAATGAGATGGGATTTTTATGCCTTACTTTAGGCCTGCAACCGAACTACTGAAGAAGTCCATATTCCATGCAGTATTCTATGGGGGAAATACTTTGCCTGGACAACAGTGCTGCAGTCTGTAATTATTTCAAATTCCAACTGTCACGATGTCTTCTACATGCACAACATGTACATGTGATCTCAGTTTTTTGGGCGATCCGAATGAATAGCTACTGTTCATTACCAGACTTGCAATTCTACACAACTGAAACCATGTCGGAAAATCCTTTTGTACTTTCTCAACCAACACTTGCTAGCTCCCCATACCAGAGTAACCTTTGTCCAAAATGCACTGAATCTTAAAACATTTTGGTAGTGGCATCATAAATATCTGGGTTTTACATAGGCTAAGCCTGTTCCCCAATCCCATTCAGACAACCTGAATAAAACATTGTTTAAAAAAAAAAAAATCCATAATTGGTTAGGGCCTGAATAAAGAACTCTCTTCCAAAATACAATATACATGTATGCTGGGGAAAAGGGCCCCCATTTGAGATTTCCCTAACATTCTACAGGTCACAATTTTTATCCCATATGTTTAATCTCCCAAGTTCGTGGTTCCTTTCGATACTGTAACTTCATGAATTATGGTCCCTGATTGTATGAATTATCACATTTTTAGCTTGTGGACAATGTAGAGGTCACAATTTTTATCCGATTTTGATGACACTTAAAATGTATGTTTACAACCCCAAATCATAGTTCCTGCTGATATTCGCGCATATTGGACCATAGATTCCTGGATTATGACCCGTTTCCAATGATGGTGAAGTTCGATTTTTGTGAAAATTGGACTGAAATTGCCCGGCAAAATGGCCTCTGCTGGTAGGCAATTAGTGTAAAAGTATACAGGATACAGTCATAAATGAAAAGTTTTTAATGGTATTCAAGAATCTTCTTTGATTTGTTTTCAAGAAGTTTCTCCAGTAAATGTGACTGCAGTTCTAATCATTTGGAGAGTCCAGCTTTTTTTTTGAAAATAAATTAGGTTCATTTTATTGATAACAGTGATAGCCTCTTTCAAACTTCCTCATACTAATAAACAACAAGATGAATTGTGTGTTTCATGCTTTTATTAGCACCTACAATATAACAAATTTATTATGATGAAATATTGTACATATCATAATACTATACAATAACAGTTTAATACTAGCTGTTTATCAATTTTATAACATAATTCATAGATATAGCATCCTTCTTAAACTTATCTAACCAAATATTTATGACCCAATATTCAATTCTTTAGCCTGCATTCTATCAAAGCTTGTTGCGTAAAAACTGAATTGCTGTTCAACATTGTTTATGATGGTAATTATGTGTGTTGTGATCCAGTGTAAACAAAGCCATGTGAGAAGTTATAACCAGAAACTTGCGCTCTGTAAACACTAATTAAAGGGCAACCAGACATTTAATCAAAATATAATATAGATACCAATGTGATAAAATATTAAAGAGTTGTTCTAACCAATCCGTGTTTTAAAAAAATATAACATGATGGTAATCACACACTGATGTCTAAACTACTCGAAACTAAAGTTTACTATATAGAAACTAAGAGAAATGGATTGTAAGACTGTGCAAGTACGGTAATTTAACTACAATAATTTCTAATAAATATTTTTTAAGAAAGCAAGTGATAAACAGTTTGAGTTAGAAATAACGCCTTTTAGGTATTTTAGCCGTTTATGATGCTAATGGAATGATAATTAGTCAATTGATGTTCACTATTGAATGTTTATTCATTTTTTCTTTTAAGAACAATGTTTGATCATATTTACACCTCTATATCATGTGAACTTATTAGTAACCTAAAGAGGGCATATTTTCATTTCATTTAAAGCAATGTATTACTGTCTTAAAAGAATTTACCACTTTCTATCACGATGTCACAATTCAATATCATTCATCACAAATTAATCACTAATTTTATTTACATATTCTAAATTTAAGAATAAATTATCTTTTATATAATTCATTGCTAATTTAATTAACATGGATGTTTAGGCTATTCTAAATTTATCAATGAATTATGTTTAAAAATTGGCTCACAGCCACATCAGTCACATTTTCTGTTCGAAAAAAACAAAACAAGTAAGCATTACATAACAAATATATAGCCTTGTAGAAATTTATATACAATTATTATCAATCACCCTGACCAAGGTACTTATATATCCAATATAATATATATAAAAATATACATAAAAACGTTTTATGTGTCGTTGCGTACAAAAAGTGCATTCCATAAAATACTATCTACTGGTCATTCAAAAAATATGTCTACTCGATATGGATTTCATATCTACAAGTACGTGAAAAATTTAAAAATAGATCTACATTTTAAGGGATCAATAATAACAAGCAAACTAACCAGACAAGTGGCGTTAAAATAATCTATGACCATCATCAATCATTCTGTATAAATCCTGTATAAATCTAACTAACATGCTATTATAGATGTGATAGATGTTGTTCATAATGCAGAGTGTGCTAACCCCTACTACTACTTTACAGTGGGTATGCTAGTTTATCTGTACTTTTTTAAAATATATATAATTACAACTCGTTAGGACTGATGATACTATATTCTATATCATAATAACGTCTCTTTGCCTATCTCCTATTAACTTACGTACATAATCACAAAGACAAGATCTACCTTAAAGTGATATCCCCCCCCCCCTTGCTGCCCAAATTCTAAATTTGTAATTTGCAAACCATTACCATAAATTTATAAAAATAACATTTCCCTTTTCTTTAATAAAAAAAATAACGTATTTGCAATATTTTGTGCAAAAGTTTTTTGAACTTCTGTAAAGAAAACATTCTTTCTGTGTGTTACAAGACATTTCTACATATTATATTGTACATCTACATAGTACATCTATGTACATTTTATAAATGAGACAAAGTGAAAACATCTGTTGATGTTTGAAACCAAGAGATTAACAATACAAACAATTAAACCTGATAATATGATAAAATAATGGGTTAGACGATAACAATAAAATAAGCAAGGCACATGTTAGTCAATAATCAACAATATATAGGAAATATCTTTATAAATCACACAATGATTCATTTGATATTTGCTCCCAAACTACTCCTATATTCAATTCTGTTTAATAACCACAACAAGATCAATTATTCTATTGAATCTATTAATTAGATTATAACCCCTAAATAATAACTGCCGTAAAAAGAGAAGTATTCTAATTTTAATAATATCAATCCTTTGTAAAAAAAAAATAAAATATCATAATAGAAATAATTATGGTAAAAAAAAAAATCTGTTATGCTAAAAATACTACTGTGTTCAAGAAAAAATTCCGATATATCAAAAGAGTGTTTTTTTTTTAAAAAAAATATCAATAATAAAACGTACGAAACATAAAATGAAGAAACTGAGCAAGTTAATAAGTAAAAATAATATAGAAAGGAATATTTATCACAATAAGTCAGCTGTATAAACTAGGAGTGACAATACATCTATTACACATTTGTTCTGTATAAACTAGGAGTAACAACACATCTATTACACATTTGATCTGTAAAACTCAATATGAGATGATCTGTATTCATCAAATAGTGTGCATTTATAATCATTTACTACTTAATTAAGGAGACCATTTTTTTTTTATATGGAATAAATATAATTGTGTAATGACTTATTTATCTTGTTCACATTGAGGCAGTGTGCCTGCACATATCCCACCTGGTAGATATCCTCAATATGAACACACTCTGTCGTCATAGAGTACTGTCAAGTACAAATAGATTCAGAGAAGCCAACATAACTTTGGTGTGAACGCAAACCTTTTTGTTTTACATCGTCAAAGTGCTTGGATGTAGGGGATTGTAAAACATTTGCTTGGTAAAACTGAATGACCAATTAAAACTATCTAAAACACAGGAGTGTTAAATATCAGCAATACTCTGGTAATTGTAATCAACACTGACAATCTGGTTATTTATCTCCCTTTATTAATTTGGAAACCTATCTGAATGGTCTATAGCTACGTCTACACTAGCAGCATTCACCGTCTACACTAGCCTTTTAAATCCAGTTTTTTTCCTAAAAGCCGGCTTTTTCAATTTCTCAATCGTAAAAGCCGGCTTTTTAAAATCCGGCAATTATTGAGGGATTTTTCAAAATCAAAAAGCCGGCTTTTTCAAAAAACCGGCAATTTTATGTGTGTAGACGGTAAATCCGGGATTTATCATGTACCCGGATGTCAAAATTGACTGAAGCCGATGGCGTAATAAATAAACCGGAAGTTCCACAAATAACGAAGGTCGGTGTTCATCGTCTTTTTCCGTTCAGTCAGTGTAGACGCTACACTTGAAAAAGCCGGGTTTTGAAAAAACCGGGTTTTTAAAAAGCCGGCTTTTTCAAGCCTAGTGTAGACGAAGCTTATGTGAACAAAACCAACAATTGCTAACGCAATACAACAATAAAAGAAGTTGTTTTTTGAAATTCATATGTTGGAGGGTAGTATATTGTATTTGTAGTATAATAAATATAATTGTTACACCCCTAGTATAACAGCTGAGTTGAACACTTTATAAACATGAGCACTGTAATGAATATATTTACAGAAATAAATGTTGATAATAATTACTTACAATGGAGAGAAGTTGTGAATTAAAACAGACTAATAAAAAGAAGTTATGAATTAAAATTGACTAATATAAAGAGTAAAATATTCTAGAGAAGTAGTTATAAACAAATAAAACAATGTTTTAAGTACAATTATTAATAATATGTTCATAATAAATAATTATATTTGCGTTTACACCTAATCAAAGCTCAATTGATATTGTATTCGTTAAGTGCCACATTTTTGGCACCGGAGGCTGTATTTAGCATTAAGCTTGTTTATACTGCAATATTGACCTAAAGTGTTGCATCATCAATACATGACTTTTTTGTAGTACACTAAATATATAAAGAAATGTTAATATTAAGATCTAGAAAAAATTTGTTCAATTTTTTACCATATTTACACAACAAAAAATAGGGCAGTACTTTGTCTGGACCTGAAATTGTGCAACTCAGATCTCAGTGTGGATAACTGTCCTTCTATGACAATGAACATTTTCTTGAATTTGGTAATGACACACACATTCTTATATGCAAAAGTATTACTCTTGATATAGAAATTAGATCTTCTACTCCCTTGATGATATTTATACGGTTGAATCATGTCCAGCGTGATCCCAACTTACTCAAGTGGTCTGAATCCAGATTAAGTACTGTTTACATGTACTTGATGTACATGTATTGACAGTGAAAATATCTTGGTACATGTATTTACTGGCTACCATAATCACATTATTCACATTACCATAACCAGCCAAACAAAACCATACCAAGAATATTTTCGACACAAATACTTGTGAATTTTATCATGAAAAGTTCATGGTATGAATTTGATCATGGCCATTTCAGGACTAGTTGTATAATCACTGAACGCTTATCTCTGCTTCATTCACAAAATTAATATCAAACACAAAAGAATAGAGATTGTTTGTCACAAGATATGGTGGATGCATTATGAGATTCTACTATATATATACACATGTAAACAAATTTTCTTGCAATATATATGATATTGCCATGGACAATCAAATCAAATCAACTACAACCAAAAATTTCAATGCGTGATGACATTTATCTTTGTCATTCATAGATTTGTGTTTTGTTAAATCAATCAATATTTTTACCATTTATTTCTGGGTGTTACAGTTATTGTTTATTACACTGTACTTCAGTATCCATCTTTAACTCAGAACAGCTTTATTAGCAACAGGTTTCAATGATTTCCTCGCATTGTGTAAATGTTCAGTGTTCTGTAAAATAAAATATTAGAAAGTATTTGTTATAGGATCAGGTTTATATAAAAGATATAGACTGCTAGGCAATGGATGACACACCAATGCAAATGTGCATGGCTCTGACGACAATATACATCCAAATTCTATGTGATTGTATAAAGGCAAAAAAATAATTAATGATCTATTCAATCATAGAAAAGCTGAAATCTGACTGGTTAAGCAATTGATGGGGGGAGGACTTGAATGTTTTAATAGATTTAATACTTACTTCATTTACTTTGGGTAATTTTCTTTCTGCTGGCTTCCAGATTGGATCTTTTTGATTTTTTAACTCTACTTCCTCTTCAAATGTACGTTGAGGTTTAGGTGGTGGCTCTGATGGTCGTGGTGGTGATATCCTGGAACTTGTTGGTAGTATATCTTCTGTAAAAGCACAATCACAGATTTTAAAAAGACAGTTTGACATAAAGGAATGGATTTTAACAGTTTTCTCTGCTATAACATACTATTTTGAAACAAACCGTTGGTTAAAATTTTTCATAAGTAGAATTTTTCCACAACATCAGTGTTTTAGCCTTATAGTTGCCATGCAACGAAACATACGCCCACAGCAGCTAAATCGTCCGGGCAGTCAACAAGGGTTGTCGCATATTTTTACTTTTTTTGCTAATGAAACATTTGTAATACACTAAAAACTGATTAAGAGTAACGGCTCATTATGTAATTATCAGAAAATCATTAGAATTTGATTGCTTTTTATAAAGTGTTACCCCACACTAACAATTAGTATATACATGAAACATTTAATATCATGGATTTAGCTGTTCAGTTATCAAAATTCATTGAAAATCAAAATACTTGTTCGTTTCAACACCTTAAACTCTGTGTATCAATCTAAAGTCAATCGGATGATAAGTTTAGCCTCTATAGCGTAACAAGATTTTTTGAAGTTATCAAGGGAGATAACTCTGGCAATAATTATTTGAAATCTCTGAAAATCAATAGGCTTCTTCGTCTCATGACCCTAAACACTGTGTGTTAATTTAAAGTCGATCGGATATTAACTTTGGCCTTTAGAGCTTCCACAAGATTTTTTCGAAGTGATCAAGGGCCATAACTCTTGCAGCAATTATTGAAAATCACTGAAAATCGATAGACGACTTAGTCTCATGACTGTAAACACTATGTATAAATTTGAAGTCAATCGGATATTAACTTTGACCTCTAGAGCATTCACTGTGTATAAATTTAAAGTCAATCGGATATTAACTTTGGCCTCTAGAGCGTCCGCAGGATTTTTTGAAGTGATCAAAGGACATAACTCTGGCCTCTAGAGCGTCCACAAGACTTTTTGAAGTTATCAAGGGCCATAACTCTGGCACTTATTATCGGAAATCGCTGAAAATCAATAGGCTTCTTCGTCTCATGACCTTAAACACTGTGTACAAATTTAAAGCCAATTGGATATTAACTTTGGCCTCTAGAGCGTCCACAAGATATTTTCAAGTGTTCAAGGGCCATAACTCTGGCACTAATTATCGGAAATCGCTGAAAATCAATAGGCTTCTTCGTCTCATGACCTTAAACACTGTGTATAAATTTAAAGTCAATCGGATATTAACTTTGGCCTCTAGAGCGTCCACAAGATATTTTGAAGTGATCAAGGGCCATAACTCTGGTAGTTATTATCGGAAAACGCTGAAAAACAATGGGCTTCTTCGTCTCATGACCTTAAACACTGTGTATAAATTTAAAGTCAATCGGATATTAACTTTAGCCTGTAGAGCGTCCACAAGCAATTGTGGACGACGGATGGACGGACGGACGGGGGCGACGACAATATACGACCACATTTCAATGTGGGCGTATAAAAACTGGCCGTCATTTGAATGTGCGCTGTATCATA
This sequence comes from Patella caerulea, assembly GCA_036850965.1. Taxonomy (NCBI): domain Eukaryota; kingdom Metazoa; phylum Mollusca; class Gastropoda; family Patellidae; genus Patella; species Patella caerulea. Next base: position 22,272,600 of record JAZGQO010000011.1, read on the forward strand.
AGGTCTGTCATTGAGTCAACTGGTGTGATTTCAATTCCCCAGTTGTATCTAACAAGGAGAAGGGTCGTCTGTCCAGACTCTTGGATATGCTCTGGGTCCTCAGCTTTACTCCTACTGCTAAAGACCCCTATGCGCCAGAAAATAAGTGAAATAATACTAATAATATGTTAGTACTGAAATGACCAAGTTTCTGTCGAGTGGACAATAAACCCATTTCTCTCTCTCAATCTCATTTGAATAGGAATTAAGCTTACAATACCCTGGGGGCATTCTACTCTTTGAGTCCTGTGTCCTAACCAACTGAATACCGAATCCACCAAATTAAACAGATTTATTCTGAATAATTATACAGAATATACCTTTTAGAATTTAAAGCTGTTCAAGTCTGTATTAGACTGGCCAAATTATTCAGAAACTTGTGATCGATAACCACGAGAGTACATGCTTGCCATAAAAAATTTCAAACTTACCATAAATATGATTTTCTTTAGGTGTTAAATCATTATTACATGTTATATTATCATTATGATCTCCTGCTATCATTGGCAACCTATAATATATAATCACATAATGTAATACACTTTGGCTAGTTTACCATGCTTTATAGATTCTTGTGTGATGCAAATAGACATTTATTATTATTATTATTAATTTGCATTGTCTTTGCATAGTCTTTGTTTGATCCCAAAATGATTGTCTTTAGTAAATTTAATCAGAAAAACATGACACAATTATATGGAATACAAGTAACTTGAATGTTTATTTCTAGCAACAGTTCTATAAGGGTTCTCTCATCTTTATGTACAATATAATTTGTCTTGCCTAATTCATTTACATATAATACATATATATACTTAAAAAATAAAAAAATACCTTTCTCTTAACCGCTTGAAAAATCTGTCTGAAAAAGTAGATAGAGGAGAACTCATTTAAATGAATCAAAACACAAAGATAACTCAGAAAACAATTTTGCTTGGTTCTAATAAATAATGTCACTCTGTCCTGTATTGCATTAACAAAAGAGATGACTCTAAAATGTACACTCAAAATTTTGATAACATTCTACCATCAACTTGTACACAGCAAAATATGTTCAAAATTTTAAAATTCCTCATATCCAAACCTCACTAAGTTCCATACAGTGTTCTTTTAGCTTTAACAAGTAAATGGGCAGACAACTCTGCATATGTTGATTGGAAAATATTGATATTTGATAAGGTTTTCCTTACGACCAGATATGTAGCCTACAATCCCTACAAATCTGGGGAAAAAATCTGTGAAGAAATTGTGGATGGACAACAAATACAAGTGATGGCATACGTACACACTGACATGATAATTACAAATAGCCATCATGCAGTTTGCATTTAAAGAGTTATTTAATCTTTTGTCAATTTATATAAGTACTAACTTTATTCTATCATTCTAATTTTCCAGACAATAAGAATAATTTAACCTGAGGGAATATGTCTTTAATGATATAAAACCTTTATTCAACTTATCTATACAAGAAAGAGATAAAGCACAATAATACCTTTTTTCTTAAATGTCTTTGTCTTTCTATTTTTTTTTATACAATATGTAATAACTACAATAAAAATTAGTAGTAGTACAGCGGCACTAACACCAATACCTATATACATAGCTGTATCACCTGACATACCAGCATTAACTACTGACGTATTTAATTCTACAAAATATAACAAAATATATTTTACATATAAGACATAATCTTTGAAGAGAACTATATTTACAGGAATTAGATATGTGGTGTGTGATTGTTGGTATATCTAGGGATGCATAGATTTTCTGTCTGTGCTATTTCAAGAGTAAATATATTTACTGTACACAGTACTGACCTGTTCAAAGGGAATTATTCCGTTCACTCACTCAGTAGATGTGTATGGATTCTATGCCTGGCGTCATGGGTTCTATGCGGAGCACAAGTGTACTAGGGTAGACTGAGAGGAAGAGATTTGGTGGGTACCATACACGATACTAATTGTAAACAGTACGACATAGGTACAACAAGTTTAGGTTTAGCAATAGCAAGCAGTCATTCATATAAAGGCTCATACCATGTTTCATCAAATTCGAATGAAAAAGGTCCAAATCAATTGTATATATAAAAATACTTTTGAGCCTAATGAAAACGGGTACAGAAAGGCAGTTAGTTGAGGCAGATCTGAAATGTCTTATGTTCAGATACAATTTGCGGCATGTCATAATTGAAAGAAGAGAATATTTGAAAATATTTAAGTAAACTTACTTGCAGTTGTAACATTAATGGCTTCTGTAAATTCACTTTGACCGTACACATTTTTAGACACAACACGGAACGAATACACTGTTAATTCTCTTAAACCTTTTATTTCTGCAGAAACAGGTGATCCTTCCCCGGGATCACCGTAAGTTTGATTATGAAATGTCCAGTTTCCGTACAAATTTTTATATCCCACTTTAAACATTTGTTTGGCACCACCATCAAAAGATGATGTCCAATGTAGCATAAGTGTTTCTGCTGTAATGTTTGTAGCTCTGAGATTCAATGGAGTTGATGGAGGTCCTAAAAAAAGCAGTTTAAAATCTTTTAAATTCCATAATGAAATGACTTACAAACGTCGAAGAACCATAGTATGTTACAATCTGTGAATATTAACAATATTGTACATGTACTGTGAAATGCAAAAAAAGTTGAATCAAATAACAACAATTTATGTTAAGGGTCTCCAGTCGAAAACCATGTCACAGTTTGATGGCCAGAGTATCAAAACTTTAGTGGTTCAATTTTGCGTGTGATAGGTTGTTTCATGAAAATAAAATATTTGCCCTTTGACTCCTGACCTTTCAAATTTATGAGACAAATGTTGGCGTACTATGTAAGATCTATGCACCAAAAAGCGAGTGTGTTTCAAATCAGTCAAGACATTTAAGAGCTGCTCTGAAAACTGAAAAAAATCTGTTGGACAACTAGATCTGAGGTCTGACATATTATGCACATTTGGTCCATACAGAAACAGCAGTGTTGGGGATGTGCACCGGACAAACAAAACCACACAATGGCATCTTGACAATTATGGTAAATGTTTGGCTTTACACTGTTAACAAATACTTAATTTCTAATTTTAGAGTAGAAAATACAATTCTACCTACCTTTCTCCTTGAAATGAAAAGTGATATTAACACCGCTAGCTGTTTTCTTATTATTAAATTCAACATTATAATAACCCAAATCACTGAGAGAAATGTTTGTTTTTGTCAACTTAAACACAGTCATATAGGGCCGAGTATTGTCATTATTGGTCTCAATAACAAACGCTGTACTTTGAAGAGAAATACCATTATGGTATATATTTTTTATCGAAGGTTGGGGATAGGCTACCACTCTTAATATAATATCCACACGGTCTCCAACATTTGGCGCAAATTCATCCTTAAAATAATTTTCGTCATCAATTCGAGGACTACCTGTAAATTAAATTCATAAATTGTCATGAAATAAAATTCACTATAACCATTAAATTTGTATTAACATATATTTCTTTTAACACAATAATAAACAAATTATTGGAATTTAAGTCAGAAAACAAACCATCCTCTTCACAATCGCGCTTCATCGCGAGAAAAGCCATGCAAATCATTATGAGATACTATATTATTAACACAACACTCGGTACAATCTTTTGACGACTATGTATACAACTTTATAATGCAAATCATGCGACTATGTGGCTTCCATACATGTGCATTATTCTGTACTGATGGTACAACTGTATAGTTACATAGTGGAGGTCGTTCGTAGCCATGTTTAAAAATTGGGTTTTGAAAAAGATGGCTATTTTTCCAGCGTGCAAAATGACTGATGGGTTAGATCTAGTTACAGTCATTTTCCATAACCCTCAGATTTGACTGGCATACAATGACCGAAGTGAAACCCATGCTTCTGACACTGACCAAACGTCTATTTTGAGTTTTCAAAAAATAACTGTATACTTACATTGTACTGTAAGGTAGAAATCTGGAACTGTTTCGGAACCATAATTGTTAGAAACAAGTCCACGATACATTCCCATATCATTACAGTTGATATCTATTATACGTAATGTACTGGTATATAAATGTTTTTTAAAATCTGCAGGAATGTCTATTATCGGTCCCTTCCACAACATTTTTATATTGTCTTTTTTTATAAGTTGACCGTTGTTTTTCCATGTAACATCAGGTTTAGGGTTACTGTCTAACTCGAGACTTATATCAATATGAGATTTCTCTGGTACAGTAACATTCCGCACACTACCAGGTGCAATACTTGCAGACTCAATAACAGGTCCATCTGTTTAAAATAAAACATACATCAATAATTCAATCATTTAGGTGAACTGAAATGAAATATCAAGTTAAACATCCAACTTTTCGACATCTACATGTACATGTAGCTGCCCAATATTGATGACAGACACCATTCTGTGTGCTATGCGGGAAATTTGCCTGGACACCAGTGTTTCCATCTACTCTATATCGAATTCCCAGAGTCAAAGAAAGTAGCTTTAGACTGTAACTTAAAGAGATTTACTCTTTATTAATAAAATTACAAGCGTTAAAAAGTAGTTTTGGATTGTAATTGATGGAGATTTACTGTGGTGGCCCTGTGTTTCAATAGGAACGGAAATGAATAAAGAAGATGAAATAATATGACTTTAAATGTGGATTATAATTAACACACACAAATGTACACCACAATAGATATATTCGCAACTGCAGATTTTCACATTGCACAATAGACATATTCACAGAGTCAAGTTATGTTGAATATTATCGTTTCATTCCAACCAAGCTCCTTGTTGTCAGTAACGTTGGTATTACTGTGTTTGTACCTTCAAAATATTTATCAATTGATTTTGAATGGGTGTACGTTATAATACTAACATTATGCCAATTTAATTCTTTATTTCTTTAAGTCTACTGACTCATCAGATAACACATATACACAAACACAATATATACACGGCAAGTAAATACAAACATTATAATTACATACACACAAACACAATATACGCATGTCCATTAAATACAAACAGACAGATAGTTTGGGGATGGGGTGTAAATAAATTGTATTAAATTGCTAGCCTAAATTTAACATGACTGGAAAATGCAGTAATTATTATAAGCTTCGTAAAATCTTCAGAACTTCTAAAGTGACTTTAAGGGGGAAATAAGCTAGATTATTACCACAAAATAAAACAACAAAAGATAAATTAATAAATAGTTGAATCAAAGGGGAGCGGGGGAGGGTGGTACATTTTAGTTAGGTCAGTTTAATTATTATTTAATAGAGTGGTTCTTTTCTTATCTGCAGAAATGAGAAATTTGCCAAGGTTCAGTATTTCGGATGTAGAAGTTGTACTTAATAAGTGAATTAGTTTAAACATGTTAGGATTTTGTAAGAAGTATGGTTTGATAAATTGGTGACGCAATTCATTATAGCAAGGGCAGCTTATAATAAAATGAAATTTGTCTTCTATGTCATTTAGGTTACAAAGTGTGCACTTTCTTTCACTACGTTCTATTTTATTGTATCGGCCTACTTCTATATTTAAATTATGCGCGGAAATTCGGAATTTGCTTATAGTTTTAACAGCAACACAAACTCCATTCATGGTGGGTTAACGTCATGCGAGTGGCAACTTCATCAACGTTAAATGGCTTATCAATAACACAAACTCCATTCATGGTAGGTTTATGTCATGCAAGTGGCAAATTCATCAATGTTAAATGGCTTATCAATAACATAACTCCATTCATGGTAAGTTTACGTCATGCAAGTGGCAACTTTATTAACGTTAAATGGCTTATCAATAACATAAAATCCATTCATGGCAGGTTTATGTCATGCAAGTGGCAACTTCATCAATGTTAAACTCCATTCATGTTAGGTTTACGTCATGCAAGTGGCAACTTTATCAACGTTAAATGGCTTATCAATAACACAAACTCCATTCATGGCAGGTTTACGTCACGCGAGTGGCTACTTCATCAATGTTAAATGGCTTATCAATAACACAAACTCCATTCATGGAAGGTTTACGTCATGCGAGTGGCTACTTCGTCAATGTTAAATGGCTTATCAATAACATAAACTCCATTCATGGTAGGATTACGTCATGCAAGTGGCAACTTATTAATAACATAAACTCAATTCATGGTAGGTTTACGTCATGCAAGTGGCAACTTTATCAATGTCAGTCCTTCACGTTTAAGGCGCGCTTTCGCTCTTGCGCCTCCTGACGCACCTTGACTTACATGTAACTTCGGAGGAGTCATTAAATACGCTCACTAATTAGCTAAATCGCTCTCCTTATTGAGATTGATAAACTATCGTATTTTCAGTTTTTGTTTATTTTTAAAACTACATGTGTTTGACCTCCTCCAAGCAACAAGCATTCCCTATATACGGTCCATGGTAAAACTAGAGCTGCCATTATTATTTACCAAACATATTGAATGCTAATGTAAGGCTCATTTTAATTGGGTAGAAGTCTAAAATCAGCCAATAGAATACGTTGTTACTTGACAGCCTAATATGTCGCCGGATGTTGATGTAGAATATCCGCGTGAATGATAGAATGACTCCAATGACTTGTCTAGTAATAACATTACGTTGTTTAAAATGTTTTGATGTACATGTACCGCTTGTCCAATTAGCATCGCTATCAATATATCTGGAGATGGTTAGAATTGTCGTCAAGTATGCAACATTTTTAAATTGGAATAACTGGAGGACAAATAGCTACTGATCTGTTGGGGGACAAAAATAAGTTTGCAATAATTTTATTGTGCGTTAATAATCACGCTGAAAAAGTGATCAAACTGACAAATGATGGAAAATATAAATGACATCAAAAGAATTTGAGATAATACTAATAAAGCATAAATACAATGTTACTATAATTACTCTTGCAATATAAATAAGAAGAGTTGTTTTTACGGGAGCTTTTTCCTCCATTTCTAAATTTGCGGGAGTGTTTTACGGCTGCCGCACCATTTCGTAAACGTGAAGGACTGCAATGTTAAATGGCTAACCAATAACATAAAATCCTTTCATTGTAGGTTTACGTCATGCAAGTGGCTACTTCATCAATGTTAAATGGCGTATCAATAACATAAACTCCATTCATGGTAGGTTAATATCATTCGAGTGGCAACTTTATCAATGTTTAATGGCTAACCAATAACATATTGTAAACATTCATTATATTAACAATAAAATCAGCAAACATAAATGTTTTCTTGTGATTTGAACCAATTAAACCGATCATGATTCATACTTACAAAGAACATTCAGGATAAAATTTTCACTTGATGTACCATAATCATTACTAGCATTACATTTGTAGGTACCATCATCAGTACGCCCAATATTTACCATATTCAATATACTATTAGCAGATATCATAGTTCCATCTTGCTTCGTCCATTCATATTTACATTCTGGTTTACAATCCGAAGAACAAGATACAGTTACATTCTCGTTGACTGGTGCTGATACTCCTTCTGGTTCTATATTAATTTTTTCCGGGCTAACTGTTCAAAATAAAACATTAATACATTACAATATAAATCTAGTATAATTAAAATTTTACTTGGTTCATGGCATTTTAAGGAAGGTCCTCTATACAGCATTGCACAGATACTGAGCCGTGGTGCAGAGGTACCAAGCCCACTTTTCAATTAGCAATTATTTTCGAGGATTACATATTCATTACCATAGGATTGCTTCTCAAGATTAATATTGTATACTATATTACTATTATATTGTCCTTGCCAATTCATTTGTCAATTCTGAATAAACATACAATGTACAATATCCTAGTCTTTACTATTTATCCTACAGCTTGCCATGACTACCAGGATGAAGGACGTTTATCATAAAAGAAACATAATTTTAAGTAATTTCATTTTAATATCTTACTTTAGGATATGGGAATAATTGAGTGACTTTGATAACTTAATTATGGGATACAGACCATCCTGTGATGTTAAAACCGCCTTTAACACAAAGAATTTCTGAGGTAAATTAAAAATATGGCAAATTTGGTATAAATGGGAAGAAGAAATGCCTGATCTAACTAAAAAAAAATACCGGATTCCCTGTAAAACACCCATGAGGCAAGCAGACAATACTTAAAACTTTACTTAATAGTGCAGGGGGACTGCACCACACACAATTCTACATAAAAACAAATATATGGTCAAGACATCATACTCAGAGACCACAAACATAAACAATTCAAAAAAAGTGAATGAATCCGGGGGCTAGCCGTAAGCGTCCACTGCGCTGTACAGTCCCGGGCCTGTGGTGACACAGACTTCACTTAAATTTGAAAACAAATTGGGAATAAAACCCAAGGAAATAATCATATAATGTCAGTATGAGTCATGATCTGTCATATGTTGCAAGAATTACGAATGCAAGCATATTGTTGTATAAATTCCATTATACAAGTAACCAAACCGTTAAATGTATCAAAGAAGTAGGCCTAGTTCCAAAAACTAAATGCACTAAATCAATAAAGAAGAGGATTGAAGTACATTGAATGCATTTAGGACACACATTACAACAGTCACAGAAACAAACAAAACTGAATACATGGAAGCAAAGGAATGTAGAGCGTCTGAATGGCGTGACGAGAATCTGTCATTATAGCTGTTATGACGTTGTCGCTTAGAAGGTGCAATTTCCCGATAAAAAAGGGCGACAATCCAGATGAAATAAGACCATGAGACCATGTAATTGTACAAACCATAGCATAAATATCATATAATACCCCACGTAAGAAACGCAAAACAGGAATGCTGAAGAAATCGTAGAGTATGGCAAATGGACAAATACATTCTGAAAATGGGCCCTCCCTCAATCAAGTTAAATGACAAACATGGCTTCTAAAAAGATAGGTTGCCAGGCAACAAAACATACGCCCACAGCAGCTAAATCGTCCGGGCAGTCAACAAGGGTTGTCGCATATTTTTACTTTTTTCGGTAATGAAACATTTGTAATACACTAAAAACTGATTAAGAGTAACAACTCATTATGCAATTATCAGAAAATCATTAGAATTTGATTGCTTTTTATAAAGTTTTACCCCAAGCTAACAATTAGTATATACATGAAACATTTAATATCATGGATTTAGCTGTTCAGTTATCTAAATTCATTGAAAATCAAAATACTTGTTCGTTTCAACACCTTAAAATCTATGTATCAATTTGAAGTCAATCGGATGGTAACTTTGGCCTCTATAGCGTCACAAGAATTTTTGAAGTTATCAAAGGAGATAACTCTGGCAGTAATTATTTGAAATCGCTTAAAATCAATAGGCTTCTTCGTCTCATGACCTTAAACACTGTGTATAAATCTAAAGTCAATCGGATATTAACTTTGGCCTCCAGAGCGTCCACAAGATTTTTTGAGGTGATCAAGGGCCATAACTCTGGCACTAACTATCGGAAATCGCTGAAAATCAATAGGCGTCTTTGTCTTATGACCTTAAACACTGTGTATAAATTTAAAGTCAATCGGATATTAACTTTGGCCTCTAGGGCGTCCACAAGATTTTTTGAAGTGATCAAGGGCCATAACTCTGGCACTAATTATCGGAAATCGCTGAAAATCAATAGGCTTCTTCGTCTTATGACCTTAAACACTCTGTATAAATTTAAAGTCAATCGGATATTAACTTTGACCTCTAGAGCGTCCACAAGATTTTTTGAGGTGATCAAGGGCCATAACTCTGGCACTAATTATCGGAAATCGCCGAAAATCAATAGGCTTCTTCGTCTCATAACCTTAAACACTGTGTATAAATCTAAAGTCAATCGGATATTAACTTTGGCCTCTAGAGCGTCCACAAGATTTTTTGAGGTGATCAAGGGCCATAACTCTGGCACTAATTATCGGAAATCGCTGAAAAACAATAGGCTTCTTCGTCTCATGACCTTAAACACTGTGTATAAATTTAAAGTCAATCGGATATTAACTTTAGCCTGTAGAGCATCCACAAGCAATTGTGGACGCCGGATATTAACTTTAGCCTGTAGAGCATCCACAAGCAATTGTGGACGCCGGACGGACGGACGGACGGGGGCGACGACAATATACGACCACATTTCAATGTGGGCGTATAAAAATGATTATTTTATTTTTTAGGGTATTTCCAAGTTTTGAGAGGGATTTGAAGCAAATATTTGATAGATTAATTAATTTGAATATACTTTTAGCCCAAATATATCATCAAATCACCCACTTTGTAAGCAGGAAGGTATCTTTAAGTAAAGAATATGTTATTATAAACAATAAACTTACATTTAACATTTATAGTAATACCATCACTAATTTCTGATTGCAAATCATATTCTTCATAAGCCTTACATCTAATTATGTCTCCCTGATTACTTTTATCAATTGTTAAAATTAATAAATCTCCTTTCTCTGGTAAAATCTGGTTGTTTTTTTCCCACATGTATTTCATGGTTAAGCCATGATCTTTTGGCAATGTGTTGGATGTTGCAGAACAGTTAAACCCGCTCTCTTCAAAAGCAATAAATGGTGTTTTTGTTATTATATTTGGTTTACTGGGTCGATCTGAAATATACATTAAAATAACAGTTATTACACAACTGTACTTTCAATTCAGACACATTTGACAGATTTCTTTATAGGTAAATCTGGCTGTCAAATAAAATGATATAAGGAGCATTTATAGTATGCGACCAATTACATGTAAATACACACATATTGTTGTATGCAAAATCTAATAAACAATATACACAAATGGTCAGGGTGGCAAAACTTTTGAATTAATTGGCTTGGTTCACATCCATTTCACTGTACATCACACATTCACTGCAGGCCCGTAGCTTCGGAGGAGCAGTAAAGTTTTTAGGAGGGGCATACCCGTTACAGCAGTCTACAGTAGTTATTTTAGAGTTATGGTTGGCAAATTTTCTTTCGGGGGGGGGGGCAAAATATTTTTCAGGGCACTGCCCCCCCCCCTTGCCACCGTCTGGGTACGGGTTCAGGCCTATGCACACCAAGGTTTATTTGTTGACAAGGTCTGGGAATTCTATACCCAAGGACTAGTATGTATGCGATATTCGGCACAGACCAAAGAAGTTTAAAATGGGATTATGCAAAATATGCTAGTTTTATGGTTTGCAAATTGACCGATGCCTTTCCAGACATCTTGCATATGCAGCCAACCTGGAACCCATATGTCAAACCCTTATGAACAGGCACCTGACATTTTAAAATTTGTAATGGCCATTGGCCAAAATGTAAGGCACCAGCAGATTGTGCCTGACAAAGCCTCAATTTGTGCCTGACATTTTTCCATCACAAATAATCAGCGGTCTGTTGTAAATTATACAAACTGATTGCAGACATTGTGTTTTAAGGCGAGCGCACTTGAATGTCGACCAGTGGAGGTTTTAAAATTTAAAATCACACTCCTTTACAAAGTCATGGGGGGGTTTATTATCATTTCTGAAGCCAGGAATGACCCCTTAGTTATTGATCTTCAGAAGAATTTCCCATACATACAACTAATCACTCTCCTTAATATCCTTGTATCATGTAATACATGTATCAGATCACTCTCCCGAGTCTCCCCGATTTCTAAATCACTTCTCTTATCAAAACTAGGAGAGCTTTTTTAGGGGAGCGTGCGTTTTTTTTTTAAATATGTTGATTAACAGGAGTTTTTTTCAGCTCTCCTCCAAAATACAGACAATAACGACTGTGATTGTTCCTGATACTTCATCTGCTCTAGACGTCCTGCTGGCAGTAATCTTGTTTGCCAAATATATTTCGAATTGCAGGTTTTAATGGCTTTGTTTAAACCATCTTTATAAAAGTAAATACTTAAAAAAAAACATTGCTATTCTATAACCAGCATGGTGATCAGGAATTCTTGTCTATGATATACAAAGTGAATGTCTATAATGGAAAATCAGTGATGTCTTCGAAAGACATAGATCAAAGAAATTCTTATTAAATAATAGAATGTCATGCACCAGTTCTATATAGAATATAAATCTTTATATTGCTTGGTTTTAAGATTTGACCCAAGTCACCATGTACGGTAATATCGAGTATTATATGAATACTTACCAAGAACTATTAGTTTTTGTTGGCAAATACCATCTTGACACCAATATAATCCACCATCTTCTTTGACAATATTATCAAGAATAAATGAAAACACCTGAGACTGAAAGATGGCATTTCTAGTTCGATTCTTGTATATTGATGCACGTGGCTGTGATGAAGTAAGTTTTCCCTCTGTTGATTTTATAAAGAAAACAACATCTCCATTCGGATGATACAAGGTAATGAGATCACCGGATTGAATTCTGGAGATATTAAAACGTAATGTAATTGATGTTGAAATCCTACTTTTTACAGCAGACTGACCATCTACACCTGAAATGAAAAAGTAAAAAAATCATTTCAAGAACATAAATTGTATAATTAAATTTGTTAATCATATACTTGTATATGGGTAAGTTTCTCCACCTTGAATTTATTGTGAATATCAATATCTGTACCTGAATTCAAAGACAGAAAACACATACTATATAGTGAAACACCTGATTCTTGTATACTAATACTGTGTTTTTCAAGCAGATTCTTCCCCAAAATTAGCAAATAATATCTCAGCTTCGTCAAGTTAGTTTTAAATCTTAATTATGTGACTGATTATTAATTAACTGATTTCCTTACGGGTAACTTAAACCTCTCGCCTTTAACACTCTTTACCTAATTTGTTTATTCTGTTTCGAATAATTTTTAAGGAATTTTTGCTTTGTAACATGAATTGAAAGCTTACATATAGTTTTTTACCTTTTCAAAGATGTATTACTTTCAATATCTTTTTAAATATCAACACATGGTTCATATAGGTCTATTGTTAGTAAAAACAACTTAATAAATAAGTTGAAGAAAGGATGAAGATATATCTTTAAAAGGGTAATTCAAATTTTAAACCAAGCTTTATACATGTATTTGTTAAATATTGAATTAAATAATTGATCTGTGTGATTATTCTCAACAAAACTCTGCTTCACAAACATTGATCAAGAAAATTGCTCGGAGAGATACCTCAAGTCAACAGTAGCATGTTGGGATGTTTGCAGTGAGGTAAGTTTTGTAACCAGGTACATGTAATTGTTGGGAGGTTTTGTAAACCTCATGGCTGCGTTTTGCTTACTTGTCATTTAATTCCAACTGACAAGGTTTTTTTTATGAGAAGAGCTTATTATTTTTCCACTGAAAAATGGACTTCACTACAAAATTATCGTAGTAATATCTTGAAAAATAACGGCAAATAGTGCTGATCAGAGCGAATTTCCGAAACTACAGTTTGAGTTTGAGAACTAGACACCCTGAATCAAAATCAGAATTGTGTGATTTTCATAAACTTTGAACTCTGGTTGGGAATTGTCTCACAAACCACCCAATGGTTAATGTACTTGTATGGGAATGGCTTTAAACAATGTTAAGAATTTCTATAGAAATCAATGAAATGCACCTGCTTTGAAGTTTGGTCTGTCTGTAAGGAAGTAGACAGAATAGTATTTCCTCTATGTTTAACACACAACAAAAGTAATAACAATCTAGTAGACAATACCAATAAAGGATTGCCATTACAAAATGAGGAGGATTGTTAAATCTCAAGTATTTAATTTCCGATTGTCATTGTGAGTTTATTAAGGACAACTACTAGCTTCACTCATCACCTTTGATTTAAACAAATGAAGTCTCACATACATGTAACACAAAACTTCTATGGCCTTTTAAAAAGTCTGACCACTGTGGCAGATTTGTCTACTTGGCAGGCATCAAGCAAGAGCTGGTTAAGCCACTATTCAAATATATAATCAGAAGCAATGAACATGTTGGAAGTGGTGGAGACAAAATTTCATTTGATATTTGATGTTTGGCATCTATAGACTAAAAAAAAAATCCACACCAACCCACAGAGGCCACAACAACGCACAAGGGGTTTAAATCATAGGTCTGCATTGTCATCTTGATGGTTTGGACTCAAATTAGTTTCAGCAATGATGAACCTATGTGTAGGTATAGTAGCACTACCAGTAATGTTGGAAGCATATACTACATGTATCAAGCGATCCTGCAAAATAATGTTTTCGTCCAGATTTTGGCTGATCTTTATTGGACCTTGTTTGTTGGAAACAATAGGCCAGTCTAAAAATGGTAGTCAAACCTTTGGGTAATTGCTCTGGAGCTAATTCCCTATTGAATTAATGCAGTGGGATGTTCACAGTGTTCAGTTATCTACAATATGCACTAACTTTTTAACACCAATCTTATAGAAGACTTTGTACACCTGTTTCTTGTGTAAAATAACCCAGAGGACACATAACAGTCACACTGTTTGTTGTGTAATAATTCAAACTAAAGTTATCGAGTCCCAAAGCACCAACAAATCAAATTGCTTATCTCTGCTTACCCTAAACATTTTCGAACTCCATCAAGGCATCAACCTAATATTTAATAAAAACCTACGCCAAGTATGTTCATTCTGGCTCAATTACGAAGAGAATTATTGTGTCCCAAAAAGTGTGCCGGACGACAGGTGCACAAACGGACAGAAGGACGAACCAATTTAATATTCCCCTGCTATCTTCGAAAGGCAGGGTATAATTACAGTACTAGCTTTAAAATATGTATTTTAGACGGCTCAACACCTTTAAACGGTAATCTGACTTCAACAAATTTCAACTACATGTATACTGGATATATATTCTTAAATAGATAGTTAATACTTTTTAAATCCACCTTGTATTGAAATAAATTCTCACAGTATAATAATCACTGGGTACACTGGTATATTATGTTTGATACATTTATTATCATAAGTAGATGATTCATATATATATGTAGCTGTGTGGTGTTTTAAATATCACAATAGCTGACCTATAATTCTTTCATGTCGAACTGCCTTCAGTAGTTTTTTACAATGAAATTGAAAACTGCGTAGAAAATGATGTCCTTGATTAATGAATCTAAATCATTGTATCAAACTTTAATTTTGTATTAGGTGGGTGTATCAAAAATGTTCTTTTATCATTTTGACTGATAGACAGCAACATTTCTCTCTACTCTTCTTTGATTTTTTACTGTCAAAGGTTCTTTTAGGTGCACACCAATATGTACCTAGTGTACTGAGCTTTTTATGTCCTATCCAAATGACTAGGAACACATCCCTGGTACCAAACAGGACTAAAACTCAAGGTGGATAATATCCTTAGAACAGTGTTTTAGAAAGAATATCCTGCCCCATGCATCTAACACATCACAAAATTTAGCTAATGTATGTACATACAGGGTAAGATTTAGAACATCATTGAACATATAAACCTATATTCAGTAATTACCATATTAGTCAGGAAATCCTGAATACCAAATATATTGTTATACTTGTATCCTGAAAAGCATAGGCCTACATCTTAAGATAACGAGGAAGCTTGGTCAGTTTGATACCGTAAGCAATTTATATACATGCACATAATTTTGTTTCCAAACTTATGCAATATATGTGTAATTATACTAATTATAGCCCTAAATAAATTCAGAAACAGAAGTCTAACTTTAACAACAAGTAAATCTGAGGCCTGGTTTTACACTTGATTGATGATTAGAAAAACATACAAAAATACAAAAACAAAGTGAGCACAGTTGGTTATCTACAGAAATATTTGATAACATAGGCTACATGAACATACATGATCCAAATAAGTAGACAATTCAAAATATAAAAAGACTTTGGATGATTGTTTTATATTCAGTGTAGACTATAATTTGTAGAATGATTATAATACGTTTTTCCTGGTTATGTGGTGATATTCTCGTCATCCATATATTACACAAAAAACAGACAGAATTCAATAAATCATTGACACATATCTTGTTTCTTCTTTGAAACGGTAGTTTTAATTTGAAAAGATTTTGTGTAATACTTTTGACAATAAAATCCACGGTACATGTAATTCACTCTGATCATACAAATATTCAACATGTAAACATCTTCAGTCTAGGTCTAATACAAATATTTTCTCCCAGACATTATGGATTATTTTTATGACAATTGGTATTACATGGACATAAATCAACATTTGTTCAGCCTAATCTGGACTGTAACCTATAAAGTAGGGTATATATAAAGGTTAAAAGCATGTGCTATTGCTGACTACATGTATAGAAGGTTAAATCAGTGTGCTAATGTAGACTGGAAAATAAGATTATTGGGTGCACTAATTTGGATACCAATTTTTTTTGTTCTAACCTTTTAAAGCATTAGTTTTTTTGACCAATACTGTCATTGTTGCAACCATAGAACCATCATATATATTGGTTGGTGGTCCACTTTTTTGACAGTTTATTCTGTAACCTACATGTATCGAGGTTTTTGAGTTATTTTACACATATTCTGACCTACATACACCTTATAATAATTAATATACACAGTCTGAAAGCTGGACCATCAATATGCACAAATATCGACAGGAACTGAGATCGTAAGGTCAAAATCAGATCGAAATTGTAACCTCTGACGTGTCCACAATTGATAAACGTGATTCTTCGTATAATCAGGGGCCTTAATCCATGAAGTAATAATCCAGTACATGCAAATATCGAAACGAACCCAGATCTGTGGGAGATAAACCTATATTTTACGTTTCATCAAAATCAGATAAAAATTGTGACCTGTACAGTGTCCACAAAAAAATTGTGACCTGTACAGTGTCCACAAACGAATTGTGGCAGAACAAATGGATATGGGGGTTGGGGGGGGTAGAGGGCGACAACAATATACGTCCAGCTGAAAATGGGGTAATACATGAATAAAAAATTTTCAATTTCAATTTGTGAAAAAGGACACTAAAAAGAAATGCCATTCCCAAGTAATATGCTTATAAGGATATAAATGTTTGTTATGGTACATTACATTGATCTTGAACATTCATTTGTACAATATGTGACCCTTCATACAAGGATAATTTAAATTAAAATATATAGTATTTACTTCCTTACTTCAAAGTCAATGGCCTACTGTACTTATAATAATATAAAATATAATATCTAGCGCATAATAAACTTACATAGACACGCATGTACATGTATAATGAATTGACATCAAGTATTTATTGCTGTCCCACCCCTCTTATACTACAATGGCTCTTCAGCACAAGCTATCTGTAAACTCTAGTCTTGAAAAATCTGGCCAACAACATGACATATTGTTTTTGTTTTTAACTAAAACAAATATTTGTCTGGACAAAATAGCACCCCAACAGTATATGGTAACTGGTTATATGTATTGAATATATATGGAAATTCACCATTCTGGTACCGTTTTGTACTGATAAGTTCAATAACAAGTGTTATCAGGCCTTCCGTAATGAAATCATCTTTTGCCTTGTGTACATGAAAATTTGAAACACTTTCTCTCAATACATGTACAATGCTAGCGATATATATGGTCCTCTGACTATGTTCAATACTGTTTGAGGAGGAATTTATCCATATACATGTAGTATTACTGGTTTTAATCTTTTTTATCACCTCCAAATTCCATTACTATTGCAAAGCCAATACAAAAGAGTAATAAATGAGGTGGGCTTGTGGGACCTAAAACACAAATAGTGAATCATGTTGTCGATCACCTGTATATTACTCTTCAAAATTAACCAGTACTAAGAATAGAAAATCATCAACTCAATGGGTTTGTACAGAACTAAAGTCAGCAGGTGTGAGTCTGATAACTGATACCATATAGATGTACAATATATATCCACAAAATGTCTGTTTACTTATTAAAAACAAACAGGAAAGTGATATCTTCTAATTTTAAAGTGTATTTTTTACTCTACACTGCCAAAAGCGTTTTTTACAAACTTGGTTTTAAACTTCAATCCAGCTGTTAGTCAGACTGGCAGACAGTTGAACTTGATATACAAGCAGTGAGAAAGCTAACAGACGAAAGTGCATATATATGTTTAAATTTTCGGAATTCTAGATATTTGATTGCATTATATATTATGATAATTCAGTACAATAATAAACTCTTTTGGACTGTCTAGTGTCTGTAATGGCAGGAGGAATTCTATATTAAGTTGTATTAGAAGTTTATTATGTTTATGATTTAATATGAACTGGGTGGAGGATACTTGATCTTATCAAATCAGTAGCTTAAAATTTCTCTTCCTATCATTTATATAGGCGACACTTGCTATACATGTTTCTTAATAAGTGGTTCATGTGCAATACATCTATTAGAATGACTAGACACATTTTCCTTTCAAGAATAATTATTACAGTAATGATACGCGATGTGTATTTCTTTTCTAAAATCTAAAATTTTGTACAGAATCAATGCTAAATACATGTGTTTACTCATATTGTGATTCAAAGTGGCTACCACTAGGTCTCTAACTCAATATCATCCAAAGTCTTCGACATTGAAAACATTTCAATTTAAATCAACACTGATGTTGTGATCTTAGCGGAAAAGATGGACGTCTACTATCCAATATCTAAGACAGAATCAGCATTTCACCATTGGTGCACCAATTGAGTACCATAATGCGTTTCGGTATCTTTTGTAACACGCTAATCAAAGTATGAGGCTAGATATATTCCACAAGTCATGTCAATCGGTGACTTACATTCTTATCTGGAGAGCATGTGCAATAAATACTGTCGGTGTAGATTGGAATAACCAGACGCTAGAGATTGCCAATCGATTGAGACTTCTGCCACATCTCGGCGAACATAACTGATTTGAAATTAGACTAAAAACCGAAATCAGTTTATAAACAAGCAAGAACCCTTGGTACCCCAGTGATATCGTTCAGTTCTTCTCCACTAAACCTTGGGTCATTTCACGCGGAGAGACATAGTACAATTATCCGTCCTTGATTGGTGCTATTCATATCAACCTTACTTCAGGGGTCACCAAGGATGCAATGCTGGTTGATGTCCTAGCTTGAATTCAATCCTATTTTATACAGGTTTATTTCAAAGTGAAGAGCACAGAACTATGAAATTTCAATTCCGCATATCTCTGCAAATACTGAACAGCTTGCACCACTTTTAGACAGATACTCATATTACATTAGACATCTTCAACAATGCTGTAGTTCCTAGTCTGCAAAACTGCTTACATGTAGATTCTACTATTGGTGTGAACATTTCTGGTGTTTATTATTTTATAACTCTCCGTAAACAGTTCATATCATCACAGAAAATGTCATCTGGTATTTTACACTGATGAACGATAAAGAATATATATGGACCTATAACAACTGTATACTAGTAAACTATAATAATATATGAAACTTTAAATTACATGTACAGTAGAACAAGAAAGTTTGATACAGAAATGCTTTGAGTTGGCCCAAATGTATTTATCTACATTGTAGTTAACAATATCATCTAGACAGTTGAATTGGTTTAAAGCAGTATAGAGTTGTTCTACTGCACCAAAATTCCACAAAAAGTTCAATTCATGCAGTAACATTCCTAGATTAGTAGATTGATAAATCATCATAAATATCTGACTAATTTTAAGTTGGCTTAACTAATGTCATGATGAAAACTTATAACAAAATTCATGCGTTGTTATTGGTTTTAACCATTTAGATGGTCTGATGAAAATAGAACTCTTCTTTGCACAACATTGCATACATGTATATTATATTTAAGAATAGACAAAACAAAATATCAAAGATACATTAAGGGAGATTAGATAACGAGTTGGCAGTTCTCACTATAATGTAAAGGCAATTTGCTGAAAATTTCAGTCAAATTGATCAACTATGAAACGAAAACTAAGCAAATGAAAGTTCCGCTTAGCTTCGATCATCATTACTAAAATCGGTAAGACAAAACTAGTAGTCTCGGTTATCCATTTAATCGTTAAATCACGAAGGAAAATTTTGCAGTAAATAAAACTACAATCCAACAAATATCGCAGGCTAGGCTTGACATCAAGAGTTGATTATGTTCTGGTTAAGTTAACTGAGTTCTAATTTATAGTTTATATAACATTTCAGGCCTAAAGAAAGACCTATAATAGACCGATTTTGCTCTTGCATAATGTATGTTTAATCTATTTTTAATTAGATTAATCAAAAAGTCACTCTTATGTATATTTTTCAATACTGCACATTTTTAAGCAGAAAAACTAAGCGACCTTATGGTTAAATGTATTTTCAATAGAAATCCAATGGCAAGGTATAAATATGTTATCTTTGTAGTTTGAGATGTAAATTCAAAGCTTGTGAAGTAGGTATTTTAGGTGGAAATCGTAACTAAGAAAATAATTCCAAAAAGCTTCAAACTATTTAGTAAAGATGAGGGTAGCATATAAAGTCTTTAAGTAGTATATTATCATGTATATGTACTTTTAAATAGTTGACCAATAAGAGTTGAATATACATGTATTTTAATACATTGTACCAAACTACAGTGGAAGTACATGCACCACACATGACTACATGTATCTCTGTAGGTAGAACATATCTATGTTCAGAATCGTATCAAACTTTTAAATAATAAAAGTAAGTGCAGAAGGACCACACCACATGGAACCATGGACCTTATAATACATGTGTTATAAGGTCCATGATGGAACAAACTGATAAGACAAACCTTGGGGACAAGACACAAACTACAATAAAGCAATAAAAGAGAGTGTTGGTAGTAAAATGTAGTTTGTTTATTTGTTGGAAAGTTACCATGTAGATATGTTGGAAAGTTACCATGTAGGTATTATTGATTTAACCATGTACAATCTGGTTGATGTTAGTCAAATCTGCATGCAAATTATACTTTGGAGGTGCCATTGCAGATTTAACATTAAACCAAAATTAAAAGTGGGTCTCTTCTCAGTATGCACATCCAACGCACATAAATTCATTTTTTTTTGGGGGGGGGGACACGTCGAAAGCACATAAAGATATTTGAAATTGCACATCGAAAGCACATAAAGATATTTGGGGGGTGCACACCTAAAGCACATAAAGATATTGGTGGGGAGGGTGAATCTCATCAAATTACTGAGCCATTATAGAAAATCATACATGTATGTTTGCATTTCTTCAAAAAATTATCATAGAGCTTCAGATTGTTGTTGGAATAAAGATTTCTATAGGAACACAAATTACTTATAACATCATCTAGTAAATCAATACCATTTTTGTTGTTTATAATTTTTAGCAAGCTACAGGTATTGTTTGGGTGACACCAGCTGCATGACTTGCAGGCAAAAGAGTCTTGAATCAAAAAAGAGGTTTATATTCAAAGTTGAATAATTGCAAAAATATATATTAAAAAAAACGAGTTTATAACCCAACCACCCATAATGCATATCAGACACAGAGCAATAATTTACGAAAACATTTCTAGCACATACCACACTAATTTTCTAAAATTGAATGTATGCAGCATATTATGTCTATGAGGCTATGGAACTCTTTCAGTCCTAAGCAATACAGACCTGCCCATGCAATAATCTTATCACACTTAATAAAACAAAACCCAATAAATTATTGGCAGGTTCAGAAATCTATTTTCTACATGTTATGCATTTGTACATGTATAAATTTAAGGATTCACTGCAAATTTAGGGCTTAGATATTTAGACCTTTGAAGAAATAGAAATCTAATTTTAGCTAGATTTTATCACAGAGATAGAGTGAAATATCAAATTTAATATGGTACATGTACATTGTAACTGTGTCTTTTATATGTAGGCCTACTACAGTTGAAAAATGAAATTGCCAATTCTGTTCTACGATCAAAAAGTTATTTCTTCAAGAGTTTAACTTGTTTAAGCTTATAGTTTTTGCTAATAACTGTATCACACTTGACAATCAAAGTTATAAATGCAGGTAATATTCACAATACATGTTTGTACTGGGGCACTCTCTCACAGGGGATATTATAGGAATAAAAACTGGTTTAATTCTGCGGTAAAGCTTTCTATACTCTAATCATATTCTGTAATTTGACCCACGCATAGTTCTCATACCGTACCCCACTAATAATATGTAGAAAGAGAAGGCCCAGGCCCGTATCTAGACACCATTAAGCAGGGGGGCATTACCTTTCGGTAGGGGGGCGAACATTTTGAGGATATTTTCGGAACGGTCATTCTAACAGACTGTTGTAATCATCATGCTATGTAGTTACCTAGGCGTCTAATAAGCATTTTAAAATAAGTATTCAAACCAAATTATCTTTTTTTAGGTTAATATAAGGAACTGTGTATAATTTAATGGTTGTTAGCAATTTCGAAGTTGGGGGGGGGGGAGCATTTCATGCGGGGGGCCATGCCCCCCTGTAGATACGGGCCCGAGAAGGCCTAATTGTTGGTAGAATTAGAGAAGTAAGCCTATGGATCCTAATATTTCGTTTTTTTTAATAATTGGCATACTTCAACCTGCTTATAGCTTAGTATGTCCATTTTAGGGGTTCATACATGGATGTAGGACATCAGCTTTTTGTTCAATCCGTAAAACTTGATAGTACCTTTTTGACGTTAGACCCTGCATCACTGACAAAGTCAGGTGAAACTACAGAGTTACTGCACATGTGCATTGTACACTGCGAAAATACTGGGGCACTTGAATCCCAGAAATCCTGCTCCTCCTTATGTAGTTCAGTTACATGGTCCGGAGTATTTAGTAGTTACTGATCCAGGACTTTAAATTTAAATAATGAGACACCATCATGGGCGATGGCTCTCCTCAAACACAATATGGGTTGAATTAAACTATCATTTCCCAAAACATAAATATGGGTGGACCAGTTCTTTTATTAAATTATTACAAAGTTAACACTGTAATACATTGTTATTCATGTTAAAATTATAGACTTGCTACAACGTCTATAATGTTGCGCTACCTGTCATGTGCAGCTAAAAATAGACTACAAGTAACAGTGTTATAACAGTATACTCTCAACAAAATAACAGTAAATATTACCAACCCATACACAGCGCCAGGAGATAAAAAATCCACAAAATCTTATCTTCTTTCATCTTCCTCTTATTTATACGTGTCATCTAGTTTTTGTATACATAGTTTACATAACACTCGTTAGTCAAACGGTTGAAATATATCCATTATGACATAACTATTCCTCTGAAAAGTTTCCAAACTTTATGCACGGTGTGGCTCCAATATGAACAGCCTCGATCAACCAGTTTCAATTACTAGGAAATTTGGAAATTAGGAAATTTCATGGCTGGTTATTCAAAGTCAATATCCGGAAGTGGGCTAGATTCATTCGTTAAGGACAACTAATTTTTTGTCATGGTCGGTGAGGTGTAAATAAAGATACGACACGTGATTTTTTTGCAAGACAGTAGGTTAAAATTTAACTAAGGTCCAGGGTTATGATTACGTGACCCTTGTTTACATCTTGTGACCTTTGATCAAACCTGAAGTTGGCCTTATCAAATAGATCTACCCCCAGCAGAGCGGTAGCTAGCCGTGATAAACCAGGCGGAAGATATCAACACAGTAGCTCTCCGCTACTGCGATTAAAGGGAGAAAACCTGTTGCTGTAGCCCCCGCGAACGATTTCTACCGAGATAATTATGATTAATAATCATAATATTATTGCACTTACTTGTACATATATAAATTAATACTTAATCGATCACTTCGATTTGTCGCCGTTATCTTTTATGATTGGCTTACTATCTGGGTCCAATTTAACATCAAATTGTATATATGGACTAGCCCCCACTTCTCCCGAACTCATAATTAATGAGTAAATAGATCCCACCCCAAACATAAAGCACAGAAACAATTTTGTTTGTCTGGAAACATAGACTGGCACATTAGCTATTTACCTGTATAGGTATTGTTTAAAGGACTTATTTTGAAATTAAGCATAAAGTTAAACATGCATTATGCAAGCGCTAAATTTGCCTATAACAGGCAGAGGCGTAGCCGTGAAATATATATCGGGGGGGGGGGGTCCGCAACGGGGTCGGGGGTACCCCCTTAAATTTTGTTTAAAGTCTCAGTCTTCTGTTAACATCACACCAATACAATGTTTATCATGTTTACAGACATTGGCACCGGTCTTCCCCGAGAGGCGAAGAAGCGTGGCTTACTTACCCCCACCTAAGAAAATTTTAGAATATTTGACGGCTGCAAACACTTTTTCCTGCTATTTCAGTCCATGAACAAAGCAATTTCAAAGTGGCCTGATATAGCCTAATTAAGGTGGCTTGCTGACTCGAATTCCAATCACTCGTTTACACCCACGAAGACGGGACCGTTGGGAGAAAATTTTGAAAATTGACCTGCCACATAGGCCTACACGTTTTCCTGCTATTCCAGCCTGTAGTCTGTGAATACAACAACTTCAATTTGTTCCAATATAGCCTACCTGGCTGCCCAGAACCAATCATTCGTGATGGGCTATGGGAGACTCACCCTCTCGGAGAAAATTTTGAAAATTTAACCACCGCAAATGCGTTTTCTGCTATTCTAGCCTGTGTGAGCAAGTCCAACAGTATCCAATGGTTCTGTAACCGAAATCCCACTCTGAATTCCAACCATCCAATCACACTGTTGCAGTTGCATTCACAAAGTAGAGTGGCCCCAGACAAAATGTTTTAATCAATAGTCAACGCAGTACAAATTCGTGGTATTCAATTAAAAGAAAAGTGAAATAAGTGTTTTACTAGGACTCGATGACAGTTAGGGTAGAAAAACTAGAAATGCCCGAAGCAGGTTTACGGGCTGCGGCCAGTTTTCTTCGATCCCTCAAGAAAATTTTGGAATATTTAATGGCCACAAACGCGTTTTACTGCTATTCCAGTCCTAAAATTAGTGTTTTATTAGATTTCGGGCACTTTACTTTGCCAAATTTTTTTTTTTTTTTGGGGGGGGGGGTCCAAGTATATTCAGACCCCCCAGGAAAACAATTGGGGGGGGGGGGGTCCGACCCCCCCGGACCCCCCCATGTGTGACGCCCATGATAACAGGTCTTTCTTTAGAAATTTGGAGACGGTTTTTTACTTTTGTTTGCATGGTACACTAAATACATTCAACGATGTTTAAATTTAAATGATATTTAGCTTTCTATGGGGCTACGACTAAAGGACTAACTTGTTTAGAACTAATAGGTTCTAGTTCCTATATTCAACAAATACTTCTCGCAGTTGGCACTCGAAGGGAACGTTTTGGTAATACCACAAAGTTATCTAGATATGAAGTTCCTCATAACGCTGTTGGTTTGTGTGTGAAATGACAGAACTGGTAGAAAGAAGATATTATACATTATGTGTATATATTTTATACATTATGATAATGGCGATGGAATAATCTACCAAGGTATGATTTATAGTCCTAGTTTAGCATGGATGCTTAAATACATTTGTATCAGTAATATCCAATTACTTCTTCAAAATAGTGTCCGCTCCACCATAATATGTAACTTTTAAAGAGGCATAGGCGGTTTGGCGAGTTCCTCAGGCAATAAAAAATAATTCTCGAATGCAATAACAACTTGGCTGTACGCGGCAGATACGATCGCTTGTCCAACCTTGTTGTTTTGCCCCCCCCCCCATTTGTTAGTTCCGAAATTACATAGCGGACGTGAAACTCCCCCATTAAGCCGTCTGGTAAGGGGTTCTGGCGCACTTAAATATGTTTGGTCATACACACCAAAACACACCCACCCACTCCTCTCAAAAATAGGTCATTTTTATTGAAATTATTTATTTATTTTTTTTTGGGGGGGGGGGGATTCACAATTAGTCCGGTGGCTGAAGGGAGGGGGGGTCGCCACCCGAGCTGTGGATTTATGAGACGAAGTTTTTCTAGACCAGTTTTTTGTGTATGTTGTGATCAGGCGTTGGAGGAGGTCAAATGTCTACAATGAGCTTGTGTATGTGGTGGGGGTGGTGAGAATGTATTGTTGACATAATTAATTAATGAAACATAAATTCTAGGACTCTCCATCTTTAAATACGTGTGTTTATGATACACTGGACAACTGTTATGATTTGTGGGAAGCTGTGGGTGGGGTAGGAAGTGTAGGTGTGTGTGTGTCATGGTGTGTGTGTGTGTGTGTGTGTGTGTGTGTGTGGGGGTGTTATTATGTTGACATAAATGATGATCCTCGATTTACACCATATACATGTATGTGTGTGTGTGTGTGTGTGGGGGGGGGGTGTTATTATGTTGACATAAATGATGATCATGTTATATATTAATAAAACTTAAGGTTCTTGGAGTGTCCTCTAAATAAGTGTTTGTGATGCCCTGGACAACTGATTGATTTGTGGGATGGGGGAAGCAGGTGTGCATGTGGAAGGGGTGGGGATGGGGTTAAATTGGCGGGAAATGAGTTCACGTTGATTTGAATAATGATTTTCTTAGAGCTTGGTAAAAACATTAATTTTTAATTCCGCTGCACATCTCTAAATATGTGTATAGGGTTACCATTGTATGGGGGGGCGGGGTAAATGTATTATGGATGGACAGAAACCACTTGGTTCAAAATTGTCATGAAATGTGTTTTCTCGTGTTTTTCGTTCAGTACCAATATTGTCATTCAAAATATTAAATTATAATGGTACTTTCGATAGATTGGGAATTTAAACATAAAAAAACACATGTTCGGGTATTATCTTCTTGATGGCTGAAATGGCTTATTTCGAACAAAAATAAATGTTGTCACCCCCCCCCCCTCCCACGGGATCCCACCCCAGCGTCTACCCCACACAATGGGAATCAATCATCATTTAAATCAACGTGAACCTGCTACCCCTCCACACGCACACCAGATACCCCCACCCCATAAATTAAACAGTTGTCTAGGGCCATCAGTCCTAGAAACTTATGTTTTATTAATATATAACATGATCATCATCTATGTCAACATAATGACACCCCTTCCCCTCCACCTCCACACACGAACACCTACACTTGCTACCCCCACCCACCTCCCCAAATATTAAACCTGTTGTCCAGGAGTATCCTAAAAACTTACTTAAAGATGGGCAGTATTAGAAATTTATATTTTATTAATATATTATGTCAACATTACATTCTCCCCACCCCACCACACACCTATTGTAGACATTTTACCCCCTTAAATCTCGAAAACGCCCCCTCAAACGCCTCCAGCCACCGGATCCCCTTCAGCCACCGGATTTAATGTGGAGAAAGAATCTGAAATCAAAATAAAATATTTTTACAACTGGGGCGAGAGAGAGAAATCGGGTTTAACGTCCACTCGACACAAACCAGGTCATTTTGGGAATAACATGTGGTTTTAATTTTATTTCAATAATTCGCTTGCGCTTAGGGGTCTTTAGTGCTCCGGGGAAACCCACGAGGTTGAGAAGGCGCCCCTATCTCCATGCCACATACGCTCACATCAGGGATCGAAACCACAGGTGACCGGCCATCAAGAGGTCGAAGCGCGGCCCTCTAGGCCACTAGGCCATCCCAACCCCTCACAACTGGAGGCCCAGAAGTTAAATGAAAAATGGATATCGACATTTTTCATGAAAAATTATAATCAGCTTGATATCGTTTCAACGGTACTTGTGGAAAACGTATGTATTCTTAACCAGTGGCCTCAATACAGAGTCTACAAATATTTGAAAACCAGTCACATGAAATAATAAATTGATGAATAGTAAATTGAAATGTGAACCGACACATGGAGTTGCTTCCCTTTAATTCCCACGCGACTATTTTACCTGGGTTACTATGAGAAAGTCAATAAAAAGATATTCCATAATGAAAATTTCTGAAGAGGGTAATTAAAAAAAAAAAAAAAAAAAAAAAATGTGTGGGTGGCGGATGAAGGTAGTTAACAACAATGCCAATTTTATTTCAACGCGCGAGTTTTGTTTCAATACACTTGAAGCACATAAAGCCTCAACGCCGAATGTTTTTTTTTATTTTTTTTGGGTTTTGTTTTTTTTTTTGTTTTGTTTTTTTTTTTTGCAATTTTCTGCTCCAGAACGTCGTAATAAACAATCGGGATGTTCAATTACCAAAATTATAATGTCACAAGAATTAGTTAATGTGTGCGTGTGTGGGAGATGGCGGACCACTGAAATATGCACAAACATGAATTAATTCCTATAAAACAAATTGTTATTATTTTATTATTACTTTTGCAAAGCGAAAATATTTCTCTTTGTCATAACACTGGATTTTATTTAATTGCTTTATTTAATTTTTCTGAATACACATTACACATGTTATTTATTTGTGCTATAAATACTTTACTTGTGCTCTTTTAACCTGCTTGTACCAAAATTCAAGAGCGTATCATCATTTAAATCTACTTCACTTACCCATATCCATTGTGGAATTTTACATACGCGTATCTTCTTCGACGAGAGAGAGAGAGAGAGAGCGAGAGAGAGAGAGAGAGAGTGGGAGGGAGAGTCATTTAGGGATTAACATAATAAATATGGATTAATTTTATTTCAATAATTTTATTTCAATAATTCGCGAGGTTGGATAGGCAACCCTACTCCTTGTCACGTACAACCAGCAGAGAATCGAAACCACGCCAGTTTACTCTATGACAACAGACCTTATGATACAGGACGCACGTGCTAACCAGGTAGTAGTAGTGGTGCTAACCATACCCCTCCCCTCAGACAAAAGACAGATAATGATGGACTTTTGCCCCTTCATGTTACGACTGTAACTAGAAAAATGCTAAGATAACCCAAACATGTTCGATGTTTAAACCTGCCATATCAATATCGCTGATGAGTCGAGTGGATAAGTGATATCAGGTGTTACGAAATAAGTAATAAAAAGCATATCCTGCCTTGTTTACCATTTTAACGTGTCTTTCTTTTTTTGAAAAAATATTAACAATTAGTTTAGGTTATTTGCTATCTACCTTAAGTTCTCAAATTTAATTGTTTTTACGAATAAAATAAATATATCACAAATACTTTTTCAAAAAGAAAATTAACATAGACAATTTTATGTTTACTGGGAGCTGTCAAATTATTTATATTAATAAAATAAACAAATAATCAATTTTTCACAGATTTTTTCTTAAAGCCTTCCGAAAAACGGACATAAAACAGCACGCATTTTCAGAATAGATTTTTGGTACGATCGTCATACTTCAGAATTTGAAACACAGTATTTATCATAGGATAACAGTATGAATGAAGTATAATAACCGTGTATAAATTATAATACTGTGTATAAAATATTAAAAGTTGTTTAAAATACAGTATCTGTCATTGATTAACAGTAATAATAAAGTATAACACGGTGCATAAAATATTTAACGTTGTTTAAAATACAGTATTTGATATACAGTATTCAATAAAGTATACTACCGTGCATAAGATTCAGTATTTAATTAAGTGTGGACATCTCAATCATAGGGTATATGAAATCGGACATTTTCAGAATATACTTTTACAGACAATTTTCAGTATGAAGATACACACTCTGCAAAGTTGAAATTCGAATAAAGTATGAAATTTGCTGATTTCATTCAAAATATTTTAAAAATGACATCAGGGGCGAATCCAGAGGGGGTGGGGTCCCCCCCCCCCCTGCTCAGCTACATAAAAAAAATAATGCCTTCCATCAATGAAATTACATCACAAAGTGATCCTACATCAGTATAAAAACCATTTCTCTGTTTAAAAAGCTCAATTTGTAAGTATGCCTATGTAATTTAGAAACGATGATGGCAGATTTCCGTAACCGTAACCTGGCAAACCTCCTCTTGCAAAAATTCCTGGATCCGCCCCTGGACATCAAATCTTAATTATTCTACTTGAATAGTACGTAATGTGCGATTCAAGTTCAATCATCATTAACATTACTAGAAGAATTGTAGCCATCTATGTGTTTCCATTCCGTCAATTAAAGAAAGACATATAACCAATGATACTAGATTATGTATTGAATAATATATTCTAGAAACCATAGAGTTCTAGTTACATGTGTATTAACCATAAAACCTGCTACATTTCCTGACAATCCCCAAACAATTTTACTAAATTATTTATTGAATAGGTATTCTAGAAACCATAAAGTTCCATTTACCTATACATCAGTCATAAAACCTGCTTCATTCCCTGGCAATCCACATTGATGCCTTTAATCTCCACTTAATCCGCGGATTTACAGACAGTATGTCACCAATCTCCAACTATCTGCTACAATCAGTCTAGTTTATGACGGTCATAAGCAGGACTCTATCTCTTAAAACATGTGTTTTGTCACATCTGATCGTGGGAGAATGAAGTTTGGACAATCCAATCAAGCTAACCCCATGTAGATAATCCACGGGTCGTAAAACTTTAAACAAATGGCTTCAAGTACATAAAATACCAATTTTGGTCATCACTTGCCACTCGTAGGAAGATTGCCAGTCTGTGTGGACGCGGACCATTAGGAAGTTTCAACTGCCACACGTATTTGCTATTAATTGAATTGATATATAAAACTGGTAAAAGTCAATGAGATCATTTTTGATAATCACAGTAAGTAACTCAACCTGTATTTTATAGCAATTACTTATTTCTATATAATTACTATTATTTTATTATTATGTTCTAGTTAGATAATATTTTATAGCAATTACTTATTTTTATATAATTACTATTATTTTATTATTATGTTCTAGTTAGAAAATATTTAAATGATAGATATAGTTTATAAATCTCCAGTTTAATACATGATAGATATACATCTAGTTCATAAATCTCCAGTTGAATACACGATAGCTATGGTTTAAACGGGGATGAAAGATAATAAATGTATGATTTTCAAATGCTTGTTTTAAAAAAAAACTGTCCAGAAAATGTCGCCTAAATTTAGCTTTTGAAATTGAATACTGAAAACCGAAAATCATTATATTGTCATAATTATGTACATCCATTTTCAGAACATCAACTCGAGAACTTGTAAAATACCTCAAACATGCAAAGATATTTCAATACGGGTAAAAATGATAATATTAATTGACTAATTAATAGTAGTAAACTTCATTTAGCGTTCTGGTATAAAGTCCAATAAATAAATCATTGGTTATTTTACGTGCCTGTGATAGTTCCATGAACCAGCTAAAACTTACGTTTTGTCCCTAATTGGATGGCAATATAACTAAATTATAACTGTCGTAATATAATTAGCACCAACGGTTCAAAGTTTATGGTTGTTAATGTTCACCAAATCATTTTTTAGAGTTTATCAAATGACGAGCAAGATTATTGTGTCTTTAAAATGCTTTTTTTTTGGGAAAAAAAAAATAAATAAAAAAATGAGAATTTCATTGTCAACGTTTTATTAATCAAATCATATCAATTTCATTGTGTTAGTTGCTCCTATAGAAACATCACGAAACAGACCAAGAAATAATTCGTTTAAGACACGTTCAAATCATTTACAGACGGGGGTTGAGGATAGAAAATAAACAAGCAGAGTTTATTCAACCTATCGATTGTTTTGTAAAACTTGTTGACAACAAAGAATGAAGACTACAACCTCGATAAAAAAAAAATCTTGTAAAAACTATCAATGGTTTCTCGTGCCTAACTGATCACCAGCTTGGGGGATCAACTTTGTGTACATACGATTTGAATAACATAATTATCTTGTAATAATGATACTTTTTGTAATTAGTTTAGAATACAATGAATGTTTTGTTAGAAGTTCAATCAGGGTATGAAGCAAGGGTTGCTGTTACGACCGGCTGTAATTTATATATACATTAATGATTTTTATGTTCCTATTATTATTGTAGGAAGATGGACACACGTGAGATAGGAGTCGGTGTTGTGGTGGTGTCATGGATGTGTGGAAGTATATTGTCTGTCATGTCCCTGGTCTATTTGATATTAAATATACGTCTGCGTAATACGAGGTAAGTTTGCCATATAATTATATATTTTAACTGTTCGTTGGTGTAATATTTGAGAGGCACTAGTATTTACTCAAAGCAATTCAGTGAAATTTATTTCAATTTTATTGATTTTGTCAATTACAATCTTACTTTATTTCCTTCAGGTTGATCAAAATGTCCAGTCCGAATTTAAATATCTTGGTAGCATCAGGGGGCTTGTTGTCCAGTATCACGTGTATTTTATTTGGTATTGATTTCTTCATAGCAGATGACAGAAAACAAATCTCTAATATTTGCCAGGTAGGAAATTTAGTTATATTCATATCCGTATTATACAATCGGAATTAAACACGACTAACACAAGACAAATTTAATGTTATTTGTATTATAAGATATCCATTTGATATATACCACATGTATTTAATCACGGCTTTCCAATATAATTAAATTATCATTACTCAATATTTAAAATAATGCGAGTTTTGCATATTCCTCTTTATTCTTTATGCATATCTAACACGAGGACGGATAATCAAGGATTCGATATTTACTACTACTTTTCAAATTTGAATTATCGAAAATTTTACCCAAATTCATGCCCTACGTATATGCTTTAACGCCTTTTTTCCTTTTCAGCTACGTGCCGCATTTTTAAGCTGTTCGTTTTCTCTGTTGTATGGACCTCTGTTAGCGAAATGTTGGCGAGTTTATCGAATATTTGAACAGGCGTCTTTGAAACGTGTTGTAAGTATTTAATAAACAAAGATAAACCCTAGCCGCCAACAAATATAATTTATTTACAAGTACAACTAATCGTCTGGGATTAGAAATGGATCGTGTTGTCTCCCTTGTTTTCTAGCAGCTGTTATATTTTAACACCCAAGACATGATATCTGAACACAATACCGGCGATTCTTACCAACATCCATTTTCAGAACTATATGAGCTTCCGTTCCCGAAGTCTCTTTTCCGAAGTTAGCCACGGTGGTGGCTAAGTAAGTATGGCGCTGACTCGCTAATCAGGAGATCTTCGGAATTTTCCTACTTGGTTCCCCATCTAAATACATCAGGACGAAGGGCATGCCAACGGACAGGGTCCAATTTTTCGGATGAAACAAAAGACGACACCTCGCATACACATGACGTTCACGCAAAAAAAAAAACAACTCATTTATTCTTGGAAATAGTTGCTGTTAATGCCACAACACTATTAAATGCTAGTGTTAATAATTGAATTAATTACTGTTGATTTTGTTAATTGATTATGACCATTATATTTTTAGGTTATACGTGATAATCAACTCTTCATATTTATTGGTATTTTATTACTGGGTGACGTCATTCTGATGTCTGTATGGCAAATGGTTGATCCTCTTCAGTACACGAATATAGCTCATGTATCCCAGGTAAGCGCATAATTAATATTGATAAGCTCACATTTTCATGTGGACGTATGTTGTCGTCACAAATGAGATCAGTCCCTTTCGATATTAGCATGTATCGGATCGAAACGTCATGGATTAGGGCCAGGGGCGTGGTGAGAATGAGTTCATGAGTAGCCATACTCATGCGCCAAAAAGTTTTTGCGCCAAAATCACAATCAAATTACTCAAAAAATGAAAAACATTTGTAAGTGGAAAAATTGTTTCATCTGACCCAATTAAAAAAATTTTGAAAGAGTCAAGTTGGAAAATTTAATCATATTTTATTACCGTATTTCTTGTCTCGGATTGCTGGAGATTGCGTTTCTGGGCTTCTAATTTTCGAAATTTTCCCGGGGGAGGGCCCCCCGGACCCCCCGCCGCGGGCTCGCGCTTCGGGGGTTGGGGTGGCCGGCTTCGCCGGCCACAGCTCCGCGGTCAGTAAAAGGGTTTTTGTGCCAAAATCTTTTTTGTTACTCATAATTTCTTCTCAATAATTGCCCTCACCACGCCCCTGATTAGGGCCCATGATTGGACGAAGAATCGTTTGATTCGATAATGATTAAACTTGAAACACATGATTATATAAGTAACCCAACAATCTTGGTTCCTGTCGATTTTCGCACATGTCGGGTTGTAACTTTCTGACATTGTGGCCCTTCATTGTACGAAAAATCACAATTTTTACCGATTGTTCGCATTTCGTGAACCAAGTGGCCACCTCATACGCAAATACATATAGTGTAGGCCTATATCAATTTTGACGAAGGTTGACACCTTTATTATAACCCAAAGACTTGGTTCCTTTCGATATTCACGATATCGGATCGTAACTTTCTGATTGTAGCTTGTTCACTCCCATCTCTTGCAAAATGTGGGCATATCCTGCCTGGCAGCCGCTGGTTTAATGTTTTTGATTGAGGTCGTCTTTGGTCGTCTTTGAATGTATATGAAACTTAAGCAAATCTTAACTAAGTGATGTAACCTAATTTTGAACTACTTCTATTTTTGGTACAATATATCCTATAAATATATCTTGTTCTGCTTTTCAGATTGTACCAGAAATGAAATTAAACCTATCTCATCTATCAGTTGTAACAGTGACGACCTGTAGTTGTAATAATATCGTGTCCTGGTTGATGGTTGCCATTGCTGTAAAAACTCCCGTCCTTATAGCCGGTCTATTTCTCGCATGGAAGACTCGTGACGTCATGTTGCCCTCCATGAATGACTGTTACGGCATCATCATTAGTACTTTGACCACCATTTCTGTTGCCACTGCCATCATTTCTATCAGCAGCATTTTCCAAGATCGTCCTAACATCGTCCATGGAAGTCTTCTACTTGGTATATTTGTCTGTTCTGCAGTAACAACGTCTATGGTTTTCGTTCCAAAGGTAGGTCATGGATAAATTTATTGCTTTCCTACGGAATAAACAGAAATGATACAATGATGCTGAACATACATGGCAGAATTCCCAAGCCATGTGAATCCGACAGACAATTCAATACGATGCTGTTGAATTCTCATTAACTGCCCCATCTCAATTCGATACTCAATTATGTACTACGGTATTAATTTAACATTAGACTTTATATTGGTTATCCGACGTCATTTCAAATAATTATGAAAAATAATTATTCAGGCATATACATAAATATTTCGATTAATTGGAACTCTGACTTTTTTCCATTTTAGTTGATGTTATGGTGGAAAAATCCAGAAAAGGCCGATCTTCGTGTTTCAATGTCTGCCAAGTCTTCCCACAACGTTACAGGGATACATACATTCGACCAGTTTGAAGATGACATGTACAGTGTTGTGGCTGAAAATAGATCCATGAAGAAGTCACTACAAGAGGTAAGATCCAGTATTTATATTCATTGGGGATATCATAGATTATATCACTATGGTTCTTCATCAGCAATACCAACGGTTAAATAAATGTCATATTTTAAATTTACATTGAAATGAAACGGAACGAAGATCTTTAAACGAAACAGAATGAAGATCTTTAAACGAAACGGAATGAAGATCTTTAAACGAAGCGGGATGGAGATCTTTAAACGAAACGGAATGAAGATCTTTAAACGAAAGAATTTTGGTATCAATCGCATATTTAACAACATACTTTATATTTTCAGAAAGATTTGGCCATAAACGACCTCCAAAAACACCTGAGTAATGCACAGAAGAAATTGATGGAAATCTCACTGGATCAAGAGACCCGGCAAGACAGTGGTTTAGATATCGATCTTTCATCTTCGAGTGGTCAGGACGACAGCGATGCGAATACATCTGGCGTCAGTGGCGAGCAGTTGACACCAGAGAAGACGCCACCCCTACCACCTTTAACAGTCGTGACACTACTTGACACGGATGTGCAACGACAGCATAGTTTAAAGAGTTATAACAGTTCAGCAAGTGTAGTTGGTTATAACAAGCTGTGTCGCTTGCGTGATTCCATTGCCGAAGACCTAAACCAAGCAAAACATCTGAGCACTAACATTCGAACCTCCATCTCCAGAGATATGGATAAAGTAGATAAAGTGTCTAGACACCGATCCTTCCGTTATGAGTCTTTGAAATCAAGACAGGAATTAGCCGGCTCCATAGCTCAATCGTACAACCTCGCCGATTCCGGGGAAACATACTCCTATGTTTCCAGTTGCGTCACTTCCTCGTCTAATCTTCACCAAGTTCGAAATGTTCAATACTCCTCTTCAGAAAGCATCGATACTCTTCCAAATGACAAACTTTACCCGGAACGACGAAAGAAACCAAGGCGTCACATGAGAAGAGGTGACCTGAATAAATCTGTATATACCATATCAGCAAATCCAAAAATAGTGCAAAGTGCTGTTACTCTGTCCAAGAGCTTAGACACCGATACGTTTGTGTAAAACAATTATTAGAGTGGAAAAATGACATTAGTGTGTGCAAAACAAAACTCTAGCGATAGTGCTCATCGTTGGCATTCAAGATGTCGATTGAATTGTTAAATATATTCATTGTTGATTATTGAATTGAGCCTTGGTATGATCGTGATATGATCAGCTTTCATATATATATTGTTGTTAATATTACTGTATATAAACATGTTTTTGTATTTATATTTATCTGTATATTTTGTTGATTATATAAAATCTTGTGCTTTCCAAATATTACTAATAAAGTGAATATTCCAAAAGCATGTTTTTAATCTTCTTAAAATTTAGAGAAAATGAACAAGGGCACACCAAAAGCGTTGTATAGTTGAGTCGCACCGGGGGCACCAGCCTCCTCGCAAAAAAATCAATGATGAGAAAAATTAAAATGTACCCTAGTTAGGGATATCCCTAAATGCAGACAAGAGATCAGAAAAATTAAAATGTACCCTACTTAGGGATATCCCTAAATGCAGACAAGATGACACCACGTCTGACAAAAGCCCCTCCCCCCGGTCTAGGGAAAGGACCCCCGAGTATGAGTCAATCGTTACAGGTGCGGATCCAGGATTTTTTGCAGGGGGGGGGGGTCTAGGTTTGATAATTGCTTAACTAATTGCGCTCAACCAATAATTTGTTAAATTAGATTCAATTTGGTTCATTCTGACGTATTTCCGGAAGGTAAATTCCAAAATAACTTGGTCTAAATCGCCAATAAAATCGCATAAAAAAATTTTCAAGTCTGAGCAGGGGGGGGGGGGGCGGACCCCCTGGACCTCCTGGCCCCCCCCCTCTGGATCCGCGCCTGCGTTATTAATGTCGATCATTACTGGATAAGAATGCAGTTATTGCATTGGCATGAAGAACATCAATCAAGACCCACCACCGCGAAAGAGGGCCCCAAAAAATAGTATAGCCTCCGCCATGATAAACCATAAAACGCCCTGGGTTACACCCTTAGACATGAAACCTCATCTGTCGACCCCGTGTGATGATATTACATAGCATTTAGTCTAGAATGATAATTCTGATGTCTAACCATATGTTTTTGGTGTCAAGGAATACACTGATTAGATGATAGTAACGTTGGGGGGGATTTTTTCATCGAACAAACTGTCTGGAGACAAAATATATTTCTGGCCCTATGAGCATTGCATTAAGTGAAAACGAATATTTCTATATTTCTAAAAGCATACACCATATTTTATTCACTGATTTATACCTACAAATTCGACACGTGATATACATTACATTACTACGGAAGCCCACAAGGGTCAATCAAATGAAAAAAAAAATTCTGACTATCTTGTAATTACAAGATAGGCTATCTTGTTATTACAAGATAGCTATCTTGTTATTACAAGATAGCTATCTTGTTATTACAAGATAGCCTAAGATAACCTATCTTGTAATTACAAGATAGACTATCTTGTTATTACAAGATAGCTATCTTGTAATTACAAGATACCGAGATGCCAATTTAAAGGTCACCATACACCGATTTCATGCTCCCATAAATACCATTGCCTTCATACACCCACCAACTGCATATTTATATCATGACTCATCAATTTTAATAGCTCTTTGAAGCCACAGAATGCTATTTCTATTTTTCAAACTTCTTTAAATTTTGATTTTTGAAAAGTAAGTAAGGAAAGGGATATTCTGAAAAACGGACCCTCCTTCAATGAAATGAGCTGACTGACATAGCGTTTAAAAGCAGATTATTTATAGCTTGCGGTATCTCCTGATGTACATGTATACAATGTTTTGAGAGGGATTTGAAGCAAACGTTTGATAGATTAATTAGCTTGAATATATTTTTAGCCCAAATATATCATCAAATCACACAGTTTGTACGCGCGGACGGTATCTTTAAGGAGAACATGAAATCAGTGTATCATAAATGCTATTAATGAGGGAATGAAGTTAATGAGAGTATGAATAGTATTTAATGAGGGCACAACCTGGTGATGCCGATCCCGTGACATACAAAAGGGGGATTCGAAACCACGTCAGTTGACTCAACGAAGTATTATTGTATGTTACGGGATCGGCATCATCAGGTTGTCAGTCCTCTGGGTTCCTCCAACTGCTAAACAGAGAGGGGTATATGGTTTAACGTCCACTCGACACAAACTAGGTCATTTCGAATCCCCATTTGTACGTGACAAGGAGTAGGATCGCCTGTCCATCCTCGCCTGTCAACCGGTTTCCTCCAACTGCTAAAGAGAGTAAGGGGAGGTGTAACGTCCACTCGACACAAACTAGGTCATTTCGCGACTAACATATAGTTTAATTTCAATAATCGCTTGCACGTATGGATCTTTAGCAGTGGAAGGAAAGCAGAGGACCCGGAGAAACCCCACGATGTTGGACAGGCGATACTACTCCTTGTCGCGTACAACGGGGGATTCGAAATCACGCCAGTTGACTCAATGACAGGCTTTACGATACAGTGCGCATGTGCTAACAAATCGACCTGCCAACCCTCCAGCTCAACGAAGTATTATTGTATGTTACGGGATCGGCATCATCAGGTTGTCAGTCCTCCGGTTTCCTCCAACTGCTAAACAGAGAGGGGGATGTGGTTTAACGTCCACTCGACACAAACTAGGTCATTTCGGGACTAACATATGGTTTAATTTTATTTCAATAATGCACTTGCGCGTAGGCGTCTTTAGCAGCGGGAGGAAAGAGGAGTACCCGGAGAAAACCCACGATCTTGGACAGGCGACCCTACTCCTTGTCACGTACAACAGGGGTTTCGAAACCACGCCAGTTGACTCAATTACAGGCTTTGTGATACTGCGTGCACGTGCTAACCATTCGCCATCCAACCCCCACCCCACTACTAAAGACCCCTACGCGCAAACGAATTATTGGAATTAAATTAAACCATATGTTAGTCCCGAAATGACCTAGTTTGTGTCGAGTAGACGTTAAACCCCATTCCCCCTCTCCCTCCCCCCCTCTCTCTCTCTCTCTATCTCTCTCTCTCCCACACACACACTTTGGCTTATAACTATCCGATAAATCAGTGTGGGACGACCATGAAATACAAGAAAACTAATTTGGCTATCTTGTAGGCTATCTTGTAACTACAAGATAGCTATCTTGTAACTACAAGATAGCTATCTTGTAACTACAAGATAGCTATCTTGTAATTACAAGATAGTCAGAATATTTTTTTTTCATTTGATTGACCCTTATGGGCTTCCGTACATTACCAAGTGCCAATCAATTCCACACAAATAACAATCGCTGCTATTAAATGTAAACTGAAGCCACAAAAGAAAAGATAGGTTGCCAGGCAACGAAACATACACCCACAACAGCTAAGTCGCCCGTGCAGTCAAGGGTTGTCGCATATTTTTTGTTTCTTCTGTCAGTAAGGAGAAGATTTTCAACACATGAAATAGCCGTATAAATGAGTATCAGGATGATTTCGATTGTTCTCTCATGGCCATTGTCCACTCTCGGAGAACGCTAAATCGAAGACGGTCTACGCATTTTAGCACATATAGATTGTGGGTTAGGGTTAGGACCTGCAGATTTCTTCAAAGTTGGTCCTAATCCTAACCCTGTGCCAAGCCTAACCCTTACCCTAACCTACAATCCACATAATATGTTTGTAGGACCGCCTCCGATCTAGCGTTCTCCCAAGATATAACAAAGGGATCAAGGGCCATAGCTCTGGCAGTCATTATTGGGAATCGTAGTATTTGACTAGGATCCTTCATCTCATGACACTGTATATAATCTTTAGCCTCTAGAGCACCCACAAAATATTTCAAAGTGGTCAAGGGCTATATCCCTGGCAGTAATCATCTGAAATTCAGATATTATTAAAAATGACTAGGATACTTCGTATCGTGATCTCAAACACCGTGTATAAATCTTATGTCAATCGGATATTAACTTTAGCCTCTAGGGCGTCCGCAAGATATTTGAAAGTAATCAAGGGCCATAACTCTGGTAATCGATAGGCTTCTTCGTCTCATGACCGTGAACACTGTATAAATTTAAAGTCAATTTGATAGTAACTTTAGCCTCTAGAGCGCCCACTAGATTTTTCAAGTTGATCAAGGGCAGTAATTATCGGATATCGCTGAAAATCAATGGGATTCTTCGTCTCATAACCTGAAAAACTGCACAAATTTAAAGTCAATTGGATAGTAACTTTAGCCTTTACACTAGAGCGTTCACAATATTTTTCAAAGTGACAGTATTATCGGAGAAACCAACGGTCGCCTTCGTCTAATGACCTTAAACACTGTGTATAAATTTAAAGTCAATAGCCTCGACCGCTTTTTAAAGTCATTAAGGGGCATAACTCTGACAGTAATTATCGGATATCGCTGAAAATCAACAGTAGTCTTCGTCCCATGACCTTAGACACTGTGTATAAATTTAACTTTAGCATCTAAAGTGTATAAAAATTGGTCTTAGAAATAATTCAGTTAGTTGTGAAGACACTTCCAAACTCAGCCCGACCCTCAAAATTAGAAGAAGATGGGAGTGTATTTTAGACGAAATGAAAATAAAATAAAACAAAGTCGAGGAAAATGACATAATATGTTCAAACACATATGCATAAGAAAGTCGTTATCCCTTACCAAGCCTATATGTAAATCCGCCACTGCCCCATCTGTTGCAGATATCCCAATGTCAGGCCAACCCATCCGTGATTTTATTGATAGGCCTATATCTAAGAATAATATTAATTTGTGTGAATTGGGCATGTACCGTATAGGTTGTGTCAAACTGTCAATTAAAGATAGATGTATTTTTGTACGGTCGAGTCTAACAGGTATAGTAACAGATACATACTTACTGTCAGTGAATTGCATGCCGCATCTAACAGTCTGGAGATCCATTTATATACTGAACGCCAACGCTACAGGCGCGGATCCAGGATTTTTTTCAGGGGGGGGGGTCTGGGTTTGATAATTGCTTAACTAATTGCGCTCAACAGATTAACGGGGGGTTGGGGGGCCCTCCCCCAGAAAAATTTGGTAAATTCGATTCAATTTGGTTCATTTTGACGTATTTCCGGAAGGTAAATTCTAAAATTACTGGTCTAAATCGCCAATAAAATCGCATAAAAAATGTTCAAGCCTGAGCAGGGGGGGGGGGGGGTCCGGACCCCGTGGATCCGCGCCTGCGCCACCGGGTTTTTGTTCGCGTCGAAACAGCAAAGATTACCCCAAACAGTATTTTTAGGAACAGTTAGCGCAAACGATTTTGATTAACCAATCAGAGTGCTTGGTCCAAGGGCAAACGCGATCAGATTGTCAACGCACCAGTTTCATCTGCGAATTTCCGCCCGTAATGATGCATTCAGCAGGAACGATGATTCGTATACACTTTGCGTTCCACAGTCGATATATGACGTGTCTTACTGTCAGTATAATATACATGCGGTTCTTACAGTTATTTATCTTACGATGGATATTTTACATAACATGCGAGGGGCGCCTTCTCAACGTCGTGGGTTTCATCCGGGC
The DNA here is from genome assembly GCA_036850965.1 of Patella caerulea. Classification (NCBI taxonomy): domain Eukaryota; kingdom Metazoa; phylum Mollusca; class Gastropoda; family Patellidae; genus Patella; species Patella caerulea. The sequence goes on from JAZGQO010000011.1 coordinate 22,314,429, forward strand.
ACTCCGGTTTCCTCCCACTGCTAAAGACCCCTACGCACAAGCGAATTATTGAAATAAAATGAAATCACATGTTAGTCCCGAAATGACCTAGTTTGTGTTGAGTGGACGTTAAACCCCATTTCTTTCTCTCTCACATAGCATGCAATACAGTTCCATTCATGCATCCAAAATACAATATTTAATAAGACACCTGTTTAAGTCATCATGGGTAAATGCTTAGATGGTCATACACACTTGCATCAAATGTCGGTTTCTGAATGTTAGTGACGTGTGACATGTGCAAAATCATTCTAGTGAATCCTTTCTTATAGAAGAAAAATTATCATTTAAAAAACCACCAGCCAAAGGAGAATGTTGTTAAAGAATTGAATTTAAAATCTGGAATTTCTTATTATTTCACCAAAATACGGTTTCAATCGTCGTCCTCAATTTGTTACATCCACCAATGTCTTCGAAAAGGAGCATCAATCAATACAAGTTTGCGGGTATGTCTGCTGGATTTTACCTACATCGTATTTTATAATAGTATAGCCATCACACGGGATGTAATTTTGGTGTACTATATTTCATACATTAAATCGAGAATTTCATATTTTATAAGAAAGTCAAAACATAATTAGTTACATGTCTTTTGCTCAAAAGGCTGTCAACTCGCTATTATACGTTCATAGGTATCATTCTCACACTTAATAAAATCATGCACACCGGAAATAATAACACAATTACCTCCCCTGTTTTTCCATACACCCATGCAATAGCTATCTTCAAACGTTTGAAGTTGAAAATGACATTTTTGCCAATTTCTCAACTGTCGATAGTGAATTATAGGTTTGATAGGATTATTCTTTAGATAGAATTTTTTATAGATACCAACAAGTTTAAGGCTTTATTTTAATACATTTTAAAAATATAACTTAAAAAATATGAAATTCACGCTTTGAAAGCCACGACAAATGCGCCAGATGTTTTTATTCGGATCTCAATAAGTGTTAAAAGGGTAATAGTATAAAATCGTTTCATATAATAAACTATAAATGCGTTAGTCAATAAAGTTCAAGAATCATGAGCAACATGTTACCTGACTAAAGATCTGATATAAACAAATATAAAACATCTACACGTACATTATCCCCATTTTATTAAAATACAAACCATTTGTTCTATAATTGATCCGACAGTTGTATTATAATCGAGAGAGAGAGAGAGGGGGAGAGAGAGAGGGAGAGAGAGAGAGAGAGAGAGAAATGGGGTTTAACGTCCACTCGACACAAACTAGGTGACCTAGGTGATATCGGGACTAACATGTTTAACTTTATTTCAATAATGCGCTTGTGCGTAGGGGTCTTTAGCAGTGGGACGAAACCGGAGGACCCGGAGAAAGCCCACGAGATTGGACCAACAGGAATTGGTCGCTATAACTGCTAACCGCTGTTCTGATCCTTGTTCTTCTTGGGCGACGCTCTTTGAAAAAGCCAAAAGCTCCCTAAATTCAAGTTAAACCGACATGAAAATATGCATGCTTATTTTTTTGAACAATTCTGTCACCGTTATAAATTAAATTTTAAAATTTTACCCAGCCTCATGAGGAGTTCCTTGTCCATAGTACGACTGTAGTTCTTTAAAATGTGTATGTTTTAGCAACCACATTCCCACCTCATATAAGTGTTATACTTAAAAGTCCACGTAACCGATGAATGTATTCCTTATAGCTTAAGGATGGTAACTGTTTCTTTTGGTGCATGCCTTGACGCCAGGGATAAAGCCACGGTCAATATTTCGTTTTATGGTATACAAGCTGCAATTTTAAATGAATCATCTTACAAGCTGCAATTTTGAATGAATCACCTTACAACTTGGCATGTGTAATTCTTATAACTATTGATTTTGGTGCATGTCCCGACCAGAACCACGCCTGAAGACCATAACTAGGTATGGATTATCTCAGAACGCGGTATACTTAATACGGCAACAATTGATTTTGGTGAATGATTCGACCCCCTTTAGCTGTGCCACATCCATTTACTTGTTAATATGTTGTCTGTTAATACTCTTCTGGCTGTAACTATTAACTTTTTTTGTTCAATTTTGGCATGATCCATCATAGGGTTGTATCTATTTATATTGGTGTAACCCACAGGAACAGCCATCGCCGATTTGTGTGTTGTTTTTTCTACAGGCTGGAATTTTGAATTGATCCTTCTACCATAAGGACAGCAACTATTTATTTTTGTTTATGCCTCGACCAACAGTGGCAGTGTCACCCCACATTTTTTGTTAAGTTAATCTATAAATTTGGCAAAACAAACGCAACGTCTAGCTTTACGTGTCTCTTGTCAGCTTACAGTCGATGCAGCAATTTCCTATTTTATTCCCTTCATTTAAAAATATACTATATTAATCAAAACAGGAATGTAGACGTATATTGTATATTGCAGCGGTAGCGACGTTCTCAAGCTTCAGCGGCAATACGATCTTTTCACTTTGCATCAACCTTTCTCTGGAATTCTCTACCCCATAGACATCAGAGGACCAAAAAACTCTAAACACATTCAAGTCATGTTTCAAGACACACCTATTTGACCAAAATAAGCACCAACAGAATCCACATAAATAAATCGCATTAGGAACATTATCGAAGTATTTTTGTGCTACACAACAATGTTCATTGATTTAAATATCGGGAGAGGCAAGTATGTTATGACGGTTAGGAAAGATAGATTATGTATTTTGTGCAATAAACTAGATTTCGAGGACGAATATCATTTTATTCTTATTTGTCCGGGATACAAAGACCTGCGGAATAAATTTATAAAGCAATATTATAGTAAAAATCCAAATGTCTTTGAACTAATACAATTTCTTGCCGCTAAGAACACCACAGAATTAGAGAACCTGGGTCGGTTTCTATTTCTGACAAATAAGAGAAGATCTGAACTTATCATTAATCATTTCTTCAACTATTTTTTTTTATCCTATAAAATTCCCCCCCCCCCCTTGTACATTCTGTACATGTTTTCATTGTTTGAATTGGTTTTGTGTGTATTGCTGTATGTGTGTTTTACTTACCCGATGGGTTTTTGACCTTGTAAGGGAATAAACAAGTAGAACTAAACAAGATTCAATCACAATCAATTGTATGTGTTTATTATTATTTTGTAACCACGTTTTATAATTGATTCTGCCACCATTTGTGTTTGGTCTATTAATTGTTTTATTTAGGATTACTATGGTCTCCCAACGAAATTATCGGTTCTTAAACATTGGATCAGAAACGTGAAAAAAGAAATTAGATATTCGCACTAGTTTCACAGACAATTGATTCAATTTTGTTAAATCCTGTTTCTATTTTTTTATATAAGTAAAAGTCAAACTTTCATTAGACCATTTAATATAAATATTACCATTCATTTCTTCACCAAGGTAAGTTGTTTTATTGTTTTATTTATTTCTTTAACAGCGGAAGTGTCTCTAGAATACTTGGTCATTCAAAAAACTAAAATAATGATATGTAGGCCTCGCTACTTTTACAATTTAAAGATCTTTTCATCAGTAAAATCATAATCGGACCAAACATTTTGGACTAGAAAGTTCACAACCTTTCATCAACAATTCAACATAATTCACATTTTGTGTAAAAGGCAACGACAACAGCCGAAGACAATGCGCACCGAAATTGAACTCCTCTTCGTCGACATGTTTAAAGTTCCATCTGGATCGGACAAAAAATTGTGGCCTCTGGAGCAGTGGTGTCAAAACCTTTTGTATACCATCAACATCGCAAACCCCCACCCCCTTTGATATGAGTTTTGTAAAAGTATATAATTAAATCCAATCCCCAAAATAAGACATTGAATTCTTCCAGTAAAATAAAATTATTGAAATAAATAGTGAAAATAATACTTTTTATATAGTAATTAGTTTAAGAAAAATCAATTTAGTGAGATCCTTATCTCCTCGTTTAGTGATAGTTAGTCGATTTTATATTTTACAATAATAAGTCACTTACAGAACTTAAAACACAAATAAGAGGATGGGAATGACAACCCCCTTGTGCAAAGCTGTATATAAATTATCGTACAGGTGGTGCCAGACGTACCATAATGTGTATGGGGCAGGGGGACAGACGTTTCCATGTGAATATTCGCTTGACCGCTACAATCGGAGAACGCCAGATGCGAGATGGTCCTGCAGCGCCCACGCTGTCGATCGCCATTTCCGCCAATTGCGATAAAACTATAATTTTGGTGATAAAGTATTCAATCTGGTGATATCTTCTTCTGTATGGCGAATCTTTTTTAACCGTCACGATAAAATTTCTCTCGCCAAAAAGCTTCGATTTCCACGCCGTGCGCACACACGTTACAATCTATCACGCTAGGCTAAGTCAGTTATCAATCAGTTAGGCACCAATCCTTTGTCTCTTGATCAATCTCGGATTACAGTACAGTAAGAGTAGTAATGCACGAATTAAGAGATAAAGGATTTAATTATTCGTCTACGAATAGGTGGCTTTTTTGACGGTTTCTATATCATAATATGGTATTCAAAATGGCGGACACTAGAATAATACTCGTTCGATTTGTTTGGGATTATTGGATTATGACGTCTGTTTTATCCTTTTCTTACTTCTGTAGCCCGTTTCGTTACAAATGAAGCCAGGTTTGTTGTTACAATTTACGTGGAAGTGGACGTTAGAATCAAGAAACGAACGAACGAATGTCAGTTATCAAGTCAGTCCCGCACATATTGTGACGCCATATGTGAATTGTTGGTAAGGGTTAGGCTAACGAAATTCGACATGTTTCTGTTCGGATTCACATGGGCGCGTCCGAGTTAAACAAAATGATGTATCGATACATTTACACCCCAATCATCAGTTGGTAGTCTTTCTATGTATGGGTAACAAAAAAATTGTAGCAAGATTAATAAAAATATCATGAATTGATTTTTGTTTCTTTGCTTTTAAACTTAATACTGGTAATTGCGCGAGAGGAGGTAATTTGATTTTAGTCACGATTGCCCGGTCCATTTTTTGTCGTAGACATTGTCTGTCCATCTTTACACCGTCCATACCTGTCACCATCAGAGGCGGATCCAGTGGGGGCGCGAGGGACCCTTATTTGAAAGTACCTTTTTCTACTGCTGAAAGTGCATTTTTTCAGACTCAAATATGTCCTCTCCAAACGTTTACTTAGACGAAAATATCAGCCCCAACCCCCTCGCAGCGGCGTGCCCCGTCTCCGCAGTAAGTGCCCTCATTTTGCGGCGCCTCCCTTTTCAAAATTCCTAGATCCGCCCCTGACCATATTTACCTATGGGTCATTTCATATCAACTGACCATGACCCCCTCCCAAAAGTTATAAAAATATGTGTTATAGTATATGGCCTTAAACTAAGAAATCCAAAAATTTACCTCTCTGTGTGGAAAACTTGCTGAGATATTGCTATTTCAAATTGCCAACTGAAAAGGATTATAAATTAGGTAATTTTGTTTTCTTTGAACTCGCATTTCAAATATGAATAGAACTCTCTAACTTTGTAATTCTAAGATAACTTTTGGTGGAAATTATGAATTTAGCATCACACTCATTGTCCAATGCATACTGTTTGCGCCACCAGGTGGCAAAATGTGAAACAAATGAACTAATCTCTTTTATTTCCAAAACATCCGGCAAAGTCACCTATATTGCATGCACAGCATCCAAAATTGCCATAGTTAATGTCAGTTTGTCTTATATCAAATTACAAAAGATTCTGTGTCGATGGGATATACTTTCTCAAATATACAGTCTCAATGTACAATGGAGGTTGTGTCTACAATGAAAAAGTGAATAGTTTATTTATTCCACATCTTGCCACCTGGTGTCATGAATTGTTGTGTGAATTGCAAACTGCGTGTGATGCTAACTTTATAATCTACACCCAAAGTTTTCTTAGATTACAAAGTTTGAGAGTGCTACTCCTATTAGAAATTTAAGTCTAACGCACCCGAAAAATTGAAAATTTGGGTGTGAGAAAAGGCACTTTCAGCAGTAAAAGCATTGTCGAAAATTATGTGTGTGTGGGGGCGGATTACGCCCCTCCACTTGAATCCGCCTCTGATAACCGCCACCATACAATTATTACTATAACCTACAGGTGTCATGTTTAGCTGCTAGTTATAGCTGCTCTTCCGCCTGTCCCAGTAATAAAGTTCAGCGCCCATACCATGCATTATAATTATTAAATTTAGAATACACCCCACGCATGAAGAATTGACTTCAAAGATCTCTGGAAATAATCATAATAGATTCGTTGTTATTTAATTTAATTCTATATTTTTTCAGATGAAATTATTGGTTTGTATTTTGATTTTCGTGTTTCTGGCTGCTCAAACGGAAGCATTCGATCCGGTGATTGGTAGAATGATAAGATTCCGTTCTCCAAGAATTCCCCCAGTTCGATTTCGAGGATGGAAAAAACGGGATGTTATTCAAGACCTTCAGGAGGGTAAGATGTTTTCGAATGGACGATTTTCAAACGTTATTATAGATTTTCTTTAATTGATACGGCTGATTTTGTTGCCCAAAGTAGAATAATTGTGATTGTCTGTGGCTGTTCTCATAAACATGTCATTGTACTGTTTCATTATGTTGTTGGGTAATTGTCTGATATGTCATCATGTTGCTATATTTTTGTTGCAGATGATGACGGTGACTAAAATGTTCTCGGAATAACGACATTGAAATGGAAGTTCATATTATAAAGCTGTATTCACCATCTCGATTGTGTTAAAATAAAAAGAAATATATCAAATGTTTTATATGTTTGTAAATCATTATTTTGGGCTGCGTTTATACATGTTCGTCATTTACGCCTTTTATCACAAGGAATTTACACTCTTATTACCCCCCTCCCCACACCAACCGTCTCAGTCCGTAAGCTAAAATATGTTTTATCTTGATACCCATCCGGTACCACCCTTCTGAAATTACTCACAGGCAGCTATTCCATCACCCAAGGCACTACTTACATGTACTTAATCTAGTCCTTATGAGGTTCTTTCGCGTGGACTTCGCTTGTTGCGGTTTTCCCACAACTATTTTAAATTAAGCTACCACAGTTCAGGTTCGATGATTAACAGTAATTCTTTAGTTTCGCCACCTGACAGGAGAATTTATAAGATCAATTTTTTTCTAGAGAATTCTATTTATGTATATTTTGATTTTGGGCAGTGATCGAGAGGAGGGAGGATGGGGCTTACCCGAGATACGGGGTGGGGTGGATAAAGTATCTCAAATTGGGTACAAATATTGATGTTCATCTTATTGCACTCTACATCCCGCAATAAGTTAAAGGAAACTGTTAGATGACTCTTTTGTTTTGCATAAGGACCTGGATAGGGATATGGTTGTAGACGGACAAAATAGTCCGATGACTCAAATGGCGGGAAATGAAATGAAATGGGGTTTAACGTCCTACTGTTCTTCTCCTAACCTGGATTAATGAAGACGGGCATACTTGCACTATACAATGTGCCATGAGGGAAATTTTGCGCTACGGCCTACTCTTATATCAAATTCAAACTGCCAAAGGATCTTTTACGTGCACGCCAATGTGTACACGGAACCTCTATTTTTCGAACCACTAGACAGTTGTGCTTGTCAGGCCCTCCGGCTACCAGCTTAAACATGTGACCCCCTTAAAATGGCGGGAAATGTGATAATGTTCATAAAGACGGTTATTATTTTATGGATTTGTAAAATATTAATTAATTTATTGGACTGGACATCTCTAAAGATATGTATATAATGCCCCTGGGCAAGTGTTTTGCACTATTGCCTAAAATTAGCGATATCAATGATTATCGCTAAATAAGCGTATACAGGTCTCTATGGGCGTCACTTCTGAAACTCTGGGGACACTTACCCAATCAGAACTTCCACGCTGTGTATTTGTTTTAAATAAGGTAACGCCTGGAACATCCACACTACAGAGGTTACACAGTATAGAGGAAATACCGGTACACCCACAGCTATTATATTAAATATAATCTGAATATAAGTTCCTTGCATGATGAAAAGCCCTAGGCCGAGGTGGTTAAAGGTATGTTTCTCTTAGAACACTGCATTTTGGTCGTATCCCGGCCTTCAAATGACGTCTCGGCCTCTAAGTCGAGGCGGGGTGGGGGTGGGGGCGTTGTGGGATGACCTAGTGGTCTAGAGTGCCGCGCTTCGACCTCTAGCTGGCCGGTCACCTCTGGCTCGCGGCTGTGGTTTCGCACCCTGGTGTGAGCGTATGTGGCATGCAGATAGGGGCGCCTTCTCAACCTCGTGGGTTTCCTCCGGGCACTCCGGTTTCCTCCCTCTGCTAAAGACCCCTATGCGCGCAAGCGAAATATTGAAAGCGAAATAACATATAATTATGTCGGATCTGGGTTAGCCAAATCTTTCTTGGTAGATTATAGTTATAGTTAATTTTACATTTGTCACCAAAAATTGTCACTTTCAAGTGGAATTAGGCTTCCGTCGAAACAAAAGCTATTTACCATCTGTTAACTCAACTATTAACTCTATGACCACAGATCACTAATGATTTCCCCATGGATTGAAATGTTAATTCTCGTCACTTTGACCGGCTCTAACTTTTTCCTAAAGCTCGCACTGTGGGCTTAATTCGCAATGGTAAACATGAGATACACAAAGTAAAGATCAATAAACATGCATTTTCCACACTACAACCTAATAGTCCGGGAGCAAGGAAGGTTTTATTCAATATGGAAGGTGCGGAAGGTTTGTGATGCTGGTGGTGTATGGCTAGGTTGGGAGACCCTAGAAATTCTGTACAGCGCAGTGGACGCTTACGACGGGCCCCCCGGATCCATTCACTTGATTTGATAATTTCCGCAGGTTAATCTTATAGGTTTTTGTTTTTTGTGTAGTGCGATCCTCCTGCACTTACTATTATGTTCCGCCAGTGGTTGGGTGTGGCAGGAGGAGCCACCCATAGTGCCCCCAAAATGGGTTTATTCAATATGGAAGATCCAAGTTTCGCTTCACTGGCATTTGATAGGTGAATATGCCCTGAAGTAGGAAATATAACTTAAGAATGGTATTTTTGGTGGAAAGTCCACTTAAGAAGAGGCCAAAGGTTACTAATTAGCAATTTTTCGATTCTACTCTAAACTATTTTTCTGTTATCTCGTGATCTGTTCCATGTATATTACACAAAACTGCGTGGACATTTTTGATACTTCTCGGTGTAAAAATATGAGACATAAAATTATTGAAGTGTTAGCTAAAAGTATGACATAATCTCAAAAGTAATGAAAATATCACTTGACCACCCCCCCCCCCCCTCCCCCGTCGATAAATGTTGAGCAACATGAAAGGTGCGAGTGAGAAACCAAGCCTTAATTGTACGGAATGATATGAGAAATCATTATCACCAATTTAAGAATGAAATTTCTGGTGGTCAGTGTCTGTAGATCTGTCCGTGTTATATTGGACACCTAAACTACATATAATATCCCTACAAGCAACGCTTTATAGCAGGTTCCTCCCGTTGTTCTACAAAACCACTTTCAAAAGTATTGACATCTATACCCACGATAGTTAAAGAAGGTATTCAAATATACTGTGCTGAAATATACTCTCAAAAGAATTACTTGATGGTTTACAATCTACATCGTTTGCTTCAGTCTCTTCTATACAAACGTTTGACTTTTATACTTTGTACACGAAAATTCTCCATAGTAAATTAAAAGCTCGGTTAAAGGACATTATTCACAGTGTCTTTTCATCCAAATCAGGAACTACAAGATATCAATATTCAGTTATTAATTATAATTCCACATATTTTGTCAAGAACCATAGTGATTCCAAAAATGAATTCACCAACAACAGGGTAAATCAGATGTTGGATTTTTAAATTGATAATATCTTTGTTGAATTTGGAGGAGAAATATATCAGCAAGTGGTCGGTATTTCCATGGGCACCAACTTTGCACCTTTGCTTGCTGATTTATTTCGCTATTCGTACAAAGCCGATTACATACAGGCACTCGTAAAACTAATAACAATTAGTCAGGCATTTTTATTTCATTTATCGATATATCAATGATGTTCTATCACTGAACTATCCCAAATTTAAATTCATACTAATGATCTCGAAATTAAAAACACTACTGACAGTGACAATCACGCTTCCTGCTTGGATCTGTGTCTCGATTTTGACAATTGCCATAAACTTAGTGTTAAATTGTACGATAAATGTGATCGTTAACTTTCCATTTATTAGTAATAACATTTCAATATCACAGCTTATGGAGTATTCGTGTCTCAGCTAAATCGTTACGCGAGAGCTTGTTCCTGTTATTCTGATTTTTTACTTGCGCACTAAAATCATTAAAACCTTTAAAAAGTTTTATGGTCGTCATGTTGACTTGATTGGTAAATATAACATGTCACTCTCGACTACTATTCAAGATATGTTTAATTGACTGGTATATTATCTCCCTAATTATGCATGTCTCATCGCCAACACTGTTTATCATGTGCATTTTGCATACCGATAGTCCATTGACTAATCACGTTGTTTAACTGAGATTTCGACTAATAGTTTGCATGCAGCTATGGTGGGTGTGGCGCCAGGCAAGGTAAGCTTACTCTTCCGGACACCTGTTACCACTGTTTGTCGTGTATTTTGTACACGGCGAATAGTCCATTTGCTAATTAAACTATTTTGCCTCGGCCGCTTTTTATAGGACTTGAATTTTGACTAATGGTTTGGATTGTTCGTACGTGTACTTGGTTTTATTTTATTTAAATGTATTCCTTATAGCTTAAGGATGGCAACTGTTTCTTTTGGTGCATGCCTTGACGCCAGGGATAAAGCCACGGTCAATATTTCGTTTTATGGTTTACAAGCTGCAATTTTGAATGAATCATCGTACCAGCTGCAATTTTGAATGAATCACCTTACAACTTGGCATATGTATTTCTTATCACCCAAGGGCGACAACTATTGATTTTGGAGCATGTCCCTACTAGAATCACGCCTGAAGACCATAACTCGGTATGGATTATCTAGGAATGTTGTATACTTAATACGGCAACAATTGATTTTGGTGATTGATTCAACCCCCCTTAGCTGTGCCACATCCATTTACTTGTTAATATGTTGTCTGTTAATACTCTTCTGGCTGTAACTATTAACGGGTTTTGTTCAATTTTGGCATATTGGTGTAACCCTCAGGAACAGCCATCGCAGATTTGTGTGTTGTTTTGTACAGAGGCTGGAATTCTGAATGCACCCTTCTACCGTAAGGACAGCAACTATTTTTTTTTGTGTATGCCTCGACTCACAGTTAATGTAATATAATGGTCTATAAATTTGGCAAAACAAACGCAACGTCCAGCCTTCTGTGTCCGTTGTCATCTTAAAATCGATGCAGCAATTTCCTATTTTATTCCCTTCATTTTAAAAATATACTATATTAATCAAAACAGGAATGTAGACGTATATTGTATATTGCAGCGGTAGCGACGCTCTCGTCAAGCTTCAACGACAATACGATCTTTTCACTTTGCAGCACCCTTTCTCTGTAATTCTGTATAAATTCTGTGTTGATTGCTTGATTGATTGTCACAAATATTTTGTCACAATTATACCACCTGAAGTTTTCACGACGTTTTGTTTTTATTTTGGGATTGTCAAAATGTGCAACATTGGATATGTAAAGAAATTCCGTGCATCCTTCCCATGGGACATTAATAGCTAATCCGGTGCTAGGCTGCCTTTATCTTGCGAACAAAATTATTATTGGAACACAAACAATGATCATTGATTTTGTCACAAAGAATTCTACCTGTTTATTATTATTATTTTGTAACCACGTTTTGTAATTGATTCTGTCGCCATTGTGTTTGTCTACTAATAGTTTAATTAGGATACTATGATTTCCCAACCCACTTATCGGTTCTTAATGAATTGGGTCAGAAACGTGAAAAAAGTACTTAGATAACGTCACTATTTTCACAGACAATTTAAACAGTTTTATTAAATCCTGTTTCTATCTTTTTTTTTCGCCGGGTACTTCGGTTTCCTCCCACTGCTAAAGACCCCTACGCACAAGCGAATTATTGAAATAAAATTAAACCATGTGTTAGTCCCGAAATGGCCTTGCTTATGTCAAGTGGACGTTAAACCCCATCTCTCTCTCTCTCTCGTCCCCCCCCTCTCTCTCTCTCTCTCTCTGTCTTTCTCTTTATCTATTTTGTGAATTTAAATTCGATCGTGTGTCTGTTATCGCTCGTTACTTAAGACAGTTGTATAGAAGGATAACCCGTGCTAGTCATGTTTGACGCCACTTCCCGTTTATTCCAGCGTTTGTTACACATCTCCCGTAGCAATGATTTCTGTGTTAAAATTATTTTTGGAATGTATTTAACCCGTTCTATCACATATGTAATAATGGCTGGCAACAATATTGCCCTTCAAAGTAGCTAAGTCTCCAACTTAATATCATCCAAAATGTTCAACATTGAAAAAACAAATTATTAATCAATTTAAATCAATATTGATGCTGTGATCTTACCGGGAAAAGGTGGGCTTTTGATATCCAATATTCACGACAAAATAAATATTTTACTTTTGATACACGAATCGTGTACCAGTAGAGACTTTTGGCAAGTGGAATTTTCCGCATCCGTATCACGTATCCGTATCGCTACGTGATACGTTGCGTCAATGTAGTTTTAGAGTTTTGGCAGATTTTCGCGGCGTGTACATATGGGTAGCTGAGCTGAGCTTATTTCTAATACAGCATGGTGGCAGTTATCTACCAAGATCTTCAGTACTAGTCAAGTGTCTACTATGATACAACATTTCAGCGTCTAAAAGTAGCAAAAAGTTTTGTAAAAAGACGACGATGCTATATGGACCTTTTCCGTACGAAAGCTGTTCGATACGTGCTGCCGTATCCGTGTGCCAAATCACGTATGAGAAATACACAAGCATTGTTGACGTCACACACAAAATCGATACGGATACGCGATACGGACCAGAAATTTACGCTTGCCAAAAGTCTCTATTATGTGTTTCAGCCCAGTTGTAACAAGAGACTCTAGGGATGAGGCTAAACACATTGCACGAAATCAAACGGCGTATGTAGACTGGAATAACCAGACACTGGAAATTTGCATTCGATTGAGACTGTTAGCTTATTTCGCCGACATAACTGATTTGAAATAAGAGTAAAAACGGAAACCATTGGATGTTAATCAGATTATATACATTCATATTACAGTATTATCTGTGTTGCGACCCACTTGTGTCAAATGTTAGCGATTTAGCCCCTTTAAATCAGTTGATATCAATATCATGCAACCATGTTTTATAATTGATTCTGTCACAAATATATTTGTGTGTTAATTGCTTAATAACGGTTACTTTGATCCCCTAACCTCGTTATCGGTTCTTATCGAACCGAATCAAAAACGTGTATAAGTAATTAGATATTGGCACTAGTTTCACAGACAATTTATTCAGTTTTGTTAAATCCTGTTTCTATTTTTTTTATATAAGTAAAAGTCAAACTTTCATTACACCACTTAATATTAATATCAACATTCATTAGTTCACCAAGGTAAGTTGTTTTATTGTTTTATTTATTTCTTTAACAACGGAAGTGTCTCTAGAATACTTGGCCATTCCAGAAACTAAAGTAGGCTAGGGTCTCGCTGATTTTACAACTCAAAGATCTTTTCATCTGTAACATTTTTATGTTTCATCAGAATCGGACACCACCTTCCAACATAATTCACATATGCGTTAAAGTCAAAGACAATGGCCCAAGAAAATGCGCACCGAAATTAAACTCCTCCAAGATCTTTTGGTCATTGACATGTTTAAAGTCCCATCTGGATCGGAAAAATAATTGTGGCCCCTGGAGCAGTGGTGTCAAACCGTTTGTATACCATGCCCCATCAATATCGCAAATTAGTTTGCCCCCTCCCTCCTCCACTTTGGTATGGAAACAAATTGAGATCCTTGTGATTAATGTTTATTGCCAAGTGTTTTAATAAGAGGGTTTAATTTAGTCAGTGTCGACCAATCTTAAGTCTCTTCTTTTAGTGTTAGCTTGTCGATTTTACATTTTTCAAAAATAAGTCACTCACAGAACTTAAAACACAAATAAGAGGATGGTGCCAGACGCAGGATAGGGTGTGTGTAGGAGGGGAAACGGACGTTTCCATCTGATCAGCAGTAAATTTTCGCTAGGCCCCTTCAATCGGAGAACGCTAGATGGGAGACGGCCCTGTACATAGTATGACGTCAAACGTGGATTGTTTGTAAGGGTTATGGTTGGCTCAGTGTTGGCTTTAAATATTTAGGGAGAGATCGAGTCATGATATTTCCTAGTATAATTAAAAATATTTACAGTTCATTCAATTCATACACACAGTTGGTTTCGCTTAAGGCTATCGGGTGAGAGCCACATAAGTGTGTTTCGCACTAGGATTGAGTTTTCCAAAAATGAGATTTTTAACTATTCCGGGGTTAGGACCAGGGATTCTTATAACTAGTTGATAGGATTGGGTTTGATATATTATTTGCTTTGGATTAGGGCGAGGACTGTCCTTATCTAACATTGTGTTTTCTGATAATTTTGGGCGCACTTGCTACTGTTACGTTAAATGGAACTATAAAGGGGCTATTGCGCTAGCCGTATGAATATTCAAGCCTAGGGTGGGGGGGTGTTTTCAATTTGTCAATCCATAATTTTTCTCTTGTTAGTCTAAACGTTTTAATTTTTTTCTGGAGTTTCAAAGTCGCTCTTGGTTTTTTTTTTGCTATTGGCTTGACAATGAGAAGTAATTTTAATCTGGCAAAACCGAATATTCAAATTTGTAAAGCGGAATAACCATTTTGGGAGATCAAATAAAAATTAGGACAATACGATGTAGATCCAAAATGATTGTATATTCGTAATCTACGCAAAGATTTCCTGTAAGAGGCACGCTTGAGGGGTATTAAGGAGATAAACACTTCCTGTTTCGCATTTAGAGGGGTGTTATTGTCCAATAGACATGTCCTGAGATCATTAGCCATTAGGACCCGAGACGCGTAGCGTCGAGGTTTCTAATGTAAAATCTCAGGACATGTCAACAATTTTGATAATAGCTAATACCTCACCACCGCACATATTTCAAGTGCGATGTAAAAATATAATCCATCAAGTACACGGGATGGACTTTAATGTATGTTACCACTCAGCAAACCTCGGCAGATTCCGCAACCTACGGAACCTACATCTAACCTCGGCTGTTTGACGAATTCCGCCATATTGGAACTACTTTAAAGGTCCCGGATGAAACATGGCGGCGCCCATACCGAACACAAATTGACAACCTATTTGGCTATCGACCTATTTGACCGATCTGGCTGTACGAAAATGACGAAATTACACTTCTATTCTGAGCGAAACGAATAGATAAAAAATAATATATTCTACTTTCATTTAATAGACATAACGTTGGATTTTATTGGTTGATAAATAGATGAGTTAAGGCGACTGTTGTCTTTATTCTAAATAGGTTTCCAACGAACAGGTTGCAGCTCAATCTGTCGAATAGGTCGCTAGCCGAATAGGTTCCCAATTTGAGTAATAGCGTCAAGTTTTCCTGTTAAAGTAAACCGGTAGCCGCATCGCAAATGTATGGGCGTAGGTACATATCACTTACTGTCATACAGCCGAGACTAGATGCAGTTGACGGAATCAGTCGAGATTTGCCGAGTGGTATGTTACAATACGCTAATTGAAGTTTTATTACCAAACTTTTTCAGAATTTTAACCTCTGTCCCACAAGGCAAAAATTGAAGGTGAAAATGGGTATATATGTTGTACGTTTTCAGTGTGTATTGAATTTCGAGACTGAATATTTTGAAAAGAATATATGCCATCATATTCCTGAAGCAATGGCCCTAAAAAATCCCTCTCTGGCCATTGCTGGAATAGCGTCTGTTTCTTGAACCTATTCGGGAGTGTGTCTATTCTTTCCGTTCAATGAAAGCTATCACTTAAGTACAGCAACATGACAGTCCTTCGTTTAATCTGGGTCTTCCCTAAAACTTTGGACAGTGATTTAAGGTACAAACGGTGAAAGTATGTTCGTTTCCAAACAGTATTGTTTACGTTTCATTCGACTTGATAGCCTCGTTTGTCACGCAATTAGTTTTATTGCAGTATTCTGCTCAATCTGTTTCACAGAGAATTACTTAGGAATTAACTCTGTAACAGATGAGTGTCCATAGCACGTGCGTTGACTGCAGTCATTGGCTCAACGGCTCGTGCAATGTTTACTTAACACCTAACTGCTTCGGGCAAAATGACGCATTTTACTCATTTTAATACCCATTTACACTTAATAGGAAATATTTTTTAACTTCAATTACTTCAAACGCCTTTATTTATTTTTCTGTTACCTCAAAAAAATGTTTGAGAATTTAATTTGTCGGAGTAAAAAAGTTAATATACCGTACTAATTAAGCCTCGCCGATGTCATGCTTATCAGTGATTGTAGCGGCCAAGCGAATATTCACTGCGGGATCAGTTTGTATTCTGCTATGCACGGGTTAATTAGGCATAACGTTATGTAAACATATTTGGTCCAATATTGGCACTCGTTTTAAATGTAAAGCTTTTGTAGGGCAGCTAGTGATTGGTTGATAGACGGACTACTGACCAATCAAAATTTTAAACAACAATATCCACTCATAATAGCAGTGTGTAGTGGGATTACCTCTAATCAAACGAAACGCTGCGCGGAGTATAATATTCCATTAACGCAGGGTGGGAGGGGGGTGGCCTAGTGGTCTAGAGTGCCGCGCTTCGACCTTAGCTGGCCGGTCACCTCTGGCTTGCGGCTGTGGTTTCGAGCCCTGGTGTTAGCGTATGTGGCATGGAGATACGGGGCGCCTTCTCAACCTCGTGGGTTTTCTCCGGGCACTCCGGTTTCCTCCCACTGCTAAAGACCCCACACGCAAGCGAATTATTGAAATAAAAATTAAAAACCATATGTTAGTCCCGAAATGACCAAGTTGTGTTGAGTGGACGTTAAACCCCATTTCTCTCTCTCTCTCTCTCTCTCTCTCTCTCTCCATTAACTCAGAATCTTTTGTAAATTGATAAAATGCAATCTGACATTAACTATGCCAATTTGGGAGGTTGTGTATTGAACAGTGATTTGCCAATGGCAGTGGAAATCCTAAAAAAAGTGAATAGTTTATTCCACATCTTGCCACCTGGCGCCCACGTGGCACGAACTGTGTGAATTGCAAACTGCCTGTGATGCTAACTTCATAATCTACACCCAAAATTGTCTTAGATTACAAAGTTAGGGAGTTCTACTCCTATTAGAACTGCGAGTTTAAAGCACCCAAAAACATGATAAAGATTACAAAATTTATGATCTGTTTGAGTACCCTAATTTCAAATGGCCGTATCTCGGTGAATTTTTGGCCACGAGAGGTATAATTTGGATTTGTCTTTTGGAGGGGGCAGTTCCAAACTTTCCGAAATTTGGACTACTTGACATACAATGACTCCTGTACTACATGTCCATTATGCTTGTATCCTTATTGGGGGGTCACGGTGGCTAAGTGGATAAGGCGATGGTTCGGGTGTTCGATCCCTGCATTGGCCGAGAAAGTTCATCTCGATTTTCCGGCGTGATTTCCCCTTGTCAGTGATGCAGAAGGAGGGCCTGACAAGGACAGCTGCCTTGTCGTTTGGATGGGACGAAAAACCGAGGTCCCGTGTACACATTGAAGTGCACGTAAAAGATCCCTTGGTACGTAAAAGATCCCTTGAAATTCGATATAATTCGATGGGCAAAATTTCCCTCAGAGCACACTGTATGGCGTATGCCCGTCTTCCATTAGCCCAGGTTAGGTGCAAAAGAGTAGGACGTTAAACCCCATTTCATTTTTGTATCCTTATTAATTTTACCATTAAAACGGACATCATATTACTGTAACCTGCAGGTGTTTAGCTACAATCATAGCTACTTCTCTGCTTGTCCCGGTAATAAAGTTCAGCGCCCTTACCATGCATTATGATTATTAAGTATAAGATACACTTACCCATGCAGAATTGACTTCCATAATAATAGATTTTAATAATAGATTTCGTGTTATTTGATTTTATTCTGGATCTTTTCAGATGAAATTATTGGTTTGTATTTTGATTTTCGGGTTTCTGGCTGCTCAAACAGAAGCATTCGTTCCGTTGGTTACCAGACTGATAAGAATTCCGGGTGTAGACCTACGAAGAATTCCGCCAGTTCGATTTTCATTACGATTTAATAGAATTTTTAGAGGATGGAAAAAAAGGGAAGTTATTGAAGACCTTCAGTAGGGTAAGCTGTTTTTGAGTGGACGATTTTCAGACGTTATTATAGATTTTCTTTAATTGATACGGCAGATTTTGTTCCTCAGATTAAAATAATTTATTTCAGAAACCTTGTCACTCACTTTTACAATTGTGATTGTCTGTGGCTGTTTTAATATACCTGTACTGTTTCATTATGTCATCATGTTGCTATATTTTTGTTGCAGATGATGACGGTGACTAAAAAGTTCTCGGAATAACGACATTGAAATGAAAGTTCATATTATAAAGCTGTATTCACCATCTCGATTGTGTTAAAATAAAAAGAAATATATCAAATGTTTTATGTGTTTTTATAAACCTATAAGGGTAAATCTCTTTGGTTTTTGGGGTAAATTCAATGCTCGGAATAACTTGCGATCTTAAAGTCGGGGCCCGGCTTTGAATATATATAGGGGAATTTGGGGTTATTCTTCTGAAGTTTTTCTTTAAACCCGTACCGGGTTATTCTTTCACTGCAAGTTTTTATTTTCCCATAAGAAAACATGGAATAGCGTTTTTCTTGTGGGAATTCTGGGATATACTCTCGATCAATATAGCGGGTAAAATTTGAGTTTTTAACAATCTGTTGACGTGCTCGCCAAAATAACACTTCCGTGTATGACAATAAAGATACCCTACTTTCAATTAGAAATGAAACGGGGGTTTAACTTCTTGCTAGCGCTGTTCTGTCCTACTGTTTGGGGGAGATATGTTTTAACGCCCAATCGACACAAACCAGGTCATTTCGGGACTAACACGTCGTTCAATTTTATTTCAATAATTCCCTTGCACGTAGGGCCTTAGGACGTTGGAGGAATCCAGAGAAAACCCACGTTTTATCTATTGCACTTGCGCATCTCATCCAGATTCAACTGCGTTCCAATTGGGACCGGAGTCTTTACGGGAAGCATACGACACACCTGTGCTTGCCTACTCCATGATCAAACACGATAGCAGATGGCTTCCATCTTGTTTACTGACGGTACTACTTATTTTAAGACAGACTCGGCTTTCCAATTTATAATATCTACGTCATTGGGGATTTCCAATTTATACTCACTGGTTGCTATGACCCGCTATGGCGTTGTCTAGAAACGCGCGTGCTCGCGTTAGTTTAAAATTTTTGCTATACGTTTAACATGGACTATTTGATGTAATTTGCCTGATTTGATTTGGCCCCATTTCCATAAATTTAGGTTGTTTTTTAGAAATTTTTAGCAAATGTTAATCTTAGGTGTTTTTTAAATCTAGCCGAAGTAAATTTTTTTACAATTTATAGCGAGTTAAGTTATCGTCTCTAAGAGGCGGGCGTAGTATTTTAAATGGCGGCCATTTGCCATCATGTGTATTCTTGAAGTAGGTACACATGATGTAATCGTATGTACGGGAAGAAGACCCACGAGGCTTGACAGGCGACCCCAAGTCCTGTCACGAACATCTGGGGAATCGAAACAATCCAGTTGCAACAAGGGGAAATAAACAACACAAATTATTGGCTTTATTTCATATTTATATTGAAGATTATAGTATTTCTTGCATTTTTGACTTCCAGGGTATGGTCAAGTTTCACTTGAAGTCGGTGGTCGAGTGAGGCGTTCTGTGGCGAGTCGTCGAATATGCATCTTTGTGGTTGGTCGTTTATTTTGGCCGACAAGTCGACTATTTTGGCCGATAACGGTTGGTCGGCTAGTTTCTTTACTTTCCCATACAAATAATTAGAAACATCCGATCTGTATATTTGAGGTTCATTTGTAAAAACGAATGGCTTCATTTTTATGACCTATAAAAATTGAAATAAAAACATTTACATGTATATTATACGAGTATTTGAATATTCTGTTAGACATACTTTCAAAGTAAAAATTAAGCTATAAACAGGGGGAGACGGGCGCTGTGAAGAGTACGATTTCGATACTACGATCTCCTGAATTCGAGCCCGGGTTCTCCAGCACGATAGGCAACAATCTAACTTATGATTGAAGTCACCGCAGCCCCCGAGTAGACCCGACTGGATTAGCTTTCATATGATATGATACAGGTTGTGCTCACATAAATTAATGTTTGTATGACTAGTCAATATAATAAATCAAAAAAAAAAAAAGATAGGCTGGCACTGCCAGGCAGGATACGCCCACATTTTCGAGAGATGGATAGAGAACAAGCAATACCGAAGTGATTTTTCCAACATCATTAAGTTGGAATTTGATATGTGCAAATATCGAAACGAATTAATATCTTTGAGTTATAAAGTTGCATTTGATATGTGCCAATATCGAAACGAATTAATATCTTTGAGTTATAAAGTTGCATTTCAGTAGCCTTCAAATTCGACTGGGGATCATGTTGTTAAGTGGGTAAGAAATTCGAACTCAACCTTCCGTAGGGTGTAACGGTGATAGAGTCAAACGTTTTTTAAATCGGATAATAATTGTGACCTCCAGAGGGACCATAGGCGATTTTTCGGACAATCAGGGGCCATAATTCATGAGGTTCCGATCCGATATGCGCAAATAACGAAAGGAACAAAGATATTTGGGTTATAACCATGCATTTCAAGTTTCATCAAAATCGAATTAAAATTGTGACCTCTACAGGGTCCACAACCATTTTAACAGTATTCGCGTACAAACGGCGGCCCTTTTGTATGGCAAGTTTGGTCCGATTTTCCCGAAATTCGAACTCAACCCTCCTTACGGTGTAACGGTAATATACTCAAACGTTTTTCTTTTTTTTAAATCGGATAATAATTGTTACCTCCAAAGGAACCACAAGCTAAAAAAGGCGATTTTGCGTATAATCAGGGGCCATAATTCAGGAAGTTACCATCCGATATGCGCAAATATCGAAAGGAACCAAGATCTTTGCGTTATAACCATGAATTTCAAGTTTCATCAAAATCGAATTAAAATTGTGACCTGTACAGGGTCCACAACCTTGATAAACCATTTTTTAACAGTATTCGTGTGCAAACGGCGGCCATTTTGTATGGCAATTTCGGGCCGATTTTCCCGAAATTGGAACTCAACCTTCCTTAGGGTGTAACGGTGATATAATCAAACGGTTTTTTTTTAAATCGAATAATAATTGTGACCTCCAGAGGGACCACAAGCTAAAAAATGTGATGTTCCAGACAATCAGGGGCCATAATTCAGGAAATTACGTTCGCAAATATCGAAAGGAACCAAGATCTTTGGGTTATAAACATGCGTGTCAATTTTCATCAAAGTCGTTTCAAAATTGTGACAAGCTAGAAACGTGATTTTTCGTACAATCAGGGGCCATAATCCATGAAGTTTTGATCCGATACATGCCAATATCGAAAGCAGCCGAGATGTTTTGGGGATAAACCTATATTTCAAGTTTCATCAAAATCAGATAAGAAATGTGACCCGAAGACAGTCAACAAACAAATTGTGGACGGACGGACGTCCGGGCGGACAGGGGCGACGACAATATACGTCCACATGAAAATGTGGGCGTATAATAATTTACCTGTTTGTTCACATATCTGCCGTTTGTCTACTCCTACTTGCCAACTTGGTAAAGTCTCGTGAACAGTGTGCACACCAGCCAAACTAATGAAAAGGTCGACCGTGATTTGCACGTGCAAGTTTGAACCACTTGTTTCTTGAACTATATTCAACATCAGTCACTGCAGACGATATGAGTATATGACACAGGGAATATTCTATTCAATAACATAGTGTTTATATGTAAACGATATTATACTATTCAAAAAAATTAGGGGATATTTTATTTTTAAGTGTTATTAAAGTCACCCAATGAAACTGACGAAGAAACAAATGACAAAATGAAATGAAGTTCACATTCATCGATTTATTCCAAATGATAGTTAGACTAAGTAAGACACAGACTGACCATTATAAAATGATACGCGGGGTCAAACAGCAAAGTTACCACAGCATCACAACAAAGTCAGTAACGGGTAAATCCTCCTCTATTTGCCAAACGAGCATTGATCCGACGTGGCATACTCCTAATGAGACGTCTAAGGTTATTTTGGTCCAGATTGTCCCATTCCTGTTGCAACGCAGCAGCAAGTTCTTGGGCATTGGCAGGACGTTGTTGACGTTGACGTAACCTCTGTCCAAGCATGTCCCAGACATGCTCGATGGGGGAGAGGTCAGGACTCAGTGCTGGCCAAGGTAATGTGGTGATGTTCTGTTGTTGGAGGTAACCTGTAACGATCCTGGCCCTGTGACATCTTGCGTTGTCATCCTGGAAGATGAAACGGCGGCCATGACGTCGTGCGAACGGCACAACATGGACTGCCAAGATGTTGTCCCGGTAGTACTGGCCTGTAACACGCCCTGCAACAACATGTAAAGCCGTTCTTCCAGCAACAGTGATGCCTACCCACACCATAACAGAACCACCCCCAAATCGATCATGTCTGATGACGTTAACGTCTTGGAAGCGCTCGTTTCGACGAGGCCACACCCTCCTACGTCTGTCCAAAAAATCAACAGTGAACCTTGACTCATCTGAAAACATCACATTGCTCCAGTGTTGACGATCCCTACACCAACGACGTCTTGCCTGAATGTGATGATCTCTCAAACAAGGGATCACGCGTGGACGTCGGGCGCGAAGGTGACCCCTATGCAGTCGATTCCGAATCCAGTTTCTTCTGTTAGGTTCTATAGTGACTTTTTTCGTAGTCATTTGCATATTTTAGTATTATGCCCCCAAAATCAAATATCCCCTACTTTTTTTGAATAGTATATTAAGACTGTCCGTTGAAAGAACTTGGTTTTGGGAAATCAATCGACAGTGCTACATATAAACGTTTTTCTGCCTCGTCCTTATTCTGTGAGAATGTGAGGGACCTAACAGATAGTATAACCAAAACCACCATCAATTCAAAGACAGGTTTAATGTGCAACATTAATAACAGCATACATGTAATGTACTGATGTGCGGCGATGTCGTAATGATGATGGAATATGTGGTAAAAAGACTATGGTTAGCTATAATTGACTCAAATTTGGACCTGAGCCCAAAGGTTGAAATTCTTGTAAAGAAAAATCTAGAGTAAAACAAATAACTATTATGGTAAATCTAAGGTTTTGAAAATATGGTAACATGACAAACGTACTACACTTAGTAAGGATGAAATTATATCCAATCACAGATCTGTACTTACTTCATTTGGTACTCCATGTGGAGATACCTATACAGATCTGCCCTTGGTATACTGGATACCTAAAATCCCTACAAGCAACGTTTTAAAGCAGATCCATCCCGTTGTTCCACAAAACCAATTTCAAAAGTATTACTTGATGGTTTACAATCTAGATCACTTGCTTCAGTTTCATCTATACAAACGTTTGACTTTTATACTTTGTACACGAAAATTCCCCATAGTAAATTAAAAGCTCGGTTAAAAGGCAATATTCGTAGTGTCTTTTCATCCAAATCAGGTACTACTAGATATCAATATCTAGTTGTTAATTACAATTCCACATATTTTGTCAAGAACCATAGTGGCTCCAAACAAATTCACCGCCAACAAGATAATTCAGATATTGAATTTTGTAATTGATAATATCTTTGTTGAATTTGGAGGGGAAATATATCAGCAAGTGGTTGGTATCCACATAGACACCAACTGTGCACCTTTGCTTGCTGATTTATTTCTCTATTCATAGGAAGCCGATTACATACAGGCACTCGTAAAAACTAATAAACGATTAGTTAGACATTTTAATTTCACTTATCGATATATCGATGATGTTCTATCACCGAATAATCCAAAAATTAGTGATTACGTAGAATTCATATATCCTGATGAGCTCGAAATTAAAAACACTACTGACAGTGACAATCACGCTCCCTACTTGGATCTGCGTCTCGATTTCGACAATTGCCATAAACTAAGTGTTAAATTGTACGATAAACGTGATGACTTTGACTTTCCGATCGTTAACTTTCCAGTTATTAGTAGTAGCATTCCAATATCACCAGCTTATGGAGTGTTTGTTTCTCAGCTGATTCGTTACGCGAGAGCTTGTTCCTTTTATTCTAATTTTTTAAGTAGATCGAGGCATTTGTCATCTCATATTCCTGAAGCAATGGCCCGAGAAATCCCTCTCGAGGAGTAGGATCGTCTATTCAACCTCGTGTTGTTGTTTTTTTCGAGTCACCCGCTTCCCCTCCACGGCTAAAGATCCCTACGCGCATGTGTCGAGTGGACATTAAATCCCAATTCTCTATCAATTTGATAGAAAAAAATGACCAGTTGATATTTTGGGGTCAGATTGGATTTTTTAAAACCTACTTGATATTTTTAGGCCATATTGAACATCCATCCACGTTTATTTGTTTGTTCGGAATGGACATTAAACCCGGTTGATTCTATTGGGTTAGATTAGCACAATATCGGAAATGTCGAACTACGGGAGATTCTTATTGGATACCACAGCACTATTCAACAGTTTAAAACATCAACGACAATAGAACAGAAGACAGATTACATATGGATTTGTTTTATCACTGGTTTTATTCAGAGTATATCAATACATGTTTAAATATCAATTAGAAACAAAACAAAAACAAAATATATTCATTCATTAACATAACAATAAAACAAGCAATACAATTAGCACTTTAAAACTTTGTTCATCTAGTCTAAGAAAACATGTAAGGATAAGCATAAGGAGCATAATGCGGAATCTGTGTTGGATAGGGTTGATAAGGCGTCTGTATCGTGCATGATGATTTAGATGGTAAATTGTAAACTGATCGCAAGGCTACTTGTGATGCTATAACAGGGGAAATCAAGGACGATGGAGACAACATGTTATAAGGAGAAGCAGTTGGTGGTATCGGTGCCTGGTAACTGGGATAAACTGGTAAGAATGTTGGTTTGTTACTCTGAACTCTTTTCCTCCATCTTGCTCTTTTGTTTTGAAACCAAATCTGTAATATACAAATATCAATCATTATTAATTATATCTTAAACATACATGTTGGGATAAAAGCTGTGCCAATATAAGACACATTATTTAGTTATGTGAACATATCAAACCATAGATGTCATCAGATGTTCTAGAACACAACGTTAGCATATCCTAAATAACACCCGTACAATACTCACCTTTAAATTCTTCTCTGGTATTCCTAAATCTGTAGATAATTGTTCAATAACATCAACTTCAGGATAAGGTGTTTCTTGGAATATTTTCTCTAATGATCTTACTTGTTGTGGACTGTAATTTGTTCTGTTATTCTTTTTAATAATAAGTTCTCTGTTGCATCCTGACTGAAGAGGAACGGACGGTGTACCATCAGAAACTGGCTTATTGGATGGTGAAATTGAAGTTGATGAAAGATTTGAAGAATTACCACTATCATCTAGATTTCTTTTCTGTCTTTCTGGTGACACAAGTGGTTTATTTACGTCTTCTAAATTTCCACTATCATCTAGGTTGCTTTTCTGTATTTCTAGTGATGCCAGTGCCTTATTTACATCTTCAAACCTGGAAGTGTGATTTGTAATTTGACGTCTGTAAATACTTGTAGTACTACTTGGAGTTCCCAGGAGTATGTTTTTGTCGTATGGTACGGTAGGTGGACAAGGTAACGCAAAACTGGCTGTGGGTGATGACATGTGGTCTGTATAGGGTGACGTTACACAAGGAGACAGAGAATGGCTTGGCGAATAATTAGCACTGGTGCAGGACTCCGAAGATACCAATGTTTGCTGTGGATGTTCTGTGTAGTTGGTAATTTGGAGTAATGCGCTCCCGTTGTAACTGTTCCAAGGTTGATAATATGAACCAAGTGGGATACATGGGTACGGGGGAATCTGGTCGACCATGTTATAAGTATCGGGAAAGGGCGACGTCGTGCTCTGTAATTCCTGAAATATAAATAGAAAAATAAACTAAAACCAAGTACGAATAATTAAAAAAAAACCCTTTAATTTGAAATAGAATGTATTAAAAAATAGTTCACTGAAAAATATTGTAAACAATTAAAGTTCGGTGTTTTACACCTACCATGTCTTTGATTTAAATCTGTTTATCACCACAAAAATACTATTTAATCTCAATGAAAGATTATGAATTACGTTTATCAGGAGATCCATATTAAGACGGCAGATTTCATTAGTTTTATCCAGAAACGTTGACACACAGAGTAATTTATGTCTGTCGTTAATGGATTAGGTTTAATTGCTCAACAGACTTCTTGATTGAATTGCTAATTATTTGATTGATATTCAATGAGTTAACTAGGTTAGGAAAATTAATTCATCAAATTTGAACGTTAACACAATTTTGATCATGTGATTATTATAATGATTGATACTAGCGAGATGTCCAGTTTTTGTCGTTGCCCATATTCCTTAGTGGACATTATTGAAGTCACAATTTTTATACGATATATACACAAAAATATAAAAGTTTTTGAAAAAAAGAATATTAGAATGTATCGAAGCGTAACGTCATCGATTATGACACCCGATTGTACTAAAAAATAATGTTTTTTAGTTGTCTCGATTTTTATTCGATTTTGATGAAACTTTAGATGCATGTTTTTTACCCAAAGATCTTGGTTCTTTTCGATTTTCGAGCATAGGTTATATCTCATCATGGCATGAAAAATGGCATTATCACGTTTATATCATTAAAAACTCGGCTCCTTTCGACAACCGGGCATATCGGTACGTAACTCATTGTATTAAAGCTTTTGGTTATTCAAAACATCACGTGTTTAGCTTATGGACCCGCAAGCAGTCATAATTTGTTTTCATTTTTAAAAACGGTTTTAAAATTTCAAGGCTACACCCCCCTTAAGGTAGAATTTTACACGCCCACATTTTCATATGGACGTTTATTGTCAACGCTGTCTGTTTATAGACACTTTACAGGTGACAATTTTCTACCATTTCCACGAAACTAGAAATATAGCTTTACCTCTCGATATTAGAATTTATCGGAGCTTAACTTCTTGAATGATTGTACAATAATCATATTTTTAGTTGTGAACACTCTAGTTGCCACAATTTTTGTCCGATTGTGATGAAACTTTATAGGTATGTTTATTATCCAAAGATCTTATTTCCTGTCGATTTTCGCGCATATCGGATTGTTCATTTGTGGTCCCTCTAGAGTACACAATATTTATCCATTTAAAATAAATCAATCAAATTGATCACTGTAGCACAATAATGACGGTTGAGCTCGAATTTCGTGAAAATGGAATCAACAATGACGGACAAATTGACCGCTTGTCGTACGCAAATATACTATTCAAAAAAAGTAGGGGATATTTGATTTTGGGGGCATAATACTAAAATATGCAAATGACTACGAAAAAAGTCACTATAGAACCTAACAGAAGAAACATTTCCAGTTACATGTGACGCCAAAACGCACCAATAGCTACTGCATGGAATGCAGGTGATGCTTGGGATCATCATGGGGGTCCAACCCAAGATTTGCACGACTCTGACTTTGAATGTTACAGTCATTGTGGCATTGAATTCCAGGGTGGAAACATCAGTTTAATTGATTTAGTGACCAGAAAACAAATTTTGATGTGCGTCGGCTTACCTAAAATGAAAGGTTACGTGCCCTTGGCATGCTACAGATCGGCACAACACAGGCGGTTGTGGCGCGGACGATGAATGTTTCTCAGTCTGTCATAAGCAGGCTATGGTCCAGATACCGTGATACACAATCTGTACAGGACAGACCACGCTCAGGTCGACCAAGGGCGACAACTCAAGCCCAGGATCGATTTATCCGTACCTTGGCCTTGAGAAATCGTGTCATCACAGCAAATCAGATCAGCGCTCGTCTTCAAACAGACACTGGTGTGAGAGTGAGTGGCCAGACGATTCGGAATCGACTGCATAGGGGGCACCTTCGCGCCCGACGTCCTCGCGTGATCCCCTGTTTGAATGATCATCACATTCAGGCGAGACGTCGTTGGTGTAGGGATCGTCAACACTGGGATAATCGACGCTGGAGCAATGTGATGTTTTCAGATGAGTCAAGGTTCACTGTTGATTTTTTGGACAGACGTAGGAGGGTGTGGCGTCGTCGAAACGAGCGCTTCCAAGACGTTAACGTCATCAGACATGATCGATTTGGGGGTGGTTCTGTTATGGTGTGGGGAGGCATCACTGTTGCTGGAAGAACGGCTTTACATGTTGTTGCAGGGCGTGTTACAGGCCAGTACTACCGAGACAAAATCTTGGCAGTCCATGTTGTGCCGTTCGCACGACTTCATGGCCGCCGTTTCATCTTCCAGGATGACAACGCAAGATGTCACAGGGCCAGGATCGTTACAGGTTACCTCCAACAACAGAACATCACCACATTACCTTGGCCAGCACTGAGTCCCGACCTCTCCCCCATCGAGCATGCCTGGGGCATGCTTGGACAGAGGTTACGTCAACGTCAACAACGTCCTGCCAATGTCCAAGAACTTGCTGCTGCGTTGCAACAGGAATTGGACAATCTGGACCAAAATGACCTTAGACGTCTCATTAGGAGTATGCCACGTCGGATCAATGCTTGTTTGGCAAACAGAGGAGGATTTACCCGTTACTGACTTTGTTGTGATGCTGTGGTAACTTTGCTGTTTGACCCCGGGTATCATTTTACCCTTACAATGGTCAGTCTGTGCCTTACTTAGTCTAACGATCATTTGGAATAAATCGATGAATGTGAACTTCATTTCATTTTGTCATTTGTTTCTTCGCCAGTTTCATTAGGTGACTTTAAAAACACTTAAAAATCAAATATCCCCTACTTTTTTGAATAGTATAGTTTAGAAAGTATAGTATTTCAAGGTTGTGGAACCACAAGAGGTAACAATTTTGATCCAATTGTGATTGAACTTTTAATTACCGTTTATGTCACAAATTGAATTTAGTTTTAAAAACCGTTTTAAAATTCCACAGTGACACCCCATTGAAGGTGGAATTCTAATCTCGAAAATAACCGACCAAAGTTGCCGGTCCGTGTCCGCCAATTCCACAGTGACACCCCATTGAAGGTGGAATTCTAATCTCGAAAATAACCGACCAAAGTTGCCGGTCCGTGTCCGCCAATAGTCTAAAATTATGTAATACCAAGGTTGTGGACCTCTACAAATCACAATTTTTATCCAATTTGGACGAAACCGGAAATAAATAATAACCAGTTTATATTTGTGGGTCAGATTAGATTTTAAACCCACTTTCAAATGCCATTCTTTTAAACTATTTTTTTATGACGTTAAGGTCCGACACAATATAATTTCGCTAGAAACCAAGGTCATTGTGTTATAAACCTATATTCCAAGTTTCGTCAAAATGGGATAAAATTTGTAACCTAAGTGCCCACAGGAGCGACAACAATATACGTCAACATGCAAATTTGATCAATTAATCCTGGTTAACTCATTGTCAATCAAATAATTAGTAATTCAATCAATCAATCTGTCAAGCAATCAAAACTAATCAATTAACGACAGACAGAAATTACTCTGTGTGTCAATATTTCTGGATAAAACTAACGAATTCTTCCGACTCAATATGAATTTCCTGATAAACGTCCTTCACAGTCCTTCATTAAGATTAAATAGTATACTTGTGGTGAAAAACAGGTATAATTTAAAGATATGGTAGGTGTAGAACATCGACTTTTATATTTTAAGAGATTTAATTGTTCTCAATATTGTTTCAGTGAATTATTTCTTATGAATTCTTTTGAAATTAAGTTTTCTTTAATTTTTCGTACTTGGTTTTATTTTATTTTACTATTTTTATTTCAGGAATTACAGAACACGACGTCGCACTTTCACGATACTCACAACAAGGTCGACCAGATTCCTCCGTACCCATGTATCCCATTTGGTTCATATTATCAACCTTGGAACAGTTACAACGGAAGCACATTACCCCAAATTACCAACTACACAGAACATCGACAGCAAACATTGGTATCTTCGGAGTCCTGCACCAGTGCTAATTATTCACCAAGCCATTCTCTGTCTCCTTGTGTAACGTCACCCTACACAGACCGCATGTCATCACCCACAGCCAGTTTTCCGTTACCTTGTCCACCTACCGTTCCATACGACAAAAACATACTCTTGGAAACTCCAACTAGTGCTACAAGTATTTACAGGAGTCAAATTGCAAATCATACTTCCAGTGCTGAAGATGTAAATAAACCACTGCAGGTATCACCAGAAAGGCAGAAAAGCAACCTAGAAGATAGTGGTAATTTAGAAGACGTAAATAAGCCACTTGTGTCACCAGAAAGACAGAAAAACAACTTAGATGATAGTGGTAATTCTTCAAATCTTTCATCAACTTCCATTTCACCATCCAATAAGCCAGTTTCTGATGGTACACCCTCCATTCCTCTTCAGTCAGGATGTAACAGAGAACTTATTATTAAAAAGAATAACAGAACCAATTACAGTCCACAACAAATACGATCACTAGAGAAAATATTCCAAGAAACCCCTTATCCTGAAGTTGATGTTATTGAACAATTATCTACAGATTTAGGAATACCAGAGAAGAATTTAAAGGTGAGTATTGTGCGGGTGTTATGTAGGATGCTAACATTGTGTTCTAGAACACACGATGACATCTATCGTTCGATATATTCACATAACTAAATAATGTTTCTTATATTGGGACACCTTTTATCTCAACCTGTATATTTAAGAGATTTAGTTAATAATGTTTGTTTTATTTGTATGTTACAGATTTGGTTCCAAAACAAAAGAGCAAGATTTAGGAAAAGAGTTCAGAGTAACAAACCAACATTCCTGCCAGTTTACCCTGGTTACCAGGCACCGATACCACCAACTGCTTCTCCTTATAACATGTTGTCACCATCGTCCTTGATTTCTCCTGTTGTTGCATCACAAGTTGCATCGCGATCAATTTCCAATTTACCATCTAAATCATCATCTACGATACAGGCGCCTTATCAACTCTATCCAACACAGATTCCACATTATGCTCCTTATGCTTATCCGTACATGTTTTCTCAGACAAGATGAACAAAGTTTTAAAGTTCTAATAGTATTACTTGTTTTATTGTTATGTTAATGAATGGATATATTATGTTTTTGTTTTATTTGTAATTGCCATTTGAACATGTATTGGCATGCTCTGAATAAAATCAGTGATCAAGTAAATGAAATGCATTGTTTTCTGTACTTGTGTCCTTGATGTTTTTAAACTCTTGAATACTCTTGTGGTAGTTATTAAGAATCCACCGTAGCTCGACAATTCACCTGAAAGCAGGTCAAAACCAAAAGTACGACACAGATGTCAGTAGCGCGTGTGTCCTCCACGGGCTCTTGCGCACGCGGTGCAGCGACCTCGCATGGAATTAACCATCTGTGTCGTACGTTTGGTTTTTGACCCCTCTGACTTTGTACCGTTGATTACAGATTAAACATCCATAAGTGTACAAATGAGTGTGTTATTGATGTGTTCCCTTTTGAATATTGTTCATAATAAGAAACAAAATAAATAAGATATGTATACAGAATCATTTTGTTATACGAAAAACTATGTGGAGCGTTTTCTATGGCGCTCAGTATACATGTAATTGAATAATTTCAAGTTTAATTCCCATTCTGATCCCCCAAAATATAAACTGGCCATTACTTCTATTAAATTGAAGGTCTTATACAAGTTTGTAATACCAAGGTTGTGGATCTCACGAAATCACAATTTTTATCCGCTTTAGAGGAAACCGGTAATGTGTGTTTATAACGCACAGATCTCGGTTCCCTTCGAGCTTACCGGGACGTACATATCTGTATAATTGCGGCCCTTGCATGTAAATACCTTGATAACAGCCTCTGATTTTATGAAAAATTGTATTGTTCAGCTTTTGGATCCTTTAAAGGTCACCAGTTCTATCCGATTTAAAATAAAAGGCTTAAATATCGCCGTTACACCCTAATGATGGTTTAGCTCGAATTTCGTGAAAATCGGACCTAAACTGCGCAACAAATGACTGCCACTTGGACACAAATAGTGTAAAAGTATGTAATACCAGTGTTACGGACCCTCCATAAGTCACAATTTAATCGAATCTTGATGAAACATAAAATATATGTTTATATCCAAGCGATCTCGGTTCTTGTCGATATCCTTGAATATAACTTATAAGCACCATAGCGTCGTGGATTATGGCCCCTGACTGTACTACAAAAATGTGTTCTTGTGGAACCTTTAGAATTCACAAATACATCACCCTTACACTGTCTGTCATATCCGGTCATGTCTCTTGCTTTGTCGTGTGTAATTGTTTATGTGTCGGGCTGTCCTCCTGCATGAACCTGGAGTAAGATGAGCTAACTATTCAGATTTGCCCTAAGAATTGGGCCGAATATTTAGAATGCACTAAGAATTTTAAGAATGCACTTCGCATATCAAGGAATACAGAGGCGTATAGCTGAGGCGCTGGAGGCGCGAGCCTCCTCGCGAAAAAATTCAAAGAAGTTGAAGAAATAAAACGGGAGAAAAATGCTAAAAGCGATGAGAAAAATGAAAATGTACCCTAGTTAGAGAGGGACCTAAAGGCAGAAAAAGGGCCCCACGTTTGCCAAAAGGGTCCCTCTGACCAAGGGAAAGGACCCCGAGTGCGAGTCAAACTACTGAATGAGACTGCAGTCATTGCAACTGCATGAAAGTCACCAATCAAGAAATCACCTTTAGGCCAACCAGTGTGGTCTGGCTTGGCGGAGCGATCATTTCCTTGCTGAATAGATATTCAGGATTACGCATGCTCTTGCATAGGCCCACTCCACCATATTTATTCCATTAATTATTATTTGATTGAGCTTTCGATACGTACAAGCGATTTGTTTCGCATTCAGGCTTCAGACGAGTATCGAATTAGGACCCGGTCCTCGGATTAAACCCGCCTAGAATTCTAGAAAGGCCTGGAGGATATGTCAGAATGCACCAAAATGATTTCTATTTTGCAAAATTTCTCGACCTCCGGACAAAAGAGGGCCCTCAAAATAGTATAGTCTCCGCCATTAAAACGCCCCTGAAGGAATATACAAAGACCTATCGTTCCGACGGCATTTCGGCTTATTCTGCCTCTAGTGTGAATAGGGTCTTAAGAGATCATTGAAAGCTTAAAATATACCGCTATTTCAAAAATGCCACAATGTACAACAAGACCCTCAATTTAATCGAAATAATGACCAGTTTATATTTGTGGGTCAGATAGGATTTTAAACCTACTTGATATTATAGGTCAGACTGGACATTCAAAGTTGATATATTTGGGTCAGATTTGGAATTAACCTTGGAGTTACTCAATTTCTATCAAAACCTATATTCAATTCTGTTGGTTTTTCAGATGACACAATATCCGAGTTGTCGAACTACGGGAGATCCTGAACAACTGCCACAACACTATTCGAGAGCTTAAAGATGAAGGACAATAGAAGAGAAGACAGATTACAATGCATTCGATTTGTTTTATCACTGGTTTTATTCAGAGCATATCAATACATGTTCAAATATCAATTACAAACAAAACAAAAACAAAATATATTCATTCATTAACATAATAAAACAAGCAATACAATTAGCACTTTAAAACTTTGTTCATCTAGTCTGAGGAAACATGTAAGGATAAGCATAAGGAGCGTAATGTGAAATCTGTGTTGGATAGAGTTGATATGGCGTCTGTATCGTAGATGATGATTTAGATGGTAAATTGGAAACTGATCGAGAGGCTACTTGTGATGCAACAACGGGAGAAATCAAGGACGTTGGAGACAACATGTTATAAGGAGAAGCAGTCGGTGGGATCGGTGCCTGGTAACTGGGATAAACTGGTAAGAATGTTGGTTTGTTACTCTGAACTCTTTTCCTCCATCTTGCTCTTTTGTTTTGAAACCAAATCTGTAACATAAAAATAAAACAAACATTATGGCTTACTTTTACTGTATATAAATACTTAACTTTTACACAAATACGTTATCATTTGCTTGATAAAGACGAGAGTGTCATCGCCAAAATGTTGCATGTTAATAAACCAGTAATTGTTATTCCATATGGTCTTCATGTGTCATCCAATGTTCTAGAACACAGAGTTAGCATAATCTACATAATCCACAAGCGATACTGTGGATTTTGATTTATCTACACACAAACTACACCAGTGTTCATTTTGTAATACTCACCTTTAAATTCTTCTCAGGGATACTTAAATCTGTAGATAATTGTTCAATGACGTCGACTTCAGGATAAGGTGTTTCAAGGAATATTTTCTCCAATGATCTTACTTGTTGTGGACTATAGTTCGTTCTACTGTTCTTTTTAACACCAATGTCCGTGTTACATCCAGAATGAAGAAGGACGGGGGTTGTATGATCAGAAACTGGCGCATTGGATGGTGAAGTTGGTGATGAATGACTTGAAGAATTACCACTATCATCTAGGTTGCTTGTCGGTCTTTCTGGTGACACAAGTGACTTATTTACGTTTTCAAAACCGGAGATATGATTTGCAATTTGACCTCTGTAAATACTTGTAGCACTAGTTGGGGTTCCTAAGAGTATGTTGTTGTCGCATGGGACGGTAGGTGGACATGGTAACGGAAAACTGGTTGTGGGTGATGACATTCGGTCTGTGTAGGGTGGCATTACACAAGGAGACAGAGAATGGCTTGGTGAACAATTAGGACTACTGCTCGACTCCGAAGAAACAAATGATTTTTGTGCATCTTCTGTAGAGTTGGTAATTACGGGTAATTCAGTTCCATTGCAAGTGTTCCAAGGTTGATAATATGAACGAAATGAGACACCGGGGTACGGATACGAAGTCTGTTCTCTGCTCCGAGGAGCCTGATTGACCTTGTGGTAATTATCAGGGAAGGGTGATGTCGTATTGTGTAATTCCTGAAATGAAAATAAAATAATTATCATTTATAAATTAACTTAATTTAAAAGGAATGCAAAAAGAAATAATTCACTGAAACAAAACTGTAAACAATACTGTAAACAATACTGTAAACAACACTATCAACAATTAAAGCTCTTAAAATATATGAGTCGATGTTCTACACCTACCATGTCTTTCAATTAAACCTCTTTTCACCACAAATATACTATTTAATCTTAATGAAGGACGTTTATCAGCTGAATCATATTACGTTGGCAGAATTCATTAGTTATATCCAGAAACATTGACACACAGAGTAATTTCTGTCTGTCGTTAATTGATTAGGTTTGATTGCTTGACAGATTGATTGATTGAATTACTTATTACTTATTGATTGATTGAATTACTTATTACTTGATTGACTTTCAATTAGTTAACCTAGATGTGATAATTGAACGTTAACTCAATTTTGATTACGTGATTAGGTTTTCAATTTTTATACACCCACATTTTCATATGAACGTTTATTGTCGTCAACCCTGTCTGTTTGTGGACACATTTCAGATCACGATTTTCTCCCATCTCCACGAAACTAGAAATATAGGTTTATGTCACAAGGATCTGGATTCCCTATGTTGCAAGGAGTAGGATCGCCTGTCCAGCCTCATCGGTTTTTTCCGGGTATTCGTGTTTCCTCCCATTGCCAAAGACCCATACGCGCAAGAAATTTATTGAAATAAAATTTAAAAAACATGTTAGTCCCGAAATGACCTAGTTTGTGTCGAGTGGATTTGTTAAAAATGTATTAAAATAAAGCCCGAAAGTAGATTGTATCTTTAAACAGTCCTACCTTGTTAAAGAATAATACTATTAATCTTATAATTCCCTATTGCCAGTTGAGAAATTTGGAAAAATATCATTTTCAAATTCAAATTCAAAACGTTTGAAAATAGCCATTCTATGCGGGTGAATTGAAAAACAGGGGTGGTAATTGCGTTATTATTTCCTGTGTCACTGATTTTTATGCCTGTGAAATATTGACCATGATTGTGAGTTGACAGCCTTTTGCGCAAAAGACATAATGTTTTGACTTTCTTAGAAAATATGAAATTCCCGCTTTAATAGGTTTGTTTATTATCTAAAGATTGTGTTTCCTGTCGATTTTCGCGTGTATGTGACAATTTGTATTCAGTTTTAAAAACGGTTTTAAAATTTCACAGTAACACCCTATTGAAGGTTGTATTCTAACCTCAGATATAACCGACCGAAACTCCTGGTCCGCAAATACCCTAAAAGTATGTAATACCAAGGTTGTGGACCTCTACAAATCACAATTTTTATCAAATTTGGATGAAACCGGAAATACATAATGACCAGTTTATATTGGATATTAAACCTCCGTGATATTTTTTCAGGTCTGATTGGAAATTCCACCAAGTTGGTTTTTTTTCGATTTGAAAATCAAACCCGGTTGATATCTGAAAGGAATCGAGACCTTGTGTTATGAAGATACATTACAGGAAACACTATTCCTATACATTATCTGCGTACAAGAAGTGATCATTTTGTCCGGCAGTTTTATTCCGTATTTCACGCAATTCGAACTCAATCATCATTATGATGTCACGGTAATATTTTGTTATAAATCGAATAAGAATTGCGTCCGGTAAAGGGACCACAACTCTATGCAGTTATCATCGGATATGTGTGAAAATCTAATGGAACCAAGATCAGTGGGTAATAAAAATACAATTTCAATTTCATCACATTTAGATAAAAATTGTCTCTAGGGTGTCCACAACTAAAACCATGACTTATGTATAACCAGGTCCCATTTCTTCACGAACTTACGGTCGGACACAATAGAAAATATCACCAGAAACCAAGGTCATTGTGATATAAACCCATATTCCAAGTTTCGTCAAATCCAATAATTAATTCAATCAATCAATCTGTCAAGCAATCAAAACTAATCAATTAACGACAGACTGAAATTACTCTGTGTGTCAATGTTTCTGGATAAAACTAATGAAATCTGCCGTCTTAATATGAATCTCCTGATAAACGTCCTTCATAAACTGTCATTAAGATTAAATAGTATTTTTGTGGTGAAAAAGAGGTTTAATTTAAAGATATGGTAGGTGTAGAACAAGGACTTTTATATTTTAAGAGCTTTAATTGTTTACGGTATTGTTTCAGTGAACTGTTTCTTAATGCATTCTTTTGAAATTAAGTTTTTTGTAATTGTTCATAATTGGTTTTAGTTTATTTTTCTATTTTTATTTCAGGAATTACAGAACAGAACGTCGCCCTTTCCCGATACTTACAACAAGGTCGACCAGATTCCTCCGTACCCATGTATCCCATTTGGTTCATATTATCAACCTTGGAACAGTTACAACGGAAGCACATTACCCCAAATTACCAACTACACAGAACATCCACAGCAAACATTGGTATCTTCGGAGTCCTGCACCAGTGCTAATTGTTCACCAAGCCATTCTCTGTCTCCTTGTGTAACGTCACCCTACACAGACCGCATGTCATCACCCACAGCCAGTTTTGCGTTACCTTGTCCACCTACCGTACCATACGACAAAAACATACTCTTGGGAACTCCAGCTAGTGCTACAGGTATTTACAGGAGTCAAATTGCAAATCATACTTCCAGTTTTGAAGATGTAAAAAGGCCACTGGTATCACCAGAAAGACAGGAAAACAACCTAGATGATAGGGGTAATTTAAAAGACGTAAATAAGCCACTTGTGTCACCAGAAAGACAGAAAAACAACTTAGATGATAGTGGTAATTCTTCAAATCTTTCATCAACTTCGATTTCACCATCCAATAAGCCAGTTTCTGATGGTACACCCTCCATTCCTCTTCAGTCAGGATGTAACAGAGAACTTATTATTAAAAAGAATAACAGAACCAATTACAGTCCACAACAAATACGATCACTAGAGAAAATATTCCAAGAAACCCCTTATCCTGAAGTTGATGTTATTGAACAATTATCTACAGATTTAGGAATACCAGAGAAGAATTTAAAGGTGAGTATTGTGCGGGTGTTATGTAGGATGCTAACATTGTGTTCTAGAACACACGATGACATCTATCGTTCGATATATTCACATAACTAAATAATGTTTCTTATATTGGGACACCTTTTATCTCAACCTGTATATTTAAGAGATTTAGTTAATAATGTTTGTTTTATTTGTATGTTACAGATTTGGT
Organism: Patella caerulea; assembly: GCA_036850965.1. Lineage (NCBI taxonomy): Eukaryota > Metazoa > Mollusca > Gastropoda > Patellidae > Patella > Patella caerulea. Next base: position 22,352,987 of record JAZGQO010000011.1, read on the forward strand.
TCCAAAACAAAAGAGCAAGATTTAGGAAAAGAGTTCAGAGTAACAAACCAACATTCCTGCCAGTTTACCCTGGTTACCAGGCACCGATACCACCAACTGCTTCTCCTTATAACATGTTGTCACCATCGTCCTTGATTTCTCCTGTTGTTGCATCACAAGTTGCATCGCGATCAATTTCCAATTTACCATCTAAATCATCATCTACGTTACAGACGCCTTATCAACTCTATCCAACACAGATTCCACATTATGCTCCTTATGCTTATCCGTACATGTTTTCTCAGACAAGATGAACAAAGTTTTAAAGTTCTAATAGTATTACTTGTTTTATTGTTATGTTAATGAATGGATATATTATGTTTTTGTTTTATTTGTAATTGCCATTTGAACATGTATTGGCATGCTCTGAATAAAATCAGTGATCAAGTAAATGAAATGCATTGTTTTCTGTACTTGTGTCCTTGATGTTTTTAAACTCTTGAATACTCTTGTGGTAGTTATTAAGAATCCACCGTAGCTCGACAATTCACCTGAAAGCAGGTCAAAACCAAAAGTACGACACAGATATCAGTAGCGCGTGTGTCCTCCACGGGCTCTTGCGCACGCGGTGCAGCGACCTCGCATGGAATTAACCATCTGTGTCGTACGTTTGGTTTTTGACCCCTCTGACTTTGTACCGTTGATTACAGATTAAACATCCATAAGTGTACAAATGAGTGTGTTATTGATGTGTTCCCTTTTGAATATTGTTCATAATAAGAAAAAAAATAAATAAGATATGTATACAGAATCATTTTGTTATACGAAAAACTATGTGGAGCGTTTTCTATGGCGCTCAGTATACATGTAATTGAATAATTTCAAGTTTAATTCCCATTCTGATCCCCCAAAATATAAACTGGCCATTACTTCTATTAAATTGAAGGTCTTATACAAGTTTGTAATACCAAGGTTGTGGATCTCAAGAAATCACAATTTTTATCCGCTTTAGAGGAAACCGGTAATGTGTGTTTATAACGCACAGATCTCGGTTCCCTTCGAGCTTACCGGGACGTACATATCTGTATAATTGCGGCCCTTGCATGTAAATACCTTGATAACAGCCTCTGATTTTATGAAAAATTGTATTGTTCAGCTTTTGGATCCTTTAAAGGTCACCAGTTCTATCCGATTTAAAATAAAAGGCTTAAATATCGCCGTTACACCCTAATGATGGTTTAGCTCGAATTTCGTGAAAATCGGACCTAAACTGCGCAACAAATGACTGCCACTTGAACACAAATAGTGTAAAAGTATGTAATACCAGTGTTACGGACCCTCCATAAGTCACAATTTAATCGAATCTTGATGAAACTTAAAATATATGTTTATATCCAAGCGATCTCGGTTCTTGTCGATATCCTTGAATATAACTTACAAGCCCAATAGCGTCGTGGATTATGGCCCCTGACTGTACTACAAAAATGTGTTCTTGTGGAACCTTTAGAGGTCACAAATACATCACCCTTACACTGTCTGTCATATCGGGTCCTGTCTCTTGCTTTGTCGTGTGTAATTGTTTATGTGTCGGGCTGTCCTCCTGCATTAACCTGGAGTAAGATGAGCTAACTATTCAGATTTGCCCTAAGAATTGGGCCGAATATTTAGAATGCACTAAGAATTTTAAGAATGTACTTCGCATATCAAGGAATATACAAAGAACTATCATTCCGACTGCATTTCGGCTTATTCTGCCTCTAGTGTGAATAGGGTCATCATTGAAAGCTTAAAATATATCGCTATTTCAAAAATGCCACAATGTACAACAAGACCCTCAATTTAATCGAAATAATGACCAGTTTATATTTGTGGGTCAGATAGGATTTTAAACCTACGTGATATTATAGGTCAGACTGGACATTCAAAGTTGATATATTTGGGTCAGATTTGGAATTAACCTTGGAATTACTCAATTTCTATCAAAACCTATATTCTATTCTGTTGGTTTTTCAGATGACACAATATCCGAGTTGTCGAACTACGGGAGATCCTTAACAACTGCCACAACACTATTCGAGAGCTTAAAGATGAAGGACAATAGAAGAGAAGACAGATTACAATGCATTCGATTTGTTTTATCACTGGTTTTATTCAGAGCATATCAATACATGTTCAAATATCAATTACAAACAAAACAAAAACAAAATATATTCATTCATTAACATAATAAAACAAGCAATACAATTAGCACTTTAAAACTTTGTTCATCTAGTCTGAGGAAACATGTAAGGATAAGCATAAGGAGCGTAATGTGAAATCTGTGTTGGATAGAGTTGATATGGTGTCTGTATCGTAGATGATGATTTAGATGGTAAATTGGAAACTGATCGAGAGGCTACTTGTGATGCAACAACGGGAGAAATCAAGGACGTTGGAGACAACATGTTATAAGGAGAAGCAGTCGGTGGGATCGGTGCCTGGTAACTGGGATAAACTGGTAAGAATGTTGGTTTGTTACTCTGAACTCTTTTCCTCCATCTTGCTCTTTTGTTTTGAAACCAAATCTGTAACATAAAAATAAAACAAACATTATGGCTTACTTTTACTGTATATAAATACTTAACTTTTACACAAATACGTTATCATTTGCTTGATAAAGACGAGAGTGTCATCGCCAAAACGTTGCATGTTAATAAACCAGTAATTGTTATTCCATATGGTCTTCATGTGTCATCCAATGTTCTAGAACACAGAGTTAGCATAATCTACATAATCCACAAGCGATACTGTGGATTTTGATTTATCTACAAACAAACTACACCAGTGTTCATTTTGTAATACTCACCTTTAAATTCTTCTCAGGGATACTTAAATCTGTAGATAATTGTTCAATGACGTCGACTTCAGGATAAGGTGTTTCAAGGAATATTTTCTCCAATGATCTTACTTGTTGTGGACTATAGTTCGTTCTACTGTTCTTTTTAACACCAATGTCCGTGTTACATTCAGAATGAAGAAGGACGGGGGTTGTATGATCAGAAACTGGCGCATTGGATGGTGAAGTTGGTGATGAATGACTTGAAGAATTACCACTATCATCTAGGTTGCTTGTCGGTCTTTCTGGTGACACAAGTGACTTATTTACGTTTTCAAAACCGGAGATGTGATTTGCAATTTGACCTCTGTAAATACTTGTAGCACTAGTTGGGGTTCCAAAGAGTATGTTGTTGTCGCATGGGACGGTAGGTGGACATGGTAACGGAAAACTGGTTGTGGGTGATGACATTCGGTCTGTGTAGGGTGGCATTACACAAGGAGACAGAGAATGGCTTGGTGAACAATTAGGACTACTGCTCGACTCCGAAGAAACAAATGATTTTTGTGCATCTTCTGTAGAGTTGGTAATTACGGGTAATTCAGTTCCATTGCAAGTGTTCCAAGGTTGATAATATGAACGAAATGAGACACCGGGGTACGGATACGAAGTCTGTTCTCTGCTCCGAGGAGCCTGATTGACCTTGTGGTAATTATCAGGGAAGGGTGATGTCGTATTGTGTAATTCCTGAAATGAAAATAAAATAATTATCATTTATAAATTAACTTAATTTAAAAGGAATGCAAAAAGAAATAATTCACTGAAACAAAACTGTAAACAATACTGTAAACAATACTATCAACAATTAAAGCTCTTAAAATATATGAGTCGATGTTCTACACCTACCATGTCTTTCAATTAAACCTCTTTTCACCACAAATATACTATTTAATCTTAATGAAGGACGTTTATCAGCTGAATCATATTACGTTGGCATAATTCATTAGTTATATCCAGAAACATTGACACACAGAGTAATTTCTGTCTGTCGTTAATTGATTAGGTTTGATTGCTTGACAGATTGATTGATTGAATTACTTATTACTTATTGATTGATTGAATTACTTATTACTTGATTGACTTTCAATTAGATAACCTAGATGTGATAATTGAACGTTAACTCAATTTTGATTACGTGATTAGGTTTTCAATTTTTATACACCCACATTTTCATATGAACGTTTATTGTCGTCAACCCTGTCTGTTTGTGGACACATTTCAGATCACGATTTTCTCCCATCTCCACGAAACTAGAAATATAGGTTTATGTCACAAGGATCTGGATTCCCTATGTTGCAAGGAGTAGGATCGCCTGTCCAGCCTCATCGGTTTTTTCGGGGTATTCGTGTTTCCTCCCATTGCCAAAGACCCATACGCGCAAGAAATTTATTGAAATAAAATTTAAAAAACATGTTAGTCCCGAAATGACCTAGTTTGTGTCGAGTGGATTTGTTAAAAATGTATTAAAATAAAGCCCGAAAGTAGATTGTATCTTTAAACAGTCCTACCTTGTTAAAGAATAATACTATTAATCTTATAATTCCCTATTGCCAGTTGAGAAATTTGGAAAAATATCATTTTCAAATTCAAATGCAAAACGTTTGAAAATAGCCATTCTATGCGGGTGAATTGAAAAACAGGGGTGGTAATTGCGTTATTATTTCCTGTGTCACTGATTTTTATGCCTGTGAAATATTGACCATGATTGTGAGTTGACAGCCTTTTGCGCAAAAGACATAATGTTTTGACTTTCTTAGAAAATATGAAATTCCCGCTTTAATAGGTTTGTTTATTATCTAAAGATTGTGTTTCCTGTCGATTTTCGCGTGTATGTGACAATTTGTATTCAGTTTTAAAAACGGTTTTAAAATTTCACAGTAACACCCTATTGAAGGTTGTATTCTAACCTCAGATATAACCGACCGAAACTCCTGGTCCGCAAATACCCTAAAAGTATGTAATACCAAGGTTGTGGACCTCTACAAATCACAATTTTTATCAAATTTGGATGAAACCGGAAATACATAATGACCAGTTTATATTGGATATTAAACCTCCGTGATATTTTTTCAGGTCTGATTGGAAATTCCACCAAGTTGGTTTTTTTTCGATTTGAAAATCAAACCCGGTTGATATCTGAAAGGAATCGAGACCTTGTGTTATGAAGATACATTACAGGAAACACTATTCCTATACATTATCTGCGTACAAGAAGTGATCATTTTGTCCGGCAGTTTTATTCCGTATTTCACGCAATTCGAACTCAATCATCATTATGATGTCACGGTAATATTTTGTTATAAATCGAATAAGAATTGCGTCCGGTAAAGGGACCACAACTCTATGCAGTTATCATCGGATATGTGTGAAAATCTAATGGAACCAAGATCAGTGGGTAATAAAAATACAATTTCAATTTCATCACATTTAGATAAAAATTGTCTCTAGGGTGTCCACAACTAAAACCATGACTTATGTATAACCAGGTCCCATTTCTTCACGAACTTACGGTCGGACACAATAGAAAATATCACCAGAAACCAAGGTCATTGTGATATAAACCCATATTCCAAGTTTCGTCAAATCCAATAATTAATTCAATCAATCAATCTGTCAAGCAATCAAAACTAATCAATTAACGACAGACTGAAATTACTCTGTGTGTCAATGTTTCTGGATAAAACTAATGAAATCTGCCGTCTTAATATGAATCTCCTGATAAACGTCCTTCATAAACTGTCATTAAGATTAAATAGTATTTTTGTGGTGAAAAAGAGGTTTAATTTAAAGATATGGTAGGTGTAGAACAAGGACTTTTATATTTTAAGAGCTTTAATTGTTTACGGTATTGTTTCAGTGAACTGTTTCTTAATGCATTCTTTTGAAATTAAGTTTTTTGTAATTGTTCATAATTGGTTTTAGTTTATTTTTCTATTTTTATTTCAGGAATTACAGAACAGAACGTCGCCCTTTCCCGATACTTACAACAAGGTCGACCAGATTCCTCCGTACCCATGTATCCCATTTGGTTCATATTATCAACCTTGGAACAGTTACAACGGAAGCACATTACCCCAAATTACCAACTACACAGAACATCCACAGCAAACATTGGTATCTTCGGAGTCCTGCACCAGTGCTAATTGTTCACCAAGCCATTCTCTGTCTCCTTGTGTAACGTCACCCTACACAGACCGCATGTCATCACCCACAGCCAGTTTTGCGTTACCTTGTCCACCTACCGTACCATACGACAAAAACATACTCTTGGGAACTCCAGCTAGTGCTACAGGTATTTACAGGAGTCAAATTGCAAATCATACTTCCAGTTTTGAAGATGTAAAAAGGCCACTGGTATGACCAGAAAGACAGGAAAACAACCTAGATGATAGGGGTAATTTAAAAGACGTAAATAAGCCACTTGTGTCACCAGAAAGACAGAAAAACAACTTAGATGATAGTGGTAATTCTTCAAATCTTTCATCAACTTCGATTTCACCATCCAATAAGCCAGTTTCTGATGGTACACCCTCCATTCCTCTTCAGTCAGGATGTAACAGAGAACTTATTATTAAAAAGAATAACAGAACCAATTACAGTCCACAACAAATACGATCACTAGAGAAAATATTCCAAGAAACCCCTTATCCTGAAGTTGATGTTATTGAACAATTATCTACAGATTTAGGAATACCAGAGAAGAATTTAAAGGTGAGTATTGTGCGGGTGTTATGTAGGATGCTAACATTGTGTTCTAGAACACACGATGACATCTATCGTTCGATATATTCACATAACTAAATAATGTTTCTTATATTGGGACACCTTTTATCTCAACCTGTATATTTAAGAGATTTAGTTAATAATGTTTGTTTTATTTGTATGTTACAGATTTGGTTCCAAAACAAAAGAGCAAGATTTAGGAAAAGAGTTCAGAGTAACAAACCAACATTCCTGTCAGTTTACCCTGGTTACCAGGCACCGATACCACCAACTGCTTCTCCTTATAACATGTTGTCACCATCGTCCTTGATTTCTCCTGTTGTTGCATCACAAGTTGCATCGCGATCAATTTCCAATTTACCATCTAAATCATCATCTACGATACAGACGCCCTATCAACTCTATCCAACACAGATTCCACATTATGCTCCTTATGCTTATCCGTACATGTTTTCTCAGACAAGATGAACAAAGTTTTAAAGTTCTAATAGTATTACTTGTTTTATTGTTATGTTAATGAATGGATATATTATGTTTTTGTTTTATTTGTAATTGCCATTTGAACATGTATTGGCATGCTCTGAATAAAATCAGTGATCAAGTAAATGAAATGCATTGTTTTCTGTACTTGTGTCCTTGATGTTTTTAAACTCTTGAATACTCTTGTGGTAGTTATTAAGAATCCACCGTAGCTCGACAATTCACCTGAAAGCAGGTCAAAACCAAAAGTACGACACAGATGTCAGTAGCGCGTGTGTCCTCCACGGGCTCTTGCGCACGCGGTGCAGCGACCTCGCATGGAATTAACCATCTGTGTCGTACGTTTGGTTTTTGACCCCTCTGACTTTGTACCGTTGATTACAGATTAAACATCCATAAGTGTACAAATGAGTGTGTTATTGATGTGTTCCCTTTTGAATATTGTTCATAATAAGAAAAAAAATAAATAAGATATGTATACAGAATCATTTTGTTATACGAAAAACTATGTGGAGCGTTTTCTATGGCGCTCAGTATACATGTAATTGAATAATTTCAAGTTTAATTCCCATTCTGATCCCCCAAAATATAAACTGGCCATTACTTCTATTAAATTGAAGGTCTTATACAAGTTTGTAATACCAAGGTTGTGGATCTCAAGAAATCACAATTTTTATCCGCTTTAGAGGAAACCGGTAATGTGTGTTTATAACGCACAGATCTCGGTTCCCTTCGAGCTTACCGGGACGTACATATCTGTATAATTGCGGCCCTTGCATGTAAATACCTTGATAACAGCCTCTGATTTTATGAAAAATTGTATTGTTCAGCTTTTGGATCCTTTAAAGGTCACCAGTTCTATCCGATTTAAAATAAAAGGCTTAAATATCGCCGTTACACCCTAATGATGGTTTAGCTCGAATTTCGTGAAAATCGGACCTAAACTGCGCAACAAATGACTGCCACTTGAACACAAATAGTGTAAAAGTATGTAATACCAGTGTTACGGACCCTCCATAAGTCACAATTTAATCGAATCTTGATGAAACTTAAAATATATGTTTATATCCAAGCGATCTCGGTTCTTGTCGATATCCTTGAATATAACTTACAAGCCCAATAGCGTCGTGGATTATGGCCCCTGACTGTACTACAAAAATGTGTTCTTGTGGAACCTTTAGAGGTCACAAATACATCACCCTTACACTGTCTGTCATATCGGGTCCTGTCTCTTGCTTTGTCGTGTGTAATTGTTTATGTGTCGGGCTGTCCTCCTGCATTAACCTGGAGTAAGATGAGCTAACTATTCAGATTTGCCCTAAGAATTGGGCCGAATATTTAGAATGCACTAAGAATTTTAAGAATGTACTTCGCATATCAAGGAATATACAAAGAACTATCATTCCGACTGCATTTCGGCTTATTCTGCCTCTAGTGTGAATAGGGTCATCATTGAAAGCTTAAAATATATCGCTATTTCAAAAATGCCACAATGTACAACAAGACCCTCAATTTAATCGAAATAATGACCAGTTTATATTTGTGGGTCAGATAGGATTTTAAACCTACGTGATATTATAGGTCAGACTGGACATTCAAAGTTGATATATTTGGGTCAGATTTGGAATTAACCTTGGAATTACTCAATTTCTATCAAAACCTATATTCAATTCTGTTGGTTTTTCAGATGACACAATATCCGAGTTGTCGAACTACGGGAGATCCTTAACAACTGCCACAACACTATTCGAGAGCTTAAAGATGAAGGACAATAGAAGAGAAGACAGATTACAATGCATTCGATTTGTTTTATCACTGGTTTTATTCAGAGCATATCAATACATGTTCAAATATCAATTACAAACAAAACAAAAACAAAATATATTCATTCATTAACATAATAAAACAAGCAATACAATTAGCACTTTAAAACTTTGTTCATCTAGTCTGAGGAAACATGTAAGGATAAGCATAAGGAGCGTAATGTGAAATCTGTGTTGGATAGAGTTGATATGGTGTCTGTATCGTAGATGATGATTTAGATGGTAAATTGGAAACTGATCGAGAGGCTACTTGTGATGCAACAACGGGAGAAATCAAGGACGTTGGAGACAACATGTTATAAGGAGAAGCAGTCGGTGGGATCGGTGCCTGGTAACTGGGATAAACTGGTAAGAATGTTGGTTTGTTACTCTGAACTCTTTTCCTCCATCTTGCTCTTTTGTTTTGAAACCAAATCTGTAACATAAAAATAAAACAAACATTATGGCTTACTTTTACTGTATATAAATACTTAACTTTTACACAAATACGTTATCATTTGCTTGATAAAGACGAGAGTGTCATCGCCAAAACGTTGCATGTTAATAAACCAGTAATTGTTATTCCATATGGTCTTCATGTGTCATCCAATGTTCTAGAACACAGAGTTAGCATAATCTACATAATCCACAAGCGATACTGTGGATTTTGATTTATCTACAAACAAACTACACCAGTGTTCATTTTGTAATACTCACCTTTAAATTCTTCTCAGGGATACTTAAATCTGTAGATAATTGTTCAATGACGTCGACTTCAGGATAAGGTGTTTCAAGGAATATTTTCTCCAATGATCTTACTTGTTGTGGACTATAGTTCGTTCTACTGTTCTTTTTAACACCAATGTCCGTGTTACATTCAGAATGAAGAAGGACGGGGGTTGTATGATCAGAAACTGGCGCATTGGATGGTGAAGTTGGTGATGAATGACTTGAAGAATTACCACTATCATCTAGGTTGCTTGTCGGTCTTTCTGGTGACACAAGTGACTTATTTACGTTTTCAAAACCGGAGATGTGATTTGCAATTTGACCTCTGTAAATACTTGTAGCACTAGTTGGGGTTCCAAAGAGTATGTTGTTGTCGCATGGGACGGTAGGTGGACATGGTAACGGAAAACTGGTTGTGGGTGATGACATTCGGTCTGTGTAGGGTGGCATTACACAAGGAGACAGAGAATGGCTTGGTGAACAATTAGGACTACTGCTCGACTCCGAAGAAACAAATGATTTTTGTGCATCTTCTGTAGAGTTGGTAATTACGGGTAATTCAGTTCCATTGCAAGTGTTCCAAGGTTGATAATATGAACGAAATGAGACACCGGGGTACGGATACGAAGTCTGTTCTCTGCTCCGAGGAGCCTGATTGACCTTGTGGTAATTATCAGGGAAGGGTGATGTCGTATTGTGTAATTCCTGAAATGAAAATAAAATAATTATCATTTATAAATTAACTTAATTTAAAAGGAATGCAAAAAGAAATAATTCACTGAAACAAAACTGTAAACAATACTGTAAACAATACTATCAACAATTAAAGCTCTTAAAATATATGAGTCGATGTTCTACACCTACCATGTCTTTCAATTAAACCTCTTTTCACCACAAATATACTATTTAATCTTAATGAAGGACGTTTATCAGCTGAATCATATTACGTTGGCAGAATTCATTAGTTATATCCAGAAACATTGACACACAGAGTAATTTCTGTCTGTCGTTAATTGATTAGGTTTGATTGCTTGACAGATTGATTGATTGAATTACTTATTACTTATTGATTGATTGAATTACTTATTACTTGATTGACTTTCAATTAGATAACCTAGATGTGATAATTGAACGTTAACTCAATTTTGATTACGTGATTAGGTTTTCAATTTTTATACACCCACATTTTCATATGAACGTTTATTGTCGTCAACCCTGTCTGTTTGTGGACACATTTCAGATCACGATTTTCTCCCATCTCCACGAAACTAGAAATATAGGTTTATGTCACAAGGATCTGGATTCCCTATGTTGCAAGGAGTAGGATCGCCTGTCCAGCCTCATCGGTTTTTTCGGGGTATTCGTGTTTCCTCCCATTGCCAAAGACCCATACGCGCAAGAAATTTATTGAAATAAAATTTAAAAAACATGTTAGTCCCGAAATGACCTAGTTTGTGTCGAGTGGATTTGTTAAAAATGTATTAAAATAAAGCCCGAAAGTAGATTGTATCTTTAAACAGTCCTACCTTGTTAAAGAATAATACTATTAATCTTATAATTCCCTATTGCCAGTTGAGAAATTTGGAAAAATATCATTTTCAAATTCAAATTCAAAACGTTTGAAAATAGCCATTCTATGCGGGTGAATTGAAAAACAGGGGTGGTAATTGCGTTATTATTTCCTGTGTCACTGATTTTTATGCCTGTGAAATATTGACCATGATTGTGAGTTGACAGCCTTTTGCGCAAAAGACATAATGTTTTGACTTTCTTAGAAAATATGAAATTCCCGCTTTAATAGGTTTGTTTATTATCTAAAGATTGTGTTTCCTGTCGATTTTCGCGTGTATGTGACAATTTGTATTCAGTTTTAAAAACGGTTTTAAAATTTCACAGTAACACCCTATTGAAGGTTGTATTCTAACCTCAGATATAACCGACCGAAACTCCTGGTCCGCAAATACCCTAAAAGTATGTAATACCAAGGTTGTGGACCTCTACAAATCACAATTTTTATCAAATTTGGATGAAACCGGAAATACATAATGACCAGTTTATATTGGATATTAAACCTCCGTGATATTTTTTCAGGTCTGATTGGAAATTCCACCAAGTTGGTTTTTTTTCGATTTGAAAATCAAACCCGGTTGATATCTGAAAGGAATCGAGACCTTGTGTTATGAAGATACATTACAGGAAACACTATTCCTATACATTATCTGCGTACAAGAAGTGATCATTTTGTCCGGCAGTTTTATTCCGTATTTCACGCAATTCGAACTCAATCATCATTATGATGTCACGGTAATATTTTGTTATAAATCGAATAAGAATTGCGTCCGGTAAAGGGACCACAACTCTATGCAGTTATCATCGGATATGTGTGAAAATCTAATGGAACCAAGATCAGTGGGTAATAAAAATACAATTTCAATTTCATCACATTTAGATAAAAATTGTCTCTAGGGTGTCCACAACTAAAACCATGACTTATGTATAACCAGGTCCCATTTCTTCACGAACTTACGGTCGGACACAATAGAAAATATCACCAGAAACCAAGGTCATTGTGATATAAACCCATATTCCAAGTTTCGTCAAATCCAATAATTAATTCAATCAATCAATCTGTCAAGCAATCAAAACTAATCAATTAACGACAGACTGAAATTACTCTGTGTGTCAATGTTTCTGGATAAAACTAATGAAATCTGCCGTCTTAATATGAATCTCCTGATAAACGTCCTTCATAAACTGTCATTAAGATTAAATAGTATTTTTGTGGTGAAAAAGAGGTTTAATTTAAAGATATGGTAGGTGTAGAACAAGGACTTTTATATTTTAAGAGCTTTAATTGTTTACGGTATTGTTTCAGTGAACTGTTTCTTAATGCATTCTTTTGAAATTAAGTTTTTTGTAATTGTTCATAATTGGTTTTAGTTTATTTTTCTATTTTTATTTCAGGAATTACAGAACAGAACGTCGCCCTTTCCCGATACTTACAACAAGGTCGACCAGATTCCTCCGTACCCATGTATCCCATTTGGTTCATATTATCAACCTTGGAACAGTTACAACGGAAGCACATTACCCCAAATTACCAACTACACAGAACATCCACAGCAAACATTGGTATCTTCGGAGTCCTGCACCAGTGCTAATTGTTCACCAAGCCATTCTCTGTCTCCTTGTGTAACGTCACCCTACACAGACCGCATGTCATCACCCACAGCCAGTTTTGCGTTACCTTGTCCACCTACCGTACCATACGACAAAAACATACTCTTGGGAACTCCAGCTAGTGCTACAGGTATTTACAGGAGTCAAATTGCAAATCATACTTCCAGTTTTGAAGATGTAAAAAGGCCACTGGTATGACCAGAAAGACAGGAAAACAACCTAGATGATAGGGGTAATTTAAAAGACGTAAATAAGCCACTTGTGTCACCAGAAAGACAGAAAAACAACTTAGATGATAGTGGTAATTCTTCAAATCTTTCATCAACTTCGATTTCACCATCCAATAAGCCAGTTTCTGATGGTACACCCTCCATTCCTCTTCAGTCAGGATGTAACAGAGAACTTATTATTAAAAAGAATAACAGAACCAATTACAGTCCACAACAAATACGATCACTAGAGAAAATATTCCAAGAAACCCCTTATCCTGAAGTTGATGTTATTGAACAATTATCTACAGATTTAGGAATACCAGAGAAGAATTTAAAGGTGAGTATTGTGCGGGTGTTATGTAGGATGCTAACATTGTGTTCTAGAACACACGATGACATCTATCGTTCGATATATTCACATAACTAAATAATGTTTCTTATATTGGGACACCTTTTATCTCAACCTGTATATTTAAGAGATTTAGTTAATAATGTTTGTTTTATTTGTATGTTACAGATTTGGTTCCAAAACAAAAGAGCAAGATTTAGGAAAAGAGTTCAGAGTAACAAACCAACATTCCTGTCAGTTTACCCTGGTTACCAGGCACCGATACCACCAACTGCTTCTCCTTATAACATGTTGTCACCATCGTCCTTGATTTCTCCTGTTGTTGCATCACAAGTTGCATCGCGATCAATTTCCAATTTACCATCTAAATCATCATCTACGATACAGACGCCTTATCAACTCTATCCAACACAGATTCCACATTATGCTCCTTATGCTTATCCGTACATGTTTTCTCAGACAAGATGAACAAAGTTTTAAAGTTCTAATAGTATTACTTGTTTTATTGTTATGTTAATGAATGGATATATTATGTTTTTGTTTTATTTGTAATTGCCATTTGAACATGTATTGGCATGCTCTGAATAAAATCAGTGATCAAGTAAATGAAATGCATTGTTTTCTGTACTTGTGTCCTTGATGTTTTTAAACTCTTGAATACTCTTGTGGTAGTTATTAAGAATCCACCGTAGCTCGACAATTCACCTGAAAGCAGGTCAAAACCAAAAGTACGACACAGATGTCAGTAGCGCGTGTGTCCTCCACGGGCTCTTGCGCACGCGGTGCAGCGACCTCGCATGGAATTAACCATCTGTGTCGTACGTTTGGTTTTTGACCCCTCTGACTTTGTACCGTTGATTACAGATTAAACATCCATAAGTGTACAAATGAGTGTGTTATTGATGTGTTCCCTTTTGAATATTGTTCATAATAAGAAAAAAAATAAATAAGATATGTATACAGAATCATTTTGTTATACGAAAAACTATGTGGAGCGTTTTCTATGGCGCTCAGTATACATGTAATTGAATAATTTCAAGTTTAATTCCCATTCTGATCCCCCAAAATATAAACTGGCCATTACTTCTATTAAATTGAAGGTCTTATACAAGTTTGTAATACCAAGGTTGTGGATCTCAAGAAATCACAATTTTTATCCGCTTTAGAGGAAACCGGTAATGTGTGTTTATAACGCACAGATCTCGGTTCCCTTCGAGCTTACCGGGACGTACATATCTGTATAATTGCGGCCCTTGCATGTAAATACCTTGATAACAGCCTCTGATTTTATGAAAAATTGTATTGTTCAGCTTTTGGATCCTTTAAAGGTCACCAGTTCTATCCGATTTAAAATAAAAGGCTTAAATATCGCCGTTACACCCTAATGATGGTTTAGCTCGAATTTCGTGAAAATCGGACCTAAACTGCGCAACAAATGACTGCCACTTGAACACAAATAGTGTAAAAGTATGTAATACCAGTGTTACGGACCCTCCATAAGTCACAATTTAATCGAATCTTGATGAAACTTAAAATATATGTTTATATCCAAGCGATCTCGGTTCTTGTCGATATCCTTGAATATAACTTACAAGCCCAATAGCGTCGTGGATTATGGCCCCTGACTGTACTACAAAAATGTGTTCTTGTGGAACCTTTAGAGGTCACAAATACATCACCCTTACACTGTCTGTCATATCGGGTCCTGTCTCTTGCTTTGTCGTGTGTAATTGTTTATGTGTCGGGCTGTCCTCCTGCATTAACCTGGAGTAAGATGAGCTAACTATTCAGATTTGCCCTAAGAATTGGGCCGAATATTTAGAATGCACTAAGAATTTTAAGAATGTACTTCGCATATCAAGGAATATACAAAGAACTATCATTCCGACTGCATTTCGGCTTATTCTGCCTCTAGTGTGAATAGGGTCATCATTGAAAGCTTAAAATATATCGCTATTTCAAAAATGCCACAATGTACAACAAGACCCTCAATTTAATCGAAATAATGACCAGTTTATATTTGTGGGTCAGATAGGATTTTAAACCTACGTGATATTATAGGTCAGACTGGACATTCAAAGTTGATATATTTGGGTCAGATTTGGAATTAACCTTGGAATTACTCAATTTCTATCAAAACCTATATTCAATTCTGTTGGTTTTTCAGATGACACAATATCCGAGTTGTCGAACTACGGGAGATCCTTAACAACTGCCACAACACTATTCGAGAGCTTAAAGATGAAGGACAATAGAAGAGAAGACAGATTACAATGCATTCGATTTGTTTTATCACTGGTTTTATTCAGAGCATATCAATACATGTTCAAATATCAATTACAAACAAAACAAAAACAAAATATATTCATTCATTAACATAATAAAACAAGCAATACAATTAGCACTTTAAAACTTTGTTCATCTAGTCTGAGGAAACATGTAAGGATAAGCATAAGGAGCGTAATGTGAAATCTGTGTTGGATAGAGTTGATATGGTGTCTGTATCGTAGATGATGATTTAGATGGTAAATTGGAAACTGATCGAGAGGCTACTTGTGATGCAACAACGGGAGAAATCAAGGACGTTGGAGACAACATGTTATAAGGAGAAGCAGTCGGTGGGATCGGTGCCTGGTAACTGGGATAAACTGGTAAGAATGTTGGTTTGTTACTCTGAACTCTTTTCCTCCATCTTGCTCTTTTGTTTTGAAACCAAATCTGTAACATAAAAATAAAACAAACATTATGGCTTACTTTTACTGTATATAAATACTTAACTTTTACACAAATACGTTATCATTTGCTTGATAAAGACGAGAGTGTCATCGCCAAAACGTTGCATGTTAATAAACCAGTAATTGTTATTCCATATGGTCTTCATGTGTCATCCAATGTTCTAGAACACAGAGTTAGCATAATCTACATAATCCACAAGCGATACTGTGGATTTTGATTTATCTACAAACAAACTACACCAGTGTTCATTTTGTAATACTCACCTTTAAATTCTTCTCAGGGATACTTAAATCTGTAGATAATTGTTCAATGACGTCGACTTCAGGATAAGGTGTTTCAAGGAATATTTTCTCCAATGATCTTACTTGTTGTGGACTATAGTTCGTTCTACTGTTCTTTTTAACACCAATGTCCGTGTTACATTCAGAATGAAGAAGGACGGGGGTTGTATGATCAGAAACTGGCGCATTGGATGGTGAAGTTGGTGATGAATGACTTGAAGAATTACCACTATCATCTAGGTTGCTTGTCGGTCTTTCTGGTGACACAAGTGACTTATTTACGTTTTCAAAACCGGAGATGTGATTTGCAATTTGACCTCTGTAAATACTTGTAGCACTAGTTGGGGTTCCAAAGAGTATGTTGTTGTCGCATGGGACGGTAGGTGGACATGGTAACGGAAAACTGGTTGTGGGTGATGACATTCGGTCTGTGTAGGGTGGCATTACACAAGGAGACAGAGAATGGCTTGGTGAACAATTAGGACTACTGCTCGACTCCGAAGAAACAAATGATTTTTGTGCATCTTCTGTAGAGTTGGTAATTACGGGTAATTCAGTTCCATTGCAAGTGTTCCAAGGTTGATAATATGAACGAAATGAGACACCGGGGTACGGATACGAAGTCTGTTCTCTGCTCCGAGGAGCCTGATTGACCTTGTGGTAATTATCAGGGAAGGGTGATGTCGTATTGTGTAATTCCTGAAATGAAAATAAAATAATTATCATTTATAAATTAACTTAATTTAAAAGGAATGCAAAAAGAAATAATTCACTGAAACAAAACTGTAAACAATACTGTAAACAATACTATCAACAATTAAAGCTCTTAAAATATATGAGTCGATGTTCTACACCTACCATGTCTTTCAATTAAACCTCTTTTCACCACAAATATACTATTTAATCTTAATGAAGGACGTTTATCAGCTGAATCATATTACGTTGGCAGAATTCATTAGTTATATCCAGAAACATTGACACACAGAGTAATTTCTGTCTGTCGTTAATTGATTAGGTTTGATTGCTTGACAGATTGATTGATTGAATTACTTATTACTTATTGATTGATTGAATTACTTATTACTTGATTGACTTTCAATTAGATAACCTAGATGTGATAATTGAACGTTAACTCAATTTTGATTACGTGATTAGGTTTTCAATTTTTATACACCCACATTTTCATATGAACGTTTATTGTCGTCAACCCTGTCTGTTTGTGGACACATTTCAGATCACGATTTTCTCCCATCTCCACGAAACTAGAAATATAGGTTTATGTCACAAGGATCTGGATTCCCTATGTTGCAAGGAGTAGGATCGCCTGTCCAGCCTCATCGGTTTTTTCGGGGTATTCGTGTTTCCTCCCATTGCCAAAGACCCATACGCGCAAGACATTTATTGAAATAAAATTTAAAAAACATGTTAGTCCCGAAATGACCTAGTTTGTGTCAAGTGGATTTGTTAAAAATGTATTAAAATAAAGCCCGAAAGTAGATTGTATCTTTAAACAGTCCTACCTTGTTAAAGAATAATACTATTAATCTTATAATTCCCTATTGCCAGTTGAGAAATTTGGAAAAATATCATTTTCAAATTCAAATTCAAAACGTTTGAAAATAGCCATTCTATGCGGGTGAATTGAAAAACAGGGGTGGTAATTGCGTTATTATTTCCTGTGTCACTGATTTTTATGCCTGTGAAATATTGACCATGATTGTGAGTTGACAGCCTTTTGCGCAAAAGACATAATGTTTTGACTTTCTTAGAAAATATGAAATTCCCGCTTTAATAGGTTTGTTTATTATCTAAAGATTGTGTTTCCTGTCGATTTTCGCGTGTATGTGACAATTTGTATTCAGTTTTAAAAACGGTTTTAAAATTTCACAGTAACACCCTATTGAAGGTTGTATTCTAACCTCAGATATAACCGACCGAAACTCCTGGTCCGCAAATACCCTAAAAGTATGTAATACCAAGGTTGTGGACCTCTACAAATCACAATTTTTATCAAATTTGGATGAAACCGGAAATACATAATGACCAGTTTATATTGGATATTAAACCTCCGTGATATTTTTTCAGGTCTGATTGGAAATTCCACCAAGTTGGTTTTTTTTCGATTTGAAAATCAAACCCGGTTGATATCTGAAAGGAATCGAGACCTTGTGTTATGAAGATACATTACAGGAAACACTATTCCTATACATTATCTGCGTACAAGAAGTGATCATTTTGTCCGGCAGTTTTATTCCGTATTTCACGCAATTCGAACTCAATCATCATTATGATGTCACGGTAATATTTTGTTATAAATCGAATAAGAATTGCGTCCGGTAAAGGGACCACAACTCTATGCAGTTATCATCGGATATGTGTGAAAATCTAATGGAACCAAGATCAGTGGGTAATAAAAATACAATTTCAGTTTCATCACATTTAGATAAAAATTGTCTCTAGGGTGTCCACAACTAAAACCATGACTTATGTATAACCAGGTCCCATTTCTTCACGAACTTACGGTCGGACACAATAGAAAATATCACCAGAAACCAAGGTCATTGTGATATAAACCCATATTCCAAGTTTCGTCAAATCCAATAATTAATTCAATCAATCAATCTGTCAAGCAATCAAAACTAATCAATTAACGACAGACTGAAATTACTCTGTGTGTCAATGTTTCTGGATAAAACTAATGAAATCTGCCGTCTTAATATGAATCTCCTGATAAACGTCCTTCATAAACTGTCATTAAGATTAAATAGTATTTTTGTGGTGAAAAAGAGGTTTAATTTAAAGATATGGTAGGTGTAGAACAAGGACTTTTATATTTTAAGAGCTTTAATTGTTTACGGTATTGTTTCAGTGAACTGTTTCTTAATGCATTCTTTTGAAATTAAGTTTTTTGTAATTGTTCATAATTGGTTTTAGTTTATTTTTCTTTTTTTATTTCAGGAATTACAGAATACGACGTCGCACTTTCACGATACCCACAACAAGGTCGACCAGATTCCTCCGTACCCATGTATCCCATTTGGTTTATATTATCAACCTTGGAACAGTTACAACGGAAGCACATTACCCCAAATTACCAACTACACAGAACATCGACAGCAAACATTGGTATCTTCGGAGTCCTGCACCAGTGCTAATTATTCACCAAGCCATTCTCTGTCTCCTTGTGTAACGTCACCCTACACAGACCGCATGTCATCACCCACAGCCAGTTTTCCGTTACCTTGTCCACCTACCGTTCCATACGACAAAAACATACTCTTGGAAACTCCAACTAGTGCTACAAGTATTTACAGGAGTCAAATTGCAAATCATACTTCCAGTGCTGAAGATGTAAATAAACCACTGCAGGTATCACCAGAAAGGCAGAAAAGCAACCTAGAAGATAGTGGTAATTTAGAAGACGTAAATAAGCCACTTGTGTCACCAGAAAGACAGAACATCGACCTAAATGATAGTGGTAATTCTTCAAATCTTTCATCAACTTCCATTTCACCATCCAATAAGCCAGTTACTGATGGTACACCCTCCATTCCTTTTCAGTCTGGATGTAACAGAGAACTTATTATTAAAAAGAATAGCAGAACCAATTACAGTCCACAACAAATACGATCACTAGAGAAAATATTCCAAGAAACACCTTATTATGAAGCTGATGTCATTGAACAATTATCTACAGATTTAAGTATACCAGAGAAGAATTTAAAGGTGAGTATTGTGCGGGTGTTATGTAGGATGCTAACATTGTGTTCTAGAACACATGATGACATTTATCGTTCGATATATTCACATAACTAAATAATGTTTCTTATATTGGGACACATTTTACCCCAACCTGTATTTTTAAGAGATTTAGTTAATAAGTTTGTTTTATTTGTATGTTACAGATTTGGTTCCAAAACAAAAGAGCAAGATTTAGGAAAAGAGTTCAGAGTAACAAACCAACATTCCTAACAGTTTACCCCAGTTACCAGGCACCGATACCACCAACTGCATCTCCTTATAACATGTTGTCACCATCGTCCTTGATTTCTCCTGTTGTTGCATCACAAGTTTCCCTGCGACCAGTTTCCAATCTACCATCTAAATCATCATCTACGATATACAGACGCCTTATCAACTCTATCCAACACAGATTCCACATTATGCTCCTTATGCTTATCCTTACATGTCTTCTCAGATGAGATGAACAAAGTTTTAAAGTTCTAATTGTATTGCTAGTTTTATTGTTATGTTAATAAATGAATATATTTTGTTTTTGTTTTATTTGTAATTGCCATTTCAACATGTAATGATAGGCTTTGAATAAAATCAGTGATCAAATAAATGAAATGCAATGTTATCTGTACTGTTGTCCTTGATGTTTCTAAACTCTTGAATACTGCTGTGGTAGTCATTAAGAACCTCCCGTAGCTCGACAATTCACCGGACGGCAGGTCAAAAGTATGACACAGATGCCAGTAGCGCGTGTGTCCTCCAGGGGCTCTTACGCACGCTGTGCAACGACTTTGATGTTTTTAAACTCTCGAATACTGTTGTGGTAGTCATTAAGAACCTCCCGTAGCTCGACAATTCACCGGAAAGCAGGTCAAAAGTACGACACAGATGTCAGTAGCGCGTGTGTCCTTCACGGGCTCTTACGCACGCTGTGCAACGGCCTTGCATGGAATTAACCATCTGTGTCGTACTCTTGGTTTTGACGCCTCTGACTTTGTACCGTTGATTACAGTTAAAACATCCATAAGTGTACAAAAGTGTTGTTATTGATGTGTTCCCATTTGAAAATTGTTCACAATAAGAAGCAAAATAAATAAGATATGTATACAGGATCAATTTGTTATAAGAAAAACTAAGTGATGCGTTTTCTATGGCGCTCAGTATACATGTAATATAATAATTTCAAGTTGAATTCCCATTCTGACCCCCAAAAATATAAACTGGTCATTACTTCTATTAAATTGAAGGGCTTGTGATATACAAGTTTGTAATACCAAGGTTGTGGATCTCAAGAAATCACAATTTTTATCCGCTTTTGAGGAAACCGGTAATGTATGTTTATAACGCACAGATCTCAGTTCCCTTCGAGCTTACCGGGACGTACATACCTGTATAATTGTGGTCCTTGCATGTAAATATCTTGATAAATTGTATTGTCCAGCTTTTGGATCCTTTAGAGGTCACAAGTTTTATCCGATTTAAAATAAAAGGCTTAAATATCGCCGTTACACCCTAATGATGGTTTAGCTCGAATTTCGTGAAAATATAAATACTTAACTTTTACACAAATACGTTATCATTTGCTTGATAAAGACGAGAGTGTCATCGCCGAAACGTTGCATGTTAATAAACCAGTAATTGTTATTCCATATGGTCTTCATGTGTCATCCAATGTTCTAGAACACAGAGTTAGCATAATCTACATAATCCACAAGCGATACTGTGGATTTTGATTTATCTACAAACAAACTACACCAGTGTTCATTTTGTAATACTCACCTTTAAATTCTTCTCAGGGATACTTAAATCTGTAGATAATTGTTCAATGACGTCGACTTCAGGATAAGGTGTTTCAAGGAATATTTTCTCCAATGATCTTACTTGTTGTGGACTATAGTTCTTTCTACTGTTCTTTTTAACACCAATGTCCGTGTTACATTCAGAATGAAGAAGGACGGGGGTTGTATGATCAGAAACTGGCGCATTGGATGGTGAAGTTGGTGATGAATGACTTGAAGAATTACCACTATCATCTAGGTTGCTTGTCGGTCTTTCTGGTGACACAAGTGACTTATTTACGTTTTCAAAACCGGAGATGTGATTTGCAATTTGACCTCTGTAAATACTTGTAGCACTAGTTGGGGTTCCAAAGAGTATGTTGTTGTCGCATGGGACGGTAGGTGGACATGGTAACGGAAAACTGGTTGTGGGTGATGACATTCGGTCTGTGTAGGGTGGCATTACACAAGGAGACAGAGAATGGCTTGGTGAACAATTAGGACTACTGCTCGACTCCGAAGAAACAAATGATTTTTGTGCATCTTCTGTAGAGTTGGTAATTACGGGTAATTCAGTTCCATTGCAAGTGTTCCAAGGTTGATAATATGAACGAAATGAGACACCGGGGTACGGATACGAAGTCTGTTCTCTGCTCCGAGGAGCCTGATTGACCTTGTGGTAATTATCAGGGAAGGGTGATGTCGTATTGTGTAATTCCTGAAATGAAAATAAAATAATTATCATTTATAAATTAACTTAATTTAAAAGGAATGCAAAAAGAAATAATTCTCTGAAACAAAACTGTAAACAATACTGTAAACAATACTGTAAACAATACTGTAAACAATACTGTAAACAATACTATCAACAATTAAAGCTCTTAAAATATATGAGTCGATGTTCTACACCTACCATGTCTTTCAATTAAACCTCTTTTCACCACAAATATACTATTTAATCTTAATGAAGGACGTTTATCAGCTGAATCATATTACGTTGGCAGAATTCATTAGTTATATCCAGAAACATTGACACACAGAGTAATTTCTGTCTGTCGTTAATTGATTAGGTTTGATTGCTTGACAGATTGATTGATTGAATTACTTATTACTTATTGATTGATTGAATTACTTATTACTTGATTGACTTTCAATTAGATAACCTAGATGTGATAATTGAACGTTAACTCAATTTTGATTACGTGATTAGGTTTTCAATTTTTATACACCCACATTTTCATATGAACGTTTATTGTCGTCAACCCTGTCTGTTTGTGGACACATTTCAGATCACGATTTTCTCCCATCTCCACGAAACTAGAAATATAGGTTTATGTCACAAGGATCTGGATTCCCTATGTTGCAAGGAGTAGGATCGCCTGTCCAGCCTCATCGGTTTTTTTCGGGGTATTCGTGTTTCCTCCCATTGCCAAAGACCCATACGCGCAAGACATTTATTGAAATAAAATTTTAAAAACATGTTAGTCCCGAAATGACCTAGTTTGTGTCGAGTGGATTTGTTAAAAATGTATTAAAATAAAGCCCGAAAGTAGATTGTATCTTTAAACAGTCCTACCTTGTTAAAGAATAATACTATTAATCTTATAATTCCCTATTGCCAGTTGAGAAATTTGGAAAAATATCATTTTCAAATTCAAATTCAAAACGTTTGAAAATAGCCATTCTATGCGGGTGAATTGAAAAACAGGGGTGGTAATTGCGTTATTATTTCCTGTGTCACTGATTTTTATGCCTGTGAAATATTGACCATGATTGTGAGTTGACAGCCTTTTGCGCAAAAGACATAATGTTTTGACTTTCTTAGAAAATATGAAATTCCCGCTTTAATAGGTTTGTTTATTATCTAAAGATTGTGTTTCCTGTCGATTTTCGCGTGTATGTGACAATTTGTATTCAGTTTTAAAAACGGTTTTAAAATTTCACAGTAACACCCTATTGAAGGTTGTATTCTAACCTCAGATATAACCGACCGAAACTCCTGGTCCGCAAATACCCTAAAAGTATGTAATACCAAGGTTGTGGACCTCTACAAATCACAATTTTTATCAAATTTGGATGAAACCGGAAATACATAATGACCAGTTTATATTGGATATTAAACCTCCGTGATATTTTTTCAGGTCTGATTGGAAATTCCACCAAGTTGGTTTTTTTTCGATTTGAAAATCAAACCCGGTTGATATCTGAAAGGAATCGAGACCTTGTGTTATGAAGATACATTACAGGAAACACTATTCCTATACATTATCTGCGTACAAGAAGTGATCATTTTGTCCGGCAGTTTTATTCCGTATTTCACGCAATTCGAACTCAATCATCATTATGATGTCACGGTAATATTTTGTTATAAATCGAATAAGAATTGCGTCCGGTAAAGGGACCACAACTCTATGCAGTTATCATCGGATATGTGTGAAAATCTAATGGAACCAAGATCAGTGGGTAATAAAAATACAATTTCAGTTTCATCACATTTAGATAAAAATTGTCTCTAGGGTGTCCACAACTAAAACCATGACTTATGTATAACCAGGTCCCATTTCTTCACGAACTAACGGTCGGACACAATAGAAAATATCACCAGAAACCAAGGTCATTGTGATATAAACCCATATTCCAAGTTTCGTCAAATCCAATAATTAATTCAATCAATCAATCTGTCAAGCAATCAAAACTAATCAATTAACGACAGACTGAAATTACTCTGTGTGTCAATGTTTCTGGATAAAACTAATGAAATCTGCCGTCTTAATATGAATCTCCTGATAAACGTCCTTCATAAACTGTCATTAAGATTAAATAGTATTTTTGTGGTGAAAAAGGGGTTTAATTTAAAGATATGGTAGGTGTAGAACAAGGACTTTTATATTTTAAGAGCTTTAATTGTTTACAGTATTGTTTCAGTGAATTGTTTCTTTAATGCATTCTTTTGAAATTAAGTTTTTTTTAATTGTTCATAATTGGTTTTAGTTTATTTTTCTATTTTTATTTCAGGAATTACAGAACAGAACGTCGCCCTTTCCCGATACTTACAACAAGGTCGACCAGATTCCTCTGCACCCATGTATCCCACTTGGTTCATATTATCAACATTGGAACAGTTACAACGGAAGCGCATTATCCCAAATTACCAACTACACAGAACATCCACAGCAAACATTGGTATCTTCGGAGTCCTGCACCAGTGCTAATTATTCACCAAGCCATTCGCTGTCTCCTTGTGTAACGTCACCCTATACAGACCGCATGTCATCACCCACAGCCAGTTTTGCGATACCTTGTCCACTTACCGTACCATACGACAAAAACATACTCTTGGGAACTCCAGCTAGTTCTACAAGTATTTATAGGAGTCAAATTGCAAATCATACTTCCAGTTTTGAAGATGTAAAGGGGCCACTGGTATCACCAGAAAGACAGAAAAGCAACATAGATGATAGTGGTAAATTAGAAGACGTAAATAAGCCACTGGTGTCACCAGAAAGACAGAAAATCGACTTAGATGATAGTGGTAATTCTTCAAATCTTTCATCAACTTCCATTTCACCATCCAATAAGCCAGTTACTGATGGTACACCCTCCATTCCTCTTCAGTCAGGATGTAACAGAGAACTTATTATTAAAAAGAATAGCAGAACCAATTACAGTCCACAACAAATACGATCACTAGAGAAAATATTCCAAGAAACACCTTATCCTGAAGTTGATGTCATTGAACAATTATCTACAGATTTAAGTATACCAGAGAAGAATTTAAAGGTGGGTATTGTGCGGGTGTTATGTAGGATGCTAACATTGTGTTCTAGAACACATGATGACATTTATCGTTCGATATATTCACATAACTAAATAATGTTTCTTATATTGGGACACCTTTTACCCCAACCTGTATATTTAAGAGATTTAGTTAATAATGTTTGTTTTATTTGTATGTTACAGATTTGGTTCCAAAACAAAAGAGCAAGATTTAGGAAAAGAGTTCAGAGTAACAAACCAACATTCCTAACAGTTTACCCCAGTTACCAGGCACCGATACCACCAACTGCTTCTCCTTATAACATGTTGTCACCATCGTCCTTGATTTCTCCTGTTGTTGCATCACAAGTTGCCTCGCGACCAGTTTCCAATTTACCATCTAAATCATCATCTACGATACAGACGCCTTATCAACTCTATCCAACACAGATCCCACATTATGCTTCTTATGCTTATCCTTACATGTTTTCTCAGATGAGATGAACAAAATTTTAAAGTTCTAATTGTATTGCTTGTTTTATTGTTATGTTAATGAATGAATATATTATGTTTTTGTTTTATTTGTAATTGCCATTTCAACATGTAATGATAGGCTCTGAATAAAATCAGTGATCAAATAAATGAAATGCAATGTTATCTGTACTGTTGTCCTTAATGTTTCTAAACTCTTGAAAACTGTTGTGGTAGTCATTAAGAACCTCCCGTAGCTCGACAATTCACGGGCTCTTACGCACGCTGTGCAACGACCTTGATGTTTTTAAACTCTTGAACACTGTTGTGGTAGTCATAAAGAACCTCCCGTAGCTCGACAATTCACCGGAAAGCAGGTTAAAAGTACGACACAGATGTCAGTAGCGCGTGTGTCCTCCACGGGCTCTTACGCACGCCTCTGCCTTTGTACCGTTGATTACAGATAAAACATCCATAAGTGTACAAAAGTGTTGTTATTGATGTGTTCCCATTTGAAAATGGGATAAGAAGAAGCAAAATAAATAAGATATGTATACGGGATCATTTTGTTATAAGAAAAACTAAGTGATGCGTTTTCTGTGGCACTCAGTATACATGTAATATAATAAGTTCAAGTTGAATTCCCATTCTGACCACCAAAAATATAAACTGGTCATTAATTCTATTAAATTGAAGGACTTGTGATATACAAGTTTGTAATACCAAGGTTGTGGATCTCAAGAAATCACAATTTTTATCCGCTTTTGAGGAAACCGGTAATGTATGTTTATAACGCACAGATCTCGGCTGTGGTCCTTGCATGTAAATACCTTAATAATAGCCTTTGATTTTATGAAAAATTGTATTGTCCAGCTTTTGGATCCTTTAGAGGGCACAAGTTTTATCCGATTTAAAATAAAAGGCTTAAATATCGCCGTTACACCCTAATGATGGTTTAGCTCGAATTATGTGAAAATCGGACTTAAACTGCGCAACAAATGACTGCCACTTGAACACAAATAGAGTAAAAAGTATGTAATACCAATGTTACGGACCCTCCATAAGTCACTATTTAATCGAATCTTGATGAAACTTAAAATATATGTTTATATCGAAACGGTCTCGGTTCTTGTCGATATCCGTTAATATATGCACCATGGCCCCTGGTTGTACAACAAAAATGTGTTCCTTTTGCTTGTGGAACCTTTAGAGGTCCCAAATGCTTCACCCTTACACCCTAATGATGACTGAGTTCGAAGTTAGTGTAAATCTGACCGAAACTGCTACTGCTAAATGTTCGCAACGTCCTGTATTATGTCCACTGTTTGTGCAAAAAATCAAGAATTGGGCCGACTATTTAGAATGCTTTAAGAATTTTAAGAATGCACTTCGCATATCAAGGAATATACAACTAACTATCATTCCGACGGCATTTCGGCTTATTCTGCCTTTAGTGTGACCAGGGTCGTAAGGTTCACTGAAGAAAGAGATCATCGAAAGCTTAAAATATACCCCTATTTCAAAAATGCCACTATGTACAACAAGTCCCTCTATTTAATCGAAATAATGACCTGTTTATATTTGTGGGTCAGATTGGATTATAAACCTACTTGATATTTTAGGTCAGATTGGACATTCAAACAAGTTGTTTCTGTGTTCGGATTGAACATTAAACTTAGTTGATATATTTGGGTCAGATTGGGAATTAACCTTGGAATTATTCAATTTCTATCAAACCCTATATTCAATTCTGTCGGTTTTTCAGATGACACAATATCTGACTTGTAGAGCTACCGGAGATTCTTAACAACTACCACAAGCCTATTCAAGAGTTTAAATATCAAGGACAATAGAACAGAAGGCAGATTACAATGCATTCGATTTGTTTTATCACTGGTTTTATTCAGAGCATATCAACACATGTTCAAATATCAATTAGAAACCAAACAAAAACAAAATATATTCATTCGTTAACATAACAATAAAACAAGCAGTAGAGTTAGCACTTTAAGACTTTCTTCATCTAGTCTGAGAAAACATGTAAGGATAAGCATAAGGAGCATAATGTGGAATCTGTGTTGGATAGAGTTGATAAGGCGTCTGTATCATAGATAATGATTTAGATGGTAAATTGGAACCTGATCGAGAGGCTACTTGTGATGCCACAACAGGAGAAATCAAGGACGGTGGAGACAACATGTTATAAGGAGAAGCAGTTGGTGGGATTGGTGCCTGGTAACTGGGATAAACAGGAAGGAAGGTTGGTTTGTTACTCTGAACTCTTTTCCTCCATCTTGCTCTTTTGTTTTGGAACCAAATCTGTAATATACAAATAAAACATACATTATGGCTTACTTTTATTGTACATGTATATAAATACTTAACTTTTACACAAATACGTTATCATTTGCTTGATAAAGACGAGAGTGTCGTCGCCAAAACGTTGCATGTTAATAAACCAGTAATTGTTATTCCATATGGTCTTCATGTGTCATCCAATGTTCTAGAACACAGAGTTAGCATAATCTACATAACCCACAAGCGATACTGTGGATTTTGATTTATCTACAAACAAACTACACCAGTGTTCATTTTGTAATACCTTTAAATTCTTCTCAGGGATACTTAAATCTGTAGATAATTGTTCAATGACGTCGACTTCAGGATAAGGTGTTTCAAGGAATATTTTCTCCAATGATCTTACTTGTTGTGGACTATAGTTCGTTCTACTGTTCTTTTTAACACCAATGTCCGTGTTACATTTAGAATGAAGAAGGACGGGGGTTGTATGATCAGAAACTGGCGCATTGGATGGTGAAGTTGGTGATGAATGACTTGAAGAATTACCACTATCATCTAGGTTGCTTGTCGGACTTTCTGGTGACACAAGTGACTTATTTACGTTTTCAAAACCGGAGATATGATTTGCAATTTGACCTCTGTAAATACTTGTAGCACTAGTTGGGGTTCCAAAGAGTATGTTGTTGTCGCATGGGACGGTAGGTGGACATGGTAACGGAAAACTGGTTGTGGGTGATGACACTCGGTCTGTGTAGGGTGGCATTACACAAGGAGACAGAGAATGGCTTGATGAACAATTAGGACTACTGCTCGACTCCGAAGAAACCAATGATTTCTGTGCATCTTCTGTAGAGTTGGTAATTACGGGTAATTCAGTTCCATTGCAAGTGTTCCAAGGTTGATAATATGAACGAAATGAGACACCGGGGTACGGATACGAAGTCTGTTCTCTGCTCCGAGGAGCCTGATTGAGCTTGTGGTAATTATCAGGGAAGGATGATGTCGTATTGTGTAATTCCTGAAATGAAAATAAAATAATTATCATTTATAAATTAACTTAATTTAAAAGGAATGCAAAAAGAAATAATTCACTGAAACAATACTGTAAACAATACTGTAAACAACACTGTCAACAATTAAAGCTCTTAAAATATAAAAGTCGATGTTCTACACCTACCATGTCTTTCAATTAAACCTCTTTTCAACACAAATATACTATTTAATCTTAATGAAGGACGTTTATCAGCTGAATCATATTAAGTCGGCTGAATTCATTAGTTATATCCAGAAATATTGACACACAGAGTAATTTCTGTCTGTCGTTAATTGATTAGGTTTGATTGCTTGACAGATTGATTGATTGAATTACTTATTACTTATTGATTGATTGAATTACTTATTACTTGATTGACTTTCAATTAGTTAACCTAGATGTGATAATTGAACGTTAACTCAATTTTGATTACGTGATTATGTTCGATACGAGCAAGGTTTTCAATTTTTATACACCCACATTTTCATATGAACGTTTATTGTCGTCAACCCTGTCTGTTTGTGGACACATTTCAGATCACGATTTTATCCCATCTCCACGAAACTAGAAACATAGGTTTATGTCACAAGGATCTGGATTCCCTATGTGGCAAGGAGTAGGATCGCCTGTCCAGCCTCATCGTTTTTTTCCGGGTATTCGTGTTTCCTCCCATTGGCAAAGACCCATACGCGCAAGAAATTTATTGAAATAAAATTTAAAAAACATATGTTAGTCCCGAAATGACCTAGTTTGTGTCGAGTGGATTTGTTAAAAATGTATTAAAATAAAGCCCGAAAGTAGATTGTATCTTTAAACAGTCCTACCTTGTTAAAGAATAATACTATTAATCTTATAATTCCCTATTGCCAGTTGAGAAATTTGGAAAAATATCATTTTCAAATTCAAATTCAAAACGTTTGAAAATAGCCATTCTATGCGGGTAAATTGAAAAACAGAGGAGGTAATTGCGTTATTATTTCCTGTGTCACTGATTTTTATGCCTGTGAAATAATGACCATGATTGTGAGTTGACAGCCTTTTGCGCAAAAGACATAGAAATAATAATGTTTTGACTTTCTTAGAAAATATGAAATTCCCGCTTTAATAGGTTTGTTTATTATCTAAAGATTGTGTTTCCTGTCGATTTTCGCGTGTATGTGACAATTTGTATTCAGTTTTAAAAACGGTTTTAAAATTTCACAGTAACACCCTATTGAAGGTTGAATTCTAACCTCAGATATAACCGACCGAAACTCCTGGTCCGCAAATACCCTAAAAGTATGTGATACCAAGGTTGTGGACCTCTTCAAATCACAATTTTTATCAAATTTGGATGAAACCGGAAATACATAATGACCAGTTTATATTGGATATTAAACCTACGTGATATTTTTTCAGGTCTGATTGGAAATTCCTCCAAGTTGGGTTTTTTTCGATTTGAAAATCAAACCCGGTTGATATCTGAAAGGAATCGAGACCTTGTGTTATGAAGATACATTACAGGAAACACTATTCCTATACCGTATCTGCGTACAAGAAGTGATCATTTTGTCCGTCAGTTTTGTTCCGTATTTCACGCAATTCGAACTCGATCATCATTATGATGTCACGGTAATATTTTGTTATAAATCGAATAAGAATTGCGTCCGGTAAAGGGACCACAACTCTATGTAGTTATCATCGGATATGTGTGAAAATCTAATGGAACCAAGATCAGTGGGTAATTAAACTACAATTTCAGTTTCATCACATTTACATAAAAATTGTCTCTAGGGTGTCCACAACTAAAACCATGATTTATGTATAACCAGGTCCCATTTTTTCACGAACTTACGGTCCAACACAATATAACATCGCCAGAAACCAAGGTCATTGTGATATAAACCCATATTCCAAGTTTCGTCAAATCCAATAATTAATTCAATCAATCAATCTGTCAAGCAATCAAAACTAATCAATTAACGACAGACAGAAATTACTCTGTGTGTCAATGTTTCTGGATAAAACTAATGAATTCTGCCGTCTCAATATAAATCTCCTGATAAACGTCCTTCATAAACTGTATAAATAGTATTTTTGTGGTGAAAAAGAGGTTTAATTTAAAGATATGGTAGGTTTAGAACAAGGACGATTATATTTTAAGAGCTTTAATTGTTTACAGTATTGTTTCAGTGAACTGTTTCTTAATGCATTCTTTTGAAATTAAGTTTTTTTTAATTGTTCATAATTATTTTAGTTTATTTTTCTATTTTTATTTCAGGAATTACAGAACAGAACGTCGCCCTTTCCCGATACTTACAACAAGGTCGACCAGATTCCTCCGTACCCATGTATCCCACTTGGTTCATATTATCAACCTTCGAACAGTTACAACGGAAGCACATTACCCCAAATTACCAACTACACAGAACATCCACAGCAAACATTGGTATCTTCGGAGTCCTGCACCAGTGCTAATTTTTCACCAAGCCATTCTCTGTCTCCTTGTGTAACGTCACCCTATACAGACCATATGTCATCACCCACAGCCAGTTTTGCGTTACCTTGTCCACCTACCGTACCATACGACAAAAACATACTCTTGGGAACTCCAGCTAGTGCTACAAGTATTTACAGGAGTCAAATTGCAAATCATACTTCCAGTTTTGAAGATGTAAAAAGGCCACTGGTATCACCAGAAAGACAGAAAAGCAACCTAGATGATAGGGGTAATTTAGAAGACGTAAATAAGCCACTTGTGTCACCAGAAAGACAGAACATCGAACTAAATGATAGTGGTAATTCTTCAAATCTTTCATCAACTTCCATTTCACCATCCAATAAGCCAGTTACTGATGGTACACCCTCCATTCCTCTTCAGTCTGGATGTAACAGAGAACTTATTATTAAAAAGAATAGCAGAACCAATTACAGTCCACAACAAATACGATCACTAGAGAAAATATTCCAAGAAACACCTTATCCTGAAGCTGATGTCATTGAACAATTATCTACAGATTTAAGTATACCAGAGAAGAATTTAAAGGTGAGTATTGTGCGGGTGTTATGTAGGATGCTAACATTGTGTTCTAGAACACATGATGACATTTATCGTTCGATATATTCACATAACTAAATAATGTTTCTTATATTGGGACACCTTTTACCCCAACCTGTATATTTAAGAGATTTAGTTAATAATGTTTGTTTTATTTGTATGTTACAGATTTGGTTCCAAAACAAAAGAGCAAGATTTAGGAAAAGAGTTCAGAGTAACAAACCAACATTCCTAACAGTTTACCCCAGTTACCAGGCACCGATACCACCAACTGCTTCTCCTTATAACATGTTGTCACCATCGTCCTTGATTTCTCCTGTTGTTGCATCACAAGTTGCCTCGCGACCTGTTTCCAATTTACCATCTAAATCATCATCTACGATACAGACGCCTTATCAACTCTATCCAACACAGATTCCACATTATGCTCCTTATGCTTATCCTTACATGTTTTCTCAGATGAGATGAACAAAGTTTTAAAGTTCTAATTGTATTGCTTGTTTTATTGTTATGTTAATGAATGAATATATTTTGTTTTATTTGTAATTGCCATTTCAACATGTAATGATAGGCTCTGAATAAAATCAGTAATCAAATAAATGAAATGCAATGTTATCTGTACTGTTGTCCTTGATGTTTCTAAACTCTTGAATATTTCTGTGGTGGTCATTAAGAACCTCCCGTAGCTCGACAATTCACCGGAAGGCAGGTCAAAAGTATGACACAGATGTCAGTAGCGTGTGTGTCCTCCACGGGCTCTTACGCACGCTGTGCAACGACCTTGATGTTTTAAACTCTTGAATACTGTTGTGGTAGTCATTAAGAACCTCCCGTAGCTCGACAATTCACCTGAAAGCAGGTCAAAACCAAAAGTACGACACAGATGTCAGTAGCGCGTGTGTCCTCCACGGGCTCTTACGCACGCGGTGCAGCGACCTCGCATGGAATTAGCCATCTGTGTCGTACTTTTGGTTTTTGACCCCTCTTACTTTGTACCGTTGATTACAGATGAAACATCCATAAGTGTACAAATGTGTTGTTATTGATGTGTGTCCTTTTGAATATTGTTCACAATAAGAAGCAAAATAAATAAGATATGTATATTTTGTTATACGAAAAACTAAGTGATGCGTTTTCTATAGCACTCAGTATACATGTAATTGAATAATTTCAAGTTCAATTCCCATTCTGACCCCCCAAAATATAAACTGGTCATTACCTCTATTAAATTGAGGGTCTTGTGATGTACAGGTTTGGAATACCATGGTTGTGGATCACTAGAAATCACAATTTTCATCCACTTTTGATGAAACCTGAAATGCATGTTTATAACGCAGAGATCTCGGTTCCCTTCGAGCTTACCGAGGCGTACTTACCTGTATAATTGTGGTCCTTGATAATAGCCTCTGATTTTATGAAAAATAGTATTCTCCAGCTTTTGGATCCTTTAGAGGTCACAAGTTTTATCCGATTTAAAAAAGGGCTTAAATATCGCCGTTACACGTTAATGATGGTTAGGCTCGAATTTCGTGAAAATCGGACCTAAACTGCACAACAGAATGACTGCCACTTGAACACAAATAGAGTAAAAGTATGTAATACCAATGTTACGCACCCCCTATAAGTCGCAATTTAATCGAATCGTCATGAAACTTAAAATATATGTTTATATCGAAACGGTCTCGGTTCTTGTCGATATCCGTTAATATATGCACCATGGCCCCTGGTTGTACAACAAAAATGTGTTCTTTTGCTTGTGGAACCTTTAGAGGTCCCAAATACATCACCCTTACACCCTACACCCTGAGTTCGAAGTTAGTGTAAATCGGACCGAAACTGCTACAGCTAAATGTCCGCAACGTCCTGTATTATGTCCACTGATTATGCAAAAAATCAAGAATTGGGCCGACTATTTAGAATGCTCTAAGAATTTTAAGAATGCACTTCGCATATCAAGGAATATACAACTAACTATCATTCCGACGGCATTTCGCCTTATTCTGCCTCTAGTGTGACTAGGGTCTTAAAGGGTCTTAAGGTTCACTGAAGAAAGAGATCATCGAAAGCTTAAAATATATCCCTATTTCAAAAATGCCACTATGTACAACAAGTTCCTCTATTTAATCGAAATAATGACCTGTTTATATTTGTGGGTCAGATTGGATTTTAAACCTACTTGATATTTTAGGTCAGATTGGACATTCAAACAAGTTGTTTCTGTGTTCGGATTGAACATTAAACTTAGTTGATATATTTGGGTCAGATTGGAAATTAACCTTGGAAGTATTCAATTTCTATCAAACCCTATATTCAATTCTGTCGGTTTTTCAGATGACACAATATCTGACTTGTAGAGCTACCGGAGATTCTTAACAACTACCACAAGCCTATTCAAGAGTTTAAATATCAAGGACAATAGAAGAGAAGACAGATTTCAATGCATTTGATTTGTTTTATCACTGGTTTTATTCAGAGCATATCAATACATGTTCAAATATCAATTAGAAACCAAACAAAAACAAAATATATTCATTCGTTAACATAACAATAAAACAAGCAGTACAGTTAGCACTTTAAGACTTAGTTCATCTAGTCTGAGAAAACATGTAAGGATAAGCATAAGGAGCATACTGTGGAATCTGTGTTGGATAGAGTTGATATGGCGTCTGTATCATAGATAATGATTTAGATGGTAAATTGGAACCTGATCGTGAGGCTACTTGTGATGCAACAACAGGAGAAATCAAGGACGATGGTGACAACATGTTATAAGGAGAAGCAGTTGGTGGGATTGGTGCCTGGTAACTGGGATAAACAGGAAGGAAGGTTGGTTTGTTACTCTGAACTCTTTTCCTCCATCTTGCTCTTTTGTTTTGGAACCAAATCTGTAACATAAAAATAAAACAAACATTATGGCTTACTTTTACACAAATACGTTATCATTTGCTTGATAAAGACGAGAGTGTCATCGCCAAAACGTTGCATGTTAATAAACCGGTAATTGTTATTCCATATGGTCTTCATGTGTCACCCAATGTTCTAGAACACAGAGTTAGCATAATCTACATAACCCCCAAGCGATACTGTGGATTTGGATTTGTCTACAAACAAACTACACCAGTGGTCATTTTGTAATACTCACCTTTAAATTCTTCTCAGGGATACTTAAATCTGTAGATAATTGTTCAATGACCTCGACTTCAGGATAAGGTGTTTCAAGGAATATTTTCTCCAATGATCTTACTTGTTGTGGACTATAGTTCGTTCTACTGTTCTTTTTAACACCAATGTCCGCGTTACATTCAGAATAAAGAAGGACGGGGGTTGTATGATCAGAAACTGGCGCATTGGATGGTGAAGTTGATGATGAATGACTTGAAGAATTACCACTATCATCTAGGTTGCTTGTCGGTCTTTCTGGTGACACAAGTGACTTATTTACGTTTTCAAAACCGGAGATATGATTTACAATTTGACCTCTGTAAATACTTGTAGCACTAGTTGGGGTTCCAAAGAGTATGTTTTTGTCGCATGGGACGGTAGGTGGACAAGGTAACGGAAAACTGGTTGTGGGTGATGACATGCGGTCTGTGTAGGGTGGCATTACACC
Organism: Patella caerulea; assembly: GCA_036850965.1. NCBI lineage: Eukaryota > Metazoa > Mollusca > Gastropoda > Patellidae > Patella > Patella caerulea. The sequence continues at coordinate 22,389,054 of JAZGQO010000011.1, forward strand.
AGGAGACAGAGAATGGCTTGGTGAACAATTAGGACTACGGCTCGACTCCGAAGAAACCAATGATTTTTTTGCATCTTCTGTAGAGTTGGTAATTACGGGTAATTCAGTTCCATTGCAAGTGTTCCAAGGTTGATAATATGAACGAAATGAGACACCGCGGTACGGATACGAAGTCTGTTCTCCGCTCCGAGGAGCCTGATTGACCTTGTGGTAATTATCAGGGAAGGGTGATGTCGTATTGTGTAATTCCTGAAATGAAAATAAAATAATTATCATTTATAAATTAACTTAATTTAAAAGGAATGCAAAAGGAAATAATTCTCTGAAACAATACTGTAAACAATACTGTAAACAATACTGTAAACAACACTGTCAACAATTAAAGCTCTTAAAATATAAAAGTCGATGTTCTACACATATCATGTCTTTCAATTAAACCTGTTTTCACCACAAATATTCTATTTAATCTTAATGAAAGACGTTTATCAGCTGAATTATATTACGTTGGCAGAATTCATTAGTTATATCAAGAAATATTGACACACAGAGTAATTTCTGTCTGTCGTTATTAATTGATTGGGTTTGATTGCTTGACAGATTGATTGATTGAATTACTTATTACTTGATTGACTTTCAATTAGTTAACCTAGATGGGATAATTGAACGTTAACTCAATTTTGATTACGTGATTATGTTCGATACGAGCAAGGTTTTCAATTTTTATACACCCACATTTTCATATGAACGTTTATTGTCGTCAACCCTGTCTGTTTGTGGACACATTTCAGATCACGATTTTCTCCCATCTCCACGAAACTAGAAATATAGGTTTATGTCACAAGGATCTGGATTCCCTACATGGCAAGGAGTAGGATCGCCTGTCCAGCCTCATCGGTTTTTTTCCGGGTATTCGTGTTTCCTACCATTGCCAAAGACCACGCGCAAGAAATTTATTGAAATAAAATTAAAAAAACATATGTTACTCCCGAAATGACCTAGTTTGTGTCGAGTGGATTTGTTAAAAATGTATTAAAATAAAGCCCGAAAGTAGATTGTATCTATAAACAGTCCTATCTTGTTAAAGAATAATACTATTAATCTTATAATTCCCTATTGCCAGTTGAGAAATTTGGAAAAATATCATTTTCAAATTCAAATTCAAAACGTTTGAAAATAGCCATTCTATGCGGGTGAATTGAAAAACAGGGGAGGTAATTGCGTTATTATTTCCTGTGTCACTGATTTTTATGCCTGTGAAATAATGACCATGATTGTGAGTTGACAGCCTTTTGCGCAAAAGGTTTGTTTATTATCTAAAGATTGTGTTCCCTGTCGAATTTTGCGTGTATGTGACAATTTGTATTCAGTTTTAAAAACGGTTTTAAAATTTCACAGTAACACCCTATTGAAGGTTGAATTCTAACCTCAGATATAACCGACCGAAACTCCTGGTCCGCAAATACCCTAAAAGTATGTAATACCAAGGTTGTGGACCTCTACAAATCACCATTTTTATCAAATTTGGATGAAACCGGAAATACATAATGACCAGTTTATATTGGATATTAAACCTACGTGATATTTTTTCAGGTCTGATTGGAAATTCCACTAAGTTGTTTTTTTTTTTTTCGATTTGAAAATCAAACCCGGTTGATATCTGAAAGGAATCGAGACCTTGTGTTATGAACATACATTACAGGAAACACTATTCTTATACACTATCTGCGTACAAGAAGTTATCATTTTGTCCGGCAGTTTTGTTCCGTATTTCACGCAATTCGAACTCAATCATCATTATGATGTCACGGTAATATTTTGTTATAAATCGAATAAGAATTGCGTCCGGTAAAGGGACCACAACTCTATGCAGTTATCTTCGGATATGTGTGAAAATCTAATGGAACCAAGATCAGTGGGTAATAAAAATACAATTTCAGTTTCATCACATTTAGATAAAAATTGTCTCTAGGGTGTCCACAACTAAAACCATGATTTATGTATAACCAGGTCCCATTTTTTCACGAACTTACGGTCCAACACAATATAATATCGCCAGAAACCAAGGTCATTGTGATATAAACCCATATTCCAAGTTTCGTCAAATCCAATAATTAATTCAATCAATCAATCTCTCAAGCAATCAAAACTAATCAATTGACGACAGACATAAATTACTCTGTGTGTCAATGTTTCTGGATAAAACTAATGAAATCTGCCGTCTTAATATGAATCTCCTGATAAACGTCCTTCATAAACTGTCATTAAGATTAAATAGTATTTTTGTGGTGAAAAAGAGGTTTAATTTAAAGATATGGTAGGTGTAGAACAAGGACTTTTATATTTTAAGAGCTTTAATTGTTTACAGTATTGTTTCAGTGAATTGTGTCTTAATGCATTCTTTTGAAATTAATTTTTTTTTTTAATTGTTCATAATTGGTTTTAGTTTATTTTTCTATTTTTATTTCAGGAATTACAGAACAGAACGTCGCCCTTTCCCGATACTTACAACAAGGTCGACCAGATTCCTCCGTACCCATGTATCCCACTTGGTTCTTATTATCAACCTTGGAACAGTTACAACGGAAGCATATTACCCCAAATTACCAACTACACAGAACATCCACAGCAAACATTAGTATCTTCGGAGTCCTGCACCAGTGCTAATTATTCACCAAGCCGTTCTCTGTCTCCTTGTGTAACGTCACCCTATACAGACCACGTGTCATCACCCACAGCCAGTTTTGCGTCACCTTGTCCACCTACCGTACCATACGACAAAAACATACTCTTGGGAACTCCAGCTAGTGCTACAAGTATTTACAGGAGTCAAATTGCAAATCATACTTCCAGTTTTGAAAATGTAAAAAGGCCACTGGTATCACCAGAAAGACAGAAAAGCAACCTAGATGATAGGGGTAATTTAGAAGACGTAAATAAGCCACTGGTGTCACCAGAAAGACAGAAAATCGACCTAAATGATAGTGGTAATTCTTCAAATCTTTCATCAACTTCAATTTCACCATCCAATAAGCCAGTTTCTGATGGTACACCGTCCGTTCCTCTTCAGTCTGGATGCAACAGAGAACTTATTATTAAAAAGAATAGCAGAACCAATTACAGTCCACAACAAATACGATCACTAGATAAAATATTCCAAGAAACACCTTATCCTGAAGCTGATGTCCTTGAACAATTATCTACAGATTTAAGTATACCAGAGAAGAATTTAAAGGTGAGTATTGTGTAGGATGCTAACATTGTGTTCTAGAACACCAGATGACATTTATCGTTCGATATATTCACATAACTAAATAATGTTTCTTATATTGGGACACCTTTTACCCCAACCTATATATTTAAGAGATTTAGTTAATAATGTTTGTTTTATTTGTATGTTACAGATTTGGTTCCAAAACAAAAGAGCAAGATTTAGGAAAAGAGTTCAGAGTAACAAACCAACATTCCTAACAGTTTACCCCAGTTACCAGGCACCGATACCACCAACTGCTTCTCCTTATAACATGTTGTCACCATCGTCCTTGATTTCTCCTGTTGTTGCATCACAAGTTGCCTCGCGACCAGTTTCCAATTTACCATCTAAATCATCATCTACGATACAGACGCCTTATCAACTCTATCCAACACAGATTCCACATTATGCTCCTTATGCTTATCCTTACATGTTTGCTCAGATGAGATGAACAAAGTTTTAAAGTTCTAATTGTATTGCTTGTTTTATTGTTATGTTAATGAATGAATATATTTTGTTTTTGTTTTATTTGTAATTGCCATTTCAACATGTAATGATAGGCTCTGAATAAAATCAGTGATCAAATAAATGAAATGCAATGTTATCTGTTCTGTTGCCCTTGATATTTCTAAACTCTTGAATACTGCTGTGGTAGTCATTAAGAACCTTCCGTAGATCGACAATTCACCGGAAGGCAGGTCAAAAGTATGACACAGATGTCAGTAGCGCGTGTGTCCTCCACGGGCTCTTACGCACGCTGTGCAACGACCTTGATGTTTTTAAACTCTTGAACACTGTTGTGGTAGTCATTAAGAACCTCCCGTAGCTCGACAATTCACCGGAAAGCAGGTCAAAAGTACGACACAGATGTCAGTAGCGCGTGTGTCCTTCACGGGCTCTTACGCACGCTGTGCAACGGCCTTGCATGGAATTAACCATCTGTGTCGTACTCTTGGTTTTGACGCCTCTGACTTTACACCGTTGATTACAGATAAAACATCCATAAGTGTACAAAAGTGTTGTTATTGATGTGTTCCCATTTGAAAATTGTTCACAATAAGAAGCAAAATAAATAAGATATGTATACAGGATCATTTTGTTATAAGAAAAACTAAGTGATGTGTTTTCTATGGCACTCAGTATACATGTAATATAATAATTTCAAGTTGAATTCCCATTCTGACCCTCCAAAATATAAACTGGTCATTACTTCTATTAAATTGAAGGGCTTGTGATATACAAGTTTGTAATACCAAGGTTGTGGATCTCAAGAAATCACAATTTTTATCCGCTTTAGAGGAAACCGGTAATGTATGTTTATAACGAACAGATCTCAGTTCCCTTCGAGCTTACTGGGACGTACATACCTGTATAATTGCGCCCTTGCATGTAAATACCTTGATAATAGCCTCTGATTTTATGAAAAATTGTATTGTCCAGCTTTTGGATCCTTTAGAGGTCACAAGTTTTATCCGATTTAAAATAAAAGGCTTAAATATCGCCGTTACACCCTAATGATGGTTTAGCTCGAATTACGTGAAAATCGGACCTAAGCTGCGCAACAAATGACTGCCACTTGAACACAATTAGAGTAAAAGTATGTAATACCAATGGTACGGACCCTCCATAAGTCACTATTTAATCGAATCTTGACGAAACATAAAATATATGTTTATATCCAAACGATCTCGGTTCTTGTCGATATCCGTGAATATATGCACCATAGCGTCGTGGATTATGGCCCCTGACTGTACTACAAAAATGTGTTCTTTTGCTTGTGGAACCTTTAGAGGTCACAAATGCATCACCCTCACACTGTCTGTCATATCGTGTCCTGTCTCTTGCTTTATCGTGTGTAATTATTTATGTGTCGGGCTGTCCTCCTGCATTAACCTGGCGTAAGATGATCTAACTATTCAGATTTGCCCTAAGAATTGGGCCGAGTATTTTAGAATGCACTAAGAATTTTAAGAATGCACTTCGCATATCAAGGAATATACAAAGAACTATCATTCCGACGGTATTTCGGCTCATTCTGCCTCTAGTGTGACTAAGGTCTTAACGTTCACTGCAGAAAGAGATCATTGAAAGCTTAAAATACAATATATCCCTATTTCAAAAATGACCACAATGTACAACAAGACCCTCAATTTAATCGAAATAATGACCAGTTTATATTTGTCGGTCAAATTGGATTTTAAACCTACTTGATATTTTAGGTCAGACTGGACATTCAATTTCTATCAAACCCTATATTCAATTCTGTTGGTTTTTCAGATGACACAATATCCGAGTTGTCGAACTACGGGAGATCCTAAACAACTACCACAACACTATTCAAGAGCTTAAAGGTGAAGGACAATAGAAGTGAAGACAGATTACAATGCATTCGATTTGTTTTATCACTGGTTTTATTCAGAGCATATCAATATATGTTCAAATTATCAATTAGAAACAAAACAAAAACAAAATATATTCATTCATTAACATAATAAAACAAGCAATACAATTAGCACTTTAAAACTTTGTTCATCTAGCCTGAGAAAACATGTAAGGATAAGCATAAGGAGCATACTGTGGAATCTGTGTTGGATAGAGTTGATAAGGCGTCTGTATCGTAGATGATGATTTAGATGGTAAATTGGAAACTGATCGAGAGGCTACTTGTGATGCAACAACAGGAGAAATCAAGGACGATGGAGACAACATGTTATAAGGAGAAGCAGTCGGTGGGATCGGTGCCTTGTAACTGGGATAAACTGGTAAGAATGTTGGTTTCTTACTCTGAACTCTTTTCCTCCATCTTGCTCTTTTGTTTTGGAACCAAATCTGTAACATAAAAATAAAACAAACATTATGGCTTACTTTTATTGTATATAAATACTTAACTTTTACACAAATACGTTACCATTTGCATGATAAAGACGAGAGTGTCATCGCCAAAATGTTGCATGTTAATAAACCAGTAATTGTTATTCCATATATGGTCTACGTGTGTCCCCCGATGTTCTAGAACACAGAGTTAGCATAATCTACATAACCTCCACACGATACTGTGGAATTTGATTTATCCACAAGGAAACTACACCAGTGGTCATTTTGTAATACTCACCTTTAAATTCTTCTCAGGGATACTTAAATCTGTAGATAATTGTTCAATGACCTCGACTTCAGGATAAGGTGTTTCAAGGAATATTTTCTCCAATGATCTTACTTGTTGTGGACTGTAGTTCGTTCTACTGTTCTTTTTAACACCAATGTCCGTGTTACATTTAGAATGAAGAAGGACGGAGGTTGTATGATCAGAAAATGGCGCCTTGGATGGTGAAGTTGATGATGAATGACTTGAAGAATTACCACTATCATCTAGGTTGCTTGTCGGTCTTTCTGGTGACAGTGACACAAGTGACTTATTAACGTCTTCAAAACTGGAGATATGATTTGCAATTTGACTTCTGTAAATACTTGTAGCACTAGTTGGAGTTCCCAAGAGTATGTTTCTGTCGTATGGTACGGTAGTTGGACATGATAACGGAAAACTGGCTGTGGGCGATGACATGCGGTCTGTATAGAGTGACGTTACACAACGAGACCAAGAATTGTTTGATGAATAATTAGGACTAGTGCTCGACTGCGAAGACACCAATGTTTGTTGTGAATCTTCTGTAGAGTTGGTAATTTCTGGTAATTCAGTTCCATTGCAAGTGTTCCAGGGTTGATAATATGAACAAAATGAGACACCTGGGTATGGATACGATGTCTGTTCCATGCTCCGAGGAGCCTGATTGAAGAGTGATGCCGTATTGTGTAATTCCTGAAATGAAAATAAAATAATCATCATTTAAAATTCAACTAAATTCAAAGGAATACATAAAGAAATAATTCACTTAAACAATACTGTAAACAATTAAAGCTCTTAAAATATAAAAGTCGATGTTCTACACCTACCATGTCTTTCAATTAAACCTGTTTTGTACCACAAGTATACTATTCACCCTTAATGAAAGACTATGAAGGACATTTATCAGTAGATTCATATTAAGTCGGCTGAATTCATTAGTTTTATCCCAAAACATTGACACGCAGAGTAATTTCTGTCTGTCGTTAATTGATTAGGTTTGATTGCTTGACAGATTGATTAATTGAATTACTAATTAATTGATTGACATTCAATGAGTTAACCAGAATGAGATAATTGAACGTTAACTTAATTTTGATCACGTGATTATGTTCGATACTAGCAAGGTGTTCAATTTTTTATACGCCCACATTTTTATATGAACGGTTATTGTCGTCAACCCTGTCTGTTTGTGGACACTTTACATCTCACAATGTAAAATCCCATTTTCCCGAAACTTGAAATATAGATGTATGTCTCAAAGTTCGATATTAGAAATTATTGGGGCGTAACTTCATCATGAATTATGGGCGCTAGGGGTAACACTTTACCCAAAGATCTTGGTTCCTGTCGATTTTCGCGCATATCGGATCGGAACTGCATAGATTATCGTGACTCGTGATCCGCCTATACAATTCGTATCCGATTGACAGATAATCAATCGAATATATCTCTGTTACATCATAATGACGGCTGAGCTCGAATTTCTTGAGAATCGAACCGACATTACCGAACAAAATGGTCGCTCGTCGTACGCAAATAGTTTAACAAAAGTATGATATTTTATGGCTGTGGAACCACTAGACGTATCAATTTTGATCTCATTTTGATTAGACTTAATTCACGTTTATATCATTAAGAACTTGGTTCCTTTCGACAATCGGGCATATCGGTACGTAATTGTATTACAGCTTTTGATTATTCAAAACATCACGTGTTTAGCTTATGGACCCTCAAGCAAAGATCATGGTTCCTCTCGATATTAGAATTTATCGGAGCGTAACTTCATCAATTATGTGCCCTGATTGTGCAATAATCATATTTTTAGTTGTGTACACTCTAGAGGTCATAATTTTCGTCCGATCGTGATGAAACTTAATAGGTATGTTTATTATCCAAAGATCTTATTTCCTGTCGATTTTCGCGCAAATCGGATTTACAGTACACAATATTTATCCATTTAAAATAAACCAATCAAATTTATCACTGTAACAACATAATGACGGTTGAGCTCGAATTTCGTGAAAATGGAATCAAAAAATGCCGGACAAATTGACCGCTTGTCGTACGCAAATAGTTTAGAAAGTATAGTCTACTGATAAATGTTCGTTATCGTATCATGCCGGTCTCTCCCTATCGTCTTTTGATTGCGGTGTTACCCTCGGATGCTTTTCATTTCTCGTTTTAGATATTTAGACTTCAAAATTTCTCTCTCTCTCCCCCATCCATAATTTTGGGTTCGCACACCTCCCCACTGACCTCTACTATCAATATCATCAAATAATTGCTTCGCTAACCACAATTACACCACATTACATTACACTACATTATATTACAATACATTACTTTCTGTATATTAACCCCCTTTGTACTTAAATTACGATATGTCCTATATTATAATATTGCAACATTGAGAATATACATTTTTCTTTGTAATTTAAACCGTTATATAATTTATAATTATAATTCCAAACACTGTATTTATATTGTTGTAAATAGGGAGATGAATTTATATAAGCCCCTGGCTTGTTTCCAGATCCCAGATTTACATATATTATATTTATATTATGTAAATTATTTACTGAATAAATAGTGTTAGAAAAAAAAGAGTATAGTATTTAAAGACTGTGGAACCACAAGAGGTAACAATTTTGATCCGATTTTAATTAACCTTTTAATTACCGTTTATGTCACAATTTGTATTCAGTTTTAAAAACGGTTTTAAAATTTCACAATAACACCCCATTGAAGGTGGAATTCTAATCTCGAACATAACCGACCAAAACTGCTGGTCCGTGTCCGCAAATAGTCTAAAAGTATGTAATACCAAGGACGTGGACCTCTACAAATCACTATTTTTATCCAATTTGGATGAAACCGGAAATACAGTCATAATGACCAGTTTATATTTGTGGGTCAGATTGCATTTTAAAACTACTTTTACACGCCATTTTTTAAAATTATTTTTTATGAAGTTACGGTCCGACACAATATCATTTCACTAGAAACCAAGGTCATTGTGAAATAAACCTATATTCCAAGTTTCGTCAAAATGGGATAAAATTTGTGACCTAAGTGCCCACAAACGGACAGGAGCGACGGCAATATACGTCAACATGCAAATTTGATTAATTAATCATGGTTAACTCATTGCCAATCAAATGATTAGTAATTCAATCAATCAACCTCTCAAAACCAATCAATTAATAACGACAGACAGAAATTACTCCGTGTGTCAATGTTTCCGGATAAAACTAATGAAATCAGCCGACTTAATATGAATCTACTGATAAACGTCCTTCTACTTGTGGTACAAAACAGGTTTAATTTAAAGATATGGTAGGTGTAGAACATCGACTTTTATATTTTAAGAGCTTTAATTGTTTACAATATTGTTTCAGTGAATTATTTCTTAATACATTCTTTTGAAATTAAGTTTTGTTTAATTGTTCGTGCTTGGTTTTATTTTATTTTACTATTTTTATTTCAGGAATTACAGAACACGACGTCGCCCTTTCCCGATACTTACAACAAGTTCGACCAGATTCCTCCGTACCCATGTATCCCACTTGGTTCATATTATCAACCTTGGAACAGTTACAACGGAAGCACATTACTCCAAATTACCAACTACACAGAACATCCACAGCAAACATTGGTATCTTCGGAGTCTTGCACCAGTGCTAATTATTCGCCAAGCCATTCTCTGTCTCCTTGTGTAACGCCACCCTATACAGACTGCATGTCATCACCCACAGCCAGTTTTCAGTTACCCTGTTCACCCACCGTACCATACGACAAAAACATACTCATGGGATCTCCAATTAGTAGTGCTACAAATACTTCCAGAAGTCAAACTGCAAATCATACTTCAAGTTTTGAAAGACAGAAAGGCAACCTAGATGATAGTGGTAATTCTTCAAATCTTTCTGCAATTTCACCATCTATTAAGCCAGTTTCTGACGGTACACCGTCCGTTCCTCTTCAGTCTGAATGTAACAGAGAACTTATTATTAAAAAGAATAACAGAACCAATTACAGTCCACAACAAGTAAAATCATTAGAGAAAATATTCCAAGAAACACCTTATCCCGAAGCTGAGGTCATTGAACAATTATCTACAGATTTAAGAATCCCAGAGAAGAATTTAAAGGTGAGTATTACAAAATGGCAATTAGTCCAGCGATTATTGTACGGGTGTTATGTAATATATGCTAACGTTGTCTTCTAGATATCTGATGACATCTATCGTTTTAAATGTTCACATAGCTAAATAATGTTTCTTAATTCGGGGCACCTTTTATCCCAAGCTGTATATTTAAGTTTTCATTTTAATAATGTTTGTGTTATTTTCATATTACAGATTTGGTTCCAAAACAAAAGAGCAAGATTTAGGAAAAGAGTTCAGAGTAACAAACCAACATTCCTGCCAGTTTACCCTGGTTGCCAGGCACCGATACCACCAACTGCTTCTCCTTATAACATGTTGTCACCATCGTCCTTGATTTCTCCTGTTGTTGCATCACAAGTTGCCTCGCGATCAGTTTCCAATTTACCATCTAAATCATCATCTACGATACAGACGCCTTATCAACTCTATCCAACACAGATTCCACATTATGCTCCTTATGCTTATCCTTACATGTTTTCTCACACTAGATGAACAAAGTTTTAAAGTGCTAATTGTAATGCTTGTTTTATTGTTATGTTAATGAATGAATATATTTTGTTTTTGTTTTGTTTCTAATTGCCATTTGAACATGTGTTGATATGCTCTGAATAAAATCGGTGTTAAAACAAATGGAATGCATTGTAATCTGTCTTCTGTTCTATTTTCCTTGATATTTAAACTCTTGAATGGGGTTGTGAGAGTTAATAAGATCTCCTGAAGCTCGGCAATTTGGTTATTGTGTTTTGTTTTTTTTTGAAAAACCAGCATAATTGTTGAATAGGGGATTTGATTATACATGCAATTGAATTATTTCAAGGTGAATTCCCATTCTGGCCCTCTAAAATATAAAATGGTCACTACTTCTATTAAATTGAGTGTCTTGTGATGTACAGGTTTGTAATACCATGGTTGTGGATCTCTAGAAATCACAATTTTTATCCGCTTTTGATGAAACCTGAAATGTATGTTTATAACGCAAAGATCTCGGATCTTTCGAGCATACCGGGACGTAAATACCTGGATAATTGTGGTCTTTGCTTGCAACTACTGGGATAATAGCCTCTGATTTTGCGAGAAAAAAAATGTGTTCTTTAGCTTGTGGATCCTATAGAGGTCACAATTTTTATCCAATTTTACAAACTTTTACATATATCACCGTTACGCCATAATGATGGTTGAGTTCAAATTCCGTAAAAATCGGACCTAAACTGTCCGAAAAATGGTTGCGGACCTTTCTGTAAGTCACAGTTTTATCGCTTCTTGTTGATATCCGTGCATATCGGACCGTAACATCCTGGATTATGGCCCCTGGTTGTGTTTTTAGCTTGCTCTCTTCCCATCTCTTGCAAATTGTTAGCGTACCTTTTCTGGCAACCACTGGACCCACTTCTAATTGATGTGTTGTTTAGGACAAATTCAGGATGTAAAAGGCTGATTTCACATAGTACGCGTGGTATTTATTGTTTATGTGCCAGTCTGCCCTGCATCAACTAATAAAGGACAGAATTAGACATCGTTTGACATTAAATGTTTCATATTTCTCTAATAGAGGTACACTCACCGTAGAAAGCGAATATCGCTGAAAGCTTAACAGATATTTTAGGTCAGATTGGACATTCAACCAAGTTGCTTTTCTTTGTTCAGGATGGGCACTGAAACCGGAAAACCAGCGGCCAATTTGGATTTTGACCTATTAGACCCATTTGGGCACGGATTTTGGACTAGGGGTAATGCCGTGGTGAGCATTTCTATTGCAGCAACTACCCCCAGTTATGCTACCTTGCCTGGATGACAATGACATTGCAAGTAAAACAAATATCAAATCAAGTAAATGGATCCGGGGCTAGTCATAAGAGTTCACTGCGCTTTTTAATAAATGACAAGATATACAGATACAATGATTTTAATGAAATTTGAAATACAATACACATGTATAATAACAACACAATTTACCTAATACTGTATTGATCAAGGATGGTTATCAAAACAACTGGCAAATAGTGCTGTAACAACGCTTCAAGCAATACCCCACATTAGAGAACAATGTTGTTGTTTTTTATTTTACGATATTTTATTATAACTAAGAATTCAATGACGAGGGTACGCTTACAATTTCCAGGACTTTTTTTAGGATTTCTAGCATTACCAATGTGGTTTTGTGTACACATTGTGTCCACTTTCAAATAAAATGTATTTGACACAGTTTTTCTTGGTAACATAACATATAAACAATAAGTATTCAAGTTTCTGAATTCCCACCTTTTAATGCCCTGTAGTCAAAATGTACCAAGAAAATGTAACTAACTTTTAAACATTCCATGAGTGTGACTCACACTGTAAATTTCGACATAGCGGATTTACCATATGACGCGGGAAGCAGTTTTGATAAGTCCATAGTGCATTTAAAACAGTTTTTGGGAAATCTGCGTTTTGGTTTTCCCCTCATTAAAACCTTTCCCTCCTTAGTAACACCAACCTCTAAACCTGCGCAATTTATATGACCACATCCCCAATTGGAGGGTTTGGCTTGGTATTTTGCATATAGTTCATGATTGCATTTTGAGTTAGGCTTCCAGTGAGACTCGTAGTTCCCACTCTTAGTCGTCATGTGAATGGCTCTAACAGTTTTTGTAATGTCGATGATAGTTGCATTTACAGCACGAGCATATGAAACAATCCACATTCCGATGCCAATCCGACCAACAACCACATCTGGAATATATTTCCATGGAAACAATTTATTTGTAAAAAATCCGTCAGAGGATCCATCAGTTAACGGTTGTCCTCGTTTCAAAATTTCAGTAAAATTGGACGACTTATTCAAGAGTGGACCGTTAGAAAAATCTACGTTTGTTCTCCGCACTAAAATCATAACTGGTTTTTCACGCACAATATCACTTTCCTTTAAAAAGTTAATCGCAGTGGACATGCCATTGTCAAATGATATATCGCCGTTAGCGTATCCATACAAAGGACTGTCGTAGTTTTTCATGGCATCCAGAAACATGTCTCTGATAACAGGTATTTTAGATGTACCGCATGCAGTGTTAGATACCGGTAAAGTTAACCAACCACTTTTCTTCATTCTGTCACCGGTAGTTTTATTGCTATAGAAAAATAATGGCTTTACCAACGGTTTCCAGAACTGCCAGGAGTTCATGACATTAGCATGCACTAAAGACTTCTCCTCGTTATCAGTCCATGTTGTAAACATTATCAATCCGGATTTTCCTGAAGTCGATTTAGTATCGACAATTTTCGTGTCTTTTGAGGGAAGTACTTTTTTAATATCCATGTTCCTGGTGTTCTCATTGATCCCCGAATACGGTGCAGTTTGTGTTCGCTTGACATCATTTACAAGCGATTTAATAAGTCCACTATCGGTCAAAAGTTTTCTGGCGTATGAAATCATGAAATCATCCCGTTCGTTCGTGTTATTATTTGCGTACCACCACCCTCCGATACTTGCAAAGACAAACAACATCAGAATCACAAAAACTTGATTAAAACCCTTAATATTCATGGTGCTAATGTTTCCCACCACGATCACTATTTCAAAATGAGTTTTATTACTGTTTACTATATATCAATATACACACTTCAACCTGTAAAAAGTCCAGAGTGTTTTGATGATTGATAAAAATAAAATGTGCCAGAAGCTATTGTTTAACGCCAATCAGTTACCTTTATTTTATATGTTGTGTTCATTTATCTTTAAACCCTCAGGGTGCTACTAGTATCGCCGTGTTTTATCTTTAGGATAAAATTTTATGAGTGAAAACAATTAATATATTTGTCAATATGACATAATATTAACGAATGTGCATAATTCAATAAAGAAACTGTATTGGATAATAAAATATGAAGATTGTTATGAAAAATGTGAACACGTCTACTATATACATCTACCTACATGCGTGAGGTTCTAAACATTGCATTTATCGAATATAGAATTACACGGTATATTGCCTACATGTGGGGCTATGACATTCAGCCTCATGAATTCATCTTATTATGAAACAAATAAAACCCTGACTAAAGTTCACTAAAGATGGCATATCAATTGACAGACACAGAAGCTGTTTGATTTAGGTTAGTAAATGAAATGGAGTTTACCGACCTGCAGATCTTCGCCATGCAGAGTCCGATGAGGGAAAATTTTCCCGGGCAACGGCGATACGGTCTACTCTTATTTCGAATTCTGACAACGGTTCTTTTACGTAGACGGGGGTGGGGGATGCCCCGTTGATATTTTTTGGTCAACACAATAATCGAAAACTAGCCAACGGCTTGCTAACTGAACCCCCACCCCTCGCCGACTCCCAATATAGGATACAACTAACGTTGTTTATTGTTTAGATGGGACATTGCGATTGTAATCGGATAACATCTTTACGAATACGAGCCCATTTAGTCACATAAGAATAATCTTGTAGTATAGTCGTCTAAATTATTGATACATTTTATGTGCACTGATCACCCCCCACCCCCCATACGCCTTAATCTGATACTGTATTATGTTCTCATTTTTGCCGTACTACATAACGAAGCAAAATACGTCAAAAGTATTTACTGCTGTCGCAATTATCAATTTACTCCAACATAACAAAGAAGTTAGCTGTTGGAACCAATTTGATTAAAACGCAGATCAAGTTCGTTTCGTTTTTTTTTTTTATAGTTCAAAATTTCGTTTTACTTGTCTTCACATCACTGGTATCTGGTTGAGTTGTTATATGACAGGCGTTCTAGTTGATGTAGAGAATTAGCCAACGAAACAGTTGTTACAGCGAGTTCTTGGCGTGCTCTGCACGGAACCATGGGTAAACCCCTAGAAACGTCAACGTTGATTGATAAATCAATGTCTGACGTCATAGGCCAAAAGTCGCCCTTGTGACCCCTGGCGTGACCTCCAAGTACAGCTGGTCAGATCTTCTTGTAGTGTAGGCCATCGAAAGTATAAAAAAATCGAAACGACATATAGATCTGTATTTTAATCAGATTGCTAAGGAACATTAATTGCTTGCCTAATTTTGGGTTGAACCAGTGAAAATTCAGTCTTTGCGAGTTAAAGTTTCGTCCTTTAAAAAAAGAGAGCAGCGCTTCGAATAATATTTTATTAAACCCTGCCATTAGAAGTTTCATATACTAACATGTCAATGAGCGTTGTCTCTACCAAACAAAAATTTGCTATATTCTTGAGGAGGAATAAAACCCATAAATTAAAATGCCTTCAACATTCCCTTGACTTTGTTGGTGTTAATATCCTATAATATAAGGAAGTAATGGCTATTCATAGAAAACTATTTGAAATTCAGATAAACAACGTTCAATAATATAGAAGATATTGACAACAGATGCCGAAACAAAATTAATGAGAAATCGAAAAGAGCAAGCTGGTTATTTATTAGAGGACGTCACAACCTGAAACTGATTTTCAATTCTTAATATATTCATGACTAAGGTCGAGTCATATAAAGACATTGAAAATTAGTTCTATTTCAGTCTAACATAATTAATTATAAACTGGAAACAAATTACTTTGTGAAATATATCCTATAAATATTATGTCCACCTGTATGGTTAAACGCATTAAAAACTTTTTACCAGGGAGCTTTATTGGGGAGACCGTTTCGTAAATTGAAGGAGTTCTTTGAATTACGGACAAGGCCATACACACGTATGTCTGTTATCACATATCTTTGCAATGCGTTGAAATTATTGGTATTTTAAAAAGAAATGCAGAAGGCATTAACACCACACTAGCACTTGACGGTACTGAAAAATCCTGTCTTTCGAAATGGTTTACATTCTTTATATTCAGTATTTTTTTGGTATTTATTCTATGTTTGTGGCTGGAACATATGCATTAACTGTATTCAATATACCTCGATTATATTGAATACCAAAAACGTTTCTCACATTTCTTGTAACATATAGCAGATCACGACTCATACTGACATTATGCAATGCATTCTCTGGGTTATATGCCTAATTGTTTTCAAATTTGAGTAAATCCTGTGTCACTACCGGCCCGGGACTGTACAGCGCAGTGGAAACTCAAGGCTAACCCCAAAATCCATTCACTAAATTTTACATGTTCGTTTGTTTGTGTTTTTTTTTTTTTTGTTTTTTTTTTCCGTAAATTTGTTTAAGTGTAAATTATGTGCGGTGCAGTTCCCTGACTTTACTATCAGACAGCCCCCACACACCTACTTAATGAATTCACAAATATTCAGGTTTAAAACCACATGGACGGGGTCATTGATTAAAAAAGCCTCAGCGAAATAATGAAATTTACTCTTACATGGATACAATGTTGGTATTGTCAAAGTTCATATGGGGTGATTATTATTTTTTTTTATAAAATTTGCCATTCCGGAAAGAATGTTATAATCTCTTTAATTATTAATAGGCATTTAGTAATTGACAACATCCATTATGTAAGAGCTAAATCAGCCTACCTAGTGTGGCTTCAAATGTTATATAAATAGATTAGATTAGTCATTTATTCACATGATAAAGACATTATCAATTCTCTATAACATCGGATAGATTGGATATTAAGTCGACTCGAGTATCAGCACTATTTAATCGGCTAATGTTAAAATGCAAAATCGAGACTTCGTATACGTTCGTAGCAATGACAATGTAGTAGAATATGTTATTTCTTTCCAAACATCAAACAGAATAAAGAAATTTGACTGAATTCATTTTTTTTAAACTGTTATAGTTAGAACGAACAGCTATTTATAACAGCGATATAAAGTTCATAAAAGATTCTACATTTATTTCATCTGTTTTATAGATATCGACCAGTCAATATGGTACAACTCAAATATAATATCAATAATAAAAAAAACTATAGTGTGTATTTTGATCATTGACGCACGAATAGATTAACTTATTTTTAACGTCAAGTTTTATGTTTTTTCTCCACTTTATTTTCTTAACTCTTTGAAGTTGTCTTCTGTCACATTTTACGTTCTAATCTGGATTAAGTTTTCAACACACTTTACGGATTTTTATGTCCACAATTTACGTTCTGCGTTTGTTTTAAATTATTTCTTCACTAAACGTCTTAATCTGTTTCAGTCACCGCAATACACAAAACTTTATGCCTTTTTGTTTGGGTAAGTTGATATTTTGAACAACCAAAGATGATGAGACATGGAGTTTAGAGATGTCATTATATTTATACCATTTATATAACATATATACCATACGTGGATAACAAAACAAACTAAATATAACAATCAATTTACTTTATTTTCAAACAACTATCCAGGTGTACACAATCATAATATTATATGTCATTCTGTTTTGATCGATATAATCATAAATATGAAGCACATTGATATATTGTAAACAGTGGCGGATCAATGCGTGGGTAACAAAAGACAAGAGAATAGAAAAAGGCCCATTTTCCCAAATTCGTGAATTATTCTCTGGATATATTCCTGCACTGTTCGGAATATGATCTGCAACAACTACATTCAGATTACTAATCTAGGTCGACTCTGGCCTGCTGAGAGAGAGAGAGAGAGAGAGAGAGAGGGGGTAACGTCCACTCGACACAAGCTAGGAGTTCCCGGAGAAAACCCACGAGGTTAAGAAGGCGCCCCTATCTCCATGTCACATACGCCCACGCCAGGGATCGACACCACAGCCGCAAGCCAGAGGTGACCGGCCAGCTAGAGGTTGAAGTGCGGCACTCTAGACCCCCCACACCGGCATGCTTAGAACCAAACATATGTATCAGGACTTTGTGCCCGGGATATAGTACTCCATAGACCGCCAGGTCGGGTGTCATTTTGTCACTGGGTCCGATCCGGGCAGATAAGCCGCCTCAGGGCCCGGCGACCTCATGATCCACCACAGATTGTAGCGCCCGGGGGTTAAGAGATAAGATAGTTGCGTCATCCGATACGAAATAATGTCATTTCGGTACTACAATACATCGAGGAGAGCTTATATCCACTTGGAGGGCTCTGCTATTTTTATCTTTTTAATTTCCTAATACAACAGTCAATTGCGTTCTTGTGCGCGTGTTAAGAAAATTGGATCTCCCGGAAATGAACTTTGCAGTGACCTACTGGTCAGATGATTTTCAATGTATGCTTTTAATATTGTAGGTAACTGGTATAAAAAAAAAACATCTTTGGTATTGTGTACCCATATCGTTCACCATCGAGAGAATCCTCGCCTCTTAGCCATTTCCTTATTAATACAATGTTTAGGGTTAAAGATTAAATTCAAATTATATTATTATCTGCAGACAAACGTATCTCGTTATTCTGGAGACACGTCTAATTTATTGGATAGCCTTTGTTTCCTGTTTAAAAGACAAGAGCGGGATTACTTTTCTTAATAAATCGGTCATCAGATATCATGTAGGGTTTGTAAGGCAGGTCTCAAGATATCTTTCAAAATGCGGGAATCATAGGCGTAGGAGTAGTAGTTCTTTATGTCCATGGGGGAGAGAGAGAGAGAGAGAGAGAGAGGGAGAAGAGAAATGGGGTTTAACGTCCACTCGACACAAACTAGGTCATTTCGGGACTAACATATATTTTATTTCAATAATTCGCTTGCGTGTAGGGGTCTGACATATATTTTATTTCAATATTTCGCTTGCGCGTAGGGATCTTTAGCAGTGGAAGGACACCGGAGTACCCAGAGAAAACCCACGAGGTTGGACAGGCGACCCTACTCCATTGCCAAGTACAGCTGGCGATTCGAAACCACGGCAGTTGACTCCATGGCAGGCCGTATGATACAGCGTGCGCACACTAACCATTCGGCCGTCCAAACCCCCTTCCATGTCCTTGACAACTGCTTATATCCCTTTAAAGTTCCAATAGCATATTTTAAAGTTATATTTTTAAAATGTATTCAAATAAAGCCCTAAAATAGATTGTACCTATAAACAGTCCTACTTTGTTAAAGAATAATCCTATTACTCCTATAATTCACTATTGCCAGTTGAGAAATTGACAAAAATATCATTTTCAACTTCAAATTCAAACGTTTGAAGATGGCCGTCCATGGAGAGGAATGGAAAAACAAGGGAGGTAATTGTGTTACTATTTCCTCAATCAGCCTGTGTCAGCAATTTTAATGCCTGTGAAATTTTGCCCATGATCGTATAATGGTGAGTTGGCAACCTTTTGAGCAAAAGATATAGAAATAATTATGTTTTGACTTTCTTAGAAAATATGAAATTGGAACTTTAAAGTATCTATAAATCCCCTGTAACGTATTATATAGCTGACGTACCAACATAATGAGGTTTAAGCGTGGTTAACATTGTAAATATTCACATTAATAAAATATATTTTATCTCTTTATCTTTATGTACCGTATAATGGGTATATTTCGGTTCGGGGTGTACTACAACTATAAGATTAAAATAAACACAGGTTAAGAACGGGTATGGTTTGCCGGAGTATTGTAGTTTATTCAAATAATAATTTATACAACAAAGATTGCTGGTTTATGAAAGAAAAGGGGGAGAACAAATAATAGCCAGCGATAAACAATTGCCAACCGTAAAGTAACAATATTATCACATCTGTGATTTCGGTGCACGTAACGAATGGATTAAAGCCGCAGAGATAGAGGGGGGAGTGGGGTTTAACGTCCACTCGACACAAACTGGGTCATTACGGGATACAGAACGCACATGCTAACCATTCAGCCATCCAACCCTCCGATTATGGCCCCATGAGGGACGGTAGTGTCACCGTGGCTTTAAGTTGAAGTCAGTTGAAGCCTCTAACTAGGATAGTACCCCCACCCTCAAAGCGTGTTAGATCACTTATTTTCATCCGCAACCAGGACAAATACTGCCCTGCTTATTAAGGCTGTAATGTATGAAACAACAAAATATTAATGTTTGTTAACCAGTAAAATGACAGCCATATTGTTAAAAATAACCGATATTTTTTATACATCACCTTTACTCGTTAAATGATTTGATTTTAGTTTTAGATTTATCATTCTGGAATTAGGGTTTCGATCAGAAAAAGAAATATCATCTTTAAACGATAAATTACGATGTGGAATTTTAATATGCCATGCATTATTTCTGTAACCTTATGTTTAACAAATCTTGAATATTCACCAAACCCTACCAAGCATATAATCTGAATTCTAATCCAAATAGTGCAGGCTTTTTAAAGAAAGGAATCCGCTATGCAGATCACACAGTAAAGTCAGGGTAAGCTTGCTTACCATAAGATTTAGGAAGCACATTCATTAGATTCATACTACAGTTATAACATCCTTCTGTGATTTCATTTTTAGACTTTTTCTTTAATATAATATTGCCATTCTTATCAGCTTTAAGTTCTAGACTTGCACAATGAATATGTCCACAGCCCCATGTTGTCGGATAAGCATTAAATTTTTTGTAAAGTTCATGATTACAATAAACATTCTGTGTTGAGTGTGACTCATAGTTTCCACTTTTGGTTGTCATATGAATCACTTGAACAGTTTTGGATATTTCAATGAGCGTTGCGTTTACAGCTCGGGCATATGAAACCAACCACATAGCAATACCCATCCGACCAATCACAATATCCGGGATATATTTCCAAGGAAATAATGTATTTGTGAAAAATCCATCGGACGAACCATCATTTAAAACCTTCCCCCTTAGTCTAATTTCCGTAAAATTTGATGACCTATTCAAAAGTGGACCATTTGTAAAATCTACATTAGTTCTACGAATCAAAATCATCACCGGTTTTTCGCGTATAATAGCGTTTTCTGAAAGAAATTTAATACTTGTGGAAATGCCTTCATCAAACGTAATATCGCCATTCGCGTATCCATACAAAGGACTGTCGTAGTTTTTCATGGCATCCAGAAACATGTCTCTGATAACAGGTATTTTAGATGTACCGCATGCAGTGTTAGATACCGGTAAAGTTAACCAACCACTTTTCTTCATTCTGTCACCAGTAGTTTTATTGCTATAGAAAAATAATGGTTTTACCAACAATTTCCAGAACTTCCAGGAATTCATGACATTCATATGGACTAAAGACTTCTCCTTTGTATCTACCCATGAAGTAAATAAAATTAATCCGGTCTTTTCTTGTTTGTGGATTTTATGATTAGTTGCTGTTTGATGAAGATCTTTTTTCTCAGAAAATCGTGATTCATTATATTTAGTGCGAGTCGGGACACGTTGAATGACCTCAACAGTTCTATTTTCAGCAGATTCAGTACGCGCCGGGATATGTTGAAGGTCCTCAGAAGATTTAGATTCAGTACGCATCGAGTTATGTTGAAGGTCCTCAGAAGTTCTAGATTCAGTACGCGCCGGGATAGGACGAAGGTCCCCAGAAGTTCTAGATTCAGTACGCGCCGGGATATGATGAAGGTCCTCAGAAGTCCTAGATTCAGTACGCACAGGGATGATATGTGTCATCAATTTCGATTCAAAAGATTTGTTAAGTTCTTTGTTCGGGAAGACTGCGTATGGGCTAACTAATTTCCACTTATATCCCGGCAATATCCCGAAATACCAATATCCTCCAATGAGTGAAAACATCATTAATATGATAACAATGAACACATTTTGTTTACTGCGGTTGCTCATTTTGTGAACCTCGGTTACTATTTCGAAGTGTACTTTATTCAAAGCATTACTTTATACAGAAACAGAATGATATTGATCAGCAATCATCGCCACACGATCTGGGGCCTCCACGTCGATATCTCGTTTTTATTTGGTTGTTCATTCTATATACCTTTACTTGTTACTGTTTTCTTGTGTATTGTAAATCAAATCTTTTCCCATGTTAATAAATAAGAATGATATCGATTGGGCGTCATTGCCACACGTTCGTGTGTCTACAAATCAATTTCTTAAATCCATGCATTCACACTGTAAACATCTCCATGATTTTGTCGTCCTCCACGCCAGTTCGTTGTTCCGTCTATCCACGCTTGCTTATACTAACTCAAGATTTTTAGGATTGTGTTTATTGCGTACACGGGAGAGTCCTCCCCCACACTCACTTGCGTTATTGTCGAATCCCGAATAAAGTACTGAATAACGAGCTAGCACAATAAAAATTGAGCGCCGGGGAGGACCATAGACACCAGTCCACACCCTACTTACTTTAAAAATCTCTACAATTCCACAAACCAACCAATGCCCTACTCGCTTGACAAACGTCGTCTCTCTGCAAGTGGCCCACTCAGGGTTCACTTTTCTCTACGGTCAGAGGGTAGCGAGGATATGGTCGGACGTAAGGTTGGTCGGGCTGTTTTAATGGCGAATCTCGAATCCTGAATAATGTCATTTGCGAGCCCCGAATAGCTAACTAGCACATTATTAGGGATTCTGCAATAACACAAGTGAGTGCAGGATATGACTGCACACCAACAAAGCAGTCAACTACCGCCACAGCCAGTGAAGTGAAATGAAATGAAATGAAATGGGGTTTAACGTCTGTTCCTATTTGTGGCTAATGAAGACGGACTACGGTCAGAGTAGCGAAGAAATGGTCGGATCTGTTTTATTGTCGAATCCCGAACAACATGATGGATCGTTATTCGCGAATGCCGATTCATAGACTGAAACGTTATTTGTTATTTGAATCCAGAATATCGAATAACGTGCCAAATTCATGTTGCCGAGCAAAAAAAGAGTGAAGTATAAACATCTTAAATGTTGACTCTGATGCACCACGCCCTTGCCCTTTTTATGCAAAATGTTCAAATTTTTTTTTTTTTGATTAAATAGAATTTAATTACTAGCATTAATAAATGCTGCAGAATTGATGATGACGTAATTTCTGGTAATGATTATCATTACACACTGGATGGCAAAAATAAGGGCATGAAAATCATCATAACCGATTTGAATGCAGTGTGGTTTTCTTTGTACCATATTTTATGAAATCCATTGTATTGATGTTTGTTTACACAGCCGTGCTATATATCAATATGTGTATGCTATGAAGTTTTATCGACAGTGGTGTTTGATATCCTTTGATTGACCATATTATTATTTGAAACCACTGAAAGTATCAACAATGGAAAACATATAGCGGAATGGGGACTGTTATTTATTATTATTTCAAATAACAATGGTTTATAGCAGTTAACTTGCAGATGGAGTCAATGGCGGACGCAGGATATTTGGTCGGGGGGGGGGGGGGACAGGTGATTTTGATAAAAAAAAAAGAACATGGTGTCGATATTGATTTGGGGCGCAAACCTGGACGTGAATATACCGCTCCCCCGCCTCTTTTTTTTCGTCAATCACACCAATCAACAAAAAGTTGAAATATAATGTACACGTTTCATTGAAACATTACTTAGTAAGATAGATGGCTTATTTTATAGTTATCTAGTAAGGTCCCGGGTAGCTAGGACTCCCAAACTCTCTGCTCGATCCATGGGCGTCACACATGGGGGGTTTCGGAGGTGGGGGGGGGGTCCGACCCCCCAATTGTTTTCCTGGGTCTGAATATACTTTGGCAAAATAAAGTGCCCGAAATCTAATTAAAACACTAATTTTAGGACTGGAATAGCAGTAAAACACATTTACGGTCATCAAATATTCCAAAATTTTCTTGGGAGGTCCATACAAGGTAAGCTCCGCTTCTTCGCCTCTCGAAGAAAACTGGTTGCTGTCCGTAAACCTGCTTCGGAGCATTTCCAGTTTTGCTTCCCTAACTGTCATCGGGTCCTAATAAAACACTAATTTCACTTTTCTTTTAATTGAATACCACGAGTTGACTATTGATTAAAACATTTGTCTGGGGCAACTCTAGTTTGTGCGACATTTTTCGGGTATCAATTATTACTTGTGAACAGTGTGATTGGATGGTTGGAATTCAGAGTGGGATTTCGGTTACATAACCATTGGATACTTTTGGAGTTGCTACCGCAGGCTAGAATGGCGGAAAATGCATTTGCGGTGGTTAAATTTTCAAAATTT
The DNA here is from genome assembly GCA_036850965.1 of Patella caerulea. Lineage (NCBI taxonomy): Eukaryota > Metazoa > Mollusca > Gastropoda > Patellidae > Patella > Patella caerulea. Next base: position 22,413,556 of record JAZGQO010000011.1, read on the forward strand.
TCTCCGGGAGGGTGAGGCTCCCATAGCCCGCGACCATTGATTAGTTGTTTGGAATTCTGGGTAGCCAGGTAGGCTATATTGGACCAAATTTAAGTTGCTGTATTCACAGGCTACAGGCTGGAATAACAGGAAAACGCGTTTGTGGTAGTTAAATTTTCAAAATTTTTTCCCAACAGTCCCGTCTTCGTGGGTGTAAACGATTAATTAGGCTATATTAGACCACTTTGAAATCGCTTTATTCACAGGCTGAAATAGCAGGAAAAAGAATTTGCCACCCTCACATATTCCAAAATTTTCTTAGGTGGGGGTCCTTACAAGGTAATCCACGCTTCTTCGCCCCTCGGGGAAGACCGGTGCCGCTGTCTGTAAACATCATAAACATTGTATTGGTGTGATGTTTTAGTTTACCCCCCCCCCTATTTATTTTACGGCTACGCCCCTGGCTCGATCCCATAATGGATGGTGCAATGGTGTTATAGCATAATATAATGGCTAAACTAATTATATATTCTAGAAATTAATCAGCAGGTTGCGTTCATAAGCTAGAACGATCTATAATAGGATCTATTAAGAATTGCATCCTGTAGGCGAACACAAGACACAAAAGCATTGGGGGAGGAGGTCCGGCATGCACCAAAAATAATAGTGGTCAACTTTAGGGTATAAGGAATAAGTATAAAAAGGTTTTCAAGATGATCGATTAAGAATTGTGGCCTGTAGGTGACACACAAACACACAAAAAGAAAATGGGCGTGGCACTGTCACCGGGGGTGACTGGCATGCACCAAAAACAATAGGGATCTTCCTTAAGGTACTAATTATGCAAAGTTTCAAGATGATACGTTAAGAAATGCAGTCTGTAGATGACAGACAAGCAAATACAAGAACTGATAGTGGCGCTGTCCCAGGGGGCCGGACATGCACCTAAACGAAAGAAATGGGTGTGGCTCTGTCCCTGGGGGTCGAGCATGCATCAAAAACAATAGGGATCTTCTTTAGGGTATAAGGAATAAGTATACAAAGTTTGAAGAACATCCATGAAGAATTGCGCCCTGTAGGCGACCCACAGACACACACACCCATACACACATACACACACAGACACACAGACAGGAGCGACCAACCAATTCTACAGGAGCGACGGCATAATACGTTCACATTATGAATGTGGACGTATAAAAAAAACCAACCAATTCTACCCGCAAAACACGAAAATGAAACCCACGGTCATTTCGGACGCCATCTTGAATATCTCACAACTTCTAGGAATGACTGAGAGGAGTGAAAGAGAGAAAAATGGGGTTTGAAGTCCACTCGACACAAACTATAGGACCTATAGTATAGGTCATGTTTGAAGTAACATATGGTTTAATTTTATTTCAATAATTCACTTGCGCGTAGGGGTCTTTATCAATGGGAGATTACCGGAGATCACGGAGAAAACCCACGAGGTTGGACAGGCGACACTACTCCTTGTCATGTTCGACCGGGGATTCGAAACCACGCCAGTTGACAACCTGTTTCACAGAGAATTACTAACGAAATATCCCTGTAACGGATGGCTGTCTAAAACACGTGCGTTGACTTGCACGCCTCGTAGTCATTGGCTCAACGGCTCGTGCAATGTTTACTTAACACCTAACTGCTTCGGGCAAAATGATGCATTTTACTCATTTTAATACCCATTTACACTAAATAGGAAATACAAATACTTCAAACGTCTTTATTTATTTTTCTTTTGCCTCAAAAAAATGTTTGAGAATTTAATTTGTCGGATTAAAAAAGTTAATATGCCGTACTCATTAAGCATCGTCAATGTCATGCTTATCAGTGATTGTAGCAGCCAAGCGAATATTCACTGCGGGATCAGTTTTGCCAGTTGACACAATGACAGGCTTAAAGATACAATGCGCATGTGCTAACCATAATTCGGCCATTCACCACCCCCCCCCTTCTTAAAGAGGACACCCTAGCTGCTCCTAATATCAAGCATGAACAAAAATCTTTAGATACAATTTCCAGATCCAGCCATAGTTCTGTCGGACTGTAAACAATGTGTGATGTCTCTTAATCCAGCGGTGGATAGGTGAAAAATTATAATCCAGCTGCCGTCAAGAGATTATAAATAAATAATATGGCTTTCATACATTATTTATGGATGTTGTCTGTTTATACCAACTTGTTCACTGTCAATATATCGAGCCGGTGTGAAAATTTATAACAATATAAAGCCATTGCATATTAATTAATTTCGGTAGGCCTAATCAATATTCATGAATTTTATATCTCAATTTTTTCTTGGTTTAGGAATTCGTAGCGCGATATATCTCATGTTTATGTGTTGAAAGTCCATTTATCGGAAGGTATAAATTAAGGTTTTTGCTATTTTTAAAATCTTATTCAATTTAACGGCACGGAACACATAATATCTATAGGGTTCGTGACCCCAATGTTTCACATCCAATTAAAAGACATATACCCTATCCCTTTTACAAGTTTTTCTTTGCAAAAAGGGGTGAAATGTCGTATCGACCAAAATGCATTCCAGCACATTTGACAAAAAGAGGTTGTCAGGCAACGAAGCACGCCCACAGCAGCTAAATCCGCAAATCCCCTGATATCTTTTGGATGGGGGGGGGAATAGTCGCAGAACGGTGAATATCGCAAGGGTTCATCATCTCATAACGCCAATGTTTCCCATTCTTCAAACCAAATTTGAAAAATCTGTTAAAATCTTTCGCTTTCACAAAATTTTCGGAAAATGGGTTAACGTTAACTCCGGAAATAGTCGAGGAACGCTGAAAATCATGACCCCAATGCTCACTGCCAATTTTGAAAAACACCCGTTACAGCCTCTGTCATGTCCCCTAGGTTTGGGGGCACTGAATATTGATTGTGGAACACTGAATATCGATTGGGGTTGGCCTCTCATAAACAATGTCGGGAACGCTGAATATCAATTTGAAAAACATGTTTCAAACTACAGCCTATATCGCATTAAAAATACTTTGGAAAGTCGCCGATCACTGAAAACCCCCTCCAGACCAATATCTTTCCAATCATACTTGAAAAACATCATAAAAACTACAGCTTATATCGTGTTCACTAGGTTTTCGGTAAAGGGAGGGGGGCAATTCCGGAAAGGGAATTCACGGAACACTGAATATTGATAGGGTTTGTTATCTTATGACCACATGCTTCACACCATATTTAATTTGAACAAATCGGAAAACCAAAAATCAAAAGGGTTCGTCCACTCGTCACCCCAATGTTTCAAACCAAATGTGAAAGTGAGGCTTGGCACAATTTTATATCCTTAACTATTGCTCTAACTAAAGGTTTAGTGTGACAATGGACCGTGCAGTATATATACGGTCAACAACAAAATTAAATGAAACGCGAATTCCCTGCTCTATATGTAACAGGGTATACTATATTTCAATCAAATATCTCTAAATATAAACAGGGAAACAAATAATGTATGGGGCACCGTTTGTAAATTAATTATTTAGCTTTTTATATAGCAAAAAAAAAAAAACTAGATTTAATTTAAATTTATATATATAGTTAAATCTCGACTTTTGTGCAAATTTTTCACTTTTAATATTTAAACTAAAAATACAACAAAAACTCAATATTTAACATAATATATATAAATATTTCTCGATTTGTCTCTATTTTCATATTTAACATTTAGCATTGAATATTAAGACCAAAACAAGAGATTTGATGATATATAAATATTTAGCTAAATATTTAGTTAAATGTTTAAACATTTAACTAAATATATATATTTAGTTAAATGTTAAAATATTTAGTTAAATGTTAAAATATTTAGTTAAATGTTAAAATATTTAGTTAAACATTTATATTTAGTTAAATGTTAAAATATTTAGTTAAACATTTATATTTAGCTAAATATTTATATATTTAACTAAATAATTATATATTTAACTAAACATATAGTTAAATTTACAAAGCGCAACCGTACCACGCCGTTTGTAAAATAATTATTGTTGTAAGTGACTTCACACTAAACGATGACGTAGTGTACAACTTTCAAATGACTGCACGACACAGTACTATCTGGTACCTGAACGCTCAGCTTAGTTCTTACATCCACAATTCGTTAATAATGCCTACATATATGTAACGTTAGACATCGATCACTCATAAATATGGTAACTTCACGACATATTACGGGTTAACGTGTCGGGTTACACGTCATCATTTTATGCGCAGTTTTTTGTGTCGCTTACGATAATAGAAATATTGGCGGGACCACAAATATATATTTAGTTAAATATTTATACATTTAGCTAAACATAGATATTTAGCATGATATGTATATATTTAGTTAACTGTTTATATATTTAGCTAAATGTTTATATACTCTTCAAAAAAAGAAACGCACAACCCATTTTTCATCATTTTTTTTATTTGAACCAGGTCTTTGTTTCGGTAAATCTTACTTGTTTTTAATGCCATTATGTAAGGATAAAAGAAATTCATTATTGATTTTAAAGGTAGGGTCACTAATTGTGACTGGTCATCCTTTTTGTCGAAATTTTTTATCGCTTGATTGCACCAAGAAACATGAATTTAACAACTTTGCGAGCTTTTCGCATGGAACCTAAATCTAAGGTCTTTAAAATCCCGGGGTTCTCGGTTTCCAAATCAGTTGCACATGTAAACACTCAAAGACCCAAGTGATGCCACATCCGAATGAAGACCAACGCAACAACGCTATTGGTTGATTACAAGCAGATGACTCCAAGACAGATGTAGCCAGGCTGCTGAATGTTTCCCCTAGTTCCATTTCTCGCCTTTGGGATAGGTACCGACAGCGAAGTTCAACACGTGAACGCCCAAGCTCAGGCCAAACAAGTGTGGTCCCACTTGTCCTGGGTCGTCACTTCCGGTTACGTCATTGGCGTAATTGGTTTTCAGCAGCGACCTCTACTGCAGCAGCAATTCCCGGACGGCGTAGAATCTCATACCAGACAGTAGGCAAACGCCTACGTGAAACCGAATAACGAGGCAGACGTCCCCGTTAGAGCTTCTGTTTTGAAATACGCCGACGCCATGAAATCCAACTTTAATGGGTTCAGGCACTGAGGGTATGGTCACAGCAACACTGGAGAGCAGTTTGGTTCAGCGACGTGTCGCCGTTCATGTTGCAGCAAGGCGATAGTAGAGCGAAGATATACTGACGACGAAATGTAACGTTGCGTTTCTTTTTTGGGAGAGTATATATTTAACTAAATATATATATTTCACTAAATATATATATTTAACTAAATATATATATTTAACTAAATATATATATTTAGCTAGATTTTTCAGTGATTTAGTATTTAGCATTTATACCTACGAGAAACAGCACATTTAGCTAAATATTTAACTAAGCGATGTGAAATCAAGATATAACATTTAAAGTTTTTCATAGACCAAAAACTCGACTTTTAGCTACAATATTTTTTGATATTTACATATATGCCATTTTTGTTCTAATATTTATCTAAATATATATATTCTGAGTTAAATCTAATGTTTTTTTGCTATGAAAAAATTAAATAATTATTTTACAAACGGCGCCCCATAAATAATGACAGACAGACACAGACAAACGCTATAGCTCCATTTAACATCCCATTTCATTTCATTTCTGATTAAAATGGTATGCTTAATATCAGATGGATAAAAACACGAACATTTGAATGTTATTTGTTTTCCGATTTGTACAACTAATGACACAAGAGATCGATAATTCATTTATTTCACAGAATGAGTTAATAAAAACACAAAACAAGTTAAATTGTAATCTTTATTAACTCTAACCTACTTTTTGGCATAGTATTGGCCACAGCTGTTCATTTTAAAGTTCCAATAGCATTTTTTTAAGTTATATTTTTAAAATTTATTAAAATAAAGCCCCAAAATAGATTGAACCTACAAACAGTCTTACCTTGTTAAAGAATAATCCTATTAATCCTGTAATTCATTATTGTCAGTTGAGAAATTGGCAAAAATATCATTTTCAACTTCAAATTCAAACGTTTGAAGATGGCCGTCCATGGAGAAGAATGGGAAAACAAGGGAGGTAATTGAGTAACTATTTCCTCATTCAACCAGTGTCGCCCTTTCTAACCCCCCAAAAATTTTGTCCATGATCGTATAATAAATTAAAGTTCCAATTTCACTTTTTCTAAGAAAGTCAAAATATAATTATTTCTTTGTTTTTTGCTCAAAAGGTTGTCAACTCACTATTATATTATATGGAGGAGAATTGATACCTTGTAAGAATTGATTTATTAAAATGACCAAAAACCGGGCCAATAGCCCCAGGCCTAGAAACTAAAAACTGAGTCATGTGATACACTGCACATACATTATCATTTATGGATGGAATAGTAATTGTAATTCCTTTTCCCCACTGATCAGTTTTAGAGTGACGTAAGGTAACTTTCATAACAGCTAACGAGGAATCAATTACAATGTCATCAACTGCAAGAATATTATCTATATCATTGCCCTTTGAACAAGTCAATTCCCCTATCCTAAATAAACCAAAGAATGCAATGGTAAATGCTGCCCTGAATAATTTTACTTCATATAAATCAGCACAAACCGAGGGTAAAATCATTAAAATTTTCCGAAGTAAAGTAATAGAAACAGGTAATCTACTATCACCTATACCTCGACCCCGTTTCATACCTTCAAGTGCTTTTATGACCAAAAATTGTTTGGTAATATCCTGCCCACCTATCATTTTACATTTATAACTAATTGAAGACACATAAGATCTTACTGTGCTTGGAGCCAGATTCCTCAATGACAATGATGCAATAAATTTTAAAACCATTTCCAAAGTTGGAGGCCATACCTCAACAATGCCATTATGAACACAAAATGAAGAGAAAGAGGATAACCCAGTGGCATACACCAAGTGTGTATTGTATGAATATGCTGCTCCAATTAATCGGTTAACTTCGTTCTGTAAATCGCATCCAATATGTTTCTGGGAACCTGCTGTGGTGACTGGTCTGCGTTGGGTGCTAGTCGCCGAAATCGATCCCACTGCTGACGAGAAATAGCATCAATAATTTCATTGTCAAGTCCACATATGTGTTTTGCTCGGAAAATAATATTATGTTTTAGAAACACCAACAAAAGGGGGCGAAGAAGGGACATAACTCTTTTCGATTTAGATGTGCATGTATTCAAAATACTGACCAAAGCTAAATTATCAATGTGAAGCAGTATTTTCTTATTTGCAAACTGCGGGCCCCAAAGTTCCAGCGCAATGACCACAGGAATCAACTCTAAAAAAGTAACATCAGCTAAAATAGATGACTTTTCCCAAATATCCGGCCAACCATAATACACCCATTGACCGGCAAAATAAGCCCCACAGCCTAACAAAGCACCTCCAGCACTATCTGTGTACAAATTTAATGTTTCATTACAAAACCACTCTTTCTCTGGAAATAATGTCACACCATTAAAATTTTCTAAAAAATGAAGCCACATTGACATGTCCTCCCGTAAACTTTTATTAATCCTGATATGATGGTGTTTTTCCTTAATGCCACACATAGAATCATACATGCGACGCAAAAATGCCCTGCCAGGCCTGACAGCCCTACACACAAAGTTAAGGGAACCGGTCAATGTCTGCAAATCATGCAATGTAACTTTCTTGCGCTCCATTATAGACTTCAGCAATGTGATCAATTTTACAATTTTTTCATTAGGAATTCTGAGACAATAATCCACACTGTCAATTTCAAGACCCAGGAATGTCAGCCGGGTAAGCGGGCCAACAGTCTTTTCGCTAGCAACCGGAACACCAATTTCATTACAAAGATCAGTAAAAACAGACATCAACATGCTACAGTCATTAGAATCACTTGACCCCATAAAGATAAAAGCATCCAAATAATGATCAAATGAATTGCAACCAGAGTTATATTCTATAATCCAATGTAAAAATGTGGAAAACTTTTCAAATAAATTGCAAGAAATGGCACAGCCCATAGGAAGGCACTTATCTATATAGAAACAGTTATTGAAATAATACCCTAACAAATCAAAATCCCCTGGATTTATTGTAAGTAATTTAAATGCAGATTTTATATCCATTTTGGCCAACAATGAACCTTTACCTAATGACAATAATTTATCTATAACATTATCAACCGAAGTATAATTGACAGTACATAAATCAGGATGAATAAAACTATTTATGCCCTTTGTTCTGGGATAAGATAAATGCGTTATTAGCCTCCAGCCACCATCAGACTTGGGAACAACACCTATGGGAGATATGTGTAAATTAGAAATTGATCTTTGTGCAAACGGACCAGCAATGCGACCCAATTCGATTTCTTTACAAAGTTTTGCAGACAGTTCAATGCGATGCTCATAAGCAGATATTAAATTTTTACTGAATTGAAAATTCCTTGGACCTGTATAATTTAACCTGAATCCGTTGATTAACCCCTCTTTTAATTCATTTGCCCTGGCCCTTACAGGGTACAATTCCAAATACCTGCAAATTTTTCCTACATTTAAAGGTGACTCACCCAAGGACCACACATTACTTCTTCCAACATTGAACCCAATTCCAGGAAACACCTGACATCAACTCCTATATGGTTGCCCCCTACCCCTGAAACTTGCATTTTGATTATCAAAAGACCTCTTACCAAACCTCTGAATATTTCCTTGTCGAGGGCCTACATTATCGTACATGGAATTACTGTATCTATTACCACTCTGTAAAAATGGTCTTGATTGATTAACAGTGTTATTCAGGGGATTGCCCCACCTGTATGAATTACGTGGAAAACCGATTGGACGCTGTTGCACTGACCCCTCAAAAAATCTCCTACTGGTATTTTGTGTATTCTGAACATTACAAGCTACAACAGGGTGATTACCTGCACAAGACATACAATTGTGCCAGTATTGACACGATGTCTTGGAACAATAACCTTTATAATTAAAATCAAAACATTTTCCTGTTAACTTAATACTGGGCTTAGTTACTGATTTACCATCGGCCATGTGAATCAACCATAACTCAAAATCTACACTTGTCCAAGAGCTACTTGGATCCAGACTCCTTTTTAACCGAAATTGTTCATCATATAAACTCCATCCATAGCCCCTTGACGCGGCAAGCCTAATGGTGTGCATGTATTTTAACATTTCTTGCACCCTTTCAGGATGACCACGTAAATAAATACTAATATAAACAAGGAAGGCATCAGTCCAACTGTCAATTGTCAGAACAGAATGAGTCAACTTTTCTCGGGTTACAATTTCTCCCTCATCATTCAAAACAAGAGCTGTTTTACCAGAATTTGTTTTGGTGATCAAGTGAGCTAAATCAACATACTCGCCTCTAGCAATTTTTTGGCGCATACTCTGCGAAATGTTATAACCCAAAACATCATGAACACTCTCTGACATAGTGGGTAAACTTTCAATATTCTGACGCATACTTTCCGAAATGCTTTGACCTAAAACCTCATGACCACTCTCGCAAATAGTGGGACTTGCAATATTGGGGACAGATGACATGAAGCCTTCCTGATTTTCACAATTACAACTCATTATATCACCTGTTATACCTGATCCTGACATAGGCCTTGTAGGGGTACCCACAAACTGTGATGGAATGGTACTGGGTATACTATACTGTGGATGTTGAGAGAGCCCAGCCATCACATTAACCGGCTGCTGAAAACTACATGAACTCGCCCCCTGCGAAGCCACAGGACGCCTTTTCTTTCCTGCAGAGCCACCATTACCTGTACCAGTTTTCTTTCTTTTTGGAATACCACTATATCTAGCAGAGGAAATTACAGGTATGGAAATAGTATTGGGAACAACAATGTCACTGTCAGTGTTTACACTAGTATTATGTTGATATTCTCGATCTGAAGCCGGTGGGCGAACTAATACTGGTATTCGCGATCTTATACATGTAGCATTGATTCTAGTAGGCGCTGTATTATCATCAGGGAAACTGCCGAAATTACTAGTAGTAGCATACGGGCTGGTGCTTATTCTTGTTGATTTCCGGACATCCATTTTTCAATTATTAATAATTAGGCCTATATGTCAAAATACATGAAAAAGAAAAAACAATGACAAATTTGTTAGGAATAAAACTTGCCGGTAAATAAATCCATTATGAAAACAATAAACTAAAATATTATCACTTATGAAATTATTGCTGTCATATCGATCTTTCCATCTTTATATATTAATTATGTGTCAATGTAAACGAGAAATCTCGCGCCAATTTCAACCTGATGCGGACTGACACTGACAGACCGGCTACTTCAACATTTTCCTATGGAAACTTATGACAGAAAGTCAAAAGCTCTCCCCAAGCACGGCCTATTTCACAGGAAAACACATGCAAGCCTTGTTCAAATCAAAAAATTTTAAATCTTCAACAACTTAATAATATTTTCAAAACGAAATAAAGACAAGAGCAAATACATGTGACTTTACCCTAGACTGGTGGCCAGTCTTCTCCACACACCAAAAATTGGCCAGTCCTCTCAAAAAAAAACCGAAAAAAAAACGTAATCTCTAGAGACTGGGCAAATAGAGCTTCATTCTCATCTAGTAGGTCAAGTGACGTCGTGCACGGGATTACTGCATTTGCACTGGCAAACTGGTGTAGGTGCGAGATGTTTGTTGTGGATAACAGTTATTGTTATTTAGTGATACTTTAACGATCTAAGAATTTTGTTGACGGACAATAGAGACTTTTGGCAAGCGTAAATTTCTGGTCCGTATCGCGTATCCGTATCGATTTTGTGTGTGACGTCAACAATGCTTGTGTATTTCTCATACGTGATATGGCACACGGATACGGCAGCACGTATCGAACAGCTTTCATATGGAAAAGGTCCATATAACATCGTCGTCTTTTTACCATACTTTTTGCTTGTTTTAGACGCTGAAATGTTGTATCATAGTAGACACTTGACTAGTACTGAAGATCTTGGTAGAAAACTGACATCATGCTGTAATAGAACTAAGCTAGCCCAGCTACCCATATGTACACGCCGCGAAAATCTGCCAAAACTCTAAAACCACCTTGACGCAACGTATCACGTGGCGATACGGATACGTGATACGGATGCGGAAAATTCCACTTGCCAAAAGTCTCTATTATCTGTCGAATGAACGGATACAACGTATGGGATGAGGCGAATGAACATAAATAATTACACACGACAACTGTCAATCATTCCAAATAAGGAACAACGTAAAACAGGACAAGAAACGCCCATTTTATTGTGAAGCTCGCAAATTGTCCAGTCTCTGGTGCTGGTTACAGGTTTACTCAAATTTTTTTTTATACAAATGGAAACGAAAGTGTTGGTTTACTAAAAATTACTACTTTTATATAAATCGAAATGTAAAATAAATAGAAGAGACTGGGCCAGTCTAACTTTACCCATGCTTGACAATTTGCGGAATGGAAGAATCAACAAAGAGGAATAACTCCCCGTTCAATAACGTCTTCTATTCCATATAAGGAATAGAAGTAATTGTTTTAATATAAAAAGTTAAGAAAATTTACATAAAAATATAAAAGACTTGAATTACATTTATTTATTAACATATCACAGTTTAATACACCGAATATTTATAGAAACTCAAAATTTAATAGATTGGCAAGTGACAGACGGCAATATTTATGGCCTAAATTTCAATATTGGTCGCATAGTCAATTAACAGATCTAGTCTGGACATCATAAGATGATTATTATCATCAATTTCTCTCAAGGGGTACACTAGAAAAAATGTGTAGTTTAATCCTTTGATTGACATTGGAGACAAACTCAACATTATATTATGATACAATGGAGTTTATTAACAAAAGATAATTATTCAAATAAATAGACTATAAAAAATTCACAGTGACCTATCAGTAAACAGTCATTGATTAATACAATGTAATAATAATAATATGAATAAATTTGAATCTTAAATTGGAATATATTTTTTTATAAAATAGACCAGGCTTATATCAGAAGTAGTTAATACAGGGCTACCTGCACCAGTATCAAACTCATCAGTATTATCTATAAAATTGTCAACATATTTTACAGAGAAAGTAAAATTGTAAATGAAAAGATAACTCTTTGAAACAAAAAAAATGAAATCAATTTGAAACTGGGTCTGGTATATATTCAAAAGATATCATCCATTTCAATATTATTTAGTAGTTTAGATAGAATTGCTTCTTAGGCCTAAATGCAAAATATAACAAAGTTTTTAAAAACTCCAAGTGAAACTTTTTCATGTATCCTGGGTTCACAAGCTTTGGCTGTTCCATTGTGTAAAGAAAGATAACCCATAAAATGTCTTTGATATTTACAATCCAATAGTTCTGGCGCATTCGATATTTACAATCCAAACGTTTTGGAAATCCATGGAGTTCTTCCTTATACACAAATGAACAGCCTCTCCATATTTTTATAAATTATGTAGAAGATTTAATTAATTAACAATTAAAGACAATTCCTGCAAATTTGAAAATATCCTTACACAGTGTTCACAGGGTGATGAAAATAGACATCCACATTAAATGTGGACAAATAAAAATAGTTATAACACAAAACAAAAACAAATTCTAAATTGAAATTTGACTGCAAAAGAATACAAAAATGAAAATATAAAAATTTTTTAATAATGTGTGTCATAAATGACAGATTTAGCAAATTTTAGCTACCCACATCAATAAAAACTGCTGTTATATTATGATACAGCATGCAACCTAAAAATTAGTTTGTGCTTCCATACATAAAGTATTTATAGGAACAGAAGATATCTTCGAATTTGAATATTTGCCTGTGAGCTTAGTAGGGTTTTTATATAATATATATTTATGGCAATAGATAAAAATTTATTTTTCAAACAACTTTATATAAAAAAATAGAAATATTTGAGGTGTTTTTCCTCTTGGATGGTAAAATGATTTAATATAAAAATATTTAGACAACAATGGTATGATTATAACGTAAAGACAAACCACAGGGATCAATCGTTGTCAATGTTAAGTATAACTTAGGTGTTTTAGTTTTGTCTGGTAAACGGATAGAAAGTGACGGAACTGTTGTTTCTGGCCACTGCATGATGTCAGCACCACCTAAAGCAGTTCCCAAACTGACTTCATAATACAGATTCTTCCATGTGGAAACAAAGGCTTCTCTCCATGACATTTCCATTGTTTTGCCATCAAATGAATTGGCTGTTTTTATTTTTGAGAGATCTAAAACATAATGTCATATTAGTAAACCATTTCTCAAAGAGCTCCTTTTACATTTACCTTAGTAACAAAAATAAGAAGGCTTGTTTACTGAATGGTGTTTTCTTGGCAAAACATAAAGGTCTTCAATCCTGTTACTGGAATTGGTAGATCCAATGGGTGAGTCTAATCAAAATGGGTTTCTTACCTGAATTGATTTTGTATCAACTCCTCCGCCTTCTAAATTCCATTGCAATCGTAATGCATTCGTTACTATCAGACAGCCCCCACACACCTACTTAATTAATTCACAAATATTCAGGTTTAAAACCACATGGACGGGGTCATTGATTAAGAAAGCCTCAGCGAAATAATGAAATTTACTCTTACATGGATACAATGTTGATATTGTCAAAGTTCATATGGGGTTATTATTATTTTTTTTTTTTTTTTATAAAATTTGCCATTCCGGAAAGAATGTTATAATCTCTTTAATTATTAATAGGCATTTAGTAATTGACAACATCCATTATGTAAGAGCTAAATCAGCCTACCTAGTGTGGCTTCAAATGTTATATAAATTATTATTTAGATTAGTCATTTATTCACATGATAAAGACATTATCAATTCTCTATAACATCGGATAGATTGGATATTAAGTCGATTCGACTATCAGCACTATTTAATCGGCTAATGTTAAAATGAAAAATCGAGAATACGTTATTTCTTTCCAAACATCAAACAGAATAAAGAAATTTGACTGAATTTATTTTTTTTAAAATGTTATAATTAGAACGAACAGCTATTTATAACAGCGATATAAAGTTCATAAAAGATTCTACATTTATTTCATCTGTTTTATATATATCGACCAGTCAATATGGTACAACTCAAATATAATATCAATAATAAAAAAAACTATAGTGTATATTTTGATCATTGACGCACGAATAGATTAACTTATTTCTAACGTCAAGTTTTATGTTTTTTCTCCACTTTATTTTCTTAACTGTTTGAAGTTGTCTTCTGTCACATTTTACGTTCTAATCTGGATTAAGTTTTCAACACACTTTACAGATTTTTATGTCCACAATTTACGTTCTGCGTTTGTTTTAAATTATCTCTTCACTAAACGTCTTAATCTGTTTCAGTCACCGCAATACACAAAACGTTATGCCTTTTTATTTGGGTAAGTTGATATTTTTAACAACCAAAGATGATGAGACATGGAGTTTAGAGATGTCATTATATTTATACAATTTATATTTATACCATTTATATAACATACATACCATACGTGGATAACAAGAAAAAAACAAACTAAATATAACAATCAATTTACTTTATTTTCAAACAACTATCCAGGTGTACACAATCATAATATTATATGTCATTCTGTTTTGATCGATATAATCATAAATATGAAGCACATTGATATATTGTAAACAGTGGCGGATCAATGCGTGGGTAACAAAAGACAAGAGAATAGAAAAAATTTAAGGCCCATTTTCTAAAAATCGTGAATTATTCTCCGGATATATTCCTGCACTGTTCGGAATATGATCTGCAACAACTACATTCAGATTACTAATCTAGGTCGACTCTGGCCTGCTGAGAGAGAGAGAGAGAGAGAGAGAGAGAGAGAGAGAAGAGAAGAGAGGGGGGGTAACGTCCACTCGACACAAGCTAGGAGTTCCCGGAGGAAACCCACGAGGTTAAGAAGGCGCCCCTATCTCAAATACGCCCACGCCAGGGATCGACACCACAGCCGCAAGCCAGAGGTGACCGGCCAGCTAGAGGTTGAAGTGCGGCACTCTAGACCCCCCACACCGGCATGCTTAGAACCAAACATATGTATCAGGACTTCGTGCCCGGGATATAGTACTCCGTAGACCGCCAGGTCGGGTGTCATTTTGTCACTGGGTCCGATCCGGGCAGATAAGCCGCCTCAGGGCCCGGCGACCTCATGATCCACCACAGATTGTAGCGCCCGGGGGTTAAGAGATAAGATAGTTGCGTCATCCGATACGAAATAATGTCATTTCGGTACTACAATACATCGAGGAGAGCTTATATCCACTTGGAGGGCTCTGCTATTTTTATCTTTTTAATTTCCTAATACAACAGTCAATTGCGTTCTTGTGCGCGTGTTAAGAAAATTAGATCTCCCGGAAATGAACTTTGCAGTGACCTACTGGTCAGATGATTTTCAATGTATGCTTTTAATATTGCAGGTATCTGGTATAAAAAAAAACATCTTTGGTATTGTGTACCCATATCGTTCACCATGAGTCGAGAGAATCCTCGCCTCTTAGCCATTTCTTTATTAATACAATGTTTAGGATTAAAGATTAAATTCAAATTATATTATTATCTGCAGACAAACGTATCTCGTTATTCTGGGGACACGTCTAATTTATTGGATAGCCTTTGTTTCCTGTTTAAAAGACAAGAGCGGAATTACTTTTCTTAATAAATCGGTCATCAGATATCATGTAGGGTTTTGTAAGGCAGGTCTCAAGATATCTTTCAAAGCGGGAATCATAGGCGTAGTAGTTCTTTATGTCCATGAGGGAGAGAGAGAGAGAGAGAGAGAGAGGGAGAAGAGAAATGGGGTTTAACGTCCACTCGACACAAACTAGGTCATTTCGGGACTAACATATATTTTATTTCAATAATTCGCTTGCGTGTAGGGGTCTAACATATATTTTATTTCAATATTTCGCTTGCGCGTAGGGATCTTTAGCAGTGGAAGGACACCGGAGTACCCGGAGAAAACCCACGAGGTTGGACAGGCGACCCTACTCCATTGCTAAGTACAGCTGGCGATTCGAAACCACGGCAGTTGACTCCATGGCAGGCCGTATGATACAGCGTGCGCACACTAACCATTCGGCCGTCCAAACCCCCTTCCATGTCCTTGACAACTGCTTATATCCCTTTAAAGTTCCAATAGCATATTTTTAAGTTATATTTTTAAAATGTATTCAAATACAGCCCTAAAATAGATTGTACCTATAAACAGTCCTACCTTGTTAAAGAATAATCCTATTAATCCTATAATTCACTATTGCCAGTTGAGAAATTGACAAAAATATCATTTTCAACTTCAAATTCAAACGTTAGAAGATAGCCGTCCATGGAGAGGAATGGGAAAACAAGGGAGGTAATTGTGTTACTATTTCCTCAATCAGCCTGTGTCAGAAATTTTAATGCCTGTGAAATTTTGCCCATGATCGTATAATAGCGAGTTGGCAACCTTTTGAGCAAAAGATATAGAAATAATTATGTTTTGACTTTCTTAGAAAATATGAAATTGGAACTTTAAAGTATCTATAAATCCCCTGTAACGTATTATATAGCTGACGTACCAACATAATGAAGTTTAAGCGTGGTTAACATTGTAAATATTCACATTAATAAAATATATTTTATCCCTTTATCTTTATGTACCGTATAATGGGTATATTTCGGGGTGTACTACAACTATAAGATTAAAATAAACACAGGTTAAGAACGGGTACGGTTTGCCGGAGTATTGTAGTTTATTCAAATAATAATTTATACAACAAAGATTGCTGGTTTATGAAAGAAAAGGGGGAGAACAAATAATAGCCAGCGATAAACAATTGTCAACCGTAAAGTAACAATATTATCACATCTGTGATTTCGGTGCACGTGACGAATGGATTAAAGCCGCAGAGATAGAGAGGGAAGTGGGGTTTAACGTCCACTCGACACAAACTGGGTCATTTCGGGATACAGAACGCACATGCTAACCATTCAGCCATCCAACCCTCCGATTATGGCCCCATGAGGGACGGTGGTGTCACCGTGGCTTTAAGTTGAAGTCAGTTGAAGCCTCTAACTAGGATAGTACCCCCACCCTCAAAGCGTGTTAGATCACTTATTTTCATCCGCAACCAGGACAAATACCGCCCTGCTTATTAAGGCTGTAATGTATGAAACAACAAAATATTAATGTTTGTTAACCAGTAAAATGACAGC
Source organism: Patella caerulea (assembly GCA_036850965.1). NCBI lineage: Eukaryota > Metazoa > Mollusca > Gastropoda > Patellidae > Patella > Patella caerulea. The sequence continues at coordinate 22,430,853 of JAZGQO010000011.1, forward strand.
CATATTGTTAAAAATAACAGATATTTTTTATACATCACTTTTACTCGTTAAATGATTTGATTTTAGTTTTAGATTTATCATTCTGGAATTAGGGTTTCGATCAGAAAAAGAAATATCATCTTTAAACGATAAATTACGATGTGGAATTTTAATATGTTTAACAAATCTTGAATATTCACCAAACCCTACCAAGCATATAATCTGAATTCTTATCCAAATAGTGCAGGCTTTTTAAAGAAAGGAATCCGCTATGCAGATCACACAGTAAAGTCAGGGTAAGCTTGCTTACCATAAGATTTAGGAAGCACATTCATTAGATTCATACTACAGTTATAACATCCTTCTGTGATTTCATTTTTAGACTTTTTCTTTAATATAATATTGCCATTCTTATCAGCTTTAAGTTCTAGACTTGCACAATGAATATGTCCACAGCCCCATGTTGTCGGATAAGCATTAAATTTTTTGTAAAGTTCATGATTACAATAAACATTCTGTGTTGAGTGTGACTCATAGTTTCCACTTTTGGTTGTCATATGAATCACTTGAACAGTTTTGGATATTTCAATGAGCGTTGCGTTTACAGCTCGGGCATATGAAACCAACCACATAGCAATACCCATCCGACCAATCACAATATCCGGGATATATTTCCAAGGAAATAATGTATTTGTGAAAAATCCATCGGACGAACCATCATTTAAAACCTTCCCCCTTAGTCTAATTTCCGTAAAATTTGATGACCTATTCAAAAGTGGACCATTTGTAAAATCTACATTAGTTCTACGAATCAAAATCATCACCGGTTTTTCGCGTATAATAGCGTTTTCTGAAAGAAATTTAATACTTGTGGAAATGCCTTCATCAAACGTAATATCGCCATTCGCGTATCCATACAAAGGACTGTCGTAGTTTTTCATGGCATCCAGAAACATGTCTCTGATAACAGGTATTTTAGATGTACCGCATGCAGTGTTAGATACCGGTAAAGTTAACCAACCACTTTTCTTCATTCTGTCACCAGTAGTTTTATTGCTATAGAAAAATAATGGTTTTACCAACAATTTCCAGAACTTCCAGGAATTCATGACATTCATATGGACTAAAGACTTCTCCTTTGTATCTACCCATGAAGTAAATAAAATTAATCCGGTCTTTTCTTGTTTGTGGTTTTTATGATTAGTTGCTGTTTGATGAAGATCTTTTTTCTCAGAAAATCGTGATTCATTATATTTAGTGCGAGTCGGGACACGTTGAATGACCTCAACAGTTCTATTTTCAGCAGATTCAGTACGCGCCGGGGTATGTTGAAGGTCCTCAGAAGATTTAGATTCAGTACGCATCGAGTTATGTTGAAGGTCCTCAGAAGTTCTAGATTCAGTACGCGCCGGGATAGGACGAAGGTCCCCAGAAGTTCTAGATTCAGTACGCGCCGGGATATGATGAAGGTCCTCAGAAGTCCTAGATTCAGTACGCACAGGGATGATATGTGTCAATTTCGATTCAAAAGATTTGTTAAGTTCTTTGTTCGGGAAGACTGCGTATGGGCTAACTAATTTCCACTTATATCCCGGCAATATCCCGAAATACCAATATCCTCCAATGAGTGAAAACATCATTAATATGATAACAATGAACACATTTTGTTTACTGCGGTTGCTCATTTTGTGAACCTCGGTTACTATTTCGAAGTGTACTTTATTCAAAGCATTCCTTTATACAGAAACAGAATGATATTGATCAGCAATCATCGCCACACGATCTGGGGCCTCCACGTCGATATCTCGTTTTTATTTGGTTGTTCATTCTATATACCTTTACTTGTTACTGTTTTCTTGTGTATTGTAAATCAAATCTTTTCCCATGTTAATAAATAAGAATGATATCGATTGGGCGTCATTGCCACACGTTCGTGTGTCTACAAATCAATTTCTTAAATCCATGCATTCACACTGTAAACATCTCCATGATTTTGTCGTCCTCCACGCCAGTTCGTTGTTCCGTCTATCCACGCTTGCTTATACTAACTCAAGATTTTTAGGATTGTGTTTATTGCGTACACGGGACAGTCCTCCCCCACACTCACTTGCGTTATTGTCGAATCCCGAATAAAGTACTGAATAACGAGCTAGCACAATAAAAATTGAGCGCCGGTGAGGACCATATCAGTCCACACCCTACTTACTTTAAAAATCTCTACAATTCCACAAACCAACCAATGCCCTACTCGCTTGACAAACGTCGTCTCTCTGCAAGTGGCCCACTCAGGGTTCACTTTTCTCTACGGTCAGAGGGTAGCGAGGATATGGTCGGACGTAAGGTTGGTCGGGCTGTTTTAATGGCGAATCTCGAATCCTGAATAATGTCATTTGCGAGCCCCGAATAGCTAACTAGCACATTATTAGGGATTCTGCAATAACACAAGTGAGTGCAGGATATGACTGCACACCAACAAAGCAGTCAACTACCGCTACAGCCAGTGAAGTGAAATGAAATGAAATGAAATGGGGTTTAACGTCTGTTCCTATTTGTGGCTAATGAAGACGGACTACGGTCAGAGTAGCGAAGAAATGGTCGGATCTGTTTTATTGTCGAATCCCGAACAACATGATGGATCGTTATTCGCGAATGCCGATTCATAGACTGAAACGTTATTTGTTATTTGAATCCAGAATATCGAATAACGTGCCAAATTCATGTTGCCGAGCAAAAAAAGAGTGAAGTATAAACATCTTAAATGTTGACTCTGATGCACCACGCCCTTGCCCTTTTTATGCAAAATGTTCAAATTTGTTTTTTTTGATTAAATAGAATTTAATTACTAGCATTAATAAATGCTGCAGAATTGATGATGACGTAATTTCTGGTAATGATTATCATTACACACTGGATGGCAAAAATAAGAGCATGAAAATCATCATAACCGATTTGAATGCAGTGTGGTTTTCTTTGTACCATATTTTATGAAATCCATTGTATTGATGTTTGTTTACACAGCCGTGCTATATATCAATATGTGTATGCTATGAAGTTTTATCGACAGTGGTGTTTGATATCCTTTGATTGACCATATTATTATTTGAAACCACTGAAAGTATCAACAATGGAAAACATATAGCGGAATGGGGACTGTTATTTATTATTATTTCAAATAACAATGGTTTATAGCAGTTAACTTGCAGATGGAGTCAATGGCGGACGCAGGATATTTGGTCGGGGGGGGGGGACAGGTGATTTTGATAAAAAAAAAAAAGAACATGGTGTCGATATTGATTTGTGGCGCAAACCTGGACGTGAATATACCGCTCCCCCGCCTCTTTTTTTCGTCAATCACACCAATCAACAAAAAGTTGAAATATAATGTACACGTTTCATTGAAACATTACTTAGTAAGATAGATGGCTTATTATATAGTTATCTAGTAAGGTCCCGGGTAGCTAGGACTCCCAAACTCTCTGCTCGATCCATGGGCGTCACACATGGGGGGTTCCGGAGGGGGGGGGGGGGTCCGACCCCCCAATTGTTTTCCTGGGTCTGAATATACTTTGGCAAAATAAAGTGCCCGAAATCTAATTAAAACACTAATTTTAGGACTGGAATAGCAGTAAAACACATTTACGGCCATCAAATATTCCAAAATTTTCTTGAGAGGTCCATACAAGGTAAGCTCCGCTTCTTCGCCTCTCGAAGAAAACTGGTTGCTGTCCGTAAACCTGCTTCGGAGCATTTCCAGTTTTGCTTCCCTAACTGTCATCGAGTCCTAATAAAACACTAATTTCACTTTTCTTTTAATTGAATACCACGAGTTGACTATTGATTAAAACATTTGTCTGGGGCAACTCTAGTTTGTGCGACATTTTTCGGGTATCAATTATTACTTGTGAACAGTGTGATTGGATGGTTGGAATTCAGAGTGGGATTTCGGTTACATAACCATTGGATACTTTTGGAGTTGCTACCGCAGGCTAGAATGGCGGAAAACGCATTTGCGGTGGTTAAATTTTCAAAATTTTCTCCGGGAGGGTGAGGCTCCCATAGCCCGCGAGCATTGATTAGTTGTTTGGAATTCTGGGTAGCCAGGTAGGCTATATTGGACCAAATTTAAGTTGCTGTATTCACTTTTGGAGTTGCTACCGCAGGCTAGAATGGCGGAAAACGCATTTGCGGTGGCTACAGGCTGGAATAAGAGGAAAACGCGTTTGTGGTAGTTAAATTTTCAAAATTTTTTCCCAACAGTCTCGTCTTCGTGGGTGTAAACGATTAATTAGGCTATATTAGACCACTTTGAAATCGCTTTATTCACAGGCTGAAATAGCAGGAAAAAGAATTTGCCACCGTCAAATATTCCAAAATTTTCTTAGGTGGGGGTCCTTACTAATTATGCAAAGTTTCAAGATGATACGTTAAGAAATGCAGCCTGTAGATGACAGACAAGCAAATACAAGAACTGATAGTGGCGCTGTCCCAGGGGGCCGGACATGCACCCAAAACGAAAGAAATGGGTGTGGCTCTGTCCCTGGGGGTCGGGCATGCATCAAAAACAAGAGGGATCTTCTTTAGGGTATAAGGAATAAGTATACAAAGTTTGAAGAACATCCATGAAGAATTGCGCCCTGTAGGCGACCCACGGACACACACACCCATACACACACAGACACACAGACAGGAGCGACCAACCAATTCTACAGGAGCGACGGCATAATACGTTCACATTATGAATGTGGACGTATAAAAATACCCAACCAATTCTGAGAGGAGTGAAAGAGAGAAAAATGGGGTTTGAAGTCCACTCGACACAAACTATAGGACCTATAGTATAGGTCATGTTTGAAGTAACATATGGTTTAATTTTATTTCAATAATTCACTTGCGCGTAGGGGTCTTTATCAATGGGAGATTACCGGAGATCGCGGAGAAAACCCACGAGGTCTGACAGGCGACACTACTCCTTGTCATGTTCGACCGGGGATTCGAAACCACGCCAGTTGACAACCTGTTTCACAGAGAATTACTAACGAAATATCCCTGTAACGGATGGCTGTCTAAAACACGTGCGTTGACTTGCACGCCTCGTAGTCATTGGCTCAACGGCTCGTGCAATGTTTACTTAACACCTAACTGCTTCGGGCAAAATGATGCATTTTACTCATTTTAATACCCATTTACACTAAATAGGAAATACAAATACTTCAAACGTCTTTATTTATTTTTCTTTTACCTCAAAAAATGTTTGAGAATTTAATTTGTCGGAGTAAAAAAGTTAATATGCCGTACTCATTAAGCATCGTCAATGTCATGCTTATCAGTGATTGTAGCGGCCAAGCGAATATTCACTGCGGGATCAGTTTGGCCAGTTGACACAATGTCAGGCTTTAAGATACAATGCGCATGTGCTAACCATAATTCGGCCATTCACCACCCCCCCCCCTTCTTAAAGAGGACACCCTAGCTGCTCCTAAGATCAAGCATGAACAAAAATCTTTAGATACAATTTCCAGATCCAGCCATAGTTCTGTCGGACTGTAAACAATGTGTGGTGTCTTAATCCAGTGGTGGATAGGTGAAAAATTATAATCCAGCTGCCGTCAAGAGATTATAAATAAATAATATGGCTTTCATACATTATTTATGGATGTTGTCTGTTTATACCAAGTTGTTCACTGTCAATATATCGAGCCGGTGTGAAAATTTATAACAATATAAAGCCATTGCATATTAATTAATTTCGGTAGGCCTAATCAATATTCATGAATTTTATATCTCAATTTTTTCTTGGTTTAGGAATTCGTAGCGCGACATATCTCATGTTTATGTGTTGAAAGTCCATTTATCGGAAGGTATAAATTAAGGTTTTTGCTATTTTTAAAATCTTATTCAATTTAACGGCACGGAACACATAATATCTATAGGGTTCGTGACCCCAATGTTTCACATCCAATTAAAAGACATATACCCTATCCCTTTTACAAGTTTTTCTTTGCAAAAAGGGGTGAAATGTCGTATCGACCCAAATGCATTCCAGCACATTTGACAAAAAGAGGTTGTCAGGCAACGAAGCACGCCCACAGCAGCTAAATCCGCAAATCCCCTGATATCTTTTGGATGGAGGGGGGGAATAGTCGCAGAACGGTGAATATCGCAAGGGTTCATCATCTCATAACGCCAATGTTTCCCATTCTTCAAACCAAATTTGAAAAATCTGTTAAAATCTGTTAAAATCTTTCGCTTTCACAAAATTTTCGGAAAATGGCTTAACGTTAACTCCGGAAATAGTCGAGGAACGCTGAAAATCATGACCCCAATGCTCACTGCCAATTTTGAAAAACACCCGTTACAGCCTCTGTCATGTCCCCTAGGTTTGGGGGCACTGAATATTGATTGTGGAACACTGAATATCGATTGGGGTTGGCCTCTCATAAACAATGTCGGGAACGCTGAATATCAATTTGAAAAACATGTTTCAAACTACAGCCTATATCGCATTAAAAATACTTTGGAAAGTCGCCGATCACTGAAAACCCCCTCCAGACCAATATCTTTCCAACCATACTTGAAAAACATCATAAAAACTACAGCTTATATCGTGTTCACTAGGTTTTCGGTAAAGGGAGGGGGGCAATTCCGGAAAGGGAATTCACGGAACACTGAATATTGATAGGGTTTGTTATCTTATGACCACATGCTTCACACCATATTTGAACAAATCGGAAAACCAAAAATCAAAAGGGTTCGTCCACTCGTCACCCCAATGTTTCAAACCAAATGTAAAAGTGAGGCTTGACACAGTTTTATATCCTTAACTATTGCTCTAACTAAAGGTTTAGTGTGACAATGGACCGTGCAGTATATATACGGTCAACAACAAAATTAAATGAAACGCGAATTCCCTGCTCTATATGTAACAGGGTATACTATATTTCAATCAAATATCTCTAAATATAAACAGGGAAACAAATAATGTATGGGGCACCGTTTGTAAATTAATTATTTAGCTTTTTATATAGCAAAAAAAAAACTAGATTTAATTTAAATTTATATATATAGTTAAATCTCGACTTTTGTGCAAATTTTTCACTTTTAATATTTAAACTAAAAATACAACAAAAACCCAATATTTAACATAATATATATAAATATTTCTCGATTTGTCTCTATTTTCATATTTAACATTTAGCATTGAATATTAAGACCAAAACAAGAGATTTGATGATATATAAATATTTAGCTAAATATTTAGTTAAATGTTTAAACATTTAGCTAAATATATATATTTAGTTAAATGTTAAAATATTTAGTTAAATGTTAAAATATTTAGTTAAACATTTATATTTAGTTAAATGTTAAAATATTTAGTTAAACATTTATATTTAGCTAAATATTTATATATTTAGCTAAATATTTATATATTTAGCTAAATATTTATTTATATATTTAGCTAAATATTTATATATTTAACTAAATAATTATATATTTAACTAAACATATAGTTAAATTTACAAAGCGCAACCGTACCACGCCGTTTGTAAAATAATTATTGTTGTAAGTGACTTCACACTAAACGATGACGTAGTGTACAACTTTCAAATGACTGCACGACACAGTACTATCTGGTACCTGAACGCTCAGCTTAGTTCTTACATCCACAATTCGTTAATAATGCCTACATATATGTAACGTTAGACATCGATCACTCATAAATATGGTAACTTCACGACATATTACGGGTTAACGTGTCGGGTTACACGTCATCATTTTATGCGCAGTTTTTTGTGTCGCTTACGATAATAGAAATATTGGCGGGACCACAAATATATATTTAGTTAACTATTTATACATTTAGCTAAACATATATATTTAGCATGATATTTATATATTTAGTTAACTGTTTATATATTTAGCTAAATGTTTATATACTCTTCAAAAAAAGAAACGCACAACCCATTTTTCATCATTTTTTTATTTGAACCAGGTCTTTGTTTCGGTAAATCTTACTTGTTTTTAATGCCATTATGTAAGGATAAAAGAAATTCATTATTGATTTTAAAGGTAGGGTCACTAATTGTGACTGATCATCCTTTTTGTCGAAATTTTTTATCGCTTGATTGCACCAAGAAACATGAATTTAACAACTTTGCGAGCTTTTCGCATGGAACCTAAATCTAAGGTCTTTAAAATCCCGGGGTTCTCGGTTTCCAAATCAGTTGCACATGTAAACACTCAAAGACCCAAGTGATGCCACATCCGAATGAAGACCAACGCAACAACGCTATTGGTTGATTACAAGCAGATGACTCCAAGACAGATGTAGCCAGGCTGCTGAATGTTTCCCCTAGTTCCATTTCTCGCCTTTGGGATAGGTACCGACAGCGAAGTTCAACACGTGAACGCCCAAGCTCAGGCCAAACAAGTGTGGTCCCACTTGTCCTGGGTCGTCACTTCCGGTTACGTCATTGGCGTAATTGGTTTTCAGCAGCGACCTCTACTGCAGCAGCAATTTCCGGACGGCGTAGAATCTCATACCAGACAGTAGGCAAACGCCTACGTGAAACCGAATAACGAGGCAGACGTCCCCGTTAGAGCTTCTGTTTTGAAATACGCCGACGCCATGAAATCCAACTTTAATGGGTTCAGGCACTGAGGGTATGGTCACAGCAACACTGGAGAGCAGTTTGGTTCAGCGACGTCTCGCCGTTCATGTTGCAGCAAGGCGATAGTAGAGCGAAGATATACTGACGACGAAATGTAACGTTGCATTTCTTTTTTGGGAGAGTATATATTTAACTAAATATATATATTTAACTAAATATATATATTTAACTAAATATATATATTTAGCTAGATTTTTCAGTGATTTAGTATTTAGCATTTATACCTACGAGAAACAGCACATTTAGCTATACATTTAACTAAGCGATGTGAAATCAAGATATAACATTTAAAGTTTTTCATAGACCAAAAACTCGACTTTTAGCTACAATATTTTTTGATATTTACATATATGCCATTTTTGTTCTAATATTTATCTAAATATATATATTCGGAGTTAAATCTAATGTTTTTTTGCTATGAAAAAATTAAATAATTATTTTACAAACGGCGCCCCATAAATAATGACAGACAGAGACAGACAAACGCTATAGCTCCATTTAACATCCCATTTCATTTCATTTCTGATTAAAATGGTATGCTTAATATCAGATGGATAAAAACACGAACATTTGAATGTTATTTGTTTTCCGATTTGTACAACTAATGACACAAGAGATCGATAATTCATTTATTTCACAGAATGAGTTAATAAAAACACAAAACAAGTTAAATTGTAATCTTTATTAACTCTAACATACTTTTTGGCATAGTATTGGCCACAGCTGTTCATTTTAAAGTTCCAATAGCATTTTTTTAAGTTATATTTTTAAAATTTATTAAAATAAAGCCCCAAAATAGATTGAACCTACAAACAGTCACCTTGTTAAAGAATAATCCTATTAATCCTGTAATTCATTATTGCCAGTTGAGAAATTGGCAAAAATATCATTTTCAACTTCAAATTCAAACGTTTGAAGATGGATGTCCATGGAGAAGAATGGGAAAACAAGGGAGGTAATTGAGTAACTATTTCCTCATTCAACCAGTGTCGCCCTTTCTAACCCCCCCCCCCCAAATTTTGTCCATGATCGTATAATAAATTAAAGTTCCAATTTCACTTTTTCTAAGAAAGTCAAAATATAATTATTTCTTTGTTTTTTGCTCAAAAGGTTAGAAACACCAACAAAAGGGGGCGAAGAAGGGACATAACTCTTTTCGATTTAGATGTGCATGTATTCAAAATACTGACCAAAGCTAAAATTATCAATGTGAAGCAGTATTTTCTTATTTGCAAACTGCGGGCCCCAAAGTTCCAGCGCAATGACCACAAGAATCAACTCTAAAAAAGTAACATCAGCTAAAATAGATGACTTTTCCCAAATATCCGGCCAACCATAATACACCCATTGACAGGCAAAATAAGCCCCACAGCCTAACAAAGCACCTCCAGCACCATCTGTGTACAAATCTAATGTTGCATTACAAAACCACTCTTTCTCTGGAAATAATGTCACACCATTAAAATTTTCTAAAAAATGAAGCCACATTGACATGTCCTCCCGTAAACTTTTATTAATCCTGATATGATGGTGTTTTTCCTTAATGCCACACATAGAATCATACATGCGACGCAAAAATGCCCTGCCAGGCCTGACAGCCCTACACACAAAGTTAAGGGAACCGGTCAATATCTGCAAATCATGCAATGTAACTTTCTTGCGCTCCATTATAGACTTCAGCAATGTGATCAATTTTACAATTTTTTCATTAGGAATTCTGTGACAATAATCCACACTGTCAATTTCAAGACCCAGGAATGTCAGCCGGGTAAGCGGGCCAACAGTCTTTTCACTAGCAACCGGAACACCAATTTCATTACAAAGATCAGTAAAAACAGACATCAACATGCTACAGTCATTAGAATCACTTGATCCAAGTCCATCTGTTATGGAAATAATCCTTAAACAATATATTTTATTTAGCATAATATAACTAAACGAATAAAATATTAGATACTTTAATATGTAGATCTTATTTTACTAAGGTCTTTAATCCTGTTACTGGAATTGTTAGATCCAATGGGTGAGTCGAATCAAAATGGGTTTCTTACCTGAATTGATTTTGTATCAACTCCTCCGCCTTCTAAATTCCATTGCAATCGTAATGCATTCGTTACTATCAGACAGCCCCCACACACCTACTTAATTAATTCACAAATATTCAGGTTTAAAACCACATGGACGGGGTCATTGATTAAAAAAGTCTCAGCGAAATAGTGAAATTTACTCTAACATGGATACAATGTTGCTATTGTCAAATTTCATATGGGGTTATTATTATTATTTTTTTTTTTTTTTATAAAATTTGCCATTCCGGAAAGAATGTTATAATCTCTTTAATTATTAATAGGCATTTAGTAATTGACAACATCCATTATGTAAGAGCTAAATCATCCTACCTAGTGTGGCTTCAAATGTTATATAAATTATTATTTAGATTAGTCATTTATTCACATGATAAAGACATTATCAATTTTCTATAACATCGGATAGATTGGATATTAAGTCGATTCGACTATCAGCACTATTTAATCGGCTAATGTTAAAATGAAAAATCGAGAATTAGTTATTTCTTTCCAAACATCAAACAGAATAAAGAAATTTGACTGAATTTATTTTTTTTAAAATGTTATAATTAGAACGAACAGCTATTTATAACAGCGATATAAAGTTCATAAAAGATTCTACATTTATTTCATCTGTTTTATATATATCGACCAGTCAATATGGTACAACTCAAATATAATATCAATAATAAAAAAAACTATAGTGTGTATTTTGATGATTGACACACGAATAGATTAACTTATTTCTAACGTCAAGTTTTATGTTTTTTCTCCACTTTATTTTCTTAACTGTTTGAAGTTGTCTCCTGTCACATTTTACGTTCTAATCTGGATTAAGTTTTCAACACACTTTACGGATTTTTATGGCCACAATTTACGTTCTGCGTTTGTTTTAAATTATCTCTTCACTTAACGTCTTAATTTGTTTCAGTCACCGCAATACACAAAACGTTATGCCTTTTTGCTTGGGTAAGTTGATATTTTGAACAACCAAAGATGATGAGACGTGGAGTTTGGTGATGTCATTATATTTATACAATTTATATTTATACCATTTATATAACATATATACCATACGTAAATAGCAAGAAAAAAACTAAATATAACAATCAATTTATTTTATTTTCGAACAACTATCCAGGTGTACACAATCATATTATGTCATTCTTTTCTGATCGATACAATCCTAAATATGAAGCACATTGATATATTGTAAACAGTGGCGGATCAAGGCGTGGGTAACAAAAGACAATGCCAAGAGAAAAGAAAAAAATTATTAAGACCCATTTTCCCAAATTCGTGAATTATTCTCCGGATATATTCCTGCACTGTTCGGAATATGATCTGCAACAACTATATTCAGATTACTAATCAAGGGCGACTCTGGCCTGCTTATAGAGAGAGAGAGGGAGAGAGAGAGAGAGGAGGGAGAGAGAGAGAGAGGAGGGAGAGGGAGAGAGAGAGGAGGAGAGAAATGGGGTTTAACGTCCACTCGACACAAACTGTCATTTCGGGACTAATGGTTTAATTTTATATTTCAATAATTTGCTTGTACGTAGGGGTCTTTATTAGCAGTGGGAGGAAACCGGAGTGCCCGGAGGAGACCCACATACGCTCACACCTGGGATTGAAACCACAGCCGCAAGACAGAGATGACCGGCCAGATAGAGGTCGAAGCGCGGCAATCTAGACTCCCTCACACACCCCACCCCAGCATGCTTAGAACCAAACATATGTATTATGACTTCGTGCCCGAGATATATATAGTACTCCACAGACAGCCAGTTCGACCGCCAGTTCGGGTGTCATTTTGTCACTGGGTCCGGGCAGATAACCCGCCTCAGGGCCCGGCCACCTTATGATCCACCACAGACTGTAGCGCCCGGAGGTTAAGAGATAAGATAGTTGCGTCATCCGATACGAAATTATGTCATTTCAGGACTACAATGCATCGAGGAGAGCTTATATCCACTTGGAGGGCTTTGCTACTTTTATCTTTTTAATTTCTTAATACAACAGGTCAATTGCGTTCGTGTGTGCCTGTTTAGAAAATTAGATCTCCCGGAAATGAACTTTGCAGTGACCTACTGGTCAGGCGATATTCAATGTCTGATTTTCAATATTGCAGGTTGGTATAAAAAAAACATATTTGGTATTGTGTACCCATATCTTAGCCATTTCCTTATTAATACAATGTTTAGGGTTAAAGATTAAATTCAAATTATATTATTATCTGCAGACAAAAGTATCTCGTTATTCTGGGGACACGTCTAAGTCATTGGATAGCCTATGTTTCCTGTTTAAAAGACAAGCAGCGGAATTACTTTTCTTAATAAATCAGATATCATGTAGGGTTTTGTAACGCAGGTCTCAAGATATCTTTCAAAAAGCGGGAATCATAGGCATAGTAGTTCTTTATGTCCATGGGAGAGAGAGAGAGAGAGAGAGGGGAGAGAGGGGGATGGGAGAGAAATGGGGTTTAACGTCCACTCGACACAAACTAGGTAATTTCGGGACTAACATATATTTTATTTCAATAATTCGCTTGCGCGTAGGGGTCTAACATATATTTTATTTCAATAATTCGCTTGCGCGTAGGGGTCTTTAGCAGTGGAAGGAAACCGGAGTACCCGGAGAAAACCAACGAGGTTGGACAGGCGACCCTACTACATTGCCAAGTACGGGGATTCAAAATCACTGCAGTTGACTCAATGACAGGCCGTATGATACAGCGTGCGCACGCTAACCATTCGGCCATCCAAACCCCCTTCCATGTCCTTGATAACTGCTTATATCCCTTTAAAGTATCTATAAATCCCCTGTACCGTATAATATAGCTGACGTACCAACATAATGAGGTTTAAGCGTGGTTAACATTGTAAATATTCACATTAATAAAATATATTTTATCCCTTTATCTTTATGTACCGTATAATGGGTACCAACATAATGAGGTTTAAGCGTGGTTAATATTGTAAATATTCACATTAATAAGATATATTTTATCTCTTTATTTTTATGTACCGTATAATGGGTATATTTCGGGGTGTACTACAACTATAAGATTAAAATAAACACAGGTTAAGAACGGGTATGGTTTGCCGGAGTATTGTAGTTTTTTCAAATAATAATTGATACGACAAAGATTGCTGGTTAATGAAAGAAAAAGGGAAGAACAAATAATAGTCAGCGATAAACAATTGTCAACCGTAAAATAATATTATCACATCTGTGATTTCGCTGCACGTGACGAATGGATTAAGGCCGCAGATATAGAGAGAGAAGTGGGGTTTAACGTCCACTCGACACAAACTAGGTCATTTCGGGATACAGCACGCACATGCTAACCATTCAGCCATCAAATCCCCCGATTATGACCCCATGACGGACGGTAGTGTCACTGTCACCGTGGCTTTAAGTTGAAGCCTCTAGCTAGGATAGTACCCCAACCCTCAAAGCGTGTTAGATCACTTATTTTCATCCGCAACCAGGACAAATACTGCCCTGCTTATTAAGGCTGTAATGTATGAAACAACAGTAATATTAATGTTTGTTAACCAGTAAGATGACAGCCATATGGTTACAAATAACCGATAATTTTTTTTTTACGTCACCTTTACTCGTTAATTTTAGTTTTAGATTTATCATTCTGGAATTAGGGTTTCGATCAATAAAAGAAATATATCTTTAAACGATAAATTACGTTGGGGAATTTTAATATTATGCCATGCATTATTTCTGTAACCTTATGTTTAACAAATCTTGAATATTCACCAAACCTTACCAAGCATACAATCTGGATTCTAATCCAAATAGTGCAGGCTTTTCAAGAAAAGAATCCGCTATGCAGATCATACAGTAAAGTGAGGGTAAGCTTGTTTACCATAAGATTTAGGAAGCACATTCAGTAGATTCATACTACAGTTATAACATCCTTCTGTGATTTCATTTTTAGACTTTTTCTTTAATATAATATTGCCATTCTCATCAGCTTTAAGTTCTAGACTTGCACAATGAATATGTCCACAGCCCCATGTTGTCGGATAAGCATTAAATTTTTTGTAAAGTTCATGATTACAATAAACATTCTGTGTTGAGTGTGACTCATAGTTTCCACTTTTGGTTGTCATATGAATCACTTGAACAGTTTTGGATATCTCAATGAGCGTTGCGTTTACAGCTCGGGCATATGAAACCAACCACATAGCAATACCCATCCGACCAACCACAATATCCGGGATATATTTCCAAGGAAATAATGTATTTGTGAAAAATCCATCGGACGAACCATCATTTAAAACCTTCCCCCTTAGTCTAATTTCCGTAAAATTTGATGACCTATTCAAAAGTGGACCATTTGTAAAATCTACATTAGTTCTACGAATCAAAATCATCACCGGTTTTTCGCGTATAATAGCGTTTTCTGAAAGAAATTTAATACTTGTGGAAATGCCTTCATCAAACGTAATATCGCCATTCGCGTATCCATACAAAGAACTGTCGTAGTTTTTCATGGCATCCAGAAACATGTCTCTGATAACAGGTATTTTAGATGTACCGCATGCAGTGTTAGATACCGGTAAAGTTAACCAACCACTTTTCTTCATTCTGTCACCAGTAGTTTTATTGCTATAGAAAAATAATGGCTTTACCAACGGTTTCCAGAACTGCCAAGAGTTCATGACATTAGCGTGTACTAAAGACTTCTCCTTTGTATCTACCCATGAAGTAAATAAAATTAATCTGGTCTTTTCTTGTTTGAGGTTTTTGTGGTTACCTGCTGTTTGATGAAGATCTTTTTTCTCAGAAAATAGTGATTCATTATATTTAGTGCGCGTCGGGACACGTTGAATGACCTCAACAGTTCTATTTTCAGCAGATTCAGTACGCGCCGGGATATGTTGAAGGTCCTCAGAAGATTTAGATTCAGTACGTACCGGGATATGTTGAAGGTCCTCGGAAGTTCTAGATTCAGTACGCACCGGGATATGTTGAAGGCCCTGAGAGGTTCGCGCCGGGATATGGCGAAGGTCCTCAGAAGTTCTAGATTCAGTACGCGCCGGGATATGATGAAGGTCCTCAGAAGTTCTAGATTCAGTACGCGCCGGGATATGATGAAGGTCCTCAGAAGTCCTAGATTCAGTACGCACAGGGATGATATGTGTCAATTTCGATTCAAAAGATTTGTTAAGTTCTTTGTTCGGGAAGACTGCGTATGGGCTAACTAATTTCCACTTATATCCCGGCAATATCCCGAAATACCAATATCCTCCAATGAGTGAAAACATCATTAATATGATAACAGTGAACACATTTTGTTTACTGCGGTTGCTCATTTTGTGAACCTCGGTTACTATTTCGAAGTGTACTTTAGTCAAAGCATTCCTTTATACAGAAACAGAATGATATTGATCAGCAATCATCGCCACACGATCTGGGACCTTCACATCAATATCTCGTTTTTTTTTCTGATTGTTCATTCTATATACCTTTACTAGTTACTGTTTTCTTGTGTATTGTAAATCAAATCTTTTCCCATGTTAATAAATAAGAACGATATCGATTGGGCGTCATTGCCACCCGTTCGTGTGTCTACAAATCAATTTCTTAAATCCATGCATTCACACTGTAAACATCTCCATGATTTTGTCGTCCTTCACGTCAGTTCGTTGTTCCGTCTATCCACGCTTGCTTATACTAACTCAAGATTTTTAGGATTGTGTTTATTGCGTACACGGGACAGTCCTCCCCCACACCCACTTGCGTTATTGTCGAATCCCGAATAAAGTACTGAATAACGAGCTAGCACAATAAAAATTGAGCGCTGGGGAAGACCATAGACACCAGTCCACCCCCTACTTACTTTAAAAATCTCTACAATTCCACAAACCAACCAATGCCCTACTCGCTTGACGAACGTCGTCTCTCTGCAAGTGGCCCACTACGGTCAGAGGGTAGCGAGGATATGGTCGGTCGTAAGGTTGGTCGGGCTGTTTTACTGGCGAATCTCGAATCCTGAATAATGTCATTTGCGAGCCCCAAATAGCCAACTAGCACATTATTAGGGGTTCTGCAATAACACAAGTGAGTGCAGGATATGACTGCACACCAACATGAAATGGGGTTTAACGTCTGCTCCTATTTGGGGCTAATGAAGACGGACTACGGTCAGGTAGCGAAGAAATGGTCGGATCTTTTTTATTGTCGAATCCCGAACAACATGATGGATCATTATTCGCTAATGCCGATTCATAGACTGACACGTTATTCGTTATTTGAATCCAGAATACCGAATAACGTGCCAAATTCATGTTGCCGAGCAAAAAAAGAGTGAAGTATAAACATCTTAAATGTTGACTCTGATGCACCACGCCCTTGCCCTTTTTATGCAAAATGTTCAAATTTTTTTTTTGATGATGACGTAATTTCTGGTAATGATTATCATTACACACTGGATGGCAAAAATAAGGGCATGAAAATCATCATAACCGATTTTAATGCAGTGTGGTTATCTTTGTACCATATTTTATGAAATCCATTGTATTGATGTTTGTTTACACAGCCGTGCTATATATCAATATGTGTATGCTATGAAGTTTTATCGACAGTGGTGTTTGATATCCTTTGATTGACCATATTATTATTTGAAACCACTGAAAGTATCAACAATGGAAAACATATATCGGAATGGGGACTGTTATTTATTATTATTTCAAATAACAATGGTTTATAGCAGTTAACTTGCAGATGGAGTCAATGGCGGACGCAGGATATTTGGTCAGGGGGGGGGGACGGGTGATTTTGATAAAAAAAAAGAACATGGCGTCGATATTGATTTGTGGCGCAAACCTGGACGCGAATATACCGCTCCCCCGCCTCTTTTTTCGTCAATCACAACAATCAACAAAAAGCTGAAATATAATGTACACGTTTCTTGAAACATTACTTAGTAAGATAGATGGCTTATTTTATAGTTATCTAGTAAGGTCCCGGGTAGCTAGGACTCCCAAACTCTCTGCTCGATCCATGGGCGTCACACATGGGGGGTTCCGGAAGGGGGGGGCCGACCCCCCAATTGTTTTCCTGGGTCTGAATATACTTTGGCAACATAAAGTGCCCGAAATCTAATTAAAACACTAATTTTAGGACTGGAATAGCAGTAAAACACATTTGCGGCCATCAAATATTCCAAAATTTTCTTGGGAGGTCCAAACAAGGTAAGCTCCGCTTCTTCGCCTCTCGAAGAAAACTGGCTGCTGTTCGTAAACCTGCTTCGAGCATTTCCAGTTTTGCTTCCCTAACTGTCATCGAGTCCTAATAAAACACTAATTTCACTTTTCTTTTAATTGAATACCACGAGTTGACTATTGATTAAAACATTTGTCTGGGGCAACTCTACTTTGTGCGACATTTTTCGGGTGTCAATTATTACCTGTGAACAGTGTGATTGGATGGTTGGAATTCAGAGTGGGATTTCGGTTACAAAACCATTGGATACTTTTTTTTTTTTTAATAATAATCTTTATTCAAAATCTCAGTGAGACACATGAATATAATATACACATAAGATATTTACAGTTAGTGATAGTATACGTACATAGTATTCTCAGATAATATAATTTACACATCATTACAGATAATATTCAGTATTCATTTAAACTTATTTAAACTTATTTACAATAATAGAGATGAATTTACATAGATTCTCCAGTTCTGCACCGTGGCTATTAAATATTTTGTACATGTTGGTAGCTGAGGGACACTTCAGGATACTTTTGGAGTTGCTCCCGCAGGCTAGAATGGCGGAAAACGCATTTGCGGTTGTTAAATTTTCAAAATTTTCTCCGGGAGGGTGAGGCTCCCATTGATTAGTTGTTTGGAATTCTGGGTAGCCAGGTAGGCTATATTGGACCAAATTTAAGTTGCTGTATTCACAGGCTACAGGTTGAAATAAGAGGAAAACGCGTTTGTGGTAGTTAAATTTTCAAAATTTTCTCCCAACAGTCCCGTCTTCGTGGATGTAAACGATTAATTAGGCTATATTAGACCACTTTGAAATTGCTTTATTCACAGGCTGAAAAAGCAGGAAAAAGAATTTGCCACCGTCAAATATTCCAAAATTTTCTTAGGTGGGGGTCCTTACAAGGTAAGCCACGCTTCTTCGCCCCTCGGGGAAGACCGGTGCCGCTGTCTGTAGACATGATAAACATTGTATTGGTGTGATGTTTTAGTTTACCCCCCCCCCAATATTTATTTTACGGCAACGCCCATGGTTCGATCCCATAATGGATGGTGCAATGGTGTTATAGCATAATATAATGGCTAAACTAATTATATATTCTAGAAATTAATCAGCAGGTTGCGTTCATAAGCTAGAACGATCTATAATAGGATCTATTAAGAATTGCATCCTGTATCCTGTAGGCGAACACAAGACACAAAAACATTGGGGGGGGGGAGGTCCGGCATGCACCAAAAATAATAGTGGTCAGCCTTAGGGTATAAGGAATAAGTATAAAAAGGTTTTCAAGATGATCGATTAAGAATTGTGGCCTGTAGGTGACACACAGACAAACAAAAAGAAAATGGGCGTGGCACTGTCCCTGGGGGGACTGGCATGCACCAAAAACAATAGGGATCTTCCTTAAGGTACTAATTATGCAAAGTTTCGAGATGATACGTTAAGAAATGCAGCCTGTAGATGACAGACAAACAAATACAAGAAATGACAGTGGCGCTGTCCCAGGGGGCCGGACATGCACCCAAAACGAAAGAAATGGGTGTGGCTCTGTCCCTGGGGGGCGGGCATGCACCAAAAACAATAGGGATCTTCTTTAGGGTATAAGGAATAAGTATACAAAGTTTGAAGAACATCCATGAAGAATTGCGCCTTGTAGGCGACCCACAGACACACACACCCATACACACAGACAGGGGCGACGGCATAATACGTTCACATTATGAATGTGGACGTATAAAAAACCCAACCAATTCTACCTGCAAAACTAGAAAATGAAACTCACGGTCATTTCGGACGCCATCTTGAATATCTCACAACTTCTATGAATGACTGAGAGGAGTGAAAGAGAGAAAAATGGGATTTGAAGTCCAATCGACACAAACTATAGGACCTATAGTATAGGTCATGTTTGAAGTAACATATGGTTTAATTTTATTTCAATAATTCACTTGCGCGTAGGGGTCTTTATCAATGGGAGATTACCGGAGATCGCGGAGAAAACCCACGAGGTTGGACAGGCGACACTACTCCTTGTCATGTTCAACCGGGGATTCGAAACCACGCCAGTTGACACAATGACAGGCTTAAAGATACAACGCGCATGTGCTAACCATAATTCGGCCATTCACTCCCCCCCCCCTTCTTTAAGAGGACACCCTAGCTGCTCCTAAAATCAATCATGAACAAAAATCTTTGCATACAATTTCCAGGTCCAGCCATAGTTCTGCCGGACTGTAAACAATGTGTGGTGTCTTAATCCAGCGGTGGATAGGTGAAAAATTATAATCCAGCTGCCGTCAAGAGATTATAAATAAATAATATGGCTTTCATACATTATTTATGGATGTTGTCTGTTTATACCAACTTGTTCACTGTCAATATATCGAGCCGGTGTGAAAATTTATAACAATATAAAGCCATTGCATATTAATTAATTTCGGTAGGCCTAATCAATATTCATGAATTTTATATCTCAAATTTTTCTTGGTTTAGGACTTCGTAGCGCGACATATCTCATGTGTATGTGTTGAAAGTCCCTTAATCCTATGGTATAAATTAAGGTTTTTGCTATTTTTAAAATCTCATTCAATTTAACGGCACGGAACACATAATATCTATAGGGTTCGTGACCCCAATGTTTCACATCCAATTAAAAGACATATCCCCTATCCCTTTTACAAGTTTTTCTTTTTTGCAAAAAGGGGTGAAATGTCGTCTCGACCCAAATGCATTCCAGCACATTTGACAAAAAGAGGTTGTCAGGCAACGAAGCACGCCCACAGCAGCTAAATCCGTAAATCCCCTGATATGTCCACGATGGTTGTCACATAATTAATCATTTGGATGGGGGGGGGGTAGTCGCAGAACGGGGAATATCGCAAGAGTTCATCATCTCATAACGCCAATGTTTCCCATTCTTCAAACCAAATTTGAAAAAATAAATCTGTTAAAAACTGTAGCCTCTTTCGCTTTCACAAAATTTTCGGAAAATGGGTTAACGTTAACTCCGGAAATAGTCGAGGAACGCTGAAAATCATGACCCCAATGCTCACTGCCAATTTTGAAAAACACCCGTTACAGCCTCTGTCATGTCACCTAGGTTTGGGGGCACTGAATATTGATTGTGGAACACTGAATATCGATTGGGGTTGGCCTCTCATAAACAATGTCGGGAACGCTGAATATCAATTTGAAAAACATAATAATATGTTTCAAACTACAGCCTATATCGCATTAAAAAGACTTTGGAAACAGGGGCGTACATGACGATTTCGTTTGGGGGGGGGGGGTGTTTAGCCAAAATGCGACCGACTGATGCACATACCCCCGCCCCACACACCAGTGGTACTACAAACTGGGCAGTTCACTATAATCGTGAATATGATAGTGTCAAGACAGTATAAGACAACTGAGTAGTAGAAGAATGATTTTAAAATGGAATCGAGCGCCACAGGCGCGAAAAAAATTCAGATATGTAACCGAGTAAAAGAATGATGTTATAATGGAATTTCAGATATGTAACAGAGCTTTTAAATTTTGGGGACTGGGGATGATAAGAAAAGGGACAGAATCTTGAGGCTTATCTTTCAATTTTGCTTGTTTTATGATTGTATGTTTATCTCATTAATTCATTTAGTCGGAGACCGTCTGCGGTGAGTACTTTTTTTGTGACCGACTATTTTTTGACGTGGTAGAAAACATTTCATAGAACAACATACTCACAACAGAATAAGAGTGACAAGCAGACATGGTTATTCTATACTATAGTTTTGAATGACGTATTCAATTTAGGCACACGGATTCACGCAAATACATAGCATTTTGGATCTATTCTGGCATTGTTTTTGAGACCGAGTATTTTTCTCCCTTGGTGAAATTTTGTTGTTAGACCAACATACTTACAACAGAATAAGAGTGACGTATGCAATTTAGGCTCACGGATTCACGCAAATATATAGTATTTGGGATCTATTCTTGCATTGTGTTTGAGACCGACTGCAGTGACTGCACTTATTTTGAGACCGACTATTTTTCTCCCTGGGTTACATTTTGTTGTAAGACTAACATTATACTCACAACAGAATGAGAGTGAAACACAACATCTTTTCAAAAATGATAAGTTAACAAGGTTATTTTATACTAAGACTGCTCCTATTTTGCGATCGACTGGACTGATTTTGCAGCCGACTATTTTTATACTAACAAGTTTTGCGTGAGTAGCGTGATACAGTGAGTACTTATTTTGATACCAACTACCTCTACTTTGCGACCGACTGCACTGATTTTGCGATCGACTATTTTTTTGCGTGACGTATACAGTGAGTACTTATTTTGATACCGACTACCCTTACTTTGCAACCGACTGCTCCTAATTTGCGACCGACTGCACTGATTTTGCGACAGACTATTTTTATACTAAAGTTTTGCGTGAGTAGCGTGACGTATACATATTTTGATACCGACTACCTCTACTTTGCGACCGACTGCACTGATTTTGCGACCGAGTATTTTTTTGGCTGAGGGGGTGTACCACCCCCCACACCCCCAACATTTACGCCCCTGTTTGGAAACCCCCCCTCGAGACCAATATCCCTCCAACCATACTTGAAAAACATCATAAAAACTACAGCTTATATCGTGTTCACTAGGTTTTCGGTAAAGGGAGGGGGGGGGGCAATTCCGGAAAGGGAATTCACGGAACACTGAATATTGATAGGGTTTGTTATCTTATGACCACATGCTTCACACCATATTTGAACAAATCGGAAAACCAAATATCAAAAGGGTTCGTCCACTCGTCACCCCAATGTTTCAAACCAAATGTGAAAGTGGGGCTTGGCACAATTTTATATCCTTAACTATTGCTCTAACTAAAGGTTTAGTGTGACAATGGACCGTGCAGTATATATACGGTCAACAACAAAATTAAATGAAACGCGAATTCCCTGCTCTATATGTAACAGGGTATACTATATTTCAATCAAATATCTCTAAATATAAACAGGGAGACAAATAATGACAGACAGACACAGACAAACCCTATAGCTCCATTTAACATCCCATTTCATTTCATTTCTGATTAAAATGGTATGCTTAATATCAGATGGATAAAAACACGAACATTTGAATGTTATTTGTTTTCCGATTTGTACAACTAATGACACAAGAGATCGATAATTCATTTGTTTTAATATAAAAGGTTAAGAAAATTTACATAAAAATATAAAAGACTTGTATTACATTTATTTATTAACATATCACAGTTTAATACACCGAATATTTATAGAAACTCAAAATTTAATAGATTGGCAAGTGACAGACGGCAATATTTATGGCCTAAATTTCAATATTGGTCGCATAGTCAATTAACAGATCTAGTCTGGACATCATAAGATGATTATTATCATCAATTTCTCTCAAGGGGTACACTAGAAAAAATGTGTAGTTTAATCCTTTGATTGACATTGGAGACAAACTCAACATTATATGATACAATGGAGTTTATTAACAAAAGATACACATCTATCAATAATTCTTCAATAAATAGACCATAAAAGAATTCACAGTGATCTATCAGCAAACAGTCATTGATTAATAATAATAATATGAATAAATTGGAATCTTAAATTGGAATATATTTTTTTATAACATAGATCAGGCTTATATCGGAAGTACCAGCACCAGTATCAAACTCATCAGTATTATCTATTAAATTGTCAACATATTTTACAGAGAAAGTAAAATTGTAAATGAAAAGATAACTCTTTGAAACAAAAAATTGAAATCAATTTGAAACTGGGTCTGGTATATATTCAAAAGATATCATCCATTTCAATATTTTTTATTAGGTTAGATAGAATTGCTTCTTAGGCCTAAATGAACAATATAACAAAGTTTTTAAAAACTCCAAGTGAAACTTTTTCATGTATCCTGGGTTCACAAGCTTTGGCTGTTCCATTGTGTAAAGAAAGATAACCCATAAAATGTCTTTGATATTTACAATCCAATAGTTCTGGCACATTCGATATTTACAATCCAAACGTTTTGGAAATCCATGGAGTTCTTCCTTATACACAAATGAACAGCCTCTCCATATTTTTTATAAATTATGTAGAAGATTTAATTAATAGGGGGAGAACTCTGCGATTTATTAACAATTAAAGACAATTCCTGCAAAGTAGACAGCCACATTAAATGTGGACAAATAAGAATAGATATAACACAAAACAAAAACAAATTCTAAATTGAAATTTGACTGCAAAAGAATACAAAAATGATAATATAAAATTTTGTTAATAATGCGTGTCAAAGAATGACAGATTTAGCAAATTTTAGGTACCCACATCAATAAAAACTGCTGTTATATTATGATACAGCATGCAACCTAAAAATTAGTTTGTGCTTCCCTACATAAAATATTTATAGGAACAGAAGATATCTTCGAATTTGAATATTTGCCTCTGAGTTTAGTAGGGTTTTTATATAATATATATTTATGGCAATAGATAAAAATTTATTTTTCAAACAACTTTATATAAAAAAATAGAAATATTTGAGGTGTTTTTCCTCTTGGATGGTAAAATGATTTAATATAAAAATATTTAGACAACAATGGTATGGTTATAACGTAAAGACAAACCACAGGGATCAACGGTTGTCAATGTCAAGTATAACTTGGGTGTTTTAGTTTTGTCTGGTAAACGGATAGAAAGTGACGGAACTGTTGTTTCTTGCCACTGCATGATGTCAGCACCACCTAAAGCAGTTCCCAAACTGACTTCATAATACAGGTTCTTCCATGTGGAAACAAAGGCTTCTCTCCATGATATTTCCATTGTTTTGCCATCAAATGAATTGGCTGTTTTTATTTTTGACAGATCTAAAACATAATATAATGTCATATTAGTAAATCATTTCTCAAAGAGCTCCTTTTACATTTACCTTAGTAACAAAAATAAGAAGGCTTGATTACTGAATGGTGTTTTCTTGGCAAAACATAAATTGTTATAACAAATTAGATAAAAATGTCATACACCATCTAAACTTAAACATGTACATGTATTGAAAATATTTCATTGTCACCAAACTAGAGATTATTGAGATACTATATAATTGCAGATTATTTTCATTTATACATATTTTCTGGAGCGAAGGGAGAGGAGGGAGTTAAGTGGTCTAATGAGTGGACTTTAGATCATAAGGTTTATCATTGATTATATTTATAGCATGGCTTTCATTCGTTAACTGGTTTAAACATTGAGGGCCGTAGGCTGAGATGTTAAACCTGTTAACGAATGAAACGTGCTATAAATGACTTCTGACACCTACTCAACATGCTCGTTGTTATTGCACAGAAAACCCACCCCACTTCTCTATATGATTTCTATTAAAACTAACATAAATCAGTAAATGTGTGCAATAACACTGAAAATGTCTAGTTATTGCACAGTTACGCTCCAGTAAGTTTAGTAGAGGTAAAACAATCAGCTTATTGAACAAAAAGAACAAAGGAAGATCTCCTTGTCGTGTTACTTATTGTTAATTTGTGTTAAACAGTCCACATCTTACATAAAGCTTACTAGTCCCGTCACTAAAATCCTTCAAATGACCATCGGCATCTTGATGCTTTAATAGATAAACTAAATTCAATACTTTACCCTGGCTACTACTACAGATATCAAACAATGTTAAAATATTAACTAACCTTGTAAAACAGGAGGTTGTGCTTTAGATGTTATTACTGTTGATAAAGAATTGTCTTGTCTGCCTAATACATTTATAGAAGAAACACTAACATTATAGTTAGAGTTAGGTTGTAGTGATAAACCTCTTAATCTAGCCTGGTAATAACCAATATCTGTAACTCGAACTTCCTTATCTACAGTAGAACCTGGACCAACAACTGATACCTGTTCAAATAATAATCAAATTGAATTAAGAATTATAGGTATAAAAAATTATTACTTATATTTTCAACTCAAAAAATTTATCTGCAGAAAAAGTTAAATAATCTTCCGAAACATATATTGTCAATGAGTATTTCCGCAATTGCTAACTGGGCGCCTACAGAGTTATCTTATGTTACACAGCGTGGTTAGCACGTATCTGTTCTTTACCTCAAAAGTTACATTGGCATTGATAGATCTATGGTAGTTTCACTGAAGTTTGAAGGGGGGTTGGGATGGCCTAGTGGTCTAGAGTGCCGCGCTTCGACCTCTAGCTGGCCGGTCACCTCTGGCTTGCGGCTGTGGTTTCGAGCCCTGGTGTGAGCGTATGTGGCATGGAGATAGGGGCGCCATCTCAACCTCGTGGGTTTGCTCCGGGCACTCCGGTTTCCTCCCACGGCTAAAGACCCCTACGCGCAAGCGAATTATTGAAATAAAATTGAAACCATATGTTAGTCCCGAAATGACCTGGTTGTGTTGAGTGGACGTTAAACCACATTTCTCTCTCTCTCTGAAGTTTGAATATATTTTCCAGTCCATCTGTTATGGAAATAATCCTTAAACAATATATTTTATTTAGCATAATATAACTAAATGAATAAAATATTAGATGCTTTAATATTTAGATCTTATTTTACTAAGGTCTTCAATCCTGTTACTGGAATTGTTAGATCCAATGGGTGAGTCGAATCAAAATGGGTTTCTTACCTGAATTGATTTTGTATCAACTCCTCCGCCTTCTAAATTCCATTGCAATCGTAATGCATTCGTTACTGGATGACATTCATCTTTAATCGGATATTCAGATACTCCATCTTTCAAAATATCCATCTGGCCACCTGCATTGATGGACATTTTGTTTATAACCAAAACGCCATTAGTGGTAGATGTAGTTGGTAAACCAGCTTTATTAGAACATCTTACAGTAGAATAAACTTCTCTAGAGTCTTCTATTACCTTTTCAGGAACTTCAACTTGTGCAAATGATTGACCATTTGGCACTTGGACGAATGGTTGTATATCAACACTGCCATGGGTTGAACCTGACAAGAAACATACAGTGAAATCAACTTCTTAGTAAGTCAGCCAATTTGGTTAATCTAAAAATATCATGCATAAAGAGAGAGAGAGAGAGAGAGATTGGGGACACAAACTGGGGGTCTTTAGCAGTGAAAGTAAATTAATATAAATCTTATCAAGTACCACCATGCTATGGACCAGGAACTGATTATGATGTTATCACTGCCATCATGGAATTACAGACGTCATATCAAAAATTGGAGTCTGTTACTCAATGCGCAATTGTCCAAGCAAAGAATATATATCGTACATGAATTGGAACAGTTTTATTTATTTATTTTTTTTGAAGAATGTGGCCCTAACGACAAAAACAAGATGAGTAGCACTTGGGGCCAGTTTCTAGCCTAGATGAGAGAGATTAACTTCCACTCAACACAAAGTAGGTCATTTCAGGTCTAACACATGGTTCAATTTTATTTCAATAATTCACTTGTGTTCTTTAGCAGTGTAAAGTAACCAGAGGACCTGGAGAAAACCCATGAGGTTGAAAAGGGTATAGAGTAGAATGTATATTACCAATGGCCCATTGACAACTATGAATGCCCGATTCCTTATCTGTCATCTTCCAGTTAACTGATATTAATCTGGTCAATTGGAAACTGACATCAGCACCTAAAATACAAATCATTGATACTTTAATTAAAACTCCTTAATAAAGTGACTAAATGATTATTGTTCATGTATGTCATCATTTTTAAACAGGGACCATATACAGTAGAATCTGCATTAAGCAGCCAGCCAAGGGAATTTTTACAAGTGACTGCTTAACGGGAGTGGCTTCTTAATAAAATCTCGCGTTTTTTGTGCTGACATCAATTAATATTACGCTTGAATGCATTGGAAGCAAACATAAATACTTGCATTGGTAAATTTGGCTGTCGCTGAATCTCGGAACATACCTTCTGTAAATATGTAGTTTTGTACCAACCTTCAATACTACAGTGTAGTTCAAAAAAGTAATCAGAGAAAAAACTTGCCACCCACATGGAAAACACTATCATAAAGCAGCAGTTCAAAATTTTCAAAAGTACATTTTCAATTAATACCTACCCAAACCATCGCTTATTTCTGATATTACAGGTGGCGTCATATCAACAATAATACTCTCTGATTTGCTAACAGTTGTCAGCCCTGCAGCATTGGTGGACAGCACTGTCAGATATATTAGGGTATTATGGGCTAGTTTTAAGCCAGTGGCTGTTGCATGTTGATTTCTTCCCACACTAGTGAATGATTGAATCTGAGTTCCACCTTTAACAGTTCCTGAAATAAAACAACAGCAGACATATCAACTGTTATAAATTACAATTATTATACAATTGACTGGTCTTTGTGATTTAAATCCTTCATTTCTGCACCAGCTAGGACAATGAAGATGGAATTTCAAATAAATGAAGGAATCTAATATAACTGAATACAAATGTGACGTATCATTATTTCATATAATGGTAGATGCAACATGTCAATAGTACATTATTTATACTAGTTAAAATATTTGACCTGTAACATTTTTATTGCAAAGTTTGTGCGAGTGTCTTTATTTTGAATTGATTATGGTTTCAAGCTTTTAGACATTGCATAATATAACTTGTGACTATATTATGTAATGTCTCGCTCTCTCGACCATTAAACCACATTTAAAACCTTTAAGCAGGAACACATAATAGTAAATTTGATGTAAGTCTGTGGGATCATTGATTGATCCAGAAGCTTAACAGATCTACCGATCTGTCCAGTATCCACTACCCCCCTCCCTTTTCTCGTCACATTTAAAAATAATAAAAAGCTTTAAAGAGGGAAGAGGCATT
Organism: Patella caerulea; assembly: GCA_036850965.1. Taxonomy (NCBI): domain Eukaryota; kingdom Metazoa; phylum Mollusca; class Gastropoda; family Patellidae; genus Patella; species Patella caerulea. The sequence goes on from JAZGQO010000011.1 coordinate 22,459,641, forward strand.
AGAAAACTTACCAAGAGCCCATTGATAATCTGTAATAGGACTTTGATCATCTTTAAAATGCCAGGCAAGATGAAGAGATGACCAATAAGGTCTAAACACTGTATGATGTATTAAATGATTTGAATCACTTGTTAAATCTATATAATTAACTTGTTGTACATATACATCATCTACAGCTAATATCATATTTAATTTGTTGGTACCAATTTTAATCACTTCACTTGATTCTGTTGGCTGGAAAACGTAGGTAAATTTATTCCATAATATTAATGGCTGTCCCCCAACATCACATAATCCTTGACATCTCTGGGGATCTAGGTTAAATGGGTGGATCTCCTTTCCTAGTTGGACAAAACCTTCAATGTTGCGGTGTTGGGTAGTAACATCATGAGGATATCCTACATGCACTACAATGTGATACACACTTTGGACATTCAAATTTGAAACAGTTTGTTGTATTTCACCTTTCACTTTGATATAGGCACTGCCTTGTTTTGAAACAGATGACTCTGATTGGACGGTTTTAATACAAGCGGTAGAGTCAGCTTCCCAATTGGCTGGTAGTTGGTCATCACATTCCTTACTTGATTCTGTCACATTCTCTTCAAAAGATGGATTTTTGATGAGATTTTCACCAATATATTCTACATCAACAGGTACTGGTGCAGTGGTATCAATTGTCATACCATCAGACACAGCTACTTCAGACTTCAACCCACTTCCATCTGTAGCATATACTTTGCAATAAATCTTAGCACCTGAAAATAAAAAAAATATTAGGAAATTGGAAGTAGACATAAAAAAAAAAATCATTTTTTTGGTTATCCCCATACAGAAGCCATGAAACAATCATTGTGTTCAAGATTTAAAAATAGCATCAGTTGCTGTTAAGTAATGAAATGAGGTTTAAATTCCTACAGTGTGCTATGATGAAAATTTTGCCCAGGCAGCGGTGCTATGGTCTACTCTTATATCGAATTCCACTGCACAGTGATCTTTAAGTGAACGCCAATGTGTTTTTTTGTACCATCCAAACCACTCTACAGCTGTCCTTGCCAGGCCCTCCTTCCTGCATCACTGACAAGTGAAAAACCACACCAATGCAGGGATCGAACAGCTGACCTCCATGCTAGCGAGCCAGCATCTTACCCATTTAGCCACCATGATCCCCCAGATGCTGTTAAGTACTCCTCAACTACTTAAATACTAACTGAATGTTCACTTTAATTACAATATATCTTAATGGTATACATATATAATCCTCTTTATACTTACCTTCATTCAAAGGTGTGTTTAGGTTTACTGATACTCTAGTATTTAATCCTACATTCTGCCAGTCATGTATACTACAATCTGTAGTACTAGCATCAGTACCAATACACCAGTAATATTCAACTATACCACTATCACTATCACTAAAACCATACCATGATGCTGATACCAATGTTGAAGAACTCTGATAATCTTGATCATACATGTCTTAAAACACAAAATATGAATATTGATAAATAATATAGTTCAATAGTGATACCAGTGCAATTATTGAAAGTATGGCATATTTGGTATATTGAGAAAGTAGAGACACTCAATCTGGATTCCCTGAAAAACATCCATTGGCTGCCCACATGCAGAACAAAAGTGTAAGACTGGCAGTATTTCTGCTCAGGTGACGTAAGTAGCACATTGTATGTGTTGATCTAATGGCCAGTGGTCGTTAGAACATTGAGAGACTTAAGCATCCTATAGAGTCTGTGATTAAACTGTGAAAAAATATGTTGACAGAGAATAATCCAAGAATTTACTGAGACTCAATATTTATGGCAAATGGACAGTGACTAACAACAGATACAAACTGCAAATGGATTTTCCCTCAATCAAGTTTGGGTATGATTTTAGTCCAAATATATCATCAAATGACACATTTTGTACACAGGCAGGCATATTTAATTCATTGTTTGAAGCAAAGAATGGATGGTAGTAGTGTATGCCACAATTTAAAAACATAACACCCAATAACTTTTGTCTGGTGATTAATCAAATATAGATATATTGCATATCTATTTTATCATAATAATAATAATAATAATATGCACAGTTTCATGCTAGTATGCAGGCACTACACCGACTAGGTGCCATAATAGGCCATAAATAGATGAGTTTTTAAATTTCTTTTGAATGTTTCTAGGCTTGATGACAGTTTAATGTTCAGCGGTAATGAATTCCACAGAACAGGCAGAATATGAACAAACCATCTGTATCCAAATGATATGAGTTTATATTTTGGGATTATAAGAAGATGTTCTTTTTGAGAACAAAGTGGACGTCTTGGAAAGTATGGTAATAACAGGTGTACTAGATAGGAAGGCCCAGATCCATGTAAATACTTATACCCAAGGCACAAGAGCTTAAAATCCATTCTTGATTTAATAAGCAGCCGATGAAGGAAGGAACTCATATATAATGACATCTTTAATAAGTTCATATGTCAAGATGAAGAAATCTTAAATATAACACTATATTGATGCAGAAATTAAACTGTACCTACCATTACCATCATGTATAATACCAGAAGTAGGAGGTGTATTATCTATCAATATACCATCACTATTAGCCCAGCTAACTAATCCAGCTTTATTATAAGCTAATACCGTACTATAATATTCCTTCGCCTCTTGTAAATTTAAACTTGTAGCTGTATAAACAACCTCACTTTCTGCTATGTTGGTGGATGTCTCATGCACATTGTGTCCTATGTTAAATAGATAATATATTTCTTGATGAAAACTGAGAGCATAGAATCATAACTATTAATAAAAACTACCAAGAAGATTACATGTTTCTAATGATGTATCTTGCTGGCTATAACCCCGTTTACATTACAAGTGTGCCAGGAACGGTAGCAGACATGGCACAGTTAATTTTTTGTGGTGTCAACGGGTCTAACATAAGTGTGCCATACTGAGTACAGTGCTAATCTGGCCCACTGAAATGAGGTGTTCTGGGCAATGGGCAAGGTACCAGGCACGGCACAGTTAAATTTTCGTAGTGTAAACGCTATCCGGTCTGAGCTTGGTTGCAGTATAGAGTACTGGGCATGCGCGAAACAAACCTTGACCTTTTCCCCCAACAAACTTTGACAGTTCTGTCATCAGTTCTGTCAAAATGGCTACTCAAACTAAATCAACCATCATAATTGTTTTCATCCCCAAAATTTCATAGGGACTGAAATTAACTTTTCTGCGAAGACTTCCACATTTGGCGTGCTTGGCATGGTTCCGAGACAGGTTATTTCAGAGTAATGTAAATGGGTCAATTGTTCATATTTTCTTACTGGCAACATAAGAGACATAAATTTACCTTGTGGATGTGTGCTAAGGTATGGTTTAAAATAATCTAAACCATGAATTCCTCCTCTAAATTTATTTTTCCAGCCAACAATAACCTGATTACTAGATGTTTGATAATCTATATCTTTAGTACTGGTAATAGTTTCCAATTCTTTTACCTGGATAATAAACAAGTTTTTAAATTATTTATATTGTAGTTACATTTACTTGCTAATACATGTATATGTATTTCATTATGTTTATATAAAAATACTGAACACAATGAATAATATAGATGCCATCTTTTACATCTCTACCATTCAAACCCAGGGGGTAGGGGTGAGTGAGTGGTGAATTGTATCACTACATCTGTCATTGAGTCAACTGGAATGGTTTTGATTCCTCGATTGTACGTGACAAGGAGTAGGGTCACCTGTCCAACCTTGTGGATTTCCTCCAGGTCCTTCTTCTTCCTCCTACTCCTATGCACAAAAAAAATATTGAAATAAAAAAACTTGCCATGCAATACACAAATGTGGGCATAGAAAAAAATATAAATATAAATAAAAAAAAGACAAAAATAACCAAGAAAGATGGATCAGTTACTATCATCTTCATTTACAAAGTATTTAACTTACACTAGATCCAGCAAGACGACCAAGACTAGGGGCAGACTTCAGTACTACAATTCCAGGAGATTTAAATACAGCATACTTATCAGTATCATACCACGCTCTTACAAAGATGCTGTATGATATATCATCTTCCAACTCTTTATCTAAAATATATTTGATGTTTTAATTTACAATAAGTTGTGAATAACCACATTACTATATATTTATCAATTTAAAGATGAATAGAATATAAAAGTAATGGGCCCAAAACCGAATGACGTGACACACCAGCAATTACATAATATTTAATATACTTCCTTGACTTACCTAAAGCTAAAAATGCCATCATATTTTGACCAACATCGAACCAGGTCCTGTCTTCATCTGAATCAAATATACCAGTTGGTGTATCTTCATTTGAATGTCCAGCACTTATTTCATATCTGTATAATAAAACACTAAGTTGTAGAACAATAAAAGCGAATAGTTCGTTTTATACACACACAGACAAAAATGGGGCTTAACATCCACTCGACATAAACTAGGTCATTTCGGGACTAACATATGTTTCTTAAAATTTTATTTCAATTACTCACTTGCGCACAGGGGTCTTTAGCAGTGGGAGGAAAGCGGAGTACCCGGAGAAAACCCACGAGGTTGGACAGGCGACCCTACTCCTTGCCAGAGGTATCCAACATGCATGAATTTGTTTACACACAAATTCAGATGTGCCATACAGCTCTTGTACCCCTGTCTACTTGTTAAAATAATGTTTATAGGCAGGACAATTGCAGAATGAATGTCCATCGTTCCTAGTTTGATTAATACAGCATATTTTCAAATAGATTAATGTAAAAGAAGACAACGTTCACAAAAATGGATGTGCTCAAATAATAAAATTGCTAAAAATAATTATTCAGCTATAATGCCTTACTTATCTTCACAGCGATGCAATGCACCACTTCTAAATAACCAATGTGCCATGTTAGGTGCATGCACCAGAGGTAGGTCATGCCTGATTTAAATGATCACCTTCTTAATTATTTTACTCTAATAATCCATATCTACATTATATTCCTATTATCAAAATGGCTATTAAGGTTGTATTTTGTTGAATTAACAACATAGCTGTGTTTTATAGTGCTTAATAACCTGGCTGTGTAATTAGTATCATCGTTTGACCTGAATTAAAACTCAATATTACTGGACATTCTTACCTTATAACAGAGAGACCTTGTGTATTTGTAACTTGCCATCTTGCAGCTAAATAGTTATCAGAGGATGTGAAACGTGGCTGATCTGCAGCGGTCGACACTAAATCTGTAACTTGTATAAGGTTGTTTGGATTCCCTACAGAAATATACACAGAAATAAAGAGATGAAATTTAGAAGACGTCAAGTCAAATGTTTTTCTTTGAGAGTACTAAAGCTATTAAAAGAGTGAAGACTTTTAACACATAATTTCATTTGCACATTGGATTTACAATTTGAAACAAAGTTCTTGAAAACTAAATACACAGGTAAATTACCTTGGGAGAGATTGTTACAATTCACAGCAGCAGAACATTTTTTATCTTGTGCACCGCATGAACAATGTCCTTCACAATCATAAGGCTGACAACGTCTGACTAAATCTATTATTCCTCCTTCAACCAGTTCAAATTCAGAATGAGCTGGGAGACTTTTAAATCCAACCTGTGGTTAAAGTAAAGAGAACGATGTCAGTATAAGTTTCACATAAAAACAGCACAAAGTACAGTATAATGTATTTATTTCCTGCTTTAAATTTAAAATATGGCTTGGGGAACAGTTTTACTGTCATAGGCGTACGAGCTGGGGGGGGGGGGCATTTTGGGCACCAATTGCTGGGAAAATTTGGGCACACAATAGTACTTAGTAAAAGTATTGGGTTCTTGAATGTGTCCAACCTAACAGCGAATTTAAATTCAGAGTGTCTATATAGTTAGGCAATTACGTAAACAGAAATCTTCAGACTTAAATCCTCTATTGTTTGGAGCACAGTAAGCCACGATTAACTTACTAAGACCCCAACTACATTTTTGGGGCACCAACCACCACCGCCCCCCCCCCCCCAAGTCAAACATTTCCCTGTATGCCTATGTTTACTGTATGGGTATTACATTTACATGAGTCATAATTATTAGCAGCTTAGGAAGATACATCAAATATTCAGGACAAAGCTAAAAGATCCTAATATAGAATATAAATAAACATTAATACTAACCCCATTAATAGCCCAAAGTGATATGAATATTCTACTGCCAATTTGAAGTGGCTTAGTTTCAATAATAACTGTCTGTACCATTCCTTCATCATCAAAATCTGATCCAGTAACATGTGGGAAAGTTACTTCGCTACCATCCTAGATCACAAAAATCAGATTATATACAATGAGTTATAATATCTCTATTTAAAGATGCATTATGTCAGTTATAGATAAATAATAATAATGATAATAATAATGTCATTTGTATAGCGCTATTCCACACTCAAAGTATGTTCACAGCGCTTGTGATTCAGCTCTGCATAAAGTAAGTTCAACATAAAGGCACTACTAAATATAACGTCTAAATAAATAAGTCTTCAGCGAGGTTTTAAATGTTGACAAAGATGGGCATTTTTTAAGGTGAATAGGGAGATTGTTCCAAGATACTGCTGCGCTGTATTGAAAAGTTCGTGCACCAAATGTCTTTAGGTTGTAATTTGGAACCGTTAGTAGAGATTTTTCATTTGATCGAAGGTTTTTAGATGAAGAATGGTGATGAATAAGTTCATTTAAGTATGAAGGTGCTGTCCCATTCACTGCTTGGTATGTTAGACACAGCAGTTTAAATTCAATTCGTTCGTTAATCCGGAGCCAGTGCAATGATGTTAATACTGGAGAAATGTGATCGCGGGGATTAGTTTTACAAACGATTCTAGCTGCTTTATTTTGAATTCTTTGTAAACGTTGTGACTGTTCTTTTGTTATTCCATTTAAAGCACTGTTGCAGTAATCAAGTCGGGAAAGGATTAAACAACGAACAAGTGTTGAAGCAGCATCTTCAGTAATTAGGTGACGAATCGATCCAATATTACGAAGATGATAACTACACGTTTTACAAAGAGAACTAACATGGGATTCCATAGATAAATTACTGTCCATAATTAGACCAAGATTTCTAACAGATGTTTTAAAGACAATGGATGACTGCTCAATTTCAAGATGGTTGACTGTACAATTTTGTAACCTTCGAGGTGGGCCTATCAATAAGATTTCGGTCTTGTCTGAATTCAGTTTTAGCATGTTTCTGTCCATCCATGATTTTACATCTGTGACACACTTTTCCATGCTGGAGCACGCTTGGTTTTGGCTGGTAGTGTCTGGATGACAGAAGTCAATAATTTGTGAATCATCTGCGTAAAAATGGTGATTCATATCGTGCTGAGTTAAAAGTTTACCAAGTGGTTTTGTAAACATACAAAATAGTATTGGGCCGAGCACTGAACCTTGAGGTACACCACAGCTTAAAGATGCAGAAATCGAAAAGGACTTCCTGACAATGACAGCTTGTGATCGATCAGTCAAGTATGATAAAAACCAGTTGAGTACATTACCACTAAGTCCATATTCTAGTTCCAATCTTTTTAATATTTTGCTGTGATCTAAAGTGTCAAAGGCTGCTGACAGGTCTAGGAGAACTAGCATAGCTACATTGCCAACATCAACCCCACTCCTGATTGTGTTTAAAACATGATTTAAGGCAGTCTCTGTACTATGAAAGCTTCTATAAGCTGATTGGTATTTATACATTAAGTTGTTTGTTTCCAAATGTTTTAGGAGTTGTTTTTTGACTACTTTTTCTAATACTTTTGATAAGAAAGGCAGGTTTGATACTGGTCTATAATTCTTCAAGACTTCTGGATCCATGGAAGGTTTCTTTAGAAGGGGCTTAATAACAGCCTGTTTGAAACAGTCTGGAACAACACCACAATTAAGACTAGAGTTAACAATAGCGGTCAACACGGGAAGAAGGTTATCTTAGCTAGTATCAGGAGCAAAAAACGTGTAGGAATCTTGTCCAATTCACATGAAGTAGGTTTCGATGACAATATAATGTCTTTCAGTTCGGATTCTGTTACCTTATGAAATGAAGCAAATGTGTTACCATCGTAGGATCTATCCAGACATTCATCAGTTCCAGTTGGCGACAGTTCTGATCTAATCTTTGAAATTTTTTCTATAAAATAATTACAAAAGTTATAAGCTACCTCTGAATCTGAACCACGTGGAAGCACAACATCTTGAGGTTTTCCCAACAGATAGTTTAAAGTTGAGAAAAGTACTTTAGGGTTTTGCTTGTTGTCATTTATGTGATTGATGTAATGCTCCGATTTTGTCTTGTCAATGAGTTTGTTAGTATTATTACGAGCTGATTTAAATATATGTCGATTAGTCTCTGATTTTAATTTTCTCCAACTTCTCTCAGCACTGTGCCTGTTTTTCCTAGCCTCTGCAATTTCTATAGAGAACCAAGGAGTATTTGGCCGTTTGCGAATAATCTTTGATTTTAATGGAGCGTGTTTATCAAGAAGACTGGTAAGGACAGTGTGCAAGGAGTCTAACAACTGTGGTGAATCTAGTGTAAATGGAGGTTTGAGATTTATTGACTGATTTAATTCAAGGACAAAATCATCAATGTTGATATTTTTGATATCACGGAAAGTAATTTCAACAGAAGGAGCAACTGGTCTTTCAAAATCCACATCGAAAGTTATAAAGAAATGATCGGAGACTTGTTTATCGGAAACTTCCATGTTGTAGATGAAACTTTCATCTCTGGCAAGTACCCAATCAATTATGTGGCCACTATGGTGAGTTGCACATGTCACATGTTGTTTAAAGTCATGTTCATCTAAAATCTTCTGAATCTTTTTCGTTAGATAATTTTCTTTCGAATCATAGTGAATATTGAAATCTTCAAGGATCACAGTGCTTTCTTTCTTTTCATCTAGCACGTCACAGAGCTTTGTAAATTCCAAAACAAAAAGTTTATCTGTGGCATTATTGTTTTTTGATGGTGGGGGACGGTAAATACAAACAAAACGGAGCGTCTTTTTTCCACAACTTATGACACAACACAAGACTTCAAAAGAACTAAAGTGCAAAGGTACTTTAAATTGGTCTAACACAAGATCTTTAACATATATTACTCCTAAACCACCTCCTATTTTTCCAGTTCGGGGAATATGAATTATTTTATAACCATCTGGTAATAGGGCTGCTATTTTGGATTGATCACCATCTTCTCGTAACCATGTTTCAGAAATAAACAATGCATCTACATCAGATTCCAAAATCAATTCATGTACAGAAGTAGTTTTGTTTTTCACAGATTGAGAATTCCATAGTCCTAATTTTATAAAGTTTGACTTAAGTTCTTTGTTGTTATTTACAGTATCAATTTCACTAACTGAGTAATCAGTCAAACTATTTGAACAGTCATCTGATTTCTTTTGTTTCCTTTTTCCACCCCTTTTACCCCTCCTTGTAGGTTTAACAGTATTAATTCTGAGATCACACAAGACTCTGTAAACATTTTGATCAAGTCTACTTTGTTGACTAGAAAGTTCAGTTAATACTTCTCTATTAATCCGATTAGTTAACATGTCATTGGTAAAATTACTGGGGTTAAACAACAAATAGGCTGAAAAGTGCTCACTATGTACACCAAGACACACAAATATGCACAAAATCAACATAATTTGATGAAATATTTAGTTCCAAATTTAATCATATTACACTTTACAACATTATCGAGCTGCTATCCAAAAATCATAAAGTAGTATCCAGTAATGCCTTTGAAATATCACAAAACTTGCAGAGCTGATAAAGTGTGCTGCCTGTCAAGCGCTCACTCACTCACATAAAGAACTGACTGTTCTTGCTATAATAGTTCAAAAATAGATAACGCAAAATGAATATATATATTGAAAATTTTATTCAACTTATTTTATTCCGAGAGCATTTTATCAATACTTAAGTTTTGACAAGATGTGGCATAGATTGTTTATCATCATAACACGGGTAACAAGAACATGTACCATGTAATTATATATCTAGTTTCCCAACCACTGTGTTGTATCTCTATATCATTTATAATGTTGTAGGAATATTATACAGAGAGAGAGAGAGAGAGAAATGGGGTTTAACGTCCACTCAACACAAACTAGGTCATTTCAGGACTAACATATGGTTTAACTTTATTTCAATAATTTGCTTGCGCGTAGGGGTCTTTAGCAGTGGGAGGAAACCGGAGTGCCCGGAGGAAACCCACGAGGTTGAGAAGGCTCCCCTATCTCCATGCCACATACGCTCACACCAGGGCTCGAAACCACTACCGCAAGCCAGAGGTGACCGGCCAGCTAGAGGTCGAAGAGCGGCACTCTAGACCACTAGGCCATCCCAACCCCCCAGGAATGTTATACAATGTCACATCCAATTAATTACCTTGTTGAGATCAGTAAAGAAAGGTTTAGTTCCAACAGCGACTCTATATTCACTTATACCAGTATGAAGATCAGCAAATCCCAACCATCCAATGTTTATTGAATTTATCGTCCAGCTGTTCCATTCAATTTTATCTCTAATCAAACCAGCGGCATGGCTTGTGTCTACAGCAAACGTGCCTGAATTAAAGGAATTTAAAGTTTAGTATACTGATAGTAAAAATATCCAAGGAAATGAAGTAGTGATAAGACCAAATTTATACAGTTATGGTTTTGGTTTCAAAAGAATGAATGAAAGAAGATTTGTTTAATAATAAGATTTTATATTTTGCTGTGGCTTATATAAAACCAAAAAATATGTTAAATATTTCTGGTCCTAAGTTCACAAAGCATTCTCAGACTTAAATTGCCTTATTTTAACTAAACTATAGCCCTTTATAAAACTTTTGTTGTTTTCATTTTTCAAATACATCAAAAAGAAACTGCAAAGTTTTGTGTTTCTGGTTTCTGTTATTCAAGATACAAGACTTTGTAATTTACCTCTGGTAGGTGGCGTAGAATCAACTGTTATATCATCTGTAATACTTGACTGACACAAACCAGCTAAATTACAACCAACAACTTTAACTTTATATTTACTACCGTCATGTAGATCTAGACTTGAAAACGTATACTTAGTTAACACACTGGGAATCTGAAACACAATTTGAAATGGGCATAGTAGATTGATATGAAAATGAAGACTTTAATTCATCTTACATTCAGGGGACAGAGGGTGAAGTACAAAATATTTGGGGTTTTCACAAATTCAAATTATCTGCCCTTGATGATTTCATTGGCTACATATGTTGTTTCTATGAACCAATCAGTTATCATACCAGTCTTAGCGCCATTGTTTATATTCACCACATCACAGCATCTTGCACACTCAATTATGAGCTTTGCAAGACATTTAATATCAAAGAATTGACAAGCACACAAACTGCAATCTTAGATGCATTAAAATGTGAGTTACTTCCCTTTGCCCACGTGTTGTCTACTTAATGAATTTTTGATTAACTGATAAAAAAAATACGGGTTCATTAATATTTTTGTAGGTGTATAATCATTAACAAACAATCAGGCTCATCAAGTAATAATGACAAATCTGTTACTTACCTCAATAGCTGTAGCGTTGAAATCTCCCAATAAATGAGGTGAAAGAGAAATATACTGTCTCTCTATATCCGATTCATCATCTGTAAATTTCCATTCTATTTCAATACTAGATTTTGATATAACAGTTGATGATAAAATAGAACTATATGATGACAGGACAACTTTCTTGGTTACAACTGGTAATGTTGTATCGATCATAAAACCATTAGATGTTGCCTCACTGTATAAACCTGAAAATATAACCAAACACTCCAAAATCATACCTCAAATGTCTTAAATGGATACAAAATCTATCATTATTAACATATAGTAACTAGCTGTTTCAATATAGCAACTTTAGTTCTTAATAGGAACAATAAAAGAGAGAGAGAAAGAGAAATGGGGTTTATCATCCCCTTGACACAAACTAGGTCACGCAGATGAGGGAAATCTAAACTGCACAACTTGACTCAATGAAAGACCTTATGATGTAACATGCATGCATTAACCATTCGGCAACCCAACCCTCGAAGGAGCAATTAGGATTATTATGTTTTATATGGTGGCTGGTCTTTAGATTACTGTTTTCATGAGCATCAAAGCATCAATAAAACCATGGAATCATACCTGCTTTATTATAACATCTAACAGTTATATAGATTGCTGTATTAACAGGTAATAGTTTATTATCAGGTAAATTAGATCTGTAAGCTAGTTCAACCACAGGTAACTCCTGAGCCTTCAGTAATTCATCGCCTCCAGTCGTTGTTCCTACTCTCCATTCATATCTCTCAATACCAGATTCAGTATCTCTAAAACCATGCCATTTAGCACCAATAAATTTTCTGAAAAAAAAATTTCCATTACTTACATGAATAAAATATTGCCTTTATATTGACTATCAACATTGAAAAAAAATTAAAATGGCAAAATAAACATTGACTTTAAATTAAATTCAAAATGCAGCTATTATCATTTACCTTGTAGCCTGATATTCTATATCTAAATCTTTGGTACCATCTTGAACTCTTCCAACAATCGGTGCTGTGACATCAACAATGACTCCATCAGAAAAAGCAGAAGTACACATGTCAGCCATATTGCATCCTGTTACTGTGGTGATGTATTTGGTTCCAGGAACAAGTTTGGATTTTGGGAAGGTAAAAACTGAAATATTGATATTTTAAATCAGCGGTCTTAAATTCTTAAACTGAAAATATGTGTGCAGAATAAAATATTGTGTATCCTAAGTGTACATTTTTAGGATTTGAATATGAAATATAAACAGTGACTAGTTTTTAAAAAAGTAATTTCTTACACTGAGATAATCCAGTTTTTATTTCTGGAATCATGTCATCACAATCATCACAGGTACCAACTTTAACAGTATAATATTTCATTGATGAATGGGGATCATGGAATCCTTGCCATCTAACGGAGAGTGGTGATTGGTTAGTTATATAATCTACATCATCTCCATCTGAGTCCAGCACATCAATAACGTGTCCTACAGAAGGGGGTGTTGCGTCAACTGTTACTGGCCGTGATATTATTGTAGTAGATAATCCTGCACCATTAATAGCCTGTAAATATTTTGTATTACATTAGTGTTTTAGGATATATATGAAATAAATATAAGGTGAAGTATGAGAATATCAATTCACATATAGGTGTAGGTAAACTATCTACATTTAGCTTTTAATTTCATTTAACAACTTTCAGTGACAGATATTCAATTTCAGCCAGTCCTACTATAACCTGAACAGATTTACTCAAATAGCTTTGATTTTATAATTCCAATAATTCACCATATAAAGAAACCCTGTATACCAATACCGAGAATTGGTCAATAATTTTATGCGATCTGAACTCTGTTTTCAAAGTAAATATGTTGTGGACATTAATTTTAACAAGATTGGCATTTAAGTCTAGACAATAATAGATCTATCCAATCATAATTCGTTATATTACTTTTTAAATGTCATCATTACAATTACATTCTCTATATTTTAGAAATTGACTTAGTGATTAATTACTGTTACTTTTTATCGTCCCTATATAAAGAACTTTATTATGAACTAGAAATGAGCTTTTAACAAACTGGTGCACTAAATATATATATCATATTGTATAGTTATATTTTCACAGATAACATTAATTATACAACATACTTTTACAGTAACGAAGTAGGTATGACCATCCAGTAGCATTCCGTTTGTATTGGCTTCAGCACAATCCATGGGTGTAGTGGTATATTTCATGATGTCTTGGTGACCCGGTCTACTTCCTATTGTCCACATAAATTGACTTATACCACTTTCCATATCTTTGAATGACCCAGTCCAACTGAAAAGTAATTCAACAATGGGATTTTTTGAGAGAAATACTATACTCAATTAATTGTAGAAATTGAACTTGGTGTGGGTTACAGATTACATTTAGAAAATCTGTAGAAACGATTCCTGGACGATATATTCTGTAATTTTAATGGACAAATTGGCAATGGTGTAATGAATGATTTAGATTTTAATATCAAATTCACAATTGAAACAAACGATCTTCAAATCACATTCATAGACTGTACAAGAGTATTATTAAATTGTATATTTACCACATAGATAAGACATCATTCGACTGTATATAAGTATTAGTAAATTGTATTGGTTTCTGGGTTGCTAATGGTGGACTATTATCAATAACAAATCCTTTAGAATAAAGTGTTTTTGTTCTGTTCACAAAATCAGTGGCTGGAAGTGAAAACAAAAAAAAATTACCATAGAAGTTTTTATCATTTAGTTCATTTTATGTTCCAGGCAGTAAGTGTTAAATTTTTAAACTGATCTAATCATTATTGTACCTTTACTGCAGAACAAGGGCTCAATGAATATTAAATAATACAACACTCTCCAGAGTCTCGAGTCAAGACAACCAGCTCATTTACTTGCCACCTTGGTGCTTCTTATGGCAGCTACTGAATACCATTGGGACACTGGCATATAATCTTGCCCCTCCCCGGCTGCAAATGTCCACCATGTCATTTCAATTTAATCAAGAAGTTTATAGTGGACAAGCCAACAGTGAGGCTGATGTCCCCTGCCGATTTCTCAAAATTAAATAGAAAGTGGGACGGACTAACGAACAGACAGATACATTTTAATAGTGTCCTGCTTCCTTCGAAAGGTGGGGGAGAAAAAAGATTTCTTTAGTGTCATTTAGCCTCTGAGATGATTACATTTACTGAATGAGGTAAGTCTTCGTTGACTAATTATAACCTATATTTAAAAACCTCAGTTCTTTTTCTGATCTAGGTACTTATAACTGTATTCATTTAACAGACAGAACTGGACCTCATACAAGACTGAATCTGTCTAATTAATTTTCCTATTGTAATTTCTATATACATACCTTGTATAGTGACGTAATATGTGTGGCCATTTTGTAAAGAAAGATGGTGGAATACTTTATGATTAATCAATCCAACATTATGTTTAGTTACAATATCTTCTCCTCCTTCAACAGAACCTGTTCAATTATATATCAGATCATAGTTAAAAATCTAACATATTTAATTGTCATTGATTAAAAAATTCTAAAGAACATATTATATTTGTACTTTCAAAATGAACAGAATTCAAAAGAACAGATTATATTTGCACTTTCATAAGTAAAAAAAGTTATGAAATGCATACCTATAGACAAATGATATTGTGAAATTCCACTTGGATGAACAGTTATTCCACCATTTTCTTCTACATCAATAAAACTATCCCAGTAAACAGTTACATCACTGCTGGATGACTAAAATACAGACGAATACAGAATAAGTTCATATGTATCTGGTCAAGATATACAGACTATGCAAATTTCCCCCAAAGCATCGGATGACATTGTGCATTTCTATAATAACCTGATCAATATAATAACTTACCTGATATTTTAAGTCTTTCAGATTTTCTACCCAAACTCGACCTCCTGTAGGTGGTGTTAAATCTACTGTAATACCATCACTACAAGCATTCACTTCTGTTAGACCTTCCTTCCATTTCTCGTGACTCGTATTTTTAGCTTCTGCATGGATACAGACATGATATCGTCGACCATGTTGTAGACTTTCCAATGGGAGAATGTTGATAAATTCCTTGTCTAAAAGAAAATTTAAATCCAGCGTATAAGATGTTCAGTGGTGAATATAAACCTTGGGGACTAGACCAAATAACACACTCACACAAGCGGCCATGTTGTAATAAATTGCTTCATCTCACGATTCTCACTGTTTTAACATAAACAATGACTTGAAATAAATACTGATCGTGGTCCAAAATTCATGGAGTTTGGTCAAAATTCTATAGAGTGACTACAATTACTAGAAAGTGGCCATATCTCTTGATGTATTGTTTCGATAGAATTATCCTTAGCTCAATACTAACTATTCCAGCAAATCATTGGAACATCTGGAAAGTACTTACTTAAAGTTACACTATGGGAGATAAGTTAAAGAGATGGCAGTTCTAACTATAATAGTTAAAAACTAGATAGTGTGAAGGTAATTTGCTGAAAAAAGCATTTGAAATATTCACAAAGCCTCGGTCATCATTACTCGAATCATTAATATAAACAGCATAGTCTCGATTATCCACTTGATTGATTTAATTATCAACAGCCATTAAGCGGCATATATGAAGTTAATCCACCAACATCGAAGGCTAGCCTTGACATCAAGAGTTTATTATGGTCTGGATATGTTAATTAATGTCTAATTGATTATTTATATAACATTTCATGCCTACAGAAAGACCTGTAATAAGCAGATTTTGCTCTTGCATAATGCTATTTTAACTCTTTAGAGTGAGTATAGGTATGTTAATATGTACATTACAAAAGGGTGGATTTGTGTGAATAAGGAAATATTTTAGCAGAGAATATGATTACGACTCTAAAGTAAACCAGGATAAGACCTATCTTTAGCCCAATACTTGCTATTACTGAAAATTTAATCACAATCTGCTTGTATAGCTTCATTATAGTGATCACAAACTAATGTGGTTGACATTTGGTATTTGGTAATAATGTGTCTAATCAAATATCTTACCAGTTTCTCCACAAGCTAAAACAGAAGGGTGTGAGCAGGGATCCCTGATGGATACCTTGTTTCCTGTAAAATGTGTTACTCTTGAAAAAGACTGATCTTCAATTAATCCCCACTTATAATTTTGGTGTCTTAATCTTGACCATACAGCAGATATAATATTTTTATAAGGTGTATAATCTACATCTTGCTTAGACCAGACTGCATTCAGATCTAGTTTAATCTCTCTTCCCATAGCATTGGTGTTGTAGTCTACAAATAAAACAGGAAGAGTATTCAGTAAACACGAGTTGAACATCAACTATTTTCTTTGACATATTTGCTACATATGCTTCATAGACATTGTTGATTATAAAACTATGTACATATAGAGCTATGAATTTTTTGACATTTGTAAAATTATATTAATTTAGGTCGCCTTATTACCTGATGGAAGAATGACTTTTGACATAAAACATTACCTGCATTTACTGGTAGTCCTGTAGCATCTATAACAGTAGCTGGTTTGATTAAAACAGGATCTATTGCAGAACAGTTTTTAACATCTGATGATATTATGGTTGATAAGCCAGCTTTATTAAATATTCTTATAGCTAACCTTCTACATTCACTAAAATCAACTTCCCCATCTAAATTGATTGTAAACTGAAACTAAGACAACAAAAGATATTAAAATCCTAACAGGGCAGAATGAAAGTTGAATACAGACTACTTTTAGTGAAAAAGCATTTTGGTCCTCAAATTATTCAAAGCAAAGTACAGCTATTTAGAGCTTACATGGGTTTCTATTGATTTCAAACCACCAACTTTATTTATCCTAGGCAAATAATTAGTAATAATAAATTTGATAATTTGTGTGCAAGGTAGCTCATCATTCTTCATGAAAGTTACTGTCTACTTATGTGTGTTTAATTTCATAATATATCACCATTCTTTACATCAACGTAGTCTATTTATTTCTTTGAAGTTATCTGGGGTATTGTAATATGTTTTAAAAATTGTGACTACTGTTTACTAATTGTTACTGATACAATGTCCAAGTAATCCAATGTTAAAATGTAGCTAAAACATATGATATTCTGTAACATAAAATAGACTTTTACCTGTGTCTCACTGAGCTTCTGAACACCATTCACCTTATTCCATTTAGTAAATAAATGACTATTGTGTTTGTTATCTGTTAAACTCCACATATATTCATCTATCGAAGACTCAACAGAGCAAACTTTATCCTCTGTGTTACTCTGGTAAGTCAAGTCAACATTTAACTGAAAAACAAAAATTCCACGAATGTCATCTTATGTCCAAGATGTGTTCATTTTTATACTTTGATCTGTTATACGTGTATATCCAACACAAGTTCAATAACTTATATCCAACACAAGTTCTATAACTCAATTCAATGTGGAAAGATCATGTTCCTTTTATTTAAAGGGGAACCAGTGGCTGAGTTGGTTATTAGACATTGGCTAGTGGGTTTCCCCCTTGTCGGTGACAGAGGGCCTGGCAGAGGGCGACATATAGTCATTTGGGTGGAACAAAACACTGAGGTCCTGTGTACACATTGAAGTGCATGTAAAAGATCCCTTTCAGTATAAAAGTAGGCCATAGTACCGTTGTCTGGGCAAAATTTCCCTGATAGCACACTGTATGGCATATGCCTGTCTCCATTAGCCCAGTTTGGAGCAGAACAGTAGGACATTGAATCCCATTTCATCTTTATTTAAAGAATTTAACCTGATATTAGTTACCTGTGAACCTTGCATCATTTTGTAGTCTACTTTCATTTTAGGTTTATCTGGCTCACTGAATATCGTTACACCATTACTGACCACAGGCTGAGAACAAACATCCCCTGAACAGAACCTCACACTACTTCGATATGTCTTACAATAATCCAGTGTCACCGGCTGGGATATTCGACCAGAATTTGATAGAAAATTCTTTTCATGTACATTACTCCATATATCATCTGTTAAACAAAATGTCAAACCAAAGTGAATCTTAACGTTTAGTAAATAATTGTAAAAATGATATTCGTAAGACAAAAATCTGTTGAAATTACTAGACAATACAATGTATTAAAGGTAAAATAGTTATCTTTACCTGTATTTTTCTGTCTAACTTGTAAAGTCCATTTAACATCAGGATATATATGTTGATATAGATCTGATATCGTCCAGTGTGCCATGTATATAGAAGTTGACATCTGGTAGTCTATATCAGATTCACAATTCCCCTTCAAATTCTTTATAAAAACAAAAAAAAATAATATTAGTACATCTCAAAAAATTATATTACTACACCATATTCTAACTCATGACGTCTACTGGCATACTATCTCCATTGAGGGAGACTACCACTGTCTGGCCGTTCAGATCATTTCTATTACGTTTTTCTGGTAAATCATTCATTTCTTTGTTTTTCATTTTGGTTGAAGCCTGTATCATTGCAGGCCTGGAACTGTACAGCTCAGTGGATGCCTACAGCTGGCAAGTAAGGATCCATTCAAATAATTAGATATTTGTTGTTTATTTCTTGCAATGTCTGTATAATTTTTCTTGTCCATAAGTTTTGCTTTTTTTTTATTGTTGGACGGTCCTTCTGCAGTATTAATAGAAGCAATTACCTTTTGCAAACGATGCTAATAAAGCATTCTAGAATAACATGAATAACTTTCCAAAATACAATAATATGATATGAGTTATAACTTTAGACATTAAACATCCCTAATGTATTAAAGTGATCTTACTTGTTGTGCATGGTGGTTTGGTAGCCAGGTTAATTCATCATCTGTTGAAAATAAACAATTGAAAGATTAAAGATACATTATGGGAAATTGGATAACGAGTTGGCAGTTCTCACTATAATAGTTAAAAACTTGCTAATGTAAATGCAATTTCCTGAAAATTTCAGTCAAATTGATCCACTATGAACCCAGAACTAAGTGAATGAAAGTTCCACTTATCCTCAATCATCATTACTAAAGTCGATAAGACAAAACTAGTAGTCTCAGTTATCCATTTAATCCAACAAATATCGCAGGCAAGCCTTGACATTGAGAGTTGATTATGGTCTGGACAAGTTGATTAATGTCTAATTACCGGTAATAGTTTTTACAACATTTTAGGCCTAAAGAAAGACCTACAATACTCCGATTTTGCTCTTATATATTGTATGTTTAATTTAGTTCGTGAATATCTTAACATGATAATCAACAGTGTCAATTATATAATAGAGCTGTATGTGGACAAAGAAACACTTCCAATGGCAGTAGTACAGACATTTAAAAAAGAGGGTCTCAAAAGCTATCCCTGTAAAATACTTGATTAGCTTCAAATCAATTTTATATTTATATTTATGAGTGCATAATGTTAAAACACAGTATAAAATAAAATGATTGTATTACAAATAATTCTCAATTGCTCTTTAAATGGGTAGCTTGTAAAAACTGAATTTAAAAGAAATGCGCACAAGACCAAAAGATTTAAGCCACTCAGGATAGATTTGATGTGAAGTTATATTAATTACCTTGTTGATTACAACCAGGACCATCGTTTATCTGAACAGTAGAACTCAGATCAGAATCCTTCTTAACAATGGTGATACCATTTGATGATGCCTTTGTCATGCCAGCATCACTTTTAGCAGTTACTGTTACATAATATGTCTATAAAATAAATTCATGTAATCTATCTATTGTCCGGTGGTGAATTCATGTAGCTAACAGTTTTGTATTCATCTTGACATTTTGTTTGTGTTGTCAATTAACATTGGGAATCATTGAAAATCACTAATTATTTACTTCTTGTATTATATATTCAGGTAATCTGCATCAATTCCAAAAGACAAAAACGATAATTGCTGCCTCTTATAAGCACAAAATCAAACAGCCTTCTAAACTGTTGTAACCAAAGAACCTATACAACTCTTACATAGTTATATCCCCTGAATGATTTTCAAAGACGTTTGGTTATGATTAAAGATTCTTGTGTTACACTAGAGAAGAACTAAAACAATTAGCATCAAAAATCGATCACTGTGAATAGAAGACCAGACAGGGGGCATCACGACAACATACTAACACATAAAAAATATGGGCATATCAAACTTCTACATCTTTACCAACCTTGTGAAGTTCAAGACTAATTCCACGGAATGTATGCCTTGTTTTGTCTCCAGTATTTTCCTCTGTAATATCACTAAAATATGGTTTTGACCCAATGCCAACACTATAAGTAATGTGCTGAGCTAAATCCTCAGACTCAAATCCAAACCATCTAGCAGTCAATTTACTGGTTGATAATTGGAAATTACTGTCATCTAATTCCTTAAATATTAAGTATAGTGTCAAGTAATAAAACAAAACATATCATGTTTTCATGGTTTATGAAATGATACAAGTAAATACTAGACCTATCAAACAAGTACAATGTATGTTGTTCAATATAGAATACTCCCATTTCAGAAGAAATTTACAAATAAATTATTCAAAAATGGCATGACATAATTCTATATTTTGTTTTTTTATTTTGATGTGAATTTCATTGAGTCAAACTTACAGTAACACCGAATACTGCTGTTTCTTCTGGTTGGACAACTTCAAACACGACTCCCATGGCTGGTTTTCTGGTATTATGAACATATGGTTTAGATGTGAACACACTGTGTAATCCAACAATATTCTCTACTCTTATAGAAATATAGTAGGTAAAGCTGTGATGTAAATCCCAGTGAAGATCAGCAAGAGTAAAAGCTGTACAAGAAGGTGGTGTTGCTAGGTTACAACTTCCAGCTGATTTTAACGGTGAATAAGGTAATACATCTTGAGCTCCCTCTGAACTCCCTGAAACATTATAACCATGAAATCAATTAATATAGTTACATTTAGATAAAAGAATTTGCACGCGGATATGCTGTCAGATTAATTTCATAGACTAGAATAGAAATAGAATTTTTCCTATCCTTTGGGTTAATTATGTCACCTAGTTAAATTGAAAACTTTTTGTTTGTTAAAAGCATGAAAATTCTTTTAGGTCTTGTGAAACGGATGATGATCAAAATAATGATACCAAAAGTACCTCCTCCCTAATTGCTTATATTCCCTGAATCCCAAAATAAAACCAGACATAATTTTTCGTGTCAAATTGGGAATTTTCTAATCTGATTCAAATACAGATTTATATTTCCATTCGTTTGTTTATACTTTTGATTGTCTACACTACATAAACATCAGGCCAGTAGTTTTCACAGGTCTCATCAGAGGTCATATGAGCGGCTTTGACCTTATGATGTGAGACATTTGATTAACCAATCAGCATTGGTGTTTCTAGTGGATTACCTACAGTTCTGTGCACCTCATGCCAAAAGCTCACCGTAACAAACCGTTTCATTGGCTAATCCCTGACATCAACCAGAACACGTCAGTGATAACTTTTCCAGATCCTAGTGTAGTATAGACGAGTAAACAAAATTTTGAACTATAAAAACCAAAACGAAAAATTATGTAAGTTTTAATCAGATTGGGAATTTTCAAGCAAATAAGAGCATGTTTTGGGGCAGTAATCAGGTTTTTCAGAGTATAGTACCTTTATGAAGAACTGTCATAGATAAATCATAAGTGTGCATGGATCCCACAAATATGATAATGAAAACAAATGACATGATAACCAACCAATACTTAAATATATAAACCTACCAACAGCAGCTGTAAATTTTAGTTGTGTTGATTCAGGATCAGAAATAGTTTCTCCCGACCAATCAGCTTTGAGTATCCCATTTTCAAAATTAACGTTTACCTCTCCATTAAATGCTGGTGGTATAGTATGTACAGTAATTGGACCTAGAACCTGAAATAAAATGTTTTATTTATATATAGTCACATATTATACACAAAATATGAAAAACAATGTTATGTCACATGCCTTATATATATCTGCATTTTTTTTTATTTTGCCTTAAAAGTGATTCAAAATGTAAACATTCATTAGACCTGAGTAAACCAAAATACAAACATGAATTTATATGTAGCTTTTTACTATATTCAAGATCAGGATTAGATTAATTTGTTGTTATTCTCAACGTAACTTTGAATAAAGATTAAAACGGAACATTATAACTTCATAACTTTGAATAAAGATTAAATTGGTACATTAAAACACTATATTCTATCAACAATTTATCTTGTTTTTTTCTAAAAATTCAACTAACCCGGAATGTCTCTTTACCAGCTTTATTAGTAGCTTTAATACTAATGTAGAATTCAGTTCCATCGCTAAGTTGTGGATGGTAACCACGGTACCAAGAATGATGATGTGTAGAAGTAAATGGCAGAAGATCAGGAGCAGCCACAGAACTTCTAGAAGATGCTAGACCAAATTCATAGTCATAAATTCCTATATTTCTTTGACTACCCTGAGCTGTCCAATTAACATAAATCTGAAAAGATAATAACTCTAAACTATAAAGATCCCTCTTGTACACAAGTCAACATTTGTGGGCAAAAATCAAAAATACTAGATGATCCTGGTCCAAATGTTGCTTAGTAAGTAATTACATTATGTTACAAAGAAGTGTGTCCTATGTACATCAAGATAAATTACTAACTGCAAATCAAATAGTAATTAACTATATGTAATAAAACAGTCCCAGAAAGATGATGAATGCCATTTATCTTTATTTTTGGAAAATATTCAAACCATTTTCATAATCTGTACTTACATGAGAATGCATTGACAGATACATCTTGAACATAAATGAATTTGGCATCGGATCTTTTGAACAGAACATTTCAGCTGGGAATTGATGAATGCTCCCATTGGAAAATCTTTCATAAGGAAACAAATCAGCAACTTCTACACCTTGTGCTTTATTCCTGAAAATATATTTTGGTAAATATTAACGACGTTCACATAGTTATAAATGTCTCTTAGGGCACCTGACAGAAGTACAGGACACTTCATAAATCATATTTGGTTATACCAACATATTATTAAGATTTCAGCTTCCCTGTGCATGTGACATGTCTTGACAAACTAGACTAGTATTAGCTGCATATTACTGGTTGTAAATCGGCTTCCAATCCTGATTTTATCTTAGAGCGACATTCCCTCATTTATTCTCTACAGTTCATTGGAACCATAATTATCAAAATAACGGTTTTATACTTATGACCTCTTCGGCACAAAGTAATACAATTTTAAAATAATGGTGTTATTGTTATACTTCAGATTAAAAAAAACTACATGTATGTTAATTTTCTCCAAACTTACATACAAGCTGTATCCGGGTCTTTCAGTAAATATCTACGTCTAGTGTCCGATATGAAAGACACTTGATTATTTTCTTTAATTAAACCACCTTTAATTCTAGCTCCTTCAATATCTATTTCCTTTATAATAGGTAATGTTCTGTCTACAAGAACTCCATCAGAACAAACAGGTTTAGATACTTCTAAAGCTCGGTTATAAGCTACCACAGTGATATAGTATTTACCATCAGCTGGTGCTGTCCATGAGGCATGGGTTGATGTAGTCTGCTTTACATCCTGTAAATAAATAAAGTTTATATGTTAAAACTCATATGGTTATGTTCGCCATGTCAGGGGGAGTTTTTCAAATTCCAACTGCCAGAGGATATATCGTGTTCACTACAAATTTGTACACAGGACAGTGTTTTTTACATATCATTCAAATGAATAAAATGTCTAAATCTAAGAACCAGACATTAATTTTGTTATGGGTTAAATTTGCTCTATGACATAGTTAGCAATCAGCATTATGCTTTATTCTCTTAAATTGTTTTAATTGGCTCTCCTGTTCTACACTTAGTTTGGCTTTTTTGACAGTTTTTTGCAACTAGTGTGGTGCTTTTTCTTTCTTGCTCTCAGTAAGGCCTTTTTTGTACCAAAGATACAACTAGTTTGGGAATTCATGCTGGACCTTTTCTGCTCTGCAGGCAATTGTGCACAGGCAGGATATGAGTTCAGAAACTGTCTATGCTAATTTCATTTGGTGGTTTTTGCACTTTTATAAATGTTTTAAGTTAACCATGAGACTCCATTTATTATGAAATCAGATAAAATTTACATGCACTTACATCTCTCTCTGCAAGATCCAAAGCAAATTTACTTGCATCTAAACAAGTTTTACCAAAACCATATTGATAGAACTTAACGCCACTTTCTCTATCAAAGAAACCTTCCCAGTGGGTAAAAATTTTTCTATCTTGCTGAAAGTCAACTTCTGGTGTACCATATTTGCCATCATGGACAGTTCCTTCGTGAGGTGGAGTAGTATCAATTGTTATCTGAATGGAACATAAAATGGTAATTTACTGCATATATGTATCTTTCTTTGATAATTGTAATATCTCTGCTATAATCTTTTTAATTAAAGGGAAGTTAATTCAATTTCCACTCGCAATTTATTGATGTATAGAACAGATTTGTGTAATCTTTTCATGTACTTTCCTTGGAGGCAAGCAAACTACATAGGCCAATGGGAACAATGAACCCAAAATTACTAACTGATGCAACAATAGCTAAAAAAGTTGGTTTTGGTTTTTCAAAAGATAGGCTGGCACTGCCAGGCAGGATACGCCCACATTTTCGAGAGATGGATAGAGAACAAACAATACATAAAGTGATTTTTCCTACATCATTAAGTCCTGTATTTCATACTGTATTGGGAGCAGCCATTTTGTTGGTCAGTTCCATTCATGAAATTCGAAGTCGACAATGATTATGGTGTGACGGTACACAACCTAGAAATGTGACTTTTCGTCAAAATCAGATAAGAATTGTGACCTGTACAGAGTCAACAACCATGATATACCATATCTTTACACTATTCGCGTACAAACGGCGACCATTTCGTCCGGCAATTTTGGTACCATTTTCACGAAATTTGAATAATTCAGGAAGTTACGATCCGATATGCGCAAATACCGAAAGGAACCAAGATCTTTGGGTTATAACCATGCATTTCAAGTTTCATCAAAATCGAATTAAAATTGTGACCTTTACAGGGTCCACAACCTTGATATACCATTTTTTAACAGTATTCACGTACAAACGGTGGCCATTTTGTATGGCAATTTTGGTCTGATTTTCCCGAAATTCGAACTCAACCTTCCTTACGGTGTAACGGTAATATAATCAAACGTTTTTTTAAATCGGATAATAATTGTGACCTCCAAGCTAAAAAAAAAGGCGATTTTGCGTATAATCAGGGGCCATAATTCAGGAAGTTACGATCCGATATGCGCAAATATCGAAAAGAAGCAAGATCTTTGGGTTATAACCTTGAATTTCAAGTTTCATCACAATCGAATCAAAATTGTGACCTCCACAGGGTCCACAACCTTGATATACCATTTTTTAACAGTATTCGCGTACAAACGGCGGCCATTTTGTATGGCAATTTTCGTCCGATTTTCCCGAAATTCGAACTCAACCTTCCTTAGGGTGTAACGGTGATATAAACAAACGTTTTTTTAAATCGAATAATAATTGTGACCTCCAAGCTAAAAAAAAGGCAATTTTGCGTATAATCAGGGGCCATAATTCAGGAAGTTACGATCCGATATGCGCAAATATCGAAAGGAAGCTAGATCTTTGGGTTATAACCATGAATTTCAAGTTTCATCAAAATTGAATCAAAATTGTGACCTCCACAGGGTCCACAACCTTGATATACCATTTTTTAACAGTATTCGCGTACTAACGGCGGCCATTTTGTATGGCAATTTTCGTCCGATTTTCCCGAAATTCGAACTCAACTTTCCTTAGGGTGTAACGGTGATATAATCGAACGGTTTTTTAAATCGAATAATAATTGTGACCTCCAGAGGGACCACAAGCTAAAAAGGGTGATTTTTCGGACAATCAGGGGCCATAATTCAGGAAATTACATTCCGATAGCCGCAAATATCGAAAGGAACCAAGATCTTTGGGTTACAAACATGCATGTCAAGTTTCATCAAAATCGGTTCAAAATTGTGACCTCTATAGGGTCCACAAGCTAAAAACGTGATTTTTCGTACAATCAGGGGCCATAATCCATGAAGTTTTGATCCGATACATGCCAATATCGAAAGGAACCGAGATCTTTTGGGGATAAACCTATATTTCAAGTTTCGTCAAAATCGGATAAGAATTGTGACCTGTAGAGAGTCCACAAACAAATTGTGGACGGACGTCCGGACGGACGTCCGGACGGACGGACGTCCGGACGGACAGGGGCGACGACATAATACGTCCACATGAAAATGTGGGCGTATAAAAAGCAAACTACAATGCAAACCTTTTTAGTGACGGTTCTTTTTAATTTAGCTTGGTTCATCACAGTAACCACAATACGGTAATCATGATCATGAGTACCAGTGTTTTTATTATTTAAGATGCCTTCACCAGTTGTAGTTGTTGTGGTGGGTTTAATTTGAAAATGACGGTGGTAACAAGTGCCTAGTGGTATACAATAACAGTTGTGCCCTCTAGCAGCTGACCCATACCTAGCTCGGCATTCTTCAATATTCTGGAAAAGATGAAAATAGACATTTTCAATAATTTTGTGAGATGAAATGAATTAATATCAACAATATTTCTTTTAGTAGCTAATTCCAGAATCCATTTACTTCATTTGATGGTATCTGTGGGCTTACGATGTTCATGTTTCCATCTAATTGTTTCTAACTATTACGTTGGAGAGGGGTGATATATAAACCTTGTCCTGTTCCCCAATCCTTTCAGTTATCTGAATAAATATTGTTTAAAAAAAAAAAAAAAAAAAAATATTACGTTACCGTAGTTTCTCCTTGTGGTGGTATATGTTGTGACCCATGTTCAATTTGAGTTAAATGATCTAATATCTTCCATTCAACAGTCTCTATGCCACTATGATCATCATAGGCCACCCATTCGATACTGTAAAATATAAACATGCATATGTATTACTTGTTGGATACTCAAGAACTATAGCCTTGACCGTCTTTAATCAAGGCCTAAAACATTTACAGGGTCATGCCTGGCAATCTATCCTTATATAATATGTAAACATTTACATGCTATTTTGTTTTTCAATTTTAATTATTAGCCTTTGTCATTAATGATGTTCATGCTTTTTTTCTTCTTAAAATGTTTTGTGGATATTTGTATGCCGCCTCTTATGGGGTGTTTAGATACAATAAAAAAAATCTATCTAAAAAATCTATGCTGGGTGCATCAGATATATTTACACAGATATAGAAGGTATACATGGACTAAGTATGTTCCAAAGAATAATCTTTATCATTTATAAAATTAGTACACGTTAATATCATTATTTATATACTGACAAATATAATATAATATTAATCATTATGTTAATGTCAATATCCATTATTATAATTACGATGATATAAATATTATTCACAACATCAATATTATACATTCTGTACCTTCAAATATAGAATACAAAAGTGACAACATATCCATACTTACGATTGGCAATAAAAGAATAAATGAACAAAAGCAACAATGCGAACTTACACTAATTTATCAAGTTCTTCAACTCCGTGAACAGCCAGGTCAACCTCATTTCCTTTTGTTAACCAGAGATTTTCAATTACAGGTGCTGAACTGTCGAAGTTTACACGGATCATCTCCAATTGGGATCTATTCATAATGTCGACGGCTCTTACAGCATATGCTAGGGTATCACCATCTTTGGCATTTGGAGTTATTGTGACTGTTTGCTTTAATCCTAT
Organism: Patella caerulea; assembly: GCA_036850965.1. Lineage (NCBI taxonomy): Eukaryota > Metazoa > Mollusca > Gastropoda > Patellidae > Patella > Patella caerulea. Next base: position 22,488,059 of record JAZGQO010000011.1, read on the forward strand.
GTCCTTAAAACTACTATTAGGCAACTCAATCAAAGTGCTTCCACCTTTATGATCCGTTTTAAAGGCAGTAAGAAATTTGATAATTCCTAAAAGAGCGAAAGAAAATATACAAGGATTATATCAATGAACCAATGCCCAGAAAAGACAAAAAAATAAACAGAAATAAATGAATAAATGAACCTTTGTACCATACATGGCAAATGAAATGAAAAAGATAGGCTGGCACTGCCAGGCAGGATACGCCCACATTTTCGAGAGATGGATAGAGAACAAACAATACGGAAAGTGATTTTTCCTACATCATTAAGTCCTGTATTTCATACTGTATTGGGAGCAGCCATTTTGTTGGTCGGTTCCAGTCTGATATTCATGAAATTCGAAGTCGACAATGATTATGGTGTGACGGTACACAACCTAGAAATGTGACTTTTCGTCAAAATCGGATAAGAATTGTGACCTGTACAGAGTCAACAACCATGATATACCATATCTTTACACTATTCGCGTACAAACGGCGACCATTTCGTCCGGCAATTTTGGTACCATTTTCACGAAATTCGAATAATTCAGGAAGTTACGATCCGATATGCGCAAATACCGATAGGAACCAAGATCTTTGGGTTATAACCATGCATTTCAAGTTTCATCAAAATCGAATTAAAATTGTGACCTTTACAGGGTCCACAACCTTGATATACCATTTTTTAACAGTATTCACGTACAAACGGTGGCCATTTTGTATGGCAATTTTGGTCTGATTTTCCCGAAATTCGAACTCAACCTTCCTTACGGTGTAACGGTAATATAATCAAACGTTTTTTTAAATCGGATAATAATTGTGACCTCCAAGCTAAAAAAAAAGGCGATTTTGCGTATAATCAGGGGCCATAATTCAGGAAGTTACGATCCGATATGCGCAAATATCGAAAAGAAGCAAGATCTTTGGGTTATAACCTTGAATTTCAAGTTTCATCACAATCGAATCAAAATTGTGACCTCCACAGGGTCCACAACCTTGATACACCATTTTTTAACAGTATTCGCGTACAAACGGCGGCCATTTTGTATGGCAATTTTCGTCCGATTTTCCCGAAATTCGAACTCAACCTTCCTTAGGGTGTAACGGTGATATGATCAAACGTTTTTTTAAATCGAATAATAATTGTGACCTCCAAGCTAAAAAAAAAGGTGATTTTGCGTATAATCAGGGGCCATAATTCAGGAAGTTACGATCCGATATGCGCAAATATCGAAAAGAAGCAAGATCTTTGGGTTATAACCTTGAATTTCAAGTTTCATCACAATCGAATCAAAATTGTGACCTCCACAGGGTCCACAACCTTGATATACCATTTTTTAACAGTATTCACGTACAAACGGCGGCCATTTTGTATGGCAATTTTCGTCCGATTTTCCCGAAATTCGAACTCAACCTTCCTTAGGGTGTAACGGTGATATAATCAAACGTTTTTTTAAATCGAATAATAATTGTGACCTCCAAGCTAAAAAAAAGGCGATTTTGCGTATAATCAGGGGCCATAATTCAGGAAGTTACGATCCGATATGCGCAAATACCGATAGGAACCAAGATCTTTGGGTTATAACCATGCATTTCAAGTTTCATCAAAATCGAATTAAAATTGTGACCTTTACAGGGTCCACAACCTTGATATACCATTTTTTAACAGTATTCGCGTACTAACGGCGGCCATTTTGTATGGCAATTTTCGTCCGATTTTCCCGAAATTCGAACTCAACCTTCCTTAGGGTGTAACGGTGATATAATCAAACGGTTTTTTAAATCGAATAATAATTGTGACCTCCAGAGGGACCACAAGCTAAAAAGGGTGATTTTTCGGACAATCAGGGGCCATAATTCAGGAAATTACATTCCGATAGCCGCAAATATCGAAAGGAACCAAGATCTTTGGGTTACAAACATGCATGTCAAGTTTCATCAAAATCGGTTCAAAATTGTGACCTCTATAGGGTCCACAAGCTAAAAACGTGATTTTTCGTACAATCAGGGGCCATAATCCATGAAGTTTTGATCCGATACATGCCAATATCGAAAGGAACCGAGATCTTTTGGGGATAAACCTATATTTCAAGTTTCGTCAAAATCGGATAAGAATTGTGACCTGTAGAGAGTCCACAAACAAATTGTGGACGGACGGACGTCCGGACGGACGTCCGGACGGACAGGGGCGACGACATAATACGTCCACATGAAAATGTGAATACGAATGATAAAGTGAGAGGAATCCAAAACCATTTAAATAACATAAACATAGACAGGATCAAAGTCATAATAAACTTGATACAGTGACACCAGTAGTAGGAGTGGATAAAAACAAAGTCAAAGGTATCACAAAACCATCTTTTAAAGTATCTAACGTTTCGTAGATAAAAATCTACTTCTTCAGAGAATATAAGTTACAAAAATGAGGCAGTTGAAATTCAAGGTTAGTCGTGGTAACAAGTGATGTCATAATGTAAATATGACGTCATAACATTGATGACATAATAATTATAAAGGGTGTAAAGTTAAAAAAAATTTAAAATTAATTTACAGGCATTTCATTTAAACCATAAGGCCATACAGTATTTAATCTGTGGATCCAAAGTGATTCAGCAATATTAAGTTTAGTTCTATCATTCTGAGGGATTTTATCGAGTACAGTGCAAACATAAGATTCGTGACCGAGTGTATTAAAATGTGGGGCAATGTGGGGGGATTTTCCAATTTTTTTTAGTTTAATGTTACTTCTATGGCTGTTAAGTCTCGTGCTAAAAGGAGTGATAGTTTGGCCTACATATTGTTTTTTACAAAATTGACAAGTTATACAGTATATTACATAAGAACTGTGGCAATTTAAACAATTAGCTTTAATATAAAATTTTTTTTGGTCTATACTAGTAATATGATTGGTGGTTTCCATAGTTGCACATGCTTTGCATTTCGGTCTGTTGCAAGGTTTGCATCCTCTATAAAAATTATTATTAATTACAGGCACTTCTGTTTTTTTCAATCTGTTTACTTCTATCAACTGACCAATGCTCCTGCATTTTTTCTGTGAAATTACAATTTTAGAATTATCCAGTAGTTTAGACATACGGGCACTAGTCTCTAAAATTGAAGTGTCTTGAGCTAAGGTACGTAAATTTGGTTGACGGGGGTCATAGGTAGTTACCCAAGGTATAACTTTCTTAACATTAAAATCTTTAATAGTGTATTGTAGTAATTCATTTCTGCTTTTTTGATGGACTTTGTTGAATTCTTTTTTGATGACATTATTTTTATATCCGCATTGTTTAAGGTAGGTTTCAAATTTAGTTAAATGGTAGCTGGTCCATTCAGGTTTGCTGCAAATACGCTTAATGCGGATGGCTCCACTGTAAATTATTGAATTGAAGATATGATGAGGATGGCAGCTGGATGGTTTAAGGTATTGATGACTGGCTGTTTCTTTGCAGAATAAATTAGTTTCCAGTTTGTTGTTATGATTGATGACTTTAACGTCTAAAAATGAGACTTCAGCATTACTGATATTCATAGTGAATTTGATTTTAGGGTGCTGTTGGTTGAGGGTTGTTAAAAAGTCATGACATTCTTCGAGGGTAGACGAAGAAATAGCCCATATATCATCAATAAATCGAAAGTGTTCATCTGGTCTATTAGGTAAATGATTCCAATATTTTTTTAACCAATAAGTCATATAAATATTACTATACGTAACTGCAAACGGGGTCCCCATAGCAGTTCCACTAATTTGATGGTAAAATTTTCCATTAAATTCAAATTCATTGTTTGTTAGTACAAAATTAGCTAGTTGAAGGATAGCGTTGATTTCTGTAGGGTGTAAATTGCTGTCTTCTTCACAAGCTACTTTAAGGGCCTCTATTCCTTCTGGTATAGGAATATTAGGATATAGACTAATAACATCAAATGTGAGTAGGTAGGTATTATTAATTATATTTATATTTTGTAATTTTTGTAGAAAATTTGTGGTGTCTTTCACGACTTCGGTGCAGTAGGCTTCTGCAATTGGTTTCAATTTCCAGTCAAGCCAATATGATGCTTTAGCTGTAGGGGAGTTAGTATGACTGCAAATAGGTCTTCCTGGAGGGATTTCACCTTTAATCTTAGACTTATGTATTTTGCCTAAGATGTAAAATTGTGGGGTTCGTTGTTTAGGCCAGTGAAGAATGGCTTTTTTTTCATTATCTGGTATTGCCAAATTAAGAATTATTTTCTCAAGATTCTGATGAATCATATGGGAGTTATCACTGGATACTTCTTGATACACGCTCAAGTCATTCAGGTGTTTAAAACATTCGTTAATATAATCATGTTTGTTCCATATAATTATGCCACCGTTTTTGTCACTATTGCCAATTACAATATCTGTATCTGCTTTAAGGGAGTAGATAGCTTGTTTTTCTTCTTCAGTGAGGTTGTTTCTTATGTTATGTTCTCTGTAATTTTTTAATAATCTATACTGATTTTTACAATGTAACTCAAGTGCTTCATCTCTGTTTGAAGGGGGTGACCAATTGCTCTTTATATAAAGGGAAGGTGGTAAAATTTCTTTTGCTGGTTTGTCAAGAAAAAATTCTGAAAGTCTTAATCTGCGTTGAAAAGATATAAGGTTTTGAATTTCTTGGATATGATCAAATTTAGGGGGTAGTGGACAAAATGAAAGACCTTTTTGAAGTAGACTGTATTCTGAGTGTGTGAGGGTCTTAGAGCTGAGGTTATGGATAATACAGCCAAATTTTCCATCAAGTAGTAGTTTCTTATTCGTTTTACCTAGTTTTATATCATGGCGTTTAAATCTTCTGGTCTTCTTTTTTCTTGTGGTAACTTTTTTAGTAGCAGATGAATCCCCCTTATTAGCAAGTAGATTACCTAGTTTATTATGGTGAGTATGTTGAAGAGATAATCGGAGTCTATCACATGATGATTGAATTTTATTCATTTCCTCCATGAAACTATTTAGGGGAAAAACATTCTTTAATTCAGTGATTGCACTCTTATAGTTTTTTCTAGTTTCTTTTATCTTTCTACTGAGAAATGTAATAGTGATGTGGTTAAGTTTTTGGGAGGCTTGGTTGAGACTTGATGCCCATAGTTTTGATAATTCCGCGTCATTTTCAACAATAGGTTTTAAACTTATCTCTAGACATTTCGGGAATATTTTGTGGCTTCTACATTTGGTTAGAAATTTTTGATGTTCTTCAAATCTGACTAACCTTGATGCTTCATTCTTTGTGCTGTTAAGTTGTTTCATGATTATGTCTAAAAATGGTGATCTGTCTGTTGACGATGCAATGGTGCCTCCAAAACAATTAGTGAATACGAATGATAAAGTGAGAGGAATCCAAAACCATTTAAATAACATAAACATAGACAGGATCAAAGTCATAATAAACTTGATACAGTGACACCAGTAGTAGGAGTGGATAAAAACAAAGTCAAAGGTATCACAAAACCATCTTTTAAAGTATCTAACGTTAATTTACAGGCATTTCACGAATCTTATGTTTGCACTGTACTCGATAAAATCCCTCAGAATGATAGAACTAAACTTAATATTGCTGAATCACTTTGGATCCACAGATTAAATACTGTATGGCCTTATGGTTTAAATGAAATGCCTGTAAATTAATTTTAAATTTTTTTTAACTTTACACCCTTTATAATTATTATGTCATCAATGTTATGACGTCATATTTACATTATGACATCACTTGTTACCACGACTAACCTTGAATTTCAACTGCCTCATTTTTGTAACTTATATTCTCTGAAGAAGTAGATTTTTATCTACGAAACGTTAGATACTTTAAAAGATGGTTTTGTGATACCTTTGACTTTGTTTTTATCCACTCCTACTACTGGTGTCACTGTATCAAGTTTATTATGACTTTGATCCTGTCTATGTTTATGTTATTTAAATGGTTTTGGATTCCTCTCACTTTATCATTCGTATTCACTAATTGTTTTGGAGGCACCATTGCATCGTCAACAGACAGATCACCATTTTTAGACATAATCATGAAACAACTTAACAGCACAAAGAATGAAGCATCAAGGTTAGTCAGATTTGAAGAACATCAAAAATTTCTAACCAAATGTAGAAGCCACAAAATATTCCCGAAATGTCTAGAGATAAGTTTAAAACCTATTGTTGAAAATGACGCGGAATTATCAAAACTATGGGCATCAAGTCTCAACCAAGCCTCCCAAAAACTTAACCACATCACTATTACATTTCTCAGTAGAAAGATAAAAGAAACTAGAAAAAACTATAAGAGTGCAATCACTGAATTAAAGAATGTTTTTCCCCTAAATAGTTTCATGGAGGAAATGAATAAAATTCAATCATCATGTGATAGACTCCGATTATCTCTTCAACATACTCACCATAATAAACTAGGTAATCTACTTGCTAATAAGGGGGATTCATCTGCTACTAAAAAAGTTACCACAAGAAAAAAGAAGACCAGAAGATTTAAACGCCATGATATAAAACTAGGTAAAACGAATAAGAAACTACTACTTGATGGAAAATTTGGCTGTATTATCCATAACCTCAGCTCTAAGACCCTCACACACTCAGAATACAGTCTACTTCAAAAAGGTCTTTCATTTTGTCCACTACCCCCTAAATTTGATCATATCCAAGAAATTCAAAACCTTATATCTTTTCAACGCAGATTAAGACTTTCAGAATTTTTTCTTGACAAACCAGCAAAAGAAATTTTACCACCTTCCCTTTATATAAAGAGCAATTGGTCACCCCCTTCAAACAGAGATGAAGCACTTGAGTTACATTGTAAAAATCAGTATAGATTATTAAAAAATTACAGAGAACATAACATAAGAAACAACCTCACTGAAGAAGAAAAACAAGCTATCTACTCCCTTAAAGCAGATACAGATATTGTAATTGGCAATAGTGACAAAAACGGTGGCATAATTATATGGAACAAACATGATTATATTAACGAATGTTTTAAACACCTGAATGACTTGAGCGTGTATCAAGAAGTATCCAGTGATAACTCCCATATGATTCATCAGAATCTTGAGAAAATAATTCTTAATTTGGCAATACCAGATAATGAAAAAAAAGCCATTCTTCACTGGCCTAAACAACGAACCCCACAATTTTACATCTTAGGCAAAATACATAAGTCTAAGATTAAAGGTGAAATCCCTCCAGGAAGACCTATTTGCAGTCATACTAACTCCCCTACAGCTAAAGCATCATATTGGCTTGACTGGAAATTGAAACCAATTGCAGAAGCCTACTGCACCGAAGTCGTGAAAGACACCACAAATTTTCTACAAAAATTACAAAATATAAATATAATTAATAATACCTACCTACTCACATTTGATGTTATTAGTCTATATCCTAATATTCCTATACCAGAAGGAATAGAGGCCCTTAAAGTAGCTTGTGAAGAAGACAGCAATTTACACCCTACAGAAATCAACGCTATCCTTCAACTAGCTAATTTTGTACTAACAAACAATGAATTTGAATTTAATGGAAAATTTTACCATCAAATTAGTGGAACTGCTATGGGGACCCCGTTTGCAGTTACGTATAGTAATATTTATATGACTTATTGGTTAAAAAAATATTGGAATCATTTACCTAATAGACCAGATGAACACTTTCGATTTATTGATGATATATGGGCTATTTCTTCGTCTACCCTCGAAGAATGTCATGACTTTTTAACAACCCTCAACCAACAGCACCCTAAAATCAAATTCACTATGAATATCAGTAATGCTGAAGTCTCATTTTTAGACGTTAAAGTCATCAATCATAACAACAAACTGGAAACTAATTTATTCTGCAAAGAAACAGCCAGTCATCAATACCTTAAACCATCCAGCTGCCATCCTCATCATATCTTCAATTCAATAATTTACAGTGGAGCCATCCGCATTAAGCGTATTTGCAGCAAACCTGAATGGACCAGCTACCATTTAACTAAATTTGAAACCTACCTTAAACAATGCGGATATAAAAATAATGTCATCAAAAAAGAATTCAACAAAGTCCATCAAAAAAGCAGAAATGAATTACTACAATACACTATTAAAGATTTTAATGTTAAGAAAGTTATACCTTGGGTAACTACCTATGACCCCCGTCAACCAAATTTACGTACCTTAGCTCAAGACACTTCAATTTTAGAGACTAGTGCCCGTATGTCTAAACTACTGGATAATTCTAAAATTGTAATTTCACAGAAAAAATGCAGGAGCATTGGTCAGTTGATAGAAGTAAACAGATTGAAAAAAACAGAAGTGCCTGTAATTAATAATAATTTTTATAGAGGATGCAAACCTTGCAACAGACCGAAATGCAAAGCATGTGCAACTATGGAAACCACCAATCATATTACTAGTATAGACCAAAAAAAATTTTATATTAAAGCTAATTGTTTAAATTGCCACAGTTCTTATGTAATATACTGTATAACTTGTCAATTTTGTAAAAAACAATATGTAGGCCAAACTATCACTCCTTTTAGCACGAGACTTAACAGCCATAGAAGTAACATTAAACTAAAAAAAATTGGAAAATCCCCCCACATTGCCCCACATTTTAATACACTCGGTCACGAATCTTATGTTTGCACTGTACTCGATAAAATCCCTCAGAATGATAGAACTAAACTTAATATTGCTGAATCACTTTGGATCCACAGATTAAATACTGTATGGCCTTATGGTTTAAATGAAATGCCTGTAAATTAATTTTAAATTTTTTTTAACTTTACACCCTTTATAATTATTATGTCATCAATGTTATGACGTCATATTTACATTATGACATCACTTGTTACCACGACTAACCTTGAATTTCAACTGCCTCATTTTTGTAACTTATATTCTCTGAAGAAGTAGATTTTTATCTACGAAACGTTAGATACTTTAAAAGATGGTTTTGTGATACCTTTGACTTTGTTTTTATCCACATGAAAATGTGGGCGTATAATAAAATGAAGTTAAACAGTGATTGGGCTAATTGAGAGGGGATCATACATATATATAACACTTAACAGAAACGACTTTCAAATACATTTTTTTTTTCTATGTAATCTGTACAAGACATTTATTGTACTGATTCTCTTCATTAATGTTCTTCCATGTGACCTTTTTCGACTAAATTGAAAAAAACAACTTTATATCAAAGATGTGTTTCAATAAAAAAAAAGCTAACAAATGTACCTTGAACATTACTGACAGCTTGTGTACTTCTAGATCCTTCATTATCATCATATTGAGACTCCACACCAGGTTCTGATTTAACTGCTGCTAGAAACCGACCATTGTGATGTACAGTGTTGATAAATCTATTAGTCCAACTGATTGTAACAGAACCTAAATTAGTCTGCCATTTGTAATTGGTAGAAGAAAGAGCAGACGTGACTCTAAGAACACTTCCCTGTGTTGTGGTTACAGAAGACGAGTCATCAAATACAACCAATCGTCTTGCTTTCTTATAATTACCAGCTTTATCATAGGCTGACAAAATAACTGAATATACGGCTGTTTCAGGGAACGTAATATCTACACTTTTCTATATACAAATACAAAAAAATAACATTAAATATAATGGTACCATATCTCGACATGACATATAATAAGACATTAAATTAATGTAAAGAATTATGGATTCCTGTCTTATCAGAATATAAGTTTCCTGAAAGTTTTAGAAAAATCTGATCAAAGTTCCGGCCTCTGTATTGTGTTCGTAGGCATTACACGCTGTGTGGACAGGTTTTAGCAAAAGGGGAAATATCAATCTGACTCAGACGAAAAGTAATAGGGATCTTCATCTTATCATAATACAGGTTTCTTAAAAATTTCAGAAAAATCTGAAGAAAACTCTGGCCTTTATCGTGCTGACAATCATTTCAAGCCGTGTGGACTGGTTTTGGCGAAAAGGGACATGTAACTCTAAAAATATTAATCTGATTTTGATGAAAATAATTATTGGGATCCTCATATTACAATCTTCAGAGCAAAATATAACAAACAATCAATATCATAATTAATAAATGAAAGACATTAATTGATAATCGTACAAAAAATTCAATAATCAAAATATTACACACTAATTACTACTAATAGTTAATATTATTTACTAATCCAAAATATTACTCACAGAAGCTGTTCTTGAATCTTTAATCCTTTTATTGATTCCAAGCTCATTACCTACACGATGAAGTTCAAATAGTTCATATTCATAATCTTTTATTCCAGAATCAGAGTCATTCCATCCATCCCATGAAAACCTCACAGTTTTCTAAATATACAAAATTAGCAATTTGATTAAAACTCCTGTTTAGTAGGATTGTGATGGAAAACATGAATAACCTTTTGTAGTTTATCATAAATCACTGAACAACTAAAGGCAATATAAACATTGGTAAAAAACTTGTCAGAGAGAGAGAAAGAAATGGGGTTTAACGTCCACAACCAGTTCATTTCAGGACTAACATATGGTTTCAATTTTACTTCAATAATTCGCTTGCGCTTAGGGGTCTTTAGCCGTGGGAGGAAACACGAGGTTGAGAAGGCGCCTCTATCTCCATGCCACATACGCTCACACCAGGGCTCGAAACCACAGTCGCAAGCCAGAGGTCGAAGCGCGGCACTCTAGACCACTAGGCCATCCCAACCCCCCAAAACTTGTCAGAGTCGAGACTAATTCCAATCGAGAATGCATAGTGGTAGTTGAACTAATAATAATTGTGGACTGCCTAAAAGATAGGTTGCCAGGCAACGAAACATACGCCCACAACAGCTAAGTCGTCCGGGCAGTCAACAAGGGTTGTCGCATATTGTTTCTTTTATCAGTAAGGAGAACATTTACTATTTACAACACATGATAATCTTATTACGAGTAATAGCCCATTAAATAATTATCAGAAATGATTAGAATAGTTTTGATGGTTTGTCTCAAGGCCTTTGTCCACAAGATATTTCAAAGTGATCAAGTGCCAGAAATTATCAGATATCACTGAAAATCAAATAGGATTCTTCGTCTCATGACCCTAAACACTGTGTACAAATTTAAAGTCAATCGGATATTAACTTTAGCCTCTAGAGCGTTTACAAGATTTTTCAAAGTGATCAAGGGTCATAACTCTGGTAGTAATTATCGGATATCACCGAAAATCAATAGGCTTCTTCGTCTCATGACCTTAAACACTGTGTATAAATTTAAAGTCAATCGGATATTAACTATAGCCTCTAGAGCGTTCACAAGATTTTTCAAAGTGATCAAGGGTCATAACTCTGGTAGTAATTATCGGATATCGCTGAAAATCAATAGGCTTCTTTGTATCATGACTTTAAACACCGTGTATAAATTTAAATTCAATCGGATATTAACTTTAGCCTCTAGAGCGTTCACAAGATTTTTCAAAGTGATCAAGGGTCATAACTCGGGCAGGAATTATCGGATATTGCTGAAAATCAACAGGCTTCTTCCTATCATGACCTTACACACTGTGTATAAATTTAAAGTCAATCGGATATTAACTTTAGCCTCTAGAGCGTTCACAAGATTTTTCAAAGTGATCAAGGGTCATAACTCGGGCAGGAATTATCGGATATTGCTGAAAATCAACAGGCTTCTTCCTATCATGACCTTACACACTGTGTATAAATTTAAAGTCAATCGGATATTAACTTTAGCCTCTAGAGCGTTCACAAGATTTTTCAAAGTGATCAAGGGTCATAACTCTGGTAGTAATTATCGGATATCACCGAAAATCAATAGGCTTCTTCGTCTCATGCCCTTAAACACTGTGTATAAATTTAAAGTCAATCGGATATTAACTATAGCCTCTAAAAGCATTCACAAGATTTTTCAAAGTGATCAAGGGTCATAACTCTGGCAGTAATTATCAGATATCGCTGAAATTCAATAGGCTTCTTCGTATCACGACCTTAAACACCGTGTATAAATTTAAAGTCAATCGGATATTAACTTTAGCTTCTAAAGCATTCACAAGATTTTTCAAAGTGATCAAGGGTCATAACTCTGGCAGTAATTATCAGATATCACCGAAAATCAATAGGCTTCTTCATCTCACGACCTTAAACACTGTGTATAAATTTAAAGTCAATCGGATATTAACTATAGCCTCTAGAGCGTTCACAAGATTTTTCAAAGTGATCAAGGGTCATAACTCTGGTAGTAACTATCGGATATCGCTGAAAATTAATAGGCTTTTTCGTCTCACGACCTTTAACACCGTGTATAAATTTCAAGTCAATCGGAGATTAACTTTAGCCTATAGAGCGTTCACAAGAAATTGTGGACCATGGACGGACGGACGGACGGACGGACGGACGGACGGACCGACGGACGGACGGACCGACTGACAGACGGACGGACGGGGGCGACGGCAATATACGACCACATTTCCATGTGGGCGTATAAAAATTAAGAGTCGAATTGAATATATGCTTTAAAGATGCCTTATGTAAGAGCTAAATCTGCCTATGCCGGTCTTTAGTTTGCCATCAAATGATATATAAACATTATTTAGACAATTATACACATTACAAGCCTATAATCAACTCCCTAAGTGCATCAGATGGTGGTTCAGTGGATTAAAGCATGGTCGATATTTAATGATTTAAATTAAGAATGAGTCTTGAATAACAAGTATTGTTGTTATGATTAGAAAAAATCTATACCACATCTTGCCGAGACTTCAATCAGTGATAACTAAGCTCAGAATAAAGTAATTTGAATGAAATTTTCAATATATTCTGATATGCACAAACATTGTAAGGAACTGTGATCTTTGGGATAAACTTACATTTCAAGTTTCAACAAAATCTTATAAAAATTGTGACCTCAATAGGGTCCAATGGCTAAAAACAATCAGGGGCCATAATCCATGAAGTTACAGTCCGATAGATGCCAATATTGAATGGAACTGAGATCTTAGGGAGATAAACATATATTTTAAGATTTGTTGAAATCGGATAAAAATTGTGACTTCTAGAGTGTCAAAAAATAGGGGCGACGGCATAATACGTTTACTTGAATATGTGGCCGGGTAAAACATTTACTTACAGTCCGAGATAAATCTACATCAGTCAGCATGTTTTTGGTACAGCTTAACTTCGGTTTACAATGGAAAGGATCAACGGTATCAAATGTTATGCTAAATCTGCTGGTTTGGGATAATCCTGTAAGATAACTTGTTTCCAACAGTTTGGTTTCTTTATTTTCAATCTTGATGAAACCTCCATTGTTAGCAGTCATTGAAAATTGTAGCCTGGAATTGGTGAAAGTTTGAGTAGATTGCGAAAGTAGTTGTCAATAAAAACCGTTATTGTCAATTAATCATAAAGATGTAACAGATATTTTCTTAAAATTGGATAGATACTTGACTATGAAATAAAACATATAGACACAAAGGTATTTACAAGACACTAACATCTAACCAAAAGTAATCGCCCATTAAGTATTCTTAAGAAATAATCAAAATTTGATTGACTTCTAGTTATTCCAAGTCCAGTCATAGTAAGGGTAACCATGACCAAATTGCAACAAAAGGGTTCTTGGTACCATTGTGTTTTTTTTGTAACCATCCTCTACAACATATTCAAAGTTCTCAAATGGCAGGGAAATGGCCCAATTTACATATATATAAAATGGCCACCAAACTCATAACTGCATTAATATTGAGTCTTCACAAAAACGATGACTCGATGGGGAAGGAGGCTTGTAAAAGACAAATTAGGGCCCAAAACAAATGACTCTGTACCAGCTCCAGTGACCACCCTTCAAAAGCATCAATTGTTGCTATAAAGTAGAATGTGACAGAGCAAAGTGGACTGTTTTATGGTGTACTGATTCAGACAGTGAATTTCATGTGTTGGGACATGTGATAAACTAATAAGACTGGGAGAATTCAGGATTGCTCTCTAATTTAATGCTCATGCAGGGCTTGCCACGAGTCGCGAGCAGTTGCTCGCGCTCGCGCTGTGCTCGCGTAAAGGTAGATTTAAGCGAGCTATTTGTTGCTCACGCAAAATTTTAGGAAAAACCTGTAAAAATAATCAAAATATTGACAAGTTTATTGCCAAAACTAATCCAACTGTCAATAACGTCATAAATTCGTCTGTCAAACTGAGATTCATCAAGATCCACGCGGCATTTCGTCCTTAAATTTGATTGGCTAATGAATCGTGTTACTAAAACTACACTTTATACCTGAACGTCATGACTGGTTTTCCTACGAACACCAGTAGTAACAAACGCATGATAATCGAGTCTAAAGTAAAGAATGTTTACATCCGGCTGATTTGGCATTTCACGCTAAATTAACACGTTTCAAACTTATAATTATCGGTATTTCTTATTTTATCAGAACTTCGGTTTTTATTCCATTGTGCAGTCGTATAATTTTAAATGTAAGCGTAATAATTGGCTAATGGAAACCTGATTGCCCTACCTAACCACATTTATGTCGTGGGGTGAAGAAACCCGTAAGGAAATTGATTATAAAAAGAGTATGACTGTCAAAAACAGAAAAACGAGCGTCACACATGTTTACTGCAAACTCTCCGGCCAGGAATAGCAATTTTGTTGCTCAATCATTCATTTTGTTGTTTTGTTATACTAGTGCCAACTCATAGTAATAGTACTATCATGTAAATAAAGAATTGGAAAAAAAAAAAAATAAATTACAAACTTTAAACAGCTTTGTCATTATTTATTTAACAAAAGTATCCAGGCAACAAATTGATTTTAAATTGAAACAATTTTACAAAATATGTGTGCTCACGCAAGCAACATTTTACGTGAGCAATTTTTATTGCTCGCCCTGCTCGCCCAAACCTAAATTTGCAAGAGCAGTCATCTGCTGGCCATCAATTTATTCATGGCCAGCCCTGTCATGTGATTATTTACATCACAATTTCTATCAGTTCACTTCCTTTTTTTAAAGGGTAAGTTGACATCATCAAAAGTCATAATGAGACATTATGGGGTCATGTTTCTATCTGCAATAAATCTATAAGGTGGAAACTAAATATAAAACGGGTTATGAAGTTCCAAAGGTACATTTGTTGGCCATTTTGAATTTCTAGAAAATTCATTTATTTCATTTATTAAAAGTTAGCAATATGTAAAAATGACATGATCAGAGCTTTCTGAGAATCAAACTGGATGATTAAAGTCATAAATACACATTGAAATAATAAACACAGAAAGGAACATGTTAGATATATATAAAAAACAAACCATTCACGGTGTACAAAAGGTGGTGATAACTGCGCCAAGCTAGTTAATATCTGTGCACATGAAAAGACACCTTGGTTTGGATTGGTTTTACTGTTGGAACTACCACAGGTTAAATCTATAGTTTTTCTTACTCTTCCACCAACTAAAATAAGATAGCTTGCCAGATAACAAATAGAAATATTAACATTTTATACTCTTGTCTCTTCTTGAATCTAGGAATTATGATGTCATTAGTCAGGATTAAAGAAGAAGTCCTCTAATCATTGAATCATTTTAAGCATTTGGAAATGATTGTCAGTTTATTGGGGCTACCAAATTCTTTGACAGCCAATGAGATTCTATACCATGTGTAAACTTCACTATGCAGAAAATAAAATGCAACAATAACATGGAAATTCTGTAACTCAATAGAACCTCTTTAAGCCCTAAGAAGTATAGCGGAAAGTAGTTACTACACACAATTCTTGATTTATAGACATCTTTCTCTTACTCAACTGGACAGTTTGATGTTGATATTTTTAGGGACTACAAACAGTGAAACTATCTCCATAACACAAAAGAAATCAACTTCTCAAATCTTATCAAATGGGCATCCATATTTGTTACCCAAAAGATGAAACTGGGCGATGGATGGAATTGTGATAAGCAGCAAGATGCACCCTTGAATGAGGAAGAACGACAGAATTTGAAGTATTACCTCTTGCAATCTGCAAACTACCACCAATAATACCAACTTTAAAATCATTGATGTATGCTTGACGAGAAGGTACTTGAGGTTGGTATTCAGCAGTAAATCTATAATTAAGACTGGTGGGATTAATATTGTTGGTCCATACAGTTTCTTGACTTGATGCTTTATTAGTATCAGGTGGAGCATCAGTTGTATCTCCATTACTGGCTTTCAATGTTGCAATATTCTCCAAAATATTTGGTCTCACCGTAACTATAAAGATTTTTCACAAATCATAAATTAGGTCATTAATAAATGTTAATGATACTATTGTTATAAAATATACTATATCAATAAAACAAATTATAACATGCTCATTTGATATGATAAATAAAATTGACAACTTATAAGACTTACTTCTTTCACATCTGCTTCCAGAAAACCCTGATGCACACCTGCAGCTATTTTCTAGTTCTGTTGGACAGCTTCCTGGATAGCATGGAGTGCTAGTAGACCGCCATGAACATGCCTCTGAAATAATTAGATTTATTTGTTTGTTTTCATACAATCTAGTTACACTCAATTTCTTATTCAGTTCCATAATTACCTTAGAAATGCATTTTTTTACAAGGATGTCCAATAATTAAGCAAATATTGCATCTGTTTGTATTAAAACCAAGTAGTACTACACAGATCAAAATTATTGAATTATTATCACTAAACATTTGTTTGAGTAGAGTTGCATACGGATAGAATGCTTCATATCAGACGTGCAATAAACATTTGCATAATTTTTAACAATTAGCAGATCCCAGGCAAGATACGCCCATATTTGGCAAAAGATACATAGAGAGCAAGCTAAAATAAAAATCGTATTTTTCACACACAATTAGGGGCTATAATCCAGGATCTTCTAGTCTGAAATGCACGAATGAATATGGGCAGGGACTGAAATATTTTAAGTTTCATCAACATCTGACAAAAATTGTGACTTCTAGAGGGTCCACATTCCATAACCTTTGTATTACATACTTGTACACTATTTGCGTGCAAGGAGCGACCATTTTGTAGGGCAATTTTGTTTCAATTTCCCCAAAATTCAAACTCAACCATCATTATGGTGTAACAGTGATAGTGTAATAGTGAAATTTTTGAACATTTTTTAAATCAGATAAAAATTGTGACCTAAATCTGATTTTTTGTACAATCAGCGACAGCAGGCCATAATCCAAGAAGTTATGGTCAAATGTATGAAAATATCAGAAGAAACCAGGATCTTTGGGTTATAAAAATACATTTGAAGTTTCAGCAAAATTGGATAAAAATTGTGAATGTCCACAAGCTAAAAACAATAAAAACATTATTTTTCAGACAATCAGAGGCCATAATCCATGAAGTTCGATACAGGGGACATAAACCTATATTTCAACTTAGGTAAAAATGGGATAAAAATTTTGACCTGTAGAGTGTACACAAACTTGTGTTTGGACGGATGTCGGACAGACTGTGGCATCAACAATATACATCCTCAAGAAAATGTAGGTGCACAAAAACAGATTGTTGTTCCATGCAACAAATCATTGTATAATCATAAAATCAAATGAAAGTGACATTTTTATTTCTGACCCACAAAACAGCCCAGAGATCAAGTCATTTTAAGAGTAATGAATAAATAACTTACCATCACAGGATTTTTTATTTGCTGATACTTTATATGCTCTAAAACCCGGCTTTTCATCCAGCACACCTGCACATTTGGCACATACCTGATTACTACTAGATGTACACGTCTCTAGGTTACAGTTGCTGATTGCTCTACACACTATAAAAATACGGACCAAGACATAAGTGTGGTTTCAGATATGAGTTTTTACTAAGTGCACAATATTTCATCTATCAACAAGGAACAAAAGTAGCCTTAACTATGCCCTGCTTCAAATATCCATTTTCCCTGAATGTCAGCCATGTAGCACAAAAATTCTTGCAACACTTAAAATTGTATGAAGTGTTCATACTTTATCTGAAGTCATCCTGATTGCATGTTGATTTTAATATTACAGAAAGGAAATAATTAATATAAAACAATTATTATCATAAATTTGGTTTCAATCTGTCTCTAATATCTAAATTTAATATTTCAATAAGTTACGATTTTGGATAAGAATCCCCGTATAGATATAGCTCTTAGTATGTGACTTATTCATTGCTTATGAGAGTACATAATAATCATTACAAGATCAATATAAATATACTTACTTTCACATCTTCCACTTGTTGCATAAAAGCCTTGTTTCTTACAATCACAGACACCTGGTGCAGTACATGTACCCGAAACAGTTCTTTGTATAGAACCATCACCATATATAATATGTGAATTAGTGAAAGAGTTATCACATGCTTGTGGTTCGATTTTATCATCACAGATTGCTGCAAACAATTAAAGATAAGAAAACAATTAGAATTATGCACATATATTGTATCACGCTATAATCACGCAACAGAGAGAGAGAGAAATGGGGTTTAACATCCACTCGACACAAACAAGGTCATTTTGGGACTAACATATGGTTTAATTTTATTTCAATAATTCGCTTGCGCGTAGGGGTCTTTAGCAGTGGGAGGAAACCAGAGTGCCCGGAGGAAACCCACGAGGTTGAGCAGGCGCCCCTTTCTCCATACCACATACGCTCGAAGCGTGGCACTTTAGACCATCCCAACCTCCCACACAAACAGTAGAAAACGTTACTTAATATTACACAAATATTACTGCACTTCATCAACACAGTCGGTGTAGGACATGAGAACCATTAACTCAATTTCATATCATGTCACAAAGCGAAAAACCAAGGATCTTATTTATTGTTTTTATTTTTCATTTGTAATTCTGGATGGGCTTACACACATGAAGCTGATTTTATCAGCTTTAAGTCAAATATAGGCACTATATATTTTAGGGTGAAATATACATGTAACTTAGTTATATAATAACATGATATGATATATCTGCTTTCAAACATGCAAGTCTTATAGGTTTTATTTGCAAATGGTGAATTAAAGGTGAAAATATTGTTCTGAGACTATTCTTTATAGATTCATTCAACCATCTTTAGAAAATCTAGAATTCAGTATCATGTAGAAAAGATTGCCAGCCAATAAAACATACTCCAACAGAAGCTAAATTGTCCGAGCAGTCAATAAGTGGGGGGTTTTTTTGTCGACATTAAAAACATTTACAACACAATTAAGTAATTATCAGAAGAAAATAAATTATAAGAAATAATTAGAATTTGTTTCGCTTCTAATCCTGACACATGCTTCTGTCTTCATTATCCAGTTAAAGCAGAACAATAGGCTTCTTCACCTTCATCATAAACATTGTCAATAAATTCAAGTCAATTGGAAATTTACAATGTGGATGTATAAAATGATTACCACCTTACCCATATTGCAGGCTAAAATGGAAGTTCTGGACCTCCATCCTGTACAACAAAAACTTACAGACTTGTACTTTGTTCTGAAAATACATAAACATGTTGTTATTTAAAATATAATTTAGTTTATTTTTCTACAAATTTTTCACTATTCAATTCAATTGATGTATTCAAGAACGTCTTTAATCATTGCCATTTCTTAATGTTTGTATAATGTTATGTGGAATTTGCGGATTACCAAAATCTGTTTAAAATAAGATACAATTCATTACGGTTACTTTTTCTGATTTTTACACTACATTATAATTAAATCTGAACTATTTATTACACCATGGTATTCTGCCCATGACAGTGCATGTTGCTTAACAAGTCATACTATATCCCAAATTTAAAATCTCCACAATTCACCACAAAACGAGTCTTGTACATGTATAACAATACAGAAAATTTGATTAGTCTTGGGAGTCCTGAGATCTGAACACTGTCTTCCAAGGAAATATCAGATGTCAATATCAAATGAAATAGGGTTTAACACAGACAGAGATGTCAAAATGAAATAGGTCCTAATGTCCTACATATTTGTTCGCACCAGCAAGACTGAAGACAGAAGTCAATATTTATACATGTAGTAATCTACCAAAAGTAAATCAAAAATAATTGAAACGAAGAAGAGGGAAGGAAATGGAGTTTAAAGTCCACTCGACACCTAGGTCATTTCGGGACTAACATATGATGCAATTTATTTCAATAATTCGCCTACGCGTAGGGGTCTTAGGCAGTGGGAGGAAACCGGAGGACCCAGAGAAAACCCACAAGGTTGGACAGGCGACCCTACTCCTTGTCTCATACAACCGGTGATTCGAAATGAAGCCAGTTGACTCAATGACATACTTTATGATACAGGACGCAAATGCTAACCATTTGGCCATCCACTCCCATCCCCCACCCCTGAATTGAAGAAGCAAGAAACACTGGAGGTAGATGTAGGATGGTTCAGTCAGTTTTACACAGTTTTACTTGAATTAAGGTGTGGTGAGAATGTGTGTAGAGGATAACGTCAAGATACGAAAATCTGTTATTTAAATACAGTCTCAAGTTTAAAAGAGAAAAACCTTAGCCTACCATAATAATGTCAACCCAAACTCCCTGTACAATTTCAAAAACTACTACATCTTGAACAATCAATGTGCATAAGACTTACCTATGACGTGTACATCGTCCTAAGTTTAAGAAACCACAGCTGGTTTTATATCTTTGTTGATAAGATTCTTTTTTGGTACACACATGACTCCTGAAAAAGCAAACAATATTACACATTGTTATTGCTAGCTTCCCATAAAAGTACATAAATTACTTTTTTAATTTTTTACCTCTGCCAAATATGGAAGAGTATTCAACTCTCCAGTCTTGCTGTCTATATTTTACCTTTAAGGTACCCCCTACCCGGAACACAATGAAGTTATTAACTTGATCACTAAATCTTTTAGTAAATTCATCTTAAATTTGTCAGAAAAATTTAAGAGACAAAGTTTGGGTGATCAAGTGAATTTAAATAGATGTAAATCCAAATACACACCATTGTACCTTTAGATTCATTAAGCTATGGTTCAATCAATATAAGGAGGTCATAATCAACTAATGCAGAGATGTCGAGGGTAAGTGCCCCATTAATTGAGGATGAGCAACTTCATTAGAAGAAATATAAACAATCATCATGCAAGCAACATACCTACTTCAGCTAAATTCTGTCCATTAGAAAAGTGAAAAATTCAAAAATACATCTAATGTATGTAAAAGAAGCTCTAAAGTACCCTTTACCAACCGCTTGCGACAGGAAATGTCGCATGAACAAATCTAATTACCATTTACACTAGCAGTATTATCCATTAAGCAGTCCAGGTTTGATCAAATTAAAGCCCCTAATGTATATCTTGTGACGTCTGATCGGGGCAATATCAACTTCTTTAAGGTTATGCAATGTCTCTCCCAAAAAAATAAAATGTTGGAAAATCATTCATTTCCACTCATGAATAAATGAAAGGAAATGGGGTGTAATTTCCTACTGTTCTGCTGAGCTAATGAAGACGGACATACCATAAACCGTGCGCTCTGAGGGAAATTTTGCCTGGGCAGTGGCGCTACAGCCTACTCTTATATCGAATTCCAACTGCCAAGGGATCTCGGTTTTTTGTCACATTCGAATGACTAAACAGCTGTCCTTGTCAGATCCTGCATCACTGACAATGCTAAACCACACTGGAAAATCTGGATTATATTTCTCGGTAAATGCAGGAATCGGACACCTGAATAAGGCCCAAACTAGGTCATTTCGGAACCAACATATGGTTTAATTTTATTTCAATAATTCGCTTGCATGTAGGGGTCTTTAGCAGTGGAAGGAAACCAGAGTGCCCGGAGGAAACCCACGAGGTTGAGAGGGCGCCCCTATCTCCATGCCAAATACGCTCACACCACTGATCCAAACCACAGCCGCAAGCCAGAGGTGACCTACCAGCTAGACCACTAGACTATCCCAACCCCCCTTGAGAAAAAGAGAAAAGGGGTTTAACATCCACTCGACAAATAAATTAAGTCATTTCTGAAAAACCCTCCGAGGTTGGATTGGCGACCCTACTCCTTGTCATGCGCAAGTGTGAAATTGCCCCACGCCATGTGTCTCAATAACAGACTGCATGATGAATGGGCATGTGTTTACCATTATTCCATTTATTCATTAAAAATACAATCAAAAAGAGGTGTGTGTAAAATAGTTTTATTTAATTTTTGCTTCCACCGAAGTAATATCGCCGACAAGAAAAAAAGGGGTAAACAACTTGATTTAAATATAATTTCCCAATAACAATATATTAATATAAATTTACATGGTATAAAAAGCCTACAGAGATAGAAATTACCTTTTTATTTATATACATGTAATACTATTTTTAGTTGCAATCTAGATTTGTATGACTATCTAGTATCAAATGTGTTTAACTTTTCTTGAACCTCCTCTTAAAAGCTCCATTCTTATTTTATATGTTTATGCTATGCAACCCTGGAAATAAGGTAAATGATATCAGGTATCATGCACAATTTGGGGCTTTGTCATGAGGTGCAATCACTTTGGTTCTTGTCATTTTGTCATGCATAGATTTTTCTTTATTGGTATATTTAATACATGTATATGTCAGGTACAAAGTACAAAATATCCAGTACTATTTCAATATACTGTACATGTACACTGTAAGTACCTGAAGGCCTACATGTTGTACATGTATTTGTGTTATTAAGTCTACCTCCAAAGTCCAAAGCATATATTTAGCTGAAAATACAACAATTTTTTTCTAAAGGAACAAGAAAATGGAAAATTGATACACCTTGCATTAAAGGTTACAACACATGTACATTTTATCGTTTAATCACTAATTTATAAACAATCGGTACAAAATCAGTGTATCATTACTTCAAGGTTTTTGGATACATATTTATAGATTTGTCTTGAAATTTTAAATATAATTTTCCCAACACTGTGCAACAGTCTCAAAACATTTTATACATTTTCAAGCTCAACAGTCAAGGTAATATTTACTTTACAAAGTAAACACATACATTAAATAATAATTAAAGGAGGTATACCTCTATCTCAATAATTTCCATAACATTTGAAATTACAAACACAAATTAGAATTAAATATTGGTCATTTCAATCAATATGGACGTTGTCATCTTGCTGTGAAAATATGGGATCCAACGATCAAGACACAATGAATCGAATATGATGAATGCCTTATAATAAGTACATGAGTTGTGTATTCTATGGTTTCAGGCACAATTTGTAGGGAACAAAAAAAACATATCATACAAGACAATGCAGAATCTATTAGTAATGACAAAATAATAATTTTGAAAAATGTGTTGATGGACTAATCAAGTGTAAATGACTGCTGTTTAAATTTGGACAGTTCACTTATTTCATTGAACATAATTTATTATCTTTTTTTATAAATTGAATAAAAATCACGGTATCTATACATTCATATCACATTAATATAAGCATTGCTTTTAGATATATTTTCGGCGATTTTAATGTTTCAAAGAATAGAGCCACAAGCCCTTTAAGTTGTATAAAGTTTATTTGTCACTCATAATATACATGTATCATCTAAGACGAAGATTTGTCACACAAACATCCACTTTAGATGCCTGAATATGAAAAGCTGGGGCCACCCATGTCCCACATGGACACCTTTCACCATACCAAACAAAAGACCCTAATTTAGCTGAGCACTTAGGACATGGAATTTTCCCATCCATATTTTTCAGATAACTTAACATCCATTTCATGGGTTCAATGAATAATGATTGATCACATGGAGTTTCATCTTTTGTCACAGTGACTGCTCCATCTCCATTTTCTCTGCCCAATTTACTTCTCCAGTCAAATGAAGATTCCCCAGCACCAACTGAGTGAGATAATAGAGAACTACTTTTAAACAAAGTATGACGACACTTTCTACATTTGTATACATTCAGATTTGGACGATTGTCTATGTGATTATTCAACACATCGTCAGGTATCTGTCCCTGATACACTCCAGCCTGAATTGCTCTGGACAGTTTAATAAGACGATACTGTCGATAAGAATTACTCTGGTGATTAATTTTGCAACCCATTCCTTCATACAAACGCAGTTGTTGTTTGAAGCCTTCATTTGGACAAACAGTTGGCCTCTGTGTTTTAACAATAGATAAAGCCTCGTCAAAAGATATTTTTGATTTGTTCATAATATATGCTAACACTAGTGTAGCACTGCGGGACACTCCTGCAAAACAATGAACAAGAACACTGCCTTTCTCTCTGCCTTCATTAATGAATTCATTGCATTCCTCAAAATGGGAAAGGAGATCACTCTCAGCTAGATCAGGTAAATTAATATACTTTGTTACAAATGAATCACATGTTTCTTGAAATAATGGTTGAACATCAACTGTTAATATATGCGTTATTCCTAGTTCATTTAATTTTTCTGTATCTTTTGAGCTCTCCACAGTTCCCAAATACAAGTTTTCTATAATGACATTCATATAAACCGACATCTTGATAATGATAATGTTAGTGCTAAAGTTGTGGCTCAATTGATAAATCTCCTTTATTTTAGTCAGTCAGCTGTAAATTAATAAAAACATAACAATAACAATAACAAAACAAAATCCTATAATAATAAGAGATTATATTGGCTTCGCCGCTTGTCATGGTATCATCATCATGTTCAGCGACACGCCACTTTTGTGTATTTAAAAACCCTTTGGTTTGGTTTGGCAACACTACGACACAGTGTTCGACGAGTCAGTTTATATTTCCGACTTTAGGTTTAGTGAGTAAGAGTTACAAATCACGATGCGAAAAAGTTGCGACCATTGCACTAATTAACGAGGCAAGTCACACCATATAGCACACAGAGATGTGTTGGTTTTTTTTTTAACAACTTTTCATATAAAACTCGGTTTCTATATATACTGTACATATAAATTACAGAAAATTATGCAATGTTCTTTATCTCTCTGATTTGACACACGTTTCATGGGCGCAGACATATTGCTTACCAGAATGAGGCTACAGGTAACTCTCATTGATATTCACGTTCATCAGACTCGGGATTAGACCACAGTGAATATTAAACGACTGCTGTCGTCCATATTCAACAGGCCGTACGTACTCAGATCCATTAGAACGTACATAAATCAATTTCGATGCAACCCGAGTGTCTAGGGAATATGTAGCCTAAATATTGATTTATCTCAAATAAAATTCGTTTCTAAATTTACTTTTTAAGGCAATATTTATTAGACCATTGGCCTTATCCGATCCCGCAGTAAGGTCCATGGATAGGCTACACATTAGGCCTGTCTATATAGACACAGAGAAAACACGCTGTTTTATCTTCGGTTCGCTAAGGCAATGGACCAGTATCACTTCTATACACTTATTATATAGCCTATCTCATTTGAACACTTAGATTAAAGTCACTGTGCATCATGAGCATTTTTCGGGAAAATATCAAATTGTCCATCGCATCAACGTTAAAATGTACTCAAACTGATTATTGAACATATCATTAAGAAAATAAAATATCAACAGTAGATAATCCCCAGGCTTCGGGGCTATCGTATTAGAAAGAGACGTTAAAATTTTACTTATGTTCTATCACTGAATAATCCTAAATTTAGTGATTATGTAGAATTCATATCATGATGAGCTTGAAATTAAAAATACTACTGAATGTGACAATTACGCTTCCTATTTGGATCTGCGTCTCGATTTTGGCAATTGCCATATAGACTGAGTGTTAAATTGTCTGATAAACGTGATGACTTTGACTTTCCGATTGTTAACTTTCCATTTATCAGTAGTAACATTCCTGTATCGCCCGCCTATGGAGTGTTTATTTCTCAGCTAAATCGTTACGCGAGAGCTTGTTCTTTTTATTCTAATTTTTTAAGTAGATCGAGACATTTGTCAACTAAACTTCAGCTACAAGGATACTTGCGCACTAAACTTATAAAATCCGTTAAAAAGTTTTATGGCCGTCATATTGACTTGATTGGTAAATATAACATGTCATCTCAGCTATTATTCTAGACATATTTAATTTACGCGTATCCTTTTTACTATCTCTCTGATTATGTCTACTACACCGTTAACACTGTTCATCACGTGCATTTTGCATACTGATAGTCCATTGGCCAATCACGATATTTTACCGAGATTTCGACTAATAGTTTGGATGCAGCTATGGCGGGTGTGGCGGAGGGCAGGGTAAGCTTACTCGTCTAGACACCTGTTACCACTGTTTGTCGTGTATTTTGTACACGATGAACAGTCCATTTGCTGATTACACTATTTTGCCTCGGTCGTTTTTTAGGACTTCGAATTTTGACTAATGGTTTGGATTGTTCGTACTTGGTTTTATTTTATATCAAAAGATTTCTATGGCAACGGCGTCTGTGTGTTGGTGTTGGTCCAGAAATCAAAACGGGATTTTCAGCGTGGCTTTCCCCTTGCTAATGGTGCATAACTTTTCCTCAAAACAACAATAAGTCATACCCCCCACCACCACCATAACACAGGGATACATTATATTTAGATAAATTTTGGCGCTATTGCACTTTCGCACCTCTACCAGTTCCCCTGATGTCTACGACCACGGGAACTGGTAGAGGTGCGAAAGTGCAATAGCGCCTAAATTTTGACCATATTTTTTGGTCACTGTGACAAAAATGAATGTTATCCGTTTTCGTTTGTGTCTGTTTTGACCATGTCCAATTTTTATCGTCTGTAAAGAAAGCCGAATGTTCTAAATTGACAATTGATACCGAACGGAGGACGGACCGATTATTCCTTTCGGACTGATTAAACTTTTACAATAAACAATCCAACAATGACCTCAAAAACTTTAATGTTATCAAAAGTTAACATTCAGCTAAAACTTTTATCCATTTCATAAGACCTATTGTAGACATTATGTTCCAGACTAATAAATCAGCAGCTAAGAGTGTAGCAATATAGTCGTGGTGACATTGTTTTTAAAGATTATAGACAAGGAATGAGGAGATAAGATATAGTTTTATGATTCTAACATATTCACATAATATGTAGGTATGTACTAAAATCAACTTAGTCAATGATGGACGTGTTGTTAATTAAAAAAGGTATAGAACCATAACAAACTGGTTATATACATGTGATTCGAGATATTCCTTTTACATCATTTGGCTTAATTTAACCAATCATTACGTCGATTGTACAGGTTCATGGTCATGAACATGCACGACCCTGCGTGATACCCTTGCGACTATAAAGGAAACTATAGTATGTCTTTAAATCAGACTTTGATTAGATTCCGGAGGGTTACCATCTAAGAGAAGAGTTTAGTTAATATTGACTGTAATTGTAATATGTACTATGCTTGTATGTATACCCATGCTACATAAAAGGTAAAAACGAACTGTTGCATTGTTATAACTAAAGAAGACAAACGTCTTAAGAAACCAGTAAGAAGTAAACACAACGTGAAGGAGAAGCAAAGACAGCTAGAGACAAATTCTAGACGATCACAAGCCTACCCAAAATATGTAGTAAGAAAAGATGCATGGGTCATACGTAGGATATGGCGACCGATTTGACCACCGCGACCCCCGCCCGCTCTCCACGTCAGACAGAAAGACCCATGGTATTACAAGAGCATTTTGGTCAAAGGAACATTTACAGTGAAACCTAACATATTCAGATAGAGCCGTCTGTCGGGGACGCTCTGTTATGTGTAGCTCCTGGAGCCTGCAGATATATGGATCTACAAAGGAGTTGAATCAAACACTGGGGAACAAAATGAAACCAAATCAAAATTTAGAAAGAGACTGCACTTTTTTGAAATCATTCAACGATGTACCCTGATTTTTTTTTAAATATCTCTTCAGAATAAATCTACGAATTATGATTAGGCCTAATAATGACACAGCTTTGTGGATTTACTATATCCTGTACTTCTATTTTATTTATTACACAACTAAATTACTAAAAGCTTTTATGGAGACCAGGCGTGATTAATTTTACTAGACTTCTACTACAATTCTAATAACTATAGACAAAACGATAATGAAGGAGTACATACTTTGCCACAAGTACAGGTAGTTTAAAAACTTTATCACCATCTTTCCTGGATGATACAAAATAAGCATTAAAATAAACATTAAGACTAAAAACAACGTTTCAATTTCATTAAATATGAAAATAAAGCGGAATAAACACTTCTTACTGTGTTTCACTAAAGCATTACTTTTGTAAATTTTACATGGTTAATAATTATTTTTTTTTATCGTAGCTTTCATTATAAATACAGGTAGATATAAAATAATACAATACACCACAATAATAGTAAATGCAGGAAGACCACATCACATATAAGCAATAATTGTACAAGACCAACCCAATATATAACATAGACATTTCAAACAAAAGGATTAAATAAATCAAGCGAATGTGAACCCACAAGCGCCTACTGTGCTGTTAGGGTTTTACAAATAGTGTTAAAATAATTTAACAGAGTTATTTTTGGGACTTGTCTATTTAATTTTAGTAATGAATGTACTGACCAGCGTTTTTATTAGTTGGGGTTTTGAATTAGTGAGTTAATAGTTTTGGTTTTAAGTTAATATTAAAGTGATAATTTCATATTTTCTAAGAGAGTCAAAACATATTTATTTCTATGTCTTTTGCTCAATAGGTTGTCAACTCACTATTATACAATCATAGGCATTTTTCCCACACATAAACATCTTTCACATCGGAAATAATAACACAATTACACTGTAAATCCAACGGACGCCTGACGCGTCTGAATGTGTTCATATTGGAACATTTTGCGCTGAAATGTGAACACGTTAATGTTCACATATGAACTCCACAGTTCTGAAACGTACACAAATCCTTAAAATCCGTTCAAAACTGAACACACTGTGTGCATTTTCCGTTCAATGATCTTTGAAATCATTCACACTTGAAACACATCGGACGCAGAAGACCGTGATGCGGGTTATTTTCAAAATCGCCATTTGCAGGACGCTCTGACTGTTTCAACAAGTGTTATTTAAGGTAAAGTATTATTGTTGTTGTTTTTTTAATACGGTAGACAAGTTGTTTCAAAAGTAACAGGGAAACTTAGATATTTGAATTTCGAAGTAGGCTAGACATGGAATGTGGGTAGGCCTAATATTGCTTGATTAACAATATGAATAGTGTCAATAGCCTTGAGTGGCTTGACCTATATAAGCTTCCAGGTCTGGCCCTAGACCCGTATTTATTACCAAATCAACTCTGAAACTCTCGTTAAGCATATCAATTTGTGTTAATAAATTATTCCCTCTTATCAAAAAGCGCATGTTATAGTTATAGAGATTTTGAGTCGAATTTGACAAATTATTTTCTTCTTCCATTTGTTTGAACACATGCTGTTCCTTATAGAACATATTGTGTTATATACGGAACACATTCTGTTACGTATACAAGTATAGAACACTAGTATGCAAAATTAATAATCATCTGGCATTAGGGTTTCACTTACAACTTTTCTGCACCAACCGGGCCATATGGAAAACGGGACAGACAAGGAAGGTATAAATAGGCCTAAAAGACGCATTCGATTGTCCACATTTATGATGATTCTCAATACATGCATATATAACTGTCCATATATCTAAAAATATTAATTTATTAAGCCATTTTGTCGGTAGAATATTTTGACCCGGTACAGTAGAATGGTTTATTTTATTAGCCCAGTCGGAGCAGAACAGTGTGATGTTAAAACCCTCTATATAGTCATCTTTTTTTCTTAATATAATAGTTCACGGTAACAACAGAAGATGGCGAAAAAAATAAAAATTGGTACAGGCCACCGAATGGACTACCCAGTCTTCTAGAAAATAATTTTGTTGCAGTTATTATACGTTCAAACGGTAGGTCTATATGCTTAGGTATTATATCCATTTATTATTAGTTTACACTTTCATTATAAGCAATCTTATACCGGTTTCCTGTGTTTAATTGATGTTAATATTTCTATTGCAGGTGGGGAAATGAAATGGAGTTTATCTTCCTCGGCTCATGGAGACCAAAAAGCATCACGTGTGCAATGGGAGAAATTTTACCCAGACGGTGGCTTTTCCGCTTACTCCTGTCAAGAGTTATGGATGCTCGCCAAGGTCCATCCTAACGACTAGAGAGAGACATTGTGTAAGAACTAGAAGACAGTACGTGTACCACATAATACAATACAGTTGTAAACTGTTAAAATTGTTTTAAATTTTTGTGCTACGCTTTTATCATACGAAATAATTAATAATTTAAGACTCTTTTAAGCGATTTTTAAATTGTTTGTTAAGATTTCAGACATTCTATCACAACAGAACATCGGGTGTCTGCTTAGAACACCACGTTCCCTCTGTGTGTGAAATTCTGAACGAACGGTGTTCAAAATATGATCACCGAACACCTTTTAGTGTTCATTATCTGTTTCATTCAGTTGAACACCTTATTGTATTCTAAAAAGAACACGTTTTACGCGTCCGATATGGGGAAAGATCCAGGGGAAAAGTTGAACGTATAGTGTTCTAAAAACAGAACACATTTTACGCGTAAAATGTGTTCTAAAACTCAGAGGGAAAAACGTTTAAAATTGAACACATACTGTTCTGAAAATAAACACATAGTGTTCTGGTAGAAAAAAGACGCGTCAGGGTGTTTAAAAAGT
This sequence comes from Patella caerulea, assembly GCA_036850965.1. Classification (NCBI taxonomy): domain Eukaryota; kingdom Metazoa; phylum Mollusca; class Gastropoda; family Patellidae; genus Patella; species Patella caerulea. Next base: position 22,518,780 of record JAZGQO010000011.1, read on the forward strand.
GTTTCAAAATAGTGTTCTAAAATAGCGTATTTGGTGTTCTAAAAGTGGACGCCGGGTTTAGAGTGTACCTCCCTTGCCCCCCTCCCCCTTCATGCAACACAGTAAATAGAACCGATTTCTACAGAATATTGGGCCACAAATGACAAACAAACTATCGAAAAATCAAAACATTGACCTTTTTATACAAAATATCGTGTACTAGTTGTCGATTGAAAATTACTATAGTCTATGATATGTACAATCGTTAATAAATCTTAAGATATCTAAGCTATGAATTTAACAAACTTATATTTGTAATATTCCCATAACGAAGTCTCGTTTATATGGGAAAGATTAGTTTGTAATCTGGATAAGAGGAGTTTAAAGTGATAATTTCATATTTTCTAAGAGAGTCAAAACATATTTATGTCTATGTCTCATGCTCAAAAGGTCGTCAACTCAAAATTGTCGATCTACATGTATTACGTTCATAGTTTCGATGTTTACATCAGGGACGATATTGGTCAACTTATTCGTGGGTGAACCATTTCCTCAAACCGTCTACATAAATTTATTTGCAGACGGGTTTACTTTCCCGTTCAAAGCTGTGACTTGGTGTTTGTGAAAACTAACAGTTAAGACACTTCCCTCTTCCGACAAGGGCCGGTAACTCAGTGAATAGTTCCTATGTATCTGGACTCAGACTAGTAATTATTTGCCCATTGACTTCAATAAAATAAAACCAAGTACGAACAATCCAAACCATTAGACAAAATTCGAAGTCCTACAAACGTTATTAGGCAAATCTGGATAATCTGGATAAGAGGAGTTTAAAGTGATAATTTCATATTTTCTAAGAGAGTCAAAACATATTTATGTCTATGTCTCATGCTCAAAAGGTCGTCAACTCACTATTATTATCATTATACGATCATGGGCAATATTTCAGATATTTAACTTGGTCATTTCGGGATTAACACATTGATCAATTTTATTTCACTTTTATTTAATAAGATCTGTCATTGAGACAACTGGCGCGGTTCTCAAGGTTACATTATGTACTTTTAAGATTATATCAATAATTTTTGTTTCATGGTTCAGAACATCCATTTATCACTAAAAAACACATTCTGCAGTAGATGTCGCTTGTGTTATAACTTTTACATTCTACTTAGCGATATCTCTTTTTACTTTATCGACTTGTGTTGATATTTTTTATACATCAAAAAATACTCGCGGGTAATCGATTTCCTATTTATTCATAATATACATTTTTTAAATCACGATTTTATTTTATCTTACATGCTTGATGATTTAATCACTCTACAGTGGTTTGTGTGAGACCGTTCAAGGATAAAATATGGTTGAATAAACATGTTTATGCGCTAAATATATTTATTGTATATTGTACGTAGGTAATAAACAGATTTTGAAACGAAATCAGGACACTCAAATAGGCGTCCAAAGGCACCCGGATCGACTGGGGTTGTTTACCACCGGAACTAGGTCGTTTAAAGAAACTCTATGATTAAGAAAGAAAAAATCTGTCATTTGAATTTAAAATTAGCATTGTATAGTCAAATCTTCATGGGAATTTCGTAAATAAAATAATCATCTTTCAATTCAATTTTAATGAATCTATTGCACTGCGGCATAGAGGTTGCATGGGAAGCGCGCAGAAAGTACAGGGAGTACTTTAAGAAAATTATCACAACACGAATGTGACAGACACCTGCGGTTATGGTTCACATCAATAAGTGATAAACATTGCGGAGGTCTCTGATTCTTTTTGGTATTCATAGTTTTGGGATGAGAGCGAGAAAGAGAGAAGAGAGAGAGAGAGAGAGAGAGAGAGAGAGAGGAGAGAGAGAGAGAGAGAGTTGGGTTTAACGTCCACTCGACATACACTAGGTCATTTTGGGACTAACATGGTTTTAATTTTATTTCAATAATTCGCTTGCGTGTAGGGGTCTATAGCAGTGGCAGGAAACCGGAGTACCCAGAGAAAACCCACGAGGTTGGACAGACCACCCTACTCCTTGCCACGTACAACCGGGGATTCGAAACCACGCCAGTTGACTCAATGGCAGGCCGTATGAGACAGCGCGCGCACGCTAACCATTCGGCCATCCAACCCCCCGTTTAGGGATAAGTAGTCCGTGTGCTCTGGGGCCCCAGAAAGTAAGTCTGTAGGGTATCTGGTGGTGGGTGTGGTATTTCACGTCCTAAATGCCATGCTCCCCACCTTGGCTAGATTAGCCCAAAAGTGTACCACATGGAAATCGTACAGCAGTGTACTGTACATCTTCAGTATATTACAAAAACACACTAAGATAGATTAGTTGACATTGCTCCCATGTTTCCAAAAAATTAAAAATGGTGGCGGAGTATCCCAGACAGCTTTGGGGTTGTTCAGTGCCAACACAGGAATCATGAAATACCACTGCCAGACAATTTATTCGGTGGTTACCCTAAAATGCCACGCCCCGACTTAAATCGAATGGCGGGCACTGTTGCCGTGTTCTAGAAAAAATAATATTTTTGCCAGACGGCGTAGAATACTAACACCTGCTACTCATGGACAAAGCAATAAACAGCGTTTGCAAGAAATTGATTTTGTGCAACCGCAGTTTATGGCCTCTTCCATACGTGCTAGGTATTAGTATCCTATGCATCCTGGCATTTATTTCAAAATTTTTTGGAACATTGGAACAAGGCATGCTAATCTGCACAAACTGTCTGGCAGTGATCATTCATAATTTCAGTGACTGAACAACTTCAATGCTGCTTTATTAGGTGATACAGATTTCAGCTAATCTGTCAGCTCTAGAGATACTCCACCAATAGAAATGTCTGGTGATTTCAGACCTTTGTCAGGGGCAACCCACCACTAGAAATGTCTGTAATACATGTACCTGAAGATTTACGGTACACTGCTTTACGATTTTCATATGGTACACTTCTGGGGGCCCATACCAAACCCACCACAAAATACCCGAAAGACTTCCATTCTGATGATACCAGATATGCATGCATTGATACCATATGGGAGAAAATTGGTACACTTTTCAGCTTCCACTCTATTACCTCACTCATGAAGTACCAAAAGCGTTTGGTTTTAACTTGGCATAATTATCGGTATTGTTCCACTGTTTATTTTTAAAAATTATTTTATAAAGCAGGGACTTTTTTCCTGTGATTAGAAAAATTCCAGATATACAAATGTTGTTTGTCATTGTTAACTTTTTCATTTTTACTGTCTGTTTACGATAGTATTTACCAACCATGGTCACCAGGACATCCGTTTACATGGTCTAACCTATGTCCACCAGTTACCCGATTCGTCACTTATAAAGTAGACTCAGTGAGTATGGCGCTTATAGCTAGCCTACCTAACTAAAAGGTTCCGGGTTCTATCCCATAATTGTTGGTCAAGATAAATCCCAAGCCGTTTTAGCCTTGTCAGTTGTGCAGGACTGATGATCTGACAAGGAAAAGATGTCTAGTGTTTCGGAGTGGTCATGCGTAACTGATCTATGGGGAGTATACCTGAATACCTGAAAACTTGGCAAAATTTCATTAGCACATTACACGGAATGTTCCCGTCAACATTACCTCGGTTTGCGCGTTCTGCACCATTTCATTCCAGTTGGGCGTTTACAACATAGTCTTTTTTAAAACAACATCGTGTTTATGTATATTTGACCTGACGTGACCCATTTAGTGAAATGTTGGTTTGTCTTGCGCAAGAATAATCTTTGGAAATTACAGTAGTCAAATATTCATAACTTAAAAAATTGAAATAAAATAAAGGGCCAATTTGACTACGGTACCATAGATATGTTTAAGATAAACTCTGATGGCGGTGATTGAAAAGCCCAATGGTGCCATCGAGGCTAGAACTTTATGTTTTAATTGGTTTGTTTGTTATTTTTAATGCAGAAATGCAGCGATTTTCTGTATATAATACCAGTATTGTCTATTTTGCAATATATAGGAGGAATGCGGTCAGCCACACATGATTGGACTGTCAATGAGAAAACGCGCCCCAGTAAACATAGTCTTTAAAGTGACATCGTTATTTTCTCTTTATCACACCGAATTCCCCGTGTATAATGGTATATTCCCCTGCAACTATATCTGAAGTACTGCTTCGAAGAAAGACAAATGATCAGTTTCCAAGTCTGGCTCGCCTTAATCCCTCTTCACCCCTAGTCATGCTTGTGTTTTTATACATCACCCATATGTAAATGTGTGGATGGGTGATTTATTTTATCAGATTGTACAATATTTATGGGAATAATAGTTTCGTTCATCCAGATTGTGTAGAAATATAATAAAAGACTATGGGATAGTTTTTTTAGGCGTGGCCAATCCCGAGTGACACATTATTTTAAATATATTTTTTAGTTGTAAATATTTTGTATCTGTTGTTGTCTAATTAACATATTTAAAGCCATGTCTGCCAGTTTAACCTGTATTTTAAAGATATGTTTATGAATGCCAGATTGTTGTAATATCTCATTGTGTTTCCTGAGTGATATGAGTATATAACAAGATCATAATTATTTTTTTCAAAAATCACTCCATTGTACCTTTAAATATTTATGATCAATAGAAGATATGGTATGTTTAGAAAGTATATATAAAAACCTATAGAAATAAGAATACATGCGTGTATCCTTTATCTACGTTGATATATAAAAACATGTACTTTGTCAACGTGTGGTGTAACTGAGTACTAGTTATTTTCTATTAAAAATAAAATACAGGTCAAGCGATCAGTTGACCGAAAAAATTCGACTTATTCAATGATGCGTAAAAAACAGTTCTTAATCGATAAATTATGATCACATTGAACCCAGGCAAATTGGTGTATTTTGATACGATTGACTGGGTGCATTCCAAGGATTCAATAATAACCTACTATCAATAAATTTTTAATGCGGCTTGGAATCTATTCAGAATATCGATAAAAAAGGTGAAAGTAAGGTGGTGGGGGTAATTAGATATTTGTTTAATTTGGGAATCATTCTGAATACATAATCCTTGAGTGAAGTCGGCCCAAGACAGTAGGACATTGAACTCAATTTCATTTCATTTCAAACCGATTCGTTAAATTATTTGGGGTGTCTCTTTCCATAGGGACCAGAATGCACCAAAAATCCGTATACAAAGTTTCAAGACGATCCATTAAGAATTACGATCTGTAATGTAAACGATTCAGAGACACAAGGAAAATTTGAGATTTAGGCATTCACGAAAAACAATAGGGGTCATCCTTAGTGTATAAAGTATAAATATGCAAAGTGTCAAGAAGATCCGTGAAGAACTGCGATCTGTAGGCGAGAAACAGTCTCACACAAAAATGTTCCGTGACTGTCCCTGGGAGTCGGGCATGAACCAAATATAATAGTGACCATCCTTGTTGTATCAGAAAAAAGTAGGCAAAAATATTTAAACGCCGTTGAATACAATCAAATTTACATTTACACGCAATTTTTGACGACCGGAGCTTCATGGTATTTCTTCATCGTCTTTGGCCAGAAACCCACTTTATTGTATATATAAAGGTTCGGGGTAGCGCACTTCTTTTATATTATCCTATCTTTGACAATTCCTTTTTTTCCCCTGGAAGTCGGGTGTTCGATCTTTGCATTGGCCGAGAAAGTTCATCTCGATTTTCAGGCATGATTTCTACTTGTAAGTGATGCAGGAGGGCCTGACAAGGACAGCTGTCTAGTCGTTCGGATGCTACGAAAAACCGAGGTCCTGTGTACACATTGGAGCGCACGTAAAAGATCCCTTGGCAGTTGGAATTCGATATAAGGGTAGGCCGTAGCGCCGCTGCCTGGGCAAAATTTCCCTCATAGCACACTGTATGGCTTATGCCCGTCTTCCATTAGCCCAGGTTAGGTGCAAAAGAGTAGGACGTTAAACCCCATTTCATTTCAATTATTTTCGGTAGAATAAAAAGGAACTAAATCAACAATATTTTATAAACTACATGTAGAAACCATGCCGACTTTGTATTTAATAAGTTTTAGTTTTATCTGTCGTATATTATGATGCTGATTTATATTCAGTATTAGAAATTGTACTGTATTGTTCACAAAGTGTTACTAACAGAAAATATTTTTCACTGTACAGACCTGTTGCTATATTCATGACCACGCGCAGAGAGGTAATAAAGTTTTATATAACTCTATATACGATGTGGCGGGTAGTAATTTTTCCCCGCTAAATGACAACCTGTCAAATTATAGTTTTTAAAATTACCTAGTTCAAGGGACAGGCAAGAAAGAGAGCTTGACAAGAGAATTAGAAACACCTGCTATTATTTTTTTTCAGAATACTGAAAATCCATTTGCTTATTTGTGTGGAAGTACATGGCATTGACAAACCCAACGTCAATGGATTTTATAGATAAATAATTGTTACACAAGAATAGGGTTTTCCATGCCCAAATTGTAGCTATGGCAACATTATTTATTTACAGTTGTTTACATAGTGTCGTAGCAAAATACAATTGATAGTTCAAATATTTTATCTAAATAATGCCATTAATTGTCAATATTTATTTTTGTTGTGGCTGAATTGAAGAGGCATTAGCACCTCGGAGATATGTATAGACACCGGTTGACCAAAATTTGATTGCATATAGATATTTCACAAAAATCTGTACCAAGTACTCGCAATTTTACGTATATTATATCGTACGAATCATTTTCGAGGTCTTTAATCGAACAAGCACGAAAAATACTTTTCGTTTTTTTATATATATATAATATTATTCAATATCAATTACATTAACTTTTTTTAGAGTGATTAATTCACGACCTGCTTTTAAAAACAACACTGCTTGTGTCAGTCAAATACGCCGATATCGATATTTATAGGACAGACAAAATTGAAACCATTTCAAATAATATCTTACAGCAAATAAAGATAATAGGCTTCATTTCGCAATCTTTTTTTAAAAAATTAAATTCCAAGCTTGCATGGGAATATAGTCCGTCTTAAGGTGCTAAATTTCTTCCTGACCGCCCACTTCTGTCATTCCCTTAGACCTTTTAAGATGAACTCGGGGCGGTAATCGATCGATTAAAGAGAATGTTATCTTTCAAAAAAAGACCGAATCATTCAATCCCGTTTTTCAATGCAAACTTCTAAAAGAAATTTATAAGTACTTTTGTCAAATCTATGATGTCTTTACACAATCAAACACGAATGAATCATACATCTAAAATCACAAAGTGCGTTTACAAAAATTACAAATACAAATATAATTTATACCACGCTTGCGGGCATTTTAGAAATAAAATGTAATGAAATTGTTATACAGTATCATATTTCATTGACAATTAAAGAAAAACCTGAAGTAATATGAGACAATCATTTTATTGTCTTCGTTATATTTTTCCGATTAAATATTTAATTTTAAACACATTTCTGAATAGAAGGAAACAGCTTGTTGGGAATATGTAGATAGGGTTTCATGTGCTACGAACATAGTTTAAATCTATCTTGCTTATTATATTGTCTTCCCGTTTTGATTCCTTATTTTACCTTATGGAATTGGGTTTAATGTTCTACTTTACTGCTACCATGAAAATAATTCACCTACTTTGTAGTACTCTACGGGGTCGGGGTCGTCTTTTAGGTCCCATCCGAACTATTAGACGCTTTTCCTAGTCAGTTCCTCCATCCTGTACTACTATCAAGATCAAGAGGTAACTAGTCTGGAAAATCCCGGGAAGCTTTCTAAGCTAACGCCGAAAACGACCGAGCCAGCGCCACACTAACTGAGCCATGGTGGCTTATCTACGACGTGAAATGAAACGAAATGCGGTTGAACGTCCTGCTGTTTTTCTCCTTAACTGACAATGAATACGAGCTACTGTTGTATCGAATTCCAACTACCAATGGATCTTTTACGTGCACGACAATGTGTACATGAATCCTCGTCGGTTTTTCGTCCCACCGAACAACTAGACAGCTGTCCTTGTCAGGCCCTCCGTCCTGCAACACTGACGAGGTGAAAACACGTGATCCCCTGAAATACGCGATTATCGAGAGAGTCTACGATATTTTGAGATACAAAGATATCTGTTTAGTTGCATCAAAATCGGATAATTGTGTCTTCTAGAGGATCCACAATCTTGGTATTACATTATTTGCGTACAAAGAGCGTCAATTTTGTCCATCACTTTTGGTCCAACGTTCCCGAAATTTGGACACAACCTTCAAAAGGGTGCAACGTTGTTTTATTTTACAGACCACAAGCTAAAATAGTGATTTTCGTAAAATCGAGGGCCATAGTTCCGGAAGTTACGATCCGATATGTGCGAATGTCGACAGGAACCAAGATCTTCTTAAACTTAAGGTTATAAACATACATGTCAAGTTTCATCAAAATCGGATCAAAATTGTGATCTCTATAGGGTCCAGAATCTCGATATGCATTTTATCCGACACTTTTGGTCCGATTTTCATGAAATTTAAACTCAGCCATCATTATGGTGTAACAGTTATGTGATTGAACGCGATTTATTGTTCGTGTCATCACGGGCCATAATCCAAGAATGTACAATCCAATCTGCGCGAATATCGAAAGGAACCGAGATATATTGTTAATAAACATAAGCATTAACTTTCATCAAAATCGGATCATAATTTTGACCGTTAGAATTTACACAAGTTAAAACACCATTTTACGTACAACCAGGATTCATAATACATGCCAATATTGACAGGAACCGAGATCTTTGTGATATAAATCTATATTTCAAGATTCGCCAAAATCGGATAGAAATTGTGAGCACAAACAAATTGTGGACGGATGGACAGGGGCGAGGACAATATACGTAAAAATCAAATGGTTTACGTAGTATTTATGTACATGACAGGTTTGAAACGGAAAACAACGGCAACAAAGGCGTTTCATAACTGAGGCGCTGGAGGCGCTAGCCTCCTCGCGAAAAAAATCAAAGAAATCGGGAAAATAAAACGGGAGAAAAATGGTGCCCTAGTTAGGGGGGTCCTAAAGGCAGACAAAAGGACCCAATTCTGACAAGAAAAGGCCCCGAGTCCGATTCAATCGTTTTCTATACACTGTGACTGTAGAATCCATTACTGAATGAGAATGCAGTTATTGCATTGGCATAAAAGTCATAAAACAAGCCCCCCCCCCCCGCCGCGTAAGAGGACCCTCAAAATAGTATAGCCTCCGCCATGATAAACCTTAAAACGCCCTTGAACGGCAATACAATGGTGGTCATAATGAAGTAGATGGAACGACACGTCAGAAGATATATCTTGTTCCTGTAATGACGCAGTACATTGCAGTTAACACCTACTAGCCTAGCCCAGTACGAATAGCACCCGGACCAAACTAATGAACCGAGACAGACTTTGTAGGCGTATAAAAAAACACGGTTTCTTAGTATTGTATGATCCTTAAATTATTTATGAGACTCGGCATTCATGTCATTGAATGGAAACGTGTTATGTTTCGCGTTTATTTGTAACAATTATGTGTTTATGACATACATAGATTATCGTATCATTTGGTGCTTATATTGACGACAACCATATAGTTTTATGTGTTTATGATATTTATTTCTAAATATAAATACCATAGCCTTTGATACCACACTGAAAACATCAATTAGACACTTTGCGTTAACGGGTCACGGGTTGGCAGGAGATAAACAGAACAAATAACATATCTCCAACATAGACATACAGTCAGTTCAAATCCAGAATATTCCTGAAGCAATGGCCTGAGAATTCCCTCTCTGGCCATTGCTAGAATAGCGTCTGTTTCTTGAACTTATGCGGGAGTGTGTAAACATATTTGGTCCAATATTGGTACTCGTTTTAAATGTAAAGCTTTTGTATGGCAGCTAGTGATTGGTTGGTAGACGGACTACTGACCAATCAAAATTTAAAACAACGATATCCACTTATAATAGCAGTGTGTAGTAGGATTACCTCTAATCAAACGCAACACTGCGCGGAGTATGAAATCCAGGGGCCTCGTTGCTTGTGTAATCGGTCGAGCGGATGATTCAAGTATAAACTGACAGGGTACCCCAGAGTTTCTCTACTAAAACAAACCAAATCTTTTTAGGTTTATTTGTACGGAATGTCATATCTACCATCATGTATAATTGTCTTGCACATGGGTTAACTCTGTTTCGACTTTTAACCGGTTAAGAAACCTTTCACACGGAAACCAATCAAACAAATTTAATTAAATTCCAAATATTACCTGATCTGTTTCATTTAATTTCACTTTTTTGACTCGCCCTGATCTCTAACCGCACAAAAAGCCAAACCGCCCTTATAATATCTCAAAAGTTTTATGTTAATGTAAAGACAGCCAATTCAGAGTATAAATGTGTGCGGCGGGGGGGGGGGTCTAAGACATATTCTTTTTATGACAGTAGTCCGTGTTGTTTTGGAGTCGCGGCGACTCGGTGAGTCAGACTCTCGGGTTCGATCCCAGTGTTGGTAGCCCATATAGAATTCATCTGTATTTCCGGCGCGGTTCTCCCTTGTCAGTGGTGTAGAATGGAATGAATCATGCCCCGTTGATCCGCCCTTGAGGGGGTATGGACGTATTTTAGATTTATATTATTTCCATCATCTTATTGACGTATTTCCAAGATGGCGGTTGTTTTTGGCGGGGAAAATTGAGCGATTTATTTGGTAAAGCAGTGTTTGGTGTCAATATATAGGTTTACGGGGGCACAGGTTCCATGTGTAAAGGGACCATTTTTCTGAAATCTTTCTTCCCTTGCGTAATCGAAGTGAGGGACTTTATCTTGCTTGTAAACCATTTATGTTTACAATATACCTAAAACTTAGAATATCCCAGAAAACCTTTTATATGTATCTTGTTTTCTTATTGTAAAAAAAAAACCCTATTAGTTCCAAGCAAAATGTTTGCACAAACTCAATTTAGGGTCAGATGCAAATCATATAGTTATATATAATTAATTATTGTCGAAAATACCTACTGCTTGGTCAAGAATGGTGTATTGGTTAAATTTTGATTTAACCAAGAATACCCCTCCTTAAACAAATCCGGGGCTGTAGACCTGACCGATTTAATCTTGACGGGGTATTGTTGAAATGGTTTTATTAATTTTTATTTAGCAGCATCAGATATTTTGTGGTTCTAATGTTTTATCTTGTTGACAACTGTTCGAGTTTGTCTGGGATCATTTTAAAGTCAAACTTCGGAAGTTTAAAATTAGATTGTGGCACTTTCAGACAGAAAATTTGGTATTTACTCCATGCGTATATATAAGAGTATGTTCACATCCGTATTCTATATAAATATTTGATCAAATGATTTACCATTGATCTTATAATAAGTCTGAAAATGGCCCCCACCGGGAAGATTGTGCCTTTAAAGCAGACGGTTGTATAAATACATGTATTATATATTAGGCTTAAGCTTACGTACAACTTAAAAAAATGCCTTTTCGTAAGTATGTCATATATCTTATTAATCAGTGTTTATATACTAGTCTGACTATATAGCCTACAGGTCTATACGGTTTAAATTTCCCAATTTCACTAAAATATACTATTCCCATTCAAAAACATACTTATCCTATAATATGTCTACACAAAATATATGCGTTCTCGTCAACAAAGCTTTTGCCAACATTTCTTTCTTAAAGAGTTGTGTATTTTCCATCGTTTTTTTTAAATACAGATTTGGGTTTTTTATCTTAAAGTATTTTTCTAATTACAAATCAATTTTAAAAATATTTCTTTGTTTTTGTTAGAGGGGAGGGGGTATGTGGTATGTGAAGGGGTGTGAAAAACTGCCACCTAAAAGAACCAATACACAAGATTTAAATGACGTTTTGTAATTAAAGGGATATTACTATGTGTATACTTACAAAGTATCTACTGTAAAAAACTGTGAACATCCTATGATAAACAATAACACAATATTCACATAAAAGTTGAAACCACTGATTCCCATACTCCACAGCACGCCACTCGCGTGTTACAGGTACACCTCGAAAATAAATTTAAATTATATACAAACTCCGAGACACGCTTAATTCAAATGTCGTAAGTCTTGAAGTAATCCAGTTTAAGTTTTTTTCTGTGACAACTGTCAAAATATGTATTGGTGGTGTCGCCACACACGTGTTATGAGTATACGTACACTTAATGTAAGTAAAATATATACATGTATATAACAAAGGCAATAAACCTATACGCTATTCTGGACACTTGGGAATAGCGGTGACACCATCGTGCTTATCAGAGTGTAACAGAAATTCAGCCAATTGTCACAGTCCCGGATATTTACGCTTCAGCTATACTTTAACAGGGAATGTATTTAGGATAGGTCAATATTGAGGTTAATTGGTAACTTCAGAGATAAAAACACAATGTCCCTTTTGGCTTTAAACCCTTTTTAATTTTAGGAACAACAAAATGTTTTGACTAGTGGGGCCATCTCACTTTCCCCACATCTATTGTTTAGGAGTCCACTAGGCCATGACTAATTAATCAACAAATGAGGGTTTATAGAATAGCCTGTAACATGTTTGTGACACTTCAACAAAAACGATTCGTTAAATAATATTCGTGAAAAAGATTACACGTAAAAAAATACATATTATAGTAGTGTAAGTAACTAAATATATAAATGAATAAATACATCTTTATAGAAAACATATTTATAAACAGGTTGATAAACATGACAATCTACAGTCCAACAAAATTCATCATGTATCTAAAGTTATCCAGACTGATAAGCTGTGATTAAATATCAGTAGTTTTTATTACAAATTAATTATTACATCAAAACAGCTCACAAGGTAAATTTAATGATTTCACCAATCTGCTAAAATCCACTGATTTGGGAAGCGATCACCAGTATCAATAATTAGAGTGAGAAGTTTACACCGATGATACTATAAGTGTATGTATATGTTATTAGTATATTGGGGGGGGGGGGGGTATGGTTAAGCGTGTCATTGAGTCAACTGGCGTGGTTTCGAATCCTCGGTTATACGTAACAAGGAGTATGGTCGCCTGTTCAACCCCGTGGGGTTTATCCGGGTCCTCCGGTTTCCCCCCATACCTCTACACCAAGCGAATTATTGAAATAAAATTAAACCGTATGTTAGTCTCGAAATTACCTTGTTTCGAGTGGACGTTAAACCCCATTTTTCTCTCTATTAGTTTATTAATTTAAAACTTAGCCTTGGAATACAGAATGATCTAATTATAAGGAGAAATTATCATCATTTAGTTATTATATACAATAATAGGGCAGGGTCATTTCCGCATCACCAAGCAAGGTCAACATTTTAAACACCCCAACAACAATAAATTTATTACAACATTCCTATATCAAACAAACTTGGTGAATTTTGACCCAGATTATGTATGCTTAATTAGGACGATTGACCTCAGACTCAGAAATAAAAATGTGACTTTTTTCATTGGTATCTTGATTGTCTTGCACTTTAACAAAAAAAATAAATAAATAAATAAATAAATGAATAAATAAAAAATAAAAAAAACACAGTGATGGTGCACAAAGACGGCCTTGTTAAGGGAAAGATGAAATCTGATTTCTCCATTTGGTATTATATATTCTTCATTTGCTTGTTACAATGATAAAATAGAAACCATATTCATATAACTAAAACTATTCTTGCCCTGGGGTCATTAAAACATTAACCAGTAGGCCTACGTAGATTCATGAAGGGAGTAATCATTAGTCACAAAACATCCGGCTTCTCGGTATAGGGATAACGTCAACAACAAAAAAACACACAAAAACACTTAAAGGACTTGGTACGACACGTCACACACCCTTAACTACTTCTGAGAAAATAAGAGATAGTAAATCGATATTTATAAACCATTAGCCTAATCAGACCAACGTTTATGGAATTACCGTATTGGAATTTGAGCTAACGAGCCTTTCTTAGATTATTAACATAAAAAGCTAAATCTTTTTTTGAATAAAAGAAAGGATATAACTTTTTACAGAACAAAATAGGTTGCCAGGCAACGAAACATACGCCCACACAGCAGCCAAATCGTCCGGGCAGTCAACAAGAGTTGTCCCATATTAAGGAATTATCAGAAAATCATTAGAATTTGTTTGGTTTTTATAATCAAACGGGTTTTTTTTAAATCAGATAATAATTGTGACCTCCAGAGGGACCACAAGCTAAAAAGGGTGATTTTTCGTACAATCAGGGGATATAATTCAGGAAGTAATGGTCCACAACCTTGATATAACATATTTTCACACTATTCGTGTACAAACGGCGGCCATTTTGTCCGTCAATTCCAGTCCGATTTTCACGTAATTCAAACCCTCTCTTCATTACCATGTAACGGTGATATAGTCAAACGTTTTTTAAATCGGATAATAATTTTGACCTCCAGAGTGACCAAAAGCTAACAAAAGCGATTTTTCGAACAATCCGGGGACATAATTCAGGAAGTTATGATCCAATGGGCGCAAATATCGAAAGGAACCAAGATCTTTGGGTTATAAACATACATGTCAAGTTTCATCAAAATCGGTTCAAAATTGTGACCTCTATAAGGTCCACAACCTTTATATAACAAATTTTCACACTATTCGCGTACAAACGGCGGCCATTTTGTCCGTCAATTTTGGTCCGATTTTCACAAAATTCAAACTCAACCTTCATAACCATGGAATGGTGATATAATCAAACGTTTTTTTTAAATATCAAAAGGAACCAAGATCTTTGGGTTATAAACATACATGTCAAGTTTCATCAAAATCGGTTCAAAATTGTGACCTCTATAAGGTCCACAACCTTTATATAACACATTTTCACACTATTCGCGTACAAACGGCGGCCATTTTGTCCGTCAATTTTGGTCCGATTTTCACGAAATTCGAACTCAACCTTCATAACCATAGAACGGTGATATACTCAAACGGTTTTTTAAATCGGATAACAATTTTGACCTCCAGAGGGACCACAAGCTAAAAAGGGCGATTTTTCGGAAAATCAGGGGCCATAATTCAGGAAGTTACGATCCGATTGGTGCAAATATCGAAAGGAACCAAGATCTTTAGGTTATAAACATGCATTTCAAGTTTCATCCAAATCGGTTCAAAATTGTGACCTCTACACTGTTCACAAGCTAAAAGATAGGCTGGCACTGCCAGGCAGGATACGCCCACATTTTTGAGAGATGGATAGAGAACAAGCAATACCCAAAGTGATTTTCCTACATCATTAAGTCCTGTATTTCATACTGTATTGGGAGCAGCCATTTTGTTGGTCAGTTCCAGTCTGATATTCATGAAATTCGAAGCCGACAATGATTATGGTGTGACGGTACACAACCTAGATATGTTACTTTTCGTCAAAATCGGATAAGAATTGTGACCTGTAGAGAGTCCATAACCATGATATACCATATTTTTACACTATTCGCGTACAAACGGTGACCATTTCGTCCGGCAATTTTGGTACGATTTTCACGAAATTCGAACTCAACCTTCCTTACGGTGCAACAGTAATATAATCAGAGTTTAATATAATCGGATAACGGCGGCCATTTTGTATGGCAATTTTGGTCCGATTTTCCCGAAATTCGAACTCAACCTTCCTTACGATGTAACGGTAATATAATCAACCGTTTTATTAAATCGGATAATAATTGTGACCACCAGAGGGACCATAAGGCGATTTTGCGTATAATCAGGGGCCATAATTCAGGAAGTTACGTTCCGATATGCGCAAATATCGAAAGGAACCAAGATCTTTGGGTTATAACCATGAATTTCAAGTTTCATCAAAATCAAATAAAAAATGTGACTTCTACAGGGTCCACAACCTTGATATACCATTTTTTAACAGTATTCGCGTACAAACGGCGGCCATTTTGTATGGCAATTTTCGTCTGATTTTCCCGAAATTCGACTTCAACCTTCCTTAGGGTGTAACGGTAATATAATCAAACGGTTTTTTAAATCGGATAATAATTGTGACCTCCAGAGGGACCACAAGTTAAAAAGGGTGATTTTTCGGACAACCAGGGGCCATAATCCAGGAAATTACATTCCGATAGGCGCAAATATCGAAAGGCACCAAGATCTTTGGGTTATAAACATGCATGTTAGGTTTTATCAAAATCGGTTCAAAATTGTGACCTCTATAGGGTCCACAAGCTAAAAACGTGATTTTTCGTACAATCAGGGGCCATAATCCATGAAGTTTTCATCCGATACATGCCAATATCGAAAGCAGTCGAGATCTTTTGGGGATAAACCTATATTTCAAGTTTCGTCAAAATCGGATAAGAATTGTGACCTGTAGAGAGTCCACAAACAACCGGCGACGACAATATACGTCCACATGAAAATGTTGGCGTATAAAAACGTGATTTTTCGTACAATCAGGGGGCATAACCCATGAAGTTACAGTCCGATACATGCCAATATCGAAAGGAATCGAGATCTTAGGGTGATAAACCTATACTTTAAGTTTCATTGAAATCGGATAAAAATTGTGACCTGTAGACTGTTCACAAACAATTGTGGACGGACGGACGGACAGGGGCGACGACAATATACGTCCACGTGAAAATGTGGGCGTATAATAAGCTATGAACGCTATGACTTGAACATGACGTCAATTAACAGCCATTGGAATAAGTGGCGTCATATTTAAACATCAAAGATAGCCACACAAAGCGTGGAAATGCTGAATTATTCAGCAAAAGTGAGGAATCTGCGATGGGTGGGATGGGGCTGAAATCGATAGGGTTCACCCTCTCATGGCCCCAGTGGTAACACCAAATCCGAATCTGTTCAACACTGTAGCCTCTATCGCGTGAACAAATATTTCGGAAACGGGAAGTCACGTGAAACGATCCTTTCACATGGAAGGGTATCGCCGCCAATATTAAATGCTCTGCTAAAAATTTTAATGCCCTTTTCATGGATTACGAGTAAAAATAGAATGTACAAAGTCTTAATATCGGTAATGATAAAGTTAAAATACCCCTAAGACCAAAGCTAAATGTAAAACGTCAAATGTTTTATTTAAAATGTTGTTTTTGAGGTGTCCACATTTGACATTTCCCTCATTACATTTGACATAATTTGGGCTCTACCGCATCTCATTTGTCCTTCGCGCGTATGTGGCATGGGAATAGCGGCACCTTCTCAACCCCGTGGGTTTCCTCCGGGCGTTCCGGTTTCCTTCCACTGCTAAAGACCCCTACGAGCAAGCGAATTATTGAAATAAAATTAAACCATATGTTAGTCCCAAACAGTTTGTGTCGAGTGGACGTTAAACCCTATTTCTATAGCACTAAGTTGGATATGTCAACACACTATAAGATATGTACATAGTCTGCGATATCACCTCGGTGAAAGCGGACGTTAAATAAAGCTATTTCACACGCACAGGATATTTACCACACGATATTGGAGCAGTTAACATGGCAAACTACAATGTATAACAAATTCGCTGGACGACCGTGCCCGCAATAAATTCATGTAAATTGAATGGTTAGTCTATATATTTAGTAATTAGGTTACTATCGGACAGCGACACATTTCATTCGACGAAACAAAGGGGATCTTTTTTTTCTCTTAAGTAGCCTACGTAATTATGAATGTGTCAGGAAATAGCTGATAGACATAAAGAGCCATAGCAACACACTTTTCAGGGAAGTATAATATTATAGAGAATCTCCAACGAGTCTTTTTTGATATCGACAGAGCCTCGGTTTTTTTCAACTTTATTTGCGAGTGTTGATATTTTTTGATATCAAAAAAGGCGAATTGTAGATTTTATTTATCACCCAATCCGTTCTTACATGGACGAATAAAAAGAAATATAATTCTATGGTATAGATTTCACTTTTCCTGAACCTGATTACATTACAGCGTAGTGATACATGATTTTTGACAGCAGTTTACCTATTGCAAAGTCCTATATATTGACCCACTATTTCCTTCAAGGTCAGTTAAACAGTTCTTTTTAACAAAAAGGGGTTACTTTTTATTTAAAATTTCTGGTTTCTTTAAAATAAAAGAAAGTAGTTCCTTTATGATTGACCAATAGAATTCACGTAAAGCATCTCCTAAGGAGATATCATATCACACAAGCGATATCTACTGTCAAATGTCAATCTCGAAACCAGAAAAATTTTTGAAGAAATTTCTCTGGTGACTCGAGGTAGCCATTTTCCCGGAAAATGACATGTAATTCCTACGCGCGAAATTTCTCGTTTATTTGCGTCATCCGCCCCTGGTTTTACGTGCATGGATGGCCGAATCACGTAAAAATATAACCACGCGTAGAAAAATAGATCTTTACAAAAACTTGAATTTGTTCGTTTAGAATCCAATTTTTATGTCAGCGAGTTGACTTTGACTCAAGGATCATTTTACAACAAACGAAACGACGATCCGACCTCTATTTTTTTGAGAAATCGACCCAAAAAGATTGACCAATCAGAGGTCAGAATGGGCGGGGCTTAGGTTCGAAAAAAAAATGGAAAAAATGGATGGTCTAATGTGCCAGAGGCCTTCGGCTCTGCGGCTGCCTCTGGGAACGAGATTGGTCAAATGTGTTAGTGGGTGATAAAACACGATAACTGGAATTTCATATTAGAGCCTTATTTTGGCATTTTAAAACCTCGCAATCGCCTCACATCCTGTCCCCTTTCTCTAAATTTTAGTTCAGCTAATTAACTTTAGTCCATTTAAAAAAAAGGAAAAGTATAATAATCATTGTGCCCAACAAATAACAAATACACATGTAGGCTTCATAAAGGGAGAAAAGAGTATACATGAACGTGCTTTTCATTGATATGTAACATGATATCTAGAATAGGTTAGCTGTCGCTTGTCCCGTGGTCCAAAAAATTAAATATTGTTCAGGGGTGCGTAGAATACGAATACCCAGAGGCGATAAATTTTAACTGCGGCTACGCATCCTGGCAAAATTTAAAAAAAAAACCCGGGTGCGGGCTAATGATTGTGTCCTATTAGTTGGGGAGAGTGAACCCGAACCTTCAGTTTTCACGAGATGACAGATCCTGAGGATTCCAGCGTTACGCAATCCCGGTGGACCAACCACAGAATCCGTATTAAGTGAAATTTGGGCAATAAGAGATAAATCTGTCTATTGGGTAGGCCTATTGTAGGGCTTCATTTACGGAAGACTCTATCAGTGTTATGTAAATTATTAACCCTTGTCGGTGCACGTGGGGTCTACGTGGACGTCCCATGCACATGTTTTATAGTTTTTTCTGATACCCACTGGGTACTCTTCTCTGAAATTTAGTGACTTTGTTTCCACGTACCGAAGTCTGCTTCCCACATGCTGAGTTATATTACATGCAGGGACGTTTTAAGGTTTATCAAGGCGGAGGCTATTCTATTTTGAGGGTCCTCTTTCGCGGATTGATGATTTATGCCAATGCAATGACTGCATTCTCATTCAGTAATGGATTCGACAGTACAGTTATAGAAAACGATTGACTCGGACTCAGGGCTCTTTCCCTTGGCCAAGGGGACCCCTTTTGTCTGCCTTTAGGGCCCCCTAACTAGGGTAGCCTACATATTCATTTTTCTCATCGGTTTTAGCATTTTTCTCCCGTTTTATTTTTCCAATTTCTTCGATTTTTCTCAGTTATAAAACGCCTTTGATTACATGGCAATCCGACCCAGCACCAGAAACGTAAATTGTATCAGCTCTGCTCTCTACTAGAGCGGAGCTAATAAAAAAATTTACGTTACTAAGTACATGTAACTAGCCCAACGCTTGAAGAACATGGGGTCCAGTCGGATCCCGTAACGAATAACCCACAGTTGTGATTTTGCAAAATTGCGTTTGCTGCTTGATACCATATTGCGATTGCTAGAGTATTCTGTCTTTTAGCATCTGCATGTTGCTATTTCCAAAAATGATGAATTCCAAATATTCAATGGTTTTTGTATCAGGGGTGAAATGCCATTTAACCTCTATATCACATAGTAGCAATTTTGTGACAATTATTAAATCTTTTCCAATTGTCACTAAAATGTTTTTGGATAATAATTTAGTTGTTTTTCAGTTGTCAAATATGAATACAAATAAAAGCCAAACTGCTGCCTTTTAATTCAAATATATCTGTATGTAAAACTTTTGAATTATGACAAGGACACCTGATACCCGCTATGTGATTTTCACAATGTGCACCCTAAGGGTTAATTAGACATTTGTTCACATGACAACCGATAATTTACCCTCTAGGCCATTTGATGGATGTAATTTTGAATGGATTAAACACGGTCGTCATTGAAAAATCTAATTTAAAATTGGATAATCGAGGCTATGTTTATTATCATAACAATGCTACTTGAGAATCTAGACTATATGGTGAACCCTTCAAACACAGATAACTTTGCTCAGAACAGAGTAATTTAACTGAATTGTTTTCATATATGGACGGAGTTGACGGCAATATACAACATTTTCATATTGGCATATAAAAGCTGTTATAAACTCAAATAATTCTATGTTTAGTTGTCATAATAGTATGCAGAATACAACGGTGTCTGATATTCTCATCAACGAAAGTTACCTATACAGTCACATGGTTTTGTTGTGTTGTGAAATGTACAGTATTTATGATTACAGTAGTAGATAAATATACAAAAAAAGAGGGAAAATAAACGTATCCCAATTGTTGTCGTTGACCAATTTTTTCTTTTTTTCAACTTTTATGTTTAAAGTTTTTGACAGATGATCAGATACAGTGGGCTACCAGAACAAGTAAAGAGAATAGATGTTTAAATGCTTTATTTATGTTAGCTAAATTACAGAAAATAAACTTTAAATACACATAACAGCTTTAAATGTAAATTAGGAAAACAATGAATTATTACATTCTAGTGAATTATACACAGTTATTTAAATAAAAAAAAAAATTGATTTATATCATATTACAAAGATAATAAGTTCTTTTTAGATTGATACAATCTGAATCAAAATCAAGTCTC
This sequence comes from Patella caerulea, assembly GCA_036850965.1. Taxonomy (NCBI): domain Eukaryota; kingdom Metazoa; phylum Mollusca; class Gastropoda; family Patellidae; genus Patella; species Patella caerulea. Next base: position 22,539,814 of record JAZGQO010000011.1, read on the forward strand.
ATCATATATCTAATTAATGTTTCTTCTTATTATTTCTATTGAATAAGAAAATCCCAACCACAAAATGAAAAAGTACATGAAATATATGACATGTAATTAAATCAAATGACTTTGTTTCAACTAGCCAGATCTGATTTTCTTCCCAGGAATGGAGTTAATCTTTTTGAAAATTAACATTATTTGTACAGAACAATTCAAATCTTGATAAGATTAGGAATATCTTAACAGTATTGCTTTTTTTTTTAACCAAAAATGGTCTTTAATAATGTTCAACAGTATAAATTGGAAAACAGGATTTAATTTGGCTGTACTGGTTGAACAAAAGTTACCTAGTTAACATTTCGTTGTTTAAGATGTAAAAAAAAATATTTGACCATATAATGTCATAAAGCAATTTTAGTCACACCAGTTTAGATAAAAAAAAAACATGAGCACTAAAATAAAATTAAAAATTTATACAATGAAAAAATGAAGAAAATAAAGAATATTGCACAGCACTGAATGAAAGACATTTTACTGCTTTAAGCTAACACAAAAAGTCTCAATTATATTTCATTAACACGAGTGAACATTTCTAAATGAAATAAAGAAACATTGATTAATATCACTTTGTATTCCTATTAACACCTCGACCACCTCACCCCTTCTGTATTATCATATTCTTTCAAAAAATTGAAAGCCGGACTTATGTCGACTTTCCAACTCAAAGCAACTACTTGCAGTCAATTGCATGTGTGCTTATGTAGATGATATCAGCAACTGAGAGCAACAGAATTCGGAGTGTTTATGTCCACTCAGAACTGATAGCAATTACATTTCACATGTGACTGTTCATTTATTCTTCACATGATCAACAAAATGGCGAATAACTTAGAAGAGGCATCCAAAGACATGGTCGGTCTTGCCACAATTCTATTAATATATTATTTTCAACATCAACTTTTGGAAAGTGGGTGTCTTCCATTTGGTATTTTATAAAGAACATGACGCATGTCTCATATCATGTGATGTTATTTCCATGGAAGTGAGATGACTGCTTGACACTAAGAGGTGCTCAGGTTGACCGCATTCAGTAGCCGAAACGCCAGTTGCATTAAGTTGTAAGGCGACAGAAGCCCCCTTAACACAAATTCCATACATAAATAATTATTATTACTAATGCCTTTACATATTATTCACCGTATTGTACATGTATAACTATACAATATAACATAATATTTACATGATTTATATAAATATACAGTAATACTGAACGACATAAAATGCATTATTATTACTTATATACATCATTTAAATTGATATTAAAACCTGGTCAATCTGCCATCAGTGTAAACCAGAATACTGTGAAATGTTTTACTGTAGTAGTATTTACTTGTATTAAATATAGTTTGGTAAGGAATGTACATCTAGTTGTAAAATATTGTTTAATTCGTTCAATACTCCAGCTAACAGGGGATATTAATACAACATTATGTTAAATAGCAGTGAAAGCACATAAAACTGTACAACACACACAATAACAAAAATTTACATATTGTACCAATAATTAGTATAGGCGATTGATTGATATCATTGGTCTACTAGTTGCTTGTCGACAAATCAAAATAATTGACACATTTACATGTCTATTAAGGGTGTCTGGATATTTTACAAATTAGTCAAACAGTTATCAACTATTAAAGATTTGCAGCAGTATTCGAAAATAATGAAAATCAAAGCATCAAACCTACTGTATAATCAAGTCTTTACAACATAATCATGGTTCTTATAGAAAGTCTATTTAGTCTACTGCTAACTAACAGCAAGATAACTGATCAGAAATACAGTATAGTAAAGAACAAAAAGGACCTGTAGAATACATTAGTCGACCTCATCAGCATCAGGAGGATCTTGTAATGATACTATAAGTTTATCAACTAAAACAGATAATACTTTATCTACTGGATCCATAAAACCTCTCTGTACCCATTTAGGTATAGTAACTCTAGCGTGTGTAAAACCTAATTTCTGTAGGACATAATCCACACCTACTGGATCTATCTGTCTTGACGCCCAATGTAATAGTCTGAAACAAATAAAATAGCAGATAAACAATGTAATTATTTTTGTAAAAAAATAAATTGTTACCAGGTATTAAAGATAGGCCCTACAGTCAGTGATGGGTCATGGCAAGAGCAACTGTGGAAAATGCCTAGGGTGCGGTACCCGAAGGTACCTGGCAATTTAATGACAAAATTATTCTTTTATATATATTTTGTAAGAAAAAATAATGAAGACCCATTTCCAACACATAGTGAAACAAAGTGACCTTTTAAAATTATTATGTAGGTGAACTTCAAGGGGCTTCAGTGTCAGAAAAAATTAATATCAACAATTCCATATTAGGTGGGTTGGCAGCAATAAGTTGATATCAGAACTGTTCCCATAATCTGAATTATAATTCAGAAATTTTGCGAATTCATCAATTTGAGAGTTTTGAGGTTTCACAATTTTTAGTTGTGTTCAAGCAGTTTACATTACTCCAAGTACAACAGTGCAGCTATAGGTTAATATACATGCACCAACTTTCTATCCTGACCAAACTCTGTAAGTCACAATGTTATTAACACCAGATATGTTTTGGAACAAGCAGAACCGTGACAGGACTCAATTCTGTGGTTGCAATTCCATTCTAGAGTCACAATCAATAACTCAATATAAGAGTAGGAGGTGTACTTCTTCAAATTTAACACAATGGTTGTTGAACTGTATGGCAATTTTTAGTCAGAAATCATAAAAATTAACCGGAAGGTGGATGCAATAGGCCATACAATGACACAGACCGTTTGTTGTTACTGATCATGATAAAGGAATATACAATTGATTAAAAATTGAAAATTTTACCTAACAGTAGGTTCTAATTGCCATGCTTTACATCTAAAATCACGCCAGTCTTGTTTTAATGCAGCTGTTGGATCAGGGGTTTTCTTTTTCTCCATGTCTGGTGATTTAGGTGAACGAGAACTATGACCATATGACATACGGGCTCCTATTGAACAAAATATGATCAATGTTAAAAAAGGGATGAATATTCACAAATGAAGATGTTGGTGCATGGGATCAAAAATACATCTTTTGATTCAATGAGAGTCCTTAATATCCAAAGTGCAGACCTCTAGACTACTTATTGAATATTTTTTTAATGAAAATAGTGTGAGTACAATTCATGTTCTGACTGAATTATAAACTATTACGTTTTTTATAAAATTTGACTAAAATTTGTCATCGTGTAAGTTGTATGTTTGGAACACAAATTTAGGTTTAAAAATTAACAAAACAAAATATGCTGGTTTAAGATTTAAAAAAAATATTCAAACATTAACAACACAAACCTTTATCTTTTTCTTTAATATAAGATAAGACTAAATCATGTAGAAAAAGTATGACTTCAGCATCCATGGCCACATTTATATGATCATAGAATTCCGTTACAAATGTACACTCTACTACTGGTGGTGCATCTATCAAAATATCAACATAATATATAAATAATACTTCCGACATTGTACTTAAAATTGTATCAACTTTTAATTGTTTTATTTTTCTGGTGCTTATTGCAATCCATTGAGTGACTCTACCCCACAGGACTGAGCGAAAATAACATCTAGTTTTATCCTGGGAACAAGAAAGATTATTTCAAATCCACTAAATATCACAAAATTTTTATATTTTTATCAGATTTATGTTCTTCTACACAAGTCATATTTTCTACAATGAAAATAAACCAGATGCCCCACACCTCGCTGTTGTCAGAATGAGCTTTAATTTAATGTTGTATCAAATTCCAAAACACAGAAATTGGTCATTTTGATTTTAACAGGCTTATATTTTAATTCTATAGGTATTTGTGCAATGCAATTCATAGAATATTGCCAAAGTTATTTTACGTTAATATTAAAATATATACATATAGATGTCCAAATGACTTACCTTCAGCAACTGGTACATTTTTACCTTGTAAATGTGATGTTTTCAGGTTTAATGTCATCGAAGGCATACCAAATATAATCTCGGTTTCATGATTGTAAACTTGTGATTTTCTTGTTTTACGATGTTCTGGTGGACTTTCTGGTCTACATCGATCTTTTATAATGACTGGGAATGTGTCCAATTCTGAAATGAGAAACAATCATAAATTTTTTTTAAAAGATCGCATTTAAAACATTTTCAGTCATGGGGGAATAACACTGGAATGAAAGACGATGGAAATCTGATCATCGATAGGTTTCGTCCTTTCATGACCACAATGATTTGTTATTTAATTTAAGTTTCATCATAATCAGATAAAGATAGGCTGGCACTGCCAGGCAGGATACGCCCACATTTTTGAGAGATGGATAGAGAACAAGCAATACCAAAAGTGATTTTTCCTACATCATTAAGTCCTGTATTTCATACTGTATTGGGAGCAGCCATTTTGTTGGTCAGTTCCAGTCTGATATTCATGAAATTCGAAGCCGACAATGATAATGGTGTGACGGTACACAACCTAGAAATGTTACTTTTCGTCAAAATCGGACAAGAATTGTGACCTGTAGAGAGTCCACAACCATGGGATTTACCATATTTTTACAATATTCGCGTACAAACGGTGACCATTTCGTCCGGCAATTTTGGTACGATTTTCACGAAATTCGATCTCAACCTTCCTTACGGTGCAACAGTAATATAATCAGAGTTTTTTTTTAAATCAGATAATAATTGTTCGAGAGATAGACAGAGAACAAGCAATACCGAAAGTGATTTTTCCTGGAATCAAAGGCCATAATTCATTAAGTTAGAATTTGATATGCGCAAATATCGAAAAAGAATAAAGATCTTTAGGTTATAAACAAGCATTTCAGGTTTCATCAAAATCGAATTAAAATTGTCACCTCTACAGGGTCCACAACTTTGACATACCATATTTTTACACTGTTCGCGTACAAACGGCGGACATTTTTTCTGGCAATTATGGTCCAATTTTCTCGAAATTCGAAGTCAGCCTTTTGTAGGGTGTAACGGTGATAGAGTCAAACGTTTTTTCAAATCGGATAATAATTGTGACCTCCAGAGGGACCATAGGCAATTTTTCGGACAATCAGGGGCCATAATTCAGGAAGTTACGATCCAATATGCGCAAATAACGAAAGGAACCAAGATCTTTAGGTTATAACCATGCATTTCAAGTTTCATCAAAATCGAATTAAAATTGTGACCTCTACAGGGTCCACAACCATGATATACAATTCGCGTACAACGGCGGCCATTTTGTATGGCAATTTTGGTCTGATTTTCCCGAAATTCGAACTCAACCTTCCTTACGGTGTAACGGTAATATAATCAACCGTTTTATTAAATCGGATAATAATTGTGACCACCAGAGGGACCACAAGCTAAAATAAGGCGATTTTGCGTATAATCAGGGGCCATAATTCAGGAAGTTACGCTCCGATATGCGCAAATATCGAAAGGAACCAAGATCTTTGGGTTATAACCATGAATTTCAAGTTTCATCAAAATCAAATAAAAAATGTGACTTCTACAGGGTCCACAACCTTGATATACCATTTTTTAACAGTATTCATGTACAAACGGCGGCCATTTTGTATGGCAATTTTCGTCCGATTTTCCCGAAATTCGAACTCAACCTTCCTTAGGGTGTAACGGTGATATAATCAAACGGTTTTTTAAATCGGATAATAATTGTGACCTCCAGAGGGACCACAAGCTAAAAAGGGTGATTTTTCGGACAATCAGGGGCCATAATTCAGGAAATTACATTCCGATAGGGGCAAATATCGAAAGGAACCAAGATCTTTGGGTTATAAACATGCATGTCAAGTTTCATCAAAATCGGTTCAAAATTGTGACCTCTATAGGGTCCACAAGCTAAAAACGTGATTTTTCGTACAATCAGGGGCCATAATCCATGAAGTTTTCATCCGATACATGCCAATATCGAAAGCAGCCGAGATCTTTTGCGGATAAACCTATATTTCAAGTTTCGTCAAAATCGGATAAGAATTGTGACCTGTAGAGAGTCCATAAAAATGTGGGCGTATAAAAATTGTGACCTGTAAAGCGCCCACACATAAATGTGAACAGATGACAACATATAACATGTCCACATGAAAATGTTTCAGCGTGAAAATGGTTGTTCTATATACTGAAAAATACCATAAAAATCTAAAAAATACTCCCCCAAAATTTGAAAGGACCCCAAAAATAATCCTCCAACTGCTCCAACCACCAAATTTTTTGTAGCTATATGTTACAAACATACTTTGCCTATCACTAACTGACCATTACTTGTAACGGTAGAATTTTAAGATTCCAAACTGAATTTATAACCCACTAGATAGAAATCATGATTTTGTCAACAAATAAGGCATTTTGAATATATTTAACGGTAGGCTCTTAATGTATCGTTAAGTAAGACATCTAACAATACATTACTTGATAAACCAAACTTCTTTATACAAAATAAGGTAAACTCTAGTCGATTAAATACAAAATGGTAACAGTATTTTGTTAATTATTTTGTAAAAAGTGTTATCAGATGTTACTTACCTTTGATTTCATTCGTAGCAAATGCGTAGGCAAACCATTCTTGTACACTAGTAAATTGTTGTGGTACGTAATGACCTCTAGATAATTTACATATTGTTACCATATGTTGACCATTATTATCAGGAGCTTTAGCTCCACCAACAATAAAACTCAAATCTTGTACAATATGGGTATCTAAAATATAATACATAAAACTCAAATCTTGTACAATATGAGTATCTAAAATATAAAACTCAAATCAAGTAGTACAATAGAAATGCCATTCACAGGGTCACATTGTAAATGAAAGGGGAGAATAGTTTCCACTTACACATTTTTTTAATTCCAACTGTCAAATTAATTTTACATTTCCATCCTATCAGAATGACTAGATAAGTCCTTGCGAACAGGTATTGGTTTTTATAATGAACCAAGTCACCCCAGCCCCACATGGTCAACACTGCAACTCAAGGTAGGCAAGATCAAACCCATTTGACTTTGCCTTAAGACTATGGTATAGCATAGTACATGTAAATCATTGTAAAGGCAATCATGTTTGCTGTATACTCAGTAAATCCATAAACCTCCCATTTTCCATAAAGTATAAATACTTAAACTCATTGTAGATCATGCAACAGTTCAGCTAATACTAAAATAACAACGCAATACAGAAAACAGATGAAAATATTTGTATCATAAAACCAGACCATTTCAATACATCATGTTATCTGGGTAAATCATGGCTGTTTTATCTAATTTGAATTGAATTATAATGTCACTACGATTGTTGAAAGATTATTTTTACTGAATGATTGAGTGTGAATGTGGAATCAAAACTTTTATTAACCAGTAGAGTGCAGATAGTATAGAAGAAAGATTTTATTACTTACTATCATTCTCTGTTTTCTGTGCTTCTGTAGAGAAAGAAATATAAGGTTGTCTAATACTGAATAAAGCCCAGGATTTCGAGCGGAAGTTAATACCATGGAATGATGCCAGACACAGATGTTCTCCTTTAAGTGTAACCGAACCACCTAGAACCATACCTTCTTCTGGTAATATCTGTGATAACATGGAGAAACGACAACCTACCAAATGTTCTAAAGCTCCCTGCCAATGTCTGTGATGTCGTAGTTCAGCTAATACTAAAATAACAACGCAATACAGAAAACAGATTTAAAAATTTGTATTATAAAACCAGGCCATTTATACATCATGTTATCTTTGTAAATCATGGCTGTTTTATCTAATTTAAATTGAATTAAATTAGTTATTCCTTCACTCGAGTTTGTAAGCCACTCATGATATAATATGATTTTATATTATGCAAGAGGTAAATCTGCCTATAGCAGGTCTTTCTTTACGTCTATATTAACTATTTATTAGACATTTATTAACATGAAAAGAATTAACCCTGGATGCCATCTGAACCTTACGATTTTAGATTTGAATGTGATCTGCAATTCAACAGCCTGTACAGTCATGATTGACCGTAAAAATGGGTAGTCCATACTTTGTTTATTATTGTAATAATGACAATCGAGGCCACAATTTTCTAAATTCGTCTTTCTCGGCTCCGTGTGAAGTAAAATTTTCAGCATTTTCTCTTTAAATTATCTATTTTGTAACTATCATAGCGAGAACTGCCAGCTCTTTACCTAATCTTCAATAATTTCACTTTAATGAACATTTCTATTGGTTTTAGTATAAAGGAATGAAGTATACAGGAATAAAGTATATCTTTGCATAAAGTATAAATAAATGAAGGATAGGCATACAGATAAAGAAATGAAATATAAAGGAATGAAGGGTGAATGATTGAAGGATACAGGCATGAAATAGGAATGTAGTGATTGGAAAATCGTGACCTTATCGACAGATCATTTACCTTATGAGTAAAGGAATAGAGAAAGAGAGAGAAATGGGGTTTGACGTCCACTCGACACACACTAGGTCATTTCAGGACTAACATATGGTTTCACTTTTATTTCAACAACTTGCTTGAGCGTATACATAGGGGTCTTTAGCAGTGGGAGAAAACCGCAGGACCCAGAGAAAACCCACAAAGTTGGACAGGCGACCCTACTCCTTGTCACGTACCACCAGGGATTTTTGTACATTAGTATAGGAAAGTAATGATGAGTAATTTTCTGTTTTCTAAAGATAAAAGATATAAAATCACTTACAATCATCAGCTAGTTTACTATGTCGTTGTGTATTAGGTTTACTAGTAAGAGGTCCAAACGCTGATAAAACTCGTTTACTGCTGGTTAATTGTTGAGTAAAGAATTCCTCAAGTTTAGATACCAGTTTAATTAAATCAGGTGTTGTAGATCGTGATATCATGATATGAAACTGATCCCAAGATAAATCTCCATTTACAAATAAATATGCTGATCTGTTCATATAAAAAAAACAAACAACACAATCGTAAGCAATCAGTCAAGGACATTAACTGTAATATAAATACCAACAGAAAAAAACCACATACATCATTTTCTTTTGCTGCATATTTTCATGGTGAAATGCCAAAACCTAATTATGATAAGGATTCCTGCTTATGCCAAACTTATTTATAGTATATGCCAACATAGTAACAGTCAAGGCAAATAGGGCCTTTGATTGACAAATTTATAACAGAATGGGTGTGAGATCTATAAGGCTTTACACTTTTTTAAACTTGTCATTTCTTCATTAGAAATTAAGTACAACCCAATTTTAGTAAAATAAATCCGTAACAGTCAACAGTATTAATTATCATATTATGTCCATTACAACACAAACTTTATCAATAATTTAACCTTGTTATTTTCTAGCATTCATACAAGTATAAGGGATTTTGCGGCAAAGATTAATATATTAAGAAAATTCTATTTCATACTTTATAGAGAAAAAACACCAAATAATCTAAAATGTACTAAACTCAGAAAGGCTTTAGTTAACTATTTATATATTTTGTTTAACTTACCTTTTAGTGGCTACAGGTGTATCTAAACCAGTTTCTCTTTCTACATGCCAATCATCACGTAATAATAAATCTAAATTATTTAGTCTGGTCATCAATACACTACTGCCCATATAATCTACACGACCCTCTAATGCCTCTAATGTTAAACCAGCACGATGATCTGGATCATGGCCTAAATCTGGATCTTCTTTTACTTGAACTGAAATAAACAGATTCAAAATAAAAAATCAGCATTGATCATATAATTTGAACATATGTTGAGGTTTTTTAAAATTTTTTTTTAGAATTTGCATTCGTCACAAACAACTATTCTCAATCCATATGCATAGCTCGAGTTTATGTTGTGTGCAAGATTATACCGGTTTTACTACTGACAGGTACTTGTGCAGTACTTGTGTGAATGTAAGTAAAGTCCATTATATGGATTCAGTGATCTGATTATAACCTACTCTACATTGAATTCCTAATACTCATACGTGTCTAAAAGACAATATACCCATAAAATAAAAATTTTATGAAAAATTAATTAAATTATTTGTCTTAGAAGTTGTAGAACATCTATACTTACATAAACCATGTACACCTTGAAGATCTATAGCACCACCTATAACACCACCTCTAGATTCAAATGATGAACCTCCCAATCCAGCTGTTATCTTTAAATTCTTATGTCCACTACTATCTATAGACAATCTACCCTGACTTTTCACTTCTTTAGTTGTCCACCTGAGGAAAATATCATTTAAATTATTTGAATTTTTATTGACTTTCTGGTTCCCTAAGGCTTTGAAAATGGTAGCCATGGTATATTCCACAACAGAAAATTTGAGAGAACTAATACCCAACCTATACCTGTCAGACTTTGTTTTGGTTACAGGGGGCTATAATATTATTACTCTGAGCAAAATTGATCAATGACACCCACTTTCCACTGGGATCTTACCTATAATCAGGCAAAATCCAACCAGTTTTTTTAAAATGACTTTGCCAAGATGGTGGTTTTGACAATATATACTACCTGAGGAAATGTGGGCCCCCCAAAAAATTTTGTAATGAAAAAATAAAAACTCATATATAATAAACTTACATAGTATTACCCATAACATTACTCATATTAACATCTAATTCTAGTCGAGATAAATTTACAGCAAATAATACAAGTGTTTCCCAAGAACTTGTCACACTAGTTTGAGCAGATGTGTGCCGTTGTCGTGGTAACTCTGGAGTGAAATATTGTTTGGTTCTATTTCTAAGAGAAGAACGTCCAGTATTTGGTGACTGATAAGTTTCTGTTGAAGCTTCTGTTGGAGAACGTTGATGATGGATGGATGTTCCTAAATTCCAAATAATAAATACATCATGGTAACAAAACTAATAAATGCATATATCAAACATGTGGATGAATAAATAAAACGAATGCAGACATTAATTTTAACATGCAATAACACTGAAGAATGAAAGAAATACAAGCAACAGACAAACTTTCAAATACGGTCATGCTTTCATTGGAAGTGAATATGATATAAATACTATTACTATTACTGAGATTATACATTTGGGTCACTTTCAGACTCCCCGCCATTTTGTTAAGTGGATATACTTACAAGTAGCTAAAAGATAGCTAACGAAATATGAAATGACATGAAGCAAGGTTTAAAGCCCTCCTGTTCTGGCAATGAAACATACCCATGTACAGTTGCAATCACAACTAGGACTAGTTATTTCAACAAGCGGAAATTAATAGAACAGATCCTGATGACCCAATCAATAGAAAATGATGCAGTCCACCAATACCAAGTTATTATCTGCCCATTTAGTCTGCACCAAGATTGTCTATAAAGCACCGACTATTGTCAGATTCAGCACTGATTATTGCACGGTTCAGCACATAAGTTAAGAATTATAATAATATTTGCAGAGATAGCTTGACCAACAAAATGGCAGGCGAGTGACACAATTCTGAATAACCTGAATACTGTGAATTCAATCTACATATAGGTTACTATAATATATATAGACTATAATAAATTATCATATCATAACAGGGGTGATATCAAATTGTCTTGAAATATGATAAGATCTAATGATTAGAATGATCTAGAATTTATAAAAAGATGATCTCAAGGAAAATGCCATTAAACTCAGTTAAACTCAAAAGCAATTAAACTCAGAAATCTAATCTACTACTACTACGTTAAGTAAAAAGGTTTGATGGTTTATTACTATAGCATTAGTTTAGAAAAGTTATTTTACATATCAAAATGAATACTAATTAAGACATTATAGATATCAAAATGAATACTAATTAAGACATTTTAGATATCAAAATGAATACTAATTAAGTTACATCATTAATCAGACATAATTATTATCATAATGTCACGTTATTACTCTGGTAGACTCCACAATGTACAGCCAATCAAAATTCTTCCTTTTAATAAAGATAGTAGTATTGTACATGCATGTCACAAATCAATATGAATCACAGTTGTTCTGAACATGTATTAAAAACTAAAATCTAATTCTAATTAAATTGGTATTAATATATTCCGAATTTGTATCTGCCCTTATTTATATGTTATTATAAAGAGAATATCTGCATTTTATAATCTACCTAATTACTATATAAATCATACTTTTATTCCATACCCCCATTTTTACACTAGTAATTTAAATAATTAATATTTTGATTGATTATCTATCATATTATCTTTTTAATTTGAATATAATCTAAATGTCTGCTAGTCTAGACTTATGTTCAGAGATTTGAGCATTCTGATTTATCAGTTTAATCCAAGATAAGGTTGAGGAATATAAAAATAAATCTTCAAAGAATAATTCAGGTATACTTTGGAGTGTTCTTAATAGCATTCCATAATAAAATAGATGAATATGAATTTAAGACATAACATTGGCTATATCTAACATCTGATGGTTAGTGACCTATCTAAAATATAAAATCTTATTTTTCATCAAATAGTGACATTGCAATATCAAACCTTTGGCTTTATTTCGAATCTTAGTCTGTGCGATTTCATTCTGAAACTCTGGCGTAATAAGGAGTTTATCACCCGATGATGCAGCTCTCCGATGATCACGTTTTTGAGTGTATGAGATATTACCATCATTAATAACAAGTGAGGGGAAGGATACAGATGTTTGTGAATAGAAAGGTGGTCGGGAATTTGTGTCTCCATTTAGATGATCGTATGGAGGATCAAATTCTGCAAGAAATTTCAAATTATAAAAACATAAAACATTCAAAATGCAAAAACAGCAAAATTAAAACAATACTCATGCTTTAAGGTAACTAAACTTCTTTAATTTAGGGGAAAATAAAGTGTTGAATTGGGTTGATCTGTTGTGTTATTTAGATTATTATAAGCTGTACTGTTTGCTATTTATAGTTTAATTTTGGGTTAACTGTGTATGGACTTAAAGAAACACAAATTGATCATATTTTCAGATTGGCTTTGTATGGATGCAAAATTTTGAACAAAGACAGCCTGCCACCCTACAAAACAATTCAACTTTTAAATTCAATGAAATCCAAATTTTCATGTTTGACCCAAATCAAAGATGTCTAAGTCATTATCATTAAAACGAAACACACTTCAAAATTATCAAAATACATCAGGGTGCAATGATACATGACAAATATTTATTCTATTTATGTTTTTATTGTAAATGTTGTAATAAAAAGCAACAATTTTTACACAAATTTCACATCCTAAAAGCAGTGATAACATTAACAAACATTATGATCTCATTAACCATTGCTACACTTAATAACAGTTATGGATGATTGTTTTCAGAAATCAGCTAGCTAGATAGATTCACTGGTGAACTAATCCAAATAGTTGATACAACCTCTGATGTATTTGTTTTAAAAACTGTTATATCTCTCACAGTACTATTACATGAGTCTAGAATTGTTCGTTTGTGTGGTGCAGTCCCCCTGCAGTTACATTAAGTCTTGAAAAAATTACATTGGCTGCCGGTTCACATAAGGATGAAGTTCAAAATATTGTCTCTTGAGTATTAGAGACTGGATGGAAGGAAGTGCACTGAGATACCCATGTGATATCTTGAAATATTATGCTTCATCTAGACAGTTAATATTTTTAAAAAATGTCAATCAGTTCAAGTCAATCAGAGTGGAATAAGCAGATAAATTGTAAGTTGAAAATGTGAGGTGATTGAATCAAGTTCTAAAAAAGTCTGTTTTCATGTTTCTGTAAGTCGATGTAAGAAAAAGACGTAGGGGAAAGCAACTGATTATAGTAAATGTAGCATTAATGAACTGTTAAAGATTGAAACCACTGCTTTAGAAATATGCATAGATTGTGATTAATAGAAATTGACTGTACAAATAAGGAATATAAAATGCCATTGATACATGCAATCTAATTCCATTTATTGTTTCCCCGAGCTAAATTTGTTTGAAAAGGGATATCCCAAGAAGAAATGTCTTTAGAACTTGAATTTCATAAATAAAAGTACAACATAATCATTGTCACTGTGATATTTTAAACCTTAAACCCCATAAAGATATTTCTGCTCTGAATGTCCTTTGTCAAAAAAATTTTGCCAAGAGAATGGTAAATAGAATTGAATTGTATGTATCGAGGAAAATTTATGGTGTACAATAAATTTCTTTTACCGGTAATCACAATTTAAAGTGATAATATGTATCCTTGCACCCTTAAAATACAACATCAATAATTAATCAATACAAAATAATGAATGTATGGAAATAAGGGAGTTTTACAACAAAGCTTATATAACAGCAGGGGAAAAAATACATCTTTCATAGTATGTAGAATATTTACCCTAATCAACCCAAATCCAGCAATTTTAACTCTAATCTCTTTCATCATATTCAAAAGTATCTGGTTCCTACAAGGTCATTTTCCATTTAACTAGAACTAAAACCAAACACTCATGTGTGTGTGACGCGAGTAAAATTTTGTAGGAATCAGACCCAGCTAAAGCCATTTTACTGACTGGCTTATTATCAGGGCAGAATTAATTGTCCCATTCTTCAATTGAAAATCTTTGGAAATGGTGAAGATAAAAAATATGTTTGATGATAATCACTGAGATGGAAGATATAATATTGATGGATTTGGGTAAGTTTGGTAGCTGTATATCTTACACAAATGATATTTTATTATTATAATCCATAGAAAGCATGTTACTTCAGGAATCATTGGTAATAGCATTAAGAAATTATTTATTAATATAAACTACTAATACAGTGTAGTTAGGCAAGATTGTCTAATTTACGAGTTAATTTAAAGAGACATTTTACCCATTTTAGATCAAACCAAGTAGTTCTGAAAAAATAAATTTAAATCATACCATCTCCAGGAACTTGACCAAAACTGTCATCCCCTAAGAATAACCTTCTGGCTAAGTTTCTACGATACCACGCTTTAGGTAGTGAAAGAATCTCAGACAAGCGTCTCATATCATACTTAAAACTGGCCGCTCCAATATCACAAACAGCTGAAAAAGAAAAGCATGCACTGATACATCATGTATTCTGTAAAGATCCTTTTGCAGTTTTAATTAAAAATCAATCATGATCACAAAAATGAAAAAGATTTTATGTTAGTCTGAAAGACATCAATGAATTATTCAGCAGTCTGTTTTCAAATAGTACTCTAATTTTTGGCTTGTTACATTGTGATCTATGTAAAAATGTAAGAATGACTTCAAATATGGGAGAATGTGAGCATGCATTATACACATTGATTCATTTTGGAGATGAATATCTAACAAAAATAGTACCTACCTGAAAATCGAACCATATTACACTTCTGCTGTGGATCAAGTTTAGTAACAGTAATATTATCTCCTGAACGGAAGTCCATTTTACGACTACGAGAGATATTGACTTTAATAAATTCCACATTTAAACTAAGTGAATCTTTTCTCTGTAATTCTATTAAACCGCTACTACTACTACTAGTTTCGTGTATACTGCCTATAAATAGAACATAATAATACGTTTAAATCATCACTTTGACTACATATTTGTTATAACAATGCAAGTATTCTCACCAGCTAACATCACACCTCTTTTCTACAAAACTTTTATGCCATCTAAAGATTACTTTTTCCCAAACCATTTCTTACATTCCTTTCTTATACACCGTAACGCTTAATAGTATTCATTTGTAACAAATGAAATGAAATGGGATTTAACGTCCTACTGTTCTGCTCCTAAACTTGGCAAATGAAGATGGGCATACGCCACACAGTGTGAAATTTTACCCAGACAGCGGAGCTACAGCCTACTCTTATATCAAATTCAACTGCCAAGGGATCTCTTACGTAAACGCCAAAGTGTCCACGGACCTTGATTTTTCGTATCTTCCAAACGACTAGACAGCTGTCCATGTCAGACCCTCTCTATCCTGCATCACTGACAAGGGGAAACCATGCTGGAAAATCGGGATAAATTTTCTCGACCAATGTAGGGATTGAACATCCGACCTCCAGACCAACGAGCCAGCGCATTACTTACTTAGCCACTGTGATCCCCCATTTGTAAAAAAGTATATGAAATATTGTTTTAAAGTCATTGATATACACCAGTTATTTTAATATTCTGTTTTAAGGTATTTAACCCAAAACGGCATGGTGTGTAAATTGTGTAACTGTGATTTGGAAACAAGATTATTATTTCTACAATGATTAAAATCAAACCTAAGCCTCTCTTGGAATAGCTGGGTGATGCCGTCTGTCCCATTCGTCGTTGTCCACCACCATAAGGATGAAATATATACAGTGAGAAGTTTGACAGAGTTCCTGTAACACTAAGACCTCCAGAGTGGGTACCAAGAGAATTATCAGACAGTGTACTTCCCAGACGACCTCTTGTTCCTGTTGCTGAGGCACCACCTGTAGTCTTATCACCACCTCTTTTTGGCACTAAAACAGAAGAATATTACTTACAGATCTGAGTAAATGCTTTGAATACAATACAACAAGTCACATTTATTTCAGTAAGTCTGAAATGAAAATATGATTTCATGCCACAGAATTTATGTCATCTATAATTTATAACATGGTAGAATAATTACCTTTTGCTCTGCTGGGTGGAGTACCTTCACTAAACGGCACTTCAACGTCTGCTTTCTTGGTGGAAAAAACTAACTCAAGTGAGGGTACATTGAGTACACACTCAACACGAGATATAGGTATGCAGTTAAAACGTATCATAGATCTTTCAACTCTAATAAATACAACCACATCAACAGGAAATGAAGCTAATCCTACTGGTGATGTTAACGAACCATGTGAGGCATCTAACTCCATGTTTAAAACACTTCCCATCACATCAACTAAAAAAACACAAATATGGCAATAACATTAAAGGTACAATATTCAAAAGCTGATAAAGATTTCAGTCATTTTCTTTTAATTTCCATTTATTTTCAGCTCTTCAATTTTTAAAGGGACAACAAACCAGATTGTTCAAATTATATTATTATCTCTAAAGTCAAAAATATTTAATACAAGGAATTGTTATTATGAAATTAAGTAAGAAAACCCCAAACAACGGTAGTGGTATAAAAATATTACCTTTTTTATGTGCTGTAGGTTGAGATATAGGTAATGGTTCTAAAGCTTGTTCAAGGAAATCTAATAAACATGGACTTATAATCATCTCCTGAAACATAATTTATATAAATATATCTTTCAAAGATAGGTCGTTCCCCGGAGATTAATAAAATCATCTTGTTGTGCAATCTGAAAATATTGGGTTTTTTAAAACTATGTGTATGATATTTCTTATGATTTGGAAAAATAAAATTATGGACAGAAAGTGAGTTCTTTAGGTGATTGTTGTCATAAAGTTACACATTTCTATTGGTAAGTAATTGATTGAGAAATGTTAACTAAACACATTAGTCATTTTTGGGACTAAATTATGGTAAAGCAGTCAGGTACAAACTTATCACTGAACACATGATTTGTATAGATAACAGGTCTCATGGTGTAAAGTGCTCATGTTAGACTACTTGGTCATCCAGCCACTGAAATCTCAATGGGAGAATAGTGCAATTAATGAAGTTATTTTGTGTGTAGATATATGTACACAAACCATTTACATAGCAACAACAAAGCTTCACTGTTCTGAACATTTGTAGTGTAGAAAATGACAAGAAACAAAACAATTTTTTATCAGCCAAGCTCCTTTAATTCTTGACTCAAACTGTTTTATAATAAATCTAAATTTATAGCATACCTCAGGAAGAGTATTTAAAGAAAGCCAAGCATATAAATTTGCTCGTTTCATGGTTCCCCGTTTTGATCCTGGTTGAGGATTAGTATTATCTGTTGGTTCTACTATAGTTGGTATATCTTGAGTTGTTGGGGTACTAGCATCATAATAATTCCATTGTGGTGTCTTTAATGGTGTTTCAACTGATGGAGTAGGTGTTTCTGTAGAATAACCACGACTGATGTCAAATGAACTGCCACCACCAGCTCCCCATACCAAGTCTGATGTTGTCTTTGAATTATAGTGAACCTGGTTCAAAGATAAACATATTATTATTTTCATCAAGCAATATAAATGTAATTAAGTTTGAAAGATATCATAGATGCACCAATTTGCTGGAAATCTAAGCTGTGGTCTACTTAAAACCGGGATTCCTAAATATTGGATTGTGATCCCAAATGCCAGGGTTGTATGGGGTCATATGGGGATTGAAAACTGATTTTGAGTTTCAATGGCTGTTTGTGAATTCAAAGAGAAAGTTTTTTTTTCTGAAATGCTTGCAAAGCATGTTTCTGGCAGTCAATTTTTTAAAATTTATCACAACAAAATTAGTATTTATTCTAATATCTTTAAAAAAAAATCATCACATGTTCATGAAATACAGCTTGTAATATAATTCTTCAATAAAGAGCCTGTTAACATCTAAATTAATTCATTATAATAAAAAAATAACCACACCAGTATTTTTCTTGCACCGGGGACAGTAAAAATATGGATGTATAACAAATAGTTGGTTACCTTTACATCCACACTTGGTAGAAAGAAGACAGTGGTCTCCCCTTGTGTTGTTAAAATTTGTTGTTGTGTCTTTTTACCCGAAGATAACGATGGTGAAGAATCATGTCGTTTTATTTTAGTTAGGTTAGCTTCACCTAATCCTCCACTCTTTTCTCTCTTTAATTGCCTGAAACAAGTCCATCAATGACTGTAGAGTATATTAAGTGCCATGGCTTGATACTAAACCTGAATATGCAGTACCTGATACATCACAAGGTGACCTCACTCATCTTCAAAGATTTTTGTCTATAGGCCTATTCATAGTTGACAAATATGAAATCTGAGTGGCTGCGTCAGTTCTGGTGAATCCCTTTTAAGATCAAAAGACGCTAAACCTGATCAGAGATATCATTTTGATTAGTAATGGCGCTATAAGATTAAATACAGATTTTCAACAGATTAAGTAGAAGTAGACCGGTTATTTAATTTAGTTTCTATTTTGGCGAATTGTGGAACAAAAAATTGGTTTAATCTTAAAACACTGGCTTTATCTACCAACGTAAAATTTTCAAGACATACAGATAATCATTCTACAAAACAAATCAACAAATAAAATGAAATGTAATCATCAGTCGCTGCTCATTTCAATTCTAGGTTTTAATATTTACCAGAAATTATAACTTACTTTTTAACTTCTTCTTCTTTAGCTTCTTTTGGATAAAGAACACATTTCCCACTGTCTATAAATACTTTAATATCCAGTTCAAAATCTATACTAGGTTCACTGGTGGTTTTACCTGGTATAGAATGACTACTCTCTAGTGTTGTACTTCTTGCTCGACTGTAAAAACAATATTTAAATAACAGACTCGTCTTCACTCAAAAATATAGAAAAACTATTATTTATCAAATATTTTTTACACGGTTGATGTGTCAATGGAGACACAGATCTTGTGATACTTAGCGTTAAGCAATGCTTGATTGTGCATCCAGAACTTTTTGACATGACACAATTTCAATAGTGACACAGAGTTCAGGTTTTTTTGAGTCACGAAAACTAATGCTGTGTGAGAAGAGTCACGCATAATCAAAGATGGAATGTTTTTTATGCAGTGATCAGATACAGAAAGTTTATGCGGTGTGTGATGACCTATAATGAATATAATGAATGGGTTAAAAATGGTAGATACGAATAACTTACTTAAAATTTTTAGAACTGTTTCTAGTGTTACGTCTGCTTAAACTTTCCTCTGAATCAGTAATATTGGAAGATGTAAGAGATACATCTGAGTCCGATCCCATAATATCTTGTAAAGACAGAGTCTGTGTTAACTGTTCCTCATTAGTTTCATCAAACAAATCTACATCTAAACTCATAGATCGAGCTTCAGCTGAACTACAATCATACATATAATTAATTATATCTACATATTCTTAATAAAATAGAAAGAGAGGAAAGCCATTTGAATAACATAAATTTTGATATGATTTTAGTCACAATAAACTTGATACCGAGACCCCATTAACACCAATGGAACTTCAGCTGAACCAGAATTAAATACAACATATACTCAACATTGAACATCTTAATATGTTAATAAACATGCATTTAATATCAAATTAACCTTGTTGTGAGCAATGCAAATAGCAAATTTTTACAAAAAATAAATTCCACAATGTTTATAGATCACAATTATTTCATTCTATCAAAAGATCCCACAAAAATACCAATATTTTGTCAAAATTACAATGTTGATTGAATGATATGAATCAATACATACCTTGGTGGTGGATAAGTTGAACCAAACTGTACATGTGATTTATTATAAAAGGGTACATCAGCTGATATAGGTCGTATTCTATTGTGACGATTATCTAATGTCTTAGATAATACTCTACCACTACTACTGTCACTTTGAATGTAATTAATAATAATGGTAAATTATCTTAAAATCCTTTAATAATCAATTTAAATCTAAAACTCTGATTAATAAGGAAGAAACCCTTAAAATAACGAAAAAGACCAATAAAATCAAATACAAGGGCCTTTTTACTTATAAATGTTTGGCTGAGAAATAAACCATTCAGACCATTTGAATGAGAGGCTGATTCAATATATTGAACTTAATCAAAGTAAACTTTTTAACTAAAGAGCAAAATGCATAAGTAAATGTTTAATATTTTCTGTTAAAACAATGTAATACAAAGTTAGAGTAATACATGGGACTACACATACATATTATGCCCATATGCCCAACATCAATCTTGGGTCATATCGAACGGGGCATTCTTTGTATCAGACTTTTATCTATACTGACCATAATGTATCAAATTATATATTACCTATCATGTCGTCTTCCATGATGTCCTCCATATGACCTTGACCGGACATGAGCTGGTCGTATACCAATACCAAGTTTATCTTTAATAGCTGAAGCCTATAAAGAATAAAATACCCACTTGAATTCTCTTCTCACTACATGTATATATATACTAAAGGTCAGGAGATATTAGAAGTGACATTAAAATTGTGATTTTGCACTGTACTAACAAACAAATAGTAGCCCAGAACCGACTTTTTAATCTTTTAATTTTGAGCACAATATATAAATCCCAAAATAGCAATAAAAAATCTTACCCTTTCACCTTGTTTTTTGATCTTGTTTAAAACGTCTCGTCTAAAATCTCTAAATACAAGAGCCTGCAATTCTTCTAATTTTTTTCTCTCAGCTTCTATGGTACTCTGACTAGCTCCAAGATCCCTGAAAAAAAGATCAATATGAATAATAACATCTGACAATTTCCATCTTTGCAGACAAAAAGAAAAATGACTCAATAATATTGTGAAGTATTTGTGTTTCGAAATGACTGGAATTGTGTTTGTTCTAGAATATTCTTACGACAAGTGGACAATACGTGGGTGATCACGTCATTGTGTTCCGAAATGACTGGAATTAGGTTTGTTCTAGAAAATTCTTATGATATGTGGACAATACGTGGGTGTTCACATCATTGATAAGATTCCTACCGAACAATTAACTTTGATTGTTTTCGACTACAATCCTTAATTTTCATCAATGTATACAGCTCTATAACAAGAGTCTTGAGATTATGTGGCTTCTATATTGTGTGTAATATTCTGTACAGACTGTAGAATTTTATAGTTACATATACAGCGAAGGTCCATCGTAGCCATGTTTTGGGGTTTGAAAAATACGCTATTTTTCCCGTGCGTAAAATGATAGGTCAGATCTAGTTTCAGTCATTTTCTGTAGCCCTCGGCCTTGACTGGCATATACGGCTGACATGAAACCCATGGTTCAGACCTCTCGTCTTAGGCCATTTTCCAATAAACATTAATTCTAAGGCTTGTGATGGAACTATTTTGTCCGTACAGCAGCATTTCAGTTTATATTGTAAATAAACAATATCCCAAAACTGACTATTCTGTCACAATTTGTTAGAGGGTATATCAGATGGCTTGTGGCAATATTAAATTTAGGTATGTGGGCGTACATAATGAAAGCAAAGTTTTCTGCAAAATTAATAATAGTATCTTGAAAGAGAATTATTCCTAGGCCCTAACCTAGGCATTCTCTCTAAAGAAATAAATATATTTTTTGCTGGGAAATAATGGAAAATAAAGCTTTATTTTTATTATAAAAAAAAATGAAGGCATGAGAAGCCTTACCGTAAATCTTGTACAATTTTTGCTTGTTCATTCATTTCTCTTTCAATTTGTCTAACCCTTTCTTTAGGGTCCATGTCTGTTGTGAAGACTATATCAGGTAATATGTCAGATACTAAACTTGTTCTTCTAGAGGTTAATGTTGTCTATAAATATAGAATAAAGGGACATCACTATATACAGTATAGTTCAATAGGTAGGGAACTGAACCTTATCAGTCGTATAATGGACGATAGTGTGATATTAAGTTATATTTTGATACTGTGCTAGGGAAAACCAGCCCGAGTGGTGTATCAAAATATTATGCAACTTGAAATATAGATACTGTCCCACATGCGCATTTCAATAAAATCGTCACATCAGTATTTTAATCAGATAAAAAAAATGATAAGCTTAGTATGATGAAATCTTTAAGATTATTTTGCACAAAACTGTCTTCTTCCAAAACATCAAAATAACAAATCTGCCTAGTAAATTTTAAACAAATTAGTTCTTACTTCTGTATCAGTGGCTTCATTATCAGTCTCATCAACAGGATCATCATCATCATCCATTACATTATATTCATCTTCTTCAGTTGTCTCCCCTGCTAGGGCTGTAAGCGTATGACCTAGTGCTGATAATCTTTTACCAATATCTGTGTCAAAATGAACGTCTAACCCCTGCATCTCCCACTGAACATTTAAGATCCATTTGGCATTACTTTTGGGATCTGAAAACAAGAAAAAATGTAACATTAAACTTTAGAAAACCAAATCATGTGAGGTCTTTGCATAAAGAAATGCCATGAATCCTATGAACCTCAACATTTCCCAGATACAATGCCAGATGGCTCTTATTAATATGAAATTACTTTGTAACCAACATAATGATTGTTAACAATAAGCAAAGTTATCTAGTAATAAAACATACTGTAATTTCCACAGCTTCGACTGTTAGAATTTCTATTGCCACATTATTAAAGCAGAGACTGAAATATAATTGAAGCAAAACAACTAACCAGAAGCTTGCTTATTATCTGTTCTAGAACATACTTCATATGTTCCAGCTTTAACAACCATTACATTCATGATAGGTTCTTCTTTAGTATTTGGTTTCCAATCATCCAATGATGTCTCAAAATCATCAGCAAATCTCAAACAGAAACCTTTTAAAAGAAAATAAGTAGAAATGAAATGACATGGGGCTTATTGATTTTCTCTCATTTTGATTTCCAACTGTTCTGATAATCAATAGAAATTTTTTAGCTATTGTATTAATTGTAATAAAGAAGAAGCTGTATATAAATCTTATCAACAAAATACTTCAGTCATTTTTAGACTAACGAATGGACTCTTTATAGACTTCCAAAAGCTAAGATTTTCTTTGCATATGTACACAGGTGGACAGGTGGACATGGGTTTTTCATCTCATCCAAACAACAATATATATATATAGTAATAACAAAAATTACTTTTAAATCTGCCTTTACTGACAAGTGAACCAGAGGAACAAGCTGATATCTGGGTGGATTCAACAGTTAGAACCAAGGCAGCTCCTGGTTCAGACTCTGCTAATTTAGATGACTTCTATCAAAAAGAAACAAAATAAATCAAGCTTACATTATTGTATGCGAGTTTTGGAAGGTTACATTTAAAATATATATTTGGAATTACTGGTGGTATATTAAACAGGTGTTGTCTAGTGTAGCATCACAATCACAATGGTCAGCCATGAAACTAAGGCTTGTTGAATTTATGGAGAAAACAATGCTTTAATGAATGATAAAAAAAATGTATAAATAGCAAGAGTAATTTTTATTATGACTACCTGGTATAATGTAGATTCTAGAGGAACACATATTCCCATATCATCAACTGTTAACTGTAGAAATAATGTACTAAGAGTAGGACCAGCTGCTGGTGCAAACTGGGGTAATCTATCAAACACCTGACGGGTTGCTGTTTGTACCTGATCACAGAAAAAGAAAATCCAATCAAATAAGAGAAAAATCATAATTTCCATGTTTTCTTCAAGGTTTAATTGAGTATTCCTTGCACACTCAATTTTCAACTGGAACATTTCATGTGAACAACAACAGTAAAATGCTAGGATGAAAGTGATCAATAATCTAACAATAATTAAGATATTCGGAAAAATCAATGTACTCTGAAAACATAAGGACAAAAATTAGAGCTTGTCATTACTGCATATTAAAATGTTGTTGAGTCAGTTGTTATTCTATTTGTAGTTTGCAGTGACATATTCCATGTAATGGTAGTGTTATTGGACTTAAAATAAAAAAAGCTTCCCAACAAGAACCTGACATTACATTGTTTTCAGCAACAAATAAAAGTCTGCAGAAGTTTGGATATCTATATAATCAGGATGTGAAACTTCAATGTAATATTTAATTGTACCAGTATATCTTTAAAATAAACTATGTCAAACATTTATTTATGGATAACATTCATTTTATTAAATATCAGAAACTGATGATAATCACTGAAAAATAAAATGTCAACTCACCTCATTATTAAGAGCCATTCTCTGTTCAGTCCAATATTCATAAGCATTTTTATAATTCAACCATACCAACACAGCTAATAGTCAAAGAAAGTAAAAAAAAAAATATACAAAGTTGAATAGCAGAATTTAAAAATGTTAATCTAAATTGTTTCATTGAAAAAAGCCGCCAAAATTTTTTTACTGTGGGTTGACGGGTCATGACTGAGAGTGAGATCAAGGTTTAAACATGTCTTGAACAGCTTTTGATATATATTAAATAGAAAGCTGTCTTTTTTTATCATCTATATGGAACCAAATTCTCAGAAAGTTGTCAGGTGTCCTCAAAAAATTATGAAAAACATATATATATACTATATTACAAACCAACTTCCATAAAACTGTACAGTTATATTGACAGAGATATAGCTTTTGAATCAGGGTACCTTTTCGCAAGTTTTGAAACTACAATTCCATGGCTTGATTTTGGTGTTCTGATCTCATTCCTTCTAGTCAGTCTATATTCTTCAAATATTGGGGTTTGTAAATGATTCTTATATATATATTAAGAATTCAGCATCTAATTTTACTGATTAAGTAACAAATGTATACATTCTTCATAACATTCTGAGGGAGTTACCCAACAAGCAAAGGTGCATTTGGAATTGTCATGGAATAGCCCATCTGTTATAATGCAAAGTAAAGGAATTATGATCACAACATGTATTCTGAATCAGAGCATTGGTTTGTTTTGTTATGGAATACAAGCTATTCTTTGTCATAGTTATATCAAGAACATTCTTTATTTAAATAGCATCATTGATGTGTAGTATTATTACCTTTGTCAAAAGCTAGAGGTTGAGCTAAAACAATAGGTCGTGACACTGTTATTAATAAAGCTTCTTGTTCTGTAGCGACACCTGGTATCATTTCATCCTAATCAATAAAATTTATTATTATTGAAGTGTAATTATAATACAACGTAATCTTTACATACATATCAGCATTATCCTTCACCTTTTCTGTTAATCTGATCAAACCACAGAACAAAAGAACAAACAGAAAATCATGACATATTTTATCGACTTTTACAAGATTTTTAATCTGACACTTCTCTATATTTCTTTACCTGAATGGCATTCCTAACTCCTATCTTCGTCTTGAAAAATGCCATAGTTTGAAATTCTGGTTCTGCTTCTTCAAATACAGGATTCTATCAAAACAGAACAACAATTATTGAAATAGAGGCAGGTGAATTTGAAAAGTGACTTTGTTGCAGAATTTTACTCTGTACATAATCTTGAGAATACATCACTGCTGTTGCCATTTATTTATCTTGTAAAAACCCAATCAGTATATAAAGCTAGTCTACAGTAACTACTTATGTTATATCTATCAGATTCGAGATAACGAAAACAGCGAATTCATCTATCTTTTATATGGTGTTTTATATAATGATTATTCAGATTGATATTGCTGTTAGAAGTTGAATGATTAAAAAATCAAATTAAAAATGTGCATCAAGGATTTTAATGGGTGTATCAAAACAATTACAGATTGAACACTATAATATTTCTATACCTTTAATAGCTGTCCTAAAGAAACATTCAAGTCAATCTGTGCTCTAATGAATACTTTCTGATTATCTTCATATTCTGAAAATGAAACAATAACTCGAGTCAAATATTATCATATTTCCTTAGTCTTTGTATGGAGATCAAAAAATGTTATATTATGGTCATCTACAATATTATAGATTCTTATAAGCCACCACAGTTCTGTTAAACAACGATCGACTGAGACCTGTCTTAAATTAGTAGGCTAACAAAATAACAGTTGTTTACAGTCAGTGACATTACAATGGGCATTATTAAAGAATATTGCAAGTATCCAGAAATTACAATTTCTTAATTAACATACATATTCAACAATGATTTAAATATCTTTGCTTGCACTTTTTGCAATATCTATTGGGATAAAAATGTTATGTCAGATATTTTACCTATATCAGGATGAAGTTCTCTAGAAGCCATCTGTACTCTATTAGACATTTCTAATTCTATTTCCCCAGTTTCTAATCTTACAGCATTAGATGTTGGTGTTGTAGCTGTTACTTGAATACCCTGATCAAGGAAAACACTTAATAGTTTAATATATAGAAAACAGATTACGGAATCGTCTTATTTAAAAAAATGAAACAGTGAATAGATTTTAAAAATCCAATTGAGAGAGAGAGAGAAATGGGGTTTAACTAGCTCATTTTGGGACTAACATCTGGTTCAATTTCATTTCAATAATTCGTTTGCGCGTAAGGGTCTTTACCAGTAGGAGAAAACCCACGAGCTTGGATAGACAAACCTACTTCTTGTTATGTATAACAGGGAATCGAAACCACACCATTTGACTCAATGACAGACCTTATGATGCACATGCTAACCATTCGGTCTTCCCCCCTCACCGAAAATGTAATTGAAATGCGTACTTTACCTTAAATCTAACTGAGAATGAATATAGTAATGGTTTTCTTGGTGTAGGTGGTGCTGTTGTGGATTGGTCGTCTGCCCACAGATGAACTGGTTGATCTGATCCTGATACTTTCTGTACAACTTCATTTACTTCCTATATTAGATAATATAAATAAATGAAAATTGGACAGTTTGTAGTAACCTGCTAACTTCAATAATACGAAATGGGGTTTAACAATCTACTTTTCAGCACCGACTGGGCCCCGTCATCCTTTGGTTGTGTGTATTTGTTGAGTGAGTAGCTACTCTGATTCTATGGTATCTCTCATGGTTAATCCAAGATAAGATCTTCCATCAAAGTGGTGGTTTTGGAATAGTATAAATATAAATAAAAGCCTGCCACGCGAGTCGTCCACTACGAAGAGTTCACTACGAACAAAAATAGTCATTGACACCTGGAACAACCAGATTTTCATAGCCTCTCTTATATTTACATAAACCGTCTTCATCACCCTACTTGGAGCAGAACAGTAGGACATTAAACTCTATTTGATTTATATCTACATAAACACCTATCTACTACTCGTAAGTTTTTAGTTAAACTGCCTATCATTCAGTAGTAGCTTAGCAGTTTTTTCTCTAACAAATAAATTCTAAATTTAACATGTCTGCTGTAACTGTAAAGTACCATGTCCCTTTAATTGTGTTTACTTAGCCATGAAATGCTTTTATTTTAAGATGATTTATCAGCATTGAATAAAGTTGATAATGAGATACATGTAAAAATCTAATTTACAAACCTTCATAAAGACTTTTTGTACAAATACGAGATGATTTAATAGATCCGTTGTTAAACTATGCTCTAACATTCCAACTTCAGCTACGGCATTTAAATAACTTCCTTCTTTCAAAACTAAACCCTCAGTTAGTGTATCTGATACTGGTCCTCCAGTTTTATATGTACGATAATCAGCATAAATATGTATAGGTGGCATCTCTATACTAGCAGATGATGGAATAGATGTCTCAGTAGTTGTTACCTGATCAAATAAATTGCAACATCTATAATACTATAAACAAATTAACGATGATCAAAGTCATTCATAACACAACAGCATTGTAATGATCTAATAGTTCAGTCAGTAGTCTATACTATTACTTAATTTACGAAAAATCAAAAGTACTAAGAAGAGAGCTTTTATCAAAATTACCAGGAATATAGTTGCATAATACAATTAATCATTACAATTTGGTCATCTGAATAATGATGTGGATTATTGAAGTGCATACTATAGTAAACGTGCTAATGCTAGAGAATTCCTTTAGTTTTTAATTACCTTGGATTTAAAACTGAGAGTATGTTTTGGTAAAACAACTGTAAATCTAGCTTTTTTCCCTGTCATACCAGCAACTGTTATACATCCTGTCTAAAAGGATCAATAAATAATACATGTAAGTAATACTAATCTTTGAGTGGCATTTAGTAACTGGATAGAGCAATAAACTATAGCACATACTTGGGAAAACAGCTAGTTATCTAATTATCTAATCATCGAGTTTCGATGAGTATTCTCACAATGTTTCAGAGTATTCTCTCAACGTTATCAAGCTAATGATAACATTGGGAGAATACTCTTCGAAACATTGAATGGGGTGTATGATCAATCTTATAGCAAGGTGACAGAGAGCTTTAATTAGAATTTAAAGTTATTGGTGTCAATGTTACTGTAAAGTTACTGCATTTCAAAGAATCAACTAAACTAGCTGATTGTAGTGGGCCGTGAAATATGAACAGGGAACACAAAGCTCCCAAAGCATTTAACAAGAATAATAATAGCATGAAGCACCTATATTGGAAAAACAATCACCTATTGGTGAGATTAAAAGTTTGAAGTTACAATTGTAAAACCTTGAATGATGAGGTCTTAGTATTGATTTGAGCTTTTAGTGACAGTAATAAACTAGTGTCCAAAAGAAACGATATCAACTTTCTTTCCAATTAATTTTTTTCTAAGTGAAATTTTAAGTATGAAAACATGCCAATTCGTACTGCACATCCCTAACACAGCATAGTCCATGAAAATACCAGGAACACTTGATCACTTCCGGGAAAAAACATAAATTTTGTGAAAGTGACATTTCCCTCTCTAGCATGTTCTGCACGTGCATGAAAACTGTATAAAACAACTGATCAGACACGTTGATATCACAGCAACAAAAAGAACACAAGATATGCCACGTATAACAGCCCTTGAGAGAGAGCTGTTGGAATGGTTCAACAAGGAACGTCACA
Source organism: Patella caerulea (assembly GCA_036850965.1). Lineage (NCBI taxonomy): Eukaryota > Metazoa > Mollusca > Gastropoda > Patellidae > Patella > Patella caerulea. The sequence continues at coordinate 22,569,298 of JAZGQO010000011.1, forward strand.
TGTCCACGTCACATCACTATCACCAGGTTGATGCAGTTGTTCCGTCTGACAGGTCAAACGTCAGACAGGCCCAGGAGTGGAAGACCACAAGTAACCACGCCCCGTGAGGATCGTTACATCCGGGTATTACACCCGAGGAACCGCACCGTAACAGCGACATCCACGGCGGCGACAACACTGGGACACAGGATCAGTCGACAAACCGTCTACAGGAGACTACGGGAGTATGGTATCCGGCCGTCATCCCTACCGCGGACCGCACCTGACGCCTTGACACCAGCACGACAGACTGATATGGGCCAGGCGAGTTTGACGTTGGCAACGGCGGAACTGGGCACGTGTTATGTTCTCTGATGAGAGCAGATTCCTCATGTTCCGAAACGATGAACGGCAGCTTGTATACCGAAGAGTTGGTGAACGTTTGGCGCCTATCTGTGTCCTACAGGTCCGGCCATTTGAAGGTGGAGGGTTAATGGTTTGGGGTGGCATATGTGGTGACGTCACAACGAGGATTGTTGTAATTCGTGGAAACCTGAATGTACAGCGTTATCGTGATGACATCTTACGGCCTGTTGTGGTCCGCAGGCTTGTTCTGGCATGTATTGATGCTCAAGGTGGACATACCCTATACTGACTTGTCTTTTAGACATGTGGTGTGTCATTTCCCGTTGTTTCTGTGATCAGTGTTCTAACAAAATGTTTATTTTTCAACCCCACCGACCTTTAACGGCTTGTCATATTGATTGTACAGATTTGATTGAAATGATTTTGTGTACAGATGTTGTGAAAGGATTTCTCAAAAGAATAACACTAATCCTAAACTTCTGCTTTGTTTAGATTTTCTTTTCTGTCGTTGCAAACAGGTGGTATCGTTTCTTTTGGACACTAGTTTATATCACACCGAAACCTTGTATTAATCTACCGGATTTTAAACTTTCTGAAGGGATGGTAATATAGAAGGCCCAATAGCGATGTTAATATACATGTAGAAGCTCCAATGGTAAAACCTTGTAAAAATTATCTTGTGTTGAGCTTTAAGTGATGGTAATATGAAGGCCCCCGAATAGTAAATAATCGTAATAATTACCTTGTGTTGAGCTTTAAGTGATGGTAATATAGAAGCCCCAATAGTAAAACCTTGTAGTACAGCTTTAAAATGGATGTGTAGTGCTACTGGTTTATCTTTCTCTAGCCTTTTAGATCTGTTCAACTTTTCATCTAATTTCTTTTCATTTCGTATGGCTTCACCACTTATCTGTTCCATAATATCATGAACTTTTCTATAAAATAAATTTAATTATATTATCATATACTGAGCGCCACAGAAAACGCATTTGTACACTTATAGATGTTTAATCTGTAATCAATGCAACGGTACAAAGTCAGAGGGGTCAAAACCAAAAGTACAACACAGATGTCAGTAGTGTGTGTGTCCTCCACTGGCTCCTACGCACAATATGCAGCGACATCGCGTGGAAATAACCATCTGTGTCGTACTTTCGGTTTTGACCCCTCTGACTTTGTACCGTTGATTACAGATTAAACATCCAGAAGTGTACAAAGTTATTTTGCTTAGGTGGCCTGTAGATAATTCCAACAAGAATTGGTTTAGTTTTAGGTAATAAGAGTTCGATAAACACAGATTCAACATGAATATGTTGCAAATCCAGTCTGTTGGTTGTGGCCTAGTCTGATCTGACATATAAACATACTCCCCCGCCCTGTCTACTCCTATCTTTTCGTACTATGTTATAATTGTTAATCCAAACTTCACTGTCAGTAACATTGTTATCCAGCCATGTTTCAGAATTTGTTATATAACTGCTGCCTTAGAACATGAAGCAATCAGTTGCAGTTCAGATAATTTAGGTAGTAATGATCGAATATTTACATGAAGAAAGTGTAATCCTTTATTCTCAAAACATTGTAATAAATCACTGGAAATCGATGGTTTTACGTTTTCGCGGTTTTCAATGTCATCATGGAAAATGGAAAAATGGTAGATTTGTTAGGCTACATTGGTAAGATTCAGTTTCATAGGATGGAGAACCCTTTAGATTCGATTTATTTACTATAGATGGGGATAAACATTTGGCATGTGTACAGGAAAAACATGTTGGGCATATTACAACCTCGATTCGTTTGTTTGTTTGAATTGAGCAGACGACACAATCATTGGATTGTTTCCCTTCTCTATTTGTTGATGTATTACTACTGACATAATTAGGCCTACTGATTTGTTTAGGGCCGTGATGGGGATGAACGTCGCCACACTGGAGTACACATATAATATACATCATAAAGCATCGTAAACTAACTGGGGATCACATGGCTAAGTGGGTAAGACACTGGCTCACTAGCTGGAGGTCGAGTGTTCCATCCCTGCATTGACCGAGAAAGTTCATCCAGATTTTTCGGCATGGTTTCCCCTTGTCAGTGATGAAGGACGGCTGTCTATTCGTTTGGATGGGATTAAAAACAAAGGTCTCGTGGGCAATTTGGGGTGCACGTAAGAGATCTCTTGACAGTTGGAATTCAATATAAGAGTAGGCAGTAGCTCCACTGCCCGGCCAAAATTTCCCCCATAGCACATTGTTGGCGTATGCCCGTCTTCATTAGGAGCAAAACAGTAGGATGTTAAACCAGTTAAACCCCATTTCATTACTGACTAACTGACCGTACTTACCCACCGCCCTGTACAAATATATCAAATAATCATTTTATCGTAGCATATAGTCGTATTTCTATAAACTTACCCAATACGAGACAGAGGTCGACGGAACTCTTGTAAAGTTGAAGTGAGTTTTTTGGAACTGCGAGTCATCATCCCATGTAAAACAACCGGGTGTTGTGGAATATCAACATCTATAACACCTACAGATGCTAGAGCTGAATTATGTTCTTTACTTCGTCTCATTACAGTTGTATGAAGAGCTTGAGATTTGCCTATATTCACTGTTACAACAGTTCTAACATAATAAAATTTATACATTATCAAATGTAAACTTAGGCCATATTACAAATGGGGAAGGGAAAAGAGGTTTATATTGTGTGATTCAACATCTCACAACATTTACCTAATCATTTATTTATAAAGTTTATTAATTACATGAATACTTATTATTTTTCATGTTAAATATATTAACTTTTATGTTATTGTAAACTGTACACTAATCAGAATACAAGTTTATTTTCAATTAGTATCTAATTCTTATGAATTAAAGCAAAACTTCTGTAATTCTAGAGTTACCTACTAGTAACAATAAGGATGTGTTTATATTCTAAATAACAAAGCAATATTTGAGATCCTGAGTAATTTTTTTTATCACTTAATTGAAGTTGTTAATGTCACTACAATTTCAATAATTTGTGGAAATTGTTCGCCACACCTAACAATCAGTCAAGTGTGTAAACTGGAAGAGTCAAGGTAAATATATATTTTTTTTTAACTCACTGCATGTTTGGTGGTACACCTTCTAATAACACTATCATTGTGTGACCGACATGTGCTGTAAAGGATGATTCAGCTGACTTTCTATGAATAAAACCTACAAAAGATTTGGAATTCAATTATAAGAACGTTCCAAAGCTGAAACTCTAGGATAGATAGCTGTTTTTTTATTGCATCATATGACATTTTCATTTCAACGTGCGCAAACCTTTACTACTGCAGAAAACCTATAAGACCGATTCCATGATTTTTACAGCCAATCATCAAGATATTAATTAAATTGCATTCTTACATGATTCATCAAATACATCTAATGTCTTGACATAAAAAAAAGTTACCTTTGACCTTTTCTTTATAAGTACCACTAGCATGAACTTTTCTTAATTCTGCTTCTAACTTTAATCCACTTAAAACAGCTAACATCTGTACTCTTTCTACTTTAGCTATACCATACACAACTAATGGTATACTTTCTCCAATATAGATACCTATATAGTATATTTTATATAACACAAATTATTTGATATTAAAAATGGCATAAGAACTAAGGCAGTATTAAGGTAATATTATCATGTTTACTTTTGAGTCAAACAATATTACTGGTACAGGGACTTAATAGACATAGAGTCTTACTGACACCCACCACTGAAATCTGCTTTATACAACATCAATTCAAACCTTAGCGTTAAAAGAAAGAAAAGGCCCAACTTCACTTACTTTGTTTAAATCTAGTTCTGATGAAAGATGTTTGTGCTAATGGCGGATGATCACCAAGACGACTTTCTTCATCAGCCACCATATCAACACGAGCTTTAACTTCACCATCATCAGTCACATCTTCACATGGTGTGGTTTCTCTCTAAACAGAAAAATAAACTTATCAGTTAACATTATATAAATCACGAGAAAGATTTAACTCTAGAGCTTTCCTAATTAAATGCATAATAAGCAGACGTCAATATTTTAACGAAAAGACTCATTGTACTCTACAGCCAAACAATTTCTAGTATAAAAGTCCTATAAAATGCGGTTCTTAATTAAAAAATAGTAATTCTTGGAATGATAGATATTTTACTCGAAAATTATTCACTGAAAAGATTAATATCATGACAATCTTTTCTTACTTTTGATGTTCCATCTTTTTCGGGTTCTTCTTCAATAACTGGTAATAATTTCTGAATTCCTGGTTTTCTGAGAACTGTTTTAGTTTCAGGCATTGTAGAATAAAGTTCCAATAGATGATACAGATGTCTCCAACATCTTGGTGTACTTTCTTTAATTTCATCCACAATAGTTTTCTCTGCTAGAGCAGGAGATGAGGTATCCACCATGTCAATAGTGACTGTGTCACTTAGATTCAAAGATTGGGGAGGGGTAAGAATCTCAGACTGTTGTCCAGGAGTGGAGTCTTTCTTATTTTTATCTCTTGCAAATCTGAGATGGGGTTTCTTTATAGAGGAAAAAGACAATCTCTCTGGTCTGATGTTTTCCATTGGTAGTTTGAAAGATGGAGTGTTTTTGGAATGGGTTAAAGTTTTGTCTCCAGCATCAGAAGGCGTTTCAGATCTTGTGCTATGAGTTGGAGTTGAAAGAGTGACTTCTGCTTGATGTTCTTGTTTAGAAAGATCTGATTGTTGAGTATCGGCGCTAGAAGTTGAATCCTTAGACTCTTGTTTTCTGTGAGTCTTTGTCCATTCTCCTAGCAGACTTGGTCGCCTTTTCTTCAATTCTACTTGAGTATCTTTGATGTTGTCTACCATGGTGACAAACTGATGAACCAGTCTCAACAGTGACATATCAACATGCTGTGTTATACGCTGACAATTGATTAGAAAATTAACTTGCAGTGTTGTTGGTTTAGCTTCTAACTTATGCATGGCAAATTTCCATGGATTCGATTTTCCTTTCTCTGGCATAAATGATTCTTTTGCTCCAAAATCTATAACATCCTTCATACAGATGTTTATGCCAAATCCTTCACATTGAAAAGCGGGTGTGGAAGCATTAATATTCAATCTGAATCTTTTCCCCTTTCCTTTGCTTTTACTTTTTCCTCTTGATTTAGAATCTTCTGATTCTGCTATCTGCACCTTGAGAACTTCCAGATGTCCTTGCAATAAAAGATGACCACCAAACTTTTTCATCATAGCAGATGGTCTAACTCCTTCAACATGTAAACCAAGACTTTGGAGCAATGGTTTGAATAGCATCTGAGCATCTGCCAACTGCATGATAGAAGTTGCCATGGTGACATTATCTTCATTGACATCTGTGCGACTTTCATCCTGACTCCAAGAACTGCCCAGCAACCAACCTTCATGAGCTTTGCCATAATTAGAATCCTCATCAAGTGGCATCTTCAAATCTTCTTGTTGTTTCGCCATCCACTGATACAGGTCCTCACTTTTATCATATCGATTCTTTAAAATGGACTGCTTAGGACCCATTTGTCTCATTGGCGTTGGGGGTGGGGTTGGCGCTATTCCAGGTTCTGAGCTACATAAACTTTCAGGTACTGATGCAAAACTCTGGGTACTTTCATTACGTGTCATTAGTAGGGTGGGAAGAGGAGCAGATACATGTGGTTTCCTTTCAGGAGAGTCAACACAGCTTAGGATGTGAGGCAGACCTCCTTTTGCTCCTTTCTTTGTTAATATAGATGGTATCTTTTTATGTCGGATGGAAGCTGTAGAAACTGAGCTGATTCCATCATGAGAGGCATCCGGTTGAGAAAATGCTTTGTTAGCAAGGCTAGGATTAGAACCAAATTTATGAACAGACCCTCCCTCAGCTTGTAGAAGGGAAGTTTTTTCATCAACAACATCAAACTGATCAATTATAGCTTCACCATCATCAATATAAATATCAGTACTTTCTTCATCTCCTGGCAAAGCAAAAGTTACATTGTAGGGACGAACATTTTTCTTGTTTTTAAAATTCAGTTCTGATAAATATGGCATGTACAATACATTCTTCCATTGTCTGGTTAAAGCTAGGATTCCTTTTTGCATTGTAATTAAGTTTGGAATGGTTTCAGAACTGACTGCCTGTTCCACAGATGAGGTACCATATTTACGAAGATATTTTCTGAGTACTGTGAGTAGTTGACAAGATGGTTCCTCTTGCAAGGTCTTGGACAAGTTTGTGGCTTTGCCAAATTTGGTCTGAAAAGGAAGACAACATAAAAGTCATATTTTCAATTTTACTAAAATGAAACTGAATGGAACAACTGATTCACCATTGAATTGAAAGCAAAAAAGTTCACAATGAATAAGATCTAATAAACTATGATATGAACCATATATACTTGGTGTCTTTTCTGTACATTAATACCATCTGGATGTTGTCAGCATTTGTACAGATAGTGACACATCTAACATACTACCACAAACCAAATGGTTTAATCTGTTCTAATACACGTATGTAATCATTGTCATGCTGGAATATAAAGAGTTTTTTAAACTCCAATTTAACAAACCTTATTACAAACATGAATTCCCTGAACTTCCAACGCTTCTGTCATAATACAGGCTACTACAGAACTCGTTCTGTGTGTCAATACTCGAACTAGATTCCTTACAGCTACCATAGCACGATCACTAGGATTCATCCAGGCATTTATAGATGGAGTAGCTGTACTCAATAAATTCCAATCCATCCTATAAACATAATCAGTATAGCGTGAATACAATAGGGTAATGTCCATTTTTACCCCAATAAAGACTGTTCTTGAAAATGATAAGAATAAAACTGACTTTTCAAAAATGCTCTGAATCAATAGGGTCCATCATTGACCACCAATATTAAAGGGCAATGTTCACTACATCTGTGATAGAACTGGTTAAAAACATTTTAGATATAATCTGAACATAGAGATGATTGCTACAGTAGATGCGTAACAATGATTTGAAGAAACGGGAAAAGAAAAAAATGTATTATACAAAAGCAAAACAAATTCTGACAAGGTATGTAATCGTATCCTACATAGTACATCGTACACAATGCTGACCACTACTAATAATCAGATGTTGATTTCATGAGCCACAGCTACTACACATCTGACATACTAAAATGTCTCTGTAAAACCACACCGATAAAAGAGGAAATTACAAAGAGGCTTAACATGTGCAAATCAGGTCTGAAATTTAATCTGGATAGGTTACAAGTACGGAAATTTTTTTTTGTTGATGGCAAATGTATAAAGATCACCTTAAAATATAGTCGCATGCAGAATTTCCATTTGAAATCTTAACGGTTTAGTATGTAGAATTATGCCATCAGGAATATGTTTGCCTTGTGTTTTAAACAAATGTATTAATATCTTTCTTTAATAGCACAATATTCATCAGTAACCAAGCATTACTAAACAAGCTGGCCTAAAGTGTTTTATCTCTGCACTAATTTGCTGTGTTGCAATTTGTAATCCATGCGCCGGACAGTCATAGCTTTGAAGAAAAAAACCAATAAAAGTATGTCTATATTTATCAGAATTATTAGTGAACTGAAAATCGATCGTGTATCTGCATAGGCTTAGGAGCCCATCAAAAAATTTATTTTCGGGCAATGAAAAATATGACGACCTTTTTTTTCTATTAACATTTAGAGAAAAATATAACTAACTTATTTCTATGAGATCCACACTGCCTGAAAAGTACTTTCTCGTCTTTTTTCCATGCCCGAAGCTCTCTTATGATAGGTATGCCCGAAAAAATGGTATTGGCCGAAAATAGGTATTATATTGATTTATATTATATTATATTGATTTATATTATATTATATATAATCAATATAATATACTATATATTGATCATATTGATTTCGATATATATACATATTAATTATATTATATTGATTTCGGGCAATTTTCTCTTATGCCCCCCTGAATTACTTTGAGCTCCTACGCCTATGTGTATCTGTTACAGCTCTCGACTCCAGTCAGTCATAAATAGGTTTTCCCTTTGTTTGCTTCACTTCCTGTTTCTTCACATCTTTGATACACATCTACCGCAAAGAATGATGTGCTAAAATTGTATTTGGAATGTGTTGAACAAGTCATTAACATATTCAATATTGGCTGACACCAACATTGTCCTTTAACTATTCCTAAAATTTGGAGTGAACAAAAGTACTTTAAGTATAGCTGGATGGACCGACAGAGGCAATAGAAATATACAAAATGATTACATTAAAACATTTGGACCATATTGTATATTGTAGGCACATGAAAACTGCCATATACATGTATACAATATCAGAATATACATACATGTATAGAGCAACGAATCTAATATACATGAAAGTAGTGTAAAAATATAAGTGCCTTGGGTCAAAGCTGTTTGTGATCTGTGTATTTTAGCACAATCAGTTCACAAACAAAGGATCTATCAAAGCCAAAGGTCCAAATTTATGGAATTCCTCATCAAACCAAACTTAGAGTTCAAATTCTATTAAAATTTTTTAAAAATGTCTCAAAACCAAACTTTTGAATCAAACATAAAACTGATTCAATAGAGCTGTAGCAGGGTTGTTTCAGTATTAAATCATGTTTTTGTGATCTAGAACCTACCTTGTAAAATCTACCTTTTTCTTTATGGATATAGGTGGTGGAGCAGCAAAGTTCAGCCATATTGTTTTGAGATCTAATCTACCATTTGAGGCATCACCTTTTAAGGGTTCAATATTAATTTCTAATGGAATAATATCTGATTCATCAGACTTAAACGATACTCTTGAATTCCATGAAGAAGACATTGATAAGGAGCTGTGATGGGCAGATGGAGAACTATGAGGTAGTGGATCATCTGTTGGTGATGTACTTGGATCTGTTTGTTGTTCTATTTGTTCTTTAGTAGTTTCCTGCAGATCTTGAAGTGTCTGTTCAATATTATCCATTTTCTGTTGAAGCTGGAGGTCAGAGTCTGCTTTGTATCCCAGCCTCCTGACAGCCGTCACTGAAACATCTTCCAGACCACATTCAAACATAATAAATCCTATTATGAAATCAGGATCATTGGATTCTCTACTAGCTTGTCGAGACAATCTGCGTCTGGGTGATCCAGGCATACCCATGGGACTAGTCACAATAACTTCAGGATTAAAAGAAAACAATACATTGGATCGGTAATCAGGTATCGCTGTCAAAATGATATTATCTGAGAAATTACTTTCTTTCACTAAGCGTCTCAGCTGAGTATGGATTCTAGAAATTTGAAGGATGCCCACATTTTCTTCACGAGTAGCTTCAGAAGGACCAGTCTGTTCTTTTTCAGGTTCATTGACATTCAACTCTGGTTTGATCTTGTTTGTCCCATGACCAGATGCTGGAGTTAATATTGGTGGAGCACTTGCCCGTCTACTAGTGGCATCTCCAGTGTTGGTGTCTGGTAGTATTTTACAGGAATGGGTATTGGTGAGGAGTTGACACTTTATGTTATCAACACAGACAGCAAGCAGAGATACAGCTGTCACATCACTTATATTTTCTAACATGGAGAATGATATAACCTCCTCAACAATAGAAGCTTGTAGGACACAAATATTGATCTGAAAAAAAAATTAACATACTTTTGTATTTAGCTGGACTAATAGGCAATAAGATGCAATCATCTAGTCAAACCATATCTTGCATAATAGTATATATCTTTGGACTGGATTTGTTCTTGAGGTATCAGTCTTATGATCACTGATTGCAATAAGAGAAATAGAATGTTGAAAACCAAGTACAATTTATTTCAGTTCCTTAATTAACATCATCATGCATACCATACCAACTTCAAAGCTTAATATCTCTGCCATTTCTAAGATAAATGCATATGTCACACACCAATTTGAATCAATTTCCGGTAAAGAAACTATCATGACTAACCTTTGGGAGAGAGAAAAAAGCTCTAAAAGATGTAGTCTTTGATACTTCCTTGTTGTCTTGTTTATCTTCTGTATCATTGATATTGTAGATTACATTTTCTTCATCTTTAGTTGATTCTTTCTTTAATTTGTTTTGTTGTTTTAATCTATCTATACACTGTGAGTGGATTCGATCTAATAAAGATGATATATGTAACTTCGATAAAGTTGGTGTTACTGTTTCTATATACCTGTAAAAATCAAAATTCCTTTTACTATCATTGTGAATTATGCATCATGAAATATTCAACTCGTATACAATAGATACAATTTGATCTCCTCAAATGACAATTGGTAATGCTTTGTGCATGCATGAAACCCATCTTTCTATATTTACCTTTGCATGGATTCAAGAAGCAATGGTGTGAGTAAAACATCTAAGGCTCCTGTAACTTTTATGACAGCTGTTGTTTTCGATGTATTTGGGCATAAATCATCATTATTTAATTCTTCATCCTCATCTAAAAAAAACATTATTTCTACTTTTAACAACAACAACAGTATTAATTGATTATGTTCAATGTTACCAAGCTCTGAACATTTTCCTGCTTTTCGAAAATACAAGCAAAGTCTGAGCACTTTCTACTTCTAGACCATGTTTTATGTAAACAAAAATACAACATCCTACCTGTTAAAATAAGGTAGGATGGGCATATATACTCCACACCTACAGTCCCAAGTTAGCAACTGTGTGTTTATGAAGGCAGAAGGCATTCTGCTCCATATATGACTCAGAGAAATATCCTTACTGAATACTGTAATTCTAATTCCTAAATTGATCTTTAAAACAATAAATTTGAGGAAAATCACTGGAGATCATTAAGTACATTTGTATTTTTTCTTGTTTATTTCCTATAAAAAGTACAGAAAATGACAATGTTTCAAATCAAGACATTAAAATAGGTACCGGTACATAATTAAGAACAAGCCCTACCTTCTTGATTCGGTATATAGCTTGAAGGGAAAAAGAATTTATTTTTTCCCTTCTCTGGTGGAGGTGGAGATGGTAGTTTGAGTTCCTCCTTCTCCCTCATTACAGATGTACTGAAACCATCTTTAACTTTAGTAAAATGAGGCAGCCATGTTGATCCAGATCCGTAGACAGAATGACTAGCAGACGACAAAGAGTACTCTGAATAAACTGATTTCATTCCCCGACTACTAGAACTTGACAGATTAGCAGATGGCGGAGCTGTTACCCAGTCATTGCAGTGATAATGTGACAAGTGATTAGAGTAGCAGGAGAGCAGCAAAGGAGAGCTGGTAATTGGCTGGTTCATCTGGTTATGAAGATCAACCAATGAAAACTCTTCATGTCCTTCTACAGAATTGACACTTCCTGCTGACTCGTAAGACAGTGTGGAAGAACTGGAAGATTCTGATGAAGTGTCTGACTTATTCATACCGACAGTTTGTTCCAATATGGTTGTAGCCATGCTATTATTATTTTCACCTTTATCTGATGAAGGAGAACTCTGTATGAAACTATTTGTTGAATCTAAACTATGTTCGTCATCAAAAACTGAAAAATGTACAACTGAATCTTGCTCAGAACTTGTGAGATCTTCCTCGGCCGAATAATACTGCTGACTCTCTAGTGATATAGTGGAGGTCATTCTTGTAATACCGTCAGTAGAGTGAACTGATATAGGGCTAGGAAGGGATGTCTTTGAGGATGATTTATTGACACTGCTGAATGATGTCCGACTACCAAGTCTCCCACTAACAATAGGTGAAGATGGATTACTGGATGAAAGAGATGTTTTACCTAGTGCCTTTGAATCGGGACTGTGTTTACTAGTCATGCCTGATTCTGACGAAACATCTGGAGTTATTTTGCAGGTTTGTTCCAGCTTTTCATTAGGATCGTACAATTGTGTTTTCGAATCACTAGAGAAGCTGACTTCTCCACTATGTCTTTTAGATGTACTATCATGTTCACTGATGCTACCAATAATGCTTGAGTCGAAGATTTTAGAAATGGGATCTCCTGGAGTATCTGGACTGGCAATGTCACTCATATAGCCTCTTGTAAATGAAAATTCTGTGGGTGACGTTTTAGTTGGTGATTCTCGATGAATATTTTGGCTCACATCAAACACTAATTTATCTTTGTGTAGGAGACTTTGTGCAAAACCAGGATCATGTCCATCACCACAGACTTGAGGAATAGCAGCATGTGATGTTTCTCTGTGCCGTCTGCTTCTAAAGAAAGCAACTCCATTTTTGTTGTTACCAAAGAATCTACAACCTCCTTGACAACCACACTTTCCTAATGTGTGAGGATGATTTCCTGGACCCATGGCTTCCAGTGGCCACATAAACCATAACCGTTTGGTTTTTCTGTCATGGGTTTTTAGGAAGGTGTCTTGCACTAGCTGAATCTCAGGACTAGGAATGGCCATGGCTGCTTCCACATTAATAGGACCAAAGGAAAAGCTACCAGCTTCGAGCCACACTTCAGGGCTTCCATGTTCAACACGAAGAGGGACACATGATATCAACTGTCTAAAAGAAACATGTTCTACAATTGCTGTTATTCCAGATCTGGTTTCATTACCATGAAGATTACATGTCGACAATCGAACAGGATTCAACTGAAATTACAATACAGCTTAATTAAGCACTCAAATCACCATTAACGTGAAGTAGAACTTGAAGTGGAGTATTTAATACTTTAACCTTTCGACTGCACTGGTAAATATGCACTATAATATATTCACCCTTTTTTGCTGTATAATGCTATATATTACTCTAAATAGGTCAATATTTGGATTTTCGATAAGCATTTTTACAATAAGATATCAATTACATAAACTTTACTGGCAAGTGTGATAATGCCTCTTTAAATGTTTCATGGATTAATTTCATTATCATAATTTTACCTTTAAATTAAAAGCTGCTCCAGATTCTACCATATATATATTAACACTATCTACAGACACTCGCACCATTCTATATTTAATATCATCAGCAGATGGACAAGGGAATGGACATTTAGGTAACATTCTACACTGTGTCTGAGGTAACATATGCTGACATAATTTAAAAGGAACTGGATTCTGAAGATGATTTTCAGGATCTTCAACCAACATTACAAATGTCTGTAGAAACTCAGCAATATTTTGAATCTACAATAAAGAAAACATATTATGTATCAAAATAAGCAAATTATAAGCCTTCTGTTAAATTTAACAACATATATATAATTCTTTATATATTATTAATTGAGACAATTTTAAAAAATACATTGGTTTGATACAATCTTGGCCTCATTGTTTAGGAATAGAAATAAGTCTGCTTCTATCACTGAAATGGCAGCCAGAAATCAAACGAATGTAATTAGAAATTAGTCATAACTTCTGCTAAAATTTATTCATGTTAATAATATTTGGATCAAAATGCTTGTAAGTATGATCTGAAGTTTATTTTTCCAATTTATTCTAGAATACTGTGCCTTTTAGAACAAAAACAGAAAATACGAAAGGCAATTTAAAAAAAAAAACAAATAAATATCTACGCCCAGTTAATTGTCATAATTAATATAATCCCCCCTTGAATAGTTCAATGCATAGTGTTGAAAAATAAAATTCAAACTCTGCTTACCTCCGGTGAAGTGAGTTTTCCAGTAACTTCACCAATAATAACCTCCACCAACCAGGCATATTCCAAAGTTTCAGTGTCAAGATGTAAACCTTCATGTGAAAACATTGCATGACCTCTGACCTGTAAACCTGACAGGGCTAAATAACCTTCCTTGAGGTGGTCTTGATCCAGGTCACGAACTACATTATCTCTTGCTATTAAAACACACGGTGAGAGAAGAAGTTGTAGCTTTGTTTCTTGGTATGATTTATCCATCTCAAAACACAATCTTTCTACATGAAGACTAGGACATGGTACATCATCTACATTACAATTCTGAAATAAAATCATACAACAAAATATGAGTTCAACTCTTAATCAAATCAACATAGGTAAATTTGATTCAATCAAATCTGGTCTTAATTTAAGCTTGCCTATACTACTACCTGAAGATCTACATCCTTCTATATAATTACCCTCTTTTCTTGAAAGTCTAATCCTGGCCAACATAATTGGTAAAAAAAATTTTGATTAGATGAATGCAAACTTCTTGTTAGATAACAACAAAAAAATAATCAAATTTAATTGTATGCTTAGCTTGAAATAAAATGAAGGATATTTTGACTGATGTAGAAATTTTAAATAAATAAAATAATTAGAATTTAACATTTTATCAACCCCATAGTCCAATTTAAACAGACATTTTCCTATCATTACAGAAAATTTTACCAGACAGAGAAGTAAATGAATTCCCAAGTGAAACAATATGTATTATATTTATTTCTTACTGACCTTAACTAATTGAGCCTGTATATCATGTAGTGTAACAGATACAGTAACAGCAAATGGTCGATAGGCTCTAGGATCAAATTTATCTAATGCATCATCTTCTATACCAGTATCATGTACATGACCTGTATCGGCTTCACCAGTATCTGTTGGACTGTCAGAAAAATCATATACCTTCTGATCTTCTCCTACATAATTCTCCTAAAATATCAAAAGATAGGTTGCCAGGCAATGAAACATAAGCCCACACAGCTTCTAAGTCGTCCAGTCAGTCAACAAGTGTTGTCGCATATTTTGTTTTTTCTTTTGCCAGTAATGAGAACATTTGCAACACATGACAACCTGATTACCAGTAATTATCAAAAAGATTAGAATTTATTTTGATTGCTTGTCTCATGAATGTAAACAATTTATATTAACTTTTGCCTCTAGAGCATCCACAAGATTTTTCAAGGTGTCAAAGGCCATAACTCCGGCATTTATTACAAAAATCTATATAAATCAATAGGATTCTGCTCACGACCTAAAACACTTTGCATAAATTTCAGGTCAATCAGATATTAACTTTAGCCTATAGAGAGCCAACAAAATTATTCAAAGTTATCAGGGGCCATAACTCTGGCAGTGATCTTCAAAAATCGTTGAAAATCAAAAGGTTTCTTTATCTCATGACTTAAGCCTCCAGAGCTTCCAGAAGCAATTGTGGACACCGGACAGTCAGATCTTTGGCCAGACAGACGTGGGTGACTACAATGTACGACCACATTTCAATTAGGGTGCATAATAAAACAATCAAAGAATTTAGTGTCTTTACAAGTATAGATAATTCTTCATTCAAAACAAATTCATTCTTTAATGCATGTTAACTGAAATAGTTCTTCAATAAAAATACTGGGGACAAAACGACTAGCCCCAGAAGAATTGTGTCCGACAATGTCTGAATTTTCAAAAATAAAATCTTATGGACCTTCTAAATGCAGACAAGAAAAGACATCTGTTTTCAAAAAGGTAACAATGCCTCACCTTTTCCCACCAGCTTTTATTATTTAGATTCCAGTCTAAATGGGTCATATAAAAACAGAAATGAATAGGATTAACTAATTGAAGAAGATAATCATACCTTTAGATGAAGTAAATTGACTAACAAGGAACCATATAAAAATAATACAGATGGTGCTACTTCTAATTCTACATTAACTATATCGGGTTCCCATGTAGAGGCATCAAAATTCTCTGGTGCCACCTTGTTAGATTCTGTGGAATCTGATTTTCCTGGACGTAGTGGCTGTAATATTGTTTCTTCTTTCTCTGGTGTTGTAAGATCCTCCAGATCAGTCCACATTTTAAGCGATGATTCTACAACTGGCATGGGATGATAAGTATAGCTGATACTTAAAGAAACATTTGATGTCCACCAACAATCCACCCAACCAGCGCTATATAATATACACAATAAGAAGTATAACAGCAATATGGTTCTCAACCCTAAGGCTGTGTTTTAGCATTTGTTCATACAAACTCTAGCGCAAATAGGAAATTTCCTTCGTTCTGATTGGTAAAGGGGGTTAAATGGAATTGGATATTTCTTACAAAAATCCTCTTTAAATTTTTTTTAATTCATTGATAAAATTGCATAATTCGATAGGGTTCTTCTAATGTCACAATGAGCAACCTCAATCTCACACCCAAATGAACAATAGGCTACCACCTTGTTTGAAAATATTCCATTGAGTATTACAATCTCAAAAGTTCTTCCTTATACCCTTATGAACAATCCATGAATTTAAAAATAACTGTAATGGTGCTTCACCAATGTACCTATTGACAACAATACATTCACAGTTTAAAGTAAACCAAGAAATATGCTGCTGAAACATTTTTAAAAGAATGGAAATTTAAAACCAATCATGATGAAAATTATCTCAAGCGTATTTTTATACTATCATTTTCACTTATATTATACGCATTTCACTTTATATGCCAAACCATTCTTCATTATATCATTCTAACGAGACTCAATCATCTATTTACCTTATTTGAGTAACCTTTCTCCATTGATTAACTTTGTTATAACCAAATGGACCATCAACTTCTATACCATCTCTATTTACTATCTTCATATTGTCTGATAACGCCAGTATAATATGCCTACTAGTATTACTCTCTGGTAAATATACTCGACAAAACACTGTTTCACCCTAACAATTATAAATATTACATGAAATTTAATATTGAAATTTAACAGGTGTATGTATAAATCTGTTGTTATGTACACATGCAACAAAAACATGAAACTTTCTGAACAAACAGAAAGACCAAAGATATATAGATAAAGTATTGAACAATCAAACTGCTTATCAGTCTGCTTAAGTTGAGAACTAAGTCAAGGTATTGATGCAAAGAACTGGGTTGGGACAATCGAAATACATGGACGATGTATGAATATTAACCATTATATCAAAATGAAAAAATATCAGTTACTCTGCCACAGGACATCATCTCTCCTTACAGATCAATTATCCCAGGTAAAAGTGGTACCAAGTGTTATGAAAAGAAGCATACTTTACTGTGTGCATGATACTGGTTATTACTTGTGGCTATAGATGTATATCACTGTATGATAAATTGTGGAAATGTAAGCATTAAGTAAAACTTGAGAATTTATGTTATCAAATAGCGTACCTTTATTACAAGTGGTATAGCTATTGTATTGGGTAGAAAATCAGTAAATGGTAGTTGTACTGACAAATCAAAATATTCCCCACAGAAGGCTATCTGAGCTGAAAATGACAAGCAGAAATATTTTGAAACAATATATATTTTTCCAAATCATTTTACAGTGTATCTAAACTGGATAATAATTATTGTCTGCAAATAACATTTTACATCAACTACTTGATTCATATTAATTTCAAATTTCAAATCTTAGTCTATAAAAAAAAAAGAAAACTTCACTGAGAAAACAGTCACATAAATTGTGCAAATTAAGTCTAAAATATAGGTTCCAAAACACAACTGTGCGCTCATCTACTGCATTACGACATTAAATTAAAAACCTACCATTTTCTGGTGTCTGTGATGAAGTATCTATCCAGTTATATTCATTAGTTGCAGCTATTAATTCAAACTCTTTAATAATGAGGTTTAAACTCCAGGTATATGGTACAAAACTATATAAATCTGGTCGTCCTTTACTAGACCAATCTTCAACTAAATCTGAATATAAAATATTCTACATCAAATCTCACAGTCAAAGTTATAGAGATATTAGATTTATAGATAATACATTGATACCATACATGTCCATCGGCTAGGTAAATATAAGTGCGAGTCTGCGAGGTAAGAACCAAAAATAAGTTGTGGCGAAATGACTATTCAAGGGAGCTACATGTACCATAAAAACACCAGACTACAGCTCAGTGCTTTTCAAGTTTTATAGATCTTCAAATGCCAGATGTCAAAGAAACTGACGGTCTTAATCTAATGAAATAAGTTTTGTTACCTACCCTTAAAGAAATTCATATGTTCATATATGAGTGATACTGTAGCTTTACAACCAGTAAGGTCTATTTTCCAATCTTGATATTCATTCCAAGTAATAGGATAATCAATTGTTACATCGAACTAAAATATAAACAAAAAAATAAGATAATCTATTATTACAAATATAAACAACTTGTAAACAACTTCTTCAGACATGGGTATTGCTAAGAGGAATTTCTGACTAGCATGAAGACATAAAGTACGTATTATTAATTTCTAAAGAGTCTATTTTAGCTGTGTGGGGCACTCTAAGTATTAATGCATAGGTGTGTTCTAAATAAAAAAATTGTACATCTCAATCAAGAGGGAGAAAATATCTCCATAAAAGAGTGTGTTCATAAAGGTTAAAGTTATACAAGATTACAGAATGTAATATTAGTGCTTTATAAAAACTCTGTACAAGTGTGTTTTATTACCTCTAATGTTTCAAGCTCAGCAAGATTACGGAATGTCATACTAGTGGATGCATCTAATAACATGAGTTGACCTTTGATCTTAGTTTTATAGCCATCTTCATCAATCATCCATGGTATTATTGATTCTACATAAGATCCTTGTTGGGCATTAATATGAATTGCTTGTGTTACCTACAAAATAAAAAAAAACTCTCATCTTATACTAAAATAGAATAAATGTCTGTAATGCACAGTAATTAACTGGGAAAAAAAAACAACGAAAAATTCAATTCTTGTAGCTCAGTATAAAGGATTAGCATGCAGGAAAGTCTTAATGCATGGACTTGTTGTCAATAAATAAATATTATGCTTCATATATTTGAGTTTTTTTATGTTTTATCACAGATTTTGTTGGAAAGTACCAATACAATAAATAAATGTTGCAACTAATCGATATATGCATATGTCATTAATCTAAAACTTTGAATTGCACGAAGTACTGCAGTATGGCATATCGTTCTTAAGATGTTACAGATTTTTTTTTAGCAATTTGCACAAGAGTAGACCTTGTTTCATACCTGCCAAACAGCCCTGCAAGTGTTACTCCTAAACTTTGAATCAAAAGATTTAATGACTTATAATAATACTTACTGAATTTTTAGTAAAGAGAATATCAAATGTAACAGATGCTGTACAATTTATTTTAGTTTCAAATGTTTTATAAACACGGCGTTGTCCTGCGTCTGGTTCTTTGGTTGGAATCAAAGGCTGATAATCAACAGGGAAAAAAAACTTCCATAAGTGTTCCCTATAATTAAATGCATGTTATTAAAACATACATATCTGTTTGATAAATGAATATTGAATCCATCAGACGGAATGAACAGTTATATGCACACCATACAAAAAAGGTACACATTCTATCAAAACAGAGATAAATGGAAAATCCTGCTAAAGACCACATATGAAATAGTTTTAGAGTTGTATTGAAAAACTGAAAGAGTATAATAATAATAATAAATAATAAAGTACCTTTGTCTATCAACCCAGGGACCATAATTAAAATCTGTCTTTTTTCCACATTTAATATCAATACCAAGACATGGATAGGTTCGCC
The DNA here is from genome assembly GCA_036850965.1 of Patella caerulea. NCBI lineage: Eukaryota > Metazoa > Mollusca > Gastropoda > Patellidae > Patella > Patella caerulea. Next base: position 22,589,081 of record JAZGQO010000011.1, read on the forward strand.
TGACAACTACTTCTCCATCTGCCATCTCTACTAGTTCTGGTTCATGTGGTACTAAACCTGGTTCATCCATATAATAGTATATATCTACATCATTAGACTGCATGACTACAAAACCTTCACCCATATTCCTTGGTGGTCTGTAACAGAAATCATTCTGAATGATTGCAAATCAGAAAGGAGACAGAAGAAATGGGATCATTGATCATCGCCAACGCTACAACTTGGGTATCATTTAGCTGTGCTGTCTTAGCAGGAGTTTCTTTATTTAATGTTTTGTTTCAAACCATTGTTGACAAATTCTTCATATATAAAGGAGACACCAATGGGAACAATATTTACTCATCACTAACTCAGTCATTTTGGGAATAATGGTTGGTTTTTAAGTAACGAGCTATACAGTGTTGGAGTGTTGAGATAGCAACCGAAATAGGTGACAACCTAAAACCATGCTACTATTTATTTGTTAAAACATGTAACATTATGTAAATACAAGGTTCACCAAATATTATCAAATTGTAAAGAACGTGCATAAAAGAGAACTTTGACCAGAAAGCTAAATTCTGGCAAAATCTTTTTTGTAGTAAAACCATAAAAAGCCATCTTTTATAAACACTATCAAACTATACAGAGAACCTATACAGATAATCTTTATTTCTATAGAGAGAGAATTTTGCTCAATGTGGTTTTTTTGAGTAAATATTTGTTTAGCTTCATCAAAGGCATGAAGCTTTTTACTTAGATATATATTATTTTATTATATTGCATTTTTATGTAGTCTTTTGGTTGTTTTATTTTGTTTTACGGGTATATGAATTATGATTGTACTCATTCTTTTGTAAAGTGCTTCTGAACACCGTTCGTGAAACTGGCACTATATGAATGTTTAATAATGAATAAATAAAAAAATAAAAATAATAACTCTGAAAAGTGAAAACCAGTTTTAAAAATCCTGATGGTTCTTCATGGTCATACCCCGCAACTACTGCAAGCCCCCCCCCACCCACAATAAGTTTTTAAGAATCAAGAAACTTTCTTACTCGTCCACTAAAGTTCCTCTGTAATTAGGACTAGGTACCATCATAACTTTCATATTCTCTGATTTACACTTGACTACATGCATAAACATATCAAACGGTGTGGATGCTGGTTTTGTTGTATAAACTAAATGGGCTTCTTCAAAACTTGCCAACAGTGTGTAAGGTAACAAATAATTTCCAAAAATAAATCTACCCTGGAATTCAAAAAAATGTTTGATTAAAATTTCATCTATGCAGCATAACAACTCCCAAAAACAAAATGCTTTTTTACAACAGATTCAGAGATATCAAACAATTTCTTCAAACTTTCGAATTGCAGCGTAATTAAGTAAAAAGTATTGTGTATTCAGTCATATTGTTTATACAGGTGATAAAATCAAACACTTACAGAATTTATATCTATTTTAATAACTGGGATCAGATCTCTCCAATGTATACCGTTTTCTGCAACCTGTATTCTACAAAAATACAAAATTTGTACATAATATATATGCAGTAAAGAACTAGGGTTTGGTCAATTTAATACAGTCAAACTTGAAGTCCACTGACAATAATCTTAGACACATTGGCTTTTACTCTACTGGATGTCATGTTGAGACTGCCTTACAGTTAAACCCACCTTAATTAAATCAGATTGTGATATTGTGAGGGATCTGTGCTTTGATGAAAGAATGAGGTCAAATCGAAGGTCAATATGTAAACAAATATCCCATTTATGTCAAGTTTTAATACCAGTTATTGAGCTGCTTGGTAATGCCTTCAATACTGTTTATAAGAATCATGTAATGCTTTTGGAGACATGTCGATTGCAACTATTTGATACCATCTGTAAAATTGCCAAAAGAAAATAATTTAAACTAACTAGCTGTAAAACATGACAAAAGTGCAGCAGGAAGTTGTCTATGCACATGCGTCTGCATGATAGAAATGTTCGTCTAGACAGAACATGACTATTTGTTAGGAAGCTCATCTCTAACGCATTTGAACATTGGCATTTTATGTCTGTACCATAACTCTAACATCTACATGTCATCTAAAATTTAAATCTAAAAACATGTCTATATAAAGACTAAATACCGGTTTTGAACTGGTTCTTCAACATCACATTCGGGAACCATTGTTGGTTTCAAACCAAAGAATTTTTCTAGCTGAGCATAATTTGCAGATCTGTTATACACATGGAATTCTAGACCATCAATGAACAAAGACATCCTAGTTTCAGAATGGGACATATCTACAAAAAAACAATAAAAATTTCAACATGACAATAGGCTGATTATAAAATATACATCAACTGTTCATTGTATTTATTATATATTGTCATATTGAATAAATTATAAATGCCCCTTTAATTAGTTTACCTTCTGTTTGGTTTGGTTTAAAGATGCCTTTCTGTGTACAAACTGTGTGATTTGATGATATGATTGGACTAAAAATATACTCAAACTAAAAGTTTGCTTCAAATCCCTCTCAAAACATATTAGTTAACAAAAAGTACTCCAATCTGTTTAAGCAATCTAGTTTATCATGTGACTTATCTGCGTGAGAATTCTATTTTGGTTTGTATTAGTCGTTAATTGCTGTCCATTTACCATAATATTAAAGCCTTTAGTAAATTGTTGGATTATCTTCTGCTGACATCTTTCTCAACAGTTTAATCGCTGAGTCTATTGGACGTTTACATTTCTTGTCTTGCGTGCCCGGCATGAATGTTTTTTAAGACAATTCAGTATTTTTCTAGACTCTCCTTTCCATATACATGTTCACGTACACCAAAATTATCATAATTTTATTGTAAATAACTATATATACCGCTAAATACTTTTGTGAGAAATTTGATTGACAAGTTTGCTTAATTAATCTTGATGTCGTCTATTTCATGCTGTCAAACTTTGTGCCTTCACAGAATAGACACAGATGTAGGTCCAATATATCAGTATTTGATTGGATGAATTGAGAGTCAGCTAAGAGTCTCATTACATGTAGTAGAAATTTGAACTAATTATACCTTCATTTATCTCTTTATATACATAAGGTCTCCACCATCTAAATATAATCCAGCCATATTGTATTCTTAGAGAATAATCTTCAGTTATAATATGAAAATCTCTAAACATAACTTTACCCGATAAAACTGAGAAAGAGAAAGATCCTGAAAAAATAAACAAAAATTACATTTGAACACTCTCTTCAAAATCTAATTTTAAGGGAGAAGGAAAAGCAACTGTCACAGAAATCGTAACACAGGTGAAAATGAAATGAAATGGGGTTGAATGTTTCACTGTATATGCAGTGTGATATGATGGAAATTTTGCCTGGACAGTGACTTTACACTAATACAAGGGTTCTAATACATAGACAACCAGCGGTTGCCATGCAAGACATGCCCACATTTTGCAAACTAAATAAAATTGTGATTTTTGGTCTTATCAGGGATGTCATGTATACATGTAAATAACTTAACTAATGTAACCTTGAATGTGCTCTCTGTTGTTTTTGTTCTTAAAAATTACAATTTCCATGTGTGATTCATGCTAAATCACCAAAAGCCAAGCCTGGATGGCCATGCCTGTATACTTATTGAAGCCATACTGGTAAGCTCTAGGCTATATTGTAGCAATTATCAAGTCACTTAAATAATTGAAGACTAAAATATCTTATATGCATGAGTTATCTAACCTAATTAAACATATCCAGCAATTATTTCTGAATGGCTCAATATTGTAAATAAGCCATAAGGTCATATTGAAATTTTAACACACGATAAACAAGTTATACCATCATATTTTGCCATTTGATTTGCATTCTTCATCCTGTATACTTTTATTTATAAAATAGGTTGCCAGGCAACAAAACATACGCCCACACAGCAGCTAAATCGTCTGGGCAGTCAACAAGAGTTGTCTGATCTTAAGTAATTATCAGAAAATCATTAGAATTTGTTTGGTTTTTATAAAGTTCTTCCCCATGCTAACGTTAAGCATAGGAAACATTTAATATTAAGGATTTAGCTGTTCAATTATCGATTTTCAAGAAATTCACACTCAACCATCATTAATGTGTAACGGGGATATAGTCAAACGTTTTTTTAATTTGGAATAAAATTGTGACCTCCATAGGGTCCACAAGGTAAAAAAAAAAGATTTTCGTACAATAATTCAGGAAGTTATGGGCCAATGTGACTGAATATCGAAAGGAACCGCATCTTTGGGTTATAAACTTAATTTCAAATTTCATCAAAATCAGATTAAAATTGTGACCTCTACAGGGCCCACAACCTTGATATATCATATTTTTACACTATTCGCGTATTAGCGGCAGCCATTATGTCGGACAGTTTTGGTACCATATTTACAAAATTCGACCTCAACCCTCATTACAATGAAACAGTGATATAATCAAACATTTTTTAAAATCGGATAATAGTTGCGACTTCCAGAGGGACCACAAGCTAAAAAGGCAATTTTTTACGTACAATCAGGGGCCATAATTCAGGAAGTTATGGCCCAATGTGCCTGAATATCGAAAGGAACCGCATCTTTGGGTTATAAACTTAATTTAAAATTTCATCAAAATTGGATTAAAATTGTGACCTCTACAGGGTCCACAACCTTGATATAATTCAGGAAGTTACGATCCGATATGCGCAAATATGCAATGGAACCAAGATCTTTAGGTTTAAACATGTATTTCAAGTTTCATCGAAATCGGTTCAAAATTGTGACCTTTATAGGGTACACAACCTTGATATAACATATTTTCACACTATTCGCGTACAAACGGCGGCCATTTTGTCAGTGAATTTTGTTCCGATTTTCACAAAATTCTAATTCATTCTTCATTACCATGTAACGGTGATATAATCAAACGGTTTTTTAAATCCGATAAAAAATTTGACCTCCAGAGGGACCACAAGCTAAAAAAAAGCGATTTTTCGCCCAATCAGGGGACATAATTCAGGAAGTTACGATCCAAAGGGCGCAAATATTGAAAGGAACCAAGATCTTTGGGTTATAAACATACATGTCAAGTTTCATCAAAATCGGTTAAAAATTGTGACCTCTATAGGGTCAACAAGCTTGATATATAACACTATTCGCGTACAAACAGCGGCCATTTTGTCTGTCAATTTTGGTCCGATTTTCATGAAATTTGAACTCAACCTCCACAATCATTTAACTGTGATATAATAAAACATTTTTTTAAATCGGATAACAATTTTGATCTTCAGAGGGACCACAAGCTAAAAAGGGAGATTTTTCAGACAATCAGGGGCCATACATGTAATTCAGAAAGTTATGATCCGATGGGCGCAAATATCGAAGTGAACCAAGATCTTTGAGTTATAACCATGCATTTCAAGTTTCATCCAAATCGGTTCAAAATTGTGACCTCTACACTGTTCACAAGCTAAAAACGTGATTTTTCGTACAATCAGGGGCCATAACCCATGAAGTTACAGTCTGATACATGCCAATATCGAAAGGAACCGATATCTTAGGGTAATAAACCTATGTTTTAAGTTTCATTGAAATTGGATAAAAATTGTGACCTGTAGACTGTTCACAAAGAATTGTGGAAGGACGGACGGACGGACAGGGGCGACGACAATATACGTCCACATGAAAATGTAATATTTTGGATTGATAATCATACAAAATCAGTAATCAGTCACTTACCAATTAACTTCATGTAAAAAATCACATTTTAAGCCATGAAACTTACCAAACTTTATATGGCCAAGATATCTAAGAAATTTATTGAGAACCGCTCCTATGATAATGCCCATAACCCTGGAATGGTAGTAGGTGAGATAAATGGTCCAAGCCATAGCTATCAACATAGCTAATAATAGATAGTATACCGAGGATTCAGGTAACTCCTCCTCTATCTGCTCAATAAATGTTTGGTTTTGAGTCCTCATCCTGAAGTAAATATTAAAATGGCATTCACTATCATAACTGAGTAAATTGCATATAAAAAATTTTTCTTTTAATCAAACTCTAGTTATTTCTGAAGAACTAAGTACAAAACCATCTTTCAGGGTATGTGTACAAAAAATTTCAATTTCAATATTAATACTAGACTATAATATTTGTTTAGAATATTCAATTTACCTTAATTTAATGGCCATTTATTTTCCAGTAACTTCAAAATACCAGCTGAATAAGCATGCTCCCTATCCCCATGTTTATTTACCCTTAAAAAGAAATATATTTAAGCATCAATCATGTGCTATAATATTCTATTACTTTACGTTCTATTTACACAATTTTCTCAATAGCACTAATACTAATAATAGCAGAGGTTTGTTTGCCTGACATTACAAAATGTTGAGAAAAAAAACGAGATGAAGGTAAATTCTAGGCTTCAACAGGCATTGCATTCCTGTTCTTTTTTTTATCATTATTATTATTATACATGTATAGCACTAATACTAATAATAGCAGAGGTTTAAAATTGATTGCCGGAGAAAAAAAAAACGAGAGCAGGTAAATTCTACGCTTCAACAGGCATTGCATTCCTGTTCTTTTTTATTATTATTATTATATATTGTCCAGTTCGGTATATAAATACGATTATAAAATTAGAAGGTCAGATTCCTCTGATGGGCCAAGGCAATAGTTCAATGTTGAAAATGATTGAAGAGTGTTTTCTTTTTTTCCACAAATTCTCTTTAGTGTGTGGAAAAGGAAGAGACTTTTATTTAGATGCCTCGGTGCACATCAATATCATACAAACCCCGAATGCAATTATCAATGATTAAACAGTATTATTTGCTCTTGCAATACTTTTTCCGACAAATAATTACATATTAATAAACACTTTCACAATGTTGCAGACATTTTTACATGGGAGATAACTCTGTAATAAAATTTTGGAATAAGCAAATATACGCAAAACGAAGGATTATACAACTACGAATGTGTTTAAATACGGAATTCTATCCATCTTATAATTCATCAAATATTGTTTTTCGTGAAATAAAAAGGTGTACAAGATAGTATATGCATGGATCACAAAATTTGATAACATACAGTTCAATATTGTTTCGTTTGTGTTTTATCTTAAATTCATAAATTATGATAACGTCATGAACGTCTTTAAAAATTAGAGGTCCTATCATAAATTATTAAACATGTGTCTGTACATAAGATCTAATTCATACCATATCAAACGAAACAAGGAATAGGTCGGTAAATCTGGTAGTGCTAATGAAATAAATGATTAATATGATTAATTTAATAAGCACACAATTCCATTCCAAAATGTTCCATCACATTTACAAACAAAATATAAACTTGTTGGTAAAGTAAATTTATCATTAGTCTAAGTCATTATGAGGATTCTAGTTTGCCGGTCACCTCTGACTTGCGGCTGTAGTTTCGATCCATGGTGTGAGTGTATGTGGCATGGAGATAGGGGCACCTTCTCAACTTTGTGGGTTTCCTCCGGGCACTCCAGTTTCACTGCTAAAGACCCCTACGTGCAAGCGAGTTATTGAACCATATCTTAGTCCCGAATGACCTAGTTTGTGTCGAGTGGACGTTAAACCCCATTTCTCTCTCTCTGATCTCTCTCCAACAAATTAAATTGTACAAAAAAATTTTTTTAGATCTATGTATTAGAAAAATAAATGTATACGTTTGAAGTATTTGTAGTTAAAAAAATATTTGCTAGTATTAAAATGAGTAAAAGGCATATCATTCTGCCAAAAGCAGTTAGGGGTAGGTCTTATGTAAACAATGCACGCGCCATTGAGCCAATGATTGACTCTGCGTGATGTAATGCAAGTGTTGAAGACAGTCATTTGTGACAGAGATATTATAAGAAAACATTCGAAATTCTCTGTGAAACAGATTTAATTCGTAGTTGTATGTGAGACAGCAAAGTTGGTGTTTAAGCCAAAAGTCTGTCATTTCATTAAATTGACATTAAACCAAATCACACTCTTTGCTTCAGAAACAATTTGCTTGTACTTACTACTACTTGTAACAAATATAGTTTGTACATGTAACTCGTAATCCTATAGGAAGGCATTGTATTGTTTTTTCAAAAAAAAATAATATTTGTTTTGATTAATATGTAGCCTACAAATTTGTTTTTCCTTCTTTTTCCCGATGAGGTTTACCAGGTACCTAAGGTCGTGGTCAGTATATTTGTACTACTTTATTGTGATACCTATTTATTTAGTCAATGCCCCACTATGTTTCAGATTAAAGCCATATACAGTACCATGGGTGCTGGAACTAGTTCTAGCTTATTAATGATGAAAATAAAAGATCACAAGGTTAATGAAATATTTTACCCGAATAAACCTTATGTTCACAGCCCTGATCACTGGAGAGCTGAACCAGGAGGTTTGATAGTAGAACTACAAGCTTTACCAAGCTTAGTTTGTAAGTTGAAAATTAAAAGAAACCCACATCATTATTTATTTACACTACAGTATTGTACATGTATTATGGGTGTCTTTTTTATATGCGCACATATTATGCTGTAATGCTGTCCTTTAGTCTGTCAGTCCATTCATCCTACTGTCAAAAGGGCAGTTGTACATGACAATTAGATGGGTTGCCTGGTCAACCTCGTGGCCTTTCTCCGGGTCCTCCCACTGCTACAGACCCCTACGTGCAAGTGAATTATTGAAATAAAACTGAACCATATGTTAGTTCTGCAATGACTAGTTTGTGTGGAATGGACGTTACACCTCACTTATCTATCTCTGTTAACAGGACAAATCCCAGCATTATGAATATGATTGCTACAGTTTTAAAACCAGAATTGTTTCAAGCTTGTGAAAAAAAAATAGTGATCAGATATCTTGAAGGTAGCAAATTTGGTAAACATTATATAGAAGTTTTCTTTTATTGAGATAGCTGCTATGTGAGCATATTTCTGCACCTTGCATGCATGACTATCATTTTAGAATTATAGTATAATTTAAAGTTTTTAGCTTAAGTGAGAGTGTATACCGAATTTGTATATGTTTCATGATAAATTCATGTCTTTTTTAATGAAAATCTTTCAGATAACAATAGATTACGAATAAATGAAGGTTATTGGTATGTGGAGGCATCGTTTTTACCATATGATGATTCTAAGTTGGTGGTTTCTGCTTCATGTTATTATCTTTTACCAAATCTTACTGCTGGTACCTCAAATATCTCTGGTATTCCTAGTGGTCGAATATTTATAGTTGATCTAAACAAGTTAAACCATGGTCTAGGTGAGTGTGTTACTTCGGCTATGTTGTTTTTCAGTTTTCCTTTGTTATCCTGAGGCCTTAGTCTTGAAAAATTCAAATGGAATGCGGCCCCTGCCTTCCCTGGTTTGTACAGAGAGCATACATGTGTCTCATAAACTGTTTGAGATAACTTTATGAAATCTATATTTATCTATATTTGCTGATTTGAAATTTTCCAAAGAAACAAAACTGACTTAGTTTTTGGTATACAGTTTTTATAATAAATGTTTATCTGCGACTAATATATTAATGTAATTCACTATCTGGGGGTTTGTCACTTCAGTCTTAATTTTGCAACAGATATCTTGAAACAGGGCAAGAGTATTCTGACTCAATTTACTTTCCCTGTAGTGTCAGCCCTATGTTTGTCCTATACATATTGTTGAATGGTCAAGAGTGAGACATTGGCTAATATATTTTAACAACAACAGGGCCGCAAGGCCAAAGTGTTTTTACAATATTTAACGCAATGTCTTAAACTTGAAACCATTAACAAGTTAAAATATAGACACTTTCACATTCTTTGCAATAAAAAACGACTTGTGTGACATATTACACAGTAAAAAAAGCATGTGTGGGATAGTGTCTGTATTTTAATGGTCTCGAGCTTAAGACATGCTGTATCAATATTTTACTTAATGTCTCGCTCTCGACCATTTAACCACACATATTAGTCACTAAAAAATATATTGATGTATTCATTGAAAAATAGAGTACACTGAAAAATAGAGTACATTGTAGTTAAACAAACTTGTTTTCTTTCAGGTTATTTCAAGTTGAAAGGGACATCAACATCTAAGAAACCAAAGTTGTCTATTCACCCATCTGGAGATTTTATTGGGTATATTGGTACAGGAGAAGTGAATTTAATTACCTTAGATTCCATTCAGGTTTATTCTAAACAAAAAGATATCAGCAATGCAGCATTCCATTGCTTTGCTATTGCTCCAAATGGAATATCCATTGCAATAATGACAAGGAATTTAGGCAGATATGAACTTCAGCTATCAAAATTAACATTTGGAGAGTTTCGAAAAAAAAGTGTGTTTTGTCACCATATATGCCCTTCCTTTATAAATCAAAGAGGACAGTACACAGATAGTGTTGACTTTAAATGGTCACCAGATAGTAAATATCTGGCCGTTAGTAATAATCAGGGTGTTTTATTCATACTTCAGGTGTTAAGTATGAGAAATTTATGTACTGTGTTTGAAGATGTTATTGATGGACAGTTGGCCAGTAATACAGGCTACGATTTTGACCCACAGTATGAACACTCTATAATGGCTGTTGCCACATCAGAGGTCAAAGTTCATATTATAAATTTCCTTACAGGAATGACTCTTTGCACTTTGAATCCTTGTGAAGGTGAGTCCGAAAATGATATGATTGACTGTATCAAGTTCAATCCTGACGGACAATCGATAGCTGTTGCCCTCCATTCTTTAAAAATTGTTATTATTAGTGTTATTGAAGAAAATATATTACTGTCCATTGATGTGAAGTCATCTTGTCCTCAAACAACCATGGGTCACGATATGAATGACAAAAACATTTTATCTCTTGCGTACAGTAGTGAAGGTCAAAAACTACTTTCATCATGTTGTGATGGTTACGTGAGAATATGGAATGTCGCTAATCAAGTACAGACATTAATGGCATTATGTCGATTAAAGGTTTTGAGTCTGCAAAAGGTCTCGGATGTAAAGAATCTTAAACTACCGAAAAAAATTAAGAATTATTTATTGCACACGCCATGTTTAATTGAATAGTATAATTAATTTTCACTTTGTATTGTAAACATGCAAAATTTGTCATTTTGTATAATTAACATTTGCTGTATCATTTAAAGATATTAACAGAAGTTGAGAAAATGATAATTAGAGCTTCTACTCAATAAACTCCTAGCCTTTCTTGTAGATTGAGATCTTAAAATTTAGTCAAAACCTGATTTTTTATAGCTTGACTTTATTGTCCCCCGCCTTTCGAAGAAAGTTGGGGGACTATTAAAATGGGTTCGTCCGTCTGTCTGTCTGTCTGTCTGTCCGTCTGTCTGTCCATCTGTCTGTCCGTCTGTCTGTCCGTCACACTTTTTGGGACACAATAACTCTCTTCCTAATTGAGCTAGAATGTTCAAACTTGGTGTATGTGTTTATTAGGTCAATGCCTTGATGGAGTTCGAAGATGAGCATTTTCCGCTTAGGGTAAGCAGAGATAAGCAATTTGATTGGTTGATGCTTTGGGACACGGTAACTTTAGTTCTAATTAAGTGAGATTGATGAAACTTGGTGGATAGTTTCATTATAGTAATACCTTGACTAAGTTCGATAATGAGCATTTTCTGCTCAGGGTAAGCAGAGCTATACGCAATTTGATTGGTCGAGAATTTGGAACACTATAACTCTCCTTCTAATTGAGTTAAAATGTTCAAACTTGGTGTATATGTTTATTAGGTCAATGCCTTGATGGAGTTCGAAGATGAGCATTTTCCGCTTAGGGTAAGCAGAGATAAGCAATTTGATTGGTTGATGCTTTGGGACACGATAACTTTAGTTGTAATTAAGTGAGAGTAATGAAACTTGGTGTATAGTTTCATTATAGTAATACCTTGACTAAGTTCGATAATGAGCATTTTCTGCTCAGGGTAAGCAGAGCGATACGCAATTCGATTGGTCGAGACTTTGGAACACAATAACTCTCCTTCTAATTGAGTTAAAATGTTCAAACTTGGTGTATATGCTTATTAGGTCAATGCTTTGATGGAGTTCGAAGATGAGCATTTTCCGCTTAGGGTAAACAGAGATAAGCAATTTGATTGGTTGATGCTTTGGGACACGATAACTTTAGTTCTAATTAAGTGAGAGTGATGAAACTTGGTGTATAGTTTCATTACAGTAATACCTTGACTAAGTTCAATAATGAGCATTTTCTGCTCAGGGTAAGCAGAGCAATACGCAATTTGATTGGTCGAGACTTTGGAACACAATAACTCTCCTTCTTATTGAGTTAAAATGTTCAAACTTAGTGTATATGCTTATTAGGTCAATGCCTTGATGGAGTTCGAAGATGAGCATTTTCCGCTTAGGGTAGGCAGAGATAAGCAATTTTTGGATGACACTTCGTGTTCAGTTTGATTGCTCGATACGTTTGAAAAAAATAAATGTGCGATTCATTGATATGTGTCATCTATTTATTTTGGGATTTCGGCGGGGGACATCAGCCTCACTGTTGGCTTGTTTTATCATACTTTTAGAATCTCATGGTTTATTAACCTTTTTTCAATTTCCGTAGTGTTAGTACAAGATGTTGATCTTTTACTATTGTATAAATATAGATTGTATTCATGTACTGTTTGTTTTTTATTTTGTTAAACAGTTGGTTGCATATTATTACATAGAGAACCTGGTGTATACATATAACTGTGATTTTGTTAATGTGATATTTTTTAATGTTATGTTTTTACTTTCTTTTGTCTATTGTAATATTCATACATCTATTTGATTTTTCCAAATATGGCAATAAACTGAATTTATACAAATTTTACATAGATATCATTCTCTGTTTTCATAAAATGATATGGCAATTACAGTTTTTTGGGATTTTTTTTCTATTTGTACTACATTAAACATACATTGTACATTGATTATGCAAGAGCTAAATCTGCTTGTTGCAGGTCTTCCATTTAGGTCTGAAATGTTATCTAAAGTATTAATTAGACATTAATTAACTTACCCAGACCATAATCAACTTTTGATGGCATTGCTAGCCTGCGATGTTTATTGGATTATGTTCCGATTTGCTGTGCGACTTCCATTCATAATTAGCGGATCACGTGGGTAAGACGCTGCATCGCTAGCCTGGAAGTCGGGTGTTCGATCCCTGCATTGGCCGAGAATGTTCATCCAGATTTTCCGGTGTGGTTTCTCCTTGTCAGTGATGCAGCTAAATTGTCCGGGCAGTCAACAAGGGTTGTTGCATATTTTTACTTTTTTCGGTAATGAAACATTTGTTATGCATTAAAATCTAACAATTCATGAAGTAATTATCAGAAAATCATTCGAATTTGTTTGGTTTTTAAAAAGTTCTGCCCCATGCTAACATTTAGTATACGAAACATTTAATATCATGGATTTAGCTGTTCAGTTATCAAAATTCATTGAAAATCAAAATACTTCTTTGTTTCAAGACCTTAAAGTCTGTGAATGTATCAATCTGAAGTCAATCAGACGATAAGTTTGGCCTCTAGAGTGTCACAAGATATTCCAAAGTGATCAGGAGAGATAACTCTGACAGTAATTATCGGAAATTGCTAATAATCAATAGGTTTTTTCCTTTCATGTCCTTTAACACCGCATATCATTTTAAAGTCATTCCGATATTAACTTTGGCCTCTAGACCGTCCACAAGATTTTTCAAAGTGATAAAGGGCCATAACTTTGGCAACAATAATCGAAAATTGCTGAAAATTTATAGGCTTCTTCGTCTCATGACCTTAAAACATTGTGTATCAATTTTAAGTCAATTGGATATTAACTTTAGCCTCTAGAGCGTCCACAAGATTTTTCAAAATGATCAAGGGCCATAACTCTGTTGGCAGTAATTATCAGATATTCCTGAAAATCAATAGGCTTCTTTGTCTTATAACGTTCAACATTGTATTTGAATATAAAGTCAATCGGATGTTGTCTTCAGCCTCAAGATCAAGAGTTTTCAAAGTGATCAAAGGCCATAACTCTGGCAATAATTATTGGATATCACTGAAAATCAATAGGATTCTTTGTCTCATGACCATAAACACTGTGTGTCAATGTGAAGTCAATCTCGTATTAGCATTCACAAGATTTTTAAAAATGATCAAGGACCATAACTCTGATAGTAATAATCAGAAATAACTAAAAATCAATAGGCTTATAATTTTTTTTGGGGGGGGGGGGTATGGCCTAGAGGTCTAGAGTGTCGCGCTTCGACCTCTAGCTGGCCGGTCACCTCTGGCTTGCGGCTGCGGTTTAGAGCCCTGGTGTGAGCGTATGTGGCATGGAGATAGGGGCGCCTTCTCAACCCTCGTGGGTTTCCTCCGGGCACTCCAGTTTCCTCCCACTGCTAAAGACCCCTACGCGCAAGCGAATTATTGAAATAAAATTAATTAGTCAATCTCTAACAACATCCACAAGATTTTTTGCAGTGATCAACAGCCATATGTAACTTGCTAGCCAGTAATTATCGGACATCGCTGTAAATAGACTTCTTCATCTGATGAGTACCTTAGACACTGTGTATAAATTTAAATTCAATCGAATATTAAGGGGAGGCACGGGTCGACTAAATTTTGACCAAAATTATCACTTCCTTTTTGATATTTGTGAAGTTCATTCATTTTTATTTCACTTGTAATTAAAGAAAACACATACAAAGTGGTATTTGCTGGGAAAAAAATGTACTTTGAACGGCCATGCTATTCAAATTTTGCTGTTCGACCTCATAAAAGAACTCCTCTTTGAAACACTGTTTTTATCGCGAAAAGACTTGTGTAGGCCACCATGTTTGGTACCATTAGAAACAGACTTATTTCTATTTTAAGAATCTATAAATAGACCTTGGGAAAATTCCAATCTTTCTATGCAATTATTGTACCATGATGGGCGGTATTTTGACTGAAAACTCCATATAAGGTCACCGGGTAAAATGGTAGTAAGTACCACTGTGCATGCCTATTAAACCCATTACCTCTCTAATTACAAAGTTCAACTTTACTCATTTTCTCAAAAAGTAAAGTATTAATATCAACAGTCGGCAACCTTACACAAAAAATCGTTCTCTAAAAAATTGCACCCGAAATGTCTAAAACTTGCACAGATACTTTAATAATGTTAGTTCCATACAAATAAGGATTTTCAGTACTCAAAATGAATTTTTAGTGTAGTACTAGTAAATTGACATTTGAAGTCTCTCATTGAAACAAATTTGTTTATAATTTTTGTGACATCACTTATAGATAATTGCACAGAGAAATGTCCTTGGAACATTTTAAAAAAAAGTTCCAGGCTTCTATCTTGGATACTTTCAGCAGGGTACCCAAGTAAAAATGATTTTATTTTTTTTTTCCATGGCCACCAGTAAAGCAAACTCCCCAAAACTGCTGATTAGCTATATTTTACCTACTTAAACAATTTCTGAAAATTTCAAGTGGATAGCATTATTAGAAGTGAGTTATTTTGAAATGCATATTTGTCGAGCAGTGCCTCCCCTTAACTGTAGCCTCTAGAGCGTAGCCTGACTGACACAACGACAATATACGACCACATTTCAATGTGGGCAAAATGGATAATCAAGACTTTTTTTTATCCTACCACTTGAGTAATGATGATCCGAGCCCCAAACATGAAACTTTTTGTTATTAATATGAAATCACATAATAATAATAATAAAAGCTTTTTATTACTAATAATATACATGTACGCATAAAAATACGGTATATAATAAATATAAGGATAAAAAAAACAAAACAACAACAATGATACAGGAAACAACATCTAAAGGGAAGATCACAAATTTTACTATGTAAATATTTGACGCTTTACCTTGTCTGAAAATTTCAAATAAAAAATTGATCTGTTATTTAACTTATTCTAAAGAATCATTAGTGATTTGTTACCTTACCAATATAACTGCAGCAAATAAAAAGATAGGTTGCCAGGCAACGAAACATACGCCCACAGCAGCTAAATCGTCCGGGCAGTCAACAAGGGTTGTCGCATATTTTTACTAATTTCGGAAAAGAAACATTTGTAATACACTAAAAACTGATTAAGAGTAACAACTCATTATGTAATTATCAGAAAATCATTAGAATTTGATTGCTTTTTATAAAGTTTTACCCCACGCTAACAATTAGTATATACATGAAACATTTAATATCATGGATTTAGCTGTTCAGTTATCTAAATTCATTGAAAATCAAAATACTTGTTCGTTTCAACACCTTAAACTCTATGTATCAATCTGAAGTCAATCGGATAGTAACTTTGGCCTCTATAGCGTCACAAGAATTTTTGAAGTTATCAAGGGAGATAACTCTGGCAGTAATTATTTGAAGTCGCTGAAAATCAATAGGCTTCTTCGTCTCATGACCTTAAACACTGTGTATAAATCTAAAGTCAATCGGATATTAACTTTGGCCTCCAGAGCGTCCACAAGATTTTTTGAGGTGATCAAGGGCCATAACTCTGGCACTAACTATCGGAAATCGCTGAATATTAATAGGCGTCTTTGTCTTATGACCTTAAACACTGTGTATAAATTTAAAGTCAATCGGATATTAACTTTGGCCTCTAGAGCGTCCACAAGATTTTTTGAAGTGATCAAGGGCCATAACTCTGGCACTAATTATCGGAAATCGCTGAAAATCAATAGGCTTCTTCGTCTTATGACCTTAAACACTGTGTAAAAATTTGAAGTCAATCGGATATTAACTTTGGCCTCTAGAGCGTCCACAAGATTTTTTGAAGTGATCAAGGGCCGTAACTCTGGCACTAATTATCGGAAAATCGCTGAAAATGAATAGGCTTCTTCGTCATATGAATTTAAACACTGTGTATAAATTTAAAGTCAATCGGATATTAACTTTGACCTTTAGAGCGTCCACAAGATTTTTTGAGGTGATCAAGGGCCATAACTCTGGCACTAATTTTCGGAAATCGCTGAAAATCAATAGGCGTCTTCGTCTTATGACCTTAAACACTGTGTATAAATTTAAAGTCAATCGGATATTAACTTTGGCCTCTAGAGCGTCCACAAGATTTTTTGAAGTGATCAAGGGCCATAACTCTGGCACTAATTATCGGCAATCGCTGAAAATCAATAGGCTTCTTCGTCTTATGACCTTAAACACTGTGTATAAATTTAAAGTCAATCGGATATTAACTTTGGCCTCTAGAGCGTCCACAAGATTTTTTGAAGTGATCAAGGGCCATAACTCTGGCACTAATTATCAGAAATCGCTGAAAAACAATAGGCTTCTTCGTCTTATGACCTTAAACACTGTGTATAAATTTGAAGTCAATCGGATATTAACTTTGGCCTCTAGAGCGTCCACAAGATTTTTTTAAGTGATCAAGGGCCATAACTCTGGCACTAATTATCGGAAATCGTTGAAAATCAATAGGCTTCTTCGTCTTATGACCTTAAACACTGTGTATAAATTTAAAGTCAATCGGATGTTAACTTTGACCTTTAGAGCGTCCACAAGATTTTTTGAGGTGATCAAGGGCCATAACTCTGGCACTAATTATCGGAAATCGCTGAAAATCAATAGGCTTCTTCGTCTTATGACCTTAAACACTGTGTATAAATTTGAAGTCAATCGGATATTAACTTTGGCCTCTAGAGCGTCCACAAGATTTTTTGAAGTGATCAAGGGCCATAACTCTGGCACTAATTATCGGAAATCGCTGAAAAACAATAGGCTTCTTCGTCTCATGACCTTAAACACTGTGTATAAATTTAAAGTCAATCGGATATTAACTTTAGCCTGTAGAGCGTCCACAAGCAATTGTGGACGCCGGACCGACGGACGGACGGACGGACGGACCGACGGACGGACGGGGGCGACGACAATATACGACCACATTTCAATGTGGGCGTATAAAAAGTTATGCATGCATTTCAACAGTTCAACAGTTTGGAAGTTGGGGACTGAATTTTTGTATTTCTTATAAAAACTATCACAGTGCTTCCGATAAAGGTTTTGCAAGCTTCTTCCAACAAATTAATCAGTATAATTCACTTAAGTATATCTGGGGCAGTTACTTAACAATAATATAACCGGATAACTGGACAATATGTTTTAGTATTCTGTGTGATGCTGTTTTGCTCAGTAATATGAACATCCTATAGATGTCGTGAGCAAAGTTAATGTTTCCCTAATCAATAGAGAAACTAAAAGTATATATTAAAAAGATTAAAGGTAGGTTACCAGGCAACAAAACATGCCCACAGCAGTTAAATTATCCGAGCAGTCAACAACTGTTGTCACATTTTTTTTTTCTTTTCTCAGTAATGAGAACATTTACAACAAATGAAAATCTGATTACCAATAATAACCTATAAAGTAATTATCAGAACCATTAGATGTTTGTTTAGATTGTTTGTCATGACCTTAAACTTACTTTGTATTAACTTACTTTGGCAGCCACAAGATTTTTCAAAGAGATCAAGAACCACATTTCAATTTTTGCATATAAAAACATATAAATGCTGATGATTTTTCAAAAGATAGGTTGTCAGGCAACAAAACATATGCCCACAGCAGCTAAATCTTCTGTGCAGTCGACAAGGGTTGTCGCATATGTATTCTTTTACAGAAAATTGGGTGCATTTACAATACAGTTTCATATTAATTTTTGTCGTTTAAGGGTTCCCAATGTTCTACAAACTGAAACAAGGACCTGAAATCAGGGGGGTAGTAATTTACTTTGAAATTTCACAAGCTTTTCGTTTTACTAATTTAAATAATTCATATAAATTTCATACAGATCAGATAATTTTTGTCATTCGAACATTCACAAAGTTAAACAAAGGCCATAACCCTAGAAATAATTGATGGAATTTGCAGGAATTCAATAGAACCCTGTTTTACAAATTTAAATGAGGTATATAAATATCATAAATATTGGATAACTTTCATCAATCAACAAAAACAAATACATGGACAAGACATCATACTCAGAAATCACAAACAAACGAACAATTTATATAAAGTGAATAAAGCTATCAATCAGAAATGACTAAAATACATGTACCATACATCTACAATGCATATATTCCTCAAGACAATTACAGGTCTACCTCAAAAATTAGTTAATTGTATTTGTATGAAAAAATACAAAGAAGTTAAATAAGCTTAGTTTGAGTTCAGTAACTAAGACAATAATCTATAACTATACTAAGCTTACATTATTTAACTGATGTACCATATATGCTCGGTTTGATTAGAACAATAAATGTGTTCAGATTAAATTGATTCACTTCAACACTGGAGAAACCTATTTTATTGATAGTTGAAGCTATCTCTCTGTTAATATGACAGTCATCAGCTGCTGCTTTCCACAATGGGTTTAAACGATTCTGAAACCATCGAAGCGATGATGAATGTTCAGCAGCAACATGATCCATGAAGAAAAATTTTCCACCCTGAAAAATTAAAATATGAGAATGATACCGTAAATTTAGAATACTTGGGGATATGATTGTCCAAATGAGAGAGAGAGGGAGAAATGGGATTTGATATCCACTGTATACAACCTACGTCATTTCAGTACTAACATGGTTCAATTTCATTTCAATAATTTGGTTGTGCGTAGGAGTCTTTAGCCTACCCTACTCTTTGTCACATATAACTGTGGAATGAAAACCATGCCAGTTGACTCAATAACAGACCTTATGATATAGTGCGCATGTGCTATAACTATTCGGCCATCCAAATTTCCATGTCCAAATGCAGATAATTCACAACTGACTGACTTCAAATAATTTTAAAATGCGTACATTAACTGCAATTCTTTTCCAGAAGATCCAATGTGATCAACAATGGGAAAGACATAAATTTTTGAATACATGAAATTGCTACGCTACGGTACTGATTAATCTATAAATTATGCAAATTATACATTTTATAATGATAAACTTTGTTAAATTCACTAATATCTGCTACCTACTAGAAATTAACAAATCAGTTTTTAATATATACCAGTATTGAACCAGATATTAAAACAAGGAGAATTAATAGACATCCAATGGACTCAATGGTGGCAGAGGGGGTAAATTTTCGAAATTGCCGGAAAACATACTGCAAGTCACACAAGTGCAAAACAAATGAAAAGATATTTGATGCTTGGAGAAAGTATATGGAGCGATCGATAACAACAAGTGGTTTTCTCAACTTAGCAGTCCAAATTTCATAACGACATAGGCATACATGTAGATGAAAGATAGACTATATCACCAATTTAATACACCAAAGAGTATTATTAAAAGTGCCTTGAAAAGGTTGTGGGATGAAATGACCTCCTCCAGGCTAGCGAGCCAGGATCTTATCCACCGTGTCCGTGACCCCCCATTCTAAATATACCGGTAATACTATTACTAATAACTTTAATAATGGTCATACATGTAGTTCAGCTCTGAACGTAGGTCTCATTAGTTCAGCTCTGAACGTAGGTCTCATTCATTACACTCACCAGTACTATGTTCAGGTCTGATGAAGTTTCAATACATGTCGAAACTGGAATTTGGCCCAGTCAATTTTACTGGGCAACTTTTTACTAAACGGCTGTGTGTCAGTCCAAGTGAACTATATAGTGGTGGTATCCAGACAACTCATCCCAAAGACACCTCATCCCAATTTACCTCTACTACAAGCTAATTAAATTGGTGAAGCACTTCAAAGACAAATATTATAATGTTTATTAAAATAATTTGAGTAAGTGTCAAAGCTGGGGTACCGTATTGTATAAAAATACTGAAATCAAATATTTTAAATTAACTTTTTAATATACAAGGACTTTTTAGATTGAAAGACAATTGTTTTACTACACTTTAATCTTAATCTCAAGGTAACAAGTGACAAACCAAAGAATGGCTTTCAATTATCTCATTATTTTATGGTTACTTAATATATTAACCATCATATATTTTGTTATTAGAATCATGCTGAATAATTTATCAGTTATACAATATATAATAGACAAACTATTTGGATTGTAAGAATCTTATAAATTACTTAAAAGAAAATTCAGTTAATCAATATTTTTCAAGACATGCAGTGAAAGCATCAGATTTATCAATGACAGAGGCAATGGTGACATGCAAGGATGAGTTGTCTTTAAATGTGGGATGAGTTGTCTTTTATTCATTGGGATGAGTTGTCTTTGGGATGAGTTGTCTGGTATTCTTGGGACATAATTCTTTTTATTTTCAAAACTCCATGCACAAATAAAGTATAACAACTTACAGGTTTTAAAACTCTTTTCACTTCTTGTAATACCTTTTCTGTATTTCTAACTGAGCAAAGAACAAACGTTTCTACAACAACATCAAAAGATTCATTGTCA
Source organism: Patella caerulea (assembly GCA_036850965.1). Lineage (NCBI taxonomy): Eukaryota > Metazoa > Mollusca > Gastropoda > Patellidae > Patella > Patella caerulea. The sequence continues at coordinate 22,610,473 of JAZGQO010000011.1, forward strand.
AAACAGCTCATATCTTCAGCAAATCCACAAACAAATTGTTTTAAATGTACTTTAGGATTTAGTTTATCACGGTTAGTCTCAATGTATTTCTTATGGTGTTGGTTGGGATCAAGGGACGTTATTTCAGACCCTTCTGGATAAAATTTAAAGTTTAATCCCGACCCCGCACCAATTTCTAAAATCTGTAATTTGTGGTGTGGAAGATCACGATCAAGATGGCGAAATAGTTGCTCTTTTTCTGTGGCACATTTAGCATGTATTCTCTTACCGATAGCGTTGCAGCCACACGCTAATAATCTGGGTTTTAAATACTTTAAAACACGTAATAAAAGTAGCAAAGCGATGACAGGAAACAAATAATAGAAAAATATTGTTTTCACTTCGAAATCTTGAACCGCCATTTTGTTTGTTGAAGTAGAGCCACTGGCACTGACTGACACTGATAGATCAGTGAGTAGAGCGCGGTGAGCACTCTTTCAGAGCTACAACAAAGTGACAGGCATCATACACACCAGTGCAGAATGATTGACAGCTGCCAGCCTTCACCTTAGAAATATCAAGGGAAATAATTCTAACAACTGGAGGCAGACCACATAAATGTTAAAACCTGTTCTACTGCTATTCCAGGCCACGAATTTAAAGTATATTGTAGAACCATAAACTAATATAGCCATATTTATATCCCTAACTTTGACAATCTGTCTTTCGCCCATAATGCCATTAATCCCTCTCCCCGCACATGCACAAAAAGTCACGAAAGAAATAGATAAACATTCAATGTTTTAATTTTTCTATACCCCCCCCCCCTCATCCACACACACGCACACACCATAGTTATATTGGCTTTCACAGCAGGATTGTTTTTAGGCAGAGGATATAATAATATTAGTATTTCTATGGTCCCAATGATTTTATATAGATTGCCAGTCACAGCAGAATTTTTATTCGCATTAGCCCCCACAACAAAGTTTTCTTTAGATTATCCATCACGTCGGGCCTTGAGTTCACTAAGCATTCTCAGGCTTAAGTTAATAATTTACTCAACTTTCAATTACTGTTTATAAGAGATATCTTTGATCCCCATACTCAAAACTTTGCACATTGTTTCTTATTCATGTATGCCTATTTGATACATTAAAACAGCCAAGGTTTTATACAGGGCTATATTTTAGTTAAAATAAGGCGAACAATTTTGAGTAAATTATAAACTAAAGTCTGAGAGTGCTTTGTTCACTTTGGCTTTCACAGCAAAATTTTTCTTAAGATTAATGCCCCCACCATTATTCTCTAAAGATTGCCCCACCCCACCCCTCAAAGCAGTAATTATTTATAATGGTTCCGATTTGCCCTCACAGCAGGATGTTCAATAGATTAGTCTCAACAATAAGATTTTCTCTAGATTACTACAGTATATTTATTACTAAATTATTACAGCATATTTATTACTATTACATCATATTTATTATTATTATTACAGCATATTTATAGTGCCCCCTTTCATATTCCGTGTTTAGGGGCACTTTACAAAGTAATCGTATAAAAAAAACCACAAAAAAACAACAACCAAATTATGGACATATCAGTTGTATGCAGTGTCTGTTAAAGCGGCTTTAAATAAACGTTTTAAAACGGGTTTTTTTTTATACTGCATGGAATATTATTCTATAAAACATACAGTTGAAAACAAAAACAGCCCCCATAAGAGTCTTACAGAAACTGCGAATGTTCGGCCCAGCAGAATTTTTCGTCGGAATAGCCATCACAGCACAATTTGTTTTCAGATTAGTTCCTACAACACGATTTTCTATAGATTGGTCCCAACAGAGGGTTTTTGTTTAGATATCCATCACATCAGGATTTCCGTAAAGATTCTTTAGAATATCAATTATATCAGGAATTTCTTTCTTTAGATTATTATCCTTCACAGCAGAATTATTCGGCACAATAGCCATCACAAATTTTGGGTCAAAATAGCTATCACAGCTGAATTTTCTATCGATTGGTCCCGACACGGCGACAGGAATAATTCGTTCTCAGCAGGATTTTCTATACATTGCACCCAACAACATTATTTTTTCGAAGATTATCATTCGTATCAGGAATTGTGGTTAGATTAATCATCAGAATAGCAGAATTATTCGGCATAATAGCCACCAAAACAGAATTTTTCATCAGAATAGCTATCACAGCAGAATTTCTATAGATTGTTCCCGCAGCAGGAATTGTCATTAGATTATTTAGTATATTCAGCAGAGGAGGAATAGTCATTAGCATATCCATCACAGTAGAATATTTTCATCACAACAGCCATGACAGCAGAATATTTTCATCACAACAGCCATACACAGCTAAATTTGTTTTTAGCTTGGTTCCAACAGCAAGATTTTCTATAGATTGGTATAAACAGCATGCTTTTCTATAGATTGGTTTAAACAGCATGATTTTCCTTTAGATTATCCATCATATAAGGAATTTCGTTAGAATATCCACCACAACAGGTTTATTCGGCAAAATAGCCAGCACAGCAGACTTAAAATTAGTCAGAATAGCTGTCACAGCAGAATTTTCTACAGATTGGTCCTAACTGGAAGAATTGTGGTTAGATTATTCAACAGAGCTGAAATTTTCGTCACAGTAGCGGTTATAACAGCAGAATATTTTTATCACAATAGCCATGACAGCAGTAGTTGTTTTCTGCTTGGATATCTTCTATAGATTGGTTTAAACAGCTGGATTTTTCTTCAGATAATCCATCATATCAGGAATTTCGTTACATTATCTATCACAGCAATGGTATTCGGCAGATAACCACCAAAACAGTACTTTCGTCAAAATAGCTATCATAGCAGAAGTTTCTGTAGACTAGTCCCAACAGCAGGAACTGTGGTTAGTTTATTCAGCAGAACAGAAATTGTCGTTAGAAAATCCACGAAGGCAGAATATTTTCGTCACAATAGCCATGACAGCAGAATATTTTCATCACAAAAGCATAACTGCAAAATTTGTTTTTAGTTTGGTTCCAACAGCAGGATTCTCTATATCTAGATTGGTTTAAATAACAGGATTTTCTATAGATTGGTTTAAACAGCAGTATTTTCTATAGATTGGTTTAAACAACGGGATTTTTCTTTAGATTATCCATCATGCAAGGAATATCGTTAGAATATCCTTACAACAGGTTTATTCGACAGAATAGCCAGCACAGCAAACTTTTTCGTCAGGATAGCTATCACAGCAGAACATTCTATACATTGGTCCTAACTGGACGATTTGTGGTTAGATTATTCATCAGAGCCATGGAGGTGTATATATTGACTAGAGTGTATGGTGGTCACGTGATCGCGTGCCGACTATAGAGGTTGGCAGCCATTTTACAACCGGGAAGATTTAGCCTGCGTTGGCATATACCTAGTTCAGCTCTGAACGTACTCAGTCTCATTACACTCACCTGAACGTTCAGGGGGTGCCCGATTCAATCAATGTCGAAAATAATTTGAACCCCAGTCAATTTTACTGGGCAACTTTTCACGGCTAAACAGTCGCGTGTCAGTCCCCGTGAACGCCTGAACAATGTAAATGAACATCTTAGTGAGAAAATAAGACCTTGCTTACCTAGCTAGAGCCAGTATGGCCGAGACAACACGCTGTTAAAAATACGTCCCCTCCTATCAAGTTAACTTTTCGGCGCCATGACACTCTAAATATAGGTCAACGTCCAGATTTAGGAATGCCGGTCATACAAGACGAAACGAAATTTAGGTAAATGTTGGAATCTTTGAAAAAGACGGTTAGAATCTTCAGTCATTTATTGCTTTGCCCATGTTTTAATTTTACAATAGAATAAAACAAACATTCCAGGTGTATAATGAAGGATAAACCCATTTACTCTCAGATTCCGTATTTATTGTAGCTTGTTTCTTAAGTTTTATTTTTTTTTTCAAAAAAATAAAAATAAAATAAAAAAATACAGAAATAACAAGGTTGTTTATTCTTTAGAAGAAAAAGAGGAAAAATATATGTTAAACTCTTAAAAAAAACTTTCTAAAATAAAAATGACACATATGCATATAATGCAAATGTCAATGAATAAATACATAAATATATGGATTTAAATTATTCTCTACAAAACTTGTGCCTAGTGCACCACACAAATATCTATAGAATAAATACATAAATACATAAATACAAGGATTTTAATTTTTCTAAACTATACCATTACTGTAACATCATATGGGTAGTAATATTTATCCAATTAGGTATGTACAGAGTAATGAAACTAAGATCAAACCTGAAAATTCAGGCCAACATTTCTGGCTTGGTTGGACATTTACACACATTTCTACAGTAATTACAACACACACAAAGAAGACATTTACAACATTTATTTACAGGGCATCCTTTGCACAATTTGCTTGACATCTTATGCCAATCATCAGATAAGGCAAGCGGCCCAACTGCAAAAATCTTAAGTACAGTATATCTGACACACTCTTTACCAGAAGCTATGCTTATAACATCGTCTGATGTTTGATCCGATCTGAGACTTCTGGGGTAATTTGATAGAAAAAGAGAAAATGCTGTGAAAGTACATTAAGCAGTTTTAAAGAAGAATTTAAATATATTTATGTATTTATTCATTGACATTTGCATTATATGCATATGTGTCATTTTTATTTTAAAAAGTTTTGTTTAAGAGTTTAACATATATTGTTCCTCTTTTTCTTCTAAAGAATAAACAACCTTGTTATTTCTGTATTTTTTTATTTTTATTTTTACTTTTTTGAAAAAAAAAAAATAAAACTTAAGAAACAAGCTACAATAAATACGGAATCTGAGAGTAAATGGGTTTATCCTTCATTATACACCTGGAATGTTTGTTTTATTCTATTGTAAAATTAAAACATGGGCAAAGCAATAAATGACTGAAGATTCTAACCGTCTTTTTCAAAGATTCCAACATTTACCTAAATTTCGTTTCGTCTTGTATGACCGGCATTCCTAAATCTGGACGTTGACCTATATTTAGAGTGTCATGGCGCCGAAAAGTTAACTTGATAGGAGGGGACGTATTTTTAACAGCGTGTTGTCTCGGCCATACTGGCTCTAGCTAGGTAAGCAAGGTCTTATTTTCTCACTAAGATGTTCATTTACATTGTTCAGGCGTTCACGGGGACTGACACGCGACCGTTTAGCCGTGAAAAGTTTCCCAGTAAAATTGACTGGGGTTCAAATTATTTTCGACATTGATTGAATCGGGCACCCCCTGAACGTTCAGGTGAGTGTAATGAGACTGAGTACGTTCAGAGCTGAACTAGCATATACCAATATGTCGGAAAGTTGTTATTATTTTGGTAAATTCAATGTCAGACGAAAAGGGAGTGGATTATCATTTCATAGTAGGCATGATAAGTCATAAGTGAAATAGTGAATTAATAGATACGGTAAAATCATGATAATTGTGTAAAATAATTAAAAAAACACGGCGAGAACTTCGAGAAGACGTCGAACACTCGAAGCTTGACCGAAAACCCGGTGGGTCCATTCACTTAATTTATTAGTACTGATACTTTTATTATGTAATGATTACAAGGTCCGTCTGTTAAGCAAACCTCCAAATTAATGTTTTATTTAATTATTCGAAAATTGCGCAAATTATAAATTATACACACATGCGGTTTTGTACGAAAAATATCGCGGGGAGTAAGTCTGTTTATTGGAGTGGAGTGTTTAGTCACAGACATGCACTCACTGGCCAGTAGTTGCTTTGTTATCTTTTAGTTTCACTCCCTCGGATTTAATTAATTAGGACGACATTGTGTTCACAGATGTACAGAATGAATATAAAGTGAAAGTTTCTTGCAATATCAGTTTATGCTCCTTTTATTTTCTTCAGAAAACCCGCTTTAAACCCCCGAACTAATTTTAAAAAAAGGAAGGTTAATTATATTAAGGACAAATAAGTGAAAGTCTTGAAAACTTCATTCCCCGAACAAATTTTGTAAAAAATAAATTTTTAATTAGGCCTAAAAATTTTTTTTTTTTAATCGCTGCTGCTACTACGAAAATCTCATCAAGAGGTTTGTCTTTTTTTTTTTGTAAAATTTAATATACCGCCGTATTTTTCAAGCAAAGAAAAATCAGACACCAGTTCATGGAAATTGAAAACCATATAGGCCTATTAAGGCCTTGCTAGTCCTGTTGTTTATTTTTTATTTCCCATCGGCATCAGATATTATTCTACTGGTAAATGATAGAAGTCCTAGATTATTTTTAAAATCTATTTTATTTCTTTATTCATCATCTGGATGACGCTATTTATTTTATAGTATCGTCAAGTGTATAGTCAGTTATCTCTGCCAATCACGCAGAACATATATTTCAAATCGTCCAACAAATTATTTAGATCTATCCAAAATAAAGTTTTATGTGAACTGCGGGTAGCAATGTTCAAAATTTTGCTGAATACTCTATAGATATCTGGACATTCGAGGACGTTCACTTAGCTCAATTAATAAAATAAACATGATTTCGTAGTTCTGCGCACAATTTACACATTGCCACGGTGACTCTTAATAAATAAAGCCCCCAAAATATGCCAGTTGACCAAAGCGATTTTGCTTTTAGGACTGTAAGGTAAGACCTTTCAATCATCATTTTTTTGGGTTTTTTTTTGTTGATATTGTTGAATTAGAACTGCTTTTTAATGGACTTACCAACACTTCGTCATTCTATTTCCTTTTGTTTACATAGCGTTCATCCGGGCACTTCCGTCATTCTTTCCCGGTTGAAACATGGCGGCCGGTCTCCAGTGTCGGCCCACGGCGTTAACGTTACGTCAATGGGGATCACGTGACCACAATACACTCGAGTCAATATAATATATATACAGCTCTATGATCAGAGCTGAAATTTTCGTCACAATAGCGATTACAGCAGAATATTTTTAATCACCATAGCCATGACAGCAGAAGTTGTTTTCTGCTTTGATATCTTCGATAGATTGGTTTAAACAGCTGGATTTTTTACAGATTATCCATCATATCAGGAATTTCGTTAGATTATCCATCACAGCAATGTTATTCGGCATATAACCACCAAAACAGTGTTTTCGTCAAAATAGCTATCACAGCAGAATTTTTATACGTCCACATTCATAATGTGAACGTATTATGCCGTCGCCCCTGTCTGTGTGTTTGTGTGTGTGTGTGTGTGTGTGTCTGTGGTTCGCCTACAGGGCGCAATTCTTCATGGATTTTCTTCAAACTTGGTATACTTATTCCTTGTACCCCAAAGAAGATCCCTATTGTTTTTGGGGCATGCCCGACCCCCAGGGGCCGAGCCACGCCCATTTCTAGTATTTGCTTGTTTGTCGTCTACAGGCCACATTTCTTAACTTATAATTTTGAAACTTAGCATACACATTCTTTGTACCCTAAGGAACATCCCTATCGTTTGGGGTGTATGCCCCACCCCAGGGGCAGAGCCACGCCCATTTTCTTTTCGTGTGTCTTTGTGTCGCCTACAGGGCGCAATTCTTACTGGATTTTCTTCAAACTTGGTATACGTATTCCTTATACCCTAAGGAAGATCTCTATTGTTTTTGGTGCATGCCCGACCCCCAGGGACAGAGCCACGCCCATTTCTAGTATGTATTTGTTTGTCGTCTACAGGCCACATTTCTTAACTTATAATTTTGAAACTGAGCATACACATTCTTTGTACCCTAAGGAACATCCCTATCATTTGGGGTGCATGCCCAACCCCCTGGGGCAGAGCCACACCCATTTTCTTATCGTGTGTCTTTGTGTCGCCTACAGGCCGCAATTCTTATTGGATTTTCTTTAAAACTTTGTATACTTACTCTTTATACTCTAAGGATGATCCCTATCATTTGGGGTGCATGCCCAACCCCCCAGGGGCAGAGCCACGCCCATTTTCTTTTTGTGTGTCTCTGTGTCGCCTAGAAGCCGCAATTCTAACTGTATTTTCTTAAAACTTTGTATACTTACCCTAAGGATGATCCGTATTGTTTTTTGGTGCATGCCCGACCCCCAATGGCAGAGCCACGCCCATTCCTTGTATTTATTTGTTTGTCGTCTACAAGCCACATTTCTTAACGTATCATCTTGAAACTTTGAATGATTATACTTTGTACCCTAAGGAACATTTCTATCATGTGGGGTGCATGCCCAACCCCCAGGGGCAGAGTCACGCCCATTTTCCTATTGTGTGTCGCCTACAGGCCACAATTCTTAATCGGTCATCTTGAAACTTAAAATACTTATTCCTTATACCCTAAGGATGACCCCTTTTGTTTTGGGTGCATGCCCGACCCCCACGGGACAGCAACACCCATTTCGTGTATTTGTTTGTCTGTCGTCTACAGGCTGCATTTCTTAATGTATCATCTTGAAACTTTGAATACTTATTCTTTTTACCTTAAGGATGATCCCTATTGTTTTTGGTGCATGTCCAACCCCAAGGGACAGTGCCACGCCCATTTTTTTTTTGGTCTGTCTGTGTGTCACCTACAGCCCACAATTCTTAATCGATCGTCTTGAAAACTTTTTTTATACTTATTCCTTATATCCTAAGGCTGACCACTATTATTTTTGGTGCATGACGGACCCCCTGGGACAGAGCCACGCCCAATGCTTTTGTGTCTTGTGTTCGCCTACAGGATGCAATTCTTAACAGATACTTTCAAAACTTTACAAACCTATTCCTTATACCCTAAAGATGACCCCTATTGTTTTGGTGATTTCCTAACCCCCAGGGGCAGAGCCATGCCCATTTTTACTTCGTGTCTATGTGTGTTGTCTACAGGCCACGATTCTTAATGGATCGTCTTGACGTCTTAAAACTTGGGATATGTATTCCATATAGCCTAAGGACGTCAACTGCATGTCCCGACTCACACAGGCAAGATACGACCAATTTTTGTGTTTGTCGTTTACAGGCCACAATTCTGAATGAATCAGCTTGGTACTTGGTTTATGTATTCCTTATAGCCTGAGGGCGTCCACTATTGATTTTGATGAATGTCCCGACCCTCAGGGTCAGAGCCACGCCCACTTTTTGCCTTTAGTGTTAGGAAGGCACAATTCTGAATGGATTATCTTGGTATAGTTATTCCTTATACTCTAAGGACGGCAACTATTAATGTTGGTGCACGACCCTCAACGCTAAACAAACCAAACGCCTAGCCTTCTTGACAAAGTACCATATCAATCAAAGTAGGAATGTGGACGTATATTGTAGCGTTAGCGTTATGTTCTATAGATTGGTCCCAACAGCAGGAATTGTGGTTAGATTATTCAGCAGAGCAGGAATTGCCGTTAGAAAATCCATGAAGGCAGAATATTTTCGCCACAATAGCCATGACAGCATAATATTTTCATCACAACAGCTAACAGCAAAATTTGTTTTTAGCTTGGTTCCAACAGAAGGATTTTCTATAGTTCGGTTTAAACAGCAGGATTTTACTTTAGATTATCCATCATATAAGGAATTTCGTTATAATATCCATCACATCAGGTTTATTCGGCAGAATAGCCAGCACAGCAGACTTTTTCGTCAGAATGGCTATCACAGCAGAATGCACTATAGATTGGTCCTAAATTGAAGAATCGTGGTTAGATTATTCAACAGAGCTGGAATTTTCGTCACAATAACGATTACAGCAGAATATTTTTATCACAATAGCCATGATAGCAGAAGTTGTTTTCAGTTTGGATATCTTCTATAAATTGGTTTACACAGCTGGATTTTTCTTCAGAATATCCCTCATATCAGGAATTTCGTTACATTATCCATCTCAGTAATGTTATTCGGCAGATAACCACTAAAACAGTGTTTTCAACAAATAGCTATCACAGCAGAATTTTCTATAGACTAGTCCCAACAGCAGGAATTGTGGTTAGATTATTCAGCAGAACAGGAATTGCCGTTAGAAAATCCATGAAGGCAGAATATTTTCGTCACAATAGCCATGACAGCAGAATATTTTCATCACAAAAGCATAACAGCAAAATTTGTTTTTAGTTTGGTTCCAACAGCAGGATTTTCTATAGATTGGTTTAAACAGCAGGATTTTCTAACTGGAAGTATTGCGGTTAGATTTTTCATCAGAGCTGAAATTTTCGTCACAGTAGCGATTACAGCAGAATATTTTTATCACAATAGCCATGACAGCAGAAGTTGTTTTCTGCTTGGATATCTTCTATAGATTGGTTTTAAAAGCTGGATTTTTCTTCAGATTATCCATCAAATAAGGAATTTCGTTACATTATTCATCACAGCAATATTATTCGGCGGATATCCACCAAAACAGAATTTTTCGTCAGATTAGCTATCACAGCGGAATTTTCTATAGATTGGTCCAAAAAACAGGAATTGTGGTTAGATTATTCAGCAGAATATTTTCGTCACAATAGCCATGACAGCAGAATGTCTTCATCACAACAGCCATATACAGCTAAATTTGTTTTTAACTTGGTTCCAACAGCAAGATTTTCTATAGATTGGTTTAAACAGCATGATTTTCTATAGATTGGTTTAAACAGCAGTATTTTCCTCTAGATTATCCATCATACAAGGAATTTCGTTAGAATATCCATCACAATAGGTTTATTCGGCAGAATAGCCAGCACAGCAGACTTATTCTGCAGGATAGCTATCACAGCTGAATTTTCTACAGATTGGTCCTAACTGGAAGAATTGTGGTTAGATTATTCAACAAAGCTGAAATTTTCGTCAGAATAGCGATTACAGCAGAATATTTTTACCCCTATAGCCATGACAGCAGAAGTTGTTTTCTGCTTGCATATTTTCTATAGATTGGTTTAAACAGCTGGAATGTTCTTCAGATTATCCATCATATCAGGAATTTCGTTAGATTATTCATCACAGCAATATTATTCGACAGATAGCCACATAAACAGAATTTTTCGTCAGAATAGCTATCACAGCAGAATTTTCTATTGATTGGTGCCCAACAGCAGGAATTGTGGTTAGATTATTCAGCAGAGCAGGAATTGTCATTAGAAAATCCATGACAGCAGAATATTTTCCTCACAATAGCCATGAGAGCAGTATGTTTTCATCACAACAGTCCTATACAGCAATTTTATTTTAGCTTGGTTCCAACAGCAGGATTTTCTATAGACAGGAATTTCCTTTAGATTACCCAACATATAAGGAATTTCGTTAGAATATCCACACCAACAGGTTTATTCGGCAGAATAGTCAACACAGCAGGCTTATTCGTCAGAATAGCTATCACAGCAGAATTTTCTACAGATTGGTCCTAACTGGAAGAATTGTGGTTAGATTATTCAACAGAGCTTAAATTTTCGTCACAATAGCAATTACAGCAGAATATTTTTTTCATCACAATAGCCATGACAGCAGAAGTTGTTTTCTGCTTGGATATCTTCTATAGATTGGTTTGAACAGCTGGATTTTTCTACAGACTATCCATTATATCAGGAATTTCGTAAGATTATCCATCACAGCAATGTTATTCGGCAGATAACCACCAAAACAGAGTTTTCGTTAAAATAGGTATCATAGCAGGATTTTCTATAGATTGGTCCCAACAGCAGGAATGTGGTTTTGATTTTTCAGCAGAGCCGGAATTGCCGTTAGAAAATCCATGAAGGCAGAATATTTTCGTCACAATAGCCATGACAGCATAACATTTTCATCACAACAGCTAACAGCAAAAGTTGTTATTAGCTTGGTTCCAACAGAAGGGTTTTCTATAGTTCGGTTTAAACAGCAGGATTTTCCTTTAGATTATCCGTCATATCAGGAATTTCGTCAGAAAACATACCACAGGAGAGTTTTAAATAGATTAGTCCCAACAGCAGGAATTGTGGTTAGATTATTCAGCAGAACAGAATATTTTCGTCACAATAGCCATGACAGCAGAATTTGTTTTCAAAGTGTTATACTTTCTTGTGTTAAAGAAAATATTGGGTGTTTCCTTTAGAGGGGCCACGGTGGCTCAATGTCCTACTCAATGTAGACTGACAAAGGTATTCATGGCATGCTTCCCCTTGTGAATAGGTTAGGACGGACGGGGTGGGGTGCTTGGTATTTGAAATGAAGAAGAGTATTTTGCAAAGGTCATCATGGCATGCTTTTCCGATGTTGTTCCCCCTTGTGAATAGGTTAGGACGGAGGCGGAGGGGCTTGGAATTTGAAATAAAGAAGAGTATTTTGCAAAGGTCATCATGGCATACTTTTCCGATGTTGTTCCCTCTTGTAAATAGGTTAGGAAGGAGAAGGGGGGGGGGCTTGGAATTTGAAATAAAGAAGAGTTTTTGCAGGGATGGTGTCTGGTCAAAATTTCAATCATATCACACTGCATGATGTATACCTATCTTAATAAGCCAGGTAGGTGCAAAAAACCAAGGATGTTAAACCCCATTTCATTTCTTTTCATCAGATTGGGCCGAAATGCAGCATTTCCCCATACCGCAGAAAACATTGGGACCTTAATTTGTAAAAGAAAACAGGCATAACAAATAGGGTGATTGAAACATGCAGATGTATAACTTTATTTTTCATATTTGGTCAACATACAATTTGCCTCTCGACAGCAAATATTTATTTTGTTCACCACAACAAATACTGAGGATTCTTTCAACAAAGTGTTGCATATAAATTGTCGAGATTACAAACACGAAGTTGCAATTCTGGAGATATGGTAAATGTAGCATTGCAAATACTGAGTTTTTCTTGAATCTTCTTTTGTACATAGATATACAATTAATTGGAATCCCAGTGCCTGAAAGAATAATGGTAAATAGTCTTCTTTAATAATGAATTTAATCATAGTGTAAGTGTACATAAATTAACTAAAATTACAAATTACCACCACTACCATCAAAGAATCAACAAATTGGAGTCCGTTCCAGATGCAGGTTTACAACACAATGTAATGAAATTTTATTGCACATTGGGATTCTTTAGCACCGGAAGGAAACCAGGAGAATCAGGAAAACCCAGGAAAAACCCAAAATAGCTAGTCTGAAAGATACTTTAAACGGTTTATGAGATTATGCTTTGTAAATGAAATCTAGGCGGACAAACCTCGTACTATATTTGGCTCAGTATAAAAGGGTTTTACAAGAACAAGAAATTACCTTATTGCTGACAATGTTAAATCCGAAGCCTCCTTTTTGCTTTTCTTTTCTCAGGACCGCACACCTAAAATGTTAACGATTGTTATTGTCAATGTTATATACTACATGAAATAAACTTAAATGGGTTTATATTCCAATATGGAGCTAATGAAAACAGGCAAACCCCATGCAATGAGATACAAGGGAAATTTTGCCTGGACATGTGAAGTTGGGATGGTCTAGTGGTCTAGAGTGTCGCGTTTCGACCTCTAGCTGGCCAGTCACCTCTGGCTTGCGGCTGTGGTTTCGAGTCCTGGTATGAGCGTATGTGGCATGGAGATAGGGGCGCCTTCTTAACCTTGTGGGTTTCCTCCGGGCACTCCTGTTTCCTCCCACTGCGAAAGACCCCTACGCGCAAGCGAATGATTGAAATAAAATGAAACCATAAAATAGTCCCAAAAATGACCTAGTTTGTGTGGAGTGGACTTAAACCCCATTTCTCTCTCTCTCTCTCTCTCTCTGGACATAGGTGCTATGACCTACTCTCACATCGAATTCCAACAATCAAGCGTTTTTAAATGTGCATGCCAATGGGTACACGGACCCGTTTTTTACTGCTATGCGAACCAAACGATATTGTTATACTATCATGACCTACGTCCTACACGACGGAAAATCCACATGAACTTTCTCAGCCAATACAGGAGTCAAACACAGGATGTCCATTTCTGGCTATTGCTAACCACACTTTACTCACCGAGACTTTGGGGCTCCCAATATTATAGAAATAAAAATGAGGGATAACATCCTACTGTACTACTCTGACTGCTATGAGAGATATTTTGCCTAGACATTGTCGTTACGGCCTACACTTATATCCAATTCCAACTGGCAAAGGAACTTTTACGTGCACGTCAATGTGTAGACTGGACCTCTGTTAATCTTTCCATCCAAACAACTAGGCAGTTGTCCTTGTCAGGCCCTATGTTCTGCACCACTCACTAACAAGGAGAAATCACGCCGGAAAATCAAGATGGTCAACATTGGGAACTAACGATGGGTACTTTATTATTTTAAGTATATAAGCTGAATTGTTGTCAAAGGATAAAACCACTTACATGTATACCAATTTCTACTTTGACATTAGATTTTTTAATAGACTAGGCCTATCAGAGCACCATCCTGAAGAAAAAATGAAAATAGAACAAAATTAAAATGTAAATAAATGAAGCTTTATAAAGATGCATTGTTACATAGACTATTTAATAAGCTTTGCTTCACTTGCCAAGCATGTGGCATTATCAACTCTCAAGTCTGTTGGACCATCAGCCGATAATAATACTATAGTGCCAAATCACAATTGAAACCTTCTTGGTAACATTACAAATTAGGTGAAGGTGAAAATAAAAATGGAATTTTAACGCCACTCTTCGAGTAATGGCATAGTATACCATTGCATATTACCAGTTTATGCCCTATTATTGACAAGGGGAACTAACGTCGGAAAATCCCGATGAACTTCTCAATTCTCGTCAACTGACCAATACCGGTACTAACGTAATTCTCAGCTTCCTAATTCTATTAAACATCTTGTACATCTCAATTGTCGGTTGGTATGGGTATCGTTACTACTCCCCCTTATTAACAACTAGTATGAAAATAAGGCTTTTCCCTCATCTCCGTTCTAAGACTATTTTGGAATCCTTGCCGTCTATTTTTCACCGTGATTCTGCTTTAGTCGCCAAAAGGAATCATTTCTTGTTACATCCGACACAAATTTATAAAATTCCAACACTATTTTCATGTAGAATTATGCGATACAAATAGATATACAATTTTCATTTAAATGCAGCCGCCATTTTCAATCTACTGCTCAGCCACCATTCCAAATTTCGGACTGGAATTTTACTGTAAACGAAAATTCTCGCTGCACATGGAATAATACATAGACTATTTAAAATATTTTATGAAGGTCAATATAATGCGTTGTTCTGTATTATAGATTTTGTGTAATAATTAATCACACATGTTGAATAAAAAAAACTTTAGTGACCGTGTACAGAACGAATTTTCATTTACGGTAAAATTCCATTCCGAAATTTGGAATAGTGGCTGAGCAGTAGATTGAAAATGGCGGCCGCATTCAAATGAAAGTTGTTTATCTATTTGTCTCACATACTTCTACATGAAAATAGTGTTGGATTTTTATAAATTTGTGTCGGATGTGACAAGAAATGATTCCTTTTGGCGACTTAAGCAGTATCACTGTGAAAAATAGACGGTAAGGATTCCAAAATAGTCTTAGAACGGAGATGAGGGAAAAGCCTTATTTTCATACTACAGTGTAGTTGTTAATAAGGGGGAGTAGTAACGTAGTGGAGGCCAGAGCCGAAACATTTACGTTACTTACAGTAACTAGGGTATCGCCATCAATTCGCTGTGAGGCGAGCTGCTAACGCGACCTTCACCGATCATGTCAAGGCGTGGTTATGCTTCTTAATCCCCGCCTACAAACAAACACGTTATAATTACTGCTCAGCTAGTTATTGGTAGCTCCTCCCCTTTTTATACCCCCACATGGAAATGTGGTCGTACATTGCCGTCGCCCCTGTCCGTCCGTCTGTCCGTCCGTCCGTCCGTTTATCGTCCAAAATTTCTTGTGAACGCTCTAGAGGCTAAAGTTAATATCCGATTGACTTGAAATTTATACACGGTGTTTAAGGTCGTGAGACGAAGAAGCCTATTGATTTTCAGCAATATCCGATAATTACTACCAGAGTTATGACCCTTGATCACTTTGAAAAATCTTGTGAACGCTTTAGAGGCTAAAGTTAATATCCGATTGACTTTAAATTTATACGGTGTTTAAGGTCATGAGACGAAGAAATCTATTGATTTTCGGTGATATCCGATAATTACTACCAGAGTTATGACCCTTGATCACTTTGAAAAATCTTGTGAACGCTCTAGAGGCTAAAGTTAATATCCGATTGACTTTAAATTTATACACAGTGTGAAAGGTCATGATAAGAAGAAGCCTTTTTATTTTCAGCAATATCCGATAATTCCTGCCCGAGTTATGACCCTTGATCACTTTGAAAAATTATTTAATGGGCTATTACGCGTAATAAGATTATCATGTGTTGTCAATGTTCTCCTTACTGATAAAAGAAACAATATGCGACAACCCTTGTTGACTGCCCGGACGACTTAGCTGTTGTGGGCGTATGTTTCGTTGCCTGGCAACCTATCTTTTATATTTCGATAGGTGCGGTATAGCATCAACCAGTAGAGCGCAGTACGCACAATACTGAATCTTCAAAGAGTTGGTAGTCTCTTCTCCAAACAAATATTCTACGTGCGTTGAAGACTGGGGGGTTCTGGGTGACCGAGACTAAAGAGTTGGATTCTATTTTTCACTCGGCATCCTCGGCAGATTTCACTCGGCCAACCCTACACCAATGTTTGCCCAGTGTTCAAATACTTTCACTCGGCAAACTTCGACATATTCAGGAAAACCTCGACAGAGCTATAGAAATTATAATATAGCCAAAGAAATATATTATTATACTGACAGTATATATTTCAATTACATGTATATAACGCTATGACTTGTCACTTGATCCTTGATTTGATACATTTTCCAAACTAAGTTATCTTCTCGAGACAATATCGTATGATTTCCCTGTGCACAGATCCGCCACTTGGAACTACGACACTGCCGTCACTTGACGTAAGGTTTAGATTCTACCTACTTTTACGAAATTTCTTGATCATTTTAAATAAAAGCAATGAAGCGGTTATGGCTGAACTTTGTCTATTCGGTCATTCTTTTATTCATCGTGTATCGCATAGGATTGGTAATAGACTACCACGTCATTGGGGGGGGGGGGGATCCATCGTGTTTGGCGTAACGGAGGGACGTCACTAAATTTAAGACAGGATGTAGGAAAGATTCCTGTTAGCGTTGATGTTGTTTTCGTTCAGACTGGGGGTAATGACATAGGTCTACACAATCAACAGCTGTTCGCATTGTTAACGACATAATTAACTTAGTTGATTCGTCAGCAATGCCCATGGGCTGTTATTGTTGTGGGCAATTTGTTTGCTCGCCTCAAACCTCGTGGTCTGAGTGATAGGCAGTACAACGAAGTTAAGAATTCGGTGAACAACCTGTTCCGCCACAGGTTGTCATTTTTATATCGAGTGCTTTTTTGGAATTCCAGCCGGAGGACGAGGTATAGGGCATTGCAGTTCGATCGTTGGGGAGTTCACCTTAATGCTGCAGGCAATCGTCTTTTTGCCAATTCGATTCGTGCAGCATTTATGATGGCTCTTTCCCTATTCAACGAGTGAACTGTTCACTTATTATTATTAATTCTATCGTTGTCCATTTTCTTGGTGGGAGCATTATGGTTTAGTAATGCACCACAATGAAGGCTACCGGTAAGTTAAACCTTAGTAAAGTGACTCAGGTGTTTGACATGTAAGTTTACATTTTTTTAATGAATATTATAACTTGACCTTGTAAACCAATAAAGATATCATGTGATCTTTTCTGTATTAAATTTATATGCATTATTTAAATTTGTTAAAAAAAGAAGAAGCCAATTAAATTCCAAATAATTTATATTAAACATACATTGTGCAAGAGCAAAATCTGCCTATTGTATTCATATGTCTTTCTTTTAAACTTTATGCCTGAAATGTTATAAAAACTATTAATTACTAAATTAGACATTGATTAACTTATCCAGACCATAATCTATTAATCAGCTCTCATGCAATGTCAAGGATAGCTTCTTTCTGTTCTACTGCGATGTCCATTTTCGTTCAAATTGCTTTTTAACTACACTTTTTTTGTAAGTTAGGATGTGACTAGGCTAATGAAGATGGATGTTTTAATGGTTTTAAGTCATTTCAATACTGTAGAAATGATTTAATTATTGTACTCATAGAAGTCATAGAAATGTAGGGTAGAATTTGAGCAAAAGGACTAAAATGACATCACAATTTGTTTATTATTGGTTCCCTGATTGCAGGTGATATTGACATTCAGGTTTGCGTTATACCCACACTCACATGTATGGAAAGGATATCTTGACATAATTACTTGCATTAATTACATGTATTTAAAATAATTTTGAAGCTATTCCAGTGACCTTTATTTATTAAATAATCACATGAGAACATTTCGAGTTGATTAAGCATTGACACTTTGGATAATTCTGAAATGGATTGATCAATTAAAAATAAGTTGAAGAGGTAGTAGTAAAGGATATACATTAACAATTTAAAGTCCCACTGTCAATATTTGAAAACAAAAATCTACATTCAAATCTTATCTGGAACAGTTCATTGTGTTACAAGTCATTTGTTCTTAATAGATAACCGAATTTCTTTTAAATGTTGTAATACTACTAGGGTGATTTGATGATATTCATCGTTAGTTGGCAATTGGTGGATAAAATTCAGAGTTAACATAAATTCATAAAATCTTTAACACCGTTAATTGAGTCCTAATAACATGCCTCTCTTCAAACGAAGGTCGACAAGTTTATATCTGCGCCTTCACGGGAAGGATTAATTTTGGCCACGCTCTGTAACTGCGCCTTCGCGGGAATACATCTCTTTTAGTATCATATGTCTGTAGTATTCAACAATTTTTTCTTTTTTCAAAGAAAATTAATTATGCATGAAAGTATTCTAAAATTGCTTCCAGAATATTTTTTTAAGATTTGAAAGATCACTTCATTATTTTAACTCTGGCTGACATATTTTATAGTTTTGAAATAAGCCTAAAAAATCTGTACTTTATAAAACTTTATGAACTGGATTTTTGCTGTTTTGTAGTATACCTATCACAGTCAGCATGGGCAGATATGGAAATCTTGGCAAAAACAAAATGGTGGATAATAGTCAACATCAACAGTTTTATCAGCCTTCGGCTAAAAAATGAAAGTAAAATATAGTGGCGATGGTGGAGTATGGCAGCAACCCGAAGGTTACAGTAATTATAATTCTTATTATGATTCTGGTGTATACAGTGCCGATACGATACAACAACAACAACAGCAGCCACTCAGTCGACAAACTCCAGCTACTAGCTATGGTCAGTCAGGTTACGATAGTTCAAGTTTCCGAGGAACTGGTAATGGAAGCAGAGGTTATAACAACAGTAGAGGAAGAGGTGGAGAAATTGGTAGAATTTCTAGGATGGCCAGTAAAGGTGTTCGAGCTGGGTCTCGTGGACGAGGAGGACCTGGTGCTGGAGAGAATGTGTCTAGGGGTGGACAAGGCATGCGTGGAAACCGAGGTTCAAATAATTCTAATAATAGTTCAAGTTTCCGAGGAACTGGTAATGGAAGCAGAGGTTATAACAACAGTAGCCCCAGCCCCAATAGTAGAGGAAGAGGTGGAGAAATTGGTAGAATTTCTAGGATGGCCAGTAAAGGTGTTCGAGGTGGGTCTCGTGGACGAGGAGGACCTGGTGCTGGAGGGAATGTGTCTAGGGGTGGACAAGGCATACGTGGAAACCGAAACCGAGGTTCAAATAATTCTAATAATAGTTCAAGTTTCCGAGGAACTGGTAATGGAAGCAGAGGTTATAACAACAGTAGCCCCAGCCCCGATAGTAGATGAAGAGGTGAAGAAATTGGTAGAATTTCTAGGATGGCCAGTAAAGGTGTTCGAGGTGGGTCTCATGGACGAGGAGGAGGACCTGGTGCTGGAGGGAATGTGTCTAGGGTGGACAAGGCATGCGTGGAAACCGAGGTTCAAATAATTCTAATAATAGTTCAAGTTTCCGAGGAACTGGTAATGGAAGCAGAGGTTATAACAACAGTAGCCCCAGCCCCAATAGTAGAGGAAGAGGTGAAGAAATTGGTAGAATTTCTAGGATGGCCAGTAAAGGTGTTCGAGGTGGGTCTCATGGACGAGGAGGAGCTGGTGCTGGAGGGAATGTGTCTAGGGGTGGACAAGGCATGCGTGGAAACCGATGTTCAAATAATTCTAATAATAGTTCAAGTTTCCGAGGAACTGGTAATGGAAGCAGAGGTTATAACAACTGTTAATCTCGAAACCAGAAAAATTTTTCCCGGAAAATGAATGTAATTCCTACACGCGAAATTTTTCGTTTATTTGCGTCTTACGCCCCTGATTTTACGTGCCTGGATGACCGAATCACTTAAAAATATACCCACGCGTAGAAAAATAGATCTTTACAAAAACTTGAATTTGTTCGTTTAGGATCCATTTTTTATGTCAGTGAGTTGACCTTGACCCAAGGATCATTTTACAACAAACGAAACGATGATCTGACCTCTAGTTTTCGAGTGCCAGAGGCCTTCGACTCCGCGTCTGTCTCTGGGAACGAGATTGAACAACAGTAGCCCCAGCCCCAATAGTAGAGGAAGAGGTGGAGAAATTGGTAGAATTTCTGGGATGGCCAGTAAAGGTGTTCGAGGTGGGTCTTGTGGACGAGGAGGACCTGGTGCTGGAGGGAATGCAACAAGAGGGTCTGGATCGTCCATGAGAGGGGATCATGTGGTTGTGGTGGTTTTGGAAGAGGGGGGCAGTAGAGGAGGAGGTGTTGGAACTCCTGCAAACAGTGCTGGTGGTGCAAGTAAGTAGTAAAACAAGACAGGAATATTTGGTCATTTAAGTAATAGATATTTTTTAATCGAGGATCCCGAAATATGTAGGAGTCCATTAGATGATCTGGTCAGGAAAAGGATGAGGATTACAGACAAGAGTGACGAAACTTGGTATATAGTTCATTTCATCAATACCTTGACTATGTTGTTGTTGTTGTTAAATATTATGCGTTTGGAGTTTGCCGGCAGACGGGCATGATTAAGATGGCAATTTTTATATACCTTTTATAATCCTTTTATATACCTTTCCTTCGGTCTACCAATAAGCGTCTATGGCTTGTTGACCACCTTGATTATTCTGACATTGAAAAGTTTGCGCATGTTAAAGCTGGATCTTTTCATTAATAAATTAAAAACATAAATAAGGAGAAAAAAAATCCAAATGTGTTTGGTCTAAATATTATCAAAATATTGTGCTAACAGGAACTTAGGTTAAGCTTTATTTCTTCATTTTTCCAAAATTGATTCAGGTGTGATTTGAATTGGTTCAGGGTTACAGCACTGACAACGTAGTGTGGTAATGAGTTTCAATCGTTTATGCCTCTGATTAAGAAATTGTTTTGCCATCCATCTAATCAAGAATGGCATTTTTCTAGTTTAAAGTTGTGCCTATCGTTCTCTTCTCTATAGTTAGTTTGAGCAATTATTCATTAACAACAACATCTTTTACTCGACGAATTTTATAGACTTGCATGACATCATTTTCTCCTGTATTTCAACAAGGGCAAACCAAGACATAACAAGCATTGTGGGCAATCAAGGTTTTTTAGTGGCTTCACTAGTTTGGTTGCTATGCTTTGTACATTTTCAACTGTTCCGATATCTTTCTTACGTATGCACCATACTGACACAGCATATTCCAAGTGAATTCGAATTAGAGATTAATAGAACTGTACGAACATTTCTATATTTATTTAAGTGAATATCCCTCGGATCAACCCAAAAGGCAGTTGTTTTGGAGGATTTTTTTACATTTGTTGCAGTGTGGTCATTAAATGGCAAGTTATTTTGGAAAATTACTCCTAGATCATTTTCGGCATTAACTTGGATGATTTCTATAGATTGGTTGTTTATTTCAATCTTATATTTCCTCTCTATGTTATTGTGGCCGAAATGCAATGACTTGTATTTTTCAAGGTTGAAATGTAATTGCCATGTATACTCTTCAAAAAAAAAAAAAAAAAAAAAAAAAAAGAAAAGAAACGCACAGCCCATTTTTCATCATTTTGTTTATTTGAACGAGGCCATTGTTTCGATAAATCTTAATAGGTTTTAATGCCATTATGTAAGGATAAAAGAAATTCATTATTGGTTTTAAATGTAGGATCACTAATTGAGACTGGTCATACTTTTTCCGAAATTTGTTTTCCCTGATTACACCAAGACACAAGAGTTTAACAACTTCGCGAGCTATTCGCATGGGATCTAAATCTAAGTTCTTTAAAATCCGGGGTTCTTGGTTTCCAAATCAGTTGCACATGTAAAATCTCAACGAACCAAGTGGGGCCACATCTGCACGAAGACAAACGCAACAACGCTATTGGCCGGTTACTTGCGGAAACAGTTCTCAACAGCGAACTCTATTGCAGCAGCAATTCCTCGACGGCGTAGAATCTCAGATCAGACAGTCCGTGAAACGTGAAACCAGATTACGGGCTAGCGGTTCTATTAGAGCTGCTGTCTTGAAATGCGCCGATACTGTCAAATCCGACTTC
This sequence comes from Patella caerulea, assembly GCA_036850965.1. NCBI lineage: Eukaryota > Metazoa > Mollusca > Gastropoda > Patellidae > Patella > Patella caerulea. The sequence goes on from JAZGQO010000011.1 coordinate 22,632,976, forward strand.
ATTGGGTTCAGACCTGAGGGTATGGCCAGAGCAACACCAGAGAACTGCGTGTCGCGGTTCCTGTTGCAACGATTGGATGGTAGAACGAGGGTATACCAACGACGAAATGTAACATTGCGTTTCTTTTTTGGAAAAGTATATTAACCGACTTCACAAGTTTGTTGACATCTCTTTAGACGGTGTAAGATTCTTGCAAGGATCCGCTATGATCGTATAACTTTGTGTCATCTACAAAAAGTTTAACCACGGATTCAAGAGCTTCCGGTATATCGTTAATGTAAATCAGAAATAGGTCTTGGCACGCTTTCTTGCGGCACACCGCTCTCTACACCGATCAGGCCATGACGCGGCTTGATTGTTGAAAACAATTCGTTGTTTTCTCTGGCATTGATAAGATTCTATCTATGTTAGGATCTTGCCACCAATTAAGGTTGATTCTAGTTTAATTAGTAGACGCTTATGTGGGACTTTGTCAAAAGCCTTTTGGAAATTAAAATAGATGATGTCAGGCAAAGGCTTTCCACTTTTGATTTGAGTACAATATTTAATCTTCAAATTAACAAACAGACATGGCTTAGTAATAAATAAAAGTATTGAAGTATTACTTATGTGGTAGTGTCGCCTTTTTTGTTAAATATATTTCAAACCAGTCGCCAAAACTCATCAATTTAACCGACCGCGTATCATTCATTGGGGGAGTATCATTCATTGGGGGTCACCCACACCCCACTCGTTAATTAGCGTTCACCTTATTCTGCGAGTATTGTTATATTTTATATTCCCCCCTTTTCTATTCTGTTTCAAACGATCTTAATTAAATTTCGTCATCTGAACAACCCAAGTTAGGGCTAATCGGTATCCAGACCACTCGGACCAAATGCTGTATTCGTTACCCCTTGGAAAACGGTGTTTCCCACTAGGAAGTAAATACAACAGAGGGAGGGGGATCAACATGGCTGTCATTATCCGTTCAAATATTATTAAAACCCCTAATCACCATTTGTGAAATTTAAATCACTAAAAAGAAATATCAGTCCAAAGACATTTCAGTATTTACAAAGATATTGTGAATTGAAAATTTATCATCGTTCGGCATCCATTGTAAACGATATAAACAAGCTAATGTATTGGTCAATCTTTTGATGAGCCGCTTTTAAATCTAATTGAATTCTACATATATCTACATATACAGTTTGTGGTCTATATTGGTTTAGTTTTCTTAATTGAATGTTAATAATAAAAACAATTTATCGTATATAAATGCTTTGGGACAAGATAATCTTGATTCTATCTGATAGAGAGTGATGAAACTAAGTGTATAGTTTGATTTTTGAAAAAAAAAAATAATAAATAATGTGCGATTGATTATGTGTATAGTTGGATTGCTCGATACTCTTGAAAAAAAAAATAAATGTGCGATTAATTATGTGTCAACCTCACTGTTGGCTTGTTAAATTTATATAAACAGTTTCGGTAAAGTGAATAAAATTTAGGGATATATTAAAAAGACAATAACATTCTTGCTGGCTTGGTAGTTCCAGAAAATAAATAATACCCTTATTCTAAGTACTAGATGTTTAAGTGTCCTACCTGTTGTGTAAATTATCCATTACAACCTATTTTACTTGTCCAGAGGGTTCGAAAATATTTTAAAATCCAAGTCACAATTGAAAAGGTTTACGTTAGACTTTTCAAATCAATTGTTTGAATTTTTCCAATTATTTTAAAATAGGTGTGTTAAGATGAAATTTATATCATCATTTAATTGGAATATTCTAAAATAATACGATTTGTTGACCAGAATGAAGATTGGGACATATTATTCAGTTACAACAAGAGTGTTATTGGGGCTTTAAAGATCTGCAGCACGATGTGAAATGAATTTCATCTTCTACTGACTTATGGCTTATAATACAAAAAAATTAACCCGAATAAACAATGGATTTATATTTCCCATCTTACAATTACATTTAGTTAAATGATATTTTAATACTGGCAACAAAAACAGCCCCTGAATAAATCTATAGGTAACTTGATACTGTGTTAACAAATCATTTCAGAAAATATACATCAATACTTATTGAATATACATTCGAGTTATGTTGTTTATTATTAATTTTGCTAATGCATAAAGGCAAGTTTAAAGCCACCATCACACACAACTAGTTATCACTACATTCTGGAAAAGGTTGCTAAACGGACTCAAACTGCGCGCGAACGAAGTTTTCATGAACTTCATGGACGGGCTCGGGCGGGATTGAAACTGCAAGACTGGGTGACAACGTACCCGAAACGAGATGGAAATGTCGTATTTCGATCTTAAGGGTATAGTCTAGAACTTTTATCCTCTTAAAAGCCTCCACGTCCCGCAATTAAATGTAGTGACAACGTACTTTTAACAAACGATATAGCCGTACTACGAACGGTAATTCTTTGCTACTACCGGAATTATCGTTTTTCGATCCTAATAATGGTGGTCGGACATCAATTATAGAAGACTTCATAGCCTTGAGCAATCCCATCATCCCCTCTTCTTAACTCACAGTTTAGACGGCTTTGATTCTTGGCATTCGACATGGACATCTGCTGCTCCCTGTTATCTACTGGGGGCAAAGCACGGAGATAGAAAGAGTCCAGGGACAGGCTCGGGAGGCCCGGCACCTTGAGTCTGATCTGGCTGGCCTTCAGAAGCTCGAGCTTTGCAATGGTGGTCAGGTTGCAAACTTGTTAGAACAAGATGTAGGCATATTCGGAACGAGGTAAATCTAGTCACGAGCGTGTTTAAGCTGTTTGAAAATGGCAAATTTACACGTTATGAGCTGGGATTGAGGGCTGTTTATGGACGAATGGGAATCGTATTATAGACTCGCACTAGAAACTCGCAAAACACGGGGTAGAATGTATAAACCATGTCTTTAACACGATTCGTGTTTGTTCATGAACAGGCTTGATCAATACGCCCATCTTGTCTGTATCCGGTGCACAGTCACAGTTTATATCAGATCACGTAAATTTCCATTTCCAAACCGCCCGTGCCCGTCTGCAGTCAATTGAAACTCGTTCCTAACTAAATGTACCTCATTCCCATTCACCCGCAAATAGTTTTAACTAATTTGAAACTCGTCCACCCAGTTCACGGACAATTCAGTTCGGCATCCCCTCATTCTAAGTGGGTGCGAACATACTCTTTATTTATTATGTGGGCAATCCCATCCTTGGTCTAGGGCTTTATCAACCAAGTGCGTTCTTTTCATTCCTCATTCCCAAACGCGTCAGTATATGCAGATCAAGAAGTTCAAATATAGTACTACAGTTGCCTCCCATGTTTCATCATGCCCCCAAAGAGAGTTGTCGCCCATCTCACCTCTGAACAACAAGAGGGTATTGTTCAATCGCTCATAAACAAGCAGTTGATGCTCGAGACCACGTTAGGTTATAACGCAACCCTAGTAGGATCGTAGTACGTCCGAACCTGCCCATGACGATCTTAGACATCTCGTAAACAGTTGCTACACGTTCACTCCGTTCGCACACAGTTTGAGCCCGTGAGAACTAGTTTGGTGTGCATGGGAGCTTTACACATTCTACCCGACCACAACCCGTAGTACGATTTTCTGGTGTGATTGGGGCTTTAAAAGGTCGCTTGATTGATTACCTTCGGCTGTCTTTCATTTTAAGTGCTGTCTCCTTAGTCCACACATTACCGACTGTGAGGCAGTTGCTATCACCAAAGCTATCGAACGGTAAGAGTATATTTGTTTTATTATACTTCTATGAAATGAATTTGATGTATCAAAGTCTAATTAAGCATTAGAGCTTTTGATGCGTTTAAGTGCATTTCGGAGGTTACTTAACTGAAAACTTGGCTGAACGGTTCGGTTCGACAACGGTATTTCAACAAGTTCTGCCAATAAATTCTATTTATTTAAATATTGTGCCACCATAAGGATCAATTTGAGGTGATTAAATTTCTGCTGTAATAAAAAAAAAACTTTTAGAATTTCACGCGATTGCTTATCCTGATTTATAATCAGAAAAATGATACTGTGTTATTAAAGTGTAATTTAAAGTAGCTATGTCTCTAACTCGATATCATCCAAAGTCTTCGACATTGAAAACAGGAATTATTTGTAGCTATGTCTCTAACTCAGTATCATCCAAAATCATCAACATTGAAAACACGAATTATTTCTAAATTTAAATCAACATTGATGCTGTGATCTTACCGGAAAAGGATGGGATTTTGATATCCAATAGTTAAGACAAAATAAACATTTTACAATTGTTACACGAATCGTGTACCATAATGCGTTTCAGCGGCAGTTCTAGCAAAAGACTCGAGGAACGAGGCTAGACGCATTGCATTAAATCAAACGACGTGTGTACCCTGGTAGAACCAGACGCCAGAAATTTGCATTCGATTGAGACTTCTGGCTAATTTCACCGAACATAACTGATTTGAAATTAAAGTAAAAACGGAAACCGTTGAATGTAAATCGATTTATATACATTCATATTACAGTATCATATGCGTTGCGACCCACTTGTGTCAATTTCTAGGTACCAAATATTAACGATTTAGCACCTTTAAAAAGGTTTTTGAATGGTTTCCAAGATTTCGAAATTCAAGCCCTGGCCACCGTAGAATAAAATATAATAATATGTATAATGGGCAAGCGTTTTTTTTTTTTAACTCATTACTATTAAAATGTTTAAACCGTCAACAAATGGAAAAGGTGCCGCTTCGATTTATTTGTTTATATTCTTATCATGACTGAGAGATGATATTCTAAATTTTATCTTGATATGGTCCAATATATTTTGGCAACTCAATATCATCCAAAGTCTTACACTTTAAAAACCCGAATTACTTGCCAATTCACATCAACATTGATGTGGTCATACCAGGAAAAAATAGGTTTCTGGGCCCTGTTTCACGAAATTTTATCTAAAGATAAAATCCAAATTTTAGCAGATACTTCAATTTTGATTGGCTAAGAACTAAAATCAATCTAATATTGTCCAATCAAATAACTAAAATTCAGATCTTACCTTAGTTAAAATTTTGTGAAAAAGGCCCCAGATATCCAAAACGGAAACGAAACAGTTGACTGTAAATCAGTTTATATACATGTACATTCATATTACGTTATTACATGCGTTGTGACCCATTAGGGTTAATTTATAGGTCCAAATTATTAGCAATTTAACGTCTTTAAATTTATCTATGTATAATAATATGCACATGGGTCTTCTGAAATAAACGATTAAAGTTAGATTTCGTTTGGTTAAGGGCATTTGTAATACCCGGACACACGATATTTTGACAATAGGGAACTTTCGCATCGGTACGAAAACGAACACGAAAACGAACATATGTTCGTTTACGTTTTCGTATTCGTATCCTCTAACAAATGGTTTCGCAATCCGACGTACGATAATAGCTAGATGGGTTAATTTCCATTCCATGAACTTCTCTGTCCAGGCAAAGTGTCCAATCGATAATTTGGTAGATGTACCACAAATCAAGCAGAATATTGCATTTGAACACATTCTACAAACACTACACAATCAACAATATACACAAGGCCTCGAAAATTATGGAAAAATCAGTGTACGAGACAAAAAACATTTTGGTTTGCGTACATACGTGAAGCTCCACACGCGTAACGTTTTTCTCTGGCCGGACACTTATTACGGATTAACGTCACAAATACATACGAATTGATGACGTGTTCGTTTTCGTATTCGTTTTCGTACCGATGCGAAAGGTACCTAATGTTATAATACGAAGTACATATTTCAATATATCCCGGTGTTGGTACTCTATAGTATACGGTATTATTAACGGATTTACCTATAAATGGAAGTAAGGGCGTAACAGCTGGACTTTTTGGTGTCGGATAATGCCCATTCTAGTTTCATTTCAAAATACGTCATACGGGTGTGGTATAATCAGTCTTATTACGGAATTCGTGAAACACCAGCGCGAAAGAATCGGGTGCGCGAAACCTATATTTGGTGTAGACATTATCATCCTGAAAAATATTCTATGTTGAAGACGATGAGGTTCTGGGTGACCGAGACTATATTTGGTGCTGCCAAACGAAATAAAGAGAATTATAAGGACATGTATAGTCTTTGGCAAGGTTATTTATTGGTATTCTATGGTTTGTCATATGTCGGAGTTATGTCGTCTTCGTAAGCTCATGCCGCACCTTTCTTAGACAAGTCTTTAGATGCCAATGGAGTTATTACCCGAATAAACGGAATGAAGATAACACGGTACGTCCGATATAAAACATCCCATCTTTTGGCGGCCTTTTATATACTACTACATCCCTAACGGTAAGTGTAGTTAGATTTTTAAAAGAAACATGGCAGTTTATCCGAATTGAATGACTTGCACATTCCCAAGAAAAATATAAATATATCAACAACTTGTAGTTATTATCATTAAGATGATGTTTGTAATAATTATGGTGATCATTGACATCTTATTGTGATTAATAACACAGTTAAATTTATCTATTCTCATCCCGTTAATTATGTAAATATCATACTCTCTGAAATATAAATAGAAGTGGTTTAATATGCATTAATCAATACAACTAAAAAAGCAATTTATTAACTGACTTCGGGCGTTAATTAAACTAAAACAATTCCTGAAAGACCCACTTACATTACTTGACGGCCAAACGCCAATAGTAGCGAACATTATTATTTGTATAACATCAAAGAAAATGCTATGTGTAAGGTGCTATGTAGAAAGTGTGAAGGACAAATGAGATAATGCAGAGTGCAAATGTAAAATTTTATTGGGGAAATTTAAATCGTTGACACGCCCACCCCACCCCCCTAAAAAAGAAACCCAAAAAAAACCAACATTTTTCAGTAGGCTACATTTGTCATTTGACACATTACATTTGACACTTTACATTTAACTTTACCGGGGATGAAAGTAAACGACGAAAAGAAAAATACCTCTGAGGCCAAAAAATAAGTAACAATGGGCCATTAATTTTCGTAATCTATCCAGAGATTATTTTCCATTAATTGTACCTAAATTGTACCTATATACAACAGATAAACACACGTGTATACATGTTTTCTCTTAGTTACCTATATACTCTGTAAATATAGACTAACGATGGAATATTGTAGGATCTTGTAATGGATATTTTAATACAGGTAAATGCAGTAAATTGAAATGGGGCAACATTACCAATGAACACGACATTCATATAAGCAAAATAATTTATATCCAAAGTTCTGGGCCTTAAATAATTTTGCACTTCCAGGCCTACAAACTACATACTTCCTCTCCTCGAGTTTCCACTTTTAGCAGTGCTTGACGGAATTCCAGCTAAGAAAGAAGGTCTAGTCGTTCGAATCAGACGAAAAACCAAGTTCTCATGTACACGTAAAAGGACCCTTAAAAGATGGAATTCAATCGCTGTACAGCCAAGATTCCCTGTATAGCACACTTTATGGCACACGACCGTCTTCATTAGTGCGGGATGTGCAGAAAATGTGGAACGTTAAACCCCATTTCATTCTTTTATTCTGTCGTCATTGTAATTCGCATTTTTCAGTAATGATTGATAACGAGAATATCATGACCGTTTATAATTTCTTTATGACTGTGTATTGAAATGTAATCAAGTAATCGATAAAACAATACATCGATTTTCGATAAAAATCAAAATTTATGGTTGACTAACGATACAGCCTTGCGGAAATCTAATTTGAAACACTTCCATTTTCGGAAAGACTGTTGATTGTTACACACCATTCACTTTAGACGGTATTTGGGATTTAACGCTTTATCAATATTTTAACTCGATCGTTTTGAGACAACGGTTAGTTCTAATTACTAAAGCATGATTCAGTTACGCATCTATTTTGTCCCCTGATATTAAAAAACAAAATGCGTTTACATGTAGCTTCATTTTTATACGCCCACATTTTTATGTGGATGTATATTGTCGTCGCCCCTGTCCGTCCGTCCGTCCACAATTTGTTTGTGGACTCTCTACAGGTCACAATTCTTGTCTGATTTTGACGAAACCTGAAATATAGGTTTATCCCCAAAAGATCTAAGCTGCTTTCGATATTGGCAAGTATCGGATCAAAACTTCATGGATTATGGCCCCTGATGTACGAAAAATCACGTTTTTAGATTGTGGACCCTATAGAGGTCACAATTTTGAACCGATTTTGATGAAACTTGACATACATGTTTATAACCCAAAGATCTTGGTTCCTTTCGATATTTGCGCCTATTGGAACGTAATTTCCTGAATTATGGCCCCTGATTGGCCGAAAAATCACCTTTTTTAACTTCTGGTCCCTCTGAAGGTCACAATTATTATCCGATTTAAAAAAAAACCGTTTGATTATATCACCGTTACACACTAAGGGAGGTTGAGTTCGAATTCCGGGAAAATCGGACCAAAATTGCCATACAAAATGGCCGCCGTTTGTATGCAAATATTGTTAAAAAATTGTATATCATGGTTGTGGACCCTGTAGAGGTCACAATATTTTAATTCGATTTTGATGAAACTTGAAATGCATGGTTACAGCCTAAAGATCTTGGTTCCTTTCGTTATTTGCACATATCTGATCGTAACTTCCTTCATTATGGCCCTAAATTGTCCGAAAAATCGCCTATGGTCCCTCTGGAGGTCACAATTATTATCCGATTTAAAAAAAAAACGTTTGACTGTATCACCATTACACCCTACGGAATTTCGAATTTCAAGAAAATCGGACCATAATTGCCCGAAAAAATGGCCGCCGTTTGTACGCGAACAGTGTAAAAATATGGTATATCAAAGTTGTGGATCCTGTAGAGGTCACAATTTTAATTTGATTTTGACGAAACCTGAAATGCTTGTTTATAACCTAAAGATCTTTATTCTTTTCGATATTTGCGCATATCAAATTGTAACTTAATGAATTATGGCCTTTGTAGGAAAAATCACTTTCGGTATTAATTGTTCTCTATCCATCTCTCAAAAATGTGGGCGTATCCTGTCTGGCAGTGCCAGCCTATCTTTTTTTAAAGTAGAAGTATTATGCCGTCGCCACTGTCGCCCGTGCAGTAAGATTATATTTTTTCTTCTCTTTAAATTAATAATATAGAGCATTATACTATATATTTTTGTAACTTTGTACTTTTCACATCTGACAAGTACTTACATATTTGATTTTAAAAAGCGTTCAATTATATCACCGTTACACCCTACTTACGGTTCAGTTCGAATTATGTGAAAACCGGACAAAAACTGCCAAACAAAATGGTCGATTCCCTGTGCGGACATAGTGTAAAATATGTAATACCAAGGGCGTGGACAATCCGATATTGATGAACTTTAAATACTGACGTATGTCGGCGAACTGTAACATCCTGGATTTTGGGTCCTGGTTGTAAGAAAAATCGCGGTTTTTCTCTTTATTCTTTGCCAATCTCTTCAAAAATGTGGGCGTATCCTGCATGGCAACATTTGTTATCATTGTATTCATGAAACACTCTGCTTGCGAGATTTTAACAACCCGCCGTTAGATTAACAATACAAGTAAATATTAGAGACAATGGTTTCTTATTTACTTAGATATTTTTCATTTTTACTTATTGTTTATTTAATAATGTATTATTTGTGTATATATTCAACGCATTTCCCTTGTACAAATTGAATTGTTTCAATAATGATTTAATTGGATGTAAAGAAAATTATTTCATCAAAAAGTAAAAACCAGAATTAAATAAACGTACATTATAGTAACAGATGAAATAATTTTCCTTTATTTATTATTTATTTACTAAATGTGTAAATATGAAAATATTATTATGTTGTATTTGATATATATTTATAGTAAATCCACGACGTTGCGTCTATATAAAAGGTACCGAAAATGCCAATTACCGAACTTTCTTCTTGATCCACGTGGTCTGAACACAGAACATACAGTTCCCCAAACCAACCCCTTCCAAGCAATCCACAAACAAACTCCCCCTTTAAAAATATATTTTAAGCTGTTTAGTATATTTGTTTACTTGACTATTGTGTCGTTGTAGATGAACCAAACCGATAATGACGTTGAGAGATCTCCATATGGTGTTCGTGTGTTTGCTGGTATTGGCATTACCATTATGATTTTATTTGCTGTGGTGGGTAACCTATTGGTTATCTTCTCTTACTTACGTGATAAACAACTGAGAATTGTCATGAACGTCTACCTTTTAAACTTGGCGATTGCTGACTTTCTCATTGGTATTATCAGCATGCCACTATACGCTGCTTATACGATTCGCGAATACTGGCCTTTTGGAAAAGCCTTTTGTAAGCTGTTTCTTGTCAACGATTACACAATGTGCAATGAAACTGTACTTCTTACATTGTTAATTAGTCTGGACCGCCTGCTTCTTCTAAAATTAGGTGCCTCTTACGCCGTCAAAGAAACTATGAAAATAGCATACATTAAAATAGGCATTTCGTGGATATTGGCCTTTTGTATTTATGGACCAGCAATCATAAGTTGGGATCTGGTGCGTGGTTATTCTTTAGTTGAAGAAAATGATTGCGATGTAGAATTTTTCGATAATTTTGAATATGCCTTAATCACTGCCATTTGTGAATTTTTCACCCCTTGTATTCTGTTAGTCGTGTTCAACTCTATTGTTTATTACGAAATTAAAAAAAGGGGAAAAGTGGTTCCTAATAGTCAAAGGCCTATGAACATCTCCGCAATTCACGCTCAAACTACGCTGTCTGACAAATCTACCCAGCAGTATGAAAAATCTTCAACCAACCCTATAACAGCTAAAAGGAATCTTCGTGCTGCTAAAGCTCTAGGAGTTCTGGTTGTGGCTTTTGCGTTGTGTTGGGGCCCCTTTTCTATTGCAAATATACTGATCGCATTTTGTAATGATTGTGTGAACTTTCATCTTTATGAGATTACAACTTATTTATTGTGGTTAAAGTCATCTATCAACCCTTTGCTTTATGCCTTCAACAGTGTCAGATTTAGAAACAACTTTTCACAGTTAATATCACGCATTTGTCCATGTTACAGGGCAAAAGGAAAGCAAGCTGATATGACGGACAGTCAGAAATTGTAATTCATTTCAATGTAGAGAAAGAATTCAGTCAGTTGAAAAAAGGGGAAACTCACGAGTGATTGGCACAGATACCCCGTCCCTTTACGTTTGTTGCCCGTAAGCAGCATCGTGTCAGGTTACTGGGCGCCTGACCCCACATGACGACAGCTCATAGGGTATTGAATGACGATATATTTTCACCACTTCAAAACGGCTACGATCTTTTCAACGACAGCTCATGAATGACGATATTTTTACGCCCCTTCGAAACGACTGCGTATTGAGGACAGTAAGTTACTGATTATGAAAGAAGAGTTATGTCCACGATTTATGTAATAAAGTTCGAGTTACTACCATGCGCACTGAGGACGCGATCGATCCCATTGTTGAAGTGAACATCAAAGTTTTTTTCTAGTTATCTTAGTTGTGGGCTAGAAGCCATACAGAAAGTGGATCTGTATATTTAATTGTAATTACAGACCAGCCATATTCGAAATCGATTAAATCAGCATAATCGAGACGATGGATCTGTAGACACTCGAGAACCCTTCTTGTGCCGGTGCGGGTTGTATACGTCTCGATGACCGGCTTGCCTAGCAACGGTGATGTTCAGGATAATAAAGATGAACGACGCCAAATGGAAAGACAATGGCATCTCACGAATACTATTCGCCGACGATAACGTTATCTACTGTGGCATTTTTTTTTTATCGATTGCACTGGAACATAAACGCATTTTAAATTCTTTGTAAAGTAGTATGTTTTTGACATTATAAAATTATTAATGCTTGTGAAAATAAAGTAATCACTGTTGCTTATAAGAATAACGTCATGCAAAATTTGTTTGAAACCGAGAAGTCTTAAATGTTGCGTTCTTGTCTTCTGAGTTATGGTATTAGCAAATGTCATATTATTTGCGAACTTACAGGTAAAGGTAAAGTAACACTAAACGATGTCATTGAATATAATGACAACACTTTTGACTAGGAACCCCTTACCGTGCCATCGCCTACGTGTGCGTATGAATCAAGCAGGCGATGACTTAATTCGCAAACTCACTAAGAACTAGTATATTGACAATGCAGAACACTAGTACGCCATTTTCCGGATAAATGATTTGACTGCAACATGGTTTTTGGAGAAGTCAGTTTGAGCTTTGTCACTGAACAATCTGGAATTGTATTATTATCGATAGCGATGTGATCAATATTTATTCTCAAATTGCGATTTGAACCCCACCTCTTTTGGAAAGGCATGCCTGGGTTCGCCACAGTTTTAATTTCATTAAAACATGAATAAAGAAATAAGTAACATGAGTCGTAGCTATTGATTTTTATCAATACATTTTAAAGAAATATGTTTGTTGACATGACACTAATTGATACTAAACAACAAATGAAACGCAACTAAGTTCATACAAAATAGGTAACTATGTAACTTTACACATTCTCCTATTAACCGATGCTATTCTGGTGAAATGATGGTAGGTTTGGTGATTTCGATGCATGTGGCGTGACACACGGTTATTGGCGCGTTACTAGAAATCTCACAAGAAGTGACTCGCTGGCATGTATACTTATTTCTATGTTTTCAGAACACAACAGCTCTGATCTGTAGAACTCCATTGAAAAATTCTGTCTCCAAAACATCCATATATTGAACAATGATATATTTTCGACTTCGAGCAACAGACTTCCAATAAATTTAGCTCCCTAACGACTTTTCCGAACACCACCTCGAGAGTCACATCGATTTTGACAGTCACCAATGTGTAAATTTCGCCTTATAAGAATTGTTTATGCAAATGCAAACCGCGGTGTTGTATTAACACTGAAAAAGTGATGAAGTCCATATATTCTAGTTTTGTTGGAATACTTTTTTAACGATAAGAATGTGAGTTTCCATCTTCACGTTTTGCTAGAAACAATATCGATACCATTTTCATTCCATCTAAGAAAGGCCTTTCTTGGAACTGCAAACGTAGTTAACTGATATTCGGCCTTATTGCTCAATACCTATCAACAATTTCCTAGCGAATATATCGGATTCTATACATAATTGTTTATGTCATTGATTTGAAATCAACCACAATATACATCCCCCTGTTGAGGCAATATTTCGTCTTGCGTGGCTAGTAATTCGTGTTCTCAATCTAAAGGAAATGAAGTTTATAGGTCGCAAATCCCTGATACTGCCCCCACTCCCTAGTCCTACACGCAACTGATATTAACAGATAGCATGTTTTCTGTAAAACGAAATCCCAACAAAATCATGCAGTCTTGGGGGAAATAAACATTGCTACATGTATTTACGAGGACTGCCTGAAAAGTTAAAAGCCTGAAAAGGATGGATCAGTCTGAAGGAAACAAAATTCTGCCTCTGACAAATATAATGAGCGCATGATAGACATAAGAACCTTCCCATGGAAATCACCATAAATAGACAAAACTGGCTGTAGGACAGTCATTAAGTACCTGCACCTGAAAGGACTAACTCCAACACAGATGCATGTCGGGATCCCTTCCTTTTCCAAAGTAAAGAAGTGGGCTGTGTGACCGAGCAAGCCTTGATCATGATCCGCGTCCTGGAAGGTCATCAGCAGCTACCATCCAAGAAACATTACCCGGGTATATGGCATGGTGATGGCTGATGGACGATTGGCCACTCGATTATTGCCAGTGGTGTGGCCACGCTCATGAGAGGGCTGAGCACATTATAGCCAATGAATTAGGAATGGCAAAAGTTTCTGCAAGATGGGCGCCAAAACCCTTGACTGCCGATTAGAAACGTGACATTCTGTTCCGTTTTATGTCAGATCTTGACTATTTTTGGGGTCAGATTTGTCCCTGCCAGCCTTCACCTGTTTCCAACAATGAAAAAAGAACTATCAGGTCGTCATGTTAAAAGTAATAATGACGTTATGTCAGATGTGAACGCTTTTTTTTAAGAGTGGCCGAAAAGAATTTCTTCCTGGCAGACTTCTAGGGTCTACAACACCATTAGCAAAACTGTGTACACTCTGATGGGGGCTATGTAGAAAAATAAAGGAATCCGTCGACTTTATATAGGTCTTTCACATACAGGCTTAGAACTTTTCAGCCAGCTCTCCTACAAAAGGATATTATTTGTAGACTAGTTAAATATTTAAAACTTATGTGTTATAATTATTTCAATTTAACAGGCATGGCCGATTATTAAACAACTTAAAAAGAAAATAACTGTAGAAAAACAACATTAATAAACCATTATCAGAAATAATGAGATCGGAAAATAACTGTCATTACAATAATTAACAGAGTGTCTTTAACAATTTATAATGCATCTCTAGAGAAAGGTTTCTTTTTGTTTGACACATAAATATTTGAGTTGTTAAGTCAAATAGATATTTAAGAAAACGATGTGGATGTATTTACAAACAAAATCGGATTGCATTAAAGACGATCTTAAACGTATTGTTTTGTAATCATCACCAGCCTGACAACCAATACATTATCGATTGTAAAACAAAGGGTATTATTCAAGAGGTTTCGATGTAAAGAAGCTTTGATTGTTAAAACATATCTCTTAAATCAACACGCGGATTAAATGAGTGCTTATGATTTTACTCGATATGTGGGTGCGTGCGTGTATGTGTGTGTGGGGGGGGGGGGGGTAAGCGGGGAGGTCCCTCCAGGTTTTGCCTGTAACCTTGCCTATCTGGTTGCTTTATTAGATAAAGGGTTCGTAGATTCTACAGCTTGCAGAATTGCAGATAACGCCATCTAGCTTTAAATTAGCGATCTTTTAATGCAACGTAATCTTTTAAATATGTTAAATTTTATCACACGAAATGTACACATTTAATGTACACATTATTTTGTTACTCCACAATTCACACATTATAAATGTATTTGACCAAACTCACAATGCAAATCATCCAAATATTTTTTAACACTCTACAAATTATATTTGTATTTTATCACACTTACAATAAATACATTTAGATATTTGAACTTGACGCGCTCTGAGACCATTTTCCTTCGCCCTAGCAACGCAGTAAGGATGCCAACCAGGTCTGACGGGGGTATTAGCGATATACTTTGTCAATGTTCATTCTGTCAGTGGTCTGACCATTTATGCGTTGTTACAATCACAAGACGTTAACGAGATTATGTGTTCCAGGTGAGCCGTCTGACGTCACGAGGCGAGACATTATAAGATGGTAAAGATTGTATAAGGGAGGTATATAAGTCTTTATAACACACTTTATCAGGATATCGTTTTCTTCTTTGTTCAAACATCAACATACTCCGTTCTGCGTGGATAGCTGAAAAAAATATCAATAGAAAAATATTATTTCATCTAGGTGGCAAAATAACTTTCGGGCAATCTTACTTTTCGAGCAGGCGGGTAAAGTGGAAAACAAAGTATCATTTCATCTACTTGGCAAAATAAAGTGCTGGAAAACTAATAAAACACTAATTTTACTTTTCTTTTACTTGATTTGAACTAACTATAGATTCAAACATTTTGTTTTGAGCTAGCCATTTTTTTTCGGGCATCGATTATTATTTGTGAATGCAGCTGCAACAGTTTGATTGGGTGGTTGGAATTCAGGTCGGTTGCAAAACCAATTGCTTAACTTACGGGCTAAAGAAGCCGAAAAACGCATTTGCGGCAGTTAAATTTTCAAATTTTTCTCCAGGAGGGCGGTGCCCCCATATCCCGAGGCAATTGACAGATTGATAAGGATTCAGGCCATCCACCAATGGTAGGCTATATTGGACCACACTGAAACAGCTGGAAAACGAGTTTGCAACAGTTAAATTTTCAAAATTCCATTCCGAAATTTGGAATAGTGGCTGAGCAGTAGATTGAAAATGGCGGCTGCATTCAAATGAAAGTTGTTTATCTATTTGTATCGCATAATTCTACATGAAAATAGTGTTGGATTTTTATAAATTTGTGTCGGATGTGACAAGAAATGATTCCTTTTGGCGACTAAAGCAATATCACGGTGAAAAATAGACGGTAAGGACACCAAAATAGTCTTAGAACGGAGATGAGGGAAACGTCTTATTTTCTTACTAGTTGTCTATAAGGGTGAGTAGTAACGTAGTGGAGAGCAGAGCCGAACCATTTACGTTACTCAGGGTAACTACTGTATTCAGAGCCTAGAATAACAGGAAAACGCGTTAGCGGGCGTTAGATTTTCAAAAATCATCTTGGGGGTCCCTAAACGGTAAGATCCACTCGTCCGCTCTAACAGAAGACCGGCGCCGCCATCTGTAAGCCAATTTGTTCCGGGCATTTTGGATTCTGCCTTCTTCCCCCACTAATTGTCATCGAGCCCTTACGCCCACGATTTCAAAAAAGTAAACAACTTTTCTTATTAAAGGGAAGTAACTCCATATTACCAAAATGGGCTAACACCAGTAAATTAATCTTAATCTGTAATCTGTACTCAATAGAGGACAACATACCACAATCATCGAATAAAAACATTCAAGAAGGTTGACGCTTCCGGCTTTTTCTTTGTCTGATTTAAGGAATCAGTAGTGATGCTAAAGTATACTCTCGATATGCTGGTTATGGTAAACTCTCAAAACAATATCGAATATTCGAAGAGACAATATAGTTTGTATAGAGGTAAGTATTCTGTGGAATACAATTACTGCTTATTACTTAGCGACGTTTCGACTAGGTTTCTCTAGACCTCTAGCTGGCCAGTCCAGGGAATATTTTAACCGGGTTCGTATCGCAATTTGAGACTCAAACGTCCGATTGTGCGAATCAAATTCATATTTGATTAGCATTATTAGCTTAAAACCCTGCTTCAGCGCGAATCAAAGTTTTGAAAATTAATTTTAACTTTAAAACCATTCAGTATCGTAAAACACATCAAAACAAATCTGAAATCTCGCAATTTTATTGTCTATATAATCAAGACTCTTTACGTGCCTCTGCAACGGTCCAGTGGAACGAGAGCAGTACATGTTGACGTCTGCTATTTATAGACGTAAAAAGTTTTGATGACAGAGATGACAACATACTTTCTTTCTATATCTGTTGTAGTCACATTCGTCAAGACAGACATTCAAAACACTACAAGATAAAATTACCGGATGATCGAGGGTACGTCGCAAAATTCAAACACATGATATTATGTTCTGTCTTCAAATTCGACATTAAAATTAGCAACAGTTCAAGATTGGGTGAGGAAATATGACACAGAAAAGATCTGACTAGAGTATGAAGTAAATAAAGAATGTCCAGGTTTCGTCCAAAGAATAACATGTGGTCACATACTTTTATTTTTATTTTATATATAAATATAAACAACCGTTTGGTAATACAAATAATGTGGGTATTGTTATTGTCACATATAGGCCTAATTATGTGAAATAAGAATTCTATTACATACTAAAAAACTGCTAATCAATTGGTAAATTTTGCTACTCAATTATACAATTGATTAGCATTCTTACACAATTTTTCTGGAAACTGCTAATCAAATGTAAAAAAGTAAAATATTCCCTGGGCCAGTCACCTCTGGCTTGAGACTGTGGTTTCGATCCCCAGTGTGAGCGACTGGGTTTCTTCCAGGCCCTCCGGTTTCCTCCCATTGCTAAAGACCCCTACGCGCAAGCGAATTATTGAAATAAAAATTAAACCATATGTTAGTCCCGAAATGACCTAGTTTGTGTCGAGTGGACGTTAAACAACATTTCTCTCCCAGGTTTCTCTAGCCGTTATCAAGTTCTGGGTAACAAAGACTGGTCAAACGGTTTTCCATGTGTTCAATCTCGATCATCTAGCAATACGACACACGGCAAATAAAGCAAAACATGGTGCATGAAAAGTACAACTTCGTAACTTACTTGATTCGAGTGAAACTTGTTTTCTTGGTTCAAAGTTGGTTTTTCTCAAATCTCCAAAAAGTCGAAAATTATTAATATCATCAACAACTTTGGCCCTTCTAAGATGCTGTAAACGATCCATTTTTTATCATTAATATTGTCGTTATTTACTAATATGTGAAGACATTCGACGTCTCGATAACCTACGATAAATATAAAAATAACAGTGTTATTAATCACATTATCTTAATTTAGATTTACACACCAATAACGATTTCATAGAATTTCCCCTGATAAATAGTTAATATAAAATTTTGTAGGCCTCTGCATCAAATTAATTTGAAGTTTTTAACCATGAATCAGAATACATTTCAATGGTTACTGCGATTAAAAAATATCAATAAAAATACATAGAATTATCTAGGAACCACTCCCTCATAATTGCATAATCTTATGGTCTTAATGTAGCCTTTTATTTTCTACAACGTTTAATAAAACCTAGTCGTTAAAGCCGTGTTATGCTTTTCTAAAAGAAAATGTTCTCTAATCGAAGTTTCCACAACGTTGCCAAGAAACATCACACTACCATATTTGATTTCGTTATCTACACACGACTTTATTACTTTTTTATATATATATATATATATATATATATATATATAATTTATTAAATTATTCATATAAGATAATAGAAGGTGGGGGTACATGAGTAACTTCATAAAGGGCAGTATCTAACATACAATTCACTTACTACTTAAAGGGACATACTACTACTAGGATTTTCTTCCGTTTAAAATACTATAACGTACCATTACCGCAATGATCGGGGAAAATGGTCGTATGTTTAATACTAGACTGGTGGCCAGTCTTCTCCACACACCAAAAATTGGCCAGTCCTCTCAAAAAAAAAACGTAATCTCTAGAGACTGGGCAAATAGAGCTTCATTCTCATCTAGTAGGTCAAACTGCATTATGTAGGTCGTGTGACGTCGTGCACGTGATCACGACATATCTAACATCACGTGATAATAAACATGGCTTTCGACTAACTGGCAAACTGGTGTAGGTGCGAGATGTTTGTTGTGGAGAACAGTTATTGTTATTTAGTGATACTTTAACGATCTAAGAATTTTGTTGACGGACAATATCTGTCGAATGAACGGATACAACGTATGGGATGAGGTGAATGAACATAAATAATTACATACGACATCATTATAACAACTTAACGAAGCCAGTTCGTGCGTATCGGGACGAAGCCGAATGGCGAATAGAAACAAAAACGTGACATCAGCCCGCAGACTTTATTTACAAATTCGTGTCACGTGACTCGAGGCTTGCTTGACAACTGTCAATCATTCCAAATAAGGAACAACGTAAAACAGGACAGGAACGCCCATTTTATTGTGAAGCTAGCAAATTGTCAAGTCTCTGCTGCTGGTTACAGGTTTACTCAATTTTTTTTTTCATACAAATGAAAACGAAAGTGTTGGTTTACTAAAAATTAATAATTTTATATAAATCGAAATGTAAAATAAATAGAAGAGACTGGGCCAGTCTAGTTTAATACAAGACTGGTGGAAAATCTACTCTAAAAAACTATAAGACCAGGCGCGGATTCAGAGGGGGATCCAGGGGGTCAAGACCCCCCCCCCCCTTCTCAGGCTTGAAAATGTGAAACTTAAACCTAAAAGCCTGAATCTATGACCAAAAAATTGCGAGTTTGTATACATTGATTTGAGTCATGACTTTCATTCCATTAAGCCCATCTATTCCCGGTAAGATAACAATATCAATGTTATTTTGAATTGACAAATAATTCTTGTTTTCATTGTCGAAGATTTTGGATAATATTGAGTTACGGACTTAGCTGCTTTAAAGTGAAGGTCCCACATACATTTTAGAAGATAAATCTGTTTAATTTTGTGTGAAAATTCCCTGTAAACCTCTACATTTATGATTAAGCCTGTGCCAACTATTGCAAGCTATATTATTTATTTTTATGCGGTAAAAATAAACAGTAAACCAAGTCTATAAACTTTTCATCTGTGAAAGTTTGTGCTCTGGAAAACCCCGACCAACTTTCCTATACTTAAATGGAAAGGTTACTCTAATAGTAAATTAAAACTGCCAATAAAGCTTGTTAAGAACAACCCTAATATGGTATCTGAAGGTATTTTGTTCCTCACCTGTGAAGGGAGAATTCCCCATCAACATTTTTTAAAAAGGACATTTTATGCGATTTTATTGGCGATTTTTAGACCTGTAATTTTGGAATTTACCTTCCGGAAATACGTCAGAATGCACCAAATTGAATCAAATTTACCAAATTTTTCCGGGGGAGGGGCCCCAAATCCCCCGTTAATTGGTTGAGCGTCTTCCGCGCTGACGGCGGTGGGCTACGCCCACCACAATTAGTTAAGCAATTATCACCCCCCCCCCCCCCGCCTGCAAAAAATCATGGATCCGCGCCTGAACACTAATGTTATTATTATGTGTTACATTTTCATTTTTGTCTCCTGTTCTAACGCTTTAATTCTTTACATAAGCTGCTGGCCAAATTTTAAAACTATCCGCTTTTAGGAAGTTAAGTAACAAGGATCTATGTTGAATTTTTGGTGTCTCATTTGATCATTCTTCAATCAAGATATTATTATCTAACACTGTTTTATGTAAAATTGTTACTTAATTCGATTCGGAAAGTTTATATTGAAAATATAGACAAACTGGTGGGCTACGATATAAGTATAAGTTACTGTTTGGGTAACACAGAGGCGACACTGGTGTTCATGCTGGGTAAATATATCCATGTTTAACACAACTATAAAACCACAGACAACTCCAATTGATTTCAAATATAAAGGGACTCTGGGGTTGTCTTACGTGTTAAACACTACACCACCTTAACCCAGGACCTGAATTGACCCAATGGATGACTTGTGAATTTCGTACTATTCTCCACTTCAATGACGAATGTAAAAATAGATAAAAACCTCGGTAATATCAAATTTAATATAAATCCGTTATTCATAAGATTGTTTTAGCTTTTTTGATATGGATTTAATAATTGAACATACAAAGTACAATTTTATGGATACACAATTACTGGGTTTAGTACTACCCAACGTTTCGACAAGGATGTTTACTATCGTCTTTATCAAGCAAATGATAAAGACAAGAGTATTAAACCCGATAATTTTGTATCCATAAAATCATATTGTGTTTTAATATTGTTATAGTTTATATATAAACTTACCGTTTACATGTTATATCAAGGATGGACTTTAATTATTTGATAGCTTGGAAATATGCATAATGTTTTTTATATATTTATACCTGCCATTTGAAACAATAAAACGAACCTACCTTCATCTATTCTGTACTATGTATGGCCTGCGTGAACATACACTTAGTCTTGTAACAATCTGTTGTCAAGAAGTTAATTCTTTAAGCCTCTATATCACATAACTAGATCATATATAAATCTCGTTCAATCTGATGATTAAAGAGACATAATAAAGGTAAATATATCAGAAGACGGTGATTAAAAGACGTTTTTGTTTCAGTGTAAATTTTCGTTGTTATGTGGCGTATGGTCCGTCGAAGCGAAGTATAAAATGTTAATAGAATATTCGAACGGGTGCCATACTGCTTAGCTAACAATAAAACTTCACGGTTTATGATTTATAGACAAAACGTCTCGATATCTCATTATTTACCTAACACTTGATACCTGAGCTTTACTACCATTCAATTGACCTTTTCATATTTAGTTCAAATTGAAAATATTTTGTAAGAGACGCATATACCATTGCATGAATGAATAGGAGACAATCAATTATTTCCATTTTTGAATTAGACATTAAAATAGATAAGTTAAATGATTGAGACAAAGGGGAGATTAATAACATTTTGACCTCAATGTCAGAGGATAGAAATCAAACTTTTTTCTCTCTCCGTCTGTCTCAGAGACATTTTGCACACTTCATTATAGTAAAGGCCATCGAATGTATAACCCCCCCCCCCCCCCGAAAATGAATATTGATCTGCATTTTAATCAGATTTTACGATCACATAAAACGGAAATTGTGTTGTTATCTAGAGTGTCTAATACAGTGAACTGATTTATGTATGCTAAGTTGATTGACCTTTAATTGAAGTTTATTCGGTCTACAAAGTTGACTTGGGCTTTTAAATTACGCTTATTCGGCCATTATGCGGGGTTGGATAGCCGAATGGTTAGCACGTGTGCGCTGTATCATAAGGCATGTCATTGAGTCAACTGACGTGATTTCGAATCCCCTATTGTACGTGACAAGTAGTAGTTTCGTATGTCCAGACTCGTGGGTTTTCTCCGGATTCCTGTCACTGCTAAAAACTCCTACGCGCAAACGAATTATTAAAATAAACCATGTAAGTCCTGAAATGACCGAGTTTGTGTCGAGTGGACGTTAGACCCCATTTCTCTCTCTCTCTCTCTCTCTCTCTCTCTCTCTCTCTTTATTCGGCCTTCCCAACCAAACAATAGAAAAGAATAAACAATTCTAGGTGGTAAATCAAGAAAGGAAAACAGAGCTCTAGCTTCGCGCGATATTTTAATTTTGTCGGTTAGAATGATAACCTACCACTTTTTAACTCGAATTGAAAACTCCACACTTAAACGTTCACATAGATAATAGAACCAGTAAAATAACTGTAGATTACATGCAGTGTGGTTAAATCAAATTTCTAACTAAACATACATTAAAATTGTATAGTGTAATCACGTACGTACTGTATATTAGATATCAAATATCACTAAATATAATACATAGATCATATACCATAACATGCACCGTTTATGTGCAGATAATCGGTTAATTTGTAGCAGTCGGTTAATTTGTAGCGGTGACATTGTTTTTAAAGATTATAGACAAGGAATGAGGAGATAAGATATAGTTTTATGTTTCTAACATATTCACATATATGCAGATGTGTACTGAAATCAACTAACATTTGATTGACATATTGTTATATAAAAAAGGGTTATAGAAACAAAACATAGCTGTTTCTATATGTCAACAACATGATAACAGATATCTCATGCGCAATTTCTAGAGTAAATTTCCATAACCATATAAGGGTGTGTTTTGACGTCATTGGGCTCAATTAACCAATCTCTCTAATTATTTACATCATGTTTGACCAATTAGATAATTGAATGTCCAAAACCAGTTGATACAAAATTAGGATACCCGTAAGTATTCAGCAGACTTCGATTAGATTTCAGAGGGTTACCATCTAAGAGTCCTAGACACCGCGAGGTGTCTAGGTTGAGAAGAGTTTAGTTAGTATTGACTATAATTGTAATATGTACTATGCTTGTATGTATACCTATGCTACATAAAAAGGTAAAAACGAACTGTTGCATTGTTATAACTGAAGAAGACAAACGTCTTAAGAAACCAGTAAGAAGTAAACACAACGTGAAGGAGAAGCAAAGACAGCTAGAGACAAATTCTAGACGATCACAAGGCTAACAGTAATATGTAGCAAAAACAATGTGCATGAGTCGTATGTAAGATGTGGCGACCGGTTACCCAAGGACGCTCTCCATGTCAGACAGAAAAACCCATGGTGCTACAAATTTGAGTTCACGCCAGAGGTCGAAAGTGGATCTGACCCGGGGTTCGGCCGAATGTTTAGCACGTACGCCATGTATGATAAGGTCAGTCATTGAGTGATCTCAATTTCCCGAATGTATACATGTCAAAGAGTGGGGTCGCCTGTCCAACTTCGTTTGTTTTCTTCGGGTCCTCTGGTACCTGCCGAAGACTCCTACGCGCAATCGAAGTATTGAATTAAAAAATGGAACCATGCGTGGCTTCCCCCTTGTCAGTGATGCAAGCCGGCAAGGACAGCTATCTAGTCGTTTGGGTGGGACGAAAACCGAGGTTCCGGGTCTCATTGACGTGCACGTAAAAGATCCCTTGGCAGTTGGAATTTGATATTAGAGTGGCCGTAGCGTCGCTGTCCGGACAAAATTTCCCTCACAGCACATTGTATGGCGCATGTCCGCCTTCATTAGCCCAGGTTAGGAGCAGAAAAGTAGGACATTAAAAATCCCATTTCATTTCATTTCTAAGACTAGTTACCTCCCTTAGACTTTGTCTACGAAAATGTAAATAACCGAATAATCTTGTCGATGACCTATTATTCTCAAATGTTGACAGCGCATTCTGACTTATATTAGAATATATTTCTGGGTGATCAGAGCGTCAGCTCCCCCGAAAGAAGTCCCTAAACTGATTTCATAGTAAACGTTGAATGGCTGTTTTGTGGGGGTTGTAGTTTATTTCAACACTAACGAAGATAGAGACCAGATTTCTACGACAAGGAGGGCAATGCATAGCGCCAGCTCCCCCGAAAGAAGTCCCTAAACTGACTTCTTCCATGGTGATGCCGAATAGCTGTTTTCTGGGGGTTGTAGCTTATTCCAACACTAACGACAATAGATAAATAGATAAAATTGTACTTTAATAAACGAATGTCCAAAACTGGCTAACGATCATAATAACGACATAGGAATATCTAGAGCGAGCTGGTCGCAGACTAAAGTTACAGTAGCATATAGAACATGCAGTGGACTTAGGGATCGTTATAATATGTCGTAATATGCAGAGTGTCGGAATACCCAGTTTTGTCAAACCGGAAATATTGAAACAGATGTTTAAATAGGCATGGACATGCCAAGGACGCGTGTTAACTAATTACGTAATATATGTCGTTAGATTATATTTTAAATCCCAACAGATAAAAGATTAGTGAAACATCACTTCGGACATTGGTCAATTGCTATTTTGAATAAAATTAAATGGTAATAAAATATTATACACAAAGAGAGACTATAACAAGTTAAGATTTTTGTTTTAGAACTGAAATAAATTAACTATTAGTCAATCCCCACGCTAAAAACATCAACAGAATTGATTGTGTGTATCTGAAATAGACACGACCGACGCACAAAATAGTGCCAAGATGGAAGGCTCCATGAACAACCATTCGTAGACCCTGTCTTCGAAGATGACGTCAATTCTATGAGTTGTAGATGTTATTTTTTGAAAAATCATTGGAAGAAGCGAGAACATGTTGGGACTGTACGAATTATATAGTTCTAATGAGTACAAAGGAAACAATACTGAAGATAGACCTATTATTTACAATGTAACGTGTTGTTGACGTCATGACCCAGTGTTGTCAATGTCATGACCTGTGATGTGTAGATCACGTGATATGGATATCGCGACTATTGACTGTGTCTGAGTCTGAGATACTTCTCCACAGGTAGCGTGTCTCAGATGTTCAGAATGGTGGTGTATGAGGTCCTGGAAAGATTACCAGTAGCGCGATTTGTAAGGTCACCCAGTAATACATACCAGGACGGGTGCTAACATATTTCAAGTTCCACTCATTTTATTAATCTATTCCAAATACACATATCTAAGCTAGAAAATAACAAGAACAATGTATATACCTCCACCTTATCTAGATATTAAAACATATGGACAGGCCAGAATGATGAAGACTACAACAAACCATCGCGGACACTCTACGCTGTCATCAACTCGTCCAGCTCTTGATTGGAATCGCCCCAATAATTCGTGTCTGTAATGCCTAAGAACTAGGTTAATATTTTAAAATTAAAGCTTTGCACCCATTACGTAGAAGCATAGCACAATGTAATAAGTCCATAGGAAGATAGTTTAATCAAAAGTAAAAACAAAATAGACGTTGTTGTATGTGATGGTATAAATGTATTAGTATATATCAAATACACATTAAATCACTATATTAATGGCAGATAGACAATAAACAAGCACCACTACAGTTGATAATCAAACACAGGATGAATGATGATATATAACGCCATTAGTACCACGTTTAATAACATATCGCCAATTGTTTCATATATCGTCCAAATCCCCGATTTATTTTCACGTGAATAGAAATCGCTTTACTTTATCGACAATTAATGTTTGGTCAATAGTTCATTCCTGTGGTTTCAATAATACTCAATTTACTGAACATTAGTTAGATCAAAATATACACATGCTAGTTGATGCTATCTAAACTAATCGGTGATTGATGTTACTTCCATTAATATTTTTTTTATTTCGAAAGACAACCGGGTTAAACTAAATAAATACTTCTATTTAAAGTCCCAATAGCCCTTGGACATACGTTACGTCAACGCCAACAACGTCCTGCCAATGTCCAAGAACTTGCTGCTGCGTTGCAACAGGAATGGGACAATCTGGACCAAAATAACCTTAGACGCCTCATTAGGAGTATGCCACGTCGGATCAATGCTTGTTTGGCAAACAGAGGAGGATTTACCCGTTACTGACTTTGTTGTGATGCTGTGGTAACTTTGCTGTTTGACCCCGGGTATCATTTTACCCTTATAATGGTCAGTCTGTGCCTTACTTAGTCTAACGATCATTTGGAATAAATCGATGAATGTGAACTTCATTTCATTTTGTCATTTGTTTCTTCGTCAGTTTCATTAGGTGACTTTAATAACACTTAAAAATCAAATATCCCCTACTTTTTTTTGAATAGTATAGTATTTATTGCACGTGCTCACCGTTTGAGATGTAATGTGGAGTATACCTAGCCTTGTTCTTTGCGTCCCTAGCTGAAAATGAGTCTGAAGCGCCGCATGGTACACGATTCGTGTACCAATGGTAAAAAAAATATTTCGTCTTAAATATTGGATATTGGTCTAGAGTGCCGCGCTTCGACCTCTAGCTGACCGGCTACCTCTTGCTTACGGCTGTGGTTTCGATCCCTGGTGTGAGCGTATATGGCATGGAGATAGGGGCGCTTTCTCAGCCTTGTGGGAACCATGTGTTCGGCCGGAAATACCTAGTTTTGTCGAGTGGGCGTAAAACCCCATTTGTCTCTCTCTTACGTACTGTTCGCTGGTCCTCTTACTTGCGCCACTGACAGGGGGAAAATCACGCCGGAAACACTTACTGTACTTTCTCGTCCAACACCAGAATTGAACTCGCTGAGTCATTTATGGTTGGGGCTACAGAGCTTTTATTAAAAAATAGAATTTAAATCACCATGGAAAAATACGACATAGATGTATAAATACACAAGACGGAAAATGCCATGACGGCTAGAAGGGTCCTCTAAACTTTATAATACATAGTTATAGCAGTGCATGCTAATCTTTTTATAAACCTATAACGGTAGATCTTTCTGCCCGGAATAACTTGCAGTCTGGAAGTTAGGGGGTTGGGATGGATATATACAGGGGAATTTGGAGTTATTCTTTTGAACAATAAACCTGTAACGGGTTAATCTTCTAGGGTAGGTTTTTTCCATAAGAAAACATGATATAATGTGTTTCATACTGAGATTCGAGAGAGAGAGAGAGAGAGAGAGAGAGAGAGATGGTTAGATGGGCCTTTCAAAATTTATAATGCGTGGTTAGCAGTGTATTCTATACTATATCATGCGTGGTTAGCTTGATCTTTTAAACTTCATCGGGTGTTGTAAGAAGGGCATTCTATCTGAACATTCTGACGTGTTGCTAGAAGGGCATTCTAAACTTCATAATGCGTGGCTAGCCAGCCATCCCCTGAACTTACCAGGATGATTTATTATAATTCTTTTTGCGGGTGTTGTAAAAGCATCTTTGCCTACATAAAGATTAATCCAACAAATTTCCATACATCGTTGGACGTTTATTACATAAATGTGTACAGATAGGTACAATGATTTTACGTGCATTTAATTGGTTGATGTAACACAGATAGGTACAAACAGGAGGTTGAATTTAATTTTTGTAAAAAAAAAAAAAAGTACTAATGCCAACCGCATTATCATAACAAAGTGACTATAAGTATAAACAAATAAATCACTGATATACTTTGATCAAAGATATCTATTAATATATCTAAGTAATAATTTACCCTTTGATTTCATTTAGAACAATTTTACAAGGCAATAACAAAAACAAAGATAGTGGCTTTAATCAATCAGGCGTAATGTTAAGATGATCGCTATTTAAATTAGTCTATTTTAATAGTTTTTTGAAGATAAATGTCTTAGGTGTATTGAGACAGGTTACGAAATAGAGATAAAAATATAAAATAACCATCTTAACGAATAAAATAAGGGCTGATGGACATATGATGTAATACAATGTAGATGTATTCAAATTTTCTCCGAACTACACGATACAGTGCCCGGTCCACTGATATCAGTGGCCAGGTCTCGTATGGTATATCGATTTAAGACTAATCATAATTAAAAATGGTAAAGGCCCGAAAAGTCACGAAGCCTGGTGGACGTTATACAACCCAGAATGATTTATTAGTATTATATGAAAGCCAGTTCCAATTTCTATTGTACATATAGAATATTCGAAATTACATTTGCCCATACTTAAAATTCTGCCCAAACTTTAAATGTCCATTTTTTGTTGCATTTGTAGGCGGTCTTGTTTGTGTCTAGACTGTGTAGATACGTTGTTTTATGTGGTTTATTTATCATTAACCGTTTTTAGCGTCATCGCCCACATATATAGCGGCTTTAATGGTTTCACCCAATTAATTGACCGGCTACCACTTACCAACAAAGTTGTTGGTGAATCAGTTTCTAATGTATCTAATGGTCTTTACAATAGGCTATAATACACTTTAAAACATAATATTAAATAATTCCCGTTGATTTACCTTACATTTTCGTCTAACATTTAAACAGTTTTAACAGTATTCCCTAAGGTACATAATCATATGTATTTAGCAGAATTGAAAATGACAACACAATTCAAATAAAAAATGCTTTGCTCCGACGGGAAATTGAAAATTAAACAGAAAACTCACGTAATGTCAATATAATAAACAAAAAGGAAATCTGATTTTCAGCTGTGAAATCAAAATATACCATAAAAGTTACATGTTCCCCCTGTACCCCCGCTCGATACGAGCCTGTCTTCAAATATTTATTATGGATTGGTTTATGTTTTACAACTCGTGGCTAAGTGAGTAGGACGCGGGCTCGCTAGTCTGGCGATCGGGTGTTCGATTCCTGCATTGGCCCAGAAAGTTCATCTCGATTCCCGGTGTGGTTGCCCCTTGTCAGTGATGCAGAACAGAGGGTCTGACAAGGACAGCTGTCTAGTCGTTCGGATGAGACGAAAAACTGAGGTCCCGTGTACTCATTGACGTACACGTAAAACATCCCTTTGCAATTGGAATTCGATATAAGAGTAGGCCGTAGCGCCACTTCCGGGGCAAAAATTTCTCTTATAGCACACTGTATGGCGTATGCCCGTCTTCCATTAGCCCAGGTTAGGTGCGGAAGAGTAGTACGTTAAACCCCATTTTATTTCATTTCAATATAAAAGGTGCACGTAGAAGGAATATGTTGTTGTTTTTTTTTTTATTTTAAAAAGAAGACATTTCAAACAGACAGAATGTAGTTTACAAATGGAAAAATTCATTTCATAGAATAATTAATTTATATTACATAGTCCTTATTTTGGTTGTCAGTCATATCAGAGTTACTGAAAGGGTTAAACCATTTCGTCTCCACCTTTCTTCTACGCTGACTAGACTACTTAGTCACCTATTACTGATACTTGAGTACCTTTGCTTTGACCATTTTCATTTAACTCTGAACTGAACATGTTACTGATTCTCATGGTAGACATACGTTCAGCTAGGCGTTTACGTGTCCTTGTATTTAAACCAAATGATAAGAATATAAACACACCTTGAAGACCGTTTAGTATGATATAAACATACCACAGTAATTTAACATTTAAAAAAGATGCAATGAAACCAAAAACCCACGTGAACCCCATCACAGACGACAATTTAATGTATATGAGACATCTCTTTTTATCGCGCTGTCTACCGGTGATCGTTTGGGACATCGTCATGGTTTTTTCAATTGAATATAATGTGAGAGCAAAACAAACGCTATTAACCACGAGACTGAGACCAACTGGTATAAAGAAGGCAAAAATGTAACCATTGGTATCGGCCATCCAGCTACATGATATCAGACCATATCTAACGTGCATGTGATCACCAGCAATGGTATCCATTACAAAACATACAACAATAATCGTCAATGGAATGAGCAAGCAGACCAATAGATACTTTTTGAATGCATTCCGGGTATTCTGAATGTTACTGGATTGAAACGTCAAAAACATGTTGATAGATTGGCAGCTCATACACGAAAAGGCTGAGAGCCAACTATAATGTGTCAGTGCAGCTATGTATTTACAAGCTTGGCGTCCCAAATCAGGAACAAGCAGTAACCCTTGACCAAATATCAACGATACAGAAACGCCAATAGTTAACTTTCCAGGCAATGTACGGAGTTCCTCAAAAATAAAATATAAAATAACAGTTACTATCAAACATACAATAGACAAAACGGAACATGCAAGGGAAATATATCTTTGAACATGATCTAGTTGAAAGAAAGAACGTGTTTCGTTTGGACTGTAGCAAACATAAGCTGCTTCATCTTGAGTATAATACTCATGCTCCTTAAATTCCAGTTGATGTCCAAGTATCTTAAGCATACCTTTGTCGTCAATGTTATATTCAGCAAGATAATATTTGCGTAATGGGAACGTACAATTTAGTACATTATGCACATTGGGTGGAGCACAAACACAGATTTCATGAAACGTGAAGCTACGCTCAAAAGGTTGAATGGCCAAATCAAAGTAAATATTGTTCACTGGATACATCAGTGTTTGGTTGGTTTCAACATTCTCGATCTTCGCATACATAGTCTGCTTAAGAAAATGAACTTCCGACTTGTTAATACATTGAAAGGACCATTGTGGACAATATACGTTTGAGATGTTGAGATTATGTTGGTTAGAAATATTAAGAATTAAAAAAGGTGAGTGTCCCATGGTTTTCTTTTCGATTTTTGTTGTTCCTAGTAAATCTAAAAAGTATTCCAAGCGAAGCCCATCGAGTTCCAACTCAAATTCTGTTAGTAGTATTCCTTGTCTTTTTATGTTTTTAGGTCTATGAACAACCATGTTTCTTACGAGATCAATCATTTCTTTTAAACTTATAAGACTACTTTGGGGAATTGTCAAGAGCAATGTGCCTGAAGCTGTCGAAACTGGTTGAGAGACAGGGGATATATACACTGTTTCGTTATTATGGCATGCTCCCTTTTTGGCATACTGACCAAACGAACAAACGAATTCTCTACATTTCTGAAATAGAATATCGAAGTTTTCGTTGTCCTTACAAACATCACTAGCCATGAATAAACCCCCATTAATTTTTATTTGGACTTCGGACTCCTTGGGTAGCATGAAAAGATTTGTAAGTGATGATTCTGCTTCTTCTAATTCATCTGAATGTCGCACGCAATACAAAGCCTCTACAGCAACGATAACACTGAATCTACATAACATACAATTAATTTCGTTGGTGTAATCCTCACCATTTCGAAACATTGACAAGCAAACACGACAATCGGTGTCCAGGATTTGTTCAACATTTAAGTTACATGCGTATTTTATTTGTGACTGGATAAATGATTTCTCGCATTTTCCTTCAGTCAATGCAACTGCTATATCATCCCACCTATAGTCAGTGTCATTTTCACAAAGGATTTCTGCTGTCCAAGGATTTAGTGTCTCTAGTGCGTTTGATTCTTCCAAACCATGACAAAAAGCACAATAGACGTTTCGAAATGTCACTATAGAAAAATCAACCAGAGTTAATTCTTCCTTCTCGGAAGTTTCGCATAAATGTTTGATAGTTGGACTGGATTGGTATTCACTTGGACAGGTATCTATGATTTTTATATTAGTTACACCGTATGTTTTACGGATGCGTCTACAATTACCGTGTTCTATGATGTATAGCAGACTATTGCGAAGAACTGTTGCGTTTGTAATATCGCCCTTCAAATCACTAATAGTCGATGATCTGTTCAGTGGGTTATTAACGCGAAAATCTGCACATATGTTGATGTCAAAACCATTTAACCAGCATGTGCAATTCATTTCTGGAGTAGGTCGGAATGGTGGGAGTTCAAAACAATTTATTCTGGACGTATCCGTACATACTTCTTTTATCTCGGTGTCCGCTAGAATATACAAACAAAATAAATTAAAGTTATACGTTTATAACAGAAATGTCTGCCTGCTCCGACACGTCTTTTTTGATGCATACAAACGAGACAAGATGAAGTTGAAGTTACAAGCTTACGCGTGTCACGTAATATATTAAATCTCAACAGAAAAAACCTCTACAGATAGACACCTTCAATAATTCATACGTTAAAGTGGATTATTGAAGATAAGATAACAAATTAACGGTTCCCGCTATAATTGTTTTTTAAAAAGATGACGTACATACAACATGCTGAAAATATCAGCCAAATTACCCCATTCTGAATGATCTGATAGCTGGATTATTTGATACCGTTTTAGACACAAAGAGATCACACGCCAAAAAGTTTGTTTCTAAATGCACATGAAAACTTCGACATTGGTATTTTTTGACAACGCAACAAAGAGCTACAGATTATTGCCTTGGACCAATAAGAATTTTCCACGAATAAGTATATCTGGAATTTCTCATTCAATAGAAAATGATCTCTTCGATTTATCTCAAATTTCTGTCTCAAAAGCCAAATCGTGGTAATATTTATAATATTTTGTTTTCACATAATTCTAATTAATTATACTCTTATTTGGTTTTACAAACTAGGGTGGAGTGTTCGAAATGTAGTAAATAATTTATAAATTACTTTTTGTTGGCTTGCTGCTCTCGATTTAGCATACATTTTATAAAAACACTTCCACACTATGCGTATCTAAAACAGATGTGTTAATAACCATATCCTCTATTTCGTTAACAAGGTTTTCGGATAGGGGGGGGGGGGCTCATAGAATCACTGAAAGTAGTGAGGATTCGCCCTATCATGACCCAATGTTTCAACCTACATTTGACAAAACGTTTTAGCGGACAGGGGCGACGACTATTTGCACTTAGGTGTGTTCAAATATACCGTTAAAGCTACAAGATCTGACTTGACATTAATTGGTCTGTTAAATTTCTTTCGGAATATAAACGAGCCTTATCCATAAAAATCGCCAGGCAAATCTGTACATTCTTGGCATGGTTATACTGTTAATAAATCAGCATGTAATTGTCTTACGTTTTCCAAGCGCGCTTCGCTCCTTTTCTTTTAACTGCAACCACAATTTAACGCAGTTTAGCACACGTCCCTCGAACTATGAAGGCCGAA
The DNA here is from genome assembly GCA_036850965.1 of Patella caerulea. Lineage (NCBI taxonomy): Eukaryota > Metazoa > Mollusca > Gastropoda > Patellidae > Patella > Patella caerulea. The sequence continues at coordinate 22,666,228 of JAZGQO010000011.1, forward strand.
ATGCCTCTTTTTACGTTTCGATATGTAGGAGTTAGGTAACGAGCTGGCCGTTCTTGATATAACTAGTCATCACCATTCCACGCTTTTGTACTTGTTTTGAAGGCATAAGGAAAAACAACTTCTTGGAATATCGATGGAACTAGTCAGAAGATTCATACTCTGGTCGCAGTAGCTGGATAAGGCACCGTCGCACATCAGCTGCTGTGTGTTAAACAATAAGCTTACACACCAGAAAATAAAATGCTTTATTAGGGTAATGTTTGTACAAAGTTTCAAAAAGATTTCTTGCACGGATAACGAACTATTCTCCGACAATGAATTCGGGACGGAAGGTTGATGAATGTGAAACTGTTACAAAGGTATCCATACAGTTTCTGAGATATGATCTAGAATAATGATTATATATCAAACTCAAATGTTTAGTAAAAATTCAAAAATCATTCAACAGAGAATTTTGTTTCCGTGGAAACACAAAAATGATTAAATCCGACAAATTTGTAATGAGAAGAAGGCACAAGTACTGAAATAGGATGATGTCCATGCAAAGTTTCAACATGATATTTTGAACGGTTAATGAGGAATGCTCCAGAAACAAAATTGTACATAAAAATTAAGTCAGATTTCTTTCCATGAAAACTCAAAATTAGGTTGCCAGGCAACGAAACATACGCCTACCAGCAGTTAAATCGTCCGAGCAGTCAACAAGAGTTGTCACACATTAAGTAATTATCAGATAATCATTAGAATTTGTTTTGTTCTTATAAAGTTCTGCCCCATGCTAACTTTTAGTATACGAAACATTTAATATTATGGATTTAGCTGTTCAATTATCAAAATTCATTGGAAATCAAACTCAACCATCATTAACGTGTAACAGGAATAAAATTCTGACATCCAGACTCACAAGATAAAAAACTTGATTTTTTCGTACAATCAGGGGCCATAATTCAGGAAGTTATGGTCAAATGTGCGCGAATATTGACAGGAACTGTGATCTTTGGGTTATAAACGTACATGTACATTCCAAATTTCATCAAAATCGGATTAAGATTGTGACCTATACAGGGTCCACAACATGGATATATCATATTTTTACACTATTCGCGTATTAGCGGCAGGCATTTTGTCCGGCAGTTTTAGGCTATTTTTACGAAATTCGACCTCAACCTTCATTACAGTGTAGCAGTGATATAATCAAACGTTTTTTTATAAAAAATCGGATAATAATTGAGACCCCTAGAGGAACCACAAGCTAAAAAAGTCGATTTTGCGTACAATCAGGGGCTATAATTCAGGAAGCTACAATCCGATATGCGCAAATATCAAAAAGAACCACGATCTTTGGATTTTAAACATGTATTTCAAGTTTCATCAAAATCGGATTAAAATTGTGACCTCCACAGGGTCCATAACCTTGATATACCATATCTTTACACTATTCGCGTTCAAGGGGCGGCCATTTTATCTGGCAATTTTGGTCCGATTTTCGCTACATTCGAACCCAATCTTCAGTACAGTGTAACGGCGATATAATCAGACGGTTTTATAAATTCAATAATAATTATGAGCTCTAGCGAGACCACAAGCTAAAAAAGGCCATTTTTCGTACAATCAGGGGCCATAATTCAGGAAGTTACGATCCGATATGCGCAATTATCGAGAGGTACCAAGATGTTTGGGTTATAAACATGTATTTCAAATTTCATCAAAATCGGTTCAAAATTGTGACCTCTATAGGGTCCACAACCTTGATTTTTTCACGCTATGTGCGTACAAACGGCGGCCATGTTGTCTGTCACTTTTGGTCCGATTTTCACGAAATTCGAATTCAACCGTCATTACCCTGTAACGGTGATATGATCAAACGTTTTTTTTTAAATCAGATAATAATTTTGATCTCCAGGGGTACCACAAGCTAAAAAGGGCGATTTTTCGTACAATCAGGGGCCATAATTCAAGAAGTTATGGTCCGATATGTGCAAATATCGAAAGGAACCAAGATCTTTGGGTTACAAATATGCATGTCAAGTTTCATCAAAATCGGTTCAAAATTGTGACCTCTACACTGTTCACAGGCTAAAAACGTGGTTTTTCGTACCATAACCCATGAAGTTACAGTCCGATACATGCCAATATCGAAAGGGTGATAAACCTACATTTAATGTTTCATCGAAATCGGATAAAAATTGTGACCTGTAGACTGTTCACAAACAATTGTGGACGGACGAACGGGGGCGACGACAATATACGTGGGCGTATAAAAATGATTAATTATGGGAAAGGGCCCAACTACTATAATAGATTAGTGTCTGTACAAACTTTCGTGAAGTTATCTTGAATGGTTTATGAGATATGCTCCAGAAACAAAACTGTACACCAGAAATCAAATTTGTTTCCATGGAAAAGGCACAACTGAATGGCTTATGAGATATGCTCCGGAAACAAAATTGTACACCAAAGATAGGCTGGCACTGCCAGGCAGGATACGCCCACATTTTCGAGAGATGGACAGAGAACAAGCAATACCGAAAGTGATTTTTCCTACATCTTTAAGTCCTGTATTTCATACTGTATTGGGAGTAGCCATTTAGTTGGTCAGTTCCAGTCTGATATTAATGAAATTCGAAACCGACAATGATTATGGTGTGACGGTACACAACCTAGAAATGTGACTTTTCATCAAAATCGGATAAGAATTGTGACCTGTAGAGAGTCAACAACCATGATATACCATATTTTTACACTATTCGCGTACAAACCATTTCGTCCGGCAATTTTGGTACGATTTTCACGAAATTAGAACTCAACCTTCCTCATCAAAATCGAATTAAAATTGTGACCTATACAGGGTCCACAACCATGATATATCATGTTTTTAAAAGTATTCGCGTACAAACGGCGGCCATTTTGTCTGTCAATTTTGGTCCGATTTTCCCGAAATTCAAACTCAACCTTCCTTACAGTGTAACGGTGATATAATCAAACGTTTTTTTTTAAATTGGATAATAATTGTGAAATCTAGAGGGACCACAAGCTAAAGAAAGGGGGATTTTGCGTATAACCAGGGGCCATAATTCAGGAAGTTACGATCCGATATGCGCAAATATCGAAAAGAACCAAGATCTTTGGGTTATAACCATGAATTTCAAGTTTCATCAAAATCGAATTAAAATTGTGACCTTTACAGGGTCCACAACCTTGATATATCATTTTTTAACAGTATTCGCGTACAAACGGCGGCCATTTTGTATGGCAATTTTGGTCTGATTTTCCCGAAATTCGAACTCAACCTTCCTTACGGTGTAACGGTAATGTATCAAACGTTTTTTTAAATTGGATAATAATTGTGACCTCCAAGCTAAAAAAAAAAAAATAGGTTGCCAGGCAACGAAACATACGCCCACACAGCAGCCAAATCGTCCGGGCAGTCAACAAGAGTTGTCGCATATTAAGGTATTATCAGAAAATCATTAGAATTTGTTTGGTTTTTATAATCAAACGTTTTTTTTTTTAAATCAGATAATAATTGTGACCTCCAGAGGCACAACAAGCTAAAAGGGGTGATTTTTCGTACAATCAGGGGACATAATTCAGGAAGTAATGACCTGATGGGCGCAAATATCGAAAGGAACCAAGATCTTTGGGTTATAAACATACATGTCAAGTTTCATCAAAATCGATTCAAAATTGTGACCTCTATAAGGTCCACAACCTTTATATAACATATTTTCACACTATTCGCGTACAAACGGCGGCCATTTTGTCCGTCAATTTTGGTCCGATTTTCACAATATTCATACAAAACCTTCATAACCATGAAATGGAGATATAATCAAACGGTTTTTTAAATCGGATAACAATTTTGACCTCCAGAGGGACCACAAACTAAAAAGGGCGATTTTTTTGGAGAATCAGGGGCCATAATTCAGGAAGTTACGATTCAATTGGCGCAAATATCGAAAGGAACCAAGATCTTTGGGTTATAAACATGCATGTCAAGTTTCATCAAAATTGGTTCAAAATTGTGACCTCTATAAGGTCCACAACCTTGATATAACATATTTTCACACTATTCGCGTACAAACGGGGGCCATTTTGTCCGTCAATTTTGGTCCGATTTTCACGAAATTCGAATTCAACCTTCATAACCATGCAACGGTGATATAATCAAACGTTTTTTTAAATCGGATAACAATTTTGACCTCCAGAGGGACCACAAGCTAAAAAGGGCGATTTTTTGGACAATCAGGGGCCATAATTCAGGAAGTTACGATCCGATGGGCGCATATATCGAAAGGAACCAAGATCTTTGGGTTATAAACATACATGTCAAGTTTCATCAAAATTGGTTCAAAATTTTGACCTCTATAAGGGTCCACAACCTTGATATAACATATTTTCACACTATTCGCGTACAAACGGCGGCCATTTTGTCTGTCAATTTTGGTCCGATTTTCACGAAATTCGAATCCAACCTTCATAACCATGGAACGGTGATATAATCAAACGTTTTTTTTTAAATCGGATAACAATTTTGACCTCCAGAGGGACCACAAGCTAAAAAGGGCGATTTTTCGGACAATCAGGGGCCATAATTCAGGAAGTTACGATCCGAATGACGCAAATATCGAAAGGAACCAAGATCTTTGGGTTATAAACATGCATTTCAAGTTTCATCCAAATCGGTTCACAATTGTGACCTCTACACTGTTCACAACCTTGATATAGCATATTTTCACACTATTCGCGTACAAATGGCGGCCATTTTGTCCGTCAATTTTGGTCCGATTTTCACGAAATTTGAACTCAACCTTCATAACCATGTAACGGTGATATAATTAGACGTTTTTTTAAATCGGATAACAATTTTGACCTCCAGAGGGACCACAAGCTAAAAAGGGCGATTTTTTGGACAATCAGGGGCCATAATTCAGGAAGTTACGATTCAATTGGCGCAAATATCGAAAGGAACCAAGATCTTTGGTTTATAAACATGCATTTCAAGTTTCATCCAAATCGGTTCAAAATTGTGACCTCTACACTGTTCACAAGCTAAAAAACGTGATTTTTCGTACAATCAGGGGCCATAACCCATGAAGTTACGGTCCGATACATGCCAATATCGAAAGGAACCGAGATTTTAGGGTGATAAACCTATATTTTAAGTTTCATTGAAATTGGATAAAAATTGTGACCTGTAGACTGTTCACAAACAATTGTGGACGGACGGACGAACAGGGGCGACGACAATATACGTCCACATGAAAATGTGGGCGTATAAAAAGGCGATTTTGCGTATAATCAGGGGCCATAATTCAGGAAGTTACGATCCGATATGCGCAAATATCGAAAGGAAGCAAGATCTTTGGGTTATAACCATGAATTTCAAGTTTCATCAAAATCGAATCAAAATTGTGACCTCCACAGTGTCCACAACCTTGATATACCATTTTTTAACAGTATTCGCGTACAAACGGCGGCCATTTTGTATGGCAATTTTCGTCCGATTTTCCCGAAATTCGAACTCAACCTTCCTTAGTGTGTAACGGTGATATAATCAAACGGTTTTTTAAATCGAATAATAATTGTGACCTCCAAGCTAAAAAAAAGGCGATTTTGCATATAATCAGGGGCCATAATTCAGGAAGTTACGATCCGATATGCGCAAATATCGAAAGGGAGCAAGATCTTTGGGTTATAACCATGAATTTCAAGTTTCATCAAAATCGAATCAAAAGTGTGACCTCCACAGGATCCACAACCTTGATATACCATTTTTTAACAGTATTCGCGTACAAACGGCGGCCATTTTGTATGGCAATTTTCGTCCGATTTTCCCGAAATTCGAACTCAACCTTCCTTAGGGTGTAACGGTGATATAATCAAACGGTTTTTTAAATCGAATAATAATTGTGACCTCCAGAGGGACCACAAGCTAAAAACGGTGATTTTTCGGACAATCAGGGGCCATAATTCAGGAAATTACATTCCGATAGCCGCAAATATCGAAAGGAACCAAGATCTTTGGGTCCACAAGCTAAAAACGTTATTTTTCGTACAATCAGGGGCCATGAAGTTTTGATCCAATACATGCCAATATCGAAAGCAGCTGAGATCTTTTGGGGATAAACCTATATTTCAAGTTTCGTCAAAATCGGATAAGAATTGTGACCTGTAGAGAGTCCACAAACAAATTGTGGACGGACGGACAGGGGCGACGACATAATACGTCCACATGAAAATGTGGGCTTATAAAAACTAAATCAAATTTGTTTCCATGGAAATACAAAAGATAGAAATCCCAAATAGCAAAAGACACAACTACTGTAATGGGTTGATGTGTGTACAAAGTTTCAAAAATATATCTTGAACGGTTTATGTAAAACGAAATCCGGACCGAAGGACGACGGAGGGATCCCATTTCAATATCCCTTCCTAACTTCGTTCAAAGTGAATTAGAAATAAATATAAAGAATTTTCAGTCAATTTGTTGAATTGTGGTGAAGCGTACATATTTTTGGTACAACTATCAGAGAATGAGACCATATCAGTTTGCGCTTTAAGTTATGGATGCTAAAATACTTAAGATCTGATGCAATAGCATTTTTGGAAAACTCATTTTAGTTAATGATTGCCTCACTCTTTAAATTCGGGTGACAATGGTAATTTTCGGGCAAATAGCCTCATAAAAGGCGGAATTTGCTCTTGCATAATGCCTCTGTATAAAGTTGAAAACCCATTTATTTTTACAGATTTTCATGCACTTGTATTTTACGTAGGTCATTTAATTTGTTTAAATAATTTTATTTTTTTTAGATTATACCAAGTTTCAATATAATTGACTATTTCGATGGATAAGAGCAAAATTAATAACTATGTCAAAGAACAATTCATTATTAAAAAAATAGAGAGCAAAAACATATTTTGAATCAATAAAATAACTTACCAACAACATGTAGGAACCATTTTAAAATTACGTTTAGCAAAATGTAGTTTAGAAACATGTTTCTGTTTCTCCGATGAACGTTGGAATGAATCAAATTAATAGACCATTCTAGATATACTTGATATAAACTGTATGATAATTACTAAATATTAAACTAGTCCTTAATGGAAACCCGTTAAAGTAGTAAGCACTGTTTATATCTATATTGGTAAAGCCGAATGCACACGATCGAACATTCATGAAACCATTACTCCGATCAATTTGTTCGCTGTCTGTGGGTTAAAAAACACGAACAAAAGTGCTTTAGTTATTTGGAACCCCGTGTCCTCATCTGCGTTGAAGCCGACCGAACATTCGCATAACATTTTTTTCCACACAGCACCAATCAGCAAACACACACAAATCACTTGATATTCAAATGTCATGTGAAATGTATGCCATTTTAAGATCACGTATGTTAATTTATATACGTCATTGGGTGGTAGTTTATGGTAGTCTGCGGGCAAGAAAAACAAAATATCTGTTCGGTGTTTTTGTTCGTCGTCATAAATGTTCCATTGTCTGTGTTTGGCTTAAGTGATAAATATTGTCCGAAGACTGGACAGTCCGAGGCTATTATCCAATTTACTATATAGCACCATAGATAATCAATTAATGGACCGTATTATAAAACAAGCCACAAAATATTTCGATAGGCTTTTAAAACAACATGCACTTACATCGATGTGACAAAACAGTCCAAAATATTTATTTAGCAAGATGTCTTCAAGTGGAGACGGGTGCAAAAGAGTAGGACGTTAAACCCCATTTGATTTCAAGTGGAGACGATAATATGTTCACAAAGAAAAAGTTAAGCGCCATATGTATTTTTCACAATGACTTGTCTTACGGGCGTCCTCTCCGCACGTTTACTTAGCCAAATAGCTCTGGAAAGTCTACGGATGCAAGGAAATGACGGATAATTGTCTTGGCGGACGCCCCTCGCCCTCAACCCCCTCGCACCTGCGTGCCCCGTCTCCGCATTTTTCGCCCCCACCCCTTTTGGTCCCTGACATAATCTTGGAAAAACAAATGTCGTTTGCAAGAATGCATCTTTGCAATTCACTATCGTCAATGAAGATGAAAAATATCATTTAAATTCCACAGAAGACGTTGATGACACAAATCACCAATAGTGGGTAAGCAAGCTAAAAACGTGATTACTTGTATAATCAGGGGCCATGGACAGTTTTATAAATAATATACGATTGTTTGCGAAAAGCGTCGATTCTCCTATATACTGGTTAAAACATCAACGGGTGAGGTAAGATCTATACCAACTGCCGTGATGAGATCGTTATTGCAGCGGGGAAAAATTGCTAAATAAACATATAGATTACAATATAAAGGATAATTAATAAACATCTGCTTTTATTTCTTGTCCTCTGAATTTACAAAGAATTGAATTGGACGTGGCTCTGTCCCTGGTGTCGCTACAAGCACCAAAATAAGTAGTTGCCGTTTGAGGCTATACGGAATACATATTTCAAGTTCCAAGATGATACATTCATGCTCCAAAGTTTCAAGATGATCCATTCAGAATTGCGGCCCGTAGAGAATTGGCGTGGCGGCTCTGCCTCATGGGTGGGCATGCACTAACAGCAATAATGATCATCCTTAGGGTATAAAAAGGGATATATTTCTCGTAGATGATAGTCATCAGTACTTATTACGTCCCCAGTAGAGTCGCCAACATTGAAGTGGTATTGCAAAATTCGAAAGGGCAACATAAATGTATTATCTATGTAAAGTGCACGGATGTTCTTATAAGAGTAAACAAATCTTATAACATGCATCATAAACTACATATCGATAACTTGGCCCAAATTTCAGAAACTGGAGTGTACTAGGTTTAAATTTACTGCGGAATAAGGACACGAACAGAGCCATCATCCTAAAGATGCTGAAATATAACATTAATTTGTTAGTTATGTAACGACTTCAAATGAGATGCAGCACTGCACAAAAGCCCGACGGTTGTTATTTTTTACTTCATTTTTTTTTTTTTTTTTTTTTTTTTGCTTATTTAAAGCTTAAAACCAAAACAGAGATTGATAATTACGGCAAATAATAATAACTATTGTCATGTACCTTGTCGGTGATGAAGGGCGTACCTAAAGCTTGCTAACTAAATGAAATGATTATCGATCTTAAAGGAACTTAATAGTGTTAGTTTTACAAATGGATGCTTGAGGTAATAATAACTCAATTACTACAGATAAATATCAATTATTTACAGGGTCTTAGAATTCTATTTGTTAACTTTATTGGAGGCTGGGCTGGTGTTCAATACTTGGCATATCTGGATCATAAATACATGTAAAACGATCTTTATTTTGAGCTAGACGAATCTTATTAAACTCTGCCTTGGTTTAATTTTTGTATCGCTCAATTATTATCTGCAATAAACTTTCAGGTTGACGCTGCTTAGAATGATTTATTAATTTGGTTCTATCGAAAGGACCAGGAAAATGTTTTTTGCCTTCATTTTGCTTGATGTAATATTGAAATGGGTACTGAATGTTGGTGGTAAGTAGTTTTATTGTTTAACAAAACTATTTTTTTTTTGTCTTCTATTTGGTCTATATGCACAATTGCTAATTTAGTCTGTATAAAAATCGCCCCGGACGAAATTCAGAATCACACTGTGTAATCGCTCAGCAGGTCAGAATTTTAATGAATTTAACCGCACTTGGTGGGGTTATCCATATTATCATAGACAGAAACAATAAAAATCCAGTCGTGGATAAGTTGTTCAGGGAGTTATTATCCCCGTCATCTATTGGCTACAGTTGGAGTTTTGTGCGTGAGTACCCTTTACATCTTGAATGACCTTTCGATTTAATTAATTTGGGTTTTTAAAAAAAAATCTTGACAAACCAGGCAGCAAATGATCTTATTTCATATTCAAATGTAAGCAAAACTAAGAGTTTAGATAGAAATAAAATAAAGCCCCAAAAATACGGGGACATAAATAAAATTTAACTCTATTTGGTATATTTGGACTAATATGTGCGGTAAAAATATAGTTTATTGTATTTGTCTGAAAGTCTAAATTGGTCTATTAATTAGTCTAAAATGTTGGGGTTTAAACGTATAGTAAATGTATAGCATGATTTGGCGCCAACCATGGTTGTAGATACACAAATAGAAGGGACCAAAGACTCTGATTTCTAAACTATATAACCATGTTATCTAACTATACAATCATGATATAAATGTGTGAAGTGAAGAAAATTTGTAAGCTCATTTACATCCGCCCGCTTACTCTGCCCAATGAATTATAATAGATTCAACTGGAATCAAAGAGATACTTTTGGCTCTTTTAACCTGGTTTTGTTAAAACAACCAATTGTGTCTAATAAATAAATTTCCTTTATCAATGCAATTACTGGTGGCATTACTCAAATGAATGCCTCAATTTTCTCCACCAATACTGTTCATTTCAATGCCTGATCTTGTTTGTATCTAAATGTACATTGTTCAAGAGGATGTTGCGATTAATTCTTTTCGAATTTTATGTATTTTGTTATTTTATTTACATTCTAGCGACCACCGAGACCATGAAGACATGCATTCCTACGGGTATTTGTTTCGAAGTCCCGGCATTTCGATCTGTACCAATCACCAATTGCACATGCTGGTTGAATGGTTTTGGCGTGAATATATGTGCAGATTTTCTCGTTAATAACCAACTAAACAGATCATCGAGTGTAACAATTAATGATTTGGAGGGCGATATTACAAATACAACAATTCTCCGAAATATTCTACTATACATCATAGAACACAGTAATTGCAGACAAATTCATACCACAAACGATGTAACTAATATAACCATCATAGATACCTGTCCCAATGAATATCAATCCAGTCCAGTTATCAAACATTTATGCGAAACTTCCGAGAAAGAAGAATTACCCCTGGTTGATGTTTCTGCAGTGACATTTCGAAATATCCATTGTGCTTTCTGTCATGGTTTGGAAGAATCAAAAGCACTAGAGACACTAAATCCTTGGACAGCAGAAATTCTTTGTGAAAATGACACCGAGTATAGGTGGGATGATATAGAATTTGGGTTGACTAAAGGAACATGCGAGAAATCGTTTACTCAACCACAAATACGGACCTCATTCTGTCACGTTAATTTTCGACAAATCCTTGACACCGATTGTCGTGTATGCTTGTCAGTTCTTCGAAACGGTGAGGAGTACACTAACGAAATAAACTGTATGTTGTGTAGATTCAGTGTTATCGTTGCTAATCGTTGTGGTACTCACGGATCGAGTTTCGCTAAATCATCACTTACAAATCTCTTCAAGCTCCCAAATAATTTAGAAGTTCAAGTCAAAATTAATGGGGGACTGTTTAAGGCTAGTGATATATGTAAGAATAACGAGAATTTCGACATTCTGTTTCAGAAATGTAGAGAATTCGTTTGTTCGTTTGGAAAGTATGCTAAAAAAGGCGAATGTCATGCAAACAAAACAATCTATGTCTCTCCTGACTCTCAACCTGTTCCGGAAGGTTCTGACACATTGCTATTGACAATTCCCCAAACAATTCTTTCAAGTTCAAAAGAAAACATTCGCCAATTAAGAACAATGACGCATGTCATACATGGACCTAAAAACAAAACACGACACAAAATATTACTAGCTGAATTTATGTTAAAAACCAATGGCGTTCGCTTGGAAGACTTTTTAGATTTACTAGGAACATTAAAATTCAATACCCGAAACGTAGCCCACTCACCATTTTTGTTTCTAAGTATTTCTAACCAACATAATCTCAACATGTCAAACTCAACCTGTCTTCAATGGTCCTTTCAGTGTTTTGCAAAGGCCGAGATTCATTTCCTTAAGCAGACTATGTACGCGAAAATCGAGCATTTTGAATCGAATCGAACACTCATGTATCCAGTGAATAACGTTTACTTTGATTTGGCCATTCATCCTTTTGGGGGTAACTTCACGTTTCATGAAATCTGTGTTTGTGCTCCATCCGATATGTATAATGTATTAAATTGTACGTTCCCATTACGCAAATATTATCCTACTGAATATAACATTGACGACAAAGGTATGCTTAAGATACTTGGACACCAACTGGAATTTAAGGAGCATGAGTATTATACTCAAGATGAAGCAGCTTATGTTTGCTACAGTCCAAACGAAACACGTTCTTTCTTTAAGCTAGATCATGTTCAAAGATATATTTCTCTTGCATGTTCCGTGTTGTCTATTGTATGTTTGATAGTAACTGTTATTTTATCTTTAATTTTTGAGGAACTCCGTACATTGCCTGGAAAGTTAACTATTGGCGTTTCTGTATCGTTGATATTTGGTCAAGGGTTACTGCTTGTTCCTGATTTGGGAAGCCAAGCTTGTAAATATATTGCTGCACTAACACATTATAGTTGGCTCTCAGCCTTTTCGTGGATGAGCTGCCAATCTATCAACATGTTTTTGACGTTTCAATCCAGTAACATTCAGAATACCCGGAATGCATTCAAAAAGTATCTATTGGTCTGCTTGCTCATTCCATTAACGATTATTGTTGTATGTTTTGTAATGGATACCATTGCTGGTGATCACATGCACGTTAGATATGGTCTGATATCATGTAGCTGGATGGCCGATACCAATGGTTATATTTTTGCCTTCTTTATACCAGTTGGTCTCAGTCTTGTGGTAAATAGCGTTTGTTTTGCTCTCACATTATATTCAATTGAAAAAACCATGACGATGTCCCAAAAGATCACCGGTAGACAGCGCGATAAAAAGAGATGTCTCATATACATTAAATTGTCGTCTGTGATGGGGTTCACGTGGGTTTTTGGTTTCATTGCATCTTTTTTAAATGTTAAATTACTGTGGTATGTTTATATCATACTAAACGGTCTTCAAGGTGTGTTTATATTCTTATCATTTGGTTTAAATACAAGGACACGTAAACGCCTAGCTGAACGTATGTCTACCATGAGAATCAGTAACATGTTCAGTTCAGAGTTAAATGAAAATGGACAAAGCAAAGGTACTCAATTGTCAGTAATAGGCGACTAAATAGTCGTAATCTGTAAAGTAGTTGTACCGACATAAGAGCATTTTCAGGTGGACGTATTATGCCGTCGCCCCTGTCCGTCCGTCCGTCCACAAATTGTTTGTGGACTTTCTACAGGTTACAATTCTTATACGATTTTTACGAAACTTGAAATATAGGTTTATCCCCACAAGATCTCGACTCCTTTCGATATTGGCATGTATCCGATCGAAACTTCATGGATTATTGCCCCTGATTGTACGAAAAATCATGTTTTTAGCGTGTTGGACCCTATAGAGGTCACAATGTCGAACCGAATTTGATGTAACTTGACATGTATTTGAACCCATCGGATCGTAACTTCCTGATTATGGCCCCTGGTTGTCCGAAAAATCGCCCTTTTTAGCTTGTGGTTCCCCTGGAGGTCAAAATTATTATCCGATTTCAAAATCCGTTTGATTATAACACTGTTACATGGTAATGAAGGTTGAGTTCGAATTTCGTGAAAATCGGACCAAAATTGACGGACAAAATTGTCGCCGTTTGTATGCGAATAGTGTGAAAATATGTTATATCAAGGTTGTGGACTCTATAGAGGTCACAATTTTAATTCGATTTTGATGAAACTTGACATGTATGTTTATACTCCAAAGATCTTAGTTCCTTTCGATATTTTCACCCATCGAAACGTAACTTCCTGAATTACGGCCCCTGATTGTCCGAAAAATCGCCCTTATTAGCTTGTGGTCCCTCTAGAGGTCAAAATTATTATCCCATTTAAAAAACCGTTTGATTATATCAACGTTACATGGCAATGAAGAATGTGTTAAAATTCGGACAAAATGGCCGCCTATTGTACGCGAATAGTATGAAAATATGTTATATCAAGATTGTAGAGGTCACAATTTTGTTCCGATTTTGATGTAACGTGACATGTATGTTTTTAACTTTCTGAATTATGGTACCTGATTGTCCTAAAAAATCGCCCTTTTTAGCTTGTGGTCCCTCTGTGGGTCAAAATTATTATCCGATTTAAAAAAAAAAACGTTTGATTATATCACCGTGAAGAATGTATTCGACTTTCGTGAAAATCGGACCAAAATTGACGGGACAAAATGGCCGCCGTTTGTATGCGAATAGTGTGAAAGTATGTTTATATCAAGGTTGTGGATCCTATATAATAGAGGTCACAATTTTAATTCGATTGTGATGAAACTTGAAATACATGTTTATAACCTAAAGATCTTGGTTCCATTGCATACCGGATCGTAACTTCCTGAATTATGGCCTCTGATTGTACGAAAAATCGCCTTTATTAGCTTGTGGTCCCTCTGGAGGTCACAATTATTACCTTATTTAAAAAAACGTTCGATTATAAAAGCCAACAAATTCTAATGATTTTCTGATAATTAATATGCGACAACTCTTGTTGACTGCCCGGACGATTTGGCTGCTGTGAAGGCGTATGTTTCGTTGCCTGGCAGCATATTTTTTATTGTGATGATCACTTTGTATAATAATCTTCATTTCACATACTATTTTCTCGCTCTCAGGTATCCATAAATGAATTTCCTTATATGAAACACATTTTGAAGAAGCTTTTTACAAAAATGTCCCAGCCACCATTTTTCCCAATAGACAATGCTAAATAAATTTCTTTTCTTACTCCCAAATATATTTTATTGCCAATTATTATATGCATGTAATCGTGAAGATTTAAAACCATATTTACTTAATTCTGAAATTGGTTTATTATTGCCGTTTCCCCTCTAATGAATATTAGGCAATATGATTCAGAAAATATAAATTCAACCTTTTCACATCGATTCTAGGTCAAATAATCCCAAACTTAAAAGACTGGCATGCAAATAAAGAAAAAACTACCAGAAAACATCACGTTATACTGAATACCGGAAAACACCGGAAAAACACTGAAGACCGGAAAAGGTCCTCTGTGTGCAGGGGGGGGGGGGGGTAGTGTTGGGGTTAATTTTTTCGTGTGTTTTCCGGAATTTAGTGTTTTCCCGATATTCAGTATAACATGGACATCTGATAATTTCTCTCAAACTGTGTTGTCGGTTTTATTTAGCAGCATTGTATCATTCATCATGACGATTGACATTAACACCACCGTACCTTCGGGAATAGTTCTATTATGTTTTTAAGGTAAAGCTATATATACATTAATGTAGTTGATTGGTAAGAGAGCTATATAATTTACTACGCTTGTTTTTAAACCATTTTTAACAATATGTGTGTGTATACATGTATGTTATAACGAACAATAAACGCATTATACCCTAATTCAACAACAAATATGTTATGTTTCATTTAACTTTCAACGTGAGTTTAATTCCGGTCTGATAATCAGGCCAGGGATTGATATGGTAGCTGCTTATGTAGAAGGATTGGGTCGTCGAATAAATATATAGTTATGCCTGTCAAATCCTCAGATTTCAAAGGAAAGGTGCCCTTCCCCAAACTACCTCATCTTTTTGATGGCAGGTAATACAGCTCAAAAGTTCTAGTTGTATTGTTTATAATGATTAATTATGACATCATCAAACCTCCCAATTTATATGGAAAAACTTCCTTGAGCCTGTCCATTATTTTACCTGTGACAGCTGTTCCGAAAGAAATGTGCATACCCCACACCAAGCAATGAATGCACCAATATCGACTTGTAGCTTGTTCTCAAAACTGGACAGCAATATTAAATTAAACTGTAATAATGCAAGTTTGTTGGTCATGATTTATGAATTGTTATTATCCATTATATTGGCAATTGCATCCATATTTTGCGGGTTGGGTGGCCGAATGGTTAGCACGTGTGTGCTGTATCATAAAGCCTGTCAACTGGCGTGGTCTCGAATCCACATGCAAGAGTTGTGTCTCGCGGTACGCGGTAAAGTCTAACACTTAGAGTCAACGGCAGATTTCGTCAAGATCGCGAGGTGTAACAGAGCTAGTGCCCGTGATTGATGGCGAGATTGTGGGTTAGGGTAAGCGCTAGTCCTGTTTACATTGTGTGACGTTGGACCAAATTTGCAGTTGATGGTATACATTTTAGGGCTGTCCCATTGAATCAATGTCGAAAAAAATTGGAGAACAGTCAATTTTACTGGACGACTTTTCACTGCTAAACGACGGGGTGTCAATCCGGGTGAAGGCCTGTAAATTGTAAAGTCTGTACATTTCGTTTCTTGTATGACCGACATTCCTGAATGTGGACGTTGACCTACAGTTAGAATGTCATGGCTGCGAAATTGTAATTTGATAGGAGGGGACGTATTTTTAACAGCGTGTTGTGTCGAACATACTGACTCTAGCGAAGTAAGCAAGGTCTTACCTTCTCACTAACATGTTCGTTTACTTTGTACATGCGTCCACACGGATTGACACCCCATCGTTTAGCAGTGAAAAGTTGCCCAGTAAAATTTACTGGGGCGCCAATTTTCTTTCGACATTGATTGAATGGAACAGTTTCTGAACGCTCAGGGTGAGTGTAATGAGACCGACGTTCAGAGCTGAACTATAACATGACAAGACCATAATCAACTCCCAATGCCATTAGCCGACTCCTGGCTAGATCCATTTCGTTTGCCATCCCCGTCCATACCATCATTTGTGAGTACAGACGTTGGCTATGAAATCTTGTTGCAGGTGATGATGGAAACCGTTAAGAAATGGCAGATGGTTCAGCAGTTGCAACTTTCTTGGTGAGAATTATATGGCACAGTGCTGGTAGCGTGTCATTTGATTTGCCATTAAATGGATCAACCATCAGGTCTTTGCCAAAATCTGATATGTCCTTTTGAGATTTGTTTTGAAAGGTGAATGCACTAGGACATGACAGGATCAGATTTCAGACTTTTTTTTCCGATGCCTACAATCCTTGAAATTGAATCCCAGCCTGAGTAAAAATGTACAAAGAGCAACTCGTTGTACACAGGTCTATGTTATACACTTTGTGTTCTTGTGACTGCTTGTTTGAACGGAAGTAGATGTCTGTTCAGCACTAAACTAATGAATGACAACACTCAAGAGGTCGATACCGAGGAGGAGGATGACACTCAAACTGAACACTTCGAAACTTTTTCTATGATAATGGACAGCTGAAGGTCATGAATTCAATTTCATAATGATTAAAGAGTTCAGTGATACCCGGAGTTAACTTAATGTGTTCCTTGTCCCCCAAAACCTGGGGATAGACATCAAGATCATCAAATTTGAGTCAATGGTTATGGACTTTCGGTCACTTGGAGGTGTTGGCGGCCATTATTGACAGGACATGCCCACATCATTTTCAATGATCTTAATGTGTTCTCTGCTCCTAAAAACCTGGGGGGGGGGGGGGCTAGTGGTCTAGAGTGCCGCGCTTCGACCTCTAGCTGGCCGGGCACCTCTGGCTTGCGGCTGTGGTTTCGAGCCCTGGTGTGAGCGTATGGAGATAGGGGCGCCTTCTTAACCTCGTGGGTTTCCTCCGGTTTCCTCCCACTGCTAAAGACCCCTAAGCGCAAGCGAATTATTGAAATAAAATTAAACCATATGTTAGTCCCGAAATGACCTAGTTTGTGTTGAGTGGACGTTAAACCCCATTTCTCTCTCTCCCTAAAAACCTAAGAAAAGACACCAAGATCACCAAACTTGAGTTGATAGTAACATAGGTATGATCTTTTCAAGACGTTTCGGTGGTCATTTTTGACGCCATCTTGCCAGAATCAGCTGAGAAACCTTTTGTTGAAATTTTTGGTGGGTTGAGGGGGGATTTTCCATATATTGACCTGACTATCTCATTACTCAAGTCCTAGGTTTGCACTGTACTTTGTTAATCGTACATTTAATTAATACAAGTTTTTGGCCCCACTGTAACTGGTCATAGCCCTCTCCTCTCCTTTTGCATTGGGCATTTTTTTTTTTTTTTTTTTTTTTTTTTTTTGTAGTAGAATGGACGAAGGGGGGTTTGATATAACATTATTTTTCTGAAAGGTTTTGTTAAGTCCTTGCGCACAATGCGCGACGGGCTTGGTGACAGTGTAAGTGGAGTGAGCATACTACATAACGTGTATTGGCATACTAGTTATTTTCATAACTGTTTTTTGGGGGAGCGCTACGTCTGCTCCCCCACAGTCATTGATCCCTCCTAAAGGCAACTAGTATGACATTGATCCCTCCTAAAGGCAACTAGTATGAAACTAACGCTTTTTCACATCTCGTTTCTAAGGCTATTTTAGAATCCTTACCGTCTATTTTTCACGGAGATTCCTCTTTGATCACCACAAGGAATCATTTCCTGTCACATCTGACACAAATTTATAATAACCCAACACTATTTTCATGTAGAATTGTGCACTATAAAACAGTACACAACTTTCATTCAAACCCAGGCGCCATTTTTAACTGACGTCTGCGCAGACCGGTTCATAGCTGCTCTCAGCCAGTATTCCAAATTTAGGAATGGAATTTTTACCGTAAACGAAAATTCGTGCTGTACACCAATTGACACTGATTGACAACGGACTAAACTAACTATCTGATACCACTAAAGTTTTTTTTTTATTCAGCAAACATGAACAATAATTACTTAAAATCTTTAAGTAAAATTGAACAAAAATATTATATTGACCTTTATAAGATATTTAAAATCTCCTAAGTAATATCAGATAATTAAATGTTGTGAAGTAAAATAAAAATGTACCCCAACCATTCAACACACATGACGAATTATTACATAAAACCTATCAAACGGAACAGCACGTTTTATCCAAAAGGTATCTCAAATATTCAATAAATAAATAAAATGATGTAAATAAAAAAAAACCCCACAAATTATAAAAATACAGTTAATAAATAAGAGAGGAATGTACAAGTATTGGATTTTTTTTTTTAAATTTAATAAAGTAATACAAGGTAATTGAATGATATTTGTCAGTAAAATAAAAATGTACCACAATTTAGGAATGAAGTGATACCGTAGAAATTGTTTTTGAAGATATAACTATAACTTGTTATGACTGATATTAATATCATCTGAATCCTGTTACCGCTTTGCCATAATGGGAACACTGACTTTAGAAAGTAGGCCCATGTGTGTTGAATGGTTGGGGTACATTTTTATTTTACTTGACAACATTTAATTATCTGATATCACTTAGAAGATTTTAAATATCTTATAAAGGTCAATGTAATATTTTTGTTCAATTTTATTTACGGTAAAAATTCCATTCCTAAATTTGGAATACTGGCTGAGAGCAGCTATGAACCAGTCTGCACAGACGTCAGTTAAAAATGGAGCCTGGGTTTGAATGAAAGTTGTGTACTTTTTTTTAGAGCACAATTCTACATGAAAATAGTGTTGGATTACTGTAAATTTGTGTCAGATGTGACAGGAAATGATTCCTTATGGTGATCAAAGAGGAATCTCCGTGAAAAATAGACGGTAAGGATTCTAAAATAGCCTTAGAAACCGAGATGTGAAAAAGCGTTAGTTTCATACTAGTTGCCTTTAGGGGGGATCAATAACGGTGGGGGAGCAGACGTAGCGCTCCCAAAAAAACAGCTATGAAAATAACTATTGGCATACTATTCAGACAGATTGGGTTTCACAAATAGGACATTCATATCAGCATTTCAATTATATCACTGGTCTGTTTTCGTCTATGCTTTTGGACTGCACACTAATAATTTCTTCGAAGACCAAAAGTTGTTCTATGGGACTACAAACGGATATCTGACAATTCTATAAAGTAATTGAGCGTCATTAGATAAGAAAAGACGGAAAATATAAATAGTCCGTACATTCCCTTGTTCGTATTCATTGGGAGACTAGGGCGCATTAAACCATTTTTTTTTTTTGACATACATGTTTGTCCTCTTCCGTATCAAATGTTTTTATTAGAAGATCGCTTTAATTTATTGTTATATTGTTTGAAGACACATCACAGTGTTTAGTTAAGAACAAATATCCACAGTTTTGACATCCGTGCAACCACAAAAACACGCATGAGTCTGGATTCCCTATGCTCCTACAATTCGCCATAAATTGGTGGGATCAAATTCAGCTCTTGTGTAGTGAATTAAACAAAAATTTATCCAACATTCTGTCTTAATTCGGACAGCTCGATTTGCTGATGAGCGACTCTTGTCTGGGAAATCCATTGCGCCTCTGCATGGCACAGTCAAGTTTCGAACACTGCTCCCATGAAGTTTGAATTCCTTTTATACGATAGACCTACAGAGTTGGATATTCTATTTTATATTCAAAGATATTTTTTAAAAAAAAATCAAAATGGATCAAGTTTGAATTCCTTTTATACGATAGACCTACAGAGTTGGATATTCTATTTTATATTCAAAGATATTTTTTTAAAAAAAATCAAAATGGATCAAGCGCAAGCCCTTGTTAATCTGGATTGTACATGCATACAAGAATTCCCTAGGCTAAACGAATTATTAAATGATATATAGTCTATAATGCACTGGGGCACATTGAACCATGGTTCAAAGTACTTCATAGACAGTAGATCAATCAATCTGCCCATCACTGTTTCATGATCAAAATTTAAAAAAAAAAAAAATCAATATGACCCCTTATATGGACCAAGCCAACGTTTATCTCGATTGTGGATTGGGCATATATGACCTGATTTTAAGTACAAGGATTTCCTAGGCTAAGCAGTTAAAATGTGTGTACATTTTCATATTAAGCGCTCGTTTGCCTAAAAATTTTTTAATAGAGTATGGCTACTGCTTATTGACGGAGAAATGGGTCTAAGAAGTAATCTCACTCCTTTGTATAGTCTTGGGTTGTCTAGTATTATTTATATAGGATATTTCCATGATGGTTAGATCTATCCATATGTTCAATGTGCCCCGGTCTCCCCTACCTTATAAAAACATGGTAATGTATTGACTTTTAATCTGTCTTCCTTTCCTGTTCTCTTGTCTAGTGGCAGTCAATTCTCTTTATGAATTGTCAGGTATCCTCTCACATTCTCACACAACACAACTTTTGGTCTTCGAAGGAATTATTAGTGCGCAGAAATTCGCCCATGTATCTGATATCACTCGTCACTTCAATCAGTTATAATATAGTGGAATTACTCGTGTTTTCCTTTGGCGTTCGTCACTTCCGATTCATGAAACCTTTATTACTCATCTATCGTAGCAATGATCTCTGTGTTAAAATTATTTTTGGAAAGTGTTTAAACAGTTCTATCACATAGGTGATAATGACTGACACCAATATTGTCCTTTGATCATAAATTATCTCAAATCTTACAGTAAATAGTTTTCAAAAATAGAGAGCAATATCTACTAAACAAGACCACAATATTAGGACCAGTGCAGTGACACTGTTTGCGAAATATGATAAATTTTATTTTCCCTTATTTCTTCGAAACAAGTGCAAAGGCGCGGGATGTTTGATGACCAGTCATCTTGTTTATCTTCAAATATCATTCGGAGTTCAGTAGAACATCATACACAGGGTTAACACATCATGTAGAACTATCAAGAGGTGTGTGACTCTTGCTACTTTTAAGCCGTTAGGTCTGAGTTAGAAAGGATATTAAATTCAGATCGCCCATATTTTACTGACTCCCAAAGTACTATTATAAATATTGTAGTCTCCTGTATTTAACCGCTGTAGTCGATATATAAACATAGTAACAACATAAACAGTGTTTCATAAAATCATTAGAATTTGTTTGGCCCATGCTAACGTTTAGTATACAAAACGTTTAATACCATGGATTTAGCTGTTCAAGTTACCAAAGATCATTAAACATCCATATACTTTGTCTCAAAACTCTGTGTATCACTCACTATAAAGTCGATCGAAACGATTATATTATTATGTAGGCGTAAACACGGTGTATAAATATAAAATCAATCAGACGATAACTATGGATCAGATTATATATCCTATGGTCTCTTAAAGCATCTCAAGAATTTTAACTCTGGCAAAAATTATCGGAAACCGTTGCAATCAATAGGTTTCTCCGTCTGATGACCTTAAACACTGAGTACAAATCGGCTCTCGGCAAACCTCGAAGGATTTCGGACAATCTAAACTCGGCTGTATGATGAATCCCGCCATATTGGAACTACTTTAAAGGTCCCGGATGAAACATGGCTGCGCCCATTCCAAACACAAGTTGGCGACGTATTTGGCTAGCAACCTATTCGACCGATCCAGCTGTAAGATAATGACGAAATTACACTTCTATTCTGAGCTGAAGGAATGGATAAACAATAATATATTCTACTTTCATTTGATAGACATAAGGTTGGATTTTATTGGTTGATAAATAGAGACTGTTGTCTTTACTCTAAATAGGTTTCCAACGAACAGGTTGCAGCTCGATCGGTCGAATAGGTCGCTAGCCGAATAGGTTCCCAATTTGTGTAATAGCGTCAAGTTTTCCTGTTAAAGTAAACCGGTAGCCTCTTCACAAATGTATGGGCGTAGGTACATAACACTTACTGGCATACATCCGAGACTAGATGTAGTTTACGGAATCTGTCGAGATTAGCCGAGTGTATAAATCGGATATTATCAATATTTTTTGAAGTGATCAAGGGCCATAACTCTGGCAGTAATTTTCAATAGGTTTCTGATGACCTTAAACACTGAGTATAAATCTAAGGTCAATCAGACTTAACTTTAGCCTCTAGAGCACCAACAAAATATTTCAGAGTGGTCAAGGGTCATTAATCTGACAGTAATTATCAGAATGTTGATAATTAATAGGGGTCTTTGTCTCGTGACCTTTAACGCTGTGCATAAATCCAAAGTCAATCGGATATTAACTTTAAGCCTCTAGAGCGCCCACAAGATTTTTCAAAGTGATCAAGGGCCATAAGTCTGGCAGTAATTATCGGAAATCGGTGAAAAAAAATATGATTCTTCGTTCGAGGATAATATTCTACAATATAATTAAATTAGATACTCTAAAAATACTTTACACCAAGTTACCGAAAAGTGTCTGGAAAATAAAGACTAGTTCTACGTCTTTAGAGCTAGCAAATATTTCTTTCCTAAACTCACGAAAGCGGCAAGGAAACGAAATAAAAGTAAATCTCAAATAATAATAAGTTAATCTTGCCGTGCTCATGAGTTTGAAAGTTAGAAAAGAAACGAATCTATTAGACCTAGCTCTGTACCAAAATCTAAAATTAAATCAAAGAGTGCAATCGAAATATTTGATCACGTTCACTGTAAAATAAGCACGAATGTCGAAGTGCGTAATCGGTGTATTTTTATTCAGAGGTGACCGGCCAGCTGGAGGTCGAAGCGCGGCACTCTAGGCCATCCCACCCCACCCCCTAATTAGTTTCAGCAAACTAATACCTTGACTAGGTTCGATATATTACTGAAAACAATAAGACCCCCTCCCCCTCTATTAAAAATATGACTAATGTCGACTGCATCAGTGTGGAGATGGAATTAATAAATGTAATAATGTGTATTAATATCAACATGTGACATTTTAAGTAGCAATTTGTTCATAAATAAATGAAGCAGATTATGGCTGGTTTAAAGACATACAGAGCTATTTTGAAAGGAGTAACATAGGCCATTCATTTATGTTTTACAATCTTCTACCCCATGACCTATACCAATAATTATCCACACTCTGTTCTATCTATTCGATATAGTTCAAGCGATCTAAGAAGTAGTTTCAGGGAAATAACCGATTGGAAAAATAATAATAATCCGAATCAATTAAATAACCAAATAGCGTATAGCATATAATTACATTGTCGAAAACTCTAATGAATACAGTATGCTGAAGTATTCCATAGTGTCCCCCGTAAATACAACAACCAATATGAAAGGTGACATGGCAACTCAAACGGATCGATGAATAACTGAATGACGCAGTTCAAAAATAAATAAAACCACGTTAACCAGACTTTCCGTGTTTTCACAATTACTTTTGTTATAGTTTATTTTGACACAATCTTGAATATTGATCCGTTTTTCTAAAAAAAAAAATAATAATGTCAATTAAAAAGATGATCGCAGAAACAGTAATTTGATGGCTTAGTGGTTTAGAGTGCCGCGCTTCTAGCTGACCGGTCACCTCTGGCTTGCGGCTAAGGTTTCGATCCCTGGTGTATGCGTATGTGGCATGGAGATAGGGGCGCCTTCTCAACCTCGTGGGTTTCCTCCGGGCACTCCGGTTTCCCCTCACTGCTAAAGACCCCCACGTGCAAGCGAATTATTGAAATAAAATAAAACCATGTTAGTCCCTAAATGACCTAGTTTGTGTTGAGTGGACGTTAAACCCCATTTCTCTCTCTCTCTCTCTTGATTCGTCGATCAACCACAGTAGTGTATACTATATCATTATCTAGGTAAAAAAAACACAACACAATTTATATGGAAAACAATCACTGGTTTATACACATATAGCACGACTTTTCGACAAGTATTCTCTTTTCGTTATCAAGTACAAACAATCATTTAAATGTTCCGGATTTAAATTCCAAAACTGGTGTCAATCGAGTGGAAAGGAGAATTTCGGAGTACAACGCATGTGTCGACTGTATAAAAATATATCAACCAATCATGACAGCTGAAACATAATTTTTACCTAGAAATACGTCACGATCCTACTCACTGTCGATTTGGGACGTTCTGGACTGTGAATCGAGCACCCCCCCCTCCCCCGTCAACGCGATACAGGCTATAGTTTAGACGGAAAGCATTTATAGTTTAGACGGAAAGCATTTTGTGTGCCATTTGTAACAAGGAACTCGAAGAACGACGCTAAAGAGCATGTGTGGTAAATACTATCGGTGTAGACTGAAATAATCTGTCACGAGAAGTTGCAATTGAGTTGAGACTTCTGTCGTATTTCGCCGAACATAACTGAAGCTAAAGATATTCCGCAAGTCGTGTCAAAAGGTGACCACGTATTCTTATATGCGCTGCGGTCCATTTGTGCCAATTTCTAGGTCCCTAATATATATTAGAGATTTGTCTTCCCTTCTTCGTGGCATGAAGCCACAATCATTCCCATCCCTAAACCAGGTAAAGATCGTCCGATCGCTTTAACTAGCTTTATTTGCAAAACCATGGAGAGCTTGATCAATCGAAGGATTATTTGGTAACCTGAGCCCAACAACCTCATTACAGACCTCCAATGTGGATTTCGGTCCCAAAGGAGCACTCTTGATCATCTTGTCAGATTTGAAACGTTCGTCAGGGACACTTTTATCCAGAAGCAACATTTAGTTGCAAAATTTTTCGATCTGGAGGTAGCTTATGATACTACATGGAAATATGGTATCATGCGCGACCTCCATAACCTCGGTCTGCGAGGTCGCTTACCTATCTTCATTAAAAATTTCCTGGAAGATAGGTCATTTAAGGTACGACTGGGATCAATATTCATTGACCCATTTCCTCAGGAAATGGGAGTTCCACAGGGAAATATTTTATCTCCAACACTTTTTGCATTAAAATTAACACCATCCCAGCGTACATAAAACAAGATACAAATGACGCTCTCTATATGTTGATGACTTTCAGATGTGTTATGGTTCTACTGACATGCGGAAACTCGAACGTAAGTTGCAGCTTTGTTTGAATTCACTTCAACAATGGGCAACCGAAAATGGATTTCGAATTTTTGAAATCCAACACCGTCTGCATACATTTCTACCAGAAACGAGGTTTCGATTATGGGTGTTGTGTATGGGTCTGCCGGCTAGACTCGTCATAGCCCCGTTGGAGCTGACGGCCCATAAAACAACATTTCATTTCATTTCAAATTTACGTTTTGAATTTCGATCCCGAAACTTCATGGCATTGTAACGTGTGTTTAAGGAATGCGCCTATATAAATTTTGAACATTTCTAAAACAAATTTAGGGAGTTAGATGGCTCTTTAGATTAAATCTTTAGCTTGTGACAGATATAAACGTGTTTATTTCATAGAATTTGATGCGTTGTTTGGTTTGTCGGATGCCAGTCTCAGTAGAAAGTTTTAAGCCAATAGATCACCCGTTCAAATATTATTACCACCTTGAAGGGGATAATAATAACGAAATAAATCAGCCTTCAAGGAGGTAAACGGCATGCCGTTTTACCGTTCGGTACATTTATTATCTTCATCATTGGAACATAAAGGCCAGACGTGTTATAGACGTAGTTTACAAGACATTATATACAATAAATTAATTGCCGAACGGAAGGCGAAACTGCAGCGCGTAAATTTGTCAGGTTTTTACCCTAGCCGAGCCTAAACAATAAAAAAAAATAATAATTTGAATAGAATCAAGAATAGGAAGAATGCTCGAGAAGATCGTCGAATCCAATAAGATCTAAATTGGTTCGTTTGGTTTTTGTTTTTCCTACTTTAACTTACTCGCATATGTTTGAATCTCCGCCAGGTCTTTCCAACCAATGATAATCTTCTTCTGAAAAAAACAGAGGTGAATCAAGGCTCTGATGGGCCCTAGGCAGCTCGACCAGCTGGTCCCTTGGCGAAACTGGTTTGCCGTAGTAAAACTAACACCACTGTAAGAGAAAAGAGGATATGCTGATGGAATAATGTCAAGCACTACAACTTTGTCAAACATTACCACGTTATTCGGCCAGTGACAATCTTTTGATGCTCAGAGGAGCACAGCAACAGCCAATTGCTGGATCAAATGAAAACAAAGTTGTTTTTATATTTGTTTTAAAGAAATGCAATATATTCTGTAATTCACTTCCACACATCTAAATTCACTTAGAATCTAAAACATCAAATTTAGGCATCTGCCTATTAGGCAACTGCCTACACAGCCCAAAGGGTAATCCGCCTCTGTATATTCCAGTATTGTAACAACACCAAGTTTAACAAGTTACTTTATGCAACAGGTACAAATATATTTTCACCCAAAGTATTAAAATAGGTTGCCAGGCAACGAAACATACGCCCACACAGCCAAATCGTCCGTGCAGTCAACAAGAGTTGTCGCATATTAAGGAATTATCAGAAAATCATTAGAATTTGTTTGGTTTTTATAATCAAACGGTTTTTTTTTAAATCAGATAATAATTGTGACCTCCAGAGGCACAACAAGCTAAAAGATAGGCTGACACTGCCAGGCAGGATACGCCCACATTTTTGAGAGATGGATAGAGAACAAGCAATACCTAAAGTGATTTTTCCTACATCATTAAGTCCTGTATTTCATACTGTATTGGGAGCAGCCATTTTGTTGGTCAGTTCCAGTCTGATATTCATGAAATTCGAAGCCGACAATGATTATGGTTTGACGGTACACAACCTAGAAATGTTACTTTTCGTCAAAATCGGATAAGAATTGTGACCTGTAGAGAGTCCACAACCATGATATACCATATTTTTACACTGTTCGCGTACAAACGGTGACCATTTCGTCCGGCAATTTTGGTACGATTTTCACGAAATTCGAACTCAACCTTCCTTACGGTGCAACAGTAATATAATCAGAGTTTTTTTTTAAATCAGATAATAATTGTTCGAGAGATAGACAGAGAACAAGCAATTTCGAAAGTGATTTTTCCTACAATCAAAGGCCATAATTCAAACTCAACCTTCCGCAGGGTGTAACGGTGATAGAGTCAAACGTTTTTTCAAATCGGATAATAATTGTGACCTCCAGAGGGACCATAGGCGATTTTTCGGACAATCAGGGGCCATAATTCAGGAAGTTACGATCCGATATGCGCAAATATCGAAAGGAACCAAGATCTTTGGGTTATAACCATGCATTTCAAGTTTTATCAAAATCGAATTAAAATTGTGACCTCTACAGGGTCCACAACCATGATATACAATTTTTTAACAGTATTCCCGTACAAACGGCGGCCATTTTGTATGGCAATTTTGGTCCGATTTTCCCGAAATTCGAACTCAACCTTCCTTACGGTGTAACGGTAATATAATCAACCGTTTTATTAAATCGGATAATAATTGTGACCACCAGAGGGACCACAAGCTAAAATAAGGCGATTTTGCGTATAATCAGGGGCCATAATTCAGGAAGTTACGATCCGATATGCGCAAATATCGAAAGGAACCAAGATCTTTGGGTTATAACCATGAATGTCAAGTTTCATCAAAATCGAATAAAAAATGTGACTTCTACAGGGTCCACAACCTTGATATACCATTTTTTAACAGTATTCGCGTACAAACGGCGGCCATTTTGTATGGCAATTTTGGTCCGATTTTCCCGAAATTCGAACTCATTCTTCCTTAGGGTGTAACGGTTTTTTTTTAAATCGGATAATAATTGCGACCTCCAGAGGGACCACAAGCTAAAAAGGGTGATTTTTCGGACAATCAGGGGCCATAATTCAGGAAATTACATTCCGATAGGCGCAAATATCGAAAGGAACCAAGATCTTTGGGTTATAAACATGCATGTCAAGTTTCATCAAAATCGGTTCAAAATTGTGACCTCTATAGGGTCCACAAGCTAAAAACGTGATTTTTCGTACAATCAGGGGCCATAATCCATGAAGTTTTCATCCGATACATGCCAATATCGAAAGCAGCCGAGATCTTTTGGGGATAAACATATATTTCAAGTTTCGTCAAAATCGGATAAGAATTGTGACCTGTAGAGGGTCCACAAACAAATTGTGGACGGACGGACAGGGGCGACGACAATATACGTCCACATAAAAATGTGGGCGTATAAAAATGGACTGTATTAGGCCCTAAATCAATTTTCAACAATTACAGCTGCATTTTTAATTACACTTATAAATCTAATAATACACCCAGAACGACAAGCAGCACTTTCTTTTGTCAGTCAGTTGAAATATCAACTCTGTTGGAGTTGCGTCCCTTTGGAATCCGACACGGTGCAGATTTCCAGGAATTGGCACTTTCCACGGGGATTTCCGTCCTCAGCAATATTTTAGATCATTAATTTAGTGTTTATTTCCATCATTGTAAGTTAAATAATACACCCTGAACGGCAAGCAACATTTCCCTTTGTCAGTCAGTTAACGTATTAACTGTGGTCTGTACCCATATTGTGATAGAGTTGCGTCCCTTTGGAATCCGACTTTCAACAAATTACTAAAAACCAACTTAACCACTTTTTCATTTCTACTAAGTTGAAAGGTCAGGTACTATTTCATTCGGGCTAAAATTTAAAACCGTTATTTCCAGGCCCGTGTCTCTAATCGGACGATTTAGCCTAGGCCTACTACTTAAATCTTTTGGTCTAAACTGTGATTACTAGATTAGGGTGATGTGAATTCTAACACGTAGCCCGTAGGTCCAGATCTATTTCCTGGGCGACCTTCGGATGTAGTATGGTTCAGACTACAGTCTGAACTGAACTATTCCGACAGGACTCTATCGTATGGTATAGCTGGTCACGACCACAGGTTGAACTATAGTCTCTTTCATCCAGAAAAATATTCTACGAATAGTAGACTGGATAAGTTGTCAAGATTTGAATATAAATATCGTTCATTGTCTAAATTATCTAGATTAAACAAGATGATGGACGCTCATGAATGACATTTCAAGTAATCCATTTTGATTGCATGTCAGTTCAATGTCTAACACTCTTATTTCTTTTTCATTGTAAAATTTCTCTCTTCATGGGCCTTGTCTATGGTTTTTTTTTTTGTAAATTTAATACTAATTCGTCGTCACGATTCATGTTTGTTTATAATTATGGGATTTATTGCGGGAAGGGGTGCAACTCTTACTTGACTTGGCCAGAAGGTACTTGATAATCAACCACATTAAAAACCAAACTCCCGGTTACGCATGGGCATTGGACTTTACCTAATATATTGAAAACTTTCCCGGACCCTCCTTAAGTTGAAGACTATAGGAGATTCTGGGTGACCGAGACTAGTTGAACTAGTGAGACTTATCTGGAGAGCATGCGCAATACATACTTCGGGTGTAGACTGGCATGACCAGATGCTATAGTGTACCATTTGAATGAGATATCTGGCGTATTTCACTGAACATAACTGATTTGAAAATAGTGTAAAAACGGAAACGCTTGAATGTAAATCAATTTATATACATTCATATTACCGGTGTTGTGTCATTTGTTAGGTCCCAAATATTAGCAATCACTTTAGGAGGCTTAAATCAAAATCAAATACCGACAGGCTGATAATATTTAAGTCAGCCATATTGTCTGACCTTAGTAATGATATGGTTAATTTGTTTTTCAGACAAAAAGAATTGACCCGACAAGAGAAAACATCGAAATATTAAAAAAAAATCATGTGATGAGGGGGTGATATTCTGTGGCAAATCATGTCATAAAAAAATCAAAGAGGTCCAAGCCAAAACTGGATTATCTCCAGAAAAAGTAAAAGTAATTACTATGTTATTTATTTTCATTAATATCACAATATAATTATTTTAATAATATCATAATTGAACCCTGTCGTACACGCCACACAAAATATTTGCATATTGTAATTGACCTGTTCGTCTGTATGTACCCAATTTTCATGTAGATTGTAGATTATTTAAATCATTTAGGATAATGTTTCTTATGACTAGGAAGGGTTTAGTACACACAATCCATTTTTTTTTTAAAAAAAATCGTTCTCAATTCATTGCACGCGAAACAGTGTAATTTGACTCTTTCGCTGACAAGGACAGAGATGTTAAATTTGGGTAATATCTGTAAAGTTTGAAATATAATTTAGCTTTTTCTCAACAGTTATATCTATCATGCCTTTAATGGCTATTTTTATACGATGTTTTAGAACTGGATTGACAATTGTTGGTCAAAACAATGTACAGCGTCATATACACTTTTCGCTTAAGATTTTAAAAGAGGACGGTAAGCAATATGATTGGTCAGCTGGGACACAACAACTTTTGATTCTAATTGAGGCCCGGGAGGGTATCGTGTTGCAATTCTGGTGCTACAATATCATTTGTATCTTGATTCCCCTCCAAGTCAATGCATACCAAGAAAGTAGCAGAATAAATGAGTAACTGATATTTTTAGTCCTGACAATGCCCGGAACTAAAAATGTTTAACAAAGATGATATTGATGTAAATCAAAAAAGGACCCCCAAAATTTAAGAGTGTTTGTGAGGTACCTATTGATCAGGGCTGCCGACAACCGGTCTGTATTTTGTCTGTTGCTAATCAAAACTTAAAATCTAACGTTTATGATTCGCAGTCATTTTGGATATTGATACGAAGATTTATCCCCGTTTTGAAGACTTGGATGCTTTCTCAACATTTACCAACAGCCCTGCTGTTAATGTTTGACGTAGATAAGAGTTAGAGATTACGTACCACACTGAAACAACAAAAAAAACCCTCAAAATTAAATACGTGAATCGTGAAAAGGTGAATTGCAATACACTGATCCAATGTTATATCATTCCAGCACTACGTGCTTGTATCAATACTTCTTCCAATTCTCAATGAAAAATATTTAATATTTTGTAAAATATACATATTTGGAGTATACTGTCTTTACTTTAATGAATAAATATTTATTTCAGGTAACACTGATTCAACAGAATTCCTGAAAAACATCAGTCAATGATAGGCGAGCACTGCCAGGCAGGATACGCCCACATTTTCGAGAGATGGATAGAAAACAAGCAATACCGAAAGTGATTTTTCCTACATCATTAAGTTAGAATTTGATATGTGCAAATATCGAAATGAATTAAGATCTTTGGGTTATAAAGGTGCATTTCAGGCTTCAAATTTGACTGGGGATCATGTTGCTAAGTGGGTAAGATGCTGGCTCGGTAGCCTTGAGGTTGGGTGTTTGATCCCTGCATTGGTTGACAAAGTAGCTGTCAATTTTGGTCCGATTTTCACGAAATTCGACCTCAACCTTCATTACGATGTAACAGTGATATAATCAAACGGTTTTTTTTAAAATGGGATAATAATTTTGACTCCAGAGGGAACACAAGCTAAAACAAAAGGTCATTTTTCGTACAATCAGGGGCCATAATTCAGGAAGTTACAATCCGATGCACAAATATCGACAGGACCCAAGATTGTAAAGTTGTAAACATGTGTTTCAAGTTTCATTAAAATTGAATGAAGATTGTGACCTCTACAGGGTTCACAACCTTGATATACCATATTTTTACACTCTTCGCGTAAAAGCGGCGGCCATTTTTTCAGTCAATTTTGGTCCGATTTTCACGAAATTCAAACTCAGCCTTCATTACCATGTAACGGTGATATAATCAAACGTTTTTGTTTAAACCGGACAATAATTTTTCTGACAATCAGGGGCCATAATTCAGGAAGTTACGATCCAATGGGTGCAAATATCGAAAGGAACCAAGATCTTTGGGTTATAAACATACATGTCAAGTTGGTTCAAAATTGTGACCTCTATAGGGTCCACAACCTTGATATAACACATTCTCACACTATTCGCGTACAAACGGCGGCCATTTTGTTTGTCAATTTTGGTCCGATTTTCACGAAATTTGATCTCAACCTTCATTACCATGTAACGGTGATATAATAAAACGTTTTTTTTTTTAAAATCGGATAATAATTTTGACCTCCAGAGGAACCACAAGCTAAAAAGGGAGATTTTTCGGACAATCAGGGGCCATAATTCAGGAAGTTACAATCCGATTGGCGCAAATATCGAAAGGAACCAAGATTTTGGGGTTATAAACATGCATGTCGAGTTTCATCACAATCGGTTCAATATTGTGACCTCTATAGGGGCCATAATCCATGAAGTTCCGATCCGATACATGCCAATATCGAAAGAAACCGAGATCTTATAGGGATAAACCTATTTTTAAAGTTTCGTCAAAATCGGATAAGAATTGTGACCTGTAGAGAGTCCACAAACAAATTGTGGACGGACGGACGGACAGGGGCGGCGACATAATACGTCCACATGAAAATGTGGGCGTATAAAAATGGAAAGAACTGACCGTTGAAAAACAAAGGATTTAGTGTAAAAGCAGCTTCGATCGGAGCAAATCCAGCTAAATTCAATGATCGCAAGACATTAATTAGGTTCGAAATGAGGGCCATAATGAAAGGTGTGAGTATGTACATTTGATAATGTTTTATAGCCTGACCACTATGAAAACCCAGATCTTATGTTACACTGTTTCAAGGATGAGTGAATTTAATTCGTTTCTATTATTACTTTTGACAGCAGGATGTTAAATCCCCTTTCATTTCATTTTGATACCTTTGGGTCTTCTGCAATGAAAATGCATCTGTTTACTACTGTCTTAATTTTGGTTTTCAACACAAATACAGCTTGCAATCAATTTTTCATTCGGCCTGTTTGGTCATGGCCAAATCTTGGACTATAGTACATGTAATATGCATTTTGTTAACAGCTCTACTGAAACATGTTCATATTACTGTCTCTTGGTCCGGATGTGGCTATGATTTTTGTAACTGAAACATTGCATGTCAATCTTTTTAAATTTTATATTTTGCATGGACTTTAGATCAGCACATTTGACGATTTTGGCTATAGCATTGGAGGCTTTGGGTGTGACGGTGACGGAACTGGACCAATGGCCTTTTACACGAACAATATGAAAGATTTTATTGATGTGGAATTCGAAAGAAATGTGTTTTCAACGTGAAAGTATTTGATATGGAAAATTATGTGCAGGATGTCAATATGTCACTATCAATAATTTTTTATATGGTGCAGTCAACTGTTTTAATAAGATTTGAAATGTTAACTTCTTTATCTTCTAGTTGAATCATCAGGAGAGGATACAAGAGTGCCCTACAAAGATATACTGTATGATGAAGGCATAACAGTTCAACATCAAGCTGGACACATGTTTAAATTTATTCTTTCTTTTCTGTTTCAAGAGTTTCTTTTGTTCTATAAGGTTTTGTTGTACATTTTATTTGGAGGTTGTCGTAATTGTTAACGCATAATAACCAGTATTTTCTCGCATTCCTCCCGTTTCTTGCTGTCCTGATGCACCTCATTTCCAAAAAGCATTTACATTATTGCATTTAATTTTGAAATATATTAATGTTTGTGTAGAATGAATGGTTTTATGAAATAAGATCTAAATTGTGTTAGAATATGCATTGTAATATTCAGTAGTGCCGTTATGTTAGTTCAAGTCTATGAGGTCATCGTTGGTGAAAGGAGATTACCTCCCCATGTGTTATGTTTTTTCGCTAATATTTGAGACCTAGAAATTGCCACAAATGGTTCGCAACGAATATAATAATATAATATGAATGTATACAAACTTATTTACATTCAATCGTTATCGTTTGTACTCTAAATTTCAAATTAGTTATGTTCGGCGAAATGGAGTGGCTATTTCGAGTATCTGTTTATTCAAGTCTACATACGCCGTTTGATTTGGTGCAATGTTTCTAGCCTTGTTCCTTGAGTCTCTTCCTAGAACTGGGGCTGAAACGCATTATGGTACACGATTCGTGTACCAATGGTAAAATGCTTATTTTGTTTTAAATATTGGATATCAAAATCCCATCTTTTCCAGGTAAAATGACAACGCCAGTGTTGATTTAAATTGACAAATAATTCGTGTTTTGAATGCCGAAGACTTCGGGCGATTTTGAGTTAGAGACTTAGCTACTTTAAATGTAGAACTAATTACTGGTGATATATTCAAATCCTATATTCTGTCTAACAATTACGAGTCCAGTCAAACTCAAAATTAACCTTTCGTGTATCTACTGGAAACATTTACAACAGAAATAATGAAAATTGATAAATCAGAAATACCTTTCATCAAACTTAATTAGCTAGTTAATACCACAGAATAATGATCCGGGCACCATATTATATTTTCAACGTCCATAAAACAAAATTAATAAGGGTTAATAGGTAATTTGTGTTACGTTATATTCCATTTTGTGGAAAATATAAACCCACTTACTTTCAAAATATGTTAATAACCTGAAGCCATCGTATAAAAGTTTAAAATATATCATTTATTAGCGTAATATAATATGTTTGAGTAATATACTTAAAGTTACATTATGGGAGATTTTTATAAGGAGTTAGCCATTCTTGCTATAACAGTTCAAAAATAGATGATGAAACAAGAATGATTGAAAATTCCAGTCAAATTACTTTATTCTGAACAAAGTTATTACCACTATAATTTTTACTAGAAATGGCATCAACAGCCTTTTTCGATTATGGCCGATCGTTGATTGACAGGCGTTAACTCCACTTACATAGTCTCGATTATCAAGTAATATTTACAATGACTGGTACTGTTAGCGTATGCGGTTTGAGACGGGACTGCAATTCAATTCGTATTACATTTATTATTTACCACAGATTAGAATTAAGACTTTTAATACATAGATAAGAAGAGAAAGTCTGCGACAGGAATGGACCAAATCAACGAGGCAGTACTGTAAATAAATTATAATAAATAGCCGACTTCTTGCGCTGCCTGCGTGTGCTCTTTTGTACTTCAGGCAGGCCTCTTTGACTCCCTAAGCAGACGAATAGAAAACAGTGATCCGATGAGGTTGCAATTCAACTGGAACTGGGGTGATGTAAGCTGCGATGTTTATCAATTTCCATAATTTTACTGAAACGCAAGTGGGAAGCGCGTATAATAACGACAGTGTGTATTATAGGGAAGGCAGCGTGGTGAGCTGCTCAGCTTATGGAGTGTTTATGTCTCAGCTAATGCGTTACGCGAGAGCTTGTTCTTTTTATTCCGATTTTTATACGCCCACATTTTCATGTGGACGTATATTGTCGTCGCCCCTGTTCGTCCAATTTTGATGAAACTTGACGTGCATGTTTATAACCCAAAGATCTTGGTTCCTTTCGATATTTGCGCCCGTCGGATCGTAACTTCCTGAATTATGGGCCCTGATTGTCCGAAAAATCGCCCTTTTTGGCTTGTGGTCCCTCTGGAGGTCAATATTATTATTCGATTTGAAAAAACCGTTTGATTATATCACCGTTACATGGTAATGAAGGTTGAGTTCGAATTTCGTGAAAATCAGACCAAAATTGACGGACAAAATGGCCGCCGTTTGTACGCGAATAGTGTGAAATTATGTTTTATCAAGATTCTGGACCCAGTAGAGGTCACAATTTTAATTCGATTTTGATGAAACTTGACATGCATGTTTATAACCCAAAGATCTTGGTTCCTTTCGATATTTGCGCCCGTCGGATCGTAACTTCCTGAATTGTGGCCCCTCATTGTCCGAAAAATCGCCCTTTTAGCTTGTGGTCCCTCTGGAGGTGAATATTATTATCCGATTTAAAAAAAAACGTTTGATTATGTCACCGTTACATGGTAATGAAGGTTGAGTTCGAATTTCGTGAAAATCACATCAAAATTGACGGACAAAATGGCCGCCGTTTGTACGCGAATAGTGTGAAATTATGTTTTATCAAGATTGTGGACCCAGTAGAGGTCACAATTTTAATTCGATTTTGATGAAACTTGACAAGTTTGTTTATAACCCAAAGATCTTGGTTCCTTTCGATATTTGCGCATATCGGATCGTAACTGAATTATGGCCCCTGATTGTACGAAAAATTGCCTTTATTAGCTTGTGGTCCCTCTGGAAGTCAATATTATTACCCGTTTTAAAAAAAAAACGTTTGATTATATCCCCGTTACACTGCAATGAATGTTAAGTTCGAATTTCATGAAAATCGGACCAAAACTGACGGACAAAATGGCCGCCGTTTGTACGCGAATAGTGTGAAAATGTTATATCAAGGTTGTGGACCCAAGGTTAAGGTCACAATTTTAATATGATTTTGATGAAACTTGACATGTATGTTTATAATCCAAAGATCTTGGTTCATTTCAATATTTGCACCCATTGGATCGTAACTTCCTGAATTATGGCCCCTGATTGTCTATCCCCATAAGATCTCAGTTCCTTTCGATATTGGCATGTATCGGATCGGAACTTCATGGATTATGGCCCCTGATTGTACGAAATATCATGTTTTTAGCTTGTGGACCCTATAGAGGTCACAATTTTGAACCGATTTTGATGAAACTTGACATGTATGTTTATAACCCACAGATCTTGGTTCTTGTCGATATTTGCACCCATCGGATCGTAACTTCTTGAATTATGGCCTCTGATTGTCCGAAAAAATTGCCCTTTTTAGCTTGTGGTCCCTCTGGAGGTCAAAATTATTATCCGATTTAAACAACCGTTTGATTATATCACCGTTACATGGTAATGAAGGCTGGCTTCGAATTTCGTGAAAATCGAACCAAAATTGACGGACAAAATGGCCGCCATTTGTACGCGAATAGTGTGAAAATATGTTATATTAAGGTTGTGAACCCTATAAAGGTCACAATTTTGAACCGATTTTGATGAAAATTGACATGCATGTTTATAACCCGAAGATCTTGGTTCCTTTCGATATTTGCGCTCATTGATTCGTATCTTCCTGAATTATGGCCCCTGATTGTACGAAAAACACCCTTTTTAGGTTGTGGTCCCTCTGGAAGTCACAATTATTTTCCGATTTAAAAAGCGTTTAATTGTATCACCGTTTCACCTTAAGGAAGGTTTTAGTTCAAATTTCGGGAAAATCGGACCAAAATTGACAGAAAAATGGCCGCCGTTTGTACGCGAATACTGTTAAAAAATGGTATATCGTGGTTGTGGACCCTGTATAGGTCACAATTTTAATTTGATTTTGATGAAACTTGAAATGCATGGTTATAACCCAAAGATCTTGGTTCCTTTCGGTATTTGCGCATATCGGATCGTAACTTCCTGAATTGCCGGACGAAATGGTCGCCGTTAGTACGCGAATAGTGTAAAGATATGGTATATCACGGTTGTGGACTCGCTAAAGGTCACAATTCTTATCTGATTTTGCCGTAAAGTCACATTTCTAGGTTGTGTACCGACACACCATAATCATTGTCGGCTTCGAATTTCATGAATATCAGACTGGAACTGACCAACAAAATGGCTGCTCCCAATACAGTATGAAATACAGGACTTAATGATGTAGGAAAAATCACTTACGGTATTGCCTGTTCTCTATCCATCTCTCGAAAATGTGGGCGTATCCTGCCTGGCAGTGCCAGCCTATCTTTAGGACTTCGAATTCTGACTAATGGTTTTGATTGTTCGTACTTGGTTTTATTTTATTTGACGTCAACGTCACGAAGAATCCCCGCCCACGACGCCATTGTGATTAAATCAATCTACGAAATCCTGTTTAAATCCGAGCCATCCGTGAGTATACAGAGTTGATTTTTGGCTTGTTTAAATAAAGATCTAAGTTATAATTTCTCTGACATCTGAGGCCCAAAGGAAGACCGACAAAAGTCAGTTTTTGCTCTCCATTAATGTATCTTTAATCAAGATTTTGAAAATATCTCAGTCTGGGACAAATTGTCATTAATAATGCACTAGAGACATATTTCCCAGGCAAAGAACTCTCAGACATTTAATATGATACAAGCATCAAATTTGGCACAAATGTTCTCCACGGGATACTAAGCAAATCTGCCCAATTGGCTAATTGAAAATCCAAGATGGCCACGAAAACGGATACCCAAAGTTGATGTTTTGCTTAGAAATATTTGTAGTTGTCCGATTTATGTCGATTCCATGTTGTAAATCCTGCTGGACCACATTATCCTGTCCCAAATGCACTCAGAGATATATTTTCACAGGAAAAGCACTCTCAGATGCGAGGAAATCGATGATAATTTTTAAAAAATTTCTGGGGGGAGTCACCCCATAGCCCGTCTACGTAGGCGCGAGCAGTAAGGGTGCGTGTCTGCGGCACCCATCACTCCGCGGTCGGTGAGGCAAAACACGAGGTTGTCACCCCCCTCAAAAAAATGCTGGATCCGCCACTGCTTCCTGTAAGCTATTGACAAGTTAAGATTAAATGTAGAACTAATTACTGGTGATGTATTCAAACCCTAATATTGTAACTGACAATTACGAGTCCAATCAAACTCAACATTAACCTTTCGTGTATCTACTGGAAACATTTACAACAGAAATAATGAAAATTGATAAATCAGAAATACCTTTCATCAAAATTAATTAACTAGTTAATACCACAGAATAATGATCCGGGCACCATATTATATTTTCAACGTTCATAAAACAAAATTAATAAGCGTTAATTGGTAACTTGTATGACGTTATATTCAATTTTGTGGAAAATAAAAACGCACTTACTTTCGAAATATTTTAATAACCTGAAGCCATCGTATAAAATATCTTATTTATTAGTGTAATATTATATGTTTGAGTAATATACTTAATCAAGATCTTAGAAATATTTCAGTCTGGGGCAGGTTGTCATTAATAATAGTTCCATATTTGTAAGTGTGTGCAGCAAATATTGAAGAAACATATCCGGAAACTACTGTACTTATTGAATGGGTATTTTCCTGTGCGCCCATTTTTTCATAAAAAATAATTATCTTCAAATTATGTATGTTGGCAAAATATATTTGCGTTTCTATTAGTGGGGCAGAAACGTGCAAATGATGATACAGGCATCAAATTTGGCACAAGTGTTCTCCAGGGATACTAAGCAAATCTGCCCAAATGGCCAATTGAAAATCCAAGATGGCCACCAAAACGGATACCCAAAGTTGATGTTTTGCTTAGAAATATTTGTAGTTGTCCGATTTAAGTCGATTCCATGTTGTAAACCCTGCTGGACTACATTATCCTGTCCAAAGTGCACTCAGAGACATATTTTCACAGGCAAAGCACTCTCAGACATTTAATATAAATATTTGTATATAAACACAATATACATATCTATTTGGATGAACTACTGACACTGGTCCTCGACACTGGCCCAACTGTCATCTATGGTTCCAAGCAAACCGCTTTGGCTGGCAGGCTAAACTAGATGAGGGTAGCATACAGACGATCCCAGTGTGTGATGGGGTACATTTGCCCGAAAATTCCAAGTGCATATTGAGGATGCTCTTGAACAGGAGTGATTGTCGGGCAATACCAAAGCACATTGTTGACATCTTGAAAAATAGCCGCCATCTTGGATTTTCAATTGACCAATCGGGCAGATTTGCCTAGTATCCATTTGAAAACAGTGGTGCCAAATTTGATGCTTGTATCATCATTTGCACGATTCTTCCCAATCTCGAAACCAGACAAATTTTTGAAGAAATTTCTCTGGTGAATCAGGGTAGGTGACATATAATTCCTACGCGCGAAATTTATCGTTTATTTGCGTCGTACGCCCCTAATTTTACGTGCTTGGATGACCGAATCACTTAAAAATATACCCACGCGTAGAAAAATAGATCTTTACAAAAACTTGAATTTGTTCGTTTAGGATCCAATTTTTTATGTTAGCGAGTTAGCGACTTTGTCTCAAGGATCATTTTACAATCCAATCTCATATACGTAGGAGCTTGTGTTAGTTACGGATGTAATGTTTTGATCTGTGAAATGCATGGTTCACAATGCGCATGCAACTTGTCACATTGGTATGTGAAAATTCATGCGATTTAATTGCAATATGTGGCATAACTAGGACACTCTTGCAGTGGGTGGTTAGTCTCCTAAAGAATATTTTCAAGAATTTGGTTTGGTTTTCTATGTAGCGAATACTCATGGGAAATTGTGTGTAGCTAACACTGTCTAAAATAAAAGGCGCTTTTGCGATAGCACTGCTAAAGACCACTACGCACAGGCGAATTATTCAAATAAAATTGGACCATGTTAGTCCCCAAATAACCTGATATGTGTCGAAGTCGAATGAACGTTACACCCCAAATTCTCTATGTCTCTCTTTCAAATCACATGTCCTTTAAACTTGAAGTTACCAAGGTTACCTGCGCGATCGTGTGTCGGTCAATGAGAACTTTGAATTAACTGTGCAGTTCCTAGACGGCCTCGATTCAGCCATCAGTGAACTTTATTATGTCATCATAATTAAGTAATGATAAAGGCGCTTAGTGCTTCAGTCAACCAATCCGTATTTGAGTAATTAATAGTAATTGTCAACGATATTCACCTTATTCCAAACAGAAAATCAACGTGATGTGTGGTGAATACCACGTATAAATAATATTTCATATGGTAACCCTAACCCTAAAAATAGATATCAGTGGACTAAGGAACCCTAACTCTAATAATAGATATCGGTGGTCTAATGAGCCCGCGCATTCCCCACATTTTGTTGTCAATTCCACTACCATATAATTTGTAAAATAGGAAAACATTGTTTTGGATAACTTGAAGTTTAGAGAGTAAACTTTGTTTTAGACCAATAAGGATACTATTGCAGTAGTCCAATCGTGAAAACACTAAAGATCGGACAAGTGTGTGAGTAGCATCTTTTGTTAACAGGTGTCTGATATTACTTATGGATTTCAAATGAAAATAGCAAATTTTGCATAGATTGGTTACATGAGCTTCCATTGTTAGGCTCGAGTCTAAAAATACACCGAGATTTTTAACCTTCTCTTAAGTTTTTATTTCAGAGTCAGCAATAATTAATGTTGATGAATCAAGTTTCTGAAGATTATGTCTTGTACCCACGATCATTACTTCCGTTTTGTCCTCATTTAATTTAAGCATGCTTGCTGTCATTTTGGCAATAGGCAGATTGAAATTTATCAAGTAATGAATTTGTAGCCAAATGTTCCTTTAACCTTATGCTTACAGCCTTCTCTAGAACCTTGGATAGAAAAGGAAGATTGAGCACATCCTGATCCAGGCTGTCATTTTTAAGAAGCGGAAAAACCACAGCTGATTTGAATTTTGCTGAAATACACCAGTAGTTAAACTGTTATTTATCAACTGAGTGATGAAGGGTATGAGTTGATCCAGAAGTTGAAATATTAGAGGAGTAGGAATTGGATCTGTAAGACAAGTTGTAGGTTTAGATGACTTAATAATTTCTCTTATTTCCTTTTCACTGAAAGGCCTGAAACAGTCTAACTGCTGACCGCTGAAGAACTTGAATTCCGGCTCATTATCTGTGTTATTTGTGGATGATTTAAGCCCATGACGAATTTTCTCTATCTTATCGACGAAGAAACTATTAAATCTATTTGCAAGATTTATGTAAGAATCTGTATTTGGAAGTTTAGATTCTTTGGGGCAACCCAGAAGTGACTTTAAAAAAAATGGTGTATTTTTCGAGGATCCTTGTAGCAGTTCTGAATGTATGTTAGACAATGCAATCGCATAGCGTGCTGGATGGCTTTCAATGAGTTCAATTTCGACTCATGATAAATTTGACGATGAATTTCTAGATTTGTCTTACGCCATTTCCGTCCCGCTCGTCGACGTACACGTTTTGACAGTTGGACACCACTGTTATACCACGGTGCATTTCGTATGGTAATTGTTTTAGAGACAGCAGGTGCATGTTTATCAAGCAATAAGGTTTTGGGAAATGAAGGCCATGGAACGTTGAATATCGATAGACACAAAGGCTTCAGACCAAATTTGAGTAGTAAAAGAACGGTACCCGTTGTTTAGGGCAATTCATAAAGTTGACTTCCAGGGTTATAACCAGTGAATACTCTATTAGGATCATGTGTTTTTTTTGGCATTTTCTTATTGTGCCGTTCAAAATTCTATGGATGGGAATCATCTGAGTTAAGGCTGCATAGATGGGATGACATGTGTACACTGAACTTTAATCCGATTTCATTCATCTCTTTTATCACCACCTTGTCTGTCCTACTCGGGCATCTTAAGGAGTTTTCTTTAAAAGGGAAAAGAAGCAATGTAGGCAGCAAACAGACACACAGAGATCGATATATTTGTGCCATTCACCTGAGGGTCGGGCAATCACAATAGGGATCATCCTTAGGGTATCGAATTATGTGTTGCTCTGCCCCTGGGGTCGGGCATTCACAATAGGGATCATACTCAGGGTATAAGAAATAAGTTTGCATAATTTCAAAGGGATCTGTTAAAAAATGTGGCCAGAAGGCGACACAGACACACGCCAAAATTGGCTGTTACACTACATCTTCGTCCAGTTCTGGAGTGGCTGGAACAAGATCACACTTTGTTTCTACATTTATAGACAGATGATTAATTCTCCTTTTAGATTGGCAATTATGATCTAATGAGGATCTCCAGTCATTTATAATTCTCGGCCGACTGGAAAACCCCCCGCTTCAACAACTGCTGTCGATAATTGAGTGCATTATGGTATTTCAACTAACTTCCGAATACTCAAAAAAATCTTGCTTCGTTAAGACCTATGATGCAGATGATTAACAATTATGCTTACATATTTCAGCTCAATAGAAAAATTTAAGATCCTCGAATTGATCCATAACCACATTAATTACGGCAGCATTACATTTTTGCAGGGGAACTTCAAAATGATCAACGAATACTTCATGTGCATTATTATTATAATTATTGCCCTTTGGTCATGTTTTTATGTCTAAAAATTTGCATTTGGCTAATACATGAGATTCATTTAATAGAACATGGAATCGTCCTTAAATACCTTTTTTTAAATCGTGTATGCCTTTATCTATTTTTCCATCCATATGTTCAGTTGAAATAAAATCTTTCGTAGTAAGAGGTTCTTTACATTCTTGAAATAGAAATTTGGAACATTTAACTTGTTTTTCTTGCCCTCGTTGCTATATCAACAGTAACTGACTTTTAGCAATAGGAACCCAGAATAAAAAATTACTGTTTATATAGTACCTAACCTTACATATATTTTTTTCTTTTTCAAGATAATAAAGGTTACTTGGACTGTGTTCCATAATATGTATGCCTTTATTTAAATATTTTTTAAAATTACAATGAAGACATGTGGCCCTAGGATTTGTTTCTTGGTGGGTTTTGCCTGTCAATTTCTTTCGTTAGTTTTCTCTCCAGTTGGCTTTTGTTGTTCCATGCCTTAACTGAGTTATCTTTCCTTGGGAACAATTATTCATATTTTTATTTCAAGAAAGATAGGTCGTTTCCGTATTTATGTTAATAAGTCACGTGGTATACTATATTTGCATATTTAAGAAAATGCTATGCGCAAGTTGATAAAAAGAACGCGTGAATGACAAATGTGATGTGGCAGAGCGCAAATGTGATTTGAAATGTCAAAGAAGAGCATTTTGCATTAAAACATTTGTCATTTGACACATTACATTTGTCAGATTTAACTTTACATTTAACTTTGGACTTAGAGGTATTTTGACTTTATCA
Organism: Patella caerulea; assembly: GCA_036850965.1. NCBI lineage: Eukaryota > Metazoa > Mollusca > Gastropoda > Patellidae > Patella > Patella caerulea. The sequence continues at coordinate 22,710,430 of JAZGQO010000011.1, forward strand.
TACCGGTATTGTGACTTTGTGGATTGTACTTTTTACATATAATTAACGGAAAAGACATTTTAGCAGAGCATTTAATATTGGCAGCGATACCCTTCCATAAATGACTAGGAGGGAACCAGCCAAATATTCAGCAAATCTGGTGGTTTCGGAAATTGCAGTACAAAGATATTCAACTTTGATCCAAGTGCATTAAACAACGTCCACTCGTGGATGTTTATAAATATATCGTGAAAATTGCAGTCAAATCACTATATTTCGAGCGGTGTTGTCGTTGACTGTAGAAAAGTATTGACACCATTGGCATTGCTACCGCTGTTACGATAATATACAAGGTCTTCATTATATATTTTAATTTTAAATTAAATCATCCAGTGTTGATTATGGTATTGGCAAGTTAAGATATGTCTAATTAGTAATTTGTACAGCATTTAAAGCCAAAGGAAAGATCTGCAATAAGCAATTTTCCCTCTTGCATAATGCTTGGAATTACACAATCGAATGTATCTAGCTTACCGAATTAGGCAATAATCTCCGGCGGAACGATTTACCCAATACTACCCAATACCACCCCAGTACCAGTACCACCTCAATATCACCACATACTACCCAACACTACAACATAATACTGCAAAATGTGTATATCAATTGAATTTTTTCAAAAATAATTAGTTATACCGTGGGAATTATACTTCAAATGCGATTACCGATGTCTGGCTGTTCCATTTGCCTCCCCATATCACCTAAAACAAGCAAAAACAGACCCATACTATCAAACACTTATCACATAGTACCCACTATCATCAAATAACAACTTAATATTGTCAAATTTAATTGCGAAACATTAGTTTAATTACTGCGACGAATATTCGATAATTCGCAGAGAATGGAAATGGATATGCAGTTATCTCCCGTTACAACCGATAAAAAGATTTTAGATTGCTACACAGATTATTCATCTTCTTTTGTGTTGTCGATGATTTCCAAGGCGACGAAATTAAAATAAGAAATACAAGTTTTTTGTTGTGTATATTTTAATCATTGTATATAATTAACTACTGTATTATTACATAAGATGGCTAGCAGTCAAAAATAACTATTTCAACCCCTCAGGTATCGTCATGAGGTATGTCCTTTAATAAATAACAAACAAAAAACAACTGCTCATGTTTTATATTTATTTTTTCATGTCAGTTAACAAGTTATTGCAAATTTACTGTCATTTGAAAATAAAGGTAATTTGTTTATTACAAATGTATGCTCTACTCGTATATACACCACTTTACTTAACAATTAATCAACGTGGGTTAAGATTGTTGATTGGGTAATCAAGTTCTGCTTTATTTATTTTATCTCTCGATTAAACTGCTACCAAATAATATACTTGACGATTTTCTTTTGTCGATATTGGTTTTAGCCTCTTTATGTTGTATAAAGACTATTCATAATGTAATTGAGCAAAACGAATTGACGCCGTCTATAAAATTGGTGTTGATGCAAATACACCGGCTATGATTATCAATCCGTCTATATACAGTGTTATCATTGTTAAACATATAGATAATGTTTACCAGTTAATTGTCATTTTTTACGGTTTGATAACCAACGTTTTGCGGTTAATTTTCCCTAAATGAATCTGGCGGGAGAATATTCCTTTCGGATGTTTATCGTTATAAATGAATGTTTGGAACCATTTTATGAGTATTAGAACCAACAACCAAATAAAAATATTCTCCGGGCAAATTGTCTTTAATATAAATGTAATAGAATAACGTATTTAGCGTTGATAACAAGGTATACAAAGTCACATTCCCTTTATTACATTTTATATATATCATTTTAAAAATTAATAAAATTAACTGCCAAACCACTCGTTACCCCGCCGGGTAGCACATTCGTGTCTCTAACGTTTGGGTTTGGCAGTTTATTTTACGAATTGTTTATATTTAATAAATACTGTTTATAAAAGGTAGTCAAACGACTCGTAATTTCAATTCTTATTATATACTATGTAATAAATCTTTGCTAATTTTATGAATTTATGTTCACATTTTTCCCCATTTTTACATGTGTGTATATGTATTGATTAAATGATGCATTGTGTTAATATTTTTTCCATGTTTAAATCTAAAATCTATTTATCGGTTGTAAAGGGAGATAACTGCATATCCATTTCCATTCTCTGCGAATTATCGAATATTCGTCGCAGTAATTAAACTAATGTTTTGCTATTTGACAATATTAAGTTGTTATTTGATGATAGTGGGATGATAATTATTTTTGAAAACATTCAAGTATTTTTGAAAAAATTTAATTGATATTTTTACCCAATACTACCCAATTCTACCCAATACCGCCCAGTACCACCTCAATATCACCACATACTACCCAACACTACAACATAATACTGCAAAATGTGTATATCAATTGAATTTTTTCAAAAATAATTAGTTATACCGTGGGAATTGTACTTCAAATGCGATTACCGATGTCTGGCTGTTCCATTTGCCTCCCCATATCACCTAAAACAAGCAAAAACTGACCCATACTATCAAACACTTATCACATACTACCCACTATCATCAAATAACAACTTAATATTGTCAAATAGCAAAAGATTAGTTTAATTACTGCGACGAATATTCGATAATTCGCAGAGAATGGAAATGGATATGCAGTTATCTCCCTTTACAACCGATAAATAGATTTTAGATTGCTATGCATATTAATCACCTTCTTTTGTGTTGCAGATGATTTCCAAGTCGACTGAGATCAGATATAGTGAATGCACCCGTAGCAAAATTCGGATGAACTGCTGTAAAGACATCGCTGTTGTGTAGATGTATTCGTATTTCTACGCTTTGTGTGACTATGTCGTGTATCCGTTACCATTTCCGACAGCTACTACTATATCCATAGCAATACAAAAGATCAACGCACATTTATTAGCAGCGGAATGTGAACTCATTAAATGTATTCTAAAACGAGATATACAATAATTTATCATTTTGTACCATGGAATTACCGTTAAAATAGTACTAGCCTACAAAAACTGTACAGTCGATAAAAGTTGCTAGATTATGGAAGCGTGGTATAGCTACCATTCATAATTACTACTTTTCACCGCTTTACCATGTCGTCGCCCCTGTTCGTCCGTCCACAATTTGTTTGTGGTCTCTCTACAGGTCACAATTCTTATCCGATTTTGACGAAACGTGAAATAAAGGGTTATCCACATAAGGTCTAGACTGCTTTCGATATTGACATGTATCGGATCGAAACTTCATGGATTATGGCCCTTGATTGTACGAAAATTCATGTTTTTTGCTTATATGTATGGTTATAAACCAAAGATCTTGGTTCCTTTCGATATTTGCGCCCATCGGATCGTAACTTCCTGAATTATGGCCCCTTATTGCCCGAAAAATTGTTCTTTAGCTGGTGGTCCCTCTGGAGGTCAAAATTATTATCCAATTTAACAAACCGTTTGATTATATCACCGTAACCATGTAATGGATGTTGAGTTCGAATTTCGTGAAAATTGGACCAAAACTGACAGACAAAATGGCCGCCGCTAGTACGGGAATACTTATTTTTTACAAAATATGGTATATCAAGATTGTAGACCCTGTGGGGGTTACAATTGGAATCTGATGTTGATGAAACTTTAAATGCATGTTTGTAATCCACAGATCTTGGTTCCTTTTGATATTTGCGCATATCGGATTGTAACTTCTTGAATTATGGCCCTTGATCATCCGAAAAATCGCCTTTATTAGCTTATGGTCCCTCTGGACGTTACAATTATTACCTGATTTACAAAAATGGTTGATTATATCACCGTTACATGGTAATCTAGGTTGAGTACGAATTTCGTGAAAATCGGACTAAAATGGACAAACAAAATGGCCGCCGTTTATACGGGAATATCGTAAAAAATATGGTTTATCAAGGTTGTGGACCCTATTGAGGTCACAATTTTAATTCGATTTTGATGAAACTTGAAATACATGTTTATAATCTAAAGATCTTGGCTCCTTTCAATACTTACACATATTGGTTTGTCACTTCCTGAATAATGGCCTCTGATTGTATGAAAAATCGCCTTTGTTATCTTGTGGTCCGTCTGGAGGTCACAATTATTACATGATTTAAAATAAAAACGTTTGATAATATAACCGTTACACTGTAATGAATATCGGACGAAAATTGCTGAACGAAATGGCCGCCACTTTTACGCCAATGGTGTAAATAATGTATATCAAGGTTGTGGACCCTGTAGAGGTCATAATTTTAATCCGATTTTGATATAATTTGAAATTTAAGTTTATAACCCGGTTCCTTTCGATATTCGCGCAATTTGGACCATAACTTCCTGAATTATTCCCAAATTATAAAATCGTTTGACTATATCCCCGTTACACATTAATGATGGTTGAGTTTAAATTTCTTGAAAATCGATAATTGAACAGCTAAATCCATAATATTAAATGTTTCGTATACTAAACGTTAGCATGGGGCAGAACTTTAAAAAATCAAACAAATTCTAATGACTTTCTGATAATTACTTAATATGCGACAACTATTGTTGACTGCCCGGACGAGTTAGCTATCTTTGGGCGCATGTTTTGTTGCCTGGCAAACTATTTATATAAGGTAGGGGAGACCGTGACACATTGAATCACCATGGAAATATCCTATATAAATAATACTAGACAACCCAAGACTATACACAAGACTGAGATTATTTCTTGGACCCATTTCTCCGTCAATAAGCATAGCCATATGCTGTCAATTTTTTAGGCAATGACTCTTTTTCCAAAGAGTGCTTAAAGGTGAAAATGCACCACTTCCACTTATCGTATTGATTTTTTTTTCTTCTTAAATTTTGATCATGAAGCTGTGATGGGGCACTTTGAACCATGGTTCAATCTACCCCATTGCAGTATAGACTATTCATTTAATAATTTGTTTTTAGTTAGAGAATTCTTGTATGTCTAATCTACAATCCAGATAAATAAAGGCTTGGTCCATTTTGAATTTTTAAAAAATATCTTTGAAAATAAAAACAAAAGATTTAGAATGTCAATTGACTCAACTCTGTAGTCCTATCGTATGAAAGGAATTAAAACTTCATGGGGCCAGTGTTCGAATTGTCAGATATCCTCTTACAGTCCCATATAACAGCTTTTGGTCTTCGAAGGAATTATCAGTGTGCAGAAATTCGCACATGTATCTGTTATCACTCATCACTTCAGTCATTTAAAGCGGGTTTTCCTTTGGCGTTCGTCACTTCCGATTCATGAAACCTTTATTACTCATCTACCGTAGCAATGATCTCGGTGTTAAAATTATATTTGGAATGTGTTTAACCAGTTCTATCATATTTGTGATAATGTCTGACACCAATATTGTACTTAAAAGGGGCTAAATCGCTAATATTTGGGACCTAGAAATTGACACAAATGGGTTGCAACGCATATAATAATGTAATATGAATTTATATTAACTGATTTACATTAAATCGTTTCTATTTTACTGTAACTTCTAATCAGTTATGTCTGGCGAAATACGCCAGGAGTCTCTATCAACATGCAACCTGTACCATCTGGTCATTCCAGTCTACAGCTATAATGGTTATCGCACATGCTCTCCAGATAAGAATATGGCCTCGCCGTTTTACATGACTTATGGAATAGGCCTTGCCTCGTTTTTCGAGACCCTTATTACAATGTCACCGAAACGCTTTATGGTTCACGATTCGTGTACCAATGGATATAATGTTTATTTCCTCTTAAATATTTGACATCAGAAGCCCATCTTTTCCAGGTAAGATCACGGCACAATGTTGATTTAAATTGATAAATAATTCGTGTTTTCAATGTTGAAGATTTTGGATGATATTGAGTTAGAGCTACTTAAACACACGGCTCATTAGCAACCTATCATGTTGGCTTGCTGTTGTGATGTCGCATCGGAAGTTGTAGTAGTCTCTACATTCGAGGTCATATTAAAATACGTGCAATGCGCTCACCAAATGACCTATGATAAAATCCAGTATTGATAACTGTCATTTACGAGAATCTTAATATGGTTTGTCGGGTTAATATACAATTTTATGCCAAATAAACAATCTTGCCATGTTGAAAAAATTTAATTTGTTCATTTTTATGACCACTAAAGTTTTATCTGTGACACGATACGCACAGTGACCGATGATCAGTCCGCCCACAAAATAAAGTCTAGTGAGATTACAATCGAATTAAATGCTAATCATACGCGTCTAAATTCAGGTATGAAGGTCGTATGATCGCTTGGTCAAGTAGCTTTACGAGAAAACAATAGTATCATTTAGTCATGCTTCGTTGATTTCTGCCCTTGGGCAATGGCACGGAGCTTCTATATTGTAATATAAATTAGTTTAGGGTCGTCCATACTTGTAATCTGTATTACCTGGTCCAAAATCTTATGAAGATGTTTGACATGATATAGTAGTACTTTGTGGGAATCACGATTATGACCTGTTTTGATTACTAGTGACTTTCTTTCCACGACATCTTAGAAAACCCGAATTCCAAACTGTCTAGTTAATTTATTAGTGTACCTGAGTTTCCGGATACTCTGTAAACAACTGAGGCTGTGAATATGTATTACGTTTGTGTCAATACTAAGAAACACGAATATGACTGGGCGGTGATATTAATTGCAAAATGCAAAGTGATCTCAAGAGACATTGTGATTTCGTCTACATAGTAGCCTGACTTGAGTTTTCCAAATTCGATCATTGTTGGAAACAACTTTAAAGGTGATATATCAAACCAAAACAATGCTATATTTTGTTAAATTGGATCTTAAGTGTTAACTATTTATGTAATGGATACATTATACAAGATCTAGTGACTTATGTCACGATGGCGTTTTTTCTGTTGCATCCACGTAAGTTGTATTTAATATATTCACCTGTAAAACTCAAGTTTTACCGAATTCAAGGAGAGGGGGGCGGGGGTAACATTAGATTATTTTGGTACTAACACATGACTAAATTCCATTTTAATAATTCGCCTGCATGTGGTGGTCTTTAGCAGTGGGAGGAAACCGGGGGACCTGGTGAAAACCCGCAATGTTGAACAGGCGATGCTACTCGTTGCCATGTACAAGCGGGAAATCAAAATCACACTAATGGACTCAATGACCGACCATTCGCCCACCCAACACGCTTAGGTGACTATGAAAGGATATATAAAATCTGACACATATAACTTATCCAACAAGGATTAATTACGCAATTTACCTATTTTTATACGCCCACATTTTCATGTGGACGTATATTGCCGTCACCCCTGTTCGCCCGTCCGTCCGTCCACAATTGTTTGTGAACAGTCTACAGGTCACAATTTTTATCCGATTTCAATGAAACTTAAAATATAGGTTTATCGCCCTAAGATCTCGGTTCCTTTTGATATTGGCATGTATCGGACTGTAACTTCATGGGTTATGGCCCCTGATTGTACGAAAAATCATGTTTTTTAGCTTGTGAACAGTGTAGAGGTCACAATTTTGAACCAATTTGGATGAAACTTGAAATGCATGTTTATAACCCAAAGATCTTGGTTCCTTTCGATATTTGCGCCAATTGGATCGTAACTTCCTGAATTATGGCCCCTGATTGTCCGAAAAATCGCCCTTTTTAACTTGTGGTTCCTCTGGAGGTCAAAATTGTTATCCGATTTAAAAAACCGTTTGATTATATCACCGTTTTATGGTTATGAAGGTTGTGTTCGAATTTCGTGAAAATCGGACCAAAATTGATGGACAAAATGGCCGCCGTTTGTACGCGAATAGTGTGAAAATATGTTATATCAAGGTTGTGTAGGTCACAATTTTGAACCAATTTTGATGAAACTTGACATGTATGTTTATAACCCAAAGATCTTGGTTCCTTGCGATATTTGCGCCCATCGGATCGTAACTTCCTGAATTATGGCCCCTGATTGTCCGAAAAATTGCCCTTTTTTACCCTCTGGAGGTCAAAATTGTTATCGAATTTAAAAAAACCGTTTGATTATATTATCGTTCCATGGTTATGAAGGTTGAGTTCGAATTTCGTGAAAACCGGACCAAAATTGACGGACAAAATGGCCGCCGTTTGTACGCGAATAGTGTGAAAATATGTTATATCAAGGTTGCGGACCTTATAGAGGTCACAATCTTGAACCAATTTTGATGAAACTTGAAATGTATGTTTATAACCCAAAGATCTTGGTTCCTGTCGATATTTGTGCCCATCGGATCGTAACTTCCTGAATTATGGCCCCTGATTGTCCAAAAAATCGCCCTTTTTAGCTTGTGGTCCCTCTGGAGGTCAAAATTGTTATCCGATTTAAAAAAAAAACGTTTGATTATATCGCCATTCTATGGTTATGAAGGTTGAGTTTGAATTTCGTGAAAATCGGACCAAAATTGACGGACAAAATGGCCGCCGTTTGTACGCGAATAGTGTGAAAATATGTTATATAAAGGTTGTGGACCTTATAGAGGTCACAATTTTGAACCGATTTTGATGAAACTTGACATGTATGTTTATAACCCAAAGATCTTGGTTCTTTTCGATATTTGCGCCCATTGGATGATAACTTCCTGAATTATGTTCCCTGATTGTACGAAAAATCACCCTTTTTAGCTTGTGGTCCCTCTGGAGGTCACAATTATTATCTGATTTAAAAAAAAATGTTTGATTATAAAAACCAAACAAATTCTAATGATTTTCTGATAATTCCTTAATATGCGACAACTCTTGTTGACTGCTCGGACGATTTGGCTGCTGTGTGGGCGTATGTTTCGTTGCCTGGCAACCTATTTTAAACAATAATGTTAAACGGACAATTTATTTCTAATTCAAAAATAAAACCCAGTGAAAATACTTGTTTCTACCCGGGGAATATCCTGGAGAGTTAAAGGGGTAATATTTTAATTTTAATAAATATTTGGAATTTAATTTTTTTTTTCTTTTAATGCGTACTTTTCAATTTAAAATATTACCTTTCTTCACCAATCACACGATTGTAGTCAGTCATTTGCCATGCAGTTTGTTATGAGATATTTTGCCAGGAAAGCGCCGTGTCGGCCTACTCTTTCCGAATTCTTGTCATGAGAATATGGTCTAGGATTCGATCCATGTGTTTTCAGATAAATTTTCCAGCGTTGTTTCTCCGAGCAAAGAAAAAGACTGGTCGTTTGGATTGTCCGGAAAACCCCTGTTTCATGTAAACGTTTGCGCGCAAGTATCAAATATTTATTCCTGTGCAAACTTCCCTTGCAGGATAGTACTTTATAATCGAGAATAAAATTATAGAATTCTGCTCGGTCATATACTTAAACACCCGAAATACAATAGAGATGTAAAAAGCAGATGTTGTAACCGTTTCAAAGGATATTTAATTGATCACATCTAGTTAATAGCTTACAAAACTTTATTGTAATTTGTTGCATTATATATACATTTAATCCATCCTGGTTTTTCATCCCGGGTTTTTTCCATTCCAGTGTTGCTGGTGGGGTTTACCCATGTTCTGTCTTTCGATATTCCATCAGTTACGTTATTCCCCACTACCAAACAATTTAAAAGCGGCAGAGACATTAAACTCAAGTGCAAAGGAAGTAATTTTCAGAAAAGCACCAAATCGGTAAGTTAGTGAGTACCATGTGACCTGCATTTTACCTGAGCAGCAGTAAGGATTCTCAAAGACACCTCACCCACCCGTATGGGTAGATGGGGTAAGGCATAAATATTAATTTAATAGGCTACTATTTTTAAAATGTATCAATGCTTAAAGATACATTATTGGAGAGCAAAAACTGACTTTTGTCTGTCTTCCTTTGGGCCTCAGATGTCATAGAAATTATAAATTAGATCTTTATTTAAACAACAAGCCGAAAATCAACTCTGTATACCCACGGATGGCTTGGTTTGGGCTCGGATTTAAACATGATTTCGTTGATTGATTTAATCACAATGACGTCATCATACTTCCGGAAATTAGCAGCTCATCACGCTGCCTTCCCTATAATACATTCCCTATAATGTCGTTATTATACGCGCTTCCGTCACTTGCGTTTCAGTAAAATTATGGAAATTGATAAACATCGCAGCTAACTTCACCTCAGTTGAATTGCAACCCCATCGGATCACTGTTTTCTATTCGCCTGCTAAGTGAGTCACTTAGGCCTGCCTGGAGTACAAAAGAGTACACGCAGCAGGCAACGCAAGAAGTCGGTTATTTATTATAATTTATTTACAATACTGCCTCGTTGATTTGGTCCATTCCAGGCAGGGCCTGTGCCAGGCAGAATACGCCCAAATTTTCAAGATATGAATAGAAAACAAGCTAAACAGAAAGTGATTTCTCAAACAATCAAGGGCCATAAATCAGGAAGTTACAATCTGATATGCGTAAATATCGAAAGGACTCATGATTTTTGGATTACAAACATGCCTTTCAAATTTCATCAAAATCGGATTAAAATTGTGACATCTACAAGGTCAACAACCTTCGTATATCATACTTTTACACTATTCGCGTACAGGCGGCAGTCATTTTGTCTGGCAGTTTTGGTCCAATTTCTACGAAATTCGACCCCACCCTCCATTACAGTGTAACTGTTGGTTATAAAATGAAACGTTTTTTTTAAAAATCGGATAATAATTGTGACCTCTAGAGGACACAAGCCAAGAAAAAAGTCGATTTTTCGTACAATCAGGGGTTATAATTCAGGAAGTTACAATCCGATATGAGCAAATATCGGCAGCAACCATGCTTTTCAAGTTTCATCAAAATCGGATTACAATAAAATTGTGACCTATACAGGGTCAACAACCTTGATATATCATATTTTTACACTATTGGCGTACAAGCGGCGGCTATTTTGTCTGGCAGTTTTGGTCCAATTTTTACGAAATTTGACCTCAAACTTCATTACGGTGTATTGGTTATATATTCGAATGGTACATGTATTTTAAATCGTATAATAATTGTGACCTCAAGAGGGACAACCCGCTAAAAGAGTCAATTTTTCGTACAATCAGGGGCCATAATTCAGAAAGTTACAATCCGATATGCGCAACTATCGAAAGAAACCATGATCTTTGAATTATAAACATGCATTTTAAGTTTCCTCAAAATCGGATTAAAATTGTGACTTCTACAGGGTCCACAACCTTGATATACCATATGTTTACACTATTCGTGTACAAGCGATGGCCATTTTGTCTGTCAATTCTGGTCCGATTTTCAAAAAATTCGAACTCACCTTCATTACATCGAGTATATTTCTAAAATATTAAGCCAGAAACTTTTTCAACTCTCGTCAACTTAGAAAATATCTTTGCCTTTTCTACAATGTCCACTTTCAAACACGTACAGATTATTGTTCGCCAATATGGGACCACTGTAATGCTAAATCTCTTGACCGTCTTTCTCGACATCAAGTTATGGCCTTAAAATTAATTTTAGATGTTAAACATACCGCCGATGTTCACCCTCAACTAAACAAATTGAAAATTCTTACAATAGTAAATCGACATATCTTTCATCAATGTATATTTATTTATAAAATTATTTTAAAACAATGCCCTAATTACTTATTTGACCTCTTACCTTATTCTCAAACTCCTTACAATCATCTTGACAATAAACTTACTACTCTCAAGCCAAATATTAATGTAGCTAAAAGCAGTATAGGCTTTAAAGGCCCCAAACTCTGGAATTTGTTGCCAGCTTCTTTAAAAACTTTAAATAACTTTAGTTTTTTTACGGAAAAAACTTCTTCTTTACCTGAAATCTACTTCAAATATCTTATTTTAAAAACCCTTAAGCTTATCTCATTGGATATGTGTTCTGTGTATCTCTATATTATAAGCATGTACATATTGTATATTTGTTAATACATGTTATATTTATATGTATTCGAACTTTCTGTTATATGATTTATATATATTTTTTTCCGCTATTGTAAACTATTGTGATTTGTTGTTTTAATTTTATTAGCTATATCTTTTGTATTATATTTTCTACAAAGGGCAAGATGTTAGAAAGGTTTTATAGCCTAATCTTCAACCCTTCTTAAATAAAGTCATTATTATTATTAATCAGACGGTTTTATAAATCGAATAACAAATTTGACCTCTTAGAGTGACCACAAGCTAAAAAAAATATCGAAATGAACCAAGATCTTTGGCTTATAAACATGCATTTCATCAAACTCGCTTCAAAATTGTGACCGCTACACTGTCCACAAGCTAAAAGCGTGATTTTTTGTACAATCAGGGACAATAACCCATAAAGTTACAGTCCGATACATGCCAATATCGAAAGGAACTGAGATCTTAGAGTGATAAACCGATATTTCAAGTTTCATATTGAAATCGGATAAATATTGTGACCTGTAGACTTTTCACAAACAATTGTGGACGGACGGACGGACGAACAGGGCCGGGGCGACGACAATATACGTACACATGAAAATGTGGGCGTATAACAAATTCTAGGACGATTAGGATGGAAGTGGTTGAATGTTTGGTTATTTTAAAGGGATATCTGTGAAATGTTTGTCCATTCAGGAGTCCAACATCAAAGTACTAAAAATGGTCTCATGAGTCGCCTTTTAAGTCTTCGGATTGATTTTAACATTACACTGGGTACAAATTATGTGCATAAACATTTTCATTCCAGGTTGTATTTGAACGACAATACAGTCCTTTCAGGTCTGTTCCTATATCAGAAAGCAGTAAATATAAGTTGAATATACAGCCAACCAAAGATTCAGACGTGACACTTATGTTGACTATACGTAAAGTAAATTATTCCGACTCTGGCGATTATAAATGCACCGTCAGTGATAGTTTTAATGAAGTAGGCAGCGAGACGATAACTGTTCAAGTTGAAGGTATGTTTTACATTGGTTGATATTTGAATATTTTCAGCAAAAACATATATTCGCATGCTTCTTTACAAATCAAGTGTGCTTATTTAAATACACCCTTTTTGATACAGTTGTTTTAATCGAAATGAAATGAAATGGGGGTCAAATGCCATATCGTTCTGCTCCTATACTGGGCTAATGAAGGCGGGTATTCGCCATACACTGTGCCTTGGGGGAAATTTTACCCGGGCAGTGGTGGCACTATGGTCTTCTATATCGAATTCCAACTGCCAAGGGACCTTTTACGTACCTGTCAATATATACACATGGCCCCGGTTTTTCACCCAACTGCCCTTGTCAGACCCTACGTCCTACATCATTTACAAGGGGAAACCCGGTCGCGCTAGTCAAAACGATATTTAGGTTGTTATTTATCAGTTGCCATTGGGTTTTTTTTTAGGTGTACCGGAAATAAGTAATTTTGGAAATGAAGTAGGCGAAGGTATTTTGGGTAATCGATTAGAACTGAATTGTCCATGTGAAAGTTATCCCCCGCCTCTACACATTAAGTGGCTGAATTCTAATGGTAAAACAATAGAAAGCTCGAATGAGTAAGTATGATTATAAATATATTCGGTTGGAGCTCTTTTTTTCGATCACAAATATGTAGAATCCTCAAATTTAAAGGTCTCTGCTTTGGGTATATTCTGGGCGGTTGGATGGTCGAGTTCTGTCATAAGGCCAGGTCTGTCATTTAATCAGCTGGTTGTATGTGACAGGGGTAGGGTCGCCTGTGCCACCTCATGAATTTTTCTCCGGGTCCTTCAGTTTCCTCCCACTGATAAAAATTCCTACGCACAAGAGAAGTATTTAAATATGTAAGTGCCGAAATAACCTAATTTGTCTTGAGTGTGCGTTAAACCACATTAATGTGTGTTTGTTGGCACTCGATAGACTAATTTTATCGAACTTTTACAAAACTCAGAATATTGTTAAACCAATACAAATGAAGCATCCGGAAGATTATACTGCCACCACCAAATTATAACTGGATTTATCCTTTGTGTTTCTTCAGATATGGCATCGAAGTGAACCAAGAAGTCTTCTCTATTCGATATCAAGCAGTATTAATTGTATATTCTCTAACAAATAATATACTGGGAAACTACACATGTCAGATTACTAACATTTATGGTGCAGCCGAAAGAATATTCACCGTTAGAGGTTAGAATTGTTTTGTTTATTGTGCACTGGAAATTTTATCATTGATTATCGCTTACTATGATACATGTATGATCTATATTAGAATTTTCATAATTTTTGCCACTATTCGAAAAATTTTAATTTACTCATGTTAAAATTTCCTTTAACTGATTAACGCGTTAACAATTTTATGTTTATGAGTTAATTATCAAAGCTCCTAATGCATGGTTATTTTCGTATTCAACCCATCCCAGAGAGTAAAAACAAATCTTCTTGGTCATTATTTTATTCTACACTCCAATTGGTCAGCCCTATATACAATATGTAAATACAACCTAACTCACACTTCGTTTGAGCAAATATTTTAGTCTGTGGGTTTTTTTCTTCACTGCTTTCAGACATATCCTATTTTTTTTTGTATGCCAATAAACGTACGAACTCGTGCGAAACTCTTGCTGCATACGTGAAAAACACAAGATGAAAACTTGAAATATTTTTGTTACAGCTAAACCATCTTTAGAAATAATTGAACCCTTGATTAATGGCACAACATATTTTATTGGTGAAAATATCTCTATTAGATGTCGATCTATAAATATTCCTGAAACACCAAAAATGGTAATATGAATTTCTATCATTAAATAACAATAAAACAAAGACGTCATCCGTCCGCATGTGTATATTGAAAGATTTCCAAATAAATGTTAATATTTTGAATTTATTAATTTAGTGACAGAAATCCTCCAAGTATTTCATTGTAGGAATAAGTCGGTTAACATTCCAACACGCCTAGACTTTAAAGACACATATTATAGTAATAATTATTGTGTATTGTTTTTAAAAAGATCTAACGACTGAACACATCTTGTCTCAAGTCCTGCTTGTAAGTCAAGACGGCGGTCAGTACGTTCTTCTAAGAAACCCTCGTGGGTCTCTGTACTGCAACCCCATTCCAAAGGCTGTGGGGACGCCCTATTGATAATACCTTATGGTGTCGCCCCCGATACGGCTAATGACACGTCTAGCTAGGAACGTCGTATGATGTCTAAAAGAGCCATAATCGCACTCTTACTTATGAAGTGATAAGACATACAACGACCCCGGCAAATTTTCCAGGTACATTCTTTATCTGATTGGTCACAGAACACCTTTCAGAGAACTTAAATAGCCCCTATATACATATTGTATTACATTGCCAACCTATTTTCCTAGCTCCGACCGAGGTGTAACATAGGCTAGAAGATGGCACTGACCTGCCACTTCCTGTTTCGGAGTTATTCTATTTTCATCCCGTTCATCACCGGATCATCCGATATAGTATTGAGTAATGATATTAGTGGAAAAAATTATGCATTAATTTTATGAAAATTTGACAACAGTTCACATTACATCTTCCTTTTGACCTGTATAAAGTGTTATACCCTAGGGAAAATAGAGGTGTAGTCCTATAGGAGCCAGTGTTAAAAAGGCAGGAAAGCTGAGATTGGGGGAAAAAGTAAAGTATTTGATTCACTTCACATGAGTAATTAAAAGGGGTTCGTCTGCCTGCCTGTCCGTCACATATTTGGGACACAATAACTCTCTTTCTAATTGAGCTACAATGTTTAAACTTGGTATAGATGTTCATTAGCTCAATGCTGTGATGGATTTCGACGATGAGCATTTTCTGCTTCGGATAAGCAATTTGATTGGTTGAAGCTTTGGGACACGATAACTTTTGTTCGACTAAGTTTGATAATGAAAATTGTCTGCTCGGGGTACGCAGGGTGATAAGCAATTTGATTGGCCGAGACTTTGGAACTCAACAACTCTTCTACTTACTAAGTTCGATAGTGAGAATTTTCTGCTTAGGCTAAGAAGCGATAAACAATTTGATTTGTCAAGACTTTAAAACTTAACAACTTTAATTGAGATAGAATGTTTAAATTTGATGTTGTGTTCATTAGGTGAAGGGCTTGACCAAGTTCGATGATTAACATTTCGAGCTAAAGCTAGGCAGAGCTAATCAATTCCGTTGGTCGATGCTTTGGGACAAGATAGTATTGATTCTATCTGATAGAGAGTGATGGAACTTGGCGTATAGTTTCATTGCTCTATACTTTTGAAAAAAATAAATGTGGGATTAATTAATATGCGCCATCTATTTGTTTTGGGATTTCGGCGGGAAAATCTGCCTCACTGTTGGCTTGTTACAAATTTGGTTGAGGTCAAGACAGTGAGTTAGTGTTGAATATGAGTTAAATAAGTGTAATCATTGTAGCCTTTCAATGTGGGTTGAAATTGTATATTTAAGTTTTGCCCCAAAAAAAATTAATGTGTGTGCAACACACGTCTTACAGCTAACATATATGTGTATGTTTTCAGATAGAGAGTGTTTTCAACGAAGAACCACGTAATCGGGTTTGTATCAAAATTTTATACACCACCATTTTTTTATAGTAGTTTCACATTTTTCTATTCATATGATATGCATTACTGTAAATGACACGGTAAATGAAGCGAGGCCGTTGTTGAGTGAGGCAAGCGTGTCAGGCCGCGTCATATTTAGGTGCAGTCTTGATCACCAAGTTCCTAGGCACATATCGAGTGACGATAGGTTTATAAAGGGACTGGGTGATACAGGCTTCTTTTGACCCCATTTCGTCGTACTTCCAGTCCGCTGAACATACGAATAGCCAAGTGACCACGATTCAAGTTTGATTTGTAATTAATAACGCTGTAAAATGACCAATTTAACTACATGGGGGGGTGGGGGTATAATGATCAAATAACGTCTCGTTGGCAATTAAAACGATGGAAAGTCTTAGAACTAGTGAGTATTGTGAGATGATAACAGACGATGTATCGTCAACAAATCATAACAAAGATGGCGTCTTAAATACGTTCTATTATATTATACGTATTATAGTCAAGCAGTAGTAAGAAGTGTTATTTTAATCCCTTCAAGTGCTTGTGGTTTTAATGGGTTTAGTTCTCGAGTATTCCCGTAGTTGAAGCTTAGATGGCAAATGCCTCGGTCTACTTAAAAAAATCAGAATAAAAGGAACAAGCTCTCGCTTAAACAATTGCCTGGTGATATTGGAATGTTACTACTAACACATGGAAAATTAACAATCTTTTAACTTCTTAAGCACGTCTGTGTTTCATAATTAGCCTCTCATGAATGGAAAAAGCCTATTTAGATTTTCTTGTAGTGCAGACTAAGAAAATAGTTAAATCATGGACAGGTTGGGGTGGGGGCATTATGGCCTGTAGTCAGTTAGGTAAAACGAAACCGGGTTCATCAGATTTACTTTCACGGAATGAATATGTCAAAACCTATTCTGATCAACAGCCCAAAATTAACACTGAAGAGTTAGTCATATGCTAAAGATTGTCTATTCGGAATCACATAATGTCTGCATTGATAAGATGACGGTAAACGCGCACACAGCAGTCATTAAATTAATTATTTGACTCTCCACAGCACATTTAATTTTAACAAGATGATTAAGATAAGGTTGATGAGTCATGCAGATCTTTTAATCACCATAAAATAAATAACTGGAACAGTAACGACCACAGTAACAATATCGGTAACATTATCTGTAGCACATTAACATTATTGGAATCAGAATCAAAATAAGAATCAGGTCACCTTTAAAACATAACACAATGTTCTACCAAATAATCAAAATATTTCTACATTTATGAACATTACATAAATAAAACATATTTACAGCCATTTGTACTAATTATTACTCATAATCACACAGATTACCATTATAAAGACACACAGTCTAACACGGGTTTAGTTGAAATATCTATAGGAATGATTCATGAATGACGATCAATGAACACGTGTGATTCTTTTAAAATCCAGCATTAGAGTAACAATATAAATTCATATCCCCCACCACGCAAACTACAGTTTCGCTCACACCAATCAAACCACATACATTCAATGCAACCATACCTGCAACCAGACTCGTGAATAACTCCACCTTGGCAAATATTAACTATCATAGATCTTGCAAATGAAGATTAAAATCAAAGGTTTTTAAATCGAACTTTATTACCACAATCTGAAAACATGTTCACCAGCAGTTGTCATAAAATGTAATAAACAATAATAAATATACTGTATTTATTAATGTACAAAAACTTGTACCAGCGTGAATACATAGCTATTATTTCGTACAAACTATATTATTAACTATCTATTTTTATCTAAAAAAGATATTGGCATATGTGACAGATTATTTATCAATTTAGTCCAGGGCCTTGTTTCACAAAACCTGAAGCTAAAATCACTGAAATAGATTTTAACTAAAATCAAAATGAAATTTTAAATTTTTTGCGTTTCACCTAGATTACTTGTAACTTAAAATGCAATTTTAATAGATTTTAGTTAAAACCAGTTGCGCCCACCCAGTGCACATTTCCGCTGCGGGTATTTACGGTGAAAGGAAACTGTTGACAGGTTGAATTAACGGTTGCAATCTCAATGGGAAGAGTTTCATACGTTGTAGCAATGTTTGCACACGGCCAGACAGTCTTAGAGAGGTGAAAAAATGAGTTTATCGCGTAATATTTAATTCGAAAAGTATCGGTGGTTGGCCTTGAACTTGACATACTTATCGGTGGTTGGCCTTCAATTTGACATTAGATTTACTCACAGGCTTGAATCTAAATAATGTGTATCTATAACTAAATCGCTTGGATTTGTAGTTTTGTGGTAGTTTGGAAAAGAGAAACTGTTGAGATTTGTCAACATATTATGATATTGTGACTCAAACGAATAATCTAGGCTGGATTTTTTGTAATCAAATTGTTGTTGTATTTTCGCAGGTAAAGTAATCTAAGACGAGGCTTAAAATTAAAGTTTAACCTCAATTAGACACAAACTAGACTTTTTCTGACTTAACGTAATCAGGCTTCATATAATTCGCTTGCGCGTAAGGTGGGGGGGGGGGGCGTTTAGCAGAGAGAGTAACTAAGGAAAAATGTATGGGAATTACAACCTTTGTTGAACAATCTGTAATTCCCTGGGGTCATCTTTTATAAACTCATTGTAATGTTAGTTTTATTTTTCAGTTTCTATGGCGATTCACTCCATATAAAACAAAAGGACAAATATATCTATCGGTTAGTAAGGACAGGAATAAACTATTTGAGATTGATACTGAATTGGAAGCCAGCATTATGATGAGCCATTCAACTCTCACTCTCTGGAAGGCTGAGTTTAAATACCAAGGACGATATATCTGTGCACGAATGATAAATAATAGAGATGTCAAGGCGTACATAGATATTGAAGTTAAAGGTTGGTAACAGCTTCAAAGGTATGCTGGTATAATAATGTCGTTCGTGTGTTACTGTTTGGAAATTGCTCGATTAACCATAGTTTATAAGTTCAACAGTTTATAAGTTCACTTAGCTTAATTCCAATTGTTTTATTAAATAAAAGTGTCATTGCAAGGCTTAGGTAATTGATAAAAGAATATTCATTAAAATTAAGAGTTTGTGAAATTACTGAAATGTAGCTTTGATATGGGTGTTTTTCACCACAAACGTTCCACAAATCACTTACAATAAATATTAATTTTATAGTTAAACGAGGTGTAGGGTTTAGTAAAATTTATCAATTATTACAAAAGTTTCTTTTCAGTCCCCTTTATCTCTCTGTGTGTGTGTGGTACTAAAAGATTGTAGTCTCAATAATTCTTCGAAAAATCTCATCTCACGGCGTTTTAGATCTTGGGTGTTTTTTGTCATAAGAGTTCCACAAAATAGTGGAAATTTCCAAATATCTCATCTAACAACTTATTTTTTTATGTGGTACTACATTCCATAAACTTGTCGACTTTTGATAACAATTTTTAGGTTTTTACTATAAGATTTCCACGTTATATTAGACTTTTAAAATCTTTCTTCTCAGACCCTTATCCCCCCGTGTGGTCCTAGATTCCGCAAGATTTTCGTCTCAGAATCTTTTTGACAGGGTTGTTTTTCACTACAAGACTTCCACAAAATATTGAAAACACTTAAACACTATTAGTTTTTCACCACAGTTCAATTCCAAAATCTTATTCTCGTACGTTATATCTCACTGTAACGTATTAGATTTCACCAGACTGTGTAGTCCTAGATTCCGCAATATTTTCTTCTTAGAATCTTTTTGACCGGGTTGTTTTTCACCACAAGACTTCCACAAAATATTGAAAAACTATTAGTTTTTCACCACAGAGTTCAATTCTCGTACGTTATATCACACTGTAACGTATTAGATTTCACCAGATTTTCTACTTAGAAGTGTTGTTTTTTTTACCACAATATAGTAGTCCCGCAAGATATTGGAAACACTAAAAACACATTTAAATAACATAGTTATTTTCTTTGGCCCAGAACTAACCGAAAAGACGAAATAAACATTCAATCATAATTTAATTCGTCAGGTTGTCCTTTAACCACCATCTTCAAATTGTAGGTGCACCCACAGTTACAACCCATAGCTCTGAGTTGGCCGTTCTACCAGGGCAAACTTGCCGGCTACACTGCAACGTAATAGCAAGACCTGAAGCCGACGATGTTGAGTGGTTTGAAGATGATATTCCTATCGATACAGATCGGTTCGTAAACACTACAATATTTATATTTTACTGTATGTATTAAAATACGTGAAAAGTGCAATATTCTATGTAAGACAAATGAACGATAAGAGAGGACGACAACTCTCGTACGGCAGATCTAAAGTAGCTGGGGACTAGTAGTCAAGAATATCTGGAATGGGATCTCAGCGATGCACTCGAGGTTCAGGAATTAGATATATAAAACGAAGTAGTAACCCCTATTTATGGGATAAGTAATTGTGACGTCATGAGAACGATTATGATTAGTAATGAGTGAATTGGACTAATCCTGATCATTCCTAGATGATCAGGATTATTCAAGATTCTGAGATGGCTTTTGAGGATAGCAATTGGCCGAATGGGTATAACTTTTAGGTTTGATCAAAAACGATTTGAAAGAATATTATAAATGCTGCACGAATCGCGTTAAGTTCAATTCTTGATGGGCCGGTGCTACTACATCGTGATCTGATATATTGGAAGACAACGACGGGCTGATCTTAGCATCTCTTTCGGACGGAATGTTTGTCGGGTCGTTGATGGTCGTTAAACTTGAGGGGAAATCTTGTAAGTTCGAGGCGATATCTGTGCAGGAAACATCTGGACTAGTATGAATCGCCGTGGTTTCGGTGGTTGCTGGAGGTGTTACGGGGCCTCAAAAGGTGGAATCCACATACATGGTTTTTCCTGGACACATGATGGTGGAGTATCAGCCGAAAATTTCCTGAGTGAGCGGTCGGTGGTTGTTTTGTATTTCAATTCTTTGATATACATGTCTGTGTAAAGATGATCTTTCTTGGGATGCCGATATAAGTTGGAGCGCCACGTATATCAGCGGCTGCATACGTTACAGAGATGTATGGTATAAAAATCTATGTTACGCAGGTGTGGTCGTTTATGCCTCTTGGTTGGCTGATGCCTTAAAATTGAATGAGACTTTCTTGTGCCTGAGCCTAATCATAATCGTTCTCATGACGTCACAATTACTTGTCCTATAAATACCGTACGCCCCTCTCATTCTTTCATTTAACTGATGAAGGACACCTTAGTCCGAAACGTTTTTAAAATAAATTAATCTACCAACAAGGAGCTCGTCTGTCTTCACTGGTTTTAGGGGTTACTACTTCGTTTTATTCTATGTAAGAATGAATCGATCAGGGAATGGCTGTATGACTTTCCCGTAATGTTAGGACAACTTAGCATTACTATGTGTGTTGTGATGGCGTTTGGCATCAGGGTCAAATAACCGGGCGAATCCCGTCTACACCACCTGTGCTTTGCGATTAAGTGTTTATGCTGTAAAAATCATAGCTTTGCAACTGTATGGCAGTTTGTACAGTTAGACCCAAATCAAATTGCAACAGAAAAAATTTCACTGGTATACATTTCATTGAGGTCTTTTGATGGTATGCATTTCAGTAAGGCCCTGTGTACATTATGCTAAATATGTTCCAAAATATATTTGGTGAGCAGGGGTAAAATTACGTAATATGCACATTAGCATAATTTTATGTTTCAAAAATTGACATAAAGCTATAAATTGTATATCAAATGTTTAAATTTGGTGGAAGTATGTGTCAACCTATGTTGTCGTGGCCAGGCAAGTAAATAAACACATTTAGAATATATTCACTTGATTACATAATGCATCAGTAAAAATAAACAATTTATGTTTTCCTGAAACTCCATGAAACCAATATCCATAATTTCAGGATCAAGGGTACCGATAAACACTAGGAAAAGAGCATAGTATTGCATAATATGCAATATGCAAATTAAACGCCTTGGTCATGACTAAAAAACGTAATGTATTAAAAGTAAATGTACCTGATTATGGAAAACATTTTAGTGTTTGCATTTGAATAGTCTAAAACTAGTTTGATACTTGTTGTATTTATGTCCTTTGCAGTCTCCACAAGCACATATTCAGGAAGCAATGGCACGAGAAATCTCTCTCTGACCATTGCTAGAATGGTTTCCGATACTTGAGCTTTGAGAGAGTGTGTCTATTCTTCCTGTTCAATTAAATATATCCCAAGTACAGCAACTTGACAGCCCTTCGTTTAATCTGTGGTCTTCCCTGAAACTTTGGACAGTGATTTAAGGCATTAAAACGATGACAGTCTTGTTTTGTCTCCATACAGTGTTGTTTATATTGTATCCGTGTTGTCACGCTATTAGTTTTTCTGTAATATTCTATGTACTTGTTAATTGGGCATAATAAAATGGTCAGTCATGGCGTAACGTTATGAAAACCTATTTGGTCCAATTTGGAGTTCTATATAAATCGTAATCATATTGATATTGTTACGCAGTTAGCCATAGGTTGTTAATCGGACTTATGACCAGTCATAATTTTGAACAGAATTCGTTGTCATTAAAGCAGTGTTTAGTGGGATAAGCTCTACTTAAACAAAACGCTGCGGGGAGTATGCCACAAACTTATCAGTGCAGTACAGTTTTATAGGTACACATAAACAGTCATAGGAACTCTCCAGGCATTAAGGCACCCTCAATGTTTTCCATCACCATTATATGTAATAATTATAAAAAAACATAACTCTTAATCTCATTGTCAATGATTTGTATAGTTTATTAATTGACTAATGAACACTATAATGTATTTATACATTCATCATAATATAGCTGTTGATTTTAGTTCAGATATAACCACAATTTAAAGTTAAGCACGATTTTATAATAAAATGAACAGTAAACTTGCAAAAGTTTATCAGTGCCATGGCGTACATTACACCAGAGAGAGAGATCAGTAGAATCCAGGGGCGGATCAAGGTCCTGATGGGCCCTAGGCAGCTAGGCCCTTTGCAAAATTGGTTTGCCATAGTAAAATTGAAACCACTGTTAAAGAAACACAATTTCTGAGGATATACTGATGGAATGTCAAACATTACCATGTCAGTCGGCAAGTGAAAATCTTCTGGTGCTCAGTGGAGCACAGCAACAGTCAATTGCTGGATAAAATTTTATGGGCCCTATTTTTTCCTGGGCCCTAGGCAGCTGCCTACACTGCCTATAGGGTACTCCGCCTCTGGTAGAATCTGTCTTATCTACGTCCTTGCTAATGGTGCTGTTGTCTGGGAATGTGAGAAACACGGACACGGTAAATGCAAAGTCAGAGTAAAGATCCAGGGAGATGGTTCCATGCAGTCCGTGAAAGTGGACACACTTATGCCTGTGACCCAGTACGTGAGGGCTCTTGGGGTGATAATACCATAAAGAGCCACTGGAACTCTGCAGCTTGCACAACAAATTGTCAATTTTGCAGTCGTTAAACTACCAGAAGGGGCCGCTGCACAGCTTCCACCTATCTAGACACCCCAAACGTAGTATAAGACGTTTCAATAATACAGCCGGTTAACCTAGTGCGCCTGTCTATTAGCAACTCCACAGATCATAATAATACCAGACCATTACAAAGAAACTTTTAATGGGGAAGTTTTCCTTCTGTCTGACAGTGGTATGCTGGCGGTAACTTTGAATTTGCACCTGATATATTTTACCGGGTTTACACCATACTCGCCCTTATCCACAGCCAAGTAGATCGTCCTTTATCTGAAATGAATGACGTCGCGATTGCCCAAAGAAATGCTACCCAGGGAGCTTTTGTTGAAACTTAGATAACTGATTGCCTTTTTCATATCGCAAACGTTAAGCGGTGAATACACTGGCCGAATGATTCGGTCGAATCCATCGGCGTCAAAATTCGCCTCTAGTGTGTCCACTGACAGGTTTGATATATTCGGCAGAATTATATTCGCCTGGTGTGTTTGAAGACATAGACGCCGACATGTTTTAACCATGTGACGTGGAAGGTGATAAAATCGACTGGCGAACCGGATGAAGCCATGATCTAGTGTGTCCGCCTCTTCGGCCGAATATAATTCGGCGACGATTGATTGGGCTAATGTGTCCATTGCTTTAGCAAACAGACAATAGATCGAAATGGCACAAAGCCTTGCTCTTTAAAACACTAGCTTGGCACACGGGAGAAAATGATGTAAATGCAATCAACAACTACCTCGAGCATACCAAGATTTGGAGACCTGGTATTCGTAACTGTAGGAATATGTATACGACCGAACTATTGTCCAACTTCCAAGAACCAACAGCAATATAGTAAACGGCACATATGATTTCAGACGTCAGCCAATCGTCAACACAATGTGAACGTTTCTAGAGGTCATGAAGAAACATAAAGATCTACAAAATGTTACCATGGACAGTATATAGATGGACAGGCAACGACTCCCTTTTGTTAGATTATCTGCCACTCGCGTCCACGGTAAACCAAGGAAAATGATTCTTGACATTACGGGATTCTATACAAAATCCTTTTAATTTAAGGTATTCTTATAGTTACACGGTAATTTTTCAACCCGATAAGTATTTCTGTCCCGTAGTGACGAATTTTTTCACTTTAGAACTTTGAAATTTCCAATTTCAGCAAATGAAAATTGTTAAAATATTCTATCTATGTATGGGTTGCTAACAAACTTAATACTAGACACAATTTGAACATTTGATAGCCAAGTTATAGCATTGAGTCACTTTTTTAAACCCGAAATTATGCTACTTAGCATATTACACAATTTGACTCCTTTCCACCAAAAATATTTTGGAACATTTTTATTATGGTGTGCAGTGGACCTTACTGGATTGCCTACCACCAAAAGAAACTCTGTTGCAATTTGTTTTGGGCTGGGCATTTTTTTTTCAGCTAGTTTGACCGGACTAATGTGAGAATGGACTTTCAGGGCATATATTACCCCGTAAGTTGGTTGCAGTGGTTGAAGGCCAAATTATGAGGGATATTCCTATCCAGTTCTATCAACCTCATGCGTCTTCAAAAATATTACTATTTCGACATATTATATATAAAACTAACTTCAAAGACACAGTGTTTACTTAGTCCTTAATATACTATTTGTGTCCCATAACATACCATCCAGTCGCTTGCAATAATGATACTTACACCATTCTGCATGTATACATGTCGTTAAGCAATTTTTTTTTTTTCAGACGAAGGTATGATATAATTTCGTCCACGAGTGATATTTACCAATCTTCGACACTTATTATAAAAAGGGTAAAAATACGTGACTACAGTGTGCAATATTCGTGTCGCGCTGAAAATGAGTTAGGTGCTACAGGGCTAAATCTTAGACTGAAAGGTAAATCAATATGTTTGAAATTATTTTTAACAACCAATTAATGTTATTCAGCGCTCGTCTGAATTGTGTTAAATTTCCTACAGAAGTTTCTATAACAAGTAATGTTTCTTCATGTGATATTTGCTTACGGTGTCCATTTTAAGTTTTGGTTTGAGCAAAACTGGTACGAGTTGTGTTGGTGATGATTGGTGAGTCAGTTTTGAGTTATTCAACCTTATAAGGCCCTACATCTTGATACCGGTTCTCAATTTTATTCTGACGACGCAAAATTATTTTTTTTAACCTTTCCATGTCTGCTCTGTTAACAGACTTCGATGCATACACACAGAATCAAACTTCTTGTAGTTGACTAAAAAAACCATTGTATGCTTCTATTCTTGTACTAGTATTCCTCAACTCGAACCTAACAAAGTGGTGTAAGGATGGATTTGAATTTGATTTTTTTGTGTCGAAAATTGAAAAATCTTCCTTTCTTTCAGTATTGTAGGAAACGAAAGGTGTTTGGCATTTTGATATCCCACATCGGTCATGAGAAGATAAAATCTGTCGACTATTAGCGATCCGCGACTTTTCGTTCCCAAGTTAATCATCACCCCCCCCCCCCCCGCCTTTCCTAAAACTTTGGGAACGCGATAGAGGTTGCAACTTTAACTGATTCCTTTAGTGTGGAGCATTGCAACCATTAGAGGCTGTTCGAACCCTGTCGATGCTCAGTATTCTGTGGTTTTCAGTTCCAGAGTTACCGCCCCTTTGCCGAAAATATCAAATTCAAATGCATGTTGGTTTCTGGCTTGCGTTAGATGATTGTGTCGTGCGGTTATAAATTGATCGAATACATCGCAATGCTGCGAACCCTGTTCGGCTTATAGTATACGTATTTATACTTATTTATTTGTGTAACTGTACACAAACTACACGTATTTCTAATGGATACAGTTAATATGTTTATTTTGGTTATACCTGTTTCTAATTTTTAAAGATGTATATGGTTGGAGGGATTTTTTTTTATTGCGGCTCGCTGTATACTTATTTTTAATTCATACAATTATGTATGTTTATAAACGGCCACATTTTCATTTGGACGTATGTTATCGTTGCCTCTGCCCGTCCGTTCACATCTTGTTTATGAACACTCTACAGGTTACAATTTTTACCCATTTTGATGAAACATGAAATATAGATCTATATCCGAAAGATCTCAGTTCATTTTGAATTTGTCATGTATCAAACCACAGCATTATGGATTATGACCCATGGTTATACGAAAATTCAAATTTTGGCTTGTGGACACTCTAGAGGTCACAATTTTTATCCGATTTTGATGACGCTGTAACTAGAAATGTATGTTAATAACCTACAGATGCCAAATTTTACTGTAACATCCTGGGTTATTGCCGCTGATTTTACAAGTAAATCACGTGTTTAGCTTTTAAACCATCCAGTGGTAACAATTTATTTGATTTAAAAACTGTTCAAATAATATCACCGTTACAACGTAAGGATGGTTGAGTTCGTGTTTCGTGAAACCGATTTTGAATATATAAAATCTTGGTTCATTTTGATATTGCCGTATGTCAGGACGTAACATCCTGGATTATGGCCCCTCATTGCATGAAAAATATTTTTTAGCTGGCTCTCTGTCCATCTCTTGCAAAATGTAGGCGTATCCTGCATGACAAGCTCTTGTTACATATGTTTTGTACAACATGCTTAGTTATAATAGCATTACATCTGTCCATGTTTGTTTCCTATAATATATAATATGACCTACAGATGTGAATGAATGTGAAACTGGTCTTCATAATTGTAGTACAGAGGAGGGTTTTATATGTAGAGATATCATTGGTTCTTTTGCATGTGATTGTAAACATGGCTATGTCCAGGACAGGGGTTCTTGTAAAGGTAATGTTATTCAATTAATTACGATTGTAAAACTATAGTCATAGATACGAAAATAACTACCGGCTAAATATATTATTACATAACTCATTTTATAATTTTCCCAATTTAGGAATGATTTGATGACCGTTCATTAGGTTGATAACGTGATAGAACTCGCTGTATTCGTCAGATACCAAGACTAGAAAAACTTACTTGTTGATCCTCATTTTTCGATAAGTTAACTAATTTAATGTGAACTCATCAAACAATAGGAGCCCTAAATTTTATATTTTGGGGGCTTTTGAAATATGCTTTCCGATAAAAATTTAATTCTAAACATGTTCTACAAATTACACAATGCATAAAACAGGTGCCCAACTTTCAATTATATTTTCAGTATTAAGTACCAAGTCTGCGAAAAGGTTTGCAGTATCTGCGGGAGTCAGCGTTGTTGTAATAGTTGTGGCAGTGATATTTATCGTTGTTTTAGTTCGCTTTTTTCGCAAGAAGGTAAAAATCTACCGTCGTCATTTCGTTTATTTTTGTATGGTTTTGATCTTCTATATCATATAAGATATAATATATAATCGGAAGCGTTGTTCAGACGGCGTACATACTACATATACCGTGGTAATCATAAATAATTCAGTGAACAATGTCATAGTTGGATTGAAGCACCTGGGTTTTTTTTTATTATTATTATTTATTCTTCACAATACGCAAGTTGGGGCACACTAATAAAACATCAGCTGAAATTGAGTTCGGTAAGCGATGACATATAAACCAAACCGAAAATATGATCGAAAAACATATAATTATGAATTTTATGTGAATATTACTACATTACGGAAGACCATTTTAGGGTCAATCAAATGAAAATATATATTCTGATTATTTTGTAAAAAACAATAAATTGAATATGGAAATCATTGAATTATGTTTTTGGAAACTTCTTACAGAGAAAACAAGGTGCGACAGAACCAATGAGTGCGCATAATATAGCCACATATAATATAAGTAATAATTCTAATATGACAACAAATGAGGTAAGTTCCACTGATATTTTGTTTTCATAATACAGAAACTTTTATTGCATGTGTTATCGCTTGGAAAGCGAATAAGTTAACAAGCATATTGACTTTACTTTCCTTTATGGTTTCAGAAGTAACTAATGATCTTTGCTGCTCCCATAGACCATAAGAATGACAGACATCAATATGAATATAGTTTCAATAGAGAAAACTTTTTTATTTCAAACAGCCGTCAATATCATCTTCACACTGTCAGTGTATTAGAACAAAACCCCTTAAATCTTATTTATTGACTCAATAGAGTACGATTATTCGTAGGCTGGTCCTAACATTGTGTATGAGAATGTGAGATTATACATATATTAAAATATTTCAGCCATGTGAAAATCTACAAATAGATTTGGACACGTTTCCACGAAGCCGCTTAAAATTTTTAAACAAACTCGGAGAAGGTAAATTTGGAAAAGTTTTAAAGGCAGAGGCACTAAGTATTTCCAAAAGTGGCATGTGGGAAACGGTTGCAGTCAAAATGTGGAAAGGTTAAAGACTTTATATAGTTTCATTCCATTTATTTTGTATCATATTTTCCCACGTACTTTTAAGAAAATTGCAATTTTGGTCCATGACGTCATTTTAACAATACTCTTGGTGACCAATGTTATAAATTAAGCAGTGCCACCTATGAGTTTTAGATGAAATATTTTGATTGGTCTCTTTTAGTCCGACAGAATACAGGTCGGGACTAATTTACAGTTGATTTTTTCAAATTATTTTCTTAATTTAAACGTGGGTTCAGCCGTGAAAATTGAATATTGTTTGAAAAAGTGATTTTAATTATTTAGCTATACTGTAATGGTTTTGTTTTGTTGCAACAGAACAAAACCTTTCAAACTATCGTTCAAATTTCAAATTCTAATATCTGAAATATTCACCTAATCCACATTATTTAAATAACATTATCATGAAATGGTTTTAAAAAATTGACAAAATATAGGTTTTCTTCGACGGACAGACAAACTAAATTAGATTTTAAGGGACGCATTTTTTTACGCTGTAATTGGACAAATTAGATAGTATTCGAATTTTTCAGAAAATACGGATTTTTAATGTTAACAAAATTCCCTTTATTTTAACTCGTACATCAGATTCTTCTACAGATGGAGAAAAGGAAGACTTTTACAATGAACTTGTGATTATGAAAAAAATCCCAACACATCACAATGTTGTCAGTTTTCTTGGGCTAACGCCCGCTGAAGGTAAGTATTCATTAATTGCCAAAACATGCAAAAATATCAAAAAAATAACGTCGCAGTACAGCTAAACTCAAACCTCTGTAGACCCAATCTTGTGTGAACATTTGGAAGACAAAAATGACAAGGTGTAGTATGTAGTCAGACGTTTTGACTGACAGTCGCCTTGTATATGGATGAGCTTGTCTGTAACTCCTATTTTATCTGTAGGCAAAGTTTACAAATTGTAAGGAATAAGGAATAATCTCATTTATCAAGCAATTCAATGGAAAGATGGAGAAGAGTTTTCTAAAAGAGTTACCCATGCTCTAAAAATTGTTTAGCAACTATTAACAAACTGCTCAGTATATTAAGACGTAACTTTCAGACAGGGAAATAGCATCTTTCTTTACAGATTTGCCCTCTTAAACAAAATGTTCTTCTTTGCAAAGGCGGACCCTTTAAAACCATGACAATTTTGCAAGCGATTTCGCTGGCTCTTTGTATAATAACCTATTTATTGGGATGGTATACTCGAGATTACTGAACCTACACCTTACTGAGCGCCGTTTTGACTAGGATTCTCCATTTAGTCTTGTCGAGTAGGGATGTTGTTACAAATAAAGACAAGAAAAATCCACCACTATTCCTGCCCTAACCAAATGATTCTATTTTTATATAACCTTTCAATTAAAGCTATCTGTTATAATCTATAAATTTATTTTAGGTTTATTGGTTTTGTTATTTTATTATTTATATTTAAAGGTTCAAATTCTGCTTTGATGATAATGGAGTATGTACCAGGAGGTAACTTATTGACATATTTAAGAAAACTGAGATCCACAAATCTGGCAAAAACCTCATCTACAGAGCCATCGTTACATTCCCAACTTTCCCCGAAAGAGTTATTACAGTTCAGTCATCAAATAGCTAAAGGAATGGTACATATAGCATCATTACACGTGAGTATAATTGTACCGAAAAACTCAAAGGTCAAAGTTATCGGTACAGTGTGTTATAACAACCCTCAGCCCACCCCTAAAAAAAAATATTTGGATAAAAAAAAGAGGTAGGATAATCAGTGTGTCGATAATGTGGAGCAGTTACTGTCAATGCAACAATCTCTATTCTATTCAGTATGGGAGAGCTAAAATAACGCATTAAATAATTTGTTTCAATAAATGAAATGGAATGAGGTTAAACGTCCTACTGTTATGCTCCTTTGTTTCAATAAAGTATACAGGGAACGGATTTTTGATATAATAATACGACTAACCAGTAGCCATGTAGGTATAATTGCACCCCATTAATTAACGGATATCATAGTTTCAATAATTTGTGAATTTATAAAAATGTAGGCGCACAAAAAAATTGAATGCTACATTTTCTTAGACCCAATGATGTTCCCGGGCCCTAGTGCTCCCTGCATTATCCCTCTGATACACCCTGCTTATGAAATGAACTAAAAAAAAAAGAACAAAGTGACAGTGGCACCCTACAGGATACGTTATATGGTTACTATTTCTAGAAAGTACTAGCGAAGACGTTTTTGTTTTACTTTTATATATAGTTAAATCCCATATATTTTTTATGATCGACCCACCAGATTTTGATGACATTTTAGGTTACCCAACACGTTAGTAATTATCTGGATTCTTTAATGTCTTGTTATTCAGATTGTAAATGCCAGAATACCCTTTTATGTACATTTTATTAAGGAAAAATTGTAATGTAATTATTTTGTCAGACAAAGACTCGTTTAGTTGACATTTAATTTCACAATTTAATAAGAAAAACACAAATATTAATGGGGGATATTATAAATAGAGGATATTAATGTTTATGAATTTATCATTAAAGATTTTTGTTTTCATAATATTAGTAGTAAATTGTTTTAGATTTTCATTCTTGACACAATATCTATTAAATATAAACATGTTTTGTCCTGCATTGACGTAAGTACAGTCACACTACGTTTATCTTCACACGCTACATGGTAGAGTTTATCCTATATTTTGAAATATAAAATGGAAATTCTAATTGCGATATTTTTAAAGAAATAAGTCATAATGAAAACTACTACCCGCAAGTAAGAAGTTAAATTTATTGAAGTAAACATATTAGCGAGTGAGAGAAATAGGGTTTAAAGTCCAATCGACACAAACTAAGTCATTTCGGGACTAATATATAGTTCGATTTTATTTCAATAATTCGATTGCGCGTAGAGGTCTTTAGTCGTATGAGCAAAACGGAGGACCCGGCGAAATCCCACGAGGTTGGAGAGTCGACCCTACTGCTTGTCCCTACAACTTGGGAATCGAAACCACGCCAGGTGATTCAATGACAGACAACCAGCACGCAATTTTAAAACATTTTTATTTAAAATATAAGGTTAACATTTTAACAAGTGTAAAGGAGATAACTGATACAAGATACGACACGTAGTTACCATTCGGCCAGCCAAATGGCCACAACAATGGTATGCGGAATGAACACGTCTATGTAAATGGTGATGAAATTTGTATTGTAGCGCAGACAGAATCTTGCAACAAATGTCAACATATTAATGTGTTCATAAAATGTTTTCCACCTGTTGACTCTTTTTGATAAAAATTTTTCTATGTAAAGTTTAATATTTCAGATTGTTCATCGCGACGTGGCTGCTAGAAATATTTTAATCGGAGAAAATAATATTTGTAAAATATCAGATTTTGGTCTAGCTAGGGAAACAGAAGGCACTGACGAATACGAAAGATGTACAAAGGTATGAATAAATTTCAGTCATAAAGTAATCGGCTGACGCTTAAAGTTACGTTGCATGTTTTTTTTTTTCTTATTTTACAATGTCATAGCCATTATGTCTCTCTTTCTGTTATAGCACATTGAACCCTGTTGAACTTTTAGTAACTTGAAACTAAATTATAGAAATTTATTCGATGAAGACAACTATATTTTAAGGGGGTGGGGTCGGTTTTTCTTAACATGTTCTATTTTTTCTGGTTTTCATAGGGTCCTTTACCAATACGTTGGATGTCAGTTGAATCTCTGAGAGATAATCTACACACGATTAAATCAGATGTATGGTCCTATGGTGTATGTTTGTGGGAAATTGCCACTCTAGGTAAGATTAATAACGAGCAGCTGTTAGCCTAGGTAGGAAAAGGCTAAGGTTGGTCACTAACCAGATCTGGGAGGGAATCACAATGTTGCTCGAGAAAGTACCTTGAAATGTGTCACTGTTGCGTGGAGGAAAGGTGTCGAGTCATTCGAATTGGATGAAATAGCCAGGCCCCATGTCTACTTATTGGGAAGCACGTGACAACTTGAACGGTTGGCAGAAATACCATGACGTATATGGCCTTGTTTAACCTGGGTGGTGCAGAACAGATGAACCCCATTTGATTTTGATTATTCTAGATTGTTACAGTGCTATCTAAAATTGATAT
The DNA here is from genome assembly GCA_036850965.1 of Patella caerulea. Classification (NCBI taxonomy): domain Eukaryota; kingdom Metazoa; phylum Mollusca; class Gastropoda; family Patellidae; genus Patella; species Patella caerulea. Next base: position 22,743,938 of record JAZGQO010000011.1, read on the forward strand.
TATTTATTAGAAGATATGGATGGCACGTTTGTTCTCAGTACTTTATCGCATTTATTCTACTGTTGCCAATTATCACTAGAAACTAGATATAATTGTTTGTTAACCTATATTTTCTTTTGGTGCGCTGACTTATTTGTCAAGACGACACTATTCATAACCTTAAAATAGAACCGAAAGATAACTGGCGGGTACTCCTTATTGTCAGTCGTTTATAGGCACAAGTTTGATAGATATTATGTCTTTTAAGACACCATTGTCAAAATTTAATATTATTTTTAAGCCAAGTCGACATTCCAAGTAATGTCTAGTTAGACGAACGTAATGATTACAGTATACAATGCTTATGTTCTGTTTCAATAAGTGTGTGTCCGTAGTGTTTATTTATTTGGTCTAGTTTTAATATTATGTTTTTAGATAATTTCCTGATAGAAGAATTATTATTGAAGAAAAATATTTGATTGCAAACTACTCCATATAAATTTTGCAGCGTCTCCATTTTTATAAGATACGTACTTTCGTCGTTTCTTGTTGTAGGAGCCAGTCCATATCCTGGTAAATCTGCTCAAATGGCCATGGAGTCAATTCTAGCTGGTGACCGTTTAGAATGTCCAATACATTGTAAACATGATGTGTAAGTAACCTAGGTTAGCCAGAAGTACACACACACACATACCTTCTATATTTAATCTATATTTGTCCCTTTTCTGTGTACAGAACTTAAATCTAATATACAAATTGTCCTACTGTCTACTGAACAATATTGAATGGAACTGGATTTTTGTGTCTCATCACAAACTCATATTTTTCAAACATAACACCCGAATTCTCAAATATATAAATCAGCGACATTCTCCCGACAGACAAATGGGAGTTACTTTATTGATATCCTAAATGTTCTTAACGGCCCATGCTGCAGGTAACTGCGTGGTTACGTAAATAGTATTGATAAAATTCCAATGGTTTTAAAAAGCGGCTTTTGTATTTGTTTAAGATATGACATCATGGAAAGTTGTTGGGCAGATGACGCGTCATGTCGCCCATCGTTTGAAGATTTGGTGTTAAAGATAGAAGGTTTATTAGAAGATGAGGGAGAATACATGATTCTCCATAATTTTGATGAACAGGTGTATTCGGTAATCGACGATGTGCGTCATGAAGAAAGACTGTAATCTGTTTGGACCATTTTAATAAATGGGAATTGTAATAATTGTTTAGTTTCCATATTCAAGAATAAAATTAAGTAAATTCGTAAATAAATCCACAATCTGTTTATTTTGACAACATGCCCTGTTATATGATATATGAATGGTTACGTTTTCTTTATTTATGTAGCTTTGTAATATATGTTTTTGTGTATTAAGCCAATTTCTCGGGTTGAAATTTCAACACATTCGGTTCCGCTAAATTGGTCTGTCAAATCGGAGGATCAATAATCGTGTAATCAACATGTCAATAAAGTTCCCCAATAAAATTTGTAAATTTTATATTCCAAACCCGAAACAGACCAGAAATCGATGACTTAATTCTGAACCATATTTGCATAGGTGTGAGTTGGATCCTGTGCAGCTAGTTAAAAATTGACCAATCAGCGGTCGCGCGTGCGGGGTTGCGGTCAAAAGTTCTGGGGTCAAGTGCCAGGTCATAGTATTTGTCATGTTTCTGAAACAACGACTACGAGTTTTACCACATCTGGACGATGTTAGATAACTTCACAATTCCCGAACTTACAGTTACTCTACACACATGTGAACAGTAGCGTCCAATCAAAGGTTGTAGCATAGCTACCTCCACGGAAAGCATGACATTAGCAACCTTGAACTTTGCAACTCGATTATCACAGGTGGATATTTAGCTTGAAAGCGCGAGACTTCTATTCGCGACGATCGAGGAACCTGACCATCGAAATTAATGCCGAAATATGCAGGGTATTACGTGAAGGCCTTGATAAGATGTACTTAGTTAAAGCGAGATTAAGTCTTCTATTGAAGATGGGTATTTCTACATAAAGTCATGTGAACTGCCTGCGGTTGGTCCTGTTGCCCCTTTCGGGCAGAGAAATAGTGTAAGATGGGGTGGGGTCTGTACAATTCGACAGCTTTTTAATCGTATGTGAACACTCCACAGATCACAATTCTTATCTGATTTATCTCCGAAAGATTTCGGATACTTTCGATATTGGCATTTGTCGGATCCAACCTTCTTGGATTATGACCCCGGATTGTACGAAAAAAATAATCAAGTTTTTAGTTTGTGGACACCCTTGAGGTCACACATTGATCAGATTTTTTATAAAACTTGAAAAACTTTTATAAAACCAAGGATCTTGGTTCTTTTCGATATTCACCGATATAGGATCGTCACTTCCTGAATTATCGTCCTTGATTGTACGACAAATAACGATTTTAACTTGTGGTCCCTTTAGACATATCAATTTTTATCCGATTTCAAAAAACGTTTGAATATATCACCGTTCCACTTAATGGTGGCTCAGTTCGAATTTCTTGAAGATCGGACCGCCCGTCGTACGCAAATAATGCAAAAAAAAAGTATGGCATATGAAGGTTGTGGGCCCTCTAGAAGTTGCCATTTTGATCTGATTTTGATGAAACTTGAAATACATGTTTATAACCCAAATATCTTGGTTACTATCGTAACTAGATTTATTATCCTTGATTGTACGAAAAGAGGCTCTTCTTTTTAGCTTGTTCTCTATCCACCTCTTGCAATATGTGGGTGTATCTTGCCTGGCAGCCGTTGGTTAATCCTTGTTTTCAAGTTTCAAATAATGCGCAGTATCAAATATTACACAATTTCTTTTAATCATATTCCGCCCAAAAGTTGTTGACATTCTTTAGTCGTAAATATTTGCTTCAACTGTACATCATTTTGAAGACATTATTATCAGCAAAGCGTGACTTAAAAAGCCAGCTAGAGACAGACTTCGGTCTATAAATTATGGCTAATTAACGTTTAGATAAGTAACCGTCATCGAAAATGAAAACAGGTTGAGACATTTTAAATTGTGTCTTCTTTTTTCCTTTCTTTTAACGATTTAGAATAAGCAACAGGCCAACCACACTAAGTTGTTTATAGACATGTTTCCTACTTTTAGGTCTTACTGAACAAGGATCCTGACCCATATTTGCGTCACAATATGAATCAACAGCTAATGGATTAACGTGCTGTAATAAAATTCAAATATATATTCTTATACCGTGTTTACACTGTCGACATTTGATGAAAAGTCTGATCCAATTTTTCAAGTTAATATTTTCAAGTGTTTGGGGATGTTTATCTGTTTGATGGTAGACATCTTGAAAATCGTAATTATTTACCCACAAAACCTAGCATTAAGCTATAATCAAGATAGTTCTAAAATCGCTAAATCGATCTATCAATTTATATCGATTTGAATTGTTTACATTATATTCTAATGATTTTACGTAGTTATCTTGGTGTGCCTATCGTATTGGATTGTTGTTCATCACATTGTAGTAACAATATTGTACATGTATGTAATATAATGCAATAATATCAGGTATGTTGCCCCTTTAGATAGTCTCCTTTTTATGATTTAGTCATTCCTGTTAAACTCGCCTTATATATTACTGGGTGTTGAGAGGCCTAACCCGATTTAGAAGAGAAATGCAGGATTTTCCTCGAAGAAGGGGGATAAAGTATGGTATCGCTTACAATAAATATGTATTCTGTTCACAAACATACAGGATTGTCTATAGTACTGTCAACTTTAGTGAAAATACCGAATCGCGTGTGAGTAGCGTATCGCCGGCGTATATCAGTGTATGATATAGGACACAGATCACAAAATAACGAATGTAGTTCTGAGCTAAAAATAGCCTTTTGAGGGTATTGTTTAGACGTGGAATTGTTGGAAATTTTGAATATTTTACCAGTTTGGGTAGAAAAAGAATAACATGGGTAAAAGGGCTTGAAAGACGCCTCGTGTTGAACCGGAAGTAACGAATTGACCCCAGTCTACTTTAACTTTTACTGATTTGAGATTTTCATGGTGAACCTCATACATCCTTCGGAGGGGATGACTGCCAGGTGTAGTACTTTATGGGGCAATAATTGGTGTACTGTGGCCTTATAAGTTGCTTTTGAACTGCGCATGTCCAGCTTACCGCTATCGCCATATAAAAGGCGGTTTGTCTATAATACAACATTATTGCACTTGACGTTAAATACGTTACGCAGTCGTTAGGCATACGCCAAGATGTACGGCATAACTTCCTACCAGCGTACTTGGCCTTCGTAAATCTCGCGTATTTAGCGTATGGTTAGCTTATAAACCATACGTCCGAATAGATCAAGTATCATCGGTCAGTGAAATGACACAACACTGATAACCACTCTTATATGATTTACTGTGTCCATACATAACATTAAAAACAGCCCTGTATACCAATACAGATGATTTGAGTGGTCAATACGTTCATGTTCTTCAAAGAAAAATTTTCAGATATACAACATACACCAACAACCTAAGAATTTCTTCTTCCAATTCTTTAGTAGCGGTAAATACATGAATATCACACGTCTTTTACTAGCGTCTGATCGGATACCAAAGAGAAAGGTATCCTTAACCGATTTCAGAAAGTTACCAGTTAGTTATTTAGAACAAAAGGGAAGGGTGGGACAGCTAAAAAATGACGTGGGTGGTCTAGAAGTACAACACATTAAAAAAAAAATAAACGGTTTATGTACCAATGAAAATATCAATGTCCGTTCATGCTTCGATCATGGGGGGTTGGGGTGGCCTAGTGGTCTAGAGTGCCGCGCTTCGACCTCTAGCTGGCCGGTCACCTCTGGCTTGCGGCTGTGGTTTCGAGCCGTAGTGTGAGCGTATGTGGCATGGAGATAGGGGCGCCTTCTCAACCTCGTGGGTTTCCTCCGGGCACTCCGGTTTCCTCCCACTGCTAAAGACCCCCTACGCGCAAGCGAATTATTGAAATAAAATTGAACCATATGTTAGTCCCGAAATGACCTAGTTTGTGTTGAGTGGACGTTAAACCCCATTTCTCTCTCTCTCTCTGCTTCGATCATAGTCGGGCAATGCTAGATTTATGGTTGATCACCCAGTTTAACTTGGCGAACTTTACAAAATATATACAATTTGTGCATAATAAAACTGCGATATCATCAGTATTATACATAGTCTAGCAACCAGTCACCGTGGATTTCGACATAAAATATTTGTAGCGTGTGCTGCGTGACCTACCCATCTAGGATTATTATCCCCAGCCATTATACTAAATCATTTATTTCATTAAAAGGTTTCCAAATTTATTATCTTAATGATGATTCGGCGTGAATTTGAGTGACAAATGACAGCTAACGTCTTCGTTTATTTTTAACAGCTCTCTCTCTCTGCCCCAAGTGGACATCGTTCTGGTAAGTGGGACGTGAATTATTTAATGTCCACTAGTTAAATGTTTAAATAATAATATAACAAAACTGGGGCATCGTGCTGCAAACAGCGTACCTTGATCGGGGTAAAAAATTTGTAAAGCAACATCTTTCATTGCTTAATAACACTAGGTGAAGCTACCCACACGATGCACAGAATATTTACAAATTTGACAGCTCTTTGAAATTAATGTAACTTGTTTTGTAACATAAAATCTGTAATCTTTAATTTGATATATGCGTTTGCTGTTTATTATTTACAATGTCAGTTTACATTGTGCCTTCGTGAGTTTGTTTTGTGGGTTACTATTATAAAGACCAATCGTAGATCTACTTAATCATCTGGATTTTTCAGCTGATGATTCATCGGAATCTTACCACCCGTTAACATGGGATAAAATTGTATACCCGAATTCCGACGACAGGTGACAAAATTAAGAACTCCATAATATATTAAACAATACTGAGAAGTCATCAAGGTTACTCCACGTGAATGATTCAATATATCGCCAACCCTGCTGATATTCAACGTATCTAATATTTACATCTCTAGGGTGGAGATGAACAAGAAATTTTTATGACTTTTTAAGGCCGGTCGCGACCTACATGATCTCTTTCTGACATATCATTGTGTAAAATGTTGTACATGGTAATTTGTGTTTGTAGTATGAAGTAATCATAAATCCTCAACGACGGGTAGATGGTGAACGGGCTAAGATCTCGTGGATGTAATGGTGTCCCTGCAATACATCTCGTATTTAGCCAAGTGATGTGTCTAATTTTTTGATTTGGGAGATTGTCATTGTGTCATCAGTTTTATTTTTGTATTTTCGTTCATTGTGACACGTCCGACTTACAATTGTGTATTTACTGTGCCGCCTTACACAAACCATGCATGCCATTTTGGGCTATTATCGTTTTGTCAGCTTGTCATATATCGTGACGTTTAACATTACCAAGATAAATTACATACGCATTTCGAAAGAACATTATATTACAAGCTACCAAGTCACTCAATGAAGCATGGCTATTTGCAGCTGCAAAAATGTCCTTTATATGTGGACAATTTTATTCGGTATGTATGTTACTAAACTCTTCACTCGGTTTTCAATGTATTAATCTTTGCGAAAACTGGGTTCTTTTCCCCGTAAATCGCCTAATTGACTTCGGTGCTTGTAGCTATGGGGTGCTGGGCTCGACTAGGATTTGGGCCGAGAAAGCTATATTATAGCAATTGTTTGCCAAAGTGCATTGGCCTGCATTTAAAAGATCCATTGGCTGCTACAATGCATTGAAGACTAGACTAATACGACGCGTACCTGCTTACAGTTTACCAAAGAAATGTTGAATATATTTAAGATTAAGAATAATGAGGTAATAATATATTGTGATATTTGGTAGATTTAGTTAGTATTGGATAAATCGTCCTGTCACGATTGACATTGTGTTGATGTGACGTTTGCTGCTCCATTCGTTCCTCTTAATGTTGTATACTGTAACCACTTAACAATTTCTTGTTAACTTTGAACAGTTTTTTTTTAGATCGTCTTTTTTTGAAACCGATTGTTAAAATCGAATTTGAATATGCATATCATATTGTAACACCATACAGTTTCTATGTAAGGGAGTTGTCATTTTCAGGAATTGGGAATGCATTTCTTTCTTTTTTTCTTTCTATTTTAGTTCTACTGCCAAATGTCAAACTACAGAAGAATCTTGCACTTAAAAATTTCCTAACAATCCTAGCCAACACAAAGTCGCCAACATCAAATGCAGTGTCTCCAAATGTGCCTTCCCAAGTTGCTCCGGTTTATAAAACTGATCCCATGTCATTCACAGTACAAGATAATGGAATACCAACTAAACAAGTTGGATCCTTTATAATAGCATCGCCAAATACTGGAGGTAGCTCCCCCGATAACCAAGTCGGGGGGATTGTGCCTCCTGATAATACTGGAATAATAAATAAACCAGTCGGTGGCGGTGGATCAAAGTATCCGCCTGATGGTGGATCGGGGACAGCTTACCCTTATTATCCTGGTGGCGGAAGTAAACCTTCCTATCCAAATACTGGCGGGGGTGGAACCGGAATAAAATATCCAACCAACAGTGGTAGTGCAACTGGAAAACCTTACCAAAATAATGGTGGTGGTGGAACGGGGACACCTTATCCAAATACAGGCGGTAGTGGAACGGGAATAGCTTATCCAACCCATCAGCCCGGTGGTGGACATACAAATACTGGAGGCGGTTACCCATATGGACCATACCCAAATGCTGGTTATCCATCACACCACCACGGGGGGATGTTTTCAGGGCACCTGTACCACGGTCCGAGTAGTTGGATGCACAACCCGTTCATGGCATTTGTGGATGGAATGGCACGTGTTCATGCTTTAAGGAGATTAGGCTGTCGTACCGTATCAGACATGTATCAGCTCGGTTTACCATCGCTTGCTTCCTTATCGTGTACCCACATGTGTCCACATTCACATAGGTGTGTTCATGCTTCACAGTCCTACCATCATACCATTGGATTCTGTTGCCCATTTTTCGGTAAGTAAACTAAATGCAAACAATATGTGAAATACTATTGATGAAGATACAATATTTAGCCTAGATAAGTGTTAAAATATGCAACTTATGTCGATTTTATAAACGTAATTTACAGGTTCGCCAAATAGGAATTGCTTGTTCACCCACCCCCTCTTTCTCCACATTTATAAATCCTGCATATACCAAAAGTATTAAAGTTAGGGGTGATTCAAAATTATTTATTTTTCCTGGCTTTAACTATTATGTGCAGACGAACATTATATTATACACGATATCTTAATGACCAGGAGACATAGGGGCAAATAACTCGTCTGACCAGACCAGTTGTTTGACATATTCCTAGTCATACCTTGGTGTTATATTTGAAATATGCCTGTAATTTAAAGTCACGGAAATTCAAATTGCTCATCTAGCCTAAGTAACACATTTCGGTGGAATTTGGCGCTAGATAAAGTCATATTCACACTCTCGGTGAAATTGTTCACCCAATGAACATCTACAGAAAACTGTTGATTTGAACCACGGTTATCGTGTTCCAAGGGGTTTGACGGAGAGGCTGACACACGCAGAGCTTAACAGAAAAGTCAAGATATGCGCCCATTGAACTCACATCAGGGGCGGATCTGGGAACTTTGAAGGGGGGGGGGGAGCGCCGCAAAATGAGGACACTTACTGCGGAGACGGGGCACGCCGCCGCGATGGGTTTAAGGTGGGGGGGGGGGGGGGGGCAAGACAATTATCCGTCATTCCCTTGCATCGGTAGACATTCAAAGAGCTATTTGGCTGATATTTTGGTCTAAGTAAACGTTTGGAGAGGACATATTTGGGTCAGAAAAAAGGCACTTTCAGCAGTAAAAAGGGCACTTTCAGTAGTAAAAAAGGGCACTGTCGAAAATTAGGGGGGCACATTAATAGCCCTCGGTGTCTCCGAAGAGCGTGGAGGAATTACACTAGAGTTAGATGAAAGGAAAGTCCGCCCCCCCTGGGATTATTCAAATTGGACCGTCTGTCTGTCCGTCGAATATTTTGGAAACCATAACTCTGTTTCTAATTAGCTGGAATTTTCGAACTTAGTGTAGGTGGTTATTAGGTGAATGCACTGGAATGCATTCGACGATGAGCCGTTTCATGCTTAGCATTTGGGAGACAGTAACGCCCGCATCTAATTACGTTGGATCATTACACTGACTAAGTTCGATAATGAGCATTTTTGGTTCTGGTCAAGGAGAGTGATAAGCAATTATTTGGAGCTCAACAACTGTGATTCTGATTGAGTGGGGGTGTTAAAACGTGGTGTATATCTTTACATCAATACCTTTACTAAGTTCGATAATGCGCATTTCCTTTTGTTCCCTTACATCGGTACCTTGACCAAGGTCAGTAATTAACAGTTTTTTCGTCCTTTTTGGAACATGATAACTTTTATTCCGAGTGAGTGAAACTTAGCGTATGGTTTCATTACTACAAACTCGGAGTACAGTTTCAATACACCATTATTCACTAAGTTCGATGATGAACAATTTGATTGGTCGAAACTTCGGTGCTTGACAACTTGAATTCTAATTGAGTCAATAATGAGTATTTTCTAGCCACATTATGCTCTGATAAGCAAAATGGTCGATGCTTTATGAAAAGATAAATGTGCAATTAAAAAAATATATGTCATCAAATAACCTTTTCAATTTGGAAGGGAACATCAACCTCATTGTTAGTTAGTGTAATTTATTCTTTTTAACCCTGAGAATTTTTTTTACTCTCGTTTCAGTGAATGAATATGCCATACAGATTCAAACTATGATGGGTCGATATTCAGTGATGAACGAACATTTCTTCTAATAATGACATGGTGTTGTTATTCTGTTTCTGAATAAATTGTGCTATAAGGTTGTTTTATGTGGATATTTTCTTTTTCGCTCGACAGTTTCAACGCATTGCATAAATATTTTTTACCAATGTACCTAAATTTTACCAAGTTTTGGTTCTTTAAAAGGAAATGCTGTATGATATATCAACTTGGGAAAAATAAATGATTAAAAATAATTCAGCGGCTGCTACAAAAGAGGAATTTATTTGACTATTTATTTCCTTCTTCTAAAGTAGTGTAGATTTGCATAAATTTACTTAATTCTGTGAGAAAGTCACTGGTTCACTAACCAAGAGGTCCGGGTGAAATCACGATGTTGGCCCGAAAGTTTACCGAAATTTCCGACATTTGGAACTCGCAATAACAGACCGTAGCGGTGCGTCCCGGGCAAAATGTCCCTAGCGGAACAATTTATGACGAATGCCCATCTTCATTACCCCAGTCAATGCTGAAAAGTAGCACCCTAAACCCATTTTATTACAATTGTGAGTGTATTTTGTGTTTATGCCTATTCATCACATGTAGGTTTACATGTTTGGGTTCCCAACCCCTGGTGGTAAAGAAAGTTTTGTTGAGTCGTGGAGTACTTCTCGTAATGTTTGAAAAAAATGCTATGTTTTCATTAAAAGCATAAAATCCCTGATCTAAACTCCTTTTATTACATTGCTAATCGACTTTCCTCAATTTTTATAAAGGTGCAAAAATATAAATAATAAGGTGTCAAATAAGTAAAACAATAATAAGCGGCGGGACGATTTACCCAATACCACGCAATAGTACCCGAATGCCACTCCAATATCACCACATACTACCCAATAGTACAATATAAGGGTTCCAAATGAGCATATTACTTGATTTTTTTTCAAAGACGGTAAAATATGGTGGGAAATGTACCTCAAATTACCTCCCCATATTACCCAAAGCAAACAAATAATAACCCAATACTACCAAATACTTATCAGATATTACCCAATATTATAAAATACAAACCTAATATCGTCAATTAGCAGTACATCAATATAATAATTACAAGGAATATTCGATCTGGCAAAAGTTAAGAGGTCACCCCTTTGGCCGATGTATAGTGGGGCGTTTCTGCTGTGATAACATAACCTTCGGTCGACGGCTGTGGTATTTATGTTAGTTAGACAAGACCTAATATAATAACGTAATTTAGTTCACCAAAGAGTGGCTTGGACAGTAGGAAAGCTAGGACGAAGACTTTGCTTTTAAAGAACTTTATCATCAGATAATCTAATGCTTCTATTGGGTTAATACATTTCTAAAAGTTCAGAGGCCGGTTGCTCAAAACTAAGTTATTTTAACGATCCGTTAAACTAACGGACCGTTATCTTTCATGTGTCCTCCGTTAAATGTCTGTTGCTGGAAAGTCAATTTCATTATCCGTTAAAGTTAACGGGGCTTCCAGCAACAACCTTTCTCTCCGTTAAAGTTAATGATCTGTTTACTCCATGTTAACGGATCGTTAAAAGTTAACAGAGCTTTGAGCAACCGGCCCCAGGTGACTAACTGTGGTAATTATTTATGCATTTAAAAGTCGATAGTAAAATCTTGAAATCAATTCTAACATAAACTGGTAACCAACGTAAATTTTCAGAACGGGTTGTACTGATCCTAGCTTTTTGAAAAGCAAGCCACATTTTATACTCCTTATCTGCACCAAAATCATGATTTTTAACATTCTCATTCAATCTGATTGAAACACAGGTCCTACTTCGTTTCGTTTTTTACCGTTCAAACGGCCTGTTACGATAGGTTTTTGGTGTGCCCTGCACGGAACTGTGGGTAAACCCCTAGAAATGTCAACAGTGATTGATTAATCACAGTCTGAAGTCGTAGGATCAAAAGCCAATCGTATGTCCCAGACGATACCCCCAGTACAACTGGCCAGATTTTCATGTAGTGTAGGCCATTGAAAGTATAAAAAACGAAACGAAATATAAATCTGTATTTTGATCAGAGTGATTTCCAAACAGCTTGATTGACTTTTTTTTTTGTTGCTAACATCGGCTTTCATGCCGAATGGTTCGACTGATCATAAAGGTGGTCTGTGCATAATTGTGGGTTGTACGATATTTAATAACCAAACTAATGTTCAGTTTTATATATGCCCACATTTTAATGGGTACGTATTATGCCGTCGCCCATGTCCGTCCGTTCACAATTTGTTTGTGGAAGCTCTAAAGGTCACAATTTCTGTACGATTTTGACGACACAAGAAATGTAGATCTATACCCCAAAACTCTCGATCATGGATTATGGCCCCTGATTGTTCGAAAAATCACATTTTTATCTATTGGACCATCGTCATCCCCTTATGATACCAAGGCTGTGAACTCTCTAGAAGTCTCAAATTTAATCCAATTTTGATGAAACCTAAAAAATATCTTTATATCCCAAATATCACGCATTTCGATATTCGCGCATTTCAGACCATAACTTTCATGATTATGGACCCTGATTGTACGAAAAATCGCTGTTGTTCTTTATGATATCCATCTCTTGTAAAATGTGGTCGTATCGTGAGTTTCAGCAGCTGGTTGTCCGATTTTGATGAAACTTAAAATATATCTTTCGATATAAGCGCAATTCGGACCATAACTTGGTGGATTACGACTCTTGATTTGACGGAAAATCGCTTTTTAACTTGTTCTTGATTCATCTATTGCAAAATTTTTGAGTATTTTAATTGCCTGACAACTGCTGGTTATGGACACAGATCACCAAATATTCATGGGCAGTCACCCACGAAACAAGGGCGAAAGTTATTTTTAGTCCTTCTCTCCCTTTCCCTTTTTCCCCCTTTTGCATTGCGATTTTTGTTGAATTTTTGGTGTAGAATCGAAGAAAAGGGTTTGAAAATACATTTTCTGCCAGGTTTTGGTGAATATTCATGATTTTGAGGCGGAAGGATACAAGAGTTGTGAGGTTGGTTACGTTGAAAGGGAGGGCCGAAAATTGCAAGGTTAGCTGTCTCTACTTCCAGCTTGTCTATCTCAAGTTTTTCATGAAGAACCTCATACATGCTTTTGGGCAAGAGTCTGCCACATGTTGCTCCATCTGTGGCAGAAAGCGTTTTTCCCAGCGAATATTTGGGGAAAAGTTACAGCCGGTCTAAGAGACGAGAATTAACATTAAAGTCAATGGGCCAATAATTAGTGTTCTGTGGCCTTTATACAGTGACAAAGACTACTGTACGGTTTGTGATTAAAGGGAGACAACCTGAACGGAATTTTAAATCGTTCTGATGGCAGACTCTATACCTCCTGAAATGGATGCTCGGGGTCTTCGCACCCTCTATACCCCTCTCTGCTTGCCCCTAACCGGGAGTCACGGTTCCCATAAATATAACATTAAAATGTAAATTTCTCCCCTGGTGTGCATCTTTTCTCTGGAAAATATTATTTAACTCTTAAGCTGCTGAATTGTTGATGTCATATAATATGACGTCGTCAACTGAATTGTTTTCAGTATACATGCATGAGGTTGAGTGCCACTATTAAAACTGGTATAGCTACCAGAATCTGCAAATCAGAATTGTAGCACTGACACCGTTAAAATCTGAGTCAATAGCTGTGATAGTTCACTATCTTCACCGTTAAATAATGCGCCAATCACTTCCAAGGTAGTTAGCCCTGACATAACGTCACTGTTTATTTTTTGGTTTAACGAAACGCTACCTATCAAACATGGGAGTTAATTCTATTAAAATGCCCGGAAATAAATACGGCTACCGCGGGACAAGGGTTAAAGGGACTAAATCGCTAATATTAGGGACCTAGAAATTGACACAAATGGATCACAACGTATTTAATTGTGTAATCTGAATATATATAAACTGATTTACATCCAGTTTTTTCCAGTTTACTCTAATTTCAAATCAGTTATGTTCGGGGAAATACGACAACAGAAGTCTCAACTGAAGGGCCATCTCTAGCGTTTGGCTATTCCAGTACTTCGTGCGTGCTCTCTTGTCAAGAATATGAGGTAACCGACTGACTAGTCTCGGTCACCCACAGGCCCGTAATTAGAACGAAATTGTAAGGGGGCGCCGTTGGGGCTTTATGGGGCGCCGATGTGCCCAGGCTTGACGGTCAACGGTGAATGGTACTCTCCATGGACGTACGGGCTCGATTGATGTTACAGGGCAGAAACAGAAATGCCTTTAAAAAATATCGGGTTACAAACGTCTAGCGACCTTCCTCAACCCCTCCCCCAAGAAGACTTGGCGACCGCAAAGATATTATCTTGCTATTCCTGTCCCCGAATACAGTAAGTGGTCTGTTATAGCCTAACTTAATTCTAATTCCGATCAACCAATCGGAGAAGGGAATGTCGTAAGCCAATTTTGGAAATTTAACTGCCGCAAACGTGTATCCCGCTATTCCAGACCGTGAATACAACAACTTAAATGTAGCCCAATATAGCCTACAATAGGTGACTTACCTGAATCCCAAACAACCAATCCATTGTCGCGGGGTATGGGGGCTTCGAGACTCCCGAGAAAATTTTAAAAATCTAACCGCCCCATCTGCGTTTTTCTGCTATTCAAAGCTATGAGTTAAGCAACTTCAAAGTTTCAAATCGTTTTGTAACCGAAATACCACTCTATGCCGACCGGAAAATTCCCACTCTATGCACCCGTCTTGCTTCATTTTCAAGGGGAAACCGCGCCGGTAAATCTTGATGAAGCTTCTCGGCTAATACAGGGGTCGAACACGCAACCTCTAGGCTAGCGTGTCAGCGTTTTACCCACTAGCCACGTGACCCCTCTCAATGCGGGAGACATGTGCACGTATAACAACACTCGTTAGAACAATATTTCTCAACCTCCTTTGCCAACGGCACACCTTGGAACACATCAAAGAATAGCGGCACAAATGGCTGAATAATATATATGAAAAAATATTGTGGTTTGAAAAATAAAAACATGGCAAGTCATAGACAGCATACAGCTGTAGACACAGAATTACGGAAGCCCATAAGGGTCAATCAAATGAAAAATAAATTATGATTATCTTGTAAATACAAGATATCGAAATGCCCATGAGTGACAATTTGCAGGTCGCCACACATCGATTTCGTGCTCCCATAAATACATATTTATATCACGATTCATCAATTTAAATGCGCTCCTTGGAGCTATCTTGTAATTACAAGATACTCAGAATATATTTTTTTGGCATTTGATTGACCCTTATGATCTTCCGTACAGAGTACGTTCATAGAATGACTCAGACTAAATAAAAAAAAAAACAAAGCAATAAATGTAGCTGGTGTCTTCTGTGAGTAATTGTGTCGCCGTTCAAAATTTCGCAGCACACTTTGGAAGATCTTGCGGCACACTGGTTGAAAATCATCGCTTTGGAATATTGTAGAAAGAAAAACAAACATATAAGCTAGGAACAAGACAGAACCTCCGGCAAATAGGAGCCCCGCCCCGTCTTTGCGGTGACAAAATAACACATGGCAAATGAAAAGGAAACATACCGACAGCCGTGTTGTGAAAAATGTCTATCGCTCATATACCTTGTTGACGGTATGGTGTTGCCCCGAACCAGAAACCTAATGTGAAATTTGTCGGCTATTCTGACCATTTTCATTTCAAATGTCGAATGGATAATTTCCTGTTTATGTGCGCAAACTCCGTTCTACGGTATGTACATATGTGGCAAATGCATATTGCATAGCCACTCGGCAAACCTCGGAAGATTTCGGGAATCTAAACTCGGCTGTATGATGAATACCGCCATATTGGAACTACTTTAAAGGACCCGGATGAAACATGGCTGCGCCCATTCCAAACACAAGTTGGCGACCTATTTGGCTAGCGACCTATTCGACCGATCCAGCTGTAAGATAATGACGAAATTACACTTCTATTCTGAGCTGAAGGAATGGATAAAAAATAATATATTCTACTTTCATTTGATAGACATAACGTTGGATTTTATTGGTTGATAAATAGAGACTGTTGTCTTTACTCTAAATAGGTTTCCGACGAACAGGTTGCAGCTCGATCGGTCGAATAGGTCGCAAGCCGAATAGGTTCCCAATTTGTGTAATAGCGTCAAGTTTTCCTGTTAAAGTAAACCGGTAGCCGCATCGCAAATGTATGGGCGTAGGTACATATCACTTACTGTCATACATCCGAGACTAGATGTAGTCTACGTAGTTTACGGAATCTGTCGAGATTAGCCGAGTGATTGCATAGCTTGATGGTTATAACTTACATCTAAATTACCGAGAGACAATGCTAATTGACACCAAAGCTTAAAAGATGCATTATGTAAGATTTAGATAAAAAGTTTTTCTTTCCTACAATACTCGTTAAAACAACAGATAATGAAAAATGAATATATTTGAAATTATATTCAGATTACTCTGGACGAGGTAATAAGTTAATCTTAAGATGTAACGTAGATAGTTTATCATCATTATCGTTGCAACGTTGCTTGAAAAACCGCAACTAGGTTTCGATTATCAATTTTATTTTATTACCTTTTTTTATTAAATCTCACGGGAGTGTTAATCCATTAAAATCTCGGCTCATCCGAGTTAATCAAGCACGCCTTTATATTGACTTCTTTCAAAGGAAGCAATGGTTGTATAACTAACTGTACGTCGGTAAACAAACTACTTTCCTCGAATCGTATCCTTAAACATCTGACAAGGAGTAGGGTCGCTCTCAAACCTCGGGGGGTTTCTCCGTTTCCTCCGGTCTCCCCTCTGCTAAAATCCCCTACGCGCAAGCGAATTATTGAAATACAATTGAACTACATTTTAGTTTGTGTCCAGTTGACGTTAAACCTCATTTTTGTCTCTATTCGTCCATAAACGTCGCTCAACGCCGATTACTTTTCAAGCACTCGCAGTACACTTCTATTAACATCATGGAATTTTGACATAAGACATGTTCATATTGTCATTCTCCGTTTATTAATACAAAGCTCACGTGGGAAAGTTGAGCATTTAAATATGACATGCATACATTATATAATCTGACCAACAATACTAATTCGATGAAAGTAAGGATTGTCCAAAAGATTTTACAAGATTCTTGATGTTCAGGTTTTTTGTCAGTTTTACTTTCTTAAAATGTATCGTCTACATCAGAGATATGTTTAATTAAGCTATGTAAAATCCAGACTCCCCTCCCCTTCTTTTCTTAATCATTCTGGACGACGAAAGCTTAAAAAAAATGCGCTTGGAACACTTGTACAAATAGAAATAAAAAGTATCAGCCCCTATAGTCTAAGGGAAATTCCGAACAAGCTGAAAATATTTTGTTTCATAAAAGTACAATTTTTCTTATATAATTTGCATCCTAGCGCTTATTATACAGCGGTTATAGATATCTGATGGTTGTCTGTGTTCATTCCAAGAGCAGAATTAGATTGGCAAAATATACGTGACTATGAACCCAGTAAGCATGTTTTGTTTTATAACATTTTTCTGGTGTAATTAATAACTTAAGAGCATTACACAACGTGTATAATTAATTGATGGGTTTCTGTTTTCATACACTAGAATCTCCTGGACTGTGACAATTTCCTCTTTTTAATTAATTGTTAATTCACTTGTACAACACCACTTGGTCTCTTTTGAAATAAGCTTCGAATTGACTTTCAATGACCCGTTTGTATTTGAATTGTAGACACAGGGCATAGTTGCATCGTTGTGGCTGTAATGTCTACGGGTATGCCAACAGGAATTCTTCATGATTTATGTTATTGCATACAGAGTTTTATTCTTGTGACCAAGTAATTATTCATTATGTCGCCATCTTTGACATAATAATAAACCATGATAGATGTAACACATACATGTATACTGTTCCTTTAATTGAAGTAAAACAACTTTTATAGTACGGGTATTTCATTTACAATGTGAAGATTACTGTGGTGGATTTTTCGATCAAAGTAACACAATGGGTATATTCTTTTGGAGGATAATGATTTATTGTGAGTATTCACCATTTTTAGTCAGTTCATAAACAAATAAATTCAGACCAGAGAAGAGTCATAGGGACTTTTCACATCCGGTTCCCGCTTAATATCAGCGGAGCTTAAACTGTTGGCGTTCTTTAGTCGTACGGATTGTGTAAAATCTTGGGTTCACGTGGGACACAGCTAAAGTAATCCCTGGCAGTTGTAATTACGAAAGAGTAGATGGAGTACAATGATCAAATCAGTTTTCCATATGGCTAGCTTTGTCATTAAAGTTCATAAGATAGGTAAAGTTACTCGTCACAGGACATCAGCTACCACCATTCCAGCACCGGACATTATCTGAGCAGTCACTAGTTAATGTTCGATCTTATCAAATTCCTTTCGTCTATCTGTTAGGGAGCATTTAATAAATAGTGTGTTCATATCTACTTTAATTGGTCAGATATGTCAATAACTGTTCTGAGGGGAAAAATGCCCAGCACCATGATACTGAGATATATAATATGCTAGGCATATCTGGGTGTTATTTGTTTAGTTTTGGGGGTTTTGGGGTTTGGTTTTTTTTAATTATCGTAAATGCGCGGTGATCTTTGGGTGTACGCGTACCATGGAAAACTTTACGGTATTCGTAACTTGACATAGTTCAAGAACATAAAATGTGAGTGGTAACATCTTCTTAACTGTTATTTATGTTCTTGATACTGTATTCAACTACTTACAAAGCAGATATTATTTTCGTTATGCACGTTAGACTTTACACCTTTATAAATCTGTTCTTGATTCTTGATGGATTTCTCCCCCTATTTTTTTCCATGTTTTTGTCATCCTTGATGACAACTAAAACACGTACTTACGGACGTCTATTTTCTCTTTATTTTCAGTTTTCCTTCCTTTCGTCACGTCTGTAATTGGACATCCGGTAAATCAAACATCCAGCAATTTAACACACAGCACCAATGAAGACAACGATTTAGAATCGTCACACAGTCCGATTCCAATCACATCTGTTGCACCGAAGTTAAAACCAGCAAGCTTAGTCCAAACACCTCCACTCGATTCATTTAGTTTAAACAATACCTCTAATGCTACTATAGACTTTATGTCCCTTGATTTAAATGATGGAAATAGTTCAGAAAATGAAACGAATTCTTCAGAAATTACACCACCAACAACTGAATCAAATGACGACCAAATTCAAGATAGTGACACACAGCTTGACGATAAGGACGCAGATTCATCCGACGATAAAGACCACTCAAAGGGTGATGACTCTAAGCCAATAATAGTTCGGTTAATGTTCTTAGCAGAGGTTTCTCGTGCGTCAGACGAAAATCCGAGCAATTCTACTATCACGAAAATTCAGCCGATAATTAGCATTGATGCCAAGAGTTCAGTTGCAAATGACGACCAACCCTACTTTGCACCTCCTTATGATAAGGAGAATGATTTGATAAGTGTATTAAAGGCACCCTCCGATATTGTGACAGACGATTGGCCTACTATAAAATACCAACCCATTATAACATCAACAATAGAAAATATAACTATACCCATGGAAAATAAAACAATCACTTCTCCCGAACGACTAACATTGGTGAATTCAAGTATCAAACGTTCTGTTACACCTAATCCAGCTTTTCGGAATCCAATTAAGGACATGCTGAGTAGACTTTCTTCACCGGCTCAACCTAATGGCAGTTTACTGCCACCAGGAGCTATCCAACCAGAATCCAGTTTTAAAGTCAATGTTAGTGGTCAGTCGGTTAATTCGGCAGATCCGGCACCAGACCTGGACTCGCTAAGAACAATTTTAGCATTGTCATCTCAAAGACGTCAGGCTGCTAACAGCATTCCCAACAATGTAAATAATCAAGGTTCAAATATTGGTTTTAACAGACAGTCTCTACCCGCATCCCCACCCATGGTCTTTCGAAGTAACACATCTACCATAGATAGGAGTGGTAGTGATACTGTGTCCGGTCCGGACCCGAGTACGAACGTCCGACACATAAGCACAACAAATACGTTAAGACCAGTAGATCTATTAGACACTATTTTAGCCTTGGACAGAAACGATCGCTTTGCGGCTGGATCATTGCCTAGGCGACAAGCTAATGATATGACTCCAACAAGAAATCGTACGGTTTTGAGATTGGACACAACAACAATAAATGTTACGGGAGATCTAACCCATAATATTTCATCCCAACAAAACGGACAGTCTAACAACCGTCAAGAAAGTGTTCATCCTGTCGAACATGACTATACAATTAGAATGAATCCTAACAGGCAACAGGAAAGAATTCTGAGAATTCCGGGTGGGGACAATCGGCGTCGCGATTCGTCTACTACCGTATCGGGAACAACTAGCACTCAGTCATTAAGCCAGCGTTTTCGGGCTCATATTAATTCACGTTATAGCACGAAAGTAGAAAATGCTGACACAGCCCATGCTGTGGATAGAACACTGTTCGTAAACTCTAATCAGGAAATGGTGCCAACAAGAAGTGATCAATCTTACAATGCGGAAATCATGCCGCAAGTACAGGATATTGCTCAAAAGCAATCCCAGTATCCTCAGCTTAGAAGTCCAGCTAACCGAGATCTTACCCCCGCACAACAGAGTACTTCATATAAGCAGATAGACAATAATCAGGGTGTTGCGTCAACACGTGATATGCAACAATTCCGTCCAGTATTAATGGCCGACCCAGTCAGATCAACGGATTCTAAACCGTTAGAGGTCAATTCTAGCTCAAGTAAAACGTGGAATCCTTTCAGAAATATGCGATACGATTCTACACAACATAACACCAGGGAATTTTCTGGGGTAGAAGACATCTTTCGGTTGTACGGCAATCAAATACCCAGAACTGGACAACCTCAGTCACTGCCAGGACCAACGAATTCTAATCTTGAGCAGGTATCTCAAATACAAACTGGCCAATCACACATTCAGCAAACCACAAGCAGACACCATCAACAAAATCATAACCCATTTACTTCTTATCATCAGTCTAGTATGGGAAACCCGCCTCTCTTACAAACTAGTCGATCTCCGTCAATTCTGGAGAATCGCCAAGGAACCCCAAGAGTAGAAAGTCCAATACTCAGAGAACAGAATCCAGATCTTAACAATATGGATGACTACAAAGGCAGTCAAACTAATCCCAACAACCAAAGGACATCCCAACAAATGATTAGCGAACCATACGGTCAGCAATTGGGATCGAGCCAACCAAATACAGAAGCTCTTTCTAGATACCAAGACATAGCCAATAGTTACCCAGTGGTGACCAGACAAACATTAGACATACAGCATGGAGTACAGTCTGGATCAAATCAACGACACCAAGAGGTCTCACCCACATACGTAAGTGCGGCACCCGCTACAGAAACTAACAGACATACAGTTCGAGGTGCATTCCAAACACAGAGCCGTCCGGCATACACACAGCAAATTAGGAACACTTTTAGAAACGAAGACCTTAATACGCCATTACAAACGTCGCGAAATCAAAATGGAAATCAACACCGATCCATGGGAATTTCCCAGGTAAGGTCCCCATCACACAATCATACATACAGCCAGCAAGTTAGGATTATTCCTAGTCGACAAGAATATAATCCTCCAATGGACACGGTTTCGTCAACTCAAGAAGGCATCAGTATGCCATCAATGCCAGATATTCAAAGTTACAGACACCAAGTAAGGTCCATGGGAAATTATTACCGTCTACCAGGGATGGACCACGGGGTCGATAGTTCTCGAAATCCTTCTCGAGACGTTAACCTAGAAGCCCCCGCCGAATACAAACAGCAGGTGAGACTCCATTCTAGCAGACACGACGTTATACCACAAGCTCAGTTAAGTGGGGCCTACATGCAAGAAATAAGAGGGGCTAGTCCAAGAAACAGCGGGAATTTGTTTATATCTTCGGGTCAACCTCGTGCCTTACATGTAAACGGTCACTATTCGGGTAATCCAGAGACACAATCCAATCCACGGGGATCTTCGGGTAGCTTTCAAAGTGAAACAATCGTGACAAACACGCCATATAATAGGTATTATCCACCGAATCAGTTTTCCAATAGAGAGAGTATACCAACAATAAATACAGAAAACAACCCAGCGAATGCCCATACCATGGTCGCATCACTTTATAATTCTAGAGGACGCTCATCTAATTACACAGACAACATAGCAACGGAAAACACCGCTAGTACACAGTTTAATAATGAACATAACCTGCAGGCGGTGGGAAGGCATAATGGTCTCCAATCACCGAGTGCTCCAGGTCGTCCTGTACTACAACCGTCTCAATGGGACACCAATGGCAGTAGTTTGGAAACTGTTCATGTACCGGTCAGTAATCAAAACAGCCCACCTCCAAATAATTTACCAAATTCGGCGCATGAGCTACCTGGTACAACAAGCGTTTCTCAAAATATAAGTTTATTGGAGTTAATATCCAGGATCGTTGAAGCAACACTAGAACCAACGACATCTTCTCCTGTTCGTAGTGCTTTGGAACCAAACTTGCCACACATACAAAACCCAAATACCACATTAGATAGTCAAGCATTTGAAACGTTCCCCAACGATATGTGGAACCATCGAGGCCAGCCGTCAAGACAATTTCTAAAATTCATAACCTCTCATCCTGATTATAATAGTCTGATTTCTGATGTTGCTAATGCAGCAAGTGATTCATCAATTCAACATTCTCAACCAGTGTTAAATGACACAAATTTGGCCAATACTAATATACTAGGCCCTTCTGCTGCGGGTCAGTTTAGTGATCCATCTCTAAGCATACAGAGGTCAGTTCTGAGAGACTCTCCGGACAGTCACGGATCAGTTCCTCATTCGAATTTAACACAAAACACCGCTTCTGACCAAAGCGTTAATTTAACTGAGGTCCGTGTAAATATGTTGAAGAATATAAGACGTGCTTTAGCTGTAACTACTGGGTCAAGACATCCTTTGAGTGCGATGCCCGTTTTACAAAATCGTACAGCAGATGACTTAGTAGTGATGGCTGTGGATAGTATAATGCGGATGGAAGCCTTGAGATCCCTAGACTGTCGGTCTATTTCCTACATGTACAATGTTAACTTTATGGACTATATGCCTATCGCATGTGATAACTCCTGTCCACCCATATCAAAGTGTGTAAATGTAGGCAGTATTGGATTTTGTTGTCCTTTATATGGTAATTATGTTTCAGTGTAGTAGTTTAGTATACATATATATCATATATATATTTATATAATAATGTATTATAGTTCATTTTAATTGCTCAACCGGTGGTATTAATGGTAACCACTGCCAGTTTTAATGTGATAGTTGGATGGAAAAGTGCTTAGAAACCTGACGATATTCGACACATGTGATTTGACTAAGAAAACAATATTATTTCCACTGAAATGTGCAAGCTACGTGTTTATGGGGCGCCACTACAGACGCGGATCCAAGGGGTAGGCCACGAGAAGCAACTGCCTCGCCTAAACAATCTTCCACCCCTGTACAAAAATCTTCCATATAAAATACAAAATTGACTTTTAGATATCACCAGAGTGGCCGAAAAGGGGGTTTCCAACAGTGTTATTTTTCCAAATTTTCTGATGGTGAACCCCCATACGTGGGTGCTACCCCATACGTGGGTGCCACCTCATAGGCAAAATGACCCTCCTATCACCCCTTTCTGGATCAGCGGGTGTCCCACCACATGACATTAGAGGGCTCTTTTTTGTTGCCCTATCCACGTTTGATAGGGCCTTATCGGTCTTCGTAGGCACCGCCACCAAATGACATTATTAGAGATTCTCGTTCTGGTCGCCCTAGCCACATGGCTTTATTGGTGTTTCGGACTAGTTCTAGTTTACAGGACCAGAAGTTTCCTATTTCGGTGTGCGATTTCAAGTTGTGGCAAACGGGTTTGCGGCAGTCAAATTTTCAAACTTTTTAGTGTGTGGGGGTGGGAGTGGGGGGTCTGGGTGTCGTCGCTCCCCGCTCAATAACTCGGGCATTGTTTTGGCCCCTCCCACCACTATGCTGCACCCTCACTTTTAAATCCTACATAAGGCCCCCTGTAGAAATAGTGAATATATATAAATTCACATGATATACCTATTTTTTAAATCATCATTCTCTGTTCATCCAGCTGTCTGGTGGGGTATGGGGGGGGCAATGGTCAGCACATGCGTATTATAATGTCTGTTATCGAGCCAACTGGTTTGGTTTCGATTCCCCGGTTGTATGTGACAAGTAGTGTCGCCTGGCCAACTTCGTGGGTTTTCTCCATTTCCTCCGGTTTTCTCCCACTGCTAAAGACAACTACGCACAAGCGAATTATTGAAATAAGATAAAACCCCAAATGTTAGTCCTAAAATGACCTAGCTTGTGTCTAGTGGACGTTAAACCCTGTCTCTCTCTGTCTGACTTCCTCCCTCTCTCTCTCTCTCTCTCTCTCTCTCTCTCTCTCATCTGTCTGTCAATGTTAACACAAAGGAGTGTATAGCGAGTTCAAGATTTGTCTCTTTGTTTACAATGTGTTGCCTTAGGAAACCTATATAGGAATATTGTAGATTATGAAATAGACACCCAAGCATTGGTGTTTAAAAACAGAAAATTTTCGGGTTTACCCGTCGGCTGCGGAATCACCCTCAGTGAAAGCGGACAATAATCCTGACATCACATCAAGTCAGTTGTGATCTCAATATTATTCGAACTCCTGGCCTGTTACACAAAACTGCATAGCCTACGACTGTCCAGTGCTCAGTCGTTTCTTTTTTACTTACAAAGGCCAACGGTTAATTTCGAGAGCGAAATGTAAGTTATCTCCCCACTCCAACGCCATTCGTATATTCATTTTTAACCGTGAGAACAGTGAACAAGCAGCGCGGATGTCCTTGGTGTTGCTAGGGGTATAGGAAGTCCTATATATTTAAAAAGTCTAATGATTCCTATGAAAAACAATTAGTTGTTGAGTTTGCTCAGAGGTAAATGATACAATGATTTTAAGTAATTTACGAAATCTTGTTAAGAGTATCGGCATATAATTTGTGTTGATGATTGTATGTTTCATTGTCTGTGTTTTGTTGTCAGTTTGTTTTAAAGCGAGCATTTTTAATTCAGAATATTGCAATGTAATGTGTTATCAATATTTTTTTCTAGTTACTCAGCAAATGATTCGTTACCGAATTGTGGCAAATTCAGCTGATGGCTTGAGCTAAAAGAAAAAATAAAACAGTGGGAGGTGTATTTCAGTTTCCGATTACACAAGAAATATTAACAACTGTATGCCAGAAAACATGCATGGATTAGGATATGTGGTGGTTGGTAAATGATTGTAAGGAATAAATATCGGAGATGGATTAATGCAAAAGGCATAGAATACTGTTATTTATGTAAATGGTTTGACTAATGCTTAATTACCTCAAACTTTATTAAAACGCTCGTCAACTGTTTCTAGTAGAATTGTAACCGGTTACATTCTCAAACTTGCTATGATTTATGGTGGATGAAAACTGTCCAAAATGTTTTAACTAGCAGTTTAATCCGCGAAGCTTCATACAAAAGTCGTTAATGTTACTGCCTATCAGATGTGTAATAATTTGATCATGTGTATGTAATTAAAGATGCATTATGTAAAATTTAGATAAAGAGCAGGTTGTTCTTGCTATTGAAAAATGAATAATGGTGACTGCACCATTGGTACGATAATAAATGTAGTCTCGATTATATATTATAACGAAGATATGGCCTAAAATATTCCAATCCACTTAATACGTCAGACACCCAGTGATCTAGACAGTTGATTATTATCAAATGGGAATGTATATAACATGTTAAGCCAGAAAAAGACTTGCAATAAGCAGATTTAGCTTTTACATAATGCATCTTATTGTGTAAAGTGTATAATTTGTAAATAAAACCTGTAGGTATAATCAGAATTTGCTACATGGTTATACCTATTACCTCGAAATATGATATATAATACCGCCTATCCTAATGGACAATCGAACTCAATAAAGATTAAATATTGTAATGACAAATAAAATTCGGCAATAGAATACTAAAGGAAATGATCGAAGTAATTGGTATCAGACAGGGGTCATCATCTCTGGTGTTCCCATCGCTTTATTCTTTAATTAGAACTGCATTAAAGGGTCTGAATGGCTTTACAGTGTGTCGTGAAAAGGCTCTGCCGCGGAAAAAATGTAATTTCTTGGAGTGGTTATAACCTGCCACATTCAGGCTAACGAATACAGACTAAGCTGAATTGAGTGTCCTTATTTATAGTATTTTCTTTTCGCCCCCTTTTCATAGTATGAAGGGTGTTGTGAATAGTAAAGAGACGAAAGGATCAGGATGTAAGCAGCCATGTATAAGGGAGATCACTCACAATAATGCCTATAGATTCCTATCAAATCGAGATGGGAAAAACGTTTAATGCTGTTAGCAGATGATAAGGACACGTTGCGTTCTTTGTGTTTATAAAGATCTCTCGTTCTATATGGCCACATTTCTTGTCATGTGATCTTGAATCGATAAAGAGTATTTGAATAAATATACATGGTCGATCGATGGGATGATTAACCTTGGGGGTGAGGTAAGATGGGTTTGGGGGCGAAGACAGTCAATCGGGAGGGCAGAATTAGGGTAAGCGTAGAGACCCTAGAAATTTAGAAAATAGATTTGATTTTTTTTTTGCATTCTGAGGATGCCCTGTATATTTAGAAATTTTTGTCCCACTTTGCCCTCCGTATATCCGGCACTGGGTCTATGAAGGGCAGAAAATCGGGGAAACGGTTAACTCTGGTCGGACAAAGAGACCAGAAATAACATTAAAGTCAATCAACTGGTGAGACTTATCCGAGAGTTATCTCCCCTTAAGCTTACAGTCATTTCGGGTGCGTTACCTGGCTCTAATTATATTACACAGTTTTCAGTATTCGATATTGGAACCTTTTATCTGATGACTAGCAGACACATTTGTTGTGAAATGTTGAAGACCTTCCAGGCCTATCTATATGAAACCAAAACCTCTATTTATGTTAAGCCTGATCAACCATATACAGACATATAAATTGTCGGCTATGCAATAGTACAACAAAAACTATTTATTTGTGTAAATTGGACGTGGTATTCCGTGTTCAACGTAGATAACGCGATAATTTGGTTATTGATCTCACTGTCATAATGATTTGAACGGAGTACAACATCAACATACTACGAGAAGACACTCCCCTCACCCCCTATCCTGATTGTGGAAAATTGTCTGGAATGGGATTAATCAGCCGTAAGGCTAAAAAGCAGGCGATAACCACGGGGAATAAGTCTCCAAATTGTTGTAAGTCTGGAAAAGAACAAAAATGTATAGCCGTGTGAACTGTTTGAATAAGAATTGTTTCCAGGTGCTCTGCGTAAAGCGCGTCTGCTCTGGTGTTTTGATGGTCCAGTCGTGCACACCCTGATAACACATTACAATTAACGTCAAATTAATCTTTGGATAAATCCTAGTGTCGTGTTAATGGTCAGCCCATTCAATTTTAGTCAAGACATGCTTAATATTTTTTATTAAAATTCACTATCAAATGGTATTTAATAAGCATGAATTGATGACTTGTAATCACCCATAACCCTTGCTGGCATGTTCATATTGTCAGTGTCGGAATGGCGTGCCGATGGCCCACCTGTTATGCCATTGACCAAGGCCCACATAAGTACGGGCCGTAGGGGCGTCATGGGCGAGCCGAAGTCGGCGAGCGTTCGAGAGGGGTTCGGGGGGGGGGGGGTCTTCCCCAGGAAAATTGTGAAAATTGACAATCGCAAACCCTTTTTCCAAGCATTTTAGTCCAACGCTTCCTATCTTTTCTTTCTCATGCCCTGTGTCTTTCTCCTGTTCTGTCCTCTCCTTCCTCCTTTATTTTCTCCCTCCACTCCGTTCTTTCGATCTCTTTTCTTTTTTATACGCCAACATTTTCATGTGGCCGTATATTGTCGTCGCCCCTGTTCGTCCGCCCGGACGTCCGTCCGTCCGGACGTCCGTCCACAATTGTTTGTGAACAGTCTACAGGTCACAATTTTTATCCGATTTCAATGAAACTTAAAACATAGGTTTATCACTCTAAGATCTCGGTTCCTTTCGATATTGGCATGTATCGGACTGTAACTTCATGGGTTATGGCCCCTGGTTGTACGAAAATTCACGTTTTTTAGCTTGTGAACAGTGTAGAGGTCACAATTTTGAACCGATTTTGATGAAACTTGAAATGCATGTTTATAACCCAAAGATCTTGGTTCCTTTCGATATTTGCGCCAATCGGATCGTAACTTCCTGAATTATGGCCCCTGAATGTCCGAAAAAGCGCCCTTTTTAGCTTGTGGTCCCTCTGGAGGTCAAAATTGTTATCCGATTTAAAAAAACGTTTGATTATATTACCGTTCCATGGTTATGAAGGTTGAGTTCGAATTTCGTGAAAATCGGACCAAAATTGACGGACAAAATGGCCGCCATTTGTACGCGAATAGTGTGAAAATATGTTATATCAAGGTTGTGAACAGTGTAGAGGTCACAATTTTGAACCAATTTGGATGAAACTTGAAATGCATGTTTACAACCCAAAGATCTTGCTTCCTTTCGATATTTGCGCCAATCGGATCGTAACTTCCTGAATTATGGCCCCTTATTGTCTGAAAAATTGCCCTTTTTAGCTTGTGGTCCCTCTGGAGGTCAAAATTGTTATCCGATTTAAAAAACCGTTTGATTATATCACCGTTCCATGGTTATGAAGGTTGAGTTCGAATTTCGTGAAAATCGGACCAAAATTGACGGACAAAATGGCCGCCATTTGTACGCGAATAGTGTGAAAATATGTTATATCAAGGTTGTGAACAGTGTAGAGGTCACAATTTTGAACCAATTTGGATGAAACTTGAAATGCATGTTTACAACCCAAAAATCTTGGTTCCTTTCGATATTTGCGCCCATCGGATCGTAACTTCCCGAATTATGGCCCCTGGTTGTCCGAAAAATTGCCCTTTTTAGCTTGTGGTCCCTCTGGAAGTCAAAATTGTTATCCGATTTTAAAAAACGTTTGATTATATCACCGTTCCATGGTTATGAAGGTTGAGTTCGAATTTCGTGAAAATCGGACCAAAATTGACGGACAAAATGGCCGTCGTTTGTACGCGAATAGTGTGAAAATATGTTATATCAAGGTTAGTGGACCTTATAGAGGTCACAATTTTGAACCAATTTTGATGAAACTTGACATGTATGTTTATAACCCAAAGATCTTGGTTCCTTTCGATATTTGCGACCATCGGATCGTAACTTCCTGAATTATGGCCCCTGATTGTCCAAAAAATCGCTTTTGTTTGCTTTTGGTCCCTCTGGAGGTCAAAATTATTATCCGATTTAAAAAAACGTTTGACTATATCACCGTTACATGGTAATGAAGAGAGAGGTTGAATTACGTGAAAATCGGACTAGAATTGACGGACAAAATGGCCGCCGTTTGTACACGAATAGTGTGAAAATATGTTATATCAAGGTTGTGGACCCTATAGAGGTCACAATTTTGAATCGATTTTGATGAAACTTGACATGTATGTTTATAACCCAAAGATCTTGGTTCCTTTCGATATTTGCGCCCATTGGGTCATTACTTCCTGAATTATGTCCCCTGATTGTACGAAAAATCACCCTTTTTAGCTTGTGGTGCCTCTGGAGGTCACAATTATTATCTGATTTTAAAAACCAAACAAATTCTAATGATTTTCTGATAATTCCTTAATATGCGACAACTCTTGTTGACTGCCCGGACGATTTGGCTGCTGTGTGGGCGTATGTTTCGTTGCCTGGCAACCTATTTTTTCTTTTTTCTTTACAGGTTTAGGTCCACTTTTTTTTAATGAGCTTAGGCCCACCACCCGTGGACAGGTGGGCCCAGTCCGGCACTGCATGTTGTATATATATAGAATATACACGTGGTCAGGTGCACGCCCCCCCCCCTTTCTGAAAATCCTGGATCAGCCCCTAGTAGTTGTTATACATTTGAGATCAAAGTTGAGTTCATAATATGCAAATATTAAGGAGTGTTGAAATAATAAATGCTGTTTACTTGAATTTAGAAAAATCAAATATACAAAGGGTCATTTATGAGTGATAGGCCAACATGATAAACTCATATTTTCAAGATTATATGAACTCGTTTTCCTATCTTCAAAGTTTACTTTTTATCGTTGCATTTTGACCTCATTTATTATTCAAAAGAGAAAAAGGATCACGTATAAAACGTTTTATAGCTATCCGGTGGCATTACTTACACGGGACAATTTGCCAAAATAATGTTTTGGGGTTTTGTATTTATTTTATATTTTAAAAAAAGAAGGAAAAAATAACTTAAACTACACAGATTCGGGCTTTTGTATGATTTGTCAATGTCACTTCTATGATATTATTAATATAGTAAAATGTATATTTGTTTTTCTAATATTAATGTAAAAATCTAAGTATAAACTCATTCATTTGCACAGTTTGGACATACTGTTCTTATGTGATGTGTATTCTACCGTTTTGATTGATAACAGGAAGTAAATATATTAAATAAAAAGGGAGCGAAACATTGAATAAGCCTTTTTTCATGGTTAATCCCCTATTTTGAAATAAACCACGTATTTAAAAGTAATACCACGTCTTTTCCACAAACGTTTTAATCCAAAATAGAAACTCCTTTAAAATAAAGAGTTATTTAACGCGTAGATCTCTCAGCCACGTCACCCTTAATCAGGAATCAAGCAGGAATCAAGATGAACTAACCGGATCATTTCGAGTGATTCTTAGTCATATACCGGATGTATTAGCCCTCGAATGAAGCTCGAATATACAGAATAGTTTTAGAATGCACCTGGAATTAGTGGAATGCCGCACAATTGCGATAAAAGTTTAGTTGGAAAGTGTGACGAATGCTGTACAAATTCAAACAGGATGCAGTTCGAATGCATAGAATATACTTCGAATGGACTAAGAATAGATTCGGGGCATTCTGGCAGGATTTGAATGCGATCGGAATTTTTCAAATGCTGTTTGAATGTCCTGGGAAGATTAACCTCCAGTTCGAATGCGCTTCGACAGTTTTGAGCAAGAACAAAGCATTCGGACCGGCCACAATATTGTTTAAATCACAGACTAAATTATAGTGGAGACACAAATGATAAATTCTATAATTAATTTAAAGCATTTTTGTAACCAAATAGCTGCATTAGATTGGTTAGTGCCATGCAGATACGAACGCATTGCTATATACTATTATGCATGCCTGTCGTATACAGTATTTGGTTTAACATTAATATTCTACGAAAATGAGAGTTTGAAATTTGCCACTAGGGTCGGATATGATAGTGTATAGGTTATCGCTTTGCGTCTTCTTAAATGACCTTGTTGAATGTACCTTTATTTACAACTTGGCTACTGACCTTAATTGGATTTGAATTATATATATGTTTTATTCACTTGGTCAACCTTGATTGACTGTTACCTGCTTAATAAATAATCCACTACAACCAGGAAAACTTTAGCCGTATTCCAAATTAATACACCATACTCATCTTATGAGATAAGAGATGATTTACTGTCAATGGTTGCATAATAAACACACCGGCTGTCCTGCTCTTGATGGACTAGTCCTCAACCATCGATTTTCGATTTGCGCTTGTCCCGGGTTCGTGCAGCAAAGTAGGGTACTGAACATCATTTAATAACTGACTTGTTTATGAAGAATTTATCTTCAGAACACTGTTTTTAGAGTGCGGTGATGGCTATACAAATTTTAATACTTAATAAACAATAATATATATAAAGCATCAGCAACGGTCAGTGAATTCCATTTTTTCAACTCTTTATTGAATGCTTTTGTTTCGGTCATTAGTTGAATTTGGTCAACTATTACCTACATACCTTATTATGATTCAAAAAGCTAATAATTCATCTATGAGATCTTTATTTTGACAGTATTTGTTTATTTATTATGGACCGTGATCTAAATACCGGTTACAGTGTCATTAAACATTTATAAAATGGGTGCCCGAAAGCCGAGCTATTTAAATAATTTCGAATTAAACATTTTTGTACTACTATATCCAAACTATAAAACAGGCTATTTGAAATAGGTTTTTCGTACAACCGTACAACCATTGATTAAACAACAATTCCAACTGTCTTGGCAAAACACTAATATAATATGTTTTCCCAAAACATTTTATCTTTTGAGATTCTTCAAGCAATCAGACTAACTTTTATGTTAGCGGACATTGTTATTATTTTGAATGCGTATATGACGATGAATGGTAAGGCGCTATCGTTGTCATGCAACTATGAACACAGCTTTTGTCGAGATCTGAATATAACTATCAGCGACAAAAAGTTACTTCATTGGTTACAGGCTTTGTATGCAATTTCAGTTTATCGTTTCATTTTTCCTGACAATATCTGGGAATAAATTAAGTTTTGTAGATCAAATGTTTATGAAATGATCCACCAGATAGGCAGTGTGGAGAACTACTGGCATTGATTTTGGAATACTTCCCAGTGGTTTCACCGTCTATTATATCAATTGAAAATAAAAGATTATTATGTAGTAACTTGGAGAGATAAATGACAAATTTTACCAATATCGGTTTATTACAAGATCAATCAGTGGCGAGATAATTACAAATACAAAGAGCCCCATAAGAAACTATACTGTATAAAAGGAAAACGACGAATGCATTGCTGAGGTGTGGGGGCTGGCTGAATAGTGCTAACCCGAAAAGGATATTATCAATTGTGCTGAAACAAACTTTTACTATCATTAAATGAATCTTAGACATCAGAACTACTGCAGCTGTATAGTGTTATAATTGTCTTCGTACTAGACTATGAAATCACCAGAAATGGCTAAAGGACAATCATAAAGTACCTGCAACTGAAAGGACTGATCCAACACAAATACATGTCAACACGATATCCACGGTAGGGGATAGTTGATGTCTCTTCCTCTTCCACGGCAAAGAAGTGGGTTGTTAAATTAAGCGCGTGCCACGGTGATGGCTGATCGAGGTTTGACCACTCGACATATTGCTAGTGTTGTGTACATCAGTCATGAGGGGGTTGGGCACATTAAAACCAATGAGGTAGGAATGACAAAGGTTTCTGCAAGATGGATGTCAAATATCTTGAAATGGAAACCATCAACGTTGAACCGTTCTTTCACAGATAGGTTTAAAATCTTTCAGCTAGCCATCGTATCTATTTATTGTTAGCACATTTGTTAGAGAAGTTACCATTTACTACAGCGTCGGGCACTCCGGTTTCCTCCCACTGCTAAAGACCCCTACGCGCAAGCAAGTTATTGAAATAAAATTGAAACCATATGTTAGTCTCAAAATGACCTAGTTTGTGTCGAGTGGACGTTAAACCCTATTTCCCCCCCCCTCTCTCTCTCTTTCTCTCTCTCTCTCTCTCTCTCTCTCTCTCTCTCTCTCTCTCTTTACTACAGCGTCAGTATCAGATTAGGTTAGATTTCAGATAATATAACTCTCCAAATTGCAATTTAATCATAATCCTCTCACGTAAGTGGTATGATATTAATTCACAGAATTGAGTATAGTTTTTGTTCTAAGTTTGATTTCGTCTGTATTTTATTTTGTCAACGTTTTTTAGTTTTGTGTGGAAAAAGGGTGATGGTACCACTAATTTCAATGATATGAGTTATGATCTTCATGGATACGTCAGAGTTTGGAATGTTTCTGTATTTAGTACACTGTTATTCCCATTTGACAAGTTGTCCACATATGGTACACAAATGACTATTTTTGACTACACACAATGATCTACAACTTCCACATTTTGCAAACATTTCGTCCGTATAACATATTTAAAGAGACATTAAGCGTAGATATTTCGCTCAATCCAAACAATAACTGTTTGGAATAATTTTTAAAAAAAACTGTCACCACGGTCACGAACCGTTCCATCTATTCGAGTACAGATTGGCGTAGATAAATTCGATAGCGTCCGAAAATTGGCAATAAATTACAGCGTTTTGTGTTTTTTATGAAAATGTCCTCCGATGCTAAGTTATTGGCTGAAATTAGTTGAGTTAGATTTAAAGGCTGGTGGTAGGTTTCTGGTAGAAGTCATAAACAATCAAGAAATTAATTGGTTTCTTAGGTCATGGAAAATAAGTTTAGGTATTAACTATTGAAACATACTTTATCGAAAAAATTTAATTTATGTGACATTAATGTTTTAATTTCACCTTGCCACGTTATTATATCTCGTGTTATAACATTAGATTCATTAAAAGAGGTAAGCGAAGACTATATCTTGCCTTTTGATCATATCCCGTTTATATCGTCAACGATGTCGAATGCTGACAAAGTTTCAATTAATCATATCTTTGTAAATACTAAACGTGATTCTGTTTAGAGACTCAACTTTTACAGTGTCTGTATTGTAGTTTGTAGGGTGTTCCCCATTCGATACCATTTGGTTTGATGTCGAGCAACAAATCCAGGAAAGCACGAAAGATGACTCAAATCAATATTCCAGACCCTTCCAACTATTTCTTTCAAAGCCGTATATTTGGCGACGTTTAGATAATTTGTTGGTATAATTAAACAAAATACGCCATTATGAAAACGTGTTTCTCCTTTACTGTGATGAATTAGAACATTGCCCTAATGAGATGGGTGAATGAATTCAAGGCGGTCTATAAAAAGAACCTTGGATTACCACCAAAAATAATCTTGGGTGGTTTTTGATGATGACCTAAAATTGACACGTCCGCATAAACGTATTTTTTGTATGTATTATCTCCATTTCGGACAATAAATTATGAATCAAATTGCACTCTACGGCCCCAACTCACTAGACTGACCAGAATATTAACCTGGTCGTTTTGTTTTAGTTGAACCGTCTTCATTAAGCCAGTCGGAGTAGGACGTTAAACCCCATTTCATTTTATGATGCAACTGTCATAAAAAGTGCGTGTACCCAATTCCCAGTACCACATCTATTGATGCCGCCCTAAAAACATTTTGTTTTGTGATACACGCCTACATGACGACTTAATAAACGAAATATGCTCCTTTTTTTAATCCAAGGGCCATTATCACTACAAAACAGAAATTAATTTATTAAGACTAATTACATTTTCAATTTCAAAATAATCTTAGACTTACGGTAACTAGTTTGTGCTAGTGACTCTTTAAATTTGTCTATGATTTTACAAATAATCTTTAATGTAGACATATAATGCTGATATTATGTCAAACAGTATATAGCTGACTACGGCCCAAATTCGTCAGGTGCCAAAATTCTATTTCCAAAAACATTTACGGGATCATGCTGATTAATATGACACCGATGGGGATAGAGCGCGACGACGAAGCCTATGGTCCTAATTCGGATGCCAGATATGCTGGGGTGGATCCCGGCAGGGAAGCGTGGTGGGCAAACATATATGCATACATACAAACAGACATCTTTGATTTTATTTATATAGATAACTTGAAATTTTGTTTGCAAAACACCCGCTGCCTCTTGGCGTGACACTATAATATCGTCTCGTGGTGCTACCCTGGGTCACGGGAGGAGCCAACAGGAACTATGTAAGCCTATACTAGTCAACGACGAATATTTATAAACGACGTATGGAAGACTCCGTGTGACAAAGTTCTGGTCACACGGTGATCTTGTTCATCCCGGATCTTCCTTCTTGACTTTCAATATGGACTTCACTTTACTTCACGTTGTGTACTTTGGAACATAGTATTGTTCTAAATATATGTTATATATAGGTAATAGAACAAGCTTTATCGTTAAGTATGGAACATATACATAAATAATATTATAACTTATATATTCAAAAATAATATACTTGGTAATAATTGTATCAGGACCGGGACCGGAAGACAGGAAAGAAAATGGGGTTTAACATCCTACTCTTCTGCACCTTTCCTGGGCTAATGGAAGACGGGCATACACCATACAGTGTGCTATGAGGGAAATTTTGCCCGGGCAGCGGCGCTACGGCCTACTCTTATATCGAATTCCAATTCGAACCATCAATGTGTACACGGGACCTCGGTTTTTCGTCCCATCCGAACCACTAGGCAACTGTCCTTGTCAGGCCCGTCTTTTGCATCACTGACAAAAGAAAGCAAGGCGGAAGACAGGGCAAATGCTACGCGACATAGACTTTAGCAAGAGGAGAATGATAAGTCGACTAATTGACTTGACATATGCAATGCAGCTTTCGTTATCTCCTTTATTGTAAGTGCAAGCAATAAAGAACAAAGGATTACGGCCTCGGTGGATACATTAGACTGCCTTTTCTATTAAAAGGGTGGGGGGTCGAGGGGAGTTCTCTACAGACAAACTAGGGACTAACATAAGGAAAAAATCTACGGGGTTGAACCTGTGATCCTATTCCCTGTCACGTACAATTGTCGCAGTGACAGACCTTATGATCTGAAGCATTACCCCATCCCCGTTTACATTTATATGTTACCGCCAACCGGAAACTCTCCAGTAGACTACAACCTTTAAATCATGATGTTACTATAATTTGTTTCGAATTAATTTCTTATTATGCAATTTTTCATTATTTCATTAATCCATTCATTTATTCGTTTTGTTACTTTCACGCTTATGTTGTTTATTACATGGGATTGACCTCGGTGTTGTTTAACAACACAATGGATTTACAATACACTACATACTGTCACTATATATGATAAAGTATGATCCATAATGGCTTAAGTGAGATTAGTATAGTTGTCTTATTTTTTAATGTCACTATGCTTGCTTATTGCAGAAGAAAGCCAATGCAAGCAAATAGACTAAAAAGACACGACGAATTCACTTTCAAAAAATACACAGGAAACGAGATCAAATGTGTAAGGGATTTTATTTAGTTGGGTTTTATTTTTAACAAGAAATCACCAGTTATCATGTTTAAAAAAATGTTGGTCCTCCGCTGTGGTCGTTGATAACGTATGCTATGGCCATAATAATAAGATTTCATTCCATATCATACTTAACATAGGGAATTATTTTTTAAATGTATGTAGTCAGCAACATAATGGTGGTTGATATGTCTTCATTTCAGATCAACTTGTTAATAACACTTTTAGCGGATTAACACTAATGGTTAGCGCGTGCGTTGTTTCACTTGTACATTTTCATTTTTCTTTTGGCAGAATATGTTGATCTAAACACCAAGTTGTATAACTTTCACTTAAATAAAATCAAAATTATTGTGTTCTAAAACACTAACAAACTACATTTCTTCTCAGTGTCAGACACTTACCTGACACTAAGTTCTAAGATACTATCTCAATTATAATTAGTAGCAACGAAATTAAGGTCCAATCATCATACGAGCAACAATCATCATACGAGCAATTTTCATACAAATATATATTATACACTAAGTACGTAACAAATTAACCAGACGATGAACTTTACGCTGCATAATTATGTATATATATCACTATTAAAGGGCTAATCCCGATTATATTTTGGAGAATAAAAATGCTTAATTTGTGTTAAAAACCCTTAAAATCCTCTACCTCAGAGCCGAGCAAGTGATACGTTTTCAAACAACTTAAACCTGCATCTGGAAATGGCGACACGGTGTCTGGATAAAACCAGACTTTTATAAAAAAAAAAAAAATGATTTGTTGATGAAATTTACCTTTCGTTATCAAGAACAGCACACGGGTCATTTATTGTATAAACCTCTAAAGGAAAGTGAATCTATTATCAGGTCACCAATCGAAAAAAATGACCCTAAATCTTAAAAGGGTTTACGTGTCCGGATAAGCACTTTTGACGTTCACTTCCAAACGACTCAATATTTGGAGCATAGATTTTAAGACAAGGTTAATACACCATTCCTCTATATTTTGGTCCTTCGATTCCATACGTACCCAGACTTTTATTCTCGAGACTCCTTGTTAATCAACCTATGTTTATGAAAGGTAAATTTTTAATTATTATAGTGTTGACCGCACCTATCAAACTGGCTGTATACATGTATATGTCGAGACTGTGGGTGGTCAAAACTTTATAATTTGTAAACCGATCCCATTTCTTATATTAGGGTTTTTAACGTTTTATTATCATGTCATTGGTTATACTTGTGCAATTTATTTAAAACAAACAAGACATATGCTTCTTTGTCATTTAAATCTAACGAAACCCCGAAAAAAGTATCATTTAGGTTATTTCCAGAATAGTTTATTTTTAACTTCAGTCCAAGGTTGTTTAATTGTTCATTGTTCGGTCAAGAAGTAATGTTAAATATCTCCATATATGGTTTAAAGACAATTCGTGCCTTTGTCCCTGGGATGGCCTTTTGCGGCTAATTTTGTCATTTTAATTAATCACATTACAAATGGTTTATGAGAAGTCTAAATTTTTAAAGAAGTCCCTTCTCCGAGTTTAATTAGCTGAGAAACTTTACTTGAGCATGATATCTCAACATATTATGATTTTTTGACGTTCTTTTAGACGACCGTGGGCCACTTAAAGGGGGGGGGGCTATAACTTTCACTGCCAAGTTAAATTAAATTGTATGCAAAAATATATAACAAATATTCCAAGCCATGGCCGAGATATGCACCT
The DNA here is from genome assembly GCA_036850965.1 of Patella caerulea. Taxonomy (NCBI): domain Eukaryota; kingdom Metazoa; phylum Mollusca; class Gastropoda; family Patellidae; genus Patella; species Patella caerulea. The sequence continues at coordinate 22,782,448 of JAZGQO010000011.1, forward strand.
TTAACCTTTTAACGAGTCGTAAATATTAATTTGGTTAGTTAGTTGTTCTTGGTGAGTATAACGAAGCTTGTACGACATATTTTAATCCAAGTAGGCCAGAGACAAAATTTGTTTAATATGGTCGTCCTATTATTACACATTATTGACATTTATGTTCTTTGTACGAGTGATATTATCACTTTAATTCCACCGAATAATCGAATCTGTCAAACTTCCTGTAGACTTTTAAGGATTTCCTCTTTTTTGTATTTTATTTATTGTGAGCGTAGTAACTATTTAATTTGTTTTCCGAAGATAAGTAACTGCAATAAACACTGCCATGCCATATCTGGTAGAAAATCCAGATGAGATTATGTTTTAAATTGTATCGCAAATCAACAGGGTTCCAGAACTAACAACTAAGCCATGTTTAGAACCATGGGTCTTTTGTCAGACATGAAAAGCGGTCCACATACTAGTACCTGTCGCCTCATTCGGCGTATGGCCCATGCATCTTTTCTTACTACGTTTTTACATTTTATATACCAAGCTGCTTACAGACATATGTACACTGCATAATATATAGAATAAAGTCATACTCTTAAACCAGCCAGACTCGAATTCGTTAACGGCGAACTGAAACGATCACGTATAAAGTGGTATGTGCAAGCCACAAATCTGGTACTTGACCGGATGTCCACATGCTTAAAAACCCTGTTTATATTTCATTGATATTAGAAGAGATGGCTGTTCACATTACAATGACTGCATCTAATATATCAAAATCCACCACGTTTAAACACAAACCATTAAAATAGTTTACTGAAACACTTGTTGGTATTACTTACTCTGATTAAAATACATATCTATATTTCGTTTCGTTTTTTTATACTTTCGATAGCCTACACTACATGACGATTTGAAAAGTTTTAGTGTGGGTTTACGTCAGAGGTCGCAAACGGCTTTTGACCTATGACTTCAGGCATTTGATTAACCAACCAGCACTGATGTTACCAGTGGATTACCTACAGTACCGTGCAAAACACGCCCAAAGTTTCATTGGCTTATAATAACCCGCATCATTCAGAACACGTCAATAATAACCACTCTTCCAGATCATAGTGTAATAAAGGCAAGTAAAACGAAATTTTGATTCATAAAAACGAAATAATATAGGATCTGTGTTTTAATCAAATTGAGTATTACTTATTCTTTTAAAGATGTATGTCTTTAAGAGTCATGGTCCTAACCATAGAGGGGAGGTGGTTGTCTAACCCGTGTTATGTAAATCGTAAAGTCTGTTATCTATACATGTCATCATGAGTTCAATGCCGAGTTTGTACCAAGCCTGATTGACTATGCTTACCTAACCTATTCGTTTCCCTTAGTCCAGTCAATTTATGAAAAGGGGTCTACCTACAACAAATTGCAAGGCGAGGTTTTTTTTTATGGCTGTTGGTAGTGTCGGGTGTCCTGAATGACATCTCAAAAGTTTACCAAAATAGGACTTCCGGAAACTTCCTAACTTTGAGATTAATTGTTATGCCTTTTAGTACACCAAAAATAGGTAAAGTAAGAGAAGCAAATAGATGCGTACGGAATTATTTACTAATTTGCTCTACATAGAGTGAAGAACGCTGTCATCTAAATGATTTCTAATACACATGGGGTTATATTTCATTAAATGTGCAACTTTCGCTAATATCCAATTGCTGGACTATACAACATAATAGTTCGCACTGGAAGAACTGTTACGTGTCCGTAGAAACTATAAGGCATTTGTTCAATACCTGTGACTGCTGCTTTACGTGATGAATTTAAGTGAAGAGGGGGTTGAAATGTTGTACAGGCATCTGCAGACGCTTATGTCGACATGGTAAAGATAGCTATTGAAGACGTAGATTTGCAGTCCATGAAATTGATTAGGGTGGAAACATATCTTCTGATACTGCAGGAGCAAATACTAACATTCATGCAAAAAGATTATATATTCGTTCAGACAAAAAGAGCAAAAAATCTGTGTGTGGTATAGTTTGTCTCAAGAATATTCACACATCTAGAGTAAGATTCCAAGACCTGATAACTAACACGTTCATTGGGTGTGATAGCACACCCAGGAACCATGGCGCTTGCTAAAAATTGTTGTTCCAAAAGCGTATTACCGGAGATCATGTACTATTACGTCGAGTCTGTATGTGATCGCCATCTTATAGCTGGGAGTGATAATGCTGCGCTACAAGCACCTTCCTCTCGTCCCCAAATGAACTGTGTTCATGAACTATCATGATAATATTTCCAGGGCAGTTTACAATAGCTATAAGATGACAACCCCAGAAAGACATGACACTACAGTACACCATAAACTGTCCATGTTGCGTCATTGTAATGCCAGGCATAGTTTTTGTTGTCTAAAGACACGTCAGTGTCATGTTCTGGTAACCTCTATACAGATTTATCAGGTAAAAAAAACAAAGTTTAAACGTTTTAGTACGTAAATGTGCCGGTCGTCATAGTATGTCATAATATGGCTATACTTCTAATCGGGTCATTTGACATTTTTATATCACATTATACATGTATATCTTCTTAAACCAACCATTTAAAATTTTCTTGAACATGGAGAAGTCCAATGTCGGCCATTTTGGATTTTATCAATTTTTACCATTTTCCGGTTCGCAAAATTTGGTAAACTTTTGGGCTATTATAAAGTATATCTAAATAAACGCAAAAATGCATTAAAACCTTTTCTTGCAATTTGTTGGGGGTAAAATCCTAAATTGATTGGACTACTCGGTAAATATCGGTTAACACACGTTCTCTCTGTGTACCAAACCAACTAACAATTTCAAATGAAAGAATGGGACAGTTCTGTTTAAATATTGTCTAATGGCAACGGTGAGCTAATTTTATTGAAAATTTATTTATAACATTACAATCTGAAAAGGGGCGATCTGATAATGGAAAAACGCAATACTATATTTTAAGTTATCAAATTCCGGGGAGATGTAATTTTCAAGTGCATCGCTTTAGGCCATAAGTATTATGTCAACATCTCTTTAAAGAGTGATCATATTCTTTGTAGAAGAACGTTATATCATAACTTATAGTTTGTAATTATATAAATAACATTTAATGACAAAATTCGTCGACCAAAACCAAGATTGACGCCAGACGCATCACGATGTCTAGAGCTGTCTAGTAAAAGTCATGTTAAATTTGTAATGAAATGAATTTGCTTCTGTCAGAGTTATGACGTAAAGTCTCATTTATCTAATAGATCGTTTTAAAACACGGGGTGATATCCTATGGAATACACATACCGTTTATAACCGGGAATGTCGGTGATTTTTTTATTACTACTTGATTGGCGAGCGGGTTGACTTTTTTCGGGGATCGGGGTGTAGGCGGGTGACTTATGACTGTCTCCGCCACCCCCCCCCCCTTTCGTCGAATTGGAATTTGTACCAAGAATTAAGAATGACTTACTTCGTGCACGATACAATTATCTACTTTTAAATAGACTTGGCTTTGAAGACGAAAATACGCCATAATAGTCTGCATCCCAACTGCCAAGGGTTTTTTTTATCGGCATGCCAACTAATTAAATGTGTTTTGGAGTTTTTTTAACAAAAAAAAAACCTATAATAATCTAATTACATAAATTTTAGCGCGATATAAGACCGACAAAAATTTCGACGACATTGACAGAATGAACACAAAAGATCGAAACTTTGATATAGGGTTGATTTAATTCCTGACAAATTGTCAATCGAATACAAAAAATCCTTAGTGCATGTAGGTAACTATAGATAGCTAGAAACCTTTTTTGTTTCACTTTCTGACCATAATGTACATTTAAAACATGTTTTAAAAAAAAAGTCTAAATTACACTCATAAATTACAACTTCTTGGCCTTAAGTGTTAAAGCAGGCCATAAATTATTAGGTATTAGCAAAACTTCAAAGGTGAATCATGTTCAAAGATATGTTCAGTTGGTTTGTATATAGAAGCTAAAATACCAGTCAGAAGGACATACGATAAATAATACAAAACTGTTAGGCCGAAAACATAAGTCATTATTTGACTGTCTCAAGATTTTTTCTGAATCACGTGGTCATTTTTTTTTTTTCGTGAATTTATTTTCTCGAAACGCGGGTTAAACGTTGACACGGTCGACTCGCAATAAATAGCAGGTTATCCGGTCTGAGGGTCTCATTCAATGCCGAGTCTGGCTAGCTTAACACTAACCCAAAACAGAGAAAAGGATGGCGGAATTAAAACATTACTTCGTACTCTGTATTTTAATAGCAGGTCTATCAGGTAAGGCGCTTACATTTATACCTGTGCTTTATACACATGGTCATTTATTCCGTTATTGGAAAATATTACGAAGATAACAAAATGCTTCAAGTTTGTGTTTCTAATTATATTGCTGTGAATTTAGATAATTTAATTCTCTTAAGAAACCTTTGTGCATTAAATCATGCCAACAGCTGTACAATATAATGCAACCGGTATGCGCAATATGCTTCAAGTCTGTGTTTCTATTGTAGTAAATTTAGATGATTTAATTCTCTTAAGAAACCTCTGTGCTTCAAATTATTTCAACAGTTGTATATCAACCGTTATAATTTATTTTTTTAATAATATATTTCATATAATATATTCACTTTTTTTCATAGTTGGTCAGTGTCAACTTAATGGATTAGCCAAAATGTTAGCTGGGCCCCGGGGAGGGATGTTGAAAATGTTAGCACACCGCGTGCCCTTATTACAGAGAGGTCTAGCAACATTACAGGACATGAAAATTGCAAAACGATTAGGATGCACCAATGCCTTTGACAACGAATCACCTTTAAGAACAATTATGCCATCTGGATGCACAGCTGAAAAAGATATCTGTCCGTATGTAAAGCCAACTAGAAGATGTGTACAAGTGGGTATAATCGGAATGTGCTGTCCTTATATGGGTAATTATAAATTTTGTATATTAATACACGATACAGACTCGTATCTTAGATTCAGTTTCATCATTCAATTATATATCAGGTCGTGGATCTCAGTTACATTTGCTATATATTTGAATTAAAATTGTAAAAGTCTATTAATTACACCATTGAACCTAATATATTGATATTATTTTTGTATTAAGATATTTGTAGAGACCTTTTTTCTGGAAAATAGGGGTCTAAATTTAATCCTATGTTAATAAATACAGATTAACACCTGTATTTTGGCATATTTTTGGTGTAAGATCATAGTCTTAGTGATCAAGCGGTTGGGGCTCTCATGGTTCGAAACTTGCAGAGTGAGAGAGTTTGGGATTTTTAAAACCAGGCGAGGAAAGTGTGACAGTTTATCTAGTTTCAAAATATTTCGCCAGAAACATTGTTGGCAAGTAAAACAGTAATATAATTGTGATATAGCTGACTTTCACAATAAAAGAACACATGGTATGTGATATTAAGGATCTAAATGAGACTCCTCTGCGTTGTGAATTTATTAATATCATCGTTGATATATGAAATCAGTTGCAAATGAATGATTATTAACTTAAAGATACATAGAAGATGAGATAGGGAGATACCAGTTAAAAAAAAGGTAACAAAAAGGATATGCTGAAAATTTCAGTCAATTTGCTTCACTCGAAGCTGTGAAACCCTTATTTTAAACTCTCTGTAACCTCGATTGCCATTGTTAGTGTTGACATGATAATAAACAAAGTTTCAATGATCTACTTTTGCGTTTCATCATCAACGGGTTTTGAACACCAGATCGGATTAAATTCCAAAGAAAGACCTGCAATAGGCAGATTTACCTCTTACACAATGCATGTTAAATATCGTTTTTTTATATTTGCAGTAAGCGCTTCTACAATAAAAAATGCTAAAATGATGTACAAATGGAAACGGTTATCAGAAGTAATGGCTTAAAGAGACAAAGTACCGGGGCTGAAAAAATACTATATACATATATTTTATTTATGTGGATGTGTTTGTGCTTGTAGTTATTTATCATAATTGAAATGACTGTGATTTACGTCATCGGCGTTGTTTTTGTGTTCATAAAAAGACAACGGTTAAACTTAATTCTCTTAATTTGACTATGACTTGACCTTTAATAACAAGGACATTTGAAACCCTTATCAACAACAATTAAGGGGGTTTCAATGATTTATTGTTTGTTAATTAATTGTCAATGTAATTAAAGGGCATCGGGTATATGTCTGCCCAAACCTAATCCTCCCAGTAGAATTAAAGTGATTTTCATACTAAGTACTCGTTTGTGTTTAAGGGTTACCAGCTCTACGATAGGTGAGTTTATACTCAATAATTAAAAATCAGAGGTCTTTGACAACAGAATCAAACCGGGGGTCTCTGAGTAAACTAACTAGATGGAGCCCTTACTTTTTGTCGTGTATAAGGGTTTGATGAGGCTGGGATTTGGGTGGTAGTGGTGCGATCTGGTAGGGGGGGGGGGCGGAATGGCGTTTCAAGACAAACTGTTTGAACATATCGACATCCAATTCGATTTTTTTACAAACTGTAAATTACAAGATTCAAAAACACATCTTTTCCCGCCCAAGACAAATGAGTTTAGGCCGAACTGGAAAAAAAAAACAGAGATTCCCTTAACTCTCTTATTGTCAGAGCTTTGAGCAATACTTGGCCGGTCACCAACGACGTGCGGTTGTGGTGTCGATCACTCGTGTGAGCGTATGTGGGTTTCCTCCCACATTCTAGAGATTTAGATAGAGTGTTGCACACTTTAAGCATAATCTGCGATATCACCATCGGGGAAAGCGGACATTAATCACTACATGAAGAGGAAGATAATATATACATATATGTCTCATTTGTCTGACTAGGTGTTGGTAAGTTGCCTATGCTAATAGACAGCAAATCACTCACTGTCCAACAAAATTACAGAACAATACAATACAAAATGGCAAATTCAGTGGCAAAGCCCTTTACCAAGATATAAAGAAATCAATTGGAGAGATTGGGTTAAATGTCCACTCGACATAAACTAGGTCTCTTCGGGACAAAGATATTGTTCAGTTGTGAAGTAAATACATGTACATCGCTTGTAGTGGGAGGAAACCGGAGGACCCGGAGAAAACAACGAGGTTGGACAGGCGATCCTATTCCTAGTATAAGTGGTAAATCAAAACCACACAGGCTATCAATCTGTTGAAATACAGATCTATATTTTGTTTCGTTTTTATACTTTCGATGCGAGAGAGAGGAGGGAGAGAGAAAGAGAAATGGGGTTTAATGTCCACTCGACACAAACTAGGTCATTTTGGGACTAACATATGGTTTCATTTTATTTCAATAATTCGCTTGCGCGTAGGGGTCTTAGCAGTGTGAGGAAACCGGAGTGCCCGGAGGAAACCCATGTGGTTGAGAAGGCGCCCCTATCTCCATGCCACATACGCCCACATTTAAGCACAAATAATACACATACTAATCATAATACTAACTTCTTGTAATTGAAATTTTTATGAAAAATATGATGTCTTTTACGTTAAATTTCGAGTACTAGAAGACATCTTTTGGGTTTCATATTGTAGTCAAAATGATAGTAAATAATACTTTAACGACCACAACCATTACTTAGATATACTTAAAATAAATGTAAATGAACGTGTTTCTAGATATCTGTATAACGTCTATAAACAATCAGAACAAGGTATTTCTCGATTAAATCTTTAATACATTTGTCGCGAATATGATGAGTATCGGTTGTTTATTAAGATACGATACCAAAACAATAAATAATATCTATTTTCATATTTACATTGTACTTTAAACAATTGTTGTGAGCAAATTTTAGAGGAACCTTGCGAATAATAATATACATATTATAAAATGTTGGCACATAAATTACTAATCTACCAATGATTAAGCACTGCCCATTGAAAACATTGAACTCATAATAACTGCATCAGGTATTAAAACTGAAAACACAAAAAATAATATATAATTAGTATGTATTTGTTATCACCAAAAACCAAAATTAGAACGAAACAGCTGGGGCTTAAAGTGGCATACATAAACAATATTATCATGCATATTCATCCGTGGTAATTAAGGATCAAAAACAAAGTACTTCATTAATATACACGCTATTAAAATTGTTGATTAAACTAATTGTGTTGATTAAACACAACAGTGGTGTCGATTGCTCTAGAAAACATACTCACCAGGTCCTGGACAGCATGTTCCAATTTTAAGCATGGTTATAGGCATGGTTATTTCTTGACATGTAAGTGGAAATATATTCCTTCTAGTCATAGCTAGTCGGTCCGTCATTTCTGGACTGGCGCCAGCTTCTCCACTTAGCAACATGCCATTATTAGGTGACATGCTGTTTATCATCGTTGCCATTTGTTGACGCATCTGTGGTGCCATCATGTTGTAGGTCATCATCTGCATGCTGACTGATGCCGGAGTGTTACCTGGTAGGCTCACCTGTGTCATAGAACACATCAGGTCTGCGTTGACATCTCCGCAGCCGTTAGCTAAGGTAGTCTTAGCGAACAATCTTGACTTTAATGGAAGAGTAGTTACGGGATTAATGCAACCCTCTTGTTCATAAAGGCTCATAATGCTGAGCATTCTACTAGCTTTCATATCATACATCATTGTGTTAAATTGCGATGTTCCCGAATTGAGACCAAGTAGTAATCCCGCTGATCCGGACATAGAATTAACCGTGTTTGTATTTCCAATACTCTGTCCAATAGCACTTTGTGTTCCGAGCATAGGATTAAACGAGTTTGTATTTCTGGAATTCGTTCCAACAGCACCTGGAGGTAGTGTCATGGGATTTGACGGTGAAATGTGGCCTGAAATTTTAATTGGCTTAAGTTAAAGGGTATAAAGTATTTATATGTATAATAGTAGACAGTAAAGCAGCCAGGGCAGGACATGCTGTGAAATGGAATGGCAAACCGGGAATCAGCTTGGCTCAAAGGACTAAAACATCTTTGACTTTTGTCAAATTAAAGTATTGAACTGGTTTAATTAGTGCAAGGCTATGTTTTCATTTTGAAAGATTGAAGCTTAATCCAAACTTAATTTCTAGTGAACGACGATCGTGCTGTTGTCATCATTATAAAACATGGTGTCGGCGTACAATGATCTATGCGCGAGGTCGCTAATATATAGTCTTTGGTATCTATCTGATCATTAGATAGTATACAATAGTACTACAAAAGTTTGTTGGCTTAGTGATTTCGTCATATAGGAAGTGGTATCATATGTTCTTGATGAGTAACTGGAGCTATGGAGACTACTTGGATAAAAAAAAACAACCTCGGGATCAAAACTACCAACAGGACCGCAGCCAAATTGTCCTAACACACTATTGCAATACACGTGCACTTTGATACGGCTTATTTCTAACTGTGTTACCAGTTTCTACCATTCACCAGATTTCGTGTTAATTTATCATTACGATCACTAAAAGATTTGACGTTACCTAATATTCCATTGGTGTCTTTTGGTGCCTGGAAAAATTTTGAGTCTGGTTGCATCGGGTTTGATATACCAGCTACCGTTAAATTTGGTGTACCAACAGGAGTCCTACTTCCCATTAAATAGTCCCGAAGTCTAGTTTCAATTTTAGCTAAAAGTAAATTGATAGTTCAAGTGAGGATTTATTGTATTGTGTTGTAGCCATAGATATAAGCAGATGTCGTAATTTGATTGATCATTCTTCAAATTACATGTATATGATACTGAAGATCTTTGCATCGACAGTTTCCCGTCTTTGAAATAATTGCGTCTCTGTATAGAGGTCTCTTGTAAAAACGGGTATTATTATAATAATTTTATACCTCTGTTTTGGGAATTTGGTAGTGGTGAGCTACGTACAACTGGTGTGGTATCTAAAATAAAGACACATTATACAAAATTAAATTGGTGGCTTAAACAATATATTGGGCAAAATAAAAAGGGTGGTATTTGTGTATATACCAAACTGAACTAGTTGTCTAATTGTGCTATTACAACAGCACACCGAGAAAATACTTAGTCAAATGCATTGTACCAGGTCTGGCTAAAAAGTCCTAAGCCTGTAAATGATACATCAATTAGGTCCAAAAATCATTGAATGAATAATAGACACACATAAGAACTGCAGCTGTAAGTTTATCATTGTCTTCGACTCTTCGTAAAAGCCATCTTGTGAATCTACCCATTGAAATCACCATATTGGCGATGACCGCGCCCTTCAAAGCCATCAACAGCAACCAATCAAGAAAACATTTCCTGGGTACTTGCCATGGTAATGGCTGATCGACAATTGACCACTCAACATTTTGCAAGTGGGCATCATGGAAGGGTTGAGCATATTATTGCCATCGAGGAAATGGCAAAAGTCTCTGCAAGATGGGTGCTAAAGCTTTTGATTACAGATCAGAAACTTGTCAGATTTCTGATGTTCCATGACAATATGCGTCGTTTTGTAACATATCCGATTAGACCCCATCACTCTTCTATCTATTTTCAAAATGAAAAAGGAACTAGCCGTTTGCCAATTTTCAAGTAATAATGACGTCATGTCAGCTATGAACAACTTTTTAGAGCGGTTGAAGAAAATTTCTTCCTGTCCGCCATCCCGTCCTTGCAACATCGTTGGCAAAAGTGTGTATACCCCCGAAAGGGACTGTGTAGAATATTAAATGCAAATCATTGACTTTATACAGGTCTTTCAGTGATAAGGTCAGTACTTTCACGTGGGCTACGAACGCCACGAATCGTCCCAAATCCAACCTTTTTCCGGTTCTTGAAGTTGGTAAATGATTCGCATTTGGTTTTGGTACATTCGTATTGATCGTAACTCGACTACGAAAGTTTTTTTGGGGGTTTTTTTTTGACTGTGAATTCAAAATCCGACACGCCCACTTGACCTATTTGTGGTCAATCGAGGCTGTACCGCTATTGAATCGTGGGTGAACTACGAATCAGCCGAATGTTTTTCCGAATCGGCATGAGTCGGAAATCCTTTACGAATAATCTACGATTGGCCGAACCATCTACGAATTATTACAAATCGGCTACGATTTTCTCGGCTATAGAAATAACAGTTTCCAGACATAACAGTTTCCCCAGCCCAAACCTTCCGTGTCCGCCAAGGGCAAGGGACCCGGCAAATGTAAGCGACCACGGCCTCATGATAAAGTAGGGCGTGGAAATGTCTTTATTAGGCAGCGGTTCCCGTTAGGTAAGTTTGGTGTTCCCGCACTCGATGACTTCCTTCAGTTCTGATGAATCAAAGATCTGTCCAGCAGATTGATGACCTTGTCCATCAGTGTCAATCCAGAGAAGAATTCTTCGTAGTTGTAGAAGACACTGTCGGTCTTGGGTCGTTTCTTGAGGGCTATGTGCTTGCCATCCAACGCAGCAAGGAACACTACGCCAGGCGCGAGATTTAGTGCAGCTTCTTTGGGCGGTCTCGTTGAGGTTTACTTCCTCTGAATCCTAGGGTCAATCCTCTGGAGGAACTCATCAACCATCCGGGTTGGCATTCTGACACGATTTGTGAACGACTTCTCATCTTTCACCATCAGTTCTTGGATCAGTGGGTTGAAGTGGCGAATTTCTAGCCTTCTCCTGGGTCTTTTCTGTCTTCTTTGAAGTTTTTTTTCTTATTTTTTTTTTGTTTTGTTTTGTTTTGTTTTTCTTATTTGTTTTGTTTTTTGTTGTTTTTTTTTTGTTGTTTTTTTTTTTTTTGGGGGGGGGGGGGCTTATGTCGAATCGCCACGAATTTCGATTAATGTCGATGAAGCCCTATTCGGGGCGATTCGTTACATCCGTAGCCCATGTGAATGCGGGACAATAATAATATATCTCTGCGGAACAAGTTCTTGTAATACTACTATTGCTTACAAAAATGCCAAAGATAACCGATACACAAAGCGTCAATGATCTTTGGTTTAATTATTTTGTTATATCGTCACTGGACCAATGACAGAAACATAAAAACAAGTGGCCCACGTGCAATCAATTATATTGTGAATTTTACTGTCAATATTTTATTGTCAGTTAAATTGACTTGTGCAATTGTGTTTATTAGTCATTGAAAATCGGATAGACATCTATTCATGGGTCGACAATACTTGCATAAAATCAGCCGTTGTAAGATAACACAGGGCGATAGATAAGCACTGTGTAGAGGAAGAGATTGCTCATTGGTGTGGTCTGTGTTCGTGTGAAAGGTGTTACCATCATGTTCATCGTCCATTCTCTGAAAATCCTGTATTTCATTCTGACGACGTTTCTCGATCTAGGAACCAAATCAATGACCACTTTCCCCACCTTCCCCTTATCCCTGTCTGTAGTCGAAAAACAAGGCTCAAACGGAAACATGCCAATTATGAATCGTGAACCTTCAAAACTTTCACTGTAATGCCCGGAGATAAACTGCTCCCGGATGTGTCAATTTTATTCGATGCTATTGACAATTATATAGTGTATGGTCACCCTACAAATTCGCCAATATAATTAAATCGTGTATGGACCGCGTATGACAAAATACTGGGTAAACAGAATAACAACTTAAATTGATAACCTACCATTTCTACCGTATCCTAAAGCATGAAGCAATGCAGAGACTGCACTTTTATCCAATAATGTGGTTGTTCCGGGTTGTTTTGTTGAGGTAGAAGTGACATTTCTTGTTGATTGTACGGCTACAGATGGATCCCATAAATTACCAAAATATTGTCCTGTTGCGCTGCCACTACCTGCTGTATGAAAGTAATGTTGGGAACGGTTTTAAAAAAAGAATAAACACATACTTTTCTTTTAGAAATATTTGATAGTGGGGATGTGGGGGAGGGGGGTTAAACCAATTACTTGTGAAATGAAATGAGACTGGGCTAACGAGGAGGGGTATGCGCCATGCAGCGGATTGTGGTTTTGGGACCACCAAGTTACCGAGCTAACTCCTCACGCACTACGCAACTCCTTAACCTATTGTACATTTTTTTTTATTTTTGGCTATATTTTAAAGCTATTGGAGGTTTATTTTTATCATTTGGATTTTATCTACAAATATAATAGGTCGGCATTTAAAACATACTAAAAATAACATAATTATTATACAACTTGTGGTATATCTGTCGAACCTCTTTGTGCGTCCTCAGATTTACTCCCCTACAGGTAGACGAATTCGTGAAATATAATTGGACTCTCCAGTATAACTATAACCGATGCATAATAATGTCCAACTTACATACACAGCTAATATTTGTTGATCTGGATATTTGATAGATAAGATCGCTTATTTAAGGGGAACAACTCCTCAGGGAATACTTTCTAGAAAATTTTAACTCGGATACCACAAACTAACTAGAAAATGTAAAGTTTTACTATTTAATGTTCGTGAATATTAGCAAATTAGTATAGTAACACTGCCGGGACTGCAGTGCCATATTGGATATTTATTTCCATGCCTCGCCATTAAAACAATTAGAATCACCGACTAGTCCGTTTTGAATATCAGCATGACGATTTGCGTGAAGTAAAAATGCTCAATAACGATGAGCTATCTGTAAAACCTCTTTTTAAAAAAGTCTTACCTGTTTTGTCTAATAGTGTTCTCTGAGAATTGTGTGAGATTTGGAATCCTGCCTGACCATCTGAAAATGGAAATGTATTGATTCAAAAATAAAAATTAAGTATCTTTATCCTCGTGGAACCAATTTAAGATTTAAGGCTTCTGGGTTTGTCCCATGACCTAGTGATTTTGCAACCAATTACAAAATAAGACTTGATGGTCGCAATTTAGTACCTCCCCAAATATTTTGTTTTCTGCTAATTACAAATATCGGATAGTTCACAACGAAACAAAGTGAAAGTACGTAACCTTGCAAAGAAATAACATCTTGATTAAAATATTATACAAAAATATATGCATTTATTGGTGTGTATATAATATAATACAAAGAAAAATGCATTTGTAGACCTGAATCATGAAATCCACAATGAAAGGTAAAGAAGGGATAATGTAGAGTTGTGTCAAATGACCGGTATTTCCAACTTTTAGGGCAGATAAACAATAGCCAGGAAAAAACAAATCTCGATCATCGAGCCGCATGTTCCCTTTTTTTCGACATTCCAACTTTTCGGCAGATCCAATACACCTTGGACAATTTACTTTGATCCAAACTGTAATAGTAATGAAGGTGAATGGTTGAAAACCAAAAGCAAGGACACAAATAAGAATAAATAATATCCCATACATTATCCCGTACTTCTCTTATCCGTCTCCATTGGCATTTAAAATTTAGTCACTTAGATTCGCGATGAATTAATTAGAACTTGTCGAACGCTACTATTTCAATACGCTGTCTCGTGAGACTGGGGGTCGCGTATTCGATCTCTCCGTCGGGATTTTCCGACGCGGTGTCCCCTTGTTAGTGATGCAGGACGGAGGGCCTGACAATGACAAATGTCAGACGTACGAAAAACCGAGGACCCGTGTATACTTTGGCGTGCACGTACAAGGTCACTTACAACAATGCCGCTGCCCGGGCAAATTTTCCTCATACCATACTACATGTATATGGTCTATGCCGTCACCATTAGCCCAGTTGGAGAACAGTAGGACGTTAAACACCATTCCATCTCATTTCAACAATTTGTTTTTGCAGAAATAGATGATATTAATGTTCAGTAATGATCATGCCCTTGAATTTAATTTTCCATGCACGAAGAATTTAACTACCTGGTTCCGGGAAACGGCAACATCGGGGTCCATTTGAGTTAAAATCAATTCATTGAAATGTTTCTGTGTGTGGACTTTCACTCCAGACTAATCAGTCTTCTTGAAGTTGCTCCCGGAGTTTATTCTCCATCTTGTGTTTCTTCCATAAGACTTATCTGTCATGTGGCGAGTTTTTTGTAGGCGAATGATTTGTCATCTTGTGTTTATTCAAGATATCCTTAACGATTAGAGGTTATATTGACTGTAATTATAGTTTAAGAGATATGCAACTTACTTGTATATCCACAAATGAGCGCAAATCCAACTAATATTATCTGAAGCCTCCACATACTGGTATGCTATGTCCGAATTATATCCAAATGAAAGGACTTTTAAAAGGGTGCTTTATATATGGTAAGAAAATTGATTGAAGTTAGGCTGAGTGACAATCATCCTACGTCAGTCAACAAACTAATCTATCTTAAACCTGTGTCCATTATAGTAATCTTTAATGGCCCTTTCCGTTAACCACAATAATTAAGCAATCTTCGCGACGAACACTTGTCAATCTGGTACAACTCTTGACAGCTTCAACTGCTCAATACTGGGTAAGTTCCCATAAGAGACATCTTAATGACCACTCATTTCTTGTAAGGGTTCATCACCAACTTGAGTGTAAAATAGCGACCAAAGTATTGCAAAAGTAACGGACAAGAAAAGATATGTTATTGATGTGCAGATTCTATAAATCATATCCAAACTTTTTTCACTTTTTGAAATACTTTGGGTGATATTGACAACAAAAAACCCTCTAGATAGATCTTCATTATCATTAAAGATCACTCTGAAATCGTATAGTCAAAGTGGTAGAAAACTAAATTTTTGCGACATTTTAATCTAAATCTAATTCCAGCAAGTTTTAAATGTTTTTTAACAGAACAGTTAAAACTTGATAAGGTGTTTACTAATTCATATTCACACACAATAACTGAATTGTTTTATTTCAAAATTTTAAGTTTGTATCAATAAACTCGCCATGTATATATATTATTTAAATCGACATTTTTAGCTTATTAGCTATCTATAATATACATAACATTGTCCTATAACTCACTATTGTTATGTAATTAAGCCATTGGCGTTAGAATTCTGATCCGTTGACATTTAGTGTAACATAGAAATGTCTGACGTCCTTCAAATAAGTTTCTCATTTGAACTAATCACCTTTAAATCGTGTACAAGGATATTTTGACTATGTATCTTTCTTTCTTTTTTTTAAAACAATATTTTATTCAGGTTGTCTGAATGGGATTGGGGAACAGGCTTAGCCTATGTAAAACCCCTCTCCCTACTGTGTGTGTATCTAAACCAGTCCTCAAAATAATTACAATGACATACAGATGTGACGTCATCCTTTGGTGTTGGGCAAAGTCCTTTATATGCGTCTTTGATGTTGATACATTATTATTTCAAATACTGGTAAGGGCAAAGTGAAATATATTTATACTAAATGAAATATTGGACTCATGTAACGATTTCATTGAAATGCACATGCGGGGTCAATCCCTATCATTCAGACTAATATTCCACGTTCTCTCTTCAAGGATCATATATGGGTTTTTTTATTAATCCTAATCCGTCGTCACAATTCATGTTTGTTTATAATAATACAAAAATTATGGCATTTATTTCGGATCATACAGCCAAAGCCCATACTGCACATTCTCGAGACTTTGGTGTCATTACTACAAGGAACCGAGTTTGGAAGAGCAAGAGCCAAATCGATTGAAGCTTTTTATGTTTGTCATTATTCCATACAACTTTTGCATTTTTTTGTCCCCCGCCTTTCGAAGAAAGTTGGGGGACTATTAAAATGGGTTCGTCCGTCTGTCTGTCTCTCCGTCACACTTTTTGGGACACAATCAGTCGCGGATCCAGGATTTTTTGCAGGGGGGGGGGGTCTAGGTTTGATAATTGCTTAACTAATTGCTCTCACCCGATTAATTTGGTAAATTAGGTTCAATTTGGTTAATTCTGACGTATTTCCGGAAGGTAAATTTCAAAATTACAGGTCTAAATCGCCAATAAAATCGCATAAAAAATTTTCAACCCTGAGCAGGGGGGGGGGGGTCTGGACACCCCCCCCCCCCCCGGATCCGCGCCTGACAATAACTCTCTTCCTGATTGAGCTAGAATATTCAAACTGGGTGTATGTATGTATTAGGTCAATGCCTTGATGGAGTTCGAAGATGAGCATTTTCCGCTTAGGGTAAGCAGAGATAAGCAATTTGATTGGTTGATGCTTTGGGACACAATAACTTTAGTTCTAATTAAGTGAGAGTGATGAAACTTGGTGTATAGTTTCATTACGATAATACTTTGACTAAGTTCGATAATGAGCATTTTCTGCTCAGGGTAAACAGAGCGATACGCAATTTGATTGGTCGAGACTTTGGAACACAATAACTCTCTTTCTAATTGAGTTAAAACGTTCAAACTTGGTGTATATGCTTATTATGTCAATGCCTTAATGGAGTTCGAAGATGAGCATTTTCCGCATAGGGTAAGCAGAGATAAGCAATTTGATTGGTTGATGCTTTGGGGCACGATAACTTTAGTTCTAATTAAGTGAGAGTGGTGAAACTTGGTTTATAGTTTCATTACAGTAATACCTTGACTAAGTTCGATAATGAGCATTTTCTTCTCGGGGTATGCAGAGCGATACGCAATTTGATTGGTTGAGACTTTGGAACACAATAACTCTCCTCCTAACTGAGTTAAAATGTTCAAAATTGGTGTGTATGCTTATTAGGTCAATGCCTTGATGGAGTTCGAAGATGAGCATTTTCTTCTCAGGGTAGGCAGAGATAAGCAATTTGATTGGATGATACTTTGGGACATCTTGATTGATGATTTTTATGCCAATACAATGACAGCATTCTCATTCAGTAATGGATTCGACAGTAACAGTGTATAGAAACGATTGACTCAGACACGAGGGCCCTTTCCCTTGGCCAGAGGTGCCCTTTTGTCAAGCGTGGAGGCCTTTTCGTTTGCCTTTAGGGTCCCCCTAACTAGGGTACATTTTCATTTTTCTCATTGGTTTTAGCATTTTTCTTTATAAAACACTTTTGGATGACATTTCGTGAACAGTTTGATTGCTCGATACGTTTGAAAAAAATAAATGTGCGAATAATTAATATGTGTCATCTATTTATTTTGGGATTTCGGCGGGGGGCATCAGCCTCACTGTTGGTTTGTTTTTCTTATATTCTTTTTTTAATTTTATCGTGTGTTAAATATGCGACAAATGTTCAGCGTAAACTCTACTCATATGATCTAATATCACAATCATTAATAATCACCAAAACCTGAGATTTTCATCAGTTCTTCACTCCAAAAAGCAACAACAATGGATATTGATGAAGCAAGGAGAAAGAGATCATAAATGAGTGAGATAATTAGGTGTGGAGGTCGACCACCATTACATTTCATCATGTAGTTGGTCTAAAATGCAAAAAGAGGGTTTGGTAAGTAGCTATTGCCTGTTGCTGCTTTGCTGTGGTGAAAAGCATCCAACGAAATTTGGGTAAAAGAGACCAGAATTAACATTGAAGTCAAAGCGGAAATTCATGGTGGTAGGTCGCATTGTACGGGGGCAGACCACCATTAAATTTCCCCATCTCAGTACCCACAAATTGTAGTTTATCTGCTTATAGCAAATCTCTCTCTGTCTCTTGTCTCCCCTTTTGCATGCCCATTTTTGTTGATTTTTTCGTGTAGAATGGACGAAAAGGGTTTTGATTTATATTTTCTGCCAGGTTTTGGTAAATATTCATGATTTTGAGGCGGAAGGATAACATAGTTATCAGGCTGACTACGGCGATATGCACGGCCACCAGTTACATGTTTTTGGTATGCTTCTTCAAGTTTGTGTATCTCAACATTTTGGTGGTCAATCTTATACAAATTTTAGTGCAAAGACATGTCCATATGTTCTTCTGTTGTAGTGAACAGCATGAAGCCCAACGAAAATTTGTGGAAAAGTTGGAGGTGGGCAAAGAGTCGAGAATTAACATTGAAGTCAATGAGGAAATTAATGGTGGTCTGCATCCGTACAAGTTGTAACAGTTACCTCCCTTTTAACCACTAGATGACTTTGAACGATTGGTCTGTCCATACATTTAGTAGTAAATCCAATTTGTATATAAACTCACACGCAAAAGAAAGGCGATAATCGAGTATAAACGTGATTCATCTTTAACAGTAAGATAAGAATTGCCAATATTGTAAAATTAACAAAAAAATATACTAAAGACATTGTAATGGTAAAGGCGTATGATGGGTTACATAATTTCTGGTCAATTCTCAATATGTCAGCCAATACCTGGTTAGGAATAAAAGTTATGGCCCGTTGCAGATATCGTCATAGGTCACGAGAAGTAAAT
This sequence comes from Patella caerulea, assembly GCA_036850965.1. Lineage (NCBI taxonomy): Eukaryota > Metazoa > Mollusca > Gastropoda > Patellidae > Patella > Patella caerulea. Next base: position 22,801,596 of record JAZGQO010000011.1, read on the forward strand.
AGGGTTAGAGCATGGGTTATTGCTAGGGCTAACCCTCTATCTCGTCGAAAATCACGTGTCCTAACTCTTTTACACCTCGTGACCTTTGAGGAAATTAGCAATAAGCCTTGGCTTTTAGTCTTTACCTAGTGTAACCACCACCACCATGGTAAAAACAATGTTTTTTGATATTATATTCTATTAATTATTGTATATCAACTTATCTGAATATCGAATGCATCATTTAAGTAATTAGTTTGTATTACCCGTTTCTACTCAGAGTTTGTCACCATTGGCATTTGTCACTGCTACACAACAGCTGTAACGTGAGTGACACTGGGGATACTCCTGCACACAACCAGAGTAGCTGTGCGTAGTTTCGCAGCAGTTGTAGGGTCTCCTCTGACATTGCGCATACGTCTTTTACCTTCACCCCACGGAAATTTCAAAAACACACTAATTAAGGTTTAGTGTATTGTCGTTTTTAGAACTATCAATATTTTCAACCTAAAATGACCGGATGTCTGTGATTTGGGTCGAAAATAAAATTGTCAATTTCATTGGATGACTGTAAGTACAAACGGAGCTTATGTCCCTGATAATAAATCTATTATACCCGATGTGTAGAATGAACTATAGTACACTCCATCCCTAATTTTAATGGCTTCACATTATGACAACTTGCTACAGACTACAGCACCATGAACAGACAATATTTAACAATATATATAGAGAAATAAACATTATTTACTTCCTACTTCATATGATTAAAAGGGCAAATCTGAGTTAATTGTGTCGAAAAGTTGTATGAGTTTGTTGTCTTTAATTCATATTGTTAGTCTAAATTGTTTTGTTTTACATGTTTGATTTAATTAATTAATAAATATTTTCGCTTGATTTTTTTTTTTTTTTTTTTTCATGTGTGTTTAAAATCAAAAAAGAATCCCATTAAACTAAGGACGATGGGCATACGTAACCGCTCGTTTTATTCTGGTAGCCACACTTAATACAGAAAATAATCCACCCGGGAAAAAAATGTTCGTAAGCCACATGCATATGTTCGTATATCAAAATTTTATATTCATCATTTATATTAGCAACAGATCCAATCCCAAAATTAAAGTTAACGTTAAAACACGCAAGTTCTTTAATATGGCAATTACCTAAACATCCAGAATTTAAATGAATTGAAACAACTGTGCATAATTGATGTTAGTATAAAAGAAGATGAAATGAAATAGGGTTTACAATCCTACTTTTCTGCATCAACCGGACATAGCAGGCGCGGATCCAGGATTTTTTGAAGGCCTAAAAATTACAGGTCTAAAAATCACCAATAAAATCGTATACAATTTTTTCAAGTCTGAGCAGGGGGGGGGGGGGGTCCGGACCCCCTCGACCCCCCCCCCCCCCTCTGGACCCGCGCCTGCATAGCCCATGCCGTGTGCTTCGTGGAAAATTTTGGTGTTGAGTCTCGTATAAAGATTATTTCAAGTATTTCTGAAACATCTAGTGCCGTCTCAAAAAATAAGAACAATCTTATACGATAGGAATTAATTGGAAAATTTGGAATAAGGTTAATGAAATACAGAAAAAAGGTGAAATCCGATCTCAAATACATAGACCTTTTTAGCTATGGACTCTCACAACTCATAGTTGTGAAGAGTATCTCTTGATCATCCTAAATGGAAACAATTATTGATCATCATAATGTTGCGAACTGCTACCTTCTCTCAGGAAGAAGAAATAAAAAGTTATCGAAGATGAAATGGCCTTCATTGTAAAATGTAACTCATATGAACAATGGAGGGGCAATATTTCGATCTTAACAAGTACAATATGAAACGAGCATTAAGTTATCACCGTCATCTTGGAATCGATGTTCCTTTGTGCAGGGAACAAGCCTGTCAAGTTCCATTTCGATCGTGCTCACATTGGCTGAACCTTGTGCTGTTTTCAAAAAGCGTCTCTCCAATAATGTCTCGTGATTCCAAGATGTTGACAAACTTCATTCCAGCAGGGTTTTTTTATGATTCGATTGAACAAAGGACAGGCTATTATAGTATTGTAAATGAAAACATTTACTTAATTTTAGCAGGTTGTGCTAGACATAACAATATTAAAGATAAGTTTCCCCGAGCAGTGGCATTTTAGCCACCTACTCTAGTTCAATTTTCATCTTTCAATGAATTTGTTTTCTGGCAATCCGATCGCATTACCCGTTCTTGGTAGTCCGGTTTTAAAAGATGCCGTAATATCCACTTTGTATTCTGTAGGCTATATTACACGAGAAACAAAATGTTTTCTGTTAGACATTTCTCAAATCCACAGACGAATATCCCGTGAGCTGTTAAAGTATTTCAATGACATAAATATCTAAGAAGTATCTACATGAAGGCCTACGTAAAGTGTTGTTGAAAGTTAAAACAAATTACTAAAACACAATTATTTCATTTTTACCTATGTGGATTAAAGTTGCATTGGTTGACAATAAAGTTTGTCCATTGGTTCTAATGGACGGGGGGGGGGGGCTATTTAAATAGTTCCCTGCTTTCTTCGAGAGATGAAGGAACAATAAACCAGTGTAATAGTATGTCGAATTAACAATCATTAAAATCCTATTTAAGAGCAAACTAATTATTTGGCAATTAATTAATTCCATAGAGAACCGGGGTTCCTACATTTAGAAAAGAGACTAGAAGAACTCTGGGATAGTCTAGTTATTATATTCATAGAGCCATGATCTATTCGCCTGCATGTTCTAATAAATCCTCGCACGTGTTACTACATCAATGGAAAGAAAACGAAAGATTTTGATGAAGCAAACTGAAAACAATGGCCACCTTTGAATTGAAAGATTATGCGGTGAGTGACAAGAGACAAGGGCATGTTCCATCCTCATCTTCTATTGTTGTCCACTATTCATTGTAATTAATATCCGCTTCCTCTGCAAATTGTTTAGCGCCAACGAGAGGGTTGACTATAAAACGTGAAAAGACGTACTCATCAAACAATTAACGCGGATGATTACCAGCAAGATGCTAATATTGAAAAGCAGACGACAATTGTCAGTTTCATGAGGTCGTTTTTGGCGCGCTCACGAGCCTAACTCGTGTCTGTTTAATAATTGAATAAAGGCGAATTCGTTTTGATTGCTGCCTTATAGGGGCATCGTGTGGAAATCATTTTCAATAGACTGGCTTCAATCGACAAAAATATCGGTTTTGCCAATCGTCAAATCGTCGACATTTTGATCTTGAGCACATTTCCGAAGATAATTCAAGCAATATTCACAAGGTTTTCGATTAATTTCCTTATCCATCATTGTCCGTTTATTGGCCTGGGTATGAAAACATGAATATCTGGTGGCGGAGGTCAGTCAATGAATGGTATAATTAATTCTTGTGTAAATTCAGCGTATCCTTTCTCCTCTCATCCGTGTAATCTGAAGATATTAAGAATTAGTTGGAAAACGAGAAGAGAGGAAATTCGACGCGATTGTTAACCACAAATTGCGTCATGTGATTTGACTGTAAACGATAAGTTATTATAGCTAATCGTTACCTTTGACCCCGCGTATCAATATACGATTTTATATGTTTTCGGGAAATTTGCTCATCCTTAGAAACAGAAATCAGAGCGTAGTGAGAAAGTAATATACGAGATACAGCATCTTTGATGGCTTTCAACTATATCTCATTTGTTAATAAACCTAATAGAGCACGTCTTTATTTGTTCCACTAACAAACTTGTTAATATAACACGATTTACGAGTGATTGGTGGAGATAATCTGTGGATGGTTTATTTAAAATCTATAAAACATATTTGATAATTACCTTTGATTCTGGCTATAAGAATAAAGATATTGTGGAAATTGGCGTATTAAAGGGTGTTATTAATAAATATTTTCTGATTATATAGCTGTGATAAAGTCTGATGTTTATCAGACTAAAAGTAAACCTTAATTTTGTCTTGTCGGTTTTGTTTTGCGTGTGGAGACCATATTTTGAAAGAATTGATTATATTTTCAACGGCGATATACGAATCATATTCTTTGATATATCACCGCGTTGATTTTTCTATTGGAAATATTATATCCAAAGTCGGTATTTAGGACATCGATGAAGAAAAAATAATAATTTCAAGCGTAATGTAAACCTTCCACGTCGATGTTAAATTTTCACATTAAATACTAACTATGTAAATTCGAGGGAGTCAGTATGCAAGTAAACGCCTGGGAAGTATGAAGTATATTAAAATCATCATTAATTACACGTACAATGGCTATAACTTAAGTTAAAATGGTTGGATTTGACGTATCTTTTAAAGGATATGTTTCTTGGTTTTATTTCTATGAGTAGTTTTTACTGAGTATTATTTTACACTTGGTATTCAGGCACTTGCTTTCTGGCCATATTTTGGAAAGTTAAACAATTTTGAGCTATATCTATTGTACAAAATACCATTAGAGGTAGGTAACAATAAAGTGATAAACGTATCATCAATTAAACCAGAGCATAAGTATAAAATTTTGAAGTATTTCTATAACGCCTACAGCAACACTTCGCGGAGTTGTTATAATTTAAGTACCGTTATGAAAACCTCTTCATAAAATTTTAAGACAAAGTTTATGCGTGGAAGCGGTGTAAAAGTATATACTTCAAAGGAATTAAAGAGATAATTGATGTAGATTGTTCAAATCGAGGGATCAATCGGTACTGAATGGCTTAAAAACAAATCAACATAATCCCGATTTTCATAATCACCATGTATGATGCAGTGTAATAGGGTGTATTGAATATATTAAACCGAGTATAGTCAGGGTTAAATTCTAGTCTTGTTTTTTTTTTTAATTTTCAAATATGATGTCTTAAAGGGGAATAATGCTAAACACGATGTCAAAGCCCAGCAAATAAATTAACTAAACAAGCGACTCAGGGCTATGATGCATAATGCTTTTAACCCGATATAAGTTAGCAAAATAAACTAGGAACTACGTTATAGTCATCACGAGAAATACCAAGATGTACATGAAACCCTACTCCTGCCCACGTACAAGTGTGTGTTTAATGACAGACCTTGTGATCTAAGGCGTTAGACCATCCGTGGTTCCCCCTTGTCATCGGTGCAGGACAAGGGATTTGGCAAGGGACAACGTATATTCGTTCGGATGGGACGAACAACTGATCGAGGTCCCGTGTTCAGATTGACGAACATGTAAAAGATCCCTCGGAAGTTGGGGATCGATATAAGAGTAGGTCATAGCGCCTCTGCCCGGGGAAAAAATCCTCTAATAGCATACCGCATGACGAATGGCTTTCTACATTAGTATAGCCCAGTCGGGACAGAACAGAAGAACGTTAAACCCCAGGTGTGTTTTGTTTTTGTTTTTTTTTTTTAGGGGGGGGGGGGAGGGGGGTGTTCGTTTTGTTTTGTTTTTTCGGGGAATCCAGTATATTTTATTTTTAGTTTTATTAGATGTCTCTACTCTTTATACCAAATAATCCATACTTAGATTGGAAAATCTACTCTTTTTGTGGGAATGAATCTCGAAGGTTCGAGGGTTTACACATAGAGCTTCGCGGTCTTGCTATTAAAAGACTCAAATGTTAGACCTTCAATCGGCAATCTTCGTTAGACTCGTCCTTTATTACTTTATTTTCTAATCCACTCAATATCTCAGCCACCCAACCGACCATGGGAATGAATGCCTAAATAATAAATGATATAACATTTGAAACCAGAAAACAGACATGCGGTGGGCAAATTTAGATCTTGTAAATGCATCTTTTAATTAAATAAACCGAAGAAATGGGTGAGTTTATAAAATCTATTTGAAAACATCAACTTTTTCTTTAGTCCTGATGTCAGATGAGTTTGTATTAACAAGAACGCTGCCCAAAGCTAACAGTAGTTGGTGCCGGACGAGGAGTTAGAAAACTTCAATAAAGTTGTAAAAGTTTGAAGAGGAGAACCGTAACCAATTCTTTAAGATAGTACTTGTTAATAAACATGTGTAATACGGCTTTCTCTATTAAAATAATTATAATAGAGAAAGACGTATTTTAAAACAGGAATTCTGATCTAACTATTTAATCAACTTTTGTTTCTTAACCAACTCATCGATTGATTCATGTTAAACCGGGCGTTTAAAGCAGTAAGATATCCACGTCGCAAATCCACATATCTAGCATAATAATTATACTATACCAGTACGTTCACATTTTCACATGTCCTTTAAAATTCCCAATACCGGTCCATAAATTACCGAGAATAATGCCCAGGCGATTTATCGAGATTTGTCTGAATTAACTCAGTTGGCTATTAGAAACAGGATAGGCTTCACTGTTGTTCTATATGTAAACCATCAAAATTTCGATTTTTGTGTGGGAATAAGGTATTATGAAAGAGGCGATTCATACTTATCAATATGGCATGACGATAAATCATAAAAATTAATCGTTTTCTTTACGTTTATTAATATTTAATAATAGAATATTCTCTGTGATTTATTATACATGTATGTAAAATATGAGTGCACAAAGACGGATAGTGTTCCGGAAATTAAGTCATGGGAGTATTCTCCAGTATTTCCCTGCAAATAATAGAAAATGTCACCGGTAGTGGTAATCTTTGATTAAAGGTGCTAAATCGCTAATATTTGGGACTTGACACAAATGGGTCGCAACGCAAATACTAACGTAATACAACTGTATATACTTTAATTTTTAATCAGTTATGTTCAGCAAAATATGACAGACCTCTCAATCGAATGACAATCTCTGGCGTCTGGTTATTCTAGTCTACACCAATAGTATTTATTGCACATGTTCTCTATGTAAGAAATGGTGTCACTGTTTGACATGACTTGTGGAATATATCTAGCTTCGTTCTTCGAGTCCCTTGTTACAAAAGACGCTGAAACAAAGTATAATACACGATTCGTGTACCTATGGTAAAATGTTAATTTTGTCTTAAATATTGGATACCAGAAGCCCATATTTTCCCATGTTAATTTAAATTGACAAATAATTCGCGTTTTCAATGTTAAAGACTTCGGATGATATTGAGTTACAGACTTGTATACTTTAAACTGGCCGAGATATGCTTTGATATTTATTTTAACGTTGCACTTGATTATATCTGCTTGAATTGTCAGCATTTGGTGGTCACACGTAAAAGGTGGGAGATGGTCTCAAGCGTTTCCCTACAAGTAACATGGGTTTAATATCTATTAAATGATTCGATCTTGCATCTGTAATATCAATATCAAACAACATTCAAACTAAATCTATTTTAATGAATGCCGCGAATAAGATCTATCCGAGTGTGCTGGGGTGACATTCATAGAAATAATATTCTTTAATAATATCAACAAATACTTTAGTCTATAGTGACATGCTTTATTTGTCAAATCTGTTCAAATAATGGAATCGGATTCGCCCTGTTTGACACCTCTGTTTGACAACAATACACTTCAATATTTTCTTTTTATACTGAAATGTTTTCAAGTAATTAAATCTGCTAATTTGCTATACATATATAATTCGAATGTCTTTTGATTCTCCCTATCATCATTCATTAAAAATTCAATATAAATATTATATACAACTGTTGACCTTGCATAGACCCAAATAGACAATATTTACATATTGACGTTTTACTTCGTGTGTGAGTTAATGGTTATTAAAAACACATAATTAACTAAACACGTTGCTTGTCCCGTTAATAAAAACTGATATGTAGAATATGCATATCTATAACCAAAATCCAAAAGAATGTTGAAAAGAGAAGCTAAACTAGCAATGGCTATCAGCGTTCAAGTACAAATAGGTTATACTTGATCATGTGATGTGCGGGGGGGGGGGGGGGTATTCGCATACGCATGAAATCAGAGGGTCTATCATTGAGTAAAATGGTGTGGTTTTGCTTTGGGCCGCCTGTCAAACCTCGTGGGTTTCTTCCCACAGCGCTAAAGACCCCTATGCGCTAGCGAACTATTGAACCATACGGTATTGAACCATTAGGTAGTTCCGAAATGACCTAGTTTGTGTCGAGTGGGCGTTAACACCTCTCTCTCTCTCTCTCTGCTAAGTGAATTGTGGCAATTGTATAATTGTATATGCGTTCAAGTACAAATAGGTTATACTTGATCATGTGATGTGTGTGGGGGGGAATTCGCATACGCATGAAATCAGAGGGTCTATCATTGAGTAAAATGGTGTGGTTTTGCTTTGGGCCGCCTGTCAAACCTCGTGGGTTTCTTCCCACAGCGCTAAAGACCCCTATGCGCTAGCGAACTACTGAACCATACGGTATTGAACCATTCGGTATTTCCGAAATGACCTAGTTTGTCTCGAGTGGGCGTTATAACACCTCTCTCTCTCTCTCTCTCTCTCTCTCTCTCTCTCTCTCTCTGCTTGGTGAATTGTGGCAATTGTATAATTGTATATGAATTGAAAGTATGAAATTTAGAAAAAAAAACTTATTCATATTTCTCCCCTTATGCACTGAGTATCAATTCACTATTTGAAGGGGTTTAGTCAGCATTATCTTCATTATGCATCATAAATCCGTTGACCCCAAATTTTACATGGTGGGCTTATTCGGGTTTAATTTATTTTATTTATATATTAAAAGATGAAACTCAAAGATCATAATTCAATTCAAAGTCACTCTCTTTGAAATAGTATTATATTATTGTAAGTAGTCCCATAGAAAATTAACTTGTAACGGGAGCGGTGTACCGTTTCAATCCTGGGAAAATGCGTTAATGTTTTCTCATAAGATATAATATTTGCGACTTTATTGATGAAAACACGATAGTTATTCACCGAGAGGAAGGGATGACGTTGAATTTTACACTAATGAACCCAAAATCTTGAAGGGGGACTGAATAGTCTATAGACAGTCAGTGGGACAACACTCAAAATCAGATTAGCTCTAATCTCCCGGATGAATGCTTACTGCTCCCTATGTATAACTCCTAACGAATTCAAATACAAACACTTGCCGAAATGACTATACGACATTTCAATTCAAAAGTCAGCGGAGCGAAGAATAAGAAAAAGGGGCCGTTCAAATCACGGGCCAAATGATAAATCGAATATAAATTACAACCGTTGAAAAGACAGCGGAACAATACAGTTTTTGTTACGGATCTGACATCCCTTTAAAACTCATTGAACAATAAAATCGAAAGGGTAGGAAAGACATGTTTTATGTCTTTTAACGTTCAAATCAAACCGACAATTATAAAAGGAGGGTATATCCCACCATACTGCACACGTGAAAAAAAGAAAAAATAAATAAATTCATACTAGTAAGCGTAGGACACGAGGTCTATCCACACCCTGCTGTGTTCTTGGCGTTGATTTTCACACTTAGCTAATGTGATAATCGACATTAAAACAATCGCTAGCTGTGATTGGTCGATCAATGGATTAGCATATACGAGCTCTGTGATGTCACACATCCCTAAAGACCATGAAGTGTAGCTTACAACTTGGTTTTCAATGAAATTAGCAAGAGGATACAGAATACATGTTAACAACAACACTTTCTGAAGTTTATCGACTCCAGATCACCAATTGTTCTAGATAATCCACAGTTTCGTATTTCACAAGACATTCGCAGACGACTTAACTATGGACGCCTTCGGACCACCAGTGGATGGAACAGGTAGGACGGTTATCTTATTTTGTGCTGCCTTTCTTAAGTCATATTAGCTTTTGACGCATACTGGTCGCCGGGGTGCATTCTTGAAGAAGCTTATCACCAAGGCACTGAAAGCTATCACCCTGGGTGCTTTATTCCATGCATGTCTCCCAAGTGATATTCTAAAGATCGCTGAAGATAAGGAAAAGAATGTCATGGATTAAACAAAACCCATATTGTGTTTGATCTTAGTATGGAATAATGTTCCTTTCTTACATATTAAGTACCTTCCATTGATTTCATAAGTATAAACCGATTGAATAAGTACCTCAACATATTTTGTGCCAAGACACTTAGTGTGGAAGATTTTCTTACTTCTACTTGTTTTGATTTCGGTTTATTTCTTAAAACACGATATTTTATTAATTTGGAAACAAACTAAAGACAACATTTTTTTTAAAGTTTCTTCGTAAAATGATGACAACTAAACTTACTCTACTTGTTTTGATTTCGTTGTATTTCTTAAAGCACAATATTTTACTAATTTAGAAACAAATTAAAGCCAATATTTTTACATTTTTTTTTAAATTGATATCGTGACAATGTTGATAACAATGTTGGTTTTGTGTTTTCTCCTATTTTTAAACAACTAAAACAAAAAAAAATAAAGAAACAATTACAAGAAGTGTTTAGCTGTCATTTGGAATAGGTTCTAAATCTTTATCTACGTGTATATATACAGACCTAAAAAAAATCACTCCTTTTAGGCTTAAGTTTTAAGATATTATTATGATTGCTATAAAGCACCCACTCTTCTTTATTATGGAATTTATTAATTAATTCAACCGTTTTTATTTGGCCCTTTATTGCGGAAAATTAAGATGCTCTCTCTTTTTCCTATATTTAAGATCCTTTTGCCGACTGTCTTTTTCATAGCTGGTTTGACTTTTTCTAATGATTCTTTAACGGTTTACTGTTATGACCGCTGGGGACACGAGGGGTGGTCTAACTACAAACGGCGGTGACTTTAAATAAAACTACGCCTATACCAGGAGTAATTTTACGCGTTAATTTGATATTTATTACAGGGGAGTTACTCGCGTGCGTCGTAAGCGGGGGGTAAATCGAACAATTAACACCAAGGGTATTATGTAACGGATTTTACTTTCAAAAAAGAAAACCTGATTTTAAATGTTAGGTGTTTTCTTGATATTATTTTTTTATTATCATTCCAAAATTTTTCACCAAAATGAGACAAGTATGTGCATGATAAAGTTGACCAGTGAATATGCGTTTCAATCAAAACGAACACGTGCGAATAATTTGTCATACAATGAATGGAAAAATGTTCCTACATGTCCGTACATATTAAAACATACTTTCTTTGTATGTTTACATATGATCGTCTCAAATCTATTTCTTGTATTCAAGTTTTCTACAACACAATAATGTATCAATATACATGTATATATATTTTTTGATAAAAGAGTGGAGTTTATTAGTAGTATTAGTTTATTATTATTATATGAGAATCTAATCATGCATAGAGTTATTTTTTATATGCTTTTCACTTTTTACTCCGAATTTTAATAAATCTGGAGTGGAAAAGTCATTGATTTTTTAATATGAAATGTGCTTGTCTGTTATTTGGTAATACATTTTACTAGAGCTATAATAACACATGTTATTATTATTGTCCATACCGTCACTGAATTTATGTCAGTACAATAAACTGATGAACTTGAAAATTTGAAAATTCTTTTCTGAAAAAAGACCGCATACGCTATCGGAAAATCTGAATCTTGTTCTCAAATAATGATTTTGGTCATTTAAACATTGAGAAGTCCAACTTATTGGATAATAAAATATAACCTTCCGGTTATCTGTAATGGGAAAAATCTTATTCCTCCGGTTTATTATTAATTTAAAACCATTTCTTTGAATTAGTATACAAATTCAAATATTGGCAATTAACCAGATCCGGCATTAACGTGTAGAGTTTTACCTCCAGTTTCTTCAAACGTTGACTTAGTTAAAATCAAATCGACGTTTTAAATTTTACACAATTTTACTGATTGAAAAGTGCAACCAATTGGTAATCTATTGACTATTTCCAATTGAAAGAGAACAAATATTTTAAGACGTAAATGATAGTGTTTATATAACATGCTGTTTTGTAACATTTGTTCAATATTTCTGTAATAGTTGAATATTAATTGATATAATAGTAGCCAACATCATTTAAAGGGACGGTAAATTTCCACAACCAAAAAGAATTTACATTTTATTTGAAATCTTACAGTTGAATCGTGTTAAAATCTAAGAATGTCGAAAAAATAAAGGTGTATAGTCTTGATAAATACTAAATTCAACAAACGATATACATATATATAAATTGTATAGCTCGTGATGGCGAACATAACGTTTTAAATGCAAATTTTATCATTGCTTTTCATTGCAGGCATAGACCTTATTGGCGTCCAAATATAGAAAATGCAAATTTTATCATTATTGGCGTCAAAATATAAAGTTTTTATTAAAATCGAACGGACAATAACCTGTCGAGCCTTTTCTTAGAAATATTAAAGAGAAAAATTTGCGGTATAAGCGACATATATAGACCACACAAATCTATTGAACGTCTATGATTTATTGTAGGTGGCTTTCACATGATAAATAATAACAAAACATAATAGAAATATATACACACATTTAAGGTGCAGTGAAACGAAAAGTAATAAAAAATATATTTGTTTCACCTTTGCCATGTATTGAAATTTATTTGGACTATGGTCTTTACAATATGGTCATAATAATAAGCTTATGATTGCTGACAAATTATAAGTGTCGTATAGAAGGGCTAATTTGTTTACAGACCGTTTAACTACATATTCAACTATACTATAGCAACTATACTATATTGTCACTTTCTATTATTTACTTTTATATACTAGGATATATCCCCTTTCTATTTATGTCAACAAATATAACGACAATATAACGGTATTTTCTTTATGCACGAGATAAGTTGTCAGGGTGACCATTTTTCATACTCTTCACACACGCCGCGCTTAAGTTCATATTCTTTATAACTTCCGTTGATTCTAAAGAAATTGGGCAGTAAAAACTACACAGGGCTATCACATGGGTCCACATATAATAACGACAAACCTGAACCCCGGGAACACAAAAAGGGATTATAGCGAATTAACCACCTCTACTGAAAAATGCTCATAGAAGTTTGAACCCATTAAAATCTTGTGTAGGGAGACTGCACTATATTCAGCCGCTGTAGTAAGTGAGGTTTCACGGTGAAAGAATTAATGACGTTTTGTAATCCCCTTACAATCACAAAATCATTCATAAAATTTTAATTTATTCACCTACATGCGATTCATTTTATGACCTCTTTATCCCCTAAAGTTAAGCCTAGTATCATTGACACTCGTCGGTTTTCTTCTTTCATGAAAACGACTGAATGAATCTAGAACTGAACAGGTAGACTTATTTTAATCCGCTATATGGGCTTTAATAACCTATATTTGGGCGATGGAAAAGGAAATCTTAGATTTATGATAATTGAGTGTAAGAAAATTCAGATTCTTAAACGAATTTTCTATTTAAAAAACAGATAAATAAATGAATAAATAAAACAGAAATGAGATTAGGAATATAATTTGCTTGACAGTTGAGATTCTAATATATAGCCATCGGATTGAAAATATATTCAAATAACAACCGAAGATGTATGTCGCCAGAAAAATTATATCTGATGTACTTGAAGCGGGGCTCATTGTACCGTGATTTTTTTTGTAATATTTTAGCCCAGATATAGGACATTATGATGCGATGGTTAGCTAGAGATGTTATGTAACGTGCAAGTAAATTATTCCGTCTGAACAATGCGCGGCAAATTGTGTCTACATTTTTTTTCCTTTTTTTGCTTTATTATTCGTAATAACATACTTTTTGATAAATGGAGGAATAGTTCAAACATAATGTTGATCTTAAGATTACACAGTTTTGTTGGTGGTTTTTTTTTTCTACGTAGAGTTCCAGGGTTTTAAAGATTTAGACTTCTATTCATTAAATACAAAGTAATAAAAATGTGTTTTACCGAAATTAATTTGAAGTTAAACCTGTTTGTGGGCATATTATCCTATAACTTTTTGATATGCGACGGTTTAATGAAAACAAATAAACGTAAACTTTTTATTATCAGTACTTTTAAAACAAAAAAGAAAAACAAACAAAAAAGAGTTTACGATTAGGTAAACGATATGAACCCCCTTCACAAAAGCGTGTATCTAAGTAATAATGCTATTAAACGTTATACCCTTCACAAAAATCTTTTATTGAAAAAGATTAAAGAAGTTTGCTTCGCGTGCTGTGACGTAAAACTGCATGACGCCGTGAAAACAATACGTCATGCTGTTCATATCTTCTCTAAAAAAATGTTTTATTACATTCTTTTTGGACGCCCAGAGCAAAATAGGTACCGCAATTTCAGACGATATTAATTATTTTATTTTTTTAGCTTGAAGTTTTTCAGAATATGTTGGATTTTTAAGATATCGAAAACATAGATAATCGATCTGTTTATAGCAAACCTTTCGAATAATGTTTCAAAATATTTTCGACTTATTCTGAAACAAAACGTATGAGAATATTGGTTGGGTGATGTGTTCATTTCAGTAGTAATGGAACCGGGCGATGTTGCGTATGTTCTTAACTTCTTTACAGTTTCTATAATGGTGTTTGTATTTCGGATAAAGGGGTGAGGTGGGTGGGGTATCCATAAAGACGATTATCAGTCCCTCTCGGAACTTGCGAAGCTTTCCGTAAAACCGCTCGTTTTATCACAATTAAATTTGGTAGACATGTTGACTGTGGTGTTTCTTCAGATTCTTCATCCCTTAAGTTCTGTAACCGTGCACTATAAAATAAATATAAACCAAGCTAAAAGACAATTGGTTAAATAAACAGTATGCAAGAGCTAAGTCGGTCGATTGTTTCTAAATTATTAAGACGCATTAATTAACTTATCCAGACCATAATCAACTCTCGGTGTCAGCGGTAGCCTGCGATATTTACTGGATTAGGATCCGATTCGCTGCCCAACTTGTTTTAATGATTTAATCATAAAATGGATAATCCGGGCAAGTTTTTTTTTTATCGTACCGACTTTAGTTATGCTGACCGAGGCTAGACGGAAATTAAATCGCTAAAATCTCGGTTCTGACTGGATCAATTTGACTGAAATTTTCAGCAAATCCCATTTACATCATCTAGTTTTTACCTTTTAGAGTGAGCGATACCAGCTCTTTATCTCATCTCCCATAATGTATCTTTAACAGATTTTACGGTCTGGCTCCAATTCGGACATTAATACTAAATTTTCCCTTGTCTCAGATTTTGAACTACGCTCTAAATATAGTTTTGGAAATAGTGAGGAATGACTGTGAACCATTGAAGTCCTGTAGATAAAGCTATGGTTAAGATAAGGGTTATAATCATTAAGTGTTTAGTTTTTACGGATATTTTCAATGCCCGGTAAAGAAAGTTCACAGAATATACTTGACTATAATATTGTAAGTTGCTACTGTTTAATGTGGTTATTAATGTATATTTATGAGAGACTATAATTAAATGCCATACTGTGACTACAAGTTCTCACGTCAATGATAGGCGACTACTGTCTGAACACTCCATGCTGGTTATATGAATAATATTTATTACCCGTTTAGTAAATACAAATTACTACACACAAGGTACGATGATTGACAGGGATACCAACACACTTAGGCGTGGATCCAGGATTTTTTGCAGGGGGGGGGGGGGGGGTCTAGGTTGGATAATTGCTTAACTAATTGCGCGCAACCGATTAATTTGGTAAATTAGATTCAATTTGGTTCATTCTGACGTATTTCCGGAAGGTAAATTCCAAAATTACAGTCTAAATCGCCAATAAAATCGCATAAAAAAATTTTCAAGCATGAGCAGGGGGGGGGGGGGTGCGGACCCCCTGGACCCCCCCCCCCCCCCCCTCTGGATCCGCGCCTGACACTCTCCCAGACTTCATTCTTTATTCCTCCTATACATTCACGAATCGACAGAAAATTAAACTCAATAGAGTGACACAGTTTTTTGCTCGATTTGAGAAGATGGTGGTAACGTTCCCTCATCACAAACATGGTTATTCCAAGACTAATAACGTATGGTACATTTTCATTCAAAGAATTCGCTTGCGCGGGACGCGATCGTTAGTGGTGCGACGAAACAGAAGGACCAGGTCACCTGGGGAAAGTCTATTCGTATCCAATGATCCGATGTTTTATGAATCCCTGCGCTGACCAATTAATACCAACCAATAAGTTGTCGAAATTGCTCAAATATTATTTGCCTGTTTTTCGAATATACAACACTACTGTAATTATGCTCTGGCTAGCTGTTTTCCTTTGTTATTTTGATTTAGATAAAACTATTTCCATAAATAATTGAATTAGCTGTATACGACTGAAGCTTTATTTCGAACGAATTGGCGGAATTCGGTCTGTTTACTAATTTCAGTTTCATTGTTGGTTGTAATATTGCGTTATATCTCTATATTATAATATTGTTAATAATCCGTAAAATTTTGGACTGAAGCAATTTGTCATCAAACAAATCAACTTAACATAATATGATGGTTTGATGGTATATCAGATTGTATATGTATACATGAATCAAGTTGTCAAAAAACTCACAAATACATTTTAATATTTTGATTCTGTTTTGATTACCCGGAAATTGGTATGATAACTAATTTTAGTTTAACCATTTACTGGTTGCAAATTTCCAGATTTAAACATGCTGTCATTTCTGAAAAGTAATTAACACAAGAGATTTAAGGATATTCACCTTTTCTTTTTTTTCGCAAAAAAGCTCTTATAATTAAAATTGAATATTTAATAAATAAAAAAAATATTATATTGTAGATTGGATGGGATTAGATCAGTGTATAGAAGAGACTAGAAGAACTGATAAACCTGATTCTAATTCTGATGATAATGAAGAAAAGGGTAAATATGAATAATATTAAGAAATAATTCCTCCCATTATGCAGTCTATGGAATCTGGCACGAGTTCAAAAAGCATTCTCAGACTAATGTTACAAATTCATTCAACTTTCAATCACTATTGATGAGAAAATACATTTGATCCAGAAACACAGGGCGAACAATGTTGTGGACTCGGAACCTGTATTTCGATAGAGTGTCAATTTTGGGATGCGCTGCATGATTAAATCTCTGTAGATCCGATAAAGACGAATTCTTCCATTGGACGTCTTGCTTTGACTCGTATTCAAAACCGATTTGCTTGATTATTATACATCACAACTCAAGATACAAAATTTCCAGGAATCTGATCAAAATATGGTTTGATAGTCCTGGTGGTCTTTGAAGTTATTTTGATCCACGAATCTGTCAGGAATAATCAATCTTCTTTATAGATTTACAGATATTGACCGTCTTTTGGTGGAGGATGATTTCTTTATCTTATTTTTTATATGTGAAACGTCATGCAAGGACAGTTTTTATTTGAAATATCTGAACAACTGCTAAATTGATGGACTGCGATGTTACTTCGAGAAGAACAACATTAACTTTATCAACCTCAATTCTCATAATAATTTTACATTACTTATGTTACACCTCCTTCAAGTGACATGCCCCTTGATTCAAAGGGGCTAAACCAATATTCTTTGGCGCCTTGAAATAGACACAAAAAAGTCGCAACGCATACAATAATGTAATATGAATGTATAAAAACTGATTTATATTCAGTCGTTTCTGTTATTACTGTAATTTCGAATCAACCATGTTCGACGAAGAGTGCAAATTAAATGGCAGTCTTTGGTGTCTGGTTATTCCAGTCTACAACAACCTTATTCTCGGGGCGCTTTATAACAAATGGTGCTCGAAAACATTCTGGCTCGCGATTCGTGTACCAATGGTAAAATGTTTATTTTTCTTAAATATCAGATATCAGAACACTTTCCTCTTTTAACGTCACATTGCTTTTACATGTATATAATGTCTCATCATATTCTATAATTTATCATTGTTTGATCAAGATTAGGAGCCACGATAGCTAGGTAGATATGAGACTGACCTCGAGGTCGCGTATTCGATCCCTGCACTGGTCGTTCTCAGGGTTTCCAGACGTATATTCTCCACTAGTTAGTAGTGCAGGGCGGAGGGTCTGGCAAGGACTGCTGTTTTGTCGTCCAGATAGGACGAAAAAAAGAGGTATCGTCTATACATTGGCGTCTACGTATAATAGTAAGCAAAAGTGCCGTTGTCCGGACAAAATTTACCCCATAGCACACTGTATGGTGTATAGGGCCTCGCCCACTTATGACCCAAATGCTTCACAAAATATCGGTAAGGAAAACATCGAGGATCAATATAGTTTCCACAAGAATTTAAAACAACAGCTGAGTATCTATAGGGTTCATCCTCTCATAAATCAAAATGTATTAGCAAATTAGAAAAGAACATCCGTAGCAGCTAACACTTTCACAAAGTATTCGGAAAGGGGCGGCAAACTCCGGACCGGAAGGCCACAAGACACCGAATATTGATAGGGTTCAGCCACCCGCGAGTTCAGTTATTCACACGATGTTCGAAACAATCCATTAAACACTATACCTTCTAGGGATAGTAACCCTGGGAAAGGAAGAAATATGATATATGTCTGTGTGTGTAGGGGGGGGGGGTATAAATTCCAGGCAGTAATATCAAGAAAACCCATACACGGGACGTGAGAGAGCTTTTGCTCCCTTAATGTATTTTTCCAGGCTGCCAGACTGCAAGGTTCATTCATCATTTTATTATTTAATGTTTGTTTTCAGTTGAAATTTGTAAAACAAGACAAGGTTCAAAACCACATTCAACACCCCTTACACTTAAATGGTAAGTTTCTTATTTATTGTCTCTCTATAATTGGTTTTTTTTTTTAAAGTTATTGTAAATTGTATACAGTGGAACATGTGTGATTCCGTGCTTTTATATTTAAACTATCCGAAGATATCCTAACCACGGAAGAAACATAATGTAGTTTCCTCTAGCAATTCTGCCAACAGTGACTCTTTCTGGGGGTTCACGACCGAAGCTCCTCCAACGAGCGTTTAAAAAATCCGCCAAAAGGTAATAGTCAATTGTTCTGTAAATAAACAACTTCTGGAATACAATGGGGGTAAAAGAAATTTAATTTCAAGCAAGATGAGATTTACCTTCGTCCTTACCTAAATCACCTTGGTAACAAGAACCTCTAAAAATTATTTCTTAGTGTCTTGAAAAAAGGTATAAATAGGTATAAAGATGAGGTTTACCTTCGTCCTTACCTAAATCACCTTGGTAACAAGAACCTCTAAAAATTATTTCTTAGTGTCTTGAAAAAAGGTATAAATAGCTTGACGTTAAAAAAAATTTACGACAAAAGACATCAAATTACATATTGTCTTAATTCGGAAATAACTTGAATATCATTTAGAAGTTAACATATAAAACCAGAAGAGCTTCGTTTCGTCAGCAATGAAGACATTATCCTATGGAATCTATAATCATTAAAATCTACAACCACTCAATCAATCAACACAATTCAATGTCACCTTTTAATGGATTTCTTTAATATTTCCCGACACATGCATGGTGTACAATGACTTTAAAAATATTTATTAGTTGTACCGACGTTCATCTAATTTGGTTATACCACTCATACTTATCTCCCTAGACACTGTCGTATGTTCCTAAAAGAGTATATTTGAATAAATTTAGGTTAGAAGAGAATTATGAAATAGCTGATGGTGTTTGTATACCTAGAAGTACTCTATATCTACATTATTTAGATTTCTGTGAACGTAATGATAGTAATCCTATTAATGCTGCTAGTTTTGGAAAGGTAAGCGAAGAATCTACTCAGTATTCTTACTCTTTTAGTTCATACATAAACGTGGCTAGTATGGGTGACTTATACGATGTTGTCATTGCAGTGCCGATATCAGATTGATCTAGGCTACTACTTTGTTCGTCTCTGGATTTTAACGTCCCATTAACGTTTTCTACCCTTGGTAAACATTGAACTACCACAGGTTTGTTACAAGATCGTGACTAAATATCATATCAACAGTTCGCTAGTGACTCGTTCTAATGTATCAACAATAGCAAACGTTTCATTTGATGAATCTACATTTACTGATCAACCCCATAGCCAGCTTCGTGTGGGCTTTTCCTACTTTCTGTTTAATGAAACACAGTTGCCATACCATACTTTATCCAAAGAAATGTGTTTGATTTTTCGTAAGCGCATGGAAATTTAACTCGAAATTGCCTTTTTATTTTAGATAATACGGCAACAGTTTCCACAAATAACTACTAGACGACTTGGTACAAGAGGTCAGTCAAAGTAAGTTACTATAACAATTGTTTGTTCTGATTTTACGTATTCATTTTAACATACCAGATAAATCTGTAACACAATGCATAACTTTACCCTGCAATTTCTGTACTGTTTGTAGGCAGTTTACATACATTTTATTAGGAATTTATTGATGGTATATTCTATATTCACTTTCAGATATCATTATTATGGAATCGGTGTGCGTGAAACATCCGCATATTATGATATTATGTATTCAGCTAAAGGTGTTCAAAGGTAGGGAATATCGTAGCTATTCATTTTGTGGGTGGTGAAGGATATGTATCCTATATTATCATGGTGTATTTATCTTTCTTATTGGAAACTATGTAGTACAGAAAATACCGGGGAATAGGCTACAATGCAGTACAAGATAGCACGCTGGTTATTGCTAACTATAGAAATTTGACAATTTGCACCACCCGGGCCTTTCTCTGACAGCAATCCTAAGGGTATCTTTAGATTGAATTCCGGCATAATTTAGACTATTAGTTTTTGCAGATTATAATTTACCTGTCTTCTTAAAATCTGGATTTACATGTATCAATTACATAAATATTTTAAAAGCATAAATCGGGTCTGGACCCTTGTATTTGTAAATATATATTCTAGTATGTATGTGTACTGTTCTTTATTATAGTCATGGTGAAGGCAAGAAGGACGTTAGCAATAAGGTAAAACAAGTCATTTTGAAATTTAAAAATATAAAATCAATTCTGTATTTGTCACCTCAACTTTACTCTAATTGTATGGAACCCAACATGGAGAGAGTCGGCGAATGCCTGTAATATTTAACATAATACTAGGATGACTACTGTGCATGTGTGGACGTTTCATATATTTTTCTTTGTTAATCTTTTTCAGCCCGTTGCTTATTCTCCAAGGTCTAAGTTAGGAACTTTATTACCAGACTTTCCTGATGTTAAGGATATTAAAATGCCACAAGATATTGGTGAAGATAAGGTAGGCTTTTATAAATTTCAAAATTCTGTGAAGATCTTTTGCAGTTTGGGGGCCGCGTGACTCAGCGAAGGCACACAACCAGGAGCTCCAAATCCAGATGCATTTAAATGAGTGTAAACTGAATTTTAAAAACATAAACATGTAGTTGGGTATGATCTGATTTTAATAACTTCTTTAAGTGGTATTTTTAGGAGGTACATTTAGTTGAGTGTAGAAAGCAATTTAAAACAGATACGTGTAGATTGAGAAGATATTGTTGATGACGACAAAGTACCTTTTACATCTACTATCTTCATCATATCTCAACGAAACACAAAGATAGTGAACGTTTTTCTCAAACATACAGTCCCGTGTATATTTAGATGTACGGTAATGTTTAAAGACGCATTTTTAAATTTAACAACAATAGATATTTTATTGTTTGTGACTGCTTTCGTTTCAGGTGGCTACATTTCTTGTCATGTACAGAACACATTGTCAGAGAATTTTAGATACAGTTATTAGAGCTAATTTTGATGAGGTTTGGACTTCATAATATATTTATTTGATATAACGTAAAAATTCAATAAATATGCTTAACTTGTAAATAATAATGTTATATTCATTTGTTATAACGTAAATATATAATACTTTTAATGTAATTACTTACATAAATCGATATCGATTTAGTGAGAGTACGTACATGTAACTTTCTGTGAAAATATACGTATGATGAACTGAAATTTTTTGATATCTTCGACAATGCTCAATACACGACGATAACTTAGAATAAATTGCCATATCTTTCTATTTTAGGTGCAGAACTTCTTATTACATTTCTGGCAGGGTATGCCAAGTCACATTGTACCGATTTTAGATTCCCCTACTATTGTTATGTTAGTTGGTGTTTGTGATTCTATATTGTATAAAGCTATCTCTAGTGTTCTCATGCCTACCGTTCTACAGGCTCTTCCAGAAAGGTAAGACACGTATGGAGTTTATTTAACGATGTCTACTATATCTATGAGATAAACAATATTTTTTTTCAAAAATATTGAGCAACAAGTTCCTAAAGACATGTTTCCACGTTCAATCAAGAAAAAATGGCAAATGTTCAGGGATTTCGGAATACTAAGCCCAGACTGACTACGGTTAGCTCTACGGTTAGCTCTGCTTGAGAACAGACACTAAGCTAGTTGACCGACATTATAATCCTAAATCGACGATTTTAGTCGAAACACAAATACATGTACTTCGAAAATTTTGAGAAGTATTTATTCTGTTTACATTTAATGGAATTGAATATGGTTTATTTAGTTTTTGTGTGTGTGTCAGATTTGAAATTGAGTAGACCCGCATTACAAAACAATATACTAAGTTTTGGATATGGCGGCCATCAATGACAGAGAGGTATTCTCGAAGTATGAAGTAGATGGATTTCTGTGTGCTTAATGGGATTTTGGAACCAGCTTGCGAGTAAAAATTCTTTATAAATATGTGTGTGTGCTAATGTTTTTTTTCTTTGATATTTCAGTTTAACACAAGTAATACGGCGATTTGCTAAACAACTAGATGAGTGGTTGATAGTCTCTTTAAATTCTTTACCAGAAACTCTCAAGAAAATCAAATTTGATCGTAAGCTTTGTTTTTTTTTTTACAAAAACATCTTTCAAAATAGTATCAAGAAGACTATATTTTTTTTACATTACTGGTGCAAAAAATCAGATTGGCCGTGAAAAAACGTTGAGCTTTCCCTGTAAACTTTTTTTTTAACTTACGCTTTATGCCAACTTCGCAGAATCATTTCACCACCTTCATATCGAGAAAAGATCTCTGTCCTAAATGGCCGTCATATCAAAAATTAGTATACTGATTTGTAATACGGTTCTAGTCCGTTTCATATCTGTCACACAAAGACAAAATAAACTTTTTCGACTTTATAAAATGGAAGCTGAATAAATACTTTAAAAAATTCTCAAGGTATACTTAATGTTTTCGACAAAAATCGTCGATTTAGGACTTAAAATGTTGGTCAACTAACTAAGTGTCTGTTCTCATGAAGGGCTAACTGTAGACAGACAACCTAAGTTTAGTATGAACTTTATACTGAGGAACGCAGTTGATATTGCAGTGGGGGGGGGGGAGTGGTCTAGAGTGCCGCGCTTCGACCTCTAGCTGGCCGGTCACCTCTGGCTTGAGGCTGCAGTTTCGAGCCATGGTGTGAGCGTTTGTGGCATGGAGATAGGGGCGCCTTCTCAACCTCGTGGGTTTCCTCCGGGCACTTCGGTTTCCTCCCACTGCTAAAGACCCCTACCGGCAAGCGAATTATTGAAATAAAATGAAACCATATATGTTCGTCCCGAAATGACCTAGTTTGTGTTGAGTGGACGTTAAACCCCATTTCTCTCTCTCTCTCTTGATATTGCAGATAATTAATGAAAATGGGAGGTTGTTTCCCACCTTTAGTATTTCTACTGATACAAAAGCACTTTCAAAAAAGTTAATTGTCCCTGAATTTGAATATATAAATTTGAACTTATCAAGACGATTTCTAAGATATATATTCGTCATTTCAGTCGCACGACGTTTTTCACAAGTTCTCAGACGTCAAACATCGTTAAACCATTTATGTCAGGCGGCGAGAACGGTAATCCATAGTACTGATATCACATCCCAGATGCTCGACGACTGGTTAAACATCGATTTGAACAGTATTATAAAACAGACCTTATATACCATGGACCAATACACAGAAAAAGACCATACCATCATTGTAAATTGTAAGTAATATTTTAAATCTCGCGTGTTTTCTTGTTGTGCCGCAGGAGAGTGGGGTGGGTTTAAGTACAATAAAGTTAATTTAGACGAAGTTGTTTTCTTCATTAACTCACTTGCCGGAGACCGCGCCGTCCTTCGGCAGTGGGAGGCAAAGGTTCGCTGAGAAAAAAAACCACTGAAATAGAATTGAAATGAAATGGGGTTTAACCTTGTTCTGCACCGACTGGGCTATTGACAACAGACATACGTCCCACAACCTGGGTTATTTGCAATCTTCACAACCAAAGGGTGTCCTCCATCCGTATTTATCACAGATTCGTGTGTGAATGTGACACCGTGTATTACTCATTCTGTTTATGTTGTATTTGTTATGATTGAATATTTATTTGTTATGATTGAATATTGTAAACATATCATGTTACAGTATGTAGTGAGTTTGAGAAATTATTAGAAGAACATTCTACAATAGAGTCATATATCGATTGGTTAGATAGTATGGTAGATAGATGTATAGTTCAGGTTTGTTTAACATTTCAATTTTTTATGTTATTGTACCCCCCTCTTTAATACTGATTTAGTAAACTAGACCTTTTATAAATTGATTATTTATAACGCTTGAGCTATCACTTGCAGGGTCGTCATTAAATCTACGGGAGATAACTCTGCTTTTATTGTCCTGGTCGATGCTCAAGCTTGGTTTAACCATCGTCAGAAGAGTTCAACATATTGGTTAAATTAATTTACTTTCCCTGTGTTCTTTTCTTAACTTGTTTTATAATGTCGCTTTTTATCATTCGTAACAGTTGTATTCCTTTCGGTTAAATTATATGAATTATTATTTTTATATTTTAGCTTAGTTCTCAGAAGTCTGGAACGTTGCGAAAAATAGCTCGTCAGTTTTTGTTAATGTGGTCTTGTTTTGGTACAAGAGTTATTCGTGATATGACATTACATAGTGCTCCTAGTTTTGGTAAGTAGAATATCTTTACCCCATTGAGGCCCCCTAAAATTGGGATGATTTGGCGGGAATAAGGTGCTGGCGCACGAATCAGAGGATAGGATGTTCGATCTTGCCAAGACAGTTTCCAGCGTGTTTTCCCTTAACAGCCATGCAGCACTGCTGACCCATGTGTGTCAAATATCTTCATTAAACGTCCACTTCAACCGACGTGATATCGCAGACACCACTGACCTGTATGGCCGAATGCTCATATCCATTAATCCACGTTGGTGTCGGAGGTTAAACCATGTTGCAAACGCAATGGCGCATTTATATTTTCTGGACAACTAACTGGGCGTTAAGTCATTATTCGAAATAGGTAACCATAAAAATACCTTTAAACTGTTTCTCCTCAACTAACAGTTCAGCTGAAAAAAGATAACAATATGATTTTGATGTTGAGGTTGTTCAAAGGGAGATTGTCAGATTTGGTGATCTCAAGACATGTTATTTTTGGTTTCTCGCTATA
Organism: Patella caerulea; assembly: GCA_036850965.1. Lineage (NCBI taxonomy): Eukaryota > Metazoa > Mollusca > Gastropoda > Patellidae > Patella > Patella caerulea. The sequence goes on from JAZGQO010000011.1 coordinate 22,826,883, forward strand.
ATTTGTTTTCTTCAGAAAAAAAACAATATTATAGCTGGAAAAGGTGTTATTTAGCTTGTGCGTAATGGCAAAAAATACATTCTAGAATGTCCGATAATATCCCTTAATACAAAGTTGCGATACACGTATATACTTAATGTTTAATTTGTATTAAATTAAAATGTTACAGGTTCTTTTCATCTACTTCATCTCATGTTTGATGATTATGTGCTGTATTTAGTAGAAAGTTTACACGGACAAGAAAAGGGAAATGACTTTTTACGAACAATTAAAGGGGAAGATACAGGTAATGATTGAGTATTTATACTGTTAGTCTTTTACAATAAGTTAAATTAGGTCCACTGTTGATCTATTTATCGCTAGCCAAACCTGTGCTTGTAACATTTTCTGACACTTTCTTGCAGGCATAATACTAGAACAATTTATTATAAAAGAAGATATACAGTTACCAGAAATAGATGCCGCCATGACAACCGCCATGTCTAATCAGGACCGAGGCTCAGTCATCACTACCACCAGAGGCATGTTAGGAACTACCGGTAAGAAATGAAATGAAATGGGGTTTAACGTCCTACTCTTTTGGACCTAACATGGGCTAATGGAAGACGGGCATACGGCATACAGTGTGCTATGAGGGAAATTTTGCCCGGGCAGCGGCGCTATGGCCTACTCTTATAGGACTATCGAATTCCAACTGTCAAGGGATCTTTTACGTCCACTCCAATGTGTACGCGTGCCGGTAAGAAACCGCTGTGATGATAGACACCCACACTTTCTAGGCGCCATGTCTAATTTTTATATCAGTTATTGAAAAAATACTAACAGGACGTGCAATATAAGTTTTTAGCAGAAATGAACATCGGAAATCTTCCGATTTCAGCTCTTGTCTGTCAAGAGTGGCGTTTAGCTATTCTTTAAACGTGACCCTATTTTAAAGGTGACCTTGTCAGTCCACACATGTTATATAAAATTTACATGTATCGTAATGTTGCAATTAATGTCATGATGAATACATCCTTAGCATGAGTATAATATGTCATGTAAGTATAGGATTGACGACATATTTTAACAGCCTAGTAAAAACAACCCCTTGACATATAACGAGTTAGAATGTTATTTTTGTATGAATAAATGGTTAATATAAAAGTTATGATGACAGAAATAGACTTGTTAGCTTTAACTCATTAAAATTAGTTTATTTATGTTGAAGGTTATGTTAATAATGAAATACATGAAGACATTACCACGGCATACAACCAAACAGATAAATTATTAGACTCTCCAAGATCTCGTCAACTAACAACAAATACAAGGTGATTTAAAGTTTCATTGATCATATTTACACCAGGACAATTACGTTTTTATCACTATGCCTGGTCATAAATTCAGTTGTTAAGTTGTACCGGTGTTAAAGATGCATTATGTATGATTTAAATAACAGAGCTGACAGTTCTTGTTATGATAGTTTAACAATAGGTAATGAAAAGGGAATACTGAAAATTTTCAGTCAAATTACTTTATTTTTAGCGAAATTATATCTGAAACTTTGATAAAAATAGCGTAGTCTCGATTTACATTGCTACCATTGTTACGATAATAAACAAAGTCTTAAATTATTAAATGGCGATCTGTTTCAATCCATTAATTGTTGGCTTGTGAATAAATTATGTCTAATTAATAATTAATATAACACTTGAGACCAAATGCAGTGGGCCTATTTAGCTCTTACATAATGCATCTTTAATTATGAAATTAACAAGATATTGTTTGTGTCACGATCAGGGTTCTAATTTGATTATCTGATATCTTTCATTGGCTATGAAATGCAATTTGGGGTTTAACAACCTGAAGCAACTGGGCTAATGAAAACAGTTATTGGTAAAGATTGTACATGGTACATAATATATTGTTTTACTTGTAGGCTATAGAGCAGTTGGCTTTCTAATTGAAATGGATATTTATTTACAAATATCATAATCTTGACACCATATTATAAAAAAATATAATTTATGTTTCTTTTTTAGTAGCAATATTTCCTTCTCTAGCTGTAATAACTATGGTAATCAATATGGCCAAATTAACAACAAAAATCATGTACAATCTACATTTGATCTTGCAACGGCACAGGTAATGTAACAATAATTAAAGCATATAGATCCAATTTTGTGTGTCTATGGATAGTTTCGATTTTGTTTGTTTTTGTATAGTTTCAATTTTGTTCAATTTGTTTTCGTTGGACATGGAATTTGACATTTTTAAAAATAAACTGCGTTCTTTTATATGATCAGCCAATGAAATGGCCTGTTTAATTAAGAGACTTGTCTTGGGGGTGCATGATATTCTTGGGGTCTAGGCCATTCTGTCAAAGTTGTGGAAGCAGACGTTAAACCTGTCAGTGATCTCTGACGTTAAACCTGTCAGTGATCTCTGACGTTAAACCTGTCAGTGATCTCTGACAGCGTTTCACGGAAACCGGTCACATCTATATTGCGTGGAGATCATATAAAAAGTATTAATTAAAAATGAAATGATACATACCTATCACAATAAAATTGAAAGTTCACATTGGTGGTATCAGTCTCATGTAATTTTAACATGTATTTATTCACTGAAATATATCTGAAACTTCTTTATTGATTCTGACTGTTGTTATTCATTAATTAGTATTTCTTATCACGGTTAAATCAAATTGAGATGGTAAATTGGGATCATCATTAAATAATTAATATGAATTTTCATGTACATAGTGTGTTTATTTCTATAGTTATACGATGATACGATAAGGACAGGTCAAAATGGAGTACGTCAAGTTACAACGCCATCTGATTGGTCACGTCAGCAACAAACGAGTGGTGGAGAAAACATGGCCGTTGTTATGAGAATGTAAGTTAAAGCTTCCATCATTGAGAGTTCGAATAATTTTTACTAACTACTTTCTTCTGTACTCGTCTTATCTGACAAGATTAACAATCATAAAACTGGTACGTCATTTGTCAGGGTTACATTTCTTTTTAACCGGTACAACTGGTGTGCAATTTTGTCTCTTTATCAAGACTCGTTTACTTGGTACGAACTGACTTACGAGATACTCAATTGAAAGTTCCCGAATTACCTCAATCCAAAGAAATGTCTCAATCTAATAATCAGACAATTAATTACGGGCGACAAATCACATGACAAATCTCATGCAGTTTATCATCCTACTGTTCTGCACCAACTGATCTATATAAGACAGGCATACGCTTTGCAGTGTGCTATGCGAGACATTTGGCCGAAACAGTGGCGCTTCGGTCACCTCTTAAAAGAATTCAAATTCAAAAGGACCGTCGGACCCGGTTTCTCATTCCACCTGATCGACAAGACCATGTTTGCATTACCAATAAAGCATCTACCAGCTGAACACCGTCTGGATCCATCACCATGTCTGAAACAAATTCGCCCTGCTCTATTCAGACAGTAATTCGATTTGATATGATTTTGCAAATTCGAACGGGACTGACAATGGGTCGTTGGTTTGCTATCCTGGTACAGTTAGATGGCATCTTAATCAGAGAAATGAAATGAAATGGGGTTTAACGTCCTACTCTTTTGCACCTAACCTGGGCTAATGGAAGAGGGGCATACGCCATACAGTGTGCTATGAGGGAAATTTTGCCCAGGCAACGGCGTTACGGCCTACTCTTATATCGAATTCCAACTGCCAAGGGATCTTTTACGTGCACTCCAATCAGAGAGATCGATCGCAGAACAAATAAAACATCTCTTCTACTTGATTTTTCTTCTCTTTTGATGGTCTTTAAATATATTTTTCAGGAATGAACAAAATAGCTATCCTGCTTATCAACAAACACGACAAGGCCTGTTTGAATACAATGGTTACACGTACGATCAAACCGGAAAACAAGTTGGAACACCAGTAACGAACGAAACGCAATACCCATACCACTCATACGGTGGAGTGGGGGATTTTTACAACGTAAATTATAATCAAGAAAACAGTAAACGGCGAGTGGAAGATGATCCGTATTCACGTACTTATAAAAGACAAAACAAAGAACAGTTTTATTACGATCATATTCCAAATAACTTCGCTCAGATATAGTGATGGTTAACGATAAATTCGTCATTTAAGAAATCCAGCTTAAGACCCAGGATTGGTTTGAAATATCAATTATCAACGATAATTTGTGTAAGCCTATATTTATTTGTTCCTGGTCTGTATTTAAAAATGATATATACACATTGTGTTCAACTCATTTTAAGGTGTAATATACGTGTAATATACTCCGTGCCATTTTTTTTTTAAAAGATATAATATGTATAATTTACGACGGGTAGTCAATGTAGTACACCTTGAAGGACACGCAAAGCATAAACATATCACCCTAAAAAAACTTACATGATTGTTTATCATAAGCAATTGCGTCCTGTTTCATAAATACCTGATTTTAAAGGTATATTTTAACACCAATGGGTATATTGTTAATAATTACATATAGTTTTAAGCATGTGTATGTGCTAAATAAAAAATGGTGCCGTATGTTCATTTTGAAATGCCAAAGAGCTTTAAAAAAAATGACACTCGTTACATTGGGCAGGTGGGACTATTTTACTTGGTTGCTAATCAAGTTTCGGTTATTATTTAAGTTGGTAAAAACTGACTATTTGAAATGATTTGGGCTGTGTTTGATCAAGGATTTGTTAGTTATTTGTGGATATGATCCTTGCATCGTGCAAATTACCTTAGTTGAACAATAAGTTGGATGGGGAATTCCCCTAATCCACCCATGTCCAAACGGTATTGCCCAACATAGCCCGATAAAATGGTTGTGCTGCAAAATTGGAATTGTGAATTACACCACTTGTTTAAAACAAAACCTGAAATACCATTTCTATAACTCATTACCTGATTTCATTATTCCCCAAAATGGTTTTATCATTTGTACATAATTTTTTATTTATTATATACAGATTTCTATACATTCATTGCATGTAACATTATGTACAAAGTAATATAATAAAATAAATTAATCAGATATATGATATTTATTATTTGATTCAGCTTCACGAGTTCTTGTAATGTTGTATTTTTGTCCCCCGCCTTTCGAAGAAAGTTGGGGGACTATTAAAATGGGTTCGTCCGTCTGTCTGTCTGTCTGTCTGTCTGTCTGTCCGTCTGTCTGTCCGTCTGTCTGTCCGTCACACTTTTTGGGACACAATAACTCTCTTCCTAATTGAGCTAGAATGTTCAAACTTGGTGTATGTGTTTATTAGGTCAATGCCTTGATGGAGTTCGAAGATGAGCATTTTCCGCTTAGGGTAAGCAGAGATAAGCAGTTTGATTGGTTGATGCTTTGGGACACGATAACTTTAGTTCTAATTAAGTGAGAGTGATGAAACTTGGTGTATAGTTTCATTACAGTAATACCTTGACTAAGTTCAATAATGAGCATTTTCTGCTCAGGGTAAGCAGAGCGATACGCAAATTTGATTGGTCGAGACTTTGGATCACAATAACTCTCCTTCTAATTGAGTTAAAATGTTCAACCTTGGTGTATATGCTTATTAGGTCAATGCCTTGATGGAGTTCGAAGATGAGCATTTTCCGCTTAGGGTAAGCAGAGATAAGCAATTTGATTGGTTGATGCTTTGGGACACGATAACTTTAGTTCTAATTAAGTGAGAGTGATGAAACTTGGTGTATAGTTTCATTACAGTAATACCTTGACTAAGTTCGATAATGAGCATTTTCTGCTCAGGGTAAGCAGAGCGATACACAAATTTGATTGGTCGAGACTTTGGAACACAATAACTCTCCTTCTAATTGAGTTAAAATGTTCAAACTTGGTGTATATGCTTATTAGGTCAATTCCTTGATGGAGTTCGAAGATGAGCATTTTCCGCTTAGGGTAAGCAGAGATAAGCAATTTGATTGGTTGATACTTTGGGACACGATAACTTTAGTTCTAATAAAGTGAGAGTGATGAAACTTGGTGTATAGTTTCATTACACGAATGCCTTGACTAAGATCAATAATAAGCATTTTCTGCTCAGGGTAAGCAGAGCGATAAGCAATTTGATTTACCGAGACTTTGGATCACAATAACTCTCCTTCTAATTGAGTTAAAATGTTCAAAATTGGTGTGTATGCTTATTAGGTCAATGCCTTGATGGAGTTCGAAGATGAGCATTTTCTGCTTAGGGTAGCAGAGATAAGCAATTTGATTGGTTTATACTTTGGGACAAGATAACTTAGGTTCATCTTGATTGATGATTTTTATGCCAATACAATGACTGCATTTTCATTCAGTAATGGATTCGACAGTAACAGTGTATAGAAACGATTGACTCAGACACGAGGGCCCTTTCCCTTGGCCAGAGGGGCCCTTTTGACGTGCGTCGGGGCCCTTTTGTCTGCCTTTAGGGTCCCCCTAACTAGGGTACATTTTCATTTTTCTCATCGGTTTTAGCATTTTTCTTTATAAAACACTTTTGGATGACACTTCGTGTACAGTTTGATTGCTTGATGCGTTTGAAAAAAATAAATGTGCGATTAATAAATGTGTAATCTATTTATTTTGGGATTTAGGCGGGGGACATCAGCCTCACTGTTGGCTTGTTATTTTAGGTTTATTGCTACATACTCCAGGAATCGGTCCTGGAAAATGCGTGATGTTTTTCTAAGTTAGCTTTACACTCCATTTTATTTCATTTCATTTTCCAATATCAATGAGAGGGAGAGAGAGAAATGAGGTTTAACGTCCACTCGACACAACTAGGTCATTTTGGGACTAACAATATCAATGAAGACATTGTAAGAGTTGTTAATCAATAACGTTCCAGTATTCCGGTCATATGAATCTAGGAAAGCAAGGTATATGGGTCTGTATAACTACAGATCCACTAAGCCAGGTTTAATAAGAAGGTTGTTTAACACTACTGTGATTTATTATTATATTGGTGGTATATATCTCTTATATTGTGATGATTCCATTATCGATATTCCAATAAAACAACAGTGTTTGGTAGATCCGACATAATAAAACACGATTTAGCGGACATGGTACATAAAGCAGGATGTAGATATGGCCTGGTATCTATGCATGTGCCATGGATATCGATCCCCCTCGTCGAGTGTACGCCACCCACCCCCAAAAAACAACTTCTAAACACAATATCCTGTTAGTTTCAAAACAATGTTTGTCCGAATACCGAACTTAAATTGACCCCCATCTTTTTTATCCTGTTTGCTACTGAATAGCAGGGTGTTAACTCCCATTTCAGTTCTTTCTTATGCCCCTGTTAACATACTATAATACATTTTTTGTAAAACCAGAAACAATGTCCTGTAAAACATTCACGGGGAGGATAACTCTTCATTTTCTAGGACTTTTAAGGTAAAATAGTAAAACGTTGTATCTGGATCCTAAAAGATGGCACCATGAAATGTTAGTCAGTGTGACCATAACTTAACTCAACACAAACTACTTCATTTTGCGACTGACATAATATAATAGTTTGTTTCAATAAATCAGTTTGCCCGCGTGGTTTGCCGTTGACAGGGGTGCGCAGGACGGAGTGCCTGGCAAGGATTGCTTTCTAGTCGGGACGGAAAATTAAGGTCTCGTGCGCACATTAATTGAGTGCACGTAAGTGATCCCTTGGCAGTTGTAATCAATGCAAAATTTTCTTCATAGCACAATGCATGACGTATGATCGTCTTCATTAGCCAGTCGGAGCAGAACAATTGGTTGTTAACCCCATTTCATTTCGTTTTATTTCAATAAATCGCTTGCGTGCGGTCTTTAGCAGTGGGTGATCAGGTGAGATCCCACGATATAAAATGGGTGACATCGTATAAGATCGGAATGGAACTCACCACACTTGAGTTTATCGATAAGTATTAGGACAAATAATCAAAACATATAATTACCTGGGTTTGCTCTGACTTTATACTGAGTTAAGACATGGTATTAATTTGATACGTGTTACTCTGTGCGTGGTAATAATTTAACAGATACCGATTTGTTATTATCAGTTATTTTTGACTCCCTGACATTGTTATACGGCTTTGCTTGATTAAATCGTAATTAATTATGTGACAAAAACCCGAGTTCAAGAGTTGACATATTTAATTTATAACAATTAGTGCTAACAAAAATAGTAAAATCGGCGAGTTAGGGATTTTCCAGCATATATTTTCCTTGTCCGGGGCCCTGCAAGGAACGATGTCTAATAATTCGAAAGGGCCGAAAATCAGAGGTCGCGTGTACATAAATATTTTTGACGTTCACTTTAAAAACCCTTGTCGGTTGAAATTTGACGAAGCGTAGGTGAATTTCCCTCAAAGAACACTGATTGGCCAAAGGACGTAGGACGTTAACCTCCTTTCATGTTTTGATAGAAATATCGATGCTTTCAAAAAACATGTATAGTGTACTATTGATTCCCCAACAGTAATGTTGCTAATAGAAAATTAATATTATCAACAAGTCGTCAAGGCTGATGTCCCGCGACTTGTGTTCTTGTACAGGTTATCATATAATATCAATGGCTGTATTGATGCAATGAAATTATGTCTCAAAACTCAGTCAATTAGATATCGTGTGCCAAGACACCCAACCATTTCAATGTTACCCAGCATTCTTCTAAAAAGGAGAGGCAATTATTCTAAAATATGTAATCATGCGTTTTATTTTATACATATTAATCAATAGTTTTTAATTGCCATGTGCGTCTTCGAAAATTTTTGTTTTTATATACATGTACACTAAAGCCACACGTGGTTCACTTCCTGGGTGGACTTCCTGGGTCTCCAAATATTTAGAATAAGATTCGTGCCATTAAACAGAAGGCGAATAAAATATTTCACAAATAAGTGCCGAAACGTATAGAATATTAAAACCAAGATTAGATAATGTGATGACCTCGATGTTAGCGGATAAATCAAATCTAATTCGGGTTTCTCGGGGTTGGGATGGCCTAGTGGTCTGGAGTGCCGCGCTTCGACTATAGCTGGTCCGTCACCTCTGGCATGCGGCTGTGGTTTCGATCGATCCCTGGTGTGAGCGTATGTGGCATGGGTATAGGGGCGCCTTCTCAACCTCGTGGGTTTCCTCCGGGCACTCCGGTTTCCTCCCACTGCTAAAGACTCCTACGCGCAAGCAAATTATTGAAATAAAATTAAAAACTATATTATGTTAGTCCCGAAATGACGTAAAACCCCATTCTCTCCCTCTCTCTTGCACATACAAATGGTGCATGGCGTTGAAACAATAAAAACTATTATAAACATGACATTGCCATATGGTCCATCGAAGTAATATATAATATAGAACAATATCTTTCTTTTAGCACTGGCTAAAAAAAATCTGGAGATGATTCAAATATGGTGGATCTTACACCAGACGGTTATCATAGTTTTAGCGCTTATCTTTAAATTGGAACTAAAACTTGAAATTCTAAATAACAAGTCCTGGAAATATAATTCTTTCGAATCCAAGTTTTGCATGAAAAACACGACTCTATGCTACTATGCAGCCCCAATAATTTATGACTGTGTACGGGGAAGGGTGGGGTGGGGCTTAAAGACCCTGTGGTAAGGTAGGTTCCCATTGCCGTTAATTCCCCGTCAGACCGTGGTGACGTCCTCACTGCGCTACTGTGATCGTACCGCGACCAATGTCGCCGGCAAACGTGAACAAAAGGCGAGAAAATGTCCCAAATTATTACAAACTTGAAAAAAAAACTCGCGTTCTCACTGCTTTCCAGGTTATATGGCAGAACTCTGGCGTTTGTCAAGATCAGAATCTGCCAATAACTCTCAAAACCGTGAATATTTCCATTTGAGAGGGAGGCGCAAAAACTCCTAGAAAACTAACCTAACCCCATGACCTAGTGCGTCTTGGCGTTCCTTTCTCTTAGCCCGTGATAGTTGACTTTTAATTATTCTCTCATGTATGTATTTTATAAACTGTAAACATTTAGTAGGATCATCATTATATAAAAATGGCATTTATATAATATTGAAATTCGTCTTCGAGTTCAATATCATTTATCATTATAAAAGATGGCAACAATGACATATTATGGTCATTGTTCTCTGTGGATTTATATTAATGAACACAGGCTACACAATCTCCGGCGATGTCCTATAAACACTCTCTAATTACAATACAATACATCGTGGATTCTCTTCACAATTTACCTGAACGGCCATGAGATTACCTTTATAACTGTTTATGGGTTGCTTAGCAACGGACCACACGACGGACATATTTTACTATGGCGGATAAACGAGCGAAGTGCTCGAGTGGATAGTGTTCATGAAAATGAAAAACGTAAACATTCTGTGTGTTTTGGTTTTATTTACCAAATTATATGTGATAGATGCTAAACGAGTGGAAGGAACTATAGACACTACAAGCCCTGAATCATTCGCGGTAGGTTTTTCTTTAATTATATAAGTTCACTCTCTGTAAGTATCGAGTCGAGTATATACTACATTATATAGGTCTACGTAATGACATGGCAGAAAGCTTAGGACTGATGTTGTTGGTATATTTATATAAAAACATATATTTAGATGGCGATACGGAACAACATTGAATACCTGAAGACACACATTTGGTCAGTTAATAAACTGTACAATTTTATGTAAACACTTCAAAATTTATATGTTAACTAACGTTTGTTTATTCTTTTAAAGCCCCAATAACACTCTTGTTGTAACTGAATAATATGTCCCAATCTTCATTCTGGTCAACAAATCGTATTATTTTAGAATATTCCAATTAAATGATGATATAAATTTCATCTTAACACACCTATTTTAAAAAATTGGAAAAATTCAACCAATTGATTTGAAAAGTCTAACGTAAACCTTTTCAATGTGACTTGGATTTTAAAATATTTTCGAACCCACTGGACAAGTAAAATAGGTTGTAATGGATAATTTACACAACAGGTAGGACACTTAAACATCTAGTACTTAGAATAAGGGTATTATTTATTTTTTGGAGCTACCAAGCCAACAAGAATGTTATTGTCCCTTTAAATTAAATTAGGGGCCTCTAGAATTTGTAATCGTGCAAGATTGGAATATGCTCTGTCCCTTTAACCAACTGTAGTAAATGATACATTATGAACAACTCAAATTTGTATGAATACATTAAAGCCCCAATAACACTCTTGTTGAAACTGAATAATATGTCCCAATCTTCATTCTGGTCAACAAATCGTATTATTTTACAATATTCCAATTAAATGATGATATAAATTTCATCTTAACACACCTATTTTAAAAAATTGGAAAAATTCAACCAATTGATTTGAAAAGTCTAACGTAAACCTTTTCAAATGTGACTTGGATTTTGAAATATTTTCGAACCCTCTGGACAAATAAAATAGGTTGTAATGGATAATTTACACAACAGGTAGGACATTTAAACATCTAGTACTCAGAATAAGGCTATTATTTATTTTCCGGAGTTACCAAGCTAGCAAGAATGTTATTGTCCCTTTAAATGACAGTGTCTAAAGTATGAGAATTAACATGTATTTTGAAAAACTTCAATTATGACATATAATCCTGTCAGTATTATGGGTTATAGAATCGAATAAAGTTTACTGATCATCTTAACCTTTTCCTACTTTTAATGCAATTAGTTGGACCAGGGGTGACATTAAAGATACATTATGGGAGATTAAATAAAGAGTTGGCAGTTCTCACTAAATAGTTAAAACTAGATAATGTTAAGGTAATTTGCTGAAAATTTCAGTCAAATTGAACCACTACAAACCGTGATTTAAGCAATTGGAAATTTCACATAGCCTCGATCATCATACGATAAAAAGCATAGTCTTGATTATCCATTTTTTTACTTAATTATCAATGAGCTTAAGCAGCATATATACAATTCTAATCCAGTCAATGCCTTGAGACTTCATTATGGCCTGGATAAGTTAATGTCTAATTAATAATTTAGATGAAATTTCAGACCTAAAGATAGATCTGTAATAGGCAGATTTAGCTCTTGCATAATGCATGTTTAAATGCCATAGTCTCTGGATGATCACTTATATGAACCATTCTATAATTTTTGTAAAAAAATAACCATTGCAAGTTTCCATCAGTTTCATGGCATAGATATATCCATATATACCTGAAACATTCACGTTATTTATCAAATTTTACATCATCATTTTGTTTATCAAAATAATCAAGATTTTTAGAAACTAGAATAATGGAAATTGATATTACATGTTTGACATATTGCATATTGTTGGTACTAATATGATATTTTGTTTTGTCCTTACAGAATTGGGTTTTTATAACGAGATTTTGTTTTTTATCAACATACGGAACCTTAGAATATAAATTTGTTTATCCTGTGGTAAGTAGAAATTTGTAATAACCACGTTAACATGATTTAAATGTTAGTAAAATGGTGTATTTTAGGAAGTGACAAACTTCAGCAACATTAAAGGAAGTATCGTTTATTTTCCCCTTCTTTGTGGGGAAGGGACGGTTGACATGCAATGTTCCAGAACAAAACTAAATGAACTCATTGCCCCTTTGCAGCTTCCTTTAGTAAATGGACTGTTTGATTCATGTGAATAGCTCTGTACCCCCTCCCTCACACTCATTGCCGAGAATTAGTATGAGGGTTACATTATGTGGGTTGCATCACATGGAGCTATTCAAATGATTCAGTTAATCCAGTGACTTTTGGCTCACTAACCAGGAGGTCTTGGGTTTTATCCGGTTGTTGCTCGAGATACTTCCTCTGGATTTTCCAACCAAGTGTCCAGTAGTCAGTGGATTAGGATGGAGTGTCTGGCAAGTTCCTGTGAGAAGAATGAATGAAATCCCATTTACACATTGGCTTCCACGTAAAAGAACCCTTGGCAATTCAAATTTCCCTAAAAGCACACTGCATTGCATATATTAGCTCCATTTCTGCACAAAAGCTTATTTCATTTTATTTAGGTACAGTAGTCTAGGGGACAGTAATTTGGACTTGTCCAGGGATATAGCAAAATGAAATTGTTCACTCTTCTCTATTTTTTTTACGATACCAGGGCAGTCGATATTGGATTATACAATACAATCTATCGGTAATTAAAATGATGCTGTTTTGGATGGTAGATATGACATCGGGGAGGGGGTAGGCTACAGGGGGTGTATTTGTGCATCTATCACAAATCTGAAACATATTAAATTTTCCGACATCATTTCTAAGTGACTGTTTTATTAATGCATGAGAAAGATAACTTTGTTAATGAAATGGAATGGGGTTCAATGTCTTACTGTTCTTTTACTGAGTTAATAAAGTCAAAGATAGTTAATGTTTAAATGGATATTGTGTAAATGTAAACAAGTACCGGTATTGATATTAGATCTTTGTTTAAACATTGAATGTAGTATAAATCTTTGGTGGAGTAGATATAATCTAACACAGTTGTATATAAGATAAATTTAATGGTTTAAAATCACATAAAAATAATTATCTTAAATGTCATATTCAGAATAACACTTTGCTCACAGAATTATCGGAAATCCAAGTTCTTGCTTTCTTGCAGCTAAACATTTTGTATCATTATTCACTTAACTCATCTCAAACCACTATAAAATTGATATGGCAGTGTCTATATATACTGGGAGCCAGGGTGGGCAGTGTACACTGGTCTGAAGTTCAATCCAGGCATTGTTCAAGAAAGTTCCCTGGAACTTTTCAGTACGGTTTTTCCCATGTCAGTGAGTGCATAACACCATACATGGCAAGGACGGTGTCTTGTCGTTCAGATGGGATGAAAAACTGAGGTTCCATGTACATATTTATGTGCAAGTAATAGACCCTTGACAGTCGGAATTCGAAATATGAGGATTTCCTTCTTCATTAGACCAGCGGGAGCAGAACAGTAGGACGTTAAAACCCATTTCAATTTAAGTCTATCTATTGGTAAAGGATTACAAAGATTGTTTTAGATTTTTGCACACAATCAAATTTGAACAAATTATCTGAAGTCTGTTTTGATATGAGTTTACAGTTCATAATTTGAAGTTTAAATTCATATCATTACAAACAGCCATTTGCATGGTATACAATCACTGGTTCTTGAAAACCATAATAGAACTTGCACCATATGATTATAAACTAGTGACTATATTCCCTTTTAATGACATTGTGATTGGATATGCTTAATGAGCTTAATCATTGAAAGGTTATTTTGCTTTGAAGTGCTCAATCATTAAATATTTTATTTGTTTTGAAGTGCTCATAATTGTTCAATGGTCATTTTTTTAAAATTTACTCAATGGTTACTCAAGGATTATACCCAAAACAAGTCCTTTCTGAAGCTTTACTGAGGATGAAAGCTCATCTTTAAATACAATACAAAGTATAGTTTTCAAATAATTAGCTAATGGTTAGATTCAGATGATGTTGCAGAAAATATTTCATTTACAAATCAATAGTATAATTGAAGCTAGAGAGAGAAATGAAGTTTACCATCCACTTGACACAAGTTAGGTCATTTCGGGACTAACATATTTCAATAATTCGGTGAGATCTTTAGCCATGGGGGAAATCTGGGAACTCACAAGGTTTGACAGACGTCCCTACGAGTCCTTGTTGTGTACATGTACCAGCAGGGAATCAAAACCTGTCACTGGACTCAATTACATACCTGATAATCTAAAGTGCACATCTTAGACCATTCGAGCATCCAACCCCAGAGTGCAATTTGAAGCTGGGACATGATTGTGTCTACAGGAGTCAAGTACAGTGTAAGTTCAATCATAGTAAAAAATCCCCGGTAACAAACTAGACAAGACTGTGTAGATATGAGGTTTATCGTCCTCTTCTTGGGATTATTACTGTGTAAGTCTTTGTGAAGTGCAAACGTCTTATAATCAGTGAAGTTTATAGAAAGAGCTGACAAACAACCAATACATTATTCACTTCATAAACTATTTAAATTAAGACTATGCCAATAAAATAATGAATAAACTACTGAATATGGTTATTTAAAAACTCACCCGTCGTATGTTGGAAATCCCCCCCCCCCCCAGTAAAATGAAATGCAGTGCACGATATTAAAGATGCATTATGTAAGATTTAAATAAAAAGCTGGTCATTCTTGCTAGCATAGTTCAAAAATAGACCATGAAAAATGAATATGTTGAAAATTTGATTGAAATTTCATTTTATCATTTAATTTTTAAAATCTTAGTCATCCGAAGATCTAGAGTGTTGATTATGGCTTGTCTTGTGAATAAATGTAAATAATAAGTTATATAAGATTTGTTGTCAGATGAAAGATAGACAGAAAAAGCTGTTACATAGTGCATCTTTAAGATATAAATTCTTTGTGCTTTGGAAATTTTTATTCTAAGTGAATTTTATTTTACTGAAGGTGATTTCAAAAATGTGTGTTAGTTTTTAGTAACCATAATTAAGCAGTTTGTTCGTACAGGACAAAAACAATTAATTTTTATTATCATGGATCATTCATTAGACATTCACTTCTTCTGGTCTTCTCTTTAAGCAAATTGATCAGAGTTAATTACATGAAAAATTGAAATGGATCAATATTCCTTTAATAAAAGATGAAGATTTACATCACGACGAACATTCTAAAAATATTTCAATGGTTGATGGATCTGTAGATGAAAACTATAAGTAATAAGAAAATCAATTATTTATATATTGTATAATAAAACCTTTAGTTATAAGGCGACTAATATTAATCCATTTTTGCCTGTTGATGTGCGGCTTAGAAATAAACATAACAGTTATTTGTATACCAGGACATTAAATTATTTAACTTAGAATAGCTACATGTATGTCCCTAACATAATATCATCCAAAGTCTTTGACTTCGAAAACACAAATTATTTCTCAATTTAAATCGACAGGAAAAGATGAACTTCTGATATCCAATATTTAAGACAAAATAAATATTTTACTACTGCTCCCATTGTTCTTTCATCATTTCCAATTTCTTGGATCCACTGTTAGAAACAAATGAAAGATTTAATCTAAGTCGTTCGCTAAGATTTATGTAAAAGACAGAAAAAAATGAAACATTTCTGATTTATTTCAGAATACTGTCTGCGCTTAATTTTTATAACACTACAGCCGTAATCTGATGGCTATATATATCTTGCTTAAATCACAACTGTTAGATTATAATTATATTTAGCTGGTTAGCTGGAAAAATTAACTGAATGAGAGAGAGAGAAATGAGGTTTAACATTGCACGTAGGGGTCTTTAGCTGTGGGAGGAAGCCAGAGGACCCAGAGAAAACCCATGTCTTTGGACAGGCGACCCTACTCCTTGTCACATACAACATGGGATTCGAAACCACGCCAGTTGACTCAATGACAGGCTTTATGATACAGCATGCACATGCTAACCATTCGGCCATCGACCCCCCCTTTAACCGAATGACATCATGACATCTAAATCTGTTAGCTAATTATATTTTTTTATCCTGCGATGAAATTGAGTCCATCATAAAATCCATTATAAAAAGTATAAAATCATTCTGAAAATTTTATGAAAATTAAAAAAATATTTGTAGAATAGTTGTCTTGCTGATGATTTAGTCATTGGTATTTCTGCAGGTATAGCAGTCCAGTCTAAAACAAATGTCAGTATCAACTGAGTGATCGTCCATCACCAATGTTGTCAAGATTGGATTTTCACCAAACATTTGTCACAATGTATCTATTTATTAGGATAGATTATGTTAAATATTAAAGATTCATCATAACCACTCAGTATTGTATCAGTATTAGGTTGTTTACTAGAATTACGCATTAGTTTATTGCATAATCTTGACACCCTAGTATATATGATAGCTGTTGTAGAATAGGGCGCCAATGACGTCATTATAGCAAATTTATGTTGCTTGAAAAGGCAAAATGGCAAGCTTCTAATTATACCCTGGTGAAAACAACCTACACATGTCTTTTATTTTTGTATATATATATTTTTAAAAACTGTTTACAGTAGTAATATTAATAATGGAATTATCAAATGTTTTTACGCATCTAATGGTATTTTTGTTATTTTGATTAATGGGAATAACCTCCCCTTTATAATTTTGTTGATATTTAACGATACTTGCTATGATTAAGGTGGTTTTTTTATAAAAGGTCAATAAGTATTTCTGTTTATAGTTGATAAATAAATCTATTATACATGTAGTGGCACTTAGCCAAAATATATCAGACAACAAAACCAAATATTGTTTAACAAAAGTAAATGAAATAGGGTTTAATGTCCGTATGCCATACAGTGTGCTATTGGCGAAATTTGAATGACATACGGTGCTACTTTATTTTGAATTCCAACTGTCAAGGGTTTTGTACATACACACAGTTTTCTTTCTGTTTTTTTTTTTCTTCACCACTGACATGGAGAAATTGCATCAGAAAATTGTGAGGAACTTTCTCAGCCAACACTGGAAAGAATAGTAACTTTTGATGTTTGATGGTTGGGAATTGAAATGAAATGGGTTTAACGTCCTACTGTTCTGCACTGAACTGGCCTAATGAAGACAGGCATATGCCATACAGTTTGCTATGAGGGAAATTTTGCTCTGACAGTGGCACTACAGCTTACTCTTATATCAAATTCCAACGGTTAGATCTTTTATGTGTACGCCTATTTGTACATGGGACCTCTGTTTTTCATCCCATCTGAACGACAAGACAGCTGTCCTGGTCAGACTCTTGATGGTTGGGAGAAAAGTGTTAGGTCATCACACATTTCAGACTGTTACATGATTTCTCTCTACCTTATTTCAAGTAATGTAAAATGAAATTGGTTTAGCATTTTCTGCTCAAGTCAGGCTAATGGGGATAGACATACATTTTACTTAAACAGCAGTGCTATAGCTTTCTCAAAGTCAAACCGGTAAAGGTTGATGGTGGGGCGGGGGTGGGGGGGATCTTGTTTGATGATTTTTATGCCAAAGCAATGACTGCAACCTCATTCAGTAATGGATTTGATAATATGACAGTAACAGTATATAGAAAACGATTGACTTGGACTTGGGGCCCTTTCCCTTGGCCAGAGCGGCCCGTTTGTCAGAAGTGGGGGCCCTTTTGTCTGTTTTAGGGCCCCTAACTAGGGTTCATTTTCATTTTTTTTATTGGTGTTAGCATTTTAGCATTTTTCTCCTGTTTTATTTTTCCAATTTCTTTGATTTTTTTCGCAAGGAGGCTGGTTCCTCCAGCGCCTCAGGTATAAAACGCCTTTGTTTCTGGTATATTGCCGCCTGTATACATCTTCTCTAAAGGTTGAAACATGTTCATTGTTTTTTAAATTTGTGTCTAATCTATGCCTCTTAAGAAGGGTCTTCTACATTATTTGGTGTATTTATTGGATAATGTATGGTACTTTATGTTTTGAACATGACTAAGAAGAAGGGCGTTTTCATGAATTAGTTTCAAGAAGACATGTATTAATCTATTTTATTGTACATTGTATCGTATACTCGTGTATATACCATGTAGTTGTGTAATAAAGTATTATTATTATATATATACGCTGTTTGAAGGTATAATTAAAAAGGGTTTTATGTGAAATGTTAAGTAGCCTACTTTCTTTTTGTGGCATAGAGACGGTCTATTTGTTCGAGATTTAAATTTAATCATGACCCAAATTGAATAGTATCATGCAATCAATATCTGCACTGTGACGCTTTTTTAGCTGTAACAGACAAAGACATGTTTCTATAGTGTATCGAGTTACCAGTATATTTGTAACAAGCAGCCATTATTAGGTGGGTCAGGATAACCGTATAGTAATATCATTATTTTCAAAAAATCTGAATATGCTGTTAGATAGTTATTAAAAGTACTGATTGAAATTCTCTGTGTAATAAACCTAGAATATCAAGATTAATCACTTATTTCAGAGGGAAGGGGTCCATGCAATGATAGCTGGGAGATGATAATTGTAGGCCGGATGGGGAGGTTTGGAAATTTCCATAATGGCTGCTTTATGTATATAAATGAGTATTTTGAGCAATACTACATGTAATCCTTAATCCTAACCCTTTTTAGAAGACTGAACTTGGATCACATTTACCCTTTACTCCTCTTAAAAGGGTTATGATGGGGGTTAGGGTTAGTATTCCCCAAAACACTCATTTATGAGTTACCCTAGTTCCCCTCACAAGTACGTGTCTGTGAGGACAGATTCTAGTATTGTTGAATCTGTGACATACACATGCACCAGTAGTTGGGAGTTATAAGCATTAATACAGTTAGAGTTATGTTGTGAAATCCACTCCATAGTTTATTGACATAAACATCAAAATGTAATCTTTTAAAACTTGCTCAGCAGGATAGATAGATAGATTTTTATTGAATCTGAACACCCCATAAGAGGCAGCATACTGTTATCCATAAAACATTTTAAGAAGAAAAAAAACACTATTATTTTGAACAACAGGGCAGTTAGTGAGTGTATTTAATGAACTGCCAAGACCCTGTTTACAGATGTAACAAATGATAGTGACAAATGATTATTAATTACGATTTATATGATATGTTTAGTGTTGTCATAGTGACAAATGATTATTAATTACAGTATGTTTAATGTAATTACAGGAATATGCTACAGAAGATGTATTATTGTACTTCGATGAAGCTACACAATGGGCTGCTGTATATAAAACAAGCCTTGTAAGTATTCGTTACAATATTTAATAAGAATTATATACTGACATTTTGTTCTGTTTGGTTCAACAATATGGAGAATGGGATTGATGGATACAAAATGTATAGATCTATCTAAACCGTTAATACAGAAATTAGATAGAAGATTCTTATAAACATAGCAATTGGTGATAAGAACTGGTGCCTTGATCTATTGATTGACTTGTTGTTCTTCTTAGCGTTAATTGTCCGCTTCTGCCAAAGGTGATATCGCAGACAAGTCTTATTTTTGTTATCTTAGCGCACGCATAGGGGTTTTTCCTGTGGGAGGAAACTGGAGTGCCTAGATGAAACCCAATAGGTTGAGAAGGTGCCCCTATCTGCATGCTACATACGCTCACACCAGTGATCGAAACCACAGTTGCAAGCCAGAGGTGATCGGCCAGTTAGAAGTCGAAGCGCGGCACTCTAGAGCACTAGGCCATCCCAAACCCCCTTAATTGGCTTTCTAATCAATGCCAAAGGTACTGTTATTGAGGGATGAGTGGTTGGGTAAGAGTGTGAAGGGCATTTGTCATCTCAGAAAATCTCAGGCTTGAATCTCTGTGGGGCTTGTGATGAACATTCAGGTTTTTTTCAAGCTCATTTCTTATTAGCAAGGAAAGTGTATACCCTATTGCCTAGTTATTCCCGTGGCACAAAATATTAAGATTCAGCTGTATACATCTTGATGTGTACATAATAAAAACATTTGAAATGGATCAAAAATAACATTTATCTTTTATTAGGTTGGTCATGATAACAACATCATGGTAGCTTCCAAATAAAGTTGCTACATTCACATGCCTCACTCGCTTGTCTGGAGGTCGGGTGTTCGATCCCTGCATTGGCCGAGAAAGGCTGTTCCGATTTTCCAGGGTGGTTCCCAATTATCATTGATGCAGTACAAGGGCCTGACAAGGATTGCGGCCTAGTCGTTTGTATGGGACAAAAAACAAGGTCCCGTTTACACATTGGGATGCACGTAAAAGATCACTTGACAGTTGAAATTCAATGTAAGTAGGCTGTAGGGCCGCTTTCTGGGCAAAATTTTCCTCATAGGACACTGTATGGCATTTGCCCATCTTTATTAGCCCAGTTTGGAGCAGAACAGTAGGACGTTAAACCCCATTTCATTTCATTTGCATTCACAAGCCTGTAAGAGATAATAGAAGCAAAATCCTTCACATGGATGACATTTCCTATTGTCATATTGTAATTATACAATGTGGTGTGGAATCTAATCCTATATTCTACAAAAGAAATTCTGTAATCTGTGATTTGTTAGAATACTGGTAGTGTTGTCATGGAGACAGCCTGTCAAATGTAAACACAAAGATGTTGCAGTTTTAAAATAAATACACTTTACATGTCATGTTGGTGTCCAAATATATGATTCATTTGGTTAAACAGATTTGATATATAATTCGAAACATATGTATACGTAGACATCTATTCTATGGTTGATCTGTAGCAATTATTTGATGAGTCTATAGAAATGTGGAAACGAAGGAAATCAGTGATAATTCTCCTGTAGATGAACTATACACCCTGTCAAGCAATCTGAAAGTGCAAGAAAATAAAAGAAGAGAGTCGGTATATCACAGTTTTGTTCAATTTTTTGGGCTTACATTATAAAAGAAGATAACATACTCCACTGTCTATGCAACATCAACTACAAATCACAATTTGGCTTGTGCTTTTAATTACAAAACTGTATTTGGAGTCTGTTTATCCATTTTTATCATCATTTTGTGACACCAATAATTGTTGTAGACCTGAACTATCCTTTCCATCACACACATTGGTGTTGTAAGTAAAACCTAGACACATCGTGTGAGATTCACTAAAACTCTCAAGAAAGTGTTTGCAAGGTGCCACTGTAATGTCAGCTTAAGATTTTATGCTCCCCTCACTTTCACCATTCAACCAATTAAGGTTCCCATTTAATAAAATATATCTAAAATGTTAACGGATCTTTTTTTTTCAGAATTGTTCAGCCAAAGTAGCTGTTTTAAGACCAGAAAATAACCAAATTATATCACTAGACCAAGGTAGTGGTATAGCCTCCCAGTATTCTAACTGTAAATTATTTACTAAAGATGGCACTAGCTTTTACAACTGCACAGGGACAAGAACATTTAGATCAGCACGAGAAAGATGGTGGTTTATAGCCCTAGCAAGATGTCAGGACAAACAAGGCCAGGTATAACAATTCTTCTGTTTCATACAAATAGAGAAGACAATAAATGATGACTTATTCCAAACAATATTTGAACTATTATGTGGCAAGATTTATAAGGCATGAGCATTTCTTAAAGTTTCAGAATTTATGGGACATCGGTCTAGTTCTTGTATTAAAGTTCTTGTATTAAAACTGAGTTTTATGAACCCAGATTAAGAGTTTTAATTTCTAGTTTGGCCTTACTATAATAGATATGAGGACCCAATACAATTGCCAAAATCAGACAAAGGCAAGTTTACAATTATCCAATACACTACACTAAGTGTGTCTGATTTTTTCATCTTTTTCCATATTCATGTGACTAGAAAGGCTTCTTACAGAAGTAAATAAGGGAAGCTTCAAAATGTGTAATAAATTGTTAATATGTTTTAGCCACGAGGATTAAAGTTAGACTATTCTATACATATGACCAATGGTGGTGGACTTTTAACATATGAATATTCTGCTGATGAATTTTGTAAGTGTGATAACTTTATGCAATCTGATTAAAATACAGATCTATATTTCGTTTCGTTTTTTTATACTTTCGATGGCCTACACTACCTGAAGATCTGAGAAGTTAGAGTGGGAGTTCACGTCAGGGGTCAAACAAGCCCTTTCTAGTGGTTTGTCCACTGAACCGTGCATCAAAAGACCAAAAACTTGACATAACTGATCATTTCATTGGCTAATCCGTCACATCATCTGTAACATGGGTTATATAACAACTCTTTCAGATCCTAGTGTAGCAAAGACAAGTAAGGTTCTGTGTTATAATCAGATTGAACTTGATACTGTAGGATTTAACTGGGAAGACAGTTCCACAGTTTAGCCAAAACTCAATCTTGTTTCTATATAATCTGTGATGAATTTTGAGAAACCACAAAAATACCTGAAATTAAACAGATTGTTTTTATATTGTCACTCTGGCTCAAATCATGTACCGCATTATTATTTTACTTGTTAAATCAGTTGTACTTTATAATACATATAGCGTCTTAATAAACCAAGACTACTAGTGAAAGTTGAAATTCTGAATATGGTTGAAAAGCCACCAAGAAATACTGCAATATCAGTGCACACAGATTTCAATTCTCCAAAAATTCTGATCTGCATTATAATAGCAATCATTAATGTTGATATTCTCCTAGAAAAGTGTTTGTACCAGCATTTAACAATAATCTTGATTAAGTACAATGTAGGCTACTGTTTGCTAGTTCGATCAATGATCATCACTACTATTTACAGATCTGGGGCCTTATTCACGAAATATTAACTAAGATATAATCCAAATTTTAATTATTTGATTGGATAATATTAGATTGATTTTAATGCTTAGCCAATCAAAATGGAAGTATCTACTAAAATTTGGATTTTATCTATAGTTAAGATTTCGTTAATCAGGGCCCAGAATTTTGAAATAGCATTTCAATTTTCAAATTTTTTAAAATAATGTTTGTTTCGAAATTGAATCCTACAGTACATAAATTACCTACGTCTAAGTTATAATGAAACAAAGCTTGAACCAAAACTCAATTTCACACATTAATTGTTGCTTTGTTCCATTGTGCTGGCCAACTTTAAACATTTCCTCATTATCCTCATCAAGGATTTTTACTATTAGTTAGCAAAATATTATATGTGTGACCTGCCATTTATGCATTGTTTCCAATTTGTGTTTCCATAGACTAAGATAGCTATCTGGATATGTATAATATATGTAGATGAAGGAGATAAGTTGTGCATAAATTGTATTGAGTAAATATGTATATGTTGTATATGTTTTTAGAAAATTTTTATTAAAATAATATATTTGTATTTTTCAGAGATTGTTGTCTCTGTATATTCCTAATAAACTATTTAGATACTATTGGTGTTTCTCCTGGTTACATATGGAAATCTTTGTTTTTGAACGCCATTTTTTGTTTTCTTTCAGATATATTACCAGTTGATATTACCTTCCTACTTGTCTATCTTGCATTGTTAGCTCTATCTATTGCTTGTGCATGTAAGTACACTTTGAAAATATAGATCTGCAGATTTAATCCTTTGATACTGTTCAATCTGCTAAACTTATTTTTAGACACCTATATTTAATGTGGACTTACATTGCTGTTGCCCTTGTTTGTCTACCATTTCTTGTGAATACTCTAATGGTTGGATTCTTCGCATATATTTTTCAGGTTTGCAATTATCACTTGTTTATGTTCAAATTTTAAGAAATCTAGAGTTCTCAATGATTGTTTAATACTTGGTGAGATTGTTCATTGGGGTACCATATCGAATTTCAAAATTTTTCGGATCATAAATTTCAAACATGTTTTCTGGATTCGTCTTTCTGTTCCAATTTGCCTGTTAATGCGATGTGGGAATACATTCTCAGTTTTTGTTTTTTTTCGTTTGAGCAAAAGGAGGAACTCGGTCATAAATTCAACATATCTGGTTCCTAAATTTGTGTTTATTCCATTTCACATTCAAATTTTGGGTTGGGTGCTGAGTAATTGAGGAAAATGTCTTTAACTATTTACATACATACAACTTACTGCTCATGAAGTCTAAAAAAGGGACAATAAAATAGCCCCTTCATTGTATCATATTTAGAATGTGAAACCAAATAATAAATAATTTTTGTCCCTTAAAATTAAATGATAAGAGTCTCTGTGGCATACCATGTGTTCTGCAAAAATGATTAATTTACTGTTGTTTTTTTTTTGACAGCATTGTTACAGAAAAGGCAGTTGTTTCATACAACATATAAGATGTATTTAGTGTCTGTTAGTCTGTGGACTTTTCACCTGTTTCTACTATGTATAGGATATGGTATATATGGTGATACAGGATATCAACAAACAAAAACTATATTAACAGGTGAGAAACATTGTTATAAGTACAACACAGTCAGAGTATAGATTCATTAAATCAAAAATACCCTGGCTAAGTTTGATTATGAGAATTTGAATTTTCTTCTTATGCTAAGTAGCCATAAGCAATTTGATTTGTCAAGACTTTGGAACATAACAGCTCTGCTTTTAATTGAGGGTAGAATGTTTCAACTTGATGTAGATGTTCATCAGGTGAATGTCGCGACTGAGTTCAATGATTAATATTTTCCACTAAAGATTTATTGTAGATGAAACTTGAGTGTTGTGTTGCACTATCAGGTACTTCAAAACCGTACCTGAGTTTGGTCATGAACATTTTCTGCTTAGACTGAGTATAGATAGACTGAATTTGATTGCATTTGATTGAGAAATTGACAGGGACATCAGCCTCACCTTTGGCTTGTTTTATATGAAACAGGATGTTCATCCCCAGTAATATTATCCTGTTTAAAGATGTGTGAATTGATTATATATTTAGATTAATTATGTCCCTCACAAACTGTGAAAATCTATTTTTAGCAGCCTTGTTTGTCACATGACTTGATTGACTGTATGGTTTTATTTAGCTTTTGTTTGCCCTTATTTGCTGTCTATTTACAATAGATAATGAAGACTAAGTTAATTCTTGGATTATCCTCTGTCTACTTGTTTTTCTGACGTTTAACCGCAGAATATACAGGGTGTTTAAGTCTCACACTGTTCTTGCTCACAAACACTAGCTATTTGACAAATACTATGAGGGATCGTAAGCAGACAATAAGCTGTTGCCAGTTAGTGATACCCTTACATTTTTGTGCACCATATGTGTGATTTTTTAGAGAATCTAGTATTTTTCTAGTAAGCTTAAAAGTCTACTTTCTATACCAAATTTGCGCTGGAATGTATCTTTCAAATTGAAAAACTCCTTAGTGATCTATCATGAGATTCTTGCATTAAACCACTAGGTCTTAAAGGAGCTAAATCGCTAACGTTTGGGACCTAGAAATTGACTAAAGTGGATCGCAATGCATATAATACTGTGATATAAATGTATATAAACTGATTTGCATTCAATTGTTTCCGTTTTTACACCAATTTCAAATCAGTTATGTTCGGCAAAATAAACCAGAAGTGTCAACCGAAGGCATTTTTTTAGCGTCTAGTTATTCCAGTCTACATGCGCCGTTTGATTTGGTACAATGTTTTTAGCCTCGTTCCTCGAGTCTCTTGCTAGAACTGGGGCTGAAACGCATTATGGTACACGATTCGTGTACCAATGGTAAAATATTTATTTTTTCTTAAATATTGGATATCAGAAGCCCATCTTTTTTCGGTAAGATCACATCATCAATTTTGATTTAAATTGACAAATAATTCGTGTTTTCTATGTTGAAGATTTTGGAAGATATTGAGTTAAAGACTTAGCTCCTTTAATATATCTAAATAGCTAAATAGAACACAAATTAGACTCTTTACAGTCTTTACATATATATATTGTTAATACTTTGTTCCAATTTAATTTTCTTCTTTTTTCGAGTTCTAACTTTACCATATCATGATAAAGAATGTACTGTGTGCACAGTGATGAATTTTACCATCAAGATTACTTATAAGAACCCATGTTGCTATTACAAGTTGTTATTTCCTTGATTCCAGATTGTCTTGAACTCAATATTACTGATCAATGTTTCAACAAGGATTCTCTGCAATTGTGTTCTGTTTATTTCCAGTTCAATTACTAAATACCATTGGAAAAATAATATTTTTATTTTGAAAATAATTAAACTTTTCTTTTTCATACTGACAGCACGTATATTTGGATCAGCAAGTGTTTTAGTGTTTCTATTAATGTTGATATTGATGGCTAAAGGCTATACTATCACCCGAGGTCGACTCAGTTCACAAGGAACTATAAAATTAACAGTATTTACATGTATCTACATTGTTGTTTACTCTGTCATGTTTATATGGGAAGCTGAGGTAAATAATAAAAGTTTTCATATTAAAAATCATGCTATCCCAAAAAAAGTATGGGAGAAAAAATATAATTTATCTTTTTTAATAAGGGTCATTGACAAGTTTGGTGGCCTTGAGATATTTCACTATTGATCTCTGGCTCCAGATGTACATTATGAAAAATGTGCTTTAATTGTAAAGAAGGGAACTGTTCAGCTGCCATGTTTTAAAGTTCTATTTTGGCAACTCACAATATCAGCTTTTGTCTCCTTTGAAAAAATAAAGTATGACTTAAAGTATAGCATATGACTATGTAAAGTCAAGGTATCATTTGTTAGTGGTTGTTCATTTTTTTTTTTAATTATTTGGTTTTTGTAGTTATTTGACCCAGGTAAAGTATTGTATGTATATGACAGTCCACCAGGCTATGGTTTAATTGCTATGAGAATTGTTGGTTGGATATGGTTCCTCTACGCTATCTTCTTCACCTTAAAACATTTCCCAAATAGAGGAATGTTTTATTATCCATTTTTTGGTTTTTTTACTGTATGGTAAGTACACTGTTAGCATTGTTTAAAGGGGCATTATGGAAGATTAGATAAAGAGCTGACAGTTCTCACTAGAATAGTTAAAATATTGATAACATAAAGATAATATGCTTAAAATTTCAGTCAAAGCTGAGTAAACCGAATTTTGAAAAAATGTAGCCTCAATTGTTATTGTTACTGTTGTTACGATAATAACAGAGTCTCAATTATCCATTTTTACAGTCAATCATGAAAAGCAATCGGCAGATTTAGCTCTTGCATAATGATTAAGATGAGAAAATGTTATGATAATAGTCTGACAGCTCTTAATCTCTATAATCATAAATATTTGATTATTAAGTTTGCTTTGGGTGGACATTACAATTCTCACTCCATGTTTGAAACATAATATTTGATACAAAATTTTTCTGCAGTTTTAATGCTGTGTGTGAAACAGATTGTCACAAAATATATTAGTTAGAGAAAGGTTTGAAATTGTGCCAGTCAAAGTTATGTACCTCATTATAAGTTACAAAGCCATTTAGATTATTCACACAAAGATTTGCTGGGATTGCTCACCTTATAATTTAAATTTGTGGCTCAATATATTATGTCACATAAATCTTGTAAACTGAGAAATGAGAAAAAAGTATATAAATAATGAATGGAAATATCACTTTTTTGACAGAACAGACAAGATATTTTATTACTGTCTAAAGCCATATGAATAGTTATCTTTAATGTGCTTAATTTTCTGATACAACTTTCGGGAAATATTCCCGTTTTTGTGTATTTGTGTCCCTTATTTTGACTATTATGGCCGGCCCCCAGATCCATGCACTTGATTTGATAGGTCCTATGTTGTTGTATATTGCTTGAAGTGTCTGTATAAATTGTTTGTCTATTCCACGGGTTTGTCTTATGACTTTGTTTATGTGTGATGCAGTCCTCCTACACTTGCTATTAAATGCAATTTATACAAAGTGCTCTTTTTATTCACATCCAGTCATTTATCTTTGGAATGACCCTTTACTGTTAACAGGTTTTGGGCAGGACCAATTGTTATCTTGGTATCTCAACATTCAATGGCTTTGTGGACCCGAGAAAAAACTGTCAATGGAGTAGAACTATTGGTAGCTTTAGTAGGACATGCTTTCTTTTTGGTAAGTAAAAAATATGTTTGCATTATGTAATAAAATTATAACATTTTTTTAGATAATAAAAGTCATGTGCATTATTTTTGTATGCAAATTAGGCAGCAAAACTAATTGAAGCCACTTTCATATATCTTGCATGTAGAAGCATGTAAATTGACAAGAGTATCAAGGCAGTTAATTATCCTCAAATATGGACGTTACACTGGACTTCACTATGTACTTTGCAGACCTGGACCAAAAAAACAACTGGGCTTCCTTCACAGTGAAGATAAAAGGCATGATGAGAAAACTAAATGTGTACCTATATTAGTACTTGATGCTTTGTAAAATCTACTGGTTGGAAACTTATGAACAATTTTTCGATTTGGTGTTGCAACCCATTTATTTACCAATTATTCCAGAATCGATAATGATCATGTCACTTTTGTAAATAAATTAGAGTTACTTCCCTTTAAGTGGTAACAAATTCTGGAGAGTAACTCTTGGATTTAATACCTAAGAAGACTTGTAATTTACCAGAATGTTTGCTCACTTGTGTAGTATAGGATTTTTGTCAAACAATCTGCATGCCTTCTGAAGGATAGACTAAATGATAAAACATATTCCCTATATCAATGTAATAAAATTCATGTCATTTGAGCACTCAATTTGATGTTTCTAAATACAATTAAGACATTTTCTTTAGCTTTCAAGGCTAAGTTTAAGAAGTAATACATTCAGCAATCAATTGTCTGAAAAATTTAGATCTCATCTTCATCCATAACCAGGCCTACATGTAGTGTACACCAAAGAAATTTTAACACAAATCAAAGATTGGTTACACATCAAAGATTGGTTAAAACAGTGCTCCTGATCAGGATCAAGTGGGCCTTACACAACAGGAATGAGGATTTTAGAAACCGGAATTGGCTTTTGTTTGTGTTAAAACTTCATACAGTGGTTTATGTATTTCCACATTCAGTTCTTATTGAAGTGATCAGAATAAGAGTACTTAAATAGCGGGCCCGAAGCCAGCTCATAAAATTTGGTGGGGCTTCAGAATTTTTTGGTGGGGCTGAGGATGTTGCGGGTTAAGAACTCTCCATAAGAAATCATTATTGTTGGCGAAATATAAGGGGGGGGGGGTATTTGATTGGGAGGGAGGGGGCTATAAGCTTTATACAAGGTTAGTTTTTATATCACGATTTTTTGTTAAATTTAAGTTTCATTTTATTTTATCAGATTTTAACACGTCCCAATGCAGCCAACAAGAATTTTCCATATCATATACGCACTACACAGGTTAGTTTGATTTATTTATACATTATTTCCTTGTTGTACATGCTTCAGATCTTGCAAGTCATTGTAAAATATTGTACTGGTAACACTATAAACCTCAGAATGCCTCGTTCAGCATTTCTGTCCAAACGAGGTAAAAAAAAATGCCCCGTTGTCTGGAGTTCCGAAATGAGGGCTTTTAAATTGCCCTGTTTTTGGAATGAGGTATTTTGTTCAAAACGAGGTAAAAATGCCTCGTTTACTAAACATGTTTTTTTTTCAAGATAGTTATGAGCAGCATTTGCTATCATCGAATTTGTAAAAAGTAGAATTTATGTTATTTAATACGATAAATAAACCTAGCCCAAACTATGATATTATAATCATGATATGATAATATAATCATTATTAATATCCATATGTCTTCCTAATTAAACGTTTTAATTAAATAAACAGGCGTATTAGAAATATGAAATGAAATTTTATGCTTTTTTGATTAATAAGAATGGATTATTTATTTGTTGGTACTTAGATTAGATAAACACTAATTTGTTGTCTGCGATATCAGTTAGGTGGAGGTGTAAAACAATTGCAGACACACAGCTATACCTTGATTAATTTATTGCCCCCAATAAAATGTCACAACACCACAGTTGTTTCTTAACACCTATACCTGATTGGGGCAATAAATAAATCAAGGTAGCTATGTGTCTGCAATAGTTTTACACCTCCACCGATGGCGTGTATTCTTGTCTTGTCAATTTCTCTGATAATAATATAGTTTGAACTTGTTTTATTTTCGTATTAAATAACATAAATTTTAATTTTTACAAATTCGCCGATAGCAAATACCGCTAATAACTATCTTGAAAAAATCACCTTAGTAATCGTGTCATTTTTACCAAGCAGCGTTCTGAACAAAAACCTCGTTCCAAAAAAAGGGCAATTTAAGAAACCGCGTTTTGGAACTCCAGACAGAAATGCCGAACAAGGCATTCTGAGGTTAATTGTACAAGGTATATTTACAAATGAAGCATAAAGTAGGCTGCACATGCATGATGACTAAATTTTTTTTCATTGTATTTTTATGTTTTGGATGAATGTAGAAAGATTTTATTTTATCAATTTGATCTTGTTCCAATAATTGGCTGATGGTTTACAAAGAGCTGCTTGATCATGTGGTTTGTAGAATGTGAATTATTGTAAGCTGATATTAGATGTTGTAAGCTTTTGGACACTTCATTACAAAACAATGTATCATTAAAGTTATTTTTTTTAGATTGATTTTTTTCTCAAATGTGTGAAAATTTAACTTTACTGACATTGCAGACCCTATGAGGACAAATAGGCCTCATTTAATTTATATACTAATATTGAGATTCTCTTTGCCCCCGAATTCCTCTTTTGTTATTCCTGTTCTACATCAACATGCTTCAAAGAAGTGGTATGTAGGCACTGAATAATAAGGTTAATTGCGCACAAATCTCTTTGAAGTATAGATGATAAAACCAAAGATAACAGGGGTTTTTTGGTGAACATAATGAGGTTTGATTTTTTTTTATCTTTTACTACAGATTGGTGCAATGCAAGGTACTGCTGCTAGTATGGATTGTACCCAACAAAATGGTATGGAACCAAATGACAACCTACCATATTCTGTTACTTCTAATAATATGTATACTGGTGGTACAGGTCCTGATTTAACAGGTCTCTTTACAACGTCTAATACTTACACTGAGAGACCCGACTATAAGCAACCTCCGTCTTTTATAAATAATGGCTTCCAGGTAATTTATTCTGTTTCATATCATACTATCTTTATCAAAAATAGTAAATTAAGAAGCCCCCCAAATAAAACATCATTTAAAATAAATTTTGTTTTTCAATGATTAAGAGATAGATCTTAATATATTACCAGCAATTTGTTGCAAGTAAATACAGTGTATGCATAAAGGGGAGGTAATTCTTATTGTCTTCTGTCTTATTTTTGCCATTATATTTGATGGGTTATTTCAGATTGTGGGGGCGAGTTATAGGGATTTATATTTTAAAATACTTTATACTTTTAGCTGAATGAAAATCCAGAAGGTAGACCTGCAGTATTACAAGGTAGATTACCTCCCATTATAGCTTCGGCCCCACCTCAATATGAAACTTTATTTCAAGTTGGAAGACCACCGCTCAACAAGGAAGGGTAATTCCTTTCTTGAATTCTGTTTTATTTATTAAATTTGTACAGTCACTTCAGGAAGTAAATATTCTCAACAATGTACATAATAATGGTATCGGTATTTTACAAATTACAAATACAAAAGAAGGATGAAATTAGTTTTCAATTTGATTAATACATATAGTACTTTTAGCCGAGGATTATAAACATAAGTGTATAAATTAGAATTCTGAAAACTAGTTATCTTGATCCTGTCTGTAGAACATGACAGAGGACCCATTGATCTATAATATAAATATGTTTCCTAATGAAATTTATGTAATTTAGAAACTGTATACTAAATCAACATGTTATCTTTTATTAATTTGTTTTTAAAACAAAACATACTATTATAAATAAAAATACAATTTTGTGGTATTAATTATTATACACTGTTTCCAAGAATCTAGATTTTGGATAAACTTGCCATTTAAAAATTTTTCCATAATATTTCCCGTTTCATGGTAGCCTAGATGTGTTTAATTTAGTGGTTTTTTTTTTAAATTTCGAGTGTCAATATTTATTTGTTATTACTCCCGATTCTTATAAAAAAAATCTGTGATATATAGCTTTTATTAATTGATAGTTACTCATGAAATTCACGATTTATTGTAATCAGGGTTGATTTTTAAAATGATTTATATATTTGTAAATATTCAATGAAGAAATGAAATGTTCAAGTATTCTTTACAAGATAATTAATATATTTTATTCACATGCTTTGGTCTATTTTGTTCTTTTACAATCAGGGTAAAATCACAAAAATATGTCAATTGGTATTTCCAACCAATTGGAAATTATGGATGCTTATAAAATATACGTATATTTTAGTCATTTTATTGAACATAGATTTCAAATATATTTGGCCAAGTAATTTTTAAATGTCGTATATTTTAATTTAAAACATCATGAACAAATTTGTATTGTGCAAGTCGCAGAATTAAATTTCTGACCAGTCGAAGGTGAACATAATAGGTGAAAAATTTACTGACTAAGTATAGTTTTGAATTAAGAGCCCTGATCAAAAATGTATAATTTTTAAAAAGAATTTCCATAGCCCCTAATGTTTTCATATATATTATACATGTACATTGAAAACTTACAAATAGTGCTGTAAATAGTGAAATATTTTGGAGATATTTATTGTTTTTATTTCATCTTAACATATGGATATATTGTATCATTCTCATACACAAACTTGTTACTGCTCACTAACCAATTGCTTCATCTCGTTATATATCTTTTTTGGGAATTTAAAACTTATTTAGCTGGCCCTATTGAATCAAACTACATGGAATCCCTCATTTTGACACCATAAGAATTTTCTTTGAATGTTGCATTTGATGTTTTTGATTGGATAACCTTCTTTTAATTGTTACTGAAATAACAAGAGGTGAGGATATTGGTTAGAGTGTGGTAATGAGTGGTAGAATATTGTAATTACAATGACCTTTAATGAAAATATCTCAACTCTGGATAAAGATGGTTCATTTTCACCAAAATCTGAGGTTTGCTCTATCATAAAGTAATTTTGTTGTATCTAATTCATTACCATAATGTATAAAACTCATGTTCAAGCATCATATGTTTTTATGTAGATAAAGTATAATCCGTCCACTATATATTTTTAATATAGTTTGGTGCAGTGTGCTTTTTAAAATATACTAATTTGTTATTGTACCACCCAGGCAATTGTGATAATAAATATTTTGTCATAAAAATATTATGATTCTTTTGATAAAATATAAATATTACCAGGTTAAATTGCTTACTGATCTCATCAATGCATATCAGATGATAGCTAAAAATGTTGAGATTTTCTGTGATGTATTTGTTTTTAATACAATTGGATGCCTGTAGTTTCACCTTGCAAACTTTATTTAAGTTTAAGTGTCCATCCTCATATATAAATTTTGTGATATATTTGGACTAAAAACATATTCAAACTTATTAATTTATAAAGAGTTTGCTTGAAATGACTCTCCAAACAAGCTATAAATATTCTATTTAAAGAAGTCATGTTTGTGTCACGTAACTTGGCGGTGGTAGAGACTGCCACAACAAAGAAGAATGACGTTTTCCTTAATCACTGTCTATTTACCATCAATATCTTAAGCCAAGTAAATTCTGGGATTTTCCCCTGCCCACTTCTTTTCCCACATTTTAGTCCTTGAATCTTCTCTACATTAAGTCTCTCCCTTTTCCATGTACATTCACATTTGACACTCCCTAATGAAAAGAGGTCAGACAATCTATGTATGCAACCTTTGATGTCTAAGGCACATACGCCCATAAGGTTTTCTTTGTATTTACGTGATGGATAGTCTGAGGCTATTATCAAACTTAAAACATAGTACCATAGATATACAAATAATGGAGATTTTTCTAAATGATGGAATTCTAAAACAACATGCACGTGAATTCAAGCATACTCAGTCCAAACTATTCATTTAGTGAAGACAACATGTTTATATATAACACAGTCAAAAACAATATTAATGAGAATATTTGCGATAAGCATGTGTATATACCGACTACATTTGATGATGTACTTGATATAGTAGATAATCTTTAAAATTGTCGTGTTCTTGATATGGGAATAATAGCCATGAAAGTTGTGATGGAAAGGGTGCTCGTGAAAATGATTTAGATTAATATTCTTAGTACTGTGGTTAATATGGAGGGTACTAACCCTCCAATTTTATATTGAAATTTAATGTATACTCAACCGTCTTTATTGTGTAACAGGGATATATTTGAACGTTTTTGAAAATCCGATAAAAATGGCGACCTGCATAAGTTCCACAAACTAACAATGCATTTCTTTTTTAAATCAGCAGCTATTACCCAGGAAGTTACAGTATTCGCTAAAATATAGCAAGGCATTTATATCGTTGGGTTTAAACACATAAGATGTTCAGTTTCATCAAAATGGGATAAAAATTGTGACCTTTAGAGTGTACACACAGGGGCCATAATCCATGAAGTTATGGTCTTCTACAAACCAATATCTAAATGAACCGAGATCTTTGGGATATTATACTTTAACGTACACAGGTAGGGTGACCGACCATAAATGAATATCTCCAAATATCTTGACTATTACACCACAATACTTAAATATATATATACCAAGCCTTAAATCAGTTTTGCACATTTATAGTCACTAAATAAACGGTCATGTTGTACTTAATATGACCATTCCTCCATCTAAAAATAATAGACTGAAAAATGGTTCGTCCATAACATCCAGACACTTTTTAGTAAAAGATAGGTGCCCTTGTTTTGAAATTAGTCTCGCTTAACCAGTCTACGTCAAATTGACAGGTCAGGATAATCAAGACTACTTTTTTTTTAATGAAACATAACAGAAAGCTGGAACAAGAAATTGAACTTAGAAATGTGCACATTAAACAGCTCAACAATTGTTTTCAGAACCTTGTATCATGTTCTTGCTTACGAACATTACTTAGAGATATTATTTGTACTAAGTCAAAAGATGCCACTCCTAACGCTACAGTTAACGATAAAGCAATTAAAACATAAAACCAACGTTATTTCTAAAGGTGCTGTAATAACAAAGAAGCTAAATTTTACTGCTATTCAAAATCGTCAACAATAGATTTTTACGGCTGTATAGTTGATAAATTTGTAGATAAGTGCACGTGTAATGGCTATTTATAGTCTCATAGACTCCACGGGCGTGTCGAGACCAACTTTCTGTAGAGAAATTTTAAGTGCACTTGTCACCCTAGCACAGGCCCATATCCTTTTCTCTGAGTTGTTTGCGGTCATTTTGAAACGCGCCCTATTCATTTTATATCTTCATAAAATGTGTGGTACATAATAATGAAAATGCATTGTGATTAACTCTAATCACAATTAGTGCAAAATGTGACCATGTTTATTAAAAGATATATATATATACAGTTTATCTACGATTTTTGGCGACCATGTGAAGAGCACCCTCACTTTTTATCATTTCCAAGAGTCTGGAATACCATCACAGCTTGTTTAGGAATAATCCTTATAATAACTAAAGTGAAAAAAACCTTACCAGCTAAAACTCCGTTCACCTCAAACGAGGCACCGTACCCAGAGTCAAACATTACTAGGGAGAAGCTGACCCTTTACCCAAATGACTCAGACAGATTTTATGTCTGGACCATTACCTGAGTATATCTGCTGATCAGAAAGCAAGCGTTTCTTCTGCCATCAGCCATTACACCGGAGTACAAAATACTCCATAAATTGAACAACAAATTCGCAACGTTATACCGGAGTCAAAATTCTCAGGAATTCGAATAACAAATTTAAGGTGATTTTGATTAAATGTAGATCACTATAATCGTATAGACCAAAAATATATTCTGGTCCTATAAAAATATGAACGCCCAAAGCAGAGTAAAAATTATTTTTACCTCACCGAAACGAATTCAATTGTTCATATATGAACATACCTTTGTTCAATTTAGTAAGCCCTCCCAAGAGTATTGGCATCTGTTATCCTACTTGGAAATAGCCCATGCCAATAAAATCATTTAGTAGGCTCATATAATAATAATAATAATAATGATATTTTTATCGCGCAGCTATTCAATCCAC
Organism: Patella caerulea; assembly: GCA_036850965.1. Lineage (NCBI taxonomy): Eukaryota > Metazoa > Mollusca > Gastropoda > Patellidae > Patella > Patella caerulea. The sequence goes on from JAZGQO010000011.1 coordinate 22,863,400, forward strand.
TAGGGAATGCACTAGGCGCTAGAAAATGTTCTCACTTTGGAGTGTTAATGATAGTAACTAAATAACCAAGTTTTCACTTTGGATTTAAAAACCGAGAGAGATTCACATTGTCGGATATTTTCTGGAAGTGTATTCCAAACAATTGATGCACTGTATCGAAAAATTCCAGATACAAAAGATTTAAATTTATAGGCAGGTACATCCAATAATAGTTTCTCTTCTGATCTTAATGATCGTTTAGGTTGATACAGTGATTCTAGATTTTGAAGGTAACCTGGCGCTGATTTATTTATCGATTGATATATTAACGATAAGACTTTAAAGTTGATCCTTTCTCGAACAAGGAGCCAATGTAATTTGTTCAAGACTGGGGTGATGTGTGATCTTGATTTAGTTTTTGTGACAATGTAAGCAGTACGGTTATGTAATCTTTGGAGTTTTGAAATCTGTTCGTAATACCAGTTAGTACTGAAAATTATTCTTTTTAATGCAAACTGTATCATGCTGCATCGCATATATTTGACTGTGCTTTAAAGTAGACAATTGTGACTTTTCCAATGATCTACGGTTTAACAATAAGCTATATTTTTTATTTATGGTAAAATGTTTCCGAGGCAGGAGTACGCACTGGTAGATATCTGTTCTTGTTACTCTTCTATTTGTGAGGGTGGGGGATTAAGAGGGATCTCATGTTGAATAACCTAGGGTCTCTCCCCATCTCACGGATTCTGGTACCATAACTGATCAATTAACTCCAAGGTCATATCTAATAGTGAGTGCTGGAGAACTACACCACATCAAAACACGAGAGCATCGCTAACACTGCAATATATGTCCACATTCCTGCTTTGATTGATATGGTACTTTTTAAAATGAAGAGAATGAAATATGAAATGGCTGTCATATCTCAAGAGACAAAGAAGGCTAGGCGTTGGGTTGGGTTTGTTTAGCATTGGTGGTTGTGCATCAACATCAATACTGTAGTTGCCATTCTTAATGTATAAGGAATAAGTCTGGCGTGGCTCTGACCCTGGGGATCGGAACATTCACTAAAATCAATAGTTGACACCCTCAGGCTATAGGGAATACATATGCCAAGTACCAAGCCGATTTATTCAGAATTACAGCCTGTAAACAACAAACACAAAAAGTGGGTGTGGATTGCCCCTGGTGGGGCGGGACATGCAATTGTCGTCCTTTGGCTATAAGGAATACATATCCCGATTTCAGTCGATCCATCAATAATCGTGGTCTGTAGGCATCACACACAGACATAAAGTAAAAATGGATATAGCTCTGCCCCTGGGGGTTGGTCAATCACCAAAAAACAATAGGGGTCATTCTTAGGGTATAAGGAAAAGGTATGTAAATTTTTAAAAGGATCTGTTAAGAATTGAGGTCTGTAGGCAAAAACAAGACACACAAACATTGGCCGTGGCTGTGTCCCAGGGGGTTGGGCATGCATCAAAAACAATGGAGGTCAGCCTTAGGAATAAGTATAAAAAAGTTTTCAAGATGATTGATTAAGAAGTGTGGGCTCTAGGTGACACACAAAACGAAAATGGACGTGGCACTGTCCCTAGGGGTTGGGCATGCACTGTAAACTATAGGGATGTTCCTTAAGGTACAAAGAATAAGTAAGTAAAATTTCAAGATGATACGTAAAGAAATGCATAAAGAAATGCAGTCTATAGACTACAAACAGACAAATACAAGAAATGGGTGTAGCTCTGTCCAAGGGGGTCGGGCATGCACTAAAAACAATTGGGATCATCCATAGGGTATAAGGAACAAGTATACAAAGTATCCAGTAAGAATTGCACCCTGTAGGCGACACACAGATGGGGGTGCCGGCATTACGTTCACATTATGAATGTGGACCTATAAGACTGGAAACCGGGGACTTGTTCTACACAACCAGGAACAAAGTACTATATGGACATCTGTATGAAGTCCCAATACTTTACAATATGAATTTCAAATGAAAAGTTTCATTGTGTTACCTAAAACAAGTGCATACATTTTGCAAAATAGGTTAAATAGAAGAAGGGTTAAATAGACCATGCCAGTTCTCCCAATTCGATTCATTTAGGATTAAAATGTTATTTATAAAAAATATTTTTTTTGCAAAAGATGGACCGGGAACAGGAAAATCAAAAGGTTTATCCTCTTCACAAACATCATATTTCACATTTTCCAGGGGCTATTAATCTAGAATGAAAGGTCTAATGCACAGGCTCTTGAAGGGATTAAAATAAAACTTCTTACTACTGCTTGACTATATAGTATAGTAAGAAGTTTTATTTTAGTCCATTCAATACTATATATTTTAATCCCTTCAAGTGCCCGTGGTCTAATGTGTACAAAAAATGGTTACATCCAAAAACTATTGATCCTTGACCAATCTTAAGTTACATTTGAATCAGACAAAATGGCTGCGTGTAATGACAGTTTTGTATCGGAAGCAATGATTTAACCCAGCAGTGATACCCGTTTCTGTAGCTGGGTCTAATTAGACTTGATAAATACGCATTAATACTTACATAATGCAGTACTATTCTCTGGTACTGAATGGACACCCACATAGCATGTCTATCATTGATGATTTTTTTTCTCCACCCAGTTCCTGAGGTCACAACCTGGACGCAGAAGAGCGAACAAGTTATGGTCTCAGGGAAAGGGTAGAGACCATTTATTTCTCTCCAGGCACAAATAGCTGCTCTTTATATTCTCTTCTCAGCAAAGGATCATTTTTTCTCAGGTCATCATAAATGAACTTATTAATAAAACCATTTCTATATCCGTCATATTTACAAAACTTCTCACAGAATTGACAGTAAAAATTTATAACTAATTCCTCCAAGAATTTATGTATACACTCTTGTGCTGAAATTTTAATCTGCATATAATATCTGAACCAAGAGGCTGGATCTATGAATTTGGCATAACATTCTGATAAAATAGTGGGAACATCTTTAGAAATTTGCAATGTAAGTTATCTTCAAATTTTTCAGTACTAATCAATAATGTACAACTGAAGCTAATGAAGTACAAGCAAATTGTTCACTAAAAGAATTATTTTTATAATATAACTATTACACAAGACTTCTAGATATTTAATTACTCTCATTCTCTATTTCTTGTTTCTTTAAATCTGATTAATCAACTTGTACAAAAAGATAAGAGACTTTGTCAGGAACAAATCTATCTTATATATGCTTTCGTTGTATTTTTAATACATATCTGGCACCAAGTTCAAATTATCTAGTTGATATTATTGGAGGTACAACTAAAAGCAATTCTGTGCCTGTTAATAAGTTAAAAATCACAATATAAATGAATTTAACAATAATGTAATTTAGTAACTAAATAGAACCTATGTACATATATCTAAGAAATGTATTTTGCCTCCCAATCATGTTTTTTTTTTCAAATTAAAATTCACCGAAAATAAACTACTTTTAATATATTTGTGAGAGGATTTAGTGCACATTTATCATATAAAATTAAGATGATGTGATGATAAATGTATCAAAGTATATTTATTGGTTATTCAGGTCACGTCCATTTTAAATGAATAAATTTTCTTTTGTTTACATAATACTAATTAAATATAAAAGCATAAATTAATTTTTGCTTGCCATATAAACAAGATGTATAAACCAAAATGAAGAGTTTTACTTTAAAAGATGACTTGTGTGGTCATTAGCAATATAACAACATGATGAATCTAGCTATAAAACCAACAAGACTGCTATATATAGATATGATTAATTACCAACAAGATCAAGACACATAAGGTATGTAAAAAGACTAAAGCTATTAGGTAACCTACAAGAGTAACAATCCCAGAACTATATATTCTGTAAATCATATTAATTATATCAATCCTAATATTTATTTCCATGAGAGAATATTAAAGTAGTTTGGACAATTCAGTTTTAATGACTTAATAGACTTAATACATCATTACCTTAAGTCTAATCATTAATTTTTTAAGATTTCTACATTTCATTTTGAGCTATTAGTGAAAATAATTTGATATAGTTGCTAATAAAGCAATCAACTTTTATTATGAATGGCAAGTTCCTTTTTTTTCTGCAAGGGATGTCAATAAAACACAAATTAATGATCAAATAGTTTACTGTAAAATTCTTCTAAATGTATTTCATTTTAATACATAGTCTGAAAATCATAATTTATATAAAGGAAAAAAACATATATAAAACATTAACAGTAATTAGCTTGCATATTGGTATTCCATTTACAATTATATGAAATGAAGCCTATATTTAATGTAATGTATCTATTTAAGCATATGAATGATAGTAGTATAAATTCATCTGACATGTGATATGCACATATCTTATGCAATATGCATTACAAAGGTCAAAGGTCAAACTTTTTTTAAGAGTTTTAAAAAAATTGGTGAGCATCCCTACAATACAAAATACAAAGAACTGTTAAAAATACACTGTTGGAGCACAAAAACTAGCAGGGGGTTTTTCTTGTTAATATTACAATAATTACAATTTAGATCAAACGCTTCATTGATATTTTACAAAACATTTATAATTCATCCTAAATATGTCCATGCCCTATAGCCCCATTAAAAGATTGATTTTTATTAGAACAAACGTCATATAAATGCACATTTTTAAAATTCTCTGTAATTTTTATTAAAGCAAGCCTTGTGAATAGCTACAGTAGCAATATATACCCTTACGTTTGGGAGAATAATTATACAAAAATAATATTAAACTATGGTAATTAATTTCAAATGTCTTCATCTTTTATGCAATAATTTAGAACTATTGAACAATTAAATCAGCATTTCTGCAGATTGCTATTAAAAGTTTAATTATTACAGTTAACTAAGCATTCAAATTCATTAAACAATATATTAAACATACTATTTAGTTTTTAAAATGTATTCAGAACAATTATATGAAAGAATAGTATGTCTATAAATGTTATATTTTAACTAAGTTATCTAGAATGAAAGAATTGGAAGCAGAAAATCACATTATGATTAACCATGGCTTCTTAATTTTAATTAGAAAAAATACAATTAATGGACTAGATTGTGAGACAGAATAATTCAATGTAATCAGTATTCATTTTCAAAGTAATGTATTAAAACTTGATATCACAATTACATTCAAATTACAAACTTCTAAAATGAGGCAATCACAAAATGAGTGAGTTATCTCCCCTTAGACCACAAATTCATTTGAACACTCACATGAAGGGTAAAAAAAGATTAGATCAACAAAATTGTGAACTGTAATCATCTTATGAGTTTAAGATATATAATAAATGGTTGTGGCTTCATTTATGATCACTTTCAAAACATATTGGATTCATAAAATATGGTCACTTTCAAAAAACAAAGTATTCTTCACAAGTATTCAATTTTTGAGAGTAGAATTGTAATTCTTGCCAATAATATTTCTGTACATTTTTACAAGATCTATGGATGTTGCATGGAATGAAAAATACTAATGCTATCAACAGAAATTTTTTCTAAGTAAATTTTTTATCTGAAATTCCCAAATTAATTTTATTTTAATTTAATGGAAACCTGACTTAAATGGAAAGACTGGTGGTTAATTGTTTTTAAAAAGGGCTCTTTAAGACTTAATTTAAAAAAAAAAACAAAACAAAAAAAACCCACCCACTTTATTCATTATTTCTTAAAAAGGCACCTTGCCACATAAATAAGAGCTAAAAAAGCTTATAAATTAGTGGTGATTTGGGTACCAAACTGAACACAAATCACTGCTTTTGTGAATTTAAATTATGTAAGTGTTATTGAATAGACCAATTTAAAGAAAATCTTTCATGTTTGATCACAACTTTCACTTTCATAGCATGTTTTTGGTAACATGTTGATAACTTAATTCTGTACAATATTTTATTTATCTTTCTATGTCAACCTATTACTGTTAGATGGGTTTTAAGAGGACTACAAAATACCTGGAAAAGCCTTCTGAACAAACTAATACATAACATATATGTCATAAATTAAAAGATCGTCAACCATTATTCATTAAACAATCTTATGAGATTAATAATTGTAATCATAACATACATGTATATAGTTAATAAAGACAATACTATGAGCTTATATGTACATTATTCTTGAATAATCCAAATTTATCACAGCAAACAAATACACCTCTTACCACAATACAAAGAAAACAAAAACTGTATATGAAAAATATGTAGCACAACAAAGACAAGATGTAGTAAGAAGCCATAATGGGGTTTTTCAAAATATGTTAGAGTTGTCCCCCCTTTGACCACATAACTCAACTACTTGTATATCTATTCTATGGAATCTTCTTCATAAGCACAAAGTATTTTCAAAAAAAATTTGTTTATCGTTTCATTCAATTAATAGCAACAACATAAAAAATCAACTCTCAAACCTCTTCTGCAAAAATAATTAATCAAAATTTGATACATTGCACGTTTTAACAAAACCGCAGCAAGGATAATTGGACATTGATCTATTTAAACAATAGTATAACAGGATTACATCTTTTTACTCTAATCGACACACCTGTAACAAAAGCTTCCATATTGCATTCAAGTTCTCAGTAAACACACTTGGGCCACAATCATATCAATATTTGAGCAATATACATAGTTGCCAACGTTTACATTGTATGCATCTATCAAAGTTTACCTATAGAGTATGTATTCAACTATATATAAAAGCGTGGAAATAAAAACTTGTCTAGACACCTATGTAAATATAAACACATTGTAAATCAATAAACCTGACATTAAGTGGACGCTAAATCCCAATCAAATTACAGAAAAAATATTCTACCAGACAAAATAAAATTCCACCATCGCAGCCTGTTCAAATATTTTGTCAGTACAATGGCAGTACCTGTAAAATGTTACCATAATAAGTTCAGGTAGATTGTGCTCATATGTTTGATGAAATGATTACATGTAGGCAATCTGTTGATATAGCAAAGTGTTCAAAGTCTGATGATACACTAGCTTAAAATGATGCCATTATCCATCACTATACGACTTATTAAACATCTAACATTGACATGTTCTACTTTTAGATATGCTTTATTTATCACAAACTCACATTATTACAATGTTTCAGCACTATCATCGTTAAATATCAAAATAATAGATAGAAACAAACTGTTAAACTTCCAATAATTGAATGTTCACCTAAACAAAGCAACATCAAAAAGGGAGAAAATAATTTATCAAACAACAATGACCTACAGATGAGGTGCAAGCAAACTGTTAGAATAACAACTGGTCATCCAAGTGAAGATGATTCTGCTGTTAATCATGACTCGGGGAAAGCTAGAAGGTTGTACAGTTCGCCAGTTTGGGTGTAATTCTCAACTATACAACCTACTACCTCAATCCGAGCACATGACATAGTTCCTCTTCATTCCACAAGGTGTCAACACCTTAGTTGATGAAAAAACGTCCCCCACAACAGAGAACTGACAATGTCAACTAAACAGAATAAACTTAAGGGAGTTCTTAATTGTAACCTGGAACATTCCAAAACGATTGACTTACAATCAAGTGACACTGAACTGAGTTTTGTCACAGGCACCTAGAATTCTCTGGATTAACCAAATGTCACTGAATTCAAATCCAGAACGTTCAAGAGTACCTCCTATCGTCTTGAAACAGAATAGCAAAGAAAAATACAAAAGAACTTCCATCAGTGAAATAATACTCTTGTTTTTTCTTTTCCTTCTTTTCTGCATACTCTCTCCCTTTAAAACAACTGAAGTATTTTTTTTAAAAATAAGCTATGAAACTAAATCTTCTTTTTTCATATGATCATTTTTATGAAGCACCTTGTGACAGAACTCTCAGGTGAATGAACAAGAACAAATTACACAATAGTTTGATGAATTAAGACTAGCCAACATAGGACCCCTAGGCACGAGCTTGCGTAGACATAACAACACAAGTTCGGATCTACGGGTTTACATTAGATAGCTGTGTCAGAATTGTTGTATTGAGTTATATCTAAATATGAATCTGTAAATAAAATATAGTTATTGTAAATTATAGAATCAATGTAAATATATATGATTAATAAAGATTGAGCCTCTCAAGCACTATACTTGTCCAGATTTCCACGCAACATACTTAATTGTCATTCTTTTTATTTCTTCAACGAACTACTTCACTAGGTTCTCAAGAGAATGATTGCTTGTTGTTTCTGAAAAGATAAAACAACATAATCATTATTAGGGTGCTCTTCATGAAAATCCCTAAAGTGATGCATTTGAAACTGGTCAGCAGGAGCAAGTGCTGGCCTATAAATAGCCAAGCACATACTATTGTCTATATACATCTATCAATTCATGAAGTACTTAAAAAAATTGGATGTTAACTAGTATTAATTATGGTAATATTTGAACAGTACATTTTTCAAATAGTACTGTAAGTTACAGCACAATTATTAATAGTTTCTTTCTGTCATTTTTCACCTCTCAAATTCAAAAATTTTTTTTTAAAAAAAATTAGTATCCTGTCACAATTACCAATTTAGAAATAAACTATTGGACTTTGTTCTAGATGGGCATATGTCTATGTGTCATCATATTGCCCAACATTAATTAAAATTCATGTGTATACAAAGCTTTGGGAAGAAGAGGCTAAGTAACAAGTATCGAATTTAAGTTAGTCTTGATAACCATTTTAGACTTCGTTTTATATGCTTGAGAAACTTCAAGTTTTATTCATAAGCTTATAAATCTACAAACGCGTAAAAGCTATACCCTTATAGTATATGTACATTGGGCTGTAAAATTTTAAATAATAAATAACTGATAAGACACAAGTTCTGTAGAGAAAAAAAACTGTCTGGTGACCCAGACAGATTATAAGTGCAGGTATATAATAGACTAAATAATCTCTTTATTTCTCAAATTAAAAGATCAAAATGACATATTTATATTAGAATTACAAAGAAGTCAGCCTATACCTTGAAGTATTAACACTGATAACAAAATTATTTACAAAGCCTGGAGCTAGAAAAAAGTGCCAAATTCCACAAAACTGATAGTAACCATAGGATTCTATTTTTTTTCTAACCAGTCATGTCTGACTAATAAAGAAAATAACTGACACAAAACCATTTCACACGTTAGAAAACCAAGTGGTCATGAAATTATTCCCCAAAACATTGCATAATATTGTCTCCATGGTAGATCTTTCAAAATTATGGCAGAAATAGAGCATTTATTTGAAATGTCACAATACAAAATGGTGTCCTTAGATGATAACTATTTTGGGATTTTAGCTTTCACTACACTCAGTTGATGCTTTTTGCTTCATTTTCTCTCTTACGAAAGTCACCTAGATTTCTCCTGACGTTACCACTAAAATGTTTATTTTTTACATTTATTCAAAAATCACTTAACATCTACAGTTTTATTTATATTAGTTTGTACTACTACTTCCAGTGTAGATGTTTGCTTTCTTCCGACTTTCAACTAGTAAAATTATTTCATACATCTCTTTATGACTACAGCTTTAGTTTGTCAATATAATAAATACCTAGTCTATCCACACAAGAGAGTATCTGCATTGCCATGTCCAACTCAGGAATCATTTCAGATTCTGTTTGATTCATCCGTTTCTCAAATTTTTACCTGTATGTGTAGTTGTGTACGAGAAGTTAAATGATATATGGTACTTACTTGGTAAATCTGACACAAGGAGTATTCCAAAATCTATACTTTAAACTGTTAACCATTTCATCAAATATCTTGAAATTCTAGCCAATAACAATCTTATACCATATTCTGACCAGTCTGAAACCATAGAAAGAAAATTTATAGATAGGTTAGTTGATCACAGATACAATAAATGACATAATTTAATATATCACCATGACAGCATTCGTCTGAATTTTTAATTCTTAATCCATATTTACAGTCATACATCAGCTACGTGTTCACTTAATCACTTTCGTGATGATACTGGCGTGTTAAATTTTATTGCTTGGCCCGAATAAAAAAAATCAGAGTTAAAATACTTGTCCTGTTTCTCGGTTTACAATTTTAATTATAAAACAAAATTAAACAATAGCATATTATGATCATTGTTATGTTATATTTTGGGGATATCAAATAATTCAGCTTTGGGATTTGGAATCATTAACAATGCAAGAAGATAACACTGTATGTATGAAAATTCAACCATATATTATTCCCTAGATCATGTTATATACTTTATTTTTTCATAAAAGATCATGTTAAATTGAAATGTGATAAAATATTTCAGTAATATAGAATATTTATCCATTGCAGAATATTTGTCTCAAAACGAGTCATTAAAATAGGTTCTGAAATCTAAAACTTCTTGATCAGGTAGAAAATCAATCACATAATTTTTCTTCCAAATGGAATTTAATTTCTTGATGAGATCAACAGTATTATACTTGTCCAGCTCTGACTAAATGAAACACATGTTGCAGGACTGTTTTACAAGATAAGGTATCATATGAAACATTAACAAAGTCCAACATTTTTCAGGATGTTATTTGTTTTCAAAAAGAGTTCTATAAATTTCATAAATGCACATAAATGTTCTTTTGCTGATTGCTAATGGGTATGTCTTGCATTGCTAATGAAATGAAATAGGGTTTAACGTCTTACTGCTCTGCACATTGCTAATGAGTATAGTATACGTGTACGGTCTTGCATAGTTGGTTTCAAAAAATTGCAAAAACTTTTTTCTAAAAATAACTGTTATGGTGTACATATTTGATTCCCGACATTAATATTATTATTCCATAGTAAAAGTTACTCATATCAGTGCATGTGAAATTTTAGTAACATTATCTTAGAACATTGTTTATAGTAATATAATCCAAGGATCATGCTTTAAATATTTCAGCAATCACATATAATATACTTGTAAAACAAGTTAATCTTGTCAATGAGCGACAAAATTCTAAGGATTAATTTGGACTTCATGTTATCCATTTGATGCCACGATGTTGTCAATGTCAGTTATCAGATGAACTAGGTAATGGAACCAGGTCATCTCCAGAGAAATTGAACATACATCTATAGCCATTTCTACCTGACCTGACCTTATCTGCGACACAAACTTCTGCATAGTAACAGAAACTGCATGGCAACAGATTTATTTAAAATACTACCACTGACGGTACTATACTATTGGATAGCAAGTCAGGCTATTACATCAGCTACTAAATTTATCGCTTCACCAAATTGATCAATAGTTGATTGTGCCATGTCATCTATTACTACAACCAATATTATACTAAATGGCCTGTAACTTGCCCCATAGTAACCAACTGCTTAAGCACCTTATATATGAGTACACAAGTCACCTTACTTCATCAATCTTAATAGTTGTGAGTTAGAATGTATTCGTTAAATTTCTCTTACTTTAATGCCATAGCTTCAACTTATAAGTATTCCAAATGTCAGTGGAAGCGAGGTAGATGTATCTATATGTCAATCTAGATATTCACATAGATCTACATTTAAATGTAGAAAATATTTGTTCATTCATTAATAATACTATATACTATTTCTTGACATTCTTCCTTTTTTTCCAATAAATAAAGCAACTACTTATTTATTTTTTCTGCTAAGTTTACAAGTTGATGTAAATGATGAATATATTAATATCAAGCATTGACATCAATTTGAAATCTACTTATCAACAAGATATAATTGAAATTCACTGTCATGCATAATCTTACAAGTTGATGTAAATGATGAATATATTAATATGAAACATTGAAATCAATTTAATTTCTACTAATCAACAAGAAATAATTTAATATTCACTGATATGCATAATTAAAAAAGAATTATTGAAGAAATCTCCAAGTAAGTACAAGTTTTAGTTCCAGGGTTGTTCACCAATAAAAAGTATCAAATCAAATTAGTCCTCAAGAAGCTCATTGCAATGTGTTTCTTATCGCTGGCTGCCGAAAAAAACACATTTCACAGCCCGAAAATTAGCCCCAAATCAGAACACTTACCGACCACTTGGACACTGACCAACCTTTTACTGAATTGTAAATGTTCAATCTTTCTATAAAACCGCAAAAAATACAAATTTTATCCACAAATTAGGGTGAAAATCATGATGTTGTAATTCGTTTTTTAACCACAAACTTTTCCGGATTTCTTCGCAGGAAATTGATGAACCGAACGCCGCTTATGTCAATGACATCGCACGAAGTGATGACGTCAGCACGTAACTGTTCGTAGTTCGTAGTGCCCGTGGAACTTCCCTATTTACTACTAATAGGATCTGTCATTTCTTTTAGGGACATAAGAAGGAATATTTTGAACTGAACTCTAAAGGAAACCGGTAAGCAATGTAGATTATACAATGTGGGAGTATTACGAGATGAAAGTTTGGTTTGGGTTATTAACCTGGATGAGATCTATGATGTAAAATCTTTAATAGGATACTATGGTCACTAATAGTTGAAAGTCATTGGTCGACAACTAATGAAATGCCCTCATTTTAAAATTTAAAAGATCTCTAAGTAATCTAGAAAGTCTATTGTGAAGATTTGGTGATATAGTGTAAGTTGTAAATGGTAATAAGTTAATATTTTTATAGATCATTTTATGAAGTCTTTTGAAGTTAATCAAAGAAAATCTGTGGGTTTTTTTTTTTCAATCCTTATCTTGAAAACACAAGCAAAATTTCATTAATATAAAAATAGTGGCAAGCAGTTCAAAACAAGCCAACAGTAAGGCTGATGTCCCCGCCAAAATCCCAAAATTAATAGATGCCACATATTAATTAATTTATTTAAAAAGTATCGAGCAATGAAACTACGTACTAATTTTCGTCACTTTCTACCAGTAAGAATCAAAATTATCTTGTCCCAAAGCATTGGCCAATAAAATTGATTAGCTCTGCTTAGCTCTAGCTCTGCATGTTGATCATTGAACTCAGTCAAGACATTCACCTAATGAAGATCTACATCAAGTTTAAATATTCTACCTCAATTAAAAGCAGAGCTGTTATGTTCCAAAGTCGTGAACAATCAAATTGCTTATCGCTCCTTAGCCTGTGCAGAAAATTCTCACCATCGAACTTAATCGAGGCAATGATATAATGAATTCATATTTTGAGTTTCATCGCTCTCACTTCAGATTGCATATCCATGCTTCCACAAATTAAGAGTTGGGGACTCTATAGTTAAGTCTTCGTCCCGAATTAAATTCTTGGGAATGCATATGGACGAAAACTTAAATTTCAAGCATCACATTGCCCAAAAAACTCGTTCCGCTGCCTTGGCAATGTTTAACTTGCGAAAATTGAGACCATTTCTGTCCAGAGAATTATCTCTTCAAATTGCGAGCTCTCTAGTTTTTTCCCATATGGATTATGGAAATAGTCTGCTCTGTGATCTACCAGCATCCACTGTTAAACCTCTTCAACGAATTCAAAATTTTACAGCAAAACTTATTCTTGGAGTTAGTTACGACCATAGCTCCACTGCTGCTCTAAAAGAGCTTCATATATTACCTATTGAAGCCCGATGTCAATTTAAGCTTCTGGTACTTGTTTATAAATGTATCAACAATATTGCCCCTTCCTACCTAACTGAATTATTACAGTTCCAAACTTCATCTTACAATACAAGATCTTCATCACAAAACATGTTATTAATACCCAAGACTAAATATAAAACATTTGCAGACAGATCATTTAGTGTGATGGGACCGCGACTATGGAATACTCTTCCAGAAAGTGTAAAACAATGCAAAACTGTCACTGATTTCAAAAAGAAACTCAAAACATACTTTTTTCGAAAAACATTTATTTGACATTTTTGTGACAGATATTGTAAAGCGCCATAGAATGCATGGCAGTTATGTGCGCTATATCAAATGTAATGTGTTATGTGTTATGTTATGTTACCATACGCAGACAATGTTTGTGATCGAGCTCCATAAAGGGATTCAGTTCAAACATTCTACATCAATTAGATTAGAAGGAGAGATATTGTGTTCCAAGGTCTCAACTAATCAAATTGCCTATCGCTCTGCCTACCCTCAGCAGAAAATGTTCATCAAACTTAGTCAAGGTATTGATGTGATGAATCTATACACCAATTTTCATCACACTCACTTCATTAAAAGTAAAGTAATTGTGTCCTAAAGCATCAACCAATCAAAATGCTTGTCTACTTACCCTAAGCAGAAAATGCTCATCTTCGAACTCTATCAAGGCATTGACCTAATAACACCTACACCAAGTTTGAACACTAGCTCAATTAAAAAGAGAGTTATTGTATCCTAAAAAGTGTGACGGACAGATGGACAGTATAGACAGACAGTCCCCTGCTTTCTTCGAAAGATGGGGGACAATAATAGAAGTCATTATTAAATCTTTTATCCATATAGTCAATTTGATCCTTTGAATTCACAATAAACAAAATGATCTAAATCTCTCTCCAAAATCAAAATTATGTTTCCGTGTCAGACTTTACTGCTAATTTTAATAGCTTGTGTTATCAGTATTTAAGAAAATGTTTGATGTCAGTTTTAGTGATCATATTTAGTAACTGTTATTTCTTAAAATGAAAATACTGGCTCAATATCACCATTTCAATGACTTCACTTCCAGTTTCAGCTGTCATCATGATCAAAGTCAAAATTGGTCATATTAAAGATCGTCTAATTTTCATGTCATGACTGGAGACTTAGTCATTTCTTTGATAACGTTTGATATGAAGTTAACATATGAACTACAATTTACCATTAAACTGAGCAGAAAATCTTATTTGACACCTACACAACTTCTTTTTGTAACCTAATAGAATGTGTGCTTCTTTCTTCTAATTTTTTATGTGCCATCAAATAAATTTGAATCTAATTACACATAATGGTATAAAATATATAACTAGCTGATTCACACAATATACATCATGTTATACTAATCATATAATATTTCAACTTGAGCTGCTATATAAATACTATCACACATATCTGTTGTTTTAAATCCATGGCATCAATAAAAACAATATTTTTATAATCTGTCAGTCCTGCCCAGTGCCTTACAAATTATGTAACAAAATAAACACTAAGTATGCACCTTTATTACCAAGTAAATTGATCAATATCACCCACAAAAACACTTCAAAGCTTATATATTCTATAGCTCAATACATTTGGGCTGGGAGAACTGTGGTATTTATAGTCAAATCTGGATTCAAGAAACTGGCAGACTAGGTACATGTACTTCTTCATTTCAATTCTAGTTTCTTGACAACTGCCATCACAATGAATAACTTATCACAATATATGATTACTGTTTGAACTCCTCATCCTATTAATGTTTTAACATTATAAGACTAGTCATTGATTATCTTCCCTGTTCAGTTTTTTATATGTCTGATTTATTAGTCTGGCGTGTCAGACAGTCTACCTGTCGAGATCAACTAACTTACCATACCTTTAACCAGTGGATCACTAACTAGGCCACTAGACCAATACTTTGTGGTGGTCTGCTGAGTTTACAACACGCTTCATTCAACCATTTCATCTATTGATTCTGTGTTTTATATACCACATTTATACATTCCCAATTAAATCTATAAGACATTAGGTACAAACCTAATAACACCAGTTAAATGAAATGCTATTAAAACATTATGTATGTTGACTATTGTATTCAGCATAAATTATATCTTGCAATCAAATACTGTATAGTCTATAAGAGCTTAAAGAGGCAAAGCACCAGAAACAGAACTATCTAGTGTATAATTTTATTGATGTTGTTACATTAATAAAAACTAATAATCTGGTAATGATTGTCATTATGGGGTTATGAGAAATATGTCAAGAACATCAATATGACCACTTTTCTATATTTTGGTTATTTTGTTAACAAAAGATACTCCCAACTTGCACTTTAGTAATAATTATCATTTATCTATCCATATCCAATTAGATGACAAATTTCATACAAAGATTTAAATATTGGATACATACACAAGAATCAATAAATAAGCTTACAAAAATACATTAAAATGATATATGGAATAAAATTCCAGTGATATTTGGAATGAAAAGTGATGTAACATTATTTTGTAAGCTGATATATCAAACATGACAATAAATGGATAAATAACCAACATTCACTGTAAATCAAACATAAGGTACAAGTTATCGGTCAATATATTGTGATAAAGGCTTTGCAAAGTTTCAATCTTGCTGGTTTCCAACAACATTCTTTCATCAGGACTATTGCAGTCTAACTTTTCTATCAAGATTTTTTTCCATTTATTTTACTTTTTGAAACTTTTCTATCAAGATTTCTTTCCATTTATTTTACTTTTAGAAACTTGTAGGTTTGTGACAACTTGTGGAATTAACTGAAAGTCTGCTGTCAAGTAAGAGACGTCAGACAAGACATCAAAGGGAGAAGATAGATTGATGCCCATTTCATCAAAAAAATAAAACTAAATGGTCGCAAGTCATGAATCCTAATTTGGTTAATTTAGACAGTAAAGAAATTAAAGAAGGAAGTACGAGTGATAGATAAAAAGAATATGATAGGTATTAATAAAATAGTAATAATAAAGTTAATATAGTTAGCAAGGCAAGTAATTTTTAGTCTGGTGAATTATAATGAATTACCACCACCTGGTGGCTAGACAGGATTCATTAACTTGTGTGATAATGAGTTTATGGTAGAGTGTTGAGTATTAATATAAATTACTCTTCATCACAATTCATATATTCTCTTAGTTACATGCATATCTTTCCTAACGCATCACATCAGATCCTATATCAATGCTGTAAGAAAAATTTGCCACTTGCTAGATAACTAATAACCTCCTACTTTTCTAATGTAGACAAGCAAACACCAAACAGTGTGTTATGAAATTTACTCAAAGAGCCTACTCTATTTTGAATTCCAACTGTAAAGGGTTCTTTTCTGTGCATGCCAATAGATAAACCCCGTTTACATTACAAATTTTAAGCGTGCCAGGTACGGCACGGTTAATTTTTTTTGTAGTGTAAACGGGTAAAACACAAGCGTGCCGTACCGAGTACCGTGCCAATCTGGCCCACTGAAATGAGGTGGTCTCGGAACCGTACTAGGAACGGCTCACTTCAAATTTTCGTAGTGTAAACGCTAACCGGTCTGAATACGGATTACTGCGCCAAATGAACCTTGACCTTTTTTCCCTTCAAACCTTGACAGTTCTGTCATCAGTTCTGTCAAAATGGCTGCTCAAACTAAATCAGTCATCATAATAGTTTTCATCTGGGTAATTTGTACCTAGTACGGCACGCTTATCGCGGCCAAATGTAAACGGGGCTATAGACAAGATCCCAGTTTTTCAACCCATCCAAACAACACTGACATTCTAGATATGCAAAACTATCTTTATATGCAAAAACTGTATGAGTATAATGAAAACAAATAAAGATACCTTTTTGGATCCTATTTATAACATCTGTGTTGTCAATATCATAGAGATCCACTGTGCAATTAATAATGTGCAATTAATAATCAACTTTTATATAAGAAATTGTTTGGTTTCTTTTATGTCAGATCAAGCAGCACAAACTATTGATAATATAACCTAGTAACTACTGTACAGTGTGTAGACCAGGTACCGAAAAAGGGCTAAATTTTGGATGTTTTTGTTGTGTCCAGTTCACTGACATTTAATTAAAAGTTTTATAGACTATAGAATCTGACCCCAAAGGCTTGTAACTTAAACAATCTAAATACAGAGCAGTGCAACATGATACTTAACATCATCTGTATCAGATAAATAGGCTACAAGGTATTGTCGTTGACAAGTTGATGACATTGTCTGTGGGGGTCACATTCCTGAATTTGAAGAAAACTGGCTGATTTGCACCCAGTCCTGCGACTGTGTGCTATCAACTAATACTGATCATGACAAGTATCTCACACTGGCTTTCAGTTGTCCGCAAAATGGATAATAATTTTCATATGTTCATATTTTTATCTGTGAAAGACAGCGTGAGCCCTTGACCATGACGAGGTTCAATTTTATTAACCATAATTTATTTGTGGGAAATGCAAACTATTAAAGTTCATATATTTATATATAAATCGACAGACAAAGATTTCAAAGATATTTGTCTTAATGTTAACAGTCATAATAGAAATTGAATGGTATATAATTATATCATGAATGTGATGGCAACTACACAACTGACACAATTCATTGTAGTAAATTTTTGGAACAATTGTATGTTTGCATGACATCATTCATTCTGGAGTACTTTATAGCTATCACTTTGGCTCATACCTACCTCTCTCATGTAAAAAAACAATCCAAATAATGCTTTTATCGCATCCATTTGTCATTTCAGACATACTCTTCATATGGGGTATAGACACCTTAATTTCACTGAGTTGGCTAACTTTTTTGTAGCATGTAGCCTATAAAAAAGATTGTCAGATACTTTTGAATACACCAACGTGCAATTCTTCGATACCAATGTGATTTGTATATAGTTTCGATTTTCAGACATGCCTTTCCAAGGACAATAACCCTTATTCCTGACACCACAAAATGAATAAATGTCATGCTCTTTTTTCTAGTTTACAAAATCAAATTGACCATTTAATCAGTAAAAAATATCATAAGGTTTTGACTGAAAATATTACTTCTAATGAATCCCATTGGATTTTTAAAATTTAGAAAAATGTCAAGAAATACAAATAAGATCAAGTATCGTCCATAATACAATAAATTCATATTTATTTATTCATAATAATGTTTTCATAATAAACTGCAATGCAAACTTTCATAACAGTGCCATTTTACATAAGATGCCGCCCTAACACCTGTCCACAATTTCAAAGGTCTTATATCTCTGTAAATCCCTGAGAGTATATCTTCTTAATCCAATCTCAAATTGTATGGACTTTCATTCAATATATAAATCAGACTTATTTATATGTACTTGTTACCTAGGTAATATAACTATTTCTAGTATTACAGTTACACTGCTCATTCCAGTTTGAATTTAAACCCATTTAACACTCCTACCCGGCTCCATAAGTATTATTCATAACCATTCATACATATTGTGTCACACAAACATAAAGACATTTTATTTAAAAGATGTCCTTAAACATTAAAAGCAGCCATTATTATAAATGTGTCTGCAATATTTTTTAATGATATTTTCCTGTCTTTCTGCCCACACATACATGTCTAATTTTACCTGAGAAAACAGGTGAATACCTGCCGTCCTGACCCAGACATAGACACACAGACAGAGAATAAATAAATTAACCAATCAATATATATGAACTGGTTCAGTCCTACTGTATCGACTAGTATTTCTCCAGAGTATATCAGTGACAGACGGCTTTGTCATTATGTAGATTTAATACATAGATTATTGTAACTTTAGTAGCATTCAGCTGTTGTAACTAGAACCACCAGTTTTCAATCTTCATTTCAAACTTGGGCTACATTTTAATTTTATTGCGTTTATTCATTTGGTCCTATTCCTTTTAAAACCTTTTAGATGACATTATGATCCTTATATTGACACTGGGGTTTCTTGACAAAATTCTGAGATATTGGGATATATCCATTTGAAGTTATTTTGGATCAGATGCACTAGGATATATATTTTTTGCTTTGAATCACGTTTGGACAAAAGCGACTCAACATAGACGGTGTCAGAAATAATTTTTCGCGATATTGGGCACAAATAGTATTGTGTCTTTCAATTTGTCTATAACAAAATTTTGAAGAAATTTAGAATATTATTTTACTATAACGTTCATTAGCCACTTCAACATTTGTTCCATTTTTCTCAAATGTTAACATCAAGATTATCGATGTCTTTATCATCCCAGCCAGTGATTCCTTGTTAGTGTGACAAAATTTTGTCAGTTTATTCGAGACTTTTTCATGTGAGAGTAAGACATTCCTTTCTAGCAGACAGTACCGGTTAAATAACGTACAAATGGGAACGATAGGATTTTGCAAAGTATGATCATGACATATGGTTGTCTTTGAAAAACAAAGGGTCCTATCATTTCATATAAAGTTTGTATCAAATTTAAATACTCATACCATGGAAAATAAATACATGTGTGACTTCTCAGAGGGGTGGATAAACAGTTCTAGTAACTTTCTT
Source organism: Patella caerulea (assembly GCA_036850965.1). Classification (NCBI taxonomy): domain Eukaryota; kingdom Metazoa; phylum Mollusca; class Gastropoda; family Patellidae; genus Patella; species Patella caerulea. The sequence goes on from JAZGQO010000011.1 coordinate 22,883,586, forward strand.
GTCAAATCTAATGGGCAATGCTGAAACAGATTGTTGCAATTCAAGTCAAATCCTTGTCAGATAAATATCGTGAATGCATATGTACATATAAAGGAATGGACATTAAACTAAAAGATAGGTTGCCAGGCAATGAAACAAGAGTTGTCACATTTTTACTTTTTTAGGTAATGAAACATTTATAATACATCAGAAAATCATTAGAATTTGTTTTTTATAAAGTTCTGCCCCATGCTAACGTTTAGTATACGAAACATTTAATATCATGGATTAAGCTGTTCAGTTATCAAAATTGTTTGTCTCAAGACCTTAAACTCTGTGAATCAATCTGACGTCAATCAAGTGATAAGTTTGGCCTCTAGAGTGTCACAAGATATTTTCAAAGTGATCAAGGGAGATAACTTTAGCAGTAATTATCGAAATCACTGAAAATCAATAGGCTTCTTCATCTCATGACCTGAAACACTGTGTATCAATTTAAAGTCATTCAGATATCAACTTTGGCCTCTAGACCATACACAAGATTTTTGAAAGTGTTCAAGGGCCATAACTCTGGCAGTAATTATCTGAAATTGCTGAAAATCAATAGGTTTCTTCGTCTCATCACCTTAAACACTGTGTATAAAGATAAAGTCAATTGGATATTACCTTTAGCCTCTAGAGTGGACGGACAGGGGCTAAGACAATATAAGACCACATTTCAATGTAATTTTTAATTTGAAAGGAGGCTTCTAGAAAAATTTTATCTATCTTTTTTAAGAACATAAATATAGGTTGTCAGGCAACGAAACATACGCCCACAGCAGCTAAATCGTCCAGGCAGACAACTCTTGGGCAGTCAACAAGAGTTGTCGCATATTAAGTAATTATCAAAAATCATTAGAATTTGTTTGGTTTTTATAAAGTTCTGCCCCATTTAATATTATGGATTTAGCTGTACAATTATCCAAATTCATTGAAAATCAATATACATGTTTGTCTCAAGACCTTAAACTCTGTTTCAAGTTTCATCAAAATCTAATTAAAATTGTGACCTCTAAAGGGTCCACAACCCTGGTATACAATATTATTACACTATTCGCATACAAGCTGCGCTCATTTTGTCAGGCAATTTTGGTCCAATTTTCACGAAATTCAAACTCAACCTTGATGATATAATCAAAATTTTTTTTTTTTTTAAATCGGATAATAATTGTGACCTCCAGGGGGACCACAAAACTATACACTAAGTTTCATTCCTCTCTATTAGATAGTTAAAGTTATCATAAATCCCAAAGTATCGACCTATGAAATTGCTTAGCTCTGCCCAGCTTTAACTCGAAATGTTAATCATTGAACTTGGTCAAGGCATTTACCTAATGAATTCTACATCATGTTCAAACAATCTACCTAACCTATGAGCATAGCCTGGACCAATAAAATTGATTATCGAACTTCTTAGTCAAGATAACGATATTCATCATGAATCTATATTCAAAGTTTCATTCCTCTCACTTCATTTTAACCTAAGCATCAACCAATCGGATGGCTTATCTCTGCTTACTGTAAGCTGACAATGTTCATCACGAACTTCTTGTAGACATTCATTGCCTACACCAAGTTTGAACATTCTAAGGAGATTTATCTGAGATATGACATTTCCACTATGTAAAATCTTATCAAAGAAAATTAAAAATTAAAATTCATTAGTTGTTTTTGTTAATTAATTTCTAACATTCATAACTGCTTAGTATATAGAAATTTCTCTGAAATCAATTCAAATCTCCTCTTGAGATTAAAATCAATTTTCATGTCTAGCCGATCAAATATGCTAAGGTAAGCTAGGTGATATCGGTTGAATAATAAACTGTGTTTATTCCTGTATAGGAGGATGCTTTACATTGTGTTCATGGTACAAAGAGCTTCAATGTTGGAGTTGTGGAGGGAGTTATTCAGACAAGCCATATGATAATCGACTTGCCAACACACCAGGCTAATATCCTGACAGAAGGTTGCCAATAGCAACCACCCAAACACAGACAGAACAACTGGCTGACTGAGATAAAATACTGTGCTGTCTGCTGTTATCGGGTCATGGGTTCTACCATTACAATAGTGGTGTAATTCTGCTTCCTCTTCTTATTAACTCCACCATAACACTTGTTTCATGGCTGCAAGCATAATGCTGCTTTTCACCATTGCAAATCTGTACTTTACTAAATGTTCAAATTAATTTGCCCAATCTTTTCTTTATGATGTAGATAATTAGTATTCTTGCTATCTATCATCTTAATTATATAGATAATTTAAGAAAACAAAATTTATGTCATTACTCGAATATGGATTTCAATTATTCCAGATAAATCTTTCCAATGATCATCTGTAACTGTTATGTAAAGTTTTTTGGGAGAAAAGAAATGAAGTTGACTGTATTGTCCTACTTTTCTACATCAACGGGCGGCCTTTTCTTATTTTGAATTTTAACTGTCAACAGAATTTTTCACGTCCTCAGTATTTTTATGCCATCCAAACAACTAGACGCTGTTCCTTACCAGGCCGTAGGTCCTGCACCCTGTCTTCATTAGCACACATGAAGAAGACATTGGGAAACCACACCAGAAAATCAAGAGGAAAAACCCTGTGAGCAAATCCGAGACCTGGTAAGCAAGTCAGCGCCTTAGTAACTACTGTGGCTCCGGATGGTTTCAGAAGAGAGCCTTGAGATGGTAGCAGTAGGGGCTTCTGTTACAACTTCTAATGACAGATCTAATGTTTTACGAATAAATACCTTTTAAGTTTCAATTGCATGAAAGTTCTAAACAAAGACGATAAAACTCTATCTTCCTCAATCTGAAATGTAAATGATTTTCTTAAATTATAAAACTTCAAGTAACGGGTACTCAGTCAAAACTCCACAAAAATGACACATCATATTCCAATAAAGATATATAAAAATGTCAAAAAATTCTAATTTTGTGTGTGATCTTTCTCCACAGACTAACTTTATGGTCGTTATCTCATCCTCTGTTGAATCAAGAAAAGAATAGGAAATCATATTTATGCACATACAAATAGTGTTTAATACGATGAGTGATGCACTACCATGACACCTCATATATCATACAATTCAAATTCTACGTCTGCTAGCAATTAAAGAACCACAATCAATCCTGCTTAGTTTAATTCCATAAAAAAACACACGAATATTTCAATAAATTTGATCAATTTTCTATATTTCTTTTTTATCCTGTCTAATCCTTACAGACATATTTTTTTTCTTCATTAAAGCCACAATAATTATCATACATGATTGATCTTGATATCTACTTCACATAATATTCAAATACCAATAATGATTGATTCAAAAGGTAGAAAAGAAGAACTTTTCCCCTTTCGCTGCTAGATCTATTTTCCTCTCCGTTCAGACTTCTTCTGTCTGTTTAATAACTTGAAATTCATAATCAGAAGTCTATGTATGTCAATATCCTTTTAAAATATTTCATTTATTTTTCTATTATTATTCAATCATCACAACAAAAAACCTCCTAGACATCTCTTATTTCTATATGTGCGGGTATCTATTTCTATTTTTTCCATAAAATAATCCAAAGCCCTCTCTTAATCTTGGTTGCTAAAAGAGAGACACATAATACTTCAAAGACAATTTAGTAAACTGATGTGAGCTAATCATTTTGTTTAAAGTGCACATAAAATGGCCCTGAAAATTTCTCTATATAAGCAGTCCATGGTTATTTTATCCACTTTACAGCAAATTCAATCCGACTAAAATTAATTCAGCTATCTTTATTCAAAGTCGCAAAAATAGACCTCCCGTAAAAACGACTTTGCCAATTATTCAAAACACTCTTAATGCCCTCAGACGCCAGTGACATCACAGTGACCGAATGCATATATTCGGAATTTTGGACTGCACATGATGGTAGATTGTATTAAAACTGCTGCCGTGAGAAAACAGAACGGCCGTACATAATGTAAACAAATTTTAAAATGGATCTTGAATTAAAATGTATTACAAAACAAATTATTCCGTAGTCAATTGTTTTATTTAATATGGGGGGTTTAGGAATCAGTCAGGCGTTAAGAAATACACACACCGGATGTGTATAGGTAATTAAGCAATCGTTCGTAAAATGTTCACTGCATATCACTGTTGTGACTGTAGGTTGCCAGTCAGGATTTGAATTGTTTACAAACGCATTCCACTCTTTCCGTACGATTTCATCCTTGGGAAATTTATGAAACGCCAGTACATTATTCCCCTTTCCCTTACTGGAATTTCCACAACTCTCAATAGCACAATGGTAATATGGCATCTTGAAATACACTCGGTAATCAACTCAAGACGAGAAAGGTCGGCTTTTGAAAATGCTTTGACTGATAAAGTGATATGTAGCTTACATGTAAATAATTACGCGTCAATGATTACGGCAGTCAAATGTTTATTGGACCGACAAAAAAACTGACTGTGTGTATAATTGCACGGGCAGTGATATATTGTATAGATGATGTGTATACTATATGTAGTGCCTGTGACATCACCAGCCAATCAACCAAATAAAGGTTGTAATTGAAAATTTGAAAACCGTTTTTGGCAGTCGGATACTAAAACGTAAATATCTGAATTAATTCTAATCAGTTTAGTTTGATCTTGCCGTAAAATGGATTTTGTAACTATTGAGTACCCGTACGTAAAAATTTTCTGAATCATTTGATGTGGTCTTTAACTAACAAAAAACATTTGTCAATTAAGCCCGACATTAAGTTTTTCTTGATCTAACGGGTTGATGTAACTTGTGTTTTTTTATTGCAATGATGCTCCATCAGTAAATCATACTTTTTTTTTTACTTTAATTCTAAGACTATTGTATTGACTGTAGAATAAAATGATAGAAACGACCATAACGTTCACCTAGATACAGCTTGCTTCTTTTTTTTTAAGTCAATCACTTCATGTCTGCTAAGATAAAGTAGAGAAAACTAGAAATCATCTTTCTTAACAAGAAGCCACTGGTGTCAAAAAAATAACTAACTTCCAGAAAATGTGTAGTGACCCTAAGTAAAAAGATGCGCTTCTCACTAATGAATACCATTGATCTATAGAAATTTAGTGTCTGATTGAAAAACAGTAGGGTTATTTATTCTTTTGATACAGTCTGTGACAATTCAATCGAGACCTGTCAGTCTCTCAACTCCATTAGGTGTGTTTAGCTTCAATCTTTACTCACAGCCAGTCAATGAAATCAGACTATACATGTCTGAAAGCTGGAGTCAAATTCTCTTTCTATGAAAGTAGAATACATGGCAATTATTTTCTATCCTTTTTCCAACATGGTGGCGTCTTTCTTTCTGCAAATTATTCTCCTTCCAGCATTAATGTAATAGGTTTTTTCTTAAAAAGATGGTCAACCAGGAAATGAGGTGGACAGATTAATAACTTTGACAGGAGATGATGTATACCAATTCTTAATGTTGAGACACATACTGGTGTAGTAATTACTATCTGTATTAATGAAGTGTTAGATAAGGGAAACTTGTTAGAGATTTATTTACAGTCTGATATAAGTTTGAACAACATTGCTCAATTATATAGTAACTTGAAGATCTCTTAGAGGTCCACATTAATCACTTTTAACAGTTCTTGTAGTTTGTTAATTATAATTTGTACACTTAAAAAAATAATTTTATTTTTAGAGTAAATTGCAGTATATTTGCAATCAATTACAGGAAAGATATACACAAAAATCACAACTAGTACTGTTATGGCAATGTTTATTATTACATGTACCCAAGAGTTCAGTCCTCATTTGAAATTAATGCATTCTTTACAATATGATTTTAATTTACAAATCCAGTGTGGGGAATAGATTTTATGTCTGTTTTCAGTATTGAAGTGTTTATTTTCACCACACAATTTCCAATTACAATTAGATTATAATAACACATGCCTACGTTTCTTTGATTCTAAATAAAATTACAGTGGAGCTATTTAAAATCTGACTATAAGAAGTTTATGAACTGTAAAGAAGCGTGGAATTGGTTTAAGGGCAAGTAAGGACTTCCGCACTTTCAACAAGAAGTCTGACAGGAAACAATGGAATCATTACTGCATCTTCGGCTTTGCCTGCAGGGAACTTCAAATACACGTCTGTCTCATGATAATTCTGGTGTGACTTTCTATGTGAAACTTTACACTATCAAATAATCTTTCAATATGCATAAGGTCAACTAGACATCAACAACCCCTAAAAACCAATCACAAAAATCTTCAACATGCATTTAGTTTATGAATTAAGTAATGTAGTGTTATTGCCAACTGTCTATTTTGTAAGATGGCAATTCTAAAACCCAAAGTCCATTACAAAATGCCAAGATGGTACACTTTGTTTTATTTATGTTGTATCTCGTAGTTTTTACTGATGTGGACCGGTTCAGAATACAAATAAAATTTCCTACACGTCACATACCTAATTTACCTGTTTGTTTTTTTCTATTTAAATAATGGCAATGTGACAGTTGACTAAAAATGTTCAAATTCAAATGATGTTATGTCCTACACCAAAACAACTTCAGACACACATGGATACAACCTTCAATTTTGAAGTTAACGTAAATTTATGTTTTCAACACTGAAATTTCTTTCCGTATAGAAAAAAAGAATATTAGAAGAGATTTGTTTGGAATACCATATAGCCGCTGCTAGTTGCAGTTATCTCATTTTTATGTCACAAAAACAAGCATTAACTAACAATACAATTAGCTTCTAAATCAACATATGGAGGATTTTTTTCGCTGATATAGAGATGATAGTTGCATTATAATAATAATAATAATCGTTTTCTATAGCGCTTATTTACAATCATTAGCAATATGTTCATGCATAGAGATGTTAGAATCAAAATGAACACATCAACAAGCTTACAGTACATACAACAGATTATACAGATCCAGATTAAACTAAAATCCTCTTGTTTCAAATACAGCAAGAATCTCCTTGAGCTACTGTGAACAAATCATTAATACTCAAAGATAACAGTTTGATACAGAAGAAAGGTGTTTCACAATAATATTGCTATGGGCAGGGATCAAACATCAGGCTATGAAGGTAGTGACAAACCACCAAGAATTTCAAGAAAGATCATCTGATAATGACTTCTTATAACAGTTCTTATTTTCTTCTGTCACAGTTGGAAAGCAGGTTCTGGATATTTAGCCAAAGGTGAAGTCAATGAACGACTGTAGCTTGTGATTCGTGTTTGGTGTTTACGTTCTGTTGAACAATGTCGGGTGACATAGAAAAAGATTCTACCTAAATCATATATTTTAAAATAGTGCACACATCTTCACATAAAATTTGTGTAGTTATCACAGCATATATCTCCTACCTTGACTACTTTAGCCAATTTTATTTTAACATTGTAGTGGAAAATATTTGTTAAAGATTTAGTAATCAGACATGCCATAAACCTTTACATTGTAAAGATGATGTTTGCATGTATTTAGGCTCAAAGGTTGGAATTCAGATATTCAGATCAATTCATTGTCATATTAAATTTTGACAAAATCAAAGGTTAGCTTTTTCCAGATTTAGATAATATTCATATAAATATTTGTGAACTTTTTTGCCCAGACAACAATGATTACACCAAATTACTTTATTTGTTATCAGAATTCAAAGAAACAACTCTTAATGAAATTTCATGGGAATTTTATTAAATGGCCTATATAACCTAATGACTACTGACATGCTCACACTAGCTGCCATTTTTCTTTCAATTTGTCTTACACATCAGAACTGCAGTCGTTGTAAGATAACTATTAATGCCAGTCAATCTTCATGGGTTTTTTTTATTAAAAAAGCCGAGATAATTTAAAATTTTACGCTAGGATTAACATATTCATTACTTAATACTTCAAACAGTCAGATCTTCAAGAGCATCACTTCTCTCCCCACAGCGCTTCAAATGATTTTTTAATTGTAACATAAATATCTATCCCAAGTTCTAATAATGAGTGCTAACGAAAGTGTTTAGAAACGTAATCATTTTGCTTATGGCACCATCATAGTTAAAGCCAGTGGTTATAAAACACAAAGTTAAATACTTCATTTTGTTGCCTTAGTAGCCATTTGACGTCCTTAAAGATGATAGTATTTGATTAAGTAGTGAACTGATGGACCTATTAGTAACTAGTTAAGAGATGCTAGTATAGAATAAAGTAATAACTCTATAATGATGTTTTGTTAGTAATTTAGGTTCATTATCAGTCTCTGTAGACTAAGCAACTGAAGACTACATATTATAGGTTGCATCAATAGGTTCTGGATTAATCTATGTAGCTTTTAGTTTTGAAACAGATTCCATATAATCAGTAATTTTCTTCTTGGGAGGATGTTCTTCTCAAAAAAACTTAAGGCTTCACAAATTTAATGATGTCACAATTTCAAGATAAATGTAATCCGTCTGGTGTTTACATGACATTGTGGATCGCAGACAGGCGAACATAGAACAGCAGCAATACAATTTGCTAAATGTGAACATGTTTTCTAAACAAGATTAGCTTAAGAGTCAGGCATACAGAGCCACAAGACTCATCAAAATCTAATTTCGTCATATCAAAATTTGAAGGCTTTGTCACGAAAACACTGTTGAAGTCATTTAAATGTCATAATTATAATATAGTGCCTGTATCTTAATGAAGAAAACTATAATTAATAGCTTTAATGGTTTACTACAATTGAGAAAGATGCCTTATTAAGTAAAATCAATTGTCAGATAATATAATATTTTTGACAGAGTCAATTTACTCTTCTTCACTGGTATATTTCCGCACCCTTGTGGTTATCAGACAAATGTGTCTGTGACTCACTTCTCGTAATTTTATTACCAGTATTAAAGTAAATTAAACAGGATCTACCAGTCTCTCTATTAAATATGTCATCGATATAGATTAATATATATCATAATCGATTTAAAAAGAATTTAAATGTAGATTCATTTACACAAAACGAAAATATGCACATACAAGCTTTTCTGACTTCATTATGTCTTTTTTAAGTATATCTTTTCGCAACAAATGGCGTAATTCTATTCTATGATCTTTTCAAATTATGGATACCTGTAGGTAACAAGTATAGTAGTCTATTTGGTCCCTTGAGGGCTATGTCCCTATCAATGTCATACTAATATCATATATAAATAGCCATCTACATAATGCTGACATACTGTGTTCATGTAATCTTATTTATAGATAAACACTGGAGGTTCAAGTTATCACAGCTGTGGTAACTTACCTTTAAAAATAAAATACTTGTCTCTTCCTAAATATAGACACTACAAATCAACTCTTATTATGGGAGATATATTTTTACAGGGAGGCACACAAATCAATCTGAAACCAGAAACTAAGCTTACCCAATCACTGTCAATGTCTTCAAGTCTCCATTATTACATAGTCACTAACTAACTGATAACCATCCACTGTTAAATTAACTAATTTCATCATTCCCTCCATACACAAAACATAATATTTACTTAGCACTATAACACACACAAAAAAAATCCAAAATGGTATCTTGTGTCACTAAGCAAGTAAAATCGCTAAGTTGAGCACATTGTGGGTAAGACTTTCCACGATTTAGGACCTGTCACCCCTGCAAAGTTCAAGTTGACTCTTCTAGACTGTATGAAGCATAACCAAGCTATTTATAACCACCGGTTTGTGGTTTGACTAGACAGAACACCAGTACAACTTTAACATACTGACACGCTGGCAAAGTAAGAAACACAAAATGGTCCACCCGTAAACATGTGAACCAAACTACACTGTATTTATACTAGTCTTTAAGTAGTCAGTGAGCCACTTTCTACTACCCTTTCTGTACATTATGAAAACTACAAGGCCTATTTATGTACATAATTTACAAAACTAAACAGCTTTACAAACCATCACCAAGCCAGACCGTTTTAACAGGTAAAATGACTAATTTTGCTTATTGGACGTTGTATAGTTGTCTATCTGCCATCTAGTGGTCTATGTCTGGTGTGTAGACGTAAAGTCTATTGATTACTGGCTGTTATACCAGTCTATCCTCCTACATACATAAATACCTATATTATACAAGTTTTATAACCAGATGATGTTAACACCATTTAACTATATATGCTTACTCCAACTGAGGCTACGACTACAAATAGATTTTTCAACTTTGCATTTTGTGACAAACTTTATTCTCAGTAAAGTGTGAAATAACATTTTTTATCCCATCTTTCAAAGAAAGATGGTAACTATCAAAATGGGTTCGTCAGTCTGCCCGTCTTACTTGTCCATCAGAGACATGAAACCGACAATCTTTTCTCTACTTTGGATAGTGTTAACACGTGCATTTTCCTTTCGGAAGCATTTCTCTCACCTATAAATTCTGTAAACTAAACTAATAAGATCCTCAGCTTTATATTTGTTCCATCAATTTAACTTGATATAAACTGTAAGCAAAACAGACTGTAAGTTTGTATAAATATTTGCATTCCCACCTAAAGAATTAAAATCAGGTTAGTAGCCAAATTGCACTGCACTAATAACTTCTGTATTAAGATAGAAACATGGTCTTCTAACAAGAATAAGAAATATATTACAACAACTGTGTTGAGGGAAATTCTAACTGGACTTTGTGAACCCACCTACTCTTCATCACATTCCAACTGTCAAGGGTTCCTTTACATGTGCGGCAACCTTTGTCAATTGCAACGAATAATGCATTAAAAATATTTGGGTAATTTTGAAATTGGCAAGAAAAATTTAATAATATTGTACTCAATGCAATGATGTTTGTGGATATCATAAATTAGTAACAATATTGCTACTTTAAGCTAATACTATCTACAGCATTCAATTCATACCATGGTAGTATAAAGGTGCTAATTTGGATTGTCTGTGATTTATAAAGTCTCAACTGAAAAGAAAATCGCCTAACTTGTTAGATGAGCAAATGACAATTAAAGTACATCAGATTTTTCAGAAAATCATTCATAGAATACACATCATGGTGGCCAAGATTTCGATTATTTGGAAGTTGAATCAACTACTAAGCAATGATCATGTCTTATCTAAATGGAAGTAGAGGAAGATTGTAAAGATGTCTCAAACTGTATAATGGCTTGAGATGTCCAATACTTTGTCTGATTGCAGACAGCACAACAAGATATATTTACCCTATTCAACCATAATTAGAACCACAGTAATTTAATGATTTCAGTTCAGTGGCTTCATCCACCTACATCTTCAGCGACATCCAACATCCTCACTATATTAAACCACACAAACTTTGTCAAAATAATTTTTCAGACATTTAAAATTTCCCTTGCTGTACATAATTTCACACAATTAGAGACCATAGAGTAACATTAAAGTTTCCTTAATCGACAAAAGGTTACGTTTTGTTAGACTGATTTCCTTCAGGGAATTCAGAATGTCTCATTTTTTTTGCAAACACTATCCCACTACAAAATATAGGTCTAGGTTTGTAATTACCAAACTTTTAAATCTCATTTTCGTTTCCATCCCCCCAAAAAAACATAAGTAGTAATACTGTGACAAGACAACTTTTTTTTTCTAATAAATATATATGATTTATACACAGAGACTGAGATACCAATAAAAGGGAAAATATTGATATTCAATAAATAAAAAATGAAACATTTTAAAATTACCGTTCTTCCAATCTTACAGCTTTTCCATAAAAGTTATTTATCAGTGACTATTTTGCATTGTAAACTTGACATATATGTCACTTTGTACTGTGTCTATATAAATATATTTCTTAATTGGAGATCTTTAAACATTTCTATTTTCGTCCAAAACAAATATTTAAAGAATTATTAACTAAGGAATAAAGTCAAACTAAATTATAAAGAAAATCTAAAACCTTTTTATTTTAAATCAATGTGTCTGACATCCAGTATGTCGTAATTACGATACAGTAGTTGGCTGAAGCATATTCAGTGTCATTCACAAAATTATCAGGATATCAGAAAGAAAGAAACAGTTTCAAAATTTATTGTAACTTAGTCTATTTGATCGATACATCAATTTGCCACATTTTAAACACTCAGAACCCACATAGCGAAACCATGTTTTGATGTGATGTAAGTTTATATTGCTTCAAGGTTTCCGTTGAGAACCAGAGTTAATACTTCAAGAGTTGATCTGACCAACAAACTGACCGCCAATCTGACCTTATCAGCTCACTTTGACCATGGCAGGTTTAATGAACTCAGTCTTATTTAGAAGAGAATGAGTGGCTTACATTTAATTCTGTCTAGAAGAGACAATGCCTTAAGCTATGTCTTGCGTCTGTCCAAGAGTAAAGTGTTGAATGGACTATTTAATCTAGTTTTTAACACAAGAATTATTCAATTAATTTCCACCGTAGATTACTGAAAGATATATATTCAATTTCCAGTTTCAATCAATTTTTCATTACAAATTTCAAAGTATTAAAATTTGTTATCAAGGTAACAGTTAAAAGCAAGGAAAATTAAATGGCTGGGAATTTGCGAAAGAAATATTTTAAATTACTTGTCCGATTTTCTTTTTTACTTCACAACAAGAAACAAGAATTTCACATTACGGTACCACATGTGTCGACCCCCCAGGTGTGACCAACAATGAAAAAACAGGAGAATTGACCATAGGCTAGTACTAAATGTCTTATTAGTACATTTACACTGGGCTGTGTATAGTCCGATTCGGTTTGTTACATAATTCCAATCTGTCGTTTTTTCGGGAAATATCATCATGAAATGATGAAAAACAATTGGTCGAGAAAGTTCATCTCGATTTTTCGGCATGGTTTCCCCTTGTCAGTGATGTGATACAGAACTGAGGGCCTGACAAGGACAGCGGCTAAAGATCCCTTGGCAGTTGGAATTTGATAAGAGTAGGCCGTAGCCCCGCTGTACAGGCAAAATTTCCCTCATAGCACACTGTAGGGCGTATGCCCGTCTTCCATTAGCCCAGGGTAGGTGCATTTCACCATTACAATATACTTTATTTATTCCAAACAATACTAATAGGGCAGTCAAGCGTATTCATGATTAAAATTTTCTGGTCAAATTCAGCTAATCTTTGGAAATTAAACTAGTATTTGGCATATGACCATTTTAAGTAAGAAATTTCCTCCATTCGGGAGATTGGCAAGAGAAAGGTCGCAAATCTGTGAGCCTCATGGAAAAAACGGCTAGTTGACACGCCTAAGAGGTACACCAAGACATATCGGAAGTGATCAGATTATCACTTTACACATTGAATAAAAGATGATATTTAAATCAAAACAAGACCTTAGACTTTAGTCTATGACAATTGTTATTTTTGCTGACAAACAGTGAACAACTCGAGAAATTAGTGAAATATGTTTGAGATTCCAAAAACTGTAATTAAGAAATACCACTCATTGTTGGCGCTGATATAGTACCTATCGCCGTTAAGCTGTGGAATCTTCCAAATTGGAAGTTCCAATGTGAATTTTCCAATATTACTTGTCACTGAGATCTGATTTTTGTGGTAGTCAATTATAATTAGTAGCTTAAATCTTGCATTCAGTTAGAAATTTGGACTATGTGTAATACGTTGGTACTTTTTGTTTTTTGACATAAATAGAAAAACTGGGTGGCTGTTTTAGCTGCATACACTGACACTGTGCAAGTGTTGTGGCAAAACCAGTAGTTATGCAGTCTCTACTCAGCTTGAAGTCTGGTCATTTCTGAATGCACATGCATGGGTAGCACTTTTTAAAATGAATTCCACTTATCAGAAAGTCTCTTCTTCAATGGCTTATTTCTCCCTTGCCATTTACTTGTCTGACAGCTATGCCAGGGCTTTGTATGGTGGTACCCAGTGTGAGCATATAAAAAAAAAAGGCAACTATTTTAAGTTTTAATCAAATTCTGCAAGGATATGGACATTTTTAATTATAATTTAATGGTGGTGGGTTATATACATCTTATTTAAACACTCATAGCAGCTGATGTCTTCCTATACGATATATTGTCTAACTTTAACATATGTTTTTGAACTGTACAGTCATCAAGACTTTTATTGATCTTACTGTTTCATAATCATCTTAAAGTATTTTCTACCCTGAAGATAGTTTGTGCCAATAGTTAACTGATATTATAAGAGCTTATTACTTGACAATGTTAGAAGTCATGGATCGGTTTGCATTAATTTAGGTTTCAGTTCCCAAGAAAGATATGGACCTCTGATCAAAAGATAGCTATTTTCATCATTAGTCACCCTGAAATATTTACATGGACTGTGCTCTTGATGCAAGTCTCTAAAATGCTAATGGTTTAATGGTCTCATAAGATTTCACAAATTTCAGTTTTCTAATTTTTATAAGTTTTTAAAAGATGAATTACAAAGTTTGACAACCCCCATAAAATGGATTTCAAGGAATGAGAACCATCTGAAATTCTTAAAGAGTTCACAGCAAATACTCAGTGAAACTTTTTATTCGTTTACAACTTATGCAAACATCACAAGATAGGTACTAGTTAGAACAAGGAAAATAAGTTTACCCAAGTTGAGCTCAAGTTTCATTGAAAACTTCTACAAATCAATAAAAGTGTTTACCTGCTAAATAAGAGATAGCTCTTCCAGAAAAGAAGGAAACCTTACTATAAGACAAACTGTCTGTGAATGTTGAAAATACTGGACAACACTGTCTGCATATCAACCATTTTTAAATAAGATGACAGTGACAATAAGATACGTCCAAGAGAATCAGTCAGCCAATTTGAAAGATAGGTTGCCAGGCAAAGAAACATAAGCCCACAGCAGCTAAATCGTCCAGGCAGTCAACAAGAATTGTCGTAAATTTTTAATTTTGCCTTTAATGAAACATTTACACTAAAATCTGATTAAGACTAACAACTCATTATGTAATTATCAGAAAAATCATTAGAATTTGTTTGGCACATGCTAACGTTGAGTATAGAAAATACTTAATATCATGGATTTAGCTGTTCAAGTTATCAAAAATCCTTTAAAATCGATTTACTTGTTTGTCTTAAGACCTTCAACTCTGTGTTTAAATCTAAAGTCAATCGGATATTATCTTTAGCCTCTAGAGCATCCACAAGATTTCTCAAAGTGATCAAGGGCCATAACTCTGGCAATAATTATTGGAAATTCGTGGAAATCAAAAGGCTTCTTTGTATCATATCAAATCAAAAAGCATACACAGTTAACTCAAATATAGATAATAAATATATTAAAGTCAAATCAACCCAGACATAGCAAGAAATGTCCTGTAGAATAATTAGCCATGTCCATGATTAAGATGAGAAGCAGACAAAACATGATACCCCATTGACATTTGATGTGATTCACTGTGACAGACAGATTACATGCAATCTCCCATAATGGCATAATGTTTATTGTCATAGAGTCTGGGAGTCAAGTTCTATGGCCTTCTATGAAAGCTGTATAAACTTAGGTATATCCAATAATCAGCTAACAAGATTTATTGCTAGTGTCCTTATAGGGAAACTTTCTGTTAATAACTATTAAGCCAGTAACATTAATACAGTTGTAATACTGCAATGGACATCTTAATAGGAAGAACATACAACGAATAAGAAGAACATACAACAAAGATCAAATCCTGTGAAACTGTATAGGAACATCTTAAATGAGCTCAGTTACTACCATTGATAAGTCAATCATGATGATATATAAATGTATTAACAAAGAATTACGTCTTGAATTCCCATCACTGACCAGCCACACAATTTATTAATAATGCTACTTAAATGGAAATTTTTCTATCCAATTCTGTCCAAAAAGCATTGGATAAAAAGTCTGTATCAGATTAAATAAAAGATGTCTACAGCTGATTCTGGAATCATAGCAGGGGTACTTAAATAAGATGGCAATCAAACAAGGTTGTCCGACAGGCCAAAGAGTCAAGAATACCAGGGGGTGGAAAAAGATAAGTTAATGACTAATTATACAGACAGTCAAAACTCTGAATACTAAGTAAAAAGTTGTTTCTTCAATTAAATGTAAACCAGGAAAAGCTGATGACATGACTTAATTAGGAGTAAGAACTACCATTGTATTTTATGACTTGTCTGACTTTTATCCAGTATATGAGGAAAGTTTCTATTTTAATGAAGGGAAGGGGGGGGGGTTTACACTGTTCTTTTCTTCATTAAATTCATCTTCTTACATCTCCGGAAAGTTTTGTTCGAAAGGCAGTGCATTGTATTCTTTACAGAATACCCGATATAATAGATAATTGAACACCCTGGCACCCAATACCTGTAAATATAAAATTTGGTTGAAAATGCTTGAAGGTTAAAATTGAACTAGTTTGTGCTTGACAGAAATAACAACATTGGCCTATTCTGTTTTACTATAGGTTCAATACATGTCTTAAAAGATGGTATGATAGCAAAGATTACCATATCAACACCATTAACACAGAGAAAACATCAGAGCTCTTCTATATGAGTTGTAGATATAGGAATTCTCAATGAGAAAATAAAAATTTATTGTACTAAAACTCAGCATTTGGCAGACGGTGTCAAACATAAAAGGTATTAGAAATACGACACATTATAATTAATTCCTTTAGACTCAATATTGTGCTGTCTTAGCATTTATTTTTATTATTTTAATGTAATCATTGTATTACCATCTACAGACTAATAAAAACTAGTCAGTCTAGCTACTGATATTAATGATAGATAATTATGAAATTGAACACATAACCGAATAAATAATCGTCTGCCAGCACTTTCAGACATATATAGATCTGATGAATACCATTTCATTCTGTCTGGCTGCAGGCTTAATATTAGAAATTCAGTTTTGTCCAGACAGAAATCTACTCGAATTCAATATACAAATGTGAGCATCAAATTATCATTTAGCGGAGCATCATTATCGTTACGCAAGCTTGACACAGAGTACTTGGTATAATGGAATTAATTTCCTCATTACCCGTCCACTTAGACAAGAGATCGTCCAGGAAAATCTGCCACATTTGATTTGAACTTGATCCTATCCTAGTCTTTCAGACGCAATCAGTCGACACTAGCCTATATGCAGTTAATACAGTTGTGGTCGCAATTACTGCTTGGTCACACTAGAAAGAAGGAAAGGCTTCATTAAATGTTCTGTTGTTCCAACAGACTGGCTTATACCGGACAAATGGCACATTCTGCTATTTGCTCAGTGACCTTAGACGATCATTGTTTACAAAGCTAGGAAATTAATCATTTGATTTTTCTCAATACTTTCCATTTCTACCAAAATGAGTTTGATTGATGAAATTGCATTGTCAATACCGTAATGTTTTTCTTGACTAAAGGAAAAAGTGATGAAGTACCAATTTCCATTAATTACATTGAATTTCTTTTCGATCAGTAGGTCTATTTATCAATCGTTCAGTGTCTATACCCTGGCTAAGAATAGATAGATTAAAAGTGGTCTATTAGTAGCGACGGAGACCGGGAGGTGGTGAGAAATGCCGAGATATATAGAGAAGAAAAAAGAAGTTGTTAGTTTGTTTCATCTAATCAATGACACCTGTAGCTTCATCTTACAAATCACCTTTAAATGGTCCAGCGGGTAGGACGGAGGAAAAAAACAATCGTCTACAGACTGTCTGGCCAATAATTCACATAAATGAGCTTTACCATCACTCTATCAGAACCATCAATAAATTTTACAGGCACAATCAAATTGAATTTCAACCAGATTTAGAATTACTGAAAAATTCTACACATGTTCAAACAACCTGGAATCAATCACGATTATAGAAATAGTTCTATTTTGAGGTGAGAAAAGGGTATCTTATATGATAAGAACTAATTTCCCTTCTCATGAGAAATGGTTCTAATTTAGCATGAGAAAGAATTATAATTTAGCATTGAAAAGAGTTCTGTTTAATCTCAACAAGAGTGATCTGTGTCCTATCTCAATATGAGAAAGTGATCTATTCTAATCTCAAAAGGACAGAGTGATCTGTGTATTATCTCAATGTGAGTGATCTGTTCTCATCTCAATTTGAGCAAGTGATCGTGTCTAAGAGTTCTGTCTAACCCCAATTTTTGAGAGGCTGGTCTGTGCATAAAAGGGTTCATGAGAATCCATTTTTCGAATTGAAGGTTTCATCTTTGATTAAAACATACACAAGGCACAAGTTCTGTGTCTTAATTCCAACACAAGAGAGTGTAATGTCTGATTTCAATACTTGTAAAAAGAGCTGTGAAATTCAAATAAAATAAAATCATGTATAACATGTCTGACTGTTACCTATTCAAAAGATACAAAATTTCCTACCTGTCCTCAATTGGTTGCTAGAAAATTAAATATTCATTAAGAGTATTTTGTTGAACAATGAAAAACAATTTTGAGGCTAGACAATATTTCAACTATTCATTAACAACTAATTTAATATGTTCAACTCTACAATGAAATGGTGACCACACACCACTCAAGAGTTTTGTCCAGACATACAACAAGGTTGTCCAGTCTTCACCTTAGATGACCAAGGGATTAACTTATTTATTCGACATCAATTGCTTTATTCTCAGTGGGAAATATAAGCCGACTTTATATAGTCTCTGTCCAGTAAAGACTAATTTTTGTTGGGTGGATTATAGTCCTACTACAATATGTGGCCATCATTGTTGATTAGAACATTTCTAAGTCTAGTCAGTCAATTTGCTTCCATTCTGCTTACTTAGCAGATTTGATAGAGTCGTAGACTTTACATTGGCAGGATTGAGGTGAGGAGGCGGCGGGTTGGTAAATCAAACTAACTGTTGTAGCTGACTTATTCCCCCCAAACCAATCAACAAGTTAGTTATACCACTGCTATCAATATCATCGTCAGTTTGACAAACAAAGACACCAACTTGTCAAATAATCTTCTGCTTCAGCAACTTGCTTTCTGTGTAGAAAAGATTTTAATCTTACAGACAATCAGTAGAATATTCACATGGTTTTACTCTTATTTTAAAAAATAACATCAATAAATCTTTTTTTTCTACTGTCAAAATTGGTCAATGGTCCCAAACGTCAATCAATATAATGAAGACCTCATTTTTAAAGGTCAATATATTGGAAGTCTACATCTTTGTAGAAGCAACTTGAGGAAAAACATTCTTGCATCTATAGAGGTGGAACAAAATTGTAATTGTAAATTGTGAGGCGATGGCATCAATTACACCAATTTACTCAATAAATCTGGATTTTACAAAAAGAAACATACCTTCAATGGACAATATTTGGACAGCTAAAGAGATATCAGGAATTTCACCAAAAAATGTTGGAATTTGATTTGCTGATTTGACTATAAGTTACATGCAAAATTTGACACTGACCTGTCCAACAATTTCAGAGACATATATTTATATTTCAAGATTATTTATAAGCTTTATGAAATATAGCCCGACAGTGGCTTCCAAAAGTTCAGCTGGCTCTCCCGAGCAATACTTTGATCTTAACTTGGCCAGTTTCAGATTTTTTTTACTTTGTTATTTAGAGTGCCTGTAGTTTTAAAACTTCTGCTCTAATTGTATGAATATTGGCATTTTAAAGGTTAGAGGGGCATCAATGAAACCCATCATGGCTGCATCACAGTTCTAGTTGAGTTACTATTCTGAATATATTATATGTTATTAATTATATTAATATTCTTGTTGAAAGTTCTAATTCAACATGAAGATCACTCTTCTTGATGAAGGACCACCTTTTCCAACAATGTTCATTGGCCAATCACACCATTTTACCCGATTTCATCTAATGGTTTTTATGCACCTATGGCGGGTGTGGTGCAAGGCAGGGTAAGCTTACTCTTCCAGACACCTGCTACCACTGTTTGTCTGTATTCTGTACACAGTGAACAGTCCATTTGCAGATAACACTATTTTGTCTATACCGTTTGTTTAGGACTTTGAATTTTGCCTAATGGTTTGGATTGTGGTTTTATTTCATTCATTCAATCTCCAGTGCATATGCCATACAGTGTGCAATGAGGGAAAATCTTGCTCAGGCAACTGCACTGTGGCATATTCTTATATCAAATTCCAACAGCCAAGGGATTTTTTTACGTGCATGCCTCATTCTTTTCATCCATCTAAACACCTAGACAGCTGTCTTTTTGAGGGTCTCTATCCTTCACAACTGACAAGGGGCAAACCGTCTTGGAAAAATAAATGAATCAACTCAGTCCTAACTGTTCACTGTGTGCATTCTTTTTGAAAAATTGAAGGTTTTATAGACAGGGACACTAACTCTGTAAACATTCACAAAAATGTTGCGTTTTTTTCAACTAGGTTCATCTAAGTTTTCTTCAAATGCTTCTATCAAAAGTCCATAAATTAATAATTTTGTAAATTACTAAAATATTTATTGACTCTGTGACTTTTCTCCCCAGCGCTTTCAACAGATTTCAGAGACAAGGGGCATTAAATAATCACATGTTTTCAAAATGCATTCCACAACTTCTTTCATAAAGATAGATACAAATGAAATATGCTTTTTCAACTATTAGTATTAATGAAAACAAATATAAATTTTAAAACAATCAGGTGGTTACTGTAGAGTGTTCACAAGAAATTGTGGATAAAGGACTGACCAACCTATAGATGGGTGAGCCAATAATGTAAGACTACATTTCCATTTGGGCGTATAAAAACTATGTAAATTTGGTATTATGAGACTCCAAATCATGAGGTCTTTTTCTGAGATAACTAACATAAGGTTCATATTAAAAATACTATACAACTTATCACATATGGACAAAATTGATATTTTCTAAAAGCTGATAACTTAGACAGTCATTCTGAAAAAATCACATCACATACTGAAACACTTGTTTTTCTGTTTTAATGAAGTCAATGCACGCATGTCGAATTGAGCATTAGTTGCCTCAGTACGCAGAACGTGTAGATTGACTGCAACCAATCAGTTGCGTTACTTTCAGTTGCTGTGTCGATGTACACATTGCTTAAGTTAACTTTAAGCCCATTGTCCCTTATTTAAAAAGAATACCAGTATTGCAATTATACATTCCTACTGATTATGGCTAGACTTGTACAAAATGATGGCATCAATATTGGATGTGTCTGTAGTTAAATAACATGAAATGAAAGTCATACACTCCATTCTGATTTTAAAACTGACCAACTAGAATGAAATATCAATGACATACCGGTACACTTTTTTCTAATTAACAATATCTCATCTTAATGACACATTCTGTCAATCAAGGTTATTGAAAATATATTCATTTGATCAAATAATAATAGCCTGGTCAGATGATAGAACAAATGTATTCTATTGCTGTATCTCTCAAAATTTTGTGTTATGTAACCAAATCACCACTTATTTCTAACTTTTTATAAAAAAAATCCTCAAATATGCAGTCTAATTTGCAGGAAAATTGGAAAAGAGTATTAACCTTCGCATCTTCCATAAATATTTTCTGATTGATCTCCCTTGTAATCCTTCCTGTATGCTTTGTGTCACCCAAGTCATGTGAATAGCTTGGGGTGGTCTATGGAGAACTGACGAGTAAAGACTAAAAGCGTTAATAAAAGTTGAATACAGTTAAAGATATATTCTGGAAAAATCTAAATCAGCCTATAACTGTATAAGAAATTACTAGATTTATAGCTTCCAATCAATGTTCTTGATATTAGAAGCAGCAATTACAAATCTGTTGCCATACTAAATTACTACCATACCCTGTTTGATCATCTAACACAAATCAGTTTCAAAGATTGGTTAATTTTAGATGCTATTAGGTAAAATAAAACCATTATTTCTATGTCATTTTGAATGTGTCTGGTATTTGGAATAGTGCTGGCACGATAAATCGTTGAATCGATGTATCGTGATTTACCGCCTCACGATACCTGTATTGAATCGCGGGATACTGAATCGATTTTTCATGATTATTTTTGCTTTTTATCAAATATATTATGAACTTTAAATTATATCCTCAACCCTAAACTTTATTTGAAACAATGACACTTCGCAAACGATGTCCAGTAGTCTTGACATGTGTGTTACTATAAATAGCGCACGACCGTAATTGCCATTAGTTTTGTAGGTTAAGATTAACAACATTTTAACGTCTTTTCGTTTTATTTCTGAATTTTAAAGTTTGTAATAAGGCGTAGATAATAAAACATACATATTTGAATACATAAAACGACATTTTACTCTCGAATTTTATAAATTTAGAACGTAAATATAATAGATAGTAGCTCTTGTAAAAATCAAAATGGCGGAAAACACAGTCGCAATAACAAATCCGCCAGCGAAATATAAATCTTAAGTTTGGGAAAACTTTGGGTTTTTAAAAGGTGACACAACGAAAGTTCTAAAATATTGTGGTAATACAACCAATGTTAGCACTTTTTTTTGACAAGACAGCATAGTGGCGACTGTCTAAGTTCGTCTGCTAGGATTAGAGTTTACTACTAAATGTAGGCCTAATCAAGTTTATTTATTTCCTGGTTTTAGTGACTTCATTACAAACACAATCACATATATAATTTGTTGTTTTACTGATAAATCTATGACCTAGTTATGAATTGCGATACGTATTGTATTGTGGCACATGAATAGCAATACGTATCGTATCGTGACTGCAGTCGCAATACCCAGCACTAATTTGGAAAATGTTAAGCCCATGGCAATCTTTTGCTGTCGACAACGCTTATTGGCAGCAATTAGATTTCTAAAGAAAAGTAATTGTTTATTTTTTATGTTCAAGACAACTCCATTACACTTTCCAAGATAACCAAGATAACAGATACTCATGCATTGATCTTATAATAGTCACAGTGCATCAAAATGACATTTACATGAAAACCCATGAAAAGATAAAAACCTGCATTACACAGTGCAATAAATCTCATAATTATCATAGGCAATAATCATATTCAAATACAAATTCCATCAACAATTTCTTGAAATGTATGTTACTGTTTTGAAAAAGGTGAAATGTAAACATGCCGAAACAACCTGAACCAAATGAAAGTTGTTATACACGTTTCAGTTTGATACATAACTTAGCTACTTCAGTAGGAATGTAGATAGGCAAATTTTTGGTTAAGGGTCACAGATTATCAGAATGGGATAATGCCTTCTCATTAGCAACACACAATGGATCCATTGCAATTTAAGCGTGTGGCTGTATGCATGTGTGAAGGAGGGAGCCCCCCCTCTCCCCAATAAAGCAACATATAGCTGTATATTACTTGTGATGACCTAAAGTAATAAGGTAGGTTTATGTGCTGAAAATTTTATGATAATAGTTTATATGTGATGATTAAAACAAAATATTAAGCCTATTAGAGGGACAAGTACAATGGATAAATGTTGAAATCAACCAGTGACAGACAGGCATCATAACATGAGATATTATCAAGTTATGTGTAACTGACAATTTCTCTTGGAAGATTAGACTATCCTTCACTGGATGGATGGACAAAGGACTTTGTTCCTGCTTGCCAACAGGTTAACAATGCTGTAAGCCAGACTCGTCATGAACTACTTAATGCCTGAAAGTCTTCTCTAGATTCAAATAATTAAATAATTAGTGTCAAGATTTTTTGAATTTTTCTATATAAATTCATGGGATTTTGTGACGAAATAAATAATTTTATCATAGGACAATCTACAATTTTCTTATACCGTCCATAATATTCTTTTTAGTTGAAATTCGATGAAGAGTAAGTGGAAAGGCATTACTGGTCGGACAAAATTTCTCCCATCATAGCACACTTCATGCTTGTACTATTTACATCGGTTTGCGTAAAAATGTGAGATGTTAAAACCCGATTTCATTAAACGCAATTTCATTCATTTTGAAACTACCATCCAACAGTAAATGATAATATAGTACATAGTATAAGTACTGCAATAATAAAATGTTTGGATAAATACTTATTTTCAACTGAATAATTTCATGTGTTTGTAAATACAACAAAACTCTGGGAGTGATATTAGAATTTGTCCCATATTTTTTATAACACTGCATGTATACCTTACCCAGAATGCTCATTGCATATTGTGAAGACAGATATAGACTCTCAAAAAAATTTGAAAATTATTTCATATTATGTGCAATTAATTAACAAATTTGAAAATTATTTCATATTATGCACACTGAATTCACAGGCACTTGAAGGGATTAAAATAAATCTTCTTACTACTGCTTGACTATAATGTACAATATAATTCAAGGTACTACAGACATCTTTGTTATGACTTTTTTTTATGATATATTGTCTGCTGTCATCTCGCAATACTCACCAGTTCTAACACTTCATGTCATTTTTATTGCCAACGAGACGTTATTTGATCATTATTCACATTCATATGTAATTAAATTGGTCCTTTTACAGTGTTATTAATAACAAATCAAACTTAAAAAAGCTATCACTTATCGATATTCAACTTGGCGAGCCCGGAAGTAACCCAAAATAAGGTCAAAAGAAGTCTGTATCACCCAGTCCCTTTATAAACATATCATTAATGGATATGTGCATAGGAACTGGGTGATCAAGTCTCGCTCAACAGCGGCCTTGCTTCGTAGGCTCTATCACGTGATAGAACTTACGAAGCGAGGCCGCTGGAGGAGCAAGACTAAGCTTCGTGCACACTTCTTGTCAAACCTTCAAAGGATAATATCTTCGACCGCAATGGAGAAATTTAAATGGAATTTTCAAATTATTCATTTTACATTATCTATTTTCAAACTTTTATATTTATAGCAAGAATGGCTAGCTTTTTATCTAATTCTTACATAATGTATCTTTAACTTCTGAACCTAAAGCATACATGGTTTTATACTTTTGAAAACAAAAGAATGACCAGGATATTGTTGGGGTAGGTTTGAAGATTATTGACAAAAGAACAGAAAAGTCAACATTTAAGCCAATGGCAACAATAGACTAGACCTGAAGTCTACAGACAGGATCAAAAATACTGTAACTCATGCCAAACTAAAAAAATTCAGGGTCTTAAAATGGTCAATCATGTGTCAAAGATCTAAATGGACAAGAGACTGTCAATCTTATTAAAGGTATACATGTTGTGCCTGTTGAACAACTATTTTAGACAGAAAAATAACTTAAGTATTTGGTCAACCAAAGTCCAACCAAAGGCTTGTCCTGGCTGCCACAAACCAACAAAACAACCTTGTTTGACAAAAATTAAAGAAACACAGCCTGCTTTAATCATTGTTCAAACAGTGTTAAAAAACTTTGTTTTAACCATAGATTTCAGAGCTTTGATGGGACAAAGGACAATTGATGTAAATCAGCCAAGCTAGCGTCTTTGAATAAAATATTTATTAACAATTAATGTGGAAATACAGTTATAAAACATATGACATGTTGACAATTAATTATAAATCTCTTAAGTCAGTATGTCTTTGTATTAAAAATATATCAATAAATATTCCATAATAAACCTTCTTTAAGAACAATAGTCTTATCCAACTTTAACAAGAAAAGCCTAATCTAATCATAACATACTGAAAGAAAGCCCCTCAAGTTATACCACTGTACTCATGAATAGTAAAAATACTTTGGCCATTCACAGAGGTCAAGAGGTCAATAGGTCAGTAAAGCTCAGGGTCAGTCTGTAATAGCAGGTCACATTGGGTCAGCTTGTACTGGTAACTCATCACAACAGCTGTTAACCTGACAGTGTGGTCAATGGTCAATGGGTTAGTTTAAGGTCATCAGTTAGAGCATGTGTTGAGAAGTTGTGGTGGAGTTTGCTGATGAATCAGTGATGGATGAATAAAGAAATATATATACAGGCATAGAACAATAGTGACTGGGGTATTAACAAATTTATTATTACTGAAAAAAAAATTATATAAAGAACATACTTTATAATTTTATTGATTATGTTTTGTGCCAAAGAAATCTATCTACATGTACCCTATTGACATACAAATTGTATTTGTGAGAGTGTGAAGAACATGCTCTCTTTCACTTATGATGCACAAAACAAACTGGAACTGGTACTAGATGACTGTGACAAAAAATGGGACATCCATGTGCTTAGAATAATCTGTTTGGATTACTTCAGAATGACTTTGCAAAACAATTTTAGTATAACGTTCAAATTATCAAGTTACAATACATAACTTTTGTCTGATTACAGATTTTCTTTACCCACTGGCTTCAAACCCTGAGTTTACAGAAATGCATTCAAAACAAGTACAATAGAAAAATAACTAGAAATAGAAATCACTGGGTAAAATTTATATACCAGAAATGGACAGCATTTCAAAATTAAGCACAATTGTATTTCTCAACTGTAAAACAGCTAAATACTATTTTTTTTTTTATCTAAATCTAAAAATATAACCAATTGACAATATATAATATATTCTACATAATGTGTATATAATTCAATATTTAAGGAAAATTACTGTTATTTTCTCAGTGGAATCAAATAGAAACCATAGATGCATTAAAGGACAATATCGGTGTCAGTCATTATTACATGTAATAAAACTGGTTAAAAATTCCAAATACAATTTTAACACAGAGATTATTGCTACGATAGATGCATAATAAAGGTTTCATGGATCGGGAGTGAAAACACGAGTTATCCCTCTATACAACCGACTGAAGTGACAAGTGATAACAGATACACGGCCAAATTTCTGCTCACTAGTAATCCCATCGAAGACCAGAAGTTGTTATATGGGACTGCAAGAGGATATCTGACAATTCAATAAAGTAATTGAGTGTCATTCGTTAAGAGAACACGAGAAATATAGAAATCATTGGTTTCCTAGTCCTAGACAATTTTAACTTTCTCTTATTACCCAATGCTAAAAGACCTCTACACGCAAGCGAATTATTGAAATAAAATTAAACCATGTTAGTCCCAAAATGACCTAGTTTGTGTCGAGTGGACATTAGACCCCATTTCTCTCTGTCTCTCTATAATCTAATGGTAATAGTAGACCATACTTACATGGAGGACAAATATTTGAGTGGGGTAGTTCAACGAATAATATGCATTTTTGGCAGGTAGCTGAATTAAAGTAATAATTAGATAGTTACTTAGAAAATTGCTTTTTCATTAAATATGCTGTTCTAAGTGGTATTATTTGGTTTATAGCATATATATATTGTAAAATTGTGCCACCGTCATCATAGAATAGAATACAAATTATGTATTCTATTGCTTTTTTTACAAGGTTTTTAAAACCAGTGTGACTTGCTGCTATCGCGTATTGTCTGACCTCAGATTCTTTTTTTAAATAGCTGTCATTAATGTTTCATATGAAATAAGTCACAATAATCTAGGCTCATCAATCCGTTGGAAAATAGTCAGTAGACTAAGGTTGCAGCGATACCCCGGGGATGCCGCATTATCGCGATTATTTTTTTTCAAGTGATATCGTATCGGCCAAAGTTGAATAATCGCAATCCCCGGTATTTTAGGATTTTTTTGGGCGGAGGTCGGTGCAATAAATCCAAAGTTCATTTTCACCGGTGCAGGGGCCGGATCGAATTCGAAATAATAGTTTAATTACTACTTGTAAAATTATACAATAAAAATCGGTGAGAGAAAGTTCCCGAAACACATTTTGTAAACAAAGCCGCACGCGACATCGGTGTACCGTAGCAACGGTGCGGCGAATCCCCGGTTAACAAGACTGAAAATATTATGTTTATTTCAATGTTAAGTTAGTACTGTACGATAAAGAGAATTATCGTGATAAAATTGATAATCGTAGACTTTTATTTATCGCGATAATTCCAAAAGCAGTTATCATGATTAATGGCGATATCAGAATTTGATATCGTTGCAACCTTACAGTAGACAAAACTGGTTATGTGACAAATTTCAAACCAAGGGCATCTTACCAGTCTGCACAGAAAAGAGGCTGTGTGGAGAGAGAGACAAATGGGGTTTAACGTCCACTCAACACAAACTAGGTCATTTTTGGACTAACCTATGGTTTCAATTTTATTTCAATAATTCGCTTGCGCGTGGGGGGGCTGTGTGGAAGACTGCAAGTGTATGCAGGTTTGCAGGGTCTTTTTTTAGTGTATTTTAAAGGGGTATAATTTATTCATTACAATTTGACTTTTTCTTTAGTGATGACAACCAGGAGTAACTGGCACCTTTACTTTTTGTATACTATTTTTGGCCTGAAAAAGCTGATGTTCACCAAATTCTGTTATGTAAAGGCTTACCTTACCAATCTTGCAGATCCTGGATAATCACTGAACATAAACACAAATAGTATTTGAATGCCACTACATGACAGCTGAGAGAGACAACTGTGTGAAATGATTCTTAACTGCATATTTTATGTTCCGAAATCTGCATAAATGCAAATTTAGAAAAAAATGACCCATCAAGCAATTTCAGCTTCTGAAATCCAAATTTGCTGTAGGAAGTAATGGATATTGTGTACAAGACATAGCATTCTTACTTACTACGGCACTGGATACCAAGTGAATCATTTACAACTTTATAGAAATCAAAATGTTATTCAAACATCCATTATGCAAGAGCTAAATCTGCTAATTACTTACAGGTCTTTCTTCAGACCCGAAATATTATTTAAATTATTAATTAGATACTAAATAACTTTTCCAAACCATAATCAACTCCGATTTCATCGCCAGCCTGTAATATTTACTGGATTAGAACCCGGCCTGCTGCTTCTGATTAATGAAGAAAATGGATAATCAAGACTGTATTTTTTTTTATCATACCGACTTTAGTATGATGCTCAAGGCTAGGCCCAATCCCTGAATAACCGGTCCAAGGTGGGTCAATTTGACTGAAATTTTCACCAAATTCTTTTTACATTAAACAGTTTTCAACTATTATAGTGAGAACTACCAGCTCTCTACCTTATCTCCAAAAATGTATCTTTAACTTTACAATCCAATCAGAAACTTTTTCAATTGACAGGAAAAGAGAAATTATGAGACAAGCAGAACATTTAAAAATACCAAAGACACCATTCTCTGAAAATAACATACCACACAATAATTAAAGGACATGACACAAGTATTCTGTAGTCAGTAAGACCTGTGACATTTGTGTAATTATTGAACGGTATGTTTGATTTGTTCATTGAGCGGTACCTAAGGCTGGTTATTGCCATTACTACACACTATTACCACAGAACTGTAGTCAGATAAACAGGAAACACAAGAGACAGATCAAGTGTCATTTCCTACAATTTCTTGACTTTCTAGTTCCCAAATACAACACTGATCACCTTTCATAAAAATAACACTTCAGAACTTAGGCTCACTAATTGGCTAAAGTACCATACACATTAAATAATATATTCTTACAAGATGCAATCAAAATTGTTTGGTCTATAAATGATAAAATGAAAACAGATTGTGATAAATGGTCTTTAATAACTTTTTCATATTAAAATATTGGTATCTCCATCCAAAACTAAGTATTACTAAAAAAAAAAGTGGGCGTTTAAAAAAAAAGATAACATATGAAGAAAAAACATCATTTCAAAGACTTTAATCATCATTTTTGAGTTAAACCGTGAAACATGAATTCAAACAAAAGATTATTCACACTTCTTCTAATGTTTGTATAGAATTAATATTCTACAGTCATAGATATAAAATAACTATACCATCAAACCATAGAAGACAGATTTATATCAAAGGCGCTAAAATCATATGCATGTACCGGATCAAACAGATTTTTTTCTAATCAAGAATGGCTTCAGGATATTTTCATTTTCACGCTTGAAGCTCAAACAGTATGAACACTAATCACTGGCATGAGTCAATATGCCAAGACATTACTGCAAGTCTCATTACCACAACGACTCGAGTTCCTCCACAGACACCAATACTACTTGGTCTCCAGCCGATTTCCTCCGTGACAAATTTACTTGATTTCTTATCCAATCAATAAATTGTCCAGTTTGTTCAAGGATATCTTTTTATCAGATTTTCTTAAAAATCAACTTAGCGGATGAAAAAACACTTATCAAGGTTGACATGGTCAAACTGTCTGACGAGATAAGTATATAAATCTCATAGAAACTAATGCTAAGAAGGATACATCTACAGGAGGTATATTAGAGTCTTGTAACATGACTGGAAATGCTAACAATACTCTGAATGGAAATTTTAATAATTTTCTTGTTGATTAAAATGAGTCTTTAATATGGTGTTAGCATTTTTGATGCACATAATAGACAGATTTTAAAACATGCCAATAAATAAGTGTCTTTAATAAGCTTAATATGATCTTGTAATTTTCAGCTATGTGTCTGTACATGAAACCCAGTAAGATTGAACTTCAAGTAGTGTAGCAAGTGTTTTTTAAATGAAGGTCAGCAGATTATTTGTTGAATAAAGACAGAACCATCATTAAAACATACCCAGAAATAAAAAACTACTTTCCTTGTTTTCGATTAATAAAGTTATAATAGTGAAAGCTACATAAAATACTATCCAACTAAAGAGATACTTGTCTTCATTCATGGGTTTTCTCAAGGTCCTCTGGTTGCCTCCCACAGCTGCTCAAGACCCCTACACACAAGCGAATTGTTGAAATAAAATTGAACCATATGTTAATGTTATGTCCTGAAATGACATAGTTTGTGTCAAGTGGACATTAAACCCCATTTCTCTCTCTCTTATTAATCTTTATGTTCATTTTATTGGTTTAATATAATAAATGTATTGTAATTGATAATTTTTTTGAGACAAAAAATAAACTAAACTATTAAAATCAGTATGTAAATTATTGGACACTGTTAGTGACAAACTTGATTTGTTTGTCATTTTGAGAGTTATATTAAGGAGCATGGAGAGTAAAATTGTTTTGTCAATTAACACCAAGATTTTTGTTACAGAGACAAGTTAATGATGAGTAAAGCCGATTTGATCTTAGCTTTGTGAAATTAATGCCAGTTTTAACTGCTAATGTTTTCATCATTATTTCTTGATAAAAGGTGAGAAGAGTATATGTCTGGAATGTGGACTTAACTTATTCTGATGTCGTCCAGCTAAGTTTGCTTCATTACCACTCTAACAGTCTAGTGGACTAAAGACTTGTATTGTACAATAACTCATCTTCATTATTACCATTTGGTCTGCTCTCCTAAAGTCTAATGGGAGAGAAACAATTCCCTTAGTCTAGTTACTGTATCGTGCTAATAGAGAATTGTCGGCTAAGTGAGAAATTGTGAATACTAGAGTTATTTGCGATAAAATATCACCTGTGGTATTATCAGTCTCCGAGGATAGAATGTCTAGACAAATAATTAAACACAATGTCCTTTCTCTCCATTTAAATATTTCTACAACTGGTTCGGCCAACTCAGCTACCAGATGCAATTCACAATAACCTTAGCCAGTTCCACTACTGACACTACATGTTAATTTTGTGATTATCATTATCGAGTCATTGGAGTCGGACAAGAATTCTGGCTACTACATATACCAACTAAATAATGTTCTTAATGTAGAAGCAATGCAAGCTTAAAACTATTTGTTTTTGTTCACTCTAATCTTAGCTGTCAACCCAAAATTGTTGAATACGATTTGCATCCAAACCTATAATACTATTGGTGCCACAAGACCAATGTTGTATGTTCATCAATCAAGATAGACTAGAATGGTTTGGGATTTCATTTGTTAATGTCAAGGAAATTGACCACTTTTTTACAATTTAAATAAAACTTCTTGATGAAAAATATATCTGATGTACACAGCTGCTCCTACACTACTGGTTACTTGTAACTATTATTACCAAGACCAGATGATTCAAAATTATGTATTGTTTAATCCTATAATCCCATCAATAAGTCATCTTTATATCTACATATATATATATATATCTATATAAAATACAACTGGTCTACAATATTTCATGTAATTGTAATGTTAAATCATGTCAAACATATATGCCCCTAAGACCATGGCTTATGGGCCATATTCAATATATTTAGCCTTGCTCAGACAGAGTCAATTACCATAGAATAGCAGTAGTCCATCCATGCATGATGGCTCCTTCTCCCTCGCCCATTATAAATTTGATAAATCACTGTCTGGCTATTTGATGGATTGCCACAGGAGAGAACAGGCACAGTTTGATATCTTTAGGTTAGAAAAGTGTTAATAGTCAAAAAGAATTATATAAATATTCAGGCCAATAATAAGAACTTAATATTAAAGATACTTATGTAAATAACAAGCCAAGAGTAAAGTAAGGCTTATATGCTATTAACATAAATAGATGACATGACACTCTCATTAATTACTTGATCATTTATCTTTTTTCTTTTTTTAAAACATGAAGTAATCAAATTGCTTAACACACTGCTTATCTAGGGCCAAATATGCTCATTATTAGTCATGGTACTGATGCAAGTAAACTGTACACAAGTTTCAGTACTTGCACACAATTACAAAGTTGTTGAGTACCCAAAGCATTGACAAATCAAATGGCTTATCTGCTTAGGAGCAGAACATGATCACCTAATGAAAATGTACTCTCAATTTCAAGAATTTACTTAAATTGGAACCAGGGTTACTTTATTCCAAAATGGCGATGGACAAACAACTTTTAATAGTCCCCTGTTTACTTATAAAGTTGTGGACCAAAAATACATTTCATTCAGGTACCGGTAATGTTTTGAAATAAAATATGGGAAGCACTATTATCATCTGACGCTACTATTAACAGATTCACTAAAATAACCGATATTGTTCTGTGCAACTGTCAATCACAAATGGCTGTAGTAAATAGAAGTGTTCATTCCTCAATGATCTTTTAATCAAGTTACGCTACAAATCAACCATACTATCTATTCTTGCTAGACTATCTACAGTCCTCTACAGAAAACAGTTGCACTTTGCAGAACAGTGTTTTTATAAATTGATATTTTAACCCTAGTTCAATATCTGTGATTATTGTATCATTGAAAATCCAGATTAACTTCAAATATAATTGAAATAGAATGAAATGTTTGCAAAGAGTGTTTTACACAGTTTTGTACATTGAAATATATTTCAGATTGTTCCTTTAACTTGTTTCTAAGTATGAGAATGTCATATTGACGGAACAAGGTGAACTAGTAGAGTATCTTTGACAAAAGATGCACATAAAAAGGACAATTGAATGAAAAGTTCTTAATGACACCCATGTAGTTTAAAAAATGTTTTCTTGGCATCACCCCCTTTTAAATGCATACAAGTTTGAAAGTGTAAACTTTAAAACATCCTAGATCAGATTGCTAGCAAATGAAATCACAACCAACCATGTAAAACCCATTCAGGATTTCAAAGGATAATTCAAGAGCTTTGAAACATTTTCAGAACATCAAACTGGGATCTAAAATGATAATGAATGAAGGATTTTGTAAGCTGCTATTAACACTGAAATTGCTCTTACAGAACTTGGTGAAATAGAATGTATATTAGTAGTACTTTGATCTTACAGACATGTAGGTGAAGGAATGATACATCACCAGACATTACATGTATTGCATGTTTTCAGCCCATGGCATACCAGAAATTCTACGAACATCTTACAGACAGCCACTAATTCTATTACACAAGATTCGTGCACTGACCGAACTTATTTGAGTACTAAGACCTTCCTTTTAATTGCCAGGAATCATTATTGGATCCAAGCAAAAAAACAGCCCTGTCTTGTATAAAATGCATGACTGAGCTGACAAAACATTATCTCCTTCAACAAAACCAAGGTAACATGACTACACTATTAATTATTATTAAAGAGGAAACATTCAGTTTTAAGATCTTATTCATTTTTGTTTGGGATAGGTGATTGTAGTAGGAGCAGGGTACAAAATCATTCTCAATATTAAATATTTAGGGGAATTTGTCAACTGCCACTCAAGAATTTCATAACAAATTACTGAAAAATGTTAATCAATATTATGAATGAAGTTTGGTCATTCGTGATAGGTTGCCAGGCAACGAAACATATAGCCACAGCAGCTAAAACATCCGGGTAGTCAACAAGATGTGTCGAATATTCTTACTTTTTTCGGTAATGAAACATTTATAATACACTGAAATCTGAACTCAAAAAGTAATTATCAAAAAAACATTAGAATTTGTTTGGTTTTTATAAATTTTGCCCCATGCTAAAGTTTAGTATACAAAACATTTAAAATCATGAATTTAGCTGTTCATTGAAAATCAATATACTTGTTTGTCTCAAGACCTTAAACTATGTGTATCAATCTTAAGTCAATTGGATGATAAGTTTGGCCTCTAGAGCTTTACAAAAGATTTTTCAAAGTGATCAAGGGAATAAACACTGGCAGTAATTATCAGAAATCTCTGAAAATCAATAGGCTTCTTCGTCTCATGACCTTAAACACTGTGTATAAATTTAAAGTCAACCAGATATTAACTTTGGCCTCTAGAGCATCCACAAGAGTTTCTGAGGTAATCAAGTGCCATAACTCCAGCAGTAATTATTGGAAATCGCTGAAAATCAATAGGTTTTTTTGTCTCATGACCTTTCGAGCCCTGGTGTGAGCCTATGTGGCATGGAGATAGGGGCGCCTTCTCAACCTCGTGGGTTTCCTCCGGGCACTCCGGTTTCCTCCCACTGCTAAAGACCCCTACGCGCAAGCGAATTATTGAAATAAAATTAAACCATATGTTAGTCCCAAAATGACCTAGTTTGCGTCGAGTGGACGTTAAACCCCATTTCGCTCTCTCTCATCTCATGACCTTAAACACTGTGTATAAATTTAAAGTCAATCATATAAAATTTGGCCTCTAGAGCAACCACAAGATTTTTTGAAGTGATCATGGGCCATAACGCTGGCACTAATTATCGGAAATCACAGAAAATCAATAGGCTTCTTCGTCTCATAACATTAAACCCTGTGTATAAATTTAAAGTCAATCGGATACAAGCAATTGTGGACGCTGCACAGCCAGACGGACGGGGGCGTCTAAAATATACAACCCCAATTCAATGTGGGCGTATAAAAACTGAAATCTTGGTATTTGGAATTCCAGGAAATATTTCACTCCTCTCAAAATCACTAATGCATTGTGTTAACAATTACCTTTTAAATCGGATTGTATTTCATGAAAGTCTACTATATGGAAATCTATCTTTACAATACAGGACTAATTAACAAGCGGTTGCCATGCAAGATATTCACCCATTTTTCAAGAATTGGACAGAAAACAAGCTAAGAAAAGAGCAATTTCATACAATCATAATCCAAAAAGTTATGGTCTGATATGTGCAAGCATTGACAGGAACCAAGACCTTTGGGATAAAACATGTTTTCAGCTTTAAAATATGATACATGGGTAAAATGGCAGCCATTTTGTCAGTCAGCTTCTATTTGATCTGAACTCTAAATATCCTTATAAATGATATAACAGTGATATATTTAAACGTCTTTTGAAATCGGATAAAAATTTTGGGCTAGGTTTCCACAAGCTAAAACTTTCCACAAAAATTTTTGGTTGATAAAGACGGGAGAACATTCATCGAAAGTTGCTGAGATAAATGTTTTTGAACAGGCCAGGCGGACAGGGGCAACTACAATTATGTGGACATGAAAATGTGGACGTATAAAAAGTAACTTTATTGATACTGCAGCATGAAATTTTTATTCATATTCCCGTTACAATCCTATTTTTTAGGAGTGACCTTGAGAACGAAATAAATATAACTTGGTCTCGTTGCTCGGTCTGCACACAGCACCTTTCATTAACATATTAAATTGCTTATATTTATGCAATGAAATTGGGCTTAAAATCATACTTTTCTGCATCAACAGGATGTGAATTTTGCCTTGACAGTGGCCTACTCCAGTACTCTCCGGGCCAATTCTTTAGTTCAATATTTTTACGAGTCACAAATCCAATTTTTTAGTGGAATAAAAATGAATTGTTTTTGTCAAGATTTTAAGTAGTATTCCTCATTTGAATACTATTTTTGACCAATTAGATTGTAGTCAATAATAGATTTATACCACCATAATACCTGATATTGCAATGATACATTTTTTTATATTCAACATTAGAATTACATAGCTCAGTTTATCTAGGAAAAGACAGACACACTTAAATTTGTTACTAGCCAAATCCTATAATATACGACTCAAGCTGGCTCAAATAATTGTGTCTTGAGATAATCGTAAAAAATGTCTTTTATTGAGAACTAAGACATCTGAAGCAGTAATATTTGGTTGTTGGGAGAAGAAAGTCAAATACGTATTAAAGAGTCTAACCTTGCCCAACGTTCAGCAATTAATTTCTACAATCCCAAGTCAGAAACGATAAAAAATAATCTGGCAAAAAACAGCAACCGTTGATAATTTCACCTTCGTGTTTTTTTAGCACTAGTAGTGATACATCAACACTCTTTTATTGGTAAGTTGACTGCTTTGAAAAGGATCAACTGAAAATGGAAAGCTTCAAATCAATCTCATGAATTGTACATACAATCTAGGTAAGGAAAAGAATTGTCTGCCCAACTAATTCCACAAATCCCCTTCCGGAGTTAGAAGCGAGGATTTATTGTCGAGAAACGAGACAGAAGAGTGGTGAGATCGTGACCCAGTATATCCATATTGATGGGAGTTGACCAAGTCAAGACAATCGGCCATGTTTTCATGTCTGGAGTCAGACTGTTTCAATTATACATAAACATAAATGGATAATACTTGATTTTCTTTTTTGACATCAAATGATTTTCAATCATCATAGATCAGAATTTTGGATGTAAAATATCTGGTGAAATAAAAGTCTCATTAAAAAAATTATGTTTGCATTACGCAAATACTTTCATTCATCAGAAATCAGATGTAAAATATTCGATGAAAACGAGATAAAAGTTTTGATTAAAATATTTTACAGAGTATTGTTTATGTTTCTTTTTTTCTTAACAAATGCATTTCATATAAATGTATCTTTAGGTAAAGAATATTGGCTCATGTAAAAAGACAGTTAAAAA
Source organism: Patella caerulea (assembly GCA_036850965.1). Taxonomy (NCBI): domain Eukaryota; kingdom Metazoa; phylum Mollusca; class Gastropoda; family Patellidae; genus Patella; species Patella caerulea. The sequence goes on from JAZGQO010000011.1 coordinate 22,920,624, forward strand.
AAATAAATAAATAAAACTGGCCATCATACAAGCAACTATTATCAAGGCCCATGTTATTACCATATTATATACCATTTAACAAAAAAACAAATATTATTACAACATGCACACATGTATATTAAAACTAAAAACTAAATCCTCAACTCATTATAATTAAATGTTGTAAAACTACAAATAGTCAATGGACACCAAAAGATACTTCCCAAATATACCAACTTTCTCCATTACAGAATACATGATAAATACAATAATGTTATTACAAAAATACTTGTCCAAAAATTATTCAAAACCTCTGTATGATCTAATATTCTACTTCAGCATTAATGGTTTTTACTAAACTGACTCAAACATTTGACCATATATATTCAGAAACAATAATTTATTTGGATCTAGAAGTCTTATTCACTACTAGGCAAATAACTTTACGTCAGTTCAAAACTAAGGTCAATAGGAAAGCAGGCTTAAAACTTGGCTAATTCCTCAAGATGAAGATGGTTTGCTTGTATTCTTCTACCATCTTAACCTGAACTTAAAACTGTCTAGCCAACTTTCTAAATATTGTCAAAGCTTCATAATGATACAAAATGCCTAGCTCCTTGATAAAAATTGAACGGCTAGACATTTAGCTAATTGAATCAAAGAAGCAGTGAATATGTTGTGGAAATCACGCTGGTTGTTAACCTGTCATAATGGATTAATCGGTCTGAGGCAAAATATAGATATTGTCTAGTCGATTTCATTCCCAGTAATCTAATTACATAGCTGACATTTATGTGAATTAACCATTTATATATTCTCTTGTTTATTGCACCAGGGGGTAATCCTGTCTACACTCAGACATTAATTTCAGGAACTTGTTACGACTGCTAAATACTGAATTAAACATACACAAAGAAATAGGTAAAATATTTACCTCATACTGATTGCCATTTTGGGAGTTGAGTGAAAAATCAAATTAAGTATAAAATATATAAAGTTTGCTTGTATGGGCCCAATTGTGAAAACACCAGAGAATATATGATGTTCTTACTTAGTTTTATATTTTATCACGTCAAGTGAAGAAATAAAATGTTTTGTCTGGTATATTATGTGTTTAGTAACTGAGAAAAGAAAATGTCGAAATAAGCAGGACAAAAAGAAATGTGTTCCAAGTCATGTCATGATTTTAAAATATCTGCATTTTCCGAGCTTATTTTTTATCCAAAAGTATGGTATTTATAATGACCAGGAAAAATCAAATTATAGATTCAAACTGTCTTCCACACAAAATGATATTGGTCAGTGTCCATCAACTGTTGTTTTGCAAGTGTAGTACACAATAGAAGCCATGTTAAAATTGTAGATTATCAAAACAAATTCCCTTGGTATCTTGAAAATATCTGAAGTTATTATGTAGAACTATAGTGCTAAGAATATAACATTTTTATTGAATGACATCATGAATGAGGCAGGTCAATATCTGATATCAGTAGCCAGGTAGTTGAACAGGTAGTTTAATAATCTGTCAAAAATACACTGTAGCTCAGGAGTTAGTGTATTTGCCAGAATCCATGAGTCCCATCATAATGTATTTTTTTTTACACTTGAAGAATATTGTTCGACTGATGCGAGTCCATTCCATGACTACATTCAGTTTTATATCTTAAAACATATAGCGAAACCACGATTACACCAAGTTTCATTATTTTACCTCAATTAGAAGCAAAGTTGTCTTCCAAAACATGTTACGGATGACAGACACCTGCCTGGCTCAAATAGGAACGGAAAATATTCATTATCAAATTCAGCAAATACATTCACCTAATGAACATAAACACCTAGTTTGAACATTCTACCTTAATTCGAAGCAGGGTTCTTAATGTCATAAAGTCTTTACCAATGAAATTACTTACATGTATCTGTCATTGGCCTAAGCAGAAAATACTTTAGCGGCAAACAGATTCAAAGTTCAGACAATTGTTCATTTTAAAACAAACTTGAAATTCGGTTTTTAAGTGTTGTGCAATAATTAACCAAATATGTTAATATTGCTAATTTTCTGTAATAAATAAATAATAAATGAATCCATGACCTTTTTTATGACAAACTAAGCACTGACTGGCTGCTTTCAAAGTTACAATTTTTTTTAAGTTGGACAAAACTAGTGTCTGTTCTCACTGCAAACTTCAATCAAACAAATGCTTTTTTTTTTTATTATATTTGAATAGAGATTGGAAAACAGACAAAACCTGTGACCTGTGTCAAAAAAACATTTCCCTATTCTAATATCAAGGAAGTTGTGTTCTGTTCAGTAAAATACATTTAAGTTATACATACTGATATCACATGATAATAAATTTAACCTGATCTAATGTGGGTTCAATTATATTGCGAAATGTTTAACTGCTGATCTTTAATCTGTACAGAAAAAAAAAATAATAGCCTTATTCCAAGTACTAGATGTTTAATATTATCAAGTGTCCTATCTGTTGTGTAAATTATCCATTACATCCTATTTTACTTGTCCGGAGGGTTCCAAAATATTTTAAAAGGTCTACGTTAGGCTTTTAAATCATTTAATTGAATTTTTCTTTAAATAAAGTGTGTTAAAATGAAATTTTTATTATCAATTAATTGGAATATTGAAAAATAATACAATTTGTTGACCAGAATAAAGATTGGAACATATTATCAGGTGCGGATCCAGGATTTTTTTTGCAGGGGGGGGGGGGGGGGGGTAGGTTTGATAATTGCTTAACTAATTGCGCTCAACCGATAATTTGGTAAATTAGATTCAATTTGGTTCATTCTGATGTATTTCCGGAAGGTAAATTCCAAAATAACAGGTCTAAATCGCCAATAAAATCGCATAAAATTTTTTTCAAGTCTGAGCAACGGGGGGGGCCGGCCCCCCTGGACCCCCCCTCTGGATCCGCGCCTGATTATTCAGTTTCAACAAGAGTAGCATTGAGCCTTTAAGAGTTTGATATCAAGATCCTTAAACATACATTATGCAAGAGCTAAAGCTGCCTATTGCAGGTATTTCTTTAGGTCAGAAATGTTATCTAAATTGTGGCTGGTGCCAGCAAAATCAGTCACTTGGATCACTTCACCAAAATTGAGTTCTATACATTTTCTGAAAGCCACAACTATGGGCTTTCAAATGCAACAAAAATTATGTTGATATCTCAAAAATTGACTGAGTTGTGAAATTTTGAAGCTTCAAGGTCAATATAAGTACATTCTGAGAAAACGCAGATTAAAGTCTGGGTACTAAAAATTTTCAAACCATTATAGCAACCAGTATCTTAGAATGGGGATATTGCCTCCAAATTTTTACCGGTTGAAAATTTATTTGACATGTTAAGTGACGACTAATTTCGATTGCTTTAGGGAGAATTTTGACTACGTAACATTCTACATGTTTTATTAAAATCAATTTTTGAGGCATTTAGAGTTCGAATAATTAAAAATGGTTTAGAATTCCGAAAGACAACATTTCAAACTATTGTTTGGTGATGAAAACTGAAAATCAATAATTTCACCACTGACTGCCGTATTTTGCCTATAACGCAAAATGAATGATTCCGACTTCCGACTGAAAACGATAATTCCGGTCACAATTATTAATTAGACATTAATTAACTTATCCAGACCATAATCAACTCTTGATGGGAATGCTAGCTTTTACTTGATTAGGATGCAGTTTTCTGCCTAACTTTCATTCATGATTTAATCATGAAATAGATAATCGAGACTGTTTTTATACGCCCACATTTTCATGAGGAGGTATTATGTCGTCGCCCACACCCACAATTGTTTGTGGACTCTCTACAGGTCACAATTCTTACCCGATTTTGACGAAACTTGAAATATAGGTTTATTCCCAAAAGATTTCGGCTGCTTTTGATATTGGCATGTATCGGATCAAAACTTCATGGATTATGGCCCCTGATTGTACGAAAAATCACGTTTTTAGCTTGTGGACCCTATAGAGGTCACAATTTTGAACCAATTTTGATGAAACTTGACATGCTTGTTTATAACCCAAGGATCTTGATTCCTTTCGATATTTGCGCCTATCGGAACGTAATTTCCTGAATTATGGCCCCTGATTGTCCGAAAAATCACCTTTTTTTTAGCTTGTGGTCCCTCTGGAGATCACAATTATTTTCCGACAAAACGTTTGATTATATCACGGTTACACCTTAAGGTTTCAGTTTGAATTTCGGTAAAATCGGACCAAAATTGACGGACAAACTGGCCACCATTTGTACGCGAATACTGTTAAAAAATGGAATATCATGATTGTGGACCCTGTATATGTCACAATTTTAATTTGATTTTGACGAAACTTGAAATGCATGGTTATAACCCAAAGATCTTGGTTCCTTTCGTTATTTGCGCATATCGGATCATAACTTCCTGAATTATGGCCCCTGATTGTCCGAAAAATCGCCCATGGTCCCTCTGGAGGTCACAATTATTATCCGATTTAAAAAAACGTTTGACTCTATCACCGTTACACCCTACGGAAGGTTGAGTTCGAATTTCTTACCCACTTAGATCCCCAGTCGAATTTGAAGCCTCCTGAAATGCACCTTTATAACCCAAAGATCTTAATTCTAACTTAATGAAGTAGGAAAAATCACTTTCGGTATTGCTTGTTCTCTATCCATCTCTCGAAAATGTGAGCGTATCCTGCCTGGCAGTGCCAGCCATTTTTCTTTATTGTACAGACTATAGTAAGGCTAAAATCTTGGTTGAGAGTGGATCAATTTGACTGAAATTTTCAGCAAAGTCCCTTTACATTATTTAATTTATATAACAGCTTCTGTATTATCTATGATGGCAGGTATTCTTACTTTCTTGCAGGATGGAGGGCCTGACAGCGTTCTAGTCATTTGGATGGTACGAAAAACCAAAGTCCCATGTACACAGTGGCGTGCACATAGAAGATCCCTTGGCAGTGATAATTCGACATAACAGTAGGCCGTAGCGCCACTGCCCGGATAAAATTTGCCTCAAAGCACATTGTATGGCGTAAACCTGTCTTCATTGGCCCAGTCTAGGAGCAGAACAGTAGGACGTTAAACTCCATTTCATTTCATTTCTTACTCTTTCTGGTCAAAACAAATGTGTCTATTAGATCACGATTGATGGTTTCGTTAAGTCAGAAATAAATATATGTCCCTATTTACAGGAACAAAATAAAATTATTCTATCTACTTAATAAGCGACACAATTTAGGTCTACAGGCTAGAGTAACTTAAAGTAGCTAAGTCTCTAACTCAATATCATCCACCAGTCTTATCTTACACGTTGAAAACAAGAATTATTTGTCAATTCAAATCAACATTGAAGTTGTTATCTTTCCTTGAAAAGGTAGGCTTTCGATATCCAATATTTAACACAAAATAAACATTTTACCATTGGTATACAAATCCTGTACCATAGTGTGTTTCATCGTCATTTGTAACATGTGACCAGAAAAAACGACGCTATACATATTCCACAACTCATGTTGAACAGCGACGACATAACTTATCTGGAGAGCATATGCAAAAGACTGGAATAACCAGACGCTAGAAATTTCTATTTGGTTGAGACTCATGTCGTATTTCGCTGGACATAACAGATTTGAAATTAGAGTCAAAACGGAAATAATTGAATGTAAATCAGTTCATATACAATCAGATTACATTATCATATGCATTTTGGTTTGACCCATTTGGGTCAATTTCTAGGTCCCAAATATTAGTGATTTAGCTCCTTTAAAAGTCTATCCAAACCAGCCTAGATAACCGAAAAATACATGATATAAAATAAGCAATATTCTTTATTACCCGAGAGTACATATAAGGTCTACCACAAGAATAAATTTTGAATATTTTGACTTTGAAATAAAAAAAGTTGTGTAATTGAGCCCTATTGTAATCTTTATATTCTTGAGGAAAATTGTTGGTAAATGTGTATTCTAATGGAACTAAAATGTTGTTGAAAAATATTCTTGATTTTTTCATATTATATATATTTTTTTCAGTTTGAAGTAGCCTATCCCTGGGATTGCTTAGAGTGACTGAACTGTTTTTATGCTTATCTATTACTTGTTAGTATTACATTGGAATGTTTCGCTTAATTTCACAAATTGAAATGAACATTTATTCATGTGCTGTTCAGGCATGGTTATACAGCTTATCTGATTCTTATGATATTATATATCAACAATGATCAGACAGGAATAATGACCAGACAATTCTTAGTATCCTTTAGTGCGTTTGGTGAAAAATATTCAAAGTGGCCATCAAACACCACAATCAATTTCTAGTACCAATTACATTTACTTATTCAAAGACGAAACCATAACAGAAGTGTATTGCCGTCCATCATTGTCCCTCCTATAAAGCAGACATTTAATTAGATGATAACTTTCTTTTCATTTCAGTTTACCCATCAATTCATACTTTTCATATGACCCGCCACAAACTGTCTGGCCCATTTAACCTGCTTGATGACTAGAACCAGACAAAATCAATTTTTCCCGCTAAATCTATACACTAGGCAAATCCAATTTGTGGTTCAAATCGCTAGTTGTGTATGCTCAATAAATCAACTTCTGTTAATATGGACATCCAAATTCATACATCACAGCAAATTGACCATTACTGTAGTTTAATACTCATTAGATTTCATACTGTGACCAAATCCAATACACCTAGTCCTCCGTAGTCACATAAAAAATATAGCGCCAGTTAGTTATCGTGACACCAGTTATACCTTTATTGACAAAACAAGGCAGACGCCTACTTGTAACGCAAACTAGAACAGAATACCACACCCTTTCTATATATTTTCTTGTTCAATTTTGAAATCGTACCCTTTTGAAATCGTACCCAATAAATCTGTCTACAGCATACGAACAGTGAGCAGACAACTCTAAACATATTCATGAAATCTAATCAGAATTCCAACAGCATACATGATCAATTGGATTGTCTCCCTTTCACTACAGAAACCAAAAACAATTCCGGACTTTTTCACACTAGTCCATGGTAAACATTTTGTTAATTTGAAAGATAAATAGAAATTAGAATACAAATTTAGTAAAGAAAACTGTTAAGAAAGAATTCTTTGAAAGAGTAAATAGTTAAATAATCAAATGCAAAATCATATCCTAACTCATTGCAATGTAAATGATTGAAATAGTTAAAGTTACCTATTCATGAACAATAAAACTTAACAATTCTCTAATCTTAATACATTCCTAATAAAAATTAAATGTTCAGAATTCTTACCTTTGCAATGTATTCAAAGCATCATTTATATCAGTGTCATTTTCAAGAGATTAATGGTACTAGGAAACAATTGGGAATAAAATTAAAATTTCAAATAAAGAATTTTAGATAGTTTAAAATTTACCGGTATACAGTGTACACTAACCATTTTGTACAAGTTAGCAAGCCTACAAAATTAGATAAAGTGAGAAGAAATACGACGTAGAACCCATAATATTCCATAGTCACTTGTCTGCGCATGTACTTATGCGCAACCCCAACATTACGTCATGTCTGAATTTCAAATTTTCCCAACAAAATCAAATTTTACACCCATGAAGATTTTTACAGAGACATCTACATGTGTAAAGTTCATTAATAATGGTCACATGTGATTAAAATAAACAAACAATCGAAGATAAGACTTCATAGAGATCTCTGTCTACATGAAAACTTACTCCATTTAAACATATAACCTTAAGATACATCATTAAGTACACCGTGACCTATGCGCACAATAAAATGCAATTCAACAGTATGCAATACCTTTTGAAATATCACATCGGCAGATGCACTGATGCATCAGATTAATATTAAATATCTTTAGATGCAAAAATGGATGATGAAAACGGAGTTGTTTGCCCATACCTTATGAAATTTGATGAACAGCTATGTAAGAAAATTCAAACAATCGGTTGTCCAGTAACATAGCTACACATTTTCCATCAGCCGATCGTAGAAAGTGAACAATCAGATAACATAAACCTACTTAACTATTATGCATTTTAAATAATCTGCACAGTTTTGCGCCAAAATGTGCACCCAGTGCGCAGACGTCATGAACAAACTGTTCCCAGACAGAATTCACGTGTTAAGTAACCGCCATTTTGAATTTGACATGACATATAAAAGGACGCTGTCTGCTTTTAAACATAGTAAATTCAATTTCATTCTTGAAAGTTTTTTTTTACTTTATCAAACAATGAAACATTAAACTCGAACGGTATCGAGACATTTTTCTTAGCTCAACAGAACAAATATGCACCTCCATAGAACAATGTGAAAAACAATTTCCTGACAAATATTCAGGAACAAATACATTTACAGTGATACATATGCCTAATTATATTCCCCAACCTTAAATCACTACAGATATTCAAAAATTGCAAATACATACATGTACGTAAAAGGGCCTTTCTATGAAGTGCGCGAACAGAACATTTAAAATACAGCCTCATTCACGCATCCACATAATTAAGAAATGAAACTGGACATCAGAGTATAATCATACACACGTTGAGTTGAATATTCATCCAGTAAGCAATACTGAAAGGCAGACATGTTGACCTCCTGATAAAATCACACTTATAACTGTCATGACATAATTCTTTTCAACTAAGTCCTTAAATGCTTGCATTCCAACATTTAAATCACTTCAATACTTTCCCAACGGTGCATTTTTCTAATACATTACTCTTCCAAGACCACAATCTGAATTACCTACATCTTGTTAACATGAAGCCCTTTGCCCCATTTTTGGCGGCTTATACCACTGTAAACGATGCAACACTTATCTGCAGTCAGTGCGCATGCGTTCAGCTTCAAGGTGCAATGCAAAAAACAAATATGTCTATGAAAATTGACGATTTGAACATACTTCAAACTCTTAGCCTTACTATAAGCCATAGCCAGGAAAAAAGGCAAGTTAAAAAGTAAAAGACTACTTATTAAACAGCAAGTCTATCCCATTTTAATACACCTCGTCATGTCACGTATGAGCACATTCCGCCATTTTAACTAGATAAACGTCTTATTTAGATATGCTACGAAACCTGAATACATGTAACAATAAGTTTCTAGATATACCAACTTCACAACCAATAGTTAATGCATTTCGTCAACAATAAAATTTGAATTACGCCTAAACATTTTTTACATATCACCATAAATTTATGTAGGAATTTAAAGACATCCGCCATTATTCTGAACTCTTGTGTGGCTTGTCGTTTTTCATAAGTTTTTGTTTCTTGAATTCAAATGAAAGGTATCTTTCGTGAAGATCTAAATATCGTTTCAAAGAAGGTCAATGAACAAACAAAAATTGTAATGATGGAACCGCATTATCATTTTTGGTCAACATATTCGAAATCCAAGGGGCACGATCCATGCAAGGAACAACGAAAGCTCGACAACCATACAATTAAGCTCTCCACCTTAATACAGAATTTTTCTATTGCTACTGACCTGCGAGTTCACATTTATAAAGGCATGTTAAATCAACATGCGTGTCTGTCTGGTTGAGACTGAAAAGACTTGGTAAAATAATCTACCCCCACTGCACAATTTGAATGTCTAACGCATGACTGTGTAACGCTTGGCCTTCATAAAAATGGTTATGGTATGTAGAAGGTACACACCACATGGATGTCTTGTTTCTCTCCCAGGTGACAAAGATATGTGGCTAGTTTCAAATACAGCAACTTACCATCACAGGTTACCATCCGAGGTACAAGTTTTGAGAATGAAGTCAAATATCCTTCATTTCTCCGTACATGGAAAAAAAATCTCACAACCAACATTTCACGAGGTAGCTGACATGGTATAAAGTGTGGCTACGGGGTCACTTTGAATACTGGCGCACCACAAGCTTTTCCATCTATCAGCAACTAAAAAATCCTTACAAATCCCTTTACACAATTCAAATACACAACAATGTAGTCTTTAGAACTCCTGTAAGAGTTTAATTTCTACTAATAAGATCATAATACTTCACCAAATATTGTACAATACTGTACATGGCGGAGCTCCATTAATCGAGACACATAGCATGGCCAACCAACCATCAGTCAAGAGGAAGTAACTGCGTACAGTTTGTCTGGCTTACCACGTGATCTACTTTTACCGCGAAGTGCAACCTGTGGGTAATGAGAACAACCTAGCATGAGTTATCTCACTATACAGAGATACATAAAGTTAGGAGTTACACAACCATTTCAAAAACCAAACCATAATAATCCATAAAATCCACCCTTTCCATACATCATCTTAAACAAAAGTTATCAAGTACTCTTTTTAACAAAAAAATATCACTAGTCAATCTATTTGAAAAGAGGGTAAGATAACTGTGACCAATCATAATTGGTCCTATTAACCAGTGGTATAGTGTCCCGCTGACCTCACTTACCCTGTATGGCACACTTCACTGACAAGATGTTATGTACTATTATCTTCATGTTTGACTGACTTCACTGTTATCTTGCTCACACTACTGACCCTGACCTATCAGCTGGTCAGACCATTGACCAGCACTAGGTCAGTTTCAGGTCAGATTATACTGACCACTGACAAATGGCTGTCTGGTATAATGGTCAGCAGACGGCTAGAAAACAGTGTGAAGTGTGTCCGGGAGATATATATTCTATTGTAATTGTGCTTTATGGAAGTATATACTGCTTGCTATAGGACATAAAATGAATCCTTGTCAGTCCTCATATATTAAAACTGTGAGATAATTTCAAGTTAAAATGTAAAGACTATAAGTCATGTAAATAAAGGTGGTATATATTTTTGTGCCTTTTGCTTTGATTGTTTTATGATATTGGAATTTGTCTTTATATACTTCTTGTGTATACGACCTGAATAAAATGAAAACTGCTTCAGGACAATATGAGTCAATCAGTATAACATTAATACAGAGTATTAGAAAAGAAAGGTTAATAAGAGAAATGATATTCATCTGAATTTATATGGGTCCCTAATTCCTAAGTGAAAAATGAGTAGGACTTTCACTTGCAATAGAATAAATTCATGGTAAAATTTAATGCAAGTATAATGAAATATTAATTTGAACAGGAAAAATAAACAGAGCCTATATTTGAAACATATCTTGTTTCATGCACTTGAATAATTCTAATTAATAAAAGAGACTGCAATAATCAATATTAAAGAAATTAAAGTATTAATAGGCTTATATCAAAACGTTGCTCATTAAAACTGTATCAAAATTATTCGAGAAAAATAAAGTTGACACTTCTGCTGGTGTAGCTGTCAATGTCTCGGATTACTCAAGTTTTCAAGAGTCAAGCAGTCTCACAAGAGAGTTATGTATGTATGTTAGCTCAGGCGGGTCATACTATAGCGGTGTTTTGCGACTGCATGGACCCAGACATAAAAGCCTACACCACAAGCAAACAAACCCCAAATCTAGGCCATCTCAATTGAAAAATGATCTGGCTTCTGATTGGTAGTTACCATGGCAATGGGTGATCCCACTGTCTGACCTCTAACCTGGGACAGTTTACTAGCTGCTTGTCAGACTGACTTGAGATCACCTTAAGTGACCTTTTCTCTACATCCAGACCATTATGACCTTACTATTGGTGACTCAACTGGTCATTTTCAACATAAACAAATTTTTCTTTCTTTAAAATTCTTTATATGGCATATTGCAAATTCTAATGAAATTCTCTTAACATATATTGGCCACTCTTTCTAAATCTAATCTGATCACTTTTCTAACTTCATAGTCAGTTTGAAAAATCACAACTTCAGTTAAATTTACTAATAGGATATTTCTCGAAGAGAAAAAATAAATGAAACTTTTTAAAAATTAGTTCAAATAATGTTCCACAATAATCAATTAAATAAACATGAATTCAAGTGTTGAATATCCATGTATTCAAACGAATAATAAAGCCAAATAGATTTGCAGGTGCTTAAGACAGCAACACAGATGCTGACCAGAAAAAGGCCATATTTTGAAAATGAGACACAAGAATGTGTCAGTCTCAGTTGAACAGTGTGGCGTGAGTTTAGATCAGCCAATCAGAATGAAGAGACGGTAGTAATGTAAATGATTGGGATAAAACATTAGTAGGTATGTTTATGCATGTTTTGTCTATGGGTATAGATGAAGGAGGTAGAACACTACAAGTTGACACAGTGCATTGAAAGTAAAACTATCTGCTGGTAGTTGATTAAACCCAAGAAGTGAGCAGACAGCTTTGAATTTAGTTCTTACAAAATCCAGGTCACAGATAAAATAATCCACAATGTGCAGACTAAAACATGAACATACCCCATATTTTCCAGGCTACATGTACATGAAAAAAATAAATAAACTGTAAAGCTCTTGCGAGCAAACAAGTTTGTTGCCATATTAAACAATGTCTGAAAAGGAATTTAGTTGGCCATCATTTCTTTGAGTCAACATTTTCCAACACATGTATTAAATATTTTTATTTGGAAATTCTGTCAATGCTGTCCTATTTGAAACTACAAGCGGGAACAATAGACTTTCTTGTCTAGAGAGTGAATTACACGATCCCTTGCTCGTTTTTACAAATAAAAAAATGGAATTTAAATCAAAAGCAACACTTAAGATATGAAGTTTAAGGAACTTGATATTTGGTAGTGACTAGAAATAAATCAACACTCAAGATAATTAAGTTGCTGTCAGATTCTCCATTTAAAGCTATTATCAAATCCTTGTTCTTTCCTTTCCTCATTAATTACACATTAATATTTGCTACCATGATTATCACTTATGATGCAAATCAATCTACCAGAAACATGTCCAAGACAGTTTGTGGTTTGGCAATTTCTTCTTTTTTTAGATCTTTTGCTTGTTAATCCCTTACAAGACCCCAATATAATTAGATTTAAAGGCTTTTAGTGTGTGTAATTCTAGCACAACATTATTTGTATTATTATTAATATAGAATACACTCAATAATTACTGACCCAATACCAGTCATTGCTCATTTTAAGGCAAGTATTTTAAGTGGTTTTTTTTATGTTTGATTGTGTGATGAGAATAAGTATAAAATAAAGCAGATATGAAGTTGGTCTTACCCAGACAGCAGCATTTCTGTCTGCTCTTCTTTGGATTGCAACTGCCAAGGTTTCTTCTACGTGAACATGTACATGGGAGAAATATTTTTTTATTTTGATCCTTCCGTATGACTATAGTAACAATTTCTATGTTGGCCCCACAGGAATTTAACTTTCGCCACGACAAATAGGTTTCTAATTTTTGTAAGCAAAATGGTCAAATTAAGTGTTTTATAAAGACAAAGAGTCAGAGAAATATGGTGTTTAACCCTTACTTGAACCAAACTAGGTCATTTTGAGACTAACATATAGTTCAACTTAAAACCAATAATTCGCTTTGCATGTTGGGTTATTAACAGTGGAGAATTGAAACCACTGGACATCATATACAGTCCCATGCAGCAGGAATCAAGTGAAACCAGGTAAAAAAATTAAACACAATATTTCCTGATGTCTTAAAACTATGGTATAGATCACAAGCGGTTGCCATGCAAGATACGCCCACAGAAAACCTAATCCAGGAAGTTATGGTCAAATATTTGTTAATATGAAAAGGAGTTCAAATTTCAGTTTCATCAAAATCAGATAAAAATACAGAACTTTACAACATTAGCATTACTTACAAATACACTATTTGCGTACAAGGTGAGCGACCATTATGTTGAGCAATTTCGGTCTAATTTTCACGGTATTCAAATTAGGTTGTAACACTGATACATTAAAACATTTTTTAATAATTGGATAAAAATTGTGACCTCTAAAAGGTCAACAAGCTAAAAACTGGATTTCTTGTACAATCGGGGCTATAATCCAGGAAGTTAGAATCTGATAATTGTGAATATCGAAAGGTATCAAGATGTTTTGAGATATAAACATATTTTCATCAAAATCAGAAAATAGGTTGCCATGCAACGAAACATACGCCCACACAGCAGCTAAATCGTCCGGGCAGTCATCAAGAGTTGTCGCCTTAAGCAATTATCAGAAAATCATTAGAATTTGTTTGGTTTTTACAAAGTTCTGCCCCCTGCTAACGTTAAGCATAGGAAACATTTAATATTATGGATTTAGCTATTCAATTATCGATTTTCAAGAAATTCACACTCAACCATCATTAATGTGTAACGGGGATATAGTCAAAAGTTTTTTTATTTTAGACTAAAATTGTGACCTCCATATTGTCCACAAGGTAAAAAAAACCATGATTTTCGTACAATCAGGGACCATAATTCAGGAAGTTATGGTCCAATGTGCCAGAATATCAAAAGGAACAGGGTATTTGGGTTATAAACTTAATTTCAAATTTCATCAAAATCAGATTAAAATTGTGAGCTCTACAGGGTCCACAACCTTGATACATCATATTTTTACACTATTCGCGTATTAGCGGCAGCCGTTATGTCGGACAGTTTTGGTACCATATTTTCGAAATTCGACCTCAAACTTCATTACAGTGAAACAGTGATATAATCAAACGTTTTATAAAATCGGATAATAGTTCTGACCTCCAGTGGGACCACAAGCTAAAAAAGCAATTTTTCGTACAATCAGGGGCCATAATTCAGAAAGTTACGATCCAATATGTGCAAATATGCAATGGAACCAAGATCTTTAGGTTATAAACATGTATTTCAAGTTTCCTCAAAATCGATTCAAAATTGTGACCTCTATATGGTCCACAACCTTGATATAACATATTTTCACACTATTCGCATACAAACGGCGGCCATTTTGTTCGTGAATTTTGGTCCGATTTTCACGAAATTCAAACCCATTCATCATTACCATGTAACGGTGATATAATCAAACGTTTTTTTAAATCAGATAAAAATTTTGTCCTCCAGAGGGACCACAAGCTAAAAAAAGGGCGATTTTTCGCACAATCAGGGGACATAATTCAGGAAGTTACGATCCGATGGTCACAAAGGAACCAAGATCTTTGGGTTATAAACATACATGTCAAGTTTCATCGAAATCGGTTAAAAATTGTGACCTCTATAGGGTCCACAAGCTTGATATACAACATATTTTCACACTATTCGCGTACAAACGGCGGCCATTTTGTCTGTCAAGTTTGGTCCGATTTTCACGAATTTTGAATTACACCTTCATAACCATGTAACAGTGATATAATCAAATGGTTTTTAAAATCGGTTAACAATTTTGACCTCCAGAGAGACCACAAGCTAAAAAAGGCGATTTTTCGGACAATTCAGGAAGTTACAATCCGATGAGCGCAAATATTGAAAGGAACCAAGACCTTTGTGCTATAAACATACATGTCAAGTTTCATTAAAATCGGTTCAAATTGTGACCTCTATAGGGTCCACAACCTTGATAACATATTTTCAGACTATTCGCGTACAATCGGCGGCCATTTTGTCTGTCAATTTTGGCCCGGTTTTTATGAAATTTGAACTCAACCTCCATAACCATTTAACAGTGATACAATAGAACGTTTTTTTAAATCGGAGGACAATTTTGACCTTCAGAGGGACCACAAGCTAAAAAGGGCGATTTTTCGGACAATCAGGGGGCATAATTCAGAAAGTTACGATCCGAAGGGCGCAAATATCGAAAGGAACCAATATCTTTGAGTAATAACAATGTATTTCAAGGTTCATCCAAATCGGTTCAAAATTGTGACCTCGACACTGTTCACAAGCTAAAAACGTGAATTTTTGTACAATCAGGGGCCATAACCCATGAAGTTACAGTCCGATGCCAAGATCTTAGGGTGATAAACCTATGTTTTAAGTTTCATTGAAATTGGATAAAAATTGTGACCTGTAGACTGTTCACAAACAATTGTGGACAGTGGGACGAACGTACAGGGGCGACGACAATATACGTCCACATGAAAATGTGAATACCAATGATAAAGTGAGAGGAATCCAAAACCATTTAAATAACATACACATAGACAGGATCAAAGTCATAATAAACTTGATACAGTGACACCAGTAGTAGGAGTGGATAAAAACAAAGTCAAAGGTATCACTTTGACTTTGTTTTTATCCATATGAAAATGTGGGCATATAACAAAAATTGTGACACCACATAGGACCACAATTTCGTTACTATGGTATATACTTTTACACTATTTGCATTCAAGGAGCGGCCATTATGTTGAGCAGTTTCAGTCTGATTTTTACAAAATTCTAGTCCAATCATCATCATGACCTACAGAGCTTCCACAATCCAGTAAATTGTAAGAAACAAGATGCTTGGAATATAAATGTATATTATTTAGTTTTGTCACAAAGGGATCAAAATTGTGACTTAGAGATACCTCAAACTTTTTCAACACTATTTGCGTACATGGATTGGCCATTTTGTCCAGCAATTTTGGTCCGATTTTCCAGAAATTTCAATCATCAGTGTAAGGGTGATATATTTGAACATCATTTAAAATCGGATTAAAATTGTGACCTTAAAGAAGACCATGAACTAAAATCGTGACTTTTCGTATAATCAGGGGCCATAACCTGGGAAGTTACAATCTGATATGTGCGAATAGAATGGCCATAATCCACGAATTTTCGATCCAATACATGCCAGTATCGAAAGGAACCAATGTCTTTTGGAGATAAACAGATATATTTTAGGTTTCGTCAAAATCGGATAAGAATTGTGACCTGAAAAGTGTTCACAAATAATTTGTGGACGGAAGGACAGGGTGACGAAAACATACAGACAATGTTAAAATATGACCTGCTCAAGCTAATACTAAATGATCAAAGCACAACTATGCATAAATTCAAATTATGTATTCACAGACCTAGAAGTTTATATGCAATACAGGCAATTAACTTTCAAAAATATAATAAGCTCAGTATATACTATACCATGTAACATTATTTTGAGAAAGGGATTGAAACTAACTAAACAAAACATGCAAGATTCAATAGCAATCAAAATCAGCAAAATGTTTGCATTTCTATAAGTTTTCATCTTTTGGGACGTTGGGGAAATAAAAATAATGTCATTTTAAAAAAAAACAAAAACATATGCTTGAAACAGAAAATCAATAAAAAAGTTTTAAATATCTTACAAGTTTCCAGATATATCTGAAATAAGGAATACGCAACATTCATCTCAATTAACCATAACCAGTCACAAATATCATTTGCATAAAACATTGGTGAAATATATTTCAAATAATAAAGATTCTCTGACATATGCCCATTCATTGCACTGAAACAACCTAATTATTAAGAAATCTTCAGTTTATTTAGTCTCTAGTTTAGTAACCAACAGAGCATGAAATATTCTGTCTGCCTTGCTATTTTCTCCATTTATGTATGTCAAACTCAATTTGAAATCATCAGTCCTTCTTTATCTCTACTGTGTGGTTAATTATACAGTTCAACTCCTACTCTTTGTTGGAAGTTGGCACTTACTACAATTTATTAACCCTTATCTTAAACACACCAAAGCCTACTAAACAAGAATATGTCATCAGAATTATATGAATATGCACTCTCTGTTTTTATGCATTTTTATCAGAAGCTAAACAAGTAGCAGTCAAGATAATATAGGTTTGAACTCTTTTAACACTAAAGGTAAGTTTCTGGCCAATATCAAAAATGCCTGAACATTTGTCTTAAGTAGGTCAATATTTTACACTAATACACACATGTAGTTCTAAATAGGTTAAATAGACACTGACGATATACCAAAATAACTCCACATGATTTTGGGGATTTATATCAAATTGTGGGCTAATTTTAAGGCCGCTCAACTAATCCATGATAAAGAACTTTATGAATATTTATATAATAACAAACAAAATTTGCTTAGTACACCTAAGTAGGCCATTTCTTGGATTTTGAAAATTAAGTGCACATAGGTATATCAAAAATATTGCATGAAGGTAAGTACAAAAAACAAAACAAGCGCAACACATTCACATTCTTATAAAAGCCTTATAAATCTGAAATGAAATCAATTCCCAACAAGCCAGCATGAGGTTTTGTATCCCCTTCCCAAAAGTAGGTGATACATATTAATTAACTGCACAGTTTTGTAAAGCAAAAAACTTTGCCAAAGCAGGAAATGCTTATGAATGAACTATGTCAAGATTTTGATTCAGTGAAACAATAAATTTCACTCTCAAAGATATCAACAAATCAAATAGCTTCGCTCCATCATGGCATTCGTCTAATAACCACCTACGCTAAGTTTGAATATTTTAGCTCAATTAGAAGCACAGTCAGATTGTGTTTATAATAGTCCTCTGATTTCTTTGAAAGGCAAGGGGTCCAAAGTATCACAATTTGAGCCTCTTCACATTTTAAACACTAGGCCTACATCCCCTTAACACTAAATACGAGTTGAACCCCTGTTTTCTTAACCTTTGTTTACTCATAAATTAAACTGGCATATTTGTAATTTTTAATGTTAGGAAGATCCAGTACCCTTACTTAATTTAATAAAATAAAACCAAGTACGTAAAAATTGAAAGAAAAACCATATCAAACCTGACTTCTTGCAAGTAATGGTTCCCTGAAATTTCTCAAGAACTCATCATGTAAGTTTATAACCACCTTTAAATTGAGTCTGAGAAATAATATATATAAAACAGTCCGATTCCACCTGTGTAATTCATCCTTCTTATAAAATAGACTGGAAACTAGATCAACAACCTGGCTATATATCAACCCCAGCCAAAACAATACCTTATCGCACATCTACCTCTGTTGGCTAAAATATACCTCAATTGTTTTTATTTTTTGTCTTTAATTTTGAAAAGAATTCAACATTTTGTAGACAATTCTCTTAGAGATACTTAAGGCAGTAACAAAGATATATTGGTATGTGTGCAGCTTATTTATGATGTATCTTCATTTAGATATACTTTTGTATTTTTCAAGAAATACTGAAGGCTCATGAAGTAACACAATAGTGGAAATTCAGACTAATGTTGACCATATAAAATGATGTTAACATCATTACATTGCTCACAAGGTAGCACCAGTCTTGAGGGACGTAAACACCAGTAGTAGCAGACTTCATTACATGTGCTCCTTCCTGAATCAATATATAGATATAAATTAAACACATTACAATTGTGAATTCCTTAAACTCTCTAGAGATGTTTCCAAGTGTGTAAGTGTTGAGATTATGGAATATTATCAAATAACAGATGATGTCATTAACCTTTGAACTTATTGTCTGCATGTTGTGAGTAGCTTGATCAATCCACTTGGACAACTTGTCCCAAATGTATTTTTAATGATCATGTAATTCCTTTCAGCAACACAATTTTTCCTTTCTCCATTATATTTTGAACCCCAGCATATAACAAAAACTGCCTCATAAATGGCAAAAACAGAAGTCAATAAAAAAAAAAACCCAAATGATTAATAAAAACTTCTAAATAAGTAAATACTCCAAATAATCAGCAGAAGCAAACCAAACCAAAGAATTAGTGTTTACTTATACATTTAAGAACATGTATTTATTTTTCACTGTACAGAACATAGAATTACCGTTGTTATTGTATCCACATATAGGATTGAATTTAGGTACTACTCTCCCCCAGTAAAAATCACACTGGTAATAATTCCCCCTTTTAAAAAGAAGAAAAAAAATGATGTTTTGACATTCATTTCCCTGGCTTTACAGAAGAATAATTCCAAATCAAAATTGTCATAAAAAAATCATTTTATAACAAAGAAGCCATAGCCTGTATAACATTTACAGTGACAGTTGTACAAAAATGTTCATAATGCAACATATTTAGCACAAAAACCGTGTTCATCAATTAATTGTCCATTTCACTATATCAATTGTGAAATGCTAACTTAATCCAATTTCTAGCCGAAGCACAATAATACTTTGAGATATATTGAATTCAAACAAAAAAGAAATTTAAACAAAAAGTAAAAAGAAAAGCTTGGTCAAATTCTTTTGAAATATCTGTGAGAAAAACATATTTGAGGGGGGGGGATTTTTTTAGAACTGGATTTTTACAGGGTGGTGGGGGTATTGATAGTAAAATCTTTACTGGGGGTATTATTATTACTGTATACCATAGCAAACACCAAGATAACACATGACCTTATCAAAAGCATATCAAAAACATCTCAAATTAAACACACTATTTCCAGATGGGATTACAAAGGACCATTAGCCATTGGCTGGACACAATGACCAATCAAATGACGTTGGGCAACACACCTATTAAGAAGAGGTGTGTCAAATCAAATGGTATACAAATTATTGACCAACTGGTGATAAAGGAAAAATGCTGTCTTTGCATAAGTCATAATTCTTGAGCAGATACTGTTATGGATTTCAAGGCAGGATTATCACAAACTAACTTGCCTAATTAACTTGCCTAATCAGCCAAACTGTGTTACCTTTCTTCAATAATTAAGTGACAAGTTAACATGTCCTTGTTATTGACTGATAGTCCAATAGAAAGAAGGCAAAGTGAACTTACTACAACCAATCAGGGTCATTTATCATCCCTTAAAATGAAATCTCAAGTATTGATGTTAACCCCTCACTTTACTAAATAGAAAGTTGATTTTAAACAATATCTTATCAAATAAACCTAATTGGATTGAACAACAGACAAAGGCCTATATAAGTTCTCTCCAAACATATAATATGGTTAAATCTTATGTTTACAATACAATAGAAACTTTTATACTATGTTGTAATATAATACCCGTTGTATATAATTCATATTGACTTATGTATATAACAATTGTGAATAATTCTACTGTAATAAATTATAAATTGTCAATTGCATTGTTAATATCATTATAAATGAATGTAACTTTGAACTTTGTAAATAAACTATATGTGAAATTTTTTTTAAAAAAAATAGAAAGTTAAACTCTTTGACTTCTTAAATCACTGAATGTTGCATTCTTTTGCAGTTTGATGTGAAAATCATTTAGGTTATAAAATCACAATAACAAGACCATCCTGTTATTGGCTCTTTTAAAGTTGAAACTTTTACTTCAAAAATCATTTACATTCCGTGACACCTACAACAGAATTTTAATTGGAACCCACTCTGCCAAAAAATAAATTCTACTATGTCTGGTATTCCAAGAAGCTTTCATTCTTGTGAGCCGACTTGGCAACAGTAATCTAAGGTGATAATGTCATTTATTGCTGCAAGCATGTATGAAGGTAGGAATACAGAGAGTAAGTAAACTGATGTCAAAAAAGGAAAACAACTGCTTATCCATCAAAAATAATTAGAAGCTTCTACTTTGGTAAAAACTTCCAATATTACAAATTGATTAATGGCCAAAATATTAGTTTTATATTTAACTGGTGATGAAAACATTAGCAGGTAATTATTTTGAATGTGCAGAGTGTCAATGAAACTGGATATAATTGTTTTGATAGACTGATATGGGTGTATATTGGGTGTATTCCCACGAAGGCGCAGTTACAGAGCGTGACCAAAATTAATCCTTCCCGCGAAGGCGCAGATAGCAACTTGTCGGCTTTCGTTTGAAGAGAGACATGTTGTTATTAAAAACACAATTAACGGTGTTAAAGATTGTATGAATTTATGTTCACTCTGAATTTTATTCACCAATTGGCAACTAATGATTAAAATGATGAAAACGATTTTATGAATTTATGTTCACTAGAAGTGCAATATAGAGAAGACGAAGATGGTACAGAGATTTGCAGCTCTACCGTTGATACCGGTAGAAAGGGTAGGTGTATTATATTATGTCTTGATGTATTGATACTCGGTTTCTCTTATTGGGGTAGACGCGGAACGTTTTGACTACTCTGGTCGTCACATTCGTTTTTGTTATCAAATTTATTTACCAAGTCTATTTTACGTACAGGTTGAAGATGGCCACCTACACATTTTTGCAGAAATGCAAGCCAATCCAAAAATAACCGATTTGACGGACTACATAACAAATCAATGGTTCGAGGGTTCAAATTTGACTTATGCCGACTCTACAGGCTACAATTCTATATGGATTCTTTTCATTTTTTCTTATTTGTCAATATCCTTGAGAATTTGGTGAAGAGCAAGTACTTTGTGTTGAGATATGGACTCAAGACTTTTGGTATTCATGTCAATCAATAGCTACAATGTATGGACTTTTTGTCAATATCATTATAAAGATGACCCCTAATAAATTTTGTGAAGATCAGGACTTAGCATATTCATTCCAATACAAATATTTACGGATTCTTTAGTTCTTTAGGGTCTGAAGTATTGAATATCACTGATGGTATCTGTCGGTTGTAAATTTCTTGTTAATGCTGAGTTCTTTAATAAATATTGCCAAATTTGGTGTGCAGCAATGGGACCCCGATGGTATAAACGTTATCAATTCATATACTGTCTTTCCTGTGTATGTGTGTTATTGAGAATTTGAGAAAAAAAGGGTGGTTTTGAGAAAATGCAACTAAGTTCCACATATAAAAACAAATAACTTGTTGGAATTTTTGTCAGAATATAAGATAGGCTGGCACTGCCAGGCAGGATACGCCCACATTTTCGAGAGATGGATAGAGAACAAGCAATACCGAAAGTGATTTTTCCTACATCATTAAGTCCTGTATTTCATACTGTATTGGGAGCAGCCATTTTGTTGGTCAGTTCCAGTCTGATATTCATGAAATTCAAAGCCGACAATGATAATGGTGTGATGGTACACAACCTAGAAATGTGACTTATCGGCAAAATCGGATAAGAATTGTGACCTGTAGAGAGTCCACAACCATGACATACCATATCTTTACACTATTCGCATACAAACGGCGACCATTTTGTCCGGCAATTTTGGTACGATTTTCACGAAATTCGAATAATTCAGGAAGTTACGATCCGATATGCACAAATACCGAAAGGAACCAAGATCTTTGGGTTATAACCATGCATTTCAAGTTTCATCAAAATCAAATTAAAATTGTGACCTATACAGGGTCCACAACCATGATATACCATTTTTTAACAGTCTTCGCGTACAAAGTTTCATCACAATCGGTTCAAAATTGTGACCTCTATAGGGTCCTCAAGCTAAAAACATGATATTTCGTACAATCAGGGGCCATAATCCATTAAGTTCCGATCCGATACATGCCATTATCGAAAGGAACCGAGATCTTATGGGGATAAACCTATATTTCAAGTTTCGTTAAAATCGGATAGGAATTGTGGACAGGGGCGACGACATAATAAGTCCACATGAAAATGTGGGCGTATAAAAATCATTAAATTCTAATATCAAACATACATTATGTAAGAGCCAGTGCTCACTCCGGGTTCCATTTTTTTCTGCCAAAAATATCTATTACATTTTCTCAGTATTTTTCATTTACAAAAGTACAATAGTACATACAATATACATATGATATCACAATTCACAAAATTCTTCATTGCTTTGCAAAAGTCCATTTTTTGAAAGCTTTTTCCAACATCTGGTGTAACAACACAGTGTATTTGTTTTTAATGAATATTATTTTTATAATATTTTGTTAACTAAACCCTCTTTCAGTTTGCAGTTGCCACAGGAATTGTGACCAAGCACTTACTGATATTGCAAGGATTTGAAAATTTCCATTCATCCTTAAAAGATGTACTCTTTTTAAATGCACTTAAACATACATTATGCAAGAGCTAAATCTTCCTTTAGTATTGATGATTGAGGCTAGACCTAAAATTCCAACAGTAATTATCTCTGTTCAGAGTGGAGCAATTTGACTTTATGTTTTCGAAATGTTTCTCTGTCACAAACTTTTGAGGTAGCCTAGTTCGATGCAAGTCTTTTGTACTTGTAGAAGTTGATATCACTTTAACATTCAATTCAAGGATGTAATATTATTAGATGGACGTGAGCTAATCATGTCAGTATCATCTGCAGACTGTGTATTCTTCAATCAGACATCGACGAAGACTGTTCAATTTTTCACTTACGATCCATGGCATGTGATTTGATGATAACTGACTTTCGTTCGTTCGTTTCTGGAGTTTAACGCTCATTTCCATATAAAGATTAACAACAAACCTGGCTTCATTTATTAATGTTATGGGCAACAGGAGTAAGAAAACGATAAAACAGACGCCCTAATCCAATAATCCCAAACAAATTGAACGAGTATTATTCAGTGTCCGCCATTTTAAATATATAGAATCTGTCAAAAAAGCCACTGATTCGTATTTGGAGACAAATAATTAAATCGTTTGTCTCTTGATTAGTTTATTACTACTCTTACTGTATTATACTAATTCAACACTAATCTGAGATTGGTATACAAATCGTGTACATGCGTTTCAGCAACATTTGTAACAAGGGACTCAAAGAACGAGGCTAATCATTCCACAAGTCATACCAAAAGGTGAGAGAATGGACAATAGACTGGAATAACCAGACGCTCGAGACTGCTATTCGACTGAGATTTCTGGTGTATTTTGCTTAACACAACTTATTTAAAGTTAGAGTAAATACATAAACGATTGAAGGTAAATCAGTTTATATACATTCAGATTACATTATTAAATGCATTGCGACTCATTTGTGTCAATTTTTATGTCCCAAATATCAGTGATTTAGCTGCTTTAAACTCCATTAGTTATAATTGATATCAAGTAATAAATACTAAAGAATATCGGTTACACAACCTTGAAAAAAATAATTTTCGTGAGCCTGGATCTTTAAAAACAAATGAACTTTCACTTATATATTTTTAACATAGAAATGGTGAGATGAAATGAAATTGGATTTAACATCCAACCTGTCAACACCAAGCAAGCTAATAAAGACATACAGTGTATACCATGTAGTGTGCTATTAGTGCAGTTATTCTCAACCGGTGTGCCGCGGGATCTTTCTAAGTATGCATAAAAAATTTTCAATGTGCACACTACTGAAATGCAAAAACCCATGTAATCACAATTGATTTTTAAAATTGATTTTTAAAATTTATTTTGAGTCATTCTGTGTCTATGGCTAGTCTGTGTTTACGGTTGTATGTCGTCTATGACTCTTGTCAGGCCCTATTTTGCAAATTTCAAATATTTTTCATATATATTCACCCAGGTGTGTAGCTATTTTTTCATGTGTTCCAAGATGTGGCGTTGGCAAGAAAAGATTGAGAACCACTGTATTAGTGACATTTTCTGTCAACAGATCGTCAAATTCTAATGGCCGAAAATTCTTCTACAAGCACGCCAACAAGTCCACCAACAATACAATACCAATACTTGACTTATTATGACTTTAATAAAATACCGACAACATATAATAACAAGAATCAAATAAGAAATTTGAACTCTAATAAGATAAAGACAGTGTCACCTCAATAATAGTGACATTTATTAGCAAAATAAAGATGGTGTAAATAAATGAAAGAGAATCTACATTGCTTACTCACTTTTAATGATTTTGCCACAAGAGGACAACAGTCAGTAGATGGGACTGCACAAAAATAACTAATAAAAGACTGAAATCAGGCCAATTCTGCAAAAGTACAAGGTCAACATATCAATTCATTCAATGTCAGGTTTTAATGTAAGGTATAACAACAGTGAGAAGACAAGTTTGAAAACATAAATTATGACAGCTATATTGCATTTAGGGCTACAAGTCTTGCTATGTACATTCATTTACACTACAATGTACCTCAACTCGGTTTAGGGAAAATATTATTCACATTCTACACATAACATAACAACAAATTAATACTAAAAAAAAACTTATCATATTTAGATTTGAAATGAATAAATGCTACACTTGGCACTAAACTAACACTGATCTAGGCAAAATATGCTAAATTGGCCAAAAAAAACTTTCTGAAGAAGAGATAGCAAGCATTTTCTACTGTCTGGCTTCTCCAGTTTTTAGGTCCCATCTATTTCAGGTCAAGACAAAATATTTAGTCTTGCCAAGTGCATGGCCTTTTTTTTGAGCAAGTTTGAAAATTAAAACAGAAAGGTGACCACAATTTAACACATCATGGGAAAAGAACTACCGATATGGTAAATAAATGAAGCTGGTTCACCAACATGACAATCTGATTAAAAAAACCACAGATCCTATTGACTGTGTTTTGTCATTTCACAAAACTAGGATCTGGAAGAGTTGTTATATAATAGGTGCTTTAGATGATGTGAGGATTTAGCCAACCAAACGGTCTGTTACTGCAAGTTCTTAGCAGGCTATGAGGTGCAAGTTAACAATATACAACCACATTTCCAATGAAAATTTGCAATGAAAATTAAATTTCAAACTCGGCAAAATTAAATTGTCCAATGCAGTGAAATATTCCTTTTTAGCTGTCCTTATCATTAAATTGTCAGTAAATTTTTACTCATGGATAAACACAGCTGTGCACCGCCGGCAACTGGTCAAAAGTGAGAGGATATGATCAGTTGCCAGTTTGTGTTGATGCACACGCACTTGCCACTGGAAAACCACCAGTTAACAACCCTGAAACGTTATATAAACTATTAATTACACATCAACATGAAAATACCTTAATTAACTCTCAATGCAATCTTGGGTGTCTGATTTTCACTGGATTTGAATCTGATCTGCTACTCAATGCTCACAGATGATTAAAGATACATTATGGGAGATTAGATAAAGAGCAGGCAGTTATCACTATAATAGTTTAAAGCTAGATAATGTAAAGGTAATTTCAGTCAAATTGATCCACTATGAAGCAAGATTTAAGCAATCGAAATTTCCGCCTAGCCTCGATCATCATAACTAAAGTCAGTACGATAAAAAGCATAGTCATGATTATCCATTTTTTTATTTAATTATGAGCGTCACACTCGGCAAAATCGACAGATTCCGGAATGTTTAAATGCAAAGAAAGTTTGCCAGACAACCAAAGATATGTCCACAGCAGCTAAATCAATTGAGCGATCGACAGAAGGGGTAAAATTGAAACTGCATGGAATTAATTTACAAATATTTTTGAAATTTGACAGTCTTTTTCTTTTTAATAATTGAAATAATATGCATATACATAAATTTCATACAGATCAGAAGATAACTTTTGTCAATCGAATGTTCACAAATTTCACAAATTAAAACAAGGGTCATAAATCTAGAAGTAATTGACAGAAAATGCTAAAATTCAATAGACCTCCAGTTACACAAATTTAAATAATGCATATAAATTTCAAACCTATCAGTTGATAACTTTCAGGAATCCAGTATTAACAAGGTTGAACAAAGTAATAAAAGGGTTTTAACTCAGGAGAGAAAGAGAAATGGGATTTAACATCCACTAGTCAATAACTTCCTCATCTCAAAACATAAACATATGTCTCTTTCTTTTAAAACCTTCTTCATAAACAATTATATATATCTATTTTAGAACAATCGAATGATAATTTCTGGCACTAGAGTGTTCACAAAGGGAAGGATCGATAGGCGGATGGACAGGGGCGATGGCAAAATATGTCCCACATTTTCATG
The DNA here is from genome assembly GCA_036850965.1 of Patella caerulea. NCBI lineage: Eukaryota > Metazoa > Mollusca > Gastropoda > Patellidae > Patella > Patella caerulea. The sequence goes on from JAZGQO010000011.1 coordinate 22,948,144, forward strand.
TTGGTGTTTAAAAATGGATAATCAAGACTATGTCTCTTATCATGCCAACTTAAGTAATGAATGATGCTAGGCATGAAATTCAATCACTAATATCTCGGCTGAAAATTTCAGCATATTCCTTTTACATTACCTAGTTTTTAATTATTAAAAGTATAATAGTGAGAACTTCCACCTCTTTATCTAACCTTCCATAATGCCCCTTTTAAATTATTAGAGAAAGAACAAGTATAATATAGAAGTGAATTACTTATTTCAGTTTAAAGTGACAATCCCGATAACTTTTGGGGGAATATAACTGCTTAATTTTGTGTTAAAATCCTTTAAAATCCACAACATAAGGCCCACCTACTAACCCGATATTTGTGATACGCTTGTAAATAACTTAAACCTGACAGTCTTCATCTGGAAATGGAGAACATTTTATTATACGGTATCTGGATAAAACCAGACTTTTTTCTATAAAAATAATATGTAGGTGAAATTTACCTTTTGTTATCAAGTACAGGACATGGGTCATTCACTGTATAGACCTCTCAAGAAACATTAATCGATTATCAGGTCACCCAATGAAAAATTGACCCGAAATCTTAAAAGGGTTACGTGTCCGGGTAAGCAGTGTTGACGTTCACGTCCAAACAACTCAATATTTTGAACATAAATTTCATAAATACTCAGACTTTAATTTTTGAGACTCTGTTCTTATCGGGACTGTCCCTTTAATATTTCCATGCAAAGTTGTTTTCATGCGAAGGGTGTGTTCATGCAAATTCTATGTATTTCATGCATGAAAAGTTGAGTTGCCAGTTCACCAGCAGTTAAGTCATTGTATTATGCATGTCTAGGGTAAATACACTGCACTGAATAATGTATAAGAAATTAAAAACACTTAATATCATCATGGTAAAATTGAAATTGCCACTTCAAAATCATGTGTTAATTGTTCTGCCATTCTCAGTCTGTTGTATATAAAATGTAATGCATGTTTCCAGAAACTTATTTGTACTATTGTTTTGGCAACAAAAGAAACAGTTATTTGTAATTTTTAAGTAAAATGTAAATTATTTTACTAAAGAACATCCACACACACAATAAACTATTCCATGAAACCTGGTTTTCAAATGGTTGCAGAAGAAAAGTACAAAGCAGAAAAATTGAAAAAGAAAAGCAGAGGATATCTGCTCAATGGATACTTTCAGAGAAAATGGTTCTGAAAGCGTTGTTTGCTGAAGAAAACTGAAATAAAAATGAACAGAAAACAACACATTGGCATATCATAATGAAAACATAATTTTTATTGAAATAAATAACACTTGCAAAAAGGTAAGGAATAATTTTACAGAGAACATATACTGAGCGTGATAGAAAGTGCATCACAAAATGATCCTGTAAACTTAATTATGTTGCTTCTTATTGTGAACAATATTCAAATGGGAACACATCAATAACAACACATTTGTACAATTATGGATGTTTAATCTGTAAATCAACGGTACAAAGTCAGAGGGGTCAAAACAAAAAGTATGATACAGATGTAAGTAGCATGTGTGTCCTCCACTGGCTCTTAAGCACGCTGTGCAGCAAAATAGCATCGAATTAACCCTCTTAGTCTTAGTCGTACTTTTGCTTTTGACCCGCTGACTTTGTACCGTTGATTATAGATTAAACATCCATAAGTGTACAAATATGTTGTTACTGATGTGTTCCCATTTGAATATTGTTCACAATATGAAGCAAAATAAATAAGATATGTATACAGGATCATTTTGTAATACAAAAGAAATACTAAGTGATGCGTTTTCTAGGGTGCTCAGTATAGTTTGGAAGCTGCTGAAAGTATTAAAATACAAATTGTTGTATACATCATAGGAACATGATTGCAACCATTAATTTCCATCCATATGCATACTTTCTTTGTAGTACACTTCCACATAATGCCAGATGTTAATGCACTACCTGTATTGATATTTACATGTACCTACCCTTTTCTTAGCCATCTTAAATCTCACAGATATCAATGAATGATATATCTTTTAAAACAAATATTGCATCAGACATAAAATAACATGACTTTGTATGAGTTCACTAAACAATGTTAACCAAAAGACTCCCACACCTTTGGGCAGGTTTTGTGTTATTCGAGAGAGAGAGATACAAATGGGATTTAACGTCCACTCAACACAAACTATGTCATTTTGGGACTGACACATGGTTTTAATTTTATTTCAATAATTCGCATGCGGGTAGGGGTCTTTAGCAGTGGGAGGAAACCGGAGTGCCCGGAGGAAACCCAAAAGGTTGAGAAGGCGCCCCTATCTCCATGCCACATACGCTCACACCTGGGCTCAAAACCACAGCCACAAGCCAGAGGTGACCAGCCAGCTAATGTCGAAGCGCGGCACTCTAGACCACTAGGCCATCCCAACCCCCCTTGTGTTATTCATAGTCAACAACTAAATATTAGTGGTGTATACTGGGCCAGACATATCAATCCAAAATTGGTTCAGTTTTGTATAGTAATTTTGAAAGAAAGTATCGTATCCCCCCACCCATTCTGAAATATGATTGACAGGGGTTAACTTGATCAACCAAAGGTTTCCAAAATAGCCTTATTATTAGTAACAGTTTGTCTACAAAAACACCTGGATGAGATTCATACCTTAACTGAAGTTTAAAATACATGTTTTAATACAAAACAAAGTTTATTAATATTTATATTTTTCTAACTTGTGTTAAAAAAACACAACACAATTTATATGGAAAATAATCACTGGTTTATACACATATAGCACAACATTTCGACAAGTATTCTCTCATCGTTTTCAAGTACAAATTGTAGATGGTTTTTTTAATGTGCTCAATTGCTATTTGCCACTCAAGGATTAAAATTTGTGTTACTCGCCCAGATATACTTCAGGGTGGACCCAACATTATTTTTGTCTTTTTCCGGTTAATTCTGGCCCTGTCAAAGGTTATCAATTGAAAATTTGACAACATTCGAATGATATGAATAGATGGTAAAAACAAGCTTGCGCCAACTTTAATCTTCATTAAAATCTTTTGATGAGCCTCTTTTTAATCAAATGAATCCAAGCCAAGAGATTACCTTTGAAATTGGTATTCGGATCTTTTCATTACTAAATGTTTTTGCAATTTGAGTAGGTACATTTTAGATAATTTTTGAAAAAGGGAAAATGACTTAAAGTGGCTATTAAACAGCAAGGTTTAATTAATTACCATAAATGCTCAAAATTTGACCAACATTATTATATTTTAGGCTGGGACAGTCTCTAAAAATGTAATTTATACACCTTTCCTATCTCAAACACATTTCTATATATACTGTATTTTAATTCAAGTTTCCATCAAGTTTCCATATATTTGTTAGTACATCTAGCAAATACATTTCATCCTACTTCTTGTGTATTCTTACCTTATATTTAGAACAATTTCCTGACCTCTTTCTTTATTACACCTGAAAATGAAATATGGAAATGTTAGCAATACAAAACATATTATAAAATTAACATTTTTGCACAGTATCTATTCCTAGAGTTTGTTTCATATATTCGATTCATTCAAGATGCATTCCTGAATACAAACTGTGTGATTTGAGGATATAATTTGAAATAAAATCATACTCAAACTATATACCTATCAACAGTTTGCTTCAAATCCCACTCAAAATATTTAAATTGCGAGAAAACCTATGACAAAAGAATCCATTTCAAGAACCTTTGTCATGTGACTTGATTGGGAGAGAATCAATTTTTAGCTTGTATTTGTCATTAATCTCTGCCCATGTCCAATAAATATCAAAAGTAAATTCTTGGATTATCTTGCGCCAATATCCAGAAACCTTCCCTTCAGATAGGAATGATAGCAATTACCTTTTTATGTATTTGACAAAGCAAATGATATTCTTCTCTAGTTCGACTAATTTAATCAAATAACTCTTTAATTAGCATTAATTGATGGATATAATCAGTTGTATGCTATTCAACCAGTCTTAGAATAAAGGAGTACGGTTCATGGATTTGCTTTTCAAAGCTCAATTTTGAGTATTTCAGTACACCCAATCCCCACTTCATTTCATCAACAAAATAGTTAGTACCGCAAGAATCCCATTTTTAGGGTTTCACTGTATTGCTATTACCCCCACCCTCTGAGGCTACTCAGACTTCTGTTTTTTAAATTATATAAAAGCATAGATAAGAAGTCAGGTGTGTAAGTAGAGATTGTCAACTTCTACAATCACATTACACCTACTCAGTCTCTTACAGCAAAACATGGAAGAATATGTCAAATGATTTGTTAATTCTTCAAACACATAACACCTACATGTATATCAGTATCTATAGCAATAAAAACATCAAGGATATAATGTCAATTATTTTACCTAAATCCATAAATTCAACAATCATTTGGTGGTTTAGAGAGTATTTTTTTATAGAACTAATGTAACTTTTTTTTTCAAACAAACAGATTTATATAAAATAATTGTACATTTAGTTCATGTAGGCGGACAAAGATAATATCACTTTTGTCTTTTAGGTAAAGGGATAGAAAGCATTCATTGTTATATTAAATTTGGCTATAACAACTGTGCTAATAGGATGCATCCATTGTTTTGAACTAATCTTAACAGTCACATTACCATATCTCATTATGAAATCCTGCTACAAATTCAATTAGTTTGCAGACATGAGGTACTAATATAAAGAGGCAGAAGTAACCTAGTATTAACCTACTACAAATTTGGTTAATCAATGTGTGCACCCCAATTCATACAATATTTAATCAAAAATAAATTTAGCTAGTGACAAGAAGAGTCATAAATTTGTTTCATAATTTTTAAACAGTAATTTTATTAATTGGCCAGCCAGAAGTGAAGTTGAGGTCTCCTGTATCATCTGGTGTTTATGGACCTGCTTATGGGAAGTAAGGTTGAACATACAACAAACAAAAATAAATAGATGACACTTATCAATTTATTTTTCTGTAAAGCTTCAAGCAAACCAATGGCTTATCTCATGATTGACTCTGCCCAACTTGAGCAGAAAAAGCTCATTATCGAACAGAGTCAAGGTATCGATGTACCGTAATGCAACTAAGTTTCATAACTTGATTAGAATCAAAGTTAGCATGTTCCAAAGCTTCGACAAATCAATTTGCCCCTCTCTGCTAAGCATAAACATCTAAGCAGAAAATCTTGATCCTTGACTCAGTTGTGGCATTCCCCTAATAAACATTTATACAAAGTTTCAACATTCTACTTCATTAGAAGCAAAGTTATTGTGTTCCAAAAGAAGTGACAGACACACCGACCCACGACTCATTTACATAGCACCTTGCTTTATTCAAAAGGCATAGCACCTTGCTTTATTCAAAAGGCACAGTAACAGCAATAAGTAAATGTAACTATTTTATTCTCATGAATAAAGGCACACTAACTTATCAAACTGAATCTTGTATCATGTTTATGCCGAATAGAAAACCATATATCTGGTTTGAGAACAACACCGGTCACTACCTTTATACTATACACAGAATATTTATTTCCCTATTTATATATGGTAACATAAATTAATTTTTTAAGAAAAAGCAATTAGTACCAATACCCAAGTGGATACATGTATCGTAATATTATTATTATTTATCATGTTTCTTTTCAAAATACCTAGTGCTATAGTAGGTGAAAAGTATCTCAAGATATTCTTCTATAGCAACAAGAAGTCCACTTTATTCTAGTAACCGAGGCATTGTGATTGGTCAGAGTGGGAAAATTGATGACTAATCATTTCCTCCTATAAACATTACCAATAATTTATATCCAGCTATATTTAGAGCTGATTGCATTCCTGCAGCCAAGGTCCTGGTCATGACATGCAGGCAGTCATTGTGCAGATGGCATAGCAACACACAACTGCATCTTGGTATTGAACACCATCAACAACCAGTGGTTCAAACCTTTGACATTTGACCTTTCACTGGACTGTAATTGTAAAATTAACACACTGCTGTTGGTCATTTAGTTTGCTTTGATTTATGCTACATGCAGATAGATATGATTTAAAATGAAATGGGGTTTAATTATTTTTCAACAGATTCATGGGGGGGGGGCATGCCCCCCCTTACCCCCCCCCCCCATGTAGATACGGGCCTGACTTTAGTAATGCTTAACTTCGCTTAACGATTAAATCAATAAATGGCTAATCAAGACTATGTTTTTTATCGTACTGACTTTAGTAATAATGATTGAGGCTAGGCAGAAATTTCAATTTAAAGTGATTCGAATTTTACTGAAATTATCTAGTTTTTAACTATTATAGTAAGAAAGGCCAACTCGTTATCTAATCTCCCATAATGCATCTTAATTGTTTATTTTACCAAATGAATATCAAGGAAGAATCAAGGCAATAACACTACACATGGATTATTGTCAGGGTAACAACTGGTTTCTTTTACATACATATGATGGCTATGGACCATAATGTCTGCCAATAACCCCGTTTACATTACAAATTTTAAGCCTGCCAGGTACCCTCCTGGTACAGCACGGTTAATTTTTTGGTAGTGTAAACGGGTAAAACACAAGCGTGCCGTACCGAGTGCATTGACAATCTGGCCCACTGAAGTGATGTGGTCTCGGAACCGTACTAAGAAGAGCTCACTTCAAATTTTCGTAGTGTAAACGCTAACCGGTCTGAGTATGGATTACTGCGCATGCGCCAAATGGACCTTGACCTTTTTTCCCTGCAAACCTTGTCAGTTCTGTCAAAATGGCTGCTCAAAGTAAATCAGTCATCATAGTTGTTTTCATCAGGGTAATTTGTATAGGGGCTGAAATTAATTTTTCTGTGAAGAGTTCCTCATTTGGCACGCTTGGCACGATTCTGAGACCAGTTATTTTAGAGTAATGTAAATGCAGTCGTGGGACTAGGTGAAAATCAGCCAGTTTTCTTCAAATTTTGGAATGTGACCCCCACAGACAATACAGTTTTGTTAAAGAGAATCCTGTCATCAAGTTGTCAAAGACAATACCTTGTGATGATGTGGTGTATAGGGCATGTTAGGTATCATATTACACTGCTCTATATATTTAGATTGTTCAAGTTATAAGCCTTTTGGGTCAGATTCTATAAGACTTTCAAATCACATTCAAATTATATAAAAAAAAAAAAAAAAAATTAAAGTAAATATTTAATAAATAAAACTTACATTTGGTTCAAATATTACATAAGGTTATACTACTAAGCTTATGATACATGTATTTTAAATAAGATAATAGAAGAAGCTTTAATTTATTGCGTGAAAAAAATTATAAGGTATGTGCATATACAAATAGAAATAAAAGAAAGATACACGCAATAAGCAAAGATAAATATGTTTACATGTACATAATTACACAAAGATACACAATTTTACAAAGACATGAACAAATTGTATACAAAAGATCCTAATATTCCAAAATTCCTATTCATCATCAGTATCTTAAATTGTTGAGAACCACGGTAGTAAGACACTGGCTCGCTAGCCTGGCAGGAGGCCGCATGTTCGATCCCTACATTGGACAAGAAGGTTCATCGGGATATTTCTGTCTGGCTTTACCTTGTCAGTGGTTCGGATGGTACGAAAAACCGAGGCCCAGGGTATACATTGCATGCATGTAAAAGATCCCTTGGTAGTTGGAATTCGATATAAGGGTAGGCCATGATGAAACTGTCTGGGCAAAATTCCCATCATAACACATTGTTTAGCGAATGTCCGTCTTTATTTGATGGGCAGAACAAGATTACAAAAGGTGTTTTTTGTACAATCAGGGGTCATAATCCAGCAAGTTACGGTCTGGAGTATCAAGATTAGTAACCCAGATCTTTGGGATATAAATATGTAACTGGATGAAAATTGTGACCTCTAGAGGATTTAGAAGCTAAAACGAGATCTGGCTCGATTCATGCCAATATCGAGAGAAACCAAAATCTTTGGGAGAAATGCCCATATTTCAAGTTAAGTCAAAATGGGATAAAAATTGTGACCTATAGAGTGTCCACAAATAAATTATGGACAGGGTCGACAGCAGTATATATCCACAACAAAATGTAGTCGTATAAAAATAAGGACTGGACGAAATGAGCTTCCTCAAATTAAAATAACAGCTCTGGTTTTGGGCCTATTTTTTTTTACAAGGGACTCAAAGAACGAGGCTAGACATATTCCACAAGTCCTGTCAAACGGTGACCTGTATTCTTATCTGTAGAGCATGCACAATAAATACTATGGAGGTAGATTGGAATAACCAGATGCTTTAGATTGCTATTCGATCGAGACTTCTGGCGTATTTCTCCGAACATAAATAATTTGAAATTATAGTAAAAACGGAAACAATTGAATGTATATCAAGTTATGTACATTCATATTACATTAGTATATGCGTTGCGACCCATTTGTGTCAATTTCTAGGTCCCAATTATTATCAATTTAGCACCTTTAATCTTAAAATATTTGTAAATTCTGTACAAAAATACACACTACTTTGTCTTGGGTCTAACCCTGCAAATCCTTGTCCAATTAAACTACATATCTTCTGTTTTCAGAAAAAAAATGATTATAAATAGCTCACCTTTATTGAAAGATGTCAATTTTTTATTCTGGCATCCAATACCATTCATTTTAATGATAAAACTTGGTTTTGGGAAGAAATAAACAACTGATACCAATTATAGTAAAGAGCTTTTTATTTTCTAAATCAAAATGTTGTCATTTGATACTCTCAATAGCAGGCAGGTTAAAAGTTGTCAACACTTAACAGGGTAATAATGCTATCAAGTGGGACATGTTGTTTAGATATAACATACCAGCGAATTAAATGTCAGTGAACTGGACACAAGACAAACATCCAAAATTTAGCCCGTTTTTGGTACCTAGTCTCTACGCTGAATGGGTCCATTTCTTGAAATTTATCGCGGCCTGGTACCGTACCTATTACGGCACGCTTATTGCGGCCAAATGTAAATGGGGCTATTGACCTTAGAATTACAAATATCTGATGACTAAAGTATCCTTACACTATCTTTGTATATCAGTAACTAACATACCGCCATTTGTTTCTACATTTTCTGGCTTGGTTTCCCTGTGTCAATGGTACAGAACTGAAACCTGGCAAGGACACCTGTCTAGTCATTTGGCTGGAATGAAAACCGAGGACCTGTGTATGCATGCACGTAAAAGATCCCTTGGAAGATGGAATTCGATAATATGAATATGCCATTGAGCAAGTGGCTCGGCAAAATTTTCCTCATTGTACACTGTATGGCGTATACCCATTTTCATTTTACAGCAGGAGCGGAACAGTAGGATGTTAATAAATCCCAAATTTCATTTCACTTCATTTCTACATTCTAACAACAGCTAGGACCAAGCCTGGAAATAAGGCACCCGTCACTGACAATGTCAGGCACAGATTCATGCTTTGTCAGGCACAAAACCTCTGGTGCCTGTCATTTTGTCCGGCACTGATTTGTTTTATCTAATTTTATTACTAACACATGTTCCAGCACTAAATGTCAGGTACCGGTACTACTACTATTTCATTAGTGCCTGACATTGTGTCAGGGAGATCTAAAACCGTCATTTCCAGGACTGGCTGGGAGCCACAATGGCTAAGTTGGTAAGCATGTAACATTGGCTGAGGAAGTTTAAGGTCATGAGATAAAGAAGTCTATTGATAATTTCTATCAAAGTCATGGCTCTTGATGAACACCTACATGTATGAAAAATCTTGTGGACGCACTAGAGGGTAAAATTATCTGATTTACGGTACTTTAAATTTATACACATTGTTTAAACGCATTAGATGATGAAGTCTACTGAAAAGCTTGGAAACAAGGCATCTGTCACTGGCAATGTCAGGCACATTTTCAGGCTTTGTCAGGCACAAAACCTCTGGTGCCTGTCACTTTGTCTGATTTGTCTTTTTATTGATACTATTTAATACATGTCCGGCACTAAGTTGAAAATGTCAGGTACTTTTCCATTGGTGTCTGACATTTTGTCAGGTACATCTAAACCCGTTATTTCCAGGCCTGTCTATTATTTTGAATGATTTACAATACTTTCTGCCCAAGTTATGGCTCTTGATGACTTTGAAAAATCTTGTTGACTCTCTAGAGGCTAAAGTTAATATTCGATAGACTTTCAATTTAAGTGCAGTGTTTAAAGGACAATACTGGTGCCAGTCATTATCACATATGTGATAGAACTGGTTAAACTATGACCGATGTCTAGGTCATATGTTATTTTATTATTTTTCAATTCTGTTTTAAATTTCAAAATCTATATTTTAAATTTCATTAATGCTTGGTTAGTCATTAGACATCAATTAGCCTGTGAGTCAAATTATGACAGACTGGCAACTAAAGTAGTTGATCTGTTAAGTCTCTTCTAACTATTGTTTTAAATGATTTAAGTCTTAATCCTTTGATAATTATATGTTTATGTCAACACTTTCTAATAACTGATTTGTATAAATAGACAAATGTATGCTAGATTATCATTAGTTGGAGAGACCAGCTTAAGGAACATACTAGTTAGAGGTCCAATATATTTACTAAATTATAAGTTGTTAAATTGTTGATGTTAATTATTTGCTGCTGAAAATAAAGTGTTGAAGATCCATTACAAGAATCTCATCTGTAGTCATTTCTGATACTTAAAGAACACACATCGACGAGCTACATTCCACGAAAGTCGAACAGTGTTAAAACACTTTCAAAATATAACTTTAACACAGAGATCATTGCTAGGACAGATGAGTAATAAAGGTTTCATGAACAGGAAGTGACGAAAACACGAGTAATCCGACTGATAATTTTTTTTTATTTTGTCTTAAATATTAGATATCAGAAGATCATTTTTCCCGGTAAGATCACAACATCAATGTTAAAGATTTTGGATGATGTTGAGCTACTCTAAGTTTGGAAATGCCATGTTGGGTTTAAAGGTAGTGTTTTAACAGGGTCACCTAGAACAAAAGTTGATGCAAAGCTGTTTTTTATCCGTCCTTTGTTATGACATGACCATCACATGCCATAAACTATACCACCCAATCTTTCATATCCATCAAGAGTCCACAAAAATATTTCTGACTAGAATTTTACAACATAATATAGACTACTTTTTTGCCTTATTATTCAAAAATAAAAAAGTTTTTTGGGGCGGTTTGGATGCTGATCTGGATCTAAATTTGTGAAATTGTGTCCTGTAAATCCAAAGAAAGATTATTGTTGGTATTAACCTACACCTGAATTAAAAATGTCCATCTTTATAGTTTTATCTTGAACATAAACGTCAATATTCAATCTATATTACTTGACTATGCACCGGGACAACAAAAGCACCCTTTATACTGCATGTGTTATCGATGTAAACACGCTTCACTCCTTCAGCTGAGGTCACATGATTATTTAAAAATAGACATCGACAAAAAATCACATTTCTAACTCAACTTGGTTGTTACGTAATGCTGTATGACATGATGGTTGTTGGTAAAATAGCAGTTGGATATTTTCATTTGGGTGAATTCTTGTTCAAACGGGAGTTTGTGAAAAATATTTAGCCTGCATTTTGTGATAAACGTGGAGATCTAAAGGGACATAAAGTAAACTCATATTGTACCGTGTTCGCAGACGCTGTGGATCAAAATTGTGAATTGGGATGCATCGACAAAATGGCGACATATTGAAGATTATATTCAAATTTACCTATGCTATTTTCAGATAGGCCTATAACCGTGTAATCGGTCAAACGGTTAATCAAACTGTTTTTATGTAACACATGCAAAACAAATGCCGTAACGGTGGGGTGTGACCCGAGTCTAAACCACAACACCAAGCAAAGGCCATTCTCGAGTCTAATCGCAACGGTTAGCAGTCAAAATGGACGAAGAATTGTGCGATAGGCTTGTTGCTTGCGTAGTAATTCATTTACATAACAGTGTACCGTCATGTGGAATATCTTACCCAAGGAATAATGGCCCCATTTCCATCCAGATACCATTTTTTTTCAAGTGAACTGGCAGGAGGAAGTCTCGACGCCATACCGCCAACTAGCGAGCTATATCTTCGCGCCAAAAGTCTCGGAGCCGGATCCGTACGATCATGTTGCATACTCTTTTTTTGCATATCATATTCATTACCAATTCTAAGCTTATTCTCAGCATTGATAGATGTAGATAATTCACTAGGAAACATTCGGAATGTGAATTGGTTCTAAACCCACCTAATCTAATTCTACATTTTTAGATGGCCTGGAATATTGTGTGCGTAGGAGAATGCGAGCTAGTCGTTTTATGTTGATTGCTAGCAACAATGTACAACACGGGGTTTGACATAAAAAGGTTAATATTACGCATATTGAGAATTGTGGGATTAAGTAAGAACACCTACCTTGGATAAAATATCAAAAATGTGTCTTTGATAGCAGTTTATCCGAACAATTTGTTATTAGCCATGTAAGCAAATATTTGTGAAAATTCCATCAGAATCCAACAGTTTCTAACAGGAATATCGACGACCTTTGAAGCCCACTCATTGCAGACGACATGTTAATTCTCCCTACTTGAATAATGGATCAGCTCGGCGGGGGAGGAGCTAGTATTCGTTATAGAATATTTGATTGGCTGGGTTATAACGATGTCATTCAGAATACGAGTAGCTGTGTTGTGTTTTCTATTTATGGATAATTTATGCACGTCTGCCAGACACCACTTGATAAACAGTATACATTTCATTGTTTTTGGTATCGGTTTGCCTTTTCAGAAAGGAAAAAAAAACAAACTATGAACAAAAGATGAGAGTCGAAGAAAAGTGAATTGATAGAAGAGTACAAAATAAGTAGCCTATAATCAAAATCTTAGCAAGAAAATCTAATTGATACATAGGCCTAGCTGTTTGTTTTATATTTAAAAAAAAAATACAATTACAAAATGGCCCACAAAGTCTACCAACACTACTTAAACTTAACAGTTTGATGAAACCAAACAAAAAGCAAACAATATATTCAATATTATAGAGAGTTAAAAATGGTAGGAAAATCTGATTTTGTTTTTTAAAATTTTATCAGCAGGGTTAATGAGAGATAACTATTATAAAAAGTATAACAAAAAATTATCCTGTTAACGACAAACTAGTACTTTCTTTTTAAGCACAACTATGGATAGGCCTTTACCGATAGTTACTTTATATAATGATAATATTAGATATATTTATTAATATTAGTTTCTACCCTTTGTCAAAGTATCAAGATGTAAATATTGCCTAATTAATATGAAAATGAAAACGCACACATGTGCTTCTGAATCAGTAGGCCTAATGCAATATATTTTAATGTCTTTATCAAAATATTTATATTTCAAAATTTATGTTAGTAAGTCTTGGATTAAATATGCCTAAATATTATTCACACGTATTTAGACACTTATTCCATCATGGAAGATTGGTTTTATTTTAAAATTTTAATAATAACAAATTTAAATCATAATATTCTAAAAATGAATATACATAACAAAAAAAATCCACCCAAAATAGTTACATCTTAAAGCTTCATGAAAGAAGTACTCCCATTTGTAGGTCAAGGAAAATAGAAATAAATGTCAGGTATAATCTCTTTTTCCCGCCAAATTGTAACCTCAAATAATTTTATCTTCGACTTTTAGTTTCTTTAGGTATTAATCAGTTTACTATAGATAATGGTTAAGGTGGTGTCAGTCAAATACAAATATTATACATTCCCATAGTTTATAAACTAGGGTTTGGAGATCTGTTTTTTTATTTTTTAATAAATGAAAAAAATATGCATATACTTATGAAACAAAATTAACACACCCAATATCACGATTATTTTCAAAGTTTGAACTACGAAGAAAAGTTTATCAGAGAAAAGTTTTTCCTTAAAAATTATTCGCGAGTTTCAGTCTGGTCATGTATAGGTCGCAACACGGGTTCCAAAATCTTTGTATATTATATTTTATAAGTTTATGGAAGGTCATACACCGGACATTATTCTACAGAAAACAATTACAGTTAATTACTGCGCAACGTTTCGACTACGATTCCCTGTATTCCGTAGCGTTACACGTTTTGTGTATTTTCAGTTCAATTACTAAATGCCAATGACACAAATTATAGAAGGAAATGGTGATTGAAATATTTGCCATGTTAGTCAGTTTGATAATAAAATTAGATCTATTCTTAGTGTGCAAATATAAGTCATTCGTATGTGTCTTGACAAATCTAAACTAAAAGTAGCATATATGTAAACGGCTACTTATTCGTATATTTCGCCAAGTAGGCCTATTAAACTTTTTGTAAGAAAGTAAGTTAATAGCGATTGAAAGGTTTGGCATGTTAGTCAGTTTGAAAATAAAATTCGTATGTCTTGAAAATCTAAACCCAAAGTAGAAATATAATATTATAAAAGTAAACGGCTAATTATTCGTATATTACGCCAAGCACAACTTTTTTTTAAAAAAAGAACATTGTTTCGGTACATTCAAATAAATCTAAGACGTATACCCTAATAAAACCTATATTTGAATCTGTTAATAAAAGAACTATAATATTGGATACACAACAATTCTCGAACATCAGATTTTCAATGAGAAGTATAAGATCTACAGTATTTATTAAAATGTAAATACGAGTCACCATAAACGTCAGTTGTTATACAGAATTGATTGTAAAGTACACGATTATTAATTAAATTTACTTCCACGTAAAGGAATAATAATTGTCTATTAAACTTAACTAAAATAAATTTGAAGAAAAGCGGTGCTGAAAATACCTTTCATGACAAGTAAAGGTTGTCCCCCAAATGCTAAGTTTTAATGCATGCAAAATGTTGGGGTTTTTTTTTAAATATTAATTGAAAAATAAGGGCCAGTAAGATGGTCTGTGTTTTAATAGAATATTTTCTTTTGTCGGTACATAGCAAATATACTTTAATGATCTACCATAAAAAAGCAAATGTCTCTCCAGTCTCAAATTAAAAATGTCTTGTATCTTAAAACAGCAATCATGTAAAAACTTCCAAATCATAAAGAATGAGACTGGGTCATAAAGCTGCAAAATGCAACATAGAAACGTATCATATATTGACACGAAGGGAAGAAGAATTATTATTATTATCATTAGCAGACGAGACATGGCTTTGATCTAGGTTCATTTAGTTTAACAAATTGATTTCAGTTTTTAGCTCACCAGGCACAATGTATACACTGAAAGTAAAATGGTGATTGCTTGGTCGGCAATATTAGTCCATGTTCCAATCTAGACTACCTAAGCGGTGCGTTACATGTATATAAGCTTAAAATTATATTCTATACATGTTTACAGTGTAAACTATGTCATTGGATTGAAACTTTATTCACATAACCTATGATAAATGCGGAGCACTTACTACTTTTAGGAATACCCCACGTTTTAAACGGGAGTATTTGGTTATTACTACGGTGATATTATAACCCAAACTAAAAAGTTAAGACATCAAAAGCGTAAGCACAAGTTACAGGACAAAATAAAGACCAAAATTATTGTGAACATTTTATTACACTTATAATAGGCCTACCACCCAATAATTTCTTATGCTGTGCACGAATAGGCAAGGCGGAAGTGGACGTTAAATAACCGATTTCTCACACTTGCTAAACGTGGTATCTATCTATATACCGCATTTCTTGACTGGACGCTATTTCATTTTCTCCTTTTCGTTTAAGGATGACATTGCGTCATAAACAAAATCTGATTTACTTTCGTGTGAATATAATATAGGAACTTGCTTTGCTTGGTTTGGTTTGGTTTTTATTCTTTTCGTTATTTTCATTTTTCATTATAAACTGACTGAACAGACCTTGATACATTTATATACATGTTATGTGATATTAAAGATTCCTATAACAGTCACTATACGATTTACTCGACCTACTTTCAAATTGGAACTATTGTATAGAGATTTTGACTCGTGTACGATAAATCTTAAATATGACATGGCATTCATTACAGGTAGGCTATCAAAACTATTCGTATAAAAATAAAACAGTGCTATTTTCTGGTATTTAAATGACACATCTAGATATAATATAACAAGGCCTAAATGGATTACATAAAATGGTCAGAGACCCGAGACTGTGACAACCTGTGACTCGGCCAAAGAGAAAATAAATTGAAACTCAATTGATCAAATTGACCCGAGAAACTTACAATATAGGTTAAGGCTAAAGCTTCTATCAAATCTAAAAATATAAAAAGTAATCCCACTAATAATGTTGCTTGTCACTAATTTGATATTTAAAAGACGCTTGGTTACTTAAAACTTACGGAATGGGAAAGTTGGGCCATTTACTATACAATACAAATAACACCGCAACACCTCGGCTAATATTAGTAACATATACTTGTAAGACGGTTAAATGCCACTTTAAAGTTTTAAACTCTGTAGCTCCAATTAGAACTTTTCAGAAATAAAATATAGACACTGCTCAATCTTTTTATTGTAAAAATAAATTAAGCTCCAAACTCTATTATAATATAAAATAGTGCATTAATAGGCCTACTATATAATACACTACCGTATAATGCTATTATTATAGTTCATAGGTTGATTTTAATCATTTTCACGCAATACGAACAATAAGCCTATATTGAATACCAACACTATACAGGCAATTCTTGCATTGTAGACACAGGAATAATTTAAATTTTAGTTTGTTCGGTTATTCAAGACATGGTATACAGGACCCCCACTTTGTCCCGTGGCGTCGACAAAGATTCAAGATGGCGGCTGTCGAGATGGTTGACATGTTTGGCTGTCGGTCGCAGCTGTGGATAATGATGAGACTTCTTTGTTTCCCTGACCCTAATAATCCCGTTTGTAGTCTACTGAAGAAAAAAATTAGTTGGTAATGCAATTGGGAGAAGGGCATTTTGTTCAAATTACTTTCTCTTGGCATTCAGACTGTCTCAAATTGTAGCCTAAACAGACACGATTGCATTAGCTGTCGAGCGAGAGTTTTAAAATAGACCTACATGCTTTAACGAAATAAGCCACATATGTCTTAAATGAAAGAAAAACATTAATGAAACTCAAACAAATTTTGATATAATGTTAGTATGCCTCCTTGTCCTCATGTTTGTAGGCTAAGTTTTAAAAAAAAAATGTTCAAGAAGTGTTTAGTTTGCCGGTTGCTTTGTCTACCTTGGTAATACAATCTAGGCCCTGTGTGTAATTTATCAGAAAAAGCACTATTATTATGTAACAAATGACTTCAAAATTCAACCGGTCTTAGAAAATATTTCCCTATAGTATAAATGTATCCAAGACATAAGTGTCGTGAATCATTAAAGAGACAGATCAATAAGCAGATATGATACTACATTCTTAAACATTATGAGGGCCTTCTGTAATCAGTCAAATTAATTTGCATACCGGTAACAGTAACAGTAAATCGCCTGTTGCTTCTGTACAGAGCATAATTCCAAACGAACTTGTGGCAGCTTAAAGAAAATACTTGATATGTATAGATGTTTATTTTTTGGATAAGTTTATTTTTGAACAACAGGCATTTAGCTGGCCTTCTGGAAGAAAAGATCCAGTAAGTTGCCATAAAATCGATTGGTAAAGGGGGTCACAATACAAATGTCTAGAAAAGTTTCCTTAATATCGACGAGAAAAATTAGAAATAATCATGTATAACTTACTGAATTCGATAATTACATATCGGACTGTCTGCCTTCTCTAAGGTTGAGAATTCAATTCGTCATTATTGTGAGAGAGTTGTGTGTGTGTACGTAGAAATGCCGAACCAGACAATTTAGTCAGACACAAATAAATCGATTGAGAGGAAAGAGTGAGAGGCTTGCTCCCTGTAATTCTGATGGTAGACGCTGATTACAATAGACATAAATCCTCTCGCTTGTACCATCCACATCTAATAAATACAAAACTAACTGTGCTCGCTTATATAAATCAACAGCTCTCATCCTACACCATACCTTCCAATCGTCCCTAGGACAAACTTCGTCTTAAAAACCATGGCTATAGTTATAAGGCTAGTAGGGCCTATCAAAAATTGAATTAATTGGTCTGGCGTTAATGTCAAAAACTAATATGCGATTAGGCTGTTTTTCATCAGCATTATTGTCTGTGCTACCAAAATTTGAAGTAAATTGAGGCAGTGGGCCTACAAGTTGAAACTTTTCATAAAACATGTCTATGCACATTAAAACTTAAACAAATAAGTAACTTGAATACGAAATACATAGCCTACATCAACGCATGTATTGAAATGCGTCATTAGGCCTACCGATGACCAGAGTCTAGAGAAAACTTTTTTTTATACTGTGAGTAATCCCCATTAAAGTTCCAATTTCATATTTTCTAAGAAAGTCAAAACATGATTATTTCTATGTCTTTTGCTCAAAAGGTTGTCAACTTACTATTATTATACGATCATGGGCAAAATTTCACTGGCGTTAAAATGTCTGACACAGACTGATTGAGGAAATAGTAACTCAATAACCTCCTTTTTTTCCCTTTCCTCTCCATGGACAGCCATCTTCAAACGTTTGAATTTGAAGTTGAAAATGATATTTTTGCCAATTGTTCAACTGGCAATAGTGAATTATAGGATTATTCTTTAACAAGGTAGGACTGTTTATAGGTTCAATCTATTTTAGGGCTTTATTTTAATACATTTTAAAAATATAACTTAAAAATATGCTATTGGAACTTTAAAAGATTTATGCAGTCGAGAGTCCAGCAAGCTAAAACTTATTTACATACTGAACTTTACATAAGTAACTTAAAATAAACCAGCAAGACTTTATAATAACATCCTTACAATAAACAAAAAAAAAATGTATCCTTATCACAACACAAGTTGCTTATTTTCATAATATATAATTCAAATTGACTATTCAAAATGTAGGCTTGGCATATCTACATAATCAGTTTAGGTTTTAAGCTATTCATTCAGTCTAAATGATCTTGTAAGTTAACTTCTGATATGCACCGAAAATTGGCCGACGGTGTCTTAAAAAATTTAGCAAGACAGCATTGTAAATTGGCCTAAACTATATGTCCCAGTTTTGTTGTAGAAGACGCCATCTTTAAAGGTGTTAACTAAAATGGTAAATCAACAGTAACTCCGCCCATTTGAAATTTGATTAATTTATACAACAGTTACCTCCCCTGCCTCATTTCGTCCCCATTTGTACCGTAAACTGCCGCTGCAGATTTAATATGTGAAATTGTATCCTTTTGTCTTCCATTACATGTCAATAACTAAATATTACAGATCTACCTACTATGAAAACGCCAGGTCTCTTTTTTGTTTAAGAAATTGTACCATAATATATATTGTAGATCAAATAAATACAATATTGTTTGAACAAAACCTGATAAGAAAGTGAAATTTATTCTAACCTGTAAATACATTCTTTAAATTTCTAACCATTTATTGGCCCTACTTATAGTTGTAGACGAGACTGGTGTTTTAACGACACCTGTAAGAAATTATTTTATCTAGGTATTAACTGAGTTTTGGTGATAGGGAAATGTATAACTAACTTTAAGATTAAAGTTTCCGGCGTAGCCCCATTTATTTGATAAAAATATATAATTCCTTCTAGATACCTTCTAATATCACACCAAAATTAACTAAATTGTGATAAATAATACGCGAGATATCGTTTTAAGGGACTAGAAGAACTCAGTAAACAAAATGACGGTGTCTTTCAAAGCTCATTTTTGTCTGAAATGTCAAAACCAGCTATTTTCCATTTTATTTATTCAATTAGTATTGGAATCTGTAATTTCAGCTGTATTCGTATTATTCAGGTTTGGTATAAATATATTTTCTGTTCACAATTGTACATAAATATAAACGCAAGTAAACCACATCAATCAACAATTTTACTTTGTGATTCAGGTCTTCCGGGATTTTTTTTAATGGTATAAATTTGTTAGCAGTAGGTAAGTCAGGCATATTCAGACAAGCTGTTTCATAAATTTATCCGTTTTAAGTATTTTCTCACGAGACAAATCTAATTTTCGATAGAACAAAATGACCTGATATGTTTATAATTTTATACATGCATTTAATTAAACAAACTTAATTCTATTCACAACCCAAACCCATAGACTTTTTGTGAGTGGGGTTCAATGAATAGTGAAAACTGTAGATAACTTACATGTAAAATTACGTGACGTACACAACAATGCAATGAATATACATACATTTATGTATATGGAATGGGCGCTTTCTTAAAACTCACATTCTTGGTATTATTATTATCATCAATGGACCTACTTGATAACTCTGTTTAACGATTAAAACAAAACAATAAATGAAATAAATCCTCCCGCCCGAAGTAAAAATATCACATTTAATAAAATAATTTAAAACTATGTTAACGTTTTAATTTTGATTTACGATATGAAATGTACTTATTATCCACCATATTAGGCCTAATTATTCTTGAAATATCTTTAGCTTTCATGTTACGTTTTGAAAAACGAATATTGAGAACACTTTATACTGAGTATATGCTTAAATGTAGTTTTCACTTTAATATACCGTATATTTTGACAATATTTTACTAACTTTCATATGATAATGCAAACCCGGAATTTGAATAATAAATAATTTTGACTTTTTTAACTCCTATACTTTTCTTTAAGATGAAGAGAAGTGTTCATGGTAAAATCTATAGATCATTTCAAAATGTAGATTATTTTCTGCTGTACAATTCGGAAAGTTCATGAAAACATATCTTTAAAATATATTGTCCTTTTTTGATAAAGTTTTTGAGGATTTTTTTTTTTTGGCGGGGGGGGGGGGGAATATGCGTAACCTAGCCTACATATATTCTTTTAAGACAAATGGCCTCAGTTTACAAGTTTTAATAGCCATATAATAAATAATTACACAAGATTCATTGAAACATTAGATCTTTTTTGCTTGAATAATCTTATAAATAAAATGACATTCATTCGACATTGAATACATAAGATATTAATTAACGCAAACCACGCAGACCCCCATGGATTTTTTGTTATATATATAATACATTCATCCAATGAGTTTACCCTTTCTTGTGCTCTGGTCATACTGTTAACCAATCAAAACGCTTAACCTTGCACCCTGGGCGGGGTTTTTATTATGAGTCACCATTATATAAAACAAGTTTCAATAAAATTTGCCGCCTGACAACCATAATACATAGTAACCATCCCAGTACCAGCGTGTCGTTGTCTGCTAACTATAGAAAAGGCGGGGTCAAATAACTTAAGTTCAAGAACTACTTTTTTCGGTTAAGAACAGGATTCTGACACCCAGTAGGCCTACCTTTATTATGATTGAATATTTACCACCTACAAAAATGCTATAATCAAAATCTGCCCCTTTTAATGATGATATATTTTCAGATTGAAATCATCAAGAAACAATGACACTGAGAGTTATCCCGCATTGTGTAAAAAAAAATTTCCGTAATCTATTGTGCATAACCCATTGAACTTTCCTGGTTTCTTAGTTAATATTTATAGCTCATCTGTTAATAATACGCCCTATCTATTAATTTACATGTCACGTGGAGATTTTTTGTATATAATGCAGATCATTTTTATATTATAAACAATTTGTTTAGATTAAACCTGATCATTCTACATAAAGTAAGATAAAGATAGATATCTCATTCAAAATATGTATTATTTAAAGCAAAAAGACCCAAACCAAACGAGCAAACACAGGAAAATATTGAGAAATCAATATAAGACTTGTAAAATAAATTAGTTGAGTTGTAGTTGTATCTGATAAGGTTCCCAAATCCCTCTATATCAACGAGAAAAATCTTTTATTCTACACATTTCTTGTGTATGTTAAATTTTTTCAAAGGTTTTTTTTAAAAAATATTATTGGTAATGCCACAGAAAAACTGTCTTGTGTGATACATTCTTAAACGTACAAAAGAGCTCAAGAGGTTTGTTAGTTAAGAAAAAAAAAATCATATGTTGAAAATAAATAAATGACACATATTAATTAATCGCACATTCATTTTTTTCAAAAGTATGGAGGCAATCAAACTATAATCAAAGTTTCACCACTCTATCAGATAGAATTAAGATTATCTTGTCCCAAAGCATCAACCAATGAAATTGATTAGCCCTACTTAGCATCAGCTCGAAATGGTGATCACTGAATTCAGTCAAGACATTCACCTACTGAACATCTACATCAAGTTTAAACCTTCTACCTCAATTAAAAGCAGAGTTGTTATGTTCCAAAGTCTTGCCCAATCAAATTGCTTATCGCTCCTTAGCCTAAGCAGAAAATTCTCACTAGTCAAGATAATGATATAATGAATCTATATTCTGAGTTTCAAAGCTCTCACTTCATTATAACCAAAGTTGTCGTGACCCAATGCATCAACCAATCAGATTGTTTATCTCTGCTTACTATAAGCAAAATATGTTTATCATCGTACTCCATCAATAAATTCACATAATTCTAGCTCAGTTAGAATGAGAGTTAGTGTGTTCCAAAGTCTCGGCTAATCAAATTGCTTACCCTGAGCAGAAAGTGCTCATTATCCAACTTAGTCAAGGTAATGATGTAATGAAACTATACATCATGTTTCATCACCCTCACTTAATTAGAGATAAAGTTATCGTGTCCCAAAGCATCAACCAATCAAATTGCTTATCTCTGCTTACCCTACGCAGAAAATGCTCATCTTCGAACTCCATCAAGGCACCTACACCTTGTTCATACATTCTAGCTCAATTTGAGAGAGAGTTATTGTGTCCCCAAAAATGCGACGGACGAACCCATTTTAATAGTCCCCTGCTATGAAAGAATAATATGACATGATACGAAAGGGTGAGCTAAGAGAAAGAAACGAAATAACAAAAAGACTCACGCCGTTGATTATTTAATATACCCGTTAATCATAGGATACAAACATTAAACTAGGCGAATCAACCTATAGGCAGTGTAGTCAGCTGCCTAGGGCCCAAGAAAAAAATAGGGCCCATAAAATTTCGCCGATCTTTTAAAATTTTATTTTTTACATTATTTAATTCACTGGATTACGCTTATGACGACCCTCACTCGGTTGTATCACTCGGTTGTATTTTGAAGGAAGAAGTACTTTACTACAAGTGACAAAAATTACAGCTTGAAGAAAGTAGGAAAAGAAAAGTATGAACGTATATCCTCGGAAATTTCGTTTCTCTTACAACGGTCTTTACTTAGGTTTACTACGTCAAAACAGTTCCACAAAAGGCCCAGCTGGTCGAGCTGCCTAGGGCTCACCAGAGCCTTGATCCGCCCCTGAGGCGAATAGCTCAGTAAATAGAAGTAATGCCTACAACACACTAACAACGCGGCACATTCACCAGCCTTTTAAAAATGTAGACAAAAAGATAAACTTTACAGACAAGTGATATAATTGGTCACTATAACAACACATTCCGATCACTAAAACAATGCAAGATAAGCCCACATTTTACAAGAGACGGACAGAGAACAAGCTAAAAAAAAAACGATTTTACGTCCTGTCAAAGCCATAACCCAGTTATTGGGATCCGATACAATACATGCAACTTTTGAACGGAACCCAAATCTTTGGGATATAAATATGTATGCTAACGTGTTAAGTTGCATTGGAATTGGATAAACAATGTGACCTCTAGAGGGTCCACAACCTATTTGTGTACAGGGAGCGGCCATTTTGACCGGTAGTTTCTGTCTGCATTTCACTAAATTCGAACCCAATCGTCAATATGGTGTAACGGTGATAAATTTAAACATGTTTTAAATCGGATAAAAAAAAAAAAAACCCAAATATTGGGCCAATGGACGGACCACAAGCTAAAAACGCCATCTTTCGTACAATCAGAAGCCACAATCCAGGAAGTTACGGTCATCAAAATAGGATACAAAATAGTGACCTCTGGAAGATCTACAACCTTCGTATTACATACATGTAGACTATTTGCGTACAAGGAGCGGCCATTTTTTCGTATAGTTTCGGTCCTATTTTCACGATATTCACCATCATAAAGGTGTAACGGCGATATATTTAAACGGATTTTAACATTGGATAAAAAAAATGTGACTTCTTCAGGGTCCAGAAGCTAAAAACCCCATTCTTCGAACAATCAGTGGCCATAATCCTGGAACGCACGTTCCGAAATCGCTAATATCGAAAGGGACCCATATAAACATATTTTGAGATATCAGATAAAAATTGTTGCCGGTTGGTGGTATACCACCTTGATATACCATACGTTTACAAACAAGGAGCGGAACTTAATGGACATTAGGGTCCAATAGTGATATTATGTTTGAAAGTTTTTTTTTAATCAGATAAAAATAAGCGATTTGGCGTACAGCCAGGGGCCAAATTATAGGAAGTTAATGTCCGATATCAGTGGGCATTGACTGGAACAGAGTTCTTTGGGTTACAACCACACATTTTAATTTTAATCAAAATCGGATTTTAAAAAAGAGGTTGCCAGGAAACGAAACGTACGCACACGGCAGATAAATCGTCCGTAAGTCAACAATAGTTGTCGCATATTACTTAAAAGTAATTATCAGAAAATCATTAGAATTTGTTTGGTTTCTATGAAGTTCTGCCCCATGCTAACGTTTCGTATACGAAACATTTAATGTTATGGATTTAACTGTTCAATTATCGATATTCAAGGAATTCAAACTCAACCATCGTTAATGTGTAACGGAGATACAGTCCAACGGTTTTTTAATTGGAATAAAATTGTGACTTCCATAGGCTCCACAAGGTTAAAAAACACAGTATTTTTTGTACAATCAGGGGCCATAATATGGTTCAATGTGCTCGAATATCGAAAGGACTGTGGTCCTTGGGTAATAAACTTATACCCCGTTCAGACGCTTATAACTAAACTGGTTTAACTTATCCGGCGATTTTTATCCGGCAATTTTTGCGTTCATACGTGTTTTAAAATACTGGCACTATACTGGATTAACATTCCTGACCATGTTCCTGACCTCGTCGGTCAAGGGTCAGAGGTAAACGCGCATGAGCACTGATGAAGAACAAGAAGCCGCCATTTTTGTAAGATGGTTATTTACTACGCACTGCGCATGTCCAGAGTGAAAATATCCGGATATTTTAATCCTACCCGTTCAGACGCCGAAAGTTAAACCAGATAAAAAAAAAAGCTGAATTCAATTCACCTACGGAGGTGGATATTTTAAACTAGTTTAAAATCTCCACATATGCGTTCAGACTACGAAAATTGCTGAATTAACTATCGCCGGATAAGTTAAACTAGTTTAACTTGCGCGTCTGAACGGGGTATTACATTTCAAATTTCATCAAAACCGGATTAAAATTGTAAGCTCTACAGGGTCCACAACCTTGATATATCATATTTTTACACTATTCGCGTATTAGCGGCAGCCATTTTGGTCCGATTTTTATGAAATTTGACCTCAACCTTCATTAACGTATAACGGTGATATAATCAAACGTTTTTTTTTAAAATAATAGCAGACAAAATTCGACGTCAACCTCCATTATGGTGAAACAGTGATATAATAAACGTTATTTTAAATCCGTTAATAATTGTGACCTCAAAAGGGACCACAAGCTTTAAAAAAGGCGATTTTTCGTACTATCGGGGGCCATAATTCAGGAAGTTAAGACCAGATATGTGCATAGACAGGAACCAAGATCTTTGAGTTATAAACATGTATTTCATATTCCATCAAAATCGAATTAAAATTGTGACCTCTATAGGGTCCACAGTGATATACCATATCTTTACACTATTCGCGTACAAACGGCGGCCATTTTGTCCGTCAATTTTGGTCCGATTTTCACGAAACTTTAACTCAATCTAGATTACCCTGTAACGGTGATATAATCAAACGTTTTGTTAAATCAGTTAATAATTGTGGCCTCCAGAGGGACCACAAGCTAATAAAGGCGATTTTTCGTACAACCAGGGGCCATAATTCAGGAAGTTACAATCAGCTATGCGCAAATATGGAATGGAACCAAGATCTTTAGATTATAAACATGTATTTCAAGTTTCATTAAAATTGTGACCTCTATAGGGTCCACAACCTTGATATAACATATTTTCACACTATTCGCGTACAAACGGAGGCCATTTTGTCCGTTAATTATGGTCCGATTTTCACGAAATTCAAACTCAACCGTCATTACCATGTAACGGTGATATAATCAAAAGGTTTTGTTTAAATCGGATAATAGGTGATCACAAGCTAAAAAGGGTGATTGTTCTGACAATCAGGGACCATAACTCAGGAAGCTACGTTCCGATGAGTATGGACAGGAACCAAGATCTTTGAGTTATAAACATACATATCTAGTTTCATCAAAATCGGTTCAAAATTGTGACCTTTATAGCGGCCACAGGCTAAAAACATGATTTTTCGTACAATCAGAGGCCATAATCGAAAGCAGTAGAGATCTTATGGGGATAAACTTATATTTCGTCAAAATCGTGACCTGTAGAGAGTTCACAAACAAACTGTGGACGTCCGGGTGGACAGAAGCGACGACAATATATGTCCACATGAAAATATGGGCGTATAAAAATGTGACGTCTTAGAGCGTCCACAAGCTAAAAACGTGATTATTCGTTCAATTGGGGGCCATAATTCATGATTTTACGGCCTGGTGCATGCTACTATCGAAAGAAACCTAGATCTTTTGGGGATAAATCCATATATTAGGTTAGTCAAATCGGACAAGAATAGTGACCCGAAGAGATTCCATAAATAAATTGTGCACTGCAACCCCATCTGCTTAATTGTTTCACTACACGGGTGCTTTTGCCCCCGTCTTAAAGGAAGAGAATCTACATTTTTAACACCTAAAACTACATGTACAGAAGCAGCATGCATATACCAAATTCGGTTGACAACATTTGTGTATGGAAAGGCAGTCTTTTGTTTCCCCATTTGTTTGTTATCATCTATCTCTGAATATAATATTATCAATAATAGAGCTTTGGTTCAGTATCAACAAAATAAATCGTGTTTGTTTATTACTATTATATTTTAGACCATATTATTTGTATTCCCATATAATATCTGCATGGGCCTTTGTCTACTTGTGGCAAACACAAAATAAAATTAATAAATCCGTGAAATGTATAAGAGAGCACAACTACAATGATAGGTTACTACATGTACAAATAAAGATATTTTGAGCGGTTCATGAGATATGTACTAGGACATTAAACCCCCAGTTTACGTCATTTCATTTCATTCACGAGATATGTTCCCGAAACAAAACCGGAACGGAAGAACTGTTAAGCAAGCTTCCTCTATTTTCAACTGGTCCAATTACTTTCCGAAGATGTCCTAAACAATGGCACCTCTTTCCAATGAACAAAACTTGTTTTCAAGCGAGAATGTTAAGAAAGTTAGTATTGGTAATTAAACATTAAGGTAAAAAGAAAAAAATCTAACACATTGAATGACATGTGGGATATAAAATCTCCATGTATCTTCGTCCCTATTATTATGGTCTCTTCTGCTTCTCGCCACGAATGCGTGGTTCCGCTTGATACAAATTTTGAGCATAACCCCTTTGCATTGTCTGTCGTGTGTGGCTGTTTGAGAGTGCTAAAGGATTTTATTGTGTTACTTACACTATATGTAGTGTTGGATACCGATGTGGTAACTTGTGGTTGTGCTGCTGCCGGAGATCGGTTTTTTTACGTTGACTTCTTTACACGCTCAACAGCCGCCCCACGAACTTCACCCTTCCTCGAGTTTACAATTATCTTGCAATAGATACTATTACAAAGAGAAAGTTTAGCACGGATTTGGAACAACTTGATAGAGTTCTAAATTCAAAAAGACATATCATTAATAAGAGACGTCCCAATTAAAAAGATAATTTTATTTCAAAAAACGTATTGTGTTTATCCGATTTAACAAAAACATTTGAAACTTGAGATTTATCTTCTCACAAGCACATACACACAACAGCTATATTTCAAATCCTAATATTACCAACCAAAGTAATCTGTATTTACATAACACCATCTTTTAAAACATATCTATGTCTTATTCATTGAAATAACGCGTAATGCGTATAACCATAATCATGGTCATTACATTCACTCGTGGGATTATTGCTTACTTTAACATAATTTGACAATTACAAGTACCACTTCCAAAGCAAAACATCAAGCTGATGTCGAAACTTTCAGTGTATAAGCCAACAGTGAGGCTGATGTCCCCCGCCGAAATCCCAAAATAAATAGATGACACATATTAATTAATCGCACATTTATTTTTTTCAAACGTATCGAGCAATCAAACTGTACACGAAGTGTAATCCAAAAAAAACTGTTTTATAAAGAAAAATGCTAAAACCGATGACAAAAATGAAAATGTACCCTAGTTAGGGGGACCCTAATGGCAGACAAAAGGGCCCACACGCTTGACAAAAGGGCTCCTTCGGCCAAGGGAAAGGGCCTTCGTGTCCGAGTCAATCGTTTCTATACACTGTTACTGTCGAATCCATTACTGAAAGAGAATGCAGTCATTGTAGTGGCATAAAAATCATCAATCAAGATGAACCTAAGTTATCTTGTCCCAAGGTCTAAACCAATCAAATTGCTTATATCTGCCTACCCTCGGAAGAAAATGCTCATCTTCGAACTCCATCAAGGCATTGACCTAATAAGCATACACACCAATTTTGAACATTTTAACTCAATTCGAAGGAGAGTTATTGTGTTCCAAAGTCTCGACCAATCAAATTGCGTATCGCTATGCTTACCCTGAGCAGAAAATGCTCCTTATCGACCTTAGTCAAGGTATTACTGTAATGAAACTATATACCAAGTTTCATCACTCCCACCTAATTAGAACTAAAGTTATCGTGCCTAATGCATCAACCAATCAAATTGCCTATCTCTGCTTACCCTAAGCGGAAAATGCTCATCTTCGAACTCCATCAAGGCATTGACCTAATAAGCATATACACCAAATTTGAACATATTATGTTCCAAAGTCTCGACCAATAAAATTGTGTATCGCTCTGCTTACCCTGAGCAGAAAATGCTCATTATCGACCTTAGTCAAGGTATTACTGTAATGAAACTATACACCAAGTTTCATCACTCTCACTTAATTACAACTAAAGTTATCGTGTCTCAAAGCATCAGCCAATCAAATTGCTTATCTCTGCTTACCCTTAGCGGAAAATTCTCATTTTCTAACTCCATCAAGGCTTTGACCTAATAAGCATATACACCGAGTTTGAACATTTTAACTCAATTAGAAGGAGAGTTATTGTGTTCCAAAGTCTTGACCAATCAAATTGCGTATAGCTCTGCTTACCCTGAGCAGAAAATGCTCATTGTCGAAATTAGTCAAGGTATTACTGTAATGAAGCTATACACCAAGTTTCATCAATCTCACTTAATTACATCTAAAGTTATCGTGTCTCAAAGCATCAACCAATCAAATTGCTTATCTCTGCTTACCCTAAGCGGAAAATGCTCATCTTCGAACTCCATCAAGGCATTGGCCTAATAAACACATACGCCAAGTTTAAACATTCTAGCTCAATTAGGAAGAGAGTTATTGTGTCCCAAAAAGTGTGACGGACAGACGGACAAACCCATTTTAATAGTCCCCCAACTTTCTTCGAAAGGCGGGGGACAAAAATATGCAATATGCAGTTTAATGAGAGCATGGTATGAAAGCATGCAGAGAAAAGTGTTCCCCTATAAATTACATTTTAATACAAAAAAATTACAATTTGATATGAGCTTTACCGCCCAACGCCACATTTAATAAAATTTTACCCTTAAAAGAACCCCGAGACCAAATCAATTATCCATATGAACAAATCTGAACACTCGCATTGCACATTACCCATAAGTGAAATTACGATCAAAACGCTATAATCGAAAGGACAAACACCTTCCGACCAAACCCTTTATCTCACTACCAGCCAACAACAAAATTATCTGAGAAAGGTATTAAATGAATCAACACGTCGATTTAAAGAATGTTTTATAAATAAAGGGTTTTGTTTTTATATGGAATATAAATGTTAAAGAATATTTACTTTTTGTTTTATTAATGATTTATTTTTTTTATATTTAACCAAACTTGTCATTTAATTGATGGCTGACACCAAAAGGTGTCCCAGACCTTGCAAGCCACTTTGAAGTTCACAGAAGCTCTGTGCAGATCAGTAAGCGAAGCATATGAAATCAAAGTACCGTGTTACATTAAATTATCACAGTTACACAATCAGTACAAATTGTACAAGCCACTACGCGAGAGGGTTTCATTACTAGCACTAAAAGCCTGTGTGGTAATTTCTCCACTATAAATTGATACCTCAGACTAATCTCTGAAGCAGAAAGTGTAAATCATTTCAACACAAAGTAACTATAACCCACAATTCAGGATAGGAAACCTTGACAAATTTAAAATCACACACCCAGTTATAACTTGTTAAATAGTAACTTAAATATGCTCAGATGCCTTTATTAATTGTAACTCCTGACCGTAAATAGTTACTTCCGGTTAATGCTGGTGTAGTTTAATAGGTCAATCCTAACCGTATACAGACTAAATGAATCAAAAGCAAACTAATGATAGAATTTTTATAAAATATTAAATTCATGCTAAATAGCGCGAGTCAAAATGACAGAAAATGTACGACAAATAGGGATATTATTATCAACCATATAATATTACAAGCATAGACAATATAATATAGCGTATGGAACAGTGGGTAAGTTAGAGGGACGCAATGAGGAGCTTTGTGTCATGTTTTCGAGTTTTTGCGTCACCTTGAAGTTTTGCGCCCCCTCACAAATGGCAAAACTGACGCGTTATTCAATATTATAATCGTAATCTCATAACGCCTAACCAGTATCCAACATATTCCGTGGGTCAGATAATATGCTTCAAATCGACTCTAGCATGTTCCACACAGCCCAATATTACTCGGCGGAATTGGGTATGACCCAAGTTATTTCCTCATGTCTAAAACTAAAATATGCATTGGGACATACATGCATAGTTGAATGGAGTTGAATCTGGTCGATACTTAGCCATGGTATTGGGGTAAAGAAATTTAGTAGAGTTCATATTATTACGTTGCTGTGAACCGTAGGATGACGTTCGCAGTGATAGAAAATAAAACAAAACAAAGATTGTATTTCCGAATACCCACTTGGAACATCGACACCGATTGGTTAATCAATTTACGTTTGTCATAGGGTCAAAAGTCGCTCATATGACCCTTTGTTCGACCCCGACTACAACCGGTGAGGTCTTCGTGTAATGGCGTATAAAATGCGAAACGAAATGTAGATCTGTATTTTAATCAGATTGTCTAGTTTCGCCACAATCGCTCAACTAGATTCAACACTTTCGAATTCGAAAGTATCGACAAATCAAATTGCTTATCTCTGCTTTAGCGTTAGCAGATATTGGTGATCACTCAATCCAGGCAAGACAGGCGAATCTATATTGGTAGTTCTCTGCTTTCTTCGAAGGTGGGACAAAAATATGACCCACGTGTAACTATTACATGCTAAGAATACCTCCTCGTGTACATTCTCTTGTGTAAACCGAATCGAACACAGACTGTGAGACAACCCAACGAGTATATATTTGACTGTGTGGCATACATGAAGGACCTAACTCAAGCTCAAGTCCATCAAGAATAACAGGTTATTTTGACATGACATGTGTAATGTAATTATAACGGATGCCGTTTACACTCAACCGGTAACTGATTAAGATCTGTCTCGATTTTTCTTCTCTTTCATTCCCCCCTTATAAACAATATTAGAAGCACTACATAGCTTCGTTCTCGATTTAAATCTTAGTCACCGAAAATATCGACACCATTTCTATAAAACTGTACACTTCTAAAATAGAATGACAATGCATATTTTGATTTTAATTGAGGTAGAAAGACATTAATTGGTCCTATGCTCTATGTGAATCTTATCTAAGAATTGACCAACAATGATCGTAATCTCCAGTAACAAGCGAATGGCTCTATTCTTGGAACCTTAAAATTGACGAAAATTGGTCTGGAAGAACATATTTTAATATGTAATATGAATGTTACAAAGTGATGTATATACAATGTTTTTGAAAAATATTGTAATTTCTAACCAATTATGATCAGTGAATGTACAGTCCAAATTGGACGACAGTAGTTTACACCTGCTAAGTCCATTCTATAGGCGTTCAATTAATATTTGTTTTGTCATTTGTGTATCAGCCATTTTTATTTACTTCAGCATTGTCTTATAGGATATGTTTACCTTTGTTCACAGCAAATGGCCCCCGAAAACATAGCACTGATTATAAAATGTTCATTGTTTCTTTCAAATTTGATATTAGGATCCCATATTTTCACGGCGAAATAACAACATCAGTATTGATTGAAATTAACCAATATTGGGCATCTGATCTTAATTTTAGTATTCTACTTTTAGCGGTTTAAGTTGTTAAAAATCATTTATTTAGACACCGAACCTCTCTTTCAACGTTCATTACTGCTACTGATTTACATAAGGCAGACGCAGTTAAAGAAGGATTAAAAATCAAAGAAATGTTGGGTCAACAATAAAGGCGACAAAATTAGTAAAGAAACGGTCCACATATTAATAAGGTATCAGGGTGAAATTATAGTACAAACATCCGCCCAGTTCATGAATGGTATTCGTATTGCGGTTCTCTTATACGTCGCTAGATTATTTACTATCGAACAAAATGTGATCATAGGTAGATAAAGCATAAACACAAAAATGTACCTATAAGCAGATGACAAACTGATTATCAGGAATTGACCACATTCGAATTTAACACGGAATTTTTCTTGAAAAATAACATTCCGCTAAAGTATTATGTCTAAAGTCAACTATACGTTCATTTTCGTAAGCGACGTAATCAGATACAAGGGCAAATAACTCATCTGAAACCAATTTTCTATTACGGTCAGAAACAGAATTTGACACATTGCCCCTTACTCTTTAATTTTGTCCCATTTCAACTCCGTTCGCCAACTATTTTTCACTTGCCCGTTCTCAAGGATCATTGTACTTTCTAACAGGACTGTTTCCACCACAAAAATACGACGTGGTTTTGAAAAAAATGCCATTGGTTCAACGGCATTATGGGGATCGATCTCTACTCTACCGATCATATAAAGAAAAAAGCGTTGGCGCAATTCTCAGATATCTTTGACCATAAAGAAAGGTCGTCTTCACAGAAAAGGCCACAGACGAGTTAAAATTCATCTGCTTTGATCAACATGCAATGACAGACCGGTTCGGCTCAAATGACCAGTAATAATTTAAGCCATGTTTAGGTAAAGGATGTTTTTAGACTAGAGAAAGACTTCAAAAGATATTGAGTATATATTTCTAAATGTATTATTTTGGGGGCATGTATTGGTATCCCTTTGGTGACAATTATTGGATTTAGATTCATACAGTTTTTAAATTTTCATAACAACGTTAAAAGAAATGTTTCTTCAAAATAAGGCGTCTGTAACAGGAATTCCCGCCTTGTTTGAGCCTGTCGGTTTAGTATGTTATTGCTTGTTTGTCTTCAATTAGAATTTTTCGCTCATCTTTACCGTGTTAATGCAATGTTGTAGGTGAATGATAACTTAATGTAAATTATGTCATTGTATAGCCATATTCATTCTTTCGGGTGGTATGTTTTTATGTCGCTGTAAAAGTCCTTGATGTCTTGGAAAGTGGGATTTCCATGACGGTCACAATACGTACCACAAAGAGTTAATTTGGTAGTCTTCTGAACTTGATTCTTGACATCATCAGTACACACACAATACATCTGGAGCCATAGTAAGTGTGTGTTGTTGCTTGCTACAGACCGAGAATAGATTTTGTGTCAAGTCTGAGAGATCTGTAAAACAAAAGTTGAAGCTAATTACATTACATTGCATCCACTCGTGTCAAATACTCTGCTGTCTAACCCAAGACGTATAAGTAAGCAATTAATAATATAAATTATTTCTATCCCATCATTTTAAGTCATTTATTGTTTTGCGTAACATGGTAATCACTAATATTAGTCTCAAATTGTTTTACAAAACTTGGTAATCACTCATATAACTCTCAAATTGTTCACAAGTTCCCCAAAAGTCGCATATATTAGTTATATCCGAATGTATCATTTACATCTCAGATGAACATCAGGTATTGTTATTTTCTTAATTATATCTGTGCCAAATCATTTAGGGTTGAAATACAGATACAAATAGTTAGAACGACATTCACAAATCGTTATTTACTTTCCCAAGGAGGCTCACTTCTATCTATTTATGCAATATAACAGGCGAAATTTAATCAAATATGGCCTACATTCAAATGTCACATATTTCCAATTAAAGTCATGCATCCCAGTTCCAAGGCTTCATAAAGATCTACGAAGAATTAACGTAAAACTGACTGAATGTAAGCCTATATAACATGCCATTACAACTCGAAAGGATTATACTCAAGGGAACAAACGCCGGGCTAATGAGGGTTGATCCAGCATAAATAAACACAGTGAATATGATAAATATTCCGTCTAGACTTATTTATCATATTTCTACTTTAATGTGGAGGCATGTTATAACAGTGAGGCATACTTGCCTACCGTATACAATTTATATACGTCTTGCGGGCAAACAAGCCCGATTGTGCTTGCACAACCTAATGACCGACTTTCGGGTTGTAAAAAAGATTTGGTGACAACCTTAACTAAAAATACACCGTCTAGACAGCTTGTCAGGCGATAAACTCAACAGTTGAAACACCCTTATGGAGCTCCATCTGTGCCATGAGAATATATAAAGTTATATACAATCAACAGGTCCTTGAAATGTGTCGAAATTTTCAAGATAACAGTTAGATCTGGGTTTGAAATGTTATATTTTTGACTAAGGACATTAATTAACGATCTAATACATATTGAACCTGGCGCCAATCTCAGCCCTCCTTGTGCATTTTAAACAGAATATTTTCATCATATTTTCAACATTCTGTATGTAGCTTTTGTAATATATTTAAAAAACAGAACGTTCTGTAATGATAAATTGACTTTGAGCATATAAGATAACCATTGTTTAAAAAATGGTTACCACATGAGGAGTTCTATTGAAGGTCGGATTCATATATAATTTTAGATGTTTTCGATGGAAAAATGAATTACTTCCAAGCATGAAATCTCTAATGACACTTAATAAGTCTGTCATTATTATATTTTGCATACTTTATCAAATTACGTTACAAAAAAGTACAATACCGGTAATTTAATTGAATGTATAGATAAGAATATATACACAGTGAGAAGTCGAATTGAGAATTGTTTGTTTAGTATTAAATGCAATATATTTGCATAACTTATGCACTAATACCCTTCTGTGCATTTGTTATATGTCGAAATACTATTTTGTTTACTTATCCGTTTCTTGTTAATATTTATTTTTCAACGGATAAAGAACACCATGCAAATCTTTCTCAAATATGGACATTTAGCGATATAAAGTCCTCATAAATTTTACTGCCCTTTCCGCAACGCAATGGAAATTCGTTATCTCATACGTGTGTTAATGTACCTTTCACGGTCTTTTGGGAGAATAGTAAAATAAAAGCTGAAAAGGGTCGATACTCAAGGCAATGTTTATTGACATGAACCAGAAGGCGACCTGAAATTGAGGTTAAGACTGATAGGGATATTATTAGAACTTAAATATACCTGCACATGGCTTCAATTAGTTTCTATATTTTATATATGTAGACCATGCCGGAGAATGAAATGTCGTAAGGGTGTTAATAACATTTTAACTTGTCCATATCTTAATCTAAATTAGTTTCAATTATCATTGCATTGACTGGTTGTTTCCCAAGAATAATAATTTATTTTATAAAATGAAACATATTTCATTTTAAAACAGATTAAAGGGACATGTGTCATCATAAATCTTAGAGATGTATTACATTATTTTAAGGGATATTGCCCAAAAGATTATATTTGACCTTCTTTCTGTGTGAAGCAAGAACTTTAAAGTGAGAAGAATAAATTGTATCCTATGTATACCTATGCTAAAATTTCCCTCAAAATATTCTCATTTTTTTTAACTTTAGTGACTTAATATATTATCAACGCTAAGCATTAATATAAAATTTAAGGTGTTACCTGTTTTTTTTAAATATGTTTTTTAAATTTATCACCGAATTATAAATATACAACTGCATGAATTGCAAGGCAAACAATTAAAATGAAATAGGAAAGATTATGCAGAAGAGATTAATATCAGTATACTTTTTAGACACCTATTTCCAATTAGTAATAACTAAATCCAAATTATTTATTTGTTTATCGTATTTATTTATATACACTATTTAACAATAGTTAATTTTGTAAATCCTGATCAATGTTATGACATGGTAAATTTATATAGCATTGACATCCAACGCGTGCTCTAATTATGTATATTAACAACATACATCAAGCAATTTACCAAAATAATCTCATTTTCACACATCTTCACAAAAAGTATGTTTATTCACACG
Organism: Patella caerulea; assembly: GCA_036850965.1. NCBI lineage: Eukaryota > Metazoa > Mollusca > Gastropoda > Patellidae > Patella > Patella caerulea. The sequence goes on from JAZGQO010000011.1 coordinate 22,984,816, forward strand.
GCCATAACCTGGTTTACCATCCACTGCTGAGTTCAATAAGTGTAATAATAAAAGTGCATTTAGTCAATGAATGCCCTCTGGGTTCTGTTATGCACCCATTATTTTTCGGGTTTTCATGTACTTTAGTGTTTCTCATATAATATGTATATTTTAGTTTATACTAAAATTACATTACCAACAATGAAACTAACTATTCTGTATTTCTTACAGACATATCAACTTATTAATAAGCGTCACATTGATCTATTATATACCCTATTATTGCTGGTCAACTGAACTTCTACACAAAAGGAGGCCTGCACATATTCACTGTAATATCTTTTTTAATGGCGATTATGGAATTTATGACCTCGTTATGTTAATCTAAACAAATATATAAAATAGGTTCCTGTTTTATAGTACAAAGCCAAGCTATATTATTTTACTGTTTATGATCTAATGTGATCCCCTTTTATAACCTTGAATTATTCCCTTTTTATTCCACCAAATTTATTGGCAGTTGATAATTTTAAGAATTACATAGAATGTCCCTTTTCAAACCTACATAGCTGTATATTAACACTATGCTATTTATATATAACGCATCTTATATACTGTTACCACTCCAAATTGGGCTAAGCTATTTGATTTAAATGCACATTCAAAATGGACGTTATATTATCCAACGGATAGTATCAGTCTCAGTTTCACTGTCTGAATACATTGCACATGTGAAATCGTTTAGACAAGCAGGTTACCGCATCAAAATAGCGGACGAGACGACCGCGTCAATGTACTCTTGCTTGATACCACCAAATACACAGACATGTAACTAGCAACGCTTCGCTGGTATTGATGACGTAATAATATCAACATTCAAGCTGCAATGCATATAGCTTGAAAGTAAGTGCATGTCAACCGTCAGCAAATTGATTATGCTTCAAACTTCATCATTCGTGATTGGCTTATAAAAATAAATCCCGCTGCAGGCCCCGTGCGTTCGCGGTGACCTCAATATGCACCATCTTGCATGTGTGCAGTTGGAAATAACTATGACATGCCTAGATTGCATGTCGGTTTGTAAATGACCTGAACAATTTGCATACAACCTTTGAGAAGAGTCAAGCGGACGACGACTCACAAAGCTCATATTTTGATAAAATACAACCATGGACACACGCCTAATAGGCAAATGGACAACATTAAACGCGGCGACATGCTATGTTTTCTGAATGGAGTGTATACGGTGACTATAGCGTGCTTCTTATGGGGATTACTTATTCGTTATATGGATTATTGTACATTCAACGGTCGTTTCATTGTACACCTATATGGTACGTATAAGGTAGAAACGTATTTTCTTTTACTCTCAATTATTATACTAGGTAATGAACCCGTATTGAAATAAATCAAGCGACTATTGATGTTATGGAGGTTTGTATTATTTGTGTCAATGACTGGCATTACGCAATGTCTGTTATATAATCTGAGAGTCATGAGGCGAATAAAAATTGGTAGAAAATCTCCGACATGTACATGTTTATATTTGTGTGTCAAGACGACAATTTCCAGTATGAACGACCTATTGTGTTATATACGAGATGTAGAGCATTTGAAATAGTAATTCCTCAATTCAAATAGTGTTATAGGTCTTAAACTGGGATTTAAACCATGTAAGAAAATTAAAAGATGCCGTCTGGTTGTATAGATAGACATGTCTAGAAAATCAGACAGACGATCAAAGGTCTTGTACGCGCGTCATTTTATTGAGGCCAGAGCCTTTATATAAATCTGTGTCCCTAGTTTGCATTATACAATATTCATTACATTTCATCTTTTTTGTTGTTTATTATAAAGCCAATATGGAACTGGCATATTCAAAACATTGAATGACATTGGCTTCCATGTCAGGATGACCTGACTGTGCATCTCTGCACATAGTGCATGTTTCCAACCATGTTTGTTATTGCACAATGCCAATTGCATAATCAGAGGTGATTGACAGTAATGCATACGCGCATGCGTAGTACTAGATTACTAAACCAGGTGTCAACAACTGTAATTTGGGTCATAGAGAAACTGCATATTTAAGTAATAAGAAATGCAAGGTGCAAAAAGGGAATCCGGAGTAGTCCGTAGTTTGAGGTATATTGGTTATTATAAACACGTTAATTGTAATGGTACCGACCTTCCATGGGGTTGAGCAACCAAATAGTAGTTAATGTCACACGCAACATGTTAGGGCAATTACATGTGCATATATTGCGCTTTGGTACTATTTATAGCCAGTTCCCCTAGATTCTCTCATCTCAGATCGAATAAATTTTAGTATATATAGTGCTGATCTCACGTCTGTATAGTATTATCATTATCAATCAATATATACAAATTAGGTTGGAAAGAACACTCGATTCACTACAACACATTTTACTACGTTAGCATAACACACACTGTTAGGTGACATCAGCATTTATCTCTTAGGTAAGATATAATAATAGAAACCATCAACGAATGGCCTCTCGAATGCTGCTTACCTTACACCCACATCAATACAAATTGGCGCGTTTACATACTAGAATCTTTGATAGATTAATACAATAATAATTATTTATATGTTATCACCAATCGTGTTCATAATTATATGTTACAACAAGACTCTTTTTTACCTGGAAGTTTCTTGGTTCTATTGTTATCAATAATAAAACTGTCAATCTCCAAAGCATTAAATACAAACGATTACATTTATTATTTTAAATATAAAATAACTGGAAATTCAACCTTCAATACTTGAGGTCAAGCCCATATCTATATTTTGAAAGTAATCTTTTTTTTTTCTCATAGTTCATGTAGAAGTAGAGAACATTTGCCCACATATATATTATGCATGTTAAAATTGAGATAATATGTAATTAAACTATTATCAGTTAATGAATACTTTATTACACAAACATAATATATCAAACAATGTTGTTTTGTTCCCAGTAAAAACAACTAAATATATTAAAAATATAAATATTTTATTACCTTATATTTGAAATATCAACTGGATGCAAGCTAAAGTAATTAAACTGGGTCTTAACATTACCATCACATCATATATTATAACAATGTTTTATTTTATTTATATTATACATCAAATTTTGCCAAATTTGATTTTAAATATATACAAAAAATCGTGTAAAGACATATAACCAGGACTGAAAAACTCACCAAAAGAAATAATGAAAACATAAAATAGACGTTATGCTATAGCAACTAATTTTTATTTGTTTCAGTTCTCATTGCAGAGACAGCAATTAATGAGACATCATATAGTACTGTAGCAATACATATGAAGTCTTTGCCCCTCACCCACGTTACATTAGACCAAGTAAAAGACATCCTGGCTAATAGGTCAATTAACAACCAATAGAAACACAATGTGCACCGCCATTCGCGGTTAACAACTATACGAATAATAACACAATTTTCGCCATATAATAATACAGGTATAGGTCTTAAAGTGATCCTCCCGTATTAGTTTTCTTGAATGTATTCTTGTTAACCTTATGTCATAGTTACTGTCGCCGATATTAGAATATCGAAAGCCGAGGACCAGTAGGCGATGATACATGTATGAATATCATGTATCGTTATTTCCCAAAAGATATAATTAAGTATAGTTCATGATAACGAAATTAATGACTAATCACAACAATCTTTACATAAAAGTTGTTAATCAGTATAGCCATAAGACAAGTCATTTTTCGTCAGATAGGTCTATATGAGAAGTCCTTTAACATTTTTAAAGCCAGACAAATCAGACGCCATCTTGAAAATCGGAAAAACATACGAAAGATGATATTAGAAGTTGCACACCGAAAACTTGACGTATTTACAATGCACACATGCTAATAGGTTCATCATGTATATCTTACCCATATTTCAAACAAAAATTTTGCCCGTGTCCCACGTTCTTGTTTATAAAGCAGATACTAACTTCTTTCTTACCGGCAAACACCAGTCGCATGCGGCATTTTAATTGAAGACAGTCCGAGTTATCTCCCCTTGTATAATATATACAACAACATACGTCCGTCTACCCATGACAGTCTTTGAAACCGATTTACGATGCGAAATTTTCAGACGTGTCACAGGTGATAAACTTGACATCCACAAATAAACCTTCTATTAAAGCATATAAATATAAACAGTTAAAATCCTTTCTGCGAAAAACTGTCCACGACCACAAATTTCTAGCTGGTGGGCTATTTCGTAGGCGAGTAATAATTATCGCTGTAAAATCGAACATTCGCAGACAGTTATCACATACACATTGAATAAAAAAAATGTCGGAAAATTGTAACTCATACTTTATGAAATTTATACTCGATATATATTCTGTTGATCGAAACATTCGTCTTCCAAAAGTTCACTAAAAACTGTACAATATGCATTATTAATACTTAACCATTTATCAAATTGATAAAAATATTTCAAAGTTTATAAAATACTTAAAGTTGTTAAAAACCATCATTTGATTTCTAAAATGGTGTATTAAGTAATTGAAGTGTAAGGACTTGGTCTGGGCCAACGCATGTGAACTGTTGTCTGCAAAAAGAGATTTTGGAGATCAAAAATCTAACAATTTTGGTATCTTAATCACCTTTTCACAATATATTTTTAGTTGCAAACTTGTTTAGTTGATTGGATCAAAAGGGTTCTGGCTGAAATTTAACTGAGGCCACTTTGATTTTTTGGTTTTAATAACTTGTCAGAGCCTTCAAAAACAATGATTTAATATGGCTTAGATCACTTTGACCAAGGTTGTATATATTTGAAATCAGTTAGTGTCCGCATACCTTTTATCTTTTTATCATTTACCGTGAAACAAAGTAGTGCAACTTTGCGGTTGTCCTAATAATTTCGGATATATATATATTTATCTCCGAAATTATATATAAATTGAGCGGTTAGCTTCCGTTGGGTCTGACCCTTTCAATTCATCTTTACCAGATAATGACTTATAAGGTCATGAACCTCTCTTATCGGCTATTTTAATTTCATCACGTTAAATGGTCTATGAATAATACGGCAAGTTATTGGATGTCTGTGTCTTTACATGAAGAATATACATTGAATTTATATGCAATAAACACAGTTTATGACGAACACTTATAATTTACTATTATTGTGCCATTTTTGTGGTCAGTCCTTGCAATGCCAATTATTTGAAGTTTGATTTCTCTTTCATATTCACCACACACTTTTCAGCAATTTGGATTTAATGTTAATAATTACGTCATAAAATGTAACAATTTGAAAAATAAATATATAAGGTGTGTCATGGGTGTACTTAGCGAATACTAGGTCAATTTTTATAACGTCTAGATACTGTTTCATCATATGAATGAAATGACTAATTATTATCATTACAAAATGGTTGTAGACACCCACCCCACTCTTTCAGTTACGCGACCAGGTGCTTAACAATGGTACAATGAGCACGTGTTATTTTTATCGTCAATTCAACGTTGTTCGTTTTGCTGAAGATGTCATTATCAATTCGGTTCTAAAGCATACAGCGAAATAGTTAATTCGGATCCAAATAAATTTCAAAACTTTTCATTTATTTAAACGATTTAACATTACCATTTCCAAATACAATAACGATTATCAAGGGGTGACATTGCAAATTGGGGTTTGCTCTATATCGTAATTAGTTTCATATTTTCAGAGCTAAATATTACTGGACTGAAAACGATCGAACTTACAGTTACAAAATAATGGTGCAGTGTTAGTCGATTAAGTGAAACCTAAACGGTAGGACAAGACATGTAAATAATGGCGAAGGAAAACAAGTAAAGTATACAAATTAAATACATCAATAAGCATCAAAAACAATCTGTTCACTTTATTACCTACCGAAAATATAATTATCTTATACATTTATGTATAAATATGCATTCATGTCAACAACCCGCTTTTTGTCGTGCATAACAAAATGTGAATATAATGTTCAGTAAGAGTTGTGACCATGAATAGAAACACCCAGGTTTGTGCTTTTGTGTTGCCATTTTAATATATAATTGAAAGAAAAGGTAAATGATAGATTGTATTTTAAAAATATCGAGCTACATTTGTCATTAATATAGATATCTGTTTAAACTGAAAATGGCATACAATATTCTTCAAAGCCTTTGCAACTTTATCTTTCTAAATCCTAATGAACAAAAGAGAACAAGATTTAAAGCTCGGATATCCACAAATATAACCCCACTTCCGATTCAGCATATTATATAGTTTTTATTTGCTACAAAAATTAAATTTGACATATTCTCAAACATTTTAGAAGAATATACTCACTGACAAAAGTAAAATATTTTATATCATTTTATACTTTATGAGATATACACAAATTATATAAAGAAATAAAAACTTTTAAGGCTTATCTCTTCCTTGTGATAAGTTTTTAGTGTTTAGAAAATGTTGTACAACTCGTCCCATTTAAGCCAATTTGTGCCAAATTGTGTGCATAAATAACTGTTCACATCTTTAGGCACAAACAATACATCTTAAAATACAGCTTACCCAAATTAAATTAAGTGTAGGGCATTAAATAATATCTTTTCGGAAGCAGTCTTTAAAATGTACCTGCCCGTGGCATCCTTTTGTGCTTACATTTACTTTAATGCGTTGTTTGCATTGTGTTCAACGAAATGAGTGTTGCAATGATTATTTATGTGTCCTTTCGAGCAATTCGAAGTTTTTAAGGCAATCTATATAACGTGTCAAAATTTGTATACTTTTATATATAAACATTCTAATATCTATATACTATACACGTATATAAACGTATTGTTATATAAACGTATTAAAGTGTGTATAAACATAGAACAGTTTATTCATTGCTTGAATTATAAATGAATGTGTTAACTTTTCTATACCCTCAACAACCTTTGTTGGTCAAATGCATATTTTTTTGTACAAGTACATCCTTGACGTCTATTTTTCGTTTCGGATTGTTCATCAAACAATATTTTCATTTAATGTTTACGGTTTTATTTGTTATAAAATTATTCTTTCCACGTTCAATAAACATTAGTATTACACAAAATTGAAACTTTTATTTATGTAAATTTATACCTTCATATATTTGACAATCGTCAGTCTTTTAGGGCTGTCCAATTGTCATCAATGATTAAATAAAAATCACTGATTTTTTATAAATGTAAAAGAAAAATAAATGTGCTTATATTATTTTCAAGATATCTCCAAACAAATGCGTCATTCGTGTATTTTATGTCTTGATACTGTATTTGATTCTATTTCGTTCCCCAAAAACATTAATTTGGGACAAGTCTAAAAATCCGTTGTTTCTATAGTATAAAATAAAAATATTGCTAGCATTTTTCATACTTACTTCTTTGGGAATAATCATAATTAAAACATGAAGCCTCTTTGTGAAGAAATAACAATTGCACACATTTGAATATAGGTTAAATAGCGTAGGCCTATCATTCAAACTGAACAATGAAACATGCATACTATCAACAAACTTATTTACTTTTCAATAATAATAATAATAATAATAGTAGGCCTACATCTATATTTACAAGAGAAATAGCAAAATTACTTTTAATCTACAAAAACATAAATAAAAGGAAAGTGAACAATGACTAACATGCGCGTCTTGATGTGAAAATTGAATAAAAAAACAAAGCTTTTAAAAATCTATAGACCTACTTTTGGGTGAACAGTTAAATGTGGGTTGCTTTTAATTTTGAAATATTAACATTTGAATGTAGCCTATACGGATATATAGCTTTATGTTTTCGTGGGCTATAACTGAAAGGGTCTTTCAAATATTGAAAAAAAAAAAGATTTTTTAAATCTTTTAGATCACGTGACTACGTTGCTACTAATTTAAACCTGGAGTAGAAGAAAGCATGTCATCAACCTCGCGTGAATTTAGACTAGACTTTAAAAAGTAAAGTAACATGCAATGACTGGCCCATAAACATAGCGCAGTAGGTGTTATATAAAATGAGTTTCCATAATTTTCGACAAACTTACATGTTCAATTGTTTCCATGTTATTGACATATGAATAATTTTTCGACGGTTGCCCTGCTTTTCTTTAATTCAAAGATGGTCTTTTCATTGGTCGAACAGATTGCGCGGAATAATACAAAAATCCCGTTTAACATGCAGTTGAGTAATCTTAATTTGCGCCATCTGTCGGCATTATGTAAACACATTTATTACGAATGTTGGAGTTATGCCCCTTATATTACGTTAGCTAAAAGTTATTTAATTGACATACAGAATCTTTGACATATTTGAAAACAGTGTCCATCGCTTCCAGTTTTAAATATCCAAAGATATACATTTTGAAAAGACGAGCTTATTTTAACACACATTACATTATTTACTAAATGTGTCAATATTGTTATCTTTTCAAATGTCGTAATACGGACAAAAAAAAAAAAAAAATAAAAATTATACAACTCAATTATAAATTCAACGATATTTCAATTGATTTAATTACTATTTAACACAATAGTTTACACAGTTATTTATTAATCGTGAAGAAAACTTTCCAAGAACAGGATTTTGTGCTTCTCGATATAAACACCCAATAGTCGTTATTCAAAGCATGTTGTTAATAGTGTCATCATGGTGACCTAATTTTGAACAGATGGAAATTGAAAAACGCTGCACAGTGTATATGTTGAAGTGAGTTTAGAACAGTGGATAGTTTTGGATATGCTGTGAACTAACTAATATATTTATTGTTTAAACAAAATCTTGTTATAGAAAGGATAATCCACAAGCTTACTGACATTGCCATTTCAATTCAGAACTAAATGAACAATTTTAAAGTTAGAATTAATATTGGGGATCTAGTTTTGTTCGTTTGAGATCATAAAATGTGTATAGCAGATTTGATATATCTATCGTGACACACTACCGTTTATTACAGTTGAACCAGCCTTTGGGACTTGTCGTTGATATACATTCAGCTTATTAAAAATATAAAACTTGTATCTACTGCTAAGTATTGCATGTATAAAGCATAATGAATCGGAGAAAGTAATAATTTTTGAAAACGGAAATGTTATCTATGATAAATGCTATTCATATTCTCCATGACCATGCAAATTTGGTTCGCAATAATCTCGCATTTCAGCACAGATATATTTCCCCAAAAGAGGGGTACATTTCTTTAAAAAAAAAAATAAATACAAAATCTATGTATTAAAGTGTATTTGTTCTTGATATCACATTTGGATATCGAATTAAAATTTATTACCTTAGGTTAAGCCGAGTCAAATATATAATTATACGCATGTATGTCTCTGATTTGTGTTGATTTCATGCACGACTGTTACATGTCACAAATTTAATGTTTACATTATTTTTAGAAACTAAAATGTACCAAAAGACAAAGAAATAACAACATAGTATCCAATGATATATTTACTAATAGTTGGTGACAAATGTATTACTTCCAATGTACCAAACAGGTTTATTTATTTAAATATAGGCCGACATGTGCATGTCTTTTAACCAGTTTGTGGATCCAATCAGCGTTATAGACCTAACGAATGTAATTCTATAACCCAATTTTTCAATAATTTTCCATTTTCCGTTTGTCGCTTGATAAACATTACTTACAAAGGACATTTTTTTATAATTAGAAAGATGAAAAATGTATTACTCAACCTCCAAAATTTGAAAACAAATTGGAAATACTTGTCTTAAATGGTTTCCAATTGACAGGTAAAAAAAGCATAATGTTAAAATTAAGTTCGTATCATTTTAATGCATCTATCAAGACTTCATAACTGATTAAAAAATACATAATTTACGATTACAAATTTATAGTGAATGAATTTTGATTGGGCTCCCTGAAAATGGATTTTTTTGATTTTTTATCAAGGATGTCTAAGTTATTCATTATTTATGTAATTCTTGTTACCGTCTACTATTCATTCATTAATTTTCTTATGTGTAAGTCATTCATATTTAAAACTGATTTGGCATAATGTCTAATTTGCTTTACTACCTACCCCACCCCCTCAAGATAGCCTACCCTTTTTTAAAAAATAGATTACTCATTCTTAGTTTTCTCATCGTTCACTCCTCGACTGTAAATTAACACAGTAAGAAGTTACTATTACAAATCACATTTATACGCCTATCTTTTTTTCCCATTTCGGTTGACCTAATATATTAATATTTATTAGAATGCTATGTATAGTACAAACATTTTGAATAAGGAATATTGATTAATCATTACGCGTAAAGTAAATAAACCAAAACAAAAATTAAAAAAAAAAACCCATCCATATACTTGAATAATTTGTTGTAGAGTGAAAATAAAACTTATTTTGGGGGATTTACGATGAAGCTATACAATATTAGATGTTGTTTTCTATTAGGGTTGGTAGTATTACTAAGGCACGATGTTTGTAATATATAATATATTTGGCATACACAATATAACTTATGGATTTTTTTTTTATCATTTTAATATTTCGAAAATAATTATATATTTCCACAACAATCACAATTAAATAATAATTTTATTTTGACATGCAATTAACTAACTATAGGTCAATTAAATACCGATCAACGAATTTTGATTTGAATAAGAAAATTTGTCCTTGTTTTATAATCGATTAGCTTTAAGTGATATATCTATTTGTAACACGTAGGTGTATGGTTTATATCTAACAATACCCGAGTGTATTATTATAAATAATTCCAATTCAGATTTTCATTAACCTATAGCATTTGATTTTTCCCCCATCATATTGTCGCCTTCGAGGCACATTATATACATTATGAACACAAGATGGCGTCAGTGTAACAATGGACAATATTAATCATTTTAATGCACATAAAAATGCTAAAAGACATTGTGAAGGATATAATTAATACTTTTCCATATATTTATAAAAATAGAAATTATTTCGACCGGGAAGTCTTAATGATAAAACCTATTTATAGTAACACGCCGGTCGTTACGTGAACTACAAATAATCTGAAATCAAAATCTGGAATCTTTAAAATAATCAAATTGATTAACGCGGAATAAGACATACAAATCGAACTATTTGCACAATATGTATTTATTATTCATATTTAAACATGCATAATAACGTGATTCTATTATTTTGTCAAGAAATTTAGATATGCACGAAAATGACTTGCAAGTCAAGACAGGGACATGTTGTACTTGAGCAAATCAGTGCAAATACCAGTAAGCAAATTTATATAATTTGTTGAGAAAATATATTAAACACCATTTAAATTTATATTCATTGTATAGTCTTTAAAAAAAAATAATGGGACAATACAAATTCAACTCGGAAGAAATAACAACAATTTCTTTTTAAATGTTTCTTTTCCTTTTTTTTTTGGGGGGGGGGGGTGAATTCTGTAACGAAAAATTAATCAATAATGCAGTGTATAGCTTTTTTTAAAAAAATACAAAGAAGCCCTGTTTAATCAAATGTTATCTATGTTGATATACATGTACATGTAGGCGACTGTATGTGTGTAAAAGTTACACTGAAAAGTTATCAGTCATGTGCGAATCAACGCTATATCAAAATATGACCGAATGAACTCGTTACAAATTGAATAATTCATAATTATGTCAAAAGTGGATAACATCATAATGAAATATTCACTTCCATTACGACTAAAGCAAAGTTATTTAAACTTTAAATGAACCCAACACAAAAATGTTCTTAGTATAGCCAAAAAAAAAACAAGATAAAAAGTCTAGACAAATCGACATGGTTTATTTCTAGTAAAACATGTACATTATGTATACAATTATAAAATATAAACATAAAACTAGTTTATTAAACCAGATGAAAACGTTTATATCTTAATTTTTAATTAGGGGTAAAAAGGTAAAGAGCAAAGGTCACAATTATCTAAGCTTTGCGAATTCTTCTTTGTTCAATTTCGAACTTTTACAGCACAAAAGATAATGAGCAAGAAAGTATGTCACGAGTTTTAGATTTTTAAATAACTTGTTGCTTATCAAAGATACCAGCAGCATGTTTTCGAATTCGTTTCCTGCGTAACTGACATCTATTACTAAGCAGGATATGCATGAAATATAGATGGTTTATGCTAAAGCTCTAGATATGTACGCCTATATAAAGCAGGCAATTTTTAAAATGCCACAGACTGATAACTGACTGTTCCTCTGCCCTAGTTTTTCAACCGATCTCCTTTCTCATATACATACTAACTCTAATACTGGTTACAATGTAACTTATGCGATCTTTGTTAGAATCTTGTATACTATTATAGGATCTGACTAAGGAAGGCGATGCCTTACAGTTGACATATACGGTCTTTTTTTCTGTGACATACTGTGTTATCTGAATTGATTGTAATAAACGCGAAGTAATACATCAACGATAACTTGTCGACCAATCAAAATTGAGACATGACCTAAAGCTCATTGGAATATGTGAATGATATCAGAATATAAATGGCTCTCTGATTTAGCTAATAAATCGAAATATCCAACAACAGCTAGTTTTTGATAAACCTAACATGAATCTAAACACGGATCACAGAAAATAAAGAAATTATAATAGAAAAGTACGAAGGCCTCTCAGTTCGGCAATTGCCATCATTTTTGCTTACTCCCGCCCAGCTTTGCATATGGCGGTCTTAGCCGGTATCAATACATGTACACGTGCGACTTAACAAAATGACATTTAAAGCTAAAAATCGAACACTTCGGTGATAAATTCATCAACAGAGTTGATAATGAATGATATAAAGTAAATCTACAATAAAATAAATACCCAATTGCATCTGTATATATCTCTAACTTCACCATCGGGATCACAGGTCCAAATCACGTCATTCTTCGCAATCTCGTCTCGTGCGTTATTATGCAAAGCATCGGTGCTCAGGTTTCAGAGGTGAAGGAACTACTTTCTCAAATAAAGTCGCGTTTATCATTTACTTACTCGCATGTTCTTTCATATAAGGCTCAATTTTCAAAAAAAGATAATATTACAAAGGTTTCTTTTGGTAATTAAATCAATTTAAACAGTTCAAAACTTGTTTTTTTGACTTCGCATAACGATAGGGGTCAAAGAGAAGGTCATTCGTTCCGAGTTAGGCAATTCAAGGCTTTACGTAATAAACAAAACAAACCAATTCTGCTGCTCCAATTTAACTGTACATATGCTTAAACTAAGTAAAGTATAATTGGATAAAATAATGAAGCATATTTATAGATAGGTCTCCGTTTTAGCTATTATAATGTTTTTATACGACTAATAAACAACATATGAATATTTATTGTCTATATTATGTGACTGAAACTTATTATTCAAAACTTCGAAATTATTAGACGTAGTCTCATTATGACCAACTACTAATAACGATTGTTACTTAATACATTTTAATGATCCAATCTAACGTATTTAAAACTGAGTTCGGTGGGAAGTTCAACCTTTGAAATAATCCCATCAAAATGGAATTTAATATTAAATTTTATAATGGTGGTTATATCGAAACTTTTGACCACTAATTATAATAATCCACACCCATAAATTAAATAAATGAATCAGTGACCTATCGGAAACTTATATCTATTGCTTGGAAATTAGATGTTTGTCACGATTTTTAATTTTATACATTTCTATTATCCTATTTCATTTTTTAAATTAAAAATTGAGTTCAGTGAAAAATTCACTCTTTGAAATAAAATTTTAAATTTTTGGTTATATCGAAACTCTAGATCGCTAATTAAAATCCAAACCCATAAATTAAATAAATGAATTACTAACATTACCACGATTTATAAAAATCAATTCATCCAATTAAAACAAAATACAAATTTAATATGAATTAGTATTTCTAAATATTTAAGGTTGTGAAAGCTTCAATATATAATATAATATCAACCCCAGTCGCCTTATATCTTATGTTTTCATCATGTAAATGTTTGTGGTTACGGTACAATTTTGTGGTATTTAATCAGCAAACTATATTAACAGATACTTTTCATGTTTATTTATTGATGGGTGTGTAAAATTAACCCTTACTTTAAGCAAAAATTATATTTATATGAACCGCAAAACCGCAAAACCACAAGACCGCAGTATGACACTCCTACATTTTTTCTTACATTATTTTAAAATGTGAGTGGTAATAAGTAAAATTTTATAGAAAAATAAAAGATATAAAAACCCTCGTCAATCCCGTTGATCACTCGGAATATTACTAATTTAACACTCTCAATTTAGTATATGTACAAGTTTTTGATCTCGATGCCTAGCTTTATGAAAGTTTCAATTCATAAATTATACCTATATTACTTGAATAATTTTACTTGTTTATTACTTATGCTGATCTAAATTGATTCGGATGTTAATATGATGAAATTATTTATAGCTTATTAATATCATAGGTTACCAAAATAGTATTTCTTGTACGCCTTACATATATCAATAAAATATCTACAGCCCATCATCAATTAATTTATTAAAAAGTTACCTAAATACACCCCAATTATATAATACTAGGATCCGATAAAAACACATTAGAGGAAAATCTCTAACACGTTAAAAAATTTACCGAAACGTAATATTTGCTTGAAAATGTGACACCGGATATTATTAAAAACATGATCAGAATCGTAAATGCCATTTTATATTTTGAAACTAATTTGACCTCAATGCGACAAAATTTAATTTAATTTTTTTCAACGCCTATTTAGTACTCCATACATGTCTTGATTTCAACAGTAAATGCTAAAATTTAAGAATTAATTTTACAAAACAGAAACAAAATAAATATTAGAAGTTAAATATAATATAACATTAAATTTATGAATTTGTGTGCACTAAGTTTTAATTAGAAGAAAACTGTGTACTACTTAACTGAATATAAAGGTGAATTACCATGCAAGGGTTACTTCGCACATCAATTCGTATCATACAGCTACATAACATGATAATCATGCCACGATGGCACAAAGCGCTATCTTACACATGTAACAGTTTCACATATGCCAAACACAAATCATAACAAAGTAGATTAATCCTCGCATTCATTTATTTAAAACTACAGTTTCCGCACAAATAACAACGGAAATATAACATGGACAGACCACGTTTTGTTCTATTAGAAATAAGTACGTGTAACCCACATTTATGGATACGTAATATACAAGTTACTATCAGTAATCAGTTCATTTATTCATTCGACGTTTGTTTACTTCAAAAAACGACCAACGGATACAAACATAAGCATGACACAATATTGTACACAAAAACATCGGACGCTTCAATTAATATCTTTATATGATATTATTTTCAAACAAAACGTGAAAACTAGAAATAATACTGTCTTAAAAAACATGCCATAGCAAACTCCTACGGAGCAGCTTTTACACATTAGTGATAATTCTGTACATCATGATAATTGTTGAATTATCCAGTATATTTGCACTCTCAAACATTATGTTTCAAAACAATACAAACAAAACCAAACAAATAATATAACAAAACAAATCAAAAAAGAAATGACAAGATCTGATCGATTCATTTGTTTACAATCAACACAAAACAAATAACATCCACATAAACTACACCTTTGTCCTACATGTTAATAAAAAAAACCCAACATAATGCATGGTATATCTACGTCTTTCCTTTATTAGTTCATTATAAATGTATATTCCACCAAAAATTGATGTATATAACTTAATTAAAGTTTTGAGACAATAAAATATCCCACAAGATAAGATGTTTATCAGTATGTTTGTCAATGCCCGAATAAATATATACCTGCACTTTAAAAAAATAAAGCCTATAAATAAAATTCATTGAAAACAAGAAGTAGAGGAAGGACAACACTTAAGTATCAATTAAATTTTTAAAAAAAACTTCAACGACACCGCCATTTAATATTTTTGAAAGATAAAAACTCGACAACACATGGATAATGTAAATACCCCAAATACTCAACACAATTATAATGAAATAAAGAGTATCAATTAACCATACACGCCTCCATGAATTACAATACTATTCATTGTATTTTCAATTGGTATTACATTGTCCGGGTAGTATCCACAATAAACTACTTATATCATAAACACAGTTTCGAATAGTGTTCATAATTAATAATTCGTGCTGAAACCAATTCAAACATGTATTTATTGACTTTGATAGGTAATCAGAGCACATTATATCACCCATGGTAACATTCAGAATAAATTACTTTAATGAGAGTTACAGTTTACTCCTTGAATTCATTCCCTCATATCGTGGCAATTATATAGATTGCAAATCGCCTATATTATACAAAGATTTTAATAAACTACGAATTATACATACACGCAATAATTTTATCAACTTTGTAAAATACACATATAATTAAATTCAGATAATATGTGGGGAACCCCCTTTGAATTCTACCTTAGTGAAGAAACAGGTTCAAGGGTGGGTTCATGTATTAATTATGTATTTTTTTTAAATATTTACTTCTATATAAAGAAATCAGTGTGCGATTAGTTAATAAAATAATATTCCTTTTAATCCTATTGCATACAAAGTACAGCCTTTTGGAAAGACAAAATGGGCTCAATATATATGGCAGATTTATCCATTAATAGTCTTCAAAATAAAGTTATTCAGTGTTAAAAATGAGCCGATAATGTCACTACAAGAAATCATTAGACGTTCTAACAGTATAAGTATATAATATGTAAAAATAAGTTTATATGTTTGTTGTTGACTGTCTACAACCAGTTTGTTCATGAACTAGTGCCCCAGTTTCAGCTACGTGTATTTTAAGTAACAGCTTCAATTATGTCAATTCAAATGAAGTCTCCCTATCCTATTTTTGACTAATCTATTCACATTGTAACCATAAAAGCTATCTAAATGGAGTTTATTATGCAATAAACTGGTTTCAAATTGAAAGATGAATATTTCTGTCTCATTTTATTGCGTTTACATTCACATAATTCCATAAATTATTGTATTAAACATGATAGATTACTTTAAATAAAAAATAAAGAACCGAGGAAGAATTAAACGCAGAACACAGCATAAATAGAAATAATATTTTTTAACTTTGTTTTAAAAAATAAATGATCCCATCATATATTATCAATATCGTGTGTTAAAGATAATTAATATAAAACGACTTGTCGAAATTATGAGATATTAAATTACACTTTCATAGATATATCTATGGCATAATCAATGCTATTTATATTCATTCACTGTGCCTATTTTTAGACATGCTGCTCTTCATTGACTTTAAATTTTACTTATCGCTAAACATACATGTAACTAAGAAGTATAAAAGAGAGGGGTTTTTTTTCACACAAACATCGGTATAGCAATTTTTAGTATTCACTATACTTTTGGTGTTTTAAGAAAAATATCAAAACATAAATACTGGACTTTCTATTCTATGCTTTTTAACCCGATTTTCAATTATAACAAACATTTAAAATATGCTTCATTTTGAACCGTTTTGCATTTCTTTTTTAAATATTGTAAAAACAATACGTAAACAAATGCTATCAACAAGAAGAGCTGTGCTTTCCATATACTATGTCAATCACAGCGTCTACCATTTTGATTAGAGTGAGTTACTGTTCACATAAGTATGATTTAGATCTTTCAAGGTGCATATCACTTTATCAACTGCTTAACTGGTACATTGGGTTACACAATCAGAATGTAGATAAAATAACATTCAATAGCAGCCTATATGTTAATATTGCATATTTTGATAAACTCCCACGAATATCAATTATTTTCGTATTTTCACTCACGTCTTGATCAGATAAAGGATCACGGTGTATAAAAAGGCGTCTTCTATTTTAAGATGAATATATAGAGAACACTATACTTGTCTAGTGAGATTGTATGACAGAAGTTGTACATTGTGCATCTAAATCACAAATGGCAGAAGCAGTTCAAAGGGAGGTAACTGTTACACCAGCTGCCATTTTGTGCAGCCCCAGACTAAACACAACACTGTTTTCAATTAGTGCATATATTGCAATGTATAAATAGTTATATACACAATGGGATATGATATGTCTAGAGAAATGGGTGAAGCCAATCGTATAAATCGAAGCCAAAATAATAATTGTCGACTAAATTTACCAGCAAACTGTTTACTGGTAAACCTATCACATGTAACCCACATTGACATAGAAACTATTAGTTGTTTTGCTGCATGTACATACTTTACAATTCTTTACTATAAAACTCTTCAGTTTGATTACAAAATAACATATTTTTTTATATTTCAGACAATATAGCAGCCACCTATTCTATATAATAAAAGATGACTAAAGTCTCTGATCGTCAAACTACAATATTGTAAACCGCTTGCAAAGAATATCAGTTCAAAAATGGTTAATTCCGTTCAGTAGACCTATTTACAAAGATATGACAAATTCAAAACTTGTCAACATTCGGTATCCCCAGAAGAGGATATGTATATAATATATATATATATATGATGTGGACAACACAAGCCAGAGAAACCGATCATGTTGGCTAAAATCTTCTGGTAGGCCTCTTCCTAATCCAACTGAAACAAGGCCTGGGAATTATCTACCGTTGACATTTTAATATCTTAATAATGTTAAATAATCAATATGAATACATTTTATCATTAGATATTGTCCCAAAAATGCAAATGACGATCAGCGACTTTAAGTATAGCCTATCAGTATAAGGAATTGGACTCATGGGTTGTGAATGGTCTATATTTTAACATATATTTTTCATAGTTTAATACGCAACGGTTTTTGGATATTAACCGAAAATTGTATATAAACTTAACAATTTTTCAGTGCCAGAATCATAAAAATTGGAGGTTGGTATAAGTAATGACCTAGATAGGTCGTCAGATATGAAATAACACATATTCCTCTAAAGAAAATTCTCAACGTATTTCTTTATAAAAAAAAAATAAAATAAAATACGTTGTGTTGCTTAAATGTGGATAACTATATATTTTGATGAAATACACAAAGTCAAAACTGAATCGCCTCTCATTTAGTCTTTCCTTGCAATTAGTTTTTCTCAGGTATAATAAATGGATATTAGTAAAACGACGGAACGTATTCTGTTTTCCAACTCAAAAATAAACAAAATATCTCTTTAAAAAATAAAAAAGACACTTACGCAGCTGAAACATATGACCTACATTATACACTGTCAAAGGATGCATCATTTAAGCCGTCCTTAAAGATAGAGTACATTGCTTTTTAATTTAGGAACGATCTTATAATCTAATCGCAAAACCTTGGAAATTCCCTTTCTGCAATAATTATCATTGTACTATTTACATTCATTCAAAGATAAGATTACCTGCTTGTGCTAGGATTTAAGTATGGATGACGTCATTAGTGAATAACCAATGAAGTATGTGCGTGGGTTATTGTCTCCGTTGCACCGTTTAATTTGAATATTCGACAAGCGATTTATTACACTTTTAAAAAAAGAATTTGCAAAACGAAATAATAAGTCTGCTTTTTAGTTTGCCATTTTTGTTCAAAGTACTTTATATTCATTTGGTTCATTGACTTCTTTTTTCCAAAAAAATGTGTCTGAGGAACAATTTCAAATCTTCACGTCATCAAAAATGAGACGGAAAACATTGTCACAAAACTTGGAAAGTGTCGAAACCAGATATTGAAAACGGCTTAAGTTAAATGTACAACAATGATATGTCGATTTCAATTTTTAAACTTGTATAAAACGAAAGAAAATGAACAAATTAAACACTGTAGACGATTTTATTGATACCAAACAGCCTTGAATATACACAGAATGATGTACAAAGATTATATCAAATTATGACTTATCTGTCCTTAACATACATTGTGACACAAGGAAGACAATATGTATGTTCGTGTAACAAGTTTCTTTATCACGTGGGAAATGAATCGAAATTTGTATTAGACAGCCATTTTTAAAAGGCATAAAATCAATACTATAGGTCTGAAGAACCTTAGTTGTGTTAGCCATGTTACTGCTATATGATAATAGGCCATATATATAGCATGGCTGTACCTATATCTATATGGTTAAACATTACACTGTCATTATATCTATATATTCACCAGGTTATATTATACATACCATGATAATGTGCCCTAACCTCCTTGAAACCATGCTGAAAATTCATGTCATGACTGTACCTCATCAACCCAAAGATTAGGAGACAAGGGCAGATATTGCCAAGAAAAATCGATATGTAAAGTGGTAAACTGTGGAAGTATGTCTCCACTACATACCTTTAGAGCAGAGCGAGTGTATTTTTTCCACGTATAGGCCAAGCATCTAGACCTTCCAGACATGGAACCATCAGTCTTGGCTGAAACATGCTAAAAATTATCATCAGAACTCTTCGCCAAAACAGACAAAACAAAACGGCCTTGTTGAAAAACAAACTAAATAAACCCACCGTGTATGTTGAATTGCCAGACGTCTAAATCGATCGATTTTTTTCGTCAAAATCTGCACACTGGGTCTTTTGCTGAGCTCGCGCAATGAATCTAGGTCACGATTAGTGGACGCACTCTGTTTGCGCGCGGAAGGATCATATGTCGAGCCCTTGTACCGCCCGTTTTGAATGGGGTGATATGCCGTTTTGATAGTCGTCACGTGAGTCACAAATAGGCCACGCCTGCTGCAGATTAATTTGTCAGTCATGTGCATAAACTATTGCATCAAATCCTGTCAAATAACCGTTGTGCAAAGTTATACAGACAGGGCGACTATAAAAATAAAGTAATAATGATATGGGAATAATTATCTAAGGATGTCTTATTCATTTATCTGGACGCATTTTCGCCTATTTATATACGAAACTATTTAGACTGCCATTGTCTGAATTTGAAAAAGAAGCCCACACAACTATTAATGCCTTTGTCCTTTCGCTGATTTTGTCTGCTTTATATTACAGTGTGCATAGCCATTTATGTAAATTAGCATAATAAATGAAATTTTATTCATTGTTTTGAGCACAGATTGTCTGTACTTTCGATATGATCGGATACGGTATACATTTATACATCAAAATAAAATTGATTTTTTTCTGTAGTAACTACAAGTAATTGATAGACACTGATAGGCTGACGTGCCAAAAAGTGTCAACATGTGTACTGCCGTCAAATTGTTTTAGAAAATCTATATGGTCACCTGGTGAAGACGTTATTATTTTTTTTATCAATTTCTAACGATATGCATGTTAAAATCCAATGTTTTGTACAACAAATGAACTGGAATGTTTATAAGCAAAACAATATTTGACATAAAATCAAACTAACCAACAAAAACAAACAAATCTTTATGCACCCCAGTGATAGAAATGAATTTCACATTCTGCCATATAGTCCCACGAAAAGGGGACCGGTTTGATAAACAATATTATATTCTCAGAAAAGGATTGAGGAACAGACGGTCTATATTACCTTTCTCCTACTTCATATAATTATACTATTGTGAAAAACATTGCTCATGCCGTTTTGAGACTTGGTCATACAATATACAAGGTTGAATTTAAATCGAGATAAGTATTAGTATAAGTATACTGGTATTTTCCCAGTTCCATGCTTTAAAATGTGTAAAAAGGTGGATCTATATATAGAAATTGTGTTATAATTTATTATTATGTATACACACATATGTTGAATCTATAAACATATTGATAGTTATGATAAAACGAGGGAGAAACTGAATTTGAAATCTTTTAATTTTAAACTGCTTAGAATAGTCTTAAATTGGGAAAACATAGTTGCAAAAAGTCACATTTTTAGGGTATATTATTGAACAAATTTGAAAAAGGATCTTTTGTCGTAATGTTTAATGGAATATGAGAGAAAAGTGTACATGTATTTGAGAAAAGTCATTATATTTAACTGTTTGAAAATGCAGAATACATTAATACAATTCGAATAAGTTTTAAAGAAACACCATCAAGGGGATTCTGCAAGTCTGCTTTACGATAAGTTGGTGAAAAAAATCACATATTTTGAAGAAATTATATGTTTAGACTATTTTATGGGGACACACAGCAAAAAGTATATTTGTGAAATGTCTAGCATATCAGAGAAAAGTCGTGTATATGTATCTAAGAAAAGTCATTCATGTAAAATGTGAATTAGAATAACTTTTCAGAAAAAATTATCCGGCGATACATTGTCGCCCTTCAATACGTGGAGACACCTACAATGAAATATCTCAGTAAATTGCTATAAAAGAACAAACTTATATCTATACATTATCAATAAATGTCAAACAGTAATGCAGTGGGTTTTTAATTCAAAACCACATTATATACCTTTGTAGCATTGTTAAAAACCAGTTTTAAGATAAATGTTGAATATTTTGAAGATAATCTATATCAATAAAAGTCAAACATTAATGCAGTGGGGTTTTTAATCAAAACCACATTTTATACCTTTGTTACATTGTTAAAAACCAGTTTTAAGATAAATGTTGAATATTTTGAAGGTAAATACTATGGCTAAAACATAAAGTTGAGATATATTATTGGTCAGTTATATAAGTCTACCTTTTGGAGATATTACCCAAAATAGTTGGAAGCATTGATGATACAATGGGTCAATTCAAGTCCTGGGTTAAAGTGGTGTATAGTGTTTAACACCAGTTAGATCAGTATAGCAATGGTGTAACGCTGTGCTAACTCAACCTCAGACCCCTCTGTAAAGAGGATATATTTACACAACATGAACACCAGTGTCGTATGTGTGTTACCCAAACACTAACTTATACCTGAGCCCTCCAATTTGTCTATATTTTTAGTATCAATTTCCCGATTTAAGAAACAAATTTACATGAAAAAAAATATAAAGAAAGGAATCTTTGCGCAATATTATTTCTAATTACATAAAAACTTGATAAATAATAATAACTTGATAAAAGATATTATCTAGTTAAAAATAACTCTAACACAAACCCCTACTTATTATAACACTGGCGTGAAACAAAAGACAAGAAGGGAATTTCTTTTGAGACTTAGATTTAGTTTTAAGATTTAAAATAATTTTTTTAAACATATATGGCCAAAACGGAAGACAAAGAAATGTTGATGGCAAGCCTGTGGATTTACGAGAAATTTGAGATAGGAAATTTCGACTGGATAATGATTAAATAAGACTACAAAAATTCAACATAGATCCTAGTTACTTAATTTCATGGAAGCGGTTAGTTTTCCCCAATTATCCTTCTGTTGCTGTTTTTATACGTCCACATGTCCACGTGGACGTATTATGCCGTCGCCCAGAAGCTTTCGGTTCCTTCCGGTATTGGCAATATATCGGACCATAACTTCCTGGACTATGGCCCCTGATTGTACGAAAAATCACGTTTTTAGCTTGTGGACACTTTAAAGGTCACAACTTTTATCGATTTTGATGAAACTTAAAATGCATGTTTATAACCCAAATATCTTGGTTCCTTTCGATATTTGCCCATATCGGATGGTAACTTCCTGAATTATGGCCCCCTATCTGCGAAAAGCTGCGTTTTTAGCTTTTGGTCCCTCTAGAGATCACAATTATTATCCGATTTAAAAAACAAATGTTCGAATATATCACCGTTACATCGTAATGTCCGTTGAGTTAATATTTTTTGAAAATCGCACCAAAACTGTCGAACAAAATGGCGGTTCCTTGTACGCAAATAATGTAAAAGTATATCACATCAAAGTTGTGGACCCTCTAGACGTCCATTGTTTTTTAGGGTTTGGATTCTCTAGAGGTCACAATTTTTTTATCCGATTTTAAAAACCGTTAAATGTATCACCATTCCAACATAATGAAGGTAGAATTCAAATTTCGGGAAAATCGAAACGGAACTGCCCGACAAGATGGTCGTTCTTTGTACGCAAATTGTGTAAAAGTATGTAATACGAAGGGTGTGAACCCTCCTAGATGTCACAATTTTTATCTGATTTTGATGAAACTTAATATATATGTTTAGACTCAAAAGTTCCCAGTTCCTGTCCATATTTGCGCTTTTCGGACCATAACTTTCCGGGTTATGACTCCCTGATAGTACGAAAAATGGCTTTTGTTTTAGCTTGTTCTCTATCCATCTAGTACAAAAAAAAACTGTGTAACATTTATAAAGATAACACTTGTGTTATATGTGTTTTTTTTTTTATTTTCTACCAGTGTTAACACTGGTATTAACCTAGTTTAGATACTGGTGTAACCACTAGTGCTAAATCGAGGTTAAGGCATTAAAAAGAACACCAATTATACACTACTGCAACACAACCTTAACACAAGGGAACCCGGCACTTGAATTGAACTAATGTAGTTGAAATCAAGTGTAAAATATGTACCAAACACCATTTATCCTCTCTGTTTGAAACCTCGCAAGCCTCTTGGGAGAAATCGCGTAACACCGAACATGGTAGATGGGTAAAGTAAAATGCTAGAGGTATAATATCGAAACGGGATGACCACATCGGTAAGCAAAATTGTTGAACCTGAGGTGAGAATTAAAATATTGGGGATACATGTAATTAATATCAAGGTCATACATGAATTAAAGGTGTTAGTAAAATCATTATGCACGGATTATTTTTGTACTCCTTGTCTAACATTTAACCACATTAACAACATTGTATGTCGTTTGGAGCCATTATTGTGTTAAAAGTAACGTTTTATTAGAACATTCGAAAGTCATGTATACAAAATGAAGCATAAGCAAAAAAACTAAATGGTTTTCACCGTCATGGGCCTTATGATGGACAAACATGCTAATATCAATATTTAAGCATGCGGCGCATCATGTATGTCGACCTTTTCGCATGTTTGAACGGTGACAAGTTATGTCTTATAAAATGTGACAGTCGCTGATAGACTGATTGAGTCTGTGCAAAAATCTTTTGAAACAATTTATGAATTTGAATTATTGCAGAATTAAAAGGATTCATTTTCAATGTAATTAGGCAAAAACTACATCGACAAAAACTACTTTTAAAGTAATCAAAGCATTTTGGGTGGTAAAAGTGTAGTAATCAAAATTTAACCTGTATATCTGAATAACACATGCAAAAATACATAACTTCGAATGTCTTACACTGGCCATATAGAGTAAAATGTATTTATGAAATAACAGAACTGTATGTAATAACATATCAAATGATAACCATAGAACATCTAATAGTGGCTTAGCAGCTGGATTCGAAATGAAAGTAAAACGTCCCATCGTACTGCACAAGTAATAAAGGGAAATATAAATTGGCATGTGTATCTACAAACGGCAGAAATATTAGTTTGCCGAATTGGAAAACGTGTATGATTTAGTTACTGTTGATATACATATATATATATATATATTATCTTTCAGTTCATAGGCCACAGCCCTTTGACAAAAATAATATGTAATAACATATTGGATATATAAATAGTTTGATGACACTGCAGAATTAATCTTATTGGGCCCCCAAATTACATATTCTTGTAATTTTTATTACTCCTAACATTATCACTATTATAAACTTCTGGAGGTATGTATGTATATTTTGGGGTAATGTTGGTATACTTCTTTTTGTTTAAAGTATGACCTAAAAGTAAGCAACCTTTATGGTTTCTTTTATTTGATATACCTTACCTTAGATTGATAGCGTGGGTATCATAAGATTAGTAGGGAAATTGCGACTATAATTTTGAATTAGTTTTGGCATTGTTCCAACGTGTTTTATCCTGTAATTATGTCATTTCGTAACATAAAAACAATCAGCCCAATATTTCATTACATTTAACCTAATAATACAGAGAAATGGTTTCATATCCAGCTAAAATTGTGTTTAATTTAAGACCACTGTACTAATATAGACACTTAACAGTGTTTATGGATTTATCAAAGGATATTAAACATTGGACCAAGGTTTTGCTATTAACCATACACGTACTATATAATTAGTCACCTGATGGATTTACTAACAAGTAATCACTAGTATACACATTTTCCCACTTTCTATGGATTTTCAACACAAAGTATAACACTATTCTTTACATTACTCCACCCATTTATCGCCACTCACTGACTTTTAACAAGATGTTTAAACAGCTATTTGTCCATCAGGTGACCTTACCATACTTAAAACATGACCACTTTCTATTGGTTGACCCAGAACTAGCTTATGGACATCATCATCTTTTTGTTCATCACATGCTAAATAAACAGCGAATAGGCTTATTGCTTCATCTCAGATGTCCATTTTCAGATACGGTCTGTTGATGATGTAAATGATTCCGAGGCTATTATTCTGAATACTCTTGCAATGCAATGCACTAGACCCGTCCCTCCTCCATTAGAAGGACCGTACTTTTAGATAAACAAAAAACATAGGGTGCAATAAATGACCTAATTATCCTCAAATTGTTAGTTCCTGAGAAAGTTTTTCTATGTTTACTAGCTAAATACCTTGTTTCGACGTTATTACAAATTGCAAATCGGTGTTGGCAAATGTCTTCAATACAAATACTTAATATATTGACTGTGACGTAGCAAAGGTGTCTGTAGCTTGTTTCCATAACAATTGCACACATTTTTAATCTAAACAAATTAAAGGTTTTAGCACTAACGAAAATAAACTAATGTATAACTACAAATGTCCACAACTTCATTTTAATTTTAAGATCAGGACAATCTTTGTCCCTAAACTTGTTTTCTTCTTTAATATTAAGCATAAATTCAAACAAATACAATATGGCATGCTGTATATATTATGTCTAAATAGCTAATTAGAGCTAGCTAGTAAGATGATCTAATATCTGATGTAAGAATGACAAGAGATTTGCATTGTTTTATTAAGTCGAATACCACGAGAAGACCGTGATTACTCCTCATAGATGGGTGTCTGCACTAAGTTCATGTGAAGAAGTTGGACCAGTTTATCCACTCTTATAACACGAACTGTCTGGGTCATTTTGATCGAATATATAGAAACTAGTTATAGTGTTTGAATGGAAGCGTCGTCTCAGATGTACCTCGTTATTGGGGACCGGTACCGATAAACGCAAAAAATTTCAAATCCACAAAATTAATTGTATACAGTGGGATTATTTTAGGCTATATCTACATGCACAATTTTATCGGTCTGCGTTAACTACCCTTCTAGCTTATAGCAATGAAATACAATTGGTAGGAAATATAAGTCCGTAAAATAATAATTATTCATAAAAGATTTTTTTAGATGTTCTCACATAAAGCCATTTTGTCAAATGAATCGGTTTACATCATAAACAAAACTTGTGATATGACAATGTTTTGCTATTGTGGGGTTATAAAGCTAAACAAATCACCTATTGTATCACTTATGTTGGTAACATAGGCTACTGTACAAAATTTCATCTAGGAGAATCTTGAGATAGACGGGTTGATAATCCTTTCACAATGTATACAGGATTAATCGAAAATAGTTACTTTGAACACCTGACATCACTTCATGTTTAAGGAGTTCACACAACTAAAGAATATGTATTGTAGTTTTGAATTTACAGTTATTTGAATAATTAATATTCTGTATTATAAAGATGGGAGCTCCAGTATGAAATCCAACACAATCGGCTCATTTCCGAATGTTTCAAAAGTATATTTGGCCTAAACTACAGTTCAAAATATCTTCACACTAAACTGTTTCACGTTCCATTAGTCTGTATCAATAAAAACTGTTATCTTTGTTAGAAAGGTAGGCTAATGAATTTTAAATCTGCCCGGACACGAAAACCTACGTTTAGGACGCTTTAAGATATCAGTAAGACAATAATACCCCTGATACATATTGTTGTATTTTAAAACCATCTACTAAGAATAAGGAACCTTAAAGATGGAAGCTGAAAATTTGAACTCATACAAGCCTTAATGGTGCAGAAAAAACACTGTCGATAACTTAGTGACAAATGTAATCATTATGGGATATTTGGCCGTCTCTGTTTAAGCAATCCATGAAAATCAGAATTAAAATAGCCACGTTGTCCCTATCATGGTGTGTTAGTTATTTCGGGAACAGAAATCTCTATACCAACTTCTACTCCACTGCTCTCCCGAGCTTCTGGAATTTTGACGTTAAATTAATCCATTCGATACCTAAGCCATCCGATGTTCTGGTAAGTAGATTACTGGATTGTCATTTGAATGCATGCCTAAATAATAATTTATATAACATTTAAAACCCCCAAAAGACCTACAATAGGCAGATTTAGCCCGTGCCTAATGCATCTTGCTAAATTGTTAAACAATGCATTTCTTTTGCATCTGTACTGTTGCTTTCTTCTTTACATTCACCGATTTAAGTACCATACGTAAAAAAAATATTTCATACTACTATCTTACACACTAAATAGCTATTATGGTATCAGTACGTTTGACAAGCAACTGGAATTAATCTACATCTGCGTTGATGAGAAGCTAGAGTCAAATCGGCCAGACATATCCACTGCTCAAGGTTAAGCAGAAGATAAATGGAAGCTTAAAGACAGGCTTGTTATACCTGATTTTTAGCCAGATTTTTCTCTTTAATTCCCTTTTCCCACGTAAAACAGCAAGTATCAGCAATTATAACAAGAGAGTACCGTTTCTCTTCCATAAGTAAATGAAAAGTTGCCAACATTCGTTCAGTTTTTGCCATATTGCAGCCACAGCTCTAATTATCTGTGTTATCTTTAAAAGCCCAGGTTACCGTTTCCTCTGCTTATATTAATGGTGAAGTCTATAGATGCCGAGTGATAAATAGCAGAAGGCATGGCACGACATCGGTTTGATCACAATAGAACAAAGGATTAATTGTGGCCAGAGTCCTAGAATTTCAGCTTATTATATCTCATGTTAGTAAGGAGAGGCCTGAGATATAGAAAGAAGTAAAAGTAAGAAGAGGAGAGCGGCGAATACACCAATCAGCTTGGCGATGGTAAATGTTGGCACAAAACCCAGACAGTATAATATGGACTTTCTGTCTGGGAGCTAAACTTGGTATATATCATAGACATTTGGCATTCGACGAACAGGTTTTACCAATCTTGACACACTTCCACAAAATGGGGCGAATTCCTCGCCTGTTCGTGTAATTAACTAATAAAAAAAGAACACCGTCTTATCAGAATATTTTCCAAATGTAAGCTGTGCATGATTATTATATTCTTTTTGGATTGAAAAAGTTAATACGAGTTGAGGGGGTGGGGACTCTACGAGCTTTTAATCATAACAGATAACTTGAATGGGGTTTCTAAAGTAACACATGCATGTAAACTAGAGAAAAAATTTCCATTTTCCCATACATTGCGCAATTTGACAACCAACTAACAAAAACTATTAACCAAGAATTAACAGTAAATCGAAATATATCATAAACATGTATGTGATTTCTGCATATTGTATCTTGTCCATAAATTTGTTTTGTGTAATTGTTGGTGTGTGGTGCAGTCCCCCTGCACTTACTATTAGCATTCTATAGAGATTTTTATGCATTTTGTTGTAGAACAAATATAAATTACATTTACATGTACATGACCACACTCAGCTTTCGAATACATATCTACATCTCATAACTTTAGAATTCACATTTATATACAAATTTCGAACATTTTGTTTTAAATCAAGAAATATGAAAAACCTTTTGCATTACCGTATTCAGCTATCAATTGAATATTTACATCCAATAGCTTTAGGTTTTAAATATACAGACTTTCGAGAATTTTGATTTAAAACAAAAATATATTAATAAAATTAATTTAATGCCACAATCAGCTATCAAACGCATATTACATCTAATAGCTTTATAAATCCTATACAGACCAATCATCGACACCACCTCCCAAAGGATGTACCAGCAAGAATTACTTATAGCCTATCTAAACCATAACAAAATACAATTGCCATGCTTCATTTAGTCAGTATGTATTGTGTACTGGTGGGCTGATTCTACTGAAACCTATTCCGACTAGAGGTGGAATTATGTAATAAAGATGATACTGTAATGTTGTCAAAGCTAAGAATCAATATAATAAAAGTGTGATGACCTTCAGTCAGTTCAGAGCGAAATTAAGGTCAAAACCTAATTTTCGGTGATATGCTTATAAAATATATTTGGGGGTTTTCAAAAATGGTCTGATTTTTGTCTCATTTAAGGTCACGCCTAGGTTCATCTGCTTCTACAGCCAAACTATTCTATTACTTAAAGACTCTAAAACTCAAATTCAAAATGGCGTATTGACAGTAAATGGGATATCAGCCGCGCTGCTCTAACAGTTACCCAAATAGTGCGATCTTTTATCAAGTCTACATTCATCAATTTCTTTCTTTTGCTTTTTTTAATTTCAGCTCCATAACAAAATATCGAATGCTCGCCAATATTTGCCATCTGATAAACGCAAGTACAACTAGTGAATGATTATACATGGCCTATGACCTATCGTCTGTAGTTATGATGATTAAAGGTATTGTATTCCTTTTTAGAAAATAAAACACTTCTTTAAAATTCACTGATTCATGTCATTGTCTATAATAATTAATGTGCACACAGCACATATGATCGGAGGGGGCACATAATACCAAAGCATGAATATACGGATCATACGTCACACAAGGCCCACACCAACACTCAAGGCCTGTCCCATCCACAAAAGCTGTCTGGTGGTTTGGCAATCGATAAGACATCACGAGTGTGCAAACAATCGAAGACCAGAAATAGGCACGAAACCTGAATTTGAAAAGAGAAATTCGTCTATTATCTTGAAAGATTCGCTTGACAATTTATGGAATGTGCTATATCTCAGAGCAGGTGTCTTCAAAGCCCCATTGGTGCGGTTTAAGATCTAAAATGTCGGCTTGCTTGCGAATGACCTTTACTGTAGGATTTACTGCGTCTAGAAAGCTAACATCGATTAAACTCAGCCCCGTTTGCTTTATGAATATATGTATGCTTTTAATGACCTTTTGCTATTTAGCACATTGTCTGGCACAATTTGACTTTTACAAAGATGTCGATATGATTATTAGTTATCAGCTATCAGCTAGTGTTCTGTAGTTGCCAATGTCGTGGGACTCCTATATTATGGTCACAATAGACAATAGTTCTGTATTATGCCATATAAAGCCAAATTTGGTTCTAAAAATTTGGTGCAAAAATATATAAACATATAAGGATACAGGCCGATACACCAGAAACCTATATGATCTATTGCATACAGTCTTTAGCCTACACGCCCAATGTACATTATATTGCCACACCAACTTCCGCGATGTCCTTTCAACACTACAGATTGGCAGAAACCAAACAATTAATTAGGTTATCCTAAACAATTAATTAGGTATATTGAACAGTTTTTCGTGTACATAATGAGCGTGTGGATACACCCGGTTGGCATTGCTTTCCTAGGACTGTCCTTGTTTAATAAAGACGGTTGAACGTTTTCAAATATATTATGGAGGAAGAGTGTAATTTTAAGTATATTTATATATATTATTTCGTTACAGTTAATAGGATATGAAGAATCGCACGAAGCGGTCGTTTTACATTGTAAACTCGAACTGTAGCTTGCACTGCAAAAGTGTGCGAGCTAGGCTAAAGCGATTTTTATTTCTTAGCGATTTTCCATTTTAAAACCATATTTGTATTCAGGATATCTGAATTGAATTGGGAAACAGGCTTAAGCCATGTAATGTTCCATTGCCGACGAACAATCATTGGTCTGCGTTAAATGATTCAACTAGACAGATTGTTCGCATTGTTTCCCCTAAAATATGTTCGTCATTGTCCGAACACAACCTGGATTAGTAAACCCATTTTCATATGCGCCAGCATAGCCCATTGGCGTAGTTTCTTTTTGTGGCCTAATAAATCTTTATCAGATGCATCAATATTGCATGTCCGCCATCTTTTGTTCGGTTGCTTCCGTCTTCACGTGACATTCATCATTTGCATATCGCAGTTATTGCTATGCGAAAAAATAATGCTATGTAGACAACAAATATTACAGGGAAATTTACTTGTGCAAAAAGCAAACAGTCAACATTTAAGAGATCATTAGATTACATATACTTGACTATATCATTAGAGACATTGGACCCTTTTACATTTTAGATTTTGCATTATTGGCAGTCATACCCTTAAATATTATGAAATGTTTGCCGATGTCTGAGAATAGATTCGTATGGCATCGCTAGGCTTTATAATATCGACCTCCTACCACACAACCACAGCAGATTAGATACAAAAGTTCTTGAGAATTAAGAAATAATAAATACTTGGTCATCACTTTCATCTATTACAATACGCATTCACCAGTGCAACAAAGGCTAACAAAAACATCAATTATACTTAATCATAGCCACCATAGAACTTCTTCTTTTCTATCCATATTTTAATGCAAAGATGATGCATTAGTCATTGGGGGATTGAACTCATTTCCTTACTTGAATGTAACGACCGATGCATTGTGCTTAGTTATGGGTCCACAAATCAAACCATAACTGGTTTGCAATACCAGTATATTAACAGACTTATAGATACATGGTGTTTGGATGTAAATTGTTTAAAAATAGCTGTTAAAAAATTTGTCACTCATCTTCAACAGAGCCGAAATAAATTAGTGCATTTCTATAAGCCCATATTTTAGAGGCTTTGGTTTAGTTTTCAGTGGATTTATTCTTTAAACTGTGTTTAAAGCATTGGAGCCATGGGAATACTAGCCCTTTTGTCATAGAGTTACCCCCCCCCTCTTCTAAAAATACCCATCCCCTTGTTGACGCGATAGAGCTAAATTTTTAACGGATGGTGTTAAACATCCTGGCTGTGAGAAAAACACGCCCTATTGATATTCTACGATAGTTACTTCCCCTTTTCCGAAAACCTTGTTAACGCGATAGAGGCCATATTTTTAACGGGTGGTGTTAAACACTCGGGCTGTGAGAAAAACCCGCCCAATCGAGTTTCTATGGGAGTTACCTCCCCTTTGCCGAAAACCCTGTTAACGCGGTAGAGGTTACAGCTTGTAACTGATGTTTTACAAACTTAGTGTGGAATATAGGAAGGACTAACTCTATCGCTATTTAGCGTTTCGTGTCATTCTGTTTCAGAATACCCCGCCTCATTTTCCGAATACCTTGTTCGCGACTGAATATAAAGTTTTAAATGGATTTTGTTTTTTCATTATTTTGTATTCTGGGAAGGGACATATTTTGGATTAATAATTATAAACAGATTGTTTCGTAATAGTAGAATAGTGTAGGAGTCTTGTCTTGTGTAAAACGCTTGATCTCAACTCCTTCAGGATATGGAGAATCGCACACAGCGATCGTTTTACACTGTCAACTCAGAGTCAGGCATACAAAGCGTTCCGCCATTTTTGTTGCCATAAAAGACAAACAGAACAATCTCGTGTCCATTTCAACCTTTCTGCTCAGCCAAGCTGTTTGTTCGATATCATGACACATTTCTCAGTTTTAAGTTGACTAAGTATAAAACGTAGTCACGACATAACCGTTCGTTCTCTCTTCACATAACCTAATTTATGTATATACTATAACTATTTCAGGAGACATTCACGGTTTACTATCTTGTTATTAATTTGAAGTATTGAGATATTGCAAGTTACTATTTGTCCATCATATCCAAGAGTAATTTTAAATGACCATACAACTGTATATCAATATTCATTTATAAAAATGGACATAATGTCGCACTTGCCCACCGGACGGTACCTTCAAATTTCCTATAGCCAAGCAAGTATTGCGAAATAACTTATATGATTATCATCATAATATATTTATTTTCGGCATTGTCTTTTAAAATTCAAATCCCCCATTAGTATGTGCAGAATTGTTTGTTAATATTTTTGGAAAAAGGGACATAAGTCTGTAACGGAGGCCCGGTACACATCAAAAATAAAAATAGTCCGAGTTCTTATGATCCTTAATATGTATTTTAAGTTTTATCTAAATCGGACAAACACTGTGGAATGAGACGGTTCACAAAATTTGTGCATATTTTACATTTTTGATGCGCACCAAAGTCGACCTCATCTGGGTCCTTAACGCTACTCTGGTTTATGCTTAATAAAATGACTATTTCCGTAATGAAAGGCGCCACGATTGTTTTTCGAGAGGAAGAAATTTGGTTTGACGTCCACTCGACACAAACTAGATCATTTCAGGACTAATATGTGGTTCAATTTTATTTCAATAATTCGCTTGTGTGTAGTTGTATTTAGCAATGGAAAGAAACCGGAGGAACCGGAAAACCCCAAGACGCTGGAGGGGCAATCCTACTTCTTGTTACGAAAAACCGGTTAATCGAAACCACACCAGCCGACTCACACGTGCTACCCCCCCCCCCGATTGTTTTGTAAATAAAAATTAAATGAAATGAACTGTGTTTTTAACGCTCTACTGATTTGCTCTGACTGGGCTAATAAAGACGGAATCAGAGGGGCCCATCATGGTCAATAATTCAGGAAGTCATGGTCCCATATGTGTCAAAATCGAACCCATCTGAGATTGGTGGGATGTAAACATATATTTTAGGTTTCATCAAAATCAGATAAAAAGACTATCCACAAGTAAATGCGAACAGAAGTAAAAATAGTCTGAACATTTCTTACTATCTCACAAAATTCATGGTTCTGAAACAATCTAAATTAAAACAAACAAAACGTATCATTTATTAAGAAGCCTGCACAAACCAAGGATTATTTGTTGGCCATTATCTATTACAAAGAATTGCCCCCCCCCCCCTTTCGTCGGCTATATGTGGTGGTCTAACCGACAACACCTGGGTTACTAACCCTATCTTCAAATACGCCAGCTGACCAAATTTCTCATTATGTGCTTCAATATTTCCTGCTGGGTTTGTAGCGCCTTAATGGGTAGTGAGAGTTTGCCCGCCAACTTTGGTTCGGGTGACATGACTGACATTCTTCGTTTGCATATCCAAGTTATTGCTATACGAAATATGTCTTGTACCAAACATAAAGACAAGTGAGATGTGGCTAAGTGTAGATGTTAAATGTAAGTGAGTTATATGTTAGAGGGGAATTTACTTGTACAAAAGATGGACACACATGTAAACAACTAAATATTGCTTCATTACTGATGTCTTCCATCTTGCCTCCAGTGACAGTAGTGGACTGTTCTAAAGGCATCATTTACCCAAGTTTTATTAATTTCCAATAAAGCTGTCCACAAAGTGCACTGCAATTAATCCTATAATTCACTATAGCCAGTTGAGAAATTGGCAAAAAATATCACTTTAAACTTCAAATCCAAACGTTTGAAGATAGCTATTATGGGGGGGGGGGGATAGATAAACAAGGGAGGTAATTATGTTATTATTTCCGATATGGATGAATTTCAAGTGTGGGAAATAATGCCTATGGTCGTATAATAGTAAGTTGACAACCTTTAGAACAAAAGAAATAGAAATAATAATGTTTTGACTTTCTTAGAAAATATGAAATTCTCGCTTTAATATACCAATTAAAAGAAGATCATACCGTATCGCATAGTTATATGATTTGATTACATCCAAAGGCGTCTCGATATTTCTTTCCCTTTCCTATTTAAAATTTACGACATCGCACGAGATGAAACGCCACCTTCCTGTAGTCCATGACCATATTTAGGTGGTAACAGTAACAAATTCGTGTAAAGAAAAGATATGGACGGAGCTATGCGATGCAATATCTGGTGAGCTTTCACCTTGGTCATGCCATGGCGCCCGGTACATTATTTTAGGGTGCGCGTGGTAGCACGTGACGACACGCCACTTTCCATATTTACATGCTAATAGTATTTGGTTATACTAAGCAAATCATTACAAAGGAAGCGATCGGCGGGTCTGACTCGATATTTGGTGAGCTCTCACTTGGGTGATTCTAGAGCACCCTGTAGATCATTAGAAACATTGTTTCGACAATGTACAACAAATTACCACAAAGAACAACTGTTCAGCAACAGTGACTGACCCACTTTTCACTATTTGTGATAATTACTTATTTCAATTCAAACTTTTATGTTACCTGTTAAGAAGCTGTGCTTACTTGCGCAAAGCCTCGAGGAAAGTATCAATCGTAGCAGTAGCGTTCCACAAGACATACGCCGCTAATATTGCAGCTACTATTCAACATTTAATAGATAAACAGCATTAGGCAATGACATATTTGTCGTTCAATATATCACATCTGACTTTCTCATTAGACATAATTGACTATACTATTAGATGCATTAGAACTTTGTACATTTTAGATTATAAATTAATCAATGGACAAGATTTTAGCAGATCATTTCATATTGGCAGTCATACCCTTTTAATGGTATTCATACATATCTCACGAGAATGAAATTGATCCTGATTCTGAAATATTCACTGATGTCGGAGGATAGATTCATAGGGTATCGCTAAGCTTAAAAATTCGAACATCTAGCCACAGCAGAGTACTAACAATTCTTGAGAATTGTTCATTTTCATTTATTACTATACGCATTCAAAGGCTAAGGAAAACATCAATTATATATTTTTAATCATAGCCCTTAAACTCATTTCATTACTTGAATGTAACGACCGATGCATTGTGCTTAGTTATGGGTCCACAATTCAAACCTTAACTGGATTGGCAATATCAGTATATACAGAAATATGGATACATGGTGCCTGGATGTAAATTGTTTAAAAATAGCTGTTGTACCGTGCAAACTCTGATGGTGATCTCCAATGGAGCTAAAATAAAGTTGTAATTATTTACTAAACCCGGCGATCCAAAGATAGTCGCAAGAACATTGACATTTTACTTCTGTATACCCCCCCCCTCCCACCTCGCCAAATACATCATCTTTACACCAGCAAATGTAACAGAAAACTAAAAGCTACGCTTACATAATATAAAGTGTAAGTACCATTTTTATCAATTAACATCTCACTTATACTCAAGGGACAAAGGATGTTTTACATTTGATATAATTTGTATACCTGTAATATCATGATTTTGATACGATTTAGCTGATACCATGTAACGTTCTATTTATTTAATATCATATGCTAATATAAACTTTTCAGTATGTTTAATTTGTTGGGTTTTGTTTAATCTGATAACAATTGTTAAACAAATGTTATACATGCGATAATTATAATATTTTATTGATTTGATATGATTTACAAATAATGTATAATTTATTCAATACTGATTTGTTAAATATCTTTGCCACAGTATCATAATTTGTCAGATTTCACGAATGCAGTATAATTATTGTTATTCTTAAAATATTAAAATGTCGGTTATAAGATTTAATTTATTTTATTTAACGAGGGGGACCTACCATATTATATACAAATTGATCAACACCATTCATCACAGTAAACTTTGAAATATTAATGGTGATTTATCTACCGGTCAAAAACACATTTAATGTCCACACATACATGGAAATTCGAATTTTATTTATTTCTTTTGATTAGCATTGAAATACTTTATTTTATTTTACTTTGCTTTCATTCTATTTCTTGGTGATTTAATGTCCACACATACATGGAAATTCGAACTATTTTACTTATTTCTTTTGATTAACATTGAAATAATTTATTTTACTTGCTTTTTTTCATTTACTTAGTTATTTGGTGTGTCATAAAATGTTTATATTAACATACTGCATTTCTTTTCATGATATTTCATTATTTTACTATACTCTTATTCATTTACTTTATTATTTCATGTATCACTGGTGAAACGTTGCTCCTATTAAATTCAATAATTATATTCCACAACATTTTGTGTTTTATTTAATGTGACCTATTATTGAAATGAGTGATCTATAGTGTAAGCTTTG
The DNA here is from genome assembly GCA_036850965.1 of Patella caerulea. NCBI lineage: Eukaryota > Metazoa > Mollusca > Gastropoda > Patellidae > Patella > Patella caerulea. The sequence goes on from JAZGQO010000011.1 coordinate 23,022,674, forward strand.
GATCATAAGGTCTGGGGTCGTTTCGATACCAAATTTTGTACCTGACTAGGCGTATATTTGCTTGTCCAAACTCGTTGGTTTCCTCAGTATCGTCCAGTTTCCTCCACTGCATAATGCTAAAGACCCCTATGCGTGAGCAAATTATTGAAATAAAATCGTACATAACCTACTTTTTGTCGAGTGGACGTTCCCCCCTGGCCCTCGCATATGTAGTAAGTTTGTCCATGGTAGTAATACACTGTTTACCTAATAATATGGTTATAATCTCTCTCAAATTGTTGAAGTTAAACAAGGACATATATACGCACAACATTTTTTTTTCTTGTGGGGCTACATCGCGGTTAAATAAACATTAGTTAAAATTTCAATAGAGTTGGCCATTCTTAAAGTGTCAATCCCGATAACTTTTTGGGGAATAAAACTGCTTAATTTTGTGTTAAAATCCTTTAAAATCCATAATCTAAGGCCCACCTACTAATCCGATATTTGTGATACGCTTGTAATAACTTAAACCTGACAGTCTTCATCTGGAAATGGAGAACGTTTTATTATACAGTATCTGGATAAAACCAGACTTTTTTCTATAAAAATAATATGTAGGTGAAATTTACCTTTTGTTATTAACTACAGGGCATGGGTCATTCACTGTAAAGACCTCTCAAGAAACATTAATCGATTATCAGGTCACCCAATGAAAAAATTGACCCGAAATCGTAAACGGGTCACGTGTCCGGATAAGCAGTGTTGACGTTCACGTCCAAACGACTCAATATTTTGAGCTGAAATTTTGAGACAAGGTAAATACACCATGCCACTATATTTTGGTCCATAAATTTCATATAAATACTCGGACTTTAATTTTTGAGACTCTGTTCTTATCGGGATTGTCCCTATAATACAACCGTTGAAAAGGATGATAAAAAGGGAAATATTGAAAATTTCAGTCAAATGACTTTATTGTGAACGGAGTTACAGTGTTGGAAATGTAGACTAAAAATGGGCATCAACATGTCTCCGCACCAATCGTTTGATGAACAAACGATAACTTAGCCCACCAGTGACATTCTGAATACCTACAATACTCTCGATTGTCAGTCCTTTCATTGACAGTCTCCGAGAGTGACGTCAGTGAAAAACAGCAAATGTTAGCTTGGTCAGCCCTTTAATGATTCGACCTGTCTCCAAGCCACCGGAGGATCTACAGGGTTGATTTTAGGCTTGTTATGTAAATAAAGGCCTGATTAGGAATTTCTATTTGAAGCCTATAGAGAAGAATTGCAACAGGCAAATTTAGTTCTTAACTAATGTAACCTTAATAAAACTTTGTTGGAACATAAACCGATTTGTAATTTTCTGGTGATCATCGATTTGTTGAATCTCTTTATATTGAACAGTGATTTATTTGTATTATTCTATTACTGTAAATGGATGAAACTTTAATGGAGGGGGTGGGGGCTTGAACATCCGAGAACCAATGACATACTGCATAGTTTAACAATAGTTAAAGATAACAAAATCAATATTTATTCTTTTACCTGCATACATCCGTATGATTACCCAGGACCTTAATGAAAAGTTTTGAAAAGTCACAATGTAAAAAGGAGACATAATAATATGGCCAGTTAGCCATAATCAAAAGCGTTGGAAAAAGAAATTAAACAAAACTATACAACACCGACACTCATTTCGTTGTAAGCTAAACAGAATCCGGTTTAACCCAGTCAATTACTGTCACCTTCATATCCAGCTATCAGAATTCAATAAAACAAAGTAGGCCTACAACCAAACTTATTCGCTATATCTACGCGAACTTCCAAACGGCGAATTGACGTTGTAAAGTGTGCCCATGCCCAGTCTTGTTCATTATATGATGAAACTTTATTGCATAAAAAACCTTACAAGGTTATGTGCACATACAGAGGAAATTAATAAAATATAAATGAGACAACGAAGGATAGATAATACATACATGTACATAATTATATAAACATACATACTTTACAGAGACATGAACGAATTGTATATAAAAGCTCCTAAACATTTCAGAATTTCTACCTTTTTATTTATCATTAGTATTTTAAATTGTTGTGAAGCATTCATTTTATAAAAATTTGGCTCTTGGAATAAAATTAGCCTGAACAGTTCTGTTCTATTTTTGTCATGTCGTTTGCAGTTTGTTAGAAAATGAATTTCGTCATCTACCTCCTGACATATACAACATTATATACATCCCTACTAAAAGCTAACTGTAGTATATCAGGAACTGAAACTACCTGGAAGATAGGTTATACTAAAAGCTAACTGCTAGTATATCAGGAACTGAAACTACCTGGAAGATAGGTTATATTTAAAATAGTTTACAAATTTTGTTAGAACTGCAATAAAATCGAACAATAAAGGGATTACGGACACATGGGCTGTTTCAAGTTGATAACTCCTAGTAGCAACCTGATAATTTGTCTATAAATTGGCTATTATGTCATAAATATCATTAAGGAATATCACCAATATAAAGTGAGATTAAACCGAATGGGATACCGCAAACAAGAAATCCCAAATATGCTCATGAACACTCATACCCCAACGAACACTGTAACAAGCCCATCAAAGATATTAGTATTTTAATGCCATAACTCGCATTAAGTTTTGCAGCTTACAAATGTCAATGGAATTTAGGATACATGGCAATGTGTGTAAAAGAAAAGAAATACAAATCCACAAAGGAATAAAACAAAAAAAAAACACCACCCAAACCAGAAAAACCCTAATTTCACATTGCATTTTGTTTCAGATTAAACATCCAAACAATTTGCTGAATTCCCTCAATTGTTTGAACTTTCAGTATTAATTTGTACCGATCTGTTGGTTTGGTCCTATCACGGTTCAACTGCTAAATGACCTATCATACTTTACACGCAAGTGACAGGAGAACTTTGTGACCTGTGGAAGGAAGTTCGAGGCAACTCGCAAATAATATTCAGACTGGGTCAATCACTGTGTCTAAAACAAGTTAAGAATTGAACTTAAAGTATCGTCTGTTTTCATTAGACCGTTTGGTTCAGAAAAGTAGTACGCCAAACAAACTCCATTTCATTTCATCGAAGTACGCTTATCAACTAAGACGGCTGCACGTTAATATTTGGTATAACTTTCTGGCACATCTGACCGTTATTCTTTTTGGATGGGCCATACAAGGCATTTGTGTGAAATGCAGTATATAAGGTCATCTCATTCCCAAATTGCTTTAAATAAACTCTTAGCCAAGTTTTCGGAATATGCACGCAGTTTGTAACATTGATGGAACCTGTTTATATGTCAGCCATACTATTACAAACAATGCAAATACCCGAATATTAATTAATTACACTCCATAGCTCCTAGTAAATCCCGAAAACCAAGCAGCATTACATGACAGCTTTTTCTTGGGATATTTTAGACAATGTCACAATGACATTAATATATTAATGTATAGAATTGGTCGAAAGTATTCAGTAAGTTACTTTCTGCTGTTACATACTTTGAGTACATTACATACAACAAATTGCGTATCAATTCCCGAAAATAGAAGCCATATATTAAGATAAGTGATTATTTAGAAATTGACCAAGTGATCTATTCCATGCTACACCCTTGACCAATGACCAATTTATGTATCATTTTGTTTGTTTTTTGAATTACAAATATGGAAAAAACAACTAAGGATGTAACTGACCATGACCAACATTCTACACTCTGTGCCAACTCTATACTCATTGATTGTTAAGACAAGTATTCTCCAGTGAGGTAAACAAAACGACTGACTTTTAATTGATACATGATGTTTTGTGGTATTCAATGGTCGATTCTTCTACTTTACAGTAGTAACAATTGGTCATTTGAAAAGAATGTGACCCGATCGGAAGACTAACGTAGGCCAATGGGGTTGTCGCTGCCCCGGAATGTTTCACATAAACAACAGTTCACTCTTAACATTTAACCCCATTTCTATTTATTGCCAAATTGGATGTAATGGTTGCTGGAAAATGGATAGTTTTTTTAAACTATAAATCTGCTACACGTGAATTGACCATTTATCAGTACATGTAAAATGTAACGAGAAACTCGTTTATATTATTTATTGTTTTTTTGTGGGTTGGATTAGTAATGATGACAATATTAATAAATCATAACAAACGAACGTTAAGATTTTTTTTTTTTTTTTTTTTTTAGTAAGATACACATTAAATATACGAATAGCCAGCCAATATGAAAATTCACCAAAAACAAAAATCCCCAAGAAGCTGAAATGAAAATGCAAATAAGCAAAAGAAACAGAGGGGCAACTATAGCATTTTAGACCGCGGTGAATCAGTAACAGTCTTTACAAAATACATGTGTATTCAAAACTAATCACTATAAGTATGGGAGAACAGAATAAACCAGGAAAATATAATAAAATACAAAGTAGTATATTCGTCAAGATTCACCCTTTTTCATTCAATTAGATTCAATAATGTCGAGCTTTGAAGTCTCGACCAATTAAATTGCTGATTATCGAACAAGGTAATCAAACTTAGTCAAGATATTGATGTACTGATATATGCCAAGTTTAACCTTTCACACTCAATTAGAATCAAAGTTGTCGAGCTCCAAAGTGTCGACCAATCAAATTTATCACCATCAAACCAAGTCCGCGTATTGCTGTACTGAAACTCTACTCTGAGTTTGATGTAATGAAACTATACACCACTCTAAAAGTTATGTTCCAAAACATTGACGCAGAAAATGTTCATTATTGAACTTAGTGAAGGTACTGATGTACTGAAACCGTAGGGCATGTTTATCAACGAACTTAGTCAAGATATTGATGTAATGGCATATGCTGAGTTTCATCATACTCACTTAATTAGAACCAATGTTGTCAAGCTCGACAGTCTCGACCAATCGATGTTAGTTATGGAACTATATATTAAGTTGCATCATGTTACATCAAGGGTCGGATGGGTCGAAAACCGAGGTCCCGTGTATACATTGGCATGCACGTTAAAGATCAATTGGCAGTTGGAATTCGGTATAAGAGTAGGCCAGTCCAGCTGTCCGGGCAAAATTTCCCTCATAGCACGGTGCAGAAAAGTAGGACGTTTAAGAAAATTTCATTTCTGACTTAAAGGAGCTAACTCGCTAACATTTGGGACCTAGAAATTGGCACAAGTGATTCGCTACGCATATAATACTGTAATATGAATGTATATAGACTGATTTACATTCAATGGTTTTCGTTTTTACTCTAATTTCAAACCAGTTATGTTCGGCGAAATAAGCCAGCAGTCTCAATCGAGTGCAAATTTCTAGCGTCTGTGTTATTCCAGTCTACATACGTCGTTTGATTTGGTGCAATGTGTCTAGCCTCGATTCTCGAGTCTCTTGCCACAACTGGGGCTGAAACGCATTATGGTACACGATTCGTGTTTTCAATGTTGAAGATTCTGGATGATATTGAGTTAGAGACTTAGCTACTTCAATCAGAAGCAAAGTTACGTGTCCTAAAGCATCGACCAATCAAGATGCATATCTCAGTTAAAGCATTAACCTAATTAAAATCCACGTGGAAGTTTGGAAATTCTACCTCATAAGAAGCAGTGTTATTGTGTCGCAAAAACTGTGACGGGCTCAAGGACGGGCAGACAGACAGACAGACGGATGGATGGACCCATGTTGATAATTCTCTGCTATCTTCGAAAGGCGGGGACAATAAGAAATACCATATATTATTATTTGAATATTTGTCTCAAAGTGACTTAGGGTGGAACCACAAACTTCGTTCCGTTCCATTCCATTCCACTGTAAGCTTTAAATACAAGGAAGATCATTTCTTTCCGCTGGTTTACATTTAATGGGATTAGTTCTGGGTTAGCGTAACCAATTTGGGGGCATTTCTCCTATCTCTAGGTTGCACTATTGTGGTATCCATTCGATTCTTCATTATGGCCAGTAACCAGACAACCTGCACAACATGAATAGACAATTATGAAATAGCGTGCCCTAACCTGGAACATGGCATCCGACGTGCTAATTTTTTAATTAAGAGTTTAAAAAATGCAGATCAGAATGGGCATAGCTCAAAATAACATAAAACGTACATAATGAGTAAAATATTAACAAAACACCCGTAATTGTCCAATACGTTCTTAGTAACACTTCCAATTTTAGATGGTGTGGCAACAGGTTTTCATAGATAAATGTATAAATCACGCGCGGGGGGGGGGGGAACAAATTCGCCTTCTTAAATCCGACTGAAAACTCGTTCGTTTGTTTAACGTCCACTATCATCTAGGGTGATATCGTAGACATATTGTTTCCTAAAAAACTAGCCTATGCCTTAGCAGAAGAGAAGGCTGGGTTGGCTTTTGGGGTAAGACATTGTGTCTTATACTGAAAACTATTACCTACAATACAGATAGAGAGTATTGTCTTGATACATTTATCCAATAATGAAATCTAAACAATTAATTTTACATAATATATGTGTCATATACATGTATATCATTATAAACTGAGAGGCAATGAACACGAACCACTGATTTGAATGAAAGTACTGAAAGCTGAAATGTGATTTTGGGCATTATTGAATGGGAACATTTACCGCCAGGAGAAACAGAACAACCATAACAGTGAAACAAAGCTACCTGGAGAATGAGCCTCCGAATGACTGCTTGTGGGATCCTTTCACTTTTGGTGTTTTAATGTCAATCCTGGTATGTCGTTGAATCTTTAACAGAACTGTGTCGATTATGTCCTATTTACATGTTTGGGTTTGCAAAAATTGATCTATGGTTCATTAATTTTATGCGATCGGAAAGACATCATTCTGACGGGGTTTCCTTCGTGATCGGATGTTCTTACATAAGCAAGATTTATATGCACTTATTTATAATTTTGTTTCTGTTATATGAACGTACTGTATTCATAAATTGTATTAATAAAAGGTAAATTTTAGGTTTTATGCACACTATTTATACAATGCAATGCAATCACTTATATAGTCAGAACACACTCCAAGTATACGTAGAAGAAAATTTAACAGCTCCATTCAATGTAAACTTAATCAACTCTCGATGACATCAGATTTCTCCGATATCAAATAGATAAGAACGGTTCAGCGATACTTTGATTTAATCAAATATGGAGGACCGAGACTGTCAAACCTTCAAAGGCTAATATCTTCGCTTGCAATAGAGTAATTTGAATGAAACTTTCAAATTATTCGTTTTACATAATCTACTTTCGAACTATTAAAGCAAGAGTGGCTAATTCTTTATCTAAATCTTACATAATGTATCTTAAAGTAATTATTAGAAAATATTTAGAATTTGTTTGGCTTTTATAAAGTTCTGTCCCATGCTAACGTTTAGTATACGAATCATTTAATATTATGGATTTATCTTTTCAGTTATCAAAATTCATTGAAAATCAATATACTTGTTCGTCTCAAGATCTTAAACTCTGTGTATCAATCGAAAGTCAATTAGATGATAAGTTTGGCCTCTAGAGCATTACAAGATTTTTCAAAGTGATCAAGGGAGATTACTTTGGCAATAATAATCAGAAATGTCTGAAAATCAATAGGCTTCCTCGGCTCGTGACCTTAAACACTGTGTATCAATTTAAAGTCATTCAGATATTAACTTTGGCCTCTAGACCGTCCACAAGATTTTTCAAACTTATCAAGGGCCAGAACTCTGGCAGTAATTATCGGAAATTGCTGAAAATCAATAGGAATCTTCGTCTCATGACCTTAAACACGGTGTATAAATTTAAAGTAAATGTGATATTAATTTTGGCCTCTAGAGAGTCAACAAGATTTTTTTGAAGTGATCAAGGGTCACAACTTTGGCAGTAATTATCTGTAATCGCTGAAAATCAACAGACATCTTCGTCTCATGATCTTAAACACTGTGTATAAATCGGATATTAACTTTAACGTCTAGATTGTCCACAATCATTTGTGGATGTCGGACAGATGGACGGACGGGAGCGACAACAATATACGACCACATTTTAATGTGGGCGTATAAAAAGCAATACACAGCGTCTAGAAAAGCCCCCCCCCCCCTTGATTTATGAACATCAACACAACAAGGCTATTCTGGGATTAACAAAATATATCATACATTTATTTCATAAATCTTGAACGGCCTGAATTCTGATCACGTACAATTCAAGTCATAGCTTGCAAATGCAACAGAACTGAAATTTGATTCGCAACATGGTGAATTCATTCTGATGTCTTTGGTGTTCGCGTGTTGTCCAGAATGTAATTTCAATACGATCAAATGTATTGCCAAGAATAAATATTCCACTACTTGGCACATGGTATTACTATTATCCCCACACCCATAGATAAGCAAGAATACGTTGCCTGACGCGAGAAACACACATACTGATATGTTAAATCATACGTAAGGTAAATCTAGGGTCATATCATGTGTTTCAACTTATTTAAGTGGCAAGTATACCTGTTTTTCAGCAGTCCGTATAACAAAAATGTCCCTATAAAGTGGACATGCTACCGCATAACGCGGATGATTGTGGTATATCTGATAACAAACAATTACCGATCTACCAACTTTACCCTGTTTCTGGTGTGGGCCAATTTTGAGAGTAAACTTGAAATATAAGTCAGATTTTGTCATGTCAACGTCAAAGATAATATATGACAAAGATATATTGTACAATCACATACACTTATTCATGTCGATGGGTTTTATAAATCATGGAAAACAGCACAGTGCCTGAGAAAAGAGTTCTCAGTTTTGGAAGGATGTACAAACACGTTTTAATATATCCACACAAATTAAACTTACTGTAGTTATCTGCTTTCAGATTCCCAAACTTATTGGTGATGTTTCATGTCACATCAATTGTAGCGGTGCCCCATTTGCTTCCAGTTCATCAAAATTTGTTCAATTTGTGAACAAAATAGAATTAAGACACATTATGATATGTCAATATTCTGCAGTTTATTAACTTTTTAAACATAGCATAGATTCACGTATCAGATAGACCATTTCTTGAATTTTGAATGTACACTGTAATTTTGGGGATTTTTATGGTACAAGCATTTGAAGATAAAATGAAATTTCTTCAGGGGGCTTAAATAAACTGGCTCTAATTTGTTCCATCCCATTTGTCTAGTATTCATTTTTATATGATGACCCGAATATTAATTTTAATTTACACAATATTATACTGATATTTAAAGACGAAATTTAGTTAATTCAGATGATAGTCTGTTGGTTTTAATGTTAGTTGTGTTTTGAATAAACAGTATCTACTCTCTTGAGTTTCAATCATATTTTTAACGATTCGCCAGTTCAATTTTCAAAATGCTCTTTGAACTCTCAAACCTTCAATTTGTTTATCTTGAAATCTTGAGTCCGCAAAATAGTTCGTTTTGTGTTTTTTTTTAGAATATTAAGCCTTTAAAATATTAAATACTTAAATTTGTTCTTAAAATAATGCTAAATATTCTACTCCTGTTTGGTAATTTGTTCAAGATGAAACCAAAATGAATCTGAATAATTCATACTGGACCTACCTGTATCTGTACTATCATCTTTTCCTTCTTCCCCCTCATGGTTCACAAAACTGCATCGGTAGGATTACCATTCAGTGTAACTGTAACAAATATTTAATTATTAACATATTATAAAGTGTGACAGGACCTCGGGTTTGATTCCTTCCAGCATTTTTGTATATCTAGACCCAGGGCCACAAAATTAATATCTATATAACTAGATAAGGAAATTTAATCTGTTTGGTTGTATACGTGGACATCGAGAAGGGTATTTTAAAACGGCTGTATATTTGTTTTATCTAATTATTTATGCATTATATTTGTTTATATGTAATTCCACAAATAATATTTCTAAGTTTTATTTGTTGATTTTATACAGAATGTTCATAGTGTTACACATCAATATCAGAAATGCTACCTGAACTACAATTTTTCAAATTGACCCAATTTAAACAATCGTCAGTTAATAAGAGAATTTTATTTGTTATAGGCATGGGCGTGGGTATGAATTATTACACAATTAGAAATACATAATTTTAGACTCGCTCCTAAGTACTATAATATAATAATAACCAACGACACGACAAGGACACGCTGTTGTCAATAACACTGATTACCTTAAGTATTGTAAAAAGTGACGGACAAAAATTATCGATATGTATATAGTACAAACCCAATTTTAAATAATTCTATACCAAAAAAATGGATAAATGAAATTTACTAAACGAAAACCCGCCCTTGTTGGTTCGTGTAAACACGGTAAACACAAAATATGAGAATAATTAAGATATATTCAGAACATTTACACTTCTTTAAAGATAAGTAATACTTGATGTATTAATGTGTTTAACTTCAAATATATTGGTATTTTTCTTTTTTTTTCATAATCATCCGCATTTGCGCACACGAACACTCTTGCAACCCAACACACTGTGATATTTTCCTATTATTAATTTTATTAATTCGTATACACCATGCTATCTACAGTCGAAGTGGCGTAACTCATGCAAAACACACTTTAACGTCTATAATTACACCTTTCAGGGTTTAGTGGTCATGAATATTGGTTACAATTGTTTTGTGTAGTTCTTTTAGTTGGTTATACTTGTGGATGTAGCACGCTTCAAAAATAAAAGATGACTAGAAATTTAATTGTATCAAATTTTAACAGTGTACTTTTTATCTAATTTTATTTAAAAAGCGCAAATGTACGTTTGTGGATATGATGGGTTGTTTAAAACTGAGTTTATTTATATATTTTATTGCCATTTTTTTATGAATTGTATGGGTAAATATGTTATCGCATGTATATAAACAATATTTCCCAGTCTTTCTTTCTTTTCACATTATAACAGTATGCATCAATGTCAAAGATGTTACCTAAACCACGCTGGTTTAAAGAAAATAAGCGGTCAAATTGAGCATAAAGTAAAACATGTTTGTAGGGTACTCGGTGGGATTCTCGCGTTTATAAATTTAAGTTACAGCCAGGACAGCTGTCTAGTCGTTCGTTTGGGGCAAAAAACCGAGGTCCCGTGTACACATTGGCATGCACGTGAAAGATCCCTTGACAATTGGAATTCGATATAAAAGTAGGCGGCAGTCCTGCTGTTCGGGCAAAATTTCCCTCGTTGCAGACTGTATGACGTATGCCCATCATTATTATTCCAGTTCAGAGCAGAGCAGTATAATAGGACGTTAAAACCCATTTCATTTCACGTTATTTATTTTCAAGAAATATATCGATAACAATGCCGGCGACCACAGCAACATGCACATTTGCCAATGCTCCAAGACACTAATAATTACGAAGTATTTGTCAGACAGTGTTTCGGAATGTCTTCTCTTATTGGAAGAATTCGAAATGCGCAAATTTCAAAAGTCTCAGAAATGAACAGACATATCCTGAGACGAATCCTACAAAGAACCTTTCACTTATTGAAATGGAGTCAGAAGTGATAGATACTGGTAAATGAGCGATAAGCTGCTTCAATAAATGAGAAGAAGACATCTGGCAAAGACGTTGACCAAGCTGAAAGTTACAATATATTATCGGAACAGTTCAAAGCTGACCTTTCTATGCAATACAACATGCAACAACAGTTTTACATAACATCAACACCTTTTTATTGTTTTAGTCAATATTTGTTATGGTATTGACTAAATAGTTATTTTAATATGACAACGTATGGTCGATCAGATGGACCGTACTGCCGTTGTCTGCATGGGCAAAATATCACCCATAGCACACTGTATGGCATATGTCCGTCTTCATTAGCCCAGTCGGCGCTTAATAGTAGGCGTTAATCCCCATTTCATTTCATTTCATTTCGTTAACAGGGCTCCCCGTAGAAACCCGAATCCATGAAAGGGATATGATAACTCTTTCTACAATATAACATACGACTTATCAATTACTTATATGGATAAAATATTTCCATTAATTCCATTGCACGCCTATACGGTACCTGGAATAGTTAACTTTTAACATGAAAACATACTTCGAAAGGGCACCGAGTGTAACGAATATAGTCTACATTAACAACTGTCTAATTCGTTATTCTATCTACCTTGATACTCCTCTCCGTCAACAGGCCTTTGAATATTAACTTACGTTGCAAAGTATGGATAAAAAACCTTTGAATAAGGGTGGGCGAGTGTTCACCTGGAAAAATATATACACTATAATACGTGTGTGAAGCTCACAAGCATGATCACCAACATGTACATCCAGACATCTTCTTCCAGTCCTGGTGTGCCTTTAGTATATATAGATCGGAAGAGAATGCACATATTCAAACAATGTCCGTTAAATGGGACAAGCGATTGCAAAAGGCAAACCAATCAAAAGTTTGGTGGTATGTTTTATGTCTAAGAAGCTACGTTTTTCAAAATTTGTTATAGAAAGTGTGTCAACTTTTAAAATATTGTTTAAAACTAAACGTTATGTGTAAATACTGACATACTATTTACATAGAATTTTGGAATATGGATTTAAGACATACATAAGTACTTGTAGTTTGTCAATCCCCATCTTTCTACTACATCATTTACACTTTTCTACTTCAACTTGGTACCCTAAAAACTGATTGTGTTACAATAGCCCCTGTTTACAAAGATTCCTCTAAATTTATAACATCTGATATAGTTTCTGAATTTAAATACCCATACTATAAAAACAGACTTTCGTCTATTTTAGGCAAGTGATAATCTCAAACAATATCGTTTTACTCCCATGAAGAATTATCGCGAGGACACTATGTTGGATAACTTCTAGATTCTTTCGTTTAAATTTAGGGTGCAGACCAAGATTTGAATTTAAACTGTATCAATACAGACAACTGCTGGGGTGAGACATGGAATCTATCAACTGCAGAAAACTATGTTCCATCCTCAGACCGCCACCCTTCACATGACACCGTCTATTTACAAAATGTCTAATTTTCAACCAGGTCTGAATATGATTTTTTTTTCTCAAAATTTACATTCCCACAGTTGTGAAAATATTCAAAGGATTTCTTTCTCAAATTGTGATCAACAAGACAACTTCTGTGAATTTTGTTGTTAACATTGATATTCTGTCATTCGAACTAAATCAATACTCGAATATTTGGTGAATATCAAGCAAATAGTTCCTATACAAATACGAGAAATCATAATATCAAACGAATATGTATTATTGCTCAATACCATAACCACATTCAATTTCAGACACCTTATAGATTCTTATTTCGAAAGAGTAAGATGCGTACAGCAGTATCTGGATTTAGGATGTTCTTCCAGATTTTTGCTAATAGTAGTAATAGCGCCCACAGTAAGACATATAGGAGGGCTGTGTTACAGATATGCATATCATATAATTCATAATATTTGATTTCATAAATAATAGAAAAATAATTAATGATTGAATTTTTGACAACACTTTTCCCGCTTATCACCGACACGAACTAGTTTTGTTTTGTTTTTTTTTTTGTTAATAGCACTCACAGTACTACAATAGGTTGGGGATCTGCTGATCAAAAAGCCCTATCAGATGACATGCTGGTGGCTGGGACCTATACGATGATGCTGATGACTGGCTGACGAGTTCTATCCTTGGCCAGAAAGATATAGAGAAATTGGGTTAACATCCACGGGACAAACTAGGCCATTTCGTGTGTTGAGGTGGTGCCGGGGCAAGGTTGGACACACCACCCTACTCCTAGCCACGTACAATTTTGGCTCGAGACCCCACCTCTTGACTCAATGACAGATCTTATGACTTAAAACACGCGCGTTAAACCATTCGGTCATCAAACCGGCAAACCTCCCCTAAAACTGGACCATCTGGAAACGTGCAAGGACCGATGAATCAACTGCCTATACTACTACGTGTAAAATAGTTATTCAAATTAAAAACTATATACATGTATAGGTAAAACTTTAATATTTTTTGCAGAATATTCGAATATCAGAGTTGTTGTAGTCGAATACGGGAATACATGAATACTGCGATTGAATACTCGGGTCAAACATTAGTTTACGGTTATATTCTTTGCATTTCCATAATTTATGTCAAATCAAATTGTAAAGTAGGGAATGCGTTGCAGGAATCGGAGTTATGTAAACAAAATTTTGTTCCCGATTAATAGAGTAACAAAATTTCTAACAAGTACAATAAACACGTATGGTTTTAATATTAGAGGGATAATAAAGAGGGAACCTAATAAAGAGTCAGATTGCCCACTATAATAATTGCTGTGGAATTAGCAGCATTCAGTCTTCTTCTAGGTATATGCTTCAGGGGTCACCATTTTAAGCAGTAAACCGTTGACATGACCCGAAGGTCAGTGACCCTAAATTTGAATTTTGAACACGCAAGGCATTAAAATAGCTTTCACCTTTACGGGCACAAATATGGCGACACAAAAACAGTTATACATGTACTTGGCTTTTGTTGTCAAATTGTTTTTAGAAAAGTGTATGACAGTATTACAATTTGTGTAAAACAAAGTCGTTAACATATTCGTATTTCAAAATTTGAGAAAAGGAGAGGTCAGATATGTCTTAAACTATAAAATATAGCATACTATGCAGAACACTGTATATTATTGTAGACATATCGTTCTATCTCAATCAAGAGACAAAAATAATGTGCTAATAGAGGTTTTTAGCTATACTCCCATTGTTTTGTAGTAAGTCAAGGACCATATGGAAGTTCATCGGTAAGTAATATGTAAATATATATCAAAATGACACCATGGGCTGAGAATTGTTAATTATCGATTTTTGGTTAGTGACTTTACCCTACCATAATAGATGTTTAAAATTAACATCTGACGAAAAAAAATAACTATACTTATATATCATTTATAACCGAAAATGATTTTTAAAAATATCTATTTTAAGTCTTAAACACAGTACACATAGTAGTTTTCATTGGAACATGCAGCTATTTTATTTTATCCCTCATAAATGTTGTTATTATCATAACATATTGAAGAGACTTTAAGGTGGAATATTGGCTGATATATAGTCACATACATGCAGGTAGGACTGCAAATGAAGCACCTTTTTACCCTTGTTGAAAAGTTAAATTTGTTTCTTAAAGATGCATTTGGTAAGATTTAGTTTAAAGAGCTGACCGTTCTCACGATAATAGTTCCGAAATGTTTAATTCAAAATTAATATATTGGATATTCTATTCAGATTACTTTATTCTGAGCAATGTTATCACTATTTGAAGTTTTGACGTAGACGTTACTTGTTACTCGAGCCTAGGCTCTCCATTTTTAAATTAAAGCATTAAATGGGGATCGTATTTTAATCCGTTTACATCTGCGCCATCCGACAGTCTAGAGAATTGATTATAGGCTTGCCATGTGAATAAAATTAGTGTTTGAATAATAATTTATATAACATTACAAATGCATCTTTAATAAATTAATGCATGACATCAATATATCCATGGGGATATTTTCAAACCAATTTTAAACTTATCTTCAATAATTTGTATTATCTCTTTGATATTTTTCCGCTTATAAATAAATATACTTTTCGCCTTTGTTTGTTTATTTTGTTGTCTAAATGCACAATGTACATCACAGTTAATTATGACAAAATAATGACATATTGTTTTCAAAATTATGAAATTGCTTCAGCAACATCAAATCTATTGAAAAAATATTTATAAATCTAAATTGATCTTGGGCACATTTAATTAAAACATTTGTGTTTGTCACCCTTTAATATTCAACAAGAAATAAAAAGTATTAAATATAGCGCGATTTAAAAACAACTTAATAAAATTTTCTGTGCAAAATTAAATTTCAATTTGCATTAGTAACAGTCATTACAATAAATTGAATAGGGTTACTAACGTTGGAATGGGTGGGAAAATTATCTTCTTATAAACTTCTACATTTTGAAAATTGATTAAGACTACAAAAAGGCTAAATATTTAGTAATGATCCTCTATTCATCTTTTAAAAAATATCATCTACTTTGCATATTCCTGTCTTATATTTATAGTTTTAGTCAATATTAATCTATATTTTAGAAATATTTCAGAAATTAATTGCATTTTTCAAAATCAAGGTATACAATATTTAATTGTTTAGTAACATAGCTATCAACTTTCATAAATAAGGTTGAAATAATGGTACTATTTTACTGCAAACAAATTTTACAATTTTCTGGACCTTTTAAAACATACAAAAATAGCTTATTTTAGTACAGCTCGTAAAAGAAGAATAGTTCGCGCGGAATTAGCGATTAGATATGAAAATTGTATGTAACTGTGTTCAGAATAAACTTCACAATGGCAGCGGTTTCCTACCCACCCATCTATTCACGCACCAGACAGTTCTCTCATTTTATTCATGCCACTGTCT
This sequence comes from Patella caerulea, assembly GCA_036850965.1. Lineage (NCBI taxonomy): Eukaryota > Metazoa > Mollusca > Gastropoda > Patellidae > Patella > Patella caerulea. Next base: position 23,039,102 of record JAZGQO010000011.1, read on the forward strand.
TATCAAAACTAAATCTGGAAACATGTTTGAGAAAATACTAACTTCAGCAAATTTCTGAACAACATGTATATATTCAGAAAGCTTAAATCATGTGTACGCCTCCGGTTCTGTGTAAACCTGTGTTAGCTCCGCCCACTACACGTATCATCATGGCGGCCAAGACACTTCTATAACGCTTTTACGGGAACGAAACTCATGAATATTAATAAGTAACACCATATTTGGATATTGGTGTGAAAGGTCACTTTAGCTGTAATTCAGCACTACGGAATTAAATGACACGAATTGTTGTATTTCTGTTCAGACAACAGGGCTATCAATATTCATAAGTAGTATATCTGGTAATAATAAACTATTATTTATTAAAGACAGCTTAAATTACAATAGGAAGTTCGTCTGAATTAAATGGTAGCTAAATAGCACACTTCCCCCCTATTCAGTTTATTTTTGGTGCATTTATTTCTTTTTTAACTTTATAAAAGGCGATTCTTTTATTTTAGTTTTTCGGCCGAAAAAACATTTCATCATGAAAATGTGTCCAGATGTGATGAAATATTTTGCGATTGAACATAAATCTTACCTACAATATACAAATACAATATATAATTGCATCAACGTTTATTGTAATAAAACCCCTTAACCTAAAAGACTAATTTAACCTATTAAATATCGATTAATAAATATAGCAACACAATATACAAATACTAAGCTTTGTTGGTATGTACCTATGTGTAGTATGATCATTTACCATAGTATTTGGAAATATAATTTGAAACTCTTAAGTTAGGTGTTTCTTACTCTTTTTCAATGTTCGTATTAAATGTTCAAATATCGTAACAGATTAGCATTGGCATACCAGGAACACTTCCATGGCAATGGCATATTCTATCCACCAAATACCTGACTTTGAAAGTATTAATTAACACGTGTGAGGTGATTAATTATTATACTTAAGACTAAATAAATAATTACTTCACATTATCCTAAAAATCTTCTAATAACTGATAAACCTAATTAAATACAAACAAGATCACATGTATACCTATGTATATATAGTTTAAAACATATACCTGACTATAATCTAAACCTGTTTATTTAATTTACTTATATTCAATAAATATGTATTTTAAGCGTGTTAGTTTATTGATTATAGACTGCCAATGATATCATGCTACAGGGATTGTATACTTTTGTAATGTTATTTATATTTATTGAAAGAGGTGTGGTATAGTTATATGTTTAAATAAGGCAAAATATTAATTTATATTGGAAAATTTGCGAAAAAGAGGACAACACTATTGACAAATTATTTCAATAACTCTTATTCTATTTAAAGTTGTATACTTTGTATGTTATTTAATTTTAGTAATGATTATCTTTGGGACTAAATCATTTTGAATGAGATTTATCGAATTTATTACTTCTGCAAGAATTGCAATTCCAATATCCATAAATGCTCGCAGAATAAAAGAATGTATATTTGAAATTAATATCACAATTTAGTTTTTGTTAGGAATGGTGTTTTAAATATTGTCTCTCAAATAGCAACATTTTGGATGTCTAGCCAATTAAATACTTGTATCTAACAAATAAAAATGCATTCATTTAATTCAATATTTACCAGTATTCTAATTCATACAATATTTACTTATTCAATAGTGAAATATATACAGGGTTATACCAATAAAGTGTTTAATTTTAAAGTTTAAAACAGTCAACATCTATACAATTTATCAAACGTTGATACCATACTACCTGTTGATCTATAAAGGGTTCATACTGAGTGAATATTATTAATAATCTAAATTGAACTCCTTAAGACACAGTGATTTGTTGTGTGCATCTAAACTCAGTAAAATAATGTATTTTTGTACTTATTCTTTTGAACAATAGCGCTTTACTTACATATATATGTGCGAATATTGTGAAATTTCATGAAATATATCACATAATACCCAATGGAATGATTATCATTGCAACGACTAGTTTTCTTGTACCTATCTGCTTTTTTTATTGAAATACTTTATCTCTATTACATGCGCCACATTATGGAATTAAAATGATGAATATGCAATTATAGTGTTGTTTAAAATAACAGCGTCTGCTATTGTAACTTTAAGCCTGTGTGTAATCGTATATATGCATACTAGACTAAACACCCATTCAAATCAAAACGCATTTGTGTCAGTGTCGAAAATGATTGTCAAACGTTTGGACCAGGACGATCCTCTATCTATAGAGAGGTATAATTTATATTTCCACGTCAATCTAAATCAAAATAATATATAGGATAAACTTGTATGTATATGACTAATTCTATATCAGATAAATAAGTGAGAAGCGTAAATGCAGACAATTTGACATTCGTCCTACATTTAGCAGACACATGATGATGTTGAAAACTTGGATATATTTATTCTCAATTGAAAGTACATGTAGATGATATGTGGATTAATTAAACGCACTAATATGGATTCATATTAACTCATCTAGGTAAGTAATTATCAACGTGTTCATTATGTTCCACAATCGATCAAGTACAAATTGCGCCACTTCTTTTAAAAGCCTATATACCATTTTTGATTTACCGATCACTTCAGGATTTACCAACATTTTGGATCACAAATCAACTAGAATATTACCCAATTTAGAAACTGAAACATTGGTTTATAACTGCAATTGTATAGATACATCATGAGAGACAGTCAATAATTATTTTTGCGCAATATCTATGTAAAAAGTTAGCATGACCTTTTAAATGCACAGGAACATTTTAACGAACATATATATCCGGACATTATTATAGCATACCAAAGTAACTTAGTTAATGTCTTTATATCTCACCTCATCCCTGCAGTTAGCTTTCTAATCTTAAATTACATATTATAACTTACATGTTAAAACAATAAAATGTTAAAATCAGGATTCAAATTCAAATATCATTACTGAAAATCTCTACAGACATATTCATTTTTATTATCATAATATAGTAATAGTAGTACTATAGTAGTATTAGCATTATTACTCGTATTAATATTTTCAGACATTATGGATATCTAATGTAGACTATCGTATATAATATGCGTCTGTATCAAGTCATCACTCTAATACTTCACGAGGGATTAAAATTTGATGACACATGTAAAAAAAGCGATTTAAAAAAGCTTCTATTCAAATCCCAGACAGTCAATATACTACTCAGTTTACCCAGTAAACTTATATATTCCTTTTTCTTCTATTCTTATCAGCTTGATATAGATTTTAAATGCATTATGAATTTGACATGAACCGTAACCAAATACATTATGCAATACAGAATGAAATGCATATTAGAGATGAGATGTGCATACATACGAAATGTTACATGCGTATAGTTGTATGATATTTTATTTAACGACATTTTAATTCCATATTTTTATTCCAAATGAACATATAACAGATATTAATAAAAAGAAATTGTAATGACCTCAATTAAATATATTTTCCTTTGATATATATCATTCCTTAAATAACAATCATGTTATGCAATTTCATTTAAAAGAAAAAAAAATAGCATTATTTTTGTGTGTCTATCTTGTGTATTGATTTGGGGACATATCTATTTTTAGATGACATGTAGGAAATATTCCATCAAGAATATATGTTTATATTTGTTTTATTAGTATGAACATAAACTCAATTCTATTGACAACATTATTTTTTACCTATACAATGTACATTAAATACAATAAACAAACAAGTTTAATTACATGTACATCATTTAAATATTCTAAAGTGTAGAAACAATGTAGACATTTCCCCAACTTTGAGTAGAAAATGCATGCAATAGTCACACGTGTGGATATAAAAGTAATTTTCAAACTAGAACTATTTAAGCATATTTATATTGAAAATGTTTTTGTCTTGTTGTCAAAAATGATTTAAAATATTATAAACAATAAAGGTAGTCTACATAAACAGATTTACACTAAGCACAGGCGGCACTAAATCAATTCAATTCAATTTCATTCAATTTCGTATCGTCGAAACCAAAATATCAAGGCTGGGGGCCTTTATAATCAAGGTTTATGAAATCCACGACAAAAGTAATACCAAGAAATGTATGGGATGTTGTAGTTCGGATGATTTTAGAATGCAGTACAAGTGAGTAAAAGAGCTATATATAGAAATAGGCAGGTTTTCACCATTGTTTTAATACATACCTACCGTTATATTTATATCAATAATCATAACACGAGATCTTTTCATAGCCTAATAAAATGTCGACTGTCTTCAAATATTCTTGACAATTGAGCAATCGCCTTTTCTAAAACCACTGCCTCATTATAGTAAAAATCGTCAATATTCTTTCTTATGAAAATTAGCACTCGTGCGCTGTTTGCAGCTGCGCGAACGCAGATTCAGAACGAAATCTCTCCAAATGCCGAACTTCGGGACATGGCCCCACGCACACCATTTGTCTGGAAAATATGCAAATGTGACTTTGCACAACTTTCGTCCTTGACCTTCGTAGAGCAAGCTAGAATTGATATAATCTAACAGTTGTCATTCATTTGATTAACGAAATAATGAGATACCATACATATTTATTCAAAATAAACTTAAAATATTGTCAGTTAAAAATATTGTTACATGTTTTTCATAAAAAAATCTAAACGGCCTGCTTTTCCTACGATTATTCGTTAAATATCGTCTGCATAAAATTACATTATTTTACATAACATTACCAATGCTCGCCCGATAATTTATGCACAAACCTTAGTCGGCTAATTTTGAATTCACTTGAAGTATTTCTTTAAGATGGTGTAACTTAACTGGATATCAAAAGTTTAAATACTGTCTGAAGATAAGGTAAATGAGTCGAGTCGACATCGTACGTAACTAAAATTTGCGTATTTTCTATAATATTTTTGCATAATTGATATGGATAACAATTTATATCAGTTTTCGGAATTAAGAAATGCATAAAATTAGAGAGAAACTATTAAGTGCTACAGTTCAAGCAATAAAGAAAATGACGAAAATGACGGAAACCTCAAGTACTATTCTAATAACATTCCTTGTCCACCCCAACCCCTGTCCAGATAAATAAAAATAATGTAAAGGGAATACATATCAAAAATAAGCAATGCAATCTTTGATAGCTCTAAAATTAAAAATATGTATTCTTTTTTATGGAAAACTGAAAAGCTTTATACATATTTCTGTAAAATATTTCATCAACGTGGAGCTGGAAATAAGGACTCCAAATAATAAATGAACAAATGAACCACAAATAAAACAAATGGGCGTGGTACAGAGTATATACAAATAGAACAAACGTTGAATCATATTTTTTTTATTATTATTAAGTTGTCTAGACTAAAATTTAGTTTTTTTTTAAAAAAGTACTTAATAAAATACATATAACCATACTAGTCTAGTCAGGCATATGCGTATGTAATAAAAATGTAAATATATATCTATTAAATATCTCTTTCGGGGCTCAGAAATAGAATTCATCGAACTATTCAAAATCATATTTAAAATATATTTGAAATATGAATTGATTACATATAGCTTCAAGTATTTTTGAATAATAAAGTTAAACAGTTATTTTTATTCTATTTCATTCTTTGATGACGCGGATTTTAATGGACCAATTTAACATTAGAGGAAATTGTCGAAATTAATAAATTATTTGAGATCCAGTTCAAAATTTGATTTTTTATTTATTATCATATTGAAATTGATTTGATCTAATATCAAATTAAAATGCATACTTGTTATTAATACATAAACTGTACAGGGCTATGTATGTGTACTGAATGTAATTTACTCTTAGGGTTGAATATTATAATCAAAGTTGCAATAGTACTAATTCATGAAATAATATCACTAATGAATGAAAATTAAAGTCCTTGGAATAACGCTGTTCAATTACAATATAAACAGATGCATATAGCCACAGGGCTATGCAACGATGTAAAGTGACGTCACGATTTCGTGGGCGTGGTTATCGTTTGCGTTGGTTGATTGATTTATCATAATACACGTAGTGATGTAATATATCAATTACAAATTGTGTTTATTTTATCCAATAAAACAAATAGTCTAATAAGGCTTTTGATTCAGTGACTTACAATTCATATTCCAATGACCCTATCTTATTCTATTTTGAAGTTGAAGAATTTATCAATTACACTGATCACTAAAGCTAAAACTTGATATCAAGATGATTAAATAAGAAAACTTAAAAGTCATACTCCATTGGCACTATCTTATTCCTTTTTGATAAGTTCCTCAATTACACTGATCACTTTCAAAAAAATTAAATAGATATCAAGATCATAGAAAGAAACCTAAACAATTAAACACATACTTCTATAATCAAAACCCATACTATATCCGAAATTTTTCACAAAACAAAATGTTAAATGGGATTTATCTTAACCGCAAAGTGACTCCGTTCCAATCTGCACTGAGATGTGCTGTAAAATGGGCGGTAAAAATCATTTAAAAAACACAATTTATATATATAAAAAAAACCCCAACCATTGGTTTGTATACATATAGCACGTTTCGACAAGTGTTCTCTTAACATTTTCAATCACAAATGATGATACAATACAACACAAACACAATTTATGAAAGCAATCATTGGTTTGTACATATAGCACGACGTTTCGTCTGGTGTTCTCTTTTTCAAACACAAATAATTAATTGAAATGCCGGTTATACCATATTTGGGGGTTAATATCCATAATCATTGACGTTGAAACTCCATTTATTACAGAATATGCGAATGTGACATTAAGTAGTACTTAAAAAGTCTAACAACACCCAGACTTGTCATGTCTATTGTTTTGAAGAACTATCACTGTATTTTATTTATCATATAGTTATTTAGATTAAAAGGCAATATAATTATAGTATATTAACATGAATACAGAAAAGCTCGAGGAATCAGTCAATTTTAATGCAACTCAACGATTAAAACTATTATCACTTTGGTAAATCATTTTGAAAGGTGTAACATCATTTTGTTTGTTAAAGGTAAAATAGGTTAACCAAGGCCAATGAGTCGATCATTGCTTGATAAAGTTACCTGCAGAGTATTGCAACATTGCATGTAAATCAAGTCCATGAAGTTGTGTTACTATGAATTCCATACCTATAATTCTGGCATTCTGTTATTCAAAGACGTAAAATAATAAGCCAATTTCTTACCCCAGTATTGCAATCATAGAGCGTATAAGAAAAAAAGAAATACCAACAGCTACAGAAGCATAAAGGTAAACAGAATCAATAGTATCAATATTAATAACATCATTTGCACCCATATCAAAATCAATAACAACAGCAATACTAACAACAGCATCGATGTCAACAACGGCATCAGTATCAACAACAATAACACAAAATATTAAAAACAATACCAATATCAACAACAACAACCAAGATCCACAACAATCTCATCATTATCCACAACAATAATATAAATATCAGCAACAACATAAATATCAACAATATCAACATTATTACCATAAAGAGCAGAAATACTAAATTGCTATTTACACAAATATCCGGTTTATTAGATGCCTATGAAGTATTCCAACAACAACAACAACAACAATGTAGAATCAGCGTAGCAGCAGCAAATACACTATAAAAAAAACTAATACACTTAAGAACACTTAATAAGATTTATCCTCAAACCGACTGAATGATACAAAAGAAACATGAACAACACTAACTATATGTTTTCGATAGAAGGAAAGTCTAAAGAACAAACATTTTACATGACTTCAATGATATTAAGATTATACAGATGAAAACAAAATAAGCTCTATGAAGGATTAGTAACATGGAGGCCTACATATTCAAATATTCTACCTTGTTCTAACAAATTTAAAAAGAGTTATGGTCCAATATTCCATACTTACCTCCCTTTATAACCACAAAGTCTCCGTAAAACTCCCTGAAATCGATTTATTGATTAAGAAATCTGATTTATATTCTAGCGATAGCAAGACCATTTCTACTATCACTTAACAGCATCCCAGGACTCATATTGAATCTGAATTTGATTTTCAAAACAATTTCCCATAATTTATAGTCTGTTTGTGATGTGGATTGAACTGAAAGGAGATATTAATCTCGAACCAGGATTGTCAAAACTGTTGCACATGTGCCACAAGAGGAACATTTGACCATTCCACGTGGCAGATCGCCTCTCATGATAATAATGATAACTATGCATATCATATAAGCATACCAAACGGAATTTATATCAAGATTGTCAAGAAATAAACTTGTTGAAGTTGAATATTATGCAAGTCAATGTGTCTTTTTGACAGCATGGTCTATTTCTACACTGTATATTTTTAAAATCATTATTTATAGCATATGTGACACTGCGGTTAGACATTGATACATTGTAGGAGACCTATATGCACCCTTATCTTATAAACAGCAAGCATACTTGCGTTGCGTTGTGATATAAATAGTAAATACTTAAAGGGACACTATACAAACACAAAATTAACCCTATAGCATTGATTATCTTAAAATACTTTTTAATCTACCCGTCTAAAAAGTCCAATATTCCCATATGGTTCTTACCCCCTCCCCCTATTAACAGTTAAAAACTTGAGGTTTGCCGTCAATGTTGGTCAATTACCTATATCTGACCACGCAGAGTGTCGATAAAAAAAAATCACCACGAGACAACAGATACCCATGACAAGCTTACATTAAAGTCACTAATTCCGACCACTCATTCTTTCTATAAAATTTAAGTCAGGCTAAAATATACTAAAATTTTACCCAGCTTATTTATATAGTCTGCACAGCACGTCGAATGTTGAAAGATTTTTTCAAAACATTCAGCCAAAGTTTTCCAATGACGATTAGAGGCATTGCACGGTAAACAATATCGATGAGGTATCAGCATGTTTGGTTAACTATAAATACTTAATGTGTTGCCGATCAAATCATTGATAGTATGTAACAAAATTATTCAGAATATATTATAGTTGACGATGGTACACCATGACAATGCAAATTTTGAAATGCAGAATGCATCTTTAAATTATATTTTAAGGCGTGACTGTATAGACTATGGTATGATTTCCTTCACCCTTCTATACAATAGATTAATCACACCTGTTTATATATGCATTATATGTGTATATATATCACACTATATGCACCCAATATATCGTCAGTAACCCATTTCAAAGTTTTGAGAAACAAAAGGAGAAATGGTTCCTCTGTAAACCTTCGAACATGTGTCAAATTTTTGTGTTTATATTTCAGATCGTTGACGATATTGGAATTACAATTGTCTTATAATTACGCATAATCATTTCAGGAAGAACACGTCAGACGTTGTTAGACGTGGAAGCTGACTACATGTACAACTTTCATTATTACATTGTGAAATAGAAGCAAACGTCTTTACAATCAATCCTTTTTTATTTCTTTATTTCTAATAGAAATATCCAAAATGTATCTTATTCAAACTTAGCAGAATACATAACTTATAACTTGTTTACTAATCTCTAAATTTTGTCCAATTTTGAAATCCCAACCCTTACTATTCCAGTGATTAGATGAAATAAGTACATATTATGAATTGTTAATGTTAATGTAATATACATGCAATTACTCTCCGGACAGACCAAGTAAAACATATACCGACAAGACAGTTGGTTTTGAACTAGAAATTGCATTACATATCAAAAATTATATTTACAATTACTGTTCTTTTCTCTGTTTTGTTACTGATCAGTTGTACATGACATATACTAAAAACAACAAGGACGTACAGATAAGTTAATTAATAATCTGTACAAAATATTGTGAGAAACAAGAACATGCCAACGAAGAACATGAAAAGTCACCCATCTGCATTGAGATTCTTACAGTTTTGAATTCATACATGCAATTCAAAAAGATTGCTCCCACATAGGTATATGTACAACCCAAATTAGAAACATCGCTTTGTTGTCAAAACGGACGAAGTAGATGGCGATCAAGAATGAATAAGCATACAGTGTTACAGCTACAATTTCATATTTTTAAGTTAAATTAGAATAAGGCCTTACAATAGATGATATCTATAAACAGTCCTACCGTGTTAAAGAATAATCCTATTAATCCAATAAATTCACGATTGCCAGTTGAGAAATTGGCAAATATATCATTTTCAACTTAAAATTCAAAAGTTTGAAGATAGATATAACATGGGGGGGGGGGAGGCAGACAAACAGGGGAGATAATTGTGCTATTATTTCCTGTGTTGAATAGTGCCTATGTTCGTGTAATGGTGAGTTGACGACCTGTAGAGCAAAACACATCAAAATAATTTTGTTTTGAATTTCTTAGAAAATATGAAATTCTCGCTTTAAAATAGAAGCAGAGATTAAATAATAACTTTTACAGATCTAGCAACCGCTTACTATACAATGTGACTGAATTTTGCTTGATCTCAGGTCCTCAAGGGTTATAAACTGACTGACTAGGGGAATGATATATTGTCCTCAGTATATTATTGGTATTCCTCAATAAGAGAAGGCTTAGCATGCATAATACCATTTAAAATACAGACAACTGGCCATTGCTTCTGGTCACAAACTCATTCCCATTCGAGTTGTATTTTCTAATCTATATAACCTGCAATTTTTCAATCTACAACATTTAGTTGTGTACAGATTTTCTGAGGTCAGTATTTATGGGTATATGTATTGGCTAAGCAAGAGAGAAAAATAAACTCAACGGAATGGAAATGCACAGTACATTGTAGTTAAGATGGATCAGATGTTTCTTCAGCAACATCCTTAGGGTGTTTCTCTTTGGAGTACTCCGATCCGACCACTTACTTGTCAAATTGGTAACTACACCGAATTCAGATTATTCCACTGGAAAACAAATGCCATGTTCAAAATATAGAAGCGCGGGTCATCAAAAAACCTGAATTGGACACAGTCCTTTCACTAATCTGGTCGATGTTTTGCTTCAGTCGATGACACGTGTCATTTGCTAATATGCATTTTAAAGCTAGCTGTACCTACATTGTTATCAATGTATATCATTATGTTGTAGTTACAAATACGATAAGATTAAAGCCCCAGCATGACACAGTAAAGTTTTAAAATGTTATAACAAGTACTTTTATATACATTAAACTGTATTCTATATATTATATTATTGATTTTTGAAATGTATCTGAACGATCTTGACCTATAACGAAACATATGTAAATTATTAAGTGTAACAAATTATTGAAATTAGTAGAGCTTCTCTTTTATGGTTGATCAAGACTGTCTCTGATAAGTAGATAGCCCACAATTCCACCCAATCGCCTAAATAGGTTTGCCGGTACATATTCGTTTTGGGAATAAATTTGAATATACAGCAGGTATTGAAATTACAGCATAAATAATACCCAATCTCCTTATTTTATTTATAAATCAAATAACCAAATGTTTTAACAATCTACCGTGATAACCTGTTTAAGAATTTCACCATTTCTTTAAACAATTACTGAACCAGTATAACTGAAAATGACACTGTTATATTTGATACTAAACAAAAACTATAATTTATCCAAATGTGTAAGGTGAGGTTGGGACATTTGCTCAAAATACAAAAATTCGGACCTAAATGAAAACTACAAAATACAGAAAGGTATACAGGCATAAAGCATTATTCCTATTCATCTAAATTTGGATAGGGGAACAGACTCCCTAATTAGACACATAAAAATAGAACATATTATATGATACATATAATGCATAATATGGAGATATTTTTTTACAAATATTTCAATAGGTAGAAATCATTGAGAATGTAGCGTTTGGTATTAGCTGTTGATGTTTGGTACAGGTCTGTCTGCTCATCGTTCAACCTGCACCCATAGCACCAGAGCTGAAGGTGACTTAAACAAAAATTATGGAGAGTTTCATCTTTTTGATAAATGAATAAACTTTTGAAGTTATAAGTGTTTTTGCTTCAGGACTATGTTTTGTTGAACTATGCAAGAGACAACTGATATTTTTACAATTATATTGCCAGATTTAGATTACCTGTTTTCTTGTGTTTGAAGGTAAGGGCCATAGGTGCCCGAGGAATTTATTGCCTTTATAGTACACAGTTGTAGATGAGCAGAATAATGTTACAGATCTGGACAGAATAATTTTAGTTTGCTGGGTATTATTTGTAATTTGTCTTTGCCCTAGATGATAGTAATATGGTGGGGTCTAATTGTGAGGATTCTAATTTGTTAATTAAGTAATTGCTGCATCTATCCCATCTTGTCGTGATCCAGGTGTAGCAGAACAGTAAAATATTGCGTTTAAAGATTTTCTATTTAATAGTTATTTTAGAGATTGAAGGCAATTTACTAGTGCTGATACTTGCTCACTATACTATCTATGTCTTAATTCCATTTACAGTTATGTTGAAAGAATAGTCTTAGATGTTTATGTTCATTAACTTCTTTGGTCTGAACCTTATTCATAAATAAAGGTGGTTCTACTATGTGGGGTGTAGTGGTAGTTTTCAGGGGTTTAAATGTAACTAGCCATGTCTCAGTACAGTTTTTTACCTCTTCATTTCTGTCCCCGGAGCGGTAAAAGCATTGATAAAAAGAGATTTCTGTTGATCGCTATTTAGTATTTTTATTCGCTATATAAACACTAAGAATATATTGGAATCAAGCTTGGATACATAATAAACTCTTAAATATTTACATTTTGCTTTGTATATTGTGGGAAATTTATGTGTAAAAATCATTTTAACCGGTCCTAGTAATGGCTAAAATACAGCTTTACACAGTATGAAGTAGACAAAAACATTAGAAATGCAGACGGGTATAAACATTGGGATTTTAATAAAAAAAAAAAAAAAAATTAAAAATTATTTTCAAATTCGCAGTCTATTTGATTTATGTATTTAAAAAATGTATGAACGAATGAACGAGGTATAGAAGGATATTGAACAACGACCGATATCAGTTCATAGTTAACAACGTGCTTTACCCCACTTTTGTATTGGCCATTTTTGTTTATCTAACAGTCGAAATATAGAATTCTGAGCATCTCCATAGTGTCAAAATGTTGTAACGAGATATTGATACCTGATGCGATAGTATTGTTTATTAAAAATCATCAACTATTCTCTAATTTTAGCTTTCTGCCAAATAACATTATAAATGTTTAGTATTTAATTGATACTCGTTTCAATATGATTCTGATCAAAACGTCAAAATGCATGCCAGACAAGTTAATATTAATACATATTATACGCGTAAGAAGATAGATGTGCTAATTGAACTGATAATACTCAAGTATGAATAAAACATATGATTTTGCGTTTGTTTCAAACTTGTGCACGTTGTTTTGTAATCACACTGTTTATATTATAGTAAACATGAAAATATTATTTTTTGTTTAATTGATATCGAATATGACTTTAAATAGTTCTTATCTCATATATAATGTAACTTATGTCCTTAATACATTATCTAATCCAACATCATTTGATGTCAAAACTGTCATCAGTCGTTAGTTTATTAATGACCTTTCACTAAATGTTTACTAAAGTATAATTTCAAATATAAGCAGTCAAATAATATAACCAATATTCAATATAAGATTAAGCAGGGATTTTAATTGTTAACTAAAGTGTAATTTTAAATATAAGAAGCCTAATGGATTATATCTAATATTAAATATAAATTATACAGGGATTTTAAAGAAATCAACAAGTGAATGTTATCAATATTCAATATCTACTTAAACACGAGTCGAAAATGTAAAATTCAGTATACATTTAAATGCATAATATTTGTTATGTGTATACTTCACACAAATTTAATAGATTTTGTATAGTAGACATGTTATTCTGGTCATCTTAAAATACGATTTTTAGTATATTCAGCACACGGAATCAAACATGTTTTTCCATTAATACGTCTAAAACAGGGTGCAATTTCAGTGTACATATTGATAAAGCTATAAAGACTTGTCTACTATCTTGTTTCTCGAAAGGAACAATTTTTATAATTCAAATATTTTAACTTTATTTTGTACTTCAACAAGATTTTAAAATATTTATTAGGACAATGTCGAATATTACTATTGAACTTCAATATTATAGTGCTTCTTACAAAAAAGTATCTACAATTAAAATTGAACGTTCAAAATTAATACTTTAATATTTTATAGATTAAAATTCATTGTTTTATATGTCACATGTATACTGTTACAAGGGAGATTTCAATTCACGTGTAGCTTATCAGTAATGTACAGATCACTTTAATTTAGGTCAATGATATTGTGTTGTTTTTTTTTACGAAACAACAACAAAAAAATAACTTTTGCACTTACGTATCCTTTATGGTGTACATGTACTAATATTCATTCATACTGTGAAAAGTTTGAAATTAGCTGTCCTTTTATGACAGTAATATGTTCAAAATTTCAAAACTTCAATTATTTGTTATTAGTTATTTTAAAATGTATTTGAATTTTGTTTGGTACTTAGAGGTTTGAGCGAGGTTGGTTATTGCGGCTGAGGCGGAATTCGTCCAAACTTGTAAATTAAAAAGAATTAAATTTCTTCGAACTTTATCTCTTAGAAATAGCAATACTTAAAGTATAATACTAATTTCTGACCCTACTTAATGCCTTATACTACATATAACAGATTTCTGTATACCAACAGACCTTGTATCTATACTTGTAAGTTCTTTCATTCTTGTAAAAATACAAGATTTGGTTTAATGCAAAATTACTTCATAATTTCTACAATAATTATTTCCACAATACTTTCAAATATTTATTTTAAAAAAAAATCGTTTTAGACACCAAATTAAATAATTAATCAATATACTTCATTATTCAGATGATATAAATTGTTTCGAATTAACTATAATTTGTTGACAAAATGTTAATTAATTGAAAATCAAATGAAGAATGAAATATACAAAATTAAAAACGAATTAATGGAAAAGAAATATATGACTTGGAATTGGATGAATATCGCTGTGGCCTGCTAACTGAAAACAATATAATTTAAAGGTTTACTTCCATACTGTCTATTGTATTTTATTTTATCATGCACATTTCCACAGTCTACTATACTATATCATTATCATAATTGTAACATTAAAAATAAAAATTCTCAGTATTTTAACATATTTCAGCATCGTGCATCAACAGAAATACAAGTATATGAATAGATCCAAACAGTGAACAAAGACAAAATTAAAACCATTTTTCTTTAACAAAGGTATTTTCATCAATATAATTTATGAATAAAAGTTGCCGTGTCTATCTCCAGGAGTATTTTAGTCGGTTTATTTTAAGTCTGCAGACTGTTGGTGGAATTCTTGATGACAATTAACACCCAACCCGTACACATTGCTATTCTTGTACTGCGATATGAGGAGACAATTATGATAAGATGAACAAAAAGGAAAATCAAATCAAAGTATATAACTTACATACAATGTAATATTGCATTCAACATTCATATAGGTCTGCATAGTTATGCATTCAACTTGGCGGCAAATAACGATAACTGCATAGCCAGTCTGTGCTGTGATTTGATTGGTCAATTTTATTCAGGAAGGATAACTGTTTGTGGTTCAGTCTGCATTGTTTAAGTGGAATTGATTCAAAATTTCATGTTTAAAATCTTTGAAAAAAAAAAACCCAAAACAACCAAAACGTCATAGCCCAAAACGACAACTTATTTTGTATCCATGTCTAGCTGACTTATATTCCAGCGGTAAACCTCAATATATGTATAGCCCGAAGGAAAACAAATCGTAAGAAAAAAATTCTTAAAGTCCAGACATCACGTGATTCTTGTATATGCAATACTGATTAGGGTTTGTCTGATGGCATTTGGCCAAAAATACAAGCTTGACATCTACTAAATAGGTATATACGAGGCCAAGGACCTACATAGAGTACTTAATTGTCATACAGAAAAAGTTATGATTTTAAGTGAGTATGCACATGTACATGTAGTTATGCAACATTAAGTATATTTAAACGCAGACATGCAAATAAATCTTAAAATGAAATACCTTATAGTGTATTGTAAATGAGCAATCACAACATCTATGTATATAAAAATTAATATGTAGTAAACAATTTTTAATTATTGACATAAATATAACCACATAACTCCTGATACATGTATATTTTATGTTAGATTACTGCGCATATTCAAGGATGCATATTCAAACTGGACTGTGTATTATCTTATTTTATCATGCCAGACAGCCTTCGTTAGGAGAGCCATTATACGCCATCAGCAGCAAAGATACCCAAAGTCCATATTGAAGTGGCTGATAAAAATTTAAATTTCATGACCAATAACAATCAAAAGATATAACAATTCTAAATTATATGGAGCAACAAATCCTAACAGCAAATATTCTATTAATATATCATCTATCATTCCTATCTGATTCTTTCATGTAAAATTAAATTTAAAAAAAAATGTCTAACTGTACTCTTTAGTGTACCCCTCTTATGTGGCCCAAAATTTCAAATATACAAAAGATGGTGTCATCCCTTCTGTTTCAAGCAACCAATCTGAATTAGATGTATGTCAGCAATATAAAAATGAGTGTGTTGTTTATACATTGAAAAAAGTACCCTTCAACGTCCCACATCTGTGCAAATCCAACATGGGACAGCGCAAGATCGTTTTAGACTAAATCTCATTTATGAAATCTATTCGAAACAACTGAAAGGTATGAAATCTATTCGGAACATCTGAAAGGTATGGAATCTGTTCGAAACAACTGAAATGTATGAAATCTGTTCGAGACAACTGAAAGTTGTAGGCAACAGAGAGAGAGAGAGAGAGAGAGAGAGAGAGAGAGTATGTAACGTTCACTCGACACAAACTAGGTAATCAGGAATAACATGTTTCAATTTTATTTCAATAATTCGCTTGTGCGTAAGGGCCTTTAGTAGAGGTCTATCGGCAGTGGGAGGAAACAGAAAGCCCATGAGGATGGACAGGCAATTGTTCTCCTTTTCACTTACAATCGGGGGTATCCGCAAATAAGTTATCGGATAGTCATCCCCACCACTATGGAACGGACCGACTAGAAACAGTAGAAAATGTACAACAATGTTTAAGTTTCCTCTTTGGGGTATGCCGTTGTTTTATGGCAAGTCATAAAGTCGTATACATGGAATGGATACCAAAGCCGCATACTTCAGTTTTCAAATATTTCCCTACCAGAATCTCTATATTGGGTCCGAATGTCGAGTTAACTGTAAAGATCGCTATAAACATTGGACATTGTCTTATTTTCGTAACACACACAAGAGGCTCACAAAATGTATCCTTTGAAATTGACTAAAGCTATCGCAATAATTGAAACCGCAACACCCCTCACTTTAGTTACCTGTTGAACGAAATACGCACAAGCCTCTGGTGTAACCAACAACAAATAAAGTGAAATTAACGATTTTGCAGAGTTTGGACATCTTTCTCAAAGACCGGCATATCACTATTACCTAACCAAAAGATAGTTTCGTTTGCACCTTGAACAACCCATAAACTACAACACTACAAGGTCAATTCTACCATCGTCATAATATCAGTGACGGATCCAGGAATGTTTGCAGGAAGGGGTTTGCAAGGTTTTTGTTACGGAAATCTGACATCATCGTCTCTAAATTACATAGGCATACATACAAATTGAGCTTTTTAAACAGAGAAATCATTTTAATGCTGATGTAGGAATCACTTTGTGATGCAATTTCATTGATGCAAGGCATTATTTTTTTTTCATGTAGCTGAGCGGGGGGGGGGGGGTGCCACCCCCTGGATCCGCCCCTGAATATATAACGTGCGTAATGGTTATTTTCTTACAACAGATTAACGTAAGATACAAATAACGTATATAATAAATTATAATGGGCAACTACAGACAGCCAGTCTACAAACACATAATCTATATATTAGTAAGTTGACTACCTGAAGTGGAGATCTCATGAATAAAGCATCTGATGGGAAGCAGTAAAGAAAATATTCATCCAATTACATGTGTCCCATTAGCGCATTGTTTACGCAAGGAATGACCAGATATGGTACAGCACACTATTTCTGCCAAAGAATCCATTCAGAATATACAAAAGTTATGCACTTGCTCAGTTAAATACCAAATGTATTGTATCTGTGATAATAATCTGAAAGGTCGGTTGGTGAAATGTGTCTTTTGTAATTTATCGTTCCCGTAACAAACTATATGCCAGCTTCATTTCATCAAATTATTGGAACCCTAAACCGCCTTAAAAACAGTCTCTTTCTGTGACACTTCAAAACATGAGTCATCATGAGTGACAAGATATGAGAGAACAAAGAGTTGTCGTCCCTCAATAACAGAGTCGTCAGCGCCATTCAAGGCTGGGTTAGTTTGAATTCACATTGAAATAATAGTAAAATGCATCTGTATTTTAATACTTTCGTGAAGGAAGACAAATTGTGGGACTTAAATCAGAAATAAAATCAGAAATAATTACAAGAAAAAGAATACACATTATGATTCCGCCATGTGATTTTGATTTTGAAGCTTTAATACAAATTATTATTGAATATATTATATAAATGTTATCATGATATTTAAAACCCTGTTGAATACAATATTTAGACGTTAAATCACAAAAAGAAATATAAAGCCAGAAATGGTTTAATTCTGTTCAGTATACAAATTTACAACGAATTGATAATATCACAACACTCAACACTCTCTACAGACAAGTCAAACGGGGTATTGTCACAATGGCTAAAAACAACGTAGCCAAAATTTATTATATTCATAATAAATAACAAATATGTAATTGGTCGTTTTGAATTTTCTTATGGTCGTTATGGTCGTTTGCCTAAAAGTTACTGACCTTTTGACCAAATTCAAAACAATCAATTAAATATTTGTGATTTCACGCGCACACTAGACACCGACCGCAATCATCAGTGAAATAATACCACAAGGGATCTAAAATTAAACTTCATGACTATAATACCGCAGCAAAGACAAAATATGTCAGGCGCCATTTTGTCTTCTTTGGAGACTTTTCTTCCTTGAACAAATTACACTATCCTTAGTCCCGAAATGACATATTTTAAACAACATTTCTCTCTCTCTAACACTTTCATTTGTTTTGATTTTACTAAGTTCTTATACAGCTTCCAAAGTAACTAAATTGGTCAATTGATATGGTGATATAAATATCAACTTGGTTGGTCCAGACAATATGATTGTTAAGGGACATTTTTTTCTGTTTCCAAAACGGCAAGTTTTGTTTTCATTAGTAACAACCCAGATGACATAGTAATAGGGGGGGGGGGCTATCTTTACTTATGATAAAGTTTAATATTTGAAGCCATGGTTTTGCCATCCTCGGTTTCTCCAGTGGTCTGATTCCGTTCTACTCCACTATACCCTGGGTTAATCCATTGGGTTTCCATGATATTTCAAATTATGTACCCTGGCCTAGAATGTTTCTACACTCGGCAAACCTCGACAGATTCCGGAACCTACATCTACACTCGGCAAATCCCGAAAGATTCCGTAAACTACATCTAGTCTCGGCTGTATGACAGTAAGTGATATGTACCTACGCCCATACATTTGCGATGTGGCTACCAGTTTACTTTAACAGGAAAACTTGAGACTATTACACAAATTGGGAACCTATTCGGCTAGCGACCTATTCGACCGATCGAGCTGCAACCTGTTCGTTGGAAACCTATTTAGAATAAAGACAACAGTCGCCTTAACTCATATATTTATCAACCAATAAATCCAACGTTATGTCTATCAAATGCAAGTAGAATATATTATTTTTTATCCATTCCTCGGCAAACCTCGGCAGATTCCGTAACCTCGGCTCTATGACGAATTCCGCCATATTTGAACTACTTTAAAGGTCCCGGATGAAACATGGCGTCATGTTTGTTTGTAATAGCGTCAAGTTTTCCTGTTATAGTAAACAGTTAGTCGCATCGCAAATGTATGGGCGTAGGTACATATCACTTACTGTCATACAGCCGAGACTAGATGTTCCGGAATCTCCCGAGGTTTGCCGAGTGAATGTTGCTACAGTCTACTAACCAATCAAAAAACAGTTTACAAACCAATCATTTCGCCTTCGTTTTTATGTTCATTTACTAAATGATTTATGTAAATCATGTACATATTTCTAATTTATTTATATGTAATTGTATTATCAAAACCTGTGGTAAGATTCGCTGATTTCAAATATGTATAACATCTATATGTTTGACTTTTGTAATTATTATTACTATTCGTTCTTTGTCTGAAATGTTTCATTCTGTTATGTTTATTATTATTGAAGTTATACTCGGCAATTTACTGCGATATCACTTAGGTGGAAGCGGGCGTAAAACCACCACCTTCTTTCAATCTTGTCTGCTTTATCACGTGGACATAAAACTCCGGTAACGAACTAACGATTCTCATTAAAAACTCATGACCTACATAGATGTAAACATTCAAATTCATTATAATAATTTGTTCTTAATAACTACTTAATTAGATTGATTTGAGCCTTTCTAATTAGGCTAACCACAACCCCGTTCGATGAAAGCTATTCCCCTTTGCAATTAACGATGTACGGGATTGGTCGATAAAAATAGCACAGTCATCAAGGGCGGATAATTTAAAAACGTGTCGCCCAATAGATTAACCCAGGGGTTAGTGGAGTAGAACGGAATGAAACCACTGGGGATACCTAGGATGTGGTTTTTCTGGATTTAAATAAGAAGCAATTAGAAGGGAGGGGGAGATGATTTGACACAAATAACCATACGTATTCTTGAAAAGTATAGATAACGTGGGATCAATTTCGAGGCAAAGCATTCTACGTATAACTGGAATAAATTATGTAAAGTATTCAGTAGTATAACCAACTTTTACTCACATATCTCAAATCTTAACCTAAGATTATTCCGGAAATGAAAAAAAAATCATTAATTTTTAAGTCGAAAAGGGACCTTTATTTATTTTTTAGTCGAAAAAGGGACAATTCGATATAAAAATACATAACGCGACCCCGAACCGTAACTTGTACCAGCATTCAACCGAATATGAAATGTTTTTATTAGAATATCTCTTTACTTTATTTATTGTTTGAGGACAAATCATATTTTGATGTCGTGTATCAGATTAAATTAAATTAATCTTTAACGTATGAAAAAACCCAACATTTTAATCCAGTGGTTCAATGTACCCCTCTTTACAAAATAGTCGGGGCAGGCTTAACCACATAATGGGGCACATTGAACAGTGGTAAAAATTCCATGTTAACATAGATATGGATTTAGATCTCAAACCTGGACACCTGTTTCGTAGTGATCCAACGAATCTGCAAACAATTAGTGTTAAGTTAAGAACAAATATCCATAAATTTGACATCCGTGCAACGATCGATTCCCTAGGATTCTGGATTCCCTAGGCTCCTCTACAAAAATCGCTACAAATTGCACTAAGTTGTTAGTTTAGTGGGTTCAAATTCAACATTTCTAGTCAACCAAACAAAAAAAAAATGGCCAATATTCTGTCTTAATTCGGACAGTCCAGTCCGATTTGCTGACGACCGACTTTAGTCCGGGAAACCCACTGCGCCTCTGCATGGCACAGTCAAGTTTCTAACACTGCTCCGATCAAGTGTTAATTCCTTTTATACGATAGGTCTACAGAGTTGGATCAACTGATATTCTAAATCTTTGGGGGTTTTTTTTTTCAAAGATATATATTTTTTTAAAAATCAAAATGGATCAAGCCAACGGTTATCTCGATTGTAGATTATACATAGAAAAATGTTCTATGCTAAATAAATCATTAAATGAGTCGACAATGCATTGCTGTACATTGAAGCAGATATGCTCAATTAGATTTGGGCCAGAGCTTCTGGCTGACCAAGCTAGTGTTGTCAATAATGATTCGTCTTGACAGCAGATGGCGATTGTCAAAGTGACGTACTAAAACCATGCCCACGATCTCCTTGGTACCGTTGGCAATCCCATATCATAATAAGAGCCACTGGTGGATTCGAGTGACGGATTTTACGCGCAAGAATGTCCAAGATAAGCTCAAATGGATTTAGACTTGGGGCCTGTTTCACAAAATTCTGACTATGATAAAAATCCAAATTTTAGTAATTTGATTGGATAATATTAGATTGATTTTAGTGCATAACCAATCAAAATTGAAGTATCTACTAAAATTTAGATTTGATCTTTAGTTAAGATTTTGACAAATAAGGCCCAGTGCTTCTGGCTGGCAAATATAGTGTAGAAACGGCCTTCCGACGCATCTTCATACTGGTGTTGTGAGAAGAGGATGATTGTCAAAATGGGGCACTAAATCCTGTCCAGGGTAACTTTTTGGTATCGCTGGCCATTGCGGTTACCTCTAACTGTAACCAATGGAAAGACACGATAGAGCCGCCGATGAATGGAACTTACGTCGCGATACGTGTGCTATACAACCTGTCATGAACAAAAGAAATCGACTGCCATCCGACAGTGAATTTTTCGCCATGACGGCATGTTCCGTTGATGACGTGCTCGGTAGTCTGCTGGTCATGCAGATGTTTGTCGGTTACGAATAGTTTTTCGGATATAAGGTGGCGAGGCAACCATTCTCTCTTCAAAATAGTGCTTCGCTCAAAAAGATGACCTCACGTTCTCCAAAGAGCTACACCCCTCTGGCATACTTGTAGACGTACTACTAGGTCTACCAGAACGTTGTAGTTACTTGTTGAGATCCCGTTGTTCAATAAAGACAGTAGGTACAGCGATTTTAAAACTTTCCCTAATGTAATGTCTGATTACCCAAACATGCTTTTCCTGACACAAATGGTTCCCGTTTTCCTAGACCTAGACCAAGTAGTGTGCTACAATTGAAGCTTTCACTGGTATGTGTAGGAGCAGATAGCGTCAAACTTTTAATTTAATTTCGGCATATACTTCTTTAGGTAATAAATTGTTAGACTAGGTATTACCTAGACACACGAAGGGTGCAACAAATAAATTTTATACTTTCTTATCGATTCAAGTACAGACCTACACGAAACACAAGTCGGCTATATACGAAATGGAATGAAGTAGAATGGGGGTTTAACGTGCACAGTGAAACATGGAGGCAAATGTTCCCTGACATTGCCTTTACGGTCCAATATTATTTCGAATTCGAATTGTCAGGGCTCCCTCTACGTGTATACCAATGTGTGTACAGGATCTCGGTTTTAGGTCCCATCTAAACTACTAGATTGTGTCTTGGGATGCCCTCCGTCTTGGGGAAACCAATCCAGGGTAAATTTATCGGCCCGAACACGGTCAGATTAGTGACCCAGTGTATTATACTATGAGCCAGGGCAACCCCTGCCAAAAAATGCAGTGTGCCAACACCAACTTGCAACCTAAAATTAACACGAGCTTAAACTAGATGCAACCAAATTTCATTCAAATATTTCAAAGTATGACTGTGGTACAACTAATCACCCCCTTCGCTATAGGTGAGGAGCGGCATATTTTTGCACCCTTTTATTAGAATACTTAAATTGTACCAAACAGAATATATAACAGGGATAACCTTTACCAATTTAATTTCCAATTCAAAGGCTAATATATATATATATATATATATATATATATATATCGTTATAGAGTCGCCATTTGATATGAGTCGTGGAATATGTTTAACCTCTGGTCACTGGCTACAACTATGGTACACGATTCGTTTACCAATGGTAAAATGTTTATTTTGTCTTAAATACTGGATATCAGAAGCCTACCTTTTCAAGGTAAGATAACAAGATCAATGTTGATTTGACTTAACTACTTTAAACAACAAAATAACTTATTGACTTTACAAGGTTGTGAATTGTGATCAAAATTGTAAATGAATGTATATATATATATATATATATATATATATATATATATATATATATATATATATACATTCATTTACAATATATATATACATTCATTTACAATTTTGATCACAATTTTTATCCGATTTTGGTGAAACTTATAATATAATATATCTACTTTAAACAACAAAATAACTTATTGACTTTACAAGGTTGTGAATTGTGATCAAAATTGTAAATGAATGTATATATATATATATATATATATATATATATATATATATATATATACATTCATTTACAATATATATATACATTCATTTACAATTTTGATCACAATTCACAACCTTGTAAAGTCAATAAGTTATTTTGTTGTTTAAAGTAGTTAAGTCAAATCAACATTGATCTTGTTATCTTACCTTGAAAAGGTAGGCTTCTGATATCCAGTATTTAAGACAAAATAAACATTTTACCATTGGTAAACGAATCGTGTACCATAGTTGTAGCCAGTGACCAGAGGTTAAACATATTCCACGACTCATATCAAATGGCGACTCTATAACGTATCTAGAGAGCATGCGCAATAGACGACAATAACTAGACACTAGAAATGTCTATTCGGTTGAGACCCATGCCGTATTTCGCTGGACGTAATTGATTTGAGTCAAAACGGAAACAATTGAATGTAAATCAGTTCATATACAGTCAGATTACATCGTTGCGACCCATTTGGGTCAATTTCTAGGTCCCAGATATTAGCGATTTAGCTCCTTTAATGTTCATGAGGTTAATTGCTGAACATGCCAATCCCCAGATAGAATTTGGCTAGCGCTTGCCAGGCAAGATACCCCACATTTTGCAAGAGCTGGATAGAGAAGAACAGGCTAAAACCAAAAGCGTTTTGTTCGTACAATCGGCGTCAAAATCCAGAAAGGTATGGTCTGAAATGCGCAGACATCGAAAGGGAACGAATCCCTGAGATATAAAGATTCAGATATATTATAAGTTTCACCAAAATCGGATAAAAATTGTTACCACAAGATGACGGCCCACAACCTTCGTATTACATACTTTTACACCATTTGCGTACAAAGAACGGCCATATTGTCAGGCAGTTTATTTTCTATTTCAGATTCAACCTTTATGATGGTGGAATGGTAATATTTATATATTTTTTTAAAATCTATTAAAATTGTGCCCTCTAGATCCACAAGCTACAAAACACGATTTTTAGGGACCTTAAGTGAAGATCTGCTATGTATAAACATGCATTTCAAGTTTCACCAAAATCGGATCGAAATTGTGGCCTCTAAAGGGTTCACAACCTTGATATATCATGTTTATTTTTACAATATTGGCGTACGAGGGACGACATTTTGTCCGTCAGTTTTGGTCCGAATTTCACGAAATTCAAACTCAACCATCATTAGGATGTACAGGTGATATATTCAAACGTCAATCGTACAATTATGGGCCATAATACAGGACGTTACGATCCAATATGCGCGAATGTCGAAAGGAACAACGCTAGTGAGTTCTAAATAGGTATTTCAAGTTTAATTAATCAAAACCGGATCAAAACTGTGACCTCTAGAGGTTCCACAAGCTTGATATACCATTTTTATTTACACTATTTGGGGCAGCCATTTTGTCTGGCAATTTCGGTCTGACTTTCTCGAAATTTAATCTCCGATATTACGATGTAACGCTAATATATTCAACTGGTGTTTAAAATTCGATAACACTTGTGACTGTAGAGGGACCACGCGCTATAATTGCGATTTTTCGTACCATCAGGGCCCATAATTCAGGAAGTCCGTTCCAATATGCAGGAATATCATAAGGAACCAAGTTCTTTAAGTTATTAACATGGACATACACTTTCATCCAAACCAGATGAAAATTGTGACCTTTAGAGTGTCCACAATCAGGGACCATAATCCATGACGTTATGATCCGATAAATGCAAATATCAACAGGAACCGAGATCTTTGGGAGATAGACCTATATTTCAAGTTTCTCCAAAATCGAATAAAAACACGTGAGCTGTAGAACAAATTCTGAACGAATGGACAGGGGCTACGGCATAATACGTCCAAAAGGCGCCCACATCACCTTTATAA
Source organism: Patella caerulea (assembly GCA_036850965.1). Lineage (NCBI taxonomy): Eukaryota > Metazoa > Mollusca > Gastropoda > Patellidae > Patella > Patella caerulea. The sequence continues at coordinate 23,065,149 of JAZGQO010000011.1, forward strand.
TCCCGATTAGCGGCTTGAACACTCAAAACTTCAGTCTAGTATCATGTTTAGAATTGATACATTTTTTTTTATTAATATATAGTTCAAGTTCATTATAATTTCATCACCCTGGTTGCAATCTTATCATAGTAACATATTTTCTTCTTTTTCAGCATATTCAAGTTGTGTTAAAAGGCGCTGTTACCAACGTTTGTTACTATCGGATGTCTGTATTTTGGCACCCTTTCTTATTAAATGTAACGTGGCGTTGCCAAGCAAGGGAAGTACGCTTGTGGGGTGTAGTAAGTTAAAGATAAAGAAGTACGTACTTCGTATGGAGAAAAGTAATCTCTCAAAAAATGTCGGTGAGATGAGCAACACCTCTGCAAAAAAATACTTTAATATCCACATTTAATACAATGTTTTTTTTTATAACAAGTGGATGAATCACTCTCGTTAATTTCAATTAGACAGCCATAAACAAATGAAGTTTATTAGCTATGTGAACTGCCCAAATGCGATATTGGTCGTGCACACCACGCCACAACAGGTAAATGGGGTTGGAATTCAGAAACTGAAATTGTTGAGAGGAAGATAACTATGAGGTCAAAGGGTGGGATTTAAATTTAAAACTAGAAACTGCCAGGTAGGATAAACCCGCATTTTGCAAGAGATGGATAGTGAAAAAGCTTAAAAAAAGAAAAAACGATTTTTTTTTTGTACAATTAAGAGCCACATTTTAGGAAGTTACCATCCAATATGCGCAATGTTTCATCCAAATCAGATGACAATTGTGACCACTTAGTGTCCACGAGCTAAAAAGCTGATTTTTTGTGTACAATCAGGGGCCATAATCCACGAAGTTTCGATACAATGCCTTATCAACAGGAACCGAGTTCTTTTGGAGATCAACTTATATTTTATGTTTCGTCAAAATCGGATAAGAATTGTGACCTGTAGATTCCCAACAAACAAATTGTGGACGGACAGACGGATGGGCGTCCAGGGGCGACGACAATTGCTCGTGATCAGCACGTCTTAGCAGCTAAATGGAGTTACATTTCGGATCTGAAATTCAGAAACTGAGGTTGCTGATTAAAAGACAACCGTGAGGTCAATAGCCATCAGTAAACAGTGTCACGAGCTGGGATTTAAATTTGAAAAATGCAACAAAATTTAGTCCGTTATTTCAGTTCCAAAGGGGCATTATTGGAGATTAGATAAAGAGTTGACAGTTCTCGTTAGAATGCAAACGTGAACCGAGGAACTAGCTATGGAATTTTAGGCTATAATTACTAAAGTCAGTACGATAAAAAAAAACCAAGGACTCGATTATCCATTTATACGTGTAATGAATTATCAAAAAATAGGTTGCCAGGCAACGAAACATACGCCCACACAGCAGCCAAATCGTCCGGGCAGTCAACAAGAGTTGTCGCATATTAAGGAATTATCAGAAAATCATTAGAATTTGTTTGGTTTTTATAATCAAACGTTTTTTTTTTTTAAATCAGATAATAATTGTGACCTCCAGAGGCACAACAAGCTAAAAAGGGTGATTTTTCGTACAATCAGGGGACATAATTCAGGAAGTAATGACCCGATGGGCGCAAATATCGAAAGGAACCAAGATCTTTGGGTTATAAACATACATGTCAAGTTTCATCAAAATTGATTCAAAATTGGACTCCACAACCTTGATATAACATATTTTCACACTACTTGTGTACATATGGCGGCCATTTTGTCTGTCAATTCTAGTCCGATTTTCACGTAATTCAAACTCTCTCTTCATTACCATGTAACGGTGATATAGTCAAATCGGATAATAATTTTGACCTCCAGAGAGACAAAAAGCGAACAAAAGCGATTTTTCGGACAATCAGGGCCATAATTCAGGAAGTTACGATCCGATGGGCGCAAATATCGAAAGGAACCAAGATCTTTGGGTTATAAACATACATGTCAAGTTTCATCAAAATCGGTTCAAAATTGTGACCTCTATAAGGTCCACAACCTTGATATAACATATTTTCACACTATTCGCGTACAAACGGCAGCCATTTTGTCCGTCAATTTTGGTCCGATTTTCACGAAATTCGAATTCAACCTTCATAACCATGTAACGGGGATATAATCAAACGTTTTTTTAAATCGGATAACAATTTTGACCTCCAGAGAGACCACAAGCTAAAAAGGGCGATTTTTTGGACAATCAGGGGCCATAATTCAGGAAGTTACGATCCGATGGGCGCAAATATCGAAAGGAACCAAGATCTTTGGGTTATAATAAACATACATGTCAAGTTTCATCAAAATTGGTTCAAAATTGTGACCTCTATAAGGTCCACAACCTTGATATAACATATTTTCACACTATTCGCGTACAAATGGCGGCCATTTTGTCCGTCAATTTTGGTCCGATTTTCACGAAATTCAAACTCAACCTTCATAACCATGGAACTGTGATATAATCAAACGTTTATTTAAATGGGATAACAATTTTGATCTCCAGAGGGATCACAAGCTAAAAAGGGCGGTTTTTCTGACAATCAGGGGGCATAATTCAGGAAGTTACGATCCGATTGGCGCAAATATCGAAAGGAACCAAGATCTTTGGGTTATAAACATGCATTTCAAGTTTCATCCAAATCGGTTCAAAATTGTGACCTTTACATTGTTCACAACCTTAATATAACATATTTTCACACTATTCGCGTACAAATGGCGGCCATTTTGTCCGTCAATTTTGGTCCGATTTTCACGAAATTCGAACTCAAACTTCATAACCATGTAACGGTGATATAATCAGACGGTTTTTTAAATCGGATAACAATTTTGACCTCCAGAGGGACCACAAGCTAAAAAGGGCGATTTTTCGGACAATCAGGGGCCATAATTCAGGAAGTTACGATCCAATTGGCGCAAATATAGAAAGGAACCAAGATCTTTGGTTTATAAACATGCATTTCAAGTTTCATTCAAATCGGTTCCAAATTGTGACCTCTACACTGTTCACAAGCTAAAAAACGTGATTTTTCTTACAATCAGGGGCCATAACCCATGAAGTTACGGTCCGATACATGCCAATATCGAAAGGAACCGAGATCTTAGGGTGATAAACCTATATTTTAAGTTTCATTGAAATCGGATAAAAATTGTGACCTGTAGACTGTTCACAAACAATTGTGGACGGACGGGCGGACAGGGGCGACGACAATATACGTCCACATGAAAATGTGGGCGCATAAAAATGTATCCCAATCAGCCAAATATCACAGGCTAACGACGGCATCGAGAGTTGATTATGCTCTGGATAAGTTAATTTATGTCTAATTATTAATTTTTAGATATCAATTCAGACATAAATGAAGACCTGCAATAGGAAGATTAAGATCTTGGTTAATGTATCATGTTTTAATTATATGCGTTCCATTTTAGCTTATCACTGTATGAAAGTTTGGATGGGGCGAAACTGTTAAAAAGTTGTATTGAGTTTTACTCATTTTTTCCACACTGTGCCCATATACACCTGGGGCGCAATTATGTCATTCTTTCCAACCTAGCAAATCCCCAAGAACACTTTACTTTCATACCAAATATTTAGTAAAACAAAAGGAAATGTTTGTTAAAGAAAGCTGGCATGTTATTGCACTAAAAGTTTTATGTGTACCTTGAGAAAAACTTTATATTATTCAAAGATTCTGATAGCTTCACAACCGAAGTTCAAGTTATCTTAGAAAAATGGAGGCTCATCTGTCTTCAGCAACTCGGTGATGTTTGAGAAACGCTCCGGGGAAGGATATGACGTCAATACTACTCTTCTTTCCATGACAGAAGCTGAATAAAAAGAATATGCCTTGTGGATAACTTGGACCGTTGTCACAGCATTGTCAAGAAGATGATATTCGGTTAGTTGAGAATATCGAAACATTTGATGATAGCGATTTGATAGTGCAATCATAGTAATTTCATAATCATATACAAGAACAGAATTGAAATGAACAAGTTTTATACTGCATGATTCTTACTTAAATATAAACAAACTCTTTACATTGGGATACCTTTAATACAACCATAAAGAAGCCTTTACAAATGGGGTGTTGGATAGCCGAATGGTTAGCATGTGAGTTGTACCATAAAGCCTGTCATTTAGCATCGCCTTAAAACTACATACATCTTAAAAAATAAACACACTTATATGGATATACTACTTATGAATTTTATTGACATGCTACGTTTCAATACACATACAGGTATCGTTATCAAGCAAATAATCTTATCAAACCCTTCACGTAATACCCTGCATATTTCGCCACTAAGTTCAATTGGCACAAGCCCAGCTTGGGAACCTATCAGATTCATCGGTCGTCGAGAATACCGAGTCTCGTGCTAAAATGCCTACCTATGTGACAATCGAGTTGCAAAGTTCAAAGATCGATCAATGTCACGGTTGCTGTTTTTCCACGAGTTTCTCAGTTTTAAAAACTCTGTTTATAGTGTGTTATGTGCCACGAACTCTGATTGGACAATTCTAATTATTCACTTGTAAAAACAACGAGCGCAAAGTTCGGAAATTGCTGAGTATTCAAGCAACGGTTAGATGTAAAACTCGCGAACGTTGCTTAAGGAACATGGTCATTGTGTCAACTGGCGTGGTTTCAAATCCCGGTACGTGACAAGGAGTAGGGTCGTGGGTTTTCTCCGGGTCCCCCCACTGCTGAAGTCCCTACCCGCAAGCGAATTATTGAAATAAAATTAAACCGTGTTAGTCCCGAAATGACCTGGTTTGTGTCGAGTGGACGTTAAACCCCATCTCTCTCTCTCTCTTTCGAATTAGACCCCCCCCCCCCAATGAGTGATTTGAATTCAGTCCGAGATGGCTTCACTTTGCCAAAATAATGATACCTTGTAACCATATTGGAAATGATGAATATTTCACCACATGATAAATATGTTGCAAATGGTTCCTTATTTGTTTGAAATCACCACAAATTCGGATTCTACGACCTCGAAAACATAGTAGTCGACATGTTTGGTCGAAAATAACAAAATACATATTTGCGGCGACATTTTGGCCGCCATATTGGATTGCCACCATATTCGATTGTTGCGGATCATTTTCAATATCATATTCGGACACGCAGACCACGAGAACCTATATTTGATTCTGTGAAAGGCATTCTAAACAAACTTGTTAGTAGTGAAATGACAGAAAAAATGATATTTTGGTTAATTTGAGGTACGCAATTTTCAGGGGGTATGTACATGGAGGTCAGTGGTCATTTTTTTCCATATTATGGATTTTGATACTCCTACACATATTTTAAGCACCGTAGGGCTTGGCTTCCAGAATATTTGTTAAATAACACACCCTACTCTAAGATACGTTAAACTGCATGCGCATTCATTGCGAAATCCGGAGACCGGCTTCAGGAATTAGGATTGTTTTCTCCCGGATTAAAAGCGGTGCGTCACATTACGGTTTATTCGGATTGAATTCAGAATGAAACGCGCCACACTGAATGTGCAGTGAAGGTAATTTATATCCAGGATGACTGCGCCAGACATTCGTAATGGTGGTCTATGTTTAATTTCCCGAGGCAAGCGACGCTACATCGGTGATGCTGGGTCTTACATCTTCGACACCTTAACATGCAGCGACGAGCACGATTTCGTTGGTACCAAAATCAAATGCGAATGAGGATGATTACTATTTTGGTAACGTTTGCTATACATTAACACGTGTACACACTGTTAGAAATAAATGTTAATTCACCATAAAAAATATGGTAAAATATGTACGTAGTTGTATGTTATTTTACATATGTATGTTTTATTTCACTAAAATAGGAGTGATAGTACAAATAGTCGTAAAAAAATCATATAACACAGGTAATTTTACCCAGAAATAATTCATTTTACAAACGCAACGTCAAAATACAGTAATATACAGTATTCCATTTATTGTAAGATGTACCGAAGACCAAATTGGTTGTCGTAAAAAGTTGATATCCAGTAGACGTGGTACAAGGGTTAATCAGTGAACTGGATGTATGAGATGTGTTGTTGACGTTTGGGAAAGTAGGTCGAGGGGAAATGTGTAGGGAGTGATAGTTAGATGTATTATGAATGGTTAGAGTGGCTGTGGTGTTACGGTGAAATACTATGCCGCTACCGTAACACCACAGCTTTATGATTTGTTAGACAGGAGTGATTTAATGGGTGTCAACAACCTAGAAATGTGACTTTTCATCAAAATCGGATAAGAATTGTGACCTGTAGAGAGTCAACAACCATGATATACCATATTTTTACACTATTCGCGTACAAACGGCGACCATTTCGTCCGGCAATTTTGGTACGATTTTCATGAAATTAGAACTCAACCTTCCTCATCAAAATCAAATTAAAATTGTGACCTATACAGGGTCCACAACCACAACCATGATATATCATTTTTTTTAACAGTATTCGCATGCAAACGGCGGCCATTTTGTCTGTCAATTTTGGTCCGATTTTCCCGAAATTCAAACCCAACCTTCCTTACAGTGTAACGGTGATATAATCGAACGTTTTTTTAAATTGGATAATAATTGTGACCTCCAGAGGGACCACAAGCTAAAGAAAGGGGGATTTTGCGTATAACCAGGGGCCATAATTCAGGAAGTTACGATCCGATATGCGCAAATATCGAAAAGAACCAAGATCTTTGGGTAATAACGATGAATTTCAAGTTTCATCAAAATCGAATTAAAATTGTGACCTTTACAGGGTCCACAACCTTGATATACCATTTTTTAACAGTATTCGCGTACAAACGGCGGCCATTTTGTATGGCAATTTTGGTCTGATTTTCCCGAAATTCAAACTCAACCTTCCTTACGTTGTAACAGTAATATAATCAAATGTTTTTTTAAATCGGATAATAATTGTGGCCTCCAAGCTAAAAAAGGGCGATTTTGCAATATAATCAGGGGCCATAATTCAGAAAGTTACGATCCGATATGCGCAAATATCGAAAGGAAGCAAGATCTTTGGGTTATAACCATGAATTTCAAATTTCATCAAAATCGAATCAAAATTGTGACCTCCACAGGGTCCACAACCTTGATATACCATTTCTTAACAGTATTCGCGTACAAACGGCGGCCATTTTGTATGGCAATTTTGGTCTGATTTTCCCGAAATTCAAACTCTACCTTCCTTACGGTGTAACGGTGATATAATCAAACGGTTTTTTAAATCGAATAATAATTGTGACCTCCACGCTAAAAAAAAAGGCAATTTTGCGTATAATCAGGGGCCATAATTCAGGAAGTTACGATCCGATATGCGCAAATATCGAAAGGAAGCAAGATCTTTGGGTTATAAAGTTGAATTTCAAGTTTCATCAAAATCGAATCAAAATTGTGACCTCCACAGGGTCCACAACCTTGATATACCATTTTTTAACAGTATTCGCGTACAAACGGCGGCCATTTTGTATGGCAATTTTGGTCCGATTTTCCCGAAATTCGAACTCAACCTTCCTTAGGGTGTAACGGTGATATAATCAAACGGTTTTTTTAAATCGAATAATAATTGTGACCTCCAAGCTAAAAAAAAGGCGATTTTGCGTATAATCAGGGGCCATAATTCAGGAAGTTACGATCCGATATGCGCAAATATCGAAAGGAAGCAAGATCGTTGGGTTATAACCATGAATTTCAAGTTTCATCAAAATCGAATCAAAATTGTGACCTCCACAGGGTCCACAACCTTGATATACCATTTTTTAACAGTATTCGCGTACAAACGGTGGCCATTTTGTATGGCAATTTTCGTCCGATTTTCCCGAAATTCGAACTCAACCTTCCTTAGGGTGTAACGGTGATATAATCAAACGTTTTTTTTAAATCGAATAATAATTGTGACCTCCAGAGGGACCACAAGCTAATAAGGGTGATTTTTCGGACAATCAGGGGCCATAATTCAGGAAATTACATTCCGATAGCCGCAAATATCGAAAGGAACCAAGATCTTTGGGTTACAAACATGCATGTCAAGTTTCATCAAAATCGGTTCAAAATTGTGACCTCTATAGGGTCCACAAGCTAAAAACGTGATTTTTCGTACAATCAGGGGCCATTATCCATCAAGTTTTGATCCGATACATGCCAATATCGAAAGCAGCCGAGATCTTTTGGGGATAAACCTATATTTCAAGTTTCGTCAAAATCGGATAAGAATTGTGACCTGTAGAGAGTCCACAAACAAATTGTGGACGGACGGACGTCCGGACGGACAGGGGCGACGACATAATACGTCCACATGATAATGTGGGCGTATAAAAACCGAATGTCAGTATGGTATTTCTGACATAATTGGTTATCGGTGACCTGAAAGCTGGTAATCTCGACTCAAAGCGAGTAATCTCGACTCAAAAGTATAGTGTATAACCTACTTACTGTCTACAGTCGTCGCTAGTCTTCCTATAGTTCCTTCATGATTGTTTGTGGACGATTTACTACTCAGTAAGAAAGCCTGTGCCCCAAAAGAGTTCTCGTCTGTTATTATTAGTATAATGACTTCCTCATGTGCGGCAGGTTCGTTTGTTTTTAAAAACACTGTTTTTCGTTCCAAAAAATAGAAAAGTAATTTTTTACCAGATGATCATGGTTTTTCACCGAGACTAGATAATTTCTCTCGGTGTAAGGATATTATCGCTTATGGATAAATTCATACACTGTTGAGAAAATAGTCCCATTGGTTTGCTTAGCGGCAAATAGAGCGGGAATAAACTCTGTACTGAAAATTTTTTGCGTGATCTATATAAACTGTCTTCACACACTCGATTTATAATTAGCGATACTCAGGTACAGTGGCAAGTGTTATGCTTCTCAGGCTAATACCTCAAAAGTACCTCTGCGCGAAAACCCAGATTTTGGTACATGCAAAAGAAAAAGAAATAGTGCCCGTGCGCGTGCCAGTAATAGGAAAACTAAGAGTTCGCGCATAAAAATGCACGAACGTACCAGGCGCGATATCATCAAGGAAATGTTTTATTCAATAGTGGTGAAATCAAAAATTGAAATATATTTTTGTTAACATTTCTCAAAAAACAACCAATTAACAGTGATCGTTGAAGTCCATTCCAAATAGCAAATGATGTTACGACAACCATCAGGTACACTGCCAGAAAGTTATGTAAAATTGCCGTAGTACAACAGGTTGTTCCACTTCAATGTTATGTAAAATAACAGTAGTACAAGTGGTTTTTGTACCTCAATTGTCGATATATTGTACAACATAATATACTACTTTTACTACGTCTGATGTATTGTTACCAAGTTTCGTGTATGCTTATCGAATTTTATGTTTTTTTGACTATAAATGACATATTCAAAATCCGGTAAAAATGCATTCTTACATATAATGTAATAAAATTGAACTAACAGTAACGATTATGTAATTTACTTTTAGGTAAGAAATGTAGGTAAAATTACAGCAGTTAAAATGTTTGTTTTTACCTGAAAATGTTAGGAATATTTATCAGTATTCAAAAGGCACATTCAAAATTCGATAAAAAAAAAAATACATTCTTATTATGTAATATTTCAATAGTGAACGTAAAATGACATAGCCAGTGTGTAATTTTGCCGATTTACGTTTACTCGCGTTATTTTATAAATTTACTTATCGTAACCTGTAAATCTACTATCTCTTATTTTACTTTAGTATTCCACATAACAACGAAACATTCCTAATGATTATCTTTTAAAGTTTTCATTTCAATTTATTAACCATAATATGGACAATCACATTTTGTAAATTTGGGTATATTGCATGGCATATATATCTAGTTTCCATCATTTATAAGATTTATAAAGTGTATTGATATTTATTGTACGTTAATCAGTTTGTAAGTATTTTCTTAAATGTATATAAAAAAATGTTTTGGCTTTCCTGTCGTAGGTTGTATTTTCTCTTTTTCAAGTTCGCTCGAAGACGGTTTTTTTTAACCGATTGCCCAGTATTAGTAGTACTAGACTGTATGTTAAACAGGGTTATAATGCCTGCAAATAGATAGTACCAACAGTTTACATCTGACAGCCTGGAACCACGCCCTCGTCTACCAAACAGGATTATTGATATTCGATATAAATAATTTGCTAACTCCAGCAAATGTTGTCCGTATCCTGCATGTAAAATTACCACTACATTTATCAGTGTGATGTATTTTTACAAGAAATGTAAATTAACATTGCGATGTATTTTTACAAAAAATGTAAATTAACATTGTGGTGTATTTTTACAAGAAATGTAAATTAACATATATGTATTTCTACAGTAAAATGTTAAATGATGTAATTTTACCTATGTTTTAGGGGCAACTTTTGCTGCCCGTAGTTTTAGGGTAAAATAACCAAAATATTTCTAACAGTGCATGTATTTTACGAAGATACCTTTCACAATTGAATTGTAATGAGATGGGGTTAAACTTCATACTGGTCGGACTGAGCTTATAAAGACATAGACCATTTTCCCAGCGCAGCGGCCCTACGGCCTACGCTTTTATCGATTTCCAACTATCAATGTGTACACGGGGAACTCTGTCTTTCGTCCCATCCTAACGACTAGACAACTGTCCTTGTCAGGCCCATCCGCCCTGCAACACTGGCATGGGGGAAACCACGCCAGAAAATCACGATGAACGTTTTCGGTCAACACTGGAATCAAACCACCGACCATCAGACAAGGGAGCCAGCATCTTACTCACTGAACCATCGTGGCTACCATTTCATAAATTCAAATGATTTCAGTGCTAATCAATACATTTGATAAATAAGGTTATGGATGAAGAAGCCAATTGATTATAAACGATTAACAATAAATGTTAGTATAGGACAGAAGTCAACTGATCTCCGTTTGTAATATTAATTTTTTTATTTATTTGCAGAATATTTGTCCGGGCTTTAATCCCCGTCGTCTTTGGGGGAAAATCGTCTTCGGAATCATTGGCACGAAATTTATCATGGCGACCTTTGGAGAGAAAGCGATTGGCGAGAGAACCTTCGCATGCCAAAGGTTATTTTCCAAATAATTTGCCATTTTTTGAGACCAGCCATTCCAAAACAAGATACAGGATTCCCGAGGCCAGTGCCCCAAAACGACCGACTGGCTATAACACTTTGAAAACTGGCAACTTTGGGACACAAATTTGGACTTGGGCGGTCAACAGTTTGATCCGAATCAAGCGTGTCACACTCAAATCTTGACTGCAAATAACTCGCTCGGAATAATTGTTCCGGGTTGAATTTGGAAAAACATACGGATTCGTTGATTCAGATTCAGTTCGGTTTTTATCGAATTGAGTGTATACGTCAAAGTCCGGAATAAGACTTTATTCTGAATTCAATTCAGATTAAACCCCTATTATGAACGATGCAGCTTCAGAGGATTCACAAGCTAAAAATACGATTTTCTTATTTGATATCCGGGAATATCGCAAGGAACCAAGATATTTGGGTTATAAACACACATTTCAAGATTTATCAAAATTTGAAAACATTGTAACTTCAAGAATGTCCACAACCTTGGTATTACATACTTTTACACTATTTGTTTAAAAAGGAGTAGTCATTTTGTTCGACCGTTTCGGTCCACCATCAACCGACATTATGCAGGACGGAGGGCCTTACAAGGACAGCTTTCTAGTCGTTCGGATGGGTTCGAAAAACCGAGGTCCCGTGTACACATTGGCGTGCACGTAAAAGATCCTTGGACAATTGGAATTCCATATAAGAGTAGGTCGTAGCGCCGCTGCCCGGGTAAAATTTTTATTAACCCAGGTTAGGAGCAGAACAGTAGGACGTTAAACCCCATTTCATTTCATTTCAACCGTGATATGGTGTATTATGTATTATTCGAACGACTTTTTTTTAAATCGGATAAAAATTATGACATCTACAGGGCCAAGAACTTTGTTAATGTTATACCTATTTTTACAGTAATTTACGTACATGGGTTGGTCATTTTGTTCGGCAGTTTTGGTTCAATTTTCACGAAATTCGATCTCGACCTACATTTATGGTGCAACGGCGATATATTGAAACGGTTTTTAAAACCAGATAAAAATTGTGACCTCTAGGGGGATCACAAGCTAAAAACGCGACTTAACGTACAATCAAGTGCCAGAATTCTAGAAGTTACTATCCGATATGTGCCAATATCGAAAGGAATCAATATCTTTGTCTTATAACCTGAATTTCTTGTTTCATTAAAGATGCATTATGGGAGATAAGATAAAGAGTTGGCAGTTCTCACTATAATAGTTAAACTAGATAATTAATATAAACAGCATAGTCTCGATTATCAACTTTTGTAATTTAATTATCAATGGGCGTTAAGCGGCATATAGGAATTTAATCCAGTCAACATCGAAGGTTAGCCTTGACATCGAGAGTTTATTTTGTCTGGATAATTTAATTAGTGTCTAATTGATAATTTAGATAACATTTTATGCCTAAAGACATACTCGCAATAGGCAGATTTTGCTCTTGCATACTGCATTTCAAAATCGGATAAAATGGTGACCACTAGAATGTCCACAAGCTAAAAACGCGATTATTCGTTCAATCGGGGGCCATAATCCATGACGTTATAGTCCGATACTTGCCAATTTCGAAAGGAACCGACATCTTTGGGGGGTAGACCTATATATCTTAAATGTGGGCAATAAATATTTCACATTTTGCTTAAATGGCAGAGACAATAAGTTTCATTTGAATCAGACTAAAATTATGGCCCATAGAAGGCCAACAAGCTTTACACATATTTCACGTAAAATGCAAGGGGAATAACTACAAACTAGACAGGAAGGTCTGATGCACACCGAAAATCAAACTAAATCAAGAGTTTGGTGTAATAATCCATGAATTTACGATCGGCTACGTGCCAATATCGAATAGAATAATAGTTCAAAGTACACAAACTAAACACACACTATTTCGTACAATCAGGGACGCAATAATACGTACAATCAGGGGGAATAATATCGAACTTTATAGTTCCATACACGTCAATATCGAACGGAAGTGAGATTAGGGGTAAATAAAACAAATTCTCATCAAAATCGGATTTTAAAAAAATGCCAACTCCAAAATTTATGATTTTTCGTGCAACCAGGGGCAATACACCAATGTCGAACTGAGATCTGTGGGATTTAAACATATATTTCAATTTTCGTCAAGGTCGGACAAAAATTGTGACCTGTAGAGCGCCCAGAAAATGGTTGACAGTGGAGACTACAAAATGTCACAATTAAGAATCGTGCTCAATTTTAACACATTGTACGTGAATTCTTGTCTTGTATCCGGTTCACAAGATTTAATAAGAGGATATTCGATTGAAAGTTCCGGAATTAAATCCTCTCAATTCCAAAAATTGTTTTGAGTGAAAACTTATGTGCCGACTGTATAAAAAATATATCTCAACCAATCATTAAAGCTGACGGGGCTGAATTCCGTATCATGTGATTGCAATTCTGTCATTTCGGGAGGGAGGTTCCTGACTGACAATCGAGCACTCACCAAATACAGTAGAATCTGTATGAGCAGCCACTCCTATTCAGCGACATCTCCTTGTAAGCGGTCACAATAAATTCCCCCCGTAAAAATTTTATTGTACGGCGCGATAACATCAAGATTTGTTATTATATATCTCACAGTTAGTTGTCAATAGTCAAAATCTGATAGGATATATTCGTCAGATCTGAAAAAGTTGAAATTCGAAAGGTTTCTTCCTTATACCCACATGGATTTGAAAGAAAGCAGAGATCGCATATGATAGATACCAAGTTTTTTGGGGTGAAACTCCCTGTGACTGCACACACAACAGGCTGTTTATTATCATGAAGCTTCTTTGACCCGGAGATCTAAGACCATTCATATGATTATGAAAATGCCGATGGATTACATCTTCAAATTAACTAGTGACTGTCAGGCAGGGTACGCCAATTCATGAAGTTACAATTCAATATGCCCATATATCGAAAGGAATCAAGATATTAGGGTTATAAACATGCATTTCAAGTTTCATCAAAATCGGATTAAAATTGTGACCTCTACAGGATCCACAACCTTGATAAACCATATTTTCGCATACAAGCGGCAGCCATTTTGTTAGGCAGTTTTGGTTTGATTTTCAGGAAATTCGAACTCAACCCTCATTATGGTGTAATGGAGATATAAACAAACATTTTTTTTAATCGGATAATAATTGTGACTTCCAGAGGGACCACAAGCTAAAAAGGCGATTATTCATACAATCAGCGGCCATAATTCAGGGCGGACAGGGTGACGACAATATACGTCCACGTGAAAATATGGGGGTGTAAAAAGTAAGGGTAAACGATAACCACCGAAACTTCAGTCTTGGAACAGTTTGACCCTTACAAGAACCAGCGGCAGGATACGACCACATTTTGCAATAGATGAATTGAGAACAAACTAAACAAAAAGCGATTTTTCGAACGGCCAAGGGTCATAATTCAGCAAGCCACGATCCGATATCGACAGGACCAAGATGTTTAGATTATAAAGAAAAATTTCAAGTTTTATCAAAATCGGGTCAAAATTGTGACTTAAGGGTGTCCACAACCTTGATATACCAGATGTTTAACTATTTGCGTACTAAGGACGGCCATTTCGACCTCTAGAGGGAACACAAGCTAAAATGTGATTTTTCGTACAATCAGAGGCCATAACTCAGACAGTTATAATCTGATATGCATAAGTATCGAAATCAACCAAGATCTTCGGGTTATAATCACGTATTTCAAGCTTCATCTAAATTGGATTGACATTGTGACCTCTGCAGGGTCCACGGCCTTGATATACCATATTTTTACATTATTCGCAGCATACAAGCGACTGCCGTTTTGTCTGGTTTTAGGTCCGATTTTCACGAAATTCGAACTCAACCTTCATTATCGTGTAACGGTGATATATTCAAATGGGATGTTGAATCGGCTAATAATTGTGACTTCTAGAGGGAACACGAGTTAAAAAAGGAGTTCTTTCGTACAATCAGGGGCCATAATTCAGGGAGTTGCGATCTGATATGCGCAAACATTGAAAGGAACCACGATCATTTGGTTATAAACATACATATAAGTTTCATCAAAATCAGATTAAAATTGTGACTTCTATAGTGTTCACAAGCTAAAAACGTACAATTAAGGGACATAATCTACGAAGTTACAGTCCGATACATGCCAGGGGTGGATCCAGGATTTTCAGAAAGAGGGGGCGTGCTGCACCAACTTGGGAGTGCGAAGCCCGGAACTGTGATTTTTGAGTGTAAAAAATGCCCACAAGGACTAATTTTATACTAGTACTGTAAATTAAGATTTCCAACCTAAACTATTTTTGTTCTTCTTTCTCGCGAGAATATATGGAGCTAAAAATTGTTCGTCACCTCTAAAAATAGAGGGGGCGTGCGCCGGGTGCGCCCCCCTCTGTATCCGCGCCTGCATGCCAATATCGAAAGAAACCAAGATCTTAGAGTGGTTAACCTATTTTGTGACCTGTAGGGTGTACACAAGCAATTGTGGACGGACGGAGTGACAGGGGCGAAGACGATATACGTCCCAATGAAAATGTTATATTCCTGAAGCAATGGCCCGAGAAATCCCCCTCCGGTCATTGCTGGATTGGCTACTGATACTTGAACTTTTATGGGAGTGCGTCTTTTCTTCCCATTCAATCAAATCTATAACTCAGGTACAGCACCATAACAGTCCTACGTTTAATCTCAGTGGCGTTTTAAGGTTTATCATGGCGGAGGCTATACTATTTTGAGGGCCCTCTTTCGCAGGGGTCCGGGGGGGGGGGGGGGCTTGATTAATGATTTTCATTCCAGTGCAATGACTGCATTCTCATTCAGTAGTGGATTCGACAGTAACAGTGTAATGAAAACGATTGACTCGGACTCGGGGGGGGGGGGGGGCTTTCCTTTGGCCAGAGGGGCCCTTTTGTCAGACGAGGGCCCCTTTTGTCTGCCTTTAGGGCCCTCCCTAACTAGGGTACAATTCTTTTTTCTCATCGGGTTTAGCATTTATCTCCTGTTTTATTTGTTCAACTTCTTTGATATTTTCAGCTATAAAACGACTTTGTTTAATCTGTGTATTCCTCAAAACTTTGGACAGTGATTTAAGATATTAAAAACGGCGAAAGTATGTTCGTTTCCAAACAGGATTGTTTACATTTTATTCGATTTGATAGCTTCGTTTGTCACGCAATTAGTTTTACTGCAATATTCTGCTATGCACTGGTTAATTGGGCATAATAAAATCGTGAGCCATGACGTAACGTTATGTAAATATATTTGGCCCAATTTGGCGCCATGTTTTAAGCGTAATGTATTACGGGAATTGAAACCACAAAATTTATTTTCATAATCAACTCATGCCCCTCTTAAGGGTTCGTTAGTCAGTGCATGGTTCGGTTTGCCAAAACGACTAAATCGTTCAAATGCATCTCTTAAAATCGAGATCGAAGGATTTTTTCAACTTTTAAAATGTACGTCCTGATTTACTGAAGGGAATTCTATCTTTAACATTTAACAGATATTACTGTCCTTACCCTAATTTACTACTATTAAAAAAATGATTACACATCACTCTGTCATAAAGTTGAGCACAGGCCTATTTATATGGAGTCTTAGTGTAAGGAATTTGCATAAAAAAAATATGCAACCCAAGATCATTCTAGTCAAAAATTTGTGAAACTTTTCAACTCCACTACTTTGGGTACAAAGTAATAGGCTACTAATAATATAATAGGAATAAAACATCAAAGCTATCTAAACAATCTTTATATATACGTATATAGTCCAAATATATATTTTTCACCAACATTTTTATTGCATGAAAGTACATATTTACCAACTACGTTCCTCGGAAATATTAGATTAAAATAGGGCTCAATTTGAAAGTTATTCTTGGGCTACCTTAGCATTTGTGTCGAGTGGACATTAAACTCCATTTTTCTCCCACTTTAGACAGACTTTGGCCAAACGAACCCATCCTAATTAAGTATTAAAATCAATCTTACAGTATGAAAACAATAATATTAGATATCTAAAATATAAAAAAATGTAAGATTTTGACTGCATCATATCAGGCCCCTCACCCACAAATTATAATACAGCAAATAAACCGCAACCAGCATTTGTATTTTTCTATTTCATGCAAATATTAAACCTAAATCAAACTATATTATTCATTTTTCCTGCACTAATGTCAACTTTAAACAAAATGTGTATAGAGACTTAACGAACGAAGTCTATCCCACAACCCTGCGGTATTCACTCATCAGAACAGCCCCTCGAATCTAAATAATCGTCCTTCAGAAATCAGTAGAACGATAATACGTTTTACGCAGTGTATAAAACAAACTTATTAACAGTCTAGCCCCCAACTCTCTAAATACCCACAATATCAGCCGTTATTAGTCATAATTATTCATGTATCATAATTCTTCAAGTGATCCAGGGAACAGTTATTGGATAGTATATAAAACCGTAAAACTTCATACTAACACAATTTGGGTTAGCTGTGCACAATAGTAGTAATAATGAAGTCTTCTATATAAGGAACTGATGAAATCATGTTCACCATACCGCAGTCGTTACTCCAAATTATCATTAACCACAAACCAGCCCAAAATTGACAGATTGATGAACAAATCCTCCATTCTGTACTGTCAAAACTACAGTTTAATGGTTTCTGTCAAGAAGTTCAAAGACAGTTTTTCCACCGTGACAGTTCATAATTATTTGGAAGTTTTTAAATCTTAAAAATAAAATACTTTCCACGGAAAGCTTTGCTTCCGTTATGTAGGTGGAAAGCACTCATAATGCTGGACACATACATTTTTATTGAATAGGTTTATTGTCACAGTCAATATAGAACTTGACACAGTCTCGTTAAATTAGACCTTAAGAAATTTGTGAAATGCAATGGCTCATTTGATTACTAAGTACCATTGGCAATGAAAAACAACATTTAAATACATCCTTTACAGAAATTATATGCTTATCTATGAAATTTTATAAACAGGTTGTTAATTTCTGAGAAACGTGGGGTGAATATTGTAGGAATAATTCATTACCTCAAATTATAAAAGAAATCCAACCTGGGTGAGTGGCAAGAACAATCCATTAACTCAAATTGTACAAAGATCCAGATATTGAAAAAGGACCGAAACAGAATATGAACAGACCTATTCTTATTTCAAGCTAACTTGTAATTATTGTACGATTGAGTGCCAATAAAAAGAGATGGGCAAGGTCCGTTTAACAGTTTTTAAGTATGGAAACAGATTGTAATTTATTGTAAAAACAAAATTCTCTTTTATTCAATTACCAAATGTCGTTAAAATGAAATATGTGTGTATATATACCTGCTTTCGACCAAAGACGAATGTTGGTCTATGTTTCACCTACTTGTAGCCATCATAACTGTCGAATAATGTAGCGGTTTTCTTTAAAACTTCGAGAACAGAACGTGACATTTCTGAAAAAATAGACAGAAATATTTTTAAAAACGCATTATTTTGATAAAATGACGGGAAAGAGGTGCAGTACTGAGTACTAAAATAACTGTAAAAGCCTTACCATGATGCAGACAGTGACGCCATCTTGATAATTTCAAGCTTTCAATATTGAGCCTCGGTCTCAAAACAAGTCAAACCATACGCACTCGTTAAAAAATAGAAGACACATGAAAGACAAAACGCGATTTGTTTATGCATATAACTGTTGATAAAGCAGCATATTTGTTTTGCCAGGAATATAATATCAGTGGCAATCATTGAGCCTCAAATTGGTAGACACTCTATGTTCACCAAACAAAGTGATTCACTAATATTCATTTTATACTACCACTGTTACGTGATATTTCTTATTCTGAAAATCTGAATAAATAACCCTTGAATGAATTGGGTGTTTTCGTGTCCATAAAATTGTTATACAGTTATGGAAAAAATACAAAAATAAATTATTTCTGGATTTGTGGAATTCAAATTCGAAGAGGCGATAGGTAATAAATTAACACTTTTATTCATATATTTGATATATTCTCAAATGACAAATTTTAGATCAATTAGCATACACCAATAATATGTAAATTTGTATTTCGCGAAGCAACAATAATCTTTACAGAACATTCGAGGTTCGTGTTTCACCGGCCACTCCCATAAATAAAACACACCAATCATAGAAGCATATTTAGTAGTTGACGTTACCTTTTTCTTGGCCTTCCCTTTACGGACCAATGACTCACAACCATAAGTCAACTAAACGCGGATGCAAACTCAGCAAAAATGTAAATAAATGTGTCTATTGTGTCCATCAGACATATCAATATAGCTATTCAAGTTTCTGCCATATCGCATTTCTTGTACACCCTCTTTTCCCTTTATTGTACAAACTAAGAAACATTTTCCCCGAAATCAAAGTCATCCAGATTTTGGCGATGATGGGCTTATCAATATTTAAAAATCACAAATGATACAACGAAGGTACGGACGGAAATTTCGGCCTACAATGAAAATTATTTTTTTGCTACATGAATTAAAGAAACTGCATGTAAGGTCTAAAGTATTGCAAAAAGTTGCCGTCAAGGTAAGATATTTTTTATATGGACATTCAACACGTTATATACATTTTTTTTTTTTTATAAAACCTTGACAAAATTATGGAAATTTTGTTTTTCTTATCACTTACCAGAACCGTGTAAAAAAAAAAATAAAATTCGTTTCAATTATTGATATAGTGTGAAGAATATGCATATCTATAAAATATCTTTCCGATGTGGTCACATTTTGTAATACTTCTGGTGGAATTGACCAAAAAATAGCAACCGGTGAATAGTATAGGGGATAAAAAATGTGTCTTTTGGCCGTCCTTCGTTAAAATATAGATCGCTGCAAATGACATGACGCCTGGTGGCGGTTGCTCAAAGCTCTGTTAACTTTTAACGATTCGTTAAAATGGAGTTAACGGATCGTTAACTTTAACGGAGAGAAAGGTTGTTGCTGGAAGCATCGTTAACTTTAACGTGTCGCCGTTATAGTTAACGGAGGTGTTGGGCTCCGTTAGTGGCATAAGTGGTCTAGGGCATAAGTGTTATTCTCTATAAAACATTCTAGAGGGTTGGTGATGGGGGTGGGGGAGGGGGCTATTGCATTTTCTATAGGATGAAATTCTATAGTATTCTGCAGAATTTTGGGGATCTGTAGAAAATAATGGCCCCAAATATTCTGTGGTGCAAATACCATAATTTTTTATACAGATTTATGCTAAAATTTCTAAAGGGAAGAATAAAGTATTCTATAGTGTTTACTGTAGTAAATTATCTTTTTGTCTTTAATCAAGTTTTGTGAACAGATGGTCCAGTTAGTTGTTCCGCTGTCTTCAGTTTCTTGTTAATACTAACTTCTATAAAATTGTTACATGCATGTACATTATATAAATATTAATTTAAAATCCAGCCAATGAACAAACAGTCTTCTCTTGGATTAACTTTAATGAATCCGTTAACTAACGGATGGTGAAATTGACTTTCTAGCAACAGAAATTTAACAGAAGGTTAAAAAACGACACGTCAGCAAGATAACGATCCCTAAGGGTTAAACGGATCATTGAAATAACTGAGTTTTGAGCAACCGGCCCCTGGTCAATATTTGTCTGTATATTTTGATTTCATTAAAAATAAAGGTAAAAAAAATTCGCGTTGTTTTCATATGTATACATTTGATTATAAACTTTGCGGTTTTACAGTGAACAGACTGCATAGAAAATTCAACATTTCAGATTATGATGGTCACTGTGAATAGGCGAAATGACGTGAACTAATTATTACATCTCAAGTAAATAGGATAAGATTGGTGATTAATTATGGTTTTTTCCTGCATTCCTTTCCTTAACCGTAGTGGCTTATTGATACATGCAGAATTGCTGTTTGTGTTATGGAATTCACCTTAGATTTTGAAATTAGGTTTTTCAATGAAGTGTACTGAAAATTAAAATCTTTTAAATTTAAATTTGTGTGAACAATATTTTATTTCACTAAATGAAAGCTGGATTGCAGATCAGTCTAAATTATAAGTAACTGTAAAATATACAATGATTACTAGTGGACCACTTGATTTAGTTATAATTAATAACTACATAAATAAATACAAAGCTCATTTCTAGATATTTCTTGTGATAGTTTCAAACGGTTGATCTATTTCTTAACGATAACGGCTAGCTCATCCAAAGTTTTATTAAAATATACATCATAGCTAGTCTGGGTCACCCAGGACCTCCTAGTCTTCAACGTTCGGGGATCTGGGAAAGTTGTCAATATTTGACGTAAAGTCCATTGCCCATGCGTAACCGAGAGTTTGGTTTTTAATGTGGTTGATTATCCAGTATCTTCTGGCCAAGTCAAGTAAGAGTTACACCCCTTCCTGCAATAAATACCACAATTCTTGCCTATAAACAAACATGAATCGTGACAACGAATTAGTATTTAATTTTTAAAGAAAAATTAAAACGGCCCATGAACAGAAAATTTTTACCATGAAAAAAGATAAGAGCGTTCGATATTGAACTGGCATACAATCAAATGGATTATTCGATAACGGATAGCTCATCCAAAGTCACTCAGAACCTCCTAGTCGTCAACGTACGGGGGTCTGGGAAAGTTGTCAATATTTGACGTAAAGTCCATTGCTCATGCGTAACCGATAGTTTGGTTTTTAATGTGGTTGATTATCCAGTATTTTTTGGTCAAGTAAGAGTTACACCCCTTCCTTCCCGCAATAAATCCCACAATTCTTGCATTAATATTAACAAACATGAATCGTGACTACGAATTAGTGATTAATTTAAAAAAAAAAAACATAAGGCCCATGAACAGAAAAATTTTACCATGAAAAAAATAAGAGTGTTGGATATTGAACTGGCATACAATCAAATGGATTATTTGAAATGGCATTCTTAAATTAATTACATGGGCGTCATCATCTTGTTTAATGGCGAGTTACCTCCCTTAAAGTTCCAATAGCATTTTTTTAAGTTATATTTTTAAAATTTATTAAAATAAAGCCCCAAAATAGATTGAACCTATAAACAGTCCTACCTTGTTAAAGAATAATCCAATTAATCCTATAATTCACTATTGCCAGTTGAGAAATTGGCAAAAATATCATTTCCAACTTCAAATTCAAACGTTTGAAGATGGCCGTCCATGTCGAAGAATGGGAAAACAAGGGAGGTAATTGGGTAACTATTTCCTCAATCAACCAGTGTCACCCTTTCTACCCCCCCCCCAAAAAAAAAATTTTGTCCATGATCGTATAATAGTGAGTTGACAACCTTTTGAGCAAAAAACATAGAAATGATTATATTTTGACTTTCATAGAAAAAGTGAAATTGGAACTTTAAAGACCGGATAATCTAGTCAATGACCAATTTTTCTCAAATGTTGACAACGCATCCAGACTAAAATTTGTAGAATATTTTTCTGGATGATAGAGACTACATTATAGCACATTAAACATACATTATCTAGGCCCGCTTGATTTGGGTTATAGACATAAAAGTCGATCTGAGTATTGTTTGCTGCCACCAAACTAAATCCACATAATGCAAGATTACAATATTTAAAGGAGCCAAATTGCTAAAATTTGGGACCTACAAATTGACACAAATGGGGAGCAAAGTCTATAATAATGTAATATGAATGCATATAAACTGATTTACATACATGTACATTCAATTGTTTCCGCTTTTACTCTAATTTCAAATCAGTTATGTTATGTGATTTCAGTCTACATAGTAGAGAGCCGGGGTTAAGAAGCTGTTACAAATGGCCTACATCTCGCTCCGTCGCGGCGTCGCTTTCCGGTTTATACCTTTAAAACTCAAAACATGCGGATAAAGACCGGGATGCGAAGTGAAATCACATCTTGTGTAGCATCTATTTTATTTCATTAAATGACCAGCGGTTGACTAGATACGACCACACTTTGTAAGAGCTGGACATGGAACAAGTTACAAAAACAAATGCGATTTTTTCGTAGAATCAGGGGTCATGGCGATGTCATAGTTCTGAAAGGTGTTAAGTCTCAAAAATTGTTGGATTTAGTTTTTGAGATATGAGAGGAAAACCCATTCCATTCTTAATAACGCAAATAGGATATCAACGTTTTAAAAGTAATTTGTTGGTGAAAGTTACGACCTTACAGTACAGTTTTGCATAGAGAAGCCCCCCAATGTGATAAGTTATACTATGCAAAAAAGCTATTTGGGTCATAAGTGGCACTTACAACCTTCCAGAACTATGGCATCGGGTCCAGAAAGTTATGGTCTGAAATGCGAAAATATCGAAAAGGACTGAGATTATTTGATATAAAACACATTTTAAGTTTCATAAATATCCGATAACCATTGGTTGCAGAGAATAAGTTAGAAAAAGGAAGGCGATTTTCGTACAATCAGGAGCCATAATCCACAAAGTTATAGTCTGAAATGTGCAAAAAAATGTCCAAGATTTTAATTTAAGTTTCATCAAATCGGATAAAAATTGTGACCTCTGAAGGGTCCACAACCTTCGTATTACATACCTTTAGACACTTGGTGTACAAAGAACGGCCATTTTGTCGGGAAAAGTTCGTTTCAATTTCCCCTGTCATTTTGGTGGAAAGGGATTATTTTAAACTGTTTTTAAAATCGGATAGATAATTAAAACCTATTGAGCATCCACAAACTAAAAAGCACGGTTTTCCTTGAGGCGAATTGCGAAAGGAACCGTGAACATACATTTTAAGTTTCATCAAAATTACAATTTCACCGTATAACGGTGATATATTCGAACGGTTTTATAAATCGGATAGAAATTGTGACCTCCAGGGGGGACCACAAGCTAAATCGCCATTTTGCATACAATCAGGGGCCATAATCCAGGAAGATACTTACAGTCCGAAAGGAATCAAGATCTTTAGGTTATAAATATGCATATCAGACTTTATCAAAATCTGTTTCCTCCAAAGTTTCTAAAAGCTAAATACGTTAATTTTCGTACAATCAGTGGCCAAAATTCATGAAGTTATGGTCCGATATATACAATATCTAATTCGAAATGAACTGAGATCTTTGGGAGATAGGCCTGTATTTCAAAAGTTGTCAAAATCGGATAAAAATTGTGACCTGTGGACGGGCGGACAGGGGCGACGGCATAATACGTCCACGTGAAAATATAGGCGTAAAAAAACTGGATTGGGAGCATGTTAAGCGGTGTTTTTCAGAAATATAAGATATGGAAGAAATAATTTTTCATGAAGGCGCTTTTCAAATATTCAGTAGTAAAGGTAAAAAGATGGTTTATTACGTCCTGGTGTAAAAACAAACAAGAAAAAACCCAGATTTGACAGACATGATAAGGGATTTAAGAAAGTTTCTGGCCTCTCTAAATAATAATAATAATGCTTTCTAGATGAAAATATTTATTTTTCAACACAATTCCACTTGACATGTTCCACCGTTTTTCCAGCATTGTTTGTCACGTGATCCTACCCTCTCCCCAACAGCAGTGATGACCTCATCACCCGTCCCCAAAAGTACATAATTGAGTTGTGTGACGAGGCAGAAGAAAGAGGAAGCTAGATCTCGAGAATGGTCTGGCTGAGGATGCTTATCTCTCTGATTTGATCATGTTACCTGCGCAATCCATATGCACCATTTATGGCGGAACCCTTTATTAGATAATCTATGATGATTCTCAGAAAACGTAGGTAATAGCCTTTATTTCTAGACACAAACGAAATATTGAAATGAAATTGAACTATATGTTAGTCCGGAAATGACCTAGTTTATGTAGACTAGACGTTACCCACCCCACCCCCCTCTTTCTCTCTCCCCCCTTTTCTGTACATTCGGTTTTCTCCACTTTGAGCGCAAATGAGAGGGTCATGTTGTTTGACAGATATAAATATGACAATATTATATACTATCCCCCCAAAAAAAAAGAAACGTAAAGTTACATTTCGTCGTCGGTATATCCTGGCTCTACCATCGCCTTGTTGCAACAAGAACAGCGACATGTCGCTGAACCAAACTGCTCTCCAGTGTTGCTGTGGCCATACCCTCAGTGTCTGAACCCATTAAAGTTGGATTTCATAGTGTCGGCGATTTCAAAACAGAAGCTCTAACGGGGACGTTTGCCTCGTTATTCGGTTTCACGTAGGCGTATACGGACTGTATGGTACGAGATTTTACGCCTTCCGGGAATTGCTGCTGCAGTAGAGATCGCTGTTGAAAACCATTTGCGTAATCGGAAGTGACGATCCAGGAGAGGTGGGGTCACTCTTGTTTGACCTGAGCTTGGGTGGTCACTTGTTGAACTTCGCTGTCGGTACCTATCCCAAAGGCGAGAAATGAAACTAAGGGAAACATTCAGCAGCCTGGCTACACCCGTCTTGGATTCATCTGCTTGTAATCGACCAATACCGTTGGTCTTCGTTCAGATGTGGCATCACATGGTTCTTGAGTCTTTACATGTGCAACTGATTTGGGAACCGAGAACCCCTGGATTTTAAAGACCTTAGATGTAGGTTTCATGCAAAAAGCTCGCGAAGTTGTTAAATTAATCTTTCTTGGTGCAATCAAACGATAACAAATTTCGACAAAGATCATGACCAGTCACAATTAGTAACATTACATTTAAAACCAATAATGAATTTCCTTTATCCTTACATAATGACATTAAAACAAGTAAGATTTATGGAAAGAACGACTTCGTGTAAATAAAAAAATGATGAAAAATGGGTTGTGCGTTTCCTTTTTTGAAGAGTATGGAATTTGTGTGTTGTATGTGAAGCAAATCAGCAGATTGGTGGCCAATGATTAATTAAAATTTTAGGGTTGAATTGTGAAGATCCTCACATTAAACAAAGGGATCAAGGTTTGGGGAATATTCCTTTTTTCAACTACGAAGACGGTTTGTTTGTTAGTTTGAATCTATACCCCATAATGCTTTGCGAGTAAACGTTAAATCCAATGCTAGCGTCTCAATAAAGTGCTTTATACTAGCTCTACTGTGTCTTTTTTTTTGTGTGCGTTAATTTTGTCGACCAGGCTGCATTTTCGTTTTAATCAAAAAGTCCATTTAACTTTGTAAATTAAGCAACCTATATAATAACACAAGGATCGAATAATTATGTTTAAATGGTGTTTTGGCATATGACCAGCGATGGAATGAAATGGGGTTTAACGTCCTTCTGTTCTGCTCCGACTGGGCCAATGAAAACGGGCATGCGTTATACATGTGTTATAGGGGAAATTTTGCTTTACGGTTAGATCTATTTGATAAGTCCACGAGGTGTAAAAAGGACTGTCGCTAATCCCAACCCTAACTCGCCCTAACGCTTACCTTAACCTACAATTACGCCAACAATCACGTGTCCTAACCTTATTTACATCTCAGCGACCTTGACGAAAATTTAGTTGATCTTAATAAATAGATCTAGTCGGCCTTTACGTTCAATACCGATCACAGCCCCTCTTTTGTAGAGACACAAGTCAGAGCCGCCAACTTCATAACTGTTTTGCGAAAACACTGTAAATCGACAGAGACCATCTTTAACCAAAGAGTAACTTTTGCTCAATATTTAAAGCAAACCCAATGTTTTCAGGGCTGGGGCCTTTACCGTAAATAATGATCACGGCCTCCCTTTTGTAATGACACAAGTCAGAGCAATAACTTCATAACAAATTTTGTGAAAACACCTTTATCCGAAAAGTATGGTAATAAGTATGCTTATCAACACCAATACAGGTCGGGGATAATACCTCTGGAAACACAGAAAGCGATAGTGGTCATCTCTCTATGAAATATTGTTTGTAGAGTTAATTAAATACGAAATATCCTCTTGTCAACAACAGTATGGGTCTGGGACAATAACTCTGTAACTGCTTTTAAGAATCCAGAATAAAATTGTCTTCTTTAACCTTTGAAAGAGAGAGATAGAAATGGGGTTTAACGTCCATTCGGGCATTTTGAGACTGACATACTAATATGGTTTAATTTTATTTCAATAATTCGCTTGCGCGTAAAGGTCTTTAGCAGGGGGCCGGGGGGGGGATAACCCACGAGGTTGGACAGGCGACCCCACTGCTTGTCACGTACAATTTAACCTTATACAGTATTTACTAATGTTTCGGGGAAGGTACGAGTGATAATGCTTCCGGATTTATAGCAGCCAGCGACTGCCAGAGCAGAAGTGCCCACATTTTCGAGAGATGGATAGAGAACAAGTTAAAAAGAAAGTGATTTCTCCTACAATCAAGGGCCACAATTCATGAAGTTACAATTCAATATGCCCAAATATCGACAGAAATCAAGATCTTTGGGTTTTAAACATGCATTTCAAGTTTCATCAAAATCGGATTAAAATTGTGACCTCTACAGGGTCCACAACCTTGATATACCATATTTTCGCATACAAGCGGCAGCCATTTTGTTAGACAGTTTGGTTTGATTTTCAGGAAATTCGAACTCAATCTTCATTACGGTGTAACAGTGATATAATATTACGGGATTTTTTAAAATCGGATAATAATTGTGACCTCCAGGGGGACCACAAGCTAAAAAATGAAAAGAGCGATTTTTTTTCGGACAATCAACGGCCATAATTCAGGAAGTAACGATTCAATATACGCGAATATCAAAGGGAACCAAGATCGTTGGGTTATCAACATGTATTTCAAGTTTCTTCAAAATCGGATAAAAATTGAGACCTTTACACTATTCGCGTACAAGATCGTTGGGTCATAAACATGTATTTCAAGTTTCTTCAAAATCGGAAGACCTTTACACTATAAGCGTACAAACGGTGGCCATTTTGTCCGGCAGTTTTGGTCCGATTTTCACGAAATTCGATCTCATCCTTCATTATGATGTAACGGTGAAACGCTTTTTAAATCTGATAAAAAATTTGACCTCTGGAGAGACCACAAGCCAAAAATGCGATTTTTCGTACAATCAGGGGCCATAATTCAGGAAGTTAAGACCCAATAATCTATGAAGTTACGTTCCGATACATGCCAATATCTAACGGAGCCGAGATCTTAGGGAGATAACCCTATTTTTCAAGTTTCGTTGAAATCGGATAAAAAATGTGACCTGTAGAGTGTCCACAACGAATTGTGGACGGGCTTCCGGACGGACAAACAGGGACGACGACAATATACGTCCACATGAAAATGTGGGCGTATAAAAATAACTACACCATTATAGAAGTTAAATTACACATAATTATCCTGTCCATATATAATTGGAACCACGGTGGCTAATTTAGTAAGGTCGCGGGTTCGATCCCACTGTCACTGGTACAGGATGGAGGGCCTGACATGGATAGCGTATGCCCGTCTCCATTAACCAATTGTCATTTCATTTACATTTGTCTCGTTTCACTGTTTCATTTCCATTTTCATTTATCTACATTTTGTTTCATTTCGCTGTTTCATTTTCATATTTCATTTCATATCATTTCATTTCATTGAAGTAAAAAAGAGAAAACCATAATTGAAATAGCCCATATAAATTTCCAGAACCAGTAATATTTTAGCACCAAGATACGTTAGCATCATTACAATTTTTGGAGAGATTTTTTTTTTCTCTCTCCTTCTGTTAAATAAAATTATGGTGTGACAATACGTGCGTTTGTGTATATAATGTGATTCTACGATTTGAATTTTGTAATTCATCGCGGTTATTGGACAGATTAGCAAGGTTCGGTGAATACAAATATTGCTTTAATCAGAATGATTTAAAACATTTAATCTTATAAAAGAAACTTTGGCCTATTCATATTTTTCAATGGAATAAACATGCTGTTCGAAAAATTTTCAAAAAGTTTGGAATTAGTTATGGTCTATTTCTTTTTACAAAAAAATGCAAATTACATATGTTCAGCAGAATAATTGTACATTCATACGAGAATTTAAAATAGTCTTTTTTAATATAATCATTTGATTTTTATAAATTTCAACTTTTCTATAATATGTTTGGGTTTATATTTTGGTCAAAGGATGCACAAATTCTTGCTCTGGTTTTAATATTCATATTATTTGAAAACCTTTTGTGTTTTATCTTTCAATACTTATTTTGATTTCATTGTCATAATATGATTTATCAATTATATACTTACAAAATAGTGGTTTTGGATCAGCACTGTAATTGCGTCTTTTAAAATCGGCATTGTAACATATTGAAAGATTTTTATAGTAAATTGTTTTCTATTTTGTTTGTATTGCAAAAATGTTCAGTATTACAGCATGGTTTGTATAATGTTGAAATTTATAGTAACTTTACTTATATATATTTCTATAAAGGTTTAAATTCATCATATTTATATATATCGGAATTGAAAAAGAGGTGCCATTTTTTTAAGAACTTGAAGCACAAATTTGGATCAGTTGAGTTCATTAAATTTTGTGTACTTTTAAGCATTAAAACCCGGGGGTAAGAATGTAATTTCAAAGTTGAAAAAGAGAAAATTGAATGAAAACTCTAATTATGGGGTGTCTGTCTTATATATTATTTGAAATTGTGTCAATTTAAGTAAAATAAATGCATTTTTTCCCTCTGTTATGTTGGTTGCGACGGATGAGTGGGGGATATTTTACATGTATATACAACATGTATAGATAATAGATGAAATAAACAATCTTCATATGGTTTTGATTGAATTTATATTTTAAAAAGTATTGTATGTATCTACAATAGATAAAATGAACAGTGTTCAGATGTCTGTTTACCATTTAATTAATATGTCTGTATATTTGGAAAGATCAGAGTCTGTAACCCATGCAACCTTGATGAATGAAATATATCGGCAATAAAAAAAAAACAACAATATTTCATAAAACTTAATTAAAAATGCTTGAGACTACCAATTACATGTTTAAAAAAGACGTATCACTCTGCCTTCGTTGCTTTAAGTCAAAGGAATTTTAGGATATATTTACAAATAAAATCGGCGAAAATTTTAAATTCACTATAGAGAAATTTTAAAAATGGTATTTAGCTCAATTTGTGACTACATTTTCGGCTTCAAAGTAAAGTCGTAGTTTTTTCATTTTTCTTTTAATTTGAATAACTATTTTCCTACCTGTTTGCAGGCAAAGCAGAGCCGATTCACCCTCTTCGTAGACATTATTCGTGCGCTTTCGGCCTTCTTTTGTGGCGATAGACACTTCAGCCAATCATTTGCAGGCGTTCGGCTACATGTGACTTATGCATGATACGAGTCATACTTGTAGGTCACATTAACTGAATACGAATATGCAATATTGGTTATAAATTTTTGGAGAGGTTCCAGAAATAATCTACGTAAACTTAACTGCTGTCAAATAACAAAGTATACTTCCGAATAAATTAGTGACATTATATCAAGCTCTGCAATATGTTAATGGTAACAAGGCCTGTTTTCTTCAAAATATAGAAAAGCAAACTATATTATGCATCCTAGCAAATACATTTTGTTTCAATTCACAATGTTTGTAGCCATTGATTCAAGAGTCACCTAGCATCGCCTTTACTTTTTTATTGGAATTATCATTACATAGGTTTCATACTGACTATTAATTATTATTTATATGGTATCACACCCGCTATAGTTTTTGTTTCAACCATGTTTACTCGTGTGTTCACTTTGAAATTTACGGCCTTTACTTGTGTGACTTGAGATAAACCTATATAATGCAAACTAGTCGAAATTGGTAACTTTACCTAGTTAAAAAGTTACGACCTTTTTTGCAACAATTTATATCCGATAGTCTATATCGGGAAAATATGATTCAAAAATTTCATTTTATTTTTCGTCTTTTTTTTCAGTTCAGAATTGAGACGTGTGACATTTTTAGAAATAATTTGAAACGTTAAGCTTGAAATTTCGTGAGTACATATTATTATACAGATCAGAAACAATGCAACATCATCTTTTAATTTTATCCTTTCAAAAATAGCGTTATTGGCTTATCAACTTTGTTATGTATATCGGGATGACACATAATTAAAAGCATATTATGATGCACAATATCACCAGCTGTAAAAAAAATGGTAAAACAAAAACCAATTTCAATTGGCAACGGAAGTGACGTAATTTGTAGAAAACGTACAATTTTGCCATATTCGGGAAGCTTTTTGAAGTTGTAAATAGTATTTTAAATCAAGTTACCACAAATTAGCTTCTTACATCTACCATTGCTGGGAAATTGACAATTTTTCTACTTTTCAAATTTGTTTGTACGAGCCGATTTTCACGATTTTATGACTAATGAAAATCGCCAGAACATCAAATCAATTAAATATTTTACCGTCAGCAAGATTTTAGTAATATAAATGGAAATTTAACTGATATTTCTGAATACTTGTTGAATGGTTTCAATAATATGTTCGACGATATTTGGAATAAAGTATCAGTATCATAGTTAATGTTTCTGTAATACATTTTACATAGTGTTGTTCGGGTGTATGAATGATCCTGAATTCAACAAATTTCTTCTAGGTTATAGCCCTTGTCCGTAATTAACAAAGGGAGAATCAGCTTCCATTTTTGTATGAGTAATTTTCGCGATCATATTAATATCAAAATAGTTTCAAATATGTTAAAATGTCGAGAAATAGTCAATTTTGCAAGAGTAAATTTTTCGCATATTAATTAGACTTGACAAAAGGTAGTTGTGATTCCTATAAATAATTTGTTGGTAAGTGTCGTAATAATTGGTAATAATTTGTTTCGTAACTCGTAGGTGTCTTACAGGTTAACCGGAGCCAGAGAATTATGATATAAAACACGATAACAATTCGGGCGTGTCGACTTGACATCGCTACATCAATCGAAGTGGCGTCATCTGGACAAAAGTGTATAGTTTTGACCCCCCCAACCGGGTACCAGAAGAATATTATCAAACGTTTCTTTAAATAAAATAAATATCATTCGTAAATTAACAATTTTTAAATAACTTGTTTTTACCTTTACCTAACCCTTTCAGGGCAATAATTTAATTGATATTTGGGATTTAAGAAAAATGACAGGTCAAGAGTGTCAATTGTTTTATTATATAGCGCCGATCCAGACCCGAGCATTGTCTGGTCAAATTTTTCAAGGATTTAACCATGCTCAAATGTACTCAAATTAATTAGTCAATATCAATATAACAACAATCCAAAATAACAACGATAAATAATCTACCAGTGTGGATTCAATAGGATCAAAAAGGGGCTCATCAAAGATTCCACCAACAGTTAAAGGTGACGCTGGCTTGTTTATATTGTTTGCAGACCATGTCGAATGTTGTGTAATTCTCAATCCATCATGTCTGTGAATATCGGTCTGAATTGAAAAGTTTGAACTTATATTCCTTTTAGAGATCCTTTCTAGGCCCATTTTAATTTTGTCTACTGTTTTGGGGTGGGTTTTTTTAATAGAAATACTTTGCAATAACCAGATAAACCACCACTTGGTACAAAATCACACAATAATTTCCCTATTTATTATTTTATGGGACTTTTGAAGTATAACATGTACAAATCGGAAGCTTTTTCAAATACAAGTACTGAATACTATTATAGTACTAAACCCAGACTAATCAACGAATGACTCTCCTGTCCTCTTTATTCCTAAAAATCGACATGGTAGTGAAAAAGAAGTTTATAATTTCTTGACCATGAAAAATGTGTTGAACATGAGCATCCAATTACAAAAATGAAAAACTTTTTTATTTGCTATTTCCTTTGTCTTGTGGCTTATAAGTTATTTGATGCAAAATGTGTCATATTTAGACCAATCACGGAGTACCGTTCCAAAGCAAAACAGTTGGAAATTATCCAGTATCCATATTCTTTAAACTGTGATAAACTTACAAATACGTCATGTAGCCTATGTGGAGTACTGATACTACATAATAATGTTTGACCAACAAGAAATGATTCTGTTAAAATAATTACAAAAGTTTACAACTCTGAAATAATTTAAACAAAATATTCGATGATAGCATTTTTGATATTGTAAACAAACTGAGATATGCATAATTGTACATAAACATTTCTCAAGAAAGTTATTAATTCAGATAAACTACAAAACTAAAAGAACAGCGCAATTAACTAAAATGTTTTTCATCTACATTAAATCGCCAATTTTAACAAAGTTGTGATTAGCCGTAAAGTGGGTGTGCATGTACACATAGTTCTATAGATATAAAGAGGCGTGGTTTAAACCAAGATGTCATTTCCATCTCTAACTGGGTTACGTAACAACGCCCTGTCTGAGATTGAAACAGGCTCACGGTGTCACAGTTATGGCGTTCCTTAAGTAAACATCGTATGCGGGCGATGCGTATTGACAGCGGAAATGAAATGAAATGGGGTTGAGGATCCTACTGTTCTGCTCTGACTGTGGTATGAGGGAAATTTGGCCCGGGCAGCGACAGTATGACTTACTCTTATATCGTATTCCAAATGTCAAGGGATCTTTTCCGTGCACGTCAATGTGTACACGGGATTTCGGCTTTTCGTCCCATCCGAACCACTAGACAGCTGTCCCCGTCGAGTCCTCCGTCTTGCACCACGGGCAAGGGGACACCACGTCGGAAAATCGAACTACTTAGCCTTCATTATGTGATCGGCGACCTAAATCAGTTAATAAATGGTTGTTTTACCCATGCAACATTAAAAATGGTCAATCGGGCCAAGGAAAAGACAAATAATGGATTCCCAAATATCCAAATTTGGTTTTTGGAAGATCATCCCAACTTGGTTTTAACTTTGACAGAATAATTACAAATATTTTTCTAGATTTTTCATCACATTTACTTCGGTGAACATCCTGGAACAATGCAGTCTTATTATTTTTTATTGCTTCGTAAACGTTTCAACGTGTATCATTTCGAGGTAAAAATTAAGCTTCGGAATCATTTACTGATGTTTCACAGGCACGCAAAGGAGCGTAAACCTAAAATTATTTAGTTAAAGATAAATATTACGTAGGTTGGGTATGCGCTCGATTTCTAGAACACGTGACATCACCTCTTATTCAATTAATTGTTAACATCGCTAACTAACTTCTGTTGTATACTGTTGTATTTCTAGGTTATTTGAATAATATCAAGAAATATTTACTTTTGTAAATAAAGTAGGCCTAATAGGCTAAATCAATGTTATTCCCAAACATCTTATGTACAAGCATAATATATATATTTTTTTAATTCAGATACAGCCCTTCTGGATTTAAAAAAAACCCCAAATAAAATACATTTGTTTCTTAAATGTACTGATGAATAAATATGTCCATATACTTATATAGTAACACCCTGATTTGTTTTGACCTCGCCTGTAACATGCGTCTTTAGCGCACTAATAGCCTTTTATGGTGTGAAAAGCTTGCCTAGATATTGCATGGGTCATATATTATAGGCCTACAAACAGTCCTATTATTGCGTAACGATTTTCATCCATATAAAACCAGATTTTAACCAATGTTTGCAATACCAGAAAAATGAATCACAAAAAAATTCAATAGGGTATTTATTCTTTGAAAGATGAGGAATACCACTGTTTGGAACCGACTTTATGCATCCTGATTGGATCGCCAATTCTGCTGGTAATAATCAAACTGTTTCATAGCAGTAATGCGAAAGACTGTAAAAGATGATTGACCTTTACGATCACGTCCGGTATAGATCTACGTGTGGCGTCACATCATGACGTCGTTGGCACGGGTGTTGTTTAGATGACGTGTTAATACAAACTGGTTCTTGCCAAATTGATGCCTTTTACACAATTACGTCTATTTTATGTAGCTTAAGCATTTACACTAAATAGAAAATATATTTTAAACAGATGTACTTCAAACAGCTTTATTGTTTTTTGATTTGCAGAAGAAAGGGTGAATATTGAGAGCTAATTAACTTGTCCCGATGTCATTCCTATCAGTAATGATGTTGGCGGCCAAGCGAATAAATTGGATGAAAATGTCACCGGAGAGCGTGTATAATACTAAAGGGAAGCAACTCTCCTAATTATAAAGGAGACGGACTCTTTACCTGGATTCAACATTTTCTCAAGTTGGGCTGAACGGAGAACGAAACCATGCCAGTTGACTCAATGATACAACGCGCTAACCATTCATTTACCCCACCCCACCTCACGTAAAAGGGAAGAAACGAGAGAAAGTGAAAATTGCCATGCATGTATATATAGATGAGATGGTGAAATTGAATGGTGGTATTTATTCTACACTTCACAGCATAGGCCGAATTCTCGGGTTGAAAATCCTGCCACCCTCGCTCCCACTAAACCGGTCTATACAATCGGACAATCAATAATGTTGCAATCAATATGTGAACAAAGTTCTCCAATAAAATTTAATAGTTTAAGCTCGAAATAGGCCAGAAATCGATGACTTATTTCTTTATAGTGCTGAGCCATATTTGCGTAGGTTTTTTTTTTAGTTTGCCAGCGAATAAACCATATGAAGACACCGCCCCCCCACCTCCGTACATATTCTGATTTCTTGAAATAATTATAACTGGTAGAGTACTGTAGTCTATCAAGTCCAATACTAATTAACTCCCTGGACAAATACTGGCTCCAGTACATTGGGAAAGTCTAAAGTTAGGCTTTTCTAGATGTGATTTGAGAAATATATTTGGCCACCAAGGATAAATAATGTAGATTTACACTAAAAAAAGTAACACCCTAACACATTTAGTAGTTATTTGTTTCACTGGACTTAGATGTTTGTCTTGCAAATTATACAGATCTCTGATAAAACTGACTTCTTTAATAATGGTATGTGATCATAGTATATTTTACCAAACATTATTTCCATTTCTCCATACAAGAATGGAATTTGACTGTTTTTAATTACAGTCAAGTGTTATTTGAATTCATGTAACCATTGTAAGTTGTTTATATATTGTAGATGCCAAATTGTATTTCTTCCATTTGGGCTATTCCCTGCCAGTTCAGAGCTAGTTCAAATTACATAAGCGTAATATACTCTTAATATTTCTGCAACTTTTTAATAATTTATTTCAAAACATGTTGGGGTTTTTTTTCATTCTTAATCTTAGCTATACACTACATGTATAGTGGCGAAGATAAGAGCAATTTTTGGGAAGAAGCGTGCAAATGATGATACAAGCATCAAATTTAGCGCAATTGTTCTCCAAGGGATACTAATCAAATCTGCCCTATTGGCCAATGGAAAATCCAAGATGGTGGCCATTTTTCAAAATGGCCGTCAAAACGGCTACCGGAAGTTGATGTTTTGCTTAGAAATATTTGTAGTTGTCCGATTTGCGTGATCTAAGTGTCAATTTCTATGTTTTAAAGCCCGCTGAACTACAATTCCCTATTCAAAATGTACTCGGAGACACATTTTCACAAGAAAAGCACTCTGAGACATATTTGATATTATATATAATATATTTTACACACAATATACATATACATGAAATCTATTTTATTTTTATAACAAATTTACATTAAAAACACGATTTTCTGTCTCTCTTCATACGCCGAGACATATTTTTCTCACTTCGCATGTTTATTCATGAGTTTCATAAACCGCTTTGGCTGGCGGGCTAAACTAGACGTGGGTAGCACACAGACGGTCTCTGTGTGCCATGGACTACATTGGCCCGAAAATTCCAAGAGCTCTTTGATGATGGTCTTGAAATTCCCAGGGGTGATTGTCGGGCACTACCAAGGCACATTGGTGACATCACTGCTGTTAAACCCAGTATGGGGTTAAGTGTCAGCTAAGTAGGAAATGCAGTAACTTTGCATCAACGTACTAGTATCCCAAATGCTGCCTAATCAACCCAAGATAAGTAAAAACTAATGATTTTATTAAAATTACACCTAGAAGCAATGGCCTTGTTGTATTCCTTGTAATCTCCTTTCATATGAAGGCATTTTTCCAATCAAATCGACTGGTCCAATATCATCAAAATATCTTTTGGGGCTCTCTTACACTACTTCTCTACACGAATGGAACGTTTAATTGGTTCATTAGATTTCTGTAAGTCCCGGCTGTGAGCGATTGCCAAGGAAAATCGTGCACATGGCCTTGTTTACAAATGCAATGACCTGGCACTTGACCCCAGAACTTTTCACCGTAACCCCGCGAGTACGACCGCTGATTGGTCAAATTTTAAATAGCTGCACAGTATCCAACTGACACCTACGTAAATATGGCTCCGCACTATAAAGAAAGTCAGCAATTTCTTGCTTATTTCGAGCTTAAACTATCAAATTTACAAACTTTGTTGACATATTGATTGCACCATTATTCGATTGTCCGATTTTATAGACCGGTTTAGCAGCAGCGAAGGTCACAGTATTTCCAACCCGCGAATTCGGCCTAAAATACCTACCTGTTAAAGCCCCAATAACACTCTTGTTGTAACTGAAAAATATGTCCCAATCTTCATTCTGGTCAACAAATCGTATTATTTTAGAATATTCCAATTAAATGATGATATAAATTTCAACTTAACACACCTAATTTAAAAAATTGGAAAAATTCAACCAATTGATTTGAAAAGTCTAACGTAAACCTTTTCAAATGTGACTTGTATTTTAAAATATTTTCGAACCCTCTGGACAAGTAAAATAGGTTGTAATAGATAATTTACACAACAGGTAGGACATTTAAACATCTAGTACTTAGAATAAGGCTATTATTTATTTTCTGGAGCTACCAAGCCAGCAAGAATGTTATTGTCCCTTTAAACCGCGACGTGATTTTGCAATATGTTTTCAGGGTTGTCTCTGCTGTAACAGTTGCCGATAATAGGATGTGAATAACTACTGACACATTAGCCCCCGTGATTAGATTTTCCAGTCAATGCGACATAATGTCACAATTTCATTATTTCAAACCATGGTATTTAAAGAGCACCATTTTATTGCGACTATGATTCGACGTAAATATGAAATACACATTAAATATTAAAGGTGCATTACGTAAGATCTAAATCTGCCTAATGCAGGTCTTTTTTCTGGATTCAGATCTTAACCCACACTCTAGGTGATCGGATGGCTAAGATATTGAGTGGATTAGACAATGTCAGCGTGACGATTGCACAACTGTGAGAGAGAAAAATTGGGTTTAACGTCCACTCGACACAAACTAGGTCATTTTGAGACTAACATATGGTTTCATTTTATTTCAATAATTCGCTTGCGCGTAGGGGGTCTTTAGCAGTGGGAGGAAACCGGAGTGCCCGGAGGAAACGCACGACGTTGAGAAGGCGTCCCTATCTCCATGCCACATACGCTCACACCAGGGCTCGAAACCACAGCCGCAAGCCAGAAATGACCGCCCAGCTAGAGGTAGAAGCGCAGCACTCTAGACCACTAGCCCCCCCCCCCCGGCACAAGTGAGCAATCAAGATAATCTTGAAACAGTCATAATACATGTAGTAATTTGACAGAAATAATTATCAATATATAAATTCATTTTTCATTATATATTTTTAAACTAAATAGCAAAAATGACAAGGTCCTTATCTAAATCTTACACAATTCATCTTTAAAATTGCACAATTAATACAGAAACAAGATATAGTTCGACATTGACACTTTCGCCAAAGAAATGACATGCGCTGCATAAAATCGCGCCAGGCAAATTTCATTTTAAAAAAATGTTTAGACACTCGATCGATAAAATAGAGGTGGTTGTTGCTATTTTGGACCAGCATTTGATCGATATGGGCCCACAAAATTTTAAAAGCTAGTCGTTACCCAGTCAAAACATTAGACAGAAAAGATCACGAAGACATATTAAGTGGTTATTTCAACGACCAACACGAAATGACATAATTGAAGAATAATTATTATAAATTAGTCTAGCTTGTCTCTAAAAACGGCCTAGATTGCAAATTGTGTAGCTGCTTTGTAATTTCCCGATTTTTAAAATAATATGAGTATGGAAATTATTTGAATGTACTTTTCAAACAATTTCATATTTGTCCGATTAAGGTTTTTTAGTCGAATGAATGAAGCGGGGGCATCGTCGCATAATTTATGAGACGCGTTTGGGGAGGAGGTGGGAGTATGTTAAATGACAACCATCGAATAGATTGGTAAAATATTAATTTCTAGCATTGTACATCTCTAAATAATTGTGTTGGATCGCATTTGACGTCTATTTAGCTTTCGGGGTAAGGTAGGGGTACAAATGTATTTTTGGTAACATAAGCCAGGCGGTTCGAAAATGGTATTCTGCTGTATTTTTCAGTATACTGATTTAAGCCTTGAACAAGATGTTGAAGACATGACCTTGGGAGAAAATATAATTTCCTTAGCCTGAGCAAAGTAACCAAATCTGGAATTTAATTGTTTTAGATTATAATATTCATGTGGAAAATCTGTTGATAATTGTGTCGACTGTTCGATTACAAACTGACCATGCATGAACAAGGTATGGGAGAGAGAGAGGGAGAGAGAGAGAGAGAGAGAGAGAGATGGGGTTTAACGTCCACTCGACACAAACTAGGTCATCTCGGGACTAACATATGGTTTTTCAATTTTATTTCAATAATTCGCTTGCGCGTAGGGGTCTTTAGCAGTCGGATGAAACCGGAGTGCCCGGAGGAAACCCACAAGGTTTAGAAGGCGCCCCTATCTCCATGTCACATACGCTCACACCAGGGATCGAAACCACAGCCGCAAGCCAGCTAAAGGTCGAAGCGCGACACTCTAGACCACTAGGCCATCCCAACCCCCCGAACAAGGTATGGACAGTGTATGTATTTTCAACTGTTTGGCAACCATATTGGATTTACAAAAATCATTCAAATCGATATTTTGAATTTCAAATTGGTACTTTTCCGTTTTCACTTTGAAATTTGTCCTACTTTTGACCTTCCATCTGGTGACCTAATCCTTCAATGATTCTTGACCTTTGTATATGTGATAACCCTGATGTCTACGTCATGTACTATTAATCAATATCAAAAAGTTCGATGCTGAAGTATAACTTCTGGTTTTATTAACAGTGTTACGTGGTTTCTTCACCTGTCGGAAACAAAGCAATTCAGCATTAAAATACATCGCCCATATAAATTATAACTGGCATTTTCATTGTTATAATGACGCCAGTGTACAGCCAGTAGTAAATATGCAGGATATTACGTGAAGGCCTTGTTTAAGATGTACGTTGTTAAAGCGAGAACAAGCCAAAGGTAGTTTAAGCAGAATATTACATACATCACTTCCCAGACAGTTTCACATTAGTACATCAACTGTGGTCAGCGGTTCTTTAGTCGATTGGCATGATAGTTCCCCGCACTGTATACCCTCATAAGTATTACAAAAGAGAAGTGGTATCAAGTCGAAGTGTTCTAGTGAACAGACCCTGTCATGTGCGCAACTCTTAATAAAACCGGAAGTTATACGTTATACGCAACTCTTAATAAAACCGGAAGTTATACGTCAAGACCGAACTTTTGGATATATACTGTTAGTTGACACCAGGGCCAATGACCATCATATATAAAAAAGGTCAAGAGTCATTTGAAATGAAAGTTAGGTCATCAGAGTCGAAAATAATTGAAATTGAAAGCGAAAGTAAACAAAATCGAAATTCAAAACTGGGCTTCCTAAGAATTGTTGCTACTTGGAGCAGATTCAGAGCAAAAGAATGTTTCAAAAATCTAAATCAAAATGGCGGTTAAATCGATTTCAATATTTTTATGCCTTATTCCTACCAAGTGTACACCATCTTGGATGTCGAAAAAAAAAGGATAAAGGAAACCTTTGGAAATCATTATTGCTAAAACTAATCGAGCGAACTCCAGAATTTCGAAGCCCATATATGGAATTCGTCCAAAGAATCCAAAATTGAAAACCCTAAGAAGATCCTTTGAGCAATAACCGAGATATGAGCGATCTGATACTATTTCTTCTCCTATCCGTAAACGTTCTGTTTTTCAAAACTGAGCCAATTTATATTTAATAAATAGATCCGTGGCATACTCCCCACAGAGTTCCGTTTGATTAGACCTAACCCCACTACTCACTGCTGCAAATAGAGCATTATTAATGGTTAACAGTCTCATTAACAACCAATGGCTTTATGCGTAACAAAATCGTTAAATTTGAAACACAGTTCCAAATTGGACCAAATATGTTTACATAACGCAACGTCATGACTCACGATTTTATTATACCCAATTTACCAGAGTTGGCAGAATATTGTAGGAAAATTAATTGTGTGACAAACGAGGCTATCAACAACGTAAACAATGCTTTATGAATACGAACAATACTTTCACCGTTTTTAATACCTTAAAGTAGCTAAGTCTCTAA
This sequence comes from Patella caerulea, assembly GCA_036850965.1. Classification (NCBI taxonomy): domain Eukaryota; kingdom Metazoa; phylum Mollusca; class Gastropoda; family Patellidae; genus Patella; species Patella caerulea. The sequence goes on from JAZGQO010000011.1 coordinate 23,106,550, forward strand.
CACAACATCATCCAAAATCTTCAACTTTGAAAACACGAATTATTTGTCAATTTAAATCAACATTGATGTCGTGATCTTACCGATAAAAGACGGGCTTCTGATATCCAAAATTTAAGACAAAATAAACATTTTACCATTGGTACACGAATCGTGTACCATAAAATGCGTTTCAGCCCCAGTTCTAGAAAGAGACTCGGGGAACGAGGCTATACAAATTGCACCAAATCAAACGGGATATGTACACTGCACAGGTGCGGATCCAGGATTTTTTGAAGGGGGGGGGGTAGGTTTGATAATTGCTTAACTAATTGCGCCCAACCGATAATTTGGTAAATTAGATTCAATTTGGTTCATTCTGACGTATTTCCGGAAGGTAAATTCCAAAATAACAGGTCTAAATCGCCAATAAAATCGCTTTAAAAAATTTTCAAGCCTGAGCAGGGGGGGGGGTCCGGACCCCCTGGATCCCCCCTCTGGATCCGCGCCTGCTGCAATAACCTGACGCTAGAAATTTGCTTCCGATTATTTAACTGATTTGAACTTTAAATCACTGTCAAAAGTTTTAGGGAAGACCCCTTAGTAAACGAAGAGGTGTCATGTTCCACAGTCTACTTCTTTACTGTGGAAAAGGGTGGGGCTTCATCTACTAAAGTGGAGACCATGTCGGCATGTATCTGTTTCACGGCTAGTCTTTTTAGCTGCCATATAGTCAGTTTTGTCCATTTCAGGGATTTCAATGTGCATAGGTACACACTCTCGTCAATTACGAAAACAATAATAACACAACAGCTGTAGTTCTTACCTCTGATTCATTCCGTGACTGTACTTGTTGGTGGCAAAATTTTGTTCCATCCAACCCAATTGGCCTATCCTTTTAAGGCTTAGAACTTTTCACCTAGTCCTCCTAAGCAGGAGGTCAACAATATATAAGCCCATTAACTTCTAAGCATATAAAAATTTTGTTATGTGGATCCGCGCCTGCTGCAATAACCTGACGCTAGAAATTTGCTTCCGATTATTTTGCGGAACAAAACTGATTTGAACTTTAAATCACTGTCCAAAGTTTTAGGGAAGACCCCTTAGTAAACGAAGAGGTGTCATGTTCCTGTACATGGGATACATTTGATTGGACGGGGAGAATACACACACTCCCTCAAAAGCTCAAGTATCAAAAATCACAAACCTTGGGGGGTTGGGATGGCCTAGTGGTCTAGAGTACCGCGCTTCGACCTCTAGCTGGCCGGTCACCTCTGGCTTGCGGCTGTGGTTTCGAGCCGTAGTGTGAGCGTATGTGGCATGGTGATAGGGGCGCCTTCTCAACCTCGTGGGTTTCCTCCGGGCACTCCGGTTTCCTCTCGCAGCAAAGACCCCTGCGCGTGCGCTAAGATAATGAAAATGAAAACTAAGACTTGTCTGCGATATCACCTTCGGTGGAAGCGGACGTTAAACACCAAGAACAACAACAAATCACAAGCCAATCCAGCAATGGGCAGAGAGGGATTTCTCGGACCATTGCTTCAGGAATATGTATTCGTGGTGGCATGGGATTGTCTTGTGTGTGTGAATATACTTGGATACCCCCACCCCACCCCCCACCAAAAGAAAAAAAAAATTACATAGTAAAATCTATATATGTCTTACATTTTGAAATCTAAAGGGTTATGTTAAACAGTGTAAAAATTAAAACACAAACACTTATGATGTTTAATCCATTTATAATACGCAAAATACTTTAAATATCTATACAACTTTCTTGTAAATATTAATGTGTGTATATGTATATTAGTAGGGGAGCTAGCTGGCCGTTGTTTCTAAACTCGCGGACAAAATTGGCACTATGCCTAACGGAGGAACCATAATGGCCGACGATCAGAATGGGAATTCTTAAGTTGTACGTCCCCAAGGGATTGTTTATTTCAAATATGATTCTTGTTTCAACAGATGGGTATGGTTCCAAAGCAAATAAAACGCCACTTCAGAACAAACAATCCCTTGGGTTCCTACTCCCGAGCGGATTCCAAATTGAACACATACGATATCCCGGTAGAAGACTGATTGTTTCAAGCATGGCGGGCACAATTCTCCTTTCGCGAGAATAGTGCTACAATTGACCAATAAATAAAAAGTACCCGTCGGAAAAGAATATCATTTGGTTTCTGTACTTCAGAACGTCCCCTACTGAAACGGTCGTATTTCAAACTATCATCTCATCATCTCCCTGTTATATTCAGGCTCACACAAACTGTCCACCTAAGATGCACGTGCATACAGGTAGTATATAAACCTTACAATCTGGGACCTATTTCACAAAATTTTAACTATGATAAGATCTCAAGTTTAGTTATTTGATTGGACAATATTAAATTGATTTTAGTTCTTAGCCAACCAAAATTGAAGTATCTGCTAAAATTTGGATTTTATCTGCAGTTAAAATTTCGTAAAACAGGGCCCTGGTTTGTTTGGGAGATGGATTATGACAATTAGACCGGAGGACTCGATACTGCCACTGGGTACTTGGGTGAGTGAAATTATTATGCTTTTAACTTTGGTTTCTTGGGTTGCTCTGTGCAGGATTCGTATAGTTTACTCATCGTTGTATATTTTGTTAGTATGAGTAAATAATTCATGTAGAAATGTTGACTAATGTAACAGGTCCCTTTTGGGTATTTACTGATAGATGTTAAAAAGTGTCAACTTCAGTTGTTGATGAATGGCATCGTCTATGAGTAGTCGCCGGTAAATAGTATTGTCTATGAGTAGTCGCCGGTAAATAGTATCATCATTGTATGGTCTTTCCGATGGATGGGTGGACAGTTTGTTCTGTGAATGGTATCTTCTATGAATAGTCGATGCAGGTCTTTCCGATGGGTGGACGGTTTGGTCTGTCAATGGTATCGTCTATGAGTAACCGACGGTAAATGGTATCATCGATATATGGTCTTTCCGATGGGTGGACTGTTTGTTATGTAAATGGCATCGTCTATAAGAATTTGTCGCCGACTACTCATAGACGATACCATTCATCAAAGTTAAGTGAACACTTATCATCTATCAGTATTCAGTAGGTACACAAAGGGGGCCTGTAACGGTAGTCGACATTTGTACATGAATTATTTACTCATACTAACAAAATATACAACGATGAGTAAAATGTACGATGTGCAACTTAAGAATTCCCATTCCGACCATCGGCCGCCATGGTGCCTCGGTTGGGCATAGTGCCAATTTAGTCCGCAATGGTAAGCCTTTGAAATAGGTTTATCCAGGGCAACACAGGTAGGTTTCATTAGTGAAAGATATTCTTCACAACTCCGTTGAGAGAGAGGGTGAGAGTGGGGGGGGGGGGGTGTAACGTCCACTCGACACAAATTAAGTAACATGGTTTAATTTTATTTCAATAATTCCCTTGTGCGTAGGGGTAAACAAATGTTAAAGTTACAAATGTCGAAATACAACAGCAAATGAAGAAATAGAAATTAAGGACTATGAATTAAGAACTAAGGGTTAAACACAGAATAAAGAGTTCTTTCGTCTTCCAAAGATGTGAGTATAAAAATGAATAAAAGAATTGCAAAAACAGAAATTTCCTGACGTAAGCCGACAAGGAACTTGTCACGGGTTGTTTGTAACCTATGCAGAACAATAATTGTCTGGCGATTCTGGTGGGACGAACGAAGTCATGTGCAACGGCTTGGTACACGCAGATGAAACGTTCATGATATAAGTAGGTTGATATGCCAGGCTGGACCTACTTTTTGTACTAGTCGTTGAGTAAGCGAGACCAAACCGTTTCAGTCATTAAATACGGTTAGAAATGGTCTGGGGCCGGTTGCTCAAAACGAAGTTATTATAACGATCCGGTAAAGTAACGGATCGTTATCTTTCACGTGTCGTTTGTTAACGGTCCGTTAAATTTCTGTTGCTGGAAAGTCAATTTCATTATCTGTTTACGGATCTTCCAGCAACAACATTTCTCTCCGTTTAAGTTAACGATCCATTTACTCCATGTTAACGGATCGTTAAAGGTTAACAGAGCTTTGGGCAACCGACCCCAGGTGCTAAAATAGGTCGTTAATTAAAGCAACAATTTCATATTTTTAAGTTATATTTTTAAAATGTATTAAAATAAAGCCCTAAAATAGATGGTATCTATAAACAGTCCTGCAGTGTAAAAGAATAATCCTAGTAATCCAATAATTCACTATTGCCATTTGAGAAATTGCCATTTTCAACTTCAAACGCTTGAAGATAGCTATTCCATGGGCAATAGAAAAACAGGGGGGAGGTAATTGTGTTATTAATTCCGGTATCAATGATTTTTAAGTGCGGGGAATAATGCCTATGATCGCATAATAGGTCGTTAATTAAAGCTACAATTTCATATTTTTAAGTGTATTTAAATAAAGCCCTATATGGTATCTATAAACAGCCTTATTAATCCAATAACTCACTATTGCCAGTTGAGAAATTGGCAAAAATATATCATTTTCAACTTCAAATTCAAAAATGAATTGAAATGGGGTTTAAAGTCCTACTCCTCTTCTGCACCTAATCTGGGCTAATTAAAGACGGACATACACCATACAGTCTGCTATGAGGGAAATTTTGTCCTTGTCAGCCCTCCGTTCTGCATCACTGACAAGGGGAAACCACGCCGGAAAATCGAGATGCACTTTCTCGGCCAATGCAGGGATCGAACACTCCACCTCCAAGCTAGCGAGCCAGTGCCTTACCCACTTAGCCACGTGATCACCAACGTCAAATTCAAACGTTTGAAGATAGCTATTCCAGTGGGGGGGGGGGATAAAAAAAACCAAAGGAGGTAATTGTGTTATTATTATTTCCGGTGTCAATGATTTTTAAGTACGGGGGATAATGCCTATGATCGTATAATAGTGAGTTGACAACCTAAATTATTGTCACTATTGAGCAAAAGACAGAAATAATTATGTTTTGACTTTCTTAGAAAATATAACAGCGATGAGCCTCAGCGAGCCTATTCCGAATTTAGCCTATTGGTCCATCGTCCTAATTTGGCTTGTCGCCAGAATTGAAAATTTCCAAGCTTGTCAGAAATTTCCAAATTATTAGAATCATAGGAATGGTCTTAAAACAAACGTTATTAATATAATAAGCTAATAATAAGGCTACACCAGCCATCGATAATGCCAGTGCATTATATATAACATTTAAAAATATAGCACTCGTTCCTTTTAAAACAAAATAATTAAATTAGTTGCAACTAAATTAATGAAATTGAAATAATGCTCACCGTTGGCGTTGTTCTTTGAAGCCTGTCGACGTCGTCTGCCCGAGATAAAGAACGCTAGGAAGCCCGTCGTTATAAAGTCATTGTGTATTGGTTAGCCTTATTTACGTTTAGCCAATCGCTTGACCTAGCGTTATCGATCTCATCACCCGTTTGATTCGTGTATTACGTCGGGCAAATATTTTCTTTTTGCAATACACAAAAACAACGTCAAGATGGGCCGTTGACGCCTTATTAAAACGGAATAGCCTTAATATGAAATGAAGTAAGGTTAATTCTAGAATCGGATTAAGATGTGTTGTGACAATAGATTTTGAATTATTATTTTATTGTGATTATGATTGAAATATTTTTTGTTCAAAAGTTGACATAGAAAATCAAGTCTACATGATATGTAGGGCCTTTTGTGTTTTTCTTAAATTGAAGAGTATGAAAGTGTGCTGCTAGAAATTGTTTATTTGATTGAATCGTATTTTATGTGATTGAAATGTTAGAAAAGGCACCATAAGTGTAAGTAAAGATGTCATTTTATATTTGTCCATCGATAATATGTAAAATCTCTGGATTATTGTACGAATATTGTCATTTTGAAATTTTCACACACGACACATGGTGTGATAAAAATCCGCGCCGATGAACTTTTTTGAACCACGGAAAGTAACTCCATTTTGTGAACCTCTCAAATAGAGATCAGACCAACTCGTTTTCTTGATTGTAATTTTTTAAATGTTTGTATCTTTTCAGTTCGAATTATGTGCTGTTTGTTTTTACTGTTTGTTTTTGCTGTTTTTCTTTCCTGTTGAATATGATTGCATATTCGTGTTTGAAGAACTCTCGTAGTGCGAACTGTATAGTTTTAAATAAAGAATTAAACAGTGATCAATACTGAAATTTGGTGACTTTATAATAAACAATTTTTGACAACCACAAGATGATCGGTCTAAACGAACTTTATAAATGCAATAGTTCTTTCACTGAAGCCAAACTTCGTGTTTTAATTAAGAAGATGGCTAATAATAACCGATTCGTGTAGCCTCCCCCCAGAAAAATTTGGTAAATTAGATTCAATTTGGTGCATTCTGACGTATTTCCGGAAGGTAAATTCCAAAATTACAGGTCTAAAAGTCGCGATTAAAATCGCATAAAAAATGTTCAAGTCTGAGCAGGGGGGGGGGGGTTCTGGACCCCCCCCCCCCTCTGGATCCGCTTGCGCCGGTAATTTGACTCCAGCGTTGTAAAACAGTCATAAAAGGTCTTTCATTTGCCCCTACATGAAGGTCTGCTCATGTCTGGGTGGGTTGACCTTAGTTCAGGTCAGAACGTAGGTCTCATTACACTTGCCAAGTAATAAGACCTACGTTCAGATCTGAACTAGGCTGACTTCTCATCGAATTGATAATTTGTCTATGATAGAAAAAAATCCCAATTGTTTTGGGCCTGCATTTTTATTCTATTATTTGGTATCGTTTCTTCAAGCCTATATTTCAATAAAGTATTGTAAAGCATATGCACACTCAAAATCGATCGGCACTATCTGTAGGCCTACCCAATACCAGTCACATTAATGAAAATCGACAATGCATAATGTATCTTTCTTATCAATCTTTTCAGTCATACTAAATGTTGTACACATACGAGGACCGGTTGTGAAGGTTCTACGCCAATCTCTAAAAGATCTGTACAAAGTCCATGCTTTCCATTTATTTTTCGACATAGCCCCATTCGACGTGTACTTTTGCCGATGCCGGTCAAGAAGAAATTCTCTTCAGACACAGTAAAAAAAAACGTCATTCACAGCTGACTTAACATCATCATTACTAGTAAAATGACTACCTTTTTCATTTTTGGAAACAAGTTACAAATCTGAATAAAAAATTATCAGGATTTAATTAGAAACGGCGCAGATTGTCACGAGAGCTATGACATCAATCTTTCGGGACCATTTGTCTTTCTTAACTCGTTGGAAATGAGAGATGCCCACAATACTGGCAATACGATGAGTGGTCAATCGACGATCAGCTATCAACATGTCATGCATCGGAGTAACGTTTTCTTGTTCAATGCTCTCTCTATGGCGCTTTAATTCCACAGTCTACTTCTTTACTGTGGAAAAGGGTGGGGCTTCATCTACTAAAGTGGAGACCATGTCGGCATGTATCTGTTTCACGGCTAGTCTTTTTAGCTGCCATATAGTCAGTTTTGTCCATTTCAGGGATTTCAATGTGCATAGGTACACACGCTCGTCAATTACGAAAACACAACAGCTGTAGTTCTTACCTCTGATTCATTCCGTGACTGTACTTGTTAGTGGCAAAAGTTTGTTCCATCCAACCCAATTGGCCTATCCTTTTAAGGCTTAGAACTTTTCACCTAGTCCTCCTAAGCAGGAGGTCAACAATATATAAGCCCATTAACTTCTAAGCATATAAAAATTTTGTTATGTGTAATTAATAATTTCTATACTTAATAAACACTGCTGATGGTTAGTGATCAGAAATTATAGTCAGCTTAGTTACACAGCCTCCTGGTTTTTTTCCATAATAAGGAACATAATTATAATTATTTACCAAGTGAAACATTTTAAGACACAAGATAATGAATAGATAAAACTCTTGTTATTACAACGATTCAAAAATTATACAAAATGAAAGTTACATATTGCAATTAATTTAATATACATTCAGTGATTTAAAAAAACAAACTTATGTACACTAAAAATGAAATTACAAAAACTAAGCACTGTAGATCTTGCATGCATTTGCTAAAAACATATTATTATATACAAATCAACTCTAATAAATACATAAATTATGCACATCTAATAATGATAATTTGGTACAATTATGAAAGCTTTGATATAAATTATATACATAAATAATAGAATTTCATTCTGAGAGTGTTTCCTCTACCAAACTGAAAGTGGAAGCATTATGGAAATAGATTTTTTTTATATACATAGTATAAATAGATATTCTGATATTTAAAGCTGATGTTCACCTTGCTAAACAAACAACGAGAAATGTGACAACTGCTGGATCGAGCTAGATGTGTAACTACTGCATACACTAGCAATTATACAAGATGCAATCTGCAGTGTTTCCAGCTATGTTTTGGGCAATAAAGGTTCATTATGATAAAGAAATGCAAACTGGACCTGGAAAAGAATTATCTTAAGAATAAATTATTTGTAACTTATTTGCAGAAATTCTTTGCCTGTGCAAGTTAAAAATGTACTTTCACAAAAGTATTTATAGGGTAGTTATTTCCAATAAAAGAATGGCAAATTGGTATACATAGCAAGCAGAGATACATAATCTTACTCAAAAGATACTGAATTCTGTGAAAAAGATTCATAATATAAATAAAAGCTGAAATTGAAACATCCCTCAATCAACTCAAATGACAAATAAGGAGGCTTTAATAGATTTTTACAGCTTGTATAGCTCCTTATGAGTAAAATGTTTTGAGAGGGATTTGTAGTAAACTTTTGATAAATTAATTTTGAGTACAAATTTATCATCAAATCGCTAAGCTAATCAAGTCTACTCTATACCAACTTTCTTTGTAACATTCCTTTATGATTATGCAGAGCATTGGCGGTTGTAAGGTCTGTCATTGAGTCAGGTTTTGGTTTCGATGCTAAGCCTATATGTCTCCTGCTCACTTTCGTAATTATTTTTCTTGGGGTCCTCGGGTTTCTTCCCATTGCCAAAGAGCACTACACAAAAGCGTTTTTTTGAAATCTAATTGTACCATAACATATGTTAATCATGAAATGACCAAGTTGAGTCGATGTTAGATTCCATTTCACTTTCTCTAATATCTAATGATTTATACATGCAAGGATCCTACTAATCACCAAAAGGTGACCGACAAGGAAAACTATATATGCATATTCTACACATAAAAAAAATTATGGATAAATGAGATTTACAGAATAAAATGTTCTTGTCAAAATTTCGATTATCCATAATTTTGGCACTTAATTGTTCATTTCAGGGCTATCAGCAAAAGACTCTGCTCAGTATCATAGTCACACGCTTTTTAGATCACCAGTCTTTTCTAGACTGGATTACTGCAACTCTTGTCAGTTCTTGTAGGTGATAAGTTGTACCAATTAAATGGGAATTAGTCAATACACTAACTCATACTATTATGTGACATCATCATGTACTCAGGATATCTAGTCTTGGATGACATCAAGCATGTTAAAATTTAATTAAACAATGTCAAGACTGAAGTTTTTCTTGTTGGTACAAAAAATAAACTAAGGAAATTGAATCATTTGAGGGCTAGAGAAAATTGATTCATTTTAGGGCTACAGAAAATTGATTCATTTTAGGGCTACAGAAAATTGATTCATTTTAGGGCTACAGAAAATTGTTCATTTCAGGGCTATCGGTAATATCAGACATCTCTTAGCAAAAGACTCTGCTCAGTATCACAGTCACACGCTCTTTAGATCACCAGTCTTTTCTAGACTGGATTACTGCAACAGCATCTTAAGTGGTCTAAATCGCAACTTAATATCAAAACTACAAATTATGCAAAATACTACTGTCGGGATAGTCAGTTGTACTTCAAAACATGACAGGCTTTTATGATACAGCATGCACGTGCTCTACCCCCCCATTTTGGGATAAACATATGGTTCAATTTTTTTCAATTATTTGCTTGTGCATTAGGGTCTTTAACAGTGGGACGAAACCATAAGACCCGGGAAAACACCACAAGGTTGGACAGGTGACCTTACTCCTTGTCACATACATCCAGGGAATCGAAACCACGCCAGTTGACTCAAAGATACAACGTGCATGTGGTCACCATTCAGTCATCCAACCCACAATTCCCAAATTCAACATTCATTAAGGAAAAATAAAAATCATTGGATATGGTCATGCCACAATTTTATCCAAGTTATTGTAAAATTAGAGACAAGTATTTTAAATTATTCAGTAACTGTAATAAATCTTCATCTATTGCACACCAAATGAAATTTGAAAATCCTTTAGTTTTTGTTATTCCATCAAGCGATATCACGTACACTGATTGGATGTCATTACTTAATAGTTGTACTGAATGAAGAACTTCACTTTGATTATCACATTATGTGATATACATATCATGTGTAAATCAGCACTAATAAAATAGTAATCACTGAGTAATCACTAACAATAATATCAAATTAAATGATTACTATGATTTATCTACAAGGAATGGTTCCTGCTTCTCCTCGGATGCATCACTGAGATCCAAACTTGCCTGCACTGTTATGTGGACTCTTCTGCCCCTCTATTCCTATCGCGTGTGAGGTTTTATCGTCCTCTTCTTGGGATTATTAACAATAATATCACATGGTTTCAGTGGTTATATGTTATGTATTAACATCAATGTCTTGTTTTCTGAGGAGTTGACGATGTGGATGAGGAACGACTACTGGAACTGGAGACGTTTCGTGTCCGTTTACTAACAGATCGATGAAATATACTGTTCGATATAGATACCACAGGGGCAAACAGTTTTAAAGGAAATTCACTGCAAGAAAACAAATCAAATAATTAGTTAGCTACATAAATTACATAATGGATAAGAATCACAAAGATGATCAATTACACTAAGAAAATTTAAATTGAATCTATACAGCTATCAAGACTAATTTTTCATGGTTTATTCAATGGTAAAATGTACAAAAATTGAATCGTAATCATTTAATTTGACAGAATTAAATTAAAATATCAGCAGGTCAATAGATAATCTTGTGGCTTAATAAATTCATCAAATTGTAAAGATAGGTTGCCAGGAAATGAAATATAAACCAACAGCAGCTAAATCGTCTGGGCAGTCAACAACAAGAGTTGCTGATATTTTTACTTTTGTTTGTAATTGTAATGAAACATTTATATTTCACCAAAATCTGATTAAGAGTAACAAATCATTACGTAATTATCAGAATATCATTAGAAATTGTTTGGTTTCATGAATTTAACTGTTCAAGTTATCAAAAATCATAGTAAATTAATATACCTTGTAAATCTGTGTATCAATCTAAAGTTAAACACTGTATCAATATAAAGTCAATGGATATTAACTTTAGCCCCTAGAGCGACAATGATAGACAAACACATTTCAATGTCGGTGTATGAAAACTGAATATAACTGATCTATTTTTGACTGATATTCCTTCTAGAGATTAAACAGATACAATATTGTAGATTCAAAATAATGATCATATCTATAACATTAACAATGAAAAAAAACTTACAATGGTTCTGTAGGTTCAACTGCCTCATTAGCACTAATTATAACAAGTGGAAATATAATGGAGAATATACAGCCACTGCAATATAAACATAGTACACCTACTGAGTTACAGATCTATAATTTACATAAGACACTATAACATACTTTATATCACATATCTATCTTGCCTTGTACAAAATACATCTCTAATTAGTAATAAATATAGACTCTTAATAAATATACTTATATCCACATCATCCCATATTAGCATTCATGTGATATTATTCTCTATACCTGTCCCATTCAACCATCATTTAGGATGTATGTTTGATTTGAAGATTTGAAAGAAAAAAGATATATGTTTGATGAATATATATTGTCCAATTTGGTTTTTGAGCGATAATATTTGTACGTAATTCATAATACACTCTCTAATATACGTTTTATATTACCTTGAAGTACAATACACTATACACAATAAACAAGCTGCTGCCAGGCAGATACGCCGCCATTTTGCAAGAGATGGATTGCGAACAAGCTAATCAAAAAGATTTTTTGTACAATTAAGGGCCATAATTCAGGAAGTTACCATCTGATAAGCGGTAACAGGAAACCAGATCTTTAGGTTATAACAATATATTTCAATGTTAAAAGTGATTTTTTCAAGGGCCATAATTCAGGAAGTTACAATCTGATATGTGCGAATATTAAAGCGAACAATAGTTCTTTGGGTTATGAACATGTATTTCAAGTTTTATCAAAATCCGATCAAAATTGTGTCCTATTACACTAATACCATACCATTACACTATTTTCTAACGAGGGTCAGCCACTTTGTTCGGCAGTTTTGGTAATAATTGTTACCTCTGGAGGGACCACAAGCTAAAAACGCGATTTTTCCAACAATCAGGGGCCATAATTCGGAAGTTACATCCGCTATGCGAAAACACTGAAAGGAACCAACATGCATTTTAAGTTTCAGCAAAATTAGAGGAAAGTTATGTCCTATAGAGTGTCCACAAGCTAAAAGCTAGATTTTTAGTACAATCAGGGGCCATAATTCATGAAGTTATGGTCCAATTTATATCAATATCGAAAGGAACTGAAATCTTTGGGAGATATATTTTAAGTTTCGACAAAATTGAAAAATATTGTGACCTGTATAGTGTCCATACAGAAATTGGGGACGGACATGGGCGACTACAATATACGCCTACATGAAAATGTGGGCTTATAACAACAGACTATATAACATACTTTACTAGCATATATCATCTATATTATTTTATATACATTACATCTCTAAAACATACTCTCTTATAGTCATATTACACAGGGAGCCATGTCAGTCCAGTGAGTAAGGGACTATCTTACTAACTAGAACGTCCATTTCAATCCAGGTGTTGGCCAAGAAAGTTTGACAGGATTTTCCAGCATGGTTTCCCCTTGTTAGTTAGCCTGGCAATGAACAGCGTCTAGTTATTTGGATGGGGTAAAAAATTATGGCCCTGAGTACATGTGAGCTTGCATGTAAAGGAATCTTTTACAGTTTGAATTATAGAAAGCAAAATGTATCTTACACACTACTACTACTACCTGGTATTTTAACGTCCGCTTCCACAGAAGTGATATCGCAGACAAGACATAGGAGAGCCGAGTATCTTACACAAAATACATTACACCTCTAATAAATTGACTCTGTACATCACAATCTTTATACTCAATACACATTACACCTATAATAGACTCTCTAATATACCTCACACATCTCTATTGTACAATATACATTATACCTCAAATACACATGGACTCTATATTCTACAATATACCTTATATCACAGTGCTCTATACACAATATACATATACCTCTAATACAAACAGACTCTAACATGCATTATATTACATCTCTAATATATCACACATCTCTATACACAATATGCATTACACTTATAATACACATAGACTCTCTAATATACCTTGTATCAGTATCACACATCTTAATACACAATTCCAAAATGTACAGTATACAAACATCTCTCCATTTTATTGACTTCATATTAGTACATGTATTAATACTGATCAAGGTGCTTACCTTTGAAAATTAGATGATGGGAGGGATGTTACTACAGCCAAAGGCAAACCAAATCCACAAAAATATGCCCAATTGGTTTCAATATGAGCTAATCTTGTGTGCACTTCTAGACCTAAACAGAAAAAAACAACCCATCAGTTAGAATCAAAGTAATCTTGTCCCAAGTCTCAAAGCATTGACCAATGAAATTGCTTTAGCTCTGCTCATGAACTCATACAAGAAATTCACCTAATGAACATCAAGTTTAAACATTTTACCGCAATTAAAATCAGAGTTGTTATGTTCAAAAGTCTTGACCAATCAAATTCCTAATCACTACTTATATAATTAGTCTAAAAAGAAAATTGAACTTAGTCAAAGTGATGGGGAAATAAAATTATACTTTGAGTCTCATCACTTTCATCCAATTAGAACCAAACTTATCGTATTTCAAAGTCTCAACCAATCAAATTATTGGAAAATGCACATGGTTGAATACTGTCAAGGCATTCATCTGTAATAGACACCTAAACAAGATTGAACATTCTACCTCAATAAGAAGAAGAGTTATTGTGTTCCAAAGTCTCGACCAATCACATTGAAGTATCAACTTAACCTAAGCAGAAAATGATCATCATTGAACTTACTCAAGGTTTTGATGTAAGGAAACTATACACGTTTCACCTCATTAACTCAAATAGGATCAAAGTTATTGAGCTCCGCAGTCTTAACTGATCTAATTACTTACTCTGAGCAGAAAATGCTCATTATCGAATTTTGTTAACATATTGATATAATGAAATTATTCACCAAGCTTTATTACTCTTAATTTGAACCAAAGTTTTTGTGTCCTTAAGCATCAATCAATCAAATTGGTTATCTCTGCTTACCTTAAGCAGTAAATGGTCATCCTCGAACTCCATCAAGGGTTTACATAATTAACACCTACACTAAGTTTGAACATTCTAGCTTAATTAGAAGGGTTATTGAGCCCGTTATTGTGCCCCAAAAAGTGTGACGGACAGACCCATTCAAAGGGCGAGGGACAATAAATTATATCTAGTTATCTGGTTATTACCATGAGATAAAAAAGAAAAACATCCTGAAGGGGGTTGACATAAATGTGTATTGTGGATATGACAGATAAATACAACTAAATGTATTCTGACTTCCAAATAGAATAACCAGAAAGAAATTCTATAAACCTTTACCAACAATTCAGTTAGTTCTGTTATAAAATATCGGGGTGGTATACTGGGGGTGTAGCAAATTTGACATTTTGGAAATAAATTAAATTCGTATATCTATCATCCCCATAATCGATATTAAATAGTCATGCCGTTTGCTTACTGATTGTTTTCTTTTATGACATCTAAATATGCATAAAACTAAAAATGTCACAAAACCATTTTTTGAAATTGCAGTAAATACAAAACTAAAAATTTACCCATATTGAACCACTTGTATTCAAAAGCATATAAAGCATAAAGTAAACAGATATGTACAAGGCTAATCAGATGTCCAATTCCCCATATCGGTAATAATTTGATCAACATGGCCTGAAAATAACAGAAACAGTGATAGAATTACTTATTTTATTTATCTATGCAAAACATAATAAAATACAAAACTCTTAGCCAAGCTTATTTTAGTGCTTTTAGATGTCAATCTTACTCAAGACTAATTCCTCTTGTAAAACCACACAGTTTGTTTATCGTTTAGTAATGAATTCTCTCCCTGGTGATTTTATTACCACGCCAAGAGAAGATAAATGAAGTGTTGAAGATATAATCTATGAGGAAACCACATCTCAGGGTTTTTGAGAAAATAGAATGTAACCATTCTGACAAAATCCTTGCTAACAAGATAGCAACACCTAAGTGTGGAATACGCTCACACAGCAGCTTTGTCTACAAAAAAAAAAGATTGTAGCCTCATGTTCTCAAGCTATTCAAAAACATGAAATAAGGGTGTAAAACACTGAATAATATACAGGTTTAACCTCTCATAATCTCAATGCTTCAGACAAAATTTGAGAAAAATCTGTCAACAATTATAGGCTTTGACAAAGTTTAGACAGTTTTCAGAAAGATTTGACAAAAAGAAATAGGGATCACTGTCTTTTATACATCCGGTCCTGACAAGCATTACAAGCAGTGTTTTGGCAAAAAGTAGCATAATTATCAATCCGATCTTGACGAAAAGAAAAACTTTGTGGGAATATACAACTGTAAACATCAGCATAGAACTAAGTGATCAAAGAGTTGTTGTACATGTATGAACAATAGAGGAATGCTCGATTATCAGTCTGGAACAATCCGAATTAATATAATTGCAATCGAAAGATGCGAAATTCAATCCTGTGCCAGTTCTTTAAGATAAGGTTTGAGCCTTTCCAACCCACTGACACCTGCTACATTTTGGTCTATACAATAATGTTACATTTATTGTTCATATCAATTCCTCAAAAATTTGTTTTACAATGTTGGTGTCCATCGATTGTAATAGTTAAACATGTAATTATGCACAAGCTAAATATTCCCATAGCGAATATTTTTTTAGGCATGATACGTTATCTAAATTATTAATTAGACATTAATTAAAGTATATTGTCCATAATCAACTATCGATGCTATATTAATTCAGAATGAAACAATTTGAGTTTGAATGAAATTTTCAGCATATTTTGTTTTCATTATCTATTTTTTAACTAACATAATGAGAACTTTCAGCACTTTATCTAATCTTACCTAATGCCGATTTAAGTAAAATCCAAGTATAATCTCAACATAGAGATCTTTGCTACTTTATGTTGATTCGCAACAAAGGTATGAAGAATTTGGAAGTGACGCAAATAAAGGAATCAGTAATTGTTACTGATTGAAGTAGACAGCTACACAGACGATTTTCCTTTCACTGATAATTCCTGTGAAGAATTTTTTTTTATGGGACTGTAAGAAGATATTTGTTTGAAATTGCTGGTATTAAAGCAAATAGGGGGAGATAACTTACTGATAAGTAAGTTAAAGTGCAGTGCCTAATAGTCAAGGGGGAGATCACTCTATGTGCTAGCTAAGCTCACAGAATCAAATGGAATTTGCCACATTCAAAATGTTATGAAATTTTGAGATTTATAATAAATCTTTATAACTTTAGTTCAAGGAAAATTGTATTCTACTGGTAGAAGGGGTCTTGAAAAATGATATGCTTGTTTTGCACGAATTTTTAGTAGGAAATTCAATAGTTAGAAGGGTATAACAAATATACATATTTTGGTAGTGAGTGGGGTGAGTAAATAATAATTATATAGTATATTACCTGTATTAAAAATAGAGCTTGTAATAATAAACTAAAAGACATATCTGCTATAAATCTACTAATGCTAGGCAACTGTGGTTTACCTCTTGTTTTTAAATAAGCCGCATCTGCTATATCCTGTAATATAATGTTTGGGAAAAAATGAATATACAGTAACAGGAAATTAATTTGGGCTCCCAAAAATAATATCTATTTAGTTGGTCATATTCTTTATTTCTTCTGAGATTTGTGGTTTAAAACTGCACATCATTAACTGAACTAATAAATTAATATTTCAAAACCTACAGCATCAAACAAAGTAAATGTGAAATAAAAGCTAGATATTTTTGCATCACTTCAGTCACTAAACTATATTATTAGTTATCTAAGGACCCATCACATTACACGGTGGTGTTCTGGGACGGTAGAGGGAACAGTTTGTAACAACATCCTACTGGAGTTCAGTAGCTGCCACAGGAAGTGCCTAATCCAAAATCTGTAGGTTACATGAAAACCATCTGGAAGTGTGGGGCTCATTGTTAACCGCTGAAGTATTCTTTTGGGGCCTAGTGTGTGAAATGAAATGAAATGGTGTTAACCTTTTTGTCGGTGCCAACTAGCTAATGAAAATGCACATACACCATGCAGTGTGCTATGAGGGAGAATTTGCCCAAACAGTAGCAAACGTATTATCAAAATACGATTTCACACCTGAACTGCTGAACAGTTGCCGAGGAGTGGTTATGCTGCCTGTTATAATGTTACCTTCCTTTGATACAAATGTTGAAGACTGATGTCCGTAAATGAATGTATTAATGACAAATTTTGTTGTTCAATATCACTTTCCCCTTCTACAAAAAAGTCATGAGTTTACAAGGCATACCCTACCTGAAACCAGAAACAGTTGACTATTTTTGAAAGAACAAATAATGGTAGAATCCACAGAGCGTCAAAAGTTGCAGATAGCAAGACAGACAACCAAGACCATACTGTGTTAGAACTACCAGCTCTGGCTGTCAAAATATCAGAAAAAACATTTATTACACAAGATTAAGAGATAAGATATAAATCAAATATTCTTTAAAATATACCAAAAAGCAGAACTGATCACTGTTTGATTTTCAAACATTGACAGTGAAAAGACTTAACGCTGCAATGCACCAGAGAACCGTTAACAGGGGCGGATTGGGGCCGGTAACTGGCCCGGGCACCCGTGTCGGAGCGGCCCCTTTCACTGACTGCAGAGCCCAGACTATGGAAATTTTTGACATATGAATCCCAGATATGTGATTTTGTGGCATATCTGATTATTATCTCTGTCAAATATTATATTTCATAAATCGATTAACTGCAAGTAATTTACAACCATCAACTTGTGAAATCATCATATCGTCATAATTAATTAACGCATTATCATTGTATCGTCAAGAGTCAAGAAAATTTAACTGGTTAAAAAATAGGTTGATGGGCAACGAAACATACACCCACACAGCAGCTAAATCGTCCGGGCAGTCAACAAGAGTTGGCGCATATTAAGTAATTATCAGAAAATCATTAGAATTTGTTTGGTTTTTATAAAATTCTGCTCCATGCTAACGTTTAGTATACGAAACATTTAATATTATTTCTAAAATTGGATAATAATTGAGACCTCTAGAGGGACCACAAGCTAAAAAAGTCAATTTTGCGTACATTCAGGGGCTACAATTCAGTAAGTTACAATCCGATATTATCCGCTGAATATCAAAAGGAACCAAGATCGTTGGGTTATAAACATGCATTTCAAGTTTCATCAACATCAGATTAAAACTTATATACCATATTTTTACACTTTTCGGGTACAAGCGGCGGCCATTTTGTCTGTCAATTTTGGTCTGATTTTCACAAAATTTGAACTCAACCATCTTTACCATGTAACGATGATATAATCAAACGTTTTTTGAAATCGGATAATAATTTTGACCTCCAGAGGGATCACAAGCTAAAAAGGGCAATTTTTCGGACAATCAGGGTCCATAATTCAGGAATTTGCGATCCGATGGGTGCAAATATCGAAAGGAACCAAGATCTTTGGGGTATTAACATGTACATCAAGTTTCATCAAAATCGGTTCGAAATTGTGACCTCTATAAGGGTCCACAACCTTGATATAACAGACTTTCTATTCGCGCACAAACGGCGGCCATTTTGTCTGTCAATTTTGGCCTGATTTTCTTGAAATTTGACTTCAGTCTTCATTAACATGTAAAAATGATATAATCAAACGTTTTTTTAAATCGGATAATAATTCTGACCTCCAGTGGGACCGTAAGCTTAAAAGGGTGATTTTACGGACAATCAGGGGCCATAATTCAGAAAGTTACAAATTAATGGGCACAAATATCAAAAGGAACCAAGATCTTTGGGTTATAAACATGCATGTCAAGTTTCATCAAAATCTATAGGGTCCACAAGCTAAAAACATGATTCTTCGTACAATCAGGGGCCATAATCCATGAATTTTCGATCCGATACATGCCAATATCGAAAGCAGCCAAGATCTTATGGGGATAAACCTATATTTGAAGTTTCGTCAAAATCGGATAAGAATTGTGACCTGTAGAGAGTCCACAAACAAATAGTGGACGGACGTCTCGACAGACGGGGTTGACGGCATAATGTGGACGTATAAAAATGGAACTAGTTGACAAAATTTTTACCATTTGATTAACCAGTAAGAATATTTTCATTGAAAAAAGTCCCATTTTTGTTGCTGGGAGCGCTAGTTGATTCCTCCTGTGATTGGTACAGAGCAACGAAAGTGAAATTCATAAAAACTGCTTTTTGAATTTTTGTTTCTGGCGTATCCCCACAAACAGGGTGCAGGTGATTTTATAATTAGTAAATTCGGGGTCGACAGTGTCGGGTGAAACCGATGAAAGTTTCGAATGAAATTCAAAATCCCCATGGCAGGAGAATTCTGGCCCACATTCAGCACACCCGACCCAGAAAGTCTTTTATACCAGCCCATTATCCAGACTACAGTGATGCCGTGGGGGCCCGTTTAAGCCACCGGCCACATACAACATGATCATCATCGCTCCATGGCCGGTCCAATACCCCCTTCCCCCTATAAATGTTTGGCAGAAAAAGGTTTTTTAGACGGATTGGACAAAATTATTTTTCTTTATTTTTTGTCTGACCTGTCCTTCGGGTGATCGCGCGACCAACCCTTTGGGCGAACACCCGATCGCCCAATCCGCCCCTAACCGTTAATCATTTTTCTGATCTAAATCTAACAAAATAAAGGCTGACAAGTGTTCTTTAGATACCAATTAACACAGATAACGTAGTAATACTATCTGATCTTGATGGTCATGGATAGAAATGATCATCAAGTTATTGATTGGCAATTCTAAACCAATGATCAAAGATAGGTTGCCAAGCACGAAACATACACCCACAGCAGCTAAATCGTCCGGGCAATGAAACATTTGTAATACACTAAAAACTGATTAAGAGTAACAACTCATTATGTAATTATCAGAAAATCACTAGAATTTGATTGCTTTTTATAAAGTTTTACCCTACGCTAACAATTAGTATAAATGAAACATTTAATATCATGGATTTAGCTTTTCAGTTATCAAAATTCATTGAAAATCAATACACTTGTTCGTTTCAACACCTTAAACTCTGTGTATCAATCTAAAGTCAATCAGATAAGTTTGGTCTCTATAGTGTCACAAGATTTTTTGAAGTTATCAAGGGAGATAACTCTGGCAGTAATTATTTGAAATCTCTGAAAATCAATAGGCTTCTTTGACTCATGACCTTAAACACTGTGTGTAAATTTAAAGTCGATCGGATATTAACTTTGGCCTCTAGAGCTTCCACAGAATTTTTTCTAAGTGATCAAGGGCCATAACTCTGGTAGTAATTATTGAAAATCCCTGAAAGTCGATAGACGTCTTCGTCTCATGACTGTAAACAATATGTATGTATTTGAAGTCAATCGGATATTAACTTTGGCCTCTTGAGCATCCACAAGATTTTTTGAGGTGATCAAGGGCCATAACTCTGACAGTAATTATCGGAAATCGCTGAAAATCAAAAGGCTTCTTCGTCTCATGACCTTAGACACTGTGTATAAATTTAAAGTAAATCGGATATTAAATTTGGCCTCTAGAGCGTCCACAAGATTTGTTTAAGTGATCAAGGGCCATTACTCTGCCATTAATTATTGGAAATCGCTGAAAATCAATAGGATTCTTTGTCTCATAACCTTTAACACTGTGTATAAATCTAAAGTAAATCGGATATTAACTGTGGCCTCTAGAGCGTCCACAAGTGATCAAGGGCCATAACTCTGGCACTAATTATCGGAAATCGCTGAAAATCAATAGACATCTTCGTCTCATGACCTTTAAAACTGTGTATAAATTTGAAGTCAATCGGATATTAACTTTAGCCTCTAGAGCGTCCACAAGCAATTGTGGACGCCGGTCCGACGGACAGAGGGGGCGACGACAATATACGACCACATTTCAATCTGGGCGTATAATAAAAATGGTGCTATGAAACCTTTAACTTTTTATATTATAGATACTTATTAGTACAGTAACACCAACATATTTACCTACTGTTTCTTCTAATATCTCTTTCATGTGAAGCCATATACCCCACTCCCCAATTTATGGTGTATGAATTAATTTAAAACAAATTTTATTTACCTGAGACAATTTCTGTCACCCAAAATATAATTGGTAAAACACAATAATTAAATATAAATATACTCATCTGAAATATACAAAATAAAAAAGTTCAAATCAATTTTTTATTGTTTTATAATTCAAGCTTATTGTGAGGAAGAATTTTTTTTATTTTCAGTGATTTACAACACATACTTTAGTCTTCTTTATTAGTTTGAGATTTAATTATATTTAGTCGTCAGTCTTTCTGAAGTCATTCAAAAGAAACTCTGAATTTCAATAGGATTTCTACGAATCCCAGCCAGTTTCAAAATCTGAGGAACTCTGAATTAAAATGTTTAACAGTCATCTTGTAATTGTATCAAGTTTACGCTACATCCCGAAATGAACCAATCAAATTGCAGTAGGCTAATTAAATATACACATATGGCATTGAATTTAGTGACTGTCATATAGAATGTATATTTCAAATGAGCGCTATTTGTAATGAACAAAGCAAATAATACCCTACAAGACAATATGCATCAGTAATTAGTAATGCTTTGATTCACAAACGAAAAGATAGGCTGGCACTGCCAGGCAGGATACGCCCACATTTTCGAGAGATGGATTGAGAACAAGCCAGAAAGAAAGTGATTTTTCCTACATCATTAAGTCCTGTATTTCATACTGTATTGGGAGCAGCCATTTTGTTGGTCAGTTCCAGTCTGATATTCATGAAATTCGAAGCCGACAATGATTATGGTGTGACGGTACACAACCTAGAAATGTGACTTTTCGGCAAAATCGGATAAGAATTGTGACCTGTAGAGACTCCACAACCATGATATACCATATCTTTACACTATTCACGTACAAACGGCGACCTTCGCCAGCAATTTTTGTACGATTTTCACGAAATTCTAATAATTCAGGAAATTACGATCCGATATGCGCAAATACCGAAAGGAACCAAGATCTTTGGGTTATAACCATGCATTTCAAGTTTCATCAAAATCAAATTAAAATTGTGACCTATACAGGGTCCATAACCATGATATACCATTTTTTAACAGTATTCCCGTACAACGGCGGCCATTTTGTCTGTCAATTTTGGTCCGATTTTCCCGAAATTAGAACCCTATCCTTCCTTAAGGAGAAACGGTGATATAATCAAACGTTTTTTTAAATCGGAAAATAATTGTGACTTCCAGAGGGACCACAAGCTAAAAAGGGCAATTTTTCGGACAATCAGAGGCCATAATTTAGGAAGTTATGATGCGATAGGTGCAAATATCGAAAGGAACCAAGATCTTTGGGTTATAAACATACATGTCAAGTCTCATCTAAATCGGTTCAAAATTGTGACCTATATAGGGTCCCCAACCTTGATATAACATATTTTCACACTATTCGCGTACAAACGGCGGCCATTTTGTCCGTCAACATTGGTTTGATTTTCACGAAATTCATCGTCAGCCTTCATTACCATGTAACGGTGATATAATCAAACGTTTTTTTAAATCGAATAATAATTTTGACATCCAGAGGGACCACAAGCTAAAAAGGGCAATTTTTCGGACAATCAGGGGCCATAATTCAGGAAGTTATGATCCGATGGGTGCAAATATCGAAAGGAACCAAGATCTTTGGGTTATAAACATACATGTCAAGTTTCATCTAAATCGGTTCAAAATTGTGACCTCAAGAGGGTCCTTGATATAACATATTTTCACACTATTCGCGTACAAACGGCGGCCATTTTGTTTGTCAATTTTGGTCCGATTTTCAAAAAAATTGAACTCAACCTTCATTACCATGTAACGGTGATATAATCAAACGGTTTTTTAAATCGGATAATAATTTTGACCTCCAGAGGGACCACAAGCTAAAAAGGGCGATTTTTCGGACAATCAGGGGCCATAATTCAGGAAGTTACGATCCAATGGGCGCAAATATCGAAAGGAACCAAGATTTTGGGGTTATAGACATGCATGTCAAGTTTCATCACAATCGGTTCAAAACTGCGACCACTATAGGGTCCACAAGCTAAAAACATGATATTTCGTACAATCAGGACCATAATCCATGAAATTCCGATCCGATACATGCCAATATCGAAAGGAACCGAGATCTTATGGGGATAAACCTATATTTTAAGTTTCGTCAAAATCGGATAGGAATTGTG
Organism: Patella caerulea; assembly: GCA_036850965.1. Classification (NCBI taxonomy): domain Eukaryota; kingdom Metazoa; phylum Mollusca; class Gastropoda; family Patellidae; genus Patella; species Patella caerulea. The sequence continues at coordinate 23,130,285 of JAZGQO010000011.1, forward strand.
TGACCTGTAGAGAGTCCACAAACAAATTGTGGACGGACGGACAGGGGAGACGACATAATACATCCACATGAAAATGTGGGCGTATAAAAATGATAACAAAAGATAGGTTGCCAGGCAACGAAACATACGCCCACAGCAGCTAAATCGTCCAGGCAGTCAACATATTTTTTACTTTTTTCGGTAATGAAACATTTATAATACAATAAAATGAGTAATAACTCATTATGTAATTATCAGAAAATCATTAGAATTTGTTTGCTTTTTATAAAGTTTTGTCCCACACTAACAATTAGTATAGGAAACATTTAGCTGTTCAGTTATCAAAACTCATTGAAAATCAAAATATTTGTTCGTTTCAATACCTTAAACTCTGTGTATCAATCTGAAGTCAATCGCATATTAAGTTTGGCCTCCAGAGCATCCACAAGATTTTTTGAAGTGATCAAGGACTACAACTCTGGCACTAATTATCAGAAATTGCTGAAAATCAACAGGTTTCTTCGTCTCATGACCTTAAAAACTATGTATAATTTTGTATTCATAATACAACACAACACAAGGTATATGTGGATATAACTACTTCTCTATCATTTAATAACGACGTTTCGTAACACATACAGGTCACGTTTTCATGTAATTTCTAACCTCTATTCATGTAATTTCTAACTTCCATTCATGTAATTTCTAATTTAATACAATGTATAACCCAACTTCATTGTTTGTTCAGTGTAAATTTCAATTCTGTTCCAACTTGTTTCTAATATTTAAACGAAAATCATCTTCTTAATAGATGCTTTACATGTTTAGCTTCAACATCAACGAATTTAGAATTTATACATTTCTGCCTAGCAACCATCATTATGAAGACGTTTGGTGTCGCCACTGCGTGCTCAATTGGGTGATTGCGCACCTGATCGGGACCATTATTTGGTATAAACGACCCATTCTTCGTTTGGTTGAAGGTTGGAAGGCCTGCTGAGAGAGAGAGAAAGAGAGAGAGCGAGAAAGAGGTCACTTAGTATTAAACTCAGTAACTGTGTAGGCCTATCCATAACATTTATACCCTGTGTTAATATAGACCAACTGCATATAACTGCATGAAATGAAATGCAAGAGGGTTTAACACCCTACTGCTCTGCTCCGAACCGGGCTAATGGAGACGGACATACGCCATACAGTGTGCTTTAGGGAAATACTGCCCAGAGAGCGGATCTACGACCTGGACTTATATTAAAGTCTAATGGTCACAGGATCTTTTACGTGCACGCCAGCATGTACACGGAACCTCAGGTTTTCATCCCATCGGAACGACAAGACACTAATAAGGGGGAACCACGCCAGAAAATCGACCAATGCAGGGATCGAACTCTCGACCCACAGCCTAGCGAGCCTGCGTCTTACCCACTTAGCCAAAGTATACGAAATAGTATTTGCAAACCATACATATCACTTTCAATGTTGTTTAGAGGGTAGGATGGTCGAATGGTTAGCATGTGCACACTGTAACATAAGGTCTGTCATTGAAGAAACTGGTGTGGTTTCGATTTCCCGCTTTTACGTGACATGGAGTAGGGTCACCTTTCCAACCTAGTGGGCTTTCTCCAGGTCCTCCGGTTTCCTCCCACTGCTAAACACTCCTACGCGCAAGCGAATTATTGAAATACGATTGAACGGTGTTAATACCGAAATGACCTGGTTGGTGTCAAGTGGATTTTAAACCCCATGTCCCCATCTCTCTCTCCCGATGTTGTTTCCAATTTTAACACTCTGACTCAGGCAAGCCACTCAACCTGATGAAGAGCGAGTCGTTTGTATCAATAGAATGGTCCCGATCAGGTGCTCAATCGCTAAACTGAGCACTTGGTGGCGATACCAAACGACATCATAATGATGGTTGCCAGGTAGAAGTATCATAATTCTAAATTTGCTTGCTGTTCATGCTTAACATGTAATACAACAATGAAGTAGACATTTTTCGCCTCAATAATAGAAATAAGATGAAACAGAACGAAAATTTACACTGAACAAATAAAGAAGTTGAATTATACATTGTCTTAATTTAGAAATTACATGAATGGAAGTTAGAAATTACATGAATGGAAGTTAGAAATTAGACAATAGCATGTTAGAATTTTGGCACTAATATACCGCCATAGAATATGAGCAACCTGTGGCCACAATTTAAAATTCATATCCAACATACCAAACAAACACCACCATTCCATGCACAACATAAAGCAATCCTCTGAGTTACTTTTGGTTCACTGCTAAAAAAAAAAAGAAGAAGTAATGACTACAAATTCTCTATTTCTATGTCTTGCTATAATACTTATGCCATACTCACAAAAAGGAATGTACCTTTTGTGCTTCATTAAGCCCTTAACTGGGATTTAAATCTAGATCAGCCACCTATTAACCCTATTTTCACTTTTCATTAGTGTACTGATTAACAGTGGACAAAGGGGTTATTCAGTTTATTTGCAATATTCAAAGATGCATTCCCATGAAAGTATTTATAGGGTAGTTATTTCCAATATTATTATGGTATATTTGGTATATGTATATGATGTGTATATGACTTTTGGTAAGGCTATCTTTGGGTTGTAAACATACATTTTACATTTCGTCAAAATCAGATGAAAAGAGTCTCCACAAACTAAAAACATGATTTTTTTTATACGCCCACATTTTCACGTGGACGTATATTGTCATCGCCCCTGTTCGTCCGTTTGTGAACAGTCTACAGGTCACAATTTTTATCCAATTTCAATGAAACTTAAAATATAGGTTTATCACCCTAAGATCTTGGTTCCTTTTGATATTGGCATTATCGGACTGTAACTTCATGGGTTATGGCCCCTGATTGTACGAAAAATCACATTTTTAGCTTGTGAACAGTGTAAAGGTCACAATTTTGAACCAATATGGATGAAATTTAAAATGCATGTTTATAACCCAAAGATCTTGGTTCCTTTCGACATTTGTGCCCGTCGGATCGTAATTTCCTGAATTATGGCCCCTGATTGTACGTAAAATCACCCTTTTTAGCTTATGGTCCCACTGGAGGTCAAAATTGTTATCCGATTTAAAAAATCGTTTGATTTTATCACTGTTACATGGTAATGGAGGTTGAGTTCAAATTTCGTCAAAATCGGACCATAATTGACAGACAAAATGGCCGCCGTTTGTACGCGAATAGTGTGAAAATATGTTATATCAAGGTTGTGGACCATATAGAGGTCACAATTTTGAACCGATTTTGATGAAACTTGAAATACATGTTTATAACCTAAAGATCTTGGTTCCATTGCATATTTACACATATATATCTGATTGTAACTTCCTGAATTATGGCCCCTGATTGTAGCTAGTGGTTCCTTTGGAGCTCACAATTATTAACAGATTTGAAATAATGTTTGATTATATCACTGCTTCACCATAATGAAGGGTGAGGTTGAATTTCATGAAAATCGGACCAAAACTGATGGACAAAATGGCCGCCGCTTGTACGCGAATACTATAAGAATATGATAATCAAGGTTGTAGTCACAATTTTAATCCAATTTTGATGAAATTTGAAATACAAGGTTACAACCCAAAGATTGCAGTTCCTGTCGATATTGGGGTACATTGGACCATAACATCCTGAATTATGGCCCCTGATTGTACGAAAAATCAGGTTTTTACCTTGTGGACCCTATGGAGGTCACAATTTTATTCCGAATGAAAAAAACGTTTGACTATATCCCCGTTACACATTAATGATGGTTGAGTGTGAATTTCTTGAAAAACGATAATTGAACAGCTAAATCCATAATATTTTAATGTTTCGTATACAATGTACTTAACGTTACCATGGGGCAGAAGTTTATAAAAACCAAACAAATTCTAATGATTTTCTGATAATTACTTAGTATGCGACAACTCTTGTTGACTGCCCGGACGATTTAGCTGCTGTGTGGGCATATGTTTCGTTGCCTGGCAATCTATTTTTGTACAATTTGGGGCCATATTCTATGAAGTTACGGTCCGATACATGCCAATATCAAAAGAAACTGGGATCTTTGGGAGAGAAACCTTTATTTCAAGTTTCATCAAAATCGGATGAGAATTGTGACCTGTAGAGTGTCCACAAACAAACTGAGGAAGGATGGACAGACAGGGGAGACGCGCCCACATGAAAATGTCTGTGTATAAAAACTGTTCAAAAACTAACAAAATTCAATGTCTATTAATATTTAAAGATTGTTAAAAAGCAGAAACCTTTCTTTTACTGTATCTTTATGTTTAGATTTTTCTGCTCTCCGTTTAGCAAGTGCTGTCATGGGTTCAACAGTTCTCGAACTATGTTCTGTCGGGATTTCAGAATCAAGCTTGAATGCTTTAAACATTCCAAGGATGCTATCTCTGAAACCCCATACCAGGTTGGAAATAATATTTTGAAATGTATCTGACATTTTGATAACCTCTTCAATTCCCAGAAGTTGACTATTTTTCACACTGTAAAGATAAAACAAAATGTTTGGAATATTAAAAAAAAAAAAATAATATCTTCATTCCAGGAAAAGACTGCATACATAGCATGGCACAGTCACACATAAAAACTGTGAAAATTATGACAAATAAAAGTGTGATTGGATTATTCCATGTCAAGAGGGTCAGGAGTGGGAAATCAACCCCGATGAAAAAATCTGGAATAAATCTGTTATTGTGCATGTAAAAATTGTGTAAAATTTGTAGGATGTGGCTTGAAAATTGACTGAGATATTGGCATTTGAGTTTTATTTCGAAAACTTATCAGTAACTCATGAAACTTAACTGCCTGTATCTCAGTCAATTTTCAAGCAACAGTGCACCAATTTTGCACAGTTGCTAGATTTTACATGTACAATAACATATATTTTTCCAGATTTTTTTCAAAGATTTGTAGATTTTACATAAATACATAAACATGTATGTCGAAAGGACGAATATTAATCATAGAAATGGAGATTTCTAATACAAAATGTCAAAAAAACCAAGCTGGTTGTGAAAATGAAGATTTGAAATACAAAATCACAAATAAAACATAATTGTGTAGATTGCCAGGTAACAAAACACATCTACCAGCAGCTACTAGGTTGTTTTAATTTAATGATATTGAATTTCAATGTAAGTCTGAGTCATGATGATGTCAATAACCTCAGCATAAACACGGCAAAAACATTATTTCAGTTACTGAACAATCACAGTAATATGAAAGCTTAATTTAATAATTAATGTTGGGCTAATTCCAAGAGGGTTTAAATTTCTTACTGTACAAATATGTGGATCCTTATAACTGGTCAATGTATCCCAGAGTTCAAACTAACAATCTCAACTACAGAGTTTTGATGAAAAGAGCAATAAATGATTCATGACTATGAAATTCTGCAGTGTTCATCTTTATGAGAAGTCAAACAATACCAGCATGTTTGAAAAACAAATTTCAAAAATGTTAATCTATGACGGATAACAATTTTCAATAACGAAGGCAATAACTCTGCAAATAACTGATGTTATGAGTCTAAATTTCAACATCTAAGTAGTACAGATCTAAATTGAAAAAATGGGACAACTTTTCCTGGTCCCACATTTATGGAAGGCCCCAACATTTTGGGTTGAATAGAAGATAAAAACTTCAAGATTTTAATGGCCCTCATTCGGTTAACTCAAGGCTCGTATTTTAAAGGGCCCGGTTTTACATCATGAAATTTGACTTTGATTTGAACTCGGTGGGTAGACATCTATACGTTTATTATAGAGCAGCCAGATTGTCAGGAAATTTGAGATCATTCATACTGTTATACATTAAAACAGATAATAAGAGGTTATGAGCCTTGCACTGAAATTTGATTTTCTAACCCCCCAAAAAAGGTTACATCAGATTTCACCAAATCGAATTTATTTTTCAAAATGCTGTGCCCAGCTAAGTGCTTCGAAGTTGCACTAGATCCTAGGCTTATCTATTATTATTCAGCACCCCCTCACTGACTTGTCCCATGACCCTCAAAAAATTACTTCTGCCCTGCATCTAAGAGATGTTGAATAAGTCCCCTAACCTTTGAAAAAAAAAAGCTCAGATACTTTGGCAATTACAAGACTTTGATGACAAGGGCCATAACTCGGCAAAGACTTGACAATGTCAATGTTAATTTCATATATATCAGCCAATAATATTGTAGGGTAGATGTAGTCTATCTTGCAGGAACACCAAGGACTATTGTCTGACAGCTGGCTGGTGGACAAAATTTACATTTTCAATTTATTGTAGAAAACCATATAATACAGACATTTGGACAATTTTATAAGACTTGATTTATTCATTTGCATTTTGTTCATCATTTTCATGGGATCTCATTTTACTGCTTGTCAGTTATTGGGTCCAAAAAAACCGTGACAGACATACTGAGAGATCAACAAACCCATCCTAATTGAGGAAGAGGGATAAGGCACAACAGTACATGACTAGTCCCCATAGACCTGCTCTTGTTCATTTAAAAACAACTTACTGGACTGTATAGACATAATTCTACGATTACTTTTATACAAATTGAATGAATTGAATTTCACCAAGACATATTGTTTTCTCAACTAGCAGAATAGGACTTTTATAAATTGTATTCATCTTTTTTAACAATTTTAACATGCCACGCTGTCCAAACATTTTCCCAAATGAAGGACACTGAATGCTTGAGTCATTTAGATCAACATAATGTTTCCGATCTGGCGCTAACATACTACTTTGAAGCACAATGGTGATACCACATGGCATGATAATGATGGTTGCCTATGTAGTCTATGTTCATTCTAAACCTGTAACGTGTCACTAGAGAGTACTTTTTTCTTTTTTATAATTGAAATAACATGAAAAAATTACAAGAGAAGAAGACACAGTTATTCTGCACAAATAAAGATATAAGATTACATTACATATTTTCTAAATTTAGAAATAACTGTAATAGGCTCTAGAGCAGGTTACCTAAGTTTCGTTTCATCTTCGTATAGAATCTAACGTTCTTAAATTTGTATGTTATCTGTTGCAATCTATTTGGTAGAAGGGTTCCTGTTTTACCTGAATGTTGTATTGCACATACTCTAGCGAGGTAAGTAAGTTCTTATTTTCTTTACTTTGTTTTATTTAATGTTTAAACTTTAAACACTAAATAGTACAATGTAAAGTACAACGCTAAAGGAGGTGAGGAGACCTACATTCTGAGCTGAACTTTCTTATGATGGGGCTGCAGTGGCTAAGTAAGTAAGACAATGGCTCTCTAACCATGTTTGATCTCTGCATTGGCCCAGAAAGTTCATCTGGATTTCCGAAATAGTTCCTCCTTGTCAGTGGTGCAGGACCGAGAGCTCAGAGAGAGAGAGAAAGAGAAATGGGGTTTAACGTCCACTCAACACAAACTAGGTCATTTCGGGACTAACCTATGGTTTAATTTTATTTCAATAATTTGCATGTGCGTAAGCGTCTTTAGCAGTGGGAGGAAAACGGAGTGCCAAGAGGAAACCCACGAGGTTGAGGAACTCAGAGAGACAATCTAGTTGTTTGGATGAGATGAAAAACTGAGGTACTATGTACACATTGGTGTGCACATAAAAGATTCCTTGGCAGTTGAAATTCAATATAAGAGTAGGCTGTGGGACAATGTATGGCATATGCCCATCTTCATTACCCCAGTAAGGCATTAAACCCCATTTCATTTCATTTCATTTTTTCCTAGTGATCGAATAGCATCAATGAAAAACAAGTTCCTTTACGAGTGGTCTCTAAACAAAGGTGGGGAAGATCAGAGTTTTCATATTGCAGCTACACTAAGCAAAATAAACGTCATGTTGGTATGTTACAGATTGAATAGACAGATTGCATAAAATTTGTTTTTATTGTATATTTGTGACCACATCTCCAACTTTACCTGAGCAATAATAAGGCTCCTTTCCAAACACAGAAATGAATCCAGGAAGTGTTCTCAAAAAAGCAACCTATCTTTTGAGATGGTAATGCGTTCCCCATGATTTTCATGTCACTCATGCTGCACTTGCTATTCACAGGGACCAGCCCTATAAAATGCATCCCATACCTGGTTGAATCATTCACATTACAATTTCAGCAACATGCCACAACTCATGACAGCTAAGAGGAACCAGTTACTTGAAAGACTCTCCACTGGCCGTACTGCTTAAGCCGTTGCCAATCACTTCCAGATCAATGTTCGGACCATCTACAGGCTTCAGCAACGCTTTCGGGCCAATAACACCACAGATGATCACCCCAAACTGGTAGAAAAAGGGTTACCACAAGGTGACAAGACGTGCAGAATCCCTTCACACAGGCATCTGAGACAGCTCGTCAGACAGTGATAACACACAGAAGACCCATCAGTACTAATACAGTGCGCCAACGCTTACTGAGAATGAACATCCATTACCGTATACCCCACTCATCGTCGTGAACGTCTATGGTTCGCCCAAAAACACCAGAACTGGCAACATGGGCAATGGAGCACTGTTCTGTTCACAGAGTTGAGTCGGTATTGCATATCAACTGCAGATGGCAGGACCAAAATATGGAGTCGACATGGCCAGCATTATTCTGACCAATGTGTCATGGAACAAAACTCCTGGGCAGGTCCAAGCATAATGTTTTGGGGTGGAATCGGCCTGAACCATAGAGTGAGTCCAGTGGTGTTCGAAAATCTTGGTCTTGGTCTACTTCGATCAAGCTGTCAGACCCCATCCCCACTTCATAACACATTTCGCACGCCTTCGAAACAATGGCCTTTCCCGCACTGTCAGCATTACTCAGGACTACCTACAGCAGAATGTCAATGGTATGCACTGGACTTAAACCTGCTTGAACATATTTGGGATGAAATTCTGAGTAGACTTAATACTGTCGTACCGAGACCGAACACAGCTCATGGATTGCGGCAGGCCTTTCTGGGAGTGTGGTTACAGATGCCAATGGCATTCATAAATTGTCTGTTTCACACCAATTATGTATCGACTGTCTAGACTCTAAACATTCCCATAATGTCTTGGACTTGTGAAGAATTAATCACTAATGTGTCAACATATGGTTAGCAAAAAATACTTTGATACATAAAAATATACTAAGTCCTTTTTAGAATGATTTGATTAAAGTTAAAGGACCTCTCTGATTTTCGAAATCGTACGGACAGGTTTTTTTTTTGCTGTTTAGTATAGCCTAAAGTAAAATGAAATGAATTGTCAAGGGACATTTTATGTGCATGCCAATGTGTACTTTCCCATCATCAAAGCCTGAACAACATCCAAGCATGCATAGCTGAAATAAAGTCCTGGATTTCATGCAATAAATTAAAACTGAATGATGATAAGACAGAGGCCATTCTTATCGGTCTAATAGCACAAAATTCAAAGATGGCAGTAGATCATTTCAAGTTGGTGAAGTACAGATTGCGTTCTGCAATAAAGTAAAAAATCTTGGTGTGTATTTTGACTTCAACAACAGTGTGTCACTGTCCACTTAAGTAAACCATTTAACCAAGATATGCCACTACTATCTCAGGAACATCAGCAGCAACTGCCACATGTTATCAACTGAATCCACAGCAACCCTTGTGCGATCATTAATTTTATCTAAATTAGATTACTGTAACAGTCTTCTTACTGGAATTTCATCTGAACTACTACAAAAACTACAGAAGATAGCCAGATTAGTTTCCAGGTCACCAAAATGTTCTGGTATATCTCCAGTACTAAACTCTCTGCATTGGCTGCACATAAGTGAAAGGATAGAATTCATAATTTTAACAATTGTGTATCAGTGCCTTCATGGAAATGCTCCTTCATATTTAAAGGAACTTGTTAATCCCTACCAGTCAACACGAACTCTGCGATCCTAATCTCAACATTATATGACAGTATTAAAGTGGAAACTGAAAAAATTTGGTTTTAAATCATTTAAAGTTTCTAAAGTTTCAGCATCCTTGAAGTGGAATGCCATTAGCTTTAAAATCTGCTCCAACATTTTCGATATTTAAAACTAAATTAAAGACATTCCTGTTTTCTAAATATTAAAAACAAACTCTAAAATAAGAGTGTGCTTTGAGCAGACTTTATTGTTTGGAGTTTAGCGTGATATAAGAATCCTATTATATTATCATTATTACACGGGACCTCGGTTTTTCATACCATCTGAACGACTAGACAGCTGTTCTTGTCAGGTTCTTTGTGCTGCATCACTGACAAGGGGGAAACCACACCGGAAAATCGGGATGAACTTTCTCTGCCAATGCAGGGATCAAACACGCTAAGCCGGCATCTTACCTTCTTAGGCACCGTGACCCTCATTCCTAAAGGAAATAGAACAATTCCAATGATTAGTATGTATTTATATACTAATGCATCATAATTGTATTGACCTGGACCCGGCTGACGTAAATTTTTACATTACACATAATGCTGTCCTGTTAGTAAATCTATATGTTATTATTATTATCATAAGCTATATGAAAATTACCATTGTCTTATACATGAATGTTAAAGTGCCAATCTCGATAACTTTTTGGGGAATAAAACTGCTTAATTTTGTGTTAAAATCGTCTAAAATCCATAACCTAAGGCCCATCTACTAACCCGATATTTGTGATACGCTTGTAAATAACTTAAACCTGGCAGTCTCCATCTGGAGATGGAGAACGTTTTATTATACAGTATCTGGATAAAACCAGACTTTTTTATGTAAAAATAATATGTAGGTGAAATTTACCTTTTGTTATCAAGTACAGGGCATGGGTCATTCACTGTATAAACCTCTCAAGAAACATTAATCGATTATCAGGTCACCCAATGAAAAAATTGACCCGAAATCTTAAAAGGGTTACGTGTCCGGATAAGCAGTGTTGACGTTCACGTCCAAACGACTCAATATTTTGAGCTGAAATTTTGAGACAAGGTAAATACACCATGCCACTATATTTTGGTCCATAAATTTCATAAATACTCGGACTTTAATTTTTGAGACTCTGTTCTTATCGGGATTGTCCCTTTAATATTATTGGTCATATTGTTATCAAAATTAATGTATGTTTATATTGTATGCTGTCCTAAATGGATGTTTCGATGCAATAAAATCTTATCTTGTCTTACCAGAGTCTGAATTGGATACTTGTCATATTGATTCTGGGCATATAAAAAAATAATTACATTTACATTTTTAGGATTTAACCTAGATTTCTTTTGAACTTGTTGTGTATGGCCTTATCATTCATATTGGAGAAGTAAAATTACCTCTTTAAAGTTCAAGATCATGCATTCTCGTCTTTACCTGCGCAGTAACAATTTCGGGTATCACTTTGAGTGTTAACATCTCATATTAACACTTGTGAATTTCTTTCATAAAACAATCTTCAGTGTAAATAAATTCAAAGTTTTCCTTTACTTTGGATAGCCAAAATTGTTTACTTTCAGCTGTCTCAAACAAAGCACGCATCGCTTTTGCGCATATCGCTTATCACAATAACAATACACTACTGTTCACGTAATTATATTTCATTTATAAAAGATATTTTCAACCCAAAACATTTCTTTATCATTTTGGGGAATTATACTACAATTGGAATTAATTCTATGACTAGAAATTTCTTAATGTTTCTCGACAATATTTTGGCGAAGATGTAGGGGATGTTCCGGTACAAAGCCTCTTTTTCATTTTCCATAGCCGAGTATGGTGCGTGTTACATTACTGTCGTAATTTGCCATTATTTATTTAATTTCTTAACATATAATCTTGATATTAAATGATTTTTCATTGACACCCCTATTTGGCTATTTTACAAACTCTACGTTCAGTGACTGCATAAACTTATTTACTCCAAAAAAGACTAAAATTTCCCACGTGGTCTGATACTGAAGCTTTCCTGAATTACAAGATGGCCGTCGTTCTCAAGTCGACCATGCGTTTTCAGACCCGCTCATTATTACAAATAATGAACTTATTATGACACTCGTAAAATAAATTTTAGAATGTAGAAACGTTGTGGGGGAATGCTGTATTTGACAACTAGCCTTTTCGGTCAAGCTTGTTTTGTATTTAATGCATTGTTACAATTAGACTATAATATTGAAATAGTTGGCACTTGGACATTTTTTTCAACTTGATTATAAATAAGGTTCTAAATGCCATGGCTGTGTAGAGCTTCAAAATACCTTCAAAATGGCACCTAATTTCTCAAATTTGGTTCACTTTTGCCCGAGCTATAGTATTTTGAAGAGTCTAATTAACGGTCAATTAAAGCAACAGATAGGGTGCCCCACCATATATAAATAGCTCAACAATTACACCACAATATTTATATATACAACATGTCTTAAATCTATTTCACACATTTATAGTTACTAAATAAACGATCATGTTGAACTTAATGAGCTATGACCATTTAACCATCATAAATAATACACTGAAAAATGGTTCGGAGCGTCGTCCATAACATCCAGACACTTTCGAGTAAAACATAGGTTACGTGCCCTTGTTTTGAAACTAGTCTCACTTCACAAGCCTACCGACCATTCTCCGTCTGATTGACAGGCCGGGATAGTCCAGACTACTTTTTTACGAAACGTGACAGAAAGTTGGAACAAGAAATCGAATTTAGAAATAACACACGGTGGGCGACTCAACAATTGTTTTTCTAACCTTGTAAAAAGTAAAATGAAAATACTGCTGGTATCATGTTCCTGTCCAACCCAAGATGCCGTAATAACTAAAACGATAAATATTACGGCTACTCAGAATCGACAACAATAGATAAAGCAATTTAACAAATAAAACGAACCTAATTTCTGAAGATGCCATAATAACTAAAATGATAAATATTACGACTACTCGGAATCGACATTAGATTTTTTACGACTGTAATAGTTACTAGTGTGTTTAGAATTTCCACGGATTTCCACGGGCTGTTGCTATTTATAGACTCAACGAGTGTGCGAGACTGTCAAAAAATTAGTAGTAGTGAACCAAGTAAAGCGTGCATATTCAACGTGTCTAGTACAACTTTTCAGTAGGCACGTGGGGCACCCTACAACAGAAATCCGTTGAAACAACAGGAAAAATTGTGATGGTAAACCACATTGGACAGAAGAGCATGTGTCATCAGAAGCGGCAATACTCATGTCATCGTCAGTGTCGAGCAGATGCTTTCCTACTTCAAATCAAAAACAGATTCATCTAAGCTTGTCTCACCTAAATCATCATTTATTCCATCATTCATAAACTAAATTAATTATCTTCCACAAACAATTACTATTCTAAGGAAATTATAGACAGTGCGTGATATTTTCGAGTTTGAATCGCAAAGAGTAGTGCTCGTAAGACCACTTTCAATTGACAGTGAAAGCTACATGGCGCAATAAATTGGGTGATGTGCGGCATTGAATTTCCAAACAAAATGGGCGTTTTTAAACTGTATAGAGTCTAAAGTAACTGTGCCGACCTTTTCAACGATGTGCATCAATCCTGTGGTGTTGTTTTTGGTACTTTCTATGGGGGAAAATGTAAAAAAAAATTGAGAAAAGCAAATATATCCGTAAATTTTTCATGTCCTTTTTCCGGAGAAAGAATAGGGTGTAGGGGAGCCTACAAGGGTTGTAGCGAGCCATATGATTGGCTGAAAATGAAATATTGCTAGGAGTATCGCGCTGCACTGTACACCGATGACGTGTATCGATGAATTTTGCAATAACGCTTCGTTCGCGCAGTTTTCAATGCATTGTGTAGTTATACGGAAATGACGTGATTTCCAAGTGGCTAGAAATAGCAGACACGAAGGCCATGCTCATAAATCACTGGGACTCGCTTTCAGTTCAGTATTTTAGATGACTTGTATATTGTCATAACTTTTAGCAATCATGTTTGATCTGACTCCTTTTACATTCCATTACTTTTTATACCTCCACATTCATAATGTGAACGTATTATGCCGTCACCCCTGTCTGTGTGTGTGTGTATGTATGTATGTATGTATGTGTGTGTGTGTGTCTGTGGTTCGCCTACAGGGCGCAATTCTTCATGGATTTTCTTCAAACTTGGTATACTTATTCCTTATACCCCAAGGAAGATCCCTATTGTTTTGGGGGCATGCCCGACCCCCAGGGGCCGAGCCACGCCCATTTCTAGTATGTGTTTGTTTGTCGTCTACAGGCCACATTTCTTAACTTATAATCTTGAAACTTTGCATACACATTCTTTGTACCCTAAGGAACATCCCTATCTTTTGGGGTGTATGCCCCACCCCAGGGGCAGAGCCACGCCCATTTTCTTTTCGTGTGTCGCCTACAGGGCGCAATTCTGACTGGATTTTCTTCAAACTTAGTATACGTATTCCTTATACCCTAAGGAAGATCTCTATTGTTTTTGGTGCATGCCCGACCCCCAGGCACAGAGCCACGCCCATTTCTAGTATGTATTTGTTTGTCGTCTACAGGCCACATTTCTTAACTTATAATTTTGAAACTTAGCATACACATTCTTTGTACCCTAAGGAACATCCCTATCATTTGGGGTACATGCTCAACCCCTTGGGGCAGAGCCACACCCATTTTCTTATCGTGTGTCTTTGTGTCGCCTACAGGCCGCAATTCTTATTGGATTTTCTTTAAAACTTTGTATACTTACTCTTTATACTCTAAGGATGATCCCTATCGTTTGGAGTGCATGCCCAACCTCCAGGGGCAGAGCCACGCCCATTTTCTTTTTGTGTGTCTCTGTGTCGCCTAGAAGCCGCAATTCTAACTGGATTTTCTTAAAACTTTGTATACTTACCCTAAGGATGATCCGTATTGTTTTTTGGTGCATGCCCGACCCCCAATGGCAAAGCCACGCCCATTCCTTGTATTTATTTGTTTGTCGTCTACAAGCCACATTTCTTAACGTATCATTTTGAAACTTTGAATGATTATTCTTTGTACCCTAAGGAACATTTCTATCATTTGGGGGTGCATGCCCAACCCCCAGGGGCAGGGTCACGCCCATTTTCTTTTTGTGTGTCGCCTACAGGCCACAATTCTTAATCGGTCATCTTGAAACTTAAAATACTTATTCCTTATACCCTAAGGATGACCACTTTTGTTTTGGGTGCATGCCCGACCCCCATGGGACAGCAACACCCATTTCTTGTATTTGTTTGTCTGTCGTCTACAGGCTGCATTTCTTAATGTATCATCTTGAAACTTTGAATACTTATTCTTGGTACCTTAAGGAAGATCCCTATTGTTTTTGGTGCATGTCCAACCCCAAGGGACTGTGCCACGGCCATTTTGTTTTGTCTGTCTGTGTGTCACCTACAGCCCACAATTCTTAATCGATCGTCTTGAAAACTTGTTTTATACTTATTCCTTATACCCTAAGGCTGACCACTATTATTTTTGGTGCATGACGGACCCCCTGGGACAGAGCCACGCCCAATGCTTTTGTGTCTTGTGTTCGCCTACAGGATGCAATTCTTAACAGATCCTTTTAAAACTTTGCAAACCTATTCCTTATACCCTAAAGATGACCCCTATTGTTTTTGGTGATTTCCTAACCCCCAGGGGCAGAGCCTATGTGTGTTGTCTACATGCCACGATTCTTAATGGATCGTCTTTAAACTTGGGATATGTATTCCATATAGCCTAAGGACGTCAACTGCATGTCCCGACTCACACAGGCAAGACACGACCAATTTTTGTGTTTGACGTTTACAGGCCGCAATTCTGAATGAATCAGCTTGGTACTTGGTTTATGTATTCCTTATAGCCTGAGGGCGTCCACTATTGATTTTGATGAATGTCCCGACCCCCAGGGGCAGAGCCACGCCCACTTTTTGTCTGTAGTGTTAGGAAGGCACAATTCTGAATGGATTATCTTGGTATAGTTATTCCTTATACTCTAAGGACGGCAACTATTAATGTTGGTGCACGACCCTCAACGCTAAACAAACCAAACGCCTAGCCTTCTTGACAAAGTACCATATCAATCAAAGCAGGAATGTGGACGTATATTGTAGCGTTAGCGTTATGTTACATTTAACCTATCCAAAAAACAATCCCCCATTTTTATACGCCCACATTTTCATGTGGACGTATATTGTCGTCGCCTCTGTCCGTCAGTCCACAATTTCTTTGTGGACTCTCTATATGTCATAATTCTTACCCAATTTTGACGAAACTTCAAATAAATGTTTATCCCCATAAGATCTAGGCTGCTTTCGATATTGGCATGTATCGGATCGAAAATTCATGAATTATGGCCCCTAATTGTACGAAAAATCATGTTTTTAGCTTGTGGACCCTGTAGAGGTCACAATCTTGAACCGATTTTGATGAAACTTGACATGTATGTTTATTACCCAAAGATCTTGGTTCCTTTCGATATTTGCACCCATCGGATTGTAACTTCCTGAATTATGTTATATCAAGGTTGTGGACCCTATAGAGGTCACAGTTTTGAACCGATTTTGATGAAACTTGACATGTATGTTTATAACTCAAAGATCTTGGTTCCTTTCTATATTTGCGCAGATCGGATCGTAACTTCCTGAATTATGGCCCCTGATTGTCCGAAAAATTACCCTTTTTAGCGTGTGGTCCCACTGGAGGTCAAAATTGTTATCCGATTTAAAAAAACGTTTGATTATATCACCTTTACACTGTAATGATGGTTGAGTTTGAATTTCGTCAAAATGCAACCAAAACTGACGGACAAATGGCCGCCGCTTGTATGCAAATAGTGTAAAAATTTGTTATATCAAGGTAGTGGACCCAGTAGAGGTCACAATTTTAATCTGATCTTGATGAAACTTGAATTGCATGATTATAACCCAAAAATCTCTGTTCCTTCGATATTTGCGCATATCGAATTGTAACTCATGAATTATGGCCCTTGATTGTAGGAAAAATCACTTACTTTTTAGCTTGTTCTCTTGATCACTTAAAAAAAAAAAATCTTCTGGATGCTCTAGAGGCCAAAGTTAATATCCGATTGACTTTAAATTTATACACAGTGTTTAAGGTCATGAGACGAAGAAGCCGATTGATTTTCAGCGATTTCCGATAATTAGTGCCAGAGTTATGGCCCTTGATCACTTCAAAAAATCTTGGGAACGCTCTAGAGGCCAAAGTTAATATCCGATTGACTTCAAATTTATACATAGGTTTTACAGTCATGAGTCGAAGACGTCTATCGATTTTCAATAATTACTGCCAGAGTTATGGCCCTTGATCACTTCGAAAAAATCCTGTGGAAGCTCTAGAGGCCAAAGTTAATATCCGATCGACTTTTAATTTACACACAATGTTTAAGGTCATGAGACGAAGAAGCCTATTGATTTTCAGAGATTTCAAATAATTACTGCCAGAGTTATCTCTCTTGATAACTTCAAAAAATCTTGTGACGCTATAGAGGCCAAACTTATCTTCCAATTGACTTCAGATTGATACACAGAGTTGAAGGTGTTGAAACGAACAAGTATTTTGATTTTCAATGAATTTTGATAACTGAACAGCTAAATCCATGATATTAGATGTTTCATGTACATGTATATTCTAATTGTTAGCGTGGGGTAAAACTTTATAAAAACAATCAAATTCTAATGATTTTCTGATAATTACATAATGAGTTGTTACTCTTAATCAGTTTTTATACGCCCACATTTTCATGTGGACGTATTATGTCGTCGCCCCTGTCAGTCCGGACGTCCGTCCGTCCACAATTTGTTTGTGGACTCTCTACAGGTCACAATTCTTATCCGATTTTGACGAAACTTGAAATATAGGTTTATCCCCAAAAGATCTCGGCTGCTTTCGATATTGGCATGTATCGGATCAAAACTTCATGGATTATGGCCCCTGATTGTACGAAAAATCACGTTTTTAGCTTGTGGACCCTATAGAGGTCACAATTTTGAACCGATTTTGATGAAACTTGACATGCATGTTTGTAACCCAAAGATCTTGGTTCCTTTCGATATTTGCGGCTAACGGAATGTAATTTCCTGAATTATGGCCCCTGATTGTCCAAAAAATCACCCTTTTTAGCTTGTGGTCCCTCTGGAGGTCACAATTATTATTCGATTTAAAAAACCGTTTGATTATATCATCGTTACATCCTAAGGAAGGTTGAGTTCGAATTTCAGGAAAATCGGACGAAAATTGCCATACAAAATGGCCGCTGTTTGTACGCGAATACTGTTAAAAAATGGTATATCAAGGTTGTGGACCCTGTGGAGGTCACAATTTTGATTCAATTTTGATGAAACTTGAAATTCATGGTTTTAACCCAAAGATCTTGCTTCCCTTCGATATTTGCGCATATCGGATCGTAACTTCCTGAATTATGGCCCCTGATTATACGCAAAATCGCCTTTTTTTTTTAGCTTGGAGGTCACAATTATTACTCGATTTAAAAAAACGTTTGATTATATCACCGTTACACCCTAAGGAAGGTTGAGTTCGAATTTCGGGAAAATCGGACGAAAATTGCCATACAAAATGGCCGCTGTTTGTACACAAATACTGTTAAAAAATGGTATATCAAGGTTGTGGACCCTGTGGAGGTCACAATTTTGATTCGATTTTGATGAAACTTGAAATTCATGGTTATAACCCAAAGATCTTGCTTCCTTTCGATATTTGCGCATATCGGATCGTAACTTCCTGAATTATGGCCCCTTATGATACGCAAAATCGCCTTTTTTTTTAGCTTGGAGGTCACAATTATTATTCGATTTAAAAAAACGTTTGATTATATCAACGTTACACCCTAAGGAAGGTTGAGTTCGAATTTCCGGAAAATCGGACGAAAATTGCCATACAAAATGGCCGCCGTTTGTACGCGAATACTGTTAAAAAATAGTATATCAAGGTTGTGGACCCTGTGGAGGTCACAATTTTGATTCTATTTTGATGAAACTTGAAATTCATGCTTATAACCCAAAGATCTTGCTTCCTTTCGATATTTGCGCAAATCGGATCGTAACTTCCTGAATTATGGCCCCTGATGATACGCAAAATCGCCTTTTTTTTTAGCTTGGAGGTCACAATTATTATCCGATTTAAAAAAACGTTTGATTATATTACCATTACACCGTAAGGAAGGTTGAGTTTGAATTTCGGGAAAATCAGACCAAAATTGCCATACAAAATGGCCGCCGTTTGTACACGAATACTGTTAAAAAATGGTATATCAAGGTTGTGGACCCTGTAAAGGTCACAATTTTAATTCGATTTTGATGAAACTTGAAATTCATGGTTATAACCCAAAGATCTTGGTTCTTTACGATACTTGCGCAAATCGGATCGTAACTTCCTGAATTATGGCCCCTGATGATACGCAAAATCGCCTTTTTTTTTAGCTTGGAGGTCACAATTATTATCCGATTTAAAAAAACGTTTGATTATATTACCATTACACCGTAAGGAAGGTTGAGTTTGAATTTCGGGAAAATCAGACCAAAATTGCCATACAAAATGGCCGCCGTTTGTACACGAATACTGTTAAAAAATGGTATATCAAGGTTGTGGACCCTGTAAAGGTCACAATTTTAATTCGATTTTGATGAAACTTGAAATTCATGGTTATAACCCAAAGATCTTGGTTCTTTACGATACTTGCGCATATCGGATCGTAACTTCCTGAATTATGGCCCCTGGTTATACGCAAAATCCCCCTTTCTTTAGCTTGTGGTCCCTCTGGAGGTCACAATTATTATCCAATTTAAAAAAACATTTGATTATATCACCGATACACTGTAAGGAAGGTTGAGTTTGAATTTCAGGAAAATCGGACCAAAATTGACAGACTAAATGGCCGCCGTTTGTACACGAATACTGTTTAAAAAATGATATATCATGGTTGTGGACCCTGTATAGGTCACAATTTTAATTCGATTTTGATGAGGAAGGTTGAGTTCTAATTTCGTGAAAATCGTACCAAAATTGCCGGACGAAATGGTCGCCGTTTGTACGCGAATAGTGTAAAAATATGGTATAACATGGTTGTGGACTCTCTACAGGTCACAATTCTTATCCGATTTTGATGAAAACTCACATTCTAGGTTGTGTACCGTCACACCATAATCATTGTCGGTTTCGAATTTAATTAATATCAGACTGGAACTGACCAACTAAATGGCTGCTCCCAATACAGTATGAAATACAGGACTTAAAGATGTAGGAAAAATCACTTTCGGTATTGCTTGTTCTCTATCCATCTCTCGAAAATGTGGGCGTATCCTGCCTGGCAGTGCCAGCCTATCTTTAGTGTATTATTACAAATGTTTCATTACCGGAAAAAGTAAAAATATGCGACAACCCTTGTTGACTGCCCGGACGATTTGGCTACTGTGGGCGTATGTTTCTTTGTGATTATTATGGTGTGTGATACCAAGATTCAACAATTACAGAGCCATCGAAAATGGGATTTATCTCTTTTGCTGACTTAACTTTAATACATTTTGACTAAATATAGCCTACTTTATTTGTAGTATCATCCAGATAATGAATATTTGACATAATTCACATGATTACGATTTTATTAAGTTTTAGCAGTCTGTAACATAGGTATTTCAGTTGTGAAAGTAGTACTAGAGATTCTGAAGGGAAAATACTGCTTATGACTAAAAAGCACTTATTTTGGTGACATGCCAGGCATTGATTGGTATAGAGAATTTTGATCACGTTTTTGTTCTCGGATTTTAAAAAATTTTGGTTTAGCATTTTATGTATATTTTCATATTTTGAAAAAAAATTGTCATTTGAAACTTTGTCCTGAAACCCCTAATCTAATTCAATATTTCCCCTTTAATTTGAAATTAAAATTCAATATTAGTCCAGATATAGCTTAATAATGTCAGTATAGAAAACTTTACTAGTAATGAAATACTTATTTTTATTTTCAGGGAGCTAAAAAACAAGACCCCAAGGCTGGGGCCAAGAAATCATCTGCCCCCAAAGCCAAGAAGGAGGGAGGAGGAAAGGCCAAGAAGAAGGTAAAATGCTTTTGCTTAGTTATGACATTACTTAGTTATTCAATTCCTAATGTTCTTAATGCGTTTTTATCGACCATACGTGTAAGTGTTTCTGCTAGCTTCAGAATTTACTGGGGAGTGGCATTGGCAGGGAGTAAAATACCAGTATAATTCAAATATTGTGTCATTGGACTCTTACATAAGTGAATACACATTTGTTCTTTCTGAAGTTAAACTGACAAGCTTTAACGTGGTCTCTGGTATGTCCAGGGTCATTAGATTATTTATATAATCAACCACATAGCACTTTTCCTTTGCATCCTCCATTTTCATAAAAATAGGCCAAAGACTAAAACAAAAATCCTCCTGTTGCTACTCATGAGTCACCAACAGCATTCATGCTCATCACATACTAGTAGGAGTCCATTTTATTTCGACAGAAGAACGCTAGCCTGTTCCTGCCAGGTCTTTAATTTGGTTTATGTCATATTTCCAAATTTTCCCTTCCACCCACAACATGTTTATCTATTTAAAGCGGAAAGTCAGAACACATTTATTTCTGTCTTTTGCTCAATAGTGACAATAGGTTGTCAACTGACTATTATACAATCATAGGCATTCTTTTCGCACTTACAAATCTTTCATATTGGAAATAATAACACAATTACCTCCCTTGTTTTACACTTTACCCCATGCAATAGCAATCTTCAAACATTTGAATTGGAAGTTGAAAATGATATTTTTGCAGATTTCTCAACTGGCAATAGTGAATTATATGATTATTCTTTGACTAAATAATTTGATTTGCAAATTGCAGAAGTGGTCGAAAGGAAAAGTTCGAGATAAGTTGAACAATTTGGTCTTGTTTGATAAAGGCACATACGATAAACTTTACAAAGAGGTTCCTAGCTACAAACTAATTACTCCTTCAGTTGTTTCTGAAAGATTGAAGATTCGAGGTTCACTAGCAAAAGTAGCCCTCCGAGAATTACACAAGAAAAGTAAGTAATAAATCTTATTGAAATGTCTATGTAACTTAACAGGCTTAAACACAAACATTAATGATATCTATTTCAAAAGAGCCCAAATGAATTAAAAGAAAGTAATATGCTTCTGGGCATAACACATCAGATCTAGTACTATTCCAGTGAGGACAACTTCCAGCAGGACAATTGGTGGCCATTTTATTTGTATTTATAGTTAAGTAATGATGAATAAACCCAGTCACATCTCTCCCGTAATCTGGAAAAACCCAGCAAGTCAAATTTTGGTGAAAATTGAGTTTGACCCATATTTGGACTTTAGTTCACATGTATAGGTTTTTTTCTCCTTCACTGAAAAGGCTTCCAATTATCTTCACCTAAAAAGAAAAAAGAAAATTGGTTTTATATTCAGTAGTTTAATTCTGAAACAAAACAGTTTTCCTGTGTTTTCTCAAATCTTCATTCAACAGTGTTACTAGGTTTTTCCAAATTTTGGGAGATCTGAACCATGTCAATCATTATCAACATAAGCGTACGAGGCAAATTAAAAAAAAAAATTATTTCCTCGACTTGGTAAAATAAAGTGCCCGAAATCTACTAATAAAATACTAATTCTACTGGCTGCGACAGGAAAAAGTGTTTGCAGCCGTCAAATTTTCCAAAATTATTTTCTTAGCAGGAGCGGGGTCCTAAACTAACAAAGTCAGTTCTATTTTTTCGCCTATTGAAGAAAACCGGTGGCGCTGTC
This sequence comes from Patella caerulea, assembly GCA_036850965.1. Lineage (NCBI taxonomy): Eukaryota > Metazoa > Mollusca > Gastropoda > Patellidae > Patella > Patella caerulea. Next base: position 23,153,027 of record JAZGQO010000011.1, read on the forward strand.
TGTCGACCTGAATTTTTTCAGGCCTGTCTAGTTTTGCTTCTGTCATCGAGCACTAATATAACGTTACATTTACCTTTCTTTTAATTGAAAACCACGAATTTGTACTGAGTTGACTATGAATTAAGAAAATTGTCTGGAGCCACTTTGTGCGACATTTTTCCATCAACGATTGTTATTTCTTCTGAATGCATCTGCAACAGTTTGATTGGATGGTTGGAATTCAGAGAGGGATTTCAGTTACAAAACCATTGGATACTTTTTGAGTACCGAGCGACGATAAATTGGTTGTTTGGAATTTGGGTCAGCCAGGTAGGCGAAATTGGACCAAATTGAAGTTGTTGTATTCACAGGCTGGAATTGCAAGAAAAAGCATTTGCAGAGGTCTTCAGGCATGTTAAGCGATTGATTAGCATTCGAATCTGCCACCTTAATTGGGCTATATTAGACCAATTAGGCTGAAATAGCAGGAAAACGGGTTTGAAGCCATCAAATATTCCAGAATTTTCTAGGGGGGAGGAGAAGTCCATACCGCTTTTTCGCCCCTCGGGAAAGGCCGGCGCCACTCTCTGTAAACCCGAAATATTTGTCCCCCGCCTTTCGGAGAAAGTTGGGGGACTATTAAAATGGGTTCGTCCGTCTGTCTGTCTGTCTGTCTGTCTGTCCGTCTGTCTGTCCGTCTGTCTGTCCGTCACACTTTTTGGGACACAATAACTCTTTTCCTAATTGAGCTAGAATGTTCAAACTTGGCGTATGTGTTTATTAGGTGAATGCCTTGATGGAGTTCGAAGATGAGCATTTTCCGCTTAGGGTAAGCAGAGATAAGCAATTTGATTGGTTGATGCTTTGGGACACGATAACTTTAGTTCTAATTAAGTGAGAGTGATGAAACTTGGTGTATAGTTTCATTACAGTAATACCTTGACTAAGTTCGATAATGAGCATTTTCTGCTCAGGGTAAGCAGAGCAATTTGATTGGTCGAGACTTTGGAACACAATAACTCTCCTTCAAATTGAGTTAAAATGTTCAGACTTGGTGTATATGCTTATAAGGTCAATGCCTTGATGGAGTCAAAGATGAGCATTTTCCGCTTAGGGTAAGCAGAGATAAGCAATTTGATTGGTTGATGCTTTGGGACACGATAGCTTTAGTTCTAATTAAGTGAGAGTGATGACACTTAGTGTATAGTTTCATTACAGTAATACCTTGACTAAGTTACTAAGATCGATAATGAGCATTTTCTGCTCAGGGTAAGCAGAGCGATACGCAATTTGATTGGTCGAGACTTTGGAACACAATAACTCTCCTTCTAATTGAGCTAAAATGTTCAAACTTGGTGTATATGCTTATTAGGTCAATGCCTTGATGGAGTTCGAAGATGAGCATTTTCGGCTTAGGGTAAGCAGAGATAAGCAATTTGATTGGTTTATGCTTTGGGACTTGATAACGTTAATTCTAATTAAGTGAGAGTGATGAAACTTGGTGTATAGTTTCATTACAGTAATACCTTGACTAAGTTCGATAATGAGCATTTTCTGCTCAGGGTAAGCAGAGCGATACGCAATTTGATTGGTCGAGACTTTGGAACACAATAACTCTTCTTCTAATTCAGTTAAAATGTTCAAACTTGGTGTATATGCTTATAAGGTCAATACCTTGATGGAGTTCGAATATGAGCATTTTCCACTTAGGGTAAGCAGAGATAAGCAATTTGATTGGTTGATGCTTTGGGACACGATAACTTTAGTTCTAATTAAGTGAGAGTGATGAAACTTGGGGTATAGTTGCATTACAGTAATACCTTGACTAAGTTCGATAATGAGCATTTTCTGCTCAAGGTAAGCAGAGCGATACGCAATTTGATTGGTCGAGAGTAGTCGAGACTTTGGAACACAATAACTCTCCTTCCAATTTCCAATTGAGTTAAAATGTTCAAACTTGGTGTATATGCTTATTAGGTCAATGCCTTCATGGAGTTCGAAGATGAGCATTTTCCGCTTAGGGTAAGCAGAGATAAGCAATTTGATTGGTTGATACTTTGGGACAAGATAACTTAGGTTCATCTTGATTAATTATTTTTATGCCAATAGACTGCATTCTCATTTAGTAATGGATTCGACAGTAAAAGTGTATAGAAACGATTGACTTGGACACGAGGACCCTTTCCCTTGGCCAGAGGGGCCCTTTTGTCCGCCTTTAGGGTCCCCCTAACTAGGGTACATTTTCATTTTTCTCGTCGGTTTTAGCATTTTTCTTTATAAAACACTTTTGGATGACACTTTGTGTACAGTTTGATTGCTCGATACATTTGAAAAAAATAAATGTGCGATTAATTAATATGTGTCTTCTATTTATTTTGGGATTTCGGCGGGGGACATCAGCCTCACTGTTGGCCTGTTTTCAAAGTTTATCTCCCAACTGAAAAGCTAAATCTGTGATATTAAATGTTTTGTGTACTAAATAAAAGCCAAACAAATTCTAAAGATTTTCTGATAATGAGTTGTTACTCTTAATCATATTTTAGTGTATTATAATAGCATTACCACATTCGTCCTCTTCGCAGTGTGACACTTTGCCAGCGTATTGACTGTGCCTTACACTCTTCGCGGACGGAGTGCCAAGAAAAAATAACTGATACAAAACTCAAATTTTGTGTCAACATATTTTAACCTATATGAATAAAAAGCCAATTAAATTACCTTTCCAGTGATACAAGTTTCGTTTTTGTTTTTTATTGATAATGCACTCAAAACACAAGTTAAAAAGTACCCAGGCTAATATTAGGTCACTCACAGTTAACCATTGTTTTTCCATTAGCGAATTAATTATTGTTCACGGTACGCCAGGGTTTTGGAGCGGCATCTCGCAGGGGATTCTCATAGCTCGGAAAGATCTGCCCGTACATCATTGAAACTTTCCACGAATCACCATGATCCCCCCCCTTCAAGGTTTCGCGGCTTCCCCGATGAAAATGGCGGGTATAGTTTTTGAGATACAACTGTTCTAAAAGTTTGAAGCGAAAATTATATAAAATCCAATGTTGCGTGTTGAATTTTAAAATGCAGAGTACTTTTATGAAATATCGTAGATTATAGTGATATATGTGTCGTCGGTAAAAAAAGCTATTTTCATCGAAGAATAAGCCGCAGAAGTTTGGTTTCCAAGATGAATTCTTACGGCGAAAAATACACGGGAGATTCCATTCATAGCAAAATGACGATCCCCTATGACGAGCATGGTTGAAGTCACGTGATTGACTTTGTCGGAGTCTGATTGGACAAGCTCGCGTGCCATTTCAGCAATAGGGGGTGGAAGGTGGGTAAATCCTTTGACGGAAGCTATTTCACGCAGGATATAAACAAAAAACTTATTATTTTGACATTAGTGAATTTGTCTTGAAACCGAAAGACAAACATATATGTCTAACAAATTAGCTAATTTTATTTTTGATATGAATTGAATTAGTAAAATTATAATTTTTTACCAAACATTTCATCAATAATTAAATAGGTCTATCTATTGATATTATCATTTTGATTATGAAACTCAATAATAAAAAAAAATCGTTTAATTTTTAAATATTAATATAATTAATAAAATTATGTAAAACTTTAATTATTTACCAATCATTTTACCAGTAATCAAGAAGACTTATTTATATTATTTGGATTAAAGTGTAACTCAATTAAAATTGTTTTATTTTAGATATTGATATAATTAGTAAATATGGAAAACTGTAATTATTTATCAAACATTATTAATAATCTAGGCCTATTAATATTATTTTTATTAAAATGTAACTCAACTAAAATTAGTTAATTTAAGATTTAGGTTGTTAGTAAAACTTTGGTTTCAATTCCGAACTTTTAGTTTTGTCACAAGTCTGTTGTACTCTTAGCCTTCAGATTCATCTTTTTAATATTGAACAAAAACAATGTCTAAAAACAACTTCTTTATTTACTATGTTCTCTGGTGGGTATTGGACATTTGGAAACTAATCCCTTTTTCAATACCTTTCAGATGATATATTGCAACCCATATTTAGAGCAACAAATGAATTTCGACTTACTGTAACGGAATCTGGCATGTCGGCCATCTTGGATTCCAAAATGGCTGCCATTTTCCATTGAGGTCACTAAGCAGATCAAACTTACTTTATGGAGTGCAGAGTTAAGTACTTTTGACAGCCGTGTAGTGTCATTTGATGCTAACTTCAAAGTTGTAGTACATTTTAATGACAGTTTTAACAACAATCCAAGATGGCTGCCGTTTCTGGGAACGTGCGTGTTGCAGAGCCAATTTGACGACAGAATTGAACTCGTCATCCATTTTTCATCTGGGTTTCAAAATTTCCACTAATTGCTTTCATTATTACCAGAGTTATTGTAGGATCTTTGAAATACTAATTTGGACCCAAAATGAATATCTCCAAATATCTCGACAATTACACCACAATACTAATACATGTATAATAATATTTAGAAAGCCTTAAATCTGTTTCACACATTTATAGTCACTAAATAAACGACCATGTTGTACTTAATAAGCTATGGCCATTTAACCATACATAAATAATACTGAAAAATGGTTTGGAGTGGCGTCCATAACATCTAGACACTTCTGAGTATAAGATAGGTTACGTGCCCTTGTTTTGAAATTAGTCTCGCTTAACTAGTCTACCGATCATTCTACGTCTAATTGACAGGTCGGGATAATCACGACATTTTTTTTTTACGAAACATGGAACAAGAAATTGAATTTAGAAACACACACATCAGACAACTCAACAATATTTTTAAGAACCTTGTAAAAGTAAAATGAAACTAGTGCTAGTATCATATTCTTGCTTTACGGATGTGAGTCAAAGATACTATTTGTACTAAACCAAAATATGCAGCTTCTAATGGTACAGGTAATTATAAGGCAATTTAAAAAATAAAACGAGCGTAATTTCTAAAGATGTCGGAATAACCAAAAAGTTAAATATTATTGCTATTCAGAATCGTCAACAATAGATTTTTTACGACTGTAGTAGTGTTTTGTGTTTTAAACATTTCCACATGCTGTTGCTATTTATAGCCTCAACGAGTGTGCGAGACTGTCAGAAATCAGTAGTTAGTCATTCAACTAAAACGTGCATGATCAACGTGTCAAGAACAACTTTTCAGTAGGCACGTGGGGCACCCTACCAAAATGTCATAATTCAAGGGCGTGTTTTGCCTATAGAGAAGTCCATTACTTTTTGTCACAAAAATACTGCCAATTTTGATGAGAAAAATGTTCATCGAAAACTTATTTATTAACCGATTTTGAAAATTTAAAATGTTTCTTTATGTTTAAAGCAGCCTGCATACAGCAAAACAGAGAAAAACACATTATCTGTTATTTGAAATTTTGATGTAATGCTAATTATAAGCGTTTCATTACCGAAAAGATATGCTACAACTTGTTGACTGACCGGACGATTTAGCTGCTTTGGGTGTATGGTTTGTTGCCTGGCAACCTATCTTTGATTTAATTATGAGTGTTAAGCAGCTTATAGGATTCTAATCTAGACATCAACAGTTTATTATGATCTGGATAAGTCAATTAATGTCTAATAATTTAGATAAAATTTCAGGCCTAAATAAAAACTTGTAATAGGCAGATTTAGCTCTTGCATAATGCATGTTTAGTTAACAAAACAAGACCATGATCTACTCTTGATGGCATTGTGCACTCAAGAGTTTTAACTACGCTAAAAGCCATTAAGAATGCAATGCCTAATTTAAAGTTTATTCACTACAACTTTTAACAAATGTACATAACAATTGTCAAAATAAGATAACAAGCATCTGTGGATAATTTCATCTCAAGTTCATCTCAAAGGTTTTCGATCAGGTTCATGTCAGAAGACATACATGTAGCAGGCCTGTCCACAACACGGTCATGATGGTTGTTCAGAAGGTATTGTCAAACTGGCAGTGTGGGTTCGCGCATTGTCAGGCTGGAAAAACCATCTGTCGACAGATGCCATGTTGAGCCAGCAATGGAAGCAACACCAGACGAAGGATGGCGTCAACATAATGGGAACATAAATGCCAAGAAACAAATATGACCCGTCAAACTGTCTTTGCAGATAGTTGTCTGCTCGTAATTGTTATGCCCCTAGTGTTCACAGAAAAGCTATCTTTATTATGTGCTTAATTTTAAAAATTTTAAAATTCTTTTTGCAGAACTTATTCGACTAGTATGTAAGCATCATACACAGATTATCTACACTAGAGCTACTGGTGCTAAAGACAAGAAAGAAGAACCTGCAGCCAAACCTCCAACTAAAGGAAAAAACAAATAAAATGTAAAATAAATCATTTCACATGTTGTCTTCAATCAACCCAATAAAAGTAACTCCCCTTGATATTGTGGATACAGAAATTAAAGTATATTAATGTCGGTATTGATGTAATAAAACTATTCTCAGAGATTTGTCACTCTGGTCTGGTTGAAGTCATTTTTGAGGGATTAATCCTTGAGCAAATACATCACAGGAAAAGCATTGTTTTTGGAAGCAAGGAGTAAGTGAAGGAGTAGGCGTGTTAATATGTATTGGGTGGGTTGGCTTGGTCTAGAGTGCCCCGCTTCGACCTCTAGCTGGCCAGTCACCTCAAGCTTGCGGCTGTGGTTTCGAGCCCTGGTGTGAGCTTATGTGGCATGGAGATATCGAATTCCAACTGCCAAGGAATCTTTTACATGAAGGACAATGTGTATACGGGACCTCAATTTTCCGGTTTGCATTAGATCTAATTATAGTTTCATTACATGAATACTTTAACAAAGTTCGATAATAAGCATTTTCTGCTCATGTAAGCAGAGCAATATGCAGTTTGATTGGTCGAAACTTTTAAACACCGTAAATCTGTCGAAAATGTACAAACTTGGTGTCGGTGTAAGTGTTAATTGGGCCAGTGCATTGGGGAATTAGAACTTGAGCGTTTTCTTCTTGGGGTAAGCAATCCGATTGGTCGATTCTTTGGCGCACAATAACTTTGGTTATAATGATAGGGTGCCTACTGAAAAGTTGTTCTTGACAAGTTGATCGTGCACGTTTTAGTTGAATGACTACTGATTTTTGACAGTCTCGCACACTCGTTGAGGCTATAAATAGCAACAGCATGCGGAAATGTTTAAAACACCAAACACTACTACAGTCGTTAAAAATCTATTGCTGACGATTCTGAATAGCAATAATATTTAACTTTTTGGTTATTACGGCATCTTGAGAAATTACGCTCGTTTTATTTTTTTATATTGCCTAATAATTAACTGTACCATTAGAAGCTGCATATTTTGGTTTAGTACAAATAGTATCTTTGACTCACATTCGTAAAGCAAGAATATGATACTAGCAGTAGTTTCATTTTACTTTTACAAGGTTCTTAAAAATATTGTTGATTTGTCTGATATGTGTGTTTCTGAATTCAATTTCTTGTTCCATGTGTCGTAAAAAAAGTAGTCGTGATTATCCCGACCTGTCAATTAGACGTAGAATGATCGGTAGATTAGTTAAGCTAGACTAATTTCAAAACGAGGGCACGTAACCTATCTTTTACTCAAAAGTGTCTGGATGTTATGGACGCCACTCCAAACCATTTTTCAGTATTATTTATGTATGGTTAAATGGCCATAGCTTATTAAGTACAACATGGTCGTTTATTTAGTGACTATAAATGTGTGAAACAGATTTAAGGCTTTCTAAATATATTAGTATTGTGTAATTGTCGAGATATTTGGAGATATTCATTTAGGGTGGGGCACCCTAATAATGAAGTGAGGGCGATGCAACTCTTGTTACAATATCATTACCTTGACTAAGTTCTATGGTGAAAATTTTCTGATTTGGCTATGGAACAACAAGCAACTTGATTGTTCACGACATGGAACATAACAATGCTTTTAAGTGAGGTAGAATGTTTAAACTTGATGTAGATATTTATTAGGTGAAATGTCTTGACTGAGTCGATGACTGACATTTCGAGCTAGAGCTAAGCAATGTGGTCGATGCTTTGGGACAAGATAACCTTTTTTCTATCTGATAGAGAGTGATGAAAAATAGTGATTGCTCAATATTTTTGAAAAAATTAAATGTGCGAACAAGTATTTTGATTTTCAATGAATTTTAATAACTGAACAGCTAAATCATGATATTAAATGTTTCATATAGTAATTGTTAGCGTGGGACAAAACTTTATATAAAGCAAACAAATTCTAATGATAATCTGATAATGAGTTGCTACTCGTAATCAGATTTTAGTGTGTTACAAATGTTTCATTACCGAAAAAAGTAAAAATATGCGACAACCCTTGTTGACTGCCCGGAAGGTTTAGCTGCTGTGTGTGTATGTTTCGTTGCCTGGCAACCTATCTTTATAGCCCACATTGAAATGTGGACGTATATTGCTATCGGTCCGTTGGTCCACCGTCGACAGTTTCTTATGAACGCACTAGATGCTAAATTTAATATCCGATTGACTTTAAATTTATACACAACATTCCATTGATATCCGATAATTACTGCCAAAGTTATGAACCTTGATCACTTTGAAAAAATCTTGTGAACGCTTTAGAGGCTAATGTTAATATCTGATTGACTTTAAATTTATACACAGTGTTTAAGATCACTAAACGAAGAAGCCTACTGATAATTTATGGCCCTTGATCTCCTTGAAATATACTATTCAAAAAAAGTAGGGGATATTTGATTTTGGGGGCATAATACTAAAATATGCAAATGACTACGAAAAAAGTCACTATAGAACCTAAAAGAAGAAACATTTCCAGTTACATGTGACGCCCAAACGCACCAATAGCTACCGCATGGAATGCAGATGATGCTTGGGATCATCATGGGGGTCCAACCCAAGATTTGCACGACTTTGAATGTTAGTCATTGTGGCATTGAATTCCAGGGTGGAAACATCAGTGTAATTGTTTTAGTGACCAGAAAATAAATTTTGATATGCGTCGGCTTACCCAAAATGAAAGCTTACGTGCCCTTGGCATGCTACAGATCGGCACAACACAGGCGGTTGTGGCGCGGACGATGAATGTTTCTCAGTCTGTCATAAGCAGGCTATGGTCCAGTCCAGATACCATGATACACAATCTGTGCAGGACAGATCACTCTCAGATCGTCCAAGGGACAGACGTAGGAGGGTGTGGCGTCGTCAAAACTAGCGCTTCCAAGACGTTAACGTCATCAGACATGATCGATTTGGGGGTGGTTCTGTTATGGTGTGGGGAGGCATCACTGTTGCTGGAAGAACGGCTTTACATGTTGTTGCAGGGTGTGTTACAGGCCAGTACTACCGGGACAACATCTTGGCAGTCCATTTTGTGCCGTTCGCACGACGTCATGGCCACCGTTTCATCTTCCAGGGTGACAACGCAAGATGTCACAGGGCCAGGATCGTTACAGGTTACCTCCAACAACAGAACATCACCACGTACCTTGGCCAGCACTGAGTCCCGACCTCTCCCCCATCGAGCATGTCTGGGACATGCTTGGACAGAGGTTACGTCAACGTCCTGCCAATGTCCAAGAACTTGCTGCTGCGTTGCAACAGGAATGGGACAGTCTGGACCAAAATGACCTTAGACGTCTCATTAGGAGTATGCCACGTCGGATCAATGCTTGTTTGGCAAACAGGAGGATTTACCCGCCACTGACCTTTTTCGTGATGCTGTGGTAACTTTGCTGTTTGACCCCGGGTATCATTTTACCCTTACAATGGTCAGTCTGTGCCTTACTTAGTCTAACGATCATTTGGAATAAATCGATGAATGTGAACTTCATTTCATTTTGTCATTTGTTTCTTCGTCAGTTTGATTAGGTGACTTTAATAACACTTAAAAATCAAATATCCCCTACTTTTTTTGAATAGTATATTTTGTGGATGCTCCAGAGGCTAAAGTTTATTTACTTTAAATTTATACACAGTGTTTAATGTCACAAGACGAAGGATCCTAGTCATATACAATTATTACTGCCAGAGTTATGGCCTTTGATCACTTTGAAATATTTTTTGGACGAAGGTCGTGAGACAGACAATCAAATTCTAACCATTTCTGATACTTAAAAGGCGTTGACTCGTAATAAGATTTTCATCTGTTGTAAACGTTCTCCTTACTGACAAAAGAAAAAAATATGCGACAACCCTTTTTGATAACCCGGACGACTTAGCTGTTGTGGGCGTATGTTTCATTGCCTTGCAACCTATCTTTTCAAAAATTCTTTGTATAGATAAATAAAAATAACTTTACTTGATCGTAAAGTAGAAGAACATCGGTAACTTGTCTGAATATAGTGGTGTGGGTTGAATTAGAATGGGATACTATGGTGAATTAAAAACGATAAGCCACCTGCGCGGGCCTTCGTGCCATGTTATGTGGGAGGGGCTGTCACGCTTCAAGCTATAGTTGGCCAGCTACCTCGGGATTGTAGTTTCGAGTTTGGCTTCTAGTTAGAGCGCATAGGACTAGAGTGACAGAGGGCATTGATTCCCCAGCTTGAACAAGGGGTGAGAACCGCCCGAGGGTGATCGTGATCGTAGAAACCCGTCACAATCAAGCCACTTGCGCCAGGGTAAATGAGGCAATGATCAGTTCCTACATATGAAATAAATAACCTTGGATCAGACCCGAGCTTCTATTATAACCGGAAATATCAGTCTCTGCTAGCAAAACCCTGTATAGTCTCGATATAATAGCATCTCCAATACAGCTCGAGCTGTTTCCAGCACATTTCAACAAACCATAGATTATAACCAATGTTTATCTCCGCCTTGAAGAGACGACCGTCGAGAGAGATGATCCCATGAAGGCAGTTTAAGAAAATATGTCAAGTTACCTCTTCCAGGAACAATTCCGAACTTACAAACCAAATACCAAGAAAACAAAAAGCTAAAACCAGTGATGTCTTGCTCAATCAGAAGATACCAGCTAGGCTATCAGTCACAACCAATGCCAAGTTGATGATACCTAGAACGTACTATAGATACTTTCATGAAGATAGCGAAAAACCAGTCTCTGTTACCAAAGCATCTTCCACCATAGATCATCTTGCCATTACTATAGAGAAAAACGCTCTCCACGTCCAAAGATAAAATCAGTAACAAGAGAAAAAAACGTTCCTTCCGAAAATCTTAAAGTAATTTTTTAAAAAGTCAGCGTTGCCCAGCTTCCTAATTTGTTAAACTCTGTTTTTAAACCCAGGCCACATTCACACTATCCAAACGTCCGTACACTGGCACGCATAGAAATTATCACCCATAAATCTGAAGACATCAGGAAACAATTTGGTTGAAATGGTTTATATTTCATTATATTTAAAGATAATTTGATTGAAATATTTTATTTTAAAGCATTAAAGGTATACTCAAACGAGATAATCTCCATTGAATTGTCTAGTAGAAAATGTTCACTATCGAACGGTTTTGAAGTATCTGGTACTGCTTGACCAATCAAACTGTTTATCGCTACTTAGCCTAAGCAGAAAATTCTCATCATCGAACATAGTTAAGGTAATGATATAATGAATCTATATTTGGAGTATCATCGCTCTCACTTAATTATCGAGCCCTAAAGCATCACCCAATCAGATTGCTTATCTCTACTCAATTAAAAGGTGAGTTATTGTGTTCCGATGTCTCGACCATTCAAATTGCTTATCGCTCTACTTACCCTCAGCAGAAAAGGTTCATTATATTGATGTGATAAAACTATACACCAAATTCCCCCACTCACACTTTATTAGCTCCAAAGTTATCGTGCCCCAAAGCATCAACCAATTAAATTGCTTATATCACCTACATCAAGTTTGAAAATTCTATCTCAATTAGAAGGATAGTTATTGTGTTCAAAAGTCTCGGACAATCAAGTTGCCCATCGCTCTGCTTAAACGGAGCAGAAAATGCTCATTATCGGCCTTAGTCAGAGAGAGAGAGAAATAGGGTTTAATGTCCACTCGACACAAACTGGGTCATTTCGGGACTAACATAATGTTAAATTTTATTTCAATAATTCGGTTGCGCGTAGGAGTCTTTAGCAGTGGGAGGAAACCGGATAAAACCTGGACAGGTGACCCTACTCCTTGCCACGTACAACCGGGGATTCGAAACCACGCCAGTTGATTCAATGGCAAGCTGTATGATACAGCGCGCGCACGCTAACCGACCTTAGTCAAGGTATTAATGTAATGAAACTATGCACCCAGATTCGTCACTACTACTGAACAGCCCATTTCTGATTACACTATTTTGCCTATAACGTTTTTTAGGACTTTGAATTTTGTCCATTGGTTTGGATTGTTCGTACTTGGTTTTTATTTTATCTCATCATTAGCCCGATCAATTGCTCGTATTCAGCATGCTTTGAATGATTCGGTGAATCGCCCCTTTTTGGAGCAATGTATTTCGGTCACAACCATTAGAGAATGAAGTTGTTCTTTGCTTAAGTTATTGCAGATGTTTGTAGTAAATAAATTAAAAGTAGACAACAATCCGAGCTTTGTGGAAAATTCATTTTAATCAAGGTATTAATGTAATGAAACTATGCACCCAGATTCGTCACTACTACTGAACAGCCCATTTCTGATTACACTATTTTGCCTATAACGTTTTTTAGGACTTTGAATTTTGTCCATTGGTTTGGATTGTTCGTACTTGGTTTTTATTTTATCTCATCATTAGCCCGATCAATTGCTCGTATTCAGCATGCTTTGAATGATTCGGTGAATCGCCCCTTTTTGGAGCAATGTATTTCGGTCACAACCATTAGAGAATGAAGTTGTTCTTTGCTTAAGTTATTGCAGATGTTTGTAGTAAATAAATTAAAAGTAGACAACAATCCGAGCTTTGTGGAAAATTCATTTTAATGATTGATTCATTCTGAAAATTCGGATGACAAAAAAAGAAGCCAACAGTGAGGCTGATGTCCCCCGCCGAAATCCCAAAATAATTAGATGACACATATTAATTAATCGCACATTTATTTTTTTCAAACGTGTCGAGCAATCAAACAGTGCACGAAGTGTCATCCAAAACTGTTTTATAACGAAAAATGCTAAAACCGACGAGAAAAATGAAAATGTACCCTAGTTAGGGAGACCCTAATGGCAGACAAAAGGGCCCACACGCTTTACAAAATGGCTCCTTTGGCCAAGGGAAAGGACCCTCGTGTCCGAGTCAATCGTTTCTATACACTGTTACTGTCGAATCCATTACTTGCATGAGAATGCGGTCATTGTAGTGGCATAAAAATCATCAATCAAGATGAACCTAAGTTATCTTGTCCCAAAGTATCAACCAATCAAATTGCTTATATCTGCCTACCCTCGGAAGAAAATGCTCATCTTCGAACTCCATCAAGGCATTGACCTAATAAGCGTACACAGCAATTTTGAACATTTTAACTCAATTCGAAGGAGAGTTATTGTGTTCCAAAGTCTCGGCAAATCAAATTGCTTATCGCTTTGCTTACCCTGAGCAGAAAATGCTCATTATCGAACTTAGTCAAGGTATTACTGTAATGAAGCTATACACCAAGTTTCATCAATTTCACTTAATTAGAACTAAAGTTATCGTGTCCCAAAGCATCAACCAATCAAATTGCTTATCTCTGCTTACCCTAAGCGGAAAATGCTCATCTTCTAACTCCATCAAGGCAATGACCTAATAACCACATACACCAAGTTTGAACATTCTAGCTCAATTAGGAAGAGTTATTGTGTCCCAAAAAGTGTGACGGATAGACGGACAGACAGACAGACGGACGAACCCATTTTAATAGTCCCCCAACTTTCTTCGAAAGGCGGGGGACAAAAAAAAAAAAAAAATTAGTGCAAAGAGACTCAGCCCCCATACCACCCACATCGGAGATCGGTCCCTGTACCTACGTATGTGCTCACAGCTCTAGGTATGCCGATTTCCCTATGCCCCAGTACTTCAGATTCCTTAATAAATGCTTACGCTACACATACTGGGGGTGGGAATGTCCTAGTGGTCTAGAGTGGAATGTTTTGGGGGGCTACAGAATGTTTTGGAGGGGCTAAGGATGTGGCGAAATATTTTATTTTTTGGGGGGGGGGGGGGGCTAATTTGATTTTGGCCCCCATAGCTGAGGATGTGGCCGGATTGGAACACGCCTAAGAAATCAATATTTGGGGGGTAATATTGCTGAAAAACTAATTGCGTGACAAACGAGGCTATCAATACGGATACAATGTAAACAATAGTGTATGGAGACAAACAAGACTTTCGTCGTTTTAATACCTTAAATCACTGTCCAAAGTTTTAGGGAAGACCCCAGGCCCCAAGTTCACAAAGCGTTCTCCGACTTAAATTGAGAATTTACTCAAATTTCAATCACCGTTTAAAAGAAATATCTTTGATCCAGAAACACAAGACTTTGCACATAGTTTCTTATTAGGGTATTTGATACATTGAAACAACAAAAGTTTATTTAAGGGCTAGATTTTAGTTAAAAAAGGCGAACAATTTTGAGTAAAATTCTTGACTTAAGTCTGAGAATGCTTTGTGAACTCAGGGCCAGATTTAACGAAGTGCTGTACTTGAGATAGATTTGATTGAACGGAAAGAGCTGTGTCACACTCTCCTAAAAGCTCAAGTATCAGAAGCCAATCAATCCAGCAATGGGCAGAGAGGGATTTCTTGGGTTATTGCTTCCGGAATGTGGTTGCTACATTACATTACAAATTTTCGCTTGTAAAACATGGAAAGGCGTATTTAGTACATGATAATGTAGCCGATTAAATCATGGATGTTGCAAAGCGTTTACATAAACCATCATGAGTGTTTGCTTCCATCACGACACGTTTTGATACCCAATAAAAAGCCTGGTTAACCCCTCACTCGAATTTGTTCGCGTGTCTTCTTGCTGAATAAACCTTTTCAGTTCCTTGATCCAATAAGTTGTCCAATTTCAAATTTTGCTCATGGTAAAGTGCACTACTATATAGTTTGTACACAGGATCGTTGGTCTTAGTCTTTCCTTTATCTCTTTGACAACATTTTCTTGGCAGTCACTACCCAAACAAATGTAAAATCAGCTAGTAAAATCTGAATGTTCTTCTCAGCTTAGCTTAAATTGGTACCCATGATATTTTAATTGGGAGTCGAGTGTCCTATCAATAACGGTGCTGTCCATCCCATAAAAAAAATTATCAGAACAAATCAACATCAAAGACGTCTGATGATTTTAAAAAGTTTATATTTCAGATTCAAACAACTAGCATAATATATTTTTCACTAAAGAGTCATATACATTTACTTCCAAGAAATCTTCAATTGTTCCGCCCCAACATATAACCACTATACCGTCACCCGGTGGAGCAAAAGACGGTGCGCCACCTTTACCCACAACAACCGTGACCATTTCACCTGGCGTCACATCAACATTCATTCTCGAAAATCCTGCACCGCCCCCTCCTCCTCCGCTACCACCACTTGCTCCACCACCATAATGAGAACCTTCGGTGCTGCCATCGGAAGGACTGAGTGGACCAGAGCAACCACCAGTAACTTTTCCCGAACAAAGAGGACACGAGGATTTTCGACCTCCGGCACCACAGAAAGTACAAAATGTCGATGGTTGATAACACGTTCTTGGTTCTGTCATTTGACCTGCAGCCCCGCCATGATGACATAGATTAGTATCTCCGCCATTACCACCAAACAACACAGTTCCTATGCCACCCTTTCCACCTATAAAATATATATTATTGTTATATCATATACGTATTGTTGTTCTAATATCTGAATAGAATATTACCACGAGGATCATTAAACTTAAATCAGCTGTGTTTCTTTCTATGCTATTGGAATTAAGGTATATGTCCACATTCTTACAAATAAACCTATAGCAAAACACCGGTAAACACATGGCTAGCACATTTAAATACCTGTTGATAGTGATCCACCTTCACCACCCATAGAAATTAAAACATCGCCGAACTTAGAGTTTTGTCCATCTCCAGCCTTTTCTATATTTTTAAATTCTTTGTTATTGGAATCAAAGCCACCTCCACCACCCGCTATACAAATGACATTAACCAGATGAACCATTGATGGCACTAAAAACTGTGTAGATTCATGTAGAATGGCGTATCCGTATCTATTGTCACCATGGACAGTGTACGGCAGTGCTGAAAATATAGCACGTTAATGTTAGAACAGCAGTTGCTACTAAACAGCTCCTATAGAATATACCCAAGTCTAAACGTCACCAAGTGTTCCCAAATGTAATTTGATTAATTAAGGTATATCCACTCGTCAAACCTCTGCAGATTCCGGAACCTACATCTAGCCTCGGCTGTATGACAGTAGGTGATATGTACCCACGCCTATCCAATTGCGATGCGGTGTCGGTTTACTTATTAAGAAAAGGGGGGTTGGGATGGCCTAGTGGACTAGAGTGCCGCGCTTCGATCTCTAGCTGGCCGGTCACCTCTGGCTTGCGGCTGTGGTTTCGAGCCCTGGTGTGAGCGTATGTGGCATGGAGATAGGGGTGCCTTCTCAACCTCGTGGGTTTCCTCCGGGCACTCAGGTTTCCTCCCACTGTTAAAGACCCCTACGCGCAAGCGAATTATTGAAATAAAATTAAACCATATGTTAGTCCCGAAATGACCTAGTTTGTGTTGAGTGGACGTTAAACCCCATTTCTATCTATCTATCTTATTAAGAAAACTTCCCGCTTTTAGAAAGAAGTTCTCAAAGTTGCGTCGTATCGAAGGGTGTGTAGAATTGTCAGTGCACACTTGTCATTGTCTAAAGAAAATCGGATAAACTTGAAAGAAAAACAGTTTCAAACTTTGTAAGATAAAACATTTTTCAAAGGCGTCGTCATTGCACGCTGTTGATAATCCGGGAACTCGAAAGTAGTTCTAATGGCGGAGTTCGTAATAAAGCCGAGGCTAGATTAAGGGTACTGAAATCTACTGAAGTTTGCCGAGTGAAGGCATATTCTAACAGTGACAAAATATATATCTTACCGCCAATCAAAAGAGGTTCTTAACTTTAACTTTAACTTAAAAAGGCCTAAGACCGTGACATTTTTTTTTTACAACTACATGTACAATGTGCACGGTTGACAATAAGTAGGCCTACAATGACTTTAAATATTCACCATACCCCATAAACACGCTGGTTTTCTATTCCAGCTGCCACCGATATTGCATAAGATGTATCCATTCTTATTGTTTTGAATGGTTTTCCGCCATTCTACACGGTATCCCGGGTTACATGAAAATTGTAATCTGTATCGAATAGGAACGTAAACATCCGGTTCATTTCCGACCAGTTTACCATTTTCAACGTGTGGAGTGAAACAAAATTCTGAAATATAAATGACATATTTTGCTATTTAGCATCGATGACACCCAAATGTATAGCTAATGAGGATGACGATGTCAATGATTCAACGGCGAAATTACTGATAACAGAAATTACAAATTGGATTATACTATGGTGTTAAAAGGAGAGCCTACGTAATTAAGACACGATGATGGCATCATGGCATCATGATTATCAACTGTCAAATTTCCTTAACAGAAGCCTGGCAAACTCCACCTGCACCTGTTCGGGACATACACATGTCACGTAAAACAGTTATTAATAGTATTCGTGTTGTGATGTCATATACTTACTTGTTTTCTTGTAATTAATATGAAATCTTCTCCTACATCTACCTCGGTTATATCTTGTACTATCAGGACAAATACACCGACCCCCTTTTGGTGATGGTATACACATAAACCTACACGTATCTCTATCTTGTATAGAACACACAGTTTCTGTATCGGTATAAAAAAAAAAACGATATTAATACTTTGTATTCTACTGTCTAACTTTTCGCATCTTGCTCCGTCAACAATGTTTTTAAAAATACGTTTTGTCAATATTCAAAACAAGTACGTGTACGCAATAAAAAAAAGTTATTAATGAAATAGACAGGTCAGTGTGTGGATACGAGTTGTACTCGGGGCGGCACACTTTGATTTATAGTGAGTGTCGTGCCGGCATATAAACTCTACTCTGCGCCTCGTATGTATTTTAATGAGAACGGTACAGTAGCGGTTGTTCTGGCGGTCCAGAATGTCACACCTTACTTGCAGTCGTGGTTTCGAGATAGGGGCGCCTTCTCAACCTCCGAGAGGAAAGGCCCCCGCGTGTGCGCTACGTATAATAGAATAAGACAACTTCTTGTTTGCAATATCACCATCGGTGGTAGCGGGCGTTAAACACTTTTAGAAGAAGAAGCAACAATTTGTTAGCTGTTCGAACTACTTGAACGAGGAGTGTTATCACTATCAGGTGCTTTAGAAAGAGTTGATACACCTTGCCTTGTACACAATATTCATGCTCTAACTGCAGACTAATCTTACCGTTTAGAGTTTGCTTTGTGAAGGAGTCCAATCCTGGTACACGATAGAACTTCTCTTGGCCGTATATCTCAGTTTGTGTTAAATTGTTAAATGGAGATCTGGATTAAATTAAATGTTAAGCAGAATGAAAATAAATTGATTTTTTTAATATAGCATATACAATAGAAAAACCATGACATTCCAGTAAAAGATTATGAAAGGAAAGCGAATTTAACCCATTTGCAGCCACTCACAGTTTGTTAACCATGGTGGTTTAAACTAAACTAAGATGCGAGGCAATTTTTCCAACGTTATTCTAATATGACCTCAAAAATTGCATTTCTTTTTCTGTTTGATAGGCGGAAAAATATGAATTACCGTTTAATGGCCCGTGCTTCCAGCTCTGTCCAATAAATATATCCAGCCGCCACTGTTATATCATGTAGATCTGTTGTCTTTAGGAATCTTTTCAACGTGTATTTAGTACCATTTGTCGTTGATATTCCCTCGATAGCTTTTCTTTGTGGATCAACCCAAATTACTTCTATTTGTTTAAATGAAAAGTAAATAAATTACTAAAAATCTCCTATTGTACATTTGGTAAAGAATTGTTATCGTGGCCAAGCAAGAAATATAAACATTTTTGCCGTAAACAGAGACAGTATATTAAAAATTCCCTTTTCTTACCATCTCCATGCATTGTTATTCCTTTTGGATTACCCAAACCAACAACCATAGGTTTTACCATATCTCCTGTCATAGTTGCTGAATAAACAGCACCGACATCGTGAGTTGAGTTATCGGCAAACACCATTTCATGACGACATGATATATACATCATACTGTAATAATTACAGCAAAGAAAATATATTATAATGTAAAATGAACTCGACAGAATCACATTAAATCCCCTAGGACAATATATTATGATGTAAAATGAACTCGCCAAAATTATTAAATCCCATACCTGAACTACAGTTTTTTTTATCTGTCCCTGCTGGTTAAGCGATGTTTTCGCGAGTCAGTTCAGGAAGTTTCAATACATTTCAGGTATTAAAATAAAACTAAATATGAACAATCGAAACCATTAGACAAATTTCAAAGTCCTGAAAACGGTATAGACAAAATAGTGTAATCAGCAAAAATGGACTGTTCACCGTGTACAAAATACACGACAAACAAGGGCAACAGGTCCTGGTGTCCGGAAGAGTAAGTTTACTCTGGCGCCACACTCACCATATAATAGCTGCATCTCGGTAAAATAGTGTAATTGGCCAATGGACTATCCGTATGAAAAATGCACACGATGAACAGTGTCAATAGATGTAGTAAACATAACCAGGAAGACATGTAGTAATACCGGACTTCTTTGTTGCGTCTTCTTCGTGATCGTAATACATAAAACTACAGGTTAAATGGATTTTACACTTAATTACTTAGCTGGATTGGCTACAAAGGTCCATCGTTCTTAATAGATAATAGTTGCTTGGAATATCTGGGTGAGCTCAGACCAGTCTCGCCAAACACACTCCTAATTTCTACACGTCCTAGATTGACCTTGACGATAATTCCCATCCCAATTATGGAATAACCCCCCCCCCCCCAATTTCCCAAGAACAGAAGGGAGAACATTGCCTTATTTTGTCTACCAACCATAGGTTATAAACCGATATAATGTGATGGATATTTTAACTATGGTTAGGATTTTACCAAAATATTACTGTTTTTTCACATTAACACGTCGCCCGCATTTATATCAGAATCAAAGGAATAGGCTCTCGCGGTTCGAACTAGCGGGTGATATTGGGGTATTATTACTAATGAATTGAAAGTCATAACAATCGGAAATCAAAGCCACCAAGTATGGAGGACTAAGAATACACGTCTTGCTCCCGGGAACATTTTCCCATGAGTCCTCTTTGGCGGGATATCCGTAATGGTTTAGGGAGGCTTCAGGTGGTTCTGGATCCTGTATTTATTGATTATTTCGATGACAACAGACTTGCCACAAGACCCTTGTTAATGGACGACAATGTATAACCTCATCGTTCATGTGCTGTAAACCAACATCTGGCAAATAATGCCGTTATACGAATTCCATGGCCAGCAATGTCTGCTGATTTGAACCCAGTCGGGTACAAAGAAGGAATTCTCCTCCACAAAACCTGTCACTCTTCACGAGGAATGACAGCGGATAACGATGGAACAATTAAGGTTAGGGGTATGCCAAGAAGTGTGGCTGCAGTTATTCAGACACGTGATGGCAGCACACCTTACTGGTGCTTTGTGATTGCTGGTGCACTGATCCACTTTATTCTAGCTGATTTTAATAGGTGGTACACACCAAGACCTTGAACTGACAATACACAGGCGCGGATCCAGAGGGGGCGCACCCGGCGCACGCCCCCTCTATTTTTTGAGGTTGCGAACAATTTTTAGCTTCATATATTCTCGCGAGAAAGGAGAACAAAAATAGTTTAGGTTGGAAATCCTAATTTAAAGTATTAGTAGTATGAAATTAGTCCTTGTTGGCATTTTTTCCACTCAAAATCACTGTTCCGGGCTTCGTACTCCGAAGTGGGTGCGGCACGCCCCCTCATTCTGAAAATCCTGGATCCGCCTCTGATACATGTACTTAAACACGTATGTCTTTTGGATGAAATTTCATTTCCCTTTCACTCTGTGTTTTCATACACGTTTAGTGCTCATACCTTTACAAAACCTCACTTCTAATGTAATTGCTATCAGTTCTGAATCGACATGAGCCTCCGAATTCAGTTCATCTCGGTTGTCCTCGGTTATGATATGACCGACAAAGTCTCACTCGCAACTGACTGCAACTAGATGCTTTGAGTTGCAGCGCATGTTTTATACACAATGTTGTTCTCGGATTTACTTTACAGTAAAACCGTACGCTTGTTTTACTTGCCTTTAATAATGTCGAATATAGACGCATAGATGCCGGATTATTCAAAACCAGGAAATACAACTATGACAAGTTATCAATAATAAACCAGTTGATTACTTACCCTCTTGTTGGGTCTAAAGCAACATCTTGGATCATTTTAATGGATTTATTTATTACTGTATAATACAGATAGTTTTTCAGATTAATGACAACTACGATATATCTAGATATATCCACAAAATACAACAACTGTGACTTAGCGTCTATTGATAATGTGTATGGCACTGAAATAAACAAAACAATAAACAAATATAACGAAAGTCGTTTTGCTCCTGAGAGAAAGGCGCTGGGTCGCTAACCAATTAGTAGGCCCCGGGATATATTTTGGCGTGCTTTCCCATTGTTAGCCGTGTACAACGGGGTATGAGAGGAACAACGTCTATAGTCGTTTGGACGGTACCTTGCTATGTCGGCGTACACAACACATAAAGCAATACTTCGTCCCCAGCATACTTAATTACATATGTCAGTCTTCATTTTCCAGGTTGGTGCAGAAAAGTATAGAAAGTTAGACCTCATTTCCAATAGAACTTGTGTCAACATGGATTCAATTTTACTTACTCATTCTAGCATGGTAAAATATGATTTCTTGGTTACTTCCATTTATTTTTGATCTACTGATGGTACTTAAAGCTATGTCACTCCAATATATCTACAATAGAAAAGAATATATAGATATCGGGTGTAGAGTTAAATTTAAATCATTATAAATGAAATGAAATGGCGTTTAACGTCCTACTGTTCTGCTCCGAACTGTGCTAATCGAGACGGGAATACGCCGTATAGTGTACTATGAGGGAAACTTTGCCCTGACAGCGGTACTATTACCACGACCTACTCCTGTATCGAATTCCAACTATCAAGGGATCTTTTATATGCGCGCCAATGTGTACATGGGGCCTCGGTTTTTCGTCACATCCGAACAACTAGACAGCTGTCCTTGTCAGGCCCGCCGTCCACATCGGAAAATCGGGATGAACTTTCTAGGCCAATGCAAGAATCGAACACCCTTCCTCCAGGCTCGCGAGCCAGAGTACTTAGCCACCGCGATATAGATAATAGCTGTACATAGAGCTGTATCACTATGATCCTCTTACAACGTGAAATAATATATGGACAAAGGTTGTAGACATAGTTAAATTGAATTTTAATCATTATAATGCTTCATTGCAAAGTTTCTCGGGATTTTTCTTAGCCTAGTTTCATTTTGTTAGCGTTGCAGGAGGTCCCGTATACACGTTTGCATGTCCTTTTTTATTATCTCGTTTGGTGCCAAACTGATCCCGCAGTGAATATTCGCTTGGCCGCTACAATCACTGATAAGCATGACATCGACGAGGCTTAATAAGTACGGCATATTAATTTTTTTACTTCGACAAATAAAATTCTCAAACATTTTTTTAACGTAAAAGAAAAATAAATAAAGACGTTTGAAGTATTTGAAGTTAAAAAATATTTCCTATTTAGAGTAAATGGGTATTAAAATGAGTAAAACGCATCATTTTGCCCGAAGCAGTTAGGTGTTAAGTAAACATTGCACGAGCAGTTGAGCCAATGACTGGCGCGGTGAGCAGTCAACGCACGTGCTGTGGACACTCATCTGTTACAGAGTTAATTCGTAAGTAATTCTCTGTGAAACAGATTGCCTCCCTGCAACGACTGGAAATTGTTGCACTTGAAACGCATATGGTAGTTTTTCCTTTTTTTAAAGAGAAAGTGAGACAAATGGTGTTTAGTGTCCGCTCAATGAAACCATATCATATGGGACTAACTGAACACAGTGCGTTAATTTTTATTTCAATAATATTGCAGTTGTTTTAGCAGTTCGATGAAACCAGGCAGCATGTTGGCCTCATGCTTTATTTGAGGCATTCCACGAGACAAATGGTTATCGTATCCAATCGAGATAATCGTACAGCTAATAAGGATTATGTAGCTTTGTCAAAAGCGTTTTATAGCTGAGGCGCTGGAGGCGCCAGCCTATTCGCGAAAAAAAAAATCAAAGAAGTTGAAAATATAAAACGGGAGAAAAATGCTAAAACCAATGAGAAAAATGAAAATGTATCCTAGTTAGTGAGGGCCTAAAGGCAGACAAAATGGCCCCATGTTTGGCAAAGGGCCCCTCTGGTTAAGAGAAAGGACCCCGAGTCCGAATCATTTGTTTTCTATACACTGTTACTGTCGAATCAACTACCGAATGGGAATGCAGTCATGAAAACCATCAATCAAGACCCCCCCCCCCCGCGAAAGAGGACCCTCCAAAAAGTATAGCCTCAAGCATAAACCTTAAAACACCCATGACCTTTGTATGTTCAGCATTCATTTTGATTATGTAGCTTTGGAACAGGTATTTTCAGCATTTATTTTGTATAAATAGGTTCCTTTTCATGCATTTACTACCTACATTGTTATAGCAAAATGATTTTTTGTAGATTTTATTTCATCTTACAAGTTTTTTCACTCCGTCGTACACCACATCTCTGGGTTGTTTGATATTTTGTAAAGGTATAGAGTAATATTCATCCAGAAATAAAGGTCTTTGATATATCCCAGCTTGTCTCTGATCAGCAAATATCAAAAATCGTTCTTCACCTACACCTGTAACAAAGTTTGTTAAAATTGTTTAGGTCTAAATAAAAAGACCGTATTTATATTATTTTACCTAGACATGATTTATCATGGTGCAGCTGGACAAGGGCTCACAAAACGGGGCCCGTGCACCATACATAATTAAACAAGCACCATTACAGTAATGATATAATTATTTAAAACGCTATTTAAATTTCAGCATTCATGTTACAGTTAAGGTTCCAATTTTGCTTTAAAAATTTGTAGGATAATTAAGAGACGCATATTTGGCATTTAGCCGTTTTGGCAATTGGGAAAAACCAACCCACGGACAATCTAGGACGTCACTGTGCGATTTTTCCTTGAACTAGTTGCTAAATATTTTAAATGACATCGAGTAATTGCAGCACTGCATTCCTCGGAGGATTGTGCTACCGTAGTCCTTATGATTGTGTGGTTTAGCTATTTTTCTTCGATAAGTGCCTTTGATCGGCATAATGCCGAAACATGACTGTGATTCGGATTCAAGGACACGGTCTTAATTCACCACCTTCTTCCATCCCTGATGGCGTCACACAGATTTATTCTAATTTCTAGAATGCTTCCACGAGTGCTGCAGATGAACCATATCAGCTATATTCATATTTAAATACGATACGACCATATCCTATATAATTCATAAAATAAATAAATAAATGTTACTTTAGGATAAAATATCTTCACTATTTTTTTGGGAAAGCTGAGAAAAAAATATCGGTTGAATTCCAGTCCTTAAGTTAATCCCATTTTTTCATCATTTTCGACATTCGGCAGTTTTCTGCCGATCAAAGGCTTCATTGTCATTACCTACCAGAAATACACCTGCCATTAAAATTCCAGTAGCCTAGTGCACATACACATCTATAACCCGTATCATTTGGTAGACATAAATGGTCACAGTTACCATTGTTAATAGCACATGGATCTGGAAAAATGGAAATAAAGGTCATCTGAATTTACCAAACTGGTTCAGGGATCATACGACAAGATTAGATAGCCAAATTACCAAATTGGAACAGTAATCACGAAGACTAATTTCTACGATTATAAATTGATAATGTACACTACCAAATTACCAATCTAATTAAATGTTGTATAACAAACAGGGAAACACAAATGTTTATTTATTTCATTATCTAGTTTATAAGTATCATTAAAATTGCATTACTTGTTGTCATTGGTTGACAAGATTCATCATGATAAACTAGGTCAACAAAGAAAGCTATCCCACCATCCATCTGTTCTTGTCCCTTGCTATATTCCTTATGTGCCGTGTGTAATCTACCCACTACATCTGACCACATTATATAATTCTGTAATATTATATGAATTAAGACATAAATAAATAGCTTTAGGAAATTTATTACTCCACATTCATTATTTGTAACTGTCATATACCAGTTTTATCCACTTTTGCTTTGTATTAGTTTATTTGTTCATGTTGTTGATAAAAAATTTGATCAAGAAGGACACCCTTTCAAATGCACGTAAAACATTTATTTCTAATAAAGAATTTATATGTATTTGGTGTCTCAATATGTTGCTGCTATATACTTACATTAAATATGATCAATGACCGGACGGCTGATCGACCTGAGCTATGAAGACAGAATTGACCAGTACCATTTAACTTGCCATAATGTATAATAATACCATCTGTCCAGTATAATCTGTTGAATAACAATATATCACAAAGTTAAAAAATTGTAGATACCGAGGCAACCTCCCATGTATCACCTGTAATGATATTTACCTTTAAAAACATGCTTTACCACAGCAACACTAAAAATACCCAAATGTGAAAAATTGTGGAGATATTGCTACAAAATTCATATTTACCTGTCATCTTTGAAGTCGATAGCTAATGCTCGAGGAGCTCTTGCCTTATTGCCCGTAACAATGGATTGCCGTCTGCTACCGTCCAGACCACAACGTTCTATTCTAGGCATATCTTCATCCACGTCACACCAAAACACAAATCTTATTTGGATATAAAATATATTACAATCAAATCCTTGCTCACTAGGCCAAAGGATCAACTCAAAATTCGCGTTATACCCTGATTACGAAAAATACTGCAGGGAAAGCTAAATTGGGCGTACATGCTGAAAAGACTTTAAAATGAATCATTTAGAAAGTACATATAACACACAAGAAGGTTGTACGCGTCAAATTCTATCAATAATTCGAACCCGTCACACGAAAACTGTTCTTCCATTATAAAATTCACCCTACCATTCCAAATATGTACCTTTTAGTTGGATGGACCACCAAGGAACGTGGTTTACTCACAGCTTCACTAATCAGTGTAAAAGGATATCGGCCATCTTCTTTTGAAACCATGATTTGCTGAAATCTACTGTCACTCCAATATAGATTACCCGCTACCCAATCAACAGCTAAACCCTCAACTTTACCAACTGCCAATGTAACAAGTTCTGATGTCGTCCAATTTTCGGCAACTCCGGAAAAAATATTCAGCTTTATTCGTTGGATTGTCTGGAGACATACCAATAATTTCATATAAGTGTGAACCAATAATCAAATTTCCCTGAACACGAAAACTCAAATTTCTTAAAATAGACTCTATGTTAACATGATGCTATTGAAGATACATTATTTCAGATTTAGATAAAGAATTGGCAGTTCTTGCTATAATAGTCCAAAAATACATAACACAAGATGAATATATTGAAAATTTCATTCAAATTAATATAGTTTGTAGTTTGATGTGTGCATCAATTGTTTATCATCGTAAACACGGTGTTGGTTATTCGAGAGTTAGATTCGCGTCCCCATTTTTAAATTAAATTATTAAAGTTACATTATGGGAGATAAGATAAAGCGATAGCAGTTCTCACTATAATAGTTAAAAACTAGATAGTGTAAAGGTAATTTGCTGAAAATTTCAGTCAAATTGATCCAGTATTAGCCGAGAAAAAAGCGTTTGAAATATTCACATAGCCTTGGTCATCATTACTCAAATCATTAATATAAACAGCATAGTCTCGATTATCCACTTCAACATTGAAAACACGAATTATTTGTCAATTTAAATCAATACTGATGCTGTGATCTTACCGGAAAGAATGGGCTTCTGATATCCATTATTTAAGACAAAATAAACATTTTACCATTGGTACACGAATCGTGTACCACAATGCGTTTCAGCACCAGTTCTAGCAAGAGACTCGTGGAACGAGGCTAGAAACATTTAACCAAAATCAAACGGCATATGTCGACTGGAATAACCAGACACTCGAAATATTCACTTGATTGACACTGCTGGCTTATTTCGCTGAACATTACTGATTTGAAATTAGAGTAAAAACGGAAACCATTGAATGTAAATCGGTTAAGATACATTCATATTACAGTATTTAATGCGTTGCGACCCACTTGTGTCAATTTCTATGTCCTAAATGTTAGCGATTTAGCTCCTTTAAACTGTGTTTAAGGTAACAATTGGTACAGTCTAAGACCCCTTACGCAAGTTCAAATAGGTTCAAAAGCACAATTGTCAACACACATCATTACAGTTTGTATTAAAATAAGTAATTCTATCACAAATAGTGAAGACTGGACCATTAAAATAGTTACCGAACAGTTTTTCTCTGCATAGCGCTGTTTATGTTGTAGGCCTAATGACGTATTACGCAACTTGCGGCCATGACGGTCGGCCAGTTGAAATTTCGCGTACACAGTTAGAAAAAATCTGGTAAATTTACATGAAAATTACTGGCAGCAAAAGTTGCCAGTAAATTTACTGTAAATAAACATTCAGTTGTAATATTACAGAGTTTCTGTAATTTGACCTTTTGTGTAACTTTACCTGAAAACAGTAAATGGAAAATAACTATGAGTTTGTTTTTATAACTTTGGACTGTAAATTCACCGCAACACTGTAAATAAACGATTACAGTAAGTTTGTTTTTCTAACTTCCAAATGTAGATTTACCTAAACTGATAAGGGGAATTTCAAATCCCGATTGTGTCGAAAATATAAGCCTAATCTTGTTTGGCCGATTTATCTCACATACGAACACAGGTTGAAACAGCCGCTCGTCGATGATAGTTGGCGGTTCCAGGCATTCAGATGTAAGCCTGCGGTACTGTCTATTGCAGGCATTGAAACTGCTTTAGAGACAGTCCAGCTAACACTGGCCAATCGGTTTAATTAAGCGTCTTCAGCATATGCCCTTTACATTATTTAGTTTTTAACGTTTAGGTTATATTACTAACCTAAAAGTGAGTTTACAAAATAATGTGAATAAACTTAAGATCTGTAAAATTACATGCTTGCTTATTCATTTTTCGTTCTGTTTGTAAATATTACATATGTTAGAATGTATTTTTACTGTGTCTATTGTAAAAAAGACACGAAACTCGGTAAACATGCATGAAAATCTGTAAACATACACGAAACTCTGTAAAAATACGTCAGACGTATTAAAACTACTATATTGTGGCAAATATACCGACAATTAAGGTACAAAAACTACTTATAGTACTGTAATTTTACAAAAATTTCTAACAGTGTAGGAGATGGGTTTCATCAAATCATTTAATTATGCGGTAAGGCCTCACCTTTATTTCAATAAGAATTGATTTATTATATGTTAAGCTACGCGCAGTACTGCTATAGGCCAGTAAACTTTTTGTAGTCATTTGACTAAAAAACTTGCGCAAAGGAACTCTGTAGGAAAAACCACTACTGCGACTGGAGTAAGACAGAAGACAGCATCGAAACTTTCAGATATGGTGTGTGGACACTTTCGCGTTATATTTGAATTCTTAGAGGAATTTTTTCCGGAGACCCACTGAAAACTTAGACCTTTCCTTGAATAAGAATGAACATATCAAAGATATATTTGAATTCTTGGCGGGACTATTTTCCGGAGACCCACTGAAAACTTAGACTTTTCCTTGAACATATCAAAGTAACTTGTTTTTTACCTGGAGTTCGTCTTCATAAAAATATAAGAATTTAGAATGAGCGTCAGACGTTAAAGCTGTTGTCATGTTTCTAAGTAGAAACGGCGATATTCTTTCCTTGGACTTCTGATCTGGATAATTTCTATCCATTCGGTAAATACCTTGAGCAGAACCGAGAAAAACGGTTCCTTTGTCCATTGAAAATTGAAGTTCAGTGCCGTTTTCAGGCTTTGAAACTGCAGAGAAACAATAATCAAATCATATTTATGGCATGAAAACTATTTCTCTACTGTGGGTCAAGTTTGATATGCTTAAATATTTTTAATTAAATATAAAATTCGTTTCTGAGATTTAATAATGCATGGTTTACACAAGTACATAAACTAGCCAAGCCTAGATCAAATATGACTAAAGGGTATATTATTTTAAACTAAGAAGAATCGCGAAAAACTCACGATGTGAAGCTATTTGACGTTGTTGAGAATAAACTTTAACACCAAGAGGTTTCCCAATCCAATCTTTCCATATTAACCTTCTATGCGCTAAACTGTACAGATATACTCGACTTTTCTTTACATCTGTAGCAATGATATAATCCTGTAAACAAAAGTTGCAGTTTAGCATAATTTAACTACCTTTTTATGAATAATACAGTAATAATCTATTATAGCTTTCTGAAAATGAAATGCAAATAGTTATAAACTTATATACTGCTTTGGGATACTATTTCCCGTCGGTATTTATTAAAGCTTAGCTAATCGATTTAGACTACAGATTTCGCCCTTGGCGTTTGGTTCTAGTATAGAAATGGCAAAAACGTCGGTCATAAGCACCATCCATTCTCTTGTCAGACTTTTCAAAAGAATTTATCTTTATTTTAGAAAAGAATTTATCTTTGCGTCACCTACATTCTTGCTTCCTGTTCACAATTGCTACAAAATCCCCAACTTGATGACAATCCAAGCAATTAGATAAAGAAAGCTCTCAATCTCAAGATCCACTTCAAAATTTTTGACAGGAAAATGTATAAGATATTTCTAGGCAGGCATCTCTCTACACCTATACTATTCAAAAAAAGTAGGGGATATTTGATTTTTAAGTGTTATTAAAGTCACCTAATGAAACTGACGAAGAAACAAATGACGCCTGTGTTGTGCCGATCTGTAGCATGCCAAGGGCACGTAACCTTTCATTTTGGGTAAGCCGACGCATATCAAAATTTGTTTTCTGGTCCCTAAAACAATTAAACTAATGTTTCCACCCTGGAATCCAATGCCAAAATGACTGTAACATTCAAAGTCAGAGTCGTGCAAATCTTTGGTTGGACCCCCATGATGATCCCAAGCATCACTTGCATTCAATGCGGTAGCTATTGGTGCGTTTGGGCGTCACATGTAACTGGAAATGTTTCTTCTGTTAGGTTCTATAGTGACTTTTTTCGTAGTTATTTGCATATTTTAGTATTATGCACCCAAAATCAAATATCCCCTACTTTTTTTTAATAGTATTACCACATACCCCTTCTTCACATCCTTTTTTTTAGATTAATGTGTCACATACCTGTAAGATGTCGAGATCAAATAAGTTACTGTCCATAACGTTAACTAGAAGTCTTCTCCCATTACCATCCAAATCTGCTGATTCCAATATACAGTTATAATCTCTATTATCAATCCAATATATTCTGCAAAATACATTATACAATTTTATCACCCAATCATTCATTGCACGGGGAATATCGCCTTTCGCCTTATAAGAAGCTTTGTAATGTTGGAAAAAAGAAATGGTAGGCGCTTGTCCAATGCACAGAGTTTAGTCCTTTACCTGTCCTTGTCATAATCAATAGTGATAGCTCGTGGGTTGCGTACGTTGGTGATGATCTGTCGGCGATATTTACCATCTAGGTCTGATCTTTCTATTCTTCTGTTACTACCAGCGTCAGTCCAGTAAACATATCTGTAAGCAAAAATAATATTTATTTATTTGGTACCATTAATTTGTATGACATGGTATATCTTTGTAAAAAAGAAAAGACACCAGGTTTGATTTACAGATACGTTGCACTCGCAACATGGGCGTTGCATGCATATGGTATTTTATATTTGTATCATACAGATAGTGCATATTTGTGTTAGGACCTACCCTTTATCGGGATAAACTGCAACTCCAATTGGATAGCTCAGACCACCAATGATAGCTCGGGCTGAATCCTGAGCTAAACATTTGGGCTCCACAGGTGTTTTCATTATAACTTTTGCAGTCGGATCGGCCCAATATAAAACACCATTCACCCAATCCATCGCTATACCTGGAATAGGAATTTAATATTACTAACTTGTTATTTACATACTAAATGTCGTTTGTAATTCAATTTCTTTAGGTCTACCTGTACTGTGCCTACCGATATTCAATAACACAGTCCACTTTATTAACACCAAGCAAGAATTATTTATTTAGGTTGTCGTTGTAAATATTCCTCATACGAATAGACTTACTTCATACGAATAGACTTACATGTACTTCTTACGGTCGATACGAATAGACTTACTTCTTACAGTCGATACGAATGGACTTATTTCTTACAGTCGATACAAATGGACTTACTTTTTACAGTCGATATAGACTTACTTTTTGCAGGCGGTACGAATAGGCTTACTTCTTACAGTCGATACGAATGGACCTCCTTTTTATCGAAAGTACGAATAGACTTACTTCTTACAGACGATACGAATAGGCTTACTTCTGACAGACGATACGAATAGACTTACTTCTAACAGACCATACGAATAGACTTACTTCTTATAGTCGATACGAGTAGACTTACTTCTAACAGTTGATGATAATCCTGTGTAAAGTTGGATTGGTTCTGGGTTTATTCCAGATGCATAGAATCCCTTTAAAACAAGAAAGACAAAAATATACTTGTAATAGTCAATACATTAAATGTTGAGTATAAGCAGGGACTTATGTCTTATTTTTATAATAATTATGAAGAAAGAAGAAAAATCTATAAACATGCGTTCAATAAAATTTAAACATGCGACTTCATTGACAATCGCCGGAAATTGGCCGATATTATTTACAAGGAATGGAGTCTAAAAGGATGGGATTAAAACCGCGGTTATGTGTACACGTTGGCGTGTACGTAAAATAGTCGTTGACAGAACCTGAATTAGAGAGTAGGGGTAAAGATAATATACGATGTCATTTCTATTATATGTACATATATATATCAAAATGGTGATACTCCCCCTTTAACATAATAGGGTACACTGAATTTGTTATTATATTCAGCTTCTTGTGATAACAATAATTAAATAAATAAAAAAAATCATTTCATATATATTTACCAATATAGTAGCTTCACCATTTCTTCTTCTGTTGATAACATAATACATGTTCCTATGATAGTCAAACGTAAGACCAATATATTCATTTCTTGCTGTACTTCTAGGAGTTCCATCAAGATCTAGGTTCTGGGGAATATAGAGCACGGTGCTTTTATAGAACAATATACACCAAAATAAAATACATAAAAAATATGAAATATATATACATGAAATCCAGCATACGTACTTTAAAATCTCCCTTTCGTGACGAGGAAAACTTGATATAGAGATCTCTTGGTGTGGCCCTTTGAAGTCGTATTGATGTTGATAGCTTCTTTGTTTCTACTATGGCTGTTACGGGTCCTATCATTGGGGGTGTATTCATATCAAAAACTACACAATCTGAAATATTATAATATAAACTTATTTAAGATAAGTCGAAGATGTGATTGATCCCCCCCCCCCCAGGGTCTTCAGCTTTACCTTACATTTTATTTTTATCTTTTCCCTAACATTCAAATTAGATTGTTTGGACGATTTGGTATAACAATGACTAGCCATGGGTGAAATGCACTGTTCATTTTTACTAATCGTGCAAATGAGTCAGTGCTTTTCAAGGACTTTAACGAATGCCTGTGCAAAATACCTTATTCTTAGTTCTTCGATATTGGTCTATTTTGAATATATTCAAAATATTATTCAAAATATTATTCAAAATATTATTCAAAATTAACGTAATAGTTATGGTTGTTACTTGTGTTCTTTCTGTGTTCGAATCTGTGAAAAATAACCGGTGCAAGTTCCCAGCGGGCTTCGTCAAGTTGTGGTCACGAATGACTGCTTCCGGTCACAATTTATCTGTCCACAAGAAAAATAGTTATATTATGGCGGTTTGTGTTGACCAATCGCAATTTGATACATAAAATGCCGTTTCGATCAGCAATGTGTGTGTTCACTTTTAAGCAGCAGGCTAAATGTTCAGCATTCGTTGGGGCCGCTGCAGAATCACCCTAGTTACATTACCCATAAGTAAATCTCATGTCCAAGGCAGGCGACATATATTTTGTATCACGGATAAACCGATCAATATGGGCATTGTCAATATTAAAAGTTGAATTACAACAACCTATCGTTATTAAAGTACATTTAAGAATGGGCCAAATTCTGTAGTCCCTCCCACTCAATGTTGTATCCGTCAAGAAGCAGTTCTATTAGAACCTTTCTGCGAGGAAAAGACATACAAAATTCTTGAATTCCATCAGAAGTTTTACCCATATATTATGCACATGCAGATTATCTATATAATTCGAGACTTGGATAACAATTGCATCGTTTCAACTGGAAAAAAGCTAAAACTTACCCGCTGCCATGATAGCTACATACAAAAAACATATATTTGTGAACTCGATGTAAAATAATGCCGCCATGATGATGATCTATAAGCCTTCGTTGAAGCTGTAATAGGAAAGCGCCACTTCTTGGTCATCTGCTTGAAATTTGTTTATAGAGAGCATCAAATGGCGAGAAAAGCCATTAAATACTGCGAAACACTGGGTATTTGGATAGAATTTTAAATGACTTCGGCGTCATAACTGATACATAACGTGGTTATAATGGTGTCATCCCATTTGGTCCCATTTCTGTTGAAAGTCGATGCTTGCTTGAATTATATATTAATGTACAATTGTCAGAATTGATTAAAATATCAACTACCTTCTATTATCACCTTCGAAAATGCATTCAATATTCTCAGGGGACATAAACATAATTTTTCTCAATTACCGGGGTTTTTTTGTCCATTGTCAATAAGACTCCTTTGCGGTGACATTTTACTGCGTTGTTTATGTATTTGAAAGCAGATTGGTGTGTATGTGTGTGTATCTGGGATGGGGGTATAGTGCCTGTGGTTCACTTTCAGATCGCAATTCCAAACGAATTGTCTTTAACCAAAAGTACCCTCGATTCAGAATTGTCTTAATCTCTTAAACTAAAACTAGATAGGTGTGTCCTCCTGTTCTGCACCGACTCGGCTAATAAAACGGGTACCTTCTTAAAATACTGGGGGTTGGATGGTCGAATGGTTAGCACGTGCGTGCTGTATCATAAAGCATGTCTTTGAGTCAACTGGCGTAGTTTCGAATCCCTGGTTGTACGTGACAAGGAGTAGGGTAGCTTGTCTAACCTCGTGGGTTTTCTCCAGGTCCTGTGGTTTCCTCCCACGCTAAAGACCCCTTCGACAAGCGAAGTATTGAAATGTAATTAAACCATAAGTTAGTCCCGAAATGACCTAGTTTGTGTAGAGTGGACGTACCACACTTCTTTCACTCTCCCTCTCTTAAAATACTCATTTTATCGTTTTATAGGAGGGGTGAGGGTTAAGGTTTTGATGGACAATTCCACCACCGAGGTTAAATAGGAACTAACTGGTGAGGGGTAAGGTTTGGTTTTAAAAACTACACTGGCAAAAAGTGTATGTAGATACCCGAAACAAATCCAGAAACTGTTATCCAAAATAACTCTGTGATTTTCATGGCAATATTATTTATCACGGCACATTTGCCACTTGTATAAACGAAGGCCGTTTATTTGACAGGAAACCGTACTGAGAATGAATAGATCGTCGTGAAACGGTATCCTTTTCATATATTGTATTTGAAGTAAAACAAATATCATTTATTTTTGACATTGAATTCGGATGAAATATACAATTTAATAGATGGTTGACACCGACTTTCATCCTGATCAAACATGGTTACTCAACAAACAAACAACAGGGGCGGATCCAGGGGCATCAGCTTGGGAGTGCGAAGCCCGGAGCCGTGATTTTTGAGTGTAAAAAATGCCCACAAGGACTAATTTCGAACTAGTACTGTAAATTACCATTTCCTACCTAAACTATTTTCGTTCTCCTTTCTCGCGAGAATATATGGAGCTAAAAATTGTTCGACACCTCAAAAAATAGAGGGGGCGTGCGCCGGGTGCGCCCCCCAATGGATCCGCGCCTGAACAATATCGCCAAATTTGATCGGTTAGCAATTAAATATTCAGACCATTTTTACTTGGTTGCTTTCCGTGGGTGATCAAATGTAATGTAAAGATATATAGACAAAGGCGCGTTTATGTCACCGTATACCCATTGCCCCAATAACATCGCTACGATTTTCTATTCCTTTTGCCCTTCTCTTGTTCCAAATGGACGAAAAACCGAGGTCCCGTGTACACACCGGCGTGCACGTAAAAGATCTCTTAGCACTTTCAATCACTGTTTATGAGAAATATCGTTGATCCAGATACACAAATCTTTGCACATAGTTTCTTATTGATGTATTTTGATACATTAAAAATAACATAACTTTTTTATAACGCTATATTGTAGTTAAAATAAGGCGAACAATTATTGTGTAAATTCTTAACTTAAACATACATTATGCAAGAGCAAAATTTGCCTATTGTAGGTCTTTCTTTTGGCCTGAAATGTTATAAAAACTATTAATTCAACATTAATTAACTTATCCAGACCATAATCAACTCTCGATGTCAAGGATAGCCTGACATATTTGTTAGATTGTAGTTTGATTTGCTTCAAAATTTTCCTTCGTGATTAACCGATTAAGTCGATAATCGAGACAACTATAAGATTTACCGACATAAGTAATGATGACCGGGGTTAGGTGGAACTTTCATTCGCTTAGTTTTCGGTTCATAGTGGATCAATTTGACTGAAATATTTTGCAAATTGTCTTATTACATTTGCTAAATTTTAACTATTATAGTGAAAACTGTCATCTCCATATCTAATCTCCCATAATGTAGCTTTAAGTATGAGAATGTTTTGTGAGCTGGCTTTTAAATAATTTGCAGTTTGAAGTTTTGTTTTTTTTTAGTTTTGGGTTTGTTCTTCTAGTTCTCGCCTATACATGTACCTATCACCTCGGTTGAAACCTTTTCTCCTAGGTGTGAACTCGTTTGTTAAGCCTATTAATAGGTCTCGTATATGCAAAGACAAGGCGACAATCTGTTTCACGGAGAATTACGACAATCGTCCTCTAATATCTCTGCAACTGTCCCAATACGTGCAATTACATCACGCGGCGTCAATCATTGGCCCAATGTCGCGTGCATTATTTACATAAGACGTAGCTGCTTCGGGTAGAATTATGCCTTTTACTCATTTTAATACCCATTTACACTAAATAGGAAATATTTTTTTAACTACAAATACTTCAAACGTCTTTATTTATTTTTCTAATACCGGTACATAAAAAAATTAATATTGGGAACTTATTAAGTCGCGTCAATGTCATCCTTATCAGTGACTGTAGTGGTCTAACGAGCGCTAATTAACTTCACAGAAAGTGACCACGAGTATTACAACATTCTGAATAGCAAGAAAAGTATGTCATTCAGCAAAAGTGACGATGTTGCCCGAAAACAAACGATATTTGAAAATATATAGAACAACTTGATTGATTAATGTATTTATGTGCTCATTGTTATTTCGCTAATATTGGGCCTCCGCTCCAACCCAAGATATATCCTTCCTTTAATTTGAGAGGGTACAAGCAGGCGTATGAGCCAGGGGGGCCCAGTTAACTTTCGGGCCAGCTGACTTTTCGGGCAGACAGGTAAAGTGAAAAAAAAAATTTTATTTCATCTACTTGGCAAAATAAAGTGCCCGAAATCTATAAAACACTAAGTTTACGGGCTGGAATAGCAAGAAAGTGCGTTTGCAACTGTCAAATATTGCAAAATTTTCTTGGGGGTCCATACAACGTCAATTCCACTTATTCGCCTCTCGAATAAAATTGCCGGCGCTGTCTGTAAACCCGAATTTTTTCGGGCTTTTCTAGTTTTGCTTCCCTAACTGTCACCGAGCACTACTATAACACTAATTTTACTTTTTTTTTAATTGAATACCAAGAATTTATACCAGTTGACTATGGATTTAAAAATTTTGTCTGGAGCCACTCTACTTTGTGCGAGATTTTTCGAGCATCGATATAATATTATTGTGAATGCGGCTTCAACAGTCTGACTGGATCGTTGGAGTTCAGAGTGGGATTTCGGTTACAAATCGCTTACACGGGCTATACACGGACTAGAATAGCAGAAAACGCATTTGCGGTGGTTAAATTTTCAATTTTTTTTTCGGGAGGATAAGATCCCCCCAAATCCAGCGACAATTAATCAGTTATATAGGACCAAATTAAAATTGTTGTATTCAGAGACTGGAATAGCAGGAAAACGCGTTAGCTGCAGTTAAATTTTGAAAATTTTCTCCCAACGGTGCCTTCTTCGTGTACTGTAAACGATTGATTGGAATTCGAATCAGCCACCTTATTACCTTATTAGGCTGTATTAGACCGCATTGCTTTGTCCACGGGCTGAAATCGCAGGAAACGTGTTTGCAGCCATCAAATAATCCATTTTTTTTTTTTGGGGGGGGGGGGTCCAACGGTCCCGTCTTTGTGGACTGTAAAAGAATGATTGGTTTTCGAGTCAGCCACCTTTATTACGCTGTATTACTATTAGACCGCTTTAACATCGCCTTGTTCACGGGCTGAAATCGCAGGAAAACGTGTTTGCAGCCGTCAAATATTCCAAAAATTCCATTTGAGGGGGGGGGGCATAAAGGTTAGTTCCGCTTCTTCGGCTCTCGAGGGGCACAGCTCTCTGTAAACCCGAAATTTTTTTCGGGCATTTCGGGTTTTGCCCCCCTAACTATCATCGAGCCCGTACGCCTATGGGTGCAAGATCCAACAATGGGAAACGTCCCAAAAACTGACCACCGGAATTACCACCACCCCTCACTCTCAAACAATAATCCTGGTAACGGTGCCATTTAAGCGAGGTAAAAAGGTTATCACCGAGGGGAAAAGTGAAATGGTTCACTTAGGTGAGAACTAAAAAAAACAAACCTAAAACTAAGAAACAAAACTACAAATTATTTAATAAAAGTCGTATGGGCCACCGCACTTTTCAGCCACCGTACGGATAGTGGTTATAAATAGAATTTATGTCATTTTGTGTTGCCGTATTTTCAACCAATCAAACGACTATATGCTATTTGTTCCAGAGCTGTAAATGCCTTACCGAGAATGTTTTGATTAGATGCAGGGTTGGCTTTTTAGAAATTTTTGGAAATCCAAGGGATAGAAAATAGCTTAAAATGCTGGTTTGTAATGCTTCTTTTGTAGATTGTGAGAAAAATGGGATTGTATACTTGTTTTCTTTGTAAAAAAAATGACGACTTTCATTGATTTACCGAACATATAATAGTATAGTGTAAAATTGCAAGATAAAATGAAAGTAGATTCAATTGTCAGTTATTTACTTCAAGTAGTTCAACTTCAAGTCTACTTCATCAAATGGTTCATTTATTTTTTTTTAATAATTTTAAAATTAGTTTTAGAATTTTATCGGCAGCATATACAAAAAGTTAATGATGACCGCTCATTAACTTAGCCCTATTTCATAGAGCACAGCAGTCATAAAATGATGTTGTTAATGTTACCTCCACTTGCTTATTTATAAAGTTATAAAATGCATTGAACAATATAATATTCTGATGTTTTATATATAGGCAGTATTAATCTGTTGGGGAATATTCAATATAGTATAAAGTCATGAATTATAAAACATCACTAATTTAAGGGCTGTTAATTTATTTGGACAGCATTTCGAAGAGTGTTCTCTCAACGTTAACGAGTAATACAGTCACTGAGTCAGTACACGCTTTGAACCGTCGCCCAACAAATTACTAAATTAGTAAAAGTAGCTGTTTTTCCATAAGTATGTATTTGTTGTTCTAGTTTATTAAGACGGTAGTTATACATAGGTTATCTGTTTTTCACTTTTAATCCAATTTAAACTCTTAAATACTGCCACATAATACTGTTCATAAAAACTTATCTTTTTTTGAGTCCATGGCAGGCCTTGAGATCTGAAAATCACGCTAGTGTGATAAAATGTGTTTGCCATATATTTTGCGGGAGCTATTTAACACCACAAAATTTATATCTGAGACAATGCTTATTATAACTAGTTTACATTAAATACAGAGTGTATAAATAAACACTTTTTAATAGGTTACGTGTACTAGTAATACTGGTGTAACTGTTCATAATAAAAAAGCATTTGAAAGAATTCTGTTTCTTAATTAATTGATATCATACATTTGATTACATTTTGACAGCTCCATGAATTCATTGTTTTTCTTAGAACGGTGGGACAAGCTCAAATTATATTTACATTACTGTTATTACGAGGTGTTGACATTTTTGTATGTTGCGAGGGCTACGCGGTAATGCCGCAGGTAGTTCACTAAACTTTGACACATAGATACTACTGGGCTTCAAATATATGCATCCAATCACAAATTATGCTACTGTATGTCAGCTTGTATGCGTGTTATTTATTTATTATCAAGTTACATGAATGAACAAAAACAAGCCTCTCTTTGATAGATTATAGTACTTTATCGTTTCTACTGCAATGTGTACTGGTAAATCGCTAATTATGATTGGCTACTATTTTTGGATAATTCCATATCTCCGAAGATAACTTTGCTCCTGAATAAAGAAAACAGCGATGTGATGGTGACATCGTATATTCGACCAGGGCTTTTGGGGGGAGAATTCATCCATAATCGATGTTAATAAAATTGAATAATTTGCTGGCGCGGTAATTCATGTTCGCCGGTTTGAATTTGCAAGTGCTCTGCGATCGCGCCCGTCAAATCTCAAGGCCTGTGAGTGGTCTTTCAATCAAGGGAAATAAATAGTTCCAATCTCCAATCATCAGAGGTCGTAATTGGTATCGCTAAAAGAATCCTTTGTGGTTGAACTGTAGGACAGTTTGTTGCCAGTAGGGTACCGGAAGTATGATAAGCACATATAGTTTGAAATGTTGAGAGAATACGCTG
This sequence comes from Patella caerulea, assembly GCA_036850965.1. Taxonomy (NCBI): domain Eukaryota; kingdom Metazoa; phylum Mollusca; class Gastropoda; family Patellidae; genus Patella; species Patella caerulea. Next base: position 23,193,203 of record JAZGQO010000011.1, read on the forward strand.
CCTAAATTAATCAGTAATTTAATTGTTCTTCCATAAGTATGTGTTCAGTGATATAGTTTCTTTAGTTGATTAGAATGTTGGCAGGGAATGAATGAAATTGACCAATCCTTTGTATTTTAAGTACTGTATACTTTTTTTCCAGGAAACAGCTGGTAAAAGTTTGAGAGAAGTAGATAATGTACGAGTAGCTGTAAGATGTCGCCCTTTAAATGAAAAAGAAAAAGCAAGCAATTGTGTAAATGTTGTTAAGGTATGATGATTGTAGACATAATACTTGAGTACAGTCAATGGAACTGGGAAGGACGATTTACCTTATACCATCTAATACTCATCTTATCCAACAAGATACATGTTACTCTCTGATGTTCTGACAACATAATGCCTAATATCTGAACAGTCAAAATCTTGGTGCAAACATTGATAGCTAGTTTACTTTTTTCAGCGTATGGCAAAAATAAAACTTTTCAGTTATCTTTACTGCTAACATATTAAACTTACATATCATATCCATCTATTTTCAACAAAATCTTTTTTGATCGTAACTTCCCGAATTATGGCCCCAGATTGTCCGAAAAATTGCCCTTTTTAGCTTGTGGTCCCTCTGGAGGTCAAAATTATTATCCGATTTAAAAAAACGTTTGATTATATCACCGTTACATAGTAAGGAAGGCTGACTTGAATTTCGTGAAAATCGAACCAAAATTGACGCAAAAAATGGCCGCCGTTTGTACGCAAATAGTGTGAAAATATGTTATATCAAGGTTGTGGACCCTATATAGGTCACAATTTTGAACCGATTTTGATGAAACTACACATGCATGTTTATAACCCAAACATCTTGGTGCATTTCGATATTTGCGCTCATTGTTTCGTAACTTCCAGAATTAGGGCCCTGATTGTACGAAAAATCACCCTTTTTAGTTTGTAGTCCCTCTGAAAGTCACAATTATTTTCCGATTTAAAAAAACATTTGATTATATCACCGTTTCACCTTAAGGAAGGTTTGAGTTCAAATTTCGGGAAAATCGGACCAAAATTGACAGACAAAATGGCCGCCATTGGTATATCATGGTTGAGGATTTTAATTTGATTTTGATGAAACTTGAAATGCATGGTTATAACCCAAAGATCTTGGTTCCTTTCGGTATTTGCGCATATCGGATCGTAACTTACTGAATAATTCGAATTTCGTGAAAATCGTACCAAAATTGTCATGGTTCCATGGTTATGAAGGTTGAGTTCGAATTTAGTAAAAATCGGACCAAAATTGATGGACGAAATGGTCGCCGTTTGTACATGAATAGTGTAAAGATATGGTATATCATGGTTGTGGACTCTCTACAGGTCACAATTCTTATCCGATTTTGACGAAAAGTCACATTTCTAGGTTGTGTACCGTCACACCGTAATCATTGTCGGCTTCGAATTTCGCGAATATCAGACTGGAACTGACCAACAAAATGGCTGCTCCCAATACAGTATGAAATACAGGACTTAATGATGTAGGAAAAATCAGTTTCGGTATTGCTTGTTCTCTATCCATCTCTCGAAAATGTGGGCGTATCCTGCCTGGCAGTGCCAGCCTTTCTTTTGTTTGCCACTAAGTATTAATGTTGTTCAATGATGGCTCATGGAATAAGCTAGGACATGCACTTAGAATTTACCGACTGATACCTTTCTGGTGGTGAGTATTTAATGTGTCGATGATTCAGGAGGGACCTGGGGCAAGATTTTGACAGTTCAGATGTTACATGTTACGTTGTCAGAATATCAAAGAGTAGTATATCTTAGTAAATTAGCAAAATATACTTTCAATTTCAGGTTGATTCTGTGCAAGGGACATTCACTGTAAAAAATCAGAATGCAGCCCAAGGAGAACCACCGAAAACTTATACATTCGATATTGTATTTGGACAGGATTGTAAACAATTGGATGTATATAATGTGATAGCAAGACCTGTTGTTGATTGTGTTCTGGAAGGTTTTAATGGTAAGTTGAATGTTAGGACAGGATTATGTTCTTTTGAGGTCTTTCTTGTAGACTACTGAAAATACCAGATTCAAAAGTATTTGCACAGGTGTAATATGAAATGATTTTCCATGGGATACTTGATATTGCATGCATATTATGGCATTAGCCTGGTAAAATGTCCATATGAACATTCAGTGTAGTAAGTGAAATACAAGTTTAGCTGAAAATGTTTTTAGAATTGATTTTTGCATGGTATCCCAATCATAAATAGGGTGGAATTGATCTTGCTGATGTATGCATAATATATTAATTTTTATATCTCTGAGATATTAAGGTTTGGCAAACAGAACAGAGGCAGGGTGTTTTTTTTATTGTATTGACATTGTCAAATCACTTATCTATATCCTAAATAGATCGCTATAACTCTTCATTACCTGCCTTTTAGAACTTTACTGCAAAAATTATTTCTTTGGTATTATTTTGAAGATAATTGATTCTAAAATGTTTACAAATATATTCAGTAGTACTTATATTTTTGCACACCACTACAAATTATTCTAAATGAAAACCAGTCACATTTTTGTACAGAATAATGTTACACAAACACTTTGTTTTTAAAAATCCAAATTAGAATATAAAGTACAGCCAGTTTACTGTATTGTATTTTAAGGTACAATCTTTGCTTATGGCCAGACAGGAACAGGTAAAACTTTCACTATGGAAGGTGTAAGAGCTGTACCAGAACTTAGAGGTATCATTCCAAATTCTTTTGCTCATATATTTGGAGCTATTGCGAAAGCTGAGGGAGACATCAGGTAAAATTTAACATAATTCTTATTTTGTCAAATTGAAAAGATTTAGAAATTTATTGTGAGGTGCTTATGGATGAGTCCTCTGGGGGCTTTTTACGCACACATTGAAATGAGGTTGTATATTGCTGGCATCCACACAAAACAGCCATTCTGAGGCTTATTTCCTTCTTGGCTGAAAAAAGTTCATAAACACATTCCGTTTCACAGTAGAGTAAAGGTTCCAATGGATTGTTGTGGTTTTTCTTTTGTCAGTAAAATCTTGCTTATAATCTTGCTCTTCCAATCAAATAATTGGTGCGTTTTCTTTGCATTTTAGTTTATAAAACAAATTTATTATTATTTTTTAGATTTCTAGTACGGGTATCATATTTAGAAATTTATAATGAAGAAGTCCGAGATTTATTAGGAAAAGACCAAACACAAAGATTAGAGGTAAGCCTATGTCCATGTATGATTTCGTCACCATATGTGAACATTCAACAGGTCTGAGTACTAGTGAATTCTTTTTATCAAATTCTCAAGAATTGCTCATTTTTTCGTAAGGTAAAACACTATTGATGATGAAATATCCCCCTGTTTAAGGTCAAGATATGAAACACAATATAAGACATAATTCTTAATAGAAATTTTTTAAACTCAGTGGGATTGTTGATTAGGGTACAAGGAGCAACCTTCAAATTTTAGGATCTTGTATTTGGAACCAGTTTTGTTAATTATTCCCTTCATTCATGATTTGACTTTTTAAAGCTTGATGGGATTGTTCATTGCAGTTCCACAGTGAATTTGATAGCTGTCTCTGGCATTTAATACAGTGCAGAACTCTTGATTGACCATGTTAAAACTTTGTGCTATAGTACATCACAACATAGGTCTATGGAAGAACCCTATCAAATTTCAAACAAGTATTAGATGAAAGGTCATTCCATGTCAAGTGGGTCAATTTTCAGAAATTTGGGAAATTTACCTCCTTGAAAAAGTCTGAAAAAAATATATGTCATTGTATATCTAAAATCTAGAAGGTGTGCAAAATATGTGGTCTGTAGCATGAAAATTGACTGAGATACGGGCATTTAAAGAGCACATAAAACCAGAAAACAGTTTAACATCAATCTGATGAAAAATAATTCAGATATCGTCTCTCAAAGTCGCAAATATAGACCTCCCGTAAACAACGACTTGGCCAATTATCGAAAACACTCTTAATGCCCTCAGATGCCAGTGACGTCACAGTGACCGAATACATATTCGGAATGTTTATTCTTTAATTACCTATATACAGCCGGCGTGTGTATTCATTAACGCATGACTGATTCCTTAATCCCCCTAATTAAAACAAAACAATTGACTACGGAAAAATACCCTCTACAATCGTGTGTGCAGTCCTAGACTGGCCCAGTCTCTTCTATTTATTTTACATTTCGATTTATATGAAAGTAGTAATTTTTAGTAAACCGACACTTTCGTTTCCATTTGTATAAAAAAAAAAAATTGAGTAAACCTGTAACCAGCACCAGAGACTGGACAATTTGCGAGCTTCACAATAAAATGGGCGTTTCTTGTCCTGTTTTACGTTGTTCCTTATTTGGAATGATTGACAGTTGTCAAGCACGAATTTGTAAATGTGATGTCTAAGATAACTTAAGTTCGATATTTACCTTCATGAATCATGCGTCTCGAATGGAGTGCAAAGCAGTCATGCTGAAACCGTCTGCGGGCTGATGTCACGTTTTTGTTTCCATTCGCCATTCGGCTTCGTCCCGATACGCATGAACTGGCTTCGTTAAGTTGTTATAATGATGTCGTGTGTAATTATTTATGTTCATTCACCTCATCCCATACGTTGTATCCGTTCATTCGACAGATATTATCATATTGTCCGTCAACAAAATTCTTAGATCGTTAAAGTATCACTAAATAACAATAACTGTTATCCACAACAAACATCTCGCACCTACACCAGTTTGCCAGTGCAAATGCAGTAATCCCGTGCACGACGTCACACGAGCTACATAATGCAGATTGACCTACTAGATGAGAATGAAGCTCTATTTGCCCAGTCTCTACAGATTACGGTTTTTTTTTTCGGTTTTTTTTTTTTTGAGAGGACTGGCCAATTTTTGGTGTGTGGAGAAGACTGGCCACCAGTCTAGTGCAGTCCAAATGATTCGAGATACATTTTCGTCAAAAGAGTATTGTGGTTCTTCTAATTTCCCCCCGAGTAAAAAAGTACGGGGGTAAAAAGATGTAGTCATGCCAAATATATCATAAACATCAAAAATGATTGAAACGTGATTTGTAAGTGACAATCCGTTATTGTCATACGGCGCCTTTCTTTTTGCATACATATTCAGAATGTTTATTCTTTAATTACCTATATAGAGCCAGCGTGTGTATTCATTAACGCATGACTGATTCCTTAATCCCCCTAATTAAAACAAAACAATTGACTACGGAAAAATACCCTCTACAATCGTGTGTGCAGTCAAAACGATTCGAGATACATTTTTGTCAGAAGAGTATTGTGGTTCTTCTAATTCCCCCCCCGAGTAAAAAACTACGGGGGTAAAAAGATGTAGTCATGCCAAATATATCATAAACATCAAAAATTATTGAAACGTGATTTGTAAGTGACAATCCGTTATCGTCATACGGCGCCTTTCTTTTTGCATAAGGCTTTGACTTCATTACACTGAAATAGACCGTAAAAATGAAATACGAAAAAATATCTCAATATATGTCAGAATTAACAGTACAAATACATTTTGTTGGTAACCAACTAAATGGAATAACAGATTGAGAAGGGTCATCTAACAACTTCGTGTATTGATCGCAAGTGTAGGGACGTTTATATCTGCCATAAATCAATCAGACTAACGTTGCTCAGAGATTGGGTCATAAATTAATTCTTAAAAGAATGTTGATTAGGTAATTATCATTTTTTTTTACGCTGACCAGATTAATTAACTTTGTTCACCGATGTTTTTGTAATAAAGTAGCCTCGTATTATTTGTTGATTAGTGTTCACACATCTAAATATAAATCATTTGATGGATATACGTTTGGGCGATAAGATCAGGTTATAATGTCTAACATTGTTTGACTTTTTTAAATAATAAAGGCATGTTCTCTGCATATCACTGTTGTGACTGTACGTTGCCAATCAGGATTTGATTTGTTTACAAACGCAATCCACTCTTTCAGTAAGATTTCATCCTTGGGAATTGTGAAACACCGGCACATTATTCCCATTTTCCTTGCTGGAATTTCCACAACTCTTAATAACACAACGATAACGTGGCATCTTGAAATATATAATCTATTACAACTCAAGTCGAGAAAGGTCAACTTTTGAAAATGCTTTGACTTGTATAGTGATATGTAGCTTACATGTAAATAATGACGAGTTAATGATTATGCCAATCAAATGTTAATTGGACCGACGAATACACACATGTTAACTGGTGGTGTGTATACAGTGATATATTGTATAGATTATGTGTATAGATTATGTGTAGTGCCTGTGACGTCACCAGCCAATCAACCCGATTAAGGTTGTAATTGAAAATTTGAAAAACGTTTTTTGCTGTCTGTTTAAACGTTAATATCTGAATTAATTTTAATCAGATTGGTGTGAACTTGACTTAAAATGAATGTAGTAACCCTTGGCTATCAATATATGCAATTAAGAATTATTATTTTATGTGGTCTAAAAGTTTCATGAGTTACCAATAAGTTTTCGAAACAAAAGATGTATCACTAATTTACTTGAGTTTCAGAAATCTTGAGTTTACCTTTCCAGTGAAGATATACCGCTCAAATTAACTAGTCTTGAAGAACTTGTTCTGTAGATTATGAATCTGCAATCAGATTACCACTGAGGTGTAGGGTTCACACGCTACTTGTGCATGAAAACTTACTTAATTTGAGCGGAAAGGTAAACTCAAGATATCGGAAACTCGAGTTTTATTAGTAATAATAAAAATAAAATAAAACCAAGTACGAACAATCCAAAGCATTAGTCAAAATTCGAAGTCCAATAAAAACGGTTGACTCAAAATAGTGTAATCAGCAAATGGACTGTTCACCGTGTACAAAATACACGACAAACAGTGGTAACAGGTGTCCGGAAGAGTAAGCTTACCCTGCCTGGCGCACTCATGAAACTTAGATGCCCGTATCTCAGTCAATTTTCATGCTACAGACCACATATTTTGCACAGTTTATAGATTTTAGATGTACAATCACATATATTTTTTCCAGATTTTTTTGAGGGGGTCAATTTCCCACCCCTGGCCCACTTGACATGGAATGACCCTGAAGTTAAGAGCACCTAGTATATGACTAATTTATTTGAATGGAATCTTTGTATTTGTCTGATTGACCAATACAGTGGGTTAGGCTTATATTACGAAATATGGAAGAAAAGAAGAACATAACCCGTACGGGTTAAGAGTTGAGTTATATGATAAGCATATTGTGTCAACACCTGAACTGTTCAGCCAAATACAATGTTATTTAAAGCTGAATGATTTTGTATGTAGGTAAAAGAGAGACCAGACGTAGGTGTTTATGTTAAAGATTTATCAGCATTTGTTGTTAATAATGCTGATGATATGGATAGAATAATGACACTAGGAAACAAAAACCGTAAGTATTAGCTCTGGGTTTGGGTTCAAAACGTGAAGAGAAGGTGATCGGTCATATGTTAGAAGACAAATTTTTTGGATTTGTTATCCTCTGCATGAAGCCAGACAAAAATCTCAAAGGCTGTATGGCATAAAATTAACGTGTGATTGTTCACTGATTATTTCAGTTTTGTCTCACTACAAATAGTATTGCATAATTATGAGATAGTTTTGTATTAAAATGCTTTTTGGTATTCACAGGCTCTATTTAAATTTTGTTAGTAATAAAATCAAATAGATAAAGACACCAAGTAATTTTTACCCAATAAATTGTTCCATACTTTCTTTAAGTTGTAGTTTTAATATAATTTGAAATAAAAGATTGTTTAAAGGGAGATAACTATGATTATGTGCTCTGTTGACTGCTAATTGTATTCTAAATTAAAAACTGGCCAGTGTTAGTCAGAAATCATATAACTAGGGATCAATTTACAAATTTTATTTGTAGGACATGTTGGAGCAACTAATATGAATCAGACTAGTTCTAGGTCGCATGCTATATTTTCTGTAACTATTGAATGTAGTGAGAAAGGTGCAGACGGACAGCAACATGTCCGTGTTGGAAAACTTCATCTTGTTGATTTAGCTGTAAGTAAAGCATTTCACTTGATTTCATTAATGGTCAAATTGGTGCTTATGATTTGTAAGCTTAGAGAAACAAAATTATAGTTTGTTTGAATTAGATTATGACAAACAAAAATGAATCAAGTTGAACTCCTCTGGAAGTACAAGTTACTGTAGGTAACTGCTAATCATTAGCAGTTTTAAATTTATAATATTAGTTTTAAATTTACGAGATGATGTGACCATTAATATATACTGTATATTTCCATCCGTACAATCATATTTGTATTTAAATATATTTATGTATGTGTTTGCCATTTTAACTGTGTATATACACCCATCTTGTTCCTGTTTTAATATTATGTATGTATATTATTTAGGGAGAGGGGTTTTACATAGGCTAAGCCTGTTCCCCAATCCCATTCAGACATCCTGAATAAAATATTGTTTATAAAAAAAAAAAAAAAAAAAAAAAAAACTGTAGGTATGATTTATGTTTGAATCATGACAATACTTAAATATAGAGAATCTGGTAGGAATGTAGCTAGCTACTAAAGCTAGTCGACATGAAAATCCTAAAGGTTCTTCTTGTTCTATATTAGCTTGCAAACCCATCATAATTTAATCATGATTACAAAATAGGGCTGTTATTATATGCTGAATGTTAGGTATCAAGATATTTCGATATGCCAATCTTTTTGCTTACCCTCAACAATAACCAAATTATATCTGATGTTTCCATGTGATTTCCATGTTATTAGTCTATAAAGCTCCATAATACTGCAGAACAGTAGGGTGTTAAACCACATTTCATTTCCCATAACACTGAGCCTAAAATAACACGGGAGTCATCTTATTGTATTTTAAGCTATTTCTTGTAACAAAAAGATGATAAAGGAAAATAATATTGAGTTATGAATGGTTGTAACATATTTTTGAGATATGTGTTATATTGATCAGAAGAGTTGTTCAAAAAGTTAACAGGGTTTCCATCAACAGACTTTCACACTGTTAAAGGTAACATAACTCCAAGTTAACTCAAAGTTTACAGAGCTTTGAACATCCGGCTCATAGTCATACTAACATATGGCTTCAAAAAGGAATTCATGAATAGATTATAAGTAGCAAATAATTTCAGGGTTCCGAACGTCAAGCCAAAACTGGTGCATCAGGTATGAGATTAAAGGAAGCAACAAAGATTAACTTGTCACTATCAACACTGGGTAACGTTATATCAGCTTTAGTCGATGGTAAAAGTAGCCATATTCCATACAGAAACTCAAAATTAACCCGATTATTACAAGATTCCTTAGGTGGCAACTCTAAGACAGTTATGGTAAGATTTGTTTACTCAATAAATCAGAAGTTAGTTTTTATGATCTATATTTAATTTATGTTATAGTCCCCTGTTTTTGAATAAATCACGAAATTATTTAAATGGGTCTGTAAGTCCATCTATCTCTCGGTCACACGTTTTGCGACACAATAACTGACGTAATTGAGCTAGAATGTTCAAAGTTAGCTTAGGCTAAGTAGGGATAAACAATTGGTTTGGTTGAAACTTTTGGATGTGATAACTTTGGTTCTAATTGAGTTAGTGTGGTGAAACTTTGTGCGAAGTTTCATTACATTAATACCATGACTAAGTTCGAGACTAAGTAACGACTTCAATCTGATTGGTTGAGACTTTGGAACGCAATAATTCTCATTCTAATTGAAGTACAATGTTCAAACTTGATGTAGGTGAATGCTTTGACATGGTTCGATCATGCACATACTCTACTAAGGCCAAGCAGAGATAAGCAAATTAATTGGGTGAGAGTGATGAATACATTGACAAAGATCAATGATGATTTTTTTCTGCTAAGGCTCAGTAGTGATAAGCAATTTGATTGGTCAACTCTGCTTTTAATTGAAGTAGATTGTTTAAACTTGGTGTAGAAATTGCCAGATTAACCATGGTGGGGCCCCAAATCTTACACAAAGAGAAGACCATTTATTTTGCATCGCATAAGAATGAAACTACTTCAAACCTAATATGAAGTCGGTCAGTGATAAGTAATGGGAAGACTTCTATACGGAGAGTCATATTCACAATGTCAATGTGATGATCCTCGCCGGTAGGAGGGGAGTTGGATAGTCGAATGGTTAGCACGTTCACACTGTATCATAAAGTCTGTCATTGAGTCAACTGTCGTGGTTTTGAATCCCCGGTTGTGCGTGACAATGAGTAAGGTTGTCTTCCAACCTTGTGGGGTTTTCTCTGGGTCTTCCGGTTTCCTCTGTCTGCTAAAGACCCCTATGTGCAAACGAATAATTGAAATAAAATGAAACCATATGTTTGTGTTGAGTGGATGTTAAACCCCATTTCTCTCTCTCGCCATTAGGAGAATTATGCCTAATCAAACACCCAAGTTACAGCTAATGTATGGTACATGATATAAACAAGCTGCCCCAAATATCATAACGTTTACAATCACTACAAAAATCTTCATCCTAATCCGACTCAAATTGATGTCATTAATGAGTTTTCATTGTATTTTTTTTATCTAGATTGCTAATATAGGTCCTGCTGACTATAACTATGATGAATCTATCAGTACACTGCGATATGCTAACCGTGCAAAAAGTATCAAGAATAAAGCTAAGATTAATGAAGATCCTAAAGATGCTTTATTAAGACAATTTCAAAAAGAAATAGATGAGTTGAAAAAACAACTAGAAGATGGTATGATTTATGATTTCTTTTATCTTTGAAAAAATACTATCTAATTGGCATCATTTTCGTCCTAGAACGCATTAATGGGTTTGGCTTTTTTTTTGTTGAAATATCTTGTCTGGTCTATTCACTAAGAGACAGTGATTTGTGAGATGCCATGAAAATTTGTAAAATTCATTTTGTTATGCATGTACTTGATATTCATGAAGCTTTAATTGCTTTTATTTATATTCAAATTGCCTTTCTTTCAAAACAAATTAAATTCTTATTAACTGTATTATGTATAAAGATTTAATATAAACAAGAATATATCTCTATAAATCAGGTGTATCTGGTAGTGAAGGGGAATCAGAAGAAGAGAGTGAAGAAGAAGAAATAGGAGCGGATGGAGTTGTTAGAAAAAAGAGACGAAGAAGTAAATATTCTTTCATTGTTTTTTTTTAAAATCAATCAATAGGCATATGAAAATGTCTCCTTATCGTTATGTGGGCTTTGGTGATCTAATAACATTGAAGGAGAACTGTACTACAAGATATAGATTAAACAAATAATACAAGTTCCTAGAGAAGATATCAGAACGAACAGAAAAATGAAAAAATATTATTTAAATATTAGATCTTAATTCTGTTTGGTTTGTTGTATCATGATCTCACAATTGAACTAGTCAAGGGGAAGATTGTGGTATGTTAAACCCTGTATAACCAAGTAGGTCATCATCATTTTCTTCCTCCAATCATGACAGTAATATTGTCTTTCCAAGATTAATTTTAACCCCTTTTGGACGGATGACGTGCTGACACGCAAATATTTGCCGTGCCCAGAGACGGTTGACGTGTTGGCACGTCACACGTGACACCCTGAATCAGTCCTCATTTAAATATGCTAAATTTAGCACGGGGAATCACCCTTTGCCTTGCGATCATAAACTAGTTATCTCCCGTTGTTCTAGATGGCATCACTTGTATTTTATCGTGTAATTTTCTCGAATTTTCTGCATAGTTACGACATGTAAACAATGGCGGTTGCCAGGAAGCGCCAGCTGTCTTTCGACGAAGTAAAATAGACAATAAGGCATGGAAAATTCATTTTGTGAACTCAAAACATCATAAAATTACAACAGGAATTCTTTTTTAAGAATTTAAGCCAAGCAGATTGAAGATAAATTCACATTTTTAAAAAAAAGATTTTTTCCCCTAAATAATCCCGTCCAGGGTTACGAAATTTCGTCGAAAATCCCGTCCACAAGGGGTTAAAATGATTTTAACAGTTATGACACCCAACATCATGGAAGTATGGGAACATGTTGACTTGGCTTCTATGTAGGAAATAAAGCAACATTGGAAATTAGTATTATAGTGAATAAAAGATCCTAACACCTCCTCAGAGGATTGAAATACTTAAAACATTCCTGTGTGTCTTCTAAAGAATCCTGTCATTGTCATTGCATATAGCTAAAATGATATAAATCCTTATAATGAAACCGTCCTTATTATCAATTAGGTGTTATTGCCAATTGGTAAAGTCAAACTTTTCTAAAATATCTATAGATATAGTCGGAATCCAGTCCTTTGTGTAATAAAAAGTCTGATTTATATATACCCCTCTAATTCTGCAGGTCTGAGTGGTAAGTTCCAGCATGATAAATAGCTTGGGTTTAATATTGATACGTCCTTGAAATTTTTCCTTATATTTTTCTCTTTCTGAATCCTGGGTGACTGATTCCTCTTTATTTCTTGTAATAAAAACACTATTTCCAAGTATATTAATATCTTGCATGTTAGATATCAGTAACATAGTGTCTTCAGATCCTCACCATTTTTAGCCCATCAGGCTTATGTCTGTACATTCTGTAAACATTAAACTACTTTTCCACATCTACTTTAAACCACTTGATGGATTTCAATCAGGTTTGGTAAATATATTGATTGAGTATTCCTTATTCAGATTTGTCCAAGGTTAGCCCATGAGAGTGAGGCAAACACATATTAAACAGGCAAAATTAGGCATTTTGCAGATTTTTTTTTTCAAACCAAATGTGTCTTGTTTGATTGCCTTGTTTTGGGACACATTGTATAACATTGACATGCACGTTAAAATAAACCCCTATACTGTTGTGTTTCAGTGAAAAATAAAGGAATTACCACCATCTATGCAAAATTCTGCTACCCTGCATTGCACATTTGACCATGAAAATTGACCACATTTTAGCTACCTACCTTCTTTATACACCCTCATTGAAATATGGTTGTATATTGTCGTCACCTCTGTCTGTTTCTCTTACCGTATTGATTTTCCAATTCCCAATAATAACTGCATATATTATGTTCCTTTATCATTTGATTGACATATAATTTATATACATTGTATCTTGTGGTCACCCAGGAGACAAAATTTACCATCTGATTGATGTGAAATTTATTCATTCTTGTTATTTATTATGAGAGCAACAGTATTTTTTCAATTATATTCAGTAATTACTTTCAGAGTTAGTGCCAGAACAACTAGATGATAACCAGATTTTAATTATTATTGATAATTGTTAAGGGTTTTTGGTGTTTTGTAAATGCTTACATTATCTAAAGAATAAATGTGACAAAAATCTGTGGACTGCACAACCGACTAAACTACTGTGGACGCATATTTTGTTTCCTGGCAACCTATCTTTTGGTAGAATTCCCTGTAGATGTGTTGTGTATCCCTTTTCCTCACAATATAGTCAATACAACACTCACCTTTCTCTAATTCTTGCTTGCTTATCTGCTTCAATTATTTCCCTTATAAATATGTTTAGTTTTCTTCTAACTCTAATTTTCATTTTTATAAAATAAATTAACCCATTATCATTATATCATTATCAATTTATCTAGTAACTTTAACTGTTTATAATCCTATTCTATAGATTTATATAATGGATCTTTTTTGATATTCTCAATTATTGCTCACCACTGTCAATTACATAGAATCTAAAACTCTCTACCTTGTAGATAGCTCAAGTTATAGTTATTAGAATTCTTAATATTGTCCTCCTGTCTTTAAGGTCATAAGAAAATCTCAAAAGAAAAGATGGCTGAAATTCAATCGAAGATTGATGCTGATAGACGTCTGCTAGCAGAAACTAAAGATATGGCTGATGAGGAAAGAAACCGCATTAAACTAGACCTGGAAGAGAAAGAAGAAGAACTTAAAAAATATCAGTTAGTTATTTTACTAGTAATGTTGACATTTGGTTATAAAATATTGATAAAGATATCAGTGTCTGTCTAACCTCATTGGGTTTTTTAAGGTTCTCCAGTTTACTCCCAACAGCGATTTCTTGAAATAAAATTTAAACATGTGGCCTAGTTTGTGTGAGTGAATCTCTCTCTCTCTCTCTCTCTCTCTCTCTCACACACATATTATTTCCTGTTTTATCACAAGTTACACTCATAACATTTTCATGGATTTATTAAAAACAAGAAATTCCGAAGCAAAAGTGTACAAAAAATTGTCTAAACATAAACAAAGAAATATAAAAATGTAATGATTATGAAAGTGCTATCTTTTCTCATTGGCACTTTTGTCATCAAACGTTTCTTTTGTATTAATCAGCAATGACATTGTTTTCTGTGAACAATTCTTAGTACATCATTTGATATAAGAAACTGTATATATATTTACATTCATGCAACAGTCAGTTAATCCTATTTATTTGTAGAGAAGAACAGAATCAGTTAGAACAGAAACTAGCTACTATAGAAAAGAAGATTATAGTAGGTGGTGTCAATTTGCTAGAGAAAGCTGAAGAACAAGAAAGATTACTTGAAGAATCAGCTAAAGAATTAAATGAACAAAAAGAAAAAGAAGAAGAACTACGAAAAGCTCTGAAGGATAAAGAGGTCAGTTATTTTACAACATTTGTCAAGATGTATGTAAAACTATTTTTTAAGGAAATGCTTTATATTACCAAAACATGTTCTTTTTTTTACATGCAAGAATTAAATTGTTGGAGGCGGGGGGAATCTTAAGGCCTGTCAGTGAGTCAAGTGGTGTGGTATCAATTCCCCGCTTGTACGTGACAAGTGTGTTCACCCGACCAGCCTCGAAGATTTTCTCTGGTTTCCTCTCACTGCTAAAGATTCCTATGAGCAAGCGAAATATTGAAACATACTTGAACCGTATGTTTGTCCTGACATGACCTGGTTTGTGTGGAGTGATCTTAAATCCCATTTCTCTCTCTCACACACTCTCTTTCTCTCTCTTAAGTTTTGGATTTACCTCCCCTTGACAATATTAAGGTTGCTTCCCTCAGTCTACAAACAAATTGTGAAAGTACAGGCACAACAATAATATACTTTCTCATGAAAAAGTGGGCATAAAAAAAATGTATATGTAATCATAACTGTACATACAGCATAGGTCAAAATTAAGATTGTGTTATGAAGTCAATGTTTATTAAAGGACAACAACTTTTTGTCTTCAAAGGAATTATTAGTGAGCAGAAATTAGGTTGTTTATCTGTCATCACTCGTCACTTCAGTCATTCACATAGAGAGATAACTCGTGTTTTCCTTTGGCGTTCGTTACTTCCGATTCATGAATCCTTTATTACTTCTCTAAGGTAGCGATGATCTCTGTGTTAATATTATATTTGGAAAGTGTTTAATCAGTTCTATCACATATGTGATAATGACTGGCACCAATATTGTCCTTTAATATTAAACAAAAACACAGTATGAAAGACTATTTAAACTTTTATTGTAGCAAGAAAGACTGGATATTGAGGAACAGTATTCTAATTTACAAGAAGAAATTGCTGGTAAAACTAAAAAACTGAAAAAAGTATGGACAATGTTGATGTCGGCTAAATCAGAGGTAAGATATTTTTCAACAGGCACATTGTTTTATTTGTTTTATTAGATTAAAAGTTCATTAAAGAATAGTAAAGGTGAGAGTATCAATGCCATGAAACTAAGACGACTGAATTAATAAAGTCTTTCCATCGTAGACATGAAATAGAGCCCTCATCATTAAGGATGTGTAAATTGACCTCTGTAAGTTTATCATTATTATTGTCCCCCGCCTTTCGAAGAAAGTTGGGGGGACTATTAAAATGGGTTTGTCCGTCTGTCTGTCTGTCTGTCCGTCTGTCCATCACACTTTTTGGGTCACAATAACTCTCTTCCCAATTGAGCTAGAATGTTCAAACTTGGTGTATGTGGTTATTAGGTCAATGCCTTAATGGAGTTCGAAGATGAGCATTTTCCGCTTAGGGTAAGCAGAGATAAGCAATTTGATTGGTTGATGTTTTGGGACACGATAACTTTAGTTCTAATTAAGTGAGAGTGATGAAACTTGGTGTATAGTTTCATTACAGTAATACCTTGACTAAGTTCGATACTGAGCATTTTCTGCTCGGGGTAAGGAGCGATATGCAATTTGATTGGTCGAGACTTTGGAACACAATAACTCTCCTTCTAATTGAGTTAAAATGTTCAAACTTGGTGTATATGCTTATTAGGTCAATGCTTTGATGGAGTTCGAAGATGACCATTTTCCGCTTAGGGTAAGCAGAGATAAGCAATTTGATTGGTTGATGCTTTGGGACACGATAACTTTAGTTCTAATTAAGTGAGAGTTATGATACTTTGTGTATAGTTTCATTACAGTAATACCTTGACTAAGTTCAATAGTGAGCAATTTCCGCTCAGGGTAAGCCGACCGATACGCAATTTGATTGGTCGAGACTTTGGAACACAATAACTCTCTTTCTAATTGAGTTAAAATGTTCAAACTTGGTGTATATGCTTATTAGGTCAATGCCTTTATGGAGTTCGAAGATGAGCATTTTCTGCTTAGGGTAAGCAGAGATAAGGAATTTGATTGGTTGATGCTTTGGGACACGATAACTTTATTTCTAATTATGTGAGTGTGATGAAACTTGGTGTATAGTTTCATTACAGTAATGCCTTGACTAAGTTCGATAATGAGCATTTTCTACTCAGGGTAAGCAGAGCGATACGCAATTTGATTGGTCGAGACTTTGGAACACAATAACTCTCCTTCTAATTGAGTTAAAATGTTCAAACTTGGTGTATATGCTTATTAGGTCAATGCCTTGATGTAGTTCAAAGATGAGCATTTTCCGCTTAGGGTAAGCAGAGATAAGCAATTCGATTGGTTGATACTTTGTGACAAGATAACTTAGGTTCATCTTGCATGATTAATTTTTTTATGCCAATACAATGACTGCATTCTCATTCAGTAATGGATTCGACACTAACAGTGTATAGAAACGATGGCCTCGGACACGAGGGCCCTTTCTTTTGGCCACAGGGGCCCTTTTGTCAAGCGTGGGGATCCTTTTGTCTGCCTTTAGGGTCCCCCTAACTAGGGTACATTTTCATTTTTCTCGTCGTTTTAGCATTTTTCTTTATAAAACACTTTTGGATGACACTTCGTGTACAGTTTGATTGCTCGATAGGTTTGAAAAAAATAAATGTGCGATTAATTAATATGTGTCATCTATTTAATTTGGGATTTCGGCGGGAGACATCAGCCTCACTGTTGGCTTGTGATTTTATTTTACAGATAGCTGATTTACAACAAGAACATCAGAGAGAAATGGAGGGATTATTAGAAAATGTAAGAGAATTAAGTCGTGAATTAAAACTACAGATGTTGGTTATTGATAACTTCATACCACAAGAATATCAGGTATACAAATTGAGCAATGTTTTACATACATCCAGTTGTTAATATTTTAAGTGATTTATGTCTAAGTAGGTATGTGACAGAAAGTATCTCACTTGTCTGACTAATATTTCATTTGGCAAGGGGTGCATTTCATTCAACCAGCAATATTGGAATTAAGTACAGTAGAATCTGCATTAAGCAGCCACCCACGGGAAATTTTAGGATTGACCGTTTAACGGGAGTGGCCTCTTAATAAAATCTCGAGTTTTTTGTGCCGACATCAATTAATATTACGCTTGGGTGCACTTGCATCGGTAAATTTGGCCGTCGCTGAATCTCGGACATAACTTCCGTAAACATGTCATTTTGTCCCAACCTTCAATACTACTGTCTATCATTGTCATGCATTCGATAATATTTATCCATTTTTGTAAAATCTCATGTTTTTTTTTGTGCTGACATCAATTAATATTACGCTTGAATGCATTGGAAGCAAACACCAATGCAATACTTCACTTGCATCGGTAAATTTGGCCGTCGCTGAATCGCGGACATAACTTCTGTAAACTTGTCATTTTGTACCAACCTTCAATACTACTGTCTATCATAGTGATGTATTCGATAATATTTATCCATTTTTGTGAAGAAAATCGATGAATTAATTTTATTTTATCAAAGAAGCACACGAACCAAAAAACATCGCTGATTTAGCTACCGAATCACAGGGGGTGTAACTCTGTATGTAATATTACAGGTGGCGCTAAAAACGTCTATTTAACAACATAGCGGCTTTTAGTCGGTACTTTCAGTTTATTCAATCAGTATCAAATAATGTCCCGTTACGTGTGAATACAATGATCAGGTTTGTCGTTTAATAAAACAAAAGATTAATTAACAGATAATCCGAGTTAATTGGTATTTTCACATTTCTTTTTATACGCCCACATTGAAATGTGGTCGTATATTGTCGTCGCCCCCGTCCGTCCGTCGGTCCGTCCGTCCGTCCGTCCGTCCGTCCGTCCGTCGGTCCGGCGTCCACAATTGCTTGTGGACGCTCTACAGGCTAAAGTTAATATCCGATTGACTTTAAATTTATACACAGTGTTTAAGGTCATGAGACGAAGAAGCCTATTGTTTTTCAGCGTTTTCCGATAATAACTACCAGAGTTATGGCCCTTGATCACTTCAAAATATCTTGTGGACGCTCTAGAAGTCAAAGTTAATATCCGATTGACTTTAAATTTATACACAGTGTTTAAGGTCATGAGACGAAGAAGCCTATTGTTTTTCAGCGATTTCCGATAATAACTACCAGAGTTATGGCCCTTGATCACTTCAAAATATCTTGTGGACGCTCTAGAGGCCAAAGTTAATATCCGATTGACTTTAAATTTATACACAGTGTTTAAGGTCATGAGACGAAGAAGCCTATTGATTTTCAGCGATTTCCGATAATTAGTGCCAGAGTTATGGCCCTTGAACACTTGAAAATATCTTGTGGACGCTCTAGAGGCCAAAGTTAATATCCAATTGACTTTAAATTTATACACAGCGTTTAAGGTCATGAGACGAAGAAGCCTATTAATTTTCAGCGATTTCCGATAATTAGTGCCAGAGTTATGGCCCTTGATCACTTCAAAAAATCTTGTGGACGCTCTAGAGGCCAAAGTTAATATCCGATTTACTTTAAATTTATACACAGTGTTTAAGGTCATGAGACGAAGAATCCTATTGATTTTCAGCGATTTCCAATAATAACTACCAGAGTTATGGCCCTTGATCACTTCAAAATATCTTGTGGACGCTCTAGAGGCCAAAGTTTATATCCGATTGACTTTAAATTTATACACAGTGTTTAAGGTCATGAGACGAAGAAGCCTATTGTTTTTCAGCGATTTCCGATAATAACTACCAGAGTTATGGCCCTTGATCACTTCAAAAAATCTTGTGGACGCTCTAGAGGCCAAAGTTAATATCCGATTGACTTTAAATTTATACACAGTGTTTAAGGTCATGAGACGAAGAAGCCTATTGATTTTCAGCGATTTCCGATAATTAGTGCCAGAGTTATGGCCCTTGAACACTTGAAAATATCTTGTGGACGCTCTAGAGGCCAAAGTTAATATCCAATTAACTTTAAATTTATACACAGTGTTTAAGGTCATGAGACGAAGAATCCTATTGATTTTCAGCGATTTCCGATAATTAGTGCCAGAGTTATGTCCCCTGATCACTTCAAAAAATCCTGCGGACGCTCTGGAGGCCAAAGTTAATATCCGATTGACTTTAAATTTATACACAGTGGATGCTCTAGAGGTCAAAGTTAATATCCGATTGACTTCAAATTTATACATAGTGTTTACAGTCATGAGACTAAGTCGTCTATCGATTTTCAGTGATTTTCAATAATTGCTGCCAGAGTTATGGCCCTTGATCACTTCGAAAAAATCCTGTGGAAGCTCCATAGGCCAAAGTTAATATCTGATCGACTTTAAATTAACACACAGTGTTTAGGGTCATGAGACAAAGAAGCCTATTGATTTTCAGAGATTTCAAATAATTATTGCCAGAGTTATCTCCCCTGATAACTTCAAAAAATCTTGTTACACTATAGAGGCTAAACTTATCATCCGATTGACTTTAGATTGATACACAGAGTTTAAGGTGTTGAAACGAACAAGTATTTTGATTTTCAATGAGTTTTGATAACTGAACAGCTAAATCCATGATATTAAATGTTTCATGTATATACTAATTGTTAGAGTGGGGTAACACTTTATAAAAAGCAATCAAATTCTAATGATTTTCTGATACTTACATAATGAGCCGTTACTCTTAATCAGTTTTTAGTGTATTACAAATGTTTCATTAGCAAAAAAAGTAAAAATATGCGACAACCCTTGTTGACTGCCCGGACGATTTAGCTGCTGTGGGCGTATGTTTCGTTGCCTGGCAACCTATCTTTATCTGATTTGCGGGAGTCCAGTTAATTGATTACTACTCACGGGATTTGCGGGGGTGTTACGAAGAACGACAAAATGGTATCATTCAACAATGGCCGTTGAATGGGCGATGTTTTGTTAAATAATTTGCAAAATAGTGACCGCTGGCCGCGTTAGAGGAGTGACCGTTGAATAAGGAGATGAAACAATAGAATTTTTACGGGGGGAATTTATTGTGACCGCTTACAAGGAGATGTCGCTGAATAGGAGTGGCTGCTCATACGGATTCTACTGTATTGTATTTTTGAAGGAAATGATCGAAGATCATGTACATTGGAATGATGATATTGGAGAATGGCAGTTACGATGTGTAGCATATACTGGTAATAATATGAGAAAACAAACACCACAATCTGAGAAAAAAAAAGAAAAGGTATGTCTGAACTTAAATTTCTGGTCAATGATAGAATATGTATGTAATGGAATATTTATCTCCTCACATTTAATATGCCCTGTATATAGTCAGAGGTTCAATGGCTGATTACTAGAACATCATTAAATACTAAACAATCCTCTAAACCTTTTCGGTTGTAAATTACATCAATCTGACCTGTTAAATCTACCGTAGTTTGGCTGATCATCTTAGGTTGATATTTTGCTGATACCAGTTTTAAAGATTTAACTTTAATTAGATTGATATTGTTTTATACCAGTATTAAAGATATATCTTTTGATTAGATTCCTAAAGTTTTGATACCAGTATTAAAGATTGATATATTTTTGATACCAGTATACAAGATTTATCTTTAATTAGATTGATATATTTTTTTGAACCAGTATTAAGGATTTATCTGTAATTAGATTGATATTTTTTGATACCACTATTAAAGATTGTTAACATGTTACGTTATAAAATCCATTGTTGTTACAGGCAACTGAAGTAGATTTGTCAAATGTATATCTAGCTTATACAGTTGAAGGAGCAGCAGATGCCATGAAATCAAAAAACTCAAAATCTTCAAAATCTGGTCGACCAAAAACAGCTACTAGACCTAAAACATCGAAAAAGTAAGTATTAATTAAACAGGAAATATGACCTAAGACAATAAATATAGCATTATGTAAATGATACAATCACTGTTAGTTTATAAAAGTTGATGCAACTATATATACCCTCCCTCCCCCTAACTAGAGACATGTCCCCACTGCATCAGATTTCACCAAGACAGATGCCCTAAGTTGTAGGTTTTAATAATTGAAGGAATAAGACCTGCGATTTTGATAATGATATATGATTATATTTTTCAGGAAAAGAAAGGATAATGATTTAGATACATTATTACACTGACTGTTTACTGCTGCCCTAGGTTTAGTTGTTATTAAAACTGTAGCTGTATGTGAAATACTACATGATCAAATTCTTAATAATATTGTCTAAACTTTACATACAGTTTATATTGAGTGATGTGACAATGTCTTTCATGTTCTAATTATATTATTTTATTGCACAAATTATAAAATAAATTTAAAACAATAAGTAATACATGTATTTTAAAAGTGGTTCATTCTTGAAAATAAAATAAACCCAAGTCTTCCGTGTTAATTTCAACATTTTACTCCCATTTGTTCAAATTCAACTGAAATTTGAGTATGGATAACTAAATATAAAAGGACATTGTTACTTCACTTAATATCAAAATATTTGTACATTATAAACATTATATGCTTTATATATAATTATGTCAAAGTTTATTTGTGATAAGAGTTTATATATTGTTTTTAATTTACATAATTATTTATATTCACTTCAACTGACACCTTAAATATGTAACACACATCATATTATTTATAATTAATATTTTATTTATTTAAAATTAATTGTTATTTGTGAATGTGAATATCATCAGTTTTTGAGGGGTTAATCTGGGGACAGCAGTTAAAGAGTATTACCAGGAAGGATATATTATATATAAGGGAACAAATTCGAGATAAAATTGTTGAAAAATAAAGTACTGTCATGTAAAAAAAAATCAAACATTCAGAGTAATTTCTTACTTATAGAATTAGTTAAACACATTCCAAATATAATTTTGACATTCAGATCTTTTCTACATTGGATCCATAACAAAGATTTAAGAAGTAGGAAGTAATGCTAGAGTTGTTAATAGAACTGACTATACTAATGTCTCTTTATTAACTAAGCTTTAAATTAATTTTAAATAGCAGCCAGCCAGAATAATAATCAAAGACTATTTTCACTTAAAAAAAATGGTTTTGTTACTTCTGATACAATATAGGTATGACAGTATTTTGTTGAGGTGTACTGATACAGTATTTATTTATATGACAGTATTTTATTTGTTGTAAAAAAGAACAGATGAATTTATGAAAGTTTAAATAAATAAATTACAGAAGCTGTATTGATTTATCAATATTAAACAATGCCCATACTGAATTAATAAAAACAATTTTATTATCAGATTACAGCAATAAGAAGTTGTATTTTTACGTACAGGTAAAATTATATTTGAAAACTAGGAAAGTAAATTCATCTGTTTATTGTTAGAAATAAATCTTAATGTGGAGAATAATGTTTGATAGACAATGTATATTGTAGTATTTATTGGATTTTAAAAAAAAAATTGTGTAGTGCATTGTTATGAATTAATATCAATACCTTTCTTGTATTGTTTAATATATTCAAAATACCTTGCTACACATTATCTATCATTCAAATTGTTGCAGAACCCACTGAATGCTCTTTGAAGGATTAAACCTCTGATTCAGTGATTTTGGTCAAAATAAAGAATTGAATTGGGTGACATGATTTACATTTCAATTAGTGATTGGACATGCTATGAGGAATTAAATTTCTGTAGTGCCTATATCTGTTTGTCATCTAGATTTAGTTTCATATTTGGCTTATTCTGTCAGAACATGAACGCACATTGGTTTTGTCATTTGATGTAAAATTATGAACAAAAATAGACTGTCAATATATATAAATTCACAAAAAGCATTCAGTAGGAAAATATAAGAATGGATATGTATATATTGAAAGTTAATTTATATATATTTGGTTTAAATCAAGGAGATAGAATAAAGGGAATAAGAGCTCTTTCATAATTCTACAAATTTAATTGGTTTTCTTTGAATACCACTCCATCGCCTTTTTGATCTTCAAACTATTTTAGAATGATAATAACTGATTACATCATTCTTGCATGCAGCCATTTGTGCTCTAGTGTAAAAAAAAAAATAACCTGCCCAAATCCTGCATTTGTTTAATTCTTATTTAAAAAATCACCATTTTCTCCTTTCAAATCCAAGATTTTAAAAAATTCATATGGATACATAAATGATTGGCATCACAATTCAAATGTCAGTAATGTCATTTTATGGTATTAAACTATATGATTGGAATGAAAAGCCTTCTACGGAGAACAAAACATTCTAATCAGAGCTTATAATCCCTTCATTTATATTCTCAGGGTTGAATAGAAAAGTTGAGTACATGTATAAAGTATTATTGTTAGAAGAGAAGATGCATTATCCAGCCCATTAAAATATGATTAATTACCCCTTGTCAGTGCTGCAGGAACAGCAAATTATTTAAGTCACATTGGTTATAATATGATGTGTTAAAGTATATTTTAAATTTATTATTGCCACTTGTATTAATTTCATTTAGTTTATCAAATTACTCCATTCGTTTGTGTGCATTTAGTTTTGTCCGTCCTGAATAATTTATTTTACTTTTTTTTCTACTATAAAACTTTTTAGATTCAATGTCTATGTTGTTTAGTGTTTTACTATTGGACCATCAGCTATTTGAAGGTGATTTGAGCTGCTATGAAAATTAATGTCTATTGTTCTAATGGTACTACCGATGTTGGCAGTGCTGAATATCAACAGATTATGATTTACTGTGATAATAAATAAACCATGGGGAAATAAATTAAAACTATTCAAAGTCAAGATTGAGAATCATATAACTTTATTGATGCAATTATCAGTTAATAAGACCGTGGTTCTTGTAGAAATCCCAAATCAACCATCATGGGTAAATTTCTACTTCCAACAGCCATGGGGTTTGATTCCCAGACATAATAATGATCCAACGTCTGCCAGTAATGTAATTTTATATAATTATGATTAAATTCAATGGCAATAGGTCTACATGCAATACAATTTGATTATATTCATAATATATCATTGATTTACTGTTTGACTTATAAAATATTACCGGCGCTGGGATGAGTCGTTTTGGACAATCGATCTTTCTCCATACTGTCCTGGTAAGGGTTAGAAATTGAATGCCTTGGAATAAAGAGGTAATAGCACTGAAAATAGTAATTTATTATAACCTGTCTTGTATGCACAAAGTGAAAAGGCCGCGTGTAGCAATGTGGATACTAATAATGATGTGATTAAAGTCTCCATTATGTCATTTGCATTTTTCAGAAGATATCAAATTTTCTAAGCAAAAATGTTCTCAATTATTCGACATTTAATTAAAGATACATTCCTCGCGAAAACCTTCGTCTGTTAGCTACTTCCAAATCCGGTAAAAATGGTGCAGAGACACCAAATCTTACTAGAAAAAATACAAGATTCCTTGAAAAACGCACACAAGACAAAAATGTAAGCCTATTGTGAAATGGCAGTCCCGTCTCTTCGAACGTAAGTGACGTTATAAGTGACGTTATTTATGTGTTGATCTAATGGCTAACGGTTGTGAGAACATTGAGAGAATAAGCGTATAGTAGTCCCCACGATTAAACGACGGAAAAATAGTTGAGTATAATCCAAGGAATTTACATGGGCTTCGATATTTATGGTAAATGGGCTTCGAAAATAAACAAATACAAGCTAAATATTGACTCTTCCTTATACAAGTCAAGGGATAAACAAGGATGATAGAAATAGTTTCTACAGGCATGGGGTAATTTTCTTCTGATTTAAATGTCTCGAAACGGATTTGAGGCAAATTTTGATTAGTTTGAATGTGGTTAAAGTCTAATATATCTCATAGTTGGAACACTAGAAGACGTCTTTAAGAAATAAAATACCAACGACACATAATATACCGACTTGGATTCAATCAGATTAAAGAGGAGTAACCCATATTATTATACTGAGCGCCATAGAAAACGCATCATTTAGTTTTTCGTATAACAGGGTGATTCTGTAAACATATCTTATTTATTTTGCTTATTCAAATGGGAACACATCAATAACAACACATTTGTACACTTAAGGATGGTTAATCTGTAATCAACGGTACAAAGTCAGAGGGGTCAAAACCAAAAGTACGACAAAGATGGTTAATTGTCAGTAGCGCGCGTGTCCTCCACTGGCTCTTACCCACACTGTGCACAGCTAGGGGCGGTTTTGGTTTTGACCCCTCTGACTTTGTACCGTTGATTACAGATTAAACATCCATAAGTGTACAAATGTGTTGTTATTGATGTGTTCCCATTTGAATATTGTTCACAATAAGAAGCAAAATAAACTAGACCTGCATGCAGGAATGACGGGTTTCACTGGTGCCATGTTACCCTTAAACATGTCACTTCCGGTGCCAAGTTACCCTTGAACATATGTCACTTCCGGTACCAGCGAAACCACTAAACAGGTTTCCAAATTAACATTGCACACAAATAAAATGGACGCAGAATCAACAAAATCCAACAATATCAATTCATTTTATACATTTGTTACTTGTAAATGATCTTGACAAAATTAAATTACATCCTGTGTTAATGAAAATGTTCAATTAGTCTTATGAAATCAGAAATGGCATACGATATCATATAGTGAAAATTTTATGTAAAATTTTAAGACCAAAAAACTTGAAAAGTGACTTGTAGAAAATCTGCTATTTCTCTGCAACCGTACAAGTTACAAACCATTTTGTGGTATCTGTGTGATCGTATGGGTTCATTCTATTTGTTGATTAGCATCAAATACCATAATTTGAAAAAGATTTCAAAACAGACTCATTTGAATAAAATATCTGTTTTGAAGGCTAAAAATACAGTTTTTGCCAAAATGACGTTACTTCCGGTGATAATGAAAATCTTAAATTACTTGAATGAAATCCCAAATGGCAGTAGGTATAACACGGTGTAACGTTTATGAAAATCGAATAATAATTGACTATTTTATGGCCCCGAAACCTTCAAAAGTGACCTGTAGAAAACCGTCTATTTCTCGGCAACCGAACAAGTTAGAAACAATTTTATGATATCTATATGACCATATGAGTTTTGTTTATATGTGAATTTAAACCAAAAGTTAAAATTATTAATACATATTAAGTTATTCTTGGTTGAATAAAACATTGATTTAAAAAGTTTAAAATGCAGTTTTTGACCAAATGATGTCACTTCCGGTGTCAATTTTAAATTGTAATCAACTTGATATGACGCTACATGCTTTTTGAATCAAATGATGTCACTTTTATAAAAATCCAATAATAATTGACTATTTTACAGGCAAAATAACGAAAACAGTGACTTGTACAGAACTGCCCATTTCTTGGTAACTGCTTATATTACAAACGAATTTTAACATACATTTTCTTCGTATGGATTATAGCTACAAGTTTATAAAAGTTACGAAGAAATATTTTAAAATCTGAAAAGCCTGAATAGGTTGTAAATAGGTAAATTTTACACCATTTTTAGCCTCTTAATCGAATTTGCTCGAAAGTGAAATCGAAATTAAAAAAACTGCTTCCTACATTTTTTGCGCCTTGAAAGGGCACACTCTTTGAGTCAAATAATTTTTCCAAAAAATAATATTTGTTTTCGAAGTAGGAAAATAACTGTCAAAATTGTAGTTTTTGGTAAAATTATGCCACTTCCGGTGCCGACAGATAACACTTTTGGTAATAAAAAAAATGACAATTGATACAACGAAGCATATGAATTTTGTTTTATACAAATCGGACAATAAAAAATTAATCTAGGACTGAAAAACTGAATTAGCCAATGGCGGCCAAGGAAAATTACTGAGACAAATTTTTTTAACATTTTTGCACTAGTCTGATGACTCTTTAATTCTGTGCACAATACGACTAAGAAATATTCATAAATAAAAAAAAATTTTGTAAAATTTTAAATTTTCGAAATTTGGCGCCTAATATCTTCGAAGATTTGCCGAAAATCAAAAATCGAAAGTAGCGTAGCTATGTGCCCTGTCTCAGGCTATGCCAAAATGTATCGAAAGTTAAAATCCAATGATTATTGTTAAAATTACTGCAATATTTTCAAAAACGATAACTTCGGTGATTTCGGACATTTCGCATTGTCGCAGAACGTTCAAAATAGCTTTATCCTCTAAGTCACACCCACTTTCCCAGTAAAACCGAAGAGATCGTAACGATGCGACACGTAGTTGCTGAGATCTATTCAAATTGGAATCTGAATAATAATAATAATAACTAGACCTGCAAGCAGCACTGAACCGGCTTTCAGGAATCATACAGGAAGTTTATTATACCATAGCCGATCCATTGAGCTACCAAAGTATACTTTAGTTGTTTTGCTTCAGTGACACCCTCCATCATATGTAAAAGTAATATTTGCTGGCGAAAAGACCGGTCAAAATTGTAAATTATGGCAAAATTACGTCACTTCCGGTACCGAAAGAAATTTTTATAGGTGAAAAATAAGTCGAAAATTCGCAACACACAAAATACAAACTTTGTTTTATACATATCGGGCAATAAATAATTAACCTATAACCCATAAACTGAAATTAAGAAGGTAAAAAACTTAAAAGTGACCCTGGGAAAATTGGTTATTATTCGACAAGGGAACATGCTAGAAGCCTTTTCTTGATATCAATATGATGGTATTGATTCAATCTTACTGCCCATTAGAGCCAGACGTTATAAAGTTAAACGAATAATGAATATAAATCACTTCAAAAAAATGTTTGTTTTGAAGGCTAAAAATACGTTTTTTGCAAAAATTACATTTCTTCCGGTGATATTGAAAATGTTAACTTGGTTCATAGAAGTCATAAATGGCATAAGGCATCAAATGGTAAAAAAATTATAAAAATCGAATAATAATTGACACTTTTATAGACCAAAAACCTTGAAAAGTGACTTATAGAAGATCGCCTATTTCTCTGTAACCGTACAAGTTAGAAACCATTTTGTGGTATCTGTATGGTCGTATGGCTTCATTCTATTCGTTGATGGGAATAAAATATCATAATTTTAAAAATATTATAAGGGAGACTGATTTGAATAAAATATTAGTTTTTTAGGTTAAAAATACAGTTTTTGCCCAAATGACGTCATTTCCGGTCACAGTGAAAATGTAAAATTGGCTTGACCTAGTCCAAATTGGCATTAGACATCAAATGGAAAAAAAATATTGCAAATCGAATAATAATTCACTCTTGTATAGGCAAAATAACGTGAAAAGTGATGCATGCAAAATTGCATATTTCTCGGCAACTGCTCATATTACAAACTAATTTTCGCATACATTCTCTTCGTCTGGATTATTGCTACGAGTTTATGACAATTACAAATAAATATTTAAAAATATGAAGACGCTGATTGAATTGTAAATAGCTGAATTTTACACTTTATTTTACATTTTATTCGAAATTGCCCGAAAATGAAATTGAAATTTAAAAATATGAGCTAAGGATTTTGTGCACCTTCGCAGGGTGCATCCTTTTAGTTATATCAGTTTTGAAAAAAAATAATATTTTCTTTCAAAAAGTGGTACCGAACTGTCAAAATTGTAGTTTTTGTTAATATTACGTCACTTCCGTTGCCGACAGAAAAATTTCACCGTAACATAAAAAATAACAATTGGGACCACGGAGCATATGAACTTTGTTTTATACAAATCGAACAATAAATAATTTTTCTGGGTACGAAAAACTAAATTCGCCGATGGCGGCTAACGCAAATTACCCAGCCAATTTTTTTTCTCATTTCTGCTCAAGTACGATGATATTTTAACCCAGTGTAAAATATCACCAAAAAATATTCATAAATAAAAAAGATTTTCGTAAAAAAAATATTTTTTTTCAAAATATCGGACATTTTTTCGACTACTTCCAGTTTTACGATCGTTGTTGTGATAGCTTTACGAAGTTCTTTGGATACTTAACTTTCTGTACCAGAAGTGTCAGAAACATCCATTGAGCAGTTTTGGAAAAAAAGATAAATAAAAGAGCGTTTACAAAAATTTAACGATTTTTCAATTTTTTTCAAAGTTTGATGCCATTTTTGGACCACCTATATTATTTCAATGCTTTTCATTTTGGATTCACTATATAGACAACCGATGGGACTTTGAGTTAGAAAAGTTTAAGAAAAATCTGCGGCGTCGTTTTCGAGAAAAGGGCGTCTCAGAATGTTAAAAAATCGGAAAATACTAGATTTTTGGCATACAATAATTCATTTCCTTACCATCGATATCGTATTATTTAGATACCATATGATGGTCCATTAATAGGGCTATCCAACGACACTTTAGTTCTTTTGGTCCGCTATTACCTAAGGGAGAAATCAAGTTTTTCGCAAGTGCGACAATGTTTTTAACCTTTTTTTTCATTTTTTGAATACTTCCGGTATGGTTATTATTGTCGGTATAGTTTTAATAACCGGCTTGGGCACTAAAATAGCCACAGTGCTCTGTAATGATATATTACATTATCTGATCAGATAAAATGTCCCTGAGAAATCCTAGGTTCAAAAGTGCCAAAAATGCAAAAAATTTAAAATATCGAAAATTAAATTTCAATAACTACATACATATTATACATCGTTAGAATCGTAATTAGGTCAGCTATCTGAATATACAATCGTTTTTTGGAAATCTTTGAAAATAAAAAAATAGCAGAGCATTTTCCAAAATTTCACGATTTTTCGACTTTTTTCGATTTTCAGTCCGTTATTTCACCTATTCCAGATATTTCAAAGTCTTATTGGATGGCTTCATGCAAAATACCTCCGAAAGGACTCTCGATAGAAAAAATTACAAAAAAAGTTGCGGTTAAGTTTTCGAGATACAGGCGTCCAAAAACGCTCCAAATCAGAAAATACTTGATTTTCAGCGTGCCATATTTTGCTGCCTGCTCATCGTATCCGTACGAGTTGGGTATCATACGATAGCACAATCCTAGTGCAGTCCAATGGTACCCTAATTTCTTTAATCCATTGATATCGGGCGGAGAATTCGCGTTTTTCCCCAAAATATCCATTTTTTGCATTTTTTTCAAAATATTGCACATTATTTCGACCACTTCCGGTTTAAGGATTCTTGTCGAAATTGCTTTATACGTTGGTATTGGACTATAACTTCATGTTCTAGAAGTTTCAGAAACGTCAATTCTACCATAAAACGAAACCCGAGCTGACAAAATGGGAAGAAAATTCGAAAAAAATCGAAAAATAAAGGGCGATAACTCTGAATGAAACTTATATTACTGGAATCGGATGGACTTCAGGTATCCAAAAATGTAGGTCAAATTTGAAAATTTTGAAAAATGACAAAAATGGTCTCGTAAACAACATGTTTTCAATTTTCGAACGATAAAAGTCATAGACGAATGTTCGAAATTGAAAAATGTGAGATAGCCATTGTCTCAGAAAAGATTCAGGGATTCCAAAAATATAATTTGTTTGAAAATGGATAACGAATTGACGAAACTATGGCCGATTTTCAATTTTTATACAACGTGCAAAGTTCGGTCACTTCCGGTATGCGCAGAAATTTCAAAAATATTTTATCAAGTAGCCACCACATGGTTTCCCAATAGAAAATCTAATTCCAGATCGATATCTGTTTTCGATCATGGAGATCTAGG
Organism: Patella caerulea; assembly: GCA_036850965.1. Lineage (NCBI taxonomy): Eukaryota > Metazoa > Mollusca > Gastropoda > Patellidae > Patella > Patella caerulea. The sequence continues at coordinate 23,224,420 of JAZGQO010000011.1, forward strand.
CCCCCGCGGTAAATAATAATAATAATAATAATAATAATAATAATAATAATAATAATTTTAGTAATCTCAATAGGCTTTCAGACGAAAGTCTGAAAGCCTAACTAGACCTGCATGCAGGAATGACGGGTTTCACTGGTGCCATGTTACCTTTGAACTTGAACTTGTGTCAATTTCGGTGCCACGTTACTCTTGAACATATGTCACTTCCGGTACCAATGAAACCAATATACAGGTTTCCACATAAGAATTGCACACATCAAATAAAATGGAAACAGAATCAAACAAATCCATCAATATCATTTCATTTTATACATTTGTTACATGTAATTGATCCTGACAAAATTACAGTACTTCCGGTGATAATGTAAATGTTCCATTAGTTTTATGAAATCAGAAATGGCATAAGGCATCACATGGTGAAAATTTTATGTAAATCGAATAATAATTGCCACTTTTATAGACCAAAAACCTTGAAAAGTGACGTGTAGAAAATCGTCTATTTCTCGGCAACCGTACAAGTTAGAAACCATTTTTTGGTATTTATATGACCGTATGGGTTTAATCTATTTGTTGATTGGAATCAAATATCATAATTGTATAAACATTACAAATCAGACTCATTTGAATAAAATATCGGCTTTGAAGGCTTAAAATACAGTTTTTGCCAAAATGACGTTACTTCCGGTGATAATGAAAACGTTAAATTAGTTTTTTAACATCGTCTATGACATTAGGCTTCAAAGGGTGAAAATTTTATGAAAATCGAATAATAATTGACACTTTTATGGGCCAAAAACCTTCAAAAGTGACTTTTAGAAAATCGCCTATATCTCGGCAACCGAACAAGTTAGAAACAATTTTATGATATCTTTTTGACCGTATGAGTTTTGTTAATATGTGAATTTAAACCAAAAATTAATTTTATTATTATATGTGACATAATTCTTGGTTGAAAAAAATATCGATTTTAAAAGTTAAAAATTGAGTTTTTGACTAAATGACGTCACTTCCGGTGTCAATTTTAAATTGTAATCAACTTGATATGACGCTACATGCTTTTTGAATCAAATGATGTCACTTTTATAAAAATCCAATAATAATTGACTATTTTACAGGCAAAATAACGAAAACAGTGACTTGTACAGAACTGCCCATTTCTTGGTAACTGCTTATATTACAAACGAATTTTAACATACATTTTCTTCGTATGGATTATAGCTACAAGTTTATAAAAGTTACGAAGAAATATTTTAAAATCTGAAAAGCCTGAATAGGTTGTAAATAGGTAAATTTTACACCATTTTTAGCCTCTTAATCGAATTTGCTCGAAAGTCAAATCGAAATTAAAAAAACTGCTTCCTACATTTTCTGCGCCTTGAAAGGACACACTCTTTGAGTCAAATAATTTTTCCAAAAAATAATATTTGTTTTCGAAGTAGGAAAATAACTGTCAAAATTGTAGTTTTTGATAAAATTATGCCACTTCCGGTGCCGACAGATAACACTTTTGGTAATAAAAAAAATGACAATTGATACAACGAAGCATATGAATTTTGTTTTATACAAATCGGACAATAAAAAATTAATCTAGGACTGAAAAACTGAATTAGCCAATGGCGGCCAAGGAAAATTACTGAGACAATTTTTTTTAACATTTTTGCACTAGTCAGATGACTCTTTAATTCTGTGCACAATACGACTAAAAAATATTCATAAATAAAAAAAATTTTTGTAAAATTTTAAATTTTCGAAATTTGGCGCCTAATATCTTCGAAGATTTGCCGAAAATCAAAAATCGAAAGTAGCGTAGCTATGTGCCCTGTCTCAGGCTATGCCAAAATGTATCGAAAGTTAAAATCCAATGATTATTGTTAAAATTACTGCAATATTTTCAAAAACGATAACTTCGGTGATTTCGGACATTTCGCATTGTCGCAGAACGTTCAAAATAGCTTTATCCTCTAAGTCACACCCACTTTCCAAGTAAAACCGAAGAGATCGTAACGATGCGACACGTAGTTGCTGAGATCTATTCAAATTGGAATCTGAATAATAATAATAATAATAATAAGAATAACTAGACCTGCAAGCAGCACTGAACCGGCTTTCAGGAATCATACAGAAAGTTTATTATACCATAGCCGAACCATTGAGCTACCAAACTACACTTTAGTTGCTTTGCTTCAGTGACACCCTATACCATATGTTAAAGTAATATTTGCTGGCGAAAAGACCGGTCAAAATTGTAAATTATGGCAAAATTACGTCACTTCCGGTGCCGAAAGAAATTTTTATAGGTGAAAAATAAGTCGAAAATTCGCGACATACAAAATACAAACTTTGTTTTATCATATCGGGCAATAAATAATTAAGGTAAAAAACTTAAAAGTGACCCTGGGAAAATTGGCTATTATTCAACAAGGGAACATGCTAGAAGCCTTTTCTTGATATCAATATGATGGTATTGATTCAATCTTACTGCCCATTAGAGTTAGACGTTATAAAGTTAAACGAATGATAAATATAAATCCCTTCAAAAAAATGTTTGTTTTGAAGGCTAAAAATAGGTTTTTTTGCAAAAATTACATTACTTCCGGTTATATTGAAAATGTTAATTTAGTTCACAGAAGTCATAAATGGCATAAGGCATCAAATGGTAAAAAAAATTATTAAAATCGTATAATTATTGACACTTTTATGGACGAAAACCCTTGAAAAGTAACTTATAGAAGATCGCCTATTTCTCTGTAACCGTACAAGTTAGAAACCATTTTGTGGTATCTGTATGGCCGTATGGCTTCATTCTATTCGTTGATGGGAATCAAATATCATAATTCTAAAAATATTATAAGGCAGACTCATTTTAATAAAATATTTGTTTTTTAGGTTAAAAAATACAGTTTTTGCCCAAATGACGTCATTTCCGGTCACAGTGAAATTGTAAAATTGGCTTGACCTAGTCCAAATTGGCATTAAGCATCAAATGGAAAAAAAATTGCAAATCGAATAATAATTCCCTCCTTTATAGGCAAAATAACGTGAAAAGTGATGCATGCAAAATTGCATATTTTTCAGCAACTGCTCATATTACAAACTAATTTTCCCATACATTCTCTTCGTCTGGATTAATGCTACGAGTTTATGAAAATAACAAATAAATATTTCAAAATATGAAGACGCTGAATGATTTGTAAATAACTGAATTTTACACTTTATTTTACATTTTATTCGAAATTGCCCGAAAATGAAATTGGAATTAAAAAATCTGAGCTAAAGATTTTGTGCACCTTTGAAGGGTGCATCCTTTTAGTTATATCAGTTTTGAAAAAAATAACATTTGCTTTCAAAAAGTGGTACAGAACTGTCCAAATTGTAGTTTTTGTTAATATTACGTCACTTCCGTTGCCGACAGAAAAATTTCACCGTAACAAAAAATATTACAATTGGGACCACGGAGCATATGAACTTTGTTTCATACAAATCGAACAATAAATAATTGTTCTGGGTACGAAAAACTAAATTAGCCGATGGCGGCTAACGCAAATTACCGAGACAATTTTTTTTCTCATTTCTGTTCAAGTAGGATGATATTTTAACCCTGTGTAAAATACCATCAAAAAATATTCATAAATGAAAAAGGTTTTCGTAAATTTTTCAAAATATCGGACATTTTTTCGACTACTTCCGGTTTTACGATCATTGTCGTGATAGCTTTACGAAGTTCTTTGGATACTTAACTTTACGTACCAGAAGTGTCAGAAACATCCATTGAGTAGTCTTGGAAAAAAAGATAAATTAAAGAGCGTTTCCAAAAATTTAACGATTTTTCAATTTTTTTCAAAGTTTGAGGCCATTTTTGGACCACCTACATTATTTCAATGCTTTTCATTTTGGATTCACTATATAGACAACCGATAGGACTTTGAGTAAGGAAAGTTTAAGAAAAATCGTAGGCGTCGTTTTCGAGAAAAGGGCGTCTCGGAATGTTAAAAAATCGGAAAATACTAGATTTTTAGCATACAATAATTTATTTCCTTACCATCGAAATTGTATTATTTAGATACCATATGATGGTCCATTAATAGGGCTATCCAACGACACTTTAGTTCTTTTGGTCCGCTATTACCTAAGGGAGAAATCAAGTTTTTCGCAAGTGCGACAATTTTTTTCACCTTTTTTTTCATTTTTTGAATACTTCCGGTGTGGTTATTATTGTCGGAATAGTTTTAATAGCCGATTTGGGCACTAAAATAGCCACAGGGCTCTGTAATGATGTATTACATTATATGATCAGATAAAGTGCCCCTGGGAAATCTGGTGTTCAAAAGTGCCAAAAATGCAAAAAAATTAAAATATCGAAAATTAAATTTCAATAACCACATACATATTATACATCGTTAGAATCGTAATTAGGTCAGCTATCTGAATATACAACCTTTTTTTGAAAATCTCTTAAAATAAAAAAATGGTGGAGCATTTTCCAAAATTTCACGATTTTTCGACTTTTTTCGATTTTCAGTCCCTTTTTTATCCTATTCCAGACATTTCAAAGTCTTATTGGATGGCTTCATGAAAAATACCTCCAAAAGGACTCTCAATAGAAAAAATTAAAAAAAAATTGTAGGTTAAGTTTTCGAGATACAGGCGTCCAAAAATGCTAAAAATCAGAAAATACTTGATTTTCAGCGTGCCATATTTTGCTGCCTGATCATAGTATCTGTACGAATTGGGTATCATACGATAGTACAATCCTAGTGCAGTCCAATGGTACCCTAATTTGTTTAATCCATTGATATCGGGCGGAGAAATCGCGTTTTCCCCAAAACTATCCATTTTTTTGCATTTTTTCAAAATATTGCACATTATTTCGACTACTTCCGGTCTACGGATCATTGTTGAAATTGCTTTATTCCTTGCAATGGTCATTTGGCTTCATGCCTTAGAAGTTTCAGATTCGCCAATTCGGCCATATAACGAAACCCGAGCTCACAAAATAGGTAGAAAATTCGAAAAAAATCGAAAAATAAAGGGCGATAACTCTGAATGAAACTTATATTACTGGAATCGGATGGACTTAAGGTATCCAAAAATATAAGTCAAATTTGAAAATTTTGAAAAATGAAAAAAATTGTCTCTTAAACAAAATTTTTCAATTTTCGAACGCTAGAAGTCAGCGACGAAGTTTCGAAATTACAAAATCTTAGATTGCTATTGGCTCGAAAAAGATTTAGGGTTTCCGAAAATGTCATTTGTTTGAAAATGGGTAAATAATTGACGAAACTATGGCCAATTTTCCATTTTTTGACAACGTACACAGATCTGCCACTTCCGGTATGCGCAGAATTTTCGAAAATACTTTATCAAGTAGCCACCACATGGTTTCCCGAAAGAAAAGTTGATTTCAGATCGATATCTGCTTTCGATCATGGAGAACTTGGCCCCCGCGGTAAATAATAATAATAATAACTAGACCTGCATGCAGGAATGACGGGTTTCACTGGTGCCATGTTACCCTTAAACATGTCACTTCCGGTGCCAAGTTACCCTTGAACATATGTCACTTCCGGTACAAGCGAAACCACTAAACAGGTTTCCAAATTAACATTGCACACAAATAAAATGGACGCAGAATCAACAAAATCCAACAATATCAATTCATTTTATACATTTGTTACTTGTAAATGATCTTGACAAAATTAAATTACTTCCTGTGTTAATGAAAATGTTCAATTAGTCTTATGAAATCAGAAATGGCATACGATATCATATAGTGAAAATTTTATGTAAAATTTTAAGACCAAAAAACTTGAAAAGTGACTTGTAGAAAATCTGCTATTTCTCTGCAACCGTACAAGTTACAAACCATTTTGTGATATCTGTGTGATCGTATGGGTTCATTCTATTTGTTGATTAGCATCAAATACCATAATTTGAAAAAGATTTCAAAACAGACTCACTTGAATAAAATATCTGTTTTGAAGGCTAAAAATACAGTTTTTGCCAAAATGACGTTACTTCCGGTGATAATGAAAATCTTAAATTACTTGAATGAAATCCCAAATGGCAGTAGGTATAACACGGTGTAACGTTTATGAAAATCGAATAATAATTGACACTTTTATGGCCCCGAAACCTTCAAAAGTGACCTGTAGAAAACCGTCTATTTCTCGGCAACCGAACAAGTTAGAAACAATTTTATGATATCTATATGACCATATGAGTTTTGTTTATATGTGAATTTAAACCAAAAGTTAAAATTATTAATACATATTAAGTTATTCTTGGTTGAATAAAACATGGATTTAAAAAGTTTAAAATGCAGTTTTTGACCAAATGATGTCACTTCCGGTGTCAATTTTAAATTGTAATCAACTTGATATGACGCTACATGCTTTTTGAATCAAATGATGTCACTTTTATAAAAATCCAATAATAATTGACTATTTTACAGGCAAAATAACGAAAACAGTGACTTGTACAGAACTGCCCATTTCTTGGTAACTGCTTATATTACAAACGAATTTTAACATACATTTTCTTCGTATGGATTATAGCTACAAGTTTATAAAAGTTACGAAGAAATATTTTAAAATCTGAAAAGCCTGAATAGGTTGTAAATAGGTAAATTTTACACCATTTTTAGCCTCTTAATCAAATTTGCTCGAAAGTGAAATCGAAATTAAAAAAACTGCTTCCTACATTTTTTGCGCCTTGAAAGGGCACACTCTTTGAGTCAAATAATTTTTCCAAAAAATAATATTTGTTTTCGAAGTAGGAAAATAACTGTCAAAATTGTAGTTTTTGGTAAAATTATGCCACTTCCGGTGCCGACAGATAACACTTTTGGTAATAAAAAAAATGACAATTGATACAACGAAGCATATGAATTTTGTTTTATACAAATCGGACAATAAAAAATTAATCTAGGACTGAAAAACTGAATTAGCCAATGGCGGCCAAGGAAAATTACTGAGACAATTTTTTTTAACATTTTTGCACTAGTCAGATGACTCTTTAATTCTGTGCACAATACGACTAAAAAATATTCATAAATAAAAAAAAAAAACAATTTTTTTTAACATTTTTGCACTAGTCAGATGACTCTTTAATTCTGTGCACAATACGACTAAAAAATATTCATAAATAAAAAAAAAATTTGTAAAATTTTAAATTTTCGAAATTTGGCGCCTAATATCTTCGAAGATTTGCCGAAAATCAAAAATCGAAAGTAGCGTAGCTATGTGCCCTGTCTCAGGCTATGCCAAAATGTATCGAAAGTTAAAATCCAATGATTATTGTTAAAATTACTGCAATATTTTCAAAAACGATAACTTCGGTGATTTCGGACATTTCGCATTGTCGCAGAACGTTCAAAATAGCTTTATCCTCTAAGTCACACCCACTTTCCCAGTAAAACCGAAGAGATCGTAACGATGCGACACGTAGTTGATGAGATCTATTCAAATTGGAATCTGAATAATAATAATAATAATAACTAGACCTGCATGCAGGAATGACGGGTTTCACTGGTGCCACGTTACCCTTAAACATGTCACTTCCGGTGCCAAGTTACCCTTGAACATATGTCACTTCCGGTACCAGCGAAACCACTAAACAGGTTTCCAAATTAACATTGCACACAAATAAAATGGACGCAGAATCAACAAAATCCAGCAATATCAATTCATTTTATACATTTGTTACTTGTAAATGATCTTGACAAAATTAAATTACTCCCGGTGTAAATGCAAATGTTCAATTAGTCTTATGAAATCAGAAATGGCATACGATATCATATAGTGAAAATTTTATGTAAATCGAATAATAATTGCCACTTTTAAAGACCAAAAAACTTGAAAAGTGACTTGTAGGAAATCGGCTATTTCTCTGCAACCGTACAAGTTAGAAACCATTTTGTGGTATCTGTATGATCGTATGGGTTCATTCTATTTGTTGATTGGCATCAAATACCATACTTTGAAAAAGATTTCAAAACAGACTCATTTGAATAAAATATCTGTTTTAGAGGCTAAAAATACAGTTTTTGCCAAAATGACGTTACTTCCGGTGATAATGAAAATCTTAAATTACTTGTATGAAATCCCAAATGGCATTAGGTATAACATGGTGTGACGTTTATGAAAATCGAATAATAATTGACACTTTTATGGCCCCGAAACCTTCAAAAGTGACCTGTAGAAAACCGTCTATTTCTCAGCAACCGAACAAGTTAGAAACCATTTTATGATATCTATATGACCATATGAGTTTTGTTTATATGTGAATTTAAACCAAAAGTTAAAATTATTAATACATATTAAGTTATTCTTGGTTGAATAAAACATTGATTTAAAAAGTTTAAAATGCATTTTTTGACCAAATGATGTCACTTCCGGTGTCAATTTTAAATTGTAATTAACTTGATATGACGCTACGTGCTTTTTGAATCAAATGATGTCACTTTTATAAAAATCCAATCATAATTGACTATTTTACAGGCAAAATAACGAAAACAGTGACTTGTACAGAACTGCCCATTTCTTGGTAAATGCTTATAGTACAAACGAATTTTAACATACATTTTCTTCGTATGGATTATAGCTACAAGTTTATAAAAGTTACGAAGAAATATTTTAAAATCTGAAAAGCCTGAATAGGTTGTAAATAGGCCAATTTTACACCATTTTTAGCCTCTTAATCGAATTTGCTCGAAAATGAAATCGAAATTAAAAAAACTGCTTCCTACATTTTTTGCGCCTTGAAAGGGCACACTCTTTGAGTCAAATAATTTTTCCAAAAAATAATATTTGTTTTCGAAGAAGGAAAATCACTGTCAAACTTGTAGTTTTTGGTAAAATTATGCCACTTCCGGTGCCGACAGATAAAACTTTTGGTAATAAAAAAAATGACAATTGATACAACGAAGCATATGAACTTTGTTTTATACAAATCGAACAATAAAAAATTAATCTAGGACTTAAAAACTGAATTAGCCAATGGCGGCCAAGGTAAATTACTGAGACAAAATTCTTTAACATTTTTGCACTAGTCAGATGACCCTTTAATTCTGTGCATAATACGACTAAAAAATATTCATAAATAAAAAAAGTTTTTGTAAAATTTTAAATTTTCAAAATTTGGCGCCTAATATCTTTGAAGATTTACCGAAAATCAAAAATCGAAAGTAGTGTAGCTATGTGCCCTGTCTCCGGCTATGCCAAAATGTATCGAAAGTTAAAATTCAATGATTATTGTTAAAATTACTGCAATATTTTAAAAAACGATAATTTGGTGATTTCGAACATTTCGCATTGTCGCAGAACGTTCAAAATAGCTTTATCCTCTAAGTCACACACACTTTCCCAGTAAAACCGAAGAAATCGTAACGATGCGACAAGCAGTTGCTGAGATCTACTCAAAACAAAAGAAGAATAATAATAATAAGAACTAGACCTGCAAGCAGCACTGAACCGGCTTTCAGGAATCATACAGGAAGTTCATTATACCATAGCCGATCCATTGAGCTACCAAACTATACTTTAATTGTTTTGCTTCAGTGACACCTTCTATCATATGTAAAAGTAATATTTGCTGGCGAAAAGACCGGTCAAAATTGTAAATAATGGCAAAATTACGTCATTTCCGGTGCCGAAAGAAATTTTTATAGGTGAAAAATAAGTCGAAAATTCGCAACATACAAAATACAAACTTTGTTTTATACATATCGGGCAATAAATAATCAACCTATAACCCTTCAACTGAAATTAAGAAGGTATAAAACTTAAAAGTGACCCTGGGAAAATTGGCTATTATTCGACAAGGGAACATGCTAGAAGCCTTTTCTTGATATCAATATGATGGTATTGATTCAATCTTACTGCCCATTAGAGTCAGACGTTATAAAGTTAAACGAATAATAAATATAAATCCCTTCAAAAAAATGTTTGTTTTGAAGGCTAAAAATACGTTTTTTGCAAAAATTACATTACTTTCGGAGATATTGAAAATGTTAATTTAGTTCATAGAAGTCATAAATGGCATAAGGCATCAAATGGTAAAAAAATGATAAAAATTGAATAATAATTGACACTTTTATAGACCAAAAACCTTGAAAAGTGACTTATAAAAGATCGCCTATTTCTCTGTAACCGTACAAGTTAGAAACCATTTTGTGGTATCCGTATGGTCGTATGGCTTAATTCTATTCGTTGATGGGAATCAAATATCATAATTTTAAAAATATTATAAGGCAGACTCATTTGAATAAAATATTTAAAGTTAAAAATACAGTTTTTGCCCAAATGACGTCATTTCCGGTCACAGTGTAAATGTAAAATTGGCTTGACCTAGTCCAAATTGGCATTAAGCATCAAATGGAAAAAAAATATTGCAAATCGAATAATAATTCACTCTTTTATAGGCAAAATGACGTGAAAAGTGATGCATGCAAAATTGCATATTTCTCGGCAACTGCTCATATTACAAACTAATTTTCGCATACATTCTCTTCGTCTGGATTATTGCTACGAGTTTATGAAAATTACAAATAAATATTTCAAAATATGAAGACGCTGAATGAATTGTAAATAACTGAATTTTACACTTTATTTTACATTTTATTCGAAATTGCCCGAAAATGAAATTGAAATTAAAAAATCTGAGCTAAGGATTTTGTGCACCTTTGCAGGGTGTATCCTTTTAGTTATATCAGTTTAAAAAAAAAAAAAATATTTGCTTTCAAAAAGTGGTACCGAACTGTCAAAATTGTAGTTTTTGTTAATATTACGTCACTTCCGTTGCCGACAGAAAAATTTCACCGTAACAAAAAAAATTGCAATTGGGACCACGGAGCATATGAACTTTGTTTTATACAAATCGAACAATAAATAGTTTTTCTGGTTACGAAAAACTAAATGAGCCGATGGCGGCTAACGCAAATTACCGAGACATTTTTTTTATCATTTCTGCTCAAGTAGGATGATATTTTAACCCTGTGTAAAATACCATCAAAAAATATTCATAAATAAAAAAGGTTTTCGCAAAAAAAAAAAAACAATTTTCAAAATATCGGACATTTTTTCGACTACTTCCGGTTTTACGATCATTGTCGTGACAGCTTTACGAAGTTCTTTGGATACTTAACTTTCTGTACCAGAAGTGTCAGAAACATCCATTGAGTAGTTTTGGAAAAAAAGATAAATTAAAGAGTGTTTCCAAAAATTTAACGATTTTTCAATTTTTTTCAAAGTTTGAGGCCATTTTTGGACCTCTTATATTATTTCAATGCTTTTCATTTTGGATTCACTATATAGACAACCGATAGGACTTTGAGTAAGAAAAGTTTAAGAAAAATCTGCGGCGTTATTTTCGAGAAAAGGGCGTCTCAGAATGTTAAAAAATCGGAAAATACTAGATTTTTGGCATACAATAATTTATTTACTAATCATCGAAATCGTATTATTTAGACACCATATGATGGTCCATTAATAGGGCTATCCAGCGACACTTTAGTTCTTTTGGTCCGCTATTACCTAAGGGAGAAATCAAGTTTTTCGCAAGTGCGACAATGTTTTTAACATTATTTTTTCATTTTTTGAATACTTCCGGTATGGCTATTATTGTCGGAATAGTTTTAATAGGCGGTTTGGGCACTAAAATAGCCACAGGGCTCTGTAATGACATATTACATTATCTGATCAGATAAAATGCCCCTGAGAAATCCTATGTTCAAAAGTGCCAAAAATGCAAAAAAATTAAAATATCGAAAATTAAATTTCAAAAACTACATACATATTATACATCGTTAGAGTCGTAATTAGGTCAGCTATCTGAATATACAATCTTTTTTTGAAAATCTCTTAAAATAAAAAAAAAGTAGAGCATTTTCCAAAATTTCACGATTTTTCGACTTTTTTCGATTTTCAGTCCGTTATTTCACCTATTCCAGATATTTCAAAGTCTTATTGGATGGCTTCATGCAAAAAACCTCCGAAAGGACTCTCGATAGAAAAAATTAAAAAAAAAGTTGCGGTTAAGTTTTCGAGATACAGGCGTCCAAAAATGCTAAAAATCAGAAAATACTTGATTTTCAGCGTGCCATATTTTGCTTCTTGCTAATCGTATCCTTACGAATTGGGTATCATTCAGTGGTCCAATCAGCGCCCGACCAAATGATACCTTAATTCGTTTAATCCGTTGATATCGGACGGAGAAATCGTGTTTTTACCCAAAACACCCATTTTTCACTTTTTTTTCAAAATATCGCATATTATTTCGACTACTTCCGGTTTACGGATTGTTGTTGAAATTGCTTTAAACGGTGGTTTGACCATATTACTTCATGTTCCAGGAATTTCAGAAGCGTCGATCTGGCCGTAAAACGAAACTTAAGCTCACAAAATGTGAAGAAAATTCGAAAAAAATCGAAAAATAAAGGGCGATAACTCTGAATGAAACTTATATTACTGGAACCGGATTGCCTTCAGGTATCCAAAAATGTAGGTCAAATTTTAAAATTTTGAAAAATAACAAAAAATGTGTCTTAAACAACATATTTTCATTTTTCGAACGCTAGAAGTCAGCGGCGAAGTTTCGAAATTGCAAAATTTTCAACTGCTATCGTCCGAGAAAAGACTCAGGGTTTCCAAAAATGTAATTTGTATGAAAATAGATACAGAATTGACGAATCTACGGCCGTTTTTTAAATATTTGGCACCGCACGAAATTCGGCCACTTCCGGTCTGCGCAGAAGTTTCAAATACAGTGGAAGGGATAGCCACCATATGGTTTCCGGATAGAAAATTATGTCCCAGATCTGTATCTGTTACAGACACTGAGAAATAGGCTCCCCCGAAAAATAAAATAATAATAATAAATAATAATTTTAGTAATCACAATAGGCTTTCAGACGAAAGTCTGAAAGCCTAACTAGACCTGCATGCAGGAATGACGGGTTTCACTGGTGCCATGTTACCCTTAAACATGTCACTTCCGGTGCCAAGTTACCCTTGAACATATGTCACTTCCGGTACCAGCGAAACCACTAAACAGGTTTCCAAATTAACATTGCACACAAATAAAATGGACGCAGAATCAACAAAATCCAACAATATCAATTCATTTTATACATTTGTTACTTGTAAATGATCTTGACAAAATTAAATTACTTCCTGTGTTAATGAAAATGTTCAATTAGTCTTATGAAATCAGAAATGGCATACGATATCATATAGTGAAAATTTTATGTAAAATTTTAAGACCAAAAAACTTGAAAAGTGACTTGTAGAAAATCTGCTATTTCTCTGCAACCGTACAAGTTACAAACCATTTTGTGGTATCTGTGTGATCGTATGGGTTCATTCTATTTGTTGATTAGCATCAAATACCATAATTTGAAAAAGATTTCAAAACAAACTCACTTGAATAAAATATCTGTTTTGAAGACTAAAAATACAGTTTTTGCCAAAATGACGTTACTTCCGGTGATAATGAAAATCTTAAATTACTTGAATGAAATCCCAAATGGCAGTAGGTATAACACGGTGTAACGTTTATGAAAATCGAATAATAATTGACACTTTTATGGCCCCGAAACCTTCAAAAGTGACCTGTAGAAAACCGTCTATTTCTCGGCAACCGAACAAGTTAGAAACAATTTTATGATATCTATATGGCCATATGAGTTTTGTTTATATGTGAATTTAAACCAAAAGTTAAAATTATTAATACATATTAAGTTATTCGTGGTTGAATAAAACATTGATTTAAAAAGTTTAAAATGCAGTTTTTGACCAAATGATGTCACTTCCGGTGTCAATTTTAAATTGTAATCAACTTGATATGACGCTACATGCTTTTTGAATCAAATAATGTCACTTTTATAAAAATCCAATAATAATTGACTATTTTACAGGCAAAATAACGAAAACAGTGACTTGTACAGAACTGCCCATTTCTTGGTAACTGCTTATATTACAAACGAATTTTAACATACATTTTCTTCGTATGGATTATAGCTACAAGTTTATAAAAGTTACGAAGAAATATTTTAAAATCTGAAAAGCCTGAATAGGTTGTAAATAGGTAAATTTTACACCATTTTTAGCCTCTTAATCGAATTTGCTCGAAAGTGAAATCGAAATTAAAAAAACTGCTTCCTACATTTTTTGCGCCTTGAAAGGGCACACTCTTTGAGTCAAATAATTTTTCCAAAAAATAATATTTGTTTTCGAAGTAGGAAAATAACTGTCAAAATTGTAGTTTTTGGTAAAATTATGCCACTTCCGGTGCCGACAGATAACACTTTTGGTAATAAAAAAAATGACAATTGATACAACGAAGCATATGAATTTTGTTTTATACAAATCGGACAATAAAAAATTAATCTAGGACTGAAAAACTGAATTAGCCAATGGCGGCCAAGGAAAATTACTGAGACAAATTTTTTTAACATTGTTGCACTAGTCAGATGACTCTTTAATTCTGTGCACAATACGACTAAAAAATATTCATAAATAAAAAAAATTTTTGTAAAATTTTAAATTTTCGAAATTTGGCGCCTAATATCTTCGAAGATTTGCCCAAAATCAAAAATCGAAAGTAGCGTAGCTATGTGCCCTGTCTTAGGCTATGCCAAAATGTATCGAAAGTTAAAATCCAATGATTATTGTTAAAATTACTGCAATATTTTCAAAAACGATAACTTCGGTGATTTCGGACATTTCGCATTGTCGCAGAACGTTCAAAATAGCTTTATCCTCTAAGTCACACCCACTTTCCCAGTAAAACCGAAGAGATCGTAACGATGCGACACGTAGTTGCTGAGATCTATTCAAATTGGAATCTGAATAATAATAATAATAATAATAAGAATAACTAGACCTGCATGCAGGAATGACGGGTTTCACTGGTGCCAAGTTACTCTTAAACATGTCACTTCCGGTGCCAAGTTACCCTTGAACATATGTCACTTCCGGTACCAGCGTAACCACTAAACAGGTTTCCAAATTAACATTGCACACAAATAAAATGGACGCAGAATCAACCAATCAATCCAGCAATATCAAGTCATTTTATACATTTGTTACTTGTAAATGATCTTGACAAAATTAAATTACTTCCTGTGTTAATGAAAATGTTCAATTAGTCTTATGAAATCAGAAATGGCATACGATATCATATAGTGAAAATTTTATGTAAATCGAATAATAATTGCCACTTTTAAAGACCAAAAAACTTTAAAAGTGACTTGTAGAAAATCTGCTATTTCTCTGCAACCGTACAAGTTACAAACCATTTTATGGTATCTGTATGATCGTATGGGTTCATTCTATGTGGTGATTAGCATCAAATACCATAATTTGAAAAAGATTTCAAAACAGACTCATTTGAATAAAATATCTGTTTTGAAGGCTAAAAATACAGTTTTTGCCAAAATGACGTTACTTCCGGTGATAATGAAAATCTTAAATTACTTGTATGAAACCCCAAATGGCATTAGGTATAACACGGTGTAACGTTTATGAAAATCGAATAATAATTGACACTTTTATGGGCCCGAAACCTTCAAAAGTGACCTGTAGAAAACCGTCTATTTCTCGGCAACCGAACAAGTTAGAAACAATTTTATGATATCTATATGACCATATGAGTTTTGTTTATATGTGAATTTAAACCAAAATTTAAAATTATTAATACATATTAAGTTATTCTTGGTTGAATAAAACATTGATTTAAAAAGTTTAAAATGCATTTTTTTGACCAAATGATGTCACTTCCGGTGTGAATTTTAAATTGTAATCAACTTGATATGACGCTACATGCTTTTTGAATCAAATGATGTCACTTTTATAAAAATCCAATCATAATTGACTATTTTACAGGCAAAATAACGAAAACAGTGACTTGTACAGAACTGCCCATTTCTTGGTAACTGCTTATATTACAAACGAATTTTAACATACATTTTCTTCGTATGGATTATAGCTACAAGTTTATAAAAGTTACGAAGAAATATTTTAAAATCTGAAAAGCCTGAATAGGTTGTAAATAGGCCAATTTTACACCATTTTTAGCCTCTTAATCGAATTTGCTCGAAAATGAAATCGAAATTAAAAAAACTGCTTCCTACATTTTTTGCGCCTTGAAAGGACACACTCTTTGAGTCATATAATTTTTCAAAAAAATAATATTTGTTTTCGAAATAAGAAAATAACTGTCAAAATTGTAGTTTTTGGTAAAATTATGCCACTTCCGGTGCCGACAGATAACATTATTGGTAACAAAAAAAATGACAATTGAGACAACGAAGCATATGAACTTTGTTTTATACAAATCGAACAATAAGAAATTAATCTAGGACTGAAAAACTGAATTAGCCAATGGCGGCCAAGGTAAATTACTGAGACAAAAAATTTTAACATTTTTGCACTAGTCAGATGACTCTTTAATTCTGTGCACAATACGACTAAAAAATATTCATAAATAAAAAATTTTTTAGTAAAATTTTAAATTTTCGAAATTTGGCGCCTAATATCTTCGAAGATTTGCCGAAAATCAAAAATCGAAAGTAGCTAAGCTATGTGCCCTGTCTCAGACTATGCCAAAATGTATCGAAAGTTAAAATCCAATGATTATTGTTAAAATTACTGCAATATTTTCAAAAACGATAACTTCGGTGATTTCGGACATTTCGCATTGGCGCAGAACGTTCAAAATAGCTTTATCCTCTAAGTCACACCCACTTTCCCGGTAAAACCGAAGAAATCGTAACGATGCGACACGTAGTTGCTGAGATCTATTCAAATTGGAATCTGAATAATAATAATAATAATAATAATAATAAGAACTAGACCTGCATGCAGGAATGACGGGTTTCACTGGTGCCAAGTTACTCTTAAACATGTCATTTTCGGTGCCAAGTTACACTTGAACAATTGTCACTTCCGGTACCAACGAAACCACTAAACAGGTTTCCAAATTAACATTGCACACAAAAAAAATGGACGCAGAATCAACCAATCAATCCAGCAATATCAAGTCATTTTATACATTTGTTACTTGTAAATGATCTTGACAAAATTAAATTACTTCCGGTGTTAATGAAAATGTTCAATTAATCTTATCAAATCAGAAATGGCATACAATATCATATAGTGAAAACTTTATGTAAATCGAATAATAATTGCCACTTTTAAAGACCAAAAAACTTGAAAAGTGACTTGTAGAAAATCTGCTATTTCTCTGCAACCGTACAAGTTAGAAACCATTTTTTGGTATCTGTATGATCGTATGGGTTCATTCTATTTTTTGATTGGCACCAAATACCATAATTTGAAAAAGATTTCAAAACAGACTCATTTGAATAAAATATCTGTTTTGAAGGCTAAAAATTCAGTTTTTGCCAAAATGACGTTACTTCCGGTGATAATGAAAATCTTAAATTACTTGTATGAAATCACAAATGGCATTAGGTATAACATGGTGTAACGTTTATGAAAATCGAATAATAATTGACACTTTTATGGCCCCGAAACCTTCAAAAGTGACCTGTAGAAAACCGTCTATTTCTCGGCAACCGAACAAGTTAGAAACAATTTTATGATATCTATATGACCATATGAGTTGTATTTATATGTGAATTTAAACAAAAAGTTAAAATTATTAATACATATTAAGTTATTCATGGTTGAATAAAACATTGATTTAAAAAGTTTAAAATGCAGTTTTTGACCAAATTACGTCACTTCCGGTGTCAATTTTAAATTGTAATCAACTTGATATGACGCTACATGCTTTTTGAATCAAATGATGTCACTTTTATAAAAATCCAATAATAATTGACTATTTTACAGGCAAAATAACGAAAACAGTGACTTGTACAGAACTGCCCATTTCTTGGTAACTGCTTATATTACAAACGAATTTTAACATACATTTTCTTCGTATGGATTATAGCTACAAGTTTATAAAAGTTACGAAGAAATATTTTAAAATCTGAAAAGCCTGAATAGGTTGTAAATAGGCCAATTTTACACCATTTTTAGCCTCTTAATCGAATTTGCTTGAAAATGAAATCGAAATTAAAAAAACTGCTTCCTACATTTTTTGCGCCTTGAAAAGACACACTCTTTGAGTCATATAATTTTTCAAAAAAATAATATTTGTTTTCGAAATAAGAAAATAACTGTCAAAATTGTAGTTTTTGGTAAAATTATGCCACTTCCGGTGCCGACAGATAACATTATTGGTAACAAAAAAAATGACAATTGAGACAACGAAGCATATGAACTTTGTTTTATACAAATCGAACAATAAAAAATTAATCTAGGACTGGAAAACTGAATTAGCCAATGGCGGCCAAGGAAAATTACTGAGACAAAAAATTTTAATATTTTTGCACTAGTCAGATGACTCTTTAATTCTGTGCACAATACGACTAAAAAATATTCATAAATAAAAAAGTTTTTTGTAAAATTTTAAATTTTCGAAATTTGGCGCCTAATATCTTCGAAGATTTGCCGAAAATCAAAAATCGAAAGTAGCGTAGCTATGTGCCCTGTCTCAGGCTATGCCAAAATGTATCGAAAGTTAAAATTCAATGATTATTGTTAAAATTACTGCAATATTTTAAAAAACGATAATTTGGTGATTTCGGACATTTCGCATTGTCGCAGAACGTTCAAAATAGCTTTATCCTCTAAGTCACACCCACTTTCCCAGTAAAACCGAAGAAATCGTAACGATGCGACACGTAGTTGCTGAGATCTATTCAAATTGGAATCTGAATAATAATAATAATAATAATAATAATAATAAGAATAATAATTTTAACAAAAACAATAGTGTTTCACACAAGCTACGCAGTGTGAAACCCTAACTAGACCTGCATGCAGGAATGACGGGTTTCACTGGTGCCACGTTACCCTTAAACATGTCACTTCCGGTGCCAAGTTACCCTTGAACATATGTCACTTCCGGTACCAGCGAAACCACTAAACAGGTTTCCAAATTAACATTGCACACAAATAAAATGGACGCAGAATCAACAAAATCCAGCAATATCAATTCATTTTATACATTTGTTACTTGTAAATGATCTTGACAAAATTAAATTACTCCCGGTGTTAATGCAAATGTTCAATTAGTCTTATGAAATCAGAAATGGCATACGATATCATATAGTGAAAATTTTATGTAAATCAAATAATAATTGCCACTTTTAAAGACCAAAAAACTTGAAAAGTGACTTGTAGAAAATCTGCTATTTCTCTGCAACCGTACAAGTTAGAAACCATTTTGTGGTATCTGTATGATCGTATGGGTTCATTCTATTTGTTGATTGGCATCAAATACCATAATTTGAAAAAGATTTCAAAACAGACTCATTTGAATAAAATATCTGTTTTGAAGGCTAAAAATTCAGTTTTTGCCAAAATGACGTTACTTCCGGTGATAATGAAAATCTTAAATTACTTGTATGAAATCACAAATGGCATTAGGTATAACATGGTGTAACGTTTATGAAAATCGAATAATAATTGACCCTTTTATGGCCCCGAAACCTTCAAAAGTGACCTGTAGAAAACCGTCTATTTCTCGGCAACCGAACAAGTTAGAAACAATTTTATGATATCTATATGACCATATGAGTTGTATTTATATGTGAATTTAAACCAAATGTTAAAATTATTAATACATAATAAGTTATTCATGGTTGAATAAAACATTGATTTAAAAAGTTTAAAATGCAGGTTTTGACCAAATGACGTCACTTCCGGTGTCAATTTTAAATTGTAATCAACTTGATATGACGCTACGTGCTTTTTGAATCAAATGATGTCACTTTTATAAAAATCCAATCATAATTGACTATTTTACAGGCAAAATAACGAAAACAGTGACTTGTACAGAACTGCCCATTTCTTGGTAACTGCTTATATTACAAACTCATTTTAACATACATTTTCTTCGTATGGATTATAGCTATAAGTTTATAAAAGTTACGAAGAAATATTTTAAAATATGAAAAGCCTGAATAGGTTGTAAATAGGTCAATTTTACACCATTTTTAGCCTCTTAATCGAATTTGCTCGAAAATGAAATCGAAATTAAAAAAACTGCTTCCTACATTTTTTGCGCCTTGAAAAGACACACTCTTTGAGTCATATAATTTTTCAAAAAAATAATATTTGTTTTCGAAATAAGAAAATAACTGTCAAAATTGTAGTTTTTGGTAAAATTATGCCACTTCCGGTGCCGACAGATAACATTATTGGTAACAAAAAAAATGACAATTCAGACAACGAAGCATATGAACTTTGTTTTATACAAATCGAACAATAAAAAATTAATCTAGGACTGAAAAACTGAATTAGCCAATGGAGGCCAAGGAAAATTACTGAGACAAAATTTTTTAACATTTTTGCAGTAGTCAGATGACTCTTTAATTCTGTGCACAATACGACTAAAAAATATTCATAAATAAAAAAGTTTTTTGTAAAATTTTAAATTTTCGAAATTTGGCGCCTAATATCTTCGAAGATTTACCGAAAATCAAAAATCGAAAGTAGCGTAGCTATGTGCCCTGTCTCAGGCTATGCCAAAATGTATCGAAAGTTAAAATCCAATGATTATTGTTAAAATTACTGCAATATTTTCAAAAACGATAACTTCGGTGATTTCGGACATTTCGCATTGTCGCAGAACGTTCAAAATAGCTTTATCCTCTAAGTCACACCCACTTTCCCAGTAAAACCGAAGAAATCGTAACGATGCGACACGTAGTTGCTGAGATCTATTCAAATTGGAATCTGAATAATAATAATAATAACTAGACCTGCATGCAGGAATGACGGGTTTCACTGGTGCCATGTTACCCTTAAACATGTCACTTCCGGTGTCAAGTTACCCTTGAACATATGTCACTTCCGGTACCAGCGAAACCACTAAACAGGTTTCCAAATTAACATTGCACACAAATAAAATGGACGCAGAATCAACAAAATCCAGCAATATCAATTCATTTTATACATTTGTTACTTGCAAATGATCTTGACAAAATTAAATTACTTCCGGTGTTAATGCAAATGTTCAATTAGTCTTATGAAATCAGAAATGGCATACGATATCATATAGTGAAAATTTTATGTAAATCGAATAATAATTGCCACTTTTAAAGACCAAAAAACTTGAAAAGTGACTTGTAGAAAATCAGCTATTTCTCTGCAACCGTACAAGTTACAAACCATTTTGTGGTATCTGTGTGATCGTATGGGTTCATTCTATTTGTTGATTAGCATCAAATACCATAATTTGAAAAAGATTTCAAAACAGACTCACTTGAATAAAATATCTGTTTTGAAGGCTAAAAATACAGTTTTTGCCAAAATGACGTTACTTCCGGTGATAATGAAAATCTTAAATTACTTGAATGAAATCCCAAATGGCAGTAGGTATAACACGGTGTAACGTTTATGAAAATCGAATAATAATTGACACTTTTATGGCCCCGAAACCTTCAAAAGTGACCTGTAGAAAACCGTCTATTTCTCGGCAACCGAACAAGTTAGAAACAATTTTATGATATCTATATGACCATATGAGTTTTGTTTATATGTGAATTTAAACCAAAAGTTAAAATTATTAATACATATTAAGTTATTCTTGGTTGAATAAAACATGGATTTAAAAAGTTTAAAATGCAGTTTTTGACCAAATGATGTCACTTCCGGTGTCAATTTTAAATTGTAATCAACTTGATATGACGCTACATGCTTTTTGAATCAAATGATGTCACTTTTATAAAAATCCAATAATAATTGACTATTTTACAGGCAAAATAACGAAAACAGTGACTTGTACAGAACTGCCCATTTCTTGGTAACTGCTTATATTACAAACGAATTTTAACATACATTTTCTTCGTATGGATTATAGCTACAAGTTTATAAAAGTTACGAAGAAATATTTTAAAATCTGAAAAGCCTGAATAGGTTGTAATTAGGTAAATTTTACACCATTTTAAGCCTCTTAATCGAATTTGCTCGAAAGTGAAATCGAAATTAAAAAAACTGCTTCCTACATTTTTTGCGCCTTGAAAGGGCACACTCTTTGAGTCAAATAATTTTTCCAAAAAATAATATTTGTTTTCGAAGTAGGAAAATAACTGTCAAAATTGTAGTTTTTGGTAAAATTATGCCACTTCCGGTGCCGACAGATAACACTTTTGGTAATAAAAAAAATGACAATTGATACAACGAAGCATATGAATTTTGTTTTATACAAATCGGACAATAAAAAATTAATCTAGGACTGAAAAACTGAATTAGCCAATGGCGGCCAAGGAAAATTACTGAGACAATTTTTTTTAACATTTTTGCACTAGTCAGATGACTCTTTAATTCTGTGCACAATACGACTAAAAAATATTCATAAATAAAAAAAAGTTTTGTAAAATTTTAAATTTTCGAAATTTGGCGCCTAATATCTTCGAAGATTTGCAGAAAATCAAAAATCGAAAGTAGCGTAGCTATGTGCCCTGTCTCAGGCTATGCCAAAATGTATCGAAAGTTAAAATCCAATGATTATTGTTAAAATTACTGCAATATTTTCAAAAACGATAACTTCGGTGATTTCGGACATTTCGCATTGTCGCAGAACGTTCAAAATAGCTTTATCCTCTAAGTCACACCCACTTTCCCAGTAAAACCGAAGAGATCGTAACGATGCGACACGTAGTTGCTGAGATCTATTCAAATTGGAATCTGAATAATAACTAGACCTGCAAGCAGCACTGAACCGGCTTTCAGGAATCATACAGGAAGTTTATTATACCATAGCCGATCCATTGAGCTACCAAAGTATACTTTAGTTGTTTTGCTTCAGTGACACCCTCTATCATATGTAAAAGTAATATTTGCTGGCGAAAAGACCGGTCAAAATTGTAAATTATGGCAAAATTACGTCACTTCCGGTACCGAAAGAAATTTTTATAGGTGAAAAATAAGTCGAAAATTCGCAACACACAAAATACAAACTTTGTTTTATACATATCGGGCAATAAATAATTAACCTATAGCCCATAAACTGAAATTAAGAAGGTAAAAAACTTAAAAGTGACCCTGGGAAAATTGGTTATTATTCGACAAGGGAACATGCTAGAAGCCTTTTCTTGATATCAATATGATGGTATTGATTCAATCTTACTGCCCATTAGAGCCAGACGTTATAAAGTTAAACGAATAATGAATATAAATCACTTCAAAAAAATGTTTGTTTTGAAGGCTAAAAATACGTTTTTTGCAAAAATTACATTACTTCCGGTGATATTGAAAATGTTAACTTGGTTCATAGAAGTCATAAATGGCATAAGGCATCAAATGGTAAAAAAATTATAAAAATCGAATAATAATTGACACTTTTATAGACCAAAAACCTTGAAAAGTGACTTATAGAAGATCGCCTATTTCTCTGTAACCGTACAAGTTAGAAACCATTTTGTGGTATCTGTATGGTCGTATGGCTTTATTCTATTCGTTGATGGGAATAAAATATCATAATTTTAAAAATATTATAAGGGAGACTGATTTGAATAAAATATTAGTTTTTTAGGTTAAAAATACAGTTTTTGCCCAAATGACGTCATTTCCGGTCACAGTGAAAATGTAAAATTGGCTTGACCTAGTCCAAATTGGCATTAGACATCAAATGGAAAAAAAATATTGCAAATCGAATAATAATTCACTCTTGTATAGGCAAAATAACTTGAAAAGTGATGCATGCAAAATTGCATATTTCTCGACAACTGCTCATATTACAAACTAATTTTCGCATACATTCTCTTCGTCTGGATTATTGCTACGAGTTTATGAAAATTACAAATAAATATTTAAAAACATGAAGACGCTGAATGAATTGTAAATAGCTGAATTTTACACTTTATTTTACATTTTATTCGAAATTGCCCGAAAATGAAATTGAAATTTAAAAATATGAGCTAAGGATTTTGTGCACCTTCGCAGGGTGCATCCTTTTAGTTATATCAGTTTTGAAAAAAAATAATATTTTCTTTCAAAAAGTGGTACCGAACTGTCAAAATTGTAGTTTTTGTTAATATTACGTCACTTCCGTTGGCGACAGAAAAATTTCACCGTAAAATAAAAAATAACAATTGGGACCACGGAGCATATGAACTTTGTTTTATACAAATCGAACAATAAATAATTTTTCTGGGTACGAAAAACTAAATTCGCCGATGGCGGCTAACGCAAATTACCCAGACAATTTTTTTCTCATTTCTGCTCAAGTACGATGATATTTTAACCCAGTGTAAAATATCACCAAAAAATATTCATAAATAAAAAAGATTTTCGTAAAAAAAATATTTTTTTTCAAAATATCGGACATTTTTTCGACTACTTCCAGTTTTACGATCGTTGTTGTGATAGCTTTACAAAGTTCTTTGGATACTTAACTTTCTGTACCAGAAGTGTCAGAAACATCCATTGAGCAGTTTTGGAAAAAAAGATAAATAAAAGAGCGTTTACAAAAATTTAACGATTTTTCAATTTTTTTCAAAGTTTGATGCCATTTTTGGACCACCTATATTATTTCAATGCTTTTCATTTTGGATTCACTATATAGACAACCGATGGGACTTTGAGTTAGAAAAGTTTAAGAAAAATCTGCGGCGTCGTTTTCGAGAAAAGGGCGTCTCAGAATGTTAAAAAATCGGAAAATACTAGATTTTTGGCATACAATAATTTATTTCCTTACCATCGATATCGTATTATTTAGATACCATATGATGGTCCATTAATAGGGCTATCCAACGACACTTTAGTTCTTTTGGTCCGCTATTACCTAAGGGAGAAATCAAGTTTTTCGCAAGTGCGACAATGTTTTTAACCTTTTTTTTCATTTTTTGAATACTTCCGGTATGGTTATTATTGTCGGTATAGTTTTAATAACCGGTTTGGGCACTAAAATAGCCACAGTGCTCTGTAATGATATATTACATTATCTGATCAGATAAAATGCCCCTGAGAAATCCTAGGTTCAAAAGTGCCAAAAATGCAAAAAATTTAAAATATCGAAAATTAAATTTCAATAACTACATACATATTATACATCGTTAGAATCGTAATTAGGTCAGCTATCTGAATATACAATCGTTTTTTGGAAATCTTTGAAAATAAAAAAATAGCAGAGCATTTTCCAAAATTTCACGATTTTTCGACTTTTTTCGATTTTCAGTCCGTTATTTCACCTATTCCAGATATTTCAAAGTCTTATTGGATGGCTTCATGCAAAATACCTCCGAAAGGACTCTCGATAGAAAAAATTACAAAAAAAGTTGCGGTTAAGTTTTCGAGATACAGGCGTCCAAAAACGCTCCAAATCAGAAAATACTTGATTTTCAGCGTGCCATATTTTGCTGCTTGCTCATCGTATCCGTACGAGTTGGGTATCATACGATAGCACAATCCTAGTGCAGTCCAATGGTACCCTAATTTCTTTAATCCATTGATATCGGGCGGAGAATTCGCGTTTTTCCCCAAAATATCCATTTTTTGCATTTTTTTCAAAATATTGCACATTATTTCGACCACTTCCGGTTTAAGGATTCTTGTCGAAATTGCTTTATACGTTGGTATTGGACTATAACTTCATGTTCTAGAAGTTTCAGAAACGTCAATTCTACCATAAAACGAAACCCGAGCTGACAAAATGGGAAGAAAATTCGAAAAAAATCGAAAAATAAAGGGCGATAACTCTGAATGAAACTTATATTACTGGAATCGGATGGACTTCAGGTATCCAAAAATGTAGGTCAAATTTGAAAATTTTGAAAAATGACAAAAATGGTCTCGTAAACAACATGTTTTCAATTTTCGAACGATAAAAGTCATAGACGAATGTTCGAAATTGAAAAATGTGAGATAGCCATTGTCTCAGAAAAGATTCAGGGATTCCAAAAATGTAATTTGTTTGAAAATGGATAACGAATTGACGAAACTATGGCCGATTTTCAATTTTTAGACAACGTGCAAAGTTCGGTCACTTCCGGTATGCGCAGAAATTTCAAAAATATTTTATCAAGTAGCCACCACATGGTTTCCCAATAGAAAATCTAATTCCAGATCGATATCTGTTTTCGATCATGGAGATCTAGGCCCCCGCGGTAAATAATAATAATAATAATAATAATAATAATAATAATAATAATAATTTTAGTAATCTCAATAGGCTTTCAGACGAAAGTCTGAAAGCCTAATAATTTTAACAAAAACAATAGTGTTTCACACAAGCTACGCAGTGTGAAACCCTAATAATAAGACTAGACCTGCATGCAGGAATGACGGGTTTCACTGGTGCCATGTTACCTTTGAACTTGAACTTGTGTCACTTTCGGTGCCACGTTACCCTTGAACATATGTCACTTCCGGTACCAATGAAACCAATATACAGGTTTCCACATAAGCATTGCACACATCAAATAAAATGGAAACAGAAACAAACAAACCCAGCAATATCATTTCATTTTATACATTTGTTACATGTAATTGATCCTGACAAAATTACAGTACTTCCGGTGATAATGTAAATGTTCCATTAGTTTTATGAAATCAGAAATGGCATAAGGCATCTCATGGTGAAAATTTTATGTAAATCGAATAATAATTGCCACTTTTATAGACCAAAAACCTTGAAAAGTGACGTGTAGAAAATCGTCTATTTCTCGGCAACCGTACAAGTTAGAAACCATTTTTTGGTATTTATATGACCGTATGGGTTTAATCTATTTGTTGATTGGAATCAAATATCATAATTGTATAAACATTACAAATCAGACTCATTTGAATGAAATATCTGTTTTGAAGGCTTAAAATACAGTTTTTGCAAAAATGACGTTACTTCCGGTGATAATGAAAACGTTAAATTAGTTTTATAACATCGTCTATGACATTAGGCTTCAAAGGGTGAAAATTTTATGAAAATCGAATAATAATTAACACTTTTATGGGCCAAAAACCTTCAAAAGTGACTTTTAGAAAATCGCCTATATCTCGGCAACCGAACAAGTTAGAAACAATCTTATGATATCTTTTTGACCGTATGAGTTTTGTTAATATGTGAATTTAAACCAAAAGTTGATTTTATTATTATATGTGACATAATTCTTGGTTGAAAAAAATATCGATTTCAAAAGTTAAAAATTGAGTTTTTGACTAAATGACGTCACTTCCGGTGTCAATTTTAAATAGTAATCAACATGATATAACGCACACTTGCTTTCTGAATCAAATGATGTCACTTTTGTGAATATCCATTAATAATTGACTATTTTACAGGCAAAATTGCGAAAACAGTGACTTATGCAAAACTGCCCTTTTCTCGGCAACTGCTTATATTACAAACTAATTTTTACATACATTCTCTTCGTATGGATTATAGCTACAAGTTTATAAAAGTTATGTAAAAATATTTTAAAATCTGAAAAGCCTGAATGGGTTGTAAATAGGTCAATTTTACGCCTTTTTTCACCCCTTAATCCAATTTGCTAGAAAATGAAATAGAAATTAAAAAAACTGCTTCCGCCATTTTTTGCGCCTTGAAAGGACACACTCTTTGAGTCATATAATTTTTCAAAAAAATAATATTTGTTTTTGAAGATCGTAAAAAACTGTCAAAATTGTAGTTTTTGGTAAAATTATGCCACTTCCGGTGCCGACAGATAACACTTTCGGTAATAAAAAAAATGACAATTGAGACAACGAAGCATATGAACTTTGTTTTATACAAATCGAACAATAAAAAATTAATCTAGGACTGAAAAACTGAATTAGCCAATGGCGGCCAAGGAAAATTACTGAGACAAAAAATTTTAACATTTTTGCGCTAGTCAGATGACTCTTTAATTCTGTGCACAATACGACTAAAAAATATTCATAAATAAAAAAGTTTTTTGTAAAATTTTAAATTTTCGAAATTTGGCGCCTAATATCTTCGAAGATTTGCCGAAAATCAAAAATCGAAAGTAGCGTAGCTATGTGCCCTGTCTCAGACTATGCCAAAATGTATCGAAAGTTAAAATCCAATGATTATTGTTAAAATTACTGCAATATTTTCAAAAACGATAACTTCGGTGATTTCGGACATTTCGCATTGTCGCAGAACGTTCAAAATAGCTTTATCCTCTAAGTCACACCCACTTTCCCAGTAAAACCGAAGAAATCGTAACGATGCGACACGTAGTTGCTGAGATCTACTCAAATTGGAATCTGAATAATAATAATAATAATAATAAGAATAATAATTTTAACAAAAACAATAGTGTTTCACACAAGCTACGCAGTGTGAAACCCTAACTAGACCTGCATGCAGGAATGACGGGTTTCACTGGTGCCATGTTACCTTTGAACTTGAACTTGTGTCACTTTCGGTGCCACGTTACCCTTGAACATATGTCACTTCCGGTACCAATGAAACCAATATACAGGTTTCCACATAAGCATTGCACACATCAAATAAAATGGAAACAGAAACAAACAAACCCAGCAATATCATTTCATTTTATACATTTGTTACATGTAATTGATCCTGACAAAATTACAGTACTTCCGGTGATAATGTAAATGTTCCATTAGTTTTATGAAATCAGAAATGGCATAAGGCATCTCATGGTGAAAATTTTATGTAAATCGAATAATAATTGCCACTTTTATAGACCAAAAACCTTGAAAAGTGACGTGTAGAAAATCGTCTATTTCTCGGCAACCGTACAAGTTAGAAACCATTTTTTGGTATTTATATGACCGTATGGGTTTAATCTATTTGTTGATTGGAATCAAATATCATAATTGTATAAACATTACAAATCAGACTCATTTGAATGAAATATCTGTTTTGAAGGCTTAAAATACAGTTTTTGCAAAAATGACGTTACTTCCGGTGATAATGAAAACGTTAAATTAGTTTTATAACATCGTCTATGACATTAGGCTTCAAAGGGTGAAAATTTTATGAAAATCGAATAATAATTAACACTTTTATGGGCCAAAAACCTTCAAAAGTGACTTTTAGAAAATCGCCTATATCTCGGCAACCGAACAAGTTAGAAACAATCTTATGATATCTTTTTGACCGTATGAGTTTTGTTAATATGTGAATTTAAACCAAAAGTTGATTTTATTATTATATGTGACATAATTCTTGGTTGAAAAAAATATCGATTTCAAAAGTTAAAAATTGAGTTTTTGACTAAATGACGTCACTTCCGGTGTCAATTTTAAATAGTAATCAACATGATATAACGCACACTTGCTTTCTGAATCAAATGATGTCACTTTTGTGAATATCCATTAATAATTGACTATTTTACAGGCAAAATTGCGAAAACAGTGACTTATGCAAAACTGCCCTTTTCTCGGCAACTGCTTATATTACAAACTAATTTTTACATACATTCTCTTCGTATGGATTATAGCTACAAGTTTACAAAAGTTATGTAAAAATATTTTAAAATCTGAAAAGCCTGAATGGGTTGTAAATAGGTCAATTTTACGCCTTTTTTCACCCCTTAATCCAATTTGCTAGAAAATGAAATAGAAATTAAAAAAACTGCTTCCGCCATTTTTTGCGCCTTGAAAGGACACACTCTTTGAGTCATATAATTTTTCAAAAAAATAATATTTGTTTTTGAAGATCGTAAAAAACTGTCAAAATTGTAGTTTTTGGTAAAATTATGCCACTTCCGGTGCCGACAGATAACACTTTCGGTAATAAAAAAAATGACAATTGAGACAACGAAGCATATGAACTTTGTTTTATACAAATCGAACAATAAAAAATTAATCTAGGACTGAAAAACTGAATTAGCCAATGGCGGCCAAGGAAAATTACTGAGACAAAAAATTTTAACATTTTTGCGCTAGTCAGATGACTCTTTAATTCTGTGCACAATACGACTAAAAAATATTCATAAATAAAAAAGTTTTTTGTAAAATTTTAAATTTTCGAAATTTGGCGCCTAATATCTTCGAAGATTTGCCGAAAATCAAAAATCGAAAGTAGCGTAGCTATGTGCCCTGTCTCAGACTATGCCAAAATGTATCGAAAGTTAAAATCCAATGATTATTGTTAAAATTACTGCAATATTTTCAAAAACGATAACTTCGGTGATTTCGGACATTTCGCATTGTCGCAGAACGTTCAAAATAGCTTTATCCTCTAAGTCACACCCACTTTCCCAGTAAAACCGAAGAAATCGTAACGATGCGACACGTAGTTGCTGAGATCTACTCAAATTGGAATCTGAATAATAATAATAATAATAACTAGATCTGCTACTGTCCCATGCAGATATGAAAGCTTTCATATTCATCGTCACGTATCATTGATTGTATCAAGTATCCTAAATAAAAGGATAAGAAGAAAAAATTATCAAAATTGGTCAAAAACTCGCGAAGTTACAAGTCTAAATATAGTATGAAACATTGCACCCAGGCATAACAATAATCTGAAAACTAAAGGGAAATAACTGAAACTTGTATTACTGTAATGAGACGGATGAGAAAATGAAATGAAAATGGCGGGAAAAAAAAATAAAAATGTCAGGTTGGACAGGCGACCTTACTCCTTGTCACGTACAACCGGGCATTCGAAAACACGCTAGTTAACTCAATGACAGGCGCGCGTGCTAGCCATTCAGCCATCCAACCCCCCTTTGAAATCCGACACGTGCAATATGTCATATAGGAAGAATAAGAAGTCGCTCACAACAAAATGGTAAATTAATGAGTTTAGGTCAAAAGGTTGAGCTACTATTTTAGAGTACTTTATAGTTTTAAAGAGACACGTTAAGGGTTGTTCATAGTTAAATGAAAGTTTAATTTTAAATAAGACCAATAAAATTAGGATTTAATAATGCCCGACAAATATTTCCAATATGTTTGGTTATAAGTAGGAAATCATGACGACTTCTTAAGCATGTTTTAAACAAAGGATCATAGACTGAATTATACAAGAATGGCACTCTGCAATAAAAAAAACTGGCCAAAGCAAGATTTCTATGCAGAAATTAAATAATTGCTAGAACCAGAAAAATATTTATCCACTACAATAAATAAGCAACATAGAGAAAATGAAATGAAATTGAATGGGGTTTAACGTCCTACTGTTCTGTTCCTAAAATGGGCTAATGAAGACTGGCATATGCCATAAAGTGTGCAATGAGGGAAATTTTACCCGGGCAGCGGCGTTACGGCCTACGAGGTTGGACAGGCGACCATACTCCTTGTCACGTACAACCAAGAAATCGAAACAACGCCAGTTGACTCAATGACAGACGTTTTGATACAGAGCGCACGTGCTAACCATTCAGCCACGCAACCTCCCCAAAATCGGCAAATTGCTGACCTACAGCGAGAAACATTTCAACCGGCCCAAATTTTCTATTTGAACAGTTTAATTTGCATGGTACCTTTAGTTATCAACCGAATATTACAAAACTTTTAAAAATAAGCTCCCCCTGACCAGCTTAAGCGTTCGCAATAAACGTTTGCCCCTTAAAATCTGCAAACTGCTGACCTTAAAGTGAGAAACATTACAACCGGGCGAAATTTTCTGTTTTATCACTTTTACAGTACCTTTGATTAACAACCGATTATTACAAAACTTTAAAAATAAAAGAGAAAGAGAGAAATGCGGCCTAATGTCCATTCGACACAAACTAGGTCATTTTGTGACTAACATATGTTTTTTAATTTTATTTAAAAACTCCCCTTGCGCTTACTGGTCTTTAGCCTTTGGGAGGAAACCGAAGGACACGGAGAAAACCCACGAGGTTGGACATCATACTTCATGTCACGTGCAACCTGGAGATCGAAACGACGCTCGTTGACTCAATGACAGACGTTACGATACAGCGCGCAGATGCTAACCATTCAGCCTCCCTGAATTCGGAAAATTGCTGACTTATAGCAAGAAACATTTCAACCGGGCGAAATTTTCTGTTTTAACAGTTTAATGTGCACGGTACTTTAATTGCCAACCGATTATTACAACTGACCAGCTTAATCGTGTGCAATAAACGTTTGGCCTGAATTGAAAGTTCTGCACGGAGAAAGTTCATCTTGATTTCCCGGCGTGGTTCCCCGTTGTCAGTGAGGCAGAACGGAGGGCCTGACAAGCACAGCTGTCTAGTCGTTCGGATGGGATGAAACACCAAGGTCCCGTGTACACATTGGAGTGCACGTAAAATATCCCTAAGCAGTTGGAATTCGATACTGTTGAATAAGCTCTATACGATGACTAAATGTGTAGATTGTAGTCACCCACACTGCATGTTTCGCTTAACAATGAAAGGGTGCCGTTTTCAATTTTCGATCCTTTTGTTCTTCTACTCCAGATATGTTGGACTGTTGATCGATGGTTTCATATAAAAGACTACCAATAAGACTCTTTGTAGAAGAAGTTCCCAAAAAATATTATGTTGACTTTACGAGAAAGACCTCTAAACATGCTCCAAATTGTAAAAATACGACTTTTTGGATTTTCAATCTCTTTTTTTCGGCTATCCCTGATATTTAAAAAAAATGATACAATGATTTCAAACAACAGGCTAGCTATTAGACTCTCTATTGACAAAAGTTTCATCGCCCTCCCTTCATTATAACCGAAGTTATCGTGCCCTAAAGAATCAACAAATCAGCATCCTTATCTCTGCTTACCCTAAGCAGAAAATGCTCATCTTTGAACTCAATCATGACATTGTCCTAGTGAACGTCTACACCAAGTTTAAACATTTTAGCTTAATTAGAAGGAGAGTTATTGTGTTCCAAAGTCCCGGCCCTTCAAATTGCTTCTATTTTTCATTTTCAATTCAAAATGGTGACCATCACGTGACCGAAATCAAAATTCGGATCCGATAGATTTTTAGGCATTCCTTCAAGGATTCTGAAAATATAACTCCCGAGTCTGTAAGTAAAATAGCAAAAAAGCCTTTTTGATTTTTCACGTTTAAAGATGGTGGCACTTCCGGTTCGATCGACAAACTCCATATTTTGTGTACGAATCAGTAATTACTTGTCTAGTATCAAAAAAAAAAAATTAGGTCATTCTGACCTATATTTCGACGATTTTTTTGAAAACTTTGATCCTTAATTTCGTCAAGGGGAGATAATTTAGAACATTTATAATTATATTTTTGAAGTCACATCGGTAACATCTACTTACACACTAAATTTCATGAAAATCGTACAACTATTAAAGAAGTTCTCAAATTGGTCTAAACTTCCGGTTCGAAATCACAGCGACGAATTTTCGAAATTGGAAAATGCGAAACTGCAGATGAAAATGATTTTTTTCAAGGTATTCAAAGAAAAAAGAATTAGTAAAATCGGTCAAAAAATAACAAAGTTACGACTATGCATTGTCAGTTTTTTCGTTCGTAAAATTCGGTGATTTCGGATTCGTAAAACGTTTTGAAAATATATTTAATCAACAGCCACCACCCATTTTTGGGGGGATAGGTAAAAGTTTCAGAACGATCCTATCGTTAGATTCTGAGAAATCCGATTTGTGGACAAAACACAAAAAAAAAACTAGATCTGCTACTGTCCCATGCAGATATGAAAGCTTTCATATTCATCGTCACGTGTCATTGATTGTATCAAGTATCCTAAATAAAAGGATAAGAAGAAAAAATTATCAAAATTGGTCAAAAACTCGCGAAGTTACAAGTCTAAATATAGTATGAAACATTGCACCCAGGCATAACAATAATCTGAAAACTAAAGGGAAATAACTGAAACTTGTATTACTGTAATGAGACGGATGAGAAAATGAAATGAAAATGGCGGGGGAAAAAAATAAAAATGTCAGGTTGGACAGGCGACCTTACTCCTTGTCACGTACAACCGGGCATTCGAAAACACGCTAGTTAACTCAATGACAGGCGCGCGTGCTAGCCATTCAGCCATCCAACCCCCCCTTTGAAATCCGACACGTGCAATATGTCATATAGGAAGAATAAGAAGTCGCTCACAACAAAATGGTAAATTAATGAGTTTAGGTCAAAAGGTTGAGCTACTATTTTAGAGTACTTAATAGTTTTAAAGAGACACGTTAAGGATTGTTCATAGTTAAATGAAAGTTTAATTTTAAATAAGACCAATAAAATTAGGATTTAATAATGCCAGACAAATATTTCCAATATGTTTGGTTATAAGTAGGAAATCATGACGACTTCTTAAGCATGTTTTAAACAAAGGATCATAGACTGAATTATACAAGAATGGCACTCTGCAATAAAAAAAACTGGCCAAAGCAAGATTTCTATGCAGAAATTAAATAATTGCTAGAACCAGAAAAATATTTATCCACTACAATAAATAAGCAACATAGAGAAAATGAAATGAAATTGAATGGGGTTTAACGCCCTACTGTTCTGCTCCTAAAATGGGCTAATGAAGACTGGCATATGCCATAAAGTGTGCAATGAGGGAAATTTTACCCGGGCAGCGGCGTTACGGCCTACGAGGTTGGACAGGCGACCATACTCCTTGTCACGTACAACCAAGAAATCGAAACAACGCCAGTTGACTCAATGACAGACGTTTTGATACAGAGCGCACGTGCTAACCATTCAGCCACGCAACCTCCCTAAAATCGGCAAATTGCTGACCTACAGCGA
Organism: Patella caerulea; assembly: GCA_036850965.1. Lineage (NCBI taxonomy): Eukaryota > Metazoa > Mollusca > Gastropoda > Patellidae > Patella > Patella caerulea. The sequence continues at coordinate 23,259,116 of JAZGQO010000011.1, forward strand.
GAAACATTTCAACCGGCCCAAATTTTCTATTTGAACAGTTTAATTTGCATGGTACCTTTAGTTATCAACCGAATATTACAAAACTTTTAAAAATAAGCTCCCCCTGACCAGCTTAAGCGTTCGCAATAAACGTTTGCCCCTTAAAATCTGCAAATTGCTGACTTTAAAGTGAGAAACATTACAACCGGGCGAAATTTTCTGTTTTATCACTTTTACAGTACCTTTGATTACCAACCGATTATTACAAAACTTTAAAAATAAAAGAGAAAGAGAGAAATGCGGCCTAATGTCCATTCGACACAAACTAGGTCATTTTGTTTTTTAATTTTATTTAAAAACTCCCCTTGCGCTTACTGGTCTTTAGCCTTTGGGAGGAAACCGAAGGACACGGAGAAAACCCACGAGGTTGGACATCATACTTCATGTCACGTGCAACCTGGAGATCGAAACGACGCTCGTTGACTCAATGACAGACGTTACGATACAGCGCGCACATGCTAACCATTCAGCCTCCCTGAATTCGGAAAATTGCTGACTTATAGCAAGAAACATTTCAACCGGGCGAAATTTTCTGTTTTACCAGTTTAATGTGCACGGTACTTTAATTGCCAACCGATTATTACAACTGACCAGCTTAATCGTGTGCGATAAACGTTTGGCCTGAATTGAAAGTTCTGCACGGAGAAAGTTCATCTTGATTTCCCGGCGTGGTTCCCCGTTGTCAGTGAGGCAGAACGGAGGGCCTGACAAGCACAGCTGTCTAGTCGTTCGGATGGGATGAAACACCAAGGTCCGGTGTACACATTGGAGTGCACGTAAAATATCCCTAAGCAGTTGGAATTCGATACTGTTGAATAAGCTCTATACGATGACTAAATGTGTAGATTGTAGTCACCCACACTGCATGTTTCCACTTAACAATGAAAGGGTGCCGTTTTCAATTTTCGATCCTTTTGTTCTTCTACTCCAGATATGTTGGACTGTTGATCGATGGTTTCATATAAAAGACTACCAATAAGACTCTTTGTAGAAGAAGTTCCCCAAAAATATTATGTTGACTTTACGAGAAAGACCTCTAAACATGCTCCAAATTGTAAAAATACGACTTTTTGGATTTTCAATCTCTTTTTTTCGGCTATCCCTGATATTTAAAAAAAATGATACAATGATTTCAAACAACAGGCTAGCTATTAGACTCTCTATTGACAAAAGTTTCATCGCCCTCCCTTCATTATAACCGAAGTTATCGTGCCCTAAAGAATCGACAAATCAGCATCCTTATCTCTGCTTACCCTAAGCAGAAAATGCTCATCTTTGAACTCAATCATGACATTGACCTAGTGAACGTCTACACCAAGTTTGAACATTCTAGCTTAATTAGAAGGAGAGTTATTGTGTTCCAAAGTCCCGGCCCTTCAAATTGCTTCTATTTTTCATTTTCAATTCAAAATGGTGACCATCACGTGACCGAAATCAAAATTCGGATCCGATAGATTTTTAGGCATTCCTTCAAGGATTCTGAAAATATAACTCCCGAGTCTGTAAGTAAAATAGCAAAAAAGCCTTTTTGATTTTTCACGTTTAAAGATGGTGGCACTTCCGGTTCGATCGACAAACTCCATATTTTGTGTACGAATCAGTAATTACTTGTCTAGTATCAAAAAAAAAATTAGGTCATTCTGACCTATATTTCGACGATTTTTTTGAAAACTTTGATCCTTAATTTCGTCAAGGGGAGATAATTTAGAACATTTATAATTATATTTTTGAAGTCACATCGGTAAGATCTACTTATACACTAAATTTCATGAAAATCGTACAACTATTAAAGAAGTTGTCAAATTGGTCTAAACTTCCGGTTCGAAATCACAGCGACGAATTTTCGAAATTGGAAAATGCGAAACTGCAGATGAAAATGATTTTTTTCAAGGTATTCAAAGAAAAAAGAATTAGTAAAATCGGTCAAAAAATAACAAAGTTACGACTATGCATTGTCAGTTTTTTCGTTCGTAAAATTCGGTGATTTCGGATTCGTAAAACGTTTTGAAAATATATTTAATCAACAGCCACCACCCATTTTTGGGGGGATAGGTAAAAGTTTCAGAACGATCCTATCGTTAGATTCTGAGAAATCCGATTTGTGGACAAAACACAAAAAAAAAATAACAATAATAATCTTAACAGAAACAATAAGCTTTCATATGTAATATGAAAGCTTAATAACAATAATAATCTTAACAGAAACAATAAGCTTTCATATGTAATATGAAAGCTTAATAATAAGAATAATAATTTTAACAAAAACAATAGTGTTTCACACAAGCTACGCAGTGTGAAACCCTAAATAATAATTTTAACAAAAACAATAGTGTTTCACACAAGCTACGCAGTGTGAAACCCTAATAAGATATGTTTACAGAATCATTTAGTTATACGAAAAACTAAGTTATGCGTTTTCTGTAGCGCTCAGTATAGATTATATTATACTTTTGTGAATACTGAACGGATTTATATGGTGGAGTTCACCTCTGTCTTCTGTCTTACGTTTATAAACCATTTGCATTCTATGTATGGGTTATTCTATAATATACGTACTTGGAATACATCCGAAATCTGTTCAATAAATATTATACCGCACCCTTTGAGAGTAGTTAACTTTCGATTATCATTCATACGGTGACGTCCCCTTTATATAGGAACATGTATAATACTAGAATAATTAGAGGAACCCAGTTGAAATACAATTTATTTGAGTGACTTTATCCGATGTTACAGAACAAAGAAGATTCAATGTAATAAACGTATGTAGTCAGTGTTGGTTGTTAATACCGAGGGAGAGAATGTTTACTGTCAATGCAGGTCTAATTGTATTAAAGGTTCTAGTCGGGGTTAGGTAGCCAAGCATCTATTGTATTACAACTACAAAGAAAATAGAAAACTCAGTTACCCTTTTGCTTTATAGGACCTGTCTACGTCTTTCAAATTAAAGAAGAATGACAGGAAATCGTTGGTAACTCTATTGGAAGGAGTCGTCCGATGATTTGTTTAAAGCCTTTCATCATAGCAAGGATATAATGAAGTGCTTTGCTAAGCACCAAACGACTGTTGGCTGATATTGGGATCTGCAGTTGAATCCTTTCTAAAGGAGACACGGAGTCAGTTTGTTATTTCACCAAAACCTAATTTGATTACCAATAACAATTGTTGAGAATCTAAATAATCCTACCAACTAAAGGAAACTACGAGTCTGTGTATATTAGTGTATTCACAGTCAATCGTAAAAATATTTTTGTTGTTTGAATCCAAATAATTTGTCAAACACAGAACTATATTGGTTAAATTTCCTGTTAAGTTACGTTGTTTAAGACGTAATTTTAAAACGAATCGTAGACACTTCCTCAAATTTAAAATGCTATAAAACCAAAATATTGTTTAGCCTTCTCAATTTATCCCGTAGGCGACACTTTCTCGTGTGTTTAAATCCACACTAATCATTTGCTTCAACGTCTAATACCGTTGGATGACCCCAAACAACAACGGCAACAGGTTATATCTCCTTTAATTAATATTTATGGAATTTGATATTTTTGTTGGAATGGGATGGGGCTCTGTAGATGTCGCATGATATTTGGTTAGAGTGGGCGAAAGCCGTCCGAGAAATTTGGAAAAATCAGGATGTCAATGGTATGGCGTATTGTGCACATTAAAACCCTAATATAGCATTCAATTTCACCAGCTACATCTCTCCAACCAACAAAAAACTCAAATTAACAGGCGTGTGTGTGTGTGTGGGGGGGGGGGGGTACCCAACTGGATTCGCCACAGATTGGGATGGTGGACTAATAGATAAATCCTGGATAAAATAGTGGTACAGTAAGTTTGCAAAATGAGGCCATATACAATGTCCCACTGCAGTCTAGCACTGTTTTTCGGAAACGACCGAAGTCTCCATTCCATCGTACTTTAATCCTGAACGGAGCTGTATAGTTAGTATCTTTTTTAGAAGCAGGAGTTCTTTGATTTGGGTAAATTGGTTTCAGTAATGATGATGTGCAATTCGAGGAAATAAGTCGTTATTTATTCTAAATATCTGTTCTTATTCGTTGACTCCAGTATTTGGATACTTATTTGTAGATAATTTAATTATATCATTGATTTACTTCACCGATTTTACTATTGTCTTAAACCACACCTTAATTTCTACAACATAATTAGGCATGCTATTATTAATTTGTTTTTGTTGTTTAAGAAGTAATTTCTGATGAATCCTATTTATATTCCTGGGTCATTCCATGTCAAAGTGCGTCAAATTCTAAGAAGGTTGTCAGGTACCCACCTCAGAATATTATGCAAAAATTACTTTATGACTGAGATATGACCATTTGAAACCGGGTACTCTAATTCGCAAGATTTGAAACTATTAGTCTATGACTTGACTTTGGACAATATTCTTCAAAGTTAGGAATTTTGAAGAACTGTAAAAATAATATTGGAAGCTCGAAAACAGATGTAATATAAGCTAAAATATGCCATGGTTTGGTATAATCACGCGACATAAAGACATGACATCGGGTATGAAATAAAAGCATTATTTGAAGTTCGTTCACTTATATTCTATGTAGAACGGGGGGGGGGGCAAATAATTGTTCTGTAGATGGTATTAATGTTCGTATCACCACCTGTTGATTGGCATTTTCTTTATATAAACAGTCATTGAATCGGTTATTTAGACATCAAGTTGAAATTTTGAACGATCATTGATATAGTCTATAGCCAAGGGGGTATTAAACAGAATAAGAGCGTCTCGTGTCATCATTAACTTTATGAACTAATCTAATAGCAATCGATGTATCATGTTATGATTTTCTAACCTCTGGCACCACACATCGTTAATAATAATCCATAGCATCGAGTGGAAACATTAATAACTCTCTACAATATCAGCTAGATTGATTCATGATGTCCTTCAGGGCTTTCCATCCAGACTTCGGCTTTTGGTGTTTGGTAACAATATCGTTATAAACATGCTGCATGTCAATTTTCAAAGGCAACACATAGTTACATATAGTCATGAGGGAATCGCTGTTTTTGCTGTCTTGTAAATTATATTGCTCCCGACACGCGTGTTCGTCGATTTTGTTGAAAAGATCAAAAACCTTTGTAGATATTATTTTATTAAAACCCCAATGATCTTCAAGCGACCCTAAGAGAAGAAAAACATAAAAAAAGTTATTTCAACGGTTACACTATCTAGACATTAATAGCATTTACCACGTACTATAATATAGCCCGTCTTCTCTCTTTAGTACAATATTCACAATTCCGAATTTCTTTATGCACCTCAATAACTGGGTGTCTTTTAAATTCTGAACCTTGTCAAAATAGAAATATCGCGATCACTGAAACCCAAACTAACTTTTGGATGGTTCTCTTCAAAACATATCTTCAGCACGTAGGCGGCTGGTCTTCTACGGCCCGATATATTTGATTAGCACTGAAAAAGCGATACAATATTAGTAGATCAGCCATTGTTATTAAATCACCGATGAATCTTTTGAGAAAAAGAATGACCTACTGCACATTTCCCAAATATTTGAAAACAACTGTAAGTAATGTATTCGTGCCAGTGAGGTCTCATCGGAAGCTCGAGCAAATATGCATGGAATGCCGGATTTCGATTTTTTGATACTTTGTGTGTTTTACGGAATTTCAGTATTTACCGTGAAGCTGCCTATGATGAAAGAATAGCAAGGTACATTTGATCTACCTAATGTGGCGTAGTACGACTTAACGATCTTACTAATGCTTGCTTGTTCCTTTAATCATCGATAATGTTGTTTCTGAAAACAGTTGGCCAGATTCGACCGTCTTTTTCCACAAAGACTGTTGTCATAAGGAACTGAGACCAGCTATAGGATATAAGCAGACCGTAGAAATCGACTTGCCGCCTATTATACATGCAAATTGTCGTGTGTACGTAAACATGGACCACACAATTTGACTGTTTCTCCATCGATTTCGGTTCATTTAAATCATCTGGATTGCCAGAATTAAGTAAATAATTATATCAATCACGCAATCTTTCTTGTTTCTGAACTATGTAACCTACAGTTTCAACAGCTACCTTCTGTCGGGTATTTGCAGATCTTGCACCATGATCCGTCCAGAATAAAATCAGTTGAATTAGAATTTCGGGCACGAACCATTTTCAATAAACGTTTGAATGATTAAAGAACCCTTTTCTCGTAGACAGTGAATTATATTCTGTGGAGTTTCTGAAGTCTGGGCCAAACTATCCATCGCTTCATTTTGACCATCTCAATTGTCGTGCATACTGCAAGATAATATGCATACTCTTTGTCGAACAGGTGGTCTCGAATCACCCAAAATCTGTCAGAAATTGATACATCTATAGTTTTTTTTTTGAACGGAGTTCCTGATTTCTCTAGAGTGCCGACAAAATATTAAGTATTGAAATCAAATGCCAAAATTTACCTGAAAAATCGAACTCTAATTACTATATTGAGCGTCGACGCCTCAATTGGCATTCATTATAAAAGTATAATGTCCCACTAATAAAACCGAGTACCGTGGTTATCATAATAGGCTCAGTGAAAGTTCCCGCTCTTTTTTTAAAATAGTTTGACGTGTTTGGTAATATTGTTTTCGGAATAGTTTTTATTTTGGATTTATTTGACGATTTTATTCAAAGTTTACAGCCAAAACTGTACATAGGGCAAACATTCTGCCAACGTAGCTAGGTGTGGTTGGAGTACGCGAAACTATTTATTAAATATTAATTGGGCCATTTTTAACAAACAGGAAGTGTTTAATGGATCTTCGTCGTGTTTTCATATTTGGGCTCTTAATACGAATTCCATAGGGTCTCTGACTGGCGGTTTATTGAAATTCGGAAATTTGTTCGATTAGTTTAAGCATCAAAAATTAATTTACGGAAGTTTTCATCATCATTTTTCGACATTCAAAATGGCATATTATATCCGTTAGTGACGTATGAAGTTGAAACTTGGTAGGAATAAGGAAAAAAATCGATGCCATCAAAATGGCGAAATATTTTTGTGCCGGTTTCCGCAAATTACCAAGGCCTTCCGATTTCCCCGAACGGACTAAAAATGGCATAATATTCTTTAAGTGGCATTTAGTAACTGAGCAGATAAATAAACTATAATATGGACAAACAGCTACTGATTTATTTAGGCGACGTTTCGAAGAGTATTCTCTCTACGTTTTCATGCTAATACAATAATTATTATAGCTTAAATTGACTTATTATCGTATTGTTAGCCAGATATTATCTTTCATTTTCAAAGACATTCTTCCATAACCCCTGACCTTCCCATATATGCTGATCCTGACGTCTACAAGCGACTGATATCAAAAAGTTTGGTCTTGAAGTATAACTTCTGGTTTTATTAAGAGTTCAAAATAACAGCTTTTTCCACTTTAACAGGCATTGGATGTTAATATATACAGTAGTTCATGATGTAACTTGATTGTGGAAGTGACAAGCCATTACTGGATGTGACCTGACGTGGCGTCCTGAAACACGCTAGTACTCATTCGAAGTCCTAGTTCCCTTTTTTTAAAATACATTTTTCAATTATCACCAACAGCCCCATATGGCTTTGAATATACCGATATTAGTATATATTATAGACAGGTTTATCTCGACACGACATGGTGATTAGATGGGAGGTCGAATCTATCCGGACGTTCGTATTTTCTTGAAGGAAAAAAACGTCTCAAAAAGTAATATCAAGCTAGGTGGGTGACTTTGGGGCGGGGGTAGAATTAATTAATCAGTTTATTCACAGGAATATTTTTACTTTCATCGAACTATTGTGGTGTTTCTACTTCTGCAATAGATCATGATTTTTCGATTTGAAAGACACAAATTCAGTACATGGTTGGAACACAGTATTATAGTCGTGGTGGCAGCCTGTTGTTTAATCCATTCCAGTTTATTGAATAAAATATTGGTTAAACTATATGTGTTGAGTATCTTCGCATCACACGTATATATATTTTTTTAGTTCGAAGATGGATAAAATTAAAGAACGGATAAAAGAAGGTTTAGATTGCTACAACCGAAAATATCCGCTATACTAAATCTTTAATAAATGTTATGCATTTTTCATAGGATCCGTTAATTCCATCATGTCGCATTCAACACATGTCTAACCTCTGAGATTTCAAACGTGGATTATGAACCGATAATTGCAGATCAAAGTGTTCATTATAAGAAGATCTAGGCAAGAAAGGAATGGCCGCTTGGGAAATTCTTTCACAGAGAGAAGTCGATTTCTCCTTAATGTAGACTGCATTCCTTAGACACAATACCTTCCCGATGAAGATCTAATCATATTACTCCCAGGTCTGTATGATTGTATTAGTTCCAATCACTCTCAATCAGTGGGGTATTAGCTCGATGTTTGTAACTTTTATTAACCGTATGTTGACTCACCCATTTCTTAGTTTACCAACCAGACGTGTGTGGTACCCGTCGCTTCCATTCAAAAGTAAATTAATGAAACCTAGACCGGCGCGTAACATTAATCAATTGGTTCTTGAGAGGTGTTCGTCGTGTAACCTGGCATGCCACAAAATCTAAATTACATCTTTGGAGTCGCTATGCTTCGTTAGACTATCCGTCCTAACCAAAATTTCAATACAGATATTCTGTAGACTACGTACCATTATATCCCCCGATTGAAAACCCAAATGAGAATGATACTGATTTCGAAACACCAGGCATGTATATGTAAAATTTAATCGTCCTAGAACACCTATACTAACTCCGACATCAAAAACCTCCTCTTTCAATTTAAGATGTCGACCCCTGTGATTATCCTTTCATAAATATTTGTTCAGTCGGGAAAACAACTTGGCTATCGAACTGGTTCATTTCAGATTTGAAAAATAATCCTGATGGTTATCAACCACTACCTCTGGAAACTATTTCAAGCGACAAGCTGAGGTAATTCTTAGTCGTTTGAGGAATAACAACCACATCTAGCTTCACACTCTTGTTCTTTGTAATCTACTGGATTACAGATATTGATATTTCAAGTAGGGCGACGGACAAATGGATTACTACTATTTAAATGATGAATTGTAAGATTATAGTGTCACCATCAATTCTTGATGATTTGAACGTCTGTGTTGTTTTTTCTCCAAAACGTCGTTAAGAATTTCTTACGAAGATAGAAAGATTAGGCTGTCTTATGTGATATCTACTGAATCAAAATTATACATGCAGAAAAAAACACCCTTTCCAATATCATTATCGTTAAGTATAAGAATAATGAAATAAATCGGCCGATGAGGAGGTGAACCGCATCCAGGTTTTTTTTTTTTACTTTCTGGGCTATGCGTATCGTATGGTGTGATTGCGTTGGGTTTAGACTCGATTTTCTTTTGTGGAGCTACCTCGACTTCCGTGTGCGTGGTGGAGTTATCGTATCAGCTAGAGCACTTTTCATCAACATGTTTTAAAGGAGCTAAATCGCTATTCGATGACACGTATAGAACTGGACTCAATTAGGTAACAACGCATATATAATGTATTATAAATGTATATAAACTGGGTTACAATTATAGTTACATTTAATCGGTTCTGTTCGGCGAAATACGCCAAGGGTACAAAATGAATGACAGTCTGGTTATTCTAGTCTACATCGGTAGTATTCTCCTGTAGATGTGTAGCTTCGTTCATCGAGTCGCTTCATAACAATTGGCGCTTGAAAGCAGCCTGGCACCCGATTCATTTGCCAAGTTTAAAATTTTCATTGTGTCTTAGACATTGGATATCAGAAGCCCATCTTTTCATGTCAGTGTTGATTTAAATTGACCAATAAGTCATGCTTGCAATGTCAAAGACTGTGGATTATATTGAGTATGCTGAGTTGCCTGCTTTAAAGTCTGGCGGGATTTGGGTACCGGTAATAATAAAGGCAACCCAGGTTGCAAACTGCAATTATTGTAAACGTTGAATCTTCAATAGGAATTTCAGCGTATAATTTACGTTTTCGAATTTTCTTTTTTCTCGTTTATTTGCCTTGACAGGGTCTGTTGTAATAACCACGCTGATCTACATTTATCTGACGCCTAAGCTCTACTTTTCAAATTTATATTTTGTTCAAAATTCGACGAGATATTACATGAGGAGTTATCCCCCTTTAGCCACAAAGAAGCCCTCACGCGTGAGAAGCTCGCACTGGTTGTAATGGATGATTGGGTTTGGCATTGATACAGTTTTAGCTGTTGTTACAGTACAAAACAGAAAACTAGTAAGTCACACTTTCAGACACCATGCCTGAATAATATTGCTCATTTCTTGGAAGACTAGTGCATATTGGTGTTACCAGTTTATTTGTTTTATTTGAAGACTGCGAACGTTTTTCATTTCTTAAAAATGATTATTATCCAAAAAAGAAATAGTAAATATTAAAATAAGGACAGGATGTTTTTGGGTCTTCCCAAACTTTTGTCCATTACATTTGATTTTGTAATATGTATTATCGTTTCCTGTGTTCACTTTCGACTAGGCAAGAGATAAATCATCGAAAACGATGATATAATCTAGTAGATAGATTGTCCCATTGCTAATCAAATAGCACATCTGATCAAAACAAATCGTTACCGGTACTTTATATACCCAAATCAAAGAGATTGGAAGAAATGGTCTCTTTAACTTTAACATGTCAGAAAATTTCAGTTCAGAATATTGGGTTAATTGGAAATATTACCTGAAACAGTTCATTACTTCATATAACTCTTTACTTCGAGAGTACCGCCTCCAATCTTTCATTGTAACTTCCAAGGGGTAATTAAAAGATGCATTGACATTTATAAGTCTATAAATAACAAAAAATCAAAAGTATTGTGAAAAGGTGCCACAACATTATAAACAGATTTATCCGGGCACAAAATGGTTTCTATATGGTGGAGACCCCATGAACAATTGAATGTTGGTATTTGTTTGAAAACATAGTAGGCTATCTCAAGCACCTCCTAGTGTACACCATCTGAATAACACCCTCAAAATGTGTTCCCTCACACCTTTTTTCTTAGCATTAGACAGACATCTGAATAGAGTATGTCGTTTTAGTGATGATACAGATTATTTTATCATCGTGCCAGTCTTGTAAAATGATGAATACTTGTAATGTAGGCTTCTGCTTCTAATTGCTTTTATACAGGATAGCTACGTAGTACAAAACATTGAGATATACTGAATGTGTTTGTTTTTAGCTAAGAGTGGGAGCCTTCAGTTTGACGTGGCAAACTCAAATTTTATCTTAATACATGTAACATCTTAAAAATAAAATAATTTTATACTATTATGACCTATTAACCATACAGGGGCCTTATTCCAAATATTCACATTTAAATTAATGAAGTGTTGTTTGTATCAAAGTCCATCCCACACGCTTCTCTTCATTTGGAAAACCTCCACAACTGTACCATATCATGTTGAGAGTTGAGGTTTGTTAATCTAGATACAGGAAAATGAGAAAGGTGTGTTAAAATTTGCAACTTCTATTTGAAGGCTCAAAATGTGACACTACTGGATATTTGAGGAGCTTACCCATTAGTAGGCTCTCATTAGGCCTACATTATAAAATCAAAAATATAACTTAATTTATCCATTGGGTGGTCCCAAACTACCTTTTTTTTGATGATAATAAACTTTGTATTTATAAAAAAATTTAAGACTTAACAACCTATTCAACATTTGATTGATGGGATTATTGTTATAAGTAATACATTATTTAGTATAAGAGGCTATTTCCATCAATGGGAACAATAGATTTTCTTCTAGTGGAATCTAATTAGTCACATTGTTTCATTAAAGCTGTTCACCGTATTCAATTTGCGACATCATGCTTCATGAACCAGTGTCAGAGCGAAGCACAATTTTAAATTGAAAATCAGATCATTCATTGTTTAAACTCAATTGGGTTTTTTAAAATTTAATGAACAGGATTCAAACCTAAAATCACTAGGTCATGGTGTTACTGAAATTTGGAAAAGGTTCAAGAAATAGTATGATTAATTCTTTAATCGCCAGCTCAGAACAAGTTAACACCATTAGCAGATGAATGTCGCTTTCCTGTAAAGAATGGAGAAAATGGATTTAAATTTCATGTGGAGGAGATCTTGGTCGTTTTGCTGCCAAACTGATTATAAATCTCAGTAGTATTTATAGGGCTTTTTGAAAAAGATATTCACATCACAGTAAAACCAAAAAAAGTAGCAAGATGAGAACTTTTATATTATATAACAATTTACATGTATACTAGTATAATGAATCTTATTCCACATTCAAACAGAGTTGTGCGACAATAAATATATGACAGGATCTAAGGTTTTCCAAGTACATGTGTACTGATATGTAATTTGATGCAGCCTACTAATACATCCAGGGGTTCGTCCTTATAAGAAGTCAAACAATTCATGCACGTTTGAAAAATAATATTAAAAATGCTGACCTGTTTCGGATAAAGGGACAATAACTCTGCAAAACAATTGTTTGAAAGAATAGTAACTCATCTCTGAATTTTGATAAAGTTCCCCTCTTATGACAACCAAATAATCATAGAAATCTCTTCTGTTCTGCAGTGTATTTACAAGGTTACAATTACTGGAGCTATAGCTTAGGAACAGGATCTAGTCATTTAGATGGGACGTAAAATCAAGTTTTGATGTACATGTGGAACAAAATATGACTATGACAGTTGAAATTCAATGTAAGGGTCAGCCCTGGTGGCACTATCTGGACAGAATTCCTACTACATGGCATAATTTTTGCTTGTAATTTTATACTGATGATCTTACTGAAAGGCCAATGTTTAAACTAAAATTTTTGTTTAAATCTTTTTGGAAAGAAGAAAACAGATTACTGTGAAAGATGGCAAATTTATGTAGAAACTTTTCAATGAACCAATTCAGTATATATTTGTTTTCTGTTTTATTATTTGTCTATTCAAATCTTCTTCAGTTGAATAATCCGTTTTAATTTCTCTAGTGTTAGATGTTGGAAAATACATTTAAATGCATTTTAATGCAGTAACTGACCATATAATCTTTCCTAATAGGCTCTTCTTTTGTTGAGATGAGCTAATTTATATCTCTGTCATTTATCTAATGGAGTTACCATTTTTCAACTAAATAGATTATTCAAGAAAAATAGCATAATCTGGCCGCTTCTAAAGCTGTTGTCATATATTTTAAAAGTTTAAGTGGTTTAGCATTGCTTCATCATGGAAGAAATATCTGTCAAAGGAGAAATCTTAGGGGTTTTTGCAAGTGACCCATCAAATCTGGAAAGGTGATAAATGGGGTCAATTAATACAGGTTTAATCTGTTTAAATTAGGTAAATTGGTCTTTTCACAAATGTCTTGCTAGACTTCTCTTTCTTTAATTCAAATGGATATTTAAGTAATTGCACTTTTTATCTTAATTTGGCTGTCTTTGTTCCACCGTGTCAAGTCTGTTGTTTGTCACGTAAGAGATTGTGGTCGCTTTTTGTCTTCCTATTAAATGTTGTAATTGTCCGATGACAGTTGTAATGCTTGAATGTGTTCAAACAAAGAGATTTCAAGAAATGTTCGAATCGTGTTTAATAGCACCTTAGTCTCCAAAGACTGTTTGACACTCGTTTCTTGTAAAAAACATTTGGTTAAATAACAAGGCAGCTGCTAATAACTCTTGCCATTAAAAATTGAATTGTCTGTAAATTAATTAACAGTAGCAGACCAGATTGGAGCTACGTAGTAGGCCTACTTAAATCTGTATTATTTTCCTACTTAAAAATTCCTTTTAGGAAAATTATGGATGGTATTGTAATTAAATCTTGGTTAGATTAGTGAAAAGACTAGTTCATTTCTAATTGTTGTATCGTGACAAACAGCATGATCCATCTTGTTATACCCGTGAATGGCTACTGAGGCTCTATCTCTGTTAAGAATTACAATTCTGACAACTAGAAACTAAGATGACTACTCCAAGATTTGTCATAGTTTACACAAAGGTGTATCTAATAGCAAGAGTGTGCTATAAGGCAATACCACACATAAGAACAAACAAAACACCAACTGGCCAGACAAAACAGGGACATTGTAAGAACTGTTAAATCAAGAGACATAATCTGGAAGTTTGACTTTAACATGGACTAAACCCCACCTATAAACATTGGACAAAGTAAAATCAGACAAAATCACAGAAGTCTGTATCATGGAGAATCTCTTTGAATATTAAATAACTTATAATCACCATCAGTTCAGGGGCATATAACTCATCTTAAAACGATTGTTTGTCAGTCTTTAGTAAATAGGTGAGCAACATGACCCTGGACAAAAGATGGGGTCATACCTTCTGTTAACCAGTTGCAATACCGACTAATTTGCCTTAGACCATCAAGTTTATGTATGGCGGCAATTTTTTCAACCGCAGTCCTAGACTCGATTGTCTAACTAGTGAGAATTAGAGAGTAATGCGACTGGTTGACAGAATGTATGAATCTAACCTTTGGTTGCTCTCCTTTAGTAATGTAGGTACCGGTACTAATGAAGAATCATTTTAAGATGAGTTGTTTGCACCTGAACCGGATTCAGACCAGCTATTTTATAATCTTGCTCACATAGGCACAGTTTAATGTTGAAAGAGATTTTCCATGTTGCAGATGCCTGTTTAGAAAACTTCACCATATGAATAAAAGGAGATGGTCAATCTATTTTAATATTTTAGCGACATGTACCAATGAAAGTTACTATTATGAATTTTTAACAGGTTTTGTTGTCACCCACCATCAATTGACACATAAAATTAAAGATTGATTTGTGCTTTCATTGACAGAGCAGAACAATCAATTTACCATAAACAGCACCATTTTTAAGAATGGAGATACCATATTGAAATATATGGTACAATGGATGATGTAATCAACTGTTAAGACTGAGAGTAGTGCTTGAACACAGAAACAGGACACTATTAAACTGACCGTTGTCAGTTGCCAATTTGTCAACAAATATTTTTTTTGAATATAACAAACAGTTTTAGCTATCAGATGATCTAGAAAAGTAGAGGCATACTGGATATAAAATGGTTCTATAAATGGTGTTCTTTTTTATGGCCAGATTTGGTCATTGCAAGATGCTGATTCTGTGCATGTATATTATCATCATTAAGGCTTATGAACACTTTTATGGTAGCCATAGGTGGAAGAATAAGCCTCAAGTATATTCCAAAAACTTCACCAAATTTAGTCAATTTTGTATGAACCAGGAGCAGCAACAGACCATACTGACCACTTTCAGCATTGAAGGAGGTTTTTTTTTACTTGTTCAGCAGTGTGTCCAAAAACCTCATGTTCCCTAAATATGTAAAAATATTGCCAAATGGTCTTTTATTCAAATAAGTTGCATTGAATTTGTAGTATTTCAGTTATTTCAATGATTACATGGTTTTCTTGCATGAATCAGTTTATGTCAAATATTATCAGATTTGATGATGCCTTATGTCAATGGTGTTTCTGTTAAGATGATATATTTTTGCCAAATTCTGAAAGCTTTTGGATGTACAAACCATTATGCATGCACATTTAAATGTGAAGCATGTAAAAATCCTTATCACAGTGTGTTTTTATGGTTTTCAATTGTTTTGATTAAAAGATGCATACTTTTAACTGAACAGAAAATAACTGTAATGGTCTGTAATTGAATATAATGCCTTTTTGTTTTAGAAATACATTCCATGTAAAGTGTTCTGTTCAGTTGATGAACTTTTTACAGAATCCATTAGCCTTAGGCTGTAATTTATGTTTCAAAAAGAGCTTGTGTTATGTAGTGATTAATGCTTTTGCACAATCAATTTGCATGCATAATAGAATAGTATCATACATACATTGGCCAACATTACCTGTTAAATGTTGTCCCATTTTAATTTTTTAATTCTGAATGCAGCAAAACCTTAAAGGAGACAAATCTGTAATTCAGTATCATCCACAGTCTTCAACATTGGAAACATGACTTGTTGGTCAATTCAAATCTACATTGATGTTGTTACATAATAAAAAGATAGGCTTCTGATATCCAAAATATAAGACAAAATTTTAAAATTCACACACACAACACATGCCAGAATACTTTCAAGCACCATTTGTAATGAAGCAACTCAATGAACAAGGCTTAACATATTCCACAGGAGAATACTAACGGTGTTGACTGGAATAACCAGACTGCCATTCAATTTGGACTCTTCGCATATTTTGCCGAACATAGCTGATTAGAAATTACTGTAAAAACAGAAACGATGGAAAGTAAATCAGTTTATATACATTCATATTACATTATTACATGTATATGTGCTGCAACCCATTTGTGTCCATTTCTAGGTGCCAAAGAATACAGATTTAGCTACTTTAAATTGTCTGTTCATCCTCAAAGAGAATTTACTAACATGGAGACATATTGTGACAGACATGGCTAAGTGAAGAAGATAAAATAAATTTTTCGTGGATTTGGAGAGTATTAGGTAGAATAGTGAAAAATCCCCCTCTTATTATCATTGTTAATCTGTACAGGAAAAATGATAAAATTTCTGACAACTATAGAGACTGTCAGATCTGATATTGGTGTAATAGAGTTAGTATAATGAGGTTATTTGGCCAGATTGGTTATGTAATGAATCATCATTGTCACCTTGCTAGGATTACCCTGTATTACCGATAATTGATCACCAGTCAACATTACAGCACATAGGAAGCACATAAAACACTTTTGCTACAGATATCCTTTGATTCTCACTAGTTTGTCTCCAAATGGTTTGAAATGTGTAAAAAGGGTTTCCTTGTTAAAAGTCTTTAAATAATTGATAAGAGATTATATAATGCATGCCTGGCAAAAGAAATGTTTGGAACTGGTGTCAGTAATTCCTTGTTTTCTGTGAATCATGCAAGATGTGGAAATCACCAGATTTCTTTTATTTGATTTGGGTGGATTAAGTGAGGTGCCTGGTGTCGGCTGAATTGAAAATGAAAGATTTAATGTTGATAAGAGCTCTGATCATGCAACAGGCTACCTAAATTTGGTTAAGAAATAAATCATTATAATATGCAGTTTTTGAAAGGTATCATGATAGAAAGATTGAACTGTCATGTTCTGTGGCCTTATAGAAGGTTTTTATTGATTGGAAAAAACACACTAAATGTTCATAGATAAATTACATTGATTTTTTAATTTTTGAATATTTGATTCCAATGTTATACCTGAAATATCATGGGTTTGAGTTTCTGGGCGAATCTAGTTTTTCTATGGATCTTCAAGCTGGGTTTCCACATCAGTGATGCTGATCATGGCAAGCATCAAGTCATAGTGATGGGATGTAATACAAATGTTGGTAATTAGAATAAATGTAAACAGTAGCATCTGCATCACTGTTCAGGCAAATTTTCCCCCATAGCACAAGACGTATGCCCATCTCCATTAGCATAGCTGGTGAAGAAAATAAGACATTAAACCCAATTTCATTATTTGGATCACATTGGCCCATTATGTTTCCAACCTTTGGTACTGGAAAGGAATCACAACTTCTAAAGAAGAACAAATATTTTATATACTTGTATATCATAAAGAATTAGATTTATCCTGGCTCAGCAATACATGCATACTATTTTTTTTTTATAGTAGTGGGTAAACAGTCGATTTCCACCTATAAACTAATCTGGGTATTCAGGAAGATGATTCATGGTTTTTTTTGTTGTGATATGTGGATATTTCTATTTCTCACAGTTTGGTCAATGTTCATTCCTCATTATTGTCCCCCATTAAAATTGGCATGTCTGTCTATCAGTCCATTGGTCTGTCCGTCAGTCCTTCCGTCACACTTTCTGGGACACAATAACTCTCTTTCTAATTCAGCTAGAATATTCAAACTCAGTTTAACCAGAGTGATAAGCAATTTGATTGGCTGAGACTTTGGAACACAACAACTCTCCTCCTAATTGAGCTAGAATGTTCACATTTGGTGTTAGTCTCGGTCACCCAGAACCCCCTAGTCTTCAACGCACGGAGGGTCTGGGTCTGTTCTCAATTATTGACGAAAATTACTGGATAATCTACCACATAAAAAACCAAACTCCCGGTTACGCATGGGCAATGGAACCTTTTGGCTAAAGTCTCGGTAAGTGATAGATATTATGAAGTCGGGCCGATTTTGATAGATTCTATAAAGCGGGGATAAAATATATCCCACAATTCACTTGGCATATCTATTATTCGAAACAAAATAGAGACGACACAACAGCATGCATCGCGATTAAAGAGATTGTGAGAAGCCCTACGTTTGATTCATTACGAGAGAAAATTACCATTTCCATTAAAACCTATAAAACAAAATTTTAGAGAGTGTCATTGTTGACAAACGAGCTGTTTTGATAGATTCAGTACGGGGTAACTTAAAAGACTGGATAATCCAGATAATGACCGACTTTCTGTCAAATTTTGAGGACCCATCCAGACTAATATTCGTAGAATATTTGTTTGGATGATAAGAGACTAATTTGGTGTAGGTGTTCAATGGGTAAATGCCTTGATGGAGTTCAAAGATGAGAATTTTCTGGTTAGTGTAAGCAAAGATAAGCAATCTCATTGGTTGATTCTTTGGAGAACGATAACTTTGGTTATAATTAAGTGAGAGTATGAAACTTGAGTATAGATTCATTACATCATTACCTTGACTATTGACCAAGTTCGATGAGGAGAATTATCTGCTTAGGCTTAGCAGAGCTAAGCAATTTATTGGTCGATGCTTTTGGACAATTAAGATAACCTTGATTCTATCTGATAGAGAGTGACGAAACTTTTGTATAGTTTGAGTGCTCGATACTTTTGAAGAAAATGAATAAGTCGATTTTCAGGAATATTGAAACGAAGCTGCCCGACAAAATGTCCACTCATTGTACGCAAATTGTGTACACCTATGCAATTCAAAGGTTGTGGACCCTCTAGAGGTCACAATTTTGATCTGATTTTGGTGAAACTTACAATATATTTATATATCCCAAAGATTTCAGTTCCCATGGATAGTTGCAAATTTCAGACCATAACTTCTAGGATTGTGGGCCATGATTATACGAAAAATCACGTTTCGTTTTTAGCTTGTTCTCTATCCATCACTTGCAAAATGTGGGCATATCTTACCTGGCAACTGCTGGTTATCTTTGTTTTTTTATTCTTAAATACTTTGTAGCTTAAGAAAACACAATTCCATGGATAAACAAAATACTCTTATTTGGAAGTTGAGTTACCATTGTTGGTCACAATATGCAGTGAACAGATATATGATACTGTACTGCATTATAAACTGTTAATCATTAAAGATACACTATAGGAGTTATTAAATAACAAGCTGGCAGTTCTCACTATAATAGTTAAAACTGATAATGTAAAGGCAATTTGCTGAAAATTTCAGTCAAATTGATCCAATATGAATCGAGAATTAAGCGAATGAAAGTTCTGCCTAGATTTGATCATCATTACTAAAGTCGGTACGACAAAAATCATAGTCTCCATTATCCATTTAATCATTAAATTAAGAAGAAAAGTTATGTAGAAAATCGGATCATAATCCAACAAATATTGCAGGCTAGAATAAACATAAAGAGTTGATTATGGTCTGGATAAATTAATAAATGTCTAATTAATAGTTTATATAATAACATTCTAGGCATAAAGAAAGACCTACAATATGCCCATTTAGCTCTTGCATAATGATTTTAGAGTAAAAACTCTTCACACTAATTTGATAAGAAGACTAATTGATTATTGCTCATTTGAGTCAAAACTTCTTTGAGAAGAATGAATATTGGTCAAGAAATTCTTGAAATGTAGAATTGAATTGATGAATGCAAAGAGTCCAGTTAGAATTCCATTTCCTTTTATAGAAAATGCTTGATTTATTTCCTGTAATTTAACAGATATCAAAGTATTGGGCTTGTTCACAGTTAATAATACAGATTTGTATTATGATATCAGGGCAATTTCAATTTTCCTTTAACATTAGGATAATTGAAGACACCTCCACTGGTGTGATGGGATTTAAGTCAAATGTAGCAGCAAAAAGACTTGGTGCTGGGCAATGACAGTTAGGAATGTCATAATGATTTGCAGCAGTGTCCCTTAAGGGTATGCTTTATGGAATCCAATGATGTATTTTCCCCAACAGAGTCATAACTGTAGTCAAGACACAAAACTAACACAAAATGTCAGTAGAAAAATATTGCAACATGAGTCATATTTCAGCATTTGCTTGTTAACTGTAGAAATTGTGGTCTGTAGGGACAGTTGAGACTGGACATGAAACGTTACTCCCAAACAGCTGGTGATATTTTGGGTATCCTAGATTAATTTGAGATTCCTGGGTTAATAGTTAGTTATGGTTTGTAAAAATGTGTCTAGTATTTCTCAAGGGATGATTAGTATCTTTCCCCATTGTTGTAATAATATAGTATGACTATCAAATATTACAGTGTCAGACAACAAATAGCAAAGTTTTGTACCAACTGTTAATGGTTAGATCTATCCAGAAAATTGAGTTCTGGGTACTCATTTGGAAATTAGACTTACCTTATCTATATGGTGTCATTTGAAATATTAATTTGATATTGCATCTTTTACAAAGCATGTTGAAAACGGTAAATAACCAGATTAATGTTGATGTAAAGCCATCAAAAAGCTTGCTGAAGAGTAAATTAGATAAAACTGCTGGTTGATTTTGTAAGATGTTTACTTGATGCAAGAGATTTGAGGATTATATGTATTTGCATGAGGTATGGCCTAGCTGTACTTACGATTAGTGGTCACACTTCAGAAGTACAATTTGTAACAGAATTTTACACAGTCTGCCCTGATAAATGTTCCTTGAAATGTTCAAGATAAAATACATATTTTTCCAGGTATAGTATTTGCTTGTAAAATCTGGTAACAAAAAATTAACAGTAAGGTTTATGTGAATTTACTTAAGTTTAATAGATAATTTGTTATGATAATCCATTTATTATCAGTGAATTACACATATGTTCATTGTGGATTTCTATTCAAACCAGCTAAATATAAAAGAACTGTAATTGTACTTTTCCTTATGTTACTACCTGCCAGTATGTATTATAAACCTCAATGGAGTCATCCCAAGCTTGATTAGGCAGCAGTGGTGTGGTAGGACGGTCTCAGCTAGATAGGGGTTCAAGATTTTTAAGTGGTGCCCTTGTGAGGATTAGTAGCTGCCAAAGAAATCCTAAACCAAACAACTGTACATCTGATAGAAAGGTGTGAGAAAATCAGATGGGGTCTGGGCAGTGTTGTGAGCTTCTTTCTAAGCCTCTAGGCCCTAGACATATTTTAGATTTTGAAACGGATTTGCTGTTACATTTTTTCCCTTAGCTATCAGTTGAAGTATCATTTAGGTGTCGAAATACAGTGGGATTTAAAAGCCTACTGTTCTGTACCATCCAAATGACTATACACTATTGTAATCAGAAACCAGCATAGAACACAGGATCTCCTGATTAGTGAACCAGCACATTGAACAAACATATTTTACACCAACTTCTTCTAAGGCAAATATTTTGGACCTAAAATAGTATTTTGTAAGAATGTTGTCTTTGTCTGTTCTTTAGTCCTTACATTTGACAATGGAACATTGGACCTTCATAGTACATTTCCACTGATTAAAGTCCAAAGCTATTTGCATTTTTTTTTCTCATGAGATACATGTACCAAATGCACTCAAATTGCTTCCCCCTAACCCAAGGGGCCACTTTAAATTTGGTAGTCTCTATTACATGAAATTAACATTATTAGAAAAATGAAAGTTGAACAAAACAATTCTGTCATGGATACTAGAAATTAGTATGGTACATATTATTACATAGAGTACATATCATTACATATAGTGTACATATTATTATACTTTTACATTAACATTACATATTTACTGACTCTTTATACCATAGGGTGGATGGATAGAAGAATGAAAATTAATGGCCATTGTTTCAAATGTCATGCCAGTTGATTAGAAAATACTGATCTTTTCCTAATATAAATCAATTTTCTACCAAATATTTTTATCCCACATTGAGCTGCACTTCTTGTCTCTCGGAATAATACGGAATGAAATTGTATTTTATGAACTCTATAGAGCTTAGCAAATTGTCATTTCTCTTGCCCTTGCTTGACATTATTGCAGCTTTGTCACACAATTGAAGGCTTTTCATTGTGGGGATAGTCATAACCATTCATTAAGATTCATTAATAATGATTATATGAAGGTGAATAAGAACTTGTGTCACATTCGTTTGTCTCTATCGGGTATAATAAAAATTGTTGCGACTGAGACTAATGTTACATTATGACTTCCTGGAGACTCCTTTCCCTTACAACCAGATGTTTGGGGAGAAAATAACAAATTTGAAAAGCTATGATTTATGAGATAGCTATTTGGATTTCAATTTTTTTTACCTGCACGTCTGTGGTCCTATGTTGTAAGTCTGGACCATTTTTTAAAAACATTTGAAAAATAGTTTTTAATTACAGAGTTAATGCCCATGTCAACCTTGTTTGCTTACTTGTATGTTGTCATCTTTCCTTCTAGTCTGGAGGATTAGTGCATAGGGGTGTCCATCAAATGGGCACCAAACCAGGCCCAAATTTTCAAGAGTAAGTCTTTAAATGAGTGTAGAATACAGTGCCAGGTAGTAATCAGTTCACTGCTGGTGTTTCTTTTTTCAATATATTCAAGGTCAGTTGCCAAATAGGCATATTTACCCTGAATTGAATACACCTCTACTTTAGAGCCATAACTATCCTATGGTTCATTCTTATATCAAGACAACATGACTAAAATTAACGAAACTAATTACTCTTTCAATGAAAATGTAAATTTTCTAAAATTTACTTTCATCCTTTGTGACCAGAGGGTTCAAAATGTCAAATTTGCATTTCTTTGTGCTAGGGAGATTAACGCATTACACACCAGCATAATATATAAAAACTAAAGAGAAACTAAAAAGTTGTCTTTTGGTCGTCTTTGCTTTCTAAGCTTACTTGAAAAAAATCTAGCATAACATCACCAAAACACTTTTAACCCCCATTTTAAAACATAAAATATTTCTGAATTAGTTTGTCTGACGAATGCTTTATTTGTAATGAAACTAGTTATCCACAAAACAATTGAATAATTTTGTGGTTGGATTCCAGCTTGTAGGCAATATGGATTTCCACAAAAAAAAAAATTAATAGGTAACAAAGAATCTGACAATGTGTTGAAATTTGTCAAAATATTTTATGAATCGGCAAAATTTGTCTATTTTTGGATTGATTTTGGAGTTTCTTTGGTATGTATTGGACCAGAACTTCACGTTTTAGGATTTCTATGAAACTGAAAATATTTGTTTACATCCCAAAGATCCTGGTTACTTTGAAGTCCAAAGTTTGGACTGTAACTTCCAGGATCAGTGGATTGTGGCGCTTGATTCTAGGAAACACTGCATTCTATGCGCCCACATTTTCATGTGGATGTATTATTTCTGCCCTGTCTGTGCGTTCGTCCATGTGTCCTTTATTGGACTTTAATCAAACATGAAATATAGGTTTATATCCTAAAAATATTGGTTCAGTCCGTTGTTGGCATTCATGGATTATAGCCCCTGATTGTATGAAAAATCATATTTATAGCCTGTGGACCCAAAGGTCAAAACATTATTCCAATTTTCATGAAACTTAAAATACATGTTTAAAACCCAAAGATCTTTTTTCGTTTCAATATTCGGACCTAACTTCATACACCTTATCTGTCATCATTAACATTCTACATTTTCAACCTTGTTTCATTAATAACAGTCTGACTTTCAGTCAAATTAGATTGGTATGTTGCTAGGGTGGTCCTTCTTCAGATTTTTTAAAATCGGGTTGATCAGGCCTATATAAGACATTTTCGGAATTCTTTGACTTCTGCAAAACCACATCTTGGAATTCAAACAATGTGTAAGTGTGACATCATCTGTTATATGTTTTAATTCAACTTTAAACTATTTAAAATACACAGTTGTTCAAATATTTAGATTTTGAAAATTCGATGAAATGTCATCCCATGATAAAGTCACAGAAGTCATATGCATAATTCATTCAAAATCACAGTAATTTTTATTATGTATTTTTGATTAGATACGTCTGTGACCTTGCTTGACTCTATCAGAAATTTATTTCTAAGTTTTGACATTTTCAATTTTGTTTTTCTCAGTCGCCAGTCTTCTAATCAGAGAGAACGTCTGTCCAATTTTTTTTATGAGCTTCGATTGTGCCTTTTGTTCAAAATTACAGTTATGAAGTTATAATGATTTTCTGTTGATAAAATGAAACCAGTTTTTGTCCCAGGGGTATTGGGTATTTGTTAGACATGTCTAAATTGTTTTGTGAGTGATTAAGATAATTAAATTAAGAGTTTTCAGTATGAGGAATTGAGACCAGTTTATGGAAATTCAAAACCTTAATTGGCAGGAACTGTGAGGATTGTATCATGCTAAAAATGACCACAGGCACATTGTAGTTAATTTAAAACATGAAACAACCTGCATTGTTGTTTTATTTGCAAATTTTAGAATGACTTCTCTTTTAAAGGAGATCACAGGTTCATAATTTGTTTTGTCTTTACCTGGGTAAAGAGACATAATGATAATGATTGCAAGACTATTGTCTTTTAGTGATGGGGTTGGGATCAAGTTAGCATACAAACATTCACTCTAAAAGCAGAAGATCTGTGAAATGTTGTGGAAAAATGGCATGAAATCACATTACAGAGGGACACGACCAAAAATTAAATTTTCTTCAAAATTATACCTCACTCTGATGGTTTTATTAAGGCTGGGCAGGAGGTTATATTAATACCTTGTTAATTGGTAGTCTGCACTCTTCTAAAGATTAAGTTAAGACACTTCACATTGACTCAATAATAAGATCATATAGCCCATGTATAATTACCTCATAAAATCATAATGAAATGTCTTAACTTGTTACTACTCAAGCATCAAAGAATAAACGATGACTCAAAAATGTCCACCCAGCACATTTCTATGGTGCATTTCAAATTTCATGCAATATTGGACTATATTTTTCACTTACTTAAAAATTTTAATAGCTTTGTTTACTGATAATAAGATCCAAATAAGCAA
The DNA here is from genome assembly GCA_036850965.1 of Patella caerulea. Classification (NCBI taxonomy): domain Eukaryota; kingdom Metazoa; phylum Mollusca; class Gastropoda; family Patellidae; genus Patella; species Patella caerulea. Next base: position 23,284,363 of record JAZGQO010000011.1, read on the forward strand.
ATTATTATTAGAAATGAAACTATCTGTTTCAAACTGTTTGTTATAATTCATTAGAAATGACATTTCAAACTGTTTATTATAATTCACCAAGGAGTATGAAGCACTTAGTATATCCCAAAGCATGTAAATCAAATGTTTCTAAGTAATTTGAGCATATCGATAAATATATAATTCTTAAGTCATCTTTACGTTCAGTTATGTTAAATCAAGACCTTACATTTGACCAAGGTTCAAGAGATTTTCAGTTTATGATTGATTTTCTATTTTTCTAATCCTTGTTAATGTGAAGCACTTAAAACTTGTGTGATTTTGATGTATTAAGTGGCAAGTTAGATGATGCCAACAACTTGTCCTTGTATCAATGCCACCAATAATGTTAATTGAAAGATTTAATTAAACTAATAGTATCATTAGTCTGGTTTCCTATAAGCCATAAGTCTGGCAATATCAGGAAGGTACTGTTGGGTATTGCTATTGGAGTACCGATACCATCTCTATTGATTTTGTTGTGAGCTAGGGATTGTGGTGTATGTGTGTCTGTCATTTTATTTGCTGTTCGATTCAACTATAAGAATGGGAAATAAAGTGCTTCATAACACATCTTAAACATTGACTGATCTAGCAAGTATGACACATTATATAAAGGAATAGTACATTAGGATCTGGGATTACTGTAACATTTTCTTCATTTGAAATTATTTAAAGGGTGTTACAAGCAGCCCTAACCCCACCCCCACCTCCAAAGACTTGTACCCCACCCCTTGCTGAAGTATATTTACTACAAATTAAATATATGTGTATTAAAGTAATGGTGCACTCCTGATCATTGTCTGCAATTTAAAACCATCAGACATGGTCCAAATTCTGACAATAAATGTTAACATATTATCAAAGGAATAAGTCTAGAATGGATGATGAAGGTTTAAATTAACATTTTCTGACAGGTTTTGGTAAATAGTCTTGATTAGGAGGTGGTAGGAAGTGTAATTGTGTTAACTGGTAGGTTATGATGATATGTACAGCGAATAGTTTTTAGTGTGCTACTTGAAGGATGTGTATCTCATAAATTTTGGTGGCCAACCTCATACAAATTTTGGTCAATGACATGACTGTTTGTTTTTCTGTCTGTGGTGAAAAGCATTTAGCCCAACAAAAATTGAGGGAAAAGTTGGAGCGGAGCAAAGAGACCAAAATTAACATGTATCCAGTTACATACACGTAAAGTAAATGTGATCACATCAGAAATTGTTTCGAGGAAGCCTACTGTATATATTTGTGGATTTTCAATCTATGCGGGGAGTGTATTATGTTGTCGCTTGTGTCTGTCAACAATTGGCTTGTTAACACAAGGCTGCACATTTTTATGAATTTCTTTAGCCTACACTTGCATGGCTACCTTTAAGAAGATAAGTTAGCCCGGGACTGTACAGCGCAGTGGACGCTTACGGCTAGCCCCCGGATCCATTCACTCTCTTTGATTTGTTTATGTTTGTGGTCTTTGAGTATGATGTCTTGTCCATATATTTGATTTTGTGTAAAATTGTGTGTGGTGCAACCCTCCTGCACTTACTATTAGACTATTCACTTTACTTTGTGGCCTTTCTAAAAACATGTACAGTGCACTCTAAAGATGGGACGAAAACATCAAGTAGCTAGCTATATAGAATTTGCTGAAACCTATGTCTGGGCAAAATTTCAGGACGTTAAATCCTATTTCATTTGATTTCAGTATGTCTTTTTGGAGTAAGGGATATAATTGTATCTTTTTATTTTGTGTAACATCAGAGCATGTAATTCTAAGTAAATAAGAAAGATTTGAATTTGTTTCTAGTAAACACGACTTAATATAAGATTGTCAACCGTTAAAAATAATTACAGCATTGGACATTTTGAGCAACTAGTTTGTCCAGTATGTAATCCTGCCCTGTCATATGTCTTCATTTAAAACTATTTTATGAGTAACTAACAATTTGATAATCAAATACTGTAATGTGAGGTGAGGAAAATATTTTTTACTCAGCTATCAAAAGTAAATCTTACTTGCCATTAATATAAGAATGTATGGCCCTCAGATAAACAGGCAGCCACTTCCATGACTATTTTATCATCATTGATTTGTACTTAAATAGACATTTTACAAACTTATAATTATGCTTCTAATATTGATAAGCAATACTGCGTGATTAGTTTCTACTTTGATTCGATGCAAGAAACATATATGAAATGATTATTGTTATCAATCAACATTAATGAGACAAACGGTTTGATAAAGTATGTGGTTAGGGGAAAATAAATGTTGATTGTGGAAATATTATTTCCTCTTGCGCACAAGCGTCAATGTTTATATACTGTAGTGGAATTGGTAATACCCCAGGGGACATAGCTATAGACAGGGTCTCTACCTTATTGCCAACTTTATGAGAATATTGCATGCTTTTCCTCGTTCTGGCTATCGATACAATCTGTTTGCCGTCGTTTGATATTTTCCTCAGCAACATTCTGACCGTACAAAAAAAATTTGCGTGGATAATTTAAGATTACAATAAAACTTCTTTCGCTTAACATACCCTTGGGCCACATAATCCTTAAATACCATATGTTGCATTAAATTCTCTTAGGTACTAGACTTTAAAGTTTGAACATAAGAAATGGAAAAAAGCTGAAATGGCAAATGAAGACACATCTATACATATCTTTTGTTTTATTTAACTTGATTGTGTATGCAAAATAAACAAAGAAGTGACAAAAGCATTTGACTTAGATATATTTGGTGTTGCCTAGTAGTATAGTATAGCTAGAGGTGTAGCTACAGTGCGGGAATGGGGTAACTAAATGGTTAGGGGTGAATGTGACCTCCAGCACCAGCACCTGTACTTTGATTTTGAAACCCTTGTATAAGCTTAGTTTTGATGTATACATTTTCTCTCGATTTAGACCAAAAATGTTCTTGTTGAATTATTGTTAGCTATTCTTCTCAGAATGAACCATTCCTTGTATATCATTAAATGTTACAAGGTTATTGTAATGATATCGCATTATTGATGCCATGCTTTCCTGTTGTTTAGGTTCTAGAGTAGCTTTTATTTAGGTGAATGTAGAGATTTGTTTTGAAATATTTATTCTGTAAACAAAATAAGCATTTTCATAGATTTATTATGTAAGGAATATACTGCACCTGAAAAAATCATATTTATCAATACAATGTTGTTTATTAATTTCATATGAACTTGTGGTTAAGAAGGGGGGTTGGGATGGCCTAGTGGTCTAGAAAGCCACGCTTCGACCTCTAGCTGGCCGGTCACCTCTGGCTTGCAGCTGTGGTTTCGAGCCCTGGTGTGAGCGAATGTGGCATGGAGATAGGGGCGCCTTCTCAACCTAGTGGGTTTCCTCCGGGCACTCCGGTTTCCTCCCACTGCTAAAGACCCCTACGCGCAAGGGAATTATTGAAATAAAATGAAACCATATGTTAGTCCCAAAATGACCTGGTTTGTGTCGAGTGGACATTAAACCCCATTTCTCACTCTCTCTCTGTGTGGTTAAGAATGTGTTTTTCTTTCATAAATCCAGAGAATAATTTTACATCCAATGTGTTACATCCATCTCTCAAAACTCTTTGCTCAGTAATTGAAGAGACAACTCATAATTTCTGGTAATTTCTATTACCTTAAATAAAATAGAAAGAAAATCGCAGAGGTAGACCGATTACTGTATAAATTCAAGAACATCCACAGGATTTTATAGCGGGGAGTCCACTTGTCTGATCTAAGGTTTGGCAATGAAGCTTGACTAGTACTTTGGATGGGACAGAAAAAAACCTGTGTATACCATTGGCAGAATGTTAAAGATTCTGTGACAGAAATCAAAATAAGAGTGGGCTGTATCACTGCTGTTATGGCAAAATTCCCCACATAGCACAATGCGTATCATTTGTTAGATTTGCTAAAACGAAACAGGAAATATTTACCTGCATACTGCAGATAATATGTACCCCTTGAGATGGACAAAGCGAATTTCATATCTTTTCACAGAATAATATGCCCTGAGGCTATACAGGTTATTTTAGGGGAAAATATTTACTATCATTCTCATTTTAATAATCGTCAATATGCTTCAGTGTATTTTTCTTGTTTATTGGGTTAAATGATTTATACATTTTACAATTTTTGAATGACCATACAACCAAACAAAATTTCATAATTTGAATTTCTTGGGTTAATCTATTAAATGATTTGTTGACCTTTAACATTATCCAGGGCATGAGAAATTTGACATTATCAGACTAGCCTTAAATGGTGGTGCCATGTCTCTGAATGTGTTCCAATTAAGCACAGTTCTCAGGGCCTATATTTTGATAATTAAGTTATATAATGGATTTAATCTATCAAGATGATTAACTGGTTTTAACCATGAGCCAGAAGGAGCCAGTAATAATCCTGATTATATTTTAAGAGTAAACATCAACTCACATCTTATTGGATAGGAATCAGCACAAGTGTTTTTTCTTCATCCTTTTCGTTATTTACAATGTTGAAACCACAAATAGACATGATGCCATATAATCTAAGATCAGATTTTATAGCCATGAAACCAATACTAGCTAAAGTCTACATCATATTGAAAAAGAAATCTAAATTGCTCTCATGTGACCATTTAATTACAGATTATGATGAACTTAGGCTTTCAGGAACATTTATAGATTTGAACAGACTCTTGATAAACAAAAATGAAAAAAGACTCAGGTATTAATACTTTATCAATAATTGTCTGCCGACAGGGTGAAGATTGCCAAAATTTAGTGGTGGGGACAGTCCATGTGCGGGTGACTATTGGTAAAGAGTGGGGTTGTTTCAAAATGGTGTCTAAATATGCATTCTCAGCGATTCTGTGGAGTTTTTCCCAATAACAAAATAGTTCAGAGCAGTTTTGTAATCGAAAAAGCATTGATAAAGCGTTTAAATATATTTAAAACTAAAGAACAGTATACTTATATTAACTCTGCCCGTTTCTTTTCCCCTTGTCTTCTTTCTGGACGGACTTTGACAGGTTTTGAAAAAAATGTCTTTTCCAATAAATTTCCTAAATTTCAAAACAGCAAAAATATTTCACTTACCTCTAATAATAAGTACACAATTCTTGACTCAGCTTTCTGTACGCCAAAAAATAGAGGGTTTGAGTCTTAAATTTTAGATTTAATTACCTATATTCCACATAGAGAGATAGAAACCAGTCTTTAAAAATAAGTTTATTTAGTATGGCAGCAAATCTAGAAATGAAGGGTTCCCCTGATATACAAACTAAATCCTTTAGTTAGGTGATTTATCATCCGGTATACCAGATAGAAATAAAATCTCTGTTATTCTTTAACCCTTTAATACCCAGCATATTAAATATGCACACCTACATGATATACATATTATAATTCCTTTGGAATATGTTACATATTTACTGTTATGATATGAATTATCACTAATCGGTCACCGGGTGCAGCTGTACAACTTCAAGGACCCTGGCCTCAAATGCATGGGACCAACTCTACACTTTCTGAAATGCCTAAAATGCTCTGGAATGATTTCAATTCCAAAAAATAAACAGTAAGCAAAACATCGGAAATAAGTTGTGGGGACACAGTATATCATGTCCCCATCACTAAATATATTGGTGTCCCCACCGGAATCTGGGCCCATGCAATAGAAGATAAGTCAATTGTAGATGAATCATTGTCATTTAAAATTTTCAGGGTTTTTTTTTGTTAAGATCTACATACGCATTTAAGAAAATACATTATGAAAACTTTTTATTAGTTTTTCATCAGTGGAAATTAATTTATTTCCTATTAGGAATACATTGTCTTTCTGAACAAAAAACATAACAAATGTTGCAAAATGGTAATTGTTCAGATTGAATTTACCTTCAAAACACAGAATGTTTATCATCACTGATTGCATTGTCTTCTCATATTAAAATCTTAGAATAATTTGAATAGAACAATACCCACAATTTCAGATGATTGTTTTGATTAAACAATGTTTCCAACGCAATTCTTTTTGAAACAAAAATCTTGAGATGGCACCAAGAACAACATGAACACTGGGTAAATAAACTCCGTTGGAGAGCATTGTTGTGGAAAATGCATGCAAGGTAATTAGAACAAACATTGCTGCCCATTTTATATTTGACCGCTGTGAGAACTAATGATTAAAAAACAATAAAGGTGGGGACCTGTCTCTTGGTTGACACAGCATTGATAGATTCTATAGCATGTGATTGATAGGTGCCTGAAAACAAAGAAAGTCGATTTTTCTCAGGAACTTATCAAACGTTGGAGGAGCAGAGACAGTTTGCCAGATTTTTGCTGTTGCTTGCCCTTCTATTAGCCCATTATTATCCACTAAGGTTAGGCAGGCAGACAAATTTCGCGATTTCCTCAGATGAACCTCACAGTACTTAATTTTGGTTAGAATGTAATTAACTTTCATTCACAAGCTCCATGATATGAATGTGACCAAGTTTTCGTCAAGTACAGCAAATTTTGACAGAAGGAGACCAAAATCACTCAACTAGTAGACTATTATATGAGCTACTTAAAAAATTCTGAATTATTATACACCAAAGATAAACATACAACATTGTTATGCCATGCAAATCCCTAATTGTCCGAGCTGATAATTACAAAAGGGAGCTTTCTGTCGTCTGGGACAGTCAACTATTGGAATAGAGACAATAGGCTCAATATTCTTTAATAGCCATATTCACTTGCTGGTTAGTCGTCTCCGTGTCCAGAGACAATAGACTGGAAATAAACAAGTGACTCTTACAAATCACATGGAGTTTAATGAAGCTATATTGAAGCTTCAGCTCATCTTAACTGCTCCATTGTCCACTTCAAACATTCCAATAATACTAATGTTCCAATTTTCATGATTATCTTGCTTCATACTATTTGCCCTTGCATGTCCATAAAATTTCGATAGAAAAAAATGATAGCACTTGTGTGCTTCTTTGAAAAGAATAGTTTTAATGAATTCCTGCTAATAACTTTGTGCTATCAAGTTGAAATTTGATGGCATGATTATATTGACATTGGAGTCAAGCATGCTTTCTAAGAAATGGCATTGCAAATTCTGAATAGTAGAAGAGGCTGAGATACATGATAAGAGGTTTCAAAAATTTTGTAAAAAAATGTTAGATTTGGCTCATTAAAGTTTAAATTAGGCTTCTGTCTTTATGATAATTTGATGGTTGTTTTATTATTACAGATAGATAATGCATGGGAATCTGATATAAAAAAATAATACCTAGCATATTCTATTAAAAGAACACAAGACGCACACCTCATACACACACAAATTCATAGAACATACAATTGAAATATTTGCCTAAAATAGAGACAAAATCTGTAATAAGGATCTATATTTTGTTTCTTTATTTACATTTTCGATAGCTAACACAACATGAAGATCTAACCAGTGGTTTTGGGAGGTTTGATATGACCCTATGATGTCAGACATTTGATTAGCATTGATGTTTCTTTGTGCATCACATGCCAAAAGCTTGCGTAACAAATTGTGTTATTGGCTAATCCCACACATCATCCAGAGCATGTCAATGATAACACAACTCTTCCAGGTTCTAGTGTAGTAAAGACAAGTAAAACAAAATTTTGAACATTAAAAATCGAAATGAAATATGATCTGTGTTTTATTAATCAGATTGGTATGATACCAAAATTTGTTTTACCAATGATGTTTAACCAAAATGTGTATTTTGGGAATTCAAACTAATTACCTTATTTATCATCCAATCTGGGTGAAATAGATATGAATTATTTAGATTAGTAAAAGGCAGAATCCTACTGAATTTCAGCAATTTCCATTAATTACTTTTAGAGTTTTGATCCTTGTTTCACTTTGTTGAACCAATTGTGAACGCTAGAAATTCCAAAGTTATCATTCAATGTGAGTTCCATTTAAATACATTATTGAAGCATAAACTGATGCATCTATTGAATTTAAGCAATTTCTGTTAATAACTTCTACATTTATGACCCTTGTTTCACTTTGTTGAATCTTGTAAACAATCAATCTGTATGAAATTGATATCAGTGTCTTGTAAATGCTCCTATTACATACACATGCATAATAAAATGACAACCTTTGTTAATTGCTCAGATGATTTAGCTGTGCCTGGCAACCTATCTTTTGGTGTTTGGTCATCCCACCATGTTTCTGTAAATTTAACAATGCAGCTAAATCCAGACTACTAGTTTTGTGTTACCACCTGTAGTAATGATGACCAAGGCTGAGCAGAACTATCATTTGCTTATTAACGGTTCATAGTGGATCAGTTTGACTGAAATTTTCAGCAAATTGCCTTTACATTAGCTACTTTTTAACTATTATAGTGAGAACTGCCAACTTGTTATCTAATCTCCCATAATGTATCTTTAAGCAAGGTCATTATAATCTGATATCATTTGATAACTTTGTATTTACAAAACACAATCTACTGGGATTTATTCTAAGGTTATGATCACTGAATTGATTTTTATACGCCCACATTTTCATGTGGACGTATTATGTCGTCGCCCCTGTCCATCCGGACGTCCGGACATCCGTCCACAATTTGTTTGTGGACTCTCTACAGGTCACAATTCTTATCCGATTTTGACGAAATTTGAAATATAGGTTTATCCCCAAAAGATCTCGGTTCCTTTCGATATTGGCATGTATCGGATCAAAACTTCATGGATTATGGCCCCTGATTGTACGAAAAATCACATTTTTAGCTTGTGGACACTATAGAGGTCACAATTTTGAACCGATTTTGATGAAACTTGACATGCATGTTTGTAACCCAAAGATCTTGGTTCCTTTCGATATTTGCAGCTATCGGAATGTAATTTCCTGAATTATGGCCCCTGATTGTCCGAAAAATCACCCTTTTTAGCTTGTGGTCCCTCTGGAGGTCACAATTATTATTCGATTTAAAAAACCGTTCGATTATATCACCGTTACACCCTAAGGAAGGTTGAGTTCGAATTTCGGGAAAATCGGACGAAAATTGCCATACAAAATGGCCGCCGTTTGTACGCGAATACTGTTAAAAAATGGTATATCAAGGTTGTGGACCCTGTGGAGGTCACAATTTTGATTCGATTTTGATGAAACTTGAAATTCATGGTTATAACCCAAAGATCTTGCTTCCTTTCGATATTTGCGCATATCGGATCGTAACTTCCTGAATTATGGCCCCTGATTATACGCAAAATCGCCTTTTTTTTAGCTTGGAGGTCACAATTATTTTTCGATTTAAAGAAACGTTTGATTATATCATCGTTACACCCTAAGGAAGGTTGAGTTCGAATTTCGGGAAAATCGGACGAAAATTGCCATATAAAATGGCCGCCGTTTGTACGCGAATACTGTTAAAAAAATGGTATATCAAGGTTGTGGACCCTGTGGAGGTCACAATTTTGATTCGATTTTGATGAAACTTGAAATTCAAGGTTATAACCCAAAGATCTTGCTTCCTTTCGATATTTGCGCATATCGGATCGTAACTTCCTGAATTATGGCCCCTGATAATACGCAAAATCGCCTTTTTTTTAGCTTGGAGGTCACAATTATTATCCGATTTAAAAAAACGTTTGATTATATTACCGTTACATAGTAAGGAAGGTAGAGGTCGAATTTCGGGAAAATCAGACCAAAATTGCCATACAAAATGGCCACCGTTTGTACGCGAATACTGTTAAAAAATGGTATATCAAGGTTGTGGACCCTGTAAAGGTCACAATTTTAATTCGATTTTGATGAAACTTGAAATTCATGGTTATAACCCAAAGATCTTGGTTCTTTTCGATATTTGCGCATATCGGATCGTAACTTCCTAAATTATGGCCCCTGGTTATCCCCCTTTCTTTAGCTTGTGGTCCCTCTGGAGGTCACAATTATTATCCAATTTAAAAACACGTTTGATTATATCACCGTTACACTGTAAGGAAGGTTGAGTTTGAATTTCGGGAAAATCGGACCAAAATTGACAGACAAAATGGCCGCCGTTTGTACGCAAATACTGTTAAAAAAATGATATATCATGGTTGTGGACCCTGTATAGGTCACAATTTTAATTCGATTTTGATGAGGAAGGTTGAGTTCTAATTTCGTGAAAATCGTACCAAAATTGCCGGACGAAATGGTCGCCGTTTGTACGCGAATAGTGTAAAAATATGGTATATCATGGTTGTGGACTCTCTACAGGTTACAATTCTTATCCGATTTTGATGAAAAGTCACATTTCTAGGTTGTGTACCGTCACACCATAATCATTGTCGGTTTCGAATTTCATTAATATCAGACTGGAACTGACCAACTAAATGGCTGCTCCCAATACAGTATGAAATACAGGACTTAAAGATGTAGGAAAAATCACTTTCGGTATTGCTTGTTCTCTGTCCATCTCTCGAAAATGTGGGCGTATCCTGCCTGGCAGTGCCAGCCTATCTTTACAACTTATATTGCACTTGACAAAGCATGTAGCATTAACAGTGGAGTAATTCTTTTCTAATATTTTATTGCAATTAGCACATAAAAAATAATTTGCCTTTTCCTATTTTTGACTTGGCAGTTTTTATTTACCTGTATATTTGATCTGACTTTGTTTTTGTATCAGAATTGCACATTGCAGCCAAAGATATTATTTCACAGTAACATTGACAGTTAACAATTATTACTTCATATTTGACTACCAATTCTATAGTTTTAACATCGTTATAAATGTCCACTTGTGACTTGGATATCTAAATCCATTTAAAATGAATTGATTTATTTGCATGTGGCATCAGTAGCAGTAATTTGAGATTTCAAATATTAAACATTAAAGGGGTTATATGGTTTGTCAGGAAACATTAAATCTATATCTATTTTATTTATTTATTTTGAAATGTATTATATTCCTCGTTAAATAAATAGATTATTTGACATTTCAACTGATTTATATATGATATTACTTCTCTCTCTCTCGTTATATGATGGTTATTTTTGTATGAGTAATTCTACCTTCCATTTGGTATTATGTGTCTTTTTATTACACTTCATATAATAGCCTGTTGGGATAAGCTAAAAGGAACCGTCATAACAAAATTGTTCGCAACCATAGAAATGACAAATGTCTTCATTATGGCCAAATTTTGAAGAGATGTTCAAACAGTGAGAAACGCAAATCAACATTTCTCACTTCTTTTCCAATTTATGCCGGCACTATTTCGGTGCAGATTGTGTTTTATGAGTGTTGATCCGTGAAATTTAATCAAAGATTGTTTTCTTAGAGGCTAGATGGCAAGTTTGTGAAAATTACTGTTTGTCTTGGTAGTGATGCAGAATTGACCTATTACCCCTGTGTATGAATGGACTCAGCCACGCATGTTGAGAGTCAGAGAGGAGGATATGAATGAGCATTGTGAAAGACATGAATTGAATTGATCTTTACTGAATGACTGAGCTCTATCTCTCCATTCTCTTTCTTAAATCCGATAATCATTTTCAATCCTTCTTTTCATTTTGCTGTGAGGGTCTTGAATTCCTCTCAAGACAACTGGCATCATTACACAATAGTTCCCCCAGTCTAGACACCTGCACCACCCTACTAGAGAACAGTGGAACCTGCCATGCTAGAGACCAAAAAATTGTGTTTAGTATTGACTTGCATCGCAGTGTTTAGAATTGTCATAGTGTTAAACTGTGAGCAGCTTATATTAAAATCTCTCTTTAGGGAGTATTATATATACTAACTTTGATAATATTGAGTGAAAGAGGTGTCTGCAAAGAGGAGAGCTTTCATCGTCATAGTAATTGATTGGAAAAAACTGGTATATTTCCTTCTTTGGACAATTGATACAGCACAGCATACATGTTGACAGTTTAGATTAAGCTGCAGTTTTTCATATTGTAAACAAATTCCGTTGATGTAATTTACGTAAAGTGGTGTGTACCCATGTGCTTATGTTGTTATAATAGGAGGTATTGGTAAACATTTGAAGTTGTTCCAAAGGTAAGCTTACATTCACTGTATTGTCCAATAATGTTGACATTTTATTTTTATCATTTTAGCTGGTGAATTGTAAATATTCATTCATCATGATAGTCTGAAATTTGTATACCATATTTTTAGGGTTTTAGTGAGGGGATTTGGGGCAAAATCACATTTGATGTAGGCCTACACCAATTTGGAGAGACATATTACCATCTCAGGAAATGATCATTTACCATTCCCATTGACAAACGTGTTTCTTGTTTATTATAATATGTTAGTGGGTAAAAAAAGTGTGCTACTTGCAGGATTGTAGACAGTGGTGGGTGTAAATGCCAGCAGGACTCCATCAAACTATGCTTTGACTTACAGTAGGGATTGCATTAATAAATGGATGGAAAGAAATGTAATGAAAATCATAATGAATTAAGATGATGAATAAAGTCCCCTTAACATTTTTACTCCAAGAAATACACATCATTTGAACACTGTAACTCCCTTTGATTTTCTACATGAAAAAGGAATTGGATAGTGAAATTTAGTGTCTAGCTGGATACCAGATTTGCAAAATAGTTACAGTTACTCAGTATAAGTGAAATGAAATGAAATGGGGTTTAACGTCCTACTCTTTTACACCAAACCTGGGCTAATGGAAGACGGGTATACGCCATTCAGTGTGCAATGAGGGAAATTTTGCCTACGGCCTACTCTTATGTCGAATTCCAACTGCCAAGGGATCTTTATGTGCACTCCAACGCGTACATGGGACCTCAGTTTTTCGTCCCATCCGACGACTAGGCAGCTGTCCTTGTCAGGCCCTCCTTCTGCATCACTGACAAGGGGAAATCACGCCGGAAAATTGAGATGAACTTTCTCGGCCAATGCAGGGATCGAATACCCGACCTCCAGGCTAGCGAACCAGCGCCTTATCCACTTAGCCACGTATAAAACTGGTTCATATAGACCTCATATCAATATCATACTCACCATTGTAGTTCTGCCTTTAGAGAAATGGTATTGCAAGGAACATTCATTCAGATGCTATACAAAACCTAGAAATCAAATGCTTTCATTACCTGCCAAGTACCAAAGAATAAATATTAGCAGCTATAAGCGTATGTTTTATTGCCTGTCAACATCTTTTCAAAATAATTATCAAAAAATTATTTTATGAAAAGTTTAAATCTCAATCAATGAATCAGTAACAGAATTTTGGATTTGAAATTTTGAAGTTCCATTTTTCTGCATATAGTATAATCACTTATCTTATAAAATGACAATTATGAAAAAAAAAGACAATATTAAATGTAGGCATATTATGTTGTCACCAATGACCGCCAGTCCGTCAACAGTTGGTATGACGCATTTGGGTCATGAGAGCACAACCCTTCGATTTTCAAATTTGGTTTGAAGAGTGGGGTCATGTGATGACAAACCCTTGACCCTGCATGTTTTAAGATTAGAGATGGTACTATATAGTTCTTTCTGGCAGAATATGATGCAAATCAGGAAGTACTCTAATAAGCATAACTCAATTTTTTCTTCCCACTTCTAAAGAATTAAACCATATGTTAGTCCCGAAATGACATCATTTGTGTTGAGTTGACGTTAAACCCCATTTCTCTCTCTCTCTCTCAATTTTTTCTTCAAAACAACAATTGATTATTGTTATTTACTACATTTCTGCCACATCCAACTGCAATAAAGCATATAATTCTATCTCTTTTCAATCGAAAAGATAATCACTGCCTTCGCCCAACATTATAAAATGTAAAGGGTTTGACATATTTATGTCATGAAGGCGAGGCTGAATATATGTCGGACTGCCGGAAATGCAGTCAGGCAGCAAGCATTTCAGACACTGGTCAAGGAGATAAATAGAACTGGCCAGATACTGTTCTTCGCCAAATCACCAGCTTATCCAAACAAAGATGGGTGTGTCAAACGAACAGAGTGAATGTATTTTTTCGTCGCATGAGGGCAGACCAGAGTTAGGGGGGAGGGGGGCAAATGCCACTGCATCCAATCATAGCTAAAAACGAAACACATCAGTAGGCTACATCTCAATGTTTTTAGCAAAGTTCTTGTAGCTAGATGAACCTGAATGCTAGCTAGATCCTTATTAAATTTGGTCCATATCCAAGTTTTCTATAATATTTCAAATGTTAACATATAGAACTCAAACTAAGTCAAACTGTTTCATTTCTATGTTACATTGACAGTATTCTTTGACTGGATTAACAATAATCACTCCCGTGAGTCGAAATACTGTCTGTTTGTCCAATAATAGCGTAATGTAATTTCCACAGAAATTGCTTCAAAATCACATTTATATCTTCCTTGGCCAACATTGATTGCCTTCAATACTGTCATAGGAAATAAACATTAGCTCAAAATTGATTGTCAAATTCATAAATGAAATGAATAATATGTATTTGATGAGGTTTTGCCTGGTACCATTATCATCTTATAGGCTACCAAAAAGCAAGTTAAAAGCTCATTAGATGTAAATTAAGCAATCGTATCCTTGGTGGAAATTGGTCAAAAATCAATTTGTTGTATGTGGTACTGTTTGTATGAATTGGTAGCTTGCCACTCTATTTTATATGTAGAAAATTCTTTCTTGAAGTTAACCGCACTTGATGTGTAATCCCAGAGAGGGAATTTGATATTTTTTGCTAGATTTAGTGATTATTTAAGAGATTTATATGGTAGCCAATATAAGTAATCAATACAACTTTATTGGTTACTGTCACTTATTGGTGAACTACATACAGCATACTGAATCCGATATTAAGGAAATGAAATTACACAGCTAGATATTAAATTTACATATTTCAGTGTGGTTTAAGCTAAAGGGGGAGAGAATGAAAAATGGGGTTTAACGTCCACACTACACACACTAGGTGATTTCGAGACTAAACCATGGTTCAATTTTATTTCATAATTCGCTTGCGCATAGGGGTCTTTAGCAGTGGGAGGATACCAGAGGACCCACAGAAAACCCACAAGGTTGGACAGGCGACCCTACTCTTTGTCACATACAAACGTTAAATATAATCTGAAGTACATCATGTTAAACATTGATACTTCACAATACGTGTAATAACTTGTATGAATTAAAATAATGTTCGGTTGTTGGCTTAGTAATGTAAATGAATTGATCCATGCTCATGCTCAGTTTGAACCAGAACTGACCAACCAAAGTAAAGTATTTAGATCTGGAATCAAATACTGTTCTGCTAAAAGTTTGGATGGTTGGGTACATATAGAATTCGAGTCTAGCCTGGTTATTTCAGTACATATTTCATGCATGACCTGGATAAATCTGCCTATCGCTGGTCTTCCTTTGGGCCCCAGATGTCATGGAAATTATAAATTAGATCTTTATTTACACAAGCCCAAAATCAACTCTGTAGACACGGATGGCTTGGATTTAAACAGGATTTTATCGACTTAAATACTTAAATGGCGTCGTAAGCGGAGGTTAACTTTTACGTTGATGTCATACTTCTGGAAATTTTCCATAAAAAGCAGTGATGATCGAGGCTAAATGATAACCATGTACAGATTTAAGTAATTTGTCTGAAATTTTCAATATATTCTTCTTTCAACATCTATTTTTGAACTGTTACAACAGGAATAGCCAACTCTTTATAAAAAATCTCCCATAATGTATATTTAACGTAACCTTTGTTTGATTAGTTGGATACTTAACTCACGACATGGTGCAATTTAGTACAACTTTTGAATTTTATGAGGGCAAATCTGAACCCGGTACTGTACAGACCTCACCCTAAAGATTTGTAAACATAAGGTACCAGGACTGGTTTTAGCATAGTGAGCCCCAAAGCTATATGAATCAATATACAGATTGATGTTGGCAAGTGTTAACAGCGACTGATGCCATATAGTCTGTTTAGAAGTATCACAACCCAATGTATGTGGTCCGTTCAGGAATAGCCAATTCAAACACAAAAGTTCTTTACCTGTATTCAAGAAGGCTTTTCTTAAAAGCCGTATTATCTTCTCCATCTGAACAGGCTTGCTTAAAAATAGTTAAACTGTTTGGCTAATATATAATGTGTGAACACAACACTATTCTGCCTTATGAACCCCGCTGATTTTAAACTAGTATGAATAAAAGCGTTTTAAAGGGATTAGGCTATCAGTATACTAATTTTCCTTGCACTCCCCCCAGACCATGATACCCTAAATCAGGATCTGGCAGTAAGATAAATTTCATATTTCTTTGAAATTGTGACCATCTATCTGTGACACTTAAATGTATGATTTAAATTTACTGTTAACATACTGTCTACAAATAATTCAATTTTCCTGCAAATATTTACTAAACATATCGCAGAATTCAGTAGCATGATGATATTTTGTTATTCATGAAGCAGTCTGATTCTGGGAAGAAAAATAATGAAACACAGCTTTTTACCTTTAAGAGGCTCTTGGGAAATTATACACACAAACAGCATTGAAAAAAGTGTCATAAAGACTGCATTTAAAATGAAATTTACATTACCATGACTATATTGGAATATCCAAGAGATTTATTGGCAAAAAATTTAATGTAATCTGTCTGGTTTACATCAGGGTCTCCCATCATTTAGTGAAAATAAAATGTAGAAAAATAAAAAAAAGTTCCAGTAATCACAGTTGAGTAATTAATCCTATTGCTAATCACCGTGGACCATGTTACAGTTCTCTATTTTAACTTTTTATCAAATTAGACGAAATGGAATTGGTAAAAATGTAAGATTAACCCCACCAAAAAGCCATTAAATTGTTCAACAGATCGAGGAGAGAATTTGGAAACAAAGGAATTAATTGTTACTGTTCAAGACAAAGTACATGCCACATGATAGAGAAGTATCCCATTCCAAGCAGTTAATTCAAGGGAAAATATAATATTTTGCATTGTTATATCATTATGGTATTGATTTTTACTCTGGGATGTGTCAGATTTAGTTCAGTGAAATGGATGAAGTTTGAAAAACTCTCATGGCATGAAATCCTGACAATACCTAGGCTTTTATAGATAAGATTCTTATTTGTTCTTCTATAGATCACACTATGAGTTTTATACTTTTATTAATGGACACAGTTTGGTATATAAAATCCATTAGTAGATCTCTTTGAATCATTTCTAGCTGGCCTCTAATTGTGGAAGTTTATATAGGTACTCCATATTCTCCCAGAAAACATGCAGCTCACTAACATTAACTTCAATTTCCTGTTGGTTTCTCTCAGTTTTGAATAATTACGTAACATATTATCAAGCTAAAATTGGTCTACACTGTGTTATTTGTTCATTAGTCATCCACAATAGTCTCAAAATTACCTGTAAATGTAGCTGTCATGAATGGCCCCAGAAAGAATACTATGTGGGGTCTTCAATTAAGCATATTCAAAAAGTTCAAAGGGATTATATTCTGATGCTCATCTCATAATGGCTATATAAAAATGTTATATTACCATACATGGAAAACCTTACCAAAATATTGGTTATGATAGAGATGGATGACAAGAAGTTGCTCAGCACAATAACAGATCTGGTTTGAGTCTGCTGTTCTAACATTTATAATGTTAATGATAATAATAATCGTTTTCTGTAGTGCTGAAGGTTCATGAATATTATGGTCTAAGTAAAGTGCTGATAAGGTTTTTTTTCAGTTTGTTGATTTTTTCATGTAAGTGTAACATTTGATCCAGAAATAACATTTTTTTAGCCTGGAAACACAGTAATCTAGATAAAGACAAACTATGCCTATCATTACATTTTAAAGATATGTTTCACCATATTCAGGGTACTCTGTACCAAGAACGAATCTTGAAATATATATTGATAAATATACCACCATATTCATACATGTATGTGTGACAAGATTCCCGATTTATCATCACTTGCACTTCAAACTCAAATTCTGAATCTGATAAGCAACACACATAAACTAATAATCTTATAAAAGCAAGTGAAAAATCTTGTATTCTTCCAAGAGATAAATTCTACCAGTAGATGCCACTCATAGTTAGTCAACTAACAATCTGAAAAATAACAAATTGAAGTTGTTACATATGGCAATCTTTATATTACTGTAATTCAGATGTCTCAACATTAGATTTTGAGGTAATTATTGATTGGAGAAATGAAATGAAATGGGGTTTAACATCCTACTCCAAATTGGGCTAATGAAGACGGGCATACACCAGTGTGCTATGAGGTAAATTTTGCCTGGACAGTTGCACTATGTCCTACTCTTATTTCGAATTCCAACTGTCCAGAGGTCTTTAATGTGCATGCCAATGTTTACACAAGACCTTGGATAACCGTCCAATACAAACGACTAGACAGCTGTCCTTGTCAGGTCCTCCGTCCTGCATCACTGACATGGGGTATCATGCCGGAACGAAACCAGGCTAGCGAGCCAGTGCCTTACCAACTTTGCCACCGTGACTCCCACATTATTGGAGAATATGAGGTGTATGGCTATTTACATGTTACATGTATAGGTGAATACCAACTACGGTCTAGGGTTGCAAAAATGTCCTGGAGCTATTACATAATCAAAGCTCCAGTACATTGAGCTGTTACGTAATTAGAAATTAAGGTTCCGTGTTTGGTGGTTGGGGATGGAGGGTGTCAAAGTAAAAAAAACCTTGACAGTTGGAATTCATTATGAGTTGCCCGTTGTGCCGCTGTCCAGGCAACATTTCCCTCATAGAGCAGAGTCTAGTTACCAGAAAGTCACTGTAAATCTTTGAGAACTGTTAAATTATAGGTATTGATTAATCGTCTTTAAAGTGCTCAATGCACTAGTTATAATAAAAAGATACTGGTACATGGAATTTTCCACTGATGTAGAGGTTTTCTGCAAGTGCCAAGACTCGCCAATGATTATACGATTATTCGATAGTGTCGCGTAGAAAAAATTTACTTTGAAGAAGCAACCCCAAAGGACAAATCAAAATATGATTAGAAAATAGGTGCTGTTATAGGTCAAACGATAATCTAATGTCAAGCTAATTGTCTCTTGTTTTCTATTTTGAGGATAAAATCTATAATTTGGAAAAACATAATATACTATGATTTTTGAGAGCCGATAATGGTTAATATTAGAAACTGTTAATCATTCAGTTCAGTTAGTTTATCTTCTGAAAACTATGATGTTTATTTAAACTGTACAACACATCATGGCATCTGTATGTAATTTTTGTTGATAGATGTATAAAAATATTTATGTGATGCATATAGTTTCTTTCTTTCAGACATAAGTGTTAAATAGCATTTGCCATATGAGATTGTTTGACCTTCTGTAGTCTTAATGTGATAGAACTTTTGATAGACTGACCAGTCATATCAACTCTGATAACCATCAATAATTCATCCATAATAATCACTGAGCAAAGGTGAAATTAAAGCATCATGATGATTGGAATATAGATGAGGACATGCTTTAACAGACACATCACAAGCAACAATAGGCATTTTATTGAGTTTCAGTCCTATACAGGGCTTAATCAAGAATATTTGTATGATAAAAGATATGTTGGAAATATGGTTATGTCATTCATCTTATGAATAAATATTTGATAAAAAGTACCAATTTAAGCCTTGTATAAATTAATGGATATGGGCCTGTTTAATGGATATAAGTAAACACGTCATATAACACTCAGGATTATTATAAGATCATTTGTGTGATGCATTCACTCTCCTGCAGATAAAGGCAACTCCTAAATTTATGATATGTAAAGTCTCTTTGTTGTTTGTTGAAGAATTGTTTTGAAGCAGAGAGACTACTAATGGTGAGACTGATAATTTTGCAATGAATGACAAAACACTAACTCCTAGACAAATGCTGATTTTACCATTTGAATTCTTATTCATTATTCAGATCAATTTAAATGTTCAATTGTTGGATAAATTTTGATGCATTTTTCTGATCTCTAGAAGTTGTGAATTATTCAATTTTTTTGCCTAGCTAATTTCATTGAACTGATGTTAGCAAATACTTTGCTCAGGAGAAAATAAATGACCAAATTCCATTAGTTTTAATTAGCATCGAATAACAAATGCCAAATATAGCCATTTGAATATATAGGTTGACATACTATATAACTATAGTTATACTATAAATTTAAAGAAACTTAAGGAATATTTTTAATTAGAACTCTTGGATGAGTTAGATTGTAGGACTTCTAATTACGCATCAGGTACTAGTGGAACTAGCGGTTGTGTCTCTCACTGTAATAAAGACAGGTGACATCATTGACTAGTTTTTAAATCCTATCAACCAACATCAATGGGATTAAAACGTCTCTGACAAAGGAGAACAATGAATTGTTTTCAGGATTAAGATAAAAAGGAAATCACTTAGATTAAGTAGTCAATCAAGGCAGGTTAAGTAGTCAATCAAGGCAGGTGTCTAACCCTGTAATTGTGTTGATCACTTAATTAATCCAGAGATTAGCAATAGTTATACCCATAGTACAATCTTTTTGGAATTTTGGATATGATTTATTAACCATTTCTTGATGTCTGATTGGGCATAAATTCCCAGTCAGACGTATGCGAATCTGTGTAGGACACATTCCAAACAGCATCCTTGCAGTATCGATCAGTTTTGTTTCCCAGATTGTTTATATTAATCTTTTATTTAGTAGGGTGCAGTATACAGCAGCTCAGCAGAGTTAGAGATCCTGTCTGGGATTTCGTTAATTATTTACTGAGATTATGGTCTTGTTGACTCATTGAAAATTTATTTTCTAGAAAGGTTTTGATTGAGATTTGGTTCTGCTGAATACAGCCAAGTAGAATATTAAAGATACATTATGCAAGATTAGGTAAAGAGTTGGCAGTTCTCACTATAATAGTTAAAAACTAGATAATGTAAAGGCAATTTGCTGAAAATTTCAGTCAAATTGATCCATTATTAATCAAGAATTAAGCGGATGAAAGTTTGCCTAGGCTCGATCATCATTAATAAAGTTGGTACGACAAACATCATAGTCTCAATTATCCATTTAATCATTAAATCTTGAAGGAAAGGTATGCCGCGAATCAGATCATAATCCAACAAATATCACAGGCTAGTGTTGACATCGACAGTTGATTATGGTCTGGATATGTTAAATAATAGTTATTACATAACATTTCAGGCCTAAAGAATGACCTACAATAGGCAGATTTATCTTTTGCACATTCTTTGGGATTCATTCTATGTTTTGACAGAATCATAGCCCTATGTTAAACTTCAGATACCAAATTTGACAAAATATTTTAACACAATCAGTAGTCTTATAAGCTACAACAATTGGCAAAACCATAAAATGAATTAATCCATTTCATCTGCTTACTCAAACTCTATTCCTGTGTGACACAGTTGTTGGTCTGAACCTATTTGGTATGGATAATTTGCTTCTCTTAATATGAATATGAATCCAGTCATAAGAAATCACAGATTACACAATAACCTTGAATCGGGGATGTAAAATGAATACATCCAGTCTTGTTTCTTTTGTTTTATGTAATATTACCTCAACAAAGTGCTATAATTTTTTTAGATCTGAATGGAATAAGCACAATATGTATTTGAAAGTTTAAAGTAACTAATTCCAGAGAACTTAATCTTTCCTGCCTTATGCATATCCCTTGCCACTACTTATAACTAATTTGAGCTATTTCAAGAAATTGTTCCATACTTCGTTCATAACAAATAAACTCATGCAATTTAGATAGAACTCTTCAGCAGATGATGTGCTGGCTTGATTTCATGAGAGAAATTTATACTCTTGCTACATCTAATGTGAAAAATGTACAGCTGTTGCTTGTGATGTAAGTTCACTTCATAAACATTTTCACTTTTCTACGCAATTTTGAAAAGTTACTTAATGTGTTATATTGTTAAATTAGCCTGTCACCTGCAGCTGATAAAATGGAATACTTTTTCCAGAAGGCATTTTCAATAATAATATTTTTCATAAAAAATGTTCCAATTGAAGCAAAAGCACATTAGTCTTATAGCACTAATGAATTCAATGTGATATTTATTTAAGTGTCATATATTAAAGTGTTCATTGATTTTTTAAATGAAAAACTAATATTTTGACATATCTCTGCTGACATTTTTGGTTATGAAAGGATATGTGTATTTAACGGGACAATTTTTGTAATTAAACTGATATAGATGTTGTATGTGGAAGTTACAATTGTGTTAAATGAATTGATGGATGATAGAATTCAATATGTTTACACCTAACATGTTTAACTGTTTTGATTATTTTTTATTTCATCAATATTTATGGATGACATCATTGTACCATTTGGTATAAATGCTGAGTAGAACTTGCTCATATAATCAAGTTACATTGTAAGCCAGTTTCGAACATCAATATTTCGAAGTGCATGGGTGTGGCCATGGCTGAAAGAAAATCCTAAGAAAAATATTTGATTAAGGAAAAAACGATCAATGAAATGCCACACATAATATGTCTTATGTAAGGGAGCAAGACATTCATGTCCCCTATAACAACTGATACAAAGTACTGAATATCGAAGCTGTCTGTCAACACATAACTCTATTGGCAGATTTTATAGCCAGGGTGTTAAGCTTTTACCAAGTTGGCCTTTTCTCCACACGTTATTCACTTGTGCATGAGAAGTTAATATGAACATCCGAGTTGTAGGAGCCTGTCTGCTATAGTGGATAAAATTCAATCAATATACATGTACAATATAGTGGAAGCGTGAAAACATTTTAGTCTTGGTTGATTGGAAAAGTTCATGAACAAACAGGGTTTTTTCATTCATTATATAGGCAAGTTTTCATTTAGGCTTTTAGAAACATGAGAATGAAAAATTTACATTATACATTTTTGCTTTAATCATTTTAGAAAATGAACTGATCTTATCAAGTACAGGGTACACAAATATAGACATATTTCTAAGATAATAGCAATACTAAGTACAAATCAATATATTTCATTTTGTGTAAAATCTCATAAGTATTTTCCATTTTCAATCAAGATTCATTAGCATTTCTGTAGATTACGTACTGAACAACAGTTTTTGATTCATTAGTGAAACCTTACAAAATAATCTGAGAAAAGAGGAGTTTTATATTGAAGACACAAAAAGATCATAATTGGAAAACACAAATTGTGCAATACTGTAGGTATTTTCATTTTCTACATCGTTTTGATTGACAGCTTCATAATTTGTGAAGCAGTTCTGCTAAGTAGTTTCAGTTCTGACTGTCAATTCTCATTACAATCTCAATTTCAGAGTAATATCTATACAATATTTGTCAGTCAAGGAGAAAGTTGGGTTTTTAGTGTATGAACTAAGAACTTTCAACAAACCTCCAACTGTGAAATTACTGCCACTAACCATCACTGCAGAGAGATAGTACAAATGTATTGATCAGAGAGTTATGATGGTGTTCTTGGAGACCCCTTCCAAGAGAATATTGCTCACAAGGAAAATAGTGCCATTCAAAAGAGTGCAATAAATCAGTGACAGTTATCAATATGAAAATTGCATTTTGATGCCTTTGACTCGTTGTGCACCACTTTGATCTTGCCTTTAGCTATATTAAGGACTACTTTATGGTGGCATGTCGTATTAGGAAATAACAACTTATTGGTTTTGAAGCAACATTTTGTGGTTGTCTAATATATTTGGAGTCATAGGACTGTCTTTATGGATTAAGAATAAAGACTTTGTGTAATGAAAAAGATTATCAATTTAGATAAAATATTGAACTTTAGTGATGAAAAATCCATACTTATTTCAAAGTCCATGGTAGTATTGGATTTTTGATTTGATTAGATGTTTATTTAGATGTAGTTGAGTTTTTATACGCCCACATTGAAATGTGGTCGTATATTGTCGTCGCCCCGTCCGTCCCGCTGTCGGTCCGTTGTCCACAATTGCTTGGCTAAAGTTAATATCCGATTGACTTTAAATTTATACACAGTATTTAAGGTCATGAGACGAAGAAGCCTGTTGTTTTTCAGCGATTTCTGATAACTACCAGAGTTATGGCCCTTGATCACTTAAACAAATCTTGTGGACGCTGTAGAGGCCAAAGTTGATTTTCAGTGATTTTCAATTATTACTGCCAGAGTTATGGCCCTTGATCATTTCGAAAAAATCCTGTGGAAGCTCTAGAGGCCAACAGTGTTTAAGGTCATGAGACGAAGAAGCCTATTGATTTTCAGAGATTTCAAATAATTACTGCCAGAGTTATCTCCCTTGATAACTTCAAAAAATCTTGTGACGCTATAGAGGCCAAACTTATCATTCGATTGACTTCAGATTAATACACAGAGTTTAAGGTGTTGAAACGAACAAGTATTTTGATTTTCAATGAATTTTGATAACTGAACAGCTAAATCCATGATATTAGATGTTTCATGTATATACTAATTGTTAGCGTAGGGTAAAACTTTATAAAAAAGCAATCAAATTCTAATGATTTTCTGATAATTACATAATGATTTGTTACTCTTAATCACTTTTTAGTGTATTACAAATGTTTCATTACCGAAAAAAGTAAAAATATGCGACAACCCTTGTTGACTGCCCGGAGGATTTAACTGCTGTGGGCGTATGTTTCGTTGCCTGGCAACCTATCTTTCTAATTTTATTTATCGTGCATTGGTATTTCACTTAGAATGAAGGTTCAGACTATCTTTCTACAATATGAAAATCTCCCCATACTATACTAATAATACCATCTTAAAATATTAAATGAATGCCATGGCCAAACACATCACTTCTTGCAATGTTGTGCCAGGACTTGGCAGCCAGCTTGGTCATGAACATGATAACTGACAACTGTGCAGCTTCCTTCCCTATTGTACAGTACTGGCCAAATTAATAGCAATTTTTCTAAGAACGTTGCAGAATTAGCTCACTAAAATTGAAATATGGATAAAATCATGCACCGTGAATATTTTGAACTGAATTTTCTTACACACAACCGTAATGACATCCTCTTCATATTGCATGGTTGGCCGACGTTATTGATGACGTCATGACGTCGTAGCGGCTGATGACGTCATTTATGTCCGTCTTGTTGGTTTTTTACCGTTTTTTGGAATACAGTAATTAGGGAATTTCTCTAATACAAGAATATCAGTTACGTTTTGTGGACATTACTGGACACGCATACCCAAAACACAATGATTTCAATGGTCGTGCGTGACGTCATTACGACTGTGTGACGTCATAATGACGTCATCTCACAGAAGCAGGTGTTTTATGATAAAACGCTTCAAATTGATCGATTTCTATGTTTTCAGTGTCGATTTATATCTTTTCTGGGACACCGAATCGAACTACGACTTTTAAAATGTTCAAAAATCGATGTAAATTGATTTTTTCAACGATAGTTTGTCTACAACAATGAGCACATGAGAGGGCAGACTGTGATTTCAAGGCTTCATGCTTCCCGAAAATGACTAAAAACGATTTACAATTTCATAGAAATTATATTTCATAAATATAGAAACTTTATTATGTACATGTACAATTATTACAGAGTGCTATTCAATTAAGTACATCTTCCAGCAGGACTCTGCACCGTGTCACGGTGATGCAATATCATGTCGTGGTTCCGACAGAATCGTATCCAACTTCTGATGTGGCCTGCCAAGTCACCCGATATGCACTCTATCGAAAATTTATTGGAGATCCTCAAAGACGACATTCACACGGTACCAATCACTACAAAAGTGGATTTTTGATTGCCAGGCTGATCAAGGTATGGTACCACTCTGAGACAATCGCGACTCAGTGCCAAAACTTGATCAGAAATGCGAAGACGGGTCGAAGCTCTCCTGAAGGCCAAATGAACGGAGTAACGTTAGTAACGGATGAAATAAATTGACGCTGCATTAAATAACAGGTTGAATTTAATTGTACATGAAGTTTCTATATTTATGAAATATAATTTCTATGAAATTCTAAATCGTTTTTAGTCATTTTTTCGGGAAGCATGAAGCCTTGAAATCACAGTATGTTCTCTCATGTGCTCATCGTTGTAGACCAACTATCGTTGAAAAATAAATTTACGTTGATTTGTGAACATTTTAAAAGCCATAGTTCGATTCGGTGTCCCAAAAAAGATATAAATCGACACCAAAAAAATGGAAATCGATCAATTTGAAGCGTTTTATCATAAAACACCTGCTACTGTGAGATGACGTCGTTATGACGTCACACAGTCGTAATGACGTCACGCACGACCATTGGAAGCATTGTGTTTTGGGTATGCCTGTGCAGTAATGTCCCCAAAACCTAACTAATATTCTTGTATAAGAGAAATTCACTAATGACTGTATTCCAAAAAATGGCAAGAAAACAAGAAGACGGACATACATGACGTCATCAGCCGCTACGACGTCATGACGTCATCAATAACGTCGGCCAACCATGCAATATGAAGAGGATGTCATCACGGTTGTGTGTAAGAAAATTCAGTTCAATATATTCACGGTGCATGATTTTATCCATATTTCAATTTAAGTGAGATAATTCTGCAACGTTCTTAGAAAAATTGCTATTAATTTGGCCAGTACTGTATGTAATAACATTTAAATTATTGGTCCATACCCAGATAGATCAAGCTGAAGTAGCAGATGTGTGTGATTCCTCACTTTGTTTTATTGTAGTGTTTAAACCAGTGGCACAGGGCACTTCCAACTACAGCTTCTATGTCTGTAAATCAGGTCCAAACATCATTGCAGCTATACATATTGATGAGTGTTGTGCATGGTATGCCCATTATTATTTTTTTTTTAGAAAACCTGGACCATTTCTCATATGAGGAGTATGCTAATAGCTCTGGTGTTTGTGCATTTTTATTGAAATAAGTTTAAACAAATGTTTAAACATTCAAAAGAGTAAGAAAGATATTTGTAACAATAATGTGGAAAATAAAGAATATATGCCTTGCATTAAATATTTCTGCCATGGACATATTGGTCTGTTGGTGGTAATAAGGAATCTGTGAGGTTAGTTGAAGCTGTGTAATTCTCTTGCTGTCTGCAACAAGTCTGAGAAAAGTCAGTGTTAAAATCACCATTCTAATTGTTTAATCAACCACAAAATTTTGGCTCTGAGTGGAAGGAAGATGGTTTTTAGAACTAAATTGTCTCCTAAAGGCAAATTCATTTAGAGAACTAATTTTTTCAGCTTCAAGACGACCGAATAGGAGTTAGTAAGGATGGCTCAAGAGTCTTGTTGCCAATCTCATCTCATCTCTGTATGGTTGACGCAAACTGCCTTCAGTAACGTGTTTGACCGCATTGATTTGTTTTCTCAGATTTGTTGTCCATCTGAAATGAATTTTTTGCCTGGAAAGAAGGAAACTCTGCCCTTTTAATCCTACCATTATTTTTGAATGTGTAAATTTATTGGCTTATAGGGCTATATAATCTGTTCGTGGTTTCTGTCAGAAAGCTGGAATTTTATATATGTATCATTAAAGGTTGATTTTCCAGTAAGTTGAGGCTTTAAGTATTTTGATGGCTCTCTGTCAATAATTAGTCCATGAATCTTATTGATTTTACAATCCAAGGTAGGAATAAATGCTATTAGTGCAAGAACTTGCTGTGAAAATTTATTGAAATAAAGAAAAGGTTAAAACACTTGTTGTGGATTGCGTGACTCGATTCAGTTAAATACCAACAGATAGCAAATTGATAAAAAAGAAGTGAACGCCGCACACAAAAAAGAATTTTACCTAACATCATTTGCCTTTTAGATTGTAACGTATTTGGCAGATAATCGATGGTATAAGCATCCTAGTTATTTCTGTTTTTTTAGGCAGCCATCATACAGGGATTATTTCTGACAACAGTAATGCAGTATTCATATCAGTTTTTTTAAATCCTTACTTAATATGTAAATAACAAGTGAATCGTGAAGTACACCTAATGTATATATTCCAAGAATTGATTTATGGCTTATGACATGCTGGCAAATGACTGTTAATGAATATTTTCTGTTTATGAATCCATTTGCTTACAATTGACTCAACCTAAATATTCTTCCATATGGTTAAGACTAACCTGGCAGATCTATAATCTGATGTCAGTTTAATCAACTTCTGCTTGACTGAATGAAGGTCTTAACATAAAAAAATCTCCACAAAATGGCTAAAATGGTATTGATCTCTACAGAGAAGAGAGGTTATTAATAATCCTATTCTCTGTACTCCACAAGTTGTTTCCTGTTATGAAGTACTTACTTTTTAGGAACAAAATATAGATTTGCTGAACATTGGGGCAGGGAATTGAAAAAGTCTCCATCCCTCTCATTTTCAGGAACTGATCCAGATACCAATAGAAAAAATTTGACACCATAGCCTATTATGTTACCATACTGAGTTTTTTGATCATAGTGCACATCAAACAAATTTTTATGCACATATATGAACATTACCTCTGACAAGTTGATTGTTCACAATTCTTCTTAAAATTCAATATGTCAAATTTTGTTTTCGAATTTGCAGAGTTATCTCCCGTATTTAGATTTACCAAAGCTTAGAGGAAAAGGGATATAGGATCACCTAGAAATATTGGCTGTCCTTTTGCCTGTCTGGACAAGGTGCTTTTCACCTTGTTATTGGTGTAGCACAGAGGGCCTGGTGAGGAACAAAAGTTTGTCGTTCGGATGGGATGAAAAATGGAGGGCCTGTGTATTCATTGTCATGCAAATTTCACACACACTTTATTGCATATGGCCATCATTATTAGTTCAGTCAGTGCAGAACAGTAGGACATCAAACCCAATTTCATTTCATTTATTTCTCAACAGGCACAAGTCATGAAACGATTCGAAAGATTTTATTCAAACTAAAATAGCTATGTATATAATTTCTGTCCATCCAGCTGTCCACTTTAATATTTGATCACAGTCAGATTCCTGTAGGATATATCAATCCTTTCAGGACTGCTCTAGTTTGACTACTAATATAAGACATTTGTGGACAAACTGCCATTTTGAAGTTTTAAAATAAATGATTAACAGTAAAATAAATGATTAACAGTAAAATAAATGATTAACAGAATACTTATTTTCAAGTTTATTAAATCTAAGAAGATCAGCCATAGCCAAAGTTTTATGATTTAAAAAAATTGAAGTGACCAATATGGCCTCTTTTTACAGTTCTTAAATATCAATAGTTCATGTTGGTCATATTTTATGCGACATCTAACCATCCATGTCATCAACTGATGCTCTAATCAATACTTTTCTGCTTGGGTGAATTTTACATCTGAAAATGTTATTAGAGACAAATTGATCAGTTAAAAAGAGTTAATAATGAAGCTTGAAGTCAGTTATTAGTTATATAGAAATTGATTGATTTGTGTCATGAAAAATGTAGATTAGTATAATTTTGCATTATTTTGTACAGTCAATGGGGCTATGTCTGCCTATGTATCCTTGCTGAATTTACAGGAAACAAGAACCTCTTCTTGTTTGTCCAACCTGAGATATTGGTGAGCTTGAAAATGACAGACTGGCTATTTTAATTTCCTGTGTCTGTACCACAACTCAACAAGCTTAAGTTACAAATAATTTTCTCACGATCAATACTGATTTATTTGGTGTGCACAGAATCTGGACCGGAAACACAGCCTCGGCCATAAAGATATTCCAATATAAATGCAATTTTCCATCTTGACACGATATGGCACCAAAAGGTCTGGAGGCATTGTTGTAATTGTAGAGAAATAGCTTTGGTCTCTGTTCTCAAATGCCAGTGTATAATAAATCAACTCCACAGTCAGAGTTTAATGAGGTCCTTTAATATGACCTACAGTATATAATATATCTGTATATCCCTTGATATTTTTTACCAAGTGAAGTTTAATTGCACATTATATGAGTAGAAAGAATATCTAGCTTGCTTGGTTTCCATTTTTAGAGAGAACTGGTCCTCCTACTCTATTCCTTCTGAGGCCATGATCAATATAGAAGCATGCTATATATCACAAAACTGACATGAAACTAGCAGTATTATTTTTGGCTTTTTTCTCCCTCACTTTTATGGAAAACTGTAAAAAAAGATGTATGGACGATGAAAACTTTTGAATCAGTGGAAGAGAAAACTGTTCATTATATCACGTTCCATTTATTACAACGTGTCTGTCAGAAAGATAAAATAGAATTTGATGCCAGTGAAAGGAAAGTCGTGCAATTTTAAAGTTAGACACTATCGGTGAATTCAGGGTTTATATTTATTGTCAGATATATCATGGTTAGTTTGGTGATTTATGATATTTTTTGAGGCTCTAGTTTTGTTGATCAATCACGGACGGCTGTAGATCTTTTTATTGCGAGCCATTCGCTATATCCTCATCTCTAACCTTTTATTCTCAATCTTTCTACCATTTCTATTCAGACATGAAGATTACTCATTTGATAACTACGATTAAGTTTGTTTTTTTCCAGATCATCCCTTTGTTTGCGTTTGAAATAACAGTGATAAAATATGCTGTATCGTTTTTGATTTGACGAGTTTAATGTCGTTTTCCCAGCTAGTAATCTGCCTTACATGTTTATTTTCATCCCACAGAAATTAATATTTGCTCTTACATGTGGAATTCAATTTCATGTTTTTGATGTTTCAATAATGTTGTTGTGTTATATCAAGAATTGGCGTTCTTTTTATAGTGTCTTTTTTTAATAAATTATTTTGAATCTTTCGTTTATAATTAGTTTATGATTCAGCTTTCCAAGCATAACCTATGAATATATTTTATGTGATTGCCACAGTTTTTACCAGTTGGAATCAAATGAGCCAAGATTTGGCAAAACATTATACAGAGCCACAAGCCAAAATGCTCTTCTATTGTCACAAATCAAATGATAAAAAAATTACAATATCATGTTGATAATTCTATAAAATACAATTCATCTTGGGGTAACCGGTTGTACGTGGCTTGGAGTAGGGTCACCTGTTTAATTTCGTGGGTTTTCTCCGGGTACTCTGGTTTCCTTCCACTGCTAAAGACCCCTACGCACAAACAAATTATTGAAATAAAATTAAACCATATGATAGTCTCTAAATGACCTAGTTTGTGTTGAGTGGACAATAAACCCCATTTCTCTCTCTCTCTCTCATCTTGTGGTAAACATGTCTTATAAAGAACACTTGTGTTGAGTGGACAATAAACCCCATTTCTCTCTCTCTCTCATCTTGTGGTAAACATGTCTTATAAAGAACACTTTTTTGAAAATTGTATTTCAACATACCTGTGTGTATGTTGAAATACAATTTTCAACAAAGTGTTCTTTATAAGACATGTTTACAATTATTCAATAGGCAAACTTTTTTCAAAATTTTATTTTATATGAGTTGTCAGAACCAATTATTAGAGAAGAATATGAAATACAATTTTCATTGTGTCATGAGTAGTATCAAGGAGAAATGCATTAAAATATATCATAAATTTAATGATATTTAACAATCCATTTGACAACTGATAACACAGAATATCAAATGATAATATGATGAGAAACCATTTTACAAATTATAGTTCTATTTTTGTTAGAGCTCTGATAAAATAACAGTAAGATATGTAGTTGCATTAGTTGTTTAATTAATTTTTATAGCTAATGGTATCCTGATCAGTTTTCCAATAAAACGATATCTGATATCATAAATATAGAATAAAATGTTCCATCTAATCAAGATAATTGCCTGTGTAAACTATGGCTTCCTTCATTTAAATCATGGTTTAGTGTCCCATATAAAAAACAGGTTCTTATTATAAGACTTGTTAAAGGGAAAGATAATATCATTTTCCTTAATGGAACAGGAAAATAGTTTTAATTTTGGCAAACCATTTAACTATAAAGAGCTGGTTTAAGAAAAGGCGAGTTGATAGTATAATGACCACCTGTCTAACAGACAATTGAGGTATTTGTGAAAACAAAAGCTTGATATTCTTAATGGATTCCTTCAAGTTGGTCATCAAGATGGCCACAGAATTTTTAGTAATTATTTCGCCACTGTTAGATATTAATAATGATTTTTGATTGGTCTTTATACTTTAGTCAAGTATGATTAAGCTATTAATGAGTATTAGTAGAGTAAATGATGAAATTGTTTCACTTATTATCTGTTGGACTGTAATAATAATTGTTCTCCCACATCATCAATGTGATTACTTAAAGCAGAACATACTTTATTAATTAAAGCTAATTACATGTTGTTGCATGTTTATCATTTCATCAATTTCTAATAAACCAAGTGAAATAGACATGCATGATTAAATTCCACACGGAAATTTATAGAAAAGACATTGTCTACTTTTTTATTAAAACTGAAAGAATTAAAAGTCATGTAATAAAGGGCAGACATTTACTATTAATACTTTCTCTATTTACATTTGAAAATGTGACCATCTTTAGCTGAATGAAACATTAAAACAAATCCCTTTTATTAGATTAGATACATGGTGAAATCAGAGTTTCCAGAATATTTTTATTTCGATAACACTCAAAGGCGACAACTTATCGGAAATACATAAAATTAGCTTCTGGAATTGGTTGCTATGGAGTCATGGCTTGTTTCGCTTTAGTAATCCTAAAGCACTTCTTTTTTGTCCCCCCGCCTTTCGAAGAAAGCAGAGGACTATTAAAATGGGTTCGCCCGTCCGTCTGTCCATCCGTCTGTCTGTCACACTTTTTGGGACACAATAATTCTCTTTCTAATTGAGCTAGAATATTCAAACTTGGTGTAGGTGTTTATTAGGTCAATACCTTGATGGAGTTCGATAATGAGCATATTCTGCTTAGGGTAAGCAGATAAGCAATTTGATTGGTTGATGCTTTGGGACACGACTACTTTAGTTTTGCATTAAGTGAGAGTCATGAAACTTGGTATAGCAATTTGATTTGATTGAGACTTTGGAACAACAATAACTCTCCTTCTAATTGAGGTAGAATGTTCAAACTTGGTGTAGACGCCTTGATGGAGTTCGGTGATGAACATGTCTACTTCAGGTAGCAGAGTTAAGCAATCTGATTGGTTAATTGAGGTAGAATATTTAAACTTGATGTAGATGTTCATTAGGTGAATGTCTTGACTGAGTAACAATTCGAGCTAAAGGTAAACAGAGCTAAGCAATTTCCTTGGTCGATGCTTTGGGACTCGATAATCTTGATTCTATCTGATAGAGAGTGTATAGCTTGATTGCTCGATACTTTTGAAAAAAATAAATGTGCAAGTAATATGTGTCGTCTATTTATTTTGGCATTTGGGATAGGGACATCAGCCTCACTGTATGCGCAAGTGAATTAATGAAACAAATTGTAAAATGGGTTTGTCTTGAAATGTCCTAGTTTGTGTCAAATGGATGACCCCAATTTTGTCTCTGCCATTGGTGGAAGGTTTTCCTTATTAAAAGCTATGTATTCTATAGTCTTTATGGCAAGTTGCAAAAAAAAGAATTAATCTCATCTAGAACTCAGACATACAAACAATGTCGATTTGTTGCCACCTGGTAAAAACTCAATGATCTTTTGAGATAGAAGTAGAAAATCAGGTTCTGGCGACATTTATATCTACAAAAAGTTTTGGCTTTAAATGTTTTAAATGTTTTAACATTTAAAGCCAAACTTTTTTTTTATTGAAAAGCACATAAAACTCATCTTGACATAATTTTTAATTGAGTTTTGTTTTTAAAGTATCTGAATTTTATTTCTGTTCATCTTCCTTGAACATTTGTAAAAAATTCATGTTATATTACGCTATGTATTTTGAAACAAATGTATACAAATATTAATCTTGTATCATAGTTGTTGGGCTTTTGTTAAACATCATGAATGAGCTGTCAATACATACTCATCTTTGATACTACTATATGGTTGTGGAGTCTTATGGCAGTCATATGTCTAGACCCGACATAGATCAATACCAGAAATCAACACACAAAAAACCCCTTGAGCTTCTATTGACCATCTTCACCTTGTAGCTTTTATCTCTCCGCCTCTTAAATACAACTTATAGTGCAAAACCATTGTGCATACTCAAGTTATTGTATAGCTGAAGGCTATAAGACTTTAGTTCTTTTGCCAGCGTGTGTGACATTCATGTGTTATTGTCCACAGTGTTTAGGCAGTGGCGTTTTTAATCAGCGTACAGTGTCATGTAATTAAAGTAATTTCCCCTAGGATTTCTACTAAGAGTGCTGCCAACATGTTTTGTGGGCAAAGGTCTTGTGAAATTTATTTGCAGTAGTTTTGATGGGTAGATGATGATCGGTAATGATTGTTTGTAGAATCACACCTTGAAAAGAAGACATGATGTCTTATGTTTCTGTCAATTTCAATATGAATTACATGAATAGATGTAAAAGAAATATCAATTTTAATAACACATGAGCTCATTCATTTGTTTTGAGCAGTTCTGTGCAAAAAGAAAATAGACAAAAGAAACATCTCCCTTATTTAAAAAGATATTTAAACCGATATCGATTGCTTTTTAATCACCATGATTGAAAGGGTGTTGGTATAGTCTTTCCATTCATACTGGTGATTTTTTTCTATGATGACACCATCGGCCAGAAGGTAAACTCAAAGCCATTTCTGTAATTAGGTATAAGTAATTAGGTATCTTGTATAAGTCAGGGTATACTTACTCTATCATAATACTTGATATCAATTATTGTAATGTTAAATGTTCTCCTAACAATTTTTGTTATATGTTGATCTGCACTACAGTAGTTACCTGTGGCTTCTAATACCAAAGTCATGTTGTTCCACCCGAAGTGTGGGTTACATGATGATGATATACCTATTTTTTGTTTAATAACTGATAAAAATTCTACAAAATGTTAGTGCGGCTAACAATTTGGATTGGGCAACAAATTGATTCTGCTGGTTGCCTATGTCCCAAGGTATGCTTCTGGATGCCCTTAATAGGCCGGGTATACTTACATTCTAGAATACCAGATACATTGTATCACTTAATTCTTATTTATAACAGTTTTATCATTTTTTAAATTCTTGAGCACCATCAGTGGTGAGACAATATTATTCATTTTTGAATAATTATCATATGTTACTGTGTAAATGTTTTTTTATAGATATTGATAGAAATTTGTGGAAGATTATTTGATGTAGTTGAATTGTGTTGTGTTCGTGTTGAGTTAGTTATGACATTCAAATCTCCATTGAATTCCAGGGGAATATGAATTACTTGTCCATATCATATTTCAGATGTTGGAAAAAGATTAACAATAGTTTGATAGAAAAGATTAGTTTTCAATATTGCATGATATAAATATGCTAAATAGCAGAGTCTGAGGAAAGAAAGATGACTGGTGTCACTTTTATGTAAATGATCTAACAAAGACCATCCATTATTTTCTCAACTAATAATGACATATAACAGTTCTCACAAGCATTACTGTAATTGTTATGACATTAATGTCAACTGGAGTCTGTCACTTATATAGTTCTGTCCACAAAGGGAATTTTGTTTTTGCATAAAGGCATTACTTGCACATCATGTAATATGATGGTAAGACAATCAATTTTGTTTTTGAACAGGGTTTTAAATTCTAATGTAAATAACAATAAAGATAATCTGCTGTTATCTCATTCTAGAAAAAATTAAATATCATTATCCAAGAACATAAAATAAGAGTAAAAACAAAAATGTTTTTATCATTGTGTTTTATATGAAGATAACACAACGAAACAATAAAACATATTGTTTAGTTTATTACTGCTTGAATGCCACTTCAAAATATTACGCAAAAATATTCTGTAATAATTAAATAGATTCAAATTTAAATTTATGTAACTGGCAACATCTGTTTACTGAATTAATGTTGCCAAGTATGTTTAAATATCTATTGATAATCAAAGTGGTTATTTTCATGTCAACATAGACATCAGGTGACCTCTAAAATCCCCACTCAGTCATCATGATAACCACTAATAATTGAATAGCGGTGTTGAGATTGTCGAGATTGTCACACTGAATGAAACGGAAATGATTTTCCATGACCACAATCTGGTAAACTGTACTATTTATTTCAAAACCAAATACACAGGAAATAAACTTCTAGTTGCCATTGGAAAAGGTCAGTATGTAATCGGTCTTCAATTGTTTTATTATTTTACCAGCTTGTATTATCAGTTTAATGTATTTTAAAACACTTGTATAAAGTCAGATGTAATAGTAATATTTTCATGTCCTTCTCTTCAAACCAATAAAAAAATGTAATTTAAGCAATAAATTTAATTGCATTAATATAGGTATTAGGGATCTAAAGCATACTTCTTTACTGTTTATTTGAAACATGTCACTTTTATTGTTCCACATATTTCAACTGATATGGTTTTTATTTAGTTTATTTTATATTATTATACATGCATTATGCAAGAGCTAAATCTGCCTATTACAGGTCTTTTTTAGGCCTGAAATTTTATCTAAATCATTAATTAGACATTAATGCTAGCATCCGATATTGACTCTATATCTTATCTCCAATAATGTATCTGTAAGTTTATTTCACTTACACTCTGTCATTCATACAGATTATTTGGGGTGTTTTTTGTTGCTATACTGAGATGTGAATATCTTATAGTTTCATATGGGAGAGAAAATGTGTTAGTTGAGAGTAGGAATAAAATAAATCCCTATAGCGTTGCATGTTATATATA
Organism: Patella caerulea; assembly: GCA_036850965.1. Taxonomy (NCBI): domain Eukaryota; kingdom Metazoa; phylum Mollusca; class Gastropoda; family Patellidae; genus Patella; species Patella caerulea. The sequence goes on from JAZGQO010000011.1 coordinate 23,321,102, forward strand.
TTTGCAGTAAAAAGAAAATAGTAACAATAGGAAAAATTACAATTGATTTGAGTATTTTGAATTGTAACTTTAAATTGTAATTTTTGTTTTGAAACAAAATGATAATTTGAAATTGGTCACGCTACCATGTTAGTTAAAAAGCAGCTGTTTTTAGCCTGTGTAGGAACGACTTTAAAACAATTTTTTATGACAATGTCTTCTGGGAATATAGTTTGAATATTATCCTTCATATTTGTCATATCCTATTAAAATTCTTGGATAACCACAATAATATGAAGTTAAAAAAATGTCCCACTGGGACAGTTTTTGAAATGATGGAGAAAAAAATGAAAGCCATCAGTCGAATTGGAAGCAAGTATTATAAAACGATGCTTTATTGTCAGCTTGTTCATATAGATTTTTCAATTTGTGAAAAATGAAAGTACTGGTATGTTTACTGCAATGTTGATTTTGAGTTGTCAATTTCAAATTTGCAAGTTAATTTACTTTTGTCACTCACAAAGTCTGATCATGATTAAAGGTTGGAAGGATATTGTAGTATTCTTTTTCTTTGGTCAGTTTTTATACGCCCACATGAAAATATGGCCGTATATTGACTCTGAAGATCGGTCTGTCCAGTCACAATTTCATAAGTGAGATGGAAAATACTATTTAATTTCAACAATTTCTGTTAATTACTTCTAGAGTTATGGCCCTTGTTTCTTTTTCTTTGGTCAGTTTTTATAAACCCACGTGAAAATGTGGCCGTATATTGATTCTGACGATCGGTCTGTCCAGTCACAATTTCATAAGTGAGATGGAAAATACTATTAAATTTCAATAATTTCAGTTAATTACTTATAGAGTTATGGCCCTTGTTTCTTTTTCTTTGGTCAGTTTTTATACACCCACATGAAAATGTGGCTGTATATTGACTCTGACGATCGGTCTATCCAGTGTCAATTTCATAACTGAGATGGAAAATACTATTTAATTTCAACAATTTCTGTTAATTACTTCTAGAGTTATGGCCCTTGTTTCACTATGTAGAACTCTGAATGCTTTTAGGAAAAATCTTATTATCTGATCTGTATGAAGTTTATATGCATTATTTAGATTAGAGAAAGGAAGAAAGCTAATGAATTTCACTAAATTTCAGCCATTTCAGTTGATTACTTCTAAAGTTACGGCCCTTGATGAACCCTGTGACAAAAGGTATCATATGATCTGTATGAAATGTATATGATTAATTGAAGTTGGTGAAATGAAGAAGTCTATTGAAATTCAACAATTTCTGTTCATTGTTTCCAGATTTATGGCCCTTGTATAACATTGTAGAGCCTTGTAACAACCTAAGTTATCATCCCATCAGTATGAAATTTATATGCGTGATTTAAATCAATGACGTGAAGAACCCAATTTAGCAATTTCTGTTCATTACTTTTGGAGTTGCCCTTGCTTCACTTTGTAGTGTTGTGAATGCTCTTTCAATAAAAAGTTATCATCCAACCTGTATGAAATTAATATCAGTGTCTCGTAATTGCTCTTTTTATTTATAAAAGAATAAATATGTGACAACCCTTGTCAAATGTACTGGTGGTTCTGCTGCTGTTAGCGCATGTTTTGTTGCCCGGTAACCTAATTTTTTCAGATCTGCAGGAATGCTTTGTGTGATGATCAGGAAGAACGAACCCCATTGAAATTATTAAGTTATCTCTTCATTTACATTTGGGCTTTAGAAATCTAGTGAACAGGATAATGTGCAACAGTTCTTGATAAAATGTTTTAAAAGGCAGTGATGTTGTGCTTTGCCGAGTTTTAATTTGGGTCATTTCTTGAATTTGAATGCTGTGAACATTTAGTTGGACTTTTTTTGATACTTATAAGATATGTGTTGACATTCTTCTTATAGCTAGCAAGGATGTCTTTGCTCCTGGTGGGCATATTTTGGGGGATGAAAGGTCATAACTACTAGAGGTTGGGTTAATTTGTGAAGTCATGGTTTATAAATACTGTATGTATTTATTTATATACACACTACAATAGTGTGTGACACACCACCATGCACTCCATTAGTGTCACTAATTAAAACCAACCTATAATTACACTACATTATCCATAATTACTACAACAAATGATCATTTTGTTATTATGATTATATCGGGAACAATGCTACATATTTTACAAATATTTGTAGTCATACAAGCAGTTCAGATTAGTACTTGTAGCTCTGCCCAAACATATTTGAATTTTGTAGTACCTAAAAGATTTATACATCAATTTGCTTCTGCTTGGTAAAAATGTCCTTTAAAAAAAGTTTTGATACGAAACCTAAACAGTCTAAATTTTGTTGAAAATTGAAGTCCATAAACCTTGTGTTTGGGTTATAAATGAATGTTTCTAAAAGTGAGAAGGTCTGTTCTAAATAGTTGAAAACACTATTTGAGAATCTGGGAACTTATATGCAAAAATAAAGCAGATTAATTGCTGTGTTATTTTTGCGTTTGTAAATAAATACTATTTTATTTGTTTTAAGGTTTATGGTGTCTTAGGACACAATTGCTACAAGGTTTTAGAAACCCATAAGCTTACAGTAATACTTTTCATAAATGCAAGTCAGATAAAGTAAATAAATATATATAATACCCACATCAATATTATTTTACAAAAAGAATCAAAACTATTACAAAATATACACATATTCATCATTTTGCAAAAGTTAAAAATCTAATCTTATATATAATAAAAAATGTTTTTCATAACAAATATTAATGAAGTCTGTGCAGTTTTTATTCCAATCAATTTATATTTGTTTCAGGTCGACCAACTAGCCTCTAGCAATTTTCCCAGGTTGACATTCTGCGGTGATCTAATATCAACTGCAATTTTACCATATTCCAAATTAATATTTTTCCATTTTGTGAAATATGTATGCAATTGGAACTACCAAGTGTCTCTTTTTAAGGTCACCATAACCAAAAATAAAGCGATAAATCTTATGAGTAATATTAATAATTCACTAAGATATTCGTTATTTTAAGCGGATGTTCTATCTAAAAGTAATTTTAGCTGTCCAATTCTTAATTTAAAGCAGCAGGATGCCATTCGAGTGTAAATTGTCAATAATTTGATAAAACTTTGCAATATGTTAAAAAAGATTTAGAGAATATCCAGGTTCAATAATTAATAAGAGAGGGTGATTAGTCATCAAGCTTATAAATAATGCTGAATTTCCGCCATAATTCACAGGTATAAGGCACGTAGTTGTTAATGATGGTAATGATGGTCTGTAATAGCAGATTTCAGATGGCGTATGAATGAAGGTAATCATTGATTATTGGTGACATTATATACCCTCATTTACCACATTGTGTAATATGACATTCAAGGTCATCCATTTTAGTTACACAGGTTATTGTATCCAATAAAATACTTTCTCTACATCTTCATTATTGTCTTCATGATACTCTAGGTTAATGGTTGATTTTAACTGTTAAACTGACGTAGTGATGACTGTTTAAATTCACTTTGTTTTATATGCTATTGTCAAATAGAGGTTATTCTTTAACTGGCTCAGTATGAATCTACTGTGTTAAACATGACTCTGCAACTGACAAAGATAAATCCTCAGTTTGAAAAGATTTTTGAATTTTCCTAGATTGGTTGTAATATACTACCCACATTTTTAATGTATGTTTCAATTACAAATTAACCAAATTTGCCCCTCCTTTTATTCACTGAACAATAGCTTTTTTTGCCAAATTCTTCGACAAAAAACCTAAAAGTTAAATTTCTCCATGCTTTGTGATTTTTCCTTGAAGCCAGGACTAATAATGAGCGTATGAATAAGATTTAGAGGTGTGTTGTGGAGAAATAACCCACTGTGCTTTCCTATCCTACCACGCACATCTTTATAAAAACACCTACATGCTTTTTGCTGAACAAAGAATAGTGATAAAAAATACATTTTCGGAATGTGTCATTTTTATATTTATCATTACCGAAAATTTTTATTACAACTTAATTCTCCAAAGGCCTAAAGTAACAGTTTTAAATCAGTCTGTTTGTGCAATGAAATATGGGTGAGTTGTGCCTAGTTGACATCTTTTAGTCAGCCTGTGAAAACATGGGATTATAGGAAAGATGTTGTTTTATTTGTAAATTTATGGTTACAGGGAATTAATTGGAATACAAATTTGTATCATTTAGAATCATTTCACTTAAAGCAACAAAGTTTGCTAAATCAAGATAAAATGTCTGATGGATTTCCAGATCTCCAAGCCAGTTAGATATTGTTGAACTGTTAGTGTTACTGACAAGACCTGTAAAAGAACATAAAGTATTTCCCAAAGTGGTCATACTTGTTTTTTATGGCTATACAATATTGTATCCAGCATGGTATCCCAGAGGTATGAGATTAACAGGGGAGATATTGGAGAGTAATTGTTTTCAATGTAGAAAAGTCATAAAATATTCTTTACATTGTTTGTGCACCTTTTGATGTTCTGTGATGAAGCATGTAGTGGTGACCATTATGACAGGGAGATTAGTATTTGGCTTTTCTTTTAAATTCAGCCAAATTGTTTTTTCTGCTGTTTTTTTGTCTGATCTGTGTCCATTGACTGTATTGTTATCTACAAGTATATAGGGGGATTAAATATCAATATTTGAAGAGGCATTACAAAGCAAACAAATATTTAATTCATTTTCCAGTTAGTTCTCAGGACACAAAAGACCATGCATTCAAACATGCATAAAAAATCTCCATATAATCCATATATTTCTTTAATAATTAAAATATCAGGTCATGAAGGATGTTGTCTGCTGTGTAAATAAAGTTCTCCAACATCTAACAAAATAAATGGACACTACTATAAGGATGTGTTATATGAAAGTGTTCAATATTTTCATCTTTTTATCTGTACTTTGAAATTTAATACCAACAGATTTGCAAACAGTAAATAGTGCTTTTGTTGAGGTGGGACATGTGATTATGTTGTAAGGTTATGTCGCTTACTAGTCACCTTCCATCCTTTAGACTAGTGGGAGCCATATACCTACCTCAACAATATAGGTAAACATTGATATAATTTGTTATCACCCATCGTCTTGTTGGCCATTGGTTATCAATATACAGTCGTGGGACTAGGTGAAAATCAGCCAGTTTTCTTCAAATTTTGGAATGTGACCCAGGTTTAAAGTTGTCAATACTTAACAGGGTAATAATGCTATCAAGTAGGACATGGTGTTTAGATATAACATACCAGCGAATTAAATGTCAGTGAACTGGACACAAGACAAACATCCAAAATTTAGCCCGTTTTTGGTACCTAGTCTCTACGCTGTATACACTGAATCCTTTAACACGGCACACTCATATTATAGCTCGACACACTCGTATTATAGTCTTTTGTTATTCTATTGACAGCAGGTGAGCCATCTTGTCATTTGAACAACACTCCAACAGTCCATCTTCTACACCTGATGTGAAAATATCAAGCTAACCAGTATAAAAGTGTGGCTATCTCATTCAATTGTGCTGATTGTTTGGAGTAATTTTTTGGATCAAATCTTGTGGAATTTAAGTGAGGTTTATTAAGGTAAGTGTGATTATATTTTTATATGTGTTGGGATGGAATTGATAGTCAAGAACTCCACACTGTTGTTGAGTAACATAATTTTAATATTCCTACATGTATTTACATTGACTTTGAATAAATATTGAATGATTTTTGAGATACATATCAATTATTGTTTTTGTTCACAATAGGATAACTGTCTTTTTGGATTTACACAAATGTATAAAAGGAAATATACTAACATATTAAGTCTTTTTTTTGTTCAATATTTTCATCAATACTTCATAACTATTAGAATCATAAGTCTGTTCCAAATATTTCAATTTATTTGGTTTGTGAGTTGTTAAATTCTGGTATCTGATGAATAACATTCCATTTACAAAATTTCTTAGTTGTAGTTATTAACAATCCTCTTATTGGTTCAAGTGAAACTCAATTCATTCTTCCATACATTCATATCAAAGAAGTGAGTTTAATTAAAGTATTAAGCTGAGATTAGAATTGATGTGGGTGCCTATAATTATAGGAGTACAAACATTTAATTACATTCAACATGTTTTAATCATGTGGTCAACCGTCCAGTTAACAACCAGCTTTATAGTATCCAACTGGTCATCACAAGTTTGGATTAAAGCAACAAATTGCTGCTTAGAACTGCATTTTAAGGTAGAGTGGTTTTAATGATTGTTTGATAAATTAGCTGTACATGATTACAACACTGGTAGCTAACCTACCATTCGATTGATTACATAATGCTCTTAACATTGCATTACTTCTTTTTTAACTTAAATGATTTTTTTTTTTATGTGATGAAACCTGGAACTCTTTGGAGTGTTGGCTTGTTTTTGTTCAGTAGAATCAAAAAAATAAAGAATGAATGGTTAAGATAGATAGTATTTACTAAGAAAGAGTTAACACTACGTTTGGTGAATACAGAATTGTAGAAACAAGATTAAAAGAAAAATGTTTTATTTTAAATGCCAACTACAACTTAGAATTAAATTGGGAAGGGATGTTGCACTAAGCTTCACTTGAAGACAAAGTATTTGTACTGCACTTTATAACAGGCAGCTGTAACTTTGAGTCTAACAAAGCTGAAACATCTAATAATAAATGTAGATCAGATAGGTTATTTTATAACCCTAGTTTTGTTATTTAAATGATGAATATGAAAGCAAGCAGATGGTATTTTGCCTGTTCAGGTTGATTAATGATAGCAGTAACCAGGCTCCCCAGCAGGAAGAATTATAATTCTTTTTTTTTTCCAATTCATTTTTCTCAAACAACCTACTCTAAACAATATGTTTCCCTGGCTCCTCCTTTTCCAAATTGCTTGTTAAACACTTGAAAACCAGATGTTCATTTTAGAAAAAAATTCACCGATATAATTTTATGGTTGGTTTTCGATAGAAGACTAATGAAAAATTGACTTTTGTGAAAAGCATGTAGAAGATTGAATTAATCTTTGTCGTAAATAATTGATGCAAAACAGTCATGGACAACAGGTGAAAGGAAAATTTACCCATTGAAAATCAACATATTTCAACCGTATCCATTTACACCTTATGTTCTGTGTCATGGGAGCTAATGACAATCTGTTGGCCGTGACGATTGACAGATATATTAGAGAATTTTCTTCATGAATACTTTACAAACTGCGGTATATATGCATTCATGTTAAAGAAATTGAGATGCTTATGTGTGAGGAAAGATGGTGTAAATGTGAAAATTATATCATGAATAGAATGTATGATTATATGAAATCTTCTAATTATATCCATGAATTGTGGTTATTGTTGGTTTCTGTGAGTAGATTTATGTATGAAAATGCTGATGTTAGTCGGTCATAACTTTATCTCTGAAAGTTTGTGAAATATTTTTGAACAATACAGAACTAGGCCTTCAAGATCAAGAACTTAAGGATTCAGTCAAATTTGCTCTCTTTCTTTCTGATAACCTACATGTTTGAAAGATTAGGCATATTGCTTTGTATTTATACCTTCAGTACCATTTTACTATATTTCAGTTTGATAATATGTGGTTGTTAACTGTAGGAGTAAAAGGAGGTTAAACTCCATTTCATTAACTGTCATAGATAAATCAGTCTCAATAGAGATTGTTGTGTTCGACTTAGAACTATATTAAACTTTGAACTGTTAAAACACAATCTAAATGTTTCAGTGGTATTTATAAATTCTTCTAGAATACAATAGGAAACTATTATTTTATTATATTTTATTGGTAGTTACTGAATGTGGCATTTATTTTATGTCCTGTATAGTATATTATAAAGCAATAATATAAAAAAGTGACGACTTCCTCTTCCTTTTATCCAACGTTTCATTACCAATGTTTTCCTACGTTTTACACTTCATTTAACAGATGTCTAATATATGGCCAACAGCAATCAAGTCGGTTAAGAGAAATCAATATATAGCACTAGTATTTCTGAAAGTCTTCGTCTCTAATCATACATACTACCCCATGTCCTTATAGACTAGCTTTCGTTTGCTTGACCAAGTCTATATTACAAAACTACAGACTGATTAATAACTACTTAATTCTGTCGGGCAGACCGTTCTCAAACATCCGATTTAGCATGCAAATAATGATACTTAGTATAGCCATTGGATTATAGCCTTCTTGTTGAATGACCAAACTAGAAAGTAAAATGATAGTTTATATATTAATAAGCTGTACTTACAGGCAAGACTGATTTTGATGTATCTATCTGTATAAGGTTTTCATATCTTACACAACCTTGCAATAGCTTTTAGGTGGCTGAGGAAATCTTCATTCTCAAGTTGTAGAAGTCAGTTTCCAGGAATTCTTTATGGGAATAATTCATCAGTAAGAAAAATATTGGTGTACTATCCAGAAATTTAAAATGTGATTATCAATGTTTTTTCAGACATATTTATTAATTTCTAGAATGAATTCTTTAATAAATCCATATTATTAAAATAGTATCAATGCATTCTTGAACCAGTTCATATACTAAATCATGTACGTTATTAGATACGTGGTATGCTTCATTTAATGTGTAAATCATGTCCGTGACACAAGGACATAATACACTAGATATTTGTATCTAGGCTATTTCTAAAGGTGTTAAGGCAATCTTTAAGACCATGAAATTAAAAAAGTCTTTTGAAATAGAGTGATACTGACCAGGTCAGATAAGTTCTTGTTGATTTAATCACTTTGGGTGTAAAGACAAGTCTTCAATTCAAGTGTGAGTCTTTTGTGAAGCAGGCAAGATAAATAGATTGATTAAACATTTCAACTGTAAGATTAAAGATCATCATTGATGAATGTTGTTAATCATGTAGGGGTTTAAGTTAAAGCATTATAACATTTCATTCTTTTGTTTTATATACTGTACATTATACTCTACCAGACTCAGTTTTAAATATGTGTAATCTTATGCAGTGTAGAAAATCAGAACTATAAATACGAAAGGAAATAAAGATATAATTTTGCTTATATTGGTAAATCTGTGCTCATTGAAATATTTTTGGAGATAATCCTTCAATTTACTCAAAGAACCAGTATTTTAATTCTTACATTTTTTCTTCACAGTGCACTTGTTGCACTATTTCCCAAACTAAATAACTGTGTTAACTCTACCTCAGTTTATTTTGCTGAATAAAATGATAGGATATGTCTAGAATCTAATGATTTAGGTTTCCTTAATTAAAAACAATCTCCCCTGTACATATCAAGTGGGAATGTGCATTATGTTTGTTTTTCATGAGATTTTACTTATTTCATTACATAAATAAACAATGTGCTGCACTTCATATATCATCACTCCATGATGTGAACTTTCATCAAGTGATTAACAACAGTTACTCTAGAGCTACTACCAGTAGATAGCTGTCTGAAATTTCCTACTAGTCATCTTTACATTCTACAGATGAGAAGATCAATGTAGATTATGTATAAGGTGTGAAGTATAATAAGATGTTTGTAGAAACATTGCCTTTGTACTAATACAAGGAAAGAAAATATAATTTTCCATGTTTGTAGATGCTGCTAAGACTAGTCTAACTTGGTATCAAAGATAATTTCAAAAAACAAGTATATAGACTAGAGATCATCTTTATTTTTCTTTCATGTTTATTTTCCTGAAGGGCATAATCATGCTTCTGTATATTAGTCTTCAGAAAATCTTTGAGATTGAAAGAAGGTGTTTTTTATATCAATAATATACATGACCTTTTTTATTATCTCATCTTTATAATAGTGATGACGCAAAACTAGCCATTAGTTTAAAATCAATGTACTTTTTAGCAATATCGTGGAGGGCCCCCACCCCCAGTTATAGTAACAATATGAAAGCCACTTTGATACAAATTATGAGAGAGTTCCAATATAAAATTTGAAATTGGTTTTGTGAAAAATGTTTATTATACACCCACTGCCTGACAGAAACTGACAAAATGGCTGTTGTCTGTTCGCAAATAGTGTAAAAGTATGCAATATTAAGAATTGTGTACCATCAGCACTGTTGTGTCACTGTTACAAACTCAGTATAGATTTAGTTTGAAAATATGGGTGTATAAGAATTATCAAAAAGAAAACTGAAAGGCTTTCTCTTGATGTTTTAATTAAGAGAAGGTAATAGTCAAGATTTGAACTAATTTTTTGTTTATTTGCACAGGATGTGTGGTTTGGTTGATAGGAAGTGTGGACTAAATAACATAATACACATTTGACTATTTTAATCTATATTCCATATTCTATCTTACTATTGTTGACTCTTTCACCTACATGCATCTGTTAACACTAACAAGTTTACAACTAACTATATCCCTTCAGGTGAAAGGTGTTTATTAAGATGTGTCGAAAACTAGTAGATCTTTCTTTCATTAAACATTAGCAGAAAGTTAATAGTGAGAAAATAGATTTGTTGCCTTCAACTTTGTAATTAGATCAATTATAAAGCTATAGTAATGAATATTTTATACTAAAAGCTTTTACCGATACTATGATGTTCCCTTTGCACCAGATGGTTTTTAGATGTAGAATAAAAATTATATTATGTGTGATTTATATTGTATGGAATAATAACAATTTATAGGCTTTATTTTACAAGTGATTTTTATATGCCCATATTTTCATGTGAACCTATAATTTTGTCACCTTTGTCTATCTGGACATCCGTCCATCCACATTTTGTTTGTGGAACTCAACAGGTTACAATTTAGCTTGTTCTCTGCCCATCTCTTGCAAAATATAGGTGTATCTTGCATGGCAACTGCTTGTTGTCCCCCGCCTTTCGAAGAAAGTTGGGGGACTATTAAAATGGGTTCGTCCGTCTGTCTGTCTGTCCGTCTGTGTTTATTAGGTCAATGCCTTGATGGAGTTCGAAGATGAGCATTTTCCGCTTAGGGTAAGCAGAGATAAGCGATTTGATTGGTTGATGCTTTGGGACACGATAACTTTAGTCCTAATTAAGTGAGATTGATGAAACTTGGTGTATAGTTTCATTACAGTAATACCTTGACTAAGTTCGATAATGAGCATTTTCTGCTCAGGGTAAGCAGAGCGATACGCAATTTGATTGGTCGAGACTTTGGAACACAATAACTCCCCTTCTAATTGAGTTAAAATGTTCAAACTTGGTGTATATGCTTATTAGGTCAATGCCTTGATTGAGTTCGAAGATGAGCATTTTCCGCTTAGGGTAAGCAGAGATAAGCAATTTGATTGGTTGATGCTTTGGGACACGATAGCTTTAGTTCTAATTTAGTGAGAGTGATGAAACTTGGTGTATAGTTTCATTACAGTAATACCTTGACTAAGTTCAATAATGAGCATTTTCTGCTCAGGGTAAGCAGAGCGATACGCAATTTGATTGGCCGAGACTTTGGAACACAATAACTCTCCTTTGAATTGAGTTAAAATGTTCAAACTTGGTGTATATGCTTATTAGGGTAATGCCTTGATGGAGTTCGAAGATGAGCATTTTCCGCTTAGGGTAAGCAGGGATAAGCAATTTGATTGGTTGATGCTTTGGGACACGATAACTTTAGTTCTAATTAAGTGAGAGTGATGAAACTTGGTGTATAGTTTCATTACAGTAATACCTTGACTAAGATCGATAATGAGCATTTTCTGCTCAGGGTAAGCAGAGCAATAAGCAGTTTGATTTGCCGAGACTTTGGAACACAATAACTCTCCTTCGAATTGAGTTAAAATGTTCAAAATTGGTGTGTATGCTTATTAGGTCAATGCCTTGATGGAGTTCGAAGATGAGCATTTTCTTCTTAGGGTAGGCAGAAATAAGCAATTTCATCTTAGGTTCATCTTGATTGATGATTTTTATGCCAATACAATGACTGCATTCTCATTCAGTAATGGATTCGACACTAACAGTGTATCGAAACGATTGACTCGGACACGAGGGCCCTTTCCCTTGGCCAGAGGAGCCCTTTTGTCAAGCGTGGGGGCCCTTTGGTCTGCCTTTAGGGTCCCCCTAACTAGGGTACATTTTCATTTTTCTCGTCGGTTTTAGCATTTTTCTTTATAAAACACTTTTGGATGACACTTCGTGTACAGTTTGATTGCTCGATACTTGAAAAAAAAATAAATGTGCGATTAATTAATATGTGTCATCTATTTAGTTTGGGGACATCAGACTCACTGTTGGCTTGTTGTTTTACAAATAAATCCATTATGATTCCATTGTCACCAGATACTATAAAATACTGTGTACAATGTAGTGAAGAAAAATAAAAATAGACCAAGGTGGTACAGGACAAGAGCCTTCGATAGGCTATTAGAGATTAATCATAACAGATGACCATATTTCACTGTAACATGTGGCTTTGTTGACCATGAGCTCTATAGAAAATGATTCCCTAGGAAAGACAATAAGTGACCAATATTATCTTTAGATATATTACAGGTGTCTTTGATTTACTCTAGTAATATGGTTTTTCCAAGGTTGACAGGTTTCACACGTATCATATTTAAATCAGAAGCTCACAATGTTCGGACATCACAGATCTTTGAAAATGAAATGAACTGAACTGAAATGAATGGGCTTTAACATCATACTTTTTGCTCCGGATCTTACCTTTGAGCTACAGAGCAAAAAAAAAATTGTACTTAATTTTCCATAAAACATGAAACAAGATGGATGATAAGGTGGTATTTTGGGAGATGATAAATGCTTGAACCGGATTTTCAGTTGGTAATTTTAAGTCAATTTCCTCTCACTTGTAAAGAGGAATTAGTATTGAAATTCCTTGAAACCAAAACCTTTACCAAAAAGCTTTGCGTGATTTTGTTGCCCTTTTCTATTTGATTGGTGCAGAATGGACAAGTCTTTGCCAAATCAATGTCATCTGATTGAGTGTGTCTTTGTTCATGACCGGGAATGGTTGGAACAGATGAAATACTTTCTAGAAACGATCGGATGGGTATTTAGGGAAGCTTTTTATCTCCTCATTCAAAGGTATTGTTCTGACAAGTTAGATATTCTAAAAGAACCTCTCAACAGTGAAAATTGTCCTCTTTTATAAGGAAGCCAGCTATCATCAACCCACTAATGAAATTTTAGCGAGTTAAGCTCATCTCTAGTTTAAATTACATGGAGAGGCGAATGGATTGTCTCTAATGAATCTATTTAGCTATTCTAAAGTCTGGCAATCCTTTGCTATCAGCAGTGCATGACCAATATTTGTTTCTTTTTCTAGACTGTTTACAAGCTCTTAAGACTACAATATCATTTAGAGGGTTATTGTTGTCTTCTGATGCATATCACCAAATGTCAAGTAAAATGGTAGCCTGCCCCCACAGGGATATTATCCGCCTATTGAGACACTATATTGATGGGGACACGAGACACAGTTGACATTTTGCTTCGAAACATTGATATATGTCAATAGTGAAACAATATTGCTTTGCCATCCAATTAGAAATCTAATGTTGTAAAATTAATCTGTTTGTTCCCCTCAGCAATTAGAGTTTTCTAGCATTGGATTACTCCCTGGAACTGTCTAAATCTTCAATATGAACAATGCTGTATTGTTTGGTGATGTCACTAGTTAAACACTGAACACTCAATGTGAATGGTCCTGATATTTGACTGTTGGGCAGCGTTTAAATAATTCATTTCCTGAAATTAGACCAAGTTCCACACACCAGCATTTGATAGATTTTACTGACTTAATCTATCTAACAGTTAACATTTCTTGATCAATAGAAATATCTTTCCCCTTTAGAAAAGTCTTCTAGATTATGAATTTATTGGTTGAGATAGAAAAAATAGTCAGCAGGTGAAGATTTTATCAGAGCATTGTACAAAACAAATCAAATTTGTATTTATTAAGCAAATCAGGAAATTCAATTTGAAAACACATAACAGAAAAGATAAATGAATTACTGTATAAATGGGGAAAAACTATATGTAAATGAGATTAAAGTCAAGATTCCAAACTATTGAAGTTGGAAAAGCAAATTGTGTGGTTTGAATGGATGTGAATAAATAAAACTTCAATGTACTCTCTGTACTCTGAAACTGACCACAATCACCAACAATGAACACTAGTTATACTTCATCTTCCAGTTTCATCACAATTCTTCTTATGTTTGTCCTACAGATCTTCCATACAATAACACGCAATTACCCACAACAAGATTTGCTCAGGGAAATTGAATCGGGGCACAATTTGTGGATAGGCACACACAGAGCGCCTGTAGAGATTTGTCTTAATTATGACAGTTCACACCATTCAAATCATCAACGGATGGGGCGTACAAAAACTAAGATGAAATTTGCCACTCATCCCAGAGTATCCAGTTTTCTATTCATGATTCATCTTGTTTTTTCCTTTAACTGCTAAATGACAGCATTGTTGTAGCTGGGTTTTAGCAACATTTACACTAGCCGAGACACAGAATTACCAAGATCAAATTCTGTTTGATGCCATGTTTTCCTAGCATTCACCACTCCATGTACAATCCAATTTTAAAAAATAATGAATGTGACTAGAATTTCAAGCAGGTGCTATTTTGGTTTAAATTTGATGAACGAATGGTAAAATTCTTTTGAATCCATAATTTCGGTACAGCTTAATCTTTTTCTCAACAATTCTCTTGCTTCCTGTGAAAATGATGACAAAGGCATGCAGTGAAAACAGACAGGGTATGGTCACCAGAAATGTCTTTTGTCTCAGCGTGTGGAGTTAAAATGAATTCATTATAATCAGGAAATATATTTAATGAAGGAAATGGGGTTACTGACTATTAATGAACTGGGCAACTTAGTGTGTCCCACCAAAAGGTTGCCTAACTGTATTACAAAGGAATTGATGTTTTTCAATTTTCAGGAACAATTTAAATGATGGATCATCTGCATTTTAACGACTTCAATAACACTATTACTAATTGAATGACATCCAATTAAATTGGGGTCAATTTCCCACATATCATGTGTTTTTGTCACATTGAAAATAAAAGAAAATATCATCATCATATTGAAAAATGATGCTTGATGTGCAATGCTATTGATCTTATTAATGACAAATCATGGAATGAATTAGATTTGATATTCATTTTGTTCATTGAATTTGTCTCTTGTGGATATATTATGTCATAATATTATTTGATTTGTGTTGATTTATTGACCATTACTGTACATAAACTAGTATCAAATGACTATTATTCAGTCGGATGAAAAACAATCTACATGGTACTGTAAATCTTTCCTGTTTTTTTTTATTTCTTCTTGAATCGTCCATCCACATTAACTTGTCATTATAAATCACATTAAATAATTAAATGTCTTGTGTACTTGGACATTTATCATTTCTAGTTGGGAATAGATTTCAGATCTTTATGATAATTGAATAGTTGTATTTTCTAAGTTCATCCACAGATTCTTATACCATTTTCATCATCTTTGGGAACAGTTTTTTAACCGTAAATTTAGACCAAGATGTTTTTTTTATGTATCATCATTTTGAAGTGTTGATGTGTTGTTAATAAGATAAAAAGCAGAAAAGATGAGCAATGGAAACTATTATTGAATAGCTGATAGTATCGGTTGGTTCTCTTACTTTTAACATCTCCTGATGAGAACAATAATGGTATAGGATATGGTTGTCATGCGTGTAGCTGTAGAAATTGATAGAGTAAATTGAGTTGATACTGTTGTTAAGGTGATCACCTCTACTCCTCGCTTCGTTTTCCTGTAATATCCCACCAGTTTAATGTTTCATCATTTAAGTAATGGACGTGCCTTGTAGCCGTTTTCCTGGTGGAATGGATGAGGCAGAAATTACTTGATGGTGACTCTACTGAGTCATCATTTATTACATACACCTCATTACCTAAAGGAGATAAAATTTTATATCATTCACTTAAATGGTTGGCTGCCTTGATCATCATCCACCCTATTGTTGGCTTAGAAAAAGTGAGCTAAACCAAATGCACAATTTACGTGCTGATGTTTCTTATTCCAGTCAGGCCACTTTTCATGCTCTAACAGCAGCCATAACACACGCTTTGATTAATATCCTAGCTGTCTTGAATTATACTTTAAAAAATGAGACTAAATTCATCTTCCAGGGAAAAAGAAATTACTTCTTTCTCTGACTTGTAATTTTCTGTTCTTTGTGAGGTATGTCCTTTAAGCCTGTCTGTTTTTCTATAGCAGGGGAAATCATATAAAATTGTTGTCTAGATGTTTATTGAAACTGTTTCTTTAACTTTTTTAGTCAATCGAGTAAAATGAGTTTCCTGGGATTGATACAATATAAACTATGTGTGTATTGCTAGAAGAAGTTTTCTTGTCCCAAGTGCGCCGATGGTTATTGCCAACCACTCGTCTGTCGTAGAGCGGAGGATTGCTGTTGACTTAACCCACAGTTCTTATTTCTCTATGATACCATATTGATTGGTAGAATTGTGTGTGCAGTGTTGGCAACTATTCCAAGCTACTGCATATTTAATGACCATCTCTACCTTCATTTCACTTGTCAGTTTACATTATAATTGTGTTTTGGGGTAACACACATCATTTACCATAACTCATTGATAAGGTTACGAATACTGTTCCTCTCAGTCGTGTTATTCACTTTACTAGGAACATAATTCAATGATTATAAGCATCAGTAAGTATGATATACTATATCTATGGATACCATTACTACAAACATATTTGTATACCTGAATGGATTAAAACAATACACGGTCAATTTACACAACAACATACATGTATGTATTGATGTAATTTACAATTCTGTTGGAAGTTGCAGGTAGAGTTTCTGCTCACGCCACCATGTTAAATAGAGTGGGGTATAACTTTCCTCATATTAAGACAACTGCTATGCTTTATTAGAATTATTTGAAATATTACATCGAAGTTAAACATTCTTGTTTTTAAGCATTTTATAAATCCTGATAACTAGAGATAAAGTAATATGTTTTGAATGAACACGTTATGTTTTGTTATGGTCTGCAGGTCTTTTGTCATATAGATAACTACCTTGTGCATTATGGGTCTGTGCTAAATTGTTTTCTTTTGCATATTGTCTTTCCAAGGTAGTCAGGGGTATGTCAAGCTTTAAATTTACTAAGAATAAATACACATATATTTGGCTTGTTTAGGAACATTAACAATGACAAATCTTTCCGTATTTTAAAGGCAGAATTATGAATACTACAAGATTAAAGTCTTATATTAGCAAAACAAAAATAAGAATTTTTAAATGAAAATTAATTAAAGCTGTCTTGTTCATAGACAGTCAAATTTCCATAAATATTACTATAGGATGAATATATAGGAATAAAAATTATTGTGAGATATTGGAATGAAGCCAGACTAAATCTATGATTTATTTAAGTCAATAACAAACCAGATACTAGACATTACTGGACAAATGGACATTTGAGTGTAAGAGTCACGACTGGAGAGGTTAATTGTATTGGACAAGGTCATTATTGCTCATAACTCCCTCATGATTGGTCATTGGTCCACCAGATGGCCCGTAGAGTGATATTGACCAGGTCATGCAAGATGACCTGTTTCAGGAAATGGACACCATAGTTACTGTAACCAACCGGTGATGATATTGTGATTCAATGTTTTAAGTAACATAAGATCTTAGTCTTAAAAGAAGTAACACAAGTCTTGTGGAAATGTTTTATTGATGTAAATCCGTCTGAAAGATTGTATGTGGGTCCTATTTTGATGACTAGAGATAAATTGTGTCTCAGTCAATATATAGATCTGTTGTGACACCTTGTATACACTCTTCTCACTGATTTATAGACTAAATAAAAGTATTGATTTAGCTATATGTATATACTTTCATACATTTTCTAACAATATTACATCCAAGACTTGTTCATAAAAAACATCATATTATAAAATTTTCAAAGTACCAGATTTCATATTTATCAGTCTGGCTGTTTAGAATATGATTGTATAAGATTTCTTATATAACCTATACTTATATCACATTTGTTACACTCAAATTTTATTCATCTTTTATCTGAGAAAATTATAAAAAGATATATTAAACTATCAGTATTGACAATATTTTAGTGACATTCCTAATTTCTTGATCTGTTATCTCACTATGCTATCTTTCTCTGTTAACAATATTGTATGATCCAAGTTATCAAGTGATGGTTTTAAGATAAAGGTTGTCAATGACTAATTTATCTTCTGTAGGTATTATGTAAATACATAGACAACCAGTATAAGGTAACCATTGTTAATCCTGTATTAGATAACAAGAAATCAGCCAGATTACCCCCAGATTATCATAGATTATTATACTTGAGACTGGAATATAGTACAGGGTTAAGTAGGTGATTAAGATGCTGTTGACATCTTATCTCTTCTTAAATCTATCTGAAGGTCATTGTCCCAATCACTCCTGTTTGCGATTTATACCTTAGAAGTAATGTTGTCAAGCATGGACATAATCAGTTGTTAAGTAACCTTTGTAGCCATCTTTTAAGGAGCAGGTTAAAGTACCACTTACAAATATTATATAACACTTAAGCCAAGAATGTACAGACAATCTTATTCTTTAACACAATTGTGATAGGAGTGGTTCATCTTCACTTGAAGTTTTTACATTCAAGGACATATATAACAGGTCTGGAAATAATGATAAAATGTCAGAGACCCATTAACTAGTATCAGGTACCTGATATTTTAAAGATTTTTGCCACATGTATTAAACATATGAATAAAAACACTGAAAATAGACAAATCTGTGCCCAACTAATTTGAAATGACTGGCACCTTCAGGAGGTGTTGTGCCTGGAATCCTGAATTTATATAGGATGTCTTTGACTGGTGCCTTATTTCCAGACTTGGTAAAAGTCAATAATGAAATGTTTCTAGTTTTGCATATTCAAAGTTGATAATTATTGAATAAGAAAGAAATATTTAATTAATGTTTTATGTTGTCTCTTTGAAGACAATTAGTTCTATACTATGATGAATTTGTAAAGATTTTTATCAGATGTTTTTTGTTGGGAATGAAATTAATTTATTATTTATATGCTTTTTTTGTGGAAGAATTAATACTTTTTTTTTAATTGATAATAAAATCATCTTTGATCATCATATGCATTCCTTTACTACATGTAGTTACCAGAAAAGATTATGACATATGGAATCTTCCAGTTTCAGATGTATGATACTCTGTTTACCCACGTTCATGGTTTAATGCAAAGTTGATTGCAGCACCAAGTACTAGATAAACAAAAGTTATCTGACTTATTTCCTATAGTAAATATACACACCACTAGGAGGGCGATTAGTTAGTAATTAGATAACAGTTTGATATCCCTAGTATTATTTATGAGTAGAAAACTTTGTAGTACATTTGTAAACTAAATCAAATACCTACATGTTCAAGATTTGAAAATAAGCTTGTTTTTTTTTTATTTCCTGGGGATTCATTTATGTATTGGTTAGGTTTTTTTTAATTTCCCGGATGTTCATTTGTGATTAGAAAATATTTAAAATTTGAAATAATTTTGTAGAGTATATGAAGATTACTTAAAGTTCTTCAATATGCGAAAAAAAGAACACATGGAAGACTAAATTCACATTGAAAGATAGTCTAGTATGCAGTGTTGATAATCATATGCGTACGAGCTGACAGAATTTATGCTTTTTAGTCAATCTTAAAGGTGGCAATATATGTCAGTAATGGACTTTCAGAAATGGTAAATTACATTCATTTGTATCTCTGCATAATATTTTATTGAAACAAATTGATTTGACTTTCAAACAAGGTTAACTTTTCCTTTTAATGTAAATAAATGGCTATTATTTTATTCTCTTTGAAGTAGACAATGAATATGATGGAATTGCTGTTTGATTATTTCATTAAATTGCCGGAGGTTTAATGTTTTTCAATTATCTCTCTTGTGTTGGTTGTTTTACGTGTACCTTGTAATCAGGAAATCTAAACAACACTCATACAATAGCCTAACACAGGGCCGACCTTATCTCAGACCATGTCTTCCACATTGTGAACATTAATTCTCTTACAGTTTATGTTACTGGGCACAAGTGATTTCATTTAATGGATACAGCCAAGGCTTTGTAAGCTTATTTTATGGGCATCATTTTGATGAAGTCTGTCTCTAAGCTAATTACACAGGACACAAAAACTGGGCTGAAATAGAACCGTAGTTTATGAGGCTTGGTTGATTGTAAACCACTTGAGACGTGTTTGATAAGGATGACAGTCCCCTATCGGTTTCTCTGTTTATTTCGAAGGACATTAGTGTGTAATTTATGACACAAAATGTTATGATTCAATCATAAAAATGCGCGTCCTTTGTCACAGGTCTTCCTCGTAATGTTTGCCTGAGTGAATCAAGTGGTTTGACTTTGTTTCAAAAAAACATTTTGATGTTATCATAGCCATTAAATTTGATAAAGGACAAATGTTATTGACTAAGATATCTCACCAAATGCTTCCCTAATGTCCACTTCTTGGTTCTGCTGAAAATTTCTTAAATTTCATGACAGTTGGCGCTGGAATTGAACAACTTGTTAAAGTAGAATTAATAAGATAATGAGGTATGAGTGGAGATTTGTTGAAAATTAAATTGAATCCAGAACTTAAACCCTTGTGAGAAGATGTGTTTCACATCATCTGTTTGTATTGCTCTTTTTTTATTTGGTCTTATTACTACATGTAATAAAATTATTTGCCATTGTTTTATAGTTGAATCAGAGTTTGAGAAAGTTTCAGATTTCTTTTCATTAATTAAAATTTCAGACTATTCAAAATCAATATCAGTGTGCTCATATGAACCAATTTCACCAAACACCATGATATGCTCATCAAAAGAAAAACATACTAGTAAGCAAGGGCAGTTTAAACTACTGATATTAATCCAAGCATATATTTATTTCCCCGTTTTGGTGGTGGAGGATAGAGGGACTAGCAAGGACAGTCTTTGTCATTTGGATGGGAGAAAAAAAAACAGCATTAAAGATCCTTGACGGTTATAAAGCAAAATAAGAGTAGACTGTATGTTGTAAGCCTGTCTTCATTAGCCCAGTCAGTGCAGAAAAATAGGACACATAAAACCAAGATAATACAGTCGGCTAGAAAATTCATTATCATATCCTTATGTGATGTATGTAAGTTAATTATATAGTTTCAGTAGTTTTGCAATTTCATAAATAAAAATTAATCTCAACCTTGGTTCAAGTCAATGTTTATACATTTGAGTGTTTTTCCATAAATCCCATAATTGCCTAACCTGGTGGACAAAATAATGAATTAGAGATTTACCATATGTTAGTGTGATAATAACATAGTTGAGTTTGCTCATTGTTAAATGCTATTTCTCCCATTTTATTAGTCATCATCAGCTACTATGTTTCCCTCTTAAAAGTACCCAAAATGCTTATATTAACCTGGTAATTTCAAAATAACCTGCTTGGTTTAAAAGGTATAAAAAGTTAAACTTGATTTCAGTCCATTTAGTTATATTAAAGAATTGTTTCTTACAGATAGACTCGTCAAAGTAGCAGGCGAATTGCCTACTTTCCAATAATAGAGGAATTATTGGGTTCACTTAATGTTACTTGGGCCAAGCATAGGTAATATAATGGCACTCTAATGAACTAGAAAACTGCTGAAACTGTAGTCAAAGGGCAACAATTTGTGACGGCCATATGAACGACAGGTCGATTTTCGATGTAACAGGTCAATAAAAGACGAGTGTCGAATCTTGGGATAAAAAATCAATGGTTACTGTAATTACTATTCCTTATATACTGAAAACACCATAGCATGTAATACTGGCGAATCTCTTTCCAATCTTTATCGCGTTATCCTTACAGGCAATCTTTCTCATATCAATGTAGCGAGCAGGCGAATCTAGCTATTTCTATTTTCGTGAAGATGATTGTAACATGCTTCTGCTATAACCAAGTGTCACTTTGGTTGCTCTAGAAACTTATTTTTGTTCCAACTTGCCTTTGATTTTAAGTCATTTTGCCAGCTACATGTTTCAATCAGTATTGATAAGGCTGAGTTCAAAAGAACCACTTTGACTGACAACTGATTTTAAAACAAGATTAAATAAAAAATCGAAAAATCACTAACAGAAGAAAGAAACTTTTTATATTATATTTTAGGTGAAACCTTATTTCAATTTCCCTGCTATTTGATTAGGATTTGTTGATGCTGTATGGTAAGGATTTATAACTGTCTGAATCATATTTTAATCTAATATTTGTTCTCAATTATATGTCCGAAGTAATTGGAACAAAGTAGATTTCTATTAACTAGACAGGTGTTGGAACTTTTTTTCATTATCGAAAGGATGCCCTTTTTTCTACTTGTTATCATTGGACATTTACAATACATCCCCACATGAAGGCTAACTTGATTAACGGAATGTATTAAATATTTATCTCTACAAAGATGTGCATCAGGTAATGTAAGGTGTATTAATTACAAAGAAGGTGTTAAAAATGCAGACCTGACAGATAAGATTGTGAATGAATCATGCATCCGATTGCATGTCTGTTGACATTAAGCATCAGTATGGACAAGCGCATGTCCACCTTTATCTCTGATTTCCGTAAAGATGAATGAGATATTATTACCTCGTGTCATCTCAAGGTCTTTAAACATTTATGTTTCGTTACTACCTGTAGACATTATACAATTATATATCACCTAAAGATACACTATGGGTGATTAGATAAAGAGATGGCAGTTCTCACTATAATAGTTAAAAACTAGATAATGTAAAGGGAATTTGTTAAACATTTTGGTCAAATTGATGAACTCTGAACCTAGAATTGAGTTATTGAATTTTAGGTCTAGCCTGAATCTTCATTAAATGTTGCAGGCTAGCGATGATATCGAGAGTTGAATATGGTCTGGGTAAGTCAATTAATGTCTTATTAATAATTTAGATAACATTTCAGGCCTTAAGAAAGACCTACAATAGGCAGATTTAGCTCTTGCAAAATGCATGTTTAATGAACTAGTGGTTATTCACCAGTATATTTACATTACAGACATTTTATTCCATATCGTATCAAAATATGCTCATCAGTCTTAACAGTACGACATATTTCAAAGATTTACTTTTTATGTTCTGCAATTTTACGTGTATATTATTTTGCTTCTGTAACAGAAGCATCACACAGAGAATATCTTTGCTAGGCCTGTGTATGCTATAGAATCTTGAACGTCTTTCTCAAATGATTTTTAGAAGAAACTGCAAAAAGCAAAGTGTAATTTGATGTCTGGCATAGAATAACCATTCATTTAATTTTTGCTCCATCATGACGCAAGTGACATTTTCAGAATATTTTTTTGTATAGTGCAATACTATCACTTGAGCTCTATAAATAACTTGTCATCATATTCTCTAGGAAAAATCAACTTTGTCTTGCAGTCCTGTTTGATTCTTTTCCCTTAACAAAATTTCATGCAATTTCTTTGGTGCTACACGAAGGTTCATAGGTTTATAATTAAGAAAAATGGGGAAAGTTGATTGAAGATTAATTGGAACATTAGGATGTATTTGTACGTTAAGCGACGGGATGTCTTTGATCTTTTAGCTCTAAATCGTCACACTGATAGATCAATAACATTTCTTCATAAAGAAAAAAGGACAGCAAAGCCATGGTGATTTAAATTAAATGGATACATTAATCTTTTTCTTGAGAATATTTGAACATTGAATGACATTTGCAATCTGCTGCTCATGTAGGAACATTTTTGTAACAGTTTTGTGAACTGAAACTGACAGATGAATCTTTTTCTTAATTCTTTCTTTAACAAAAAGATACAAGATTGAGTTTGGGTCGTAAGTAATTTGAATGGACATTAGGGATTGATGCAGAGTTCCATGAAAGACTCAAACAAATTATTCTGTATTAATTGCTTCTGAACCCATTAATTGGTTTCGTGGCTGCAAGTTGTGGAAGGTGTCATGCATGAAAAATGGTAGGCATTCTGAACACCTGATAGCTCTTGCCATTGTTTTTATAAGCAAGGTTCGATTTCTGGTCGGTTGTCATTTCTCCTTTATATCAATGACCCAACAAATGACACTTCATCTAATATACACCTGTTTGGTGACAGTACCAAATTATATTTAATAATCGATAGTCAAGTCTCTACTAAAAATAAATTAAATGGTGATCTTTAAACGATTTATAAATGGTCATTAAAATGGAAAGTAACATTCAATCCAGCAAAAACTATTAGCCTTATCTTCTCCAGAAAGCTATCACCTACTTCTCTTAAATTAAATTTCAACAATGTCCTATTTCCTGATGTTCACACTAATAAACTTCTCGGTGTTTATTTCAATATTTGTTGTACTTGGAATGACCACTGAGTTCGAATTTTGTGCAAATCAAACCAAATCTGCCAGACAAAATGACCGTCTGTGTCAAGAAAATAGTGTAATAAATGAAAGTTTTCTTAGCTGCTGTGGGTATCTGTTTTGTTGCCTGGTAAACTATTTTTGTGCTTTAGTTTGGATAAACAAACACTTGTAGCATAGAATGGCAAAGAAAGATGACGCTTAATATTTGCATTATTATTATGTAGTAGCAGATATCCTGTATTATAGTTTAGGTGGCTAGCAATTCGAGTTAATCAGAGAAACAATAGGATTAATTAACACATCACTTGAAGAAGCTTGGGAGTGTGTTATTGAATATAACACAATGTCCGAGAAATTAACCCAGTTCAAACATTGATTGATGTAATTATCTTCATTAAGAGAAGCTTAAGGATTATTAGACATTTTTACTTATTATTTGTATTACAGTTAGCAGTTTTAGCCGTCCCAGTCTGGAATCCTTTGTTTCAAAGCAAAAAGGTGGGTGAGGGTGGATGGCCAAATGGTTAGCACGTACGTACTGTATCATAAAGCCTGTCATTGAGTCAACTGGACGGTTTCGAATCCCCGGTTGTACGTGACAAGGAGTAGGGTTGCCTGTCCAACCTTGTGGGTTTTCTCCAGGTCCTCCAGTTAAGGCCGGTGTACTGCGATTTTTTCCATGAAAACGATGAACGATTTTTTTTTTAAGAATATCGATAATCAAGATTTTTTTTTCAATTTAAGGTTCACGATTAATTTCATACTATATCGTGATATTTGTTCAATAAATAAGACATGTAGGACCCTTAGAAATTACCTATCAGTTCAGTATGTACGTACATAAGGCCTAAATGTCAAGAAGAAACCACCGATAGCTATAAATAGACTAGGAACAGCACGCGTTTTCTATAGGCCCGGGCATCCAGACTTCACCATCATTGCAAAACTGACCTACTAATCGCGTGCAAAATACAACTCGGAAACTGGATAGGACAATTTTTTCCATTGGACAAAATACCGGAAGCCATGCATTTTACACCAATGAAATTGCATTTTATTTAACAGTCATTTCTTCCTCGCGATGCCGGTGGCTCTTATTCGAATGAATGAAAAGGGTATTGAAATTTTGGTTAACAGTCTCTCTTAGTCTTTCACATTAATGGCATGTGTATCGTGATGCACCCGTATCGTTGGTCTACGACATCATGCTGTATCATTTTCGTGGCACAGCATATCGTTTCAGCCCTACCTCCAATTTCCTCCCACGCTAAAGACCCTCTGCGCAAGCAAATTATTGAAAATAAGATTAAGCCATGTGTAAGTCCCGAAATGACCTAGTTTGTGTCAAGTGGACGTTAAACCCCATTTCTCTCTCTCTCTCGAAGTAAAAAAGGGAAAATTTCACAAAAGTTTCATTCCCAACAATATTTGTTTCAACGCCAGAGCTGCTGGATTATTGGCGTCCAGACAACAAGACATTCCCAACAATATTCGATTGAACGCCAGAGCTTCTGGTTTATTGGCATCCAGACAACAAGAGACTGCACTGTAGATAATTTTAACCATTTCAGCTGTACAACTGTTAATCATCAGACTTATTGAAAGTAATTATGTAACATTACAGCATGTTTGTAATGTACATGACATTCATACAGGGATTATGATAAGGATCAGTTTGAAACCAAATGAATATGGATGAAAGTTCAGGGGATTTAAGGAATCAACAGACCCATTCAATTGAATCGTTCAACAATGAACTGGCATCAATCATACATAAACTTTATTCCCAGTAATATGTCTGTGAGAGATCTGGACAAAAGCAAGGTATCATTTATTCATGATAAAATATCCAAACTAATTTCAATATTTTCTCTTCTGTAAATTAAAACAATCCATCAAATAGAGACACTTAAATGTGTAGCATCCCTACAGAGTTTATCATTAAATTGAATATCTATCTGTTTTTATAGTAATTATCAAAAGTGTTGTTTCACTACTGCCCTGACATTGCACTTAGTACTTTATTATATATATCAAACTAATTGGTAACAATAAACAGTTGTGCTGTTAACTCAATGTGTGGACTTGAGGGTGTTTCTATGTTAATTCAATTAACTCATTATCTTATTACACTAATACCATTAATGTTTCAGTCTCTACTTCTATGGTTTGAATATATCCATTTATGTGGGTTTTAATGATAGAGGATTATTGAATTGTAGGAGAATAGTTCATTACTTATGATAAATATATATGAATTATTTACTGGTGGAGATCTTAATTTATTTTGAGTTTAATTTGTTGTATGTATTTATCAAGATATTGCAAGGAGTCATGTGGTATATCTGATCTCTTTTATATCACTGTCAGATAAGTTTAGGTATATTTCGGTATTGCCTGCCTTGTTAAACTCTTTTCATTTCATTCATTTGTAATCATCTATCTGATTGTGATTGTTCAAAAGATACATCATGTATGAAACACAAATAAGAAGTGAAATCTTATAATGGCATATTAAGGTATACATTGGACAACCTTCTTTCAGATTTTTTTTTTATTTGTGTGGCTAAAAATTAAAGATGAGGCTTTTGTGTGGATTTTCTGTGGGTGCTCATTGTTGAGAACCGAAATAAACTCTTTTTCTTCTTTATATATAAATGACCAATGACAATACGTTTTTGTAGTCCATAATTTCAGCACACTTAGAAGATTATTGTGGAGAATTTATAATCAACTTGTCATCATTATTTTAGGAAATTTCAAGCTGTTTTAGGCTATTGTTGTTCTCTACTTGTGTTATTATAAAGTGTTTATTGATTTTTTGCGGGAAATCATCGCCAAGGTAAACAATCCAACAGTTCTATCTATAAACAGTAGGCAAGAAAATGCATCTATTGTTCCACTCCATGTCATTGTTGACAACATCCATCTACGCTATAGATTTTGTATTGCCCACATTTTGCGTGTTAAATGTCTCTGATAAATGCTGTAATTGACAACAAAAGGAAGCTTTCAATTCGAAAACAACGGTTGAAAAAAATCTCAAGTCATTAGTACTGCTTCAATTTTTTTTTGTGTAATTGCAAGTAGAGATTCTTTAATAACCCTCTTTATTGATTTTTTTAGAATACACCCAATAATTGTTTATTTTTTTTTACAAAAATCACCTAGCTTTCTACCACTTAAAAAAAGAATTTGAAGTTACAAAGTACATAGTACATGTCTATTTTCTGGAAGATCATCCTGGTGCTATATGTGCAAGAATTACAATTTTGATCAAATTAAATGAATCATAGAAAGTGTTTATAAGATCTGCACGGTGCAGTCTTTCTTATTTCAAAGGAGAGGTAAAAAGGGCTAAGCTTTTGAGTATCCTTATTATATTTTCGTGGAGGGTATGTTTAATGAAATCTAAAATTCATTTATAAACATTAAATTATTTGAGTCCCACAGAGTTTTTATTTTTTACCATGAAGTTCAGATTGAATATTAATAGATGACTATCCTGGATTGAATTTTGAAATTACCCAGAAATAAAAAAAAAAAATAGAAGCTGATTTACAATGAATATCAATGAATATAAGGTTCAGATTGACCCAGATTCACTTTAATCAAACACACCCTTAATTTTGTCTGCATAGCATTCTCATACAATTCCCATAATGCATTTACACAGTAGGAATCACGGTAGTCTCCATTACAAATGATATCATAGTTTTAAATGTTAATTATTTGACCTTTTTCAAAGCAATTATGAACTTGATTCAGTGACTGGTGAGAAAATGAATCACCACAAGTTGATTGTATTATTCAGGCATTTCATAAATCTTCAGGTGCAAACATGTAACTTGAACCTTGATATCCAGCAAGGCTTTTTTAGCTGCTTCAATCAGAATCAATACGACTAATTATAGGTTTGGATCCAACTCGTGACTTAATCACTCGCTTGCATATTAGGTGCAGCAATGAAAACAATGACTTTAATTGATTGATGGCAAGGACGCCTCACCTCATCAAATCATTTCTCAATAGAAGTTCAAATAATAAAGTAATCAGCGAAAAGAACTGGAGAAAAAAAACTAGGTTTTCCTTTTTTCATGCCTTCAGTTAATGGACAGTTTCCCTGAGTCAACACACACACGAAGAGAGATTGGTCTAATAATTTTCAGTATGTTTTCATGACTCGACAATGAAACTCTAAAACATGAATGCATTACAGAAAATTTTGGTTAAAGGCAACAAGTGTTTGTTTCATTCTTAATTCCTAACAAGCACATGTTTCCATTTTTCCTACTATAGTTTTGCTATTTTGTTGTTTTCTAGAATGAGCCATGGTTGATTTGAGAGTTTGACATCCAAGGATTTTCCAAGCCCCATTTCCTCTTATCAATGTTGTATCCTGCATGACACATACTAGTCTTCATTTGCGTAGTAGATCCAGAAAATTTGGATGTGAAACCCCATTTATATTTGTTTGTTTTCTAACAGCAGTTATTAAAATGGAAGGTTATTGCTGCAATTTAATAACCTCTTGTCAAAAGGTGTTAAATAGTCAGATTTATTAGAACACTGAATGAAAATATTTCAAGGGGCAAGCTTTAAAAGAGTAATGTACATGGGCTATTTCTTAACTTATTGATGATGGATTTGCATATTGACTGGTAACAGCATTTGTATGTGACAGACTTTCTTCATCAATCATATTTCATGGAATACTTGTCATAAATTATTGAACTTATATGTTTATTACAAATTTGAGAATAATAAAGTGTATAATAAATACTTCACTGTGTATGCTATATTAATTTACATAATGACTAGTATGAGTAAATTATGATAAATTTGTAAGCTTTAATACCTATAACAATCCACATTTACATGACCACAGCTGTCACATACAACCAAATGTTATACATGAATAATAATTAATAAAGAGTTTGTTTTTAAGCACCTGCTAATATGTCACAGTCATGGAGGTGTATATATATATATACAGCTCTATGGTCACAGTTTATTGAAATTGAAAAACAAAACAAAAATTTGATAAAAGACAACTTTTCCAGGATAGTTCCGATTTCTAAAAACCCATTTACTCTAATAAAATAGAATGGTATTAAGTACCAGGTAAAGGACTGTGTCATACTTGTATGTAAGACAGGTTCAAAACCACCCATATAAAAGGGAAGACATAGTTCATTTCATGACTGGAATTAATCTATTTTTTAAATACTTTTCTTGAATTACATTGTCATGAATGTAAGAGTGATAATGTCAGTATGGGACGTTGGTGTGTTCCTTAACCCATGGGATTTTCTCCAATTATTTGGAAAATAATTCTTCAATCTGTTTGATGTTTTTCCCAATGTGATCACAGCCTTAGAGTGTGGTAATCAGATATCTGTGTTATAAATTTTACCTATAAACATGGTGTCGTATTTAGCAGGAAAATTAATAACTTTAGAATCTATAGTCTTTTTACTATCACTGAGGGAGAAAACTTGTATTATTCAATGTCTTCATATCTTCTTATGTGTTCTTGCGTGTGTTTGGTGCAAAAGCTAACAAGTGCTTGTATTCAATGAATGGTTTTGACGTACATCATAATCAATAGCATTTATGGATGATTATTTATCATTAAACATTGTTTGGAGGAAACAATAGCTGTTGATATACAGTTTCTCGTGCCTGGTAGTGGCTTGGCGTAACTTGTGCAACTAATATTTCTCACTCCACCCAGATGAGGATTTAGAGGAAGTACTATTTTATACGAGTGAAAATAGTTTTACCACTTCATTAGTTACCAACCGCAGTCTACATAATCCATACATTGAATATTTCAGTATTTGAGGAGAGATGTATAGTACAATATGACACAGATCAATAGAATAATAATCACCAGTATTGAACACTTTCATTTCTACAAGTAGCATCACTGTGGCTTTTATAAAGAACTCAATGAAGCTGAAACTCTACTCGGACAAGGATTCAATAGGCATCAAACTGACACCAAACTAGACATTATTGACATTGTGTTATTATAACCCATCTTGTACATTTTAAAACTGTGGATTTACATGAAGGGATGTGTGTAGACCTGTGTGTTATGGAGAACTGTCTGCTTACAGGCATCATTTGTCAATTGAGTGAAACATTAGAGAAAATCAAAAAGGTCATTAATGTAATTTTTTTCACACAATTTGCACAGTAAACTATATTATTTGTTACATGTATATAAAATGTACAGTAATTTATTTAGCGTTCTGAATATCACAGTGAGCCAAGAAGAATCCTAGTGACTGACAGTGAAAGTTTGCCTTTACATTTTGGGATGGAACGAAAAACTAGGAACAAATTAGCAGTGCTTATAAAAAGAAAGGTACCTTAGCAGTTGTATTTAAAAGAAGTCAAAATTGTTCTCATAGCATGCTTAACACAAGTAAATTTTTTCAATTTGTTGATATAACTTCAAGCTCATTCCATTGTTCCAGTGAATGCTGATGGCTAGCCCCGTATCCATTTACTTGATTATTTTGATTATTGTTCGAAATGTGTGTGTATATTATGTCCTGTTCATAGGTTAGTCTTGCATAATGGTTAATATGTAGTTTAATTACTATTGGTGACCTGGCAGTTCTATGATTGAAAACTATTTTAACTTAGGAGATATTCATTTGCTGAAATATCAACAACTGTATATAAATTGACAGTTTTGAAGAAAATGAACAATTTCAAGTTAAAATGTCCAAATATTTGTATATAGTTAATCCTTCCCTCAGATATTATAATGTAATATGGCACCATCACAAATGTAACCTATATTTGTATTGATTTTATTAATTGTAACCTATGTCCAGGATATTGATTAAAGAAGAGATTTTCACATGGCATCAATAATAGTGGACAGATATAGATTGGTATGTTTCACGAGACAGGGATATTGTTGGTAAACTGTACATAGCCCTCACATGTCCACCATTATTAAGCTGCCAATCACGCTGTGATTGTCATTTCCTCAATTCACTTTAAGAGGAGAATATTTGTCTTTTGACAGTACCAC
Organism: Patella caerulea; assembly: GCA_036850965.1. Lineage (NCBI taxonomy): Eukaryota > Metazoa > Mollusca > Gastropoda > Patellidae > Patella > Patella caerulea. The sequence goes on from JAZGQO010000011.1 coordinate 23,352,587, forward strand.
ATATGAAGATACGCTCATTTCTTCATTGACATCTTGATTTCTTTGATAATTTAACTGCCTTGCAGGATCAGATATTTGCCATTTATTTCTCTTAAATGAAGCTCTTTAGAGATCATGTACACAACTGTGAACTGAAAGAATATTTTTTGCATTCAATGATACAGGATGAATATAATGATATTGAATATTGCCTTGTGACCTAAAACATGAATGCTAACGTATACATTTATATAACAAATGTTTTAATTGTTTGAATTGTCAACAAAGGTATTTAATCTTTATATTATGGGATTTAGATTGCCTTGTGGTACAACATGTATTGTAGATCTTAACGCCTAATATTAATGGTGTCGCCTTGTAAACTTCTGGGTTTTCTCTGAGTACTCTGGTTTACTTTGGGTATACTGGTTTCCTCTCACTTTTAAAGACATTAAACTTCCTTGTGTCTTCTCGCTCCCATGTTAGCAGCATTGTGTATGTCATATTTATATCTACAATAATGATGTGAAGTATCCACTTCTTCTCCCCACTAAGTCTGTCAATAATGTCTAATACAGGGATTTACTCTGTTCATTTCACAAAATCTCTGTCTATTCAGACTTGCTTACCTTTTCGTTCCCCCTTGAACTCGTTTAAACCTGTCAATCAAGCATTGCTAATATTAATTAGATCTGTTAGGTGTCAATCACTGTAGATCAGATAACAATGATGCCATCAATACTAATCAATACCTATTGTATTGATGACTGATATACAAACCTCTAAATATAGATGCTATTGATTTTCATGTCGATTTCTTATTTACTTAACACACACAAAAGAGGTTGCTGATATAGAAGGTCCCACTCAGAACTACAACAAATGGCACTGGTAATGTTATTTCCATGCTACTATACACTAGCAGAAATAATGCATTAGCAGAAACAGTATTTTATTTGTTTGTTATGCTTGTCAGGAACTGTGAGCATTTGGTAAAAAAATTTGTACAGGAACAAAAATAATATTTAATTGTTTCTACTGCTGAAATTATTTACAATTTGTGACCATGAATGAACTATATGATGATAAGTGTTTTATATTAGCATAAATTTACATCAAATAACCTTCAAATATTGTGTTAATGTTAAGTCTGGGTTATGCTGGTACATATCACTGATGCAGAATGACTACTGGCATTTCACTTTTAGTTATCGGATGGATATTTTTTTCTTAATTAAATTGATTCTGCAATGCATATAAACATCAGAAGTATAAAGTTTTAAACACAGGAAACTGGACATAGTAATGGACAGTATACAGAAAATGGGTAAGAAAGATTTCCACTGAGGACAAAAGTTAGATAACTAATTTTCACTGTCAAGATTGCAGATCCATTAGTGTTTGGGAACCATAAATGGTGATCAAAATGATTCTGCCTAAGTGAAGCTGGATCCAAGTTAGATTTAAAATTGTTCAGCATTTACTGGTACTCTGAACCGATTACTGTCTAACTGACTAGTCTTGACTACCAAGATTAATGCTTCATTAGATGTCTTGCTGCTTAGGATGATTTTTAGTTTAGGAACAAGGTATTTCAGCAAAAGAGATGGAAAGTAGTTGTCAAACCAACAAATTTCTTGTACATTAGGATGGGTGCAGCCATGTTTTCAATGAATGTCTGTGGTTCAACTCTTTGACAATGTAGGATACTCCATGAGATATGTGTAGGATAAAGCACGAGACTGAGGTTATGCTGGGGAAAGAAAGACTGAAGAAAACAACCCGAGAAAAAGAAAAACCGAGGCCGATAGGCCGAGGTTTTTCTTTTGAGGGTTTTTTCTGAAGTCTTTCTTCCCCAGCATAACCGAAGTCGAGGACTTTATCTTGCTTATAAACCGTTTATGTTTACATGTAAAATGAAAATATAAGTAAAATACGAGTATGATGTGGAAAATTAAAATACATATGTTCGGTTATACTTCAGCACCAATATTTTATTGGTGTAAATATGTTGGTGGTATAAATATATTTTTTGTTTTGTAATAAACATTTTGTTAAGCGTAGAAGGGCAATAATAACACCAATAATAAATCTAAATATATAGAATATTCCCTGTGTCATATCGTCTGCAGTGACTGATGTTGAATATAGATCAAGAAACAAGTTGTTGATTGGTTCAAAGTTGCACGTGCAAATCACGGTCGACCTTTTCATTAGTTTGGCTGGCGTGGACACTGTTCACGAGACTTTACCAAGTTGGCAAGTAGGAGTAGACAAACAGCAGATATGTGAACAAACAGGTAAATTATTTTTAATTTATTTATATACATGTATATAAAATATTGACTAGTAATACAAACATTAATTTATGTGAGCACAACCTGTATCATATCATATGAAAGATAATCCAGTCGGGTTTACTCAGGGGCTGTGTTGCCAATAGTGCTAGAGGACCCGGGCTCGAATTCAGAGAGTCAGAGAGAGATGGGGTTTAACGTCCACTCAACACAAACGTCCACTCAACGCAAACTAGGTCATTTCGGGACTAACATGGTTTTAATTTTATTTCAATAATTCGCATGCGCGTAGGGGTCTTAAGCAGTGGGAGGAAACCGGAGTGCCCGGAGGAAACCCACGAGGTTGAAAGGGCGCCCCTATCTCCATGCCACATACGCTCACGCAAGGGCTCGAAACCACAGCCGAATGCCAGAGGTGACCGGCCAGCTAGATGTCGAAGCGCGGCACTCTAGACCACTAGACCATCCCCCCCCCCCTGGCTCGAATTCAGGAGATCGTAGTATCGAAATCGTACTCTTCACAGCCCCCCCCCCCTGTTAATAGCTTTATTCTTATTTTGAAAGTATGTGTAATAGAATATTGAAATACTCGTATAAATGTTTTTATGTCCATTTTTTATAGGTCATAAAAGTGAAGCCATTCGTATTTACAAATGAACCTCAAATATACAGATCCGATGTTTCTAATTATTTGTATGGGGAAGTAAAGAAACTAGCCGACCAACCGTTATCGGCCAAAATAGTCGACTTGTCGGCCTTAATAAACGACCAACCACAAAGATGCATATTCGACGACTCGCCGCAGAACGCCTCACTCGACGACCGACTTCAAGTGAAACTTGACCAACCCCTGGAAGTCAAAAATGCAAGAAATACTATAACCTTCAATATAAATTTGAAATAAAGCATATAATTTGTGTTGTTTATTTCCCCTTGTTGGTTTCGATTCCCCAGATGTACGTGACAGGACTTGGGATCGCCTGTCAAACCTCGTCGGTTTTCTCCGGTTTCCTCCAACGTCCTAAGACCCTACGCGCAAGGGAATTATTGAAATTAAATTGAACGACGTGTAAGTCCCGAAATGACCTGGTTTGTGTCGATTGGGCGTTAACCCCCCCCCACACACACACACACTGTAGGACAGAACAGCGCTAGTAAGAAGTTAAACCCCCGTTTAATTTCTAATTGAAAGTAGGGTACCTTTAATATCATACACGGAAGTGTTATTTTGGCGAGCACGTCAACAGATTGTTAAAAACTCAAATTTTACCGGCTATATTGATCGAGTGTATATCCCAGAATTCCCAAAAGAAAAACCCTATTCCATGTTTTCTTATGGGGAAATAAAAACCTGCAGTGAAAGAATAACCCGGTACGGGTTAAAAGAAAACCTCAGAAGAATAACCCCAAATTCCCCTATATACATTCAAAGCCGCCCCGACTTTAAGATCGCAAGTTATTCCGAGCATAGAATTTACCCCAAAGATCAAAGAGATTTACCGTTACAGGTTTATAATGGGGAATCATATGGGTCTGACGCTGGCTTGCTAGCCAGGAGGTCGGGTGTTCGATCCCTGCATTGACCGAGAAAGTTCATCCAGATTTTTAGGTGTGGTTTCCCCTTCTCAGTGATGCAGGTCAGAGGGCTTGACAAGGACAGCTGTCTAGATGTTTGGGTGGGACAAAAACCGAGGCCATCGTGTACACATTGGCATGCACGCAAAAGATCCCTTGGCAGTTGAATTCGATATAAGAATACGCTGTATGGCATATGCCCCTCTTCATTAGCCCAGTTTAATAGCAGAACAGTAGGATGTTAAAACCCAATTTTATTTTTCATTTCATTTCCATGAGATATTTATATTTCAATTGCCTTGCTTTAATCCTAGTATCACCTTGATTTCTTTGATTTGATATATCCTTACATGTTGTTGTTGCCATCAATTCATTAAATCTTCATCAGTTTATCTTTTATAGATATTTCTATACATGTGCAGAATCCCTACAGTCTTTCATCTTCTCACATTCTGATACATTTAACATCTCCTTTGAACGATCAAAGTGAGGATCATCTGGACCAACATTCTAAAATGATATAAGACTTGGTTGCGATAAGTGTACTCGGAACTTTTCTAGCCTACAATTAAATTCAAGAAATTGCTCAGTTTACATTGCTATACAATAACTGTTCTAGAAACCAATCCTGTACGCTAAATATGGAACTCTTCACAGAAAAGTTAATTTCAGTCACCCAAGTCTGTTACCCTGATGAAAAAAAAAAACACTATTAATAAGGTTACATTTGTTTGATCCATTCATTTTCATATTTTCTTAATGTTATTGAGAATTGCAGAAAAAAAGTGAAGTCATATCATTTAAAAAGGATCAAGCATAATACTGACGCATGCGCACAAATATGTACTGAGAACTGCATTGAAACCAGATGGCATTTACTCCACGAAAATTTATCTAATTTTGATGTAACTTGAAATAAAGGTTTATCTCTCAAAGATTTTGTTTTCTTTCGAAATTGGCATGTATTGGACTATTACTTCATGGATTATGGCCCCTGATTGTACAAAAAATCATGTTATTAGTTTGTGGTCACTCTAGAGGTTACATTTTTGATCAGATTTCAATGAAACTTAAAAAGTATTTTTATATCCCCAAGATCTCAGATCTTGTCCATATTCAGCCATATCAGAAAATAACTTCCTGGATTATGGCCCCTGATTGTTCACATTTTCAGCTTGTGGACTTTCTGGAGGTCACAATTTTTGTCAGATTTTAGACTGTTTAAATATATCACTGTTACATCATAAAGGAGGGTTGAGTTAGTTTAAATATATTACTGTTACACAATAATGGAGGTTGAGTTCCAATTTCAAGAAAATCTTAAACTGTCCAACAAATTGACCGCTCCTTGTACTGAAAAAGTGTAAAAGTATGCAATACAAAGGTTGTGGATCATCTAGAGATCACGATGTTTGCCTGATTTTCAGGACACTGAACATATATGTTTATGTTATGGCCCCTGATTGTATGAAAAATCACTTGAAAAGTGGGAGTGATCTAATATATTAAAAACAATATATATGTTATAAATATGGATTTCTGCTACATGAACAATAGTAATATATTATGATGTTTGCATTTCTTAGTTTGTCAGATTGTTACTTCTAGTCATGTAAAAGAATTTAATTACATTATGATACTAGAAAGGTATGTTAAAAGGTGTTATGTAAATCCATGCCTAGTTGAATAATGTATGTTTCTCCTTCTTTATCAAATTATATTGTATACTCTCTACCGAGTACCATATGAATGTTTTATGGTGGAGATGGCATCCATCAGATAATAATCTATTGATCTTGAAAATGACATGCATTAGAAATTGGAAATGATTCAATTTTCTATAATATTTGTAAACAGAAAATATAAGCTTATAGTCTATTTGTTGTATATATCTAGGGATGTCACCATTATTAATTTACTATAAACTATTAAGTTATGTATGGTTTTTCTCAGATTCTACCATTTTCTTTTGTATCGTATTCTTGCTCTTTAAACCATGGTTAGAAATAGGAAACAAATATGTAAAACTATAAACCTGGTTTGCAAGTAGTGTATCTAGTTAATAATTGTTCAATCTGAAATAATTAAATTGAAATCCATTGGGCTTACTTATATTTATATTCGATCGAAAAGTAGGAAGTTTGTTTAATGATTCATGAGTCTTGCTTGCTTGATTGTTTTCCTGTTTCTGCTTGTAAATTTTTGTTTATCTTTTCAATAAAGTTGTGAAGATGTAAGAGCCTTGGTCTGTTTAAGAATCTCAACACTGTCTCGAGACATGTTTTCCTTCATTGAAAAGTCTTCTGCTATTCTTCTTGTGTTAACATGCAAAAGAAAAGCGTCTCTGAAGTGCTGAATGGCATTATTGGCTGTTACAATAACTAATGAATATTTGATAAACTGCTACAGGCATCTTTCATTGTATTGCAGATCTAGAATGGAGTAAGGTATAGATGATATATCAACTAGTGGAATATTGTATAGTGAACTAAAAGACAGTAGGATATATTCTAAAGATTAGATACATGTAAGTGAAATTATGTTACTGTCACACAAAACTTCTGGAACATATAATAATCTCAGAAAGTATGGGGAACTTGCCTATAGGCTATGATGTTCCTAAGTAATAGTATTAGATCTACAATGTCCTTTCTGGTTACATGTGCTGCTTTATAATGATTTTGTGATAACATACATGGTCTCAATTGACATTTCTGAAGAAACTGGTTAGATCAGATAGTCACTGAAGAGATGAAATGTTACAGTACTGCTTTAACCATGTTATTTTCATGTATTTTTTATATACAAAATATGGCATCCTTCTCTTACCTCGTAAACTAGAGGTACTACAGTAGTCAAGCTTGTTGTAATCAGCTTCTTCATTAGAATATTGGAGTTTGAATTGAAGCCCGATTCCCTTTTGTCAGTGGTGATGCCTGGAATCCAAAGAAGAGTAGGCAGAAACACTGACGTCCAAGCAAAATTCACATAACCATTAACCTTCATTCCATTCCATTCTTAAACCAAAGTTGGATTTTGCAACTTGATTTATAGAAACGCCAAGCATTGATCCTTCTGCCCAATGTCATAAGCCTTAGGGTAAGTTTTGTCTATGACTGAGAAAAAGCAGTAGGCCTAAATAGCCTATTATTATTCATAAAATACATCAGGTGAAGTCAAATTCTATATTGTATTGCACTGACTTCCTGGTAGCTCGTCGCACAATCAAATAGTGTGTGGTAGTCTGGAATTTAGCTTTGGGTTAAAATGAAGGAGTAAAATTTGACATATGGAGACTCACTCCAATTCTAACTCTTTTAACATTGGGGATGTTATGAAAAATATATGAAATTTTATTCTTAATTACTTTTCCTTGAATACGAGTTTTTCTTTACTTAAAATTGGAGCAGTAGTTAATATTTTTGGTGACTCAAAGTTCTGGTCAGTCAAGTGTTTTAAGTGGATGGCTTAGCATGCAATATTAACAAATGACGATTTGAGGATGACAAGCAAGTCATTGCAAGTGATATAACTGATCTTATTCTGACAGGTTAAAATGAAGATGTGTTGAGTACAGAACATTTTGTCAATGAATGTCAAGTAATTTGTGGGATTTTTTCCCCATCTAATTCGTATTGGACATGCTTGAAGGACTACCAGTAGACTCACTAGACATGCTAATTGTTAAAAACATGTATTCATTGTAAAAAATATTTTACCTTTTCAAATAAATGTAAATATCAGGCTAGACCTTCTGTTTAAGAACCAAACATTTGAGCAGGCTATATTCTTTAAGAGTCAAGACTATTTATCTTCAGAGGACCAATTGAAGAGTCCGGGGAAGGATGATCGAGGTCACTTTTTCCACGAATCTAAGTTAATGGCACCATCTGGTAGCAAATTGTATAAGCTTTTTGTGGAACAATCCATTTCAGGTAAAAACCATTGGATTCACACCGAACCAAGGCCCTTCTGAAATGTCCACCTGGACAAATACAAGTCCATCGTACCCTTAACTGTAATTTGCCTGAAAAGTTGAAGTCAGTTGAACTGGTAATTCTAGTTCATGTTAAACATCATTTTGAAGTTGAAATTAAAGCCACTCATTCTTTTCTTTGTGGCGAACATTCTTGTCGAAAAGTATGTTTTGCGTTCTATGCAAAAATCCAAAAATGTGACTTAGATCCCCTGTACTCTTCAATTGTAGTCTGGTCAAATTAATGTACAAGGTACATGGTATAGTTCTGTACAACATCCATACTCAGCAAGTTATCAATTTCTGGAATCATGGTGGCTAAGTGGGAAAGGCGCTGGTTCACTAGACTGGAGGTCGGGTGATCGATTCCTGCATTGGCCGAGAAAGTTCATTTCAATTTTCCGGCGTGGTTTCCCCTTGTCAGTGATGCAGAAGGAGGGCCTGACAAGGCCAACTGCCTAGACCTTTGGATGGGATGAAAAACTGAGGTCCTATGTACACATTGGCATGCACGTAAAAGATCCCTAGGCAGTTGGAATTCGATATAAGAGTAGGCCGTAATGCTGCTGCCCTGGCAAACTTTCTGTCATAGCACACTGTATGGCGTATGCCTGTCTTCCATTAGCCGAGATAAGGTGCAGAAGCGTAGGACATTAAACCCTATTTCATTTCTGGAAGCTGTTCATACTCCTTGTCCCCCGCCTTTCTATCTGTCTGTCACACTTTTTGGGACACAATAACTCTCCTTCTAATTGACCTAGAATGTTAAAACTTGGTGTGTAGGTGTTTATAAGATCAGTGCCTTGATGGAGTTCGAAGATGAGCATTTTCTGCTTAGGCAAAGCAGAGATAAGCAATTTGATTGGTTGATGCTTTGGGACATATGGGGTTGGGATGGCTTAGTGGTCTAGAGTGCCGCGCTTCGACCTCTAGCTGGCCTGTCAATTGTGGCTTGCGGCTGTTGTTTCGAGCCCTGGTGTGAGCATATGTGGCATAGGGGCGCCTTCTCAACCTCGTGGGTTTCCTCCGGGCACTCCGGTTTCCGCCCACTGCTAAAGACCCCTACGCGCAAGCGAATTATTGAAATAAAATGAAACCATGTTAGTCCCAAAATGACCTAGTTTGTGTAGAGTGGACGTTAAACCCCATTTATCTCTCTCGCTTTGGGACACGATGGTGTTAGTTCTAATTAAGTGAGCGTAATGAAACTTAGTGTATAGTTTATATATCAATACCTTGACTAAGTTCGATAATGAGTATTTTCTGCTCATGGTTGAGAATTTAAAACACAATAACTCTCACTTTAATTTAGCTAAAGTGTTCACACTTGGCGTAGGTGTCTATTAGGTCAATGCCTTGATTGAGTCCGAAGATGAGAATTTTCTGCTTTGTGCAAACAGAGATAAGCAATTTGATTGGTTGATGCTTTGGGAGACAATTACGTAAATGTCTTGTCTGAGTTTAATGATTAAAATTTCAAGCGAAAGCTAAGAAGAGCTAAGCAATTTAGTTGGTCGATGCTTTGGGATAAGAGAACTTTGATTCTATCTGATTGAGAGTGATGAAACATAGTGTATAGTTGATAATCAGTTTGATTGCTTGATACTTTAGAAAAAATTAAATGTGCTATTAATTAATATATTTCATCTATTTGTTTTGGGATTTCGGCAGGGGACATCAGACTCACTTTTGGCTTTTTTATACTCAATTTAAGTTAGAGCAAATTGTGTTTAAGATATGGACTATGTTAGATTAAACCACGATATATTTTATTTAAATAATTTAATTCATTATCTCTGCGATGTAATCTTTTGAATGAGATGTTGGGATAGACATGAGGATAACAGCTATCTTATAGTCCACTCAATCTGCAGTTGCATGCTTCAACATATTAAAGTTTAATTATGTTTTAGAGCACGCAACTAACTGTACGATGAAAAGTTTTATTTTAAAACTGTTATAATATTTTAGTAAAATAGTACAGGTAAAATGAAACAGAACCTAAACTTCATACCCAATATTATCCATAATATTTGAAATTAAAAACATGAATTATAATTAAGTGTTGGTCCATTTCTATCAATATTGATGTGGTTACACTATGTAACTATTGGATTCTACATTTCCAATATTTAAGATACAACAGAAAATTTAAGATCAGCACTTCGTCGGTGAAGTGTCAAATGGGTGTATCTCAGAATTTCTAAGATTAAGAAATAGAACCTTTTGCATTTCAAAATTTCCACAAATCAAGGTACAACATTTAGACACATGATACCCAGTTCTAATTGGTGTAGGGATACACAGCTTAGACAAATGTGCATATTAATTGGGAGATTTGGACACATGATACCCAGAACAGTTGTAATTGGTGTAGTGATACACAGCTTAGACAGAAATATGCATATTAATTGGGAGTTTTTGAAAATGCAAAAAAAGTGTATTTCACTAATTTCCCGAGATACACCCTTTTGACACTTCACCGACGCCATTACGTTGTGTACTTTATACACATAATATAATGGTTTCGTAGTGAAGAAAGAAAAACATCTTACTAGAAGACAATTTGGAAGTAATTAAACAGACCTGGTCCATAAATGTGAAAATAGTAATCGAAAAAGGCATCTAAAATAGACTAATCAGAAATTACAATAAAATTTTATAATTTGAATGTTAATCATGTTATGTATACTGGTATGTATTATATAAGTAATATTCAAAGATTTAATTGAAAATACAGGTATTTCATAGAACATACCAGTATAATGTTTAATATCCATTTCGAAACATAATACATGTACCATTATAATTTATCTCTTTGGTGAACAACATGAGTATGTAATATCTGTATTGTGTAACTTGACAATAGTTTCATGTCTGCTGAACTTTTATAAATCCTTTATGTATTTAGAGTAAAAAGTCTAGTCAGGATTACATTTGACCATTTCTGATCTCTTGGGATGTGACCTAATAAATGTTGTCCAGTTGTACTATATTCAGAACAGGAATTTTTGATTATTACTGCTTCAATAAAATAATTTCTTTAGATAAATATTTAAGATATATTCAGTGTAATGTGGATTTACTTTTTGTCCCCAGCCTTTCTGGCTTCAATAAAATAATTTCTTTAGATAAATATTTAAGATATATTCAGTGTAATGTGGATTTACTTTTTGTCCCCAGCCTTTCGAAGATAACTTTAGTTCTAATTAAGTGAGAGTGATGAGTTTCATTACAGTAATACCTTGACTAAGTTCGATAATGAGCATTTTCTGCTCAGGGTAAGCAGAGCGATAAGCAATTTGATTTGCCAAGACTTTGCAACACAATAACTCTCCTTCGAATTGAGCTAAAGTGTTCAAATTTGGTGTGTATGCTTATTAGGTCAATGCCTTGATGGAGTTCGAAGATGAGCATTTTCTTCTTAGGGTAGGCAGAGATAAGCAATTTGATTGGTTGATACTTTGGGACAAGATAACTTAGGTTCATCTTGATTGATGATTTTTATGCCAATACAATGACTGCATTCTCATTCAGTAATGGATTTGACAGTAACAGTGTATAGAAATGATTGACTCGGACACTAGGGTCTTTTCCCTTGGCGAGGGGGCCCCTTTTGTGAATAGTGGGGGGCCTTTTGTCTGCTTTTAGAGTCCCCCTAACTAGGGTACATTTTCCTTTTCCTCCTCGGTTTTAGCATTTTTCTTTATAAAACACTTTTGGATGACACTTCGTGATTGCTCGATATGTTTGAAAAAAATAAATGTGCTATTAATTAATATGTGTCATCTATTTATTTTGGGATTTCGGCGGGGGACATCAGCCTCACTGTTGGCTTGTTGTTTATACTCTTTATGCAACATGATTTTGAGAATGATGAACAAACACTTTATAGGCTACCTGATGTTATTATTAATATTAATTTTAGTATAGAAAGCAATGATTGAAATTCATTTAACTGTAGTAACTACCAGTCATTGCTCTTAATTATTAAGTCACAAAAGTGATAATTCGATCTGCTTGCAGTTTCTGTGCACTCTTCAGGCTACTTCTAGTGTTATTGCCCTTGGTGACTTTGTACAATCTTGTGAATGCTACAGTATTTTCTGAAATGTATTCTTGTTTTCCCATCACTTATTAATTTCTGTCAATATCTTTATATTTCTGTATTTTATCTCGATTTGTATAAAATGTCTGCTAAGAAACATATCTACTAAATTTGGTTGAAATTCATCAAACAGGTTATGATAAGAAGTTAAAATTGCACTAAAATGTTTTTCATGGTGCCTAAGAGACTTTATTTGATCAAATCTGAATACATATTATCCATGAAACATATCTACTACATCTGGTTGAAGTCGATAGTTTAAGAGAAGAAGTTGAAAATGCTTGAACATTTGGTTGTCAATGAAATCTATGAAGAGGTTCAAAGGAAAAAGTCCAAAATATAAATCCTTACACCATTGAAAAACTCTTTATTTTTCTTTAGTTTCCAATATATAAATTATGAATACAGAGCCTTTTGAATGTGAACCATAATTGCATTCAAATATACATTTCAAATAATAATGTTTAATGTGATAAGTTTTTGATGTCAAATTTAGATAAGTATGTGGACCTGTTAAATATATGAGTAGATAATGGCAACAGGAGCGTTATAAATTTTAAGTTAAATGTTTGAGTGTCTATTTTTTGAAGTTATGATTGTGTGAACTACTCCCCCTAGGGCTTTAGGATGGGTTGGTCGTGTTGCTCTATGATCTGTTCACGTTTTTCTCCTGTTACTGAGCTGTCATACATCACCAGTTAGTGTTTGATAATGTGTTTAACCTCTGTTAAGGTTGTGGAAAATGTGGATTTAGCTTCTCAAAATAGTGAATGGTCTCAAGATAAATCACCGTCATAACTTGATCATAAATCATCATTATGGTTTAATAGCTATCTATTATATTGTTTTACCATCAATTTACAAACTATTCCACAAGTCTGGTGCCATTCTACCATAATATCCACATATTTCTATATCTGCATGGTTTTTAAATGATACCTAGATATGATTATAAAGGTTATAGAATTGTTTCGTATAAATATAAATAAAATCTTTTCAATTCATATGGGTGTTTTAATTAAAAATTAAGCTTTAATTAAAAATTAAATGACAGTTTCAAAATTAATGTGCTAAAATCCTTTTTTTTTAGAAAATAAACAAAATTTACAAAGGTGATTCTGCTTAGTGTCTGAATCCTTGTGTCCATTGAGAAAATGAACAAAACAAATCTTTCAGGTACAGAAATCACAATTGTATGATTTTAGCCTTTGATGATGTGAAGTGCTCCACTTTTTTGATCTAAAAGAATATCAAGGGAGACTACTGGTGTATATTTGGCCAGTACTGAAAATCAATACAAATGCTCTGCCTGAAGATTCTGTTCTTTCTGGATGTTATTGACGGAATAAAAGAAATATATAATTCATACATGATAGTATGTATTTTGTTGAGGTTTAATACAGTATAATCTAATTAAATGTATGTCAAGACAAGTTAGACAAAAGGCAGATCTATATGAACTTAGAAAGTTACTATTTTCCTACGAGAAAGATATCATCAGCATTGTTATATAATGTATATTTTCCATGGACCTTATAATATGTGGACTGTTTTTGTCTATCACATAGCTTGAAAATTTTGTATTTATTTGTCGATGATAGCCAAATGGTACAATGATCATGTGACAGCAATAATTGGAATAACTTTAAAATAAAAGTCAGCATGTGTATATAAATTAAAAATCATAATGGTAAATGTTATTTAAAACTAAAGCTAACATTGCTGGTTTATTGACCTAATTCCCACTGATGTCACATTTCACCGGGATTCAGCATTGGAGATTCTATCTGGTAATTGCATTCAGTTTTATCTATGTTGAATTCAATTTAATATATCGATGACGCTCGATTCCCCAGATTCACAATCCATGCTGAGATCATCTTTACATTCGCCACGTTACTTATTTTTACAAAGTCTACTTACTGGACCTGTTAAGAATAATCAGCAAGTTCGTTTTGTGTTTTTTACTGGATTATGAGCTACATGGCTGATTCTCAGTAAGATATGACTGTCATTGACGCTGACAAGCAGGTTTATTTACTTGTTAATCACAAGTAATAATTAACATGTTATAATTTATATTCCTGGTTAAAGCTCTGAATTCCAATGATCAAGAAAATATATGTCAAATGATTGATACATTTAGGTTCACATCAGTGCATTGTATACTACTGCTTTAAAATCTTCCAGTTGAAATCTCTTTTAGAATAAAAAGTAACATTGGACTCCCAATTTTAATCAGATCCAAGCAGACGTTCCTAAAATAGAGTCCTGGTGTGTTGAAGTATCAAAAAGTGGAACGGGACTCTCAGTAATTCTGAGTATTTTCTTGATGGCGATGTTAGGGTAAAATAGAATGGAGTTTTGTAAGTTAATAGTGGTGTATAGAATGTTTCCTATATCTGACAGTTACATTTCTCACCTGTTGAGTTGGATGTTTGCCACCAATTCTACTTAAGCAAATTAGAGGATATTTAGTGGAACAAGTTTTATCTTATTGCTGTGATTTGACTACCATTTTTATTAACGTAAATATGATACATATATGATCTCTAACTAGCTATATATCATGTTTAGAAATTATAGCTGCATGCATGGATAGAAGGATTTAAATTAATCGTGTATATTGTGATGTTAAATACTTGTAATCAAAAGGTTGATTTCTGAAAAGTTTTAAGTTGCCAGATTCAGAGGTTCACAAGGTGCACCTGGTATATACATACATGCAAATCAACTACAATTATGTCCATTCTTTGGATACCAAGGTGTATAAAATTTGTCTCAAGAGGGGAACTTTTTTCATGACCTAAAACAAAGGTCCCAGATATATTTCTAAGCTATTCCTCTGCTATAACATAAATGTAATGCTTTATTATGGTTGTAGAATGGTAATTAATACCCTAAAAGTTTAAAGGAGCTAAATCACTAATATTTGGGACATAGAAATCAGCTGAAATCAATTACAACACATATAATAATGTAATTTAATGTATATAAACTAATTTACATTCAATTGTTTCCGTTTTTACTCTAATTTCTAATCAATCAAATGGCAATCTCTAGTGTTTTGTAATTCCAGTCTACAATGGTAGTATTTATTGGGCATGCTCTCCAGATAAGAATATAGTGGTCACCGTAGGACTTGTGGAATATGTCTAGCCTCGTTCTTCGAGTCCCTTGTTATAAATAGCCTATCTTTTCCTGGTAAGATCACATCATCAATTTTGATTCAAATTGACAAATAATTTGTGTTTTCAATGTCAAAGAAACTTTGGATAATATTGAGTTAGAGAAATAGCTACTTTAAGAAACACTGTCTCACTGTTAGTGCTGAAAAGTGCAGCTTCCTTCATTTCATTTCACTTAAGTTAAATAACGATTCTACAGGCAGGAATATTTGACAACCAATCCATGGTGAATGATGATTTCTGTGTGTTGGGAGATATATCTGTAATAATTTTTGTCGAATTTAGATATGTTTTTGTAAAATGTTATATGGCTTTTACTGATAAATGTAAACTAATTTCCAATAAATGTATATCTTTAAACTAAAATATCTTTATTAACTTGCTATAATAAGGTATAATGCTAGGAGACACTGTCCATCCGATAATTCATTTTTATCAGAACTAAGATGAAATAAGTCTGTCAAATACACATTTATCATATAGTCAAAATATTGGAGTCAAAATCTTTTCCAATTATTCTGTCTTTCCTATCAAGTTTGTGTAGAGTCCCATTTTTCGGTGTAAATCAGTTTCTTGGTACTTTTCATCATCAAATTATCTTCCATGTAACTGGTTGTAAATGAAAGATATTTGTCTCATTTAAGACTTTGAACACCAATTTATATCCATCTGATAAAACGGTCACTCTCCAGTGTATATTAAGATTCAGAAATCATTATGCAGGGATAGGTTCTGAAGGCTACTTGAAAGCTTCTGGAATCCTGCAAGGATCCTTCTACTTGTATTTTGACAGAAAAAAACACCATGATTTTTGTCTTTAATTAATGTATTTGTACATTTAATATCATATTTACTAGAAATTTAAAACACTTATAGATAGAATTTTTTATTTGGTTTCACTGCAGTCTCCCTTTGTTTTAATTGTGCCTAATTGCATTCAAACACAAAGTTTACATGTTCTATGTTGTGGACACATGTCTTAGTTAAAATAACATCGATGAGCACATGAAAAATAACAATGGTATGTGTATATGTGTAAGGGAAGAATTGGCAGCTGGCTTTCAACTGAAATCTTTACTCAGACAAAAACAATTCTTATAGCATCAACTGTAAGTTAAGTGTAAACCTAGCCAATCTTTACCTACAAACTATGAAGAAAAACTCTCTTTGATTGTTTGTAGGGCAGACACAAGCCAATCTCCAACAGAGATGAATTATATTGTTTCCTGATTCTAGTTAGTTCTGTCTTCAGTTTGGCTGAGAAAAAAAAATTGGTACCAGTTAGTGGTATACAACTGAAGCTTCCATTACCACATTTTTGCATCTGTAGAAAATATAAACTAGCCAACAAAGAAAACAGATGAAAAGGTTTCCAACTGTAACATAGATCAGACAATCGGGAATTCTGTAATTGGTGGAGCCACCGCCTTCCAGATTTTTTAAATGGCAGAAAGCAATCTCCTTGTTTCTGACCCCCTACTTGGTTAAACCCAATGTTAAAGTTATTAAATAATGTTGAAATGGGTACATGTACTGTTAATTATATTAATGTTTCTATCATCAACTAAGATACCAGATTTGATTAATTCATCATACCTACTTAATTTCACTTCAACAGGGAAAAAATGTCTATCCTATCCTCCATTAGTAGTGTGTATCGTCTAGTTCAATCAATATGTTTCATCTCCTTCAACATGTGGAGGTAGGTTCATATTGGTAGTTCTTGTTGGGTAATCTATATGTATCCCGGTTAATTAACACATTTATTAAGAGCAAACATAATTATCTTATGTTTAGTTTGTATGCTAAAAGAAGGTTTGGTATAACATTCTTATGTTAATTGTATCAACAAACTGGGACCAAACGTTCTGGTTGAAGTGTTCCATACCAACAACCAACTGAAATAATACAATTTATTTATGACTAATTGCAGTTTCTGTAAATAATTTACAGAAAGATAGAACTTTTGTTTTTCATTATTTTTGCCCAGTCATTTGGAATCCTAATTGAATCCATTTAATTGATGAGTAATTAATAAACATATGCCTGGTATGATACATTCTTGTTGTTTCATATAAAATTTGAAGTCTTTGAAGCATTGTATTATTTATGAGTCAGGATTTTGTACATTTTAGTTTATATTTGAAACTACTACGTACATCAATTATATTGGGGCTTGGTATTTCTTTCATAAAGTTGATGTAAACCCCAATCTTGTCAGATTAAATAATTAATAATTGTTCAAAAAATATTTAAAAGGGTTATACAATTTTGAGATTGTGAAGATATGATACGATTGATTTTTGTGTCAAGGGTTCCTAGCAAGTATTATAGTTACATGTATAAATAATTGACTGCCTCAATACAGTATGTCTAACTTCTCAATTTGATTTCATACATGGTTGATTTTATTGTTATTGTCAACTTCCAATTAAAATTATGTTCTACAGATATTGTCAAATAAGTTATTTTTTTTTTAAATCACAATATTTGTCAGATCAATGGTGACAATGTCTCTTGTCAATTTATTGTTCTATAAAAATCTATAAATGGTAATGGTATTCAACAACATTTGTAATGGTGTATAGCAAACGATACCAGATAGTAAATTATAAATATAAGCTGTTGATTGGGAAAATAAATCTAACTGTACATAGGGCATGTAACTGCAGTTTGTGTTGTCATTTCATTGTAAACATAACAAGACCGTGAACAATTAAAAATCATTTTGGTCAGTTTAAAGATGCATTCAGACAAAAGTATTTATATGGTAATTATTCATGGCTATTTTGGTATATATGGAAAGTAAAGACACCCAATATTACTAGAAAAATATTGAATTCCCTGAAAAAATACCTATGGAGCACGCACAGGACAAATATGAGAGGGTGCCACTAATTGTCATCCCATGATTAGGGCTGTCTTCTAGAGTGGCATCAAAGGTTTGTATCTGATTTAATGATACAATCTGATATGATTTTTGAAATGAAATTGGTTAACATTCTAATTTAATTAATATTACCAGTATACAACCAGATTTTTCAAGTTCAAGTTTGCATTCTACATGTGACATCAAATCACACATTGTCGATCACTCACTTGATGGCTGTGCATTGTTTACATAAGCTGTTCTAGGTGTATAGGCTAACTGGTTTGGGCAGAATGGTGTCTTTTACTCATTTTATATTTCCACTACTGCACTAAATTGGAAATATTTTTTATCCAGATGTACTTCAAACACCTTTATCTATTTTTCTAATATTGTATTGGAGTAGTAAATATTCACTGCTGATATGTGTGAATTTAAGAATCAGTTATTTTCATGTGTGGCAATATGATGTGAAAAATTTTACCAAAAAGATATTGTGATATTTGAGTATTGCAATTTAACATTGACAGGCTAAATGAAGGTGCAACCCTGTATAACGAAACACATTATTCATACTGGGCCTGGAAAAAATGCACTGTACCAGGTCTGATAGGTTGGTATTTGGCTCTTGATAAAATTTTTTCCGTTTTGTAAACGATACTGGTTAGAACCATCTGTACAACTAAAAATTTTGTGGAACTGTTCTAGTTGACTGAGTATCTTTCCATTTTTGTAGGTGAATGGGGTTCATGATTAACTTTTTTATTTTCAAATGAGTCCATTTTCTTTAAATCAGATATAGGACAATAGAATATATGGGTAAAAAAACAATAACAGACACTAACAGCAATTTACATAAAGCATGTTTGTGATAAGACAGAAAGGGAAAACATATGTAGAAGAAATGTAAATGTAGCTAAAAGTTTAGTGTAAATCAATTAGGGAGAAACAATCTTTCACCAAAGACCAATGTTTAGTAATTAGAGGAATAGAGTTAAAGGTTGTATCAGGAGCTTTAACACCCTAGATTCTAAACAACATTGATCTTCGTTTGTTGGCTTAACAACTATGTACTGGGCTATTTTTGTGTACAGATCAAGTTTCCAGCTAAATCCACCAACGCCAAAACTTGTCAGTGTTTTTAACATGATTATATATTTTTCACATCTTTACAGACATTTACAAAGTTTTGCAATTTAGTTTGAGCATTTCCAGTCATTTTGAGGTGATAAATGTCTCTTAGATTGAATCAAGTGCAATTTGTTTTTTCCTGTAAACATGCCATCAGATAATTATTGTGTTTTATGAAGGTGTTAGGAATTTTGAAAGATAATTGGTCTGCACAACATATTCCCACTTACACAAGAGCATTAGTGAAACAAAACCACATTATGGTTTGTTTGTGATATTTAGTAAACTGAATTTCATGTTGTTTTCATCACCAGCTTACTTTCCACTAATTTATAATGCTGTAATTTAATTCTACAAGTTTATGTTTTCCTTGAATAAATCTGTCATTATAATGTCCCATGTCAGTTCTGTTGAAGAAAACATGAAATCCACTCCATCTGTCACCAAACACCAGCAATAAAACACCAATACTCCACTGCCTCCCTTAAAGGTCAAAGGTTGGTACAGTCTTCATAGGTTAAAGGTCCCAGTGGTGCCAGAAACTGATTGGTCTAAATATCTATGTAAATGGTTTCATTGGCTTATTGTTGGTAGGCAATGTGTTTATAGTTAAAAGGTAGATTTAGTAGTGTGCTAGTACTGATTTTATTACCAGAACTTGACTATAATGTCCTTTTCAAGGAAATAATTCATAAATTCAGTGATTACATGCTGTGACATACTGCAGAACAAACATTAATGGTCATAGAAAGGTCACAGCTGATTCCCATCAGGTCTTTTAAGGAACCTATTTTAGTTCAAGACTAATGGCAATACCATGTGGTGAATTATAGATTAAAGGATGTAGGCCTACTAATGATGCAGAAGTTCTATTGTTTATAAAACAGGCAACTGTGTATTTTAAAGTACGTATGTATAGACTAATTGAGTTAAGATAAACTGAACAATATCTAATATATTTATATTCCATTATTTTCAGACAATTTCATCCAATTTTAAATTTACTCATTTTTTTTTTCAAATAGAAAACAAATTATGTCGAATTACATTGGTTGACATTTCTACCTTTTACTAAGGTTTGACAACAGAAATCCAAGACCAAATCACGACAACGTATTAATTGTGTTTATGAGACAGGATATGCTTACTATGGAACACCTGATAACATTATGATTAAGGAAGTTCACTTAGCTCACAAGCTTTATTGTACTTAGGTATTGTCATGAAATTTGATTTGAACTACAAAACATTTGTGTAATAATGTTATTGAATTTCCAATATTCTGTTTGTTGAATAAGTCTGGACTATAAAGTCCGGTGATTATACTATGTCAAAGTTTTGTTGTGAATGAGTCTTGACATAAAATAATTAAGATTTATCACTCTACAGAAACCTAGGATATCGGGTTATATTAGCCAGCCAGACATTTTTTTTTTGTTCCTTAAAAATCCATGAGGTGAGTTTTTTATGGTATGGGGAGGTTAATGAGTTCTGTAGAACATGCTGTAATCATTATGTCTGATGGCAACTGGAATAGGTGATGGGTTAAAGTCAGTAGTCCTTTAAGAATTATATTTCATACTTTTTTCTTTTATTTTGATTGCTTGAAGACATTACATGTATAACATGATCTGTGTGAAATCCTGCCAAATATTTTTTTATGTGAATAGAGTTCCAATAGAGTACAAAATCATTAATAAAAATCTTGATATCTTGACATGTAAAAATATATTAATGTGTTGGATCAAAGGAATCAATATTTTTTCTTCTTAAAATAACTAATACATGTATCTTAGCTGTGTGCTGTTGACCATACAAATATTCTGTCAGCAATAAATATTAATTGAATATTGCAGCCACCCTCAATCGCAGCCTCGGTGTCTATACTCACTGCATTCATAGATCAATGTTATATTATGGATACTTGGATTAGGCTTTGAATATAGACAGTATTAATTCTTTATGTAAATATATGATTAAAATGTATACATAAATAAATAGTTTTGTGATGGGTATCATTGAAATAGCTTTGTTAGTTAACGTCATCTTAAACAACGGATATTGCGGACAATAATTGTGATTGCTGATTTTCCTTCAACAATACTCCGGTAAATAAAATAGGTGCTAGTTGTTCAAGTAATGATAGGTCATTTACTTATTAAATTTCTCACAGCTTAATCCACACTATTATGTTCGCAGATTGATTATTTAACAGTTAATTAATAAAACAAAACCAAAATACCATTGCTGGATAACCTCTCATCTTGGATTTAAAATAGGCCTATCATTTCTGTTCACCAACAACAAAATGTTGGTAGGACTATTACTGTGAACATATCAAGCAGTGTGAATTTTCGATACTGAATGGAATTAAATCATTTCAAACCGATATTCCTATTACAATTTCATCTTCACAATGTTGTAGTTTTCAAATGAGTCAGTAAGACTTTATAAAGATGTGATAGTCCACAATTAGTAATAGTAAAGATAGAAAACTTTTACATCCAGTTTTATAGATTGGCCATGAGTCTATGTTAAATACTACCCGATGATACTGAACAGATATAGGGAGCAGATAGGTCTTAGTAATGTTTTTGGTTATGATTTACAAACCGTACCTACCTAGTAAATTTTGAAGCTGGTAGAAACAAAAGAATATCTGAATTTTCCCTTTTTCTAAACCATCTCAGTAGTCCTTCAACATATTAAACAAACATTTATTTTACCATTTTGTATTCTTAATAACAAATTACTTGTTTTTGTTTGAAATCTGGCACCATCTTGTGAAAAAAAATGACATTATATGATGCCATAGAAATCAATTAAATAATGGTTTCTAGTAGAAATCAGGCTAATTTCCCTGCACTTGGCAACAGAAGTAGCTATTCCTGTAATAAGAGTAGGTATATATATATATATTTATATCTAATGACGGGTATTGAAGCATACGGAATAATCATTAAGATTATTGTAATTATGAGTATCTTATTCCTTCCTTAGAGGTTAGCTCAACCTCAATAGTAATGTCAGTATTAAATTGATCAGGCAATGAAAGAACAATCATTCCATTTACCATATTCTATGCTTGTTTTTATAGTTATAATAACATCATAGTAATATGTTGTATAAATATTGCTGAATTTCATACCTAATCATAATTTATTTGGAACACCTGTCCTTAATAGTTTTATAAAATGTGTACAGTTTTTCTTTATTCAAGTTTCACATTGTTCATAATATGATTCATCAACTTTTAAATGTCAACAGTATAATATATGTAGTTTCTTGTTTAAAAAATGAATAATTCCATATTAATGAGTATTATATTAAGATGATAGAAAGATTGATACAAATAAAGACTTGATAATGTTATAACTGATATTCCATGCAAATATTCAATAAATATTCCAAAAATGATCACTATGCTGGGCTTTGATAGAATTTTGTCTATTTATTCCTAATGCTGGCATTAATATTTTTCCTCTTAAGTGCAGAAAAGTTTGAGATTTATATCTTAACGTATTTGACAGGTAGCCATTACCATTAATGTTCTGATCAATTTGCTATGACATGATGGCTAATTTGTAGCAAAAGGTGCAAGAAATCATTTGAGAACCAGGGTTTGTTTAAAACTAACATGTAGGTAATAAATACCACATGTGAGAAAAGAAAGTAATTAATATTTGGCTTTCATTAGCATGATTCTGACAATACTGGAGATTTTAGTTGTATAGGTAAATCTTAAGCCCAGTTTACATTCCACTTTTAAGCGTGCCAACACAGGATTTGTTCAATTTTGAGTAGTGTAAATGGGTCAAACTAGCGTTCAGTTGAAAATAGTTGCAACCTCAACCACTGAAGTGAGGTGGTCTTGGAACCGTTCTGAGAAAGGCATGGTTAAATTCTCAGGATGTAGATGTATTCATTCTGAGAATGGTTTACTGTTCATGCATCAACCTAACTTTGATCATCTTTCCTTGCTGAAAACTTGTAATAAGCGACATAGCTTTAGGTACCAATTTATTTTTTACTGTCTTAATATATTAGCAAAGACTATCATTATACCTAGTGGGTAGATACAGTAGACATTAGCTTTTTTATTAGGTGTAAGTACGATCTTCATCATATTAGCCTAATTCTTAAGTTTACTAATATTAATATGACAATCTGGAGACATAAAGTACTTTACTAGTGCTTCAAAGGATTAATATAAGTTACAGTTTGTTTGAGCTTTTATTTAGAAGCCAAAGTAGATCCAAAATGAAACAGTGATCTATTTCTTTTAACTTTTAGAAGAACTTTAAGTGTGTTGAAAGGTGCTCTATACTGATGTCTTCATGAAGAAGAGGCAGTAACAAGCAGCTCAATGAAAACTTTTTCCTACTCTTATTGCACGATTAGTATTGAGTCCTACTCACACAAGTTGAAAAAGTTACATAAGCTGAGTTTCACTCCATGTAATCATATTTTCTTGCCAATGCATGGTGCCAGTGTAGCAAATACCATAGAGAACATTGTCAAAGGCCATTATCAAAATCAAACTTTCTTTGACAAGGTCACAAATTTGAAATTCTTGTGTAGGAAATGGTATGAAAATTTCCTCCAATATCATTATAGTTGATTGGTGGGGGTTACATAATCCTTATATATTTGGCTAGACTTTACAAAACCTGCCTTGTGTATAAGACATGTTGCATACATCTTCATTAAACTAGTGAGCACAGAATATATCAGTTTCTACCCTTTATTTTGACAAACTTATAATATAAATGATAATAATGCTATTATTGACATTATAATAGATAGTGTAAACATCTTATATTAAAACCATTTATAATTTTACAGGCCTTTGGTAAATATATTGAGAGGTAATATATGATAGCAACAAAACAGATCATAAACTAAGTAAAGTAAATTTGTTCTGCCCCACTTAGCTTATGGTGTCAAAACAAGGATCAAATCAAAGGAAGTTTACAATTATCACATGGGGCGACATTAAGGTATGCATTATCTCATCCAGCTCAATGTTTCACAGTCTTGATATTATCACTGAACATGCTCTTATAGACACTACAAGCAAAACAAAGCCTGATCTTGCATGTCTGGGTCTTATCCTAATAATTGGCTACCTCTTTAGTGAGTTCTAATTAAACCATTGGTCACTTTTGAGAAGGTCAGGTGGAGGTTTCTTGGAACAGATTGTTTGTATAATGAAGTGTTAATGAAAAACTAGGGATCTGTTATTGAACTGCATCTCCTGCCAACAAGGTAAATATATGTTTGTCTTTCTTCACTCCAGGTTCACTATGATGATATTACTTTCTGGCAGCTGAAATTAAATAATTAGAACTTATAGATTAACGCCTAGAGAGTTTGTAATTTAAACTTCTCTGCAGTGGACCACTTTTACTTGGTCTGGAGGGAAAAGCTTAAAAACATTATTACAATATACAGAGTACTTATCACAGGTAAATTTTTCCGCATAAAAGATTTTTTGAAAGTCATGCAAACTAATAATCTGTAGATTCATAGGCTGAACAGATGTACATAACATTGCAAATTAAAGTCTTTGGAAACTTAAACTCGACATGAATAGGTTAGAAAGGTCATATTAATGTTATATATATGAATGTACATGCACTGATTTACATTAAATTTTTAAATGATTGTAATATCTAATTAGCTGTATTCTCAATTCGGTGAAATCCAATTTGAATGTTAGTCGTTTGCATCCATGTAGATTGTAGTCTAGTCTACAAGCTGATGTCTTTTTCGTTTTCTGGTTTGCGTATCAGCCATTTTTATAAGCCCACATTGTCTTGTGGACGTGTAATGTTGTCGGTTCGTGTATGGACACACTGGAGGTCACAATTTTTATCCACTTTTGACGAAACTTGAAATATAGGTATATATCCCAAAGATCTCCTTTTTTTTTATATTGACCTGTATCACACCGTAATAATGTAACATCATGGATTATGGCCCCAGATTGCACCGGTTAATAAAATCATGTTTTCAACTTGTGGACACTCTAGAGTCTAGAGGTCACAATTTTAATGTGATTTTGATGCAACTGAAAACACAACCTAAAGATTATCTCAGTTCCTCACGATATTCATGCATATTGGACCATAACTTCCAGGATTATGGCCCCTGATAGTACAAAAAATCAGGTTTTTAGCTTTTAATTTGATTTTAAAAACTGTTCATTTATATCACTGTTACACAGTAATTGTAGTTGAGTTGAAATATCGTGTAAATCTGACAAACTTTGCATCAAAATGGCTGCTCCGTGTTTACGCAAATAGTGTAAAACCATGTATGGTAATACCAAGGTTTTGGAACCTCTAGAGGTCACAATTTTTATCAGGTTTTGATGAAACTTAAAATATATGGTTATATTCCAAAGATCTCTGTTCTTTGTGATATTAACGCATTAGGGATAGTAACATCCTTGATGATGATCTTGCAAAAGTAAGCGTATCTTGGATGGCAACAGTTTGTTAATTACTTTTGCAATGTTGACTTGTTAGATATATTTTGCTTTGTTTGACAAGTCTTATTACAAATGGTGCTCAAGACCATGAAGAACCTCACGTCAGGAACTGATTTGAAACTGTTCATTGGGTCTTAAATATTGGATATCTCGGGTCTATATTTTTATGGTAAGATAACAACATTAATTTATTGAAATGAACAAATATTAAAATCTAATTTGTATATCAATTATAGATAATATATAGATTAAGCTATACAACCATTAACCTCAGTGTTTTATCTTCTAGTATTTAATTCACAAGTTCTGATTTACAATTTTCTCTTTTACCTGTTTCTTTTGTTTATCAAAGTTTTGGATGACCTCTGAATCAAATGTGTATTTGTGTACTTCATATGGCCTTTGATAAAAATAACTGGACATACTTTGACTTTTAAGCAACCATTTGCAGTGAAAGGATTAAGATTGTTTAGATGGAATTATTAGGAAATTAGTACATATTGAGGTATTTAAATGAGGTGTCCCCACTGAGTTTGGATTAATTAAAGTAGCAGAAGTGACTCGAAATGACAATGAACTCCATGGTGGCCACAATTAAATGAAAATGTCACAAAAAGTATGTCCAATTTGAAATCTGGAATGTCATCTGGAAGGCAAAGAAAAACATGTTTCCCCATGGGCGATTTGAATGGTAGAAAATAGATTACGATCATTTGTAGTGCTTTTTGTGTTGTTATTAATTCTGAGCTTGCACTTAATTGTTCTGCTTGATGTATTGAGAAATTCTTTAGTATAAATTTAAAGGTAAAAAACATATTTTTAAAACTCTTTGATTGAACTGGCGAAATAGTTTTTTTGTTGCTCTATGTTGCTATTGTATTGACATATTTACAAACAACACTATGTTCAAACACTGTTCATTTTGAACTACTTTTTCTATTTGATCTGATTGTGATGTTTATCTATGATCATCTATGTTTATTATAGATAGACTAAGTGTCTGTAGTACCTTTTTCAAGGGATCACAGATCAAATATTTGAGATAAACTATAACAAAAGAAAGATTAATTCATAAAACGACCAATGGCTAGTATAAATGGTCAAGCCACTTTAATTATGTGAAAATGTACTGACGACAGTGCAAGATGGTGTAAAGTGTTTCATTTGGTCAGACAATTGACAATTTTTAAGCATTTCTGAATAATGAGATGATAGGTATGTAGGTTCTTGAAAATTTTGTTTGAATGCAATTGGTCAAAATCTTTCTTTCATATAAACACCATTATTGGCCATGGCTGTTAAATGCTACCCTCTTTATCTTAGCTGTCAAATTTCAATATCTTATCTTCAATGAGATAGTTTACTCATTACTGATGTGTTAAATAGTTAAATTATTGTTTGTCAAATGATTCAAGGCAGATATTTTAACTTAATGTAACAACAAATTAAACTGTGACTGCAAAGTGCAGATACGATATGCAAAGAACTATTTACATTTGTTTTACAGATGTATGTATTTAAAACAAAACAATCCTGTAAAAGTTTTGATATTATCCCAGTTGAAATTACGTAATTGTTCTGGACACTGCTGTTACCTGCTAACCTTTTGACTTAAAAGTGCACCATGAATTAATTACAAATCCATTTATCTTAAAAATATTTTTCATAAAATTAATAAGACCTAAATAACAATCTAAGAATGAACAAAAGATAAGCACTTACTATATTTTTAAATGTATCTTATATATTATGATTATTTTTGATTTTTCTGATTTTCCGTCAAGCCTGAATATTAGCAGAAACATTCTGATAATGTTCATGTGGATCTGGTGCCTGGGGAATAGGAATTTTTAGATGAGGTCATGACCGTTCATCTACTCACAGGTAGTGAGCCTGTTATGCAGGTGGGCACCAGATTCTGAGAAAAACAAAAGGAGGAATATTTAGCTTTAAAACAACATGTTTATCTTTATTTGCCTGGGATTTAGTTTTTCTGTGGATTATAAATGGTTTACAAATAAATACATATAACATATCTCTTATCTTCTCCTGATTCCCAATATTCAATCACCAGTCTTAAAGTTGTTTTCTTTTTCCAAAATCCAAAAACTCTTCAAGCTAAAACAGGGTTTTAAGGAAATGTATCTTGATAAGGTCTTTGTTAAAGGCTTGTGTTTTGGGTGGAGATTGTCACATGTAGATATATTTCATAGGTTAACGAGTACACACATATACATGATAACAAGTCATTTGATTTAAAATTATTATAAATTCCATTTATATCATGTCTGGGACATTATTGATAGAATTAATCAAGCAAACGGATGCATGTGAAACAGCAGACTTCAGAAAAAAAAACAGCATAAAAATAACCCCAGGATTAATTAGTTTAGTAGATGATTTATGAACTTATTATTGAATGTCATAATTCAAAACTGTTAACATAAAGCTCGGTTTATTTTAGTTTGACTGAATATTCTATAATTGAAGTTGATTTCTGGGTCAACTATTTTTTGAAAAATTACAAGAGCAGAAGAAACCAGATTTTTCTGTTTAATTCAAAAGAATGGTTGATGGAAAATTTCCAGAGCTTGTCTAATACTGAATTTGAAATCCATTGATATAAAAAAAAACATTTGAAAAAAAAAAACACAATTAAATATCTTCTTCATAAAAAGTTAAAATCCAATATTGTTCTTGAGCAATTTATTTTCTGTTTGGTTAGCTGTTAAGTCAAATGGCACTAAGGATATTGGAAATGTTGTGGGAATCTTATTATTAATGTCATTTATCTTTATAAATTGCCTTTGAAGGCATTTAAGCAATGAAACTTGTGTAGTATGGTAGAAACAACTTGTTGAGAAATGAGGAAAGTTTTCTGTCTGTCCCCAAAAGTTAGTCCAAGGAAATAGACAGATCTCTTTTTGTTAATTGAAGTCATTTGTCTCTTCAGATTTTTTCCTGTCTTGTCTGCTTGAATCATGGGCATTAAAATGTTAGTAGTGAGTCATGTCAACATGTGTTTCCTAAGATAAACACACCATCCATCCATACTATATTACAATTTAATCTTTCATTTACTCCAATCATTTCCAATGAGAAAGGCATCACCATTATTGGAATTTCCACCCATATTGTCTGTAGTGTGAACGAAAGCCATGAAATCAGGTAAAGGAAAACTCAGGCTCTGCAAAATTGGGAATCCATTTGGGTTAATTGTCAATAGGTCTTTCTCATATTCAGCCATCTCCTACTTGTTGATGCTGAGTAATATCGTAAAGGGAAATTGATCCAGAATGCTAATCTTATAGCATGTTTGCAGAAAATTGATTAAAATTGCCCAACGGACACTGAAGTTTTTTTTAACTCATTGAAATCTGTTGAATCGCCAACACCAGGGAGTTAGAAGCAATCGGGGAAATCAGGCTGAAGACACTATGTTGACTTTTTGCTGTTCTCCATTGATTATTGACAAGCACCCAGGAAAGACTTCTTGTGGTCTCTTGCATGTAAACTAAGCCCCTATAAGCATCCCATTACCACAATACTACCATTGATTTGGGTTAAGTTTGTTCACTGAGGTCGAATTGTTCATATATCAACTTGCTAGTATTGACTTGATAATTAAATAATGGAAGTGCTCGAGCTTATTTAATGCTCTAGGTGTCTGATAATCATCATAACGGTAAACATTATTCAAATCTTCATATATTATTTGATCATCAGCCATAAAAAAAAACAGCCGTTCTGGAAAAGAGCAAACAACCATAGCCTTCATGGAGACATTAAAGCACTTTCATGTAATGTTTTCCTACCAAATATCTCATTTTTTATGAATTTCATTTTAAATTGTAATAACTCATAAATTTAATGATCTCATATGACTGTGGCTTTCTAGAAATATTCCAGCATTATGTCTTATCCAAGTGATGAAGGGACATGATTTATTGCCAAATGTTGACTGTTGGTGCCATTAGGAGAAAGAACATGGTTTTGAAACCAGCCATTAAACATGGTATTGATTGAAAGTAGAGTGGTGCTAGCAACCAGAAATAAACCTGACTAAATCCAGCAAGCACAAAACCCTATTGAAATATAAGCTTATTGTAGATCTTTAACTCCAGCCTCCATCAGATGGGGTAGTTAACTGTCTATCCACTTCAATTTTATTGATATTTTGTCAATAAATTAAAAGTTGACAATCAAGATCATTTGTTATCTTACCAGATATAGAATTAACCTTATGTCTGTATACCCGATTTAATTAATATAGAATATTTTATTATAGTAAATTATTTCTTCTTCATTTCAGAGCTCTATGAAAGTTGATATTAAAAACCATATGGACTGGAATAACTGTGTGGTATGAAATCATGAGAAATGTCTTAGTGAAATTGGAAAAAAGTATAACTTTTCAGGTAAGACAATTATTAATCTAGAAAACGATGTAATCCTGTTTCTTTAGTGTCAGATATGAATGTATATTTATTGCTTTGTATGGAATCCAGTTTTAAAAAGTTCCTTGTGTTGTGAATGTCAGAGCAAGAAAGCAACTTCAGTTCTTTCCTGAGGAATGTGGTCCACCATATGAATACATTTGTCTTGCATAGAGATGTGGTCAAAATTTCTTGTGAACACTGTACAGACTACATGTATTATCTGATCAGTTTGAAATTTATATATTGTTTCCATAAATTACTTCTAGAATTATGGTCCTTGTTTCACTTTGTTGAACCTCATGTAGGTACTAACGACTAAAGTTATCATCCGATCTGTATTATATAAATTAGTAAACGGAGAAGCCTATTGAATTTAACTTATTTCCATTTATAACTTCTAGAGTTATGGCCTTTGTTTCATTTTGTTGAAGCTTATGAATGCTTCTACGACTTAAGTTATCCTCAGATCTGTATCAAATTTACATGCATTATTTAAATTAATGAAATGAAGAAGCCTACTGAATTTCACCCATTTCTCTTAAGATCAGTGAAATGCCTAAGCCTATTGTAGTTCAGCATTTTCTGTTAATTACTTCTAGAGTTATGGTCCGTGTTTCAATTCAATAAACCATGTGAACTCTCTAATAACTGTATGAAATTTATTTGGATTATTTAGATTAGAAAAATGAAAAAGCCGGTTGAATTTCAGCTATTCAGGTTAATTACTTCTAGAGAATGGCTCTTGTTTCACTTTGTTGAATTCCTTGTGAATGCTCTAATGACAAAAGTTATCATCCGATTTGTATTAAATTTAAATGCATTATTGTGATTAGTAAAACAAAGAGGTCTATTGAATTTAAGTAATTTCTGTATAAATTCTACAGTTATGGCCTTTGTTTCACTTTGTTGAACCTTGTACTTGTACACATTCGATCTGTATGAAATTCAGGTTATCATCCCATCAGTATGAAATTTATATGAGTATGCATTAATTGCATTATTTAGATTAGTAAAATCATGGACCGTAAATATATTGGCAGACACCGAGTCCCTTTGGTTGGATTCTCTGAAACTCGCGCTAAACACGATGGGATCTCAATGTCAACAGTAAACCAAGCGAAGTGATTCTTGCCATTGGGTAATTTTATACAGTTTAATTTCTGGAACTCCTCTTTAGATTTTACGGTATTCTTATAAATACACAATAATTTTTCAACCTGATAAGTATTTCTATCAGTTAGTGACAAATTTCTCCAGTTTAAAACTTTGAAATTTCCAAATGCAACAGTTGAAAATTGTGAAATGATCGATTTCAATATTTTCATAGTTTTTGTAAGCATTTTGGTTTTGCTTAATAATCCAAATTTCTATATGTATGAAGGATTTTTAATATTATGAAAGTATAATAATGTCTGGAATGATGATTAATTGTGCAGAAATGAAAATTAAAAGTGTGTTTTAGTAGGTTATTAAAACTCAACATTTTATTTCGGATTCACATGGGCGAGTCCAAAGTACACAACGACGATGTTTTGATGCATTTATGCCACAATCATCAGTAGTGTATGTATGGGTTGAAAAAAAAGAGCAGCATGGTTAATAAAAATATTATGAATTGATTTCTGTTTCTTTGCTTTAGAATGTACAGGTACCAGTTTAATAAGGTGCATTTTTCAGTGACCTTACCCACCAATTACCGCAAGATTATTGAACATTTTGAACTAAATGATATTAAGCTCTGAAAAAGTGAATGAAATCCTCGTCAAACTTGTACATAATGTTTAGAATCATTAATGAATGAATGTTATTAACAAAAATACATACATAAAAGGATGTAGATTTATATTTTTTAGAGCATGATTATAATAGAAGCTTATGTGAGATCATCTTAAATACAACAAGATGACTCGGTCATCAATATCATGTGCTTTGCACATGTTTTGGAAGATATAGGGATAGGCAAACTCTTGTACTGTTGGTGGTAACCAACAACCAAATACACTTTTGTTATCATGTAAGATACTTAGCCCATAGTTTTAGGCATCCCAATTATGCTACCTGGTCATTGTGGTCATAAATTGAGTTTAATTACAACCTACCATCACTGTGTTTTTAGAGAGAGAGAGAGAAATGGGGTTTAACGTCCACTCAACACAAATTAGGTCATTTCGGGACTAACATATGGTTTAATTTTATTTCAATAATTCGCTTGCGCGTAGGGGTCTTTAGAAGTGAGAGGAAACCGGAGTGCCAGGAGGAAACCCACGAGGTTGAGAACCGGCCCTCTCTCCATGCGACATAAGCTCTCACACCAGGGCTCGAAACCACAGCCGCAAGCCAGAGGTGATCGGCCAGCTGGAGGTCGAAGCGCGGCACTCTAGACCACTAGGCCATCCCAACCCCCCTGTGTTTTTAGAATGACACCATCAAAGTATCAAAAGACTGAAAAGTTCTATATGTATGAAGAAATATGACAAAGCTATTGTAATAGGTTAAAAATGAGCATACAAAAGTTATTCAGGAGATGTGAATTGTAGGCTGTTTGGGGCGGATGGTTCAGGAATTTCCAAAGTCTGAAATAGTCACTTTACATAAATTTGGGGTAATTTTAACCCTAACCTTTTTAAGAGCGGTAACTTGAATCCAAGTTCAGTCTGAAAAGGGTTAGGGTTAGTATCCCCAAAAATACTCATGTACATAAAGCGGCCTACAATCAGCATCTCCCAAGTTATGCATTAGAAAATTTACTATCGTGAAATATTTATGAGATGTGCTATGGAATACAAATTGTATACCAAAAACTATGAGAAATTTGTTTCCAATGAAACACGAAAATTATTAAAATTGTGTCCATTTCAATATCCTTCCCCTTAACTTTATTCCATGCAGGATAATAAGGTAAACTGCATCAGAATCCAATTTATGTTTTTATTCAATTCCTGCAAAAATTGTAATGAATTTTAAATTCTATGAATAATGTTATTGAGACCACACAATGCTATATTGTCGAACAGTGTTGCGTTCTTTACTGTAAACTTAATTTTCTTTAATATAAAAGAGTTTAATATCAATAAAATTGCACTTAACTCATGTAATACATTCAAAAATGCATGTTCCACAGAAAAATTGAAAAAACATTTAATTAAATAAGATCTAGTCATGCATTTAAATCTAAATCCTTCTTTTCTAATTTGGTTCCAGTTCAGATCTTGGAACATCCAAGATGTGTAATTCTCGAAATGTTGTTATTTCTTTAAATGTAATCACATTTTAGCCGTAAATTTCATATTAATTGTATTGATTTTACAGAAGAAATATTTTGATGTTTTAATTAACATGATTAATAACCCCATAAAATTCCAGTTATGCAATTGATTAAGGGTGTAACAATTACGCATGGAGGTGTTAAATCAAGTTACAATACAATTAATGAAAATTGATGAATGAGTTGTCTTATTATAAACCTTTAAAAGATTTCAAGCCTCTCATCATTGTACAATGATTAGAAATCAAGAATAGATTACACGAAATTAGTTTGTGATCAATTATTCTAATAATAGGAAATAATGGGAACCAGAACCTAACTGTCGCAATCATGCATGTGCGTGTGCAGTATTTATTGATGTTTCTAAGTGTATGCATCTGGAACATTGAATTATTTGTGTATTAGACGGAAGTTTTAAGTCTGGATTAATCCAAAGTTCGATTCTGGTATGATTTGTCATTCCATGATTAGTTCCATGTACTGGATGTCTATATCCCAATAAATTTATTTACAGGACAATGTAATTTGCAATCATAAATTGAATGTTGCCACCTCAGTAAGATGTAAAACCCCAAAATATTATCTTAATTGAAAAAAAAAATGCTGCAGGCTGCATTCACAACAGAAATGGGGTTTAACGTCTTACTCTTTTGCACATAACCTGGGCTAATGGAAGACGGGCATACGCCATAGAGTGTGCTATGAGGGAAATTTTGCCCGGGCAACCGTGCTACGGCCTACTCTTATATCGAATTCCCACTCCAATGTGTACTCAGGACCTCTGTTTTTCGTCCCATCCAAACGACTAGGCAGCTGTCCTTGTCAGGCATCACTGACAAAAGGAAATCACACCAGAAAATCGAGATGAACTTTCTCGGCCAATGCAGGGATCGAACACCCGACCTCCCTCCAGGCTAGTGAACGACCACCTTATCCACTTACCTACCGTGACCCTCCATTCACAACAGACTTCATAGGAAAAGTTGACTGATTTACTGAACATCTCTCTTTTTGAGATGGAGATGCTGAAGTGAGTTGTCTGGTATTATTGATGATATTTTATTTACATATTTTTTATTTAATCATTGCACTTAAACATTGTACCTAGAACCATTCTAACAGTATTGACCTGTCATCATTATCTATTTGTTAGAATATAGAAAAAGATGGACATATGTTATGAAACACAACTTCATAACTTGTGCTGCACTCTTTAAAATTCTTTTATAACTTGAAATACCTGATTTTATGTTGTTTAACCACAAATATTTCTTTATTAGATATAAACTTTTGCATAAAAGATTGTATACCATTTGTAATCTACGCAATGCCTTTCTACTTATAATATTCTGAATCAGGCATATGATTTTCATACAGTTAATTTCATATTTATTATAGTTATTTTTTATTCTCTGTATTCTTTGAACTATGCCATGTAATTACTTCTATATCAAATATTAAACCATTTAATTGATATTTATAGATGTGGTCCAAAGTGCAAAAAATGACAGATGAAATAGAATGTATTATACTTCTATAAAACATTATCATTTAAATGATTAAAACAGGAAAAAGATTAAACAAAGAATTTTTAGTATGGGAAATATCCCCAAAAATATGATTAAAGCCAATAATACATAGACTTTTATATGAATTTCTTGACATTGATGGACAGAAATATGACATTGATTTTAAGACAAAAATCTTCCCCTCAACTCAATCCATGTTAGATGAGTTTAGAAGAGATTGCATCAAGATTGCATCAAGATAGCACTTGAAATGAGTCTAAATTGAATCTGATGTCCCAAACCTAACTATTACATTTTGTCATGTAGACTTCTTGTCTGGTCATGTCTTGAATAAAATATGTATTTATATAGGTATGGAGATGACTTTTTCTCTGCCCTGTTATGAAAAAAATGTTTGATATTGATGTTTGATCATTTTGTTTTTGCTTCCACCAAACCTGGCTTATCTAAGCTCATTTTATACATCCAATTTCTTGTAATTGCTTCTGGGTATATGAATGAAAACAGGACCCTTATGACTCATGACACTGACTTTTGCTAAGTTTTATTGCTTGATTTCTTTCTCTGGGATGCGATTCCGATTCTGTGATTATATACACAAGACAGCCTTGAGGCTGCTGGCATTTAGCATGGAATAATACTCAAGCAGCTTGGCTTGGTTATTGTTCAGTTTGAAAATGTATCAATTATCTGTTGGTTCTAACCCCAAGCTGTTTTGGTGTTGGCTTCTGTACAGTTTTTAATACAACTTGAATGTGTCTCTGGACATTCTTGTGCTTCATATGATCTATTATCATCTCTATTTCCTTTCTTCATCAAAGCAATATCACTATTTTTTCAGTCCTAAATTGAAATACACGTTGTTTTATTTTTTGCACACAGACATATTGGATGCTTTCAAGATAACTGATGAAGATCCTGAATGTTTTTCTTGAACTTCTTGAAGTGCTCTGGCCCTGATTCAGTGAAGACGTAATTTGTCCATTCAAGTGTTAAAGCAAATTTATTCAACAGCTATATGAGATGAAAAAACGATAATAAAATCAGAACTCCAATGCGGAAATCCTGTTCAATTTAACACTGAAATATGAGTCAGTGGCCCTCCCAAGGTAGATGAATTGTTTATGAATTGTTTTTGTAACCCCTATTTTATGATTGAACATTTGGAAGTTTTTCTGAAAGTAGCTTTACCCTTATTAATAGAAATAAACAGTTTTTGTTAATGCTGAGATCATTTCATGTCTTGCGTAGCATGTATGAGGATCTGCATATTTGAATATCTGTTCAGACTTTTAAGGTAGCTGATTGAAATCATAAACAGGTACCAAATATTTCCAAAAATTGACTTGAATAATAATAGCTGTCCCGCACATCTAAAAACCAGACAACATTGGGATCCTGGGAAAAAATCAATACATTCTTGATTAAAGTAATGATTTGGTGGGGCAGCTTAACATGTATATATAGATAGATACAAGTCATAAAAAAACCTTCTCACAGATGGTATCTTATAGGTAGATTCTCACAGTCTTAATGTATACTATTTGATGGTTGCTTATAAACACTAAATATCGTATAATGTGTGTGATGTCTGTTTTTACTATCAGAAACAGACCTGTATATAATTAAAGATACTTTCAGATGAGATAGTTGTGATATATTATATATACTTATTGGTACAAATATATACACATAGTCTGTAAAGGAAAATCCTTATTCCAGTTTATCCACTTTGATAAAATCTTACTACAACTTTGGATATTGCAAGAATGCTTTCGTATGCCATTTGTAATGAGCGACTGGGTGAACGAGGCTAAGCATATCTTTCAAGGGAAGACTACCAGAGTTGATTGGAATAACCAGATGCCAAAGACTACCATTCTATATGCACAAACATAACTGATTAGATATTACAGTAAAAACATTACATCATTATGTGCGTTGCGACCCATTTGTGTCCATTTCTTGGTGCCAAAGAATAGCGATTTAGCTCCTTTGACTTTAGTTTTCTTTCAAGTTTTAATTTCTTTGTGTAATTATAAAATATGGTCAGTGTTTTCCTGC
Source organism: Patella caerulea (assembly GCA_036850965.1). Taxonomy (NCBI): domain Eukaryota; kingdom Metazoa; phylum Mollusca; class Gastropoda; family Patellidae; genus Patella; species Patella caerulea. The sequence goes on from JAZGQO010000011.1 coordinate 23,389,503, forward strand.
TAATCAGGATACAAATTTCAAAATGTTGTACATAAACCAAGGTTTATACATGAAAGTAACTATAAAGTACATCAAAGTATACTTTTAAAGGAGCTTATTTAATTCAATATTATTGAGTTGCAATAATCAATGATTTTTGGGGTGATATTGCTGTCCCGCATTTATATGCATAAATGGACATGTTTATCATGCATCCTGTGCATTCTGTTAACTGAAGATGATGGTTTATTGTGGGATATTCCACTAATGTTAAAGTTGTCTGTGGGTCTTTCATATGACCCACCTGCAAGCCGGGGAACATCATTATTTTTTATCGGATATACTGTACGGTAGAAATGTTTCAGGTATGAACAGATATTAATGTAGTTCTAGCTAGCTGCTTCAACTGATGCATATCAAATAACTTGGAAAGTGAAGAAATACCAAACTGACCACAAGATATTTATGCAGGTGGCTAGAAAGATTTATTAAAACAAACCATGTTTCCAGTATTCTCAATAATGGTGGTATAGTGGTTACTATAATCTCTTTGATCTTCCTTCTAAATTAATTTGTTATTAATTAAGAGTTTGATTCATTTCAGACCTTGGGGTGTCTTGTCCACCCATGTTGGATATAGATGCAGCTGTGTAGGAATTATCATTGAGTTTCCCAGATTTTAATTGGTGATTTGTAGTAATGACTTTGCACCAAAATATGCTACTAGTTCAACTCTTTATAGTATTTACTTGTAGATTGAAACATTTTAAAATGCAAAGTTGTTTGACATCTTGATTGCAAGCTTGAGTTAGGAATATTTGACACTTAAGAATTTATTACTTATGACTTGAGGCAGTAATGTGTCATTCTGAACCTAAGCTAAGGGTGATTTCCTGTCACTGACCCATGTCTATGTAAATAGATAAAGTTCCTTATAATTAGAAAGGTGCAGTAGGGGGTATAGTTTCAGATGTTGTGTGTGGTATATACTATATTTAAAACCCTGAAGATAGTGTCAGTTTCCCAAGGGCTGAAGTCCTGCTGTCCAAGTGTTTATTTTTGATAGGGTCAAGTGTGAGGTTTTGTGGAGATGTTCAGCTTGGATAAAGGTTTATTAACTTCTTGTTTATGCTGTGGTACTATTTTAATAGCATTTGTAACAACAAACCATTTCTCTGACTTGAAAAAAAAACCATGCCTTTTATTGATCTTTAAGATGATAAACAGGTTTACTAAGGGCAAAATAAAAATATGCATAGACCACCAGAATGAACACCAATTAAAAAGTAATACTCCAAACACAGTACATACCATTCCTAACAAAAATGAGATACTTGCATACTGAGATATCTTTAGTCATAGTCAAATTTAACAATGATAGTTTCCATCTGTAATGCAGGAAGATTCATTTGATTTTCTATTTGAATTAAGAACTTGTAATCAGAGTGAAGTATATATGCATTGAATACCCTCTAACCAAATTGTGTAAAATGGATATACTGCATTTTGTTTTTTTCGAATATACACAGCTAAATCCTATATTATTATATTAATATTATTAAAGTTTTGAACATATACAAAGCCAAATTGCACCCGAAACTCGTGTCTTGAATCATCAGCAAGCTATTTAGATATTTAACTGTAACATTTACACACTGATTAACCACTGATTAATCATGGATTATTCAGGATTATGGTCTTTATCCTTGATAGAAAAATTATGTAAGACAAGTTTATAGCCCTTCTATTATATAATACTATCTTTATGGAGATGTAATACAAGTTTCAAATCAAGCACATCTTTCTATTAATTTAATGTACATTTGTCTGACAATTATATATGCCAATTTATTACATACATTGTTGTCTGGCAGATATTACTTGTTTCTATTAAGAAGAGATTTATTGTTATTTATCTTTGTCTAATAAAAGATTTTCACACATCTTGAGCTGTGGAGATTCATGTAAATTAACCTTACCTTACACCATAGATACAAGGACACCCTGCAGGGATAGATCAACTGACCAAGGTGTTCTATTACAATCTAAATTGTCAACAAATTAAAGAGAAAACTGGGCTAGCAGAGAATTAACAAAGAAAATATTTGTTGATTCAGGTCATTGAAGTGGTCAGTCTGGACAATGGTTGAATTTGATTTACCATGACTTTAAACAAGACAGTGTCACTGATCTAATGAAACTATAAACAAAAGGAAAGAGTCCCCAGCTTTATCTGATAGGGAACAACTGGCCGAACCCCTAGGCACATTGACACATTGTATAATGGTCAGTACTACTTTGTTGACCTTTGTCCATTGAGATTGAATTTGTTGTTCAGTCAGAAAAATTCTTTATCATAGGCGGACTAAAAACATTTCAAGTAGATTTCAATATCTACCTTTCTGGATGGGACAGAAACTCTCGATTTGCATCACAGAATTTAATATGAGGAAAATCAAACAAAATGAAAGTGATTAGTGTTTTTATTTGGTAATGATAATAAAGTAAATCCTTGGATTTATTGGGTAATAACTTTGTGTTACCATAGTTGAGCATGTAGATGATAGTAAGGTTTGTACCATATAAACTTTATTACTTGCAAATTATCATTTCTTATATACTTGCAATTGAATATTCTTATATTATGGGTGTCATTTGGATAGAGCGGTTGATAGAATCACAAGACTACTTTTTAGATATTCTAACTTCTTTAAAGACATTAAATGGAGTCAGAATAATTGAGAATGATGTCAATGGTTCATAGAAAAGTCTTTGTAGTGGTTGTTCCGACAGACATTGGCTACTTCACAAAATGCTTGATATTTATCTAATTTGTGTAAGTAGGACCTTAAAGGGCACACCAAGTCAATATTCTGTTTATTCTGCAACTTAAAAACAAATCAAGTACCAAGGACAGCAGATAAGATAACAATAGACCCCAACACCCCCCAAAGGTGCCTCCACACATTCCTTGAAGTTAACACCATTGTCAGTAGCTTCCTGCTGTTAAATGGCCTTTGAATTTCCAGGAACAGTGCCTTCGACATTCCTAGCTCTGTTTTAAGATATTGATTCATAAAACATGTTGAAGGGCTTGGAGCCACTTCAGCAATAAAACTCATTCTTTTATTGTTGCTGCTAATCAAATATAGCACACTGTTGCAGTACTCGGCTTAACTTGTATTCATTTTCTTGGAAAGCCAGAACATTAAAAGAATAAAAAAAAAATGAAATTGATGTTAGAAACAATGGTATTAATATCTTGAACTGAGCGCCATAAAAGAACCTAAAAAATATAATAATGGCTCAGTAAATTGTAAAAACTTACACAAATTCTTCATGTTTTATGTATGAATCTTTAGTTTCTAACTTGGTAATTTTCTAACAAAGCATGAGTAGAATTTAGAATGTAGCGAAGTTCCTGTATAAGGGATATTTATGGAAATCAGTGTCCAATCAGAAAAAACACAAAAATTATTAAATAATTCTATCTAATTTGCCATAACATTTTTTATTCAACACTTACAAAAGTTTGCAAACAGATATTTGATGTCATCATTGAAAAAAAAATCAATTATATTCAATATCATACATTGTTTTCAATAAATGTAAATTATAGAACATATACAGAAATCTATACCTATGTTAAAGAATAAAAAATAGAACTTCGTATTACTTAACACTTTGAAATAAGTTATAAGAATTTGTTTTTTTTAAGCCATAAATTTAATCATTATTAATTTTGTATCCAATAACCCTAAGAGAGCCATTAATAAATTACGTGCCACCATTAATACGATTTCTTTCTTTAGGATATTCTCAAGATTCTTAGAACTAACATGTAACAGTACTTAGATAGGGCAGGTGTATAGTCCTGAAATACCTCTATCACTCATTATGTCAATCAGACGGCCATTTGCACTCTAAATTTGTAGAATGTCAAGAGTCTCAAGTGATTGGTCGCAGCTGTGGGCGGGGACTAATTTGAGGAACGATTCTCTAAAGCCAGCCGACCATGCTGCTAAACAAATTGTATAGAGAAGGAAGCTACATGGTAAACACGCTAACACAGGATTAAGGTTATAGTGATATACAGATATATACTTCAGTATATACATGCTATTTAGTGTACTAAGGATTATGTTTGCTACTGAGATGGATTTTAAAATTGAATAGATTGATTAACTGTTTTCATCATGTGGAATAAATTGTGATAACTGATGGATATTGAGTCGGTGATTATTAAATGTGATAATCTGAGGTAAAGAATGTTTTATACTTTTGTATACATGAATTTATGATGATGTCAAATATTATTACCAGTTTTAAGTCATATTTATTACATATAGTGTTCTTTGTTTTACAGAAAGTTTGATAATGTATTCCTGTATCATTTTTCTGTCAATTTTGGGGGTGAATTGTCTGTTACTCCATAGAAATTGATAACCAATCCCAGTATTCTAATAGGCTAGGAGTCAAGTGGCGTGTAATCTTTAAATGAATAAAATAAATAATGGTTTCATTGTTACACCTTTTGAATGTTAATGATCACTCTTTACACTTGCTCTTTGTTGTGTTTCCATTGAAGGATATATTCACTTGAGTAGCAGATAACACTGAATGATATCAATGGCGTCAAGAGTGGAAATAAGTCTATAATTACCTTTAATCATGTTTCTATTAATCTTTTACTGTAATCTTAAAATATTTATTATTTCTGTTTAAATGGGATCATTAGCTTTTAATGATCACTACAGATTAGCATATCTGTTCAATGAGTGATTGAAGGAATAGTGTTTTATTTAGCTGAAAATGTATTGAGGTGAATAAGCAACATTGAAAAAAAGAATATTGGAATAGCTTTAGCATTCTAATCATAGAAGAATCATTATCACTTTAGCAGTGAAATAAATGTAATTTTGAATAATATCATATATTCATAATAATCTAACTTTCGAAAATTAAAATTTAAGCACTGAAATAGCTTGTCGACACTCAAGAGGTCACAATGTTCATCTAATTTTGATGAAACTCAAAATGTTCTATATTTGTGCATATCGAATTGTAACTTCCTGGATTATGGCCACTGATTGTACAAAAAATCATATTTTTAGCTTTTGATACCTCTAGAGGTCACAATTTTTTATCCTATTATAAAAAAATGTTCAAATATGTCACCGTAACACCTTAATGATGGTTGAAAATCAGACCAAGGATTTTTATTTTTAATTTGTTGTCTGTCCATCACTTGCAAAATGTAGGCGTTTCTTGCATGGCAACTGCTTGTCAATATTAAGTGTAATGATGTTTGAATTTACCTAACACTTCGGGAATCATTGGATCAGATTGACTTGTTTTATGAAAAACTTGAATGTAATATACTACATACATACATATGTTTTTTGAATGTAGTATGATCATCAAGATAATTCTGGAGCATTATGAAAGATGCACTATGTATAAGTTTAGATTTAGAGCTGGCCATTCTTGCTATAATAGTAAATAAAATAAATAATAAGAAATGAATACATTTGAAATTTCAATCAAATTACTTTATTCTGTACAAAGTTATGAGTGTTTGAAGTTTTGTCAAATGTAGCATAGACTGACAATTGTCGTATTATAGAGATCGAATTCCAGTCACGTAATCAACATTATTATCAAGAGAACAAAAATATTTATAAAATGAGTGAGCTTACATTTTAAAGTCTGTGATCATCATTTGATAGATTTCTGATACGTTGGAAACAACAGTATGGCACCAGAAAGTTGGATCTCTAAATGGTTCAGATCTGTTCAGAAGGTACAAAGATGTGATGAATTGAATTTTCAGCATTACGCAATCTCTGCAGACGATTTAAACAGGATATAATTAAAACACACTAGAAGAACAATCTATAATCTTCACAAAAATTACTGTAGGAAAGAGATTTTGCAACTTTTTTGAAGTATATTCTTATGGAAACTTCTCTTGAATAAATACTGTTTGGAGGACCTGTAGCAATGTCATATAGGCCTAATTTAAAATAATAACAATGCAGGAAAAACCATATTTTACCTCCCAAGCTCGGCGGTGATCAATAGAATTTATATAACACAGTCAGTATTGTTCCAAATTATCAGGAAGACTTCTTCTCCAACATAAGAATTGCATAGGAAATTTATTTTATTCTAATACCATTCGGTATCAGAAAGAAATTCTTGAGGGATTGTAAAAATGTTTTCTAGATGATAATGTAATACTTATGATATGGTAAACATCAAATATATGTGTCTGGTTGGGAGAGCTTTAATATCGTTATCTGTTAACTTACTACATACCTTTGTGCTGGTTATCAGTCAGAAAGTCCAGATGTCTTCCACATTCTAGACCAGTTGATCAGCTCTTCATAAACAATGATGTATACACATGAGTAATACTTGGTAAGCCAACCTCAAGTTAACATTTTCAAATGAGAAACTCGTGCAAAAAGGTGATTTCTTTACTATATATGACTAAATATGTAATGCCCATGGACTTATAATTATTTTGATGGGATGAAAAACCAAAGGCCTGAGTGAAGATTGGTAGTCAAAGCACATCATGTTATGGAAGTTGAGAGGACTGTTGCTGTGGAAGCAAAATTCTCCCTTTGTGTTTCCACTTTAACAGAAAGTAAATTGGAGATGTGTAGGAACATAAAATATGAAACAAATAACTGTAGTTTGTTTCTCTTACAAAGATTCTATTTCATTGGCCATCGGGAGCCATGGTGAATGGGGGAAGTAAGGTACTGGCTTAAAACAAGGGGGGCCAGGTTTGATCCTGGAATTTTCCAGTATGGTTTTTCCTTATCATTGGTGCAGGATGGAAAGACTGGCAAAGAACAGTGTCGAGTCATTTGGATTGAATGAAAAACTGAGGTCCTTTGTACACATTGGCATGCACATAAAAAAAAGAATGCTTGACAGTTAAAATTCATTTGCTGTCTGGGCAAAATTTCCCTCCTGCCACATGGTTTGATGTATGTCTGCCTTCATTAGCCAGGTTGGTGCAAAAAAGTAGCCTGTTAAACTTCATTTCATTCATTTCTGACATTGCCTAACGTTACATGGTTAGTAAAATATTTATTTTTGATTTCGCTTAATTTAATTGATGAATTGGAATGTGATATTGTTACTGATAGGTAATAATGCTTTGAAGGTCTTTGCCATACAATATAAACAATATTTTTCAATGTGACATAAATTTGAGGTGTTAAATTTGCTGGAATACAAACTGATGTTTGAAATCCAACTTTGAAAGTTGTACTGGTTTACAAGATCAGTCAAATATCCTGCTATATATGTCTCTCTAATAGGTCAGTGCATGTATGTTTGATATTTTCTACTATTAGGTTATCTTGAATACATCTCAAATATATATATGCTGTTGTTTTTTAATTGTGTTGTGCCCTGTAAATGTTCAGCCAAAAATCACATTTTAGCTGCATTATGAACGACCAGCACTTCCAGTCAAATCAGTTTTGTATTTTAATTGGGGATCTGTACACGAATTTGGTTAATGTATATTAACAAATGCACATTGATGAGCTGATACATGAACAAAAGTACACCAATTCCAGGAAGACATCATTATAGACGTCAAAATATGTAAATGATTTTATCTTATGACCATTCTAATGAGTTCCAGAATCATTCTTTTTCTACAGTGCATATCTGTGGCAGCAGTTGATGTTGATTTACTTAATTGAAGAGAAATGGTTAAGTGCTCCCATGTGTTATATTTAATAATATAGAAGGAACCTTTTCAGTCGTTTCAAATAAATCAAATTTTTGAAGGAAAAATATCAAAATCTCTTCTATTAACCAAAGTCCGAAGCACTGGGTGGACATAAATACTTTCTGTCAATTTTTTTGTAAAATTAAGATTGCCATAGTCGTGCCTTCAATAAGTTATCATTACCATTAGGCTCAAGTTGCGGAAACTGGTTCCATTTTACCGCCCATTTTTTTCAGGATCCAAAGTTTAGACAAAATGCTACAAAATGATGACATTTTAAGTAATTTTACAAGTTTCCCCAAAATGATTGATTATAGTGGCATTAAACAAATTCTAATGTATTGGATGAAACTCGGGCATTTCAATCTACCAGCATTGATCTATTTCAGTTGCTGATGTAGTTTTTCGCCAAGAAATGACTTTCCTTTTTTGTCACAATTTATAGACCATTTTAAAGATGCGAGAGTGTAAATAGCATTTTCATGTTCACTCTTCTCTGATAGAAAATTGGTCAATTTTACATAACACAATTTACTGATAATAGCATTAATCGGAGCAATAATCAATCATATATCATGAGATGAATTTGTATCGATCCACCTAAATAGGCAACATTGTGTACGTTCATATATGGTACACAGTTTATCAAATTCTTCAGAAAGTAAATCTCAAATTTTCACAGTACTAGAAATTAGTGAAGTGGATGGAATTTTGTCCATTATTGAATGATGATTGAGAAATAACACAAGTTTGCTTGAATGAGTCAAGTGGATCAATAACCTGTTAGGTCTCCTAGCTAGCTTTCATGTCTGCCTTAGCAGAACTGGTGTTTGCCACAGACTGTGTCTCTGCAGAGGTATTGGCTGAGATAGCAGGTGAAGTCATTTTACTTCTTCAGAAGCCTGCAATAAGTTTCAATCTGAACTCCCTTTATCAGAGTCAATAATGAACTACAACACCACTAAAGGTCTAGTTTAATCAAGGTGTGGGGATCTGTTGAGGGTATTGGCACCTTGATTGAATTGATCAGTCTCACTCACATACTCTACTTGTATAGATCTATAGATGAATTAGGGTGTCAGTAGAATTTAGGTTATCATTCATCAAATTTATACTTCTATTGTCATAAGGAAAGTTACATGAATGATAGGATGGCAAAAGGTGAACACTGTACTTGTTATAATAAGATATAAATAATGGTATTACCATAATGACATTCTCCTAACAGATTCAGTTATTAACTAGAAAATTGACCAGAATATATGTTTGTTTCATCCTCAATAATTGAGTCAGCAACTAATTTCGAGTTTATATATTCAGTAAGTATGAAAACTCAATTACAATTTTTTTTTGCTAATCAAAATAATACTTTGATTAATAATTGACAACAAATAAGACACCTAAAGATGGTAAGGCCGCTGTTGGTTAATTGTTTGTTTACCATTACCCACCCACATGTCCGTTTTCATCTTTAATAATTACGCACTTCCCTAATTATTTGGTCAGATTTGGCTAGGACAGAAATCTGTTCCATTTCATACTATACATGTCATTGGTGAAACAACCACCCCATTTTCAATCCTTTTCAAATAGATGACATGTTATATAATCTTAACTTATTTTTTATTATTGTTTAAAAATTCCCAATATATGCTTTCAAATATTTATTTGAAAACAAATCATCAACCTGATTGGAACAGATCTTTTCTGATGTCAAAGTGGGGAAAGATGAAGAAATAAAATGCAAAGAATAAATGAATGAGTGGTTAACTTAAAAGCATATCACTTATAATGATGTTTTCTTATACCAGACTATTGTGCAACCGATACTTTAATCTATAAAAACAATTAATTTTGAATAAATCACTGGTTATAACTATATGGGTTTTAATGCCTATATGTTTTTTTTTATTGTAAATGGAAAAGACTGGATTGTTATTGATATCATTACCCTAAAGAGTGAGCTTGTGCAAGAACAACAATGACATTAGTTAGTGCTATTTAAATGCAATAATTGATAATTACCTCAGGCCATGAGAAACAAACAATTAATTGACCGTGGCCTTATCATATTCTTCAAAATCATACTCTGGTACGGTTTCAGGTGTCAGTTTCACAAAATTTTATAATATTACATTGATTTTAGTGCTTAGCCAATCAAAATTGAAGTATTGGATTTTATCTGTTGTTAAGATTTTGAGAAACCGTACCAAGATGTTAGAAGGTTTCAGGATAAGTATTTTCAATGAAACCCAAAAAGATATATTTAATAACAAATCATTTATAGATTTCAAATGCCACTTATTTACTTCTTTAGAATCAAAAATAATAACAGGAAAATGATAGATTTGAATTGGCCATGAACTTTAATCATTACAAACAAAATATGATAGTGAATTGAGAGTCGGTCATAAATGATACTCTCATTGAGTGGAAAAATAAGATTTTCTGGATTATAACTGAAGCTGTTGGTTTCACAATTCACAAAAATTGTGCACAATTATTGTAAAGGTGTTAATGTATTACTGGATCAGAAAGATAGATTACATTAGTTGCCATAAGCTATATGGATGGTTTTGTCCTTACAGAATATTGATCTGGGAATGTGCATTGTTTTAAACTTAATGAAATAGGAGGAATATTAGACCTTTATTTCTGTGTGCATGTAATCCTTGTTACTTTAGGATTGGTATTCCTTGGTTTCAGTTTAAAGATATGAATAATTATAGACCCAGACAAATTCTCAATGTCTTTGATAATTGTATTAGTATTGATTGTCAATGAGTTCTCCTAGCCATATACCAGATCAGTTTTTCCTTATTAAATAACACAAGTCCCCAGAACAAATACTTTCCTAAACCTAATCCATTTAGTTTTGCATAAGAATAACCTCGTGGAGTGGAACAATTAGCAGTCAAATTTGGACTGCTTTTCAGGCATGGCTGCTTCTTATATTTATGTGTTGATAACATCAAAGTTAAGTCAAAATAGCCCTTAATGTTGTCTTAAATTTAGTTGATATCTTATCATTACTGATACTTTAAATTTGAAGTAACTTATAAACCATGGTCATCTGAAAGGGAGAGCACTTGCACTTTCCCTTAGAATTTGCCAGTTTTTGTTGAAAAAGTGTTGCTGTCAATGGTTAAGATCATTCATATCTTTCATAATTGGGTATTTTGGGATTGGCATATAATGTGCTATATGTGGAAATATGCTATTTTACCTATTTCATCTTGTACTATAGTTTTGATTCTGGTTATCGCCCTTAAAAACAATTTGTTCTACAAAATAAAAAGGATGGTTTGTTATTTATGAGGTCAGACTAACAATATACTTATAGCATTTGTATTTTATAATATGATATAAAAATTTGTGGTTTGTATAACCTTTTTGAAATAATGATTTTGAATTAGAACTGTTCTCCTTTATAAGTCAAATCCTGGAAGATTTGAATCTCTTGTTTGGCCAGTGAATTCCAAACCACTTCCAATACAATTATTGTACCCTGTTTTAAGCGCTGTCTGGACTCAGGGATCATTTCATTATCTTTTAATCATAGCTTTTATACTCCAACATTTGATTGAGATCATCACATCAGTTCATTGAAGGGGGGTTGGGATGGCCTAGTGGTCTAGAGTGCCACGCTTCGACCTCTAGTTGGCCGGTCACCTCTGGCTTGCGTCTGTGGTTTCGAGCCCTGGTGTGAGCGTATGTGACATGGAGATAGGGGCGCCTTCTCAACCTCGTGAGTTTCCTCCAGGCACTCCGGTTTCCTCCCACTGCTAAAGACCCCTACGCACAAGCGAATTATTGAAATAAAATTAAACTATATGTTGGTCCCGAAGTGACCTAGTTTGTGTTGAGTGGACGTTAAACCCCATTTCTCTCTCTCTCTCAGTTCATGGAAGAGTCTGTCCACAATTTCTTAACACTCTTACTGGAATATCTGACATCTCTTGTCACTGAGGTTGTTTCACGTTTCACATAGTTAACATTTTGTGCTTGTATTTTGTTTATGTGTTTTAGAATTACATGTGTTGTCCTGGTTTGTTTATAAGGCGTCAACATGTATGCCTATTCTTTGAAACTTTAAATTACTTTTAATTTCTCCCCGTATTGTCATAGATTCGTAATATTTAATAATTAAAAATGTAATAATTATTTACTTGTCTTTTCAGTAATGCCCTTCAACAATAGATAAAATGGATGGTGTCCATAACCACACGGGCAGACAAAAGCCACAACCTCGTTCTCAGAGGAGATCACGTCTGAGAAATCGTGGAAGTCAGACCTGTAGTTCATCTGATGAAGAATTCTATTCCGATGACAATTTACGTCCTTATGAAGAGGTTAAAATCGCTCACCATGATAAAAAATTAACAGGTCTGGGTAAGTTGACTCAAAAAGTTCTTTGTTTGATTCTCTTACGTGTGTGATGCTTTTTCTTTAGTTTTAGTTTTGCAGCAATGCGTGTGCTATGAATTATGAATGGTGTAGAACAAAGCCGTTGAAATCAACTGTTGAAATCAACTGTTGAAATCAACTGCTCGTCTAGAGAATAGATACATAGGCCTACAGATAAATGATAGATAACAGCTTCATTAAAATTGTAGTATTTTCAGACTATTATCTCATTTCATTCAATTTGAAATGATAAAAGAAAAATCTGCATAGATAAAGATTAAACTGAAAGTATTTTAAGCATTACACATCTGATGCCACAGAAATAAAGTTTTAGAAATTTGAAATAGTTGCTAGTCAATGTGACAATGGGTATTTATTTTGCCACAAACAGATTAACTTTCATTTGGTCAGTGTACCATTCAGAGACATGGTTTTTAAAAAGTAATTTCCATACAGAATTATCATAACTCATTTTCTCAGTACTGTTGTTTTTCACTTAAGCAGTTCAGCAGCTTCCTTAATGGTAAAATAAAATATTGTGAATTAGTGGAAGTCTTGTTGAATTTTGAATGTTATAACGAGTGATTGATAGTCTATTAGATGCATTACCATTGAGATTACATTCGTTTTATTCCATGTAATTGTTGATGAATTAGGCCGATAATTAAAATACAATCTTAACTCAATGGCTGCTTAAAACAGTTCTGTCTCAAGACATTATCAACTCAAATTGTAACCAGGCCTTTCTCTAATTGGAACATATTTCGACAGGGATCACTTGCTCCTCCATCACTGTCAGACACTTATTAAGAAATGGCTGAAACACAGGAAATAATTTGAGAAAAGGGAGTAGATGTAGTTGGTCTTTACTTAATCTACGCATGCAATTCCCTCTTTAGAAACGAAACAACCTGCAGTAATTCTCTATTTTAAAGACTAGTTGATTCATAAGATGCTTAAAATATTTATTGATATATTTTATATTTAACTGAAATTCCTGAAAATCTTTTAATTCTTTTTATTCAGTTATTTGGGGGAAAAGCAACCATCATGGCTGTGAACAATAGGCAATTATTTTGAATTGTTTTGAACTTGATTTTTGAAAATTGGATCTTTAATAGATGCACTTTTAGGAAATTGATATTAGTTCATGAATAAACAAAAGAAAGTTAAATTTAGAGGGATAAGACAATGAACTAAGTATAGTATAAGTGTGTACATGAAATATGTGAAGTACCAGTATATGGCATTTTAGTCTGGGAATTTAGAACACTTTTGTTGTTCTATGTCTCACTTGAAAATCTCTCAGGCAACAACCTTCCAGGCATTTGGTTCCAAAATATTAGTATTGTTATGCAATGGTATATTTGTTTTGCCCTTTCTGCATGACACGTTAGGGGGAATATTTATTTCTATTCAACACAGACACATGGAAGAAATTTGGCTTCTGCTCACTAATTTGTCTCTTGAGGATCACAACATATATGAAGCAGACATCTGTGTCCCCCACGGGTAGTGACTTCCATTGCAAATATTTCGTTGGCTATTCATATTAGTTGAGGTATAATTTTGTCTAGAAGGAAATAAACCCAGGTTAATTGCCTTAAGTAGATATTTCATTATTTTTTGGTCGCCTTAAAATTTATGGTCAAGCCTTTCTTAAAGTAATTTGAAAATTGATATGTAGATATTTATCTTATTGATTAAAATCAATATTTAAATAAGGTATTTATAGTTTCTGATTTAATTTTATTTATAAAGTTTTATTTATCTTGCTATTTGTGAAATATTCTTTGCAATATCCTACATTAGTCTATTTTTGGCATACAATAGTATATAAGGGAAATCTATATTTGAAGTCATTTTGCTATTAAAGGACCACCTTGGTAGATGGTCGTTATTGTCAAATATTGATATCAGCCTCACCTTGCTTGTTTGACAACATCCATCATTTACTTAGTCTTAATCCACTTTCATAGATTTTCTGTGATCAGGAAATGAGAGTTAATTTGACAAGGAATTGCAATCGGCTGAATCTACAGCAACATGCAGGGCTTGTTTTCAAAGATTTTATAGTGTTAGTAATTGAAATATCAGACCATTTGTAAAAATATTTTGCCAGAAATGAAGGCTGTTGAATTTGAAAAGATTGAAAAAAGAAATAATAGAACAGTTAGTTGTTTTGTATAATATCTTGTGTACTTTCAATCATGATATTATTAAAATCTCTCATCCGAGGATCTTCTCCAAATTTATGACAAATAGGACATTTGATATCCTATATAATTATTAATTCTTTTGGACTGTTGAATTTGCTACAATTCCGTGTGGTTTGTAGCCCTAAATCTAGAAATCTACCCACAAGTTTTTTTCAGGTGTTCAGGTTTTCAGTTTGGCTCTCATCAATACACTAGATCAGTAGCTGGTCCCCAAAGGGCAGATCAACTAACATTATACAGTCAGAAAATATTGGCAAATCTTATTGTTTTCTTCCTGATGTCTTACCACGACTTTATTCTCTAAATGAATTGAGGGAGAAGGAATTAGTCTGGATTGCCATACTTAATCTGTTGGGAATTTAGTTTTGACAGGATATTTTGATTGGATAATGTTATAGTTTTGTCTACTAGAATTTCTTGTTATTTTGGCATATGATACCAACAAAAGAACCAAAAACACATTAAATAACAAATAGGCACCGGTTGTTGAAATTTTTTGTCACCACCCTAAATTTGTAGGATATTGTATTAAAGTTGTTCTTGTACCATTATTTGTTACATATGATTATGATTATCTTGGTCACAAATTAATGTCTTATGGGAAATTCAAATGATTTAACTTAATTTGGAATAATTGCAGCACAATACCTGCTGGTTGAAATCAGTCATTTTATATGTGTTGTTAGACAAAGATATTGATACTGTTATAAAAATAAAATCCTGTCATATTTCATTTGTTGTGTTAGGCATAATTTTGGACATCGCAATTGATGCTGTTATGAAAAAAAATCCAGTTTTATTTTGTTTGTTCTGTTTGCTATAATTATTGATGTTGGAAAAAAACCCAATAATGGTTTTTAATGAAAGTGTACCCTACATTGAGAAAAAAAAAACCCAACAACAAATGCATTAATGTAGCAGCTTGCCTGTGTTATTGAATAAGTTTAATGAAGATTAATTTAATATTGAAATATTGCTTCTAAATGTTATGCTATGTGTGCTTCTAGATAATTGCATTTTGATAATTCCATATGATGTGGTTTCTAATATCTTTAGGTTGGAAGCTGTGTAATTAATTTAATTTCCAAAGTCATTAGGGAAAAGCAGATATGTTTTGCGACGAAGATGTTACAAAAAGCTTGGAATAAAACTAAAAAAAACTGAAACAAACCCTAACAACAAAACAATTTATGCATCAATCTCTGATTGCAATTCCATTTATAATGCAATTATCAATTCTAATCGTTTTGCATCAAAAAGTGTTAGGCTGTCTTATTAGTTGTCTCTAGTGACAGCATGAAAAAGAACAGTTTGATTGAACCTACTATTAACAACTTCATATGTAATAGCTGTTTATTTTATCTTATTATATAAATAACCTTTTATAAATCTACAAATTTTATCAGAAAAAACTACATAGTAGATCCTTTGAGACGTGAATTTGTATTTCGAACAAAATAAAAAGAATATTCAAATATGATTGAAATTTTGCACAGATAGATCTACATATAGTTTAGACAGCACTATTAATACCAGTTTATATCCAGTTAAATTATAGAAATGTATGTAAACAATCTTGATGCTGCTATTTATTAGTTGATTATGTTGATGTTGTGTTTATGTATATTTAGACCTTGCCTTTGCTTTAAGGTCTCACACCTGATGAGCATGCTGTCTCTCCCATTGGACGCAATAATTCTGGTCATGCCCGAGCATATAGTTATATGAGCGGCAGCGATGAAGAAATAGATTCACCAAAACCTTCAGCAGTACCCTTGTTGGGCAGAAATGGAGCTTTTCAACCAGTTATACGCTCTCCAGATCCCATATATGGTGATCAAAGAATCAAAATAGCACAGACATCAGAATCTGAGGAAGATAATCGTCATCCAGTACGAAGATGCAGTCGGACAGGTAATAATTGAATTCAATTATCATCATCATCACCATCACCATCATCATTGTTCTTGATGAGTTAAGTTCATGGATCGAAATGGGTGCATTTTATGTTATGGCTTTCATTGCTTTTAATGTTATCACTATAGTAGCTTGCATTGTTGTTTCACCATCATTAAATATGTTGTCTAATATATTCACGCTTATACGTTATTATAGCTGTTGCATGTTTTCAACAAATTATTGCCATTTTCAGTTTTATATAGGGAAAAATATGCAGTCTTTAGTAATCTTGGGATTTTAAGATGTACTTTTGAAATCGGGAGAGCTTTTTTCTACATTTTAGCTTATACCAAATGGTGAACTTGAAAAAATAAGGTTGCACCTGCTGCCCTAAACAGGAGGAATAAATCTTGACTATTTGGCATTCTTAAAAATCATGTTACATATATTCATAACAATCTTTTGAGTTAAAGGAATTATTTGGCAATTAGCACTAAAAAAAATCTTGAGGTTTGTCATCAGTGTCACAGATGGTAGGGGAATTGGATTTCTAGCTACACATTTGTCTTTCTTGCCCATCACTTAGTAACATTCAATCTATCATCAGTCAAACAGATTGGAACTTCTGGCGAATGTTGGTAAACTATGTCCTTAATTACAGTATGCTCTTACATGAACAAAGAATATAGAACTAGAAATTAATCGCTGCTAATATGTCTTATAAGCTAGAGAGAAAACAGTTAATTGTTGAACATATACCGGTACACATAATGACACAACAAAGTCAGCAACCCGTGGGGAGTCACCACATTTTTACAGGACAAAATCAAAAGTTATAGCAGAAGTGTGTCTTAATTATTCCTATGTAAGGCTGTCAATGCTATAGGGCTGTCAATGCTGATGAATTGATGTGGACCCCTCACAATAGGAGCAGTACAGAAACCTGGCGGTGTGCAATCCTACAGATGTTAGTGGATAATATGAGGTGAAATGATCTGGCCCACTGAAGTGAGGTGGTCTTGGCACGGACCCGGTCTGAGCATGGTTTTAGTACAAATTACTTGAATAGAACCATGCCCCCCCCCCCCAGGGCAATCTTTGACAGTTCTGTCATTATTTATTTCAAAATGGCTGTTTAAACTAAATCAACCAACATAATTGTTTTTATCCTGGTGATTTACAAGGGATAGAAATTAATTTTTCTGTGAATAGTTCCACATTTGCATTTGGCGTGACTGGCATCAAGACCAATTTTTTGTGTATCTTTCAAACAAAATTTACATGAATACATTTAAATAAAAGTGATGTGGTTTTATTTCAATTCAATTTATTGTAATATCTATCATTCAAATATTGTTAAATGTAATTGTTTTCATCCTGGTAATTTACAAGGGATAGAAATTAATTTTTCTGTGAATAGTTCCACATTTGCATTTGGCGTGACTGGCATCAAGACCAATTTTTTGTGTATCTTTCAAACAAAATTTACACATGAATACATTTAAAAAAAAGTGATGTGGTTTTATTTCAATTCAATTCATTGTAATATCTATCATTCAAATATTGTTAAATGGATGTATCTTTCCTAATTTGCATCGTGTATTGTGGAGGAAAGGTACATGTGTAAAGTCTTGAGAATAAATGCTTAAGTTGTCGGGTAGGATATTTGATTACTCAAGAATCAATTCATTACTAGTAGTAAGCTGATTAACTTACACTTATTTAGCCCTAATGATTAGAGTATTCTTCTTAAGAAAAAATAGAGTGGAAAGGATAAAGGTTTAAACTCTTGAATACTCTTTATCATAGAATTGGCAAGTTTATGTGCTTCCTGTATAGATTTATTCATCATGGTGAGTCATAGAAATGCTGATTCTTGATCCTCAAATCTCTTGCTTTCACATCTCTTGAACGCTTTCTTTAAAATCATAAAACTATTAGATGCACTTAAGTGACTGAAATCAAGATTTAGGTGCAATTAGGGCTTCAAAGAAGGTCATTTACCAAACTAGTGGGTACCAATGGGCAGCTATATCTCATGTCACCTACAGATGTAAGGGTCTATTTGAAACTAAGAGCTAGTCATTAACACATCTTTCAAGTGCTTCAAACTGTGACAAATGGCTTTCAGTGAAAGTTTAACTTCTTCACACTTCTTAATTTATGATGGAAACTTGCTGTGTTGATGATGCTCTCAGTTGATGTGAAAATTAGTTATTGCAGTAAAATACTTTTTCCAAGCTGCATGAAAATCATCTCGTTGAACATCAGTAGTTCATAATCAAACATACGTAGAAGCATGTGTCATGTCACTGATGGTAAACATAAATTGCCGCTGAAACTGAATTCTGTAACGGCAATGGTGATAATATTCAATACTATTACCAGTTTTGTCACAAATTGATTAAATACTATAAATACTAAAGCTCTGTACCAGTATTAGATTTTATCACTGTATCAATGACATATCATCTTTCTGTAATAAAAGTGCAGCTATGTTGAAATTGATTTTAAATTTAGGAGAAAGATCAGACTATAAAGAATATTTTATAGACATGTATCTGTGAGCTACATATGCATTAGGACCACATCTTGTTTAGTCATAGATGGAATCGCAAAAATTCTGCACCTTATTATCAGTGTGACCCAAAGCAAGAGAGCTGGGACAATATAATATAATGGTTCCACTAAAACCATAAAACTGCCATCATACACTGATAGATTGTATAGAATACCCAGAAAACCATTATCTTGCTTCCCCGCAACTATTATCTCCTTAAAAGAAAAGAATTATTACCCAGATAAACATGTAAATCAAACTATTTCCCATCCATTTTAGTTAAATTACGTAAAGCTTTATTCCATGTCTTGTCTTAGTAACTTGACCATTCTCAATTGTAATAACGAAGTCTTAAGTAATATCATTGTGTAAGTCTATATAATCTCCGGTAGACAAAGAACAGATGTGCCATGTAGTCAATTACAGCCACTCAAAATTCACCACAACGTGCTGTCTTATATACACACACTGCAAGATTTGACAGAAGAGGTTTCCATTAATTTGTAGAAATGAGAAACTAATCATGGTTAAGGATATCCTCCAGAAACATCCTGACATTCAACTTCAGAATTGATACACATTAGTACCTGTCATACATGGTAATAGCATACAATCAGGATACATTATAGACAATAATGTTTCATGTTCCAGATAAATTCCTAATGTCAGAGGGGCTAACAACAAAGTTTCTAGTGTTAGTCCTTCAGATGGGACAAAAAGTTGTGGTGTAGGATAAACAGAACAGTAGTACATATAGAGATATCTTGGTTGTTTGGATGCAAAGAAATGTAGGTGAAAAATTTTGTCCAGATATAAATCTCTGAATACTGTGCACATAGCCAAAGTAAAGAGAAATGGTCTTTAGTCATTTCCAGAAGTGTCCTTCTCTTCTCCGCTATTGTTTAAAAATGTTAAATGAGACCTTTAAGCATACACTGATTAAAAATGAAAAGAACATTTTTTACTGATTACTGGTTATATGAATTCTATATTCAGTTGGAAGGAAGCCTAATTCAAATAAATTCATATTTTGATATTTCTTTCAACCCATATCTATCAAGTTATAATAAAACAATTTTGAGTTGAAAATTAAAAGTTGGGATAGGGTACAAACATCCATAAATTTATTGTTGTCATTCTATTCAGTATATTTATATTGCTATACTTACAAAAACATTTATGGATAATATATTAACATATAATCTGAAAAGCCGTCCATTAAGCTTGACAATATAAAATAATCCTCATTGGAACCATAGAGTCTGCTGAATTTTCCCTGTTGTGTGCGTGCAGCAACTGATGTGTTTCTTGATGATAATAACATAAATTGTACGTGTTAGTATGTATAAGTTATATGAAGTAAGAACGAGATATGGTGATTTCCCATGATGATGCTAACTTATGTTTGATTGTCAAATAGTCGTCAAGGGAAATGATTAAAAATGATTTCATAGAGTTACATAAAAAAAAGGATTTATTAATGGCAAGTTGCAGGTTATTGATAAAACTACATTACTCCTTGAATTTGATGTGTTACAAAGTCATATTTATACAGATAAGAAATCATATTAAACAATCTGTGCTTGTTTATAAGTATCATTCATATCTATACTAACAGTTTTATTCGCAACATGAGCAATTTATAAATTATGAAAGTTGATGGTTCAAATCTGACACCATAAACATAAAAATCTTTTATCAGCTTTAATGCATTGATCCAAGCTCGAGATATTCACAAAATATGTACAATGCTTACATTATTGCACAAGTGTAGAAACCAGAACCACGGATATAAAGATCCCTTAGCCATTAGAATGTAAAGGCATGTGGGGCAAAATTCTTAGGATATAAAGACATGCGTTATGTGATTTTCCCACCGGTTAAAATACACTCGTTGGAATGCAGAAGCCCATTAAAGAACATTTATTCTTAGTATTTATTTTGCATCTGTTGCAAATTCAATTTGTCATATTTTTTGGATGTGATGGGGAAATGCTTTGTTCATTAGCGTAAATGAGTTGAATTGATGATATGATTCATTCCTGAGAGATTCCTGCACTCTCATCAATTGTCTTCGGTTAGACTATTATTTGATTAAAGTATTTCAAAATAAAATTTAACGATTGCTTAAAGCAGTGAAGATTTCACCCCTATTGACTGCAGCCATAAAACAATTAGGGTGATGGTCTAATTGAACCAATTGCATAATGAATGAGGCTTTTAGCAGTCCGTCTGATGAATTTCCTAATTTGGAATGATGGAGCTTAAAGGTGTTGCCTCCCTTATGATCAAGGGATCAAATTGGGCACGATCTTTGGAAAATAATTTCACTAGAGATCTGGAAAATGAAGCAAGAGGGTATTAGATTCTCCTCTGGTGTATTGGCAGATTTCTCTAAAGAAATTTAGTTGATTTTAGATTATCGTTACACTGAGTGCCCAGGGGAAATTGCTCACTGTATTAATTTAATAGCTAGAGAAATGTTATTGTAGTGTATTGGTCGGTGAGGCCACAAACGATGGCAGAACTGATAATCCTAACACGAATGTCGAATTGCTTGCTGCAATATTCCCTCAATCAATATCAATGGCTTTTGTAAGTAGAACGTGATATTCTTATAAACTGTTTACATGATGTATTGTTGGTGCGGATTTCTCTTAGGTGCCAAACAATCACCTTCAGTCAGAGATGTCTTGTGGCTATTTTGGCAGCATACTTTTTTCAATCAGTTTTACACAAAAACACATCCCCACAACATTTCGGGACAAATGAGAACAAATTCAATTTAGTGCTTATCAGAAGGTTATACATTTTAAAACTTTCCCTTAATTAGAGCTGCTGTTTTCCCTACACCCTTCTAAATTAGATCTTCGTGAAAACAACTTTTCAGTGGGAAAAATCTTATTGAATTTGCATTTCTTTTGAAATCCCAAATGAGAAAAGGTTGCTTTTGTCCTAGTGTCCTTTTTGTCAATGATTTATTTTCTGTTATTTAGTGCAATGTCTAGTTGTCTCAGTATGTTAATATTTAGAATTTGATGTTACATGTACCTGTACAAACTGAGCAGGATTTATTTTACTTCATTTTAACGTCTATAATCATGATAGTTAATGAAAAATATCAATTAGATGTTTACTATTTTGTAAATTTTTATTTGTATGTTTTGCAGGATCAATACCACCACCCACTTTACCACCTCCCCCACCACCACCTCCTATAGAAGACATTCCACAGCGGAGTCCTGGTCCATTACGTCACAAACAGTTTGGCCCCTCAGTAAGAGGAAACTATTCAGATGCAGAAAGTTTGAGGCGCCAGCACTTAATGGAAACTGAAGGAGATTTTGAACCGCCATATTTAGTACAAGGTATAAAAGGGAATTATTATGTTATCTAACACTGAGTAGGACATTAAACCCCATTTCATTTCATATCTCACAATGTCAATGTTTATATACTTATTAATTCCACTTTTAGTAAGTTTTAGAGGCAGAAATTAACATTAGATCTCTAATTGAGAAATTATCTGAACTGGATATTTATGTAAGCATTTATAGGCTCTTATTACCACAAAACAGAAATTAACTTTTTAGTGTGTACTTTCTGTAAATCGAAAGAATTTGTTGAATTTGAAATGTGTGGAAGGAAAATCTTGTGTATGCGGAAATAATCAGTTGGTGGTCTTAAGCCTTTGACCTTTTTGCTGACCTAAATCTGCTTTTTATTAAGTATGTCCATCATGGCATAAACACATTGAAATTTTTCAGAACTGTTTCCTTTTATACTTGCACATCCGCCTCTTAAAAGGAAGTTTTATTTCCGTGTCATGGGTCAATTGGTCAAAATAACTGCTGTTTCAAAATGATTTGGTTAATAAAACTCTGGCAATAAAGTACAGATGACAAACTGTGGAATCCACACAAATAAAATGACTGATAGTGATACACATCTTTAGCATGCAACAATGAAAGCATTTTAACAGTCTTGCTCAATACCTGTGAACATACATTATAAATGATAGACTTGATAAAAGTAATTTAACCTATTTGGATATTATTACAATTTACTAAGTAATAAATTTAAATCATTTCTTTCCTAATATAAAAATAAGCATATTGTATCACTTGATGTTAGCTTCTAGCACCCCTTTTAGCACATGCCAAAGATAAACTAAACTGGAAGTACAAAGCAACAAAAAACATGAAATATGATATAGAAAGCAAATATTATTTTGGTGGAACATCCCTTCTTAGATATTTTTTTTCCTGGTAGGGGTCAGGTGTAAAATGTTGCTAGGGGTGAGGATATACATGGTGGGGATTTATTTGAAAAATTTGGCAGACGACAGCTGTGAATGTTTCCTGCTATATTAGCCTCTGAGTATGTAACTAGCCTGTAAATTAACTATAAAGCTATCAGTCAATGATAGTTCTATTGTTTCTAATCTATTTGACAGATGAAGAGCTTATATTGACATGTTTATGAACAAAAACCATTAGACTGTATCCGATTTTCTCTTCTGATGATACAATTATTCAGTTTGATATATACTATTTTTGGATTAAATGTAAATGACTGACTAGAAAAAATCATTCCCAAATTCATTAATTTAGAATGGTTGAAAAAATGTCAGATAAAGTTATAATTTAATAGTCTTGTGAATAATTGGTGCCCTTTTAAAGTCTCAGATATAATTTAGTGAATAAAACTGGTTAATTTTATGTGAAATGAAATAAAATGGGCTTTAACGTCCTGCACCAACTGGGGTAATGAAGACCGGCATACGGTATACAGAGTGCTATAATGGAAATTTTGCATTACTGCCTACTACTGTATCGAATTCAACTGTCTAGGGTTTGTTTCATGCACACCAATATGCACATGGGACAATGGTTTTTCATCCTATCCAAAAGACTACACATTGTCTGTTGCCAGGTCAATCCTACACCACTGACAAGAAGGAACCATGCCAGAAAATAATGATGAACTTCTTAATCAACACCCGGATTGAACGCGTACCTCATAGTCCTGTACAACTACATGAAACTGTGTGATATGTTTTCAAAGAAATACAAACTTCAGTTTTCAAGCTATCTTACTACCTTGATAACATTACTATATACTATATATAGTTCTCGTGATCAGCACTTTAATAAAGTCACAACTATGATAGAACAGGAAAATCTAGTGATCAATACTGAGCAGCTGAATATTTGGCTTGAAATTAGACTATAATGATATACCGTGAAAATGCTTGGTACTGACATAAACAACTTGTGTTTACCGGATAGTATAGCCTTAATAAACAATTAGTTAGCAAGTAATACAATAAAAAGTAATTGCCAGATTATATGAAAGCTGTATTGGGGCTCTCTTGGAACATTTTATTTTGTGCCATACCTGAGAAATTTTTGAACCATTCACTAATGTTACGTCAGGTTTGCTATCTTGAAACCACCTTCAGTACTCAATGAAAACACTACTTATTTCTTCACTTTTGGCATTATATTTGCCTACTTAAACTCTGTGAACTCAGGGACTGTCACTTTAAAATCTTGAAATTATTTTTTTCTTAAATGATTTATTGGCAATTATCAGATGACTATTCCTGAATTATAATGAAGTACACAATTTTAGCATCAGGTTTTTTTTTTTTTGCAATACAGACGACACAATACTATGGAATACAATTATTGTTTTAAACTGACACAATCTGTTTTGTTTGTTTTTTTGGCATTTGGTATATTGTAACTTACATGTAATGTACTGAGTATATCCAGTTATTACTATTTAAAAAAAGATTAAGTGCACTGTTCATCTCTAAAGTCTAAAATTTACATTGTAATAATATAGCCATTATGAACAAGAGTAATGAAGTAATGTATGTAAGAAACAGATCATCTTATAAAGTAGATGTTCTAAAACACAACCTTGATTTAAAACATCTGTACACTTTGAACTTTAACTTGAAATTCCATACTTCTTGAAAATAGAAAGTCGTGAAAAATTCACCTTTTTGTGGATTTGAATTTCTTTTTGACTTGTTTCTGATTCTTGCCTTGTTTGTATTGTTTTTGAATTTTAAAACTTCTGATATGTAAGATCAGGAGTTTTGTTTGTTTTTAGAAACAGACATACATTGGCTTCACAATGAACTGTGTTCTCCTTTATCCTTTGTGGAATAAAATATGTCTCTTCAAGTAATTTTCTCTGAGGAAAATGATAAAAGATAATCTTAACCAGTGAAAACTTTGCATGTTGAAAATTGAAGCTAGCGGTATCTTATCATCATCCATAAAATAGATAGGAAATATTTCTGGCAGTAATTAGTGGCCATATTTGTTGAATGATCTTAGATAAAACTTTCACAAAGGAAACTTCACTCTCATAAAATGGAATTAAAGGCATAAATGGAAAATTTCAGGAATCTTATAATCATTTTTACTGTAAATTGAATCAAAATTACTTCTCGTCTTTAAAATGAAGTAAGAGATTTCTTTACTGCTACCCATGAACTAAGTTAACACATCTGTATTTTCATGCAAATTCAATTCATTTGAGAGCAAGTATAAGCCTGGGTAAATAAATTTAGACTATACATGTATTAGCCATTGGATTCCAACTCTCAAGAACTGTGTACTTAATTCTTTGTAGATGATCCAGTCCACAAGACAGTAATCTACAAAATAATCAACTTTAAACTTCTATTTAGGTTTACAGAACAAACACATGATGTGCATATCAGTAACAAGGAGTTCTTGGGCTATTATCTTAACGAGAGATAATAACAGTAATTACACTGGTTTAAGGCTGGAACAATAAGACATTTGTTACCCAAAACTAGGATACAAAAATAAACACATAGTTAAAAAGGCACTGAGCCAAAATGTCTGCTCTTAATTCTATTTCTGCATCGACAAATGGAAGATTTCTCACCGATCACTGAATCTACAATATTATCTTTCGTACATTAAGCGGAAACTTTTAGCTGAGTAATTATGAAACTCTGTCAAAAAGCAATTAGATCTACCAGTACAAACATGGGCACATTCAATTTACAGAGTTTTGTTATTAATTAGCTAGTTCCACACTGAGATTCATATGTTGGAGTTCATTTGTACTTAATTATCTTTATCTCATGTAAATTATTCTTCTTTTACGACTTGCGATCTGATTTTGACGCCAGGTTTTAATAATTATGATAAAAAAAACCAAATATTTCCTTGTACAATTATTTGATAGAATCATGGTAATATGATGATCAAAATAATAATTTTCAATTTTGGCAGATGTTCTAGTAAAAAAAAAAAATGTGAATATTTCATGAATATTTTGTATAATAGCATATTGATCAGGACAGAGAAATCTGAGAACAATTACATAAATAAGATTACTTGGACTTGTCCTCATATAAAACCAGGCTTCACTTTGTTTGCATGGAGCAAATAAAATATTATTGTATGGTAAACACACATTAACCAACCATATTACCATTTATATGAATTTTGTCATTCACCTTAACTGCTACTCTATTGGCATATGTGTTTCCGTGCTAGCTGGAACGTAATTTGCTGATGAAGACCATAAGAAATAATGTTATTTCTATCAGAAATAATTCACCACTTCTTGATGGCACATTGAGGAGCGTGAACTCTATAAGAATACCGACCATAATGTAATTTGGATGTGCAGCCAGCGAGCTAAGTGTCTGATTAAATACAAATTGATTGATTGATTGATTGGTTCAGGGCAAAAGAGGTTGAATTGGCTCTTTCTTAACCCTATTGATCAATTATTGGAAATCTGCATCTCGTTTCAGCTGATGTGCAGCCACGTTTTCCTCGAACAGTGCCTAGATCGGGCTCAGTGCCTGCAACACGAATCTCTGAGCTGGAAAGCAACCCATATCACGACTGTTCAGGATTTTCCGATACTTATCCCTGTCATTATCCAAATGGTGATCAACCGGTCGTGTTCCAGAACAATATAGAAAGGTAAGATTAATATTGGTAACCATGTGTGTATTTGCAGTGTATGTTAGGTGTGTGATTATTGTACTAGTATCTAGAGAATTCTTCTAAACACACAGAACTCATTGAATTCATGTTGATTTTCCATACATCTACATTCTTTAGTCAGTGAAAGTATTGATTTTACCAGCAATCCATGTTGGACAAAATTGCCTTGATTTCTCAGTCATGATATAACATGTCCAATGTGAATGTATGATATAATGGTTAGAACTGTGTTAGAACGCTAGAATTGTTGGAGTATATTTGAATTGCATGAGACAATAAGTTAGAATATTGATTTCTATGCCATTACAATGCCAAGCTTCAATCATACTACGTTATATGTCAGACCAATTTTTTGCATATTGGAAATCTTCTTTGACAATTTAAACCATTGCTCTGATATTCTGAGGTTACAAATGTGAAATAATGTCATTGAATTTAAAGCAGATATTATTTATGGATGTTTGGAGTTGACAATTTTAAAGAACAAATGTAGATGTCTCTCATAATGTCATGAATTTGCTTTCTGGTACATCCTGTTAAGAATTTATAATATAGGTCATATAATTACGGAAATAACTATGGAAGTCTGTATTTTTTTATATTGCAAACTTTTTTTTTTTAGTTTTTGTTATCATATTTGACTGATGATGAGCATACAATGGATATAAATCTCTATTTGAATTTATTTGAATAAGACAGTTTGACTTTGACTTAGTATTGATCAAAAATCTTAATTAGAATGTGGCCCTACTTCTTTTTTTATGCCCTTTTCTTGAAATAACATCATCTTAATGGTGATAAAGGAACTAGCAAGTAAATGGAATCAAGATGTACATTTTAATAAGATTGTCATGATAGCAGATAGATGACTTTTTAATGTTTCATGGAATTGCACTTCGTTCTGCTTCAGCAAATATACATGCGCTGCTTCCTTTTAGATACATTTGCTATTCAAAAATAAAGTGCTGGCTTTATTCAAATTGAACAATGCATTAGCAGGCATGAATTTGAAATTGAAATGGCACCATTTTGAGTCAGGATGCATGCAAATGCAGTTGATTGTCATCGAGATTGGCGGTGTACATTAGTAAAACGGTTATGTGGGATGAATGACCAGTCATTTTCTCTCAAATAGAATATCCGTTGCTTGAAGAATCAAGATTAGATGTTTTTAACTACGTGTATGTGTAACAGCTAGGATTTACATAAGATAGTGAATCGAGATATGTAAACTGTAGCAATATGTTACAATAATCTGTCATTTCCTTCACTCAATCATGTTACTGATAAATGCAATTAAGGGAGATCTTATTGATATGAGGAGTTAATAATTACAAGAAAAAGCTTCCCAAGCTGTTGACATTAGACTTAAGTTGGCATGTTATCTTCTTGGATGTATTACTGACCGTCTGGTAGTATAAAGACTTCTATTTAGTTCGTGTCTGGTCAAACTAAACATTTTTAAGACCATACTGGAAACATGAAAGGTGGTTGATGTAAACCGTTGATTGCTTGTATCCAAATCTATATTCAGAAAATCACTTCTTAACTATAAATTAACAAAATATAGGTGTAAGATTTAGATACAGAGCTGGCTGTTTTTGCTATAATAGTTCAAAAATACATCATTGCAAAATTACTTTATTCTGACGCAAGTTGTAATGGTATCTTTGACAAGATGTGTGCATTGAATAGTTGTTATCATGACCATGGTACTGGTATATCCAAGTCTTAGCATCGCTTCTCAATTTATAAATTAAATCATTAAATAGCCAAACCATTCTAATCTAGTTAAAATCCTGAGCATCCGATTGCATCAAGAGTTGTTTATTGTCTTATCATTTAAATAAATGTCTTAATTAATAATGTATGCAACAGTTAAGTCGTAAAGAAGATCTGCAATAGGCAAATTTAACTCTTACAATGTATCTTTAATCTAAATATTGAGCTGGCATAATAACAAAGTTACAAAATAGGTTGATATTAAATACAAATTTGATGTTGCTAAATTCATATAACCAGTGTTCATCTATGAAAGACACTTGTCGAGTAATTTGCATCTGGACAAGTTTGGCAACTCATTTAAGAAATCATCAAGAGATTTAAAAAAAACTCTTGATTGATTGCTTTATTCCATTTCATCTTTGGTGCGAATTGTCAATTTGATATTGTATTATGAGAGTGTGGTTTAAATTTCTTAAAAGGGTGCCAAGGTCCTCGATGGTATCTTAAATTCTAAGACAGCTGATAAATTTCCGAAATAGGTGAAACCTGAGTAACTCTCAAAGGAGCAATCCCTCACTAAGTAAACAAAGTTCAAATAATTGAGAAGCAATGGGTTATTATAGAGAATGACCTCGGCTCTATTCTAGTGGATGACCGCCATAGTAAGTTGTCATCTTCATCGGTCTGATCACGTCCACTGTAGACTTGTTCCAGTGTAACAAGTAGGGAAAAAACTGTCACTTCAATAGAAATTTATTGCTCATTCAGTCTGGGCTATTTACAAGTTGTGTGAGCACTGTGTGTAGAATATTGACAAAATGTGGGAATCGTAACACTCTTTGCTACTCAATTCGCCTACAAGATTGCTTGCCAAATGATTGCCTATTTATTTAACTGTATAAATCCTCATATCCAAATATGAATGAGCCGGCCAGCACTCTGGTTATGTAAATAAGAAATATGACATGGGGACAAATCAAAGTTACACCATAATAATCACACACCATATTTGTTTTAATAAATGTTTGTAAATATTGCCTATCCTTTGATTAATGGAGCAGATTAGTATTTGCGAGTTTAAATGAAATATGATGGGTGCCATGGAGTGTCTCGAGAATATTTATCCCACATGAGGATAAATTTAATCAAAATTGCGGAGACTCGTAATGGAAAGGTTCTGGTCATTCTGCACATCCATCACAAATTTTCAGACAGGAAATCGCCAAAATGAAAAACTCTCTTGACAGATTAATATTTCTCTCCTAGTCATTGCATTCGGTCATGTATCTTCATCAAATAACTTTCAGCAAATAGACAAAAAATATTACTTTATAGCACACAAGTTTAGGCCTAAAACAAACATGGTAGTTTATGAATAAGTGTTGTTTAGGAGGGTGTCTCGGATATTATAAAGTCTTTGCAATATTAGTGAATGTCTGTTGTGATAGATTAGATGCTGGTCAAATTACAGATCAATGCAGACGTAGTATCTAGCAGAAATAATTCAAATTTTTCCCAGAATCTGTCTGATAGCTAGAGAACGTTTATATCATATTTGGTATTTCATGGAGAGTGGACGTATGTTTATAGGATTAAGCTAATTTTTGTAGAGAAAGGTACTGTATGCTGAATTTGTTAACAATTTTTGTTTTTCAAACTGTTGATAAGTTGTTCATTCATGGTTAAGCAGTCCTTCAAACATTTCTTTTTTTATAAAAGAAAGAATTATTAGCGTCAGTAATCTTGAAGTAAATATTTGTGTCTGTTGTAAAGTGATTATATATACCCAGATTAAATGTTACTGGGTGCGTAAATTAATTGTTTGAATCAAGATTTATATAAACCTTGTCATGTCAACTGTAAGATTATTTTATAATTGTGAGAACCAAGTTTTCTATATTTTGTAAGTTTATCTGGTTTACATTTATCACTTGGGTAAAGCTTGTTTGTACTTGTGCTTTATCTGACACAACCAAAGACACATGATACACATATCCTATGGTTTCTTTATGTGATTAGCAGCAAAGGTTAATCTGATAATTTTAAAGTCTTTTTCAAAACTGTGAAATGTTTATTTTCCTATTGATCTATCAGTATGATCGATGACAGCTATCACTGTTACATGTACCAACCAAAATGATAGTACTTTTTATTACTGATAGTTGTTTCAAAAAACATTATTTTGGAAGCAAAAACTGAAATTTATAAGGTTACTCTTTAGAGTCTTATCTTTAACTGCACTGGCATTTATATGATTCCACGAACACAGAAGAGTTTCAGATATTGATTGTCATATAAATAAATGGCTTCTGTAAATATAGATAAATTTACACATTTTTGATGTCGATCTTATCTAGCTTTGTTTTAGTTCTAGGTACCATATGTCTCTTTAAAATTCTAATGATGCTAAATGAATGAATTAAATTGTATGTGGTGAGAATGTTGATTGTTAAGTGTTCTGATAGTAAGATAGTTTATGGGAAATGCCACATGATAGTTTATGTAGTTGGGTATGCTAACCTTAGTATTTCATACTTAATTCCAAATGCACCATGTTTATGAACTTCATGGCATACAAGGAATTTGATATAAACTCTTTCTTAGATTAGCCTTTATATATGTATATTGAAAATCTGAGGTTTTGGAATCAAAAGATTTATTACAAATTGTGTACTTAATCACCTCTGATTTTAAAATGACTGGTACGGTGCAGACATTATAGTGTTTATTTATGTTTTTTACTTGTCTTGTGTTTCAGGCAATCTGCTTACCCACAATTTGGTCTTCCGACCATTCCAATGGGGGCTTACCCTCCACCAACAGATTACAATTATTATTCCAAATTTAGTAGTGCCAGTAACAGAATGAAGAAACATTTAAAACAACGGTGTACATGGCGATGTACAGCTTTGATTTTACTCATGACGTGTGTGGCCTTGTTGGCATGTACAGTTTATTTTGCTGGTAAGTCTCCAAATTTTTTCACAAAATCGTCATTCTCAGAATGTTTCAATGTTTAGGTTGTTTACATTCTCTATTACAATCTGTATTACAATCGGTTGGTTCTCAGCCTCATCACATTACATTTCAATCACGTTAATGCTATATTTAAAGACTACTACGTATACTAAAATTTATTACATCATTGATTGGATTAGAAAGAAGATTTCCGATGAACAGATTTTTCAAGCAGAAGTAGATTGTTTACTCTGATAAATATTGTTTATCTTGATAATATAACATTTATAACACCCGGTTTGACTTTATCACACCTTAAAGATCAAAACGAATCAAATCCAAATGTTGCTAGATGTAATTCACTTAAAATATGGTTGTATTTAAGCTGTTTATATAATTGGCATGTAGCAATAAAAGATAAAAGCTCTAGGGATTTGTTAAATACTTCTTTCTTGATATAAATCAGTTTATAAAGTGTTGCCATTCCTGTTTATATTGCTATTTGACAAGCACTATATAAATATTTCAAAGTTCTTAGTTTCTAAAAATGTCACTTTATGGTGTAGTCTTGGAGCGTTTTAGTAGCCTTGAAGTAATCATGTGTGTAGAACTTTGAATCTTTCTGGAGCTTCAGCAACCAGTCTCATGTTGCATACCTGAAGGTGTTGGCATGTAAATGTTTAATCTTTTAGGGTATAGTATACTGATATATCTAATTCTAAAAAGAACAGCGAATTCTGTTTCAATAGTTGATACAAGACAGACTCAGAAAAGTAGAAGTAATGAAGATAACATGACCTACATTGTATAAGGAACAAGATTAGCTGTTATTTTCAACATTCTATGTATGATATTGGTCGCAACAATTACAGATTTACAATCGCATCAAAACACTTAAATACATCCAAATTTTTATATGAAGTCAGGCGGAAACTATGCGCTAACACCTAATAAAAGTGTAATTGTTGTGGAGATGTTGTTACATTGTAATAAGATATATCTGTTATTTGAAACATCTATTTTCTTGAAACCAGGGCTGGCTGAAAAGTTGTAAGCCTGAAAAGGATAGATCCGTTGGGTTGAAACAATCTTTTGCCAAGAACTGCAACTGTAGTGTTATTATTGTCTTGTACTAGACTGGGGGTTGGATGACCGAATGGTTTGCACAAGTGCGCTGTATCATTGAGTCAACTGGAATGGTTTCGATTCCCTGGTTGACATGGAGTAGGGTTGCCTGTCCAAACTCATGGGTTTTCTCCAACACGCAAGCGAATTATTGAAATAAAATCAAACCATATGTTAGTTTCAAAGTGACCTAGTTTGTGTCGAGTAGACTATAACCCCCTTTCTCTCTTTCTCTCTCATAATAGACCATCTTGTGAACTTAACCATTGAAATCACCAGAAATGGACAAAACTGGATACAGGGCAGTCATCAAGTATCTGCAACTGAGAGGACTAACTCCAACATATATACAAGCCGACATGGTCCCCACTTTACCACATTATGTCCCTTCCTTTTTCACAGTGAAGAAGTGGGCTGTGGATTTTAAGCATGGCAGACAGAGCCTTGATAATGACCCACATCCCGGGTGGCCATCAACAGCAACCATTCAAGAAAACATCACCTGGCTGCAAGACATGCCATGCCGATGCCTTATCGATAATTAACCACTGAACATATTATGAGTGTTGAGGGCATCCCTCATGAGAATGTTGAGGTTTCTGCAAGATGGGTGCCAAAGCTCTTGACTGCAGATCAGAAACGTGTCAGATGTCCAGTGACTATCTGCCCCGTTATGAAGCAAATCCTGGTCATTTTTTGGCCATATTAATCTGGCCCCGTCAGACTCACATCTGTTTCTAAAAATGACAAAGGAATCGAATGATGACACCATGTCAACTGTGAACAACTTTTTTAGGATGGCAGAAAATTTCTGCCAGGCCTTGGAAACTCGTTGACAAAAGTTTGTACACCCCGAATGGGATTATGTAGAAAAATAAATGGCAAACATTGATGTTGTAAGGATGTTTCACAGATAGGCTTAGAACTTTTTAGCCAGCCGTGGTATAACTTGTTGTCATAAATCCATTAGTAAAGTACTGAGGACTTAATGGTTATTTATTATTTATTGACCAGAACCATTTGTCAGTTATATTACTCAGATTATGACTAATGTGTAATATTTGCGTTATGAATTAAAATAAATGTAGGCTAGGATTTATGATATGATCATGTATCTATTACTATATTTAGTGAGCGTTGGAAATATCTTTTCTCTTGTGTAAGGTACAATAAACATATGGTTTTAATAAATTCCTCATAAAGATAAGAATTCATACTGTTAATTAGCTTAATATTAGCATGCATTATCAGATATTAAGAAATACATCCAAAACCATTTACTCAGAAACCCATGTTTTTTAGGATGAAATAAGATAGATCATTGAAACCAGCTTTAAAGGTATAATAAGATGGATAAAATTGGTAGAATTTTTTCTGTCCCGCAACTGATAGTAAGAGTAAATAGAAATGCGATTAAGAATTAGAAAAGAATTTGGTAAAAGATCTTTAAGAAAACACATTGAAGATATTTCACTCCATTTTGTTACTGAAGATAGAATTCCTCCTGACAGAAAGAATATTGCATTTAACTCAGTTTGTCTAACATCAACTAGGGTCAACTTATCAGAGATTAACATGTCCGCCTAAAGGTATATGGCAGAAAAATTGTGCTAATAATGAAAAATATATTTACTTAGAACCTTTGTACTGTTTTTGATAGATTTATCTTTCCTTATGCCAAATTATTCCTCAAGATAGTAATGGTTATCAGATTTTGTCCATCAAAACAGTTCTTCAATTACCAGCAAGTCATTGACCTTTTTCATTTAATTATCTATAGTAATATGGTATGTGAAATATGATAAATGTATGTAATGTAGCTATATGAAGTTGCTGTTTGTTGGGTAATAATCATTAATGTTATACATATTGATTTGAGGTAATTTGCCTGAGGACTAATACAAGCTACAATTGGTACTTGAGACTGTAGAAGGCAACTGTGGCTATCTGTCTACTACAAAGACCACCTTTACCTGGGTATCCTATCTCTTCATTATAGCAGGTTTTATGTATCACTATGATGGCTAATCTCTCTCAATTGCCATTGGCTGTGTTATTCCCAGATCGTCAATTGGCCTCCAATCCTGAATTTCCACCACCTTTTTTGTAAACTTTATAGATGTCATGAGTACAAAGAGATTAATATTACCTTATTACTCCATCTGGTTTCAGATCTGGAGGCCACTTGGTTCATCCCCACTTTCAGTCATGTAAACTTCTTCAAAGTGTTGAATTGATTAACTAAGCATTAACTATTTTTTTTTATCAATTCCCTATTGCATGTTCTCTTGAAAACATGTTTTGAGTTCATCAATTTTTATTAAGAATACAACTGTTTTCTGTGTAAGCTTTACCACATGTAACAGTGAGATGAGTTTCTCTATTGAATTTGTTGATATTTTAATTACAAAAAAATGTATAGTGAAAAACAGGAGACTTTAAAGTGCTTCAATCTGTTTCTAATTATTTTTTTTTTAAAAGCATTTTACCATTCATTGTATCAGAATGTAAACATGTCTGTCGGTGCATGTTCAAAATAAAACAAAGAAAGTGTAGGGTTATTATTAGAACAATGTACAACAATGCAATATTTAGGTTCTATTGTTAGTTTATCTTCCAATCTTGTTTTTACCACCTTATAATTTTGATGTTAATTTAGATTTGTATCATTGAGGTATTGAACTACAGACCAAATGCAATCAGTATCACAATTTGAAAAGAGGGCTGTAATTACAGACAAGCACTTTCTGCATCTGTGAAGTGCAAATTGCCTGAGATTTCTAATGCCTTGTTTTCATCACCCTTTTATAAACGGATGTTAAACGATAAAATGTATGATATTGTAAATTGACATGCTATCGCTAACATAAAAACATGTATTAGTGATTACCTTACCTCAATTCACACCCGATTGAAACCGATATGACCTAGCGTGATGGATTAATGTTTTCTCAATAGTCAGTAATGTTTTATTGCCTTTTCACATACCAAACCATTTAATATCATCAAGGGTTTATGGGGGAAATTTTCTGTAACATTTATGATGATATGTGCTATCAGATCTATGATCTTGTGAAGCAGACCCCAAGGCCAATTGGAGATTGATTAGTAACAAATTGAGTTTACTGCTGCCTTCACTTTCTGAACACTTTAAACATAGCTGCAATCCTCATACTCTTTAAACCTTTTGAACCCTAATATTTCAAAGTTAAAAAATATCATTCCATATGGTCCAAATTATTATAAATGTTTTCACCTTTGATCAAGCCTAGTATTGAAGAAATAAATTTTGTATCATCTGGTTTGAAGAATTAACGCATTGATAATTTGAAGTATCACTTTATAAGCTTTTTGATTGGCTGGTTTAATTACATGTCTGCCAGTAGTTGTCTACAGAAGTGACAAGATTCAGAATTTCTCTTTTTCCTCTTCACCTTTCATCTATATAGTCAGAATAATATATAAAGTTAACACCGTGAAATATTGTATTTCAGAAAAAAATGTCACAGTTAGTGAGAGTTCTATAAATTGTAATGTCATTTGGGACATATAAGGAAATTAGAAACCATACAAGATCTTATTTAAATCCCTGAACACCATACTAGATAATGTCAAACAAGGTGTTACATCAGTTGAAATTTAGAACAAAAATCCCAGTTGTTTTAGTCTTTAAATATATTTTCTTTACTCTCATGGCAGACACATGTAACAAATGTTAAAATAAACCATAAATAATTTATAAATTTTTGCAATA
Organism: Patella caerulea; assembly: GCA_036850965.1. Taxonomy (NCBI): domain Eukaryota; kingdom Metazoa; phylum Mollusca; class Gastropoda; family Patellidae; genus Patella; species Patella caerulea. The sequence continues at coordinate 23,425,909 of JAZGQO010000011.1, forward strand.
GATTTTTCTTCACAGGAATCAGATTATTTGCATTTATAATGTTATGTTTGTTATGCTTAATACAAAGTCAATTCAATTTTGTTGCAATATATTATGTTCAACATCATCTAAAATACAAATCATTGTTTATTATTTTTCTCTCCAATGCTTTATAGTTTATGTATACCAGTAGTTTATATTTCTATCGTCATAGTCTTTGTGTTGTAATTTTTTTGCAAACACCTCTCAAATGTCAACTATGTATAGGTACTCCTGTTTCGAAACTAGAATTTTACAGCACAAAGACTGCAATTACTTCATCATATTTCCTTTAGTTTTATGGTCAATTTTATTTTGTATATTGTATGATATTTGTTATTAATATTGTGCTATCATTTGTTGTGATCTACAGTTAAGTCCATGTATGAAGAAAAGGTTGCTAAAGAACAGCAACTTGAAAAATGTCAAAGGGGTTTGAATGGTGCCTTCAATTCCTCAAATAAAAAGCCCCATCAAGGTAACTACGTAAAGAATGACTATAATAATATGGTGATGCAGTATTCCTTTTCAATCCTACATACTAACACAAACTGTGAAAGAAACAAGATATTTTACCCTCACTAACAGAATTGTCTTATCTTAGCAAATTTCTATTATAAAAGAATCTGAAACTATATGTTACATGAAATTGGAATTAAAATTGCTTTTATAGTAGTCATAATATCATGCCATAACTATATGTATAGCTTGGATTATTGAAATACTGCACACAAACAAAGAATTGTGTGGAATTTCAAAAGGCACATATTAAATGTAAACAAAATTTTGAAACATATTTTAGGCAGTTGTTTTTATAAGTAAACTAAAACCACTTATTTATCAGAATTCACAATGTCATACTATAGTTTCAGATACCTACTTTCTAAATATCCAAATTTATTTCCTTATTATTGACACTCTTATCACCTTAGTGATTTTAGCATGCTGAAATGGCACCTTAGTTTGAGATGTGCACTCTACTTCTTATCTGTATGCTTGAACAATTTTGTATGATTTGCTTTTATTTATACTTGGTGTTAGTCCAACATATATTCCCTTATGTATCTAAATATATCTTCTTCCATGAATGAAATATTTTTTTATGGAAAACTGAATGGAAGATCACATTATAAAACTGCATGTTTTTTTTTCCTATTGATATCCTAAAGGAATTTTAAGGATGAATATTAAGTTCCACAAACAGATTGACAATAATTAAGAACAAGAATTATTATCTCCAGGTTTTAACAGACTTGCCTGCCAGGGAACTTCTCATATCATGTTCTCCTGGAATTGTTTGTATAATATCTTGATGACATCTTGAAAAGATTATATTCAAAAAGAGGAAAATATTGACTTTCCTAGCAGACTGGACGATTATAGAAACACAAGATGTTGTTGACCAGCATGAAAAATATTTTGAATTTCTAGTAAAAACTTGATACCTATATGCTGTTGATTGAATCTTGCTTCTATTATATTTATGAAAAACATTTCCAGTCAATTTGGCAAGTGTTTGGATAATAATTGGAAAAATAGAAGTTAAGTGTTCATATATTCAAGGCAAGAAAATGTCAGAAGGAGCAGCCTTGTTGTGTATTTTTTTACCCTTTTACATGTATTTTATTTTGGAGTGTAATCCTACTGCTTATCATGAGCAAGGAAAACAAAGGGATAGTGTTATGACTTTTTGTAAGTCATCTGAGAAGCGAGATAAATATATATAGATTCAAGCCAGACCTAAACATGTCCAACACCAGGTGGGTCCCCTCAAGCAATGAAACCCAAAACCCCACTGCAAGCAATCAAGAGAAAATCAGAATGAGTTTATTATTTATAGAGTTAGAATCAAGTGGTCAATGATTCCATCTTGTCAAGTGTTTACAACAATGAAGCGCTGAAACCATTTTAAAAAAGTGCCAATTCAGAGAATTTGAGTACACATTCTGAAAGCCATTTTTAAACTTAAAAAAGAATTCCCAGCAAATGAAGGAATGGAATTATCAGATCCATTAGCAACACCCAAACTCTGTATTTGCATGAAATGCAGTTAATTTTCAGAATGAATGAGAATTTCTGAATTTTAGAAACATTAAAATCAGGAAGTAATACCAATCTTAATGACAATTTCCATTACACATGTATTCATCATCAAATCTCACACAAATTATCCATTGAAGAGATCTTTACTAAACTAGAATGGTAGTAAGAGCTAGACATGATTACATGTGCTATTTTATCACTTCTCAAATGTTCCCGAATTGCATGGTTACACTAACAAAACTCACAATATTACAATACTAACTCAATCTCTACATTTGAAAAAGCTATTCCAACGACTGGACAGAAGTTAGAATGGCTTTTAAATGTGAGCCAATCAGACATTATTTTAATCATTTAGCAAATAAATGAAATTGCATACAGGAAAGCGTGTAAGATATTCATTTCTCCTACCAAAAGTCATTCTTTTCAAATGTTCAATTTAAAAGTTTACGTCTGTTGGAGAATGATTGACTTGTCACAACACATTGTTGCTGATTACATGGCATTTCTGATTGATTTCCACTTGTAGCCTTAAAAATCCAATATCAACCCGATTTATTGCCAACAATTTCTCATTGTCTCTAGTTGTGTCAAATTGAAGCGAAAAAGACTTAAGCTTAATGTTGTAAAAGACAGTTGGTAAGCGTATTGATTTTCTCTTGCCAATTTTATACCCAGTTTCACGATACATGGTTTTGTTAACGGAAAGGAAGTAGACTCGTAAAAAGAGTTACGATGTATTTAGCAGTGATTATTTTGTTCAGAATCCAAATCCTGGAGCGCTGCAAATCAATTGCAAATAAAGTTTTTTGCCCGTAAACTAGTATCCAGAAATTGGATTTTCTAGTACAGATTTCATTAAATATAATCAAATTATGTAAAAACCACATGAACAACTTATCTCATACTAAAATAGATATATCTGGAATCAGTACTCTCTTGCAACTTAATAACATTTTGACTTAAAAAGATCGAATTGGCTTTTCTTGCTAAATCCTTACTGCATGGTAAAGTTTGATTTTAGAAAAGCATTTAGCTAGAAAGCAATAAGATTCACAAGATAAAGTGATATTATTTGTTTTAGTTTGTAGTCGAACTAATTGATTTCAGTTAAAAAGTTCATATGATTGAATTTCTTTGAATGGGGAAAAAAGTTAAATAAATTGATGCAAAGCCAGACTTAACAAAGTGAATTTAATTTCAATGGAAATTAATTTTTTCAGGTGCAGACTCCATGTCAAATTTCCCAATCTTAACAACGCTACCACCTTCCATTCCGAAACCAGTTAAATTAGGACAGACGCTACAACATGAAATTCCAGCCAAGTCTTTCTGGACCACAAGATTAGCCAGAGATAAAGATGGTTTTATTAAATTAAACTTTTCCTTGTCCGAATCAGCCATTTTAGGTGTTTATGGTAGAAGAAGTGTGTCTCCATCACATGCACAGTTTGATTTCTTTAAAGTTGTTGAAGGACAGCGAATTCAAAGTCGACAGAAACGGTCTTTATATGATGTAAGTATTGAAAAGGGTTAGATAATAAAACAAATCTTACAGTTTCTTATTTCCATTGCATTTTCAAGACATTTTTCTGGAAAATATAATATCCATTTTATTTTTAATTTTATCCCTTCCTACCCCTACGTATTCCATCTTTTGAAACACTGCACTAAAAAGCATTTTTTTGTAAAATTGTAATAGGGTATGTCCATGCTTTAAGAGTGTATCAATTGCTGCAAGACATATTAACCTGATTAATCAGACTCTTAAATATTTTATGCATTTAGGGTGCAGGGTTGAATAGAGGTGTATGTCTATATTCGAATGTATCTTCAGTTTATATGGATATATTTTAAGGAAATCGAATTAACATCAGACATCAGTGCCATTATTAACATTTTAAAGTCAGAAATTGTCCCAAGCGATACTCATCTTGTTTTTCTTGTTCTTGGGGGTGATTCCTTAGGCAATTGTGTATTGATTGACATACTTTGATATTTGATGTCACAATTCCTAGATGATGGCAACGATGTAATGCCAAGTACCTGGTCCATAGTACACTTGTATCTTTATCCTTGAAATATATCTTCAGAATTATTCTCAGAACGAGCAAAAGTCATATGTTAGGCTAAATTTACTTATTTTAAACAAATTCCTATTGTGTATCCTCAATTATGCATTGGCTAATCAAGCCATGCAAATTGCCCTTTAGCCAGACAATACAAATATAAAGTATAATATAATTTGATTTGTATCTGCATGTTGACTGAATATCAATAGAAACATGTACAAAGATAGATCTTATTGTATCACATTTACATATAAACTATGTTCATCATAATCCATTCATTACCAGACCACCATTATATACATGTGACTGACTTGGAGTGGATTATGATTAATACCCAGGAAGAATAATAATGCAGTGTTTATGAATGCTACTTATGATTATAGTTGGATTAAGAGTCAGTCATGTGTGATGTATATTCTGGTCTCTATTTGTCAATTATTTTCATGGCTGCTTCTTCTCACTTTTATGTATTGACAAGTAATCAAGCAGAAACTTGCAAATGTTTTGATCAATATAATTTATGATTCCAAGAATAATGATAAGATTCATAATTAAGGAGGAGACATATGTGCTAGCAGTCATTCAATACAGTACACAATTTCCTTTGACGTCAATCTATTCAGCATTTCATTATCCTGTTGAAATGTATAATATTTTCAATGGTTCTTTCCAACTTTCAAGTACATTGGACCACACAGGATTTGGCAATAATGGTGCATGTAGAATAACTTACAATCCATATTATGGTCGATAAGGTTGATTGACATCATACAGCTAACTGCAAATTTACCAATGTAGCTACTAGGTGATTTTAATTACAAAACTCAAAATTATCTGGAACATTGTCTTTAGGTGACAGACTTAACACAAACTCTTAGCTTCCATGTTTTTGAGATATTTTTTTTAAAAAAAATAGAGAGATATTAATAGACACATTGATATTTATGTTAGATTATAATTGTGATCAGGTTTATGTTCTTTCTTCACCCAACATATTGAATGGGTTAATATCGTATGACAGGTTAATAGCTATTACATATGCCTGGTTACATACAAGTTTGTTACTGTTTATTTTGGCACACCACTGTAAAATTTCAGCTAAAATACAATATAAGCCATGAAGAAGACCTATCAAATATTAATGAAATTTTATGGCTTTGTAATTGAATGAGCGTTGGTGCCGATTGAGCTTAAAGAAATCTCATTGGCAAGCAAGATATAATTGTTTTTATGCGCTTTTGTACAAAGTCATACATATTTAAAAAGCACTGTTTATTTAAAATGTTAATTCCAGCATATACAATTTGGGGACCGTTGAATGTCAAATTCCAGTGTGTCTAGATAAAAACTGTGTGCTACATTCATCTTTAGTTTTCACAATTGTACATGGCAACCGTGTGATATTTTTTTCTTTCTTTTGTCTGCTAAACAGCCTATTACCTATTTATATTAAGTGGATGTTGAACCTTTTAAATCTCATGTCTTTCCCACTCACTACATTTAGAAGACAAAAGAAATTAGTTTTATTGTGTTTGAGTCTACACGGTATATTTGCTGATAACCTTTCAGAGTCTGTTGTCTTGAAATCTAACACTAAAATATCATTCCTTTTATTCCATTATCACAGAAAAACCATAGTAATGGACGCGAGACTGGTATGGTAGAGTTCCTGAAAGCAGGAACCTGGTATCTGGCATTATTTAATGACAACACTAAAAAAGAAACTGTCTCCTTTATGGTTGATGTGACAGGTAGGTACAGACAGAATATAACTTCAACCATTTATTATGATTGAATTCTCTTCACATGCTACTGAGTAGTTTATCTTTGTCTTCTTTACATCACAATGTCTTACTGTAAAAAGACATATTTTGCTGAAAAAAAATAATGAATATTTCCAAAAATGTCTGAGTTAGCACATAAAGTTGAGAATAATGAATAGGTTTCATATAGTGACAATTATACTGATATAAGTGTGATTTTTTTCCCCCAGGAAAACACAAAAACCTTTGCCAAATCTAATCTTGTTCAAAGTTACATATGGACTTACCTTGTATTTAGACACTAATACTACAAGTTTTCAATTTGCATTTGATTAATTATCACTTCTAGTGATTTTAAAAAGCAGGAGATCCCTTAAAACGTTAATAAGATTAAAGCGATTATAAATAATCTATAAGGATTGATAGGTTCCTTTTGTGATGAAATCAATTTCAGAGTACCTCATTCCATGATTTTTGTTCTTGTTGCAGAAGTGCAGACAGGCTGTGAAGGAAATTGCCATGGGCATGGTGAATGTATTAATGGCCAATGCCAATGCTTTAATGGTTACACCAAAGACGATTGTTCTCAACGTAAGTTTTTTAATTTGCTTTACTTTTCCAGACTTCATTCATTGACGAATAGATAAATGGCTGTGGTTTGACAATCCAATCCTCTTTGCCTCCTAAATCTCTCATTATCCATTGATTAATTCCCTCCTAGTGTAGAATTTATAAGCCAAGTAAAAGATGATAATGAGGAAACCCACTTTTATTAACAACTGTTGAAATATTCAAAATCAATTTGCTTAAAAGGAAACAGGTTGTTAAAAAGACAGCTGTGTAAATAGTCTAATCATTTTCATTTGCCCAAATGTGGAAAAAGTGATTATGCAAAAAAGTCAATTTGCTTTTCAACGCTGGATGCATGAGGGATACTACATCATAGCTGGTAATATTTCAAGTGTAGTTAATCAGGACTATGTCACATTGATGGTTGCTCAATAAACTGATAGTAACAAATTTTCACTGCCTTTGTTTTGGAAGAAATTCCATCATTGTTAGAAGTGTCTTAAACAGACAGCTTTCTATGGATAGATGGGACCACAGGATTACATGTTGCACCAATAAAAGAGAATTTGTCCCTGTTGACTTTTTGCAGCTCATAATACTTGGAGCAAAATATTGACTCGTGATATGTTCTCCCCATAGTGTAAATGGCTAAAATAAATTGTGGGAATCATGTGAGTCATTTCTGATATTGGTCTAATTGTTTTCATGCCCTGTGGCTGAAAAAAGAAAACACTGGTAAAGTACTTCTGGGAATCTAGACCACAAGTGTGCAGACGACAAAATCAATTTAATCCCAGTTTCATCTTATAAAGTACTTTAATCTATAGAAACTAACTTAAAGTATTTTCACTTCAAATCAACCATATTAGCTCTGTCCAGCTCATGTTAAAAGAAAAGCCTTACATCATCAAAAATGTGTTAAGATGGAGTTCTTAAGTTTCATGATAATTACATGTGACGGTTAAAAAGCTGACATACAATTATAATGCATTTGTAACACACAGTATTTGATGATTCAAAAAGATGTAATTAAAATGATGAAGTTCACATCGGAACTACAACAATTATACAAATCACCTCAGAGCTGTTCTTTTCCGGTTTTCTCTCTTGGAATTCTTTTAAATTTTGTTAATCAAATTGATTGCAACATGATTGATTCTACCTGTGGGATGAGCATTTAAACTTTGGAAAATTTTAATGGAAAATGTCAGTGACTTGCAAAATGTTATCTTTGATTAAAATTCAATTGATTAGAATTTGAATTTGGTCAGTTGAATGAATGTTATCAATAAAAGAAATGAAGTTGACAAATTGTCTTTGAAAGACAATTGCTTTTCTTTCTGCATGAACGGTTACCCGTTTGTAAATTTGTAGAAACTCTCTATGATAAATATCTGGAGGCGATTGGTCAGTGAAATTGATGCAGGGTGTTAGCTGAGATAAAAAGTGTAAGATTAATCAGTTTGTCATCTGATAGAGTACATTGAATGGACTGGGACAGATGGAATCATTTGTCACTTGTAGAAATTCATTTCAGTTAGCTGAATCTCTTTATACATTCTCTTGCTTCACTTGTTATTTGGAGAAATGCTATTTTAGATAATGTTCTGTGGTACCATTAAGTGATGGTGGTCACCAGGTGATTATCTTTCTGGTTCCCCCCTGATTTTCACCCATTTTTAATTGAAAGTAAAAGCTGTGTTTACTTGATTGACTCTGCATGGATTTAATGCTTCTAATGTTATTCATCAATGCCCTCTTTGGCTTGGTTGATCAGTAATTGTCACATTAGTTTTATCTCTTTGTTCACTCAGGCTCATTTTAGCCAATAAATTTTCTCTTTTCTACATTTGATGATGAAAGAAATGCCTGTAACATTGCTCACCTGGTCTTGTTCAACACCATTAAATCTGTATTATGTTTTCTCTAACAAATAAAGTGCTTTAATGCTTTTAGTTTTATCAGGAATAGTTGCTTCTCATTAATCAAGTTTAAACTTTTATCTTTAATAAAACACTGATGTTTCCAGATGATCATCAATATTACAGCCAAATAATTTTCTTTATGTGCTATGAATTTAAAGATCTTCTTGTTGCATTCAACTCATCTCTGCAAGTGGTATTTTAATAACTCTTAACATTGAATGACAGTCTTAGTGAATGGATGGCATCATAAATCCATACCTTGTGTACCGGGTTTACTAGGGTATTTGAATTTGAATTTTACATACTAATAAAAACATAACAAAAATAACCATAAATAAAATTGCTATGAAAACTTTGAATGATGCTCCTGTATGTATATAGGAACAAACCCACACTCTCTTGATAGTAATCAGTTCTATATTCTGTTTATTATATACTAACTGTAACTGCTTCTCTGCAATATGCACCTGAATTTGGCTTTGGGGCGACAATTACACTGTGTTGGGAAAAAAATAACCATTTCAAGCAATGTATATACATATATATCAAAATTTTATTTTCAGAGACCTGTCCAGAAATCTGCAAAGGGAATGGTATATATGTTCGAGGAGAATGTTCATGTCATCCAGGCTGGAAGGGTCAAGAATGTGAATTAAAAGAAAATCAATGTGAAGTGCCTAATTGCAATGGTAATGGACATTGTATAAATGGACAGTGTGTCTGCTTTCAAGGTTTTCAAGGTCTAGATTGTGGAATTGGTGAGTTCTTGAAATAAATGTTTTATATATTGCGATATTTTGACATTTCTCCTATATCTTTCTATGCAGTCAGCCATTAAGGAAAGCTGAAAATAGTAAATCAGATAGGAAACCTATCTCAAGAGAATGATAGAAATTATCTCAAGCACTAAAATAATCTAGCTGCACATATTGATCCCATTGATTTGAATCCAACTTAGAAACATCTTTTTAGTTTTACCGTGGTGGTACACACTTTGAGTTCTTTTAATATGCACTCTTTTCATATGCCACACTATATGTATATTGTAGTGTAGATGTGCTTGTTGTTGTAGTGCTATAGATACTTGTATACTGCTATTATAAATACAAAAATTCAATAAATCACATATTAAATTCAATTTATTCTCGGTAATCTGATATAGCCTACTCAGTCTTTAATAATTTAAAACCTTAATAAACTTAATAACATTGAAATTGATTTATGTAATTTAATTCATTATTGGTGTAATAAGTGTTAACGTCGTAAAAAAATATGTTCTATCTACTCATGTGATGAATTCATTTTGACTTCAAATTTGTTTTAAAATGTCTCTGTAAAAAGCAGTGCAAGATATTGTTTTAAATTAAGTTGGCGACGGAAATGAAGTGGGTATACTTGAGTTTTTCTGTTGGAAGAAAGATTTGTTAAGTGAATTCATCACGTCTGTAATATTCTTGTACTGTAATCATTCTTACTGTCTTATTAGTTGCTTGCATCTATCTTTCTTTCTGTTGTGTCTGCAGTCGACTGCGTTCTACCTAACTGTTCTGGTAATGGGGTATGCATGCACGGTGAGTGCATATGCTTCAAGGGCTTTAAGGGCCGAGAATGTAGCATCCCTGATAAGATAAATATCACACAAGTCTGTGCCAAAGATTGTTCGGGCCATGGTGTGTTTGATGTAGAAGCTGGAACCTGCGTGTGTGAAAGACATTTCACTGGTGACGATTGTCAGACAGGTAATGCATCATGGGATTGCTCATTGCATCGTTGGATTGCTGCCCTTAAGTTACCGACTACGTTGAGAAATAACCTGTGAATACTAAAACCACTCATTAATAAAATTCTCTTTAATCTCTTTAACCAACCGACTCCACTCTTCTACGGCATTAGCTAATCTCTTGTTGTTACTAACTATAATTTATGTAAATGACTGGGTAACATCAATGATTAAATACTAGAGAAAGTGAACTCAATAGATGAGTTAGACTGATGACCACTGGCAATTCCCATGTTACATCCACAACCTAGCAAAGAAAAGATAATCATCTTTAATGTATATAAAGCCAAGTAGACATTTATCTTAGAATGAAAATACATTCATCTTTAAATCCCTTGAGAATCTTAGCATTGAGTTCTGGTTAGATCTCCACTTTAAACAACTTATTGCGTGCCGAATTTTATACATGAAACCATAAACGAACACTTTCTTTATAATTAAATGAGAAAAAGTAGATCTTTTAACTTTCACAAAGGGTGGGAACCCAAATATGCATTGGTTAAATTTATTGTGCCCTTCTTCAAATGCATGGAATGATTGTCTTTGTATTGCATGATATTTTTGAAAATCCATGGGATTGCACGTAATTTGCTATAGTATTATGTTACATTATTTACATGTATTTTATAAGATTTATCATAGTCTATTATTATAATTGTTAACTCAGATGATATTGTTATCTGGTTATTTCTATTGTATTAGTTTTACATTTACAAATCAGTTTATAGTTATATATTTTCATTAACTTCGTATTCAGCATGGTCTGTTCTAGCTGAAAGGTTTACTAATTTACAATCAATAGTAAATGTGTCATTTTATGTTTAATGCACATACATGTACTACATTGCATGTCTTTGTTCAGAAAGTTTTCACAAAAGACCCAAAATAAAAACAACCTATTCTATCTTGTTCCATAAAATATGCAGGACATTGAAAGCAAATTTTATTTTTTCACTTCTTAACTTTTAGTTCAAAAATAAATTTCATATTTTATAAATCTTTCTTGCTTGAATGTTTACAGTTTAATCCCTTTAATCTTAAAAAAAAGAAAGTTGTAGGCGTCAATACGACATGTTCATTATCACTGCAATTGTATTAATAAGATGATTTTACGACATAAACATTTAGGGCAAAGCAATTAATGTACACCACACTGTATCCTTAAATCCATTAAGTTACACCCTAAACTGTTGTAAACTAAACAAATAATCGAAAAAATACATTTACTGCATGTTTTCTGGATTACATGTGGTTTCTGCTTCGAAAGCTGTGCATCAGATGTTGCCATAAAACTTTGCAATATATCTTCTGCTTTAGAACTTTTGGGATTGGTGATGTGTGCATCCAAAATAGTCAATATTAAATCTACTACTTTAGCATAGATAAAGTAATTATTTATCAAAGTTTCGTTTTAAAAGATTAATGATAAGATAAAAGAATGAACTTGACATTTTCTTGTTAGTAATCAATATTTAATAAAGGCAGCTAGAACAGGCATAGATTTGTATTCTCATTTGTAACATGTGACCTAATATAAATATAAGTTACACGTCATTAATAATTTAAATTTTAGAAACAGATTAAAGTCATTTTATTATTATTAATTATGTTTAGAAGTGTGTCGTTTGGAGTGTTACCATGGTTATTGTAAAAACCAAAGATGTGTATGTAATGAAGGTTGGTCAGGAGCATTATGTGATCAAATCCAATGTGATCACAGATGTAATGCACATGGTTTCTGCAACAATGGTACCTGTGTCTGTCGAAAAGGATGGAATGGAAGACATTGCACAATGGGTAGGTGAAGAATGTCAATAATGTTAATAAATAAATGTTATGTTTTATACAAAGGAAAACTCTGTATTTATAGTGGCACTTCAAGAATGTGCAAGGATTGTCTGTTGATAAAACTGAAGTGTCATGTTGAACATGATTACATGTAGCAGTAGATCTATTAACATGCATTTATAGTGATCCAGATATAATATATTGTGTGTGGTCCAACTTATCTTGTAACATACAGATCTTTTCTAAATATTCTACTTTTCTAATCATACCGGTATGACAAAATTTTCATCAAAACTCGGAGACGTTTTCAAATGATGTCATTTGTATGTGTATTTATACTTTTCTCAAAAATATCTGGAAAAATGTTTTAGTACATCAATATTTCATTTATTAGTGATTTTGTAAACAGTATTTTGATCACAGTGTAAAGAATAGTACTAGGGGTATTCACAATTTTGTGTAATACCAATCGTTATTAGATTTAGAATATTTTAATATTATCAATGTGACAAATAACTTTACCCATATTATTAACATTGTCTGGTACTACTGAGAGAACTATAATTTAATCTTAATATATTTTTATTTTGAACTTTAAGATGGCTGTCCATCAGCCTGTAGTAATCATGGAGAGTGTCAACATTTTCAAGATGGCTGGCAGTGTAATTGTCAAGATGGTTGGAAAGGAAAAGCATGTAACATCGCTATGGAAGCTAAATGTAGTGATACCCTGGACAACGATAATGGTGAGTGACATTATTTCTTGACATTTGATTTAAGGGTTAATGGCCAAAATGTTTGTCATGTTTATTTAAATCATAATTTTTCATATCATATTCGATATTCCAGACTAATTTCCTTCTTGCTCTTAAAAACATGGAAAAGAAAAATATTTCTCTTCTGATTGACATGTGACTAGTGGATTAAAAACTTTAGAATTGTCAGATTTAGAATAAACAGGACTGTAATTGCATATTGAAAATTGTAGTTATGAGATAGTCCTCATTGTAATAGTGCTACCGTATTTAGAGAGCTAGCCTAGTTTACAAAGTAAATAATTTAATAACCACAGAAGCAAGAGGTTGGCTTCTGTCAATATTTGACTATTGCATTTGGCAGCAGATAGGTTTCACCATAAACAGTCCAAGACTAGCTATGAGCCTAGTTCTCACTCACTTGTTATTTCATTACACCCGTCTGAGGTTACAAACAGTTTGTAGTCTTTCAGTTGGTTATTATCCTAAACTTTTAACCTGCCCAGGCACCTAAAAACAATGGGATTATTTAAAGTAGCCCTGATTGTTGAATCAAAGGGTGATGCTTAACGTGACAGACCAGCAAGGGTTATTGTCCTTTTCAATGGGAGTGTAAATACTGGTACCCTTATAGTATTATGGGTATTATTTGGTCAATTTATTTGATGCTTTCCGTCTGCGATGAATTTAGAAACTAATTTGATTTAATTTGTTGTCAAAAGGGACTGATAGATTGTGTCCATTTTGGTAAATCCAGGATGATTTAGTGAGTGTCAACTGTAATCCCTCTGTTTAGGGTGATCAATCACTGGGGAGCCTGGGTTAGCTGGATTCCACACACCACTTAATGAATTGAACATTATGATAAATGATTATGTTAACCAATTCTTCTTACTTTCCTAAACATTTTCAATTTAGACATCTTTGAGTTTGTCACAGTTGTTATTGAGCACACTCTTGAGAAATGTAAAGCAATTTATGGAGTGTTATCAATTTCATGATGACTTTACCCAGATTAAAATTGATATTAAAATCAAGATTTCAAGGGAAATATTATATTCGATCTGTCCATATATGTATGACAGACAGTGCATAAATGTTTCATTCCATTAAATATTGAATTATTGTAGTGTGTACATAATATAATTTATAGAGAATGGCTATTGATCTGTGATAATTCAATAGAGATATACACATGTAGAATATTATATTACATATTTTCTGTTTGTTGGTCAATATCATATGTGATATATTATACACAGCTGCCATACAAGTGTCAAACTTTTTCTTTTATTTTAGAAATGTACTGGTATTATAAAGAAAATATTGGACAACATTCTAATGTTTTCTATGTAAAGATTTTATTTTCCAGCTGCATATTTCTTTCCTCCTAATATTAAGTTTAATAAAAAAAAATCTAGTTAGGAAAGTGATCTTTTTAGAATAAGTAGTATATGTTCTACATACTTCTCGAGTATTGAATTAAAATATTGACTTATCATTTTTCAGATGGTCTCTTAGATTGTTTAGATCCTGATTGTTGTAAAAGTGCAGCATGTAAAACTAGTAAATTTTGTAAATCATCTCCTGAACCTGAAGAAATTTTATTGTCTAAACAGTCCACGAGTACTACAGCATCATTCTTTGATAAAATGAGATTCCTGATTGAAGAAAACAGTGTTCAGACTTATGCCATGAAAAACTCTTTTAATGAAACGTAAGTTGTAGCAATCTCATCAAATATAAATTATGGCATCAGAAAAGTTGCCCTGATTGCCAGTAAGTTGTCTGTTAAAATTTCAGATATTTTCTATCATTTACAGTTATTTTGTAATCAAATTCAAAGTACAAGTCATGCTTTGTAGATTTCAAATACTTCATTTTTGATTCAAAATTCAAAACAGAAATAGTATGAAAACATCCCAAACAAGAGCCAATCTGACATAAAAGTTTTATTTAAGTAGACAGGATAATGGTTGTAGTTTAAAACACATCATCACCGAATATTTTCCTACCCTGATCTTATAACCATGTACCATTCAGACATGAATGAGAAAATACAAATTATCCTACAATTAGTGCCAGACAGAATTCTTCACAAGTTACTGCCTTGTTGAATTTGCTTTCCTGCTGTGAACAGAAGCAAAAATATTCTGATTATTAGTCAGATATCGGTTCTATGGAGAGACAGGCAGACGGTTTGCCAACATTAATGGTTGACACCTCAATGATAACAAATCTATTCCTTGTAAAAAATGGTTTAATTCTTCAGATGAACAAATTGTTTTTCACACTTTATCTGTTTCTATTGGACATGATAAAAAGTTATTGAAGTTAAACAAAACTAAGTGAATAGAATGAATGAATCCTTTTAGAACAAAACAACAACACAGAACATATACCCTTAGGCAGTCCATATTGATCTACATAATTTTTATATTTTCACGGAAGATGACTTAATGTATGCCTCATTAGTATAGATTTTTTTTCTATGCAAGCATTAAAATCCAAATTAATACACACATTACGCAAGCGGACATATTTCCTGCAATTAAATGGCACATTATCAAATGATTTATTCATGACTAAAACGTGAAATATTATTGTGGGCAACAACAAATGAATTAAAAACAATAAAACACAATAGCAGTATTTCATTTTGTCATTTTAACGTAATTTATGAATCCTGCAGACCTCTCTGGCGGACATGTTAACAGCTTTAAGTCTAGCGCGATGATCCACTTTAATTCTGCCTGCAATTATCATTCATTCCTTCTTCCAATTGATTGAATCATGTTTCCTGATGTATTTAAACATGTCAGACTAAGGTGGTCATCTTCTATAATAAATGTTTTTTCTTGTTTTTTCTGGACTGAATTAATGAGGAGTGTGGAGGCTGTATTCCGTTATTAATATAGATTAAGCTGCAAGCCATCATCCAACTGTGTCAAAACGGGTGTCAAATGCCACACTTAAAATAATATTTAATAGCATAATGCCCATTTACTGTCATATAATTAGTGGAATCCAGGAGTGATAAGGGGATTATAAAGAGAAATAGTTATCTGTTCCGTTTGCCAAAAATTTGACGTTGGCATAAGAAAATCTCAGAATGAATATCTTGTGCATATTTATAAATAAGCAATTAAAATTGTAAAAAAAGTACACCGAAAATATAACAGGCTAATTATTTCCTTGTTTAATACTGATCTAGTTTTGGAAAAGAAAATATCTCTAGTCAAAACAAACTGTATTTTATCATTCAGTAATTTGTATTTCAACAACCATGTCTTATCTTCTTTTCTGTCAAAAATATCTACATGAATATATAGGATTGTTAAATCCTCTGACTTAAATGTAATAAATAATCTTATTCCTTACATAAAAAATAGACAGGAAGGCTTTACAACTGATGGGTTTAGAAAACAAAATCTGCTTTGAAGTGACAGGGGAAGACGGGTTACAAAAAAGAGATTGTAAAGGTTACATGATAAGGCTTTTTCATGTACTTCCATGCAGTGTCTCGAAACACTGCACATGTGTTCCACGCGTTATTTCAACTACAAATATTCCACAGATGATGGGCAGCGCTAAATGAGCTTTTCTAACTACATCTATGTCAGAATAAAAAGACATTTGTTGAATTAATACTGTCAAGTTTGCCAAAATACTTGTAGTTGGTAGTTCTGAAAGTAAACATTTTAATTGGCCAGCCATTGCAAAGCCTTGTAAAAGATTTCAACACAAATATTGCTTGTGTTTGTTTTATGCGTCTGATATGTTTTTCCAGACCACTTCTGCTTGTATCTCTCTATTAGTGCCTTCCGTTGATGGATAGCTTGAATAATTATAGCCCAGATTTTATGAAAGCAAATAATATGTCATCCTGTGCATTAGAGTGTAGGTTACATGAGAACATGAATATCATGTTAAGGAATAATAAATTATGAATCTTGAATGGGGAAAGTTGATAGGCCTTACTAAGTATTTATTTTAAAACTGTAATCTATGGCAGATCAGATTCTAAAGAAAATGAATGATAATATAATCTTATTAGACATTGCTTTTGAGAAAAGTTTTATTTTGTTTGTAAAGAATACTTAGTTTAAAGAACATTATACACCTTTTTGAAAAACTGGTGGTGTTGTGTTATTTTGTTTTGGATTAGAAATATATTTTGCAATAGTTAAACCAGTTGGTTGTAAAATACAACTGAATATTTACAACAGATAATGGCATCTGGTAGCTTAAACGGTCTCAAGGAAATATTCAGAATGTTTTGGAATGTATTCAACCTGATATTTTCGTCTTAGTAAATTGGTAATAGGAAACTGAAAGCATACATTAAAGTATTACCATGCCATTTATAATAAGTTGATTACCTAAATTACTGGATAAATCATATACTGCATGATTCAGACTATTTGTGTCTAAAAACTATTTTATTAGCAGCTGATGACAGAACAAAAAAAATGTTAATAGCATAGTGGAAATTTGATATGGATATGCATGTAGCCACAAAAATTAAAGATTAAAGATAATGTATTTGTAAGACGAAAGTATGCATTATGGTCCGTCTGATATTAAGATGTAATATCAAATATCATATTATTTTTCTTGAGATCCTGGTTTGATTTATAAACATTTTTTTATATTGCAGACAAGTATCTGTTATACGTGGTCGAGTGACAACTAAAGATGGTACACCTTTAATAAGTGTTCGTGTAGGTGTGGTTACCCAGCCCCTCTATGGTTATACATTATCCAGGGAAAAAGGAGTGTAAGTATTCTCATATTTTAAAATTTACATACAACCTCTTGGAAGCAACATTGAAGTGTATATTACATTGGTTGAATCAGAAATGACAATTTTAAACTTTATTTTATTTACAACAGACGGATTCATCATTAATCAATAAATCAATGATTTTATGTGATTGATTTGTAGACTAAACAGAATGTAACACTACTTTGGTAAAAGAAAGTAATCGAATATATTCCATGAAAATGTTCATGCTGTTGCCCTAGCCTACATCTAATTATGTTTCCACCCAGTGTTACTGGTCTCCAATTGACAAATTTCAAATGAATTTACTTGTAAAAAGCTATAAATGAAGTTTATCATGAATAGAAATGCTATATATAGCAAGCTGATCAATATCAAAGTGTGTGAAATATGTCAGTTAACAATATCCTGACCTTAAGAATAAATTGAACAGACTGTAAAACACCAATAAAGACATGCTATTACCTCAAAAACTCTATAAAGAGTGATTGATTCTTTGAGAATTAGAGATACTGAGGACATTTAGCTCATGAAATATATTAATAATGGTGATATGAGAAAAATTCTATAAACATTATCTCTCTTCAACAGGTTTGATATCTTGGTAAATGGCGGTGGATCAGTCAAATTGGAATTTATTCGTCAACCATTTGGTACTAAAACAGCAAGTGTTTTGGTGCCATGGAATCAAATTATCACCATGGGTACCGTTGTCATGACTCTCAGAGATGAACCAGAATCTATAGCTGATCCAGCTTTGTGTAGTGTTGAACATGAACATTATCTATTAAGACCTATTGTTTTATCAACATGGCAACATACTCAATTGGGTGCTTGTCCAGAAAGAAGTACTATTATACCAGAATCACAGGTATAAATATATTATTAAATTCATAAATCAACATCACTAGCATGTCCTGATACCACTTCTTATTAGTCAACAAGTGAAACAAGAGGGACTTTGACTCTTATCGCTTTAGTTTTCTGGAATTATTTTTTTATTTGATTGACGGCTGGAAGGCCTACATTGATATATTTGGAAATGAAATGAAATGGGGTTTAACGTCCTACTCTTTTGCACCTAACCTGGGCTTATGGAAGACAGGCATACGCCATACAGTGTGCTATGAGGGAAATTTTGCTTGGGCAGCGGCGCTACGGCCTACTCTTATATCGAATTCCAACTGCCAAGGGATCTTTTCCGTGCACTCCAATGTGTACATGGGACCTCGGTTTTTCGTCCTATTCAAATGACTAGGCAGCTGTCCTTGTCAGGCCCTCCTTCTGCATCACTGACAAGGGGAAATCACGCTGGAAAATCAAGATGAACGTTCTCGGCCAATGCAGGGATCGAACACAAGCCCTCCAGACCCCCTGATGTATTTGGCAGAGTTACAGAGTATGTTTTGTTTACTGAATTATGACCCTTTATTGACTTGAAATCTATTGAAATTATGAATCAAATAACACTGATAAAGCTTTTATACATAATATTTCAAACATCAATCATATTTCTTGCTTTGTAGGTATTACAAGAGAGTCTTGATATTTCTGGTACAGATGTCCACCTTGTTTATCATAGTAGTGAATCACCTGGTTACATGTCATTAATAATGATACAGATGACACCAGCTAAAATACCACCCAAATTATCATTAGTTCATCTAAAAGTATCTGTTGATGGTGTAGTCACAGAAAAAGTCTTCGAAGCCGATCCTAATCTAAAATATACTTATTCCTGGAATCGTAAAAATGTCTTTAATCAGAAAGTATATGGAATAGTAACTGCAAGAGGTATGAAAATTTCTCTTCTAAGCCATTTCTCTTTGATAATCATCAAGTTATAGCTACAATTGATTTTAGATTTTTCATTATATGTGGCCTTTTCCCTGTGATTGCCAAAGCAGACCTCATTCATATGCTGGGATTTCAATCATTTTCCTTCAGAAACTTGATAAATAAAATAAAGTCTATGCCATCAAAAATAAAATTATTTTACTATTTTGTTTTAGTGAATGTTGGCTATCGCTATGAGAATTGTGAATATATATTCTGGGAGACTAGAAGTACGACCCTCAATGGGTTTGATTTAACATCTTCAGAAATTGGCGGCTGGAATCTTGATATTCATCATACTTACAACTTTCAAGAGGGTAAGAAACATTTATTTATAGCTCTGAACATTGTCATTTATCAATAGCTCTCGAGGTAATCCCATTTACTGAATGAACAATTTAGCCTCGATAGATAATTGTCCTGTATGCATCTACCACATGCATCTTAGAGGCATTAGCACTTTTTTTGTTATCTTGGCCTGTTGGAAAAACTATATTTGTTGAGTTGGAATTTAATATATAGCATTTTCATGGATCATGCATACTAAAATTGAAAACCCATTGTTCAAATATCCACGTTGTGGAAATTTGTTTATTGTTTATTTGAGATATGTGATTTTCAAAATTAATTACATATATTGCAGGTATTTTACATAAAGGAGATGGCACTAATATCTATCTGAAAGAGAAACCTAAGAAAATTATTAATATTTTGGGTAGTGGTAATCGCCGTCAGTTAGATTGTACTGGTTGTAATGGTAAAGCTCTAGATAATAGACTACTGGCACCAGTTGCTCTAGCTAGTGGTCTAGATGGTAGTCTGTATGTAGGAGATTATAATTTTATTCGTAAATTATCACCAGAACGAGAAGAAATCGCCAGTATTTTAGAAATGAGGTGAGTTAGAATATGAATTCCTTTGAAAAAAAATTCTATGAACATACAAAACTTCTTGTGCCCTTACCCTTAAAGGAAATCCTGAACTTCATTACAAATGATCAATGCCAAATGAATAGTATCAACTTGACAATCTGATATTTGTATGGTTGAAATTCTAATGTATATAATGTTTAATTTAACTGTAAATGACTGTTCTTATAATTTAATGATTTTTGTGTTTACAGCACCAAATCTGTTCCCTACAAGTTCTATATGACAGTAAGTCCTGTTGATGGTAAACTGTATATATCAGATTATATGTTTCATAAAGTAATACGTGTTAAAACTATGGGGCCTGTTCGTGATTTAAGAGAGAATCTGGAAGATGTTGCTGGTAATGGTGAAGAATGTACACCAGGGGAAGTAGATCTATGTGGTGATGGAACTACTGCCACCCTAGCTAGACTTAGATATCCTAAAGGTATGGTATTAACCAAAGAATTTTGCAATCATTTGGATCATTTCATGCAAGAATAACTATATGAAATTATCCCAGCAAGATAGATTCCTGTTTTTCCCTACTATCTTTTAGTAATCTATCTAAACTACTTAGAACATAGATACTGTTTCATAAATCCAAAGTCTTAAAACTGTATTAGTGATTTGGATTTTAAACATCCACCATTTGTCATTTTGAAATGGCTTGCAGAAATTCTGTCACACAGTAGCTTGTGTTGTTTTGCATCAGCAGGCACAGACTCTCTGTGACCCTTTAGTTATCATAATACATATATATATATGACTATGAGAATGATAAAAGTCATTGCTAAGACTTTGGAAATATTTGAATTTTAGATATTTTCTAATTAGTTAATATTCTTGTTATTTTATATTTGAAGGTATTGCTATAAATAAAGATGGTGTAATATATATAGCTGATGGTCCTAATATCAGACGTATAACAACAGATGGTATTATAAACACTCTAATAGGTACACAAGAACAGCTTAGACAATGGACACCAATGCCTTGTGATGACATTTTACCAGCAGAAAGTGTAAGTACCAGTACTTAACAATCAAATAGAAGTGCTTATATGGTAACCTTTGAATCCTTAACAAGTACAGATTGCTAATATACAGTCAGTCAAACACTTTAAGGACTTCCTTTAATTGGGTAGTCTACAAGCAACTGCTTCATAGTCATTTTTGTTTCCATTGTAACTTGAGGCATTCACAGTAGATTTTCAGTGATTATTTTCCAAAACTGGTTAGCTAAATTATAAATCCAGTTGTAGGTCCTCATATTTACGTAATTTCTTTCCTTAATTGCAGGTGAGCTTAAAATGGCCGACAGCATTAGCTATTGATCCATTAGATGATACACTTCACATTCTTGACCAGGGAATAGTTCTAAAACTGACCAAAGACTATAAGCTGGTAACTGTTGCTGGGCGTCCAGTTTATTGTCCACCAAGACAGATCAGTTTCCTTCCAGCTGGTGTATTAAATGATGATGAACAAGCCTCTAATATTGCTGATCATGTGACATTAGTGTCTCCTGCAACCATAACTTTTGGTCCTCATGGCGACCTGTATATTGTAGAGAGTGACACACATCATATCAATCGTGTACGAGTTGTTACCACTGATGGGCACATCCACCATTTTGCCGGAACTAAATCAAAATGTGACTGTCGCAAGATTTCATGTAAATGTTATGATGCTAAAGAAAGACTGGCAGCTCAGGCATTGTTTAGTACTCCTACTTCTGTTACTGTAACGCCAGATGGCATCATGCATATTGCTGATATGGGCAACTTTAGAATTTTCTCCATAGTCTCTGAGCTTCCTAGTCAGAATATTCGTAGAGAATATGAGGTTGTATCTCCTGAAACTCAAGAAATATACATCTTTAATCGCTATGGGCAACATAAACACACAATTAATATAATGACCAATCAATATATGTATAACTATACTTATAATGTCAACTCTTTTTACGGCAAGTTGACTCGAGTTACAGACACATCCGGCAATAGTATACAGATTAAACGACGTTACGATACGCGTGTTGAAGAACTGATCACACCTAGTGGTGATAAATGTGATTTGCTACTGGATAATCTTGGAAGATTATATAGTTTTACAGCACCTGATAACACTACCGCTACCTTCACATACATGGCTAGTACTGGATTGTTGGAGTCAAAACATACCTCATATGGGAAGGTCTTCATGTACAAGTACGACAACATGGGGCGTTTGCTGAGGATCAGTCAACCAACAGGGGAGATAACACAACTAAAAACAGATGTCAACACTACAGGTTCCATTGTTCATGTCACTACTGATAGCAGCGATGTGGTTGCCATGGCTACATATGGGAGCGTGCAATCCGTGATGCATGGCAAGTGCTTGCAGTTCACCTTTGATAATGCAAAAGCAAAGTTCTTACTAGCAAATTTTTAAATTAATAGTTTAAATTTTTTAATTTGGTTTTATTTATAGACTAGATTTCAGGAATATCTTTATAATTCATGTTGTATTTATTTATAAAGAAACTATTAAAATGAATCCATTTTTTGGCCAAGAAAGCTTTTTTAAAATGTTTAATATCCTTAGATAAACTTTTAATTATTAGTAGCTTCAATTAATATTTTAATAAGTTAAACAAATCCTTTAAAACTAGAAGTTTAGTCAAATGTTTTACCAGTCTCAATAAATGTAGTAAAGAACTTTATTAATCACCTTGCATGGCTTTACAATTTATTTAAGAAAAATAGAAAATACTTAATAGCGCTTATAGAGTTTTTGAAGTCTTGTTAGGAAGTAGAAAGATAAATTTTATAAGCATGGCATGAATGAGAAGGAAGAAAACCCCATCTATAGTCCATTTTACTCCTTAGACTTTTATAATGGTTTCTCTCTGGTATAATTGCACTTTCAAATGGCAACCACTTTTTGCTTATAGTTTTTCTTACAAAACAGTTGCATGCTTATAATTATAAAAAATATCTCCTTAACATCTCTTTTTCCACCAGTACCACTTCATTAAGACAAGCAATCTCCTCTTTTTATTTTCATTTGGCACCTTTCTTGACTTATTTTTTGCTGTCATTTTTTTTTCATTATTAAAATGAACTTTTAATTAACTCATCATTAACCCATATCTCTCACCTTAATTTATGGCTTTGCTTATTTTTGTTTGTCATTATTGAGTTTTAATTTTTGTTCCGATTTAAGCTTATTTTAATTTTGTTTATTTTCCTTTTCCTAATTGCTAATTTTAATTTTCTTGGCTGAAATAAGGTTTATTGTAATACATTTATATATTTTTCTTTCATTTTTTGGCGGTGATTTTAAATTATGTTTATACAAGTTGGTAAAGCAGGCTTCAGTTTTATTTGAGAGGAGTTCAGTTTACATTTAGAATTTCTAAAGTTTTGAAATCATCATTTAATAATTAATACTAATACATTTTCTCTTATATTACAGGTTCCACACAGACCAAAGTTACATATTTACCTGATGGTGCTGTTATAGTTTTATTTCCTAGTAACTTAACCGTTGCCTTGGAGACGGGTGGACACCCTATTATGGAAAATGAACACAGAATGCATTTTAAGAGAAAAGTTATTATTCCTGATGCCTACATGCATCGCATGGAATGGAGATTTTACTTACGGCGTAAAGGTCGTACTAGGCAAAGTAGAATCATTGATAAAATTGGACAGAGAATGAGGGTAGGCGCCTCCTTTGCCAGGCATGGCACAATGCATGTGTCGCATGGAGAGGAATTCAAGGAAAAAGCCCTCTTGGTATGTTGATAAGTCTAGCTCAACCCTAACATCTTTTGCAGGTGTCATATTCAAAATTGTGTTCTATGATGTCCAAAGCATCATTTTTGGATCAACAAATAAAAAGGACCCTGCAGAAGAAAACTAATATTGCTTCTAACAATACATGCTTTATTCAATAATATAAGTATCAAATTAATACACTTCTGAATTTCTATGTTACCAAACATACTTTCTATTCTTTTTTACAACTTAATTTCTGATCTAAAAGAAAAGATTAGAACCTGTGTTTAAATTGATGCTTCTATGAAATATACCCTTACCCATAAATCTGTACATGAATCAGACTTTATAGAACATAGCATGTAAACATTCTTAAAGGTTTTTATAAATCTTATAAGTAAGTATTTCAGTGCTGTATAACATACATGTAGTGAATACTAAATCTAGGTCTTAAAGGGGATGTCCCAGATTTCTCAAGGTATCTGTGAATAAAGGCTACTTTGAACCTGCTATTATCATTTCTGGAACTTTCAAGTAAAAATTTGAGCATGTTGCATTCTGGCCTCAGCAAACTATAGACATGGTTATCAGGCACTTATACATAAAACCTGAAATTTAGTATCACTTTGAAAAAGTATCACAGATCTTTGGCCATTTGTACAGGTCTAGGATGAAATTCATGAAATTGAGATATCTGAGACAACTCCTTTAAAATCATTTAGAACAATCTAGAAAATATCCAGGTACAAATAATACTACAGGCATTTGAAAATCACATTAATAATGATGTCTTGGATACTTTAATGTCATTATGTCATGTAGATGATGCAAAACCACCTTTTGAAGACACTGTCAAATATTTATATATAAAAATAGGACTTGTATTTATTAGATGGTGTACAATGAGCTACATGTACTGGAGGTTTCCACATGTGCAAAAAGTAATGACTACCCAAGTATAAGCCACCCCATTATGTCATTATGTCATGTAGATGATGCAAAACCACCTTTTGAAGACACTGTCAAATATTTATATATAAAAATAGGACTTGTATTTATTAGATGGTGTACAATGAGCTACATCTACTGGAGGTTTCCACATGTGCAATCAGTAATGACTACCCAAGTATAAGCCCCCCCCCCCCCAAGTGGTTGCATGATTTTAAATGATATATGTATATATTATAATTTAGTATTTAAAATATGTAAATAGATGTTGTATTCAATGTGTTTTATAGTTTGTTATAACCACAACCATTTTAAGATATAAGTGTCTTAAAATATGACATACCATCTAAAAACTTACATTCTAAAACTATCCCTTCTTCTACATTGTCAAATATTAAAAGACAAACAACTTGTGAAAGATGTTTATTTCATAATATTTTTTTATACTGGACAATGTGAAGATGAATTGCTCCCAGTTTTTATTTGGTTGTATTGTTGTTATGTAAATGTATTAGAATGAAGGTAGTCGTGTCAAATGCAGGAGGAAACCATACCCTGTATATCTGTAATATATTATTTTATGTGGGACGTGCATGCCAAACTTTCTTATGTTTGCTTCATTCATAATTTTTTTAAAATCAACATTTTAGGTTACATGTGTATCATGATGAATGTTTTAAAATCTTTCTTTGGATTATTTTCAAAATTTTAAGCTTGGATAAATCTTTTTTTTTTTTAAAAAATTTATAAATCTAATGTTTTATTTCTTTTTTTCTTTTTTACATAGAAAGACTTTTTGGTATTTGTTGACATCATTGTATGTTTTCTGTTTTTGTCTGATTTTCCTTTTATTAATGAGTCTTTTGTTGTTTGTCTTTTTGGTTGCCAATCTCCCATAGAGTAATTTTGAGGTAAGCTCAGTTGACTTATTTGACTAGTTGTTGAGGAGCTGGATTTTTTTTTTTCATTACAGATAAATGGCGAAAATCTTCTGACTGTTGAATATGATAGAAATGCTCACATGGAGACAATAATGGATAAAGATTTGAGAGAGATTTTGACAATTGTTTATGAAAAGACAGGATTACCAACCCATTTTATCCCAGCTACTGGTCATAATGCTATGAATATAACCTACTCTTCACGTGGAGATATAACGAGATGGCAGTATGGAGAAATGTTAGAAGATAGAAAATATAATGAAAAAGGATTGTTAATAGAGAGAATGGCTACTAATGGTGCACAGTTCAGATACTTCTATAGATATGGAGCTAAGAAGGTAGGAAGTGTATTAACGCTGGTATTAACTCTAGCATTTTTACAGCACTAATATTGCTCATAATACTTCAACTGATATAAAAGTTTATCACTAATAAAGGTTCCTGAAATATTGTAGCAAAATATCTACTTTTTAGCCAAAGTAAACAATATTCAGTATTTATGAATTATATTTGCTTGAATTATGATAATCTTCAAATGTATTGTTTTTGATATTTTGTTATTATTTCTATATTTTTAGCCAACGGATGTGATATTACCTAGTGGTAAACAGTATTTATTTCATCATGATGTACAGGGTAATCTACATTCGGTCACTACACCAGTACTAGGAAAACATCAATTTCACACAGTTCTTTCTGTTGGTATACAACGAATGCTTTATATCCCTCCTGGCATTGTCTTGCCTTTTATCATGGACTATGATACAAATGGCAAGCTACTTCGTGTTCTTCATCCTGGAGATACCAAGAGAGTACATTATCGTTATAACAACCATTTCCAGGTATCCAAAGTTATCTTTGATGAAACAGATGTATCCTTCACTTACAACTCTAAGGTAATTATTTCTAACTTCTTTCGTTTCTTATATTGCGGGGTGCGGGGTCACGGTGGCTAAGTGCGTGAGAAGCTGGCTCGCTAGCCTGGAGGACGGGTGTTCGATTCCTGCTTCGGCAGAGGAAGTCCATCCAGATTTTCAGCGTGGTTCCCCCTTGTCAGTGATGCAGGATGGAGGGTCTGATGAAGTACAGCTGTCTAATCGTTGTAATTGAACGAAAAATTTTAGTTCTCGTGTACACATTGGTGTGTACGTAAAAGATCCACAGACAGTTGGAATCCGATATAAGAGTAGGCCGCAGTGCTGCTGTCCAGGCCTAATTTCCCTCATGGAACAGCGTATGACATATGCCTTCATTAGCCCAGTTCGCAGCAGAACAGTAGGACGTTAAAACCAAATGTATTCCAGTTAATTTCCTTACATTGCAGGCTTATACTAATTCAATATATCAAATTGTTTATCAATCGCCCTGTTGTCCATGGGATATCATGGAATTGATATCCCAATTGTGACGATGTGTAGAGTCACCTGCCTAATGTAATGAATGCTAATGTACTATTCATATTTTATGTTTCATATTTCAGGTACAGAGAATGGCATCTGCTAAGTTATTAAGTAGAGGTTACAGCTGTGTCTTACAGTATGATTACATAAGTTCTTTGGTTAAAAGTTACACCCTACATTTTCCACAAGATCCAACATTACAAGGCATCAATATAACTTTAGTATATGATAATAATTTCCGTTTAGCTGAGAGTGTAGCCAGATTAACTAATAACATCTCTATGACAAATATGCTGAGTTATAGTAGTATCACAGGAAAACTAAATAGTATTAAAGATATTGTCATAGACTGGCCATCGCAAGAGAGACAAGTTCTCACCAATGCTGATTTCAAAACAACCAGAGAATATGATAACTATGGCCGTCTGCAAGAAATAAAGATGGAGTTTGCTGGAAATATTCGGTACATGTTACATATTAACTATGATCATATGAATCTTGTACATCAATGGAGACGTAGAATTGGACAGACAGACTCAATGGCTATGGAATATATCTATGATATTGATAGTAATATGGTAGATGTTTTAGTGGAAGGTAAATCAGCATGGAAATATGGTTACGATGCTAATGGTAATATCAATAAAATAACTGATGTGGGTATTACCAAAGAGATGGAATTCGATGTGGGAGACAGAATTACCAGATTTGGTGAATTAAGATATAAATTTGATGAAGATGGTTTTATGGCCCAAAGGGGATTTGAACATCTTTCCTTCAACTCTCTCGGACAGCTTACAACAATTTCACATACAAGACAACACAAATTTTCATATTTCTATGACCCTCAAGGTCGATTAGCTGTACAGAGAGATCAGTTTGGAAAAGTTATGCAGTATTTTTATGCTAATGTGCTAAGCCCCCAACAGATAACACATACTTATAACCATACATCTGGTGAAATGACTCAATATTTCTTCGATACACAAGGACATTTAGTGGCCATGGAACGTAAGAGTAACACATATTATATTGCTTCAGATCCTAATGGAAGTCCGTTAGTTGTGTTTGATAGCAGAGGTTTTGTGGTCAAACAGTGTGGTTACAATCCATTAGGTTTACAAGAATCAGATTCCAATCCAAATTTTGAGCTGAGTTTTGGATTCCAATCTCTGCTTTATAATCCAGTGACCCAAATAGCCATGAAAAATAAAAGACCTTATGACACTCTGACAGGACATTGGTTGAGTCCTGATTATCAACATGTATTTAAAAAATTAGACACTGTAATATCTGAGCCAGAAATATTAAATGCTTATCAGAATCGCCATCTTCTTAACACCCATCTGAAGAGCCATCAGTATCCTAGACTAGGTAAGTTTGAACCATTTGGTAGAGCTTCTATTAATTCTATAAACAGTTAAATGAAGTTGATCATTTAAGCAGTTTTGTTGTTCTGAAAAGTTTTGAAAAAAATACAGTTCTGTTTTCTGCAGAAATAGACAAAATTCTAAAGTAGACATTAAATGTTTTTGGGATGGGACCCAATAGTGTCTCAGATTTTCATTATGTTTCAATTTATTTTCACAGTGAAGATCTATTTCCTAGTTTCTTTTACAAAGATAAATAATAATATACTTTCTTTTTTAGATCTCCATGACTGGTTAAATGTATTAGGATATGATGTTTACAGTTTAGCACCAGAAGTCGATTATACAGGTGATCTTCATCCAAATAAATGTGATCGTGATCTTCAATTACTACCTAGTTCATCAGCATTTGAATGTACGTTTAAAAGAGATATGAATAATCTTCTCACTTTAACGACAGTACCTCGCTCTAAAATAACACCATTACAAAATCTGGCTAAAGAGACGCCATCCCCTTTTACTTCTATATTTGGAGATGGTGTGACAGTTTCTATTATAAATGGTAGAGTACATATCAATATAGCTGATATTGCGACAGAGTTATCGCGTAAAATAGCAACAGTATTACTGAATGGTTCAGAAGTGGTGAATCTTCAATTTACAATACGTGGTAAAGATGTGCATTACTTTGTGAAACCTTCTTATGCCGAAGCAGACGATGACCTTCGAACTCTTGGTATTCACAGTAATTTAGTCACGTTTGAGAATGGTATCAATGTTTCTGTGCAAAGAGGTCATGGTCATAGAACCGGTCGATCTAGAGACGAGGTGGATGTTCGTATCCACGGTAATCATAGTGTGATAAATATTCGTTATGGAACTAATATAGACCAAGAGCATAAAAGAATTTTATTACATGCAAAAGACAGAGCTGTTCGTCAGTTATGGAGCAGCGAAAAATATTTACTAAAAAATAGTTTACCTAGTCATTATCAGTGGACA
The DNA here is from genome assembly GCA_036850965.1 of Patella caerulea. Classification (NCBI taxonomy): domain Eukaryota; kingdom Metazoa; phylum Mollusca; class Gastropoda; family Patellidae; genus Patella; species Patella caerulea. Next base: position 23,455,586 of record JAZGQO010000011.1, read on the forward strand.
GAACAAGAAATTAGAGAACTTGTTTCGGGAGGACAAGTTCCAGCATACGAAGGACAATACATCCGTGATACGGATAATTATCCCGAATTAGCGGATGACTGCAATAATATCCAACTAGTAAAAAGTGGGAGATAGGACTGGAGGGTTGTGATATTATAGAAAATTTACATATTATATCTCATTATCAACCTGTATTCATAACACTATATCTAACACAAACGTGATGACTAATTATAAAACTGTATATTCTGTGATTGCCATGGTAACATGGTTGTGACTGATAATATTTATAAACAAAACGTACAATTTTACTCATATTTTTAGTTCAATTGATATAGAATCAAGTAAAATGTGTATAGAGTGCTTCCTTTTGAACTCACAAGGACATTGAGTGAATGGAATTATAGAAACCCCTATGAAATCCTTTAAGGTGCTGTGCATAAAACTCTTAAATGAGGATTTCATTTGTTCATTTATGATTTTTGCCTAGTTTTTAGTGCAAAATGTGTTATATATTATATAAACAGAGCTATGTGTCGGTGCTATGAACGTAAATAGTACAGTTTGTTGTACATGAATAACAACTAGTCGCAACAGTGAACTACAAACTTTTACCATTGCATTTAAGTTAGAACTACAACATGGTATTTAATGTGATTATTTTATATTTCATCTTGTGTATATAGAGTAACTATAAACCTTTTCACTCTCAGTAACGCAACTCTTCTTTCTTCTCATATTATTAGAATAATATAGCTACACAATTAGTATTGTTCATTGATCACAAAATACTGTATACCTACTGTAGGTAGTATTGTTTCCGCTTTTTTGATAACATTAATCCTTTGAAATGAACATATCAGAGCATACTTATACTTAATGGCATAGTTGGATAACAATGCAAAATAAAGTTCTTTCTGTGGTGAAATATTTCAAATTGTTGATATTACCTATGCCTCTTTCATTTTTATGCAAAAATCTTCAAATTAAGGAATCAAATCAGTGGTCAAAAACGGCATTGTATTGAGTTTTAAATAGTTACCATATTAAAGTGCAATATTTTTGTTCATTGTTTTGTGAACAATTATTTTATACTGTCTGAATCAAAAGGCTATATATTTATATATATATTTAACCAAAGACGTTTTTATAGGAAAACAATTTTTAGTAGTTCCAAAAATCAAAACCATTTGTAGTCCATTTTTACTGTAACTTGAATATCTACTGTGTTGGATAGCTGTTGTCAATTGAAACTTCAACATTTTTATTTATGAAAAATTTTACTCATAATATTGTAATACTCTTAATATATTTTCAACTCTGGGTGTTTGTAAATTATCATAAGACTCAGTATTTTTCTCTTTTATTGGAGAGCATAATAAATCTTTAAAATTACTATAATGGGTAATCCTTACACAAGTCAGTATTTTCTTTTTCTCATTAAATCATAATTCTTAATAAATCTTAGAATTTACAAATATGTTTTCATCTCTTTGTAAATGTGTAATGAATGAATGAATTGGATAATTGTTTCCGTGAATAAATGAAACATTGTAAAGTAACAGTGTTAACAAACCACATTTTTTGCTTACAGTATATAAATTCATTCTGCTTACAGTTAAACTTGTATGATATAGTATAGCGAAAACCAATCGTAATTCTCTCATTGTATATTCCACCATATTAAAATCATCTGTGTGTATTTAATGGCATGCTCTTGTATAATGACTTAGTAATATTTCTGTTAACTATGTTCATACATGTCATATTGTTAATGTTTGGAGGTATGAGGATTTTTTTTATTTGAATGATTTAATTTGTGTTTTTGATTTAGTATATAACTTACATAGTGCTAGAATTTGACAGTTGTGTACATATGTAATCATAATAAGTTGATAATAAATGATAATAGAGTGTTTAACAAAGTTATATCATATTAAATATATAATACTGAAATATATAAGATACTCATACTCATTTTGGCCTTCTCAAAATTAAAATGGTTAAGGTATATTTTCTATTTTACAAATAGATTATCAGAAATAAAAACTCATACTTTACTTTAATGTGAAGTTGTTTAGCAGATTTTTGTGCTAGGTCGGTAGAGATTAATTCAACTCAATTATTATAATCAAAGAATTTTTATCTGGAGATATTTATATTGTAATGTACAGAAAACTGTTTAAAATAACTGCTGTGTATATTGATCACATCACATCTTATATATAAATTATGCATAATAGGTTCAGTCGAGTATGTTTCAACCCTAAATGTATGAAATGCAATATTTAAAGGTGAATGCAACATTTTTTGTATTATTATGGAAATAAACCAGTATGAACCTATAAACAAGTATCTTATATTACATTTATTTAACGCACAGGATGTCTTGTCCAGATCATAAAACTCTTGTAATACACAATTGGGCACTGCAGTGGAGTCGGAGGGGATGAAGAATGAGGACATAAAGAGTGCGTAATGTTAGGGCAGAAATTATTTTCTCTAGACTTCAGTGTTAATTAACTTTTAATGCATGCCATATATGTGGGCCTATAACTTGTTTTTGGACCTTATGTTGAGTCAAAATTTTATAATATAGAAGGCAATTGAACAGCTCATTTCTGCAATAGACAAACTCTAATGAGCCAATTGTAGGAAATTCTTTACAAAGAAATCATCACTGGATGCTTGTTTTTACCCCTGATTCTTACCTCTCCACCTTCAAAACCATTTATATTCACCAAAACATGGCAGAAAATCAAACTCTATACAGCAATATTTTCATCCTTAAAATGCAAATGATAAGTTAAAATTTTCTGGTTTTCAGGAACTACAAGGCTGTGCAATACGCAAAAATGTGCTCTCGTGAAACCTTCCCAAGTAACTCTATAAAAAAAATTGAATGCATTCGGAAATGTACTGTAGGATCAATTATCAAGTATTCAACAATGTGATTAGGTAAACATTTCGCCAGTTGTAATCCTTTGACAAAAATCCACAAAAAAATCCCTTCCTGTGTGGGAGTTTTTAAGAGCCATAATATTTTCCACATTTAACAATAAATTGGATTTATCTCCCTTGAAAGATTTTATAAAAGCACATGCCATAACAATCTGATTAAAACACAGATCCTGTTACATTTTGTTTTTTGTAGTTAAAACTTTCATTTTACTTGTCATTACTGCAATAAGAGCTGGAAAGGTTGTATATAACCCAAGTGACGGATTAGCCAATGAAATGGATTGTATCAGCGAGCTTTTGACATGCGATGTACTGAACTGTGGGTATCCTACAAGAAACGTCAACGCTGATTGGTTAATCAAATGTCTAACGTCAGAGGGTCAAATGCCACTCGCAAGACCCCTGACACAACATCCCACTACAACTGCTCATATTTTCATGTAGTAGGGGCCATCGAAAGAAAAAAACAAAACAAAACAAAATATAAATCTGTATTTTAATCAGATTGCTACCATAACAAATATGCAGAACCAGTTTTATTTATACATAAAATTTATGATTTGAAACCACCAAAAAAATGATTAATTTATTTATTAGGTTAATAATTTATCACTAATTGTTGAGTATCGTCTTCAGCAATATTTATGATTTACAAATAAAATAGGTCTACTCTAAATGCTATAGCATACTCATAGAATTAAATATTAAACCAGTAAATAATTATAAAAATATAAAATTAAAACAGAAATTTGTTTATTCAATCAATTCGAACCTGGGTTGGCATCTTTTCACCATTTAAAGCAGCTAGAATATTTCTTGCTGTTAATTCTGACATAGAACTTCTAGATTTATCTGTAGCACTAGCAATGTGAGGTAAAATTACACAGTTATTTAGTGTTAGTAATGGACTATTGGTGGGCAGTGGCTCAGGTACTGTCACATCTAATCCTGCAGCACCAATTTCACCAGATTTTAATGCATCATATAAATCATCTTGTTGGACAACTCCACCCCGACTGGTATTAATAAATATGGCATTTTTTTTCATCTTTTTGAAGACATCTTTATTAAACATTTCTCTTGTTTCTGGAGTTAGAGCGCAACATGCTAGAACAAAATCAGAATTAGCTAGAAGCTCATCTAGTGGTACCCTTTGGGCATCAATTTCTGCTGCACCTGGATTTTCAAATGCATCACTATAAAGAAATTTCTGGACAGCAAAAGGTTTGAGGCATTTTCCAACTGTTAATCCAATTCTACCTAATCCTACAATTCCAACTGTAGCTCCATCAAGTCCCTGACCACACAGCCACAATGGTTTCCATGTACCCCAGCCACCATTTACCACTTCAGCCATTGCTGCAACAAAAAATCAAATTCAAAGAAGTCTATACCTTTATTTTTTAAAAATTCTGGTCTCTAAATCATTTTTATATGCCAATATGTTAATAAGGTGAGGATTTCTTATTCTTCTGAACGTGTTAGAGCCTACAGTTTCTTTCAAATTTGCTCTGAAGCACTGAGGTCATGAGGGGTGGAACCAGATGATATTCAGCATTGTGAGTCTTTCTTTTCCAGAGGTATACACCCTTTTCCAAATAGCTTGTAAATGTAATAAGATGCTACAACCTATTTTCCGAGAAAAAGCTGCTGTGTGAGAATATTCCATGCTTAGCCTTGCTATCTTGATACTGACAAGCATTAATTACCTAGCAGGATTGGACCCAACTTTTATGTGAATATATAAGGACACTGTTTTTGTTTTCCTGCTCAAAGACATTACCCATTAATTTAGTATTAACACAAGCTGGAATAATTCTAAACCTTTTCTTGGTCAGCTCCAAGATTCATGCAATGGTGATTCCTAATTCCACAAGCATTATAGCCACCTGCAGGTAATTCAGCAATCTAATTAAAATATAGATCTATATTTCGTTTTGTTTTTTATACTTTCGATGGCCTACACTCATGTAGATCTAACAAGTTTTAGTGGGAGCTCACGTTCTATGACGTCAGGTATCAAGCACTGGACATTTGACCCGATAACATCAGTCATTCGATTAACCAATTAGCGACCGCCATGCTTTTTAAAATCTAGTTTTGTTTTGATTTCTATCCGCTGGTAATATCTACCCACAGTTCCACGCATGAAGAGGTCAAACGGTCGATTTGACAGACCATTTGATTGGCTGACCCCTCATTTCAGGCAGAACACAAGTTAAATAACAAGTCCTCCAGATCCAAGAGTAGTAAAGACAAGTAAAAATAGGTTGCCAGGCAACGAAACATACGCCCACACAGCAGCCAAATCGTCCGGGCAGTCAACAAGAGTTGTCACATATTAAGGAATTATCAGAAAATCATTAGAATTTGTTTGGTTTTTATAATCAAACCTGTTTTTTTTTAAATCAGATAATAATTGTGACCTCCAGAGGCACAACAAGCTAAAAAAGGTGATTTTTCGTACAATCAGGGGACATAGTTCAGGAAGTAATGACCCGATGGGCGCAAATATCGAAAGGGACCAAGATCTTTGGGGTATAAACATACATGTCAAGTTTCATCAAAATCGATTCAAAATTGTGACCTTTATAGGGTCCACAACCTTGATATAACATATTTTCACACTATTCGTGTACAAACGGCGGCCATTTTGTCCGTCAATTCTAGTCCGATTTTCAAGTAATTCGAACTTTCTCTTCATTACCATGTAACGGTGATATAGTCAAACGTTTTTTTAAATCGGATAATAATTTTGACCTCCAGAGGGACCAAAAGCGAACAAAAGCAATTTTTCTGTCAATCAGGGGCCATAATTCAGGAAGTTACGATCCGATGGGCGCAAATATCGAAAGGAACCAAGATCTTTCGGTTATAAACATACATGTCAAGTTTCATCCAAATCGGTTCAAAATTGTGACCTCTAAAAGGTCCACAACCTTGATATAACATATTTGCACACTATTCGCGTACAAATGGCGGCCATTTTGTCCGTCAATTTTGGTCCGATTTTCACGAAATTCCAACTCAACCTTCATAATCATGAAACGGTGATATAATCAAACGTTTTTTTAAATCGGATAACAATTTTGACCTCCAGAGGGACCACAAGCTAAAAAGGGCGATTTTTCGGACAATCAGGGGCCATAATTCAGGAAGTTACGATCCGATTGGCGCAAATATTGAAAGGAACCAAGATCTTTGGGTTATAAACATGCATGTCAAGTTTCATCCAAATCGGTTCAAAATTGTGACCTCTACACTGTTCACAACCTTGATATAACATATTTTCACACTATTCGCGTACAAATGGCGGCCATTTTGTCCGTCAATTTTGGTCCGATTTTCACGAAATTCACCCTCAACCTTCATAACCATGGCACGGTGATATAATCAAACGTTTTTTTAAATCTGATAACAATTTTGACCTACAGAGGGACCACAAGCTAAAATGGGCGATTTTTCGGACAATCAGGGGCCATAATTCAGGAAGTTACGATCTGATTGGCGCAAATATCGAAAGGAACCAAGATCTTTGGGTTATAAACATACATGTCAAGTTTCATCCAAATCGGTTCAAAATTGTGACCTCCACACTGTTCACAACCTTGATATAACATATTTTCACACTATTCGCGTACAAATGGCGGCCATTTTGTCCGTCAATTTTGGTCCGATTTTCACGAAATTCGAACTCAACCTTCATAACCATGGCACGGTGATATAATCAAACGGTTTTTTAAATCGGATAACAATTTTGACCTCCAGAGGGACCACAAGCTAAAATGGGTGATTTTTCGGACAATCAGGGGCCATAATTCAGGAAGTTACGATCCAATTGGCGCAAATATCGAAAGGAACCAAGATCTTTGGTTTATAAACATGCATTTCAAGTTTCATCCAAATCGGTTCAAAATTGTGACCTCTACACTGTTCACAAGCTACAAAACGTCATTTTTCGTACAATCAGGGGCCATAACCCATGAAGTTACGGTCCGATACATGCCAATATCGAAAGGAACCGAGATCTTAGGGTGATAAACCTATATTTCAAGTTTCATTGAAATCGGATAAAAATTGTGACCTGTAGACTGTTCACAAACAATTGTGGACAGACGGACGTCCGGACATCCGTCCGGACGGACGGACGAACAGGGGCGACGACAATATACGTCCACATGAAAATGTGGGCGTATAAAAACGAAATTTTGAACTATAAAAAACTAAACGAAATTGGATCTGTGTTTTAATCAGATTGGTAATTCAGGAGCAAAACAGAAAGAGAAAGTACACCTACCTTCTTTGAGTCGTCTGCTAGTTGTAAGTAGAAGAGCAACAGTTAATTCTGCTACAGCATTAGTTAATACACCTGGTGTAAATCCTACTTTAATATTGTGTTTTTTACAAGCTGCTAAATCAACATGATCATATCCTACTGACATTGTACCAACAACCTTTAACTGTGGTCCTGCAAATACAAAATATATAATATTATCAACCCTATAAAAAGGAACAAAAGCTTTAGAGTCTGGTTATATGGAATGGGATTATGCTTAATTGTCCTAAGACCCAAACCTGCTAAATGAACTGTTGATATTAAAGGGACAATAACACTTTATATGACATAAATAAATGAACATTGTGCATGTTCAGCACATTTTTTAAGTGACCATACCATGTCACTGGTCAGACATTTGTTGATTGCAGGGCAATTATTTCTTGAACTCCAGACTTCGGTGTCGACACGGGAAAAGCCTGGATTTGCTTAACATTGTGTATTAGAAAATAAAATATTTGGCAAAAAAAGTGCGCCTAATACACCGAAAAATATGGTATGTTTGCAGACCCAGGAACCTGGTCAAAAGGGTCAAGCGGCTGTGCCTAAACTCCTCCTTCATATATCAATCTTTATTTAAATATTTGGTTAATACATCTTTAAAATTAAGATCTTATGCATCAGAATTTTATTCTTTTAGGTATTAAGTATAATGAATCTGTGGTGGTGTTATCATGGATCTTATGTATGGGGCGCCGTTTGTAAATTAATTATTTAGCTTTTTATATAGCAAAAAACACTAGATTTAATTTAAATTTATATATATAGTTTAATCTCGACTTTTGTGCAAATTTGTCACTTTAATATTTAAACTAAAAATACAACAAAAACTCAATATTTAACATAATATATATAAATATTTCTTGATTTGTCTCTATTTTCATATTTAACATTTAGCATTGAATATTAAGACCAAAACAAGAGATTTGATGATATATAAATATTTAGCTAAATATTTAGTTAAATGTTTAAACATTTAGCTCAATATATATATTTAGTTACATGTTAAAATATTTAGTTAAATGTCAAAATATTTAGTTACACATTTACATATTTAGCTAAATAATATACATTTAGCTAAATATTTATAGATTTAACTAAATAATTAAATATTTAACTAAATAATTATATATTTAACTAAACATATAGTTAAATTTACAAAGCGCAACCGTACCACGCCGTTTGTAAAATAATTATTGTTGTAAGCGACTTCACACTAAACTATGACGTAGTGTACAACTTTCCATTGACTGCTCATCACAGTATTATCTGGTACCTGAACGCTCAGCTTAGTTCTTACATCCGCAATTCGTTAATAATGCCTACATATGTTTAACGTTGTACATCGATCACTCATCAATATGGTAAGTTCACGACATATTACGGGTTAACGTGTTGGGTACACGTCATCATTTGATGCACATTTTTTTTTTGTGTCGCTTACGATAATAAAAATATTGGCGGGACCACAAATATATATTTAGTTAAATATTTATACATTTAGCTAAACATATATATTTAGCATGATATTTATATATTTAGTTAACTGTTTATATATTTAACTAAATAAATATATTTAGTTAAATGTTTATATATTTAGCTAAATGTTATATATTTAGTTAAATGTTTATATAATAAATATATATATTTAGCTAAATGTTTATATATTTAGCTAAATGTTTATATATTTAGCTAAATATTTAACTTTAGATTTTTCAGTGATTTAGTATTTAGCATTTATACCTACGAGGAACAGCACATTTAGCTATATATTTAACTAAGCGATGTGAAATCAAGATATAACATTTAAAGTTTTTCATAGACCAAAAACTCGACTTTTAGCTACAATATTTTTTGATATTTACATATATGCCATTTTTGTTCTAATATTTATCTAAATATATATATTCGGAGTTAAATCTAATTTTTTTTGCTATAGAAAAAGTTAAATAATTATTTTACAAACGGCGCCCCATACTTATGTATTAAAAGATTCATGGTATTATCTAAATTATATTTTGATTAGGCCGACAATGATTAAATAATGCTATGTTCATGTACCAAGTATGGTTATCTGAATTTGACCTTGGATTACTTCTTTACATTGTTTAGGGGTTAAAACTATACTGAAACATATTCAACAATAGAATATGGTGCAAAGATTTGACACAATTCAATTGAATATAATGTTTATGGTACCGGTTATTACCTGCAGCTAAAATTAATTCTTCATCAATTTTCTCGGTGAGAAGACAAAATATACCATCTTTTCCTTTCACTTGCCGTAACAGTTCGTCCCTTGGTACCGGATCGTCTTGATCCCATTGTGTTACATTACATTCTGTTGCCAGGATTTCCTTGCCTGGTAATGGAACTCTGCGAGTCACATAAACTGACGGCTTTACACTGCTCATGTTCCTTGTGTATTGGTGACAACCACTTGATATACTGGTATTCACTCTTATCAAAATATTTCTTAACCTACATAAACTAGACGAAGTCATACTTTGTTGTCATCTAAAGATAATCTGTATGTTATCAGACATGATATACATTCAGTAAGGACTTCATATTTATCTTATCGGTGGTTTTAGGGGAGCTAACTCTTGCGAATCTCACTGTTTGAAAGTTTGTTTGCAACCCGTGTAAAGTACATGTTTTTGGGAGACCGGGATAAACACATGCTTTCCAAGAAAGTAAATACACGGTGCATTATTATCATTTGCTAGACTCGATATGATTCTTTGAACATTGTAAATGAACATCTTAATGAGAAAATAAGATCTTGCTTACCTCGCTAGAACCAGTATATTATACGTACACAACACGATGTTACCCTGTCCATGGCATCGACCAAGTCGTCTAGAAGACGGAAACGTATTTTTTAACAGCGTGTTGTGTACGTCATACTGGTTCTAGCGAGGTAAGCAAGGTCTTATTTTCTCACTAAGATGTTCATTTACATTGTTCAGGCGTTCACATGAACACGCGGTCGTTTAGCAGTAACAAGTTGCCCAGTAAAATTAACTGGGGCAGATTCCAGTTTCGACATGTATTGAATGGCACGGGACATGAACGTAGTACTGGCGAATGTAACGAGACCTACTATATAAGCTCAGCTCAGTGACGCTAGGCCCTACGTACGCGACGCGAGAATCTGCCCAAACTCTAAAACTACTCTGTCGCAACGTATCATGTATATGATAGCGCACAGTGGCGACAGTAGCCGCCCGTGGATAGTGGGGCAAAGCTGGAGCAAATCCCAAGGTTGAGGTGGCGAAGCCCCCCTCGTGCGTTCCGAAGGTACGAGCGAAATTTTGAAAAACAGATTTCGGTAATGCAGTCTGGCAGTCATTCAGGCATCGGTTGTCAAAATAAATGGAGCCGACTAGCTACGAGAACGTAACTAAAACGTTGAGATATACCGAGGTGCTTGTTATTAGTTACGATTGGACGCCTTTAGTTCCAAGTGCCAAACACAATATCTTTATTAAGTTAATTTTAAACTAGTGTGACATACGCGGCCAAATCTACTGAAACAGCATTCATTTGTCAGCAAATTGACAATAAAGTAAATCAAAATTGATTCGGACATTCATAATTACGGCTTATTACTTCTGCGCAGGTTAGTGCTTTGATTGGTTATTGGCTTTAAAAAAAAACCCCGATGTATATCACTCCCGCACTTGTCATGTTAAACTCATATTCCTGAAGCAATGGCCCGAGAAATCTCTCTCTGGCCATTGCTGGAATAGCGTCTGTTTCTTGAACTTATGCGGGAGTGTCTCTATTCTTTCCGTTCAATGAAAGCTATCACTTAAGTACAGCAACGTGACAGTCCTTCGTTTAATCTGGGTCTTCCCTAAAACTTTGGACAGTGATATTTAAGGTATTAAAACGGTGAAAGTATGTTCGTTTCCAAACAGTATTGTTTACATTTCATTCGACTCGATAGCCTCGTTTGTCACGCAATTAGCTGGCCGGTCACCTCTGGCTTACGGCTGTGGTTTCGAGCCCTGGTGTGAGCGTATGTGGCAAGGAGATAGGGGCTCCTTCTCAACCTCGTGGGTTTCCTCCGGGCACTCCGGTTTCCTCCCACAGCAAAGACCCCTGCGCGTGCGCTAAGATAATGAAAATGGAAAAATAGGACTTGTCTGCGATATCACCTTCGGTGGAAGCGGACGTTAAACACCAAGAACAACAACTAAGAAAATTGGTCAAAATTAAATGGGATATGACGTGCTACTTCTGCACCGACTGAACTAACAAAGACGGGCATACGGCATAAAGTGTGCTTTGTCTACGATATCACCTAGGTAGTCGTTAAACCCCTAGGAACTAATTAATTAATAAAGTGTGCTTTGAGAGACATTTGCCTGGACAGTGGCGCTTCGGACTACCGAATTAAAACTCTCAATGGACATTTTACCTGGACGTCAATATCTACACGGACCTCAGTTTTCGTACCATCCGAACGACTAGACAGTCCGTCCCAGCTCGTTTGGAATATACCTGCCAAACGGGGAACAGAGAATAAGCAGGAAACTGTCCAGTAACTGTTCGGTATACACTGCAGAGTTTGTGGCCATTCGTGACGCTATATCACGGATCTCCCATCAAAAGACTAGTAAGTTCGTCATCCCAAGCGACTCTCTGAGCAGTCTGATTTCAATCCAAAATGACAACTCGGACTCAAGACCAGAAGTCATTTTGGATATCAGGCAGCTGTACCAGATGGTCCTAGAGAAGGGAAGCAAAATAGAGCTCGTGTGGATTCCATCACATGTCAACATTAGAGGAAACGAGTAGGCAGATCGACTCGCCAATGAAGGTCTCAAGGACACAGCACCACTCCGCACCACAGACTACAGCACCACGGAAATCTACAGTATGGTTAAAAGACAGATCAATTCAATCTGGGAATTAAAACTCGTTGAACTTGGCACATACAGATTCCGGCTGGATGACAAGATCTACTCGAAGACAGCGATCAATCACCCTAGAAGAGATATATGCAGACTCACATCGAAACTAAGGGTGAAAGAGCGGCTGCGAGACTACAAACACCAAGTCAGTCTGTGTGTGCGGAGAAGAATGTACCACCAACCATGTCCTGGTAGACTGCGAGGTATACAAGGAGGAGAGAAGGGAACTAGTGAGAATGATGGAGAGCAACAACATACCATTCAACACTAAGAACTTACTCTTCCCGAGACCAGAACTGAAACTGCAAATCTTCGAACAAATCCACGCCCCCTTGGACACGGTTGGACTAAGTAGAATAGTGAAGTAAGAGGGGGCCACGGTTAGACGGGCTCGGCATCTAAACACTAAACTACATAGGGGATTTATACCAAACTGGCAGGATAGTGGAGTAAGGGAGAGTCACGATCAGACGGACTCGGCATCTAAACACTATTCCGTCAAAAAACAGACACCAAACCTACAGAGTGGGACAGTGGAGTAAGGGGAGGTCACGATAAGACGGGGCTGGCACCTAACACAAATCCCACAAAGATGACAGCTACCAAACTAGCAGGATAGTTGAGTAAGGGGGAGTTACGGCAAGACGGACTCGGCACCTAAACACTATTCCGCAAAGGAAGCAGATACCAAACCCATAGAGTTGGATAGTGGAGTAAAGGGAGGCCACGATAAGACGGGCCTGGCACCTAAACATTAATCCCAAACGGTGACATCTACCAATCCAGAAGCAGAAGAGATCATCTACCAAACGATATGTTTTATATTAAATAAAGGGAAGAACTTCCCACTAAACTCATTCCATGGCCTAAGACCAAAATGGAAAGATTGCAAAATCATATTCTAAAAAAACAGGAATCAGCTTCGGCTCTCCTACGTTTTGTCTGCAATATCACTTATGTGGAAGCAGACGTTAAACACCAAGAAGATAGAGGATCTGCTATTTCTAATACCCGGAGCTTTCTGTTTCGGATGAGTTGTACATTGGGGCTTCTTCTCGCAAGTTTATTAGGAAACACTTTTCTACGATATCACCCTATAGGTGGAAGTGGGCGTAAACCCAGGGAACGAACGAACGGATATGAATGTGACAAACGGCTCAATTTAATTTGCAGCTATGTGCATCTCCATGTGTTTAACCTGACAAGATCACCGGGGGGGCTAATGAAAATTAAATTTCGAAAGGGGTACACTTAAGATTTTAAATGAACGAAAAAAAAAACCTTAACTAAGATTAAGTGATCGTTTAGAACTAAGTCGTCGCAACATACTTAGAACCTCGAAATGATTCCACTACTGATGCCTTCTGTCTTACTCCAGCCACAGTGGGGGACCGTCTTAAGGCCTTCTTTTGCGCAAGTTTGGTAGTCATTTGACTACAAAATAGTCACTGGCCTATAACTCCCTTAATTTCCAATTTTACTGAGCCCAAACTATACTGTACATAGCTTAAAGTAGCTAACTCTCTTCCAAAGTCGTACACGTCGAAAACACAAAACACGAATTATTTGTCAATTCAAATCAACATTGATGTTGTTATCTTACCTCGAAAAGGTAGGCTTCTGATATCCAATATTTAAGACAAAATTAATATTTTACCATTGGTACACGAATTGTGTATCATAGTGCGGTTCAGCGTCATTTGTAACAAGTGACCAGAAAGAACGAGGCTGTAGAGCGTGCGCAATACACTGGAATAACCAGACACTAGAAATTTCTTTTCGGTTGAGACTCATGTCGTATTTCGCTGGACAAAACTGATTTAAAATTAGAGTCAAAACCGACACAATTGAATGTAAACCAGTTCATACAATCAGAGTACATTATTATATGCGTTGCGACACATTTGGGTCAATTTCTAGGTCCCAAATATTTTCGATTTAGCTCCTTTAACAAACCAATTCTCATTGAAATAAAGGTGAAACCTTACCGCATAACAATATGATGGTTTAACCCAACTGCTATGCGAAATATTTGTTCAGTTAAAAAGACCGCCATTCCAGAACCACGTGATTTTATATCCACTCTTCGCTATTTGTATTGAAAAAAATTTTCAACTGAACCTTATTTTACTTGCACAAAGAGTCGAATAGTGTATCAATTGCAACCGTAGATAAGAGTTATGGCTGAAAAATGCAGCTATCTTAGTACCCTTTACCTTACTGTGTGTGCGTGTGTGAATTAGCTTTATTTAACGTCCGCTTCCACCGAGGTGATATCGCAGACAATTGCCTTACTGTTGTTGTTCTTGGCGTTTAACGTCCGCTTCCACCGAAGGTAATATCGCAGACATGTCTTATTTTTCATTTTCATTATCTTAGCGCACGCGCAAGGGTCTTTGCTGTGGGAGGAAACCGGAGTGCCCGGAGGAAACCCACGAGGTTGAGAAGGAGCCCCTATCTCCATGCCACATACGCTCACACCACGGCTCGAAACCACGGCCGCAAGCCAGAGGTGACCGGCCAGCTAGAGGTCGAAGCGCGGCACTCTAGACCACTAGGCCACCATTCTGACTACAGACGAGTATCGAATAAGGCCCCGACCCTCAGAACCGGCCGTGGTGAGCCTGGAGGATATATCAGAATGTACCAAAATATATTCTATTTTGCAAAAATTCTCGGCCTCCGGTGGCAGGGAGTAGAGCCCCCCCCCCACACCGCCTTTGCGACAGAGGACCCTCGAAATAATATAGCCTCCGTCATGATTAACCTTAAAACGCCCCTGCTGTCTACAGATAGATCAGAGATGTACCGAGAAGTAGCATTTTAGAATGTAGGTTTGGCCACTTCGGGGGCACCTAAAAAAAGAAGCTATAACGAAGATTGTAGCAGTACCCCAGTCGTTTAACTTTTACTTTTACAATAGTGATATTGCAGACAAATTCAAGGAAAAACCGTTATTTTGAAATCTTTCGATTTGCGGAAAATGGCCTCGGATTGGCTTAGTGAGAATTATCTCTACCTTTTATTGCTATAGCTTGGAGCATAGATGTAATAGGTGTTCGCATTACGACAATCGAGATTAATTTATCTTTCTTGTAGCCGATTTCTTAAAATTGGCAAAGTTTATAATTGTGTGTACGGTATACAATTTGATTTCGTTGGTGATTCTCAAATTCCAATCTTAAGTTGAAGATAATATTCTAGAACGACATTTTAAGCAGTAATTCGTCTGATCTTCCTATTTACAAATTCGTAATTGATGAGATAAAAAGAGGTTATCCCTCATTAGAAAATATTACAGTTTCCGATATAGCTAGTATCAGGTCAAAATTTCTATTTTAAAACTCATATGATTTGTTAATGTTTTAAAATATTTATCCGAAACTTGCGTAAACACAGGGCACTGCTGTATACGGTGAAAACCAAAAATCTGTAATTCCTATTTTCAATCACTTCCTAGAAATAGGCAATCAATTTGTCAGGTTTTGATACCCGTAAAGGAGTTCACTGTTCAACCAATTGTAAGAATGGAGGATAATGTTGTATCTTCTGGGATATATAATGTAAATACATTTTGGCATGTTAGTAGCCCCAAAATTGTTTCCTTATTGATCAAGTATGGCTAGTATATGAAAGACGTTTTTGTTAAACATGACTTTATTCATTCAAATGATCGTTTGATAATCGGGCCGAGCCGCCGAAAGTCTGTTGGTCCAAAAACCGGTAAAAGATGATAGGTAAATCCATGTCCATATTTAAGATGTCACATACCGGATGTAGAATGTGTTTCGTCGACACAGTTAACCAATCAACGAGAATTGCTTTTATTCATATTGCACCTTTAAGTAAGTCAATCAATATACCTCTACGTTTTGCAGACTGATCTGATGGTAAATGAAATTTTAGAGCATTTGATTATATTTGACTGTAGTGTTATTTCAATCCTGTCCTTCCATGCATTAGGACCTCCAATTATGTGTCTAAAAATGTTCATAATCAAATGATAAATAAATTGTTGTCAAGCAAAACATTTGGAGGCGTAGCCGGGGTAGGCCACGTCTCGGCCGATCAGAAAACTGTATTTGTCTCTACTTACCATTTATTGAGATTTTGATAATTTTAAAACACATAATGTATCGATATTCTCTTCAATTCAAGGAATTGTAGTGATCGAGGTTAATTCTATATTATATGTACCAAGTCCCACTTGGTGTTCCAAGGCGTCCGCAATTAATACCAATGTTACCTATTTAAAGTCTAATGCATAATCTGACCAGTAGCCACGTCAAAACAAAACGGCTATATATAGGTGAAATCCCACTGGTAGTGCGGGACTCCGTTGAAAGATGGAAGTAGTTCCAGTTATCCTGACGGACATCTGAATTGTACAGGGCAAAATCACAACAGAATATTGCATTTGTAATTTGCGTTGTCATTCTATTCAACGGGGAATTGTATATTTGTTGTATGCAGTGATTTTATTGATATCGGTCATGACTAGGGGTAGTTCAGCTCTGAACGTAGGTCTCATGACACTCGTCCTATTGAATTCTAGTGAAAAAACTTTCACTTCCCAGTACTTTTTACTGAGCAACTTTTCACTGCTAAACGGATGTGTGTCAATCCCTGTGGACGCCTTGTGAAAAGAACTTTTAAGTGAGAAAATAAGTCATTGCTTACTTTGCTATGTACAGTCAGTATGTGGGATACAATTAGTGAATTACAATTAGTGTAATGCTCAAATTTAGGTTCGATTTCAGTAACGCACCTTTACCTGTCCCCCCGTGATTGTATAGATACTTAAATTTTTTAAAACCAAATTTCAGGGTTCTAACCCTAACCCAAACCCTGGTAGAAGTGTGTATCGGTACTGAAACAGTGCCCAAATTTACATCACTCGACCGTATTAGACAAAACAAAATTTGATAATCAGGGGAAACAATTTGAATGTTTGAAAAATATAGATTGTGTTTGGGCTAGGCAAAGCAATAAATGAATGAAGATTCACTATTTTGTAAAGATTCCAATTCCCCTCTAGTCTGCTTTACCACTTGAAGTTTCATTTTGTCATCATATATGGTCAAGTTGCGAAAATTCTTGTGACCATATAGCAATGAAAAGTTGCCCAGTAAAATTGACTGGGAAAGCTTTTTGACAAGGGTTCAAAAGTACGGTTCCTTAACGTACAGGGCGGATGTTATCAGGCTTGTTCATAACTGAACTAATCTAGAGTAGAGATTATAATTTTTATACGCCCACATTTTCATGTGGACGTATATTGTCGTCGCCCCTGTTCGTCCGTCCGTCCGTCCACAATTGTTTGTGAACAGTCTACAGGTCACAATTTTTATCTGATTTCAATGAAACTTAAAATGTAGGTTTATCACCCTAAGATCTCGGTTCCTTATGGTAGTGGCATGTATCGGACTGTAACTTCATGGGTTATGGCCCCTGATTGTACGAAAAATCACGTTTTTTAGCTTGTGAACAGTGTAGAGGTCACAATTTTGAACCGATTTGGATGAAACTTGAAATGCATGTTTATAACTTAAAGATCTTGGTTCCTTTCGATATTTGCGCCAATCGGATTGTAACTTCCTGAATTATGGCCCCTGATTGTCCGAAAAATCGCCCTTTTTAGCTTGTGATCCCTCTGAAGGTCAAAATTGTTATCCGATTTAAAAAAACGTTTGATTATATCACCGTTCCATGGTTATGAAGGTTGAGTTCGAATTTCGTGAAAATCGGACGATAATTGACGGACAAAATGGCCGCCGTTTGTACGCGAATAGTGTGAAAATATGTTATATCAAGGTTGTGGACCTTATAGAGGTCACAATTTTGAACCGATTTTGATGAAACTTTACATGTATGTTTATAACCCAAAGATCTTGGTTCTTTTTGATATTTGCGCCCATCGGATCGTAACTTCCTGAATTATGGCCCCTGATTGTCCGAAAAATCGCCCTTTTTAGCTTGTGGTCCCTCTGGAGGTCAAAATTGTTATCGGATTTAAAAAAACCTTTGATTATGTCACCGTTCCATGGTTATGAAGGTTGAATTCGAATTTCGTGAAAATCGGACCAAAATTGACAGACAAAATGGCTGCCGTTTGTACGCGAATAGTGTGGAAATATGTTATATCAAGGTTGTGGACCTTATAGAGGTCACAATTTTGAACCGATTTCGATGAAACTTGACATGTATGTTTATAACCCAAAGATCTTGGTTCCTTTCGATATATTTGCGCCCATCGGATCATAACTTCCTGATGTCCCCTGATTGTCCGAAAAATTGCCCTTTTTAGCTTGTGGTCCCTCTGGAGGTCAAAATTATTATCCGATTTAAAAAAACGTTTGACTATATCACTGTTACATGGTAGTGAAGAGAGAGTTTGAATTTCGTGAAAATCGGACTAGAATTGACGGACAAAATGGCCGCCATTTGTACACGAATAGTGTGAAAATATGTTATATCAAGGTTGTGGACCCTATAGACGTCACAATTTTGAATCGATTTTGATGAAACTTGACATGTATGTTTATAACCCAAAGATCTTGGTTCCTTTCGATATATTTGCGCCCATTGGATCATTACTTCCTGAATTATGTCCCCTGATTGTACGAAAAATCACCCTTTTTAGCTTGTGGTCCCTCTGGAGGTCACAATTATTATCTGATGTAAAAAAATATTTGATTATATCACAGTTACACCGTAGTTATTAGAGTTCGAATTATGATTTTCTGATGATTACTTAAAATGCAACAACTCTTGTTGACTGCCCGGACGATTTGGCTGCTGTGTGGGCGTATGTTTCGTTGCCTGGCAACCTATTTTTATCCAATTTTGATGATAATTAAGATGTATGTTAACAACCCTAGGATCTTTGTTCATTTCAAAGTGTGACTTCCTGAATTATGGCCCCTGACGGTACAAAAAGTCGTCCTCACGAAAAATCTGGTGACGTCGTCATCACCCTTTGGGAAGTCATTGACACCTGTTAGAGAAGTCGTCAACAACCTTTGGTGGAGTTGTCCACACGACTTAGTTTAATTTTGGGTTGTAGAAATACGTTTGTTAAGTCATTCACATGACATAAACCCCATTTACATTACAAATTTTAAGTGTGCCAGGTACCGTTCCTGGTACGGCACCGTTCATTTTTTATACGCCCACATTGACTTCAAATTTATACACAGTGTTTACAGTCATGAGACGAAGACGTCTATAGATTTTCAGCAATATCCAATAATTAATGCCAGAGTTATAGCCCTTGATCACTTCAAAAAATCCTGTGGATGCTCTAGAGGCTAAAGTTAATATCCGATTGACTTTAAATTTACATACAGTGTTTAAGGTCATGACACGAAGAAGTCTATTGATTTTCAGCGATTTCGATTAATTACTGCCAGAGTTATCTCCCTTGACAACTTCAAAAAATCTTGTGATGCTATTAAGGTTGCAACAATATCAAATTCTGATATCGCCATTAATCATGATAACTGCTTTTGGAATTATCGCGATAAATAAAAGTCTACGATTATCAATTTAATCACGATAATTCTCTTTATCGTACAGTACTAACTTAACATTGAAATAAACATAATATTTTCAGTCTTGTTAACCGGGGATTTGCCGCACCGTTGCTACGGTACACCGATGTCGCGTGCGGCTTTGTTTACAAAATGTGTTTCGGGAACTTTCTCTCACCGATTTTTATTGTATAATTTTACAAGTAGTAATTAAACTATTATTTCGAATTCGATCCGGCCCCCGCACCGGTGAAAATGAACTTTGGATTTATTGCACCGACCTCCACCCAAAAAAATCCTAAAATACCGGGGATTGCGATTATTCAACTTTGGCCGATACGATATCACTTGAAAAAAAATAATCGCGATAATGCGGCATCCCCGGGGTATCGCTGCAACCTTAGATGCTATAGAGGCCAAACTTTTCATCCGATTGACTTCAGATTGATACACAGAGTTTAAGGTGTTGAAACGAACAAGTATTTTGATTTTTAATGAATTTCTATAACTGAACAGCTAAATCTGTGATATTAAATGTTTTGTATGCTAATTGTTAGTGTTGGGCAAAACTTCTTAAAAAGCAAACAAATTTTAATGATTTTCTGATAATCACATAATGAGTTGTTACTCTTAATCAGATTTTAGTGTATTACCGAAAAAAATAAAAATATGCGACAACCCTTGTAAGTTGTTGACTGCCCGGACGATTTAGCTGCTGTGGTCGTATGTTTCGTTGCCTGGCAACCTATCTTTTGTAGTGTAAACGGGTCAAACACAAGCGTGCCGTACTGAATACCGTGCCAATTTGGCCCACTGAAGTGAGGTGGTCTCGGAACCGTGCCAAGAACGGCTTGCTTTAAATTTTCGTAGTGTAAACGTTAACTGGTCTGAGCACAGATTACTGCGCATGCGCCAAATGAACCTTTACCTTCACTCGGCAATCCTCGACATATTCCGGAACCTACATCTAGTCTCGGCTGTATGGCAGTAAGTGATATTTACCTACGTCCATACATTTACGATGCTGCTACCGGTTTGCTTAACAGGAAAACTTGACGCTATTACAAACAAACAAGACATCATGGGCGCAGCCATGTTACATCCGGCACCTTTAAAGTAGTTCTAAGACACCATGGGCGCAGCCATGTTTCATCCGGGACCTTTAAAGTAGTTCCAATATGGCGGAATTAGTCATACTGCCGAGACTAGATGTCGAGATTTGCCGAGTGCCTTAACCCTTTTTCCCGCGAACTTTGACAGCTCTGTCAAAATGCCTACAAGTACCAAAATCAACCGCCATAATTGTTTTCATCCGAGTAACTTGGTTAGGGACTAAGATTAACTTTTCTGTGAAGAGTCCCACATTTGGCGTGATTGGCACGGTTCCAAGACCGGTAATGTAAACGGGTCAATTTCTTGAAATTTATCACGGCCTAGTACTGTGCCCAGTACGGTATGCTTATCATGACCAAGTGTAAACGAGGCTATAGTTTACGTTAGGGACACAGAAGTTATTCTGTAATAGTTTTGCATTATCATCATTGCTCTATGCTAGAGCGGGCCCGTTAATCAATAAACAAGAAAGTAAATCATTTTATTCAATAAATAACAATTTCATAACAAATTCAATTTATTATCAGTTAATACTGTTCTAACTGTTCCCATATTTTAAAAATTTTCCCTGCTGTTGACTCAAATTTCGTCCTGTCTTCTCTTGAATTTATTTTCTGAAACAAGTGCCGTTTTTGATTCATCATGAAGTAGTTTAGGCAATCCATGTTTTCTGTATATATATATACCCGTCGAAGTGAGTTAAATTTAGCCAATCTTTAAGGGGCGGCATGTTTAATCTTCAGATCTGCAAAAAAGAAGAGGGTGTTTGAGGAAAATATATATTTTTTTTAATGTCCCACAATGTAATCATTCAAGCGAAATCATTGACTTCTTTTTTTTAGAAATAGAAAATATCAAGGAAAACAAAGTGTCGTCCCACTGAAAATATGATCATATAAAATCAAAGTTTAGAATCTATACAAGTTAAAACAAGACTGATAAGAGCTTTTATAATTACCTAACGAGGCATTGTGTAATATCCCATTATTTGTCCCATTACTTAATCTCAATTGAATTGTTCTTGTTTTATAGCCCTTCAGTAGTCTGACTAGAAGTTATCATTCATGCTTCAATGCCTTTTATGAAGGTTTGAAAACTTTTAGAGGTGGAGCAGGTAGTGAGTGACATGTGGTAACAGTATTTAACAGAAAAACATAACATATACATTTCTCAACATAGCAACTGATTTTACTCCTTGAGGTCATCATGAATAATTCAGATATCTCAAGTTTTATGTGCGGTTTGTTGGATAAATATAAAGTTCTGAGAGGTATGTATAACGTACAATGATTTGGATGAAATTTTCACTTAACGCATAGATAAGTTATTAAATATTTAGATGAAATTTTAATGTCACACTGTTACAAATTTGAAGTAATAACCAGTAAGCCTATATTACATTATGTATTAAATGATTGTTATGCAACATGCAGTTAGTATTGTGATATTATGATTTTAAATTACCGGTAATGCCCCGACTGAAATAGCCTGAGAAACATGCACAGTTGACAAGTCACTCAAAACATTATTTAAGGCCTGATAACGGAAAGCACATGAACTGGATCACCCCCAAACTTTTTAAAGTCGTTCTGAGAAGCTCTCTTTATTATCTATTATCTTTATGTCCAAATCAGACAGGGTTGGATCACTTCATTTAATGTAAAATGTCAACCTGTAATTAATACAGCTTTTAGATGTGTCATCGACAGGTTGTTGTACAGTACATGCAAATTAGAGTGAAATATTTCTGACTTTCATTTTTGTTTTATTGTATTATTTGTATTCCCCCAATTAAGTTTAAATATTGATTATATTATTATTTCATTAAAAAGCTGGTTACTTCACATCGAATTCTTGTATTTTTTACTTTTTTATATGTTTCAAATTTTGTTAGTGATATTGGATAAGCTTAAAGACCACATCAAATGATTTGAGAATTTTATACGTACAGGTACTCAATAGTTAAAAAATTCATTTTACGGCAAGTTCAAACTAATCTGATTAAAATTTATTCAGATATTTACGTTTTAGTATCCGACTGCCAAAAACGGTTTTCAAATTTTCAATTACAACCTTAATCTGGTTGATTGGCTGGTGACATCACAGGCACTACACATAGTATACACATCATCTATACAATATATCACTGCCCGTGCAATATACACACAGCCAGTTGACACATGTGTATTAGTTGGTCCAATAAACATTTGACTGCCGTAATCATTAACGCGTAATTATTAACATGTAAGCTGCATATCACTATATCAGTCAAAGCATTTTCAAAAGCCGACCTTTCTCGTCTTGAGTTGTAATAGATTATATATTTGTGACAAGAATATTACCGAGTGTATTTCAAAATGCCATATTACCTTAGGTTATTGAGAGTTGTGGAAATTCCAGCAAGGGAAAGGGGAATACCGGCGTTTCATAAATTTCCCAAGGATGAAATCGTACGGATAGAGTGGAATGGGTTTGTAAACAATTCAAATCCTGATTGGCAACCTACAGTCACAACAGTGATATGCAGTGAATATTTTAGGAACGATTGCTTAGTTACCTATACACACCCGGTGTGTGTATTTATTAACGCCTGACTGATTCCATAACCCCCTAATTAAATAAAACAATTGACTACGGAATAATTTGTTTTGTAATACATTTTAATTCAAGATCCATTTTAAAATTTGTTTCATTATGTACGGCCGTTCTGTTTTTTCAAATGCAAAATTAATTCAACAAAAATAATGAAAATGATTAACCAATTTAAAAAAAAATAACAAAAAAAGAGATCCTAATAATTTGTTTTGTAATACATTTTAATTCAAGATCCATTTTAAAATTTGTTTCATTGTGTACAGCCGTTCTGTTTTCTCACGGCAGCGATTTTAATACACTCTACCATCGTGTACAATCTAAACAATTAGAGATACATTTTTGTCAGTATTGTGGTTCTAATTTAGAAGGGTAATTATCATTTTTTTGTTACGCCGGCCAGATCAATTTGTAATAATGAATATCAAATACACTTGATCAAATGTGTAGTTCCTGGTTCCTTTTGATGAGTGATTAAACTTAATTAAAAGTTAAATGATGTTAGACATTATCTTATCAAAAATGTATATCCATCGAATGATTTATATTTAGATATTGTTTAAACACCAATCAACAAATAATACGAGGCTACTTTATTACAAAAACATCTTTGAGCAAAGAAAAAGATAATTACTTAATCAGCATTCTTAATTACTTTATGACCTAATCACTGTTCAAATTTAGTCTGATTGATTAATGACAGGTATTAACAACACTACAGTTGCAATACACAAAGATGGTTAGGTGACCCTTCTCAATCTGTTAATTCTAACGTATATTGAGATATTTTTTCGTATTTCATTTTTACGGTTTATTTCAGAGTAATAAAGTTAAATTCGCAAGCAGAAAGAAAGGCGCCGTACGTCGATAATGGATCGTCATTTACAAATCTTGTTTCAATCACGTTTGACGTTTATGATATATTTTGCGTGACCACATCTTTTAACTCCTATACTCCTTTACTCGGGGAACTTCGAACCACAATACTCTTCTGACGAAAATGTATCTGGAATCGTTTGGACTGCACACGATGGTAGATTGTAATAAAATCGCTGCCGTCAGTCAGGTGTTAATGAATACACACGCCGGCTGTATATAGGTAATTAAGGAATAAACATTCCGAATATGCATTCGGTCACTGTGACGTCACTGGCGTCTGAGGGGATTAAGAGTGTTTTCAATAATTGGCAAAGTCGTTTTTACGAGAGGTCTGTTTTTACGACTTTGAATGAAGATAGCTGAATTAATTTTAGTTGGATTGATGTGAATTTGCCGTAAAGTGGATAAAATAACCATGGACTGCTCACATAGAGGAATTTTCAGGGCCATTTTATGTGCACTTTAAGTGAAGTAAATGTAGGTCTTAGGATTATGATAATCACATGGTTATGTTAAGGGTCAATAATGCGTAAAGGTGTTTTTGTGTCTTCTTAAATCTTATACCTTATTTATCCTAAAAATAGCTTTAATCTGTGCATGTAATATGATAAAAGGCAGCTCAGGTTTTGAATTATTTGTGTACAGTAATCCTTTTCAATGGAAAATGAGAAATGTTAGAAGTATTTGTGTACAGTAATGCTTTTCAATGGAAAATGAGAAATGTTAGAGAGGTTTCACATACCCCCTCCTTTTTATAATTATACCCCTATCAAATACAAAACTGGTGGATTGATTATCAATATTATATAAAGATGACAAGAACTATCTTATCTGTACAAAGCAATCTAAACAAAATATATGCGCATGAACAACATCAATGACACACCTAAGGTGAAATAATTTCTTTTCATTTTAATGAAAGTAAATCATCCCAATCTTCACATACACAATTTGATATTTGATGAAATTTTTCAAACAAATACAGTCTGGTATTAAAAATGTGCATGTCCTCGAAATTCAACAGAAATTAGATATTGAACATATATATCACTATTAACTTAAGTATAAGAATCATCAATGTATAGCCGCAATATAGATTTTAAATTTTTGTACTGCCACATTTCAGTATGGGTCCCACATTTTACGGTGGGTGTATTATGTTGTCACCTGTCTGCCTTCAACAGTTGGCTTGTGAACGCGATAGGGGCTACTGATTGAAGTATCGCAGTCATGTGATGACAAACCCTATCGATAATCAATGTTCCGGGGCCTTTCTTGCAAGAGTTATGCCCTCTATTCTGATAACCTTATGAGTGCCGTGGATGCTATAATTTTTATACGGCCACATTGAAATGTGGTCATATATTGTCGTCGCCCCCGCCCATCCGTCCGGCGTCCACAATTGCTTCGCTCTAGAGGCTAAAGTTATTATCCGATTGACATTAAATTTATACACAGTGTTTAAGGTCATGAAACGAAGAATCCTATTGTTTTTCAGCGATTTCTGATAATAACTACTAGTACTAGAGTTATGGCCATTGATCATTTCAAAAAATCTTGTGGATGCTCTAGAGGCCAAAGTTAATATCCGATTGACTTTAAATTTATAAACAGTATTTAAGGTCATAACCGAAGAAGCCTATTGATTTTCAGCGATATCCGATAATTACTGCCAGAGTTATGGCCCTTGATCACTTCAAAAAATCTTGTGGATGCTCTAGAGGCCAAAGTTAATATCCGATTGACTTCAAATTTATACATAGTTTTTACAGTCATGAGACTAAGACGTCTACTGATTTTCAGTGATTTTCAATAATTACTGCCAGAGTTAAGGCCCTTGATCACATCTAAAAAATCCTGTGGAAGCTCTAGAGGCCAAAGTTAATATCCGATCGACTTTAAATTTACACACAGTGTTTAAGGTCATGAGTCGAAGAAGCTTATTGATTTTTAGAGATTTCAAATAATTACTGCCAGAGTTATCTCCCTTGATAACTTCAAAAAAATATTGTGACGTTATAGAGGCCAAACTTATCATCCGATTGACCTCAGATTGATACACAGAGTTTAAGGTGTTGAAACGAACATGTATTTTGATTTTCAATGGATTTTGATAACTGAACAGCTAAATCCATGATATTAAATGTTTCATGTATATATTAATTGTAAGCGTGGGGTAAAACTTTATAAAAAGCAATCAAATTGTAATGATTTTCTGAGATATCTAATATTCCACATTTTTCCGTTCCAGAGTTATCTCTCCTTTGCTATAAACCTTGTGTATGTGATTAAGACTGCAGGTTTATATGGATTCAAATGTTGTGAACAACCAAACTTTCCCTTCAAATAAGCTGTTGTCTGTGGCAATCCTTTTTCTAGATCTAGCTGCTATGCGGGTGTTATTTCCACTCTTTGTGTGGCATGTGGCTATCTTTATTTAGTTTATAGGCTCACTATAATAAACTTATTTCATTAAAACATAATGTCTTTGATTTTTTAATACAAATTTGTTGGTTTCATAATTTGCTCAAAATTGACAAAATAATATTAATGATATGGGCACCTTTAACTCAAAGTTGAAGTGAGATAGTTACAGTGACTCATCTCATATTTATTGTTAATAAAATAACAACATCTAATTCTCAACATAGTGAGTATGGAAGATTTTATATATCTTGCATTTTTATCATATAATTATCTGTTTGTATGTAATTTTATATTGTGACAATTTGTGTTTTATTGTAAAGCACATCTGAGCAGTGAGCATTGCTCTGCAGTGCAAGATGGATGCTGTATAAATAGCTTTTAATAATAATAATATATTTAGCATTTACTAAGGCCACAAAAAGATTTAATTGTGCTTAAAAAATATTTTATCCTTTGAAGTACAGTTTATAATATGGCCTGCGGTCAATCAGTCAAGTGAATCCATTTTAAGTAATGGTCTCTGTGTATCAAAAATCTTCCATTGTGACAAGGACAGAAAAGGTGACCATGTAAAATGTCAAGTCCATTCCTTACAAGATGCTAAGGATAGAAGGGAATGTAAACATATGGTATTTCCTAGCAAAGAACATATAGTATCATATAAAATATGAAACTTATCTCAGTAAAACAATTTCTGGATGTCGTCACCTGAACAATTGACTTTGACAGACGGGACAATAAAGATGCATTATGGGAGATGAGATAAAGAGATGGCAGTTCTCACTATAATAGTTAAAAACTAGATAGTGTGAAGGTAATTTGCTGAAAATTTCAGACAAATTGATCCACTATTAGCCGAGAATAAAGTGAGTGAAATATTCACCTAGACTCGGTCATCATTACTAAAATCATTAATATAAACAGTCCCTATTATCCACGTGATTGATTTAATTATCAATGGCTGTTAAGAGGCATATAGGAATTTAATCCGCCAACATCAAAGGCTAGCCTTGACTTCAAGAGTTTATTATGGTATGGATAAGTTAATTAATGTCGAATTGATTATTTAGATAACATTTCAGGCCTAAAGAAAGACCTGTTATAAGTAGATTTTGCTCTTGCATAATGCTATTTTAATTTGCATCCATTTTTTCAAGGCTATTTTTTCTTTCGAGAATCTTAAGAGGATTTTCATATATGCAGTCTGTGGAATCCTTCGAATATTAATTAATAATACTGTCCGAAAAACAAAATTGTATTTATTGTGTTAATCTTAAATACCAAACAAACAGATGCCTTAACTTTACCCTCAATGTAACTATATTCTCTGCACAATTTATTACTAGTTTATGTGATACCAACATGCTTTATCATTAATCCAGCATGTAACAATTTCTCCATTCAGTCAGAAATCAATTAAATTATTTTTGTGAAAATGTGACATAATGTTGAAGCCGAGTATTGGTTCGATTTTGTTTGCCTGTGAGTGGCTGTAGGGTTTAGATTACAGTATGCGCGAATTGGGTTTAGATTGACTGCAGGGTTTAGATTAGAGTATGATAGGCCTTAGGGTTAAGATTAGAGTAAGATTGACTTTAGTTATATGCTGATATAAAAAGTACCGGTGCTTGTATTGCTAAGGTCAGGATAGAAGAGGACAATAAATAAAACCATTTCACAAACACTAATATGCTGTAAATAAATACCAATTCTGTGGTAGAAAAGTAATGAAAACAATTAAAATGTAATTGTTATATATACAAAAAAGATGGTCAGATCAGTCAATTTTAACTTTGGCCATTTAAAGTTTACATTGTTTTTGTACCACATACTGTAGTGTTGGTACATAAAGTAATAATAATTACATCATTTTATATCTTTCTTTGTGAAGCTTTGGTTTATTTTCAGACATACTATACATTGTAATGACACCAGTCTGCATTAAGATAGAACACTTTATTTTGCTTTTTAGATTAAGGTGTACAATTTAGCTTTTTTTTTGGACAGTTAAACATATTTTGGTTTCTAATTTTGTAGGTAAGACTTGTACAGGAGAAGAATTTTGGGATGTAGCCGTCATAACTACAGCTGATCAAAGTCAGAAGAAAGCTTATGAAATTCAGATAGAAGAGAAAAGGACTAGAAATGAATTACCATCAGATTTACCTTTAATTGTTGTGGCTGACCCTCCAGGGGTTAAAATAGGTACGATTCTGTTTTATTGCTTAATTGGTTACCTGAAAGTGTTGTTTTGCTTTGGGTATCGTATTCATATTTTTTATACACCTCATTGTTTACGAGACACAAAAGTGTATTATTTTAACAATTTCTGATAATTATTTTCTTCTGAGTTATGACAATTTGACCACATGCTGCTGATGGGAAATTTATACACACAACATGACACCTATTGATTTTTGATGCAAAAAAGACCTAGAAGTCTATTAAATTTGAATTGCTTCATGAAAATGGGACAAGCTTTGTTTTGTTGCCTGGCAACAGTCCCTATTTCCTTAAGTCAATATTACAATCTTTCAATAAAAATGAGTAATGCGTCATTTATGCCATATGTTTTAGAACCACAATGCTTGAATAATAATACATGACCTTGACCTCCATATCAAAACTACTTTAAATATGCTATTTCCTGAGATTAATTAATTACAAAGATAACTTTAGTAGTTTGAGCATTCACAATTTTTTTTCAAAATTTTCATGGGCAATTGTAATATAACTTTTGTGGTCAAGGACAACTTTCAGAAACCTGTCAAATTCAACTGTCTCATGAACAAATTTATGATATTTTTGGCCTCGAAAGTTTACAGAACTGCTCAAGGGTAATAACGACTCCAATTGAAAATCATAAAAGATACATCATGTAAGTGCTAAATGGCCTATTGTTGATTGTACGAAAACCACCTACGAGGCTACATAAAGTTTGAATTTGGTGAGGTATCTGTTCATATTGAAAAATGCCGGCGTAATTTCTTTCATCAGTAGAACCATATTTTCAAATAAAATAATACTTGAGATCAGCTGAAGCAAAAGTTATTTTAATAGCTTTAAATAAAATTGTGTGTGAAATAATATAAAGAGTTTCCTTTAGTAAATCTTTGTTTTTACCTACATTGTATTTCAGGAAATGGTGGTTCTACATTGGTAGCGTTGGAATTATTGTATGAGAAATATGGTCCGAAACTATTTGAGTTAAAAATAATGATCATACATGCTGGAGGATGGAGTCAACGTATGCCCAATGCCAGTATCTTAGGCAAGATTTTTACAGCTCTACCCCATGGTGAACCTGTCTATCAAATGCTGGATATGAAACTAGCTATGTATTGGCCGTTTGTCAAACGCATGAAAGCAGGTGTCTTCATTGTATGTGCTGATGATATCTTGACATATAACTTGGGATCTGATTCCAATTGGTCTGTATCCGAATATGGGTTTACAGCCTTAGCTCATCCGTCCACGATGAAAATGGGAAACACACATGGTGTTTACGTTGTCGCTGATCCAGACAAGATTGATAAATCCAAACACATTGTGGAGGCAGAATGCTTAGAGATTCTTCAAAAACCATCTGACAAGAGAATGGAAGACGCAGGGGCTGTTGTCACTGGAGAAGGGGTTCATGAATTTGCTGATGGCATAACTGTTGAAGGGCGAATGGTATACACTGATAGCAGTTTTTTCTTTGGGGTAGATGTCATCAAAAAACTTCTCGGCTTGAAAAAAGAGCTGGGAGCCTTAACATGTGAAATTGATGCTTATGGTGATTTTCTTCAAGCACTTGGACCAAGAGCTAATGGAAAGTACATCACCAACACAGCAAATATCAGTGAAATGACACAAAACCTGACGGAATGTCGTCTGAAAGTATTTCAGGTGCTTCAAAATACCGATCTCCATCTAATTCTCATGCATGCTTCCAAGTTCAACCACATTGGTACAACACATGAATATCTTCATCACTTGTGTCAGGACAGTTCCTTCAAATCTCAATTGTGTCTGGAATCTGCTGTCTTTAACAAATGGCAGGAAACACCTGCCTCTCCAGAAAAGAAAAGAAAGAAGTTGGATCCCATAATTGATAGTTGTGTTATGCATTCGTCTTTGTTGAAATCATCTGTGATTCAAAGTCAGAGTGTTGTTGAATATTGTGAGTTTGATCGACCGGTAAATATTGGAACTAATAGTATAATCAGTAACTGTCAATTGCTAACCTCTGATAAATTGAATACATCAGTGCTGGAAATTCCATCTCATATATTCATACATACAGTTGCAATCTGCTCAGAGACATTTTCCAAATATGTTACAATCTTCTTTCAAATTGATGACAACTTGAAAAAAGCTGTAGCAACAGCTGATATATTGAAGCTACCTTTCATGAAATCCAATTTAGAAAATGTTGCTCAGGCTATAGGTGTTGAAACTTTTGATACAACATGTATAAATGGTCAGTGTTCACTGTGGAATATTAAATTATTTCCTGCAGAAAATACCATGACCACATCATTTCAAAAAGCCCTTGAAATGATATCTTGTATAAAAAGTAAGTCAAAATCATTGAATAATAAATTGTCCTCACCTTTGTATTCCTTCTCAGACTTACTCAAATACAAAGATGTTAGTACAATGATCAAGTATCGACAATCCTTGTTTAAACTCATTGAAAATTCCATGAAATAAGTATTTGCTGTGATGTAATTTATTGATTTTGCTCAAGATATGAAATATAACAAGAGATGAATTATTAAGAAATTAATTAAAGGTGAAAATGTCTAGTACTTAAAACTCCACATTTTAAATATAGCCTATTGTTAATATCCCTGATCATCATGTGGGGGATTTTGAATCCCTTGCATACAGTTATGTTGTCTTAGTAGAATCTCCATAAGGAATATCAGTTTAAAATTATTCAAGTCAATTCAGTATTTACAAAGATGTGAAGGAACAATTCAAAAATTTATCCACATCCAACATCCATTGCAGATGATATAAACTAACCACCACCACCTATTAGTATTGTATAAAATGTTTTAATGATACATATTTATCCAAGTTTTGTGTGCTTATTTTGCCTTTTGTTAATTTCTTAGTTTGAAGTTGTTAGACAAGTTGTGGTTTAAATTACCGGTGTGTTCTCGATTAACAAATAAGTATGCAATGTGGGAAAAGTAAATGCTGGTATATGAGTACCCCCTCCTATAATTGCTAATCAATAATAATTTTCAAGCTATTATAAGTGATTATTTGCTCCACTGATTTAAGATCTTTTAACATCATAAAAATCTCACCCTGCCCTTGTTTTTGAGTGTCTTACTAGTCTTATTGAGTATAGAGTAGTTCGATCCTCGTTTCGACGGAGAAAGTCTCTCAAGATTTTCCAGTCTTGTTCCCTTAGAGATGCTGGGAATAAAGTTTTGTTTTTCAGTGGGACAAAATCTCAAGGTCCATTCGTGTACATCAAAGAACCCTTTATAGCTGGAATTTGATGAATAATATGCTGAAAAGCCACTGTCTTGCATGCCCGTCTTCATAGTAAGACGTTAAAACACATTTCATGTGTTAAATAATAGTAATTGCTCAAAAATATTGATGCAATAATATCTGTTTATGTTTAGATAAATCTAGGAATATTTAATAAGCTTATAAATAACTGAAATAATTAGAGGTTTATTGTTAGTGGTAGGAGATTGGTATATTTTATAGGTCAATAATGATTTTGGTGGTTGGTTTGGTTTACTTAAAAATCGAACATGCTTACTAGTAACAGACAATTTTATGGATAACATTCACCAGGTTTATTAACTGCAACGTTTCAATAAGGAAACTCTCAACGTTATCATTGAAACGTTGCAGTTAATAAACCATAAAACTGTCTGTTTCTATAATATCGTTTTCACTAAATGCCTTTTAAAGATGTTATGCTTACTAGTGTTATTAAAAATTATATATTTACATTTTAACAATTTAAATGAATTAAGATATCTTTGATTTATGTCAAAAAAAATATTGAAATGGTTTGGTATAGTCTAATAGTTAGTTTACTAATTTTAGCTTTATATTATGTTAGTTTACTGTGCTGACAGTTGACTGTGAACACAAATCAGTTTTATCACAATAGATGTAAAATTTCATGGAAGACAAAT
Source organism: Patella caerulea (assembly GCA_036850965.1). Taxonomy (NCBI): domain Eukaryota; kingdom Metazoa; phylum Mollusca; class Gastropoda; family Patellidae; genus Patella; species Patella caerulea. The sequence goes on from JAZGQO010000011.1 coordinate 23,488,512, forward strand.
TGTTATCTCCAAAATAAATCAACATTGAATTCAAAGGAAATCAACAATCCTATTTTGACTCAAATCAAAGAGGTGTATTAATTTTAATGCTTGGTTGTATTTTATGAATGTTTTATGTATTATGTTTGACTCAGGGGGGCATACACTATACAAATAAAATATGAGCATTTATACTCATATATTTTTAGGACCAATCTTTGGGGTGTATAAATGACACATTTTACATTATCACGAAATACAGCTGTTCTTTCACTGTAGAGATTATAATATTTTTAATGTTTTTTTTTAACTCTGAATTAAATCTACATGTTTTTATAATGCAAATTTTATTTCATATATCATGTATTTTTATATTACAATCAAATGTTGTGGTTGCGTGTGTCAGTGTGTCCACAAATTGTGTGTCATTTTGGAGTGTCGGAGAAATTTATTTTTGGCTTAGATGGCACTGACATTCTTTAATAGAGATTTACAATTTTCTATTTTGAGAATAATTGTAAACAAAACTTAAAGCATCAAATTAAAGGTTAGATAACCACAGACATTGTGCAATCATTTTGGTATTTTTTAAGAAAGTCTTTTTATGCTCTGTCTATAATATTATGTTAAAATAGTACATAGTTGTTGTGCCTTTAAATCTGTTATGCAAGGCTGATTTTACAAACTAGGTTAAAAGGAAATCTCTAACAACACCCAATTATATTGGCTTTACATAAAAATTGTAATGAAATTCCTACAAATTTACAAATCTACATTAATAATAATGTTTATTTGCAAAGCGCTAACCCATCCATTTCATTTGTATTGATATTAATATAGTTTGATGCCATACAAAGTTTATTTTAGGTTAATTAATAGTTATTTGTATCCTATAGCGTATATAGTTCACAGATACATCATTGTAACTCAAACGCAAAGTACAGAAAAAAATAATTTTTTGACCAAATACATAACTTTCAGTGTATAGCTGGGGCAACTTTGTTATATGTAGATGGTAAATGGATGTTAAGGTATCAGTGGTAAGCACAGTTGTTGGTATTTTACTACCATTGAGGATCGCATGAGTGACCTCATTATTAAACTTGTAAAAGTTTTAAATTTTTAACCTATGTAAGTTAATATTTCTTTCCACACCCCAAAAAACATGAGATGTCTATTATGATCTTGAAGGATTAGTTGTACAGTAAGTGGTATATTGGCCAGGCTATACTGCTACATATCTTATAGTCCCTTAAGTGATATACCGGTAAATAAATTTTAATCCTTATGGATACACGTAATAGTCCATTTAAAAACAAATACTTTCATAAATTTATATTCAAAACAGAATCAAGAAAAAACATGAAATTATTAAATATTGTGGCCAGGCCACCAAATTTATAATCTTGGACTAAAATCAACAAAGACTTGCTTGATATTTTTTAATTGTTAATATTTATATTTAATTATATTTTTATGTTTTAAAGGTATATGAATAACATTAAATGTGTTTCATTGACTCGTCAAAGGCTATTTATATAGTTATTTGGTTTATTGTTATAATTAATTTATTAAGCATTATTGAAATGAGGTTGATAAAATTAAAATGGTGATTTATGACATGTGTTTTTCGTGAAGTTTTTGCCCTAGGTTATATTGAGAATCTCCTACAAGTGGTTTTTGATGGTAAAAATATCAACACAAGTCGATAAAGTAAAAAAAAAAAACACAAGGCTCTGCCGAATTTTTTTACATTATCAATGAGTGTTGATATTGTAGGAGATTTAATTCATCACCCAATCTTTTCTTACATACACAAAAAAATAAATATAATTCTTTTGCTTCAGACTCATTTTCACTGAACCTGGTTACATTCGGGTGTAGTGATACACCATTTTTTTGATAACATTTCAACTATTGTTAAGTCCTGTATATTGACCCAGTGTTACCATCAATGCCAATTAAATAAAAATAGTTCTTTTTTTTAATAAGAAAAGAAGTTACTTTTAATAAAAAATGAATCGTACAGATGTAGTCCCTTTTTAATCAACTAATCAAATTCATGTAAAGCGATGTCTCTTAGATTATGAAATATATCACACAAGCGATTTCTATTGTAGAATGTGTTATTGGATGATAAAATAAACTGTAACAAGATTTGTTGGCTTGGTAAATCTATCATCTAATTAGTCAAAATAGCTTATGATAAAGTAGTGTGGTAAAACTGCAAGGCTCAGCCCCGTAGCTAGAGGTGGGCAAGGAGGGAGTAGCCCCTCCTAGAAAATTGGCATTTGGCGAAAATAATTAGCTGTCCCAATGAAAGCCCTTCCTATTGGACCCCTTCCCATACGGGGCCAACGACCAACGTTTCTATATCAGTATGGGTGCCACTTAAAACCAAGTGACAGTGGTCGGGCGACCACGACAAGATTGGTGAGGCACCCAACCAATGTCATTTGGTTTTTTTGTGTGCCTCGCCAATCATGTTGTTATATATAAATGAGCCCCAAAACCCCCCCAAATGAAGAGGTGCGTCATAATGACTGCTATTATCCCTCATATCAAGACAATCATAATTTTTACAGCTATATCTTCCATAACCCAGTACATTACCAAATGTAATCAGTATTCAAACATGTCGTCTTCATGTTGAATATTTTGGATTGTCTGTGTTAGGTTGCATTGTTTGACTTGAGTGTTTCTCACATGTGTTCTTGAGCATGTGCATGTTGTTTTAAGAATTTGTCCATTATTTTGTGGCTTGTTCTTTTAGAAAACTATCCATTATTGCAAATGTTCTTTTAGAAAACTATCCATTATTTGTATCTCTATGGTGCTATGTTTAAAGTTTGATAATAGCCTCAGACTGTCCATTATACCCTAAGGCTGACCACTATTATTTTTGGGGCATGACAGATCCCCGGGGACAGAGCCACGCCCAATGTTTTTGTGTCATGTGTTCGTCTACAGGATGCAATTCTAAACAGATCCTTTTAAAGCTTTGCATATCTATTCGTTATACCCTAAGGGTGACCCCTATTGTTTTTGGTGATTTCCTAACCCCCAGGGACAGAGCCATGCCCATTTTTACTTTGTGTCTGTGTATGTTGTCTACAGGCCACGGTTCTTAATGGATCGTCTTTAAACTTGGGATATGTATTCCATATAGTCTAAGGACGACAACTGCATGACTCCCAGAGGCAAGCCACGCCCAATGCTTTTTTGTTTATCATTTACAGGCCGCAATTCTGAATGAATCAGCTTGGTACTTAGCATATATGTATTCCTTATAGCCTCAAGGCGTCCACTATTGATTTTGGTGAATGTTCCGACCCCCAGAGGCAGAGCCACGCCTACCTTTTGCCTTTAGCATCTGAAAGCTACAATTCTGAATGGATTATCTTGGTATGCTTATTCCTTATACTCTACTGATGTTGGGGCACGACGGACCCAATCTGTTTCACAGAGAATTACTTACGAATTATCTCTGTAATGGATGCCTGTCCAAAACACGTTCTTTGACTGCACGTCTCGTAGTCATTGGCTCAACGGCTCGTGTTTACTTAACACCTGACTGCTTCGGGCAAAATGATGCATTTTACTCTTTTTAATACCCATTTACACTAAAAAGGAAATATTTTTATACGCCCACATTTTCATGTGGACGTATATTGTCGTCGCCCCTGTTCAGCCGTCCGTCCGTCCGGACGTCCGTCCGTCCGTCCACAATTGTTTGTGAACAGTCTACAGGTCACAATTTTTATCCGATTTCAATGAAACTTGAAATATAGGTTTATCACCCTAAGATCTCGGTTCCTTTCGATATTGGCATGTATCGGACCGTAACTTCATGGGTTATGGCCCCTGATTGTACGAAAAATGACGTTTTTTAGCTTGTGAACAGTGTAGAGGTCACAATTTTGAACCGATTTGGATGAAACTTGAAATGCATGTTTATAAACCAAAGATCTTGGTTCCTTTCGATATTTGCGCCAATTGGATCGTAACTTCCTGAATTATGGCCCCTGATTGTCCGAAAAATCGCCCATTTTAGCTTGTGGTCCCTCTGGAGGTCAAAATTGTTATCCGATTTAAAAAAACGTTTGATTATATCACCGTGCCATGGTTATGAAGGTTGAGTTCGAATTTCGTGAAAATCGGACCAAAATTGGCGGACAAAATGGCCGCCATTTGTACGCGAATAGTGTGAAAATATGTTATATCAAGGTTGTGAACAGTGTAGAGGTCACAATTTTGAACCGATTTGGATGAAACTTGACATGCATGTTTATAACCCAAAGATCTTGGTTCCTTTCGATATTTGCGCCAATCAGATCGTAACTTCCTGAATTATGGCCCCTGATTGTCCGAAAAATCGCCCATTTTAGCTTGTGGTCCCTCTGGAGGTCAAAATTATTATCCGATTTAAAAAAACGTTTGATTATATCACCGTGCCATGGTTATGAAGGTTGAGTTAGAATTTCGTGAAAATCGGACCAAAATTGACGGACAAAATGGCCGCCATTTGTACGTGAATAGTGTGAAAATATGTTATATCAAGGTTGTGAACAGTGTAAAGGTCACAATTTTGAACCGATTTGGATGAAACTTGACATGCATGTTTATAACCCAAAGATCTTGGTTCCTTTCGATATTTGCGCCAATCGGATCGTAACTTCCTGAATTATGGCCCCTGATTGTCCGAAAAATCGCCCTTTTTAGCTTGTGGTCCCTCTGGAGGTCAAAATTGTTATCCGATTTAAAAAAAACGTTTGATAATATCACCGTTTCATGGTTATGAAGGTTGAGTTCGAATTTCGTGAAAATCGGACCAAAATTGACGGACAAAATGGTCGCCATTTGTACGCGAATAGTGTGAAAATATGTTATATCAAGGTTGTGGACCTTATAGAGGTCACAATTTTGAACCGATTTGGATGAAACTTGACATGTATGTTTATAACCGAAAGATCTTGGTTCCTTTCGATATTTGCACCCATCGGATCGTAAGTTCCTGAATTATGGCCCCTGATTGTCCGAAAAATTGCTTTTGTTCGCTTTTGGTCCCTCTGGAGGTCAAAATTATTATCCGATTTAAAAAAAACGTTTGACTATATCACCGTTACATGGTAATGAAGAGAGAGTTCGAATTACGTGAAAATCAGACTAGAATTGACGGACAAAATGGCCGCCGTTTGTACACAAATAGTGTGAAAATATGTTATATCAAGGTTGTGGACCCTATAAAGGTCACAATTTTGAATCGATTTTGATGAAACTTGACATGTATGTTTATAACCCAAAGATCTTGGTCCCTTTCGATATTTGCGCCCATCGGGTCATTACTTCCTGAATTATGTCCCCTGATAGTACGAAAAATCACCCTTTTTAGCTTGTTGTGCCTCTGGAGGTCACAATTATTATCTGATTTAAAAAAAAAACAGGTTTGATTATAAATACCAAACAAATTCTAATGATTTTCTGATAATTCCTTAATATGTGACAACTCTTGTTGACTGCCCGGAGGATTTGGCTGCTGTGTGGGCGTATGTTTCGTTGCCTGGCAACCTATTTTTTAACTACAAATACTTCAAACGTCTTTATTTATTTTTCTTTTACCTCAAAAAAATGTTTGAGAATTTAATTTGTCAGAGAAAGTTAATATGCCGTACTCATTAAGCCTCATCGATGTCATGCAAATCAGTGATTGTAGCGGCCAAGCGAATACTCACTGCGGGATCAGTTTGGTCACGACCCTCAACCACGGATCTTAATCGGCTGTTTTTTGTCAGCTTTAGCCGATTGATCTTTAATCTAGCCGGTTTGTAAAACAATGAACCGGCCACTATGGTATCATTAATCAATCAACTTTCGGCCGATAACAAAGAGTTAATTATTACTTGTCGATTAAGAAACCCATCAAAGAGTCAGTCAATACAATATGAATACCTTCGGCTTCAATCCGTATCGGCTCATTTCCTAAATAAACAACTTAATTAGTTGAGTCAATCAAGTAAAAAAATGTATATAATCCAATGTCGGTTCATTCATTTATATCTAACACATTGTTGAAGTACTTGAACACCTCGCAGAATGACAATAGAAAATGTAAACGAGTTTTAGCCGACGATAGTGATGGCGGCATTGACCTTGAACTTCAGGCATGCACGTCGTCATTGGAAGTTCCAGAAGTCGGAAAAACTCCCACGTCCAATATAGGTCAACCAAAGCCGAAGTACGGGGGATATTTTAATTCCGAATGGTTAACTACTTTCAAATGGCTTTCGTTTGACAAAATTTCATAAAAAATATTTTGTCTCGTAAGTTATTAATTTTGTCTTCTTTTTTAAGTCACGTAATAACCTACTGATCTCGTCTATTATCTATTAATAATTATTATTATCATGTTAGCGTTGAGTAAATCTGGTAATAACCTACTGACCCGTATATAATTATTATGTCAAGTAATAGCCGATCATGACAATTGGCCACGTGACTTTTCGCACGTATGGCATCACTCGACAAACCTCGGCATATTTCCGAGTTCCGACTATACACAGAAACTAAATTGTGCTAATTTGTTATTATTGATATTACATTCTTTTTATTTTTATATATTGACAAGTGATCACAATAATACAATTGTATAAAAACATATTTATATTTACTGGTAGTTTTTCTTTTTACTAAATTAAAACTTCCGTTTGGTTGGATGAAAGCGAAAGTAGGAATATGCATTATGCAAGTTGCTGAAATTTGACTATAAATTTCGATATTATTATCGATGTATGAATACATGTATGCAATTACAACAAAGGTTTTCTTTATTCGAAGTTTAAGCTATATTATTCGAAATACGTTATGCAATTATTAACGTGAATAAAGTATGCATAAACCAAAATGTCTGTTGTTGAAAATACGACTATCCGTTAGGCTTACCCTTGGCCGGTTCATTTCAAAATGGATTAAGAACCCTGCCCTCAACGCTAAACAAACCAAACGCCTAGCCTTCTTGACAAAGTACCATATCAATCGAAGCATTAATGTGGACGTATATTGTAGTGTTAGCATTATGTTTTATACTTTTGATGGCCTACTTGACATAAAGATCTAAGCGGTTGTATTGGAAGGTCGTGTCGGGGGTCGTACAAGCAGGGTTTGACCCTGTGATGTCAGACATTGATTAATTCTATAAGTAGTACACCCACAGTTACCCCAAAACACACTGTAACAGACCGTTTCATTGGCTAGTCTCTGCTTCAACCAGAACACTGGTAACATAACAACTTAAAAAGGCGACGTCTTGTTAAAAACTTCGCGTCGTTTTTTTTCTCCCAATAGCTTAACATTGAAAAAGGCTACGCGCGAAGTGCAGTTTGCGTTGCCTTTTTTCACGTGGCCGAAATAGAAACCGAACACAAACTGGCGACCTATTCGGCTAGCGAGCTATTCGACCGATCCAGCTGGCAACCTGTTCGTTGGCAACCTATTCAGAATTAAGACAACAGTCGCCCAAACTCATCTATTTTTACCAACCAATAAAATCCAACGTTACGTCTATCAAATGAAAGTAGAATAATATATTATTTTTTTATCCATTCCTTTAGCTCAGAATAGAGGTGTAATTTCGCATTATTGTACAAAATTCTAGACATTCAACTAAATATATTCCGAAAGATAATTAAATAGGCTTTCCAGATATTATTAGCAAAAGTTGTCACAGTCATATTAAAGGGATGCACTCTATTCCTAAACATGACCAATTTTTAAAAAAGATTTTCAAGGGAAAAACTTTTAATATCCCGTGTCAAAATTCGGACCATCGTACAAAATTCTGATGATCCAACTAAATATATTCTAACAGGTAATTGAACAAGCTTTCTAAATGTCATTAGTAAAAGTTGGCACAATCATATTAAAGGGGTGGGCTCTCGTCCTAAACGTCGCCAATTTTTTTAATAATTTAAAGTGAAAGAACGGCAATATTCCGAGTCAACATTCGGACCACCGTACAAAATTCCGAGCATCCAGCTATATAAATTCGGAAAGGTAACAGAATAAGCTTTCCAAATATTATTAGCAAAAGTTGGCACAATCATATTAAAGGGGCGCACTCTACACCTGAACATAGCCAATCTTTCAACATTTAAAGTGAAGAACGGTAATATTCCGAGTCAAAATTCAAACCATCGTACAAAATTCTGAGCAACCAGCTATATATATTCTGAAAGGTAATTGGATAAGCTTTCCAAATATTATTAGTAAAAGTTGGCACAATCATATTAAAGGGGCGCGCTCTCAACCCGAAAATAGCCAATTTTTCAATATTTTAAATTGAAAGAATGGTAATATTCCGACTCAAAATTCGGACCATCGTACAAAATTCTGAGAATCCAGCTATATATATTCTGAAAGGTAATTGAATAAGCTTTCAAAATATTATTAGTAAAAGTTGGCACAATCATATTAAAGGGGCGTGCTCTCAGCCTGAACGTAGCCAATTTTTCAATATTCTATATGTAAAGATAGACCGGTATTTTTTTCGAAGTCCAAATTCGAACCATCGTACAAAATTCTGAGCATCCAGCTATATATATTCTGAAAGGTGATTGGATAAGCTTTCGAAATATTATTAGTAAAAGTTGGCACAATCATATTAAAGGGGCGCGCTCTCAACCTGAAAATAGCTAATTTTTCAATATTTTAAACTGAAAGAATGGTAATATTCCGAGTCAAAATTCGGACCATCGTACAAAATTCTGAGCATCCAGCTATATATATTCCGAAAGGTGATTGGATAAGCTTTCCAAATATTATTAGTAAAAGTTGGCACAATTATATTAAAGGGGCGCGCTCTCAACCTGAAAATAGCCAATTTTTCAATATTTTAAACTGAAAGAATGGTAATATTCCGAGTCGAAATTCGGACCATCGTACAAAATTCTGAGCATCGAGCTAGATATATTCTGAAAGGTAATTGGATAAGCTTTCCAAATATTATTAGTAAAAGTTGGCACAATCATATTAAAGGGGCGCGCTCTCAACCTGAAAATAGCCAATTTTTCAATATTTTAAACTGAAAGAATGGTAATATTACGAGTCGAAATTCGGACCATCGTACAAAATTCTGAGCATCGAGCTAGATATATTCTGAAAGGTAATTGGATAAGCTTTCCAAATATTATTAGTAGAAGTTGGCACAATCATATTAAAGGGGCGCGCTCTCAACCTGAAAGTAGACAATTTTTCAATATTTTAAACTGAAAGAATGGTAATATTCCGAGTCAAAATTCGGACCATCGTACAAAATTCTGAGAAACCAGCTATATATATTCTGAAAGGAAATTGAATAAGCTTTCCAAATATTATTAGCAAAAGTTGGCACAATCATATTAAAGGGGCGCTCTCTCAACCTGAAAATAGCCAATTTTTCAATATTTTAAATTGAAAGAATGGTAATCTTCCGAGTCAAAATCCGGACCATCGTACAAAATTCTGAGAAACCAGCTATATATATTCTGAAAGGAAATTGAATAAGCTTTCCAAATATTATTAGCAAAAGTTGGCACAATCATATTAAAGGGGTGCGCTCTCAGCCTGAACATAGCCAATTTTTCAATATTCTATATGTAAAGATAGACCGGTATTTTTTTCGAAGTCCAAATTCGAACCATCGTACAAAATTCTGAGCATCCAGCTATATATATTCTGAAAGGTGATTGGATAAGCTTTCCAAATATTATTAGTAAAAGTTGGCACAATCAAATTGAAGGGGCGCGCTCTCAACCTGAAAATAGCTAATTTTTAAATATTTTAAACTGAAAGAATGGTAATATTCCGAGTCAAAATTCGGACCATCGTACAAAATTCTGAGCATCCAGCTATATATATTCTGAAAGGTGATTGGATAAGCTTTCCAAATATTATTAGTAAAAGTTGGCACAATTATATTAAAGGGGCGCGCTCTCAACCTGAAAATAGCCAATTTTCCAATATTTTAAACTGAAAGAATGGTAATATTCCGAGTCGAAATTCGGACCATCGTACAAAATTCTGAGCATCGAGCTAGATATATTCTGAAAGGTAATTGGATAAGCTTTCCAAATATTATTAGTAAAAGTTGGCACAATCATATTGAAGGGGCGCGCTCTCAACCTGAAAATAGCTAATTTTTAAATATTTTAAACTGAAAGAATGGTAATATTCCGAGTCAAAATTCGGACCATCGTACAAAATTCTGAGCATCGAGCTAGATATATTCTGAAAGGTAATTGGATAAGCTTTCCAAATATTATTAGTAGAAGTTGGCATAACCATATTAAAGGGGCGCGCTCTAAACCTGAAAGTAGACAATCTTTCAATATTTTAAACTGAAAGAATGGTAATATTCCGAGTCAAAATTCGGACCATCGTACAAAATTCTGAGCATCCAGCTCTATATATTCTGAAAAGTAATTGAATAAGCTTTCCAAATATTATTAGTAAAAGTTGGCACAATCATATTAAAGGGGCGCGCTCTCAACCTGAAAATAGCCAATTTTTCAATATTTTAAATTGAAAGAATGGTAATATTCCGAGTCAAAATTCGGACCATCGTACAAAATTCTGAGAAACCAGCTATATATATTCTGAAAGGTAATTGAATAAGCTTTCCAAATATTATTAGTAAAAGTTGGCACAATCATATTAAAGGGGTGCGCTCTCAGCCTGAACATAGCCAATTTTTCAATATTCTATATGTAAAGATAGACCGGTATTTTTTTATCGTACAAAATTCTGAGCATCGAGCTAGATATATTCTGAAAGGTAATTGGATAAGCTTTCCAAATATTATTAGTAAAAGTTGGCACAATCATATTAAAGGGGCGCGCTCTCAACCTGAAAATAGCCAATTTTTCAATATTTTAAACTAAAAGAATGGTAAAATTCCGAGTCGAAATTCGGACCATCGTACAAAATTCTGAGCATCGAGCTAGATATATTCTGAAAGGTAATTGGATAAGCTTTCCAAATATTATTAGTAGAAGTTGGCACAATCATATTAAAGGGGCGCGCTCTCAACCTGAAAGTAGACAATTTTTCAATATTTTAAACTGAAAGAATGGTAATATTCCGAGTCAAAATTCGGACCATCATATTAAAGGGGTGCGCTCTCAGCCTGAACATAGCCAATTTTTCAATATTCTATATGTAAAGATAGACCGTTATTTTTTTCGAAGTCCAAATTCGAACCATCGTACAAAATTCTGAGCATCCAGCTATATATATTCTGAAAGGTGATTGGATAAGCTTTCCAAATATTATTAGTAAAAGTTGGCACAATCATATTAAAGGGGCGCGCTCTCAACCTGAAAATAGCTAATTTTTCAATATTTTAAACTGAAAGAATGGTAATATTCCGAGTCAAAATTCGGACCATCGTACAAAATTCTGAGCATCCAGCTATATATATTCTGAAAGGTGATTGGATAAGCTTTCCAAATATTATTAGTAAAAGTTGGCACAATTATATTAAAGGGGTGCGCTCTCAACCTGAAAATAGCCAATTTTTCAATATTTTAAACTGAAAGAATGGTAATATTCCGAGTCGAAATTCGGACCATCGTACAAAATTCTGAGCATCGAGCTAGATATATTCTGAAAGGTAATTGGATAAGCTTTCCAAATATTATTAGTAAAAGTTGGCACAATCATATTAAAGGGGCGCGCTCTCAACCTGAAAATAGCCAATTTTTCAATATTTTAAACTGAAAGAATGGTAATATTCCGAGTCGAAATTCGGACCATCGTACATAATTCTGAGCATCGAGCTAGATATATTCTGAAAGGTAATTGGATAAGCTTTCCAAATATTATTAGTAAAAGTTGGCACAACCATATTAAAGTGGCGCGCTGTAAACCTGAAAGTAGACAATTTTTCAATATTTTAAACTGAAAGAATGGTAATATTCCGAGTCAAAATTCGGACCATCGTACAAAATTCTGAGCATCCAGCTATATATATTCTGAAAGGTGATTGGATAAGCTTTCCAAATATTATTAGTAAAAGTTGGCACAATCATTCGGACCATCGTACAAAATTCTGAGCATCCAGCTATATATATTCTGAAAGGTGATCGGATAAGCTTTCGAAATATTATTAGTAAAAGTTGGCACAATCATATTAAAGGGGCGCGCTCTCAACCTGAAAATAGCCAATTTTTCAATATTTTAAACTGAAAGAATGGTAATATTCCGAGTCGAAATTCGGACCATCGTACAAAATTCTGAGCATCGAGCTAGATATATTCTGAAAGGTAATTGGATAAGCTTTCCAAATATTATTAGTAAAAGTTGGCACAATCATATTAAAGGGGCGCGCTCTCAACCTAAAAATAGCCAATTTTTCAATATTTTAAACTAAAAGAATGGTAAAATTCCGAGTCGAAATTCGGACCATCGTACAAAATTCTGAGCATCGAGCTAGATATATTCTGAAAGGTAATTGGATAAGCTTTCCAAATATTATTAGTAGAAGTTGGCACAATCATTTTAAAGGGGCGCGCTCTCAACCTGAAAGTAGACAATTTTTCAATATTTTAAACTGAAAGAATGGTAATATTCCCCTTCAAAATTCGGACCATCGTACAAAATTCTGAGCATCCAGCTCTATATATTCTGAAAGGTAATTAAATAAGCTTTCCAAATATTATTAGTAAAAGTTGGCACAATCATATTAAAGGGGTGCGCTCTCAACCTGAAAATAGCCAATTTTTCAATATTTTAAACTGAAAGAATGGTAATATTCCGGGTCAAAATTTGGACCATCGTACAAAATTCTGAGCATCCAGCTCTATATATTCTGAAAAGTAATTGAATAAGCTTTCCAAATATTATTAGTAAAAGTTGGCACAATCATATTAAAGGGGCGCGCTCCAAACCTGAAAATAGCCAATTTTTCAATATTTTAAATTGAAAGAATGGTAATATTCCGAGTCAAAATTCGGACCATCGTACAAAATTCTGAGAAACCAGCTATATATATTCTGAAAGGTAATTGAATAAGCTTTCCAAATATTATTAGTAAAAGTTGGCACAATCATATTAAAGGGGTGCGCTCTCAGCCTGAACATAGCCAATTTTTCAATATTCTATATGTAAAGATAGACCGGTATTTTTTTCGAAGTCCAAATTCGAACCATCGTACAAAATTCTGAGCATCCAGCTATATATATTCTGAAAGGTGATTGGATAAGCTTTCCAAATATTATTAGTAAAAGTTGGCACAATCATATTGAAGGGGCGCGCTCTCAACCTGAAAATAGCTAATTTTTAAATATTTTAAACTGAAAGAATGGTAATATTCCGAGTCAAAATTCGGACCATCGTACAAAATTCTGAGCATCCAGCTATATATATTCTGAAAGGTGATCGGATAAGCTTTCCAAATATTATTAGTAAAAGTTGGCACAATCATATTAAAGGGGCGCGCTCTCAACCTGAAAATAGCCAATTTTTCAATATTTTAAACTGAAAGAATGGTAATATTCCGAGTCGAAATTCGGACCATCGTACAAAATTCTGAGCATCGAGCTAGATATATTCTGAAAGGTAATTGGATAAGCTTTCCAAATATTATTAGTAAAAGTTGGCACAATCATATTAAAGGGGCGCGCTCTCAACCTGAAAATAGCCAATTTTTCAATATTTTAAACTAAAAGAATGGTAAAATTCCGAGTCGAAATTCGGACCATCGTACAAAATTCTGAGCATCGAGCTAGATATATTCTGAAAGGTAATTGGATAAGCTTTCCAAATATTATTAGTAGAAGTTGGCACAATCATATTAAAGGGGCGCGCTCTCAACCTGAAAGTAGACAATTTTTCAATATTTTAAACTGAAAGAATGGTAATATTCCGAGTCAAAATTCGGACCATCATATTAAAGGGGTGCGCTCTCAGCCTGAACATAGCCAATTTTTCAATATTCTATATGTAAAGATAGACCGTTATTTTTTTCGAAGTCCAAATTCGAACCATCGTACAAAATTCTGAGCATCCAGCTATATATATTCTGAAAGGTGATTGGATAAGCTTTCCAAATATTATTAGTAAAAGTTGGCACAATCATATTAAAGGGGCGCGCTCTCAACCTGAAAATAGCCAATTTTTCAATATTTTAAACTGAAAGAATGGTAATATTCAATATTTTAAACTAAAAGAATGGTAAAATTCCGAGTCGAAATTCGGACCATCGTACAAAATTCTAAGCATCGAGGTAGATATATGCTGAAAGGTAATTGGATAAGCTTTCCAAATATTATTAGTAAAAGTTGGCACAATCATATTAAAGGGGCGCGCTCTCAACCTGAAAATAGACAATTTTTCAATATTCTATATGTAAAGATAGACCGGTATTTTTTTTCGAAGTCCAAATTCCAACCATCGTACAAAATTCTCAGCATCCAGCTATATATATTCTGAAAGGTAATTGGATAAGCTTTCCAAATATTATTAGTAAAAGTTGGCACAATCATATTAAAGGGGCGCGGTCTCAACCTGAAAAAAGACAATTTTTCAATATTTTAAACTGAAAGAATGATAATATTCCGAGTCAAAATTCGGACCATCGTACAAAATTCTGAGCAACCAGCTATATATATTCTGAAAGGTATTTGAATAAGCTTTCCAAATATTATTAGTAAAGGTTGGCACAATCATATTAAAGGGGTGCGCCCTCAACCTGAAAATAGCCAATTTTTCAATATTTTAAACTGAAAGAATGGTAATATTCCGAGTCAAAATTTGGACCATCGTACAAAATTCTGAGAATCCAGCTATATATATTCTGAAAGGTAATTGGATAAGCTTTCCAAATATTATTAGTAAAAGTTGGCACAATCATATTAAAGGGGCGCGCTCTCAACCTGAAAATAGCCAATTTTTCAATATTTTAAACTGAAAGAATGGTAATATTCCGAGTCGAAATTCGGACCATCGTACAAAATTCTGAGCATCGAGCTAGATATATGCTGAAAGGTAATTGGATAAGCTTTCCAAATATTATTAGTAAAAGTTGGCACAATCATATTAAAAGGGCGCGGTCTCAACCTGAAAAAAGACAATTTTTCAATATTTTAAACTGAAAGAATGATAATATTCCGATTTTTCAATATTCTATATATAAAGATAGACCTTTTTTTTCGAAGTCCAAATTCGAACCATCGTACAAAATTCTGAGCATCCAGTTATATATATTCTG
The DNA here is from genome assembly GCA_036850965.1 of Patella caerulea. Lineage (NCBI taxonomy): Eukaryota > Metazoa > Mollusca > Gastropoda > Patellidae > Patella > Patella caerulea. Next base: position 23,503,732 of record JAZGQO010000011.1, read on the forward strand.
AAAGATAATTGGATAAGCTTTCCAAATATTATTAGTAAAAGTTGGCAAAACCATATTAAAGGGGCGCGCTCTCAACCTGAAAATAGCCAATTTTTCAATATTTTAAATTGAAAGAAGGGTAACATTCCGAGTCAAAATTCGGACCATCGTACAAAATTCTGAGAATCCAGCTATATATATTCTGAAAGGTAATTGGATAAGCTTTCCAAATATTATTAGTAAAAGTTGGCACAATCATATTAAAGGGGCGCGCTCTCAACCTGAAAATAGCCAATTTTTCAATATTTTAAACTGAAAGAATGGTAATATTCCGAGTCGAAATTCGGACCATCGTATAAAATTCTGAGCATCGAGCTAGATATATGTTGAAAGGTAATTGGATAAGCTTTCCAAATTTTATTAGTAAAAGTTGGCACAATCATATTAAAGGGGCGCGCTCTCAACCTAAAAGTAGACAATTTTTCAATATTTTAAACTGAAAGAATGGTAATATTCCGAGTCAAAATTCGGACCATCGTACAAAATTCTGAGCATCCAGCTATATATATTCTGAAAGGTAATTGGATAAGCTTTCCAAATATTATTAGTAAAAGTTGGCACAATCATATTAAAAGGGCGCGGTCTCAACCTGAAAAAAGACAATTTTTCAATATTTTAAACTGAAATATTTTGACTCGGAATATTACCATTCTTTCAGTTTAAAATATTGAAAAATTGTTTACTTTCAGGTTGAGAGCGCGCCCCTTTAATATGATTGTGCCAACTTTTACTAATAATATTTGGAAAGCTTATCCAATTACCTTTCAGCATATATCTAGCTTGATGCTCAGAATTTTGTACGATGGTCCGAATTTTGACTCGGAATATTACCATTCTTTCAGTTTAAAATATTGAAAAATTGGCTATTTTCAGGTTGAGAGCGCTCCCCTTTAATATGATTGTGCCAACTTTTACTAATAATATTTGGAAAGCTTATGTAATTACCTTTCAGAATATATAGAGCTGGATGCTGAGAATTTTGTACGATGGTTGGAATTTGGACTTCGAAAAAAATACCGGTCTATCTTCACATATAGAATATTGAAAAATTGTCTATTTTCATGTTGAGAGCGCGCCCCTTTAATATGATTGTGCCAACTTTTACTAATAATATTTGGAAAGCTTATCCAATTACCTTTCAGAATATATATAGCTGGATTCTCAGAATTTTGTACGATGGTCCGAATTTTGACTCGGAATATTACCATTCTTTCAATTTAAAATATTGAAAAATTGGCTATTTTCAGGTTGAGAGCGCGCCCCTTTAATATGATTGTGCCAACTTTTACTAATAATATTTGGAAAGCTTATCCAATTACCTTTCAGAATATATCTAGCTGGATGCTCAGAATTTTGTACGATGGTCCGAATTTCGACTCGGAATATTACCATTCTTTCAGTTTAAAATATTGAAAAATTAGTTATTTTCAGGTTGAGAGCGCACCCCTTTAATATGATTGTGCCAACTTTTACTAATAATATTTGGAAAGCTTATCCAATCACCTTTCAGAATATATATAGCTGGATGCTCAGAATTTTGTACGATGGTCCGAATTTTGACTCGGAATATTACCATTCTTTCAGTTTAAAATATTGAAAAATTAGCTATTTTCAGGTTGAGAGCGCACCCCTTTAATATGATTGTGCCAACTTTTACTAATAATATTTCGAAAGCTTATCCAATCACCTTTCAGAATATATATAGCTGGATGCTCAGAATTTTGTACGATGGTTCGAATTTGGACTTCGAAAAAAATTCCGGTCTATCTTTACATATAGAATATTGAAAAATTGGCTATGTTCAGGCCGAGAGCGCACCCCTTTAATATGATTGTGCCAACTTTTACTAATAATATTTGGAAATCTTATTCAATTACCTTTCAGAATATATATAGCTGGATTCTCAGAATTTTGTACGATGGTCCAAATTTTGACTCGGAATATTACCATTCTTTCAGTTTAAAATATTGAAAAATTGTCTACTTTTAGGTTGAGAGCGCACCCCTTTAATATGATTGTGCCAACTTTTACTAATAATATTTGGAAAGCTTATTTAATTACCTTTCAACATATATCTAGCTCGATGCTCAGAATTTTGTACGATGGTCCGAATTTCGACTCGGAATATTACCATTCTTTCAGTTTAAAATATTGAAAAATTTGCTATTTTCAGGTTGAGAGCGCGCCCCTTTAATATGATTGTGCCAACTTTTACTAATAATATTTGGAAAGCTTATCCAATTACCTTTCAGAATATATATAGCTGGATTCTCAGAATTTTGTACGATGGTCCGAATTTTGACTCGGAATGTTACCACTCTTTCAATTTAAAATATTGAAAAATTGGCTATTTTCAGGTTGAGAGCGCGCCCCTTTAATATGGTTTTGCCAACTTTTACTAATAATATTTGGAAAGCTTATCCAATTATCTTTCAGAATATATATAACTGGATGCTCAGAATTTTGTACGATGGTTCGAATTTGGACTTCGAAAAAAAAGGTCTATCTTTATATATAGAATATTGAAAAATCGGAATATTATCATTCTTTCAGTTTAAAATATTGAAAAATTGTCTTTTTTCAGGTTGAGACCGCGCCCTTTTAATATGATTGTGCCAACTTTTACTAATAATATTTGGAAAGCTTATCCAATTACCTTTCAGCATATATCTAGCTCGATGCTCAGAATTTTGTACGATGGTCCGAATTTCGACTCGGAATATTACCATTCTTTCAGTTTAAAATATTGAAAAATTGGCTATTTTCAGGTTGAGAGCGCGCCCCTTTAATATGATTGTGCCAACTTTTACTAATAATATTTGGAAAGCTTATCCAATTACCTTTCAGAATATATATAGCTGGATTCTCAGAATTTTGTACGATGGTCCAAATTTTGACTCGGAATATTACCATTCTTTCAGTTTAAAATATTGAAAAATTGGCTATTTTCAGGTTGAGGGCGCACCCCTTTAATATGATTGTGCCAACTTTTACTAATAATATTTGGAAAGCGTATTCAAATACCTTTCAGAATATATATAGCTGGTTGCTCAGAATTTTGTACGATGGTCCGAATTTTGACTCGGAATATTATCATTCTTTCAGTTTAAAATATTGAAAAATTGTCTTTTTTCAGGTTGAGACCGCGCCCCTTTAATATGATTGTGCCAACTTTTACTAATAATATTTGGAAAGCTTATCCAATTACCTTTCAGAATATATATAGCTGGATGCTGAGAATTTTGTACGATGGTTGGAATTTGGACTTCGAAAAAAAATACCGGTCTATCTTTACATATAGAATATTGAAAAATTGTCTATTTTCAGGTTGAGAGCGCGCCCCTTTAATATGATTGTGCCAACTTTTACTAATAATATTTGGAAAGCTTATCCAATTACCTTTCAGCATATATCTACCTCGATGCTTAGAATTTTGTACGATGGTCCGAATTTCGACTCGGAATATTACCATTCTTTCAGTTTAAAATATTGAAAAATTGGCTATTTTCAGGTTGAGAGCGCGCCCCTTTAATATGATTGTGCCAACTTTTACTAATAATATTTGGAAAGCTTATCCAATTACCTTTCAGAATATATCTAGCTGGATGCTCAGAATTTTGTACGATGGTCCGAATTTCGACTCGGAATATTACCATTCTTTCAGTTTAAAATATTGAAAAATTGGTTATTTTCAGGTTGAGAGCGCGCCCCTTTAATATGATTGTGCCAACTTTTACTAATAATATTTGGAAAGCTTATCCAATCACCTTTCAGAATATATATAGCTGGATGCTCAGAATTTTGTACGAGGGTCCGAATTTTGACTCGGAATATTACCATTCTTTCAGTTTAAAATATTGAAAAATTAGCTATTTTCAGGTTGAGAGCGCGCCCCTTTAATATGATTGTGCCAACTTTTACTAATAATATTAGGAAAGCTTATCCAATCACCTTTCAGAATACATATAGCTGGATGCTCAGAATTGTGTACGATGGTTCGAATTTGGACTTCGAAAAAAATTCCGGTCTATCTTTACATATAGAATATTGAAAAATTGGCTATGTTCAGGCTGAGAGCGCACCCCTTTAATATGATTGTGCCAACTTTTACTAATAATATTTGGAAAGCTTTTTCAATTACCTTTCAGAATATATATAGCTGGATTCTCAGAATTTTGTACGATGGTCCGAATTTTGACTCGGAATATTACCATTCTTTCAATTTAAAATATTGAAAAATTGGCTATTTTCAGGTTGAGAGCGCGCCCCTTTAATATGATTGTGCCAACTTTTACTAATAATATTTGGAAAGCTTATTTAATTACCTTTCAGAATATATAGAGCTGGATGCTCAGAATTTTGTACGATGGTCAGAATTTTGACTCGGAATATTACCATTCTTTCAGTTTAAAATATTGAAAAATTGTCTACTTTCAGGTTGAGAGCGCGCCCCTTTAATATGATTGTGCCAACTTCTACTAATAATATTTGGAAAGCTTATCCAATTACCTTTCAGAATATATCTAGCTCGATGCTCAGAATTTTGTACGATGGTCCGAATTTCGACTCGGAATTTTACCATTCTTTTAGTTTAAAATATTGAAAAATTGGCTATTTTCAGGTTGAGAGTGCGCCCCTTTAATATGATTGTGCCAACTTTTACTAATAATATTTGGAAAGCTTATCCAATTACCTTTCAGAATATATCTAGCTCGATGCTCAGAATTTTGTACGATGGTCCGAATTTCGACTCGGAATATTACCATTCTTTCAGTTTAAAATATTGAAAAATTGGCTATTTTCAGGTTGAGAGCGCGCCCCTTTAATATGATTGTGCCAACTTTTACTAATAATATTTGGAAAGCTTATCCGATCACCTTCCAGAATATATATAGCTGGATGCTCAGAATTTTGTACGATGGTCCGAATTTTGACTCGGAATATTACCATTCTTTCAGTTTAAAATATTGAAAAATTAGCTATTTTCAGGTTGAGAGCGCGCCCCTTTAATATGATTGTGCCAACTTTTACTAATAATATTTGGAAAGCTTATCCAATCACCTTTCAGAATATATATAGCTGGATGCTCAGAATTTTGTACGATGGTTCGAATTTGGACTTCGAAAAAAATACCGGTCTATCTTTACATATAGAATATTGAAAAATTGGCTATGTTCAGGCTGAGAGCGCACCCCTTTAATATGATTGTGCCAACTTTTACTAATAATATTTGGAAAGCTTATCCAATTACCTTTCAGAATATATATAGCTGGTTTCTCAGAATTTTGTACGATGGTCCGAATTTTGACTCGGAATATTACCATTCTTTCAATTTAAAATATTGAAAAATTGGCTATTTTCAGGTTGAGAGCGTGCCCCTTTAATATGATTGTGCCAACATTTACTAATAATATTTGGAAAGCTTATCCAATTACCTTTCAGAATATATAGAGCTGGATGCTCAGAATTTTGTACGATGGTCCGAATTCTGACTCGGAATATTACCATTCTTTCAGTTTAAAATATTGAAAAATTGTCTACTTTCAGGTTGAGAGCGCGCCCCTTTAATATGATTGTGCCAACTTTTACTAATAATATTTGGAAAGCTTATTCAATTACCTTTCAGAATATATAGAGCTGGATGCTCAGAATTTTGTACGATGGTCCGAATTCTGACTCGGAATATTACCATTCTTTCAGTTTAAAATATTGAAAAATTGTCTACTTTCAGGTTGAGAGCGCACCCCTTTAATATGATTGTGCCAACTTTTACTAATAATATTTGGAAAGCTTATCCGATCACCTTTCAGAATATATATAGCTGGATGCTCAGAATTTTGTACGATGGTCCGAATTTTGACTCGGAATATTACCATTCTTTCAGTTTAAAATATTGAAAAATTAGCTATTTTCAGGTTGAGAGCGCGCCCCTTTAATATGATTGTGCCAACTTTTACTAATAATATTTGGAAAGCTTATCCAATCACCTTTCAGAATATATATAGCTGGATGCTCAGAATTTTGTACGATGGTTCGAATTTGGACTTCGAAAAAAATACCGGTCTATCTTTACATATAGAATATTGAAAAGTTGGCTATGTTCAGGCTGAGAACGCACCCCTTTAATATGATTGTACCAACTTTTACTAATAATATTTGGAAAGCTTATTCAATTACCTTTCAGAATATATATAGCTGGTTTCTCAGAATTGTGTACGATGGTCCGAATTTTGACTCGGAATATTACCATTCTTTCAATTTAAAATATTGAAAAATTGGCTATTTTCAGGTTGAGAGCGCGCCCCTTTAATATGATTGTGCCAACTTTTACTAATAATATTTGGAAAGCTTATTTAATTACCTTTCAGAATATATAGAGCTGGATGCTCAGAATTTTGTACGATGGTCAGAATTTTGACTCGGAATATTACCATTCTTTCAGTTTAAAATACCGGTCTATCTTTACATATAGAATATTGAAAAATTGGCTATGTTCAGGCTGAGAGCGCACCCCTTTAATATGATTGTGCCAACTTTTACTAATAATATTTGGAAAGCTTATCCAATTACCTTTTAGAATATATATAGCTGGTTTCTCAGAATTTTGTACGATGGTCCGAATTTTGACTCGGAATATTACCATTCTTTCAATTTAAAATATTGAAAAATTGGCTATTTTCAGGTTGAGAGCGCGCCCCTTTAATATGATTGTGCCAACTTTTACTAATAATATTTGGAAAGCTTATCCAATTATCTTTCAGAATATATCTAGCTCGATGCTCAGAATTTTGTACGATGGTCCGAATTTCGACTCGGAATATTACCATTCTTTCAGTTTAAAATATTGAAAAATTGGCTTTTTTCAGGTTGAGAGCGCGCCGCTTTAATATAATTGTGCCAACTTTTACTAATAATATTTGGAAAGCTTATCCAATCACCTTTCAGAATATATATAGCTGGATGCTCAGAATTTTGTACGATGGTCCGAATTTTGACTCGGAATATTACCATTCTTTCAGTTTAAAATATTGAAAAATTAGCTATTTTCAGGTTGAGAGCGCGCCCCTTTAATATGACTGTGCCAACTTTTACTAATAATATTTGGAAAGCTTATCCAATCACCTTTCAGAATATATATAGCTGGATGCTCAGAATTTTGTACGATGGTTCGAATTTTGACTTCGAAAAAAATACCTGTCTATCTTTACATATAGAATATTGAAAAATTGGCTACGTTCAGGCTGAGAGCGCGCCCCTTTAATATGATTGTGCCAACTTTTACTAATAATATTTGGAAAGCTTATTCAATTACCTTTCAGAATATATATAGCTGGATTCTCAGAATTTTGTACGATGGTCCGAATTTTTTAGTCGGAATATTACCATTCTTTCAGTTTAAAATATTGAAAAATTGGCTGTTTTCAGGTTGAGAGCGCGCCCCTTTAATATGATTGTGCCAACTTTTACTAATAATATTTGGAAAGCTTATCCAATTACCTTTCAGAATATATATAGCTGGTTGCTCAGAATTTTGTACGATGGTTTGAATTTTGACTCGGAATATTACCGTTCTTCACTTTAAATGTTGAAAGATTGGCTATGTTCAGGTGTAGAGTGCGCCCCTTTAATATGATTGTGCCAACTTTTGCTAATAATATTTGGAAAGCTTATTCTGTTACCTTTCCGAATTTATATAGCTGGGTGCTCGGAATTTTGTACGGTGGTCGGAATGTTGACTCGGAATATTGCCGTTCTTTCACTTTAAATTATTAAAAAATTGGCGACGTTTAGGATGAGAGCGCACCCCTTTAATATGATTGTGCCAACTTTTACTAATGACATTTAGAAAGCTTATTCAATTACCTGTTAGAATATATTTAGTTGGATCATCAGAATTTTGTACGATGTTCCGAATTTTGACACGGGATATTAAAAGTTTTTCCCTTGAAAATCTTTTTTAAAAATTGGTCATGTTTAGGAATAGAGTGCATCCCTTTAATATGACTGTGACAACTTTTGCTAATAATATCTGAAAAGCCTATTTAATTATCTTTCGGAATATATTTAGTTGAATGTCTAGAATTTTGTACGATAATGCGAAATTACACCTCTATTCTGAGCTAAAGGAATGGATAAAAAAAATAATATATTATTCTACTTTCATTTGATAGACGTAACGTTGGATTTTATTGGTTGGTAAAAATAGATGAGTTTGGGCGACTGTTGTCTTAATTCTGAATAGGTTGCCAACGAACAGGTTGCCAGCTGGATCGGTCGAATAGCTCGCTAGCCGAATAGGTCGCCAGTTTGTGTTGGGTGAAATAGAACACCATACCGAACCGTAGTCATACGCTATACAAAGTCTGAAAGATAATAATATGTGTTAATTCCGAAATTATTGCCCCTTGTATAATCCGTATCCGCCCTGCAACTTCCTAGGTTTTTTTTTTATTTTTATAACGATATTCTCCAATGTTTCACCCTGGATGTAATCACCCCGATGTAGAATACAGTCTAACTAAATATGTCTCAACCACATCCTTCCACGTAGTTTGATCCACGGCCATTATGAATATACTTTCAAAAAAGGAAGAAAAAAGACCTTTCTGATCTCGACTTGGGATAGCGAGAGTTCTCTTTTCATATAAATTTTGTTGACATTTGAACAACTTTGGAAGGATGTTATGAATTAGATTGGGCGGTTTATGTAATTTATAAAAGACAACAACAATGACGTACATAGGTACGTAAATTTGAGCACGAGCCATGTCATACGACGTGAGACCATTCATACTAAAAGCACCCAATCGTAGCTAAAAACAATTAGCACATCAGTATAATCTCAACGTTTTTAGTTACGTTCTCGTCGTAGAAGAAGATAGACATCCATGATTGTGTAGTGATGTAGGCGTATTTTTAATTAATTATGGGTTGACTTGGCGCAGTACGTTGATCCGGCTACTCTTTGGGTTAGGCTTTTGCAGCCATATATATATATCATTTATTATGACATCTTCACATCTTGTATAATATAATTAATATAATTATTATAATATATGTTAAGTTTGTGCCAAATAAATTCAATTATCCACCATAAATTACTGACATATAAATGTCAAATTGCATTTGTTTCGTGATTAATTTGAAGACCTCCCGGGGGCCCATTTCACTGTTGATGCAAGGGTCCAAGTGACATTTCAGCAAATAATAAAATAGCTTAAAGCATAACAATGTGTCAACTTCAAAGCCCTTTAAACCAAAAATACTGTTTGATAATGTTTGCAATTACGGTATGCAAAATTTGTGTGGCTACCGGTTTAATTAGTGAGCAATTATAGCTAAAAACCTGGCACCTCTTAAGGTAGCTAAGTCTCTCTAATACAATATCATCCAAAATCTTCCACATTGAAAACATGCATTATTTGTCAATTTAAATCAACTTTGATGCTGTGATATTACCAGAAAAAGATGGGCTTCTGATATCCATTAGGCCTATTTAAAGACAAAATAAACATTTTACCTTTGGTACACGAATTTTGTACCGTACCATAATTTGTTTCAGCCCCAGTTCAAGCAAGAGACATGAGGAACGAGGCTAGAAACATTGCACCAAATCAAACAGTGTATGTAGACTGGAATAACCAGCCGCAAGAAATTTGCATTCGATTGATACTGCTGGCTTATTTCGCCGTACATAAATAATAAATGATTTGAAATTGGAGCAAAAACAGAAACCATTGAATGTAAATCAGTTTATACATTCATATTACAGTATTATATGCGTTGTAACACACTTGTGTCAATTTCTAGGTTCCAAATATTAGCAATTTAGCTCCTTAAGCTATGGTTTGCTTATCCAGCTGGTCTGTTATCTGGAGTTTAGACTCAAACTAATATGTGTAATAGTTTAGTTAAACACTGTATTTAATTCATCTTATTAATTCTGTCGACAAAAAATAAAAGATAAGATGCTAGAGCCAAAATAATAGTATTCAAACAATTGTCAGAAATATCCTTTCTAGATTACAAGTATTGGTACTCTTTTTTTCAGTTCTTTTTATACCGATCATCTTGATTGGTATCTATCTCTACTTGGATTTCAAGTCCCAAAAAATTAATTCAGCTCAAAAAAGTTCAGAAGCATTTAAGATCTATTTTTTCAAGTGGATTTTAATTCAATTAGGAAGATATCGCCGAAACAAACTAGAGAAAAATACAAAAGATGTAAGAAAGGTTCAAGAATCATTTCTGTTAAAGCAATTAAAATTGGCTGAAAGGACAGAATATGGATTAAAGTATGAGTTTTCTAAGATCAAATCTGTAACTGACTATTTGAGTCGACATCCATTAACAAGATACAGCCATTATGAGAACTATATAGATAGAATGATGAAAGGAGAGGTGAACATATTAACAGCCACCCAGCCATCAATATTTGCTGTGACGTCTGGTACGTCAGGAAAAAGCAATATCATACCTATGGTTAAAAGGCAACAAACAATTTTCTTCCTGGATGGTATTGCACTTCTCTTTCAAGTCATGAAAGAATTTTTTCCCAAAACATGCCAAATTCAGAAACACCTCAAATTTTTTTATGATCCAATCAAATGGCGTATGTCTGAAGCTGGTATAAAAATTGGTCCCAATTCATCTTCGCCTTCAAATTCTAAGAGTGTTCTATACATGTATTCCACACCCATTCCTGCTTACCGAATAGTCAGTGAACCTGAGTTATTATATATCCATCTTTTATTTGCCTTAAAAGAGAAACTTTTAGGTATGATTGAGGCTAATTTTACTTCAATTGTCTATAATTCATTCACTGCATTAGATAATGTGTGGGATGATCTTATTAGTGATATTGAAAAGGGACGACTTAAAGAGAGTCTAGATGTTGAGGACTCCATCCGTAATGAACTCAATAAATTGTTGCATCCTGATAAAGAGAGAGCTGAAGAATTAAGAAAAGCAAAGCAGAAAGGTAACATTGGATTAGCCCATCGAATATGGCCACAATGTAATTTAGTTATTGGAGCAGATTCTGGTTCATTCGAGCTCTATGCTAGTAAACTGAGACAGACTTATTTGAAAGATATACCCATTTATTCTCCTATCTATGCTGCCACTGAAGGGTTACTAGGTGTGAATATTTGGCCAAAGCAGTTACCTAGTCGTTATTTACTCATACCAACAGTACAGTTTTTTGAGTTTATACCGTTATGTGATTGTGATCAAGATCAACCTAAAACTTTTCTCATGCATGAGGTAAGAAGTTACAGTAAAATTCCACTGTAATATGAAATGTAGAAATCCAAAACACACATTGTCCTGAAGCAGGATCATTTTTATACGCCCACATAGAAATGTGGTCGTATATTGCCGTCGCCCCCGTCCGTCTGTCTGTCTGTCGGTCCGTCCGTCCGTCCATCGTCCACAATTTTTTTGTGAACGCTCTAGAGGCTGAAGTTAATATCCGATTGACTTGAAATTTATACACTGTGTTTAAGGTCGTGAGACGAAGAAGCCTATTGATTTTCAGCGATATCCGATAATTACTACCAGAGTTATGACCCTTGATCACTTTGAAAAATCTTGTGAACGCTCTAGAGGCTATAGTTAATATCCGATTGACTTTAAATTTATACACAGTGTTTAAGGTGATGAGACGAAGAAGCCTATTGATTTTCGGTGTTATCTGATAGTTACTGCCAGAGTTATGACCCTTGATCACTTTGAAAAATCTTGTGAACGCTTTAGAGGCTAAAGTTAATATCCGATTGACTTTAAATTTATACACAGTGTTTAAAGTCATGATACAAAGAAGCCTATTGATTTTCAGCAATATCCGATAATTACTGCCAGAGTTATGACCCTTGATCACTTTGAAAAATCTAAAGTTAATATTCGATTGACTTTAAATTTATACACACTATTTACGATCATGATACAAAATAGCCTATTTATTTTCAGCGATATCCGATAATTACTGCCCGAGTTATGACCATTGATCACTTTGAAAAACCCTGTGAATGCTCTAAAGGCTAAAGTTAATATCCGAATCCGATTGACTTTAAATTTGTACACAGTGTTTAGGGTCATGAGACGAAGAATCCTATTTGATTTTCAATGATATCTGATAATTTCTGGCACTTGATCACTTTGAAATATCTTATGGACAAAGGCCTTGAGACAAACCATCAAAACTATACTAATCATTTCTGATAATTATTTAATGGGTTATTACTCGTAATAAGATTATCATGTGTTGTAAATGTTCTCCTTACTGATAAAAGAAACAATATGCAACAACCCTTGTTGACTGCCCGGACGACTTAGCTGTTGTGGGCGTATGTTTCGTTGCCTGGCAACCTATCTTTCTGATTTTCTGAACATTAATCATTATGGACATTAACAGCAGATAGGATTCAAATCCATTGAAAATCGTACACATAAGATGGCACTGAGAGTTGTTTATAGTCCTTTCATGTTAATAAATATCTAATTAATAGTTTATGGCACATTTCAGGCCTAAAGAAAGACCTGCAATAGGCAGATTTACCTCTTTCATAATGCATGTTTAAGGTAGAATATTCAAACCTCCTGTAGATGTTTGTTAGGTAAATGTCTTGGCAGAGTTTGATGATGAATATTTCCTTCTAGGATCTAATATATTTGTCAATGCTTTGGAACACAACAACTTTGATTCTAATTGAGTAAGGATCAGTATTTTGAAAACTTTTGATAATAAAACATTTTACACATAAGTTTAGCTGAGTGAAAAGCAAGTTGAATGGGCGAGACTTTGGAACATTATAACTTTGTCTTTTATTATAATTATTCTAATTGAGTAAGAGTGATGAAACTGTATATGAATGCCTATATATTTTCTGTATCTTTTTAGGTAAAAGAAGGTGAAAGTTATGAATTGGTTATAACTAATGCTACATGTTTATATAGATATAGATTTGGTGATGTTGTCAAGGTTACAGGCTTGCATAATCAATGTCCAATCATTGAATTCCTTTACAGGTATTGCCATACTATATCATAATTTTCATATTATTTATAACAAAACAGTAACAGTCACATATTTTGTATGTAAACATGACTTGCTAGATCAATTCTTGATAATTGCACACAAAAACACAAACTGCTCATAACATAATGGAGAGAGTACATTTTGTCACTGACTCAGTGGGTAGGGCATTGACACGTTAAATCTGGAGGTCCCATGTTTGATCTCTGTGTTGACTGAAAAAGTTCATCATGATTTTCTACCTTGGTTGATGGTTCCACTTTGTCATTGGTGCTGGACAGAGGGCCTGGCAAGAAATAGTGTATAGTCGTTCAGATGGGATGGAAAACTGAAGTACACATTAGAGTACACGTAAAAGATTCCTTGGCAGTCACCATTCGATTTAAGAGTAGGCGGTAGTACAAAAATTCCCTCATAGCACACTGTATGTCATCTGCCTGTCTTCATTAGCCTATTTGGAGCCATCCTTGGTTACCCAGTGTACTCATTCTGTTCTACTCCACTATACCCTGGGTTAATCCATAGGGTTTCCACGATTTCAAACTATCTGATTGTAGTTATGTAAGAACCAATCAAAAAACAGTTTACAAACCTATCTTACATCATAGAACTACATTGTTCACAAACAATATGGCGGCTTGTTATAACTTTGTCTTTTATTATAATTATTCTAATTGAGTAAGAGTGATGAAACTGTATATGAGAAAGATTTAATATAAAAGAATTGACATGCATACAAATTCTTAAATGGCACTGATTTTTCTTCTACGCGGTAGGTATTTATCCAATGACATATTTGCAAAGTGTGCAAGAAGGGACTTAGGTAGCCATGTTTGGGGTATTCTTTGTTGGAACACGATGAGAGTTACTTCCCTTCGCCTATTACTTTTCCAAGTAACGCTTTATGGGATTGGACGAAGAAAAATTTCACAATCTGCCAGGGCAGATAATTTGAAATCGTGGAAACCCTATGGATAAACCCAGGGTATAGTTGAGTAGAACAAGTACAAAATCTTTAAGTGGCATTTAGTGATTGGAGAACACAATAACAGAACACAATTTTTATGGGAAAACGTGCTTGAAAACGTTGTGATATTAGAATAAAGCCAGTGATTGTTTCCCATAAAAATTGTGTTCTGTTATTGAAATGAGTACACTGGGTAACCAAGGATGATTTAGATCAGAACAATAGATGTTAAACCCCATTTCATTTCACATTTCGGCTTTCTTTTATTTTTAAGACAAGGCCAGTTTCTAAGTGTACGAGGAGAGAAAACATCTGAATCATTGTTTTATTGTGCTTTATGTAAAACCATTGATAATTGGTCCGATGTGCAGCTAGTTGATTATTGTTGTGCAGAAAGTGTGTTAGTTGATGATCAAACCAAAGGTAGAATTTTTCATCCTCTCCTGTTTTATTTGTGTGGAACTGTGTAACAACTTTACCAATTCCGTTTAATAACAGTATTCAACTTTTATCTGAATATCTGTTGACAGTTACAGGGAAGCCATGGTGGCTGAGTGAGGAAGTAATGGTTAACTAACCAGAAAGTCAAGGGATCAATCCTGGTGTTTGGTCAGTAGATTTCCTTGGGTTTTTCCTGAGTGGATTCTACTTGTCAGTGGTGCAGGATGGAGGGCCTTGGAAGGAACAATGTCTAGTCATTCGTATGAGACAGCAACAAAAACAAGAGGCCCTGTGATGTGTATCTTTGGCGTTCATAAAAACATCGGGCATTGTGTCTGGCCAAGTCTGAATTTGTATCTTACAATCTCTAAGACAGGTGCCTCATTTCCAGACTTATTTCTCTTAATTCTTTTGTTATTTTATTTGAAAGGTTAAAGGAAGTTGAAATAAAATATGTGGTGATTCTTAGCTTTCCTCATTTTTTCCTGTGGCAAGATATATGAAAACCCTTAATAATAATGTATTCTTTAATAAGTCTGTGGTAACTGTGTTTTTTATTCTATTTATAACAGATCAGTCTACATTGCCATCTTATCATGTGTATTTAGAATTGAAGAATCATTTTAATTCTATTAATGTTCAGCAACTACAAACAAAGGTAATTTAGTTTTACAAATTGATTAAAACATGTTCAAAGGACTTAATTT
The DNA here is from genome assembly GCA_036850965.1 of Patella caerulea. Taxonomy (NCBI): domain Eukaryota; kingdom Metazoa; phylum Mollusca; class Gastropoda; family Patellidae; genus Patella; species Patella caerulea. The sequence goes on from JAZGQO010000011.1 coordinate 23,518,922, forward strand.
TCAAATGAGTAAATTGAAATAGATAGACCTAGTGCTTGTTTCACGAAATTTTAACTAATTCAAATTTTAGTAATTTGATTGGACAAAATAAGATTGATTTTAGTGCTTATGCAATCAAAATTGAAGTATCTACTAAAATTTGAATTTTATCTTTAGTTAAGATTTCGAGAAGCATGTTACCTGAAACGATTACCTGATACTAATTATACTGCCAAACAAAATAGTTATTGTCTTTATTTCAGTTGGATGAAAATCTTGGTTCAGAATCCTATGTATATTCATCATTTAGACAGAAAAAGAGTATAGGACCAATACAGATACACCTGGTTCAAGATGGCAGCTTCCATAGATTACGAGATTTTTTCCTGAAAAATACCTCATCTTCTTTTAATCAGTATAAAGTACCACGAGTATTAAAAACAAAAATGGCAGTAGATTTTATAACTGAACAGTGTTATTAGATATATTATACATTTTGAATTTAAAATTCAGGGAGAGCTGAACAGGACTTAAAATAAAAAATAGATGCTGACAATCTACTTGACTTTTCCCAAACCAACTAGGTTCAGATCAATGCGTGCATATCATAATGCAAGCCTGGACATAATCACTCGTCATAGACTATGTCAGGCACAAATTAACACTCAACATATGTATTATTATCTGTACCTTTAGCGATAATTTGTGTATGACAAAGTCTGTTACAGGTGCTTTATGTCCAGACATGCATAATGACAAGATTGGTGCAGCAAAAGTGATATCTTGCCAAAAGATTCATGTCCTTTAACATTGATTGATGAATTGTATCATTCACATAACCGATTCCACTTTAAGCTGAAGCAAATTAACCTAAGTATCAGCATTAAGATACACCAAGTTCGTATACTAATATATTAAACAATATATTAAGACCCACTTGTTAAGTAGTTATAACCATGTAAAATTTTAGCCAAATATTCAAAGTTATCGCCATTTAGAACAGGAGTGTGGAATACTACATTTGTTTATTTAAAGTTAGTGTTGAGTAATAGATGTAAATTGTGTGAAATAATTTTTTTTCTTCTCATTTCATAAAACAATTACAGGTATAATTTATATCTCAACTAAGATCAAACTGAAATCATGACCAGTATTTTTTGAAAAAATATATAAATAGAGCATATTTTTCTTCTCATTTCATAAAACAATTACAGGTATAATTTATATCTCAACTAAGATCAAACTGAAATCATGACCAGTATTTTTTGAAAAAATATATAAATGGAGCATATTTTTTTATATTTTATATTTCTGATTATTGTTTATTAAAAAAGAACAGTTTATATGATGACAGATTCGTAATTTATAAAATTATACGGAACATACTGAATTTTTGGCAAAATTATTGGTGGGCTGCACCGTTTGTGACTAGAGTTGTTTCCCTTTAGTAATAAGCGCGTGAGCGTTATTCAGTCTAAGTCAACCCCAAAACCTGCAAACTTAATATTTTCTTTTCATTTGTCATAAATGACAACCGTGATTGCATTTGCATCGGGAAAAAAATTAATAATTGAGTCAGCAACCAGTTAGATAATTAGTGATACTTTACAGTTCTCTACCGCCAAGACTACGACTCTTAACTAAGTAAGAGGTCTCTGGATTGGCAGAAGTAGGCCTAAAGATATTCAGAGTGGCAACAGTGAATCGTACGTAGTTGTGTACACACGTCATAACATAAGTAAGTCTGCTCTGCATACTGAGCTCGCGATTTTAAGAAATATTCAGTTAAAGGCCAATATGGTGTCAATCATTATAACACGTTCCAAATGTTATCACAGAGATAGATGCGTAATGAAGATTTTAAAAATGACAAACAAACGAGTGACAAAAACAAAACGAACACACTAGTTTTATATAACTGACTGAAGTGACGAGTGAGAACAGATGCATGGGCGAATTTCTCTACTATTAACTGACGGAATTGACGAATTTCTGTTCACTAATAATTTCTACGAAGATTAAAAGTTAGGTGGGCATCTGGGCAAAACGCGCGCAGTGGATCACAGGGTCGATCATTGAATCAAGTGGCGTGGTTCGACCTCGAGCTTGTTGGTTATACGTCCCAATGACAAGCGTATTATTGAAATCAACTTGAACCACCCGGAAAGACCTGCTTTGTGTCGAGTGTTGTGCTGTGCTGACTTTATAGTTAGCCTACATTGGGCATGTTCAAATTGAAAGGTTAAACTCCCACTCTCTGGCAATTTGTAAAAAATGGCAATTAAACTCAAAAGAACGCTGGCGTGACTGTTCCTTGGACAATTGTCCATCGGTTGTCGGACTTTGATATGACGTTACAATTCCAAGATTGCGTTAAGAAAGTCATTCGGTTCTTGGTCCAGAGTTTGCTCGTGTTTGTTTGAAGTATACTGAATCGCATCGGGGGCCGGTTGCTCAAAACTAAGTTAGTTACAGAACCCCAAATTATGCAGAATTCTATAAGAATTCGGCTCACTACACTGAATGCAATGAATTTGGATGATCCTCTCAAAAGTGACGTCTAATTCCGCCAGGTATTCTTATTCCAATTCGGGCCCCCGTAGCCAAGTCATAAAATTGGGGGGGGGGGGGGCTACTGAATGTTTTGGAGGGGTTGAGGATATAGCCGGCTAAGAACACTCCTAAGAAATCATTATTTTTGACGAAATATTGTGAGCCCGCCGCATCCCCCTTGGCTACGGGCCCGGCTCGTAGCTGGGAAATCACAAGGCCCCTTATAGGCGTGTAATATACTGAAACATGGCTTTTCGGTCGGGGTTATCTTTATTCAGATATAAAAATATGTTCCGACCAAAAGTTCTGAAATTTGACATACGTGTAATACTAATAGGTAATTGAGGAGATCATTGAAGGAAGTGGTAATGTAAATTACGTCCTGCCAATGTCCTAGAACTTGCTGCTGCGTTGCAACAGGAATGGCACAATCTGGACCAAAATGACCTTAGACGTCTCATTAGGAGTATTTCACGTCGGATCAATGCTTGTTTGGCAAACAGAGGAGGATTTAAGCGTTACTGACTTTGTTGTGATGCTGTGGTAACTTTGCTGTTTGACCCCAGGTATCATTTTACCCTTATACTATAGTGGTCAGTCTGTGCCTTACTTAGTCTAACGATCATTTGGAATAAATCGATGAATGTGAACTTCATTTCATTTTGTCATTTGTTTAATAACACTTAAAAATCAAATATCCCCTACTTTTTTTGAATAGTATATTAAGTAACTCGTACGCGCAGGTACATCAAGGCTTCTGTATCTTTTCCCTTTTTTTAATTCCCCATCCCAACGAAAAAGCGACACGGATATATCTCGTGGTAAACTTAGTAGCTCAAAATATATTACAGATCCATATAAGGGATTTTATTATTTTCCCGATACAACGAACCTGTTGTACTTGGGCAAGACCTCTGATTGTATCAATTGTAGCTCAAAACACAGTTTAGCACGACAATATACTGACTTTTAATTGTGCGTTTTCATTGCGTTACAGTGTTGACCAAGATATCTGGTTTTTTTTTGTATTTTGTGCATATAAAATAAACCTTTACACTTGGAATTTGATGAAGAGTAGGCGTAAATGACACCGTTTGAACATTTTATTATTTTCCCGATACAACGAACCTGTTGTACTTGGGCAAGACCTCTGATTGTATCAATTGTAGCTCAAAACACAGTTTAGCACGACAATATACTGACTTTTAATTGTGCGTTTTCATTGCGTTACAGTGTTGACCAAGATATCTGGTTTTTTTTTGTATTTTGTGCATATAAAATAAACCTTTACACTTGGAATTTGATGAAGAGTAGGCGTAAATGACACCGTTTGAACATTTGCCCCTCCCTACTTCTTGTCATTGCACACATGACTAATAAATTTGTCGTGTTAACCATGCCTTAAAAACCTTTCGCATCCTAATAGATTTTATACTTGTGCCATTATTTATTTTCGCTGTTGGATACGTCGAATTACCTCAGATATGTAAATTTAACAGAAAAAACTTTAAGTACAGTGTTAAAAATCAGATGATAAAACAGCGGTATGTACAATTAATCTGCATTGGTTTGGACCCTTCTTTAAGACAAACAAGTTATACGTATCAAATACAATTTCTGTGATATACATATGCATAGGCGTGATTTTGAGATTGGCTTATGTGAAAATCGGGGAATTTTGTGCATACAATAAAAGTGTATCTGTGATGTAAATTAATGTAGACCTACGAAAATGTCTAATGGAGAATGGAATGGGGTTTACTCTAGTCAGTATTGGACTAGACATAACATTATTTTATGCCAAGGCTTCTTTTACATATACGTGGGGTTGGGTGGCCGAATGGTTAGCGTGCGCTGCATCATACGGCGTGCCATTGAGTCAGCTGGCGTGGTTTCGAATCCCCGGTTGTACGTGGCAAGGAATATGGTCGCCTGTCCAACCTCGTGGTTTGTCTCCGGGTACTCCGATTTCTTCCCACTGCTAAAGACCCCCTACGCGCAAGTGAATTATTGAAATAAAATTAAACCATATGTTAGTCTCGAAATAACCTAGTTTGCGTCAAGTGGGCGTTTAACTCCCCTCTCTCTCTCCCTCTCTCTCTCTCTCTCTTACGTATACGCCAATACGGGTAACCGTCGACAGGGACTCGACATACTTCCCTTGTAAATCTTTCATGTCTAAAACAGATTGCATTGTAGTATCCACTTTTGCTGTACAGACAAATTTCGGAAGTATTTTGATGCATTACGAGCTACAATAAGACTATTTCCCACCTTGGACTTGTTTCTTGTTCTCGAAATAATATATCTGATCCCAGTACAAAAAAAAATTAAAATGGGAACACGCGTCCTTTTAACGACACTTTACGAAAAGATTAGACCGTGTGTACTTAGAACATCGAATTCATTAGTAAATACTTTCTTTATTTACAATTTTACGTATATACATAATGTGAACCTATTTACACAAAACATTTGTTAACAGTTAGAATGATTGTCATTGTTAAGTTGGTAAAACATGGTATAAAAAAATAAAATAGTAACATAAAATCACGCCCAACCATCCTCACATACAAAAGGCAAAGGACATAAACGCTTTGACATTTGTATCAAACATTTTGGGAAATAGTCCTTTGAGGTTACTAAAGACACTAATATTACTGACAAATTTACCAAAATATTTTCTTTTAATAAAAAAAGTAGATATCCTGTCACCGGAACCGCTATAGTTCGTGTTACTGAATACCAATTTCAGTAATAATCTGCATTATAAAATATAAAAATACAAGAAAAAAAATATTCTTTAACTTTTATAGAAATACTAATTTCATATATGTTGGATAAACAATTAAATTGTCTATTTTGATTGGTTTTGTGGGATAACCATTTTCCCCGGATCAACCAAATTCAGTATTGTTTATTTTGATCAAAGTCATATAAGTTTAGCACCTTTATGTTAGTTGTAAGTAGTTTTATAGTATGTATAAATGTCACCTCACTTATCCTACCTACACTATCAAAATGAAATCTCACGTACCCCACATTATGTCAATACTCTACATTTTAGAATATCTTGAATGGATTTACACACTGTAGCTTGTATCTTGACTTAAAACAAACTTATGGTGTTTTTGTAATTATTATACAGTTTTGGATGAACCAATTTTATTTCATCATTCTTTTCACCAAAATTAAAACGTGTATTGAATTTATCATCTATTCTATTTATTATTAAGCTAAGCAGCGTGTTGTGCTAAAATCGCAATATCGCAGTACCAAAGGTAACGATTGTCTGTGTTACTGTTGAGGTGAAAAACTCCAGACATAAACATCCCCTTTATCATCAATTTGTATCATTTGGATTAATAAAACTGATCATATGATTTTGTATTATACAGTAACTATAATTAATTTGTTTGTTCTCAACTTAATTTGGTATAATTTTCGTTATAAAAGCAAATAATTACTGTAATATTTTGTTAATATATTTCCTGAAACATCTGTAGACAAAAAAAAAAAAAAAAAAAAAAAATAAGTAAATAAAATAAAGTCAAAGTCCACTTTAGATAATGGATACACATCTTGTTTAACAAAGTATATCTTTTCCTTTAATTTATAGCCACTAAAACACCCAGTGTTAGGGTACGTGAGACTGCATCGCATGCTCTTTATTTAAACAAGGGATACCAGTAAGGCGAAAGTGTATACATATTGATTAATGATTAATAAATGTTATATTATCATCTCATAATAATAAAACTTATTAGGATTTACCTGTCATTAATAAAATCTTACATTTTTTTTTTTAAAAAAAAAGTAATTCAGGGATAGAGGTTATAGCCTGCCAGTTTTATTACATTAATTATTAATGGTCTTACATGACGATCGCTCTTTAACGTTGCTCGTTTCCTGTTTATCTTTAGTGTTTTTGAATGGAAATGGCATCAGACAATGATCGATTTTTACGCCGATCAATTTCGTCACGCGATTTAATGGTCCAAATCTCTTTAATTTATCTCAAGTATTTCATGGCGGATATTACTTGATGAAGACTTATGACTTGATATTGTCACAAATTTACATAAAATTTACATATATGTATAAATCAAAACTGACACGCTTAAAAGTAAACAGAGGTATGATGGCACTTAAAACTATGGAATATCAACAACGATATAACAGTAATTTCTAAAATTTTGTTGTTATAACTTCGGAGACGGAAACGTCACTTTGTGAATTTTGGAACGCCGGATTATTCACCCCATTTAAATGATGGTCTTGTTTTTCTGATTCTTTTGATTCTAGTGCTTCTACGTCTTCATCTACGTCCACACGTGTGCTCTTTTTCAACAAAATCGGAGCCGTTAAACCAATACCCGCAGCACCCAATGGAGCCGTTATTAAAATGGACAAAACGGCAAAAGTCAATATCTGTAATAAAAAAACGAAACAAATGAGCATCCACGATAATATTTCAAGTATAACTGAGAACGATCATTTTGCACAATTTTATAGCTCAATCTTTTGAATCATTCATTTCCGACAAAGTAATTAGAGACAAAGTATTAACACATACTTTATAAATCGTACTATTCCAATGGGGACACGTAACTGAAGTGACAAAATAACCCGAAACAAAATTATATACTTACACTAGTTGCTATAGCAATAACATCCTCGCTAGCGTTTTCCTGTCTTGCAGTATCTAATGCGACGGGTCCTATGGCAGCCTGAGAATATAAATTAACAAATATATATTTGAAACATGCAAGAATAAAGGTTAAAATTAATATCAAAAAGTGCTTTTTATTACATACATTTTGTTCAAAAATCATTAAAATCGATTAATTTGTTTATATTAATGTATGCATTGTTTTCTAACGATTTCACACTGTCATCTTTATTTCTGCTACTATACTGTACTTAATTACATAATAACAGTCATCACATTAAAATAGTACAGATTTATTTTTTTTGTTACTTTGAGATGTACATATGTGATTGATTTGACTTGTTGTGCCTTTAAGGGAGGAAAAAATTAAAAATTTCAATGATGTCTTCCGAGATAATGAGTATTTTAAGCATTTTAAAGCCGGTAATATGAATTAATTTAAGAGTGTGAATTACTAAAATGACATGAAATGACTATGTAAGTACTATTGTTCAGCTTACCTGTACAGTTGCTTTTGGTAACCAAGATATAGTTATAAATAATTTTTCTTTCAGGTTAAAATCCATACCAAATGACGACAAGAATGTAACAGCGAGACGAGCTGCTAGCCCAATAAACAACATACCTACACCAATACCTAGAATTAAATAGAATTACAGCATTATCTTTAATTTGATTTAGCGACGGTTTGTACCTTGACCTCAGTAGCAGGAGACTTCACCCGGAAAATGCTGACCTCAGTAGCGTCCGAAAATCGATACATTTGAAATAAAAAATGTGAAAAATTAATAAATGTTGTGATTCCTCATTATAGGTCTGATCTCGAGTATTGGGCTACTACAGTAACCATCCTCGTAGTGAAACGTCACATCTTAAAAAGATTCTGTGCACGTGATGTCAGTTGTCACTCAAAAATGTAACAATTTTCAAACGATGGTTACTAATCTATAAATAGACAGACACCTACCAATATCCCCGCTTTGTAGATTTTCTATAGATACAGCATTACCAATCAAACCAAACAATAAAGGTTGGAATACCTTCCAACATTTCGCTAATACACCTTTAATTGGATACTGAAATGAAAAGAAAATTGTAAGAAAATCCATCAGCTAACAAACAAAATCCAATACAAAACAATGTTATAAATGTATTAATGACAGTTTAGATGAGTGTAATGTAGATAGTCACAACCATGGGGGTACCAAAGAGTTTAAATGATAGTAATGGACCGTGTAATTGCAATAATTATACATCGATCGTAGTTCTTGTAAGGGAGGTAAAAATACGTACATCTGTGCTAGTCCATCCACGATGTCTCCAACCAATTCCAGCCACAAAAGCCATGATCAATGTTCCTAAGGCACCTGCACCAGGAAACTTAGCAACTCGAAACCCAAACGTAGCCAATAGTCCAAAAGCAGTCACCATAATGAAACGATACATCAGCAAATTTTTCTGTAAACAAATGAGAGTACATTTATTAGAAGGATATTTTTGGACGAACAACTTGAATTTTGACAAATTTATTGTCTTCATGATTGATGTATACTTCTGAAACTTGTTGATGTCCCACAACAAATAAACAAAACACATAATAGTATCCGCCTCATTTTCACGGCAAGTGAGACTATTTTATATGACGCCCGCGACCTATATTTATAATAAATTAGTCTCCTAAAGTCACTAGGAGCAGTTTATAACTAAGCAAACTTGTTTACTTACACTGTTTTTATTAGGAATAAACCAAAATAAAACGCCAGAGAAAACACCAAAAGCTACACCAATAACCAGTTCTAGAGGACCGTGAAATATGTTGTAAATCAGATTAGCTGAAAACAAATGGGAACGTTAGAAATGCAATTCAATGAAACCTCAAATTGGCCAGACTGTTTAGTTCTTAGAGTTTAGACAACCGCTTTATGCAATGATCAAACTATTCACGTAAATTCAAGAGTTAAAGGACAATATTGTTGTCAGCCATTATCACGTATGTGATAGAACTGGTTAAACACGTTCCAAATTATTTTAACATGGAGATTATAGCTATACGATGGGTGCGTAAATAAAGATATCAAGAAACGGAAGTACCGAGAAACCAACATTGGGATGTGAAGCAGTACAGTAAACTGTAAACGTACCATTAGAGAAAGACATTCCAAGAACTATACCAAATCCACTGATAGCGATAACGTCGTTAACACTACATGCAGCAATGAGAAGTGTCGGGATACCTTCATCAACTCCAAGTCCCCTCTCCTGTACTCCAATCATACTCGGTACTACGACAGCGGGTGATACGGCAGAAAATACAAATCTGTTAAGAAAATTTATTTGCTATAGCATGTACTTGATATGATATGTGCGTGTGTTGTTTGTGCAAGTTGGAGTCTCCTTGCACATACTTTTAAGCGTGTTCATGAAACAAATCAACTGAAATCGCAAAAATTTCGTTGCATATTTTGTGGAAACCTTAAAAGGCTTCAAATATTCGTATTTTGAGAGAATTCAGAGCAGACTGACAGAATTTACCAATCGTGTGAATTTTTTTTTTGAATTTGAATTCTGTACATGAAATGGAAACTTTGAGTGTACATACATCAAAAATATAGAAGTGTATAACGCTGTTAGCTACTTGGACTAATCACAATCCTTTTTACATATTTTTCGTAGTCCACATTAAACATGCTATCCATATTAAACGACACTCGCAACTAGGAGTTTCCAAACAATTACTTACCCCATTACAAAGGCCCACATCCAAGGAAAATCTAGCAGGAAATGAGCAATTACGGCATCAACTGCAGCTTCAACAACGCAGGGGAAAAAAGCCAACCTTAAAGCCATCCACTTTACTTTCTTTAATGCGTTTGGATCTAATCCAGAGCCAGCTCTTATTAAAATAACAACCAAAGCAATAGTCCTAAAATTAAATGACATTTAGACATTAATAAACGCAACACGCTGCAGACAATACCACATAAATCTAAAGTCATGCCAGTGTTTTTTTTTAAGTTAGAATCCATAATACTTCAGTACCATATAAACTTAGTTTTATCTTCGAGCTATTCCCCATTCAGTTTCTTTCTTATTTTAAAGGTTTATTACATTGTGTTCGATTTGTCACGCATTATATAAATAGGTGTACACTACCTTAGCGTAGATGCCCAGCTTTTGTCGATGTCTCGTCCAACGTCTATTTTTGGAATGTTTCGTAGGCAAAATCCCACTAACAACATACCTAGATACAAAATAATATGTCATTTGATTAGTAGAATACTGCAACTAGGCTACCGACAAAGAGTCGTAAAATCAAAATACATGTGCTAATATCTGCCCTTTAAAAATTTGAAATATTTTTTTTTTGTTTAACCAAAATAGAAAAATAAATAAAAAATCATACCTAATAAGGATGGGAATGGCGTCAACTCTACAAGAGCGGCAGCTATAACACAGGCGTAAATCAATACTAGAATGCTGAAAAAGTTACCACCAGGCAGAGCTTCATCACCCAATATAGCCCAAAATGTTCCCCAAATAGCAACAGCTGCCAGAATCTTGGAGATCCACATGGCCACTTTTCCATGCGGTGGGCACATGAATGCATATTTCAATCTTTCAAAACATCCAGCGTCTTCATCTGGTTCATTATATTCAGCAAGGCAAGGTATACACCGTGGTGTACTTCCATTACTCTGTTCATTCCCTGAACCCGCCATCGATAGAAAATTTTAAACTTCTAATTATTCCTTTTCCTATCCCAGGATTACTTTTCTAATCCGACTGAACTATCTGCTGAAAAAAGGAAACAAGACGTGCGTGTGTGTATTGTATTTACATGTACCAAGGATGTGAACTTTAATTTTTTATCGGTAGCATTGTATTAAAACTGGTTAAAATACGGACAAAATTAAAAGTTGTATTTTTAACATAGAAATTAGTGTAAGTGACCCATTATAAAGGGTGTTTTACAATATATTGTTTGGTCCTAAGTATCTTTGCTGTTGAACACTAAAAACCAAATAATTTTCAGTCCACTGGGTGGAGTGGGTGTAACCTCCTCATTGCAGGGTTCGAAGATATATTTATCAACGATCAAGACATTCATTATCATTCAGGAACCACAGTGGTGTAACCAAAATGGGAGAATTGGTTGGACAACTTCTCAAAGTAAAAGTCAGCGACCTTATATAACAAAAACGTAATGCAAGACGCATTTATATTCAGCCTTCTCTTCAGAAAAAATGAGTCTTTGATTAACTTTTATTCTGGTGAATTTAGAAATGTTGGTCTGAGATTAACTAACGGTTTGTTAGTCCCACAACCCCAAATTATTAAAACTTCGCATGCTCCGCGAAATAATATCATATCATCTTAAAATAGACTTTGGACCTCTAAAATAGAAACGCTTAAAGTTAATAGTGCTTTTGGCCACCCGATACATCTTGCTATTGTTTTGATTTCGTCACTGATGTATTAATTCATCTTGGGAAATTTTTAGGGATAAAAATAATTGTAAGATGACATAAATATGTATCATAAATCTTGACTTTGTGACAGCTTATACTTGTTATAAGTACTTGTCCTCGCTCGAGGCATGCGTAGCGTATACCACCACTGACCTAAAGCGACGGCGTGCCAGAAGTTTTTTTCACTTATATCATTAGATGTCATGTCGACATAAATCCAAGACAGGCAGCGGACAAGGTGACGCTCTTTTATGTATTCACATTAAAACCAAAAACTAAAAGAAATGAAACCCCACCATCTTTAACGTTTATTAAATAAGGGTAATAATTCATAAGATAACATTTTATGGCTTCTGTTTGAATACGTTTACAATTGTTTTTAGTCATAAATTGTCTTAGCAGTCGCCAACTATGTATTTAATGCGATTAACACACTTATACTTATTTATCGAGTGTACTTTATTGTCACCCGACACATCTATATGTATTATGTCCACCCTGTCTAGTGGGTTTGGGTGACCGAATGATAAACGCGTGCGTGTTGGATCATTGATTCAAGAGGCGTGGTTTCGATTCGCCGCTTGTACGTGACAGGGACTAGAATCGCCTGTTCAACATCGGTTCTTTTTTTCCGTTTCCTCCAGTTTCTTCCCTCTACGCGCAAAAGAAATATTGAAATCAAAATGAACAAAATATTATTCCCGAACTTACATAGTTTGTGTCGAGTGGATGTTACCCTTTTCCCCTCTCCCACCCTCTTTCTATCTCCAATTAAAATAATAGATAATGTTGCTATATAAAACAATAATTAATTATGCCATTTGGAATAAAGAAAAATGTTCAATTCGATTTCAATTGAATCCACATTTTTTTTTTTTTTTTTTTTTTTTTGCAAAGACAACAAAAAGTATTTTACACTATTGAAACTGTCCAATTTCCTATTACCGAATCGACACTCGCATAAATGAACATGCCAATCAGTAAAAAAGAAATCTGTAAACTATGATTATAACTTATGGAAGAACAATTATTGATTTATTGAGGCGACGTTACGAAGAGTATTCTCTCAATGTTTTCAAGCGAGCACAGTAACAAATGCGTAGGGCAATTATATATAGAAAGGCAATAATAAAAAAAATTAGGACAATACATCATGCATAAGTTAGTTAATGTCTACCTTTATAAATAAAACTAGATAACATTGGTCGCCTCCCTCGCATTGTCCAAATAATAATTTACGAAATTATGAAATCTAAAAAGAGTAATTAAAAGAACAATTTTGAAATTTAAAAAAAATTATTGAAAGAAAAAATAATTTCAACAGAAGACAAAATCTATAAATTAAACGAAATTTACTCTTACCTATAATGTATGCTGTGAGCTTGAAGTAACAACCAATTCGAAGATGGTTCAGTTTGATCAATCAGCGACCATCTAACCACCACCGTCACACAGTTACAAATCAACGCTAATGTAACTCTTCCACCCAAGTATTTCTACATGCGCCGGGATGAAAGATAATCCTCGTCTGTCATAGACAATGACAGCTTTATTTGCATGGCCCAACTTAATTTATAACGAATAAAAATTCGTCACAACGTTCTAATGTTACTTGGGGTGGGGACATAGTTGGTAAGATTATGAATTATTACGACCAGTAAAACCATTCGTTAGAACCGGTCCTGGTTGTCACCGATTTACTTGTTTGGTTTTGTAAGTATATTGATGTCACCCTGCAGGCTGAAGGTACGTACATCTTTTAAAACAATAGGAGACTATACTATAACTAGTAATATAAGGTTTTAATTTTGCTCCAAGCATTGTGTCGTTGCAATATGTTTCAAATTTTCATAAAAATTACCTGTTGCATAAACAGAATCCTTTTTTTTTAAACGCGATTCTATTATTAGACTCGAATAGTTCATCTTTCCACGCTCCATATTCCAATAGATGTTGGAACTTTATTCTGTAGAGAAATGTCTCATTAATTCATTTATCATCTTTTAGTTTTTGATCTTTACTACTAAATGTGTATTTGTATATCTTTGTCAGTCAGGATAATATATACAAGTTTCGTTTTCTAGTTGAGTTTTGACACTACTAGAGGTAGAAACCTTGTGTAACTCTTGTCATAATAATGTATTTATGTGCTTAGTTATTGCTTTCTCAGCAATAATATCATGTAAATGGTGAAATAAGATAAATATTTCGCTACTATTTAGAAAAGTGAACACACTTGCAAGGAGAAAACATAATGGGTAATAAAGTGGGAACACTAACATTTTAAGACATAAAGGGATCAGCGAACCAAGTGCATTTTTTAACACGATACTGTCTCTGTTGTGTAGCCATTCGGATAAGATACAAAATGGTGGCGGTACTGTGTATAAAATAGTAGCGATGTTTCTTTGAGCCCCCCCCACCCAAAAAGAAAAAATACGTACGAGTGTCATTCCCTGTTACAGTCGCGAACTTAGAACGCCACATTGATCACCTGACACCAACCTTATCCGTGCATCTTTGAGACTATCTATAGCTGTCTAAGTAAGGTCAATAACCCTACAAAGCAAATTAATGATATTTATAATAGAAGATCAAAAACCTGGTTATTTGTTGCCATTAGTTCTTGATATTGGAAGTATCACTGGCTATGCGGGTAAGACGCTGGCTCGCTAGCCTAGAGGTCGAGTGTTCGATCCCCGCATTAGGTTCATCCCGATTTTCCGGCGTTATTTCCCGTTGTCAGTGATGTAGGACGGAAGTCCTGACAAGGACGGAGGTCTTGACAAGGACAGCTGTCTATTCTTTCGGATGGGGAAAAAGTCTTCACATTGGCGTGCACGTAAAAGATCCCTTGGCAGTTGCAAGTCGATCAAAATTTCCCCATAGCACACTTCATGGCGTATGTCCGTCTTCATTAGCCCAGTAGGACGTTAAACCCCATTTCATTTAATTTCTTTTAAGGACCATGGCACCGAATGATTAACCCATGCACGTCAAATTAATTATAAGGTCCGTCATTGAGTCTAGGACAAAAATTCAATCGCTAAACTGTCGGTTCAGAGTGGATCAATTTGACTGAATTTTTCATCAAATCTCCGTTACATTATCTAGTGTTTAACTATTATCGTGAGAACTTATAGTGAGAACTGCCAGCTCTTTATCTAATCTTTAACTAGGTAGCAATAATATCGGCAATGTCAATATGGTGTCCTGATTCATACGTTTTCTGCTGTGTATCACAACAGACTGTAATGCTGAATTTTAAATAATATTTTGCATTATGTTTTCTTTTTTATTTTATACTTTTGTATATTGTATACTTGCCTTTTCGATGCAATAAATTATGTCTCTTTTTATCCATTCATATCATGCAATATCAGGTGCGAATTCAGGATTTTTTGCAGAGGGGGGGGGGGGTCTAGGTTTGATAATAATTAACTAATTGCGCTCAACCGATTAATGGGGGGTTGGGGGGGGGGGGGCTCCCCCAGAAAAAACTGGTAAATTAGATTCAATTTGGTTCATTCTGACGTATTTCCGGAAGGTAAATTCCAAAATTACAGGTCTAAATCGCCAATAAAATCGCATAAAAAATTATAAAGCCTGAGCAGTTGGGGGGGGGGCGGACCCCTGGAACCCCGCCTCCCCCCCTCTGGATCCGCGCCTGATATATGAATAATATTATTCGTACACACTTTATTTCAATCATGACCGTGCTACCACCTTGAGTTGGCTATGACACGACATCGTATTTGTCGACCTAATTATTTCTTATATTATGTCTCTGTGTCTTATAATAACATGTTTATAGCCGAATTCGTATCACTCATAGACACTGATTCATGAAGTTGTTCCTCGAGTTGTCAACCAATGAGGAAATTAAATTATATTTCTTGTTAAGATACATTATCACAGAAAACATGAATCATTTTAACCGTACGAATTTGCTTTAGTTATAAAGAGGATAGGAATATAATCCGCAATGAAAACTGGTTAAATTGGGTAGGGTACATATTTTGGCCTAGGCCTGTCATTATCATTAATACATATTATGCATGTGCTCTTTAATAAGGTTTTCTCACGATTTTAAGTCACCGTGACATAACATAATTATTTCGATTGATAACGTGTGTACACGCGATGTTGGGGGTTGGGATGGCCTAGTGGACTAGAGTGCCGCGTTTCGACCTTCAGCTGACCGGTCACCTCTGGCATGCGGCTGTGGTTTCGAGCCCTGGTATGTGGTATGGAGATAGGGGCGCCTTCTCATCCTCGTGGGTTTCCTCCGGGCACTCCGGTTTCCTCCCACTGCTAAAGACCCCTACGCGCAAGCGAATTATTGAAACCATATGTTAGTCCCAAAATGTCCTAGTTTGTGTCTAGTGGACGTTGAACCCCATTTCTCTCTCTCTCTCTCTCTCTCTCTCACACACCATGTTCTGTGAGAAAATGGATGGAGTGTCAAAAATCCGAAAACACCACGACTTTCAGACTATACACAGTAGTTATTTTCTATTTCTATTGTTATGTGTGTGAATCGTGGCCGGGGAGTGACTCTTATAAGTAGTATTTTTCTTATTTTAACTGCGAAGCCATCTTTCACGCAAACTTATAGACCCGTTATAGTTCGTTGACATTTCTTGATTCCCTGGAAAAGTATCTTGGTAAACCGCTCTTCTTCCAATCTTTGTATCGAGTAACCTATGTAGCCAATTTGTGATGCATAATAAGATAAGATATGATAATAAGTTTATTGCATCAAAACGCCCATTATGGACAGCATGCATACATATACATTTATACATAGTCATATACATTTAATAATAGGCCTACATGTACATACACAATACATTCATATAAACAAAATACTACATAATATATGATGCCATATCACAGGTGGCACAGATCACTAATAATTTCTCCGTTGACTTCTTGTCTCTTAGACCAAATTTTCGGTGGGTGAAACGCTTTATGTGGCAATCTCTTGCCCAAAAAAACTTGCGATACACAAGCTGGAAGTAGAGACAGCTAAACATGCAATTTTCGGCCCAACATTTTAACGTAACCAACCTCATAACTCACGTATGCCTCCGCCTAAAATCATGAATATTCACCAAAACCTGGCAGAAAATGAATTTTCAAACCATTGTCTTTGATTCTACACCACAAATGTATCAAAATTCGACATGCAACAGGGGGGAAGGGATATTCGTGCTATGTCCAGATAAATGTATATCCTAGGCTACTTGAAACACGCATGTCCGTAATAATGTGCATAGTAATGATCTCAAAAAAAAAAAAAAGAATTTTAATGTATATTGCAAGTATTAGACACTTCATTATGTTGATGAAAAATGTTTAATTGTGTCAGGCGTGAGTAGGGTTATCTGCTGCCTAACTTGGCGTGTTTACTCATGTGAATTGTTGAAATCAAGATATGTAAATTGGAGACTGGACACGCTAGCCTCGTTTATTGAAATTCGGTCAAGCCTTGAGCATTCCAGTCTAAAGAAATTATTTTTAAAAAAATCAGATAAATACATGAACTAGAGATTCTTTATTTTAGTCACTTACGCGATTATCGATAATGAAATAAATGTGTGTTTTTATTCTTTTCAATGAGGGGTACAAAGATTTCAAAAACAGATTATTTATTTTAATGCTTCATAGGCTAAAAATATTTTTTAGTTCTTTTGTGTACATCCAGATAAAGTTACAGATTTATTGCTAACAATCTTAGATCCTTCGAACGTTTTCTTATGGTTGAAATCTCAACAATAGTTTTTAATCTCCAATTTTATTTTTGGATTCCTTTTGGTTTATTTTTAGTTTTAATTGAGGTTAAATTTTAACACTATCTCCGGCTCTGCAATCTAAAGCGCAAAACATAAGTAGTCTAAAACAAAAATAAATATAATTTTCACACAGATCGGACGATATTTTTTGTCGTGAGAGCGTCCGCAATATGCAACGAAGTGAAACAAAAACCATTTAACTATATAGAGTTTAAACTTACTGCTGTATATACATGTATACTCAATATACCTACTCCATTTCAATCTGAAGCAAAAACAATTCAAGTTAAATAGATCAATTTTCCTAAACTGATTGGGGAAAAAGAAACAAAAATTTATTGGTATGTTGTTCACGCTCATATTGCATGAAAACATGCTGTTTTATTCCCATACATAGATGGAAATTGTTAGAATAAAATAGGCGTCATCTTCTCATTAATAGGCGTCGTCTTCTCATTAATATAAACAACATTTTAACAACTTGAAAAAGATCAGACGTAGCCCGTAGAGTGTTCACAAGAAATTGTGGATGACGGACGTACATACTTTGGCGACGGCAATATACGACCACATTTCTGTGTGCGCGCATAAAACAGACAATACAATACCATATAGGAAATCAAACAATATTTGATTGTTTTTTGGGGTTTTTTTGGTCAAATAATAGACAAGCTCGCATTTCCATTGCTTAGTTCCAAGCTTATTTTCATGTCCACCATCTTGAATTGCCACCACATTCAGGCGGCGCAGTATCGAAAACGTATAAAAAGACATATTACAAGTTTTATATTAGCAAAGCGTTGATACAAAATGATGTCCATGTATGTTGGCCGCCATTTCGGATTTCCGCCATATTGGACTGTCGAAAATAATGCAATAATCAAGCGCATTCGAAGTTTTGATTTCGATTAACATCGCTTCTTTAAATTAAATGATATTTTCGTAAGGGGATTAGTGTTAATCAGAAACTTAATCTCCGCCTTTCTGAACAGTCCGGAATGAAAGTCGCCGACCGCTAAAAATCAATACAGTTCATCTTCTCATGAACCCAATGCTTCCCAAATACGTTATAACTACAGTCTCTTTCACTTTAACATGTTTTTCGGAAAACGAGGATAACTAAAGAACAATACCGGATGAAATTAATAGGGTTCATCCTCACACGACTCAATTTCTTATCAACAAATTTGAAAAACATCCGTTAAAAACTACTTAGTTAAAAACTAGATAATGTAAAAGGAATTCGCTGAAAATTTCAGTCAAATTCATCCACTTTGAACCGAGATTTTAGCGATTGAAAATTTTAGCCTAGCCTTACTAAACTTGGTCCGATAAAAAAACCCAACATAGTCTCGATTATCTATTTTTTGATTTGATTATTAATGGGCGTTAAGCAGCAGATAGCAGATATGTTTGTAAACCAGTAGATATCGAAGGCTTGCGCCACAGAGAATTTATTGTGGTCTGGATAAGTTATTTATGTCGAAGTAATTAAGATAACATTTGTGTAATTTGCAGATTTAGCTCTTGCCTTATGTACGTTTAGGTCTGCCAATCAAATCCATTATGAACGATGGAACCCCATGGGAAGTTTACAAATATATGCGGAGCTCCACATCTGCAATTTTACTCTTCTCATTTTAAAAGAATTCCCATATTAGGATTTACAGCGCCTGTCACAACTTTTCACATTAATCAACATTAGTCGCATGGACCATCTTACACTGAAAAATATTCTTGAAACAACATACATATCTTTTTCTATAAAGATATAGGTCTACTTATCACGTTTTTACAAATAAAGGATATTATGATTAATGTACTTTAAGACATTTGCATTGTGTTGCAATAAGTTAGAGCAGAGTTAATGTTGTTATATATAACAAATTTAACGCCAATTACTTTGTAATGTGATATATTATAATGGACAGGTAGATTTAAATAAGTTATTTACATATGAAGACGTTACATAAAAAGGAATATCGGTCAAAACAAGTTCTTGTATTTCCAAAAGTTACTATAAAACATATAGTGTTAAAATCACTGTCGTGAGAAGAGAGGGCGAGTCATCTTCTCCCTTTGTCATAATGAAAACAAGTTAATACAGGAGGTCCATCTGATTGATGTTTGGTGTCATTAGAGCGGACAGAAATAAAACCCGGGGAAAACACCCGCTTGCTTTATGTGGATTATTTACATAATAAAAACTGTTTGTGCGATTTATAGTTAAAAGTTTCAAGTCTTTTAAAACAGTTCACCACTTCAACAATTAAAATCATATATAATCTGCACTCTGCAGAACATTAAAGTTTCCCTATGTTGTGGATGACTCTTCATAGAAGTTACATGAAAAGGGAACAAAAGCCAGCAGCAGCACAGAACAGAACAATTTAAACATTTGTAGGAATAATACATGACATCAGTTTTTGAAAACGCAAATTATACAGATTTATCCCTCCTCTGTCGTTTCTTTTTTTATTATTCTCCCTAATATATTATCATATTAAATCAATCGCAGTAGACTGAACCGCAATAATCCCATACAACAATAATTCCTTTCTGTGTAACTAGAAATGTAGTTTCCTACTTTATTATTAAAACACCCAATTGTTTTTGCTGCCTAGTGTACACAAGCAGTTATTTTCCATTTTTCGCAACTAACTTAACAGTAAGTCAATAACGGCTCTATGAATGGTAGGCCTTAGACTGGCCCAGTCTCTTCTATTTATTTTACATTTCGATTTATATAAAAGTAGTAATTTTTAGTAAACCAATTTT
The DNA here is from genome assembly GCA_036850965.1 of Patella caerulea. Taxonomy (NCBI): domain Eukaryota; kingdom Metazoa; phylum Mollusca; class Gastropoda; family Patellidae; genus Patella; species Patella caerulea. The sequence goes on from JAZGQO010000011.1 coordinate 23,539,171, forward strand.
CGTTTCCATTTGTATAAAAAAAAAATTTGAGTAAACCTGTAACCAGCACCAGAGACTGGACAATTTGCGAGCTTCACAATAAAATGGGCGTTGCTTATCCTGTTTTACGTTGTCTCCTTATTTGGAATGATTGACAGTTGTCAAGCAAGTCACGTGACACGAATTTGTAAATGTGATGTCTAACATAAATTAAGTTCGATATTTACCTTCATGAATCATGCGTCTCGAATGGAGTGCAAAGCAGTCATGCTGAAACCGTCTGCGGGCTGATGTCACGTTTTTGTTTCCAGTCGCCATTCGGCTTCGTCCCGATACGTATGAACTGGCTTCGTTAAGTTGTTATAATGATGTCGTGTGTAATTATTTTTGTTCATTCACCTCATCCCATTCGTTGTATCCGTTCATTCGACAGATATTGTCCGTCAACAAAATTCTTAGATCGTTAAAGTATCACTAAATAACAATAACTGTTATCCACAACAAACATCTCGCACCTACACCAGTTTGCCAGTGCAAATGCAGTAATCCCGTGCACGACGTCACACGACCTACATAATGCAGATTGACCTACTAGATGAGAATGAAGCTCTATTTGCCCAGTCTCTAGAGATTACGTTTTTTTTTTCGTTTTTTTTTTGAGAGGACTGGCCAATTTTTGGTGTGTGGAGAAGACTGGTCACCAGTCTAGGTAGGCCTGGATGATAAAAGCATATTCGGTCTACTTCAAACTTCGAGGATAGATCTTTGCCCTAGGCCGCAATATCCAAAAATTAGTATACTGTTTTGTAACGCGGTTCTATCCCGTGTCCCATCTGTCATAAACACAAAGACTACATAAACTTTTTCAATTTTATTAAATGGAAGCAGAATAAATACATAACAAAAATCGAAATATACTGGGTGTTTCCCACTAAAATCGTCGATTTATATAAAACTTAAAATGTCTGTCAACTAGATTAGTGTCTGTTCTGACAACTTAAATTTACTATGCTATGAATATTGTTTTTAATATTGTGCTTTTATATAATTTATGTTGGCGAAATGAAACTACATAACCAAGCGAAGCGATGTGATTTCGTGGACCCCAGGTTAAGAAAAGTTGTTCTAAAACATTGTGCTTTTCTAATCTGCTTTCTATAATTGACCCGCCTTCATCAATGATAAACGCCCCTGATTAAGAAAAATTCTAGTCAACGGTTAACTAATCTAACTTTTGAGAATCAGACTTAGTCAACCACTAAACTTTAACTAGTTAGTTTCCGATTAGACCTAATCACAGATTATTTTAGTCACTGTTTGAAAATACGGACCTAAATGTTCACATCTGCGCCACCCGATAATAGTCTAGGAGTTGAATATGAATGTAGGTTTGTCATGTTAATAAATGTCTTAAATAATTTATATATCATTTTAAGCCAAAATAAAATCTATAACGAGCAGATTTAGCTTTTGTATACCACAAGATGCATCCATCCTTAATACATAAATATTGTGTTGTTTTCAAATACCTTTCAAACAATACGTCACACGTTCCATCGGCTCCGTCTTTGATGTTTACTGTACTACTACTACGTCATGCAGATGCGTAGTGACCAGTACGCAATACACGTATGCCAATTTATTGGTCGACAAACAGAATTTGGGCGAAAATGGAGTAGTATGGATCTGTTAAAATGGATCTCGGTAATGTCTTGGAACTAGGCGGCGGAATGTATTTATTAACCAAATGAGATAGGTATGCTATCTGCCTTAGCCTAATGGCTTGAAACTTTTTGTGGTTGTATTTCAAGATACAAGTGACACTTAAAATGATCCATTTTACTCCGTATATAGTGGGTAAAATAGACACTTTGATAAAGATCTTGTGTTGAGCTAAAATTGTAAAAGTTACCGTTTATTTGGAGTGTTTTCACTATAAAATCGGTATAACGATTTGATTTGATCGATTTTAAGAGTTAAGACCACATTTTTTGTGAACTTAAGTGACCCCCCCTTTCTCGCCGTTTACCTCTTTGACAGAATTTCCAAGAATGGACTGACACATTTGTTGTCATGTGAATAGCCTAAATATGGAATAAGTTTGGTTTCTAGAGTTATGGCCCTCCTTTTTTTCACTTTATTGAACCTTGTGAACGCCCTAACGCCGACAGTTATCATCCGCTCTTATAGCCATGCACATATAAAACAATCTCGAAACCAGAAAAACGAGATTGGGAACGAGATTGCATATAAAAGTAATGACAATGCCACTATTTTTCGTGTGACTACGCTCAGTTAAATATAGAAAATATAATGTGACTTTGCTAATCATAATCTTGCCCTTGGTGATAAATTGGAAAGGCGCTTGAAAGCTATAATCGCATTGAGATGGCGATGTGAAATCAATGGACACTAATATAAACGTAGAGAGTCGGTACCTTTAATTTTACGTGGCCTTAGACTCTATATAGCTACTTTATTCTAACTGTTAAATATAATCTCCCAATTTAGATTTCACAAAACAAACAAAAAATAGACTGCATTTTATCTGTAATTTAGTAGAAGTTCTCATGCTAAGTTTATGATGTGAAATAGTAGGCCTATTTGTAATAATCGTAAATTACAGATATTTCTTTCTTCAAATATGGAGTCATGGGCTTCTTAATAATACAAAGGATGAAATAATATACATCCAAAAGCAGGACTCACACTGCCTTTCAATTTTTTTTCCGCAAAAATGGGTAATAATTCTTATATAAAAAAATTTCATGTTTTTTTTCGCCAAATAATATTTTTTAACTGCCAAAAATATGTTATAATAAACATGTAATAATGTTATTTATCGTGTAGGCATATTAAAAAAACAATTTACAAAATCCGTCTTTATATAATAGGCCTACATACATTAAACTGTTAGAAGGATTGGGTCGAATAGACCCAAAACAATATGGATCAAATTTGACCCCCCCAAAATTGGGTACTATAGACATGACTGACCCGAAAAAATAGTTTTGACCCAATGAATTTGGGTAGAAATCACCTAAAATTATTGGATCGATTTGTGTGGCGTATTTTGCGTCGAAATTGACATGGATCGTTTGGATCGCCATATACATTGATTATGGGCCTTCGTAAAGGAGGGTTATTATTGGCAATTATCAATCAACTACATTAATCCACGACAATTGATTAGTACTACACATTTGCACGATCCGAATTATCAGCAAGATGATGATCACTTTTCAAAACAAAAATCGTAAGTACATGTACCTCAAAATGTTATTGTCAATAACAAATTTAAATCACCGCTTTTATATATATTTAACGCAAGTTAATTGTGACAGAGAAGCGTGACCCTTGACCAAAAGTAAACTGCACTCTGCAGGGGTCCATCGACTTTCGTTTCTAGAAAAGTTTAATTTGTTTTCCCTGACGTTTGATTCATTTCTGCCTGTCGATGGTCATCGTTTCCACTACAGTTTCTAATGGGTTAATTTCCTTGGAAACACTTGTCTGGGATACCACCGTGGTGGAACAGGCGCAAATGAAGACGAACTATGAGTGGGGGCCAAGGGTAAACCATACTGGAAAATACCTAGGAACATTCTCTGGTTTATTTATTTTTCATAAAAATTATACAGAAGACATAATCTACCATATTTCATTTTAATAAACTGCCGAACGGAACCCCCACGCACCCTCTCTTTATCCGCGTTCAATTAAGAATAGTCAACTGTGAGTGGATGACCAGTTCATGAAATATATCACGAAATTGTCATTTGGAATCTTGTGACATTTTCTCGATTACTTAGTGATAGAGAGATAAGGCTACCGCCATGCCCTGTGTTATCATTAGATTTAACCAATAATTTACCACTGACGAATAGTTAGCAGTACATGTAATACTGCCAACGTCAATAGTAGGTCACGCAGCCGCACAAATGTGAAGAATGCCACGGATTGAAGAATCAGGCGTAGAAAATATATGACCGTTTGTGGAAATGGCTAATTATCATTGTAGATACTGGTAGGTTACTTCTGATCAATTATTCTCCATATCTTTGTCCTCCCCACTCGTCGAATAGTATCCCCTCGTTCTTTTGTCCTTAATATCGAGCGGCCCAATGCCAATGTGAGGGTCTATTCTATTGGGCTCTCTAAGATTTGCAATTGATAAATGCAGTGTGCTATGAGAGTTATTTTGCTCTTAACTACAACTGCCAAATTTTCTTTTACATCAAAGTGTACTCAGGTCCCCGGTACTTCGTGCCATCCTATCGATGGTGAACCTTGTCAGAACCCTGGGAGCCGCATGGGCTCGGTGGGTAAGATGTTGGCTCACTAACAAGGCTATTCCACTAACCCCACTCATAAGAAGACCAGTAACTTGATCACATATTTTCTCGAAATATGGACGTCTTTGTACTTGCGGGGATATTAAAAAGAGAAAATGGCCTTTTAAGTACAATGTACACAATAAACTATATGATCAATAACTAAAACCTATTATTAAACTTACGGGAATATCATGTGTGAAATTTAAATATTATTTTTATCTTTCATCCGGAAAATGGGTCACGTAATGCCGAAGCAATAAAGATAGTTGAGATAGAGGAGTCTAAATAATCCCAAAAGAATTGCCTCAGAATGAAGCGCTTTCAATCATGACCGTGATGAGGCATTTTGTGTGAGTTTATTTTATGTAGCAGCCTGTGCGCGTGTTGAAAGTCTGTATACTGGTAAAGCGTTTTGTTAACCGGATTTATTGACCCAGTTTCATCCAATATCATTCGATGAACCGGACGCTATAACATGTTTTACATCCAGTTTCAAACCGATATTATGAACTGTATTTTTATTTTTGCTTCAGCTGTTTTATGTCAGCTTATATATTGAGTGACGGAGAATCACTATATGAATTAAACACACGGCTATCACGCTGTTCTAATTGTTTGGGTGTGAAGGGCGTCTTTAATTAATTTACATATTTTAAAGCGAAGGCTTTCATTTGAGTTAATATGGTTATTTTCATCTGACCGACTATGACCGATTTAGGTCAAAACAATCCGAAATTTGGTAAAATGTATTCGGGAGAGGTACTATCATTTTAAATTAGCTCAGATATAGCTCCAAGACGTCCACGTTGTATAAAGTCACCCTGACATAATACTAACGGTAATTGGATAGTTATGCTATAAACAGACAGGTTTAACCGGGAACTTGATATTCATTCTAAATTCTAGACATTTGTTTTTAAAAAACTTTGTATTGATACATTAAATAGTAGCCAAAACGGGATCGTTAATCCCCGCCAACTACAAAAGTGTAAAATCGCTAATATGAATATCTATGAGGGGGGATTTGACTCAAAAGTCAATGCTATGTCGTTAGTGCTATTACATGTTCAATGTTGCAAATGTTTAATGTTACGCGTAAAAATTCCCTGCTTGAAAATTAACATATCACGTGATGAACTAATTTGAATATTGACCGATTTCATTACTTGTTCTGTGTTGCGAGGTAAAAGTGAAATGTTGATGGTTACAATACATAGTGCGCGTGTCATATGAGAAAATGTAAGAGTTGAAAGTTTAAAGTTCTGGGAAGATGGAGTTAGGCTTGTTGTGATATGTCTAATGTGAAATGTTTTATCACAAAAAGTAAATGTCAATTTACACGATGTATTTGTCAGTATTACAGGATTTTTTACTCGTGACCTTGTCCAATTAACACATAACATTAAACATTTGCAACATTGGACGTGTAATAGCACTAATTCGACATAGCATTGACTTTTGAGTCAAATCCCCCCTCATAAATATCAGTCCAAAATTGTTCAATTCCGTTCAGTATTTATAAAGTTATGATCAGTTAAAATTGAGTCGATCTCTGTTGCTCGGTGATCACGTGGCTAAGTAGGTAACCCATTGGCTCGCTTTCCTGGAGGTCGGGTGTTCGATCCCTGCATTGGCCGAGAAAGTTCATCCAGATTTTCCGGCGTGGTTTCCCCTTGAAAGTGATGCAGCACATGCCCCACAAAGACAGCTGTCTGGTCGTTCGGATGGGACGAAAAAACGAGGCCTCCTGATATAAGAGTAGGCCGTAGAGCCGCTGCCCGGGCAAAATTTCCCTTATAGCACACTGTATATCGTATTCCCGTCTTCATTAGCCCAGGTTAGGTACAGAAAAGTAGGACGTTAAACCCCATTTCATTTCATTTCGAGTGTAACAATACGCTGCCATCTTGTATTTTGGCGAGCAGCCTGATGAGCCTAGTTTAAATGTGATTGAATGTTAGCCGGAAGATTATTTCCCGTTGGTATTATGATAATTTCTTATTGAAATGTTGAATTATCACTGCATAGGACTTTATAAAATACAAATTAAATTGGCGCCAGCAACTATAATCTGTTTTTTTTTCTTCTTCCAAATGGTGGTGGGCCACGGTGACTCGGTGAGTAAAATGCCGGGTTCGATCACTCGTTATGTTCTTGTCAAGGAACAGCATCAAATTGTTCAGATGGGGTGAAAATCCAAGGTCCCGTGCACGTAATAATAATCCCTTAAGACATAGAATTCGGTGTTTAGTAGAATAGGCGACAGACTTATCCCCAGAGCATGACAGATGTCCGTCTTCTTCCCTTTGCACGTTTTTGTTACCAATCGTATATATTTCCATACAACCTCATCCCTTCATGTGTGTAATTGTCTGGAATTGTAATATGTTATTTGATGCAAGAGGTTTAACGAATTATCATTAGTTGATTTCAGTAATGAATTGCTTTGTTCGGTTATTTTTTTTATTAAAGGAGCTAAATCTCTTGAATATTGAATTGGGTTGATCCGATGTGTTATTCGATTATAGTGATGGGACAAATTGGTCGAAAGCAACCCAGATTAAAGCAACCCAGTCACTTCAAGCTATTTTATGTTTTCTTTCTTTGCGCCTAGCTTTAGATTATATATTTGAAACGAGAAAACTATAATAAACGCCTTTTATGGCGGAACAAAGTACAAAAGGGGGCAAATATTATTGATTTCACATGTCTAAACAAATAGGTATAATGTATCTTATAGTATTAGACGGTAACTTAAAGTGACTGTATGTGTAATGCGATTGTATATAGAAGTGAATGTAATGCGATTGTATGTAAACGTAAATGCAATGATTTATTTGGAAATAATTAGATTACGAAATATTATATTTTTACAAAAATTAAACATGTACTATTTTTGTATGTTAAAATAAGGGAGCGTATTACCTATTCAATATTTTAGGTGTTTTATGTAAACAATCAAAATTATATTGCGATTTCGTTTCATATATTTTAGTCTGAATTTTATAGTATTGTGTGGGGCCAATATGAAAAGTAGCGTTTATATTAGATTATTGAATTCCAAATACTTATAAACATAAAACCACCTGGAATTGTCCTGATATTCTTTTTCCCAAAATTTTGACCGCACACACATTAATTATTTAAAAGGCCATGTGTTCTGATCGTCATTTTCAAACCAAATAATAGGCCTATGTAAGTAGAACATTATATTTTTAGTTCAATCGGCCTTTTCTCCAGTTTGGGGAGATGGAGTGCAGAAAGGGTGCATTGAACTTAATTAAGCTTCCAGATAATAGAATATTTTAACAAGGTACATTTTGAATAGTTTCAAGTTGAAACGTACTTTTCACGTTCAAATAATTTTTATATATGTAGTGTCAATGTTCAAAAACTATTTTTGGTAATTTATTTTTGTTCTATTTTGTTTAACCAGATTAAATTACAGTTTTATTTGTCCATAATCTTAGATCTATATATCATTTCTTTTTATCATCTCGATCGTAACAATAGAACCTCATCTGGGGTTTTATTTTGGGACTTAGTTTATATTTTAACACTATATGCGAATGGTATTTGTATCGTTATCCATGCGGAATCTTATAATAGTATGTGAACTACTTTTTCTTAATCACAAAAAGGCCCCGCCCGTCCCCTGAAAAAGAAACTATAACAAACTAGCTGTTTTTCCGAGCTGAATATTGAAGAACTGTTAAGGATTGGTGCAATGGAGACACAGCTATGTTAAACTCGTTATCAAAATCCCAGTTACAAAATTGTGCCACACATTCTGTTCGGTTGAAATAATATTTATAAAACAGGAATATGCAAGTCTCTCACTGAAAATTTGACATTTTTGACGTCAAAAGATGAGATAAAATATAACTCTGCCAAAGAAAAAAATCGTCAAAAGGAAAGATGACAGCAGAATTGTTTTGTTGGGTGAACGCCCCAAGCGTTTGACTAAAACTTCGGTTTATTGTGATTTTGCCGGTGTTTACGATTTGGTATGATATAATTATTTATGACAAAATTTTACTAAAAACAAAGTGTATCATATGGAGGTCGTGTTTCAGTCCATTTAAATCTCGACCACCCGATGGACTAGAGAGTTGATTATAGGCTTGCCATGTGAATAAATGTCTAAATACTAGTGTATTATAAGATTTGAAGGCAAAACAAAGACATGCAATAGGCAGATTTATCTCTTACGCAATACATGTTTAACACAACTCTGAATCCAAATATATTTTGATCATATTCTTGATAAAGACGATACACGGTGTCCTCGTTGAGTAATAATCATGGTATATTTATAACATTTGCCGTGTTCATTTAGCACCCATGAGTTTAAGTAGGTTATAACATGAATAATATCATATTTATATATAATAGTCTTTTATACATGTCCTTGTTGCAACGACATTTTTAAGACATGCGAAAAGCTAATGACAAAAATACACAAATAAACGTCAACAAAAATATCAAAGAGATCCACGCGTGACAAGTTTATTAATACCCGAGGCGTTTTATACAAAATTATAATGAGCTATTTTTCTTAACTCTTTAATAAATAATTAGAAAGTTGATGTTCAGTTGTCATTTAATGCGAAATGATTAATTCTTGTAACCGGAATGGGTCAGAGAATGTCTATCTCAATGGAAATATAGATTATTGTTTAAAATTATGTTTTTTTTTTGTATTTCATTGAGTTATCATTTCTATGTAAAAGATGCATGAATTATGGAATGCATTAATTTATTATACGGTTGACATACCCGCCCATTTGTTTCACACTGCACGCCCCCTTTAAACACGCCATGATAATTTTCTGGTTTATTTTGTCAGTTGATATCAAAATGATTTTAATTTGGAGATGGTGGGACAATTCATGTTGCATTTTCTATGAGAAGGATCAGTTTCCAAATTTTTACCAGTACCAACTTCAAGTGCGTCTTGTCGTGTTAATGGCGGAGCCATATTTTTGGAAATATTAATCTACAAAAAGACAAGGAATGAAGAAACTAGGAAGATTCTATTTTCGTTGTATGACAACCTTTACTTTAAAAGTGTGATGAAGATCTGTGGAGCTTATATCATAATCCTCCTTTTAAATACACACCATAAAATGCTATAAATAAGGTCTGTTATAGAATGTCTGAAATTAGATAAGAGTCACTACTTTTTCACTAGTGATAAGAAATATGTATAGGTCTATTTAATCATAAATAAAAGATATTCTATGTCTTTAAGTAAGACATATTGAACCCCTTATAAATATCAATCAATGCTGATGACTATTCAAATAACACAAAGACGTTCACTCTTTGTATACACAAACTACATTTTGAATTACTGATAACTTAAACTATTTTAAACTTGAATATCTAGATTCATCAAATATCATAAATTTAAATCTTTCCCGCTCTGTATATAATATTTGGACAAGCGTAATGGCTTAAACATACACCCTTATGAAAATTGATTGGCCTTTTCTGGATAAGTCATTTTTCAAATGTGTATATGTACTTTTAAAACGAGAATAGATTAAGGAGTTTTTGTATAACGATATGCGGGTATCAGAAAAGTGTAAGCATGCCATTCGTCGTGTGCGACATTTGTCACAACAGGCCACCACCAGAGATACCATCATGGTTTAAGTAGACAAATACAAAAAAATATTAAAACATTGTGTCGGTTTGAATAAAATGGAATTGAGAGATAAAATTCCCAAATTAACATATTTTTGGTTTTAAATCTTTTCTGAGCTTCATTCGATATATGAAAAACAGTCATCAAAAGTATTCCTTATTGGCGATGGGCTTAAAAAAAGTATTTTCTATAAGGATGCGGATTACAATAACCTTATTATGTTACATACCTATATTCTCTATATACAATGTACATATATAGTTATAATAAGATAGATATTTCATATAATAGAAGAGACTATTTAAGAATATTTTATTTGTTTGTCAGATGTCAGTTTGGTCCTATAATCTTACATCGATTTAAGAACAATAAAATCTCAACAAAATGATGTCAATATGTCCCAAATTAGTAGGCCATAATTCATCATGTTCCATTGTTTTATAGTGACCCTTCGGCATTGTCACCTAGAAGCTATAAATAATAATAGTGACCAATCGTTGATTCGTTAGTTTATTGATTTATGAGCTGGTCCTCCCAGGAGAATTCAAAAACAAATACTTCAACTAAAATCATTACGCTCTTAAATTACATTACTTCATTAAATAAAGTGTACTCCTCAAAGCACATACCCCTGCTTTACCCCATATTTAGTGAGTACAAGTGAACTGAACAAACGTACTGAAGAATTTGCAATGCTTTCGAAATTTGAAAAATAAGGCAATTGAAGACACGTATAAAGGTAAGAAAATACTATTCACGACTATTAGTGAATATTAAATAGGACATCTAGGGAGATGTCAGTAAATGATAATGTGTATCGCACTGAAATATGATCCCTTGCCCTAAGTGATGAAACTGTGTAAAATTGTAACATGTGTGAATTTTGTAATTAGCACAATGAAAACTGTACTGTTAATATTCTAGTACAGCCGCACTAATAGTAGGTTGAAACGAGGCGTCTTAACGCGTGGAATTCGGTGGTATATGACCACCTGAAAGATTTATATTAGCGGTCATATATATTTCTACAAGTTTTTAATAGGATATAATATATCTAATTACGTACACCTGAACGACGAGCATCAATATGAGTGTATATGTACTGAATTGTGTGTATTGACTATATAAGTACAAAACTATCATAAAAACTATATTTATACTCATGCATACATAAATATTTTACATAACATCATACACAACAATCAACCCATTTTTCCCAAACCATATTTATTATTTCCAGAGAAATTAAATTTCATAATTTGTTTTTGGTCAAGATTGTACTTTTATCTTCCACCCAGTTGCTTTGGTTTCTGAAATCAACCAGGGCTCCATTTTGTTTTTGGTGGTGGAAACGGCGGTTCTCTTGAAGTTAGTTGTGCGTTTGTAATGTACGCTTTCAAATTATTAATAATTTGTATGATAACTTAATTTTGTTACTGCCATAAAAATCTCAAGACAAAGTTTTGACACAAATTAAAAGTTGACGGGTTTACATTATTTTATTGAATTTTAATAGTTGGTTAGAAATGTGGGTCTTTGAGAAAGACAAAACGTTTGTAAATATTGGCCAAGTTTTGTATTTCATTTATAAAATGAATATAAAACCCCATAGTCTAATATTATTTTAAGAAAAGCTTAATCAGTAACATCATCTACTTGAACATTTAATCTCATATCAGTTTATCTAATCGATTTTTAGATAGGCTAGCCCTGAAATATGAGTAGAATAAGACCAGATGTTTTGTATAATGATGAAGTCCATCCCTTTACACGATACACTGCCTGCTCGAGTTTGTCATTGTGTTATCTTGATATTTTATCAATTCATATGTGATATTTGCAGAACATATTAGGTACAAGGATATAGGATGTTTAAAACGATTTTAATGTTGAAATACAATTCGTAAAGCCGGTTCTGCCCTGAAAAAAGGTCAGTAAACAGACGTGGATCCCGGATTTTTTGCAGGGGGGGGGGTCTAGGTTTGATAATTGCGCTCAACCGATTAATTTGGTAAATTAGTTTCAATTTGGTTCATTCTGACGTATTTCCGTAAGGTAATTTCCAAAATTACAGGTCTAAATCGCCAATAAAATCGCATAAAAAATTTTCAAGCCTGAGCAGGGGGGGGGGGGGTCCGGACCCCACGCCCCCCCCCCTCTGGATCCGCGCCTGGTAAAACAGCATGCAATATGTTATATTATGTGCCTAGTAATTATACATATGCCAACTGCCGATACATTTTTTTAAATAGAATTGATATGTCCATATATTATTTTAAAATCGTCTGTTGACCGCATCCTCATTTTTCAGAATACTAATCGATACTATACGTGTATTTGATATCTAAATAAAACAAGCAAAATCTAATGTTGTTTAAAATAAACATTTTTAAAAATGGATGGCCATATAATTTAATTCTTAAGATGTTGAACTTGACAGTTATGCTTTGGACTGTGTTCAATGTGTAGATTTAGTGTAAAAATCAACAGACAGTAACACTTTTATTTGGACCGAGCTAATACCTTATATCATTTAGCATTTATTCTCTTTGATCTGCATGTTTTGATTTATATATAGATATTGCCATTTGGCAAGGATAGACCATGCAACCCCGGGACTTTATATTGCCAGTCAATAATATAGGAACCCAGAGTTCTTGATGTTTTCAACGTGATTACATGCATGTATGCTAGTGTTTTAATCTCCTTTCTGTGTATTTCGATTTTATAATTTAAAAAAGGTGTTAGTACTTGTGTGTTATCTTTGTTTTAAGTTATCACCTGTAACATTGTTTCCTCACAGGTGACACACACACAGAATGGCAGAAAACGGAGATAACGAGGAAACTAAGGCGATTCGAGATACTCTTTTGAAAGACAACGGAGATGTGATAAATGGATTATCGAGTTTACAGACGTTTGATGAATGTACAAGAAGTGAAAAATCAGAGGACGAATGTGAAACGAAATCTGCTCGTGGATGTTGTGGAAAAGTTGAAAACTGTTTCGATAAAGTGAGCCGTCCGTTTACAACAGCACATAATCCGCTCCCCGATTATCCGACTTTTAAGGATAGATTAGTGTATGGATTAAGATGTCCTCCTCATGGAAGATCAGCTCGATGGCTGGTATTTATATTTACAATAGTTATTTTGTGGGCTATAGTGTGGTCAATTGTAGAAGAAGAGGCTCTACCATATCACAGTTATTTTGGAATGATTATTCTCTTTCCACTGTGTATTATCGGTGGACTTAACGTACAACAGATTAGACTACCGCCATTACTTGGTAAGTATTGCTAATAAAGAATCACACAGGCAACAATATTCTGATTTAGATTCAACATGTTCATGATATTCTATAGCGCAATTCGCTACGAGTAACATCCTTACTGAAGGTAGAACTTCCACCGTGGATTGAAACTTGTTTTTGTCTCTTTCCTCATACAAGAATAAGATAGATTGCATTCGCATTTATATAATAATCGTGATTCAGAATGCACCAAGAATAACATTTGATATAAAATTTTATATGTTGTTTTTCTATTAAGGCATGTTATTGCTAGGATGTCTGCTTAGAAATGTTCCAGTAGTTAACTTTGCTGAAAGTATAGACAAACAATGGTCGTCATCATTAAGGTAAGTGGAGACAGTATTTACCAAGAATTGTGTTTGGATAAATATAACCATTTTTCGAAGGATTGTCTAATGCTAATGTCCAAATCAAAGTACCATAATTGTTACATTGTTTGAATCACAGATTGCGATTTTAGCACGTCGTTTACAACTCCGCGAAGACCACCAAATTATAGCTCTGGTCGTTAGATATATAACATAAATTCGACGTATAAATTAGTTTTTCCTGCGTTTGTCACAAAAAAGTGCTCGACCTTCTCAAATCAAGAAAGGAATTTTAAACTACTTTGTTCCCATAAAAATTTCAATTATTGGAATGTTTACAGCAATTCTATATTTATTGTTATGGTAGAAAAAGCAGAGAAAAATGTTTGATTTAGCTGGCAAAACTTTATTCTTTCTTTTTTTACAGAGCTATAGCACTGGTCATCATTTTGATTCGAGCTGGTTTGGGTCTTGATCCCGTAGCATTAAAGAAACTGTCCCTTGTTGTGTTACGGTTGGCAGCTTTACCATGTATCTTTGAAGCTATGACCGTTGGAGTAGCTGCTTGGGGTATACTCAACTTTCCCTGGTCATGGGCTTTTATGCTTGGGTACGTTAAACTGATTTTCTCTACAAATAAGATTAGGTCGAAATTGTAGAGATCATATTGTAAACATAGACTTATTCTAATCATATTCATGGCTGTACAATTCGTGAGACTGAGTTATATTTTATCGTTATGATGTGACAATATTAAAATGGAATTAAATGAGAATGATCAGAGAAGCCCCAGATTTCCTATGGCACCCGTTGATATATAGAAGTGTGTTTAAGCGTAATTAAATATTTGGTATTTGGACAAAATAATATAAATCCAGTCCTGGATTAAACATTTCGATCATATTCGAAATTTAAAAACAAGATTTAGAACTCAATATTTGTCTATTTCAATGAATATTTTTGTTGTTATTTTGGTGTTATATGGGATCCTTATTCCAATATTTGACGCACAATGAACATTTTATGATCAGTACACTGTTCGTGTATTCTAGGGGGCTGGGCGTCATTTGTAATGATCAATTAAAATCTTGTCTACAAGAGAATGGGGAATTCATTAGTAATGGCTGATTTCCAATCGGCATTAGAAGAATAACAAATGTTTAGAATAGACAAAGCCGACGGAAATGACCGTCGTTCAATTTGGAGCGTTCACGTATTTCACTGAACTTAAATGATAAGAAATAACTTCAGTTAAAAACTGAATATTAATCACTTTACATACATTCATATTACATTAATTTATACTTTTGGACCCATTTTTTCAATCTATTTTAATGTTCCAAAGTATAAAGCCATACAAGCTGTAAGTAAAAAAACACACCAAGGTTAAGTGGCCTATTTACTATGTTGCAAATGGTTGAGCTGAACCTCAAACAATGAATGAATTTATCCGGGATTTCGAAAGATATAATAAAATTAGCATCGTATTGATTCTGAATTACATGTTGGGGCACCATGATCTGTTCAATGCTAATCTAACATAATAAAATATCGTTGGAATTTTTCAGGTTTATCCATTCAGCTGTTTCACCAGCTGTAGTTGTACCTAGTATGTTAAAGTTACAAGAGGAGAAATTGGGTACAAATAAGGGTATACCTACAATGGTTATTGCTGCTGGTAGTTTAGATGATGTATTAGCTATCAGTGGATTTGGTATTGCCCTCGGTATAGCATTTTCACAAGGTAAACATATTTATCATGCTTTCTTAGAGTTATTTCAGTAAAAACGATATAAGATGTTTCAAATATGTTTGACAGAGTCATCAATGCAAACATATGATCACTGCAGACATATCTTGGAAGCAATGGTCAAATCTCAAAATAGTAAGAATGTATGATTTCGACTATGTGTGTGTGAGCCGGTCTATCATGATATCCTGTGTAAAAAGCTTGAAATAATCGACTTCCGATCCACAGGCTAGTTTCGTTCATATCTTTCTAACAGGAAACAAATTGTCAACGCTGGCAAAACTGTCGCATACCCTTGGACATATCTTGTTGTGTTCCACAGGCAGTATTCTGGATCCCTTTTTGTTCCTCTGTTATGTGAATGGCATCACCATTAGCATTCCTGTCCGTTGTAAATTAATCTTACATGCTGACGACAGTGCCATCCTGTTTTCTCATTCATATACCGACACAGTATTTGTAAAACTTTTTGAAGTCTTAAATGCTTGTTCAGATTGGTTAGTAGACAATAGATATCCCTTCCGGGCCCTGTTTCTCGAAATCTTAACTAAAGATAAAATCAACTTTTTTAATCTAGTATTATCCAATCAAATTACTAAAATTTAGACTTTTATCTTAGTTAATACTTCGTGAAACAGGGTCTTGTATTTTTGAAATAGTGTGTAATGTTCACGTGATGCAAACAACAGATAGGTTAGTGTAAAATATCTGGGTCTATGTTATTAAAAAGGTCAATACCAAATTGAAATGTTTATTCAGATGTAACAAGTCTTTAACAAAGCCTACTAGGGAATTATTAACCAATGCTCTTATGCAATACCACTTAGATTATGTGTGCTCGGCATGGTTTTCAGGCTTTAACAAGAAGCTGCAGAACAAGCTGCAAATTATGTACAACGAAGTTATCCGATTTATACAGACCTTAGGCCCCAGAGATTCAATTACCCCAAATCTGTATAAAGATCAGAATAGTTTAAATCATGAAAGAGGGTCAAACAACTAAAATTGAACCATTGTCACAAAAATTTTCATCAAGGGTCTCTGGAGTACATGGAAACCTTTTTTTTTCTTAGTCCGGGAGGCTCATCTACAGAATACTAGATCTAGCATTTATAATTATGTTGTACCAAAATGTTAAAATAATGCCCAATATTCAACTTTTTACTATTCAATTATTCAGGCCTGGCGTGAACATAAATCAATACAAAACATTGTCACTTTTAAGGGTTTTTTTTAGAAAAACAAATACAAATGTCGTAGTTTGTTTATGCATGTATATGTATACTCCAATAAAATAAAATATAAAAAAGTACGAACAATCCTAAACCAAAATTCAAAGTCCTAAAAAACGGTATAGGCAAAATAGTGTAATCAGCAAATGGACAGCCGAATACACAATACACGACAACCAGTAGTAACAGTTGTCCGAAAGAGTAAGCTTACCCTGCCCGGCGCCACACCCGCCATAGCTGCATCCAAACCGTAAGACGAAATCTCGTTAAAATAGCGTGATTGACCAATGGACTGATGGTATGCAAAATGCACGTGATGAACATTTTTAACGGACGTAGTATAGATAACCAGGAAGATGGTACACGTGTCAATTAAATATATCTTAGAGACATGTTATATTTACTAATTAGTCAACATGACGTCCATAAAACTTTTTAATGGTTTTTATAAGTTTAGGGTTCAAGTAACCCTGTATTTGAAATTTAGATGACTAATGCCTCGATCTACTTAAAAGATCAGAATAAAATGAACAAGCTCTCGCGTATCGGATTAGCTGACCTTTTTGTACATCATATCTCTTATGGTGCACTCACACTTCATTATTTATTGTCATATTTCACCCTTTATTTTTCATAAATTATTCTTCTCATCTATGATAACATGACCAGGACCCCATAGGAAATGCACATAGTTTTAATTTGAGCAGGATTTTGGGGTTATCCTCAAGAGGTTGATCATTTATGACATCATTACTTTTTCTCTCATCAAAAATTGCTCATGTAACTTTATTTTATCATCTCTATTGTCGTATAAATAAATGTTGGACTACGGGTATGCGAGTCAATTGTCTAATTATACAATGGGTTATTTCAAGCTTTGGATCAGGTTGAATAAGTGTAATGACAGGTGTGTATGTAGTATTTTAGATTTATACAAAATGAAAGAATAACTTATATAAATCTTTATTTCCGTAGGTGATTTAACTATGACCATTATACATGGGCCGATAGAAGCTGTTGTTGGTCTGACATTTGGTTTAATTTATGGTGTAATATGCTGGTATCTTCCTAACCCTAATAGTGTAAGTACACAATTGATATTTTTTTTTAGAAAGGATGCATCGTTTCATGATAGTGATCTCGACTCATATTATAGTGCATCTCGACTCATATTATTGTCAGTACCCCCAAAGAATATATCTCATTTTTTTTATTTGTTACATTAGTGATGCTTTAAAGTTATAATTGATATTTGAGTAACGCATGTGTAATGAATACAGTAAATCATACATTGACTGACAAAATTACCCCCCAAGGAAACTGGTACAGAATTTTGTCACCCAATAACACATTTGACAGTAGGTATCGCTTGTGTGATAAATTAAAAGTAACTTCTTTTTTTTTGTTAAAAAGAAACTGTTTTTATTTAATTGACCGTGACGGAAATACTTGGTCAATATATAGGCCTTTGCAATAGGTAAACTGTTATCAAAAAATGATGCATCGCTACGCTGTAATGTAATCAGATTCAGTAAAAGTGAAACCTATACCAAATAATTATATTTATTTATTTGTGCATGTAAGAAAGGATGAATAAAATCTCCAACTAACTCGTCTTTTTTGATATCAAAAAATATCAACACTCGTTGATAAAACAAAAAAACCGAGTTGTGTTGATATTTTTGATATCAAAAAAGATTCGCAGAATATTCTCTGAGTGAATAAATAGTCCCAGACAAATAAATATCCCAAGGCTTATCACAGATGAACTAGAGTATCTGCAAGAAATTTTATGCTGACCTTAATTTGAACAATTATCATAATATATTATATGATTTCAGAGTCGAGTTGTATTTTATCGGTTTGCTCTAGTATTTGGAGGAGGTCTGTTTTCTGTATTTGGAAGTAGAACAATGGAATTACCAGGGGCTGGTGCTTTGGCTTGTCTTACTTTAGCGTTTGTTGCTGCTCATGGATGGAGACGACATGGTTGGACAGGAGCTGTAAGTTTCTTGAATAATGAACTTATTGAACCATCATTAGTCTGTCTTCATGACTCTATTTGACAAATGTAATAGAATGTGATGTACGCCAATCTCATGTACGGTAGAAATAACTATATTTATTTTATTTTTGTTAAGAATCCTGTGACTACTTTAATGGGCAGACTATGGCAGATATTTCAACCTTTGTTATTTGGTCTCATTGGTGCAGAAGTCGATATAACAAAAGTAAAAGTAGATCTTATAGGTAAGAATCATAACATAGTCATCAGAACTAACAAACACTTATGTCCTGCTGCGCTACACCAACAGGACTAATGAAGACATCTAATAGAATATATCGCTGCCTTGATCACCACACCAGTCCACCATACATATTTCTGTATGCGTAAGAGAAGTTGAGAGGGATGTGGGAGTACGTAAGTGATACCGCGTTGTTATAGGCTAGGTATTTCCTGTTTATCCGTATATTCCCAATTCATGGTACCATCAATCTGGAAGTCTAATACACGCTTTTCAACAGTATTATAATAAGATTAATATGGAATCGATATCACATAGTTTATCATATTGCCTTTTCTGTTTCTATTTACAGGTGCAGGAATTGGTGTTTTATTTATTGGTTTAGCTATTAGAGTTGTGGTTTCATTTCTGGTCATGTATGGAACCGACTTAAATCTGAGAGAGAAATTATTTGTTCCATTCGCATGGTTACCTAAAGCTACTGTTCAGGTGGGTAACTATATCAACTATACGTCACGAGTACCGCGTATAGATATTGATTTGAAATAAATTGCCATAGGTTATACACATCAATACTGCTCAATGAAATAAACTTTAGTAGTGCTTGACATCTTACTTTTTTGCACCAACCGGGCCTATAAAGATTTGCATACGCGAGCTCGGCCAACGACTTTTACGCATAGTTTTCCTCACATTCTAATTATTAGTGTATCGTTTCGTGCATGTTGACGAGTACACCGATGAATGACTGGGCGCCTATTGCGCTGTGCCAGACATCCGTACTGTCCGACTGACAAGGGGAAATCAGGCTGGAAAATCCCGAGGGACTGTCTGGGCCAGGATAGAACCCAGTAACTCCGGTTTAGAGAATCAGCGCCTTACTCACCGAAACGTTATCATTTCAAAATGTATGTGTGATTTTGTGTATACATCTGAACCAGTACTATGGTCAAGTTGTAATTAATTATAACATCTATTTGTTCCAGGCTGCCGTTGGTTCAGTAGCACTTGATACAGCCCGTGAAAAGGGTGGAGATCCGGAGTTAGTGGAACTAGGCACAAAGGTGAGTGTAAACAAACTATTAAATATTGACGCACATTTGTTGTTTGTAGAATTTAAAATTTAGATCTCTAAAATTCCACTTATATCCTCGTGGTCATGTTTATAGGTTGTAATGGGAAGTGCTATAGTACTACTACTACTACTATTTTTGTCCTTTCAGGTCTTAGCTATGGCAGTTTTAGTTATTATCATTACCGCTCCACTGGGTGCTTTAGCCATCTCAATAACCGCCCCTAGGTTATTAACAAAGGAGGTTTTGGAAATTAATATAGAAGAAGGAACGCCACCAGATGATATTGAAGAAAAGAAGTCATAATGCAGTGAAATATTACTGCAACCATTGGGTATTAATGCATAGAGTAAACGACTTTAAGTTCTAAAATATATTGTTTTTCTTGTTAAAAAATACATAAAGTAAGGTTTAGGTAAAGGGCTAGCCGTTCTTTCTATAATAGTTCAAAAATCGAAAATGTAAATTGAATATATTGAAAATTTCATTCAAATTACTTTATTCTGACCGAAGTTATCCCTGTTTGTAGTTTTGACAAGATATTGTTTGTTATTGTAACCACGGTACTGATTAGAAACTAAGCGTCACTTTCCCATTTTTAGATTAAATGATTAAATGACCGAAAAGTTCTAATCTACTTACAATCAGAGCCATCCGATGCCCTTGAGAGTTGATTATGGCTGTGTTAATAAATGTCTAATTAATAATTTATATAACATTTAAGACAAACCTGAAATATGCGGATTTAGCTCTTGAATAATGTATCTTTGATATTAAGAAATCCTACATGGATACGTGGCGTTGACCTAAACAAAACTGATCTTGAGTTGAATTGAAATGATTACCGAATAATCAGAGCTTCAATTAGTTATGAAGTTAGTCCTGCGCATTTATTTTTCGTCAAATCCCCGATTCGTCATCGTAACATACATCATTTTAAATCTAAAAATCGCGAATATAAATAATAGACAATGAACATTCGAACAGACCGTTTTCCTGCCACGGAATATGCATTTAAGACAGTTATTATAAAATGTATCCAAATGAAATTTAAGTGCTGGTAAAGTAACTTTTACTTTGATAATATATATATATGTAGTTGAATTTATATATTTGTAAATAATAATATAATCAGTGTATAAGAAATTTTATATAGGATATGTAACAATAGAAAATATTCTATAATATTTAATTTTCAAAACATATCAATTTACAACATTCCATTTTGTTTAGTATATAATTAATTCTGTTGATGAGAAGCCAAAATGTGTGAGACTTTATTACAAAATGATGAATTTGAATGGCAGGAATTTGGTCTATGCCAAATTTCGAATTTCGAAATTGATTTCTTTTAGCAGTTACAGCAAGAAGCAACACGAATCTCGTCATTCTGTTGTGGGTCTCGGTTCTCAGATATGCAAATTGTCCATCTTTCAGAGAACTAAACATACATTAGAGGCTTATATATTATGTCCTACATCTTGCTTTGTAAACTCATTTACCTACTTAACTCTCAGATTCTGGAGAAAGAACAATTTAGAATGGAGAAATTGTCGTATTATTTGGAGAATGGATATATGAACTGATAGAGAAGCTGGAATGTAAGAGCGATGGTTTTGGAACGTCCAGTTGGCAATGTTGTGGTCAAAGCAATATGATAATATATAAAATATATAGAAATAATATATATAAAAAAATATAACAGCATATTCATATGTCTTAAGGGTAGGCAATAATAATGTTGCACAACAAACCCAACCGACACGATGTTCCGTATGCGCCTTGTGGTACTTTAGAGAATTTTATTATTCATATTATTTTACAAATATTAACATTTATTAGCAACAATCAACTGATTTATATGATTTTAGGGACGAATTTTACTAAACCGTCTTATAATTCAAATATCAATCAATGTGTTCATTAATGTGCTCAGAATGATTTGTTTTTTTTTTTTAAATGTATTGAATGATATTTTTGTATTTGTATATAATATGTGAGTTAAAATGATATAAATATTCTTTGAAAAATTATTATCGTTGTCTCTATGATATGTATGGGCGATAACTTATAATTATATACCCCTTTTTTTGCTCAAGTGGAATTAGATGTGTCTGTTGTTCTATTAACATCGGGCCAGGCTAAATCTATTTGATTAGGTTATCTCAATTTTCGCCATGGTCGCTGGGATGTAAATAAGGTTAGGGCACGTGACGTACGTAACTAATGTTCGAAAAGTAAATGGTAGCTTGCTTTGGTGAGTCTGTCGTTCAGGTTGGGCACGTGATTGAAGTCGATATTTTAGGTTTAAGGTTGCAGTAATCACTAGTTTTGACCCAACTTGAAGTTGGCATTATCAAAAAGATCTAAGCATGGGCCCCTATTTACACATATTTCTTGGTTTTATGCCCCGTTTCCTGTTGTCCATCCTCTCCCAGAGTTCCTTCACACACCAGTTTCGCGACTACAAGATCTCAGGACAGAATAGGGTTCTTTAAAACATCTACAGAGAAGCATCCAGTATGGGGGGTGTCACAAAAGTGTATTAGGTGGACTATGGTGTAGTTTCGATTCTTGGAGTCGCCTGCCTAACTTTGTGGGTTTTCTCTGGCGAAAGCATTGAAGCAATCGTCCCCGCCCCAAATAGTTTTGTCTGGGGGCATTTGACCATCGGGCTGGATACCGTGTTCCAAACAGCACATCTCCCAACAGGCATTGCACATCTGGACACCTGCCTGACCGACATGAACTGAGATACACTCACGCTGGAAATAGAAGTTTTTTTGGTGGATGCATTATCAGTGTCGTTTCAAGGGAAACAACTACGATCGATATCTAATACAGGAACAGATTATGTCCTAATTCATGAATGTTTACTTTGTGAAAATGCCACCTCAAGATAATAGATATTCACAAAAACATGACAGAAAATGGAAATTCAAAGACTCTCCTTCGATTCTAGACCAGCACGTCAAAACAATCGCCATGTAAATAGGAGGAATAGGAGAAATGCTCTAATTAGAGACGAGCAATTGGGTCGTTGGCCCCAAATGACAAGATGACAGCCTAGCGGGGAGAGTGTCTCTCTTCCTGGGGTTTAGGGATGTCCTCCCCCGACAATATTTTCAAATTTCGACCTGAAATGATGGTCCGCGGAGTATATGCCGGGCGGAAAGTCATATTCTTTGTTCTAACAGTTAGTGTCGATCTAGATTAGGAATCTTTATGAAGTTGATGCCGATCATATTTCAGAATAGTGCAGAATTTGTTTCTTCGGAGAACTGATTCAAGATTTATTTTCAACGGTTCTCGATTCATGTTGTCAAGTGAGCTGAGTGAGTAAAGACAGCCCGACGGAAATTTTGGACTTCACCGCTACACATCAACCAGAAATATTATTTCGGGTTTCGGGTTATGGAAACATAAATAAGATAAATAAGATGTTTGAAAAGAAAACAGACTACATATTATTTAAAGCTAGCGCTTTCGGTTCCGTCGAACCTCTTCAGACTTTTTAATATGATAGCGTTTAATAGTTAAATAATATGTAGTCTGTTTTCTTTTCAAACATTTTATTGATGAGAGTTGTTTCCATTTGTTTCTATGTTTAGAAACATAGTTAAAAACCAACAAAGTATTCCAGAGTTAATTGATCATGTGCACAACGTGATGTCAATGTTAGTTCCAAATTGATCACAGTGCATTCATCTATTTAACGATAAAGTAGTGTCGCATACCACACTGTATGACCTATGCCCGTCTTCATTAACCAGGTCCGAGCAGAAAAGTAGGACATTAAACCCAATTTCATTTCATTTTATTTCCGGTTTGGTGATGCTACGGACCAACTGCTTCAAGACTCAAATATTGGGTACGTTATTTTCAGAAATTTGACAAAGGAGGAAATTTTAAATACATGTATATAAAAACTTTTTATTCAAATTAAGGACAGGTTGTACTCCAAACATAGCAGTGATAATTTCAAATTAAAAAAAATAAAACACTTGATTTTTTATTTCACTTTTTGATGGAATGCCGTCGTTGAAATTGAGATATACAAGCTAAACATGATTGGACCAACAGCAGAGTCTTCGGTTGATTTGCCATTGACAACAATCCACCATTCTGTATAATTTAATAAGATCTAAACATGCTTATCAAAAGCCGACAAATTCAATATTATCAACTGTACACAACGTTACTGAGAATGTCATTTCAAAGGACAATATTGGTGTCAGCCATTATCACATATGTAATATATTCCAAATATAAGGTTAACACAGGAATCATTAAGAACAATAGATGCGTGACGAAGAATGGAAGAAACGGGAGATGGCGCAAAAAAAAAAAAAATAGAAAATACAACTTAAGTAACGAGCAATAACAGATACACGATCGGTTTCCTGGGGGAGAACCCCCACAGACCCCCTCAGGCGCTCGTGACGCGCCTTCGGTGCGTACTTGTTTGTGCTTTGGTCAGTGACCTGACAGGTGGGCCTTCTGTCCACCAGTCCGGCACTGTTAATAGGGGTAACAGGTGCAACGGCTTTGGGGCTGACAAGAAAACGGATGTCTTGCTGTTCAGGTGGACCAACGAACGACCAAGACCCAACCGTGTACACACCGGAGTACACGTATATCAAGAATCCGTGAAATTCCATGATGAGTATAATATAGCTTGAAAAGCAACTGTCCGGGAAAACATCTCTTCCCTACTAACGCCTTCGAACCACCGAGTTCTTCAGAAGAAAAATAATGGAACTTACATGTACTATTGTTTTTAAACCAAGTCATAAACACGGAAGCCTTCTATTATTTGTCCAGTTAGTTCTTAAGTTCTCTAAAGCTGGACGAGAATATTGGATCACAAAACAAAATGTGCTGATTTGGATAAAAACAATTTTGCATTAATAAGGTTGGATCTTACGTGTTAAATTGTTATTGAGATGACATTAATAAAAACATTACTATTACGTCAAGGGAGTTATATTTCATGGCACGCTCTCACCTGCAGTACCTTTCCAGGGCTGAACAAAATACACCCCAAAACGTAATTCCAAAACATCCACGTCATTTACGCGTTGTTTGTTTCGCTAACTGCATAGAATATTCTTTGATATTTTTGGTAAATATTACGTAAAAATGACGATTGTAATAATATGCACTAAACATTAAAATATTGTGTTGAATATATGACGAGAAAGAAGAACCCCGAGGCGAGGATTGTATTGACGTCTATGAAACTGGATCAGTATATAAAAATATTCATGGAAGAGTATATAAATAGGTATAAAATACATAAAGAAACATTAACAACTTAAGCAGAATTAAGTAACAGTTTACTATTTCACAACAGGTAAGCAAAGTTTAATTATTTTGCAAACAAAGTAACAAGCTAGAATTGAACAGTTAAAGTTATTTTAATCCATATTGCTGATTATGAATTTTATGGATAAGATATATTTTTTCGCCACTTAAGCCACGCTGTGATGCACCAAGAATGATTATTTAACATTGAATTAAGAAAAACTAAATAAAAATATCAACGATATATATGGCTTGGATTAATTCCGATTAAAAGCGACCGTCAAATCATTTAAGGGAAAATTTACGTGATGCTGTCTATTTTTGACCAGATTTTTAATTCTCTGATCTTTGCAAATAATGTATGGAATAGAAAACAATTTTCTGGCTGATGTTGGTTTTAGAGATTCCAATCGAAAATTCAGGAGGACTGCTCTATACTCGCAAACCAAAAATCTACAAGATAAACCTGCGGACAAGACAGAAAATAGACATTGAAAAAAATAAAAAATGAATAGATAACAAATCAAGTGAATGGATCCGGGGATACTACAGTATGCGTCCGCTGCGCTGTTCAAGTCTTGAATCGAAATGCATTGGATCGTTTATTAATTTTGGTAGAATGTCTGGATTTATGTGTTCACAGTGGCTATCATTCTGAACGCAAAGAACTTTAATGTGCTAATAAATTATGCGATTCTAATCCGTTGCATATACACTAAAACTAAATACCGGTAATATGAATATGGGGGCAGAATAAATATTTCTCAAAATTCTTGAAATATACGTAGTGTGTTCCACTAAATTCGTTAAAATTCGAAT
Source organism: Patella caerulea (assembly GCA_036850965.1). NCBI lineage: Eukaryota > Metazoa > Mollusca > Gastropoda > Patellidae > Patella > Patella caerulea. Next base: position 23,565,187 of record JAZGQO010000011.1, read on the forward strand.
TAAAATGTCGTCAACTAGCTTCGTGTCTGACTTTAAGCGCATTTCGGTATAAACTTCTGTTCTCCTATGGAAACCCAAACCTGTCGCTTATTCGAGATTATTCAATGATGATCTTGCACAGTTTACCAGTATTAACCCCCCATATATCACACGTTTACTATACTTTACCAGTATTAACTCCAATAAACTATGTTGTTGAAGATGTTAATATTTTATATTTTTTTACTATAGTTTACCAATATTTATTCCAATAGGTCGGGTTATCGTAGATGTAAATAATATTTTATAATATTTTAGTATAGTAAAACAATAGACCATGTTGTTATTGAGGTCAATATTAAATTTCATATTATTTTACTATAGTTTACCAGTATCAAATCCACACAATCCATCAACATGCAGATGTCAGTATGTATATTATTTGTATCCATGGCTATGATAATACCAACAGAGGGTGACCTTACTGCCCAACAACTGGCTGTACTAGTCAAACTATTAGCAATGAGTGAGTAATAAACATTAATAACTCAAACCCAAACACGTTAGCTGGAGAAAGCTGTCATTTCTAAGTAAAATATTTTGCTTCCCGTTCGATTTAAGAGCATTTTTTGTCGCATAAATATTTTACAGAGTGTGACAGAAATAGAATATATACGCCCTTGGGTGAACCAGGAGTTAGTCCATGGTCGCTGGTTGGATCGGTACCTTGTATTTTTAGTAACATATATAAACTCTTATGTTATCCTAAGAATTGCTACAATTTAAATTTTCATAAAGCTTATATTGCACTAAACCTGTGTCGTCTCGACCAGCTCGGAGTTATCGATAAGCCACGCGTAGATATTCAAGCTAAATTACTTATTTTTATCGTTTTACAGATTCCGCTGTGCCGAGTAATACGGGAACAGGAACGGGTACTGGTACAGCCGTTACAGGTGGAAATATGGTTCCGACTACAGAAACAGCAGAACCGACAGTGGAGTCAATTTTGGGTGATTTATACACAACGGGCAAAGATGCTACTGCTAAGCTGAGAACACGACTGATAAACCTACAATCTCAAGCAGAAGCTGCAAGGAAGCAAGCTGGAGTTTTAGAACAGCAGCAAGGTGACGAATCTGAAGAAGTAGAACAACCGGCGACTCAGCCTGAAGCGCTGACAACAAAGGCGGTAATTTATATTTTATCAATAATAAAAATCAATGGCTAAAATATCACAGTTCGAATTCGTGCCACAATGTCTTTGACGTAAGTGACTTATTCTTAGTTATGTATCCATGATAGACAAGCACTTGTCCAACTAATTCGAACGCTTTATTTTAATCGCGCCAAGATTTTATGTTGTCGCTACATTTACGTCAACAAATTGTTGAAAACATTCGGCAGGTCAGGGTTCCTTGTGGATGTTTTGTCCAAGTTGAGTTCATTACGAATAGAGTTTTGTTTTTCAAATCAATGGGGTTATATCGCTGAGTCACCCCCCAGTTTACGTTTAAAATTAAATTTGTGGAACCTTGTTTAAGCAATTGCCGATTCGGTCAGGATTCTACATATGAAGAAAAATAGGTCAGATTCTTCTAGCTTTTGAACATTTTCGGATCGTAAATTTCGAAGTTATCTTTCCTGTCATATTTTGACTTTTAAAGCTTCTGAACATCATATAGGACAAACACTTGGTGGTTTTGTTCATAATTTTGGGCCCAATAGGACATTTTTCGACGGCAAATCTCAGATTTATTCAACAGCTATGACCAAATCTATCTAATCTCGTGAATGAGAAACAGACCGGTGCACTCGATATATCAGCAAGACTGTTCATTGACCATTCCTAGCCGAGACGATCATTAAGACGTGGAAAAATGTTGGTATACTTTTAATTATACTGGTTAGTTAGGTCTATATAAACTGTAACACTATCATTACATAAGTAGGAATCAATCGAACATATCTTTTCAGGCTCAACTATCCTCTGCTGCTGCGATTCTCACCATAGTTGTCGGTGATATTGATGGCTTCACAGACAAACTGATGGAATCACGAGGAACCTTCATCGCAGCACTCCCCCCTCCTGCCACCACCAGTGTCGTCCAAACCGGAACCTTACTCGAACGTCTCTTGGCATTATACTCAACTAATCAAATTTAAGAAATTCTCTGTCATAAGAATTTCCCACATTACACCAATTATTGAATATGTCAAAATACACTATTATTTGATTATATATATATACCAGTTACTTTTATATCAAAAATTTTTGGAAATACTTTTTATCATTTTTAAAATAAAGGAAGAATATCCTACATTATTGTTAATTATCATTGCTATGGAAATAAGCAGTTGGTCAAACTACAAACGGTGTCTCCATCATTGCTATAGAAATTGGCAGTTGGTCAAGCTACAAGCCTTACCTCGATTATTGTTATCTAAATGAGCAGTTGGTCATGCCAGAGAGAAAGAAATGGGGTTTTCGTCCAGTTGACACAAACTAGGTAATTTTAGACAGACAACCCGACTCCTTGTCACGTTCAAATGGGGAATGGAAACCACCCCAGTTGACTTAACAACCAACTTTATGATACAAAACCAAAGCGCTAACTATTCAGCCATCCAACCACCATTTGGCTATGAATATAAGCAGTTGGTCAAGCTGCAAACAGTATCTCAATCATTCCTTTGGAAATGAGTGGTAAGCCAAGCTACAGGGCCTAAAAGCAATCGAGACATCCCCGTTTAAAATCTGGAAATTTAAAAGAAACTGAAGAATATGAATTCATCAGTATACTGAAGCAAGACTTTGTGTATACATCAAGGAGGTAAGGCAGTAAGTAGTAGTTAATAGCACACTTTCAGAGGTGTATCGGTGAAAATTTAATATCTCATTAATACAATATATACAATCCATCATGTAGAGCATATTCCCGAAGCAATGGCCCGAGAAATCCCTCTCTGGCCATTGCTGGAATAGCGTCTGTTTCTTGAACTTATGCTGGAGTGTGTCTATTCTTTCCGTTCAATGAAAGCTATCACTTAAGTACAGCAACATGACAGTCCTTCGTTTAATCTGGGTCTACCCTAAAACTTTGAACAGTGATTTAAGGTATTAAAAACGGTGAAAGTATGTTCGTTTCCAAACAGTATTGTTTATATTTCATTCGACTTGGTAGCCTCGTTTGTCACGCAATTAGTTTTACTGTAGTATTCTGCTATGCACGGGTTAATTAGGCATAATAAAATCGTGAGCCATGACGTAACGTTATGTAAACATATTTGGTCCAATATTGGCACTCATTTTAAATGTAAAGCATTTGTAGGGCAGCTAGTGATTGGTTGGTAGACGGACTACTGACCGATCAAAATTTAAAAGAACAATATCCACTCATAATAGCAGTGTGTAGTGGGATTACCTCTAATCAAACGAAACGCTGCGCGGAGTATGCATGTAGAAAGGCCTTGACAGTTCTTGTAACACTAAACACATCGATATATTATTCTACACAGGTCTTTCTTCTCACAGACAGGCCTTAACACTTCGTGACACACTATACAGAATTCAGACGATCGATAATAAGCCACAGTTTCTTCACGTTACGTGTCCTTAAAGCCCCAATAACAATCTTGTAACTGAATAATATGTCCCAATCTTCATTCTGGTCAACAAATTGTATTATTTTACAATATTCCAATTAATTGATGATATAAATTTCATTTTAAAACACCTAATTTAAAAAATTGGAAAAATTCAACTTATTTATTTGAAAAGTCTAAAGTAAACCTTTTCCAATGTGACTTGGATTTTAAAATATTTTCGAACCTTCTGGAAAAGTAAAATAGGATGTAATTGATAATTTACACAACAGGTAAGACACTTAAACATCTAGTACTTAGAATAAGGGTATTATTTATTTGCTGGAGCTATCAAACCAGCAAGAGTGTTATTGTCCCTTTAAAATCCACATGATTCATTAAAGAATTAAAGTTTATATAAGGATTAGTTACCTTTGTTATCATCTGTAGCCGATTCTTCTTCATCCTTATCCCGTTTTTTCCGACTACTTTTCTTATTAATATAACAGAACGCTGGCCTCAATCCCAACTTCCAAGAGTCCTGTATAGTGATGACACAGCCAGTTCAGATATAGGTTTCTCAGCCTAACCTTCATGTTCTCGCCCCCCCCCCTGCAAAAGATACCTGAGCGCAATCAAATTATTGAATGATGATCTCCCAGGAGTTACCACTTGACCAAGTTTGTGAAGGATTAACTCGGAACCATATTTCTCTCCCTTTAATTATTTGTTGCCTTCTTGGCAACTTTCTATCTTAAAGCTGCAGTTTCATATTTTTAAGTTATTTTTTAAAAAATTATTAAAAATAAAGCCTTAAAATATTTTTTTTTTTTTTTTTTTAAAATATAGCTATTGTATGGGGGCAATAGAAAAACAAGGGATGTAATTGTATTATAATTTCCTGTATTAATGAGTTATAAGAGTGGCAAGTAATGCTCTGATCGTATGGAGCAAAAGACATAGAAATAATTATGTTTTGACTTTCTTTGAAAATATGAAATTATCGCTTTAAACCCCAATTAGTCGTGCGATTATCGAAAATAATTAAAATACAGGAATACGTTTTTGGCGGTGTTTAAATTCAAATTATAGAACAATATCTCATATCTTCTACAAAATACAATTGCGCGCATTATTCCCCAACGTGGACTAGACATGGGAGAACATTTTTTGTGGTTGTCCGTAAATATAAAAACCCCCAACAATATATCACCACAGTTTTTTTCATTTTTGTCTGGAATATTGCCTGATATTGGATTCCAAGTTCAATTTAGCCATCCCTTTAAAGCCATGTGATCTAAATATATAAGTAAATTATTCATATTAACTGATATCATTTGGCAAAATAACACCAAGTTCAGTGGAAACACATATTTTATTAGTTGGATAATAAACGGCAACAAGCACTATAAATAATAGAACGGCATATCAACACAGTTAATTACACATGAGACAGTGATCTCCCTTTAACAATTATATTTTATAGAAAATAATCCGAAATTAAATAATCAAAGATCAATAACACAGGCCTTATTAAAACTAACAAATAAATAATAATAATACGATAATACAATTGCCTAAACACGCTTTCAGAAAAATCTGTAATGAAGCTCTTTAAATTGTTTACGGACCAATGTAATGTTATAATGATATGATAATATTACCCCAAATCCATTTAACTTAACAAGTGCGCCATAATCATATACTGGTAACTGGTCGAAATATACATACTTTTTACACACGCTTAAATAGTGATTACATGTATTTATAAACCATGGCAGAATAAAAACATTCATGGTTTTGACATATTACTTCGACTTCGCACTTTTACAAGCTTACCATGTCACAGTTCTATGAAATACAATGACTGCTTATTACTGAGCGACGTTTCGACCTGTCTTTATTAAGCAATAAAGACCAGGGGAGCCTTGTACCTTTTGTGACCTTTCAATTACTTACTCTTATTGAAACAATTTACAATATTTCAGCCTTTTTAACGAAACGAAAATTAAAGGCAGTGTCTTTTACAAAGATGAAGTTGGTCGCCTTTGAAAATATAGTTTGTCATCACATTATACGGCTACTACTGCTTGAGCATTTGTCAGCTCTGCTTGTTCCTTTTGCCACTTCTTAAACTGTTGCTGAAGGAGATAGACCTGTGCTCTACAAAGCTTTATTTTATGTCCCTTATATTCATCTGAATACGAGGTTCTCAAATACATCTCGCCGTTAGTGTCCATCGTTTTAAATTCGGGTTTATAATTGGTGATCGGTTCTCGTGTTTTAGGTTGGAACTTTTCATGACTCTCGCTCTCCCCTTCAAATTTGATTTGTGGCGGAACATAGGCCTTGTTCTCGTGGAAGTCACCATATCGAACGCGTTCCTGCACAGGCCACTTCTTGAAGAATTCTTTACTCATGGTATGATCATCGAATTTAGCATCATTGGTTGTGTGGAGTTGTCTAACAGGTACAATGGAAGGAACGGGATAGACATCATTGAAATCAATCGGTTGAAAGTCTCTCTGGAAAACAAATATATATATAGAACAAATTACTGGTACGGCTGCTTAGGGTGAAAAACTTCTATAGGGGGGTCGATAAATAATAAGCAAGTAGCATTGTACTGTGGACCAGGAACATATGACGTTTTAGTTTATGATCAGTAGTGGAATACCGCGTTTTATCAGTGAAATAAAAGTGTTATTCCACTGGCTGACAAAGTAGTCCATGTTGTTTTACTTATAATAAATTGATTGTAAAATCATAAAATAAATAGAACATTTGTCGTTTTGTCGTGAATAACATAATTTTATTTCATCTCTAAGCAAGAAAACGTTTATATTGTCACGAATGCTACGCAGCTTCTCGATGAAATAAAATATGTTATTCACTGTAAAACGACAAATATCTTCTATATAGCAGACATGTGTAAAAAGACATGCCAAGTTTAATGTCGATCGTATATGAGACTTATAGGCTTTATTCGAAGAGCATCGTCCCAAACAAATGTGAGCCCAGTCGTTCGTATGAGTCATCCCATTTACAAGGTGGCGTACACGTAAAAGAATCCTTGATTGTCGGAATTTGAAAAAGACACCTACCTTTTGAGATGTTTCAGTTTCAAATTTAATTGATGGTGGTTTATATTCCTCTTCGTCCTTTTTAAAAGATTTAGCCACGGGAAATGTTTTTACGTCATGACCTTTATATATAGCTCTCTGTTCTGTACTAAAACTGCGCCTTCTGGAAAAAATAAAATCAAGATTTAGATATAAATCTGATAATCATGTCAGAAATAAAATGTTCAAAACCGAAATTGTGTTGACTGCCTGGGTGGTGTTTTTGGACTTGCTTCGTTTGAAACAAATGTGACAAGGACACGCCCTGGCGTCTGCCCAAACTAACCGAACAAGGTTAATGGTATTGCATCTCAGAAGAGCTATGGCATGGGATGGGCAACAACCACCGATGGATTCTGTTTTATCATGATTAAATCTGGATGCTTTTTCGACAACTCCTTTTAATAAATGTTGACAACTATCGATTAATTTTTAGATCTCGCGATGTTCAAATCCATTTAAATCGTGGTCACCCGATGGTCTAATGGCTTGGTTATAGACCGGGAACACAGGTCTAAATAATATACTATTCAAAAAAAGTAGGGGATATTTGATTTTGGGGGCATGATACTAAAATATGCAAATGACTACGAAAAAAGTCACTATAGAACCTAACAGAAGAAACATTTCCAGTTACATGTGACGCCCAAACGCACCAATAGCTACCACATGGAATGCAGGTGATGCTTGAGATCATCATGGGGGTCCAACCCAAGATTTCCACGACTCTGACTTTGAATGTTACAGTCATTGTGGCATTGAATTCCAGGGTGACAACATCAGTTTAATTGTTTTAGTGACCAGAAAACAAATTTTGATATGCGTCAGCTTACCCAAAATGAAAGGTTACGTGCCCTTGGCATGCCACAGATCGGCACAACACAGGCGGTTGTGGCGCGGACGATGAATGTTTCTCAGTCTGTCATAAGCAGGCTATGGTCCAGATACCGTGATACACAATCTGTACAGGACAGACCACGCTCAGGTCGACCAAGGGCGACAACTCAAGCCCAGGATCGATTCATCCGTACCTTGGCCTTGAGAAATCGTGTCATCACAGCAACTCAGATCAGCGCTCGTCTTCAAACAGACACTGGTGTGAGAGTGAGTGGCCAGACGATTCCAAATCGACTGCATAGGGGTCACCTTCGCGCCCGACGTCCTCGCGTGATCCCTTGTTTGAGAGATCATCACATTCAGGCAAGGCGTCGTTGGTGTAGGGATCGTCAACACTGGGATAATCGACGCTGGAGCAATGTGATGTTTTCAGATGAGCAATGTGATGTTTTCACTGTTGATTTTTTGGACAGACGTAGGAGGGTGTGGCGTCGTCGAAACGAGCGCTTCCAAGACGTTAACGTCATCAGACATGATCGATTTGGGGGTGGTTCTGTTATGGTGTGGGGAGGCATCACTGTTGCTGGAAGAACGGCTTTACATGTTTTTGCAGGGCGTGTTATAGGCCAGTACTACCGGGACAACATCTTGGCAGTCCATGTTGTGCCGTTCGCACGACGTCATGGCCGCCGTTTCATCTTCCAGGATGACAACGCAAGATGTCACAGGGCCAGGATCGTTACAGGTTACCTCCAACAACAGAACATCACCACATGTCTGGGACATGCTTGGACAGAGGTTACGTCAACGTCAACAACGTCCTGCCAATGTCCAAGAACTTGCTGCTGCGTTGCAACAGGAATGGGACAATCTGGACCAAAATGACCTTAGACGTCTCATTAGGAGTATGCCACGTCGGATCAATACTTGTTTGGCAAACAGAGGAGGATTTACCCATTACTGACTTTGTTGTGATGCTGTGGTAACTTTGCTATTTGACCCCGGGTATCATTTTACCCTTATAATGGTCAGTCTGTGCCTTACTTAGTCTAACGATCATTTGGAATAAATCGGTGAATGTGAACTTCATTTCATTTTGTCATTTGTTTCTTCGTCAGTTTCATTAGGTGACTTTAATAACACTTAAAAATCAAATATCCCCTACTTTTTTTGAATAGTATAGTTGCAATAATAGGCAGATTTAGCTCTTACATAATACATCTTTAAGTTTTACGAAATTGTAGTCTCAATGGGGTGTAGACTGTGGCACTTTCTTGAAATCTAAAATTATGAATCTTAAAACTTTAACGGAGGTGTATCTCTGAGATTTGGCATTCAAAAAATCATAAATTTCGAAAGGCTTTTTCATGTACTCAATGTACTCATTGAACCTTTCCATGTCTGTAGAGAATCCTACGGTATGTCTGCAAAATTATGATTTTAGATTTAGATGTTCTTACCTACAACCGACATAAAATAAAAACAATGATTTTGGTATTACCAGAATAAGAAATTTTAAAGACAGATTAATAATATGAGAATTTGGCACAGCAATCTGAATCGTAATTACACACTTATTTTCAATACATTGTTCTTTGTTGACTTTATAAAACGCAAAGTCGTATTTACTTGTAAAAACTATCTAAAATTTAGTGTGAAATTTTATTCTCGTGAAGCCAGGAGTTTGGCAACTTGATTAAAACACGGATCCTATTTCCTTTCGTTTTTTTATAGTTTAAAATTTCGTTTTACTTGTCTTTACTACACTAGGATCTGTAAAAGTGTTATATACAGCCCCCGTTCTGGATGGTGTGAGAGATTACCCAATGAAACGCTCCGTTACGGTGAGTTTTGACCATATCGTGAACGGAACTGTGGACAGCCCACTAGAAGCATCAACGTTGATTGGTTAATCAAATGTCTGACACCATGGGGTCAAAAGTCATTTGTATGACCTCTGACGCGACCTTCCACTACAACTGGCCACAGCTTCAAGTAGTAGAGGCCATCGAAAGTATACAAAAAAAAACCCGAAACGAACTGGACTTTTGAAAGAGAAAACACAGTTTGCAGGAATATAATAATATAATCGTACCTAAGATAATAATCTAACTTATATTTTGTATTATATTACCACGGCATAACTTTTAACACACAACTCACTTGTCGTGTAACTTTAAATTAACTGTTGTCTTTGGGGGTTCCGCAGGGTCTGGTGGCGGAGGCTGATGTCCGCCAAATCCGGGGAAATCTCGCCTGAATTGTGTCTCTGACTGAAACTTTCCTCGCTTTTGCCAATTGATAGGCATTTCAGTTGGTGGTCTAACTCTGTCGGGTCGATGATGACCGCTGATTTTGCGATATGTTTTACCATGTGTCGTATCGAATACCATAGTTCCTGCAATTAACATATATTTCTTTTATTATTATTAGCAAACTGGGGTATAAAATAAGTGACAAGATTTGAAAAAGAAATGGCACAAAAATAAACTGTATATACAGAGCAATCAATATGTCGTGTCTTTTCAAACTAAACTGAAAGAATATAGCGTCGTGTATATAAGGTTATATAATTCATAATTTTAAAAGGGAACAATCCTTCTAAATACATTATTACAATTAAGAAAGTTCAAAATAAAACCTTCAATCTTTAAAGTAGTAGGAGCTGGTTTGGCCGGTTCCGTTGATTCTATTTGTTGTTTAACGTACGTTTCCCTGGTAACACTATCTGGTAAATTCTCCTTATTAGGAAATATTATAGAATCTGAAAAACAATGTTAATATTAAAGCAGTTTGTATTATCAAAGCATCCAAATATCATATCAATGTTATTTTGGGAAAATTTCATATATAATGTATAATGTTTAATCCGACTAATAAAATTGGACTTTTACATACAGAATTTATCAACGCGAGAAACTGTAGTGTTTTATCAAATGTTTTAAAACTGCCATAAAAACAGAACTTCTGAAAATATGAAATAATAATAATATACCTGCAAAACTTGGTAATTCGGCAAAGGATTTGCAGGGTTGAGACACCCAACGCTTATAATGACTTTTACTGGTAGTCGTCGGGTCAAATTTAGCAGACGACAATCTTAAAGTTTCAGTTCGAGGTGAGGCTTGGCATATTTCTGGAAACACAACTTTTGGTGTATATTCTTTTTTGTAAAATGTATCAGTGGCAAAAGGATCTGATGGGGGTTCATAATATTCCTCCTGAAATGAATGTTGTAGGTACAGCATTAAATTAGTTTTATAAATATAAAGACAGCTATACATAAAATGATGACCAAAACTGAATTTATTACAGGTATTAGGATATATAGCATCAACCTACCCCAACCGACCGGAGCAAATATCCCGTCCTATAGGGGCCCGAGGCAATGGCCCGTATAAAAAAAATAAATAACCTAATAAAAATATTGTATCACAATCTGCGAGAAAAAAGATATTGATTGAAGAGTTGCACTCGTGACAACCTATATAACTGTTATTTCCTTGAACACTTCTGGCGTTCTTCTTGTTACTATCGTCGAGTTGTGACAATTCAGTATACTATACAAGGAACAATTGGAAAATGATTAATTATTTACAACAAGAAATCTCTATAATAAGAATCGAATCACCCTCAAGGTTTAAAGGAGGCGAATATATCCACCATAGATTTAAGTAAATGTGATTTTTTTTTGGGGGGGGGGGATTTTTGTTTTTTGCATAACACCATATCCAAACATCATATGACTCTTTTATTACCGAAAATATTTGGAATTACTAAATTGTACGACTCGTGTGTTAGTTGACATTCAAAAGTTTGTATCTGAACGATGACTCAGCAGATTTGTAGCATATATTCTAATTTGAACACGAATTGTGTGGTTGTATAGTCAAATATGTATTTATCTTTAAGTCTAAGAAGTCCCTTAAGATATGGGAATGACGAATAATACCTTGAATTAACTAAGACTTCACTCAAATTTATTTTACTTGAGATACGGAAAATTAAGCATACTGTTTTATATCCGTTACATAATACCAACATAATTAATATGATAAAATACACAAGTTAATCGTATAGACGTCATGATCTAAGAAATAAAATTTGAATAAGGCATTAGTGAAATTCCATGATCTAGGGTCTCGGATATATTAAAAATAATTGAATAGTGAGTGATGTCCGATCACTAATCTAATTCACATATCGTTTATATAATCGAATGAATACACATTTTGTTATAGGTAATGTGGGTGATCCGCTTACAGAGGTATGACGGCAATTATCATTATAATAGGAATTATTTGGAGCAAAAAAAAAAAAAGTCTTACAGGTTTATATGGCACAACTCTTTCTGGATTGCTTGGTTTCGTAAATTCTGTTCTCTGGTTGGTGACAAGTGTCATTGGGGGAGGGTTGGGATCTCTTGGAGAGGGTGGGGGTCGCTTGCTTGACCGAGGTCTAACGTTCTTGATGGGTTTGAATGTTGATTTGTAATCAGTATTTCCGAACTCTCCTTTGTGTTTTTGTGCCAACTTGTTGCTGAAACCAGGTAGTCTTCTACGTTTGTGTCGCCTAGAAAAATAAGAAATTTACTAGTATAGAACTTTACGTATATGCTTTATCCGCAATACTGTGGTTCGTTCTACTATTAGAACAATGTCTAATTATGAGACATGGGTGTTTTATATCAAGATATCTCCCGGGGCAAGGGTTATGTATGTATATATTAAATGTGATAAAATAGTATAATAACCTACATAATAGTAAAAATATAAAAGTTTTTTGTAGCCCAAAATACTTGCAAGTCAGTATAAAATATCCTTTGGTCGGTGTTTAAAAATTGCAAAAATACACAGAATTTACCTGACCCATATTAAGTATGTTGATATAGTCTAATATCTAACGGGTTTAAAGTGACTCTTTTCTATGAACATTAAAGGGACCGCAGTGACCATAATGACCACAACTGTATGATATGAAAAGATCAACAGCTATATCAAATAATCATTATGAACTACTTATGGGATATTAAGGGCTTATTGACTGCCATTTAGTCTTGTGGACACAGGGTCGAATATTAATCAAACCAAATGGACTTCTTTAAAGGGGCTTTCATATAGTAATTCAGTATAAGTGTAAAGATAAAACTATAATTATTTTGAATAACGTATCTATCTATATAATGATTTTGTTTTTTTAAGACTTTGTTTTTCAACATTTAACAAAAAAAAAATATTCAGCTTGGTTCCATGAGGTCTGGTCAAGCGTGGATGATCATCTGAGTATAGGTAATCAAAATCGACAATTATCAACAAATTTACTTTAAGAACATATATATACTTTATCTTAATTGCCATAAACGTTTCGAAATGTTGTATTTTTTATACAATAGTAATAGGTGCATTGAACAATTAAATATATTGAGTATGCATGTGTGTTCATGCTGTGGATATAATATTATTTTATCATGTAAACCCTATTTTACTGTTATCATTTTGTCCCCTATTGTTCCATTATCAACTGATACACAGTAGCTACTTATTATACACCTAGTTTATTTGAAAATACTCAAATTACAATTGCCACTTACCCACAATCACACAGATCACTAACCGACACATCGTCGGGGAATTCTTCAGAAAAGATTTCTGGATTGTCAAAAATTACTGGTCTAACTTCCATATTTTAATTCAGTTGTGTGTATCGGTAGCTTATTGGAGCTATAGTCCTTTCAAAAGCTGTAGAAATAAACACTCTTATCAATTTATCCCGTAAATACTACAGCCTTAGATATATTATCCATTACACTATGTTCAGATAGTATAAAGACACTTTATAATCGAACTGTGTCGACAATTTCAGTTATTATCATTACTATTATACTGACACTAGCTTTCAATTCATAAAAACTCCCGCTTGCTCATAAACAATCCATTTTGTCACCTAAATAAGCTCCCGTGAATAGAGCCAACTACCGTTCAATTACCGAGATGAAAAAGTTTTAATATCCTTGTAAAGTACTAAGTGGTCAATAATATACCTGGCAACCGAGGTACATATCTATTTACTACCTACGTTTTACCGTTATCGCTAAAGTTAGTCTGGATATTCCCGACACAAGCGTGGTTAGTAACGGCTGTTCTGTGGTACTCCCTCGATTATTTGGGGTAGCTTTTCGCTTGTTATAAAATTTTATGCAACATTTCTCTTGGCAGTCGAATTACAAAATTGGTCTTATGATGTATAATTACTATGGTGGCAATAAAACAAAACAGTTCAATCAAGTGTTAAAAAGTAAAGGCGGGTAATATAATAGCGCCGCTTACAACGTAAAATAATAATTATTGTCACAGATTACAGACCTGCGTGGCCATGGTTATAGATGATTGTGATTCAAAACTAATTATTTCACTTTACAATCTTTGTTACTTGTTCCCCTCCCTTTAATTGAATTTTTGGAATTGATTGTCAAAATTATCTATTTGCAATGATGTAAGCGTCGCACGTGTCACATGACTGTCCAAGATGGCTACGATTGACATCAGATTGAAAAAAGTCAATAAGACTTATCGTGAAGGGGTAATTACTCATAACCAAATTTACATTTTTGATAATAACAACTATTGACCCATAAACTATTCTTCTAAATAAATACTAGTATATAATGAATAGAACCATGTATATTGGTGGATATCAAGTTAATGCACTTGCCACGCCCCTCTTCTTTCTAGTTTCTACGTGCCACGGACGGTGGAAAAGCGGTAGTTCCTTTTGGAACTGTCTTTGAGCGGGCGATGTCCACTGACAGTTCCTATCCGGCCTGATATAGCTGCAATATTAAAATACCTCTATTCCCCAATTCTGTTCTAAGGCTATTTTGGAATCCTTACCTACTATTTTTCACCTTGATTCTACATAATTTGCCAACTTATTTATAATGAATGTGAATGATTCAACACTATTTTCAAGCAGAATTCTGCGATTAGAAACCTACACAAAATACGTTTGAAGTGCATGATTATTTGATTGCTAAATTCTATTGAAAATGGCGTTGAATTATTATAAATTTGTGTCATATATAGTGTCTAGTGAGAAATTATTTCTTTTGGCGAAAAAAATAAAGAATCGTGGTGAAAAAACTGAGGTCCTGTGTGAACATTGTGTAGGCCATAGTTCCGCTGTCAGGGCAAAATTTCCCTCATAGCACCCTATATGGCGTATGCCCTTCTTCATTAGCCCAGTTTGGAGCAGAACAGTACTGGTAGGCGACTTTAATTTAAACCCCATTTCATTTCCTTTACACCCCATTCTCCCCAAACAATATATGTATCTCATCTCAGCGTTGCACTTCACTTGATCTACTTTATTTGCCTGTTGTTTTATCTGCTTGATCAAAGTATTATTCAATATTAAAGTATTTAATCCAGAATTAATAAGACACAACTCTTTAAGCAATCTGCTTAAATTTGTAACTTAGACAGTCCAAATAATCTTAACAAATATTACAGCATAATACAAAATCAATAAGCTACTAAAAGTGTTTTTCTATTTCGCATTGTTTTTGCTTCATATAATCTGTTTGTAATAACTGGTTTTCCATAAAGTCCATAATTATGTCTTATCATTTTCTTTTAATGTGAAATAAAAATAGTTTTTCCTAAAAATGATTGTATTATAGGATGTAGTTGCCGGTATTATAATCGTAGAGAGTAAAGGAGTATTACAGCATCAGGGTTTAACATTATCTATGGATGGTAATGTTAATCTACAACTTAGTGCCAAAAGTGTTGGCATGTTTGAAGCATTTTACAACTCTTTAAAGGTATAATGCAGAAGATTATGATACAAATGTATTAATGTAAAGTATAACAATATTATTTTCACCAATTTCCTACATAATGAGATTGATATTCATTGATGATAAACAAAGGTAATATAAAGTTTTAAAGTTAACCCACAAACAAGACATTTCTTTCACTTTTCAGCCTATTCCACTTATAAATTATTCCCTAGAAGTTGTGAAACCAGGAAAATTACCCAATGGTAAAACAGAAATACCCTTTGAAGTTCCCTTAAAACCAATTGTGGGAAAAACTTTATATGAAACTTATCATGGCGTTTTTGTCAATGTGCAAGTATGTATTTCTGGTAATGTATTTTGAATGAAAAAAAGTATTCTTGTTTGTTTTCTTGTCAAGTGTAGATGTATTGTACAACTCCAATTTGAAAAAAACCCCAAAGCCTAAAATAATATAGCTTGTCTTTCTACATTATGATCTCTTATATCAGGCAGGCTTAATTTTAGAACATCATAATATTGTTGCTCTTAGAAACATTGCTATTACAGAAGCAATGCAAAAGGGAAAGAGAGATGAAGATGGGCTAAACATATATCCTGCAATAACTAGGTCATTTTGAAAGCAAAATATAACACATTTTTATTTCAATAAATCAGTTTATTAAGAAATTGCAGACACCCACAAAGTCTGGTAACTACCATAAACTATTTATGTGATTATAGCTTATCCTTGATGTTTTAATGCCAAGGAAAATGAATTGTTGATGAACATTAATAATACTACTTTCAGTATAATGTTAAAGTTGATATGAAGAGAAGTTTATTAAGTAAAGACTTACAGAAACAGTGTGAATTTATAGTAGAATATAAGGTATGCACAGCAATTTATTTATTTCTAAGCACATCATGTTCATTTGTTATCACTGCAGACTTGGTACAATTTGTATTTTAATATAATATAATTAATCTATCTATCATGTAAAATCATCCTGAACTTAGAATGAAAACCCTTAGGATTAAAACTGTATTGCATAATTGAAATTTTATCTTAAAACACGGTAGGAACTTTATCTTCCTATGTATTTTTTTAATGTAACATTTTGTTTGTAGGCACAAGAAGAGAAAGCAATTTCCAAACCAGTAAATTTTACAATAACACCAGAAACATTATCCAATGTCAAAGAGGTAAATAATGATTATCAATTTACAGATTTTTACATTGATTGGTAGATTTTGTATAAATCTTAGTTATGTATACCAGTTTTTTTTCTTGACATGTTTTCTTGCCATTTGCCAATTTTAAACATGTGGCTTGGTGAGTAAGGAGCTAGCATACTAACCAAGAGTTTTCAGGTTTGATCCCGGTGTTGGTCTCGAACATCCGTCAGTGGAGCAGGACAACTGTCTAGTCACTCGGCTGAGACAGAAACAGTACCTTCATAAATAATCAACTCTGAATTACGACAGGATTTCTCTCGATTATCAAGTAATAATTTTCAATGCCTACGGTCCTGTCATGGGCTGTCTCATTTTGTTCTTTTACATGCACGCTAAGAGCTGCTGATCTTCTTTTATTACGCATAGAAATTAATTTTATAATATACGATTTTAAAAAAACTGATTTTTCAGTAATAGTGGAGTGTACATCTAATATATATATATTTTTCTACAGAAACAAAATGTTCCAAAGTTTAAAGTGAAAGGAAGGTTAGATTCTTCAAATATACAGATTAACTCACCATTAACAGGGGAGGTAAATACCAATATTTTATCATACAATAATAATCTGTGCCTGGTGTTATCGTAACAGTGGGGGGGGGGGGGGGTAAATAGTATTTTATCATTCATTAATCTTTGCCTGGAATTAAGTTTTTTAAACTAACTATATATACTGTTAGTCTGTTACCAATGAAAATGCACCACTGGTTTGACTCACAGTGGTAGTGAGAGATAATGCTGCTAATGTGTGATTTTTGTAGACTTGAAAGTCAACAATACTCTTTATAGTCATTAGCAGCCACACACACTCCAGTGTTATTCTTTTCCTTTCTGGTTGCAATGATGCTTCTCTTCCAATGGGGCTGGTACACAGGCCCTATTGAAATAGTTTAGTAACATGTTCTCAGTGTTTAGGTGTCAACCATAACATATATTGTCTCCCACAGATCTTTAAAAGACACATGTCATACCCTATGTCAGTACAATAAAGTACTGATTTTCAAGATTCAAATTCTGCCTAATTCAATTTAGACTCTTTTTTTGATTACATTCTAATTTTCCTTATCCTAAGTCTTATTTTAATTCTCATGATTTACAGTTAGTTGTGGAAAATTGTAGTAGAGGTATTAAATCCATTGAAATACAATTAGTAAGAGTTGAAACTTGTGGCTGTGCAGAAGGATATGCTAAAGATGGTGAGTAGCAATTTATTAATAATGACAAGTGCAGTAGGCCTTTAACATTAAACAATTATTTTTCTTAATGAGGACTCTAAAATATACCTGCTAATGGTTAGGGTAAAGTATCAGGTTCTTTCCCCAGACGAACTGGAGAGAGATTGATGATGCACGTTGTATATTGTCATCAGTTTGTCCATGCACCCTGGTTCACATTACTTGGTGGCACAAAAAAGGCTAAAGTAATAATTATATCTTTTTAAAATTGATATAAGTAAAAAGAAATACATGTAGTAGAGGCTTTAGTTATGATCCGATCTTTCTGAGTATCCTGTTGGTGTTCAGCGATATTTGATAATAACTTTGCACCACTTTGCTCCTGGTAGGTATTTGTTTCATTGCCTCAATACCTTTGTGTTTGGGTCGTTTTCACAATGACCCCCACCCCACCCCTTAAAACTATTCATTGATCAAGAATTTCTTTTCATCTTTACAAAGAAACATCCTAAAATTCTCCCAAATGGAATCTATGTAAAAAATTTCCATCATCTGGCTGTACATTTAATTATCTGAAAATCTGACAAAAATAGAGCCATATTATTTTAACTGTACACAATCTATCACATTCACTATGGTTATAAAATAAGGTTATGGAAAGAGTCAAGACACTTCAAACTAATCTGATTGTGTGTTTGGAATTTTTTTCTTTTTCCCTAGTTCCTAAGCCAAAAAGGTGAACATCTGATATGACATACAACTGATTGTATATAGATTAATCATCAAAAATTCCATTTTCATTAATTTTTGGTCAACTAGATTTTATATCATTATTTGTTAATATTTTTAGAAAAAGGTATTATAATCTTTTACTTTATCATCTACCTGTAGAACTAACATCGTTAACATGATATTTTAGAAAGATTTATTATAATTTATTACAGCCACAGAGATACAGAATATACAAATAGCAGATGGTGATATAAGTAGAAATTTAGCTATACCTATATATATGATATTTCCCAGATTATTTACATGTCCTACTTTATCAACAAATAACTTTAAAGTTGGTTAGTATATATTTCTACATTAAAAAACATTTTTGAAAATAATATTTGTCTGGAGTCCATAGTAATATGTAATATGTACTGTTATGAAAGATCATGAAACTGAGAAAAATATTTAAAGTAATAACATATTTTATTTAAATCAGTGACATTTATTTTTATGTATATTTCAGAATTCGAGATTAATATTGTAATGGTTTTCCAAGATGATCATTTAGTTACAGAAAATTTCCCAATTAAATTGACTCGTTTTTAATGGAAGTTTGCTGGTCAAATGATGGATTCATTACATAACCTTTGCTCATTTGTAAATATAAAAAATAATCTTATATTTATCGTCATTGTTATCAAAATTGGAATATAATTATTATAAAGCTTATTGTTGTATTAAAGATTTTTTTAACCGCCTTGTGTTTCCTTTCATTTACTTCTTGTAAATTTGATGCATAAATGGTCCTTTTTCCATCAACATAATGAACTGCATTAAAAGTTACTGTTTTAGAACTTAACACAGAAACTCCTCCTAGACTGCTGTCCTGTATTGTGTTCAAAATATGACTGAAAGGAATGACACCACTGCAAAATGGAGAGGGTTCTTCCTTAAACCAAAATCAATAATCCCACTCAGTAAACTCTAAAAGCTTCTATCAAGAAATGTAACCTGTGTTCAGAAGATTTCATATATATAAAAGGAAATCAGGGGAGAACCCACAACGATTTGAAATAAGTGTCGAAAGCTGTGACCTAAAGAATGGACACCAGAAATTGTGGATGACAGCATATACCCACATTTAATTTATAATAATCCATATCACATGCAGATTGCAATCTTTTATTGCACTGTTCTTTAATACTTACATAAATTAATACTATATAACTTTAGACAGTTTGGGCAGTTAATGGATTGAAATGTACAAAATAATTACATAATATTTACAAGATGTTATATGTACAGATGAATTAATATTATGATGTTTTTGATTGTAATTCTTTTACTTCTTCAGATAAGGTTTCACATACATCTAAACTTTTCTGAAATAAATAGAGGAAAAACAGGATATTAATTTAAAAACTTATTGTCAGGTCCAATAACCTGCTCACCAGGGAGCAAAGCTGTCTGTGCTAGCTCTAAAATCATTGTTTACAAATCCTGTAGGGCAAACTAACAAAAAATTATCAATTCTATTTAACGCTTTAAAAACAGTAAAAACATGAACAGAAAGATGAACAAGTTTTCAAGGAATTTGATGAATTGAAACATAGACGAAAAAATAACAAAAAGAATTCTGAATTTGGACAGAATTACATCGGACAATTTTGTCGTGTAATGGGATTAGGTCATTTTAAAAAAATCTCTTTTTAAAATCATGAAAGGTGGGAAACATGTTACATGTATCTACATGTATTATTCTACACGTCAGCCAGAAAATACAGGATTTTATAGTACATGTACTCACATTTAATCTATCTGCAACATTTTTACGTTTAATTCTAGCTTCTTTATTATCTTCATCCAACCTTAAGGCATCTAATACTTCAAATTGTTTCATTAATTGCTCATTTGTTAAACCTACTTTCTTCTTCAATTGAGACAAAGCAGAATCCACCAGATCTTTATTTAAGAAACCCTGAATTATTTTTCAAAAAGCTGATGTATGTTATGTATCAAAGATAGGTTGCCAGGCAACGAAACATACGCCCACAGCAGCTAAATCGTCCGGGCAGTCAACAAGGGTTGTCGCATATTTTTACTTTTTTCGGTAATGAAACATTTGTAATACTCTAAAAACTGATTAAGAGTAACAACTCATTATGTAATTATCAGAAAATCATTAGAATTTGATTGCTTTTTATAAAGTTTTACCCCACGCTAACAATTGAATTAGTATATATACATGAAACATTTAAAATCATGGATTTAGCTGTTCAGTTATAAGTTGTCTGCGATATCACTTATGTGGAAGCAGACGTTAAACACTAAGTAGTAGTAGTAGTAGTGTTCAGTTATCAAAATTCATTGAAAATCGATATACTTGTTCGTTTCAACACCTTAAACTCTGTGTATCAATCTGAAGTCAATCAGATGATAAGTTTGGCCTTTAAAGCGTCCACAAGATTTTTTGAAGTGATCAAGGGCCATAACTCTGGCACTATTTATCGGAAATCGCTGAAAATCAATAGGCTTCTTCGTCTCATGACCTTAAACACTGTGTATAAATTTAAAGCCAATCGGATATTAACTTTGGCCTCTATAGCGTCCACAAGATTTTTTGAAGTGATCAAGGACCATAACTCTGGCACTAATTATCGGACATCGCTGAAAATCAATAGGCTTCTTCGTCTCATGACCTTAAACACTGTGTATAAATTTAAAGCCAATCGGATATTAACTTTGGCCTCTATAGCGTCCACAAGATTTTTTGAAGTGATCAAGGACCATAACTCTGGCACTAATTATCGGAAATCGCTGAAAATCAATAGGCTTCTTCGTCTCATGACCTTAAACACTGTGTATAAATTTAAAGCCAATCGGATATTAACTTTGGCCTCTATAGCGTCCACAAGATTTTTTGAAGTGATCAAGGGCCATAACTCTGGCACTAATTATCGGAAATCGATGAAAATCAATAGGCTTCTTCGTCTCATGACCTTAAACACTGTGTATAAATTTAAAGCCAATCGGATATTAACTTTGGCCTCTAGAGCGTCCACAAGATTTTTTGAAGTGATCAAGGGCCATAACTCTGGTAGTTATTATCGGAAATCGCTGAAAAACAATAGGCTTCTTCGTCTCATGACCTTAAACACTGTGTATAAATTTAAAGTCAATCGGATATTAACTTTAGCAATTGTGGACGCCGGACCGCCGGACGGACGGACGGATCGACGGACCGACGGACGGACGGGGGCGACGACAATATACGACCACATTTCAATGTGGGCGTATAAAAACCTATAATCATTTTGAGTAGATGCTTATAGCATCGTGCTATACTCAGCACAAAATTTTTAACCAATGCGTCGGTATAAAAAACTAACAAATTCTCCTCTGGACAAACAGTTTTAATTGTCTATATAGCAGGACTTTGGAGAGGATGAATGACTTTTATCTTGCATTTGAAGGATTGAGAATACATTGCGAACAGTTGAATGCAAAAACATATCCCATAATATTTGTTTCCAGTCAGACACACTATCCAAATGACGCTGTTCTGTTCAGCAGACCAATATTTGCAACAGTTGCGCAAAGACTGTCTTGGCTGGATCAATCAAGACTACATGCAAATGAAAATATAGTATGTTTACCTTTCTGATCCCATCTATTTCTTCACGTAATTCAATCATTTTACCATCATGTTTTTCGACAGCTATCTCAATGGTAAATAATTTCTTCACATCTTCTGTATCATGTGCTACTGACTGAATAATAAACAAAAACATTTTATATCTAGTAGTTCTTTATACATGTACAGTATCGCTACATTCTATCTGCCCCATTTTCTAGTCATCAGCAGAGCACTGGAACACATTAAGGGGTTGGTTGGTTTACCATCAATTTCCACTAACATGAATAAAAAAAAATAAATTTGGATTGACAATAGACTGTTAGACATTTGTTTAACTGAAATTTTGTTAGTGGAAAAAGGCATTTTCAGTGTTCTTATTAGAGTCAAAGATTTCAATCAACAAATGTCATCTTACCTAGCAGTGGGAATTAATAATTAAATAACTTTTTGACAGCTGGATGCTGCTGATACAGGGAATTGATTGAAAGACAATTTTTGTTGATTTAAAGATATTATACTTCGGATGACTCATAAAACAGAACAAAAGGCATGTAGTTGCTAATGATCTGGTAAATTCCCTCCCTTTAAAGATTACATGTAGATTAATGACTACATTGCAATAATACATGTACCTGTGTACCGATATTTTAAACAGACATATAATATATTATATAAGCTTATTTATGTACCAGTAATTTATTCGTAAAATATTTCAAACTTAATAAAATACAGTAGTCCTACTCTAGTATCATAAGGGTTTGATTTCTTGATGTTCAAACAGATTTACCTTCTTCCCTAACAGCATTATTTTGGCCCCATCTTTTACACCAAGACCAACTAGAGTCTGAGATGGGTCTGTTAATGACCTACCTGTTGATTAAATAAGAGTAGTACAAAAATAATAATATCTCAGACTGAATCAATGCACTTGTGCCTTCATGTGTGTATATCAAAACAGGTACATGTACATAAGGATATTTGGTTTATTTATAGAAAATGAAACTGATGCACTGTGAGATATAGCTAACAATCAACTAAAAATAAAAACAAACTTCTGAAAGAAATTTGGACATTTCACAAATTGAGTATGAACATGACACGCATCATAATTATTCATATATGGATTTACTTATTTTTCATGTTCCTTAATAAGTCAAAGCTTTGCTAAGTTCAATAAATTTTTGACATAATTTGTATGCTATAAATTTCAAAACAGTAAAATAATTTTTAGGCCCTTTAGTACATGATCATAAAAATTGGAACAGTTGAGTTAGAATTAATGTTAAGTTACAGACCTCCCGAGACCATATAAAACAATACAATAAGAGTCATTGTGGTGGCAATCGTCATAAAATCACAGAACAGGCCTAACTGATCATTCTCTTGTTGGTCAACACCATAAAATATATAATATAAGCTTACATGTAATAACTGTTGTCTTGTTAGTCAAAAACATAACAACTGATCACTTAGTTTACAACTCACCTTTATAGATCAGTTTTTGGTTTTCTGGTTTAATTTCAGCTACTTCTGCAACGGCTTCCATCAGATGCTTCACAGTTAAAACGTCACCTGTATCATCATCTGGTAATTTTAATTTAATTGCGAACTTTTTTGATCCTTAAATTTAGAAAAGTAAGCATATAATTAAAAATAAATTAACTAATGGACGACTGTTATGGCTTTAATGCAATATTGTTCAATAGTGACAATAACTGTTGTCGCTAGTAGTAAATAAATACCGGTACTGGTGGTAATTGCCTATAATGTATGTAAATCACATTGGTCATTATGGTCAATTTGTATGGCCGTTACAACCAATTTTTTTGTCTACAACCCCTTAAAAAGTTGCCCCATACTATACTAGTTAGCTCTGAACGTAGGTTTCTGACGAGGTTTAATGAGACCTCCTACATTCTGAGCTGAACTACAGAGTACTGTACATTAAAGCCCCAATAATACTCTTGTTGTAACTAAAAAATATGTCCCAATCTTCATTCTGGTCAACAAATTGTATTATTTTACAATATTCCAATTAATTGATGATATAAATTTCATCTTAACACACCTAATTTAAAAAATTGGAAAAATTCAGTAATTGATTTGAAAAGTCTCTAACGTAAACCTTTTCAATTTCAAATGTGACTTTGATTTAAAATATTTTCAAACCCTCTGGACAAGTAAAATAGGTCGTAATGGATAATTTACACAACAGCTAGGACACATAAACATCTAGCACTTAGAATAAGGCTATTATTTATTTTCTGGGGCTGCCACGCCAGCAAGAGTGTTATTGTCCCTTTTAACTTTAACATCATTATCATTATTATTATTCATTTTTGGCTAAATATTAATCATACTGCCTAGCCTTTTGCACCACTGCCACTAGCTACTGCAAGCTTATAACTAATAATATAATGATAAACATACAAACTTTCGCATCGCTGAAAATAAATGATAAAATCAATAACAATCAAATATATACCGTAAGAAACGTTCAGAAACAATTCAACTTTTCCAAACACGGCCATTTTGAATCCAGGTACACAGCAAGCCATTTTATGATAGTCGTAAATGATTTTCAGAATCCTAGAAAATATCGTTGTTAAATTGCTGCTGTGAACAATTTAATGATTTTAGAAAGCACCGAATTATTCACATCACCAATTTAAATACACTACCAATATTTATATATTAATCAACAATATTTAGAAATTTTCATATCATTTTACGACGTTTAAATCACAATAATAGATCTAAAGAACCTGGGCCATGACCTGGGCCCTGATTCACGAAATCCAAATTTTAGTAGTTAGCCTACTTCAGTTTTGATTGGCTAATCACTAAAATCAATCTAATATTATTCAATCATATAACTAAAATTTGGGTTTTATCTTAGTTAAAATTTCGTGAATAAGGCACCAGGGCCCTGTTTCGCGAAATTTTAATTAAAAATAAAATCCCAATTTTAGTAGATACTTCATTTTTGATTGGCTAAGAACTAAAATTAATCTACTATTGTCCAATCAAATTACTAAAATTTGATTTTATCTTAGTTAAAATTTCGTGCAACCCAGGCCCCGAGTTCACAAAGCATTCTCGGAGTCAGACTTCAGTTGAGCATTTACACAAAATTGATCTCCTTATTTTAACTAAAATTTTACCATTTATAATAATCAAAAGGAAACTATGTGCAAAATTTTGTGTTTCTGCACAAAGATATTTTTCATTAACAGTGATTGAAAGTTGAGCAAATTCTCAACTTAAGTCTGGGAATGCTTTGTGAACTCAGGGCCTGATGTGGCTGATGAACGACCACGATATCCAAGTGAGATGAATTGTAGTTCCACAGAGATGTCAGACGTTCTTCAAGAATCGCAAATAAAACTGAAAGACTGATTGAAAAGTGTTTATTTTATTCCTTAAGTAGGCTAGTGATAGGCCTACTAGTGATTACAAGTGAATGAACGATAAGATAGTAAAATATTTGATGTGTAAGGTTGAAAAAAAAAAAAAAAAAAATTTCATGTCATAACGAAAAGATTTAACAGTCATTGTTAAGATTCATTTCCAGGTGTTTCATTTTCAGAATAGAACTGAAACATAACTTTTGTTTGTTTCTCACAGCTAGCCTTCTGATACGCATATAAATCTCAGAAAGGAGGAATGTGATGTACAGTTACTCAATAGCATAGAATTATACCGTGGGCCTACATTGGCATTGAATATTTTTGGCAATGATTGTATACCATCATGTATGGTACCGCTAAATATGTCACGCGATAGGTAGGGCTATGATGTCATATTGTCATGTGGAATGTAGCCTACCGCCATAAAACGATTATTAATATTGTCTAAAGCCAGGCTGACACATATTGTGACTTAAGCACGATTCCGTGGCACGCATTGGCACGACACCGTCCGATTTGCGCAAACTCGTCGTGCCAATGCGGGAAGTGCGTAAACAATGCGCAAGCTATCGTGAACTCGTCCAATCTCGAAACCAGAAAAATTTTTGAAGAAATTCCTCTGGTGAATCGGGGTAGCCATTTTCCCGGAAAATGACATGTAAATCCTACGCGCGAAATTTCTCGTTTATTTGCGTCGTATGCCCCTGATTTTACGGTTAAACGTTTTTTTCCTTCCATCGGAGCCTGGTCTTATGACGTCATATGTGGATTGTGGGTTAGGATAAGGGTTAGGCTTGGCCCAGGGTTAGGGTTAGGGCTAGCCCTGTCTACATCTCGAGACTGTGACGAAATCTGCAGGCCACAGCCCTTATCCTAACCCTTATCCTAACCCACAATCCTCATATGACGTCATAAGACCAGGCTCCGGTGGACGGAAAAAAATGCTTACCGATTTTACGTGCCTGGATGACCGAATCACTTAAAAATATACCCACGCGTAGAAAAATAGATCTTTACAAAAACTTGAATTTGTTCGTTTAGGATCCAATTTTTTATGTCAGCGAGTTGACTTTGACTCAAGGATCATTTTACAACAAGTAACGACGATCCGACCTCTAACTTTCGAGAAATCGACCCAAAAAGATTGACCAATCATAGGTCAGAATGGGCGGGGCTTAGGTTTGAAAAAAAAATGTAAAAAATGGACGGTCTAATGTGCCACTGATGGGCACGACAAAATCGTGGTCAAAAGTCGTGCAAGTGTCAGCCTGGCTTAAGCCTTCCATTGACCACGAAACTCAACACATCGCAAATAAGGTTGTAAAATGATCCGACCAGTCCACAAATGGTGATAATTATTGTGCAAGGCATCGGGAATAAAGTAAGGAACATAAGACCGACGGATCATGGGCGTAGCTACTGGACCCCAGCGACAAGATGACATCCGAGTGAGGGTCCGGGGAGTTCTCTGGTTTGATGGAGTCCTGGGGTCCTCTCTCGACAATATTTTTGAAATTAGGACCTGAAATGATGGCCCGTGGTATATTCCAGGCCAGGGGCGGATCCAGGAATTTTTGCAGGAGGGTGTTTGCCAGGTTTCTGTCACGGAAATCTGCCATCATCGTCTCTAAATTACATAGGCATACATACAAATTGAGCTCTGGATCCGCCCCCGCAGGCGGGAAGTGAAATATTTTGTTCTAATCATGCCAGAGTCGATCTAGAATATTAACCGGAAAGAAGTTGTTGCAGATCATATTCCCGTTTCTTCAGCTCCAGGAATATACTCAGAGAACTGATTCAAAGCTTTCTTCTAACAGTTATGCCACTTTCCTGTTATCCAGCTCGGACCCGATGACACCTTTGTTAATCAGCAAGCTGTTTCAGTGGGAAACGGGGACCCAACAGAAATATTGGACAGCATAAACAGGCCGCTTCCTGTTAACAGGAAATAATATTTCAGGTTTCGCGTCATGGAAACATTTCTGACATTATAATTTCCCGCTGCCCTCCCACCCAACATATGGAATCTTTGATATCAATTTTTCAACTGACTGATGCCCCTTGAGGCCCCTCTATAAATTTCAAAACTCATCGAAAAAAAAGTCCACTTGTTTCACAATTTGGGGGAAATGTGTCTTCATTATATCTTTCCTACAAAATATATGTTGCCCTCGTCATACCCATCAAACACCGAAGTTTTAATATTCAACTAATAAGCAGCCTAAATATTTCCATAACAATAAGAAATTGTATAAAAATATGTTCGTTCAGGTGTGGTAATCATTAACCGTGTATGCGTGACCTATATCACTGCTGAGGCTCGCTATATTATTAACCTATACAAAGAAAATCAAGGGAGTGTACTGAGGTTATTTGATTTTCTTGCTCATTCAACGTTCGACAGACATACGTACACATAATTTAGACACCATTATAATATAGTGCCTTCAGCGAACATTAGTCCACAGCCGAGAAAAACGGTCGACTACAAGAACTAGGCTTTATGCCAAGTGAAACAGACAGTGTATTATAATATAGACATACTATATACAAGGAAACTGCAGGTTTGTTTAGTTATTGTTTGTATAGCAGCCGTGATAGATCTTGTCGAGGGTGCATTGTACGAACTGTTCTTTGTAAAAGTATGTACATTTCACATTTGGTATGGATTTATTGTTACAATATGCAACTTATTTGCACGTCTAGGGTCAGCTTACTCTCAAAACATGACATGAATCAATAAGGTGTGTCATTCACGTATGTAGCCTTGGTTGATTTAGCTTATTCGAACATAACATCAACGCAAACAATTTGAATTTAATGACTATCGTGTGTCTATAGATATGGTTTGAAATTTTGCTTTTATTTCTAGATAAATTAAATATGTTTGAGCTTTAAGTCCGTCGGACCAACTGCACAGGGGGGTTCTGTCGTAGCCCCTGTCCGTCGTCCGCCCATCGTCGCTTAACTTGTTTTATCACCCAATAACACATTCGACAGTAGATGTCGCTCGTGTGATAAAATACATAAACTACTGCGATAACTTCTTTGCATGAATTGAAGTGGTCAATCAAGAAAGAAATACTTTGTTTTACTTGAAAGAAACCCCCTTTTTAAATTAAAGTATTTTTTTTTTTTGTTAAAAACAAACTGTTTTTATTTTATTGACATTGAAGGAAATACTGGGTCAATATATAGGACTTTGCAATAGGTAAACTGCTGTCAAAAAATGATTTATGACTGCGCTGTAATGTAATCAGATTCAGTAAAAGTGAAATCTATAGCAAATAATTATATTTATTTATATTTGTGCATGTAAGAAAGGATTGGGTGATAAATAAAATCTCCAATTCATCTTTTTTGATATCAAAAATATCAACAGACTCATAGGGGATTCTCTATAATTTTATATCTAAGACTTTTTCTCCCGAACCGCCAGATAACCAAATCTGGAAGATAATGAGCGCCATGGAAAACGCATCACTTTTTTTCGCAAATATTTTATTACTAAGTGGTTTTGTATGTATAATATTATGCAGTACTATGAACTATTGTTTCACACAATGCTCCCAAACGCAAAAAATATCGACCCGTGTGCAAAAAAAAAAAAAAAAAAAAAAAAAAAAAAAAATTCCACGAGATGCAGCACATGAAAAACCCAATATTCACCTGCAGCATTGTGTGTGAGCCCTTTAAAAGCATGTTTTCAACTTAATGTGCAGTAGATGAACTGTGAAACGTCAATCTGTCGTAATTTGTTGCTGAACGTGTGAAGGAATCGAGCTAGAGATGCCGAGAACTTACTGAAAATCAACGGAATGAAGCCATGATAATGTCCAGGGCTGGCATGTCTACACGTGCTACATACGACACACCTGTGCTTGCCTACTCCATGATCAAAGTAGGTACACATGATGTAATCGTATGCACGTGCTATTGCCAGACACTTCAATTGTCATCAGTCCACTATTGTAAGGTTGGTGGAACGTGTTCGAGTTACTGGATCAACATGTGGCCGTCAACGTCCTGGGGCCTATTTCACAAAACTTTAACTAAGATAAGATCTGAATTGAGTTATTTGATTGGACAATATTAGATTGATTTTAGTTCTTAGCCAATCAAAATTGAAGTATCTGCTAAAATTTGGATTTTATCTTTAGTTAAAATTTCGTGAAACAGGGCCCTGGTCCACAACGTGTGACAACCCAGGCTCAAGATCGCTACATCCGGAGGGTTGGGATGGCCTAGCGGTCTAGAGTGCCACGCTTCGACCTCTAGCTGGCAGGTCACCTCTGGCTTGCGGCTGTGGTTTCTTACCCTGGTGTGAGCGTATGTGGCATGGAGATAGGAGCGCCTTCTCAACCTCGTGGGTTTCCTCCGGGCACTCTGGTTTCCTCCCACTGCTAAAGACCCCTACGCGCAAGCGAATTATTGAAATAAAATTAAACCATGTGTTAGTCCCGAAATGACCTAGTTTGTGTCGAGTGGACGTTAGACCCCATTTCTCTCTCGCTCTCAAAACCGAAAGTACGACACAGATGTCAGTGGCGCGTGTGTCATCCACGGAAACATTTTACAGACGTGTCACTTGTGCCGCGGTGTTATTACATGCATAATGAGGTCTAGCAATTTTGAAAGAGACGTGGGGAGGGTGTACCCTATTATTTCATTGTACAGTAATAAAAGGTCTTGAGTGAGTGAACAATTAGCACAGTTACAATCAATAATATCACATTCTTATTTCTTTCTTGGTGTGCACAGCCGTTGAAATCATTTAATTATCAATATAAGTGACTGATGACTAAAATGTAGGTATTTTTTCAGACCGCGTAACTGTATAAATATAAGATAAATATACGTCAGATAACATAAAATAAGATTTTTGCGTACCGAAATACTCATTATAGACAGCATACAATGTACATGTAGACATAAATAACTATGATATAGGGGCGGATTCAGCTTTTTTGACGTGGAAGGGGTAGAGGTGGGTTAGGCCAAGGAACAGAGCCACATAGTGGAATTCAGTAGATTTTCTTTTCTTATAAGGTGGACAGGCATTGTAATTTCGCCTCGTGCACATTCCTTCATATCTTCTTAGTTTTAAAGCTGTAGTCCGAAACCTGTGAATCTTTATTTAGGCCATTGGTTTTTATTGTGTTGGTTGGCGATCAGGTGTGAATTAACGAATTACATGATAATTTATAACTTTGACGAGATCATTAAGTTTGACTATGCTGGTCTGCCGTAAGTAGATAACCTTGAAACAATACTCTGGTCATTGTGATCTGTCAGTAATAAGTCGGGGGCAGGGTAATCTGAAGAGTGGTGTCAAAGCCAATAGCACGCGTTAATTTTATGCTTCTGTCTTTAAAGGAGCCAAATCGATATTTTTTGGCATCTCGAAATATACACAAATGGGCGCAAGCCTTATAGTAATGGTATATGAATGTATATAAACTGATTTACATTCAACCGTTTCTCTTTTTACTGTAATTTCTAAATACATGTACATGTGGTTATGTTAGGCGAAATACGCGAAAGGCCCAAATTTAATGACACTCATTGGCTTTTGTTTCTTTCAGTCTACAGCGGTATAATTCTCCTGTGGGATATGTTTAACCTCATTTATCGAGTCGCGTCATTAAAAATGGAGTCCTAAAGCATTCTGGCACGCGATTCGTGTGCCAGTTTTGAAATTTCCATTTTGTCTTAAATATTGGACATCAGAATCCCTTCTTTTCAGGGTAAGATAACAACATCACTATTGATGTCGTGTTTTTAATGTCGAAGACTGTGGATGATATTGAGTTAGAGATTCACTTTCTTTAAGACTTCGTTACGTCTGCTTTGAGAAAACTTTATCCTTCCTGAAATAATGTTTAATTATCTCGTATTTACATTTTAGAATGAGTGACCCAATGCAGAAAGAGTTTGAAGTGTTCAGCAGAACGGCGGAGAAAATTGATGGCACCATCGGCGCAACTGCAAACGTTTGTTCTATTGTGATAGACAAAGGGGAGACAATTCTGACCAAGGTGTTCCATGCAAAAAAGAAGGACGACTCGCGAGCAGAAGACATGCTCCTTGAATGGATTTTCTCTGAGCCTAGTGTCCAGAATGGGAATCGATTAGATTTTAGAATATATATGAATTACCCACCCCTCAATACTACATCTCATAGTTTAGTGAGTGGATTTAAATCACTCGAAGAACAGGGTAAAAAAGTAAAAGTTGCCATTAAATTCGTAACCTTGCATGGACAAGGCGAGGGTGATGAAGGCAAAGAAGAAAACAAGCAAGGCTTAAAGAACCTGAGAGAGTCGGGGGTCAAACTAGGTGTGTTTGAGGAGGTGGATTGGCTCTATTTATTGGATGTTTTGAGGGATCCGACATGGATTCAGAAACAATTAAAGGGGTCGCGGGCCGCTAAGAAGGTATTGCGAGAAATTGGTAAAGATTCTGACGACATTGAAGAATATGAGAGTATGTCCAAAGGCAGCGAGGAGATTCCTAAAGTGCTTGAATAATAATTTACGACACCCTTGTCTAGACTCTGTCATTACGCTCGATACATAACGTGCAATATCTTTTTGACAGAAAATATCGTGGTTCTCGACATTTGTGAATTCTGGACACTTTTATTGTTATTGCTTCAATGCTAAATCGATTCTTCCACATTCGTTAATTATTGACGCTAATTCATGATGCCTCAAAAGATTTTTCAACAGATTTCTCAACAATTACTCAACTTTCAATCGAAACAATCTAGAAACAGGCCCATACCGGAAAGCTTCATTGTATTTTGTATCGTCTTTGGTCAATATTAACAAAAGTTAATTTAAAAAAAAAACTGCTGAGATCTTTGTCAGACGTTGAGCTAAGAACAGTCTATGACAGTACTTACAGATTAATTAAACCCAATAATTCTAACTGGTAAAAGAATATCATCAATTTAATGTAGTTTAATACTCTACAACCCACAGCAAAGGTAGACAACTTTGAAATCTTTATGTTTAGTACAAACCAGAAACAAAATTTAACAAACATTAGTGAGGTTACTTTTTTTCAGCATTTTTGCAAGTTGCGATATTTTGCATTTATTTAGAAATATAATTTGTAATATTTTGTAAAATGTATTTATCTACTATGCTATTCTGTTAAATATATAACTATTTCTAACAACATAATAGTCTTTTTATTACACGGCACGATAGCACGCTCGAATTCATTGCAATTAAATGGAAATACAGTCGGCGAATCATGGACCGTATACGGCCCATGACCGAACTAATAAAGACCAATCAATCTGATTAAATTACAGATCTATATATTTCGTTTCGTTTTTAACACTTTCGATGGCCTACACTGCAGAGAATTACGAAAGTCTTGTAATATCTCTGTAAAAATTGGCTGCCTTCAACACGTGACGTCACATCACGCGGCGTCAATCATTGCCTCAATGGCGAGTACATTGCTTATATTTGTGGCTCATTAAGTCGCATCTATACCAGATTTGTAATTTATTTTCAACTTGGTTTCTCTGTAGCTCCCTTACAGAGTCATTATGGTGCGACATGATGCTACAATTGCAACCAACTGTATGTGCACTTCACCCGAGCGACTGACTGTTGTTTTACCAGACAGGTCCTCCGCCCTGCACCATTGACAAGTGTGTTGAAGTGTCACAGACTTGTTACAGACTATACTTTAAAAGGTATCCTGCCAAAACTTAGACAGCCATATCTTAGACAGCTTAAAACAACAACATTTACTGTCAAGTGCACAACTAATCCTCAACCTCTTTGTTGATTAATTGTTCATGGCATGGTGGACCCTAGTTACTATAATGTAACGATAACTATAGCTGGTCATCGTTACAAGTGGTACAGTCTAAGACCGTTGACGCAAGTTCAAATAGGTTAAAACGCACAATTGTTATTACAGTTTGTATAAAAATAAGTAATCCTATCATACATAATGAAGTCTTAACAACTAAAAGAGTTACCGAACAGTTTTTCTTTGTGGTAATGCGTTTTACATTTTCTTAGCGGTGTTCTTCTAATGTGCAGGCAGCCATGACACAGGGCAGTTGAAATCTCGCCAAATACCGCGACGCCTTAACTCAGCCCATCTTTTTCCATATAAGGCAATGCCTACGATACGCTGACCCAGCACAAATACTATAAGAGAATCTCGGCTGAAATGTCAAAGACGCCCATTACATCCTTTTTTTGAACAATAAAATCTATTATCAGTTTTTGGCCAGGTTTGAGCGAAAAATTTATGCCCAACCCCCCCAACATGCAGTCTATTATTGTTTCTGACATATTTTCCCACGCTAAGGTCATTAGCATATAATTATGGTCATATGCCATATATGGAAGGGGCGTATGATCACGTGAGTTGGATTGCGCATGCTCTATTTGACTGGGCGGCCATTATAATTTCAGAATTTGAGAATTTTCATGAAGGGATTTGATTTTATCAAATCATTTAATTATGCGGTAAGGCTTCACCTTTATTTCAATGGGGAATTGATTTATTATATGTTAAGCTATGTGCAGTACAGTTTTGGGTTAGTGTCTGTAAATTAAGGAAGCTATAGGCCAGTAAACTTTTTGTAGTCATTTGACTACAAAACTTGCGCAAAGGAACTCTGTAGGAAAAGCCACTACTGTGCCTGAAGTATGACGGAAGGCATCAGAAGTGGAACCATTTCTAGGTGGACCCAGACTCTAAACAATAGATGTGGGGATCGTGAGGTGTCACCGATATTTGTACCATCAATTAATTGGAATGCTGTAAAATAATACAATTTGTTGACCAGGTTAATGATTGGGGCATATTATTCAGTTATTGAACAATAAACATCAGGGGCCGGATGCTCAAAGCTCCGTTATCTTTTAACGATCCGTTTACTCCATGTTATGTTAACTTTAACAGAGAGAATGACTGTTGCTGGAAGTCCCTTTAACTTTAATGTGTCGTTAACTTGGCGTTATATTATATTTAACGGAGGTGTGGGCTCCGTTATCTGTTTAATGATGTAGTTGGCTATAGCAAAAAGTCCTAGATTACCAATGTAGTTTTCTATAGAACATTCTAGAGGGTTGGGAGATGCGTGCCTATTCCATTTTCTATAGGATGAAATTCTATACTATTCTACAGAATTTTGGTGGACTATAGGAAATAATGGCCCCCCAATTCTTTAGTGCAAATCCCATAATTTTTCCTACAGATTTACGCAAAAATTTCTAAAGGAAAAAATAAAGTATTCTATAGTGTTTTCTGTTGTAAATTCTACAGTCATCTTTTTGTCTTTAATCTAGTTTTGTGAACAGATTGGACAGTTGTCTCGTTGTCTTCAGTTTCATGTTAATAGTAACTTCAATGAAGTTGTTATACATGTTCATTGAAATTAAAATTTTTAAATTCAGCCAATGAACAAACAGTCTTCTCTTGGATTAACTTGAATGAATCCGTTAGCTAACGGATAATATAATTGACTTTCCAGCAACCGAAATTTAACGAACCGTTAACAAACGACACGTTACAAAGATAACGATCCGTTAGAGTTTAACGGATCGTTAAAATAACTTAGTTTTGAGCAACCGGGCCCAGAAAAATAAAATTAAAGATGGCCAAGATTTGCCCGTGCTACCCCCACCCTTTTCAGTAGGGCTACGTGACCAAGCCGATTTACTGTCGACTTCTGGCACTCACATTGAACGACTGGCTGATACATACTCAGATTCAAATTATATTTTATTAATTGGTGAAGATAATATGTTATACAAATATACAACGTCAAATTAAACCTAGGGATAGAGAGAATTGAATGCGCCTTATTTACACCCTTGATGTTCCAACATCGTAATTAAAATTTGGGGCACAGTTTTTAAGATGTAACGAGACGATGAAGCGCGAAATTTTTATACAAAATGTATAACATATAAATAACAACATACACGAAGGCGCATTGATGAAGTTAAGGCTCATTTACATGACTGCATAATTTTTGCATTTGAATGCAGTATTTTGACAAATGGACACCGGACAAATGGACACCGGTAAAGGTTAATACATTGGTTATTCATTGAAATGTAAATTGTTTATAGCTGTATTGTATATTGTGAGAATTATGTATGTATATTATGGACAAGTTGATGAGGTCCAATCACAGTATTTCTGATCATCATTCCATACCAGACCTCCCGGACAATCTCTATTATCAAACGTATTGCCATTAGAGCATGATACATAAACACTACATGATCTACAAGATTGATAATCACCGTCAGCTCTATTATAACATGACTCAACACAACCTGAAAATATATAGACAACCCTTACTCTCCATAACTTTTTGTAAACGGGGGTGTTTAACATCCGCTTTCATCTTGATGGTATCGTAGGCAAAGAACAAACTTCCCTATTAAAGGCATAACATTGTAAGGTAGTAGGTAGCTTTGTATTCGGGATCACAGATGGAATTCGAAGGGTGTAAGAACTCCACCAATAATCAGTATGACTCAGCATAATTTCGATTGGCTTCTTTTCTTCTCTCTAGATGTTTCCAAGTGGAAACGTTACCGCGTCGCAGATGTAACCCGTGTACTCACAATAAGGCAGTAGTAGTCATAGCAACCTATTGTAAGTACAGGGGTTCGGGCTACGGTACTCGCCATGGAGCATTTAACTGCTATGCGTACAAGGAGGGGCCATTTTGTTGGGCAGTTTCGTTTTGAATATTCCGAAATTCGAATTCAACCTTCATTATGGTGGAAAGGTGATATAATTAAACGATTTTTAATATCCGATAAAGAATTTG
This sequence comes from Patella caerulea, assembly GCA_036850965.1. NCBI lineage: Eukaryota > Metazoa > Mollusca > Gastropoda > Patellidae > Patella > Patella caerulea. Next base: position 23,601,502 of record JAZGQO010000011.1, read on the forward strand.
TGTCCTCTGGTGTGATTTTTAGTGCAATCAGGGACCCTAATCCAAGAAATTATTGGATATATAAGCAAATATCCAAAGGTACTGAGATCTTTAAAATATAATCATACATTTTAAGTTCATCAAAATCGGTATTGCATGTTTTAACATAATTTGCCTTCCATGAACGGCCATTTTGACGGAAAGTTATGACCCGATAATTACTAAATTCAGAGCGTAATAATGATACTTAAGCGATTTTTAAAGTCGGATAAAAAAAAAATTATGAACTCTCGAGCGTCAACAAGCTAAAATCCCGATTTCTTTTCGTACGAACAGTGGCCATAATCCAGAAATTAATGGTTTATATCTTTGGGATAAAAACACATTTTTTAAGTTTCATCGAAATTGAATGAAGATTTTGACCTCTATATGCGTACAGAGAGCTGCCATTTTGTGAGGAGGTTTCGGTCCGACTTTCACTAAATTCGAACTCAACTATCATAATGATGTAACGGTGATATATTTAAACGGAAAAAAATATGTGTCCTCTACAGGAATCACACGCAAAAGGCAAGAATGTGTCGTTCAATCAAGGGCCATAATCCAGGACGTTACGTTCGATATGTGCAAATATCGACAGGAAGCAAGATCGTTCGGTTATAAACATAGCTTTCAAGTTTCATCAAAATCGGATAAAAGTTGTGACCTCTGGGGTGTCAACAAACTAAAAACGGGATTTTTCGTACGATCAGGGGCCAAAATCCATGACGTTACGAACCGAGATCTTTGGGAGATAAACCTATATTATTTCAAGTTTCGTCAAAATTGGATAAAAATTGTGACATGTAAAAGTGTCAACGATCAAATTGTGTATGGATAGACGGACGAAGAGAGACGACGACAATAAGCAAATGTCGGCGTATAAAAAATATTATGAATATCATTAAGTTTTTTCATTATACAGGGGCGTCGATACGTCCACGTAAAAACGTGGTGTATAAAAATGTCTTATCCCGACTTTCAGTGAATTCAATAGTATATGCAGTGGCATTGTCAACAACACTAACTATTTTTAAATCCTTCAAAGTTCTTTTCAACTTTCCCTCACGGTACTTGTTCGCTATCGGACTCGTGCAAGTATTTAGCCTTAGATGGAGCGTACCACCCGCCAATTAGCTTATCAGAACTATTATGTGTCTATACTTACGATCATTAGCCTTGGGAGCGATTACACCTGAAATGTATAAATTAATACAAATTTACAATAGGTCTATAACAATGTTAAAAAATTATATTTGGTACATGCGAAATTAAAGTCGGAGACATAAATCTAGAATATTTTTCAAATTATTAAATAATACCTTCTTGATATGTTATAACTCCAGATGGGTTCCATGGCTTCTGTGGATTGATATTTGGTGGATTCCAGGGATTGGCATTGGGTGGATTCCAAAGACTGGCATCTTGTTTATTCTGAGAATTGCCATTTGGTTGGTTCCATGGACTGGCATTTGGTGGATTCCAAGGATTGGCATTTGGTGGATTCCAGGGAGTAGCATTGGGTGGATTCCAAAGACTGGCATCTTGTTTATTCTGAGAATTGCCATTTGGTTGGTTCCACGCATTATCACTTGGTTGATTCCATGAATTACCATTTGGTTGGTTCCACGAATTGCCATTTGGCTGGTTCCATGAATTACCATTAACTGGATTCTGAGAATTATCATAATTTTGAACATCTGTCGGATTACCATTGATGTATTCCTTTGGAATAAATCCTCTTGGGATATATTCTGTTGGACCGTAAATTCGTATTCCCTGTGGAACATAAGTGTCCGTATCCGATATGACGCGAGTTCGTATTGGATAGCGCGTATTCGATCTGGTCCCGGAATCTCGCGCTTCCCATGGGTACTTAGCGGTTGTAGAACGCGTGTAGCGTTGGTGGTTATTTGTAGAGGCAGTTGGGACCATTCGTGGAAATGCAGTGGCTTTCCAGTGCCATTCTTGTTGGTTATTATCGTTACTATTCTGCTGTCTGTTTATATCATACGTGGGTCTGGTTGAGGTCCAGTAGAAATTATTTCCAGTAGGTGTCGCAGGTTTATCACCGTTAAAACTAATAGATCTACCATCAGACCCTTGACTTGGAGGTATACCAATAAGATGTGGAAATGCCGTTTGGAAGTTGAGTAGATCTGTTTTTAACGAACCACGGTTATTATCATTTGTCCATGATTCTAATTTAGAATTCAGGTGATCGTCAACAGTTGAAGAGCCACCATTTCTATTATTGTTTCTGGTTAAAGTCCAAGGAGAAACAGTTACCAAACGTACAAATGGCGAGTTTTCACTGACGATCTTAGAACTTTCTAAAATAAAAGAAAAAAAAATATTTTCTTTGTCTAACCTAGTGGGTTTGCTCCAGGTCTCCGCTTTCTTCCCACTGCATGCAAATTATTGAAATTAACCATACAGATCGGAAATGACCAAGTTTTTGCGGACCCCCCTCTCTCTCTCTCCCTCCCTCTCTCTCTCTCTCTCTCTCTCTCTCTGTTTTCATCATTATCAAAAACTGAAACACATACCCGACATCCGCAACAACAATTTTAAATTAGTGTGCCAACCAACATTCAGAATCCCAATCAACAGACTACAGTGTTAAAAACATCTAACCCTATTTAATTTGGGTCAAAGGAAGCTATTATATATGGTTGATCTGGGGCTTTATTTCGATTTGTATATGACGAGATCTGCAAGATTTAATTTTGATGGGAAGTTGGTTTGTTTACTAATATTAGCGGTTTTCTTTGACTCGCAGTTGTTTATATCTTATCCTTAATTTTATTTACGGATCCAGCAATAGTTATCCCATAAAATAAATATCAATGTCAAAAACTATGTGTCATTTCGAATTACTTACCATCGCTAATGTGGCATCCAAGAATATCAACTCTCATAGCAATACTATCGTGCCAGGATCGTGGCAAAATACGTAAAAACCTGGCAATCACCGGACACGACAGTGGATTACGAACAAAACTACCAGTATCATTGTTCCCTATAAAAATCTATAAAAATAGGAATAAAAACATACGGTGATACTCTATGTAGTAACTTAAATATACTTTATATAAAATTCAGATGAAGAGCTGGCCGTTCTCGCTATAATAGTTGAAAAATATATTGAAAACTTCATTCAAATTACTTTATTCTGAGCCAAGTTATCACTGTTTGTAATTTTGACATGATGTGTGCATTAAAACTTTTAGCAAACCCAACTTGTATCCCCCTAGGGGAAAGAACCTCTCATACCTGTCCCTCCGACCTTATTCCCAGCGTTTCAGGTTAAGAATTTTCTTTAGTTAAAACAAGACTGAAAGATACAAATATTATTAAATACCTGTGATGTTTTAGTACAGTTAGCTGTTAACCATGTGATATTATCAGTACTATATTGTAGTAAATAACTAGATACCCACTGATCACAACATCCAGTTCTAATATCTATATCACGGCCAGCAGTTACTATCTCCTTTACTACACTAGCTTGTTGTAAATCTATCTAAAAATACAACCATTAAAGTATACGCATGTGAGGATGTGAAAAGTCCTTTATTTTATTGATGCATAACTAACTCATTGACCAGAAGAGTCAGATGTGTGTGTATTGGACTGTTTGTTAAATTAGTCAATTACGCAACTTAGCCCCAAAATTTGGGATCGCAATTTTGATTAAAATAATCACTTGGCATCGATCTTTGTGGATACAATCAGATACATTTAAATTATTACAGATGGTGGCGCGAAATCAACTAATGTATAGACTTCTAATGGATATAACGTACCTTACAGTTTTTGGATTTAAATGTTTTTGAAAAGGATGTTTTGAACTAAATGTTGTTTTTTTTTTTTTTTGCAAAGTAAATTCTTTATTTTAATATTTATTGCAAAGGAAATTTTTGAACTAGAATATATTTTGCAAATTAATTTTTAGAACGAACATGATTTTTTGGAGAGGAATTTTTGAATGAAAATGTTTTTTGGGAGTTTTGTTGGGTTTTTTTTAAACTAAAACGGTTTTTTTGAAAGATCTTTTATTCTAGTATGATGATTATTCAATTATAAACTTCGTGTATTGGCAATCTTGCACTTCCATCTGTTTGTAGTCCGATTGTAGAGTTTTAAAATTGTTACCTGGAGCCATTGGTTTAGATCAACTGCGGCTGCTATCCATCCTGCTGTCATAGATGTTCCGTCTTGAAGTTCTTCCATTTTAGATGATGTAATTTTAACTCTGGCTGGTCCATACCTATTCTCGTCTTCTTCAGCTTCGTAGCTGCTTGATGACGTAAACGCCTCGTTTGGCAAATGTTTCAGTAAGGAATTCCCACAGAATTCTTAATATACAAAAGATTATCTTAATTTTAACAAAACTCAATATTAGGTAAGTGAGTGGTGAGAAAACATTTAGTCTAACAGGTACGTCAAAAATGTTACCAAGAATGTTAATGACCGACTTAGTAAAGACTTGTTATTGGTATAAGAAGTAAGACTATGCATGTTGAATACTAAATACCATCTGAGCAAACGGTCTAAATCATGAACTTGACTTTTAAATATACGTTGAGCAGACAGTAAATTTGCTTTAGGCCATTAGGTGGTTATATTATACAAATTAAATAAAGTATTAAAAAGACCCTACTTGATGATAAGGACAGGGTAGTCCTATAGGCCCTACTTTTGTTGTTTCCATTTCATATATTTATTGCATTAGTATATAATTCAGTTAAGCGGCAGGAGAATTTTCTCCGGAAAAACGTGTGTTGGCCCATACAGTACTCGAATTTCAACTACTTTCAATACACCCACTATGTGTAACACTAGTCTGTAGGCATTACTTTGTGGGAATCGGGTACTGACGCGTTTTGGTGTTATCTTTGAACACGTTACACAGTTTTACTTGGTTCGTTGTGAGTGGGACTTGAGTGGAAACGTTTTGGTTTTCCGTTTGTATATGGTACCGGTGCCAGAAAACAGCAGCGAATTGGTTACCCCCCCCCCCCCCCCCGTCCTTCCCTCGTCGTGATTTGTGCGCAAACCGCTGCTAGGCAGCTACCTAACTAGAAAGCAGCCATATCGAGACATGTTAAACCACTGGACAAAAAAGGGAAAATTTCGCTTACCTGCTGTCAAAACAGTTGTTAATAGTCCTGTAGAAGAAAATAAAGTCCATATTATTCCAATGAAATTAGATAACTTACATGCTATGATTCAAATGTAAAAATCATTTTGGGATATTAAAAAAAATGTGTAGCAGAACAACGATGTCATTTTGTCGTTGTAAAACAAAGGTTCTAGTTACAGTATTCATTTAGAATATTTCTAACAAAGGGCGAATTCAAAATCAAAAGACCATACTTGATCATTTGTTTGTGAATCTTTCTTTATACAGCTCCTGGTCTCGGCCATGAACGGGGGTAAGATGATCAAGTTTTGAGTAAACAGGAACATGAGTTCGCTAAGTAGGCGAGTGCGGAAATGGGGCAAACAGTTTCTAAATCATCTCCAGACCAAAGATATGCCGAATGTCCATTAATCCTGAACACTAATTCTATTATATCCAGGATCAATACAATCACTGTTGACTTCATTCAACAAAGGATGCCGGTGTATATCCATTAAACCACCACATGTCTTTCCAAAAGAGAAACCAGATCATCACCTTAAAATTGCACTTCATTTCTTATAATGTTAATACGAGCGTATAAATAGAGAAGGATTTATTTGGTGAAATCAACACGTTTTTTTTCTAACACATACAAGATGTTTGTAAGACAGTGTAGTTCATTCTTAGGGCTTTGGAGAAAGTTCTTTTATGTTGAGATGCATATTTGGTCCCGGTTTCTAATTTATCTATACAAACTAACAATTTCCCTTTTCAGAGCCGGGCAATAAAACATTTTAAATAATCTTAATGCGCCTAAAATACAATTGCCCCAACACCTTTTCCTTATTTGGATATTGAATAAAGATTTATCTATTAGTGCTTAGTCTCTCTCTCTCTCTCTCCCTCTCTCCCTCTCTCTGTCTCCTTTATTTAAAATCCCCGACAGGATGGAAACAAGACACTTGTCTTTATCTTAGTAGTCGCTAATATATACTTTAATACTACATGCATCACATCACAAATATTGAACCAACGCAAACATTTTGAGAAAGATTAAAACTACTAAGTCTCACATCAACTGGTAATCGTAAAAATAAACTTTGGACATATTTTACTCTCTCTTCAAACAAAACCGTAATTACTATTAAAGTCACCAATGTTACAAAAGAATCTTACTACCTTCTGGTGACTATTAAACATTTTCAGTTTGTAACAAGTATTTATTTTTAGACAGGGTGAATCAATTTTCAAATTCAGCTCTGAAAATATGATGCAGGTCTATAGTACACCCTTTCTGGTATGAATTATGTCGGAGCCTTAATTACTCCTACAATCCCGATTTTTCAGAAAGTCCAATATTTAAACATTCAAGAAACACCGAATTCTGTCGTCTGGGAGAGGTGGCATAATTTCTTAGTGCCATACTATGTAAACTTGGAATACATTTTTCCCTCTTACTAATTTAAGAGGAAAACATTTAATTAATATTGACTAATATAATTTCAAAATTTCATGCATTTTCAAATTTCGATAAATATGAGGAAGCTATAGATATAATTTGAGGAAAAAGACCAACAGCCCATTCAAGATAAGAATCCATACTGTTTTGTCCGTATACCGCTATACAAGAAAGGAACAAGTGGATTTTATATCAATAGTTTCATTAAATTTAACCCAATGAGATCTTTTGATACGTGAGGTTTAGAATACAAAAATATTAATTATTAGAAATAAACTTTCTTACCGAAATGCAATAACACAATCCAAATCATAATTCTTAACAAATATCCTAGCATGTGCAGTCGTATGCAAAATGACGTCGCTGGCCTTTGAACGTTTGCAAATCCTTAAGTTGCTATGAACTTGTAACACGGTTTTCACTGGTAAGGTGCAAATGGTGGTCGACTGCGATTTTTGTATCCAATCTGCTGGATTGGTGTCAGTTTCTCCAGATAGACATGGCGCGATTTGATGAAATGATAAATGTATCTTGATTTAATTAATGATGGTGGGTCGAAGGTGGGATATGACATGTTACAAGTCTACAAGGTTCTAAATGTTACTACAAATGTGTGGTGTAATTTTTGTTTGCCCATGGAATTAGAATACCGATCACCTGTTGGTCTGCTCTTTACATCTGCTTGTCACTAGACTGTTGATATGTAAATAATTTTTATTAAGGATGCTCGATGTAGATTTTGGTCGCCTTTGAAAAACCAATCACTCAGTTAGCTGTAGCTGTGAATAAACATATGGGTCATTTTACGGAAAGTTACTGAATGATTAACAAATACGAGAGATCGTCTTTTTTCTGTAAATTTAGCATCCATAAACATTTCAGTACTTTACCGTTGCTTTGCTACTAAACGTATTCTTAAAATTCGATGTCCATAAAATAGGCCAAATATATAATTAGGTTAATGTAACAACGCAAAATCCTAAGTTATTTTCAATACTTGAAAGCGCATTAATTCTCTAAATTTTTGTAAAATTGATTTATTGATTCCAGAAATGATATTATTGCTCTTCTGAATTAACATTGCTGTAAGTAAAAAGTTTACTCACACGTTAGAACTGGTGACCGATTGTACATTCCTGTTGCATTGAAAGAAAAACCCATTTGAAAAGAAAACGCCATAGAGCACAAAAATGCAATATCCGAACCATTGAGAAAAGATTTTGATTTTGCAAATGATTTACTACCCAGATCATATCTGGTTCAAACATCTTGTCATTGCTACTAGGGCAGCAATAGAAGAATTCCACGGATTTATCTGCTTTCTTTGTTTCGTCCCATGCACGGGAGTGTCGATGGATATCTGTAATTTGCGTTCAGTGCCTTTTGTTTGCCTGGACGTTGCTGATCCCTAAAGTAATATACGGACTTGCCAATCGAGTTAACTGTAGTTTAGTCTTCAGTGACCGGTTGCTCAAAGCTCTGTTAACTTTTAACTAGAGAGTGGTGTTAAAGAAAAATGATTTTTTTCGGGGGCCCTCCAAAAGTTGTAGTTACCCTACTCATGTATGAACGTATATGTTTTATTTTTTTCTGGGTCCCTTATCCCCCCACCCTCAGAAGTTGGGGGTGGGGGGAGGTAAATTGATGCTGATAATTTAGATTTCATTTAAAAAAATGTCATTATAATACCCCGTATAAACCTCATATCCATTCTATATTTTGGTTTTCAGGATCGCTGAATTCATTGGAGATGTTAAATTTGAGATTTAAAAATCTAAAATGGCGTATATCCAAGATAGCGGCAATATTTCCACAAATACCATTCGAGTTGAAATCTTTTTAGTGTTTAACGACCTATCTATATAACATTTACTGTTTCATTTCCTTGTCTGTAATACACATTTTATATACTTATTTACATACACTTGTTTTTCTTTATAAACCGTAATACCACAATGACCTCGTCAAAAAAGAAGCCGGCTCTTCGGTGCGAAACCGTTAGAGGAGAAATTGTATATAGGAACAGGTGGATTTGCCAGTTGACTCTTGCTTTTCAAAAAGATACAATTAATATTATTTATTTAATGAGACCAACTAGAGCTGGTCAAGGTGGGCGTTCTAGTTTTGGCATAATTATGATTGCAGAACACTGGATATTTTGGAAGGTATACTATCACTACAACATATATCAAAACGGATATACTAACTCTCCACACAAGGTTCGAAAATCTCACCCAAAACGCGCCAGGCAAGGAAATATGAACAATATAAGTTTTGGCGAGGTCAGTACGGTATTTTAGTTTGCAATCACACGCAATAAGCACCAAATGTGCGAGAATATAGACAAACATAGATGAGTCTATAGATACATCTAGGTATGCAGGTAAGTATACATAAAATGTTTATAGACAAGAAAATGTAACGGTTAATTAATGGCGGACAGGTCGTTAAACACTCAGAAAATATCAACGTGTATGATTTTTGTGAAAATATTACTACCATCTTGGATTTTCGCCATTTTGTATTTTCAAATCTTTAATTTAACATCACCAGTGAACCCACCGACCCCGAAAACCGTTATATAGAGTCGGGATTGGGTTTATACTAGGAGAGATAATAAAGATATTTAGCGAAATCTAAATTTTAACCCCTATTTTAACCCCACCTACCTTCAGGGGGCGTGTACAAGGGGGTTCGAGGGTTCAGAAAGTATTTGTTCATAAAACGATATGTTCATAAATGGGTAAAGTAACTATAACTTTTGACAGGGTCCCCGAAAAGGGAAAGGAATTAAAACTTCCCTTCATTGCTGGGTAATTTCATTAGCCAGAAATCGCGTAGAACGTGTCTCCAACGATCTAGACCTTCAGGAGCCTATAGGACCCGGGACCCTCGTCAAAAGTCCTAGGATAGCAGCCCCTACCCTACCCCCCTACCCCCAAGAAAGAATAGCCTGTCGTGTAATAGGAGATATACAGGAAATAAACCTGGGATAAATCTTTATTGTGAACCATATTGCAATGATGACATTCCCTTTGATGTTCAAAAACACACCCGAGAGACAAATAAATGTGGTTAAGCAACTTCTCCTACGCAAGTAGCCAAGTACTATAAAAAAAAATTCACAGACCGTATAAAAAAGTCTATCGGGATATAGTAATATAACGATTCTACCTTGTCTAATGTCTTTCATGGTAACATAGTAAGGCCTATATTTTTAACGTATTTCTGGAGTTCCTTAGAAAGGCGGGAACGCGCTAGCGGGTATATAGACGAAGGGTCAATCATAAAGTACACACCGCACCTTCTCCCGGCCCCGTCAAGTCAATCTAAGTTAACAGAATTTGAGAGGTGGTAACCCCCAGTGAGTAAGACGTGGCTCACTAACCCGTGTTCGATCCAGGTGATTGTCGAGAAAAAAGTTTATCGGGATTTTTCGGCGTGTTGTGTTGCTGGCCAGGGCGAGTCGTATTTAATTGTTCTGGTGGGCGAAAATCGAGATCCGCACGTACGACAGGGGTTCACTAGTCCACGGGTGCACTAGTCTGCCGTTATAAGAAATACTACAAATTAATATGGGTATCAATAAACCTAACCCTAACCCAACAATAACCCTAATATAGATATTGCCATTGGTCGGGACATCTAACATTGGTTGTCTTACGGAATTGGGTATATTTCCGTTACACTTTGAGGCCTACCAACGAATGCTCACTTACCACAGGCGACTGACTGATAACACTACTCTCTCTCTATTAGCAGAAGCCTACAATGAAGACGTTCTCATGTCTAATGCTAATCCAAAATTTGCATGGACCTCCTCCATCAATACTATAATTAACCAGTTTAAAATTGATAAAAGGTTTTTAGGAACTAAGACACCTAAAAAATCTTTAGAAAATATATTCAATAATCACTATACCCAGTTGTGTATGTAGCTTGCAAAACCAAAAATTAAGAACTTATTTTAAATCCAAACCAACCATTGATGGTATGCCTGGCTATCTAAATGTAGTTAGAATAAAGGACCACAAAATTGCTTTAACAAAACTTCGACTAAGCACTCATAACTTAGAAAGCACTCATCGCCTTTGCCAGATGTGTTCATCGCAAGCCATAGAAGATGAGGAGCATTTTCTAATGAAATGTGATAAATATCTCAGCCTTCGAAACTCCTATGTAGTGCCAGCCTTTAATAATACCCCAGCAGTTCCAATGACTTTTTAAACCGTATTTAATCCTCCCCCACCACTTGCAAAAGCTGTAGCAGCCTTTGTCTATCTTGCATTTAAGGAGAGAATTGGATAATTCCATAGTTATGTTCTTTTTTCGATCACATTGACTTTAAATGTATACTCTGTGTCTAAAGAATGCTATTGATTTCAATGGTTTCTATTAAGTACTACTATAGTTATGGCCCTTGATCACTGTGAAATATCATGACGCCCTAAGGGATTAAGTTAATATTCGATTTACTTTAAATTTCGTTGAAGAAGAATCCTATTGATTTTAAATGATTTCAGTTAGTTGCTGTCAGAGTAATGACCTTTGATTACTCGAAATATCTGTGGACACTCTTGAGGCTGAAGTTAATATCCGATTGACTTCAAAGTTTTGCACAGTGCTAAATGTCATGTGAAAAACTCTAGTGATTCTCAATGTTTTCCATTAACTATTCATAACATATTTCTTTGAAATCTCTTGTGACGTGCTAGATTTATCCTTATATAATATGTTGTTTTTTTGTTTTTAATTTTAATTACTAGCCTTTGTCATAATTGATGTTCATGCTTTCTCTTTTTCTTAAAATGTTTTGTGGAAATTTGTATGCTGCCTCTCATGGGTTTTTTAGATACAATAAAATCTTATCTTATCTTATCTTACTAATGAACCCTAACCCTAAACAATTAAACCCAAACCCCAATATAGATATCGGTATGAACTCGCGGACTAGTAGTGACTAGTGAACCCTGGGACTATCGCGCATTCTGTCCATGTACAAATTGACATTCACATAACAGAACCCTTTGCAATTAGAATTCGACATAAGAGTAATGTAGCGCCACTGTCAGGGCAAAATTTTCTTTCATGATAGAGCACACTATATATTTCAAGGTTTTAAAGGTTTCATATTTAGTTGAAAGAGTGTCAATATCTCTCAAACATGGTTTTCTCGTGGTGGATGTTCTATTTATATTAAATCAGAATTATGCGATAGTGTCCAAATTATTGATAAAAAAGATGGCGATACCATTTGGCTGAAACTGTGTAAAACCGACTTAAATCTAAAATCAGATATCTTTATTGCCGCGGTATACATCCCACCACAAAACTCCCCAATATGGAACAAAAGACAGTATGATCCATTTGATGAACTGGAGAATGACATATTACGTTTCAAAAGCCAAGGTAAAATTATTTTAGGTGGTGATTTTAATTCCAGAACTCATAATTTAAGTGATGTTTATTTTCCTGATTCTGATAACTGTAACATAAATATGCCATATCCACACTTGCTTAATGACATACCTGATAATGAACTTTTAAAAGTTAGGAACAACCAAGACCTGAAAATTAATACCTGGGGTAGAGAGCTTATTCAGATTTGTAACAATACAGACATCTGTATTCTTAATGGCAGGTGTATTGGGGATATTCTCGGTTCGTACACTTGTATAAACTACAATGGTCAAAGCACTGTGGATTACATTCTTACCAGCCTCTCTCTCTATTTGATGATGTCCGATTATTTAAAGTGTCCCCGTTAAGCTACATGTCTGACCACTGCTTAATTGAGTGCAATATTGTTGGTACATGTACTCCATATCTTAATACAGGTAAAATCCCCCTGTGCCCTAAACCGCCCTTATCCCAATCTCATCTTATCTCTGATAAAATCGATAATACTACTAGAAATAAAGTTAAAGTAAGGAAATTTATTTGGAAACCAGAATCGGATATTTCTTTTCTAAAAGAACTACAAAAAACCTCAACAAAAGCTAAGCTTAATAATTTTCTAATGACCCCTTATACAAGTAATCAAAATAGCATCCAGGAAGCGACTACAGACTTAACCAATATCCTAATAAACAACACTAGAGCCTGTGTTAGATTTGTGGTGGTTAAGAAAAAGAAAAGGAAACATAAATGGTTTGATAAAGATTGTCAGAGGTTAAAAAGAGAAATGATAGAAGCCCAGTATAAATTTAATAGTAATGTAAACAACAGGCATTTCAGGGAAATTTATTTTAACAGAAAGAAATTATACAAAAATGTTACTAAATACAAACAACGTCAAGAAAAAAATGTTATACTCAAAAAACTAGCCGAACTTGAATCTAACAATCCAAGGGAATATTGGGATCTTGTGAACTCTCTTATCCAAAATAAGCAAACAGAAGATAGTAATATTAAACTAGATGACTGGCAAAATCATTTTACAAGTCTTTTCAAAACAACTCCCCAACCACTGATGATGATAAAACTGAATTCTTAATTAATAACTTGCTAGATTCGAATGCAGAAAATACATCTCTAAACACCCCAGTCTCTGCCGATGAAGCGAGGACAGCCCTCTCTAGTCTTAAAAGAAACAAATCTGGTGGGACTGATCTAATACTAAATGAAATGATACTCATGTCACAGGAAATCATGTTAGATCACTACTTGAAATTATCTAATCTAATTCTGTCAGCGGGGCTCTTGCCTGAATCCTGAAAAAATTCCTTTATTGTTCCGATTCATAAAAAAGGAGATAAGAATGACCCTAACAATTATAGAGGGATAGCTCTAGCTAGCTGTCTAAGTAAATGTTTTTTGTCAATCATAAATAAAAGACTTACAAACTTCCTTGAGGATAATAATGTCATAGATGATGCACAGTGCGGATTTCGTAAAAATCACAGAACTGTTGATAATGTCTTTATTTTAAAAACAATGATTAATAAATGTAAGAAGGAAAAAGCTAATTTATTCTTATGCTTCGTCGATTTCTCGAAAGCTTTCGATTCAGTTTGGAGAAATGGCTTATTGCTAAAATTACTTCAGCATAATATCAATGGTAAAGTTTTCAATTTAATTAAATCTCTATATAACTATACTTCTTATACTGTGAAAACCTTGGATGGTCTGTCAAATAATATAGAATCGTCCTTGGGTGTGAAACAAGGCTGTGTCCTTAGCCCGACCCTATTCAATATATATCTTAATGACCTGCAAACTTGCTTAAATACATCTAATTTAAATTTGGAAAGCCCATGTCTTGATTCGCATGAATTATCTCATATTTTTTTTGCAGATGATCTTGTTCTGCTATCAACATCATCTGTTGGTCTTCAGAATTGTCTTGAATGTCTCACTCTTTTTGCACTGATTGGAAACTTAATATTAATTCAGCTAAAACAAAAGTAATGCTTTTTTATAACAATAAGAAAAGTTTGAAATACAAATCCCAGGTAAAATTCTTTTTTAACAATCAACTGCTCCAAACTACTGATGAATATTTATATTTGGGAGTCTATATAACAAATAATGCATCCTTCAAAAGTGCGATAAATGAATTAAGTAAAAAGGCTAGGAGGGCATGGTTTGGTATCCGTCAGAAAGTGTGCACAAATGATCACCTGCCAACTGAAGTACTTATAAAACTGTATGAAGCAGAAGCGAAACAGATAGCTCTGTATGCCTGTGATGTATGGGGGTCGCAAATAGTAAATAGCAGAAATGTGAATTTACACAGATGGAATTATGTGGAGCATAATAAAATCACAATAAAAACTTGCAAATCTATTTTACTCCAACCTAAAAAATCTTCAAATATAGGATCACTGGCTGAACTAGGTATCTTCCCAATTCAAACTGATATTTATCAACGAATGTTGTTATTTTATAAAAGATTAAATACACCTGACATAAAACGCACAAATCCTTTACTATCTGCCGCATATGTGGAAGATGTAGAAATAGGCAAATCCAATCCCAAATTATCATGGTCAGCAGCAATATACTCCCTCTTGGACCAGTTCAATTTATCTCCCCTGCAACTTTCACGGCCATAAGGTCCCAATTCAATAATATTTATCAAACCGATTATATCTCTGGCAATTCAAAACTTAGAACTTATGGCACTGTAAAACCTACTATAGACTATCCAGCTAATTATTTGCTTCATGTGCACAATAAAAAATTCAAGTCGGCTATGACCGCACTACGTTTGAGTTCCCATAAACTAGAAATAGAGAGAGGCCGGTACAAAAACATCCCCCCTGATTTGAGATTATATTCACTCTGTTCCCTCTTAAAAGCAGAAACCGAATTTCACTTTTTGATTGAATGTCCACGCTATGAATCTCTCAGGCTAAATATTCTTTCTGCTACTTTCAGTGACAAAAATGTGGCAATAACGTTTGAAAATCTATTTGACCCTCCCCCTTCAGTCTCTGTAAGTGTAATGTCACTATGTATAACAGCATTTCAACATAGAAATCAAACCTCGACCTGACAAGGCAAACTTCACATTGTATTTCCATTTTTTTAACATCTATCTGGAAATAATGACTCTGATATATATTTTCACTTTGATCACGAATCTGGATTTCATTTTCACACTTATAAATGTATAATATAATGTATATTGCTATTTATCTTATATTCCTTATGTCATTCACTTTTATCACGAACCGTTATTTCATTTTATGTATATTGCTATTTATTTTATGTTACTTATGTCATATCATATGAATTGTATGCGGCCCGTAATGGGTGTTATGATACAATAAAATCTTATCTTATCTTATCTTATCTGCCTACAGTGATTGGAGCAGAACAGTACGTACGCAGGACGTTAAACCCCATTCATGGCCTCAACTGTTTAATTCTCTAAAGCACGATTTAAAATGAAGTATTTCTCCCCATCATGGTCTTTTTAAATAATACCAGCACACGTATTTAACCACTCCATTCATGAAACATTGACGTGACCTGTACCAAAACAATGCCGATGTTTTCACGCCAGTACGCTAACAGAGTTCTGTCCCTTCTCAGGGAAATATTGCTACAATGTGAACAAAAAACGAAAAGTTGTCGGCTGACTCAAGATAGAGTAAGAAAATAACACTGTTTTTGTAAGGTTATACAGGTGTTCATTCCGAAAATCATGAATGGAAATTCGTTATTAACATATTTTTAACTTGTTAAACTTGTGCATTTTAACATTCATTTGCAACGGAGCGTAATGGTTTTATGGTAATTGTAACTTTTCTCCATTTTTTTTTGTTGAAGCGGACGACTGACCAAAAGTTGAAATGATTTATATTAGTGTGACAGGCTTGGCTATTAGTCACGTAAATGTGTGACACTGCATAAATATATCATCTGTTTAGTGTTTAATGCCAATGGTATAACTTTTCCGTTTGTTTATAATTTATGATGGGGGCGGGGTAGGATAGCCTATAGTGATCTAGAGTGCCGCGCTTCGACATCTAGAGAGAGAGAGAGAAATGGGGTTTAACGTCCATTCGACACAAACTAGGTCATCTTGGGACTAACATATGGTTTCATTTTATTTCAATAATTCGCTTGCATGCAGGGGTCTTTAGCAGTGGGAGGAAACCGGAGTTCCCGGAGGAAACCCACGAGGTTGCGAAGGCGCCCCGATCTCCATGCTACATCCGAAGCGCGGCGCTCTAGACAACTAGGCCATCCCAACACAAATTATTTGTCATTTCAAATCAACATTGATGTTGTTATTTTATCTTGAAATTGTAGGTTTCTGATATCCAATAATATTTAAGACAAAATAAACGTTTACCATTAAATTGGTACACAAATCGTGTATCATTTGTAACAAAAAATGACCAGAGCCTAGACATATTCCACAACTCAGTCAAAAGGCGATGCCATAACTTATCTGGAGAGCCTGCACAATAGACTGAAATAACCAGACACTAGAAATTTCTATTTGGTTGAGACTCATGCCGTATTTCGCTGGACATAACTGATTTGACATTAGAGTTAAAACGGAAACAATTGAATATGTAAATTAGTTCATATACAATTATTATAGATTACATTATTGTATGCATTGTGACCCATTTGACTCAATTTCTAGGTCCCAAATATTAGCGATTTAGCTCTTTTAAATCTAAACAATTTGATGATTATTTGTTGAATTATTGCCCTTGCTTAATTATTCATACTTACAACATGCGTGGAGTTATTGATAAACCTTACAGGGTTCTATTATTACAGCATAAAGAGCTTCCAGATTTAATGTTTAATAATTTTGTCAGTCGTGGATAGTGTACTGAATTACATGATAATTTATTAGTGAGTTCATGGGAATAGGTTATCATGCACTGAATATAATAATTGCATAAATTAGTTGAATCATCAGTATAGTTTATCTTGTATATCTTGTTAATTCTGACATTTGTAGGTGGTACGAGTGATTTTATATGACCAACCACTACTTAACACTTAATGTGTTTTTAATTTACTGTAGACTACCAAATGTATTATAGTTGTTATTTACAAGTACTAGAGAACAAGCTTGTGTCAATAATACCTTAGTTTATGGCTAGCGAACTATTATTTGTCCAGGCTTTTGCAATAAATAAAACAGTCCAATACAATCAGGCGAATGTAGAATGGAATTATGATCATTGAATTTCAAACAGTTGATCTTAATGAACTACAAGTGGCGTATAAGGTAATAATTTATTTCGATTTAGTCCATGAATGCATAATGTCTGATTTGAATGATACCTTATTGGCACCATGGAGGCTTCATTCATCTCCCTGAAGTTTATATATTGAAAGGAAGAATCCTATTGATTGATATCTATTTTCAATTACCAGTATAACTTTCATAGCTATGCCCCTTTCCTATTAGTTCTATGTCTGTCATTCATAGTTCTTGTCAGTACACAATAATCCATAATATATCATTTAGAAAGTGATATTTAATGTATGTGTTATTTTTCTGTATACAAGTTAAATATTTATACCAAAGGAGTGCTATTGTGCCATAGGAGTGTATGTACTCATATATTGCTTGTCATAATACTTCATTAAATGTATAACAACTATTATGGTAGGTCTTTATATCATTACAAGAAAAAAAAAATTCTGCTACTTTTTGTGTACAATAGCTGTGTAGGAATTACATGTAAAAAGCCAAGTGGAATGTTATACAAAGTAATTTATAAAGGAAAAATTGAGCATGCATTATCAATCCTAGCAATAAAACTCTCTGCCGAGTTGTTTTTAATATCTTGAGCAATAAGATAAAATAAGTATGAGGTAAGGGTTGTTTTGATCATTGAAAATATTGTGAGTCTTCGAAATTTACTAAAATATTCAATTATTTATCTACTGGTATTGAATATTGACTGTTATAATTGGTTGTCCATGGGAAATAGCTAGTTTTCATGTAAATACTAGTTTTGTGTGAACTCATGCATATAGATGGTTTAATTCATAGTTTGGTTCTCCTATAGTATTCGATCTGCCTTTATAATAGAGACATGAAGGAGTACCATTATATAAACATATTGTATGTATTTAGTAAAACTAATGAAAAGATGACGTGAGTACTAGTTTTAACTTGTTCTAGTTTGTAACAAATCAACTGGCTTTTTCTTAGAAAAGAACTTTAAATATTCCCAGATAATTTTATTTGATCATAGACTATGACAAAGAAATGTGAGTATACTTGCTTACCGGTAAGGTCATTGACATTAAAGAGGCAATATTTATTTGTTTATGGTTTTCAATTCAATTCACAAATCACTCTATATATGACAAGAAATTCTTTTCTGATAGGGTCTATAATGCAAATAAGAAAGGAATTTCTTGAGTCCAATATTTATGAAAAATGTATTGTTTATAGTAAGCTGCACCAATGAATCTTTCATCCATCTATAATTAGTGGGCTATAGGGATAATGGTTAGGAAGACTGACCAATTCAGGTAAGGTTATTTATTGCCAGATTTCCTTGAAGTTTGATTAATTTTGGAGCAGATGATTGAGATGTACCTGAAATTTTACATTGCTGAAAAACATTTTACCAAATAAAGGATACATAATATCTTTTCATAGAACTGATTGCCAGTAACCAAATTGAAAACAACGAATGGAATAAAATTCATTTACTTAATTATTATTGACTGCGTCTTTTATCTGCATGTCGGAATGTGGAGTCTAATATTATACATTCCATTGCTCAGTACATCAATTTATATCAGGAAATATAGTTTACATATATCTAAAGTGCGGTTTTCTATCATAACATTAAGTAGATTACAATTTCCCATATCTCACAACTTCCCACCAGAGTTGATTAATTAGTGTCATGGTTCTTAAAGTGTCAAGGCGAACTTGTAGACAATCAGTATAGATTCCCAATTCATGGGAAAATGTACCTTAATTAATAATACAGGTCAGGTCTGCAGAAAAATTTGGTATGCATCTCAATTAAACAGTGTGATGTTAAACAAAAATAAAGAGCAAGAAGAAAACAAGTGTCATTGAATGTTCATAACCTGGTTAATATTCGTGTATTAGGGTTACATGTACTTCCATCTTTAGCTTTAGGTGATATGCTGGATTTAGATGCATGTTAGATTCTTTATGATGATGGGTTTCACATATATAGTAAATGCATAGAATTTAAGATACACCTCAAATGTTAATTATGATATTATGTAATTGACCTTTGGATTACCAGAGGCTGCCCTTTAGAGTTAGACATTCGCACAGTTGATGTGGTAGGATCATCAGATAGCAGATTGTAAAATGATGATTTCTACAACCAGTCATTTGTATACAGTTCTTTTCATAACTTATAATTTGATAACTTCTTGTAAAATGTATAACTTTTACACTAGTTATTAGTTATTGAGGTGGCATTGCCAATGATGGTAGGACATTATATTGTTTGGATTAAATAAGAATTTATTTCGAAGATATTTTTTTTTAACATTCTCCTTGGTGTGATCTGCACATAAAACTGCTATATCAAAGGATAAATTTTGTGTCTAGTTAGTAAACTAATCTAATAGATCATTTCTGGTGTGGTTTTCCTACTTTATTGGGGTTTTTTTAAAAAACTAAACACTACAACAAACTAGTCTTGATTGTCACTCATACTTTTTTACATACAATATTCATGGCTTACTTTAATTTCTTTTCAATTTGATATGTGATAATTGATAGCATGCTAAGGCACAGAAAATGCTGTTAACACATTAGGACCTGTGTTAAATTTTCAATAAAGGGCTTGTGATACATTTGAAACTATAGCTAAAAGTATCAATCCAAGAATTGTGATACAAAGAAAAATTACAGCTACAAGCATAAATTTAAGAAGAATTATAGATGTGATACATAGGAAAGAGAATTTATAGCTAAGAATATAAACTCTATAAAGTACTTAAAATTGTAAATGATCCTAATTTATAAATACCATAATGGCATGGTGCTTGTTTGTACTTAAGAAACATTATGACAAATTTAATATACACTTTAGCTTTTATGTTTTATATGACTCGAAGTGTTTTCCTCTTCTGTAATAAAAGTTTCGTTGTTGAACTAAAAGGGGGTTGAATGAAGTGCTATTAGCGATGTGTAATGTAAATATCTAGGGTGAGTTTTTAAAAGTTTAAATAAATGCTAGAAAGTCTACTAGTTGAAGTAAAACTACTTGACATTATACAGAATTGGAAGGTAGCTGTTTTTCTAGACGATTTTAGTGTCAATACTATTTATTTCAGACAAGCAGATGTCTAACACAACATCATTATCAAGTAGTGTTAATTTTCTCACAAATAAAATGGTAAATGTTAGATATTAATCAGCAAGTTCCTTTTTTTTGAATTTTGAAAGTTTGATTTATGTATGTGCAACATCATGGTGACAGTTCTAGAAAAAGGCAACAGAGATATTTGCTATAGCCAAATGTTAAAGTTAATTTTTCTGTTTAAAAACTTTGGTTTATCATAGTAATCACTTTTAATACTATTTACAGTATATGAATAAGATAATTGAGTGATCCAAGTTTAGAGATGGGGAATATACTAACTTTAAGATCCTAATAATGCAAAGTGACAGATCCCCAAGTAAGCATTTTCCATATTTGAATTAATGAAAAACAAATCAGGGCCTGAAGTTTTCTTTACATAGTAGCTTAGATAATTGAAACAAAGAAATATAGTTTAGATAACATCTTGGATGCTATTACTAATTTACCATAACAGGCCCGGGACTGTACAGTGCAGTGGGTTCCGGATCCCTTCACTAGATTTGATGTTTGTTTATTTTTTACAATGTCTATTTTGTGTCTTGTCCGCAGGTTTTTTTTTTGTTTTGTGTTTATTGTGCGGTCCTCCTGCAATTACTATTAGGGTAGTAGGCGAGACATGAAATTTGTAAAAGTAGCATGCAGTTTAGATAGTCATAAATAACAGGACTGATATATTCCAATCATTTTTGGACCTATTTACTGTGGTATAATATGGTCTGTAAGTCTATATTATTTAGCTTTTAGTCAGAAATATTTGTTGAAAAATTAAGGTATTATAGTAAGAGCGTTTAAAGGAGCTGGACAGCTTTGCTTTTTGATGTATTTTGTTTTCTTCAGATTAGCAAAATTTTATTCTTTTCAATTTTAACATTTTTGCATCTTTTATTATAAGTTATTATTTTGTAGCATGTGAATTGATTGACAAGTAAGTTTTTTACTCAGTCAATTCCACTGCCAGTTATACAAATATGTTTAAAATGGAAGTCCTGGTCTAGACTTATGCAGCATGTAAAACATCATGTATTAAATTAAGTTTTGTGTGAAATGGAGATGTTCCCATTAAGCTTTTAAGTTAAATGTTAACTTTGAAGACTACCGGACTAATCTGGTATATTTATGATAATGACATAATATTATATTATTTACATGCTGATCTCATTAAAATATCATTAATTAAATCATAACTCTATTCCATATATACAGGTAACTGTATGTGCTGTCTCTGATCATTTCATAAATGCTGAAATGGCTGTTGAGCAAATCATTTAAGAATTACAAATAATTTAGAGCAATTACATTACAGGGAAATAATCTAGATCTGTATTCTAAAGAAGCATTGAAGTATATCCAATCAGCTTATATCTTTATATACTACTACCTGTATATTGACTGTATAAGTGTACTGTGACCTATGTTAAAGACTGGGTATTTGTTGTTCCCATGTATCACCTGTATGTTATATGTTGTATAGTGTTAGTACAGTTAAGACAGAGTGTTCTGTAATAATAATGTTACACCTGGATTTATTAAAGAAGCATATTAACACACCTGTTATAACTGTTAGAAGAAAGTAAATAATAAAAACTTGTTCAACTGGACTATATATATGTAAGTATTTTATAGTATATTTTTATCACTTTGTTCATTATAAAGTGAATCGAATAATTTTCAATTTAATGAATAAAGAAGACATGTATGAAATTGCTTAGAATTCATGTTTTCGTCATGTGTATCTTCTTTGTTGATCACACATACAGAAGTGAGATACAAACGGAAAAGTCAAGGACTCTTTAGTTAATTCTTAGTAAATTCAAATTGGTAATATTCCAAGAGTTGCCCATGGAGATCAGCCATTAAAAATCAAATTAAAACAATTAACTAGGGATAAAAGATTAACATATTTCACAAATTCTTCAAGACATGGTAAAAAAATGCTGACATAAACGGATGTTCCCCTGACTCTCGTCTTTATCTATTATAATGTCAGTTTTACACTTGCAAAAGATATTAGAATGGAATGGGGACTGGGATGTATTTAAAAATCTCCAACCTCTTGGGTTTTCTCCGGTAACAAACTATTGAAATAATTTGAACCATGTCTTAGTCCACAATAATCTAGTTTGTGTAGAGTGGAAGTTAATCTCTTTCTCCCTCTCTCGCATTTCAAAATCCAATTACTTAACCCCAAAATAAGGTGTATGTATCATGTGTGACACTTCTAATTTTGATACAAGGAAATAATCAGAGATAAGCTGCACCTTGAGTAATACGAGATGATATTATGACAAGGTGAAGAAAGGTAAGTGGAAGTAATTTATGTATAAATCTAACCAATATAAACTTTATCAGCTGCAAGTTCCTTTTATTAACAATCAGAGAGAAAGTGAAATTAGTAGCTTAGAATCAGGTACTTAATTGATTTATTCACATATTCTACTCAGTGGTTTATTGTACCGGTATCATATAGTTTTAATGTAGGTAAGTCTCTAACTCAATATCAATCCAAAGACTTACACATTGAAAACACAAATTATTTGTCAATTCTAATCAACAAACAAGTGACCAGAAAAAAAAAATGAGACTAGACAGATTCCACAAGTCATGTTGTTAAACGGCAATGTGATAACTTATCTGGAGAGCATGCGCATTGCACAATAGACTGTAATAACCAGACACTAGAAATTGAAATTCGGTTTAGACTCGAGATCATGCCGTATTTCGCTGGACATATATAGCTGACTTGAAATTAGAATCAAAACAGAAACAATACAATGTAAACCAGTTCAAAAACAATCAGATTACATTATTATATTAGCGATTTAGCTCCTTTAATGGATGTAATACAACTGGACCTTTGCTTAGTTCCTGGACCTAAACGGTTGCTTGTATTGCTTGAACAGGCAGGGGGGATCCAGGAATTTTTGCAGGAGGGGGTTTGCCAGGTTTCAGTTACGGAAATCTGCCATCATTGTCTCCAAAATTACATAAGCATACATACAAATTGAGCTTTTTAAACAGAGAAATCGTTTTTATACTGATGTAAGAACACTTTGTGATGTAATTTCATTGATTCAAAGCATTTTTTTCTTCTATGTAGCTGAGCAGGGGGGGGGGGGGACCCCCGAAACCCCCCCTCTGGATCCGCCCCTGGCAGGACCCATTACCAGAAGCTGGATCTGTCCCAGAATACCTTCTATAGTATTAGTCGATCGTAGTTAATTTACTGTGGTACAGCTAGGATTTTTTAGCGAGTTTGGCTGTGCCTTTATGATTACAAATTTTTGGACCAGGAGTGCTACTTGTCATGTTATTTTATGCCTTTGTCTTTCAAAAAGGGGACAAAACTCTTTCAAAAAGCCTCAGCTCTGCTAATTCGAGTTTCACCCACAGGAAATTTGTGAAGCTTATTCCTTTGACAACAGCTTGATTTCTGGTCCATAGTGTTCTTGGAATTGTTTTAAAATCGGTATCTTAAAATGACCTTGAGGCTTCATCTACTTAAAACTTTGAATAGTTATTCAGATTTATTAAAATGAAATGTAATGGATGATATACTCTTCTGCTGGGCTAATGAAAGCGGGTAAATGTGTACACAGGACCTCACTTTTCAGACCAATAGACACCTATCCTTGTTATGCCTCTGACCAGCACTGATGACAAGGGTTCACCACCATGTAAAATCCCAATGAACTTTCTTGATTAACACTGGAAACAAACCCGAGACCTCAAGACTTGCAAGCAAGTGTTTTACTCACTAAGCCACTGCAACTCTGATTTATTAATAAACAAGTTTACAAAATAAAAGGTATAAAATAAGATGCACTTTTTACTTTAAATAGACCAAATATAAACGAGATGTTCATTATAAATGTTATAACATTTAGAATACAAAAGATTTAAGAGTAGAAAAGAATTCAAGCCAGAATAATATGTTTTATTTCTTTTAAGATTTATTTATATCTATAACATCTATTTACAAAAATTCTTGTCCTGTAAAAATATGTACATCCTGTTTTATCACTCAATATTAAAGTGACAATACAATGATTTTTTTGAAAATGAGTGTCATTGTAATTATTTATATGATAGAACAAGGACCCAGTATGGTCAGTGCTGGATTAACCATAAGGCAAATAAAGCACATGCCTTAGGGCCAGTCGAAAATCCAGGCCTCAAAATAATAAAAGTAAAAAAGATGGCCTGTAGTGTCATATTGGGACGAATTTGCAGTCACAAAAGCACACAAAGTCATAATCTAGCTAGGCAGTGAATGGGAATATGTAGTCTACTTATAGTAAATACAGTACTGTCAATGTTCTGAATTTCTTTGTAATAAATTTTCTGTTGCTAAATTTAACTTAATTCCGTTTGTCGATGAGCCCATCATATCTGTATTTTCAGGCCACCTATCAAAATGTGCCTTAGTGCCAGCAGAGCCTTAATCCACACTGAGTATGATAAGACAGAATAGGAATGTCTTCTCCTGACATTGGGTGCTTACAGCAACAAGCTTTCCATCATTGCTTATCTGCAATGAATTATGAATATTAGTCAATTAATTGAAATTACACTAAAAAGATTTTTGAAGCCAATATTAAGATGACTTAAAAATCCAAGATAGAGTGGGATTTTTTTATAAAACGCACTCTTTATACAGAAAGATTTTATTCACCAACATTTTCATGTGGAAGTATAATGCCATCGCCCCTGTCTGTCTCTCCAGACATCTGGCCACAATTTGTTTGTGGACAGTCTACAGATCACAATTGAAGAGTCCTGGAGAAGTACATTCTAAGTCACATTTTTGTCTTTTCGCATAAAATGCAAAACAGACTTTTGGACGAGAAAGTTTGAGACACACAGAACAACAAGTGGGTTTAATCACAACTTCAAAATGATGTTTAACAGGAACCACAATTACCAATACAACTGACATCAACTTTTCAGGCAAATTAAGGTTAAATAAAGGGTCTGATGGACTTGTATTTGTCCAGGAGGCCATTTCAGACGAGCCTGGGTTCGATGTGACACTCCAATCGTTTTTACCTGAAATTGATTATTCCACAGAAAGCTTATACAATTTGCTACCAGATGGCACCATTAACTAGGGTTTGTTGAAAAAGTGACTTAGATCATTCTTCCCCTGGACTCTTTAATTTTTATTCAATTTTAACGAAACTCAGAATACAGGTCTATTTCTCAAAAATCTTGGTTCCTTGCAATATTGGCATGTATCAGACCATAACTTCATAGATTATGGCCCCTGATTGTATGAAAAATCACGTTTTTAGCTTGTGAACACTCTAAGAGGTCACAATTTTCACCTGATTTTGATGAAACTTCCTGAATTATGGCCCTGATTGTACGAAAAATCGTGTATTTCACTTGTGGTTCCTTTAGACGTCACAATTATTATCTGATTTAAATATATCACTGTTACATCATGTCCCTTTACTTATGCAGGAAAGTAGCACTCATATCTTTAATCTTTGAAATATTTGACTTGTAGCCAATATGTAAGTGTATTTACATGAACAATTAGTTCCTGTTTTGGGAAGTATATCACTATGTTATCTTATACATACATGCTTCCCAACATCTCAACAACATGTCTACATACAGTTTTAAATCAATTATCTCATTTTAAAACTAGCCTAAAAACATCTAATTACTTCAGATTCCAGTTCGTTTGATGCGGTATGAGTGCGTGGCATTTCTGTATTTATAGATTTAAACTTTTACATTTGAAAGTTGTCCGACATAATTATAGAAATAATAACCAGGGTTATCTACATCTAGGCGGCCATTGAAATGAAAATATTTTAAAGTGGCAATACCATTTTAGACATCATTTGATTTTTGATGATAGAAAGTAAACTTATCAACAGCGGTTGTGATGAACACTGGTCATGACACCGCTACATTTTTGTGTTGCCTTTTGTTTCATTTATCAACATGAGCTGGGAAGAATCTTTGTCATTTTTCAAGAATGCATCGCAGTTGGGTTAAAATTTATACACCCGGTAATCTGTTAAATTTGTATTTGATGACCACATCAATCTTTAGATAAATAACAGAACCCCTTTATATTCAAGTTAAATGATGGAATGTCTGAAATTGGAGTCCCTATTCGGTAGACTAACAGATAACGATACACTTATATTTAGCTTACTTGCCAATCTAGAAAAGAATTTTAATATTATTTATTTAAATACTGTTTTATATTTCTTTTCCAGATATCTTTTTTGTGAGTGAAGAAATTTTCATTAGCCATACCATATGTTCTGCAGATAACCACATTGGGTTTTAGTATGATAAGTAACAGAGTGAACACGTACAGTATATGGATGATATCGACACATGGGACATAATAAATATTAAAACACCATTTATTATAAGACTCATCTCTAATACATGTAATGCAATATGAAGGGAGTGAGGTTTAAAAGGAAACCAAGAATTTGACCTGCCAATCACAACTTGAAATAATGCAGGAAATTTCACTTGGTGTGTTTCCTGAGTTAAGGTCCACTGTACATAGAGCAGAGAGACTCAGTCAATTGTTTGTCTCATTTCTACGAAAAGGCATATCAGATTATGTAAGATTCTAGTATTCAGTGTATATGTTTGCTGACTGTGAACAAGAGAATTTACCGAATGTAAAGTATTTCTTACAATAAAAGAGAGGATTAGTTAAATGTGAATCGTGATAATCCTCAAAGATAAATAGGTAAGTACAAAAACTTTAATGTTTGTTTTGTTTATGTGCACTGTGTTTATAGAAGTTATTGTTCATTCAGACTCATCTATTGTCATAGTCAAGAATTAAAGCCCATAGAATATTAAAGAACATATTTTCCATGCTTTCATACGGTTTTGAATGCTCGTTAAATACTTGTTTCACACTGTTGAATGAGTGCACTATTTTTTGTTGCTTAAAATATTAAACTTTATACTTTTTTATTTAAAAAATACACAACAATAACTAAGAGCGAACAAAAGATATTTTTTCCTTAAAGGGGGTGCATAAATGTTTTGTGCATAGTTAAAAAAACAGTAAACAGAAAATTTCTATCATCTTAAAGGTAAGGGAAAAAAAGTGTTGATTAGTGAAAGATTTCACGCAAAAAAAAAACCTCATTTGATTATATGCATCTATATATCAAATAATCGTCGATATAAGTGGGCATTTTTCTTTATAAATCTAATAAAACACCAAAAATGTTAAAGTTAACCATAAACAATAAACATGGTATTACAGATAAAAAAAAATCAAAAGATTGCCTACATTACCTATAATTATATATTATGTGATTGGTAATCAATATTAACATTAGGTTTGCAAAGGGTGGGAAACTTTCCAGGAAATTTGGAAGGTTTAGGAAACTTTCCAGAAATTTTTAAATCTATTTTTAGAACTGAAAAATACTAAAATTACAATTATTTACTGGAATTTTCTTTTTCTCTTTTACTTTCATCTATATAAACTATTAAAACTTATTTAACCATGTTAGTTGTGCTCCAAATGGTAAAACTAGAGAGATAAATTTATGTAAATTCTGCTCTCAAAGGTATACAAAAAAACATAAGATCTAATTTGAAACTCTTCGAAGCTGACAACAAATCTTTCAGCACAGAAATTTCAGATATTCATGAGGATTCATTTGAACCTGAAATCTCCCTTTTATCCACTGATGATGATGTAGATAATGGTTTTAAAGATGATGAAATGGCAGAATTACCTAAACTTTTTTTTTCTGAAACTAGACCACATCGACAACCAACATGAAAAAAAAACCAAAATCCTGTATAGACCGGTTTTGAAATAATTAACAATTAACATTATTTATTACAATTTTTTTTTAAAATTACAAACAAGAACATACACACACATACCAGCAATGTCGACATGAATAACATAATTATACCACATAGGTGTTTGGGGAGTTCAGGTGACATGTTCGAAGTGAAACGTAAGAATCTAGCACTTTAAAATCATAACTATATAAAGTTATTTGGTGAAAACAGGCCCACATTACTTATCTATGTCTAGAGCAATAGATGACTATGCATGACAATAGTTTCTGTGCATATTCAGGATGTCTCAGATTCCTTTTGTAGCCACCACTTTGCCATAAGGCTTTAAAGTTTGAGTGAACAGATTCTGAAGCTTGTTCGATCCAGAATCCTAGCCCTCTGTCGAACAGCCTTCAATCAGGTGGAAGTAGGCTTTGTTGAACGTCAAATTTTAATTTCTGTGCTTCCAAGAATTGGCTTATGCGTTCAATCACTGCATGAACTTTGCTGGTTATGGGGATGCCTAACTCTTTGTACGTAGTTTCGAAAGCCGCAAGCGCTGATGGATTGCTTGTATTCAACCTGCAATTTGGTGCCGAAACACCACTGCTTGACTTTATATAGCGATTTTCCTCATGTGTAAGTGCTGGTAGAGGCATTTCACTGTACGATGTTGTAACACAGAGTTCAACAATATTTGAAAAGTTCCAACACTTTCAGGGTGATGATTGAATCCTCGAGTGTTGTCGATTCTTCTAGGTTGACTGATCATCTACATTTTTTCCGGGAAACTTTGGGATATTAAAGCAGGCTAGCAGCCTATTGAGCTTTCCCGGGAAATTAAATGCATCTTAGCAGTTTCTAGGAGCGAGTTCGAATCGGTTTTGAAAAAAAAAATAATCATGTACTGTAGTATCTTGGGTTGCGATAGTGATAAAGACATACACTGTTACTTTACTGCGTTTGAAATGGGCATTGTAACATTGTCGCTACCAAGAAGAAGTTACAAAACCTCATTTTCAGAAATCGGTTCGAACAACGGACCCCAGGTCCAGATACTGGGTACCGGGTGACCTGTAGCGATCATGGTTTCTGTCAGTGGCCCATTTCATATTTTTTCTTTTTTTATGTTTGTTTTCTTCTGTTTAGTAAAACAAAATCGAGCAGAAAATAATTAATAAATAATGTTAATTGTTAATTATTTCAGGATTTTGATTTTTTTATGTTGGTTGTCGATGTGTTCTAGTTTTAGAAAAAAAATAGTTTATCCCTTGAACTTTTTGTTCACCCTACCGAAAATTCACCATATATGTGGGAGATGTTGTCTTTACTTGTAGACCATTTATCATATACATCAAACCTTTGACATCGCTCCAGCAAACAGCCCTTAATCGTTGGGCTGCCAATTAGTGACACCCTATCCTTTTCCTGTGTTTGCTCCATGGAAGTTTTTAAAGGAATTCAGTATTTTTTTAGACTCCAAAATTGACATACTTTTATTGGAAATATTAACCACCCAATAAATACTTTTGTGGGATAGTATCCTTAAACCTTTCTGACTTTCATTCTTGATAATAAATCATTTTAACTAGTTGTTAAATGAAATCCTACTGTTTTATTTAAGGATCAAATTACAGAAAATCTGATATTTAGTCCAAATTAAATTGTTTCCTCATAATCACCGTGAAACTTGGAAGTATTTATGTGAAAAATATTAAAAGTTATTCACACCTGCTTCAGTGCTGTTTGTTTAAAAGTTGCACAAGAATATATCTGGCTGCTGGTACTAGAATAAGAAAAACCATCAGGATTACATTACGTTAATTCACCAATGGTTGTATCTATTTAATGAAAGCAACAGTTTTTAAAGATGGAGCAAAGGAGGAAACTAGAAAGTCATCCATCCAAAAATGATTTAAGTGCCCTACCAGGTGCGGATCCAGGATTTTTTGCAGGGGGGGGGTCTAGGTTTGATAATTGCTTAACTAATTGCACTCAACCGATAATTTGGTAAATTAGATTCAATTTGGTAAATTCCAAAATAACAGGTCTAAATAGCCAATAAAATCGCATAAAAAAAATTTCAAGCCTGAGCAGGGCGGGGGGGGGGGGGGGGGGGGGGGGCGGACCCCCTGGACCCCCCCTCCGGATCCGCGCCTGCCTACTGTAACCACCGGTATTACAAATAGAAGTATATGCCGAAAAAAAACCAATTTTTTTTTATTAAAAACATGTCAACGAGAAACATAAATGACTTTTTCCAGTTAGTTTTGGATGGTTTAAGGTCGCCGAGTCCAATTTTGTTTTGTAACTTGCTCAGCATGGCATCAACAATATATGCCTCTTCTTCAATGGCTCCTGCCATACAAAAGATCCTGTATCTGCAACTGAATGTTAAAGTTTGGTGTATTTTGCCAATCAAAATATTGATGATTTTGTATTACTGTAATATGAAAATGATATGAATTGCAATGTTGGCTCTGGGTGTATTTTAATTGAATTTACAGACATACCACATGCTGATACCATGTGTACACAGACACTCAAAATTATATCATCTGTAAAAGATGTTATTTCAAAGATAAAATACCAGAAATATTGTGTTTAATTCATTGGTGTATATTTTTTGTAAGTGTCTGTATTTCTGTTGATACTTGACTTTCCCAAAACTTCATATTTCTTTAATACTCCAAAAGGGGAGTGGTGATTTCATTCTTGTTAGACCAACTATGTTATGTTTGCTGATTTGATTTCTCAATATTTATAAAAAAAAGGGATATTTTTAGAGCTGATTTAAGAATTTTGTTATATTGTTGAGATTTTCAAGGCTTTTTGAGAACTCTATATGCACTGATGTGTACTGTTTGGTTATTGATCCTGTAGGAATATTATTTATTGACCTTAAATAAAATACTTGCTGATGTTTCCTTTATCTGATACATTTAGGAATAGAAACATCTATATTGATAACTGAAAAGTGGAGGTCGGATGTTCTGAGCAATTTCTTTTGGAATGTGCCCCAATTTTGGATGTACATGTTTTGCTTTTTAGGCCATGATGCTTTCTCTATTTGACAATATTTTCAGTAATTTTAGTTGTCTGTAAACTGTAAACAGTGCAATACTATGGGGGAGAATTTTGCCATTGCTAAATACCAAGGCAGTGCTATCAATGTGTATGTAGTACAAGATGTATTCAGAGTTGGGGATCTTTAAGTTGGATACACTACAATACAGTGGGGAACAATGCCATCATTGATATCCAAAGAGTTTAGTCATAGATTTTCAAAGTTGCCAACTTATCAGATATTTCACTTGTTAACCTCATTGACGTTAAAGTTTGAAATTTGACTTTCCCCTACATTTTTATCACTTTCTTGTATTTCTTTTTTGAAGGTCATATAGCTGCCTGAAATAGAATGAAGTCAGATAGTATAAACATACCATCACAACTATACTAAACAAGTTACTTATGTCCAGAATTATGACTACAGGAAATTTATCCAGTGACCAAATCAAAACAAGTTATGTGGATCATTCTACATCGGTGACCCAAGTAAGGATGTCAGGAGTCACAACAATGACCTCAACACCACCAATATCAGAGATGGATGTAAACTCTCTGATTCCATCTGCAACTAAACGAAGTGTTTCATCCAGCGATTCGATGGATGAAATTGTTTCATCTTATTCTAACATCCTGTTAACTAGTTCTGATGTGCAATATAATAATGACATAAACAGTCTCAGCGTATCAAATACTCAGGAAATGTATGACCAACCCTTTCTGTCTGCTTCTGTGTCAAGTGATGTATCTCCTAGTATCAGTATATCGACTATGACCGATCCGGTAACATCTCAAAACCATAACTCCCTTATTAGTATTACTTCATCAATGCAAATGCCTAGCCAAACAGACATTATCGTTAGTAGTTCTAGGATAAATGTTCTTCCAGATTCCAGAATGTTACCAAGTGCTAGTGTGTCTTTGAGTAGTATTCAGCCATCATCTACATTCCTGGGAGGATCTAGTACATCTGCGATAGTTTCTTCACCTGGAATAGGATTTACATCTGATACATCTAATATTATCTCTAGTTCAACATCAGCACCTGGTACTTCAGGTAATTACATCATTTTTGTATGTTATATATTGAGGTGATTGTGTGGTAGAGTGTGTAGTAATCATAAAAATTCTGAATATGATATATCTTTTATAAAAATTATTAAGAAATATATTTTATTGAAGCCTGTTTTTTTCTTAAAGGGAATGGAATCTTATTAATGCTGAAGTTGACAACAAACTCTAGTGATCCAATTCTTGTGGGTTCTATAAAAATGAATAAAGGACCCTGCTCATATTGACTGCCCTTAAACACTGTTTCAAAAGTATACACAAGTTTTACAAACACAAATCAAACATTTTACAATACAACTTGATTGAACTTTTACATAAGCTTTATGAAGCATGCACTTGGTTTGGATTTTAGTGCTGGTGTAAAAACTTGGGGGAAATGTCAAACTTTCTTCCTTCTTGTTCAGATGTAAAGGAGATTTGGCTTGGCTGCTTAGTATGATACAGGGAAAGGAAACAGGTCCAATGTATGATTTTGTGTTGCCTTTTATAAGATACCTTGAAAAATGAATAGTAATAAACAGCACTGTGTTAGCCAAATATACCCCCTTGCACTACAAATGAAATTTTCTGTTGTTTAGGTTTACAAAATGACTGCAATATTTTGTTTTGGGGTCCATATAAAGATTTGGTCATATTCTTTTTAAATAAATAAGTAGCTTTATCAATGAAATATCTATGAAAAGAATTTTAAAATAGGACCGTATTATTCTAATGTAAACTGCTTTCTCAAAAATCACCTGAAAAATAATTAGCTGTGTCCAATTTTTGGATTCAAAGCTAGAACAGCTTGGAAGAAGTTTTGATACTTTGAACAGGACCTTTTAGTTGGGGATTGCCATGCTTCCATTCTCGTACATTTGCATTAGTAGAAGCATTTGAAAAATGGTACTAAAAACCCCAACATCTGAAAATGTTTTAGAAGGGGTTTTTTATGTGTAAAATTTAACAAATCCATTATGTAGAATTAGAAGGAAACAATTAACACTCATTAGTGTTTAAAAGTTACACCTCTCCACTTAGATGCTTGATAATTAGTACCATGTAAATATTCTCATGTTTCATATGGTAATATTGGTTACTGACCTCTTATGATGAAATGTTAATCAGAGTATTACGTTGTGGAACAATTCTGTTAGGTTTGCCAAACTAAAAAAAAAAGTTGCTGATTTTGTACAATTATTTGAATTGAAAACACAATTCATACATGCATATAAAAAAAATGTTGGATTTTAGAGAGATTTTCTTGATCGTTCATTTTACAAATCATAATAATTGTAGGTTTTCTATATCTATATAGGCATTTCTTCTTTTGCTTTGATCTCAGAATGAATGGGACAATTTAATAATAAAATAAGAAATATGGATTTTGTCTTTTTAAAAATGTTGGGATGGGGTGGGGAGCAATTTACAGAATGGAAAAAACATGCACAGGACTATAATAGGATAAAATGAGAGACAGTCCCACATGTTTAATCAGTTTTATTCCAAAATATATATCTACGACAGCCCCTTTAAATCCCAATTGCTAAGAGATTCTTTATGTGCACAAGGACACATTATTTTGTGGTATACTGGATATGTACAATATTGTCAAGGTCAACATTAATCCCCTATGTTTTACAAAGTTAAATTTGCTAATCTTTTGAAGGAAAGGATTATACATGTATATTTCTTGGTCATATTGACATACGTTTATAATATTGTTTTCTGTTTTGCATTTCTGTCAGATATTTTTTGTGGAACAATTAGTTAATAATCTGATGTGTGCCATAGAATTCTACCTGACTATTTCTGATACATTATCATTATCCTGAATAAACATAACACGTTTGAATTTCAAAATATGTCATGACGTAAGCTTCAGTAAATTTGGCATCATTTGTGCAATGTACACAGTGGCAGAACCAAGGGGGGGGGGGCATTTGCACCCCCAAAAATCTGACCTGCTCTCTGTTTGCCCCCCCAATAATTTTCGAAAAAGAAAAAAAAAATGTGATCTGGCCAGCTCTATTTATCTCAACGACCATTGTCTCAAAGTCTACCTGGCTGCATTCCCGGCAGTCTATTTTACAAAATATAGTGGCGAAAATAGTCATTCACTTTGAGTCACTCTTACTCCGCCCGGTCGACACTTTTTTCTCTGGTTGGATAAACTAGCGATTTGGCGACAGGCGGTATCTGTTAAACTCTATTTATCTTGACGATCAATGCCTGAAATACTGCCAGACTGCATTTCGGGCAGTGTACTTTTCAAATTATTGGGGACTTTGTTGAGTTTCATTTGACATTTTCCTCTCTGGGGTCAGAAAGACTACTGTTCAGGCCACAGACAACATCCAATCAGCTCTATTTATCTCTACAATCGGTGCCTGAATACTGCCAGGCAGCATTTCCAACAGTCTATTTTTCAAAATTTTCTTGGGGAGGTCCACCAAACTCTAACAAATACTCGCTACTTTGGCGCTCACAAAGGTACTTCGTTGAGGTTCGCAAGTTCGTTTGTTTGCCATTTTGGTGTCTCATCGTATAAAGAGAGAGAGAGAAATCAGCGTTGAGAAGGTGCCCCTATCTCCATGCCACATACGCTCACACCAGGGCTCGAAACCACAGCCGCAAGCCAGAGGTGACTGGCCAGCTAGAGGTCGAATCGCGACACTCTAGACCACTAGGCCTTCCCAACGCCCCCCCCCTCATCGTATAAACTAGTGATCAGGCGATGGAAGGTATTAGGTCAGATTTATTTATCTCGACGATAGGTGCCTGACTGAATACTGCTAGACAGCATTTCCGACAGTCTATTTTTAAAAATTTTCTGGGGGAGGTCCCCTATACTCTCCATAAGTACACCCTACATTGGCGCTCGTGAGTTGGATTCGTCGAGGTTCATTAGTCCGTTTGTTTGACACTTTACCTCAACGATCATTGCCTGAAATACTGTCAGGTTGCATTTCCGGCAACCTGTTTTTCAAAATTTTCTGGGGAGACCCTCCCCCACCCCTAGTTGAAACTTGTGCCTTTGGACTTTGCACCAGCTTTGCCCCTCCAACCACTGACGGCTTGCACCGCCACTGAATGTACAGGAGAGGGGTTAGTCAGCAGATGCACTAGTCTGCCGCTATAAGAAATACTATAAATATGGGTATCAATAAAACTAACCCTAACCCAACCCCTTACTCTAATAATATATATATCAGTGAACCTATGGACTAGTGCACCAGTGGACTAGTGCACCAGCAAACTAGTTAGCATTCCCCATGTACAGAACTAACTCCCAAAAAACACAGAACAACACATACAATCAAAATGTCCAAATTAATGACATTATCACAAAAAAAGTATGAGTATCATTATGACAGTAGGGGTGTTTAGTCATTTGTTTGAACCATCATCATAACGAAGATATTTCATTGATAAGAATGATCATATAGTACCTACAAATACGTATCTTTAAAAATGTTTACGATGGAAACAAATATTTCATAGAATTAAAATGACACAACTAGTATTATAGCCTCACGATACATATTTATAAACAGGAATTTATAAACTGAGATATAGAGTGGCACAGTTATTTAAGACAGGAAATGGCTTCAAGTAAGAAAGTTGTTGTGGTGTTTATAAAATGACTCACAAATATAAATACAGAGTAATTTATAACTATAGCTAGCTAGTCAAACCTTTACATGTTACATTTCACAAACTCTTTTATTTCAACCAGAAACAATATATACATGGTGACAAATATTTGTCATACTGAATCATGCTCATTACAGTTTCTATCTTCATACACCAGGAGTTATCATTTCTTTTTAGATAAGTTTTCTCATGTACCAGGTATATGGTGAAGCATTTTTAAATCAAATTTCATAGATTCGTAAAGTAGGACTAGATGTTATTAAATATTTCCTTTCATAATTTGAGCAATTCTGTCCAAAACATGTTGGATATAGCCCTAGTTGTGGGTAGATTTGAGACAAATAGAAGTTTTATGATTTCAGAATTATTTTAATTTTCAATTGGATATGATCCATTGCCTTGATAACCAATTAACTATAATAGATAATGATGATTCGAACCTTAATATATAGTTAGTTATAGGTTAAAGATAATCTCAGATTAACTCTTACCCCAGTTTAAGTAGAGGCATGCTTTCTTACATTTGTTACGTAATTCATTTTTTCTGCTCATTATTAATTTTATTCAAAGATTATAATAATTTGTTTTCAAAATATTGCAAAAAGCAAAAAACTCTTATTAAGTGTAAAAAAATCATTAATGTTATTCATGGCAAACATTAAACTCTAGTGTTAGCTTATTATTAAGTTAATCAAAAATGCATTTATATGAATGCATAGGAGTGTCATTTGACATTAGTCCCATATGTTTTCGATGGATTTGGTGGCATATCTCAGCCTACACATCTGAAATTGAGCATAGTTATTAGTAGTAAAATACTATACTAAACCAGAAGAACTAATGACAAATAACTATTTGTGTTCTCTGCCCTGGAGAAAACAAACCTGAAACAAACAAACAAATAAACAGGATGGTTGGTGTTAAATGTCTTTTATTAAATAATGATTGAAGCCTGTGTTCTGACCGTAATTAATTGTCATTAGATTGCATTAAAGATATGTGCTTGTAATCAATGAAGCAGTTACCCAAAGAACCTCATGATCAAAAAATCATTGGGGTGAATCGAGAACCATCTATCCATCCACAGCTTATTTATTTGTGTTTGTGTCCACGTTTTATTAATAATAAGTAATAACATTTTCGAAAATTTATTATCTGTTATTGAAATGCATAAACCAAAATACTTGCCTTGTTCGGTATGGATAATGAGAAAATATGGCAATTTTTGAACCTTTCATACAGATTTAAGAGCTTGAAAAAGAAACCTTATTGTTTACTGCAGAGTTTTTCATGACATTCATTTCGCTGCCCTGATCACCAATAAGATAAGACAGTTAACCATAAATATTTATGAAAATGAGCTGTCCAAATATTTGTGAAAATGATTTGTTCAAAATATTTGTGATCTTTTCAGTTATTTTGTGCAAATAACAGTTCAAAATATTTTGTGGAAAGGGTTTTTCACAATATTTGTTACTTGTTTAAGTTATTAATTTAATTGTTTATCCATTAGACTAAAATCTTGACAAGAATATCATTTCACCTGTTTATTTCATAATAGTTGAATTACAACTTTGGGTATCAATCCACTTGGTGTATGTAAGTAAATTCAGACAGGGCAAGGCAAGATATTGCTGACTTAAACAATAATGACAGTTTACATGTGACATATTACACAGCACAACCCACACAAATGCAAATACGAATCCCTTCAGTGGAATGCAATCAAGTCATTTGATTCAAGTAATATCAGTAACACATACTCAAATACAGCATTCAAGTTTGTAACACTTTACAAATTAGAGAAATTCAACAGAAAATACCAACTATTTGACAATAAAGATTGTGTATCATGATACAATTTGTGTGTTTATTTTGTCCGAGTGAATTTTGAGAATATTTACACAACAGTAGTGATGACAGATTAGAAACAATATCAAAATAAATACCATTGTTGACATCTTATTTTTTTACATGAATGATGACTATAGCTGTACATGTATCATTGTTTGACTTTATAATGAATGACATGTTAAGGTGATTGAAATAGATGTCAGTCATTTTGACCCCAGTGTATAAAAGTAAGTTCATCTCTCACTGATGTGAATTTCTTAAATGAAACAGTTGACTGCAATGCCATAAGTTAGCAAATGGATATATCAGATCGCTATAGTTGAATTGATTCTTACATTAAATACAGGATTTTAAAGTACCAGTAGATATAAATATTTATGACAATTTTTGAGCCAAAGTTAAACTAACAAAAGAATTCTTAGAAAATATTTTAGATTCCATTCCCATCTCATTCCCAGAGGCTGGAGGCCTCTGGTAACTTTGACCGGCCATTTTTACCACTTTTTTCCAAACCTAAGCCCCGCCCATGATGACCTCTTTTTGGTCAATCTTTTTGGGTCGATTTCTCGAAATCTAGAGGTCGGATCGTCGTTTCGTTTGTTGTAAATTGATCCTTGAGTCAAAGTCAACTTGCTGACATAAAAAATTGGATCCTAAATGTACAAATTTAAGTTTTTGTAAAGATTTATTTTTCTACGTGTGGGTATATTTTTAAGTGATTCAGCCATCCAGGCACGTAAAATAAATACATGTCACGTGACAGTCATGTGATTCGTCACTTCCTGGAAAATGGCTACCCCAATTCACCAAAGAAATTTCTTCAGAGAATTGTTTGAGGCAGTGACCTTTCATTTTATCACTTCATGTTATGGGTTTCTTGTCATTTTGTAGTCATAACTCATCTTTTGTATCTTGATTATTATTTCTGATAACGGAGGCTAAATGGGTAAGACGCTGGCTCGCTAGCCTGATGGTCGTGTGTTCAATCCCTGCATTGGCTGAGAAAGTTCATCCA
Source organism: Patella caerulea (assembly GCA_036850965.1). Lineage (NCBI taxonomy): Eukaryota > Metazoa > Mollusca > Gastropoda > Patellidae > Patella > Patella caerulea. The sequence goes on from JAZGQO010000011.1 coordinate 23,640,351, forward strand.
CATTTTCTGCCATTATTCCCTCTTGTCAGTGATGCAGGACGGAGGGCCTGACAAGGACAGCTGTCGTCATTTGGAATGGACAGAAGACCGAGGTCGCATGTACTCATTGGTGTGCACATGAAAGATCCCCTGACAGTTGTAATTTGATATAAGAGTAGGCAGTAGTTCTGGGAAAAATTTCCCTCATAGCACACTATATGGCGTATGCCTGTCTTCATTAGCCCAGTTCGTGCAGAACAGTAGGACGTTAAACCCATTTCATTTCATTTCATTTATTTCTGGCTACAGTACCAATTTTTCAATAAAAACATTTAGAAACTAGTAATAGATGTTGACCACATTCAAATAAATTTACTCTAATTTCCAATATAATGGTTTATTCTATAAAATTTTGTATTATTTTATTTCAGAAAGAGATTTTGATTTAACAGTGTTATATATAGCTCTACCTGTTAGTTTTATTATTATATTGATAGTAGTTATAGCTTCCTTACTTGGTTTCAACAAACGCAAAAAGAAACGAGTAAGTGATATTTCCTTGTTATTAAACCCCAAGTAGTCTGGGTTAAAGATAATCTCAGATTAACTCTTACCCGAGTTTAAGTAGAAGGTATACTTTCTTATATTATAATCTTTTTATTACATCATTTCTGCTCATTATAAATTTATTCAAAGATTAATGATTTTATAGTACAGGTATTTTTGAAAAGTAACTGAAATATTTCAAGAAGAACCTAAAATATTGTATATACAAAAACTTATTTTATATAATTTATTCTCTGATGTTAGTATATTGTGGAATTTATCAAAAATGCATTCATTTGAATATTTAACGATGACTGAAATGCGTAAAGTGATTGTTAATGAGAAAGTATGTCAGTTGAATTCATAGAACAAGTCAAATTTACTGTATTGACATAACAACGGATTTTAAAGTTTAAATTTCTGGGAGTAATAATGTATATACAACTTTTTGAATTTTCAGTGGACGATGAGATCAGATAGTAGAGATTTATGGATGAATCCTGTATCTGACATATCTCTACCATCTAATTCTATAACATCTAATAATGTTAGTAGTCAACCTACAGAACAACCTACAGAACAATCAACACAATCAACTGCTACTGTTAATAATAAAAATATAGCAGAACTAGATTCTAAAGGTATGCTGTGGTCTATAAAATATCCAAACTTCCCATTCTATATTCAACAAACTTATCTCTTTACTAGCTTGTATAAGTTTACAACACTTTTCATTAGAATACTAATCTATGGATTGAAATAGAACTCTTTTATATGCTCATTATGGATACATTATTGAAAAGCTAATTCTGCATATTGCAGGACTTTCTTTAGGCCTTAAAAGTTATATAAATTATTAATTAGACATTTATTAACATGATGTACAAGATAATAATCAACTTTTGATGCCATCAGATACTTGAGATTTTTAGTGGATTAGAACGGTTCAACCATTTAATGATTTGATTTAAAAATAGGAAACGGAGGCTGGTTTTGATAATAAACAATCAATCTTGTCAAAAAGACAAATGGTGATAATAACTAGGCTCAGAATTTAAGTAATTTAAATGAAATTTGGGCAAGAACAGATAGGTCTTTATTTAATTCTTACATTATGTATCTTTAATATGCAAGTGTATGTTGCTTGATTTAGAATTATCTTTTTTTTTAACTATTATAGCAAGAACGACCAGCTCTTTTCGTAAGTCTTACATAATATATAAATATATATACTCTATACTATATAAAGATTCAATTGGTCTTTATGGAACATGATCATCTGGTTTTGAAAGCTAATCAAAGTTGTGTTTTATGAGAAAGGTTTCAGTCATTGTCAATACATGTATATGAAAATTGATTGATAATGTTTTTAGAAAATAAATCGTGATACACCGAATCAGTTAATTTACAATGAATATTGATTATCATAGACATTTGATAAATTTGACTTGTCAAATCCTCAGTATATGTTTATTGTTCATTTATTGATTTAGATAATTTATGATGTTGTATTAAGGTGAACTACCTGCTAATTATGATGAACTATCTTTAAAGTTAATAGATAACGATAATTATCCCTTGGTAATCTGATAATATGCATCACTTAATCTAGTTTTCCATTTTAATACACCCACATTTCAATCGTATATTGTCGCCGTCTGGAAAAGGGCACTACAGGACATTACATAAAGAGTTGACAGTTCTCGCTAAAAGAAAAGAGTTACAAAATAAATAGCGTAAATGGAATATCCTGAAAATTTCAGTCCATTGCTCAAATCAGAATCAAGGTATTAACTTTTGAAGTTTAGGCTAGCCTCGACAATCATTACTAATGACGATACGATAAAAAGAGCACCTGCAATAGTCAGATTTTGCTCTGGAATAATGTTTTTTTCAAGGATTTCCAATTGTTACTGCCAAAGTCATGGCCTTTGATCACTTTGAAATATCTTGTGAACGCTCTAGAGGCTAAAGTTAATATCCGATTGTCTTTAAATTTATAAATAGTGTTAAGTTAAAGGTTATGAGATGAATAAGGCTCATGTTTAAGCTCAGGAAACGCCAGAGTTTTGACCCTTGATCACTTTGAAAAATCTTGTGGACGCTCTAGAGGTTAAATTGAATATCTGTTGCTTTAGATTTATACACAGTGAAGTTTAGGCTAGCCTTGACAATCATTACTAATGACGATATGATAAAAAGAGCACCTGCAATAGTCAGATTTTGCTCTGGAATAATGTTTTTTTCAAGGATTCCCAATTGTTACTGCCAAAGTCATGGCCTTTGATCACTTTGAAATATCTTGTGAACGCTCTAGAGGCTAAAGTTAATATCTGATTGTCTTTAAATTTATAAATAGTGTTAAGTTAAAGGTTATGAGATGAATAAGGCTCATGTTTAAGCTCAGGAAACGCCAGAGTTTTGACCCTTGATCACTTTGAAAAATCTTGTGGACGCTCTAGAGGTTAAATTGAATATCTGTTGCTTTAGATTTATAAACAGTGTTTAGATTAGATTTATCACCATTACTAAAGTCGACATGATAAAAGACAATGCTTCGATTATGCATTTTTATGTTTAATCATCCTTCACAAAATATATTCCAATCTGCTAAATATTACAGGCTAGCGATGGCATTGAGAGTTGATTATGGTGTGGATAAGTTAATTATGGTGTGGAGAAGTTAATTATAAATAGATAATATTTCAGGCCTAAAGAAAGGCCTGCAATAGGCAGATCTTTTGCATAGTGTATATTTAATCATATTTTGACATCCATCTGATATAAGTGAATTACATGACTTATAATTCTGTGTGTATTGATAAAGGTGGGACATGAATTCCAATTAATTCCTTACCTAGTGATAAAGGTGGGACTTGTCTTATAATTCTGTATGCATACCTGTTGGGCCAAGAATAGACTTAAAGTGCTACTGCCTGGCAAACTTTTGTTGTATCATTTCTTGTTGTTAAATACCATTCATTTTGAGAAGCCCTACTGAGTTTTAAAAAATCATTGACTTTGATGTTCAATATTTCTGAAAGATGGATTTATGTGAACTTTGTATATATTTCAGGAATTAAAATCTATCGTGTGGTTTATCCATTTGATGCTACATTAGAAACTCAGATTAGTTTACAGAAAGATGATGTAGTATCAGTAACGGAGCAAGCTGAAAATGGCTGGTTCCGTGGTGAAGTATTAGGAAAAACAGGATGGTTTCCATCAAGCTATGTAGAAGAAATAAAACCACGTAAGATATAGTAAACTTGTTTTGTTTAAACTATAATTTGTCATAAACCTGTGATGGGTGGATTGAAAACAGATATCGTCTTTTTTACATATCACCCCAATTTTATCAAAATTTGTGATAAATAAAGCTACAATAGAAAGTTAAAGATACCAATGGAAATTATTAGCACTTGACAAGTGTTAATGAGTGAAAATTGAACCTGTATATTAAGACACATCAATAAAGTGGTGCACATCATTTATTTTAGGAAGATCAATAATTATTCACTGGAATTGCAGGGAAATGTCTACTGCAACCTCGGATTGTGGCACATATCATAGAGATATACATCCCATGGCTAAATATAGTGGTTTATTTATGAGTGAATGTTGGAGTAAACCTAAAATTGAACAGAGACTATGATTTAATGTTGTAATTGTATATGCATTTTTCAGCAACTCTTCTAGAAAAGATGGAAAACGAAAGTTCTCTGAAAAAGAAAAGTCGAGTGACATCTTTTTTGTTGAAAAAGAAGGACAAACAACGTAGAAGATCTAGACGTGAACAAATAGATGATGAGGAAGATGAAATTGACGATTCTGAAAAAGTAGGAATATATTTCTAATTATTGCAGAAAAGTAGGAAGTAATATTAAATTCATTTCAATTTGTTTCCTTGATCTAGCTTGTATTAACCAGTACTACAGAATCGTTGATAACATAATCCCATTCTGCTTAATTACCCGTCCAAAAATCTGTGTTAGTCTCAATACACCAGAAGTACCAAAACACAATTCCATTCCATTTCTAAGTAACACAACAGTACTACTGATAATCACAACAATAATTGTCAGGAAAAGATTAAGAATTTTCAGTGGAGTGGCAGATGCAAAAGGGCTTTTCTAGTGATTTTTCTGAGAAAAACACACCTTAAAGTCTGCGAAATTCTAATTCCGTTTCATTTATTCACGCAATATAGTCAGGTCAGTATGTGGCGTAGCTATTTCTCAACTCACTGATGGGAGAAAATAACTAACATTTCCCACAAAGAGATGTAAGAAAAAAGAAAGCCTACCGAAGGGGAGTGAATTGATTTAATTGTCTCAAGCTCTTCAAAGCTTAATAAATACAAATACTATTTATTATTAGGTTGTTATATATTATGCAGATTGTACTATCTGAGGTTTTATAACATTTTAAATGATATATCCCTATGCTACATCCCCCACCACTGATTATTATAGAGACCAGCTTGTTAATATTTGTAGCAATAACAGTACTAGCTTTCTGTTATATATTATAATAGCAAACTACACATATAACATTAATCAATATCTGAATGTTCATTGTCCATTTGCCCTTTAAAGAAAGATATTGTCAAACATTAATATTTAAGAGCAATCTATTTTCTTGACACTATCTAGTTATTCTAATTTTTTGTATATTGATTGGATAATACAAGTAGATATGATCATTTTATTATCTTAACCTAAAGAAATAATCATTACCTGGTGTAAAGGTTTACTTCTGTTAACAGTAATAGATCTCCTATAAATGGATAGTCCATTTGCTGAATCTCACTTCTAAGAAAACAGGGGGCTATTATTTGGATATTTTTTAAAGGTTCACAAGTAATGTATTTTATTTTATAATTACTTCTTATGACATTAAACATTAATTATAATTGAAACTCATAACTTGTTTTGCTTGTTATTTCAGGATTCAGGTTTTGTAGCAGAAGTAATAAACATGTCTGATATAGGTAGTACTGTACCAATAGAAGTAGATGATATTGATATCACTCAAACATCAACAGGTATAATGTTACTCATACGGTATTTTATATTTGGCATTTCTCTGAAATGATGCCATAATTAGCACAATTCTCTTTGTAACTATACCTTTTTTGAGCTATAGGAATGATGCATTTATAAAATACTGTTCAATAGTCAAATGCCAGTTGGTGTATATGATAAATTAGATATTTGGTTAATATTTGAAACCAATTTTGTCTGTTATCTTTTATACTATTGTAATATTATTTTAGGTAAACTATTTAAAGCCGTATTTATGTATAAACCAGCATGTAAAGGAGAGATAGGTTTATTAGAAGGAGATATAATAATATGTAAAGACAGAGACCGAAATGGTTGGATGAGTGGACTTAATATGAGGACTAATGAAGATGGTTGGTTTCCAGCAGTCTATGTTAATGAGGTATTAAATACAGTTTTAGTTGGATTTCTTGTGCCAAAGGAAAATAAAAAGGTTAAAATTTTGAATGCAAAAAGGGATTTTACCAACTGCAAACATGTATCAGCATAAGCTTTTTAAAAACATTTTGTTAGCCACAATGACTTAGTGTGTAAGATTCTAGCTCACCAACCTGGGGGTCCCAGGAATAAAACTTGTGTCAGCGAAGAAAGCTCCTCTGGATTTTCCAGCAAGGTTTAAGCTTCTCTGGATTTTCCAGCAAGGTTTTCTAGTGGTTAGGATATGACAAAAAAGATAAGGTTGGAATTCAAATCACAATTACACTGTATGAAATATGTCTGTCTTCATTATCCCTGTTGGGTTTTAAACTTCATTTCATTTATAAAAGCCAAACTACTTTTAAGATAAGTTAAATTTGTTTTATTGTGCAATGTACAAAACAGTAATTTAAAATGTGTCAGGGGAAGTAACTCATCCAGCATTTGGTTGTTCAGGATCTTAGGTGCATGGAACAAGGCAATATTTATAAGTTGCATTATGTTATTAAAGTATAAGTTAGAAATAAAGTGCATGTAATGTATACCTTTGACTAAACAATAATGTGTCAAGGGGAATAACTCTTCCCAGCAGATTGGTATGACAGACACTATAATGCAAGAGGTGAATGCTTGCAATTTTTTTTATAGGGGCTCCAGTTTGTTACAGTACTAGTTTTAAATACTGAATTATCTGACATCCTGGTAAAATCTATACTATATGATGTTATTTGACTATTTACAGGCATCAGAAGATGATATTCCTGCGGAACCAACACCTAAGCCAGTTACATATGATCAACTTACAGCCAATAAAAACAGAACTTCTAATCAAGAAGGAATTGGCATAGGTAAGGCAGAGCAGTTAAGTTTTACAGAATTTGTTTTACAGATTTTTTCATCCAACTTAAAAGACAGAGAGAGAAAGAAATTGGGTTTAAAGTCCACTCGACACAAACTAGGTCATTTCGGGACTAACATGGTTTAATTTAATTTCACTAATTCGCTTGAGCAGTGGGAGGAAACCGGAGTACCCTGAGTAAATACATGAGGCTGGATTAATTGGCATCGTTCTCTTTCATATCATTTTGTAAGTTAGAACATATATTAGTCCAGAAATGGCCTAGTTTGCATTGAGTGGATGTTATACCCAACCCTCTCTCTTTGTCTCTTAATTTGCTAATTAAAGTGTAAATGATTTGTATTTTGTCTTGTACATTTTTAGAAATAATGACATTCAATAATGAACAAATTTAAACAAATAGCTAAACTTCTTATTTTTTATTCAATTTTTGGCTCAATCCTGTTAATAAACATTCTATTTTTATTATAGAACATAAAGCTCTATATAACTACTCTTCATCCAAATCAGAAGATTTACAGTTTGAAGCTGGTGATACTATTGTGGTATTTGAAACATTAGATAATGGTTGGTGGCTCGGTTGCCATGGTGAGGATGTGGGCTGGTTCCCTGGATCATATGTTGAGGTAAATAAGGTGTTGATCTACATTTCTAAATAATTCTCAATTCCAAATGAATAATATCACATAGATATAGATACGACCTCCCATGTAAGTGAGAATGATAAATTGTGCATAATATCACATCAGCTACCACATCCTATTAAAGTGATGGTGGTTTATTCTAATTAGAAAACTGATATCGTAAAGTATTTTGTATCCAAATTTCAATTGAATTAAACATTTGATCAAAACTTACATAGATTTAAACCTGATTTTTTCTTCTCAAAACAGTTAGCTGATAAATCAGATGATAGTTCTAGTAATGCTTCAAGTGGTATCAAGAATTTCAGTATATTTGATGATATTGATTTTGCTAGTCTAAAAAGTGACAGATCTTCAGCCATAACACTTGATGGTCTCACAGATGGTGACAAAGACCTTAAAACCAATGATGAGAAATCCAAACTAAAGAAACGTGAATCAAAGTCTGCACTTTCTGCTGATTTCAAACCTGCACGGAAGGCGCCCGCTCCACCCCCTGGTAGTGCTAAGGTTCTCCCTTCTGGATTAAAAACAGGTTCTCTTGGACAAAGTAACGAATCTCTTTTGGAAAATAAAGAAAATAACACAAACGTTAAATCTAGTGAAAAACCTGAATTACCGGTAAGATTTGTCAAACGTAAGTTGGTGAAGGTTCCAAAAAATAATACTAAAAAACTGAGAAACCTGGCAGTTTTACCTCTGCCTAATGAACGACCATTACCCCCAAGGCCACCTCCTCCTAAAACTAACAACCATTCAAAACACAAGAAGTATAAACCAAGACAAAATACTAACCAATTAAATTCAAATCAGCCAATTAACGATCCAGTAACTAATAATGGTGGCAGTGATGTTCTTGCAGGCATTCCTGCTGGCCAAAAACGCAAATCAAAGCCGCCTAAACCTCCCACCAGAACTCAAGGTGTTGAAACTAGTGAACCAAAGACAGAAAGACACTCACTTGATGTGTCTCTTAATTCTAACGAAGAATCCTTAAATAATTCTGTTGGACCAAAAATATTGAACAGAATTTCTGCTCATCTTCTGGATGAGGTCACAGACAATACAATGACGCCTAAAACAGCTGCAAAGTTACGAAAAGTGGCTCCACCTGTTATACCACCATTAATGAACGGTGATAACAAGGAGAACTGTATTGAAGAAAATGGAAATGAGAAAGAAATTATGAATGATCATGATGACATAATTCAAAATGAGTTACCATCTCCAAATTCTCCAACAAAACCTCCTCCACCTAAATCATCACCACCTAAATCACATCGTAATAATCAGTTAAATCATGAAGATCCTCCTGAAATACCGTAAGTAAAACACTAATATAAATAATATTTACGTCTAACTTTACACCATGTTCAACTGATGTTGTACTTTTGGAAATCCTAACTTTAGGGTTTGGGGCTAGTTTTTTTTTTAACTCTTTTCATTTGTAGAACATAAGATAGAAGTTACAAAAAATTGAATTACAATTTTTGCTGTTTAATGACTTACTCTAAATACATTCAATGAGAAAAGGGTGACAGTCACCAACATAATGTGTCCTAATTTGAATGCTATTTTCAAGTGATTTCTAAAACTATGCCATTAATTGAACACAGCAATAGTCATAATTTTTCACCAGCTTGCAAATCAACATGAACTGTTTTCAAATTTATATGTTAAAGAAACCCCACTGTACTTTAACGCACATTTACCAGTAATTAAATGTTTCAAATTAACATTTGTTAGTCTGAGGTTTCATGGTATCTCTCATATTCTAAATGTTACTTCTGTGGTTGTAATTAAATGGTGTTTGTTTATTAATCTAACCAATATTTATATATTAATTTAAATGTCTTTATAGCTTTATCTAATTCTTATATCAGATGGTTTATTTTATGTCTCATGTGCATAATTTGTGTATTGATGTTTGTTTAATTCCCAGAAATATCTAGGTTCATGTGTGCTTACTAAATTCAGTTGCTAAACAATCCAGTCAAAATTACATGTACTCTAAAGAACAAACAAGTGTATGTGGTAATTCATGATCATATAACACCATCTTTTCTGACAAGACATATATATCTATATGTACATAAATAAATAAAGAATATGTCCAGGTAAAAAATTCCCCACTTTACTTCATTCTGACATACATTAAATATCATGTATAGATTTAAGATATTTCTGGGAAATGGTGTCCTTTTTAAATGTGTAGAAATTAAAGGATCATGAGCAGATAGTTTGTAAAATTTCATTCGGCTACATTAATTAGAGCATGACTAATGGTAGTGTGCACCGAGACGCTACTGCTTGCTTTTATTTCAAATTCCAATTAATTATTGTGAAGGGTTCTTTTATATGCACACAAATGTGTACAAAAGACTGCAGCAGTTTCCCATTGCATCCAAATGATTAGATGCTGTCCTTGCCAGGCACTCTATCCTGCACCACCGACAAAGAGAAACCATGGGGAAAAACAATGGGAGCTTTCACGGTAACACTAGTTAGTGAGCCAGCACCAATTATACCCTCTAAATTCTAAGCGGGTATCCGTATCTCTTTGATTAAAAAGTTTGGTTTCAAGGATCCTTTTAAAACCAGCTCTGATAAACTGTTGTGTGAAATCATTTTTTAACCAGTATCGTCACTGAAAAGTGTTCTATTGATAGTAATTTAAACAACATTTTTCAAAGAGAATGACAATTTTTAGCATTATCTCAATTTATAAACCAATTTTTAAATGATTTTAAACTACATATTTAACTGTGCATTAAATCCTTCAATACACAAATAAAATGAGATATCTGCATTAGAACATTCCTCACACCTATCTGCTGTTGGTCCTTTAATTATTAGTATTATCTATGTGTAACCTAACTACCGGTATATGTAATCTAACAGTTCCAAAACCAAGAAAACCAATTTACGTATAGCAGTTAGAAGTTTCAGAGCGCTTGAGGAAGGAGAATTAAGTTTTGATGAAGGAAGTTTTATTATGGATATAAATGAGGTGATCTTGCACATTCTTTTTATCAGAATTTAAGAAACCTTGCGGAACCTATTTTATCTTCAATGTTAAGATATTACAGTTTTAAATGTATTTTAGTTATGTTATAATACCATGGCCATTGAAGATGTGAGACACTAGAACTCAAACATTGTGGGATAAAGTGGATTTATAATTTTAGTACCATTTAAGTTTAATACCTGAATTATTTACAAAACTCAAAGTTCACATTTCAAGTACAGTTTATTACTTTTGTTAAGATATCAAATAATTTTAATTTTAGTTGCAAATCATGTGTTATTGCATGATATACAAGAGTGGCATTATGCAAATCTACAAAACATTGCAGTCTGCATCATGTAAATCTCATATTCATCGAGTATAGCATTATGTCGACAAATGAAGTTAAACAATTCATCTACATTTGGGTAAAGAAATTTTGGCTGAAGAAAAATGGTACTGACTTGAAATATTACTCATGGCTTATAATAAAGATGTTATTAGCCATCATGAGCAATTCAAATATTCCAATATGTTTTGGTTTTTTTTTTTTAATAATTGACATTTTTGTTAATTAAATAAATACTTTCTAATTTAGGAATGTCCACGACCTGGTTGGTGTGTCGGTATGTTAGCTGATGGTACAACTGGTATATATCCCAGAACTCATGTTGGTAACTCACGCTCTCAACTTCAAACAGAATTATAATACAATATCATAAACCTAAAAGCGGTGGAAACTGAAGTGCCATTAATTATGAGAGAAAATGTAATGTTTGCTTTTAAAATCTGCTTGTATAAATGAAAAAAAAAATTTTGGAATACTTTATCATTCAAAGACTGACTGAAAGAAAGTGCTATTGGAATGACCGGTATAAGTAATACTTAGGATATATTGATAGATATAGGATATTATTGTAATGATACCCATGTTACTAGCATAATAATTATATTGCTATTAAATTATTTTTGTACTTTAAAATGTTTATGTATCTGTTTAGTGTACCCTCTGTAGTAATATTTTTATCCCATGTTTTAGATTATACAGTGAAATAGTTATTTTAACACTGTGTTTTACACTAAAATGTGCCAAATTATAAATTCGATGTTGAATCTGTTAACAGATCATTTTATTATTTGAAATACTTTGAAACCACTTTCAAATCTATTTACACATTATAGGATATTCGACTCATCTTGCCATATACAGATAATTCACAACTATTAACATTTTGTTTTTTATTTATATTTAACAAAAAGGGCTTTCTTAAGATATTTAAATGTACATTTGTACCGTCTTGACCTTGAGATTCATTCATAGAAATGAGTTAGACAGTTAAAAGAAATCATTGTTAACTTTATTGTGCCTTTAAGAAATATTTAATTTTGATCTGAAATATGTATAATATATCTAGAACAGTTAAAATTAATCATGCTTGGCCATATGCTACAGTAGAACAGATATATAGATACACACTAAGGAGCTCCACGGAGCGATAAAGTTTTGTGAAGATAATATACGTTGAACGACTAAATTGCCAGTTATGCTTTTTTAGATATAATAGAATATACATGTACGGATCTTAGTTCCTATTTTTTTTATTTTTATCAGAATCTTGAGATATCATAGAAGAAATATTGAGATATGGCAGTTATTCCTGCCATTCATGTACAGAGAATGGAAAGGATTGCCTGATATTTCTGTATATACAATATAATATTTTAAGTTTATGTACAGTTTATGTATTTTGTTATCCCTTTAAGACTTATTTTAATGTACATACTTGTTATTTGAATCCTATTTATTGCTCACTTTTTATTTCATTTTTAAATCCTTTTATTATCAAAAATTTCATCCATTATTTATTTTTTTGATATATTTTGTACATAGTTTAATTAAAGACTTATATTAGTTTTAAGTTGCTTGACTATCATATTTCCTTGTTGGCTTTTATCACATGTAAGCAGGTATTCAAATTATATTGCAATGTTTTTACTTCCAATTTAATTGCCATGTTTTTACTTTCATTTTAATTCTAATTTGAATAACTACATGAGGTATACAAGATGAAATTTGATTGAAAGACGCGGTTAGTTTCACTAGGCAAAACACAAGAATGGTGTCCGAGTCGTGTGTTTAGGAAGTAATTCTCTTTGATTTAGATTTTCACATGTAAACTATGTGGAATTCTATTATGAAAGTTGGATTTCAAAAAGACAAAATGGTCATATTCCATTCAGTATTTACAAAGACATGATGAATTAAAAATATGTCAACATTCGGCATCCTTTTCAGGTAATGTAACTGAGAATTGGTCACAGGAAACTAATCCGACCTACAATCTTTGATGGGTCTCTTTATAAAATCAATGGAATCTAAGCTGGGAGATATTTTGACTTTCTTTTCTCTTAATTAATGTTGATGAATCTAAATGTGTTCTGGTTTGGAGCCATGAAAATTGGATATTTTCTGATAAATACAAATGAGATCCACATCTTTAGAGCAAAAATCAACATTACTGTTTTTCTTATAAGAAATTTATGATAATATACTCAAGACACTGGACTTTATATTTGAATATATTGATTGTTGTAAATATATTTATATTGAACAATACATGTATTATGTGTTATTCACACATATAGTAACACCCTCAAATCCAGTGCATAATCACTATTTTTATATGAAATATATATATATTCTTAAAAATATGTTCACGTTTTGTTGTATATTTTTATTCTTGGTCCCAAAATCAATCTTGTTCATTCAGACTACAGGTATTATCAAGAATACAGGAATAGCGAATAGTAAATCCTAAGCACTTCTTATAACGAAAGGCTGTAAATTTCTCTAAGTACAAACTCAAAGAAAAAAACAATGTAAGTCGTATGGGGTTTTCTTTGGTTAAATTAGAAGCAAAAAAAAGACATAGCATTATTTGTGCGAAAACAATGGATTGACTCTACTATATCAACACAGTTTCTGAACTTAAATCCGTATAGCCCCCATTCAACGGTGAGTGATATTAACTAGAGAAATAAAAGTAGACATGCTTGAATGTAAGAAATTAGAAATAAGTATGCAGCAACATGATTATGTAGATGACATATTTAATGAATGATCTACTGGCATATCAAACACTGATGCACATATAGATACAGTAACAAACAAATTTCTGATACATGGCACAGCTACCAATATCTGTAACATCATTCTAGCTGTAGTCCAGTCTACCCAGCTACTAATTGGTACTACATGCAGTAGAATAGTGCCATAAAATAAAAACAAAACTGTCAACTTACTATTGAAACCTTTTTAACCATACAATTCATCAGAGTTGAAAAAAAGAAAACTTGAACCCTTCTGTAAAGATTTCACTGTTTTATTCGTCTACAACACACACCAATCACTCATTCTTGCATTCCAAGTACCTAATTTACACACATAGTTCATTATTACTATATCAACTTGCTGTCTCAGCTTTATAGAAAACATTAATCCTATCTTTTAACAGTGATATTTCTATTGGCAATGCTTCAAATGATTCACCATCAATATTAATCATCATATCTGTATCCTGAAACAATATATAATAATTTCATTAAATATTATTTTGGCAATTATAGCATTTGAAGACCAAATCTAAGCAATTTAACATCATATTGTAATTAACATACTACTTTCTGCTCAGTTCAGGCCAGTGGGAAAATTTTGCCTGGACAATGGTACTGAGGCCTATTCTTATTTCGAAAATCCAACTACAAAGTTTACACAAGACCTTGTTTTTCAACCCATCCAAACAACTAGATGTTGCTCTTATACAAACACTCTATCCTGCACCACTGATAAGGGAAAACTATGTAAAAAATTCATGAAGGACTTTTATGGCCAGCAGTGGGATCGAATCCAGGACCTTTCAAATGATAGTGTGGTTGCCTCACTTAAACTAAAGGTGTCCAATTACCTCATTCACCTCTGGGGTGAATTTAATCTTCTTTACAACTAACTGACGATTTTCTTCTGTTCCAAATTTTAAACTTTTGTCATTTATTCTTCTCCATCTGAAACATACAAATAGACAACCTAATTTTGATGAACATGTTCTAAAATATATAAACTGTTGGAAATTTTAGATTCAATTAATCAAATTAAACTCTACCCTTCTTTAATCAGCTGTGATTTTGTTGGTTCAGATGGTCCAATTCCTACTGTCATACCTTCTACAGACTGTAACAATAAAAGAAATGATATAGAGCAAATTTTAAAATATTTTATTTCATACTGTCATACAGTTTCTAAGGTTCATACGATCAGGTCTGCCACACTATAAGTACATGTATAAATCAACAGTGTCTTAAACAACAACAAGGGGTGGATGGGTGGGTTGGTGGCTTAACAGTTAATGTGTGCGCATTGCATCATAAAGTCTGTTATTAAGTCAAGTCCCATCTTGTAGGTTTTTCCCTGATTTCCTCCCACTGCTAAAGATCATCATGCAAAAGTGAATTAATGAAATAAAATTGAACCATATGTTAGTACCAAAATGACTTAGTTTGTGTCCCTTAAACAACCCCAAGCGTTGAATTATGTAAACAAAACAACTGGCTGTCAGCTTTACGGAATGCTTGCTGGTACTTATGTAGAACACTTGATAGTGGATACCACACACTTATATTTTTGAAGAATCACATAGCCTACAGAATTTTGCATTCAAAATACTAGTCTTAAATAGGCGTGCTATAACTGTCATATGCTACCAAGTAAAATGAAATGATTAAATAACATACCTTAGGTTTAGTATCTAAATTAGTTGAATTAACAGTAAATTCTACAGCAGATATTGTTTCAGATATCATTTCTTCATCATCTTTACTATCATCAAAGTCATATTCTTTTACCACGGGAACTGAAATATCAAATATTTTTAATTATAACAAGAATTAGCTACATTGATCATTTCACCTTTTCTGAATTGAAGCCTAAAGAGGGATATAAGTCACATAAAGTTTAAGCCTGTGTCAACAACCTGTGTGACATATGAATTTTTAACGTAAAGATGATACATCTTATAAGATTCTGTCCATAATGCACCAGACTATTAAATAAATTTTATTATGTAGGACATAATTGTATAATAGAGGCAGTGATAGAGATGTACTTGCACATTCCACTTGTAAGGCCTCTCTAAATCTCACTACTCGAGGAACATTGAAGAGTATAACAAACAAAATTGAGACAAGTTGAGGATGATGACAAGTGTTTAGGACAGGCGTAGATTAACGAAGTAACAAAGTTTTGGTTGTTTACAGTTTTAATTCATTTAAAATCTCAGCCATCAGATGGTCTAGAGAGTTGATTATGAGCTTGTGATGTGAAATATGTTTAAATAATAATTTATATAATATTTGAAACTAGGCAGATTTAGCTCTTACATATACATCTTTAAGACAAAAACTTTAGTAAGATTTCTACCAGTCATTACAACTTTGAGGCATCAAATTTTGGTACATGTATGCCAAATTATTTAGTTACCATTATTTCTATTTGTTCTGCCTATTAAAAATCCTAACCACCCATATGAAGAACTTGGTGGTTGTTCCACTTTCTTTGATTGTTTCGTATTTTCTTCTGTTGATAACACATAGCTAATGTCGGCTTTAAAACTAGGTGGCCAACTCTTCATAGCTGTTCTTAGATATGTCCATCTAGATTTCAATGGTCCAAAGTACCAATACCTGAAAAATAACATTGATATATTAAATTTGAAATTATGAGCAAATACTGTTCGCTTTTATTTAGTCTTTACCGCTAATTCTATTCATGACATAAGAATAATGAATATCTTACTTTGATTTTCTACTCTCTGCATCACGATAAGCTCCAGTCTCTACACCACTTACAGCATATGTTATTTTACCTTCACTTCCCTAAAACATAAATTACATGTTATATACAGTGTAATATATCAACTAATAAATTATAGCTCCCATATACATGTACCATAACTTTTTTATGTATGTATCCAAGAATTTAATAGAATTGGCATCGAAGTTAATTACTATCAGATTAATATACTATACTATATACCCAAAGAAATGTTTCTGTATAAAAATATGGATTTTTTAAAAATTATCAAAAATCTGTAAATAGCAAAAGACACAATTTCTGTGCCTGTTTGATGTGTGTATACTGTATAAAGCTTCACAAAGTCATCTTAAATATGACCCAGGTTATCCCCACAAAATAAACTTGTAACAGTCTGCTAAACATGTGAATTGACTAGAATTCATAGCAGGGGTATAATCAAACATAAATAAATCGACCAAACCGATAGGTTATTATAGTGCTTATAAACACTATTTATTTATTCAATATGGATACAAAATTAAATAAACTATAGCTATTTATATAGCTACCCCCTCCCAAAAAAGGTATTAGAGAGTGTGAAACCACAACAAGAATGTTATAAACATCTATTTATTTACCTCTATTTTTAATACATCATATTTTTTGGTGACTCCTTTAACAACTGACATTGCTGCTTCTCCAATAAACCTAAAAACAAAAGATTATTATATCAGATTCATTTCACTTTTATTGTCTTATTAACTGAGCATTAAAAAAGTTTCAACAAATGATTTCCAAAATAATATCATTATTGTAGCTAACGGTTGTTCATGCTAACAATTATTCATGGAATAACAATTACTGGGGACAATTAGACATTTATTCACATGCCAAGCCCATAATTATCTCTCTAGATCACCTGATGGTTGGGATTTTTTACGGATTTAACCCCGATCGCATGTTAATAATCTAATTAGAAAATGTACAATCGAGATTCCTTTATTATCGAAACAATGGCCGTATATGTTTATTATCGTAACAATGGCTGTAATGACAATCAAGACTACACTAATCGTCAAACAACCTTAAATCTCCTCAAAATGAAGTAATTTGACTGACATTTTTATTATCTATTTTGTAACTATTATAGCTAGAACTGCCAGCTCCTCATAGAAATCTTACATAATACATCTTTAATATTATTATTAATAATATTAGTAGTAGTAGTAATTATTGTCTTTAGTGATTATATATCTTATTTACCTGACTTCATTTAAATCTTGACCAAATACAATTTGTGCGAATCTGTTTGTCTCACCAACTGGAATTATTCCGATTGGTACAGAATTTCTGTAATTCTAAATTTTGACAAAAATAGTTTCAAAACTATTTGATCTTATGAATATCTATATCACTTTTCTTAAAACTCTAATTTTTCACACGACTTAATCCACACTGATATCCAAGCTACACAGACTGATTTTTTAACATTCCCTAGACCCTAAGAAGAAAAACCAACGAAAAAAAGAGTGGAAGATAATAATATCCCTACATGGATTCAATTGGATTAATATTTGATGCCTAGGATGCCAAATACTGACAAATTTTCATGGTATAAGAAATTTCCAATTGATGATCTATTTTAAACCATAAATTATATTTGAATAGGATTACTTAAAGCCCCAATACCACTCTTGTTGTAACTGAATAATATGTCCCAATCTTGATTCTGGTCAACAAATCGTATTATTTTAGAATATTCCAATTAAATGATGATATAAATTTCATCTTAACACACCTATTTTAAAAAAATGGAAAAATTCAACCAATTGATTTGAAAAGTCTAACGTAAACCTTTTCAAATGTGACTTGGATTTTAAAATATTTTCGAACCCCCTGGACAAGTAAAATAGGTTGTAATGGATAATTTACACAACAGGTAGGACACTTAAACATCTAGTACTTAGAATAAGAGTATTATTTATTTTCTGGAGCTACCAAGCCAGCAGGAATGTTATTGGCCCTTTAAGTCAATCTGATCACCTGTGACAACGACAGGGCAATTTGCAAGGATAGTTTTGACTTTCTTCTTGTAGTTTAACATGAGCCATGTTTTTTTAACCTATGACTATTATGCCAGAATTTAAAAAAATTCAACTGGCTAAATCTTCACTTCAAATGTGAAAAATAAAATATAATTTACCTTATCTTCTTTTCTCATACAACCAGTCACTGTCTTTAACATAAAACACAATCATAACATAACAAATGAGTGAACATTGGCAAGTAATGTTCAAAGTGATTTTGAAAGGACACAGTTCTTAAACTTATATTTAGCTTATAAAATAAATTTTTTCGACTTTGGTTTACGAGAAACACACAAAAGGATAAAAAAAAATAACATATTTAGTTTGATTTAAAATTGAATTAATGATAAGACACCTCTAAAAATGTTCCGTCTCCACCTGCTACTATAATACCATCTGTATCTTTACTCTCAAGCACACCCATAAACTGTTTTACTTGACCATCATATTCAGTCTATAACCAAAATTTTAAAAAAAATACCTTTTACTGCCAAAATTCAGGTAGACAGCAGTAGAGAGAGAGAGAGAGAGAGAGAGAGAAATGGGGTTTAACATCCACTTGACACAAACTAGGTCATTTCGGGACTAACATATGGTTTAATTTCATTTCAATAATTTTCTTGCGCGTAGGGGTCTTTAGCAGTGGAAGGAAACCGGAGTGCACAGAGGAAACCCACGAGGTTGAGAAGACGCCCCTATCTCCATGCCACATACGCTCAGACCAGCCAGCTAGAGGTCGAAGCGCGGCACTCTAGACCACTAGGCCATCCCAATCCCCCAGACAGCAGTAGAGCTTTGAAGGGTCTCTGATATTTAATGATAATACAAATAGTGTTATATTCAATTTTTTTACCATATTTTTACTCTAGGCTCTGATTCCATCAATTTTTTTGGGGGGGGGGGGGGTATTGTACGTATGTAACTCAGCCAAGTTGTCCTACCTTAACGACATTAACTTCCATTCCAGCCAAATATAAAATAGGAGCAGCATTCTTTTCAAACAGCTTTCTTCCATTTCTTTAAAATAAAAATGAGATGAACCATTAAACTTTGCCAAGGTAAGCAAAATCAGATTTTTTGGTTCTCACAAATAATTTGGCCTTGATATTGTTCAACAGAATTGACTTTATCAATAACGCATGATATAATACATCCAACTAATCAAGGTATTTATGAAGCTTTTATTCATGTGAAAATTGAGTGCGAACCCAAATTTACATAAATTTGTATTATGAGTGCTAGCACAATACAGGCCGATGTGACTTGTGTGATGAGTCACACAATATGATCAATTTGTATCCAAACAGAAAGCAACAAAATCATATTCAAATCAAATAGTTTTAGAAAATATCTTTTATCAACTTATAGCATTCTTAAACAAAAATTTACCCTCGTTGAGCTGCTGGATTTAAGAAAACTGTGACACGCCTTGGTCGAGAACCTGGTGGAAGGGCCACATCACCATATAACTGAGAAAAAAAGTTGTAAGTTTACCTGATATTTTTTTTTTAAATTTTAAAGCTATTGAATTGACAATGGTACAAGTAGAATATGTAATAAATAAGGGATGACTAGCTTTACAAAAAGAAAAAAAACAATTGTATGAAAAACTGAGTATCTTCATAACTATTAAGATATCTTCACTAATTTTGCAGTACTCTCACAGAAATAGACAGGTAGTTTTTGACCTTAAAAGGCACTTAATCATTATTCTTTGGCATCTAGAGATAGACATACATGGGTCGCATGTATATAATAATGTAATATAAACTGATTTACATTCAATCGTTTCTGCTTTTACTGTAATTTCTGATCAGTTATGTTTGGCGAAATACGTGAAGAGTTTGAATTGAATGTCAGTCTCTGGCATCCGTTTTTTCTGGTCTACACCGGTAGCATCTGGGATATCTTTAGCCTCGTTCATCGAGTCACTTCATACAATTTGCATTTTGGCACGCAATTTGTGTGCTTATTGTTAAATTTTCCTTTTGTCTTAAGTATTGGATACCAGAGGCCCAACTTTGCACGGTACGATAACAACATCAATGTTGATTTAATCAGACAAATAAGTTGACTTAGCTCCTTCAAGAGAAATAATTTGTTCAATTTTGAAACATCTGGTTAATTTTTGAAATGATAATTCAAATTGCTTTCTGTCTGATTCTGTGGCAAACTTACCTTGGCTTCTTCACATAGAGCTCTCCTTATCCAGTCTTCCCTAAAATACATAAAAGGTAAAGTTTATGTTAATTTAAAAGTATAGGACTTGAAAAATGCAAATTAGTGTAGTTCATTGTTATAGATACGAGTGTATGGTAAATTAAAAGACCAAATATTGGACTCAGTAAATAAATATCTTTCACTTAAACATGTTTGTCTACATGCATATTAGAAACAAATATTTTGAAAGGATGGTTTTCATTTCAGGAATTTTCTCTCTCTGATGTCATTGTTTAAATACTGCACCATAAAATTGCAATCTTCTTTCAAAATGACAAAAATGATTTTTTTTTTATTATGACAGTTTCAGTCTGTGATAGGCAATTTGATAATAATAAAAAAAAAAAAGTGGTTGTCAGGTTACAAACTGTTACAAAACATATGGCCACAGCAGCTAAGTAGTTAGAGCAGTCAACAAGAGTTGGCGCATGTTTTTTCTATTGTCTGTAATGAAACGTTTATATTACATTAAACTCTGATTAATCGAGTAACAACTTATTAAGTAATTATCAGAAATTCATTAGAATTTGTTTGGCCCCGGCTAACATTTGGAATACGAAACATTTTATATACTAATTGTACGTCTCAAGACCTTAAACTCTTGTGTATCAATGTAGTTAATCTGATAGTGATGATAACTTTGGTCTCTGGTTTCAAAGTGATCAAAAGCCATAACTGACATTAATTATCGGAAATTGTTGAAAAACAATATTATTATACTTCTTCGCCTTGTGACTTGAAACGATGTGTATAAACTTAAAGTCCATCAGGCATTAACTTTAGCCTCTTGAGTGTCCATAAGCATTTGTGGACGCCGGATGGACAGCAATATATATACAACATTTCAGGGGATCATGTGGATAAGTGGGTAAGATGCTGGCTCGCTAGCCTG
This sequence comes from Patella caerulea, assembly GCA_036850965.1. NCBI lineage: Eukaryota > Metazoa > Mollusca > Gastropoda > Patellidae > Patella > Patella caerulea. The sequence goes on from JAZGQO010000011.1 coordinate 23,661,916, forward strand.
GAGGTCGGGTGTTCGATCCCTGAATTGGCTGAGAAAGTTCATCCAGGTTTTCCGGTGGGTTTCCACTTGTCCGTGATGCAGAACTGAGGGCCTGACAAGGACAACTGTCTAGTCATTTGGATGGGATGAAAAACCAAGGTCTTGTGTACACATTGGCGTGCACATAAAATATCCCTTGGCAGTAGGAATTTGATATAAGATTAGGCAAAATATTTTTTCTGGTATGGTGTTCTATGATCCAGTTTAGGACTAGAGTAGGGCGTTAGACCCCATGGCCATTTCATTTCATTTCATAAATTTCAATGCGGAATGGCTTTAAAAATTGAATAAATTTAATATGCCAGTGGGTAATGTGTGAAACTGGTGATAGTAATAATGTTCGTCTACTATTCACTTGATTTGACATTAATTTGTTGTTTATTTCTTGTCATGTTTGTCTTGTCCGCGGGTTTGCGGTTTGGGTTTGCGTAACCGTATGTAGAGCGGACCTCAAGTGACTAGTAGTTCGAGAATAAATAGGATCAACATGATTAGATTATAGCTTTTACTCCCCCATACGCCTCATGCTTGAATATTGACATTATTCAAGATCGTACATTTCTAATTATACCGAAATCAGCCACTTCAGATGTTAACCACTTAAAATGTCAAATACCACTAGTCGGTTTATATTAAAATTTATATCCACTGACTTTAAAATCAACAATAACTACGTTAGCTGAAACTTGGCGGTGCTGATTCCTTTCTTTATTATAGCAATCTAGTTCAGCAAAACCTAACACGTTCCTTCATCCGATTGATCGCATTCTTGACAAAAACTTGTTCAAACTTCAAAGAATTTTAAAATTGTCATAATATCTGAAGATTCCAAATGTTAAATAGTGTATTAATAGTTTTTACACTGCTTCAGTTGGGAAGCAGTGAGAACCTTAGCCATCCGCGGGGCATACCAGCATCAAAAGCCTCGTTTTATCGACCAGCTGAGACATTTCGATGTATTCAGAGTGGTAAAACAATACCGTTTGAATATATCAATGATGATTATTGTGACTGTGAAGATGGCTCTGATGAACCAGGAACATCAGCATGTCCTATGATGAGATATTACTGTGAAAATCTAGGGCATAAACCGGAATACATCTTGTCTTCAAGAGTTAATGATGGAATTTGTGATTGCTGTGATGGGTCAGACGAATTTGAAGGCGAGAAGATTCAGTGTCTTAATTTCTGTGAAGAAATCGGTAGAAAAGACCGCGAAGAAAAGGAAAAAGAAAAGAAATTACAAGAGGAAGGCTCCAAGATAAAACTGAACTACATTCAACAAGGCCAAAAAATACGAGAGGAGAAGAAAGCTCGCCTGGACCAAGTCGAAAAGGAAAAAGATGAGATGACCGAGATAAAAAGTGATTTAGAGAACAAAAAAACTGAGGCAGAAACACCAGAAAAAGAAGCCAAAGAGCGACATGAAAAAGCCTGGGAAGAAGAAAAAGCGAAGAGAAAAGCAGAAAAGGAAAAACAAACCGCTCTAATTGTGTTTGATGAGATTGATTCTAATGATGATCAGCATGTTGAAATGGGAGAAATAATGGCACATTCTGAATTTGACATTGATGCAGATGGAACTGTCAGTCATGATGAAGCTAAGGAATATTTAGAAGAATTGGAAAGAGTTGGAAGAGACGACTTTATAGAAAAAATTTGGCCCAACATCAAAGAAATATTTAAAAGCAAGAAATCAGATTCTGAAGCTAAGGGTGACAAAGACAGCCAATCAACAGAAGAAAAAGTGCCAGATTTGACACCACCTGTTGCAGATGATGATGAAGATGATTATGATGGTGATGATGATGAAGAAGATGTTGATAAACAAAGAGTATCTGAAAATCAGGATGTTGAAAATAAAACACCTGAAGAAGATGAAGATAAGATGCCTGACTATGACGAAGAAACTAAGCAACTAATTGCAGCAGCTGATGATGCTAGAAATCAATTTAATGATGCCGATAGAAAACTTAGGGATGCAGAAACTGAAATGAATAACTTAAAAAGTTTCCTAGATCTTGATTTTGGGCACCAAGATGTGTATGCAAGTTTAAAAGGTCAATGTTTTGAGATGACTGATAGAGAGTATACATATAAACTTTGTCCATTTGAAAAAGCATCTCAAAGACCAAAAAGTGGTGGTACTGAAACAAGCTTAGGTGTTTGGGGTCATTGGAGTGGTGATGAAACTAATAAGTATTCAGCCATGAAATATGAAAAAGGTCAGAATTGCTGGAATGGTCCTGATCGATCTGCACATGTTATATTACAGTGTGGAATGGAAAATATTCTTCTGTCGGCATCAGAACCAAGTCGATGTGAATATCAGTTTGAATTTGCTACACCAGCCTTTTGTTCTCAAGAAGACCCAAATGCAAATAAAGAGACACATGATGAACTTTAGGGGTGAAAAATGTTAAAAGCAGTTACATCAATATCGTGATACAGGTACCCGAAGTCAGTCTACAACTGTATTTAAAAAAAATTATACATACTTTTTTTTTGTTTTGTTTACCTTCAGTGAGATGCTGCATAAAAATCAAATGAGTGGAAAATGTCTTGCACTTAATGAAGAAACATTTATTACTTATTAGACTCCCAGAAAATAAATGTTAAATTAATTTTATGTAATTTAATATGAATTAATAATCACCAAACTACTAAGAGTAATTGTTTGTACAATGGTTTTCACTTAAAATCACTCCCAAAAGATCTTGATAGGTTAATATCCTATACATAACACCTGATACCATTTGTCACTAGGTATATCTGTGAGAGAGATGTCCTGTGGCAGTTTAAAATACTTTAATATTCTTAACATTCAGTCATCCATGCACTGGCTTTATTAAGATGTTGACCCAAATTTCTGTAGCCTATTTTGCATGAGTTAAAACTAATTATAGGCTATTGACTATAACTAATTATAATGAAATGAAATGTAGGTTTACATCCTGCTTTTCTACACTAATTATATTGTGAAAATGTGTACAAATTGTAAAAATAACCCCCATCTATCTTAGTCTTGGCGCTTGAAAGTGCTATAATATGTCATGAAAACTCATTGATCATACTGGACATTAGTGACAACTTGTAACTTACTTTAAAGGGGCAATAACACTCTTGCTGGCTCGGCAGCTCCAGAAAATAAATAATAGCCTTCGATGTTTAAGTGTCCTACCTGTTGTGTAAATTATCCATTACATCCTATTTTACTTTTCCAGGGGGTTCGAAAATATTTTAAAATCCAAGTCACATCTGAAAAGGTTTACGTTATGCTTTTCAAATCATTTAGTTGAATTTTTCCAATTTTTAAAATTAGGCGCGTTAAGATGAAATTTGTATCATCAATTAATTGGAATACTGTAAAATAATACAATTTGTTGACCAGAATAAAGATTGGGGAATATTTAGTTACAATAAGAGTGGTATCGAGTCTTTAAAGAGCCAAGGAAGTGAGGGGACCTAACTCTACTAACTTGCCTTATTTGCCATGAAGTGCTGACTCATGTGATGAATGGCAACTTGAGCAACAACTTGGGACTTAGTCTTGACCTGGACTCACGGTTCAGCGACTTGGGACAAGACTGAAGAAAGGGCTAATCCGATAATTTTTGGGAGAATAAAACTGCTTAATTTGTGTTAAAAATCCCTTAAAATCCTCTACTGAGCCACTAACTCAATATTTGTGATACGTTTTCAAGCAACAAAATCCTTCCAGTCTTCATATGGAAATGTAGACCGGTGTCCCATGCTGTATTATGCAGTGTATGGATAAAACCAGAGATTTTGTTCGTTATAAAAAATAAGATATTGGTGAAAGTTACCTTTTGTTATCAAGTGCAGTATATGGGGCATTCACTGTATAGACCTCTCAAGGAACGGGAATCAGTTATCCGGTCACCCAACTAAAAAGTTGACCCCAAAACTTTTAAAAAAGGGTTACGTGTCTGGTGAAACATTTTTGAAGTTCACGTCCAAAACGACTCAATATTTTTACTGTTACTGTTAGTGTTTTTATTTCATACCTACTAAGACTTTAATTTTTGAGACTCTGTTCAAATCGGTCGGGAATCGGGATAGTCCTTTTAAACTGAAGGTTTGACAACTTGTTCCCATCATGAGAATACTACATGTATACCGTATGCATCTCAATTAATGATGATCTAGCAAACTTACCTGTATCAAATATTTGTATTACCCCTAACTTGGAAGACCCCTGGTTATAATTCAAACCATGGCAGTGGCACACTCATGATTGCTTAGTAATCATATTCCTGAAGCAATTGCCAGAGAAATCCCTCTCTGCCCATTGCTAGATTGACTTTTGATTCTTGAAATTTTGAGCGAGTGTTTCTATTCTTCCCGTTTAATCAACATGACAGTCCTACGTTTAATCTGGGTCTTCCCTAAAACTTTGGACAGTAATTTAAGGTATTAATGTATGTTCGTTTCCAAACAGCATTGTTTACATTTCATTCGACTTGATTGCCTCGTTTGTCACACAATTTATAGTTTTACTGCAGTATTCTGCTATGCAGGGGTTAATTGGGCATAATAAAATCGTGAGCCATGACGTAACATATTTGGTCTAATATTGGCACTCGTTTTAAATGTAAAGCTTTTGTAAAGCAGCTAGTCATTGGTTGTTAGTCAGACTACTGACCAATCAAAATTTAAAACAACAATATCCACTCATTACAGCAGTGAGTAGTGGGATTACCGCTAATCAAACGGAACACTGCGAGGAGTACGCTTAGTAATCTGTGTACCCAGGGTTTGTTGTACATGTACAACTTGGATAGAGATATACACAGCCCCAATCGAGCAACATTTCTTTCGAGTTTTCAGTTTGGTCTTTTAGTTGTAAACAAAATGATGAAAAGTTTCAAGACTTGACTTACTCGTAACGATTTTTGACATATCGAATGCCGTATAAAGATAATATCAAACCAGCCGTAGACTTTTTCCAGTGGTTTCTGAGTGCCTGTGCGGTTTTTATGATGAAAGCCATTGTTTCTACAGAAACTGTGACAATAAAACATTAATTTTAAAATTAATATTTCTGTCGCATGTTCATATGTTTTCATCCGCAGTATCCGTCTATGTTTTTTCTTGATAAAAGAGCGAAGTAAGGGGACGTAACTTCCAATTTAGCCGGGTTCAGACCACAACATTTTTTCCTCTCACTACCTACGAGACAAACTACATGTACATGTAAAAGACGACACTGAAAACTCAAAAGAAATGTAGTTTATTTAATATTTATAATATCCATAGCGTAAAATGGCAACCGCCGGAATCTACATTTGTGAAAAATAGATTGTCGACAGGATTATAATTTTTTACTAACATGCTTAATGGACGAATTAATGACGCTGATGCTGAATAATAATATGAAAAAAAAAAAAACCAAACAGAATAACCAAACTAACTATGGAGAGGACATCTTTCACGTGTTTAACATCAACTCCTCTTAAAGAAACAACAAAATATATCTCAACCCTTTGAAGACCAAGATTATTCCATGATGTCGTATTTATTGCTATGGTTGCAATATAAGATCATACCATTTCATCTACAAGTTTATTATTATGCATAATGTGTCTATCTGTTGCCCCGTCGTCATCCACAATGAAGTATTGATTACTCGATTTAACGAGAAGGAATATAGAGATGATTTTATAATTTCCCGGCCATTCATTTCCACCACAGTCATTGTCATTAATCAATTGAGCATATTCTCTTTTGTAATACCCAGAACCCCGGGGTACATTGATTCCATTACTTATGAAATAAATAATTATACATCTAAAGTACAGCGTGAAGTTTTGAAAAGATCTATTGTTCTGATTGCCCGTGGAAGGCAATTGTATATTGATAATTATATTATACCTTGTCATCAAACTAAAATTCTGCCTCGCAAGCATTGTCTCGGACACCCAAATGTTAAATGCAGAATAAAACAACAAGCTTTTTAATAAGAAATCCATTCGATCAATATACAACCCCCAAATATAAAAGTAGGTACATCTGTATGGAAGGGTATCGCTGCCAATATTAAATGCTCTGCTAAAATGTCGTTTCCATTGATTACGCACAAAAAGCACAAGTACAAAGTCGTAAAACCGGTAATGATAAAGTTATAATACCTCTAAGGTCAAAGTTAAATGTAAAACGTTAAATGCAATATGTCAAATGACAAATATTTTATTGGAAAATGCTGTTTTTGACGAGTGTACTTCAGACATTTCCCTCATTACATTTGCGCTCTGCCACTTCTCATTTGTCGTTTACGCTTTCTACATATCATCTTACGCAGAGCATCAACTATATGAGATGCAAATATAGATATCACGTGACTTATTAACATATACGGAAACGTGGCCGATATTAACCTGGAATACAGTAAGCCCAATCTCGTTCCCAGAGGCAGCCGCGGAGCCGAAGGCCTCTGGCACATTAGACCATCCATTTTTTCCAATTTTTTTCGAACCTAAGCCCCGCCCATTCTGACCTCTGATTGGTCAATCTTTTTGGGTCGATTTGTCCAAAAAATAGAGGTCGGATCGTCGTTTCGTTTGTTGTAAAATGATCCTTGAGTCAAAGTCAACTCGCTGACATAAAAATTGGATCCTAAACGAACAAATTCAAGCTTTTGTAAAGATCTATTTTTCTATTGGTGGGTATATTTTTAAGTGATTCGGCCATCCAGGCACGTAAAACCAGGGGCGTATGACGCAAATAAACGAGAAATTTCGCGCGTAGGAATTACATGTCATTTTCCGGGAAAATGGCTACCTCGATTCACCAGAGAAATTTCTTCAAAAATTTTTTCTGGTTTCGAGATTGACAGTAAGCCAGCACACGATAGCGTTATGCACGCTATAGAATTTTTATTTACCTTGAAAAAAATACACGGTCAAATTTAGATGGTACTAAACTACATTACCATGATTACGGAGAGGGGGGTATGTCGTGTCAAAACCCCAGTCATAATACGATATCATGTTACATATACCAGTAAAAAGCACGTCCATATGCAATGCATACCCTCTCAAATTTAGATGGTACTAAACTACATTACCATGATTACGGAGAGGGGGGTATGTCGTGTCAAAACCCCAGTCATAATACGATATCATGTTACATATACCAGTAAAAAGCACGTCCATATGCAATGCATACCCTCTCCTTTCTCTAAGTAACCGGGGGGGGGGGGGCAAGTGGTCTAGGGTGCCGCGCTTCGACCTTTAGCTGACCGGTCACCTCTGGCTCTGGCTTGCGGTTGTTGTTTCGATCCCTGGTGTGAGCGTATGTGGTATGGAGATAGGGGCGCCGTCTCAACCCAGTGTGTTTCCTCAGGGCACTCCGGTTTCCTCCCACTGCTGAAGTCACCTACGCGCAAGCGAATTATTGAAATTAAATTAAACCATATGTTAGTCCCGAAATGACCTAGTTTGCGTCGAGCAGACGTTAAACCCCATCTCTCTCTGTCTCTTTATGTAGCCTAGATGTATATTAATTATTTATTTGGCACAATGATTAATTAGCCTGTACTAAAATTTAGAGAGAGGGCGTTGGAGCGATGGCGAGGGTTTAAACTGTCAAAATACATATGGAAATTATGTTTCTGTGGCTTTTTGAATCCATCAGTTATGTCCTTGCACATTCATAATTACTTACTTTAGAGAAAGAAAAATCCTTTTTGGCTGTTGGAATTCGATGTAAGGGTAGGCCGTAGTGTCGTCCAAGGGCGTCCATAAAGGGAAAAAATGCGTCCGACTGATAAACATATCCCTAATACGAGTTTGGGGTTGGATGGTCGAAGGGTTAGTAGGTACGCGCTGTATCATAAAGCCTGTCATTGAGTCAACTGGTGTGGTTTCAGATCCCCGGTTGTACGTGACAAGGAGTAGGGTCGCCTGTCCAGCCTCGTGGGGTCTTTTCTGGGACCTCCGGTTTCCCCCCACTGCTAAAGACCCCAAGCGAATTATTGAAATAAAATTAAACGCTATGTTAGTCCCGAAATGACCTAGTGAACGTTAAACCCAGTTCCCCCCACCGAGGTGAAATCGCAGACAATGTAAATATCTTATGGTATGCTGGCTTACTGTATGCTAAGTTGATATCGCCCTCGTTTCCGTGTATGTTAATAAGTCACGTGGTATCTACATTTGCTTATAATGTAGTTGATGCTCTGCGTAAGAATATGTAGAAAGTGTAAATGACAAATGAGAAGTGGCAGAGCGCAAATGTAATGAGGGAAATGTCTACACGGACACACGTCAAAAACAGCATTTTCCAATAAAACATTTGTCATTTGACGCATTGCATTTAATTTTTTACTTTTAACTTTGGCCTTAGAGGCATTTTGACTTTATCATTACCGGTATTATGACTTTGTACATTGCACTTTTTGCACGTAATCAATGGAAAAGACATTTTAGCAGAACATTTAATATTGGCAGCGATACCCTTCCATACATCTTAAGATTATCTGACACGTGTTAAAACGGTTTGGGTTTTTTTCGTTAAATATTAAATCGACGGTGTTATCGGTTGGATGATGTGACCATTTTGCTTATTGTATTTATAGCCTATAGTCACAGGCCACGGATTTTTTTAATTTATGAAATCTACATGTATTAATAGCAAGTGAATATTCTGCGAACATCAGATTAACCATTGCGATAAAATAAATTCGCTTGGAAACTAATAATATATATGGTCGGTAAATTCAGTTGAAGCATTTTATTAACCGTTAAAGTCTGTAAGTGTAACTCAATGACATCGCAGTCTTCCACACTGCAAACACGACATTGATCGATTTAAGTCACCGTTGTCTTACCGTGAAAAGATGAGTTTCTGATACCCAATATTTAAGACAAAATAAAAAAAAAATGGCACACAAATGAAAAATCGCGTGCCAGAATGCTTTCGAGCGCCATTCGAAAAGAAGCGATTCAATGGATGAGGCTAAACATATCCCGTAGGAGAATACAACCGGTGTAGACTGGAATAACCAGATGCCAAAGACTGCCTTTCTTATTTCGCTGAGCACAGACTGGAATAATCACACGCCAAAGACTGCCATTCAATTTGGAGCAAAACCCGTTAGAAATTACAACAAAAACAGAAACGACCGAACAATCAATGTAAATCATATTTATATACATTCATATTACATTATTAATATATGCGTTGAGTTGTGGTCCATTTGTGTCCATGCCCACTTGCCAAAGAATAGACACCTGGACCTGGCCCGTTTAAACATAACTAAAAAGATAGGCTGGCACTGCCAGGCAGGATACGCCCACATTTTTGAGAGATCGATAGAGAACAAGCAATACCGAAAGTGATTTTTCCTACATCATTAAGTCCTGTATTTCATACTGTATTGGGAGCAGCCATTTTGTTGGTTAGTTCCAGTCTGATATTCATGAAATTCGAAGCTGACAATGATTATGGTGTGACGGTACACAACCTAGAAATGTTACTTTTCGTCAAAATTGGATAAGAATTGTGACCTGTAGAGAGTGCACAATCATGATATACCATATTTTTACACTATTCGCGTACAAACGGTGACCATTTCGTGTGGCAATTTTGGTACGATTTTCACGAAATTCGAACTCAACCTTCCTTACGGTGCAACAGTAATATAATCAGAGTTTTTTTTTATAAATCAGATAATAATTGTTCGAGAGATAGACAGAGAACAAGCAATACCGAAAGTGATTTTTCCTACAATCAAAGGCCATAGTTCATTAAGTTACAATTTGATATGCGCAAATATCGAAAAGAATAAAGATCTTTAGGTTATAAACAAGCATTTCAGGTTTCATCAAAATCGAATTAAAAATTGTGACCTCTACAGGGTCCACAACTTTGATATACCATATTTTCACACTGTTCGCGTACAAACGGCGGCCATTTTTTCTGGCAATTATGGTCCGATTGTCTCGAAATTCAAACGCAACCTTCCGTAGGGTGTAACGGTGATAGAGTCAAACGTTTTTTTAAATCGGATAATAATTGTGACCTCCAGAGGGACCATAGGTGATTTTTCGGACAATCAGGGGCCATAATTCAGGAAGTTACAATCCGATATGGGCAAATAACGAAAGGAACCAAGATGGTTATAACCATGCATTTCAAGTTTCATCAAAATCAAATTAACATTGTGACCTCTACAGGGTCCACAACCATGATATACAATTTTTTAACAGTATTCGCGTACAAACGGCGGCCATTTTGTATGGCAATTTTGGTCCGATTTTCCCGAAATTTGAACTCAACCTTCCTTACGGTGTAACGGTAATATTATCAACCGTTTTATTAAATCGGATAATAATTGTGACCACCAGAGGGACCACAAGCTAAAATAAGGCGATTTTGCGTATAATAAGGGGCCATAATTCAGGAAGTCACGTTCCGATATGCGCAAATATCGAAAGGAACCAAGATCTTTGGGCTATAACCATGAATTTCAAGTTTCATCAAAATCGATTTAAAAATGTGACTTTTACAAGGTCCACAAACCATGATATACAATTTTTTAACAGTATTCGCGTACAAACGGCGGCCATTTTGTAGGGCAATTTTCATCCGATTTTCCCGAAATTCGAACTCAACCTACCTTAGGGTGTAGCGGTGATATAATCAAACGGTTTTTTAAATCGGATTATAATTGTGACCTCCAGAGGGACCACAAACTAAAAAGGGTGATTTTTCGGACAATCAGGGGCCATAATTCAGGAAATTACATTCCGATAGGTGCAAATATCGAAAGGAACCAAGATCTTTGGGTTATAAATATGCATGTCAAGTTTCATCAAAATCGGTTCAAAATTGTGACATCTATAGGGTCCACAAGCTAAAAACGTGATTTTTCGTACAATCAGGGGCCATAATCCATGAAGTTTTCATCCGATACATGCCAATATCGAAAGGAACCGAGATCTTATGGGGATAAACCTATATTTTAAGTTTCGTCAAAATCGGATAAGAAATGTGACCTGTAGAGAGTCCACAAACAAATTGTGGACGGACGGACGGATGTCCGGACGGACGTCCGGACGGACAGGGGCGACGACAATATACGTCCACATAAAAATGTGGGCGTATAATGACCATCGATTGAACGTTGTGAAAATATCGAATTTCGACAGTAGCTGTCATATTGCGAGTAGAACATCTCGTATCTACTGGAATGATTTTAAAGTCTCTAAATCAATATCCTCCAAATTCTTCGACATTGAAAACACAAATTATTTGTCAATTTAAATCAAAAATGATGTCGTACGTAAGCCCATAAGGGTCAATCATATGAAAAAAAATATATTCTGACTATCTTGTAATATCAAGATAGGCTATCTAGCCATTTTTTATACCTATCTTGTAATTACAAGATAGCCATTTCTTTCTAACTATCTTGTAACTGCAAGATAGCATAACTAGTCGGGGGGGGGGGGGGGGGGGTTAACGTCCACTCGACACAAAATAGGTCATTTCAGGACTAACATGTGGTTTAATTTTATTTCAATAATTCGCTTGCGCGTAGGGGTCTTTAGTAGTGGGATGGGGGTTGGATGGGCGACTGGTTAGCCATTGAGTCAACTCACGTGGTTTCGAATCTCCGCTGTACGTGACAAGGAGTAGGGTCGCCTTTCCAGCATCGTGGGTTTTCTCCTCTTTCCTGTTTCCTCCCACTGCTAAAGACCCCTCCGCGTAAGCGAATTGTTGAAATGGCTGTGTTAGAGCCATCTTGTAATAACAAGATAGCTATCTTGTTATTACAAGATAGGTTATTTTAGGCTATCTTGTAATTACAAGATAGTCAGATTTTTTTTCATTCTTCATTTGATTGACCCTTATGGGCTTCCGTAATGTTGTGATCCTACTGGGAAAAGATTATACTCCGCGCAGTGTTTCGTTTGATTAGAGGTAATCCCAGAGAGGGATTTCTCGGGCCATAGCTTCAGGAATATGGGAAAAGATGAGCTTCTGATGTCCAATATTTAAGACAAAATTAACATTTTACCATTGGGACTCGAAGAACGAGGCTAGACATATTCCACAGGTCATGTAAAACGGTGGCCTCATATTATTATCAGGAGGTGTAGATCAGAATAACCAACCGCTAGAGATTGTCATTCGATTGAGATTTCTGGCGTTATTAGCCGAAAATAACTGATTTGAAATTATTAAATGCGCTGCGGCCCATTTGTGTCAATTTGTTATTACAAGATAGGTTATTTTAGGCTATCTTGTAATTACAAGATAGTCAGATTTTTTTTCATTCTTCATTTGATTGACCCTTATGGGCTTCCGTAATGTTGTGATCCTACTGGGAAAAGATTATACTCCGCGCAGTGTTTCGTTTGATTAGAGGTAATCCCAGAGAGGGATTTCTCGGGCCATAGCTTCAGGAATATGGGAAAAGATGAGCTTCTGATGTCCAATATTTAAGACAAAATTAACATTTTACCATTGGGACTCGAAGAACGAGGCTAGACATATTCCACAGGTCATGTAAAACGGTGGCCTCATATTATTATCAGGAGGTGTAGATCAGAATAACCAACCGCTAGAGATTGTCATTCGATTGAGATTTCTGGCGTTATTAGCCGAAAATAACTGATTTGAAATTATTAAATGCGCTGCGGCCCATTTGTGTCAATTTCTAGATCCTAAATATTAGTAATTTAGCTGCTTTAAACTGATAAATGAGTTGAACCTATATAACTAAAAATATGGATTATAACTCAAAATTGATCTAATTCAATTACTATTGTTTTTTGTTATCTTGTTGTGAAAGTATGAGATCCTAATATCCAATATTTAAGACACAATGACCATTTTAAATTAGTATACCACGGAAATAATGGCACCACCTGTAATAAACAATAAAATCATATCAATGCGGAAATAATTGAAATTGCATAGCTAACTCATAACATAGTATTTTTCAAAACCCGTTTGGAATAGAGCTATATTCCGTTTAAACTAGAACTGGCTGAGAGCAGATAAGTCTATCATTAATAATCTGCTTCAAATTGAAGCGCAAAAACGCTGGTGACAATGTGACATTGATAGAATTGTAAATGAACACCTTATTCACGAAGGTGAATGACTGCCATCAAGGAAGCAACAAATCTAGAAGTAATCAGAATTCCTACCAAGGAATTTCTTTAACGCCCACACTTGGTAACGTATTTGTAAAAGTTCTCGAAACCAGTCCGTCGTCACTATACTGTAATAATTGGACATTTGGTTGTTAGTCCTATCTACCGTAGCGATGTGTTAAAGTTACACTTGGAATGTGTTTAACCAGTTCTATCACATTATGTAATAACGATTGACGCCAATATTGTCATTTAGTTCATGTAAATTTCATAAATAAAATAAGCGTGGTTGCAGAACATACATTGTATGAAAAATGTTGACAAATTCATCCAACCTATAACATCATATTCTTGAAGAAATGGCTCAAACACTGCCAGTAGTATGGATAACGCTGTCGCTTTAATATTTAAGGAAAGGGTCATGCTGTTTTAAAACTCATTAGCAAACACTCCTGTACATTATCTGGTCTGGTCGGTATATGTTTATATTCGTACGTTTTCCCTATGACTAATCAGGGGCGGATCTAGGAATTTTGAAGGGGGGGGGGAATAAGGGCACTGACCACGGAGACAGGGCACGCCGCTGGGAGGGGGTTTTGTCCCCCCCCCCCGGCGAAAATTATCCGACATCTACATGTACTTGCATCTGTAGCCATACCAAGAGCTATTTGGCTGATATTTTCGTCTAAGTAAACGTTCGGAACGGACATATTTGGGTCTGAGAAAAGGCACTTTCAGCAGTAAAAAGGGCACTGTCGAAAATTAGGGGGGGGGGAGCCTCCCCCCCCCCCTCCTGAATCCGCCTCTGCTAATTCAAAATGTAACCTAATTCCATTTGAACTTTGAAACGTTTTTGTCCGGGGTATCAAAGTACACAGGTAATATAATAAAGGGCTAGATCTATTTCTTATGGCGAATTTAACATTTCGACAAGGTTGCTGAAAAGTAAAAAAAAAGGTTAGGGTACGTGATAGTTGGCGAGATTGTCGGTTAGGGTAAGGGTAAGGGGTGGGGTACGGGTTACGTCCAGTGTAGGAATAAGCGTTAGCCTTATTCGTATCTTGTGACGTTTGACCAAACTTGAAGTTGGCCCCCACTGCTAACGACCCCTACGCGCAAGCGAATTACTGAAATAAAATCAAAACCATGTTAGTCCCGAAATGACCTAGTTTGTGTCGAGTGGACGTTAAACCCCATTTCTCCCTCTATCTCTGAAGTTGGCCTTATGAATAGCTTAGATCTAACCACCGTCCCGGATTTTCACCTCTGGACGGAATGACTTGCATAATTTAAGCTTTGTAAGTACATGTAGTATATAAACGTGATTTGGTATGTACACCTAAGATTTATACAGTGAGCCTTACACGAGCGTGGAATTCTTTATAAAATATTTTAAAGAAATATGGCGATGTCCAGTATACTTGGATTTCTTCTGTCTTTAGACAAAACAACGATTTTTATAGCAACAGTTACCTTGTTGATAGTTGTATATATATTCTCAATGAAGGAAAGAGTCGGCATCCCCCCAGGACCTCCATTTTTACCAATTGTTGGTAATATACTCAATATGAGAGGCGCTTACGTCGGAAAGCGGTACAAATATTTTGGGGAACTCAAAGAGAAGTACGGAGACATTTTCAGATTATATTTGGGACCAAAATTAGTGATCGTGTTAAACTCATTTGAAACTGTAAACGAAGTGTTTGTTAAGCAAAAGGAAACGTTCGCCGCCAGACCAACAGAGCAACTGTGGGGAATTAATCTAGCGACTAAAAACGGAAGAGGCATAATTTGGTCGAATGGAGATGAATGGAAGACAGTCCGCAGAACGTCCCTACATGCTCTTCGTGATCTGGGTGTTGGTAAATCATCAATAGAAGAAAAACTCAAAGAAGAAGTATGTGCACTATTAGACGCACTATCAGATATAGAAGGAGAACCGGTCTGTGTTCATAAGTATTTGATGAAAGCCACAACCAATATCATTTGTGGTATCGCATTTGGAACGAGGTTTGACTATAACAATACTGAATTTCTCAATGTCATAGCTTTTGTGGACAGTGCTTTTAGAAATGAAGGCGCTTTCGGACCAATTCATGTGTTACCTCTTCTACGATTCACACCTTTTTTGATGGGTTATTACAAACGATTCCAGAACATTCACGTTGGCGTAGAAAGCTTTATTCTCCGCAGAATAAAGGAACATAAAGAAACTTTTAACAAAGATGATATTCGTGATTTTATTGATGCTTGTCTAAGCAACCGAGAAAAAACTGATTATTTTGACGACCACGGTATGCTGAGAGCCATAATAGATTTATTTACTGCTGGGTCAGATACAACAGCCGGTTCATTGGACTGGGCACTGCTTTATATGATTCTCAATCCTGATATACAAAAGAAATGCCAAGAGGAGATTGACTCTGTCGTTGGTGCAAATCGTATGGTCAGTTTATCCGATAAATCAAAGCTGCCCTATGTCGAAGCTACCATCCTGGAAGTTCAAAGACTAGGAAATACAGCACCTGCATCGCTGCCGCACATGGCTAGTGAGGATGCTATGGTCAACGGATACCTGATACCAAAAGGATCTATGGTTTATGCTAATTTGTACGGTTGTCATTTAGACTCTAAATATTGGGATGACCCGAAGACCTTCAAGCCTGAAAGATTCTTGGATGAGGCTGGTAAATTGAAAAAACGCCCGTCCTTCGTGCCCTTCTCGGCCGGTTCTAGAATTTGTCCTGGTGAATCACTGGCGAGAATGGAGCTCTTCCTGTTCTTCAGTAATATTTTACAAAGGTTCACCGTAATCAAAACCGGATCTGGTGAATTAAGTACTGAAGGCTATTTTGGTATTAGTATGTCTACTCCGAAGTATTTTCTGAAACTTAAACGTCGCTAAATCAACATTCAAATAATCAACGCTGCTTGACATTTTAATACATGTACTAAGTGTATGACTACTTTTCTGGTTTGTGTAATGCTTGTTTATAAGGCATATAGAAATAGATATTTTCACTAAAATTAAACACACTTATATGGATATACTACTTCTGGGAGTGTGGGGGGGGAGAGAGAGAGAGAGAGAGAGAGAGAGAGAGAGAGATATAACGTCCAATTATATTTCAGTAACTCTCTTGCGCGTATATGGAGTCTTTATAAAGAGGGAGGAAACCGGTGGACCTAGAGATAACCCACGAGATTGGACAGGCAATCCTACTCCTTGTCCCGTCGTATTTTAACACTTCCGATTATTATTCAGATAGCCTTGAACAGAGCTTTCATATTACATCTTATTAGGGACGAACAGGAACGGCAAGCGGACCGTATCTGCTTAGAGATCGCTCCTACAGTAACTACGGTATAAGTTTGTGTTTGGGTGGTGTAGCCAGGTCATAAAATTGGGGGGGGGGGCGAATGGGGTTTGGGGGGGGGGGGGCTACAGGAACAGGAACGGCAAGCGGACCGTATCTGCTTAGAGATCGTTCCTACGGTATAAGTTTGTGTTTGGGTGGTGTAAATACGGGTCCGTAGCCAGGTCATAAAATTGGGGGGTGGGGGGCGAATGGGTTTTTTTTGGGGGGGGGGTGATTTCAAATGCGGGTGGGGTGTATTAAGCACGCGTTACACGGATGATACACTGTTAGAAAAAATCTGGTAAATTTACATGAAAATTACAGTTGCCAGTAAATTTACCATAAATAAACATTCAGCTGTAATATTACAGAGTTGTCTGTAATTGACTTTGTGTGTAACCTTACCTGAAAACAGTAAATGGAAAATATCTATGAGCTTGTTTTTTAACTTCCCAATGTAAATTTACCGCAACACAGTAAATGAACGGTTACAGTAAGTTTGTTTTTCAACTTTCCAATGTAAATTTACCGAAAAGCAGTTAATCACACATGTTTAAAAAACACAACGACTGTAACATCCACCCCTCCCGTTTCTAAGGTATTCAAAACTAATCTTGTTTGGTAGATTAACCCTGTAAGCCAACCCAACTGGAAACCACCGCTCGTCAAAGATTGTGACGTTTACAGGCTGTCAGATATAAGCTTGCTGTACTGTCTATTGAAACTGCTAAAGAGACAGCCCAGGTAGCACTGACCGATCGGTTTAATTAATCATCTTCAAGTGAGCTTGATTATGATATAATACCACATATGGCCGGAGAGTCAAAAAAAAATTTTTAATTCTTTTATGAACATAAGTAAAGAAAATTAGATATACATAACATGCAATATACCAAATTACACAAAAAGTGATTGTTCATATTATGGTTAATAAATTAGAATTAACACTATTGTAAGATAGTTATTAGGAATGGTTCGTTGCTATGGAATACTAAAATACGATAATAAGAGACAGTAAATTTACAAAATAATGTGAATAAACATAAATCTGTAAAATTACCTCCTGGCTTTGCTATTTTCAGTTCAATATTGAAATCCTACGTATTATGTAAGCATGTAGTTTTACCGGGTATTATTGTGCTTTTGATTTCATCAAAGTTTATTGTAAAAACGAATGAAACTTGGTAAATATACTTCATTTTGGTAAATATTCCGAATATTTTATGATAAAAACAAATACTTTATTTGCTGTAATTTTACTTACATTTCTAACCCGAAAGTTTACAAATTAATGCATACATTATGCAAGAGCTAAACCTCCTATTGCAGGTCTTTTTTTATATAAACTATTAATTAGACATTAATTAACTTATCCAGACCATAATCAACTCTTCGTGCCATCTTATGTAACGGATTTTCACAGGATTTGAGTCCGATCTGGGACTCAACGCTCATTGATGATTAAATTGAAAAATGGATTATCAAGAGTGTGTTTTTATCGTACCGACTTTAGTATGATGACCGGGGCTAAGCCTAACATTCGTTCGCCAATATCTCGGTTCAGAGTGGAGCAATTTGACAAAGGCTTAGTTTTTAACTATTATAGTGAGAACTGCTGCAAGCTTTTCTCATATTTCTAACCTAAAAGTAAATTTACAAAAATGTGAATAAACTTAAGATATGTAAAATTACATGCTTGCTTATTTATTTCCAGTTCAGTTTGTAAGAATATATTTTTACTGGTTTTGAATGTGTCTTTGTAAACATACACGAAACTCGATAAACATACACGAACCACCGTAAAAATACGCCAGACTTGGTAAAACAACTATATGGTGGAGAATATACCGACAAATAAGGTACAAAAATTACTGGTACTATTGTAATTTTACAAAAAATTCTAGCAGTGTACACTGAGCTAACTGGTGTTAAACACTTTTAAGTCACCTCAACCCGGGACTTGAATTGACCCACTATCGGTTAAGGGGCTATTTTAAAAGAGGGTAGTGCATTACTCAATTCTATAAATAAAATGGATTTCTTTTGCTCTAGATATCAAAGTACACCTGTGGTGAGGACCGGATTTTCACCTCTAGAATTGTATTATGCAGGTCGGGTATAAACGCAATGGTTATGAACAATAAAACGGTATGCCTCGCAGTCTACAACCTTGTACATTACAAAGAATAGATAATTCAATATTGAAATAGAATATGAATTAGGTGTTGCTCTATTGGTAATTGTATATACCATTACATTATATTAGTTTGACTACACGTGTTAAAATAGAACGATTTTTTTCATGTTTAAACAATTTGTGCATTTCGTAACATCAATATTGTCACACACTAATATGCTAGAAACAGGTCAAATAAATTAATTCGTTATCGAAGCTGCAATAATGGGATTTGACGTCATACTGTTCTGAACCAACACAATTAAAAATTGTCGACATGTCGCTAAAAGAATTTTTTGTCAACCATTTCCATGATCAAAAATCAAAAACAATTGCGGACTCCACAATCAAATTGGTTGATAACTTGACATATATTGGTGTTTATCTTGATTCAGAACTCGGCATGGAGAAACAAGTGAATGAAATGTTTAAAGCTTCATTCCTTTATTTGAGGTCCATTCGCCTTTTGACAACAAAAGATGCTATTTCGATGTTCAATCTTCTTATCAATAGCCTTCTGGTACGAATATTTTTTTGCGTCTTATTTTCACTTTTAAAGCTTGTGTATACGCGATACAGAACAACAATCTCGGTGGGACATTTTAAAATGTTATGGAATTTCGCTCTAGGAGGAACCCTATCGAAATTCAGAATTGTACGAATCACGGAGTTGTCCTATTCACGTTCAAGGTTATGACATCTCGTGAACGCGGTATGAGACAGGGTTCTTAAAGGAAGTATAAAAACAAGAGATTAACTCTATTGAATGTCCAAATGAACAATCTCTTGTTTTTATACTTCCTTTGTAATTAACTCTATGGAATGTCCAAATGAACAATTACAAATGATTTTGAACAAACACAGACAATGTTACCGCGAATGGGTGCATTGGGTAATCTGACGATCCTTCGTTTGTCTTTTTATAGTCAATAAGTCTTTTGTTAAAATGCCTCCCCCAATTGTATATTTTATCGAATACCAAACTCCAACAGAACGGAAATAATGGCCTTTCGAATTACAAATCAATCTCACAAATAAAAGGCATTAATGTTAGATCCGATACGTCATGCCACCTATATTCATTAACACTTCTTAGCATTACACTTTTCTCTAAAAATATGTTTGGTTGCCCGGAGTCCCAGTTGTCATAAATCATGCTCGTGCCATCAGACCATTTGAATACAGCACCATTTCTGAACAAACCAATTCTTAGATTTGACCCTGAAATTATTGCTGAAAAGAAATATTTTGTATAAGTCCCCTTACTTTGAATCATCAAACCGTGTGAATCCAGTAATTTTCAAAAACCAGTGTCATTTGCGTATTAGGTTGATGCTATTTTTGTACTATTTCAGCACTGGGCTATTATAGTAAGCATACAGATTTGGCATAAGTTTACTGTTCACACATCGTCCTTTGGCAAAACATCTCATCAAATAGACTGTTTGTTAGGATATTATAAACACGAATTTATGGGGGGTGAGGGTAACATTAATTAGTACACAAAGCCGTCTCGTATTGAACAGTTCAGGCCACGTGGTTTGATTGACACCCAACTTTCGTTAGCTTGAATGGTTTTGTGCGTGCTGAGTCTGCTGGCAGTATTTTCATTTATTTCTACGGACGTGTGACACATAAATAAATATTCAAATTTCCAAAACATGCCAACGTCAGACATCAACGTATTGGAATATAGAATATCTCTTCTAGTTCTACAGCAATGCCGTATAAACATTCGAGCCCCACCCATTCTTAAGAGGAAATGGAAGATAGAAGAAAAAGCCGCCACGTGGACATTATGGGCCAAAATGCCCTATATTATATGTTCCACATGCCCATAATTTTGGTCTGTTTACATGTATATTGAAAAACGCTGTCAGCAAGCACAATAACATTGAAGCAGACGAAACATTCCTCACTTTGTTGGGTGCCAATTATGCGGCACAGCACACCCTTCAGTACGAGTGAATATACGAGACGGCTTTGTTGTGTACTAAACGAAAAAAAAAAAACCCACCATATATTCGTGTTTATAATATCCTAATAAACAGTCGATTTGATCAGATGTTTTGCCGAAGGACGACGCAACAGTAAATGTATGCCAAATCTGTATGCTTTCTATAATAAAAGATAGGCTGGCAATGCCAGCCAGGATACGCCCACATTTTCGAGAGATGGGTTGAGAACAAGCAATACCGAAAGTGATTTTTCCTACATCATTAAGTCCTGTATTTCATACTATATTGGGAGCAGCCATTTTGTTGGTCAGTTCCAGTCTGATATTCATGAAATTCGAAGCCGACAATGATTATGGTGTGACGGTACACAACCTAGAAATGTGACTTTTCGGCAAAATCGGATAAGAATTGCGACCTGTAGAGTCCACAACCATGATATTCCATATCTTTACACTATTCGTGTACAAACGGCGACCATTTCGTCCGGCAATTTTGGTATGATTTTCACGAAATTCGAATAATTCGGGAAGTTACGATCTGATATGCGCAAATACCGACAGGAACCAAGATCTTTGGGTTATAACCATGCATTTCAAGTTTCATCAAGATCAAATTAAAATTGTGACCTATACAGGGTCCACAACTATGATATACCATTTTTTAACAGTATTCGCGTACAAACGGCGGCCATTTTGTCTGTCAATTTTGGTCCGATTTTCCCGAAATTTCAAACCTTCCTTAAGGAGAAACGGTGATATAATCAAACATTTTTTTTTAAATCGGAAAATAATTGTGAATTCCAGAGGGACCAGAAGCTAAAAAGGGTGATTTTTCGTACAATCCGGGGCCATAATTCAGGAAGTTACGAATCAGTGAGCTCAAATATCGAAAGGAACCAAGATCTCCGGGTTATAAACATGCATTTCAAATTTCATCAAAATCGGTTCAAAATTGTGACCTATATAGGGTCCACAACCTTGATATAACATATTTGCACACTATTCGCGTACAAATGGCGGCCATTTTGTCCGTCAATGTTGGTTCGATTTTCACGAAACTCGAAGTCAGCCTTAATTACCTTGTAATGGTGATATAACCTAACGGTTTTTTAAAATATAATTTTGTCCAATTCGTCTCAAAAAACAAACATTTTCTGCTGAACATTATTTGGGAAGGGGGGATTCATGATGATCATATTGTATGTGGCCAGTGGCTTTAACGGGCCACAACGCCATCATATGGGCTGCTATAATAGATTTTCTGGACCCCTTTTGCTGGGTGTGGGTCAGAATTCGGAATCCTGTAATGGGGTTACGAATTTCAGCCGAAAATTTCAACGGATTCACCCGACACTGTCTCCCGCAAATTTACTAATTATTAAGTCAACTGCACCCTGTTTTGGGAGATACGCCAGAATCCAAAATCAAAAATAGCTTTTATGATTTTCATTTTCGTCACTCTGTACCGATGTGTTTCGTGGCCTTCCATCACAGGAGGAATCAACTAGCGCTCCCGGCAACAAAAATGGGACATTTTGTAATGGAAATATTTCCTGCTGATTTGATATTTCTAACTTGTTAATGAACTAGTCTCATTTCTCAACTATCTTGACGATAAAATGATAATACGTTAATCAATAATATGACGATATGATAATTTCACAAGTTGATGGTTGTAAATTACTTGCAGGTGGTGGTTTTGGCCACGATTGGTTAATCGATTTATGAAATATATTATTTGACAGAGATTAAAATCAGATATTGGACTAAAGCGCATATTTGGGGTTAATTTTTCAAAAATGTCCAGGAGAGCCCCCCCCCCCCACTCCGGGCTCCTCGGTCAGTAAAAGGGGCCGCTCCGACATCCGCCCCTGGTAACAGAAGGGACAATAACAATATAACAATATATATTTAAGATTTATGGAAACCTTGTTTGATACACAGAGGTTATAAGTTCTAGAGAAGAACAAGTATATTATGTAGGTAAGTAAATTTGATGATTTAGTGTAAATAAGTACTCTAAATGAGTAAAAGGCGGCATTACGCCCTGACTGGTGCAAACGATGCACGCATCATTGAGCCAATGATCGACTTCGAGTGATGTGAAACCACATGTTGAAAGTAATCATCTTTTACAGAGTTATTAGAAGACTTTTGTAATAACTCTGTGAAAAAAAATGGTTGTTGTTATTTATTTTTATAACGTCGAATACATTAAATCTGTGATGTTACGAATAGATTGATTTAATTACATTATTTACACTTAATGGGTTAAAAATTGGTAAAAACACAAAATAATATAGTCCATATATGTCTAAAGGTACCTTTAAAATTGGTAAAATAAAAAAGGAGTTAAAAATTGGTAAAAACACAAAATAATACACGTATAGTCCATATATGTCTAAAGGTACCTTTAAAATTGGTAAAAAAAAGTAGCTTTTAACATCAAAATAAAGAGAAAGATAGAGAAATGGAGTTTAACGTCCACTCAACACAAACTAGGTCATTTCGGGACTAACATAATATGGTTTTAATTTTATTTCAATAATTCGCTTGTGCGTAGGGGTCTTTAGCAGTGGGAGGAAACCGGGGTGCCCGGAAGAAACCCACCAGGTTGAGAAGGCGCCCCTAAGGCGCAAGCCAGAAGTGACACGAAAATAAAAAGTCACTTAAAACCAATCTGATTAAAATATTAGACCCTTTTTTTTATACTTTCGATGGCCTACACTATACGAAGATCTGAGCAGCCAGTTGTACTGGGAGGTCGCATTAGGGTTCATACGAGCAGCCTTTGACCTATGACGTCAGACATTGATTAATTTATCAACGTTGAAGATCCTATGCCATGGGTTTACCGACAGTTCAGTGTAGAGCGCGTCAAGAACACGTCGTAACAGACCGTTTCAGTGGCTAATTCCTCACACCACCTAGAACGCCAGTTTCATTATAATATAACAACTGTTCAAGATCATTGTGTTGTGAAGAAAAGTTAAACGCAATTTTGTATTATAAAAACGGAACGAAATAGGACCTGTATTTTAATCAGATTGCTTTAAAACACACTTTTAACATCGCTGTCGGTGGTATAGTCTATTTTATTAATCATTTAAATATCACATTGACGGACTGCGACACGCACGATACTAGATCTTCCGATCTTTGAAATATCTTTCCGTGTTTATAGTAATTATAGCCACAATTCTAACCCTAACCATACCCCAAACCCTTCAGAATAGTTTTAGATAAACCTAACCCTAACCCTAACCCAAGGGAAAATATTTCATAGATCGGAAAGATCTAGTATTGTGCCTGCAGGACTGTTCTTTATATAAACGGGGGGTTGGATGGCCGAATGGTTAGCAAGTGCGTGCTGTATCATAAAGCCTGTCATTGGGTTAACTGGTGTGGTTTCGAGTCCCCGGTTGTACGTGACACGGATTAGGATCGAGGGTCCATCCTCGTGGGTTTTCTCCGGGTCCACAGGTTTCCCTCCACTGCTAAAGACCCCTACGCGCAAGCGAATTATTGAAATAAAATTAAACCATATGTTAGTCCCGAAATAACCTAGTTTGTGTTTGTCAAGTGAACGTTAAACCCCATTTCTCTCTCTCACTCTTAATATAAATACAATAAATAAAACGTCGTATATCAACAAAATAATCGCATGGCTGGGACGTCGGGCTCAAAGGAATATCACTAAGTATATCACTGTGATATAATAATCTGTAAAGACCTCATACATACTTACGCGACATTGAATAGATATAATTATTAATCATGGAAGTTACATATTATTCAGAATCCACTTTTAGTAAATGACCCTTTTCAAGGTCACATGTATCAACTGAATCTGCTCGGTTTAAGGCCAAATTGTAGAACTTGATGCATTTGGTAATGTTGACCCAAGAAAGTACCGTAAAATGGGGTGGACAATTAACTGAAATAAGAAATATAATTCTGTAATAACTATATTATTATAAAACCTGACAATCAGACTGGTTGATGACTGTTTTGTTGTGTGGTCGACGGCCTACTGTAAAACAAAGCAGAGAACATAATTATTATACAATTGAAATAGAACTTTTACGTGTAAGAGTACCATGGACATACTACATTTTACACCAAGAAATGAAATGGGAGTTTACATCATACTGATCTGCTCCAACTAGGCTAATGAAAACGGACATATACCATGCAGTGTGTTATAAAGGAAATTTTGCGCCATGGCCTACTCTTATTTCGAATTCTAACTGTCTACAAGGGACATCGAATTTTTCGTCCCATCCGAACGACTCTATACATTGTACCTTGGGTGGCCGAATGATT
Source organism: Patella caerulea (assembly GCA_036850965.1). Taxonomy (NCBI): domain Eukaryota; kingdom Metazoa; phylum Mollusca; class Gastropoda; family Patellidae; genus Patella; species Patella caerulea. The sequence goes on from JAZGQO010000011.1 coordinate 23,686,903, forward strand.
AGCACGTTGTAGCATAAGGTCTCTCGTAGTCTGTTATCATCCAAACAAATGTGCGTTGAAGACTAGGGGGTTCTGGATGACCAAGACTAGGTCTCTCATTGAGTCAACTGGCGTTGTTTCGATTTCCCGCTTGTACGTAACAGGGAGTAGAGTCGCCTGTCTACCTTCGTGAGTTTTCTCGGGTCTTCCCACTGCTTTACCCCTATATACGCGCATATGTCGAGTGAAGGTTAAACCCCATTTCCCTCTCTCTCTCACTCTCTCTCTCTCTCTCCCACACACACACACTGAACAAAATCCCTACAGACAAAACCCAATTTGCAATTCAGACTCTCTTTTAGTGGCATGCATATTAATATTAATATGCGAAAGGGAGACTTTCAATCGATTGTGATGGGCTTTATTGTTTCGTCAACACCATACTTTGGTCATTTTGAGACCAAATAATCTCAATTTTATTTCTATAGAGTTACGAGTATAGATCGACGTGGCGTTTCTAATCATTTATCTTCGAGTTTCAAATGCCAAGAGTTCTTTCAAGTCCCGGCTTATGTGTATACGGCTGGCCCACACGGTGCTGAACCCGAGACTTTGTTGATGAAAGAACAGACCCCTAACCGTTCGAATACACGCCCCCCCCCCCCCAAACTGAAATAAATAAAACTTACCGTATTGGTCCCAGTAGGTAGAATCTGTAGAATTAATCCAGTTACTTTTATCTCCAGCAAACGTTTGGTGTCACTTTTGTATAAAAACGAGGCACACTGCACAGTTGAACAAAACATAGCACAATGAGTGCGTGATTTTACCGGAAACAAATCTAAATTTGGATCAACTTTTCCTGACAGTCTCAGTTGATAAATACTATTTTTTGACGATAAAGTGGCATCAATGCACCATAGCACCAAGAAAACCTGATAAATCTCCATTTCACAAGACGCTTTTTTATTCGAACAATGTAGACAGTAAACGGCGCTCAACAATCGAAAAACATCTTTGACCATATGAGTAGTTACATTAAAAGCTTCGTGTAATTTATATTGAAGGATTCGTCCTTGAATTGATCCATGGCGATTCGTGTGTTGACATGTGTATACTGAATCAATTCTTTGCACTCTTCTTTGTTGCCGTTTTTTTCGGAAATATTGGCTTTGGATCTTGCTCTCGGCTTTGGACATTAAACAAACAACTTCCGTTTTCGACGGAGTAATAAAACATATTTGTTTTTAATGAAAATAAACCTCATAGCTTACTAAATAATTTCATAGAATTAAATATATGAAGATAGTAACTATTGCAAATAATTTTTTTTTAAATCGTGACACAACATAATATGAACTAAGAATAAAGTTTCCCCTGGAGTGTAAACCTTTTCTCCGCTGTGTAAACCTTTCCTCCGCGGTGTAAACCTCTTCTCCGTGGTGGTAAATCCTATGATTTCCGCACGAAGAAAAGGTTTACATCGCGGAGAAAACTCTATACCGCAGGGAAAAGGTTTACATCGCGGAGAACAGGTTTTACATCGCGGAGAAAACTTTATAACAAGGAGTTTACACCGCAAACAAAAAGTTTACACCGCGGAGAAAAGTTTTTTCATGTTTGTTTGATTTATCATAGTTTTCACTGCGATTTCTCATATGAGGTAAATTACAAGAAAAGGGTATAAAATCAACATATGGCACTAAAAGGCCACCGCACACCACTCACATGACAACATGTTTTGTTATTTTGTTTAGCGTTTTCCGAGATTCTGTCATTTCAAACGATTCCACATGAAAATAGTGTTCGTTCTTATAAAGAGAACAATGAAGTAAAGATTCCAAAATAGCCTTAGAACTGAGGAAAGGAATGCCCAGTTATTATATATAGTTGTGTGTGGGTGAAGCAGTGACGGATAGAGGCCAAAGTCGCCAAGAATCCGTTACTAAAATAACCACTTCAAAAGTACAGTTCTCAACATAATTATATCATCACAGGCTTACTAAGGCTTATTTTACGTGCATACCGATTTCATTTTAATGTGTCTGCTGATAGAGAACGGTTTTAGATGTGTCATTTTTCCCTTGAATTTGTTTTTCTGACTTCGAAGAATATGAACGTAATAAAATTTAGTCGTGCAAGTGCTGATCCAGGGACGGCGTCAAATTGATATTGTACGCATTTGTCTAAATGTGTGTTCACTAATCTTATTCTTTGGATTATCGATGTACTCGCGCAAAAAAAGTCCACTTCCGCTATTATTGGATGTTTACAAAAAGACACAGTATGTAATGTAAATTTCAAGTTGCCCGCTTTATCGTTTTCCCTTTATTGTTTTGTAGGTTAATGCTATGTATTGTCTCAAGCAATTAAGATATTATCGTCCATGTATTGTCTCAAGCAATTAAGATATTATCGTCCATATCGATTTACTCCAGAAGATAAAACATTTAAAAATGAGAGTCAACATTATTTATTTGCCCATTAACATACCCACCTTTTATCGCCAACCTTCCACGAATTATTTAATTGTTAACTAAATATACACATGAAAACGTTATTATTTATTTCATCGCACAAGCCCAGTACAACAAATATAAAGAATGCACAAAACAATCGGTAATTAGGTTTTTACGGACGAGATTAAAAGTCAACTGTATTCTTCTAAAACATCATATTTATCTTCACTCACCCGGTTTAATGATGTTATCAGAGATGCGAGAAGAATGTGGCGGGGAGCGGAGAGAAAGTGAAAAATATCTTACCTTACAGTTCACATAACACGCAAAACTGAAGTGGAATTACAAACTACTGTAATAGTATTTTATAGAGAAAAGATCTTGACCTGCCGAAATGACCAATAGACAATTTTCTAAATAACCAACTCTACTAAACAGACAACAATTTGTCTCTTCTTTACCAACCCATATTTCTTTTAGTCAATTAGCCGACCGATTTGTCAATCATTTTAATGATAAAATAATGAAGATGAGAACAGATAAGACAGATATCTTAAAGTTTCAAGCTTCCCTGAGAAAGTCAGAAAATTGTCTTAAAGAAATTCGTTCATGGATGACAGTCAACAGTTTAAACTTAAAGGATGAAAACACCGAATTCAGTCAAAAAAAGTTGCCTCCAGATGTGTCGATCACAATTGGTGATGTGGTAATCGGACGAAATGATAACGCAAAGAACTTGGGCTATATCTTTGAAAAACAACTCTCCAACAGAGACCTCGTAAGCAAAATCAATTTCCAGTTGAGAAATATTTGTAAGAGCAGAAAGTGTCTGAATAGGGACTGTGCCATCAGCACAGTTACTGCGCTTGTAACCTCCCATCTAAGACTACGCTAATTCATTTTATTTGGAACACCGGACCCAGATTTACACAAACTACAGGTTGCACTGAATAATGCAGCTCTGATTATATGTGGAGCACATCAGACCCTATATGAAAGATCTCCATTGGCTACCAGTACAACACTGCATCTCTTTTAAAATACTGTACAACACATACAATTCGCTATGCCCTGATTCCCATCCAGTCTATCTGAAAGAACTTCACACATATTACCCCAACGAACGATCTAATCTGAGATCAGCCGATGACAGAACTTACCCTTTGATCCATAAATTTAACAAACGAGTTGGCTAATTCTCATACCCCTGTAATTCTGCAAAACTCTGGAACAATCTACCTGTAACGATTAGACAATCAAATTCATATTATATAGCGTAAACTGAAAACTAATCTTTTCGGACAGTGTTATGATTAGTCTTGCGACGCGCTTAGGAACATTTTGATATGTTGTCGCCCCTTTCCACAATTTGTTTGTGGACACTCTAGAGGTCACAATTCTTATCCTCTTTTGACGAATCTTGAAATAGGTTTACCTCCATAAGATCTCGGTTACTTTCGATATTGGCACTTATTATAACGTCATCTATTATAATTTGACGTTTATAGCTTGTGAACACTCTAGCGGTCACAATTTTTATTCGATTTGGATAAAACGTGAAATGTGTGTTTATTATAACCCAAAGTCTCGGTTACTTTTGGCATTCCCACTATATATCGGACCGCAACTTGTAAAAGTTGATATTCCCACAATATATCGGACCGTAACTTGCAAAAGGATGTAAGTTTTTTGACTCACTAGAAATGATTTTAATGAAACTTCACACGTATGTTTATCTAAAGACCTCCAATTTTTACGATATTTGCACTTAACTTTGGGGACTATGGACCCCCGATTGTACAAAAGGTCTCATTGTTTTTCTTAGATGTTTCTCTGTCCATCTATTGCGAAATGTGGGCGTATCTTGGATGGCAATCGCTTGTTATATATGTATACGCTCCCCTTTATTTTTTTGCATTATAATTAGGTATATATATATATATATATCTATATATTATTCGCGAAGAGGGGTTTTACATATGCCAAGCCTGTATCCCAATCTCATTCAGATATATTGAATAAAAGTATTATTTAAAAGGCAAATATATACAGAAAATCATTCATTACACTTATAGCATATTCTGTGACCCTTTCCGACATTGTTGTTAAAAACTCGCATCGATTCATTTCTACATGTTTGATAGTAAAAAAACTCTATATAGACTTATCAGCTGTTCCTGATATGGGTGTATTATATTGTCGATTATAAGTCATGCCTCGAGCAATTTATGGCACATTTCATTAGTAAATAAAAACGTTTACACAATATTCAATACAATAAGACACAACTCAAGATCAAAGTAAACTTGGGAATTGCATGACTAATTAATTCATGGTATACACATTTCTGTATAATTGTTTAACAATAAAATAAACAAAATGTTGAGAATTCATACAGGACAATGCTTTTGATGGCAGTAAGTAAGTTATTGCATATAAACGCCCACGTGGAGCAACATACAATTACAAAATGAAAGAAAAAAGTCACACTAGAACAAATATAAATAAACATTGATAAACGTTGCCTTGTTCACTACTGATTCACGTGCTGTTGTATTATTCCCCGGTGGCTGAAGTTTGGGAGAGAGAGGGGGGGGGGGTCGCCTCTAGAGCTGCGAATTTATGAGACTAAGTTATTCTAAACCGGTTTTTTTACGAAGGTTCCAACTCTGTGTGGTTCCGGGCTTTTGCGGGGGGGGGGGGGGGGGCGTTCTCGAGATATGGGGGGGGGGGGATCAATGTATACAATTGGGCGAAATGTGATTATGTTGAAATAAATGATGATCATATGTTATATATTAATAAGACATTAATTTCTAGGACTGCTCATCTCTAAATAAGTGTTTATGGTGCCCCTGGGCCACTGTTTTGATTTGTGGTGAGGTGAGGTGGGAGGTTACAGGTGTGCATGTGTTGAATTGGCGGGAAATGAGTTCAGTGATTAAAATGATGATTTTCTTAGAGCTTGATGAAACATCTCTAAGAAATATTGTTTCAAATTTCCGTTGTGTGAGGATGCTTGTCGAGGAAGCGGTGAAGGGGGGCAACCTTTTTTTTTTGAGGACAGAAATCGTAAGGGGCTAAATCGCTAATATTTGGGATCTTTAAAATCGACATAAATGAGTCTTAACGCATAATATGATAATGTAATATGAATGTATATAAACTGATTTACACTCAATCGTTTATGTTTTTACTCTAATTTCAAAACAGTTATGTCCGGTGAAATACACAGAAGTACCAATCGAAGGGCAATCTATAGCGTCTGGTAATTCCAGTCTACATAGTATTTATTGCTCATGCTCTCCAGATAAGAAAATGGGTCACCGTTTGACATGGCTTGTGGAATATGTCTAGCCTCGTTCTTCGAGTCCCTTGTTAAAATGGGCCTGAGACGCATTATAGTACACGATTCGTGTACCAATGGTAAAATGTTTATTTTGTCTTAAATATTGGATATCAGAAGCCCATATTTTCCCCCAAGATCACAGCATCAGTGTTGATTTAAATTGACAAATAATTTGTTTTTTCAATGTCAAAGACTTTGGATGATATTGATTTAGAGGCTAAGCTACTTTGAAAGTGGTTTCTCGTTAGACTTTTGGTTCAGTACCTATTTCGTGATTCAAAATATTAAATCAATGGTACTTTTCAAGAGATTTGGAAATTTTAATCAAAAACAGAGTAAATTTGAGATCAATGGAACTTTTCAAGAGATCTGGAAATTTTAATCAAAAACACAGTAAATCAGACATATGTTTAGATATTAGTTTATTCTAAGTTTTCATGAGAAGATATAAAATAATAGGTTCCTGACCAACAACTCGCATATCCTTTAGATATGTTTCAGATACCAATTCACATTGTAAATCCTCATTCTAACCACGCAGCCAAAGACCAATATGGCAAGGTAGTAATAACGTAAGGTCTGTTATTTTATTTTTCACTCAGAAAATCTTTTTCTACTGTCATCCGCAATATTTTCTATTTTTGCCCGTCTCATTATCGATCAAAATGTGTATATTTGGATCATTCTTTGCAAATGGTTGGGATGCCTATTTCGCCCGAGCAATAAAGCAAGATACAATTTGTTTCAGCACCTTCTTTAATTTACAATGCGAAGAGTAGTAGGTAAGCTATTTTGGTGTCCCCGTGGTTTGTTGTGAGTTCTAGGATATTCACGACACTTTCAATACTATAATCTTGATATATTTTTTGATCCAATCTTCTTTTTCAAGATAATTCCAGTTTTTAAAGAGCTGTTCCAAATCATTTGCACATGTAAACACTCCACGAACCAAGTGATGCCACATCTGAACGAAGACCAACGCAACAACGCTATTGGTCGGTTACAAGCAGGCGAATCCCAGACAGATGTAGCCAGGCTTCTGAATGTTTCCTGGAGTACCATTTCTCGCCTTTGAGATGGGTACCTACATTCCGTAAAAGCCTACGTGAAACCAGATTACGAGTCAGGCTTTCCGTTAGAGTTGTCGTTTTGAAATACGACGATACCGTAAAATCCGACTTCATTGGGTTCGGGCCTGAGGATATGGCCAACGCAACGCCGGAGAACAGTTTGGTTCAGTTGCGTGTCGCGGTTCCAGTTGCAACGACGGGATATTAGAGCGAGGGTATATCGACGACGAAATGCGTTTCTTTTTTTGGAAGAGTGTAAATATGCTCACGTTTCAGTGCTGTTATTTTGCCATCAGATTTGGCGTGAAGCATTATGGTCACGAGTGGATGTACAATGTGGATATTTAACTTTCAGGCATTTTCTGTTTTAGAGCTATGCCCGTTCTAAAACCTTGTGAAAGCGATAGAGGCAATATTTTTAACAAACATTTTTTTCCAAATATAATCGAAAGCATTAATTGGGGTGATAAGATCCCTATCTATAATCATTGTTCGGCGATTCCTATGTTGGAGATACACCCCGAGCTCAACCCCTGTATTTCTGAAAACCTTGTGTATGCGACAGAGGATTCAAATTTGGGGAGAAGTATTTAGGTCTTGAAATAACGAATTATATCGATATTCAGCTCTCCGGACCAAAGGTCATCATGTTGATATAAATGGTGATCATCTCATAGATTATTAAGATATTGACAGTTGAACACTCAACTGTAAATAAGGGTCAACAATGCCCGTGTGTAACTGTTTTGCTTCGTGAGCGAGGGTAAAATTGACGGAAAATTTGATAATATTAATATATGAGATAACATAAGGTTTTATTGCATCAATACGTCCATTACGAGCAGAATACATATTTTTAAAACAAAATGAAAATAAAAGAACCAAAACAATAGCAAAGGAGAAAATATACACAAAAACAAAATTTCGAATACAACTGGCTTCATAAACATAATGTGACTGATTATATGAAGTAATATAAAATAACACTGGTAGATTATATATGCCTTTGTGGTATACAAATCAGAACGCTGCGAAATTCTGTGGCTGTAGATACATCCGTGGATAGCATCGATACAAGGAAAAGTGGAATGTCAGGGAAAGAATGGAAAACTGGATACAGATAATCTGGCGGCAGATGACCATTCTGCAATAAACGCCCACATTCCTGTGGGTCGGGGCATGCGCCAAAATAAATAATTGATGTCATTACGGAATAAGGAATAAATATGCAAAGACGATTGATTAACACAAGAATTTGGCATGGCTCGGCCCCTGGAGGTTGGCTAATAATACAAATAGATACAACCCTTTGATGGATAGTGCCGAATTGAAACCAAGTCTGTTAATAATTGCAACCTGTAGATTACAATATTAACAAAAAGAACAAATGGATGTGGCACGGTCCAAGTGAACTGGATCATGCATCAAAAATAATAGTTGTCGTCCATAGAGTATAAGGAATATGTATACCAAGTTCCAAGTTAAATTCAGGATTGTGTCCATCAGACGGTAATCACGAGGGGTGAGGTTTTGCCTCTTGGGGTCGGGGCATGCACCAAAATCAATAGCTGGCGTACTTATAGACTATAAGAAATACATGTCAAGTTCCAAGATGATTCATTCGGGATTGCGGCCTGTATGCGATAAACAGAAAAAATGAGGCGTGCTTCTGCCTCTGGGGATCAGGACATGCACCAAAATCAATAGTTGCGATCCTTAGACTATATGGAATACATGTGACAAGTTCTAAGACCATTCATTAAGAATTGTGGCCTGTAGGCAACACACAGACACATCAAGACAACATGGGTGTGACTCTGTCCCTAGGTTCGGGCATTCATCAAAAACAATAAGGACCTTCATAATGGTATAAAGACTAGGTACGCAAAGTTTCAAAAGGTTCTGTCAAGAATTGCGGCCGGTAAGCAACACACAGACCAGACGGTCGGACATGTACCCAAAAAATTGAGGCCATGCTTTAAGTATAAGGAATGAGTATGAACGGGTGCAGACTGCAGACATCTGTGGCTGCTGAAATTCCGTTCATGTTTCCATTTTGTTGAGGTTATGTTAAAGCGGTAATTTCATATTTTTAAGTTATATTTTTAAAATATTTTACAATAAAGCCTTAAAATAGATGGTAACTATAAACAGCCCTACTTTGTTAAAGAATAATTCTATAATTTATTATTGCCAGTTGAGAAATTATTGGTAAAAATGTCATTTTTAACTTTAAAGTCAAACGTTTGAAGATAGCTATTGCATGGGCGAATAGGAAAACAAGGGGGTAATTGTGTTATTTTTTTCCGGTGTTAGTGAGCAAAAGACAAAGAAATAATTATGTTTTGATTTTCTTAGAAAATATGAAATTATCGCTTTAAACTATAGTCAGATAATCAATTATCAAAAATAACCCCATCATCTGTATATTTTAACAAATGCCACAATCCCTACACTACATGTAAACTCGGATATTCTTTTTGGCATCAATATAGATCTACATTGACATTTCGCAAATAAATGACATTGGTTGAACAGAATCTACGTCATACCAGTTGTAGTTGTACACTACAACGTTTCCTATCATCACAGATTCTTCCCACGTTGAACTTGGTTCACCCCCGTTCCAGTTGGTATAGTTCAAGCAAGTGTCATCAAACCATTTGAATTCGGTACCATTTCTAAACAAGCCAATTCGAGTACCCATTCCCGAAATTTCATCTGGAATAAAATAATGTATGTAAGTCCCTTAAGCTCGAAAAATCAATCAAGTTCTGTTACAAAATAAACCAGGGCGAACATAAAATGCTCGAAACGTGAACGACTGATGTCAACGACGTGACCAGGAATGTTGTAATAAATACCATTTATTGACATAATGGTCGGGTTGTCTAATAATTTGTTGCGCTGTAGTTTCACTGAAGTAACTAAATTTTCACAATCTTTTACACAACGCCCCCATTGAGGACAGATGTTTTGTTTTACAACAATCCATGACATATTTGCACATGTAGATAGATCTTAAAACATGCGCGGTATTTGAAAACAAATCAAAACAGTGAATCTGCAATTGCATTCCTATACCTGAAGAGGAAATACATAATCAGTGCAAACTGACCAAATATAGAAACGCCATCCTATAATTTATAACCGTTATCTTGATGTTAATAAATAATATGGTTATGAAAACAGGTTGGAAGTGATTCGTGTGACAATTTATATCTTATAGCATTATCTCACAAGGAAGCATTATTAGATAAGATCACGTTAATACTCAAGGTAATTATATCACGATATCATTTTCAAACGAATTGAAAAAGTAAGTGCCGGTAAAATCTAATCAACAAAATCAAAACAAAATATTTACAGCTGATTGGTTTCTCAATCTGATCACGTTTCAGGCAAAACGTAATCAAACAGTCTAAAAATAACAGGCAAACAGCTTTAATATTTAGTGACAATCACAATCGCTGACAAAATGCAAGATTTGTAGATTTCACAAAGTGATAGCCCTTTAGTCTTATTGTACATTACCATCCCGTAATACAACCAGTTTGTGTCAATGCCAAATATAAATTTAATAATATAGATCTTTTACTACACTTTACACGTAAAAGTGATTTGAATGTTTTAGAGGAATTATCAGTGAACTGAAAATAGTATGTATCTCTCTACTTCAATTGCTTTCTACTTCGTTTTATGTCACTTCCGGAATCTTCAAATCAATGTTACGATTCAATCAAAACAAATAGTTATGTCTTAAATTTGTATTAGTAATCTGTATAACTATATAAATCACATTATGTAAAATTTTTGGAAGACAACACCGTTGTTTATTCAAAAATATAATCACAACAGACTTCGTATGTGAACCACAAGTTTGACAGACGACTGTTTGTAATGGTCAAATATTACAGCTATTCCTTAGCTTAAGATGACGACACTAATGGTGCTATTTCAACATTTTAAAAATGATTAGTTAGACAATATGATTTTTAAGTTTTTTGATATTTTATATTTAGGTTATATTATAGCTCATCGGCTGTGATATAATAATTTGTAAAGACCTCATCCATACTTACACGAATCGATATAATTATTAATCATGGAAGTTACATTTTCAGAATCCACTTTAAGTAAATGACTGTTTTCACGGTCACATGTATCAATTGAATCTGTCAGGTTTAAAGCCAAATTGTAGAACTTGATGCATTTGGTAATGTTGACCCAAGAAAGTACCGTAAAATCGGATGGACAATTAACTGAAATAAGAAATACGATTCTGCAACAATTGTATTATCATAAACTGTTTTCAAACCTGGCAATCTAACAGTCTGGTTGTCTTCTTTGTTTTGTTTGGGGGCCTACTGTACAACAAAACTCGGCCAATAAACACAATATGGGCCTAATAATTAAAGAAAGTTGTTTGTTCTTACATAATTTTAACCGAAGAAAGAAAGTTAAAGTATATACCCTGCATCTGTTACTTCAAGCCTCCATTTCTAAAAAGAATTGATGATTGTTGGCCCTCGGCATTGCGAGCACCGTGAACATAATATTACATTTTGCACCAAGTATCCACCTTTATGGTATTCTACTGACAAACACCGTTAACAATGGTTCTACTTTGTGTCAGGTATATCAATGTTTGCGAAAATTAGACTTTTTCCATTATTGGAATGGAATGGACTGGGTTTTAATGTTTCGTCCACTCGGCAATCCTCAACAGATTTCGGTTCCGGAACCTACATCTAATCTCGCCTGTATGACAGTAAGTGATATATGTACCTACGCCCATACATTTGCGATGCGGTTACCGGTTTACTTTAACAGGAAAACTTGACACCGTGGGCGCAACCAAACACAAATTGGCGACCTATTCGGTTAGCGACTTATGCGACCGATCCAGCTGGTAACCTGTTCGTTGGAAACCTATTCGAATAGGTCGCTAGCCGAATAAGTCGCTAATTTGTTTTCGGTATGAGCGCAACCATGTTTCATCCGAGACCTTTAAAGTAGTTCCAATATGGCGGAATTCGTCATACAGCCGGGTCTAGATTTCAGAATCTGTCGAGGCATGCCGGGTGTTGTTTCGTCAACACAATACTTCTGACATTTTGAGACAACATAATATATAATAGATTTGATTGCAAAGCGAACTGGGTGAAATTTGTGAAAAGTTATTTGATGTTCCCGGCAACGTTTTAAGTATAGACTCGATACGGATAGACCTCGAGTTTGCAAATTATCGCAAGCGATAAGGCACAAAGAACAATTCCCTAATGGCCATGCCACTCTATTGCGTATGGAAAAACGAATGATTTTCATGTGCACAAAATTACCTTGAAAATACAGAATTGTACGAATACTCAATATATTGAACCTATGCGTAGCTTATCGCTATCGCGTGACAAAGTGTGTTTACATTAAATACGTTACTCAATCGCCAGGCATACGCTTCACTTTTAAGCCAGCGTATGTTAGCGTATGCCCAGCACACTGTCTTAGCCTATGAGTATGAGTAACGTACCTGCAACGTATTCAGCGTTAGTTATGCTGAAAGTAGCCTATGAGTGTATGAGTCGTACGTCCGAATAAGCATGATTATGCATGCCACCGTCCTTGAAACGTATACAACCTATGTCTAGGGTACCATTAACGTATGTCAGTGCTTTAGTGTGACATGGCCATAACTGTGTGACAGACAGGTCCCGCAGATCATCACGCCATGTGTGAATAACTGTGTGACAGGTTCCGCAGATCATCACGCCATGAGTGAAATAAACAAGCCAACAGTGAGGCTGATGTCCCCCGCCGAAATCCCAAAATAAATAGAAGACACATATTAATTAATCGCACATTTATTTTCTTCAATGTATCGGGCAATCAAACTGTACACGAGTGTCATCCAAAAGTGTTTTCTAAAGAAAAATGCTAAAACCGACGAGAAAAATGAAAATGTACCCTAGTTAGGGGGACCCTAAAGGCAGGCAAAAGGGCCCCTCTGGCCAAGGGAAAGGACCCTCGTGTCCAAGTCAATCGTTTCTATACACTGTTACTGTCGAATCCATTACTAAATGAGAATGCAGTCATTGTATTGGCATAAAAATCGTCAATCAAGATGAACCTAAGTTATCTTGTCCCAAAGCATCAACCAATCAAATTGCTTATCTCTGCTTACCCTAAGCGGAAAATGCTCATCTTCGAACTCCATCGAGGCATTGACCTAATAAGCATATACCCCAAGTTTGAACATTTTAACTCAATTAGAAGGAGAGTTATTGTGTTCCAAAGTCTCGACCAATCAAATTGCGTATCGCTCTGCTTACCCTGAGCAGAAAATGCTCATTATCGAACTCCATACAGGCATTGACCTTATGAGCATATACACCAAGTTTGAACATTTTAACTCAATTAGAAGGAGAGTTATTGCGTTCCAAAGTCTCGACCAATCAAATTGCTCTGTTTACCCTGAGCAGAAAATGCTCATTATCGAACTTAGTCAAGGTATTACTGTAATGAAACTATACACCAAGTTTCATTACTCTCACTTAATTAGAACTAAAGTTATCGTGTCCCAAAGCATCAACCAATCAAATTGCTTATCTCTGCTTACCCTAAGCGGAAAATGCTCATCTTCGAACTCCATCAAGGCATTGACCAAATAAACACATACACCAAGTTTGAACATTCTAGCTCAATTAGGAATAGTTCAGCTCTGAACGTCGGTCTCATTACACTCACCAATGAGACTGACGTTCAGAGCTGAACTAAATTAGGAAGAGAGTTATTGTGTCCCAAAAAGTGTGACGGACAGACAGACAGACAGACAGACAGACGGACGAACCCATTTTAATAGTCCCCCAACTTTCTTCGAAAGGCGGGGGACAAATAAAACCTACCGTATAGGTCCCAGTAGGTAGAATCTGTAGAATTAATCCAGTTACTTTTATCTCCAGTAAACGTTTTTGCAATGCCACATTCTTTGGTGTCACTTTTGTATAAAAACGACGCACACTGCACAGTTGAACAGAACATAGAACACTGAGTGCGTGAGTTTACTGGAAACAATTCCAGATCTGGATCAAATTTTCCTGACAGTGACAGTCTCAGTTGATAAAAAATACTATTTTTTGACGATGAAGTAGCAACAATGCACAAAATTCCAAAGAAAACTTCATGAAGCGTCATTTTACAAAAAGATTTGTATTTAAATAAATCTAACTGGTTACGGAATCTGTATATTTCACCTATAAGCAGTTGCATTAAAAGCTACTTACTATTTTGTGTATCTTATATTAGTGCTAGTAGGATTCGTCGTTTAATCAATGTGGCATCTAATAGCAAGTAAAAGTCGTCCTGTAATTAATAGAAGTGGAATGTCAGGGTGAAAATGGAAAACTCGATATACAGATAATCTGATGACAATTTATAATTGCATGGTGCATCTCTAGAAGTGAAGATAATGCCACGTAACGGGGAATATGTAAGAGGTCCGTATGAAATTGGTCTTGGTAATCACCTTAAACATCAGTTAAAAAGATTTTCTAGCACGGTGGATATCTTAAATAGTGCCAACGAACAGCGTTTGTTCTGCAAAGGTTGCGAAGTGGTGTTGTGTTTGTGTGCATTGGCCGTGGGGCGCGCGGATGTACAATGCCTAAAGTTAATGATAAAAAATGTTGATAATCTTACATGTTTGAACATCTCAAAATAAATAGGCTGCCCCTATTTGTGGACAAAATAAATCTATCAATGTCTTTCCTATAAAAGATTGTATTGAATCCTGTCTTATCAAGGGATTCATTTGGTAAATTTTGTAGCAAACCATTTATCGCCTAACAGTAAGGCAAAATTTAGGGAGAGAGGTTTTACATGGGCTAAGCCTGTTCCCCAATCCCATTCAGACAACTGGAATAAAAATATTGTTTAAACAAAATGCAGCACATCTTTTAAAAAAAAGATAGGCTGGCACTGCCAGGCAGGATACGCCCACATTTTCGAGAGATGGATAGAGAACAAACAATACGGAAAGTGATTTTTCCTACATCATTAAGTCCTGTATTTCATACTGTATTGGGAGCAGCCATTTTGTTGGTCAGTTCCAGTCTGATATTCATGAAATTCGAAGTCGACAATGATTATGGTGTGACGGTACACAACCTAGAAATGTGACTTTTCGTCAAAATCGGATAAGAATTGTGACCTGTACAGAGTCAACAACCATGATATACCATATCTTTACACTATTCGCGTACAAACGGCGACCATTTCGTCCGGCAATTTTGGTACCATTTTCACGAAATTCGAATAATTCAGGAAGTTACGATCCGATATGCGCAAATACCGAAAGGAACCAAGATCTTTGGGTTATAACCATGCATTTCAAGTTTCATCAAAATCGAATTAAAATTGTGACCTTTACAGGGTCCACAACCTTGATATACCATTTTTTAACAGTATTCACGTACAAACGGTGGCCATTTTGTATGGCAATTTTGGTCTGATTTTCCCGAAATTCGAACTCAACCTTCCTTACGGTGTAACGGTAATATAATCAAACGTTTTTTTAAATCGGGTAATAATTGTGACCTCCAAGCTAAAAAAAAAGGCGATTTTGCGTATAATCAGGGGCCATAATTCAGGAAGTTACGATCCGATATGCGCAAATATCGAAAAGAAGCAAGATCTCTGGGTTATAACCTTGAATTTCAAGTTTCATCACAATCGAATCAAAAATTGTGACCTCCACAGGGTCCACAACCTTGATATACCATTTTTTAACAGTATTCGCGTACAAACGGCGGCCATTTTGTATGGCAATTTTCGTCCGATTTTCCCGAAATTCGAACTCAACCTTCCTTAGGGTGTAACGGTGATATAATCAAACCTTTTTTTAAATCGAATAATAATTGTGACCTCCAAGCTAAAAAAAAGGCGATTTTGCGTATAATCAGGGGCCATAATTCAGGAAGTTACGATCCGATATGCGCAAATATCGAAAGGAAGCAAGATCTTTGGGTTATAACCATGTATTTCAAGTTTCATCAAAATCGAATCAAAATTGTGACCTCCACAGGGTCCACAACCTTGATATACCATTTTTTAACAGTATTCGCGTACTAACGGCGGCCATTTTGTATGGCAATTTTCGTCCGATTTTCCCGAAATTCGAACTCAACCTTCCTTAGGGTGTAACGGTGATATAATCAAACGGTTTTTTAAATCGAATAATAATTGTGACCTCCAGAGGGACCACAAGCTAAAAAGGGTGATTTTTCGGACAATCAGGGGCCATAATTCAGGAAATTACATTCTGATAGCCGCAAATATCGAAACGAACCAAGATCTTTGGGTTACAAACATGCATGTCAAGTTTCATCAAAATCGGTTCAAAATTGTGACCTCTATAGGGTCCACAAGCTAAAAACGTGATTTTTCGTACAATCAGGGGCCATAATCCATGAAGTTTTGATCCGATACATGCCAATATCGAAAGGAACCGAGATCTTTTGGGAATAAACCTATATTTCAAGTTTCGTCAAAATCGGATAAGAATTGTGACCTGTAGACAGTCCACAAACAAATTGTGGACGGACGGACGTCCGGACGGACAGGGGCGACGACATAATACGTCCACATGAAAATGTGGGCGTATAACAATGCGCAGGATTTCAATTCTAAAAAGGTAGGTTGCCAGGCAACGAAACATACGCCCACAGCAGCTAAATCGTCCGGGCAGTCAACAAGGGTTGTCGCATATTTTTACTTTTTTCGGTAATGAAACATTTGTAATACACTAAAAACTGATTAAGAGTAACAACTCATTATGTAATTATCAAAAAATCATTAGAATTTGATTGCTTTTTATAAAGTTTTACCCCACCCTAACAATTAGTATATACATGAAACATTTAATATCGTGGATTTAGCTGTTCAGTTATCAAAATTCATTGAAAATCAAAATACTTATTCGTTTCAACACCTTAAACTCTGTGTATCAATCTGAAGTCAACCGGATGCAAAGTTTGGCCTGTATAGCCTCACAAGATTTTTTGAAGTTATCAAAGGAGATAACTCTAGCAGTAATTATTTGAAATCCCTGAAAATCAAGAGGATTCTTTGTCTCATGACCTTAAACATTGTGTGTAAATTTAAAGTCAATCGGATATTAACTTTGGCCTCTAGAGCTTCCACAGGATTTTTTGAAGTGATCAAGGGCCATAACTCTGGCAGTAATTATCGGAAATCGCTTAAAATCAAAAGGCTTCTTCGTCTCATGACCTTAGACACTGTGTATAAATTTAAAATCAATCGGATATTAACTTTGGCCTCTAGAGCATCCACAAGATTTTTTAAAGTGATCAAGGGCCATAACTCTGGCAGTAATTATCGGAAATCTCTTAAAATCAAAAGGCTTCTTCGTCTCATGACCTTAAACACTGTGTATAAATTTAAAGTCAATCGGGTATTAACTTTGGCCTCTACAGCGTCCACAGGATTTTTTTGAAGTGATCAAGGGCCATAACTCTGGCACTAATTATCGGAAATCGCTGAAAATCAATAGGCTTCTTCGTCTCATGGTCTTAAACACTGTGTATAAATTTATAAAGTCAATCGGATATTAACTTTGGTCTCTAGAGCTTCCACAGGATTTTTTGAAGTGATCAAGGGCCATAACTCTGGCAGTAATTATCGGAAATCGCTTAAAATCAAAAGGCTTCTTCGTCTCATGACCTTAGACACTGTGTATAAATCTAGAGCGTCCACAAGATTTTTTGAAGTAATCAAGGGCCATAACTCTGGTAGTTATTATCGGAAATCGCTGAAAAACAATAGGCTTCTTCGTCTCATGACCTTAAACACTGTGTATAAATGTAAAGTCAATCGGATATTAACTTTAGCCTCCAGAGCGTCCTCAAGCAATTGTGGACGCCGGACCGACGGACGGACGGGGGCGACGACAATATACGACCACATTTCAATGTGGGCGTATAAAAAGGGGGGCCGGGGCTGTAATGGAAAATGCACTGGAAAATGCACGTCTTCTCTTAATCTGCCATTGCTGCCTGATTCATAAAAAAAGGTAAACATGCCCCACTGGAAATTGAAAATATTCGAAACTAAGCAGACCAAGATTACTGAATCTGTACATTTTATTGAAATTCTAAGCATTAAACTTAAATTTACCGAAGTTTCTTTTCTATAAATGATACTAATTATTTTTTAATTATATTGAAAATGTAGCAGAATGTCATTTTTAATGACAAGTTCCGACCAACATCTATTATTTCGCCAAAAATAATCATTTCTTAATAGTGTTCTTAGCCGGCAACATCCTTAGCCCCTCCAAATAGTTCTGTAGCCCCCCACGCCCCCAACTTTTATGAGCTGGCTACGGGTTGTGGCACTCTACTTTTTTTTAAGTCACTAACGGAATCTTAAGATCAATGTTACAGTTAAACCAAGGCAATTAGTTTAGTCTTAAAAGTTATAAGTATTCTGTTTAACCATTTATATAACATCATGTAAACATGTATTATTAATCTGTTTAACATTTGTGTCACATTATGTAAAATGATATTAGTAATCCGTTTAATCATATGTATCACATTATGTAAAATTGTATTAGTAATCTGTTTAACCATTTAAATCACATCATGTATAATATCATATTATGTAAAATTGTATTAATCATTCAAATCACATCGTGTAAATTGTATTAGTGACTGATCTACCCGCTAAATTTAGGGAGGTGGCAAATCTGTAAATTATGTTATTCTATGTTAAAGGGATATAAACTTTCTGACATGATATATTAGTGAAAACAAACAGTTTTAATAGCTCAGCGGCTGTCGAGCTACTTCACTCCCTCCAGTAATTTTCAGGCTACGCACTTGACTAGAACTGATAGATAGATGCATATATACAACAGAAAATTAGTCAATTGTGAATAATCAGAGACACTATTTACCATGACGGCAACGTAAATTAATTTAAAACTATTATAGATAAGGTGAATATTGATTAAGGTATTTGAGAATACAAACTCTTTAATTGGTAATAATATATCGGTGCTAATAATTAATAAGTATCGCACATAATTATGTAGTAATATCGTTTAATTAGCTAGGCTTTTATAGTAATAGAAACAGTTTTAGAAACATAGTGGTGACCCGAAACAATGTGGTTCATTTCAATCAATACTGAAGTTATCTAAATTAAAAATATGGTATCCATATATGGTATCCATATAATTTACCATACCGTGAACATCACACAATCTTGTGTAGGCCTACTCTGTCGTTTCCAGTAGTCTAACTAAATTACACTAAAAATGTAAAAAAAAAATTGAATGTAAATCAATGTACATGTATATACATCATTATGGAAGGCGACACGTTTTTAACACAATAGAGACTTTTGGCAAGCGTAAATTCCTGGTCCATATCACGTATCCGTATGAATTTTTCGTGTGACGTCATCAGTGTGTGTGTATTTCTCATACGTAATACGGCACACGGATACGACAGGACGCATCGAACAGCTTTCATAGGGAAAAGTTCCGTAACATTGTCGTCTATTTACCGGGTTTTTTTTGCTACTTTTAGACGCGAAGTGGTTCACCATAGCGTTTTATGAATCTATTTGTATCCTTAGACCACGAAGGTGTAACTATATTTGATGTGGCTTTAACAATGATAAAGACTGGAATTTAATCATTATTTATGATGTTTTTTTGTCAGAACTTTCATATTTTTCCTGTCTGTTTGAATGCTGGTTGATCTATGCTAAATATATGGAGGTGGGGCCGGGCCCGTACGTAGCCAGCTCATAAAATTTGGTGGGGCTACAGAATTTTTTGGAGGGGCTGTGGCGGTCCAAAAACAGATGAACATTTATTGTAACCTGCGCCTGACGACGGTGGAAGTGCATCACTTGGCTCATCAACAGCTTTGCTTTTTTTACATACAAAACACTAAACTGAAACGAAAACAAACAACGTAACTGATGATTATAATGGTTGCTGATGGCAAATCTTTTCAGATTCACAAGGATACCTACCATTTTTTCAAAGCACCGATTTCAGATTAAGATCCAAGTATCAGGATTGCCACTATAATATTTTTGTAGGAAGTGGTGACTGTCAAAATTGAAAAGCTGAGGTAACAAGTACCATTTGTGGGAAATGTGGCGCTTTTTTTGCTGAATGTTAACATCAACTTGCAAAGTTGCTTAACTGAGTTAGTAAAAGCAATATGGCCAATGAAAAAACAGCTTCACCATTGGCTATCAGGAGGGGTCAAGTCAGGCCAGTTCTAATATAATATAAAAACGAAAACGAAACACATGGGACAAATTTAGACTAGGGAATCAACAAATTTAACACTTATTAAAGCATTTTGCACTTTTTAACAAATTTTAATAACAAAATAATGATATAAAATATCAAAAATCCTCCAAAAATATAATATGCATTATTCTGATTTATAGTGGAATCTGAATTGTTTTTAAAGTCTTTGGACTGAAAATACTGCTAAAGATGAGAATCCCATTTTCCTACAGGTAGCAATTAACAATTACACTTTAACCATTAGGGAAGATACTCTGGTGGCTATGCCTGAAATTAGAATTGAACAAAAACTGAAGAATGTCCACTGGAAGCGGCAGGACAATATACCCAATACTACCATTACCACCCAATAATAACAAATACCACCATATACTACCATATAATTGTGAAAAAGAAACATTGGTATTAGGAAAGTTTTTACATAAACTGGAAGTCTATTAAGGCTGATTTATACTCAGCTAAGCGAACGGAGGAATTGTGCTGACATACCTTCCCGCACAGAAAGCCCAGCTTTACCACAAGGTTTTAGTACATGTATGCATAGAAATAATCAGGGTAATACCTCCCAGACAATACCTACCACATAGATTCTCTCCTATTTTGATATATAAATAACCATTATCTCCAAAGTCTGTTCCCCATGAATTACGAACAATATAGTAAGGCACGTCTCCTGCAAAAATGTATGTTTGAATAATAAAAAAAGCATCAATTCATCTAAGCATCCAATCTACATTTAAATTTCAAACTCATTCCCACTAGTTTCAGTTATTTGTGTCTGGAAAACAAGAGAAAATTTTTTTCCAAAGTGACATGAAAATTTGTACTTCCTTCCAGAGATAAACTGTCTCTGGATTACACAAATGACAAAATGATTATAACAACCATCGTGAAAGAAGCATTAAAATAAAATTTACTTATTATCTTCAAATGCACTCAATGATTTTGATTTTTGCGTTTATTAAGGTGTGTCGTGTGTTTCAATTTGCAAGCTGTTTAATTGCATTGTGGTTGACGTACAAGCAAAACTTTACGAAGATTTGCCGAAATAAAGTTTTGAAGTATAGAATTTGAATCCACTGAAGACATTGTAGGAAATACTTATTTGCAGCAAGTCACTTGGTGAGAGTAATAATGCCTCTCTAACCCATTATTGGATCATACAAGTTAAAAAACATATTCACTTATTTTACCGGTTAAATCATATCCAACAATCTGTACAGCGTGATTATTGAAAGCAGAACAATGATACTGTATAATTCCTCCAACATAATTACTCCATGTTGTAGCATCGACTGTCACTGTTAGTGGTCCAACAGTTGCTAACATGGTCAACATGTTATTTTCGTCACCTACATAGCTGAAAAAATAAACATGTCATTTAATAACTTGAAATGCTGAAGTCAACACTTGAGTTCAATCAAAATTCATCTTATCCAAATTTTGCATACTGATTACCATTAAGTCTGTGTAGATAAACAGGGGCTTGTCAGGCCCCCCAATACCAGCAAAGTTGTTCATTCTAGCATTAAAACAGGGCCTCCCATTTTTTCTGTCTGAGAGCCAGGTAGCTTACCTCAGAGGGACCAGGTAGTTATACCCTTATGGTGGTAATGGGTCTATGCAAGCCATAATAATTTGTCACAATAAACCTTCTCTTAATCATACTTAATCATGCTGTTTAAGCGCTGGTTCTTGCATTCTTCAATAATATCCATTATTTATCTGCCTATAATGCTGCTCACTGTAAACCTGGCCCTCCCTTCTTGCAATCTTAACTTTTCGCTTCTTCATCCTGTTACATTTGTAAAAAATCTTTGCCTCTCGACATCTTGCTCCCGACACCTTGACTTCTCAAAGTAAGAAGTCAAAGATAATAAAACTAATTTTGGTAGCCTACCAATTAGAGTTTTCACATGTTGTACTTGAGAAATGATGATTATAATATAGCATGTGGCTGGAAGTGTTTGGTTTGTTAGAAATTAATAGCAATATTGTCCCTTTAAAAGGACAGGAAAAAACCTGTAAAAATCACAAGGTAACAACCATAACTTATTAATGTTGTTCGCTATCAGAGTTATATGAAACGACTGACAGAAGGAGAACACAAGATAGGTGATGATCAGTAAGTTACAAATGCAGCCTACTGTTGGCATATTTCATTTTTGAAAAAAAGTGTTTACCAGGAACATTGGTATGCCATATTGGGGGAAGCAGTTACTGGTCGTATGGATTGGCCTCCAAGGTGCAATTGGCAAGACGGTTGGGAACCTCTGCTATAACTAAATCCCAAAATTAATAGATGACACAGATTAATTACATGCATATCTTTCTTTTTATAAAACAACATTCACTCATAATATCAACCTTAGTAAAAGTATCAACATAAAGCGGTGGACACAATAGCCAAATCAATTGGACGAATCAATCAGTGCAGATTTGCAGCTGAATGAGTGAACACAGGCCAATCCTTCTCCAGATAAACCATGTCTTCAAACAATCAAGCGAATGGTTCAGTGAAGCAATCACACTTGGTGAAAATATAGAACGTGTTTGATTTGAGCGAAACATTCGACCAAATGACAATGAACACACTAGGCGAAATTCAACGCTGATTGATTCGACGAATCATTTGGCTAGTGTGTCCACCGCTTTAGTAACTTACTGCATACAGGTATAATTTGCTACGTGAACACTTAAACTTGCTGATGATAAAATTTGGCAGACTTGATTTTTGTCAGTCAGAGGGTAAGATGTTTGTTCAACTAAAGGTTTTCCACGCTGTAAAAGAATTGTCAAACAGATATAAACAGATTTTATAAAATATAAAATCATTGAATAAACGACTGAAAAGTCTTCTAAAAATCTCTACACTTTTCCCTCTAAAAAAAATATACAATGGGATATACTAAAGATTAAGATATGGGCTGATCTCAAAATATATATTATATTATCTGCAAAATCTTTTATTTTTAGATAAAAAAAATAAACTTTTGAAATGGATAATGTCCATGATTAATATAATTTTTTATGGTGTTATTTAAGTATGTTGAATCTGAAAAATATACAATATATTATATAATTAATGGTGTTTCCTGCATCTGCTACTTAAACCCATATTGTCCAACAAGCCATAAACTGTATTAATATTTTGATAACATCTGATACTGCTAGAAATTTAACCCTTTAACACAGTTTGTGTATTTGTGATATCTTCAAATCAGAGGAATTGCAGTAGAGATATTCATTGAATCATTTTAACCTCCCTACATTCACCCAAACCAATGAAGGCTGGACTTTAAAAATCCTGAAGATTCTTCATTATGACCCACATACACCAGAATGCCAAAGCAAGGACCGTTTCAGACCAATTTATTGACATCCGTATTAGTGTTTTCTAAGAGAAGAGAGTATTTGTACACAGATATAAATAAAAAATAATTTCCTATATTTTTAAACAAAGTAAACAATTTTTCAAAGAGAAGAGATTATTTGTACACAGATAAAAATAAAAAATAATTTCCTATATTTTTAAACAAAGTAAACAATATTACCTGTAACCATAATAATGCTTGACATGTATCCCCACCTAAACAACCATCATTATTTACAGAACAGTCTATAACCTCTTGAACTGATAAATTGGGTACAGCTGTTCCTTTCTCCTTACTATACATACTTTCAATTGTTTCAACAGAACTAAATGCCCTGTAAATAAAAAATTGCAGGTATCTAATTGTAAATCTCCAATGGTAACCTTTTGGTAAAAGACAACACCCAATTTCTGGAATTGATTTTAGGAAATGAAATATATTCTCTTAATAAAAATAGTTAATATGGATGCAAAATTTAATATTTAAGTCCAAAAAAATGTAAATAGTCTTTAAACAAAACTTCCTACAAGTCATTTGCCCATTAAAACGGTTATCTTCTGCTCATTTAACTATGTCTACTCTTATGTAGTGTCAGACACAAACTCAGGCTTTTTTTAGGCACAATCATCTGCTGTCGGTAACTATGCCTGGAACAGTTTTGCCATCTTTCAGTGTTTTTCATCATATTAATAAATGCTGACACAAGTTAAATAAGTCAGGTAATACTTTGATAATTCTGATGATTATTAAAAGTTAAACAATACAATTCTTCCACAGTCAAATTTGCACGAAAAAACATTAAATATTAAGTCATTAAAAATGTTAGTGGATAAAAATTAATACTAAAGCAAGATAATTACCAACAGGCTCCACATGACTTTTGATTTTTTACACTTGATATGATTCCTTTCAGTCTCCTAAAATAAAAAAAAAAGTATTGTAGACTTAAAATAACAATGAAAAACACCAACACAATTCTAAAATTAACTTTGAAAATAAACAAAAATTTATTCCTAAAAAAAAAATCATTGCCCACTTCAGTCTATACTTTGACAAGATAGAACAGTCATATCAGGCCCATATTCAACTATCTAGACCATCCGATGGCTAAGATATTTAAAAACTTTGACTATGCCTACCATATATATGTTAAACAATAATATGGTCCCTCACTGTGACGGCTGATTGAAGGATGGACATCAAGAATATGAAATTATAAACTGTTAATCGACAAACGGACACAGTTTAGCATATTTCTTATAAAACTTTAAACATTCATAACTTCCTTCCGAATAAAGTAATTTAACTGAAATTTCCAATATATTTATTTTTCATTCTCTATTAATACTTTTATTAAACTATTATAGCTATAACAATCAGCTCTTTATCTAATCTTACATAATACATATTTTAATATTTTTCATAATAATGTAACTATTATTATTATAAATATTTTTATGCATACCAATCTACTTTCTGTGGTATTTTTAATTTCTTTATTCTATCCATGGGAGTATGATTATTCTCTTTAAGATTCCATTTGGGACTTTGTAAATCTTCCAGATATATTTCTAAAACATGTTTTTTTAAAAATGTTTAAGTGAACTGATGTTAATTTCTTAAAATCAATTATGTGCAGCAAAAATTTTGCTCTATATCCTTAATGACATTCTTTTACTTCCAAAATTTAGCAAGGATATTGTCAATGCAATATCTGTGCCCAGGCATCATTAAAATTAGTAAACTTCTTATCTATAATTGCAGGTACTTTCAAGCGTCATTGCTAATACTTATTCTCCCTTCTGTCAACTTGTGGAATTGTGTGTCAGCACTTCTTCATCTAGATGGTTACATGATAGTGTAGCATTCAGTATAAAAGATTGGGGTCCGTAATCAAAGGTTTTCTTAAAGTTTAGTACCCAATTTTTCCACTTAACAAAGTGTCTTACCTTAAATAGGTATTCAAAGGCTCTATTTTACATATACTTGGCTATGTGAAAACGTAACTGCACACTTGAAATATGGAATACCAACACTATCCAAAAAGTATATGAATTTTTAACTTACGGAATAACCTCCACTGCCAAAAATCATGAATTACTCATGTTGCACATAAGTTATGTCCCCTTAAGAGAACAACTACTAATCTATTAAAATCTTAGTTGACATTACTGGGAAAATATTTGTCAAAATATTATAATGTAATGCACAAAAATAGTAAGTTAGATCATAATTTATGCCAGAACAGCTGTTCTCGTAGATGTTTTTCAAAAAAAATAAATTTCAATAGCAGTCATCAAATAGTGGTAGTATAATGATGGATATTGTAAACTTTATTATTTTACCAATGTAAAATGAATATAAAACAACATATTAGCAATACACAAGGCTATTGGCTTTAAAGTCAATCTATCATTTGAGAAATTCATAGAAATTGTGTCAGTTACTACACTCTAGAATACGGAGCCTGGTATGATCCTGTAGACACTAGAGCTGAATGTAATATGGTTTCCCTGTATATGTTCAAAAATATGTCCTAGATATTTAAAGCAAATTTTGAAGATACCTCTGTATACAATTATGTATGTATGATATAATGCACAGTACTTACTTTTAAATTCTTCAGGTGACATATCAGAAAACTTGGTAACACCATAAACTGGTTTAGATTCATTCAGATGTGCTTTGTTTAAATTATGCGCCATACTGATACTTTTCTAAAGGAAACAAAGAGTTCATTGAGAGAGATTTTGAAATGAAATGAAAAGAGGTTTAATGTCCTCTTTTCTTCACTAAGCAGTCTAATCAAGATGATTGTAGGCTCTATACCATACCGACAGTATGCTATGATGAGCTAAAATATTGCCTGGATAGTGGAGCTTCCATGAATCCCTATCAACTTCCAAGGTTTCTTTTACATGCACACCAACTTGTGGGCTACGCACAACTTTGTCGGGCCCTTTGCCCTACAGCTCACTAGTCAGGAGTAATCCAGGGTTTGATCCCAGTGTTAGCTGAGAAAGTTTCTTTGGATTTTCCAGGACAGACTACTGGCAAGGATCAGTGTCTTGTTGTTCAGATTTTAATCTTAAGAAAAAAAACAAGATCCTGTGCACACACTGCCATGAATGAACATAAGAGAAGCTGTGAAAGTTGGAATTTGAAATAATTAAAAGAGTATCCTTTATTATAGCACACTGCATACATATAGCCTACTTGTTGTCAATAATCTGGTCAGTGTAAAAAAGCAAGAAGTTAATTAACTGTGTTTCATTTCACAATCGAAACCCCGAAATAATGGATATCAGAAGCCCATCTCTTCACCAGTAAAAGACGATCACATTATTAATAATATTATGACTTTATAATGTTGATTTCAATTGTCAAATGACAAATAATTGGGTTTTTTTTCAATGTCGTAGACTTGGAATGATATTTGAGTTCAAGACTTAGCTACTTTAAGGCATTTTCTATTTTTTTACACATATGATGACTAAACTTAATCATTATACTATGAAGTTAGTATGACCTTATGAAGACTCTACTGATGTACTCTACTACTACTAGTAAAAGTACTATAATCCCTACCCTAAATATTCCAAACCTAGTCCAGTATTCATCACTTTCATTATGATAATTTCTTTCATATTGATTCAGAAATTGTTTATATTGGTTCAGAACATCGCTTGGAATTAAAGTGTGAGAAATAAATATAAAATTCAAGATAAAAAAAAATACAAGTTGAAGTAAACTGTAATCCGCCATGCTGTCATGTGATTACAGTCAACTGTACTTTCGATTTGTTTTCCTGGCGGTCGCATTGACATACCCACAAATCCTTCTTTACAACTTCCTTTTCCGTTTATCATCCAATATGGTTGGACGTCATCTTCCCAAGAAACGAAAGGTTTGAAGCCTCATTACACCCGTTCCAAGATTATTTCAATAAAAATAATATCACAGACAATTCGAAGTATTCAATTACTTTGGGAAAATCCCCTTACACCCTCTTCTTAATTGCTGATGTTATGGATTGTTGGTTGATTTTGCCAACACTGTTTCTCATTTTCACATGTTTATCTTTGCCATTTTGTTTTGTTCAACGAGAAAAATAAGCTTTTTCGTGTTGGCCACGCTTTCTTGAAGTTAGAATTATACAATCTTGATAGTATGTTACAAATTTACAGATTATGTGTCATGTGATTGTACGGTACACCCAACAACGCAGACAGCCAGACGGCATTGAATAATTATTGTCAGTCGGATGTGTGCATGTACGCGGGACCCAGTCTGCCCTGGCCACACCTGACTATTTTGGCCGGGCCGATTATAACAAATCGCAACTGTTGACACATAATTAATGCATAAAAAGTCTTATCCCTGTCAGTGGTGCAGGGTGGGGATACTGGCAAGGAACACTGACTATAGTCGTTACAATGGGACCAGGAAAATCTGAGACCCTGGCCGTGAATGCCATAAAATTGGCATGCATGTAAAAGAACCTGTCAAGCAAAATTTCCCTAAGGTTATAATTAATAGCACACATTAAAACTTGTCTTTGTGTTTGCCTATTTGAAGCAGAAAAGTAGAATGCTGAACCCCACTCAGCATCATCCAGTCTCCTAGATTGCAAAGACAACATTGGATGTTAATAAATAGTAATTAAATTATCTTACGTGAAAAGATGAGCTTCTCGTATCCAATATATATATAAGATGCACTTTGTTTTGCTGAACATGACTGATTAGAAATTGCAGTTTATAGTTTATATACATTCAAAATACAGTAACATTATTATATGCATGGCGACCCATTAGTGTCCATTTCCAGGGGCAAAAGAATAGCAATTTAGCTACTATAAGTATAATGTTTATCTTCATGATACATATGTGCTGTGATGAAGTATTTGTAATCGAGTGGTTTGTTGTAGATGTTGGAGCTAGCAATAGCAGAACCCACCAACACCAACTCTCTTAATGAACATAATTAGCCCTATGGCTGTCTGAGCACTAGAATGTCCAGAAATTAGATTAACATATTTATATTGGATTGATTGTTGAAAAGCATGGTTTAATTTTAGCATTGATGACTATTTCAGTTCGTTGCTGATGGAGTCTTCAAGGCTGAATTAAATGAGTTTTTAACTCGAGAGCTTGCGGAAGATGGATACAGTGGTGTTGAAGTTCGTGTAACTCCTACCCGAACAGAAATCATCATTCTTGCCACCAGAACACAAAATGTTCTCGGTGAGAAGGGCAGACGTATTAGAGAATTAACCTCTGTTGTACAAAAACGATTCAACTTTCTTGAGAACACAGTAGAGGTAAGATGAAGGGATTTTTTTATTAGTGTAATTATATTAGTAAATGAATTTGAGGTCTTAATAGTGAATTAGGCTGTGAATTTCTTGTAATACTTTACACTAAGCCTTAGAAAATGTCCACTACTCAGAATTGAAGTAGCTGTGTTTTATATTTCAGGGCTAGAAATTCATGTGACTCTCCGAATCTAATTCGCGCAAGGATTTTCGCAAGAGCTTGCACTTCTAATCGACTTGGATTCACAAAATTTTTGTAAAAAAAAATAATAAAGTTGTGGACACTTGTCCTTCCCAACTATTGAATTTCAGTCTGGGTGTTGTGAATCAAATTTGATTTACCGATACTTTATAGAATACTACATGTATAATAAAATAAAATTTTACTGGTTACTTCAGTTATGATTATGTCAAGGGTCTGCCTGGCCATTGTCTTTTATTTTTGTGTTTAGTAATTGAACTACTAGATACAGGTCTCAATTCTATGGATTACAATTATTGCTTATTACTGAGCGACATTTTGACTAAGCTTCTCTAGTCATTATCAAGCAATCATCTTGATAATGACAAGAGAAGACCTAGTCAAAACGTCGCTCAGTAATTGTAATCCATAGAATTATGATTTGTATACAGGCTATCATAGATAGGTATGCTGTTATATCAGAAATCTTCAACTCCCTTTCATTTCCTCATTTATTTCTTTTTAAGTTGTATGCAGAAAAAGTTGCCACAAGAGGATTATGTGCTATTGCTCAGTGTGAGTCTTTAAGATACAAACTCATTGGAGGTTTGGCTGTACGAAGGTAAGTTTGTAAAGGATTCTCAAGGTTTGCGGTTTCAGTAGACCATAACTCGTTCCCAATTATTTAAATATTCAAAGCAATTACTAAGAAGCCCGTTGACTTTTAAATCTATTTGAAATATAGGAAATATTGCATAATCAAAGTTCTAGTACCAATGGTTCTTTTTAACATGTTCACCAGAGCTTTGTATTTCGTACAATCAAACAACTATGCAGATACATGTATTGCTTTCTCGGTAACTTCCCCTCTGAACTGCCAAAATAGATTAATTTGAACAAAAATTTATTGGCTACAACAGAGTTCTGCTTATGCATCCATTTTCATTTCAGTTTTTCGTCTCTTCAAAATTTGAAGCCGTTGTCAAAATAGTGAAAAATTGCATTTAATTTTTTTCAGAGCTTGTTATGGTGTACTAAGATTTATTATGGAGAGTGGAGCTAAGGGCTGTGAAGTTGTTGTATCTGGTAAACTGCGAGGTCAGAGAGCCAAGTCCATGAAATTTACAGATGGTCTTATGATCCACAGTGGTGATCCTCTCCTAGAATATGTAGATACAGCTATTCGACATGTACTTCTTAGACAAGGTATTTTCACATACAAACATTAAGATAATTTGTTAAAATTATCCCATTCTGTTGTGCATAATGGAGACAATGTCTGCTTATTGTATACAAAAATGTAGAGTCAAATTCTTTAAAAAAAAAAAACCATTGTTTTGAAAACTACTGAAATTATTGCAGTCTTTAAAATATTATGATGTATACATAAAGAAGTTAGTTTTTTATTGCTTTCTCTTTCTTCCCCTTGATAACTGGTGACCTTTCTTTTAAGTCATTTCATGCACACAATAATTTTATAATCTCATTGAGTGATTATTTTTAGTATAAATGCTATGATGAAGAAAAAATCTTTAATTGATTGGTTTGTTGTAGATGTTGGAGCTAGAAATAGCAGAACCCACCAACACCAACTCTCTTAATGAACTTAGTTAGCCTTATGGCTGTCTGAGCATTTGTGAATCTAAAAAACTGAACACCTACCTATATATTATAATGCCATTTCATTTGTAAAATAACCATTTAATTTCTGTTATAGGAGTTTTGGGTATTAAAGTAAAAATTATGTTGCCATGGGATCCTAGTGGAAAGATTGGACCTCGTCAACCATTACCTGATCATGTTAGTATAGTTGAACCAAAGGATGAAGATCCACCAGCAGCTCCATACAGTGAACATAAAGGTGCCAAGCCACAAGATGCCCAACAAGCACCAATCATGTAAGTTTTAATCTGCAGAATGTTAAAAGTATTAAGTCCATTACAAGTTCTATATTCATTTTACTCTTATTGGTAATATTAATACCCAATAGGCCTAATTCAATTTACAACTGAACATATCAATATCATATTCTTGACAAGAAGATAAAAATGTTTGTGTAGATCTAGTTGACTTAGGGTGCTATTTTAGATCATGATAAAGTAGATCTGTAAATGGATATAGTCTTAACTATGTAACATAATTGAAGCCACTTTGAAGTGCTGTGATGAAGAATCTTTAATTGATTGGTTTGTTGTAGATGTTGGAGCTAGAAATAGCAGAACCCACCAACACCAATTCTCTTAATGAACATAATTGGCCTTCGGGCTGTCTGAGCACTTCTGCATTTCTACATTGATTTGATTCAATGTGCTGTGGACATTGTCAAATCCGACATCGTACGGGATCGTTACAATATGTTGGATCACGCAGTGTCGGAATACCCAGTTTTGTCAAATCGGAAATATTGTAACTTCGAAAACCGGAAGTATAATTATAATGTAGCTTTGAATCAGAAAGCATTATTCCCTTTAAAAATGATAAACTTTTCTGTACATTCAAATTTACATTAATTTTTATTTCATTTAACTTGTGAAGGCATTTTGAATAGGTCAAGTCTGTCATTTTTTCTTCTTCATGGTCTTCAATTAATCAAACACTTGTGTTTGCTATCATGTGTTCATTGATTATCTGTCATTCTATGTCGAGATCCGTAGTGTGAACAACCTTACCACTCGTTAACCTCGGCAAAGGTTTGCCGAGTAAAAACTTATGTTACTCGGGTTCAATCGACATGTGTAACGAATGTTTCTAACAGGTGCTAGGAATATTTTTACGACTGTATTAATGGATATAGAGTATCAACAAAGACCGACAATAGTGAGTTAAAATCTCACCGATAATTGATTGGTCTTTGCTTCACACCCATCAAGTTTTAATCTCACCGATAATTGAGTGGTAATTACTTGTTTCACACCCATTGATTGAAGCCCGTGGCGATTCATTGGAAATCATGGGAAGGGGACGGCTTGATATCGTAATCCGGAACATACAGAGATTAACCAAAGATTTTTCGGCTGAAGCAATAAGGAAATAAATCTGGACATGAAAATCATATCGGATGTCACAGAGCGCAAGATGTGATCAGAGTTCGGATGAGTCCACTGTATGTGAGTGATTTGATTCACTATATGTGCATATATGTGTAGTCTTTTAGTTTAAACAAGTAAAGAATAAAAGTACTGATTTACTAATTTCTTTTTCTTTTATTTCAGGTAAAGATTTTTCGCTGTAAAAAAAATTAATAAATTAAAAAAAAAACAAAACACCAACCTACTTTTAATGGCTTGTTTGTGTTGTTAAAAAGACTGCTATATGTAGAACGATGTACCTTAAAGTCCCTATAGTAACTGCATGACTGTATGGGGCAAACGTGAACACAGATTTCATATGAACTAAATTGTCTTGGTTCAAACAAAATCTTTAATTGAACAAACGATTTGTAAATGGAAATAAAATGGATTTAGCATCCTATATTTCTCAACCTACTGTTCATCAAATTCAGACTGACTAGAGTTTTTTAATGACCGGTTTTCCATCTCGTCTTGACTATATACTATTGTCGGTCACCTTTTCTTTTACTACTGGAAAAACCAAAGCTACTTTTTCTCACCACATTGGCATCTATTCCTGGTAGACTACTGAAATGACCTACCATACATTTATTTGGTAGGTACTAGTGGGCATTGGGTTAAAAAAAAATGAGGGCTTCAAAGTAAGGCGGGTTACCTTGACTTTACAAATAATTTAGACATAAATTATAGCCTACTTACTCCTCACACAAATATAAAGTGGCCAGAATTGTCTGTATGTTAGTCCACGTGTTCCCGAAGCAACAAAATCCCCAAACTTTTAGCTATATTATCTCCCTTGTAATGCAGACTGTATGAGGAGTCCAATCGGAGGGTGTAACACTAGGCCTACTTAGCAAACCTCAGCAGATTCCAGTACCCAACATCTAGTCTCGGCTGTATGACAGTCAGACATTAGTACTACTTTCAAATTACCAACGGCGTCGCCCATGACGACGCCTTTAAAGAATGTTTTTATCGTTTAAAGTTGTTTTTGAGAACTTTTTTCTGAAAGCGACAAGTTTTCCTAATAAGTAAACCAGCGCCGCATCACAATTGTATAGTCATCGGTACATGTCACTGTCTACAGCAGAGGTTAGATGGAGTTTGCCGAGTGGGTGTGACAAACTCGTATAAAACGGTAATCTCGATATTGAACAAACTTTGAAGCTCGATTAGCAGACATTATAGCTGGAAATCGGAAGACAGTATTCGCAATGATCGAGGAATCTGATAGGCTTCCGTAGCTAATCGAAATAGGCAGGGTATCATAACCTGAAGGGCTTGGTAAGATGTACATAGTTATAGCTAGTTAAGCTCTGAACTATTAAAGCTAGCTACGAGAACGTAGCTGAGATATACTGATGTTTTTGAAACACGGAGGGTTGACAGATGAATATTTTTATCTACCGTAAGTTCAAGCGCAATCAAACCTTTTGTTGGAAGATTATCAGTCCATAACATTAATGTTATCCATTCACTTGTAAACAAAGTAACATACATTTTCAAATTTGGCTGATAAAATTATTGGGGTTTACAAGATGGTTGGTTGGGGTTTTTGGATGTGTTATTATAGTGAAATCAATATATAGGCTGTTGATAACGTTATAGTGTGATTGATGTCCACTGAAAATTAATTCAGAAAGATTTTGAATCGGTTCCGAAAGATGAGACTGACATTCACCTGCTTGCTTGAGCTCAAACCTGTTCTGCTCAACTGAGCTTTGCAATACAGTGTGCTATGAGGGGAAATTTTGCCCTAACATACCACTACGGTCAACTCTTTTTTGCACTCCAACTCACTGTCAAGGGTTCTTGTATACATGGGGGACCTTGATTTTTGTCCCATCCAAAAACACCATACATTTTTCCTTGCCGGGGCCCTCTATACCGCACCACTAAGGTGATGAAAAAGCCAGGCACCTGCTTTCAAAGTTTTAATAGAGCAAACTCTTTTCGGTAAGGTTACAAACCTTGATGGCCGAGACATAATTCCTTTCAATATGTGAGACATTATCGACTTACCAATACTATTGTATAAAAGAAAAACAACTGGGGCAATGTAACCAATTTATTTGATAATGTAAAGGTGCATGCCATCAGGAACACTGATATGTTAACAGAATGCACACATTAAGCTACATAAGAAGCCTTATGATAGAAAATTAATATCCAAGACATATTGCCAGTTTACTTACATTATAATGCAGTCTTAAAGAAAAGTTGACAGTTTTATTTTAGCTTTGAGTCAACCACATAATGTAGTACAGTTTAAGCACAGTAACGAAAGTTTAGCCAATAAATATTTTGATGTGAGTCGAAATAAATTTGATATTAGCCGACATGCATGGTTTTAATTTTACACCTATTGTCAACAAATATTTCACAATTTGATCAATAGTTTTTAAAAATCATAAATAATTGCACTAAGAATATATTCCACAGTGTTTTTCTGGCTTAATTATTTTGGCCACTTCTAAAAACATGGTTCTACGACTAGAGAAATATAATACAGGGATGTGCACGCACATTTTGGTTGGATTTACAATGATACACTTTTTACAAAATAATGAGGTACAATAATATATAATATTAATAAAAAGATAAATTACTTCAAAAAATGTGTGCAGTTTGTAAAAGTTATTGCTAATAATAATATATGGCCACAGATCTACATCTTGTATATCTACATATAATGGTAAATAATAATCACGTTTCTGCTTTTGGAAAATTAAATAAGTTTGTATATTAAAGGGACAATAACATTCTTGCTGGCTTGGCAGCTCCAGAAAATAAATAATACCCTTATTCTAAGTACTAGATGTTTAAGTGTCCTACCTGTTGTGTAAATTATCCATTACAACCTATTTTACTTGTCCAGAGGGTTCGAAAATATTGCAAAATCCAAGTCACACTTGAAAAGGTTTACGTTAGACTTTTCAAATCAATGGGTTGAATTTTTCAAAATAGGTGTGTTTAGATGAAATTTATATCATCATTTAATTGGAATATTCTAAAATAATACGATTTGTTGACCAGAATGAAGATTGGGACATATTTTTCAGTAACAACAAGAGTGTTATTGGGGCTTTAAGATGTGATGTATGAAAATATTGCTAATTTTTTTTATTACGAGTCACATAATTACTTTTTAATTATACTGCATCTGAATAACATATTTGGTAATTTTGATCATTTCATACATTTGGTTGAATAGGCAAGCAAACAAATTAAATTTCTAACAAATTCTTGCTGGGAGATAGGGAATTGACTTATATTGCTTATTTTCTATCTATTGCTTGATATTTCTGTCTAAAAGGTTTGCAACTTAAATTATGAACATATTTATATTAAACAATGCTAAAACACAGTGTTGACCAATTCCCATCAAAAAGCTCAGTGATAACTTAAAGATACATCAAACAGCTCTCCTACTTCTATTATGAAATGGGTCAACAATTATAGTTATTGCAATCTGAAATATTTTATTTGTTCAATTTCTCTACTGGGACTTTCAGAAGATTAAAAAGTAAAATTATAATAAATTAAATAAATAATACTGAGATAGGAATTTTTTGATGTTTCAATTATGAAATGAACAAACGGTGATGAAAAGAAAATTATATATGAAAACAAATCTGATAATTTCTCTTTAAAAGACAATTTCTAATATACACATTATGTAGTTCTCAGGCAATCTAATGTTAACAATTAAAGGAACATTTCTAACAATAAACATAATATACTTATAAATAAAAATACTACAAATATTGCAATTGAGACAAGTCAAAACACCATGATGATAATATGTAAAACTAAATTTACAAACAAATAATAAAATATCAAATACAAGAAAACAAAACCATGTTTGATTGCCTGAAAACCATATAAATGTAAATTCATGTGTTTTTCCAGCTTTTCAAATAATGGTATTTGTCGAAATAAATAAAGTCTTTCCACTATTCAAATATTGAACAATTTATAATTGTGCACCTGTATATTAAATAATTCAACTTTTAAAGTCTTGCACAAATCATTTTTTCTTTCAATAATCATTTGATTTGACATCTGTATTCACAATAAATTCAAAATGCATGATTGAAAATTATATCATGCAAGTGAGAGTCAGTAACCCCTAATGAGTGCCATGTTATATTCTGACAAGTTAAAAATAATAGTTTTATTTCATTTATTACAGGGTTTTTTCCTGTTCATTAGAAGCATCAGAATTTTCTTTTAGGCAAACATAATTTTTTCAGATTTACTTCCCAAAGAAACAGGGCTCTATTTCTCAAAATCTTAGCTAAAGATAAAATCCAATTTTAGTAGATACATGTACTTCAATTTTGATTGGCTAAGCACTAAAATCAATCCAATATTATCCAATCAAATAACTAAAATTTGATTTTTTCTGAGTAAAAAAATTGAGAAACAGGCCCGTGATCTTTAAAATAAAGAATTTAAAAATGAGATGAAAACATACAGGCTTGCTAATTACATGTCCAGAAAGTAAAAATTCCAGAACTTAATTATATAATGTCATGATGCACCTCGAGAAAAAAAAGAGGTTACTCTCAAATCACTCTTGATTATAAAATAAGCAATCATTACATGAATACTTGTGTGAAACATTTGTTCAAGTCTCTTTTGAGTCAGTCATTATAACATCTGATTAATAGCACTTATGTTATGAAGTGAAGTGAAAGTCGTAGGTCGGTATAAGGCACTCATTGCCTGTGCTGTATCTTTCTCGTCAATAAAATGATGGAGACAAATAACATGACATTTTGTCTAGTAAATCTTTTCTGTACATTATGTTCACTATGTACATATCATAATAAATAGACACTTTAGATAAAATACTCCATGTTGTATTTGTTGTTTAAATACTTTTAGGGTTGATGTCGAATGTCACAACCAAGGTATTATGAGCACCACAATTGATATATTTACATAATCGCTTTACAATCTAATTAATCATACACAGAACAAGGTGGATAAAATTAAATATAATAATATGTGTTATTAAAACCATGGTGCCAATTTCAACTTAGCCCACATGGTGTCCATTTAAACAGATCTATAATCTATAGTCAGATCAGTTAACGGATACAGTCCACTTATTTCTATATTCAATATATGATAGAATCAGACCCTGCAATTATCAACTGTAGAGGGTAGAATGATGAATAACAGGTAATATAACTTTGGACATACAACATAAACATATCTGAATGATTTACTGAAAACATCACCATTTCTAGGTTTGATAATAGCATAATGAAAGATTGATGACATCACTACACAATTTATAATGAAGAAAGCTCAATGCATTCTTTAATCAAGAGAGCTTAAAAGGTACCAAGAATCTTTCTAAATGTTGAACTGAGTAGCTGTTATTGTTATCTATCTTTTTTTTTTAGAATAACTCATGAATTACCATATTTAATTTAAGATAATTTAGTCCTTAAACATTTTGAATACTATGCTTGTATTGAAATCGCATTTCATCAAAATTATAGTCAATTACTGCCAAACTTCTGTTCATTGCTATTCTAATTTTATCCACCTCGATCATACATGTATGTTGATCACACCTGCCAAAGCAGAAGGTGATTTGTACTGTCATCTCTACCAGCTGATTCGTTAGCTGAATTATTATGAAAATCCTCGTAACCATCTCCACCACTTATAACTAGCATACGTGTTGCCATGGTAGCAGTCATAGTCGCCATTGATGACCTTCGGTGGAGGTCAGGTAAAGGGTAACTTTCAGCACTGTCTTTAGAAGTGGAATCAGTTGATTTAGGAAGACCAGCATTAGAAATATCTACACATGTAAGGAATCGTACATGACCTGTATGTCCATGAACAAGACCTGAAATAAAAATTTAAATGGAATGTAATCAGGTAATGAGCTAGAAGCCTTGGGTAAACCCATAATTGCATTACTAAAGCAATGCTGTCACATATTTATGCTCAGTACTATGGCTTTTAGCATACAGCTTTTGTCTGGGTCTTTTAAACAAGTGGATGCCTTGCAAGACACCCACACTTTGCACGAGATGGACAGAGAACAAACTAAACCAGTAATTTCATGTACAATTAGGGCGATTTTTTGTTTTTCATACAATCAGGGGCCATAATCCTGGACATTGCGGTTTGATGGTTCTGTGGCCTAAACAGTTAGTTACGCTATATTGGACCATACTGAAGTTGCTGTAGTTACAGGCTGCAATAGCAGGCCATCAATTTTAACAACCTTCTTAGGGACACCCCTACACGTTAAGCTCTAAGATTTTGTCGCTTGTTGACAGGAATTTTATCGGTTATGTCAGGGGTGGTCCCCTTACATTAGTTCATAACTATGTATCACCT
Organism: Patella caerulea; assembly: GCA_036850965.1. NCBI lineage: Eukaryota > Metazoa > Mollusca > Gastropoda > Patellidae > Patella > Patella caerulea. The sequence goes on from JAZGQO010000011.1 coordinate 23,725,432, forward strand.
GAACACTGACTAATAGTCCCATAGGAAATTTACTAAGTACACCAATTAGTCTTTCTATATATTTAATCATTCTCCCAGTCTATAAAACACTATTCAATAAAAGATCTTTTAATCACTTGTCTCTTCAAGGCACATAAATCAGGAATTAAACTAAAATCTATTTGATACTGAGAAAATACATACCAGTTACAGAAGGTGTGGCTAATGAGCCATTTGTCGTAGTCGAGGTTATCTTTGGAATAGGTATTGTGAGTATAACGCCAGCGCTAGTACCCACCCACAATAAATCTTTACACACTAATAAGGCTGTCAAACGCAGACATGCTGCTTTATGTTGTCGGATAATATCATCAGCCGCTATTTAAAATAGAAGAATAGCAGTAATAAAATGTTTATTTTTAAGGCTGAAACTCTTTAGCAAATAACCTGGTTGTATAATTATGCTGTCACAATGTTAGCTTGAAAGTTAAGGAATAAAGGAACCTCAACAATTTTCAGGCAGGCGGTAATGATCTTGAAAGTGAGATAACTGCGACAGAATAAATTGAAAGAAAGGTAATGTCGTTGTGTGAAGGATGAAAATTTGAGGAATGTTTTTCATCTTGATTGCTGGACAATGTATTTGTATCTGATAAGAATGTAACATTATTATTGTCAATTTCAGCAATAATCCTTTAGCATTTTTAAAATCACCTCCTAATCTATTCATGGAGCAGTGAGATAAATGCAGACAGACATAGTGTCTTCGTGTCTCTTATTTATAATATTCTTCCTAATTATGTCTATACTTCATACAATTGAATACTTACATTGTAGTTTCTGTGACACAGCTTGTGCTATGCTCACTTCTAACAGGAATTCATAGGTTGTGGCATGAAACAGATTGACCTTTGAACTTTGTTGCGAGGCAATCCATACCCCTTGACCCGAACAGACCATACATTGTACAGCTCTATTAGAATCCATATTTACAATAAAGGATTTCTGAAATGACAAATACAAGATGTCTGAAATTCTCACATTCACTGATGGGTATATAGTTATAGTTTGGATTTTTGAACCAGGAACTATTCACCAAGTGCTACTCATCTTGTTTCTGTTCTTCTTGGGGGTGATGATCTGTGAAAAGATAGGTTGCAGGCAACGAAACATACGCCCACAGCAGCTAAATCGTAAGGCTTCATCAATTCAGTTACGATCAACACAACACTTGCTTATTCCATTTACAATAGTCCAACAATTGAAGAAAATAAATATAACATTACAATTCCAAGCCTGTACTTGTTCATAACAATTTATGCCATATGAGATAGAATTTTGGAAAACTATCATATTTATATCCATATTTACTGTCTCCACAGACCAAAGCATTTTTTCTGATTTTCCAAACAACTATAAGTATAGGTTTATAACTTTTTTCAACAAACAAGTAACAACTCTTTGAAACATTCAAGGTTCATATGTCCGGGTTTACTCATGGGAAGACAGAATCCAAATTTAAGATCATCATATAAATTACCTCTATTCCAAGTGTTAATGGGTTTATAACATATATAGTATTTTGACAACCACACCATAATTTTCCTGCTACAGCTAACATCTTAGCTATAGGAGACTGGGCACTGCCTATAGTTCTTGTGTATGGATTCGCTGTATCCCACAAGCCCTCTGCAAAACAAATTTTAAAAGTAAATTTCATCCACAGCTTTTACATCAGTATTTTTCCAGTCTGACAGTCCAACATTTTGGTTATCACTGATTAGTTATATTTTTATAAACAATATAGTAATTTTTAGCATGATCTCAACTAATAGATCAACTATTAAGTTTTCTAAAATATAAAAGCTATAACTGTACATATAACATGTACATTGACTAACAGATAATATTCCTGGTGATTTACTTTACTGATATTCAGTCAGTCAAGACAGGCAAATATGACTGAAATAAGAGCCTCCATCTTAAACAGTGTTATGGCAGCGCAGCACAGCACAGAAAATCTAAAGTGCTACACTAGTAACTATGTGAATACCCTAGATAGGGTAATTTTCTACGGGGTTCAGAAATTCTATATTAACATACTTAACTGATTAGAGTCTGGGTACATTCATCTTATCCGACTAATAATATTGATCTATAGGTTGGTTTATCTAAATCATATTATTGCTATATCATGGTAAACTACGGGAAGTACTCACCATGCCGACACATACCTTGGTCTCTCTTATACACAATTAAATCACCATTAGCTAAAGACACAAATACTTTATTATCCAAATATCTGGAAAATAACACAGGACATTATCATTACAATGTAAATATTTATCGCTTAAAACACATCAATCAGCATTTCTTGATTAATTCTGGTTATTCATGTAGTAAATGAATTCATGATGCAGTCGGAAAGGATAAGCCAGAAATGAGAGTTTATTTCCCAGCGAGAATTTGTACCAGATAATCTTTCATGATGAGACCCCTGCCAATTCAAATTACCATGGAAGTTTGATGGAATATTTTTTGTGTTATTTTACTATAGTATCTAATAACAATAAAGGTTTGCTTGAAATAAGATAGATATCAACCTCCTACTGAAGAAAAACAAAGCCTTTATGCATTTATTGGTCATACCTTCATCTGTATGATTATATTCCAATAATTATGTCAATTGACATATACAGTAGAAGTGTAAGCTTTACGCTTTATGGAATATCCCTTTTCCCGTTTAGATCCAATAAAAATCAAATTCTTCAGTTACACATCAAATTCCATTAATTCAAATAATACATAATTTTAACCTACACAATGCCATAGACAGCAGAAGTATGTTGAATTTTTAGCTTGTTTTTGGTAGTTTTTATGTTGTCTGTACACTGGAAAATATGAATGCTGAAAAAGAATTGATAGAAATGTTTATAAAATGTTCAGATATTAATTATCTGCATGCATTTACCCGCATTAGGACATCCATACACTAAATCGTATCATACATACTCAAACATACCTAATACCCTCAAGCCTACAACAAAGTTTGGTTTTTGTTCTTTTGTCTTTCTGACAAATTGTTTTGGTTTTGGAATGACAGCAACAACCTTGCTTGAATTCTAATTAACCCATAGTTTTGTACTTCAACTTACAATGAGTGGCCACCAAGACAGGTGGGAGAAATGGCAATTGTCATAGCAAGATCAGTTTGAAGTGTAAGATTTTTACCATGAAAGCAACTATTTAAAATTTTCTTCATAATTCAATTATAATTTGCAAGAAGGTGAGGACGGCCTAAATATTTGAGAGCCTACAATATCAATAAACACAATCCTGTTTGAATTTATCAGGGGTTTCTTGTCCATTTAACCATGCTCAAATTAGCCATTAGAACACAAGACACAGTAGCGACAACAAGTGATTATCTCCTAAATAGAGTAATTCCATTTTATGAAGAGTTCACAAGCAAAGCGCTACACCTCTGCAAATTTGTTTCAAATCTGAGATCTTACAAATGCACATTTACATTAATATCACACAGAAAATATAGGCTATATACTTACCAGCCATCTTCAGTACCCAACCACATAGTACTTTTCATAGCATCTTGTACCCAGTTACCACTTGTAGTTATAGGATCAGGAGTAGATTTAAAAGTTGGTGTTGGAACTGGTTTACTACCCTCTTCATCTGAGATCTCTTCTGTAATTGTAAAGACAAAAACTATCTCAAATTAATTTTCTGTGTTTGTTAATAAGTCATTGATGTACATCATGCAAACTTATTTATTAAGTTTACATTCATCGCATTTGTAATTTTGTGCAAAACTATGAAGTGTATGGAACCTTCTGGTTTATAGCTGCTCATTAATGCAATGAACTAGGAAAATCTTGAAGTGTGAATCTATTTGAATTTTTAGGATCAGTCAAAAAAGCACAATTATTTTCATAATAACATTTACATTTGTGTACATCTATAGTCTATTCAAAATTTATAGCTATATTAATTTCTTAAATACATAAATTTGGAATGAGGTTTCTAGAAAAAGCAACGATATAAAATGCATTCTCTCTGAAAAAAATCAATTTTCGCTAAAATACTTAATTATAGATGGGGTAGACAGTGATATAGTGTCTTATTGGAGGTTATAGCGATTAGACACTAGGCTAAAGTGAGGATTGAACCAACAATTATGTTCTCACTGTTCTAATCTTACAAAAAATTACCTTAACGCACCACCTCATTCTAATCAGAATTAATACATTCTGCCTACCTCTAACAAACAATTTTTCCTGATGACTAAAAGCTAGTGGTTCATCATCACTTGATTCTGAATCTGACTGGTAGCCATCTTCTCCTGCTGTCTCCATATCTTCTTCTTCTTCACATTTCTCTACATTTATGGTAGGACCTTCAATAGGTTTATCATTGATAGAATCTTCCGATGGTAAAGTTTCTAATGTTCTTCCTTTACCTTTCTGACTACTCTTTCTGTAATACCATTATATATAATCAATCAATACAAAAATACCCTTACATATAATCAATCAATACCTTTAGGAATAATATCGGGAATCAGATAATTGACACTTTAATCAGTGCTTTAAAGAGATAAGCAGACAATCATTGAATCATAAGCCGAGAGCAGGTAAGTCATCCAGGCAGTCAACAAGAGTTGTCACATATCTTTTCTTTTGTGGGTAATGAAATATTTACAATACACTAAAATCTGATCAAATGTCTAAACCATTGTAAATTGTAAAGGAATTATGAACAAACTACTTAACTTTAGTAATTATAAACTTACCTGTTTGTTTAAAAATCCATTGTACAATTAAACATTCCAACGAATAAAGAAGTTTTCTCTTGAAAAATTTGACATGTTTACTTGCATTTTTGACTGAGTTCAAGACAACATGGCTTTCGTCATTTGTTGGATGAAACAGCAAAGCTGTTGTGGGGGTGGTATAACTTTTGTAAGAGATTTTGACAACCATGTGTTACAATTAAAACGAAGTGCAATCATTTCGATTGTTTGAGTTTGGGAAACGAAAAATATCAACTGACAATGACAAGTTTCATTGATCAAGGGCCATAACTCTGGCAGTAATTATTAAAAATCATTGAAAATAGACTTCTTCATCTCATGAGGGGACTAGTATAAAAAAATATTTTATAGAGGATGCTTACCTTCGGAAGGCCCCAATATAAGCAGGCACAGAGGATATACACAATATTCTGGCATTACAACCAGGCACAGGGGTATTTAATGTCACTATAGGTTCAGGTTGTAAACTTAACAAACACATATGTCCCACATAACCATCACTATTACACACCCATACATCACGAAAACCACTATTACTTAATCCATCTATAGGTGCTGCACACGAAAACTACAATAAAATCATATCATTTATTTCAATGGGTCTTTGTTGTGATTGCTAATATTATGAGAAAGCTAATTTTATTTAGGATACTGTGGAATACTTTCTGGGTTCATCAGCTTATTTACAAAACATGGGTGTTAGATTCCTGCAATGGCTGAGATTTTCCGGCGTGGTTTTCTCTTGTCAGTGATGCAGGATGGAGCGCCTGACAAGAACAGTTGTCTAGTCATTTGGATGGGATGAAAAACAGAGTTCCTGTGTACATTTGGGCTTGTTAATTTGTACTAAGACGACTATGCCACTGCCATCATCATGTACAAAAACAATATTTTTGATGTACAGTAGAATCTGCATTAAGCAGCCACCCACGGGAAATTTTAGGATTGACCGCTTAACGGGAGTGGCCTCTTAATAAAATCTCGAGTTTTTTGTGCTGACATCAATTAATATTACGCTTGGGTGCACTTGCATCGGTAAATTTGGCCGTCGCTGAATCTCGGGCATAACTTCCGTAAACACGTCATTTTGTCCCAACCTTCAATACTACTGTCTATCATTGTCATGCATTCTATAATATTTATCCATTTTTGTAAAATCTCATGTTTTTTTGTTTTTTTTTTTGTGCTGACATCAATTAATATTACGCTTGAATGCATTGGAAGCAAACACCAATGCACTACTTCACTTGCATCGGTAAATTTGGCCGTCGCTGAATCGCCGACATAACTTCTGTAAACTTGTCATTTTGTACCAACCTTCAATACTACTGTCTATCATAGTGATGTATTCGATAATATTTATCCATTTTTGTGAAGAAAATCGACGAATTAATTTTATTTTATCAAAGAAGCACACGAACCAAAAAACATCGCTGATTTAGCTACCGAATCACAGGGGGTGTAACTCTGTATGTAATATTACAGGTGGCGCTAAAAACGTCTATTTAACAACATAGCGGCTTTTAGTCGGTACTTTCAGTTTATTCAATCAGTATCAAATAATGTCCCGTTACGTGTGAAAACAATGATCAGGTTTGTCGTTTAATAAAACAAAAGATTAATTAACAGATAATCCCGGGTTAATTGGTATTTTCACATTTCTTTTTATCTGATTTGTGGGAGTCCAGTTAATTGATTACTACTCACGGGATTAGCGGGGGTGTTACGAAGAACGACAAGATGGTATCATTCAACAATGGCCGTTGAATGGGCGATGTTTTGTTAAATTCATTTGCAAAATAGTGACCGCTGGCCGCGTTAGAGGAGTGGCCGTTGAATAAGGAGATGAAACAATAGAATATTTACGGGGGGAATTTATTGTGACCGCTTACAAGGAGATGTCGCTGAATAGGAGTGGCTGCTCAATGCTCATACGGATTCTACTGTATTTCAACCCACAAACTACAATAAAGCATTTTGAGGTATCACATGATGAAACGTGTGGCAGTTTGTATTTTGTGTGATCAACAAAGTCATCATGTAGTGTGTTCAAACAATCTAATTAAAATATAGATCTATATTTCGTTTCATTTTTCATACTTTCGATGGCCTACACTCATGTAGATCTAACAAGTTATAGTGGGAGCTCACGTTCTATGACGTCAGGTATCAAGCACAGGACATTTGACCCGATAACATCAAAGTCATTCGATTAACCAATTAGCGACCGTCATGCTTTTCAAAATCTGCTTTTGTTTTGATTTCTATCCGCTGGTGTTAGTATAGACGTCGTTGACTGGTAATCCTAATATCTACCCACAGTTCCACGCATGAAAAGGTCAAACGATCGATTCGACAGACCATTTGATTGGCTGACCCCTCATTTCAGGCAGAACACAAGTTAAATAACAAGTCCTCCAGATCCAAGAGTAGTAAAGACAAGTAAAAACGAAATTTTGAACTAAAAAAAACGAAACGAAATTGTATCTGTGTTTTAATCAGTTTGGTGCTCAAACCACTTACATTGCAACGGTATTCATTGCCAAACAAACCGTTTAAGTTATGTGTGACAGGCTTAAGAATTACTGGTAATATCTGATTCTAAAAAAATGCTTGTACCAGATTTATTTTCATTGTAAACAGAGTGAAATCCACTTCTTGTTTTAGTAAAAAATGTTCTAAATTATAAACCTGCAAAGTGTTTTAAAACCAGTCAAACCATTTGTTGTGTAATAAGCAGAAAAAAACCCTATGTATAGCAACCAAGAAGGTTCCCCCAAGTTTGATCAGTTTTTGAATCAATTATGACATCTTACACATCGATCAAGTGGTCTGCAGTAAACAATCATGGCTGCCTCCAGCAACAATTTCCATATGATGGAGGGATTATCAACATTTTTTTTTTAGCAGAAACTTAGAGACTTTCTAGGAAAACTCATCAGTTTTTGGTGTTTCCATGGACACCACACAAACCATGGTCAAAAAAGAAAAAGTAACCTGTCGGTTTCTTGATTTGCATCTAGCACTGTTCGAGCCAATTTTGATGAAAATCCATGCTGGCCTTAACTGAGAAAATGTGATTTTTTGTTGTCATCAGCAATCTATTTTATCATGCTTTTGTGCCAAGTTTGGAACACAGTTGTCAAGGCATTTCTCTTGGTGATCAATATGTAGTATCTAATTTAAATTTATCTTTATTGACATCGTCACCATAGAAATCTTACCTGCATTCCAGCCCTTGTTTTAGTTATTTGTAATGGTTGTAAAAATTCTGGTGCTCTTTTATCAGACAGCAGAGCTGAAATTGAAAAATGTCCATATTCTTACAGAAATCATCATTAATTTCAAATTCAAATATTAGGTATTTTATTCATGTTTCAATGTTTCATTAAATAACAACAGGTTATTTGTCAAACAAGGTCAATATAACAAAAGTTAAATTTGGAATCAATTTATAATGTAAATGAATCTGGTGACCCCAATTTCACCAGTCTGACCTTTTAAATAATACATGAACAATGGAAAATATAACTGATACTTACAAAGTTTATTTTTAGCTTCATAGAAACTATTCTCCCATGATGCTCTCTTTTCACCTGATATGAAACTGATAACAAGATGTAAAATACCTTCTCTGTAAATAAAACATTTCATCATCATTTTAAATAATTACAATCATTAAATGAACAAATCAATTTATCATCAATTCAATCAATTAGTTTATCATCAATTTAATCAATCCATTTATCATCAATTCAATCAATCAGTTTATCATCATTTTAAACAAGCAGTTTATTATCATATTAAACAATTAGTTTATCATCTATTCAATTAATCAGTTTAACATCTAGCAACAAAATTCTGCACATAATTTACAACTTGCATGTAAACTTTAATTCAAAACTAGCAATTCCTAATATCATTCAAATTACTACATAATGGCATGAAAACTTTTAAATAAATCTCATAGATTAAAAGCATATAAAATGGAGAACACATATGACCTTTAGAAACATATATGTATATACAAGTTGCCAAAAGTACAATGAACCTCCACCCTGTTTGAACATGTGTGAAGTTTAAAGGTTAAATAATAGAAATAAACTTTGTCAAAGGAAAGCTAAAAGTATTAAACAATATTAAAATGCAATATGTAGTGACATATAGCTTTAAACTAAATAACTTTAACAAATAAAGGTATTTGGACTTTACAGTCGTAGGGGAAGAATTAAACTCATCTATTGGAATTGAGGGGGGAAAAAGCATTGGTTGTCAGTTAACTAAACATGTAAAAGTGCTTACCATTGAGGAGATTATATGGAATGACATTTTTTACCTTGTGTTGAAACAATGCTTCCGTACAAATTTTATTTCCTTGCATTTATATTTCCTGCTTACCAAGCAAGTGCAAGAAACGACTTTAAATGCACAAAGCATTTTAGACCACCTCTACACTTGTTAATTTCTACACTGATATGACTTTGCCAGGTACATGACTATTCTCCCGATCTTTACCATGTTAGAGCTATGTAATTACATTATAATGGTATCAATGTTCACATGGATAAATTAAAGAAACCTAGCATTATAAAGTAATGGCATTACGTGACTTAAAAGAATGGAACGGAAATTCTCTCTTCCACTAATATACTATATGCTTCTACACCTCCAGTGGCTAACATTGTTTTGGAAGAATGACAAGAGTTTATTTACTTACTGTGCTGTAACAAGTAGTTCTAGTTTATTTGATTCTGTGTGTGAACTACGAAGTTGCGAATCGGTTAGCTGTTTATTTAATAGAGAAGATACCTCACGTAAAGCATCATCCAAACCCTACAATTAAAATAAATCAGTATTATATGTGTGTCATTATTTCACCTCTTTAATTACTACATGTTTACATAACAAATATTGAATATCTTTACAATTAAAAAGAAATTGAATCAGTACGAGCAAGAATTGACAATCCAGTCTGCAGTAATTTCCAATGTAACTATGATAATTTGCCACTCTCTCTGAGCATAATTGTTTGATTTGGGTAAAGATGAAAGTAGTGATTTTAATTAAGTTATGCAAGAAAATCTACACGAACATATTTCAAGTTTCATCAAAATTTGGTATTACATACTTTTACACTATTTGCGTACATGGAGCAGCCATCTGCTCCGATTTGTTCTGATTTTACTAAATTCGAACTCAACCCTCATTACGATGCAACTGTGATATATTTAAATGTTTTTTAAAATCAGATATAAATTTTGACGTGAGCATATAAAACATTAATTTTACATAGACGGCACATCCCCAATCAAAATCACATATCATATCAAGCCAATTCAACATTTTATTGGACCTAAATCAAAGTGGTCTGTCTGATGTTGGTTAAATGTTTTTTCATCCCCCTTATTATGGTTCAACTATATATTGTATCTTTGTAAAAACTGGCCCTGGTATGTTGTTGATGTGGATTAAGTAACTTACTGAATGTGATACGGAGAGTCTTGTAGATAAATCAGAAATCTGATTAATAAGATTTATATCTTCTTCTATTAGATCACGATCTATTGTTGGTTTACGCTGTATTGTACCTTGAGCTGTAAAATATTTTACAATCATTCAATAATAATTCATTATTTCACTCTGTTGTGCAACAAAACCGAAATCAAGATCCATGCATTCTACAGTCATGTTGCTATACACTTCCTCAATGTTTTCCTCACATACAAAAGCTGACATTTCAAATTATTAAATGCAAACATTTTAATGGTGTTTTCTAATTTTTAACAAATTAATACAATGTATATTAATCAGATTATGCTAATTTTTAAATATCTTACTTTTAACAATTTCAATATCATCAAGTCCAATACGAAGCCATACTTTATGTTTGGTATTTTCTGCAAAATCTTGACCTGCAGGAGTTTTACTGGAAAAATAAATAAAGAAATGATATGATATGGTAAACTTCATGTATTGTTCAAAGTTAGATCCTGTAACCAGGGAAATATGAACGTGCATCAATTAATGAGACCTTTTTTATTTTTATACCTTTTTAGGGAGTATCTGAGAACACATTTTTTTTTCAAGAATAAATTTGTGAGACAGGACAATGTTTTTTTCCCCTAGTAATAACCAACTGTTCTTCTTATTTGAATACAATTATCTTTAGAATTATAATGCCATATACATGTACATGCACTCACAGTATAATTGAAACTTTCCGAGGAACAGGGCCACTTTTCCGTTTCATACTGCTAATGATAATGAGGTCCGAAAAAAGCCAGATACAACATTGGTCCTTTTTATTCTGAAAGATGAACATTTAAAAATAAGTAAAGTTTATAAAAGACTGAATGAATTTCACATTGAGCAACTGGTGGTTAAAAGGCCAAATCTCAGCAGGATATTTTCTAAAGGTGATAATATAAACAGAATATGTTACAAATTGCACGTAGAATTTCAATTACAAATGATAAAGTACAACAAGTCATCAATTTTTATCACTAACTCCTACGTTTTTCATTTTTAAACGATATCACATAACTCTTATTTTCTAATAGGAATAAATTCTCTTTAGAACAGAAATATCTCATTCTAAAAACTCAAGCAGGCAATTTAATTTTTTTTATGATTCTTGGATTGATTCCTACAGTTGGTTTTCCTTAATAAGAATTGCATATAATCAAGACTTACTATTATTTGCACCATGTCATGTCGTAAATAGGCTCGATCTGGTACTGCCAACTGAAAACATAAAAAAAGGTATGTTTCTTAAAGAGAAGTATCTTCAAGGTTAGATCATCTATTACAGCAGTTATAAATACTTTTGAAATTAATTTTCCCCCACCTTGTTCTGTTCAGTAATGAGCTCAAACTTCTCCATTATAAAGCAGTTAACAAAAGGGTAGATTTAAATACTGTTTTATATATCATCATTTCTAAGTTCAAATAACAATAGGGACAGTATTAACACAAAACAACCCTATTTCCCTTCTGGTTCTCAGACAATTCTTTTCGAAAACTGATGCAGGAGATTGGTTTTGTTTTCATTTTGTCAAAATCTAGTTAGTTTTTCATTCTTAAGAAGCACACAAAATTATTAGAAATTTAATATAATAATAAAAATAAGTAAGATTTGGATATAACAGCCGGATAATTCCATGACTTTATCTAGATTAAGTCCAGGGAAAAAGTATTCAAATCCGCAAGTTTTTGTTTCGATGATATTAACATGGTATCATCACGTTTTCATTGTTAAAGCATGGATTTTTCTGGCAATTTACATTGAAGTCTGCACCCTCAATCTCCCCACAGTTACAGTTCTCAAGATAGATACCTAGGCATATTGATTGTAAAAAATGACAGATTGACACCTTAATGCGGAATAACAAATAGTATATTTACATCTGTAATGAGAAGGAGTTCTAGTTTTTTAAGAGTTTCTTGCATGTCTTCTTCGTGTTGACTATCATTAACAGAGCCAATCTTCAAGGCCAGATCATGCATCCTTTTCTCAGCCTTTTCCAGTAAAGGGTAATCTGGATGATCTAGTGGTGTACTGCTGATTAAACGCTGGAATCAATACAAAAAAAATATACAGTATCATAAATACAACAGTGTCTGGCAACAAATATATGCCAACGTGTGGCATTTAGATTAGTGTCTTTCAAGTTTTCAAGGTCAGGTGCGAAAACTCTACAAAATACTGATGCCAAATTACAAATTTTAATCCAGTTCATCCTCAAAAACTCTGACCTCTAAGGCCTTTACACTGTTACGTCCGTTACGGTATAGCTCTGAATTTCTCTAGGGTGCCTTCTTAGGGTTAGTAGAACAATTAGTAGAGTTTTTTGCAAAAGTGTGAAAGGACAAACAGACTGGTGGCATAGAGATGACAAAAAAAATAACACTGACAAGATTATAATGCATGTATATGATGGGAAAGTTTGGATAAGAATCCTGCAATATATCCAAAGTATCTCGTAATTATCTGTGTTCGCCAAAAAGTAATGACTGAAAATTATTGCGTGAAATGAAAGGTAAATAATTTGACCTATTGATGGCCATAATTTTTTATTCTGTATGATATTTCCTTTTTAATAGGAACCAAAGACTTACTTGAAGAAGTAATTCATATCTTGGTATACGTTGAATAGGACGAACAATAAGGTCTTTCATAGATAATTTAATACCACTTTCTCTCTGACAGTTCTGAAAAACATTTCAATTATAAAATATATTTTTTGTTCGTTACTTGGTTAGATTCAAACTATAAACAAAATAAATTTTTCTAATGTACAAATTATCTTTTTGGGAGTGCATTATGTCTTTAACTTAACAGCATGCAGAGCAAGTACACTGTGTGTAAAGATTAACCTTTTTTTTTACGAAGCTTTGGCATCATTATTCAAGGAAAAACGTTAGCACCTTAATTTAAAATATGAACTTTGTCTTGATTAATATATCGGTGGCATTACTTGTGTGGCATTACATGTGTCGAAGAAAATAATTAGAAAAACTAAAAGTTTTCCAGTACACTTTGTAAACTTGTCATATATTGGTTATTGGCATCTTCTCATTTGGACAAGAAGCAGACATACCTAAGGAAAGGATTGGTTGACATAGGTTAAAAAATAATCAATCATGACCATCCTATTATGGTGTAACAAGTCTCTCAATTTGGTAATTGACCTTGTTTGTAAAGTAGTTCCCCCCAAAACTTGGTAAAACGTCAAACAGTGCGTGAATAAAGTTCACATTCTGTACTCAATACCTTTAGTTTATTACTGCTAATTTATTTCATCACAGACATTCAGGTGCTAGCAATATAGTGGGAAGATTAATAAAAACTCCACATATAACTTCAACGATTGCGGAGTAAAAAAACTATATGGTATTTCTAATAGTAGAAAGGAGTTGCTATACTTAGTACATTGGTTATATAAATAGTTAACTGTGTCTGTGATTGTAGTCTAAACAATGTAACAAACATACTATCTTTTTTAAAAGATGAATTGATATATCATATTAGTTATATCTTATTGTTTACTTAAAATAGCATTATGCAAGAGCAAAATCTGCTTATCACAGGTCTTTCTTTAGGCCTGAGATGTGATCTAAATAATCAATTAGACATTAATTAACATATCCAGACCATAATAAACTCTTTATGTCAAGGCTAGCCTTCGATGTTGGCGGATTAAATTCTTATATGCCGCCTAATGGCCGTTGATAATTAAATCAATCAAGTGGATAATCGAGACTGTGCTGTTTATATTAATGATTTGAGCAATGATGACCGAGGCTATGTGAATATTTCAAACGCTTTTTTCTCGGCTAATAGTGGTTCAATTTGACTGAAATTTTCAGCAAATTATCTTTACACTATTTAGTTTTCAACTATTATAGTGAGAACTGTCATCTCTTCATCTTATCTCCCATAATTTAACTTTAAGAAAATCAAATTTAAATAAGACAATGAAATGAAATGGAGTTTAAAGTAATACTGTTCTGTTCTGACTCAAATTTAAATAAGGCAGAGATAGTTTTTACCCAAAGCAAATGGGATTAAAATGACTAGTATTAATGTCATGGTAAGGATTAGTCCGGTGGAGCTGCAATAGGAATTGAAAAGAGACACAGTTCCTCTTAAATTATATTGTAAAATCAGTCCTCACACTGAGATGTTATCAGAACCTTTTGATCTGAATCCTACTGTTTACAAATTACCAGAAATAATTGATTCAACATTGGGCAAGTTTACTGTAATGATCGCAATGAGAAATCTGTCAAATCAAATAACTTTTTTGTTTTTTATTCTCCAGAAATTTTGAATAATTTATTATCACCTCCATTTGTATTAATAAAATGTCTTTAAAATGTAATCTAGATATGTTCATGCGCTCCTTTAAATTTTGTCCTTCATTCTTTTTATTATAAAAAAGAAATCTGTCTTTCCAACCTTTCTTGAAATAAACAATACCAGTATGAATTTGATTTTAAACATAGGAAGCAAAATAAACAAACCACAAGGAGACCATACCTGCATTTACTTATTATAATAAAAGCCATATGTCTCTTTTAGCTATTCATATATCTTGTTTAAATATACATACACCCATTTAAAATATACATATATGCAAGTTTTATAATGTAATAAAGAGACATCTGTACAAGTACAAATTATGTTATTCTAATTGCGATTTTATTCCTGAATTGTCTACGTTGTACTGATTAACAAATATTGAGCTGGACAAAACACAGCCAGTTTTGTATGGTAAGCTCTTGTGTATATACAGTACATAAAATTGTTTACAGGAAATATTGTCTTGATCCACAAGTTAACAAATCGTTCTGCGCATCCTATACTTTATATACATAATGAAGGTCATTTTTTCACCTCATCAGTAGAATATGACTTTTGAATATGTATGCAAAACAAACTAAAACGATGTTGTACAGATCAATATTGATATTAGTTTTAGCCAAAGCAGGGAGAATACAGGCTGGATCAATCTAGACTAATTGATAGATCATTTTCATATTTCAGCAGTCAACATTTTGAATATCTCATTGGTAAAAAACCTCTAAGTAAATCAAAGGTCCCTTTATTACAGACAGAAAAGAAACATACAACTTACCTCTACAAACTTCTGTACTGAAGACTTTGTCTGTAAAGCATGTTCAAAAGCTTTACCAGAAGTTTTATAATTCTCAACAAAAGATAAGTAACTCTCTAAAACCGTCTGCTTCGAAAACTGAAAGAGAAAACAACCATAAATATTACAGCTTTACACATCATGCTTTTAAGTCATTATATCATACCCAACATTCATAATAACACATTTATCACTGGTTTTCAATAATATGCTTCCTTTTTTTAATCTTAAGTTATATGTTTAGAAAGTTTTGACATGTTTTCTCCCACTAAATTGAACAAACTTTTTTTTAACTAATGGATTTATCACATTTGAGATAATTTCTCATTAGGTATAATCAAATATATTTACACAACAATATATGATGTATGCTTGAAATACATTACTGACAGGTTGTCAGGCAACAAAAGATCCGTCGAACCAGTCTACAAAGGTTGTTGCATATTTATTGGGAGAATTCAAAAGCCATTATAAACTGATTAAATGTAACAATAATCTCATGAAAAAATTATTAGAAATAATCAAAATTTACAGGTTTCTAGTTCTTCCTCAAACTAACATAAACAAAACATATACTGGTAATTAGATGATTACTTTAGCAGTTTGAGTTATTGTAAATCATTGAAAATCAATAGACTTATTCAGGTCGTATAAATTTCCAGTCAATTAGATAATAACTTAACCATGAGAAAATACACAAGATTTTGCAAATTATCGGACATTGGCTTGGAGCATCCATAATCAATTGTGGATGCCAGACCGATTGACAGACAGATACGGGTGAGGACTACATGTATATACGGTCACATTTTATTCTGGACAGATAAAATAACTTAACTGTTATCATAATCATAAAACTGCTATCAAATCTACGATATGAAATAACACTTATGTGCATCTGCATCAAATCAAAATTGTTTAATTTTCTTTTTTAGTACATGCAAGTATATGTCAACTGCAAGCATACACGTCCTGTTTGATTTTTCTTCTTGGGACAGTATCATCTTTTCCCCAAAAATAGGGCTTTATCACCCAAAGCATCAATTTCTATACCTTTTCCTGATAGTGCCTGATCGGCAAGTAGCACCTAGCGGAACAAATTTTATGGAACTGCAGTTTGAGTTTGAGAACAAGACAAAATCAGAATTGAATGATTTTCCTTAACTTGAATGATTTTGACAGCAAGAATAAATTTTCTTAAAGAAATGTATATACAAAATACATGTATCCTCCAAAATGTTTGAAACTAGGTATACAAAGTTATAACCAAGCTCTTTTTTGTAAATAAACCACAGAATCATCTTTTAAAAAGAATAACCCTGCAATTGAAAAAGGTAAGGTATTCCAAAACAAATAACCAATACCGATAAATCAAGATTGAGCTTTATGAATAAAAAAGTTAACGGCCCCTGACATTCACAAGCACAGTTTTAAACAGTATACATGTTAATCAATTCTATTATAAATCCTATAAACTGGATTCAAACCTTGTAATGACATTAAATTTTTTTTTTACTAGGATGTCTATAATGACATGATATATTTTTGAAGGCTCATATATTGTAAGGTATTAATATTGTTCCATTTATTTTGTAGTAAAGAGCTTACAAATAATATAAAATTTGTAGGTGTTTTTGTTAAATTTATTTCAATTTTAGAAGCATGAATGGCAAAAAAATAAAGCCAAAAAAATCTGCTTAGACAAAGCTATTTTCCTGTGGTTTAGGGAACCAAACTAGAAGGGGAATAACTTCCCTCCTTTATATGTAGTGATACAAGGTATGAAGTACTATTTGCCAGTAAATAGTGTTATAGACTCATTCAGAATAATCATTAGATTCATCAGACATTGATATAACTGATTGACTGATTGACAGATTGAGTTTCTTTTTCTATAGGAATAATGATTTAGTATTGAAATTACTATATGATATTGTTAAATATTTAACTACATGTACAGTAGAATCCGTATGAGCAGCCACTCTTATTCAGCGACATTTCCTTGTAAACGGTCACAATAAATTCCCCCCCGTAAAAATTCTATTGTTTCATCTCTTAATACAACAGTCACTCCTCTAACACGACCAGTGGTCACTATTTTGGTAATAAATTTAACAAAACATCGCCCATTCAACGGCCATTGTCGTTCTTCGTAACACCCCTGCTAATCCCATGAGTAGTAATAAATTAACTGGACTCCCACTGATCAGGTAAAAAGAAATGTGAAAATAACAATTAACCCGGGCTTATCTGTTAATTAATCTTTTGTTTTATTAAACGACTAACTTGATCAGTGTTTTCACACGTAACAGAACATTATTTGATAATGATCGAATAAACTGAAAGTACCGACTAAAAGCTGCTATGTTGTTAAATAGACGTTTTTAGCGCCATCTATAATATTACATACAGAGTTACACCACCTGTGAATCTTTAACAAAATCAGCAATGTTTTTTGGTTCATGTGCATATTTGATAAAATAAAATTAATTCATTGATTTTCTTCACAAAAATGGATAAATATTATCGAATGCATCACAATGATAGACAGTAGTATTGAAGGTTGGTACAAAATGACAAATTTGCCGATGCAAGTGAAGTATTGGTGTTTGCTTCTAATGTACTCAAGCATAATATTAATTGATGACGAGCACAAAAAAAAATATGATATTTTACAAAAATGGATAAATATTATCAAATGCAAATTTATGGAAGTTACGTCCGAGATTCAGTGACGGCTTATTTACAGATGCAAGTGCACCGAAGCGTAATACTAATTGATGTCAGCACAAAAAAACATGATCCAATGTTTTTTTAGGGGTTTGTTTTCTGATTGGCGGGGCTGTCATTGATTGTGAAAAGGTGTAGAGATAGAGTAATGATTATATATTATATATGTTGTGGATGTACATTATATACATAATTAAATACAGTTGGGTCGATAGTCTCAACATTGCTTACAACTAAAAGTTTTATTCTTTTTAATATGGAGCAGGGGAGGAAGATAACAGCCTTGATTCACACTATCAAGTTGAATGTAAACTTAATGAAAGATAGTTTGTCCTACACCCTCAGCAGCATTTGTGTCACCGCATTATGCATCTAACTCAAGTATTCTATTCAATGTAATTGACTGCACTAGTTTCTGCCATAACTTTTCCATTCATTGTCTACATTGGGAAGATTACATGTCAGTATGACTTTATTATTTGATCTGAAAGATTAATGTTAAACGACTGTGGATTCCTGACAGCTTAAGAGAAAAAAGATTGCTGTCATTTGTGACAATACGCCAGTCCCAAGGTATTTGATTTGAATATCAGGTCACTAGAAAACTTTCAAAATGAAAGCATATAAAAATGTCTGTGGTTTTATCTATATAAGAAATTAATAAGAGTAAAATGCTACTTACAATACTAGTAATAATATTGCCAACTGTACTGGTAGCTGGGTTCCAGTATTTCCAGACATTATCGAGAAAATCAAGGAATATTGAATGATGTATTAATATTTCAGGTATCATATAGAATATATTATCTACTATATTCTCATCCAAGCTGCTCTGAGTTTTAAGAGGTACCATATATTTCTAAAAATATAAAAAAAGACATAAATAAATTAAAGATAATACTTGAAATGATGTTGCATGCAATCATTTTGTAATATAACTAATAGCCACATACAGTATGCACCTCTTGTCAAAATTATGGATGCTATAAACAAATTTTAGCACTTTATGGAAGTGAGAAAAAGATTTTTTTCAGAATATAAAACTGTTAAAGATCATGTCTTTATTTATTAATACTACTATGATTTTACTATACTGTACCAAGAAAATTACTTGATTTAATTGTTGTTTTATAAAGTCTGTGATACGAACATATGCTGAAACTATATTCTTTAGATCTTATTGTGCATTACAAAGGAAATTAGACCAGAAAGACAATAAAGAGTAAATTTGAATTTTTTTATGCATGTGAAAATTCATCGAGGAATGTTCAACATTTGGGACCACCATTAATCAATTAGGAAATAACATTCAATTTTTTTGTCATTCTACTAACAAACAAGACAATTCTTCTTTTACTTACACTTAATAATGACCAACATACAACATATATATAAAAAAAAAACACATAATAATAACTGTGAACAACCAATTAAGAATTAAAATATTACTCGACTGTTGATAACGTGAACATCAATAACCATTTAATTATAGCTATTTCATACGCTATCTAATGATAATATTATATTGAAATGCCTATTACATACATACTGTTTTAAGAGTATAAACAAACGAAATGTGAACGGACACACAGATGACGGTATACGACATACACATGAAAATGTGGGTGTTAAAAATGGATTTTGTTTGGAGAATTTTCATGAGAATGTATTTTTCCACCATTTTATTAATGGATGCAATAAAAAAAAAATATATCAATATGTATCAATATTTCAATATATTGTTGCAGCCATAATTGCTAGTCGTGTTCAATATGATATACAATTACGCATCTGGATTGATCTCAATCTGTAAAGAAGTTTTTCTATGGATTCAGATTAATGACGTGAGATGCCGTAAAAATTACACAAACCTCAAACATATACACTGCGTAATAAACTTGAAAGATTTCTTTACAAGCAATAAATTGTAAATAACGTGATACGAAACAATAGAAATCAGATCACAGTGTCATAGTCAGCTAAACCACATAGACAATTTCAAACCTGCTTTGATCACCTCAAGACATGACTATCCTTGAAAGAGAAATCTATCACATACACCTCTATGATCACACTACAATACAGCTAATTCATTAACAATTCTTCTTTCTTTTGATCAAAATACTAAAAATTGCATAATCACAAAATGATTCATCGTCTCTTGAACATCAATGATTCACCATTTCTGTTTATTTTTATCAACAACATCTATGAGCATTGTCATTTTATCATGATTCAATATTCCTTCATTTCAATTACTATTCATTTTTTGCAACATGTCAGATTGATTTCCATCATACCATAAGCCCACAACCTTCATAAATGAACAGAAAATTAACGTTGACTAAGCAAATTGAAGTACCATCTATAAACTATTTCTTAAATAAACAGAAAATTCAGAGCCCACTGCCTTATGATATGATTACAGACAGGTATGAAATGAAATGAGGTTTTACATACTACTATCCTGCACCAACTGGGCTAATGAAGATAGTCATACATCATGTCCATGCTGTACAGTGTGCTATTAGGGTAATCATACTTAGATTCATGTACCAGTATTTCTACATACTGATTAGAAACTGTTCCTTGCTAGACACTCCTTCCTGCATTACCATTAAGATGAAATTTTATTGGAAATTCCAGAGGAACTTCCGTGGCCATAACCAAGATTGAACCATCAAGCCTGGAAATAAGGCACCTGTCACTGACAATGTCCGGCACAGATTCAGGCTTTGTCAGGCACTAAACCTCTGGTGCCTGTCATTTTGTTTGACACTGATTTGTCTTTTTTTTTTCTTGATATTATTAATACATGTCAAGCACGAAGTGGAAAATGTCAGGTACTATTTCATTAATGTCTGACCTTTTGTCAGGTACATCTAAAACCTGTATTTCCAGGCCTGTGAAACATGGTCCTCCTGCTTGGTGAGCCAGATCCTTACTCCCTGAGCAACATTTACAAACTATTTGATTGGATAAAATTCAGTATATGGTTGTTTGCTGTGGCTGCCAGCAGTTTGAATACTCATATTGAGTAAGACATTTCAAGAATATCCTCACATAGCATTATCGTATGTGATATGTGCAATGTACAAATTTGGGAAAGTGATAACTTGACTAGTCTTAGCTGAGCATTAATTGACATTATGAATCTACAAATAGATCAGCCTTAAATTTTCCAATGAGACAGAAAATATATATCTATCATGATTACATAAAGATATCGAAAGGTTATACAGATAATGATGATGAGTATTATGGTAGTTGTTGCAACGATACAGGACAGATTTCAATCTAGATACATGTACGCTCATTGTGGAAGTGAATGTAAAGTTGTTGCAATGATACAGGACAGATTCCAATCAAGATTTGTGCATGGTCAAAGTAGAATTGAAATGATACCAGACAGGCCAGATTCAAAACTGGAGAAGTGCATAATAGAAGTAAAATCTAAGGTTGTTACAATGATACAGGACAGATTCCGATCCAGATACAATGCACATGTTTAAAAACCCTGGTGGAAGTAGAATCTAAAAAGTTATATAAAGAATCCATTTTTATTCAGTAGTCATTTTTTGCTTAGTGTATATATTATAGCTAGCTGAATAAAGGCATTTGGGCAACTAGTTTATAATTTGTTTTGAACTGGACTGATAGAACCAAATCCAAAGAACAGTGGATGTCAGCGGTCACAAGACAGACTGGTGGATTATGTCAATGGTATGTAGTAATTGAACTGGAAATACGCAGGAAACTATTTTGTGGAACACAATTATAACTGTTTATTACAGAGCAATGATTTTGACTAGGTTTCTCATGGTTTTACAGAGAATCGGTAATAAACAGTAATTTATACCACATAGAAGTTTGTCTTGTGTATGGAATAAAGCTAAGTCAGGAGTAAGCTGGAAATACCAAGTAAAAGTCATGGGAAAGCAAAGTTTAAGAGAAAAGGTTTGAGTAAATTTAATGGATTATTCAGTTTAATTCAATGTGAACACAAACTTGAAAAATTTCAACACATTGTGACACTTTCAGACAATCTTGAACTATTTCTTTCATTGAGTAAATATTTAGAAGAAAGGTAAATATGCAATTAGGAGATAATATGTACACCTGAAGCCGGAACAATAACACAACTATTGAGAACTACAGATGCAAGCTGCATGTATTTGTGTGCAAAAGATGCGCTGTTCCTGCGTGTACATTAATCGACTTCCCATATGTTACATCATTAGCATATAGGAAAAACTATCTAGACATTACATGTAGATGACATTTTTGACCTATAGCTATTTTCTTCAGGTATATACATTATATGACAATGGTAGACAAAATACAAGCGATAATATCTAAGTAAATAGGTTTTTAAAAGGTCAATGAGCCAGCCATTGTGTATTGTGATGTTGTATATCCGACTTGTATTAGATGTATATTAATCTCTTAGGTTTAATATTACATTATTGTACATGTAGATAGAATAAATAGCGTGTATAGTGTACTCATCTTTTCACTTTCTGCTATTCTACCTTTATTTATAGAACAGTTCCCATATGTTTTAATACAATGGCAGAACAAAAAGATCTGACATTCTGGATCAAAACTTTAAAAGACTTCATACAAATGAATGTTTAAGAAAATCAGAACATGCAGCTGGTAGACATTTACAACACCCAAAGAAGGTAATTGTGGAGCATATAGACCACTTGCCTCTTTCATAAAATACCCCCTCTACCTATGTTCAAAATCTCTGCCATTGTTGGTAGCATCTTATAAATTAATTGTGCATTAATTGTCAATTTTCTATCACTGACAAATAACAATTGATTAGGTTTGGGTACATTATTAAATTATACACCCAAGACCAGACATATCAGTAACTCACATGCCATTTTTATACATGTCACAACTGATTAGCTGTAACATTTATTCATACCTTTGTTCACTTTGTATATAAAACCTAATGATGCCCCTAATAGTACTTCTTGAAATGGTGTTTTGGTTCAACTGCGCAATTTATTTTCGATTCAGAATTGTACCCACCACAGCAGGTTTAGTCAATCTCACTATGTGTGCCGCTCCCAATCTATGGCGGTTGTGAAGCCGAATGTTTATTTAATTAATATCAATATGCCTCATTACATATTACAGTGTTTTAATTTTGTACCATTATCTATTGTTTTTAATATTACTGTTGTTATTTTATATGTAGTACTTATTTATCATTTATTGACAATAAATGACCTTTCAGTTGCAATTTGTCTTGTACATTTGTGTAACAGTTAAGCTTGGCTACTGCCGGTCGTCGTGTCACTGTAAAAACCATTTGGGTGGATAACTCTATATCCAAATACATAATGGACATTGTTTGTTTAAGGGAGACCACAGTGTATGGTTTTGTATCAAAATGTCGCTGTACAAATACATATAAACAAGATAGGCTGGCACTGCCAGGCAGGATACGCCCACATTTTCGAGAGAGGGACAGAGAACAAGCAATACCGAAAGTGATTTTTCCTGCATCTTTAAGTCCTGTATTTCATACTGTATTGGGAGCAGCCATTTAGTTGGTCAGTTCCAGTCTGATATTAATGAAATTCGAAACCGACAATGATTATGGTGTGACGGTACACAACCTAGAAATGTGACTTTTCATCAAAATCGGATAAGAATTGTGACCTGTAGAGAGTCCACAACCATGATATACCATATTTTTACACTATTCGCGTACAAACGGCGACCATTTCGTCCGGCAATTTTGGTACGATTTTCACGAAATTAGAACTCAACCTTCCTCATCAAAATCGAATTAAAATTGTGACCTATACAGGGTCCACAACCATGATATATCATTTTTTTAACAGTATTCGCGTACAAACGGCGGCCATTTTGTCTGTCAATTTTGGTCCGATTTTCCTGAAATTCAAACTCAACCTTCCTTACAGTGCAACGGTGATATAATCAAACGTTTTTTTAAATTGGATAATAATTGTGACCTCCAGAGGGACCTCAAGCTAAAGAAAGGGGGATTTTGCGTATAACCAGGGGCCATAATTCAGGAAGTTACGATCCGATATGCGCAAATATTGAAAAGAACCAAGATCTTTGGGTTATAACCATGAATTTCAAGTTTCGTCAAAATCGAATTAAAATTGTGACCTTTACAGGGTCCACAACCTTGATATACCATTTTTTAACAGTATTCGCGTACGAACGGCGGCCATTTTGTATGACAATTTTGGTCTGATTTTCCCGAATTTGAACTCAACCTTCCTTACGGTGTAACGGTAATATAATCAAACGTTTTTTTAAATCGGATAATAATTGTGACCTCCAAGCTAAAAAAAAAGGCAATTTTGCGTATAATCAGGGGCCATAATTCAGGAAGTTACGATCCGATATGCGCAAATATCGAAAGGAAGCAAGATCTTTGGGTTATAACCATGAATTTCAAATTTCATCAAAATTGTGACCTCCACAGGGTCCACAACCTTGATATACCATTTTTTAACAGTATTCGCGTACAAACGGCGGCCATTTTGTATGGCAATTTTCGTCCGATTTTCCCGAAATTCGAACTCAACCTTCTTTAGGGTGTGACGGTAATATAATCAAACAGTTTTTTAAATCGAATAATAATTGTGACCTCCAAGCTAAAAAAAAGGCGATTTTGCGTATAATCAGGGGCCATAATTCAGGAAGTTACGATCAGATATGCGCAAATATCGAAAGGAAGCAAGATCTTTGGGTTATAACCATGAATTGCAAGTTTCATCAAAATCGAATCAAAATTGTGACCTCCACAGGGTCCACAACCTTGATATATCATTTTTAACAGTATTCGCGTACAAACGGCGGCCATTTTGTATGGCAATTTTCGTCCGATTTTCCCGAAATTCGAACTCAACCTTCCTTAGGGTGTAACGGTGATATAATCAAACGGTTTTTTAAATCGAATAATAATTGTGACCTCCAGAGGGACCACAAGCTAAAAAGGGTGATTTTTCGGACAATCAGGGGCCATAATTCAGGAAATTACATTCCGTAAGCCGCAAATATCGAAAGGAACCAAGATCTTTGGGTTACAAACATGCATGTCAAGTTTCATCAAAATCGGTTCAAAATTGTGACCTCTATAGGGTCCACAAGCTAAAAACGTGATTTTTCGTACAATCAGGGGCCATAATCCATGAAGTTTTGATCCGATACATGCCAATATCGAAAGCAGCCGAGAACTTTTGGGGATAAACCTATATTTCAAGTTTCGTCAAAATCGGATAAGAATTGTGACCTGTAGAGAGTCCACAAACAAATTGTGGACGGACGGACGGACGTCCGGACGGACAGGGGCGACGACATAATACGTCCACATGAAAATGTGGGCGTATAACAATCCTGTAAACATTAACAGGATAGGGATAAATGTGCACACCAAATCGGTCACGAGCATTCAATACGATGTGTGCTGAATGTTTTGCCCAAGACGAAAAGGTGCTGTCAGCATAAAATAATCCTTGGTGAGTACATAGAATAAGTCCCAGTTTTAACTGGAACATTGAAAGATAGGTTGCCAGGCAACGAAACATACGCCCACAGCAGCTAAATCGTCCGGGCAGTCAACAAGTGTTGTCGCATATTTTTACTTTTTTTGGTAATGAAACATGTGTAATACACTAAAAACTGATTAAGAGTAACAACTCATTATGTAATTATCAGAAAATCATTAGAATTTGCCGACAATATACGACCACATTTAAATGTGGGCATATAAAAAGCCAATCCAATTAAATATCCAAATTAAAAATTGGAATGGTCCATTTACCAAAACATTGAGCTATTTGGAAAAGATAGGCTGGCACTGCCAGGCAGCATACGCCCACATTTTCGAGAGATGGACAGAGAACAAGCAATACCGAAAGTGATTTTTCCTACATCTTTAAGTCCTGTATTACATACTGTATTGGGAGCAGCCATTTAGTTGGTCAGTTCCAGTCTGATATTAATGAAACTCGAAACCGACAATGATAATGGTGTGACGGTACACAACCTAGAAATGTGACTTTTCATCAAAATCGGATAAGAATTGTGACCTGTAGAGAGTCCACAACCATGATATACCATATTTTTACACTATTCGCATACAGACGGCAACCATATCGTCAGGCAATTTTGGTACGATTTTCACGAAATTAGAACTCAACCTTCCTCATCAAAATCGAATTAAAATTGTGACCTATACAGGGTCCACAACCCTGATATATCATTTTTTTAACAGTATTCGAGTACAAACGGCGGCCATTTTGTCTGTCAATTTTCCCGAGATTCAAACTCAACCTTCCTTACAGTGTAACGGTGATATAATCAAACGGTTTTTAATTTGGATAATAATTGTGACCTCCAGAGGGACCACAAGCTAAAGAAAGGGGGATTTTGCGTATAACCAGGGGCCATAATTCAGGAAGTTACGATCCGATATGCGCAAATATCGAAAAGAACCAAGATCTTTGGGTTATAACGATGAATTTCAAGTTTCATCAAAACAGAATTAAAATTGTGACCTTTACAGGGTCCACAACCTTGATATACCATTTTTTAACAGTATTCGCGTACAAACGGCAGCCATTTTGTATGGCAATTTTGGTCTGATTTTCCCGAAATTCGAACTCAACCTTCCTTACGGTGTAACGGTAATATAATCAAAGGTTTTTTTAAATCGGATAATAATTGTGACCTCCAAGCTAAAAAAAAGGCGATTTTGCGTATAATCAGGGGCCATAATTCAGGAAGTTACGATCCGATATGCGCAAATATCGAAAGGAAGCAAGATCTTTGGGTTATAACCATGAATTTCAAATTTCATCAAAAGCGAATCAAAATTGTGACCTCCACAGGGTCCACAACCTTGATATACCATTTTTTAACAGTATTCGCGTACAAACGGCGGCCATTTTGTATGGCAATTTTCGTCCGATTTTCCCGAAATTCAAACTCAACCTTCCTTAGGGTGTAACGGTGATATAATCAAACGGTTTTTTAAATCGAATAATAATTGTGACCTCCAGAGGGACCACAAGCTAAAAAGGGTGATTTTTCGGACAATCAGGGGCCATAATTCAGGAAATTACATTCCGTAAGCCGCAAATATCGAAAGGAACCAAGATCTTTGGGTTACAAACATGCATGTCAAGTTTCATCAAAATCCGTTCAAAATTGTGACCTCTATAGGGTCCACAAGCTAAAAACCTGATTTTTCGTACAATCAGGGGCCATAATCCATGAAGTTTTGATCCGATACATGCCAATATCGAAAGCAGCCGAGATCTTTTGGGGATAAACCTATATTTCAAGTTTCGTCAAGATCGGATAAGAATTGTGACCTGTAGAGAGTCCACAAACAAATTGTGGACGGACGGACGGACAGGGGCGACGACATAATACGTCCACATGAAAATGTGGGCGTATAATAATTTATAGAAGGGTTACATAACTCTGTTAGAACTGTCACCTCCAATATTTCATCGACTGACCTTATGAACACCTCTATTTGATACTGTCATATGCTTAGAGATGGGCAAAGAAAAACTCAAAACAAAAGCATGGCAGAAAAATAGCATTTCCCACATTTCAAAGATGTTGAATTCCACCCAACAATTGGTATTTCTTTGGAAATGTATCAGATAAATGAATCCTAGTAAAGGGTTTTTAAGACCCTAATGGTGGTTTTCGTAGTTCACCCAAGTCACTCGAGTCGACACCAGACCGTTCGCGTTTTGAATCGAGTTGGTCACATGACTGACTCGAGTCGCATCCCCGTTGAACGGAGAGTAAAAGGGTTCGTCACGTGACAAAATGACGTCCTTTGTCACAAGGCTCGCTAGAAGAGGTAGAGGTAAGTCGGTTGTTTCGTAATCTTCTTCTTCTTCATCCTCTAACAGTTCCTGAATTAAAATAAGATTCCGAATGGAGGCAGCCATTGCGAAAATATAAAACAAAATAAATAAAGGTGTCTCGCCATTTTGTTTTGATGTCATGTGACTGCTCAGACCGTTCGGGATGTTTCGAGTCGACGACGAAAACCTGACCTCAATGTTTGTTTTAACAAGTTTTATTCGCTTTAACAACAAGTAGTTTGATCAGGATAAAGGCTTTAATTCTGTGATATTTGAATGTAAAATAAAAGCATTATTTATCATGTTGACATTTCTGTTGCTTGATTGCCTGAGAAATAAATGACATTAAAATATAATTACTACTACAGCCACAATGAATCATTTGCCTTTATGTCACTATGACAAAATCTAAATGATGCATTGTTATTGTAATGTTATACTAGCTCTGGATATTGGCATCTTCAAACAGTACGTTAACCCCTTTTAATATATAGTGCATGAGCCTGAAATAACCATTTAACCACAATCGAGGCAACAAATGAACATATTTAGGATGATATAACAAATTAATATGCTTAGTGCATGTATTATTTACTGACAAGTTGATTAAATCAGCGAGTACACATAGGTCAGGTATATCACCTGTAATCAGTACAGACAGGAATCTAGATCAGATGAGATCAAAAGACAGGATGGTTCCATTTGCTTTATTTCTAGAACCACATACTGGTAAATGGCATACTTTATAAAGACATTAAAACAGACCATACTCATGTAAATTTTGTTGTTATTCTAGAGAAAATGAAGTAATCTAGCTATTTACTAAACCAATACAGGCTATTTTTTCATTAACCATAAAAATTTAAAGATATATTACATGTACTTTTACATTCAAGATCTTAAATACATAATCATTGATTGGAAAATATGATTAAACAATATAATAAGAAAATATTTGTTGTTGAGAACATTTCTGTGCTTATATTTCATAATATTAGAAGTATAATAAATTTAACAATTGAGAGAGAGAGAGAGAGAAAGGGATTAAACGTCCACTCGACACAAACTATGTCATTTCAGGACTAACATACATGTATGGTTTAATTTTATTTCAATAATTCGCTTGCGTGTAGGGGTCTTTAGCAGTCGGAGGAAACCAGAGTACCAGGAGCAAACCCACAAAGTTGGACAGGCGACCTTACTCCTTGCCATGTACAACTGGGGATTCGAAATCACACCAGTTGACTCAATGACAGGCCGTATGATACAGCACACATGCTAACCATTCAGCCATCCAACCCCTCTTTAACAATTGCAAATGACAATGAATGAGTGGTTGACATTCTAATATTATTTATAATGGGATTACAATGTAACCTAAGTCAATAACTTGATCAACCTGATCACAGTGCATGCAGTTACAGCCAGTATATGGTCAATAACACAGTATAGAATTTATGGTGTGATCAGTCTGGTTATATCACCCACTTTTAAGTACTTTAGCACACCATATTGTGCTTAAGATAAGATTGATCAGTGCGAATAAATGAAGATGGACTTATTATGTCGACCTTGCAACTGAAAGCAACTGGCGCTTCGGCAACTGGGAGAAACTGAAAGCAACTAAAAAAGGTGGACCTGATCGCATCTGACAACTCCCTGCAACTAGTTGCATTCAATTGCACAACATTTAACTTTCTGCAACTCACTGCAACTAGCAACAACTAGTTGCAATCAACATGATGGTTCTTACAATTGGCCTCAATGAGTTTCCATGGCAAGAACATCATGTGATAAAGAGATATGTATCATGTAACTTTGTAAATAATCAAAATGGAAGCAAATAAAGACACCCACTTTTCAAATATTGATGATTTAAACAATAATATATTAATATAATTTCGGAAAGAAAGATCATGCCATTCAGTTGTTTCGTCTAATGTATTTTGTTGATCAGGTGATGAATAAATTAACAGTCATGTGTTAAGTGTAATCTATTAGTTCAGACTTGACATGAGCATTCGAATTCAGTTGCTCTCAGCTGTCCTCAGTTGATGATATGATCGAAATAAGCACACTTGCAACTGACTACAACTAATTGCTTTGAGTTGCAAAGTCGACATAAGCCCTGCTTAAGAATGATCAGTTTGAATGAATAACAAGATTAGTGAATGCTCAAGATTAGTGGTTGATTTGTAATGGATAGACGAAACAGATTCAATTACATCGATCCTCAAGTTTAATCATGGTCCTGTATTCATAGTTTTAACTGTGTCGAATACAAGATCTAATTATGCTCGAGAAAACATGGTGTATTACTCAATGATTCACCATCAGGACGTAATAAAAACACTTAACTTTTATAGATGGATGATTGTAAATTCTGTTTTAAAGATACACTTTAATCTTTAAAATGTGAATGTAACAAATTCAGATCATAACAACATGTTCGGATGATGTTTTCACTATTGCATACACACATTAGCATACAATCATGCTACATATTACATGTCAGCATTATGTCTTGTCAGCACTTCCTGTCAATCAATAGTGCATTTTAATTGCAACTCAGTAAATATACAGATAATATAGATACATCTTTAAATATCTTCTACATTATACAATAAACAATCATATAATTACATTATTCTTTATTATACCCATGTTTACATGTTTATAATTCAATTATACATGTACAAATATTTTGCAATTTTGATCAAATTTATCATCCCATCTATAAGTGCGGTAGGAATAATCACTACTATAAATATATGCCAACCTAGTAACCCCATGCCACTTCTGTTTTCTTTATCAATTGTACAAATTTGTAAGGGTACTTTTCTACTGGGTGGGGGGATCTGTATTTGTAAACATATTTGGTATTCAAGTATTTGGGGGTATTTAGAAGTGGTAGGAAAGCAAGTAACGTGGAACGGCCTCCACACCAATGGATCAAGCAATGGAAAACAATAAACAATGTCATCCTATATATTGTTACATACATGTATATTAATAGGCCTACTAATGATTTAACTCATCAGAAAAAGGCAACCTATCTGGTTTTTAACACAACTCAACAAATTCTACATACAACACCCTCTGTTCACTACATTTCATTAACCACTGGCAATGAAACTCCAAATTACAAAAATCTGTGTAATTTGCAATATGGTTGGACAAGTGCACGCAATTTGGGCATGTTATTGATTACCTCTGTAACAGTGGTAAGCGAAACCTAATGAACAATGGACCCAGTAATTTGGAACTCAATTTAACACAAGTTTTACACCATTAAAAGGATAGATGACACAACTTAATATCAATGGAATCATTTATCATTATATAACGACAGATCAATACTTTATTAGAAAATTATATAGGAAAAGACTTAAAATATTGTGTACCAGTACTTGGCATTCAGATCACATAATTTCTCTGGCTACAGCTCATCCCGGTTCATGTAAGAACTGATGTACTTTTGAACCCTGATCAAACCAAAGAGAACATTTAGCTTTTATAGGAACAAAGCAAAAAATGTTTGCATGCTGATAAAACCAGACTCATTTGTTACACTACATACTTGCCTGATAAACGAAGCAACATGTCAAGATAGACAAGACTTAAATCAAAGAAAAACGTAAAAAAAAAGTAGGATTTGCTTGAAACATGTTTGTATTGATAGCATATACTGTAACCTTTATCTATGTTATGTATCTATGTACATGTACATTAACCAGCCATCTACATGCTTGTTTCTACCTAAAATACGCACATTAAATAAATACAAATTTTATGTGGGATAATAATAATTATCTGATATTTGGACATGTCTTGATCATCTACAATTTAACTCCAGTAGAATCCACATTGGTGCAGTTTAACCATTTTTTAAAAGAAAGAAAATAGAAATAAACTTTACACATACATACAAACTGTTGTTTTATGCACAGAAGTCGTTAATACATTCAAGATATATGTAAATCTCATTGATTTAGGTCAAAATAAAATATTGATCTGAAATGCTATTTCATTTTGTGATTGGCAAGAACTGTACAATAAATTTTTTTTTTCAAAACTTGGCTTGCTTACCAATTTAGATTTGCGTATCGGCTTACTGTGCCGAGTGTCGACTGCACAATGCAAATAAATTTAGCCATCATAAAGGTGCTGAACCCATTTATTAAGTGAATTTAGTTTCGCTTCTTGCTTAATTTGTCAACAGTAGAACACAAAATTACCCACTACACAAAACCTCAAATCAAAATGGTCTAATCATTTAACTCTTGTCAGCAACATGGGTAATCTAATACCCCAGAAAAAATTGATTTCTGGATGCATAATTTTATCCAAATAGGATTTTAAGATGGAAGAATAATAAATTGAAGTAAAAAAAAAATATTTGAGGTAGTAACGATGATGAAGATATGAAATATACAGTATTTTAGAAACCGTCAAAATCTGCATATAAATTTTGTGATTTCCATGTAGAATCGTCTTGTGTCAGAGTTGGTAGAGTTCATAGATTTGTTTGCAGATCTACATTATTAGAAAGAATTTCAAATACAAAGCTTGTACTGGGCGCAGAACAGATTAGACCCTTAATAGCAAAATGTTTTAAAGGGGGGAGGGTTGATGAAGACCCATTGTTTCTGATGATAATGTATTACTTTTATTTTCTTGTCAAATGGTGAATGTTGCAACTGTCTCACTTCCATTCTATTTGCATCATTATTATACCCGATATTTAGTATAAATTTTCGCTAGACAAATATGAACCAGTTCCCCACAAATGTTAGGGATATTGTTGTAAAGCAAAGAATTATGACACATAAAATTTAATTCCCCTCCCAATAACTAGAATTAATTCCTGTATAAAACATGTATAGAATAGAACCAATTAATAGTCACAGACATAATATTGACATGAGCTTCAAAAGAATTCTCGATATTCCCATTTAAGAAATTTATGAGCTTCCAATGTCATGGTCATGGCAAATTTCCCATGAAAATATTACCTGTACTGTTTACATGTGTGCACCATACATTAAATTCAATATATTTACTTGACATATCTTGTATATATACTGATACATTATGTTAATACTAGACATAAAAAATCATATGGGTATTAATTGACGTCAGTAGAAAGTGAGGTATTAACCAAGGCACCCTCTTTAAATGTTGTAAATGTATATGTAATCTACCAGTAATTTGTTTATTCCAGATGGTTAAGATACAAAAACTATTTGCTACATGTTAAAATGCAGGAACGATCTGTTCCCCAATTTTCTCTCTTTAGCTGAACAGCTGCATTTCCTTCAGTACAAGAAATGTTTCCAGTCATTTGAATATTGACAAAAATTTATAAATAATTATACTGAAAATGCTGCAGCTTCCAATGATTAAGGAATGAGTAATAATTTCAAAAGCAATGGGTAAGGTAATGTCGAAAACTAATTTCTGGATTGCGGGCCATTGCTGGCGGTACCTGGTCTTCATATTGTCGTCCAATCATGAAATGAGCAATTATTTCAGTAGCAATGGGTACTTTCTCTATGTGGACCAAACTAATTTCTAGACTAGATTAATAACTGTTCCAGGTACATGTACCTGTCTTTGTATGGTCATCCAATCAGTTTAATGTCAGGAATCAAATGGAGATACACCTCCAATAAATCTTTACATGGTGTGATTTTGATATGTAAGCATATACATGTATGTATATATGTAACCTTGACTTACTTAGTTATTACAAACAGCATTTCAAAATTCAATATAAGAGTAAAAATCAAAAACAAGTTGGATTGAAAAGATTTTAGTTTGAACACATAGTTCAAAATAATATGCTGCCATTTTTCTTTATATCTATCATTTGATGATGTAACAAGATGATACTTGCTCCTCCTAGAAAACATGATACCAATTCTCATTTAACATACCTATCAACTTTTTATTGTACTATTTTATATTTATTGAAGGAATAAAAAGGGAAAGATTCATTCATTCATTAAATAATATATGAAAACTAAAACAGTTAATTGACTGTCAGATGGCTACAGGAAACTGCATGCAGTCAGTGATGTGTCAGAACTTTACTGGCCTTCATCTGGCAACAAACAACTTCATGGTTCTATTTTTGGTATCTACTCTCTACCATGATTTATATATACCTACACTGTACTATCATCTCGGGTGTTCAAGACACCCATTCTATTTCAGTCTGGGTTTGACATTTTGGTTTTTTACCTGCCCTGCAAACAAGCGGAACAGTCCTAAAGAATAAACATCCAGCTGACATCACTGACCTTGTAGCATCAAAATTATGCTTGACACATGTTGATTTATATACAATGAAAATATCAATTATAATACAAGAAACACACATCATACAAATAAATACAAAACCATTTTTATATTAATTGCATAACTTCATAATTTGGGAGTGTCATAAAATTATCAGATGTAAATCAAACGACAAAGATCAATATCTGATTCTCCTTTACATATGTGGCTATTTTAATGCTTTCTAAAACAATTTCTTCTGGTTTCCCCATAATATATTATTGCTAATCAATTATATCACAGGTTTTGACCATAATAATTTACTCTTTGTCATATAGGCGACTTTGAGATCTATGTTGATGCAATTGGTTTTAAACAATAAATATCATTATTTATTATATTAACTATGTAGAATCAAAACCATGCCAGCTGACTTAATGACAGACCTTATGATACTCTACCAAAATTCCTTAAACAACTGGAATTCCTTAAATGAATTAAACAACAAAGTTAAGCATATCTTGCTTGCGCTCATTTCCTAATGGCTCAATATTTCATGATTTCAAAATAGCTGTAAAATTGCATTTCAGCATTGGATTTAAAAACCCTACGACAGCTACCTGTGGAATCTGGGACTGTAACTAAAACAAAACAAAAATCAACAAACATAGCCACTTTAACACATTGAACTTATGCATCAAGACATCATTAATGACAATAAAACATCAAATAACCAAATTCTGTACTTAACTCAAATGGATCCTGCTCCTTTATATACATGTAACCCACATCGCCCCCCCCCACCCCACAAAATTGGAATAAACAGAAAAGGGTGCTTTATCATGTACAAAACATCTGTATCAATCACATGCTGCTAACCACTGATTAATATATGTCAAAAGAAACAAAATAACAGGAACGGAAGCCGTTGTTTTGGGGGATGTGATTATTGGAAAAATATGTCTGTCTTATATCATAGGATTGTATACTTTACTTGGAAATACAAAGAAAGGAACATCTGCCAACATGAAGAGTTAGTTCAGATAGTTCACCTGAGCCAACAAACCTATCACACTTCACAATGTTATCAATCTCCCTTAAAGAATAAAAACAGTGATCAATACCTCTAGAATTTATACTGAAATAAAACACCTCA
Organism: Patella caerulea; assembly: GCA_036850965.1. NCBI lineage: Eukaryota > Metazoa > Mollusca > Gastropoda > Patellidae > Patella > Patella caerulea. The sequence continues at coordinate 23,760,961 of JAZGQO010000011.1, forward strand.
ACCCACGTATTGTTAGTTTTGTGATAAAATAATGACTGTAGGATTATAATACAACTTTAAATATGCCTCATAAAGCAAAAGAAAATATGCCAGGGCAGAAAAATCTTTATCTTTACAAAGGTTGTTCATCTTAAAGAATTTAAAAAAAGAAACAGGAGAATTTGAGGAAGATGTAGCAGAAACTCTGTTGATAACTCGAAAATGCTCCAACTTGACACAGTACATGCAAAAATACCCCCAAAAATTTGTAAGATATGGAATAACATCTGTAGAAAATACAAAAAACTAGTTATTTATTAAAAAGATGTTCTAGTTCTTTTAATACATCTTACTAAAGAATCCTATCTCATTCTCGCTTTTACCATATCAAATTTTAAATTCAAGGCATTTGTAATTTGACCACACATACATTATGGTTGAATTATGATTTAACATATTGCTACAATTGGAATAATTTTATGTACAAGTAGGTGCCAGTGGTTATGGTATCAATATTTTGCTTATCATTGATAAAGAACATACTCTGGAGTTACATTGATTTGACATTCAGTCTAAAGTTTACAACTACATGATTGAAGTTCTAGAATCTGTGTGTGCAGTTTTGCACCCAAGACTAATCCCTGGTCCTCATATCTTGTAAGGAACACATCAGTGTCACTGTTACTTAACATCTCTATCGGACTATGACTCCCAATATTCATGCCTTTGATCTTATCTATTGGACATAATCAGTTATTGGATGCTTTTTGCTAACCTTTACATCCCATTCAAGTGCTCATTTCTGATACTATCAGTGAAAAATGTACTAAACTGACACATTCAATTTTTCAGATCATGCTATTACGGAAGAGTTTAATTGCAATATACTGCATTACCTGACCTTTGTCAATATCTGCCATCACAAATTACAGGTATATATATATAGTGTATCAATGATGCCCATCATCTTAAATCATTAACACCAATATCTTCTTCTGCCATAAATCCTTTCAGAAATCCAGCATTTGTTCAGATAAAGATTCTACTGATGATTCTTGGACAAGAGAAATGTCGCATTGGCCACACTCAACCCCTGACACTGCTCAAAACTAGGCTATATCATTTTAATCTAGTTACGACAGATAGTGTGACAACTCTTATTCCATGTCATTTTAATCTAGTTACAATACATAGTTTGGTAACCTTAACTCTCATCTCGATTTTTCGTCCAGTGTAAATGATGGAATGACAGTGGGCACTGTGTATAAAAAAATATAACGTAAAATAGGACGCAAAAGTCCATGAGCACGCAAGAGTACATGAAGGGCAAATGTCTTTCAGATTATTTTTCTCATATGTCAGACAATTATGTCTTGCACAATGATATTATAAAGCTAAGTAGTACAAACAAAGAACCAAACTTCCAAATTCCAATGTATCCTTAAAAGTGCCTACATAGGATGCTAAAATCAACAAAAATAAAGCATTTGTATCAAGGTAAGAACATGTACATTTATCCTGTTGAAACAAATCTCTAAATGTTTGTTTATTCATGGTTTCATACAGTAAATTGGGTGCACGTTCTGATCATGTGATTCATTGATTTAGTTCGTGTCAGTATAAAAATAACCATTTCGTAAATTGATCAATGAAATAATAAGAAAAAAAGTGAATGTAAGAGGAAACGTGAAGCAAGATGGAATGCCAATAATTGTTATCTAATACACCTTGCTTTAAGACAAGCCTAAAAGCAACCTGCCATCTTTAACTAGCTTACATTGGAACAACTTCCAAGACTCTGACACAGAACAAAAGCCCTGGACCATCGTCTCTCAGCTGATTAGCACAATTAGCCAATAAAACAAGCTGTTACATAAGGTAGCCCCCAGCTGCTGGTCGATCAGTTGAATACTACTCATTGTAAGTTTAAAGGTAGAGGATGTTATAAAGTTACTGATTGGGTCAAACAGGTGGCTTTATCATCCTCTTGATAAAATAACTTAGGATTGAGCAGCGCACATATTACTTAACTTTCAGGTGTAACATCTTTCAATTTGTGCTAAATTCAGACAATCATACCCACTGTTGATAAATATATCCTCTAGGAATAGTAACATTCATTAACTGTGGCTATTTTTGGGCTGTTTTTTTTTTTACTTTGGGTTGTAAGGAGATACTTAATTCACTGCAACTATTCTTATATTAAACAACATGCTGCGGAATGTTGTAATAAGGAATGGAAGTCATTTTCTCCAGAATGCAACGTATTTAATAGCTTCACACATCATTATAATTATGAATGAATGAATGAATGAAATGGAATTTAACATCCTACTTTTTTGCTCCAACCCCAATGACAACGGGGATACACCATACAGTGTGCTACGAGGGAAATACACAGCAATAGTATTCCAAATGTCAAGGTTTGTCTTATACATGTATGTGCCCACCAATGTGTACATAGGACCTCATATTTTTCCCGTCCGATCTGTTGTTAATAGTATTTTTGATACATTTTATATCCTACCAAATCCATATATAGTTTATAAAATGTTTTATCTTAAACATGCAGGCCTTGAAATAACCGTTTTAGTTGTACCTGATAAATTGTTAGGCACTAATGAAATAGCACCTGACATTTACAACTAAGTGCCAGACATGTACATGTATTAATAATATCAAGAAAAAAAAACAAATCAGTGCCTGACAAAGTCTGAATCTGTCTCTGACATTGTCAGTGACAGGTGCCTTATTTCCAGGCTTGTAATATGCATTATACAAGAACTAAAGCTGCCTATTGTAGGTCTTTCTTTAGGCCTTAAATGTTATTTAATGATTAAAGGAGCTAGATCTTTAATTCAATATCATCCAAAATCGTCTACATTGAAAACACGAATTATATGTCAATTTAAATCAAAATTGATGATGGGATCTTACCAGAAAAAGGTGGGCTTCTGATATCCAATATTTAAGACAAAATAAATATTTTACCATTGGTACACGAATAGTGTACCATAATGCGTTTCAACCATAGTTCTAGCAAGAGTCTGGAATAACTAGACGCTAAAAAATGCCTTCGGTTGACACTGCTGGTTTACTTCGCCAAACATAACTGATTTGAATTAAGAGTAAAAACGGAAACCATTGAATGCAAATCAGTTTATATACATTCATATTACATTATTATATGCGTTGCGACTTGAGTCAATTTCTAGGTCGCAAATGTTAGCGAATTAGCTCCTTTAATAAGACATTAATTAACTAATTAAAGCCATAATCAACTCTCAATGCCATCATTAGCCTGCAATATTTAGTGAATTTGAATATATTTTCTGATGGTTGATTTAACGTAAAAATAGAAAATCAAGACTTTTTTATTATCATACGAATAGTAGTAATGATGATTGAAGCAGGACTAAAATACTAATATCTTATTTCAAAGTGAAGCAATTTGACTGAAATTTTCAACATATTGTTTTCATTATCTATTTTTTAACTATCATAGCAATAACTGCCAGTTCTTTATCTAATCTTACTTAATTCCCCATTAATAACACATAATTAATAGTCTCTCTGTATCTTTGTTGTTTAATTATTTAAATCATATCATGTGAAACAAACAGGTACCATAATTCCAGAAGTAATTAATGGAAATTGTCTTTATTTTACTAAATGATAACATTTACTACTATCGCGTTCCCAAGATTCAGCAAATTCTATCCAAAATTTTTCTAATATTCAAAAGGTTTCTTTCTTTCACCAATTTGAATAATGTAAATAAATTGCATTGGGTTCCTCCATAAGAAGAAAAGATGTTAAGACAAAATTCCACCACAACAATGACACAAAATGTGAACAAATAACAAAAGATAAACAAATAAATATGTACAATTGTTAACCATAAAGGATTCCAACATCCCAAACCTACACCTAATAAAAACAATATTCTTACCATATTTGATTAAGAAATCTTAAAGAAACATGATAGACTTATATGTAGACAGAATAAAGCTCAATTTCTCACCCTATTGGCTAAGGTATTTCTTCATTGATCAGTGAAGTCAAAAGTCTAAGTGTAAATAAATCTGTTATGTTAAATATGTAAACTTTAAATTTGTTATTCTGGCTCGATAAATCCACATGTAAAACAATTTCCTTTGAAAAAATGTGCATCAAAAACATTTCTCTCTCGACCTTCTATCACTTTACGTAACAAATTATTTGGATGCTCCTATTTGCCCCTGAGCACATTCATGTACATGTGTATCTGGCAAGAATTACTTTAGTTACAAATTATTATCAAGGTCGATTTCTCGGGTAATTTTCTATCAATATAGCACATGTTATTATACTACATTTGCCAAAATTCTTCAAGTATAACCCTAGAGGAGTTTTGCCATGATCAATGGCCAAGAAATCTGTTTTAATCAGAACTGGTAGCCAACAGATATCATTTTTTTATAATCCACAACAAACAATTTATTTATCCAGTAACTAAATGAATATGCTGACTAATTGCATGGGAAATCTAAAATAAAAGATAGGCTGCCAGTCAACAAAACATACGCCCTTGACTGCTAAGTTTTAATAACAGTCAATAAAGGTTGTTATTGATTACCGTAACTGGATAATTTACACCATACTCTACTATGTAAAGGGCAAATTCAATTGGCTGTCCTCTTCATACAATCCCACCATGTTCTATAATATGCTATCAAGAACTTTGCCTTGTATTGTATTCACAAGATTTCATAAGTAAATGGCAGAAATAGACCTTTCCAACCAAATTAACAATCTCAACATTTCAGATCGTAATCAAGAACAGTTAGAAACCAAAAAGAATGTACTACATTTACATGTATGAGTTTCACCTTACCTTTTAATTCTGAAAATACTGTTTGTCCTTTTACCTAAAATAAAATCTGATAATAAATCAGCAGTACTTACATCTTTGAGTGTCTTTAATGTCTCCACATACTCCTTTTCATTACGATACAATTCTTCTACTATATGATATCGTTTATCCTGTAAAAGAAAATTTTTGGTCAATTATTATGTGCATGATAAATATATTATGATGGCATTTCAATAAAGAATTACCCAGTTATATATACAACAATGACCTCTTATCAGATTACTCTGTTATATAATATAGGAAAATGATGAAATGAAATGGGGTTTAACATCTATTGTTCTAATCTGATTGAGTTAATGAAGCCGGACATGCAGGAAATTCTGGCTGAATAGTTGCACCAGTGTCTACTCTTATATCAAATTCCAACTGTCAAGGGTCTTTTACGTGTTCACAGGATCTTGTTTTTGTCCCATCTGATTGACTAGCGAGCTGTCCTCCGTCCTGCACCACTGAGGAGGGGTAACCATGCCGAGAAATCCTGATGAATTGGCCAACATCTTACTCACTTAGCCACTGTGATTCCCTATAGAACAATGACCTCTCATCAGATTACTCTGTTACATAGAACAGTGACCTCAGATTAATTTGATATACAGAACAATGACCTCTCATAAGAATACCCCATTATACAGAACAATGATCTCGTATCAAATTAACCTGTTATGTAGACCATTGATCTCACATCAGATAACTCTCTTATATAGAACCAATGAATGCCATGTAAAATATGCCCTGATTTTGCAGGAGATGGACAGAGAACAAGCTAATAAAAAGATAGGTTTGTCAGGCAACGAAACATAGACCCACAGCAGCTAAATTGTCCGGGCAGTCAACAAGAGTTTTTGCATATTCTTACTTTTTTCCATAATGAAACATTTATAATACTCTGAAATCTGATTAAGATTATCAATTAATAAAGTAATTATCAGAAAATCATTAGAATCTGTTTGATTTTTATAAAGTTCTTTGCCCCATAATAACGCTTAGTATACGAAACATTTAAAATCATGGATTTAGCTGATCAGTTATCAAAATTCATTAAAGATAGGTTGCCAGGCAATGAAACATACACCCACAGCAGCTAAATCGTCTGGGCAGTCAACAAGGGTTGTCGCATATTTTTACTTTTTTTTTTAAATGAAACATTTGTAATACACTAAAATCTGATTAAGAGTAACAACTCATTATGTAATTAGCAGAAAATCATTAGAGTTTGTTTGCTTTTTGTAAAGTTTTGCCCCACGTTAATAATTAGTATATTAAACATTTAATATTTAGCTGTTCAGTTATCAAAATTCATTGAAAATCAAAATACTTGTTCGTTGCAACACCTTAAACTCTGTGTATCAATCTGAAGTCAATCGGATGACAAGTTTGGTCTCTATAGTGTCACAAGGTTTTTTGAAGTGTTCAAAGAAGATAACTCTGGAAGTAATTATTAGAAATCGCTGAAAATGATTAGGCTTCTTCGTCAAATGATCTTAAACATTGTGTGTAAATTTAAAGTCAATCGGATTTTAACTTTGGCCTATAGAGCGTCCACAGGATTTTTTTGATGTGATCAAGGGCCATAACTCTGGCAGTAATTATTGGAAATCGCTGAAATCAATAGACGTCTTCGTCTCATGACTGTAAATACTGTGTATAAATTTAAAGTCAATCGGATATTAACTTTGGCCTTTAGAGCGTCCACAAGATTTTTTGAAGTGATCAAGGGCCATAACACTGGCACTACTTATCAGAAATCGTTGAAAATCAATAGGCTGCTTCGTCTTATGACCTTAAACACAATGTATAAATTTAAAGTCAATCGGATATTAACTTTGGCCTTTAGGGCGTCCACAAGATTGTATAAAGTGATCAAGGGCCATAACTCTGGCACTTATTATTGGAAATCGTTGAAAATCAATAGGATGCTTCGTCTTATGACCTTAAACACTGTGTATAAATTTACAGTCAATCGGATATTAACTTTGGCCTCTAGTGCGTCTACAAGTTTTTTTGAAGTGATCAAGGGCCATAACTCTGGTAGTTATTAACGGAAATTGCTGAAATACAATAGGCTTCTTTGTCTCATGACCTTAAAGACTGTGTATAAATTTAAAGTCAATTGGATATTAACTTTAGCCTCTTTTGCTTGGGGGCGACGACAAAATGATTATAAAAATGATTTTTCGTATAATCAGGTTCTGAAATATCGACAAAAAATGGGATCTTTAGGGTATAAACACATATTTTAAGTTTCATCAAAATCAGATAAAAAGATAGGTTGCCAGGCAACGAAACATACGCCCAAAGCAGCTAAATCGTCCGGGCAGTCAACAAGGGTTGTCGCATATTTTTACTAATTTCGGAAAAGAAACATTTGTAATACACTAAAAACTAATTAAGAGTAACAACTCATAATGTAATTATCAGAAAATCATTAGAATTTGATTGCTTTTTATAAAGTTTTACCCCACGCTAACAATTAGTATATACATGAAACATTTAATATCATGGATTTAGCTGTTCAGTTATCTAAATTCATTGAAAATCAAAATACTTGTTCGTTTCAACACCTTAAACTCTATGTATCAATCTGAAGTCAATCGGATAGTAACTTTGGCCTCTATAGCGTCACAAGAATTTTTGAAGTTATCAAGGGAGATAACTCTGGCAGTAATTATTTGAAGTCACTGAAAATCAATAGGCTTCTTCGTCTCATGACCTTAAACACTGTGTATAAATCTAAAGTCAATGGGATATTAACTTTGGCCTCCAGAGCGTCCACAAGATTTTTTGAGGTGATCAAGGGCCATAACTCTGGCACTAACTATCGGAAATCGCTGAATATTAATAGGCGTCTTTGTCTTATGACCTTAAACACTGTGTATAAATTTGAAGTCAATCGGATATTAACTTTGGCCTCTAGAGCGTCCACAAGATTTTTTGAAGTGATCAAGGGCCGTAACTCTGGCACTAATTATCGGAAAATCGCTGAAAATCAATAGGCTTCTTCGTCTTATGAACTTAAACACTGTGTATAAATTTAAAGTCAATCGGATATTAACTTTGACCTTTAGAGCGTCCACAAGATTTTTTGAGGTGATCAAGGGCCATAACTCTGGCACTAATTTTCGGAAATCGCTGAAAATCAATAGGCGTCTTCGTCTTATGACCTTAAACACTGTGTATAAATTTAAAGTCAATCGGATATTAACTTTGGCCTCTAGAGCGTCCACAAGATTTTTTGAAGTGATCAAGGGCCATAACTCTGGCACTAATTATCGGCAATCGCTGAAAATCAATAGGCTTCTTCGTCTTATGACCTTAAACACTGTGTATAAATTTAAAGTCAATCGGATATTAACTTTGGCCTCTAGAGCGTCCACAAGATTTTTTGAAGTGATCAAGGGCCATAACTCTGGCACTAATTATCAGAAATCGCTGAAAAACAATAGGCTTCTTCGTCTTATGACCTTAAACACTGTGTATAAATTTGAAGTCAATCGGATATTAACTTTGGCCTCTAGAGCGTCCACAAGATTTTTTGAAGTGATCAAGGGCCATAACTCTGGCACTAATTATCGGAAATCGCTGAAAATCAATACGCTTCTTCGTCTTATGACCTTAAACACTGTGTATAAATTTGAAGTCAATCGGATATTAACTTTGGCCTCTAGAGCGTCCACAAGATTTTTTGAAGTGATCAAGGGCCATAACTCTGGCACTAATTATCGGAAATCGCTGAAAAACAATAGGCTTCTTCGTCTCATGACCTTAAACACTGTGTATAAATTTAAAGTCAATCGGATATTAACTTTAGCCTGTAGAGCGTCCACAAGCAATTGTGGACGCCGGACCGACGGACGGACGGACGGACCGACGGACCGACGGACGGACGGACGGACGGGGGCGACGACAATATACGACCACATTTCAATGTGGGCGTATAAAAATGTGACCTCTAGAGGGTCCACAACCTTCGCATTACATACTTTATTGTCAGGTACTTTTGTTTCAATTTTCCTGAAATTCAAACTCAACCTGCTTTAAGGTGTAACTGTGATACATGTATTTTTAAACAATTTTTAAAATTGAATAAAAAATATGACTTCTAGTGGGTCCACAAGCTAAAAATGTGATTTTTCACATAACTCTAGAACTTATGGTCTGGCGCAAATATTGGCAGGAAGGGAGATCTTCTGGGGATAAACCTATATTTCAAGTTTAATCAAAATCAGATAAAAATTATGACATGTAGAGTGTTCACAAACAAATTGTGGATGGACAGATAAACGGGGGCGACAATAATATACTTCAACATGAAAATATGGGCGTATAAAAATGATCACTCATCAGATTTCTTACTTATACAGAACAATGACCTATCATCATACATGTATTACCATCAACAACGAGCAACAATATCTAATCCGATTATCCTGTTAAACAGAACAATGATTTCTCATCACATTCCGGTTATCAGATTACCAATAAACACTGAACAACAGATTGCATTATGATACATGGAACAATGATTACTCTGATTAATGATTTTACACAGAGTAATGGACACTCTGTAGACTAACCTTTTAGTCTGTGTAAGGACAGAACAATTGATCAATCAGTACAGTCATGCAATCCTACCACACAGAACAATGACCATTTGCACTCAATACATGTATATATTTGTGTTTAGGTAGTTATATAGCTCCTAATACATTATTTACAGAGCAAATTTGCATGATAAGTTTGTTAAGTTTATAAAGTTGCACCTTTGCATGAGTATTCAATGACTTGATACACATGTAAGCCATGAACTTCCAAGTCAGTTCAGAGTGAGAGAGTTTAACTGTATTATGGGGCTTTTGCAGTGGGAGTTACTCAGTTTACCCATGAGGTTGGATACTGATGCTGACCTACTAAATATAAAGGTATTTATTTATCATATAAAAGTGGTGGTTGATCTTGTTAGTTTTAATAACTTGTAGGTGATTAAATATATGTGGCACTGATGGTTGTAGATGCCAATAACAAGTAGACAAACAATTAGGTAATCTCACATAAATGACAGATAATTAAAGACTAAAATGAATGGAAATGTAAAGTGAGGCAATTCTTCACACCCTGATTAGACAAGAAGTTTGTGTCTGCCAGCTCTTCCTTTCCGTCTGCCAGCTCAGTTAGACTTCTATACAGAAGCAAAAATATCTATAACCTGGATTAAAAATAGCTCCATGGTTTGGCAAACAATTTACTGACTTCAATAGTTAACTCTGACAGGCAATAAGAAATAAGCACACACAGAATCCACCCACTACAACATAACCCTTGGCTCATCTTTCAAGTACGCATTAATAAATCTAAGCAACTTCCAGTTCCACAAAGCAGTCAAAATGAAGTATGTACTTACTACAGTAATAATTTGCCACAAGGTAAATTCTACTATATGTACATGTACTTGTATTCTTTAAGAAAAAAACAAGAAAATGTAGGCACATGTGTGTTATAAGTACATGACTAATTTCTTGTCTGTTAAACAACTCTTTTTTTACACAGAGAGGAAACCATCTTAATAATAGTGCTGTAAAATATCTGTGCCTGTGTTAAAGAAATCAAACTGACATAAATTTATCTAGCCTAAGCTTATATCAGATAGAAATATTTCAAGGTAAACTGAATTGAACGGGACCTTTTTGGTGAAATGGATACCATCCTAGTTTTTTCTTAACAATTCTTATAACAGGAATTCTAGTGCACGGTTAAAATAAAGTGTCAAATTTGGTAGATTTGTTGTGTTGTGTGTTATATAATAAATACATGCACTGGAAGAGGGGAGGGTTTCAAGGTCACCTTCTACTCAGCTGAAATTCAGAGAGAGAGAGAGAGAGAGATGGGGTTTACATGTAACTCCACTTGACACAAGCTAGGTCATTTTGGGACTAACATTAGTTTAACTTTATTTCAATAATTCGCTTGCACATAGGGGTCTTTAGCAGTGGGAGGTAACCAGAGTATCCGGAGAAAACCCAAAAGGTTGGACAGGTGACCCTACTCCTTGACACGTACAGCTGGGGATTCAGCTGACATGCAGAAGTCAATCATTGCCGTAGTTAACTACATGTACATGTATCCTGCACAAGGCAAAGTGTTCCTACACTTAAAGTTCTCATTTGAGATGTCACACTGCTAACAAATTAAGAAAAACAAAATACTCATGAATTCATGACTGATGACTGTTAACAGATTGGCATAATCTACGATATATGTTATGCTGCAAGATATTCACACTTTAAATCTCATCCAATCAACAATTTCTGTTTTCACTCTGTAATAATACCACTTCCCCTGCACCAAAGAGAACAAACAAAAGAACGGATGGTGTAGAGTGTCATTTATTTATGACTTGGAAGATGAAATATGATCATAACAGTACATATAAGTACCCAATAATTAACATAATACAACTGTATACTAGGAATAAAAATCAAACTCATATTTCAGTCTTAAAACTTTGATTGTAGTTAACAAAATAACAGATGACTGACCAAACATAATACTTTCAGTGATGTGGTTTATTTTTTGCCAAACTGGCATTTCACTAAAAATTAGGTGATTTCCAGAGCATTTCATTTATACACAGACTTCAATTTATGCATATAACTTAAAGAATCTACACTTTTTTAATTATGTAGAAATAAAGTATTGAATTGGGATAATTCCATGTATTTCCTGTATTCCAATTAGTGATGGTATAAACCCAGGAGAACCACACTACACTTAAACAGAAACTCAGATGACAAACCTGTAGACAAGACACAATGCACGTGCATTGTAAGTACTAAACCAATGAAAGTCTATCAAATCATGTGAATGGATTAGGGGGCATGCCTTAAGTGGCCACTACAATATAAGATGGCTGTAATAACAAAAGCCATGGTGGTTCGGTGAGTAAGGTACTGGCTCACAAGCAGGATGTCCTGTTGTTGACTTGCTAGGAACAGCATCCAGTCATTCAGATGGGATGGAAATAGGCCCACTGTAGCATAAACACAAATGAGCCATTGACAGCTGGAGTTCGAAAAAGAGTAATTTGTAGCAACGTTGTCCAGACAAATTTCCTACATAGCACACTGCATGTCATATGCCCATTTTATTGGCGATTTAGACCTGTATTTTTGGAATTTACCTTCCGGAAATAGGTCAGAATGAACCAAATTGAACCTAATTTACCAAATTAATCAGTTGAGCGCAATTAGTTAAGCAAATATCAAACCTAGACCCCCCCTGCAAAAAATCCTGGATCCGCGCCTGGTCATGTGGCTACCGGTTTACTAATTAGGAAAACTTCTTTTTTAAAAAGAAGTTCCCAAAATGGCGATGCTGAAAGAGGTGCAGTTTTCATTACAAAGTTGTCAAATAAAAAACTTGATATAGTTTCTTGAGATAAAACATTTTTGATATATGCCTCTTCATGGGCGCTTCAATTTTTAATCCAGGAACTTGAAAGTACATGTAGTTCCAATGGCAAAATTCATCACACAGCCCAAGGGTAGATGTTTGGTACTGGATCTCGAGTCTGCTGAGATTTTGTGAGTGGACCCAAACAAAGTACTGTTCTAGTGTATATGTCATGACAATACTACACATAATACATTATTGCTTCGAAGGTTTAAGTAAAATTGGCCCGTTTACTAAATAGAAATTATTTTTTGGCTTACAAAAGCGATACTGGAACACAACACATAACATTGAACGACATTGACAATCATATTTCTAAACTAAATTAAAGAGGCTTGCCATTTTAAGCTACTGATTTACAGCCATATTTGTTCATATTTTAATAAAGGTGATATTATGTGCCAAGCACCAGCTTTGAATACCAGTAGCCTATATATTCAACAACAGTTGTGACATGTAATTATTTATATTTACGTGAGTTTGTTTTTTGGTGCACATCTAGTAAACAAGATGAACATATATGTATAACATGTTGTTTGTCTTCATTGATTACTAGGTGAACTTACAAAATAATTAAACCAAGTCAGCCTATAGACATGGCTTTAAGGTCAACAAGATCAATATAATTGGCAGGATTGGCACATTTAGTGTTTATATCCTCTAGGGTGTGATTAGAATCTAGTGAATTGTTAGTGATCGTGTTAATATGAGTTTAATGTTACATGATGCCATCATCTAACATTTGTCTTTCCTAATATCAATAAAAATCTAAGTCTATATCATTGATAACATTCAGTAATTATTATCAATATATAAAAAAGATATTTGTCCATAACGCAAATAGAATCGGAAGTCTGAATTCATTACTTTTTGTTAGAGTGAGGTAAATGTACAAGATCAAAATGGATCAAGGTGTTCAGATATTCATGGTTTCACACCTCCATACTTATCCAAACTGATACAAATCTGCACTTCAGTGAGAAACACAAGGTCTTCTAGGGATGATCTACTACTGTTGGTACAACCTCGAGTCAGACTAGCATCCTATGACGAGCGGTCCTTTTCATTCTATGCACCATTACTTTGGAATAAATTACCTTATTTTATTCGAAAATCACCCTCCATCATTACATTTAAATCGCACTTGAAAACTCATTTATTTAAAAAGGCATTTTACCGATTTTATACATTTTACTATTTTATGTTTTCGGATTTTACACATTTGACTGTTTTAAGTTTTTATTTATATCATTTTCATTTATATCATGTTGTATGAACTTATTTTTTATTATAAATTGTATTTTTAGGAACTGTTTTAAGTGCATCTGAACACTTCGGTGAAAGATGCGCTATATAAATGTAATAAATAATAATAATAATAATAACCGTGATACTATTACCATATATATATAATTACAGCTACAAGTTAACATTTATATTCAACTAATGTTAAATAAATTTTATATCATGACAAAACAGTACATCAGCCATCGAGAGAGGCTTATGCTGCCTTGTGTTCTGAATTCTGATGCAACTGTGTGCCATTGGGTTTGATCATTAATGCAACTGGATGCAACTTAAAGTTACTGAAAAAAGCGACTAAAGTAATATGTTGTGATTGATGCTACAGTCAAAAAGCCAGATGCAGCTAGTTCTACTTTCCTGCGACCCATATCCACTGAATGCAACTAGTTTGAAGGAGTGTTTAGACATTCGGTGACTTTCATAGTTTTACTTAGGTCTCTAGTATATAATTTCTGATTTTGTGTACGTACAAATGGCCAATGACACTATCGAACAGTGTTTGGACAATAAGGGTGTATCTGTATTCAAAGAAATGTTAATACTATGCAATAGTAGGACCAGCATTTAAGAAATTTATTGCTAGCCTTAAACGACAGTATGACACTGTTGCCATTTTGTACTGATTACATGACCATCTTTTTGTTTTCATGGCCATAGTTTGGTGTCAGTTGCATATGATCACAGTCGACATACAGTTCAGATTTCTGTTGCAAGTTGTCCAGATTTCAGTTGCATGTTTTGGAAGTTTATAAAGATATCGTGAAAATCATGCTAAACATTATGCAAGGATGACCAGCAGCTCGGCAGTAGATCAATCAATCAAAATTAAAACCCATACATTAGAAAAATGCATAACACTCTCTTTTGTCTGCACATTTCCAATTCATCCTTGAATTATAGCAATCGTGCAAATGTTCAATGTGGTCTGTTCAACTGATATATTCATCTTCATGTACTAATAAATGGGAACTCGACTGTAGAATTGATATTCGATTATATAAAATGGAACCAAAACTGATTTGCTTATTAATGTATGAATGCAGCAGCTGTGTTAATTGAGGAGATATAGTTATAGCATACAGAAGACACACTGTACTCAAACGTAGAATTTGGAAAACATGTTCCAAAAGATCTGATTCAGATTCAATCCACCCTAAGTATGAGGGACTAGTAAAAATATTCACTCTGTCCTACACAGGAATATAATGATTAATTAATGTATTTTTTGCTTGGACAATGTCCAGTTTGTTGGGGTACATGTAGTGCATATGGGTTGATTTTTTAAAAATACATAATTATATAGGATTTGAGAGCAATAGTATACATGTATTAAGCTCACGAGGCTATCAGTTTTTACACTAAACTGGGGATAACGAAAATTTAAAAAATGTTTGATGACCAGGGTATCATCAGACAAAATCAAATTCCCAGTGACATACCTCATATTCCCTGACCTATATGTGTAAAGGTTACTCTACACTGACCTGATGACCTAGCCAATGGCCAGATGGCCACAGGAGGCCAGATGGAACAGCTTATTTACATTATCAGCAATGATAAAGATGAGGTTAGCTTATACATAATAGTAGGCCTACTGGGGGTGGGATTGCAAAATATTATATATAAACAACTGGATTTTATAGGTCCATCTTGCTACAAATTTCTACAAATTTTTGGACATTTACAAATCCAGTAGTAAATCAACAGAAATTCCCTTGACACCAGCATTATCAAATGAATGAAAATAATCTGAAAGCAACAAAAGCGAGGCTTATCTTACCTTTGCGATCCAATACATGTAGCAATGCTGTTCGCTTAAAGATACATTATGTAAGATTTAGATAAAGAACTAGCCACTCTTGCTATAATAGTTAGAAAGTAGATAATGTAAAATGAAAATTACATTCAAATTACTCTATTGCAAGCGAAGATATTATCCTTTGAAGGTTTGACAGACGTGTGCAATAATTTCAACCAGTGACCTGGTTAATTGAAGCTGAACCATTTCAATCTATTTAATTTCGGAAAAATCTGATGCCATCCAAGGTTGATTAAGGTCTGGATCAGTTAATTAATAGCTAAAGGCCCGTTCTCACGGTGCGACTTGTAGTAACTACTTGTAGTATCTACGTGTAGTATCTACATGTAGATTACAAAATCGTATATAAATGAGTTGATACGACTTGGAATCTCGCGATAATCTCGTCTTGTCTTAGCATAATGGCGACATCAAGCGACAAAGAGACACTGGCTATTATTGCCCTACATTTGATAAATAAAAAGAAAAAGAGAAAACCCAAATCCGTCTGGGTTTGACAGTGGATACTGCGTGGACCCACTGCCAGCACGTACAGTTCCCTATTACGTGAACTTGAACAAGAAGCCCCTCTCAGTTTGAAAAACGCGTCCATGTTTACAAACAACAAGGGGAGAGAACTTGTGTTTGTACTAATACTTGACGTCTCTGATTGGTCAATTTCATACGATCTGTTGACTGAAATAGGGAAGTTTCTATTTCACCCAACTCGCTTTCAACTGGTTGGGAACTTGTAAAAGTTGGTACTAGGGTGTTCTCACGCTGCAACTCGGGTCGATACTACTAGTAGTAACTACAAATCGCACCGTGAGAATGGGCCTTAATTAATACTTTAGAAAAGATTTCAGGCTTAAAGAAAGACCTGGAATAGGTAGATTTAGCTCTTCCATAATGCATGTTTATGTCACCAGCACACATTTAGTTGAACGTGCATGTAACTATAATATGTCAACTGCGACTGTATAAAACTGCTACAAAAACTGGTCAAAGGAACCACATAACGGATTTATGTTATCAGTACAAACTTCTGACGGTGTCATCTTGAAATACAAATACAATTCAATAGCATTATCGCATGTTTTTATGTACACAAATGCCCTAATGGAGACTCCATGAAATCTAAGAAATACATGTACACAGAATGCCTAAAAATTCCCTCAAATCTAGTAGTATTCAGTTTCAAAACTTTCTATGTCACTGCAACTAGTTGTAACAGATCACATAAAGTTAGTGCATGTGCAACTCGCTGCAACAGGGCTTTTTTTCAGTCATATCGGAACTGAAAAAAGCTTATTTCAACTTTTTCCTGCAATGCATGTCTCATTTACACCCAGTGTCTCATTGTTGCATTTCTTTGGGAAAATGAAAAGCAAAATCGCTATGCTGAATAAAAAATCACTGAAGCATTGCTACAAATATAAAAACACTGAAGCATTGTTACAACATAATCATCATGGGCACTAATTCTAGACGTGTTTTTATATATTTAGTAGATCAAAGTGTTCACAAGTTTCAACAAAGTAAAAGAAAGGTCAATAACGTTCTATAGTTTTCAATAATCTGAACAAAGCATACAAATTTCAAGCAATTCAGATGACAACTATTCTTGCTAGAGCAGCCACCCCTCAAAACAACAAAGTGGGCTATAATAAGGGAAACTGTCAAACATTTTGGACTAATTAAGCTGCAAATGTGACTCATTGAATTTATACCATCTGTGCTATACTCACTGCAGATTACATACATCTAAGCAGTTTTAACTAAATTCATAGTTTTCACATGTACATGTAAGTATCTAGTATATCTGAGATGACCTGTAAGTATCTGTGAGAGTTATTTACTGTGAATACTACCAATATACAACAACATAGTGCTTGTACCATTACAGTAATGGATGGGTAATGGTAAGCAGACAGCACCCAGCACAAGAGTTAAGGTATATAAATAGAAACTGCTGGAAAAATGTTATTGAAATGATTTTCTCATCAAGAGGCTGCCATTCAATGATGATTACAAGGATTAACCACAGTGGTAAATTCATTTGTCAGTGTCAATTGTCTGGTACGTCTGCTTCTTGTGTTAAATGTGAGAAAAATCATTTGAAAACTAATTACCAAGGTATAAGAGTCACGTTTGTTTCCAGAAAAAAATCAAATGCCGTATACATTGACTCACATTTTTAAACCTATCTAAAGTGATTGTAATTACAAATTGTAGCGTACCATGAAATTTAATTATTTTTTCCAACTTCAACAATAATCTCTGTAAACTATAGTGTTACTTACATGAAATGAAATGGGTTTTAACTTTTTTGCACCAATTGGGCTAACTATGAAATGCATAAAATGCTTTCTACTATAAAGGAAATTTGGCACAGACAGCAGTTCTATGGCCCACTCTTTTACTGCTCACATTTGAAAATGGGACCTCAGTTCTCCCTCCCATTCGAATGACCTGACGATATCCCAATGTTTAGGGCGGTAGAGTGCTGGTATTTTGTAAGGTAGAGTAACAATTAAGAACTCTCTTATATGATTGGTATGGTTTGAAAAGTTATAAACAAATAATATTTTCCCAAACTGCAGCAGTGCTAAACCTTGAGTTTTTCACACTCTATGTCGAGTCACATGATTTTATGTGGTAGTAAAGACTATATTATAGATAAACAAATAGAACATATCACAGTTAAACCTACAGACAGTATCACAGAACGTGGCAATCAAGCTTGAAAATTCTTGGAGGATCCTTTGCCAATATTAGCATTAACATGTAATGTTAATGCTTTCAAAACTACTGTGACCTTGGCAGTAGATGTGCCACTGATTTACCAACTTTATCTGGCTTTTAAGAGAGTATAGATAAAAACAATTAGTGTCATGTATTGAAATATTTTACACTAAAAAATAAAGGAGCCGTTTCAGATATATTTATTCAATGAAATTAGTTAATTTAATTTTTCATGTGTAATGGGGTAAGAGGGAATCTTGCCACTATAGCTATTTGGACAAACATGACTATATAATACTTGCCGAAAATAAAATAAAAAAATTGACAGTCATGATTATCCAGTAATATGGAAACTCCTTATTGTAATTTCTGATCATTATAAAACTCCTCAATATTTTGAGCATAAATTTCAAGCAGGGTTAAAAGACTATTTCTTTACATTTTGGGACATAATATAGATAAACTCTCATGTACATGTATTGACAAATACTCTTATTGAAATCCTTTAAAACTGGCTGGTACGAGCTTGTAGAACAACATTTTCCCTAAACACACCCTAATGTGTACTTTGGCCAACGGGTGTGAAATAGCTTTATTTTATGTCAAATTCCACCAAAGTGTTATGGCCCACATTATAAGGTGTTGTTTTATACACCCTGGCCTCATTCAAAAGAAATCCATTCAGCTATTTTGGACAACCTAGGTGCACCTGCTTTTCCATTAAATTATATATGAAACACCAATTTTATTTGAACTACGGTAATCTGAAATTACCGCTACACAAAATACTTCCATTCAAAATTTTGTTAAAATCTCAACAGGTTTTGAAAGCAAATGTCAAATTTTGTAAAAAGCCTGATGGACTAAATACATGTATATTACTTTGTGGGTAGTGCAAACACAAAATTCATATTACAGCATTTCAATATTTTGGAAAAATATGGCACCCTGTTGTGTTCTTTTACATACCGGTAGGTCTACTTTTCAGCATAATTCCGCAATCACTATGTAGCATGACAAATATGAACACAATAATAATAGAACAAATCAAGGACAAGATCAGAACAAGATCAAGAACTTTTGTCATACTTGTCATACTATCATGACAGAGGTGTTGGCAACCCATTTTTGATTGTGTTAAGGCAATCACGACTTTTCACCATGCCCTCTGTCTCTTTGTTGTGATCTCTACTTTTTAATTTTTAATTTATCATGACTGTCCTTTAATTTTTTGTTGTTACCATATTGTTGCATACAATTTATAGAACTGGCACATTTGGTAGATGGCTTTGGTTGCACTGTTCATAAGATGTGCCAAGACGAATTCCAACAAAGACTGATAGAATACTTTTTAAAGGAATCTTATTTATTAGAAAATCTATTTTCAAAGTGAAATTCCTGATGGAAGTTTCTGGTAAAACTAGGTTACTTCTATAGGAAAGTAAATACCTACACAGATAAGGCCAACATTTGATTTCAGCCATCAAGTACATACTGAAGTTATTAATTTAGTCCAGAACTTTGATTTATTGCCAATATGAAAACAAGTGAAAGTGTACATACATGTACACATTCACATACATCATACTTTCTCCAATCATATGGAAAAATCATATGTACAATATACAATACGTGTCAGTTTTGATGGGATGTGATTGAGACAGCAGTCTTGTATACAGAGTCTTGTATAATACAAGTTGTATTGGCATGAATAATTGTACACAGCAACTATTCATTTTTGCTTAAAGGTATAACTGACCAGAATACAAATCAAATAGAGAGGTTAATCCAATGTTGTCTTGAATAATCAGAAAATAATTTAGTTGGAATGATTCTTTTTCTTTTTATTTTATATGGTAAGTAAAACTACCACTTATTGAAAATAGTCTTTACTTCAAGTTCTGGAGTTTATAAAATGTACAATGTTGATAAATACATGTTGCTTCTCAAACACAGGAAATGCGAAAATATTTTAACATGATTAATCGATCTGCTGGAATGTAATGTACAACTTAGAAAAAACAGTATGATTGTTCTATTGATCAGTTTTACAATAAAATTACACCTGCATTTTGACACCTCTCTATCCCTGAATAATTCTGTGTGACAGAAACTAAACCAAAAGTACCAAATTTATTCAAACAATGAAAATTGAATGGACCTGCTACATAGGCTAGCCTCTTTAAAAACTACATGTATGCATGTATTTTACAATTGCATCAAATCAAAAAGAAATAGTTTTGAGTTTCGAAAAACAGTAGTTCATCAGATCAAAAAAAAACCTGCATGAGGAAATTACAGAAATCCATATTAACATGTTAAAAGCTCAAGAGTGATGCATTATCTCTATTAGCTTGAAATTCTGCTGTTAAAGCAGCTGCTTTAATCAATATTCATATAATTGACAATATTTTCAGAATAGAAATGGACAGACAGGGATATTGAGAAGTATTACATGTACGCTGAGTTAAAGTGTTTATTATCATGTAGTATCTAGATCCAGAATCTTTTCAATTGGAGACCAATTACGAAAGAACCAATTTAATCAAGAGCAGTTCAAAGAATGTATTTGAAATGAGAAAAGTGAGGATCACTTTGCAAATACATGTATGATTTTATTTGGTGTGAAAAGTTAAATCGACATAATAAATATATTGACATCTATAATTGAATGGTATGAAATGGAGTTTGTCTCATCAACTACAAACTTTGATTAGTTTGAGACTTGCATGGTATATGGTTATATTTGCAATACATGTAGGCCTACATGTGGGGGGGGGAGAGATTTTTGCCTGGACACAGTAACATTCCCACCTATCCTCTTTTGTGTGCTCTACCAACTACATACATGTATACATGAAATTTGGTTTTAAAACCATCTGAAAGCCAAGGCACACTTTCCATTTCATACGTTGGGGAAACCAGATTTTAACTATTTTCAAGGATCTTCTTGGTTCCTGCCGGATTTGAATAAAAACTTTCTATTTGTTTGTCCATTAGCCTCTCCCAAACACCCATCCCTACCCATGTACAGTGATTATTGTAATGATTTACTACATGTAGATGCACATATGATACCACTTCACTGGATGCTAGAGTTCTACCTACATATTATACCTGTACCCAGTGTCTGTTTTTTCAGAACTCAACTGTTTACATTTAGTGGTTTTATCATTAACCAAATAAAAATATTGCTAAAAAAATAACACATTTGTTCTTCTTCTAGATACCAGACATCATGATCGTAAATAACCGTGGAGAATCATAGCAGTTGTAATATTTTATGTATCTGATCTGAAATAATATCTACAACTTCTACATGTATGTGCATGTGGAAATAGACTTTATATGTTAATACAAAAACAAATATTAAGACTGGTTATAACCATACATCTACAGTGTACCTGCTTTTTAACATCTTTATTACAAAAATCACAAAAACATGGCAGTTAAAAAGCAATTATGCGCATACTATTGACCAGGAATCGGGAATAACATCGTACTAAAAATCAAAGTCAAAATCAATCAATTTAGAACAGTAGAACATTTACTTAACTAGAACAACCCATTCATGAATTCCGATTTCAGATACAATGCAAACAGATAATATATACATTGTAGGTATACATATACATGTATATTGTGTGAAGGAATGTCGATATGTGTACATGCATCATGCATGTATAGCAGAAATGTAGCTGTCTGATTTTGGACATTATTTTCTGAATAAACTGACCTGCATAATTTGTCAAAAGTGCCAAAATGAACCATTCCATAATCTACCTACCTATTTTTCTAACAGCTACAACTAACCCTAACCCTTGGTAAATGCATGAAGCATAAGGAATCAACATATTCTGATATCTAGTCAATCAACGAAGTTTGGCAAATTTGTCTCCTACTATAATCTACCAAAACCAACCTAAATTTTACTCCAAGATAAATTTACAACAATCAAAAGAACATCTACTTTGTTATCGTAATGGATTTCATTCCACATAAAGCATTATCTTTCCAGGAAGAATTTGATCTTTGTTTTACATACAATATACATACCTGCCAACTGTGTCCTCATTACAAATAAATTGCCAAAAATCACTAATATGTCATTAACCCTTACGTGCCCACCAAATTTTCCCTAAAACAACTGAGGTGGTCCACCATTTTGGGGCAAAAAAATTTGAGTATGTCCGCCACTTTGTTAAAGATAGTCACCAGTCTGCCCGCCATTTTTTTTCCCTAAAAATATGATAATGAGCTATAAGATTTTGAAGGCCTGTGACTCTTATTTATGGAGATACAGTTTTAGAATAATTGAAACTTATCTGGCGTATTGGTTGAACTATACATTGACAATTGTTAATTTTCAAACATTTCAAGCATTGCCATTGTCCTCAGGTTGTGACGATCATTGTAACTCTCGTTAGTCAACTGTCCAAAATTGGTTCGTAGTCAGAATTCAAAATCATTTGTGTCATTTAGTCCCCTGAACCTGAACCTTTATCTATAAACATTTCCCTGATTTCATTTTCAGTTAAGGTCTTAGCCACCCTGATATCTAAAAACGCAGCAAATCGAAAGTAGAACTTCATCACGTGTTTACTCATAAATGTGTTTACATCAAGTGTTTACTCAGCCATCTTTCATCGCTCGCAAAAATTTGAGATCGGGAATTTTCGGCCATTTTTACCTCTCGCAAAATTGCGAGATTGGTAATTCTCGGTCACTTTGGGCCTCTCGCAAAATTGCGAGACTGGGCACATAAGGGTTAAAACGGTTTAATTATCCTTGTTTCAGTAGATCTAAACAAGTCCATTTAGTCTGAGTTTGTTGTGTGCTTATGGTACCAAAAAATTTTGGACCTTCATACTGTAAATTCTCAACCATTCCATAATCATATAGCCATATTTTCTAACTGGTAAATACATAATTACAAAGTACAAAAGTTTTTTTGCGTTTTTTTTCCATTGGAATGCATTTGATGACCTATATATACCTTTACCTCAAGCATAAATCTATTCCCGCAGTGTAGGCAATGGCAAGGTTGTAAAAAAACAAGACTAATTAACTTTGGTGAATAAGCCAAGATTACAACAACAAACAAGTTGGTGGTGTGATGTGCCACTTCAAGTAGTTCCTACCAATCTATTTACCTCAAGTATCTATTTCATGTGAGAGAAGTAAGAAATTCCTTAAACTCCTACAACAGACTAACCATCTCTCATTTCAAACATGTAGCATTTGAATTGTTGGTACCATGTGATAATAGACTGATAAATCAAGCCAATGGTCATTATAACTGGTAGACATGTATCACTACTACTTACAATAAATGTTCAGACGGAAATGCTACTATTAAATTACAAATATTTCTAGATAAAACCAACCTCTGTATTATATCACAAAAAGAATTACATACGTAAATACCTGTACAATGTGTAAATTGTGTAGGAGTATATTCTAACACTGAACATTATGGTATTTAACTCCACCTGCACAAAATATATGTATACATGTACATTTGCACTTTCATTTTTGAGGAAAAACATGTAATATGAAAAGAATATACTGTGAATCATGATAATGAGACCACCTGTAGCAAATACCTGATTCAATGACCTGTAACAAGTTGTTAATGTATTTGTACGCTAATCCAATAAAACATCCATCTATAATATCAATTTGCAGAGAGAAAACCACTTATTTAAAAGCTATTCCTTATCAAGTCTTTTTGTACAGGTTTAACCGCAATCTCTATCATTTGGACAGAAAAGAAAAGTGCTCTGTGGATGTAAAATGTCTAACCATAAATATTGAAAGATAAAATGACTCCAATGAGTAATCAATAAATATGCAAAAGATATTATACATATTCCTAAAAATTTAAAGTAAAATAACTCTGGGTGCAGATGTCTCCATTGGCTGAGAAGTAAATTCTATTGGCATGGATAGCTGCATCCTTATAAGATATTAGGTATTTGTGAACTTGTTGATAAGACCCTAATTGATTATTTGCCAGTAAAGAAAAAGCAGAAAATTATAAGAAAAGATACATAGAATTTGACCTTACCTTAACAAAGTCGGGATCACGTTCAGGTGAATCTGAGGTAAGTATCCGATCCCTCCACACTGAAGGCATGCTAGTAGCTCCTCCTGTATCACCAAGAGGAGTAAAATCAGGTACTAAAGTGTTCCCTTTATTATTATCATCAGTTGTAATACTGTACTTTCGTATCACGTCCGATTTGTCTTTTCCACTGCTAGATCCAAATTTGAGTCTATCTCTCTGTAATACACTAGCAGAGCTGGCACTTCGTAAAATGGGTTTGCGAGGGGTTGGCACACTGAGAAGATTGTCTGATGAATCAGGCACGTTAGTTGGGGACTGACATTTAGGGGACGGAGGGGCTGATGAAAAAACAGAAGATGCAGATGTTCTTCCATGTTTGACAGGACTAAGCGTATCACGTGGTGAGCGTTCACGTTCCTGTCTATCTGGTTTGTCATCTTCATCCGATGTTCTTTCATTACCACTTTCATCTCCTCCTATCAAAATATACCTTTCAGGAGTTGTTCCTGTTTTTGAATCGTCCTCAGAGACACAATAGTCCTCATCAATACTGTCAAATCTGTCCTCCTTAGACAAGAGAGGTGCACTCTGGGATACCGAAGAATCTGTGACAGAAGGAAATTCACTCATATTGGCACATTTATTTCCTCCTGGATCACTTTTTGATTTTTGTTTGACTGATTTACCATTTTTACGATCTTGTTTTTCTGGATCATTTCCTTCTGTCGTGACACTTTCTACTGCATCCTGATAAGATTCTATGTCTCCACCATCACTAGGACACAGATGGCTATCTGCTAGCGACGTCTGACTTTGTTTACCTTCTTCATCACTATCTCCTGATGATGACTTAAAAGCTGCAAAACCATTACTATCCATAGCACCTTCTTCATGGTATGCAGCTTTTCTATGTGGAGGGTGAGTAATAAATCTTACCGGGGAGGCTTTCTGAGCATTATTTGGTGATGAACCTTCAAGGCGTTGCTGTCGTCTGCTGCCACCATCATCATCACCTTTACCATATAAATTTTGCACTTTATTTAATGTCTTCAGCGTTGTAATACCCGTTCTTCGTTTAGGATATGGTGCAGTGGCAGCTAGTTTTAGAAATGGTGAATTTCTTCCAATTGGCTGATACGTAAATGTACTGACTACCGGGCTCTGATGTTCATCACTGTTACCAAGGCCTTCATCATCAGCATAGATCTTTGGAGTGTCTTGTCCACATGCCAAATTACCTTCTCCTGCATCACTTAAAGCATTCTCCTCAGCTTCATCAAAGAATTCTCTGGAAGAATCTTCATCAGCACTTGTGCATTGTGAAATTTTTCGCATGGCCAACAAAGTATCAGCATCTGGAATTGGAGAATCACAACTCGGAGCTTTGGATTCTGAATCTGTAGATTTACTCATTTCATCTAAGTCTTCTGCAGATCCAGCAGACTTCTCGACCTCCATCATGTGAGCTTTTACTTCTTCAGAGACTGTACTGGGGTCTGTAAGCTTAACTTTTTCATCTGGTCCGAACTTCTTCAATTTGTTTGTGAGCAATTTGAGACTTCGACTCCGATTTCTGGTAAAGCCTTGTCTGGGGTCGTCAACTGTTGGCGATCCTGCAGCTGGGGATGCTGTTGGTGATGTATCAGTAGATGAAGATTTCTGTGCAATTTGAGACCGCAGAGTAATAGGACGGCTATACGTTTTGACAAAATCCACCTTGTTTAAATTAAGAATATCTTGCATAATAGCTTGTATTTCTCCATGGCCAGGATCTGTTTTATGTCTAGGGCTAGAAGATCGCTTTCTAGCAAAAGAAGGCAATTTTGGACGTGTTACTTTTGGAGAAAAAGAACTTGACTTTGGTATGACTAGCTTTGGAGGTTCCTCTTCATTTCCTTTTGCCTCCATAGCAATGGAGGGGAAGAACACAAAAGAGGAGATGGGGAATAGGAAAACAAGATTTATAAATCATTAATTCAGGAAGAGAAATCAATATGAGCAGTTTTCTGGACGCATAGGTATTAGAGAATCCAGTTTCTTAACACACAATAATAAACTAACTCCATTCACTTATTGTAAAATTGTATGTTTTTCAAATGTCGGTCAGCACATTATCATTTTCTTTACACTCATTCAATTCAATTTTCTATTAATCCATGAGTACATATACTTCCATTAAAACACAGTAGGGTTATCTACCCATTATACACTTTATTTCAGGTCATTTTATACCACCTGAAAAGACAAATGTCATATTTAATAAAATATTTTTCGATTTAATCTGTCACATAACATAGGCGATCATTTTATATTCAGAATTATCAACACAAACAAATTCTGAAATGTTTGTATTGAAATAAACAAATTTAAGAGATATTTGCAAGTTTTCGTGTTAACCAGTAGTTCAACGACACACAAATATGTACCAATCAATGCATCCACTTTTTCTGAAAATCTATTTACCTTTAGATTTCTATTTTCTGAAGAGATTGTTTTACTCATTTTTTACACTACTAACTGTGCGACCCTAGTGTTTATTTTTTTTCTTGGTCAAGTTTACTCTTTGTTTTTATTTTTCCACCATTGCTTATTGAAAGATTAGCACCAAGTCGACCCTTCTTTCAACATCAAAAGGCTCAACACGGTGAAAAGCACAGTGCATATTTAAGTGCCCCATTTAACACTGATGTCTGAATTAGTGTTGAGTGAACCTGTCTCAATGAACATGTGCATAATGTTATGTCAGGTTATAATCATTTTGACAGACAATATCAAAATGACTAGACCTCTTTGATTTGTGATTGGGTCAAAAATAAAGCTGTCTTTTTCATTTAATTTTATGTTTTGACCTGCTTTTTGGGATTAAAATCTGCCTAACTTTTGGTCTGTAGACAAAGGTAGTGTTTAGATTTTGAGTTTCCAATGTCGGTCAACACATGGAGCCAATTTAATCTAAAATAAGTTAACAAGCTGAAACAAAAATTTGATCATACAGAACTTGTTCAATCAGTAATTGAAATAATACATCAGATTATCTCAATTCAATATCATTTTAACTATCGTAAACTAAAATCAATTTTAGTAATGGGGTTGAGGGTAGACTACATGTATAAATATATTTACTGTACTATGATCTATAACATTTAGTTTCAGAGCTGGGGGATATACCGACCATAATTAGGGACATTTACGTTCAAATTCAAAATGAATTCATGTACTAATCTTATATTATGCCTATTGCTCTACTTTTTCCTCCACATCTATGATTTGTTACTGAATATGAAAATGATATTTCTATTTTTATTCCCATATGAAATTGTGCATTTATATCTTAATGTTTAATCTTCAATTTACATGTAGATCATAATATGCATAATTTGACAAGTATGTTGATGTAGCAGTAAGATATACAGGCATTGATTGTTGACTTTTATAACGTACACCCATGAAAAACAATAAAAGAATTATTTTCAAAATCATATTATTCAGTATTAACAACATTAATTTTCTTGGTGAGAGTGATAAGTCTCTTTAAATTAAGTCAAGTCAAGTATTTTTATTTTTAAT
Source organism: Patella caerulea (assembly GCA_036850965.1). Taxonomy (NCBI): domain Eukaryota; kingdom Metazoa; phylum Mollusca; class Gastropoda; family Patellidae; genus Patella; species Patella caerulea. Next base: position 23,788,786 of record JAZGQO010000011.1, read on the forward strand.
TGGCCCACATTATTAATGCCAAAAGTATTAAATTTCTTCAAATTCAGGTGAATCAAATTCCATACAAAAAGAGCATACATTGTATGAACTGGAGCTACAAAATATATTCCATGATATGGGTTTATCTCTGAATTATTATCTTTAAATAGGGATATATATGCTGGGGTGTTAATATCATTTATTGTATTATGTATGGTAACATTAATCTAATCTAATAATGCCTGTATTTCACAATTTATACCAATAACTAAATGCAAGGACATTATAGATTATTGCATAGTTTATTCCATACATACATTACAGTAGCAGTGATTCAAAGAGAAATAAGGTAACTGGATTCATTAATGGAGAATTTCTAAATATCATATTCAAAAGTCTGTTCAATTAGATTACATTAGCATAGAAATAGAATAAGATGTTTCGGCTCAAGACACTCTTGATGTTCTCTGTACAGCTAAATTGCTGTTACTTCAAAGCATATCAACTTTGTGTTTACATATATGGGCAAATGAAAATATCTAAAGTTGTAAAGTTTGCAAACACATTGCTCCTGTGTAACTAATATTAGATGGGTAATAAAACCAAGCGAATATTCTGTTTTCAAGAAGTAACTATCATAAAAGTTTACCGTACTGTTTACATTATAACCTTCAGCGGTAGAATCCCTTCACTTACATACAGCCAAAGCACAAGAGTCAGAGAAACTTACCGATTCACACCGAGAAAAACAAAAATCACTCGTGTTTACAAACAATATCCATATCACACACAAGTCTGATAGTGCAATACTCAATACTCCATGTTCCCTATTGATTTTCCTGTAGGCAAACAACCATACAGATACGCAATAATCCCAGTAACGGAAAGAAGCAAGTTTAACTCTCACCTCTAATTTCAATCCACCTCCGCCATTTTGGAACTTTTGTCGGCTGCTCGTCAATCTCAGCGCAGCCTCGGAGGGGAGTTCAAGAACGACTGATTTGCGTACTTAAAGCTTCTATACCCCTCCAGGACATCCTTATTACTAGTAGAATTGTCCTTATGGAAATGATCGATGCGTATTAAATCATTCAATCTATATTTGGTTTTAGTTGGCATGAAATCTTTGCGGAATAATAATAATAGCTCGGCATTTTTCTTTTTTGGGTTGGGTTGCTATTTTCGGCAGGAATTTTTATATTACTTACTGCAAGGTAAACAACCTTCCCATGATTAAAAAAATCTAATATTTCCATTTTTGTATACGAAATAAATCATTCTCAAAGTTAAATGTGTGTTGGTCGAAAATTGTTTTTTTGTGGGGGGGGGGGGGGCGTGCATTGATTTATCTTCGTATCTTAAGAAATAGACGAATGAATGCCTTGCTTTATTATATGACACGGAAATGCCTGCAGAGATAGTGACCGTCCAACACAAAGAGAAAAGAAACGTAAGCGTGTTTGTGGATTATCCGACCAACTAGACCCTTTTGTTCCAAACCAGAAGTCAAACGTATATAAAAATTCTTCTCATACACGTGAAAAGTTATCTTACAAAAATTAATGTGACTAATGGGCCTACTATTAAAGTTATTGCTATGCCTATGGATTTCACACGACTATAGATTTATCTTTATTTCTTAGAATCATTAGGCAGTGGCTAGTGTAGATAACCGCGGCTGTATATGAGTATCGGGATCAAAGCTTATTTGTGCTTACACGCCCATGTCTTTTGTTCAGTGGGTATAAGGCGTTGTGACATAACCATATGAGTTCCAGGGTTCCATTCTGGTAGGCCTATTAGCCAAGATAGTGGACCAAGCTGGCAAGGAACAGCGCTTAGTTGTTCGGATGAGAGGAAAAACCGAGTACCGAAGATTTTAAATTGTGCTGGTGACACGAATGTTTGTGCTTTAAATTCACCTGGCTAAGCCCACATTTTCGTGTGGACGCATAATTTCGTCGCCCCTTTCCGTCAGTCCGTCAACAATATGGCCCCTGCGCTTGCACGAAAAAAAAAATCAAGTTTTTAATTTGTGGACACTTATAGAAGTCACAATTTTCGTCTAATTTTGATGAAACTTGAAATGCATCTTTTTAACCCAAAGATTTTGGTTCCTTTCGATATTTGCGCATATCGGACCGTAACTGCCTGGATAATGACCCCCGATTGTATGAAAAATCACGGTTTAAGCTTGTGGAGCCTCTAGAGGTCAAAATTTTTAGACGATTTTAAAAACGTTTAAATGTATGGCCGCCACACAGGACTGACGGCTGGGTTCGAAATTCGAAACGAAAAATGCCTGACGAAAAATGTCAGCTCCGTGTCCGCAAATAGTATAAAAGTACGTAATACTAAGGTTGTGGACGAAGTCACAATTTTTATCCAATTTTGATTAAACTTAAATTACATGTATCTTTATATCACAAATATCTCAGTCAATTTCGATATTCGTACCATAACTTCCTAGATTATGACCCCTGAATGTGCGAAAAATCTCTTGTTAAGCTTGTTCTCAATCCATCTCCTGCAAAATGTGTGCACGTATATATCACATCACCTCAGTCTAATGAGTTTATTCGTCCACATTACAGGTTGATACTATTTTCATTTGGTACTATTGAAGAATCAAACGCGATGCTGGAAAGAGTTTTGAGTGGAATTTCCGAAATCGCCGTGGGATTGTAAATGAGGATATAAAGAAGAACCTGTCGAATTTTAAAATTTTGGGAATCATAAAATCAATTTTGCCGAGTTATATTTCTTGTCACAGACCCACATTTAGTGACCGTGACAGCTAACAAAAATTCAACATTTAGTTGTCACAATCTGTTTTAGTCGTTGCCACGAAATACACATCCGAATTTAATAATCTTTTGAACACAATACATAGGACAGCACTCTCGTTGATATTTTTGAAAACTCTGTGGTGTTGTTCATTTGGGGGTAAGTAAGACGACCATTAATCATTCAAACTTATTGTATATGAAAGGTGTCCTTTCTCAGGCAAACGACTTGTATAAAAATAATATCATTAACAGAAGGAAAAAAAAGGTAAGTAAATAAATGAAAACTAACAATTGGAGAAAATCTGTTTATTTAGACAGTGGAATTTTTTCCGGGAGTTTTTATGGTATTGATGGGGGAAATCTTCAGTTGGCCCAAAAAATACAAAATTCAGGATCTGTGCTTAAGCTTCAAAGTAGCAATGTATATCAAGAAATGTTAACAGAAAGCGTGCTACATGTGATTAGAGGGCTGTGATCAGGGTTCAGACCAGGAAACAATAGAGTGGTTATTTTAAAGCATGTGGAGTTACTTCCCTTAATTTGTACCTTTACTTTCTTCATTCGGATATTTTTGGGGCATACACTGTGTAGCTTGTTCAATAAATATTGAAATATTTGATTTATTCCCTAAAATATTCTGGCCCAGTAAATGCAACTGCTCAATGAAATTCAGGGCAAGTGACCAGCATGGTTCAGTTAACATAAGAAAATGTCAGGCCTGGGAAATACTCCGATCAGCGTTTCGTTGATTAGAGGTAATCCCACTACACATTGCTATTATGAGTGGATATTGTTGTTTTAAATTTTAATTGGTCAGCAGTCCGACTACCAAACGTCATGATTCACGATTTTATTATGCCTAATTAACCCGTGCATAGCAGAATACTGCATTAAAACTAATTATGTGAGAAACGAGGCTATCAAGTCGAATGAAATGTAAACAATACTGTTTGGAAATGAACATACTTTCACCGTTTTTAATACCTTAAATCACTGTCTAAAGTTTTAGGGAAGACTCTGATTAAACGAAGGGCTGTCATGTTGCTGTACTTAAGTGATAGCTTTCATTGAACGGAAAGAATAGACACACTCCCGCATAAGTTCAAGAAACAGACGCTATTCCTGCAATGACCAGAGAGGGATTTCTCGGGCCATTGCTTCATGAATATGGGGAAATATGACTTGAATTTAGAGTCTCACGGGTAGAAAATTATTTTCTCATTGCATTAAGTGAGAAAGAAATAGGGTTTAATGTTCATGCAAATCAAACTAGGTTATTTGAAAATTAAAATATGCTATATTTTAATTTCAATAAATCTCTTGTCCGCAGGAGTCTTGGCAGTTGAAGGAAACTGTCAAACTAACCAATTGAGATGAGATCCAGGAATGTAGAAAAAGGGTGAGGTACACCTCATGACAAGTTCAAATATACTTTAATTAATTTGACAGGTTAAAAAATGGGGTTAAAATGGGTGATACCACCCTACAAAGTATAAAAACCTGAAATAATTTAATAATATTTATCTACACAAATAAGAGGTACGATATCATAACATAGACATCTGGATTGTATACATATCAGTATTAACATTACTTATCAAAGTAAGATTTCTTACTTATGACACACTGAATACAACTCTATTACTTAAAACTGGGGAGGGGAGTGTCTAAACTCAAGGCCTTTTAGTCATAGATTTGGTTCCATGCATGCACATACCAGCCAGACCTAATGGGTTCCTTAGACTTCAATATTCAAGACCTTTAGTAGTATCACTGGCAGAGAATTTCATACTTCACAGATCAATGCCACCTCATCTGACATCTATCCCTTTTAAGATATCAAGTATTCTTAGAGTCACAAAACATTGTGTTAGTGGAAGTCAATGAAATGTTATTTCAATGTGTAGACTGGTGAATGGGACATTTATGCATTTATATAAAATATTGCTAGAATACTACATTATATAAAACTGACAATCCTGTTTAACAGCATTGCAGAAAAACAACAATGAATTAAAAAATATAATTATATATTACGAAATATTTTATAGTACAATTATTATACAATATAAAAAGATTTACCACAATTTAAATAAGTACTCAATATTTCAACATGTTAAATCTCATAATGTTTATACAATTATAATGTTTAATTTACAAGAATAACTACTATATACGAAAAATAACATTACATATTAATCTTGAAATATAATTATGAAATGAACAATTCAATGATATTATTCTACCAATCACAGGTACATACTTTTTCAATTGTCAACTTTTCCTTTAATTTATTTTTCATAATATTTTCAGATAGCACTCTAGTAAACGTCATTTTGCTAGCAAAATTTTGCAGTAAAACCCCTGGTGGATAAGTGATCGGAATTAAATATCAATCTGTTTTCTAATATATACAACAGTTATTTGACTGAAAATTTTAGCAGATATAAATAACAGGTATGAGTACAAATAATACAGTAGGTATTACAATCACAGAGATTCAAGTTATTTTCTTTCAATAATAGTTTTTGATCCTAGAAACTGTATTTGTTAAGTTAAGTCGACCATTGATGTATAATATGTTGTTTTGCTATCTATATAATCGATTTAGAGGTATAAAATCATTAAACCTTTATATTACTATTAACATTTGTCTCATGACCATTTTTAACAGATTTAACACTTAGTTACCATTTCATTGTCATCAGATTTAACACTTTTTTTATTTCATAGTCATCAGAGTTAACACTTAGTTATCATTTCTATTTCATTATCATTATCACAAGTAACTGGGTCCAATAAACTTCGTTGATCAGGGGTAGCGGGTTTAGCTTTACCACTTAGTCGAGATAATATACTGCCTTGTCGACTTGACTTAGCACTAGCAGAATCATCTTCTACACCACGATGCATGGAGATATTATCTGTTGCTTGATCATCAAAATATTTCTTATGATATTCTGGCGTCATCATCTTTAGTTTGTTGGGTTTCTTAAACCTAGAAGATTTAAATTAAGAAAAAAAATATACACAAACAAAACCCATAGGACAAAGGAATGTTTTATTTTTCTGAATTTATTAGAATATTTTCACCCAATCCGTGAACTTCACCCAATTTCTGGGTCTAATACCCACAGCCAATGATCAAACTATTTAATCGAACCAATCTGGTCAAACTCACAGCCATTAATCAGCCATTCTGAATGTCACATGATGTATCCTAGCTTCAACTAAAGTAAAAATGACATGACTTGTCTTTTTTACTTATGGGTTTAATCGAATCACACACTGAACGCTAAAAATAGTTTCCGGTAAATCGTCAAATCAACTGTTTTTGAATGAACTTTTGAAATCAAAATGTGGAAAATGTTTCAAGGATCATTAGTATGTAACTCATGCATGAATCGATGCAAAAACTGTCGAGAAATCTGCAGCATTTCATTCTAACAAATCCTGCCACTGGGGGTGGAACTTAACAACTGATTTCATGCTTTTTCATGGCCGGTTAGTTTGACCCGAGATATAACATAGGGTAAAGATATCTCTGGGATCGAGACTGAAATCGAACCTGTTTATAAACTAAAATATTAGAACTGTATACTTACGATTTGAGGAGTAATGAAGAGAAGACAACAGAAACAGAAGACATGGCCATGGCAGCAGATGCCATCCATGGTACTAAAGAAAAACCAAGTGGTGTAAAAATACCTGTAAAAGTATACATATAATTATAAAGATATAAATTTGAAGTCAATCAAATATAAACTTTGGCCTCTAGAGCGTCTACAAGATTTTTTGAAGTAATCAAGGGCCATAACTCTGGAAGTTATTGTCGGAAATCGCTGGAAAAAAATAGGCTTCTTCGTCTCATGCCCTCAAACACGGTGTATCAATTTAAAGTCAATCGGATATTAACTTTATCCTCTATAGCGTCCACAAGCAATTGTGGACGACGGACCGACGACAATATACAACCACATTTCAATGTGGGCATATAAAAATAGGTTGCCAGGCAACGAAACATACGCCCACACAGCAGCCAAATCGTCCGGGCAGTCAACAAGAATTGTCGCATATTAAGGAATTATCAGAAAATCATTAGAATTTGTTTGGTTTTTATAATCAAACGTTTTTTTTAAAATCATATAATAATTGTGACCTCCAGAGGCACCACAAGCTAAAAAGGGTGATTTTTCGTACAATCAGGGGACATAATTCAGGAAGTAATGACCCGATGGGCGCAAATATCGAAAGGAACCAAGATCTTTGGGTTTAAAACATACCTGTCAAGTTTCATCAAAATCGATTCAAAATTGTGACCTCTATAGGGTCCACAACCTTGATATAACATATTTTCACACTATTCGTGTACAAACGGCGGCCATTTTGTCCGTCAATTCTAGTCCGGTTTTCACGTAATTCAAACTCTCTCTTCATTACCATGTAACGGTGATATAGTCAAACGTTTTTTTAAATCGGATAATAATTTTGACCTCCAGAGGGACCAAAAGCGAACAAAAGCGATTTTTCTGACAATCCGGGGACATAATTCAGGAAGTTATGATCCAATGGCCGCAAATATATAAAGGAACCACGATCTTTGGGTTATAAACATACATGTCAAGTTTCATCAAAATCGGTTCAAAATTGTGACCTCTATAAGGTCCACAACCTTTATATAACATATTTTCACAATATTCGCGTACAAACGGCGGCCATTTTGTCCGTCAATTTTGGTCCGATTTTCACACAATTCATACTCAACCTTCATAACCATGGAACGGTGATATAATCAAACGTTTTTTTAAATCGGATAACAATTTTGACCTCCAGAGGGACCACAAGCTAAAGATAGGTTGCCAGGCAACGAAACATACGCCCACAACAGCTAAGTCGTCCGGGCAGTCAACAAGGGTTGTCACATATTGTTTCTTTTATCAGTAAGGAGAACATTTACAACACATGATAATCTTATTACGAGTAATAGCCCATTAAATAATTATCAGAATTGATTAGAATAGTTTTGATGGTTTGTCTCAAGGCCTTTGTCCACAAGATATTTCAAAGTGATCAAGTGCCAGAAATTATCAGATATCACTGAAAATCAAATAGGATTCTTCGTCTCATGACCCTAACCACCGTGTACAAATTTAAAGTCAATCGAATATTAACTTTAGCCTTTAGAGCATTCACAGGGTTTTTCAAAGTGATCAAGGGTCATAACTCTGGCAGTAATTATCGGATATCGCTGAAAATAAATAGGATATTTTGTATTATGACCGTAAATAGTGTGTATAAATTTAAAGTAAATCGGATATTAACTTTAGATTTTTCAAAGTGATCAAGGGTCATAACTCTGGCAGTAATTATGGGATATTGCTGAAAATCAATAGGCTTCTTTGCATCATGACTTTAAACACTGTGTATAAATTTAAAGTCAATTGGATATTAACTTTAGCCTCTAGAGCGATCACAAGATTTTTCAAAGTGATCAAGGGTCATAACTCTGGTAGTAATTATCGGATATCACCGAAAATCAATAGGATTCTTCGTCTCATGCCCTTAAACACTGTGTATAAATTTAAAGTCAATCGGATATTAACTTTAGCCTCTAAAGCGTTCACAAGATTTTTCAACGTGATCAAGGGTCATAACTCTGGCAGTAATTATCAGATATCACCGAAATTCAATAGGCTTCTTCGTCTCATGACCTTAAACACTTTGTATAAATTTAAAGTCAATCGGATATTAACTATAGCCTCTAGAGCGTTCACAAGATTTTTCAAAGTGATCAAGGGTCATAACTCTGGTAGTAATTATCGGATATCGCTGAAAATCAATAGGCTTCTTCGTCTCACGACCTTAACCACCGTGTATAAATTTAAAGTCAATCGGATATTAACTTTAGCCTCTAAAACGTTCACAAGATTTTTCAAAGTGATCAAGGGTCATAACTCTGGTATTAATTATCAGATATCGCTGAAAATCAAAAGGCTTCTTCGTCTCATGACCTTAAACACTGTGTATAAATTTAAAGTCAATCGGATATTAACTATAGTCTCTAGAGCGTTCACAAGATTTTTCAAAGTGATCAAGGGTCATAACTCTGGTAGTAATTATCGGATATCGCTGAAAATCAATAGGCTTCTTCGTCTCACGACCTTAAACATTTTGTATAAATTTAAAGTCAATCGGATATTAACTTTAGCCTCTAGAGCGTTCACAAGAAATTGTGGACGATGGACGGACCGACGGACCGACAGACGGACGGACGGGGGCGACGGCAATATACGACCACATTTCCATGTGGGCGTATAAAAAGGGCATTTTTTCGGACAATCAGGGGCCATAATTCAGGAAGTTACGATCCAATTGGCGCAAATATCGAAAGGAATCAAGATCTTTGGGTTATAAACATGCATTTCAAGTTTCATCCAAATCGGTTCAAAATTGTGTCCTCTACACTGTTCACAACCTTGATATAACATATTTGCACACTATTCGCGTACAAATGGCGGCCATTTTGTCCGTCAATTTTGGTCTGATTTTCGCGAAATTCGAACTCGACCTTCATAACCATGGAACAATGATATGATCAAACGTTTTTTTAAATCGGATAACAATTTTGACCTCCAGAGGGACCACAAGCTAAAAAGGGCAATTTTTCGGACAATCAGGGGCCATAATTCAGGAAGTTACGATCCGATTGGCGCAAATATCGAAAGGAACCAAGATCTTTGGGTTATAAACATGCATTTCAAGTTTCATCCAAATCGGTTCAAAATTGTGTCCTCTACACTGTTCACAGCCTTGATTTAACATATTTTCACACTATTCGCGTACAAATGGCGGCCATTTTGTCCGTCAATTTTGGTCCGATTTTCACGAAATTCGAACTCAACCTTCATAACCATGGAACGGTGATATAATCAAACGTTTTTTTAAATCGGATAACAATTTTGACCTCCAGAGGGACCACAAGCTAAAAAGGGCGATTTTTCGGACAATCAGGGGCCATAATTCAGGAAGTTACGATCCGATTGGCGCAAATATCGAAAGGAACCAAGGTCTTTGGGTTATAAACATGCATTTCAAGTTTCGTCCAAATCGGTTCAAAATTGTGACCTCTAAACTGTTCACAAGCTAAAAGATAGGCTAGCACTGCCAGGCAGGATACGCCCACATTTTCGAGAGATGGACAGAGAACAAGCAACACCGAAAGTGATTTTTCCTACATCTTTAAGTCCTGTATTTCATACTGTATTGGGAGCAGCCATTTAGTTGGTCAGTTCCAGTCTGATATTAATGAAACTCGAAACCGACAATGATTATGGTGTGACGGTACACAACCTAGAAATGTGACTTTTCATCAAAATCGGATAAGAATTGTGACCTGTAGCGAGTCCACAACCATGATATACCATATTTTTACACTATTCGCGTACAAACGGCGACCATTTCGTCCGGCAATTTTGGTACGATTTTCACAAAATTAGAACTCAACCTTCCTCATCAAAATCGAATTAAAATTGTGACCTATACAGGGTCCACAACCATGATATATCATTTTTTTAACAGTATTCGCGTACAAACGGCGGCCATTTTGTCTGTCAATTTTGGTCCGATTTTCCCGAAATTCAAACTCAACCTTCCTTACAGTGTAACGGTGATATAATCAAACGTTTTTTTAAATTGGATAATAATTGTGACCTCCAGAGGGACCACAAGCTAAAGAAAGGGGGATTTTGCGTATAACCAGGGGCCATAATTCAGGAAGTTACGATCCGATATGCGCAAATATTGAAATGAACCAAGATCTTTGGGATATAACGATGAATTTCAAGTTTCATCAAAATCGAATTAAAATTGTGACCTTTACAGGGTCCACAACCTTGATATACCATTTTTTAACAGTATTCGCGTACAAACGGCGGCCATTTTGTATGGCAATTTTGGTCTGATTTTCCCGAAATTTGAACTCAACCTTCCTTACGGTGTAACGGTAATATAATCAAACGTTTTTTTTAAATCGGATAATAATTGTGACCTCCAAGCTAAAAAAAAGGCGATTTTGCGTATAATCAGGGGCCATAATTCAGGAAGTTACGATCCGATATGCGCAAATATCGAAAGGAAGCAAGATCTTTGGGTTATAACCATGAATTTCAAATTTCATCAAAATCGAATCAAAATTGTGACCTCCACAGGGTCCACAACCTTGATATACCATTTTTTAACAGTATTCGCGTACAAACGGCGGCCATTTTGTATGGCAATTTTCGTCCGATTTTCCCGAAATTTGAACTTAACCTTCCTTAGGGTGTAACGGTGATATAATCAAACGTTTTTTTAAATCGAATAATAATTGTGACCTCCAGAGGGACCACAAGCTAAAAAGGGTGATTTTTCGGACAATCAGGGGCCATAATTCAGGAAATTACATTCCGATAGCCGCAAATATCGAAAGGAACCATAATCTTTGGGTTACAAACATGCATGTCAAGTTTCATCAAAATCGGTTCAAAATTGTGACCTCTATAGGGTCCACAAACTAAAAACGTGATTTTTCGTACAATCAGGGGCCATAATCCATGAAGTTTTGATCCGATACATGCCAATATCGAAAGCAGCCGAGATCTTTTGGGGATAAACCTATATTTCAAGTTTCGTCAAAATCGGATAAGAATTGTGACCTGTAGAGAGTCCACAAACAAATTGTGGAAGGACGGACGTCCGGACGTCCGTCCGGACGGACAGGGGCGACGACATAATACGTCCACATGAAAATGTGGGCGTATAAAAACGTGATTTTTCGTACAATCAGGGGCCATAACCCATGAAGTTACAGTCCGATAAATGCCAATATCGAAAGGAACCGAGATCTTAGGGTGATAAACCTATGTTTTAAGTTTCATTGAAATCGGATAAAAATTGTGACCTGTAGACTGTTCACAAACAATTGTGAACGGACGGACGGACGGACGAACAGGGGCGACGACAATATACGTCCACATGAAAATGTGGGCGTATAAAAATCAATCACCCATTATCAATCATCTGTTTTCACTAGTATCAATAATACAGCAAACAATTCTCAAACAGTCTGTTACTTGAGTGTATAAACAATACACCAACTTAAAGCACAAGCTGAAGATATTTCCTAATATTCCAAATTATCTACGTTTAAGACAAAATGTATTAATTGAAATTCTTACCTGCAGCAATAGGTATACCAACAATATTATATATAGAAGCTGCTAAAAAATTCATTCTTATTCTTTGTACAGTTGCTCGAGATAACTTAATGGCTGTATATACATCTAATAAATCACTCTATAAAAACACAAATACATTAAAATTACATCTTGGTATAGAAGTTAAATAACTGAACATCAATGTCAATGATCTGGAAAACAAACCAAGGCTTGTTGATAGTAAAATATGTTACATGACATAATATGACAGACTAATTATCAATATTTATTCTATAATATTTGTATTGCATATTCTCAAATGAATATTAAAGAAAACAAGAGGCATATGAATGATTTATGAAATAATTATGGTTTTAACAGCCTAAATTTGTTTGATCTGGGAAATGGCCGAATGCCTCCTTAGCACAAACTAAATATGCCACTTGAGACAAAGATGAATAAAATTTAAATTCCAATCAAACCAATATACAATTTGGCCATTCTAGATTAAGATGTGGTAATTTGTTGGGGGGGGGGGGGCGGGGGGTTTACCAGGTACTTGGTGTTTCTTGAATGTGATGCAATTATATAAAACTTCATTATTAAAAAGTTTATTTGTCCATAGTTTACCTTTATTAAAACAATATCAGCTGCTTCAACTGCTACATCAGTACCAGTTCCAATAGCTATACCAACATCAGCTTGAGCTAAAGCTGGTGAATCATTAACACCATCACCTACCATAGCTACTCTACTACCATGTTTTTGTAACTGTTTTATTTTCTTTACTTTATGTGATGGTAAAACCTCAGCAAACACACGATTGATTCCAACCTGATATTAAATGAATGAGAATCCATAGTTATCAAATTAGATCTGTAATCAAGCTGGTATGATTGGTCCTCACTCTAGCTGTGTATCAAACCCTTGTATCCCTGTATTTCAGGCTACTCAGCTGTAAATTATCATTGGCAGAAGGGATGGTGTATGTACGTAAAAGGCATCATGGTTGGAACGAAGGAAACAGATCAGAGGTAATCATACTTTCCCCAAGGATCCTAGGAACTGGGAAAGTATTTGATCATGCCCCTTGGTGTTGTGAAATTTAATTAGTGCTTTATAAATTTCCTTCATAATGATATGACAAACTTTGCTCATCAGAGTTACCGAAGACACCACTACAGCACCCCGATACAGAGCAGAAGATTTCAAGTTTAATACCTGTTGTGCAATGGCTTTAGCAGTTTTCTGATTATCTCCTGTCAATAAAATAACATCAAGTCCCATTTCTTTTAATGCATGAATTGCAAGATGAGCTTCTGCTTTAACTGTGTCTGCTACAGCCAACATGGCTGCTACCCGATTATCTATAGCACACAATACAGCTGTGTGACCTAATTCTTCATGTTCTGTCATACAATCATCCATTTCTTTAGTAACAGTTAAACCATTTCTATTCATCCATTCACGATTACCAATTAAAACGTCATATGATTTAGATGCTGAAGCACCACCACTTGCAATGTCTAAAAGAAAATGAAAATAATCCTTTTAAATGGCAATTGATTAATTATTAATAAAATATTTTCCCCTCGGTATTGTTTGGTAAAAAGCAGTAAGCAGATTGATGTGAGAAAATGATAATCATTATACAGCAAAACCTGTACTCTAAACACCTGTCAAATTCATTACACATATTGTCTGTTACAACATTCAAATCTTTTTTTTAAATTCTTTGCTTTTAATTAAGAAGTAAGAAGAAAAAGAACACAATTTGGATTATTGTTTATGTGTAATTAAGTACAATACTCTATTTTCCTCATATAGAAAATATATGGCCAGAAACTGGCACACATATTCATACACAGATTTATTAACAGCTCATGGTTAGGGTATGGACTAGATCTAGTTTGGTTTAACATTTTCATAGGAAAGAGTTGTAATACTCACTGATTAACCTAGTATATAATGTAGATTATATTTCATATATGAGAATTCTTACCTTCTATGTGTATAGCACTTAAATCATCCTCCTCACCATATATAGGGTTATCTATTTTTATACGTAAACTACCAAATTGATTTCTTCTATTATTGACAGCATTTCTATCTACGTTCTCCAATATAGATTCTACTTGTGATACTTTACATTTCAAACCACAACCAGGTACAGCTTGAAAATCAGATACTTTAGCCAAGGTCTCAACTTTTAATGTCTGCAAAAATGTGAAAACATACATTAGTAAGCTATTCATAACGATAAAGAGCTTTTAACAGGACAAGAAACAATGGTTGAATTCCAATGACTTTAAAGTCACAGATTAGACACAACACGGAGAAGATTGAATTGAGTTGGAATCTTGTTAAAGGCCTACAATTGGCACAAGAACATCACCTCAAGTTATTATCGCATATCATAATTTAGTAATGTATTTGATCATTGAAATTGGATGCAACAGCAAGATCAGATAGATAGATTAGATCTCAAAATAAAGAGATATTCAGAGACCAATTTGGCAAGTAAAACTCAAGCTAAAAATTTTTAAAGTAAAATCATGTGCCATAATCCAAGAAGTCATGACCCAATACGAGCAAGTCACAAAATCAACCAAGATCTTTGGGATATAAACCGGATAAGAATTGTGACAAACAAATTGTGGACAGTCAGACATCAGGACAAAGAGGAGGAGAATATACATCCAATCAAAACAACTGAGCATACTTAACTCCTTGGAAATATGAATGGTTAACTATGACTGTACCTGTTTAGCATATTTAACTATTGCTGTTGCTATGGGATGTTCACTACTGTTTTCAGCTGATCCAGCTATAGATAATATTTCAATAAATGAACAATCTTTCTTCTCAACAAAAATGGCTACACGAGATACTCGAGGTTCACCATGTGTTACTGTTCCAGTTTTATCAAACACAATATGTTTTAACTGTAAAAAAATAAAAATATCATTTAAAAGCTCAAACATTCCAGAATAACAGTTAAATATTCTCTTTAAGACTGACTATACACAGTCAATCTGGTCTTAATTCAAATCTATCTGTTTTTACTTATGGCCTTATAAAGATAACTTTGGTTTCCACTGAGTTCAAACATCTCACAATAATAATTCACTCTTTTTCGTACAAGCAAGCATATCCATAAAGTTTAGTTTTATATGTGAGCTACTAATAGTTTTTACTATCAGATTTGACGTCATTTTCATCTCTCTATCTAAAAGTCAGATAATTGTAATACTCAAATTTTAATAATTTGATAAACAATTGCACCTGTTTCATACCCCTTCTATATTAATAACACAACTTTGAATTACCTTGTGAGTTGTTTCTAACGGCTCTCCTCCCTTAATAAGAATACCATTAGTTGCTCCTACACCAGTTCCTACCATCACTGCTGTAGGTGTAGCTAGTCCAAGTGCACATGGACAAGCTATACTCAATACAGTGATAGCAAACTGAAATGCTCTTTGAAATATCACTTCGTGATTGGTTATGTGACCATTGGGCTAAAAATAGAATATATATTTATTGTGTAAATAAAATATCTGGAAGCTCCAATATGTCAGAATAAAAGTTAAATTTTAAAACCAGTTACAATAGAAAACACGTGTTCTTTAAAATCTGGGGTCAAAACAATTCAAATTCAGAAATTACAATGTTATGAACAATTTAAAGTTTACATTGGTTTCTACTGATTTTAAATCACTATCTTTATATATATATATATATATATATAAACAATCTTGTTCGTTTCACATTTACACTAAAGTCAAACCCAAATTTGTAAAGCATGGTATCAAGTGGTCTTTATGTCAAAAAGGAATTGCATTTTGGATATCGTCGGCGAAGTGTCAAAAGGGCGTATCTCGGAAAATTAGTCAAATACACTTTTTTGCATTTTTAAAATCTCCCAATTAATATGCACATTCTGTCTAAGCTGTGTATCTCTGTTCTGGGTATCATGTGTCCAAATTTTGTATCTTGATTTGTGGAAATTTTGAAATGAAAAAGGTTCTATTTCTTAATCTTAGAAATTCTGAGATACACCCTTTTGACACTTCACCGACGATATCCCAAACCACAAAATAAAAATGTTTTTAAGTCCACTTCAACCAAACATATCCTGCACTTATCAGAATGGCTTTGATTTACTGAGTGATCTTTATATTTATAATACTTACATTAAAATCTTTTTTAACAAGTTTAACATCTATATAACCTATCAAGGTCCAGATAGCTAGTGTAAGTAATGATACAGTAACTACAGCTGGTACAAAATAACCAGCTATTTTATCAGCTAAATTCTGTAGTGGAGCCTAAAATATACAAAATATTATGATAATGAATAATATTCAAAAGGTGTATAGATATATCTTAACGACTTTCTCTCAAATACGTTTTATATGCATTATGTTTCTTTCTGAATAAAGAGAAAACGGGAGAGCAATGGGGTTTAACGTCAACTGGACAAAACTCGGTCATTTCAGAACTAACATACGATTCAATTTTATTTCAATAATTTGCTTGCTCATTGAGTGGTGGTAGGAAACTAGAGAACCCAGAGAAAACCTACTAGGTTGGACACAGAACAGTCCATCCTACTCCTTGTCACGTACAACCGGGAAATTGAAACCACACCAGCTGACTCAATGACAGACCTTATGATGATATAGCGTGCAAAGGGCTAACCATTCGGCCATCCAGGCCCCCTTTTTGAATATAGTGTTTACACTTTCAGTTCGTCATAGATTTGACAATATTTGATTCAAACTAATAAGGTTCACTACCTCATGAATGGGAAACATTCTGGTATTTGCCTGTTTTAGGAAATAAATTTTCTATCATTTCTCCCTCTGATGGACAGATAGCCATGAGAAGACAATTTGGCTTGGACAAAACTAATTTTAACAATCAAAGAGGCTAAAGTTAGCTTTCAGAGATAATAAAGAATTTATTCTTTAACAATTATTTGTTAATAGAACATTCCATTCAGAAATAAACTATATACAAATAAACTAAGATATATCCTACAATAATAGTACCTTACCTTAGACGTTTGTGCTTCTTCTACTAGTTTGACAATTTGTGCTAGAGTTGTCTCCCCACCAACATGAGTAGCATCCATTAATATCATACCATTTTGATTAATAGATCCTCCAATCACAGACATACCTGTATACAAAAAAAATAGGTTGCCAGGCAACGAAACATACGCCCACACAGCAGCCAAATCGTCCGGGCAGTCAACAAGAATTGTCGCATATTAAGGAATTATCAGAAAATCATTAGAATTTGTTTGGTTTTTATAATCAAACGTTTTTTTTTTAAATCATATAATAATTGTGACCTCCAGAGGCACCACAAGCTAAAAAGGGTGATTTTTCGTACAATCAGGGGACATAATTCAGGAAGTAATGACCCGATGGGCGCAAATATCGAAAGGAACCAAGATCTTTGGGTTTAAAACATACCTGTCAAGTTTCATCAAAATCGTTCAAAATTGTGACCTCTATCTATAGGGTCCACAACCTTGATATAACATATTTTCACACTATTCGTGTACAAACGGCGGCCATTTTGTCCGTCAATTCTAGTCCGGTTTTCACGTAATTCAAACTCTCTCTTCATTACCATGTAACGGTGATATAGTCAAACGTTTTTTTAAATCGGATAATAATTTTGACCTCCAGAGGGACCAAAAGCGAACAAAAGCGATTTTTCGGACAATCCGGGGACATAATTCAGGAAGTTATGATCCAATGGGCGCAAATATCGAAAAGAACCAAGATCTTTGGGTTATAAACATACATGTCAAGTTTCATCAAAATCGGTTCAAAATTATGACCTCTATAAGGTCCACAACCTTTATATAACATATTTTCACAATATTCGCGTACAAACGGCGGCCATTTTGTCCGTCAATTTTGGTCCGATTTTCACAAAATTCATACTCAATCTTCATAACCATGGAACGGTGATATAATCAAACGTTTTTTTAAAATCGGATAACAATTTTGACCTCCAGAGGGACAACAAGCTAAAAAGGGCAATTTTTCAGACAATCAGGGGCCATAATTCAGGAAGTTACGATCCGATTGGCGCAAATATCGGAAGGAATCAAGATCTTTGGGTTATAAACAAGCATTTCAAGTTTCATCCAAATCGGTTCAAAATTGTGTCCTCTACACTGTTCACAACCTTGATATAACATATTTTCACACTATTCGCGTACAAATGGCGGCCATTTTGTCCGTCAATTTTGGTCTGATTTTCACGAAATTCGAACTCGACCTTCATAACCATTGAACAATGATATAATCAAACGTTTTTTTAAATCGGATAACAATTTTGACCTCCAGAGGGACCACAAGCTAAAAAGGGCAATTTTTTGGACAATCAGGGGCCATAATTCAGGAAGTTACGATCCGATTGACGCAAATATCAAAAGGAACCAAGATCTTTGGGTTATAAACATGCATTTCAAGTTTCATCCAAATCGGTTCAAAATTGTGTCCTCTACACTGTTCACAACCTTGATTTAACATATTTTCACACTATTTGCGTACAAATGGCGGCCATTTTGTCCGTCAATTTTGGTCCGATTTTCACGAAATTCGAACTCAACGTTCATAACCATGGAACGGTGATATAATCAAACGGTTTTTTAAATCGGATAACAATTTTGACCTCCAGAGGGACCACAAGCTAAAAAGGACGATTTTTCGGACAATCAAGGGCCATAATTCAGGAAGTTACGATCCGATTGGCGCAAATATCGAAAGGAACCAAGATCTTTGGGTTATAAACATGCATTTCAAGTTTCATCCAAATCGGTTCAAAATTGTGACCTCTAAACTGTTCACAAGCTAAAAAACGTGATTTTTCGTACAATCAGGGGCCATAACCCATGAAGTTACAGTCCGATACATGCCAATATCGAAAGGAACCGAGATCTTAGGGTGATAAACCTATGTTTTAAGTTTCATTGAAATCGGATAAAAATTGTGACCTGTAGACTGTTCACAAACAATTGTGGACGGACGGACGAACAGGGGCGACGACAATATACGTCCACATGAAAATGTGGGCGTATAAAAATATTCTTATTGGTATCATGATAGAAACACGTTTTTACACTAAACTAATGATTAGACAGAAATTATTTGCATTCAGATGGTTTGAAATTACACCAGATTTACTTCAGTAAACATCCTGATATTCAAAATTACACAGTGATACAAGTTATTTTTGGACTATATGATCAAGTTTTGTAATTATTCAAATATTGAGATATACATGAGAGAGAGAGAGAGAAATGGGGTTTAACGTCCACTCAACACAACTAGGTCATTTCGGGACTAACATATGGTTTTTAATTTTTTATTTCAATAATTCGCTTGCGCGCGTGGGAGGAAACCGGAGTGCCCGGAGGAAACCCACGAGGTTGAGAAGGCGCCCCTTTCTCCATGCCACATACGCTCACACCAGGGCTCGAAACCACAGCCGCAAACCAGAGGTGACCGGCAAGCTAGAGGTCGAAGCGCGGCACTCTAGACCACTAGGCCATCCCAACCCGCGTGATATACATGAATAATAGGTATATAATTTGACAAGTAGCCACTGAACTGTTTAAAAAATAGTTGGATTTTCGACACACTATCAAATGATGTTATTCTTGATTTGATAGAATGTCATGCGTATCTGGCTGCTGTCTGTGTCTATTACTGTTGCGTGTGATACAGTCCTTCTGTACTTACTACATGACTTGAAATATACAACAGTTCAACTTACCCACTTTTTTAACAACAGGCATACTTTCACCTGTTATAAGAGATTCATCACATGTTGATTGGCCATATACCACTTTACCATCAACAGGTATTTTATCACCTGGTACTACCTGTAATTAATATAAGTTATTACATTAAACACTATTAATAAACATTACATACAGTAGAATCTGCATTAAGCAGCCACCCACGGGAAATTTTAGGATTGACCGCTTAACGGGAGTGGCCTCTTAATAAAATCTCAAGTTTTTTGTGCCGACATCAATTAATATTACGCTTGGGTGCACTTGCATCGGTAAATTTGGCCGTCGCTGAATCTCGGGCATAACTTCCGTAAACATGTCATTTTGTCCCAACCTTCAATACTACTGTCTATCATTGTCATGCATTCGATAATATTTATCCATTTTTGTAAAATCTCAAGTTTTTTTGTGCTGACATCAATTAATATTACGCTTGAATGCATTGGAAGCAAACACCAATGCAATACTTCACTTGCATCGGTAAATTTGGCCGTCGCTGAATCGCCGACATAACTTCTGTAAACTTGTCATTTTGTACCAACCTTCAAAACTACTGTCTATCATAGTGATGTATTCGATAATATTTATCCATTTTTGTGAAGAAAATCGATGAATTAATTTTATTTTATCAAAGAAGCACACGAACCAAAAAACATCGCTGATTTAGCTACCGAATCACAGGGGGTGTAACTCTGTATGTAATATTACAGGTGGCGCTAAAAACGTCTATTTAACAACATAGCGGCTTTTAGTCGGTACTTTCAGTTTATTCAATCAGTATCAAATAATGTCCCGTTACGTGTGAAAACAATGATCAGGTTTGTCGTTTAATAAAACAAAAGATTAATTAACAGATAATCCCGGGTTAATTGGTATTTTCACATTTCTTTTTATCTGATTTGCGGGAGTCCAGTTAATTGATTACTAATCACGGGATTAGCGGGGGTGTTACGAAGAACGACAAGATGGTATCATTCAACAATGGCCGTTGAATGGGCGATGTTTTGTTAAATTCGTTTGCAAAATAGTGACCGCTGGCCGCGTTAGAGGAGTGACCGTTGAATAAGGAGATGAAACAATAGAATTTTTACGGGGGGAATATATTGTGACCGCTTACAAGGAGATGTCGCTGAATAGGAGTGGCTGCTCAAAAGGATTCTACTGTATATTAAACCCTGTTAATATATAACAATAACACTACTAATATAAACATTACATACAGTAAACCATGTTAATATATAGCAATAACACTACTAATATAAACATTACATACAGTAAACCCTGCTAAATATAAACAAGTCCTTTTCCTCTTCATGAAATAAAGATCTAATTTTAATTATGCTACTTGTTACTATTTGGATACTAGATTGAATGTCCCAGAACTGAATTGAAGTTTAAAAACCCAATTGCTATGTCATCAATATGTAATCAAGAAAGATCAGTTACACAGTAAATATTATTACTTACCTTGAGAATATCTCCTCTTTGAACTAAATCAACTTTAATATTTGTTTCGGAGAGAACATTAAATTCTTTATCAACATCTACTAAAACAGCTACAGCAGGTTGTAGAGACATTAACTTAGCTAAAGCTTCACTAGTTTTACCCTTTAGAAAAATAAAATTAGTATAAATACATATAAAGCATACCCAACTGGTCAAATGAGTGTTCTTGGTGTGGGCCAGAATTCGGAATCCTGCAATGGGATGGGGATTCCGAATTTCATCCGACACGGGAGCCCAAATCTGCCCCTGCCCCCCGTTACCCCAGTATTATAACGTGTATGACCTGTCGATGAGCAGCTGTTTGTTTTACAGGAATCTAATAAAAACAATATTATTCTCAGGTTTTAAATATTATTGTTTAAAAGGTCAGGCGCTTTCTTCTTTATAACTATTCCACTTTATTCTACGATTTATTTATCTTAAATCAGAATATTTCGCAGAGCAGTCGAGAGGTACGTGTTGCTGTTGGACCGGTGCAAAACAACCCACGTCTTAAAATCTTGATATTCAGGGGAAGGCAAGGCAAGAACAATTACAAGATAGCCATCCTGTATTAATGCGACATCATTGACATTACTAATAAAAATCTACCAATTTAAGAAGCCGAAGAGAATTTGCATCGGTCATGTGTTTGCCCAGCCAGTCAGTGCAGTTTTCATGCTGTGGCGTGTGATACGGTTCGATTGTTATGAGCTGAGTTACATTACATCTTGATAATACACAAGCTGTAGATAATTCTAGTTGCCTGATTACAAGTCTTTAATAATTTCAATAACAACAAAGTAGTTTTATCAACAAAGCACCGAGGGTGGAGATTGGAACTGGTGAAATAAACTCGATCACCAAATAATACAACACTTCCGCCATGATAATCGCTGAATTTGATGATCGAGATTTGTTTTCTTTATATGTAGTACTTTCAAATACTTACAAAGAGGAAAAACATAGGATTTAAGAGAGGGTCAAAGCTAATATTTGTAGATACCGGTAAGCTTATTACTTGATATTGACAGACTTGTACAATAATGTATTAAAAACCATATGCTTGTAAATCATACGGCGATGTGAGTGGTTATTTAATGTTGAAACGTGATAACAAAAGGTTAATTGTTACTAACTGGTTAATAGCCACGGTTATTCGAGTCCTAACCGTAGGAGCACTACTGACGACTGACATCAATAGAAGCATGACTACTTTAAGACAGGGATTATTTTGGATAAGAAACACTTACTTTGTACCATCTTCTAGGCTATAATATGGGATATAATGCAATGTGTCATACATAAGGCAGTGAATGCTCACTCTTTCTGGAGTATCTGATATCACTTGCCTTTGGGCTCATTTGTGAGATTAATGTTATTCTGGGACAAATTATGTCTTCATAAAGGGTTTTATTATTAGCAGACATAAAAACTCAAATATCAATTATGTAATTGTAAAATTATTAGTATGGGTAAAAAAAAATTACTTATGTAAAAGTAATAAGGAAATTGCTTTATGTCTATTTATAAAACTTACCTTGGCAACATGTTCTAGCCATCTACCAAGAGAAATAAATACCATTAACATAGGTGTAGTTTCAAAAAACGTCATTGGACTTGAAATTTCATTTAGAGCCATAGCAACAATTACCACTATCACAGAGTAAGTATATGAAATTGTAGTTGCCAAGACAACCAGAACATCCATATTTGTGGCACCATGTTTAACTGCTTTATAGGCTTGTATATAGAAATATCTTCCACCAATAAACTGAAAACACAAAGTTTAACAAAATTATCTGCTTAATGAAATCTGACTAAAATTAGTTTTAATTTTGCTTTTATATTTAAATGGTTTTACATTCCGTTTTTTATATTATACCTTCATGAATCTATAAAACATATAATTTGCCAGAAATTGAATCAAAGATTATTCACCAAGTTTTTAACCAATCCTACCAATTAACAGACCCAAAGGATGGTATCATCAGTACCATCTCTGATGATCGCATAGTACTGAATTACCCTGTGACTTGCCTCTGCCAGTCTCAAGTCAGCAAAGCAACACTGAATTTCAGACCGAGCCATATAATCTTTTAATATATTTTATTTCAATGACTAGCTTGAAGGCAGACTTTAGTCATCGTATAACATTGAATTGTAAAGCTGTATCAGAAATCAATGTTCGTCATTAAGAACTGGCATGTCTAGTTTCACTATGATCGTACTCACATTGGCAGAGCACTTAGGATTTTTTCGAAGTGCATAGCAACAAATTTGAGAAAAGATGAACAAGATGTTTGGGACGTAGTCCAATAATAGAAATGGAGGATGTGATTAAAATGAATGATTACCTGTACTGGTGTAGCCAGTATAAACATAAGTAAATTTTCTAGAGACAGGCCTGGATACACCATGATTTTTTTTTCTGTGTGTCCCAATAATGTAGTACGAACTGTGGTTGTTACATTTGGGTTGACAGGTTCGTTAACTTCAGAAGATTGTTCTGGTGCTGGGGCAACCATAAAATATATCATAATGATCATAGCTGGCACTCCAAAAGTTAATGACCATAAAAATGAGGTTCTCCACCTGAAAGCAAAAAATCAAAATGGTACAAATTTGGTCACCTCAAAACGAATATGTATGGGAAGCCAGAATAAGAATGCATTAAAATGATCTCCATCAATCAATACATGGGATACGTTTTGTCATGTATAGTACAGGATTCAATATAGGCTTACTTATTCTGAAATACCAAATACCTTTACTATTGCTTAAATGCAAAAGAGATATTGTATTATGGACGGTTCCTGATTATAACAGCTGGATTCACTTCATATTGAGAGCTTGGGTTAGGTATTGTTGCTATTTAAATTAGCATTTTTGTTAAGAGTCTTCCAGACAAATTGCTATTAAAATTACTACCCATAAAAAAAATACGAATTTTTGATTATGCTAAATGTAAATTAGTTTTTGATTATGCTCTATGTAAAATAGAACTTACTTTTTAATTTCGTCTCTGAGATCATAACGAGATGCTTGTTCATCATCATCAGTTATTAACGATGCTTCAAAGCCTAGACCCTGAAATGAATATTTATTAGTAATTATGTAGCACACTGGCTGACCAGTATAAAACATAGATTATATTCCATTTAAAATTCTTTGATTTTGGTTTAAAATCAAAATAGTTATATGTGCAATTGTTTTGCAAGATGGAATTTTATATCCACATATTAAGCAAATATAGAGATAAACCAAGGTAACAACATTAGAATTCTATCGTTTAAGTCAAATTCAGATAACAAACCAACTTTATTTGACTGCAAATTTAGCAATTTTGTGTACAATAGCTCTTCAGAAAATAACTCTGAGATTAAGACCATGTATAAATTTTGTACAGCATCGACATATATACTTTAATTTATCTTAAATTCAATAGCAAGAATTTGAACCTATTATTATCTAAAACTGACAATACCTTAATAGAAGTAATAATATCTCTGGGACCGGTAATTTCTGCATCGTATGAGAATTTACCCCGACATGTTGCTAAAGCAACAGAAGCTTTCTGTATACCCCGTTTCTTGAGCAGAGTGGATTCAATTAAATGAACACAAGATGAACAAGTCATTCCCTGAATCTGAAAAATTATTCAACAGATAACACTTGTAGGATTAAACATGTACAGAAAGACAACTAGTGGACAAATACTTTTCCCCATATACATTTTATTAATAAATGTTTGAGAGAAGACGACAACTACAAATCATTTCCTAAGGATATTTAAGATTATGAAATGTATACTCAATGAATCTATTTACAAATCAGAGTAAACTATAACATATATGTATGGAAGAACAATGAGGATCTTCCAAACCTGTTGTTGGACAATTTTATAACTATTTTCCCTTGTCTGTGGTGTGTAGGTGCATAAAGCAAAGTGTCTAGCTAATCGAATGTCGTGAAAAATGACGGTCCACTCGATAGTATGCACATAAAAATAGCCCTTGACAGTTGAAATAGTGCCCTTCAAATCACACTGCATGGCGCGCACACATTTTATTGGTCTAATTGGTACAGAAGAGTAAGACTTTAAACCTAATTTCATTTCCATCTCTGCATGAAGCAGTAAACTTGAGCCTCACTACAGATACTTACATTTAATTCTACGACACCTTCACCAACAGCTTCATTATCCATAACTGTTGCGTTAAAACCTAGATCTGTTATAGCTTGTGCTATCTGTGATGGTAGAATGTACGCCGCATCATATTTTACTTCTGCTTTTTGAGCTAATAATGCGACTAACACACTCACTACACCTGTAAATAAGTTTATAATTTACAAATTCCTGTAAAATGCTAAGTACTTGTATTCACATTTTTTTAAAATCCATTTATGGACATAAATAAAATTGGCATTTATAATGGTACCAGCTAATGAAAGAAATTCTAATAGTAAGTGCACACAATTACAAAAAAATAATCTATGGACAAGACTCAAAATGCAGAAATCATAAACAAACGTATCAGAATTTGGGGATGTATCACCAAAAACA
Source organism: Patella caerulea (assembly GCA_036850965.1). Classification (NCBI taxonomy): domain Eukaryota; kingdom Metazoa; phylum Mollusca; class Gastropoda; family Patellidae; genus Patella; species Patella caerulea. The sequence goes on from JAZGQO010000011.1 coordinate 23,814,628, forward strand.
CGACAACTGAAATAGCTATACAGGAGAAGGATGATGATTTCTAACAGCCTTTCATACAGAATATGTATTCAAAATACAAATATAAATGAAACAAATCATATATACAATATCCTGTGAAGTCTTCAGAAACATTCTACTCACCATCTAATTTGCCAATATTTTTCTCGATGGTGTTTACACACGAAGCACATGTCATACCAGTTACTTTAAAAAATGCTTTATCATAATCTTCATCTCCTATATGATTAATTTCTACTTTCTTTTTGATATGATTGACATCTGATTGACTGGCAGATCTTGTAAATGTTTTACTGGATGAGGATGGTGATGTATCATCTGAAAAGCATGAATAAATTCAGATTATTACAAATCTGTATAACAAGTTCTAAAATTATTTGTACATGGTTCATATTCATCTACAATGCCCGAAGTGAAAAGTGGAATGTGCCATCTGTCTGGGAGAGAATGGAATTAACTAGTCATATTCATTCTGTAAGGTAATTCCCAATCAACACTAGGACATATTTTTTTTAGTTCATTACTATTATAAACTACTTCAACAGTTCAAAAAGTGAATGAAAGTTGTCCTGTAGTTGTTACAATGTTTTTGATTAGATGATTATTTCCTTTTCACTGGTAAATAACAACAATTGTAACCTTTCATACTTATAACTGCTTACAAACAGGAAATGGAATTGTATGATACAAATTAGATCAAATTTCATAATTTAATATCCAGACACTGTAAGTTGATCATTAAAATTTTCTCCTAAATTGTGAAATAAGATTTTAGTTTTATTTGCATAAACATGCTACACCGAATGTCTAGACCGAGAAAGAGAGAAAGTTTAATGTCCACAAACTCTATCATTTCAGGACTAACATATGGTTCAATTTTCTTTCAATAAGTTGCATTCACATAGGGAGGGGTCTTCAGTTGTACAAGTACCAACAATGAATCAAAACCAGCCAGTTGACTCAATGACAGACCATATGATACAGTCCGCACGTGCAAACCATTTGATCATACAACCCTGCTATTTTCATAAAGTTAGGTTGACAGGCAACAAAACATATGCCTACAGCAGCTAAGTCGTCTGGGCAGTCGTCAAGTGTTGACACATATTCTTTTGCTTTTTTCAGTAATGTGAACATTTTCAACACATCTTTTGCCTCTAGAGCATCCAGAAGTAATTGTGGACGACCCCCGATGGCCAGCCGGACAGGGGCAACAACAATATCCGACATTTCAATGTGAGCGTTAAAGAGATACAATCACCCCACCACAATATCTGAAGAGTAAAAATTGGTTAAAAGGCAGCAAATAACATGGTAAGTTTTGATTTTGAAGAAAATAAATAATGCATGTATCTAGACTTCACTTAACTGATAATTAGTTCTATGACTGTAGAATTTAACAAAACTGACTACAAACCTTTTAGAGAAGCTGTGAAACCCATATCTTCTATAGCTTCACATAATAATCTTGGTGTTGTATTATCCTGTATATAGGTAATATGACCTTCTTGTTCAGCTAACAACACTTTTATACTCTTCACCCCAGGATGTTCACTTATTTTCCCTTCAATTGTTTTAACACACGAATGACATGTCATTCCTTTTATATCTAATATAACAGTTTTAACATCTTCATTTAAATCTACATTTACCATTTCCGAATTAGCAGGACTGGCTTCAAATCCCATATCATCAATCATATCCGCAATTGCTTTAGGATTTGTTAAATCTGGATTATAAGTGATGACACCTTTCTTCCCTTCTAGTGATACACTTATTGTTTTTATTCCAAGTTTACCCGAAATGTTTGATTCAATATTTCTTACGCAGCTCATGCACGTCATTCCCACAATATTAATAACACAATTTTCTTCTTTTGAACTTCGGATAGCAATTTCATCAAATTCGTCACCAGAACTGTGACAATCATCTTTAAATAATGTGGCGTCAAAACCCATATCTTCGATCTGATCGCTTAATGTCTGAGGAGTTGTGTGCAAAGGATTATACATCACAATAGCTTCTTTATCAGAAAGCGAGACCTTAATATCAACCACACCTTTGTGGGTAGACATATTTTTTTCAATAGTTTTAACACAAGACTGACATGTCATTCCTTCTACCTTGATTTTAACACAGATGGACGAGGATGACTTGTCATCATGGGCAACTTTAGCCTCAAAACCCATGTCATCGATAGCTTCTGCAATTTTAACAGGATTAAATTTGTTTGGATTATAATGTACAGAAGCCTGTTTGTTCTGGAGAGAAACAGATATGCTATCGATGCCATCTTTCGATGAAATGTTTGATTCAATGGATTTAACACATGATTGGCAGGTCATGCCTTCAATGTTTATGGTTGTGACAACTGTGGTGTTGGGTAGATTTCCTGAGGAGGGACTTGGATGGACATCTTTAATACGGGCCTCAAATCCCATATCTTCTATTTTGGCAGCTAAATTTGGTGGGTTTGTTTCTGTAGGACTATATTCAATCACTGCTTCCTTATTTTCAAGAAAAACCTGCAAGAGATCAAAATAATATTCAATATATTTCAGGTAGCTATGGTTACGTTACATCAATAGAAGATTGTTTATAAAAGTTTGCTTGCTTTTATTCCTGCTTAATCAAAGCAGAAAATACTCAGTTTCAACAGTCACTTTATGAATTCTACCACAATAAGGACCAGTTGTGTTTTAAAAGGTGCGGCAAGCAGACAGAGGGATGTCCCCATTCTTATAGTCCCATGCAATCTCCAAAAGACCAGGTATTATGGCCCTTCAATACGAAGCGTTTATGATAACAAATATCTCAAATTTTGGAACTTGAAAATTGTGAAAGCAGCATAAAGGTAATTTCATGCAAGCTTATTAAATATATTCCAGTATTGAAAAAAGCAATAAAATTTGGCACACTTTAATATAGAAAATATATAAGAATTACCGGTAGTCTTGTGTAGTTACGTTTTAATAATAAATCCATCTTGATTATTAATGTTGTATTAATCACTAGTCACATACAGTCAAGTCCTTTAATCATATACTTCCCTAATCACCACAAATAATAATCACTTGCTTTTACAATCCAATTTAGAACATTTGTCTTGTTCCTAAATGCACAAAATAACCAACTGTACCAGTCAGTAATCATCTAGCTTGAATAAAATTTCAATATTGATTTCTATTCTTACGTCACTAGATTTCATACATACAAACAATGCCACAGTAACTACTTTATGGTCGTTGTATCAGAGTAAGAATGGAAATCTGATATTCATTCTATTCTTTCCATTACCAGATATCACCTGAAGATTACAAGATATCACCAGTAGAAAATTACGAGATATCACCAGTAGAAAATTACGAGATATCACCAGACAAATTATGAAACATGACCAAAATTATTGATATAACCAAATACATAAACCTGTTACAATACATAATTTAAAGATTATACAGTTTAACATCAATACTCCTTCAACACATATGGCAACTTGTCAATCTCTTCAGAAATCCTACAGGTGTAAAACTCATTACAAATTTATTCTTTTTAATGAAGGTAGAAAAAAAATAAAGTGTGACTTAAAATCAAAAGAAAAAGGTAGTTAAATAGCAATTTGTATAACTGTAGTTTACATAAAGACCAATAACTAATAAAACTATAGTTTAACTGTTTGTAAGAACTATAGTTTACATATATCAGAACTAATAAATCTATAGTTTACCTATATCTAGTTTACCTATATCCAAAAACTAATAAAACTATATTTTAGTTGTATATAAGAACCAATTTTAGCCATTACTAAGAACTTCGACTGACTGCTTCTGATGAACAGACATGAAGTTAAAAAATCCATTAAATACCCTTTAAATCAAACCTGACTGAAATCGAACTGCATGTAATATAAAGAATCACCAACTTGGTGATGTTCCACTTCACTGATAATGACATAAAGTAACAAGATTAGTACAAGTACCCTGAAGCTATATTCAATCCAATCAAGGAAATCATTAGTAAACTAAAATGAACGAATGAGAAAATGAATGGGGTTTAAAATCCTACTTCTTCGTTTCAACAAGGCTAATGAGAGTGAAAGAGAGAGAAATGGGGTTTAACGTCCACTCTACACAATCTAGGTCATTTCGGGACTAACATATGGTTTAACTTTATTTCAATAATTTGCTTGCGCGTAGGGGTCTATAGCAGTGGGAGGGAAACCGGAGTGCCATATGATGAAGTGCGCGTACGCTAACCACTCGGCCATCCCCCCCCCCCTCTCAAGGCTAATGAAGACAGGCATACACTATGCAGTGAGCTACCAAGAAAATTTTGCATCGACAGTCATTGAATTCCAACTGTCAAGGATTTGGGTTTTTCGTTCTATTCAAAAGTATAGCAAATGTTCAGCAAATGTTCCTTGTTTGGCCCTCTGTCCTGCACCACTGACTGTAAGCCTTACAGTAGGTGGCGCAGGACAGAGGGCCAAACAAGGAACATTTGCTGAACATTTGAATACAAGTGTAAGGTGAAACCTCAGCGGAAGTTTGTAATGACAAAAAGATTGAAACCTGGCCCCGGGTATCACAAAGCATTCTCAACTTTCAATAATAATACCGGTATCTCTGATCCAGAAAAACAAAACTTTGTACATAATTACCTTGACGTACAGATTCCCTATTAACCCTTGTGCTTGTTTTAGTTTCTAATGTTTATTGGTGTAAACTTTGCTACATGGGTCATCGGATAAAAAAAATCTGTGAAAATGGAATGGTCATCTTTTGATGCCTCAAAATTACCAAATATGGAATGATGAAATTTGATGCCATTTTTTGATACTGAACATCACATTTTAATATGTAGCATCTATTACTATACCTGTGTGTTACTAGAGTATCTATAGACAAATTTAAATTCATTATTTGGTTACTGAGCTACAGATATATGTAAACATTTTTTATCTTCATATATTCTCCAATGACAAACTTCTATTTTTTTGTTCTTATATTTTATTTTCTGACCATCTGATATAACATATCAAAGTCGTTAATTAAAATGCCTCATGCTTTATTACTTGGTAATCAGTACTCTATGGATACTTTACCTGCATGCTGAATTATTTCAAGTTCGATTAATTAAAAGATCTCTCTTTACGAAAGACAAAATAACAGATCGTTTAAAAATTTAATTTCACCACAGGTAAATAACACTGATATTGATGCATCCTTGGTATTCCCAGTATACTCATTCTGTTCTACTCCACTATACTATGGATTAATCCATAGGATTTCCACGAATTCAAATATATCTGCTATGGCCTTGATTGTAGCTAAAGTCTACGAACCAATCAAAAAATAGTTTACAAACCCTTCATTTCCCATTTGTTTTTATAAAGGTAGATAACCATATTCATTCAATTTACTGAATGATTTATGTAAATAATGTATATATTTGTAATTCATTTAGATTTAATTGTATTATCAAAATAAGTATGTTTCGCGAATTCCAAATACGTATAACAGCTATATGTTTTTGACCTTTGACCTTTGTTATTATTATTACTAAATTAAGGGAGTAGAACAGAATGAGATCACAAGGATACCGAGGATGACATTGATAGTGTTGTCCCACTTATTAACACCAGATCTGGTGATTATTTAGTTCAATGACAATGTATCCTGACGGGTTCAAGATACCTGGGCTCTACTGATGGTACTAATGATACATCATAAGTTCAGAAGACGCCATTCTACTTGGATCTCTTACTCAAAATTCACACAATTAAGAAATTTTATTTTAAACTTCATGACAGATGCCTACACAATTTTAGTTTACATTCAGTTCTATAATCAGCCAATGTGTTTAAATAAATCGCCAATTGAGCTAACAGTATTTGGCAAAAAATTACGAACTATACAAACATTTGATATTGAATTTAGTCTATATCCAGTTCTATCAAAAGCCAACGTGTTCAAATAAATCACCAATTGAACTATCAGAGAACAACAATATTATTGACTTATATTCCTAAATGCTAATCAACCTACCAGTACTGGTACATGTATTTTCAGTACATGCATTTTCAGTCAACTAAACTCTGTATACATGTTGGTCCTTTTATTATAAAAATAAAAATTCAAATAATTGTACATTGTATTATAGCAATGTGAAGTTCACTAAGTATTTTATAGAAATTTCAAAAACATAATAATCCACCAGATTAAGTAATTCATGAAGATAATGTGGTAATTATAAGTATTTACTATCCTTTATATTCTTTATATCTCTGACTAATACCCACATAATACATTTCACACATATATGAAGATATATCTATCAACCCTATACGTCATAGCAAAGATGAGAAAATATGTTCACAAACAATATGAAATCATCCATCTGATTATAAAATTCCGTTCAAAAATAAGAATAGAAATATGCAATCAAAATTCCAAACAAACTTCATAATCACTTCCTAAATTATTCAAGAATCCGCTCCTTAAAGGTTCTGTCGCCTCCATACCAAATGTATTTGCCAACTTTAAAACCTCATTTTGTCCGCAGAAGTTGGATGGATTACAACAACTAGTTTGAACCACTTTACTAATATTTGACCAACGGTAAAACCAAGGTACAAACAAGAACAAACACAATTTCATTTAATCCTAAAAATAAATAAATAAACACTGGGTTTCTACATCACTTGACTTCAACCTTATACAAAATTTTTTTTAACCACAATTTTTCACAACGTGTTTTTAACAATCGTTGAAATTTCATTTCACTGGGAAAAAATATTAATTTTAAAAACCATAGCAGTTTATGAACACACCCATATTTTTTTATCGAAGTTATTTGGCCCTGTGGCTAACTTCTTACCAGTAGTTTCAGTTCCTGCATGAAATCTAAGTCAAACCCATGGTTTTATTTAGTTATAAGTTGTGCAGGTATCATTTATGAGACAGGATGTGCTTATTCTCACTATAAAACATTTCATTTTCATTTCATATAACTAACACAAACTTGATATATTTTAATTTTCTAATTTTTCAGACAAAAAGAATGACACCTGTTAAAGCATTATATTTGAAATTTGTAGGATATCATTTAGAAAACAGTTTTGCGTGCATATTACACAACCTTAATTAGTATAATTTGCAGCTATCTAAAAATAAAACAGGTTAAAAAAAAACAATTGTTTAAAACATGACTTAAAAAACCTAGTTAAAAAAACAACAACTAAATAGGTATGAAGTGAACATAACACACCCAGGATATTCAGATTAAAATAACCTTCTTTTTCTAAATCATGTGAACAATGAACATTTAGTAAAAACACTCATCACATGACCCAGGATATGAACAGTAGTGAACAACGGCACATTATATAGTCTGTTAAATAAAGCTCTGTCTAGAATGTCACATTGACACTTGATGATAATTGTGAACTATGAACAGAAGAATACATGTGAACAGTGAACACTCCCATACTAACATAACCTTACTTACTGACAAAAAAAGAGATATTAGTCAGATCTAATCTATTCAACCTTCATACACAAAATAATCTTGAATAGGGTAATGTGAACAGTGAACACTTCTGTTGCTACCCGTGAGAACTATAAATAGAAAATATTTACACAACCTCAAACAACCAAATAAATCAATACCTTGTGAACAGAGCTGGCAGATTTGTCCTTCACAACGGAAATTTCCTATGAACATATTTATGTAAATGAACTTGTTTATTTGAACTGTTTAAACAGTAGGTGTTCATATACATAAAACAGAAACCAATCAATATCAGACTTAATATCAAATAGACGTTAATCATCTGTTAAAAAATAGGAAAATCTCAAAATAAAACCATTAATAAAACTTTAAAGCTTATCTCTTATTTACAACATCACAGACAATAGTAACAAAATTAATTTGAATTTAGAAAAAAAAACAAAAAAACAAACTGTGAGGCTGACATCAAATTCAAGCCAGTCAACAGTGAGGATTATGTCCCCTGCCTTGATCTCAAATGGATAACACTGTTTTATTACATGCATATTTATCTTTTTTACAGCATTGATTAATCAAATTGCTTAAAACTCTACATCAAACTTCCAGAAAATGCTGATTATTGATGTAATGAAACTATACACCAAGTTTTATCACCCTCAGTCAATTAGAATCAAATCTATCGTGTTGCATGGCATCAATAAATAAAATTGTTTATCTCTTAATTCACCTAATCTGAATCTTTTAACTCAATAATATCAAATTTCCAAGTAAGTAGAGTAGGTCATAAAATAGGATTGAATTTAGACAAAAAAATAGGTTGTAGTCCTAATCATAAATTACATGTTATCACTGAATACACATCAGTTAAACGTTACAAATATAGTAACTATGATTTCACCCCGATATATCGGACATGTCTGACGCTATTTTACAAAACTTCTTAATTGTAGGACCACAGATAAGCCTATCTAAATTTCAAAATCAATATAGTGTAAGGCCTACTGAGCATATATCTACCTACCACACAACCCAATAATCATCGATAATTAGTTGCATTGATTAGGTAATTATTTAAGTGATTAACGTATTTATCATGTCATACAGTCTATTGTTTGAATACCTTTTTATTAAAATTACGTACAAAATTTAATATTTTTTTGATACATGATTTTAAATTATGGTCTGAAACTGTCTGCTTTAATAGCTTTTAATTTTGAGTAAAAGAATGTCCAACAAGAAAAATTTTGAAATCCCAATGCTGTTTTAGTCCCAAGTCACTTTTTATATGGTACATTTAGTGATGCACAGATTGTGATTAGTCAATTCATGTCCATCTAGTGATTTGGAAAATTCCTTGAAATCTTCGGAAAGGTTTTTATTATGGAGATATTTGAATCTTGGTCAAGAAGATTTCTTTTTCAATAAATTGTTTCAATGGCATTTAGTAATTAAGGGAGAAAGAGAGATTTTCCAACGTATATTGAACATAGCTTAAAATCGCCACCAGCAAGAAGCACCAGTTTTTGCTAAGAGTAACTCACAAATGATCAAAAGTCACTGTGCTACTTAAAATGAATTCCTGGCCTTTGTATAGATCTTGTACTCTTAATACCTCTTCCGAACCTTAGGAAGGAAAAGAATCACTCTCCTCAGGATATAACTCTCTTAATTTACCAACTATGCATCCAAACTGCAACAGCTTTTTTGAAATACAGAAAACAGTCTGAGGAGCAAAATGAATGTACATTTCTTAAGAATACATAGGACAAAAAAGTGTAGTTTTAATTCGATTGGTGACTGTGGTAGCAAATGATTTCTGCATATGGTGAGGTGAAAGAAACTGAAACGGGCACTGTGGTCTATATGATTTATACCCTACAAGGTATAAATTAGAAGCTTTGTAAACTTCCAGTCAAAATAAAGTAATTAATTGTTTTTTCACTGTATTTCATATTATCTCCGCTATACATGTACCACCAGTACATGATTGTGACTAAAGTAAGCTTCTTAGTCCATACTTCAAGGTTCCACATACTCAGACAATATATTTGATGCTGTGACTTGGTCAATCAATGATAAATACATACAATCCATTCAGAACCCCTGTATATAATCAACTCGTTCACTAGGACAGTCAGCTTTAAACTGTCATAATAACAAAACAGTGAACACTATAATAAACCATTTGAACAATTCTTTACAAGACCTAATAATTAATCTATAAACCATCATAAATAACTTTCTATCTGTATAATTAATAAATAATTCTGAATGATTCTCTCCATATCTAACATGAAGAATTCATACCACATCCGTTCGTACACAATATTACCGCAGACTATGTTCACTTAACATCTTGAGCTGATTTATATCCAACTGAACAAACTACATATCCAATAAAACAATGACACATGCCACACCCTAAAAACTTAACATTAAAACATTAAAATTACTGTGACATATCACTAACAAGAACATAAGGCTCAAGCAGACGGCTATGATCATCTGGTTAAAATGTGCTGAAAACACTACTAAATGATTGTGACACACTTCATTTACTGATGTGATTGACACAAAATGATAAGAGTTCAAAGGTTAAATTTTATTATCATAAACCTACCCATTTAAAATGTAAATCTGGGTGAAGTGAATCATTACCTTAATATAAAGAAATGTTACAGTTGATTTGATTGAATTTTGCAATGACATTGGAATATGAATAATACAATTTAATTAAAACAGATGAAAAGCTGGTATTTTGGATTATTCTTTGAAGAGCTCATAACTACTATGTGGTGAGTATGTTTATTCTGATATTTAACTTGATTTTGTTAAATTTTAATTTTAATTGTAATCTTCAAAAGTGAAATGCACACATGTTTCAAGATAAAAGATATTCATGTTTTGTAGGAGAAATGATTTACCTTAAAATATAATAACAAGAAATAATGAAATGCAATTTATAAACATTAATTCCACGTTTTTTAAAGATAGGTTGCCAGACAATGAAACATATGCCCAATGCAGCATTTTTTCTTTTGCTAGCAATGAAACATTGATAATACTCTAAAATCTGATTGAGAGTAATGACTCATTTAGCAAATTGTCAGCAGTCATAAGGATTTAGCTTTTCAAGTAATCAAAAATCATTGAAAATCAATGTAATTGTTGGTCTCAAGACCTTGTACTCTGTGTATCATATTGAATGATAACTTTGGCCCGTAGAGCATCCTCAAGATTTTTCGAGGTAATTATCGGAAATACTTGAAAATATATAGGTATCATCCCTTGCCTCATGACTGTTAACACTGAGAATAAATTCTAAAGTCAAGCTCATGTCAAAAACTGGCGAATCCCTCACATCATCCAGAACGTGGGTTATATAACAACTCTTCCAGATTCTGGTGTAGTAAAGACAAGTAAAACGAAATTTTGAACAATAAAACACGGAACAGTGTTCACACATTTTCTTAGTGATCCAAAAAAGCAGATGTACAGATCCATCATTTTGCAAGATTAATAAAGTTATTAAGAAATTGACCATCTGGTACATTTTTGACAATGACATCGTTCATGTTTATTGCAATTTCTAAGAATATTTTGCAAACTTACCTGTGCATTTAGTACACCTTTCTCTGATTCTAGACCTGTCTTTATAGTATGAACACAAGATTGACAGGTCATTCCTTCAACACCTATCACAGTTCTTCTCTCCATTTCTTCTTCTTTTATTTCCTCCTGAAATACATCAATTAAATAATCTTAAGACTAGGGTACCATGACTCAATTCATTTAACAGTCGGGGGATTGGGTGGTCAAATGGTTAGCATGCATGCTGCATCATACGGGGCCTGCCATTGAGTCAACTGGCGTGGTTTCGAATTCCCATTTGTACGTGGCAAGAAGTAGGGTCGCTTGTCCAACCTCGTGAGTTTTCTCTGGGTATTCCCATTTCCTCCCATTGCTAAAGACCCCTACGCGCAAGCAAATAATCAAAATAAAATTAACTATATGTTAGTCCCGAAATGACCTAGTTTGAGTCGAGTGGATGTTAAACCCCATTTTTCTCTGCTCCTTACTCTCTGAATCATAATGGATCATGGGAGATAACTGTTATAATTCATTTGATTGTTGTGTGATGTAATGCCAAGCTAAATCCTGATTTGATCAAAAATGTCATCATTTTCTAAATTATTCTACTGATTCAAAAAAGGAATTGATAACCACATTCTACATAATATGACATATATGGGTTGTTCTTTAAGTATGAAAATTTAAAAAGAAACATAACCAATTAAAGCTATCAAAATGTGTTGCAACATTTTACTCTCTCATATCCTTATACTGATAATAGTACATTTGTAATTTGACAGGGTAGTAACTACATGTACATAATAGCAATATCTTAATCTGATATCCAGAATGGCAATCTTGAATTATAATCAATGTTATTATTAAACTTATTCAAATTAATTCTTTTTAAAACAGTAAAAAAATTGAAATTTGATGTTCAGCCCCTTCACTGAACTAAAAATAACTTCATTTCAATTTTAACACAGTTAACAGAAACGTTAGTCAAAATAATTTAACAGGACATGAGAAAATAAAACACTCACAAAGTCCCTATATATATATATACGTCAATTGTGTTGTTATATCAGTAATTGTAGTCTATAACCAAGTACAATCTTTTGACATTTTGAAATTTTTTTCATCTTTCCATATAAATTGCTTTCTTATTAAAGAATAAATTCGAAAGTTTCTTGTGTCTGATTACAAATGATAATAATAAGGAAGCGCTAAAATAAAACAAAAACTTTTTACTGTTTCACCATTAATGTAATGGCGTAAAAAAAAAGATTTGCCGTAATAATATCCTGCACTGTATCACTATATATACTGTAGTTGACATTTAAATAGGTAAAACAAACTAATAAATAAAACTAATTATAGAATTACTCAAGTTCATGATAATTTTTCTGTTAATTTTTCATAGTATAACATTCAATTCCATTAATTCCATTTATCCACCTGTTCCAAATATAAAGAGAGAGAGAAATGAAGTTTAATGTCCACTCGACGCAAAGTAGGTCATTTCGGGACTAACATATGATTTAATTTTATTTCAATAATTCGCTTTCGCATAGAGGTCTTTAGCAGTGGGAGGAAACTGAAGTACCTGGTGACAACCCACAAGGTTGGACAGGCGATATTATATATATAGTTATATAACAAATTTCATCCATGGAATACAATGGGTAGCGAGTCAATTTAAACCTATAATATGCCAAAATACCTATGTACATAAACATGTACCACTAGATAACAACAATATATTAAATTACACATCTTATGAGTTAATGTAGGTATTAACATTCAATGGTAGTTTTAAATTAATTTAAAAAATAGTCTACATGAGCTTGATTTAATTTGGGCCTTTCTATGACCAGAGAAAATTAAAGCCCCAATAACACTCTCAAATCAATCGTATTATTTTAGAATATTCCAATTAAATGATGATATAAATTTCATCTTAACACACCTATTTTAAAAAATTAGAAAAATTCAACCAATTGATTTGAAAAGTCTAACGTAAACCTTTTCAAATGTGACTTGGATTTTAAAATATTTTCGAACCCTCTGGACAAGTAAAATAGGTTGTAATGGATAATTTACACAACAAGTAGGACATTTAAACATCTAGTACTTAGAATAAGGGTATTATTTATTTTCTGGAGCTACCAAGCCAGCAAGAATGTTATTGTCCCTTTAAGTCATTTTAGAATTACACATGGTACAGTGTTGACCCAGAGAAAACCCATGGGGTTAGACAGGTGACGCTACTCCTGGTCATGTATAAGCGTGGGATTGAAACCATGCTACTTGACTCAATGACAAACCTTATGATCTAAAGTGCATATGATGGACCATTAAAACCCCACTGGGTACTGGGATTCACCCCCATCTTTGATCAAGATTAATCCTAGGAATTATAACTGTGGTTTTCAATCAAGCTTACAAGTGGACAAAATTACAACAGAAATAAATGTATATCTTTACATGTTATGAAGGTTAGCCAAACACCATGGATATTTATGTATTTTTCTTTGTTAATTTTGCTTAAAGTGTTTGAATTTTACTGGTTGTTAGATGAAAATATTTTTGTTTCAAATATTACATGCTTAAAAACATCATTGTATTCCTAGGTCTATTCATCTTAAATGCACATTTTCAGTTTTAATTTAGGGACATACCTTAAAGATACATTATGGGAGATTAGGTAATGTAAAGACATTTTGCTGAAAACTCATCCAATATGAACTGAAAATTAAGCAAGAGAAGTTTCCGCCTACCGTCGATCATCAAAACTAAAATCGGTAAGGTAAAAAACATAGTCTTGTTTATCCATTTAATAATTAAAACAAGAAGGAAAGTTATGCAGTAAATCGGATCACAATCCAGCAAAGATCACAGGGTCCAGATGCGATTGAGAGTTGATAATGGTCTGGATATGTTAATTAAAGTCTAATCAATGATTTAAATAACATTGCAGGCTTAAAAAAAAGACCTGCACTTGGCAGATTTAGCTCTTGCAAAATGTATGTTTAATATAGCATGTGTTTTACATTATTACGATTCTATTTATTGATAACTATAGTAAGTCAATAAACTAAATATATTATTTTTCATAAATGCATTATCAATCACTATCAGTAATTATATCTTTATATATTGCAAGTGTTTATATTATAATTCCATATATCAAAAGTACAAACATATAACACGGTTTATCCGTTTTTTGTAACTGTAAAAAAATCAATGAACTAGATATATATCTACTGTATATAGGTGGAATATAACTTAAACATTGTAGTATATAAATATACAATAATAAGAGATATTTAATGTGACATATGGTTCGACTCTTTCAGTAATAGATGTGGCAGTATGATGACCACAATAGTGACACTGACATGCAATGGTAGAATATATTAAACATGTAAGTATTTATCAATATATAGTTTACATTAAAACCACTTTAATAATTAACACAAACATTATGTTACATATCAGATATTTTCATACTCAAAATATGTAAGTATATAGATAAACATACCTGGGAGTCCATTTTAAAGTTATTTTAGTACGCCAATAGACCGCAAAATATCTGACATTTACACCTGAACATGCGACATACTACTAATGATAATGAAATTAAGTATTTGTGTTCACTGACACAAATACATATTGTACCACACAAGTATGCCACAGATAAGGACATTTACTATGTTCACAGTCTATACATTACATAAAAATATAACAAGCTGTTCATCAGGAAGATGTAGTGCAACAACCAATTACAACCGCTTTATACGCAAAGACGAAGGTCAATGTTTTAGGGTCATGTTTATACTGAAGAGTATACTTACTGTAAGTAAAGTTCGTTCACAGTTGTAGGTTAACAAGATTTAACTAATGAGATTTTAGTTAAATATTTACCCAATTTCTCCATTATCTAACCACTAAGTTTAACTAAAATACCACTTAAAGTTACATTATGGGAGATACGATAACAAGTTGACAGTTCTCACTATAATAGTTAAAAACTAGATAATGTAAAGGCACTTTGCTGAAAATTTCAGTCAAACTGATCTACTATGAACCGAAAATCGAGAGTTGATTACGGTCTGGATAAGTTAATTAATGTCTAATAAATAATTTAGACAACATTTTAGGCCTAAAGAAAGACCTGCAATAGGCAGATTTAGCTCTTGCATAATGTATGTTTAAGGAGAGTAAATTTAAGACATCAAATGAAATAATAATTGAGGTAAGCCAGTAACAAATAATTACATAAATATATATTATAACTTTCTCTGAGAAATAAAATTCGTATAATTTGATTAATATTCTATTGTGTTACAAAAATGCAATGCAATTACTAACCTATAATAAGATTAAGACATTTGTTAATTTCCTTGAAAATCGTTGAAGACCACAATATTTCAGAAGAAATCCCTGTTTACATGTCTTATTTATCTTCAACCAGACTGATTCTAATCATTTTCTAAAGATCTCCTATCATTTCTAAATATTAATTTTCAATAATGTTCAATAAAAATTGTTAATAGTCAATTATTCGTAATGACCAAAATAATAATGATTGGCAACAAGTATTTTAGGAAGAGTATGCCTTACATTTTATTAATGAAATAAATTTACTTACATGTAATAACACCTTTACTCATCAACAATGAAAATAAATTAATTTATGATTGTTTACATTTACAAATATATATTCTTATTCCTTAATATCAAATTATTTATTTTGTGTGTGATTATAGATTCAACTGTATAACACACCATGTGGTAAGCTTTAATTCATAGACTTTCTAAACATCATTTTTTCATGATCATTTTTTATGACGTCTGAAGAGGAAAAAGTCATTGAAAGTGTTTTCTTTCAAGTAATAAAACAATTGTTCTAAGTTTTAAAAAATGTCAGGTATATATTTTAGTGGGTGTTAATTATATACTATATAATTTGAAGTACATAACACGATGCTTAATCCTTTGATCTTATATTCAATAGTGTAGATATACGCCCACAGTAACCAAGTAGTCCAGGCTGTCAAGTCACTGTCATTGGATGATAGGCCTAAATTTAGCCTCAACAGTATCCAAAAGTTTGTTTTTTTTATTATCAAAATAAAATGTTGACTTGGGTTTATCTGAGATGATATAACGATCAGTTCATGGGACAAAATATATCTGATTAAATCTCCACTTCACTTTGTTTAAACCGTTGACCAGGAACATAAGACATTGGCCGAGTCTGTGGACCCCAAATTTGTTATGCAGACAAAATCCACTTCGAAAAACAACCACCACAAAAATGGTGCTGGTTTCACCAATTGTAACGAAAATAAGCCTACACAATCCTCATTCCACAGTGTTAGAAACAAAAATGATGAAAAATGAAATCATAATAATTATCAAAACAAAATGTCCCAACTATTGTATTAATTAACAGAAAATGACAAACATAACCTACCAAGAAATATCCTTACACAGTGTCCATGATGTTGAATGACTTGAATACACACTGTTCACATTCAAGTTGTCTTCAAGCTAAGGACTATAATATGACAAGGTATTTTCTATAAGGGCTAAATGTACATATTCAGTGAATAAATAAAAAGGTTCAATAGCCAAAAGCTTTAAATGAGTTAAAGTAAATATATCTCTTTCCAAATGCTTATAAATAATCTTCTGATTTTAAATGCAAAAGCAGTTTTACAAATGTATTATTTATTGGCTTCAATTGAATAATGTGGTAATTGTTTCTGTCAGTTTACACTTACTGTCTTTCAAGAATTATCCAAAAGCACATCAGTTTACTTATAAGACGACAACATGGCTCAAATTTAAAATCTATCCACCACCCTGACTGACTTTTATTACATGTATAGTGAACATCTAGGTCATATAATATATATAATACAGCATTAAAATAATTGATAGATTCTGTATTTGTCCCCACATTATTAGCTGTGGGAATAAGGTTTCTACCTACAAATAAATTTTTGAAGTAATATAATTCAAAAAGAGTATCATTTTCAGACGATTAATCAGTCAATCAAATTAAATACCTTATAAGTTGTCTATCAGTTATAACTTTATCTTATTTTTCAATCATCCAATTTTCACACCAAACCAAGTAAACTAGATCAAAACATACTGTGTTCATATATGAAGTCTGTTCACATTTACAGCTGAACAGGATATAACACTTATGAACCAGGATGTTCTAGAAGAGTCTTGAAATCAATACTCTGGCTAAAAATAACTTTATAACTGTACTATGAACTATGAACACTTGCCAACTACCAGTATGAACATGACATTGCATTCTTCAGTGATTTTATTCTGTTCATGTGAACACATAACAATATTATCAGTGAACATTCCTCTGACAATTATATAGGTCTATAAGATATAAGAGGAAGTTATACTGGTATATGAATTTCAATGGCCTACATGAAAGGGCAATTATTTTTAACAATGACTTCAATTTTAACTTAATATTCTTTATGAGCTTTGGAAGGCACAGCAAAAAATGAAACACAAAAGAATTGTATCTTGCTTTATTGTATCACTCTGTGTCATTCCTTTTTCATTTGTTGAGCTACACTGATATCTGATATATTCATAATGTCCTGTTCAGATCATGTGACTCACCAATAAAATTGTCTGTATTTTCGTATTTCAAACATTTGCTTTTAATGCACTAGGTAATGAAATATCAAGATCATTAATATTAAATGATCATTCATAGGTCAACCTCAAATATGTTTTTATTTAAGTGGAAAGTGAAAACTTTCCTTATTTAAATTTACTAAAATAAATGATTGAAAACTTAGAAATGGGTTATTTTTCCATGTCCAGAGATTATAACAAAAAATAAAAGATGATCCAAATGTGTATGATCTCTCAGATCATTATAATAATCTATTCTTTTTATTATGTAGACCTATTGTCCGGGGCTTTTTGGGGCCGGAAACTGGACCCAACTTCCGTGTCGGAGCAGCCACTTTTACTGACGGCAGAGCCTGGACAAGGGGTCTGGAGGCTTTTCCACAGGAAAATTTTGAGAAATGAACCCCAAATATGCGAAGCCACCGATCACATACAACATGATCATCATTGCTTCATGACAGGTCCAATACACACCACCCCCCACCCCCCTATAATGTTCAGCAGAAATTATTTTTTTTAGATAAATTGGACAAAACTATTTTTTTTTCATTTTTTGTTTGACCGCCCCTGCCTATCGTACACCATTCTATTAGTCTCATTTTTAAATCAAATATAATTTATACAATTGTTAAATTTCTAAAATAAAATGTATTGGGTTTAAAGAAAATCGAATTTGAGTCCTGTATGTAAAGTATTTTGAACTGACAGAAAAATAGCCCAAAAACAAATTTAGCTCTAACTGAGAGCAACTTGATCTATGGTTAGTCGTTGATGTGACGTCAAATATAACTTATATCCTGGTCATCCAGAGTTATATCCTATTAAAATGACCTTAAAGCACCTGAAGGTCATGAATGATATCAAATATTTACTTTTAAGGAGTGTATCGTTCATACCAGCCAAGCGTTCACACACAATTTAAAGTTGATGAGTCACTGGCTGACCTACATCAGTATTTATATAACTGAACACTGAACATGTGTAAATAAAAATCAGGTTACAGTATATCAATATGACATTATACATATTACGTACATTATATAGTGTAGTTTACCTTGAATAGAAGTTATACAGAATATAGTAGAATTACGTAGAGCTAGATTTTTCTTTAAAAGGATGTATTTTTAATAAATAAAACTGTTTATTTTTACTATGTATATCATATAATACACAAAATGGAAAAGTGAAAGCTTTAAAGTTATTTGGTCATACTACCCTCCTCCATGTCTGGGTCATCAAAAAATGAAATGGAATGAAGTGGGGTTTAACATTCGACTGTTTTACTCTGACGAGGCTATTGCAGAAGGGCAAATGCCATACAGTGTGCTATGAGGGAAATTTTGCTCAGGCAGCGGCACTTTTGCGAAATCTAATCTAATTTCAACTGCCAAGGAATCTTCTACTAATGCCAATGAATACACGAGACCTTGTTTTTTTTGTTCAATCTGAATGACTAGACAGCTGTCCATGTCAGGGATTGAACATGAGCTAGTACTCTTACCCACTTAGCCACCGTGGCTCCAGGTTCATCAAAAAACCATATTTTTGAAACAGACAGAGTGTAAGAAATGATCGTAACTAACATATGGCTCAATTTTATTTTAACAATTCTCTTGCACGTAGGGGTCTTTAATTTGTAGTGGGTGGAAAATGGAGTAACCAGAGAAAACACATGAGGTTTTACAGCCAACCCTCCTCCTTGTCACCTACAAGAGAGAGAGCGAGAGAGAGAGAGAGAGACTTCCACTTAACAAAAACTAGGTCATTTAAGGACTAACATATGGTTTAATTTTATTTCAATAATTCGTTTGTGCAAAGGGTCTTTAGCAGTGGGAGGAAACCGGAGGACTCGAAGAAAACCCACGAGGCTGGACAGGCAACAGGACTCCTTGTCACGTACAACCAGGGATTCGAAACCACACCAGTTGACTCAATAACAGGCTTTAGGATACAGCACACACATGCTAACCATTCGGTCATCCAAGCCCCCTTGTCACCTGCAAGCTTGGGATCGGAACTGTATGCATCTATAAAGCACATGCGATAGGCCACTCGATAATACACAATGCTTAGGTGAGGCATTTAAGAAATTTGCTCCACCCCTTTATAGTCATTCTACATGTACTGGTACTTCACTGGTGTAAAGCTGATTTGGAAACATCAGCTGGGACAGATGGCTCATCAGTGGGCTCACAATAAGACAAAGAAATTTATTCAACTTACCAGGATTTATTTGGTCACGTAATATTCTTGCTTTTTTTCATCAGTTCTGAATAAATCTGACATTGAAGTCTTACATCTCAAAAATATCTTACATGAGTTCTGTACATATGTAGGTCTTTCTAACTTAACTCTTTCTCTTGTTGTCACGTACCATTGATATTCCCTTTTCCATGCAGACAACATAAACTGATTACTTAAGTACTGAAATCAATTAGCCCAAAAACATTGACAGAAAAATCATAAATGTATAGGTATAGTGTTTAAGCAAACTGACTTCAGGTAAGGCTTGATTCAGGTCATGTTTAACTTATTCATATACAATATGTGAGTGCGTATGTAACATGTTCATAATTATAGAGTAACCACAATCGTTTTCTTGAGAAAATAAAAAAAGGTACATTGTATACTGGTACCAAAGTTTAGATTTCGGGGCTAACATTTAGGACTATCAAGTCAGGAAACCATGAACATAACTATTTCCAAAATGAATGGCCATGGGCAGCAACATTTGCACAAGGGTAATTTTCTTTCTTTTTGATTTGATCAAAATTAAGTTGTTGATTGATTGTGTATGCTATATTATTGATCAAACAAGCCTGTATAACCTTTGCTTATTATGGAAATACTGTATACACTTTTTACTATCTTGAAATGATGTGTCTTGTGATTTACTCATTTTTAGTGATCCTTGTCCAAAGAACTTTGGAGAAAGAAAAACACTATCAATAGCCCCGTTTACATTTAGCCGCGATAAGCGTGCCGTACTAGGTACGGTACCAGGCCGCGATAAATTTCAAGAAATGGACCCGTTTACATTATTCTAAAATAACCGGTCTCAGAACAATGCCAAGCGTGACAAATGACGAACTCTTCACAGAAAAGTTAATTTCAGCCCCTGTACAAATTACCCAGATGAAAACAATTATGATGACTGATTTAGTTTTAGCAGCCATTTTGACAGAATTGATGACAGAACTGTCAAGGTTTGCAGGGAGAAAAGGTCAGTGTTCATTTGGCGCATGCGCAGTAATCCGTACTCAGACCGGTTAGCGTTTACACTACGAAAATTTGAAGTGAGCCGTTCTTAGTATGGTACCGAGACCACATCACTTCAGTGGGCCAGATTGGCACGGTACTCGGTACGGCACGCCTGTGTTTTACCCATTTACACTACCAAAAAATTAACTGTGCTGTACCAGGAACGGTACCTGGCACGCTTAAAATTTGTAATGTAAACGGGGTTTATGTACTAATCAAGTGCAGTAGAGTATACAATTTATATCATGATATGATTAGCATTATTCACAGACAGGAGGCCAGTCTGAATGGTAGATTGTTGGGCATCTATACCTGTAGATTAGTGATTAGTCCAAAATGTCTGATTTATTATAAGTTATAATTATAATAATATGAATTCGAAGCGTAAGGAAAGTCAGAAAGATTTAAGATAAGAATGATGACAATCCTGCTCTGTCTTTCAAAATATTGAATGTTAGGTCAATAGTTTTGCAAACAATTTGATATATATTTCAATTGTCATCCTTCACAAACAGCCATCAAAAGGGCTTGGGAGAAAGTCAGGAACAGACATTTTTTATTAACTAACAACCAACAGACAGTACAGCAATTGGAATTCACTGTTTTTATTTTCTTGCAAAAATTATAAAAATTGTAGTTTTAGACAAAATTTGTGCAGATTACATACTTTGAAAATTCCTTATGTAGATCTAACTGAAAACCCATTCGATTCTCTGAAAATGTGGAAACAAAAAACGGTTTAGAAACGATGTAGTTATCTATCACAATATTATAACAAAACAATAGATTTTATCGTTGAGTCTTTATACAATCATAACTTTCTTTACTGGAAAACCTTTCTAAATTGTATTATTTTGGTTATGTCCAAATTCAGTACCATGGATCTATTGAATGAAGATAATATATATAATCCCTATAAGTAAGGAAAAAATAATTTGTGAAATTATGTGAACGTGTACATAACTAATTATTACAATATTTGTGTTTGGAACTTGTTGATGATACCATCCATACACAATCATTTATTTCAAGTGAATAATTCCAATCTGAAATTTGAATAATTCCGGAAGTCTACATGCTATATTGACGCCCTCAGTATACGGAAAAGAGGTGGGGCTTATCATTGCAATCTAACTAACAATCATGTGCCCCGCCCCAATCCACAAACGATAACGAAATATTCACGGCTGATCAGATCAGTGTGGCCCTGCCCCTAAGCTTACCGAGTAGGTTCAGTCAGCTGTGAATAGATGTAGATGGGGGAACAGTGTCCATTTTTTAAGACAAGTTCGCAGGATTTGGAGATTTAAATTTGATTTTTGTTAAGGCAATTAATATTTCTAGACCGTTAATCTGAGGCCTATTCTATTACCGAGCTAGTTCAGCTCTGAACGTCGGTCTCATTACACTCAGTTCAGCTCTGAACGTCGGTCTCATTACACTCACCCTGACCGTTCAGGGACTGGCCTATTCAATCAATGTCGAAAATAATTTGAACCCCAGTCAATTTTACTGGGCAACTTTTCACTGCGAAACATCGGAGTGTCAATCCGTGTGGACGTCAGTACAATGTAAAGGAACATCTTAGTGACAAAATAAGGCCTTGCTTACCTTGCTAGGCTCAGTATGAGCGAAACAACACGCTGTTTAAAATACGCCCCCTCCTATCAAACTACCCTTTCGCCACTATGACACAGCGTGTTGTGATGCTCATACTGACTCTAGCGAAATGAGCAAGGTCTTATTTTCTCACTGAGATGTTCCTTTACACTGTACACGCGTCCACACGGAGTGACACCCATCGTTTAGCAGTGAAAAGTTGCCCAGTAAAATTGGGGGTCAAATTATTTTCGACATTGATTGAATGGGCCAGTCCCTGAACGTCCAGGGTGAGTGTCGGTCAAATTATTTTCGACATTGATTGAATGGGCCAGTCCCTGAACGTCCAGGGTGAGTGTAATGAGACCGACGTTCAGAGCTGAACTATTACCGAGCCTGCTAAAAAAAAGTCTTTTATTTCGGTGCTTGCGGGTGGTCTCTGGCTCCATGGGCTTTTTATTTTTATTTTTATACGCCCACATTTTTATGTGGACGTATATTGTCGTCGCCCCTGTCCGTCCGTCCGTCCGTCCGTCCGTCCACATTTTTTTGTGAACAGTCTACAGGTCACAATTTTTATCCGATTTCAATGAAACTTAAAATATAGGTTTATCACCATAAGATCTCGGTTCCTTTCGATATTGGCATGTATCGGACTGTAACTTCATGGGTTATGGCCCCTGATTGTACGAAAAATCACGTTTTTTAGCTTGTGAACAGTGTAGAGGTCACAATTTTGAACCGATTTGGATGAAACTTGACATGTATGTTTATAACCCAAAGATCTTGGTTCCTTTCGATATTTGCGCCCATCGGATCGTAACTTCCTGAATTATGGCCCCTGATTGTCCGAAAAATCGCCCTTTTTAGCTTGTGGTCCCTCTGGAGGTCACAATTGTTATCTGATTTAAAAAATCGTTTGATTATATCACCGTTGCATGGTTATGAAGGTTGAGTTCGAATTTCGTGAAAATCGGAGCAAAATTGACGGACAAAATGGCCGCCTTTTGTACGCGAATAGTGTGAAAATATGTTATATCAAGGTTGTGGACCTTATAGAGGTCACAATTTTGAACCGATTTTGATGAAACTTGACATTTATGTTTATAACCCAAAGATATTGGTTCCTTTCGATATTTGCGCCCATCGGATTGTAACTTCCTGAATTATGGCCCCTGATTGTCCGAAAAATTGCCCTTTTTAGCTTGTGGTCCCTCTGGAGGTCAAAATTGTTATCGGATTTAAAAAACCGTTTGATTATATCACCGTTCCATGGTTATGAAGGTTGACTTCGAATTTCGTGAAAATCAGACAAAAATTGACGGACAAAATGGCCGCCGTTTGTACGCGAATAGTGTGAAAATATGTTATATCAAGGTTGTGGACCTTATAGAGGTCACAATTTTGAACCAATTTGGATGAAACTTGACATGTATGTTTATAACCCAAAGATCTTGGTTCCTGTCGATATTTGCGCCCATCGGATGGTAACTTCCCGAATTATGGCCCCTGATTGTCCGAAAAATTGCCCTTTTTAGCTTGTGGTCCCTCTGGAGGTCAAAATTGTTATTGGATTTAAAAAACCGTTTGATTATATCACCGTTCCATGGTTATGAAGGTTGAATTCAAATTTCATGAAAATCGGACGAAAATTGACGGACAAAATGGCCGCCGTTTGTACGCAAATAGTGTGAAAATATGTTATATAAAGGTTGTGGACCTTATAGAGGTCACAATTTTGAACCGATTTTGATGAAACTTGACATGTATGTTTATAACCCAAAGATCTTGGTTCCTTTCGATATTTGCACCCATTGGATCATAACTTCTTGAATTATGTCCCAGGATTGTCTGAAAAATCGCTTTTGTTAGCTTTTGGTCCCTCTGGAGGTCAAAATTATTATCCGATTTAAAAAAACGTTTGACTATATCACCGTTATATGGTAATGAAGAGAGAGTTTGAATTACGTGAAAATCGGACTAGAATTGATGGACAAAATGGCCGTCGTTTGCACATGAATAGTGTGAAAATATGTTATATCAAGGTTGTGGACCCTATAGAGGTCACAATTTTGAACCGATTTTGATGAAACTTGACATGTATGTTTATATCCCAAAGATCTTGGTTCCTTTCGATATTTGCGCATATCGATTCGTAACTTTCTGAGTTATGGCCCCTGATTGTCCGAAAAATCGCCTTTTTAACTAATTGGAGGTCACAATTATTCTCCAATTTAAAAAAAAAAACAAACAAACTATGATTATATCACCGTTACACCTTAATGAAGGTCGAGTTTGAATTTCATGAAAATTGGGCCAAAAATTGCGGGACAAAATGGCTGCCGTTTGTAAGCGAATAGTTTAAAAATATGGTATATCAAGGTTGTTGGCAAGTAGAGAACACAATTTTAATCCGATTTTGATGAAACTTGAAATTCAGGTTTGAAACCCAAAGATCTTGGTTCCTGTCAATATTTGCGCATATCGAATTGTAACTTCATGAATTATGGCCCTTTATTGTAGGAAAAATCACTTTCTTTTTAGCTTGTTCTCTATCCATCTCTCG
Source organism: Patella caerulea (assembly GCA_036850965.1). NCBI lineage: Eukaryota > Metazoa > Mollusca > Gastropoda > Patellidae > Patella > Patella caerulea. Next base: position 23,839,844 of record JAZGQO010000011.1, read on the forward strand.
AAAATGTGGGCGTATCCTGCCTGGCAGCCGCTGGTTTTATCGGGAATAATCAATATTTGTTTCGTCAATTTCTGCATGGTGTCAAGTTGATAATCAGATTGGCAAAGGGTGGGATAAAACGATAAAGTCTGTGATGGACAACTTTCTACTCACAGCCTCGAATAGCAGGAAAACGGGTTTCTAAATATTTTGCCATGATGCCACACCCCATTTCGGCGCTCGCTGGCGACCAGAAGCCAAAGCCCCATCACCTTTTAACTACTTGTAGGTAACATAGAGTTAATGGGCCATTATCTTTAACGGATAAAAAGTATGTTGCTGGAAACCCGTTAACTTTAAAGGGACAATAAATAACATTCTTGCTGGATTGACAGCTCCAGAAAATAAATAATTGCCTTCTTCTACTAGATTTTTAAGAGTCCTACTTACCTGTTGTGTAAATTACCCATTACATCATATCTTACTTGTCCAGAGGGTTTGAAACTATTTTTAATCAAAGTCATATGTGAAAAGGTTTACGTTAGGCTTTCCAAATCGTTTAGTTGAATTTTTCCATTTTTTAAATTAGGTGTGTTAAGATGAAATTTGTATCGTCAATTAATTGGAATATTGTAAAATGGTACAATTTGTTGACCAGAATAAAGATTGGGACATATTATTCAGTTAAAACAAGAGTGGTATTGAGATTTTGATTTGTTAACTTGACGTTATATTTAACAGTGGTGTTGCGCTCCGTTATCTGTTAAACGATGGCATTAGTCGACTGTCGCACAAGTATACCCTTAGCAAAAAGTCATAGATTGCCGGTGTAATTTTATATAGTACATCCTTGAGGGCAAACTGATCCCGCAGTGAATATTCGCTTGGCCGGTACAATCACTGATAAGCATGACATCGACGAGGCTTAATAAGTACGGCATATTAAATTTTTTTACTCCGACAAATTAAATTCTCAAACATTTTTTGAGGTAACAGAAAAATAAATAAAGACGTTTGAAGTAATTGAAGTTAAAAAATATTTCCTATAAAGTGTAAATGGGTATTAAAATGAGTAAAAAGCGGGATCAGTTTGACAAGTTCGACTGTGCACAGACCACTCGGCAAACCTCGTAAGATTTCGGACAATCTAAACTCGGCTGTATGATGAATTCCGCCATATTAGAAATACTTTAAAGGTCCCGGATGAAACATGGCTGCGCCCATTCCAAACACAAGTTGGCGACCTATTTGGCTAGCGACCTATTCGACCGATCCAGCTGTAAGATAATGACGGAATTACACTTCTATTCTGAGCTGAAGGAATGGATAAAAAATAATATATTCTACTTTCATTTGATAGACATAACGTTGGATTTTATTGTTTGATAAATAGAGACTGTTGTCTTTACTCTAAATAGGTTTCCAACGAACAGGTTGCAGCTCGATCGGTCGAATAGGTCGCTAGCCGAATAGGTTGCCAATTTGTGTAATAGTGTCAAGTTTTCCTGTTAAAGTAAACCGGTAGCCGCATCGCAAATGTATGGGCGTAGGTACATATCACTTACTGTCATACATCCGAGACTAGATAAGATAAGATAAGATAAGATTTTATTGTATCTAAACACCCCATAAGAGGCAGCATACAAATATCCACAAAACATTTTAAGAAGAAAAAAGCATGAACATCATTTATGACAAAGGCTCATAATTAAAATTAAAATTAAAAACAAAAAACAACAAAGCATGTAAATATTACATATTATCATGGACCTTATGTTTTGTGTTATAAGGTCCATGATATTATATAAGGATAAATCTAGCGCGTCACAAGAGATTTCAAAGTATGTAGTTTACGGAATCTGTCGAGATTAGCCGAGTGTGCACAGACTGAACAGCAAACTGATCCCGCAGTGAATATTCGCTTGGCCGCTACAATCACTGATAAGCACAACATCGACGAGGCTTAATGAGTACGGCATATTAACTTTTTTACTCCGACAAATTAGATTCTCAAACACTTTTTTGAGGTAAAAATAAATAAAGACGTTTGAAGTATTTGTAGTTAAAAAATATTTCCTATTTTGTGCAAATGGGTATTAAAACAGGAGCGGATCCAGGATTTTCAGAAAGAGGGGGCGTGCAAACTGATCCCGCAGTGAATATTCGCTTGGCCGCTACAATCACTGATAAGCATGACATCAACGAGGCTTAATGAGTACGGCATATTAACTTTTTTACTCCGACAAATTAAATTCTCAAACATTTTTTTGAGGTAACAGAAAAATAAATAAAGACGTTTGAAGTAATTGAAGTTAAAAAATATTTCCTATTAAGTGTAAATGGGTATTAAAATGAGTAAAATGCGTCATTTTGCCCGAAGCAGTTAGGTGTTAAGTAAACATTGCACGAGCCGTTGAGCCAATGACTGCAGCCAACGCACGTGCTTTGGACACTATCTGTTACAGAGTTAATTCCTAAGTAATTCTCTGTGAAACAGATTGGGGGGCGTGCTGCACCAGCTTGGGAGTGCGAAGCCCGGGGCCGTGATTTTTGAGTGTAAAATATGCCCACGCACAAGGACTAATTTCGTACAAGTACTGTAAATTACGAGCTCCAACCTAAACTATTTTCGTTCTCCTTTCTAGCGAGAATATATGGAGCTAAAAATTGTTCGACACCTCAAAAAATAGAGGGGGCGTGCGCCGGGTGCGCCCCCCACTGGATCCGCGCCATGTAAAATGAGTAAAATGCATCATTTTGCCCGAAGCAGTTAGGTGTTAAGTAAACATTGCACGAGCCGTTGAGCCAATGACTACGAGGCGGGCAGTCAACGCACGTGTTTTGGACAGGCATCCGTTACAGAGATAATTCGTAAGTAATTCTCTGTGAAACAGATTGACTGAACAGTTGTCCCCTTGTCTTCATTTTCTTATAACATCGACAAATTCAGCCAATGAACAAACAGTCTACTCTTGGATTGATTAACTTTAATCAGTCCGTTAGCTAACGGACAATGAAATTGATTTTCCAGCAACAGAAATTTAACGGGCCGTTAACAAACGACACGTTGGAAAGATAACGATAACGGTCCGATCGAGGATAACGGGTGGTTGAAATAACTTACTTTTGAGCAACTGGTCCCAGGAATCTTTTGGGGCATTTCTATTCGATGTTAATGGGGATTTGTGGTCTGTCTCCAGTTGTTTAAATTATTTCCCTTTATATTATGTTGGCGAAGTCTGACAGCTGTCAATCATGAATACGTAATGCTGCTGTGGGGGCCAAGGCCTTCCCTACTTTTACAGACATGAGTAGAATATCGGTGTTCGTCTACTACAATCATCATTATGGTGTTGAATGAATTTATGCAAGACTATGTGAAGTAAATTGAGTATTTTATCATAACAGTTTATAAATTCGACACACCAATCTAGACTGTCTAGAATATTAAGTTATAAAAAAGTCGACATAATTATAATGACCTATATTCATACCGTCTATTGAGTCTTATTATTGCTAGTTACAGTACATCTACTACGTACTACAGTACTACAGTACACGTCATAAAAATTTAAAGGGACTATCCCGATTTGAACAGTCTCAAAAATAAAAGTCTGAGTACATATGAAATTAAAATACAGAGGAATGGTGTATTTACCCTGTCTCAAAATTTCAGCTCAAAATATTGAGCCGTTTCGACATGAACGTTAAAACTGCTTATCCAGACACATAACCCTTTTAAGATTACAACTCAATTTTTTCCTTGGGGGACCTGATAATTAGTTTTATCCAGACACCGCACAATACAGCTTGTGACACCAGTCTCTATTTCCAGATGAAGACTGACGCGTTAAAGTTGTTTGTTGTTCAGTCCTAAGTTAGAAGATTTTAAGGGATTTTAACACAAAATTAAGCAGTTTTATTCCCCAAAACATTATCAGGATTGGCCCTTTAATAATAAATGAAAAAAAAATTTAATCTGAGTGTGGACATTGACACTCATATTCAATTAGGTTTTTCTTGTCTTTATAATGCTTGATAAAAACTAAAGAAGTTTATTCGAAACATCGCTCAGTAATAATTATTTTAGCCTATCCCATACAATTGTGTAGGCCTATTCCATGTTCATTAACTTTTACTAAATGCGTTTGATTAAGCTTGTCCGCAAATTGCAAATAATCAACGACTTTACTTCTCTATGTTTAATCTGAACTTATCCAAACTTTTTCTCTTTGCCATACAATTTTTGTAACATATTATGTTAACCATACCCAAAATCAGATGATGCTGGGGTTATAAGATAAACAAGACACTAAATATTTTCCAGTCAATGCATTGTAGACTGAAATTTAAAGGACTAAATAATATTGCCTTAAAACTAATTAAGGAAATAGTGTACCAGGTATCTTCAAAGTGAAAATCCCTTTCAGTAAGAAATTTTAATTAATTTTATGTATCATATTAAAAACAACCTTAGACTAGACTATTTAAACATTTTAACAAACTATAGTCCAGAGTCAAACTGAAATTGTTTTTCAGTGTCTCAAAAGTGCTCATGCCTTCATAAGGTGAAAACTTAATGTTTTTTCCCAGAGCATGACACAAAAGGACAGACATTTTTTAGATACTGATCAATTCCTTTTTATTCTTTCAGCATTGTTTCTAAAATGGCCTGGTTACTTGTCTTATCAGGGATTTTTTTCATCATTCTCTTTTCTCTGATGTTTTTTCTATTAAAATTGTGGATTCGTCAAGTAACAAAGAACTGTTTGCCTGAATTAAGAAAAACTGATGATAAAGGAAGAAAACTTGTAACTGTAGGATTTTTTCATCCTTACTGTAATGCTGGTGGTGGTGGGGAAAGAGTTCTGTGGGCAGCAATTAAAGCAGTTATGAAAAGGTAAAATAGATTAAAATGAAAAATGATTTATATAACTTTATAGTACGGTATAATAATTAGTTACTTTTTAAGCTTTCATATTACATATGAAAGCTTATTGTTTCTGTTAAGATTATTATTATTTTTTTTTTTGTGTATTTTCTGCAAATCGGATTTCTAAGAATCTAACCATGGGATCTTTCTGAATCTTTGACCTACCCCCCCAAAAATGGGGTGCGAACGTTGTTTAAATATATTTTCAAAACGTTTTACGAATCCGAAATCACCGAATTTTACGAACGAAAAACTGACAATGCATAGTCGTAACTTTGTTATTTTTTGACCGATTTTACTAATTCTTTTTTCTTTGAATACCTTGAAAAAAATCATTTTCATCTGCAGTTTCACATTTTCGAATTTCGAAAATTCGTCGCTGTGATTTCGAGCCGAAAGTTTAGACCAATTTGACAACTTCTTTAATAGTTGTACGATTTTCATGAAATTTAGTATATAAGTAGATCTTACCAATGTGACTTCAAAAATATAATTAGAAATTTTCTAAATTATCTCCCCTTGGTGAAATTAAGGATCAAAGTTTTCAAAAAAATCGTCGAAATATAGGTCAGAATGACCTAATTTTTTTTTTCGATACTAGACAAGTAATTACTGATTCGTACACAAAATGTGGAGTTTGTCGATCGAACCGGAAGTGCCACCATCTTTAAACGTGAAAAATTAAAAAGGCTTTTTTGCTATTTTATTTACAGACTCGGGAGTTATATTTTCAGAATCCTTGAACGAATGCCTAAAAATCTATCGGATCGGAATTTTGATTTCGGTCACGTGATGGTTACCATTTTGAATTGAAAATGAAAAATAGAAGCAATTTGAAGGGCCGGGACTTTGGAATACAATAACTCTCCTTCTAATTAAGCTAGAATGTTCAAACTTGGTGTAGACGTTCACTAGGTCAATGTTATGATTGAGTTCAAAGATGAGCATTTTCTGCTTAGGGTAAGCAGAGATAAGCATGCTGATTTGTTGATTCTTTAGGGCACGATAACTTCGGTTATAATGAAGGGAGGGCGGTGAAACTTTTGTCAATAGAGAGTCTAATAGCTAGCCTGTTGTTTGAAATCATTGTATCATTTTTTTTAAATATCAGGGATAGCCGAAAAAAAGAGATTGAAAATCCAAAAAGTCGTATTTTTACAATTTGGAGCATGTTTAGAGGTCTTTCTCGTAAAGTCAACATAATATTTTTGGGGAACTTCTTCTACAAAGAGTCTTATTGGTAGTCTTTTATATGAAACCATCGATCAACAGTCCAACATATCAGGAGTAGAAGAACAAAAGGATCGAACATTGAAAACGGCACCCTTTCATTGTTAAGCGAAACATGCAGTGTGGGTGACTACAATCTACACATTTAGTCATCCGTGCAGAACTTTCAATTCAGGCCAAACGTTTATTGCATACGATTAAGCTGGTCAGTCGGAGCTTATTTTCAAAAGTTTTATAGTAATCGGTTGGTAATTAAAGTACCGTGCACATTAAACTGTTAAAACAGAAAATTTCGCCCGGTTGAAATGTTTCTTGCTATAAGTCAGCAATTTTCCGAATTCAGGGAGGCTCAATGGCTGAATGGTTAGCATGTGCGCGCTGTATCGTAAGGTCTGTCATTGAGTCAACGGGCGTTGTTTCGATCTCCAGGCTGACGTGACATGGAGTATGATGTCCAACCTCGTGGGTTTTCTCCGTGTCCTTCGGTTTCCTCCCAACGGCTAAAGACCAGTAAGCGCAAGGGGAGTTTTTAAATAAAATTAAAAAACGTATATTAGTCCCGAAATGACCTAGTTTCGGTCGAATGGACATTAGGCCGCATTTCTCTCTTTCTCTTTTATTTTTAAAGTTTTGTAATAATCGGTTGGTAATCAAAGGTACTGTAAAAGTGATAAAACAGAAAATTTCGCCCGGTTGTAATGTTTCTCACTTTAAAGTCAGCAATTTGCCGATTTAAAGGGGCAAACGTTTATTGCGAACGATTAAGATAGTCAGAGGGAGCTTATTTATAAAAGTTTTGTAATATTCGGTTGATAACTAAAGGTACCGTGCAAATTAAACTGTTAAAATAGAAAATTTGGCCCGGTTGAAATGTTTCTTGCTGTAGGTCAGCCATTTGCCGATGTTATTTTCAGAATCCTTGAACGAATGCCTAAAAATCTATCGGATCCGAATTTTGATTTCGGTCACGTGATGGTTACCATTTTGAATTGAAAATGAAAAATAGAAGCAATTTGAAGGGCCGGGACTTTGGAATACAATAACTCTCCTTCTAATTAAGCTAGAATGTTCGAATTTGTTGTAGACGTTCACTGGTCAATGTTATGATTGAGTTCAAAGATGAGCATTTTCTGCTTAGGGTAAGCAGAGATAAGCATGCTGATTTGTTGATTCTTTAGGGCACGATAACTTCGGTTATAATGAAGGGAGGGCGGTGAAACTTTTGTCAATAGAGAGTCTAATAGCTAGCCTGTTGTGTGAAATCATTGTATCATTTTTTTTTAAATATCAGGGATAGCCGAAAAAAAGAGATTGAAAATCCAAAAAGTCGTATTTTTACAATTTGGAGCATGTTTAGAGGTCTTTCTCGTAAAGTCAACATACTATTTTTTGGGAACTTCTTCTACAAAGAGTCTTATTGGTAGTCTTTTATATGAAACCATCGATCAACAGTCCAACATATCAGGAGTAGAAGAACAAAAGGATCAAACATTGAAAACGGCACCCTTTCATTGTTAAGCGAAACATGCAGTGTGGGTGACTACAATCTACGCATTTAGTCATCGTATAGAGTTTATTCAACAGTATCGAATTCCAACTGCTTAGGGATATTTTACGTGCACTCCAATGTGTACACGGGACCTTGGTTTTTCGTCCCATCCGAACGACTAGACAGCTGTCCTTGTCAGGCCCTCCGTTCTGCTCACTGACAAGGGGAACCACGCCGGAAAATCGAGATGAACTTTCTCGTTGCAGAACTTTCAATTCAGGCCAAACGTTTATTGCATACGATTAAGCTGGTCAGTTGGGGCTTATTTTCAAAAGTTTTGTAATAATCGGTTGGTAATTAAAATACCGTGCGAAGTAAACTGTTAAAACAGAAAATTTCGCACGGTTAAAATGTTTCTTGCTATAAGTCAGCAATTTCAAGATTTTAGGGAGGCTGAATGGTTAGCATAAGCGCGCTGTATCGTAACGTCTGTCATTGAGTCAACCGGCGTCGTTTCGATTTCCAAGTTGCACGTGACATGGAGTATGGTGTCCAACCTCGTGGGTTTTCTCCGTGTCCTACGGTTTCCTACCACGGCTAAAGACCCGTACGCGCAAGGGAAGTTTATAAATAAAATTAAAAAACATATGTTAGTCCCGAAATGACCTAGTTTGTGTCGAATGGACGTTGAGCCGCATTTCTCTCTTTCTCTTTTATTTTTAAAGTTTTGTAATAATCGGTTGGTAATCAAAGGTACTGTAAAAGTGATAAAACATAAAATTTCGCACGGTTGTAATGTTTCTCACTTTAAAGTCAGCAATTTGCCGATTTTAGAGGGCAAATGTTTATTGCGAACAATTAAGCTGGTCAGGGGGAGCTTATTTTTAAGGGAGGCTGAATGGCTGAATGGTTAGCATGTGCGCGCTGTATCGTAACGTCTGTCATTGAGTCAACGGGCGTCGTTTCGATTTCGAGATTGTACGTGACATGGACATGCATACGATTAAGCTGGTCAGTTGGTGTTTATTTTCAAAAGTTTTGTAATAATCGGTTGGTAATTAAAATACCGTGCGAATTAAACTGTTAAAACAGAAAATTTCGCCCGGTTAAAATGTTTCTTGCTATAAGTCAGCAATTTCTAGATTTTAGGGAGGCTGAATGGTTAGCATACGCGCGCTGTATCGTAACGTCTGTCATTGAGTCAACCGGCATCGTTTCGATTTCCAAGTTGCACGTGACATGGAGTATGGTGTCCAACCTCGTGGGTTTTCTCCGTGTCCTTCGGTTTCCTCTCAACAGCTAAAGACCAGTACGCGCAAGGGGAGTTTTTAAATAAAATTAAAAAACATATGTTAGTCCCGAAATGACCTAGTTTGTGTCGAATGGACGTTTAGCCGCATTTCTCTCTTTCTTTTTTTTATTTTTAAAGTTTTGTAATAATCGGTTGGTAATCAAAGATACTGTAAAAGTGATAAAACAGAAAATTTCGCCCGGTTGTAATGTTTCTCACTTTAAAGTCAGTAATTTGCCGATTTTAAGGGGAAAACGTTTATTGCGAACGATTTAGCTGGTCAGGGGGAGCTTATTTTTAAAAGTTTTGTAATATTCGGTTGATAACTAAAGGTACCGTGCAAATTAAACTAATAAAATAGAAGATTTCGCCCGGTTGAAATGTTTCTATCTGTAGGTCAGCAATTTGCCGATTTTAGGGAGGTTGCGTGACTGAATGGTTAGCACGTGTGCTGTGTATCATAACGTCGGTCATTGAGTCAACTGGCGTTGTTTCGATTTCTTGGTTGTACGTGACAAGTAGTATGGTCGCCTGTCCAACCTCGTAGGCCGTAACGCCGCTGCCCGGGTAAAATTTCCCTCATTGCACACTTTATGACGTATGCCCGTCTTCATTAGCCCATTTTAGGAGTAGGACGTTAAACCCCATTCAATTTGATTTCATTTTCTCTATGTTGCTTATTTATTATAGTGGATAAATGTTTTTCTGGTTCTATTAATTATTTCATTTCTGCATAGAAATCTTGCTTTGACCAGTTTTTTTTTATTGCAAAGTGCCATTCTTGTATATTGCAGTCTATGACCCTTTGTTTAAAACATGCTTAAGAAGTTGTCACGATTTCCTACTTATAACCAAACATATTGGAAACCATAATTATATAACATATCTCTAATTTTGGAAGCCCGATTACAGCTATACAAGTTTAGGTTATTTCCCTTTAGTTTAAAGATTATTTTTTCGCCCGGGTGCAATGTTTCTCACTACATTTAAATTTGTAACTTTGTGAGTTTTGACCGATTTTGATAATTATGTCTTTATAATTTTCCAAATTTACATATTTAACGTAAATATTCAAACAATTGGGATCAACCTGATTCGAATTTTTTTTAGTTTTGTTCAAAGTTATCTCATTTAATTTTTCTATGTTTTCTTACCATTTTCATTTCATTTTTCTGAAAGTTTTGAAGTGGGAAGTCATCCCGATTACAGCAACACAAGTATCAGTTATTTCCCTTTAGTTTTCAGATTATGCAATGTTTCATACTATATTTAGACTTGTAACTTCGCGAGTTTTTGACCAATTTTGATAGTTTGTTATTCTTATCCTTTCATTTGAGATACTTGATATAATCGATGACACGTGACGATGAATATGAAAGCTTTCATATCTGCAATGGGACAGTAGCAGATCTAGTTATGATTGAATTTATATGGTTTTAAGTTTTTAGTGCTATCTGAAAAGGAAATGTTGTAATGAGAGTTCAATACTTTTCACTCCATCATTTAGTAATGCAACATATTCTTGATAATTGATGAACATTTGTTATCACAGCATCTTTCTAAGTTCATTTGCTTGAGTAAATAAAACAATGCAGTCCCAAAGTAAAAAATCAATGCTGTCATTCCCAAATTTACAGGAGTCACAATGGCTCAGTGAGCAAGATGTTGGCTCGCTAACGACGTAAATTAGTGTTTGATCCTGGTGTGAGTAAGGAAAAGTGTCTAGTCTTCTGGATAGGATGGAAAAAGAGGGGTTCTTTCTAAACTTCTCCTGACAGTTGGAAATCTAAATTTTTAAGGGAAGGCCATCATGATGCTGTTTGGGCAAAATTTCCCTCATAGAACACTGCATGGCATATGTTTGTCTTCATTAGCCAATGCAGAAAAATGAGACGTTAAATTGCATTTCATTTCCAAAGTTTCTATCAATGATGTCATGTTTTCCATTAAAAAGTACTAGCTCTATCAGTACTGATACAAACTGATTCCCAAAGTAATATATCATACAGTAATGTTATATAACACTTAACCATATATATGTATGTTATAATATTTTATAGGTATCCACATGTCAGATGTGTTGTATATACTGGTGATACTGACGCAGAACCATCAGAAATCTTAAACAGAGCCAACCAAAGATTTAACATCAATTTACCAAAAGGGATTACTTTTGTTTATTTGAAAAAAAGGGAAATGGTTGAAGCGAATAGATATCCCTATTTTACTCTCCTTGGACAAAGTCTTGGATCTGTTGTTTTAGGATGGGAAGCTATGTTATCGTTTGTTCCTGATGTTTACATAGATACCATGGGATACGCTTTCACTCTTCCATTGTTTAGATTTCTAGGTGGATGTCGTGTAGGTTGTTATGTCCATTACCCAACAATAAGCACAGATATGTTGGAGAAAGTCACTCAAAGAAAAGAATCATACAATAATGCTGGGTTTATATCAAAAAGCATGGTATTAAGTCACACAAAACTATTATATTATAAATTATTCGCTTATTTGTATGGTGTTGCGGGCAAGAGATCAGATGTTATTATGGTGAACTCAACGTGGACATACAATCATATTAAATATTTGTGGCAGGCAGATTATAAAACTGGCATTGTTTATCCACCATGTGACGTTTCAGAATTTCTGACCATTTCACCACAAGCTAAATCTTCTTCATCATGTTTAAATATAATATCCGTTGGTCAGTTCCGACCTGAAAAAGATCATCCATTACAAATCCGATCATTTGGAAAATTTGTACAAAATCTTTCATCCAATGACAGAAATCAGTATAAATTATTGTTAGTTGGTAGCTGTCGTAACCAAGATGATACTGATCGTGTTCAAAACCTTAAAGAATTGGCAGAAGAAATGGGGGTTCAAGATAATGTAGAATTTCATCTTAATGTTTCCTTCACTGAATTAAAGAGATTACTGTCAACATCTACTATAGGTTTACATTCAATGTGGAACGAACACTTTGGAATTGGTAAGTAATTATGCAAGTTTATAATCATGGAGCATCATAAGTTTTTGCTCAGGTTAAGCAGAGGAATAAGCAATTTGATCAGTTGAGGCTCTGGATTGCAATAACTTTGGATCTATTAAACTGTGTTAAAAGGATGCAACTTGGAATTTTGTTTCATTGTACCCTGCTGTTTGAAGATAGCAGGGAGAGGGGGGGTATTAAAAAGGCTCATCTGTCTTTCTGTCTGTCACCCAATAATTCTTGTTTTTAATTGTTGAAGTTGAACTGTTCAGACTTGGTGCAATTGTTCATTAGGTGAATACCGTGACAAAGTATGATGATGAATGTTTTCTGCAACGTTTACACTGTATTCTTTATGTATGAATATTTTATGCCATCTGTATTATCGTCTTCCTTTATTATAAAACTATTGTTTTATTGCTGAATAATCGATGTTAAATCTACTTATTATATACCAACATTTGGCTAAACACTTGTTTAATTTCTATGCAATAAAAGAATGGGGCAAAAAGTCATGAGACTAAAATCCCTTACATAAAATTCAGTAATGTGCAATGGTCGCTTTTAATTCTAGATTACAAATTTGTTTTGTATTTTCAGGTGTGGTTGAATGTATGGCTGCTGCTACCATTGTTTTAGCTCATGATTCTGGTGGTCCAAAATTAGACATTGTTACTAAATATGCTGATAAAATTACAGGATTCCTGGCAGATAATGAACAATCATTTGCAGACAGAATGAAAGAAATATTTAAACTTAGTGATGAAGACAAAAATGAAATCATTCGAAATGCAAGAATTTCAGTAAAGCGTTTTTCTGATGAAGAATTCGAGAAAAATTTTATAGACTCTATAGAGCCATTATTAAACTTTGAGGGTGTCTCAGAATAATCATTCTACTTCTGTTATATGTGGGTTTCTTCGAAATATATGGGTATAGAAACTGATGTATTTTAATGTCTTTATTTTATAAAGTTCTTGTGTTACAGAGCTCTTACAACATTCAATAAAACATTTCATCCACAGGGGTTAGCACCTGTTGAACCTAAGTTTTCTCAGAGACAAGTAGCTAGAAATGTTTATGTTATCTTGTTAACAGGACACATAATATATAACCATTAAAATAGATATCAATAGCTCGCTTCAAATGACGAAAAATATTGGAAATAATAGGAAACAACTCTGCAATTAAAAAATTTTATCAACAGATTGTCTAAATTTTCTGCATTAGAGGGAATGTTAAAATTGCATTTGATTACTAGTTTGGGGATTGGCCAGGACTGTTGGTCAGTTTGCTCATTTTCAAACATGTTGGAATCTATTATGACACTTGTATCATCAGTACAAATATGCAAGCTAATTATGCCCCCTCCCCATAATGTCAATGTTATACACACATGTAACTTCTGACAATCCCAGTGATTTGATCTCTTAGCTCACCAAGCAACATGTCTTAATGACATGCTTGCCAAAAGACGCCTGAAGACGTTAACAAAGAACTATCTTCTAAAGCTGGTCCAAAAGTCAATATTCATATGCATACCTCGTCCTATTTACAGAACCTGATCTAAGAGATAGGTAACATCCATTGGGGACAAGGTTGTCTAATTATTTTGAAATACGGAGTTGCTTCCCTTACATTGGTACATTTTTCGAAAAGCGACCTTTTTCACAGTAATTACAAAACGTTTAAATTTACTCAAAAATTCAGGAATAAATGAGATCAACCCAAGTCTAAGTACATTACATCATTCCTTTTCTATATAAAGTTTAGTCGACCAATAACAAATATGGGTGGCTATTCTCAACAAAAAAGGAATAAAACTCAAAAGTCCATGAAAATTAAAATCTTGAGGCGCAATATTATAGAAGAGTAGATTATGTTTTTCATTATGTGTGTCCATGAAATAAAAGTCTTCTGTGCAGCTTTCATTCAACTGTGATTGTAGATTGTCAATTTCAACTTTTAACATGGGATCTCTTAATCGGGTAATGCTGTCACAAAATGCGCAAACTTTTTCATAAATGCCCTGTCCCGTAACTTTCAGGCAACACAATTCATCCCAGTAATCAAGATATTCATTAATAGTCGTAGACAATGTCCTTGTTGGAATTCCAACCCTGGGTATTTTTTGCGCCAGTTCTAAAGTATATCTTAATTTAGTAATAGATGTGATAACTGGAGGTATCGCCCATGGACAGGATATTTGAATAAGTTTGATTGCGTCAATAAAAGTTTGTCGTTTACGTTTGAACCAGTCGGTGTACCGAACACGTAAACCATTTAGATGACTAAGATGCTGGCTGACTTCATTCTTTAATGTGGTAAGTTCAACTAATTTTTCGTCAAAAGCAGAAAGTTTCACGGGTTGCCACCGTTTCATTTTTATCTGAAATAACAAGACAGAAACGTTATAATGTATCCAGTCCTAGCCAATCTTGCGACACTTGCGTGTGTTCGACACCGTAGAAGATCGCAGACTGACCGCAGAAACTTTTGGTCCTGCACATTAAACAAAATGGTTCAACCGATTTCTTGTTGCTGGTCTTCGAGCTACCAAACCCTACGACCCTTGCGTGTCAAAAAGCACAAACTTTAATATCCTACTTTTCTGGTCCATCCGGGATAATAAAGACAGACATTATACACCATGCAATGTGTTAATAGATATTTGGAAATGAAATGAAATGGGGTTTAACGTCCTACTCTTTTGCACCTAACCTGGGCTAATGGAAGACGGGCATACACCATACAGTGTGCTATGGGGGGAATTTTGCCCAGGGAGCGGCGCTACGGCCTACTCTTATGTCGAATTCTAACCAGACATCGGCGCTATATATACTGCCTATTCTTACTTTCAGATTCAACTGTCAAGTTTTCTTTCAAGTGTACGTCGGTGTATACGTACTATCTGAACTACGAGACGTTGTTCCTTGCAATTGCTAGACCCCCTATTTCTGCACCACTGACAAGCAAAAATCAAGTTGGAAAATCCCAAGGAACTTTGACAGCACCGGGATCGAACTAGGTTTCCACCCTCTCCTGGTTCAAATACAGGGGTAAAATTGATCTAATTGAAAGTTCAATCTCTTGTATTTAAAACGTCTTCAATACAATAACTTCGGTAAATGTTTGCACATCATAAGATGGTTCCTGAAATTGGCTGGCCTATGAATTAGACCTAATAATGGGCAAATGCTCGATAGATGAATCTAAGTTTCCAAATTAACTGTTAGGGTTTATTATGTAGAAGTGATGACAAGGGCAAGTGTAGCAACTTTGAGCCTTTGTTTTTTAAATTCAGGATATTATGTTCTATCATCCTGGGAGATCGAATTAAATCTACCTAAAATGTACAATAACTTTAAATTGACGAGCGGGATAAATTTCATATCGATCATTAGGCCTACACATACAAGTTTTACGTATGAAAGGTATTACAATGTTTGAATGTACAAATGTTCTTATAGAACGATAAGATATAATTATGACTTAAAGTAGAAATAGTTCATTTTATTTTGTATTAAGCTGACAACTAAATATCATTTTCCAATATTGTCGGATTTTAACCTTCAATGAAAAAAATCCCACTGAAAATAACGTTTTAAAGTTTGCTGTATATAGTGTATCAATATAAAATGTAAATTACTATCCAATTAAACCCCACAGAATTCATGTTACATTTTAAACAAATATGAGACAGATCAAAGGGAAAACAAAACGCAAACCTCTTCAAATATTATACTGCCCAGTCCAATATATTTATATACTATACAGAAGCCTTCGATGACGAATTATAAGTGATCAATTATTGAGTATTAAGTTAGAAAATGTTTTATAAGTATGAAAGATAGGGCGTTTGAAGTATATCATTACATTGATAAAATAAATAGTTCTGTTGTGTAGTTAAAGTCTACATTGACACGAGTTCAAGTCCGTTAAATAGCTAATATCCGAGCTAATAAATTTGATTACATTTTATTGCTGTAGAAAATAAAGAATATTTTTGTACTACACAGACCTACATTGAATAACTTATTGCTTCAACAAACATGCTAAATTAATTTACCCAGAACTATTTATAGGGCTACTGAAATTTGAAGAGAATAAAAGCCTTCCAGAAAATGTAATAAAATTTATCGCTGGTTTTGTCAATATGAAGAAAGTCTTTTTTCGGGTGTTGTTATTAAAGGACCAATCCCGATAATATTTTTGGAAAATGAAACTGCATAATTTTTTGTTAAAATTCCTCAAAATCTTCAACCAAAGACGAGCAACTAACTCAATATTTGTGATACGTTTTCTTCGAACAAATTAAACCTAGTTGTCAGTCGTCATTTGGAAATGGAAACCGGTGTTTCAAACTGAATTCTGCGGGGTCTGGATAAAACCAGACTTTTATTTTATATAAAGAACACGTAGATGCAATCTACATTCGTTATCAAGTACAGCGCATGGGCCATTCACTGTATAGACCCCTATAGGAACGGGAATCGATTATCAGCTCACCCAACGTAAAAATTGACCCGAAATCTTAAAAGGGTTATGTATTCGGATTAAGCAGTTTTGACGTTCCAAACTACTCAATATTTTGAGCTGAAATTTTGAGGCAAGGTAAATACACCACTCCTCTATATTTTGGCACTTAAATTTCATACGAACTCAGATTTTTATTTTTGAGACTGTTTAAATCGGGATTATATTCCCTTTAAGCAAAACGTCAGAAGGGCAAAATAAAAATATTTCCGACAATTTTAATTTCATCAATTTTTTTCTTCTTTTTTTTTTATAGTTGAAATGAAATAAATATTTGGTTAATCAAAGTATTGTGCATATAAAATAAAGTCAAGCAAACCTACCGTACCAATTCTTTTTTACAGCTTCGGTGTCGTGAGAATGTCGACAAAACTTTATCAGAATGTTATGAGCAGATTAGGAAACTTGTCTTCAGAAAAATGAGTAAGGTATTAAAGACATAGTTGTGATTAAAGTGATCGATATTTGAAAGTGAATAGGAAAAATCTATATCGGCATAGTTACCTCTTTATTATTTTGTCCATGAAGTATCAACATTAACTGTCTTATGAAGTAATTTTTTATCTCGTTTGACAGGACATTTCCTTTCACCACAATACAATCCAATAATAACACTTGTCTCGATAGATCGTTTTTAAATTACCAGAGTATAATTAACAAAGATATTTACTTGCTATCCGGTCTCTCTTACCATGGGCTCATCCTGAGCACTTTCCTTTTAGATATCCTGATAATATGCACACAACTTAAAACTACACTCGTTTGGTTAATACATGTATGCACACAAACTAAATATATTCACTTTTTAAAGACATAATTATCCCCCGTATCTTAAACCCCAAAAAGTTCGTAACCCTATACCTAGCAACATATCGACAGTGGATTGATCCGCCACCTGACTTTGAATACAATCAATTGGCAATTTATTTGACAATCATTTAGTATTGTCCCTTTCCTCCGTCAGATAGACATAACAATAAGCTGGGATTTGTTGATCCAAACGATCAAGAAATGAAGTGAATAACCCTACAGGGGATATATAATAGTCATTTCTATTGATATGTATAGTATTCATGTACTCTTTATAGTACTGATTATTATCAAACATAGTCACTGCCATTACCTGTTGAGAAGTACAAAGACTGTAAATTTTAAGCAGAATTTTTTCAGCCAAAATTTAAATCCTACACTATACTAAGAAACCTCTTTGAAAATACTTATAACATGTAAACAAAACAATAACCTTTAGTGAGCAAAAAAGAAACAACCATCTTTATAATAAGTATCAATCTTTATTTAGGGAGAGAGGAAAAAACAAAGCAATATATTACATTAATGAACAAACTCTAACCATTTTTTTTAATTTCAATGATCTTGTAACATTGTTTGAAATCATGGACACCTAGTGAATTACTAACTCTTAACTAATTTTAATTAACAAGTTTTTCAAATTTTTATAATAATAATAATCAATATTAACACAAGCTCTGTAATATAATTTATCTGCTAGCCCTAGGTATTATGTCAGAGATAGGTTGCCAGGCAACGAAACATACGCCCACAGCAGCTAAATCATCCGGGCAGTCAACAAGAGTTGTCGCATATTCTTACTTTTTTCGGTAATGAAACATTTATAATACCCGGTACTCTGAAATCTGATTAAGATTAACAACTCATAAAGTAAACATCAGAAAATCATTAGAATTTGTTTGGTTTTTATAAAGTTCTTCCCATGCTAACGCTTAGTATACAAAACATTTAAAATCATGGATTTAGCTGTTCAGTTATCAAAATTCATTGAAAATCAATACACATGTTCTTATGAAGACTTTAAACTCTGTGTATCAATCTGAAGTCAAGTTTGGCCTCTAGAGTGTTACAAAAGATTTTTTGAAGTGATCAAGGGCCATAACTCTGGCAGAAATTATCGGAAATCACTGAAAACCAATAGGCTTCTTCGTCTTTGACCTTAAACACTGTGTATAAATTTAAAGTCAATCGGATATTAACTTTAGCCTATAGAGCATCAACAAGCAATTGTAGACGACGGACCAGCGACAATATACGACCACATTTCTATGTGGGTGTATAAAAAAAGGTCAAGAAAAGTCAAATTATTATAATATTTCATGTAAATCAAACAAAGCATACATGATTTTATATAAATGCTTTAAAAACTCATTCATTATATGGATAACAAAACAAAGCCTTAACACTCTTGGCCTTTAATTACATTTCCTTGGAGTGTTAAATATGAAATTTAAATAAAATTCTGCGGAAGGTGGTATCGTTGTCTACACTTTTCCATAGGAATGACATTCTCTTAAAATAAACACATGGTGAGAAAGGATAAAGAATAACTAAAATAATAATTTTTATCAGATAATCTAAATCTAACATGAGATTTGTGGTTTAGTTATCAAAATAAAATTTTATTACAGATAATCTAAGAACTTTATTCTAAGAACTAAAGAGTACATATTTCTGAACATAGATGTTTCACATGAAACTGCAAACGGTCCTCAGAAATATTTCTTTGGAAATATGGATACAAAATACCTATTTAAATACATGTACTTGTAAAATAAAAAAGTTAAAGAAAAGGAATTGTTTTAAAGAGAAGAAGTACCTTTACCAAGAAATTCAATATCCTTAATTAAATTTTCTAGCAAGAGCAACATACAATGCATGACCATGTCATGTTGCTGGGGCTTTGATCCAATACTTGTACTCAGTCAGAATGAATTTCTCTAATTTTCAAGAACATACTTGATTAAAAAAGTATACTCAAATCACTACAAACAGCTCTAGTAATACTTTCCTTTATTAAAGAAAATGTGGTTAGCTTGCCATAAAACCAACTTTTACAAATAACTTCTTTGTTCCCTCTGTGAAGGCTATCCTAGTTACTTCTTTCTGTTTTACTATTATATTAAATATAATTAGCAACTATAACAGTAAAGGGTATTTCTATTTAAATTTAAATAACAATGGAATTAAATAAATTGTAATAAACAAGAGTTATGAATAGTTTATTAATAACTATAGCATTTATAAAATAATACAGTTGAAGGCAACAACATCATATGAGCTTGCTCTGAACAAAAAGCTTTGTCACGCACCATAATTACCGGTAAGCCAATAAATTTTGGGAAAAAAATTCTAAAAAATATTTTTTTATCAAAAGTAAGCTAATCCTAATGTGGTAAATCAAAGGGAAATGGCTTATTGGTATATTATTGATATATCTATCATGTGATTCTATCTAGTGTGACTCTATTTAAAACCATTACAAGGGTGGTTTATGTCACCTGTAATTTCTGTCACCTGAATTCTATTTTATAGTGAAGAGCCACACCTTCTTTAATGTCTTCTTTTAAAATATCACTAGTCCAGCTCTCCTTTAGAGTTAGCTAAACTGGAGTTCCAAAATATAAAAGAAGTTAGAACAGAAACAATTTAAAAAAAAACAAACAAATAGTCTAGTGATGGACATTTGTTCCAACTCTACCTTGAAAATACAATTGAAAACAAAACCTAATTGGTTGTAACATTATTGATATATAGGAGAGTTCGGGATGAAACCAAACATTTGTTCATTACGAAAAAGTAGCAGATATCTACTTGTGACTTGGGTAAATAATGTATTATTATTATTCAGTGATAATTTATGAAACAGTGGAATTATTACAGATTAGTTAAAATGTTTATCTTTGGCACACAGTAAATTTAATTTAATGGCTTATGTCTCTTAAATTTTTATACATTGGAATAGAACAAAACAATATTGTTTGTAAGCCCCATGAGAATTTAGTATGTTATGTTTTAACAAAACCTTTAGCACATTTTAGAATTTGCAAAATTTGTGTGGATTTCATACAGCAAAGACATTTCCTTTACTGATGTGATCCTAAATAAATAACCATAAATTGAGAAAACATATCTAACCTACTAGAAAAAAACTGATTTTTTACCCAAAACATTGTCGAGATACTTTTGACTAAAATATTTTTGACTATCTACTGATATTAACATAACCCCATTGTATATAACACTTGCAAAATGCTAACGATGAATGGCCTAGCATTTTGTGAGTTATGCACTAGCTCAAATAGCAATATAACGCTCAGTGATTATCAACCTGTAATAATATTAAATTGTTTCATTCATCGAGGGCTTATTGGGCAACTTGAGTCTATAAATTGATATTTCCTTGTCATTACAATTTCTTTCTGATAAAAATAACATAAGAGAGTCACACAGTTGACTTAATTATGCTTGAAGGAATATATCTTTAAATGTAACTTTAAGACTTGATGCATCATTCAGTGCTATAGGAAGAACTTGCAAATTACAATATTGGGAAAGATGAATCTCTAGCAGGAATATCAGTCCAAAATGGTTCAATCTGCTCAATATTTACAAAGTTACGATAAACTAAATTAACAAGACACCACCATCTATTGTTAACGGAGAAACCTACTTTAAAGCCTACTTTAAATCTGATTGAATCCAAGACGCAGACTATCTTATCTAGTGTTGGTATTTTGAGAAATCTAATAGTTTAGCAGAAATGAAAATGGTGCATCAAGTCTTAAAAAATTTTTTTATATTTTTAGATATTGCATCAATTATTCATCAGTTCTGATTTTTTTTAACAATTATAAATAACAGATAACCAATATGTTGAGATAGCTTCCATAAGTCATAACAGCATGAAGTTGTAAAGATGGAATTTACTATACAAGATGTTTTGAAATTGTTTTACGGTCCCTTACAATAAGGCAAAGGAAACAATCTGCATACATAAATAATAATAAACCGGGTGGTAGTAGCCTAATTAATAAGGCTGCAACAACATATTAAAATATATAGATATATCAATATTTGGATATACAGTGGCAAAAAATCTATTTCCTTAACGAGGACATAAGAATCTCTGTAACCATATTAAATGTTAAATAAACATTTTAGTTTAGACATTTTGACATAATAAGCTTTGCAACATGCAACTCATTCAAATACTATATCCTTGCTAATCTCCCAATAATATCACTGCTTTAAGACGGTCCTTTTAGAACTAGTCCTCAATATTAACTAAAATCTGATGTTTCTTGAATTAATAATAACCTTTTCTTTATCACTATTTGTGATCATAAAATATGTGTTAACTGAAAACCATAAATATTGCAAAATACAGCAACATGGATTTGACTCTTATCGTTGCAGCCCTACTAATGAACACATATTATAATTTGAGAGATATTGTGTAAAAGTTCACAAAGTGAACATATGAATATATATACTATTTGGTAGAGTGTGGCAGACTAAACTTTGCAACCATAATCTTGTGAAGATGTAGTTCACTATTCCCAGTTGTTTCATTGTTGTAAATGAATATCAAAGTGTCCTGTCACAAAAACAATTCTTTCACAGACTTTTTCATCACAATTTGAGTAGTAGGTTAAATATTAGTTTATTAAATATTCTGTAGCTCTCTCCAGATCCCAGCCTTTAGATGATAAAGCCGCACGAGCTTGATGCTATAAGAAAATAAAGACTATGACATGTAAGTTATTTTTCAGACTATTTAATCATTTTTATACGCCCACATTTTCATGTGGACGTATTATGTCGTCGCCCCTGTCCGTCCGTCCACAATTTGTTTGTGGACTCTCTACAGGTCACAATTCTTATCCGATTTTGACGAAACTTGAAATATAGGTTTATCCCCAAAAGATCTCGGCTGCTTTCGATATTGGCATGTATCGGATCAAAACTTCATGGATTATGGCCCCTGATTGTACGAAAAATATAGAGGTCACAATTTTGAACCGATTTTGATGAAACTTGACATGCATGTTTGTAACCCAAAGATCTTGGTTCCTTTCGATATTTGCGGCTATCGGAATGTAATTTCCTGAATTATGGCCCCTGATTGTCCGAAAAATCACCCTTTTTAGCTTGTGGTCCCTCTGGAGGTCACAATTATTATTCGATTTAAAAAACCGTTTGATTATATCACCGTTACACCCTAAGGCAGGTTGAGTTCGAATTTCGGGAAAATCGGACGAAAATTGCCATACAAAATGGCCACCGTTTGTACGCGAATACTGTTAAAAGATAGGTTGCCAGGCAACGAAACATACGCCCACAGCAGCTAAATCGTCCGGGCAGTCAACAAGGGTTGTCGCATATTTTTACTAATTTCGGAAAAGAAACATTTGTAATACACTAAAAACTGATTAAGAGTAACAACTCATTATGTAATTATCAGAAAATCATTAGAATTTGATTGCTTTTTATAAAGTTTTACCCCACGCTAACAATTAGTATATACATGAAACATTTAATATCATGGATTTAGCTGTTCAGTTATCTAAATTCATTGAAAATCAAAATACTTGTTCGTTTCAACACCTTAAACTCTATGTATCAATCTGAAGTCAATCGGATAGTAACTTTGGCCTCTATAGCGTCACAAGAATTTTTGAAGTTATCAAGGGAGATAACTCTGGCAGTAATTATTTGAAGTCGCTGAAAATCAATAGGCTTCTTCGTCTCATGACCTTAAACACTGTGTATAAATCTAAAGTCAATCGGATATTAACTTTGGCCTCCAGAGCGTCCACAAGATTTTTTGAGGTGATCAAGGGCCACAACTCTGGCACTAACTATCGGAAATCGCTGAATATTAATAGGCGTCTTTGTCTTATGACCTTAAACACTGTGTATAAATTTAAAGTCAATCGGATATTAACTTTGGCCTCTAGAGCGTCCACAAGATTTTTTGAAGTGATCAAGGGCCATAACTCTGGCACTAATTATCGGAAATCGCTGAAAATCAATAGGCTTCTTCGTCTTATGACCTTAAACACTGTGTAAAAATTTGAAGTCAATCGGATATTAACTTTGGCCTCTAGAGCGTCCACAAGATTTTTTGAAGTGATCAAGGGCCGTAACTCTGGCACTAATTATCGGAAAATCGCTGAAAATCAATAGGCTTCTTCGTCTTATGAACTTAAACACTGTGTATAAATTTAAAGTCAATCTGATATTAACTTTGACCTTTAGAGCGTCCACAAGATTTTTTGAGGTGATCAAGGGCCATAACTCTGGCACTAATTTTCGGAAATCGCTGAAAATCAATAGGCGTCTTCGTCTTATGACCTTAAACACTGTGTATAAATTTAAAGTCAATCGGATATTAACTTTGGCCTCTAGAGCGTCCACAAGATTTTTTGAAGTGATCAAGGGCCATAACTCTGGCACTAATTATCGGAAATCGCTGAAAATCAATAGGCTTCTTCGTCTTATGGCCTTAAACACTGTGTATAAATTTAAAGTCAATCGGATATTAACTTTGGCCTCTAGAGCGTCCACAAGATTTTTTGAAGTGATCAAGGGCCATAACTCTGGCACTAATTATCAGAAATCGCTGAAAAACAATAGGCTTCTTCGTCTTATGACCTTAAACACTGTGTATAAATTTGAAGTCAATCGGATATTAACTTTGGCCTCTAGAGCGTCCACAAGATTTTTTGAAGTGATCAAGGGCCATAACTCTGGCACTAATTATCGGAAATCGCTGAAAATCAATACGCTTCTTCGTCTTATGACCTTAAACACTGTGTATAAATTTGAAGTCAATCGGATATTAACTTTGGCCTCTAGAGCGTCCACAAGATTTTTTGAAGTGATCAAGGGCCATAACTCTGGCACTAATTATCGGAAATCGCTGAAAATCAATAGGCTTCTTCGTCTTATGACCTTAAACACTGTGTATAAATTTAAAGTCAATCGGATATTAACTTTGACCTTTAGAGCGTCCACAAGATTTTTTGAGGTGATCAAGGGCCATAACTCTGGCACTAATTATCGGAAATCGCTGAAAATCAATAGGCTTCTTCGTCTTATGACCTTAAACACTGTGTATAAATTTGAAGTCAATCGGATATTAACTTTGGCCTCTAGAGCGTCCACAAGATTTTTTGAAGTGATCAAGGGCCATAACTCTGGCACTAATTATCGGAAATCGCTGAAAAACAATAGGCTTCTTCGTCTCATGACCTTAAACACTGTGTATAAATTTAAAGTCAATCGGATATTAACTTTAGCCTGTAGAGCGTCCACAAGCAATTGTGGACGCCGGACCGACGGACGGACGGACGGACCGACGGACCGACGGACGGACGGGGGCGACGACAATATAATACGACCACATTTCAATGTGGGCGTATAAAAATGGTATATCCATGTTGTGGACCCTGTGGAGGTCACAATTTTGATTCGATTTTGATGAAACTTGAAATTCATGGTTATAACCAAAAGATCTTGCTTCCTTTCGATATTTGCGCATATCGGATCGTAACTTCCTGAATTATGGCCCCTGATTATACGCAAAATCGCCTTTTTTTTAGCTTGGAGGTCACAATTATTATTCGATTTAAAAAAACGTTTGATTATATCACTGTTACACCCTAAGGAAGGTTGAGTTCGAATTTCGGGAAAATCGGACGAAAATTGCCATACAAAATGGCGGCCGTTTGTATGCGAATACTGTTAAAAGATGGTATATAAAGGTTGTTGACCCTGTGGAGGTCACAATTTTAATTCGATTTTGATGAAACTTGAAATTCATGGTTATAACCCAAAGATCTTGGTTCCTTTCGATATTTGCGCATATCGGATCGTAACTTCCTGAATTATGGCCCCTGATTATACGCAAAATCGCCTTTTTTGGGGGGCTTGGAGGTCACAATTATTATCCGATTTAAAAAAACGTTTGATTATATTACCGTTACACCGTAAGGAAGGTTGAATTCGAATTTCGGGAAAATCAGACCAAAATTGCTATACAAAATGGCCGCCGTTTGTATGCGAATACTGTTAAAAAATGGTATATCAAGGTTGTGGACCCTGTAAAGGTCACAATTTTAATTCGATTTTGATGAAACTTGAAATTCATGGTTATAACCCAAAGATCTTGGTTCTTTTCGATATTTGCGCATATCGGATTGTAACGTCCTGAATTATGGCCCCTGGTTATACGCAAAATCCCCCTTTCTTTAGCTTGTGGTCCCTCTAGAGGTCACAATTATTATCCCATTTAAAAAAACGTTTGATTATATCACCGTTTCACTGAAAGGAAGGTTGAGTTTGAATTTCGGGAAAATCGGACCAAAATTGACAGACAAAATGGCCGCCGTTTGTACGCGAATACTGTTAAAAAGATAGGTTGCCAGGCAACGAAACATACGCCCACAACAGCTAAGTCGTCCGGGCAGTCAACAAGGGTTGTCGCATATTGTTTCTTTTGTCAGTAAGGAGAACATTTACAACACATGATAATCTTATTACGAGTAATAGCCCATTAAATAATTATCGGAAATGATTATAGTTTTGATGGTTTGTCTCAAGGCGTATGTCCACAAGATATTTCAAAGTGATCAAGTGCCAGAAATTATCAGATATCGCTGAAAATCAAATAGGATTCTTCGTCTCATGACCCTAAACACTGTGTACAAATTTAAAGTCAATCGGATATTAACTTTAGCCTCTAAAGCGTTCACAAGATTTTTCAAAGTGATCAAGGGTCATAACTCTGGCAGTAATTATCAGATATCACCGAAAATCAATAGGCTTCTTCGTCTCATGACCTTAAACACTGTGTATAAATTTAAAGTCAATCGGATATTAACTATAGCCTCTAGAGCGTTCACAAGATTTTTCAAAGTTATCAAGGGTCATAACTCTGGTAGTAATGATCGGATATCGCTGAAAATCAATAGGCTTCTTTGTATCATGACTTTAAACACCATGTATAAATTTAAATTCAATCGGATATCAACTTTAGCCTCTAGAGCGTTCACAAGATTTTTCAAAGTGATCAAGGGTCATAACTCGAGCAGGAATTATCGGATATTGCTGAAAATCAACAGGCTTCTTCGTATCATGACCTTACACACTGTGTATAAATTTAAATTCAATCGAATATCAACTTTAGCCTCTAGAGCGTTCACAAGATTTTTCAAAGTGATCAAGGGTCATAACTCGAGCAGGAATTATCGGATATTGCTGAAAATCACCAGGCTTCTTTGTATCATGACCTTACACACTGTGTATAAATTTAAAGTCTATCGGATATTAACTTTAGCCTCTAAAGCGTTCACAAGATTTTTCAAAGTGATCAAGGGTCATAACTCTGGCAGTAATTATCAGATATCACCGAAAATCAATAGGCTTCTTTGTCTCATGACCTTAAACACTGTGTATAAATTTAAAAACAATCGGATATTAACTATAGCCTCTAGAGCGTTCACAAGATTTTTCAAAGTGATCAAGGGTCATAACTCTGGTAGTAATTATCGGATATCGCTGAAAATCAATAGGCTTCTTCGTCTCACGACCTTAAACACCGTGTATAAATTTCAAATCAATCGGATATTAACTTTAGCCTCTAGAGCGTTCACAAGAAATTGTGGACGATGGACGGACGGACGGACGGACCGACAGACGGACGGACGGGGGCGACGGCAATATACGACCACATTTCCATGTGGGCGTATAAAAATGATATATCATGGTTGTGGACCCTGTATAGGTCACAATTTTAATTCGATTTTGATGAGGAAGGTTGAGTTCTAATTTCGTGAAAATCGTACCAAAATTGACGGACGAAATGGTCGCCGTTTGTACGCGAATAGTGTAAAAATATGGTATATCATGGTTGTGGACTCTCTACAGGTCACAATTCTTATCCGATTTTGACGAAAAGTCACATTTCTAGGTTGTGTACCGTCACACCATAATCATTGTCGGTTTCGAATTTCATTAATATCAGACTGGAACTGACCAACTAAATGGCTGCTCCCAATACAGTATGAAATACAGGACTTAAAGATGTAGGAAAAATCACTTTCGGTATTGCTTGTTCTCTGTCCATCTCTCGAAAATGTGGGCGTATCCTGCCTGGCAGTGCCAGCCTATCTTTAAATATACATATAAAATCAAATAAATCAAAATTACATCTAATGATCTAGTCCAGTTGCCAAACCCCATTTTAAGCCTTAGCCTGGAAATATAGTCCACTCAATGTTTTTTGATGGATTATATATCTTCAGTATGTGTAGATTAAGAATCCGGATGGTGCCACCTTGGCACCCTTGGGGAAATTTAAATATTCAAGATGGCCGCCATGAGGCATTTTCTGGTTATTTAGTGGGGTAAAATATATGACAGATTCTCTCGGACCTCGGTTTGAAGATGGGTAGTATAAGAATTTGACACACTGAATCCAATGAGCATGGGTATTCCTCCTAATAGTGACGGCTAATTTCAATATTAGTAATGAATTTGGCTCCCTAGCAGAATTTGCTGTCACTATTAGGAGGAATACCCATGCTCATTGGATTCAGTGTGTCAAATACTTATTGTCCCCATCTTCAAACCTGAGGTCCGAGAGAACCTGTCATATATTTTACCCCACTAAATAACCAGAAAATGCCTCATGACGGCCATCTTGAATATTTAAATTTCCCCAAAGGTGCCATGGTGGCATCATCCGAATTCTTAATCTACACATACTAAAGATATATAATCCATCAAAAAACATTAGGTGGACTATATTTCCAGGTTTGTCGACCTACTGCCAGACTAATCCAATTACAATATACACGTAGTTCTATATAAAGGCTTCAATTGCATTTCACAATAGATCAAAAATTTGGCTTACTATAATTGATGTTGTTAACAGTATAAATCCCAATGCAAATACTAACAATACATATATTATGTGAATAAAATATTATTACTTTTACCTCTTCAAATCCCATAGTTTTTAATGACAAAATTTTTGAATCTAAATCTGGGTATGATTTGGGACCTGTAAAGAGAAATTAATAGACTTAAGGACATCCTATTACTGTAACACACAAAATTATAACAAATGTGATACTATAGCAAGAACGTTGTCTAAAAATTTACTTACAGAACATAAATAAATGATCTATTCCCTATACCGAAGAAAATAAGATGTTGTGTATAAAGTGGTGTTTAATCATTTAACATTACCACCTCACTTTCCTTCATCAGATACATAAGACCATAAACAGGAAAACAATTTACTTCCAGAAGACAAGACATATTTCTTCAGATGAAGCAAGATTTAGAACAGAATATATCTACAAACTGACACTTTGCATAATGCCACACATAACCTACTCCATATAAACCAAACATTTACCTCCAGCATAAACTGCTGTCCAATGACGCGCTGTCTTTTCAAATATACTATGATTTTCTTTATATTGCTGGGCAACTACTGCATCTTGTGGATCATCAGGTTCGGCTGCAGCCAATAAAGCTTGTAATGAAAGTAAAACCGTTCGTAAGGTCATTGCTGCAGCCCTGAATTAAAAGGGATCATTATTATGTGATATCGCCAAATAAAATTTAATTGTTGAGTAAAAATTTTAAACAATGGCATAACGTATGATTTGGGATTACAACACTAACAAAATAATATCAAACTTGGAAATTTGTGCCGCATCTATAGAGGATATTGATAATAACAAATAAAAAAGATAGGCTGGCACTGCCAGGCAGGATACGCCCACATTTTCGAGAGATGGACAGAGAACAAGCAATACCGAAAGTGATTTTTCCTACATCTTTAAGTCCTGTATTTCATACTGTATTGGGAGCAGCCATTTAGTTGGTCAGTTCCAGTCTGATATTAATGAAACTCGAAACCGACAATGATTATGGTGTGACAGTACACAACCTAGAAATGTGACTTTTCATCAAAATCGGATAAGAATTGTAACCTGTAGAGAGTCCACAACCATGATATACCATATTTTTACACTATTCGCGTACAAGCGGCGAACATTTCGTCCGGCAATTTTGGTACGATTTTCACGAAATTAGAACTCAACTTTCCTCATCTAAATCGAATTAAAATTGTGACCTATACAGGATCCACAACCATGATATATCATTTTTTTAACAGTATTCGCGTACAAACGGCGGCCATTTTGTCTGTCAATTTTGGTCCGATTTTCCCGAAATTCAAATTCAACCTTCCTTACAGTGTAACGGTGATATAATCAAACGTTTTTTTAAATTGGATTATAATTGTGACCTCCAGAGTGACCACAAGCTAAAGAAAGGGGGATTTTGCGTATAACCAGGGGCCATAATTCAGGAAGTTACGATCCGATATGCGCAAATATCGAAAAGAACCAAGATCTTCGGGTTATAACGATGAATTTCAAGTTTCATCAAAATCAAATTAAAATTGTGACCTTTACAGGGTCCACAACCTTGATATACCATTTTTTAACAGTATTCGCTTACAAACGTCGGCCATTTTGTATGGCAATTTTGGTCTGATTTTCCCGAAATTCTAACTCAACCTTCCTTATGGTGTAACAGTAATATAATCAAACGTTTTTTTAAATCGGATAATAATTGTGACCTCCAAGCTAAAAAAAAGGCAATTTTGCGTATAATCAGGGGCCATAATTCAGGAAGTTACGATCCGATATGCGCAAATAGCGAAAGGAAGCAAGATCTTTGGGTTATAACCATGAATTTCAAATTTCATCAAAATCGAATCAAAATTGTGACCTCCACAGGGTCCACAACCTTGATATACCATTTTTTTAACAGTATTCGCGTACAAACGGCGGCCATTTTGTATGGCAATTTTCGTCCGATTTTCCCTAAATTCGAACTCAACCTTCCTTAGGGTGTAACGGTGACATAATCAAACGTTTTTTTAAATCGAATAATAATTGTGACCTCCAAGCTAAAAGATAGGTTGCCAGGCAACGAAACATACGCCCACAGCAGCTAAATTGTCCGGGCAGTCAACAAGGGTTGTCGCATATTTTTACTAATTTCGGTAATGAAACATTTGTAATACACTAAAAACTGATTAAGAGTAACAACTCATTATGTAATTATCAGAAAATCATTAGAATTTGATTGCTTTTTATAAAGTTTTACCCCACGCTAACAATTAGTATATACATGAAACATTTAATATCATGGATTTAGCTGTTTAGTTATCTAAATTCATTGAAAATCAAAATACTTGTTCGTTTCAACACCTTAAACTCTATGTATCAATCTGAAGTCAATCGGATAGTAACTTTGGCCTCTATAGCGTCACAAGAATTTTTGAAGTTATCAAGGGAGATAACTCTGGCAGTAATTATTTGAAATCGCTGAAAATCAATAGGCTTCTTCGTCTCATGACCTTAAACACTGTGTATAAATCTAAAGTCAATCGGATATTAACTTTGGCCTCCAGAGCGTCCACAAGATTTTTTGAGGTGATCAAGGGCCATAACTCTGGCACAAACTATCGGAAATCGCTGAAAATCCATAGGCGTCTTCGTCTTATGACCTTAAACACTGTGTATAAATTTAAAGTCAATCGGATATTAACTTTGGCCTCTAGAGCGTCCACAAGATTTTTTGAAGATATCAAGGGCCATAACACTGGCACTAATTATCGGAATTCTCTGAAAATCAATAGGCTTCTTCGTCTTATGACCTTAAACACTGTGTATAAATTTGAAGTCAATCCGATATTAACTTTGGTCTCTAGAGCGTCCACAATATTTTTTGAAGTGATCAAGGGCCATAACTCTGGCACTAATTATCGGAAATCGCTGAAAATCAATAGGCTTCTTCATCTTATGACCTTAAACACTGTGTATAAATTTAAAGTCAATCGGATATTAACTTTGACCTTTAGAGTGTCCACAAGATTTTTTGAGGTGATCAAGGGCCATAACTCTGGCACTAATTATCGGAAATCGCTGAAAATCAATAGGCGTCTTCGTCTTATGACCTTAAACACTGTGTATAAATTTAAAGTCAATCGGATATTAACTTTGGCCTCTTGAGCGTCCACAAGATTTTTTGAAGTGATCAAGGGCCATAACTCTGGCACTAATTATCGGCAATCGCTGAAAATCAATAGGCTTCTTCGTCTTATGACCTTAAACACTGTGTATAAATTTAAAGTCAATCGGATATTAACTTTGGCCTCTAGAGGGTCCACAAGATTTTTTGAAGTGATCAAGGGCCATAACTCTGGCACTAATTATCGGAAATCGCTGAAAATCAATAGGCTTCTTCGTCTTATGACCTTAAACACTGTGTACAAATTTGAAGTCAATCGGATATTAACTTTGGCCTCTAGAGCGTCCACAAGATTTTTTGAAGTGATCAAGGGCCATAACTCTGGCACTAATTATCGGAAATCGCTGAAAATCAATAGGCTTCTTCGTCTCATGACCTTAAACACTGTGTATAAATTTAAAGTCAATCGGATATTAACTTTGACCTTTAGAGCGTCCACAAGATTTTTTGAGGTGATCAAGGGCCATAACTCTGGCACTAATTATCGGAAATGGCTGAAAATCAATAGGCTTCTTCGTCTTATGACCTTAAACACTGTGTATAAATTTGAAGTCAATCGGATATTAACTTTGGCCTCTAGAGCGTCCACAAGATTTTTTGAAGTGATCAAGGGCCATAACTCTGGCACTAATTATCGGAAATCGCTGAAAAACAATAGGCTTCTTTGTCTCATGACCTTAAACACACTGTATAAATTTAAAGTCAATCGGATATTAACTTTAGCCTGTAGAGCGTCCACAAGCAATTGTGGACGCCGGACCGATGGACGGACGGACCGACGGACGGACGGACGGACGGACGGACGGGGGCGACGACAATATACGACCACATTTCAATGTGGGCGTATAAAAAAAGGCGATTTTGCGTATAATCAGGGGCCATAATTCAGGAAGTTACGATCCGATATGCGCAAATATCGAAAGGAACCAAGATCTTTGGGTTATAACCATGAATTTCAAGTTTCATCAAAATCGAATCAAAATTGTGACCTCCACAGGGTCCACAACCTTGATATACCATTTTTTAACAGTATTCGCGTACTAACGGCGGCCATTTTGTATGGCAATTTTCGTCCGATTTTCCCGAAATTCGAACTCAACCTTCCTTAGGGTGTAACGGTGATATAATCAAACGGTTTTTTAAATCGAATAATAATTGTGACCTCCAGAGGGACCACAAGCTAAAAAGGGTGATTTTTCGGACAATCAGGGGCAATAATTCAGAAAATTACATTCCGATAGCCGCAAATATCGAAAGGAACCAAGATCTTTGGGTTACAAACATGCATGTCAAGTTTCATCAAAATCGGTTCAAAATTGTGACCTCTATAGGGTCCACAAGCTAAAAACGTGATTTTTCGTACAATCAGGGGCCATAATCCATGAAGTTTTGATCCGATACATGCCAATATCGAAAGGAACCGAGATCTTTTGGGGATAAACCTATATTTCAAGTTTCGTCAAAATCGGATAAGAATTGTGACCTGTAGAGAGTCCACAAACAAATTGTGGACGGACGGACGGACGGACAGGGGCGACGACATAATACGTCCACATGAAAATGTGGGCGTATAAAAACAGTTAAAAATCTTATTTATTGATTTACTGGTCTTATGCTTACAACAGAAAACACTACCTTGGACGTTCGAGGAAATCTCTGGCTCAATGCAAAAGTCGAGAAAGGAATGTATATAATATCGTGATTATCCAAACACTGTCTATATGACCATGACAGAAATCCATAACGTTATATTTATTCAAATTTCACAATCAAAAACACGGAAAGCATTTAATTTAAAAACGATCAATCGTTTATTACTAATGTAATACTATCACTAATAAATAATAATCCATCGTGACTGTAAACGTCATGGAGAGACTTGACAACCGAGCTAATAATCTTTAACCCAAATGTCTCGATACCATAATAAAACTACTCTTCATGATTTTCTGATAAAATAATATTTTATAACCTTTTCAAGCTCAACTTTCTAGATAAAACTGTCGAAATTGTCTGAATTTTTAGCAGGAACTATACTATGACCTGCGTTCGTGTTTTCAAGATTACAGGCGCAGACGGGCACGAGCGTGCAAACGCCCGTCAAAAACGATGCCCTAGTCAAGGATATACGAATCCAATGATTCCAACCGTACAGGTACAGTAGAATCTGCATTAAGGGCGTCGAGCAGTCTAAGATTCGCACTAACTTTTCAACGCCAATCTTATTAAGTCTTTGCAAACTTGTTCCACTTATAAAATAACTCAGAAAACTCTCGAAAGTCGCGTCGTTTTATGTGTAACAATGGAGATACGAGGCGGAGGAATAAAACTATTTATAGCAAACGAGACTGATTCCCTGACCTAGATCAGGTGTTGAATAAATTATGACGTCGTGCACGCCAGTCACGTGATCAACACAGACGCGGCTTCAACGGGAGTGGAAGAATGATGTCACGTGACCAGAAGGAATTCCCTGTATGACGCGATTATCCAGGTCTATTTATCTATCACGAAAGGAACATGACAGATTTTTTTTTTTATGGTCAAAGATTACTATTTTTTGAATGCATAACATGATTTAGAGTGCGGTGGAGTAGTGCAGTGAAGTAATTATTTACTTTTACATCCGAATTGTTGTATTTTAATACTTGTTGTCGACGTATTCAAAGAATTAACCCAAAATCGCAAAATCTCGTTTGAAGGTAAATAATGAACAACAATTTTAAAATACTTTGAGTTGGTATTTTTTAACGTTTTTGGTGTCGAAATGTAGCTTATAACCTCCACTTTCGATCTACTGGTGGGATTATCAATAAATCTTTTGAGCTTGTACTAATAGAATTTCCAAGAAAACGCATCGTTTTTTTGCGTTTCCATGGATACAAGACAAACCACAACCTATAGCCAAAAATTGACCAGTGTATTTTTGGGACTTGCTATTAGCATTGTTCATGCGAAATTTGATGAAAATATCTGCAGGCATAACTGAGAAAATTCTACTTTTGTTGTCATCAATACCCCTTTTTATCATGCTTTTGGGCCAAGTTTGGAACATAGTTGGTAAATAAAATTGGTATTTATTTGGTGATTAATATGTAGTTTATCACCCCAAATAACAAAAAATGTCATATCTTATCAACAAAAATTACAGTGCAAGCTTTAAAATTTGCATTTTAGACTACTCAACGCCCTTAAGCAGCCAGCCACCCATAGGAATTTTTACGACTGACCGGTTAACGGGAGTGGCCTCTTAATAAAATCTCGTGTTTTTTTGTGCTGACATCAATTATTATTACGCTTGGGTGCACGTATAACTTCCTTAAACTTGTCATTTTGTCCCAACCTTCAATACTACTGTCTATTGTTGTGATGCATTCGATAATATTTATCCATTTTTGTGAAGAAGTTGATGAATTAATTTTATTTATCAAATAAGCACATGAACCAAAAAACTACCTACCGATTCACAGGGAGTGTAACCCCTTATGTAATATTATAGGTGGCGCTAAAAAGGTCTATTTAACAACATAGCGGCTTTTAGTCGGTACTTTCAGTTTATTCTGAAATAATGTTCTGTTACGTGTGAAAACAATGATCAGGTTAGTCGTTTAATAAAACAAAAAATTATTTAACAAACAGATAATCCCAGGTTAATTGTTATTTTCACATGATCAGCGGGAGTTCATTTAATTTATTACTACTCACGGGATTAGCGGGGGTGTTACGAAGAGCGACAAGATGGTATCATTCAACAATGGCCGTTGAATGGGGGATGTTTTGTTAAATTTATTAGCAAAATAGTGATTGCTGGCCGCGTTAGAGGAGTGACCGTTGAATAAAGAGAAGAAACAATGCAATCGTTACATGGGGGAATTTATTGTGACCGCTTACAAGGAGATGTCGCTGAATAGGAGTGGCTGCTCATACAGATTCTCCTGTAGTTATAAAAAACCATGCACGGCCGAAAGAACACATGCACGGCCGAAAGAACACAAGCTTTTTAAAATGTTTTTTGTGCCTCCTTCATATAAATATTCTTGATTTAAATTAAATTCAACAATGGCCGTTGAATGGGGGATGTTTTGATAAATTTATTAGCAAAATAGTGACTGCTGGCCGCGTTAGAGGAGTGACTGTTGAATAAAGAGAAGAAACAATACAATGAGTGGCTGCTCATACAGATTCTCCTGTAGTTATAAAAAACCATGCACGGCCGAAAGAACACATGCAAGGCCGAAAGAACACAAGCTTTTTAA
Organism: Patella caerulea; assembly: GCA_036850965.1. NCBI lineage: Eukaryota > Metazoa > Mollusca > Gastropoda > Patellidae > Patella > Patella caerulea. The sequence goes on from JAZGQO010000011.1 coordinate 23,875,490, forward strand.
AATGTTTTTTGTGCCTCTTTCATATAAATATTCTTGATTTAAATAAAATATCAAAATCAATATACTGTAAGAGAACTTAGATCGGTACGTACCATTGATCTTTTAATATATCTAGGCAAATAGCCCCAGTAACTGAACTTATATTTGGATGCCATATTTTTGTTAGAAATTTTACCTGCAAATAGAAAGTTTTTTTTGCACAATATGTCACAAGAATTACATTATATAAGCTTATTTTAATGTAACATGTTAACCAATCAATTTATTTCAATCACTATTCATTTATATCAATATTCAATGTATCCCATTCAACATGTCCGATGTTTAGCCTTTATATAATTAATATAATCAAGCCAGACGTAAATTTAGACAAAAAATTAATTCAATGTAGCTATTTCTCTCGAACTCTCTCGTAATCTGGAAAAAACTAGTAACACTGTTGAATGTAGTTTTGAGTAAACAAGGGAAAACTGTTTTGTTAAGCTACTGAACATATATGTATAACCAATTAAAAATAGCCTACAGAATATTCTTTATGGTTGAATAAAAATAGCCACACCTTGAAAATAATTATATTGCAAAGCAGATTGTATTAGATATTATCTAATCCAGACCATAATCAACTTTCCATGTCATTGCTATCCTGCGATATTTACTGGACCTGAATACATTTGTGATGGATGATTTACATCAAAATGGATAATGGTTACTTTGTTTTTTATCGTACATGAAATTCAGTCGCTAATATCCCGGTTCAGGGTAAAGAAATTTTCAGCATATTCTCTTCACATTATTATTTTTTTTTTTGCTATAGTGAGAACTGTCAACTCCATCTAATCTCCCATAATGGCCCTTTAACATGTCCTTTGCAACAGTTAGGGTTTTGAGAAAAGATGGTGGATATTCTCTTATTTTTTAAATAACACATTTTCTACAATACATAATTGTAAGATAGTTCTAAATTGTTGAAATGGGAGAGTAATCAATTATTTATACTCACAATTGGGGGATTAAAAGGGTATGTTTCTGGTATCTTAATTTCTAAATGAAATTGGCCACCAGCATATGGTGTATCTGGAGGTCCTGCTATCTCTCCCCGTAACTCATTAAATGTATCATTTACCAATTCTACTTTTATATTACAAGCTGCAACCTGTTAAGAACAAAAATTCTATATATTTATTCTGAAGACATTTTCCCTGAAAAAGCAAAGGTGATAAACTGATATGTACAGTAATGAGAAACCTATAACCTATAGCTGAAATATGGACCAGTAAAATTGTACATTTAAAATGTGGGCGTATATAAATAAACACATAGAATTTTTAAAATATTAGTATTTCAACAGGATCATATACATGTAGTATGCAACTCAAATGCATTGCCTTGGGGATGATTACACTTTGTAATTTTATCCTTATTTGGCTAATTGGGAACATGCTATCTATCTCAGAGTGACTTGGTTGAATGCAGTGAATCAACTGAACATAAGTTAGGCTAATCACTAATACGCTGTCATCTCAGAATGACTTGGCTAAACGGAAGTCCAGGACGCCTACATGTAGAGGTACAAAATGTATATATGGTTTCACACATACACCTCTAGCTACACTCTAGGTTCCCAAATGAAGGAATCGTGCACACTAAAGAAACTTTGACAGACTTCGCAAAATGAAAGGTGTCAGTCAGTAGATACCTTAACTAAATATATACCAGTGGCGGTAATAATAAATAAGCTGAACTTAAAAATAAATGAAAAAGAATAATCCGTTTGGGATCTTAATTTGCCGGAACTGATCTAACATCCATTTAAGTCATTCCTTGTTTCATTATGTACCGGGGTATGTGGTATACTAATATACTATTCTATATGTATGTGATTGTTTTTCGGCAAAGAATTAGGCCTACTGTTGTGAAATCTAAAATGGATACCAGTACCGTAGTAAAGAAGATTTTGTGAAAAATAAATTGACTGGATATGTAAATTTAATGTGTTTATTGTTTCGATAACAGAAAATTTAATTTTGCTATCTGCTGAACGAAATAATTAAAGTAGTGGTAGTTATCAACTAATGTGGTGAGTTTTAGTGTTAGAATTTAGTAGTTAAAATAATAAAAGCATCGGTAAAGTTTCCCATACTCGCTCTAAATGCGTCCAAGGTTTTTAAATAACAAATATGGAAATTGTCAGGGACGTCTGTCCGTCTGCTCTTTGTTTTTCATTTGCATTGATGAACATGTTTGTAAAAGACGTCAACTTATTTTCTTTCTAAACACTAACACTGACTGAGTGAGTGCATGAGTGTCTGAATCGTCAATTGAATTGAATCAATGGGGTGGGATAATTGTACATCATTTCTCCTCCTTTAAATCCATTTTAAGGGAAATATACCTCGTCACTTTTGACAACTTCTTTGAATTCTCTTCTAATTCTAGCTTCAGCTATATTAGTCATTGTGTTACAATAAACTAAGTTACAAATAATATAAGTTCAGAAAGTAAGAATTATGTAGCATCTCTATACAACTTCCGGTCTTCGGGAGCTTGCGCAATGAAATACTTTCATGTACGGATTGGTTTTGGAATATGGGTTGACTTTTTGTACACAAATAATTCAATTTTTGTCCCCCGAATCGACCATTCGCACCCAGCCCAAACCATGTGATATTTTATATTTATTTTACTAGAGTACATTAAAATTTCTATAAAACATTTGATTAGAGCGAGACTTGCGTGGAGAATGATGTTCTACCAGCCTAAACTGATGTTAAGCCGAGAGTACTATTCGCGGAATCGGAGTTGGAATATTGAAAGCTAAAATTAAAATGGCAATCAAAATTCATTTGTCTTTCGGATCTTTAGAGCCCCATGTAAGAGCCCCATGTATAAGACTCTGCTCGACTAATGACTTATTGGCAAAACTCATTATCATTTCAAAAAATATCTAAAATGAAGACCTTGGTCCTGCTAATTTGTTTGGGTAATTGTCTTTGCTTTGGGGTTGTTTTTTTTTTTTTTTTTTGGGGGGGGGGGCAGTGGCGAATCCACAGTGTCCTATGTTTAAGGCTCTCGGCTCGACTAATGACTTATTGGCAAACACATTAGCCGTTGGTCCTATTTATTTGTTTGGGGTGTTTTGTTGGGTTTGTGTGTGTGTGTGGGGGGGGGGGGGCAGTGGCGAATGACTTAATTATTGGCAAAACAAATTAGACGTTGGTCCTATTTATTTGTTTGGGGTGTTTTGTTGTTTTTACCTGCAATAGACCGACTGGGCTCTTGAATAATGCATCTTAAAGTAGTGCCAGGCGATGGACAAACAGTTTAAGAAATCAAGAGGTGTTGGTTTAACCACCGCGAACGTCGCAATCAAGCCCTCCCCCCCCCCCCAAAAAAAAGGCCACCCCTTAGAGCTTCGAAATATATTCTGAGATCATGTACTAAATCTGAGCTTAGCGAAAACCCTCAAAATATTTTTGTTTACAAAGAAGACAGCGAGGCAAACGCAGCGATGCGATGAATATTTCTTTTGTATTTTTTAATTACATTTTCAAATATCCACAGTTGATTGAGCGCACCAATGTCTTGCGAACGTCCACGCACTCAAAACAGTCATTGTAAAAGAAAACTAACCGTGGCGTGTAGATATGTAGACCTCAATGTATTTTCTAAAGGTTTTATTTTATAACACGTCTGTGGCTATTTCAGAATGAGAAATATTTCGATATATAATCTGCCAGGAAATGGGCCATCGATTTAACCTTTTTACATACTATTCTAACTGGGACGGACATGAGATATCCCAGAGCCCCCATTCCCCACCACGCACACAAACCTTGATTTAGGCAACTCGGTGGAAAGCCCAGTCAATCAATTTCAATGTATGCCATCGCCATGCCGTTGAAAAAAAAAATGATGTGCCACTGCCAATGCGACAGGACGACTTACCCAATACTACCCGATACCACCCCATTTTACCACATATTACCCATAATGGTGCAAAGTAAGCATGTACCCAGGCGCGGATCCAGAGGGGGGGTTTGGGGGGTCCAAAACCCCCCCTGCTCAGCTACATAAAAAAAAGTAATGCCTTGCATCAATGAAATTACATCACAAAGTGATGCTACATCAGTATAAAAATGATTTCTCTGTTTAAAAAGCTCAGTTTGTATGTATGCCTATGTAATTTAGAGACGATGATGGCAGATTTCCGTAACAGAAACCTAGCAAACCCCCTCCTGCAAAAATTCCTGGATCCGCACCTGGTACCTGGATAAGTCTGACTAGTGGTGTGTCTGTGGAAAATAGCGCCAATACAAACAAGTACATGTATTGGAATTCCACCCCTTGTCTTTCACACAATTCTCTGATGTATAGAAACGATACTTTTAAATTTCAAAGATTTTTGTTTGTCAGGGAGTAATGTTTTTTTGAAGGAGGTGATTAAGACATGAGTATCGTAACCCCCCAAAAACTGAATTAACTATTCTGGGACCGGTTGTTCAAAGCCCCGTTGACTTTTAACGACTCGTTAACATGGAGTTAATGGATCGTTATCTGTAACGGAGTGACGGTCTTTTGCTGGTGGAAGCCCTGTTAACTTTAACATGTCGTTAACTTGTCGTAATATTTAGGTGTCGGGCTCCGCTATCTGTTTGACGATGGCATTAGTAGGCTTTCAGGCCGACGTATATAACGTATTCTATAGTTTTTTTTTACAGTGTTTTCTGTTATAAATTCTACAGTTATCTTTTTGTCTTTACTCAAGTTTTGTGAACAGACTGCACAGTCAGAGGCGAATTACCCTGTAGACCCGCAGTGAATATTCGCTTGGTCGCTACAATCACTGATAAGCATGACACCGACGAGGCTAAATAAGTACGGCATATTAACTTTTTTACTCCGACAAATTAAATTCTCAATCATTTTTTTGAGGTAAAAGAAAAATAAATAAAGACGTTTAAAGTATTTGGAGTTAAAACATATTTCCTATTTAGTGTAAATGGAGTCTGCAGTCAACGACGTGCTGTTGACACTCATCTGTTACAGAGTTAATTCGTAAGTAATTCTCTGTGAAACAGATTGCCTCTGGACAAGTAAAATAGGATGTAATGGATAATCTACACAACAGGTAAGCCACTAAAACATCTAGTACTTAGAATAAGGCTATTATTTATTTTCTGGAGCTACCAAGCCAGCAAGATTGTTATTGCCCCTTTAACCCACATAAAAGTGCTCTAAATCTCATCGACGACGATGCAATTTTTCAAAACTTTCTTGGGAATGACCCAAAACCGTCTTTTAATAGGCCCTTCCGACCCCTTAATTAGCACCTGTTTGCTGTTGAGACAGAGAGAGGTAATTAGCTAATCACGGCATATTTTGGCATTGCATCGCATATCATGGTGAAAATTGGAACTTCTCATTCGAAATGGAATGCGAAATGTCTCAAGCAAATCGATCTCTTCGTTCAATTTTTAGTTTTAACCTGTAAACACGATACAGAACATTAGTGAATGGGAGTTTGGAACTTGGTTTTATGGCTTGCAGCCAGGCCCAGGACTTCAGATTTGATCATTAAGCAAAATAAGCTCGTGCATAGGGCATCATTGGAATGGGGGCAAAACAGAATGTCTGTTTTATTTGATGCCAAATTTAAATGTTTTAAAATTAAAAAATATCTGTTATTTTTGTCTTTTTTAGTGTTTTATCGCAATTAGTAATAACGTGTATAAAACCCCAGAAAAACTCGAGGGTCACATGGATAACTTTATAATGACATCGTAGACTCGGTTGTCTCAAACAGATTGCGATTGTCTACATTATAGCGAACTTTGATTCCAATTATTTTATTCCAACCCGGCCATTTCTCATCTTGGTAAAGAGGATCGGATCAAACAGTTATTCGATAACCTCACTTAAAGCGGGAATTTCATATTTTCTAAGAAAGTCAAAACATATTTATTTCTATCATATATGTTCTATGTCTTTTGCTCAAACTCTAAAGGTTATCAAACTGTGATATTGTTTTTATTTATGCATATACAAATTTGTGATATGATTTAGCTGGTGTCGAAAGAATCATCATTTTGCTTGGCGCAATACAGCCCGGTTGGAGCTGCCGGTGCCATAAAACAACATTTCATTTCTTTTCTTTAACAAGGTAGGACTGTTAATAGATTTAGGGCTTTATAACTTAAAAATATGAAAATGCAACTTTAAGATGGACGTAACAGACTTTGGACATTACTTATATAATCCTAGCTTATTTTTGATCTGTGATCAAAATGCGCGGACCGCCGAGACGGATTTTGGCGGGGTATTTTCCCCATAATTTCAACCATCAAAATCCTTCCCACAAATCTTTTTCTTTTTTGACGGGCTTCTGTAATGGAATGACTGGATAATCGAATACGTATATCCCGCGAAAGGGCTTGATGCCAGAAAAGAAATTGAGGACGTTGACTGGTGATATAAATCACGATAAAATGCCTAATATCAAAGTATTTAGTGGCACTACACATCCCGATTTAGCGGCAAAGATATGTGAGAGACTGGGTATTGAGCCAAGCAAGGTGGTCACAAAGAAATTCAGCAATGGCGAGTGTTGGTGAGATTGGTGTTAATTTATTTTAGTTGACCAGTTTCGTCCATGCGTGATGCCAGTATTTACTGTACGTAGAGGAGGGTATAAAGGGAGACAGTCACTTGTGCGTTTACCATAAAATTACGTAGTTCTTTGTTTTATCGAATTATAACATGCCACGAAGAGGGGATTATGTAATAATAATAAATTTGATTCATAAGGGTTGAAAATTAGGCCAATGGCCTTTCTTACATTTTGCCCTTTAATAAACAATTAGAACATAATATGTACATTAATAGATAGAAAAGAGATGCATTTATACATGAAAAATATATATTATAAATATAATATATAAATATACACACAAAAAAGCAACAAATTTAAAATAAAAAAATAAGAAAAATAAAAATTTGAACATTTACAGATATACATTTTTGGCACATAAAAGGTGAAACATGGCATTAAAGAGGATTGACTGTGACAATTTTATAATTAATATATGCAGCAATGAATATGAAGATTGTATATAAGGTTAATTAAATTGGGTCGAAGGCGGTAATCAATTTTCATTTAGATATTTAATTAGTTTGGCGCGGAAGGTGTTGCCGGATTTCAGATGTTTGAGAGAACATGGTAATCTATTCCATAGGCGTGATCCACAGAATTTAATACTATTTTTGACTACACTAAGATTTGGTCTTAATACAATCAGTCGTTTATTAATGTTAGAGTAAGGGGTGGAATTAGATAACAGTGTTTCGGAGAGGTAGTTTGGGCATTGCTGGTTTGTAATTTTGTGCAAGAGCATGTATTTATTTAAAAGTTGCCTGTTTTCCACATTCAAGACATTAATATTGTCATTATTGGCTGCATCATAAATTTCGGCTGTGTGTCGAACATCAAGAATAAGTTTAAGAGCTGAATTTTGTTGGTGTTGAAGTAAGTCTGAAAAATGTTTATCAGAGCTGTCCCATATAGGTGAACAGTAATCAAAATAGGGTTGAATATTTGATTTGTAGAACAAAGACAGAAATTTAATAGGTAGAAGTTGTTTTAATTTGCGAAGTTGAAATAATTTTTGGTTAATAATTTTTGAAACATATTTAACATGTTCATTCCACTGAAGATGGTTATCAATGATTACGCCTAGTAGTTTGAAGTTTGAGACATTTTCTATAATTGAGTTATTGATAGTTATAGACAGGATAGGCTGGATATGTTTTCTTTTCCGTTTAGTCGTAATTACCATACATTTAGTGTTTTTTTTTCATTAACAAGCATAAGGTTAATTTGGCAGTCCAAAATACATGTACATTGATTGCGCACCTGTACAATTCATAAAAAACAAAAAAATTTTATTTGATCAAATTAAAATTTAAAGATGCATTCCCTCGAAAGTATTTATAGGGTAATTACTTTTCAATAAATAATACATATCGCAAATTTAATATCGAAAATAGGCACCCCATCTCATTACTATTTAAGAAATATCTATTCTATTGCCGATAGAGTACAGCACCACATTGGAATAGTTCAAACTAGTCTGTAAGTTAAGTTGCAACTTTAGTCTACATCCAAAGTCTATAAATGAAAGAGATGTACCCCTAATGAGCCCTGGAAATAAAGGTTTTAGATGTACATGTACCTAATGAAATAGTGCCTGACATTTTCAACTTAGTGGCGGATATGTATTTATATACTGTACTATCATTATAAAAAGACAAATCAGTTCCGGACAAAATGACAGACACCAGAGGCTTTGTACCTTCCAACACCTGAATCTGTGCCTGACATTGTCAGTGACAGTTGCCTTATTTCCAGGCTTGCTAATTGACAGTCTTGTTGGACATCCATTTGTTTTGAATGAATGACATAGGGAATGCTTGGATTTGTTGATCGATCAATGAATGGTAAGCGGTTATGAGAACAGTGAGAGACTTAAACATACTGCAGACTTTGCAATTACCAGGCTGACAAAGAAGTTGATCGTCGAAATAATTAAATCTGACCAGATTGCTGTCAATGGGACTGACTTGCGAACCTTGACGAAAAATTTACAGCTGGAAAATGCAATCTCAGGCACCAGTTGTTGAGATAAATAGAGCTGACCAGATACCGGATGTCGTGTAATCAACTAGTTTATCTGACCAGACAGGAACTTGTGAAACAAATGGACTTGCGAGTGTCAACACCCACGAAAATTTTTAAAAATAGACTGCCAGATAAATATAGAGCTTACAAATACTGAACCAGTTCACTAGTTTATTAGACCAGAAAGGAAAGTGTCAAGCGAACAGCGAGTGAATCGAAGTGAATGAATATTCTTTCCACATTGAACCCGGACAGAAATATGGGGATCATAAAAAGTACTTCTCAAGTGGTTTACATGTTATTGTTTATAATAGATTTACAGCAGGACCGATGGGTTCGTAAGAAATCCGTCAGGCTCTACAACATGCAAGTTTATGACTGAGTGGAAATCTGGGATTTAACCACTGTAGGAAAGTATTAGTATTAATTAACGAAACATCCCAAATATTTATTTAATTAAGATGATTTGGTAGGGGTGGAGGGGGAGAAAACAGACGGCGAGACCAGATTTATGGAAAAGCAAATGATTTCTGATAAGTGCCAAGAAGTTATTGCCCTTGATCCTTTAAAAGAAAAGAGTAAAGACAAAAGTTATAATCTGATCTAGTTATTGGAATTTTGCAGAGCAGCTGTTATTTGTTTATATTAAGAAAGTGATTAGAACTAAAGGAAGAAAACTTGTTGTGGAATGACCTATTTTGGCATTTGCCTGATTAGTGATTCACAAGTGCTGAAAAGTGAAAGATGTTTATTTATATAATGTTAATCTTTTTACAAGAGTCGCCTTATTTCCAAATAGCATTTCAGTTAGTGATATCGCCTCTAATAATTCAATTAGACATCTCAAGTTTCACAGATTATTGTGTGGAAGGTAGAGATTGAACTGAATAATACATATTGAAGTCGAATGGAGTTAATCCCCTTATTTCACCTTGTCTCCCCTAATAGATAGTTGTGAAAGAAAACATACTGTTGGATTTAATTTCTGGGTTAGTTAGAGAGATAATGTCTCTTTAAATTCCTTCATTATTGATTTCAGTGTGGAGGTTGGTGAATCTGTTCGAGGAGAAGATGTATATATTGTACAGAGTGGATGTCATGAAGTTAATGATATGCTTATGGAATTGCTGATTATGATCAATGCTTGTAAAATAGCTTCAGCTTGTCGAGTTACTGCTGTCATTCCGTGTTTTCCATATGCACGTCAAGACAAAAAAGACAAGGTAATTTTTGTTGGATAATTTCAGTAAGCCCAATATAACATATTATTTATTTGTTATTTACATTTTCAATAGACAGTAACCATTATCAGTAATTCCAAATCCTTAATATAACAGCAGAAACAGATACATGTAAGTAACTTTCAGGCTAATGTTGTCTGGGTTGTTTTTTTTTCAGTCAGTAAAAACACATTAGTGTACGATTGTGCACTAATTTTGTTGATCATAATATAGTAGTAGACTGTGAGACTGGAATACGAAAATATCTAGGTGTTGCAAAGTCTTGCATCAGAAAAATTGTAACAGGTTGCATGAATTTGTAAACACTTGAAGATATAAAAATATTGTCTTAGATTTATGAGCATTATTTCTGCTCAAAATATTTTATTTGGACAAGTAATATATTTATACACCTATGTGCATTACTGTGAGTGGATTTTTTTCACATTTGTAATTGTTAATATAGTCTTGATCGCAAAAATCTGAATTGCATAATTTTTCTCACACTCACCACTGTTTATTAGCGGGTCTAGTTAAATTCTAATAGACTGTCAATATTTTGCAAGCAAACTTTCTTTTATAGGCTATTTTTGGACTTTTGCATGCAATGTTTTTAATTAAATTAGGGTTGTCACGATTACAGAATTCTTGAATCGGTTAATCGGCCAGCCAAAAATCGTATCGGTGCCGATTAATCGGATGCCGTATAAATTCCATAATGTCAATCAATGTACGGCGTTCCGAGGTTTTTTTTCATGTGATTGTTTGTTGATAAGTAAATTATAAAATGATGTATCAACAACGAATAGCTGATTGTGTATTATTAATAATTGTAGTACATTTATTTCAGTTTATACTAAAGATATGTCGGAATAAATCGTTTAATTTGACAATAAACAGCATTTACGTTAAGTCATCAGTTTTGATATTCAGTTACGAGGTTGACCTAAGTAAGATATTCCCGTGTTCTGACTTACCCCTACGGCTTTAACTGCTAATTAAAAGTCCAATACTGGCTATAGATTACAATTCACCTGTACAACAATTCCCTTACATGATATTTAAACATATATAGCGATAATCATATTGACGAAAAACAACGAGAGAAGCCGCTAAAGACGGTACAAATAGAAAAAAACAAAAAACACGTGACATTTAAAAAGACGGAAACATATGACGAGGGGGGCGAATAGAAGATCCTCCTAATTAGCAATGTTAGGAACTCGTTTATTAGTTGTCTCGTATGCAGTAACGGCACATTTTGATTGTGAATTTAATAATAAATTACAACTGGATTTAAAATTAATTTATACTGGAGAAATTTCTGAGGAAATCGTTCGATTATATAGTTGGAGAATCGTTTTCTTCTTTATAAAACGGAATTTCAATAAAATTACATTGCTAGTTTATCACTCGTAAAAAGGCACAGCCAACTTCCCCGTCTCGTGCGGCATGCTTTCAAACCATGCCTAAGATATTATCATGTCTGTTATTGTCCGTTGTTGACAACTATTTCCCGCCAATATCAACTATTTTACAAATTTCGTAGTAAGCCATACCTAATATGGTAGGCGAAGAATCCCATGCTATATTGAAATCGTGCCACTGTATTAATTTGCGTCTTGAAAGACGTAGTTTTCGTATGGTTTTTAATACGCAGCATTGTGTTTAGCAGAGAGTAAAAGTCAAAATTTATATGTATTTGTATAAATATAAATTGGATGAAACGACTACCGATTTTTCAAAGTGTGAATCGGTTTGAGCTAGAAACCGAATCGACTACGACTAAACCGATTAATCGTGACAACCCTAAATTAAATATGCATTATGCAAGAGGTAAACCTACCTATTGTAGGTCTTTCTTTAGGGTGAAACGTTTTATAAACTATTCATTAGACATTTGTTAACATGTAAAGACCATAATGGAATCTCGATGCCTATTTATCTGTCTAATTTTCATTGGATTTGAATCCGATCTGCTGTTCAATGTCTATTTAATAAATGCAAAAAAGGACAATTGAGATTTTTATACGCCCACATTTTTATGTGGACGTATATTGTCGTCGCCCCTGTCCGTCCGGACGTCCGTCCGTCCACAATTTGTTTGTGGACCCTCTACAGGTCACAATTCTTATCCGATTTTGACGAAACTTGAAATATAGGTTTATCCCCAAAAGATCTCGGCTGCTTTCGATATTGGCATGTATCGGATGAAAACTTCATGGATTATGGCCCCTGATTGTACGAAAAATCACGTTTTTAGCTTGTGGACCCTATAGAGGTCACAATTTTGAACCGATTTTGATGAAACTTGACATGCATGTTTATAACCCAAAGATCTTGGTTCCTTTCGATATTTGCGCCTATCGGAATGTAATTTCCTGAATTATGGCCCCTGATTGTCCGAAAAATCACCCTTTTTAGCTTGTGGTCCCTCTGGAGGTCACAATTATTATCCGATTTAAAAAACCGTTTGATTATATCACCGTTACACCCTAAGGAAGGTTGAGTTCGAATTTCGGGAAAATCGGACCAAAATTGCCATACAAAATGGCCGCCGTTTGTACGCGAATACTGTTAAAAAATGGTATATCAAGGTTGTGGACCCTGTAGAAGTCACATTTTTTATTCGATTTTGATGAAACTTGAAATTCATAGTTATAACCCAAAGATCTTGGTTCCTTTCGATATTTGCGCATATACGCAAAATCGCCTTATTTTAGCTTGTGGTACCTCTGGTGGTAACAATTATTATCCGATTTAATAAAACGGTTGATTATATTACCGTTACACCGTAAGGAAGGTTGAGTTCGAATTTCGGAAGGTTGAGTTCGAATTTCGGGAAAATCGGACCAAAATTGCCATACAAAATGGCCGCCGTTTGTACGCGAATACTGTTAAGAAATTGTATATCATGGTTGTGGACCCTGTAGAGGTCACAATTTTAATTCGATTTTGATGAAACTTGAAATGCATGGTTATAACCCAAAGATCTTGGTTCCTTTCGATATTTGCGCATATCAGATCGTAACTTCCTGAATTATGGCCCCTGATTGTCCGAAAAATCGCCTATGGTCCCTCTGGAGGTCACAATTATTATCCGATTTGAAAAAACGTTTGACTCTATCACCGTTACACCCTACGGAAGGTTGAGTTTGAATTTCAAGAAAATTGGACCATAATTGCCAGAAAAAATGGACGCCGTTTGTACGCGAACAGTGTAAAAATATGGTATGTCAAAGTTGTGGACCCTGTAGAGGTGACAATTTTAATTCGATTTTGATGAAACCTGAAATGCTTGTTTATAACCGAAAGATCTTTATTCTTTTCGATATTTGCGCATATCAAATTGTAACTTAATGAATTATGGCCTTTGATTGAAGGAAAAATCACTTTCGGTATTGCTTGTTCTCTGTCTATCTCGAACAATTATTATCTGATTTTAAAAAAAACTCTGATTATATTACTGTTGCACCGTAAGGAAGGTTGAGTTCGAATTTCGTGAAAATCGTACCAAAATTGCAGGACGAAATGGTCACCGTTTGTACGCGAATAGTGTAAAAATATGGTATATCATGGTTGTGGACTCCTACAGGTCACAATTCTTATCCGATTTTGACGAAAAGTAACATTTCTAGGTTGTGTACCATCAAACCATAATCATTGTCGGCTTCGAATTTCATGAATATCAGACTGGAACTGACCAACAAAATGGCTGCTCCCAATACAGTATGAAATACAGGACTTAATGATGTAGGAAAAATCACTTTCGGTATTGCTTGTTCTCTATCCATCTCTCAAAAATGTGGGCGTATCCTGCCTGGCAGTGCCAGCCTATCTTTTAAATTATCATGGCAGCAGTAACGATGACAACCAAGACTACAGAGTCATCAGTCTGGCGTCCACAGTTTCTTGTGGAAGCTCACTGCGCTAAAGTTAATGTCCAGTTATACACAATGTTTAAAGTGCCAATCCCGATAACTTTTTGGGGAATAAAACTGCTTAATTTTGTGTTAAAATCCTTTAAAATCCATAACCTGAGGCCCACCTACTAACCCGATATATGTGATACGCTTGTAAATAACTTAAACCTGACAGTCTTCATCTGGAAATGGAGAACGTTTTATTATACAGTATCTGTATATAACCAGACTTTTTTCTATAAAAATAATATGTAGGTGAAATTTACCCTTTGTTATCAAGTACAGGGCATGGGTCATTCACTGTATAGACCTCTCAAGAAACATTAATCGATTATCAGGTCACCCAATGAAAAAATTGACCCGAAATCTTAAAAGGGTTACGTGTCCGGATAAGCAGTGTTGACGTTCACGTCCAAACTACTCAATATTTTGAGCTGAAATTTTGAGACAAGGTAAATACACCATGCCACTATATTTTGGTCCATAAATTTCATAAATACTCGGACTTTAATTTTTGAGACTCTGTTCTTATCGGGATTGTCCCTTTAAGATCATGAGACAAAGAATCCCATTGACTTTCAATGATTTCTGATAATTACTGCCAGAGTTATGAATTACCATTAATCACTCTATAAAATCTTGTGTATGCTCTGAAGGCTAAAGTTAATATCTGATTGACTTTAAATATATATATATACAATATATCATGAGATAAAGAATCCTTTTGATTTTCAACAATTTTTTGATAATTAAAAAATTACTGCCCTTGAACACTCTAATAAAAAACCTTATGGCTAAAATTAATATCTGATTGAATTTAAATTTATAGACAGTGTTTAGGGTCATGAGACAAAGAAGTCATATTGATTTTCAATGATTTCCAATGATTATGCCTATTGATTTTAAATGTTTTATTTGCCAAGGGTTTTTTTTACTTGTAAATGTGTTCATTTCTGACAAAAGAAAACAATTTGTGACAACCTTTGCTGACTCCCTTACGACTTAGCTACAGGGTCCGTATGTTTCGGTGCCTGGCAACCTATCTTTAGCTATTGATATAGTGAGAACTGCCAACTCTTTATCTAATCTTCTATAATGTATCTTTAAGTAAAAAGACACCACTTGTTTACAAAATACGTGTAGCCTACACAAGTCAATTTTCAAATGCACATTCTAAAGTACTTGTAGAATAATATGTTTAGATTTCAAGATAAGGGTTAAAATCATAAACAATGTGAATAATCATAAGAATTAGATACACATGCAGGTATTGTGATTTATACTTGTCAGAGGTCTCTACAATAGGCTGAGCCTTATCCGTTATAGGTTAAAATTTAGGTTAAAATGATATAGATGTTGTAGCAAAAATATTGCAAGCTTTTGTTTATGTTCAATGACCTTTTGAACTTTAATCATTCAACATTGCAAACCATTTGTTTACAGTTGTTATGTTAACAGTTGACATTTAATTTCAGTAAGGTCATAAACCTGAGTACGATAATTAATTTACATTTTAGAGTTATACTGAATTCTATTTAATAAAAAGAATTTGAGATAATAATATTGGAGATAAAGGGTATTTGATTGGGTGATATTGCAAAATCTTTGCACTTCTAACTGGGAAGTGACAACATAGTCATTGAGATGGGATGAAAACTGAGTTATTGTGTGCACATTGACTTGCACTTAAAAATAAAATTTCACTGGCTACATCCCTGGTCATCATTAGCTTATTTGGAGCTGAAAATAGCATGATTAACCCCTTATATCATTAAATTCATGAAATTCCACCATTGAATTAAAATCCTTAACTCAGGGGGCAGATCCAGACCCCCTCCCCATTCTCAGCCACAAACAAGATTTGTATAACAACACTTTGGTGAGAAAAGTGTCATGGTCATGTGCTTTTTCTTATATTCAGATGATGGGATGGGATTGGGATGGGCATTCAAATCATGAGATTATGATATAGACATAGTGATATCACATTTAATGCTTTGCATTGATGAAACTGAATCAGAATGTGATCCTATTAATTCATTATAAAAATTGACGTCAAACGGTGTTTTGGATTTCTCTCTTTAAATAGCTCAGTGTGTGTGTATGCCTACGTAATTTGGAGACAATGAACCTTGAAAACCCTCTCCTGCAAAAATCCTGGATCCCTCCCTGAAATCTCAAGTTAAATTTAGCTGTTAGCCAGACATTAACAATAATATATGTTACAGAGAATGATTGATTAGTTGTGTTTTGGTCATGATATAACCTGTCATTTATTTTGTCTGTCAGTACAGTAGTTGATGTCATTACTGGAATCAATAATACTAATCAGTGTAGATAGAGTCTTATTACTTCTTGTTAAATATATTTCTTCTTTGATAAGCCAAATAGATCAATTTATAGGTACATGTAGGTTTTGTGAGGGGGTCTGTTGTTTGTAATTAACTGAATGTTTTATTCCATTAGCTTCATTCTTCTACATGGTACTATAGTTTTATAGTGGGAATTAAATACAAGGCTTTATAATAAAATTTTCAATCGGCCTTATACTTCACTTTAAATACAGCTATCGAATAGTTGATATTTAATAATACACCCATGATTTATTTTGTCAATGTTTTGAAACTAAACTAAAGTTTCAGATATTTTCTCAAACTATTAGTAAAATAAAAAAAATTGAATTGCATTTTGATTTCCACATCGTTGATTGTATATCCAAACATAATAAATATACAATTTATAATGAAATATTTAGTTAAATGTTTTTAACATTGGAATATTTCAGAGTCGTGCCCCTATATCAGCTAAACTTGTGGCTAATATGATAACGGTGTCAGGCGCTGATCATATCATTACAATGGATCTACATGCTTCACAAATTCAGGTCAGTAAACTATTTTGTTGGAGTCACTTCAAATCTGCTGTGAATTGGGTTTGGATATTTGACCATTGTTAATCAAAACTTTCAAAAGTTATTATATTATAAATTATACATGTATATGCATGATTTGAATTAATAATACAAAATTTCATCAAGAGTTAAGGCCCTTTTTCAGTTTGAAGATCCTTTAAACGATGCAAATTATGATATGATCTGTATGAAATTGTCTAGTAAATCTCCCTTCCCCCATTACCTACAAAAGAAAAAATATGCGACAGCCCTTGTTTTCCACTCGGACAATATAGCTGCAGTCGTTGTATGTTTCGTTTCCTGGCAGCCTATCTTATTTTTCCTTTTCAGGGTTTTTTCGATATCCCAGTAGACAATTTATATGCCGAGCCCGCAGTATTAAAATGGATAAAGGAGAACATACCTGATTGGAGAAATTGTTGTATAGTATCACCGGATGCAGGAGGGGCCAAAAGGTTTGTCTAGGGAGGCCATATAATCACCATTTAACACATATTATTCACACAATATCCCTGTCATTGATGGTAAATAATAATAATTTCATTCATTAACAAATCAGAACATATACTTTAAAAACCTACAGTTAGAAAAAAGACAATGAAATTCATTTAATTGAATAAAAACATAAATTTTGATTCAATTAAATACTGTGTTAAAAAGTTTTAAGTTTCTTAGTGAAAGATGAAATGTTGTCTATGAGATCAACTGTATTATTTTATTTTAATAAGAGATATTTATTTTTTATTTAACAGAGTTACATCTATAGCAGATAGATTAAATGTAGATTTCGCTTTGATTCATAAAGAAAGAAAGAAGGCGAATGAAGTAGCGTCCATGGTATTAGTTGGTGATGTCACCAATAGAATAGCTATTTTAGTAGATGATATGGCAGATACATGTGGAACTGTTTGTCATGCAGCAGAAAAGTATGTGTTTCATTTGATAAGTCATTGTAGGCCTATTGCTGCAATAGTATTGCATGACATCTAATACAATGTTTATCACTTTTTGTTGAGGTTGGAATATGCAGCCATTTAGTGTCTCGATAATTATATCAGTGTTTAACATGCTATTTTTGTAAATTGTATATGAAATCTCTTTATTTTAAGGTTATTGGAAGCAGGAGCTCTTAAAGTTTACGCCATTTGTACTCATGGAATATTTTCTGGTCCAGCCATTACTCGTATCAATAATTCAATGCTGGAATCTGTTGTTATCACCAATACAATTCCTCAAGAAGAACAAATGAAACGGGCTCCAAAAATCCAGGTATATATGATACAAGACTCTTGTTAGTATTGAAAATATAATTATATTTGGCTGGAAGGATTTGTGTATAGTCAAAGGCTTTATCGATTTTGTATTTACAGACTGCTTAATAGTAGGGTCTATATATCGGCTTATTTGAATACTTCAGAAAAAGTATTTGGTCTGATATTTTCTGCATCTTTGCTATCTTGAGGATACTCTTGCTTTAGAAATAATGGTTATCTTGAATGAAGTGTCTTTCATCAGAAAAATGTATTGTTCGATGTGTGTGAAAATAAGACAAACCTTTTTCAGTAGTATTTTGGTAAAGTTATTTATATCTATTGTACATAACAGATAATTAGCACAGTAACACATTTAGTTGTAGATAGAATTATATCTAATTTTCCAGTATGTAAATAGTAGCTAGGTTATATACATAGTGTAATGGTAGAGTGGTCCATGGCTTCAAATATTTCCCTAATAAAAGTTGAACCTGCTACATACCTGAATGTTGCATCTCAGATAAAAAATTCTCCAAAGATTGCACATGTGTTGACTTTTGATTGGAATGTTGATGAATAAAGTTCTGTCAGGTCGGCTTCATTATAAATGTTAAAATTAACTCCAAAATATCGTCAGTTTGTTTGTTGTATAACGACATTGGACCACTCTAGTAATAGTACAAGTTTATAAAAATAATATTTTTAAGTACCGGTATTCTTCCCTTTTGTTGTGTTTCCTCTTAAATAGTAGTTATTAAAATAACAGTTAAACTAGCTTCATCTTCATCAATTGGGGAAAATTTTGATTTTCTTGTCAGCCAGACACAAAGCTATTTCTGGTACTAAATTGACAGAATTATGTCACAAATAGTCACATACAAAAATATGTTTGTTACATTTGTTCATCAAAATGGCATCTTGCTGTGTGTGTTCGCATACTATGTTTTTGTATTGACAAATTTGAGAAATGTTTACTATCATCTAAAGGATGGTAAGCTCTATCCAGGACATATTTTGGATTGTTGATTAAGATTAATGAAGATAATTCTAGATAGTAACCTCCCTTTGTTTAAATAATTTGATCCCATGATATAACGAAAATGTTGTGATCCCTAAACTCTCACTTCCTTGAAAATGCATGGAATTTAAGTATCTGTATGTGCGGCTCACTTTCTGTGGTTCAATTTTATTCAAGTAAATGACTTCTTTTCACTCTTTTTTTTTTAATGGCTGTGCTGTCTTTTATTTCAGTGTATTGATATCTCGTCGATATTAGCTGAAGCCATGCGAAGGACTCATAACGGCGAATCTGTCTCTTACCTATTTTCCAATGTGCCTTTGTAGCTGGAACTCTAGGTGTGTTAGAATGTGCATGTTTCTGTTGAGTTTCAACATCTTGTTCATAGATTCAACCTTGGTGTCAAAATATTATTGACAAGTCCTATAGCATGGTGTGAAATACTTCAGTTATTCTGTGTTTACTTTGTTCAATATCCTATATCCCCCTCATTCTTTTTTTTTTGTTCGTCTCTCCATTTAGTCTTTGAACCAAACTTTTAAATTATATTACTGTAGTCCTCTGTGGGAACCTGAGCTCAGCTTTTTTGACCGTCTATGCTTTCATATAAATTCTTGCTTACTTTCTTCAATCACATTTTAAAATGGTAAATAAACTTGAATTTAGCTGTATGACAATTAGTATTCTTGTTGTTAAGATTAGATATTTTTTTAACTTTATAGAAAAAGAAATTTTTAGCAATTTTGAATTTGTGATAGATGTAATGTTTAGCTGTGGAGAACTACAGATTTAGTTCATAAGCATCCTAGATTTTGTGTCCCATGCTCTGCTTTAGCTTAATGTGTGTTTTCAGATACCATTGATATGTTATTATAGCTGTTACTATATTTATGATTACTACTTTATTCTGTATAATAATTAATATAGATGTTTGACTTTAAAAATAATTGGTATCTTGTTTGACTAGGAACATCTTTGATTGCTTGTTTATGGAACTGTATTTAATGATATATATATATATATGTTTGTAAAATTGAAATGTAAACAATTATTTATTACAAGGATTGATATACTGGTATTTTGATACATTCAAACAATTGCATGAATATTTTAGGTCTTCTCCTAAATAGTGTTTATACACCTTTATTAGCCCTGTAGTTTGTGGATCTGCAAATATTTTTGTGCATTTCTAATCTCCATATTTATACATCCATGCTGAAATGTGTTTGTGTATCATCTGTGGATGCTATAGTGAAATTTATACAAAGTGTTTATGTTCATGGGATGCAGAAGTTTATTTATTTACAACAATATCCAATAAGAGTTATTTTAGAAAATATAAGAGTCTGTGTTATCATCCTACTTACTATAAATTTATACACGGCCTTCACACTGGGAAAAACAAGAATCCATTAGAATTTTTATTGATTTCTGATAATTACTTAAAGGGTTGTTTTATTTCATTCTTGATCAATTTTTGTTCGCATTAAAATCCAATGGTTTTTACCTACAAAAGAAAAAATTATGCAGCAACTTTTGTTGACTGCTCAGAATACTTGGTTGCTGTGGCCATATGTTTGGTTGCTTGGCAACTTATCTTCGGACATAAGAAAGATTGAAGGTATTAGAAAATACATGACCAAGTGAATTAGTGACATTAGTTTTGATTTGTATAATAGTACTGAATACCGGTATACAAGATTGTCTCTAGTTGATTGCATGTTACAGTCTGATCTAATTAATTTCACTTTCAGTTTGCTCATACCATGCGCAGCTAATTAGCCATCTTTATTCTTTTTTCCTCCAGTATTTTTTTATTTCAGCTGTAAAGTATTATTCGTTTATCATTGCCAATTGGGAACCGCAGGCAACAAATTTCCCTGCCTTGTTAGCTGCTTATTTGGGTTATATTTAAAATAAAAAGTTTTCAATAAGAAAAAAACACATTTGCACAGGATTATCCAGTTTAAAAGTTGAATAGAACTATTAAGTCACAGATGGTCTGTGTCTGCTTTTGAAAAGATTTACTACTGTAGTTGCCTATGATATCTATACTGAAATTGTCCCAGTTACGTCAGTTTGGGGGTTTGTTGGATCGCAAGGTTTATTTTGTTTTTGCCACTGACCACATATTGTAAACTTGATATGTCCAAGATAAATATGTCCACTTAAGCAAGTAATAACCACTGATATTGAAACCTATTTAACCAATAAATTCAGGGCTTTTTTTATTTTAACTTGATAGCTGCATTCTGTTTATTTGTAGTACCACAAATTATTCATTCTTTTAAACTAAACTTCTGACATCTGTGAATAAAAAAGTTTATTTTTTCTTTTTGTGTCAGCTCACCCCTCCCTTCATCCTCATAGCTTTCCTTTATTCAGTGTGTACTTCATACACATATACTAGTAATTAATGAAACCCCTTTTAATTATTCTGTTCTTGCTAACAAAAATAAGGTCCTACAATCTACTAGCAGTCGACAAATTAAGAATTTACTCTTACTATTTATCATACACCGTCATTTAAATGTGGTTTTAAATTGTCGTTACCCCATCTGTCATCCATGTGGACACTCTGAAGGGTAAAGTCATCATCGAATTGACCTTATACAGTGTTAATTTTCATATGATGAAGAATCCTGTAGATTTCTGATGATTGGTTTATTTTCAATGCTTTCCAATAATTACTGTCATAGTTATGGATTTTGGTCAATTTGAACAATCTTGTGGACACCCTGGCGACGAAAGTTATCACCAGAAATGCTTCTTGGGTTGTTACTGTTCAACAGTTTTTGGGAATGTTTACAATTACAACATTCTGATGACTTAGTTGCTGTGAGCGTATGTTAAATTTGCTGTCCATATCAATTTCAGCTGCACTGTATAAATAACATTAAATATTTAAAAAAAAAAAAAAAATTGTTCAGAGGTCAGCAGAAGGTTAATAGAAATTGGCGAAATTATTGTTTTTGTCAGGTTTTTTTCCTGGATCTTAGGACAGGACTTTATCTCTTTATTATGTTAAATTATTTTGGATATAATGTAGTTGAAAATGGAATCGGTCTCTACCAGAATCCTCAAAATATTTCTGATCAAAAGGCTGTGATTAAGAAATTTGCAAATTTGACAATCCACTACGATACCACACATCACATTAAAGTTGTTTAGATAGATGTGTTAAAATTTATTTATTGATTTTTTTTTTTAAACTGGCTTGTTTGGTAAACTAGAAAAATAAAGATATTCCTGGATATCTGATGATAGGTTAAAGTATTTTTTTCTTTTCTTTTTCAGACAATAGACATTTCAATTATTCTCGCAGAAGCAATTCGAAGAACTCACAATGGTGAATCTGTATCCTACCTATTTGAAAATGTTCCATTGTAGTATTTCATGACGTATTTTTCAATTGGTGTGCTTATCAGTCAATTTGAACAGATTATTTTTTTTATTTTTTTTTGTGCTGGTTTTTTTAAAGGTTTTTTTGTATGCTATTTTATTTTCACTCTCATCCATCAAAAAATCATTAGGTTTGAAATGATGAATGCAAAACATTACTAAATTAAATAATGAATTTAATACATTCAACATTTCTCCTGGCTACCAAAGAAAAGAACTAATACATGCAGGTATCATTTATCTAAAGGCTCTTGTCTATTAAGAGAATTTTGTCACTTATGGTGGCAGCAAAACCCATGTCTGGATCAAGAAACAGTTTTACTGGAGGAGAAAAATTGTTTTGTTGTCTATTTTCCACAAACTAATTAACCCAAATCAACTTTGATAAGATTGATTTTCTGTATTTGTTCTGCCTAGTTAATTGTTGGAGGCAAAGAAGTATTAGTAATACTTGTAAACTTAAAATTAGAAATAATTGATTTCAATAAATTTTGACCTAATATGAGTACTTTAATCTGTATTATGTTGTTTAAAGGGACACCCGATAAGAACAGAGTCTCAAAAATTAAAGTCCAAGAGTTTATGAAATTTATGGACCAAAATATAGAGGCATGGTGTATTCATCTTGTCTCAAAATTTTAGCTCAAAATATTGAGTCGTTTGGACGTGAAAGTCAACACTGCTTATCCGGACACGTAACCCTTTTAAGATTTTGGGTCAATTTTTTCATTGGGTGACCTGATAATCAATTCACACTTCTTGGGAGGTCTATACAGTGAATGACCCATGTACTGTACTTGATAAGAAAAGGTAAATTTCACCTACATATTATTTTTATAGAAAAAAGTGTGGTTTTATCCAGATACTGTATAATACAACGGTCTCCATTTCCTGATGAAGACTGTCAGATTTAAGTTATTTACAAGCGTATCACAAATATCGTGTTAGTTGGTCGGCCTTAGGTAATGGGTTTTAAGGGATTTTAACACAAAGTTATTGGGGTTAGTACTTTAATTATCATTAGGAAGTTTATCTCAATGTGTATATTTTTATAGTGGAATAATACATGTATTTGCGAAGTATTTTATCTCCAGCCCCCACCCAATTACTTAAAGGGACAATCCCGATAAGAACCGAGTCTCAAAAATTAAAGTCCGAGTATTTATGAAATTTATGGACCAAAATATAGTGGCATGGTGTATTTACATTGTCTCAAAATTTCAGCTCAAAATATTGAGTCGTTTGGACGTGAACGTCAACACTGCTTATCCGGACATGTAACCCTTTTAAGATTTCGGGTCAATTTTTTCATTGGGTGACCTGATAATCGATTAATGTTTCTTGAGAGGTCTATACAGTGAATGACCCATGCCCTGTACTTGATAATGAAAGGTAAATTTCACCTACATATTATTTTTATAGAAAAAAGTCTGGTTTTATCCAGATACTGTATAATAAAAGATGAAGACCGTCAGGTTTAAGTTATTTACAAGCGTATCACAAATATTGGGTTAGTAGGTGGGCCTTAGGTTATGTATTTTAACGGATTTTAACACAAAATTAAGCAGTTTTATTCCCCAAAATGTTATCGGGATTGGCACTTTAAGACGCAAGCCTTTATTCTAGCTCTACCCCAAATAATCATCAGTTTCATCAATGACAAAATACCCAGCATATTTCAGTTATATACATCATGTACTATGATATTCAGATTATTTTGATATTATTAATAAGAATACTTTTGTCAGATAATTTGGGGTTTCCCAGATTTGTAAAATATAAATATAGTGGTTGTTTTTATGAATATATGAAAAACTTATCATGTTATTTTTTGTTTATTATTCAAGTAGACTATACTATTTGTATATTCGATGTTCTGTGTGAACACTTCAAGTTTAGAATATGTTACTGCTTGCGTTCAAATGTTACTATTATTGTAACATAATATGAATGTATATAAACTGATGAACATTCAATCGTTTCTGTTTTTAATGTTATTTCTAATCAGTTATATTGGGCAAAAAACGCGAAAAATCCAAATTGAAGAACAATCTTTGGCATTTGGTTATGCTAATCTACACTGGTAGTATTCTCCTGTGGGAAATATTTAAATATTTAAATTGTTCATTTAAATTGATCAATAAGTTGTGTTTGCTATGTCAAAGACTGTGGATGATATTAAATCCATACTAAATACCTATACCATTATGCATATTGAAAAACAGCAAAGTTAAAGCCTCATGAAATTAATATTGTCCGAAAGTTACTTCTCTACAAGTGTACCGTTATATTGAAATACAAGAATGGGACTTCTATTACTTTTCATCAGTTAAGATATACAAAAGTACTGGGCACTACTAAAGTTTGTTACATATGATTATCTATTAACACTAGAATTATGTGATCTGGTCTTACTGATGAAATAAATATACATGTATAGAAGATTTTGTTTATAAAAGACTTCTGAATGGAATTATCAGTATTTGTTTTAATGGAACATTATTGTCAAGCAATTTGTTTGAAAAGTTTTGTCAAAGCTATGACATGCTTAACATATTTGAATAGGCATTATGAAAGAGCTAAATCTTCCTATTGCAGGTCTTTCATTAGGTCTGAAATATAAATTATTGATTAGACATTAAATTAACTTGCCAAGACCACAATCAACTCTTGATGCCATAGGATGGCTGCGAGATAAGTAGATTTAAATATGTTTTGCGGCCGATGTGGTTTGCATAAAAATGGATAATCGAGACTTTGTCTAGTATGGTAACAGTAGAAATGACAATCGAAGCTAGCCTTTAATTTTATCGCAGATATCTAGGTTCAGAGGAAAGAAATTTGGCTCAATTTTTCAGCATGTACTTCTTTCATTATCTGTTTGTTATACGCCCACATGTCTTCACCCCTGTCTGCAAATTCTTATCCGAATTTGACAAAACGTAATATATAGATTTATCCCAAACAGATTTCGGTTCCTTTCAATAATGGCAGGTATCGGATTGAAACTTCAGGGATCATGGCAACTGATTGTTTGAAAAATTACGTTTTTAGTTTGTGGCCATTCTTGAGGTCACAATTTTAATCTGATTTTGATGGGAATTGAAATGCATGATTATAACCCAAAGGTCTTGGTTCCTTTCGAAATTTGCACATAGTGGTTCGTAACTTCGTGAATTATGCCCCTTTAATGTTCGAAAAACCACAATATCAGCTTGTAGTCCCTCTTAAAAATGATTTTTATACGCCCACAACAATTTCTTGTGAAGGCACTAGAGGCTAAAGTTGATATCCGATTGACTTTAGATTTATACACATTGTTTAAGTTCGTGAGAAGAAGAATCCTATTGATTTTCAGCAATTTCCGATAATTACTGCCAGATTTATGACCCTTGATCACTTTGAACGCTGTAAAGGCCAAAGTTAATATTCGATTGACTTTAAATTTATACACAGTGTTTAAGGTCATGAGACGAAGACGCCTATTGATTTTCTGCAATTTCAGATAATTACTGCCAGAGTTATGGCCCTTGATCACTTAAACAAATCTTGTGGACGCTCTAGAGACTAAAGTTAATATCCAATTGACTTTAAATTTATACACAGTGTTTAAGGGCATGGGACAAAGAAGCCCAATGATTTTCGGTGATTTCCTATAATTACTGCCAGAGTTATGGCCCTTGATCACTTTGAAAAACCTTGTGGGTGGTCTAGAGGTTAATAACCGATTGACTTTAAATTTATACAAAGTGTTTAAGGTCATGAGACGTAGAATCCTTTTGATTTTCAGACATTTCCGATAATTACTGCCAGAGTTATGGCCCTTGATCACTTCAAAAAGTCTTGTGGACGCTCTAGAGGCCAAAGTTGATATCCAATTGACTTAAAATTGACACACAGTGTTAAAGGTCATGAGGCAGAGAAGCCTATTGATTTTCAACGATTTCCCATAATTACTTCAAAAGTTATCTCCCTTGATCACTTTGAAAAATCTTGTGATGCTTTAGGGGCCAAACTTATTATCCGATTGACTTCAAAGTGATACACAGTGTTTAAGGCCTTGAGAAAGTATATTAATTTTCAATGAATTTTGATAACTGAACTGCTAAATACATGATATTAAATGTTTTGTATACCATACTATATGTTAGCATGGGCCAGAACTTTATAAAAACCAAACAAATTCTAATGATTTTCTGAGTTGTTACTCTTAATCAGATTTAAGTGTAATATATATGTTTCATTATCGAAATAAGTAAAAATATGTGACAACTCTTGTTGACTGCCTTGACGATTTAGCTGCTGTGGGCGTATGTTTCGTTGCCTGGCAACCTGTCTTTAAAAAAAAAAGGTTAGAATTAGGGCCACTACACGTGTGTCACAACGAACCAAAACTGTTGGACAAAGTGGCCGCCCCTCATACGCAAACATAAATATGAAAGATGTGAACCCTCTAGAGGTCACAATATTTGTCCGATTTTTATGAAACTTGAAATACATGCTTAGAACCAAAAGATCTTGGAAACCTTCGATATTCGGGTATATATTGGATCAAGGTCACAATCATTATCCAATTTTAAAAAAAAACACCTTAGAATACATTAAAATTACACAGTAATCTAAAATGAGTGTATATAAACTGATTTACATTGATTCATTTCCATCTTTACACTAATTTCAATTCAGTTATGTTCGGCGAAATATGCCTGAAGTCCCAATAGCATGCCAATCTTTAGCATCTGGTTATTCCAGTCTACATTATTGTGTATGCTCTCCATGTGTCACTGTCTAGCCTCGTTCTCTAAGTCCCTTGTTTAAGATGGGTCTGAAACGGATTATGGTACACGATTCATGTCCCAATGATAATTTTTTTATTGTGTCTTAAATATTGGATATCAGAAGCCCATATTTTCCCGGTAAGATCACACAACATCAATGTTGAATTAAATTGACAAATAATGTGTTTTCATTATCGAAGATTTTGGATGATATCGAGTTAGAGATTTAGCTACTTTAAGGTATTGTATCTGTTTAGATATCCTCGTTTGTCAAGCAATTAATTTTTCTACAACATTCTGCTATGCACTGGTTAATTGGGTATAATAAAATCGTGTGGCGTAACGTTATTTAACAATATTTGGTCTAATTTGGATCTATTTTTAAAGCGTAGTGGCATTGTTACGTAGTTAGCTATTGATTGTTAATCAGACTATTGACAGTCATAATTTTGAACAGAAATTTGCTTCCATTCCAGCAGTGTTAAGTGTGATTAGCTCTAATCAAACGAAACACTGCAAGTAGTATGGTATGCCACCAAAGGTAGACTATATTGGACCACAATTAAGTTGCTGTATTCACGGGCTCGAATAGAAGGAAAAAAGGTTTGCGTCAGTCAAAATTTGCTCCTGACGGCGCCGTCTCCGTGGAATATAAACGATTGATTGGAATTCGACTTGGCCATCTAAGTAAGCCTATATCAGACCACCTACTGTTTCTGGGACTGGAATAGCAAGAAAACGCGTTTGAGGTCGTCAAATTTACCCACTAGGCGTCTGAACGGACCCGAACCCCCTTAACCCTATGGAGAGCACTCTATAAACCCTTCCGCGGTGTAGGTGCATCGGCACCCCCGGAAGCCTAACAATTTTGGGCTAGCTACGGGCCTGAGCTCTGAACGTTAGTCTCAGTCTCATTACATAATGATGGTTGAGTTTGATAGTGTAAAACAAAACTCACAATCAGGTGTGGATTTGTGCTGGGAACCGGCCTGGGCTCCTGTGTCGGAGCGGCCCCTTTTACTGACTGCGGAACCCAAATATACGATTTGGTGACATAACTGATTAAAATCTGTTTCAAATAATATATTTCACAAATCGATTAACTTAGGCCAAACCCCGAGCTGCAAGTAATTTACAACCATTAGCATGTGAATTTATCATATCGTCATATTATTAATCAACGTATTACTGTCGAGAGTCAAGAAAATTTAACTGGTTAAAAAAATGGGAATATTCAAGAAGTAGGAATATTTTCATTGAAAAATGGCCCTTTTTTGCCAGGAGTGCTAGTTGATTCCTCCTGTGATCGAAGGCCACAAGACACATTGGTAGGCCTACAGAGTTCTCTTTTCTCCAGGTTATTGCAGCTCCTGAACCCTAGTCCAATAAGGACCTAGCACCCCCCCCCCCAATCAAGAATTGCTTGGGAACTGCCTGCCCTGTTATAATAATTGAAATTGTGTTTATTTAACAATCTCATAGTTTTGTTCTAGTAATAGATATCCGTTAGAACAATACTGCTTGATCATTATAAATACTTCTTAAATCGAGGCATGTACTAAACTATATTTTGGAAATTTGATGGATGGGACATATTTACAAACGCGGTCCACTTGTTGTTTATTTCTTGCAATGCCTGCTGTGTATAAGTTTGCCTGTTTTGCGTGTATATAATATAGTGCAGTTCCCCTGGCTGCTCTTAACTTATCATAGACTATCCCCTCCCCCCCCCCCCCCGCTTTAAAAATATCCCAGTTTCAGGGGCGTTTTAAGGTTTATCATGGCAGAGGCTATACTATTTTGAGGGCCCTCTTTACCGGGGGGGGGCGGGGGCTCTTGATTGATGATTTTCATACCAGTGCAATGGCTGCATTCTCATTGAGTAGTTGATTCAAGAGTAAGAGTGTATAGAAAATGATTGACTTTGACTCAGGGGCCCTTTTCTTTGGCCAGAGGGGCCCTTTTGTCAGACATGAGGCCTTTTTGTTTGCCTTTAGGAACCTCCCTAATTAGGGTACATTTCATTTTTCTCATCGGTTTTAGGATTTATCTTCTGTTTTATTTGTTCAAATTCTTTGATTTTTTTCGCGAGGAGGCTGAAACGCCTTTGCCCAGTTTGCCCTGAGGAAGGCAGCAAAACCATCTGGCCTTGAATTATTATGATTAGTTCGAGAACATTTTTGCTCCAACAGCGATCCATAATAGAATAAAGCAATTGTGTCTGGACAAACATGATTGAATATCGAGCATGGTGTACGGAAAATGCTAAATCTTATAAAGCGAGTAAGATATCGAGCGAGGAACATGTCAGTCAATTTGATTGACAGTTCGATGTACGGCCTTGACATTATGTATAGTATAAGCTAAAATCAGTTGTTGGATCTACGGTCTTGTAAATATTTGTTCGTCCTCGCTGTAATTGCGTCTGTTTAAATTAAAAGATTTGGAATATTTTTTCAAGTAATTTCCATAAATAAAATCACGAAATTTGAGTGATTTTTTAAATTAAGAATATTATCGTATGTCCTAGAAATAGAGAAAATCATCGCATTATACGACACATAGAATTAGAACCCATCAGTTTCGCTTTATACATGTATATTGAGTCTTTTTCTTATATTTGAAAGAAATTTGGAGTATTTCTTTCTATTAATTTCCATAAAATAAAGATATTAGAGTGATTCTATTATATAGCCATAGATTAAGAATATTATCCTGTATAGGCTATCCTATGACCACATATACAACCCAAACGGTCTCTCTTTATAGTGAGGCTTTTTCTTATGTTTAAAAGATTTTGATATGTCTTTCAATTAATCTCCATAAAATAATTATATTAGAGTAATTATTTTTATTATGAATTAAGAATATTATCCTAGAAATAGAGAGAGAGAGAGAGAGAAATGGGGTTTAACGGCCACTCAACACAAACATGTCATTTCGGGACTACCATATGGTTCAATTTTATTTCAATAATTCGCTTGCGCGTAGGGGTTTTAGCAGTGGGAGGAAACCGGAGTGTCCGGAGGAAACCCACGAGGTTGAGAAGGCGCCCCTATCTCCATGCCACATACGCTCACACCTGGGCTCGAAACCACAGCCGCAAGCCAGAGGTGACCGGCCGGCTAGAGGTCGAAGCGCGGCACTAGGCACCCCCCCCCCTTTAGAAATAGAGAAAATCAACACACTACTACATCGGATCCAATCGAACTCGATTCTTACTGATATTTGAAAGATTTTGGGGTATTTTTTTCAATTAACTTCCATAAAATAATGGCATTAGCGTGATTTTATTATATAAATTAAGAATATTATCCTGCATATCTTAGAAACAGAGAAAATCATTGATTAACAGTTCATTAGAGGCTAAATCAGATATTGCATCTTCCTGTAAATTTCTTCGGCCCCGCTGTATAATGTGTCTGTTTAAAGGATTTTGGAGTAATTTCCATAAAAAAAATCCCGATGTTACTCTGATTTTATAACATAAATTAAGAATATCAACCTATATATTCTAGATATAGGGAAAATCGTTGCCTTATACCACACATTGAACCCAATCGTGCTCGCTTTATAGTGAGTCTTTTTCTGGTGTTTAAGAGGTGTTGGAGCATTTTTTTTTTTCAATTAATTTCCATTTAAAAACGATATTATGGTGATTTGATTATATAAATTAAGAATATTATCCTATATATCCCAGATATAGACAAAATGGTTGCCTTTTACCATATATAGAACCCAATCGTCCTCGCTTTATAGTGAGTCTTTTCTTGATGTTCAAAAAATGTTGGAGCATTTTTTCAATTAATTTCCATTCAAAAAAAAAAACGATATTACGGTGATTTGAATATATAAATTAAGAATATTATCCTAGATATAGAGAAAATGGTTGTCTTTTACCACATATAGAACCCAAACGTCCTCGCTTTATAGTGAGTCTTTTTCTGATGTTCAAAAGATGTTGGAGTATTTTTTTCAATTAATTTCCATTAAAAAAAACCGATATTACGGTGATGTTATAACCTATATTAAGAATATCATAATATATATCCTAGATATAGAGAAAATCGTTGCCTTATACCACTCATTGATCCCAATCGTCCTAGCTTTATAGTGAGTCTTTCTCTGATGTTTAAATAATGTTGGGGCATTTGTTTTCAATTAATTTCCATAAAAAACGATATTAGGGTGATTTTATAATATAATTGAGGAATATTACCCTATAAATCCTCGATATAGAGCAAATGGTTGCGTTTTACCACATACAGAACCCAATCGTCCTCGCTTTATAGTGAGACCTTTTCTGATGTTTAAAAGAGGGTGGAGCTTAGATTTTTTTCAGTTAACTTCCATCAAAAAAACAAACAAAAGATATTAGGGTGATATGATTATATAAATCAAGAATATTATCCTCTAGATATAGAGAAAAAAAGGGTTGCCTTTTACCACATATAGAACCCAACCGGTCTGGCTTTATAGTGAGTCTTTTTCTTATGTTTTTTTTTACCTAATTTCCATAAAAAATATATTTGAATGATTTCATTATATAATCTAAGAATATTATGCTAGAAATATGGGAATTATCATCCTATACCACATATCTAACCGGGGTTGTATGGAATGTTGCTAGTCTTTTTAAAAGAGACACATTTTTATTATAAATTTTAATTGTATATAATGTAACTTGTATTTTTCATTTTAACTATTTATATAGATAGAGGGGTAATTTATTTTTATATTTTGCTATCTGTGATTTTTGTTTTTATTTATGTATGTTAAATATAGTAGTAGTATTGTCATTATATTTAGTTTGCCGTCACCATATGTTTCGCGCAATATATCCCGGTTGGTGCTGACGTGCCATTATACCACTTTATTAGGTTAAATGCTCGTTTCCGATTTAATAAAAAATTCTCATAATAAAATTCTTAAGTCAATCTATTTTAAACGAAAGAGGGAGTACAAAAGGGTACTGAAGTACAAAAATAGAAGTGCCAAAAGTGAAATTTTAACTAAAGCTTGACAATTTAGATTTAAATATTCTACGTGAGTACCGGAACGGGGTTGATTCTTTAATTGAAACTGACAAGAACATTAACTGACAACATTCCGTTAAACCATTGGCGTGTTCATTTTTTCTAAAATGACTGACCAATAGTTTAAAAAAAAACTTTTTAATTTGATTCTCGAATCTGCATTTATTCCAGAGTCTTTGTCACAGTCTTTCCTTGTCGAAATTCACGATAAAAGCTGAAATCAAGATCCAAATAACTACAGGGGTACTGTTCTGGCCAACTGTTTGTCCAAATTAATGCTTTTTGTCCATTCTTAATAAGAGAAGTTAAACTTATTTAGAAGTCAGTGGCATTATTGATCATGCCTAATGTGGATATAGTTCAAAGCACAGAACCACGGATAACATTTTTATTTTAAAAACAATCATTAATGAATATTAAATATAAAAAAAACAGCCTTTGTACATTGTTTTCATAGATTTTACCAAACCATTTGATACTCTCTGGAGAAGGGGGGTGATTTTCAAACTACTAAAACATAATTTTAATGGAATTATTCTTAATTTAATTTTTATATAAGACAGCAACATATAAATTTAAAACAAATTCCGGTGTAAGCGATACCTTAAGGTCCATGCTGATAATAGCATACAACCATAACCTTCAAAAATGTGGGAAGGGCCTAAACAACAAAAGGACAGGGCTTAAATTATACTCGCTTTATAGAATTTAGCAAAATCGGCCCGGCTTCATACTTCTACAGGTAAGTGCTAAATAGTATGAAGCCGGGCCGATTTTGCTAAATTCTATAAAGCGAGTATAATTTAAGCCCTGCCCTTTTGTTGTTTAGGCCCTTCCCATATTTTTGAAGGTTATGGTTGTATGCTAGTATCACCATGGACCTTATGGTATCACTTACACCGGAATTTGTTTTAAATGTATAGGTTGCTGTCTTATATAAAAATTAAATTAAGAATAATTCCATTAAAATTATGTTTTAGTAGTTTGAAAATCACATGATCAATAATGCCACTGACTTCTAAATAAGTTTAACTTCTCTTATTAAGAATGGACAAAAAGCATTAATTTGGACAAACAGTTGGCCAGAACAGTACCCCAATCTGTTTCACAGAGAATTACTTAGGAATTAACTCTGTAACAGATAGTGTCCAAAGCACGTGCGTTGACTGCAGTCATTGGCTCAACGGCTCGTGCAATGTTTACTTAACACCTAACTGCTTCGGGCAAAATGACGCATTTTACTCATTTTAATACCCATTTACACTTAATAGGAAATATTTTTTAACTTCAATTACTTCAAACGTCTTTATTTATTTTTCTGTTACCTCAAAAAAATGTTTGAGAATTTAATTTTTCGGAGTAAAAAAGTTAATATGCCGTACTTATTAAGCCTCGTCGATGTCATGCTTATCAGTGATTGTAGCGGCCAAGCGAATATTCACTGCGGATTCACTGCGGGATCAGTTTGACAGTACCCCTGTAGTTATTTTGATCTTGATTTCAGCTTTTATCGTGAATTTCGACAAGGAAAGACTGTGACCATGACTCTGGAATAAATGCAGATTCGAGAATCAAATTAAAACGGTTTTTTTTAATCTATTGGTCAATCATTTTAGAAAAATGAACACGCCAATGGTTTAACGGAATGTTGTCAGTTACGTTCTTGTCAGTTTGAATTAAAGAATCAACCCTGTTCCGGTACTCACGTAGAATATTTAAATCTAAATTGTCAAGCTTTAGTTAAAATTTCACTTTTGGCACTTCTATTTTTGTACTTCAGTACCCCTTTGTACTCCCTCTTTCGTTTAAAATAGATTGACTTAAGAATTTTATTATGAGAATTTTTTTATTAAATTGGAAACGAGCATTTAACATAATTATGTGGTATAAATGACGTGGTGTTTAATGGGACGTCAGCACCAACCGGGATATATTGCGCGAAACATATGGTGACGTCAACATAATATGGTGACAGCAAACTAAATATAATCACAATACTACTACTACATTTAACATAAATAAATAAAAACAAAAATCACAGATAGTAACATATAAAAATAAATAACCTCTCTATGTAGCCTATATAAATAGTTAAAATGAAAAATACAAGTTACATTATATACAATTAAAATTTATAATAAAAATGATTCTCTTTTAAAAAGACTAGCAACATTCCATACAACCCCGGTTAGATATGTGGTATAGGATGATAATTCCCATATTTCTAGCATAATATTCTTAGTTTATTTTTTTATGGAAATTAGATCAAAAAAACATAAGAAAAAGACTCACTATAAAGCCAGACCGGTTGGGTTTTATATGTGGTAAAAGGCAACCCTTTTTTTTCTCTATATCTAGGATAATATTCTTGATTTATATAATCATATCATCTTAATATCGTTTGGGTTTTTTTTATGGAAGTTAATTGAAAAAATCTATGCTCCAACATCTTTTAAACATCAGAAAATGTCTCACTATAAAGCGAGGACGATTGGGTTCTGTATGTGGTAAAACGCAACCATTTGCTCTATATCGAGGATTTATAGGGTAATATTCCTCATTTATATAATGAAATCACCCAAATATCGTTTTTTATGGAAATTAATTGAAAACAAATGCTCCAACATTATTTAAACATCAGAAAAGGACTCACTATAAAGCGAGGACGACTGGGATCAATGAGTGGTATATGGCAACGATTTCTCTATATCTAGGATCTAAAGGATGATATTCTTAATATATGTTATAACATCACTGTAATATCGTTTGTTTTTTTTAATGGAAATTAATTGAAAAAAATATTCCAACATCTTTTGAACAGCAGAAAAAGACTCGCTATAAAGCAAGGACGATTGGGTTCTATGTGTGGTAAAAGACAACTATTTTCTCTATATCTAGGATATAAAGGATAATATTCTTAATTTATATATTCAAAACATCGTAATATCGTTTTTTGAATGGAAATTAACTGAAAAAAAAATGCCTCCAACATCTTTTAAACATCAAGAAAAGACTCACTATAAGCGAGGACGATTGGGTTCTATATATGGTAAAAGGCAACCATTTTGTCTATATCTAGGATATATAGGATAATATTCTTAATTTATATGATCAAATCACCATAATATCGTTCTTAATTTATGTTATAAAACCACCGTAATATCGTTTTTTTTTCTAAAGGAAATTAATTGAAAAACATTAGAAAAAGACTCACTATAAAGCGAGGCCGATTGGGTTCTATATTATGTGGTAAAAGGCAACCATTTTCTCTATATCTAGGATACATAGGATAATATTCTTAATTTATATACTCATATAGCCCTAATATCGGGGTTCTTTTTTAAATTAATTGAAAAAATACTCCACGATCCTTTATACATAAGATAAAAACTCGCAAAAAAAGCGAGGACGATTGGGTTCTATTTCGAGGATTTATAGGGTAATATTCCTCATTTATATAATAAAATCACCCTAATATCGTTTTTTGAATGGATATTAATTGAAAAAAATACCCCAACATCTTTTAAACATAAGAAAAAGACTCACTATAAAGCGAGGACGATTTGGTTCAATGTGTGATATAAGGCAACGATTCCTCTATATCTAGGATATATAGGATAATATTCTTAATTTATAGAATAAAATCACCCTAATATCGTTTTTTATGGAAATTAATCGAAATAAAAAATGCTGCAACATCTTTTAAACACCAGAAAAAGACCCACTATAAAGCGAGCACGATTGGGTTCAATGTGTGGTATAAGGCAACGATTTTCCCTATATCTACGATATATAGGATGATATTCTTAATTTATAAAATCAAATCAGAGTAACATCGGTTTTTTTTTATGGAAGTTACTCCAAAATCCTTTAAACAGACACACTATACAGCGGGGCCGAAGAAATTTACAGGAAGATGCAATATCTGATTTAGCCTCTAATGAACTGTTAATCAATGATTTTCTCTGTTTCTAAGATATGCAGGATAATATTCTTGATTTATATAATAAAATCACGCTAATGCCATTATTTTATGGAAGTTAAGGGCGGGGGGGGGCCTAGTGGTCTAAAGTGCCGCGCTTCGACCTCTAGCTGGCCGGTCACCTCTGGCTTGCGGCTGTGGTTTCGAGCCCAGGTGTGAGCGTATGTGGCATGGAGATAGGGGCGCCTTCTCAACCTCGTGGGTTTCCTCCGGGCACTCCGGTTTCCTCCCACTGCTAAAGACCCTTACGAGCAAGCGAATTATTGAAATAAAATTGAACCATAATATGGTAGTCCCGAAATGACCTAGTTTGTGTTGAGTGGACGTTAAACCCCATTTCTCTCTCTCTCTCTCTCTCTATTTCTAGGATAATATTCTTAATTTATAATAAAAAGAATTACTCTAATATAATTATTTTATGGAGATTAATTGAAAGACATATCAGGATCTTTTAAACATAAGAAAAAGCCTCACTATAAAGAGAGACCGTTTGGGTTGTATACGTGGCCATAGGATGGCCTATATAGGATAATATTCTTAATCTATGACTATGTAATAAAATCACTCTAATATCTTTTTTTATGGAAATTAATAGAAATAAATACTCCAAATTTCTTTCAAATATAAGAAAAAGACTCAATATATAAAGCGAAACCGATGGGTTCTAATTCTATGTGTCGTATAATGCGATGATTTTCTCTATTTCTAGGACATATACGATAATATTCTTAATTTAAAAAAATCACTCAAATTTCGTGATTTTATTTATGGAAATTACTTGAAAAAATATTCCAAAATCTTTTAATTTAAACAGACGCAATTACAGCGAGGCCGAACAAATATTTACAAGACCGTAGATCCAACGTCTGATTTTAGCTTCTACTATACATAATGTCAAGGCCGTACATCGAACTGTCAATCAAATTGACTGACATGTTCCTCGCTCTATATCTTACTCGCTTTATAAGATCTAGCATTTTCCACATTGTAGATTGAATACTAACTTATCTATCTTTGTAAAGATTTTGAACAGAACATCAAATAGAATGATTCGCCTACCTCAAAGAGATCGCAATCCTGACGAAGAAAAAACTCAGTCGAGACGAGCAACTATACAATCCACAGTTGTCTTCTTTCTCACGTGTGCATTGATACGTGCATGTAGGTTAATTTTATCATGGATGTATCTTAATTTTAATGATATGGTCCATGATTTTCTTAAGTCGTCCTCTCGGATAAAGACATCCAAATCCTTACAAACAAATTATAAAATTTGCATGGCATATAGAAATGGTTCCACAACTGATGTCTCCCGCTTTGCTACAAGCTAGATATACACGTGTCATTCACATTAATACAATGGCAAATTAATACATAATTTGTGTATTTTTAAATTCTGTGATCATTCTCATTTCTATACTTTTCAGTACCATCAGTCTTGGAGGCAGTTAATGGTGAACCCTAAAGGTGAAAGAATCAAAAGACTTATCTGTGCCTGTGGTGTTATCCTTAACTCAATGACTGATAGATAGTGTTGTAATTCATATATAAAAATCGAATGTGTGTGGACCAGAATAAAATAACCATTGGAGAAGTAATGGAAGACAATCTTCTTACTGAATTTATGAACCATTTTATTTCTTCACAAATAAACATGTATAATTAGAATATCACAATAAAAATATAACCCAAACTGTTAGTAAATGTCATGATTAAACTATTCAGTTCCAATTGTATTTCAGGGACTTGGCTTATTCAAGAGTCTTTATCTTAAATCAGTAAAAGTAGTACAGTATCCTGAATATTATTAAGGTGGTAACAAATTCATAATACTGCGATATAAGACTAGAATTATTAATAATTAAGAAACTACCAATGAAATTCGCTTTTCAGAAAATGTTCTAATGTTATATTACAGCTTATATTAATTTGGACAACTCACAACAACAGGATGCCAACAGAAGACTGGTGTTGCTTTTTGCACACATAAATCAATTTCAATTGCTTGTAGTCTTGCTCATCCAAATATTAGGAGTGCGATTAAATATTCAAATATATTTCAAATTAAAGGAGTAAACCGCTTTCTGAAAAAAAAAAATTTGAGCTATTTTGCCCAGGCTATATTCGTTGTAGTCGAATCAGAGACAGTCGAGAAAGAAATGATAGAGACAATATGTAAACCTTTGTATCAGAGGTTTTAGTATGCAAAAAATGCTAACATGTTTCTCCAGTTGTGTTTAAGATATACATGCAAAAATACATTAAACCAAAGGCAATCTACCACACTTTTAAACTTTAACATTCATTTTCACCTATAGCCCTATTTTATGGTTTATAATTTAAGTACTGTGAACTATTACTGAATCACACATCACTGATATTTGTCATTCAAAGTATTAATATCACACATTGGTATGGGTTGTTGTTGTTTTTATCACAGTCAACTATAATTTTTTATTATTGAAAGGAGATCAGGGAGATTCTTCAGTTCAAAATCTAACAGCATCTGACCAAAAGCTTTACCCTGAAATAAATTGATTCAAAATTGTTAAGATATAGGTTGTCAGGCAGCGAAACATACGGCCACATCGCCGTTCGAGCATATATTTTTGTTTTGTCGGTAATGAAACATTAACAACAGTCTGATTAAGAGTAATAAACAACCCATTAAGTGATTATCAGAAATCATTAGAATTTGTTTGGTTTCGAGTTCTGCTGAATGCTAATGTTCAATATACTAAAAAATAATATCATGAATTTAGCTGTTCAAGTTGTCAGAAACTATTGAAAATCAATAGATTTAGTCATCTCGTGACCTTGAACACTCTAAATTTAATGTACATCCGAAGATCAATTTTGTCTTGAGTGCATCCACAACATTTTACAAAGTGATCAATGGCCATAACTCCAGCAGTAGTCATTGGAAATTGTTCATCATCTTGCAGGGCAAATCTCGGTTATATTTTGGAGAATAAAACTGCTTAATTTTGTGTTGCAAGCCCTGAAAATATTTTATCTTAGAACATGCCCAAGATTTTTCAAGGTGAAGAGCCATAACTCTGACAGTAATTATTGAAAATCAATAAAATTCTTCATCTCTTGGCCTTGAACGCTATCAATTTAAAGTATAACTTTTGCCTCCTGAGTGTCCACAAGAATTTTCAAAGAGATCAAGGACCATAACTCTGGCAGTCATCAAGATTTGTTGAAAAAGCACTAGGAATTCTTCATCTCATGACTTTAAACACAGTGTACAAAGTGCCCACAAGATTTTTTTAAAGTGATAAGGGCCATAACTCTTGGGGTAATTATTGAAATTCAGAAGGCTTCTTCATCTTGTGATGTTTACAGCTTGTGTATAAATCTAAAAGTCAATTGGATATTAACTTTAGCATTTGCTGTATCCACAAGCAATTGTTAACAACAGACAGGGTGGCAATGATATACGACCACTTATCAATGTGGGCATATAGAAAGTTGAGGACAAAATATGTGGCATATGCATCAATTATTTAGACTAGATTAATTTTTAAGAATCATAATGATCAAATTCCACAACAGCCATAGAATATATTTATCATAAATTCAACAAACATAATATTTATGTCAATATTTCCCATGAAATCTCACACATTTATGAGCAATAAACTGTCAATCATTATACACTATACCTGAGCATCACTGCGTAAAGAAGCAATTCCTCCACCCCCAAGAGAATTGTGTAAAACAAAATTTAAGGCTTGAATTCCAGGAACAGGATATCTGAAAATAGTTTCCATTTTACAATTAATAATGAATCTGCAACCAACTTTCATCTTTCATTAGCTAGTCCTCCTGTTGTAAATCATTACATGAACAAATTGTTGCAGTTGGGCGATAAATACATACTTAAATTTTTTATCACATACACATTAGATCATATCTATTAGTTAGACTTGAACAAATTTTCATATTGTCTTTTTTGCAAGTTTTACCCTGCAACTGCACAGATCTAAGAGGTCTGTCCAATCTCTGTTACAGTTTTAGCGAGTGTTACCCCCCCTCCCCAACTATTATACTGAAGATTGGGTTAACAAGATGAGGAATAAACAGTGGTTGCACACTACAAGATAATCATTGTTATCTCCCTTGCATCAAAATTAAATCCAATTATACTGGAATTTTTTATTTATTTTTGTTCCAACACACAACATGTTAATAGTATACCTTTTGACCCTATTTTCTACTGGAAAACTTCTATCTGGAAAAACATGCTGGAAATAGTCCTCAACTGATTCTACCGTTAAAGCTTGATTTATGTAGGGTAAAAATGCTGGGTGCCTTGCAATAACACCTGAAATATACAGACATGTTGACCATTACAAACATTCCATTCAGTTAGTAGGCCTACACTACTAGTCAATTTTCAGGAATAATATGGATTGCAACATCTGAACAAAAGGTGGTATCAAACTATACATGTACGTTCTAAAATTATTTTGTCTCATTTATTTTTTCTAGAAAAACCACCTAGGCCTATCGTAAAAAAAAAGAAAATAATGCAAGGGAAACTGATGCATAAATGAGAGCAACTGTTAACCAATACACATTATTGTTGATGTCAATAACATGAGAATTAAAGGAATGCATAGTTTGATGATAGGCTACCATTAACCAATGTCATTTATTACCTAACAGTTTTAGGAATTTAAATAGGAAGCCACCACAGGTTTCATTAATTTCAATACTTATTTATGTTGTTACCTTTGAAGTAGCATTATTTTCTTGTTCTACAATGTATAGCATACTGTTGCCAACAATATGCTATACATTGTAGAACAAGAAATTAATGCTACTTCAAATGATCCATTATATAATATACATTATTACCGATGTTACTATCATTTCCTTTATCACCACTTCTAGTATAAGCTAGATCAATTAATCTATAAGTATAATCGCCAGATGGTAGAGATGGTTGTTCAACTGGTGTGGGACTTTTAGTATTATATACAGTTTGTGGATACTCAGCAGTAGGGGTGGATGGTGTACAATATTCTTCAATAAATTCATCATTCATATAAATTGAGACCTTTAAAAGAAGATAGGTTGCCAGGCAATGAAACATACACCCACAGCAGCTAAATCGTCCGGGCAGTCAACAAGAGTTGTCACATATTTTTACTTTTTTTTCGGTAATGAAACGTTTATAATACACTAATATCTGATTAAGAGTAACAACTCATTAAGTAATTATCAGAAAATCATTAGAATTTGTTTGGTTTTATAAAGTTCTGCCCCAGGCTAACCTTCAGTATGTGAAACATTTAATATTATGAATTTAACAGTTCAATTATCAAAATTCATTGACAATCAATATACTTGTTTGTTTCAAGACCTTAAACTCTGTTCACAAGATTTTTCAAAGTGATCAAGGCCATAACTCTGGTACTTATTATCAAAAATCAATAGGCTTCTTCATCATGACCTTAAACACTGTGCATAAATTTAAAGTGAATTGGATATTAACATTGGCCTCTTAGAGCGTCCACAAGGGCCATAACTCTGGCAGTAATCATCGGAAATGGCTGAAAAGTCTTCTTCAACTCATGACCTTAAAGAGTGTGTATAAATCTAAAGTCAATCAGATACTAACTGTGGCCTCTAGAGCATCCACTGATTTTTTGAAGTGATCAAGTGCCATAATTCTGGTAGTAATTATAGTAAATTGCTGAAAATCAATAGGTTTCTTCGTCTCATGATTGTAAACACTGCGTATAAATTTAAAGTCAATCAGATATTAAGTTTAGTCTCTAGAGCGTCCACAAGCTATTGTGGATGCTGGACTGGCTGAAACAGACAGACAAACATGGGCGACAACAATATCCGACCACATTTCAATGTGGGCGTATAAAATATTGTGGGCTTTGTCTTATAAGAGTTTATAAATCCAAAATTATAGATTTTATAATCAAATTTTAAAAACTTCTTGACTTATGTAACAAAATAGCATTACATGAACTTGATAATTAAGAATCAAGCTTATCACAGCACAAATAATGTGCTCTTCTTGTCAAACCATTGTTGCTGTCAGTTGACCCTGTCTATTGTTGGCTAAAATCACAGATTTTTTTCAAAAATTTATATTTTTATGAAAGCTTCCAAAGGAATTTATGATTTTAATGATATTTTTCAATCACATGTTATGATTATTTAGTTATGGAACAT
The DNA here is from genome assembly GCA_036850965.1 of Patella caerulea. Classification (NCBI taxonomy): domain Eukaryota; kingdom Metazoa; phylum Mollusca; class Gastropoda; family Patellidae; genus Patella; species Patella caerulea. Next base: position 23,917,894 of record JAZGQO010000011.1, read on the forward strand.
GTGTGGGACATTATAAGGTGCTGAATCCAGACACCTACCCCCCCCCCCCTCCAGTGCCTCCAGTACAGAACTTACATCCGTGGTGAAAACAGCATTTGTATTAACATGATGTAATCAATGCATTTCTGTCTTGCCAGATGGTTGCTCTATCAAAATGACATTTGAATTTCATAGTAGTTTAGCGTTATTGCAGACCTAACATGTTTTTTGCCTTTCGGCATTGTCAAAATATCAGGGGGTGCTTAACTTTTTTTCTCTGTGTAGATCTCACAAATTGCACACACATCATCTTAATTCGTTGACACTTATCAGACTAATTTATTTAATACTAACCTTAAAATTATTACGAGGATATAAAAAGGAAAATAATTTTAGCACTGCCGATCTGAAAGAGATATATAGACATACTTTGGAAAAAAAAAAGAAATAAAAATCACCCAAATGCCAAAAAAAGTACTTGCCTACAATTGAGACTTGATTGAATATATTATCCTCTTTTTAAAAAGTATATAAAATTTTAACTTACACTTTTGGTCTACCACCAACTATATTGCATAAACCAGGAGCTATAATAATATAAAATCAAAAATGACTGTTGTGAAGTTCTCCAGCCTTGTTGGACCTAGGGGTACTCTTTGAGCATAATTAGATGTGACCCTTGGAGCATAATTAGGTTATCTATTCAACCTTCGATATTAAAGTATGAAATTTCTTATGACCATAAAAACTTGAATTGTAGACTCAAAGTGCATAACAAGCCCACAATGCAATAATTCGAAAATACTGCCAACTACTGTTTATCCTTTGTTTATGAAGACGAGCTGGGTGTGTACCCACTTGTATTTTACACTCTGAATGTCAATTCATTCTAACATTTGTATTATTTAAGAGGTGTTTGGTTTGAAGAATTGGCTATACGATACAATATGTTAGGCCTAAAATATATTTTTTCTGGTAGTTGGAATCTGTATTCTAAGTACAGGTAATGCAAGATCTTGAATGTAAGTTTTTACAAAAACAATTACAGGTGATACTGCTGAATCCATATCCATACTTACCCATGCCTGTACCAGCAGGAGCTACCTCTCTGGAGAAAAATTCTAAAGCTTTTTTCTCATTATGATGTACAGCTAACCACAATACTGCTTCTCTTGTACCCTGTAAATAATATATAATATTATTAACATGAAATACCAAATGATATCAATGCAATCAAGGACCACGATTTATCAATAAATTTTCTTAAAGCTATGATATGATACCCTTCATGGAATTTAAGCAGGGTATGACTATTTAATGTACACAGTCAATCATTTTACAGGAGGTAAATTCAAATTTCACAATAGTTTGTGTATATCTAATTTATTAATATCTTCTCAAATATCATTTTCAAAAAGAATAAATATAATGTTGTTATAGACTATCAAATAAGAACATGTCATCTCTTAAGACTGAACTACTTAAATCTGTTTATCGGTAATGACAATAACTATTTTGTTTAGTTCAGTCAGACATTAACTCTGTTCGTTGCTTCAGTGTTTATAGTGTCATGGCTATTTCTTCTTTTAAAGATTTTCTATGAAGATAGGGCTCTTCAGCAACTCATTTGTTGGATATTCAGCACTTTATAAATAGATTATCATTACTTATTATCCTTATTCATAAATTTATAAAAAGAGTGAATTACCTTTGGAATGTTTGAATAAGGACCGTACATGTGTTCACTGCCTAGTACCTCTATATTAACATCTGTAAAATCTTGTAAACCTAACTGATGAAAGATTCTTTGACATCTGAAAGATAATTATAAAATTATCAATTCTACAGTGTTATTAATAAATGAAGAAGAATGCTAGAGGGAAGGCATTTAAAGTAAAGCGACAAAGTTTTCCTGTCTTCTATATCACTTGGGTTGCAGAAACTCTTAAATAAACCTATTTCACGCAAATCTTTTCCGTCAAAAGTAATTCACCCATTGATGTGAATGGCTGCTGTAAGTTGGAACATAAATATATTCTGTTTCAGTTGTATAAAAATTAAATAGCATGTAGATTATTTTCTACATTAAATAAACAATAAAAACTAAACAGCACATATATTATTTTCTATATCAAATATGCAATAATTACATAGTGTTTACTGTCACAAATCTTTAAAACAGTTATTGAAATATTTACCTTTGAATAATGGCATTAGCAGTTTTTTCAACTTTGGTTTTAGAATGCGGTCCACCAACACAGACTACTGCAGTCGACCGAAAGCCTTCAGCATAAGTAGCACTTACCTGCAACAAAAAACCAACAACATTTACAAAATTACTATCAAACATAATACTTTCAATTGTGGGGTGTGTCCTTTTAAGGAACAGTCCCAGAAATATGTTAGTGGATAACACTGGTTTATTTGGGGTGAAAGAGTGTATTTATGTGTATGCTACTAGTTTGCGTGTTGCGTCCTTTAAAGAAACAGTCCCAGAGATATATTAGTGAATAAAACTAATTTATTCAGACTGAGGGAGTCTTGATTTTGTTTTTATGTGTACCAGTACCACTTCCTTGTAAATGTGATCTCAGGTTTTTTTAAAATTCCCAAATGAACAACTAGAAATACTTTCTATATCCATTCTGCAACCATTACCCTTGACAAATGGGAACTAGGCTTTAAAAATCATAAAGTCTTTTCTTGTCACACTGATAGATTCAAATAATTTTGAGTTCACAGTGTTCTGACTACAAACCACATGAACCCCTCTTTGATGAGTGTGTGGCTGAATGGACATTTGCAATTTAGATAGGACAAATCACTGACCTTAAGTTCACCTGAAGGGGGATTTCCCTTAGCACCAGTAACAACAACTCGGTCTTCTGAGATCTGTTCTAATTTAACATCACTAAAATCACATACCACATCCGGTAAAAAATATCGCCCTGGATCTCCCAGTTCATACAATAACTGTTCACTAACTGTTGCTGTAGATATCAATCCACCAGTACCACTGGGTTTAGTTACTATCATATGACCATCACTGCCAACTTCAACAATAGGAAATCCTATGTTATCCCTGAAACAACATTCCATTTTATATACAATTAACTGAGGTTACATAGCATTGCATGCATGAGTGATTTTCAGTTAAAAATACAGTTTTCCTGAAGGTAATGAGCTAGTCTAAGAAAAGCTCTGATTTTCAGTTAAGAATTTGTCAGTTTTCCTGAAGGTAAAGGGCCAGTCTAATAAAAATTATGGTATGCTCTAGAATGTTTCTAACATCCTTAATTATGCATTATTAATTAATTGTAAATTTTGTTATTGAATACTGCACCAAATATAAAATAACCACAATTAAAATACAAAAAACATAACAAATGTTCAATTGTTTGATTTCCAGTAGCAAATCCACAAATTATCATTAAACTCATATAGCCCTTGAGTTTACAAAATTGAAATGTATTCAATACACACAAATAGCAGTAAGTATAAAAGAAGACAACAAAGCTTGGCAATTATAGAGAAACTACATATATTAACAATGGAGGATATAACATACTAATAGAGTAAAGCATGCTTGGTCAGTACTCATTTACTAAATGATTAATTAGGTAGACAGTACAGCCAAGACTGGTAAACTAGTGATCATGTTGTCTGATAACTTTTAATTGTTCCAGATTTTAACCAGAAAGCTATGGAAAGCCAGTTTTATATAGTTAAAGTCCAGAAAATGACAAGTTCCAATATAAACAGACCTACTAAATAAGGGACTGATAAATTAAAGAAAGCAGATAGTGATGCTCTGTATTGTATTCCATAAAAAAGAGAATGTTATTGTTAGATGTTTGTGTAGGATAGTTATATTATATACAGTACCTTACCAATGATCAACTAGATGCCAATCAGTAAATATTCCACCAGTTATCTGAGGTCCACATTCTATTAAATGACCAGCTAAACTACAATATAAATAAATAGTTTAAATATAAAAGTTATAATACATTCAATATGATCCTATCTGCATTTATCAAGCGATAACAGTGGAATGATACAGCAGTGTTGAGTGTAGATCTATTATAAGGTCTATGGATTTATCAAATGGCACATTGTAGGAAGTATGAGTTGGACACATAAAATTGAAACAATTACATAATCACTCTTTCCGAAGTAATTTAATTAGTAAAACTTGTGTAATATAAATTTATTTCCAAGAGACATGGGCAGAATCGGCCTTTCTACTTTTGAAAATTACCTACCTTCCTGCTGCCAAGAGATCAAAATCATCCATCTTCCACTGAAACTATACAATCAAACAAAAAAATAATTAGGTGAGAGGCAGTCCATAATTTTACATGACATTGTAAACAATTATGTGCCAAAATATGTCCACATTATATGATTTTTTTTCAAAGCCAAATTTTAAGACAGGGTCAAATAACTCATTTAAAGATACATTATGGAAGATCACATAAAGAGCTGGTAGTTCTCAATATAATTGTTAAAACTAGATAATGTAAAGGGAATATGCTGAAAATTTAGATCAAATTGCTTCACTCGAAGCCAAGATAACCTTCTTTAAAATCACTTTAGCCTCGACTGTCATTGTTACCGCCGTCACGATAATTAACAGTCTCGATTATCCATTTTTGCTTTTAATCATCTATGGGCATTGAACAGCAGATGGGATTCAATTCCAATGAAAATCAGACACAGAAGATGACATCAAGGGTTCTTTATGGTCTTTTCATTTTAATAAATGTCTAATTAACAGCTTATTCGGGTGTACAGAAAGACCTGCAATAGGCAGATTTAGCTCTTGCATAATGTATTTTTAAGGAATTTCAATTGTATGAATGACTTGATAATCATGATGATCACTCGCCAGTATAACTCTAACAATAATATAAACACTGTGCTGCACATGTAGAGTTAATAATATCCTTTTTTTACTTTGATAATAAAAAAACGCAATAATCATTATTTGTACAGTGCACAATTAAATACTGCACCAAATAAATAGCACAAATCAATGTCCGGTGAAAAAAAACCCCTTGTATTATGAGTTATTTTTATCTTAATCTAACGTTCTGTCCATTGTAAGTGCACACACATCTTTGCAACATGGAAACTCCCCACAATAAAGTTTTCTCCCTTGGACATCCTGTCATGCAAGAAAATAATTTCAATAATCATTCTCAATTTGATCATTAAATACCAGACCAAAATCAAAATCTCCATTAATCTTTTTGTAAAAAAATGGTGTATGAAGTTATATCAAAAGTTAATAAATTAGAATGATGAACTGTAGTACTGCATTTAATTTTCACTTACATTATGTATAAGTGGAGCTAAAGCAAGTGCACTATCAGCACATCTACCAGTTATAACAACATCAGCACCTAAATCTAGAGCCCTTGCAATTGGACCTGCACTATAAATAAAGAGAACGGGTCAGCACATATCTACCATCTCATTGTCTGCCATATTACTACTGTGGACGCGGACATCATACTTAAACCATCCAGCCAGTAGATATTTATAATCAAACTTCTTTCAATACACATGCCTCAATATACAAAAACTGAAAATTGATTTTACTGATGAATGCCATTTATGATGGGATATTCTACCAAGGTAAAACTGTTATTTGTATATTCAAAGTTAAATAGTTTCTACTATAATATTGCAAGAATTGAATATATGAATATGATGATTTTGATTGAATTCGAACCTATACTACTAATACCATGAATCTACAGATAAATTAATGTATCTTTATTGCATGCGTTTGAATAGATATATATTTCTTTTCAAATAATGTCTTCAAGTTTTTATCGCTCTCACCCAAAGTAAGCATTCATACTGTGTATGGCAGTTGGGAATTCCTTTCCTGAATTCATCTCCGTAATACCAAGGTTTCGAAGTTTGTTAACCTATAATTTAAAAAAACATACTTTCAGAAAACTAATGGCAACTTGGAATCAATTTAAAACATATTGTTGATTTTTTTAGTTATTTAAGCGCCAAAGGTTAATTGTAATATTTAATCCTTAGAAACACATTACACAAGATTTAGGGAAAGAGCTGGTCATTTTTGCTCTAGTAGTTCAAAAACAGTTAATGGCAAATCAATATTTAAGTCACATTACTGAGCAAAGTTATGGATGGCTAATGTCATCGGGTTTCACACTGCTGATGCATTTAAATTTGTATTAAATTTTTATTACCTTTAATCAAAGTAAGCTTTTTGATATATGAGAATAGAAAGTTGTATAATAACTATATTGCTGGGCATTTTGTTGGCAATCTGTGTGAGTGATGTCATGTATTTACATTAAGATAGGTTGCCAGGCAACAAAACATACGCCCACAGCAGCTAAGTCGTCCGGGCAGTCAACAAGAGTTGTCGCATATTTTTACTTTTTTCGGTAATGAAACATTTATAATACACTAAAATCTGATTAAGAGTAACAACTCATTATGTAATTATCAGAAAATCATTAGAATTTGTTTGCTTTTTATAAAGTTTTGCACCACACTAACAATTAGTATAGGAAACATTTAATATGATGGATTTAGCTGTGCAGTTATCAAAATTCATTGAAAATCAAAATATTTGTTCGTTTCAACACCTTAAACTCTGTGTATCAATCTGAAGTCAATCGCATATTAATTTTGGCCTCTAGAGCATCCATAAGATTTTTTGATGTGATCAAGGACTACAACTCTGGCACTAATTATCAGAAATCGCTGAAAATCTATAGGTTTCTTCGTCTCATGACCTTAAACACTGTGTATAAATTTAAAGTCAATCAGAGATTGGCCTCTAGAACACCCACAAGATTTTTTGAAGTGATCAAGGGCCATAACTCTGGCAATAATTATCGGAAATTGCTGAAAATCAATAGACTTTTTCGGCTTATGACCTTAAACACTTTGTATGAATTTGAAGTCAATCGAATATTAACTTTGACCTCTAGAGCATCTACAAGATTTCTTGAAGTGATCAAGGGCCATAACTCTGGCACTAATTATCTGAAATCGCTGAAAATCAATAGGCTTATGACCTTAAACACTGTGTATACATTTAAAGTCAATCGGATATTAACTTTGGCCTCTAGAGCGTCCACAAGATTTTTTGAAGTGATCAAGGGCCACAACTCTGGAACTAATTATCAGAAATCACTGAAAACCGATAGACTTCTTCGTCTTGGATTCTTAAACACTGTGTATTAATCTAAAGTCAATCGGATATTAACTTTGGCCTTCAGAGCGTCAACAAGATTTAACGGCCATAACTCTGGCACTAATTAGGCACAATAGGTTTCTTCGTCTCATGACCTTAAACACTGTGTATAAATTTAAAGTCAATCGGATATTAACTTTGGCCTCTAGAGCATCCACAAGAATTTTTGAAGTGATCAAGGGCCATAACTCTGGTAGCTATTATCGGAAATCGCTGAAAAACAATAGGCTTCTTCGTCTCATGACCTTAAACACTGTGTATAAATTCAAAGTCAATCGGTTATTAACTTTAGCCTCTGGAGCGTCCCCAAGCAATTGTGGATGCCGGACGGACGGACGGGGGCGATGACAATTTACAACCACATTTCAATGTGGGCGTATAAAAAACAGTAACTAACCTCTGGCATTAAATCATCACCTTCTATAACAGCAATGTTTAAATTTACACCAGCCTTATGGCAAACTTTTTGTAATGCTACACCACATCCTATAGGATTAACACCTCCGGCATTACTTATTATCTTAATCCCTGTAATTATCATTAATCTGATTATTTAATTACCAAAAGATAACTTAATAATACACGGTTTGATTTAGTACCCAGTTTGGCCTGGTCCCTTGAGTAAGGGTGTAAATCAACGGTTACCATATCAGTAAAGTTTCTATTTGGCTCGATGTTTTCAAAAAGAACCAGTTTCATAACAACCGAGAATCGTTGATCATGATGCTTTACTTTCTTTTCATTACTAATATGAAACACTCTACATCTCAGATCAGTGAACAATCCAAAATTTAATTATTACTATACATCTTCGATTTGGTCTTGAATCTATTTTCTAATACTTACCAGTATTTTTCTTTTTACTTATTATTTCTAATCATATCTATTGAATACTGTATCGTCCTGCCATTTTACTTTCAAAAATGTCAAGGCCAAGGTTGCTTTTATTTTTAAAAGAAAACTATACAATTATGTACTGAGCCAAACCAGGTACTGAGTCAAACCTCACATCTGTAAATATCAATTTGTATAGTTGTCAAATAGTTCAAACTTTGGTGTACAGAAAGGATGGTCAAAGAAAAGAATGATTATATTAATTTTACGAAATCTGGATATCCCATCATGAGCACCACTTCCAACAGAAATGGTTATTCTGCTATGGGTGATGTGTTCTCATCTTGTTTATTGCACAGTCCATTACGAAAAATTTCATTTAGTCATTTAGTATAATTTTGCATTTGGAGTTTGGAGTTTAAATTGGATTTATATTATACACATACCTTTTTCTTTAATGTCTTTTATAAATGGGGCTATACAAATCTGGATAAAATCAGGAGCATAACCAAGTGTCTGCAAAACGAAAAATAAGAAGTGTGTGTTGGATGCTAGCCTAATACACCTGCTGAGCATCAATTATCCGCGGTAATCAGTTCTCAAATTAAATCTAATTAAACATTACTAAATACAAAGCCAAACTTAGCAAAATAATCTTTGTGTGTTATCAAGCTGTAAACTGTGATGTATTTTTGGGGTGGAGTATTAACCGAATATGCTTCAAAATTAGTGCTGGGTATGACTGCAGTCATGATATGATTTGTATTGAGATTCAGGTCCTATGATACAATTTGTAAATGATTCTTAACCAGGTCAATATTTACCAAGAAAACAACAGGATAAATGAATAATTGATATTTCTGTTGGAGTCATTAAAGCAGGGAGAGAAAATTGCAATCAAAATAAGGACCAAACCTATTTAAGGGTTTTTATGTTCCTGTGGTTAATAAGTTACATCAATAATTAAGAGTGACAGGTTAGTTACTGAAGCCACAGAAAAACATTAAAAAAAATATTGGATAATCCAATAGGCGAATCACGAGAAGGTGAATCGCGACACATCAGTAAATTGTGCCAGCATTATTTAAAATCTCAAATCACTAAAAATAATGATGATGGAGGATAGGGGGTAAATAATAATATCCCCAAGACCCACTGATTTATTTCCTTCAAAATTAGTTTAAACTGATATTATTAGAATTAAAAACTTACAGGTGTTCTGTGTTTTGCTGCTGTTAATAGTGACATGGTTATCTCTGATAAATAGTCGAACATTATGTAATCAACTTTAGCTCCATAAATTAACTGTGGTGCTGAAATAAATAAATACATTAGAGATACTTTTAAATATCAAACTGATACTCTTAACATTGACAATACTGAAACATCCTGAAACATTATACATTAGTTGAATACCTGGCACCTTTATAAAAAGAGAGATAGAGAAATTGGGTTTAATGTCCACTCGATACAAACTAGGTCATTTCGGGACTAAGATTTGGTTTAATTTTATTTCAATAATTCGCTCCCACGTAGAGGTCTTTAATTAGCAGTGGGACTAAACCGGAATGCCTGGAGGAAACCCACAAGGTTGAGAAGGCGCCCCTATCTCCATTCCACATACACTCACACCAGGGATCGAAACCACAGTCGCAAGCCAGAGGTGACCGGCAAGCTAGAGGTCGAAGCGAGGCACTCTAGACCACTAGGCCATCCCCCCTGTGTAAAGGTTTCAAGCAGAGTATATATTTGGTCTATGATTAACTTGTTTTATTCTTAGCTTCATAGTCTATAATTTCCTTTCAGATATACTGTTAGTAATAGGTAAAAAAACGTTTAAAGGGTTGAACACATGGCAGCAGCCTGCATTACAAATTACAAATTTACTTTCAGAGATCAAAGAAATAAAACTAGTGGCTGTCAAGGACTCATACATAACAAGGCCACAATCAGAATATAACACATTAATGATTGACTTGTTATAGAGAGCTACTGATAATAAGTTTATACAACAATAGGGTGTTAACTAACAGGTACTTGATAGTATAATCAACAGTTATAAAGATCTATTAACAAACAGCTTCATCACCCTTCTTTTTCTAGTCATTATAGTAGCCCACACCTGTCATTTATCAAATTAATTATTCAGCATCATTTGATTGAAAAAGCAGTTACATTTGAGAAAATATGTTGAGAAAAATAGGTCTGTCAGATTTCAAGAAGCAAGAAAGAGATAGAAATGGGCTTTAACTTCCACTCTACACAAACTAGGTTATTTCGGGACTAACATATGGTTTAATTAATTTTATTTCAATAATTCGCTTTCGCATAGAGGACCCAGAAAAAACCCACGAGTTTGGACAGGTGACCCTTCTCCTTGTCACGTACAACCATAGATTCAAAACCATGCCAGTTGACTCAATGACTGGCTTTATGATACAGCGCGCACATGCTAAACCATCCTGCCATTCAACCCCCCATTTCAAGAAGCAGCACCTTTTCTCTTGATTTGGAATAAATAAAACTTTGACTTCTTTTCTTATGGTAGGCTAGTAGCAACATTATTTGTGTAGCCCGCATCTAATAACTGGATACTGTTCCTTGCTTGGCCCTCCATCCTGCACAACTAACAATTCGAGAGGGGTTTAATTATAGGCTATGCCTGTTCCCCAATCCCTATTCAGATACAAATCTGAATAAAAATACTGCTTATAAAAAAAAAACTCAACAAAACGATTCCACAACGGAAAATCTTAGGATACTTTCTCAGTCAACACCGAGATCAAACCCAGACCTCCTGGTTAGTGAGACAACGCCTTACTCTATTTATAAAATATAATAAAAGAGGATTGCTACTGCTTTGCTAGTTCAGCTCTGAACGTCGGTCTCATTACACTCACCCTGACCATTCAGGGACTGGCCTATTCAATCAATGTCGAAAATAATTTGAACCCCAGTCAATTTTACTGGGCAACTTTTCACTGCGAAACATCGGAGTGTCAATCCATGTGGACGTCTGTACAATGTAAAGGAACATCTTAGTGATAAAATAAGACCTTGCTTACCTCGCTAGACTCAGTATGAGCGAAACAACACGCTGTTTAAAATACGTCCCCTCCTATCAAACTACCCTTTCGCCACCATGACACAGCGTGTTGTGATGCTCATACTGACTCTAGCGAAATGAGCAAGGTCTTATTTTCTCACTGAGATGTTCCTTTACACTGTACACGCATCCACACATCCACACGGAGTGACACCCATCGTTTAGCAGTGAAAAGTTGACCAGTAAAATTGGGGGTCAAATTAGTTTCGACATTGATTGAATGTACCAGTCCCTGAACGTTCAGGGTGAGTGTAATGAGACCGACGTTCAGAGCTGAACTACTGCTTTGCCAACAGGTGCCTGCATTTAGGTCCATTTCAAGACATTTCATAAAAATTGTATTGACTAATAATATCATTTTAAAATGTGTAGTCATTGAATCTTTATTATCAACTGAGTTCAATTAATGGTTGATTGTTTGTATATACAATTTCTATCCATAGTATGCAACTTCTGTAACCCTGATCATGCGGGCTGTCATAAGGTTAACAGGATTGTGACCTTTGACATTGTTTTGTTTACATTTAAATTCAGGACAAAACAAAACGCACCTGCTACTGCAGTGTCTCCCCAAAATCCACAAGCGCATCCTATTTTAACAGTCTTTCCCCGAATTAGCTGTGAAAGTGGTCGTCTTGCTATAAAGAGTTTAGAGGTATTTAGCGTGTTATGTAACAGAAACAGCTTATTAGTGACTGTCATCTTAAATCTGAGACTGAACGCGGCCATATTGATTTCCACATTGACATCAATTTGCGCATGCGTGATCACATGACCGACACTTATTACTTTTGCAATATGGACGACGTTCTGTCAGATGAAACGTTATGGTGTAAAATTAAACAGTAGCATTTGATTTTAGCTGTTTTAATGAACATTCTCACCATGTACATCGAGTAAATAAAGGTTTGGTTATTTTAAAGGAGTATAAGAACAAACCACCAAGATGGCCGAGACGGTGTATGGAACCATAGAAGAAGGGCATGTTATGTCTGAAAAAGTCCAGTCTCTGGCTTCCACCGTGTACAAGGAATTTGAGAAAATGATTCAGAAGTACGACGAAGATGTTGTCAAAGAACTTATGCCGCTCGTCGTTGGAATTCTTGAGAGTTTAGATTTATCATATATTGAAAAACAAGAAATTGAAGTTGAACTCGAATTATTACGAGATGACAACGAACAATTGTTGACTCAATATGAACGAGAAAAACAATTGCGTAAAGCATCTGAACAGGTCAGTATGGAGTATGAGGAAATTTATGATGGTCACATAATGATAATACTAGCTACTAATTTGCCTGAATGCATGTCAGATATGTAGAAGCCTCTGTTCATGTCAAAATTCTTTATACTTTTGATGAATTAATACCCATGACCCATAGTCAATTTTTCTATACCGTACTTGATACTAAGATAGCAGCATTCCTCGGTGAAGGCCTTACTACCCTTAGCTTATTTAATTTTGATTTATAAAAAATGGAAAAGAAATAAGATTAGATTCGTCACATTCAATTTTGATTTATAAAAAATGGAAAAGAAATAAGATTAGATTCGTTACATTCAGATTGCCATAGTATTGAAATTAATATCATAATTAGAAAATATTCAAGGCAATTTTTTCCATAATAAAATCATATCTGTTAAGTTGATATATTACTGAAAGTACAGGTATACTTAGTACTGGTAGTTGCAGTGGACCACAATATTACATTAGAATTAGATGGATAAGTAATGCTTACTTAGAAACTGATGCTGTAGTAGAATAACATGGAATCACAGTTGATCAGCAGATACATGTATAATTCTAAAGAATAGGATTAGCCTCACTAGAAAATTTCACTTGTTCATATTTACTATTTGTCTGGCTTTTTTTTAAAATTGTGACAGTGTATAGTGATTAATGTATGGTAAATTAATACAGTTGCTTATGATTGTCCCCTTAATGTTTTAAGAAATACTTGGAAATGGAAGATGCAATTGAAGGAGACAAGAAGAATATGGAAGATAAAGTAGAAAGTATGGAATCTATTATTAGAATGTTGGAATTAAAGGCAAGGAATGCTGCTGACCACGGTAATACAACATATGTCATATTGACAAGTTTCAGATTTTATCTCATTTTAATAATAAGTAATAATAGAAAAATACCATCCTTCTCAGCTATCAATATGATGCCTGTGTTCAATTAACAATTTTTGTTTGTAAAATATAATTATTTCTATACTTAATTAACATGTACAATTGTTTTGTTTTTTTTAGTGACCAGATTAGAAGAAAAGGAATCTGAAATGAAAAAGGAGTATAATAAACTACATGAAAGATATACTGAAGTATGTTTGAATTTCTACAAACATCTTTATCTTTTCTTAGTACAGTGACAAATGCAGGTTTTCCTCACCCAAGAGGCCAATATTTATATATAAAAAAGACCAGTTTATGACGAATGGGAGAAAATTACACAAAGCAAAAAAGTGCATGGTCGACATATTTTTTATGATTTTTGTTTAAACAAAAACAAAAAAGAAAATTACACATGTAACTTTTAACAAGAAAATGATACAATATTTTTATATGGTATCATATATATATTCAAAATAACCTAGAGGCCACTACTATAAGTTGTACTTCTATGCAAATCATACCGAATGATAGTTATCAAATAGTTAAATCTCTGCAAGTAGTAAGATCTCCAAAATGCTAGTACCATCTCAAATTTTAGAATCACATGTATATTTATGCTTTGTTTTAAAGATAATATTGTTATTGATGTATATTACTGTAATCATGTCTTTTTTTCCTTCTTACAGTTGTTCAAAACACATATGGATTACATGGAAAGAACAAAAATATTGATGGGAACAGATAAACTTGCAGAACTTACAGGCAACAGTCCTAGAATAAAGTAAGATAATATGATTAATGCTTTTAATACCAGATATTGTGTCTCATGGTACCAATCCATTAATTGCAATGTTTGCATTGTCTCTTGTGTGTTGAACATGATGATAAACAGATTCATTACTAACACAATTTCCTCTCTTTGGTCTAAACTTTCTGATCATCAATATGGTGATTATTTTCGGTGATATTTCATTATCCACTTTAAAATGATCTTCACTTAAAAAGTCCTGACTAGACACTTTTAATAAAACTGATTTGTTTTACCTAAAATCCTAAAATAAACAGTCCCACCTGTTCATTGGTAAAACAATTTTAATACATTTCCGAAAATGTATGCATTAGACAAACTGGGAAATACTATGTCAAATATCAGATGCCGATCCTCTGAAGGTCGTCAGCTTATAAAAGTGATTAAATCCAAAGAAAATTTTCTACATATCTCAAATGTTAATTTGTGTGGTTCATTCATTGGTTGATAAGTCGTAGGTGGTCAGTTGATCATTCACAACATGGCTATATTTTACAGCTGGGGCTGCTATTGTCAAATCATTTATTGAAAGATCCAATCTTGTTTATTGAAATTGTGGCAAATACATTGGTACATGCATAATTTTCAATAAATTTTGATATATTTACATTCTTTATTTTTCAGGGGTTTCCAGTTACCTAATTTGCGACCAGTCAGTATGGTATTAAACACTGGAGAGACACCCAATAGGGGTGATAACAGTCCTATGGGTTTTGACGTTACCTCCCCATCTAGTGGGAAAGATTCCAACGTCAGTATCAAAAGTGAAATGGGAGATTTTGAGTCTCAGGACTCAAATCGTCTCAACTCAACGGGTGAGTCTAAGGAAACCAGTGATAAGGTGCAGATGACTGACATAATCAACGTGACTGATGAAAGTACCACCACTAATACAAGTAGGCCAAAACCTAAATCACCCCACTTTAAAAAGCATAACGCTTGCAAGCCTTCTTCTCGCTCCATGCCTAAGTTTAAATATACTCGCTGCTTAACTCCGGCTGTGGATGCATTTGAACCTTACGCCTTTTCAGGGTTTTTGCCTTTTTTTCTAACTGCATAACTAACATGTGTTAACACTTCAACATACTGCAAATTATCTGTACAAGAACTGTCAAAAAATGAGCAATGAGGAACTTAAATTTGTTGCTTTTCAAGTTTTATTTTAAATAATTAAGTCTTTCCTCTAAGGTGACTCTTTTTTTGTTAACTTTTAGTTATTTATTCTAAATTAATATTGTGTCTTTTGATACAAGATTTTGTTAACAATATTTTTAATGTTGCAGTAGGTTTAGCAGTGTTTTCAATTATCAAGTGCTTGCTTTTATGCTTTTTAAATGCAATGGTTATTGGACACCTAACTCTGAATTCATTTCATATTTTCATCACATGATCTACAGTGACCATATAAACTGTTTGCATCATCTTTCATTTTAATAATAAACAAATCATACATTTTCTCTTACAACAAAACTCAAACTTACAATGCAAGGGCTGGGAATAAAAAAATAAGAATACCCATGTATTGATTATATTCTAGGTGATATAACTAAAATCAGAGTGCTGAAAATTGTATTATTAGTAATTAGCAACAACACACAACAAATGAGTTCAAATTGTGTGACCAAGCTTGTTTTGATAACTATTGTGATGGTTGACAGTCATATGAAAGTTTCTTTGCATTTCCAAATTCTTATCTCCAACCATTCTATCCAAAGATGTTCTTCCAAACAATGTACCTACAACATATCATTATTTCGAATTTTTGGGGTGATATTCATTGGTGGTATTGTTTAAGATACAACTTCCAATATACGAGTAGAAAGATATGGGATAGTTTTTTCTATGTATTATATTTATATATGGTATTATAGGAAGAAAATTTTTCTGAAAATAATCAAAAGATTCTCAACTTTTGGAAAAATGATAATAAATATGGCCTTATATTTCTGGCTCTTCCCTGGCCATCATCATCAAAATAATGTAAAGGTTTGACTTTGAGGAATCAGATGTTTTGGAGTGAAGGCAATGCATGTAAGTGCAATATACCACAAAGCTTCTTGAACAATTCTTCCTGTTTTCCAGATGAAAATGGGTTATACTTGACAAATGTCAATAAATTGGACAGTGTGGACTCAGCCTTTATGATAATGTTGTATTTGCATGAACATATTTATTTTTATTTAATGCCCTTTTTCTTTTTACCTATTTATCTTCTCTTAACTATCAATGTTTTTATTCCATTTACATTCATTCTTTTATTCACGATGTTAATTTGCATGATAATATTTTAATTGCATCTGAATGTGCTTGCTGTATGATTCATTTTATATATTTCATTGTTCTTACTGTAGATAGTCTAATATATATATATATTGGGGATTATTTTAGATTGTATTTTTAAATATCTGTTGTTAAATGTTGTTTATATGTAATATACCATTTGTATTATAATGTATCTAAGAAAGAAAATGACAAACCTGCTATAGTACAAGTGTACTTAATGCAGAGCTCAGTTCATTTATGAAAGATTATGCATAGAACAAATAATAAATTTTATCAACCAAGAAATATTCAATGTTCTAATTTTTGTTTTGTTTTTTTTTTTAATGCATGAACATGCTTGAATTTAAACTTCTCTTAATTTTAAGGCTTTGATTATCACATTTTTTAGCCTGTATTCAGAGATCATTATTATGTTAACTAAGGTGTGCCATAGTTTGGGGATATAAATGCTTTATTCCGTAGACAAAGTCACTTAGTAATGGGTCAATGATATTATCATTTGCTACTGCAACTATATCATGTCCAGTTTGGGAAAGATACTAATTCTTTGTCCAACCACAAAAGTCCCCTTCCTATCTACTCTTCCCTGCTTACCCAATAACTGTATAATTGTTCTTAAAAAACATATGATAAACAAAAATAAAATCAAGTCTTGGAAATGTACGTATATATGATAAAAGTTCCTTGGTTGTGAAAAGTGATTAATTGAAGGCATTGGTGATTTGTTAATGTATGAGTAATCTTATCTTATTCAATGAGTTCAACAATTGTTTGTATGGATTAAATCAAATCTTTCTGGTCAAATTACTAAAACATGATTAAAGAACACCATTGCAAACATACTGTAATTTTATTTCTACAACCTCCTGTCATTAATTACTATGGGTATGTGCATGGATCATTAACTTTTCACATATTGGACATGGCTAGACATCTTTTAACCCAGGGCATTGATAGTATAACTAAGTGAGGGTAGTTTCACAACTTAATGTGTGAAGGCTTAGGACGAAACAATTACTGTGTCAATTACTATTTTTGTACTGTTATTAGATTTGTCAAAGTCTTATTAGTTTGGCTTGAGTTTACATGGAGAATTTATGGTGGGAAAATTGCATGATATAGAAAACTACTTTATGAAGTATAAGAATGTGTTGTTGACCTACTTTGGTATGGGTTACATATACATGTATGTAGCTGTAAACTAATTAGTTGGCCTAGTTTAGTCAATTGTTCCCTCCATTTTCAAATCATTTGTGACAAACCATCTGTTAAGTAGTAGTACTTGGGGGTTTATAGCTCGTTCTACCTCAGGTGACATCACACTCCTAAAACCATCTGTTCAACAATAACACAAATATTACCTAATTTATATGGAAAATATTCCTACTTAGATAATTAGGTTTTAGTATGAGAGCCAGTGTTGAAAACGTTGATACTGTACATTAGGATAAAGTCATACACCCAATTCCCAGCTGAGAAGAGTTCTGTGTGTTGAATTATGATAAAAAAATAACCTGTGACTCTTGGCATTTTGCTCACCAATATCAGATTGTGTGATAGGTCATCTCTAACCATTTGCTTATCACTCCTTTCATCATATTCCTTTCAGAACATGCATCCCAAATCTTTGTTGCGACTTATTTGGTTGTCCCTGTTGATAAATGCCAAACAAATTAGAATATACCTACCATACTAGTTTGAAGACTATTGCTTTATACACCATTTGTTATATGTTAACAATTAAAAAATAGCAATAAGGCCAGTCAGACAATTTGGACTGGAGTTAACATTTATGTTCATCAATGATTAAGTAAATAAGGTCCAAAAATAGTCTGACATTTTGGACTGGGGGTTTGATATTATTGTTCTTCAAAGGAATTATAGACGTACTAGCCCAGTTATATGCTGCACCTTAGATTACATGAATTATGGTACTTTGACATTTATATCTGTTGTAAATAGTATTAGTTTTAATAAATGAAATCTTTGAAAAACCAGACAGATGAACAGAGTTTAAAAGGAGATTACATACATACTATTTGGATCAAGATTTATGCTTTGATTATATTGAAAGAATATGTCCAGAACAACCTGAACTTGTTTCTAATTAGTTTCACTTACAAAGCTTAAATTATATGATAAGTACTGAAGGATTAGGAATAATTATTAATAATGTTCCTTAGTAAATCCTAATGGGTATAACACAGTCCATGGTTATACCCCTTAGTGTTTGATTCATCATGACCCTAGCATATAGTAATTTTGGGTTGCTCATTTTTCTGTAAGTGTGCTTTATTCAAGAACACTGCACAAATTTAAATACAAAGATCCATCACAGCTCCACTTTTCATAGCGGATCTGTAGCTTGAAAGAAATACACCACTGCTTTCCTCTGGTTGAAAGTCTGGATTACCAAAGCTTCATTATTGCTTTTTTTGATGTTGTTTATTTCTGCTTGTTTATTTTAAGTCACTGCTTTTTATTTATGTTTTTTTTTTTACTATTTTTGTGTTATTTTGCTTTTTATCAGAAAAGGCTTCTGTTCCCGTTCCTAATGAAACCATTCCAAATAGCAACACAAACACAGAAGATATTAAAGAAAATGTGTCTCGTGCAGACTCACAAACTGTTTCAAATAAGCATTCGATAAGCTTCGATCAAACCGATGCCAAAAACAATGTAGAAATACGTAGTGATAAAAATAAGGTGGAAGAATACAATGCAAATGTGCTTGAGCGTCTGCATAGTCAGTTTTCAGAGGACGGGTATGAAGAAGACCCGATCTCTGCTGGTGAGTTTTATAAAACATAAGTATATAGATTATATTACATTGTACACAAAAACATTACTTACCAATACCATATAATATCATTTGATCAGAAAAGAATTTAAGAATAATTTGAAATTGTAAATGTGGCCAAAAATCCATATTCCATTGCATCTGACAGGTCACAAAATCATACCATTAGTCATTATCATTGTGACATTTCAACTTTGACATGGACTGACATTAAATTGCTTTCACTGCACAATATTGTTATCAATGGTAGCTTTTTAAATTTGCTGAATTTTATGTCGTCTTATTGCTTTATGTGTACAAATATTTTAAATAGAGCAAAGTGAAGTTCTGGAATGTTGTGTAACAAAATCCCAATCTGAATTTTCTACATGTCAAATCTAAGGTCTTGATCTGTTTACTCACACTGGTCAGTTGACAGTTAAAGAAAAATAAGTAAACTGATCAATTCTGACTTTATTTATAGAAAAAAAGATTTCATGGAATTGAACTTAAATCATCATTGATTGAATTAACATATTAGATGACTTTGATTTTACATTTTATTTTGATCTATATGTGGGGTTTGTGGGTGGTAACTGAAGGGTGAAGTACTATTGACTGGATTCTACACTTGGACTGGTACTGGTTCTGCTTCATTAATTTTTTTTGACTAATTAGTAAACAAAATCTGTTGCTAAAAAGGGAAATTAAGGGTGAACCAAATTAAGCTACTTGTTGCTAATGAGGTGTAAATTTATCTAGATCAAAGGAATAAAACTTTATCCAAGTTGTAAACAGGATTGATAGTTAGACATCTGTTGCACTGCTTAGTACTTATCACACTTAAACAAGTGAAATCTTGATTTAATTGTTTGTCAACTTATTAAACGTAAATTAACCATTTAGATTACAATGACAAAAAGCCATAACAGAATATCTACCCCCCTCCCATTCCCCACTTTTGAACTAAATAGTTGTAGTAGATCTGTAACGCATAATGTTATGCAACATTTTAGAATCTTATCATGTTGCACAACATTTTAGATAGTCTTATGTTACACAACATTTTAGAATCTTATTTCTCAAGTTTAAACATAAATTATTTTAATGAACAATTGAATTAAATTGTCATTCGATTAAAATTTTTCGATTAAAATGCTGTTTCGATTAAAATGTTTATTCAGTGAAAATGTTGATATATATTTTTATTGTTTGCTTTATCCCAATTTTTGCTAAAATATTTTATCCCATTTTTTCATGCTGCTAATTAAATAATGATTACTTGGTAAGATTTATAATGTGATTGTAATATTTTAGATTAAATAGTCAAAGCTATCATTACTAATGTAAACTTATTTTTTGGTATTTGGGACTTGCTTCGAAGTTTAAAGTAACATTGCACATGTATATGGAGATGGAAAGGACATTACAAATTAATCCCAATGGAACAATAGTGACGACTGCTTCAAAGTGCCAAGTAAAAGAAATATCTGGATTCAAAATCGATTCTGTAAAAATTACATATGCATATTTTTTTTTATTTTTTTGTCTAGGATTGGGTGATACTCTTGCATCTATAGTGGCAACAACACCAGAACTTGATGAAAATTCAGAATCTTATACTAATCATTTAGTCAATGATAGCGCCAGTTCTAGGAAAGGGTAAGAATACAATTTAGAAGGAGACCGTTGCATATTTAGGGGATGGGAACATTTGCTCATTTTGGTTTTAAATTATTTTTGTAAAGACCCTCCAAAACACACTGGATCAACAAACTATAATATTATGAAAGTTGTACCTCTGAAGTTCATTTCCGATCAGTGTTTACAAAGGTATGAAAGATTGAAAATTTTGCAACTTTGATTATCAACAGGATATGGTCAATACAAACATATACCAAAGAAATCAAAATTCACATAGTCACTTGTGTCAAATGGCTAAAAATGTGACTAAATATTAAGTCAATGATAACAAATAATTAAATATTCATTCCTGCATACAAATTGGGTGTATATGGACTAAAAACATATTCAAACTAATTAATTTATCATAATCTTGCTTTAAATCCTTCTCAAAACATTAAAATTGAATATCAAAAGTTGTCTCTGTACCCAGCAACGGATGCGAGGCATATACAAGACAATGTTGTCTTTAATTGCTGTCTATATAAATATCGAAGCCCAATAAATTCTTGGATGATGCACTTCTAGACGGGGAGCCCAGGGGTCAGTCTAGCTGAAAATTGTACCAATTTTCTTCTATATGTTATCAGTGCATATATGTCTGGTATCGTCAAAATGTAAGTCTGCCGGGTTTCTGGCGGTGGGCGTAGTATTCCACGCCCAAAATGCGATAACCCTCAACTAGTCTAGATTAGCTCAAAAGTGTACTACATGAAATTCGCACAACAGTGTGCCTTACATCTTCAGGTATCACAAAAAAGTCTGTCAGATATTTCTAGTGGTGGGGTACCTCGGACAGAGCTATGTGATTACCAGACATTTGTAGTATTAGAGTATCGCTGACAAGAGTTATTGAATTTTTAGTCAACAGCTAGGCTGGATTAGCTGAAATCTGTACCACCTAAAACAACTTTGCGGTTGTTCATTACTACCACAGGAATCTTGAATGACCTCTGCCAGACAGTTTGTGCGGTGGGTTACCCCTAACAGACACACCCAAAATCCCCCCCCCCCCCATTAGGCTAGATTAACGGGCACTTTTTCCTGTTGTCTAGAAAATTAAATTTTTAGCTAGGATGCGTAGAATACTAATACCTAGCATTTATGGAAGAGGCGGTAAACTGCGGTTGCAAGATACTGATTTTTTGGGCAAAAATAGTGTTCCTGCAACCGCAATGTATCGCCTCTTCCATACATGCTAGGTATTAGCATTCTACACATCCTGGCACAATTATTAATTGTTTGGAATACGGGAACAGTGCCGATTACTCTATTCTAGTTGGGGTCTGTGGCGTCTTGGGCGTGTCTGTTAAGTGTAACCCACTGCACATACTGTCTGGCAGTGGTCATTCAGGACTCCTGTGGTGGGTACTGAACAACACCAAAGTTGTTTTAGGTGGTACAGATTTCAGCTAATCCAGCCTAGCTATTGACTTGAAATTAGGTAACTCTCGCCAGGCATACTCTAATACTTCAAATGTTTTGTAATTACATGGCTCTGTCAGGCGTACCCCACCACTAGAAATGTCTGTCGGAGTGTTTTGTGATACCTGAAGATGTACGGTACGCTGCTGTGTGAATTTCATGTAGTACACTTTTGAGCTAATCTAGACTAGTTGAGAGGTATTGCATTTTGGGCGTGGAATACCAGAAACCTGGCAGACTTACATTTTTATGATACCAAATATACATGCATTGATACAATCAAGGAAAAAATCGGTACAATTTTCAGCTAGGTTAACCCCCTGGGCTCCTGCTCTATTCCTAAGTCTTTTACCATGTTTTTTTTGTTATCAACATACACTAACCCTCAGAGATTAGACAGTCCTTGTATGCTACCTTTAACGTTACTAATCGTCGGGTAACCAGTTATACGGACCATAACCTTGAGTGTATTTTAGCTTGACGATCAGCAGCAGGTTTTCATACTATAGTTTGACTTGAAACAGAGAGGTTTAGCTCCTTTAATTAAAATAATTTGTGATTTATATTTGTACAGTCCAGTAAAGAAGACAATATATGATGAATTAGCTGTTTCTAGTAGTGATATGATAGCAGAAGTAGATTTCGGAGCAGATATTACAGGTAGGTTTTAGCTCAAAGTCTGTTTACATTGATAAATCTCATTGCATTTGGATTGGCTATGAATTTACCATATATGTATGTTATAAATTAGTATATAATTTGTGAGAATATGAAACACATTTGTTTGTTTTATAATCAATATTATATATATATTGACAGCTTGTGTTGTAGATTTATATCTTATTATTGTAATATTATACATGTTTTACATCTAACAGAAAAGAGTCATATACACATTCAATTGTAATTTATCAATCAAAATAAACTTTTAAAATAAATATAGAAGAAATGTAATCTGTATTTGAAAATTATTCAACAAGTCTATATTTATTTAAATAGTATTTGTATCAACATAATTGTGTATTAGAAATCTACACATTGGCGTTGAATATTGTGTTCCAGATTTGGTCCTTTTCTAAATAAAAATCATTTATGTTTCTTCATAACGATGCATGGATGGGCCTCATATTTTTTAACACAATTAGAAATGAACATGAAGTTATTGTCCCATAAAAATTGACCTTTTATCAATGGGTATGTAACTTTGTTACGACATGAAGTCCATGAGTGAATATAATTTTATTTAGTTATTTTTTATTCTATTTACCATTAACTAAATTGATATTTTCAGGTCGAGAGGTGAACCCAGGAGATTATGCTTCGTCAGGTAAATTTTCACATTGTTTCAAACTGCATGTACTATTCCTTTATACAAACATGTTCGTTACTTCTTGTAATTTTTGTTTTAGTTCAAGTTTCCGTATAAATTGTTTATTTTGATAAATATTATCAACATGCAATGTTATTAGACTAATAATGAAATAATAAGGCTGTAATAACATAAGCTTGTCTGGAGAAATTCGTAAATATTATTTCTTAAAAACTTTCCTTGCCCTTGGATGTTACATGGACATGAATTATAGTATACATGTAAGTGAAAAGCTGTAAATATATGAAGACACATATTCATGTTCACAGTAGAAGGTTAAACATAGTCAAACATTGACATTAATTGATATTATTCAAGTTTGATTGATACAAATGTTGATTGCATCCTCATAAAATCTTAAAATACGCTTACTTATTTATAATGTTGTCACGATTATAGGAAAATAAGTTAAAGGCATTATTAAGCAGTGATAAGTATTCGATGCATTTTGCATAAATGTATGGATGGAATATTCAAAATTGTGTTGAGCAGACAGTAAAAATCAAACATAATGTTATGTAATTTTATAAATATAAATTGGATGAAACGACTACTGATATTTCAAAATGTGAAATGGTTTGAGCTTGAGCTAAACGGATTAATCGTGACAACTTTACTTATCTGTCTGTGTCTAGTCACATCATTTATTAGTATCACATAATCTTACTTTTTCTGTGTCATAGTATCACATTATTTATAATTAATTGAATATTTGATGGAATTCATATTTTACAAAGTATTTTTCATTAATAATTTTCCACTTACCAGTTATATGAAAGTAAATGTAGTCAAATTTTTTGCATAATTTTTTTTTTATGTTTAAACTTTAAATTGTAATTTAGTTTATATATTTTTTAATGTGATAGATGTTTTATTTATATACCAATATAGTAAACTCTGTTAATAGTTTGGCATGATTATTTTGTGTTTTGTAAATTATTTATTTTGATGAATGTTGTAATGTTAATCTTATTGCATGTTTTGTTTATTTTCTTCTTTTGCTCCATGGATTGTTTATTAGATGATGAGAAAGATGAGAAAGAATCTAATGGTACGAAATTACCTCCCTTTAAAACACACATCTTTCTATTTTCCTCTCTATGGCTATCTTTGTCAGTTTGTAAACACGCTGATGATGATTTAAACATGATAATGCATCTAAACGCATGTTACTTGCTTTTTTTACAAAAAAAAATAAAACATGACTTTTTCCTCCTGAGATCCAAATACTGTATTCCACTAAATTAAGGTTTTAAACTTTCTCAAGTTTGTTGAAATTGTTTTATGAAAAATATCAAATGGGCATGAAATGACAAAAACATTCTGTTGTTGTTGTGACGTCAACATTTTGTTTATTTCTTGTAGTTTGATGTAATCTTTATCTTTTCCTCCCACCATTTGTTGAAAAAGAAGATCAAATATGAAACTTTTGATCAAATTATTTTTTAAAGTATAGAAAATTTACATAATTAATAGCAACTGAAATAATGCTACTACGTCATTCATTCAGTTCTTTCCTGAAATAATGATCAAGATTTGAAAAGAATAAAATATATTTAAGTATTATAGTTATTTTATTAGGAGCATGATTAATATAATAAGTTACTAATACAGTGTATTTTTTTTTACCCTTTGCATTGTGCCATTGTCCTTGCCTGTTGCCTGTAATGTTGGAATCAACAGTTAGTGACAATTTCTTTGGTAAGATAAATATTTGTTTTACTTTGGTTGCTTCCATTATTTTAACATTTATTGATGGCCAGTCAATGTCTGATCAAAAGTTCAAAGTAAAAATGAAAAGTGAGAATATAAAAGCTTAAATGTTTTTCAACAGCAGTCGCCATTGATTGAGCATAGTATCTTTACATTGAATTAGATGCACAAAGTAGTTGTTAGTAGTTGAATTTTTGCATGGTTTGGAATAAGTCACCAAAAACTATGATTATATGACAGCCTTTTGACATCGTGAATTTATTCATAGGTATGGGTAAAGAACTGGAGAATTTAATCCTAGAAAATACAGAATTACTGGCTACAAAGTGAGTGTTTCAAGTTTTTCCATTTGATTGGTAAACAAACAAGTTGAAAAATAAGTGGAGGATGAGACAGACAGGAGCTGAAGACAACTTTTCATAAAAATTATCCTTCTGGTCTATATATAGTTACATAATTTGAGTTGACTTGTGAAACATTGTTTCAGATGATAACTCAAATGTTTTGTTTCTTTCAGAAATGCTCTGAATATAGTTAAAGATGATCTCATAGCTAAAGTAGATGAACTCAGTGGGTAAGTGCATATAAATTTTATAAATAAAGCATTTACTTTTGAATTTTGGAACGTCATGATTATGGACCCATAATAACACCAAAATTGTGCCTGAACTATGTATGACATGTCAGTATGGTTGTGGAAAAAGCTTTAAAGTAACTGAAACTTTCCATCATTCCAGCACAAATTATACTGTCAAACAAGAAATAACGTGAGCAAGAAATTCCTGCATTAAATGCGACCTGCATCTCTTTTCATTAATTTCAATGCACACTTACTATTCTGTTACATAAGCTAGTCACTCAGCAAATCTCGACAGATTCCGTAAACTACATCTAGTCTCGGCTGTATGACAGTAAGTGATATCTACCTACGCCCATACATTTGCGATGCGGCTACCGGTTTACTTTAACAGGAAAACATGACGCTATTACACAAATTGGGAGCCTATTCGGCTAGCGACCTATTCGACCCATCGAGCTGCAACCTGTTCGTTGGAAACCTATTTAGAATAAAGACAACAGTTGCCTTAACTCATCTATTTATCAACCAATAAAATCCAACGTTTTGTCTATCAAATGAAAGTAGAATATATTATTTTTTTTATCCATTCCTTTAGCTCAGAATAGAAGTGTAATTTTGTCATTATCTGTCGAATAGGTCGCTAGCCAAATAGGTTGCCAATTTGTGTTCGGTATGGGCGCAGCCATGTTTCACCCGGGACCTTTAAAGTAGTTCCAATATGGCGGAATTCGTCATACAGCCGAGGTTAGATGTAGGTTCTGTAGGTTACGGAATCTGCCGAGGTTTGCCGAGTGATAAACTAGTGTACTACTTCATTGTATAATATATAAAAAACAACCAGTCTTAAATTTAGAAAAGACAATGCAATGGTTTACATTGATTTCAAGACAGTAATTTCTTGTTTTACAGACTGTTCATTGTCACCTTTGTATCTGCTACTGATTTGTAGTCCATAAGTAGGCTATGGCAAATGCACATTGTTCTATTTTCAGTGAACAAGAAATATTACGAGAAGAAATAACGTCACTGCAGGCAGTAAGAGGACGTTTGCAATTAAGAATATCATCATTAGAAGAAGAGTTAAAGAAGACAAAGGAAGAATTAGAGAAAAAGAATCAACCAGCATCCACAGAAGAAGAGGTATAATCTTTATACAGCTGAAATCACTTTATCATATACTTTAACTAGTGTGATTACTGTACCCAGAAGTGTAACTAAGGTTGCTGCGGATGCCCTAGTGGAATCCAAGCAATAATGAACTCTTTGTCCCAAAGAGCATGCCTGTAACTGAGGAAATCGGAGGACCCAGAAAAAAACCCATGAGGTTAGACAGGTGAACAACTCCTTGACATATAAGTGGGGAATCCAAACTATGCCATTTGACTCAATGACTGACTTTTTGAGCTTGTGGCCAACCAACCTCCTGGATGTAATAAACACAGTATAAAAAGTGTGTTAGAAAAGAAAAGGGAAGTGATAACTACTATTGATAAACAAACTCTTATATCTTATTATTACTATAGGGTGATGTCCCAATGGCACAGAGAAAGAGATTTACCCGTGTAGAAATGGCAAGAGTTTTAATGGAAAGAAATCAGTATAAGGAACGATTGATGGAATTACAAGAAGCTGTACGATGGACAGAAATGATACGTGCTTCCAGGGAGCATCCAGAGCTTACTCCAAAGAAAAAATCTTCCATTTGGAATTTGTAAGTACTTTTTAATTATTCCTTCCCATCACAATAAGCACTTATACAAACACTTTCTTGCTTCAGAAACACTGTCTTTTTCAATGATGTAGTTTGGTTTGTTATTTCTGTCTAAAAAAAAGGTTTAATTAACATAATCATTGTTTGTACCTAAAACTTTAAACAAATATTTATTAAGTTGTATGCATGTACATGTCAACCTATTGAATTAAATCTGAATTAAAAGGGGAGGTTACGTTTGGTGGAAGACCTATACTGACTATTATTTCACTAACCATTTCTTCATCTGACCTGGATTTATTTAGTTTTTATTTGTTGGTATGATTTTGGGTGTACAGTCTATTATAGCATCACTGTAGTGACGGATTAATTGGATTTTTGAGTTATTTTCTAATCTTTGTGGTAAATAGTTGGTTAACAATAGTATGTCTTAATGTTAATGATTCATGCATTTGTTTTTGTACAAAATTTTTATTTTGGGAAAGGTTTTTTGACACGGGACTGTTTGTTAGAAACATCACAAAATGGTAAAGTAGGGCAATTGGACACCTCTGCTTAAAAAACAATTTATTGATTTTATGAAATCTTCCATTTGGATAGTGGTAGAAAGTCCTGAAATGAAATTGAACTTGAACATTGTATCTGGCAATCTGAAAGAATCTGAAATAATAATACTTCAATCTGGATTGATCAATTTTTGAATTATATTCTTAGCACGATGTCTATCTTATAGTAATAAATAACAGTCTTTGAAGTTATAAACATCACTTTGAAGAAAAAAAATTGAATATATTGAACAACTAACTAACCGCATGCTATATTATTTCTGCATGTTTAGTTTCAGTAATCTAGTGGTATCTACCCCTCCTGATCCGCCCGAAAAACCTAAAAAGACCTCGAAGAATCAAACTCCACAGCCCTCTTCTTCATCTTCCCACCATTATAAATCTCATATACAGCATTTATAGCTGTCATAACTTTAGGAAGTTTTAACAAATTTCAAATTTATACAGTATTTATAAAAGGGTCAGCGTTAATTATTGTTAATCCTAACAGCACATCATAACAACTGTTATCCCACAATGTTACTTTATTATTTTATTCAAAGATAATTTTAGTATGGTTTATATGTGGCTTTGATAGTAACCATCATTTTGTTACTGCTTTTATATTATGAAAAAAAAATCTTTCTTCAAAAATAAACTACAAGATATGGCATATTTTTTACTTTTGACCAAAGTCCATCCATTCTTTAGATCCTGGTTACAGAATATAGAAATTTAACGTCTACAGTGACTTTGTACCATTCCCCCCACCGTCTTTCCAGGTTTATTTATTGTACTTTTATTCATTTCCTACCCTTATCATAGATCAGTATACATACATGTGTTGAATTTTTTTTTTATTCTTTTGTTCAAGCTTTCAGTCGTCTGACCACTGACATTGTGATTATGAAAAAATAATCATTCCAAGATCATCACTCAGTGGATATGCTGTCCAAGCTAGCTGAATCTTCCATAGTGCTAAATATTTCTAGCACTAAACAATAATGATCTATTGGATCTGCATTGCTGCAAGTTATTTTGATATTGCATACCGATAGATAGACTAATCCTAGTTTCTTACATTTGATATACATACTATGTTGCGATATTCAGTGTAATAAATGATAGCGTATGCAAGAGCCATTCTTAGCCAATTAACTAAGTGGAAATCTATAATGATTTACAAAATTGGAAATGAGTTCCGAGTGTTAAACAGTATGTATTTGAGGTGCCAAATAATGATTAAATTCTAGTTTCTTAGCAAAAAAAACTAACTCAATTATAAAATGAGAATGACAATGATCTTTATAAGTTTATATAGTGATAAAGTTGATTCATATTAGTTTAATAATATATTTGATTATTTTTTTTCACGTTTTCTTAAAATATTTTTAATACCTTCTTAATGAATTTAGTTACGGTACTTGCTAAAAAATGCCATGGATGATAGTTTGAACATATCTGTATGTTTTTATTGAGCCAATGGTTGAAACGGGTCTCAGAGATAGTCTATTTATAACAAAATTTTTATTGACGGTGAAGTTTTAAAGGCATTATTTAAACGTTGGGTATTATTAACGCTGACTCTTTTAACATATATCTATGTACATAATATGATATTTAATTAATTAGTTTGGGGTCATCTCATGATTCTTAAATATAATTTTGTATTTACATAACAATTTTATACATAACTGTTTAACTAATGAACTGGCCAGTAATAAGGGAATAAGTTATATTTGATATATTAATTTGTACTAGGCAATGTAAAGTTAACTGACTGTAGTATACTATGGAGAGTGAATCTAGACTATTATGAATATAATCTTAATTTTTTTAAAGATAAGTGTATATGTGCAAAGTGCAAACCTCAGATTTTAGAGAAGTTTGAAGCTAACTAAAGATATAATGTGTGGATTTCGTTTGATATTCATTTCTATGCTGTTTTTTTAAGCTGTGGAAGGAAACTGAATATTTCTGAGAAACTGTATATTAATCCTTCATGCGTGTAAAAGATCTGTGATTCACTTTTGATCATTAGCCACCATATTACAGGATTTGTAAGCTTGAAATATAACACCTCAAGTTCACATTCAGATTAGAAATCGTATACCATTAAACATATTTGAATTGATAAAATACATTTTAAAATGTGTAAATTTCTCAAATATCCAAGTTAAATGATTTGTTTGATTGAATTAATGTATGTTTAATAGAATCATGAGATGATCTTATAGCCTGTAAAACCAATAGGGGGATCTCTAGGTCAAGGTCACACATAACTTTCAATTGCATAATTAATTATCATTTAACCTCAACAGGCAGCAATGTCATCAAATTTGCAGGTTCCTTGTACTGATTTGTAATGGGAGTACAGATTATCTTTCAAGTGCCTTATACATTGTTTTCAAATAAAAAGGTTTCCAACTTCTTCAACATTGAAATCAATCTAGATCAAAATCTTTATTATGAGAAAATAATCTTTCCAAAGTTAATAGATTTAATTATGCTTTTCAGATTGAAAATATATCCCTATCTAAATCACTCACCCCTTTGTAACTTACCTACATTTTACTGCATGTTGACATTGCTTTTTGTGACCTAAGTTGCATTTGTTTTGCCATTTTGATCTACAGTGATCCCTAATGGTTCTCTTGATTTTGTTGTGTTCATTTTATTTTTAAAAGATATGTTGTTGAATTTTCTGTTATAATCTTAAATATAGCTATATTAATGCCATGCATAAAGTTAATTGTTTAATAATATAAAACAGACATTCCGTCATTGGTACATTTATTTGCTCACTAGAAATGTATTTTAAAAACAAAAGAATAAATATTCTGTGTTTTTTTAGATTTTCGTGTTCTTGTGATTATTGTGGATCAAAGTGGCAAGCATGATTTAATAATGATATTAGCACGGCTTTCTTGTGTGATGTTAGCCCTGTAATTAAACTGACTGACATTTATGTTCATTTGCTGATCTGTTTGAGTGATGTTGAATATTTCAGTATTGATAAGTTTAAGGGAAAACAGCTCATGTGTATGATAATTAAGATAGAAGCAGAACTCGAGAAGTTTATTATTGAGCATGGTACAAAAAGCCATTCATAGAAGTAAACCCAATTTCACTTAGCGATTTGATATAAGTAAAATCATTTCCCAAATATGGTTCGTGTGATGAGTATGAAAGTACATACTGGTATATGTCAATATCACCCAATACAATCTAGGAGTAGAGCCTTCTGTCTTTGGACGCCTGATCCCGTAGCTGTATTCATGTTGATACTAACTTTTATCAGAGCATCTGGTACTTCAAGAATCATGTGGGAATAATTCTGTTGAATTTTTGGGAGGTTATTGTGGGAAATGTAATGTAACATCACTTCAGATAACATGAAGATTGTCCCAATCCATCCCAATCCATGCATGAACATAGAAGTCATTAGATTCTGTTTGGTCCCCACATTTCTGTCTCAGTAATATAAAATTGTAAGGCAATGAAATTGGCACTCAGCTGCATATACATTTATTTTGACTGATACAGGTAGTTCAAAATCCCGTCCCCCGCACCAAACCAACTAGTACAATTTCCTTACTCTTAATAATGTTTTGATGGCCAGCAAACCAACTATGAGTATTCACGAATAACAAAAGAAATGATGGAAAGATTATTTGATTTTAGTTTCAGTAATTTGTTTAGCTCGTCTAATAAACCTAAAAGACCGATCGCTGTAGCTACAGTTAAATATAATGCACCTACTACACAAGTACAACCAGTTGGTGATCCAAACAAAAAATCCAGAGAAAAGGAAAAGCTTGGACAGAAATCTAAAGCTTACGAGTTCCTACAGGAAGAGGCGTATGTTTATATACTTTTTTCAATAGCCATTATCAATTTTCAGTGATATCTGCCATTGGGACAATTATTTTGAATGAGATTATTATAGACTCCATTAATTACTTGTCCAATCCTTTGAGTCCAAGTATAATATTAAAAGATTTTACATTTAGGTGAACCCCCATTTCATCAGTTACATAATAATGGTAAAGCAAAAATAGTTAATACTTCAAAATGGCATAATATTGTGAACTGATACTCTCAGGCATCCTATTTGAGCTATGTCTCATTTGAGGAATTTCATTGTGCAGTTGCATGAGTCATGTGATAGTCGCTGCAATCACTTACCACAATATCATAAGCAAGTATTTATACACGACCAGCCAAGCTGAGTACATATGGAAACTGTTGATATTTAATTTTTACTGATCACTAAATTGTAACATAGATTTTGTCGAATGTGAATAACATTCTTGTTTTGAATTTCTAGAATATCAGAGAAAGCTAAAAAAGAAAGGGAAAAGGAAAGAAGAGAACAGTATAAAGCTGTAAGAGCTCATGTCAAGAAAGATGATGGTAGAATGCAAGCATATGGATGGAGTTTACCAGCCAAATATACACCTAGTCCACGAGAAGCTTCATCTAAAAACCAGATTCCTGTTCCAGTACCTGTTTATTGTAGACCTCTTACTGATCAAGATAATGGAGTCAAGGTTAGTAATTTACCTTTTACAAACAATTTCTATAAAAGGAAGAGGGTATAACACATGAAGATTTCTACGACACATTAACTAATATATTGGTACTGCACGTGGTATCGATATATCACATGATTAATGTCTTGCTCAATATGGACCATTAAACATCATAAAATATAGAAAACTATTTCATCTAGTATAAATAATGTACAGTTAGCATGTTGCCCATAGATTATTAGCAATAATGGTACATCAGCATGAAAGGAAGATATCAAATCTATATGTAACTATGAATAATGCTCATAATGAGGTATATTATTTGACAAATTATTCAATCAAACATTATTTTCTGTACTGTGTATTCTGTAGGTTTTGCTGAATATAAATTTGACATGGAATTTGATTTATAGAATGTTTTGATGTGCTGTTTCAGTATACACAATTTTCTTCTACCTTTGGCAAGGAAGAACCACACGACTTGCTGAAATTGGAAGCTTTACTGTCGCTCAAAACACACTGACTAGAAGCTAGTTTAGTTATCTCCCTTATCTGTATTTGTTAAAGGGAATTCTAGTTATTGAGGTTGAAATTATGTATGAATGTTTGTAGATTTGGTGTTCAGCCGGTGTTAATTTGACTGGTGGTAGAACTAGAGATGGCGGATCAATAGTTGGTACCAGTAGTATCTTCTACTCTAATCCTACAGAAGAAACACCTAAACCTACGAATGATGTTGAACAACTAGATCAAGAACTCAAAGTATGTAGTTATTATTTTTTGCAGTGCAATATTTCATCACTCAGATATCTTTCAAATTTTTACAAGGTATTCATATAATCGTTAAATTTGTTTTGAAAGATTTGTAAATAATAAACATATTTTTGGTCTGCAGCTGTTTGTATGTATATGACTGAAGCTTGTTTCCATAGTAGTCTTTATGATAGGGACTAAAAATGTTTATTTATTTTTCTTAAGGATCATGACAAGAATTTAAAGGATCAAGAACAGTTATCATCATTTGTATGGATCTGTACCAGTACACAAACTACAAGCGATATATCAGTCATTGATGCTAATAATCCAGCTGATATCTTACAAACTTTCCGAGTATCTTCATCACATATACTGTGTATAGCAAGTGTTCCAGGTACAGTATTTTCTATTTAATGGACACCCGACAATTAGTAATTTATTGATTTTCATCTGATTAGCAACCATTTTAAAGTACATACTTTGTTTATTACAGTCATTTTAGAATTTATTGTATGAACTTAAAGTTCCTATCTTATATATCATTAAGTTTTATGGTATATTATAGATTTATATATATTAAATGTGCAGCGATAAGAAATCAAATAGAAATGATTGCAATTAGTATCTTTAATTTGTAAATGTGTGTGGTAGACTCAATTAGGCCTTAAAAAGGTTTTCCCATTTTAACCCACACATATTAGTTCATGTATGAATTTTAAATTCCTCTAAACTTTCTTTTCTTCTCAAATAATAGACAAAGTTGGTAGGGTTTATGCAGAGGTCGCAGTGGATCAATTTCGAATTGTGTAAAAATACGCAGATTTGCCGTCCAAATCTACGTGACTTATATAAGAGCCTCTCAGAATACTCATTAGAAGCAAGTCAAGTCGTTTTGTGAACAACCCTATTTTAAGCATCCTTAAATCATTGTTGATAAGCCTATTGTATTTAGTCAAATGAGGACTGGCGGTTAGCGGCATCGGCATATCTTAGATCTATGGTTGACGCCGACGGCGCAGCCATTTCAATCTTTCACTTCGACAGGAAGTAAAGAGAAAACTATCGCTAGGAAAGCCAACATTTGGCTGAATGTAAACAGTATATCATGTTCTAGCCAATCCAAAGTCTTGTATGAAATACGCTTTATTGCTTCCAATGGTAGGACCGTCTTCGATCTAGAGTTCTCCGGCAAAATAGGGATGTCTCAGGATAGCCATGAACTTATGAATAAAATAAGTGGAGATATAAAAATGTACAGTTACTGCGTGCCTAGAGGTGTGTAAATGAGGCGTGAAGCACGTAAATTGTGCAAACTATGATAGGCCTATAGAATAAAGAATAATCTAATTATTCTCACGTTGGGGGAAATTTTCTGCGTGTAAATTACGCAGCGTCCAACAATATTTGCGTTTATTTTGAAAAAAATGTGTGAAATACGCAGATTTTTACGTGACTGCAACCTCGGGGTCTACGTCATTCTTGTATCTATTGGTAGAGTCATAAACTTATATATATTGATTATATTTTAGGTGCCCTAGAGTCTGATTACCCTGTTGCAGAAGAAATCCTGAAGGCAGAGGCACCATTATTACCTAAAGAAACAGTTATAAGTAGTGGTACTAAAGATAGTAGTGAATCACCAGAGAGTTCTGGCATTGGTGGTATTACATTTGTCCAATGTTCAACAGGTGGTAATAGTAGAGAAACATCACCATCAGGTTCACCTTCAACAGGTATAGATGATTTGGAGATGAGCCAATACTTTACTAAAACTATAGATACAGATAATTATAGATTTAGTTATTTAGACATGATATACATGTTATTGTTATATAACAAACCTAATGATTGCCAATGGAGTGGTATATACTAGTAATTATTTTAAGGACCGAATGTTGATTAGTTTGATTATTGAACTAATTGTACAAAATCTTTTTATATCAAATCTTAGTGGTTTCCAAGAGTTGAGAAGCTTTTAAACACCCTTTTGACGTTAATTGTGGTGTTAATGATGCCTCTATGAAGTTTGATAATGAGCAATTTCTGTTTATATTAGAAGCATAGTGAATAATAAATTTGATTGCTCTGTGCTTTTTAAAGATGTAAATGTGCAAGTGTCATCTTTTTATTTGGTTAATTTTTGTTGGTTTGTTTTTAGTTGGTTATATTACTTACAGGTTCTAAGCTGGAGACTAAAGCAGATATTGAAACAACTGCAGACAATCTGGTGGATGGGGCTGGTAGGGAGTAATTTTATATCATATGAATATAAGGAACATTATAAAGTCACTGGTTCCACTAGTCAATTAGTTTTACATTGATTCCATATTTTATTTTTGTAAATTGATTATGCAAAGTTGTTTACCATAGATATAGGAGTTATTATTTGTAATTGACCAGTAAAGTTCTGTATATGAAAGTATGTCACTTCAAATGCGGCATATAAAGGAAAACAAATATGATCAGTGACAGAATTTATCGCATGACCAACAGCTCAAATCCATCCCATTTCCCATGAGTCTGGCTTATTTAGTTTTTACTTCACTTCAATTAATAACATGGACTATGTGAGTCTGTCTGCTTCCATTCAAAACTATTTTGGGCCTGACTAAGTCAATACCCATTAAGAAAATCATTTAATTTGACTGTTTATCAATTTTAAGATAAAGATGCAGATAAAGAGAAATCAGATGATAGTGAAAAGGAGAAATCTAATTCAGGTTAGATTACTTTGTATATCTAAACAAAATCAACAGTTGTCTTATTCCATACTTCCTTCCTCTTTCTGACATCTCCACTATCTGCTAACAATGTTAGAGGAGAGTTTATTAATATATAAAGCTTTTCTTTAAGATTGAAATAGAGGGAGATGGGAATGAGTAGCCTAATGTGTGTACAGTTTTACGTCTATCTTATTAATCCATTCTGGTTGATCAGTATTTATTGTTTTGTTTAAATTCCAGATCCTCTTGGTGTTTCATCTGAAAGTGATCAACCTACTGTGTTTCGAGCTACTGGTTCAC
Organism: Patella caerulea; assembly: GCA_036850965.1. NCBI lineage: Eukaryota > Metazoa > Mollusca > Gastropoda > Patellidae > Patella > Patella caerulea. The sequence continues at coordinate 23,954,399 of JAZGQO010000011.1, forward strand.
CACCGTCATCTCGTAACTCTAGTCCTACCTCACCATTACGACCAGGTGATCATAGAGGACAAGATTCCGGAGAAAGTAAAGATGGTGATAGTGGTATTAGTGATGATGTACAGTTTAGTGATATGGAGAAGATGAGCAGTGCTTTACCAACCATGTGGTTGGGATCACAAACTGGAAGGTAATTGTTCAGAACTTTGAAAGTGTTGGAACTAGCAATACTGTACATCAATAAATACAGCAGACCCCATGAAGTCAAATTCTAAAAATGCTTTTTCCTCAATAAATGTTTGAATACTAAATCTATATTTTTACTATTCTAAGAAAGAAGGTTGAATCCATAAAGGTTTTTTTTTTTTTTTTAATTCTTCATTTTTTATTCTTTCCAGTTTATATGTTCATTCAGCAGTAGCCCAGTGGAAAAGATGTCTACATTCTATAAAACTCAGAGATTCCATACTCAGTATTGTGTACGTTGTTCTATACTTTGCATACATTATTTTCTGTTTTTATAACCCCCAAAATATCTTTTCACATTTTTTACAAAAGGTAACAAAAATTATATCGGATTTCTATCAGAATTCACAATACCCTGCCATGAATTGAAAATATGAATTTAATTTGCAAGATTTTTGTACTTTATCAAAAATGGCCGACACTGAAAATTTTAAAGTGGAATCTTAGTTCTGGACACTCTAGAGGCTACAAAATTTCTCGGATTTAGATGAAACTTAAGTTAAAGATCAAACGATTTCAGATGAGTTTGATGTTGGTGTGCAACAGAATAAAACTATGTTTACAGTGGACTCTGTCACATCCGATGTCTGATCACTCCGGATTTCTGTGACATCCGACATGATTTTCATGTCCCGATTTATTTCCTTATTACTTCAGCCAAAAAATCTCTGGTTAATCCGGACTCTGTATCTTCCGGATTACGACATCAATCAGCCGTCCCGTCACCGTATAATCCGGTCTTAAACCGGTAGGTGTCAAGTAATTGCCAATCAATTGTCCGTTAGTTGGATTAAAACTTGATGGGTGTGAAGCCACAAAAGATTAACAAGCAATCACCAATCAATTATCGTTAAGATTAACACTCGCTGTAGATCTTTATTGATTACCTTGACAATTTTATAATCTCTTGTAAGACAGTAATTGTGACAAATACTCAAGGATATCTACAAATTTTCCCCACAAATTCGATCGTACAAATATTCCTAGCACCTGCTAGAAACATTGGTTGCGCATGCCGATTGAACCCGAATAACGTTAGTTTGTCCACGTTGAGCTGAATGCTTTCGCCGATGAGTGTCAAGGTCATAAAACGTCCGCTCACTTCAGCTCATTGTTTGTTCACCCTACGACAGATCTCACCGAACCGTATGACGACGACCTTGACATAGAACGGAATATTATCAATGAACACGTGATAGCAAACACAAGCCCAACTGAAGACGACGAAGAAGAAAATTAACGCCAGACTTGACCTATTCATAATGCCTACGCATGTTGAATGGAATAAATATTAATGTAAGAAAATTTTGAATACAGAAAAGTTTATCATGTTTAAATGGAATAACGTTCTGGTGATTCGAAGCAAAAATAATACTTCCGGTTTTCGAAGTTGCAATATTTCCGGTTTTGATAAAACTGGGTATTCCGGATCTCTGTGACATCCGACGTATTGTATCGATCCCGTACGATGTCGGATTTGACAGAGTCCACTGTATTATCATTGTCCATCCATCTGTCAGTCTGTCTTTGATTTCTAGTAAATTACATTTTCTTTTATAGTTTGTTTAATGGAATTAATTTATCTTTCATCATTATTATAGACATGTTAAAGGACGGGTAATGGTAGCATTAGCAGATGGGACAGTTGCTATATTTCATAGAACTTCAGGTATACATAACAATATCAACAACATAACAACAAATAATAAGTTATTACAATTATTTCCTTTAATAAAATCATCACAAGATCAATTGATAGTTTCCATTACAGTAGTAGGCTAATAATAATTTTATTTTTCACCTATTTATTTTTTTCAGATGGTCAATGGGATTTAGAGAATTATCATCTGTTAGATCTAGGCAGACCACATCACTCTATACGTTGTATGACTGTTATAGCCAATAAACATGTTTGGTGTGGATATAAGAATAGAATAAATATTATTAATCCTGAAGACATGACAATAGAGGTACATCTACAAATCATTCAAATTCAATCACAATTTTGAAACATAGATATACAGTCGTGGCCAAAAGAATAGGACCACGCTTGAAAATGGTTGGATCTCTACCGTCTAAATTCATGTGATCATATATCTGCCACCTGAAGGCCGATTTTAACAAATGAGGTATCGATGGATAGGTTATGTGAAGTATGTTCATCATACATGCACATGCATGTATGAACAATGACGTCATCACAACTATGACGTCATTACTGTGTACTGAAGATTTAGAATCTAGCAACATCGGGATGGTGGCAGAAATTATTACCAAACTGAGATAAAATTAGATCAAGGACCATTTATTTCATTTCTAAGTGATTAGTTAACATGCAAACTAACATCGCTGATGATCGGTAGTCAATACTTTGTGTGTCCCCCACCGTTGGCTTTAAAAGGTGCTTGCTTCCGCTCCGATTTAGGGCGTCGTTGATGACGTCATATCCATAATGACATCATCATTCAAACATGCATGTGCATGCGTAATAAGCATACTTCACATAACCTATCCATCGATACCTCATTTGTGCAAATCGGCCTTCAGGTGGCAGATATATGATCAAATGAATTTATAAACCAAGTAAGAAATCCAACCTTTTTCAAGCGTGGTCCTATTCTTTTGGCCACGACTGTACATTGTGATAAAATGTTTTCTTTAAACTGTATTTGCTTCATTGTATTGAAAAAGAAAAATATTTTAATTTTGATATTTTGAAGTGATAGTTGGTTCTTAGTTTGAAATGTGATAGTAAGGTTATTAAAAATGTTGATGTTTTGTGGTATCCCAAATTTTCTCTGCAGACAATACAGACCCCGTTTTAATCACACATGTTCCTAAAATATGTTACTAAAAATAGAATTAAACAACACAATATAATATGATTGGTTAATCTAACTGAAAACTAAAAGTAGACATCTCATGAGATGCGTAAAATAACAGGAAACGGAACTGTGCCATTTTTTGCCGAATGTCTGAGAAAAGATTTTATTTTGATGGCATATTCTCGTGTTGATAATATTTTGAAGGTGGAGAGGGGGGTGGGGTTAAATAAAGAAATCAACATTTTGATAGGAAATGGTGTAACTTTAAAGTACATGTAGTTCTGTTTTAGACGATTAGTGCGACCGGCATTGTGGAGAGAGGCGGTAACTGAATTTTTTTTTTTTGAGATGTCAAAGTCGAAGCGGAGTATATGACGAAGGCCAGACTTCGGCGGGAAAAAGTATCGACTTATACCCTGAAAAGTCAGAATTGCAAATTTTTGTGTTGTATGGTTTACTGCTCCTCAAATCTGAGTAAATGCTATTCAAATTCTGAATTGATTAGCCAAAATGTGAATCTGTCACAAAAATTTCCTACTCATTGGTTTAAGACTAAATTGAACCCTGCAATACAGTTTATGTATTATTATGGTAAATCATTCAATCCACCAGTTTAAAGTGCATTTAAAAAAGAATTCTGACATGAAAGTCATCATTTTTCCTCTCAACAAATCAATCTAACTTGATGACCTTCTACATTGTGTACACAGCTGACACAATATATTCCAAAACACTATTCCTTGTAGTCTGAGTGAAGACAGTAAGGACTGAAATGGTCAAGACTACCGGTACCTTATCGAATCATGATACATATTTCATGACTGTAAGTTCTTTACTTATGGTAACAACTGTAATTCATTTCAGAAAACCTTTACTAATTGTATTAACTATACTTCATTTCAGAAAAGTTTTGATGCTCATCCTCGTAAAGAAAGTCAAGTTCGTCAGTTGGCTTGGGTTGGTGATGGTGTATGGGTATCAATAAGATTAGATAGTACATTACGTCTGTATCATGCTTATACACATCAACATTTACAAGACGTAGATATAGAACCTTATGTCAGTAAAATGTTAGGTAAGATTACAATACTACACTTAAGAATGCCTGTACTCTTGTAGCTTATGGTAATTCCATTTTTCTGTTTTAATTGCTAACAGTTTCTTTTCCTTTCCTTCTTCAGTCTAGCTTTACACCATTACTAAGTCTTTGTATGAGAATTCTATATTACTTTCTTTTGTTTTAGATTTATATTAACGATGCTTGCTTAAAACACTACCAGTAATATACTATTATAATTTAGAAAGAGAATTTAAAATATATAAAAATTTAATTGTAGATAAATATAGGTTCAAATTGAAAGGTAATGTACCTGTACAAAATGCTTCCTCCCTGTATCCCTCATCCAAAATATGATGTACACATGTACCTAAACATTTATTTCTTTAAAAAATATTGTCACATTATTATTCTTTTAATTATTTCATTTAATAGGATTCTAAGCATTCTTTCCAAATTTTCAGAATTTGAAAGTAAAATGATTAAGATTAGGTGACTAGCAAGGTGAACTTGAGTTTTATTCTGACCAAAGCTAAAATCACCAGTTTGTCTTTCCTTCAATAACTGTTCTGTAATAATTGAATGTTCCAACAAAAGTTAAATTTGTATGTGTATGGGATATAATGTTTAAAAGTATGTTCTTCAAAGTTTGGTTATTGGTAAAAAAGTGTGTATCAGACCTATTAATCTCTTTCTACAGTTATTTATGCTTTTGAAATCTTAATTCTCATAGTCATAGCCCACTTAGCTTTTATTAGACGTTATTTAGCCAATTATTATGCACCTTGGTTTTGTTTTTCCTGCATTATGCTTATTACAAATGTTCAATTATTCATTATCCATCTTTTCCCTAGTTGATTTTATCGATGACTGAAGTAATATTTCAGATATGGAAAAATGGCTGCTAAAATGCATTACCTAAAGATTATAAACTTTTAAAGATTATTGAAATAGTTTGTCCTTAAAACTGAATTTTGTGTTCAATATTGTGTTTTCTTTTCCTTTTGGTTCTCTTTTGTTTCACATGTTATTGGGTTATTAACTTCAGACATAGAGATGAAGTGTTCTTAGGAATAATTGCAGAAAACTGTTCTATCAGAATTGATGTATACATTCTAAACATAGAGATCTCATAGTTAAACATTTGATATACATTGTAATTGTGTAGTCTAACCATGATGTTTATAAAATTTTAGGTGTTAGGTTTTCAATAAAAAAAACAAGGAAAAGATTATGAATACTGCTATAACTATAAGTTAAGTCAGCCTTTGATATCGGTTCCCACCTAGCCACAGAAGTGTTGAGGTCTGCAGTTCTGCATACTTGTTTTCTTTGCAAAATGATCCTTGATGTTTATAAAAAAATTCCACATTACCATGGTCTTAGGAATGACACAAAATAACATCTGATTTGGCCATTAGTTGATATGTTTGATATTTTTTAGTAAAGTCGAAAATTAACCATATTATCACTGACAGCACTGTATAATCTATTAATTGGCCTAGTTAAAGACATCTACTAGACTGGAAAAAAAAACTTGTGTTAAATTACAAAATCTAACAAGAGAGTTCCAGCTACCATTAAACTTAATTACATGTACAATTGTATATTCATGTTATTCATAGATATCTTTGTCTAAAAACATCAATCATCAATTTCATCATTTTCTTTAATTTTCACCGTCTTTCTATGTGATAAAGTATTAAATGAAGCTCCTATTTATTATACAATTTTCTATGTTTACCAGGTACTGGTCGATTAGGTTTCTCTTTTGTGCGTATAACAGCTGTGTTGATCTCCAGTAATAGATTATGGATTGGCACTGGTAATGGTGTTATTGTGTCTGTACCTTTATCAGAAAGTAGGTAACATTTAAAGCCGTATTCCCAAGAGATTGCAAACTTAATTACTTTTGCCATATATGATATATTTAGAAATTAATGGGACAGTCTGGGTTTAATGAATGTTGTGAAAATAAAATGTCAATTAAAATGTCAATTAAAGGGTAAATTGGGGTATTCATTGCCAAGAAAAATGAATTTTTATACAAGTGATCCCATTCTATGCTTCAATAATTGAAATTTTGGCACCTAAGCATTATCTATATTTGAAAATTTCTGACAATCTTTGCAAGATGCTGAGTATGCATGCATGTCTACTATAAAATATTTCGTTTATTTTAGGCAATAAACAACAAATAACTACATCAGCAGTTGGTCGACCAGGAGGGGTAGTACGTGTTTATAATGATGTTAAAACAGACAGTGTAACACCAGGCAGTTTTATACCCTATTGTTCAATGTCACAAGCTCAGTTATCTTTCCATGGACACAAGGATGCTGTTAAATTCTTTGTTGCAGTCCCAGGTAGGTTAAATTCATATTGAAGTTATATGACACACACGTTAATGAACATATATCCATTTCCATGGAGCTACAGATTCTTACACCTTTGATTGATTTCACAAATAACAACACAACACATGCTTTATCTTTTGCCACAGCAGTGAATTGCTATTGTATCCTACTCCAAATTATGTCCAATTTGTTGCTAAGTCACAACAAACAGTCCTGATTATTAAATTGAGGTTTCATAGAACAATTTACTGGTACAAATACTTTTAGAGAAAAGTCGGACATCACTTCCAGTTACTACATGTAATATTTATATTTTTGTGTAAGGAGAAAGTTAGAAACGCATATTAGAATTATGTAGTATGATAGTTCACATTGAAATAAATTAATGCCTAAATTCTTTTCTTGTTCTAAGTGCGCTATCAATAGATTTGGTACATGACTTTAATAAAAACAAATAATGTTCTAGTGTAAATGTTTTGAACATGTCTGTTTATGTTTAAATACCCTGTTCCATAGTTGTCTTTCGAAAAGCTACCTGATTAACAAGATATGACATTTCATTGTAATTGGGATTTTTTTGGTCTCTTGTGCTCTATATTGATTAGCTAGCTCAATGCCTTCTGACATTTTGAATCTGGGTGTTTTTTTATATTTTGCATTAAATTTCAAGTTGCTTGGGTATATTTTTTTCTTCAACTTTTCAAACTCTTGACAGCTTATTGATTTTGTCACGCATTTACGGTCTCGCTAGTTTTTTTTTTTTATAAATCTATTTAAAAAGAAAGATTTCCACATAACTGCTACTGTCTATTTTTTTTCAAATTTAATGAATCACAGATTCTGTCGAAGAGTTCATTTAAGAAAAGAGTACAAGAGTCAAAAATTTAAATGGTTTAAAAAAACAGTTAATTTCAGACAAGAATAGAAGACACCACATTTAATTTTAAATGTGAAAACATAATATATAGTCATACCGTTGCCCATGTCCATTTGTGGGTTGGTTTGTGTTTTTTTAAGAAACAGTGGCATTGAGAGTTGATAATGGTCTAGATAAGTGAATTGTTAAAATTTTAGGCCAAGAGAGAGGGAAAAGGGGTCAAGCGCGTATCCAGAGGGGGGGTCCAGGGGGTCTGGACCCCCCCCCGCTCAGGCTTGAAAAAATTTTATGCGATTTTATTGGCAATTTTTAGACCTGTAATTTTTAGACCCCCGCCCCCCCTGCTCAGGCTTGAAAAAATTTTATGCGATTTTATTGGCAATTTTTAGACCTGTAATTTTGGAATTTACCATCTGGAAATACGTCAGAATGCACCAAATTGAATCGAATTAACCAAACCCCCCTTTAATCAGTTGAGCGCCTTTGGCGCTGATGCCCACCGCAATTATCAAACCTAGACCCCCCCCTGCAAAAAATACTGGATCCGCACCTGGGGGTTTAACGTCTAATTGACACAAACTAGTCCATTTTGGGACTAACACATGACTCAATTTTATTTCAACAATTCTCTTGTGTGTAGGGGTTCCTAAGTTAGCACTACTGAGAGGAAACAGGAGGACCCGAAGAAAGCCCACAAGATTTGACAACTGACCCTGCTCCTTGTCACATACAACCAGGGAATCAAAACCACGCCAGTTGATTCAATGACAGACCTTATGATGCAGTATGCGCGCGCTAACCATGTGATCAACCAACCTCCCAGGCATAAAGAAAGACCTGCAATAGGCTTATTTAGCTCTTGTACAATACATGTTTAATTTATGGCCTTTATGTTTGTTTGAGAGATTTTCTATAGTGTCCTGTAAAGATGGCAGCATGAAATCAGTAAAAACTAATATAAATTTTAAATGGGCTCAACTTCTATTAGGATTGGGGGATTTGATGGATTTTGGGATCATTATTTTATTTGATAAGAAAGAGAACTATTCACTGCAGATGGTCTTAAACAGTGTTTGCTGTTTTTCTCACAATATTGTCATTTTCATAATAGGTCTATTCTAGACTCTAGAGGGTAACAACATCTACAAAAAGACAAGTTTGACATTTATATATTTTGTCTGAATGGTGAGGAAAAGAAGTCTATTGATTTCTGTTGATTTTTCCTACTAAGCTTTACTTACAAACGTCCCTGATGATTCCAGTCTGTCTTATTTGTGAGTCAGTAGGTTCCATGGATATTGAATGTTGTGTCTAGGGTGACGAGAAAGAAAACTGTAGTTTTACAGATCACTGTTTTATTATGCTTATGCTACGTCTAGAGTTAAAACTCTTCACAAATCCTATTAATAAAATAAAATCTCCAATTCATAAAGGACTAATTTTTTACACTGCATATTGAAATAATACTCGTCATACCACAGTAAATCTTGTTAATGAAAAAAAAACGACAATCCACGATCACTTTACAATCTTGTCAAAATTCATATATTTTGTCTGAATGGTGAGGAAAAGAAGTCTATTGATTTCTGTTGATTTTTCCAAGTAATTAGTGGATAAGACGCTGGTTCGCTTGCCTGGAGGTTGGGTGTTTGATCCCTGTATTAGGCCGAGAAAGTTCATACATATTTTCCAATGTGGTTTCCTCTTGTCAGTGATGCAGGATGGAGGACCTGACAAGGACAGCACTCTAGGCATACTATAGACATCTTTTTATTCGGTGACTGAAAAGCTCCTCATTTGTCTTTATCAAACAAGAGCCCAGATCCATCTGTATTAAAGTACGCTTATTTACTGTGCACAGAAATAAATACCAGGTACATTATAATTGTTATATTCATGATTTCTCCCTTTATTCCTGATCAAAAGGTAAAATATAAAATGTTGAATATAAAGCAAAAGAAATGGAAAAATGCATGAAAAACCTGTTAAGATTAGAAGAATTGGTTATTTAAAATCATATCTATAGTAAGAAGACAGTGCTCTGGCCAAAAATTGATTTTGACGTGACTCAAATATTCCATACATGAATTATAAATTATAGAAGTATTTTTATCTTATTCAAAATTCAATGAATAAATTGAAATTACGGCGCTTAATAGAAATTGAAAACCGAAGTATTTAAAATGTCATATATTTGTATAAATAAAATCTATGTCCTATTTTGAAGCCGATGTCTTTCATTGTAATGGTTGATGACTTTGCTGATTTCATTAGCTTTTAAATAGAGGTGTGGAGGTGCTGAAATCAGATTCTCGGCTGAAGACATCAATGCTACCACATTAAGGGTGATCTATCAATGTAATAGACTGTATAAAGGATTAGCCAGGCCAAGAGAATACAATACATGAAAATACAATTTCCAGACTGATTTATCTAGTATTAAATAAGTACAGCAAACTTAATGAAATACTGAGCAACAAAATAAAAGAGATCATTAACTGATTTAATCAGCAAAATGACTAACATAATGTGGGTGTTTTATTTAAAGAAGAAATTAGAACTTTCACCGAGAAAATGTAGTAAATTTGGAAAATATTATATATTTAAATACAGTTAGTTACACTTTATTTTTCATAATTCAAGAAGTAATCTACCAGTACTTATAAAGTAAGATATCTTGCATGGGGATCTGTTAAACTCTGCAAAACTACAGGCTGCAAAATTAGTACTGGCTAAGATTTCACCATTCTATGCTAAGTGCAATATACCCTATGATTGATGAAAGAAAGGCAATGGACAGAATTCGTTTGCTTTTTGAAAGTAATGCAAAAATAAGACATATACCTGTCCAGAGATGGGAAACTGCAGGTTTAAAAGAGAAAGTTGAAGCTCTTCAGAGAGAACTGGACAAAACATTCTGTTTATGGCCACAAAACGCATAAAATATGATAAAAAAATCCAGAAGATGTAGCATTTTTGAAATCCATGATGACAGATCGTATTGTGACATTCGGGGGCATAGACAAAGTGGGCACAGCTAGAGAGAACAGAAAACAGAAGAAAGTATGTTTCAGAAAAAGAAAGAAAAGAGGCTTCCATTAGTGTAAATGCTGGATGGTTAAGCTGCTGTACTCAATCAAAATTTGTCTTTTTGAGCAACAAATAGCGCTTCTTCTAGCAGGTACCATTACATCACATCAGCAAGTTCAAAAAGTCAGGTTTGTTTATTTTGTTGTGCTTGTGTACTACAGTTGGTGGGTAAAGTGTGCTTCTGGTACTGAAGCTGCCTGGAATGATCAGCAGTTGTACAAGAATCTGCTCAGATATCAAGAAGTAGATAAGGTTGAAGCTGACTCAGTCATTAAGGCATTTGAACGCCACCTATGGTATCTCACTCAAGAATTGGTAGCATTAGCTCTATTTGGCAGCTACGTTCCCATCAAAGAAAAACGCAGCATTGCTCTAAAACTGCTTGAAATAAAGCCTGATCAGCTCCCGGTCGCACCAGTGAATCGATTTGGTTCTGGATATGGAAAACCGAAATTCCCAAACAAAATTATGCAGGCTTCTACACTGGCAGACTTCGTTGGCCCAGACTCTTGGTATTTAGGGCTGGGTAAAATATCGATATAAATCGATAGTATCGATTGGACGGCACAGAAAAGCACTATCGATAGCGGTGGGTTACTATCAATTATCGCTCTTCGTCTAATTTTTCTTGCGTCTGAAATGTCAATGTTTTCTTTCAGTTAATCATAATACACCGCTCACTTTAATTACTATCAGGTATCAAAGTAACACATAACAAAATTGTGACTGCTTATTGAACAGCCGTTTTCATAAATTCACTCTCATTGAAACGGTACTTTAGTTTTGAAGAAATTATTGTTGAATATCACTAAATCGGAGATACCCGGATGTGTAAAGTTAGAGTTATTTCCCTTTGCAAGCTTCAAAATTCGTCTGTACAGTTCACTAATTCTGTATGTGTGCCTCACTAATACAGTACCCGGTACAATAAAAACACATGGACGACAAAACGCTTGTTGATTTTCCCGGCAAAGCTAAAAGTTCTGTGTGGAAGCACTTTGGGTTTTAGACATGAGCAAACGATCTTTCGCAACTTCGTATGGTTTTGAACTTTGAACTTACACTGTATCCAGTCTTGATGACGAGCGTGAAAATAAGTTTGTTTTCGATACTATCGATTATCGACCGACATTTCATTGCCGATTATCGATAGTAAAAATCACTATCGATACCCAGCCCTATTGGTATTTGTTTCGAATCATGCAGTTGGACCCTGGATTTCTGTCTATGAATTTGGAAGAGTGGGAAGACTCATAGCACTATAAGGAAAACGTCATCAATGTGCAGGCCATTAACGTAGTCAATGACTGTGCTGAAAGGGGTGTCAAACTTAGCACAGATTACTTAGCCTCTGCCAGGAAAGAGGAAAATTACCAAAATCTGCTCCAGGTAGTGGAAAAGAACAGAAAAGACATACCCAACCTTCGAAAGTGAAAATGTTAATTGTTGATTTTATGTTTTCATTACCAATATACTAAAAATCAGTCTAAAACTGTTTTATTGTTAACTGCGTCAGAAAATATTTCAAGTTCTTGGATTAAAATCACTATTTCTGTTGGTTTTTAGCATTCGCTTTGTTTTGAGTCTGCTATTTTGGAAGTAAGGGCGGCTAGTGTCAATTGAATTTTGCGTAAAAATATGCAGGCACTGCATGAACAAAATTTTTATCGCTTGGTGGCCCAGCTAAACAACCTTTGATTTCAATTTTGTTAGGCAGGTGTCGTTTTTGTAGGCAATGGAACAACTTCAAACGAGGTAAAGTTAGTTCTCTAATAAAATTATATTTGGGGGGGGCTCTGTGGACACCCTAATAGTCAGGGTGCTGAGAAAAAAAGTTGCATCTTGCACTATTTCATATATAACTTATCTGTGGCCACACCCACTATTAATTCTCTTTAATCAATTTAAAGCATCGTTTGATTATTTCAGTTGGTTATATTTAAAAGATAAAGAAATAATTATTTCCTTTTACTACCAAATTTTTAAAGGCAATAAACGGAGATTCATTGAAAAAAAAAAAATAGGATTACGTCTATCATGGAATAAAGTTGTCTTCAAAGGGGTTTATTTTAGAAATGAAATTTGAATTTATTTTTTTTCACTTTCCACAGGAAATTAGATCTTTTCATAAAACAATAAGTCCTTTGATAAATAAAAATGGAAAATGTAATGAATAATTTTATTGATTTAATACTCAAAGAAATATCAACAACAGTTAAGATTCATGTGTACTAAAATACTAGCAAAATGTTTTTTAATATTACCTAAATATTTGCAGAGTAAATATATGGATAAATGTTTATTGAACATTTTATTTACACAGAGATTTATAAAATACAAGAAGTCATTATCTTCCATGTTTTCAAAATGTTACATGGAGACTTTCATTTTTATGATGAAAAAAAGAATATTTTAAGTCAATTTGTCAGGGAGGGATTATGGATGGCACCCTAGAATTTGAACCGAGCCTCTTTATTCGCAGCTTCTGCATGTAGATAAGTTTACCTTATTATAATTTGCCTGTTTTTCAAAAAGTCAAAATTTCTGCCTTAGTTCTGCTTTATTTACAAATGGTTAGAAAGTTAGTTCTGCTTTATTTACAAATGGTTAGAAAGTTAAGGAATCAATGACACAACTACCACAGAAGCTGATGCCATCTTCGTCAGATTGTGTACGCATGTATGGTACATATCGGGCCCCTGCAACTGTCGATCATTTGAGATTTATCATCATTCATATATAATCATTTTGAATGGTATATATATGAACTAATAAGTGTTATAAATATAGAAATTAGTGTATAGTATATTGCTAGTAACTCCATCCTAATCAAAATTTGAAATTATTTTTGTGTTACCTAGAACCCTGTAGAGCATTTACACCAATCCTCAGCCTGTCAATTCCTCAAGCTTCCAGAAATATTAAGTATTGGGGAGCAATAATGCGATAAATCTGAATGCAAGAGGATCAACACAACTGAAAGACTGTGTGGCGGATTGGGTGGGGAAAATTGACTACATATCTCACGTCCACTGACTACGCTCTTGCTGTCTTGATGAAGAATGAATTTAATACATCATACTACATCATCATCGGAAAAGTCACGTGAGGATCTACACCAATCCTCAGCATGTCAATTCCTCCAGCTTCCAGAAGTATTAAGTATTGGGGAGCAATAATTCTATAAAATATTCTTTCTCCTGACCCCCCTTCAAACACATTAGGCCAGCATATTATTACCCTCTATTCCCAATACTCAAACCAAAAATATCAAAACATCACAAAAATTTCTTTATTCCATCGCAAATAAATCAAGGATAATTATAAAATAATCTTTGTTTAGTTACACTTGTTCAGCTGTTAGGTGTAAGTCTGGAGGTGAAGGAGTGCTGTCCCCAGTGTAATCCCCTCTGGCTCAGTTCAAACTGAAATCAAAGTGAGATCTTAAGTATGTCTTCTCGCCCATTCTGGTACAAATAAACACTGATACTATAAATACTTTCCCTGAAATGATAATAAATTTCATTCTATAAAACATTTGAAAATACTAGAACTAAACCAGATCAAATCACACAAGAAGACAGAACTCCCTCACCCTAGACCCATGTGAATAAGAAATCCTCTAAAGGCATCAGTGTCCCACGGATCAGTGGCAAGAAAGAACCCTTCTAGATTCAAATCGTTATACCATTATCGAAACAACAATACAAATGCGAAAAATGGGACTAAAAGTGAACACGTAACATTGTCACAACTCACTTGTCTAAACACCAGATTATGGCTGACGACACCACAATTCAATACAAACACATGCGCTTACCTACTTATCAACAATCAAGCATGAACACAATTTACGCAAAAATAAGACGCTTAGTAATCTGCTGTGTATTCAATATGTTAATTAATCAATTGAGTTGATCTACAAATGCTACTAATAACATTCACCAATAAATTTCTCCACTGAAAATCACTGATTTTGCTGCACAAATAATTTCAGGCCCCTAAGGCTTTCCTATGTCCACAAGAAATTTTAAAATATAGCACTATGCCACTAAGGCTATTGGCTACCTAAGCTAAAATCAATATGCCACCAAGACTATTGGCTACCTAAACCAAAATAAATATACCGCCAAGGTATTTTCAAGTAAAAATAAAATCTATTACTGTTTAATGAAACAAGCACACGTCTGTCCACCTCACTGTCTTAATGAAGAATGAATTGAATACATCATACTACATCATCATCAGAAATGTCACGTGAGGATCTGACTTTTGGGGTCACATGGTGATGATTCTGAAGAGACTTAATAATCGCATTGAATATTTAAGATATGGAAATAGGGTAGAATTATTTAAAAGTCCCCTGTTTAGACAGGTCTGGAGTTATGGGAATTTAAACAACAATATCAATATCAACCACAAGCAAGACACACGTCAATAATTAAATTATGAACTAAGATGTCTTACAAAAATTTTGCACAAATAGAAAACTGCTTACAAAAATTTAGTTATGTATGAATCCACCGTCCACGCAGGTATTTACTTGTGGTCCATACTGAGCCCTAATATTATGAATATGTAGTATAACTGTATTTTGGGCCTTCTTGATCTCTTTTATCTTTCATAAAGATACTCTTGTTTCTATATGAGCAAAGTAAAGAAAGCCATTTATTTATTGGACATCTCTTCGAAAATAATGGCATGGAATTGGCATTTTTATTGCATTTAATGTTTATGCATCATTCAAGTATTTTTGTTATCAAACTTGTCCAGAAATTAGACTTGACTTAAAGATGAAAGTAAAGAGAAAAGATTTATTCTTCCTGCTTGCTGCTTGATATTTATGGTAGTAAGCTGGGATAATTGCATTATGTGCAGTTGCAGTGTTATTAATCATTGTCGATATTGTGTGATAAAAATAGACAATGTAGCATCCTCTACTCTCACGTCTCTTAGATGCTAATATTTCATTTTGACACCACTTCTCCCAGAGGTATTTTTGAATGTCATCTTATAATGAAGCTTTTGTTTTATTTCTATATCAGAAATATGAAATGATAATGAAATTTCAGATTAAAAGGTAATGATTTATGCAGTGCATAAGACATTGAAAAGTCCACAAAGTTCTGTTTGTAAATCTGGTCTGGAATAACTGTATTGAAAATCCTTTTCATTATTTCAACAAAAGCCCTTGAAATGTGATCATATATTGTCGTGGACCCTGTATATCCATCCGGCAACTACAAACAGTTGCAAACACTCTAAAGACTAAAACTAATGTCTGATTGACTTTGAATTGATATATACTGTTAAGGACATCCAACAAAGAATTTTTTGTTTTTCAACAATATTTATTGGCGCTTGATCCCATTGAAAAATCTTGTGGGCACTCTGGAGACTGAAGTGTTAGCAGTAGCATGGGTCGGTCAGAACTTAAAGCCAAACAAATCATAATGGTAGTTACTTAATGGTTTGTTATTCTTAATCAGTTTCTAGTGTCTTGTTATTCGCTTTTATTACCAACAAATAAAATAATATCTGACAAACCTATCTTTTAAGATGTCAACAAAAATGTCACTTACCGGTATGTCGGGACTCTGGCTCTACTTGGGTTAACGTAGACAATTTCCCATTTCATCATTAAAATATTTCAAAATTCCATGTTATTTTATGTAAATCAATAACATTAGAAATTTTAAATCCAGTAGAATGCAAGCCAAGAAATAAAGAGCTTTCAGACTATAACCTGATGCCTTCTTGGTCATTACTACAGTCACCATGACATGATCTTCTGTTTTCCTTTGATAACCCTTTTCCTTAGTTACATGCTATATATCATCTGTTCAATTACTGGTATTGTATAATGCTACCAGACCAGAAATTGGTTCCAAATAATTACAGTATGTTGACATACAAAGGTTAAATAGGCTTAAGATATCTATTGATGGTTCAAATCACAGGATGCTAGAAATTGACTGGAACAGTTCCTTTACCATTTGACCTTTGAAAACCATAATTTCTTACGTCATAGAGGGAATTAAAGTTGTGCGAATAATTGTCAAATTGACTTGTAAAAAGTCTTGGTGAGGATTGTATAGCCTGAAGCATTTCCGTTTAATTAATCTACAAGACAGAAATTTTCTTGTATCTGGAGGAGTTTTGTAAATGCTACATCTTGGTTGCTAATCACACAAATCATATTTAACAACTCAACTTATATACCCAGTATTTTTATACACCTACCTGTAAATACTGTAATTGAAATATTGTAGTAATGTCACCCATTAACATTAGCTAGAGGTTACAATTATTTCCCTAGACTGTCTACAGTCCTTATATTATTAATGCTTCGTTTCGTTTCAGATTTATTTCTCACTTAATCATATGACTGTAAGGACTGTGGGACTCGGCTATTCGCACAGTGATTCGATTTACCATCCACAGTTGGTCGAAATTATGATTATTCGCATGATTTATATTAATGACATAAGGCCCACAATTGAATGGCTTTACTTAGTATAAGTAAAATAGTAATTCGCTGGGTTGAATCTGCAGGAATTTGATATGTGATGTGTGCAAAATGTCAATAATTATGGAAAATTCAACCAAAGTTTGATTTCTACATCTTTGGTCCAAACTAGGAATAAAAGATTTCAATCAGATTTTCAAGAATGCTGAAAAAGATCACATTTTTAAAAAAAAATTATTTGGTTGATATTAGTATAAATTTATCTACTGGAAAAAAAACCAATCAAGCTTTAAAACACAAACTGAATAATAATGAACTGATTTATCAGGAATAATACTGTTTTCATTTCCTTAAAACTCTCTTCTTCTTGAGCTTTTGGAATTTTTCCATGACATATTGAGTTACGAATTAAAGATGAAAGACGTCTGTTAGATGATGGTTTATAATAACTGCCACCTAGTGAGCGGAAATGATGGTCAGGATTACCAGATTAGTATTCAAAATGTCAAACGGATTTCATTAGTTTTTAGACTTCCATCATGACCCAGGATTTATATTTCTTCTAGTGTTGATTAAGCTACTAGGTCATGTCACAATGTTGTTATTTTTTTTTCTTTATCATTCAGTGCCGCCATGTTCAGAATTCGATAAACTAGTATAACAAGTGATTTATACCTGATTAAGAAATGTTAAGAAAATCAATATGTACCTGATGAAACTAAGAAAAAAATCATTTCTCCTAACTGGTACACACTTTTCCTCTTTATATAAGATAATGATAGAGAGTGCTTAAATTTAGAGTGGCTTTGAAAGTAATCATTGTTTGTAATTAATTGATCCTAACCTAAGAAAAGGATTTATTTGGTAATTCTTTCATTGAAAGGGGCTAAACTTCTATACTTCTAATTAATGATTAATATGACATTTGAGGCCAGAAGCAAGATCTGCAATATTTACCTCTTACATAATTCATGTTTAAACTAGAAATAAATTAGTTCCAAACTAGTAAATATTAGTCATTAGTGTTGTGAACTTGTTGACTTCTTTGAAGTTGGTTACAAATAAGTTACAAGTAATTAATTGGTTTAAAAAAAGCACAAACAAATGAAATACCAGTTTATGATACTTGATAGAAATACAGCTTCTTAGACTGTTAAGTGACAAATATGGCAAGAGATGATTGGCGTAATTACTACCATTATTGAATTCTTCAACATTTGTATCTTCTTTAGATGAATAGTTATTTCATGTATGTCTTGTGGCGTGATTACAATTACATCTTTAATAATCTAAAAATAGGCAATATTGCATGTTATAAGGATATATTCTGTTGTGTGAAGTAGAGAGAAGTAATAAACGAGATGAATATCAAAATGTTTAACATGTTTCAAACAGAAGAAAATTGACATGTTCCAAATATAAAATATTGAACCATAAATAGATTGACTCTAGCATTTAGTAAATAGAACACATCAAATTGAGTTCACAAATTGAAATTTCTTAATATAAATAACAATTTTTTGTCACACTTAAAGGAGCTAAATCGCTAACACTTGGGACCTAGACATTGACAAAAGTGGGTTGCAACGCATATAATAATGTAATATGAATGTATTTATACTGATTAACATTCAATGGTTTCTTTTTTTGATCTAATTTCAAATCAGTTATGTTCCACGAAATAAGCCAGTATTCTCAATCGAATGCAAATTTCTAGCGTATGGTTATTCCAGTCTACATGTGCCGTTTGATTTTGGTGCACTGTATCTAGCCTTGTTCTCTGAATATCTTGCTAGAACTGGGGCTGAAATGTATTATGATACACGATTCGTGTACCAATGGTAAAATGTTTTTTTATGTCTTAAATATTGGATATCAGAAGCTCATCTTTTCCCTGTAAGATCGCAGCATCAATGTTGATTTGAATTGACAAATAATTTGTGTTTTCAAAGTTGAAGATTTTGGATGATATTGAGTTACAGACTTAGCTACTTTAAGTACCCTGTATCGGGGCACGATTTTAAAAAAAAACTACAGATTCCTTGCAATATTTTGAAAGTTATAACTCGTATCTAACAGGAATATCAGTCCAAAAAGGTTAAATACCATTCAGTATTTACAAAGATATGATGTATTGCAAATTCTGTCATCTTTATATGCCATGAACCAAATTGATGGGCCTGTTTTTAATCTGATTGTATCCAAGCCAGGAGATTATCTTTAATTGGTGTTTTGATTTTGTTTTGTTAATTGACCATGGCTCGAAATGTTCACCTGTCTACTTGTCGCTGACAGGCGATTTTTTCGTCCGACAGGTAGCAGATAAAACTACCTGTCGCTTGCGACAGGTGGACTAAATTTTACTTGATGTTCAGTAAATTGACCACAATACTCATGTCTACGTCATGTACATGTAGGCCGTATTTATTTATTCGTAGAGTCGTTCTAAATACAAGAATTAAGAATTGAGCACGGAAATACCGCGAAAAGCCGCCATTTGCATTGTTTACATTTCGCTCTGTCGCAGGCTACAGGTACTCAGTTTGGAAGTAGACAATTTTATAACAATGAATTTCACACCATCTACTCTTGTTTTCATCTACTTGGCACTAGTTTATAGGATTATGGAGTATTATATCTAAGTAAATTAAAACGTCACCTGAAATAATTCTACCGTAACGACACCTTGAAAGTGGCTGGAGTGGAAGGGAAATACACACGGCTCGATAGATCGATGCCTCGTAAGTTCTTGTATCTAATCATTTAAATAATTCACAAGACAATTCGACAAAATCAAATAATCAGGTCGGAAAAATATCTCGGATATTAATATAATTTGTACTGTAGCGTAAATATAGTCCCGATACATTGTATGTGAGACGGGAATTCCAGGTGGCGCTACCTGTCTTTCGCACGCGGCATATTTCTTACTGTGCGATGCAAAGAGGTGATTTGTAATACGGATATTTTAAAATTTGAATTCTACACCTCAACGTCGAACTATTCGATTTAGCACGGAGGTGTAATACCATGATAATTTGCGGAATCCACGTGGCTACGGGTGATAGAAATTAGAATTGTAGTTGTACGAATCTTCGACTCGCTAGGCCAACGCAGATTCGCCGACTTTCAAGAACTTTTAGACATTCCGATGTCGAAGAAATAAAAAGGTTTTTATATTACGATATTTATATGAAGCAATGTAATACGTCAATATCTAAACAAACGTGTGTGTAGTACACATGTATGGATATGTGTGATACTATATACTATTACTTAGTCTTTGGGTTTTACAATTGAGAGTGACAGGTTATTTACTGAAGCGACAGGTATGATGAAAAGCTACCTGAGGTAGCTTTTTTCAAACATTTCGAGGCCTGTTGACTGTTTAATAATCAATCTGAGTACATATTAATTTGATATTTTGGTTTCCCCGATATTTCCTGCAAATTACAAATCATGAATTGTTACTTGAAGTGTTGTAATGAATTTTTATTGACAAATTTGAGTGTAAAATATATTATAGAGGAACTATTCTAATCACCATCTGCTTAATTGGACAGCTGATGCCAAGAAATTTGAATTACTTGAAAAAGGTTCAGATGTAAAGTCGTTAATGGAAGCAAATCAATAAAGAGTTTGAAGACATTCATTTATTCTTATGATTATAAAGCAAAGCAATATGGTTGTTCAGCATTTGTACCAATAATCTATGAAAATTAATGATTTCTGATATTTGTATAAAAATTCCCTGTGTACCACTTCGAAGTTGAAGAAAGATTTTTATATAGAAATTTAGAAATGAGCCAAACATCCAGTATACCTTTCTCTTCAAGTTCAATGATCAACGGTTAAGGTTGTTGGTCCTCTTATAAAATAATTTGGGGGAGGTGATGTTTCTAGCATTTACAGCCTACATATACAATCTGCATCTAGTTTAAGTATAGAATTTTTATTAATAAATCAATATTTATTTTCTTTTTATTTCCCCCCCCCCCCACTAAACACACACACACCACCCTATACACACACACACCACCACCACAAATATAGAAAATAACTTGAAAAGTAATCTTGTCATATACATTAGGCTAGAACATGGTAAATAATCAATGTAGGTTTCACTTCAATAAACAAGAAAAAGTTCATTGAACACAGACATTCTTACAATGGTCTTCTGATGGTTAATATGAACTCTGGTAAACTCTTACCAGACTATTTGATTTGCTTGCAAAATTAGATTAATAAGGCACAGTGAGCCAGATCGTTCACATACATCTTACTTGTACTATTTTTGTATAAAGACTTATGTAATTAAGCACATCCAAGAAAAGGATAAACTAAAAGTTCTAAGTAAAAGAGGCCTGGGCTATCTGGTGTGAAGAAAGCAGTAAGAATTTGTTGTTTCATGGACCCACTATAAAAATTCCACAGTTATTTGCAGTTATTGCAATAAAAAGCAGGAAAAAAATGATTTGAGTCCAGATCTTGTAGAATGTAGTTTCAGATTGTTTTAGAATAAAAGATTATTACGTGCTTGTCAGCACATGGCATATGATTCCACATATCCATTGATTTGTCTTGTCAACATTGCTGAATAGTTATTTGACATTCTTAATCACTAGTGTCTGCTGATACCAATTCCAACAAATTTTCAGACACCGGGTGGTCTATTTTCTCAGCTCCACTAACCGAATTTTCTGAAACAATGACACAATTTTCTATTTATTAGGGAAGAAATCAAACCTGCAATGTTATTATTGTGGTTAACATAGTAACAAGAGATTGACCAAACTAAACATAGGATCACAATAAATCAATGAAATCATTTGCCAGACACTTGGAAATGATGGAATAGAAATACACAAGGTGACATACAAAATGTCTTAATAACAACTTAACGTGTCAGGTTCTGCAGCTATCAAAGAAGCATTAGAAAAACTAATTTTGTTTCTGTCCAAGAATCCCTACTATTACTAGCCTGTGTAAATATACTTAATCGTATTATTATTGCAGTAAGACAGTTTTCTTTTCAGTCTAATATTTTTCTTAATGCTACTTCATTCCTAGAGAAGTGAGTTTGTCGATTATGTTTTGATCAATATTTCTTAATGTCAACATTTATGAGATGAACAGATCTGTCAAATATGGTGAGATATGCAGATGTACTCAAGAAATCAAATTTAGTGTTTTAGATTTGAAGAAAAATATTTATTTAATATCATTTTAATAAGTCATTAATAATTATGCCATTGAATGTTTTTGTTCAATTTAAATTTTTGAGCTAGATATTCTTTTGAAAAATGTTTATGAATTCCTTTAATTTAGACTGTATTGTCAAAGAAATTATATATTTAGTGTTGCAGCAGTATCAGAAGTTCTAGTTGTAAGCATGCCTTGACCCAGGCTTGCCACAAAGAAAATGATGGCAAGTAATTAATAGGTGTCACAACTCGATTGCTCGCATTGGAAGAAAATGTTTTGGACAAATAAATCTCATAGTTTTATGTGTTATGATGTCATTAGATACGACGAAGAAAAAATGTATTTCAAGTTCCCAAGACATATATCCGTGGTAAATTGCGTCAAAATGGAAATCAAGTAAGCCTTATTTTATATAAAGGACTTGACTAAGAATTTATAACAGTAGTTAATTCCATTTGGTTTGCATGCCTTTTGCATGTTTGACTGTTGACATCACGTGATTCATATTCCTGCGCTTTTACCTAGTCTTAAATCAAAAGGAAATTTTCTCGCAGGTACCCAAGGTCTCTACATTTAACGCCAAATGTTTTTCAACAATTGAAAAATTTGGTAACATTGACGAGTATTCAATGTTCGGAAATAAAAGATTCACTGTTCAGTGAATTATTCATGCCTAATTTATAGCATTAACTTTGCACATGAATGGAATTGAAGCTGGAAAATATCCTCATGGTTCTAGGAGAGCCATTACAACATTCCACAACTGTGAGGGAAGATAATTTGATACAGATAATATATACAATTTCTATCCATTAAACTGGAAATTATACCCAAATAAAGTTGGAAGCTAAGAATAATTTTAGAAATGGCTTAGATTCTAGATTCACCGATGGTGATTTACAACATTTTCTTTTGAGTTTGAGATGATGGAACAAACATAAATGAGGTCAGTCATGTTGATACAGAAACCCAATTTTATTAAATAATTTAGCATTATATAACATTATACAACATTGTCAAACTAATTATTATAATTTTAATTATTTTTTTTTTGGGGGGGGGGGAATATCTTGAACACCCAATTATAGGACCATTATTTGAAGGAATAATGAAACTCAAAAGTGATGTAAAACCAATCAAATTTTATACGCCCACATTGAAATGTGGTTGTATATTGTCGTCGGTCCGGCGTCCACAAGCATTGTTAACTTCATAAATCCTTGTAGATGCTCTAGAGGCTAAAGTTAATATCCGATTGACATTAAATTTATACACAGTGTTTAAGGTCATGAGGCGAAGAAGCCTATTGTTTTTCAGCGATTTCCGATAATAACTACCAGAGTTTGGCCTTTGATCACTTCAAAAAATCTTGTGGACGACCTAAGGCCAAAGTTAATATCCGATTGACTTTAAATTTATACACAGTGTTTAAGGTCATAAGACAAAGAAGCCTATTGATTTTCGTCGATTTCCGACAATTAGTGCCAGAGTTATGGCCCTTAAACGCTTCAAAAAATCTTGTGGATGCTCTAGAGGCCAAACTTAATATGCGATTGACTTCAGATTGATACACAGAGTTTAAGGTGTTGAAACGAACAAATATTTTGATTTTCAATGAATTTTGATAACAGCTAAATCCATCATATTAAATGTTTCCTATACTAATTCTTATTGTGGGGCAAAACTTCATATAAAGCAAACAAATTCTAATGATTTTCTGATAATTACATAATGAGTTGTTACTCTTAATCAGATTTTAGTGTATTATAAATGTTTCATTACCAAAAAAAGTAAAAATATGCGACAAATCTTGGCAACCTATCTTTTGAGTCACAATCACCACATTATATTTGACCACACAATGTAGGTTCCAGGCTTTGGCCTTAACATGACTACCAGCTTTTAGAGAATTTTGCACAACAAGAATAACTTTTTACTAGTCAGTCTCATTGTTGTAATCTTCTTAGTAGAAAACTAGTATGTCAAATGTATCAGCAACGAATGCTAAGAACAATGACAGTGAAACAACAGTTATGTTATTTTTAAGATGTAGTTGTTATGGCAACCACCCAAAAAGTCCCTAATATTTCACTAAAATTATACAATTCATAATACTTTATATTACACCCATAGGTAATAAAACTATACTACTAGATTGCTTACTGACATGGTTTCATTGGTCAATACTGATTAGAAAGTGACGTAATTGTGACGTACATCACATTGATTATTGACAGCATTAGAATTTCCTACCAATGTCTGTGTGTACAGCTGAAGTGACAATTGAAAAATGGGATACCTTTTAGTTTCATGCCATCTGTTTTGTAAACCGTGGTCAAAGTGGGTAAGACGCTGGCTCAATAGCCTGGAAATTGGTATTCAGTCCCAGCTCTCACGGAGAAAGTTCATCAAGATTTCCGGGCGTGCTTGCCCCTTGAATGTCAGTGATGCAGGACGACGGACCTGACAATGACAGTTGTCTAGTCGCTCGGATTGACACGAAAAAACAAGGTGCCGCTTTCTGGGAAAAATTTCCTCATGGCACACTGTATGTCAATCTTGATTACCCCAGTTCAGAGCAGAACAGTAGAAACCCCATTTCATTTTGCAAAATGTGGGTCGTATGGCAACTGCTTGTTGGGTTTTTTTTTAAATGAAAATTTTCAAAATAAAAACAAAGGAGCGTAGAATCACCTGGAAGAGCGGACAAAATCTGTTTTAATAAAGTTTTATGTTATTTTAAAAAGAAACTGAATTTTGAGAATAATCGAGCTGTCTAGTGGGTCCTAAATTCTGCATTCAATTCAAACACTTGAAACAGTTCATTAAGATCCTATTGAATCAGATATCCCACCTAAATTTCCAACTTTTAATAGATCAAAAAACAACAGTAAAACAATGTAAATAGAAGAAGAGGATGTCTTGTTAAGGAAGACAGAGGACAATTAGTGTACCTCCAGATTTAAGGACTTCAGATGCATTTCTAATTCCCAGCCAAAAGTTACTCAATAATTTAACAGGCCATTTATTTTCTGTAAACTAAGGGAATTAATAAGTAGTTGAACCTTGTTAATGGCTCTGTAAATCAATTTACTTCACTGTGATTAAGGAAAATCTTTGTTTGATATATCTATATTACTGTCCCACCTTACATCAGTAATACTAGTCGGCATGAAAAGCAATTTATATTGTATCCGAAACTAGTTCCTAAATTGCCCAAATACAATGACAGAAAGTGTTTGATTTCAGGCGTCTGCAATAGAATTAAGTAGAGCCACTTAAGTTAAAATAGTTGGAAGATTGATAATAATTATCACATGACATTGAATCGGCCATCAAGTAAAAATCTTTATATAATGCCAGAGCACACCACCTTGTTTGTCCACATCCAACCAGCCTACACATAATTGACCAATCAATATACGCCGAGATGTGTTAAGCTATGAGTGAAGCGTGAGGCTCTGGTGCTTTGAAAACATTAAATGGAGTGGTTTGACCAATTTTCAAACGCTATTTTTGCCATATTTAGTTGTATTAAGATTGAGGATGTGAGGTATCATTACATGTTAAGCTATTCTGGTCGCTTCAAGTATGATTAGATGATAGATAAATGAGTTATTTCAAAAAGTCAGACAGACAGCTTATTATTTCTGGTAGCTTAAATGATGAGATAGTGAATAGAGACCTTCCACTGAACATTATATTATATTTTACTTCTTAAGTAACATTGCACCACATTGAAGAGTTATATTGTAGTATTTTCTATTGTTTTATTGAAAGCATATGTTCAGTTAGGGTGGTAAAATTTTTGTCTCAAATAAAATGTTTGTGTAGTTGTGTTAATGTATTGTCCATTTATGATTCTATTGATGAATCTGTAGTCGCACAGCTAAATGAATCATACCACAATTGAGAAATACTGAATAAAAGTTTGAGAGATTCAAAAATAAACCGGATTTTAATTATGTGACAGGAGCCTTGGTAGCACAAGAAATGTCAAGAAATTTTTTCATAATTTTATTGCTTTGTTTCCTCGTGTCAGTGATCTGGGTGTAGGGCCTAACGCTAACTATTAGATTAGGACAAAAATGAGGTTTACCTGTGTACACAATATTGACAAAAAATATGCATGACAATGTGATTTTGATGAAGAGATCGGTGTGCACATCTTCAAGTGGAACTTGATAATCCCATTTCATATCATTTTTTACAGGAAATGATCATCAGAATGCTGTAGACTGTCGCTTTATCATATGCACGTTTTTACGATAATAATAATATAAAAAAAACATATATTTTAGATTTATGTAATATATGATTATTAATATTATAAACTAGAAGATTAAATGCACTGAGGTTGAACTCAACTCAATCAAAACTAATCACTAATACACATGCACGTTTTTCAGTATGAGATACTATTGAATCAATAGATTTATAGGATTTGATTTATGTACCATTTTATGCAGCAGGAACAACCCTAATATTCCATGTAATTAGAAATAATAGGATCACTATAGCAACAAGAATCCTTTGATTATGAAAGCGAATATGATCTGATATATTGGCACAAAGAACGATAAGGTTGAATTTATTTACTGATCAGGAAGTAGATTTAAGTCCTTTGAGATTAATTATTTCAGGAAATATTTTTTTAAAAAGAAAAACAGCCTACGTGATAATGTTTTGGACTAGAAATCAAGAAATGATACATTATATTTATGCAAACAGAAAGTGATAACAATATTAAAAGACTGAATCTGAGCTTATATTGGTGGCTCATTCTGATGTTTGTGGTCACCTTCATGCTGATCATTATATATAATTCAAGAACAATCACAAACTTTTAAAGGATTAATCCCTGATAAATGTAATCTGACTAAATATCTAACATTACATATAAAAAAACATACCCAAAAATTAATGATGAATAATCTTTGGCATGGATTCAATTCAATCACTCTTTTGTACCAGTAAATGGTGAATGAAATGTAATTATTGTTGGACTGATATTTGAATTAACTTGCACAGTATCGTAGTTTGCAAGGGATTTGAACAGAGTCGCCTTGATAGTCATTCAATTTATGTTGAGTGACAGAAGGGGCTGATTTTATATGAAAAACATAGACATTATTATTACTATTATTCTGCTGTCATAGCAATGGCTTCATGGCACTACATAATGATGCTCCCATTTTTTAAAAACAGTTTTATCTAGTAATGCATTCTTGTGATCGCAATGAATGATATGGATGACATCCAGTGATGAATCTACTAGACAGCTCTTAAATTTAATATTGATTTTTTGAGACAGGGCTACCATTATTGAGTCTGACTCTTAAAGCAGATTTCCTATGATTATAGTTCATTGTCTGAAATTCCAGAACCATTGAAACTCAATTTATTGCCAGTATATATTCAGTAATCCCATTGTACATCACAATCATTGAAATTTACTTCCTTAAACCTCTCTTAATTGAATTTATGTCAGCAATTCCGGCTGAACACTTTATTTAAGATTGAAACAAATAAAAAGTTAACATATCTTACTTGTTTGGGAATGAATTTAGTTTCTCATGTACTGTACTTTGACTAAACCAAACTAGAAACACCAATGTGGATATTTCTGAGCCCAAGCCCAACCTGACAAAAGATCATGTTAAGTTCGGAAATTTGCAATGTTCATCAAAATATTGATTTGATTCTGACTGATTTGGGATTTAGAGATAGTATTTTTCAAATTCTTGACCTACAGTTAACATAAAATATTATAACATTTGTATCTGCCCAGGGATTTGAATGATTGTTTATACCATGTATACCAATATATTACACTGTACCAGGTTCAGCTAATAGAGGATTCAACCCCCTTGTAGTGTAGAATAGAATTATTTGTTGAAAATTGTATGTCTGAAGGCAAAGCTACTACTGGGTATTTAGAAATCTCGGACAATCAGTTATCATCTAGCTTTTACTATATAAAAGCTGATATTTTGCTGTGTAAAAATGATATCAACCTGTTGAAGTTTGGAAACTTTCTGTCATATCCTTAAGATAAGGAAATTTCAAAAATTTGTTGATCCAAAAATGTTGATGTGAATCTAGATTAAGTTTTGAACTAACTGCCATAATTTGTTAATATTTTTCTATTTTTGAAATAATCTTACTCAAATTAACATAAGCCCTCTACTTTTTTATGAATTTCAATAACTATAAGTTAGTGATTAATTTGTTTAAAGCCACTGTATCAGACTTCGGTGAAATTAAAAGATTGTATCTACAAGAAAATCAAATGAGTTACCATACTTTAATTAATTGTGGTCTGTTATTTAGTGACTACTGTTTTCTAAATTACTAACGAACAGTTGATGCTCTTTTGTAATTATTTTATTTTAAATATAAATACCAGCAACATAGAATACCAGACAGTTAGTATGAGTCAGACTATCAATAGTTTTTATCTATTGATTTTAACTACATTCACCACCAGAGTGGTAATCTATCTTTAGAAATTTCTTTGTGTTTTGTTTTGTTTTTATGTCTTTTATAACAAAAGAAAAATGATTGCGTATTGTTTCCATAGTTTTATGTTCATAAATTTGTCTGTTATTTTATGCGTGTTATTATCTGGCTAGAAAAATCTATAAATAAGTTTTGTGTTGTAATTTCATGTACTACAAAATGGTAAACTCATCATATAAATAATGAGTTCATTTCTTCTACCTGGACTTCTTCGAACTGCCAATATTTTTTTCAGGTTAACAAACTTATAATAAAAAACCCTATGTAATGTGATCCCTGCACTATTTGTTGCAAACATTCCAATTCTCCAAGTTTTGCACCACTTAGTACTTTTATGAACATCTAGCTTCTTTATCAGTAAGCAGCCATTTTGAAATCACAAGTAATTTGATGAAAAGGATGCATAAATTAAAATGGCAAGTGAGTCCTCTCAGATTTGGATGCGAAACAAAATTATTCATTTGATTGTATTTTCGTGGGATGGCAATCGGTTTTAGTTGAAAATTTTACATCATCAATAGATTAAGACATCTCTATATTAAAATAAAGACAGTATTGTCTGGTCCACTGTCAACACGGTAATTTAAAATTGAAATTAAAATTAGTAAATTAACCATCCATTGAACCAATAGTTTAATCATATAAAAGCTTGTGTCACAGCTACTGGAAATGTTGTCTGCGATATCACCTCGGTGGAAGCGGACGTTAAATAAAACTAATTCACACACACTACTGGAAATATGTCAGATGAACCCAATTCAATACTAACATACTTAAATCAAAGAGTTTCTACTTTAAACGTCACTTGTTGAACAAAATCCAAATCCCGATCAGCAACTTTACATATTGTGAACTGGAAAAAAAAAAATTGCTGCGTTGTCAGGAATATTTCGTTTAATTTTTTTAGTTCTGTTTTTCTTGTATGTTTTATTTTTAGAAAATGCAAGAGAGAGAGAAGCCGACTGGCTTAGAAGCACAGGTACCACTATCGACATTAATGACATATTTATATTATAGTTAACTAAATTAGTTCATTTTACAATAACACATTGGTTTTATACACTGACATTTAAATGTGATTGTGTATTGTTGTCACCCATGTCCGTTCATCCATCTATTGTTCAAAGGCAAAAAGAGTTTACACTTATCATCCCTGAGACTTTAAATTTATACACAGTTTCTATGTTCATGAGATGAAGAATCCTTATAATTTTCAGCGAATTGCAATGATTAGTTTATAGCACTTGATAATTTTAAAAAAGCTTGTGGACACTCTACCGTACAGACTCAACTTATCATTTGATTGACTTTTCAGTGATTTTGGATAACTCAAATAACTGAAGTTATCATCTGATTGCTTGTACATGTTTTGTAATAAATAATAGCACTAGGAACAATTAGAAGTCCTTTAAATTTTGATTATTTCTAATAATTACTTTATGGGTTGTTACTCTTGATCAGTTCTTAATGTTTTATGAACTGCTTGAAAGTTGAATGACTTCTGTGGGTGTATGTTTTTGTTCATTTGACAGTTTGATTAAATTCATTTTATTTTGGAAAGTTACTCTTTATTATTATTTAAATGCATTCAAGAATAATGCTTAACAAATATAATAAAATGCTATTGCTTATCTGATATTAGTCCAAAATAATCCAGAATTTCTGATATTTGGCCAATTTTTTTTTAATTTTTGTAAATCCTTGGCCTAGATTTCGTTTGCGGCACACACTGATTCTGTTTTGGCTGTCAAAGTGTCAACCAATGAAATAGCTATTAATTAAAGTCTAGGAAGGAAGTCAAACATTTCAGAATAACACTTTTACCTGAGCACACCTTTCACAGCAAAAAGTGTAACTTTAACAGATAAAATATAATTTTGAATAGTAACTAGTATTATACCGTAACAGTAAGTATTTTAAAGACCTTTCAGCATTTATATTATTTTTGAGGCACTACATCAATATCTAAAAAGGTTAATAATAAGAGAAATATGAACAAAATACCTGTCATTATTGTTTATATGGTACATAAGTCTTTTAAATTTTTTTAAAATTCTATCTTTCTAAATTCTATACTCTTTTTAGTTAGCACTGCATTCATGCTTTCTTTTAACCGTTTGGCATAGTTTATGACTAGCCAATTAAATATATTGCATTCATATACTTACCCTGCTTAAAAGAGATTTAACCATATCTGCACAAGTAAGACTGAGACTGATAAATATACTGCCAAGGGTGGAGATAAGTTGCTTAATACATATAATTTTTAATAGTTATCGCCCCTGAATTCAATTATATTTGCCACTCCAAACAATGTCAATGGATTGCAAATAATAATCTGGGGTGGTATGGTTTCTATTTGACTATCCAATCAGCGAGATTAATATCATATATGTTTGGTATCTGATTATTATAAACAAACTTGTCAACGTCCGGTTTTCAGAATTGCATTTTTTTTTGTTAATTATTTTGTAATCTGTTCAAAACTAGACTTCATGAAATGCACTAGGTATAAACAATATGCTGCACAAACTTAAAAAATTTTTATAACTGTTGTGGGAGACATCTCAGGAACCATTATATGTAGTATACTATTGTGTAAAGAGGGCGATAAACAAGATGCTTACCAAATATATTTTAAAGAATATTTAGATGCTTTAAACATCTATTTCAGATAAATAAAACAGATTGATTTGATATATGTGTTCGTTTTTTATATTAAATTATTTTATGTTTGATTTTGAAATTTCATCAAAATGATGTTTAATGTTGGAGTATTAATATTAAATGAATTATAATTAATCCATTATGTTATCAGTACTATTACTATTATTAGAAGTATTTACAATATGGCGGGTCTAAATGATTTCTTCTACCTGTGTCGTGTATATGAACCAGGATTATCAGTCAGTGAATATTGACCAAATCAACCATCAATCTGTTTGTCCATCACAGGTTCAGATTTTGTGTAGATTTTGTTTGGTGAATGCCTTAAGCATTTTCTGCTTAAGCTAAGCATAGGAGGAGCTATTTGATAGATATTGAGACTTAAGTAAACAAAATCTGCTTCTAATTGAGGGCGTGTTTTGAAATTTGATTTTAAGTTTCGTTATATAAATACCTTGACTAATAATAATGATATTAATATGATGATGAGTATTTTCTTCTTAGGTTAAACAGAGTGATATACTGTTTGATTGCTTCAATAAGATGCTTTATGAAAAATGAGAATATGCAAATGTCATTTAATTAAAGAACTGGGTGGGGGACATCAGCCTCACTGCTGTCTTGTTGTATTTTCCTTAGTGGTAGTTGTTATTATAGAATAGAATGTTTTACTAATAGAAACATAATTTCAGTGCTTTGGTTCTTTCATTGGCAGGAAAAGACAGTTACAAACCTGGCAAAATAGATGCTATATTGCTTCCTGCACTAAAAATTAAAACTATTTTTTCCTGGTAATTAATTGATTTATCTATTTCCAGGAATGGAGAGAAAAGGTATAAGTGCTGCATCTGATGAAAAAGAAGACACATCTACAAAGTTTTCACACGAGGCTACACCAGCACCACCTACGAGAACGAAATTAGTTCTGTCTGGAGGAGAAGGATATGTTGACTTTAGAATGGGTAGGTGATCAATATATCATGTTAACCAATATGGCACCAACCTTGTTAGATTTGATAAATTATGAACTCAGTAACTCAGACAAACATTAATTTCTTGTAAATTTGACTCGTGTATTTCGCAAGTGTTAACATGAATATAATCCAAAATAGACATGCCTCTTCTTCCCTTTGTCTCCAAATAATGATTTCTCAAAACCGACATTTGTGCAAAAGAACTAGTTTTGGAGAGAAAGAAAAGCTAATGCTCTAACACAATATCATGCAATGTCTTTGGCATTGAAATCACAAATTATATGTCAATTTAAATCAACATTGATGTTGTAATCTTAGAGATTTCTTGGGCAATTGCTTCAGGAATATGGGAAAAGATGTGCTCCTGATATTCAATATTCCATACAAAATAAACATGTTTTTTACCATAATTCACTTCAGCGTCATTTGTAACAAGGGACTTGAAGACCGAGGCTAGACATATTCTGCAAAACAACTTGTGCAATAAATATTATCAGTGTAGACTGGAATAACCAGATGCTAGAGATTGCCATTCGATTGAAATTTCTGGTCTGAGAAGGGCTGCTGTCTATTCGTTTGGATGGGATGAAAAACAAGGGTTCCGTGTACACATTGACGTGCACGTAAAAGATCCCTTGGCAGTTGGAATTCAATATAAGAGAAGGCTGTAGCGCAGCTGCCCAGGCAAAATTTCCTTCATAGCACGCTGTATGGCATATGCCCATCTTCATTAGCCCATGGTAGGAGCAGAACAGTAGGACGTTAAACCCCATTTCATTTCATTTCCTTTAAGTAACACGTATAATTCCATTTTGGATAACTTTCAACCAATTTCTATACTTTGCAATTACTAAATGTTCTTTTTAACCCCCACTATACCTGTAAGTGAGCACAATTTGAGCATAATATTTGACTATTGATTACATTAAAATTGATGTAGTTAGTTTATGTTATTGAGACGAAGAAGTGTATTTAATTTCAACATTTCTGTCAATTACTACTATAAGAATCATCTGATTGCTTGAAATATTTAATGTCTTATTATCAAGGATATGGTTTCCTAATTTAAGATTAATTTGCATGTTTTTCTCCAAAATGACTAAAAGACATATCTAAAGTAAACTACTTTATTTTTATTTAGTAACAAATCTAATTTTAAGTCCTTGGTGTTAAATTAATCGCTGTGTGTGACTCCTCGTCCTGTGACTTGATTGGTACAAAATTAGACATTTAGACATATTTAGCACAAAATATGAGATTTAAATAATGTGGCTCAAATCAAAAATAGCTGGATAAGGAAGCAATAAATATTATTTCCTGAATGATTATGAAAATAAACGTGAAGTTAACAAAAATTTATCACTAAAATTTGACTGATTTGTATAAAATTGTAAATGTCTCTGTACCTTTTCGGGCTTCGCCCTATGATTTCAGGCTTTCTATACCTGATATGTCAGTTATTATGATTAATAATTTAAAGTGATTATTGAAGTCTAGTTTTGATTATATTGACAAAATAATCAATAATAAACATGAAATAAGAATCATATTATCATTGATATGTACGCGAGCTGGCTGAAAAGTTCTAAGCTTGAAAAGGATAGATTGATGTGGTTGAAACAAACTTTTGTCACCAAAAATGTAAAATCATTAAATGAGTCCTAGACATAAGAACTGCAACTGTAGTGTTATTATTGTTGTCTTTGTACCAGACCATCTTGTGAACCTACACATTGAAATCACCAGAAATAGACAAAACTGGCTATAGGGCAGTCATCAAGTTACTGCAACTTAAAGGACTAACCCCAAACAAAAATACATGCCAACATGGTCTCCACTTTCCTTTTCCTCATTATATTAATGACAATGACAAAAATTTCTTCAAATTGGGTCTTGTAATGGTCCTATTACCTTCCAGAAAACTTGTCTTTTGTGTACTGCTAGAACGACTTAGCTGCTGTGAACGTTTGTTTCATGCCGTTGAAAGTTGATAAAAATAAGTAAACATTGATTGACGAATGTGTTCCCAAGTGCTAATTATAACTGATCACTATTTCCGATAAGTGCTCTTTGCCCCAAATCACAATCTGCCCTAATCAGTGTTCAAAGATTTGGGGTTTGAGTATATCTCAAAGATATCTTATTCTGAAACATTTGATTCAGACAAAATGTCATATTTTATTAAAATTGTGTATTTTAGGTGATGGAGGAGAGGAAGAAGTACCTGATCCAGATGAAGAAGAAAAGAAAGCTTCACTAACAGGAAAATATGATAGAAGTCATTTAATAGTATGGCAGATCACCTCACCTGAATAAAACACAAGTCGCCTGTATTATTCTTAGTTAATGATTACATCGTGCTATATGTTTATTATACTATCTGACAGTTACATGTAATTACACCAAGTCTACCACACCATGGTTGCCATAATAACTTATTTTAATTGCTGTAAGTCATGAATGCTGAAGGCCAAGAATAGCTTTCTCATCACCTCTCCTCATTATTGTAAATGCACTGTTCATTAATAATATATAATAGTGTTTTGTTACAGACTGTAATCGACAAATAATACTCTTACACCATCGTCCATCATAAAGTTTAGTTAACAATTTCCAACTGAAAATAATAAACCTATCTATCTTGGAAGACTGTTTTCCACTATTTGGTTTTAAATTATCATTTAATGTTTTGTAGTCTATAGTTGTAATACAAATGCAGCAAGAGAAATTGATGCGTGATGTGTTTCAAAATGCTTTTTTTTTCTGTATTATAATAGCATAGTTTTATTTGAACACATGATTTTCAACTCCTTTTCTGCATGCAATCTTTAATGAAGTTAAGAAGAAAAATATGTTGCTGAGAGGTTGATGTTTAAATCAATGATTTTAAAGAGTCTTTCATTCTGTTATAGTCAATTCCATGTACGTGTATTTTATTGCTTATAATTAATATAAATTGGTATATGTGTAGATGTGTAGTTCATGTCTCCCACATTAAGACACAGCAATGTTTTGTATGATGTACTGTTCTTAATTACATCCATGAAATAAATATATAATTTATTTATGTATGTATATATATACACGATGTAAATAACAAGTTCATGTTCTTTTAAACGGCATTTATATGTGATGTGATCAAATTGGTTGATATATTACCGTTTAATAATAATATTACGATTTTATGAATCTTGAATTACCGACATGACCTTTTATATAATAATTATGCATTCAGATTTTATTTTTCCTTAGTTCGAGATAATGAATTGCTAAGTTTAGAAATAATAGCCTTATTGTCATACTGTTCAAGAATTTGAATAAATATAAATATTCATAATGTATTTTTAAATATTTATGATATTTAGGCAATGTATTAAAAGTTATTTTAACCGACATGTATACCCACGTATAAATTATTCTCTATCGTTTATTATTTTATATTTAACTTTATTATAATTTTAAGAAATATACTCAAAGAAAATTAATCATTTCAGATTTAATTTTTGGTTTCTTCTAGTGTTTTTTTTTTCTACGGATGCAAAAATTCATAACATGTATGACAGTTTTCTTTTATTGTAAATATACCTATGTATATATATATTACTTATCTTTATTTAAGACTATTACTTGCATAATAATATATATAATAATATGATCAAATTGGTTTATATAATATTTATGGAAACAGGTAAATTTGATGTCAATCAAATAGATACAAAAATATATTTTTTCGTCTTTATATTATTGTCTGTTTTAAATACAATGAAATCTGGTGTAAGCCGTTGATAGAGATGTTTTTAATTTTATCAACTGTACACTGGTTAAAGGTATTCATTTTAAATTTTATGAACCATACTTGGTTAAAAGTATTTCATTTTAACCTTGTATAAATAGAGCTATTGAATTTGACAACTCCACAGAAATACCAGTAGTTGACAAATAAGGTGCACAATTATGCATGTTAAAGTAATGGTATTCATTGGTTAAGATATAGTTGAATGATATGATTGATGGTTTGTTAGAGAATGAATTGATTAAACCAGGTTTCACTGTAATAGATATTGTCAATTTGTCTGCTAAAATGCCTGTTATATAATTATCATAATAAATAGAATGGAATCCAGACAATGGGAGATCAAATTGTTAATATCTTCCATATTTCAAATTTGTGGACATAAAAACAGAAATGTGTGCAATAAGTATCCACCTTGAAAGAGACACAATCAGTGATGCCAAAACCTTAGATGATCACCGATCAGGATCAAATTCTTACTAATAAAAACTTTGATCTTTCTGTCATAAAGTAATCCTTTAACCACTATATTAAAATTTACACCTACACATGTTTTATTACAAATTCATAAAGATCATTAATGTTGAACAAATTTCCTTAGTCTAAAGTTTATCCAGACCTTCAAAATTGATGGTAGTGTATCTTATTGTTAAATAAAATTTCTACAACCAGAACCATTTTATTAGTCAAAAACTCATCAAATTATGTTTTGTTGGATTGATTGTGTCCCTTATAAAATGATTTACTGTTTTTAGCAAAAATGAGAAATTGCCCAACTGGATTTTAGATAATATGTTTTGTTATGGTTTTATTGAGAAAAAAGTCTATAAAATTGCAGCATTTATAGAAAGCATGTGCTATGACAGTGTTCAGATAGGATAAGGAGAAAATATCCAAATTATCTGTGCTAAGATTATATATTTATGCCTCAGTAATGTATGTATCAAGTCAGTGGAATTAATAAATGATTGAAAATAACTGCCCTTCTTTTACAATGTAATCAATACAGATATATGCTCTACATAATGTGGGCATGTTTTATCCCTCCTAGGAAAATGACATGGATCAGAAATAAAAGAGAACACAGAAAGTACAAATATACTTATATTGCAGGTACGTGTATATTCTAGACAGGGGAGGATTGGGCCATCGAGCAGTAGGGCGATTGGGGCTGGTCTGACAAAAAATGAAACTTTTTTGTCCAATTGGTCTAAAAAAAACTTTCTGCTGAACATTGTATGGGTGGGGGGGGGGGGACTGACCATTTAGCAATGATGATCATGTTGTATGTGGCAGGTGGCTTTTACAAGCAACCACGACATCACTGGAGTCTGGAATGTGCTGGGTGTGGGCTGGAATTCAGAATCCTACAATGTGGATTCCAAATTTTATCCGAAAATTTCATCGGGTTCACCTGACACTGTCGCCCCAAATTTACTAATTGTTAAGTCACCTGCACCCTGTTTAAGAGATATATTATTTGACAGAGATTATAATCAGATGTGCCACCAAATCACATATTTGGGGTTCATTTTTCAAAATTGTCCCGGGGGAGGGGCCGCTCCGACACGGGAGCCCTGGCTGGTTGCAAGCCCCAATCCACCCCTGGTTCTACAGCTGAGTATTGCCTCCGAAAGTCATATTGCAATATCAAAAACATGGTCATTATTATTACATGCTTAAATAATTGTTCTTGCACAATGAAATGAAATAGAATCATGAGGTAAGACAGAATAGGGGGTATTCGAACTGCAATGGGTTAATGGTCATAAGACGTCATTGAGTCCAGGTCCAACCTTATCAGTTTACTCCTGGTCCTCTGGTTTCCTCCCACTGCAAACTATCCTCTACGGGCAATCCAATTATTGAAATAAATTGAATTGGGTTATACTTAGATAACAAACCTCATCACTCAACACATCAGAATATCTCGGCGTTTTTAGCAACGTTCTCTTAACTAGGTTAGTCTGGAAATGACCTAGTTTGTGTTGAGTTGTCGTTAAACCCCAATTCTCTTTCTCGGGCTTTG
Organism: Patella caerulea; assembly: GCA_036850965.1. NCBI lineage: Eukaryota > Metazoa > Mollusca > Gastropoda > Patellidae > Patella > Patella caerulea. The sequence continues at coordinate 23,992,498 of JAZGQO010000011.1, forward strand.
GGGTTTTGACTGTATGCTGAATGCGTGTTCATCGGATCATTAGTGTCATTTTCACATAGATGCATATGGAGATTCTGATTTCTCTCTAAATATTGGCAATCGATAGCAGATAAATAAAGCACAGAAGGGACGGTTGTCTTTGTTGCAAAGGTCTTTTTGTTATGAGCTTCCACCCTTTACAATACAAACAATTTTACATAAAATACTAACCAAATATATAGGAAACAAGTCATGTTCCTTATTCTAATACCTACTCGGACTTACAACTCGGAATCGTTCGCAAAGAGCTAATCCTCGGACCTGGTACTCCGTATTTCACCACTGATGATCAAAGGTACATTTCTGAGATATAAATGTTTGAGGGCAGGAGCGACAGTTAACAGACAAACGACTACAGGAATTACACCTCGACAATTAATTAAATTAGACAATACAGACAGCGGTTAAATCGCTGAAATCATGAAACAAATCCATTGCATGTCACATAACGCAGACGTAAACACAAATTCGAAAGACTTGTTGTGGGTTATAAGATGAAATTTGTTGATCTAGTTATATCAAATTTGGGGATACTGGTATTTGAGTACAAACATTGACAACTTGCAATATGAAAGAATCGATATAAATATTCATTCAATATTTAAATTATGTTAATCAACAGTTCTGAAAAAAAAAAAACAATGTTTCAGATTACGAGGGAAAACATTTTCTTGGGGCGGTTTAAAGATTTAAGCCGCTGATAATATTTTCACATCTTGCGAGACGTAAAGCAAAGTTGACGGTGGGGTTGGCGTACGGTAACATGGGATATGTATATCTTTGAACTGAAAACTGTAACAGATAATAATATTAATGATATAAGGTTATTAATTATATCTGTTACAGTTTTCAGTTCAAATAATCTATTATAAATGAAATGAAATAGAGTTCAACATCATTCGTGGGCATAGTCTAACGAGAACCCAAGTAGGGCTTGATTCTTCACTACATCTGAAGGACTGGGTATTTTTTCTTGCCAAGCACTTCTTCTCGTACCGTTAAAAGAAGATCCGCCTGGAAAATCATGAGACAGCATCAAGATTGGCGTGAGGCCTGTGATATTATCCGCAAATTGGCTAAAATCAGAAGACCTGGGGCAATATTATGTTCTGCTCAATTTAGCACATACTTGTATAGAATTGCGATTGAGTCAGCTCGAAAGAGTGGCAATGATTCCCACCTTAATGGTTTTTTCGACCTCATTTTGATGAAAAATGCTCAGGGTTCCTGTGGACACACTCTTGACTTTGTGAGCCCCCGTAAGTTCTTTGTAACAATCTGTTTAGATTTTAACACAGATTTAATAAACGGTATCAAAAGACCTGTTAATAGGATGATATTTTAAAACTACTATTGTATTGTTATGTTTACCGCCCTTTAATTAACATTGCATTAAATCGTGTTAATTGGAAGGTGAAACAATGAACAGTATTGTTGATTGCGTATTAACATTGAATTAGTTATTGTTTGTGTAAAATCTGTAAAGGGTCACAATTTGTAAACTCCCCCATTTTCATGTTGAAGCTTAATCTCGCTCTGCACATAAATAACTCACTGATTTCAAGAAATTTTCGTTGGAGTGTGCAATGAAATTTATTGGCAAATTTAAACTTTTCAGACATATCCTATTGGTTAAACTGCTGGCAGAATTTCAACAAACTCTATTACGTTACATGCCCAGTTTCAATCTGTTTTACAGAGAATTACTTACGAATTATCTCTGTAACGGATGCCTGTCCAAAACACGTGCGTTGACTGCACGCCTCGTAGTCATTGGCTCAACGGCTCGTGCAATGTTTACTTAATACCTAACTGCTTCGGGCAAAATGATGCATTTTACTCATTTTAATACCCATTTACACTATATAGGAAATATTTTTTAACTACAAATACTTCAAACGTCTTTATTTATTTTTCTTTTACCTCAAAAAAATGTTTGAGAATTTAATTTGTCGGAGTAAAAAAGTTAATATGCCGTACTCATTAAGCCTCGTCGATGTCATGCTTATCAGTGATTGTAGCGGCCAAGCGAATATTCACTGCGGGGTCAGTTTGGCCCAGTTTATTCAGATGTTCATTTATGAAGTCGTCTGAATCCTGTGATATAGCCTACATTTCGGACATCTATAATTCTTATATTAAACCGATTGATGGATCTCATTCAAAATTCAGATTATTCAGATTTGTTCAAGTGAAGCTGATAAACCGTAAGGTTAGGGCGCGGCACGGGTATCTTGAAAGGCCAAGATTAAATATTTTCAACTTCTGCACTTAAAGGGCTTCAGCAGGCGCGGATCCAGAGAGGGGGTCCAGGGAGTTCCCCCCCCCCTTGCTCAGGCTTGAAAATTTTTTAAGCGATTTTATTGGCGATTTAGACCTGTAATTTTGGAATTTACCTTCCGGAAATACGTCAGAATGCACCAAATTGAATCTAATTTACCAATTTTTTCTGGGGGAGGACCGTTAATCGGCTGAGCGCAATTAGTTAAGCAATTATCAAACCTAGACCCCCCAACCCCTTGCAAAAAATCCTGGATCCGCGCCTGCTTCGTCAGCACAGCTGGAACCGCCCATCGAAAAGTAAGTGTATTGGGCTTTTGTTATAAGAACCGCACATAATTGTCAATGCTACTGCTGACTTCTGCGATGACCTTCATAATATGCAACTTCGTTTCCATATTAAGGTGGTATCGACCTTGCCAAATCAAAAGGCTTTGAACAGGGGAACCTGGCGTTTGAATATAACTCGTTGAAGTTTGTCAAAAGAAGTAATCTTGATCGGTCGGTTAACGGAAATCGCTTCGATTTTTTTTTTGCCGGTTCAGTGGGTATATTGTATAGAGTTTTATAATATCGTCTACGGGTTATATCAATATTTCTATAATAGAATGAATGGAAATATATTCGTTATCTGAACTAAGGTTTGGACCGTATACTAACCAATATTGCACAGTTAATGTGATAATAGGAATACGAAACTACTACAAAGTTGTAGAATTATCTTACCTTTACCTAAAACGAAAATAACATATATATCCCGGTTTCCATTGGGATTTTGACTTGCAAAACTCTGCATTGAAATGAAATCGATTTTTCTTCACTTTCCTTGCTCGGTGACCAGAATTTTTTTTTACCATTTTTGGTGTAGGCCAATTATTCAATTAAACGATTCACTTAATACAAATCAGTAGTGCGTTACCCAAAGTTAACATGGAGGTAAAGGTGTTTATTATCCGCGTGTTTTCGTTACTGAACTCATAATCCTCGACAATTCTCCTATTTAATACATTAGGATTGTGCGTGTCATTTATGTATTATAGGGACATTATTTATTCTATATCTGGCTTCACTAATTACATGTAATCATACATAATCCGATTACATCACGAATCCCGGCTTTAATCTGCGTTTCGGCCACAACAATTTCATTCGCAATTGTACTAGAGAAGCTAATTTCCCGTTATAAGAGGGGTGTGCTCGCTGACTAGAAGAACAGCCTACCCGTTTACCGATGGAGGACAACGGAACAGCTCAAACATTGCTCTATAGCGGTGTATCGGAGAAACTCGACTGATTATTAGCGGTGTTGAATACAGACGAGCACAGTTCCATTGGTTGCGAGGTGAGAGCCTCATAAGAAGGAATAATGACATAGAGGAGACAGCAAATTAAGCAGCAAGTAGGCTAGGAAATATAGTAGTGTTTTATATACGGTATTTCATAAACCGTTATATTCTTTGCTGTTAAAATGCTTTGGATGCATGAACTTTCGCCAGACCAAGTGTTGACTATACGGTGAATATTGAACAAAACTGGAAGGGAAGGACACTATTATAGGATATATCAACATGTTGTGTGTAGCCTGGTTTTAAGACATGTCTTCATCGTGTATTTGTTGTTTTCTGTAGTGCATTAGAGCACTTATAGCAATTAGTTTGTTCTGTAGACGATTTTGTTTCAAAATGGCGAGTAATGGAGAAACAGCAGTTTTTAATGCTGACGACCCTGAGTCAGTTCAGGTTGATATTAAATCTCCGGCAAAAAATCGCTATACAAGTTCTCCTTTACATCCCAATAAACGTAAGGGCCCGGTACTCTTTGAACGTGCATCAGGAAGCTGGTGGAATCCTAAATTTGATTCTTCTATACTTGAAGAATATCTCTGGCAGTGTTATTTTCCTCAAACTCAGAGGCGATTCCAATATGTTTTGCTTTATATTGTGGTGGCCTGTGTAGCATGGTGTATATTTTTTGGATTAATGCAAGAAAATAATTGGATAGTGTATGTGTCAGGATCTGCAGTCCTAGCCGTAATTTCAATTTTTACATTGGTTTTTACTAAAACCAGTAAATATGCCATGATGTATATTCCTACATCGGTTGTGTACACTGTTATTCTAGGGGTGTTGCTTCTGGTAGGGTTTTTGTTCAACCCTGCAGATTTATCCACAGTGGGCTCATTCTGTGCGTCTGTCGAAATACTGTTGCTTGTGTATACTTTTATTCCTATGCCTCTATTCATGGCAGTATTAATTGGAGGAGGGTATTCTATAATATACGAAGTATTGACTGCCCTTGGACATCCCATCATGAACCGTTATGACTTTATTATTGGTAAAATCCTTTTGCACCTCTGTATTCATCTAATTGGAATTCATATCTTCTTTATGTCAGAAGTACGACGTCGCAGTACTTTCTGGAAAATAGGACAGTCATTGATTGTCAAGCGAGAACTGATTTGGGAGAAAAAAAATAAAGAAAAAATGATCCACTCACTTATGCCTCCGTCCGTTGCTGAAGAAGCAATGAGGACAAGAGAAGGCAAAGAAAAAGATGAGGATGATTCATCTAAGAAGAAAGGAAAAGGCAAATCGACTAAAGGAAAAATTATATTCCGAAGTTTCAATATGAACAAAATGGATAAAGTGAGCATCCTTTTTGCTGACATTGTTGGATTTACTAAAATGAGTTCCAATAAAACTGCTGAGACACTTGTAAACCTCCTCAATGATTTATTCGGTCGATTTGACAGATTGTGTGTGGACACTGGATGTGAGAAAATTACTACTCTTGGAGATTGTTATTATTGTGTATCTGGATGTCCAAAACCTCAGGATGATCATGCCAAATGCTGTGTTGAAATGGGACGAGGAATGATCAAAGCTATCAAACAATTTGATGAGGAGAAAAATGAATCTGTAGACATGAGGGTTGGTGTTCACACTGGCACCGTCCTATGTGGATTGGTGGGTAAATGCCGGTTTAAGTTTGATGTATGGTCGAATGACGTAACATTAGCAAACACCATGGAATCTACTGGTAGACCAGGTCAGGTACATATCTCCGAATGTACATATGCATATATAAAAGATGATTACGTGGTTGAACCAGCTGAGCCAATAGAAGGTAAGAACTTTTCATATGTAGTCTATGCTGAGGTAGTTCAGCACTGAACTGACAAACAGAAGTTAGTTACAGCTATGTTTATTGGTTTGCTGAAATAGATTATACTGTACTAATGGTTAACTCATAATGCAGTATTGTGGGCGAATGTTGTAACAAACATGTAGCAGGTTATAATTCAAACTCTTTACATGCACATAAATATATTTGAACTAAAAGGCAGCGGTGTGATTTTTATTTGCATTCATATGTGACATCTGAAAAATGACTAAATTGTTATTTAATAATTCTCTCAAAATTGATTCTATGCGATAAAGAGGTTAAATTGAAATTGACACTTGATACAAAAATCATTGAATATTTGGAATTCACCATTTAATTTTTGGTATGTATAACATGCAGATGCTAGGGAGAGTTCTGTGACATAGACAATATGGTATCAGACGAAAAATCCCCAATTTGTGTTCCTGTCAATTGGTCAGTGGTATTGCCAGCCGCTGGTGGTAGGAGGGGCAATGCAGGAGCAGAGTCCAAAGTTTAGGGTCAAAGGCACAAGCTTCAACTAGGAGTCTGCAAAGCTCCCACGTGCACCAACAACGGTTAAGAAGACTTAATAATCAATTAAAGAGATACTTGTTTTCTTATTAGAGTCATGGTGATCTATCCTAGTTTTTGCCAAACAACATTTTAATTTAGATGAGATAGACCTCTTTGATTTAGGTCAAAATAAAGGTTGATCTAACTGTATTATTTGAATCCATGATGGAAACAAGCACTACATGTATAAAGGTCAAAATTTATTTCATAAGATTGTAAACAGAAGTCAGTTGTATTGCATTTTACTTGCATTTCAGCTTAAAACTGTTGTCAATGGTGGAACAAAAAATCACTTCTATCCATATTAGGTTTAATTATTTCAACTCAGCTTCACAATGCAAATCAACACATCAAACTTACATGTAGTTATTCAAATCAAAGAGATCTGATACATCATACATGTACCATGAGAATTCCATATTATTTACCTCAAAATATTCAGTTGATACATCTACATTTAATACTAATAAATTAAATGTACATTATTAAAAAATTCCAGAGCAATTTTTATGTAAAACATACCTGTATGTCCACTTTACATATTTATGAGATTGTTAATTTCTTGTTTTTTCTATTCATTTTTCTGTGAGGTTCTTATGATTTTATGATCAGGCATAATGACCATTCAGTTTTAGAGCCTACTGTATGTGTCATGGTTAATGTCAATCAGGGTAGAAGGTAATTAGTTTAGTATTCAATACATTATTGTTTATGTATCAATTTATCATTGATACTTTGGGCAAGTGGTCAAACAATTTATGGTTTCTTTGCAAAGACTTTGTCCTGAATTTACTCTTCATATTTTTGTTGATGTGGTACATGTACTCTTGACTTAAATTGCTTGGTATGCTTTTAGATGATTCCCAGGAAGTTGGCATGCTTCTGTCCTTCCATAATATTTTGTATAGTATTCCCCTTTTTCACCCACAGAAGCTAAAATAGCATGAAGTTGGTTATACATGTATGTTAACTTTTTATTTTGTTCTTCATTTCTTTGGGATACAAAATTTCATGTGACTTTGTTTGGTTTATTGGCTTGGTTTGCCAGGAGTACATATTTTCTGATCTGGTATTTGCCTGTTTACTTCTTTGATCGTGCTTCAGCTTAGCAGCGTTAATGTCCATTTCTTCAGGATTTACATGTAGATCTTCCTGGTAGTTCAGATACTTTGTTGGAATGTAGTCAGGCCTGCCCTTTGGACTATAGTAACAAAGCCTGGCAGCATTAACCAATGACCTTGTGTTTATTGTTGACCTCATAGTACATAATCAGTTATTGCTTAGTAGTGTGAATTACTTAATTAGGGATTAACCAATCAATCATTTAATTAGCACTCCCTCCTACCTTTCAAAATCAGCCTTTTAATGTATCGTGTTAATTAGTTGAAACCTTTATAACGTTATCATTTTTATCAAATGAATAATAAGTAGGTATTTTTATTGAAGAATAATTAATGTTTTGTAAAATATAATTTATTTTCACATATGATTTGCCTGTATAAGTGTGAAAGATATATAATATGCAGTCCAAGAAAAAGGACTAGTTTCCAGTCATCTAAATATTGATAAAAATATGTACATGTAAATGATTTTTATGAATAAAAAGGTTTGTGTCCAATGACTGGGGATTTGGCATTGATATTGCAAACAACCTGTGTTTTCTGATTATTGAAATAAATTCCAAGATAATGGTAGCATTGGGGATTTAGCAGTAATTTCCCCAAAAACCTGTACTTTGCATGGAGCAAAGGCAAAGCTGCAAGGTCTTCAGCATCGGCTGTCAGCACATGATCAGACTATAATCTATTGCCTGTCTTCATATTGTCATTCAATCACTGAATTCTCACTTACATGTATAATCAGGAACCACACCACTATTCACACCTATTCCCACAATATCACAAGTACATGTACATGTGTAGCTATAATTAGGCTTTTCTGAGAGTTACATGTATGTTGGTTGTAATTTCGGCTGTAATTAATTCTGAACCTGACAGTGTTAGAAACAAAATGAAATATTTAGGAATTACAAAGTAGAGGAGATATGCGAAACATTGATGTAATTTGTAGTACAATGTTTGTGACACAAGCTAAATTTAAACAAAATTTGTTGTACATGTACATGTTTGAATTTCCTATCTCATATTTTTAAAGGATGCTCATGTCTATTTAAAACTTTTGGAATAGACATGTATAACAATGTCCTTAGAAGCTACAAGTAGATGGTAACCTTGTACTGCTTTATTGAATTACTAAATCGGTTTATTTTCCGAAAATAATAAAAGCATTTATAAATATATTACCATCACAGAAGAACGGAAACGACCAATAATAGATGGATCTGTTTTTATCTCCATCATGGTTGTCACCATGACCAGACTTTTATAAACCATAAAGCCACTTATTTCTGCATAAATTTGTGTATACTGTACATGTACACTAGACTGAATATTTATTTGAATGTATACAATATGGTCTTTGCATTTTTGGTAGAAAGAGAAAATGTGGTTTATTGTCCACTCAATAGAAACCACAACATTTTTGGACTAACATAAATCCCCTGTCTAATTGTCCTGTACAGGTACAAGGGTTGGGCTGAAACCAAGACATTTTCTTCAATAAGAAGACCTCCATTCCCCTTCCCCAAACCATATGATTAATTTTGGACTTGTATCTTTATTTTTTACCCTTTTTTTAAAAAAAAAAAGTTAAAGTACATTTAGTCCAATCATGTCCAAGATAATTTCAGTTTTATCATCCACGTGAAATATAATATATATGTGAGGTAAAGCATCATAATGTACATATTATATTGATAATACATAACTTTCCAACATACATGTATTTCTTAACACATACATAATTTGACCTGAATATCTTTTAACAAAATGAATACAGTATACACATACATGTATGTTGCTTGTTTTAAGAATTTATTAATATTTATGAGGCTGATATAGTTGAAATAAATGTCAACTTTTATCATCTGAATTATGTGTTTTTGTTTTTTCTTCTTGTATCTTGGTTAAGTAAAATTCTAAAGTGTAAGTGACAGAATGACAATTATAAAATTTACATGTGTATTGTGCATGCCACAATTTGAAAACCATATTTGATTGCATTTCTAAATTTCCAGAAAATCATGATTTCAGATTCAAACAGTAAATAGAGATCTTTGTGAACTCCTCAAATGTGAAGTGATACTAGGTGTTCTAGAAATGATAACTTTTAGCTAACTGGAGCATTGGTTAGGTAGGACTTGAGTAGAATTTTATCTCAGAGCAAAAGGTCTATTGAATTAAATACAAAAGTGCAACAACAATATGTTACCTATATGAATTTCTCAAATAAATGTTAAGTGGTATCCAAGGTTTTGAAAGGAGTAAGCATAACCTGCCTCTTGTAGAAGAACCATCATTACTGGAGCAATGGTTTGGACCTTGATTCCACAGCATTGTTATTTTCAGTAATTTATGCTTAAACATGTACATGTAAAAGACATTGATTGATTTATGTATTATGAATTTGTTGAAATTTTGACCTGTATTACGTGTAGGATAAAGCAGGAGCCTGGGGTTGAAAGAAAGACTGAAGAAATTAACCTGAGAAAAACTTTTTTTTTCTGAAGTCCTTGATTCCATAAAGTAGTTACATGTAGGTTTTTAAATGTGGTGCCCAAGGGGTTTTATGTATCAAATAAGTAGTTTATTTGTGAGAGTCTAGGTTTGGGACTATGCATTGGAGATCGGAAGTGGGAATAGTATGTCTCTCTCTCTTTTGTAGACCAAGGTTGTGTTAACTGGATGGGTAGGCCTGTCGTCCTTAGTTTTATTTGTTTGTGTTGAATGAATGGCTTCTTTTCAACCAGATCAGCTCTGGACCAGTTTGGTTCTACAGTATCTCTTGTAGATGAGAGAATACAGATTGTTTAGCCCAGAGAAATCTTCTGTCAAAGTGGTGATTTATTCTGAGGCAAAAAGGAGAGTCACGATCAACCGATTTGATCAACAAAATTAGGCTTAATGAGATCGTAAGCAGAGAGTGAGATAATATACCGGGTACATGTAAGATATACTATTCCGAAACCTAGTTAGCAAATTTATGGACACTAGCACTTGAATCTAAACGATCAGTTACATGTATAAAACCTCTGTAAAACCCCGGTAACAAATTTGCCAACTGCGGTAACCCCACCAGTTAGTAACTATGAAAACCCCAGCGGGACATGAGACCACAAAAAGCTGGATCAAGCCTATTTTGTGGCATCCCCTGGCAAGTTTCTTATGGTACATATATCACCCTTGGTGGAAGTTGACATAAAACTCCAGGAATGAATCAGTCTGAAGAGTACAATATGAACAAACGTGAGACTTATCAGTCTGCAGATTTCAATATGAACATAACTTGTCACAGACACAGTGGATAACCAGGTCGACATAGCCACTCTTTTCTCACATTGTACATGTATTCATTTTGATTTTGAAGAAATCTCTATCCATTGTTGAAATACATGTGACATGTTTCTACTCTTTACATTAATTTGTCTTGCCTACACTTAAAGCTACATGTACTTCGGTCACTTGTCAAATGGTCCAGTGCCGAACTGGACCCACCTGTCCACCTGTCTGTGACAGGCGGGCCTAAGCTCATTAAAAAAAGTGGGCCTAAGCCTATAAAGAAAAAAGAGATCGAAAGAAAGGAGTGGGAGGAGAAAAGAACGAAGGAAGGACAGGACAGGACATGGGACAGGAGAAAGAAATGATAGGAAGCTTTGGACTAAAATGCTTGGAAAATGTGTGGGCCTTGGTGAATGACTTGGAAAGAAAATGATAACAACTAAAATTGGATATATATGTACAGTACATGTATATTGGGAGTGCACTAAATTATGTACTGTACATAAATCAGTTTTGACATTTAAAGCCTACACAGGCAGTCACATAATGGTACCTGTTAATTCTATCACTGGTTTAAAATTTAAAATCAAATTTTTTTTATTGATATTATTATGCGCAGAACATGACAGAACAAAAGCTATTATTCACTTTTTATGACATGTTCTGTTATTAAATGTAGCATATAGTTATTAAGGAAGTTACACATGTACATTTAGCTTATATGGAGTGTATATTATAGATTTTAATACACTAGGGAATAGGCCTATATATTTTAATCAATATTTTGTATTTTGTACTTGGTTGAAGCACCAAGTTTAAATAATTTTGCCAAATGGATGTATTGTAGCAATATATATGTATACTTGAAGTTTCCAATATGGCATTATCAGCTTAGTTAAAAAATTATTAATGGTCAAAACTGATTTCAAATGTACATGTACATGTAAGTGATTATTTGGATATGACTAGAATGTTTTCATCTGCCTGGAATCCTCTAACCACCATGTTTCTGGTCTGGTGCCTCCAGGTGAAGCACTGCCAGGGCTGTTGATTTTCCTTCCAACACCTTTTGTAGTGTGGCAAAGTGTTTCTACGTGTATACTCCAGGACTAAATTAAAATTCATTAACTGCAGAATTCAATACAAAAAGTTTAATTTGATCTGAAAGTATATGAACATGTGATGTCATGTACATGTATGGTAAACAAACAAATCATACAAAGGGTATTTTGATTATACACTGTAATACACACTTATGTAATTGGTAATACACTGTATTAAACCCCTTGGTATTTTAATCTGTCTGTTTTTACAATGTATAAATACACATTACATAATACACACATAGCCCATTGATCAGCAGTGAATATTCGCTGGGCTGCCTAATATCACTGAGAGAGAGAGAGAGAGATGACATTGGTGCTGGTTAAGTAGGTTGCAGTATGAACTTTTTTCCATCTGCAAATTAAATTCTAAAACATTTTTTTTGAAGAATAATGATATGATCAGAGGAGTTTATTTTTCGTCGGTATCGTGGCTATTGAAATTCGCCAGCGATTTTACAACAGGGCACAAGTAACGATCATCTCAAGAGCATACACCGCTCTGTGAATAAATTACGTCGACCATGTGACTTGTACAAATTGGCAAATCATCTAAAAAGTAAGCTTGCTGTGGTAGCTGCTATTTATTTGCTATGATATCGTGACACCAGACTGTAAAATCACATATTCATCTTCTTTAGCCAAATTCCAAGCTTCGGCACACTTGGCAAACCTTGGCAAATTCCCATACTCTACAATAAAACTTAGTCTCAGCTGTATGACAGTATTCTCAGTAAGTGATACATGTATGTATGTACATGTCATGTACCTACACTTAAAATTGCGATATGGCCTGGATACAGCTTTGATTTAAAAAGTCCTCCATTTGAAATTAAATCAATAAATGACCCACCATGCTAACCGGAGACTTCCGATGAAAGGCCTAGCAAGTGATGGTGCCGTAGCCATTGAGAATGTTACTTGATAAGGAAAATATGTGGGTGGAATATGTGGATAGAGTTATATACCCCGTTCAGACGCTTTTAACTAAACTGGTTTAACTTATCCGGTGATTTTTATCCGGGAATTTTTGGGTTCATACGTGTTTTAAGATACTAGCACTATACTGGATTAACATTCCTGACCATGTTCCTGACCTCGTCGGTCAAGGGTCAGAGGTAAACGCGCATGGGCACTGATGAAGAACAAGAAGCCGCCATTTTTCTAAGATTGTTATTTACTACGCACTGCGCATGTCCAGAGTGAAAATATCCGGATATTTTAATCCTACCCGTTCAGACGCCGAAAGTTAAACCAGATAAAAAAAAAGCTGAATTCAATTCACCTACGGAGGTGGATATTTTAAACTAGTTTAAAATCTCCACATATGCGTTCAGACTACGAAAATTGCTGAATTAACTATCGCCGGATAAGTTAAACTAGTTTAACTTGCGCGTCTGAACGGGTTACTAGTCTGTCAATCAAACAATTATCTTAGACGGTGCAGGCACAGTTGTAGTTCAGCTCATTACACTCACCCTGAACTGTTCAGAGACTGCCCAATTGAATCAATGTCGAAAATGATTTGAGTCCCAGTCAATTTTACTGGGCAACTTTTCACTGCTAAACATTGGGGTGTCAATCCGTGTGGATGCCTGTACAATGTAAGCAAACATCTTGGTGAGAAAAAAAAGACCTTGCTTACCTCTCTAGAGTCAGTATGAGAGACACAAAATGCTGTTAAAAATACATCCCCTCCTATCGAGTTACCTTAAACTGAAATTTTCAATATTTCTGTTTTTATTACCTATTTTGAATTTATAGCAAGAATATTGACCGTGCTTTATTAAACTCTTAAGTAATGTCTCTTGAAGAGTTCAACAGCCTGTTTGAGAAATATGGATGTGGGTTGTTTTTATCATTTAATAACAGCATTGTAAATGTTAGAAATGTAGTGTGAAGATTAGAGGCATAAAATATGCAAAAATTCTAGAGTAACAATCAACAGGTTTTTATGTACCATGCATAGATAATAGCTCATGAACTCTAATCACATCCTACTATCATCAAGAGTTGTATCAAGGCTATTATTTGTTGTATCTGTCTCTCTTTGTTTATGAGCTGTGGTGGCTCAATGATTAAGGTGCTGGCTCACTAACCTGGATGCTCCCAAGAAAGTTTTTCAGCATCGAATTCAGATTGGATGAAAAAAAAGGTCCTGCGTACAACTTGGCATGCATTCAAAAGAGATTGAATTCAATTGCTGTCAAGAAAAAAATTTCCTTCATACATACATGTACAATGTACATGTATGTACATGTAACACACTTCATGGCATATGCTTTTCTTCAAAACCTTGGTAAGGGATGAAAAGTAGGTTCATTCTTTTTGTGCAGTTTTCATGAATTACATGTATCTATTATAAATGTAATCACTGTACTCTTTGTAATTTATATATATTGGTACAATCATAATTTAATATATACAAATAAAGCGAAGTATGGATTAGTAAACAAACTGTCTACCAGGAAGAATATAACATGTACTTACACACATAATGTCATAGAATAGTCCCAGTGTACAGTAGTGTATTTTATAATATTGGTAATCTAAAGATATTGTAAGTATTTATAATAATGAAGAGTATATAAATTCTAGATACTGTTTGCTGATAAAAATCTAAAGTTTAAAAAGGTAAAATTAAAATAATGCACATTTATGATATGATTGATAGATATAAATATGGAATTGATGAAAATTTACAGGCAGTAGAAGTTGAACAGGGACTTGAGCAAAATCAGCTATCTCTTAGCAGCAGCTCACAAGTACATGTAACTTAATATAAATTGTCTTTGCATACATTATTCCTTCAAGTTCCAAAACTTGAATATTAAGAAGTAAATGAAAAGGCTAAATTGATATTTGCTTTTGAAAAGATAGCCTGAACTGCTTATAAATGTATACTCAATTGAAATTAATTGAATACATGTAGTATCTACACAAACACATTAAAATTTGGAGAAATTACTTGAATCATTTGGATAATTGGGCCTTCAAGACATATTTGTTATATTGTTGTTGTTAGTAACGACCTGAGGTTAGCTTAAAAGCACACTTATTATTGAAGAGATCAATTTGTTAACAAACTAATTAATTTGCATCTTAATTGGATGGGGTTTTTTTTTTTGCCTGAGGAGAAATATTTTATTTATTTATAGTAACTGTCCCCTCTTACTATTGGTCTGATAATTATTTGAATGTTTATATCGGTCAATTTAGTCAACGCTTAAAGAGGCGACAATATGTCCATTTTTTTTAATAACAAAAATAACATTCCAAATAACCATTCAATGTATACTATACTCACAAACTTATTCTGCATTTATCTAAATTAACCATACTGTAATTGCATAGTTGAATCATGTCAAATTAAAAAATATGTTTGTTGGTTGAAGGAGGAGGCATTGAGCTAAATATGCTTGTTCGATCCTCCAGTTAGTGTAGCTATCTTTGTGCTGAAATAAAACCTAGTGTGAGTTTTGCTTGGTAAGGTGAAAGAATTAAAAAGGCACCATTGCAAAAAACAATATACATGTAACATAAGATCACAAATGGCAAAGTCCTCCAACAATATTATATACACATGTGGACTACTTTTTGGACTACGATTTGAGAATCTGTTCACCACCAGCGTGTACATTTTATAGTGTTGGACAAACTTTGTAATCATTCTCATGGTTTTCCACATCAGAAATATTTGTAACTCCTCTTGGAAAATCTGACTACACTACAGCATTAGTTGTTGAGTTCAAAGAAATAGACATTCATATAAGCTTATTATTTTTAACTGCAACGTGCCTAGTGATGTTAATATAGTATTATTGTAGCCTTGTAAATATACGGTATGGGAGTTATCTTGTGGCATGCAATATAAACTAAAGATTGATTACTGGTAATATTGATCAAATAACTCAAAGATAAAAGAAAATGTTAAAGTATTGGCCATACATGTAGATGAATGTGTTACAGAATGAAAGAGATTCTTTATCTATAGTGCAGACTACTTAATGAAGACTCTCTTAATAAAGTTCAAGTTTATATTTATACTGTTGTTGTAACATTTAATTGATTTGCAGTTTTGTACTGTGACAGATATTAGAAATAGGGTTGAACAGTCACAAAATAAGTCATTTTTGGACTAAAATATTGTGTGATTCTTGCGCGTACATGTAGGGGTCTTTAGCAGTTGGGACGCAGACGAAATTTAAATACAAGGTTTGAATCAAAACCACACAACTTGACTGAAAGACAGAGCTTATGATCTAAAACACACTTTTTACACTGCAGATTTGGTTTATAAAAATTCCAATTTCCTTAAATTGCATGTTAGTGTTTGATGCAAGACAGGGTATGCTTACTACACCATTTATTATATATCTGAGCCAGTTTACATGTAATTTTGATTATTATTTGTGTGTCTCATATGACAGCAATTAATACTTTATTGCAATACAAGTATACATGTAATGAATGGTATCTATAACTTGAATATAAATCGCTAACATTTGGAACCTAGAAATTGACAGAAGTGAGTTGCAACGCAAATGATACTGTAATATGAATGTATATAAACTGATTTACATTCAATGATTTCCGTTTTTACTCTAACTTCAAATCAGTTATGTTCCGCGAAATAAGCCAACAGTCTAATTCGGATGCAAATTTCTAGCTCTGGATATTCCAGTCCATATACGCCGTTTGATTTGGTGCAATGTGTCTAGCCTTGTTCCGCGAGTCTCTTGCTAGAACTGGGGCTGAAACGCATTATGGTACATGATTCGTGTACCAATGGTAAAATGTTTATTTTTTCTTAAATATTGGATATCAGAAGCCCATCTTTTCTCGGTAAGATCACAGCATCAATGTTGATTTAAATTGACAAATAATTTGTGTTTTCAAAGTTGAAGATTTTGGATGATATTGAGTTATAGAGACTTAGCTACTTTAATTTCACCTGTAGTTACTGTATTTACATCAGTGAAGGGTAATTTTATGTTCTTCTGGTTGCATGGTTGTGATTGACTGATAATACAAACTATTCCAATTTTTATACGCCCACATTTTCATGTGGACGTATATTGTCGTCGCCCCTGTTCGTCCGTCCGTCCACAATTGTTTGTGAACAGTCTACAGGTCACAATTTTTATCCGATTTCAATGAAACTTGAAATATAGGTTTATCACCCTAAGATCTCGGTTCCTTTCGATATTGGCATGTATCGGACTGTAACTTCATGGGTTATGGCCCCTGATTGTACGAAAAATGACGTTTTTTAGCTTGTGAACAGTGTAGAGGTCACAATTTTGAACCGATTTGGATGAAACTTGAAATGCATGTTTATAAACCAAAGATCTTGGTTCCTTTCGATATTTGCGCCAATTGGATCGTAACTTCCTGAATTATGGCCCCTGATTGTCCGAAAAATCGCCCATTTTAGCTTGTGGTCCCTCTGGAGGTCAAAATTGTTATCCGATTTAAAAAACCGTTTGATTATATCACCGTGCCATGGTTATGAAGGTTGAGTTCGAATTTCGTGAAAATCGGACCAAAATTGACGGACAAAATGGCCGCCATTTGTACGCGAATAGTGTGAAAATATGTTATATCAAGGTTGTGAACAGTGTAGAGGTCACAATTTTGAACCGATTTGGATGAAACTTGACATGCATGTTTATAACCCAAAGATCTTGGTTCCTTTCGATATTTGCGCCAATCAGATCGTAACTTCCTGAATTATGGCCCCTGATTGTCCGAAAAATCGCCCATTTTAGCTTGTGGTCCCTCTGGAGGTCAAAATTGTTATCCGATTTAAAAAAACGTTTGATTATATCACCGTGCCATGGTTATGAAGGTTGAGTTTGAATTTCGTGAAAATCGGACCAAAATTGACGGACAAAATGGCCGCCATTTGTACGCGAATAGTGTGAAAATACATGTATGTTATATCAAGGTTGTGAACAGTGTAGAGGTCACAATTTTGAACCGATTTGGATGAAACTTGACATGCATGTTTATAACCCAAAGATCTTGGTTCCTTTCGATATTTGCGCCAATCGGATCGTAACTTCCTGAATTATGTCCCCTGATTGTCCGAAAAATCGCCCTTTTAGCTTGTGGTCCCTCTGGAGGTCAAAATTGTTATCCGATTTAAAACAACGTTTGATTATATCACCGTTTCATGGTTATGAAGGTTGAGTTCGAATTTCGTGAAAATCGGACCCAAATTGACGGACAAAATGGCCGCCATTTGTACACGAATAGTGTGAAAATATGTTATATCAAGGTTGTGAACAGTGTAGAGGTCACAATTTTGAACCGATTTGGATGAAACTTGACATGCATGTTTATAACCCAAAGATCTTGGTTCCTTTCGATATTTGCGCCAATCAGATCGTAACTTCCTGAATTATGGCCCCTGATTGTCCGAAAAATCGCCCATTTTAGCTTGTCGTCCCTCTGGAGGTCAAAATTGTTATCTGATTTAAAAAAACGTTTGATTATATCACCGTGCCATGGTTATGAAGGTTGAGTTAGAATTTCGTGAAAATCGGACCAAAATTGACGGACAAAATGGCCGCCATTTGTACGCGAATAGTGTGAAAATATGTTATATCAAGGTTGTGAACAGTGTAGAGGTCACAATTTTGAACCGATTTGGATGAAACTTGACATGCATGTTTATAACCCAAAGATCTTGGTTCCTTTCGATATTTGCGCCAATCGGATCGTAACTTCCTGAATTATGGCCCCTGATTGTCCGAAAAATCGCCCTTTTTAGCTTGTGGTCCCTCTGGAGGTCAAAATTGTTATCCAATTTAAAAAAACGTTTGATTATATCACCGTTTCATGGTTATGAAGGTTGAGTTCGAATTTCGTGAAAATCGGACCAAAATTGACGGACAAAATGGCCGCCATTTGTACGCGAATAGTGTGAAAATATGTTATGTCAAGGTTGTGGACCTTATAGAGGTCACAATTTTGAACCGATTTTGATGAAACTTGACATGTATGTTTATAACCGAAAGATCTTGGTTCCTTTCGATATTTGCGCCCATCGGATCGTAACTTCCTGAATTATGGCCCCTGATTGTCCGAAAAATTGCTTTTGTTCGCTTTTGGTCCCTCTGGAGGTCAAAATTGTTATCCGATTTAAAAAACCGTTTGATTATATCACCGTGCCATGGTTATGAAGGTTGAGTTCGAATTTCGTGAAAATCGGACCAAAATTGACGGACAAAATGGCCGCCATTTGTACGCGAATAGTGTGAAAATATGTTATATCAAGGTTGTGAACAGTGTAGAGGTCACAATTTTGAACCGATTTGGATGAAACTTGACATGCATGTTTATAACCCAAAGATCTTGGTTCCTTTCGATATTTGCGCCAATCGGATCGTAACTTCCTGAATTATGGCCCCTGATTGTCCGAAAAATCGCCCTTTTTAGCTTGTGGTCCCTCTGGAGGTCAAAATTGTTATCCAATTTAAAAAAACGTTTGATTATATCACCGTTTCATGGTTATGAAGGTTGAGTTCGAATTTCGTGAAAATCGGACCAAAATTGACGGACAAAATGGCCGCCATTTGTACGCGAATAGTGTGAAAATATGTTATGTCAAGGTTGTGGACCTTATAGAGGTCACAATTTTGAACCGATTTTGATGAAACTTGACATGTATGTTTATAACCGAAAGATCTTGGTTCCTTTCGATATTTGCGCCCATCGGATCGTAACTTCCTGAATTATGGCCCCTGATTGTCCGAAAAATTGCTTTTGTTCGCTTTTGGTCCCTCTGGAGGTCAAAATTATTATCCGATTTAAAAAAACGTTTGACTATATCACCGTTACATGGTAATGAAGAGAGAGTTCGAATTACGTGAAAATCGGACTAGAATTGACGGACAAAATGGCCGTCGTTTGTACACAAATAGTGTGAAAATGTTATATCAAGGTTGTGGACCCTATAAAGGTCACAATTTTGAATCGATTTTGATGAAACTTGACATGTATGTTTATAACCCAAAGATCTTGGTCCCTTTCGATATTTGCGCCCATCGGGTCATTACTTCCTGAATTATGTCCCCTGATTGTACGAAAAATCACCCTTTTTAGCTTGTTGTGCCTCTGGAGGTCACAATTATTATCTGATTTAAAAAAAAACAGGTTTGATTATAAATACCAAACAAATTCTAATGATTTTCTGATAATTCCTTAATATGTGACAACTCTTGTTGACTGCCCGGACGATTTGGCTGCTGTGTGGGCGTATGTTTCGTTGCCTGGCAACCTATTTTTCTTAATCAAATTGGTAATGGTTGTTTCAGTTTGGCAGTGTAATATTACATACATGTACATATTTCAAAGAGTTAATCCAGTCCATTGCAAAGATGCTAGTATGTTCCTGGAACCCCATTTTGGCTCACTACACTGACAGACAATCCCCAACAGGCCTAGTTTTAATAGTACCATGTTAGAGGAAGATGTTAAATTTGTGAATAAAATATACATGTACTGAGCCACATCTTTAAAGAAGATTTCTGCAAAATAAACTCCTGTAATTTTCACCGGTTAGCATGGTATTTTTAGTTAACAAGCATGTAAAGATTTTTTCAAATTTCATATTTGTGAATGACCTCGATCATTATTTTGTTTGCTTTATTTGAGATTAATCATCAGGCTTCCATTCTGTAACTTGCTATTCCAAGAAAGATTCCAATATTTGTTCACAATTGATTACAAGTGATGGTCGAATGAAAAATGGCAACTTCATTTAAAATTGCATTGATCATGTGTGTTGTGGCTGAAATGTCTTGTGGAAAATTGGCTTTTGAATGTCAGAAGAATTATGCAGTATTCAATCATGTTACTGTATTGAGATTCTAAAATGAACCACGTTAATTCTGTTCATCCATCAAAAATGGCATCAGAAAATTCTTTCTTTCAGCACTATTTCACACCAGAATCTTATATTATGTAGAGGAGAATATAAAGCAAAGTTGATAAAGCATTGACTTTAAAGAGACAATATTATTACTTTCCTTTCATCAAGTGTACTTTGTGTGTCTCTAGTTCACTGCACATTCTAAGAGAGAATATTATTATTTTCCTTTGACCAAGAATAGATTGTATGTCTATATTTCATTATAGTTATTATTCCATGAATGCTGTTTTGACTGTACATTGTATATGCTGGACATGTCATAAGCATGCTAGAAAACATCCTGTCAAGAATATACTGAGGATATAACCTTTACTTATCTTGATTGTTGTTAGTGTCATACACCTACCTTAGTTGATCACCTGTAATCTTCCTTGATTGACTTCTGCAATTTACATCTTTATCTTAGAAATAGTGTTAGACATAATTTTTATATTACATGTATGTGTTTTGAATTGAAGGTTGGGGTAGGGAGGAAACCCCTAGTAAATGGTAAAGCCCAAATAAACATTTTTTTTTAAAAACTAAATACCCTAGGCCATAACTACAGTATTTTGATTAAACATACATTATGAAAGAGCTAAATCTGATTATTGCAAGTATTAATTTAGGCTTCAGATATCATAAAAATTATGAATTAGATCTTTATTTACACAACAAGCACCAAATCAACTCTGTAGACCCACGGATGGCTTGGATTGGGCTTGGATTTAAAAAGGATTTCATTGATTGGTTAGATTTTGAATGGTGTTGTGGGTGGAGATTAACCGTTACGTTGATGTCATACTCCCAGCTCAAGGCTAAATGATAAGAGTGTAGGAAACGAGGCCGCTGTTGGGCGAGGCCATAACAAATGACATCTAAACTAAAGTGCAATAAACTAAACACAGATAATGACAAATTATACAATTCCTGGAGACCGTGTGATAACTAAATCAGACGGACAGGTCTTCTGTCTTAGTAATATCAATAAAATGTTTTTATTTCCCTGAGCCAACGGAATAGGCCTACGGTATGTAGGTAGAGTTAACGTTCGTCAATCAAACCATCGGCCATATTCAGAAAAGGTGTAGATGGAATTAACCACTATTTCTTGTCAAAAATTACGGTGGTGATAAGAATGTTCAGAATAAAGTAATTTGACTGAAATTTTCAATATATTCCTCTTTCATCATCTATTTTTGAACTCCTTACAAAAATCTCCCATAATGTATCATTAAGTGAGTTCTTGTGCGGGTAAGTATTAAAAAAGATACTTTTTTGTCAACACCTTGGGATGTCCATTTCACAGATTATCCGACCAACAATTATGTTCAGCTACACAAATTAACTTAGTTTACAGATTAATGATGGCAATGTGTTCGTAATGATAGCGTCATACCGGATGACCATACAAATATGGAGTTTTGAATTTTGCGCAAAGATGACCTCGAAGTTTGGTCAATAGCCAAAGCATGAGTGATCGCACCAAACCACAAACAAAGCCTAATATGAAGGTGTAGGAGTTACTCAGAAAGATTATTTAGCCGGCATCACAATGTCCTGAAATTGAAAGCAGATGGTCACACAATAAAGAAAATGTTTGAATTCATCTCTGATTGTAAAAATTGACGAAAGACCTTGCAAAGGTTCATTTTCGTGTTGAATTCATGTGTCCATATTGCCCTTCATAAGGGCGATGCATGCCAATATACAATGTAGAAAGAAACCAAGAGCATTGGGAGACAACCTTATTTCAGGTTTCGTCAAAATCTGATAAATATTGTGGCCCATAGAGTTTCTACAAACAAATTGTGAACAAACATCCAGACTGACAGGGGCGATGAAAATGCAAATCCATATGAAAATGTACATGTAGGCTTTTAGAAATGCCTGATAACATTAAAGGGACAATAACATTCTTGCTGGCTTGGTAGCTCCAGAAAATAAATAATACCCTTATTCTAAGTACTAGATTTTTAAGTGTCCTACCTGTTGTGTAAATTATCCATTACAACCTATTTTACTTGTCCAGAGGGTTCGAAAATATTTCAAAATCCAAGTCACATTTGAAAAGGTTTACGTTAGACTTTTCAAATCAATTGGTTGAATTTTTCCAATTTTTTAAAAATAGGTGTGATGAAATTTATATCATCATTTAATTGGAATATTCTAAAATAATACGATTTGTTGACCAGAATGAAGATTGGGACATATTATTCAGTTACAACAAGAGTGTTATTGAGGCTTTAATGATTAAAGATGAAGATGACAAGATATGACAAGATGCCCCCACAATGGCTGTATAAAGGGCAAAATGGACACAGGAGGTCATACAATGACTGAAGATGCCCTCTTGAATAGCTCAATGTTGTTACCAACAGAGCTGAATGAAAACATTTACTCTTATCAGACGTCCATCCTGTGACCGTATGATGCCTACATGTACATGTACATTAAGAAAAGTAGGAAAATTCTACTTGATGAGTTACGGTGTATAAGTTCAAGAAATTGTCAAAAAAAATTCTTCCATTAGTGATTTTGCTTTATTCAAACTTTCATTGCAATTTTACAAGCAACTGGTTTCAGAAAATAAAAAAAACCCCAAAGAAAATCAATTGACATGGTGCTGATACATGATGCAGAAATCAGATCGATAGTTTTACTTCTGTTTGTTGTTTTTAGGTCTGTACTTGATCCGTTACAAAATATTTCCATTGAATTCTGTATTTTATATACTGTGTCCTTGCCGGCATCAGTTTTGATTGATTAGTGCCTCGCTAATTTTCTCTGTTGATTTGTGTAAGCAATTTGAATTAAGGAAAAAGGTCAAAGGTACATACTATTCTAAACTAATGTTTATCAATTCTCTTCACAGTAATTATAGATTTCCAATCCATTAAGAGGGTGTTTTAAACCGAGTGTGTTTGAGAAAAAGTCTGTCATTAGCAAAGTTCCATTCTAACAGATAATATGTAACATGGCATTCGCACGATGGGCATATTCATGTAATGTATGTATATGGAGGCTACTTATGCAAATACTTATCTTTTTGACATTTTGTCATTTATGATTAATAACAACAATGGCCATATTATAATTCTAGGATAGCAATAAGCAAAAGGCAATTTCAGACACGACTAATATATCCCCACAGGTCTAATACCAAATCTTGTTCATGAATTATTGAGTGCAACAAAATTCAGCTAAGTACCGGGAAAGGCTTGATGAAGGCTTTACAATTTTAGCCTAGAGTACACCACAACATTTAGACAATCCAAAGGTAGTTGGCTTAGTTGACGGCTAATATGGTATTATTGGTCTTTTTTCTAATCTTAGTAAAAATGGTGGAATCAGATGATATTTGTGTCATTAGTAGAGTTACTGGAGGGTGATTTGTGCCAATCAATATTATCTTGGTCAGCAGTTCTCCTGCAGCCAGACACCATCGTAACACATAGACATCAGTTACAGAATAAATCTCTAACTGAAATAAATTTAATTTAAACATGCTCAGGTTTTCCAATTTCCTTTTATAATAACAAAAATTAAGTGAAAATAGGATGTTAGTTTGGCCTTATAAAAACATGGAATAAAATATTTGGAAAAAATCATACTTGAATATTAAGTCATGCATTTGGATCTCTTTGGGGAAATTTAAAATGATTCAATAATTGGATGGTACGATCTAATGAATGCCAGTAATTCTGCTTTTGGGAGATCCGTCACAATTCCATCTTCAAGTTTTTATCAGCCACATGGTTGACTCTTGTGTTATAAATTAATCTCATGAATAATTTTTCACATCCAAAACCTGTTCCCAACGTGGTTGCTGGAATTGTGTTTAATAAATGAACAAATTAAACCAATAATGCATACATGTAAGTCACTTCAAACTGGAAATACAATGTCTAAAATAAAAGTTAGTTACTTTAACAGTGACCGATCTTTGGATCCAGAATATCTCAATACGTCCATGCCAATTTAAAATCTGATTTTCAATTCCCAATTTATAACAGAGATACTGTTCTTTAGAAACACCGTTCTGTGCTCTGTTGAATTTTAAAATATCAAATGTGATAAATGTAAGATAAACGTAATCTAACATTATCATTGTTAAGTTTTACATGTACATGTATTGAAATCATGTTAATGTGTATTGTTTAATGTTTGTTATTGTATTGGCACTAACAAGCACCTCTTAGTTTGAATATGGGTGCATTATAGATTGTTTGTTTTTGTATTTGCACTAACAAGCACCTCTTAGTTTGAATATGGGTGCGTTATAGATTGTTTATTATTGTATTGGCACTATCAAGCACCTCTTAGTTTGAATATGGGTGTATTATAGATTGTTTGTTATTGTATTGGCACTATTAAGCACCTCTTAGTTTGAATATGGGTGCATTATAGATTTAAAGAATTATTAATAGTAGTAGTATAGTTATTCACACCTGCTGTGGTTGTAGATCCTATACTCCAATTTATTTATTTGCAATTAGTTGTTTGAACGATTACCATATGGTACATGGTTGTTGTAAGGTAAATGTAGGTTTTCTCTCATAAAGCTGTCAAATTATAATAGTACTGGTACTTACTAACAATATACAGGTGGTACTTTTTAAATTGTCCCTAATCTATTACAAGTTTATACTCTTCTATCTACCATATTTTATGGGGTATAAGTCGATGTGGAGTATATATTGGATCATCTTACTGTTTTTCTGAACTCAATATATACCGAGCGCCATGGAAAACGCATCATTTAGTTTTTCGTATAACAAAATGATCCTGTAAACATATCTTATTTACTTTGCTTCTTATTGTGAACAATATTCAAATGGGAACACATCAATAACAACACATTTGTACACTTATGGAGGTTTAATCTGTGATCAACGATACAAAGTCAGAGGGGTCAAAACCAAAAGTACGACACAGATGTCAGTAGTGCGTGTGTCCTCCACTGGCTCTTACACACACTGTGCAGCGACATAGCATGGAATTAACCATCTTTGTCCTACTTTTGGTTTTGACCCCTCTGCCTTTGTACCTGAAGGCTGCATTAGATAGATACAGATAGATAGATGGGATATATAGTTAGATACATGTAGATACATGTAGATAGATGGATGATAATAATTGGGATGAGATAATAATATAATAATTGGAATTATTACCCCTAAAATATTGATAAAATTATTTCCAAAACTTTAGAACATAAAAATGGGGAGAACCTTTATTAACAAATTATTATGTAACTAAGAGGCTTTGTTACTAGGCACCATATCTTTAAGCATTGAATAGGTCAATATACAATTTGTGTGATTTTGCAATTAGCATGGGGATACTGAATTACAGATGATTTATTTTATGACAGTAATTTGAATACAAAAATATAATAAATATTGTTAGCTTTATGAACAAACCACATAAATGTAAAAGGACATAAGTGTTCTAGAAAAAGTATGCACACTATCATGATTCATGTTTGAGACCCATCACACATTTGGAGCTGTTTTGGACAGCTTCAGTAGCGCTAATTGTAAAGCTATAACATGCTCCATCATCCTTCATTTAAAACAAAAAGAGTACATGTACATTCAATGTAAAGAAGTTATTTATGGTTAGTATGTATCTTCATTTTTGTAACCTTAGGGAAAAATTGTTTATTAAATAAGGTGTGTCCAAACATATACCTGAAAATGAAAGGTGTAAATAAACATTCAATGATCAATATAGTTATGATATGGTAATTGATACTCTATCTTATCATCATCACAAATACTTGTTGATAATTGATGAACATCATTATTTATGCCCACTGGCTTACAATATTATAAGAAAATAAGCTGTGCAAGACTTGATTCAAAAATTTTGTGGAGATTTTTCCCATTTTAACATTTTTAATACATTATGGACTGAGAAGCAATACAAATTCTGCAACAGAGCCCAAGAGTGGTGGCCATTACAAAAAAGGGTAAATTCATCACTGAGAGAAATTTCTTATTACTTCGGTTTCCAATGCACTTAAGACGAATCAGTGTCGACTTACCATTCATCCCAGCTCAACTCGAGCAATCTGATTTGCTATGAAAGGATGCCCCTCAGAGGTGTATGGTGAAATAAAATCATTTGTTAAAGAATCATGAAAGTTGAATATTTTCAAGCTGCCTGTTGTATGCAGTCAACAGTTGTTACCAGTCAAGTCTTCATGTACTTGCATGATCATCCCAATGCTGCATGATCATTTCTGAAGTACCTGATACATGTATTGAGTTGCAAACAAGTCTTATTAATGCTTTATGGGGTTTCAGGTTGGTTATTTATAGCGCTATTTCAGCAAATATTAGAATAATAGTTATTTCGGTTTGTTAAGTGAGAGAGTGAATTAATGTTGACACCGGGGAATCGTGGAGCAATTGAAGAGATATTCTCCTGGGTTCTAAAACAACTGTAGACCCTAGTCAAGTACGGGTTATTAATGTCAAGAATGATGCTGTGAACTTTATCTGTAACAAACCCTGTATTAACCTTTCTATGTTATTTCATAGTATTGCTAATCTCACCATAGACACTCAACCTATCACTTTATAACTATAGTAACAAATTCCTTTTAGGATTGATAGAACCCAGAGTTAAATAATGGTATTCACTTCTCCAGGAATATTGAATTTCCTGAACTCCTGAGCACTTTATTTGAGATTTTATTTTAGTATTATGTTAAAGGCCATTGTATTTAATTGATTTATTTTAATTAATTAAGCATTTTGATGTATTCCTGCAATGTGATCCAGCTCTAAAATTGTTACTAAATTAAAATTATGAAATTATAAAGTTACATGTATAATTTACCAGTACTCTTTGATTAATGTGACATACCAGCCCCCATGATTTATGATGCATGGAAAAGTTTGATGTGAATTGTTTGTTTAAATGAACAGTGTAATTTCGTATTGTGTTCAAGTCCATCTATTTAATATTTTAGAGACATTAAGTAACTAGAAAAAGCTACATATATAAACTATAAGACATACTTATGGAGGAACGATTACTGATTTATTTAGGCAACGTTGTGTGGAGTATTCTTTCAATGTTTTCAAGCAAGTACAGTAACAAATGTGTAGACCAATGATATGTAGACAAGCAATAACAACAAATCAGAAACCATGCATGATAACAACAGGATCAAAGGCAAGGTGCATATACATGTAAACGATTAGTAAGGCCACTCTGAATACTGACATGTAGAACAATTTTGTTTTCTGACTGTTGGACAGTGGTAATGACAAATATGCTTCCTCATATTAGTACGTGCAGGAGGACTGCACTACAGGCAAAGCAAACATTTACAAGATCTGGGCCTATCAAAGGTGTCTGTGATGCTGGTCATGTTGTTGTTTATCAAGGGAAACAGGGAGGGGGGGGGTATTATATTTAAACAACATTTTTCTGTTCAGTTACTTTGTCTATGCTATCACCCCTGGTGGAAGTGGAGGTTAAACTCCAGAAAAGTTCAGTTACAAATCAATCTATTAGTTTGAGAGATCTGCTATAACACATGTTTCTTTCTTCTTTAAGTTTGATTAATAAAATAGTTTCAATGGAAGAAGAGGCAAGAAGTCATAAAGAATGATATTTAAGTTCTTTTTGACATCAAATAAATGTATCAATCTGGGTTTCTACAGTGTTGATATATTGGGTTGTTATAGAGAAGATAATTATTTATCACCCATATCATTCATTCTTAAACAAAAAGAATCTCTGAACTGAAGAGATAAGATATATTGCTAAATACCAAACAAGAGATATCACTTCTGTGTAATGTTTTATATTGAATGCTAATCGCATTTAGTTAGCATGAATGCATCTTACATTGTATTTCATATCATATTCCTCCCCTCATGACAAATCACATATTAAACAAACCCTGGTCATCTATTAAATTTTTGTCCCCCGCCTTTCGAAGCTCTCTCTTAAAATACTTATTAATGATTCATAATTAGACACAAAGTTCAGCATGTGTTGATGTCGCACAGAAAGGAGAACGAAAGACATGCGAAAGAACATTTATTTTAGTCCTTCATTCTGTTAGTCTTAAAATACATCGTAACCCAAGACTTATTTTAATTTATTGAAGAAAAATGTTACTTGATCTTTTCTGGAAAAAAAAAAGAAAAGTTTCTTCGTTGATGAAGAAAACTAATTAGTTAAAAAGAAAATAAATTACATCATGTATAATCCATATTTTTATTGGCAGCAAAGCTTCAATAAAACTGACAGAAGTGTTCTTTACAGTCTGTTATACCACTTCTGGTTTCCACGACAACCTCACGCCTTAAGAGTTTTTATATATTCACAGCTTTATATGAACTATTGAAATATTGGAGCTTAATTTTTCACCCTGTGTAAGAGTAAAATGCGAGCATTAATCAGGATAGTGAACCAACTTTTAACTAAATTACTTTGCTTGAATTAAGCCTGTTTGAAATAGTGGAATTAGCTGTAGATTTGCACCATTGGCTGCTATTAACACGATAGATGTGTTCTAATAGAACAATCCCATATAATGGCGAGTTTCAGTAGAATTTGCACCAAAGCCTGGCTAATTACAGTCTATATATAGAAGGTGTTAGAATATAAGTATTGAAGACAGCAGGTTAAATGAGTTTATTGTTGTCAGTACATGTACATGTATGCAGTACGTTACAGAAAGCAAAGAATATATAAAGAAAACTTGCATTTATTAAAGAATTGTGCATTTAACTACATGTACCATATTATCAGCTGTTTAAAGGAAAATATTAGTCTGTCCTGAAGTTGCTGAAGAATGATCTCATATACATTGATGGATCAAAAACAACCCTCAAGTCCCCTTTATCTAGTACATCTACATTCTATTTAATGAAAATAATAGCAACTAAACCCCCCAAAATTACAAATTGTCTGTCTCCAGTGTGATTTTGATAGTCATTTTAACTGTAATCTACTCTGTGTGTATGAAATTTCTTATGTTATAGATGATCACATTATTTTCTCAATCACAGCTCGTAATAAGCATCTTGTACATGTGTTGTGAGCCTATAAACAACAAATTGATTAACCATTATGTATGAAGGTATAATTTTAAGAACTACATGATTTAGTGTATATACTTACATGTATATTATTGACTGTTATTATTATTTTCACATATCAGGTGTAGACCAGGTGTTATACAATGTAATTATTTATTTTACACAAAATATATAGAAATTAATAAGTTCTTAATTTGGAATAAGTCCAATAGTGGAGAATTAAATTATTTAACAAGAAAACTGGAAAAATATTATTAATGTGATGCCAGAATTTTGTGGGAAAACAGGCAGCTTTTGTTAAAAAAGAAATACTAAAGGCAAAATGTTTTACCTAGGTTTTGTATAACTTATGGTACATAACCAGACCTCTTCATTTATGGTTGGTAAATAGTTTACTTTGAAACCATCATTACATGAACAGGCAGATAATCATGGGAATGACTGATTTGCACAAATTCTCTTGGTACCTCCCATTTGTCAAAGTTAATTGAAATGAAATGAAATGCATAATGTCCTACTGTTGTGCTCAGAACTGGGCTTATGGAGATGGACTATACCCCATAACCCATACAGTGGGCTATGAGGGAAATT
The DNA here is from genome assembly GCA_036850965.1 of Patella caerulea. Classification (NCBI taxonomy): domain Eukaryota; kingdom Metazoa; phylum Mollusca; class Gastropoda; family Patellidae; genus Patella; species Patella caerulea. Next base: position 24,022,622 of record JAZGQO010000011.1, read on the forward strand.
ATGCCAGGAGAGCGGTGCTACGACCTACTCTTATGTCAAATTCTAACTGTTGTGCTTTCACTTTCAGTGTAAATGACCTCATTTGACCTTTGACCCTGAATATCTTGAAAATGACCCTATGGCAGACCGATTATCACTCTGCAACGTATAATACACAAAACTTACTATAGAAAAGTTGGGTCTGTTTTTTTGCCCATTTGATGGACACCCCCTCCCCCCCTCAATGAGTCTCCAGTCTAATCTTATTATTACAATATGGAGACTCTTTCTTTATTGCGTGAATTGAATCAAAAGTGAAACTTGTATATTTGTACATGTAGGTATTCTCATGTTATGAATATACCAGACATTTTATTATACGTATGGGTATAAATTTCTTTCATGTTCTACTCAGCCTTAAGAATTGATTTAAATTGTTTATTTTATTCTGTATTCATTGCTTTCATTATGCGAAGATAAAAGAATAATGGTTACCAGTATTTCAATAAGTTGACTCAGTAGAAGTCTTCACTTGGTGATTGAAATTCTATTGAAAGTGTGTATTACATGTATTTGTCATGGTATAAATTCTGTTAGATATTGTCTATTGTGTGTATGGTATTGATGTAAATCTGATAAAACAATTTAATGATATACGTATATGCTAGCTAACTATATGTACATGTAGAGTTAGGTTGATGTTGAGCCAAGGCCTTTTACAGTGCTTCTAGCTTAAAAGTGAATTGTGGTTTTGGAGATCAAAATACAAATTCATCACATGCAGGCTGCAAATCATATCCATTAGAGAATTCGAAGAAATTTCATTTCTAATAAATTTTGAAGATTTATAAAGATAAATACATGTACACCACTATCTTTTAATAAACTATAATCAGCCTGGGTAAGCATCCGGGCTCATATTCCATTTGGAAACAAACCTTCCTTCAATAGTATTATGTCACTCCTCATTGGGATTGGGCATTGGAGATTCTGTCCCAAAAATAATATTAATGACTGCTTCTCGGGATATTCAGTGTTCTATTATATTCAATGACTACAGTATTTAAATTTAACTAACAACTGATCAGTGAAACCATCAATTCCTGCGATTCATAATCCATGTCTTATTTTCACAAAGGCAACTTACTGGACTTGTGTATATTCAGCAAGTTTGGTTTCGTTTTTTAATGGATTATCAAAATTACCGTTAAATGTATTAATTACTTGGATTATGAACCACATGGCCTTTTGGAGCCGATAACTTGATTGACTTCTAAATCAACTAAATACATGTAATAATTAACCTGTTGCAATTCGACAGAAAGTAGATTGATTTATGATTCCATAGTGGTCGGGTGTTCGAATATTTCAATATTAGATCTCATTCTATATGTACATTGTCATAAAATTGATTAATGGAAAATCCCTGTTTAAGTACACTCTAGTCACACTGTACAAAAATACATCAATATGTAGTCATATTAACAATTCATATGAATTGACAATAAGTCCAGCTATGTGTTTATAGTTAGTAACCTATTAAGGCACAGCTGGTATAAACATTAACTGTAACTATATATTGCATTTCTATTTTTAGTAAGTTTACCTCCTGATCCTGTGTTAATGCTACTATTTTTACACTTTCTACTAAGCCGCTAACCTATTTTCATAGTTTATAGTAATGTGGTTTGGATGTTGATTTAATTAGTCAATGTAATGTTCAGTTCAAGGACAAGTACTGATACATTACATGAATGTTAAAGCAAGGGTAGGAAAGGGGGCACCTTGGAAAAATTGTAATCCATGTGATCATCTTGCCACACCAAGGTACTGTGATCATCTTGCCACAAGGTATTTTAATATTGCATAGGCCCCATTTTCATGAAGCATATGTAAAGTTATGCACATGCAAGTTCAAAAGAGATGTGTAATTAAATGTTTGATTAATGTATAAGTAGGGCCCCTGAAAGGACCTTGGGAAAGGCAACTGGGTGAAGGGGGGGGGCAGTGGGATTCTCCCAAGGGTGTTTCATTTTGGCAAATATCTAGGGTAATTGGAGGTAGGATTGCAAAGAGTGGGAAACTTTCTGGGAATTTTTGAAAGTTTCCAGGGAATTTTCAGTGTTAGGAATTTTAAGTGTTAGGAATTTTCGTGAATTTTCAAATCTATTATTAGAACTGAAAAATACTAAAATTACAATTATTTACTGGAATTTTCTTTTTCTCTTTTACTTTCATCTATATAAAATATTAAAACTTATTTAACCATGTTAGTTGTGTGCCAAATGGTCAATCTTGTTCCCAGAGGCAGCCACGGAGTCGAAGGCCTCTGACAATTAGACCGTCCAATCATCGCAGTGTCTCATTTGATTATACCTAATCCCACTAAACACTGTTTAAAGAAAGCAAATTTCTGTTCCAAATTATGACTGGCCATTGGTCTGATTAACAAAAGCATAACGCTTTAAAAAGGGCTCCAAATTGGATCAAATATGTTTACATAACATTATGTCCTGACTCACAATTTTATTATGCCCAATTAACAAGTGCATATTGCAGAAAACTAATTGCGCAACAAACAAGGCTATCAAATCGAATACAATATAAACAATACTGTTTGGAGATGAGCATACTTTCACTGTTTTTGTTACCTTTAATCACTGTTTTTTTCACCTTTAATCACTGTTTTTTTCACCTTTAATCACTGTCCAAAGTTTTTGTGGAATACCCAGATTAAACGAAGAGCTGTCATGTTACTGTACTTTGAATAGATTTGATTGAATGGGAAGAATAGACACACTCCCTCAAAAGCTTAAGTAGCAGAAGCTAGTACAGCAGTGGCCAGAGAGGGATTTCTTTGGCCATATAGCTTCAGGAATATGCTAAAATCAGAACAATGTAAAACAGATAATTTCTCGCAGAGTTGCACAATACATTTGGGTGGAGCAATTAAAAACTTGGAATTTTCAACAAAAGATGAGTTCTGTACGAAGTACTAAGTACTGATCTTGGACTGATCTGGTCCAGCGTATATAGCTTTATGAATTCTAGAATTTCTGGAACATTCTCCACAGCTTTCCAGAACTTTTCAACTCTTTCTAGAACCCTCCGAAAGTTTCCATAGTTTCTAGGAGTTTTCAAATTATGATTCTAAAAATTTTGATCTCTGAAGAAGGTAATAAGCGATAGATTTAAATGAGTTATCATGACCTCATCACATATTTGTGTAATAGTCATATGAGTGGAAACTGCACAGGATATTCTAAAGTCAAGCCACAAGCCAACTTTAGCAAGCTTAAGTAGAATTTTGCTGGAAATTTTCCTGAAGGGATTAAACATTTTTCTGTCTTTCTTTATCCAATCCACATAACAAATAGGAGGCTTGGAGCTGGACTGAATTTCAGTTCCACTTTTGTTTCATGTCCTCAAATAAAGTATGCAGATGTTTTGACTCTCCTTTCAAAAATGAAAGGAGAGCTACTAAGTTGCATCTGAAATCAAATTAGGTATAGAGATTTTATTAAGCTCCTTACCTTATCAATCAGTTTTCCCTAATCTCATTAGTTTGCATGATTTGTTATAAAAAAATATGATGGACTGTAACCTACTTCCCCGGAAGCCCCTTAAATATAGCAAAGTCATGGAATGACTTAATGACAGCAGGAAATGGATAGTTTTTTGGGGAGAGCAATTTCCTCCTCCTTTTCTAATTTAGGGGACGTGACAAAACTATCCTAACAGAAAAGATACCATGTTAGTGACAAACTGACCAGATTATTGTAGTTGAGACTTCCATTCCTTTTCATTTTGCTGGTTTGAAGACGGCAAACTACATGCATGTACATGTATATTTATATAGAATTGATCAGCAATTATTGGACAACTCTTTGTACTTAGTAATTTGGGTCATACTCTACATTTAATTGGCAAGTTTTGCAGTTCTATGAATTATATTCAGTAATTAGTTTAATGATGCAAGATGACAATTATTTGAATTTTTAAGGGGATTGATAGATTTTCCTTGAAGTGTTGAAAGTCTAGACACAATTGTCAATTACAAGAATTCTAAAAATAACTTGACTTAACCTGAAGTCAGATGAGGGCTTAGCAGACGAATCATTTCCACATTTGTTGAATAATGAGATTTTCTTACTTTAAGTACATGGGCTATACATTCCATTTCTCAGCTTCCTATTTAAGATGTAGCTGACCAAAACTTGTCTGAGCATGAAATCGTACAATTTTATAAGTAGGCGATAAGAAATAAGGTTTAATCATTATTTAAGCAAGAGACTTAATAAAGTAAAACATGGAACTTATTTAACTATCGGTATGGTTAGCTGTAAGGATATTGAAAGTGACATTTTGATTAAAAAATAGGTTGCCAGGCAACAAAACATATGCCCACACAGCAGCTAAATCGTCCGGGCAGTCAACAAGAGTTGTTTCATTTTAAGTAATCACCAGAAAAACATAATTCAAACTCACCCATAACTACGGTGTAACTGTGATACAATCAAATTTTTTTTTTAAATCAGATAATAATTGTGACCTCCAGAGGGACCACAAGCTAAAAAGGGTGATTTTTTGTACAATCAGGGGCCAAAATTCAGGAAGTTATGATCCGATATGTGCAAATATGCAATGGAACCAAGATCTTTAGATTATAAACATGTATTCAAGTTTCATCAAAATCAGTTCAAAATTGTGGCCTCTATTGTGGGTCCACAACCTTGATATAACATATTTTCACACTATTCGCGTACAAACGGCAGCCATTTTATCTGTCAATTATGTTCCGATTTTCACGAAAATCTAATTCTCTCTTCATTACCATGTAACGGTGATATAATCAAACGTTTTTTTAAATCAGATAATAATTTTGACCTCCAGAGGGACCATAAGCTAACAAAAGCGATTTTTTCGGACAATCAGGGGACATAATTCAGGAAGTTACGATCCGATGGTGCAAATATCTAAAGGAACCAAGATCTTTGGGTTATAAACATACATGTTAAGTTTCATCAAAATCTGTTCAAAATTGTGACCTCTATATAGGGATCCACAACCTTGATACAACATATTTTCACACTATTTGTGTACAAACGGCAGCCATTTTGTCCATCAATTCTGGTCCGATTTTCACGAAATTCAAATTCTCTCTTCATTACCATGTAAAGGTGATATAATCAAACCTTTTTTTTTTAATCGGATAACAATTTTGACCTCCAGGGGGACCACAAGCTAAAAAGGGTGATTTTTCAGACAATCAGGGGCCATAATTCAGGAAGTTACGATCCGATAGGTGCAAATATCGAAAGGAATCAAGATCTTTGGGTTATAAACATGCATTTCAAGTTTCATATAAATCGGTAAATCGGTTCAAAATTGTGACCTCTACACTGTTCACAAGCTAAAAAAGGTGATTTTTCGTACAATCAGGGACCACAACCCATGAAGTTACAGTCCGAATTATGTGTTTTTTGAGAATGAACTCTAAGCAGTCATGGATGTGATGCCTCTTCTGTTCTCCAAGAGATTTGCAGTTGCTAACGATAAATAATGTCAGATTATGCCATGACCTGACAAGAAAAGTTACTTAATTCTCGCTTTAGAAAACTGAATGAATAATGAATGACACGGTTGTCTTTCATGTGGATGTTCATGGTGGCTTACTTCATAATACATTTTGCACGGAAAGATTGAATTATTGATAAGTACATGTTACCATGCAGCTGATATTAGTATCTGATTCTTAAAACACAAGATCACGGATACACTGGGAATTAAGATATTTTTTCCCCCTCTCTTGAGGAAATGGTAATACACTGTCGTAAATCATATAGATATAAATTCTACAAAGGGATACATCAATCATTACTGATTAAATCTTAGAATTGGAATCTTTATTCACCATCTTAATATTGAAATGGAGTGAAAATTAAATCAGTCGATATTAAAGTTACAAATTTGTTGGTACATTTATCTTCAAAAAAGTAAAAAACAAAATTATGTCCAAAGACAATAAGGAAGCATACTCTCTGTAATGCATAACATATAGCAAACTAAATATCATTATTATTGTATAGTGAGTGATAAATGATGGCGAAAGTGACCATTTTTGAGCATATCTGAATTGCCTTAATTAGGAAAGCTAAAATATTCAATCTCAGAAGAACACACATTTGATGCAAATAAATATGTAGCTTGTTAGTTATTTGCCATTTATCAATCTACACCCACTATAATTTGATTTCAAAACTAACAATTTCCACAGCCATTATGGACGTATCTGTCACTGCACATCTAAAATTAGGTTGGAAGTAATATAAATGAACTGATTGCCTTCATTAAGTTGACAAGTTTAAGTGTGACATCTGCAAAATTTAAAACCATCCTTTACTCATTATTATACTATACATGTGATGAATTAAAAAAAAAGCGAGACCAGTCATATTGCATGCAAGTGAAGATAAAATGTTAGCTGTCAGGTGAAATGTAGGATAATTGACACATAAAGTAAAATTCAACCACCTTATGTGTCTGTTTTAAAATTAATGCCATGACATAAGCTATTGACTGGCCTGCTTTTAGCTAAAAAAAAATTGTTTTGTTATATTTTTTGTCTCCAGCTTGGAACATATTATTTTAAAATCATTCCTATGTGTTCATACGACAAAAATAACCCCTCTTTTCAAATGGATTTGTAAGTACAAAATGCCTTTACATCAAATTTAAATAAATGTATTAATTTTTTTTATGTATCAATACATTTATGTAGTCACAACAATAGGAAAATAATGGCTATGTGTATTTGAAATGTTTAATCTCTCAATCCATGTCACATTTTAATTGACTGGGATAGTGCTTTGATTAGGTCCTGAACACGTATGCAGAGCATGCAGATGCTTACTTCATCAAATCATTTGCCCTTTTCTGATGGATTGGGTCTAGAAAGGATCATTTTCAGACTCATTTAACACTTATTAGCTGAATTTTAACAATGAAAAAATAAAATCGGAGACAAAAATAATATAAAACCCATGTTTGATTGAAGCCAACTATTGGAAAAACACTAACCAAACAACAGTGGAAGTCTTTGTGGATTCATTCTATATTTTACAGATCATATTATTTTTCTTAACATGTCAATAACTAATTGAAAACCAACAAGACTACATGTATATAGCAATGGAGAAATTTGAAGTCTTGTCCATGTCCTTATTAATTAAAAAGCTACTATTCTTTTGGTCAATTTGAGTAACGCTTGTGAGAGAAAGAGAGAATCGATGTTCTATAAGCACTGGCTCCCTTGATACTTTATAATGTGTGAGATCTAGTCGAGAAAAGATGATATAAAAACAGATTATTTTAATTTTTTTAAGAACAAGCAAGTGATACTTGAGAAATTTTACCAAAACTCTTCCAGGGGTAATAAAGTAATAACATTTGTTTAACCTTTCTTGCGGGATTTGTTCATCATGGTGCAAACTGGCATCTCATTCTGACTTTTTCTAAACAATAGGAAAGGTTAAGGAAGCCACTGTGATGCTGTAAATTGTTTACTTTATGATGTGAATTGTTTACCTTATTAACCCACATTAGTTTAGTAAAGGTCTTATTGATCTTAACAAAAATTTAATGGAGTCTGGTATCAATAATTTGGAAAGAAAATGTTGTCCTCAATCTTCAAAGTTTGGCTCTGAGCAAAAGCAAATGTTTATAATGTGAAATAAACTGTGATGGAAAAAATATATTTTGTGTGGTCTCATATTATGCATATCAATAAATTAATGAATTCCTTCTATTCTCTATTTTTAGATTTAAGAACTCACAAGGTATTGATAGAACATTACAGTTCAGAGTCATCAAGTTTTACCATTCGACATACTGAAGAACAAAAAAGTAGGTATACAAATTAATATCTAAGCCAAACACAATTCTGTTCGTCTCCCCCATGGTGTAATGATGATGAAATATATGTAAAAACCAGAAGAGGGGAGCATTGAAAATCATTATTTTTATGTGACCTTGTAACTTAGGGTATGAGGTGGAGTGTTGTTATAGCAAGCGTTCAAAGATATTATGGTTTCATATAAAATCGGATTCTTCATTGTAATATAATTCAATTAATTTCAAAAAGAGAAGACACCTTCCTGCATTATGTCCCTTGATTTAAACATCCTACTGATATCTTAGTTTTACAAGTATCACACAATTAGCATAGAATTACATATAATCATCAGGTTTATAACAAGTACATATTTATATTATGGGTAGCTTTGAAAAATCTTTAATCAGTGAGCGAACGTATTGAATGAAATTGAGATGGAGTTTTCTAAGAATGAGAAGAAGGTAGTATTAGTAGGCTTGGATTATATTACTGTAAATCAATATGTTCAAATCAATCTATCACAATATTACCAGTAATTGAGCTCGTATTTCTTCTATTTAATGTTAAAGAAACATGAAACCTGCAATGTCTCAATGAGATCTTGATTTCTTCTTATTAACAGGAGTAAAGATAAAAATCAATTTGTGTCTTAAAGCGACACTCTGTGACTATATCCAGCATGCATATATTGGGGTGAATCATTTCACTAAGTATTATTAATAGCTTGGGGAATATGAGTAACATATAACAAACTCTTCTTGCAAACTCATTGATTCTTCATTACGCTCTTAGAAAATGCAATAAAATTGGACGGAATGACGATTATTTAGTTGTTTATATTAGTCTCAACACACCACAAGGACTTTAGTGATCCCATCAGTCTGGTGTAGCAACACAGGGGGGGCCTCTGGGGTGGTTGACCTGGATGCACAATTTATAAAAATAGTTGTAATAACATTACATCAAATATAGCACGCTCACCCTATACAATCTTTCAATGTTCTAATGTAAACGTTGCCTCGTAACATTTTTGCTGTGATTATTTGACACAGTAATCATTTCTTATTCTTCATTCTTCTGTTTCAGCTATATGTAATATATACTGAGACGATTTAAATCAAATTTGAATCTTGCAATTCTGAATGTGATATCAGCTTATCCCGATAACATATCAGAATGATTTTTTCATGAATGCCATAAATGCACTTTAGATTAATTCTCTCAAACAGAACAAAATTTAATCAACAGAATGGGAATATAGAAAATCATGATTTCATGGTTCAGACATAACTATAGATTTGTTGAAGACCACACCCCAACAAAACCGACTCCCCCTATAAATTATTAGATTTGCCACTGTTGACTCTGAAAATAGAAGTCATATTCTGATTATCCAAGGTTTTGTGTTTAAAATAGCGCAGCTCTTTACTTTTAAAAACAGAGCATGGACAAACATTGTTGGTCTTAATTCTAATGGTTCAAATCTTCATTAAAGATTCGAAAAAACCCGAATAGTCTTTGTTTGAAGGTCTTTGATTTGATAACCCCAAAACAAGTGATGTCTAAATTTTACCCACCGGTATACTTTCTCGCACATATTGACCAGATGTGTCAAGTTCAATATATTATAGTAATTAAATGTAATAGCTTAATTTATACACAGTGTTTATGTTCATAGGACCAAGAATCCAATAAATTGTCAACAATTTCCTAAAATATTGTCCATTATCAATTTAGAAAACCTTGTGAACGCTCTATAGATTAAAGTTATACCCAATCGACTTGTAATTTACACTCTGTGTTAAAGTTAATAATCTCATTTGCTGCTTACCAAATATGAGATTTGGCATACTTTGCTGGATGAATTCTGATTTCAGAAACAGTATATCACAAATTGTGACAACATCACAATATCTGATCAAAGCTTCACTATTTCTGTTTGATATAGTATATTTTATTTTCAGAATTGAACACATACTTTGTCATTGATAGAATAAAAAAAGGGGGTGAGAAAGATGGTTCACCGATGGAAGAATCAGAAGATCTACTCAAGGTACATAGTGATGATTTATGTTAATTTGGTTGTGTATTGTTGTCTCCCAGGTCCAGCGGGGGGTCCAACTTCTTGAAAGCACTTTACATGTGAGGGATTTTAGACCTCAAGCATTTTTATATAGACATGACAGAACTGTCTTTGTAACTCTGATGATAAATGAAAGAATTCTTATATGCCCCCGTTTGATGTGGTGGTATATTGTTATCGTCGCTATCCACCTGTCTGTCTGTCTACAATTTGTATAGGCACACATTGTGGACGCTCTAGAGGCTAAAGTTAATATCCGATTGACTTTAAATTTATACACGTATTGATTTTCAGCAATTTCCAATAATTACTGCCAGAATTATGGCCCTTGATCACATAAAAAAAGCTTGTGGCCAAAGTTAATATCCGATTGACTTAAAATATGTGTTGGATATATAATGTATTCAAAATGATCCCACTAATTCTTTCAACCATTACCCTATGACTTTAAATCCCGTTAAAATAAACTGGAATATTCAAGCCAGATTTTTGAATGATTAAAATGCTCATATTTTCATCCAACATTCTTTGTTTTTAGGGTGAGAAACAAGCAGAAAATAGTACAAATGATGGAGACGCGGTAATCAATCATCTTGATAGAGAGGTATGAACTATGTGTAACCCTATTTATGTGAATAGGAACCTTATAGCAAGAACAACGGTCTGGTTTTGAATGTTGGTTCACTATATTAAGATTTTTGCCATTTTCAGATAGCATGCACCTGCAAGGTGTATCAAAAGCAGAGAAAATATAAACTTGATTTGGTGCAATTTGGGGAAATATATTCTTTACCTTGTATAAAATGTGTAGGGCAATAAAAAGTAAAGAGTAACAGTTGTTTTGGAAGCGGGAAAAGACCCTTTTAGATTTTTGAAACCCAATTCGATCTATCAAAAATTTATTAGATGTAACTTGATGTGTCAAGACTAACACAGAACATTTGCTACAAGAAACTGCTGCAGAAAAACCAAGACATTTTATAGTTTGTCAAGAGTTAAGGTTGACTAAACTGTCCCAATGAAATATAGAATGTGTGCATATGGGTAGTACCACTTTTATAGTAAAATAAACAGAGAAAAAAACAAAAAACATGATGTCAAGCTCCAAAATAAAAATCAGCATCTTAATGTTTGGTATACTATCACGCAATGAAGACTTGTTGCCTTTATTAATGGATAATTGTAAATCCCATTTGGGAGATATACTATCAGCATCTGATCACTATGATAACACATGAGAATGGTGTTTCACGGTCCCTTAAATGAACCACAGATCAATTCTTTCAAAGTGAATACAATAGAATAGTAATATTGTAATTACAATTTTATGGTTTAAACTTTATAGGCTCAATATAACTCCTGCACCTGAACACTAGGAACGTGCTATTGCACCATTTAAGTCCATAGGTAGAGAATTACTAGACTTAATTCTGATCATTACAAAGTATGACTGAACTTTCCACGTAGTAGATATTGTCAATCTAGAATCTTGGTTTGAATTTTCTACTAAATATTTCTTATTATCTTTACAGAGTTCTGGCATCAATGGAGTTGCCCCAGCTACAGCGTTACCGCGTAGACATAGTGATACTTCAATGGATAAGAATGCGGAAGACAAAGGTTTGCTTGTTTACTGTTTAGTTTATATCTTCTCATCTTTATTATTTGTCATATAGTTAAATGCTTTGTTTGTATCTGTTCTTATGGGGTTCGCTGCATAAATGGTCCATAGGCTAATATGCATTAAACAATAGGCTGGTGAATGTTAATGTTATTTTTATACACCCACATGGAAATGCGGTCATATATTGCTGTCTGCCCGTCCGCTAGTCCGTTGTCCACAATTTCTCATGAACTCTCTAGAGGCCAAAGTTAATATCCGATTGACTTCAAATTTATACACTGTTTTAGGTAGTGAGACGAAAAAGCCTATTGATCTTCAGCGATTTCTGATAATTACTGCCAAAGTTATCTCCCCTGATCACTTTGAAAAATCTGGTGACGCTCTGGAGGCCAAACTTATCATCCGATTGACATCATATTGATACACATTGTTTAAGGTCTTGAGACTGAACAAGTATAGTGATTTTCAATGAATTTTGATAACAGCTACTTCCATGATATTAAATGTTTTGTATATACTAAATTTTAGCATGGGGCAGAACTTTATAAAAACCAAACAAATTCTGATGAGTTTCTGGTTATTACTTAATTAGTTGTTACTCTTAATCAGATTTTAGTGTATTATAAATGTTCCATTTCTGAAAAAAGTAAAAATATGCAACAACTCTTGTTGACTGCCCAGACGATTTAGCTGCTGTGGGCGTATGTTTCGTTGCCTGGCAACCTATCTTTAGGTTTATGGGTGGAAAGTCTCAGTAATCGCGAGGTTAATTGTATTCAATCTTATCGACATCTGTAGTTGATAAACCCATTACGTGACATAACAGATCAATATCATTATAAATATAATTTCATACCTGCACCAGTAGCCTAATGTTTTATGCATATGAGTCCTAATATGAAATTTGTAACTCTTTCCTGTACATCAAATTACACAGATAGGTTTTATTGTGAAATTTTGAAAAAACTGTTTAAAGGGAGATAACACCATGTTAAGAGTTCTGACGAATGAATTTCAGACCATACATAGCCAGCCTACAATATATTTATGGATTTGGATTTCCTTTATGCTATTGTATTGCAAGTATTTGTACTCATCTCATCTTATTGTTGTTCTTCTTGGGGGTAATACTCTTCAAAAGAAGCTACACCAATTCAAGTATGATCTAAATGAAGCTTGGCATGCTTATTCCAATTGTGCTTCATTGACAAACTTTGATCTTTCGAATGAGCTCACATTTCCATGATGGAGGTTCTCGGTCCATATATTACCATCATTTCTGTTCTACTAATACATATAAACATACTAAAAGGCTATTTCATTTATTCAAGAAAAATGAAAGCTTTATATTTGAGTATCAGACATACAAATCAAATGAAATGAATTCCAAACTTTAACTGGAAATTTCAAGTTTTATTTTTTCTGGGACTATATAGTATGAGACATAACAAATAATTTCATTTATTATTAGAATTAAAACAGCTTCTTGCTTCTGTAGTGTAAAATTTTATTGTATGAATCAGAAAACATTTCTTTATGGACATACATTAAACAAATTATTTTTAAAAGTACCACGATTCCAGTGGAGCTTTGACTTCAAAATTTTGCTCATACTTGTTTGGTTTACATCATGATAACGAGTTATTTTTTCCACAGAATATGAATATTTGTAGCATTATTCTAATTTCTTCAGTAAGTGTTTTTACACTAAAGTTATAAATTTAATTGTATTCAATGGGCTTGAAGGTTAAATTCTTTGAAATTATGATTTTTTGACATGTAAATTGACTAACCAGTACGATACGTTCTGGAACCAGTTGATTTCTGTTAAATGAAAATAGGAGGTAACAGATCACAAAGTGTTAAGTAAAAAAATAGATTTATAAAACTGTTAAAACCTGAGTCCAAAGTAATATTTTCTGATGGTTCACAGCTTGACTAAAATATCACTATAATAATACACATTAAGTATGTTTAATAGTTTGTACTTTTATATATTCTGTTATTTAAATTTTAAGTTTTCACTATAAAACTAGTTTATTAAACACAGGGAAAAGCTACTGTAAATGGACTCCATGCTGCTTTCATCCAGCCTTTAGAAAATCCTGTAGTGATTCCCATTTGTGCTCATTTAGTTCTCACCCTTACCTGTCACTCAAAGCACAAGCTCCTTCTACACAACGTGGTATTTTCTTTTATTGTCACAAGCTTTATCTTTTAGTTTGAAGATTTAGGTGGTTGAAGGTTTTTTTTAGACTAAAGCTATAAATCTATGAGAATGTATTGCGATGTACTTTATAGTATATAGATTATACTGAAATGGAAAGTCATATTTGTATGAGCATAGTGCATTTTCCTGGAATCACAACATCATTCAAGTATGCAACCATGAATTATAACCCACTTTTAAAAATGGTTGAAATTTTGGAAATCTCCCACAATTATTCTTTCCAGCATGTATACAGGGAAATGGTCATTCACATAGATTCCTAGCTTTATAGAGTTTGGGTTTTTTTGGTGTACAAGATTTTATACACCCACATTTCATATGGAAATATGTGAGCTGCTTCCATAAAATCAGGCTCTTTGTCATGTAATCTAGAGTTGAGTTCGGCTCATTCACAGCAAAAAGAAGGCATCCAGTTTATGCTTTGGTGCCCGTAGAACAAAATGAAGTTCTGCGACAAGCGTCTGGTATTGTGGGAGCGAGTCACATATATTGTCATAAACAGTATTAATTTTTATACGCCCACATTTTCATGTGGACGTATATTGTCGTCGCCCCTATTCGTCCGTCCGTCCACAATTGTTTGTGAACAGTCTACAGGTCACAATTTTTATCCGATTTCGATGAAACTTAAAATATAGGTTTATCACCCTAAGATCTCGGTTCCTTTCGATATTGGCATGTATCGGACTGTAACTTCATGGGTTATGGCCCCTGATTGTACGAAAAATCACGTTTTTATACGCCCACATAGAAATGTGGACGTATATTGCCGTCGCCCCCATCCGTCCGTCTGTCCGTCCGTCCATCGTCCACAATTTTTTGTGAACGCACTAGAGGCCAGGGTTAATATCCGATTGACTTTAAATTTATACACAGTGTTTAAGGTCATGAGACGAAGAAGCCTATTGATTTTCAGCGATGTCCGATAATTACTCACAGAGTTATGACCCTTGATCACTTTGAAAAATCTTGTGAACGCTCTAGAGGCTAAAGTTAATATTGGATTGACTTTAAATTTATACACAATGTTCAAGGTCATGATACGAAGAAGCCTATTGATTTTCAGCAATATCCGATAATTACTACCAGAGTTATGACCCTTGATCACTTTGAAAAATCTTGTGAATGATCAAGAGGCTAAAGTTAATATCCGATTGACTTTAAATTTATACACAGTGTTTAAGGTCATAAGACGAAGAAGCCTATTGATTTTCACGGATTTCCGATAATTAGTGCCAGAGTTATGGCCCTTGATCACTTCAAAAAATCTTGTGGATGCTCTTGAGGACAAAGATGATGTCCGATTGACTTTAAATTTATACACGGTGTTTAAGGTCATGAGACGAAGAAGCCTTTTGATTTTCAACGATCTCTGATAATTATTGCCAGAGTTATGGCCCTTGATCATATCAAAAAATCCTGTGGACGCTCTAGAGGCCAAAGTTAATATCCGATTGACTTTAAATTTACACACACTGTTTAAGGTCATGAGACGAAGAAACCTACTGATTTTCAGCGATTTCAAATAATTACTTCCAGAGTTATCTCCCTTGATCACTTCAAAAAAACCTTGTGACACTATAGATGCCAAACTTATCATCCGATTGACTTCAGATTGATACACAGAGTTTAAGGTGTTGAAATGAACAAGTATTTTGATTTTCAATGAATTTTGATAACTGAACAGCTAAATCCATGATATTAAATATTTCCTATACTAATTGTTAGCGTATGGCAAAACTTTATAAAAAGCTAACAAATTCTAATGATTTTCAGATAATTACATAATGAGTTGTTACTCTTAATCAGATTTTAGTGTATTACAAATGTTTCATCCCCCCAAAAAGTAAAAATATGCGACAACCCTTGTTGACTGCCCGGACGATTTAGCTGCTGTGGGCGTATGTTTCGTTGCCTGGCAACCTATCTTTTAGCTTGTGAACAGTGTAGAGGTCACAATTTTGAACCGATTTGGATGAAACCTGAAATGCATGTTTATAACCCAAAGATCTTGGTTCCTTTCGATATTTGCGCCAATCGGATCGTAACTTCCTGAATTATGGCCCCTGATTGTCCGAAAAATCGCCATTTTTAGCTTGTGGTCCCTCTGGAGGTCAAAATTGTTATCCGATTTAAAAAACCGTTTGATTATATCACCGTTCCATGGTTATGAAGGTTGAGTTCGAATTTCGTGAAAATCGGACCAAAATTGACGGACAAAATGGCCGCCGTTTATACGCAAATAGTGTGAAAATATGTTATATCAAGGCTGTGGACCTTAGAGGTCACAATTTTGAACCAATTTTGATGAAACTTGACATATATGTTTATAACCCAAAGATCTTGGTTCCTTTCGATATTTGCGCCCATCGGATCGTAACTTCCTGAATTATGTCTCCTGATTGTTTGAAAAATCACCCTTTTTAGCTTGTGGTCCCTCTGGAGGTCACAATTATTATCTGATTTAAAAAAAACCATTTGATTATAAAAACCAAACAAATTCTAATGATTTTCTGATAGTTCCTTAATATGTGACAACTCTTGTTCACTGCCCGGACGATCTAGCTGCTGTGTGGGCGTATGTTTCGTTGCCTGGCAACCTATTTTCAAATTTAGTGTGGAGCAATGAAATCGGAGAGACTGAACTGTTTTGATTTTCAGCATTCAAGGTCTTTCTTTATGAGAGATATAATATGTTTCTGCTAGTTGGATGCCCGAATGGTCTAATGCCTAAGTCAAGTGACTTGGTTTTGATTCATAACTTCTATGTGGCAAGGATTTTCTCCATGTTAAAGCCCTGTAGACACAAATGAATTATTGAAATAAAAATTGAACCTTGTGTTAGTCCCAGAAGTTTGTGAGTAGTGGAAGTTAAACACACTTTCTATCTCTATTACATGTATGGAAAGTTTATGGGCACAAATCACAATAGAGATAAGATTTCTTGAAGGCATAAAGGATCCCTATCAAATTTGACAAACATCAAAGTTTACCTTGCTGCCCCAGTAGTTACCCTTATAGTACACCATATAATGTATGCCTGTCTTCATTAGCCCGGTTGGTGCAATAAAATAGGAGATTTTCTGTGGTTGTCTTTTTTTCCAGACATAGTTGCTGTGTAGATCTATTTCCACACTTTGCTTGGATGTCTTTTTAATGTAATTAACAATCTAGGGATATTTAGTCAGATCATGTAAACAAACTTATGATCAATTAATGATACAACAAATTAAATGTCAATAGACATCATCCTTGATGGTTTGTTTGGTTATTTTGCATTTTTTAATTTTTTAAATCTTATTTTGCCTTTGTGTGTTTTTTGCATGAATGGTATACTTTATTATTGTTAGGTGATGGGTGTTATATTTTTTTTTGAGATATAATTTTTTTTTAATAAATTATTTAGGATTTCTTCTGGTACACAGGGTTCTTTGTAGTTATTGTATAGATTCACTTGCTGCATGTGATCATGGATTTTCCTCTTTTTATGTTCCCACCCACAGTTCTACACCATAAAGTGTGGTCACCAAATGACATGTTTTCACATTCTGTAGTATATCTAACTTTAAATATATCATAAGTATTAATTGTTGATTTTGTATATAAAAAAAGTCTACCATTGCCTTGCTGGTTTGATGTGAATGAAAAATTCATTATTTGATTTCTTCACTGAAGTATTAATTATCACTATGTATTACTTGAATTTGATCATTATTCATTCCTTAAATTTGACAGCTATGTAATTCCTGAATATGCAACATTAAAATATTGTTTTAAATATCAATTATGCTTAGAACACCCTCTATTTTTAAAGGTTGTTCAGGCATCAGTGTGGCAACACAGTGACACTGACCACACACATTCATTGATACTGTTAATGCTAGTTTTTGTGGCCACAGTGATACTGTAACTACAGTGATACTGTAAAAATAATTAGCAAAGTATTATTATTTTTCAGTGATACTGTAAAAATAATTAGCAAAGTATTATTATTTTTCTTTCGATTAACATTTTTATCACAAATGTGTGTAAACTTTTCTGAAAAAGGGGCACAATTTTTGGAAACAATCAATATACACAGGGATAAAATCTAGACAAAAGGGTTTCGACAAATTTATGGAAATCTTATACATTGATAATTCACATTATAAATATGAATAAATTATTCTGAAAAATATTGCAAAATTAATTGATTTTAATATGTATTATATGTTTTTACGTAACTTATTAGTGTGTCTCTCTATGTTCAACAAATTAACAAAAGCAATCAGTAATGAAAACACCACTATGTAACAGTGTTAATGTGCAAAACTTGTCAATTTGATGTGTTTGTAGTTTCACTTCAGATCTTCGTTCATAAACAAGTTCATCTTCAAATCTTTTCTAAAAATAGCCACCTGTTCTTGGTGTACATACAAATACCAGATATACATGGTTCTTTTTTAGTTCTTAACATTGATTATAAATAGGGAGAGGAAGAATAAATGGAGACTGGCTGGCCTATGTTTTTTTTTTAATGTTTATTAGTTGTCTTTATCTATCCTAATATTGTTTTCCTGTATTTGCAGGTTTCGATGTTGAAGCAGGGGTGGATCCAAGTTTGGTTCCTATGAATTCAGATTGGCCAAATTGTTCTGATATGAAAGAGGAAAATGATAATAAGATTGTTGCCTGTATAAATGAAAACAAGAAAAACAAATCATTCTTCTACGAGCCAGAAATCAACAAGTTAACTCTCTGTTTTCTGAATGCAGACATGGAGGTAGATTTTCGAGATCATTATCTGGAGAGTAACTTGGGTAAAGAAGAAACGATGGCATCACCTCGGTATCACTCCCTTATAGAAGCTGTTTTATCCTTGATTGTGTTCATATTGATATCTATTTGTTGTTTCTTGGTGTTTGGATATCATATTGTCTGGCTGTCAGTGTTTATTATAGCTCTTATTATTGAGATTCTCGTCCTTGTCCAGTTGGCAACAGACGTTAAACTTGGATTAAAGAAAAAAGAAAAATGTAGCATGCTAATGCACATATTGTCTGGGTGGTACTTTCGCAACTCTATGGGAGCTGTTATTGCCATCATACCCATCATTGCTGTATACTCAAACCTGTCTTGTGAGCTGGCAACCAATGACCAATGGAAGGACCGATTTTTCTGTTTTACAGTAATTGTTGCACTGCTTCATTTCTGTAATTTTACAATGCTCAGCGCCTGGGTCAAGTCGTTTTTGGTAACAGTGGCAGGAATCGTTCTTTTAATATTGCTCAGTGTCCGCTTTTGCCCACCAGAGGAATTTGTTCATGTTAAACCAATAGTCACCTTAATTGCCAATGCCACTTCTACAAGTCCAACTTATAAAGTCAACCAATCTACTCTGTCAGATCATTTGTTCTCCGGCGAGAATAATTTACGTTATGAAATTATACTAGACATTATCCTCCTCCTCCTCTTGATACTCTTTATAAGTAGAGAATTTGAAATCAGCTACAGACTAAGTTATTTTGGAAGTTCTCAATCTGAGAAACAGAGAGTTCAGATGATGGAAAACAAGGAGCAAGCTGAATGGTTGTTACACAATATTGTTCCAGAATATGTAACTGATGAAGTGAAGCAAACTTCAAGATATTCTAAAAATCATAAAGATATAGGTGTTATATTTGCTACCATTGTCAATTTCAATGACTTTTACGATGAGTCATATGAAGGAGGTCGAGAGTATTTGAGGGTTTTGAACGAGCTGTATAGCGATTTTGAGGATCTTTTGGATGAGCCACGTTTTAAGGACGTTGAAAAAATTAAAACAATCAGCAGCACTTTCATGGCTGCCTCAGGACTGAATCAGAAACATCGTCTATCAAATAAAGACCCGAATGCCCATCTATATGCTCTATTAGAGTTTGCGCAGGAACTTCAGAATAAAATTAAACTGTTCAATGATAGTATTTTTAACTTTGATTTTCAAATGAAAATAGGGTATAATTTCGGAGAAGTCACCGCAGGTGTTATTGGAACAACTAAGCTACTATACGATATCTGGGGAGATACTGTTAACATCGCTAGTCGTATGTACTCTACCGGAGAAAAGGATGAGATTCAAGTCCCAGAATCTACAGTAGAACGCTTGGGTGACAAATTTGTATTCGGAGAAGAAAGAAAAGTTACGGTGAAAGGAAAAGGGGAGATGAAAGTTTATTTTTTAATGAAGAAAAGAGACGGGGCAACATGGGAATAATACTATTGTTAATAGTTTATATTTATTGAGATGATAATGTGTTAAATATTTATTATGTTATTTATTAAACCATATTGTTGTAAATAATACTTGTATTACTATTAATGCAACTGTTTACATTTAATACTTTTTTGTCCTATTCACATTACTTACTTGTTGTACATTAACTTTACTAATCCTCTTAGGATTTTGTGAACAATAGTAGTTTTAGAGTATACACTGTATGTAGTTTTAGAGTATACACTGTATGTATAGATACTATGTAGATAAGTTCCTTGACTATGTAGATATATTAGAGACCAGAAATGTGTATTAAAATTACTTGGTAAGTAGTATTGCAGTTTATAAAGGAAACTATTAATTTTAATACAAATTTCTGTAATAAATTTATCAATTTTATTGTCAAGCATAAACTTTTCAAAACCATCAAATAATCAATTATGATTAAAAAAATTTTAATCAATGTCTTTGAATAAAAAAACCATGCTAGATTATCTGGTTGATAGTCTTCTGATATGTGTGTTTAAATGGCAAGAAGATACTGTGCCAACAAATAGATATTACTTACTTAAGCTGGAGGTTTTACGTCCGCTTCCACATAAGTGATATGGCAGACTAATAGATAGATATGACTGGTTACATTCATTTCAAGACACATTTCTGGTTACTTTATAAATTATTTTTTTTATTATTATTTTATAATATTTGTTAGTATTGCCTTAATGGTGATACATATCAGTTTTGAATAAGGCCTTTGTCACATAGCTGTTTCCATAACTCTTATTTGTAATGCAAGCTTAATATGATAAATGCAAGCATTGAAGCTTATTAGTCAACTTGGTAGTCTATTTTATAAAGATGGAACCTCTATGCTTTGGTCCGCGTACTAAGTATTTACAAGATGTTGATATTTTCAAACATTTATCCAGTGGGAGTCAACCCAACTGTCATAATTAACTCTTATTGTCATATAAACAAATACTAGTGTGAGAAGCTTGTCAAATTTCAACCTGTTATGGAGACATATAATCTTATTAAACTTCACTGTTGAATTTATATTTTAAATTTTTTAGAAGTTTAGCTTTTACTTCATCCACTTTTAACAGATGTGAAGTACAAGAGTTGCTTCCCTTATTTACCAGGCATGGAACATTATAGTGGGATTGCATACTCCGCACAGTGTTGTGTCTGATTAGAGGTAATCCAACTACACACTGCTACACACAGTGGATATTGTTGTGTTAAATTTTGATTGATCAGTAGTCCGTCTACCAACCAATCACGAGCTGCCAATATTGGACCAATTATGTTTACATAACGTATACGTCATGACTCACGATTTTATTATGCCTAATTAACCCGTGCATAGCAGAATACTGCAGTAAAACTAATTGCGTGACAAACGAGGCTATCAAGTCGAATGAAATGTAAACAATACTGTTTCGAAACGAACATTCTTTCACCGTTTTGAATACCTTAAATCACTGTCCAAAGTTTTAGGGAAGACCCAGATTAAACGAAGGACTGTCATGTTGCTGTACTAAAGTGATAGCTTTCATTGAACGGAAAGAATAGACACACTCCCGCATAAGTTCAAGAAACAGACGCTATTCCAGCAATGGTCAGAGAGGGATTTCTCGGGCCATTGCTTCAGGAATATGGTGGGATTGTTGTGTTGTAGTAGTTTTAAGATCCAAATCTATTTCCAAGTTTAAGTAATAATATTTTATAAGTGCTTTAGATTGAAATGTAGAATTTGCTAATGTAGAGAACTTTCTGGTGAAATATGGAATGAATTACTACTATTTTCAGTGAATTTGGCATATTACAAGAATCTCAAATTCAGCAATGGAGGCTTTTATTTATTGAGAAGTTATATTAAATATCAATAGATTCCAGGGAGTTAGAATCCTTGTTAAATAATGGTTATTGAACAATTAATAAAGGTTCATAATTTTTATAAATTGTTCTGATCCCTTTGTAGATTATTTGAAATAAAATGTGTTTAGACTAACAAAAAGCATGAAAATGTTAAAAGAATAAATGGTAAAACCATTATGATTGATTAAACTTTTGATGGAAATTTCATTAAATTGTAATATCTAAACCCATTTTTTCATATCAATATTTTAATTACATGAGCATATATCTGTATAATATTTCGTGTCAACTCATGTTTTGTACATAAATAAACTCATTCATAATTCTAAAAACCTAATATATTATATAATGTTTATGTTCTTTTTAATATATGTAATCTTATTTCATGTATCCTCGAAGAATTATTCATTCTCATATAATTTGTATACTTCTTTGAACAAGTGCTGTTTGTGTTAAAAACATTGTTCAAAAATAGGTCTGTTGTTGAATGTTAGCATCATTAGAATGTACGGTAAACCATTTTTAGAATATATATGTTCTGTATTATTGTAGACGTAACCGAAGTATATGCAATGGTTAGACCCATTTTCAGTGTGAAGGCCAAAAAAAGTACACAAAAGAGACAATTTTCAACTTGAATAGGAAGTTGTTTGGACTGTTGGCTAACTTTATTTGTAAATTCAACTTATTAATCTTGATAACAACATAGCCTACATTGGTGTCTATAAAGTTTTTCTAGAAACTGAGTAAATAGTATGTTGACTACGGGGATTGAAAAGAGTTACTGTGTATTTTCGTTGTCACATTATTTCTTTTTTGATTTGTTACAATTAACAAACAGCTTTTCAATATATATATACACACATATTGTAAATATACACATAGATATAGTATATGTACAGTTTAAATAAAATAATATTACTTATATTGGTGCAAACTTTTATTACTTATAGCACCGTCCTTTTACTTTTAATCTCTCAATGTTGAAAGTTTTTACTGTATTTTCTTGTAAATAGATGTTATGTACTGGTCTCCAATCTCCTAGAAATTCCAAGTTAAACTAAGTTAAACCATTTTACCATCAATAATAGTTTCTTAATGACTAATTTGTTCTAGTAGATGAATTATTGTTATAAATGTTTTATCCAACGGATAAAGTAAAACAAGGACAGAAGAGGTTTTCAAAGGAATTGAAAGTATTTGTTTACAAGTGAATTATTTATTACTGAAAGATGCATTATGTAACAGCTAAATCTATTAATGCAGATCTTTTGTTTGGCCTCACGATTGCTAGTGAATGATTTAATTAAAAAATGGTTAATCGAGACTGTTTATTATCATAACAAACAACAGAAGAAATGATAAATAAGAATTAAATAATTTGTCTGAAATTTTAAACATATTCCTTTTTCATTATCTATTTTTTAACTGTTAGAGTGAGAACTGTCAGCTCTTTATCTAAATCTTACATAATGCATCTTTAAACAAAACCATCCCACATTTACACAAATCTTTTACAATTTTGCATATTGTTAACAATATTAGTTTGCATAATAGTAAACTGATAAAAGTGTTTGACTTTGTGAAATATACGGTGCAAAGAGTTTGGTTCCATTTATCTGATTAATATTCAGGTTTGCACTATATTCACTTTTGTACATTTGTTATAGAATTAGATATTGTTGTGTATGCATTTAGTTATAAAAAAATAATCTTCATTTATCATTTTGAAAGCATTAAAATAACATCAACCAATAATTTACAATAGAACATGGGAGGCTGTCACCATTATGCTGTGTTCAGTATCGTCAAAAAAAAAATATCAAATTTAGAATATCAAATTTTGTCTGAGCATTAAATATATTTTAAGAAAATGTTTCGTTTTTGAAATGAAAACTGACAGCTGCATTTCATTGGATGTCTTAAGTCAATGTGCAGTGTTAAGATATATCAGTAACCGATTTTGTGCTCCATTGTTGACAATAACACACCAATCAGCCCAATTTAATACTTTATTTTACCTAAATCAATGGGTTTAGCTCTCTTTAATTTAAAACTTTAAGAGTGGATTTTATACTAATATATACTAGTAACTGATTGTTATTGAATGTTATATATTAATCATTGAAATTATTCTATTAAATGTTGTTCTTAAAACCTATAATATTAGTACAAAACCAACTATTTTATACTATATAGAATATTATTTATTGTAAAATATTTTATTATAGTTTAATCAACATTATTATTACACCCATAGATAAATTAAATGTTATACTTGATACTACTATATTTAACACCTTTTGTTGTCAGCTTTTTGTCATATTTAACCTTAAATACAGAATTATTTCCTTTTTGTCGTCAAAGTTAAATTATACATGAAGACACCGGGTGTAAAAACAACCTTCATAAAAAAAGGGCCAAATTGTATGAAAAAGATAAAATCTTAAATAACCACAAGTTATATTCTGGCATGTTGGGGCATGAATTGGAGAAGGTATTGTAATATTCTAATGAATTGTATACATTTTTCCTTTGAAAGCTTTCAGATTATTTAATTAAAATTGTGATGGTTTGAATTCTGGTGAAATTTTTTACTAACATAATAGCACTAGTGTCAGAAATACACACTTTTTAAGAGCTAATTTATAGTTTTATCCACCATCTCTGTAGAAACCATTGATTTTATTATTTTTTGTGTATGTTTGTAGTAAATATATAATATTATGTTTTTGTTTTATTAGCTTGTTGTTAGCCTCTCCTGTCTTTAAATTGCTCAAGTAAAAGCCAGTTGGCAAAGTTTTTTTTGTGTTTTTCTTGCAATTTTCTTATTCCAGAAAGTAGTCTTGTGCTAGGTTGGGTGAAGCACCCTTCCCTTTCAGTCCACCAGAAGGTGCTTTCCACAAGAATATGAGATAAAAGATTAAGCTCTTGAATCATGTCCATTCCCCAGCCAGTCTAATTAAAACCATAGCAACATTTTGTTACACTTTATCTGGACTATAAGATATTCATTTATGGGTGCATTCTGTAATTGGTTGAATAGAGATCAGCCATAAAATTTTAAAATGGAACTCTGCCCATGACCTTGATGTTCAAACAAAAAATGTGATATCAGCTTTGATCGTTTGCAGAACATTTATATTAATTTCATGCATGCATTAATTTTAAGACTTACAGACATGATGCAATCTTTTCTTGAGTATATCCTGATGTTTGTAGATAACTAATTTAGCATGAGACAATCTGAGCAAGGGTCCCCAAACTACTCTTCAAGTCCATCCCAGCTCCCTCTCATCTACAACAACATTCTGTGTGGAGGTCTGTTTAGGAGATGGATAGTACATCCTCAGCCCAGATCCATTCCTGTTCATACTGAAATTATTGCAAGGAGATCAGTGTCCGTATTCAAAGGTTTTCTAAAAGTTAAGTAAAAATACTTAATTTTTCCACTTAACTGACTGTATTACCTTAAATCGGTATTCAACGGTTGTATTTTTACATACACTTGGCTATGTGAAAAACTTAACTCCACACTTACACTTAAATTATGTAATACATTTGTCAAAAAGCATGAATTTTCAATTTATGGAATGCCCTCCACTGCCAAAAATCATAAATTTCTGACATTGCAAGCAAGTAATGCCCCCTTAAGAGCATCACTATACTCTATTAAATTCTTAATTCCGGTCACCAGGAAAATGTTTGTCGAGATAGTGTGCATTCTTTGCCGGAACAGCTGTTTTAATAAACCTTTCCAATAGATTACAATAAATAGTGGTATCATAATGATGAATATTGTAAACTTTAATTTGATAACAATATATCAGGAATAGAAAACAACATACTAGCAATACACAATGACCCTTGCCTTCAAGTTACCTATATTAAAGTAAAAGCTAGTTGTTAAGTGAGTATCTTAGTAAGATATCCTTTGAATACGGACCCAGGTATTGAGGGAACACATGCATTTGACACCAGGTAGGCCTACATCCTCGTTTGTTGGCCTATTGTATTGGAGCCAATAAAAAAAAAACTTAAACCTTTAGTTGAAGGAATAAAAAGCATACCTGTACATTTTGTGCAAATACATTGGTGAAATGAAACTATAATCTATTATCAGCTGATTTCTGTCAAAAATGTTGAACAGAGTTATTGCCCTTCACACAGGTAACCAAATGGCAATCCTGAGTAATAAAATCTTCATATCTGCCTACAGCATAGATCACATTTATCTGCAGAAATCAGTAATGGTTCCTGTAAACGAAATGATTCATACTACTTTATTACAAAATTTATCAATATTTCAACATCTCTAAATAGATGAGAAATACAAAGAAAAATTCAGAAACTTGACTTAATATAATGGCAAGTGGATAAATAGTTATCAGCAGAATCACCCTTCATCATGAGAATTACAAATTGTTAATGTCTCAACAAGCCAAACTGTTCACATATATCTCAACAAAAGTAAGGATAAACAATATTTACTATATTTGTTATCTGTATCAAGTTAACCATAATATATGTGAAGAATATGCTGGCTAATACAAAAGGATAACAGAATTATTATTACTTTATTTGCCTATGAGAAAATGGTACTGAAAATATAGCAGGGGCGGATCCAGAGGGAGGGTTTGGGGGGTCCCCCCCCCCTTAAGCTACTCTGTTTAAAAAGCTCAATTTGTATGTATGCCTATGTAATTTAGAGACGATAATGGCAGATCAGTATAAAAATGATTTCTCTGTTTAAAAAGCTCAATTTGTATGAATGCCTATGTCATTTAGTGACGATGATGGCAGATTTCCGTGACAGAAACTTGGCAAACCCCCTCCTGCAAAAATTCCTGGATCCGCCCCTGTATAGTTAGCCCACAGACATTGTAAGTAAAACATAAAGTTAATAACAAGTGAACAGTGCCAGTTTTGCTGTGGAACAGGATTTAACATACTATTTGTCTGCACCAAGACGGGTGTTAACAGTCCATATGTTATGAGGTACATTCTACATCTACAGCAGCATTTTCCACCTACTTTTCATTGCTAAGGGTTCTTTTACAGTTGTGGCCAAAAGAATAGGACCACGCTTGAAAAAGGTTGGATTTCTTACTTGGTCTATAAATTCATTTGATCATATATCTGCCACCTGAAGGCCGATTTGCACAAATGAGGTATCGATGGATAGGTTATGTGAAGTATGTTCATTACACATGCACATGCATGTTTGAACGATGACATCATCATGGCTATGACGTCATCAACGACGCCCTAAATTGGAGCGGAAGCAGACACCTTTTAATGCCAACGCCGGGAGACACATGAAGTATTGACTTCTGATCATTACCGATGTTAGTTTGCATGTTAACTAATCATTTAGAAATGAAATAAATGGTCCTTGATCGAATGTTATCTCAGTTTGGTAATAATTTTCTACCACCATCCCAATGTTGCTAGCTGCTACATCATCAGTACACTGTCATGACGTCGTGATGACGTCATCGTTTAAACATGCATGTGCATGCATAATGAACATACTTCACATATAACCTATCCATTGATACCTCATTTGTGAAAATCGGCCTTCAGGTGGCAGAGATATGATCAAATTAATTTAGACGGAAGAAATCCAACCATTTTCAAGTGTGGTCCTATTCTTTTGGCCACGACTGTACATGTAGGCTACACCATCTGATGATGTTCCTTACCAGGCCCTCCTTCCTGCACCATATTCACTGTATTAGTCTTTTTTGAAAATTAAAGTAGGCCTACTGGTAGCTTTTATTGTCTATAGCAGTGATTCACAAAGTGTGTGCCCTGCCTGTGACATTCTAGCAGGCAAGATTTGCCCACATTTTGCAATAGATAGCTAGAGAACAAGCTCAAAACAAAAGCAATTTTTTGTACAATACAGGGCCATAATCCAGAAAGTTATGTTCTGAATGTGCAAATATCAAAAGGAGATCAGATCCTTGGGATATAAACATGTTTTAATTTTGCATCTAAATCGGATAAAAATTGTGGCTTGTAGAGAATACACAACTTTTGTATTACATACTTTTACACAATTTGTGTACAAAGAGTGGCAATTTCATTTTGATTTTCCACGAAATTCAAATTCAACCTTCATTATGGTGGAATGGTGATATATATAAATGTTTTTCAAAATCGGGAAATAATTTAAGCCTCTAGAGAATCCACAAGATAAAAATGTGATTTTTTGAAGAATCAGGGGCTATAATCCAGAGAGAGAGAGAGAGAGAGAGAGAGAGGGGTTTAACGTTCACTCAACACAAACTAGATCATTTCGGGACAAACATATGGTTTAATTTTATTTTCGCTTGTGCATAGGGGTCTTTAGCAGTGGGAGGAAACCGGAGTGCCCAGAGGAAACCCACGAGGTTGAGAAGGCGGCCCTCTCCATGCCACATACGCTCACACCAGGACTCAAAACCACAGCCGCAAGCCAGAGGTAACCGGCCAGCTAGAGATAGAGAGAGAGACACTCTAGTTCACTAGGCCATCCCAACCCCCAGGCTATCATCCAGGAAGTTACACTATTTGCTATAATTCAGGAAGTTACGATCGGATATGTGCAAATACTGAAAGGAACCAATATCTTCGGGATGTAAATATGCTTTTCAAGTGTCATCAAAATTCGATCAAACTTATGACCTCCAGAAGGTCCACATCCTTGATATACCAGATGTTTATACTATTTGGGTAGGAGTTGCGGCCATTTTGTCTGTCAGTTTTGGTCCAATGTTCACGAAACTTTCACTTAACTAACATTATTGTGCAATAGTGACATATTCACACGTTTTTATTTAAGTGGATAATAACTGTGACCTCTAGAGGGACCACAAGCTAAAAGCTTGATTTTTCGTATAATTAGGAGCCATATAAGTCATGAAGTTACAATCCCAGGTGCCCGAATATGGACAGGAACCAAGATCTTTGAGTTATAAACATGCATTTCAAGTTTTATCAAAATTGGGGTGAAAATTGTGGCGTCTAGCATGTCCACAAGCTAAAAACGTGATTTTACGTACAATCAGGGGCCATAATCAATGAAGTTATGGTCCCATATATGACAATATCGAAAGGAACAAAGATCGTCTGGAGATAGACTATATTTCAAGCTTTGTCAAAATCGGATAAAAGTTGTGACCTTTTGTACCACCTCTATTAGACATGTGTTCTCTAATATAGTATCGTATAATAATGATTATACTAATACTGCATGTGTTGTCCCTTTAATGTATGGTTGTATGTGTGATGTGTGAGAAAGTGGAAACTCCAGGAAGTCAGTTAACTTGTGGTTGTCATTATGGGAGGCCATAGCATTGTGTTGAAATAGTTGTGATCATAGTTAATTGAAATAAACTCTTTTACAACTTATGTTGTTGTTTTCGTGTTTCACGTTGGCTTCCACCGGAGGTAATATCGCAGACAAATTGTCTTATTTTCACTTTTATTATTTTAGTGCACATGCATGGGTCTTTCCTGTTGATGGAAACTACCCGGGTTAACCCACGAGGCTAAGAAGGCGCCCCCCCATCTCCAAGCCACATTCGCTCACACCACGGATCAAAACCACAACTGCCAGCTAGAGGTCAACATGTGACACTCTAGACCACTAGACCATCCCAATCCCCATACAACTCATACTTCTGTCATCCAATTTATACAAATTATACATTCATTCTCTAATATACATTATATCACATTTCATATACTTTATATCACCTCTAATATACATTATATTGCCTTTAATATACTTTATATCACCTCTAATATACTTTATATCATCTCTTGTAAACAGATTAAACCACAGACCCCATTTCGTTTTGTTTTTATAGTTTAAAATATTTTATTTGTCTTTGCTACACCAGGATCTGGAAGAGTTTTTATCATCTACATGTTCTTGATGATGTGAGGGATTAGTCAATGAAACGGTCTGTTACGGTGAGTTCTTGCCCTTGTGATGCACACAAGAAACATCAACGCTGATTGTATAATCAATTTCTGACATCATAGGGTCAAAATCCCCTCGTTTGACCCCTCACATGAACTCCCACTATAACTTGTTAAGTCTTCATGTAGTGTAGGGCATCGAAAGTATGATAACACAAAATGAAATAAAGATCTGTATTTTAATCAGATTGCACCCCTAATAAACATTTATTCCTAATACACTGTATATCACCTGTAATATACTTTATATCACCTCTAATACACAGACATATATTTGTGGGGTTGGAAGGCCGAATGGTTAGCATGTGGGTGCTGTATAATAAAGCCTGTCGTTGAGTCAACTCGCGTGGTTTCAAATCCCTGGTTATACATGACAAGTAGGAGGGTCTGCTGTCCAACCTTGTGGATTTTCTTCGGGTCCTTCCAGTTTCTTCCCACTGCTAAAGACCCCTACGCACACAACCGAATTATTGAAATAAAATTAAACCATATGTTAGTCTAGAAATGACCTTGTTTGTGTCGAGGGGACATTGAACCCCATTTCTCTCTCTCTCTCTCTAATATATTCTATATCACCTGTAATATACTTTATGTACACGTAATACACATAGAATATTTAATATACTTTATATCACCTATAATAGACATGTATTCTCTAACAATATACTTTATATCATCTCTAATACCCATAGACTCTTTAATATAGTTTATATCATCTCTAATACACAAAGATTCTCTAATACACAAAGATTCTCTGATATACTTGATAGCCTCTGTAATGCACCAAAATTATCTTAAATGACTTATACATTGTATTACCTCTAATATATATATATTCTCAAATATACTTTATATCACCTATTATATACTCTATATCACCTGTTATATACATATATTCTTGATATCACCTCTAATATACTTGACATCCCCTCTAATATACTTGACATCCCCTCTCATATACTTCTATCACCTCTAATATATACTTTATAGAGAGAGAGGGAAATGGGGTTTAACTTCCACTCAACACAAACTAAGTAATTTGGGGACTAAGATATGGTTCAATTTCATTTCCATAATCCGCTCGAAGGAAACCAGAGAACTCAAAGAGAGAGAGAAATGGGTTTAACGTCCACTCGACACAAACTAGGTTATTTCGGGACTAACATATTGTTTAATTTTATTTCAGCAATTCGCTTGTGCGTAGGGGTCTTTAGTAGTGAGAGGAAACCCACAAGGTTGAGAAGGCACCTCTATCTCCATGCCATATACGCTCACACCGGGGATCGAAACCACAGCGGCAAGCCAGAGGTGACAGGCCAGCTAGAGGTCGAAGCACAGCACGTTAGACCACTAGGCCACCCCAAACCCCGCGCGAACTCAAAGAAAACCCACGAAGGTTGGACAGGTGACCTACTCCTTGTCACGTACATGTGAGAAATTAAAACTATGTCTCTTGACTCAATGACAGACCTTATCAAGCAACACACACGAGTCAACCCTTCGGCCACCCAACCCCCATTATACTTTATATCTTCCCTAATATACTTTATGAAATGAAATGGGGGATGTGAAATAGCTTTATCTAACGTCCCCTACCACTGAGGTGATATAATGGGGTTTAACGTTCTACTTACTCTTTATATCACCTATAATACACATATCTTCTCTAATATACTTTATATCACGGGTAATGCACATATCTTCTCTATACCACATGTAATACACATTATTCTCTTACATATTTTATATCACCTCTAATACACATACACTCTATGCATGCCTAATACACAACATACATCAATATATTTTCTTATTGGGTCCTGTATGAAAGCCTAACATGCACTGGGATATGTTACAATATGAACATTGGGTAATATTTTGTATTTTATCAAATTAATGTGCATTTATAAGATAAAATATATACTGAAATAAACATTGGGCATTTGCAGAAAGTAAGATGTTCAGATCATTTCATTTCATTTTGTAAATGTAAAGTGGCCTATTTTATTGGTTTAAGTAAATAAATACCTATAATATATATTAAAATTCTCAGTACTAGAAGTTGTTACTTTTTTTATCTAGTATCAGAAATGAACTTGTGTCCTACTGTTTTGTTCCATCCAAGCTAATGAATAAGGCAGACACCATGCAGTGTTGTAAAGGGAAATTCTACCTGTACAGCAACACCATGGACTATATAGGGCTACCTCGTAACCTCGAGTTCCAACTGTCTGAGATGGAATCTGCATAATTGAAATATTTTCTAAAATAGACTAACTATACATTTATTTTACTTTAATTTATGGTCATGCATGCATTCTTTTCAAAGCAAAATATGTGAGTAGGTCTACTTTTGAAAATGCATTATGCAAGAGGTCTTTTTTTTAGGCCTGAAATGTTATATACACTAATAAAACTAGATAATCAATTCTTAAATTGTTAATTAACGTGATTAGCAGTAACAATATAATTGAGTCTACAGTGATTTTTAAAATATGGTTTTCTTGGCTTAGACTGAGAGTGAAGCACTGTGACTGAAATTTTTTCAGCATATTCCCTTTACATTACTGGTATGTAGTTTTTAACTATCAGCCTATAGTGAGAACTATCAGCTATTCATAGAATCTTCCATAAAGTAGGCTATCTTTGAAGGGGAAAAGGTGAAAAAAAGAGACTATATTATATATTGCACGGCTGCAGAGCAAGGCCATGTTTCTCGAAATCTTAACTGAAGATAAAATCCTAATTTTAGTAGATACTTCCATTCTGATTGGCTAAGCACTACAATCAATTAATAGGCTGTTATCCAATCAAATTACTAAAATTTTGAATTTATCTTACTATTTTGTGAAACTGCCCCCAGACTTGCATAATTTTTTCCTGAAAATATGTGAATATTTTCCAGAGAAATTGTATGCACAGCTAGTGGCATATAGCTGAAGTTAATGCCACCCAGAGTTTGCCCCTCATGAAAAACACAGCACAATAGTTATTCACATGTCATGCCATGTTTTCTAGGAAAAATAAAATTATGTTGGTGGTCTTATATAAATATTGTTTAACTGTCTCAGATAGAACAACAGTTAATTGTCATCTCCTCTCTACCTGTCCCCAAAAAACTTGGATGCCTTTAATAGATCACCGTTCGCACTAACCCCACAAACAGTGAGTCTACTAATACAAATAAAATGCAAAGTGGAATAAAAAAATTTTGATTAAAATAAAATTCGGTAATTCATCTGTCAATTAACTTCTGTGTCTACTAGAATTCTGAGATTCTAACATATATTAAAAAAGGTTTGTTTTTTTTAAATTAAACTCTTGTTACTAAATTTATAAAAGTTTTCATTATTCTTATGGTACTTCTATTTACAATGTCAACTGTGAGCAACAAAGCTAATGGACCTGAATATCATGCTTAAATTGCAAACTGAACATTTTGGAATGCAATTGTTCCTGTTTTATTTCTCTAAAAAAAAAGTTTGACAATTGAAAATAAATGCAAGAAAAGTTTCGTAAAAGCTTAAAAAATCATATTAAACAAGAATCTAATGCTTTAACAAAATTATGCATTTGGAAAAAATTATATGCTCTATTCTGTGGGTCCCGAAATTGTGTTTTTGACTTGAATTTACAAGAAAGTAACTATTATTTAACGGCCGTCTCTCGCCAGGTAACTTCGATGCTCCAACGTCTGATATCAAGCCCGCAAATAGAAATAAATTGTTAAATCGGGTATTTCCGACAAATTTTATTTCCTTCCCAGAGTGCAACTGTCGGAATGTTCCGGACCCGTTGTCACATGACCATGCAGCAAAGCGACCAATCTACACCCCACTTTATTACCACGTGACGCGTTAATTTCCTGAATAATCAATTTTCGACGCAATTTACCCTACTCGGGAGATTCCGTTAATTTCTGTGACAAGCGTAAAACTTTCATCAACAGCCGCCATCTTATAATTTCAGCCAAACTCAATCGTCGGAATTAAAAGCCTTTTGATTGGTTTTATTCGATTCTTTGGGATAGTTATCCAGGTATATGTTTCATTTGTATATCGGAGTATAAGATTACA
The DNA here is from genome assembly GCA_036850965.1 of Patella caerulea. Taxonomy (NCBI): domain Eukaryota; kingdom Metazoa; phylum Mollusca; class Gastropoda; family Patellidae; genus Patella; species Patella caerulea. Next base: position 24,056,598 of record JAZGQO010000011.1, read on the forward strand.
TCGAACTGGCTTGGAATGTTGAGATGAAATGGACAATGGTGAGACAAAAATTTCAATTGTGAGCCGCTTTGTGCTCGCTAACATGGAGTAGCGAACGTAATTTTTGTTGAAGCTATTTTAAAGATGTTTCTAATCAGGGTCATGGAATGGGTAGCAACTCAAGCTTTGTCTTTTTCTTTGTTGCATACTCAAATTTAAAATTTATTGATTTTGATTTTTTGGAACGATCAGCCGGATAAATCATCCAAGGCGTCGGATCAAACATGGCTGACCAGCTTGTGGATGGGCCACCAGCGGCTAAAAGACAGAAAACGGCTTCTAATTCGCCGATGCGAACACCCAGCGACAGTGGAGGTAATTATATATTTTTATCAATTAAATGAGTAAATTAAAAGCTGCATTTCAAGGCATAGAAAGCACCATAGCCTGCTGCATTTATCAAAACATTGTGGATGCTTTGACACTTTGGCTGGCAGTGTAGTGTAATCTACACAAGTCACTGCCATGCCTGGCGAATGAAAAACTGTCATGTTGATATTGACTTCTTAGCACAGAGCCATGCACTCAGGTGTAAATTATTGCAATTATTAGAAGAGATGCATTGCTAACATCTGTGAATGCATAGTATTGAGCATAAATTAATTGTTGAATTAAAGAGCATGTTTTGTGGTCTGGATTTCTAGTAAATTTACTAAATTTCATTCATGAAATTGACACTTAATTTTTGTTAGATCTTAAAATATTGGCTATGTTTATACAATCTCTATTTTATTTTTGCTCCATTTTGTTTTAACTCTTATGAAAAATAACCGAAATTTTTTGCTACTTCAGTACAATAGGCCTCCTTTCTACTATAAGCTTCCAATAATAAGTTAATAATGTAAATCCTTCAATCAATGATGATATTTAAACTTTAATATAATACAGTTAGAATATTTTGTCTCAAGAATAAAAAAAATACAGAATGTCGTTGCAAATTATAAAATATTCTTACAACAATTTCTTAAATACCCCGGTAATTTAAGCTACAATATCCAACTCAATCCGAGAGTAAGTGCCAATGAAATGACATTATTTGAAAGGTACTGGTAGGCTTATTGCTAAATGGGGGGCATTGGTTGACATGGAACATGCAGTAAACAGCGGTTAATGTTAAGTTTGTCTAGTATTTATTAAGAATTTTCTATGGCTTCTTTAAGAACTTTTTTGGTGGGGGTGGAGAGATTTTAGTTATCAATTACAATATAAATAGTCTACTCAAAATAATTTTTGTTTTCCAGATTTCAGCCTAGTAAATAGTTTGTTAGCTATAGCAGGGGACTTGCCAGATGAGTTGATGAACAATGGAGGCCAGAGTACATCAAATGATCTTATTGGGGCTGGCACAAGCATGCATGGTTCAATGGATAATAATCCTCAAAATCACCAGGAATTGTCACAGTTATTGTCAAGTTCCAACCAAACTCACAAAATTGGATCATCTATCAACAGTATTCCTAGTCAACCTCATAACATTGGTCAGAATCGAAGTCCTAGTGTAGGTCCAGTTGCTGGAGCAATGAACAATTCTAATGCCTACATGAATGCTGTTAAGAGTCCTCATTCAAATATGGGATCCCCATCTCATGGTGGATTAAACAAAGGCGCTCAACAACATATTGTTTCTGATTCTATGATGCTAGGTAATAATGTCAATGTTTATAGTGTGGCACAGAGTTCAATGGGACCTATGGGTGCAGGTAATGGAATTGGTTCCATGAATATGAAACCTAACCAACAGCAGCTGATGTCTGGCATGAATAATGTCAACATGAACCAGCTATCGAATCAGTTATTAAATGGACCTCAATATGGTGCAAGTAGTGTTGGTCAGAATAGAAATATACCTGTGTCAGCTATGAACAATGCCAATCACATGTCAATGCCACAAGGAAACGGAATGTCCATGTCTCAATTGGGTGGTCATCAGAATGTGGGTCATCCAATGAATGCCAATCAAGTGCAAGTTCAACAACAAATGAAGGTAAGAGTTTTGATGGTCTTGGATGTTTTCTTATTTCAATGCAGAAATTACTTTAAAATGTAGATATTTGTCTCAGTGATTTCTTTGGTTCATCCTCTTTTTAGATAGGTTTCTGAAATTTTAGAATTATTCCTTATTGGTTTTCGAGGTGTAAAGTGTGCGAAATATTTTAAAGCTCTATGTTGACCAGTACCTTGATTTGATCATAATTATCTTACTCTTAGGGCACATGACAAAAAATTGCATACTATGATTGATTTCCTAAGTGAAAAAAAAAACCAGAGCATGTCATTGCTATTTCTAAAAAAAACATATTTAACGTAATTGAGGGGGATGGTACATTGGAAATCACTGTCACTTAGTTCATTTCATAGCTTATTAATATTTTGTGGTTTGGAATAAGGCTTTTCTTTTGGAGGGTTCCATAATATTTTATTTAGATTGATTAAAGAGGCTTTGCTGCAATTGTGATTTGAGGATATTTTTGGACTAAAAACATTTTCAAACTAATTTATCTAGGGAGAGTTTACTTTAAAACATCCGTTTACCATAAATTCTTGGACTATCCCCTGTCACCTTTTCTTTAGTTTTATTCACAGACTACTGGATGTTTTAAGTCTCACAATTTTCTCACATATGTTTGACCAACATGTATCGTTTTAAAAAAGTGCTCCTTACTTCACTCGAGCAGGCCAGATGCCAGTTCCTGACACCATTACTTTTAGTCGACTGTATGGCGCCGATGGGTGGTTTCTACAAATCCAATATTTGTGTTTCTTTTGGAGATGACAATCTTCCCACATTGAAATTGATGTGTGTAAAAAAAAATAGTGCGGGAATTAAGAAAATGAAATTTTAGTTTTTATTAGTGCTTTGGAGATCGTTGTGGGATGGTAAAAATAATTTTTGGGTTCACTATCACATTTACACCATAGACATTATTCAAATTTGAAACAAATCTCACAGTAACAGTACTCTTTAGGGAGTCTTGGGTTAGCGTACATGTATCTTAATATTTTTTTTACTTGAACATGCATTATGCAAGAGCTAAATCTGCCTATTGCAGGTCTTTCTTACATAATTTAGAAATATTATTTTATTTCTGAATATTAGTTTAAATCAGAAAAACAAAATTGCATCTAACCTACTACATATTTTAATCTGTATATTGACTTGATTTTTATTCATAACATGTGACTAGACTTAACATTTTGTCTTGAAATTAGAGAATCTATTTGTGTTAATTACTGACTTGCAATGTGTACATTATTGGCTTCATAAGCTTATTTTAACAGTATAATGCTAAATGCTAGCCATGAGCACCTTTAAATGTAGATTTGCACTACCAGTAGTTGTACATGTACTAGTTAAGTTAGTTTGTAGTGAAATGTTAGTATACTTGTAGATTTATGGCTTTGGCTATTGTAGGGACCTCTTCCACCTGGACTTGGTGGTGGTGCTGGTGTGGGTTTTACCAACTATAATCCTCAGGCCCATACTGGCCTTCCTTCGTCCACTGCTACCTTCAGCACATCACTCCCAAATACACTGACTTCAGTCTCTCTACCTATGGCTTCACCTCCTCTTAACTTACCAGTCAGTGCTAACAGCGGTGTAAGTATTTCTCACAACTTATTTTATTACAGTACTTGGATGTTTTACTGACAACTGACAGCTCTCTACCAATATAATGGCCTAATGCATATGATGTCTGAATTATAACATCTTTTAACTTTTATCAGTAGCAATTTGTATTCAATGGCGTTAGTTTTGATTTGCTTAAATTAAAATGGTTACTATGTTTTATTAGTACTCTATAAAGGCTGGACAGAGCATAGTTTTCAATAGCACGGTATCGTTTTTCTTAGCTGTAACTTTCATTGGTAGACCTTACTTACAGTACACTACAGGGCCGCAACGATAAACTAACCTCTAGAAACAATGTGTCACTATTTTTATACGCCCACATTGTCATCTGGGCGTTTATTGCCCATGCCCCAGTCCGTCCGTCCACTATTTGTTTGTTGACAACTCTACAGGTCACAATTCTTGTCCTATTTTAACGAAATTTGAAATATAGTTTATCTCAAAAAAATATCTGTTCTCTCAACCATGGTTTAACCTTGCGGACACTCTACAGACCGCAGTTTTTAACCGATAAAACTTGAAATGTGTCTTGTCACATATCGAAATATACCAAAAATTACATTTTTAGCATGGTGTCGCATTGGTGATTAAGTTTGAATTTCGTGAAAATCGGACTAAAAATACCAGACCAAATAATGTTAAAGTATGTAATATCAAGGTTGTGGACGCTCTACAGGTCACAATTTTTACCCAGTTTCTGTGGAACTTAACACATGTGTTTATGTCCAAAAGATCTCTTTTTCTTCCCTCGATATTCATGCATATTGGATTGTAACTTCCTGGATTTCGACTCCTGATTGTAATAAAAATGCAGTTTTGGGCTGTCTCTGGATTGTGCAGTCAATACCATTCTGGCCAGTCGATTACAATTTTTTAGAAGCCCAAACCCAATTTAATTTCACTGGCCCAAAATTTCAAATTTCTTTATTCTCTGGAATACAAATATAACATCTTCTTTAAGTGTCATTTAGTAATTGAACAGTAGCCCAATAACACTATTTATGGATTAACAATTACTGGTTTATTATTATTAACATGCAACTTTTCGACGATGATACTCTCGTCTTTATTTTATCAAGCTTGATAAAGACTAGAGTATCCACAGGTATCTTTCCTTCATAGCGATCGCAACGTTAACTCACCTGTCACTCTCAGTTATTGAAAACCAATCATATCACACATTATTATTCATACATGTAGGTTCACATGTAGATATCGTATAATCGGAAGTCAGTGAATCTGCTTTGCCTCTGTCACCAGGCTCTGTGACTAGATGATCTGTACAATTCTATAATTTTTGAATTTCACCAAGTATCATAGTACCAAACTAACATTCTTAATTGAATACTTCAGTGTTGAGAAAATTTAGATTTTAGAATGTTGGTAATAAAATTTAATGTGAGAACAAGACTTGCTAACTCTGGCTGTGCATTGAAAATAAATTGCATGTACATGTATGTACCTTATTGCGCAGGACGTGTTACGGCCCTCTAAAATTCCTTTCTCAAGCTACAAATTATATTTACATCAAATATATTTCCGCCTAATTATTTGATTTTATAAAATATTTCTACTAAATTATGTGACCCCGTAAAGGAAAATCGTTTTTCCCCATATTTTAAGAAAATGACATATATTTATCTTTTTTTTCCCGGGTAATTTACAAAAAAAACCACCCCACATACAATTGGAATAAAAATAATTGATAGTTTCAAAATTTAATTTTTTTTTTTAGCTTGTTTTCTGTCCATCTATTGCATAATGTGGGCATATTTTGCATGATGGTAACTGCTTGTTTTTTTCCAAGGTTACTTAAAAATTAAAAAAGCTAATACATGTACATGTACATGATATTAAATTCATCACATGTCACTTTATTATTATCCACAACTTTTCCTTTTAATCCAAGAATGTTCCCATATCCGTGATTTGTGGTTTGCTGGAGGCGAATGTTGTATCGCTGAAGGCCATCTTTCCTCCTTGTCACTTAAAAAAAAGGGGACCTATTCTGCTTGATAGTTGAATATCGTAAGAAAATGACTGTTAAAGAATTCCTGTACAGTGTTTACCAGTTGTACATAGTACAGAACTTCAAGTACAGTGTACAGGACACCTGTACAGTGTTTACCCAACTGTACGTAGTACAGAATTTCAATCAAGTACCGTGAACCAAACCGTGGCATATAAAACTGCCTCGTTGGGCCCAAGACTACACTAATATGGCCTGACTCTCCAGCATCTGTTTTTATACGCCCATATTGAAATGTGGTGGTATATTGTCGTCGCCCCCGTCCCTCTGTCGGCCCGTCCGTCCGTCTAGAGGCTCAAGTTAATATCCGATTGACTTTAAATTTATAAACAGTGTTAAAGGTCATGAGAGGAAGAAGGCTATTGTTTTTCAGCGATTTCTGATAACTACCAGAGTTATGGCCCTTGATCACTTCAAAAAATCTTGTGGCGCTCTAGAGGCCAAAGTTAATATCCGATTGACTTTAAATTTATACACAGTGTTTAAATTAAGGTCATGAGACGAGGAAGCATTTTGATTTTCAGCGATTTCCAATAATTAGTGCCAGAGTTATGGCCCTTGTTCATTAAAAAAAATCTTGTGGATGCTCTAAAGACCAAAGTTAATATCCGATTGACTTTAAATTTATACACATTGTTTAAGGTATTAAGACGAAGAAGTCTATGATTTTCAGTGATTTCTGATAAATAGTTCCAGAGTTGTCGCCCTTGATCACTTCAAAAAATCTTGTGGACGCTCTAGAGGCCAATGTTAACTTTAAATTTATACACAGTGTTTAAGGTCATAAGACGAAGAAGCCTATTGATTTTCAGCGATTTCCGATGATTAGTTCCAGAGTTATGGCCCTTGATCACTTCAAAAAATCTAGTGGATGCTCTAGAGGCCAAAGTTAATATCCGATTGACTTAAAATTCATACACAGTGTTTAAGGTCATAAGACGAAGATGTCTATTGATGTTCATCGATTTCCGATAATTAGTACCAGAGTTATGGCCCTTGATCACTTAATAAAATCTTGTGGGTGCTCTAGAGGCCAAACTTAATAAGCGATTGACTTCAGATTGATACACAGGGTTTAAGGTGTCGAAACGAACAAATATTTTGATTTTCAATGAATTTTGATAATTGAACAGCTAAATCCATCATGTTAAATGTTTCCTATACTAATTGTTAGTGTGGGGCAAAACTTTATAAGAAGCAAACAAATTCTAATGATTTTCTGATAATTACATAATGAGTTGTTACTCTTAATCAGATTTTAGTGTATTATAAATGTTTCATTACCGAAAAAAGTAAAAATATGCGACAACTCTTGTTGACTGCCCGGACGATTTAGCTGCTGTTGGCGTATGTTTCATTGCCTGGCAACCTATCTTTTTGTTTAATGTTATTCCTAGTTAAAAAAAAAACACTCTATATATATACTGTATTATGTGTAAATCTTCACTTGGAATGAATTAGAAGCATTTGGCTTATTTAAGTACGGATTGTGAACGATAATTACAAGATTTGAGGTTTCTTCATGCAATCTCTAGTACAAGTTATTGTACCTGTTTGTACACTGAATGACATTAATATTACACATTTTATGAATGGAGTGCTTTTATAGTCCAATTACTGATCTAGTAGTATTGATTTGTGATAAGGATACAACTTTGTAAGCCTATACATGCTCACTTGTCCATTTAAAATTGTTTTCCTGGGTACAAACTGGGTGATTTGATGATATATTAGGACTAAAAAAACATTTCAAACTAATTAATTTATCATAATTTTGCTTCAAATCCTTCTCAAAACACTGTAATTCCAAAGTATTCCCCGCTATGAAAATCAATCAAAAGAGGCCATGTTTGCATCAGGGGATTACCCTTCTCTGTCCCTCTAGTAGTATTGATTTGTGATAAGGATACAACTTTGTAAGCCTATACATGCTCACTTGTCCATTTAAAATTGTTTTCCTGGGTACAAACTGGGTGATTTGATGATATATTAGGACTAAAAAAACATTTCAAACTAATTAATTTATCATAATTTTGCTTCAAATCCTTCTCAAAACACTGTAATTCCAAAGTATTCCCCGCTATGAAAATCAATCAAAAGAGGCCATGTTTGCATCAGGGGATTACCCTTCTCTGTCCCTATGGAAACCGCGGGCGGAGACAGGTGAGAATTCATTGCATATACAAGACGTTGTTGTCTGTAATCGCTGACTATTTATTACAAATATCGAATTCTAATTAAATTATCGGATTATCCACTGCCTGCGTCTTTTCCCGTGATTTTTAGTGTTGTAGGTCTAACTCTTTATAGAGTTTATAAACATGTACACAAAGCACTCAATGTACTCATGCATCCTTCGACGTCACACGTGGGTATAGCCCCAATCGTCGGGCTGTCGATTACAGGAACCCTTACATGTACATTTTTGTCCTGTATACGCTCAATGGGTGTTTTTCAGGGAATCCAATATTGGATATCTCTACTTTCCATATATACCAAAATTGCCATACTTTTATTGGCAGTAACCACCAGATAAATACTTTGCTGGGAACCCATCTTTAACTGCTTACGTTGCAGTATACAAATTAATTAAAAACAGTAAAACTTATAGCGTTTTATTTGTAGTCTTCTCTTTATTATCACCTTTCAAACTTAAAATCTTTGTAACCAAAGCTTTTTAGTTACACTTAGTTTAATCCCCTAATAATTCAAAAGAGATCGTACATTTTCTATTTCAATGATTTTCAATTTGTTATTATTTTGATCATCTGATTTCAGACCGGACAGGCCCCTCAGGCTCCTGGACAAGGACGCTCAACAGAACAAGATAAAAGTAAACTTATTCAACAGCAGTTAGTGCTCCTGCTTCATGCTCATAAATGTCAGCGACGAGAAAATACAAATGGAGAGCAAGCTTGTACCTTACCTTATTGTCGTACGATGAAGAATGTGTTAAATCATATGACCACATGTACAGCTGGTAAATTATGTCAGGGTACGTATTTCAAGTCCAAAATCATCAAATCTGAATGAAAAACTAAATGAAAAATGTCTCTAGTCATTCAGACTATTGCCATATTATTTGACTTGCAAGATATAAAACCAACACAAAATGAAGGCAATAACAAGTTTCAACTTTTCATAAAGAAAAATGAATGCTGAATTCATCTTATAGAATTGAATAGTAATGTTAACAATCTATTTTTCAGTTGCACACTGTGCTTCATCTCGTCAAATTATTACTCACTGGAAAAATTGTACGAGAAATGATTGTCCTGTGTGTTTACCTTTAAAACACGCTTCTGACAGAAGAAATCCAGCAGGTTAGTGAAGATTTTCTGTATTGCTATTATTGGAATACATAAAAACCAAGAGTCTGAATTTGAGGACAGTTAATTTGAGTGTAAACTGTCAGGTTTTTATGTGCTAATGAATTGAAATTATTTCTTTCCAGCTGTTGGCAATATGCCTCCCAATTCTACAATGCCTGCACCTATAACTCACAATAATACAAGTGGGCCCGTAAGTGAAGTCACTATGAAGAGGGCTATAGATGCCTTGGGGTTAAGTAATCGTCCACAACAAATTGTTCCTGGAACCATACCTAGTGGTAAGTCATTTCCTCTCCCCAAAATTGCTTTAGTTTCAATTCATTGTTATATAATTGGGATTTATATTGGTTAAAGCAAACATATTTGAAAAGTGTCTCTTGTAAATTTCTAGCCTATGTATGGGAAAATCAGTTCTCAAGGAGGGGAAAATTATTTTTTGAATTACATATATTTCTATAATGATGGTTTATTTTAGCTACAACAACATTAAATCAATCCAATCAAAATACTGCGTTACAACAGATCTTGGGTCCAGGAAGTATAACTTCTTTGCCTACTATGACAGCAGCATCATCAGAAGCCCTGCAAAACATGGCCAAGACATCTCAGATGACTAAAGATTGGCACCAATCAGTTACACAAGATCTGAGAAATCACCTAGTTCATAAATTGTAAGTTGTTGTTTTTTTTGTCACTGCCATATAATAAAGTAATGATTAGCATCTTTTAATATCACACTACCATTGTTACTAGCAGTCCTAAAACTGAATTTTTGAATTGCACAATGCAAAAGTTTAATTTTATGCATAACTTAAAGATAGTCCAATACAGACATTACTGTAGCAATCAGGGTTTTGTACTCCTTTTAGCCATAAAATTTGGAATACAAATGTCTCATGTTGAATAACATTTAATTTGTTTTTCAGGGTGCAAGCTATATTTCCTACACCGGATCCAACAGCTCTTAAAGATAACAGGATGAAAAATCTTGTTGCTTATGCTCGTAAAGTTGAGGGAGATATGTATGAAACTGCCAATAGCAGGGTAAGTTGGACTTCTTATCTTTAATGGCAACAAATATAGAAAAAAAGCTTTAGCCATAACGATGATTGACAAAAGTAATAAATGTCTGTTTTAAGCAAGTTAGCGAGCTGATTAAATGGATATTATAATAAATGCAGTGTTTTATTCTAAATATATTTTTTTCTGCAGGAGGAATATTATCATTTATTAGCTGAGAAAATCTATAAAATACAGAAGGAATTGGAGGAAAAAAGAATGCAGAGAATACGTAGTGGTGGGCCTGTTCAGGCAGGACCTTCCGGACCAGTACAACCACCCAGTACTGTTGGCTTACCGGGCTTACCACCTAGACCCACAGGAACTCAGAGTAAGTCATTGCAAATTATTTTTCTTTTAAGAGTGATGTGTCATCATGGGTGGATGGACCATGTCATAGATATATTGATTACACTGTCTGGCGGTTGATATGAACAAAAACTACCACTATTGCTATTGCTTGACATAAAATATGTGATATAATGATGAAACTTTTTGTTTATAAATGTGCTTGTTATTAACCATGAACTTTTATTTACAGATGGACCATTTTCTGGTCATTCAGATCTAGTCAATTCCGGGTCATCTTTAAATAATACTTTTAATAACCAGTTACCAAATCAACAACGTATGACCAACCCTGTGTTGGCTGCTCCTCAAAATCAGGTTAGTAATTTACCATATTTTATTGTTACTTTTGGAAGTGAATAACTATGTTAGTCATTTATATGACCACAATTCTTTTAATACAAACATATTAGACAATACAGAACTTAATTGTACACAAAGTACCAACACTAAATCCAGAGTTAGTTGATTGAACATATCATACTAGATTAGTTAAGTGGTATCTAAAATGTTTTTGAAAGAGTAAATTGAACTGGAAGATAACCATTACAATTTGCAGCTAGTCACTGTTCAGTTTACAGATGAAATATTAGCTGGAAAGAGAAAATTAAGACATGTATGTCAGTTCAATCCAACAATGAGTTCCATATATTTATTTTCAAAAAAAAACCCATAAGTTAAAAGTTATCTTGAAATAGTTTCTTAATAATATCTTTATTCAAGTACTTGGTAGCCAAAAGCCAATGATACAAAATATATACAATTAAAAAAAAAACACCAACAACAGCACATAATTAGTCAATATAAATGGATAAATCAAACAGCACACATTGCGTATACTTAATATTGCTTTTATGTTTATATCTGTAGATGTCAGTTGGTGGATTAAATTTAAATGCTGGTCATAACGATTCGAATCAACAGTTAAAACAAGCGCTCCAAGGACCCCAAATTGGTCAAATGTCTCAAAGAATGCCTGGTAACCAGCAGTTAATGTCCCCTCCTCTTCCCCAACTTCAGACACCACCACAGTTACAACAACCTGGTATTTCTGGTAAGACAAACCAACAGATTTCTACATCTATTGGTAAGAATCTGACTCCACCTCATCAGAGTCCAGTCTCCACTGTGCAGTCATCAAATTCAAACCAAACAGTATCCCATCAAAGTGTTTTACAGAAACCAACTGGCCCTACATCTGCCCTAGCAGGCCTTATCTCTTCTAAAAGTCAACCTGCCCTTCCAACACAGACTGCTGCACATATTGGACAAAATAGTAAACAGCCATCTGGTAAGCAACTACCTTCAACAAGCTCACCAGCTCCTGTTGTTTCTTCAGCACCCAATCTTGTACAGGTAAGTCCCTTCATTAATATTTATATGGTTGATTGTTGTTCATTTGTGGATATCAATTAAACTGTTATTTCATTGAATTTCAACTGTGTCAAAAGTAAACAAGCGATATAGTACATGAGGGCAATGTACAATTAGTTTCAGCCAAAAATTTGTAATGAAAATACCTTTGACTTTCTGAGGATGAAAAGATCAAACGATACTACTAAGCAAAGCATCCATTTCCAAAGAATAAACTGTCAGCAAAAGTTTATAAACCACTGTAATTTGAATATTATTTTATGATTTTCAGTCAGAAACTGGAGGAGCTAAGACTAATGTCCATCTGACCAATCTTCTTGCTTCACCAACTAAAGAAGTACCCATGGCATCAAAAGAGAACCAAATATCTGCTCCAGCAAACAGTAGTAGCACTGTGGATATTAAACAAGAAATTAAAACTGAACCAAATATTAAACAGGAACCAGTGGAAATGGATACGTCATCTACACCAGCTCAAGCCCCAGCTCCAGAAACCCCTAAAGCTGAACCAAGTGATACTAATTCAAATGATATAAAAACAGAAGATACTGCATCTGGTGCTCCTTCAACCCCAGTTCAATCTACACCAAAATCTAAAAAGAGTATGTTGACAAGTATTTCTTCAGAAATGATATTTGAAAATTGTAATTGAAATGGAATGATCAATACTATTTTGTCCAGTCTTCATTTTGAGGATGTTATAATTGATATTATTTTGTGAAGCTGTAATTGTAGTGTAGGTTATAATTGATACTATTTTGTGTTGTTCTATTTGCACGGTATAAATTGATACTATAGCTGTAACTATAAGTTATAATTCATATTAGTTTGTCAAGCCATCATTGTGAAGAGGTTATAATGATTACTATTTTTGTTTCAGTTTTCAAACCAGATGAACTAAGACAAGCTTTGATGCCAACACTTGAGAAATTGTATAGACAAGATCCAGAGTCATTACCATTTAGGCAACCTGTTGATCCTATTGCTTTAAGCATACCGGTATTAACTTACTTTCTTTATATATATTTTTTTTTTTTTAATGCTAAAAATTAGAATAAAAAGATTGAATGACAACAGATCAGATGTAGCATTATTTCCTGCGTGCAAGTTTTCTTCAATTAAATCTATATTGCACAGAGGTTGTTAAAGTGGTTGTTGTTGTGGATTAGTTTTGAATTCTACAGTATAAATGATTGTGTTGTAGGATTATTATGAAATAGTGAAGAAACCTATAGATCTGTCAACAATTAAAAGAAAGTTAGATACAGGACAATACAATGATCCGTGGGAATATGTTGATGATGTCTGGCTAATGTTTGAAAATGCCTGGGTCTATAATAGGAAGACATCTAGAGTCTATAAATTCTGTTCTAAGGTATGTATTCTATTTACAAAATCTTCATCTGCTTTCTATGATGTGTTTTCTTCATATTATTTTATTATGGTTTATGTGGTTTTAAAGTGCAGATGTGGGGGCCATACTTTCATATTTCAAATAATGGTGTAGGGTGCAGGCAATGTGCCAATTTTACAATGGTGGAAAATATTGGTGTTTTCATACAAATTCCAGTGCTAAAAAAAGAAATTACACAATGTTTTGCTCTCAACCTTTAAACCACACTGTCCCCCATTTTTTTAAATAGCATTTAGATTGACTGGCTTTATTTCTGGCAGTCATTTTTCTGTTGGTCTGAATTGAAAAATGTAATTGAATTCGGAAAATGTAACTGAATTCACATCTCTTACATTATATATAAATATTATATGAATAATCTTACTGCTGAATTCGCTAACCAGTACATGTAAAAGATTTCACATGCATTTAAAAATTTTTTCTCAGCTGGCTGAAGTATTTGAATCTGAAATTGACAGTGTTATGCAGTCATTAGGTTATTGTTGTGGAAGAAAGTTTATGTTTAGTCCACAAGTTCTGTGTTGTTATGGTAAACAGTTATGTACTATACCTAGAGACTCGATGTATTACAGTTACCAGAATAGGTATGTTTGTTTTTCTCTAATATTTTAAACCTATTTTATATGTAATCGCTGACACTGAGAAACTTTGAGCATAAATGAAGTGATTAAAAATCCCTTAGACATGAAGAATGTACTGAATTTGTATGAACAATTAGCCTTATGATATTTTTCTTGGAAATGGAATAAAAAGCATAAAGTACACATAGAGACTTTGATTAATCCTATCTCTAATAATGCCAGATATGTAGCTGATAAATAATATTTTCTTGGAAGTGGTTCAGACATGTACCTTGCAGTTGAATGAAAAGTTTAAGCCAAAGAAATCTTGCCAACAGTTTACTGACTTCATTTATATTCTGTAGTTGTATACAGTAAAACAGTCTCAGATTGATTGGTTAGATTTTTGATTGTATTTTTATACATTGATAATCAGATATTTCTAAATTGTATTTTGGTGAGGTTTCACTGTACGTATGACTTAAATGTTATTCGATTTGTTAGAGCGATTGTAGCCAGCCCCTGTTTGATTTTCTCATTATTTTTCATTTTTCACTCTATCTGTTAACTTCATTCTTCATTGACTGTACTTACTACATTTTTCACTGACTATACTAATGAACTTATTTCACTGCGGTATTACTACATTTTTCACTGTACTTACTGGTATTACTACATTGTTCACTGTTATTACTACATTGTTCACTGTTATTACCACATTGTTCACCATACTACTGCGCCATGTCTTCAAAAGCACTCTGTTATTTGCTAATGTTGGTTGCTTGCTTCCACTTACTTTTTGAAGTTGACATTATTAATGAAACTAACTGTGGATTTGAGAAAAAAAGTAAATAACGGTTTATATCCTGAATTATTGTTTGTTAAATTTCTGGGAAATCTGTGGTAGACTTGTGTATATTAATATGACCAGTTTTCTATTATTAGTTAACCTATGCCTATGTATTGTATTTAAGGAGCAATCCCAGATTTCCAAGGATATCCACTGTATCCATCGATGCAACTAGGTTTAAGTAAGCAAATTAAGCTTCAGATATGTGAACAATTGCCTATTTGCCCTGGATGTAAAGTTTAAGGTCAAAATATTGAGTCATTTAGAAATAATCACCCAAAATGGAACAGGGTTACTCAACTCAACATAAATAAATTTTCGCATATCTGGGACCGCTTCTTTTCAATTTTTAGATTCATGTCATTTACATTGCAATCATACTGGACTTATTTATGTTTCCTTATGTCATTCCTGTTTTTCATTCCTGTGTCATTTATTTCATTTCAATTGTGTCATCTTTTGTTAATAACATTGTAAATGTTGAAATAATCCTTTGAAATGACAGTATATTTAAGCTACTGCGACATTGGGATGTAAAGAATTTACTTTTTAAAACAAAAACATACATGAGCAATGTTATTACATAGGTGTTGTTTGTCTTTTTGTGCTTGTGCTAATGTGCTTTTTTGTTTACCATCATCTTGCTTTTTGTCCTGGTACTGTTGGTTTGGCTGTGGGCATGCTCTTCATTTATATAATCCTCATTGATGAAATATAGTTCACGGAAATTGGGCCTTCTCTCTGACAGATATGTGTTTTGTGAGAAGTGTTTTCAAGAAATACAGGGTGATGAGGTGGAGCTCTCTGATGATCCTACACAGATAGCCACGTAAGTAATTTTACTGTAGCATACATACTGTTTAGTCAGTAAACTATTTCCATCAGTAGCAATTTGTTGTGAGTGGTAAGGGAACTGGACTCAAAGTTGAATTTCTTGCATTCAAATGTCGTTATAGAGAAAATCTGTAGTGTAATTTGAATCCCATTTCCCGCCTGCAGTTAATGCTCTCCTTGTATTAAATGTAGGTGGAAATGCTTCTTTTAAAGGTAAAATTCTCATGAAATGACGACAAAAATAATTACGATGTGCCAAAATGATAAGTTGAAGAGACATACACCCATTTACTATTAGACATTGGGTAAGACACTGGCTCCTTAGCCTTGAGGATGAATGTATGATCCCTGCAACAGAATTTTCCAACTTGGGTTTCCCAATCAAGAAAAACAGGTGCATGTACACATTGGGTTGCACATAAAAGATCACTTTGCAGTTGAAATTCTATATAAAGAGTAGGTCATAGTGCCGCTGCCTGGGCAAAACTTCGCTCCTAGTACACTGTATTGCGTATGCCTTTCTTCATTAGCCCGGTGGTTGGGATGGCCTAGTGGTCTAGAGTGCCGCACTTCGACCTGTAGCTGGCCAGTCACCTCTGTGGTTTCGAGCCCTGGTGTGAGCGTATGTGGCTTTGGAGATAGGGTCGCCATCTCAAACTCCTGGGTTTCCTCCGGTTTCCTCCCACTACTAAAGACCCCTACGTGCAAGCGAATTATTGAAATAAAATTTAAAAACCATATGTTCGTCCCGAAATGACCTAGTTTGTGTTGAGTGGACGTTAAACCCCATTTCTCTCTCTCTCTTTCTTCCTTAGCCCAGTTCATGAGCGGAACAGTAGGACAGTAAACCCCATTTATTTCTTTTTGAGATTGAATATTCACAATTTTGTTGTTTGCAAGGGATTCATATAGAGTTAACTGATGCATCAAGCCTTCAAATAGTATTATTGTTATTTTGAAATATTTATAAATAAGGATGCATAATATTTTGCAGGAGAATTAAAAAGGATCAGTTTATGCAACTTAAAAATGATCAACAAGATTATGAACAGTAAGTAATTTATATAATTTGTTGAGTGGACGTTAAACCCCATTTCTTTCTCTCTCCCACGAACTGAGTTCTGGCCATGAACACAGTGTGGGAATAACCAGCAGTTTAGTCAATGAGTATATAAATAGCCGTCACACTATTTTCAAATCACTGTGATTTGTGTTTTGATATTCAATTTATTACGGATATTTTAAAATTTGAATTCTTCACCTCAACGACGAAGTATTCGATTTAGTCCGGAAGTGTGGTACCATGGTACTTTGCCAGAACAGTTTCGCCAACTTTCATGAACTTTTAGGCATTCCGATGTCGAAGAAATAAAAAGGGTTCATATTACGATATTTATATCAAACAATGTATGTCAAGACCTAAACAAACGTGTGTGTGTACCTACATGTATGGATTTGTGTGATATGATTAGTCTTTGAGTTTGATAATTGAGAGTGACAGGTAGCTTTTTTCAAACATTTCGAGGCTTGTATATACTTATTGGGATTGTAATGACATAAACCGAAAGGAAATAAAGGTTTTTACTATGTTTTTCAGATTTATTGAGTGTAATGAGTGTGGCAGAAAGCATCATGTGATTTGTGTTCTCTGGTTTGAACCTATTTGGCCACAGTAAGTACCAGTATACTTTTTTAACAAAATTCCTCATCAGCAAACGGCATATATGGGCTATTTTCACAAAAAGGTACAAATAACGGAAAAACGGTTTACCCAATATATGGTATAAAATTTTCGTAACGTCCAAAAAACTTCTATATTGTACATCAGCATGGAAGTCCCTTCTTTGGGAAAATATTTTGACACAGTTATTATTCAAAATAAAATCAGGATATCAAATTATGTGGTCAAAATGTCCATTCCTTTAGGTGGTAAAACTTTCCATTCTCAACTTCGAACTTGAAAGTCTGCTTTTAAAATTGAAGCATGTCTTTTCCATTATAAATAATGATAACGGAAAAAGACTTCTTGCATTGAGATAGACAAAACAAGGGATAAATAATGATAACGGAAAAAGACTTCTTGCATTGAGATAGACAAAACAAGGGGTATTTTTTTTAAATTATAATCAGTTATCACTTTCTAAATTCTTTCTAATAGAATTCAAACATTTACTAACAGTAACAGTTAACAAAAACTATATTTTGATAGCAAATTTGACAAAATACAAACAAGAAATATCTTTACAGTTCACGCTTATTTGAAAAAATATTTTTGTTGAATGACAGTAAATTTGCCACCTTCATTTGTAATGGTGATGTAAGGGGAGGTAATTATTTTTTTGATCACTTAATTCCCCTTGTAATCAATATATCTATATATTTATAGGTACACATGTGATAACTGTTTGAAAGCCAAAGGTATGAAGAAAAAAGAAAACAGATATTCTGCTAAGAGTAAGTCATCAATAATGATTATATATATTTGTTACAACATTTTACATATTCATGCATTTTCAAAAGAGTTGAAAAATTCTTTTCTTAAAAGATTTGGTAACAAGAACTGCACCAATTTATATATACATATATATATTTCTGTCAAAATAATCAGGATTTGTTACTCTTTCTTTCAGAATTACCAACAACAAAACTTGGTATTTATTTGGAAAACCGTGTAAATAATTATCTGAAGAAGAAAGATGTGGAGGCTGGTGAAGTGAATATACGAGTGCTGTCTAGTTCTGATAAAGTGGTTGAAGTTAAACCAGGGATGAAATCAAAGTAATATTTTATTTTAATTACTTTTATATAGTGTAAAATATATTAATAATTTGAAAAGGGAAGAAATTGAAAAACATTGAATCATGAACAAGAAAATTACTCAGTTTTTGTCAAGGTTTTACGAAAAGCAGTGATAACTGACAACTGATGTCCATTTTAAATAAAAGTATGACATTCCCCATTTTGCTTTAATTTAATTTTTATTAATTATTTATTTTTTTTTTGTTATAGATTCGGGGATGAAATTCCAGATGGCTTTCCATATCGATCAAAGGCAATGTTTGCTTTTGAAGAAATAGATGGGGTTGATGTTTGTTTCTTTGGCATGCATGTGCAGGAGTATGGTTCAGAGTGCCAGATGCCAAATACAAGGTAACTTCTTCATTCTTGTTCAATGAAATTAGCTCATATAAAAATTGACAGATGATTTCCAGGATTGGTTTCTCCAATATTTTCAAGAGATGAAGGGTTTCAAAGGGTTTATTGCTTTAAATTGTTGTTAGAAAAATCAGTGTTGATTATAGAAAGGCACAATATTAAAGTTTTTTTTATAAGTAGGCCTATGTAATCTTTCAAGAAATTTGGAATCTGTTACTTACTAATTAAAAACGTAATTGCAAATGATGAGCAGATTTATGTTTTAAAATATCTCCTGCAGAATAGGAAAACTTGATACAGGTTTAAATTAATTGTTTTATTACTTTAACATGAATGCTGATTCATTCATTCATTCAGGGCATTTAATTTCTTCCAGTTTAATTGCAATACTTATAAAGTTGATTTTAGTTCGCTTAATTACTAAAAGATTAATTGGTAGTGGTACATGAAAGAAGTATGTGTAACAGTGTATGGTCTTTAGTGTGGTAGCTACAACTCCTTGGATTGTAAGACAGATATTTTGTTAAGTCATCTGTAGAAATTTAAGAATTTGATAACTATAATGGTTATAACAATTATTATTTCAGGCGTGTGTACATATCGTATTTAGACAGTGTTCATTTTTTTCAACCAAGACATTTACGAACAGCTGTGTATCATGAAATTCTGATTGGATATTTAGAATATGTGAAAAACATGGGATATACTGTGGCCCATATTTGGGCGTGTCCTCCAAGTGAAGGTGATGACTATATTTTCCATTGCCATCCCCCAGAACAAAAAATTCCTAAACCAAAGCGATTACAAGACTGGTATAAGAAAATGTTAGATAAAGCTATTATAGACAGAGTGTGTTCAGATTATAAGGTAGGTGTTTTGGGTTGTGGAGTCAAGATGTGGGCAGGATTCATTTGGTAACAAGATAATGAATGATCTGTTGTTTTTTTTTTCTTCTTCAGATGCTTTGAATAAAAAGAAATGCCATCAATGAAATAGTTCATCTACTAAATGGCTTTCTTTTCTTTTGCAGGACATATTAAAAGATGCAATAGAAAGTAATTTAAAAAGTGCTACAGAAATGGCTTACTTCGAAGGTGATTTCTGGCCCAATGTTGTTGAGGAGAGTATTAAAGAATTAAATCAAGAAGAAGAAGAGAAAAAGAAACGAGAAGAAGCACAAGCTGCAGCAGCTGAAGCTGAAGCTAATGAGTGCAATGAAGAAATGGATGGTTCAACTGTAAGTTTGGATTAACTTTTTTTTTTTCTTTTAAATATTTCTATTGTGGTCACAAAGGCGGCTAATGGAGTTGAAATATGTTTATCAAAATTCAAGTTTTCATTGAGAGTGGGCATTTTTGTCATGCTTTGTGTTTTTAATTTGAATTTAACAATGTCTTCTGAATTTGAATTTAGCATTAGCTATTTGGCAGAAATGATAAAATAATTCAATTAAGTTATTTAATTTGCCTGCTATAAAAACTGGACTAGGCTATCGTCCTTGCGGTAGAACTGTCTAGATTTTTGAATCTAAATTAAACTGGGAGGGAGTTGTTTCTTAAAAAGATTGAACTGGTTTACAACTTTTCAGGAACCTGGAACTAAAAAGGGAGAGAAAAAAGGAAGAAATAAAAAAGCTTACAAAAGTAAAAACAACCAGAGAAAAGTTACCAAAAAATCAAACTTACCCCAGGGCAGCAATGATCTCACCAACAAGTTGTATCAGACCATGGAAAAACATAAAGAGGTAAGTCTAAGTCTTATACCATTGCTGATTTTCATTAGTATTTTTTATACGCCCACATAGAAATGTGGACGTATATTGCCGTCGCCCCCGTCGGTCCGTCGGTCCGTCCGTCCGTCCGCCCATCGTCCACAATTTCTTGTGAACGCACTAGAGGCCAGGGTTAATATCCGATTGACTTTAAATTTATACACAGTGTTTAAGGTCATGAGACGAAGAAGCCTATTGATTTTCAGCAATATCCGATAATTACTGCCAGAGTTATGACCCTTGATCACTTTGAAAAATCTTGTGAACGCTCTAGAGGCTAAAGTTAATATCCGATTGACCTTAAATTTATAGACAGTGTTTAAGGTCATGAGACGAAGAAGCCTATTGATTTTCAGCGATATCCGATAATTACTGCCAGAGTTATGACCCTTGATCACTTTGAAAAATCTTGTGGAGGCTAAAGTTAATATTGGATTGACTTTAAATTTATACACAGTGTTCAGGGTCATGATACGAAGAAGCCTATTGATTTTCAGCAATATCCGATAATTACTGCCAGCGTTATGACCCTTGATCACTTTGAAAAATCTTGTGAATGCTCGAGAGGCTAAAGTTAATATCCGATTGACTTTAAATTTATACACAGTGTTTAAGGTCATAAGACGAAGAAGCCTATTGATTTTCACGGATTTCCGATAATTAGTGCCAGAGTTATGGCCCTTGATCACTTCAAAAAATCTTGTGGATGCTCTAGAGGACAAAGATGATGTCCGATTGACTTCAAATTTATACACAGTGTTTTAGGTTATGAGACGAGGAAGCCTATTGATTTTCAGCGATTTCTGATAATTAGTGCCAGTGTTGTGTCCCTTGATCACTTCAAAAAATCTTGTGGATGATCTAGAGGCCAAAGTTAATATCTGATTGACTTTAAATTTATACACAGTGTTTAAGGTCATGAGACGAAGAAACCTATTGATTTTCAGCGATCTCTGAAAATTATTGCCAGAGTAATGGCACTTGATCACATCAAAAAATCCTGTGGACGCTCTAGAGGCCAAAGTTAATATCCGATTGAAGGTCATGAGACGAAGAAGACTACTGATTTTCAGCGATTTCAAAAAATTAATTCCAGAAATATCTCCCTTGATCACTCCAAAAAACCTTGTGACGCTATAGATGCCAAACTTATCATCCGATTGACTTCAGATTGATACACAGAGTTTAAGGTGTTGAAACGAACAAGTATTTTGATTTTCATTGAATTTTGATAACTGAACAGCTCAATCCATGATGTTAAATGTTTCCTATACTAATTGTTAGCGTGGGGCAAAACTTTATAAAAAGCAAACAAATTCTAATCATTTTCAGATAATTACATAATGAGTTGTTACTCTTAATCAGATTTTAGTGTATTACAAATGTTTCATTCCCAAAAAAAGTAAAAATATGCGACAACCCTTGTTGACTGCCCGGACGATTTAGCTGCTGTGGGCGTATGTTTCGTTGCCTGGCAACCTATCTTTTATAAATGTCTCATTGTTTTAAGGGATGTTCTGAAATAGATTATTTAAAAGATTACAAAAGCATGTATATATCTATGGTAGATAATCATCCCTTTTGTCCAAAGTGAATGTTGGCTGATTCTATTGACGTCTATTTTCCTTATGCCTGAGGTTGTGTTATTTTCAACCATCGTCCTTGTAAATTATGCACAGAATTATACAATTTTTTGACTGATTTTGCGATTCAATTTTTACAAAAGCCTACAAATGACGATCACAGACTGTAATTGACACGCATGAATATCACATATCCAACACTCAGTCTGTGTAAAGAAAAATAGATTAGGTGATATGTATTGGCTTAACTGGATGCTTCTTTAATATTGGTGTTCAGTGATATGAACACATTTGATTGAAATATTATTTTTATACGCCCACATTGAAATGTCGTCGCCCCCGTCCGTCCGTCCGGAGTCCACAATTGCTCTAGAGGCTAAAGTTAATATCCGATTGACTTTATATTTATACACAGTGTTTAAGGTCATGAGACGAAGAAGCCTATTGTTTTTCAGCGATTTCCGATAATAACTACCAGAGTTATGGCCCTTGATCACTTCAAAAAATCTTGTGGACGCTCTAGAGGCCAAAGTTAATATCCGATTGGCTTTAAATTTATACACAGTGTTTAAGGTCATAAGATGAAGCCTATCGATTTTCAGCGATTTACGATAATTAGTGCCAGTTATGGCCCTTGATCACTTAAAAAAATCTTGTGGACGCTCTAAAAGCCAAAGTTAATATCCTTAAATTTATACACAGTGTTTAAGGTCATAGGATGAAGATGCCTATTGATTTTCAGCGATTTCCGACAATTAGTGCCAGAGTTATGGCCCTTGATCACTTCCAAAAAATCTTGTGAACGATCTAGAGGCCAAAGTTAATATCCGATTGATTTTAAATTCATACACAGTGTTTAAAGTCATAAGACAAAGAAGTCTTTTGATTTTCAGCGATTTCCGATAATAAGTGCCAGAGTTATGGCCCTTGATCACTTCAAAAAAATCTTGTTGATTTTCAGAGATCTCTGATAATTATTGCCAGATTTATGGCCCTTGATCACATCAAAAAATGCTGTTGACGCTCGAGAGGCCAAAGTTAATATCTCATTGACTTTAAATTTACACACACTGTTTAAGGTCATGAGACGAAGAAGCCTACTGATTTTCAGTGATTTCAAATACTTACTTCCAGAGTTATCTCCCTTGATCACTTCTAAAAACCTTGTGACGCTACAGATGTCAAACTTATCATCCGATTGACTTCAGATTGATACACAGAGTTTAAGGTGTTGAAACGAGCAAGTATTTTGATTTTCAATGAATTTTGATAACTGAACAGCTAAATCCATGATGTTAAATGTTTCCTATACTTATTGTTAGCGTGGGGCAAAACCTTATAGAAAGCAAACAAATTCTAATGATTTTCAGATAATTACATAATATGAGTTGTTTCATTACCAAAAAAAGTAAAAATATGCGACAACCCTTGTTGACTGCGCGGACGATTTAGCTGCTGTGGGCGTATGTTTCGTTGCCTGGCAACCTATCTTTTGATGACTTTGTGGATCAATTGATTCTAGAATTTAAACTATACTATCTTTATTTTTACAGGTTTTCTTTGTGATAAGGTTACATCCTCAACAAAATCCCCCTGGCATGCCCCCAATTCAGGATTTAGATCCCCTGTGTAATTGTGAACTTATGGATGGTAGAGATTCCTTCCTTACCTTAGCCAGAGAGAAACATTATGAATTTTCTTCTTTTCGACGAGCCAAATACTCAACCTTGGCTATGTTATATGAACTGCATAATCAAGGAAAAGATGCCTTCTATTATACTTGTAATAACTGTAAAACTCATGTGGAAACCCGGTATCATTGTTCTGTTTGTGAGGTATGTATTGATTTAATTGATTTTAACACATTTTGTAAACTCATCTTTAATGTTAACATTTATGTCAGCTCAATCCAGTGGAGATTGGCCAGATTGTTTTCGTTCCTAAATTTCAGTTACCTTCCCATTTACATGTGGGTAAGGTCCCAATACTGGCTGCAGCATGTAACCAGGACTGAGTGCTATGG
This sequence comes from Patella caerulea, assembly GCA_036850965.1. Classification (NCBI taxonomy): domain Eukaryota; kingdom Metazoa; phylum Mollusca; class Gastropoda; family Patellidae; genus Patella; species Patella caerulea. Next base: position 24,080,601 of record JAZGQO010000011.1, read on the forward strand.
CTTGACCCATATGACCTGTCGTGGTTGTCGGAGGGAATTCACTGGAGACTATCTTTGTCAGTTCACATTTTTTTAAAGCTACAAGCTACATATTATCTGATCTGTTTGAAATTTATATATATTGTTTACATAACTTATCATCTGATCTGCATTAAATTATTAAAACCTTTGGAATTTCAGCAATGTCCATTTATGTCTTCTAAAGTTATGACCCTTGCTTAACTTTGTTGAAATTCACGAAAGTTTAAATCCGATCTTTATGAAATTTACGTGTATTATTTAAAACCTCTTATTACCTACAAAAACATACATTTCTGACAATTAACCCTTCGTGACTGCTCAAATGATTTTGTATGTTTCGTGTCTGGCAATCTATCTTTGATTTGACTGATAATCGAGATAGAAGAACTCATTTTGTGCTTGTCCCAATTTATGTACTTGTGCAAATTGCTGCTTATACTCAGTGTTGACCCTGCAACAAATTGAAATCTTACAATATTTCAAACATACTCAACTTATTAACCTTCTTTTCTTTTTCAGGACTTTGACCTGTGTATCACATGTTATAAGAAATCTAGTCATCCACACAAAATGGATCGACTTGGTTTTGATTTGGATGACGGCTCATATAATGGAGAAAAACAAGAAAATCCTCAGGAATCTCGTCGTCAATCTATTCAAAGGTGTATTCAGTCTTTGGTGCATGCATGTCAGTGCAGGGACGCTAATTGTAGACTTCATAGTTGCCAAAAAATGAAACGTGTTGTTGCTCATACAAAAAGTTGTCGGAAGAAGAGTAATGGTGGTTGTCCTATCTGTAAACAATTAATAGCTTTATGTTGCTACCATGCAAAACATTGTAATGAACAAAAGTGTCAAGTTCCATTCTGTACACAATTAAAACATAAATTACGTCATCAACAATTACAACAGAGACTACAACAGGCTCAGTTACTGAGAAGAAGAATGGCCATCATGACAGCATCGTCAACCGGAGGTCAAGCCGCAGCTCTACAAGCTAATTCTACACCAGCTATACAAGCACCACCACAGCAACTTAATATGGTTAATGATGGTAAACCTCAGGCTGCTCCTCCAGCCGGTGCTATGAAAGCTGCACAAGAAGCCCAGGATGCTGCTAATGCCCAACGAAACCTGCTTGCTGGACAAATTAACATTGGTGGTAAACCAGTCAGTGTACAGCAACAACAACAGCAGCAGCAACAACAGCAACAGCAGCAGCAGCAACAACAACAACAGCAGCAGCAGCTGCAACAGCAACAACAAGCACAGAAGATGGTTCCTAGTCCGGTTATCAATCAAATGCCCAATCCCATGCAACAGCCAGTTCAAAGACCACAGTGGGGTCATGCTGCACCACCAGCTTATCCAAACCAACCAATTAATCAACCACGAATGCCTGTGAACCAGATCAGAATGCCAATGCCGTCACCCACCCAACAGCAACAGCCAGGACCAGGTGGTATGACTATGAATGCTCCAAGAAAAGCATCTCTTCAGCAGTTGATGGCTGCCTTGAAAAATCAGACGCCCCAAACAAAGGTGTTGGACATGTTGAAAGATAGTCCTGAACTGATGGCCTCTGTTCTGAAAATGAGAAACCTAAAGAACCAGCAGATGCAACAACAGCAGCAACAGCAGCAACAGCAACAACAACAGATGGGAGGTATGGGGGTTCAACAGATGCAGCAGTTGTCTAATCCACAAGTCCAACAGATGTTGCAAATGAGGAGGCAACAACAACAACAGCATCAGCAACAACAACAGCATCAGCAGCAGCAGCAGCATCCACAGCACCCACAGCAACATCCGATGAATCACTTTCCAAACCAAAACCCAATGCAGAGTTTTGCAGGTCAACGGCCCAGAATGGCATTTCCAGGCCAGGGCTTCCCAAATGATAATTCTCAACACATTCACCAGTTTCAGCAGCAACAAATGATGCAACATCCCCAATTTAAACAACATCTGTCTGGTGGTAAACCAATGAGTCCACAGCATCTGATGGCACAACCGAATAATCCTACTCAACAACTTATGCAGCAGATGCGTTCACCCCAAACATCGGTACAGCTGAAACAACACGTCATGTCTGGTGGGAAACCTCATAGCCCACAACAGATGATGGCTCAACAGGCTAACCCTTCTCAACAAATTATGCAGCAAGTTAGGTCACCACAGACATCAGTGCATCAAGTGCAGTTAAGACAGAATGATAATATGATGTCTCCCTCTCCCCAGGGCAATGTGGCTCTACCACAAACTGTTAGATCTCCACAACCTACACCATCACCTCGACAACATTTAGCACCTTCACCACGTCAACTTCAGCAGTCACCCCACCACATACCTCCCAATCAGTCGCCCCATCCTGTGGGAGCTCATCCTTTGGGTGATCCAAATCAAATTACAGATCAAGTCATGCTTCCCCAGTTACAAGGCCAGCACCCAAACATGCAACCCCATCCAAACATGTCCCAGTTACGAAGTCCTGCCCCCGATAATAAAATTCCTCAAATGACTCCTCAAGATAAATTATCACATTATGTTGACTCCTTATAGTACAGACTTAATTTAATGGTGCGTTATATTATTATCTTGTTATATGTACATATATATAAATAAATGCAAATTAACTTATGTAAAATAGACATATAGAGATTGATCATCATCGTATTTTGTCATGGTTTTTTTTCCATTTTTTCAGAACAAATTGTGAATTTATATAATGGGATAAATGTTTTATTATATAAGATTTTATATAATCTGCTAGCTACAATGCAAGTTGGCAGTTGAGTTATTCAAACTTTTTCAATTGACCATGGACATATGAACACTGTTGAAATTGTACACAGCAGAGCTATTGTATAGTAAATGTTGACGAGTCTCTTCTGTGTTATTTTTTCACTCTAGTATGTGTTGTAGTTCTAATTATTATTATTATTATTATTTTTTAAACCCTACTGTGACTAGTTGTAGATAATAAGTTTTTATAATGGTGGCCAACTCTCCGGTCAACTATGGCTTCCAGAGTAAAATCACTAACAATCCATCGACATCCATTGTGTGCTCATTGTTCTGAACCAGTTCTGTGCAGCTAAATTAAGGATATTTATTCATCTCGTATTGTTAACATATAGAATTTGATTGTAGCTGTGATGTGAAATGCTACCTTTAACAGACTTGAAAGGCACCAAAAATGTATATTAGAATAATATATACTGTATAATACATTGTTATGTCTATACATAAATAGGCATGCCAGCTCGATGCCTACAGATGAAAGGAATGGATGATGTGAAAAGTGATTTCAATTCATGTGATTTTGTGCATAGTAAACTCTTTGTTGGCCTTCATGTCCACTACTTAACTTGTTTTGTACATGTGTGCACTTTCTCTTATTGTGATGTCCTTGTGTTCATTGTGTGTTATTATGACATCAGGACAGATATCTTTTTGTTACTAATTCGTCCCTGTCCATCTGTCTATGGTTAAAACATAATCTTCTCCTATTTGCATTCAAATTTCACTTGGGTGGAATTGTGTAAATAAAATAAAGTATTCTATAAAGATTTGAATTGTGACTTGTTATTGTGTATTTTTAAGCTTTTGAAAATTTGTCACATATTGATACAGTTACTATTTCTCCAATCATATTCCCAAGCAGTCAAGATTCATACTAGAATTTGATTTCTGAGGACCTAAAAGATTTTACATATGTTAAAACTACTGGTTACCCTTTATAATGCTCCTATTTTGTCAGTCAATTCTTAACCTATTTGTAGATTGTACAAATCATCAATTCTAAGCATTTTCTTGTTAGATTATACAGATATGAACTATTTAGAATAATTGATAAATGAGAGCAAATAATGAAAATAGAAAGCCTTAACTCTGGATCTTGATGCAGAGTTGACTTGTGATTAAACATGGTGGAGGGCCCCAACCTAACAAACACCAAACCTAGTTCAGTTCATGAAGATTCAAAAACAAAATGTTGGCCAAATGAAACCAAATATGAAGTCATCTATCACCGCTGTTTGTTCTATGCCGTTGTGCCATTGTCCCCCCAAAGTATGACCCAGAGTCGAACACTTTGCCCCCACACACTCGCGTAATAAAAGAGTCATATAAAGTTTATGATCCAGGGCCCTATCAAGCGGGGGTGCAGGAGGTACATTGCACCCCCAGAAAAATAAGGCCCCCAGAGAAATGGCGCTCTTACAAAACCTTGAACAACCTCTCAATTATAAAATTATACACATGGTTATAATCAGTCGTGTTCTTAAGGAACTGAACAATGGGCCGGTTTTAAGGGCGCCCACACTCAGCTATGTGGAGGCTATGGGGTGCAACCACAGACACAGATCCGAGGGACGGGGGCAATAGGAGCAATTGCCTCTCCTAAAAAACTCTGCAGCCCCTGTAAAAAAAAATCATCCATATAAAATACAAAATCGACTTTTAAGATATGACCAGAGTGTCGGAAATAGGAGTTTCTAGCAGCCCCTCCTATCACCCCTTTCTTGGTTAGCACCTGTCCTAGTTCAGTTCTTAACGTCGATCTCATTGCACTCACCCTGAACGTTCAGGGACTGTCCCATTGAATCAATGTCGAAAATAATTTGAGCCCCAGTCAATTTTACTGGGCAACTTATCACTGCTAAACATTGGGGTGTCAATCCGTGCGAAGCCTGTATAATGTAAACGAACATCTTAGTGAGAAAAAAGGGAGTTTGCTTACCTCGCTAGTCAGTATGAGTGACACAATACGCTGTTAAAAATACATCCCCGCCTATCAAGTTACCTTTTCGCCGCCATGACACAGCCGTGGTATTGGGGTGTCGCCGGTACACGCTCAGTAATCCGGGCATTATATTGGCACCCGTCCCACCACTCTGCTGCACCCCCACTTTTAAAATCGTACAAACAGCCCTGCTATAATCAAAAATAGTCATCCTAGCCCGACCCAAATTGAAATGCGTTTTGTTGGAACCTTGTAAGTACACACCAGATTATCAGATAATGATAGGTTTGGGACTAAAGGTCGAATAATACAATAAGAAACCAACGTTCCTCTATTCTCCGGCAACAAAAAGGGGTGGGGGCTAGCCCCATCATCCAGGACGCGAGTTACATTATAATAACTCTTTCTTCAGTTCATAGTGTATAGTAGTAAAGAAAAGTAAAACGAAATTTTAAACTATAAAAATCGGAACGACGGAACGAAAAAAAGAACTGTTTTTATCAGATTGCTTCAAGAACATCCCAACGAACATCTTACTGAGAAAAAAAAGACTTTGCACACCTCGCTAGAGTCAGCTTGAGCGACACAACACGCTGTTAAAAATACGTCCCCGCCTATCAAGTTACCTTTTCGCCGCCATGACACAGCCGTGGTATGGGGGGGGGGGCGCCGGTCCGCGCTCAGTAATCCGGGCATTATATTGGCGCCCCTCCCACCACTCGGCTGCACCCCCACTTTTAAAATCGTACAAAAGGCCCTGCTATAATCAAAAATCGTCATCCTAGCCCGACCCAAATTGAAAAGCGTTTTGTTGGAACCTTCTAAGTACACGCCAGATTATCAGATAATGATAGGTTTGGGACTAAAGGTCGAATAATATATGTAAGAAACGTTCCTCTATTCTCCAGCAACAAAAAGGGGTGGGGGCTAGCCCCATCATCCAGGACGTGAGTTACATTATAATAACTCTTTCTTCAGTTCATAGTGTATAGTAGTAAAGAAAAGTAAAACGAAATTTTAAACTATAAAAATCGGATCGAAAAAAAGAACTGTTTTTATCAGATTGCTTCAAACACATCCCAATTCCTGAACTGAGTACCTTATTGCCAATAAAAAAAATAAATACAGGGGAAACAACTCCATAAAATGACCGAAGGCAGACCACAATACTATAGCAATTCTTTACAATGAAATGGGGTTTAACGTCCGACCGTTCTGCTCTTACTGGGCTAATGAAGACCATCATACTCCATACAGTGTGCTATGAAATTTTTTTTTTTTTATAAAATTCCAACTGTCGAGGGATCGTTTATATGCACGCCAATGTGTACACGGGACCTCGGTCATTCGTACAATCCGAACGACTAGACAGCTGTCCTTATCAAATCCTCCGATATCCTAGAAACAGATTGACCATCTACAATTAGAGACCCGAAACTTACCTACTACTATATACTCGACTACCTTGATCAACATATAACTTCAACTTTTGTAGCAGGAAACATCAAATTCACCATTCTCACTTTCGACTATTTTGCAGTGACTTGAACGCACATCGTTTTCTGACACACATTTCTGATAGCCCTACTTGCAATAGTGATCACGCCTTTGAAGACGCTGAAGATTTTCTTTTAATTTGCCCCTTTCATTCAGATGCACTTTCTGTGACAATAAAAAAAACTTTCACAGTTTTATCAAAATCCTCGAAATTTATAATTCTGGACTGAAAACCTAAAAAATATCTGAATTTTTTTTTTCTGTAGTTCATATTTAGTGTATACAGTCATCAAAAAATTTGATCATGCTTTACATCTGTCACAAAACAGTAAGGCGTTAAACCCCATTTCATTTCATTTCATCTGCACCTGTCACACGTTTTCAATATAAACTAATGTTTGTATATTCATGGAGTGGGGGTCTATAGGCTTCTACCTGTTCTCCAATCCAGCTTCATTGAAGAACAAAAACAGTTTGGATATTCAAAGACAGACAACTCATACATTTCCTTCTAAACAACCTTTTGTACATTATAAATATTTTGTTTGTTTAAACTACAGCATTGCTATTACGAGATGGGGAACTCCTAGAAATGGTTCCACTACTGATGTCTTCCGTCTTACTCCAGCTGCAGTAGTGGTTTTTCCTACAGGGTTCCTTTGCGAAAGTTTTTTTTTAGCTCGCTTAATTTACACATAAACTGGCCCAAGACAGTACTACATATAGCTTAACATAAACCAATTCCCATTGAGAGAGAAATGAGGTTTAACGTCCACTCAACACAAACTAGGTCATTTCGGGACTAACATATGGTTAATTTTATTTCAATAATTCGCTTGCGCGTAGGGGTCTTTAGCAGTGGGAGGTAACCGGAGTGCCCGGAGGAAATCCACGAGGTTGAGAAGTCGCCCCTATCTCCATTCCACATACGCTCACACCAATTCCCATTGAAATAAAGGTGAAGCCTTACCACATAATTATATGATTTGATGAAACCCAACTGCTACGCGAAATTTCAACTGGCCGGTGTCATGGCGGGTTGTGTAAACGTCATTACAACATAAACATCGCTATGCAAATGTCAAACGCATTATATAAAGAAAAACTGTTCGGTAACTATTTTAGTGGTCCAGTCTTCACTATTTGTGATAGAATTACTTTTTTCCAATTCAAACTGTAATGATGTGTGTTGACATTTGTGCGTTTGAACCTATTTGAACTTGCGTAAGGGTTCTTAGACCGTATCAATTGTAACCTTAAACTGTACAAGTATAGTACATGTAACTAGGGAACTCCGTCTATATTTGTTAGAAATTATGCAGTTGATTGACCTTGTGTGCTTGACAGCATTTCCCTTTGTGTGCTTGACAGTCTTCCCTGTTGCTTACGAAAATCCAGAAACTGAATCGAAAATAACCTTGAAGGCATAGACAAGGAGTCCATCTACATGTAGTTCTATGCACCTTGTCGTAAAAGGCAATCTGCGGGTCAATAGTACAATAATACACGTGTCATGAGACCCCAGCATTACGTTAACAATTCATTGGTCGTGTCCCTTGCTACGAGAACGTAGCTAAAAACGTTGAGATATACTGATGTCCTGGAAACACGGAGAGTTGACAGATGAATTTTTTTATCTAGTCGTGTCCCATTCCGCATAGACGAGTTTGTACTACGACAACCTTGCCTCAAAGCTGTACCAATTATTATGTAAACTGAAAGTCGTGAGAACTTGAAACTCAAACCCCTTAAAAAGATTTTATATTGCATTGAACTCGTGGTTCTCAAAAAGGGTTTCATATTGCAAATTAATTGATGTATAAATGAACATTCTGCCAAAATATATTGAATAATAACTAAACCTAACTATATCACGAGTGGTCAGTAAGCTGCCGGTATAGTAGAAGGTCACGTCTGTCATCCCAACGCGATGTTTTACCTTAATTTTTTCGAACAGACAAACCCATTAACTGATCAAGGCAAAATGACGTACTAGTGGGGTTGTGCTTTGTCAATTTACTAGTTTTTAGTGAGGCGGCGAATTAAGCCAGTGCGTAACTAACGTACGAAAATTAAATGGTAGCCGGCTTTTTTTCGCACGTATACAGTAAATGGCCATTTTGCTCATTAATCCCAGCCAGAATTTTGCATTACAGTTTAAAATTTTTGTTTAGAACTGAAATAAATTAACTATTAGTCAACCCCCACGCTAAAAACATTAACAGAATTGATTGTGTATATCTAAAATAGACACGACAGGAGCACAAAATAGTGCCAATATGCCGACATCAAATGAAGAGTTGTATGTAGATGTTATTTTTGTGAAAAATCATTGGAAGAAGTGATAAGATGTTATGGCTGTACGGATTATAAGTCCTAACGGCTACAAGAAGGCTACTGTTTACAATGTATATAGCATTGTGTCTTGTAATGTTTGTTGGCATGACCCAGTGTTCACTCTGGGTTCCATTTTTTTCCGCCAATTTTTCATCTTAATTTATCAGCCAGATATTTTTTCCGCCAAAATAAAATAACTATTAAAAATTTTTTTCGGGAATTTTATTTACATAAATACATACAATATATATCTTAAAATTTACAAAATTTTTCTCTGCTTTGCAGACTCCCATTTTTTGAAGACTGATTCACATGTTGAATAAAACATTGTTTTGTTAGCTGCATCATACCTTAACCAAGAATTTGAAAATTTCCATTCATCCCTGAAAGATCTACCTTTTCCAAATGCACTTATTATTTTACGTTTTTCGAAATTTTTCTCTGCGGTGGTCTTTTGGGGTATCAGTTCAATATCTAGGGCTGTAATATCATCATGTCAGTATCATCATGTCAGTATCGTCTGTAGTCTTCGGGCATTTTGGTGGTGGACAGACGTTGAAGAAGGCTGTTCAATTTTTCGCTTACGGCCCATGACATATGATTTGATAATACATGGCTTTCGACAGTCCCAAGTTTATATACGCATTTATAAACTGTAACAACATACCTGGCTTCATTTATTAACGATATCGTCAATTTCGGTATGAAATAGATCAAACAGCAGTCATAATCCAATAATCCCGAACAAATCGAGTGAGTACACTCGGCAAACCTCGGAAGATTTCGAGAATCTAAACTCGGCTGTATGATGAATTCCGCCATATTGGAACTACTTTAAAGGTCCCGGATGAAACATGGCTGCGCCCATTCCAAACACAAGTTGGCGACCTATTTGGCTAGCGACCTATTCGACCGATCCAGCTGTAAGATAATGACGAAATTACACTTCTATTCTGAGCTGAAGGAATGGATAAAAAATAATATATTCTACTTTCATTTGATAGATATAACGTTGGATTTTATTGGTTGATAAATAGAGACTGTTGTCTTTACTCTAAATAGGTTTCCAACGAACAGGTTGCAGCTCGATCGGTCGAATAGGTCGCTAGCCGAATAGGTTCCCAATTTGTGTAATAGCGTCAAGTTTTCCTGTTAAAGTAAACCGGTAGCCGCATCGCAAATGTATGGGCGTAGGTACATATCACTTACTGTCATACATCCGAGACTAGATGTAGTTTACGTAGTTTACGGAATCTGTCGAGATTAGGCGAGTGAGTATTGTTTACGGTAAACGTTTTTTACCGTCCACCGGAGCCTGGTCTTATGACGTCATATGTGGATTGTGGGTTAGGATAAGGGTTAGGTTTGGCCCAGGGTTAGGGTTAGGGCTAGCCCTGTCTACATCTCGAGACTGTGACGAAATCTGCAGGCCACAGCCCTTATCCTAACCCACAATCCTCATATGACGTCATAAGACCTGGCTCTGGTGGACGGAAAAAAATGCTTACCATTGTTTACAGTGTCCGCCATTTTGAATATATCGAAACCATCAACAAAGCAACCGATTCGTATTTGAAAACACACAATTAAATCTTTTGCCTCTTAATTAGTTTATTACTACTCTGACTGTAAATACTTATCAACACTAATCCCAGATTGATCAAGAGACAAAAGATAGGGCTATTATTGATACCTAATTGATTGTTGATTGACTCAACGAAGCGCGATCGACGGTACACTGTTTAGTATTACTATGTACGCGCGGAAATCAAAGCTTTGTGCCGATAATTTTTTTATTTCCAGGTAAAAAAAGAATCGCCATACAGGAAAAAAATATCGCCAAACATTTCGCCAAATTGAATATTCTATAGCCAAAATTATATTTTAATCGCAATTGGCGAATTTGGCGATCGACAGCGTGATCGCTGGCATGACCTCATGACATGCGACGTTTAGATTCATTGTATCAGAGTCATTTCTCTGCAGGTAGAGTGGGTCTGTCGTTCAGATTGGAATTAAGCCATCACCTGTTTAATCCATGTGCAAATACGCCCGCACACGGACCGAGCAGGCGATGGCACACTCAAACGCTCCAAGTCAAAAGTGTTGTCGTAGTCATATTCAATGCCATCGTTTAGTGTCTCATTAACATTCTAGTCTTTGGACAAATGGAGCACGACGTTTGTTCTTATAAACGATAATGATATTTTCACTCTCGCAATCATTAATGAAGAATTCAAAATGAGTAAATGTTCTAGTGCAATCGATAAAAAGTTCTGCCATATTAGAACACGGTATTGTCTAAACATGTAGTAATATACTGTTCTGCCATTATATATTTGAGGCGCCACACTGATCGCAGTGAAACAGATTGCTGACGCGTATCTGGAGGATTAGGGCGAATGGTGTTCGTGTGATGCCTCTGTCTTTCCATTTAGCGTCGTGCATTTTTATTATCCTGGTCATCACCCGTCCATTGCCGGTGGTCAGGACGCATACAGCCCAATGGCATAAGAAGGGCCCAGAGCCCAGTGTAGGTTTTGTTTGGCTGCAAAGATCACAGCAAATTGCAGCGATTTCATTGGCTGATCAGTCACTCATCGCTTAATCCGCGACACAATAAAATCCTAAATGAAGAAAATAATTTGGATATCTCTTTTGAAGGTTTTTCGCGCGCGTATGTTCGTTTCGGCAACTTGGATACTTTATTGAATTTAAAAAAAAATAATAGTTTTAGCCACAAGGCTGATGGGAGAAACAAAAAATAAAAATAACAACTCCAGTATTCACAGAAATGGGCCAATAATTCGTGTATGTGATGTTGTAAACCCTGGATTATATTGAGTTAGAGCTTTAAGCCCTTTAAAGACGCCATGTAGAAAAACACATTTAAAACCCGTATTGAAAAGGCTATTGGTTATCCAACTGTTAGTTGCATCCCTCGACGTGTTATGTTAGTTGCTCGCTAGCCTGAGGTCGGGTGTTCGATTCCAGAATTGGCTGAGAAAGTTCATCTAGATTTTCCGGAGTGGTTTCCCCTTGTCTGTGATACAGAACGGAGGGCCTGACAAGGACAGCTGTCTAGTCGTTCGGATGGGACGAAAAACCGAGGTCCCGTGCACGTAAAAAATCCCTTGAGAGTAGGCCGAAGCGCCGCTGCCCGGGCAAAATTTCCCTCACTGTACACTGTATATGGCGTATCCCGTCTTCCATTAGCCCCGGTTAGGTGCAGAAGAGTAGGACGTTAAACCCCATTTCATTCCATTTCAGTTATGTTAGTTACCACCCTTATTACAGCTAATTATTACAGTCGTCTACCCTTAATATAGAATATTAGAAACAAAATACAGAATAGGGATTAATTAAGCTGACTACGGGAAGTTAAACCCCATTCCATATCATAGCGTATTATAGGGATCACCTGCTGACACCTGGCAAATATAAGTTTGAATGGTTAATGGATTGTGATAACTAAAAATAACTAATAATTAAAAAAAAAACTAAATAAAAAAAACAACTTTTTATTGAATGTTATCTAGGTAAAGATATATACACAATTATATGGAGATTAACCGCTCAAAACCTCGCTCTTTTAATAAGTTTTTATAGTGTAGATAAAACGACTTCTTTGTTTATTCAAATGGCCAAGTACATGCAAATTTTCTTTTTGAATGGTAACCACCATTCATGTTGATATGGGTTACCATTGATAAGAATATTAATCTACCTAAACATGCCACATACTAAATCAATAGGATTTATTTTCATACATAAACACTCGCATTATTGCATAGTTTTGAAGACGTACATATCATTTATTCATAAAGGTGACTTTATTTAATATACTGCCAGTCAGTGTTTTTATTTATTCGGAAATATATAGGCGCTTAATAACATGTGAGTAGAAACTTACACTTCTCAGCTAGATAGAAATAATTAATATTGATATATTTTTATGAAAATTATATTTCCACACAGTTTCATATTTATTTTTTTTGTGGATGGCTCCTGTTTGGTTTGCGTTCGAAAAAAAGTGATTTTAGCTATTGTCCTGTGCGAATCGATTTTCAAAGCTAATTTAACCCGAAACCGACAAAATATGGCTTTAATAATGTTTGTTCATATTAACAACTTCTAATATAGTGTACCAAAATTTTCTAAACTGTATCCAAATATTGATTTTTATGCGCAAGTATCCATTCCATACACAGTTGACGGTACTTGTTCTGTAAAATCTGATGGCAAATGTACAATCTATATAACATTCTCTTACAAACGGCAGAATTTCAAGACTATAAGGAATACAATCAGATCACAAAAATCGAGTCATATAATAGAAGTTTCACAACTTACAAAATGATAACCCGATTCAAATAGTGATATCTCAATCAATATTAATGCTCGAGTCATATAATTTTGCAGTTTTTACATAAATCTGCATGCATATATGTTTTCTTAATTTTCTGAGGGGTCACTTTGCAACTATCTGGCCACTTGACACGGAATAGCTCATGTTTAATTTTAATCAAGTCGACATATGCTAAAGAAAAGTTGATCATCTATATTTCACATAACTTTGGCGACTGAAAATCTTTGACAATGCTTTGATTGACACCAACGGAAAAAACATATTGATCCAAAACTGAATCAAGTCAACAAATTTTAATGTTATAGAGTAAGGTATGATCAACTAAATTTCAAATTACTTTTTATTTATTGTTACTGAATGCTGAAATATAGTCATTTACATAAAGTTGTCTAACCTTGATTTTTGGGTAAACATTTCAGCTAATACCTTTATTAAGAAAATGATTATTGGCCATTCTGGCATATTGGGGCTTTTAACTTAACTTAATTAGAATTAACTTTGGCATTTTAGACTCCTTGTGCTGCGACTGCGTACGTTCATGGAGTTTACCTAGACAATAACGATGGCGAACAAAACTATTGGTGCTCTTCCACTTTTGCCAGATCAACGACCACCCAAGTTTCCTGCAAGTCTCGGAGCTTGCCTCACTAGAAACGGCGACGAATCACACTTACGGATACTCCAAAGACAATATGGCGATTGGAACAGGCGTGAACCAAGTCCTACTTACAGAGAATTTGAGAGGAAGATCACTGATAGTCCGAGAAGACGAAGAGATGGGCGATTCCTTAGCCATAGTCAGAGATCTACAAGTTTCAAAAGTTATCTAACAGAACATCACGATCAAAAGGTAATTACATGTGTAGTGTATAGATTTGTTGCAAAAAAATGCCTGAACTCTAAATGGGAAAATGCTGAGGCTGTCACCTTTCTTAGGCTTTATTTCCTTTGCATTGTTTTGAAATACATTTCATTTGCACTTGTCAACATCTTTGTCAACAGGTAATATTGCCTGTATTTTTATGTTTTAATTTCCTCAATTACTATCCTAAAAATAAATTTTATGTCATATTTATGAGGATCGTGGATTTATCGAGTTAACTCGTTATCCGGTTTTGTTCGGCATAGGCCTACCTTATTTTTTTTCCAGTGACAAAAAAGTCTTGAATTTATTTGTTTATTATATTGTCTAACGTTGTCTTTGCAGGGTTTAAACAGATTTCGGCACATTGCCCGAACTGTTAGAATCATTGCATCTGTTTGCCTGGGCCTTAAAAGGTGTGTATCATAATTATGCTATTGTAGTTTTACTATATACTATTAAAGAGCCATGGTGAGTCGGTGAGTATGGTTCTGATTTCTAACAAGGACGCCCCAGGAATCAGATGAAATCGTCGCCGTTCTAGGAAGACGTGACGCACTTTCGCGATTCAGAAAAATCTGCATTCTTGACAAGAAGCGATGGCCATAAAAATTGGAAAGAGCAAAAAGTGCACTCTTTGAAAGTGTCGATTCATTCAATCATTTCGCTTTTATTTGACCAGCTAACCAGTGTCTGGCAAAGACTGGTATATTTGAAGGGATATAATTATGAAAAAGATTGTCTAACATAGAATTAAACCACCACAGAATTCACTTTCAACTTTAGAGGGTCCAAGATGTTTCCACGAGCGAGTTCGTCTGCTGACACCTGAGCACGTAGCATGCACAAAGGGAATCACCTCGTTCTTTTTCTCGGAACGCATTTATATACTAAGATAGTATGACTATTTTCAAAATATTGTATTTTGATTTGTATATTCTATTGCATATAACTATTTATACTATTGTATCATGCTAGTTTTCAAACTACTTTGCTATTTTATATGTTTTTTATGACTATTTTTCAAACTGTTATGCTAAAGACTAGCAACCGGAGAGGTTATATCTTACATAATGTTTTTGTTAAAGGGACAATAACATTCTTGCTGGCTTGGCAGCTCCAGAAAATAAGTAATACCCTTATTCTAAGTACTAGATGTTTAAGTGTCCTACCTGTTGTGTAAATTATCCATTACAGCCTATTTTACTTGTCCAGTCGAGGGTTCGAAAATATTTTAAAATCCAAGTCACATTTGAAAAGGTTTACGTTAGACTTTTCAAATCAATTGGTTGATTTTTTCCAATTTTTTAAAATAGGTGTGTTAAGATGAAATTTATATCACCATTTAATTGCAATATTCTAAAATAATACGATTTGTTGACCAGAATGAAGATCGGGACATATTATTCAGTTACAACAAGAGTGTTATTGGGGCTTTAAAGACTACTGAATTTGTGTAAACCCACTCAATGCTTATTGTAGAAAACTGTCTTAAACTTTAGCTTGTATATTATTTTGGCTTTGTTTCCACATTGACAGATATGTAAAGCAGAAAGCTAGCCATGATTGGTCGTTTATAGAGATGTATTTACATGTACAGAAAGATATGAAAGACACGTTGGTCTTTAATCCCTACAACTTTCTTAATGATGAAAGTGTAAGTATAATTTACAAACACGCCAAATCCTCATAACGTCTTTTTAATTCAGCTTGATAATATTTATGTGATATTTAGCGACTGAGGAACACTTTAAACATAACACAATTTTAATGGGAGATCAATCACTGGCTTTATTCTAAAAGCACAACATATTTGTTCCACCGCCTTCTATCATATACTTCGAATTGGAAAGACCCAACGCTATCTCAATTATGAAAATAAAAAAAAATCTCATTCACGCATTCATCTCAACTAAACTAGATTATAACCAGACTATCAGATTAACAAACTACAGCATGTCCAAAACTCAACAGCTCGACTCATCACTAAAACTAGAAAACAACAACACATGTCCCCTGTATTGCAATATTTACATTGGCTCCCAATTCAGCAAAGAATTAAGTTCAAGTTACTCCTTTTCGTCTTAAAATCGTTAAACGGTCAAGCTCATCTTATATATATATTATATAAAATGTCTTGATGAACCCTATACTACCAGCAGAAATCTCCGTTCTCAGAAAAAACATCTTCTAAAATCTCCGGCCATTAACTTACCTCTTGGGAAACGTGCCTTTTCTTATGTTGGCCCTTTTCTATTGAATTGACTACCACAGTCAATAAAACAATTAAATCTCAACTTAAAACATTCTTATTTCAAAACCCTGATCTGTAAATAATCCGTGAACATATAAAAAAAAAGCCCAACAGCGCCCAAGAAACTGATTTCTTCAGTATTAACGCGCTTTATAAATGACGAAACCAACAAGATCCATTGGGAAAATGAAAATTTAATTTCCAACTGACCTTTGTAAATATTTTGTGAACCATGTGGAAAATTAGGGTTACCTGGTTCCAAAACATAGCATTTATGACATGATATATACATATTATTTGCAGCCACCAACTGGCAATGAAAGATTAAAACGTGCCCTTACTATGTTACCATCACTCAGAACACCAGCAGATATATTACTGGTAAGATTTCAAACTCTAGATAAAAATCCTTAAGCTCCCCAAAATTCATACAATAAATTCACCAAATGCAACTGATTAGATGTGCGGGGGGGGGGGGAATTATAGTGTATACTTGAACTTTAGATAGATTCGCACGATCTTTGCTCATAATATTATCCAGCAGAAATTTGCCATGGCGCTGATTGTTATGCTATTGTTCACAAGGTATTCGGAAAGGGGTGGGGGTAACCCGGGAAGAAAGGTCACAGCACTTTTTATATCAATACGGGTAATCCTCTCATGGTCTATTAAAGACTGTAGCCTCTATTATGTTCACAAGGTTATTGGAACGCCGACTATTAATAAGGTTGGTTCATCGTCTCATGACCGCAATGTTACGCCTCTCAGGCGCGGATCCAGGGGGGGGGGGGTCCAGGGGGTCCGCCCCCCCCCTTCTCAGGCTTGAAAATTTTTTTATGCGATTTTATTGGCGATTTAGACCTGTTATTTTGGAATTTACCTTCCGGAAATACGTCAGAATGAACCAAATTGAATCTAATTTACCAAATTATCGGTTGAGCGCAATTAGTTGAGCAATTATCAAACCTAGACCCCCCCCCCTGCAAAAAATCCTGGATCCGCACCTGCTCATATGTGAAAATAAAATCGGTTAAAAATTGATACATCCTCTATGTTTTCGACAAGGGGAAGATAATTCCGGAACGGAAGGTACGGGGCGCTGATTCACCCAAAAATGGAATGTTGCGCAACGCTGAATATCGCCAGGATTCATCCTCTCATGACCCACATTCTTCACAACAAATTTTAAACAGTCCATCAAAAACTGTAGCCTCTATCAAGATTTTCGGCAAAACGGAATGAAAAATCAAAATAGTTCATCCTCCCATGACCGCAATGCTTCCCACCTAATTTGAAAGTAAGCCTCTACAGCGTTCACAAGGTTTTCGGAAAGGGGGCATAACTGTGGTATCAATAGGATTCGTCCAAAATTGTAACCTCTATCGGGTTCACATTGAAATAAAAAAAAGTATTGAGACTACACATTTCATTTTACAAGATGGGTACGAAAGTTTTGAATGTTTTATCTTTTTAGATATTGACTTTTATCAGAAATAATAAATCGTTCAAAGATTACCCACCATATACACATATAGAGATGTGTAAATGTATGATACTACAAAAGTAAGTATTTAACTCTTTTAATCTAAATCTATATTTTATTTATTGAAATGGGTTTAGCAACACACAAAGCCTATTGGCTTTTCTCGAAATAAATTAGAAAAATGTATATTTCTGAAACTGCCCCCTACTCCCCTGTATTGATATTTCACGTTTATACTTTTATCTTTGATAAAGTTATGAATCTCGACGCATAGTAATTAAACAAGGACAGATGGCGTCTGCGTTTTATGTTGTTATGTCTGGTACATTGCTGATCAATGTCACTGAAATCAACCCACATACAGGAAAGAAATTTTACAGATCATGTGCTGAATTAAAAGAAGGTAACTGCTTTGGGGTAAGAAAACTATTTAACCTACTTATTTACGGGGGATCTATGAAAAGGTTTCTTTGCTGTATCTTAAACCAACGAAGTCCACAATAAATGGCCTCTAGGTCATTTGGGAACTAAACGAGCCCGCATCACTGATGTTTTCGTTAAATATTTTTAGGTTCTTTTTTATAAGTATGCAACTAATATACCTAAGAAATGATTTAATGAACAATTATATCGATTTTTACAAATTCATTAAGATTACTGAACTCGGAATTGTGATAGTGTTCTTCCAGACACCCAATTGACCAATCCTTGCAAAATTTGAAAAACTGCAGAGTATTCACCACAGTCTTAGATATTATGATCGATGTTCTGATTTATGTAACAGGTGTGCTACTATCCTGGTTAATTCTACTATGATGGCTAGATGTTGCCCACTCCTTTCTGATATCAGGGCAGGTCATAAATAACATGGTTTTTGCCATGGTTTACTGAATTTTAATTTGTAGTTTTTCTAGTTTTTAAGCTGAACTGTTTAGTTACAAATTCTTACATAAAGAGATTTTGCCATTGAGCCCGATATTAACCAATTGTAAGATACGTATCATGTGATATTACAGGAAGTGGGTTTATTAGAGAGATGTACTAGAACAGCTAGTGTAATATGTAAAACAGATTGTCAATTATTATTAATATTACAAGATGATTTTGATAGATTGATTAGACAACCATTATTACAACAAAGACAAGATCATGTTACATTCTGTCGGTAAGTTGAAAAATTGTATTCCACAAACCCGAATCATGGCATGCGCGATATTTATAAAAAGGCTCGAAAGCACTTTATTTAAAGTAAGTTTCTTCTAACTACTATATTGTGACTGTAAACTTCAGAGTAAAAACGGAAGAAACTTATACTCTATTATAAATTGGAGTAATTCATTCAAGTGCTGTTGTTTTCGCAGATTTAATGTCCATACATTTTCGGTTAAAATCTTGCTTAAAAAAAAAAAAAAAAAAAAAAAAAAATAAAAAAAAATAATTTAAAAAAAAAAAAAAAATAAAAAATAAAAAAAATAAGTCATTGCCTATACTATATTTAAACCAGGACAGCCTCAAATGTAGTACCACAATTTATATTTGGCAATTTTGGTGACCAATGTTCTTATTATTTACAGGAGTATTAATCTATTCCGTCATTTTCCCTGCGAAAAACTTGAATCAAACCAAATTGAATTCTTCTATCAGTATTTTCCGTAAGTTTACTTTATTTATTTTCCAAATTAGATAAAGAACTCACCGAATATTATAATTATTTTAAAATGAAAGAAGGTGGATTATAGCTCGATGGAATCCATTCCAGATCACTTGACGCTAATAACGTTTACTAGCGGTTTGCTCGGCGTTGCGCGGATACAGATCTGAACTGGAAGTTGTATAACTGCCACATGCCAGATACTGCTGCCCATATACCCCACATGTAAGACCAGGGTCAACCCTATTGTTGCCACCAACCCAGAACAAACAAACAAGCAAGAGTCACGAACATAGACATGCATATAGGCCTAGATAGCTTGTTTAGACTTAAATTCCATTCTTGTTTTATATTTTAGTAAAGAAACCATAATAACATCAGAGGCGGGAGAATTTAAATATTTGATTGTCATCATGACGGTAAGTCTTCTCTTATGTGCCTATAAATATTCATCATAGACCACCATTTACTGCATGGTTTCTTGTCTCCCATTTATTGCTCTATTTACATGAAATGGTTTTATCCAGAAGAGAGTGGCCAAGACATTGGCTGGCTAAGCTTGAGGTCCCATGCTCTATCACAGTGTTGACCAAGAATGGTCATAGGGAATGTTCGGCATGATTAAACCCTTGTCACTGGGCCTGGCAGTTGACAACGTACATGGGACCTCCCCCCCACAATTGTTTTCCTGGGGGTGGGGGGTGGGGGGTGGGGTGTCTGAACATACTTGCCCCTCCCCCCCAAAAAAGTTGGCAAAGCAAAGTGCCCAAAATCTCATAAAACACTAATTTTAGGACTGGAATAGCAGTAAAACGCGTTTACGGCCATCAGTTATTCCGAAATTTCTAGTTTTGCTTCCCTAACTGTCATCAAGTCCTAATAAAACACTAATTTCACTCTTCTTTTAATTGAATACCACGACTTTGTACTGAGTTGACTATTGAATAAAACATTTTGTCTGGGGCCACATTACTTTGTGAATGCAACTGCAAAAGTGTGATTGGATGGAAATTAGAGTGGGATTTCGGTTACAGAACCATTGGATACTTTTGGACTTGCTCACACAGGCTAGAATCGCATAAAACGCATTTGCGGTGGTTACATTTTAAAAATTTTCTCCGGGAGGGTGAGGCTCCCATAGCCCGAGACGATTGATTGGTTGTTTGGAATTCTGGGCAGCCATGTAGGCTATATTGGACCAAATTGAAGTTGCTGTGGATGTAAATGATTGATTGGAATTCGAGTCAGTAAGCCACCTATATTATACAACTTTGAAATTGCTTTGTTCATGGGCCAAAATAGCAGGAAAAAGTGTTTGCAGCCGTTCAATATTCCAAAATTTTCTTAGGTGGGGGTAAGCCACGCTTCTTCGCCTCTCGGGGAAGACCGATGCCGCTGTCTGTAAACATGATAAACGTTGTATTGGTGTGATATTTTAGTTTAACACCGTAAATTATGCCAAACAATGTTTACAGAAGACTGAGACTTTAAACAAAATTTATGGGGGTACCCCCCCCCCCCCCCAATATATATTTCACGGCTACGCCCCTGACAACGTATATGACTAAAAGGGCATATTCCCGTCTATATTAGCCCAGTCAGAGTAGAACGTTAAAAGTCATTTCATTTCATTTTATTATATATCCTGATGTTTCTTTATTCCGTGTGTGTAATCTAATAATACATATGTAAACCAGACAGATATTGTCGCCAACATCTGCAAAGAAGAAAAGGGTACAAATAATACCAGATTTAATTTTCTTGAGCTAAGTCGACATCAATTGTATTTTATTGCTAGCACTTTGATCTGATCTTCTTTCCTTTCGTTTTACCCATGCGTTGTAGTCGTATTCCGTTTATTCTATGTTTTAATTAATTGGCCTAGAATTGTCTGACTCTCTACTGCTAACTATTTTCTTTCTTAACTATTCATTTTTAAATTACAGGGAAAATGTCGGTTAATTAACTGCATTGACGTGACCAATACTAAAAACAACATTAGCTCACATAATCAACGTAACATGAATAACAGTAAGTTTGATTTACACCCACCCCTCATAAAACGAAACGAAAACATTCCTTCCCTTAAATATCTTATTTCATATAAATGGTATGAATGTTATGAATACCAATCTAATTAAAATATAGATCTATATTTCTTTTCTTTTTTTATATTTTCGATGTCCTACACAGAGTAGTAAAGACAAGTAAAAACGAAATTTTGAACTACAAAAAACGAAACGAAATTGGATCTGTGTTTTAATCATATTGTATGAATACCAAATTGGGAACCCAGTAGCAAAAACATTTGGGGGTTTAAGGATTATTGGAAGCCCCAGAATATATTTAGCATATGGTATCGGGTTTTTTTTTATCATGTTTAGATTGTGGGAAATTAACACATTTCGTCATCTCAGGCTAAGATTATGTTCTTGATATTTTGGAAAGTTCACTGAATACTGAATCGATCGTCAAAATAAAGCGGGTTTCAATATCCAATTGCCCGGAACACAAGTTGTTGAGCGTCTTCCCCAACCAACTATAATACCCCTTTTCAATTGTCTTTTCGCCCGACTCGGCCGTGGATACTGTGCTTTGAATTGACACTTAAAGCTGCAATTTTATATTTTTAAGTTATATTTTTAAAATGTATTAAAATAAAGCCTCAAAATAGATGGCATCTATAAACAGTCCTACCGTGTTAAAGAATAATCCTATTAATAGTATAATTCAATATTGCCAGTTGAGAAATTGGCAAAAGTATCATTTTCAACTTCAAATTCAAACGATTGAAGATAGCTATTGCATGGGTGGGGGTGGGGGGATGGAAACAAGGGAGATAATTATCCTATCATTTACGATGTGAAAGATCCTTAAGCGTGGAAAATAATGCCTAGGATTGTTTAACAGTGAGTTTTGACTTTCTTAGAAAATATGAAATTCCCGCTTTAAATTTGTACTTTGATGTTTTATTTTTTTTAATCGAAATGGCGAGTTCTTGTTTTAATAATGGCTTAATTAACATGTATTTGATTAAATTATCGTTTTATTTAAGATATGAAGCGTAACCCAATACGTAGAGGCTTCAGAAAGAGATCGGAATTAATAGACTTGATTGTCAACAACAGGTCCATTTTTTCTGACAACAGATCGAATTCTTATATGAAGGATACTCTTTCCAAAAAGGTTTGCTCTTATTTAATTTATTTCATGAGCTTAATCTTGCCTTCTTTAATGTCTTTGACCATTTGGCATCATTCTTTTATTTATCTTACACAGTCTTTATTATATTTGTATGTGAAAGGTTTGTAAGGAGCGTGATTGTCGTTTAGCGTTGAATATCTTTCGGGTTGGTTTCGGTTGTTTTATTGTCTATATAATATTTAAACTGACGTATAATAAATATGCAAATATTTCAGAGTAAATTAAATGGTTCTAAAGACTATTGATAATTTTTTTCAGAACAAAGAGGGTTCTGATATTGGCGGATCTCCAAGGCTATTGAAATCACGAACAGTAACTAACTTCTACGAAGAAATGAAAAATGAAATGAAAATTAAGGTTTGTGTAAAACTATCTAACCTCCATATTACCAGAATTCGCCAGATTTACCCATACTTCTATAAACCGTTAGTCTTGGTGACAACATATTTTAAAAGCTGTTAGCCTGAATGTGTATAAATATGTTAAAAACTGTTAATCTGAAGAACTATGCATTATATTAACCATTCATCTGTATATATATTTTATAATCTTCTAGTCTGAATAACTATATACCTTATAAATCGTTAGCCAAGTAAGGGTCAGGGCTGCACTTTATTCACGGGCCGGCCCAAACCACAGCAATCCAGGGTTTCTCACAGCCATTGATCTTTCTTATTGAATATGACATAATATATATAATCCCCCGTTCCCAAATATGTTTATCACAAGCAATATCAAATGTATTTTTCATAGATAAAAGATGACACTGCATCGAATCAAGTATTTGCACAGTTAGCTGAATTAACACCTGGGTCTGTTTTCGTGAGTATTAATAATAATCTGAAGACCCCTTGTATTTTGCTAATTCTTCTTTGAGAATTTGCTGAACAAACCAATAGTTTATTGAGATTTGACTTATATAGATATTACTATTTATTTGACTTATATAGATATTACTATATCTTTATTAGAGGAAACCTATTAGACATTAGAAGTTTTCATCAGTCTTTAATATATATGTGGATTTATTACAGGGTTTGGAATCTATAGTTAACGGTGAAAGAAGGGGTTTAAAGATTATTAGTGATGGTGTAGAGTGTTTATTTGTATCTAAAAGATTATTTCTTCACGAGGCTAATATTAAAGTTTTAAGTATTGTCAATGACATGGTAAGATGGTTATTTCAGTAAAAGAATCAATACATTTGAAGTCTTATGAGACAATAACCAAGGGTAGATAACCGATGTGGACGAACATGTATTCGTATAATTTGTTACAAAATGGAATTGCAAAGGAAATATACATGTAGTTTGTCACAAAGGAAATATAGTTTGTCACAAAGGATATAGTTTGTTCCAAAGGACATATAGTTTGTCACAAAGGACATATAATTTGCCGTGGAGTCAGGTATTGAAGCGGCTGTGATATCATTTATAGTGGAGAACGACGTCAAATACCAACCAGCGACAATGAAATAGCTACTGTACCAAAGTTAGTGGGGGCATCTTTGTGTGGAGTGAGTGCCATTGTGCCCAATCTGATTAAAATATGGATCCATATTTCGTTTCGTTTTTTATACTTTCGATGGCCTACACTACATGAAGATCTGACGGGTTGTAGCGATAGGTCGCGTCAGAGGTCGTACAAGCGACTTTAACCCTATGAAAGTCAGACATTTGAGTAACCATTCAGCATTGAGGTATCTTATGGATTATCCACATTTCCGCGCAAAACTCACCTAAAGCTCCCTGTAACAGACCGTTTGATTGGCTAATCCCTCCTATCCCCCAGAATACGTCAATGATAACCACTCTTCCAGATCCTAGTGCAGTAAAGACAAGTAAAACTGAATTTTCAACTATAAATAAACCGAAACGAAATAAGGATCTATGTTTTAACCAGATAGTACTATGCCGAGTTTATTGAACATCAAATAATTGAATGTTAATTTCAATTTACTTGCAGGTTATGACGTTTCCATCTGAAGAAGAAATAACTAGTCGAGTTGAAGAACATCGTAACTGGTTAAACTATAAACATCGAATTGTGAGAAAATCGCTTTATAACTCCAAATATTTGTCACGACAAAAGACTGTAATATAAACCAATTATGCACGTTTTTATTTTATTGTTTGACGACGGCACTATGTAGTATAATGTTGGGGCGGTCAAGATGATTTAACACAGATCGAAACTTTTGACAACTATTTATCCTAGTTGCTGTTATTATGGGTTGTTGTTATTGGCGCCAAAGACAGGAACTTCTGACATCTATTGATAAGCTGTATTATTATTTGCATGATGTCTTATATACCGAAACTACTGTGAACAATAAAAATAGGTTGCCAGACAACGAAACATACGCCCACACAGCAGCCAAATCGTCCGGGCAGTCAACAAGAGTTGTCACATATTAAGGAATTATCAGAAAATCATTAGAATTTGTTTGGTTTCTATAATCAAACCTGTTTTTTTTTAAATCAGATAATAATTGTGACCTCCAGAGGCACAACAAGCTAAAAAGGGTGATTTTTCGTACAATCAGGGGACATAATTCACGAAGTAATGACCCGATGGGCGCAAATATCGAAAGGAACCAAGATCTTTCGGTTATAAACATACATGTCAAGTTTCATCCAAATCGGTTCAAAATTGTGACCTCTATAAGGTCCACAACCTTGATATAACATATTTTCACACTATTCGCGTACAAATGGCGGCCATTTTGTCCGTCAATTTTGGTCCAATTTTCACGAAATTCGAACTCAACCTTCATAACCATGAAACGGTGATATGATCAAACGTTTTTTTAAATCGGATAACAATTTTGACCTCCAGAGGGACCACAAGCTAAAAAGGGCGATTTTTCGGACAATCAGGGGCCATAATTCAGGAAGTTACGATCCGATTGGCGCAAATATCGAAAGGAACCAAGATCGTTGGGTTATAAACATGCATGTCAAGTTTCATCCAAATCGGTTCAAAATTGTGACCTCTACACTGTTCACAACCTTGATATAACATATTTTCACACTATTCGCGTACAAAATGGCGGCCATTTTGTCCGTCAATTTTGGTCCGATTTTCACGAAATTCGAACTCAACCTTCATAACCATGGCACGGTGATATAATCAAACGGTTTTTTAAATCGGATAACAATTTTGACCTCCAGAGGGACCACAAGCTAAAATGGGCGATTTTTCGGACAATCAGGGGCCATAATTCAGGAAGTTACGATCTGATTGGCGCAAATATCGAAAGGAACCAAGATCTTTGGGTTATAAACATGCATGTCAAGTTTCATCCAAATCAGTTCAAAATTGTGACCTCTACACTGTTCACAACCTTGATATAACATATTTTCACACTATTCGCGTACAAAATGGCGGCCATTTTGTCCGTCAATTTTGGTCCGATTTTCACAAAATTCGAACTCAACCTTCATAACCATGGCACGGTGATATAATCAAACGGTTTTTTAAATCGGATAACAATTTTGACCTCCAGAGGGACCACAAGCTAAAATGGGCGATTTTTCGGACAATCAGGGACCATAATTCAGGAAGTTACGATCCGATTGGCGCAAATATCGAAAGGAACCAAGATCTTTGGGTTATAAACATGCATGTCAAGTTTCATCCAAATCGGTTCAAAATTGTGACCTCTACACTGTTCACAACCTTGATATAAGATATTTTCACACTATTCGGGTACAAATGGCGGCCATTTTGTCCGTCAATTTTGGTCCGATTTTCATGAAATTCGAACTCAACCTTCATAACCATGGCACGGTGATATAATCAAACGGTTTTTTAAATCGGATAACAATTTTGACCTCCAGAGGGACCACAAGCTAAAATGGGCGATTTTTCGGACAATCAGGGGCCATAATTCAGGAAGTTACGATCTGATTGGCGCAAATATCGAAAGGAACCAAGATCTTTGGGTTATAAACATGCATGTCAAGTTTCATCCAAATCAGTTCAAAATTGTGACCTCTACACTGTTCACAACCATGATATAACATATTTTCACACTATTCGCGTACAAATGGCGGCCATTTTGTCCGTCAATTTTGGTCCGATTTTCACGAAATTCGAACTCAACCTTCATAACCATGGCACGGTGATATAATCAAACGGTTTTTTAAATCGGATAACAATTTTGACCTCCAGAGGGACCACAAGCTAAAATGGGCGATTTTTCGGACAATCAGGGGCCATAATTCAGGAAGTTACGATCCAATTGGCGCAAATATCGAAAGGAACCAAGATCTTTGGTTTATAAACATGCATTTCAAGTTTCATCCAAATCGGTTCAAAATTGTGACCTCTACACTGTTCACATCCTAAAAAATGTCATTTTTCGTACAATCAGGGGCCATAACCCATGAAGTTACGGTCCGATACATGCCAATATCGAAAGGAACCGAGATCTTAGGGTGATAAACCTATATTTCAAGTTTCATTGAAATCGGATAAAAATTGTGACCTGTAGACTGTTCACAAACAATTGTGGACGGACGGACGGACGGACGTCCGGACGGACGGACGGACGAACAGGGGCGACGACAATATACGTCCACATGAAAATGTGGGCGTATAAAAATGAATTGATTTGCCCGACAGATTATCACCGACGGGCATGATGTACGCAGTTTATAATATAAAAGAATGCAAAGATACATATTTTTCAATCGGGTGGACTAAAGAAAATAATAAAATGAAAGTTGGCTTAACGCCCCACTGCTCAGCCCCGACTGGGTTAATGAAGACGGCTAAAGAAAATAGCCCCAAACGTATTGAAACAAATGCACAATATTTTTTAAAAAAAAAACAAAAAAAAAAACGATTTCTGTAAAATAAATATGGTAGTTTTTATGCACTATAAAAAAAGAATATAATAAATATCACAGACAATAATGGTTAAGTTAAAGATATAAACAAACATCCGTAATGACTATAAATATAAACGATAAATCAACAGAATACTACTATTTGGCTAAATAATTTATACCTCAAATCCATAGTACTGTTAAATTTAGAACTACACTGGACAATTTATACACCAAATAAGTCCTAAAACTTATCCATATTTCTTTCAAATTTAAAACTTAAAGCTACCGTGAAAATTCTACATTCCAGCAGCCTATGTTCTATTTGGGATGTATGATGTAAATCGCATGTACAGTACTTAATACAACTTACTCGGTGTTGCCGAAAGCAGTAATCGCCGTTAGATATAAAGCATAGCTTTAATCACGTTATAAGGCGTACTTCTGTTTGTAAATTCACGATAGCTTTAATCACATTAAGACCTACTCCTGTTTGTAAGTTCACGATAGCTTTAATCACATCAAGACGTCCTCCTGTTTGTAATTTCACGATAGCTTTAATTTTAATCACATTAAGACGTACCCCTGGATGACACTTCTTAAAAGAAGTACTCCTTTTGGTAAGTTAACCATTAGTATGTGCACGAGCACATTAGTTAGTTTATTACATAAAATAATAACGGGAGTGGAGAATAAAGATATATCGATATCCCATGTCACCTTTACGAAAAATGGACGGAAGAATTCAATATTTAAGTTTCAAATTTTAACTGCCAAGTGATACCTGTGATTTTCTAGGACTAAGAGCTGTTGTTAATCTTTGCATTAATATTTGTTTATATTGTGTCCATGTTTCTTGATCATATAATATAGATTTAACTTCTTCTGTTGTCAAAAACTGTCTTTGCTGTAAATGTAAACACAACTCAATTATATATTCGCATTAACTTCATACTATTTATTTATCAAGTATTGTAACATGCCTAAGGGCGAATCAAGCATTTTGATTGGTCGATTAGACACCGTCGATTGGACAATAACACCCCTCTGTTCTAGCAAGGCGAATAACTGCGTATAAATATTAGGGTACTTTTTTTTTTGTTCATTTTGTGCTCAGCCATCTTCCTCAACTCAAATCTTTATTGACAAATATCTTCAAGAAATGTTCCTCGAATGACCATCACACTATTTTCAAACTTCAGCCTTTATCCAAACACATCTCTGAAATACATAAAACAGAAGAAAATCAGTCATAAATTAATAAAAACCGGTTTCAGGCATCGTAAATTATTCGTAACTAAGCAATGTGGACAAATTTGTTTGTGATTTTTGCACTCCGCAGTGTTTACTTTAAAGTGGAAATTTTAAGTCAAAGTTTGCTCAAATTCTAAATAACATGATCCGCCTGATAATGTGTCATTAGTCACAAGAAATTGGTTGAAAAAAAAAGTAACTAGGGGAGATGAAATAGCAGCTGAGATGGGCCTAGAATAACGGGAAACTAAATATACCAAAATTGACAATGATTGACAACACGTCAGAACGATATACATAGCAACGATAGCAACCACTTGAATCCTAGGCATCAAGTAGTTTTATAGGGCATTTTGAGGGATGTGTGTAAGAACTGCTCTACTCCGAACAAGAACTAGCAATAAAATTGTGTTGACAGTCTGCAAATAAAATAATAAAGGCTAAAAACTCACCCATGTTATCACAAACTGCGAAAACGAAGCCATCATTGTTGCCAAGAGTTACCCCTTTGTAGTCTCGGTTAACAGGCCGTAACTAATTCATTCACGACTGGTACTACCGGTCGAAAAGACCACACTTAGGCAAATTTACTAATCTTTTTAAAAGTCTTCAAACGTTAAAAATATTTTATTTGAAATATTCGAATAACATTTTCTTTCATAATTTATTTACCAGCGACCCAAGACTCAAACATTTTAAAATTGAATTATCTTCGCTTGGATTCGACCACTAATTCGACACACCTCGGTGAAAACGGCAGCCCGTTATTCAGTTACGTCATACGTTTTCTTACGTCAAAATTGATTTTTTTGATTTTTACGTCACCTAACCGATTTGCAGTTTGGCGAATTTTAAAGTTTACACAATAAAATAAGTTCTTTTAAAATCCTTAAAAATAGCATGTTACAATGTCGATAAACACCTCCTGTTTCGCATTTAGAGGGGTGTTATTGTCCAATAGACATGTCCTGAGATTTTACATTAGAACCCGCGACGCTAACGCGTCTTGGGTCCTAATGATCTCAGGACATGTCTATTGGACAATAACACCCCTCTAAATGCGAAACAGGAGGTGTTTATCTCCTAAATAAAAGTTATTATATTTGGCTGTTTTAGACGACTCATTGGTATACTGGAGTGAAGATATTTTGTTGAACCATATAAGATAATATTAAATTCCGATATCTGTATCAAGAGGTGTGATTTGTCCGATTAGTGTACTTTGCATGTACCTTCTTAGGCCGTCATTCTCTAACGTAAGGTGGCAGACCATTGTAATATAAATAAACTTACCAATGTTTCTACTTTGAGTATTGTATTATTTTGAGCATGTTGTAGAAAAAATCTTTTACTTATTTTGACAACTTCAGCCCCATCACTCATCTACAATAAAATACATCATGATGAAACAATAAATAAACGCGGATTAATGTCACAGCAATAGTCTTGTTCTATAAGCAATCCAGATCCGTAAACCAGTTCAGACCAGTGAGTTTATATATTACTGGTATCTAGTTCATA
Organism: Patella caerulea; assembly: GCA_036850965.1. Classification (NCBI taxonomy): domain Eukaryota; kingdom Metazoa; phylum Mollusca; class Gastropoda; family Patellidae; genus Patella; species Patella caerulea. Next base: position 24,110,636 of record JAZGQO010000011.1, read on the forward strand.
CAAATGCGGGGGCTGGGGCGGCTCAGTGAGTAGGACGTGAGCTAACTTGGTCTCTGGTTCCCCCCCGGGTTGGTCGAGAAAGTTCCTCGAGATTGTCCGGCGTGTTTTACACTTAGTATTCCACTTCGGAGAATCTGACAAGGAACATTGTCTGGTCGTTCAAATGAGGCGAACGACGGGGGTCAGTTTACACACTAGTGTGCACGTAAAAGAACTCTTGACAGTTGAAATACGAAATAATCGGTAGGCCATAGTTACCACAGTCATAGTACACTGAAATACTCGGTGCGTATCTATTACAAGCCAGTATAAGCCTTCCAAACACAAATCTAATAATACGTAAAAATGTACTTTTTGTCATACATGTTCATATATATCATAATATACAAAAGTTTATGACTGAAAGAAAATAATCGCACATAGTACTTATGCCTTACTCCCGTGTCTTGAACGGGAAAACGAAAATTGTACCGGAAAAAAATAACTAAAACAACTTACAAGGCTGACTGCTGGACCATCATACAATATATCATTTGAAGTTTCTAATGTTTCTAGTCCCTTTAAAATAGAAAATACATTATGATGCTTACGGTGCTAAAAAGGTAGCCATTATGGTGTTTATAAAATACTTTTCATTAAAATCTATACAATTCTGTTTCACCCGGGGAAATCATAAATGCTGTGGAGCAATATAAGTCTCTTTGGTTTAGGTCAAAATAAAGTGTAGAATTAATCTGTTTTGCATTGTTATTTCTACACTTGGCGGAAAGGCTAGATTCGACTATTATTTCATTTCGGAAAATAAAGCGAAGGGTGGTCTGTTGCCATACCCGACACAAAATTTGTATAATATTGTATCAATTCAAAACTATTTTCAAGTACAATTTTGGGATTACAAAAACATAGATTCTTAAAAACAGTGTTTAATGATTATAAATTTGTGACGGAAAGTAAAGAATGACAAAGACAAATAGGAGGGAAAGATTCCCAAACAGCCTTAGAGTATAGGTGGAAAAGCGGTAATTTTATATTGTAGCCATATAGGGACAGGTATGAACTGTCAGCGAGAGAGAAAGAGAGAGAAATGGGGTTTAACGTCCACTCAACACAAACTAGGTCATTTCGGGACTATGAACTGTCAGCAGACAATCGTCCCATCAGACACAGTCCCCAAAGGAACTAACATACACGTGAAACCCAAATGTTTCTACAAAACAACGCAATACATGAAACAAATGAACTACATCAGTTATATTTTCACACAAAACAAAGAGGTCGTGTCAGTGTAGCTTTTCATGCTTGCTTTATGTATGATAAATAGCTACAGTGTGTGTGCCCAGAAAAGAGAAGAAAACAATAAAAGCAAATATTCTATATGATATATAATCTTATAATATTGTCTATAATAAGATAATAAAATGACACAGCGGTAACAACCATAAAGTAGTTCCAATATGGCGGAATTCGTCATACAGCCGAGACTAGATGTAGGTTCCGAAATCTGTCAAGATTTGCCGAGTGGGCATTGTCTCCTGATCGGAGACCGGAAGTATTACAGGGCATGGCGTTTGACGTGAAAGGAAATGGGGTTTGACACCCACTGTTCTGCATACGCCACACACCTGTCCATCGTCAAATTCCAACTTATATGGTTCTTTTATGTGCACGCAAACGTGTACACGGGACTATGACTCTTCTTACCATGACTAGGCTAGATGCTGAGGGGAGCCATTTTGACAAATCCCGAGGTACTTAATACTGGAACAAATCAGGGAACTGCTGATCCACCGTGACACCCATGGTAGTGATTAGCTTCATCATTACCAAGATTTACTAACCAAAATACATTGTAAGCAAAGTTAAGACCCTAAACATTCTCGCGTTGCAGTGCAGGGAGGATGAAATAAGCGCTATATTGAGTGCAAGCTAAAACAACTAAATGGATGAAAAAGCGCCGGGTCATGTAAAATAACAAACCTCGATCCTGTTTGATTTTCTAGGACTAACTTTATCTTCAAACATGGCGGCTACGTCGTTAAGTCCCTAACAAGTGCAGTATTCATTAATATTCGTTAACAGTAAGGATATATTATGTTTCCTTGAGCACAAAGAGGTATGTTTTGTGCATGACACCAGTGACTTTAAAGATGTTATATTGTGATTAGAGAATCAAATCTGTCTGATAATGACTGATAAAATATTGACCATGGCCAGAAAATATCCAAATATTTAAAACAAATACACGGATTAGACTTTTAACCTAACACAAAAAGGTAACATCACCCGGGTCGCAATTTGGAAAATAAAATCATTACTGTGATTTTATTCGTTGAAGGAAGGATTCATATTTTACGATTACTTACAAATATATCACCAGTTGAGAGTGTATCTAATTGTAAATATGCCCGTCTGTGTGTCTGTTCTTTCTTTCTAGTCCCCTTACCATAAACAACATCGGTGTCCGTTTTTTCTCTAGTTAAGAACGTACCATGCGGATGAAAACCTTCGCCCACGCGTGGAGCAACTATGCTGGCCTGTACGATTGGTGGCAATGAAACACTTTTAGATCGAGACTGAAAATATATTTAAAGAGCACATAAAATTCAGATATAAATTATGTCTGTACTCGAAGCCAGTGTTTATTATAAACATTTTACACCAATTCCACAACAAATTAATTAAAATTATTGGAAAAATGATCGCTTATGTTTCAGACTTTTAAATTGTTCGATTACAGTCTTAATTCAGTTTATTGGCATGTGACGTCACAAAGACTACACATCAGGATGTTTATTGTATTTATCCAAGGGGTCATGTTATAATATACTGCTGGTGACTGATATATATTGCTGACTGGCCTAATTGTTGCCTAAGCTATAAATAAACAAAGAATAGGGCAAAATGTAGAGTGGATTTGAAAATGCGGTATTATCTGTGTGTGACTGAGGAGATTAGTTCCAGCTACGAAATAAGGGGCCTCCTTTTACACTGCACTATCTGGCTGATTTTTATTCAAATAACGACTGGATTAACACGTGACTCTACAGACTAATCAATAATTATCGACATCTTGTATAAAATACATGAATTAAAATTTAATATACATGTAGAACAATTTAGACCAACCAATACTTGAACTTTTGGTACAAATTGTATGAATTAAAAGGTATCATAATACATGTTTACCATAAATCTATAGGTATATTTTATAAACATAATTCCAAATAATTTTTGCTTTGTTTTTGAGTAACGAACGGTAACATAAAATTAACCTGTAATCCACCAAAGCTGCTTGCTGTTTCCAAGACTGCGCCGATACATATAGACAATTACACAGTCTTGGTTTGTAGCATGTTCCTGAAGCAACGACTATGAGTTTTACAACATCTAGTTTACTTCACAATTCCCGAACTTATAGCCGAGTTATATACAGAAACGTTAACAGTAGCGTCCAATCAGAGGTTGTCATATAGGGACCTCCACGGAAACAAGCTGAGCTTGTATCCATTGGAAATTAGTGCCAAAATATACTGGTTATTACTTGAAGGCCCTGATAAGATGTACGTAGTTAAAGCGAGATCAAGCCCACTAATAGTTTGGATGCAGCTATGGCGGTTGTGGCGCCAGGCAGGGTAAACTTATTCTTCTAGACACCTGTTACCACTGTTTGTCGTGTATTTTGTACACGATGAACAGTCTATTTGCTGATTACACTATTTTGCCTATAACGTTTTTAGGACTTCGAATTCTGACCAATGGTTTGGATTGTTCGTACTTGGTTTTATTTTATTTTACTTCTATTGAAGATAGGTTTGTATTTAGTTGTTTCGAGTTCTTTATCTGTTTTAATATTTTTTATTTCCTTGTTTCCTTGAAAAACACCCCTTAAATCAAAGGTCAATTTTTCGACAAACGAGTAGTATGCTACTTACTATTCTACCAGAAATATCTATACTATCATCCATCTTCTGAATCTCTTTATTATGTCTGCGTATATTAGGTAGAGTTATCTCCTCCTGAACACAGATCTGCGGTATATCCGGTAATATTTCTACAATGTAAATCATGTGTGGTTGTTGTCACAGTTGTTGTGATACATTCACCATATTTAATGATTTGTCCATCAATATTTTGACATTATAATGAACAATGCTTTATATCCGGGTAAGTGTTATTTAAATCTACAAAGAATATTAGGTGAGCAATTAAAAAAGAAAAAAAAAACCCCCAACGAATAGGCCTATCGTAACGGGTTACCACCGCCAACTCTATAACACTACGATTTAAACATTGTATACTAGAAAATAGCTTAAAATATTCTTAATTAGTACCTTTACATGGCGGGAAAACTTTTTTATGCACCATTTTCATGTTCTGCGTTTCTTGACTTTCAGACATATCACACTCTTGTTCGTTTTCTTTCAAAGTTTTTAACTTTAATTGTCTTTGTTTGGCTAATACGCCTAGCATTGCTGAAATGTTCAAAATTATGTTTTATTTGCCTTCACAACACTAGGATCTGCAAAAGATGTTATATAAATAGCTTTCTGGTTGATGTGAAGGGTTAGCTAGTAAAATTGTTGTTGTGGCGAGTTATTGGCGTTCCGTGCACATTTGCAACAACGACAAAACAAAAGTTGTGTTTCCAAGTACCCGCTTGAAACATCAACGCGGATTGGTTAATCAAATGGCTGACATCAGAGGGTCAAAAGCTGCTTATATGACCTCTGACGAGACCTTCACTACCACTTGTTACATCTCCATGCAGTGGAGGTCATTGCAAGTGTAGAAAACGTAACGAAATATATAACTGCAACTTAATCAGAACGGCATAAATAATTGTAAAAATCGCAAACAATTGACTTCATTTCCAAGGATTCCTTTTCGTTTAATCCTACCTGACGCATGGCTGAATGAACGACCACACCCTAATTCTTCTGTTGTTTGTCCTTCAAATATAGAATCATTACTGACATCTATAACATATTGTATTCTAACTACTTTCACTTCACCCTAAATTAATAGAAAATGTTAAACATTAGAGGACAATGCATTAAATCAAATATAACACATTACTTACAAGATAACATTTTAATTATAAGATGATAAATAAAATAAACGACATCACATCAAACACACGATACTACATCAAATACAAGAAAACAAATCGAAACTAGATAACACATCAAACACCAGTTAACACAGCCAACACAAGATTACAAGGCAAACACCAAGCAAACACAAGATTACAGGGCAAACACGTGGTACCACGGTCAACACAGGATAATGTTAAACATTACATACAGAATAGAGAGAGAGAGAGAGAGAGAGAGAGAGAGAGAGGTGGGATTTAACGTCCACTCGACACAAACTAGGTCATTTTGAGACTAACATATGGTTTTCATTTTATTTCAATAATTCGCTTGCGCGTACGGGTCTTTAGCAGTGGGAGGAAACCGGAGTGTCCGAAGGAAACCCACGAGGTTGAGAAGGCGCCCCTCTCTCCATGACATATACGCTCACACCAGGGCTCGAAACCACAGCCGCAAGCCAAAGGTAACCGGCCAGCTAGAGGTCGAAGCGCGGCACTCTAGACCACTAGGCTATCCCAACCCCCCACATACAGAATAACACATTACATACAAAATACAAAAGAAAGGTTTGAAATAATACTTACTGATTTAATAACATGTATCCAAGGTGTATCTAAAGCATTTTTAGCTATTATTTTATTCTGTCTGTAAATATATATATTTGTCACATTATGCTATATATATCATAATTGTATCCGACATTAACTGAATTTCAAATATCGTAAATGGACCTTTTATGACTATTGTTTCCCGTACACGGTTGCATTTATCAGCGTGCTGGTGAGACCCACCATGATCAAACTTGTTGACAGATGTTATCTAGTAACATTGCTCCGATAATAAACAGTCTCGATTTTCTACTTTTAAAATAAATTATTAAATAGTGTATTATTAGGAAATATGAAATCGATTTAGGTTTAGCCATATGGGGAGTTATATCTGCCTAAATGAGAATCTATAGCGTGTTTCACAAACGAACGTTGCGCGAGCTACGTTCTAAACGAAATTTTTGAGCGCCTTATGCATGCCATCTTCGCTAGCCAAGTGTTGCGATTCGCTTCTCTTCTCTTCAAATCGCAACCCTTGGCTAGCGAAGATGTATGCATCTATCCGGTGAGGAATACCAATATTTAAATAAGTTATCAAACTGCCATTCTAGACTACTCACCCGTAATATCTATATTCTATAGCATCAGGATTAGATAAAAATTCATCACAGGGAAATTCCGAAAATAAATCAACGGTTTTAAGGAAATCCACAGGCGGACCGTGAGTAGTATTTTGTAGTCGCATAAAATCCTGTAATGTAATAATTTTACTGAAGAAAACAAACAACTCCAAATCCAAATAAATTTATAAGATTTTGCTTAGGGTAGAAGCTTACATTCTGTCTTCTACTACCAACTGTAACTTGTAGATGGACATTTCCGTTCAAACCTACCATTGGTTATAAACTTTTGGGGACCACGGCTCGCTAGCCTGGAGGTCATGTATTGGATCCTTGCATTGGCCGAGCAAAGTTCAAAGAGATTTTCCGGCGTGGTTCCCTCTTGTCAGTGGTGCAGGACGGGTTGCCTGACAAGGACAACTGTCTTTTCGTTCGGATGGGACAAAAACAGAGGTCCCGTCTGCAGATTGTCGTGCATGTAAAAGATCCCTTAACAGTTGGAATTCGATATTTGAGTAGACGGTAGTGCCGCTGTCCGGGCAAAATGTTCCTCCTCGTAGAACACTGTATGGCGTATGTCCGTCTGTCTTCATTAGCCCAGTTCGGAGCACAACAGTAGGGCGTTAACGCCATTTCATTTCATATAAACTTTTTACTGACAAATCAAATGCTGCACAATAATGTAAATATTAGTTGTAAAGTTTTATGTACTGTACTTATAAACTTACTTCTCTATGTAATATTAAAACTTCTACAGGCCCTTTAGCTACTAGATGATATTCTCTTGCTCGATTTCTAATTAGGTCATCTGTCTACAAAAAATATCACGATTCTTTTAAAGAAAGGACAGAAAACAGTATTTCAGTCAATTCGGTCTTACGCATTTTCTATATTGTAAAGATAGGTAAAACATTTTCTTAAGCGGGTTTTAATCTGAGTTATTCTGATCAATGTCCAAACAAGCCTTTTGCATACTGAGCGCAGTTATGAGTCTTTGAAGCGTTGACGATATTATCTAATAACATTGCTCCGATAATAAACAAAGTCTCGATTTTCTACTTTTAAAATAAATTATTAAATAGTGTTTTAATCACCACAATTCATTCAAAATAGATATTGAATAATAAATATATAATGAACATTACAGCCAAATGACTTTGTTCTGTGCGATGTTATGAATATTTGAGATTTTGACAAAATGTGGGATAGACTGTTTATTGTCGTAAGTCTCGTCGGTCATCTATTTTATAGTTGAACTATTAAATACCCGGAGTGTTCTAGTCCATATGAATCTTGACCATCCAATGGTCTAGACAGTTGATTTTAATTAGTTGAATTAATTTTTAAATGATAGATTATATAACTTTTGAAGCCGCATAATGGACAGATTTAGCTTTTAAAATACTTACATTTGACGTCATACCTTTATTTAAATACCCCATACATTTATTAACACACCCGGATGTTAATTGATATTCACGTAACTTTTGAACTGCAAAACATTATTTTAAATAACATGTAAATTTGTCGTCCATGGGTTGATATCATATACCAATATATTAATAGTTTACAAAGAATGGTTATAAGAAGCCTACCCGTCCACCAAAACCGATTAGACAAACCCTTGGACAAGACCAACTACAAGACATTGCAAGCAAAATCCAACTAATACCATATCAAGTGAATGGATCTGGGGGCAAGCGGTAAGCGTTGACTGAAATGAGAAGTGGTCGAGGAAAGTGCAAGGTCTAATAATTATTTTCAAATAAAGCCAATCAACCGTAAAACGTTTGCATTAAATCGAGATCCAACTGCTATTTTTTGTTTTGTTTTAGATCAAGCGGTATGAAAGGCCAACGTTTTATTGATAGTCACTTCTACCAGATACCTACTTCTGCCATTCAGGACGTAATAGAACATGTTTGGTTCCTTGTCTTGGTAAGTAATATGGCGACCATCTTCATACCTATATAATAGAAAACGGACTTTATGTACAAATCAGTGACATAACTGAAATCCTTCTGATTCAAGTAGATATTATAAAACAAGTATTTTCAGGTTATTGCTGAACGAAAACATATACCTTTACAATACATGTCTATAAGAGCAGGATACTGGGAATACATTTTTGTATATAATCCAAAAAGGTATAGATGGAATACATTATGTTAAACTGAATTTTCCTTGAATTAGTCTGTAACATTACAAATTTCAATCTCTGAACTATAAGTTTAACCTGAATCTGCAACTCGGCTATACACGATAGTGTTTTAACCTTTAATCAAATACCACGAAGAAACTATTTCGGAGAACAGAACTTCTACTGATAAAAAAGTGAATATTGTTATACAGTAAAATCCCAAAGTGGCGTCCACATTGGCCTACACGTAAAAGAAACCTGATTTTTGGAAATCCAAGAAAGATAGACTGAAACACTGTTATAGGCAAACCATTCATCTGACATATAGCCGTCGAGACATTACGCCCTGGTCCATATCCAAACCGTGTTCTCGGAGGTAAATTACTGCAAATAACATGCGTAATAATGAACAAACCTTTCATAAGCTACAATCTGGGCTAACTCTTTCTCAATTTCAGCTGGAAATAAATGTCTAAAGACTTTAGTTGCTCTCAACACCCAGGTTATCTACAAATATAGTTTTATCATATAATTGACATGGAAATTCACTTGAATTCTTCTTATCAGAAATAAATGAAGTGATATGTTTCTATGTCAGGTTTGCCGACATCAACAAGGCAAAGAATAATGCCATTGGTGTCAAATGTTGGTCTTAAAAGAAGCTCAATATCAATGGGAAATATAATCAAAAATTATGTTTGTTTCAAAACGTCATTTATTGTTTTTAAAATTGCAATAAGGTGATATGTATATTTAATAAAAGTATATATATTTACCCTTTTAATATCTCTACTTGTTCGATGTTCTGGTGATGACGATATTGACAGTTGTACCTCGATACCTAACTGAAGTGTTAAATTGTACAAACTATTAATTAAGGTCGTATGTATGTCTATATTGTATATATATAACATATACCTTACTGTATATATTATTATATGTTTATCATAAAACTTTCAGCTTGGGTGAACATAATGGGACCACAATCAAGTCAGGTCTAATGGAACAACATAAATGTTAATTCGTTTGTTTTGGTTATATCAATTGATTCGCTGTTGAGGAAATGAGTTTCCGTGCTGTGCTCTGTGGAAGGCGTTTCCACTCATATGTGACTCTTTTTACACCAGACCTAAGTGTTTCGTCCCATTGAGATAATCAGACATTTTCCCTGTCAACCCCGCACGTGCCACTCTGACAAGTTGGAATCAGGCTTTTAAAATTCTAAGGGTTCTTATCGGGTTTCGAACGCGTAATATTCTCTTTATGGGAGCCAGTGTCCACTTTCAAGTTAGAAACAACACTTGTGGCTACCGTAAACATTAGGGACTGTCCATACCCATCTTTTAGAGAAGGCTTGATCTCGCGCTAACTTTATCGAGGCCTTTGCGTAAAACCTTATCTTTTTCATCTTAACGTGTTCTTTGTCACATTTCAGAAAAACCCTTTCAGCGATTATGAAAAAGAAGCAGATTGTGTATAACATATCTTCTATTTGACCCTTAAATATGTCGGGACTTGAGTGCCTATACACGTTTAAATGCCTAAATCCCAGCACGCGTATGCCACTTGGTCGAAATATTTTTCGTACAAAAAGCCAAGAGATATACTATCAACCCTACACTATGTTGTATTACAGACTCCAGAATTTTCCATCACCTCCTTGGAATGGCCAGAGAGAAGTAAATGGGGAGTGGGTGATACTCGATGCCTAAATATTCAAACGACGTATCAGTCGATATGACTCAAATTACTCTTTGCACATGTTTTCTGAGATTTGTGAATCATACTGCGGAATACATTATTATACAATGCATTGTAATGTAATATGATAACTGAAATAAATGCAGGATAAGATTCGTGCATGTTCGGCACAATTTATGGTTGTTAGTACATGTGTAGGTCTGTAGTTGCAATAAAGGCTTAACTTTTGTAAGTTATCTTCTTAGTTCTACCAGTTTGGTAATGGTATATTCGCGTTTCTCGCGCCCACAACCCCTGGATTGACACTATTGGTATTGAACAAATACTTTTCGAGTCAATGCCTGACGTCATTCTGGATTTCGGACGCCATATTTATATCAATCGTTTTTGAGGTGAACCGGAAACTGTTCAAAATGAGTCGGGGTAACCAAAAAACTAACAAAATAATATATTAAATGGGCCTTTTTGTCAACAAGGTTTGCCAAAGCCAATTCCATACCATTTTTGGATTTTCGGCTTTCCTGGAATTAGCACGTAGTTTTCAGAAGTAACAGGCTACAGATGTCTTCACTAGGGACCCTTCTATCAGATATTATTGTCAAACTTTGTTCCCAGATTGTTATTATCATAGCAACGGTACTTGACGTTATCTATTTTATCGTTTTACTCTTAAATGACTGCGGTGCTTCTATTCTACTTAAACTCGAAGCCCAGGGAGCTGATTATGGGTTTGTCATGATAATCCATGAGTTATATAATATTTGAAACCAGAAAAAAACCTACAATAGGCAGATTTAGCTCTTACATAATATTGTCCATTAAAGACTGTTTTACAACGTTGGATATTTACTTACACTAGATCTTTGATGCGATTTTTTACCATTGTCTTTATTTTTGTTAATTGGTGTTATATCATCTTGCTGATAATACCTATAATATATTAATATAAAAATCTACTGTAAATCAAATAACAATCTATTAAAGTTTGGAAAACCATTTTCAGACGTCTACGTTATTTAACACCTTCAATACACAATACTTTGATTCTTGTGCCACTTAAGGCGGGGGCCAGAACCCAGATCGCATAGTTCCAGCATTAGAGTCGAGCGGCACTGTTTATGACACGAGCAGATGCTTCCGTAACCATATATGGTAACTGTGACCTGTTTCTTCTGGAAAGATGTGTAGTTGTCTTTGAAGCTGTCACGATTGGCGGACATAATATATGCCATGAGTTTACTGTATACGCTTGGTATCTCTATTTTATATCACAAATTAACTTTCCTAGACATAATGTTAATTTAGAAGTCTTACTTGTTTCCTCAAATAATTTCGTACTGCAGATGATATACATACCTGGATTTTGGTATACATGTTTTATTTATTAAGATAATCAACTTGATGGCATGACGAAATATATCTAGAACCTGTAAAAATATACAATAACACCAACACTGGTAGATACCATTATAATGACGTAATATATCATGTTTTCAACGCAATACAGATTATTTAATCAGAAGCGACTCGGGAACTTAAGAGGAACCCGACGAGATTTTTTAAATTGGTCATTGGGTAATAACTGACGGGTTTGCATCCAATAATCAAAATCAGACATCTTTTATCAATCTCTGGCCTATAAAAGGCACCCCTTAGCTACACTCGGCAAACCTTGACAGATTCCGGAACCTACATCTCGTCTCGGCTGTATGGCGAATTCCGCCGTATTGGAACTACTTTAAAGGTCCCGGATGAAACATGGCTGCGCCCATGGTGTCTTGTTTGTTTGTAATAGCGTCATGTTTTCCTGTTAAAATAAACCGGTAGCCGCATCGCAAATGTATGGGCGTAGGTACATATCACTTACTGCCATACAGCCGAGACTAGATGTAGGTCCCGGAATATGTCGAGAATTGCCGAGTGCCCTTAGCTAATGTTGACAACTCCATTAGTTGAAGACCTGGGGCCGGTTGCTAAAAACTAAGTTATTTTGAAACGTGTCTTTTGTTAACGATCCGTTAAATTTCTGTTGCTGGAAAGTAAATTTCATTATCCGTTAGCTAACGGATTCAATAAAGTTAATCCAAGAGAAGACTGTTTGTTCATTGACTGAATTTAAAAATTTTAAATTCAATGTACATGTATAACAACTTCATAAATGTTACTATTAATAAGAAACTGAAGTCAGTGGGACAACTATACAGTCTGTTCACTAGGCTAGATTAAAAACAAAAAGACAACTGTGCAGTCTGTTCACGAAACTAGATTAAAGACAAAAAGATGACTGTAGAATTTACAACAGAAAAAACTATAGAATACGTTATTTTTTCCTTTAGAAATTATAAATCTATAGGAAAAGTTATGGGATTTGCACTACAGAATTATCGGGCCATTATTTCCTATATGCCACCAAAATTCTGTAGAAAGGTATTGAATTTAATCCTATAGAAAATGCAATATGTCCGCATCGCCCAACCCTCAAGAATGTTCTATAGAAAACTACATTGTTAATCTATGACTTTTTGCTACAGCCAACTAATGCCACCATTAAATGGGTAACGGAGCCCCAAACCTCCGTTAAATATAACGCCAAGTTGACGACACATTAAAGTTAACGGGGCTTCCAGCAACAACCTTTCTCTCTGTTAAAGTTAACGATCCTTTAAAGCCCCAATAATACTCTTGTTGTAACTGAATAATATGTCCCAATCTTCATTCTGGTCAAAAAATTGTATTATTTTACAATATTCCAATTATTTGATGATATAAATTTCATTGTAACACACCTAATTTAAAAAATTGGAAAAATTCAACTTATTGATTTGAAAAGTCTAACGTAAAGCTTTTCAAATGTGACTTGGATTTTAAAATATTTTCGAACCCTCTAGAAAAGTAAAATAGGATGTAATGGATAATTTACACAACAGGTAAGACACTAAAACATCTAGTACTTAGAATAAGGCTATTATTTATTTTCTGGAGCTACCAAGCCAGCAAGAGTGTTATTGTCCCTTTAACGTGGAGTTAACGGATCGTTAAAAGATAACGGAGCTTTGAGCAACTGGCCCCAGGAGGTTCTGGGTACAGAGACTGTGTAGCTGGATAAATGTTCCGGACGGAGTTAGGGAGGGATATTGAAATGGACTTTTGTCCGTATATCAACTTGATGAAACTTTGTGCACATAACAACCTATCGGTTTACAAAGAGGCAGAAGTTAAGTCCTGAAATCTATTTGTGACTTTGCTATTGTCTGGAGATTAATAAGAAATATTAATATGGCGTGCAATTATATGCTGGGTTATTTCCCTTGCCAATAAAGTTATATAAGATTATTATCAAGTTACAGCAACAATGATATGAATAACAATATAACGACTAACACATTAATTATGTTATAGTATAATCCCTAGTTTTAATAGTGAAAAAATTGGTCAGTGAAAAAAGTAATATGTTTTGTTAAAACTAAACATGTCCGTCCTAAAATTAATATCAAGTAAAGTAAACTAAAGATATAAATTGTGATTTGTCGACTGAATTGTTTTGAAAGTATATTTTGTTACCTTCCAATTTTTTCGTCTTGTTTTCTTTCTTGATTCAACGTCTTCGACAGAAACTGACTGAAATAAAGAAAAGGGCGATATATATAGAGAGAAATAGGGTTTAACGTCCACTCGACACAAAATAGATCATTTTGGGACTAACATATGTTTACATTTTATTTTAATAATTCGCTTGTGCGTAGTGGCCTTTAGCCGTAGGAGGAAACCGGAGTACCCAGAGAAAACCCACAAGGTTGGAGAAAATGGCGATAACGTATTGATTTGGTTTGATCTTTGATTATTCATTGGAGAAGGTCTGTACTTTTAAAGTCTTGTTTCAAATATCAAAAAGAAGTTGGTTTGTTTATCAATTTTAATTTTATTTTCTTCTTACTGTGTCAACACCTGAACACACAATCGGTTATATCTCTATGAATGTAAGACCATACAAAACAATTCAATATATAGAATTCAATAGAGAGAGTTTTATTGTCCAAAGAGAAGGAGGGAGTTTTATTGTCCAAAGAGAAGGTACCGTTCAAATAGACCCCGGGTTGAATAGTCCGCAGCTACACAAAATACTATAAATATGGATATCAAAAGAACCAGCAGGACCGACTGTATATTTTTGAAGACGTTTTGTAAAGATCTTTGTATCAAACACGGGGTCAAAAATAAAAAAAAAAAACAAAAAAAAAAAACCCCAAAAAAAACAAAACACAAAACAAAAAAAAAAACCCACAACAAAACGGTTGAACCACTACAATAATGTGGCTCGTGAGTATGCGCCATTGCAATCACTTCAGATTTTAAGTTAATAAAAAGAGACAATGCTGTAATGGATTGTGACAATGATGTTAACGACGATAATGAGCATGACGGTAGCAGCTATGAATTAAATTTGGATATTATCGATGAGTTGATAATGAGATTGGTGGTTATGAATTGCAGCGATTGAGGGATTGCGGAAGTGATTCATCATCGATGGGCTTTTTAATCAAAACAAAAGACGGGTAATGTCGATGCTAATTTGGAGACAATGGCTAATTTATGTGGTATAAAAGTGTCACTAAGTTACGTGAATATGTAAATCACTCGTTTAATCCATTTTGTGCAGGGATTTCTCAAGCTATATTTAGCAGCTTAGTTAGTAGAAGGCAATCTTGGGGCATTGACCAACATGTTCAAATATACAAATACAGCGATACTTAAAGCGAGGTTGGGGAAGATTGAATAAAGAACTGACAGTTCTCGCTCACTCGGCTAATCTCGACAGATTCCGTAAACTACGTAAACTACATCTAGTCTCGGATGTATGACAGTAAGTGATATGTACCTACGTCCATACATTTGCGATGCGGCTACCGGTTTACTTTAACAGGAAAACTTGACGCTATTACACAATTGGGAACCTATTCGGATAGCGACCAATTCGACCGATCGAGCTGCAACCTGTTCGTTGGAAACCTATTTAGAGTAAAGACAACAGTCTCTATTTATCAACCAATAAAATCCAACGTTATGTCTATCAAATGAAAGTAGAATATATTATTTTTTATCCATTCCTTCAGCTCAGAATAGAAGTGTAATTTCGCCATTATCTTACAGCTGGATCGGTCGAATAGGTCGCTAGCCAAATAGGTCGCCAACTTGTGTTTGGAATGGGCGCAGCCATGTTTCATCCGGGACCTTTAAAGCAGTTCCAATATGGCGGAATTCATCATACAGCCGAGTTTAGATTCCCGAAATCTTCCGAGGTTTGCCGAGTGAGTTCTCGCTATAATGGATAAAACGTTTCAGTCATATAACGTCACCCCGAGTCTAGATAGCCTCGATTGTCATTAATGCCGTTGTCGATTATCCATATTCTGTAAACGCATCAACCACAAAACGTATTTAAACCGAGAGTTGATTATGGTCTTGGTGAGTTAATTAATGTCTAATACACCATTTCAGTCCTAAAATAAGACCTGCAATAGGCAGATTAAGCTCTTGCATATTGCCTGTTTAAATCACCGACGTTTCAGACGGCTAACAATCATTTTCAGTTGATATAGAACTTAATTTAGATACCATCTGCGACTAGATGTTCGTGGATAGAAATGATTTATCGTTCATTTGTTGACTGTCAATTTAAGATGTGACTGTGAAATAACTTTTGCATACATGTAAATGACTTTTGGGACGACTGGAACGTTCTGATCTGTGTACTCGGAACATCTAGGTTTGCTTTTTTGTCTGGAATATCGTGCCTTTAAAATGTGTGTAGAACACAGTGTGTAGGGATCAATTGTTTAATTACAGATAAAATGCATAATAATCTTAGCTTTGATTGACTGTAATCTGGATTAAGTTGATAATCCATGATTGATTTGTATTGACAGATCTAACTAATCCCTGGTACAATCTATTTCCTTAAGGTAATTAATGATAAATCAAGGCAAAGGTAAATAATGATTTATTCGTGTCGACTCACGAATCAATTCGCTGGCGGCTTATATTTGTCTGTGTAAGCAATACTTTCTAACTTTAACCCAACTTGAAGTATGTATGTTAGTCTAGCCACTGGTTCAAGAATTGTGAATTGGGAGGAATGGAGGGAGGCAGGCACAGAGAGAGAGACAGAGAGAGAGAGGGAGAGAGAGAGAGAGAGGAAACAGAAAAAAACCCCAGAAGATAACCCACGATGTTGAAAAGGTTATCCTACTCCTTGTCACGTACAAGCGGGGAGTCGAAATCACGACTCAATGACAAACCATTCGCTCTGTGAATTATCAAAAGCAAAAGTCTTGTTATGCCCGATAACTTTGCGCAAACCATATATTATCTAACTTTGGGGATGGCTGGAAAACATTAAATCACTCCTGCTTGAAAGGGTACACCAACAATTCCCGGAATTTTGACATAAAAAATAATAATGCCACTGTTCACCAATTCAAATTTATCATTGCATCCATTTTGAAAACGGAAGACATCTATTAACTTGGAACAACATATATTCAAATTACAAAATTGAAAGTCTGGAACTCCTAACCATTTTAATTTCAACTTTGAGAGACTATTCTTCGCAACTTTTCGAAATTAAATAAGGAGCTGTTTTCCTTTAGTGTGTGTCACAATTTATTACTCTATCCATATACAAAATGCATTACCATTTTAATTTTACTTACCATAATCTTATTGCGTTGTTCAGTAGTTAAAGCAGTTAAAAAATCTGGTATTTTAGCTCTTGGTTTCACCATTGACTGTATCTCCTCTAATCTCTGTTGTATTGAATCTAAAGGATCGTCTTCTGGAAGACAAATAGTTAATTTATCCTTAGTTTGAACAAATTTCTTCTTCTGTCTTTGTTCTTCCTCTTTTAGTAACCAGTTATGTTCTACCTCTAATTCGGCATGTCTTTCGGCAGTCTGACGTGCCGTTTTGGGCGTTTGTGTTCTCTCTCGTTCGATATCCATAAGATCAAAGTGCGATTTGAATAATTCCGATTTCCCTCTCGCCGAGGATTTCCTGAAATTCGATTTTTCACGGGGTAACGATAGCATCCCCGGGTTCTGTATATCCGACGCCATGTTGAAAGCCGTTACGTCAGGACCTTGTACTCTGAGTTCTAATCGTGGTAACATGGCGGTTGCTGCTGTGAGAACAACGACTGTATCATATACAAATACGTTATGTTATCTATCAATGAAATTATTGATATTCCGTAATAAAGGAGAGCTTTTACTGGAAACTAACGTCTCCTTTAGGCGTTCGATCGATAGTTTACGACAGGAAACGTTGATCGATTCTAGCCAAAGGATCCATGAACGTTAGACACTAGAAATCTATAAAGGTAGTTGAAGCTCAATTAGCGTAAAGTACTCCGCCATGAATCAACACTTAATTAACATTTAACTCTTATCTTAGCCTTTTAGCTCAGTTTTTAAACAATCTACAAACACAGACTGAGTGGAACTTATCTTTGTAAGTCAATAAATGAACATTTAATATCAGTTCTATACAATGACCACTTGAATAAGCTCAATCATAAAGTCTTCACTTTCATAATAACCAATATTATTGAACATTGAATAATTTCGTTCTTTTATATGAAAAATATCGAAATTGATGTCAAAGAATGTCCTTTTTATAGTTGCTAACGTAAATAATAAACAATTTCTCTTCTCCAAACAACGTTACCGTATTCCTGGTTTAGACAACTTTTCAATTAAATTTTTCCAGGATATGACATTTGTATCCCCCCGGAATTTACACACGTCTTTGAACGACGACGCTTCCAAATCTAATTTCTGTTATTTCAGCCTCCGAACACACAAACCAGTCTCTCCCTTTCCTTCGTTGTATGCTAAACTCTGTTAACTACGTTTTGAACCATTTTCACAAACGCGCGCTCTTCTCTACGGCAACCAACATAGGTCTTAATAAAGGAAATAATTGTCGGTTAATGCTAACGCGAGGATGGTGTGTTAGGGTTCAGCCTACACGAATACTAATCCGCTACAACAGATTAATGCTAAAACCAAATCCGTGTTACGCGAAGTCCTTAATCTATAACTATTTGTAGTCTATAAGATTAACACCGTTGATCACGTATGAGTATTAATACACCTTATCACCGATTTGTCCGATCATACTATAATTAGGCCAATAAAAATACGCCTTGTTCATATCATATTTCAGCTGATTAAATCACAGACAAGCTAGTTGGTCTCTTGATATGAACCTGTGTGGGGCTCAATTGTGAAGTGTATCCACGAGAAAAGCACGGCCAGTTGCTGACATAGTATAATTTTTGAATTTATAGACAATGATTTAATCTCTGAGCTATAACTACCACAGAGAATGAACTGTACACGACTACAACAGTCAGTCCCAAAAATGGACAGCGTTAAAGGGCCAATCTCGATTATATTTTGGGATTAGGCTGCTCAGTTTTGTATTGAAATCCCTCACAATCCCCTCCCGAAGTCCCAAGCAACTCACTCAATATACTTGATACGTTTTTAAACAACTTAAACCCGCCAGTCTTCATCTGGAAATGGAGACCGGTGCTCCAAGCTATGTATTATACGGTGTCTGGATAAAATCACTGTATAGACATCTAAAAGAATGGTGATGGTTTGGTGGGTCAACCAACGAAAAAACTGACCAGAAATTTTAAAAGGGTTACGTGTCCGGATAAGCTATTTTAACCTGTGATCAAACCACTGAATGCATTGCAGCTCCGATATTTTCTTTTTATCAATTCTAAATTTAATTTGACTGTCGGTAGCACGTGAATCGGGGGGTTATTGAATTGGGTAATTGTATAAAGCTGTTTTCATAACATATTTATATTTTATAAGCCTTTTTATTTCTATAAAAAAAATTGGTCTATGTTAAACTTATTAAGACATTCTATCACGTGTCTTTGTGTATTTAATACATGTAGTTAAACAACCACTTTTTATTCTCTTTGCTTGTGATATAACATACAGGTATTTACATGTTACAACTATACTCAATATATTCAATAAAACCTTTCACGGCATTCCATTTATTTTACACGTTTGTTCACATTTCTTATTGCAAGCGGTCACGCAAATATAGGTACGCTATCTACAGTGCCCGGTTCGGCTTGGTTCCTTGGCCATGCATATATTTGGATTTGATTTGCCCTATCCATGTTGAACCTATTTCATAACGACCGAGAATCCATGAATCTCGTTACTTGAATGTTTTCAGATACCACACTAGTCAGTGAGAGTGATTTTCAACAATCCAATTGTTTTCTGTTGTCTTCTTGTGAGGGTTTTACCAGTGGCAGATTAAGGTGGTGACTACTCACTAGTTGAATTGAAGGCAGCGACACCTACGATTTAGGGTGTCCCAAAATAATTCATGGAAAGCCTTATAAAATGTAATGCCTGCAACATACAAAGGGGGGGGGGGTGCCGACTGTGAGCTGTGCGGTGATCAATGTCTGTACAAATTTGAATACGTGCAATTCGCATTGCAATTTGATTGGAATAGAACTGGAATGTAGAGCAGAGACCATAGTACAACAACTGTCGACAGCACGACAGTAAACCAAAATGATAGGTCGCTAATAATATCCCGGTGTGTTGATTTCCTAATCTATAAGTTTCAGTTGCGTTATGGCTTAAACTGCGTCCACACTGCGTGCGCATTAAATCGAATTTCGGAGACCGACCTTAGGGACCTAAAACACTTTAACATAAGGTTTAATTTTTTTTTCAATAATTCGCTTGCGCGCAGGGGTCTTAAGCCGTGGGAGGAAATCGGAGGACCCGGAAACACCCCACGAGGTTCGACAGGCCACCCTACTCCTTGTCACGTACCACCGGGGATTCTAAACTACACCAGCTGACTCAATGACAGGCCGTATGATATAGCGCGTACGTGCTAACCATTCGGCCATCCACCCCGCCCCCATCTGTTTGGAAAAACCGTAGACCAGATATTGCAACCATACTTCAGCTTATGGTTATATAAACACGCATATTTCTAGATTTGCTTCATCTATTTACCACAAACAAGTAATTAACCATTAAAACAATGTGGAAAATGGGGCTTCCTCCTTCACTTTTGATGTTGTATACTTCATTTCTTTATATTTCGTTTGGCTTTGTTCTATATCATTTCGTTTCGTTTACCCAGTTTCTTTAACGTTTCGTTTCGTAGTTGGACTGGACCCATATTGTACTTTTATGGTTATGACTGTACGCTTTTTCATCACAGCAGTGGCCTACCTTTTTTTTAATGGTTCCCAACTTATATTTTTATTTTCATATTCAGTACAGACATACTCTGTACTGTACCTTGTTATTTTTGAGTTTCCGTGACACAGTCCTAGCGACGCCATTGAATGTATTTTTCAGATAGATATTACAACAAAATATATTCTAATACAATTACATGTACTACTATTAAATGGAATATTTTTATGAATACAATTTTTGTTTTCTATATTAAATATGTATGCTACTACATTTATATTGAAATATTATACAATACCTCTGCTATATAATCGAACCAATTTAATCTGTTTCATTCGCTTGTAGGAAGCCGACATTGTTGGGATAGGACCACAATACTGTTCCCCTAGAAAAAAAAACCAAACCAAACCAAACCAAGAAAACTTTGAATAAATTCGAATTCACTGGAGAAAACCAAAACGGTGGTTCAACATCTCTTGATATTGATGAGTTGTCTCCCTTGTACAATTTAATATGTGAGGAAATTAAGATGTTATCGAATATTATGTCTCATTGTAATGCGCACACGCCATTCCTTAGCGATATTTCTATTTTGAAAAGTGTCTGTTAAACGCCATTTTAATGTTACGCGAACACCGTCAAATGTCAGATGCCTAATCTTTCTGGAGGTCAAAGAAACTGTATAATACCTTCTTTCGGCTATCGTTGAACGTCCTATAATATAGGATTTTACGTCCTATAACTTGACATATGCCATGCCAGATGCCGGATATATTCCAGCTGTCATGTCTCATCCGAACGACTAGACACCATTATCATGTCAGGGCCCCCGCCTTTGACCATTGTTATGAGAAATAGAAAACCATGCTGGAAAAATCCTAAAGAACTTTCTCTGAAAACACCAGGATCGAATTCGTGCCCTCCTGTTTTATAAAACATCTGACAAATCACCATCCTGTTGTATACAAATATTATACACTTGGGTAAAAAACGGACGCTTTGTTTCAACGCCCAGAAGAATTACTTTTCCGGTGTTTCTGACCAACTTTACATTTCACACTGGTCAGTTTGAAATATCATCTTTAGTTAAAACATTATGCGGAATTCGCTGTTTTGATTAGTGTTGACCAGGGCCATAACGCAGACTTGAGCAACTTAACACATTAAATTATCTCAACATTTCTATCAAAGACTAGTTCCTGACTCCACTATTGTTGTTTGCCGTGACCATGCACCATTCCTTTGTAGAAACTTGTCCCGGATTAAAATGCAATCATTGTTTTACATATAAAAAACCCGTAATGTGTTGTTGAACATCTTTCAGTTGAGTTGTAAATAATCATGTATCTCACATCAAATAATGAATTTGTTTATGTGTAAAATGAGCTATCTACAGATATAAAAGTTCAATATGCTCCAGTTTTTTCTAGGGTAGATATCTTATACATAAACAAACCCTTAATAAGGCACTTCTCACTTACCTTGATGAAATGAAGGATACTATGGATGATAAAATGGCGCCGAATGTTTGACTAAAATCTTCAGCTAGACTGATCATAAATACTTCAGCCCCCACAATAATCACCGAACCAATAAGGTAAGTTAAGTCATTCTATTATTGTAGTTTTGTAACAAAGTTATTGCTCTGGGGGTTAGTCAAGGACGACTCACTACACATGCCATGTTCACGTAATCTGATAATAAATTTATAACGATAAAATGCTTTGTGCTTATTTCAATTACTGTACAGACTTAGAGTCAATTGAAATTTGAAACGAGGAGAAATAGTATATCTTAGAGATAATCGAATTTGGTAAATATATTGTGTCACCCTCCCTAAAGTATTTATTCAGTACTGTGTTGGTGTATTATACTTCATATAATACTTCTATCTAAGTCGTGTCGTTTCCAAAAGTGTAAACATTTTGAAATATGTGCATACACATCCCGACCTCCGATCAACATTTGAATATTATAGTAGTGAATATTTTTGACAGTTGTAAACAACTTACATTTCACTTCCATATTTTTATTATTATCTTTAAAAAGATAGTTAACCATTGATAATGCATCCTATATAAACCACTTTTTCAAGTTATTTTAAATATTGCCTAAAAATAAAATCAATAGTGATGCAATCGATTTGCCCAAAGTGTATTGGAAACAAGGTTATTTACTCAGTTAAACACACTAAAATATAACGAAGATTAATTCCAATACTCGTTTTATAGTAAATGTATATGACATTATGAAATATATACTAAGCAAGTTTGTAATTCAACCTTTTTTATATTATAATGGACTAAAGCATATATTTACTATGTATATATAGATTTAAATAAATAGGTAAATAGATAATATCAGAGATAAAATATGGCGGAGAACATTATCAAAATTTATTAATGGACATAATATACGTTTCAATTTCATATTTAAAATCTAATCTATGGAACTGGATTAAAGCTCTCAAACTTTGAGGCTGACTCAAATGATTAGACTTTCTGTGAAAGAAATCGAAAATACTGAATACAATAGATGTGGTGTACCCAACACAGACTTATTCTTTTATATGAATAATATATATTTTGGTAGATATTAATCTCGATATACTGGTATTTTAGGAACGTCGTATCGTATATCTTCGTCAACACGATATAAATATAAATTCATAATTACTGGCCATGCGTGGTTCTTAATAAATATTATATAACACATATTATATCTATCTTTTGAAATTATAACCGATTCAATGATATTTGTATGTCACGAGAAACTTTATGGACCTTTAAATGCACTGTTTAATTTTTGAAAGTTACCTTTGTATTCTAGATAAAGTAGGACGTTAAACCCCCGTTTCATTTCATCTAGATAAAATCTATAAGAGTATAACGACGCGTCATTGGCATCTTTTGCTAAAATATCAAATTTTACAGGGGTTATTTAACACTAAATTAAGACAACAAAATCCAAATACCAACTCAAGTTAATATGCCGGTTTAGATTCAATCGGATTTAAAGCAGTCCTATTAATAACTTTTTGGCGACAACAAAATGACCGCGGGATTATTACACATCGAACATCATTGATCGCTGAAATTTCAATTCTACATATCTTTGTAAATCGAAATTACTGAACGGAATTGGACGATTTTGGGGCTGATATTCCTTTAAGAGATTTATCTTGCACAATTTTCTGAGATTGCAAGTGATTGCCATAGTGGTAAAATGACGCAACTAGTACTTAAAACAAAAATAGTGGTTGTTTTAATTTAATATATGAAAAGCTCCTACAATAGGCTGGCCAGTCAACGACGGAGAGAATTACTACTTTATGTCGTGGTCAAAAGACGACCACCATCATGATTGTTTGTATTATATCTGTTACGTCTTTCGTGTAAATCATATTTTCGTCATTTTAAGTGAAGCCTGTATCATTACAGATCCGGTACTAAACAGTGCACGACTACCCCCCCCCCAATCCATTCACATTTTGTCGCTTAGTTTGCAATGTCTATGTAGTTTGTCCACATGTTTGTCTTGCCGATTTTGCTTTACAATTAGTAATAAAGGGAAACAACTCTAATAGGAATACCGATAAGAAACACAACGCAGCGCAAACTTCCACACTGGAAAGGTCTTCTTTCAAATGTTACTTAACGTTCACTGACACAGAGTATGTCATTTTGGGATTAACATATGGTACGATTTCAATTTAATATTTCGCCTGATAAAACGTATAAGTTTGGGTGTGATGTGACCCTACTACATATCACGTAGGACCTACAGGTTTGTAGCCGAAAACCATGTCATTTCACTGAATGACAGACCCTATGATATGTTACTTCTGAAATAACTAGTTAGTGTCGAGTAGATGTTAAACCCCATCATTCTCTGTTTAAAATTATAAATGGTTTTATTATAACAAGTAATGGTGACTTGCAATGCGTTACCATTTACAGTAACTAAGATATATGTTTCCTTCAAATCTTTTTTTTTTAAATGCTTCGCTTCGTTTAAAATAATAGTTTCAGAATTTGATCTGTGTAGCAAATAAAAAGTTACTTTTGATTATTCATTAACTTTCTTCCCTCCCACTGAAAGTAACGACCGCTTGAAAAATTACTGTGGATCTGTTCGAATACAACATTTGGTATCAGTTTTTAATTTAGGGTTAAGATACTTTGGTTTTTGAAATTTGATAAGGAAGAGTTTCTCACTTTGACAATAGAACAACATGAAGAATATCTTTTCTGATACCGGATGAACTTGGCAAAATTTCTAGATCGCCATCTCAACTTATGAGTAGACATTTAACGTGAACTGTTTTGTTTGATTTCGGTCCAAAATAAAATGTTCGATTTAATTGAATATTTTATGGGTTGACCTTGTGTTCTGGAAATAAACATAGTACAGAAATACAACGACTTCCCTATAATCTATCGAAAGTAAAATCCTATTCGTATATAGTTTGCCCCACCACTAATCACGGATTTCTGGCAGATAAAACCAAGTCATTAAGTAATTATTGAAAAATATTTAATATTCTATGTCATTTTTAGATAGTTTCAAGCCAAATATAAAGGCTACTGATATAATTTTCATAGCGGCTATTTCATCTAGTTTGTTGTAGGAATACAAAGGCAACACCCGTCGAAATATATCATCTGTTATCATCTTTATTTAAAGAAGCTAAATCTTTATTCTTTGGCACCAGGACATGGATACAGATAGGTCACAGCGCATATATTAATGTAATATGAATGTATGTATAAGCTGATTTACATTCAATCGTTTTTTTTGTCGAAATTGAATGGCAGTCTTTGACGTCTGTTTTTTCCAGTCTACATTGATAGTATTCTCCTGTGGGGTTTGTTTAGTCGTTGATAGAATCGATTTATTGCAAATGGCGCTCGAAAGCATTTTGGTTTACGATTCGTGTGCCAATATCAAAATATACAATTTTTCTTAAATATTGGATAAGATAACAACATCGTGTTGAGTTAAATCGACCAATAAGTCGTGTTTGCAAAGTCGAAGTGGATGATATCGAGTTTGAGACTTGCCCCCTTTAAGCAGGGGGGCATTTATTCACGGGCGCTTCTCAAACGATTAGCCATAGCATCTATGTAAACGAAATATTTTCTTGACTTTCCAGTGGTAGTATTCAGGCATTCCATTCTGTTCTAACACTATTTTTCAATAACTATTTATATATTATAAAGATATAAGACATCATTATGGGATTCATTTCAGGGTTATATAAATAGCTGTCAAGCTGACTATAAATTATAAACACGAAATAAGCGCTAATACTCCATGTTCAGAAAATCAGGCAACAACTTTTCACTGAAACCGCCACACTTCGCATTTTATATAAAGAAATAGCCGATATAGACCACGTTTGGATTTTTATGTTCAAACACTATTGTTGCTATCAACGAGGATAATACAACTATAATAGATTTGACTGTTTAGGTATATCGTGCTAGTTGAAATTAGATCGTATGCACAATCTTTGACAATCTGGGAGACATTAATGACACATAATAAAGTTTAAATCGTTCAAATTTTTTGAGAAGCCAGTTAAAATACCGTAATCTAAGTTGGTCAGTACTTGTAATTTTGGTAAAAATCAGGGCTAAGGTTATTTTGAATTTGATATTCAAAGTTAAACATGCATTGTGCAAGAGGCAAATCTGCCGACTGAAGGTCTTTCTTCACTGAAGGTCTTTCCTTCTGTTACAATCTGATTAAAACAAATTTCCTATTTCGTTTCGTTTTTAATAGTTTAAAATTTTGTTTGACTTATCTTCACAACACTAAGATCTGGACGAGCTGTTATATTACGGATGCTTTGGTTGAAGTGAAGGATTAGCCAATGAAACGGTCTGTTACGACGACTTCTTGGCATGCCAAGCATGGAACTGTGGGTAAACCACTAGAAACATCATAGGTAAAACTGTTCAGATCTTCATGTAATGTATCGAGAGTATAAAAAAAGGAAACGAAACGAAATATAGATCTGTATTTTAAACCAATTGGAAATGTTATATAAACTATTAATTAGACATCAATTAACTTATATCCAGATCATAATCAACTCTCAGTGTCATCTTATCTGTCTGATTTTCAATGGATTTGAATCCCATCTGATGATTAAACGCAAAAATGGATAATCGCAATTTTGGTTATTATCGTGACAGTGTTTAGAATGACACGTGAAACTATAAAGATTTTAAAATAAGGTTTTTGTGGCTTAGAGTGAAGCAATATGACTGAAATTTTCAGCATATTCCTTTCACGCCATCTTTGTTCAACTAAAACTACTCAAAAGAAGTTAAGGGTCAACCAATTATTCTTGGTTGACATTTTATTAGACACAGGGAACATGTAAATCAAAACTTTTAAGCACACTTTTGGTCAGAATGAGTTTCAATATGTCTCAATGTTGAGTCTGTTGTGCAAAGCATATGCACTTTTTATACACCACTATTCTGAGGATCTTATAAAAATTCGCCACTTTGAGCATAATGAGGTCCAACAAAACTGTCTCAAATTCGATAACTTTGTTAATAACGACGAGGCATGCTATAGATCAGACGTCGAAATTTAAGCCCACGCTATTACCGTTTCACCTCCAACGCGATGGCGTTGTCTGACCTTAAAGGAGCTAATTAAATCGCTAACATTAGGGACCTAGAAATTGACACAAGTGGGCCGCAATGCATATAATACTGTAATATGAATGTATAAAAACTGATTTACATTCTGTGGGGGCGTTAAGACGTTTCGTTTTCGTTCATTCGTTTATTCACATTCCGTAGTTGTTTTGCTGAAAGCAAAAATAAACGTTGATGTACAAGAAATAAATTTAAACACTAACATATGCACTTAATTCGATATAACAAAGGAAATGCGATGTACTGTCCATGTACATATAACGGCCATAATGTGGCTTACGAAAGTTTGTTTACTTGCAGTGTTTCACAAAACATACAGTTATTATAACATACTATTTAAGCATATAAGATCAGTCAAATAAATCTACAGTTACTCACAGCTTATCTTGCATTGTATTTGATCCAAACGTTACAGAAACTATGACGAACGACAAAAATAAACATCACGAAGAGGCACACGAAAAGACTAAAAACATGGCGGTTGTTGGAGGGATGCGGACTCACGTGACTACAAATGACATCACTGCACGAGCTAATGTTAAGGTTGGATTCAGCAGGGTAATTCATATTACTGCCGTAACATACCGGCCCCTTTAAACTGACTCTTCAGTTTAAACACAACTAATCTGAAGGCAGTAATAGCACTAGTTTGTCAATTGGACGAAACATAACAGACGACTGCGTTTTTACGGTTGCACTGCGCACTAGGCCTTTAATGTCGGTTTTAACGTTGATTATCAAACCCATTTTCCATTGGTTTCTTGGCATGTTTTCATCTACGATTAGAACGATATCGTTAACAGAGAGGTTACGCCTCTGTTTTGTCCATTTACTCCTTTCTTGAAGGGTGAGCAAGTATTCCTTTCGCCATCTAGTCCAAAAGGTGTCTGCTAAATACTGAACACGTTTCCACGTTTTACGAGCATACAAATTTTCTCTTACGAAGTTACCAGGGGGAAGTGTCCACGTTGATTTCATTGTCAATAACTGATTGGGCGTTAAAGGACACACACATATCATCGGGATCGTCCGACACAAAAGTAAGGGGTCGACTGTTTACGATAGCTTCAACCTCGCACATCAGTGTCCTGAAAGATTCGTCGTTTAACGTTGAAGACACACCGCCATGTAACAAAGACGTTAACACTTTCCTTACTGTTCTGATTTGGCGCTCCCAGACGCCTCCATGGTGGCTGCCGGTGGGTGGATTAAAAATCCATTTAACGTTACGCTGCAGTAATTCGTCGTTGATTTGCGACTGGTTCCATTTGTTGATTTCCTGCTTAAGTTCTCTTTCGGCACCACAGAAATTCGTCCCGTTGTCACTTCGGATTTCCTTAACTTGGCCACGTCTGGATATAAAGCGACGGAGTGCTTGAATAAAAGAGCTTGTTTCTAATGAACTAGCAATCTCGATATGGATCGCTCGCACGACTAAACAAGTAAAAAGAACACCGTATTTTTTCAGTTCCTTCCTACCCTCTTTAATAAAGAAAGGCCCAAAATAGTCGACACCAACATACGTAAAGGGTGGTGAAGGTGTAACACGATTTCTTGGTAAATCCGACATCTTTTGTTCCATAACAGGAGATCTAAATTTACGACAATTAACACATTTCGACAATATATGTCGAACTACAGAATTAGCGTTTATAATCCAATATTTATCACGTAAGTGGGCGAGAGTGTGTCCTCGGCCGGAATGGGCTATTTCACTGTGTGCGTTTCTGATAATTAAGGTCGTAACGTGACCGTTTCTAGGAAGAATGATTGGATACTTCGCTTCTTCTGGTATATCTGCTCTACAAAGGCGTCCTCCAACGCGTACTATTCCGTTTAACATTATAGGATCTAGACGATATAAAGAACTAGCTTTCCCCACGTTCATTTTTGTTACGTTATTATCTGTTTCGTTATTAATCTTCATTACCGTTTCAATTTCTTTTGAGTAAACCTTTTTCTGTACATATTTTAAGATACTATGTTCAGCTGCGTTGAGACCGTCAATGGTGATTAACAGATTGCGAGAATCAAATGCCTTAATTTCTTCCATACGTTTCCGTACATCGTTTTTACGTTTCGTTTCGTTAGTTTCAGTTATTTCATTTTCAGCATTTTTTCTGTCCCGTGACCACTTTAAGAGCCTTTTTCGCACTTGTAAGATTAAAGCGACTGCTCGCTTTAAACGATACCAACTTGAATAATGTTCAAATAAAGTCATTATACACTCAGGATTTTCGTTGATTTCAACGGCGTTAGTTATTTCTTTCTTCACCTCAAGGTCGTCACATGAAGTGTCGTTGAAACTTGGTTGTTGTGGCCAACTTTCTTCATTACTCCACAGGAACTCCGGCCCCGTCAACCATCTCTGGTTGTTCAATAATTCACTTGCGGAGAGACCCCGTGACGCGTCGTCACTGGGATTTAATGCGGATGGACAATATTTCCACTGGTTGGGCTCTGATACTTCCCGGATGACAGTCACACGATTCGCAACAAATAAGTGAAATCGTTTCGTTTCGTTGAATAAGTATCTTAACACTGTGGTGCTATCAATCCAGAAAGTTACGCTATCTGGTAAAATATCTAGTTCGTTTAACAATGTTCTTGAAACACGAGTAGCGGTTGTGGCAGCCATTAGCTCAAGCCTAGGAACGGTTACACTTTTCAGGGGCGTTACACGCGATTTTCCCATGAGGAAGCAGCAATGAATGTCATTATTAACGTTAACGAGTCTGAGGAACGCCACGGCACCATATCCCTTAGTGCTGGCATCAGAAAACACATGCATTTGTCGATAAGTGACAACTCCAAAGTTCTTGGGACATAAACATCTATCAATAGTAAAGTTCTCTAAAAGTCGTAACTGTGTCTTCCATTCGATCCAACGTTCTTCACAAACATCTGTGATTGCATCATCCCATCCAATTTGATCCCGGCATAGGTCTTGGAGTATGATCTTTGCAGTAAGCGTAAATGGGGCTGCAAATCCTAATGGATCGTAGACAGATCCAACAACTGAAAGAATTCCGCGTCTGGTAGGCGGTCGTTCGTGTATCACTATTTTAAAACAAAAGGTGTCATTTTCTATGCACCAACGTACTCCGAGTACACGTTCGACTGGCAAGTCATCGTAATTTAAGTTAAGCGTTGTGATTTCTTTCGCACGTTCGTTTTCGGGTAAACTGTTCAGTAGAACACGGTCGTTGCTTATGAATTTCGTGAGATGAAAACCTCCCTTTAAACAGGCTTCGCGTAGACGGTTTGCTAGAACTACGGCTTCTTGAACGTTATTAGTTGACTTGAGACAGTCGTCTACGTAGAAGTTTTTCATAATTGTTTCGGTTACGTTTTCTTCGTATTGGGTAATGTTATCCTCTGCAGTTCGTTTTAAAGCATAATTACAGACACTGGGGGAAGATACTGCGCCGAATAAATGCACAGTCATCTGGTATTCCTCTACTTCCTTTTCTGTATCTCCCGCAGGCCACCATAAAAACCGTAGGAAGTCCCATTGACCAACCGGTACCTTGACCTGATGGAACATCGCACGGATATCCGCAACAAATGCAACGGGCTTTTCCCTAAATCGTGTTAACACACCTACAAGTGAGTTTGTTAAGTCTGGGCCTTGTAGAAGGTGATCGTTGAGTGACTTTCCACCTTGTTGTGCACTGCAGTCGAACACAACGCGTATTTTGTTCGGCTTGCGAGGATGGTAGACGCCGTGGTGCGGTATATACCACAATTTACCCAATGGAGCGTTAAGTCGTTCTGATGATACCTTTACAGCATACTCGTTTACAAATAAATCGTTCATAAAGTTCACATAATCGGTTTTAAACTTGGTGTTAGTCTCTAGTTTTCTCTTTAAACTTTTAAGTCTTGATACAGCCTGATCACGATTATATGGCACATGAACATCTTCGTCGCGAAAGGGTAAGGGTATTTCATAGTGTCCGTCGACATATCTAATGCCATTTTCAACCCTTTGTAGAAACTTCTCATCTTCTTGCGAATAACCGAGTTCAGCCTTCTTAAAATCATATTCGTTGAATTCATATTCTAACATCCGTTGTACCAGGTGACGCGTGTCTATTTCTTTTACTGTATTGTTAACTGTTAGCTGGTGGAGTCTAGGCGGGTCGGTATTTAATTCTTTTAAGTAGATCCGGTTACACGTTACGTCGCTTGAAACTGTCTCTGAAGTGAATGGTCCATTTAACGTCCATCCAAGGCGGGTAAGAACTGCATATGGTCCGTTGTTTTGACTGGGAATTACCTCTAGTGGTTCTAGTGCCTTTGGACAATTTACGCCAATTAGTAGACCGATTTCAACAGTAGGCATGTATTCAGGTATTGGTAAGTCACGAAGATACTCCCATTTCTTCAGCGCTTGTGGTGTCGGTATTTTACCTTGGTTTACAGGCATCTCGCTACAAGTATATGTCCTTGGCAAACTAATCACGTGATTGCCATTGAGATCTGTTACTTCTAAATCTAATAGGACTAAGCTTTTAAAAGTTTTCTGTCCGTTCATTGTGCCAAGGAGAAGATCCGTTGGATTACCAGTTGCGTTTAGGCGCTCGTTCGTTTCATCCAACAGAAAACATCCACTGGAACCATTATCTTCAAAAGCATAAGTAATGGTCGAAGAGTTGTTACTTTTACATCTAATAATCACTGGTACGACAGACATCATTACTTCTGATTTCTTTTCGGTTTCAGGTGCAGAGTATGCGTTAAAGGTTACACAAGCGTTTTGAACGTTATTGTCGTTAGCGGTAGTAGCGTTACGTTGATCAGAACTGTGTGTATTAGGAGGCTTAGCGGCTTCTGAATTGATTTGAAATCCATCGATGTGAAATGCAGTTGGGTGTGGTTTATTACATTTCTTACAAATTTTCTTGTTCATACAATATTTAGACTGGTGATTATTACCGAGACATCCGAAGCAAAGGTGATTTTCTTTGGCAAAGTTTCTTTTAGTTTCATGTGGCTTCCATATGAATAAAGAACAATCCGACAAATCATGTTGTCCTTTACAAAACAAGCACCATTTTGGTTTATACGTTGATCGCTCTGAGTAAGCTTGAGGCTGTACGTTTGTTGCGAAGCTCTGGCTAGGTCTCGAAAATTGATATCTTCTGTCACTGTTATTTACGTTATGACTATGATGCGGTTTATTTTTCTCGGCTTCGTTAGATAGTTTACCAAATATAGGATCAGTCAGCACTTCAACTTCATCCTTTACAAATTTTACCATATCATCAAACAAAACAGTTCTATGGCGTGTTTCTTTAACATGTTGAGCTGTCCTGCGCCATCTCTCACGGAGGTGAAAAGGCAATTTCTCCATGAGCTCTTGTAAGTTCTTTGGGTGATTCATTTCAGACATGTACTGTATATCTCCCATGGCATGTAAACAGGAAGTCAGTGCAATGGAGAAACTCTTCAAGGATGATATATTCTCGCTTCTAATAGGAGGCCATTTCAATATCTTCTTGATGTAGGCTGTAGCTATGCGGTATTCATCTCCGTATGTTTCCTTTAGTAGTCGTTTAGCTTCGTTATATCCGTATTCAGGATCCATGTGTAGACAGCCATTGATTAATTCGTTCGCTTCTCCTTCAGTATATTGAGAGAGGTAGTAAAGTCGATCCGCTTTACTGGTTACCTTTTCTTCAATTCTTGTTTCAAATGACTTAATAAAAGTTCTATATTCCAAAGGATCTCCAGTGTATTTCGTTATGGATGGTTGTGGTAGTAGAGTTGTTTTCTGTTGTTCTATCAGCAGACGGGTGAGGTCAGTCTGTTGGTTTTGTATTTCGTTCTGACGATTTATCAAAAGTTCTAAACTTGTGTTAATCCCCAAATCAGGATTTGTCACAGCGTGAAATTGACTTTTAGCGACTGGAACAGGGTGTGGTGGTTCAAACTGTGTATTATGAAATGCATCTGTTGGGGAGTCTGAGAATTCAGCTGGGGGACCATAACTCGGTACATCAAAATGTTGCGGGTCGTCAGGTTCGTTTGCAGTTCGTTGAGTATCAAAATCAGGTGCTTGAGCACTGATAAATTGCATACTTTCGTTGGATTCGTTATAGTCGTTCATGCGTTGAGCAGTTTGTGCATGGGGTGGGAAATCTGGTTCCGTAAATTCTGTACGCTGCGGTAGTGATGCAATGTTCGGCTGATTCGTTTCACTGGCTAAATAAGGTGTAAATTCTCCGTTAAGTTCACTTTGTGCAGCATTATAAGCCCTTTCTTTGGCTTCGGCAACAGCGATTTCCTTTTTCAGATTGAATTCTTCGAGTTGGGCCTTTAAGGCTTGTTCCTGTTTTAATACAGCTGCTCGTGCAAGTAGTGCAGCTTTCCTGGCAGACTGTCTGGCCTTGGCTCTAGATATAGAATAAGCAGATCTTACAGATGTATAGGACCCGTTTATGGAAACTGCTGAAGTATAAGACCCGTCAGTTGAAGATATATCAGAATTATCCATTGAACTCCTTCCACGTGAAGATTGTGAATTAATACTATCGTTGGACATGATTAAAACACATAAAGCAACAAACAGTATCCTCAAAACTATCATCAGTACTTATTATTTACGTTTATCGTTAATGTCACTATAAGCGTTGAAGCATTAAAACTGTTATTTGTTATTGTTCAATATAATTACTTTGTGCTAATTTATTTGAAGCGTTCCGTTCCTTTATTTGTCTTCGTTTATTGTTATATACGTTGATTTTCGTTTAATTTGATCGTTGATTCCCTTTAGAGCGTTCATAAGCGTTGGTTGGCGTTTATTTAGTCGTTTACGTTGGTTGGCGTTTATTTTGTCGTTTACGTTGGTGATGAAATACGATGAAGAAGCTCAAAACTAAAATGTGGGGGCGTTAAGACGTTTCGTTTTCGTTCATTCGTTTATTCACATTCCGTAGTTGTTTTGCTGAAAGCAAAAATAAACGTTGATGTACAAGAAATAAATTTAAACACTAACATATGCACTTAATTCGATATAACAAAGGAAATGCGATGTACTGTCCATGTACATATAACGGCCATAATGTGGCTTACGAAAGTTTGTTTACTTGCAGTGTTTCACAAAACATACAGTTATTATAACATACTATTTAAGCATATAAGATCAGTCAAATAAATCTACAGTTACTCACAGCTTATCTTGCATTGTATTTGATCCAAACGTTACAGAAACTATGACGAACGACAAAAATAAACATCACGAAGAGGCACACGAAAAGACTAAAAACATGGCGGTTGTTGGAGGGATGCGGACTCACGTGACTACAAATGACATCACTGCACGAGCTAATGTTAAGGTTGGATTCAGCAGGGTAATTCATATTACTGCCGTAACACATTCAATGGTTTCCGTTTTTACTCTAATTTCAAATCAGTTATGTTAGCAGTGTCAATCGAATGAAAACTTTCTAGCGCCTAGTTATTCCAGTCTACATGCGCAGTTTGATTTGGTGCAATGTTTCTAGCCTTGTTCTTCGAGTCTTTGGCTAGAACTAGGGCCGAAACGCATTATAGTACACGAGATTCGTGTACCAATGGTAAATATTTATTATCAGAAGCCAATTTTTTCCGGTAAGATCACGTCATGAATTTTGATTTAATTCGTGTTTTCAATGTTGAAGATTTTGGATGATAGACTTAGCTACTTTAACATCAGCAAATCTTTGTCCTTGCCGCCTATAGGCGCAAAGTCTGCCATCATTGAACTGTAATGCAAATCGGGACTCATCAGTGAAGAGTAGGCCTACCCGCCCTATTGTCGCCGTCCCCAGTCTTTATGAGGTGTGCACCAGTCACGACGTGCTGCCCTATGACGTTGAAGAAGAGGTGGCCGAACTGCTTGTCGTCGAGATCGAATCTTCTGGGCTCGCAGACGATTCCTAATGGGCTGGTCCGATACTTGAACACCACTTGCATTTCGTAGTTCATCTCTTGACATCTCGCTGTAACAACGCACAGGCGTAATGCCATTTGAATCACATGCCGGTCTTGACGTTGTGATGTTGATCTTGACCTACCAGTCCGTGTGCGATTCTGAATTGAATTGGTTGCCTGGAAACGCTGCCATAGTCTCCCAGTCACACTCTGGCTACAACAGATTCTCTGTACCACATTCCTCTGTGTAAAACCCTGTTGAAGCCAAGCAATGGCCCTTCCACTTTCAAGTTCACTTAGCTGACGTCTGACTATGTTGAAATTTCAACCGAGAGCAGCACGGTCATGGAAGGTTTTTTTTTTATGCCAAAATTGTTCATGAAAAATGCATAGTGCACGTGTAAGGACATAATCAAGTCCAAAAAGTCGTACGCTACTGCGTTTGGACGATGCAAACAGTTTTGTGGTGCCTAGCCTTGTTTTGAGCTTCAGTTTATGGTTTCTAAGGAGACTGTCAAAATCGTTTTGTTTGAAAAAGACATAATATGCCTTGTACACAGGTTTTGTCGTCAGGGTATCGGGTAACCAATTTTGACACGATTTCCGCCAATAATTTTATATATATATACATCTGATATGTGCATAGACAATTACCTGGTAGAAAAAATGGTTCGACCCTTAACTTCTTTTGAGTAGTATATTATAGTGAAAACTACCAACTCTTTATCTAATCTTCCATAATGTATATTTAATTAAATAAATTTACTGGCGAGAGCTTTTAATTTCTCTTTAAATTAGTGTTTGCGTCTTCCGGAATTATTTGTCCAATCAATTCTATGTTAGATTACGTTTTACAAATGCTACATAATTATTATCTTTTTTTATTAAAGATGCATGTTAATAACGGTACTTGGCAATCCGATTTAGCCCCGATTGTCCACTTTATCGTTAAATTTTTAAATCACGCGGGCTAGCCGATGATATAGAGGACTGATTATGGACTTGACATGTTAATAAATGTTATAAATAAGAATGTATTTTAAACATTTGAAGCCAAAAGAAAGGCCCGCAATTGGCAGATTTAGCTCTTACCCAATGCTTCTTTGAGATAAAGTTCCATTTATTGTGATTGTTTGAATTATAGCGCATCGGTTATAGACAAAAGGGCGTTGAATGGCGAATGAGAAAATAGTAATTAGAATAATTAATCAATTTAGACTGTTTTCAGTTCCACATTTTAATCCTTTAAAAAGGGAGAAAAAACGATGCGAAGATAAACCATCAAACCATGTAACCGACCAATAAATTCATACGTCGGAAAGACATAGAATTGGTCGACCTACTTATATTTTCAATATCTTATACTCCATGATTATTTGAGATCAGCGCTCGGTCTATCCAGGCAGTCTGTTTTCCCATTTTACTGCAAAAATACTTGTGAAATGGAAAAGCATTTGGTGGATTGGAAGTGGCGACAAGAATTACTCCCAAGGGAGACTACTCATGTCATGTCGTTCATGTACAAAGAAACGACGAGAAGCGTTAACACGTTGGAATGTGCAACAATCAAATTAGAAGCCCCACGTCCTAGCAGCTCGCTACTCATCTCTTCAGACTCGTTCATTGTGCAATTAAATATGATCTCTTGGTCTCCGCTCTACATCCCCTTGCTCCCGGGAGAATCAATTATTTTCGCGCCTCTCGCCAAAAGTCACTGATGCGGTAGCAACCCAAGTCGCAAGTTTGCCTTGTAAATGTTTATGGAGAAATGTCTCTGGCTGTCAATGAATGGTCGGTGCCCGTTGCTGATGGAAATTAGTGTGTGGATTCGTCCCTCGTGACTTGCCAGTGTTCCGACGGTGTCGTTTTGAGCGCCGAATAACTGTTAACTACCATACGAGCCCCATTAGAATCAGTGTTGTAACACTTTAGAGCAATAGCCTTTAGGTTGATTTCTTGCTGCAAACAGCGAGCTTATGAAATGATGCTTTTGTGTTTTCATAGTATTTTCATATTATTTTTTTATTTGATTATTGGTCATCGACACAATATGACATTGGTTCCGCCGCTTACATTTCATTTCAATGTAAAGACAATTAAAACATTGAATGCATTGTGTAAAATATGGAGATCACTTTAAAAATGGTAACACAATTAAAGGATATATTAAGAATACTTGCCATTGACTTTCTTTGTGCTAAAACACATTAAATACATTTAATGCATTGTGTAAAATATGGATACCACTTTAAAGATGGTGACACAAAGGATATATTAAGAATACTTGCCACTAGCTTTCGTTGTTTAAACACATTTAAAACAATTTTCACATCTTGCGAAAGGTATCATTGTATCACACGAAAATGAAAACTCTATTGTGGAAGGATTACTGTAGCAATTAAATTTCTTTGAACAAAAGGAAATAAACCATGTCTTTTCTTCCCAAACTGAACGGATAGATCCAGCTCCCTATTCAATTCTTAAATATTAGTCGGAACAAGAAGGTCTTACATTCAAAATGACAACGGTTATGTCCAAATTGAAATTTTATAGACAATCTTGATATTAGCAATGCAATTCTAAGAATGTTTTAGAATCTGAATTTGATTAATTGACTATGATCTATTCGAAATACAATAGATTTATTAA
Organism: Patella caerulea; assembly: GCA_036850965.1. Lineage (NCBI taxonomy): Eukaryota > Metazoa > Mollusca > Gastropoda > Patellidae > Patella > Patella caerulea. The sequence goes on from JAZGQO010000011.1 coordinate 24,148,249, forward strand.
CAGATAGAAATATAATACATCTTCTTATGTCAAAACCCCCAAATGTAATACATTTTGTTATGTCAATTACAAACAAGTTGTAGGCCTTGTAATCAAGAAATAGTTGACAAGCCGTGTGAATCTGCTTTGATTGTCTTATCAATAATAAATAAGACGACAAGGGGAATAGAAAACTTATCGGGATGTAGCGATTTGTTTGATCAAAGGAGATAGAATTGTTGGCTGGAAACACGACATGTTAGTTACGTCTCTTTGATGGAAGCACCTGTCAGTAACCGCTAAATGTACAGCCTGCATGTTATGCTACTATTTGCATACCATAGAAAGGCTATAAATGTTATCGTGCTTTTATTCAGCGTCCACATGTAAATTAATTTATACACAAATAGAATCTCAGGAAGGGGGGAGATGAAAATCACCATTCAGTATATTAGGGCAAAATAAAAAAATAAAAAAAAAAATTCTTTTTTTTTCACACAACTATGTTGGTTTCTTTATAAAGAAAAAAAAGATGAAATCCTGAGACAATGGGAATTCGTTATGATGAAAAAAAGTTACCAATTTAAGTGCATTTGTTAGCCTTATCATTGATTCCAAAGTTCCATCGACCTAAAATTCAATGTTATGATATTGTTTTTTCTTCGCATTATAACATTCATATGATCAAACATATAGGCAAATTTTTATTGTCATAGACTGCTGTCTCATTTATCTTCACTGGGATCGCTAGACCTTTCAGATGAAGACACTCTTTGGCGAGAGTGTTCAGAAATACACCGTTATCTGTCCGATATCATCATGTTGCTTCAGTTTCCCTTTTTTTTCATTAGGCTAACATAATTTGTCTGACCGTTAACCTTTTCAAACCGAGCAGTAATTAGAAACATTTTTTCTATTGCATTTAGTGCCATATTATGATTTGAAGAGAGTCCGTTGTTCTACTAATTTTCAATATTATCTTTTAATTAACTGTTTAGTGATCTTCTTGGTTCTAATTTGACCGCTTGCCCCTCACGTGTGGGGATGCTATTAGCAGATTAAAATGATAGTCTTGTAGCTTTATTCGTTGTAGTGATAACATCGTTCCTATTGTCTTCATCTTCACAACAATTATCTGATAATTTATTAGTCGCCTCAACAAAGAACACCTGGGCAAGACGTCAAGTCTTCCAACACCCGACATGTTTAGTATAGAAATTTGTCATCATCTGAGTTTCAATTTTAGAAAACCAGCTGATTGGACGATTAGAAGTCAGTATCGGAAACTCTTTATTCCCGTTATAATCCATGCTGAGTAGCCAATCAAATCACGCCGTTGTTCCTAATGAAGGAAATCGAGAACGAGGTAGAGTAATATTGTTGCCGATGTTTGATTTCCGGTGCCTGGGGATAAGGTGATAAACCGCACGTGTTTCTAAAGAGCTGATTGTCCCTAGACTCATCTCCTATAGCCAAACCGAATTACGACAATTCTCTGTGGAGAAAATAACCTTTTCTGAAATATATTTCCTTTCCGAATAATTATCCTATATTCTGTACTTTCTTCTGTAACTAACACAATTGTTATTATGTCATGTCTGGGTGGCCTTAATGGGACTACAATTAATAAGTTTAATATATAATTCATCCACAGTGGATTTTAACCTTGACCAGTTAGCCCTAGTTAGCCTCTATTGCCGAAACGTTGGTGGTCCCATTTTCGTTTACCAAATTATTTAGCCTACACGTTGATGATTTATTCAGGAAATGATTAACAGTTGTTTTGGGCCCTTACAAGCCTATGTGGTTCCCCATATGTTAACTACTTTGTTTGACTACATAAAAGACATTATTATTTTTTTTTTATACTTTTAACATTTTATCGAAATAAATGTTTATTACATAAACTTATACGTATAATTTGTATTATATTTCCCCTTCAACCCTACGTTTGATCAAAAAACCTTATAATAGATCTTGGGAAAAACTTCTACCGCTCTACTCACTGAAATATGAACTGGTTTACACGTGTTTAGGGGGAGCGAAGGCCGACAATGTGCTACCACAGCCTCCAAGGAGGCTAGTCCTTAAATATGCAAAGGGGTACCATTTGAATATTTCTGGTATGAACTTAGATAATCTGTCACTCCCCAAGAAGTGTCGCTCCTTAGCCTCACTCTATGTAAGGGATAGTTCTTTGCGAAAGTTGGTATTGCCTTTAAAAATAAATTTTGAGAATCAGCTCTGAGAATATTTAGCTTGGACACCAGTTGATGCTTCGTACCTACTTAAAGATCATCTTTATTAAACCAGTTAATGTCCTTCTTAAAGATCTTTTTGTCCACCAGTTAATATGCTCTTATAACTCTATCCACTTCAAGATCTTTTTTTAGTAAAGCAGTTAATACCCTACTTATAGATCCTATGCGCACCAGTTATTATGCTCTATTTAACGACACACCAGTTGGTACCAGTTAAAGCTCTGTTTTACCTCGTCCTACGAAGTTAAAGCTCTGATAAAATATAGCCTTTTGCGTAAATGTTTATTTCCTATACAAAGAAATACATACAGCAAATAATGCTCCTTTTTAACGCACATTGTGCCTACGTGGATGCTTTGTTTAAACTTACACTGTTTAAACTTAGATTGTGTACACGTGCGTGGTCTGTTTAAACTTAGATTGTGGATACGTGTATGCTCTGTTTTAACTTACATTGTGCACATGTTGAAAAGTTTAAAACGTATCTGTCCGTGTTAGTTTATGGTTATACTGGGTATATGGTTATGTTTCTAATTTGATGCATTCGGTTCATTCGTTGTTGGTTTATTTCAAAATACATTAAGTCTAACAAAATACTTTTACACGCATCCTGAAACTAATTCATATCACCGCCTTGCAACCACACAACAGAAAACAGAACGTTCTTTATATGTAACCTTAAGAATAATTTATAGAGCCTCGAGTTAAATAAACAATTACATAAAATGATCTATATAAACAATAAGGTTAAAAGACTACTGACACCGTGTTAATGTTCCCGATGGCACAATCCACCATTCGTCTTTTTCAGCAAATAAAGTTAATTTTCTTTGGGCTCCGCCAACAATCAATAGTAGAGCTTTATATATTATTCATGGGGAGTCATTAGTTTTGTCAATGTGTGATATTGTTAATGCTTTCAGTACATGGGAAGCCTAATAGAATAAACCTTTCACCAATTATTTGTCTTTTTAAAACAAATAAATTGACAATTACATTGAAATTCTATAAATTTTTATCGGTCATATATATACACATGTAGTAAATTAAACGAAATGAATGGGTTTTATGTGTAGTGGGAACTGTACATTGTCCCAGTTTAAATAGTCTTAGTGGCGTCTCGCCAAAACAATACATTCGGAGACAAATATATTATCGTAAATTCTTTCTATGGTTACTTGTGTAAAGTGATGCAGGAGAATTTTGCCCGGAAATCGGAGTTCTCGTCTACTCTTCTTCCGTTTCCAACTGTCAAGGGTTAGTTCTTTCACATGCACGCCAATGCATAAACACGTTGACCTGGAGCTATCAATTCTAGAATCCAGTGCCCTGGCCGCTTGACTAGTACGACCCCATCCACCAAATGATGCCTTGGCAACTCAAATTATGATGTCACTCTGCATTATTTCAACGAGATTCTGGGGATAGAGCTAGGGATTCGATTAGCAGGTATCTAAATGACCTAGATGATGGATAGGAAGAAAGTCTTTATACCCCAAGTCTTGAACACATTCTCGATTATCGCGAGGAACCTATTATAGACTGTTCGTGATTTGATCGCCATAGAACATAGAAACCCTTACAAATATGAACCTATAATAGGAATAAATGTCCAAAAATGGTTCCGTTTTGTTAAGTATTTACAAAGATATGACGAATTAAAAATTCCAAGGATCTATGCTGGTCCCTCAATAACAAGTACGCCATCTTTATTCGCAGTCAACCAAATTGATGGATCTTTTATGAATCCGAATGAATCCTAGCCGGGTGATAACCTAGCCCCGGTATTTTAATTTTCTTAAATACATGTACTCAATATTCTGAGTACATAATTATTAGCGTATATTGTGCCCTGGGAAATTAATTATTTCCGACGCCTCGTTACTTTAACTAAAGATACGTGCCTTGAAACAGAACCGTAGTGTTAAATAAATGGGTCATAAATTGTTTCTTGGGGATATTATCTTTGTTTATTTGTTTTTGTCTTAAAACTGACAATAAAATATGTTTAAGTAAAACAACCTGTAGCAGACGGTATATTATATAGGTATTGTTATTATTATAGTTTTATTGACTCAGTTTCAATTGTTACTCAATAATGACATATCATCCTTCAACCCATTGTCACACCATGTTTACATTTGGTCGCCATAATGGATGATTTCCACACTTCCGTTCAGGACAAGTCAATGATTTCCGATTCCCCTTACGCGTCTTCCTCTCGTGAGCACGCGTCATTTACCTGCACGAGCTTAAGCTAATTGTAGTTCTAATCACTCATATTTCATTCACTGGATAATATTGAACCCTTTTCCTGTATTATAAATAAAGAAAGGCAACCTGATATGAGTCTGGTGAAAAAGAGACTAGAGAGTTATTGACTGATTATCCAGGACGCCATGTCGATATTTTTATGTTTTAGCTTTGGGGACATGAAACCAAATAAACAAATTAAATTCAAAAATATCCACTGAATTGTTATCTTATCTTCTTATTAATCCATATAAGTTATAATTAATAAAGGTAACTCATACGTTACCGTTTAAAATATATTGCCATTGGTTAGGTTTTTTTTTTTTTCTTTTTTAAAAAAAACAAAAAACAAACTAAAGTATTTCCCACACAAGATGTTAGAGCTAATTCATTTTATGTTCCGTACCACTCACATATTGGTCAGTGAATTTGGACATATGTGTTTATGATGCACTTGATTACCTGTCTTGAATAACGGTAAACATCAATTTGATGAAAACAATTTGAACTGTTAAATATATTATCGAGGAAATTAACAGAGGTTAAATTCGATGATTGATCCGAAAAACACAATAACATCGTCAAATAACAATAACCTCATAGATTATAATTTGACAAAATGGCTTTTGATTTTATCACCTAGTCAAAGCCACCGAAAATTAAGGAGGAATTAATTCCACTTTCATTGACCATAATTTCGCCAAACTATGTGGAGCGCCGTTTGATGTTATCCTTACCGCCTGGCGCCGTCCAATGAAGCGTCGATTCGGCCACCCTCGGCTTTAGTCGACCTAGCTTTTTACCTGTATTAATTCGCGGCGCAAAGCAATGGAACTATTGAGGCAAAACACTAACCATATGTTCCCGTAATTCTCTCACTGTGCACGCGACCGTTGGAACAAAAACACTCTTTATGATGGAGGTGGCGTGTAATGGGTCGAATAGTTCAGAATGTCCCTGGATGGCCTCGACAACCAATGTTTATTGTATGAATGGGCCCCCACTCGGAAACAACAAAGAAAGCCAAAGGACCACGTCAATGAATTGATGGCAAACATTAACACGTGTCCTTAAGAGTATTCGATTATAATTTAATCCAGTTTCAGGACATTAGGATGATAACAGACCCAAATTATTACCAGAAAAACAACCAGTACATACCAGTTGCCAGCATTATAATTCACTGAAAAATAGTTAAGGATAAAGGACCCATTTTTAATTCATACCAAAGTTCGTTTAGAATAGAGAGGAATGTACCTTTATTCGTTCGGATGATGGTCGTAACTGGAACATTGCTGTAAGTTTGTTCCTTTTTGAGATGGCTTAAGTATGTTCGTCTGAAATAGGTCTGTAACTCGTCTAGGTCTGTAACCCGTCTAGGAGATGAAAGTAACTATGCTCACCGTAAAAGGCATATCGCTCTATTCTTTGGAACCTTTAAATCTAACGGTAATGGGTTTGAAAGATAAATTTTAATGTAACACACTAACACTATTTATTCAATAACAATTACTGCTTTATTAACAAACAACGTTTCGACGACGATACCCTCGATTGATAAAGAGGAGAGCATCCAAATTAGATCCGAATTCGTGGTTTGTTTTTTTTATTTAGAATATTATGGAAACTGTAGAGTTATGAGGGTTTGATCCTTTAAATACGAGTGTAAACTGGGTGGTGGCAGTTACTATGTTCGTCATGAATATGGATGTAACTTTGCTCGACTGGGGGATGGCAGTATCTAAGCTAGTCTTGACCATGGGAGATGGCTATAACTATATTCAACTGTGGTCAAGAGCGCTTTTATTTCAATAGTGCACGGGAGAAGGCAGTAATTTGAGTCCATATAAACATTAGTATTTCTACTCGATAATAAATAACCTATTGTTCCGTTAGTTTTAATAAATTTCCCTGTCGTTGGTTATGTTTGTATAATCGCGACTTTAATATAAACTCTTCCTACATAGGTGAAGTAAGCAATTATAGTAAGTTAGATTGATACTACTAAGGCGGGAGGTGAGAAGGTGTATCGCCTTCCAGGCTAGATCAACTCAGGTAGAATGCGGTGGACAGGTGGATCCATTTACGACTTTTAAATGGGTATTATCATCTCACTAAGAAAACACATGTAATCAATATCAAACAGTATCATATTCAAAATAAACCGATACTTCTAATAAAGGAAAATGGAAAAATGTATGCCCTGACCAACTTGGACTGGACCGGATTGAAAACCATTAAACAATTTGTAAGACATTTGAAGTTAAGTTATTTTGGACTATATGTTTCTGTTTAAATGTTGTGTTTTACTTCAACAACACTTGTCGTAAAGCGTGCGCGCATCTGAAATATATTCTGATTGACATAGCAATATGGACGATTTGGAATGTAATTACCAGACGACAGTGACTGGATTGTCGATTGTGGAAACAAAAGTTAACACTAAGAGATAGATGGAAAGCCAGTGGCGATAAACATTAATTGTTTTAATTACAATGGAATATAATTATAGCCGAGGAAGGGGCACATGTGAGGTTGTTGCAAAGGGAACTCGGATGTCGTAGCAGAGATATACTTGCAGTTTGCACGAGGATGAATAAACTCTTTGAACGACCATTAATAATTAGAACATCAATGTTAAGAAATGGGTTAGCCAATATTTCTCAAATTTAGCACAACATCAAATTGAACTGCATAGTAACACCACGACAAATCACAGTCCCTTCCATAAACGCTATAGTTAGAGTGCAAAGAAGGAACCTTTCGTAATGTGTTAATACATTACACACGTTTCTTGTACTAGGGTTGTTAGAATTGTTGTTGATGTTAACGATATTGTAATATTCCCCAATGATAGATAAGGTCGTCACTAGAGTCTTTTTGTGACTTGACAACTTTGACAAGTGTCTGACAATTGCTACTTAAATAGTAACAGGAGAAATGCTACAAGTTAATAACACGTAATAACTCGTCTTGGACCCCCTTCCCCTGAGATTGTCTCGCTTTCGTCCGCCACACGACTTTGTTTCTGACTTGGTGGGGATTAACCCGATCAGATTTCACACACAGTTTGTAAACCTCTCACCCACGTGCGACTGTCGTAAAAACCATTATTCCCTTTAGAAAGCTAATTATCTATCAAGAATTGTATCCTTCCTCTGTTCAGTTTAAATTGGAGGATTTGTGAAAAGTAATTAGGTAGCTATTATTGGATCGCCTTTGTCATTGTTCTGCATTACGACAACCATTAGTGGTTTGGAGGGCTATTTTAAAAGTTTAAAACATATTTTGATAAAAAAAATTAATAAAAATAAAAAAAAGGGCAGATTGCATTAAAATTTGTTTATTTGTTAAAAATGTGCACATTTTAAGTTAATTGAATCCATTTTGTAATACAACATCAGTGTTATCGACAAAAAGGGGTTAAAACCAAAAAACGCATCAGATCAGCTGAATTTAACACTAAAATAATAAAGGTCTCCTTCTTTCATCGTATTTTATATATAAAATGTGAATTGTTCTTAAAAAGGATTTTTTTTCAGTTGTACTCGGATAAGATGCGTGTAAAAAAATTGCTGGATCTGAAAGGGAGACAGTCAGTATACATACGATTTTGAACTAATATTGCAGATTTTCATTTTTTACAGCATTTTCCTCCTTGGAGAAAATAGTAGAAGGCACACTGAGCCGACCATTATGTTCCAGTGTCTATGTCGCCTAATGGACTTTTAATCCCAGACGGAACCCACACAGTTTTATAACGACAAAAACATATAGGTGTTGACTAAGTCAGGTATGGATGTGTGTGTGTGTGGATTAAATATTGTTTTGGTGTTACCTTCCATTTTCAACCACAATAATATTTCAATTTGGAATGCTTTGTTTCTGTTTTGACGCGTCCATCCAGTCTTATATCATTTAAAATTGCGCGTTAAACAACCAGGAGCTCATATTTCTCATTATAAGTATATAATTGTATATTTTTGGAATTACACCAACATTTAATGCTAATTCGGTTTTTGAATTCCGAAATTTGGACATTATCTTCAGTAAAGGACAAAATATCCTTAACAAGATTGACCACTGGCACCAAAAAAAAAGCGGGTTTTATAGTTGCCGGAGACTTCCTGTCTCTTGTATATCTTATGGCTATGTTATAAAAGCTGAAATGTATGTGAATTACGTGTCAATTTAATTAATTGTTTTGAGGGTTAGAAATAACCAAAGTGCAGAAACAGTAGAGTAATCTCACGGGGAATCAAAACTTCAGTGCGTCACTATCATCGTATATTGGTTACGACAACGTTACTATAACATAGTGTAATGTTCAGCTTCTATTGAAATAAAAAAATGCAAAGGGTCTGGAATTAAGTTGATTAGTTTTTCCATTAACAGTTTTGTTTTGCATTGTCGTCTTGTGATTTTAGCTTTGATGATAAATTACTAATAAACTTTAAATGACTAATAAAAACCCAATTTCTATAGTTTTCTGAATACAAGTGTCAGCTATGTCTATCACGAAATCAGGCCACGAGTTCACAAAGCATTCCCAAACTTGTGTTAAGAATTTACTCAAAATTACTCGTCTTATTTTAGCTAAAATATAGTTCTTTATACATATTTTGTGGTTTTAATGTACGTATCAAATACATTAATAAGAAACTGTGTGAAAAGTTTTCTGTTTCTGGATCAAAGACATTTCTGCATAAACAATGACTGAAAGTTGAGTAAATTCTTAACTTAAATCTGAGAATGCTTTGTAAACTCGGCATAAGGTTTTTTTTAATGGTCTAATGTTGTTTTGTACCCCCAAAAATCGTTATTAGCTATAGGAATCCTTGAAATGAGAAAATGTTTAAATAACTTGACCGCTACTTGATTCGCGACAATCAGGTTGACATTATTCTGTCCCTTCGCACCCTAGTACTTGAATAATGCTCATTGTTCATCGCTCTATGATGTTACTTATTGGTAGCCTAAAAATTTAAGAATGAAGAGTTTTCCGACGTTGTATTTGAATTTGAGATATGTGGAAGGTCGTAAGATTTAATAACGTTGTCGATGATCACAATAGACTAGGATATTGTTGGTTTTGATAGTTAAAAACAATATTTTATGATGATTTTCAGGGAACGTGTTGATTATGCCAAATCCTGATTCTATTTTCAGGGATTTTTCTGCGATAAAACACTACAATTCCCACAACCATTTTCCTGAGACAAAGTCAACCCACTAAGAAAGGCAATTTTGATAGCACACCTTATCTTTTGTTGCTCTTTATGCTTCCAAGATTCTGATCATCTTCATGACTGTGTTATTCTTTGCAAAAAATCCTCGTGCTTCCTACACGAATGAAGTACTCTATTTTCTATTGCTCATTACGTTTTAGACGATGCTTATCAACCATGGGCCATAGCCATGATGGATTGAACCAATGGAAAACGAATGGCGTACTGTCAATTTGTAAATGTCATTTGAACAGAAATTATCATTTGACATTTCAATTGTTTGCAATTTAAATGTCAGCTGACGACGTATACCTTCAGTCTTTCAATCCAGACAGATGGCGCAAAAAGGGAAGAAAACTCCATTATTTTTCCGACCATGGCACGGCTCATCCAACAGTGGAATTCCCCTCGTATTGATTGGTATGTTGAAAATGGGTTTAACAATGACTTTAATCAACAATCTTAATTGAATTCTGAGTTTTCAGGGCAATGATAAGCATATTTTGCGATTCTTTGTATTCAAGTTTAGGCATCGTTAATATTGCATTAAATGACATCTTTAAAGAAACGTGTGTGGTTTAAAATTCTTAAATTTAAATATTCTTTTATTTTAGACGTGACCTCGCAAGGAAACGTTCATTACCGGTAGACGTTTGAGATAAACACAGACTTAATAACTATAGCTATTAACTATCTTTGATTTAGAACAGCATAAAGAGAGAGAGAGAGAGAAATTGGGTTTAACGTCCACTCGACACAAACTAGGTCATTTTGGGACTAACATATGGTTTCATTTTATTTCAATAATTCGCTTGCGCGTAGGGGTCTTTAGCAGTGGAAGGAAACCGGAGTGCCCGGAGGAAACCCACGAAGTTGAGAAGGCGCCCCTATCTCCATGCCACATACGCTCACACCAGGGCTCGAAACCACAGCCGCAAGCCAGAGGTGACCGGCCAGCTAGAGGTCGAAGCGCGGCACTCTAGACCACTAGGCCATCCCAACCCCCCTAGAACAGCATAAAGTTCTGAATTTAGTTGTAGGTTAGAAGTGGGACAATCACTATATGATTAAATTGTTTACACAAAGAACTATCCACTTTCAGAATAGAGCTCCTCCGCGTGTCACCATATTGAAAAATAAGTATACTAATTTGTAATGTGGTTTTTATCCATTTAACATCTTTTATAGGCACAAAGACAAAATAAACATTTTCAATATTATCAAATGATTCAACGACACTCATTTATGACAATAGTTCGAACTGATGAAACTCTCAACTTTTCCCTGTAGATGTAATGTAAGGTTCACGTGTCAAGCGGGGGTGGATCTAGGAATTTTGAAAGGGGGGGGCGGGGCGCCGCAAAATGAGGGCACTGACCGCGGAGACGGGGCACGCCGCTGAAAGGGGGATGAGGCCCCAAGAAAATTATCCGTCATTTCCTTGCCTCTCTAGCCAATTCAAGAGCTATTTGGCTGATATTTTCGTCTAAACGTTCAGAAATCGTAGAAAAAGAGCCTCAAAATCGAGCAAAAAAAGCTAGTTGAAAGGCACTTTCAGTAGTAAAAAAAGGGCACTGCCGAAAATTGGGGGGTGGGGGGCCCATTTAATCCGCCTCTGTCAAGAGTCGCCTGGCTTGATTTTCCCGAAATTAATCTAGGCCCTATTGATGTCTCCTTCAATCCGATGTCGTTAGAACGATAATTTAGATTAACTCATTACATATTTCTTAAATGTCGCTTTAAGGGGGCATGTAAGGAAACTTTCCCAGAATATATCTTAATGAACATTCAAATATTATCAGTTCTCCGATAACAACCGATTGTTGATTATCAGAGGAAATTACAATGTCCATCAAAACTCATTTTAGAACGTTGTTGAGTAATCACTGTTTTTACAAATGTTTCATTTGGTGGTCTGACATTTAAGGAAGTAAAAAATAACTAAACCTGCACTAAGATGTTATATCAGATATGAAGTTATTTATTGGCTTTTAATGACACTCAGTAAAAGCATTAAGTTTATATTTCGTTGATTCACAACACTGATCTGAACACGAAATAGTCAGTACACGGGGACTGGAATATACACAGGCTTGGCCGTTAAAACAAAACCAAGAGAGAGAGAGAGAGAGAGAGAGAGAGAGAGAGAGAGAGAGAGTGGGTGCTAAAGTCTAATCGACACAAACTAGGTCATTTCGGGACTAACAGTGACGCCACTTGACTCAATGACAGACCTTCTGATCCAACGCGCACGAGTTAACAATTGTATCTGTCCAAAATTAGTGCCCAGAGTTAGTTAGATATCTAATGCTTCGAAAATAAGCAAGACGCATTTATTTTGAAATCATACGGCGTCAATTGATGTGAAGTTGATTGAATAATTTTCGATTCTCCCGATATTGGAACATCGACCTCGTGGACTAACCTGATATTAACTTCTGTGAGAATACCAATATAATTGTCGTTATTTTAAAATTAGGGTATTACATCTTCACCTAACAATTTATTATATACATTTGTATTTGTGTAATCTTTGAATGGCATTTAGCGATTGAACATAATATAACACAAACACTATGGATAACAATCAGTATATTATACACACACGACATTTCGACAAGAATTCACTGGTCGTTATCAAGCATACATACAATGCTTGATAACAACCAGTGAATTCTTGTCGAAACGTCGTGTGTGTATTAATATAGTGATTGTTATCCATAGAACTGTGTTTTGTGTTATATATTTGTGTCGTGATATTACAACGTTTTAAACGTGCGATTTATTTCTGCTTCCTCTAGAAAAGAAAACGTCGTGTGTCTCCAGACATAACGGATTAATATTCATGCGTGTTTCTGACCGATTCATTTATAGATATCATAATTTCGTAAATTGATAGTTGTGTTAATCCAGACAATCTTCCCTTAAAATATTTCCTTTTGTCAATATAAAATAGTTTATCAAGTGGATTTTATCGCTTATTCCAATCCTTATTAGACACATGTATTATCACCTTGTTGTACAGATCGTTGCCATCGGTCTGACCCGGAAGTGGATAGTTTCTGTAAAGGAAATAGCGCGAGCTAGCAGGTGAAATTTCCCGCCCCAAAAGACAATCCTCTCAAGTACAATTTCCGGTGTCTGCTTGAATTTCCTAGTTTTTAATCACCTGATTATTATAACTAATAAACACAACCTTATGATATTAATCACTATGAATAATTTAACAACTTCTGTCTTTTTCTATCACGAAAGAGCACTTTTAAACCTAAAATAGCAGTTGTGAGTCGCTTCAAACATTTTATTGATAATATAGATAAAGTTGTTGTTTTAATGAATACTGATTGAATTTCTTGATTACGGGTTTGTGATATACGCGTAGTTGAATATAGTTGTATTATCCACTAATTTCGTAGGTCGACACCTTATTATATGCTACAAACGTTTTGTATAGACTATACTATGACTAAATTATTGTATTGTTTGGATGATAGAGATAAAACGGAAGTTACAAGTTTAACATATAGATATTAACATTTTAACTTCTATTCAACATTCAAAATATTTTTGTTATTTTATTCAATAGTACCACAACGACTTGTTATAGTGCCTTGGTATAGTATCTGTATATCATACCGGAGATAGGGGCACCTTCTCAATCTCGTGGGTTTCGTCGGGCACTCCGGTTTCCTCCCACTGCTAAAGACCCCTACGCGCAAGTGAATTGTTGAAATAAAATTGAAACCATGTTAGTCCCAAAATGACCTAGTTTGTGCCGAGTGGACGTTAAACCCCATTTCTCTCTCTCTTTCTCTCTCTCTCTCTCTCTCTCTCTCTCTCTCTCTCTGTATATCATACCGATATAGAAAATTGATTGTGGCTTCAATTACTCAAGCCATTTGGAATACACAAAACGGAAGTGACGCATGTAGTGAAAGAAACCAGAAGTAATAATTTACAAAGGGTTTTTCTAGCTGATAAAGGATACGTTTGAAATTAATCAGCTTAATTTATTCATTTTTGCTTCATCGCGCACGTCACTTCCCTTTTCTCTATGGTGGTGTTACTATGTGGGCGGCTAAAAACGAAACCCTTTTTCTCCAGGGCCGGAAATAAATCTGGATGTGAAGTGATTAATTCTTTCTATAAATGTTTCAGTTCACTTCATAAGTAATCAAACCAGGGGACTAGTATACATTTGCCAAGTAGTAAAAGCAAAATATTACCAGGCGGAAACAAATAAAGACTTACTGTCTGTTCCAGGTAATACTACAACTCGAAAATCGCTTGTCATTTATTCAAATTTTAATTAAAATGGCTAAAACTTCGTATAATACCTGGAATGGTCATCCCATTGCTTTCTGTCTTGTGAGAACTAAGTTCAGGTCATGCTTTATGTCCTTTCTCCTATGAAAAATCGTTATTTGTTTACATCTTACTAATTGAACCTGCCATGTTTGGCCTAGTTATCTGGACGAGCCTGGACAAGGGGGGCTCTAAGTCGTTTTACCCTACTTTGATTAGCAGTTGGTTGTTTCGTTCCAGTAGAATATAACTCTTTTGAAAGAGCTATTTACTGAATCCCAGACCATGTCTGTTTGTCCCACTAACTTGAATATTTAGTCGCCGACCGTCAGAAGGTTGTAATTTTTTATATCGATATAAGCTACATGTAAATTTTAACCCGCTATCAACGAAATTGTGGAAGGAGGCTGCAAAACATACTTAAAAGTAGTTACGAGAACATAGCTAAAACGTTGAGATATCCTGATGTGTTTGTTTTCAGCTACGGTTGGATGCCTGCCTTTAGTTCCAAGTGGCACACTCAGTTTCTTTATCAATGCACGTAACATCTTAAAAATAAGATAATTTTACACTATTATATCCAGTTAAACAGAGCTATAAAGTCGCAGAAAACAAATTTCAGAATCATTTTACCGGACATATTTATTCAAACTTTAAATAAGGCTATAACCTTTTACACCAATTTACTTATTTCTGAGAGTTCGCATGGTTATGGCATGTGCCGACTTTTCAAAATAGTTTTAATCTTTAAGTCACTCCAAATTTTCCAATTGGAATTTTTGTGCTAAATGATCAAGGTGGAAACAGAGAAAAAACCCATATCAATCTGAACAAAAACAATATTATTGTTTCACACAAGCTTCAAAGTGTGAAACCCTAACAAGTGTTATTGTCGCGAAAAAGACGGCCGAATTCTTCTTCACTGTGTCACATTTCTAACCGAATGCACCAAATTGTAAAGTACCTGTCTACCCTAATGCGAAATGCATATGCCCCATGTTGATGTTATGAGAAAGTGACATGTCTGAATATGTGAAATTTACAAGAGAATACTGGATTTTATCTGACTTCTAGTCATTTGGGCTAAGAGAAGAAATCAAAGGGACGTCATTTCCAGGTATGTCACAAAGTTTTAGCCATTTTAATTAAAAAATGAAGGCATGGTAAGCATTCGAGTTGTAGTATCACCTGAAACAGACAGTAGTATCTAAGAATTATCACTACACTGGAGCGACCACAAGATGGCAATATTGGTGGATTTTTAATAGATTTTCTATTTTACCCACAGTATTTTTTAAATAATATATATTTTCTATAGATATTCTAAGGTGGCAGCTAAATTAATCTATATATTTATGACTATAGAGCTGTTACAAATCCTCCTCAAACGAATATACGGATATAGAAATAGCACTATACTCTGAAATTTCATTCAATTTACAAGTGATTTATTTGCTTATTTTATTATAAAGAAGTAATCCTTTCATGTAATATTTACTCCCAGTCTTGCAAATAATAATCAACCTATAGATTGACAATAATATTAAAATCTGGTTACTTAATTATAACATATTTTTAAAATCCGCAATATTCTGTATAGTAACGCCAATCTTAACCGAAAAAAGCTCAATGAACTTAGATTTATCAATATTTACACACCATCACGTAAGTTACAGTGATATAAAGTTCACGGTAATTTGGTTGATGTAAACTATCTTCCAAGCCACATTATGTCAAGGTCATTTCGATACATTCATATCCCTATCCCTAGTTCTAACCCATGAGATTCATTGATCCATAAGTTGAAAGGCGAAATAAGTCATTTGGAAGAGAAAGGCATTTTGCACTAACCAGGGACGTAATAATAATAAATGCTATATACTTACCTGCACCAGCCCACCTTACTGATCTCATTACGTCATTGGGTTAGTTTCGATTCCTCGGTTGTACATGACAAGGAGTAGGGTCGCCTGTCCAACTTCGTAGGTTGTTTCCTTCCCACTGTTAAAAACCCTTAGGCGAAATAAAATTTAACCATAATATGTTAGTCACGAAATCAGAGTTTTTGTGCCCAGTGGACGTTAAGCCCTCTTTCTTTCTTTATTACGTCATCTTTAATGTCACCCCAATTAAAGCCTGAAGGATAATTCGTTTCAATCCATGGACAAGCCGCTTGATGTGATGGCTAGCCTACTTTATTTTTTATTTTAATCTTTAAATTACTATCAAATAATCTATAACACCCCTGTCCATTGGTCTTCTGGCGTAGTAGATCCCTGCAGATATTTTCGAAATTTAAAACAAATTAGCGCCCATCACCTGTTTACATGAATTCATTAATCCTGTGGGATGGCCTAGTGGTCTAGAGTGCCGCGCTTCCACCTCTAGCTGGCCGGTCACCTCTCGCTTGCAGCTGTGGTTTCGTGCCCTGGTGTGAGCGTATGTGGCATGGAGATAAGGGCGCCTTCTCAACCTCGTGGGTTTTCTCCGGGCACTCCGGTTTCTAAAGACCCCTACGCGCAAGCGAATTATTGAAATAAAATTAAACCATATGCTAGTCCCGAAATGACCTAGTTTGTGTTGAGTGGACGTTAAACCCCATTTCTCTCTCTCTCTCTGCTTGGAGTACATATTACAACGCTAGACTTGTCTTTTTAACCAATGAACGGCCATAAATTCTTTATTGATGTCTGATTTCGTTAACCATACGTCAACATATATCGGGCCTGTAATTTTGATATTCCAAGTAACTTAATCCCAGGTCTTTATAAATAAGTAAAAGACGTCAATAGCAAACAAACTACGACAACCTGCAATTCGGAGATGCAATTTTCATATTGCATGCAAGAACCCCCCAATCTCTGTAAAGACGCACACGACATCAGTGGCAAACAAACTACAGAAAAGTAATAAAAAAAATGGTTGTTTTGTTAATAAAAATGTTTTATTATATTACACATTATATACAATCAGATTCTCGTGTTGGGTATACATTCTATTATATACATCATCAAAATGTATATAAATAACATTTAGAGTATTACTTATATTATTACATATTGCATTAAAAACAAGAGCATCATTAAACATAAATTATTTATATTTTGATTTGTATAAAGGATAAACAACACTCATTAAGACATTTGCATTTAAGTACATGTAAGAATATATGTTTTTGATTACAAAATCCTTTTCATTTCACGAAAAACAAAATGCATAAAATATCATTTAAGTAAGATTATAAAAGAGGTAGCCTATGCATATGAATATATAACCGACCAATTTCTTAATATCGTAATCATATATATTTTTTTAAAAAGTTAAAGGGAAATTATACGTGTTTGTCTTTTTAAATTTTTTGATTTTAAATAACTACAAATTATGATCCCTTTCTATTCAAATGACACTGAATAATTCATAGAAGTCAATGGTTTAAGTTCCCGTTGTCCATTTTGTCTAACAATAACCAAGACGTAAAGTACAACATGCACTACTGAAGCAGATAATGTAAACATCCTCCCCTTTAAAAATCATTTATTTAGGCTAATATTGTAAAATATTTTGTTTAATGTATTATCCACTTACACCGGTTAATATTACTTAAATTTAGTTTTAATGCAATATTGTGACAAACAGTAATTGGTATTGGTACGTTACAAATTGAAGGTAATCGTCGTGCAATTTTAAAGATACGAAACGCGGATTTCATTGAGACAATAATTGCAAACAAATAACTTAAAAAATTCAAAATAAAACTAACAAAAAAATTCAAAATTAAAATATATAATAATATATATCACAACAATGTAAAACCTTTAACAAAAAATAACTTAAATTAAAAGGTGTATAAAAAAAATCTAATTTGATATTTTTTTGTGGAATAATTGAATATTTTGTTCTTTTAGACATTATAATAATCGAATATCACAATTATTCGAGCTACATGTGGAATGATAACTGTTCTATGAAAAAAATAAACATAATAAATAAACACATAAAAAACGAGTGAAAACAAGACGTACACAAAACGTACAAATTGGAATAAAGTGTAAACATAATAAACATAAAAGACAAAAAGTCATTCTTACAAGACGTAAATTCAACTTAGATATATGTACACAACCAATACAATGACATTCCTTGACTCAGAATAGTCATAAATATTTAATTAAGTAATTTGCCGAGGCCGCGGGCTTCTTGTTAATGAGGTTTTTTTTTCTCTAAAAAATACAAATGCACAAAATCACATAATAAACACACGACACGAATATACACAAAAGACTTGAGAGATCATTGAGTAGAGATTTAAAATAAATATCGAATATTATTTATTTAAAAAAAGATTAAATAAATAATGAGTTATATAAACATAAATAAAAATATGGCAAATACATTTCACAACGAGATGTTTTAAATTAGCTTTGTCGGTTTTTTTGAAACGTGATATTCAGACGTGAATGCTAGTAGTATCATTTGCATGATATCTTTAACTGGTTCTTCTAAGCAATTATGAAAATTGATATTGTTATGTGAAATAGGATTCATATTTCGTAAAGGCGAACTAAACAATAAATAACACCTTTCATTGAGATCTAACGATTTCTAATAGTTTGATGTTTACAATAATAATTTTGACCAACTTATATTGATAACGCGATGAAAGGGTGTATTTTTCTTAATGATTAAAATATAATAGCCCTGAATGGGCATTTCTTCCTATACTATTCAAAGTAACAAATATGCCCTTCTTTACTTTTTTAGTTTCTTACAAAGGTAATCAATATGTCTTAGCAATGCCGTGTGAAGTCTTATTTAAGGGAGAGAGAGAAGCG
Source organism: Patella caerulea (assembly GCA_036850965.1). Lineage (NCBI taxonomy): Eukaryota > Metazoa > Mollusca > Gastropoda > Patellidae > Patella > Patella caerulea. Next base: position 24,167,107 of record JAZGQO010000011.1, read on the forward strand.
ATGAATTATCTAAGGGTGCTTCAATTTTCTACCGACCTTAAACAAATTTCCTTTACAAAACGGCAGATGTTCTAAGTGTGAAATGAACAGGGGTCAGCCTTTATTAACTGTAACCCCGGAGGTGATAAAGTGAAAGCGTCTCTATATACGACTCCCTTGTATTTTAATGCTCGATATGGGAACAGTGAAATCGGAGTATAACCGTCTTACCCTAGAATTACATAGTTATTATAGTCGTTATTGGATAAGATGATAGGTTTTTGCGAGCTATGTGAATTTGCTTAACGGTTTATTAAAATGAAAATTAGGATGAATCAGCGAGTAAAATTTATTTAAACAGTCTTCAAAGTTAATTGCAGGGAATACCACTCAAGGCATTATTAAATACTTAAATACTTCACTCGGTAAGCTCCGTCTCACTAAAAGAGGATTTGTCTTGCAACATTGACAGACTAATCTCGTTTTTTACAACCGGCTTACCATGCTTAAACGCAGAAACAAGAGCCATAATGCTCTTTTACACACCAATGACATCTCTTAAAAACATTCCATGTATTGATTAAAAGGGGCTTTTAACTACAAAAGACTGACGATAAAGCTTAAAACCTAGCTGTATATGACTATAAGTATATTAATTATATACACGGAGAAATTCTATTAATATTTACAAATAACATCACAATGAAAAATTAACAAAAAAATAAATAACATTGAGCTAAGTGAATCCGTATTAAGAGTGGATGCATTAAATTTGTAATAACGAGAGTAATGATGATGAAGATTTGTTGTGGTAATGGTAATTAGTACGGTGATGTTCAATATACCATGAACTGATGATAAAAGAATTCAGAGGAATTCCTCTAACTTGGTATGATGATGTAAATAGTTCTGATATTTTTAATAATACTCACACTGTATACATATATATATATACGTATAGAATCATTAATGTCAAAATTCTGTCAAAATAAAAACATCCCATAATGATAGAAATAATAATAAAAAAATTGACGTATCACACACTAATTTAGGTAACCTGGTTGAGAGGCCAGAATGCATCTGGAAACACAATTGCACATTTTCAGTTAGCACACGTCTTATAGACAATTGCTTTGTTTTTATTATAATAAATTACTGTCACGACTTCTATTTTGTCGTTAATATATTTAGCACACTTTTTAAAATAACATATAACACGACCAATGAAGTAATTAATGATGAACCATGCCCGCCGTGGTAGCCGAAAACTTCATACGTTTTTGTTTTTGTCTTTGATTGCAAAACCAGACACGCACTACGTTTTTCTTGAGTTCGAGTTTTTCAGCGATTTGAGCGATTTTCTCCCCCGAGGGTCGAGGCTGAACAGCAAAATAAGCCTCGAGTGAACGTTTTTCGGGTGCTGCTATAGAAGTGCGTTTACGTTTTTTATCCAGGGGTCCACCCATCATGTTTGCTTCTCCTTCCATCTTTCTTTCTCGTGCCTCTTTCTCGGCATCCTCCAGCCAAGTTTGTAAAATGGGCTTCAGAGCTATCATGTTATTGTGACTAAGAGTTAGTGATTCAAACCTGCATATCGTACTTTGACTCAACGACCCGACACCTGGGATTTTCAGATTGGCCAGCGCGTTGCCCACATCAGCCTGTGTTACTCCCAGCTTTATTCTTCGTTGTTTGAACCGTTCTGCAAAGGCTTCCAATTCTCGCGGATCACAATCTGTATCGTGTACCGGGTGGTGCATGGAGGCGGGATGAGGTGGAAAGCCCGGGTGGTTGTTGATGTTATTGGGATGGCTGTACATTGAGTTGTACATCTGGTGATGGTGACTCATCTGGTTATGATGGTCGGACATGCTGGTGACCGGTCCGAGAGACATACTTGTGGGACTTCCCGTTAGCTGATCTAGCATACTGTCTGAAGGTCCAAAGGAACTCGGATGACTGTGCATGCCCATGTTTGAACGAGACATGTGCATATTATGTCCGGTGAATTCAGGAGTGTGGCCATAAAGACCCTCGGGTTTCATGCTGGAGGGTTTGGAGATGTCCACGGCAGCCAGTGCTTCCGCTCGAGCCAAGATTCCATCATCAAATCCTCCAAAGAAATTGCCCTGAAAAGACAAAAAGGAATTCATTAACATTAAAACAATCTATAGTGTTAACCATATTAATAAAGGAAAGCATAAGCTTCTCCAGTAGTTGAAGAAAAGAATACAAAACCATCTTGTAAAAATGTGCAGTGCCAATATTGGCAATCTTGGTTTTAATGATGCGTGTATATCCAGGTCCCTTTCTCTTTAATTGGTTCCATTAAAATAACACTTGTAGCAAAGGCAAATGAAAAATTGCAATTAATTAATAGAGATTCAATGCACGGAAAACATCGGATCGCGTGGGAAAGAATCAGAATGCAACAATTGTATTAACTCATCCAGTAGTATGATTCACAGTTGCTATCAAAGATAAATACATATATTACAAATGATATATTAAAAACAAATTGATATTCCCTTTTCTGTCACTAAGAATTAAATGTCTGGCACTGAAGAAAACATAATTTACACTTTACACAAATTCATTCAATCATCCTAAATGAGAAACTATTGTGAAGAAAATGCCTTTATTTGCTCCGTAAGCGCCGTTCATAATTTATTCATGTTATAGTATTTACATACAAGTATATGACCTTTATTTATCAATGTATACACAATACTTATTAAATATTCAACAAGACCTTGACAAGGAATTTATTTCACACTACAATACCGAAACCTAAATACGTTTAGTAGAGTTTTGATAACATTCCCATACACACAGAAAACATAGAAATTAAATAGTTTATTTTTCGGGATTTTATCAATTAATGCGGTATTGATGATTATTATTTCAAGGATTAAGTAAAAACAGTTTTAAAATAAGTTTAATATATAGTTATAAAAATCCAACTCAATAAATGGGTTTACATTCCATCTGAAATGGTTTTCCCGTAAAAAGTATTCAATCGCAAAAAGAAAATGACAAGAATTAAATATTATTTGAGAAATACTGCTTTAGAAACATAACCTAACAAAAATTTCCCACAAACATTCGTATTTTCTTAAACCAAACAAGAAACAATAAGAGGGATAACCGATAATAATAATACAATCGAAAAGGTAAATACAACATTGATCTCATATTAAATTAAAAATTCAACAAAAACAAACACAAAATTTACAAGACACTAAGTGTATTTCTACACCTTATTAATAATATTAAACAGTAAATTTATAATCCCCAGACATGAATTTTTAATTAAGCGTCGTGCACATGTGTATGTCATCCTTCAATCACAGAAACAAGAAAATTTCTATAAAATAAACGAAAGAACAAAAACCCACAAAAACCCCCACATGTTTATAACTAAAAATTAAAAAAAAAACAACCCATAAACAAATCATTAAAGACACAAATGTTCAGAAATAACTAAACACTCTATATTATAAAAGATATCCGGTAAATTTTTAAATCCATCAGAATTAAATTCTATATTTTTTAAGAATCCAGAACAAAAGAAGTTCCATTTTACTACGAATAAAAAAATTCTGATAATGAGTTAAGTAGTGTATAAAGAAGTGTTAATGAGCCAATCTTGAAGTAAAATCAATGTTGCTTGTAGCAGTCGTCAATAATATCCGAAAACACTCTATACCTTATAATCCATGCTTACTTAAATACATCGGTCACGAATCTTACTCACTCGCTGCCAACTTCATAAAATATGAAACACAGCAAATAATGGACGAGCCAAGAGCGAAAGTGTTAGACATATAGGATACACGGCCGCCAGAATAGCTAATGAACTTCCTAATGAAAAGCCAACATGAAGCTTATTAATAATAAAATAATCCCAAACATACCGAACTACTTGTCATACAGCGCATTCGTTCTGGTGGTCGGTACGCCGGGGAATACCGACCCGGTAGGTTCCCGCCACCTGAGATAGGCGACAACCCCATCAAAGTTTGTTGTTTCATGTTCGTTCAACGATAAAACAAGTCTCTAATGCCGCTTAAGTTTCCACATCAGCAGTGTCCGTACCACAAGTCTGTTCAATACTGGGCCGATGGTAAGTTGCGTATCGCGTCACCCAAGTATGGGAAACTGACAAGCTTCAAGAAATGAATATTGCTTTGTATTGTGATGCCATGAATACCACTGCACCTGTTTGAAGCGCGCCGAGTCACGTGGGCTACATTCATCACGCATGCTCAGTAGGTAATTAAACGGAATAAACACGAATTGTCCTGGTATACATTTTTTTTTTAAAATACCGTTAGAATAAATAATAAGTTTGATGTACGTTCAGTGGACTGATATTTTCTCTAGAATTCCATCATTTAACTTTGCGGCTAGTAGGCTATATTCAGCAATATGACCGTTATAATTTTTACTAGAAAAAAAGGAATTTGGGAAAATATGGAGACGCATACAGATTTATAACGTATTTTTGTCTTGAATTTCAAGTTTTGTGATTATATAGGAAATTGATTGAGATAAACGTAAATATTTTTTCACCTTAAGAATGATCGGGGAGAATGCATTATTGTATATCGACCTAACACTACCAGGAACATTATTCTATAGATTTCTTCTAGTTAAATATCTCTTAAAACTTTGAGTAAAATTTATCTTATGGATTATGGCTGTTGTGGTCTGTTCTGATGACGGTATCATGGGAAAAGTCACCACTGACTCAGCTGCACGATTTCCAACTTGCGTCATGCCTGTGTAAGCATAGTTAGAAACTGGGACCGTTATTGCTATTATATATAACGTATATACATATTTCCAGTGGCTTTTTGGGGTCGTTAAAAAACCCGAAATATTAATAATTTTATCCGACAAATGATGAAATGTAAGTAGCTGTCTGTGGACTGCATTGTTTGCTGAGATTAAATAAGTTCAGATAATCTAGGGAATAAGGATAAACTTTTCAAATAATATAAAATATAAATATTATGTTAGTAGTAAACCATTTAAGCCAATTCTTTAAATAGCAAATTTTATGTCGAAAGTAAAATAAATTGAAATCAAAGATAGAAATAGACAAATTGTGTCATTTGTAGCATGGGCCTACATGTAATTTTTTAAAAAATTTTCCAAATTAAAGACTCACATACCAGAGTGCGTTGACATTATTTCTGTTTTACAGGAACACAAGAGTAATGGGGTTTAACGTCCAATCAACACAAACTAGGTCATTTAGGGACTAACATATGGTTTAATTTTATTCCAATAATTCGCTTTCGAGTAGGGATCTTTAGCTCTGTCAGGAAACCGAAGGCTGGTCAGACGACCCTACTCCTTGTCATGTACAAGCGAAGAATTGAAACCACGTCACTTGACTTAAGGACAGACTTTTGATGCAACGCTGTTACGTAATTCAGTACATTCATGGTGAGAAGAAGAAAATAGCATTGTTATATTTATAAATAGTGTCTACAATTGATTTTCTTTATGTGGTTGTATAAATTTTGTTTCCCATTATTTCATAACATGTACTATAACCGATCTGTTTATAATATATTTAATATTTTGTGTATACGAGGATGAGGCATTACACGGGGCTATATTTGTTCCGTTTTCATCCAATTGTTTATAAAATGAAAAAAAAAAAAAATATTACGTTATTAACTATACCACATAAAGATGGCGGTGTGGAATTTTCATCCAAAATTGTTTATAAGATGAAAAAATTATTATAATGTTATTAACTATTACACATAAAGATGGCGATGTGGAATTAATAAAAAAAAACCAGCGCAAACTTTAAATGACCAATAGTCGATTTGACTAGTTTGGAATATTATCTGGATTATTATTCTATGCATAACTATATTTTTGTTGCATTAAAGGTTATTCCTAAAATTTAAAGCAGTTTTTTGTAATGCAACTACGGTGGCTCAGTGTGTAGGTTGCCCGATCCTTAATCGGGAGGGTTCGGATTCGATCCCGGTATTGGCCGAGAAAGTTACCTGGAACTTTCCAGCGTGGTTTCCCCCTGTCAAGGACAAGAAACAATCGTTCCGATTGGAAGGAAGAGTAAGATCCCATGTACACATTGTTAGACACGTAAAAGATAGTCTGAGGCACCACAAAATTCCCTGATAGCACACTGTATGGCATATGTCCGTTTTTATTAGTCAGTTGGTACAGCAATGTAGGACGTTAGTCCCAATTTCATTCCGCTTGGGTCATTGATGCAAATAGATAGATGTATTTGTTTGCTAACTGTTTTAAATACCAGGTTTTGGGTATAGCTGGGTAAACTGTGAATTAAATAGTATCTGCAAAGATTATGCGCACACTGAGTCATGCATATTCATGTAGTCCATGTAATTGATGTCCACAGTTTACCATTATCTGAAATTCCGTAACATTTCCCCTTTAAAGATTTCAGCAATAATCTCTATTGTGTATATGACAGTTTATTGGATACGATACTAGTAAATATTTGACGCTAGTAGTCTATATTGAGTGTACTATCGAGATTAGTAATACATAATTTATAAATGTCTGGCGCAAAGAAAAGACCACTCAGGTCCACTATCATTTTATCTGCCGCTGTTTAATAGAGCAAACATAGACGGTGCTAATACATAATTTGAACGATTCAGCTAATATTTCTAAACAATAAAATAATTTAAATTTTCTTTAAAAGTGAAAATAGATTAATATTCATGTAGAGATTTTCTTTAAAGTGAGATTATCTAACAGGCAAACCTTAATTGTACTTTCCGATATTTTTTGCCGAGTCATATTTACTGGAATTAATTTAAAATCATAAAAACAATGTCTTTACTGTTAGAGGCTGTTTATTGTTTCTTTTTTCATTTGCATTATGTATGAAATTTATACAATTAATATACAGATCATTAGTGAATGAAAAAATACATCAGGTCATTGTTATTGATACAGTTAAATGAACTAATAGAAGTGTTTTATTTTTTGGGTAATTTATTTTTTTAAAAAAATTCAAAAAAATTCAGCTATTGTTCGTGTTTGGCGTTTTCAATTTCAATTGAAGAGGATTTTTTCTTCATCAATGATCTTCTTATCAATATTTATATACAACTGACTAATTATTTATATTACCTTGCGCATTGTGAAAATAAGCAGGTAATCGCGCACGTGTATCTAGACACGTGACCCCCTTAAGACCTTCTTACCCGAGGCATTTTAATTTGGGGGTGAATAGTCCCCTGACATAAGGTAAGATAAAAACATTATGGTGAAACGTCGATTTGCCTTAACGCAAACGACATCCAGCACGTGCTGATTGTTGCTAGCACGTGCCTATAATACCGACGTACACGTCAGCTTAAAAAAGAAAATGTAATTGCAAATACGCTTACAGACGAAGCGAATAGCTTCACCATATGTTTTATCGCCCTCTTCGGTAGTCAATGAAGCGACATTATATCATATCCCCGTTTCCTTCCGTTTTATCACATAAAATGGCATCACATGAATGGTTTTGTTATAATTCGTTTCGTTTCTTTTAAAAAGTAATTTTATTAATTAGACATGAGGAATAATTATTTAGATATCAGCATATTATAGAAAGAGCGAGAAGAACATAATGGTATTTTAATTTTCTGACAATTTGAATGAACGATGAAATATGGTCGGCTTTATCGATTGCCTTCAAATGCCAAGCAATAAAGTCGGTTTCTTCTAATTTTGGTAATGGATTCACAGAGCGAAACGAAGCTCATGGAAATGTCACTCCTTACCACGACAAAAATAATTAGTCACAAGGTAGACTGCCAGTAAAGGGCAGTCGATGCGCTAAAATAAAGCGTCAATATTTTGCTATTATGGCTTTGATGATTGTGTTTTAAAACAATATTAATCATAACAATCATGTATTTTAATAGAGTGGGGTAATTGTTTCTCGTTTTCTAATTAAACACTGCACTTAATAATCTACTGGTATAATGGTATAACACTAATTAAAAAACCTGAAGGTAAAACACGTCCACCAGGACTTGTTGCTATGGGAACGTATAACCATGCAGGACAGAAACCGAGACATTCCGAAAAAACAGAGATTTCAGATAATTGTTAGAATATTCTAAAACAATATTCCAAAACAATTTTATGGTTATTTTTCTAGACAAAAAACTAAAAATCTTCATCCACTAGGATAATATGAGTACAGAAATACCCCAATTCAACTATGAAAATATCAATATAAAATAAAGAGTATTACAAATTCTGTGAAAAATATAAATATAATAGTATAAAAAAGAACCTAAAAAATATTGCTACACATCATATACGCGCGACTTTCAAACTGTTTTAAAGACGAGGAAAATAAAAACAAGCTTGAAATATTTGAGGTGCCTTAAATAATGAGCTTGTTGTTCGTGCTGCAAACAGTTAAAATAGATGATTAAAAATGAATTTTTGACCAGACTAAAAGTAAAAAGTCTCGATTTTCAAGTATTATTTTAGTCTCGAAATGAACTAATTTGTGTCGAGTGGACGTTAAACCCCATTTTCTCTCTTTCTGTCTTTTAAATACTGGAGTATCAATTTTAACGTTAAATTATCAATGGCACGGATATGATAATCCATTTAATATCTCGACCATCCAATGGATTGGAGAGTTCATTATGGGCTTGTCGTGTTAATAAATTATATTTGAATAATAATCTATACAACACTGAGGCTAGAAAAACACTGTCACATAATGCATATTTAAATCAATATTAGAAGAGGCGTCAATGATATACAAGAATCTAGCCAACACATTTTTTCAGTTATATCGAGATAAAATCATGGTTAATTTCATTTTTATGGTTGCCTGATTAATGCGGCGTGGAATTCTGGCAGAGCAGTGGCTTTTCCGCCTATCCGTCTTCGTTTTCCGATTGTCGAGGGTTCTTTTACGTCAATGTTTTCGTCTCATCCGAACGACTAGACAAACTTACCACCTTTAACAAACACAAAAAACAAAAACAAAAAACGATAAAAAAAATAAATAAAAAAACAAAACAAAAAAAAGGGTAAAAAATAAAAATAAAATAAAAAAGAATGAATATTGTTTTTAAAAATATTTTCGGTGAAACCGATACATTGCCTAAACATTGAAAATGCTATCAAAGTATCTCTGCCACTGGATATTAAATATCACATCTGATTCTAAGTAGTTAAATAACATGAACTGTAAAACATTGCATATGTACGTATGTATGTTATGAAATCGAATACTGATAAAGAAAACAACTGCAGACACCACGTGCACACAATATGAATTCTGGCTCGATCTTTAAATGTAAAACGATAAGTAATCGATCACATTATCGATTAGCAATCGAAATCGGCAAACGAATATAAACAGATGGATTGTTTTAACTGATAATCTTCAAATAAAATAAAACGAGAATTTGGACTGAATAAACGTAACAACTGTCTGAATACACACGACACTTTCCTATCGCAACTCTTATCAAAATATCACGCGTCTCCTTCCATTGTATTTACCAAAATACTCAATATTTACCGTAACAAAAAACCATCATTGATCCAGTCGTTTTTTTCTTCAATTTTTCTATTTCAATACTTACGTTGTAAAGAATATTCAATATTATATATTTTCGCCCGTTTAAATATCGCATCAAGGTAAAATTGTGGTAAATAAAAAATAAAGACCGGATTATTTTCACGACATTATCTGAGACAGAATCGAACAGCAAATGTCGATTTAAAAAATATATATTCGCGGGAAAAATGCCACCTGTAATTTGAACGCAACCGTTTAACATCCAAGGTTGTGTTTCTCTATTGAATCCATTCACCTGGATGTCTTCTCGGGATGCTTGACAATTTACAGTCAATAATCGCTGTTATATTACAACACGATACTCTAGATATTCAATAGAATCGTCAAGAAGTAAATACACACCTTCGATACTTGACCCCTGGGAACCTGCCTTGTGCCCCGTGAATAGACGACGCATGTGCTAGGTTTTTAGTCTAAGTATAGCCTCGCTACAGTTTACACTACACTACAACCAAGACAAGGATATTATTTACCTAGTTCTGCGAGTAAAATCGCACCTTATAATACTGAGCAAATTTGTATTTAACAGCTTACTATAATATTTGTTAACTATTATATTCCATAGTTAATTATCGCAGTAGCTCTTTCATCGGCTTATTATTTCTAAATAAAAAACAATTACCAATTTATTGTACGGTTCTGGCTGCATATGCCAAATTTGTGTTGTAAACTATCCCTATCTCCACCTCACAAACCAAAAAACAATCCAAAATGACAACCGGTCTAAGAGAAAACGAAATCATACAAAAATCGATCTATTAATAAAAAAAATATCGATTAGACAACACAATGAATAACCTAAATAATAATGATGAAAGACAAGCTAGTAAATAAAGCTAAAAAGTGGGATTATGCAACAATTAAACGAGTTAAAATGTGTATGGAATTATCTAATTAAAGATACATTATGGGTGATTAGATAAAGTGCTGGTATTTCTCGCTATAATAGTTAAAAATTAGATAATGTAAAGGGAATTTGCTGAAAATTTCTGCCAGATTGATCCACTCTTAACCTAGAATTTAGCGATTACTAAATTCGGTACGATAAAAAAAAACACTGTCTCGGTTTAGCTCTTGCATAATGTATGTTTAAGAAATGTATCCAATTAATAAATTCAGCAAGTTGTATATTAAAATAAAATGGACAGTTTCAGTTTTCATTACGAGAAACAAAGAATTATAAAGTTATTCTCTGCTGATAATTTATGTTTTACATGTACAAGGAAGTATAACATAATCTATCAATTAATTTCTAGTTTACATATAGTCCAATGTAGGAATTATTATAATATCTACCAGTTAATTTATAGTCCCATGTTCTACTAGATAATGTATAGACAGACCCATGATCCACAAGTTAATGTATAGACAGACCCATGATCCACTAGTTAATGTATAGTCCCATGTTCTACTATGAATTATTATACAATCTACTACATGTAGTTGGTCAAAAGTCCCATGTTCTAGTTACACGTTCTGGTATATGTAAATATGCATTTTGCTCCAGTAAATGTCAACGTTTACAAAGATCTAGTAAATACATACATATGTACACACAAATTTATTTAGTAAATATTATATATTAACATTATATATTTTGTCTTGTCCGCTGGTTTGTTTTGCGTGTGCGGTGCTACTGCACTTACTATTTATAATTGTTACATAAATGTGACCTTTCCAAAAAGGTTATGATATATTCGACGTTAGAAATATTCAGTACACTGCAAAAAATTCGAATAAAAGAAAAATAATTGAAGCAGTTCAACTTAACATTTTAGGAATATTCATCTAGGAAATGTAATTTCATTTCGTGTAATACAGTCTTGGAATTCAAAATTACATATCTCGTGTTAATGGTCGAATAAGGTCAAGTCGCCCGGCTATATTTTGCTGAATCCTATATCATGAAGACACTTCTACGCGGGGGTAAATTCGACTAGTCTAATGATTGAAGGGCGGAATGGTGTTGACTGGAGTCTAGGGATTTACGTTTATTCCCCCAGATTGAATTAATCTCTCAACATGTCGCTTCACTAGCTAATGGTTCGCCCTATAAAGCGTTAGCTAAGAAATAACCAAATAGCTCGTGCCCGCGTTCGACCGCTTTAGGTAAAATTATTCGGCAGACTCGCTGAAAAGGTGTGATGCCAATTTTCACTCTAGCCTTTCGTTGTCACCTCGACAAGCTGGCGAGATCCTTACTCAAAGATATCACAGCTGATTACAAGCAAGTTGTGACAAGCGTTCCACATACTGCTTTAACTTATTGAATTTTGCTCTCTTTCCACCGCGTTGTGAACAAGTAGTCGATTGAAAGACCTGACAAGGCCAAACCTAGGTGTCAATGTAGGCTTTTAAGACGAACACAGCTAGAGAGACGTTTTTATCTGATTCTTCCGTTATCAAAAAATGCAGTCTTACCTCATGAGAACGAGGAAAATCCGTTGATTTCGTAAAACAAGCCGCTTATCTAAGCTCTCCGACATTACTTGTGCTAGTGTGTTTTAGCTCGAGAGGAAAATGCCCCTTTATACAATCTGCATTCTTATCGCATCAATATTTTAGCAGAATTTCATAAATAATAGAACATATCACCTAGGTTTCGAGACACCCGAGCTAAATTGCTCGTGACGTGATGTCATAGCTTTTGTACATGACCAGGCTCTCTATAGCATTAACAATATTGGTGGTAAGCTTTCCAAGGGTTAATTTATTAACATTTTTTCGGTTTTTAACAATCGTATTTCCAGAACGACAATGGCAGACACAGAAAAGAAAGAAATGTAAAGCACTGGTGGTAGAATGATAGATTGGGGAATTGACTGACTTGGGGATATAATATGGCATAGTGCTCGATGACGTCTGTTCAGCTTGCATGCAGCATTGTTCCTAAAGCCGTTAGACCGTTGTTTAATACAATCAAGCTCGACGGGATTGTAATTTTCGCTTGTCCTACTTGATTACGTTTTACAGCTTCTGTCGGGATACAGTCTCAACTGGCAACTATATAAGAAGCGAACATCGTGTCATTGGCATCTCGTGCTTCTGAGGGTTCTCTGTTGGAGATCGCCCGATTTCTGATGTGAAGAAAATCGGACGACTTCGGCTCATCTTGACGTAGCGCAGATTACAGGCGTGTTATGATCGACAGACATATTGACGTGGCAGTTATCAAAATGCCATCTACCTTCGCATTAACATATCTCATATTTCATAATTATTTTAGCTTTTAATGGATTTCTGACAGATTCAGCGGTTTGATCTTCTTATTAACTATTTAATTATAGCTTACTCCAAAACATAACAAAAACAGTTAATTTAGTTTGTTGGTTGACATAGGGCGATGCCGCCAGACATTTTCACAACCAATATACTGATTTAATAGGGAAAAAATGTCAAAACTTTCTCGTGAAAAATGAGTAAAGTGCTTATTACCTTCGATTGCAAATAATGATCTTTTTATGTGACGTAAACGAATTTCACACATTTTAAATCATTTGCATTTCCATTGTGTGTAATTATTGTTTAACTGAAATGCTATTTCAAACCTAATTTTAAATTTGTATTTTGGGAGACGTGAATTACCATGGAGTTCATGATTTTTTTTGAAGATCGAGCTTTAGAGCCCCCGCCCCGGAAAAAAATAAAGTAAAAATAAAATGATATAATTATCTAACTACTTTTATTATTGATTGTTTAAATGCGAATTTATAATATAATTTTTCTTGTTTCAAAAATGGTATACCTTCTCTTTTGTTTTTTATACCTCGCCAAATTGGGAATAGTGAAATGGAGAGAGAGAGAGAGAGAGGGAGAGGGAGAGAGAGAGAGATGGGGCCATGTCCATCTGTCTGTCCGTCCCGAATTTGTTTCGGGAGCATATCGCAAATCATTCAAAATATCTTTATGGAACATTGTACACATACTGTATAATCTTATAGTATTTGTGGCTTTAGTTAAAGATGCATTATGTCTGATTTAGACAAAGAGCTGGTAGTTATCGCAAAAGAATAGATAATGGAAAGTGAATGTTTTGAAAATTTCAATCATATTACTTAATTCTGAGAAGAGACATGGTCGTATGAAAAACAGTGTTTTAAATTAAATTATTAAGTGGCAATCGTGTTTAAATCCGTCGAAAATCAAAAACATCCAATGGCTTAGAGAGTTGAGTTTGAATTAAGCAGATTTAACTCTTAAATGATGCATCTTTAATGAGAAATTTCTCGAATTTAATAATTTCATGGAAATAAATTTGACTTAGTTTTTGGAATGTTGGTCTCCGAGTATCATTGTTTCTATTATTGTAGTTGTGTTATGTAGATTCTGGTTTTCTTTAATTATAATATTTTTAATTGTGATGGAACGTTGTATTTGTATGACGATTTGCAGAATGGCAAAATAATTTTGTTTTGTAAAACATCTGTTGCATGGAATGTGATGAAATTCTCTTTAACTATAAAATCTTGTTAATATTATTATTGATGCTACATTGATTGACTCTGTTTATTACTAGAAACATATAAGGGACGCCGTCGAATAATTATTGTTTTCCCAGTCAGTGAAATTCTCTAATGACAAAATACTATCATTTTAACTAAGGCATGTTTTGTCTAACAGAATCACTTTGTAGATGGCATAAATGACTTAAAAATTCCAACAATGCAGAATAACAGTTAACTATAGAGATTAATTCGACTCACGGTCAAAAGTAGGCTACTTTTATAAAAATCATTCACATTGATCAGTTCTAATCTATGTTAGCATCATTAAAATTTACATTGGTTTCTAGTGATTTCACACGCCTTTAATGTGTCTAAGACAAATAAAGTAATCACAATTCTGCTATCTTTTTTTTACAAGCCAGCTAATTCTACCAGAACCCATTTCTCCGAATCATTGTCCATTAAACATGTATGATTGATATTAAACAAAATTATATACTCGGACGTTCATGATTGCAACTGGGCTGGGCAGTGTCTACAGTAGCCTATTGGTATTGAACATAACAAATGTAGTACCATTCATTTGTTCTTAACGCGTGTTAAAAAAAATCAATAATTGCGCATAAACAGTTCAAGGGAGATAATTCCAGAATCCAACTACAACAGTTATAGAATTCAAGGCTTGCTATCGCCTGGTATGTCGGTTCAGTGAAGACTTAATGTGTCCAATAAGTGCGGAGAACCTGGTTGTGGTGGAAAATATTGATTAACACACGGGTGTGCTCGAGAACGGCAATGAATAGACGATAAAGGGGAGATAACTACAACATAGTTTATTTTACTCCACACCGGGTTGTTTGATAAGGACGTCAACTTAAAATTTGGTCGATCTTAGCAATATGACAAAGCGGGCCAGATTGCGCACGCTTGCCAATCCTTCTTTTCTTACACCCGGGGGCTCACCTTTCGACGAAACATACCTTTGGTGCTTCCCTGCAAAGACACCATGTTTTACCCAGATAAGCTGGATTTAGCCTATTTGGTGGCAGAGCTTCTTGGAAATACTTGTCTACGATATCGCACCGGGTGAAAGTGAACGTGGGTGGAAGTGAACATTAAATTCCAGAAACGAACGAACTTTGGTCACAGGTTAGGAGATGCAAACTGGGCAAGCTCTTATCCCAACCCTAATTCCTAACCCTTGACCCGAACCCTAATTTACATTTGACTTGCATTTGGACTAGGAAGTTCATCGGAATTTTCCAAAATTGTTTCCCGTGTCAGTGGTGCCATAGTGTAGCTACCCGGGCAAAATTTCCCTCATAACACACTGTATTGCGCGTGCCCGTCTTTATTAGAACTGTAGGATGTAAAAACCATATTTCATTTCATTTTATTTACATCTCAGCCACCTTGACGAAAATAGAGTTGGCCTTAATAAATAGATCCAGCCTTATTTTTGTTTTTGTATGGGGAGTCTTATTCACGTTGTGCATGTTTATTTTGACCTCAAGTGAGTTGCATGATTCGAAGCATCGACCTTGAAATTCATTTTTTGATATTAAATTCCTTCTGTAACATTTATTAATTAACGTGCATGTATGAAAATGTATCAAAATCAGAACAAAAATAGAAGTCTGTCTACCGGGAGCACGGCACTCGTCACTACTTAAATCTTAATTAGAGAATTCTAGTTAATACGGTTGTAGGTAAAAAAAAGATAGAAGAAACAAAACATTAATTGAAAAAATAATAAGAGCAGATCTTAAATCAGTGCGATTTCGTGACTTGTTCCAATAATTTTTCTCACTGTTAGCTACAATGTAAATTAAAATCCATACACGAGATAGTATGGCATGATAAAGAAATATTATTAATAGCTTACAAGAACATTCTCTTGTGGAAGAAAAGAGAAATAACCGATAATCAAGTTTTTTTCCCTAGAAAATAACAATCAAGAAAATGGCGTACACGAGGTTAGAAAGAAGCACGTCTTTATCAAATCCAATGTTGTGATCTACTTGGGAACTTAAAACATTTACAGTTATCTCGAATGTATCCATTGTTCGGTGTTAATTTAAATGGTGTACTTGCTCTTTCTAAAACACCAGATTACCAAACGTACATCACTAAAATTTGTGGCTCTAACAGATGACAATGTTTTGGTGTATTTATCTTATTGTATATCGGACTGTAAAACCCAAGAAATGTTGGGGCTATTAGCAAACCGTTTTCACGAAAATTGACTTCGGTACTATGGATCTTAAGGTACATTTGCGACCCCTCTTCCCGATATCGACACCTACATTTTCTAGTGTTTATCTTCATATTGCTATTTTAAAATACATGTAAATCGGGTAAAACCTTGTGAAATATTTGTTTAATTTATAATTCATTTACATAATTCCAGATTTTTAACAAATATGTCGTAAGCACGTTTAAAGTAGCTAAAGCGCTAATACCTATAAATTGACACAAATGGGTCGCAACGCATATAATACTAATAATGTAATATGTGGTATTTATTCTGTATGCTCCCCAGATAAGAAAATGACGTCACCGTTTGACACGTGGAATATGTCTAACCTCGTTCTTTGAGTCCCTTGTTACAAATAGCAATGAAACGCATTATGTAAGCGATTCGTGTACCAATGGCAAAATATTTATTTGGTCTATAATATTGGATATCAGAAGCCCATCATTTCCCGGAAAGGTTACATCAATGCTGATTTAAGTTGACAAATAATTCGTGTTTTCAATATTGAAGACTTTGAATGATATTTTGATAGAGACTTAGCTACTTCAAAGAAACAAAATGATCGAGATCCGGTTTTTAGTTTGCTGGTTGGAAGTTATACCAACCGACACTCGATATATCTAACGAAACAACGTTGTCTTAAATTGCCCCTCACATTTTTTCCGCCTGTTAAGTTAAAGCCCCAATAACACTCTTGTTGTAACTGAAAAATATGTCCCAATCTTCATTCTGGTCAACAAATCGTATTATTTTAGAATATTCCAATTAAATGATGATATAAATTTCATCTTAACACACCTATTTTAAAAAAATTGGAAAAATTCAACCAATTGATTTGAAAAGTCTAACGTAAACCTTTTCAAATGTGACTTGGATTTTAAAATATTTTCGAACCCTCTGGTCAAGTAAAATAGGTTGTAATGGATAATTTACACAACAGGTAGGACATTTAAACATCTAGTACTTAGAATAAGGGTATTATTTATTTTCTGGAGCTACCAAGCCAGCAAGAATGTTATTGTCCCTTTAACTCATCACATCCATTATAACTGAAAATGAATAATCAAGCGTATATACGAATGTACCGATATACCAATAACTTTAAACGGCTGTCAGAAATATTATAACAACTCTTTAGGAAATTTAACATCAAATACCAAATGACATTCGATGAATGATTTCCTACCTCGATTATAGAGTCATAAAAGGCTGGGTGATCACTTTGGTAATTTGTTTGATGTCAATCTAACAAGAAATATCAAAGTGGTGAAATGGATTACCTGTGAAATCTACAACCTCTCGAGACCTAATTGTTTACAACAATGATTGACATAGCCACGTGTCAGTAATATCACTTACCTGATGTTAAATTAGATAATTACTTAAAAACACCCTATAATACATCCAACCTCATTTCTTAATCACTCATCACTAGGTAGGGACTGATTGTTTGTTAGGCCTCTCTGCACGTGCTACACTTCAATATCATAATTATGAAAGAGTAATTGTTATTAACTTTTGTTAAAATAATAAAAATTTGTCGTTTTTTATGATCTCTTTCAAGAAAAAATATCATATTTGACAATATTGTTATCGTGTCATTCTCCATAATATAAAAATATTTAAAAAAAAAGAAAAAAAAAAGAAGAAAGAAAAGAAAATATGAGTTCTTTGTGAGCGTGCTGTTGAAAGACAGTCGAATTTTATTATTTCCCTTATCAATTAATATCATTTCTCAATTCTTAAGAATATATACAAATTGAAATGAATTCCAGCGAAAGTGAGTTTTTACTAAGACCTCCAGGTTGTCCAGTATTCAATTACATTTTTGAAAAATGGTTTTGAAATAGCCGATCAATATCAACATTGAACATCTTTGGATTTTAATCCGGAGATATTTTAAACATATTTTATTTGAAAATATAGCAAGACTGACAAATATGTTCCATAGTGTGAAATACATGTAAGCTTGCTAAATGAAATTCTGACGATATCAAAAATGTGTGAATATATTTATTTAACGTCAGCTTATACTGGGTGATTTCTAAGGCAACGGAAGAATGTGAATGAAATGGAATTTAACGTCCTACTGTTCTGCACCAACTGGGCTAATGAAGACAGCGTTTAACGCCTTCTTTCACGTAGTCATCCTGCAATTTTCGATATGCACAGAATTGTTCGTCCGCTTCACTTGGTTGATATCGCAGACATTATCCGCACAGTACCACATTAATAATATTTAGGTTTCTTTACAACTTTCATTGTCTCTATAACTACAATATGAAAGGATAAAATATCAACAAAATTCCATTTTAATGTTTGTACCAAGACTATGAGTTGTACGGGTCATATATTTGGAGCACACCATACTTTTTGTTGACATAATGACGCTATAATCTGAAGTTTATGAACTGAACCAGTCTCCATGAAAATGAAACGCTAAAACTGATGTGCTTCAAATATGTATTTGAAATGTATCCAAGGATATATCATTAGTTTACCACTGTGATATTAAAGATAATATTATGTGCTTTTAATCGAGTGGGTATAATTTGATCGTTGTACGTGTATAATTAATAAGTAAAATATATAGGTTTACAGCCATCAAAGAATCATTTTCGAAAACGCGTTATACTTAGAAAATAACATGCTTGTTATTGATATGTGCCCAAGGAAGAAAATTTAAGAGCATTCTAAATTATGTCTATATTTAAATGTGAATATTATTGATTGAAACGGTTCTTGTCCAAACAAAGTACCTCTTGATTCTTCGACTAGTTTTAGAATATGTTATGGGACAACGCGATCTAATTAATCCCTGGTTTTACATCTAATCCAATCTTAAACAGATCGTAATCCCAATATTAGTTTAATTCAATGTAATATCACCGTGCATTCATCTTGTATGTCAAGACCCGATCATGGCTTAGACCTTTTGATCTGATTAATGAAGATGAGCATGCAGCAAGCTATGCTGTGTGAAATTCTGCCACGGCAGTGAATTTTCCGTCTTCTCTTAATCGAATTCAAATTATCAAAGGTGTACACAGGACCTTGGATTTTCTTTCAACCCGAACGACTAGACATTAATTTATTCTTCACCAGCTCTTCCGTTCTGAAAATCCGGAAAATCGTGGTTTGAAAGTCGGCGCCTTATTACCATAACCACGCATTATATAGTACGTCGACGCCTCGAACGCCAGTCCATATTTACACACGATGGATCCACGGTTCCAACTTTGCAGGAAATCGAGGTATCATGGTCGATCATCTTTACTTACATGTACTGTTAGTTATCACTGGAAATTTTATTCGTCGCTAAACGTAATAAGTAACATTTTCAGCATTACGTCATTACATCCGTTCAGCATTACGTCATTACATTCGTTTATCCATAGAAATATACTGATTTCTATGGTTTATCCTACTAATTAATACATGACCAATTTTTATAACAACGTTTTCCATATGGTTATGATAAAAGGTGTTATTAATTAACCATATCCATATTCATTTACACTTTATATCACCGCCAAGGTTAAACCCAATTCTTATCATTAAATCAGATTCACTCGTGGTAATTGTCTCCCCCTTTCAACTTCCTAGCTGTAAATTTCTTTTTTTTTACGTTTCACCCGAGCTCTTTATGATTTATTTTGTCTTTAATCAAAAGGTGGCAACAATTTTATTTCAAAAAGCGAACCTATAAAAAGCACAATAGACGAACGTGTAATAAATATCCCTGCCTTCTCCCCCGTTGTTTTTTGTTTTAAAGTTGTATTAACCGCATGTTTAACCACCGAGCTTCATAAATAATAATTAGAAAGACCGACATAGAGATAAATAAATAGCTCTTCGTTTTCGTTACCGCAAAATATTAAATCATGGTGCCGTGTTGCATAAAAAGGGTTTAGAGTCATATGACAGGCGAACACATGATAGCGATATGAAAATAAAAACACGGCAATTAAAAGCAGTCTCTTTGTATTTGCGACATGTAGGCTTTATTTTAACTCCAGGAACATGATGGATAGATCAAGATTGTGAAAATCAACAAATTCCATCTACATTTATATGCAGAGATTTTTGCTTCCGTGTTTTGTCTGTCGATAAGAACTTTTAGTTTCTAGTTTAATTGAGTCTAGTTTTCAAATTATTTAGAAAATCCTAAAATGCTATGATTATCAGTTAAATACACGTAGTTTATTACAGATTTTAATATTATACTTGCTTCCGTGATTTGTCTATCTAGTAAGACCTTTTATAGTTTCTCGACAAATTTAGTCTCATTATAGTGTCGTATTTTCTACATATTAAACAAAATTAGTCAGGAAATCTTAAATGTTTTGATTACCAGTCAAACAGTTTATTAAAGATTTTAATATTATTTAAATAAAATGTAAATCATTTCTGTACATCTGATATGGTGTAACACTACAGATAACAGACCATCAGCATAGGTTGTAGATCTTTTATTGAGAACATGGAATAGACATAGATCGGAAGGAGCTCTATTCAAGTCTGACTTCCTGTCAGTTAATTCTGGCTTTATAAAGCATACAGCCATTAAGAATAATGATACATGACAGATTAACTTATTTGGAATTGAGAGTATAGTTTCTATAACTGCACTGCATCTTCCCTTTAATGTCGCGAAGTTCTGCCGAGTGTTAAACACATAGATCATGTGTAGGTTATAAATAACATATAAATAAATAAGATATTTAATGAGATCGTGCCTTTTGTCAAAACGAGCAGAGGTCATTCGTGTGTTGCCTGTAAATAACATATTGAACAGATAAGCAGAAGTTGTATATAGTTGAAAACGTCAAATATAATATAATTTTCGAATTTCTTGGCTAATTTTCCTTGACGAATTTGAAAGTATCGTACCAAAAGATAAGTAACGACACTAATAGTTAAAATGAGCCTAATAATACTTAATACAGAATTTGTGTGAGGCCATGGCTTGTCTACAACTTTAAGAGGTGTGAGTTCTTTGATAAATTTCTTAATAGGTATTTCTTTCACATCTTTTAGGGTAGGGGGAAGTTCAGGAATTTCAAGATTTGGAAATGCTATAGATAAAGGTTTCCACAAGGCAAGACTTGAAATATTAAAATGAGTATTAATGTTTTGAAAGGTATTTTGGATATGAAAAGTGCTTTCTCGATTATAAATTGGTAAAAGAGAAATATATTCATTTGATGCCGAACAAGACATATTTAACTTTAGGATATCAATAGGTGGCTTTGCAGTAATGGATAACGTTGAGGTTGAATATTTTTTTTGATTACAAACAAGTGAAAAACGTAATAAATTTTGAGTGGATACGGCCCAATAACCATCGGTTAGATATTCAGCTAAAGGCAAAATTATTGTAGGCTGAACATTTACGGTACACACGTCTTTACTCAATTTTGTGTTTTGCATAAACAAAGCGATTACACATAATTTACTTAAATTAATGGGATACAGTGGACTTTTGATAGAACAAGTTTTTACAAGCCGATTGGTACAGACTTCAACTTCGGATTCGGTGAGAAGTACATATTGTGTTCTTTCCGAATTAACTGCAAACATTTGACTTTCTAGTTGATACTTCGCTACTAATCCGGAAGTATCTTTTTATCTCGACTTAACGAGGAAATAAATGTATTATAAGGCTTTAAATCAATAACAAAAGAGACAAGCCAACGAGATCTCGATGTACTAAATTCACTTATTTGTCGAAAGACAACATTTTCACGAATAAGGAAAGAATTAATACCGCCAAGAAAAATGAAAATGAGTGAGAGTTTCATTTTAATCCTTTTCAATGTGGAGATTACATGTAACTGGAGAAGTCTGGCGTCTACAAGATGGCCTACGGCTACATATGAGGACTTGTTCACGTTGTTTCTGGTTCACTGGATCACGAGCACCATTTCTTATATCTGTAACACTACAGATAACAGACCATCAGCATAGGTTGTAGATCTTTTATTGAGAACATGGAATAGACATAGATCGGAAGGAGCTCTATTCAAGTCTGACTTCCTGTCAGTTAATTCTGGCTTTATAAAGCATACAGCCATTAAGAATAATGATACATGACAGATTAACTTATTTGGAATTGAGAGTATAGTTTCTATAACTGCACTGCATCTTCCCTTTAATGTCGCGAAGTTCTGCCGAGTGTTAAACACATAGATCATGTGTAGGTTATAAATAACATATAAATAAATAAGATATTTAATGAGATCGTGCCTTTTGTCAAAACGAGCAGAGGTCATTCGTGTGTTGCCTGTAAATAACATATTGAACAGATAAGCAGAAGTTGTATATAGTTGAAAACGTCAAATATAATATAATGTCAAATCTAGCAAAGTTCTATGTAAAAATAACTTTGTCACATTCCTTCATCACCCATGAGTTATGTACCAAAAGGACATAACAAACACAATTGAAAACGTCCAATATTAATATAATGTCAAATCTAGCAAAGTTCCATATCACTTTGTCACAATGGGGCTCTTTAAATTTCGATTTAAAGACTTTTGTATTGTATTTGTGGCGTGAGTGCGGTAATTGAATCTTGAAATTATTTGATCTATTTTATACAAAAACACAGTTTCAATTTGGACTTAGAAAATAAAAAGATATTCATTGTTTGAAATTTGATATCATATTGTCATCATTTAAACTTTTTTTCTTTTTTTTAAAAATGGCGAATTTCTAAAGGTTTGCGACGTTCGCGGAAAACATCTGTACAGAAATCAACACGACTGGTTGGAAGTGATTAATTAATAATTACTGACCGATTATATAGTTTAGAAAAACACAGACACGAAAAACACATGTCTTACTTTGTTTTTGTACAAGATGTATTGTGTTCATCTTTTCTAATCTTGAAAGTTTAGGAACCTCCGAAAATCACCTGTGGTAGGCGCCAGCATTTTAATAACCTCTTCTTCGACGTTTTTCTTTGTATCGCCTGCTTATAAAGCTGCTTAGTTTCGGATTAGTTGCAAGTGGTTTTCTTTCAAACAGCTTCAGAAGTATACTTTCGTTTTGTTTTTGTTCTTGCTCAAGGGGTGTAATGCAGAAATTTGTAAATATAGGATTATGGATAATAGAATCATTTGTATTGTGCAGAACTGTATTATCAATGGTCGTCTATGATTATAGATATTATTGTATTGGGCCACAAAGGCGTCGGAGAGAAGTTGTATCAGAATTCTAACCCGAATTCCTCCATATAACAGCTGGCCTTCCCTCATCGCATCAATTGTTACCCTTTTGTGTACTTTTTATAACCCCGTGTAAATTTTAACTAATCACGCATCATTGCTGATTTTCCCCTACCCTCGCGACCGGCGCGTGCCGTTTTATTCAGACCCGTACTGTCACGTGAGGTGGCCATTTTTGACTGCCTTTACCAGATGTGCAGAAAAGTGTGAAAAAGGGGTAAATAAACAGACGTGGTCAGGGTTCAATGAATCGATATTATTAAATATTAACTGTTTGTATTTTTATGAACTTCTTTAAGTGTCAGAACATTAATTCACTCATAAAACATTCAATCCCAATTATGTTTTTCCTTAGAAAAAGAATTAGGAGAAAAAAAAACAGAATCTATGTATATACCACATGACGCGAAAAATTAGCGTGGTGACACAGAGATTTAAGATTTGAAAACCCGCTCGAAAGTTATTTGAAAGTAATAAATGTTCATTGATATATATCTGTAGATTCTTATCTAATATAGAATACACTACTTTGATTCTACCCCACCTATTTCACAGATTATACACATGCAGATTTGGTGGTGTAGATACCGTTATTGCATAGAATTCTCGAAGAGAAAGAGATAAAAAGCTACCATTCATATTGAACGCAAAGGAAAAATTCTAGTAAATAACAATGTATTAAAAAACTTTAAAAAAAAAACATTACAATAATAAATCCGATTAATTATAGTAAAATTTACTTTATGATATTCATTATAAAACACAACATATTTTCTTACGAAATTGTTCACATTATGTTAAAATGATATATATTCAGTAAAACTTGTCTCGTGTATTTTTAAAATTAAAGCTTTTATGTATGGCATGAAAAATTTCGCGAAATTCATTACAAAAGGAAACCAATTTTAAGATCATTTATTTAATAACGCCCAAATAACTCTGTTTTGATAGTGGATATAAGTTCGTATAGTAATAATTTCGAATGAAATCACTTCTATATTATAGCCACTAATAAATTGTACGACTATACCAAACTTCTACATGTATTTTAAAATGTTTCCACATTTATAAAATGATAGTAGTCCATTCTATCTATGATATTTTTTACACCATATAGAATAAACCACAATTTTTATATGTTCAGTACCAGAAAAAAAACATACCATAGTTTCATGTCCTCAGATTTAATGAAAAAATATCATTTTTTCAATAGAATAATATAAAAGATGATTTCGATAAATTGCCAAATGTCATCACCGTTTTCCAGCACAATATTTGATTGTTTATTTATTTATTTATTTTAGAAATGAAGTGAAAGATATTCTAACATCTTGCGTTTCTACACCCACCGGGATAATTTAGATGGAAAGAACTGGAATTTGAACGATAAAAGAGCGAAGTTGTGTAAAACATATTCATATTTAGATGTAAGTCGACAAAATCAAATCCAATGAACGGAAAACACCATATCGATGACAAGTTTATCTAGATGGCTATAATTAAGAAAGTTAGAAATTCTTTAACGTTTATTTTAAAGATATAATAATATTCTTTTAATGTACATTAAATGAATGCATATTAGATTATATTTTTGTCAAACATAAAAAATAAGACTATTTGGCACATTTTAACTCGCAATCGCCGCCATATTATTCTCTTAATGAAGGAGTTTTAACGTTTTTAGTTGCCCAGATATGACACGTTATGCTGTTTACGGGAGAAAGAATTGTGAGTTTTAAAAATAAAATTATGCATAAATGCGGAAAACTAAAATGTAAGTCGCATTACTTTCAAAATAAATTGTAAGTAGTACTGCTTAATTATAAGAAAAATATAATAATGCAATGTTCTTACCAAATCATCCTGAGCGAAAAAATAACTACCTTCTTAGTATATCCACTTAATTGATTACAAAAAATCTAATAATATTTTAAATCCGGTTTTCATTTTATATATATAAAAAGTCCGTAATCTCGCTTAATAATGATCCCTGAACGCGAATAAGACTCGCTTATAAATAAGCAGGAATAATTGTCAGAAAAATTATTAATTCATAACAAACAACTATGCCCGTAACAAAATATATACAAATAATTCAACGTATTTCTATTGACTCAAGTACAATTCCACCGGTTCATCTTTTTGTTATCGGCTGCGACTGAGTTTTATAAAAGTTTTATATAGTTCCATACATAAACAATGAAGTAGGCTGTCTTGATTAAAAATGAAAGAAAAACCTGTTGTAGTAAGGATGTTAAAATAAATAAAATATGAAATAATGATAAATAATAAATATATGTAATAGTCTTACCTGGTGCGGCATTTGATGAGGGTGGTATAAACCGTATGAAGACATAGTTCGGGGATAAATGATTAGTGTTTTCCCAGTAAGGGGTATATAGATAAATTCGAACGGATGTGACTTATTCAATCTATTTATCGAGTTCCCCCTCTCTTACACTAAAGCTAGCTTCGTAAATAATGAGTGAACGAGTATAGGCAAGATTTTAAGGTGCATTAATATTATTATAATTTAACGAATCGCTGATTGGCGAAGACTTGGCCATATGACATTATAGACGCTAGGCCTTATTACAATGTACACACGTTCCATTGATGGGAAGCCCCCAGCCTCGTTTTCGATGCGTCTACCTGAGTTTTGCTGATCATTGATGTAGAAAGCGGCCATCACTTAGAAGTTTACCTTGTCCAAACAATGTCGAGCCAAAATCAACAATTGCTTTCATTATTGCATATTAACCCTTTGTTAGTCTTTCATATTATAAACAAAACATAAAAAGACTATTTGATGAGCTAAGTATAGCGTAGGTATAATACAATAGGTATAATATATATGTATGTAATTATTTGACGAGCTCAGGTAAAATTTTATTGGGTTTGATTGATGATTGTATAGAGAGTAAGGTGAGATAATTACTACTCGAGTTACGAAGACGGTTGGCTGGTAAGGAATAGGAACAGATCGGGCACATATGTTCAAATCTCCAAGGTATACACGTTGTTAATCACTTAATCACGTTGGATCATTTCGCGGAATTGGGACCTTAATTAAATTGTCACTGATTTCACTGACGAGCTAGATTGGTTTTGAAGCCCACTTTCAGTCGAGAACTAAACACACAGGTGCATCATAGATTCCCCTCGAAGAACGTCGATGTTGATGCCAGTCAATTAAAAAGACTCAACCATCAACGTGCACGTTAACGTAAAACGATACTGACACGTGTATGCACGTGTTTGTCGTTTGTTTAGCACACGGAAGTGTATTGGATACCAGTGTACCTAGTTTTCTCGTAACACAAATAATGTTCAGACCAATTAATAAATAACCTAAACGCGTTTATTTCAATATTTTAAGAGAAAATTATAAAACACGTTTCTAATTCGTCTTGAATGACGTTTGACACGTGTATACGATAAGGCTAATAAATTTCTATATTTTATCAATTATGATAAAGGAAATGCGTTCCGGAACAATAAAAGACTTATAAATGTGAAATATTTCCCCTTTTAATAAATATATAATAGTTATCACATTAAGTTCATTACCAGAACGACTCATTGTCTGAATCAAAATAAAATAAAAAGTCAGACACGTTTGTTTTTTGTAAGCATGTACATGTATATTCTTATTATACCGCCTTTTTGTTTCGTACTACACTTTTATTTAAAATATGAGAGCTTAAAGTTTGGTTTTAAAGCATGGCACGGATTTGTAATTAAATAACGGTTCGTAATTGTTATTGTTTATTTACTCAAGATTTCAGGAAATGGTTTCCGAAAAGATAGTAAGGTAGTCAAGAATGAGCAAAATGCATCTTATATACTTTTTATATAAAAGTCCAAAAATAGTTTTTTCTGATATTACATAAAATTATGCATTTCGAGTCTTGTTGTTTGATTTGTCTACTGGTTTTCTATTTGCGCCTACTTTTATTACGAACTCCAAATGTTAACGGTTCTTTTAAGTGCATGCCAAGGTTACACTAGACGTCGCTTTTTCATCCCATCCGAACGACTTATTTGAATCAAACAATGCATTATTTAAAGATACATTATATAAGAGCTAGGTCTGCCTAATGGAGATCTTTCGCTTTACCTCAAGTTTTATATTATACCTTCATTAGATATTTATTCGCACGCCAAGTCTATAATCAACTCTCTAGATGGGTTTGATTTTCAATGGATTTAAACATGATTGCATGTTGATATATAACTTAGTTGAAAATTGATAATTGGGACTTCGTTAAGAAAAAGAATAATCGATACTTTGTTTATTATCGTAACAACGGTAGCAATGACAATCGAGACTACATTGTTCTTTAAACGACCATAACTCCGCTCTGAATGACGTATTTTGACTGAAGTTTTCACTATTACCTTTTCATTATCTAGGAAATTATTACAGCGGATATGCATAAAACGATGTCTCTGCCACTGGCATATGTACACAAAATATTGTGCTGACTTGATTTTGAAAAAATAATGAGTAATATAATATATAAATTATTGTTATAAAATTATTAACATGATGTAGTTGGGGTAGCCTGAGGAGTTTTAAAGTTTGTGATGGAAGAATTGTCCTCAAAAGAAATATTTGTGTTTTCCCAAAAACATATTTGTATACTTTTAACTTCGAAATGTAATTTATCTGTAATCATTTTTCGCTGTGAATTGTAAAACATGCGGTATAGAAAAAAATGTTCACGGTCTTAAGACCCCGAATGCATAAACGAGAAGGGTCTTCTGATATATGAATCTGATACTTGTATTCTCCTTCGGTCATGGAGATCACGGTTGCCGAAAAAGTATCATTGCACTTAAGTCTTAGTTTCCCTTGTAAATGGTACAGAATAAAGGGGGAGAGAGTGAGAAATTGGTTTAACTAGGCCATTTTGGGACTCACGTATGGTTTAATTTTATTTCAATAATTCGCTTGCGCGTAGGGGTCTTTAGCAGTAGGGGGAAACTGGAAGACCAAGAGAAAACCCACGAGGTTGGACAGGCGACCCTACAGGCTTTATGATACAGCACGCACTTGCCAACCATTCCACCATCCACCCAACCAACAGACGGAAGGGACAGGTCCAGGAAAGTGGCAACTCAGATGTACATGTATGTAAATGGTACAGAACGAAGGGCCGATCCTGGAAAGTGGCAAGTCGGGTGTACATGTATGCAACTGGTACAGAACAAAGGGATTGGTCCAGGAAAGTGGTAAGTCGGATGTAGCCTATGCAAAAGAGTCCGGGAGAACACACGGTTCGACGTATGCATGTCTTAATAATCCATTTAGGTTTTCAAGCGCATGACGTTAAAAACCATTTCATTTTTTTGAGCTGTCAAAGTTATCATAAATATATAATTAATAAATTACAGTAGACTGCACGTGCCAGGACTCAAACGATCAGTGGTCATTCAGTAAAATTATCTTAATACCCACAAAAATGACCATGTCAAGGGTCATAATGGTTAGTAGATTTTTTTCAATACGGAAGCAATGGAGCATTCGAAACAAGTTTTTCTGTTGATCACTTAGTTGGATGAACTAACCGCTGACCACCTGACTTGTTTCAAAACTGACCATATTGACAGTAGACTGACCGATAGAGGCAGATAATTGATTTATTATATTAGTCTATATAACACATCATGCATGTAAACATTTTATATATACGTGTGCCGGTCACCCTTTGATATTTACAAGCAAACCACATCGTGGCGGGAAAATTGAAACGAAAGAGATGGCAATATCTTCCGGTTTATTGTTTTGCCATATAAACGTATTGAAAACTCATTCCCTTGATGAATTTCCTCAAAAAAAGTTAAAACCCGCAAGTACGTCATCGTGGCGAGGAAATAATGACCACGGAGCTACCAACGTTTTGAGAAACATATTTTGATAATTGGGAAAGTTAACCAAACATTTTTTTTATATTGTTTGTTAGATTGGTTCTAAATTAATATACGCCTTAACAAATCAACTTTACATCAAAGAAAATACACCCATTGATACTGTATTTTTTAATTGAAGAAAAAAGACAAGCATCAACGCATTATTGTGCAACATGTATTTTATTATATTTAGTTACAATATCACATAGCTTTCATACTCTACATGATTAAGATATCTGTTTAAGAAATGTGCTTTATAAATGTCCTCTAGGAATTGTTTTTTTTTTCGATTATATTACCATTAAAGTGCCAATCCCGATAGCTTTTTGGCGAATAAAACTGCTTAATTTTGTGTTAAAATCCTTTAAAATCCATAACCTAAGGCCCACCTACTAACCCGATATTTGTGATACGCCTGTAAATAACTTAAACCTAACAGTCTTCATCTGGAAATGGGGAACATTTTATTATACAGTATCTGGATAAAACCAGACTTTTTTCTATAATAATAACATGTAGGTGAAATTTACCTTTTGTTATCAAGTACAGGGCATGGGTCATTCACTGTATAGACCTCTCAAGAAACATTAATCGATTATCAGGTCACCCAAGGAAAAAATTGACCCGAAATCTTAAAAGGGTGACGTGTCCGGATAAGCAGTGTTGACGTTCACGTTCAAACGACTCAATATTTTGAGCTGAAATTTTGAGACACGGTAAATACACCATGCCACTATATTTTGGTCCATAAATTTCATAAATACTCGGACTTTGAGACTCTATTCTTATCGGGGTTGTCCCTTTAACATGGTTTAATTTTCTTTTATTACCAACGATTTATGTATCCAAAAATATTGTAATCAAAAATATAATATATTGCATTTTTTGATTCGAATCATTTTTCATGTTCAAATTAGAAGTATTTATATTGTTTAAATAGGTTATCATTGTATATTTTCATTTAGATATAACGCATTGTATAAGGGAAATTTATATATTTCTGTATTCAGATAGATTATAGATTATATGTGTTTTCCTGTGAAATAAACTATTATTATGTATTTTCAGTCAGATATATTACCATTTCACTTTAATATCAAATACGTTATCATTTTCTATTTAATTCAGATACATTTATAGTATATTTTCCAAACTATCTCTTCGGTTCAATAAGGTAGTGATGAGTACCGTGCACGATGCAGGATATTGTGTACTCTTTTGCGAACAAGTTATTACAGCACTTGGAAGTCTACAGTGCTAACGTTTGTTTTATTTTTTATTTATTTATCTGCATTTACATGTATTCTGGGTTTTGATATGATCTAGCATTGTTTTTTAATGAAGTCAAACTGATTTGCACATAAACGGGAAGTAAGATGTATTATAAATGAATTTTTACACATCGTTTAAGTGAGTGAACTAAGACGAACAAGTAGCGATAAAATAGGAATATACATTATTTATAACAGTTACTTAAGATTCTTTCATGGCTAGAGCCAAATGGCATCGTTCCTGGAAGTAAGGTAGAAGAAAATCGAAGATGTCTCGAAGAGTACAGTGACGACTAACGGGACTTACTGTACTCCATCCACACGTATCTTGTCTAACGCGGGTCGCGTGCCAACAAGGTATCGCGTGGTTGGCACGACCTCACGTGCAAGCGTTTTCATCTCCTCATCTTTATGTGTTGATTACGTACCCCCTAGGGCTTCCCAACTTGCCGCTCCTTTTCACTTGATTAAGTTTCTGCTCGTGCGAAAGCTAATCAAACCTCGGGGCGGTCAAAACACGGAAAAAGAAAATTCAGAGCGAACGAATCAATCAATCAAGTACATTCAATGGCTACTGATTTTTTTGTCTTAACATAACACTCTGTTCTTCCACTGTCTGTTTAATCTTGAGTGTCAATTTAAATCACAAGTTAAAAAATGGGCGGAATATCAGCAAACTAAATGATTTGCGAACTGGGCTAATGTTTCACATAACCGTTGGTGTCCTGTATCACAATGGTCTTCTTTATTTACCGTTAGAGTAATCAAAACCTCCCCTATAACAGATCAGGTGAAGTATGTCAACATAAAAAAAATGAAATGGGGGTTTAACGTGTTAAATACGCAATGCAGTGTGTTACGAAGGAGATTTTTCGAGACAAGGGCTCTTTTACGCGATATCAAAACTACATTTAGACACAGGCAAGGGGAAATAAGCTGGAAAATCAAATGAACTTTCTCATTCAAAACCTACCTGTGTAGCGAGCCAGTACCTTACTCAACGAGTCACGTAAATCAGGGGAACCCTTCACTCTGTTAGAAATGACAGAAACTTTAGTACACGGGTCTTTAGAAGTGTGGGGAATCATATGTATAGATAGATAACCATAGGCTATGTATTTCTTGTCACACGCAAGAATGGATCAAACTCATAACAGACCTTACGATATACTGGGTCTGACTTAGAATCAGATCGCCACCAACCACGAGGTATGTATAATATGGAATAAAAGTATATAATAAAAAGTAAAAGTACGTGTATACAAAATAAAGTAAAGCTATATAATATGATGAAGTAAAAGTACACAATAAAAGTAAAAGTACATACATGTAATATAATGTAAAGATATATGATATTAAGTAAAAGTACATTATAAAATTAAAAGTATATAATATAATGTAAAGGTATATAATATAAAGTAAAAATACATGATTAATGAAAAGTATATAATATAAAGCAAATGTACATGATACAAAGTGAAAGTGTATTATATAAAGTAAGTGCATATAATCTAAAGTAAAGGTTTAGGGCATATAATACCAAGTAAAAGTATATAATACAACGTAAAAGTATATATACTATAAAGTAGAAGTATATAATTTAAAGTAAAAACACATTACAATCAACCCGATGGATTTTTTATTATCCAAAGTCAACATGAAATTATATCATTGGATATATATTTTGAATGATAAGACGACTGGATAACATTGTAACTGCGACCCCGTACGGTTTATACTATTTCAACATTTTGAATAATAGAAAAGATTTTAAAAAAGACAGGCGGTCTGTAACCCCTTGTTTGGATTGGAAATTGTCGGAAATTCGCTTGGAAATTCTACAGAGAATTAAATTTTGACAGCAGGACAAGCTTATTTCACTTTCTCACAAATGTCAGATTCCATCTCAAATGCTTTGGTTGATCCTTGACCTGGGAAGCTTTAGCTTCGTTCCGGTTTTAGTAATGATGGGTGTCATGAAATTTCGGGAATATCTGTATGAAGTGTCTTGTAGTGCGTTCACGTACATAACGACTTCGGTTGGGGTTTGGAAACAAACGTTGATTTTTTACTAGTTAGTAAAGGTTGATACAGTTGAACTTCGTTAGGGAGAGGGGTTTTACATAGGCTAAGCCTGTTCCCCTATCCCGTTCAGACATTCTGAATAAAATATTGTTTATAAAAAAAAAAACTTAGTTATATCGATCTTAAGGATCAGGAGATGGCAAAGTTCGAGTAAACCGTACTGTAAAATTTTAGTAATAATCTGTCAATTAATTCATTTGTGACTCTTTCAATGTACACCAGAAAAAAATATCAAGTATTCAAATATCTTCGCAGTCCCTGATACATACATTATGCAAGTGCAAAATCTGCCTATTGTAGGTCTTTCTTTAGGCCTAAAATGTTATAAAAACTATTAATTAGACATTAATTAACTTATCCAGACTATAATCAGCTCTCCATGTAAAGGCCAGACTGCGATATGTGTTGGATTGTAGCCTGATTTGTTGTAAAACTTTCATTCGTGATTAACGATTAAATGGATAATCGAGACAATTAGTTCTCGGTTCATATTGGATCAATTTGACTGAAATTTTCAGCAAATTGCCTTTACGTTAAGTAGTTTTTAACTATTATAATGCGAACTCGTTATCAAATCTCCCATAATGTATCTTTAAAATTGGACAAAACTGAAATAGAAAAAGTGTTTCTCAAATATCACAAATTTAGAAAATTTCATTCCATTTCACTACTAGAGTAACCTCGAGTTAGGAAACCAGGAAAAAGACAGCCATTGGTTGCATATTTGGAGTTAATAATATAGCACTTGTTGCCTTGTCATGTTTTTATGCTTTTCTGAGTTTTTCGTGTTTTTGTAACACTGTTTAGTTGGGGAGTTTCCCCACATTGTCTGCCAAACAATCGAAGCACGCTCGTGAATTTTTAATAAACTTTATTCAAATTCACATTATCTATATGCCAATAAAGAGATATTTGAGATAATTTTTGACAGGTAATATCCCTAACGTTTCTCCAAAACTTCTCATGCATAACATATAGGTGTCTCTAGCCCGGCTTTCAGAAACTTTAATACGAGATCCATCCTATCTTAATGAACACATTTACAAATATCAAAGAATATTTCACATTCGATTACATTCTTAAAAATAAGATTTACTTGCTTATTCATATTTGCCCAAGACACGAAAGAAAATGATAAAAATTTGACTGTATTTTTGTGATAAGGGATATCTTTCATGAAGTTGTTAAACTTAAAAAATGGCACTATGACATCATGTCTTTTCTGCACTGCACCGCAGTTCAAAGCTACTTTGGGTTTGTGTATTTAAAGAAAGGTGAGAAATGGTTACAATGATGTGTGTTTTCTACAGAAGGTCATTGATGCAACGCGATGGGAGGTAAAGTGGTTATAAAATGCTATAATGTTAACCCTTTATTGTCTAGAATGATAGTATTACCCTCTGATTAAGGTGCCGTGGTGATTCTTATTTTTCAATGGAAAGTGGAAATCGAAAATTTCCGTGGTGAATAGCTTTTTATCACTTTCAGTTCAATTCTACAAAAATAACATATCCCTCATATCATTTTTTTTTTAAAATGATAATTATTTATATGCAAGTTTATAATTCCCCCCTATATCCTTATCTTAATATATTTTGTCAGCTACGTCATGCTTCCGTAGTTTCGTATAAAGATCTGAAAATGCTCTCCATTTTTTCAACACCTTTTCAGAGGATGAATTTGAATGAATGATTTTCTCCCTGTCTCCGTATTACACACATAAGCGTCTTTGCCCGTATTTACATAGCAGCTCATAAACCACCAGAAAATAATTACATAAGCAAGGCACAAGTAACCGTCATGGTGAATTGTAATAATATTTTATGTTTAAAGGCAGAAGGTTAATGAGCAGACGTACGACAGACCAAGATCGAATTTATTCCACAAGGCACCAAAGCACCGGTTGAAAACTGCCTTCCATGAACAGCACACGACTGACACGCGATTAACTACCGTAGCACGTGTACAGACGATACGTAAGTAATTACCGCATACACTGGAAAGATCCCCGATGCTTAGGGTTAAGCGGTATTTACCGCTATAAATACAATGCCGGGGTTTAGCTAATGGGCTATCATTTCTAGCAACGGATAGGGTGTTAGTATTACCGTTAGAATTAGGTGTCTTAACTACTTATCAAAGGTCCATAATTAACTCGACAATATGGCCCAATCTTCGCGTCTGCAACTTATTTACTTGACTCGACACCCGACGGCCGAGTTTGACAACAGATTGACCGTACTAAAGTGTGAAGGATGGATATTGTAACTGGAATAAAACTGATTACATGGTTAATTAAGACATATGTTTTTCACTTTTCAAGAACAATGACTTGATGCACCACTGGTTACCTTTTGATATGTACGCGTGAGACCAAACTTTCGTTTTCTTGCAAAACAATGGAGAACGACATTAAAAATAAAGTGTAAAGAAAACTGACTTCTAACTGAGAAATAGAAATACTTATAAATTTAGACATTATCATAATGGCAATATTACAAAAGTTAATCCGTAGAATCAATGGAGTAATATCTATTTCGTGGGGGGGGGGGCTTGCTCATGTTTCACTCGTGATCATACTCATAGTTATTTGTTCAATGATTTTATAGAGTGCTTGCCTTTCCCTGAGAGTGTTCTTAATTATGTTTCGCGCGGGGAATTTATATAACTATTTTTTCTGCAAATGAAATGAAGAAACTCGAGTACAAGTTTAGATACAGAACACCGGGGAATTTTATCCCTTGTAAATGAATTAAACATTTAATTAGATCAAGACGGTCACCAAGCGGTTCTCTGCAGGGTAGATGGGACTTTAAAAGTGTGGATGCAGCAGTGTGGTGAGCCACCATAGCCCCCGCGTGATATAAGAACGTTTGGATCAGGGCGAACGGACCAATTGGCTTTTGGGTGCCCTTAAAACCGACCGATCTGTGCCTTAAGGGCATCACTGTATGGTCATAAATCAAGCGTTGTTTAATTGAAAGATTGTCAAATTATGTTTTTTGGATGGGGTATGGGGCGTTTCACGAGGCGCCTTAAATTTCTGGGGGAGCAATGTACCTCCTGCAGTCCCGCTAGGTATGGTCCCGATTCCCTGTCACTGAGAATGAGTACTGCATACACTCGAATCGTTCAAGTAATATCTGTATTTTTCTGTGTATGATTGAAAAATGACCCACAGACCCCAAAATAGATACCACAGTACATCTATTACAATAAAATAAAACCAATTACGAACCGCGCAAACCATTAGACAAAGTCCTATAGGGAAAATAGTGCAATCGGTAAAGGGACTGTTCGCCGTGTACAAAATACACGACAACCAGTGGTAACAGGTGTCCGGAAGAGTAAGCTTGCCTTGCCTGGCGCCACACCCGCCATAGCTGCATCCAAATATTAGACGAAATATTAGACGGATCAGGTGCGGATCCAGAGGGGGGGTCCAGGGGGTCCGGCCCCCCCCTGCTCAGACTTGAAAATTTTTTATGCGATTTTATTGACGACTTTTAGACCTGTAATTTTGGAATTTACCTTCCGGAAATACGTCAGAATGCACCAAATTGAATCTAATTTACCAAATTTTCCTAGGGGAGGGACCCCAACCCCCCCCGTTAATTGGTTGAGTGCCTTTTATCAAACCTAGACCCCCCCCCCCCCCCTGCAAAAAATCCTGTATCCTATCCGTATGCAAAATGCTCGTGATGAACAGTGCGTTAACGATGTAGTACACACAATCAGGGAATAATAGCCGAAAGAAATATCATACATTTATATCTTTAGACGTTATCGAATGCATTCTTAGCGAACGATTTACGAAAATTGTGGTAATAATATGAATTTTATATCGCTTTAATTATTGCCAGCACCCCAGGCTATCATAATTTAAAAAAAAAAAAAATTCATATGTTTGCTTTTCCCGAATAATACCTCCCGTGAATTCCCCTTTCTCTCTTTAATTTTTGTAAAAGTGATCAACCAAATGGCTCTATAAATATAACGTGAGGTCCGAGATTAGAATACGAGATTAAAACCGATCTGCTTGGTTGGATATTCGTGTGGTCGCTGAAGTCTGGTAACAACAGACTACGAAGATAGACGACACATCACCAACAGATTGCTTTTTCTCAGCATTAACTGATTTTCGAACATAATTAGAATGCAATAATTAATGCCTCATTAATCCTATGCTCATCGTATAGAACTAGCATCATAACTCCGGCGATTGCAATTAACCCCTACAAAGGCAGTGTCGGCCGAGATCAAAGAATGCACCTGTGAAATCTGGGATGGCTGACTGCCTTATAAGCAATATCATATGGACCGTTATAAAGTCTGTTTGGATGTTTTAATAGGCTTTGTTCACTGATGTTCTGATAGTCTATCTAACCTAAATGATCACCAACCTATCAAAATTCGGTAGAATACATCAAACGGTCAATGACATATCGAATAACATGGAGACTCCCGCGTTATATTTTCAACACCTTATATAGACATCTGATTAGCTGTCAATTACAATCAGGCATAAAACAAAATGGCCAGTCTGGTGGGTCATTTTTCAAGCATAAATATTGTACTAAAGCTTATCTATTATCAATGGAATTGTTCATACTCAACATACATTAAAAAATATCCGCTTAGTCTTAAAAGATTTTGATTATTCGGAACAGCAACAGTTTAGTCAATCGTGGCATAGGTGTTTTATAAAAGAAAGTAGCATGACATCGAATTGAACCGTGATCTGTTTCTCAACTAAAGTTTTACTACAATTTCAGACACACGGTAAAGTATGGAGTTCAAACTACATGTATATATATTACATTAACACAACTGAAACATGCATTAAGCATTAAACATTTGGTATTTTAGTTAAAAAAAATCCAAGAATTCTAATAGTTGTCCTCGGTCTATTTGCGTCGGACCCACATGGATCATCAGACCTTTTACTGAGACGCCCAGTTACCGTAAAGCCACCACCATATAACAGAAACGAGAAAGATCTATAATCCATTAGTTTTTTTTATTGAACAATTAGGTATCAATTGATCGACACGCATTGAATGGCATAATAAACGGACATTTGATCAGTGTGACACGACGATGATCAACTAACAAAATTAAACGCGACTTTTGCTTCACACAATAGACGGTTGTTTTATAATATGACTAAATAAAAGACAGTTATGATAACAATGACAGTTATTGTAGCAATGGTAGTTATTATATTCAATAATAACAAAAGAACTGTCCTGACATTTTGCCACTGCATAACTCGACCATAACTAAACCGTTATGTTTGGAGATAATTTTCTTATAAAAAAATAATCTTCCAGTAATAGCCATCATGTTCAATGTCAATATTTTTTTTTAGTTTTTTTTTAAATATTTATTTTCAAAGATTGACCCATGCAGCTATACTAATTTTTAACAATGCTTCTGTGGTTTGACGTCTGTCATTTTTTTTCTGGAAAAAATCATGAGGAAATAAATTTGTTTTTCGAAATCTTGTATAAATGTCAAGCTACGACATCTGAAAAGACCACTATCCATTTGTAGGTGTCAACTCACTAACCGCGAGATACGTTGATATATCAAGCCGATGACTTTGACAGTTCCCCGGTCTTTTCCAGCATGGTTTACAGGCGCGGGTCCGGGGGGGGGGGGGGGTAGTTGATTTTCATTTTCGTTTGCTTTGTTACTGTTGTAGTTCACATATCTGCTCTTTAATAGATGATATAGTTAATTTTCATTTTCTTTTGCTTTCTGTTACTAACATGATTTTCGCATTGTCTCCGCCCAAACAATCCAAGGTTGCAACGTATTACCCTTGACTCCAATGTATGCCCCCCACCCCCAACACTCGACAGAATTCTGGATCCGGGCCTGGTTTCTCGTTATCCGCGATGG
The DNA here is from genome assembly GCA_036850965.1 of Patella caerulea. NCBI lineage: Eukaryota > Metazoa > Mollusca > Gastropoda > Patellidae > Patella > Patella caerulea. Next base: position 24,205,830 of record JAZGQO010000011.1, read on the forward strand.
AAAAGGTGGAGGGTCGGGCAAAGAACAGTTTCGAGTTAGTCATTCGGGTGGGACAAAAAGCTAGGCCGCGTGTACACATTTACGTGAACGCAAAACACCCATAAAAGTTGAAATTAGATGAAGTATAGACGGATACACCCTTGTCCGACCAAGATTAATGTTAATATAAGTAAAAGAAATGGACCTTGTACGCTATCATCGAGGTGTGAACATGACAATATTTTGTAAAAGCACATAAAGAAATCGCTGGTTTTGTCAGTCGTTTAGTAAAAGGCACTGAACCACAAAGTAATTCAGCTAAACATTACTCTGCGATAAGTCGAGGCTCAACTCATGGTGCATGCTTAAAACTAAAACGTTTTCAATGTCTTGCGAATTCTACTCTACCCTAACTAAGGTCACACGAGTCTCTGATCGTCATTCAGTTGGACGATGTTTTTAAACTATTATGTAAACTGGATGTCAGACAGAAAATATCAATCCAATTCCATTCACATAAAATTAAGATGTGATGAACTGAAAATCTGCTAAGCGAGCGCCGTCTATATATATAAGTTGCGCGAAAATCTTTGATGGGCCTCTTTTAATTCGAGTGAATTTTGTCGACAGATTATTTAATTAATCAAAATGAATACATTTCAGCAAGGGTTAAGCCGTGACAAAATAGTTTTTTCCCGCAAGAAAAAGCAAATGTCGACGAGCTGCTTTAAGTGTTACATGATATTGTCTGGTTTATTCCTGTACACCAAATTCATTTTTGATTATTACAAAGTCCTTGTCTATTATAAATTTTTAATAGCAAAGTATACGATATCATTTTTATTGATTAAGCCAGGTCCCCCACAATCAATGATAGTATTCATTACGTTTACCGCTTAAACTGATCTCGTAGACGAAACAAGGGTCGGATTATTATGTTTTTATTGAAAAGTGACACGTCCATAATACAGAATGACTCAATTGTTTTGTTGTCCTTTATGACTAAAACAGGCAAAACATCAAAACAATGCATGTCATAGTATCAGCAACTATAATAAAGTCAACTATATAATTTTCGCTACATTGATAAAATGGATTTAGCAGATAATGATTTTGTGATATTATGGAAAAAAATTGCCGAAGAAAATATAAAAAGATAATCAAGAAAAGAAAGTCTATTAGAATATGATAGGCCTATTGACTACCTGTTCACCATGGCTGAATAAACAACGGTTATTATAATGCATTTATGATATTATCAGAAAAATGGTATATTTTAAACAATAGCTTATTATACGAATATGACTTTTTTCTCATTTCATTTTTACGGTTTACAGAGAAGATATTAAGACATTTTATTAATTCCCAAAGAAATATTTTGTAAAGAAATATTGTAAAGAAATATTGTAAAGATTATACAATGTGCATTAAATACTGATCATTTTGACCGTGGGATAATTATATGACACAGTTAGTTAATGATATTCTTTCTTAAATGGGGGGATCACGTAGTTAAGTGGGTAAAACACTGGCTCGCTAGCCTGGAGATCGGGTGTTTGATTCCTGCATTGGTTGAGAAAGTTCAATCAGATTTTCCGGCGTGGTTTCCCCCTGTCAGTGATACAAGACGAAGGGCCTGACAAGGACAACTGTCTAGTCGTTAAGATGGGACGAAATCGAAAAACCGAGGCCCCGTGTGCACGTAAAAGATCCCTTGGAAGATGGAATCCGATATAAGAGTAGGTCGTAGCGCCACTGCCCGGACAAAATTTCGCTAATAGCACACTGTATTACGTATGCTTGTCTACACGTATCTAACTTTAAATTATACTAATGTGCAAAGCAGTTTTCAATGATAAAATATTATAGAATATTCAGATCAAATTTTCTCTGAAAAATAGTTTGAACTACATATGAAAGCCTAAAACAAAATTACTTATAAAAATCAAATAAATACTATATTGACTAGAAACAACACCTAATTCTGAGATTTTTCTTTAAACTGTTAAAGTATCTATCTAGGCACAGTCTGGTGTTTTAGAAACAATGAACATTTTCTGATCGTGCACACAGCTATAAAATTATAAAACCTGGCAGAAAAGAATTAAAAGAATTGTAATGAAAATACTGTATAACAAATATATGCCACTATTATCTGTGTATTCGTGTCATTAAAAATAATACCTAAATATATTTGCATATTGTTTGTATATTTAAGTCTCTGCAGGTTAAAGTGAATGTTAAAGTGTAAGATCATACATGATCAAAAATACTTTTACTCAAAATATTTCTACAAATCCATGAATTCTGACCACTCATTCTATTTCTATGAACACGTTGCACATAGAATGATATTATTTTAAAATCTGAATGTTTATAATTTATCTTGGATTCCAAGCCAGTATTTCATTAGTTAAATCGATATTCTTTGTCACCTAGATATGGACACAGATGGGTCATAACGTATAAAATAATAATGTAACATGAACGTATATACAAAGTGATTTGCATTCAATCATTTCTGTTTTTTTTCTTTTATTTCTAATCAAGTATGTTCAGCCAAATTCGCGAAGAGTTCGAAATGAATGGCAAGATTTGGTGCTTGTTTATTTCAGTCTACACGGGTATTCCCCTAGGTGGGATATGTTTAGCCGCTGTCATCTAGTTGCTTCATACAAATGCCGCCCAAAAGCATTTTAGCCCGCTAACCGTGTGCAGCTGTTAAACTGTTTCATTTTGTCTTAAATTTTGGATATGAGAAACACATCTATCCCCGGTATAACAACATCAATGTTGAATTAAACTGACCAGTAAGTCGTGTTTGCAATTTCCAAGACTGTGGATGACATTTAGTTGAAGACTTGGGTCCGCTTAATCTTATGAAACTTTAATCGAAAAAAACACCTGAGGTCAACCTATTGACCTTATTGAAAGAGGTTTAGCTACTCTCCGAGTCAAAACAATCTGCATAAATAGGTGTTTTAGTCACTTTACACAATTAACATAATGTAAACGGATCTTTCTGTTATTGTTATGTCCAGGCATAGAGTCTATTGTAGTAAATAAACAGCTGGTGGAGAGGCCATATGATAGTTAAGTGTTGAGGGCGGGAGATTTATATTAATTAACAGGTATCCAACTGTTCAAATGACTCTAAATGTACCGTTAGAATAAACGATAAACGCTTCATGAAAATACACGGACTTAAAGGTGTATTATATTTTCCGATAAGAACACATAATTTAAAATGATAACCCTATATTTGGCAGATATATGCGCATAAACAACCTGTTCTGCGCATTCTCATATTCCCAGATCTTGTGGCTCTCCCGGTGAGACGCTTTCTGGGATTCTGTAATTAGTGAAGATTTACAAAGCCTCATGAAATTATGTATTTGCATAAATGAATGACATTAAAATTATTAATATATTATATAAATAAGACAATCAATTGAGAAATGTTATGGGTTACAGGTTGTAGGTCTTCTTTTTGAATTTTTCAAATATTTACTATTTGTAACATCCTTAAAGGATTATGAAACCGAAGAACATATTTTATTTCGTTTTGTAACCCCATCAAATTACGGAATCGTACTTTCATTCAACTTTGAGTCAGAAATAAGAAATCAAACAATTTTGTTTTATTGTTTTTCAAACAAATCCATGAATATTGTTACTGTAACAATACCATATTTAATTGTTATAAAATAACGATGCACATAACAGGCTTTTAATAAAATTACATAAACTGTTGTTATTCTAAAACGAAATAATTTAATTGGCTTCAAAAGAATGAATTTCTATTTCTTATTTTACAAAAAACAGATTCCGTGATCACAGTGTAAAGTCAGTGAAGCATGCGAACTTATTCGTCTCGCACTGTGGAACGTTTTAATGGCGGACGATGAATTTAACCCAACGGAGAGATGATAATCACCTTCCTGTCCATTGATTTCGAATCACAACTCGTCACTTTTATTTAAGCACGAAGGTTAATTAGAACATTTGTCTCTTTAACTAAAAGCTAAATATGCACTTGGATGGTTGACCCCGGAAGATTGTTGTTGCTAAATTCTACTAACTCTGGTCAGGTAAACTATAGTAGAAAAAATTGGTTAAGTAAAACGCCGGTCCAGCTTATCACCGACAAGGGCGTTTCTTTTGTCAATTATGGCAAATAGATAGTCAAGAAAAGATTCCAAAGATTTCATAAAAGATTAAAAAAGTTTCTTTGTCAATTTCACCTATCCATAATCTTGTCAATTTTTTATAATGAAATTAATTACATTTTGAATGTTATGTTTGTTCACTTTTTACCATACTTCAGGCGATATTGGCAAAAAATGCTCGTACTAGAACACAAAGAATCGACAGTCTGAAAACACTATACACTACAAATAATGGTAATATAAGTAAATGAGTATTTTGAAAATAGATCACAAGGTTTCGAATTGAGAACTGTTATTCAAAATAAATTTATCAAATTCAACAGAGGCCCTGAAAAAAGTCCTCAAAGATGCATCAAAGGGCATTCAGGTTTTGTTAAAATCCCTAGAAGATGTAGCGAACTGCCCAAATAAACAATAGTCCTGAATAATTAGGTGATTCATAATATTAGGTATTCATGGAAGTATTACAGGTGTATGTAATCGTCTTGCATAAACTCAAGTTCCAAATATCACACAATCCAAATAATATGTTATGTTTATTTCTTGATGCCAAAAAGTAAGAAAGCTGAACTATTACTATAATTAGTTATCCAAATCCCTAATAATTTTACTGATATTCTCATGAAAGTCGTACTACGAAATGTTTGTTCTATTACAAACTGTTGTAAAGGGGGTGTGGTGACTGTACCCCTGGGACTTACTTGCCAAGGTGGCTCATAGGATAAGGCGTAAGTGTTGGTCGAAAGAGTTCCTCAAGAATTTCCGGCGTGGTTTCCCATTATCATTGCTTCAGGAAGGAGGACCTGGAAAGAAACTTCTAGTCGTTCGGTCAAACCTGGCGTCCACGTAAAAAAAAATTCCATAGTTAGGGCAAAATTTCTATCAAACAACAATTTCATAAATCGTGGTCGAAATAACCCGAGTGTAAAATACATGAATAAACATGAGCGTGTATTAATAATAACAAAAAAGAGAACCAATTTGTTGAGATAGATATTTACCCTAATACAAAGTTAAACATGACTCTTTCATGTAGATTCATACAAGTAACGAAGATTATTTAAAGATTACAATACTGTTTATTTCATTGACAAATATCAGGTGCCTAGCTTCCAATTGAAACCCTTATCTTAACATCGGTTCTATTGATATAATTCTTTGACAGATTTCATATTCTTGTTTTGAAGTTAACGGTTGGAATCAATTATCAGTATACAATTCCAGATGCTGAGCAGTCTTTGGGGTGTAGCACCAATTTCCGCAGTGCTATTTTCTTTTTGGAAAAATTGGAGAAAAAGACTAATTATGTTTTAAGAGTTAGTGGCCAATAAAAGTTAATGAACAGCGATAATGAGTTCAAATCGCACGCAATAAAATTCTATTGCATCAGATAAGAACATCGGCAGGATTCTAAAAATGTATGATTGAAAAGATGCTATCTTTTTCACCATTGTTATTCCAACTGAACAGAAAGAATCACGACCATAGTGAATATTATGTTAACATAATTATGGTGTTATAATTTTCTTTCTCGTGTTGTTTTTATGCAGTGCAAATCTACATATGCAAAATTAGAAGTAATCATTTTACAAATGGAACTAATACACGCGAACGTTTCAAAGTGAAAAATATGAACAGATAACTGTGGATTGTTGTTGAAATATAGCTTTATATTTTTGAATAATTATATTAGTTGATATTGTTTCCATATAGATCCATGTAGTGTCTGATTTGCAAGCTGGGTCCTAATGATGACGCACTTCCAAATTTCGGTTATAATTATTCGTGTGAGCAGTTCATTGTCGATTAAAATGCTATCGCTTCGAAGTTTTAGTTCATTATTTCTGCGTGGGACTGACAAAATGATATTAACGCATTATGCAAATTTTTAAAATTTTGTTTTAATTTTGGTTTACCCCCCCCCCCTTCAATTTGTTTGAGACATTTTTGGTGGCTTTTTTATTGATTCGCATATACATAACATTGTTAATAAAGATTCAGTAGACTGCTGCTTTCAACTTGAAAATATAAAGAGGATAACTGAAATAATAAATTAATGTAAACTATGTTTTGAAAAATAGAAGGACTAACGCTACCGTCCTTTAAAAATTCTCCCTTTTTTTTCAATCACATATCTGGCTATGTTAAATATGATCCAGACGATAGGACGTTCACGGCAGCCATTTCCCTTTCTAAATATAACTTTGTTTACTTTGTCAATTGTAATTATATAAGAAATCTATCTAATCCATGATGAAATCTACACTTGCGTCTTTTATCTTCCCTTTAATTAAAGCTAGCATGTTGTTAACGTTCCGTGCATCGTCTACCAATACTTTTTTTTTTCAAAAATGAAACAACCTTCTTAAAATCGTGTACGTGTTATGACCGGCTCTTAATCTTGGGATTTTTAATTCCCATTTTTCTAATTTCTCTCTTCAATTAGGGGAGCCCTGGAGGAGTTTGATGGATTTTAGTCATGTTATTGCCCTCAATGGTCTTCGGTACCCATCAGCAAGTCCCCAGGGAAATTTTCACCTGCCGAAAAGCAATTTACCTTGGTGTCTTGACCCGTTTTCGGTTAAGATCAATCGTACAGGTGTAAATAATTAATGCTCACCAAGATACAGTGTAGATTTCAGAAGCTTGCATCGATCGGCAGCAAATCATGTCAGAGACAGAAGCTGTCTTGGAATCGATTCCTGTCTATTGTCTGTGGTATTAGCAGCTACAAATACTACTTCAATATCTCTGTACCTTTTTCTTTCAAAATATAGTACAAAGAATCAAGCAAATGAGCAATTGCTAAATGGCTGTTCACTTTTTCAGTGAGCAAATTAACACAAACGTGTTAATAATTTCTCTTAATCTGTCAATAGTCATCTCAATTTTATTGCAAAATCCTCCTTCCCCTTGAAATTTGATCTTTATTTATTTAAGAGAGTCTATATTATAAGAACACTTCCTAATATAATCTGTGAAAATGTAATAAAATAGGTCTAATTCAATCGTAACAAACCATAATATACTGATACTAAAGTTCTCGACATGGGTCTGACAGTTCCCTGGAAGTGTTTCCAGACCAATCAAGTATGGCAAATAAAAACAAGAAAATGTTTTACAAACAGACCCATTAGTGGGTGTTAATCAGCCATCAAAATATTATTATTCGTGTTAAATCGATGTGTATAAATACAAAACATTTTCATTAGTAGTATGGGAATATACAAACTTCTAAAAGTTCTTAAAACGACAAAATTGTTTTTAGACAACCCTTTACACATGAAATATTCATTTCAAAATTTGCCTCGACTTTGGAGACATGAAAACTGAGCCTAATAACGCTCGGTGTAGTCATGCTCATCAAACCGATGCCATTGTTTTAGCTTATAAATATTTTACAGCTATCTATTAATGTCTTGCCAAATAATACACGCTCTAAAAAATTCTATAAATACGAGCAATATTTCTTCTACAAACATAAAAGAGTTTTTAGACGTAACTTTGATATTAATTGTCAATTATATATTTCTTTGAACTTTGTGGCACATCAGTTAATATACGGACTGTGTTTTTCGGTTGGTGAACTTCAGTTTTTTTATTAACAAATATTTGAAAAAAAGGAGAAAGATTGCATTTATTATGTACCATGGATCATGGACATATTATCTTGTCTACGGAGACACGGTTTGGCGTAGAGAATTTTTTGAATTTGGGTGCTCTTAAATCCATCATGATTAATCATAGAACAGTCAAAAGGGAAACGTGATGGAATCGTCGGTATTCTTGACTTTCCTTAGAGTGGTCGTTTCTTAGGCTGCTATTGTAGTACTACTGCTACTTTTAGGACTTCTTGCTTCGTTGTGTTTTTGTGATCGTAAAATAATACCACAGTGTTTAAGGTATAAGAACTTTATTGTCAAGCTAACAAGTTTACAGGTCCCTTGTTTTAACAGATAATGGCTGCTTGAATATCTGGGTGAGTTTCTAACGAATCTCGCTCTACCCCCTATTTTATATCCCCCAGTTCCTGCAGGCTCAAGATTAACTTTGACCCTAAATTATATTCCAAATATGGAATAAAGCCTTACAATTCTCACCACTACAATCAGGTGATACTCCTTATATGGTCTTCCAACCATAGGTTAAATAACAAGAAGAACTTGACGAATATTAGGATTTTACGAAAACATCAATTGTTTTTTATGTATAGCTTTTAATTCAGTGCACTAGGTGCATGTGAATTTTACTTTATAAAAATAGTTGTTTTTAACAATTTCCCAAAGACACAATATGGTCTTAAAGACCATAGTCTTACACTATTGCATATTACTACCAAGATTGGTCGCATTATTTCCGTTACGTCCTTTTTTGTAAATCATTTTTGGCGAAGCCTGTAACATTACAGGTCCGGGACAGTACAGCGCAGTGGACGCTTACGACTGGGCCATGGATCCATTCACTTGATTTGATATTTGTTTATTTTTTGTAATTTCTGTCCGCAGATTTATCTTGTAGATTTTTGTTATGCGTGCAGTGCGGTCCTCCTGCACTTACTAATAGATTGTAAGGTATACGATATTCATATCTAATCTTATAAAGCTTCACATTTCTCAAATACAAGGATTGAAACCTGTAATTCTTAAATTAGTTGGTTACTAAACAAATGCTGGTTTACGGTAAGTGACGTTATAGGCAGATAAACACAATTCTAATTTCAAGAATAATATTGCAAGTACCGGAAGCTTAAACATACGTTATGCAAGAGCAAAATCTGGGTACTGATAGGTCTTTCTTTTGGCCTGAAATGCTATAAAAACTATTAATTAATCATTAATTAACTTATCTAGGCCATAATCAACTCTCGACGTCAAGGATAGCCTGCAATATTTGTTGGATTGTAGTCCGATTTGCTGCAAAACTTTCCTTTGTTATTTAACGATTAATTGGATAATCGAGACTATTAGTTTTGTCTAGCCGTCTTTAGTTATGATGATCGAGGCTAATGTATCATTAAAAAATTAGAATTTCTAAATTTAACAGTTAGTATAATTAAAGGCGTATTAAAGACAATGTGTTGTTCTGGATGGCATAGAACTATTATCGCTTTAAATGTTCTCTTTTTGCGTGTCTTTCGCTACTAAATATTTCATTTTTTTTGGCGTCAGTAATTTTTTAAGTTACAAATTGTGTTTTGCCGGTTAAAATAGGCGGGGGACATCTCACTGTGCCACCGCTATTGTTCTCATTGGGAGATTAATCAAGCTAGGGGATTATCGAATACAATGGTGTTAAAAGTATAGTCCGCTTTTTAAAACTACTAGCTTTAAACTAATTAACAACTTTATACACAATAAATTACATAGAAGTAACAACAATACATGTATCTAACATGAATCATAACCCTACTAAATGTGATATGGCGTCCGTATATTCAATTTCACTTTTTTCGCCATTTAATATTTCGAGTTTAATCATTAATAGATTCTTCTACTCTTATATATTTTCGCCTTTTAGGGCACCCTCCCCATTATCCAATTGAACTATCGTATCTTCAGTAAAAGTCTGCTCTTTCGACACAATGTTAACAAATTTAAATATATTTGGGTGGCTTGTTCTGGTTTTCTTCATTTTACTGTGCCATCCCTCAACGTGATTAGTTGTCTGTGAACTATCTGTGTTGAAATGATTCCACATAGATCCCCCATCGCTTTCTACCCATTGTTCAGTAACATAATCTGCAAACTTTAAAATATTGTCATCCTCCAAATCAGCTTCTTCTAAGACATTCAACCAAACATAACCGCACAAATGGGAGGGCGGAAGCCCGACGCACAAGAAAATTTACAACTGGACTGTCTGTGAAAGCTCTCTGTAGTCCAAATTTCTGTGTGTTTCGCCAAATTGCTTGGAGAAAATAAAACAGGCAACCTTTCAGTTCGCACTGGAATATTTCAATAGCTGCATTTTGTGCTGCTATTTCAAAATCCGTGAAGATGGTCACAGGTGATAAATAAATATTTCTCTCTGTTGCTTAACTTAACTTAAATATTTTAATCATTAAAATAACTAGACCTGCATGCAGGAATGACGGGTTTCACTGGTGCCAAGTTACTCTTAAACATGTCACTTCCGGTGTCAAGTTACCCTTGAACATATGTCACTTCCGGTACCAACGAAACCACTAAACAGGTTTCCAAATTAACATTGCACACAAATAAAATGGACGCAGAATCAAGCAATCAATCCAGCAATATCAAGTCATTTTATACATTTGTTACTTGTAAATGATCTTGACAAAATTAAATTACTTCCTGTGTTAATGAAAATGTTCAATTAGTCTTATGAAATCAGAAATGGCATACGATATCATATTGTGAAAATTTTATGTAAATCGAATAATAATTGCCACTTTTAAATACCAAAAAACTTGAAAAGTGACTTGTAGAAAATCTGCTATTTCTCTGCAACCGTACAAGTTAGAAACCATTTTGTGGTATCTGTATGATCGTATGGGTTCATTCTATTTGTTGATTGGCATCAAATATCATAATTTGAAAAAGATTTCAAAACAGACTCATTTGAATAAAATATCTGTTTTGAAGGCTAAAAATACAGTTTTTGCCAAAATGACGTTACTTCCGGTGATAATGAAAATCTTAAATTACTTGTATGAAATCCCACATGGCATTAGGTATAACATGGTGTGACGTTTATGAAAATCGAATAATAATTGACCCTTTTATGGGCCCGAAACCTTCAAAAGTGACCTGTAGAAAACCGTCTATTTCTCGGCAACCGAACAAGTTAGAAACCATTTTATGATATCTATATGACCATATGAGTTTTGTTTATATGTGAATTTAAACCAAAAGTTAAAATTATTAATACATATTAAGTTATTCTTGGTTGAATAAAACATTGATTTAAAAAGTTTAAAATGAATTTTTTGACCAAATGATGTCACTTCCGGTGTCAATTTTAAATTGTAATCAACTTGATATGACGCTACATGCTTTTTGAATCAAATGATGTCACTTTTATAAAAATCCAATCATAATTGACTATTTTACAGGCAAAATAACGAAAACAGTGACTTGTACAGAACTGCCCATTTCTTGGTAACTGCTTATATTACAAAGTAATTTTAACACACATTTTCTTCGTATGGATTATAGCTACAAGTTTATAAAAGTTACGAAGAAATATTTTAAAATCTGAAAAGCCTGAATAGGTTGTAAATAGGTCAATTTTACACCATTTTTAGCCTCTTAATCGAATTTGCTCGAAAATGAAATCGAAATTAAAAAAACTGCTTCCGACATTTTTTGCGCCTTGAAAGGGCACACTCTTTGAGTCAAATAATTTTTCCAAAAAATAATATTTGTTTTCGAAGAAGGAAAATAACTGTCAAAATTGTAGTTTTTGGTAAAATTATGCCACTTCCGGTGCCGACAGATAAAACTTTTGGTAATAAAAAAAATTGAGACAACGAAGCATATGAACTTTGTTTTATACAAATCAAACAATAAAAAATTAATCTAGGACTGATAAACTGAATTAGCCAATGGCGGCCAAGGAAAATTACTGAGGCAAAATTTTTTAACATTTTTGCACTAGTCAAATGACTCTTTAATTCTGTGCACAATACGACTAAAAAATATTCATAAATAAAAAAGTTTTTTGTAAAATTTTAAATTTTCGAAATTTGGCGCCTAATATCTTCAAAAATCAAAAATCGAAAGTAGCGTAGCTATGTGCCCTGTCTCAGGCTATGCCATAATGTATCGAAAGTTAAAATCCAATGATTATTGTTAAAATTACTGCAATATTTTCAAAAACGATAACTTCGGTGATTTCGAACATTTCGCATTGTCGCAGAACGTTCAAAATAGCTTTATCCTCTAAGTCACACCCACTTTCCCAGTATAACCGAGGAAATCGTAAGGATGCGACACGTAGTTGCTGAGATCTATTCAAATTGGAATCTGAATAATAATAATAATAAGAATAATAATTTTAACAAAAACAATAGTGTTTCACACAAGCTTCGCAGTGTGAAACCCTAATTAAATCTTAACTAGATGAACAGTACTTATAAAGATACAGTCTATAAGCCTTTGTTTATTTAAATTTTCACACCACAACCCTATAACACCAGTTGATTAGGTGGCACAGTGAGATTAAACCAAATAGGCGTTACCTACTTTATTGCTTTTTTTTTTCTTTTTATTAAAATTTTGCAATGTTGTAGGTATTTACATAATCCTTGAGAGGCATTTTGCAATTGACTCATGGTATAATATCAGAACACTTAGTATGGCTACAATCACTTGGTTTATTACACTTCCACGTTTCAACACGATATGTTTCATTTGTGCATAGGTAATTGCTTGAAAACGACGCGTGTAATGTTGTTGAGACGTTGTAGTGTAATAAACTAAGTGTTTTATAAGATATTTACATATGGGTTATGTTTATTGCACGACTTTCAATTTCTGATGACAAAGCTATTTGAAATATACACTAATAGACTTAATCTCCGTGGGCTGCTTAGCTCGGATAAATTGTAGAAAGTGATCACGTTTTATCTATAATTCTGTATTTAAATACATGTATAGTCAAGTCAATATGGCGTACTCAACTATATATCTAATACCGATTAGTGATGCTATTTCAATTTTATCTTCAAAGTACAAATCTGCATAAACTATTGGAAGTGTTATCACAATATTACTAATGATATCAATATTTTATGTATTTATTTCAAATGTATGTTCTTAGACGTTTGTGCAATCATACTAATATTATGCTGTTCTAATTAACTTTAACATTAATTTGTATGAAAAAATGAAATGAAATAGGTTTAAAGTGCCAATCCCGATAACATTTTGGGGAATAAAACTGCTTAATTTTGTGTTAAAATCCTTTAAAATCCATAACCTAAGGACCACCTACTAACCCGATATTTGTGATACGCTTGTAAATAACTTAAACCTGACAGTCTTCATCTGGAAATTGAGAACGTTTTAATATACAGTATCTGGATAAAATCAGACTTTTTTCTATAAAAATAATATGTAGATGAAATTTACCTTATGTTATCAAGTACATTGCATGGGTCATTCACTGTATAGACCTCTCAAGAAACATTAATCGATTATCAAGTCACCCAATGAAAAAATTGACCCGAAATCTTAAAAGAGTTACGTGTCCGGATAAGTAGTGTTGACGTTCACGTCCAAACGACTCAAAATTTTGAGCTGAAATTTTGAGACAAGGTAAATACACCATGTCACTATATTTTGGGCCATAAATTTCATGAATACTCGGACTTTAATTTTTGAGACTCTGTTCTTATCGGGACTGTCCCTTTAACGTCCTATTTTTATTTCGAATTCTGTCAAAGGTTCTTTTACGTGCACGCCAATGTGTACATGGGACCTCGGCGTTTCGTGCCATTAGAACAACGGATTAACAATTCTTTGAATTTCTAAATAATCATAATATGTCCATTTATATAGCGCCAAATTCGCAAAACAGTTCTTTTTTTAAAAATATTTTATGAATTTTTAGAAAACAAGTATTCTTAGATGTTCAATGATAAATATTTGAAGATTTATTTCAACTCGGTGTGAAAATAACATGTAAAATATATGATATAAACGTTGGGTCTCAGTAGAGTTGTCAAACTTTGTAGATCAACCGAGCTTGTCATATGATCGAGTCTCCAGCGACCACTCAAACTTCTACACACCCCAATCCCAGGTGAAATACATATAAAGGTATTGCTCCCGTGGAAAACGATTTTTGATTAATATAATCGCAGGTAAAGCTTCCCACAAAACACCAAAAGTGGATGAGTTTGAAATATTAATAAGTTGTCATTAGCGCGTCAGACGCTGAACACGTTAGCAAGCTGGTTGCGTTGGCTACAGAAGCGCTTCGGTTATGAATTCCAATTGTCGCTGGCATAAACAATGACAAATATCTATAATTCATGACCGAATTAGTCAAAACCTTATCGTTTCTGCCAACCACGCGATATAAAGTATCGTTTTACTCCATTTTGATGAAGATACCGAAGTTGAAAGTTATTTGAAAAACTCTAAATAGAAAATGGATTATTTTGTTTTACGTGCGTATCATGTCATATGCTTGTTTTTAACTTTATCTTTAAAGCAAAACTGATCATTTCCTTTTAATTATCGTATATAACCTAAACACATATTAATGGGGAACTATCGAATGTTAGATAAAGAGACGACAGCTCTTAATATGATAGTTGAAAAAATCCCAGGTAATGGAAACAGAATATCCTGAAAATTTCAGTCAAATTGCTTCACTCCGAACCGAGATATTAGTGATTCAATTTTAGACTAGCCGAACTAGTCTGGAACATCATAACTACCATTTGTAAGATAGTAAAAAAAAAGTCTCGATTGTCCATTGTCACGTTAAATCATCTCCCCTGAAAGGTATTAAAATCCATTAAATATCGCAGGCTAACGATGGCATCGAGAGTTGATTATGGTCTTGATAAGCTAATTAATGTTTAATTACTAATTTAGATTACATTGCAGTCCTAAAGAAAGACCTGCAATAGACGGATTTAGCTCTAGCACAATGTATGTTTAGATAATAAACAAAAAATATTAATGGTTCCAATTTATTTGACACATAAGTATTGAAAATAAATTAAATTGTTTAGACACATTGTTTAAACATTCATGTATTATTATTCTTTTTATCGAGGACAAAAGTTCCGGAAACCATCTTTATAAATGCGTCAGTATAATACATAATTTCTCACAGCTTAATACACGTTTAATTATATTTACTCACATTGGTTATACATTTAATTTTAAGAAAACAAAAGTCAAATTATACCAACGCTGGCTTAGACTCATTCGGATTTAAACTGACCCACTAGGATTCTCCGGTATCAATATAATGTGGTGGTAATTTATCAAAGAGCCATAGATGGGTGAAATTTCAATTCATCATAACTTTAGAAATACTGCATAGAACTGAATCATATCCATTAGAGATTCATCTTTCATGATATTTTAGTTTGTAAGGGATTCCGAAAGCCTAAACGACGCACCAAGCCTTTAAAACAACGAGTAACATGAACTTGTTTTACGGTAAATTTTTGTTTTCTGTTTCTGATCAACTTTTACTGAGACTTTGAAGACACATTATTATATAATAGGCCTACATATTATAATACATATATAAATGTAGATACATCTCAAACACATTATTACAATTTCAATTTGTAATTTAATATTCAAAAAAAAAAAAAAAAAACAAGAGAAAGGTCAATTTGTTCACGTGAATATAAAATCGGGATCAAACCGGAAGGTAACTGCGTTTTACGTGTTATAAAATTAAGAATTCAAAGAATGCGTTCATTGGTTTTGATCCTATGTTACTTCCACCCAAATGTAAATGGGGATATAACTAGAGGAAACGACTTTATGAAAGTATGAATTATTTTCCGGTACAGATTGGACACTTTTGAATCTAACCCCTGTCAAGCATGAGAACACAAATGGTTTGAAAAAAGAACTCGCACAAAATGTTAAATTTACAACAAACGACGTTAATTTTCCTATCACTGACAGACGATCTGCTATCTATATTTGATGTTTTAATTTACATTAAAGATGGTGGAGATAATGTATCTTTGAAATCACCCCCTTTCTTTAATTACAAAAGAAAAGATATAAAAAAAAAACCCTCCGAAACATCCCAGCAAAATATATAAAGTTCAATTGGTATTTCATTTCAGCAATACGCCAATTAATCTTGAAGTTTTATTATTGGAAACATAATATCCTTGAATTTCTATCATTAGATTTTATTCCGTTGTGAAATGTTATCTATTTCCAATTTTCAATTTATAATTTTCTTATCATCTTGTCATCGTTTTTGATTGCGTTGATTGTCTTCGAACAATAAAAAGATTGATATCACTATCAGATCTGATGAGGATTTGCCAGCCTGCAACTGATTATAAGAACGACAATGTGTTGTTTTAAATATATTCTAAACATATGATTTTGAATATGAAAGAAAATATTAGAATATAAGTTTCATTTATTTATATGATTTTAATTGTCAACATTTCGTGTCGAGTAAATTTTCATTTGTTTAAATTTAATCTAATCTAGAATCTTAATTAAATCAGCATTACAATAGACAATGAAACCCAAACTAACCATCGAAACACAGAACAAACAATACATAAATACCCATGATTTCAAGATTCATTAATTCGCTTACAAAAACTGAATATTAGCACATCTTGATATTATTTTATTTTCAAATCAATTTTTATTACGTAATTGATCTTATTTGTGATCTTAGATTTAAATCAGTTTTTATTCAGCATCATTCCGATGTAAATATGTTTCAGACAATCAAACTTCAAAAGCAGTCTGTCTTTCACCTTGCGTGTCACATTGTCATTGGATTATCGAGTATACTAATGCTAATATTTTTAGTTGATAAATATACTTGATAAAATCCATGATTCGAGTCAAATTTAATTTCACTTTGTCTTCCTAAAAGCTCTATGTTTTGAAATAGTTTTACGTATCTTACAAATACATTAAAATTAAAAACTGCCAGACGTATGTTTATATAAAATTGATGACACATCTTGATACGCGTATAGTGTCAATTTCGTTTATATTGATATTGTTGCCATGGTCTACGGATTCGCCGAAAGATAACCCTTAAACATGTCCACGGAGAGACTTTAAAAAAAAAAAAAAAAAATTGTGATCAGTGTGACTAAAAACAAAATAGTTTTCATGAAACTTTCCAAATATTTTTTTTTCAAAAGGTAAGTAATATTTCACAAAATCTCTATATAGGGAAAACCCCGATAAAAACAATATAATGGATGTTACCTTCCAATGGCAAGATCTACAATTTACATAGAATATTCAAATCTATGCATGTCCCATTAGCTAGTCTGTAATCCACGAACTATCATTAAAGAGAGAAATCAACTATTTGATAGAATTAAACGCATTGCTACAATTTAAGCAACGGTGGGCTTTATACAATGCTTGCCTTTTCAAAGAACCTTTAAATATTTTAGGCATTTATATATCTTTAATTCGTCTATTTCAATAGTCTAAAAGAAATAGTCTCAGAGAAACTATACACATCTATGCGTTTTACTGGTTTCATTCTTGTGTGAATGCATTTAGAAAATTAAACGATTTATAATTTAAGGTTGTCATGCGAACGCCGAGATATTACTTGATTGAAAGCTTTCTGTATTGAATAAAGTATTGCTTATGTAAATACTAGTAATGAATTAATATCACATGATCCAAAACAATAATAATATCAAATCATCTGAAGCGATTAGAACGTGGATTCGACCAATGAAATTCAATAAAATTAATATAGGCTGTGGTCGAAATTTTTAGAACAGTGGACCCGATTATAAAAGCACCAAATTTGTTTTTTTAGACTTATGAGAAGGGGTGGGAGTGTCGAGTGTTTTAGATCACACGGTCTGCCATTGTAGTGTCGCCGGTCTAAGCCCCAGACCCTCTTGTTTACCACCAAAATAGTTTCTTAGCCCCGAAACGACCCAGTTTGTGTGGATGTTAAACCCCATCTCTTTAAAAAATATTGTAATACATACGTTAATGTTTTAATTTCTTTGATTTAAAGCGGCCGATTTAAAATGTTTGTGTTTGTCAAGATGGAAACAGGGTGGGATGGGGTAATGGCGGTAAGTGGAGGGGTGGGAGACGATAGTGTATACATGTAATTACAATTTTTTCCATCTTGAATTCGTAAATGTCGTAAAATAAATATCCATAAACTGTCCCACTAGCGCTATGGTCGTAAATACGAAATTAAATAACATATTATTTGTCGTTTTAAAAAATAAAAATAAACAGTCATCTACCTCTGAAAATAAACAGCCCACTGCACCGGTGGTTTTAAATATGAAATTACACAGTCCACTAGCTCCGTAGTTTAAATGTAAAAATAAACAGCACATAAGCTGTATACTTTTAAATATAAACAGTACACAAGCCCCATGGTTTGTAATATGACAATGAACATGCCACTGTGGTTTTAAAGGTGAAAATTAACAGCCCACTAGCGCCGTGGTTTTAAATATTAATTTCATGATATGATTAACCCTTGGCAGTGATAGGGCTTTACTTACTTACTTACGTCCGCTTCCACATAAGTGATATCGCAGACTAGTTATAAGACAGCCGAAGCTTCTTCCTGTTTTAGAATATGATTTACGGAGGGCTTGACAAGGGCAGCTGTTTAGTAGCCCGGATGGGACAAAAAAACAGAGGTCTCGTGTACACTTTGGCGTGTACGTAAAATATCAGTTGACAGTTGGAATTCGATATAAGAGTAGGCCGTAGTGCCGCTGTCAGGGCAAAATTTCCCTCATAGCACACTATATGGTGTATGCCCGTCTTCATTAGCTCACTTTAGAAGCAGAACCGTAGGATATTAACCCCATTTAATTTCATTTCATTACATTAAAGGCGGCGTTGGGGGTTGGGGTGGTGGTCTTGAATAATAATAATATAATCACAAGTGTTCCCCAAGGATCAGTATTGTGTCCACTTCTTTTCTTTTTCTATTTCAATGGTAAAACTGAAAATATTACAGGTAATAATACGTTAAG
This sequence comes from Patella caerulea, assembly GCA_036850965.1. Lineage (NCBI taxonomy): Eukaryota > Metazoa > Mollusca > Gastropoda > Patellidae > Patella > Patella caerulea. Next base: position 24,224,673 of record JAZGQO010000011.1, read on the forward strand.
CTGTATCTAACTATTGAAAGCCTGCAGACGAATTTGAAAATATCTCAAGTATAGATCTGAATTTGATTATCAAATGGTCAACAAAATGGAAGACAGTATTTAAACCCCTGAAAAAAGTTTCTTTGACATTAAGGAACTGAAATTATTTACGATGCATTTGTTTTAGTCTTATTTGACTACGCTGACGTAACAGATATGAATGCTTAAAACTGGAAAATCTCCATCTAGTTGAACTGAGCGTAATAACAGGTTTCGTTCGCAGCACTTCCTATGATATAATATACTATGACTCTGGATACAATTCTCTATAAACAAGACAGACAAGACATACATTTGATCTTATGAACAAAATAGTCAATAATAGGCCCCAGTGTACCATTGAAAATATCGTAAGTAAATCCTTATCTTGTTCATAATAATAATATAAAAGATGTTGCTGCTAGCGCTTATTATCAGCTATTTTGATGAGCATTATTTCAGGTAACCATTAATTGAGGGTGGGGTCATAAATTTAAACTGAAAATGATGACCAGCACGAAGAAAATCCCAAGATCTTAAGGAGATCCTCGTTTTAATGAAAGGCGTTCGGACTTCTTCATTTAAATATAATGAAAAGATGTAAAATATAACTTTAGCTAAGATATGGAAGAACGATCTGATACACGATGGACAAGTTATACCTTACAAACACCCGCGGTAGGAGCAGTTTTTGACTTTAAAGTTGGGTTCAATTTTCATCACTGCGAAAAACACCGAAATTAATTGACCCCTGCTTCAATGATTGAGATTGAGTTTGAAATCTGATGTTGTGTATTTGCGGTCATCAACTTAATAGTTAAACACAAACGACATGTTAATGAAACAATAACATTTTTGATGCCTAAATCGACCATTTTGGGAATGAAAAATTAAAATCGAATGGTTCCGGTGTTTGGAAATTTTACACAGGGGGTCAAATCGATGACATACCCCATTATCACTTTTTTTAAAAAAAAAGTGTTCGCATGGTTTTCTCACGGACGCCTCAATCGATTCTGGTTTTGCACCGAGAGGATTGATTGTATAGCCAACTGTTTTAATTTATTATTGATAAAGTATTATATCATTAGCCCAGTTGTATGTATATATAAAAAGTCGTGTACATATATCAAGATTAATTGTCTAATAAAATACGTTACTACATCGAGAGGCAATAATCAATATAGCAAATCTCCGCAACAAAACACAGACCGAACGAATGATATGGAAACAAGGGGTATAGAGAAGAAGAATCGCTATTTTCAAATCGAAATTTTATAGCAATATACATGTATAATGTGCAGAGAGCTATGAGTATTTACAAAGACCAGCAACGACAAAGTTCAGCCAATCCTTTAACAAAGCGATTGTAATTGTATGGGATAAACCTACTTATGCCGAAAATAAAAAAGTAAAAGCCATACATAAACGTTTGCATTTTTCGGAAAATATATAATTTTTCACAGCTTAATCAACGCTAAAATAACATAAATTTATTATTTAACATTAATTAGGAGTCAAAATCAAAATATCAACGGTAGATAATCTCTTGGCCTGGATTACCGGGGATTAAAAAGAGGTCCATGAAATTTAATATTTTCGGGAAGATATGTGGTGCAGAATGGCAAAATTGTAGCGTATTAAAGGTGGAGGGGGCGGGCGAAAATATTCTCAATTGTTCACCCTATCTAAATGTTAATCAACAATAACGTACTGAAAAATGTTTATTTACCCCTTTATATTAGTTTTTTTTCCCATTTTGGTTACTTTAAATAAAAAAAATATGTATGTAGATTTAAAAGGACCTTTGCTTAAGGATTGAAAGAGCATAAGTGATTTGATTTACTTAATTAAAAATTAACTGTTTTGTTAAGTGATACTTAATGGTTTAATTGATCTACAGTGATTTCTTTTAATAAAAAAAGAAAGATTGCTAGCCCCAGGGCACTTCGTGTAGTTCATTGAAGAAGATGTTACCCTGTCGTGCTAGCTGTCTTAATCTATCGTTTCAGTTGTTTAATTAGCTTATATTCATTCAAATCTACATAATTAATAGACACTAGGTGACTAATATATATTGTTAATTGGTATATAGTAACACTTTCTTATATATACAGTACTTATTAGTCTAGTTAAACATCTGATGAGGAAGGTCACTGTTAAACATTCCTGAGTCAGAAAGTATTGATAAATATTGATGGATTTTTGTTTTTTATTGATTTAATATTAAACATATTATATTTACATCTAATAGCAAGTACAAGAGAACTCAATACACACAAAACAAGACCGATATGCCAAACCTGCTGACAACACATAGTACAAAACATTGTAAGAAATAAATTAATATCAGTGAATGGTTCCAGGGGCCAGTCGTAAGCGTCCACTGCGCGGGGGCTGCAATAATACAGTTTCAGGCAAAATGACCAGTATTGACGGTGATCGTCTTCAGAATTGCGATAGTGTGCCGTTGACATCATAAGTGAAAAAGGCAATTTCACAATAAAATTTCCAAGTGTATATAAATTGATTTACATTCAAACGTTTCTGTTTTACTGTAATTCTAATCAGTTATGTTCGCCAAAATACGCGAAGAGTTCAAATTGAATGACAGACTTTGGCGTCTTCTTATTCAAGCCAACTGCGATAGTGATCTCCTCAGTTTAGCATCCTTCATCGAGTCGCTTCATTACAAATGACGCCCAGAAGTATTCTGTCACCCGATTCGTGTGCTAATTTCAAAGTTTTCATTTTGTCTTAAATTTTGTAAATTAACACCAATGTTGATTTAAATTGACCATGGGTAAGTCGTGTTTGCAATCTCGAAGATTGTGAATGAGATTGACTTCGAGACTTAGCTACTTTGAATATTTTTATTATTTTAAATAAATAAAACCAAGCACAGTCTTTGTATGATGTTAAACAGCCATTTAGAGTTATTCTGTATTATTCTTCACAACTTGACCTTAATCGGTTACAGGTTTTGAAAGCTCAATTTTTAAAAATCATTTGGCAACAAAAATGGTGCATACAGAGAACCATGTAAGCCGAGAATGTCAAGTGGAGGTAACTGTAGACAGACAGCGTAAGTTTAGTATGCTTCCTTACAATACGTGACATCTAAAGACAAATTGTTAGTAGTTATAAATTAATACCCGTACCCGTATGTTATTGAACAAGTTGTAGACTACTGCCATAAAGCATAAGAGGATTTACATATAACACACGTATAATCGTTTATGCAAAAGCAGTTATGGCAGAATTGACTGTTTTTACAAGAAAGGCGATTGACAAATAGTTGTTTATAATTTAAGATAAGAAATCATTTAAACATTCCATATTTAGTTTTAGACTATATTACACCTTCGGTTTCTGTATTACTTCACCATCAGAGAAATGGCAAGAAACGCACTACACGATGTAACTTTATCTGAGAGTCGGTCATTATTTCTGATACAATGCACTTTGCATAGCCGATCGGTGAAGCAGAACACTCTTGTACGACATGTAACAATCGGTGAGTTATGTATGATGAACGATTACCTTGGTGACAAGATCTATTTGTATGTGGTTAAATGCTTACATGTAAATAATTAATAGACGCCATATTGTCAGCGAAGCTCCAACCGATTTCCTTGTTAATGACCACGTGACAAGTAACTTGTTGTCATAGAAAATATTATGCAAAACCATAGCACCTTATGAATATTTGATGGGAGTAATTGCTTTAAAAGTATTACTCATTTTTACCTGCGAATATCATATGTTAGTCTCTAGATAATATATAAAAAAAGCCCAGGCGTTTTGCATTTCATTGCAACACGAACAATTGATATCTTATTTTCTTTGATCATCGAACGAAAATAATTAGAAACGAAGTTTTTAGTAGTTATCTAATGTGGCAATTCGACCGTAGGCTACCTGTATATAACAGCCAAGGGCACGTAGAGCAAGGAAAAGAATGACAATGTGTACAAGAGTTAACTGCAGTGTGGGGTTAAAGGCGAGGTGGGGGTACTGAGCTGCATCCAGCGGTGTTGTTTTATGATTAAATATATTTTCCGATATTGGGAAGAAATGGAGAGGAAACAAGTTGAAGTCCCGTCATTCCCGCATTAATAAGGAGTTTGTCATTCTGCCTATAATAGTTCAAAACACACGATGAAAAATTAATATACTGAAAATGGTAGTAAAAATCACACTATTCTGGGTGTAGTTACGAGTCTTTGAAGCATAGGCGTACTGACTCGATGACAGTTAGGGGGGCAGAACCCGCATTACCCGAAAAATGTTTGGGTTTAACAGACGCCCCCCCCCCCCGAAATTTTTTGAATATTTGACGGTTGCAAACACGTTTTCCTGCTATTTCAACCCGTGAACAAAAGAACTTCAAAGTGGTCTTATAGCTTAACTAAGGTGCACGGCTGATTCGAATTTCAATGAATCGTTTACAGTCCTCGAAGACGGGAAAATTTTTGAAAATTTAACTGCCGCAGCCTGCTATTCCAGCCTGTGAATAAAGCAACTTCAATTTGACCCAGGCCAGACTACTTGCTGACCCGAATTCCAAACAACCAATCACCGCACCGCAAATGCGTTTTCTACTATTCTTGCCTGTGTAGGTAATTCCAAAAAGTATCCAATGGTTTTGTTACGGAAATCCCACTCCGAATTCCAACCATACAATCAGACTGTTGCAGCTGCATTCACAAATACTAATCGAGGCCCGAAAAATGTCGCACAAAGTAGAGTGGCCCAGACAAAATGTTTTAATCCATAGTCAACTACAAATTCGTGGTATTCAATTAAAAGAAAAGTAAAATTAGTGTTTAATTAGGGCTCAAGGACAGTTAAGGAAGCAAAACTAGAAATGCCCGAAAAAATTTCAGGTTTATAGACAGTGGCGTAGGTTTTCTTCGAGAGGCGAAGAAGCGGAGCTGATGTAAAGACCTCCGAAGAAATTTTGGAATATTTGACGGCCGCAAACGCGTTTCACTGCTATTCCAGCCCGGAAAATTAGTGTTTTATTAGATTTCGGGCACTTTATTTTGCGAAGTAGATGTAATAATTTTTTTTTCTCACTTTACCTGTCTGCCCGAAAAGTCAGCTTGCCCGAAAGTTTGATTGGGTAAGCACTAAACTCAATCTAATATTATCCAATCAAATTACTAAGATTTAGATTTTATTTTATAGTTAAAATTTCGTGAAACAGGCCCCATAGCTTTATTATGTCATAAAACAAACCAAAACTGTGTTCAGTGCACAAATTGTGTCCACGTATTACCCTTTTTCAACTAACTTCACGATGGGTCCTGTTTTAAACCAAACCGACTGGAAACATAGACAAGCCTTGCTAGAGGAAGCGGGGGTCCGTAGGCTGGCAAACTATCAAAGATTCGTCTCGGTCAAAACCGGGGGACTCGACAGTCCAATCTTGACATGAGTATCGTTCCAACTTGAGCTTCAGTCACAAAAGAGTGGTATTCAAGGAGAAACAGAACTATCCGGCGCGTGTGATATACATTGATTTTCTTTGTTTAAAATCCGTCGACTCTAGAACTTTTAAATTCTAGGCAGCTATATATTACCCGGTGTTGCAGAGGGATAGATCTGATCTGTATTTTGAGAGGGGTTCCCTCGTCCGCGGGAGCACTAGTCCGCCTGTATAAAAAAAAAACTATATTGGGTATCAATAAACCCAATCTTAACCCGCGAACTAGTGAGCCTTCCCCTGTATTTTAGTAATATCCGCGTTTAATTATCTTGTAAAACATGTTCAACCCCGTCTCGGACAACCCAGTCCGGGCGGAAAATAAAATATTCAAAATTTTATGAACTGATCGCAAGTCCAAAGAAGGGAAGATGTAAAGGCTGTCACATTAGGTTATAAGTTGTAAAAGCTGTAACATGAGGTTATAAGGTCCATGGTTTAAAGTTAAAGTTGCTTTTTCCACTTCACATTTGTGCAATATGGATAACACACACGACACAACACGGGGGCAAACCACCATTGCATTTCACAAACAAAATATAAATTTTTCCAAAAAAAACCCCATAAAATATTGTAATATTTTGAATATTTCTGTTGCGAGTTGTTTGAAAGTCCCTGAATCTTGTTGCAGAACTCAAGTTTTTTTTATTTGGATTGTAAACATTAATATATTACATACATGTAGAGTGAATTGGAAGCTATGAAGAAAATAGTTTGGCTGATATATTAACATCCCCAGTATGCCCAGTGGTTCATTCCGTTCTACTCCACTTACCCCTAGGTTAATCCATGGGGGAAACATGTTTTTAAATTATCCACCCTTGACGATTGTGCTATTTTTATCGACCGATCCCAAATATCGTTAAATGAAAAGGAAGGTGGTAAAGTAAAGTAACTCTCATCGGACAAGGTTAGGAATTAACCTATATGAGAGTAGTCCAAATTAATCTAATTGCGTGTTTTAACAACGTTTATATCTATGTATGGTCAAGAGTTCTTTTTTTTTTCAGAATCGTTCATTCGTTCCCGGTGTTTTACGTCCACGTGATATTATAGTAGACAAGTTATTGTGAATGTCGTTGTTGTGCTTAGGAGACAAACACGTCCTGTTTCGCATTTAGAGGGGTATTATTGTCCAAATAGACATGCCATTCGATTTGTACCAATCCTCTCATTTAGCCTTTTCATTTCTTTTGATTTTGTAGGCCTGGTATGAAAGCAGAGGGCTCGAATCATCATTTTTTTGGTCAGATTTTTGTGAATATTGATGGTTTATAAATGGTAGGATAACAAAATTTCAATGGACAATCTTGGATCAAAGATATGACAATTTGTTGCTCTGACTAGCGAAAAGCGTTCAGCCCAATGGAAATTTGGGAAAAGGTTTAGAGCCGGGCAGAAGTAATTAATGGTGACCTGCCCATATATTATGGAATAAAACTATAAATTCATTCCCGTGGCCTGATTGCGTTTCTGTAAAGCACCCCACCTCTCTTTGGTATGCCAATTTCTATTGACGTTTTGTTAGGTCTACAATCGAAAAAGACTGTTTGAATTTCCAATCAAGATTGGGAATGAATTACTAAACTGGGGCCACACTGCAAAATGATGGAGTTTTCTCGTTTGGAAATTCTGGTCATGTCGTATAATTGTCAAAAATCCCTAATTGTTAATTTCATCAGGACTGTGAAATTTGTGCAACAGTAGATTTTACCGGCTAAATAAAGGCGAACTTGTTTTTTTTTTTTATAAAGTGAGAAGATATCCGAAATTAAGATATTTTTTAATCATTAAAATCTAATGAAATATGTTTTTATGAAATACACGGACGAGAACTTTTAAAATCACTATATTATTGCAATACATCAAACTTAATAGAATTAGAATAATACACAGTGAAATTTTATGTTTCAAAGATAGAAAATGTATGAATTTTTTATTGGCCAGTTGTCTTTAAAGTTGCATTTTTAAATTAGGAATTCGTGAAAGCGGTTTGAATTTACCATGGACCTTATGTGACCCTCCTTAGTGATTTTGCCCTGATAATTGTGACATAGTGTGCTCTTAGATATAATGATTATATTTCATGGGTGGACTGTTTAAAAAATAATCCCTATAGTCTTGATAGTTTGACACTTGCTTTTTTTCACCATTCTGGTAGAGCTAACTAACATATTAACCATTCCTGATTTGTACGGTACCGTTGCTTAAAAGCACAGGCACTTGAAGGGATTAAAATAAAATTCTTACAACTGCCTAACTATATATTAGTAAGAATTTTTAATTTTAATCCCTTCAAGTTCCCGTGCTTAAAAGCAATACAGTAGAGGGGAGATAATTACGTTCGTTTTATTTTTCGTCTGGATAATCGGTATATTGATCACATGACCAACAAAATGGCAGCTTCCATAAAGGTGTTTATTTATTTACAGTTTCTGTATATTTTTATAACACCATCTTATCCAGTTTCTTTGCCATTGGTTATTAACACATGGGGATTTACAAATGCCACTCAGAAAGGTAATATGTTTCTTTTTGCAGGAAACAAGTTTGATTGCGATTCGACCATACATAATATGATAAACATAAACTTTAAAGCCCCAATAACCTTGTTGTACGGTAACTGAATAATATGTCCCAATCTTTATTCTGGTCAACAAATTGTATTAGTTTACAATATTCCAATTAATTGATGAAATAAATTTCATCTTAACACACCTAATTTAAGAAATTGGAAAAATTCAACTAATAATTGATTTTAAAAGTCTAACGTAAACCTTTTCAAATGTGACTTATTGGATTTTAAAATATTTTCGAACTCTCTGGACCAGTAAAATAGGTTGTAATGGATAATTTACACAACAGGTAGGACACTTAAACATCTAGTACTTAGAATAAGGGTATTATTTATTTTCTGGAGGTGCCTAGCCAGCAAAAGGGTTATTGTCCCTTTAAATAAAATCATATAATGCCCATGATATTTCAATTATTACAAATTACAATACTACTGTACTAGGACTAGGTAACATTCAGCTGAATTACGTTTGATCAAAAATTAAAGAGTCAATTATGCATTGGAGGTTTTAGTCGGTAGGTACCAAAATAATTTTCGATGTGAAGTGATATCACATACTCAAAATTTGAGAGAAATCTGCCTAGCTATTGTTGAAATAAAGGCATTAACTATGCTGTGGTAGAACTTTGGGTGTTTAGTAGTAAATACCTTTGAAACATAGCTTACACTTTAAAGTATAAGCCTATAGGTCTGTGTTTTGATTTCAATAATAACCTGTTTGATTACTTCATTAAATACTCCTAAATGTGGGCCTATTCACATAAAATGCTAGTGACATCACACACACACACTAAACTATGAGTTTTATTTCAATATTTTTTTGTCTTCTGTAAGTTTTGACTCTTGTTATAGAGCTTATATTTGAATTTGGAACTACCATATTTCTCACTTGAAATAAGTTTTTCCAATTCACTAAACACAGTTGTTTCCTCCAACTGCTGAAAACCCCTACGCGCAAGCGAATTATTGAAATAAAATTGAAACCATATGTTAGCCCCAAAATGACCTAGTTTGTGTCGAATGGAAGTTAAACCCCATTTATCTCTCTCTCTCTAAACACAGTGATACATATATGTAGGCTTATAATACATTTTATGGTGAACAGTTTTTTTTTTTATTTTTCCGAACATGTTGCATCACAATTCTTGTTGAACCCAGAATTTTTTTTAAAAACAGTGAATGAAAGATAGTACCTTTTTTTATATGATTGTGATAGATGTGTAGCATATTTATTGACTTGCAGATGGTAGAGCTCTTAACAATACACAAAGACAACTCTTCAAATATTAGTCAGAAATAGTGGGAGATTAACCAATGAAATGGTCTGTTGCGCAAAGTTCTTGGCGTGCGGTGCACAAAACTGTGGATATCCCAGTAGAAACATCAACGCTGATTAGTTAATCAAAAGTCTGACATCATAGGGTCAAAAGCTGCTCGTATGACTGCTGACGTTATGTGGTCAGATCTTCATATAATGGAGGCCATTGAAAAGATAAAAAACGAAATGAAATATAGATCTGTCGAGTTGGCTCATCTGACTCTGAGTAAAATTTGATATTTGTGAAAGGCCTATAGTAAGGACATACATTGCAGTGACTGCTATTTACCAAGGATTCATGTAAAGAAGCATATTATTATTATTGTCATTTGTATTAATTTAATCAGTGTTACTGCTTACTTGTTGTATTAAAATTTTTCTATTATTTTAATAGCATGGAGTATTATAAACAATGGTGGTAAAACAGCTATGGATGCTTTGGTTGCTGGATGTACAGAATGTGAGATATTACAATGTGACACAACCGTAGGGTATGGTGGCAGTCCGGATGAAATAGGGGAAACAACTCTTGATGCAATGGTGATGGATGGGTAAAGAAAATATCTACTGATTTAGATCACTAGTATTCACTACAATAGACATAGCTTGTTTACCAATCCTATTTATGGAATGACTGAAATTTAAATTGTTCATCAAACTAACTTACTATTCCAATTAAAGGCTTAAAATATACTGTCTACTCTAAAGATGTTAATTAAAGTTCTTAACTTTTAACAGAATATTTTTATTATGATTTAAGTAAAACACAAGATGTAGGATCTGTAGGAGATTTACGTGGTATAAAGAATGCTATTGGTGTAGCTAGAGCTGTCATGGAATATACGGAACATACTTTAATAGTTGGAGAATCAGGTAAGTACAAAGATTTCTCACTTTCTAATTCTGATGGAATGTCCATTTCTGTGTATGTATATCTTTCCATTTCAGGATAGCAAACCTATGAATTTTAACGAGCATACTAAATTTTTAAAGCAGGTATAGTCACTTGTATTGCAAGTAAATCGGTCTTGCCTTGCCCATAAATTGGTTTGACACATGAAAAAATTTGAGATCCCTTGGTGTTATGAGGCGGTTTGTAGAAGCTGAAAAAGTTTTCCGCCTTTTTTGTTTCACCAACCTAATATTTTAAGATGTCCTTTTATTTCAGCATCAAAGTTTGCTGTAGAAATGGGATTTACTAATGAAAGTTTAACTACAAACACATCTATAGAAATGACTAAAAACTGGAAGAAAAATAACTGTCAGCCTAATTTTAGGCAGGTAATTATTATTTTACCTAATATTGACGGCTTCAGAAATTACATTTCATATTTATTTTAATATATACATATACTCTGAATTTTCTCTGTACCTTCTAATCCTCTTTGATTTAGTTTTTATGGAAATACGGTAAATTAAGTTGGTTAGTAATAGTACAAGCTTCATCCTGTGCACTATGGAGTTATTATTACCTACTCTTCATTGCATCCTGTTCAAACTTTATATGACATTAATCCACACAGTTTTCAGTCAACTGAACTGTCCAGGGCTTTTTTACATGTACATGGGACCTCGTTTTTTTTGTCCCATCTGAAGGATTAGATATTATATTTACATGGCCTTCCATCCAATGTTTTACTCAGAGAGGCTCCCAGTTATGTCCTAACAACCATGACAGCCACCTTGCTAAATGGTAGCTACATATAAAAAACAAAATTCCTATTTGACCCTTGCATCCATCTAACTTATACAAAATCTGAAATCATAGTAAACATCTTTAAATACTGTTTATAAAAAAATAACTAGATAATATATTATGTGTTGTTTTATGTTTCAGAATGTTACACCTGATCCAAAAAAATCTTGTGGTCCTTATAAACCTATACAAAATCTTTATAATACATACTCTAGTAGTAGAATAGATAAAAATATAGGTAAAACTAACCATGATACAATAGGCATGTTAATTATAGATAATAATAATAATATAGTAGCGGGTACATCAACTAATGGTGCTAATCATAAGATACCTGGGTAAGTACATATTATATATTTAGATGGTTTAGTAGTATATTGGCAGGACATATTTAGGGGAAGGGCAGTTGGATAATGTGACAGTCCCTTATAACTATTTAGGTACATTGTTCATCTTGCTCTTATGGACAACAACCAGTTAATGAAAGTTGTTGGATTAGATCTCTTTAAAGCATTAGAGCAAAATGGATTTTATTCTGAACTGTCAAAGGAAAGTTTGCTGGGGACCATTTCCTTGTTTTGGACATCATTTTTACAATTTAATTTTATGATGTACTTGTTTTAGATACTAAACAATATATTTGTATTGTTTTTAGACGCGTTGGTGATTCACCTATAGCAGGTGCAGGAGCATATGCTAGAAATAAAGTAGGTGGTGCTGCTGCTACTGGTGATGGTGATATAATGATGAGGTTCTTACCAAGGTGAGTGAATTCTGAGGTTATTTTCACTCCAGAATGATCTAAATTGACAGAATTGCAATTGATTGACATAGAACGAAGTTTTTTTTTCACAATTTTTGTCATTTGGGATGAAACATATAGTGTAATTAGATTCATTAGAATCTAGACTCAATTAGGCATTATGGCCCTTTGCTTACAAGGGGAGCATGCTTTCACTGGTATCATCAGCATTGAGCTATGGTTAGCAACATGATTATCAGTGACTGTGGAATTACAGAATCCTATCTTAATCTTGCAAGAATATTATTGAATTCCCATATTTATTTTTCTGGTATGTATTTTTCTTAGATCTAAACTCTTGCTTTGAATAATTATGTATTCTATTTTCCTTTTTTAGTTTTAATGCTGTAATGTTGTTAGAATTAGGATACAGTCCAGAGCAAGCTGCATTAAAAGCTTTAAATCCAATTATACAGTTTTATCCTTCATTTGTTGGTGCACTGATTGTTACAAATACTAATGGATCTTTTGGTGGGTATTTTTAGGGTATTTTTATTTTATTGTGTAAAAACTACAAATCAAAGTCCTTCTCATCAACATAAAAATCCAACAATTTAGTAAGTACCAGAATAAAGTGAAGGTCAAAATGTATATAAAACTGCCACAGGACATTACACGCAGAGAAGCATTTAGTCATTGAGTGACAAATGGTATCAAGTGTTCTGGTAAGAATAAGTGTACCTGACATCCGTCATGACTTATCATGTGTGGGCCAATATCACTGTGAACAATGGTTTCACTACAAAAATGTCCATATGTGTGCTAAGTTTGTAAGTTTTCAAGACTTGTCTCCACTTGACTAAGCCAACTATTTTCTTATAATTTTTATGGCTATATTGAGGCCTACATACAAGGTAGAGTCATTAAACCCAGAGTCAGAAAGTTAGTTAATGTACGTTTCTGAGAATGTTCATAGGAATTCCCATCCAGAGTCCCTGTTTCACATACTTTGAAGGAAATTTTGATTATTTATGTTCCCATAGATACCAGGCAGTTCTTTTAAAACTTAATTGGAAGTTGTGTCCGTTTTCTAAAAATACTTTTGAATAGTGTTTAAGGTATGATTTTATTAGGATGCAGTTTAAATGACAAAATATGACCCTATCCTTCCACATTAACAGTGGACTACAGATAGAGTCAGACACATTCTACAAGTGTGTAAGGTGTCAAATGTTAGTCGTTGTGTCATGATATATTAAACTATATTCTCTTCACTTTGCTTTTAACATTGATTTATCAGATTTTATCATTTGATTAGACATTTTGGTGTTGGGATTAGTTTATTATAAATCCTAAAGCCTATGTATTAAATTTGATAGTCAAATTAAGGTGAAATGTTGAATCATCTGCATTAAATATTAAGAAGAGGTCCAAGCAATGTTCCCTTAATAATAACAATAATAACTAGACCTGCATGCAGGAATGACGGGTTTCACTGGTGCCATGTTACCCTTAAACATGTCACTTCCGGTGCCAAGTTACCCTTGAACATATGTCACTTCCGGTACCAGCGAAACCACTAAACAGGTTTCCAAATTAACATTGCACACAAATAAAATGGACGCAGAATCAACAAAATCCAACAATATCAATTCATTTTATACATTTGTTACTTGTAAATGATCTTGACAAAATTAAATTACTTCCTGTGTTAATGAAAATGTTCAATTAGTCTTATGAAATCAGAAATGGCATACGATATCATATAGTGAAAATTTTATGTAAAATTTTAAGACCAAAAAACTTGAAAAGTGACTTGTAGAAAATCTGCTATTTCTCTGCAACCGTACAAGTTACAAACCATTTTGTGGTATCTGTGTGATCGCATGGGTTCATTCTATTTGTTGATTAGCATCAAATACCATAATTTGAAAAAGATTTCAAAACAGACTCACTTGAATAAAATATCTGTTTTGAAGGCTAAAAATACAGTTTTTGCCAAAATGACGTTACTTCCGGTGATAATGAAAATCTTAAATTACTTGAATGAAATCCCAAATGGCAGTAGGTATAACACGGTGTAACGTTTATGAAAATCGAATAATAATTGACACTTTTATGGCCCCGAAACCTTCAAAAGTGACCTGTAGAAAACCGTCTATTTCTCGGCAACCGAACAAGTTAGAAACAATTTTATGATATCTATATGACCATATGAGTTTTGTTTATATGTGAATTTAAACCAAAAGTTAAAATTATTAATACATATTAAGTTATTCTTGGTTGAATAAAACATGGATTTAAAAAGTTTAAAATGCAGTTTTTGACCAAATGATGTCACTTCCGGTGTCAATTTTAAATTGTAATCAACTTGATATGACGCTACATGCTTTTTGAATCAAATGATGTCACTTTTATAAAAATCCAATAATAATTGACTATTTTACAGGCAAAATAACGAAAACAGTGACTTGTACAGAACTGCCCATTTCTTGGTAACTGCTTATATTACAAACGAATTTTAACATACATTTTCTTCGTATGGATTATAGCTACAAGTTTATAAAAGTTACGAAGAAATATTTTAAAATCTGAAAAGCCTGAATAGGTTGTAAATAGGTAAATTTTACACCATTTTTAGCCTCTTAATCGAATTTGCTCGAAAGTGAAATCGAAATTAAAAAAACTGCTTCCTACATTTTTTGCGCCTTGAAAGGGCACACTCTTTGAGTCAAATAATTTTTCCAAAAAATAATATTTGTTTTCGAAGTAGGAAAATAACTGTCAAAATTGTAGTTTTTGGTAAAATTATGCCACTTCCGGTGCCGACAGATAACACTTTTGGTAATAAAAAAAATGACAATTGATACAACGAAGCATATGAATTTTGTTTTATACAAATCGGACAATAAAAAATTAATCTAGGACTGAAAAACTGAATTAGCCAATGGCGGCCAAGGAAAATTACTGAGACAATTTTTTTTAACATTTTTGCACTAGTCAGATGCCTCTTTAATTCTGTGCACAATACGACTAAAAAATATTCATAAATAAAAAAAATTTTTGTAAAATTTTAAATTTTCGAAATTTGTCGCCTAATATCTTCGAAGATTTGCCGAAAATCAAAAATCGAAAGTAGCGTAGCTATGTGCCCTGTCTCAGGCTATGCCAAAATGTATCGAAAGTTAAAATCCAATGATTATTGTTAAAATTACTGCAATATTTTCAAAAACGATAACTTCGGTGATTTCGGACATTTCGCATTGTCGCAGAACGTTCACAATAGCTTTATCCTCTAAGTCACACCCACTTTCCCAGTAAAACCGAAGAGATCGTAACGATGCGACACGTAGATGCTGAGATCTATTCAAATTGGAATCTGAATAATAATAATAATAATAATAAGAACTAGACCTGCATGCAGGAATGACGGGTTTCACTGGTGCCAAGTTACTCTTAAACATGTCATTTTCGGTGCCAAGTTACACTTGAACATATGTCACTTCCGGTACCAACGAAACCACTAAACAGGTTTCCAAATTAACATTGCACACAAATAAAATGGACGCAGAATCAACCAATCAATCCAGCAATATCAAGTCATTTTATACATTTGTTACTTGTAAATGATCTTGACAAAATTAAATCACTTCCGGTGTTAATGAAAATGTTCAATTAGTCTTATCAAATCAGAAATGGCATACGATATCATATAGAGAAAACTTTATGTAAATCGCATAATAATTGCCACTTTTAAAGACCAAAAAACTTGAAAAGTGACTTGTAGAAAATCTGCTATTTCTCTGCAACCGTACAAGTTAGAAACCATTTTTTTGGTATCTGTATGATCGTATGGGTTCATTCTATTTGTTGATTGGCACCAAATACCATAATTTGAAAACGATTTCAAAACAGACTCATTTGAATAAAATATCTGTTTTGAAGGCTAAAAATTCAGTTTTTGCCAAAATGACGTTACTTCCGGTGATAATGAAAATCTTAAATTACTTGTATGAAATCACAAATGGCATTAGGTATAACATGGTGTAACGTTTATGAAAATCGAATAATAATTGACACTTTTATGGCCCCGAAACCTTCAAAAGTGACCTGTAGAAAACCGTCTATTTCTCGGCAACCGAACAAGTTAGACACAATTTTATGATATCTATATGACCATATGAGTTGTATTTATATGTGAATTTAAACCAAAAGTTAAAATTATTAATACATATTAAGTTATTCATGGTTGAATAAAACATTGATTTAAAAAGTTTAAAATGCAGTTTTTGACCAAATGACGTCACTTCCGGTGTCAATTTTAAATTGTAATCAACTTGATATGACGCTACATGCTTTTTGAATCAAATGATGTCACTTTTATAAAAATCCAATAATAATTGACTATTTTACAGGCAAAATAACGAAAACAGTGACTTGTACAGAACTGCCCATTTCTTGGTAACTGCTTATATTACAAACGAATTTTAACATACATTTTCTTCGTATGGATTATAGCTACAAGTTTATAAAAGTTACGAAGAAATATTTTAAAATCTGAAAAGCCTGAATAGGTTGTAAATAGGCCAATTTTACACCATTTTTAGCCTCTTAATCGAATTTGCTTGAAAATGAAATCGAAATTAAAAAAACTGCTTCCTACAATTTTTGCGCCTTGAAAAGACACACTCTTTGAGTCATATAATTTTTCAAAAAAATAATATTTGTTTTCGAAATAAGAAAATAACTGTCAAAATTGTAGTTTTTGGTAAAATTATGCCACTTCCGGTGCCGACAGATAACATTATTGGTAACAAAAAAAATGACAATTGAGACAACGAAGCATATGAACTTTGTTTTATACAAATCGAACAATAAAAAATTAATCTAGGACTGGAAAACTGAATTAGCCAATGGCGGCCAAGGAAAATTACTGAGACAAAAAATTTTAACATTTTTGCACTAGTCAGATGACTCTTTAATTCTGTGCACAATACGACTAAAAAATATTCATAAATAAAAAAAATTTTAGTAAAATTTTAAATTTTCGAAATTTGGCGCCTAATATCTTCGAAGATTTGCCGAAAATCAAAAATCGAAAGTAGCGTAGCTATGTGCCCTGTCTCAGGCTATGCCAAAATGTATCGAAAGTTAAAATCCAATGATTATTGTTAAAATTACTGCAATATTTTCAAAAACGATAACTTCGGTGATTTCGGACATTTCGCATTGGCACAGAACGCTCAAAATAGCTTTATCCTCTAAGTCACACCCACTTTCCCAGTAAAACCGAAGAAATCATAACGATGCGACACGTAGTTGCTGAGATCTATTCAAATTGGAATCTGAATAATAATAATAATAATAAGAATAATAATTTTAACAAAAACAATAGTGTTTCACACAAGCTACGCAGTGTGAAACCCTAATAATAATTTTAACAAAAACAATAGTGTTTCACACAAGCTACGCAGTGTGAAACCCTAATAATGATAATAATGGATTTGTATTGCACCTCGAATTCAAAACTTATTGTCACATTTTTGCCAGATTCCCATCATATGCACTTAATAGGTATGTCTATAGCATGGATTTGAATGAACACTGTGATTTTGCATCCTTAATACATGACAGTGTGCATAAATTTTATGGCATGAAAATTTTATTCCTCCTGTGACAATAGTACTGTATGTGTGCAACATATCAGAAATTAGCATGTTTTGATATAAAGCATTAAGATTGCATTTAAGAAGTAAGAACTTAAGATTTTTACACTCCAAAATGTTTTTAGCTTGTAATCCCTCTAGAGGTCTAAATGTTTATCAAATTAAAAAAAATGTGAATTTGAGTAAAATCAGATCGAAACTGCCCAACCATATTATGGCCATTCCTAGCAGTATGCAATTAAGATAAAAGTATGTAATACCAGGGCCCTGATTCACAAAATTTTAACTTAAGATAAAATCCAAATTTTAGTAGATACTTCAGTTTTGATTGGCTAAGCACTAAAATCAATCTAATATTATCCAATCATATTACTAAAATTTGGAATTTATCTTAGTTAAAATTTCGTGAATAAGGCCCCAGGGTTGTGGAACCTCTGGAGTGTTTTCATGTGATAACATGATGAAATAATATTTGCAGCTCCGCCCATTGGTTCACAGGTTGCTTTATTGTTTTAATCAAAGTACATGTAGCTGTAAATTGTAAAATAAAAACACATTCAATAGGAAATGGAGTTTTTAATGGTTACCATGGACATTTTTTGTTGTCTTTTACTTTTAGCTCTAAATTCACTGCTTCTGTCATATTTTAGTTAATATTCATGAGTTAGCGGTTGAAAAATCATGAAGTTAATGGAAAGAGAAATTGTACAAAGTTACGTCACAGTCTATAGAAATTCTTTTATTTCTTTGTGGTCATAATGATTAAGAAGATCTGATATAGTACAAGAAATACGATTGAGAGAGAATTGCTATGGTAGTGCTAGTCCAGATGTTTAATGGAGTTACTTCCCTTGAAACTAAAAATCTCATGCTGTTTCTTTTTTTATTGCCGCTTGTCATTATTTTATAAATTGTCTGTGTAGTTATTTATCGAATTTTGTAATTTCAGCGGCAGCATGTCATGGCCTACCAAATGGTTTTCCATATTCTGTAAGAAATACTGATATGAAAGATGTTAAAATTATAACAGTTCCCTGTGTTTAATTAACCAGTTTACATCTAGGCTACGTTAGCACATGTCTATAAATTATAAACATATTTTATTTTGATACATTAAAATATGTATATATACCCGTTATTTATACCTCCAGAATTAACAGGGTAAGGGTTGGCGCAATGTTGTATACTCTGTAGTTACTTCCAACATCTAAATATAAATAAATATCCCATTTATCTTTTGCGAAAATAAAAGCCCTTGAACCAGCTGTGTAACTCGAATGGCTGGGGAGGACATTATCAAATACAGATAGAATTAAAAGACCGACCCTGTGTACCCGGTGGCACACAGGTAAGAGAGAGAAATGGGGCTTAACGTCCATTCGTCACATATATTTTCCATTTCGTGACTTATATATGGTTCAATTTTATTTCAAATTTTCGCTTGTGCGTAGGGGGGGGGGAGTCCTTTAGTAGTGGGAGAAAACCCAGGCGCCCCCCCCCCCTGCAAAATATCCTGGATCCGCACCTGAAACCCACGAGGTTGGACAAGCAACCATACTCCTTACCAGTACAACTGGGAAATTGATACAGCGCACGTGCTAACCATTCTGCCATCCACCCCCTGATTGTAAATTAAGCTCATATTACAGTCTCTCGAAAAATATAAATATACAAATCTATTTACCCCGATTGTTATATATAATAGGACGTGTTTTCCGGTCCGTGGTTTTGTATTTAGGATAATATTTAGATGTTATATCTTTTTTTTAAAGATTAACACAATTACTGAGTTTAATACTAAGCAACGTTTCCACGATATTTGAACATATTTTGTCAATGTATATATATAACTTGTTTTACCAATATTGTATCATAGAAAAGACAGCAGTGTATTTTCATATTGAGAAATTAAATATTTATATTGTATTTTCTGTGTTAGATTGATTTATGAATTATTGTAATTCTCGGATTTCAAATTTATGACTTGGCTACTGCTGGAAGGGTATCCAATTTATTTTATTTTAGATTTATTTGAGTAGAATATTCCCAGGCCAGGATCCAGGATTTTGTCGCGGAGTGGGACAGGCTGCACACATTGGAGAAAAGGGTAATTCGTTGCAACCTTGGATTGCTTAGGCGGAGACAATGCGAAAATCATGTTTATATTATCTATTAAAAAGCAGATATGTGAACTACAACAGTAACAAAGCAAACGAAAATGAAAATCAACTATGTCACTGGGGCTGACGAGGGGGGCACCACCCCCTGGATCCGAATTCGAATTACCATCCTTTTAAATTGGCGAAATTCCACCGTTTCTTTGATTTTATGATTGAATTTTGTGTATTTTTGAACAAAATCGATAAAATTTGCTTATTTGATATGATTATTATCTTGTTTATTTGCGTATCCATGTCGAAGAAGTGTACAGTTTGCGGTTTTATTATCAACATCTTGAAATTCACTTTATTTTGATGTTTTTGTACAAAATAAACTTTAAAAGAAACACAAATTTCGAAAATGTTTTAATTCACGGTTATAATAACGTTGACGTCATGCTATTGTCTTTCGGTGACGTCCGCGCTAAACCTTTATAAACAGATAGCAACGTAATAGTTTTCACTTGTACTTACGTACTTCATATAACTGGATGGATACTGATAAGTAAGTTTTATTTATCTTACTTATTCGCTGTCGCGCGCTTTTAGCTCTATTTCAGAGATGAAATGTATTTTAACGTCCAATACTTCTGACACGCCTGGGCTGATGAAGACGGACATACGTTGTTTTAATATGACGAGCGACAATGGGCCAGTACAGCAACACTACGGCCTAATCTTTTATCAAATTCCAACTGCCAAGGTTTCTTTTACGTGCACACCAAAGTGTACACGGTACCTCGTTTTTTTGGGTTACATTCGAACGACTATATGCGGTCCCTTGACAGCCCCTCTACGCCGCACCACTAACAATGGTCGGGACTGGGAGACGCCGGGAAATCCCGATAAATTTTTAAAAGCTAACGTCTTACTCACTGAGCCACCGCGTTTCCATTTGAGAGATGGAAAATAACATATCCTAAAAAAAGGTAACAAAACATCCGTTAATGTTATTTCCTTTGTCTAAAGATATCCTGTCTGGAATTAACTAAATATTTAATTGTTTTGATTATTGTTTATAACATGTTCACTAAAACCAGCCACTTTCATCATGTGTTTTTTAAAGACGTAATACTTGTTTTCAATACCAAGATCTAAGAAGAAACTTTGTTTAATTTTTCTTAACTTATGTACGCACTAATTGTTTTATTTCAAAATGTTTTTACTATTAAGAATAAACTAAAACTAATATTGATGATGTAAAAATCAATAAGACCGTAAGCTCTAATTTGAAACTTTACTTTAAAGATGTATTCCTTCAAAAATTATTAGGTCATTTATTTGACAAGCAAAGATCGTATTTTTATGAATGACTAGAAAGTCAAAATTAAAGAATCGAATTCAAATATAATCTCCATTATAATTCTTAAGAACGACTTTTGATGCCACTTTCGGTTTGAGAAGTTCATATAGCTAATAAATCTTTGCCCTTTTTTTTATTTACAAAGATGGGACCACAGGTCGCGACCTGGATATTTACCTCTTTAATGTAACGAGAAACCCGAAAGAGTTTTACTTTATGCCCTGTGAAACCGCGGTGGCGTCCTTATTGCGCTGCTTGGGCGACGAAAACGTTCTCGGAGTGCGTCAAGATTGTTATTATGTGGTAAAAGCGTAGTGGAAGCACCATATATCGTGCAGTGGCCTCCATGATCGCCAAGTCACGGCGTTTGTTTTGAACATGTTCACGCCAGGGTTCTGCGATCTGACCTGGAAAGCTATGAGAACACATTTTTTTTTAGCAAGTCTGTAAGTCAATTAAAAATGCATTATGTAAGATTTAGATAAAGAGCTGACAGTTATTAAAGAATATATAATGGAAGGAAATATGTTGAAAATTTCAGTCAAATTACTGCGAAATGTTGCTGAAGTCCCCCAGTACTGCTGCTTTAGTAAGGATTCGTCATACATCTAGGGCATCTGCGGGCCACGGTGGCTAAGTGGATAAGAAGCTGGCTCGCTAGCCTGGAGGTGGGGTGTTCGATCTCTGCATTGGCCGAGAAAGTTCATCCAGATTTCCCGTCAGGGTTCCCCCTTGTCAATGATGCAGGACGGATGACCTTGCCTGTCGTTTGGATTGGACGAAAAATGGAGGTCTCGTGTACACATGGGCGTGCACGTAAAAGATCCATTGACCGTTGGTATTCGATGTAGGCAATAGTGCCGCTGTCCGTGCAAAGTTTCCGTCATAGCACACTGTATGGCGTATGCCTGTCTGTATTAGCCCACTTCGGAGCAGAAGCGTAGGACGTTAACCCCATTTCATTTTATTACAATTTTGGATTCAACGTGATCGATTATAACTAAGACGACAACTCTCATCGCATCTTATATTTATTGTGATTATGTTATCTTATCACATTATAAATTTTAGAGAGATTTAATAAAGTAAGAGGGGTACAATCAATTGTGTATCGATACTTACATTAGATCAACACAAAATTGGTTTTATTTACTAAACTTTCTCCTTGTTGGCCGATTGGCAGGAATGTAATAGCGTTACATATTATTATGTGCCTGGTTGAATATTTGATTTAATGGCTTAATTCGATATTTATAGGGGCATTATTGAACATTAGATAAAGAGCTGGCAGTTATCATTATAATAGTTAGAAACTAAATAATGCAGAGAGAATGTGCTCAAAATTTCAGTCAGATTGCCCCTCTCTGAACAGAGATATTAAGAGTTTGAATTTTAGGCCAAGCCTCGATCACCATTACTAAAGTCGGAACGATAAAAACATAGTCTCGATTATCCATTTCTGGATTAAATCATCAATGATTGTTAAGCAACAAATCGGATTCAGATCCAGTGAAAAAATCCGACACAAAAGATCGCATCATGGGTTGATTAAGGTGTTTTCATGCTAATGAAAAGAGAGACCTGCAATAGTCGATTTAGCACTGGCATAATGTATCTTTAACGCGATTTTGCGTTTTAACCTTATTGCGTAGCGTAACCCACACACATCTGAACGTAATCTGTTATATTATATCTTGTATTGTTTCAATTCAAACCTTGCTTGGAAATGAGTGCAGTTCTTGCAGATATGGGTGCATGTATCACTGGCGTAATTGTTATGGATTGTTCGATGTTTGGTTTTGTTCACAGATGCTAGGTATGGTTTGAGGAAATATGATATATAATTATCAACACTGGTCTATTAATACAATTGATCAATGGCTCTCCAAACAAATAAAAAGTACTTCATAAGAAATGAAATGAAATGAAATAGAGGTTAACGCCCTGAGATTCCTACCTAGCTAATGAAGACGGGCATTCGCCTGATACTGTGTGCTACGAGGGCCAATTTGCCCTGGCCGCGACTCTTTACGAGTTCCGACTGTCAATGGTTCTTTTTGTTCCTTCCAAACAACATAATTATGTTGGTCTTTGCCCGGTCCTCCGTCCTGAAGTAACGCCCCCTTTCCCGAAAACCTTGTGAGCGCAATAGAGACTTCAGTTTATAAATGAATTTTATACGCCCGCATTGGAGTGTGGACGTATTATGCCGCCTACTTGTCGGTCCATCGTTCCGTAAACAAATCTCGTTTGAATGCTATAATGGCTACAGTTTTTGACGTTTTGTTTTCAAATTTGTAGCGAATTATTGGGGCCATGAGGTGGCAGGTTGTTTTCAAGCTTGTGAACACAATAAAGATCAGATTCCTTTATGGCTCGGTCGTTTGGTCAACGTCTGAGTTTTTTTTTTCATATAACCGCAATCTCTGGTTGCCCTTTTAAGTAATTTTTGTATTATTAAATTTCGTGTAAACCCAATTAATATTCAACATTCGAAAACAGAGGCTTGTTTGTAATGGATGGAAGTGTTCTTCAAATTAGACCAGAGGCATGAGGACTTCGAGATAATTATACCTATAATAATAGTTTATTATGAAGCATTATGATCAGTGAAGAAGAATCATGTTGGTTTTCAGCATGAAATGTGGTCGTATATTGTCGTCGCCCCCGTCCGCCCGTCCGTCCGGCGTCCACAATTGCTTGTGGACGCTCTACCGGCCAAAGTTAATACCCGATTGACCTTATATTCATACACAGTGTTTAAGGCCATGAGACGAAGAGGCCGATTGATTTTCAGCGATTTCCAATAATTACTGCCAGAGTTATGACCCTTGATCACTTCAAAAAAATCTTGTGGACGCCCTAGGGGCCAAAGTTAACATCCTATAAGTTAATATCCGATTGACCTTATATTTATATATACACAGTGTTTAAGGTCATGCGACGAAAAAGCCTATTGATTTTCAGCGATTTCCGATAATTAATGCCAGAGTTATGACCCTTGATCATTTCAAAAATCTTGTGGACTCTCTAGAGGCCAAAGTTAATATCCGATTTACCTTAAATAAGAATGACACCCTAGTATAAACCTCAAAGCAGATTTGAAGACGCCTTCCCGTGTATAAAACTGTTTTTTTTTATGATATATTTTGACTAAAATTCAAACTAATTAAGCTATTAGATATTCGCCTCAAACCCCTATCAAAACATTGCATTCGGGAAGAAATACCCAAGATATAAAACATCTATTTTTAGAAACGTTGTTTGTCATGTAAAAATTAAGAGTCCATTATCAGAATGCTCTTGGCGTTACGTTTAAACCCAACAATGGTCCCCACAACCGCTTAACCCTTCGATCAGGAAATAACGACCGTTGCCTAAATCAAACTGGCAGAAAATAAGCCGTGGGGTTGAAAGTTAGTGATACCCTGCCATTTTTGCCAACGGCTTTCCCCTTGGGCGTTTTTCAGGGAATCCAGTATTTTCTGCTTTCCATATATACCAAATTGGCATACTTTTACTGGGAACAACTGCCCTATATACTCTTATGGGAATATATGTTCTACTTTCCTTATGAACCAAATTTCCATTCTCTTATTGGCTGTAACTACATGTACCTTATAAATACTTTTGAGGGAATATACCAAACACTCGAGAAGGGCAAAAGTGAATTGTGAGGACCCAAAGGGGCTCACTTGGTAGACGTTGACTCGCTAACTTGGAGGTCTCGTTTTCGATCCTGCATTGGCAGAGAAAATTCATTGGGATATTCGGGCTCGGATCTCACTTGTCAGTGGTGCATGGTCGTGGAGGGTCTGGTATAGTCGTTGGGATGGTATGAATAACAAAGGTAACTGGCGTACGCGTTACAGATCCCTTGCCAGTAGGAATTCAATATAAGTTTGGGCATATTGCCTCTGTCCATGTAAGAATTCCCTCATAGCACACTGTATGGCGTATGCTTGTTTTCATAAGTCCAATCGGTGCAGTATCGTGTTTAAATCTTTAACTCCACATTTTTACTCCTTTATTTAGCTGTAAACATACAGCTGCTCGAATTGTACAAGTATATACCATTACATATATCTGTTAAAAGGTAACTGAATATACATTATTACAGATGGCGTTAAATTAGATACACAATTGGATCATTTCGGCATATAAAGAGTCTTTTGTGTTGCATCATTGTCATTGTGATTTTATATAAATTAAATTGTAAACGCGTTAAATTGCTTTCAGAAGCAACACCATTCTACTAGATTTTATATTCCATTACACATTACTAAACCAGACATTGATTTCTTTTTTATGTGTAATTTCCCTTGTGTATATACATGTATTTATAAGTTTCGATTATTTTTAATCGAGCAAACCTGGCGCATTCTTTTAGATATTTGACAGTACTCGTGATTGCTATATTTCTCATTTCTTTTGTACAATATTCGAAAACCTTTATTTAGTACGTTAATTTATCATTCTCTATTAATCACCTCAAACATTCTATATTTAGTTTGAGTTTTAAAGTGCTGGTGCCTGTTTATATGTAGGGAGAGGGGTTTCACATAGGCTAAGTCTGTTCCTCAATCCCATTCAGACATCCTGAATAAAATATTGTTTAAAAAAAAAAAAAAAAAAAATATATATACGCAAAAACCGTATCTTTAAAATCATGATAATATTATGGGAACAGCCTCAAATCACGACTGGCTCTTTATGCGGGTCCGTAGCCAGCTCATAAAATTTGGTGGGGCTACGGAATTTTTTTTGAGGAGCTAAGGATGTGGCTTGGTAAGAACACTCCTAAGAAATCATTATTTGTTGGAGGGCTAATTCGATTTTTTGTGGGGGCCCCGTTATATCGCGATTTTAATCTTAAAAAAATAATCGTAATTATAGATTTAAGTGGCAATAAAGGAGCTAACTCGCTAATATTTGGGACCTGGAAATTTAATTTCAAATTAACACAAATTGGTTGCAACGCATAATAATGTAATATGAATGTATATAGACCGATTTACATTCAATCGTTTCGGTTTTTAATGCAATTTCTAACCAGTCATGTTTGGTCCAAAGTACTTCTAGCTGGTCGGTCATTGCGGCTGTGGTTTCGAGCCCTGGTGTGAACGTATGTGGCATGGAGATAGGGGCGCCTTCTCAACCTCGTGGGTTTCCTCCGGGCACTCCGGTTTCCTCCCACTGCTAAATTAAACCATATGTTAGTCCCGAAATGGCCTAGTTTGTGTTGAGTGGACGTTAAACATCATCTCTCTCTCTCTCTCTCTCTCTCTCTGCGAAATAAACCAAAAGTCTCAATCGAATGTCAATCTCTAGCGACTGGTTATTCCAGTTTACACCGATAGTATTTATTGCACATGCTCTCCAGATAAGAATATGGCGTCACCGTTTGACACGTCTTTTGGAATATGGCTAGCCTCGTTTTTCGAGCCCCTTATTACAAATGGCACTGAAGCACATTATGGTACACGATTCTAGTCATTGGGTCAACTGACGGTTGTTCGTAACAAAGGATATGGTTGCCTATCCAGTAGACATTGACCCCCCCCCCTCTCTCTCTCTCTCGATGCAGGTTGTTCGTGTAATCACTAAAACTAATGTCTAGCTTCTTTTAATAAGTTTACATAAAACTTTGGGTTCAGTACATTTTTTAGCTCATAAACACTTCATAAGTTGCCATATCTGATGTTCTATAGCCTGATTTTCTAAAGGTACGTTAACACGAATTTCCAATGTCCGGATACAAATATTTGGATAAGTCGATGTTCTTGATAAAACTGGAAATGTATGTATTTAGTACGCTGTGTAATTTAACATATATTTTTATAATCCATTATCCAACTTCCTTTAAATTGGATTGTATGAACTGGATCTAACGTCGTTTAAATAAACAAAGAGCCATCCACATGATTTGACCTTCTCTGACGGGATTATTCATATATCTATATACTTCCCTGTTAATATTAATCGTGAGGATGCCATGGCGATTTTTTTAATAGGTTTACTCAAAATAAAAGACAATTATTTTAAATCTATATTGTTTGTCACGACATGCTAAGTTGCATTCGACCAGTCGATATATTTATGGTACGCTAAGAATATTCTCAAAGCACATGTACATGTATAGATTTTATGATGTTGTGCGCAATGTGCAAAATGTTACTTGCAAAGTATTACAATACCACATTCAATAAACACGCTTTTTTATTTTTAGAACGTACCTTAATAAAGGTAATATCTTCACAAAATTTTCTCGAAATCTGTCACTGTTAAAAGCGTACAGAAACGGATTGATAGAGGCCTTAAACCACAGGAGCCAGTTAAGGATTTCGTAAAAATCTTCGTCGATGGAGTTTGGACTAAAAGCTATTACAATTGTCGAAACGGTGTACGGTATCCAGCATACCGCCAGAGCTATTACTAAGATGGACAAGGCTTTCGCTGCCTTAAGATCCTTGTGCGATTTATGTTCTTTGTTGAAGTTGGTATTCTTCTTATTACCATAAGTACAAATTTGGTGATTGTTTCCAGAAATCGTTGTAACGGTTGTAATGTTGGTGCCATTGTTAGTCTCTTTGTCCGAATTGTCAGCAGCCCATTTTGACTGTGGTTTCGGTTTAATCGTGGAACCCTCCCTTATTCGTTGTCTTTTCCGGATTTGTAAGTAAACGAGCGTGTTGATAAAGGCGATTGATGTAAAAGGGACGACAAATTCTATTAGCGATGATGCCAAGGTGAAACCAAAATCTGCAAAGAATTCAACGTCACAATCGCCTTCTTCCACTAAACTATGACCAACCCAGTAGTCATAGCCAATGATGGCTGGACCATACAGCAAAAATGCAAACGTCCACGACATTGCCACTTTTATCCGAGCCACGTTTTGAGATTCCTTCATATAGTATTGTGCTCCAGATTTGACGAGAATTAATCTGTCCCAGCTAATTATGATTATCAATAACACTGATTGAAGACACAGAGTAAAATCACATACCATGTATATCTTACAGAAAACTTTCCCAAAAGGCCAGCTCCACACAAGAGCCGTATATACAGCATAAAATGGCATACTAATCAGACCTAGAAGAAAGTCTGTAATGGCCAGATGAAAAATGTATAAGTTATGAGCATTGTGTAGTTTCTTGTCTTTAATGTAGGATATTATTACCAGCAAATTCCCGCCTACAGCCAGAATAATCATAATTGTTATCAGCATCATTGATGGCACAAGTATGGGTAACGGCATAAGCTGACCACCCTCACCATCCCTAGATTCCGTTTCCAGGCAACACTCGTTTTTGCTCATTATCAATTGTTTCTCTTCTCAGGACCTAAAGTATATAAATGAATGGTAAGCAAGGTTGTGTTAAACAAATACTCTATAATAAGATCATATTTCTACATTATGTGGTCGTTGCGACAATTTTACTCCTGAAAAGATAATTATGCCGAGTTAATTGAATCAACGCTCAATGCTATATTAATGTCGTATAGTTTATTTTTTTATATTGGGATTCCAGCACTAATGAGCAATTATTCTCTCGTATAAACAATTTGTATTAGAGTTTAAGATAAATACTTTTATAAGTCAGTGAAAAAACATGTTTAATGGGATATTGCAATCATATCTCTCGCCATGTTCAGTATTTAATACTTTGTCAATAAAAACCCATGAATACAAGGTGTTATGTAACGATCTGCATAATAGCATCGACAAACATCCATCAATTAAAGAATCAATAACCATAAAACATGTTAATTAAAAGAGACACAGGGCTAAACAATAGTTTCCGCTTTTCATACCACCACTTAAATGAAAGTATATATTCATATGCCATAACAGCGAGGAGCCCCGAACTTCT
This sequence comes from Patella caerulea, assembly GCA_036850965.1. Taxonomy (NCBI): domain Eukaryota; kingdom Metazoa; phylum Mollusca; class Gastropoda; family Patellidae; genus Patella; species Patella caerulea. Next base: position 24,253,518 of record JAZGQO010000011.1, read on the forward strand.
GGAGAACCAAAACAAACTATGTTCACACGGTCAATTTCATACAGGCCAGTCACTATGCAAAACAATAATTATCACATTGATCTACACGAGGAAACCCAACTATGGACGTGGAGGGGGTATGAGGGAAGAGATAATAAAATAACCATGTTCACACAGTACAACACAAAGCGAAGCGAGGCTCAAATGATTATACATTTACAGTCGACCGTATAATTCCAGTGTTTACTTTCGAAATTATCTGGTCATATTATAATATTATATACAAACGCGTTTCAGTTTGTTCCTTCCATTCAAATTTACACTGTCATTGTTTACACATTTTGGTAGAATTTCTTTGCTTCTGAAATGACTCACTATCCATGTGTAGAATCCATTACGGACACATGAATCATAAGTAGAGTACACTATTGTAAAGTTTTAATATCAGTTCAAAAATGTTTTGATTTCGTTCGATATTTATAAAGATATGATGAACTGGTCTATTTTGCTACCTATGTAAACAAATCCACCGCCATCTTTATGTTTCGTGAAACCTAATCAATGAACCGGTTTCTAATCCGACTGGATCACAACAGAGATTATCTGGCGTTGATATTTTGATTTTGTTATTAAATCTTAATTAAAGGCTTAGTAGTCAATCTCGAAATCTTAACTAAGTTTAAAGGTAAAATCCAAATTTTAGTAGATACTTCAATTTTGATTGGCTAAGCACTACATCAATGTAATGTAATATTATCCAATCATATTGCAAAAATTCGGATTTTTATCTTAGTTAAAATTTGGTAAAATAGGCCCCTGATTGATTGGATTAAGCCGTGGGCTATTTGATATTTTCAGAAAACTGCAAATCACACCCAGATAATTGATAAGGAAGGTAACGATTTACTGATAACTTACATTCTGATCAGCTGGATCTTGAGTGGCATATAGGCCTACTTAAGATAAAAAAAAAAATCTGTTACTTTAAGTACTTAATACGGGGCTTAACGATTTTCGGAGTGCGCTTATAGCAATATAGTTGTTACGTGGAAAATATGTATTTTTATTTAATAGCCCCACCTCATAGTTAGGTACACTAACTGAAAGCTCCGGGTATATCATACTAAAGTTTCACCATTGTGTTTCTGATTTCGGTCAATGTGGGACAATTAAAATTCGTTAAATAATTTAAGGTCTTTAGACAAAGATAATGTTGCGATTTAATCGTCTCATTTTTCGAAATAAATTTCAATCGTAATGAGATTGACATATTACTACTCGGTCAGCACAGCTGATTACAGAATTGAAGACTTCATGTTTACCTAAACCAAACGCTCCTTCAAACAATACATTGAACACTATGATAAAATTTGAAATATTTATCTCTCTTGAAATACATTCCTGCTTTTATTTTAGAACTCACGTCTACTTCGTTTAGGTTTGCAGCTTCGGCGAATCTTCGAAATAGTTCCCAAATTAAAATGTACGAATTGTTATTATTTTCACGGTTGAATTTTAATAGTCAAGTATAACGTAAATTTGAAAATAATACATTGACTTACCTCTTTTTTTTTTGGATGTTCTGCAGGATAACGTTTAAACTTAAACCGCGTCTTACTCGGTGAACGAGTGCTTTAGTACGAGTCGTCGTCAATAGGTTCCACATTAGATGGTTTGGGATCAATAAAATATATTATCACACAATTTACCACGCATAATCCGGCATTGTAAAATTATCAATGGTGTTTCGGTAACTATGGATTTGTTATTCGATTTAAATAACCATTTTTGAATAGATATCACGATATAATAAAACTTCATGCTATAGACACCCTAACTTCAATTTACCTTTTACACTAATTATAAATTGTTTGTTTACACGAAGCATAGCTCTATTTTAACCGAACGCGGCCAAAGGCCTCAAACATAAAATTTGTTGAGAGAGAGAGAGAGAGAGAGAGAGAGAGAGAGTTTTAACGTTCAATCGACAAAAACTAGGTCATTTCGGGTCTAACATGTTTCTATTTTATTTCAAGGGGTCTTTACTAGTGGGAGGAAATTGGAAGACTCAGAGATACCCCACGAGGCTGGACAGGCGACCCTACTCCTTGTCGCGTACACCCGGAGAATCGTAATCACGCCAATTGACTATTATGCCTATACATGCTCTTCAACGCCATTTATGTTCGACATTAATATAAAACATTATAAATACTGTTTTGAACTTAATATTTCACTGTAGGGCACGATACTAGATCTTTCCGATCTGTGAAATATCTTTCCGTGTTTATAGCCACGGATTATAGATAATCCTAAACCTAACCCTAACCCAAACCCTTCAGAATAGTTTTAGATAAACCTAACCCGAACCCTAACACAAGGGAAAGTATTTCACAGATCGGAAAGATCTAGTATTGTGCCTGTGGAGAGGTTAAGAAGTAGTAGTCTCGGTCACCCAGAACCTCCTTGTCTTCCACGTCCGGAGGGTCTGGAGAAGTTGTCAATGTTTGACGTAAAGTCCATTGCCCATGCGTAACCGGGAATTTAGTTTTTGATGTGGCAAAGTCAAGTAAGAGTTGCGCCCCTTCCCGCCATAAATCAGACAATTCTTGCACTAATATATAAACAAACATGAATCGTGACGACGAATTAGTGTTGGATATTGAACTGGTATGCAATCAAATGGATTATTTGAAATGCCATTCTTAAATTAATTTCATGGGCGCCATCATCTTGTTTAAGGACGAGTTACTTCCCTTAAAAGACTGGATAATCTAGTCAATGGCCGATTTTTCTCAAAATGTTGGCAACACACCCAGACTGATATTCGTAGAATATTTTTCTGTGTGATAGAGACTAAAGAAGTCGTGGATTAAAATTTGAGGATTTTATCTTGGGCGCGAGAAGACATATCTTGAAATTTGAATACCGTGAGCACTGAGCACCGGGTGCAAGCATTTAAAATGAAATCAAGAGTCAAACAGATTTATGTATTGGGCCGAGATCTATCAGCCGAGCTTATCTTCTTTAATTTGTAAGAGGACATTTTATATCAAATAAGATAATAAAAAAAGTATAATTTTAAACAAGAAATCAATAACAAGATCGACTAACAATGGAATGATTAAAGAAAGCAAACATTTATTTAACATAATCGCTTTGTCTGTTATCGATCGTATTTTACGTATCTGAACGTATGAATTTAGGCGATCAGCCATGTTAGGTGGGATGTAAGTATGAAACTTAAAGACCAAATATACTGACCCAAAAATTTTCTCCCTACGTGTAGATAACACTTACTTTATCCATTTTACGGCAAGTTCAAACTAATCTGATTAAAAATAACTCAAAAACGGTTTTCAAATTTTCAATTACAACCTTAATCCAATTGATTGGCTGGTGACGTCACAGGTACTAATATCACTGTGGGTACCATATAACACTATCAATACACACTATTAGTTGTCAAGCGTCTATTGACGGTCCAATCACCACGTGACTTCCCAAATCACAAAATTATTGTCTTACATTGTTATAGTTTAGACATTTGCGATTGGAATATTTTAGAGTGATTTTAAAATACTGCATCATGCCGTAGATCCATTCAACGTCATTTGTTTTAATAGGCCGCGTGACAAACGAAGACGACACATGCAATTAGCGTAATTTGGATAACCCAGTAATACATGATATCCCAACCTTTTATCTATAAGTACAGAAATACAAATGATGCCAGTCATTTGTCGATATATTCATTATTAATAACCATTTCTGTACACAAAAAATCAACTTTTATCGTAACTCCATTTGAAATTCACCGCGAATATGTCATTGTCCGATGACTATATGAACAATAGATCGCCCTCATTTCTCAGCCAATCAACGCCGGGAATCTTATCACCATTTACGGTTCGATGCACGATGGTAGAGAGTATTAAAATCGCTGCCGTGAGAGAAGAGAACGACCGTACATTATGAAACAAATTCTAAATTGGATCTTGAATTATAATTATTCCGTAGTCAATTGTTTTATTTCATTAGCGGGGAATTAGTCAGGCGTTAATGAATACACACGCCGACAGTATATAGCTTCACGGCCGAGTAGCGCTCTCGAGGAATTTCAGTGCCTGCGCGTCCCGGGCCTGGAATTCTTTGGGCTGACCGAATTCCCGTCTCTGAGTAGGAGAGAGAAGCGGGAGAAGGGACGAGCTGGGCTGCCGTTCCTTGAGACGGCTGATGCGTGGCCTCGCGGCCCAGTCTCGGTGGGAATTCCTGGGGCCGAGTAGCTGGACTTCCGTTCCTCGAAACAGCCGAGTGCCCGTCTCGGAGGTGGAGAGAGAAGCGGGGAAAGAGACGATCAGGGCGCACGTTCCTCGAGACGGCCGATGCCAAACTGATCCCGCTTGGCTGCTGCAATCACTGATAAGCATGACATCGACGAGACTTAATGAGTTCGGCATATTAACTTTTTTATACGCCCACATTTTCGTGTGGACGTATATTCTCGTCGCCCCTGTTCGTCCGTCCGTCCATAATTGTTTGTGAACAGTCTACAGGTTCGGCATATTAACTTTTTTATACGCCCACATTTTCGTGTGGACGTATATTCTCGTCGCCCCTGTTCGTCCGTCCGTCCATAATTGTTTGTGAACAGTCTACAGGTCACAATTTTTATCCGATTTCAATGAAACTTAAAATATAAGTTTACATTATCAGCCCAAGATCGTTTGCTTTCGATATTGGCATGTATCGGACTGTAACTTCATGGGTTATGGCCCCTGATTGTACGAAAAATCACATTTTAGCTTGTGAACAGTGTAGAGGTCACAATTTTGAACCGATTTAGATGAAACTTGAAATGCATGTTTATAACCCAAAGATCTGTCGATATTTGCGCCCATCGGATCGTAACTTCCTGAATTATGGCCCCTGATTGTCCGAAAAGTCGCCCTTTTTAGTTTGTGGTCCCTCTGGAGGTCAAAATTGTTATCCGTTTGATTATATCACCGTTACATGGTTATGGAGGTTGAGTTCAAATTTCGTAAAAATCGGACCAAAATTGACAGACTAAATGGCCACCGTTTGTACGCGAATGGTGTGAAAATATGTTATATCAAGGTGGTGGACCCTATAGAGGTCATACAATACTATGCATTGAGAGGAAAATAGCCGACAACCCGACAAAACGACATTTTAACCCGACATCACGACATTTTAACCCGACAATACGACATTTTTACGCGACATTACGACATTTTTAATGTCGTGATGTCAGGTGAAAATGTCGTATTATGGTGTGGTATGTCATATCAGCCACTATACTATACTCTGTTGAATGTAAAATTCCCATCTTAGCTAAATATGCTGGACTCATCAGCGTTTAAAGAAAGCGTCGCTATTTGTAGTAGTAAAGTAAGTAAATATGATGTAACAAACTGTCTACTGACGACGAATTTCGTTGTTATATACAACCAGCGACTGCCAGGCAGGATACGCCCACATTTTCGAGAGATGGATAGAGAACAAGCTAAAATTAAAGTAATTTTCCAGCAATCAGGGGGCCATAATTCAGTAAGTTACGATCCGATATGTGCAAATATCGATAGGAACCAATATTGTTGGGTTATAAACATGCATTTCAAGTTTGATCAAAATCGGATTAAAACTGCGACTTCTACAGGGTCCACAACCTTGATATACCATATTTTTACACTATTCGCGTAGAAGCGGCGGCCATTTTGTCCGGCAATTTTGGTCCGATTTTCACTTGGTCTGAATTCAACCTTTATTACGATGTAACGTTGATATAAACAAACGTTTTTTTTTTAAATCGGATAATAATTGTGACCTCCAGAGGGACCACAAGCTGAAAAGGGCGGATAATCAGGGACCATAATTCAGGACGTTACGGTCGGATGGGCGCAAGTAACGAAATGAACCAATATCTTTAGGTGATAAACATACATGTCAGGTTTCATCAAAATCGGATTAAAATTGTGACTTCTGCGGGGTCCACAACTATGATCTAACATATTTTTACACTATTCGTGTACAAACGGCGGCCATTTGTCCGGCAACTTTGGTCCGATTTTCACGAAATTCGAATTCAACCTTCATTACGGTGTAACATTGATATAAACAAACGGTTTTTGAAATCGGGTAATAATTGTGACCTCAAGAGGGACCACAAGCTGAAAAGGGCGGTTTTTCGGACAATCAGGGGCCATAATTCAGGAAGTTACGCTCCGATGGGCACAAATAACGAAAGGAACCAATATCTTCGGTGATAAACATGCATGTCATCAAAATCGGATTAAAATTGTGACTCCAATAGGGTCCACAACCTTGATATACCACATTTATTAGTGTTGCAGAGAGGAGGAAGCATGAATAAATGTGAGGATTGTACTAAATCATTGATTGGCTCAAAACTTTGTGACAATACAAACAGCTATAGATAACATAAAAGTCATATATGTATACACATATGCTATGTATTCATGTCTAAGTTTTAAAATCAGAGTTTAATCATAAATCATCTCAAGTCTTCTAGTAATTGACAACCAGTTATTAGTTTTCAGAAATAGAGAGCAATATCGACTAAACGGGACCACAATATTAAGGCCGGTGAATCTGTTTGCGAAATATGATAATTTTTATATTGATTACCAATAGCATAAAGAAGTATTTTTCCCTTATTTCTTCCAAACAAGTGCAAAGCCGTGGGATATTTGATGACTAGTCATCTTGTTTGTTACTCTTTTCCTCAATTTTACTTTGATTTGATTTTGAGTAACCCATTTATTTTTATCATTTGTTTGTTTTTTTTCCTGACAAAATTAAAATGAAATACATAAATCACTTTGTAGAACTGAAATGACTGACAAAGCGAGATATAAACAGTTTGCTTTCGGGGCAAAAAAAAACAACACACGTTCCTTTAATTAAGTAAATCAAACGCAAAATCTTTTCGATGTATTTGCCAAGCCCCAAAATCTCTATTACTACCTGGAACAATCTGATTAAAACAAATATTTCGTTTCGTTTTTGATAGTTAAAAATTTCGTTTAAAAACTGATATTTACTTTACACACTAGGATCTGGGAGAGTTGTAATATAACCCGCGTTCTTGTTGATGTGGGGGTGGGGCGGATAGCCAATGAAACGGTCTATTACGGCGAGTTCTTGGCGTACGGTGAGTATCACACTAGAAATATCAGTGCAGATTGGTTAATCAATTTTTAATATCTGACGTCATTGGTTTAAAAGCCGCTTGCGATCTTGCACTACAATCAGGCAGATCTTCTTGCAGTGGTAATTGGAAGTTAGTATTTTTTAAAATTGTCTGAAACTGAAGCAAAGCCTATAGGCTTTTTCAAGAACGAGAATCACCGTTTTCAAACGACCCGATATTTCATGTCATGTTATGACAGTCTTTATTTTATTTTATAGAAATTAGATGAGCTACTTTATTTTCAATAATGACCGAAAGCTTTTTGTATACATTACATTATTGTCAATAAATCTTTCTGTAGAACTGCAAACAGCAATATTATAACACGTTTTGATTTCTGCTCTTTAATTTGTTAATCGATGAACGTAGATCAAATTTCAGATAAACATTATTTATTAAAATAACACATTTAGTCTATCATCATTATTTGACTGATGCATTAAAATATTAGGTTTAATTTTCACTGAGACGAAACCAACATATTATTCATTACTCATGACAGGGCCATGTTTAATAACAACCATTTTGCTTCTATATTGTGTGAAATGGCATCGATGATGTTGGGCGAAAGCGTGGCGTAAGTCATCTGTGTGATGTATTGATTGGTTCAATAGCATGGCACGGACGCGCATTCCCCAAAAAGTTATTTCTGGTAACACATCCTTGAATAACTTGTACATCAGCTGTTATGTAATAACGGTGTTCTCTACTACACTGCCTGGTTTCTTTTCCTCAACCAGTTATGTATACCCCGACTCCTGGTACATGATAATCTGCAATATAAGACTTGATCTCGCTTCAATTCCATACATCTTATCAAGCACTTCAAGTAATACCCTGTATATTTCAGCACTAATTTCGATTGACTACCGACCCAGCTTGCGAGCTCATTGAACTCTTCGATCATAGCGAATGCCTAATCTCGCACTTTCCTTAAAAATGTCTACCTGTGATAATCTAGCATAGATCAAGCTTCGTTCAATATCAAGGTTTCCGTGATTGATTTGAATCTGTTTGGGTCGCAACCTCTGATTGGACGCCAATGTTCGCGTATTTGCGTTAAAAGGGAGATAACGTAACTATACGTTCGGGAATTGCAGACCATTCTAGCAACGTCTTGATGTTGTAAAACTCGCGGTGGTTGCTTCAGCAACATGGGCGTAAGTGTATGCGATTGTGTTTGTATGTGTGGAAGTAAGTGGAGACAACTGTTTGTTTGGCTTCAAATACCAAGGAATACTGGATAAAACATCTTCAGGGATAAACACATTTTTCTTCATATGTTCGAGCATAGACAAGTACATGAGACCAGACTGAACTAAATAGAGAAAAAGACATGGGATTTAATAGTCTCTATGATCCAAACAAATATTCTACGAATATTAGTCTGGATGGGTGCTCAAAATTTGACGGAAAGTAGGTCATTGTCTGGATAATGCAGTCTTTTATGTTATCACGTACTGAACCTACCAAAACACCACGCTTGTGAACAATGACACTCTCTAAAATTTTGTTTGTAAAGGTTTTAATTGAAATGAATGGTAATTTTCTCTCGTCAAGAATCATACGTATGGCTTCTCTCACAATCTTCTTAATTCTTAATCGCGATTCATGGTTATTCCTTATATTTATTTTGTTTCTAATAATAAATGTGCTAAGTGAATTGTGGGATACATTTCGAGACTTTAGCCAAAAGGCTCCATTGCACATGCGTATGTGGTAGATTATCCAGCAATTTTCGTCAAAAATTGACAACGGACCCAGACCCTCCGTACGTTAGGGGTTTAACGTCCACTCGACACAAACTAGGTCATTTTGGAACTAACAAATGGTTCAATTTCATTCCAGTAATTCACATGCGCGTAGGGGTCTGCAGCCGTAGGACGAAATAGGAGAAAACCCACGAAGTTGGACAGGCGACTCTACTCCTTGTCACGTACAACCGGGGAATCGAAAATACGCCAGTTAACTCAATGACAGACCTTATGAAACAGCGCGTACGTGCTAATCATTCGGCCATCCACCCCCTTAAACTAAATAAATATGTACTCTCGGCTTTCTATTTCTGTTTTTTGGCGCTTGCCGGTAGGACTAGTATGTTTAGTCACCGAAAACAACAGAGGTCCACACATGCCCACACCACTGTCTGGACAAACCGATGTCCTACATCACTTTGCCAACGTAAACCTAAACATATAAAATACCCATAACTCAACATGACCAGAGTTTTGGGCTGACGAGGAATGGAACCCCGTGCCTTGTGAACAACTGAACATGGCCTTTATTTTATTACGTATGAGCGTAAAATAGATTTCCAACGTCATAAAACACGTCTACTATTTAAAATGTACGATTTACTCTCTTTATTCTCTGCGAGTAAAGGTGTGACGATATTATTACTAAAATGATTATTTTCATTTTACTTATCTTAACAGATATAGATGTGGTTGGTAAGTATATAAAATAATATTATTCTTTTCATGTTAAGAACTTGTTATTTCCCAACTTAAATCTAATGAAATAAATAAATGTACGATTTGACTTCCTTTTTCAGATACCACTGAGACAACAAACGTTTGCACCGAAGCAAATGGTAACGGTGATTGTTTTGAAGTCGCAAAATTTCCAAATGTATCAATAGACGACTGTCGTTGCTGGCTGCATGGTTTTGATATATGTGCTGATTTTCTATTTAACACAAAGTTAAATATAGAATCTAATGCCACAATTTTACAGTTAGAAGGGTATATTGTAGGTTCCAAGGATGTTAGAATTCTACTAGAATATTTATTAAGATACAGTAACTGTAAGCCTGTGCCAACTGAAAATGGCACCAAAGACATCACACTTATAGATATGTGTCCCAGTGAATTCGATTTCAATCCAGATTTCAAACTACTTTGTGAAACATCTACAAATGGCGAGCTCTTGCCGATTGACTACTTCATGGTCACATTTCAGAATGTTTATTGTGCTTTTTGCCACGGATTACCAGAATCCGAGGGGTTGGAGACTCTCAATCCGTGGACCACTTCCATGCATTGTACAAATATCAGTGAATATAAATGGAAAGATATAGAAGTTGGAATAAATAAAGGAACATGTCGACGAGTTTTCGACCAACCACAAATTACTGTAGTATACAGCCTAAACAAAACGGACATCCTGGAGAATGGCTGTCGTAATTGTCTGCCAAATTTTCAAAATAGTGATGATTACTCATCGGATGAGTCTTGTGTACTCTGTAGGTTTAGTCTTCTTCTTGTTTCAGCGGGAATTGATAATATTAACATTACACCACCGGGAGTACCATTCCATGTTCTTTTTGAGTTACCTAAAGAACCCGAAGTTAATATAAAAATCAATGGAGAATTATTTAAAGCGAGTGATATTTGTTTAGATAACGAGAACTTCGATATATTATTTCAGAAATGTAGAGAATTTGTTTGCCCGTTCGGTCAGTATGCCAAATTAGGTGTATGCCATGACAATGAAACAATGTTCCTCCCCGCTATTTCACAACCGTTACCAACAGCTTCTGATACTATATTCATTACATTCCCACAACAACTTTTTGACAGTTTATTCCTCGAAATTGTTAAACTGGATAATATTATTGTTAATATTACTTATGGGGTTAACTATGAGAGTATCAAGCTAGTGCTCAACTCTACGGGGATGCTGGTGACACATCTGTTAGAACACGTGGGGAACATGGAAATGTATTTCAATGGATTTTCAATGTTACGAGTTACTAATTACCATGACAACACAACGTTACACTTATTATGTCAACAGGGTTCCTTTGATTGTTTTAATGAGTCAGGTGTATATTTTGTTAAAGAAACCATGTATGCTAAAGTATATGATGTTGAGCAAAACCGAACGAGGATGTATCCGGTTGACAACATATTGTTTGATATGACTATTGATCCTATTGAATCCATATTTACTTTCACTAAAATCTGTGTTTGTGCCTCTCCAGAAGTGGATGATGTGTTAAAATGCACTTTTCCATTACGAAAATATAACGCGGAAGAATACATTATAGACGATGGGACTCTGAAGATATTAGGTTACGGGATGGAGTTCAACCAATCCGAGTTCTACATCAAAGATGGTACAGCCTTTGTTTGCTATGACCCGAATGAGACCCATTCATTTTTTGATCTCAATAATGTTCAACAGTACGTTTCTTGGGTATGTTCTGGGATTTCAATTTTCTGCTTGATTTTAACTGTAATTGTGTATGCCTATGTTCCGAAGTTGTGCAAATTGCCTGGTAAGCTCACTATTGGTGTATCCGTCTCATTAATATTTGGTCATGGAATGCTTTTTTTCCCTTATTTGGGGGTTCATGTTTGCAAATACATTGCTGCCTTGACACACTGCAGTTGGCTTTCGGCATTTCTGTGGATGAGCTCGCAGGCTATTAACATGCTAATCACATTTCATGACAAATTCATTGCTTGCCCCGAGAGCGCATTCAAAAAGTATTTATTGGTTTGTCTACTTCTTCCAATTTCTATTGTCACTGTTTGTTTCACCATGGATGCCATTCCTGGTGACCATATTCGTGTCAAATATGGTCTGACATCTTGTAGCTGGATGGCTGATAGAAATGGATATATCTTTGCCTTCTTTGTACCAGTTGGTTTAAGTCAGGCGACCAACATCGTTTGTTTTGCTCTCACGTTGTATTCCATTGAGAAGTCGGTGTCTATGTCTGAAAATGTGGTGAGCAGATTGCGCGACAAGAGAAGATGTCTAATGTACGTCAAATTATCGTCAATTATGGGATTTACGTGGATGTTTGGCTTTCTTGCATCCTTCTTAAATATCGGATTATTGTGGTATGGTTTTATATTACTGAACGGTCTCCAAGGTGTATTTATTTTCTTTTCATTTTGTTTCAACACCAACATACGTCAGTTTTTAGCTGGACGTATATCTACCACTAGATTTGGTATATTATGTTTGCCGAAAGCAAAAGCGCAAACCAGGCCGACTTCTAAATCAATAGAAGATAATCGTTCATAAACCCAAACAAGGTGTGTACAGACGGAAACCAATATAATTCAGTAAAGAATTTATTTGAATAATTTTGAAATGATTTCACGCAAAATCTGCCTATTGTAGGTCTTTCTTTAGGCCTAAAATGTTATAAAAACTATTAATTAAATAATTAATTTATCGAGACTATAATCTAATCAACTAAAGGTGTCGAGGCTAGCGTGAGATTTTTGTTGGATTGTAGTTCGATTTGCTGCAATATTTTCCTTCGTGATTTACCGATTAAATGGATAACTGAGACTACTAGTTTTGTCTTACCGACTTTAGTAATGATGACCGAGGCTAAGCGGAATTTTCATTCGCTTAGTTCTAAGTTCATAGTGGATCAATTTGACTGAAAATTTCAGCAAATTGCCTTTACATTAGCTAGTTCTTAACTATTTTAGTGAGAACTGTCAACTCTTTATCTAATCTCTGATAATGTATCTTTAATATAATCACATTTGACACAATCTAATGCTGACATTCTAGATCGGTTTAACACAAATTATGATGAGAAATGAAATGAAACGGACATGCGCCATGCATTATAATGGGTGAAATTTTGGCAGGACAGCGTCGCTATGACTTACTCTTATTTTGAATTCCAACTATCAAGGGTTCCTTTAAGTGCATGCAAATGCGTACGCGGGACCTCGTTGATCGTTTTGCCGAAATTTGCCGATCGTTTGATTGACAGACGATAACTCTACCCATGTATTTTCGATTATCAAGTAATATTCTCAATCACTCGGCAAACCTTGTAAGATTTCGGACAATCTAAACTCGGCTGTATGATGAATTCCGCCATATTGGAACTACTTTAAAGGTCCCGGATGTAACATGACGATATGACACTTCTATTCTGAGCTGAAGGAATGGATAAAAAATAATATATTCTACTTTCATAGCGTTAAGTTTTCCTGTTAAAGTAAACCGGTAGCCGCATCGCAAATGTATGGGCGTAGGTACATATCACTTACTGTCATACATCCGAGACTAGATGTAGTTTACGGAATCAGTCGAGATTAGCCGAGTGATTCTCAATGACTACGGTATCCTCGATTGGCAGGCCTTTCATCGGCAATCTCCGGCAGTGACGTCAATCTGTAGACGTTAGCTGGTACGACGATTTGACTTAATTATTAAATGGACGACTGTTTTTTTTTGTCCTGTATCCAAGCCACCCGAGAGTCTACCGAGTTAATTTTGAGCTTGCTATGTAAATAATGGTCTAAGTAATAATTTCTTTATAACATCTGAAGCCTACAGAGAGACTTGCAATAGGCAGATTTATGTTGTAGTTAAACGCCTTCGACTCGGCCAATGAAGTCGCATAAAATAGCAAAGACGGCTTTCGATGTTGTTATAAAACCCTTTTAGACCATAATATTGTTCTTTAAGAGTAGATATTGACCGTCGCAGAGAAAATGCAAATTTAGAAAGAGTGAAAGTAGAACAAATATTGATTCCCCCGCCGCTTTTCTATATTTAATTTTTATATTCGTGTTGATGAACAGCGTCAAAGCAAACAACAAATGCATTAAAATTAGTTTACAGCCATAGAAACAACAGATAAAAAATAATTCTTTTACTTGTATTAATACGAGTCGTTAAACAAATAACATTGACACGATATAACATGTATACATGTGTATGAAAGATACGAGATAAGTTGGCATTGCAGCTTTTCGGGAGGATGCAAGTCCTATCGATGCAGCTGCAGACGTCATGGACACTGGAAATTGTGACAATTGAAACAACACTCAATAGGTCGATACTGAGGTGGAGGATGACACTCAAAACTGAACGCTCTGAACTTATTCTATGGACAGGAGCGTTTGTGCATAAGGTGATAGTGGACAGCTGAAGGTCATGAATTCGATTTCGTAATGATTGAACAGCTAATTGACATTCAATGTTCTCTTAATTTGTTCTTCGTCCCCCAAAACCTGGGCATAGACATCAAAAGAATCAAATTTGAGTCAATATATAGACTTTCGGTCATTTGGAGGTGTTGGCGGCCATTTTTGACAAAATATGTCAACATCATTTTTAATGATCTTAATGTGTTCTCTGCCCCGAAAAAACTAGGAAAAGACATCAAGATAATCAAATTTGAGTTGATAGTAACATAGTTATGGTCGTTTTAAGGCGTTTCGGTGGTCACTTTTGACGCCATTTTGAAAAAAACATATTTCCGGGGGGTCCTACTTTGGTAAACTTTTAGTATGTTATAAAGTACACTAAACCCTGTCATAATCAGTTGAGAAACCTATTGTTGTAATTTTTTGGACCTGACTAATAAAGAAAAACACAGCCATGAACTTACAAGTTGACACCAGTGAATACTCAATTAAGTTCATATGGTTTTTCGCATTTTCTTGGTGTGCCATTCGAAATTTCGCGGCACACTTGGGAAGTTTTTGCGGCACACCTGCGTGCCACGGCACACTGGTTTAGAACTACTGCTTTAGATTCTAAGTGGATATATTGCTTTTACATGATATACAATATGTTTGTTTTTTCGGGTAATTAAAAATAAGCTGTATAAGCGACCTAGAATGGATCTTATTCTATATTCTGCCACAATTGGTCGTATCTCTACGTAAAGCTAAACCGGTTTCTAGTTTTTTAATTTGTACAGCTTGATGAAAATCCAAACCTTGTTTTGTTATGATAAACCCGACCCAATTAAGATAAACAATTCAGTAACAATGAAAAGACTTTCAGTCTAAAGCAATTTGAAATTTTGTATTGTCACTCTTTATTTTCATTGTTTAGTTGCCATTAATCGGCGTACTTTGGTAAATAGGCTTCTGTGTGTAACTTCGGTGTTTCACGGCTCTATCTTTAACAAACCCTGTGGATTGTATAACCTACATATTTAACTACACATTCTTTGATGAAATTCTCGTAGATTTAGAATTAATAATAATACATGAGTATAGATTTGTATAAATACCCTGTAAACAGCCATGTTTCTATCATTATTCACAAACAGTTCTTTTAAAATGTGTTTTGACATTAATATGGGGCAGAATTGTAAAATTTAGTGAGGGTGGGTTAGGAAAATGTGTAAGATTCTTCTTGACCAAGAGCATTCTAGTCGAGAATCTAGTGCCTTTAAAACTTGACTACTGCTCCACCCCACCCCACAGATTTATGTACTATGACCCCTTCCTTTGTTGTCTAAAACTAATATATAATTTGGAATTTTACCGTTTTCAATGTGTGAAATAAACGTGCAATCAAAGTCGTTGTTTGTGTTTAGTTTAAAGCTGGGCAATGTTTCTCAAAATCTTGACTAAAGATAAAATCTAAATTTTAGTAGATACTTCAATTTAGATTGGCTAAGCACTAAAACCAATTTAATATTATCCAATCAAATGTCTATAATTTGGATTTTTATCTTAGTTAAAATTTCGTGAAACGGTCCCCGGGTTCTTAATATTGGCAAGATGCTTCTACATGTAAAGGTTTGTGTTTGTGATTTAATAATTACTCAATTTAACCAATGATTTGGCTTTTGCATAATGTATGGTTAAATGACTATACGAAGAATATTAGTTAGAAAGGCCCTTTCCGGGGGAGGGGGTAAGTAGCCATTGCGGGATTGGCTTCTGATACTTGAGCTTTTAGGGCAGTGTGTCTGTTCTTACATTCAATCAAATCTATCCCAAGTACAGCAACATGGCAGCCCTTCCTTTAACTGAGGCCGTCCCTCATCTGTCACACAATTACATTTTCTGTTATATTCTTCTATGCACTGGTTAATTGGGTATAATAAAATTGTGAGTCATGCCGAAACGTTATATATAAACATATTTGGTCTAATTTGGAGCGTAATGATATTGTTACGCAGTTAGCTATTGACTAGTCATAATTTGGAACAGAAATTTGCTCCCATTACAGCATTGTTAAGTGGGATTTATAGCTCTATTCAAACGAAACACTGCAAGGAGTATGGTAAGCCACCTAAGGTAGACATTTAAGTTCCTATATTCACGGTCTGGAATAGCAGGAAAACACGTTTGCGGCAGTCAAATTTTCAAAATTTGCTTCCGACGGCCTCGTCTCCATGGACTACAAACAATTGATTGGTTGATTGGAATTCGACTCAGCCACCTAAGTTAGGCTCTACAGACCACCTACTGTATTTAGGGACTGGAATAGCAAGAAAAAGCGTTTGAGGTTGTCAAAGAGTCGTTTTTTTGCTATAGACCAAGGTTCGTCCAGTATCCATGAAAACACGAAAAAATGTTGAGTTTTGTCGGAAATTCTAAAGACCAAGGTTCGTCCAGTATCCATGAAAACGCGAAAAAATGTTGAGTTTTGTCGGAAATTCTAAAAGTTCATGCTAAAAATTGTGTCTTTCATGTTAAATATGAGAACTTCACGGCAAGATAACGACATCATCATTGATAGAAATAGACCAGTTGGCATTGAATTCTACTTGGTGTTTCTAATTTAGAATATTGTGAAAACTATTGAGTTACAGGTTTAGCTCCTTTGAACTCGCTAAGTTATGTTAAAGGTTTTTAGACCTAAGGTGCGAGATATTTGAATTTTCTATTGTAAGGCAACAACCCGACAATTTCGCCCCACCACATTAAAAATACTTACAAATTAGTCACATATATTTTCCTATAAAAATCACAGAATTATCACAAAGGCTCTTTCTCTCAACAGTTAAAATCTTAATGATAAAACAATCCTTTTACGTCATAATTAGGTGAAGTATTGTAACGTCTTAATTTATAAACCAACTGACATCTTATAGGGACTATACTTGTAGTAAGTGTTGTTTTTTGGAGAGGGAGGGAGAGAGAGAGAGAGAGAGAGAGAGAGATGGGGTTTAACGTCGACTCGACACAAACTAGGTCATTTCGGGACTAACATATGCCTCATACGCTCACCCCAGTGATCGGAAGTTTTTTTTTTTTTTTTTTTTTTTTTTTTTAAGTCAAACGTTTATAGAGTCATATATTGCAATATCGTATAGGCTTCCGATACATTGATACACTTTTCGATGCTTCACACGCCAAATTCTCAACACTTATTATATATATTGTCACGTTACATGGAAAAAAATAATTCTGTTACAAATAGTTAAGTTTAAGGGTGGATCGCTATAATAGTAAGTTTTGAGATGGCATTTAGTCACGTGCGTGATCTAATTCTAAATTGGCGGCGATTTGGAAAAACAAAAGACATCGCGAAGCGTTAGATTTGATCTTGGTTTTACCTTTATATTAATGGAAATTTGTTTCAGTTGGGTGTCATTTTAATTGGAAATCAAATCAATACAAAACTTGAATTAGTTCAGCTCTGAATGTAGGTCTAATTACATTCGCCCTGTACATTCAGGAACTTTCCTATGGAATCATTGTTGAAAATAAAATCGCTTCCCAGTCAATTTAGTGGATAACTTTTTACTGCTAAACGGTCGCGTGTCAGTCCCTGCAAACTCCCAAACAATGGAACTGAACATCTTAGACAGAAAATAAAACCTTGCTTACCGGTACCTCGCTAGAACCAAATTGAACGACACAACACCCTGTTTTTAAAAATACATTCCCATCTTCTAACCGACTTCATTGAAATCTAAATATAGGGTAACGCACACATTTACGAACTTGGACATATAAGATGAAATGAAATAACCAGGGTCTAAGGCACCAGTTCAGACTGTGTCCGTTCTGCTAAGGAATTTACTATCATTATTCATTCGTACTGAACACTTAGGCTTTATGAAAGAAATTAAATGAAATAGTTTTTCTGTACCAATTTAAAATTAAGATGTGGGATCGCTGAACAGCAACTTTCCTGCCTATGCCTATGTACTCTTCTTTAAAGTAGCTAAGTCTCTAACTCAATATCATCGAAAATCTTCAACTTTGAAAACACAATTTTTATTTGGGCAATTTAAATCAACATTGATGCTTGGTATCTTAGCGGAAAAAATGGGCTTCTGATATCCAATATTTAAGACAAAATAAACATTTTACAATTGGTACACGAATCGTGTACTATACGGTAATGCATTTCAGCCACAGTTCTAGCAAGAGACTCGGGGGAACAAGGCTAGACACATTGCACCAAATCAAACAAGGTATGTAGAGTGGAATAATAACCAGATGCTAGAAATTAGCATTCTTTTGAAAATGCTGGCTCATTTCGCAGAACTGATTTGAAAATAGTGTAAAAACGGAAACAATTGAATGTAAATCAGTTTATATACATTCAAATTACAGTATTATATGCATTGCGACCCACTTCCTTTCAATTTCTAGGTCCCAAGTGTTAGTGATTTAGCTCCTTTAAATTATATCTGCTACCCAAACAACTACAGAATCTTTCTTTAGAGACTGTTGGTTCTGCACCACTGATGAGGGAAAACAATACTGGAAAATACTGAGAATGTTTCTCATATGACACTGAGATCTATTCAAGCCCCCCTTCTTAGTGAACTAGTGACATACCAGCTGAGCTGATGTGGCTCACCATACTCAATGAAAATATCAAATTTCCTTTTCCTTTTTAATGATTAATGATAATATGTATTATTTACCAGAACATCTATCTGAAGATCCCAAATTACAAGTAGTGGTATAAAATGCAATATGGCCTACATCAATCTTTATTACGTGTATCAATTTTGCACAATGTCAATACTTATGATCATATATAACGTACATATATAAGCTTTTATTTCACATAACAGTAACATATCTGATCTTCTGATTCTACTTTTGGACAAAATAAAATGTTGAAAAACTTAAAAAAAAAAAAAAAAAAGTAATGCAGGCAAGTGATACAGTCATATAGGCCAGCTATTATTGAATTTCATTTTGGTTGTTGTTGAATGTTGGTGTATTAACAAATTTTAATCATTATTTTTTTTTATTTAAAACACCAAATCAGTTAAGCTATCAGTTAAGCTGATACCTCACTAAATGACACACACGCAGAATACAATTAGATTAGATACCGGTGGCGGTACTGTTTAGTCAGAAATTTGTATAGCCATTTTTGTTTTTATTCCATCAATTTACCATGCTTCTATCTGACCATATATTAAGCAAAAAAATTGTCTGCTTCTCTACAGCTCGTTTCACAGATTCATTCCATTGGCCCTATTTTAGACCTACTACATTATGATTAAGAAAATTCTGAACTTGAGCTTGTGGGTAGAGTTGTGCTTTCTAGTCTATTAACAACAAAATTTGTTGTATCAATGAAACGTTGAACACAGTTTGTTAAACACGTTTCTACTTTGCTATCTAACTTTTGTCCAGGTTTGTCCATACACATTTCCCAGCATTGGTCATTAAGCTGATAAACAAGTTGCTGAAACTTCTGTTTTTGGGTCTCCATTTCGACAAACTGCCGCATTTTTGGATCCTGTAGATTTTCCATTGTGTCTGTGTGGGGAACTAAAACGACCAGTAAAATTTCTGGGGAAGTTCCAGTACAGTAATAACGAATTTGATCTGTTCGGATACCAAATGACAAACGAATTATCTCAAAATAACATTGAAAATCTCGAATGTCATTACTCCATGTGGTAGTTCGTCTTATGAAATATTAGACCGGTCTTGTTAGTCAAGACTACGAATATCAAACGGCCAACTCGTTTCACATTCTGATATACAGATCAAAATATGTTAGTTTAAAGTGTCACAAACACTGATAACATAATATATGTGTCCTAAAATCTTTTAAAGAATTTTCTTCGATGTTAAACAAACATTAAAACTTTTTGAAGAACTAAAACAAATTTAGTTAGAGTTACCTCCCCAGGGCTCATTCTATTATACGATCTCCGCTCTCCATCCAATTTCGATCTTTTGGCAAAACTCTGGGTATACGCCATACAGTGTGCTATGAGGTAAATTTTGCCAGGACAACACGGCCTATAACTCCTATATCGAATTCCAAGGGATCTTTGGCGTGCACGGGGCCTCGGTTTTCTATCCCATCCGAACGACTAGACAGCTGTCCTTGTCCGGCCCTCCGTTCACAGAAAAACTTGGCGTTCAGCTGGGGCAAGTCTTATATCGCCAGTTTTGAAAGATCAGAAGATACGTTTTCCACCGGATTCTGTTGTTAGAGAAGTGACAATGTAATTGAAAATACATTGGACCAGATAAGTAGGCCTATTCGATGTACGTTTGGCTCTTCGCCGTCGTTTTCTGTTTTCTCTAAATTCAATTGTATTCTGACTCCCGAAATTTTCTAGTTTGTGTCGAGTGGCCGTTACCCCCCCCCCCCCCTCACCCCCAACTCTCAAAATTCAATCGTATTCTGACTGCTGAAATGTTCTGTTTGTCGAGTGGACGTTACCCCCCACCCACCCACGCAACTCTCATTCTATCGTAGGCCTACATTCTGACGTGTCTAAGCATCTTCTATTTTAATAAACGAGTAGCCTATTATAGCCAGTCACGAAAGTGGTATATTTCCATTGCGTAGTTTTATGTTTTTCCTTTTAAATTGTTGTACAATTTCTTTGCAATAATTATGTATGTTACAATCCAAGGCCAAAATGTTATGACAGAACTCTTGGTCATATCATTCAACCTAAGTTATTGATATTCTTAAATTTCCTTTCACATCACAATTTCACCCAGGCAAGTTTTGGGGGATAAATTTCTGTTAGGCACTGTGGATTAGGGTAGGCAGGGGCTCTGGAACTAATGCAGGCTAAATGGTACCCTGCCCTAATCTGAGGTAGGCCTATACCAAAGCCATAATTATGATGAAAGTTTTCAACCTTTTTTCTAGTCAAAAAGCTTGTTCTATTTTCTTGATGAAGATTGGTGTATTGAATGTCAAATTAAAAATAATTTTTGATGAAATGAATTGCTCATGATATGAAAATTGTGAATAAACAGGTTTTTGTCTCTTTGATTATCATGTACTTTAAATGGCTTTATGTTGCTTGAGGTGCTCGAAACAGCGTTCTAGGAATTATTGACAAACTTCAAAATTTTCTAGAGGACCCGAACCACACCAGATCAAAGACCTGAAGAATAGAAAAACTGGGTGTCACTAATAGCATGGACCTTTATAATACATGCGTTATATGGTTCATACCATGGACCTTATAACACATGTATTATATTATTATAAGGTCCATGTTCATACTAATATTATACCTTCTCTCTTATTTCGGGAAGCCGACCGAGTAACAGAATAGTCCCGCAGATGGTTGAACAATATTTTAACAGGAAAATGCAATACGGAACGTAAAATAATGATTTAATCAAATAAATTATATCTTTGGAAATAATTAACGTTATTTGTGCACGGATTAAACTTACTTTGGTGTTGTTGTTATTCGGGGAAGTCTTTTTATCATATAACTGCCAAACAATTAAGTTCCGTAGAGCCCGAATTAAACGTCTCGCTTTGAGTGGTAGAAAATGGCGGCAAGTTCATTTTCTAATCATAAATACAGTAAGAAACTGTTTAAAGATGAAAACGGGAAACCACTTCTTTTTGTTATGCGACCATGTAAAGAACGACAGAGGATTGCTGCCATGATTGAAGTATGATCGCAAAATACTAATAACATTAAAAGAATAAAGATATTTAGATATCCTATAGATACATTATGACAGATTCATTATTATTCAATTATTGGAAGATTAGAATTCTAATTCTACCTAGGGATAAACTAAAAACTGGTACTGCCACACTGGTAATTCTCCTAAGTAAAAAACTAGATAATTTAAAGGGAATTGGATGATAATTTCAATCAAATTGATCCACTCTGAATAAAGAATTTAGCGAATGAATTATAGGCGTAACCTCGATCATCATCATTACTAGTCGGTAGGATAAAAAACATACTAACATAGTCTCGATTATCCAGTTTTTGATATTGGTATTTAAAAAAGGCGGTACCGGTATATCTACCGTAATCATCAATGAGCTTGACGTTGAACAGCAGATCTAGTAGTAAATATCGCAGATTAGCGATGACATTGTTGAGACTTGATTATGGTCTGGATAAATTAATTATGTCTAATTAATTATTTAGATATTTTAGGCTTAAAAAGTTAGATATAAATCATGTCCAACAATGACATATATTTTTCAGTACAGCCAGCGCAATTAATACCGTACTATCGGTGTAGATTGGAATAACCAGACGCTAAGACAAGAGATTGCCAACCGATTCAAACTCCTGGTGTATTCCCCAAACATATTAGAAATTACAGTAAAAACAGAAATAATTGAATGTTTATATACATTCATATTACATTATTATATGCTCAATGGTACATTCATATTACCGGTACATGCATTGCAACCCATTTGTATCAATTTTTATATCCCATATATTAGCAATTTAGCTCCTTTAAGACAAGCTGTAATCCAAAAAACATAACACACAACTGGAAAAATCCATGAGTAGCCTAATTATGCATGTTTTCTCTTTACGGTCATGTTATAGATACATTATGGGAGATTAGATAACGAGTTAGCAGTTCTCACTACAATAGTTAAAAACTGGCTAATGTAAAGGCACTATGAACTATGAACTTAGAAATAAGTGAATGAAAGGTCTGCTTAGCCTCGGTCATCATTAATAAAGTTGATAAGACAAAACTAGTAGTTTCGGTTATCCATTTTTATCGGTAAATCACGGAGGAAAATATTTCAGGGAATCGAACTACAATCCAACAAAAATCTCCTGCTAGTCTCGACATCGAGAGTTGATTATGGGTTGAATAAGTTAATATCAGGCCTAAAGTAAGACCTACATTAGGCAGATTTTGCTGTTGCATAATGCATGTTTAACTTTAATATGAGTTTTTGAACAGTTCCTTCAATAAAATAAATATGAATGTGAGAGATAAAATATAAATATTTGGTAAAATGGGAAAAATAACAGACATACATCTATGAAAACCCAACTTATTCTGAGAATTTTTGAAAATCTGTTCTTTTTTGGTGATAAGAGATATGAAGTTCTTAACAATTCCATAATATGAATGAGAGAGAAAAAAATGTAAATATTTTGTTGCATTCTAATAAGGATATGTTTCAATGTTGGTTACTTTCCCCAAAATATACTCTTCAAAAAAAGAAACGCACAACCCATTTTTCATCATTTTTTTATTTGACCGAGGTCTTTGTTTCGGCAAATCTTACTTGTTTTTAATGCCATTATGTAAGGATAAAAGAAATTCATTATTGATCTTAAAGGTAGGGTCACTAATTGTGACTGGTCATCCTTTTTGTTATACGCCCACATAGAAATGTGGACGTATATTGCCGTCGCCCCCGTCCGTCCGTCTGTCGGTCCGTCCGTCCGTCCGTCCGTCGGTCCGTCCGTCCGTCCGTCCATCGTCCACAATTTTTTGTGAACGCACTAGAGGCCAGGGTTAATATCCGATTGACTTTAAATTTATACACAGTGTTTAAGGTCATGAGACGAAGAAGCCTATTGATTTTCAGCAATATCCGATAATTACTGCCAGAGTTATGACCCTTGATCACTTAGAAAAATCTTGTGAACGCTCTAGAGGCTAAAGTTAATATCCGATTGACCTTAAATTTACACACAGTGTTTAAGGTCATGAGACGAAGAAGCCTATTGATTTTCAGCGATGTCCGATAATTACTGACAGAGTTATGACCCTTGATCACTTTGAAAAATCTTGTGAACGCTCTAGAGGCTAAAGTTAATATTGGATTGACTTTAAATTTATACACAGTGTTCAAGGTCATGATACGAAGAAGCCTATTGATTTTCAGCAATATCCGATAATTACTGCCAGAGTTATGACCCTTGATCACTTTGAAAAATCTTGTGAATGATCAAGAGGCTAAAGTTAATATCCGATTGACTTTAAATTTATACACAGTGTTGAAGGTCATAAGACGAAGAAGCCTATTGATTTTCACGGATTTCCGATAATTAGTGCCAGAGTTATGGCCCTTGATCACTTCAAAAAATCTTGTGGATGCTCTAGAGGACAAAGATGATGTCCGATTGACTTCAAATTTATACATGGTGTTTAAGGTCATGAGACGAAGAAGCCTATTGATTTTCAACGATCTCTGATAATTATTGCCAGAGTTATGGCCCTTGATCATATCAAAAAATCCTGTGGACGCTCTAGAGGCCAAAGTTAATATCCGATTGACTTTAAATTTACACACACTGTTTAAGGTCATGAGACGAAGAAACCTACTGATTTTCAGCGATTTCAAATAATTACTTCCAGAGTTATCTCCCTTGATCTCTTCAAAAAACCTTGTGACACTATAGATGCCAAACTTATCATCCGATTGACTTCAGATTGATACACAGAGTTTAAGGTGTTGAAACGAACAAGTATTTTGATTTTCAATGAATTTTGATAACTGAACAGCTAAATCCATGATATTAAATATTTCCTATACTAATTGTTAGCGTGGGGCAAAACTTTATAAAAAGCTAACAAATTCTAATGATTTTCAGATAATTACATAATGAGTTGTTACTCAAATGTTTCATCCCCCCAAAAAGTAAAAATATGCGACAACCCTTGTTGACTGCCCGGACGATTTAGCTGCTGTGGGCGTATGTTTCGTTGCCTGGCAACCTATCTTTGAAATTTTTTATCGCTTGATTGCACCAAGAAACGCGAATTTAACAGCTTCGCGAGCTTTTCGCATGGAACCTAAATCTAAGGTCTTTAAAATCCCGGGGTTCTCGGTTTCCAAATCAGTTGGGCATGTAGCCTAAACACTCAAAGAACCAAGTGATGCCACATCTGGACGAAGACCAACGCAACAACGCTATTCGTCGATTACAAGCAGGTGAATCCAAGACAGATGTAGCCAGGCTGCTGAATGTTTCCCTTAGTTCCATTTCTAGCCTTTGGGATAGGTACCGACAGCGGAGTTCAACACGTGCAGGCCTTAGCCCAGGCCAAACAAGAGTGGCCCCACCTGTCCTGGATCGTCACTTCCGGTTACGTAATTGGCGTAAATGGTTTTCAACAGCGACCTCTACCGCAGCAGCAATTCCCGGACGGCGTAGAATCTCGTACCAAACAGTAGGCAAACGCCTACGTGAAACCGAATAACGAGGCAGACGTCCCCGTTAGAGCTTCTGTTTTGAAATACGCCGACACCATGAAATCCAACTTTAATGGCTTCAGGCACTGAGGGTATGGCCACAGCAACACTGGATAGCAGTTTGGTACAGCAACGTGTCGTTGTTCTTGTTGCAACAAGGCGATAACAGAGCAAGGATGTACTGACGATGAAATGTAACTTTGCGTTTCTTTTTTGGGAGAGTATATATTATTTTTATGTTTTAATAAGTATCATGTATATTGTACGATAACTAGTGCAAAATCATTCATTAGCAGGATTCAATATAATCAAACAAACACAAAGTAAGAAAATACAATAAAATTATAAATTTACAACGTAAACCTTGACACAAGAGCAAATAAAAAACAATTGGAAAAGTTTCGTCCCAAATTGAAGTTTGTCTTCAAACTATAGATTATTTCTCACCATAAAACACAATATTTGTCCACTTACCAACTAATTTAATTTTTCACCTAATTGCCCACATATTCATTCAACAGTGAACTAACTATATATTAGATGCTTCGTAATAATTAACTTGTTTAATTTATTATAGACTTCTTTGTTAATTAAAGTCTAATTTATTTTTGTGGTGTTACAGTAGGCTACTGTTAAGGTCAAACAGATGACCTGTTTAGAGTGAATATAGGCCTACCCTTAAATCCGGATTTGAGGAATTGTTAATCTGTTGTAAACTACAGCAACACCAGTCCTAAAAAAAAAAAATCCAATTCCACCCAGTATTTACAAAGATACGTGGCAGTAGATTTCTAGATAATCATTAAACATACTGTTACATTGTTACATTAATAGTTTACCACAAAATATGTGTATTTTTCAGAATGGTGGAGGTGAAATTAAATCAAAAGAAGTTGAAGGGTGTACTTGCATCAGGTTTATTTCTTTTCGTTTATCAAATAAATCATCACTCTGTTATTTACCATTAGGTCTTTGACTTTGAGTCTTGGCACCAGCAATTCAGTGATGGGATTTCTCCCATATTCCAGACATGTCTGGCGCTATTTTCCAAACATCAGCTGACCACAAAAAATCCTTTTTTTTTTAAAAAAAAAAGACAAACGCTGGCCATTTTTGCTCCAATTTTCATTTAAGCTCGTTCGCACTGGAGTAAAATATATATTACTGATCTATCTAGAATATTTGGAATAAGATTATTAAAGTTAGATCTGTGAATGAAGTAGGTTGCTGACCTATGCTCCTAAATCAATTACCAAGGTTCTGTGTACTCATTACTTTGCATGTACATGTATAAGGAAACCCTGGCAATTGATAATGCCACTGTTGTTGCCAAGTGGAAATATTTCCCTCCTAAAACTTTGCCATGGTGTTTGCTTCTCTTCATTACCCTGGTTGGCGTTATAAAGTTTCTTTTTTTAACAGTATTGGGAGTCACAGTGGCCAAATCGGTAAGAAATTGTCTCGCTAGTCTGAAGGTCGCGGGTTCTCTTTGTTGTTGGTCAAGAACATTCATGAGGATTTTGCTGCATGGTATTCACCTTTGTCTAGTCGTTCAGATGTGATAAAAAAATTAGGTCCCGTGTACACATTGGCATGCACTTAAAGATCCCTTGGCAGTTGGATTTCAATGTAAGAGATGGCCTTAGCAAAGCTGCCCAGGCAAAATTTCCATCATTGCACACTGTATGATATATGCTCGTCTCCATTAGCCTACTCGAAGCATATATAATATATTATCATTTTTAACAGTAACAATGCTGAGGCGATTAAATTGAGTGAGCACTAGACTATATACATCTTCTTTTTATTTTTTGTGATAAGATTGGCTGAGAAAGATAGTTGTACATCAGGAGGAGATTATATATCAACTAAATATATCAGTGATTGTTGTGAAGCAGATACATTATTAGATCAGAAAAAATACAGGTGAACATAAAAACCCATTTATTAAATAAAAACAATATCATTATGAAAACAATAAGAGAATACTTGATGTAATGTTGTGCTATAGGTGAAATAACCTGTGATTACATTCCATATAAATTATTGTTGTGAAAGTTAAAAGTCTAAAAGCAATATCAGTAATTACAAGCAGAAAGTCTTTTATGATAGATGAAACATTGCTCAGCAATAAAATGGAATGGAGTGTCCTGTGTAGTTTCAGTTCACTTTTTGAAGGTCATTGAAACAATTTATAAGGTATTAAGATGCACAGATGCATAAAGAAATGGCCAAATAGAGGTTGACAATATTTTATAATAAACTTATTTAAATTACTAAATACCGGTACTTTAAATATTCCTTGTCATTAGGTGTATTAGGTTGTCTTCACTATGAATATCATATATTGACCTTCAGTTTATTAAATGCCATTGTGATTGATAATGATAAGAGGATACTTGTCGAAGTGTATATAAATCTGGGATTGTTTCCAATAGAAATTATCTTCTGTTGATCTGTTAGTAACTGAATATCAGATAAATAGAAGAACGTGATATAGTAGTAGTAGTCGTCAAACAAATGATCCATTTATCCTCAAAGGAATTTATTTCTAACATTGTAAATTTATGAATTAGTTTTAGATGAACCAGGACAACACTGGACAGATAATTCCAGAAATAATGTATTTTCTTTTATGATTATTAGGTTAAATTCGTTTTTTGATGCTGATTTAGAGCATGCTCCTGTTATTATGAGTGTTCCATCATCTAAACTAAAAGGGTATGTATTGGTTATTACTATGGGGGATCGCAGTGGCTAAGTGGGTAAGAAGCTTGCTCTCTAACCTGGAGGTTGGGTGTTCGATCCATGCAATGGCCGAGAAAGTGCATCCAGATTTTCCAACATGGTTACCCCTTGTCAGTGATACAGGACGGAGTGCTGACAAGGACAGCTGTTTAGTCAATCAGATGGGAAGAAAAGCCGAGGTCTGGTGTACACATTGGCAAGCACGTAAAACATCACTTAACAGTTGGAATTCGATAAAATGGATGTCCTTAGTGCTACTGTCTGGACAAAATTTCCCACATAGCACGCTGTATGGCATATGCCCGTCTTCATTAGTCCAGTTCGGAGCAGAACAGTAGGACGTTAAACCCCTTTCATTTCATTTCAGTTATTATTTTGTCCTATTCTGAGTCACCTCTGCCTTGCGGCTGTGGTTTTGAGCCCTGGTGTGAGCGTATGTGGCATGGAGATAGGGGCGCCTTCTCAACCTCGTGGGTTTCCTCCGGGCACTCCGGTTTCCTCCCACTGCTAAAGACCCCTACGCGCAAGCAAATTATTGAAAATAAAAAATTAAACCATATGTTAGTCCCGAAATGACCTAGTTGTGTTGAGTGGACATTAAACCCCATTTCTCTCTCTCTCTCCTCTGTCCTATTCTGGTAAAAGGAGACTAGGATTTCACTATGTCAGTCATTCTCCAAGTCGGCCGAGAAAGTCCATCGTGATTTTCCTGCATGGTTCCCTCTCGTCCATGGTGTAGGCCTGGTAAGGGATAACATGTGGTCCTTCTGATTGGACGCAAACCAAGTACCCTTGTCAGTTGGAATTTGAAGTAAGAGTAGGTCATATTAGAAATTATTAATTAGCAGAAATTCGCCCGTGTATCTGTTATCACTCATCAATTGAATCAGTTATATGATCTCTGTGTTAAAATTATATTTGGAACATGTTTAACCAGTTCTATCACTTGATATGTGATAATGACTGACACCAAATATTGTCCTTTAATAGAGAAACAATGTGAACATATCTGTAACACATGTTGTTGTTTGTTTTTCAGGAGAAAGAAGTATACTGAAGATGAAGATCTATCTATTATAACGTATATTATTAAAAAAAGACAGTATAATAATGTTAGTGGAACCATACTGTGGAAGGACATGGTCATGCTTAAGGTATTTACAGTATGCATATTTAATCTATGTTTTATTTTCAATTTTCAAATTTCACTAATATAATTCTATTACTGAAGAAAGACAAGTAACTCATACAAAATGGAATTGAGTTTGAAATGAAATGATTAGGGTTTAGTGTCCTATTATGCTAATGAAGATAGGCATAGAGTGTGCCGAACAGCAGTGCTTTGGCTTACTTTTATTACTTTAACATGCAAACCACCGTTTTCACTGTTCCTTGTCAGGCTTCCTTGATGTATCACTGACAAAGGGAAAGCAAACTGGAAAATCCTACAGAATCTTCTCTGACAAAAGCAGAATCAAGCCTCGGACCTCCAGGTTAGTGGGGGGATCACGGTGACCAAGTGGGTAAGATGCCTGCTCGCTAGCCTGGAGGTCGGGTGTCAGATCCCTGCATTGGCCAAGAAAGTACATCCAGATTTTCGGGAGTGGTTTCTCTTTGTCAGTGATGCAAGACGGAGGGTTTGACAAGGACAGCTGTTCGGAGGTCACGAGGACACATTGGCATCCTGAGGAACAATCTTGGATTGAATCTTTGTCTTTCTGTTTTGTGAGCTAGTTCTATACTCATACATACTAAAGAACAAGTTTCAGAAGGATGTAACTATATTGTTATATATTTATCCTCTACTTGTGGGCTGTGGTAGTTTTACTGTTGTAACACAGGAACCATGACTAGAAGGACACAAATTACTGGTCGGATGGGGCAAGGTCTCTGCGTTTACATTTGGAAAGATTAAGGGAAAGTTGGCTTGTAGCCTAATTTTAGTCAAATTTTTGACTTACTGTATCAACATTGGGTCACAAAATGAATTCTATCTAACATTAGCTTTATCTGTAGACATATATATTGTTATTAACACAATAACATATGAAATCAATGTAAGTCTAATCATTTTAAATTTGTAAATATGTTTAATTTAAGCTTTTAATCTATACATGTAGGTAACAGATCATACCTATCAGTCAATGAGAGACAGATATTTAAAATACATTCTACCCAATATAGATAAATATAAAATAGTTAATTCCTGGAAATCACTGCTAACAGGAAATACAAGGAAAGCTTTAAGCCCTACACTTAGCGGTAAGTATGTACTAGTACTTGCATGAAGAGGTTGGCCACAATCTTATTAAAACTTGTTAACCTTGTTAATTGTATTATTTACATGTATCATTGCTTCATATGTCGTCTGCATGAGAAGTGTATGCATGCGGAAGAGGAAGCCAGAATTTGAGAGTATCATAGAAATGAAAAAAAAAAAATGCTTTTGTGAATTTGGTGAAAAATGAGTTAAATACATAATAAAAATTGTGCTTTTGGTTCTAAACAATTACATGGTTTCCTGTAATTTCAAAATACCTTTTTAAGATACCTTTTTATAAACTATGTTTAGACATCATGAACTGTCCTTTTTATACGCCCACATTTTCATGTGGACGTATTATGTCGTCGCCCCTGTCCGTCCGTCCACAATTTGTTTGTGGACTCTCTACAGGTCACAATTCTTATCCGATTTTGACGAAACTTGAAATATAGGTTTATCCCCAAAAGATCTCGGTTCCTTTCGATATTGGCATGTATCGGATCAAAACTTCATGGATTATGGCCCCTGATTGTACGAAAAATCACGTTTTTAGCTTGTGGACCCTATAGAGGTCACACTTTTCAACCGATTTTGATGAAACTTGACATGCATGTTTGTAACCCAAAGATCTTGGTTCCTTTCGATATTTGCGGCTATCGGAATGTAATTTCCTGAATTATCGCCCCTGATTGTCCGAAAAATCACCCTTTTTAGCTTGTGGTCCCTCTGGAGGTCACAATTATTATTCGATTTAAAAAACCGTTTGATTATATCACCGTTACACCCTAAGGAAGGTTGAGTTCGAATTTCGGGAAAATCGGACGAAAATTGCCATACAAAATGGTTGCCGTTAGTACGCGAATACTGTTAAAAAATGGTATATCAAGGTTGTGGACCTTGTGGAGGTCACAATTTTGATTCGATTTTGATGAAACTTGAAATTCATGGTTATAACCCAAAGGTCTTGCTTCCTTTCGATATTTGCGCATATCGGATCGTAACTTCCTGAATTATGGCCCCTGATTATACGCAAAATCGCCTTTTTTTTTAGCTAGGAGGTCACAATTATTATTCGATTTAAAAAAACGTTTGATTATATCACCGTTACACCCTAAGGAAGGTTGAGTTCGAATTTCGGGAAAATCAGACGAAAATTGCCATACAAAATGACCGCCGTTTGTACGCGAATACTGTTAAAAAATGGTATATCAAGGTTGTGGACCCTGTGGAGGTCACAATTTTGATTCGATTGTGATGAAACTTGAAATTCAAGGTTATAACCCAAAGATCTTGCTTCCTTTCGATATTTGCGCATATCGGATCGTAACTTCCTGAATTATGGCCCCTGATTATACGCAAAATCGCCTTTTTTTTTAGCTTGGAGGTCACAATTATTATCCGATTTAAAAAAACGTTTGATTATATTACCGTTACACCGTAAGGAAGGTTGAGTTCGAATTTCGGGAAAATCAGACCAAAATTGCCATACAAAATGGCCACCGTTTGTACGTGAATACTGTTAAAAAATGGTATATCAAGGTTGTGGACCCTGTAAAGGTCACAATTTTAATTCGATTTTGATGAAACTTGAAATGCATGGTTATAACCCAAAGATCTTGGTTCCTTTCGGTATTTGCGCATATCGGATCGTAACTTCCTGAATTATTCGAATTTCGTGAAAATGGTACCAAAATTGCCGGACGAAATGGTCGCCGTTTGTACGCGAATAGTGTAAAGATATGGTATATCATGGTTGTTGACTCTGTACAGGTCACAATTCTTATCCGATTTTGACGAAAAGTCACATTTCTAGGTTGTGTACTGTCACACCATAATCATTGTCGACTTCGAATTTCATGAATATCAGACTGGAACTGACCAACAAAATGGCTGCTCCCAATACAGTATGAAATACAGGACTTAATTATGTAGGAAAAATCACTTTCCGTATTGCTTGTTCTCTATCCATCTCTCGAAAATGTGGGCGTATCCTGCCTGGCAGTGCCAGCCTATCTTTAACATTTTGTTTTCAGTATTTGTTGATTAAGGGGAGAGGCTGGTCGAAAACCATGTTTTGGCCATAACTTTTTTAAAAATAAAGATAATCTAATGAAATTCGGAGGGATTATCAGGGCTGTTGCTAGAAGTACACACAGCAAATTTCATTGAGATTGATTAATAATATCATGAAAATTTTGATGAGAAAAAATCATGGGATGGTACCCCGATTGTAAAAAATCGTTTGAAGCCAATTTTAATTTTTTTTTGCCAAATTGAATTTTTTCCTGTTTGTTTATAACTAAGCTAGTGGAATAAGGAGTTTCTAAAAGAAAAATCGAACGAACGGTTATTTTTTTGTTAAAAAACTAAAGATGACTTTTTTCCCTTGACGGTGTCCTAATTCCAAAATCTCATAATTTTTTTTTTTTATTATAGTACATCTAAAATACTTCTTATTCCACTAGAGGGGGGTTGGGATGGCCTAGTGGACTAGTGTGCCGCGCTTCCACCTCTAGCTGGCCAGTCACCTCTGGCTTGCGGCTGTGGTTTCGAGCCCTAGTGTGAGCGTATGTGGCATGGAGATAGGGGCGCCTTCTCAACCTCATGGGTTTCCTCCGGGCACTCCGGTTTCCTCCCACTGCTAAAGACCCCTACGCGCAAGCGAATTATTGAAATAAAATTAAACCATATGTTAGTCCCGAAATGACCTAGTTTGTGTTGAGTGGACGTTAAACCCCATTTCTCTCTCTCTCTCTATTCCACTAGATAAATACATGGAACATTCCCTCTAAATTTCAAACTTGTAGTTCTAATAGATTTAGAGAACGATTTTTTTTCGTCCCACTTATCAGCGAAGAAATTGCTACTGAGAAAATTGATGATAAAGTTTGACTTTCTCCTAACTTTTTTAAAAATAAAGATAATCTTATGAAATTTGGAGCGATTATTAGGGCTAATGAAAGAAGTAAACACAGCAAATTCCATTGACATTGAGTTATATTATCTTGAAAAATGTTATTGAGAAAAATTTATGGAATGGTACCCCTTTACAAAAAAAATGTTTGAGGCCAATATTTTTTTACATTACATCAATAATATTACATATTTCTGCTTTCGTTAAGTTAAAATCAATAAAATAGTAGGCAACTTGTTTTATGACTATATTATGGTGTGATTTAGTTAGATCCACATAACTCAAAAAAGAATTACTACCAGTATAAGAAATAAAATAAAATTGGGTCTATATTTTTCAAAATTTTTTTGTAAAACTTTTGCAGGCAGTCATGCATAATATCTATAAAATTTTTGTCTTATTTATATTAGCAGTGTTGATAGTAATGCTATAATAGTAATATATTGCTTTTTTTGTTTGTTTTTTTTTTTTTTTGCTTCATTACTAAAATCATTTGAAAATAGGTTAGGTTTTTTTTTTTAAATCTTTATTTTTTCATAGAAATGTTCCTGTCTGGTCAGCGATAATGTCCATAAATATGTAATGGAAAGACCCGTAAAACATGCGTAAACTTTCACTAAGATATAAAAATAATAAAAGAAAGTAAAAGAACGTCCCGGTAGTCGCGATTGTCATTTATAAGTAATAGTAACTAAATGGTGAGTCGTGTATGATCGCGTATCTCCGTAACTAGGCTACGTAACAATTATAATGTACTGCGCATGTGCCGGAAGAGTTCACAACCGATTGACCCTTATTATGTATTCAGAAATCCATAAAAGGCAGTTTCCGTGATATTTTTTAACGGAAAGAATCGGCAATTGCCAAATATGTAACAGTTATAAATAGAATATTTTACGACTATCAAACGAAGCGGAACTTCCTCTTTCCATCGATATATCAAACATGGCTACCATAACAATGCCGTCGACGCCACGAAAGCCGAAGACAGTGGCATATTTTGCGATTCTCTTTACAAAAAAATTGATTTTAATTGACCTAGGCATTTTTAAAACATGAAATTAGGTATTTTTTTTTTATTTTGTCAATTTAATTTTTTTTTAATATGATAATAAACATATTTAACCTGCCGAAAATGATAAAATGTCAAAACTCAAAATATTGAATATTTTTAGACTTTTCGACCCGCGACTCCCCTTAAACAAAGCCAGGTTTTTATTCAGGAATATTTTTGAACTTGAATTAATGTGGAAGATGTATAGAAACTGTACTATTTTGCATTTTTTTTTGTGTATACCCCTGAAGGCATGTTAATCATCCCTTTACAGTTGATAATCATAATAAGAAAATGCTGTGGTAACGATTTCCTGACAAAATTTCCTCTCATACTTCATTGCAAGTTGTATGTCATTTAACATTGTCGATTAAATATTTATTTTTTATTTCAGTTTCAACAGATTCTTTAGATGAAGGTAAACTGGCCTCTAAAGTTAAAAGTCCAGTGCCAAATTCAGATCCAAAGAAAACAATCACTGCACAAAACAAAAGCCCATTAAAAAAACCTGATACAGCAACTTGTGAATCTTTTGTCGAAAACGTAAAATCTCCAGAAACTAGTAGATTGCCTGTTGTGAGCTCTACACCAAAAAATGGCAATGTTGTTCAAGATGAGTTGAATGTAAATACAGAATTATTAAGTGACGATTCAGATTTTCTTGAACCTCAGGATGCCATTAAATTAAGACCTTTAGTGCTCAGCTCTAGTCAGAGTGAGTCAGATGACAATAATTCTGAGAAAAATGATTCCGCTGATTCTGAGGACGAATTGGATAGAAATTTATACAAATTAACAGAAAATTCATCCCAAGGGAATTCCCCACAGAAAAGACAAAATCAAGAAATTGATGATGGAGAACCAGTTAAGAAATCTCCACGAAAAACAATAAATTCTAGTCCAGAAAATGTTACATATCAATCATCGGAAGAGTCATCCGAGGAGAAGAAAAAATCTGTTCCATCTAAACGATTAGAATTTATAACTACAAGGAAAGTTTCAGCTGTAAGTTTGTAAGCATTATTCTGGGGGTATTATTTTCCAAAGAAAACAAAGATGATTTTGTTTTATACAAAAACCACATCCAAATGAATGCGACAAGTGAACCATTTCACTAAGTTTTCCTGTTAGAAGATTATTTTATATATCAGCAGTATTTTTATTGAGATTTGCATCTGAATATTGATTGGGGAACAGACATAGCCTATATTAAACCCTCCTTATATGGGTTAGCGTCAACTGGTGCGGTTTGAATCCCTGGTTGTACGTGGAAAGGATAGGGTCGCATGTCCAACCTCGTGGGTTTTCTTCGGGTACTCTGTTTTCCTCCCACTGCTAAAGAACTGTACGCACAAGTGATTTATTGAAATAAGATTAAAAACCATATGTTAGTCCCGAAATGATCTAGTTTGTGTCGAGTGGATGTAAACCCCATTTCTTTCTCTCTCTCTCTCCCCTATATCGTAGGAGATGAATACCATTTCATTTGTTACTACTTCTTGACAATAAAAGAATATCTGCCAGCTGAGGGTTGTACAAACAATGCATGATGATACACATGATTCTATTATTTTTGTCCCCCGCCTTTCGAAGAAAGTTGATGGGTTCGTCCGTCTGTCTGTCTGTCTGTCTGTCTGTCCGTATGTCCGTCACACTTTTTGAGACACAATAACTCTCTTCCTGATTGAGCTAGAATGTTCAAACTTGGTGTATGTGTTTATTAGGTCAATGCCTTGACGGAGTTCCAAGATGAGCATTTTCCGCTTAAGGTAAGCAGAGATAAGCAATTTGATTGCTTGATGCTTTGGAACACGATAACTTTAGTTCTAATTAAGTGAGATTGATGAAACTTGGTGTATAATTTCATTACAGTAATACTTTGACTAAGATCAATAAGGAGCATTTTCTGCTCAGGGTAAGCAGAGTGATACGCAATTTGATTGGTTGAGACTTTGGAACAAAATAACTCTCCTTCTAATTGAGTTAAAATTTTCAAACTTGGTGTATATGCTTATTAGGTCAATGCCTTGATGGAGTTCGAAGATGAGCATTTTCCGCCTAGGTTAAGCAGAGATAAGCAATTTGATACTTTGGGACAAGATACTTTGGGACAAGATAACTTAGGTTCATCTTGATTGATGGATTCGACAGTAACAGTGTATAGAAACGATTGACTTGGACACGAGGGCCCTTTCCCTTGGCCAGAGGGGCCCTTTTGTCTGCCTTTTGGGTCCCCCTAACTAGGGTACATTTTCATTTTTCTCGTCGGTTTTAGCATTTTTCTTTTTAAAACTCTTTTGGATGACACTTCGTGTACAGTTTGATTGCTCGCTACGTTTGAAAAAAATAAATGTGCGATTTATTAATATGTGTCATCTATTTATTTTGGGATTTCGGCCTCACTGTTGGCTTGTTATTTTACTGTTTACTCGTTTTCATTCTTCCAGTTAAAAAAGGCAAAATCAGGAAGTGATGAAAATACCAGTGATTCAGTGTCTCCTAAAAAACGACCAAACACCAGAAGTAATATGTCACCCACCAAGAGCCCAGTGAGCAATAAACTAGAAACATCTCCGACCAAGAAAATGACTAGAGCTGGGAATAAACCCTTGACTAGTATTGACGTCACAACAAGTAACTTATCTCCACCCAGGAAAAAAAAGCCAGACAACAAAGCAGTAACAAGTGCAGATTCCCCAGTAAATAAAACAGCTAAAAGTTTATCTTTGACCAACAAATCAGTCACGACGGGTGATTCATCCCCAACCAAGAAAACATTGCCAACAAATTCATCCCCATCTAAGAAAAAAACCTCTCCAACAAAGTTTTCCGTAGATCAGCATCCTACCCCTATGAGAAATAACAATAATAGTATATCGCCAGTCAAACAACAAACAGTGAGTCAAAATATATCGCCGGTCAAACAAACAATGAGTAAAAATGTATCGCCAGTCAAACAAACAATGAGTAGAATTATATCGCCAGTCAAACAAACAATGAGTAGAATTATATCGCCAGTCAAACAAACAATGAGTAAAAATATATCGCCAGTCAAACAAACAATGAGTAAATATATGTCGCCAGTCAAACAAACAGTGGGTAATGATAAAAATACATCTATAGTTGCGAAGAAAGCTGTTCGCACAAGAAGTACCAGTATTTTATCACCAATCAAAACATCGTCTGAAAATGAAAAATCAAAAAGGAAACAAAGAGCAGGTAAATGTTTATTTACCAACAAGAAGCTGAGGTTGATTTGTGCGTTAGGCGGCATGTCTCTAACCAGAAAGTCTCTGGTTTGATTCCCTTGCGGGTTGAGAATTCCACTGGATTTTTCAGTGTGGCTTCACTTTGTCATTGTTATAGTAGGGAGGGAGGGTGGGAAGAAGAACTAAGGTCTAGTGTATACATTGGCTGGCACTTGAAAGAACCCCAGACTGTTGGAATTCGTTCATCATATCATTGTAAACACTGAACCACTTTTAGACTGATATTTCTGTTAGAGCCCCAGCTTTCAAGATATTGTAGATTGAAAAGGAATTCAAAATCCCTTAAATTATGATCGGCAGCTTATAAGGAAGCTTCTCCATTATGTGTGCCATAAAAATTTAGATATTGTCCAAAAAATGCAAATACCAATCAGCGACATTAATATATCTTAGAGCTTAGATTAATATTTGGTAGGTATTTTTTTGAAACAAAAGTAGTGTCGCAAAGAATTTGTAACTTATAATTTCATGTTTTGCTATACGTAAATTATTGTAATTATTTTGTTAGGATCAAGAAATGATTTAAAGAGTTTTATTATGGATGAACTATCGTGTGATAGTCCAACCGGTGAGTAGATTCACGTTTTAAACACAGGGAACAAGATAGATTTATAACTGATGCGTTTTCATACAAGAACTGAGCCAAACTGGGTGTTAAGTCAAACTTGTCCTGTTCACAGAGCATTCTCAGATTTAAGATAAGAATTTACTCAAAGTTATTCATCTTTTTTTTTTTACTAAAATATAGTCCTTTTGTTTTAATTATCAAATAAATCAAAAAGAAACTATGTGCAAAGTTTTTTGTTTCTTGATCAAAGATATTTCTTATAGACAGTGATTTAAAGTTGAGTAAAGTCTGAAAATGCTTTGTGAACTCTAGGCCAGATGTTCAGGTCCATGGTATTCCTAGTTCATAGACCAATGAAAACAGCTTCCCACCATTGCTGTTATATATGGCATGGATTAATAGCTCTTTGACATGTCTCCCTGAGTAAGAGAAATCTTAGCTTCAGTTATATTTACTAATATAATATCCAAAATTTAGTCATTTTATAATTTAAAAAATACTCCAGCATTTACTGTTAAATTTACAATTATATTTACTAATATCCAAAATTTAGTCATTTTATAATTTAAAAAAATACACAATCATTTACTGTTAAATTTACAGTTTTTTTGTTTTTTTTTTAAACAATATTTTATTGAATGTTAGGATTGGGAAAATTTACAGTTGACTTATGTGTAAAACAATAATATAAATATAGTATCTCAGATGTTTTATATTAGTGTATGTATATTTTTAAGATGGATACGATGATTCTGATGAATATGATCAAGTTATTGAAGATGTTGTTAATGTAAGTAAAGCCAAAATAAATTATTAATCTGATACTAGTTCAAATTGACACTTTAATTTTTGACTTGAATCGGGTCTATGTGAAAAAGAGCCCACCCATATCTTGTGAATTGATTACTGAAATGAAAATATACAATATTTTAATCGTGAAATAACTTCTAGTATGTGTTAAGGGGCTGTTAACATCTCATCCTCTTTATTAAATATTGAGGATAATAAAATTTAATGTATATGAATAAATTGTCTTTTAGGAATTTAAAATGAAGTATAATTTGCCACGGGAAGAAACGTTACAAATATTGTGGACTAATAGTGGTAGGGTTCAAGATGCTATACATTGGATAGAATATGGTGGTGACACGAACTGTAAGTAGTTTATTTATAAATATGATAGAACATAAGCTGAACGAAGTTTGGGAGGCATATTGAAATAAGCTTCATTTTGCATCCGTCTTTTCTTCTGTCTGTCAAGTTCGATATTTTTTTATGAAACATTGAACACATAATTACGTACTATAGTAGTTACGGTTTTGGCTAATTTGAAATTTCCTAAATTCAGTAATTTTTGACTTTAAAAACATTAAAGCTTCATCAAATTCTTCAATGTTTTAAATTTAATTTTCTGTTCAATTTTCTTTTTTTTTTTGTAATGTCAGGGTTACCAGGTTGGGGCCGACATGATGACGATTTACTGAATAGTTCTAAAGAAGAAGATATTAAAAAACTTACCAGAAAGTTTGGTGTTGACGAAGTACATAAACGCTGTTTATTTTTAGAAGATTTAAATAAATGACTCAAAGACAGTTGTTTATTTCTAGAAGATTAAAATAAATGACTGAAAATCCCTTGTTTATTTCTAGAAGATTAAAATAAATGACTGAGAGCACCTTGTTTATTCTATAAGATTTAAATAAATGACTGTTGTTTATTTCTAGAAGATTTGAATAAATGACTGAAAGCACCTTGTTTATTTCTAGAAGATTTAAAGCTCCAATAGCATTTTTTTAAGTTACATTTTTAAAATGTATTAAAATAAAGCCCAAAAATAGATTGAACCTATAAACAGTCCTACCTTGATAAAGGATAATCCTATAATTCACTATTGCCAGTTGAGAAATTGGCAAAAATATCATTTTCAACTTCAAATTCAAACGTTTGAAGATGGCCATCCATGGAGAGGAATGGGAATACAAGGGAGGTAATTGAGTAACTATTTCCTCAATCAATCTGTGTCAGCCTTTCTAATGGCCAAAAAATTTTGCCCATGATCGTATAATAGTGAGTTGACAACCTAGTTAGCAAAAGACATAGAAATAATTATGTTTTGACTTTCTCAGAAAATATGAAATTGGAACTTTAAATAAATGACTAAAAGAAAGTTGTAATAAATGACTATTTAACTACTGGTTATTGAGCAATATGAAAAGAATTTAGGATATTTTTTAAAAGTGTCATGTTTTATTTTCTGCCCCAAACACTTTTTATGATTTTGTCTTTCAATAAATTTATGATAAATAAGTTGTTGTATATATCATGTCCAATATCTTATGATGTCGATATTTTTTCTAAAAAATTATAAAGAATTGGTGAAATTTTTGAGAGAATTTCCACTAATATACAGTGAATTCTCGACTAGTATATCATGGGTTTGAATCCAAGCTTGAACTAAGTAGAACTTTCGATGTTTAAGGCCAGATCTTCATTTGTCAGGTGAGATGAAAAGTGTACCCAGTTGTTCCAATGGGATGAAAAACCAAGGTGTATGTAAAAAATACCCCTTTCACTCATGTCTGTATAGGACCAAAAAAAACC
Organism: Patella caerulea; assembly: GCA_036850965.1. Lineage (NCBI taxonomy): Eukaryota > Metazoa > Mollusca > Gastropoda > Patellidae > Patella > Patella caerulea. The sequence continues at coordinate 24,294,286 of JAZGQO010000011.1, forward strand.
CCCAGAACCATGTACTAAAACACTTAGAAATCAAAGTAGCTGTGCTGAAACATTGCTGTCCAGGCAGAATTTTCATTCCATGCATAGCACAGTTTACATGTAACCTTAGAATAGACTATTATATTGAAAAGATTCTAAATTCCAGCCCATTTTAATTTTCAAATCAGTATGTATTTTGTATTCTAAATTTTATAATCTATGAATATATATGACATGTATTTAGATTAAAAAATTATTTTGAGAGGTATAACCCTCAGCTAAATGATAGTTTGTTGTAGATGATGTTGTTTTGTTATTGTTACTACTGTGACAAATAAATTTAATTATTTCTGAAAGGTTAAATGGTTTTGTTCTAGATGTACAGCTTTTGAAAACTGTGGGAATAGATTGAGGGGTGATCAGTCTTCATGTCAATCCAGAGAATATGGTGCTATCATTTAATTCAATTTCCACTAGAAAAATCTAGTTGACCATCCTAGAGGTTGAAGTTATCGAGCTGATATCAATTTTATAGGGGTCATGGGAGCTAAGTAGGTAACATGTAAGCCCATTTCATTTCAATTTTATATGGACATATGATGAAGCTTAATAAATTCCAACAATATCCGACAGCTTGTAGTGTTGTGGTGCTTCGATAAAGCTTGTGAATGCTCACTATGGTAAAGTTATCATCCAATTGACAATTTCACACAAAAAATCCTATTGATAATCCATGGTTTCCACAAATTACTTTCAGGACTGCTCGAACAATTTTGCCACTGTGAGTGTATGTTTTGTTGCCTACCAACCTATTGTCTGTAATAAATTTATGTCATAAATAAAATCCTCAACAAACCTGATCATATAACTACTTTTAATATTAATAGCAAGTTACAGAATGAGAAATAAATAAAACACAGAGAAATAATCAACAGATTTAAACAAATTAATATATGTAGAGAGATAATTATTATAAATAAAAAAGTTTTAAATCACTAACATAGACAACTACTTTAAATAACCAAGGCAATTACATTAATCTATAATATTTAGTTTAGCTAATTGTTTGCTTGATAATCATAAAAAGCTTCAATTGTGTGTGTGACTGCAGAATTATTCAGAGCAATGCCATTTCTGCTCTGTCTTTTTTTAATGCCTGTCCAGCAGATATAGCAACTTCAAACATCAAGTAACTCCCTGTACCAAAAGTGTAAAACCAACCTATGCCATTTTTGATTACGGTAAGTTAGATTGTTCACATATAATCTAAACTAAATCAAGATATACAATTGAATTGGTAACTAAAAGCAGTATTATATGGACAGAAAATACAATAGTTTAAAACTTTGACATAAAAATAGTTTGTTTTAATAATAATTAGTGTTTAGTCTAAATCTAGACCTATAGACAACATATTATTAACCTTTATGTATGGGTTTAAAATACAAGGTAATGCTTTTTTTAAAAATAGTATTTCCAAATGAGATCGGTAATATAGTTTACGAAATTAAATCAGACATAGAATAACAACCAAAATTCACTTTTATATTGTAATCTAAATGAACGGTATATATCTAAATTTAAAATGGTAATAATAAAATAGATGCTAGGTATGTATTATTTAATTCACCAGTTCTTTACTTTTACCTAATGATTATGCTAATTCAAAGCAATGTACAAAGCAATGAGTGATCAATTCAATTAATCAATGTTAAAAATTAGCTAATTGATTTCAATTTTTCTTTCAATTTTACATGTAGCAGTATTTGAGATTTTTTGATTACTAATCCTATAAAGAAAATGTGCTGACAGAGGATAGGGCCAGGCTTCAGATCTTTTGACTTTTTCTTATCCAAAGATTTTAAAGCTTAAAATGATGTTTTGGATTATTTACACAATAAGACTATTATTACTATGAAAGCCGCTGATCATTTGCAAGTTTCAGACTATATCTAACTTCTCCTGGCTTAATCCACACTAAAATGTAGTCAGATTGATAATTTAACATCTAATAAATTGGATTCAAATGAGATCCTTCAAAAAAATTAGTTGGATTAAACTGATGGCATAGGTTATGTCAAATGTTGCAATAATTCAATTCAGAATACAGAATTAAATTGAACCATTTTTGGACCTATATTCCTTTTAGAAATTCAACTTCAATAATATTGCAGTTCAAAAGTGATTTACAATCCCTCATATGAAGACCAATGGCTTTAACCTCGTCCTATTGTCAAAGTTTTTAAAAAGATTATAATTTTACTTGGAAGATTTACTAAAGATTATCAACATCTATTATATATATACAGACTAGAGATGTTGAAACAAGCATATATTTAATACTGGAATTTCATACAGCATAATACTAATAATAATCAATTCATTAATAAGAGATTAATAATATTCAACAGTAAATTCTTTACCCTAGATGCAATGTATCAACTTTTGTAAGTTTTTAATAAGCAAAACAATAATGATCAAATTCAAAGCTCAGTCACAACATCTGATTATAAATGTAAATTATCCTTATCCTGCTGGTTGCATATATTAAACTTGTTTGTGGTTTAAGTGTATAAATTCATTATTTTACATATATAAATTCATGCAAACAAGAGTCATTGCAACCCAGAATAATTTATCATCATTAATCAACCATTAATTAATGTTGAATCTCCATATTAATTTAGAAATCCTAACAGTATAAGTTTCTGTACTTGCAATATTCAAGAATAATGCAAATTGTTCATCACTTACTGAACAGAGATGTTATCTTTTGAATCCAACTAATTTCTGAATTAGAGTTTTCAAAATGATGTATTTGAGAAAGATTAAGTTTGTAGTTAACCATAATATAATATGTTTTATTTCCAAGCAAAGACAGAACGAGGTCCAAATAGAAGTGCAAGAACTGTTCTACAATCCAAAGAGCAGACTGTTATTAATATAAGCTGACTTAAAGAGATCACATTTTCTGTTTTTATATTTTAATTCAATAGGTGAAACATTTATATACAAATGGTTAAATATAATTGCGTGCTTCTTAAATGATTAAAAGCTCCACAATGCCAGGATAAAAGTTATGAGTTGTAGACCCTCCACATCAAAATTATCTTTTATTAAAGATAAAAATACACTGGTCCAGAAATTATTCAAACCATTAACTCCGGTAATGGGGTCTACCATCAGACTTTCAGCTTGGCATGTTGTACCTTTAACAAAACCCTAATATTGCATGGAATTCCCTCATAATAAAATGAAACAATATATTTGATTATATGGACATAAGACTTTACAATGATGACAAAGTATATACAACCGTAACACAATAAATTCAATGCTTTTTTCACATAATATATTAAATCTTGCATGTATAAAGACACAACCTCTTTGATTCGGGTAAAACTGAAAGTCAGTTAAATTTAATCTTGTGTGCTGATTTGTTTTGAGTGATTGGCACATTTCAACTTTAAAGCATAAACTGAATACATGTACCTTAAAACAAGGTAGGTTGATAACATTGAAACACTGCATGTCATTTAGATGTGTAAAAAAAATCCACAAAAAGAGATACAAATCCTGCACCACTGGCAAGGGGAAACCACGCCGGAAAATCCTAAGGAACCCTTCGTGGTTAACACCAATAGCGAACCTGTGACCTCCAGGCTAGTGAGCCAGTGCCTTACTCAGCTAGCCACAGTGGATCTAATTTACGTCGAACATGAAGTTAAAATTAATATTACAATTCATTTCTGTTTTGTCTATTGACATCAAATCACAGCTTGTCTCATTTCTAATTAAAAAAAAAACTTACAGAATGAACCAAATTCAGTCGTTTATTTCGACCTAAATCAAAAAGGTTCTGCTCTTTGAATATATGTCTAGACGACAGATTAATAATAATAATTGGCATGTTAAGAATTGAGGTTCATTTACATTTTGGAATTAATCACATTTGTTTTATTAATATGTGTAGAACAGTACACACAGGGAGGAATGAGGTTTTATGACCACTAACATGACAATGGCAGAAGTTTTTAGATATGAAAGGAAACTGAATTACCTAGAGAACCCCTATGAGGATGGACAAGAGACCCGTAACATAGAAACCTGGGAGCAAACAGACAATGACTAGTACTAGCAGATAGAACTGGCCTGATTATCTAGGAGAATGCATTAAGACATCCTGTCCACCCAGCCCTTCATTGTATATAATTCATGGAAAGTGATTTAACAAAATGAATGCCTTGTTTTAAAGGTTTCTGGTAGGAGTCTTCAACACCTCAACCCCACCCTCAAGGTATTGTTAAACATAGAATATCTTTAAGAATTTGTATAAAATCACTAATGTTTATAATTAATAACAAAGAACAAACAAATACAGTAAAGCTGTACATTGTTCTAATACTACATAAAACATTCATGTTTAACCAGATTGCATAAAAAAAAACAAATCTCATAAAAAATCTCCCATAGAATACATTTCTATTTCAGTCAGTATTATAACAAAATCCATTAATATTTATCAGGTCCAGTTAATTTACATTATAGCTTTATTGTTCTGAATAGAAACATTATTTTTTGACCCCAAAATATGGAATGGTGAGTATGAAAGAACCTTTATACGTCTAACTTTGAAACTGAAAATACAATCTGTACATAAATTAATGACATGTTTGTATGTTGTGGTTTTACTTAAAACAAAATTTCTGTTTTGCACCTAAAAAAGGACAAAATTACAGAACAGTTATTTATTCTAGTGTTGCATGCACAGAGAGAATTAGCATCCGATTGTTCTGTTTTGATATTCATAGTGTTTGTGTGTTCATAAGATGAAGAATCCTATTTGTTTTCATCACCTACTGATAATTACAGTAGCCAAGATCTAAAATATTTGTTGTTTTTTTTTTGTTTGGCCTTACATGATGAACATAAGACGTAATATTAACAAGAATGGTGTGATTAAGTCTATATAAATGTACAAACAGGATTAAACTATTGTTCAATCCATGACGGTTTCTCAGCATTGGGTCTCTTCAAACTAATGTTAAACTGTTTTAATGTCGAGTCTAGTGCCGCCTCGTTACCACTAAAGTAAGCCGAGATTGCATTGTGGAATAGTAGAAGTTGTTTGTGCATCACCTTAACCTAAAATAAAAAAGCAAATATTCTAATTAATTAAATTCATATTAAAACATGAAATTGTTCCGTGTTACCTGCCATAAATTTAATGGACTATGGAATTGTAACTGTTTTCTCTGATCACAATAAATTGGTTTAAAATCCTTCTTTTCTGCTTCCATCTGGGCTAATGAAGACAGGCATATGGTGAACTATGAAGGAAATTTTGCCCAGACATTAGGGTCTACCCATATCAAATTCCAACTACCAAGGCCTTCCCAGGCCCTCCATCCAGCAGCACTGACAAGGGAGAACCATGCCGGAAAATCCTGAAAAAATTTCTTGGCCAACACTGACAAGGGAGAACCACGCCGAAAAATTCCTTAAAAAATTTTCAACCTACTCTGCATCAACTTACAAGTGTGTACAATATCGTGAAAATTGAACCTCTGAAATTAAAACCACCCACAAATGATTCAATCCCACATTCATAAAGATAACTGCTCCCACTGCAGTATATACATTGCATATGGTCATAGCAAGATGGTCATCTATAATATTTGCTGAGATATTTTGATGAGTCATTATTAGAACTGAGCGAATTGAAACTGGAAGATAATCTACTTTCTTTTGATATTTAATTTTGTTTTGTTTATTAAATAATCTATTTGACCTGGGTGAATTATCTAGAAATTATACGAAAAATACAACTTTAAAGATATAATATAAGTAGTCTTCTTACCTTATTCTCTTCTAAAAATTTCAATTTAATATTCACATCTCCTCGTAATCTTTCAAACTTTAGTTTATGTTCATCAAATTTCCTTCTGCATTCATCTAGTTTAGCTACGGAGGACGAATCTTTCTGTGATTGTGACAGGAAATCTACATCAGTTCTGTATGCATCATATTCTAATCTAAAATAGTTCAAAATTCTATTGAGCCACTGGTAATACGGGAATTATCAACAATCGGTAACATATTGATTTGGGTACACAAAATTTACGGTTCTGTGGTGGGGGTCGATAGTAGCCATGCATGGAAATGGTGGGTTTTGAAAAATATGCTAGTTTTATGGCATGAAAATTTAGTGATGGGGTCAGAGACATTTTTTTTCATTTTTTAAGATTAAGTGTTCATGACTGGGGTTGACTTGGTACATGTATGGATCTTATAACACGTCCATGGTACATGTACGGGTACAGGCTACAAGTTATGTTTTTTTTATCATCTTGTTTGCAAGGGATTTTGAAATAGATTCAGTCTGTCCTGGCCTATGATTTAAAAGCCCTTAAGGTTGAACAGACCGCAGGATGTTTATTTTATCCGGCTTCTTTACCCTAGCCGGAGCATTACCAAATTTAATAAAAATTGGGATTTAATGTCCTACTGTTCTACTTTGACTGAGCTGATGACGACAGACATACATGTAATATGCCCTACCATTTTTTATGATGGAAATTTTGCCCTGTCAAGGGATCTTTTTTTACATGCATGCCAATATGTGCACCACTGTCGCCACTGAAAAGGAGCTCAGCTTGAGTAGAAAAGTAGAACAATAAACCCCATTCATTTCCTTTCATTTTCTATTTGCAAAGCAGTTTCTTGTTTAGACATATACATGTACAATGTATATGAGAAGCAATTTGGTCATAAATGTGCATGTATCAATTAACAGGTCATTATATCTGAACCTGTCAATCTTTCCAGTTTTCAAAGTGTGGTATTTCAGTTATACCATACCATTTATATCACATGTCAAATCGGACAAATATTTAACACAGTTTATGATACATATGTAGTGACAAGGCCTTAATTTTTTTAGACAAAATAATGTCAAATAATAGATAAATAAACTGTAGAATTCCCATCAAATCCTTACTAAACCTACATCCATCCATTTGGTGTCTTTTGAAATGATGGTTTCAGGCATGTTAAAGAAGCATACTGATAAACTAATTTAAGATTTTTCTATTTTATAAATGTTGCTAGATGAACGATTACAAAACACAAAGAAATAAATAACTTACCTTGCTACCTCGTACTGTCGAACTGTTAGTAATGTATCCTCCATTGTTTTGTTACATAAGGTATTCACTGATGACGTAAAAAAGTTCAAAGCACCTGCACAAAAATAAACAATAACAAAATAACAAGGGAGATCTAAAAATATTTGCAGTTTAAAAACTTGTTGTCTTCATGTACATAGTTACTGCACATGTAGCTACATATGGTATTTTCAATGCTACAAAGTTAAATTTATACAGAAGAAGAGAGGCATGGACTAATGTAAACATTTTAGGTGAGGATTAATGTTGCTGATTGTTATTTGCTGGACTTGGAATCAATTTAAATCAACAATAAATTGAATCTCTAAAAGGAACAACAGTCCAAAAATGGTTCAAATAATTTACAATATGATGAGTTGGAAATTTTGCAACATTTGTCGTTCTCTGCAGACAAAGTCTACACCACCTATAAATATTGGCTAAAATGCGTTGTCCCTGTTTAATCCAACTGAATCCAAGCCCGTATATTTTTGCCCACTAATAACCTGGGTTAGTTTTCTTCATTAAATATTAAAAAATCAATTGATTAGATTTTAGCATGGAATAAACTGGGGAATTAGGTGTCTGAAAAATGTTTTTTGGCCATTACATTTACCGGTACTTAATTAAACCAATACACATCTATATTTCTATAATCATGACACTGTACTTCAACTGATTATAGGAACTACAATCATCAGGCTAAACAAAATAGTCATTACTTTATTTACCTAATAACGTTTCTCCATTTTTCACAAGGGCACGCTGAGATTCTGCATTTGTTGTGAATTCTTCTTGTAATTCTGGTGATTTCTGGGACAAATCAGAAAATGTGTCACCCATGGCGCGTTGAGTTTGAACCACATGGTAAAAATGATTTGTCATGGCTCTTGCCAACTGAAGAATTCTGGAATACTTGCGTTGAGTGTCACGTAAAGCTTCAATCTGTGCTTCCATTTCCAGATCAATGGTTTTAGAACCTTTACCCAGTCTTTCTGATAAAAATTGTCGCGTGCATTTATAAGTGTTCATACTCCATTCTTTTATTGTTTCAAATTTAGAACTTGCTGTCTGAGTGATGGTACTTTTCGGTACAAAATCACCATTGCTGTGACTGTTTGAAGACAGCGGAACATTGCTGGTAGCTGTAATCAAAACAAAATAATAATATATCAGACAAAACAATATATAGTTATTTTTCTTAAGTTTATTTATTAATGATCACAATATATGTACCTATATACATGTACTATACTTTTACATCTCTTGTGCAAGAGAATATGTCAATTTTCTGGAGCATTCATAAGATTTTTAAAGTAATCAATAAAAGTCAAAACTGTACTTCAGAGTAAAAGAACCATGTTCAGAGGTTGATACATGTATAAATACATAGTACTTTGATTATATCCACAATTAACCTATTTTTATATAAACAATTATATAAGCATACTGATAAAGTAGTTGTGATATTAAATATATATAAATCATACAGTAGGCCTACAAGTAAATGTATCTACATATAATTCATACAGCATATGTAAATGAATCATGCACTACAAACATGTTACATACATGTTTTGGGTTTATTAAGCAGGGGGGTGAAGATGGCCATGAAAATGAAATAAAAAGAAAGATGAAATAAAAAGAAAGAGTAAACTAACGACAGTTTGAAAATATAATAATTACCAAAACACACCCAACTAACATATTATAAAAAGAAACAAAAAAAAAACAAGCAAAATGAAACCAGCTATGAAAATAATTATGAAAAACCCCACATATACCTATAAATGGCCAATGTGAAGGGTAAATGCAGCAATCATAATTTACTATCTGACAAGTTATTATAATACCCTTTGGCAATTGTGCAATAACTGTCAATATTTAAGACAAAAACAATGTGAACTTAGTTTAGTTGATAAAAACATCAAAACAAATCATAAATCAAAGTATCAAACCCAACTCATTACTATTTCAATATTAACATGCTTTGATGTAAAAGAAAAATCTAGGTAATTCTGAACATAAAATATAGTATACATGTATTTTTATTTAAATAATTTGTTGGCTCACATACATGTATGGGTCCTTAGAAATGAACCCTAGTCATATTGCTAAACTAGTGACAAAGATTACCATGGCTCAGAAAATTTACAAATTGACTCAAGCATGTTCCACCTAGATTTTCTCAGAGAGGCCCCCTCCCACTCACCATATAAATTTATGGTTTTTGTACCCCTATAGGATCCTCATGATGGTCACCACACCCTTGCTGTATAAAACATATTCTATCACTTAACCGACTACCATGCTACTGTATAATGTAGCTGTTTAAATCACTACATGTACAAGTTAAATTCATTCATCCAAGTGACATTCGATACTAAAGCCTTCATGCATCATGACTTTATCAACAATGGAAGATCTCTCAATATCCATTTTCAATCTCCATTTAGACATGTTGGATCTTTGTCTTAAATGTTACATTTGAATTCAGTCATCCACTTAAAACTGTTCCAAAAATAGATCACAATATCAATTGCGAGCTTGATCTCAAGTACAGCATATATAAATATCTTTCAATTATTTTACATGAGAAAACTTGTTGTCTCCAAATTAAGCAGAAACAGACATCACTTTGTAAAATATCTTATTGCATAATTAAATTGTGCACTCAAACAGACATAACTGATTTTGATAGCCCACCCTTAAAACCATGTATTGAATAGGCCTAATGGAAACAAAACTAAAAGCTAAGCATCCATAATGAAATGATTTTATTATGCTATGGTACAATAACAAATTTTATATGGAGTGGAAAATATATTAGTTTTTATTTTATCAGATACATATGTAGAATACATGTATGTCTAGAAATTTAGAAATGTATTTAATATGACTAAATAGTCAATATTGTACTTCAATGACCTTGTAGTATAAGGTGCATGATGATATGAAATAAAGACGGGCATACATATGTACATCATTCAGAGTGTTATGAGGACAGTAAATTTTGTGCCTACCCTTCATTATTTCCAGGTTTGTCAGGCCCTCTGTACTACATAACCTGAACATACATGTAGCTGTAAAATATTAAGTAACTTTCTCGGCCAACACCGGAGCACACCTAGAATGTCCTACTTAGTAAGCCTGTGCCGCACTCACCAAGCTACTGGGGATCAGTCAATATTCTATTTACTAAATGTATACTAAATGTATGGCTGTATACAAGTATTTTATTGATTTCAGATCTTATTGCTAGTATTTAACACATCTTTTATTCATAATGACAGGTGGGTTAGAAGAGTATACCACCATCAGTTTTCTCTCTATTGATTTTTTAATTCATGCATTTTTCATAGAACGAAAAGGTCAAATTTTGAAAAATAATCCATGCCGTGATATTCTATAATTCTCAATGAAGTTATCATAAGAGAATCTCTTAGTATAATTGTTACCAACATGTTAATACAAGCAAGAGACAAATGTGAAATTTCAACAAAAATGAGATGGTGGTTAATGTCCTACTTTTCTGAACCAACAAGATTAATGGAAGACTGGCCCACACCATAAGTCATCCTAGGTATCCCTAGGTAGTGGCATTGTTCCGTTCTACTCCACTAACACCTTGGTCTATCTATGGAGTATTCACGAATTCAAATTATCTACACATGAACCAATCAAAATTCGGTTTACATACCATTCACTTTCTATTTCAAATTTTTTTTGATTGGTCAATAAGGACAATGATCAAGGGAAGATAATTTGACTGTGTCCCCCCCCCCTGTGAATGACCCCAAGGTTCCATGGAACAGAACAATACCACTGGGGATACCAAGGATGGTATGCAGTGGGCTATGGGAGACATTTTGCACCTGTCAATGACTTTTCCTCCTGTTCTTTTGCGAATTGAAATTGCCAAGGACAGGCAAAGAGAGAGAGAGAGAAATGGGGTTTAACGTCCACTCAACACAAACTAGGTCATTTCGGGACTAACTTATGGTTTAATTTTATTTCAATAATTCGCTTGCGCCTAGGGGTCTTTAGCAGTGGGAGGAAACCGGAGTGCCCGGTGGAAACCCACGAGGTTGAGAAGGCGCCCCTATCTCCATGCCACATACGCTCACACCAGGGCTCGAAACCACAGCCGCAAGCCAGAGGTGACCGACCAGCTAGAGGTCGAAGAGCGGCACTCTAGGCCATCCCAACCCCCCTGACAGGCAAAGACCTTACATAAGTCCATGCCAACATGTGCAGGATTTCCCAGTCAGTGAGACAACACATACAAAAATATTTGAGGAAGGCATCAATATTTACATGGTTACCAACTTTCAATTCTGTAACACGGGAGAGGACTGCACCATACATAGACAAATGGAAACCCAGAAGACAAACCTGCATGTACTGAAGATACTATACATCATGTCCTGGCCAACACTTGAAAATAATCCTTGATAGAATGGTAACATGTGTCTTAATGGATGTCGGATGGGAAACAGTTATTATACAGTTGAATAATTCAATACATGTAAGTCAGCAGACAGACCCAACAGATGTTACTAATACTATTATGTACAACAATTTTTTATACATACTTTAAAAAAACATCATCAAAAAAGGCGCCCCTATCTCCATGCCACATACGCTCACACCAGGGCTCGAAACCACAGCCGCAAGCCAGAGGTGACCGACCAGCTAGAGGTCGAAGAGCGGCACTCTAGGCCATCCCAACCCCCCTGACAGGCAAAGACCTTACATAAGTCCATGCCAACATGTGCAGGATTTCCCAGTCAGTGAGACAACACATACAAAAATATTTGAGGAAGGCATCAATATTTACATGGTTACCAACTTTCAATTCTGTAACACGGGAGAGGACTGCACCATACATAGACAAATGGAAACCCAGAAGACAAACCTGCATGTACTGAAGATACAAAACACGCATACATTCTAGGAAAAGTAAGAAATAGATAATAAAAAGTACCATCCAAATAAAAAAAAAAAAAAATAAAATGTGTGGGAAATGAAATAATCTTCTCATTAGCAATCTGAAGCTTAGGAACTTAACTTTTTTTTTTTGTCCTTCAAAACCTCAGAAATTATTTTTCTTGCTGTGAAAATTATAAAACATACATCAATTCTAGATAATTAGACATTTTAAGTCAAGCATAACAAAACTTTCTGCCAAATAATTATTTGATCTACAAGTTTTAAGTTTACGTTTACACTGTAACATTCCTGTTTGAAATAAAACCTAATACATGTACTGGTATTTCTCAACTAAAAGCCAAGATGAATAAAACACATGCAGTTTCGTTTCTAGCTAATTACAATTTTTGTTTGGCTTTTTGCCATTTATCAACTTAATGTTTAAGATTCTACGGAACTACCAGTTATTTCATGACAAACTGATCCGATTATATTCTTCATTTATAGACCACAGAGAGAGCATAAATCAAACCTTTAGTGACATTTTCTGTAATGATTGGCATCTCGAACACTTAACAGCATATAAACTGATGATGCAAGCAATTGAAAAAAGACTACTTTCCTTAGCTTTTGCTTAGCAACACCTTACTTGCAACAAAGGTTTACAAAATAAATCAGTAATGCAAAATAAACCAATCTGGGCTATAAATCCGCCCAATGTGAGACTGTGGTATTTAAAAGTAAGAAAGACAAAAAAATTAGAGAGAGCTGGGGTTTTAACAGAAGTTTGACATAATTAGGTCATTTTGGGACTAACACTAACATTTCAATAAATGTATGAGGAAACCCACAAGTTTAGGCAAACATACATGTAGGATCGAAATAACATCACTTCACTCAATGACAAGACCTTACGATCTAACATGTATACCACCAAACCTCTCAATGAAAATAAAACAGAACTAAGTATTATTTAGACAAAGAAGTACATTCAACTAAGCAAAATTATTAGATAATATTCTAAATAATCGGGAAGTGATTTCTTAACAGTTCAAATTATACAAAATTAAAAATTCCTTACAGTACTACAATGAACTATACCAATCCTGACATTTTAAATTTTGATAGTGTTTTTATTACTTTAAAGTAAATCTTTATGAATCAACATCCATGTTTCTATTAAGATATTACAAGGTTGAGCACCACAAATGTATCCCTTCCAAACAGAACAAATGAATGAGTTAAAAACCTTGTTAGTGTTAAATTTAAATGATTTACCATATATGCATGTCTTTCACACACTTCATCATTTCAAGCATACAAAACCTTTGCCTTTCAACAATACTTGTTTCTATTTCAATATTAGAGAAAAGTTACAAACTTAAGTATTCTGAAATCAAGTTCAGATTGTTTGACCCTGTATATAATACAATCAATTCCACTTTTACCAAATTTAATTAAATCAAATTGTCCATAGTAATTATCATATATAATGTATTGAACGCTAAATCTTTAATAAACAACAACAACTTTTAAGATTAAACAATACAATTTAGCCACACTGAAAATATTGAATTGCAAACATTATACCTTCCAGCCACCAACTATTTCCAAAATTATACATCATGTCCTGGCCAACACTTGAAAATAATCCTTGATAGAATGGTAACATGTGTCTTAATGGATGTCGGATGGGAAACAGTTATTATACAGTTGAATAATTCAATACATGTAAGTCAGCAGACAGACCCAACAGATGTTACTAATACTATTATGTACAACAATTTTTTTTATACATACTTGTTATTAAAAAAACATCATCAAAAAATCATTAGCTTAGCCATGACCATAAACATTCCGTGTCTGAGAACATCTGATTACACTTTTCATTTGAGGATTTTGAATACTCTAAAACAACATGTTGTGGCTTTTGACTAAATAAGTTACATTTATCCCAAGAGGTTATATTTTGATCAAAACTATAATTTCGTATAGTCTGAGCAGCAACAGACCTGCAATATGCCAATCATATAGGGTACATATATTATTATTACTTATTGTTGAACACCTGATGCCACCTTTGGAGTTCATATAACAAACACAGTTTTGTTACACTTTCGCATTTATGATAATCAAAAAATTTAATATACAAACAAACTTGCCATGTTAAAAATATACTCCATGATTATTTAATCATTTAATCAGTAGACAAACATATGTTAACTCAAGACACACCTGTGGACAATATATGGACATTGCATCCAATAAACAGATTACAGAGAAACCTTAGGGCAAATCAATTGTCTAGATGCTTGATGTGAATGTGATTTGATAATTTACTTTGAAATGGTTACATGTTTCTGCCTCTTTTTCTTTTGATTTTTAAGGCATTTTTTTTTTACATGGGTGGTCACTTTCCTTGTCAGATTGTCAACCTTGCAGATCCCACCCATTCACAAGTTGGCCACACAAGAATTCCAACAAGGAACATTTCAAATACATGTAGATACATGTAAACCAATGTCCTAAACTATATTTGTGCCCCAGACCCCCTTTCTTCAAAACAGAAGTACCATAGTTGGCAACACTAACAATCGATAGAATATGGACTTACTTTAAACTTAATATCTATGTATACCACTGAATACATATTGATTTATTCCAAGAAAAGGTCCTATAAATGTGCCATAAATCATACCTCCTCTTTTTATTTACTACTATTATTATTATTTTCGTTTTTGCTACAAAAATATAAATCAACCAAGGTTTTTTCATTACCAGTAATTTAGAAGATTAAATAGATAATAAGTGTCATTTATTAACTTCTTGATAACTAATTTGTGGGTAACATATGATTTAGTTATACTAATCAATTGATAGTTATAGTATACTTAATTATACCCTCCCAATAAAGTATCTACTAAAAATTATCAGAAATTACTGATCTGATTATGATGTAAACTTACATAATCATCAATCACAACACAGTTAAGATGTATTATAATACATGTAGGCTGAATTCTACAAGCAACATGTAGCCTTCAAAATCCATAGTCATCTAATATTTATACTTACATGTATAGCATACAAATTATATAATATCAAACCAAATATTATGCAATACATGTGTATTAACTAAGTTATGCTTAATCTTAACAGGATCAAACTGTGAATGATTCGTAGGACCGTTAAGATAAGATAAGCTTATTGTATTTCAATAAATATAGAACAATTTGATGAGAATCAGGAAAAATATATTGAAAGACAAGATCACGTACATTTCCAGTACAAGCCTATGAGATTATTAATAATACTACACACATTTTATTTACAATTTTAACTACATGTATGTAACCACAAATTTGTTGTGCAATTGGAAGATGAGTATTAATTAAACTTTAATTATTAAAGAAACATTTCTTTGATGTTTGAATGATGTATATTAAAAACTGTCTGCGAAAATTAGATACATTAACATAGTCAAAAACATAATTTTATGAGTTAATAATTAGAAACCTCATGGAAATTATATTACGGTACCTTTGTATGTATACAGCCACCACTTGACAATATAGTTTTTACCGTGCCAATGACCATCGACAGCCATACATGTATTTGCAGCCAACACTGTGAACAAACCCAGAACTGTGGGTCATATTCACTGAGCCATTGTGACTTGAAATCACCTAACTATTTTTGAAATGAATGAGTTTTCTACACCAACAGGACTACACCATGCTGTGTGAAATGAAGGAAATTTTACCCATCTGACAGAGGGACTATGGTCTACTCTTATTTAGAAATCCAACTCGACTTGAGATGTTTCCTTATATGCACTCCAATGTGTACACAGGATCTCGGCTTTTCAACCCATCTGAACAACTAGATACTGTTTATTGCCTACGTCCTGCACCACTGACAAGAGGAAATTGCGCTAGAAAATTCTGAAATACTGCCTTCGAATTTGATCAAACCCCAAAACCCTTGGTTAGCGAATGAGCCACTGCCTAACTTGGTGAGCCACCATGGATCCTGCATGTAATTGTGTTCGAAGGAAAACAAAAGATTTGAAATGGACCATAATAACAGGGCAAAAAAGAAAAATATCAAATTCTTACCATTACCAGCAGTTTATAGACATTACAGACTAAAATACACAACATGAACCAATACCAGCACCATACAACATGCACTAAAGATGCGTGAGAAAAGGAGAAATGAAATGAAAGAAAGACAGACCGGGGGGCATGGTGTAGGAACGAGATAGATGAGACTCGTTCATGTCATGGTTGTAATGAGAACCATACGAACTGCCAGATCCAGGATATGAAGATGTCATTCTGTTAGGTGTGCCACCAAGAACAGTGGAACTGGCCTCATTCACATTTGGGCCATCTTCCAACATTTCTTCTAAATCTCTTTCAAATGTGTCGTCAGAATTACCATTTGATATCTGGGGTTTCTCCTCTGCCATGTTGAATTATTCTGAAATCAAAAACATTGGCTGTTCTAAGTTAAAAAAGGAAGTACAATTTATATGGTACTTCATTCTATATGGTAGTCTAGTACATAAAACTCATGTCAATTCATTTTTTAACAGTACCGGTACTTAAAATTAAAAGTTCCAGGAACGATTATAAGCTCAACTGTAATTGAGTGTGGCAGAGATATTATAAATAACAATAATCAGTTGTTGTTTTGATGAAAAATTTTGTCAATTTTGCGTAGTAACAGAAATTGCGAATTACAATCGCACCCGCAAAGTTGAATTATATAGGAAGGAATTTCATCTGACTGGAAACACAAAGGGTTGACAGATGAATTTTTTTTCTTATCTCTTGCGTCAGTGTAGGGGAAAGGGGGGTAATATGGGCATGAGGGTAATATGGGCCACAGCCCTGACAGGCTTGTTACATGACATTTCTTTAAAATGTTATTTACCAAGGCCTTTACATTCTCTAAACTTGTGTTACACATCATATCAAGTTCATAGATACATTACACAAAAAAGCTCAGTATTTTATCGAATCATTACACCTATAAAATATTCAAAAGTAAAAAATAATGTCTCATATACCCCCCCACCCCCCCCTTATAGTCATTATAATGCTTCTAAAACAAATAAAATAGAATTGCTGAAAATAATTTTAGCTTAGATGATTTATTCGTCTACAAATCATTCATAAGAAATTTGTAAAAATTTGGTTGATATTTTATATTTAATGGTTAGGATGGAATATGAACCATGGCTCATATCACCCCAATTTGCATGTTATAATTATAATTATTATTATTATTATTTTTTATTATTTTCTATTACCCCATCCAAGTGAGGTAATCACCCATTATTTTTAAAACCCTTTAGCAAAAAATTAGCAACTCACATTGTCCTTATACATATATTTTATAAATTGAAAGATGAGTTCAGTAGCTTTAACTAGAAAGTTTATTTGTTTTAATATCACATTATACCAATAAAATATTCCACAACAAAAAAATATGTCCCGTATTACCCCTTCTTCCCCTACACTGTTGGCTAGTTAAGATATAAGTTGTTGGCTTATAATACTTATATGTATATCACTATATTATATAGTATATGAACTGAATGTTCGCGATTCAGTATTAAATAGCTTATTAAAATCATATTTTAATATTGTTTAGTTATTAGTATTAGATTATTGTTACAAAAATTTGAATAAAAAAAATAATCATTGAACCGGTACCAATAGTTTAATTACCACATAGCTAGCACTAGACTATAGCCTTGAGAAATGATTCCCCAGTGTTCTGATTGTGTCGCCAAAAGCAACAGACTAAAAATTTGCGTGAATGAATGAAATGAATCGCCGTAGTCGATGAATGATTGAAACCGACTGTGTGTACTGCTGTATATTTTATGTTATGCCAAAGCAAAACATCGTCAGTTTTCTTTCACTGTGTGCATACAGTTAAATCACCGATATAGCGAAAAATAATAGCATATGGAATCAATTAATATGTTGGCTGTCTGCTCAACTCACAAATTAACTGCTAATTAACAGCATCTGATTTTTATTCACAACAAACATGAACCTATTTGATCTTACCTGCTAAAGATCCGTGAGTCCCTTCGACGTGTTGTTCATGACGTCATCTCGCGAGATCCCACGTGATTTCCGGTGGGTTAAATAAAAATTAGGAATCTGAAACTTGTTACACGAATTATACTTAGATCAATTTTTTCTGAAACTTTATTAATTTGCTACACAGCTAGGGATGAATCTGGCAGACGAAACAAACGCTAGAAATGTAAGGGAGCAGACTTTATGCTTATGTTATTATTTTAAGAGACAGAGTTAAAATGATAAATTAATTAATTATCATAATCAACCTCAACAAAGCAAAGACTCAGGAGCAGACTGTATTTGCCTTTGGTCTTTGCTCAACAAAACATGCCATGATGATATACCCATGGTTCATTAATAATATAATGTGTAATTATTAGTGAAATTACATCAAACGTGTTACTGAGTAAACTAGAAGACAAGTTCACTAGTTCGCGGATGCACTAGTTCTTCGATATAAATTAAAGTATATAAAATACTACAGATAATGAGATATGAGTATCAAATCAAATAAACCTAATTATAACCCAACCCCTGTAATAATAGATATCGGTGGACTAATGAACCCTAACTCTAATCCAAATATAGATATCAGTGTGGAAATAAACTGGTGGATAAGTGAACCTGCGGACTAGCGAGCATTCACAGTAAAATAATTAGTTAAAATGAATAAACGAAAAGAGAGACACATTTATTTGTTCATTTTGATCAGTTTGGTGTTCATCATTAATTATGGTCTTCTTGGATGAACTTTTGGTCGTGGTAAATAATTAGTTTCTTTAGGAAGAGTGTCTGATCGGACTAGTAGAACCAGTAAATCATAAGCCTTTGAACTTAGTCACCATATATAGGCTACTGCAGCCTTTTATTTTTACCCCTCCCTCCCCCACTTAGACTTTCTGACTCCACTACCCAATCTCAGGCACATGAAAACTAGGACCTAAATCGCATTCCGTTTTATGTCTGATACTTAATTACTTTTTCTGATCATTAGAAACATGTAGTTGGTTCTTTATAATTTGACTAATGACCAGGATTTAATTCCATCTTTTCACTATGCTCATGTGTCATGCCTGTAAATTTAATTTTTTTTTCAGTTGAGAGATTTTCTATTGTTATATAATCAGCTTACAGAGCAGTGTTTTGATAGATGTGTTTATAACTTTAATAGAAAAGATGTATCGAACAGAGAGGTGGGTTTAATTTTGTCTTTATGTGCCAGTAATGATGAACTGAGAAATCAACTTCACACTAGCACATCCATTAAGTTGGCCATTATTCCACCAGACTATTTTCACTGTACTGCAAGACAGATATATGGGGTTCATGCAGAATTTATCATTTCGAGACAAATATATTGTTTATTTTAACACTTCCACATGGGAAAAAAATGGTAATGGAGATCCTGCTGGTCATAATAAACACAAACACAATTAATATTTTAATTAAAGCAATGTTTATACTTGACATTCATGTATTTTTTGGTTCCAAATACACATCCCTGGTCTTGAGCAGTGCGAGAAAAAGTTAGCCCTTGTCAAGTCCAATCTTGCTATTAAAACTGTATGAGTATAACCTACCTGATCATCTAAAGTGTATCACATCAGCCACTCTCCATTTGATTTTAATGTCCTTTCAAGTTCCTGCATTGATATATCTTTTTGTATATATACTTTCCTATTTTACTTTCAGAATGACTGTGTGTACATGTGTGCTGACAGATATGTAGCTTTTAATCAAAAAACCATGCATATTTTTATGGAACAACAAAATTTGAAACAGCAAGCAGCAATCCAAGCTGCTACTAATCTAGCCAATACACCATCGCTACCTGTACCTAATCTATCTACCACTACTCCATCTGTATCACCATCATAGTACCAAAATATTATCAATAACATCAATAAAAGACCATAAGTAATATGGGTGATGTAAATTTGTATAAATTGACTCATTATGTTATAGACCAACATAATATAGAATATTCTCTACTAGTACAACAGTGCAGTGTTAAAATAGATATCTGTTTAAATATGTAGTCATTTCAAGTTGCAGGTCGTCAATTGAGATATCTTGAATGCATTGCAGACAACGATAGTGTGAACTTTCAATTTGTATTAGTCAAAACTAGCATATGGTAAATTAAAATTTTTGCAACATTTGGCAATAAAAAGAAACCACCACCACCTAATGTGTTGGGTAAAATCTCTTGATATTGGCTTCTTTTAATCTAGTTGAATCCCAACTGGTGGTACTGAGCTGTGAGAATTTGTTGGTGATCCGTCTCCAACAGAAACATTGTTCATGGTTAATAAGAAGTGTGTGTATCAAGTACATATAGTTTGTGTGTCAACAACAAAAAGTTTATGAATGCATGGAAGAATGATTAATAAAATGATTTATTATGTCTTTGTGTCGTATATGATCCTGTGTCACCACCACCACCCTCTAATAAAGCCATTAAATTATCTCTGTCCCTCAGAGTATAAAATAAGACAAATCAGAACTGCACAAATTGTGCATCCTATGTTTTGGCTTGCTCAAATGATTATTCTAACCAGCCAAGCATGAATGCAACCATGTGTCTATAATGATTACGTGTACTTCTATCATTATATCTTGGATGTGTGCATCTTACAATTGTACAGATAGATAGTGAGGGATTATACTTGATTACCAACAAGAGTCATTTCTCCTGTGGAAGCACATGTCAATTTAATATAAATCTGATGATAACTTTAGCCTTGGGAATGTTCAAAAGTTACTACAAAATGAACCAAGGGATATAACTTTTTGCTGAAATTCAAAAGACTTCTCTCTTTTATTGATTTAAATATATAGAGAGGGAGAGAGAGAGAAATGGGGTTTAACGTCCACTCAACACAAACTAGGTCATTTTGGGACTAACATATGGTTTAATTTTATTTTAATAATTCGCTTGCGTGTAATGCATATAAATGTCATGCAGATCAGATGATAACTTTTGTAATTTCTCCAAAGTCTACAAAGCGAAACAGAAATTGTTGAAATTCGATACGTTTCTTTGGTTTACTAATTTAAATAATGTACATCAATTTCTCCAGTTTACCAATTTATAGGATTCATGTAAATGTCATATAAATGTTTGATAACTTTGTCATTTCAATGTCCATAAGGCTCTACGAAGTGAAACAAGGGCCATAACTGCCCATAACCATGGCAGTAAAAAATGGAAATATACTGTACTTCTTTGTTTTACTAACTTAAAGATACATTATGGGAGATTAGATAAAGAGCTAGCAGATCTCACTATAATAGTAAAAAAACTAAATAATGTTATGGAAATTTGCTGAAAATTTTAGTCAAATTGATCCACTATGAACCAAATTTTAGCAATTGAATATTGGGGCTAGCCTCGATCATCGTTACTAAATTTTTAAGATAAAAAACATAGTCTTGATTATCTATATCAAGATTTAATTACGAATGGAAGTCGAACAGCAGATCGGAATGTAATCCAATAAACATCGGAGGCTAGCATTGACATCGAGAGTTGATTATGGTCTGGATAGTTAAAATAGCATTATGCAAGAGCAAAATCTGCTTATTACAGGTCTTTCTCTAGGCCCGAAATGTTATCTAAATAATTAATTAGCGCATTAATTACCTTATCCAGACCATAATAAACTCTTGATGTCAAGGCTAGTCTTCGATGTTGGCGGATTAAATTCCTATATGCCGCTTGAAGGCCATTGATAATTAAATCAATCAAGTGGATAATCGAGACGATACTGTTTATATTAATGATTTTAGAAATGATGACCAAGTTTATGTGAATATTTCACTTGACTCGTTCTCGGCTAATAGTGGATCAATTTGACTGAAATTTTCAGCGAATTACCTTTACACTATCTAGTTTTTAACTATTATAGTGAGAACTGCCATCTCTTTACCTTATCTCCCATAACGTATCTTTAATTAATGATTAATTAATGATGTATGTTTAAGATATGCATAGCAATTTAACACAGATCAGATGATAAATGTGTTCACAAGGTTTTACAAAAATTGCCTATACACTTCACAATGTCATATCATTACTAGTAGTATTACTACACAATGAAATAACTTTAAATTTTAGGAATGGTGGAAACTTATTTTATATACTGGGAGTAGAGACAAGAATCAACTGAGGTAATGACACAGTGACATCACAATCAGGGATGTAGATAATAGGCACCATCTGATCTGTATGAAATTTATATGTACTGTATCATTTAAATTAAGAAGAAGCTAGAGCTGTGGCCCTTGTTTCACTTTGTTGAACCTTGTGAATGATCGAACGATAAAATTTTAAGAATACAATCTGCATGAAATTTATATGCATCATTTAATGGAATTAAACCAAGACATCAATTCCCATTAAGTACTTCTGGCTCAAATGACGAAAATTATAGATATGTTACAACCTTTGTTGACTGCCCAGGTGATTTAGCTGATGTGGGCTTATGTTTTGTTGCCTGCCAACCCATCTTTTTTTTTTTTCGTAATCAAAGATTCAAATTGAAATTAAGTACCAGTATTATCTTTATTGGGTATAATACATGTAGATACAGCTATATATTATTATGGAAACACTGATCGGTCTAGGTTTAGCACACCAAAAACCTTTGTAGGCCCATAACTTGTTTAGCAATACTACAAACATGACATACAGTAGAATCTGCATTAAGCAGCCACCCACGGGAAATTTTAGGATTGACCGCTTAACGGGAGTGGCCTCTTAATAAAATCTCGAGTTTTTTGTGCTGACATCAATTAATATTACGCTTGGGTGCACTTGCATCGGTAAATTTGGCCGTCGCTGAATCGCGGACATAACTACCGTAAACATGTCATTTTGTCCCAACCTTCAATACTACTGTCTATCATTGTCATGCATTCGATAATATTTATCCATTTTTGTAAAATCTCATGTTTTTTTTTGTGCTGACATCAATTAATATTACACTTGAATGCATTGGAAGCAAACACCAATGCAATACTTCACTTGCATCGGTAAATTTGGCCGTCGGTGAATCGCCGACATAACTTCTGTAAACTTATCATTTTGTACCAACCTTCAATACTACTGTCTATCATAGTGATGTATTCGATAATATTTATCCATTTTTGTGAAGAAAATCGATGAATTAATTTTATTTTATCAAAGAAGCACACGAACCAAAAAACATCGCCGGTTTAGCTACCGAATCACAGGGGGTGTAACTCTGTATGTAATATTACAGGTGGCGCTAAAAACGTCTATTTAACAACATAGCGGCTTTTAGTCGGTACTTTCAGTTTATTCAATCAGTATCATTTAATGTCCCCTTACGTGTGAAAACAATGATCAGGTTTGTCGTTTAGTAAAACAAAAGATTAATTAACAGATAATCCCGAGTTAATTGGTATTTTCACATTTCTTTTTATCTGATTTGCGGGAGTCCAGTTAATTGATTACTACTCACGGGATTAGCGGGGGTGTTACGAAGAACGACAAGATGGTATCATTCAACAATGGCCGTTGAATGGGCGATGTTTTGTTAAATTCATTTGCAAAATAGTGACCGCTGGCCGCGTTAGAGGAGTGACCGTTGAATAAGGAGATGAAACAATAGAATTTTTACGGGGGGAATTTATTGTGACCGCTTACAAGGAGATGTCGCTGAATAGGAGTGGCTGCTCATACGGATTCTACTGTATGTACTGTTTGGTACTATTAAGGTCTTCTTTCCTTTGGTTCCTAATCAGTTAAGGCCCCCATCTTGCTAAATTTCACAGAAATCTAACAAATGCCAATTCAGAAAACAATCTTACAATAACACTGACCCAATATTTCTATTTTTTTACACTGTTTTCTACTATTCTTAATGCTTTCCCTGGTAACACAGAAACAATATTTTCTTTCACACACTTATTAAATCATAATTTTTGGACTACTAGATTCCATTTTAATACCAGTCTCTACCAGCACCTATATTATGATCCCCATTATACCGGTACTCCTTTTTATCTTGGTTGTATTTATATTCATAGTTCGCTTGAAAATATTCTGACATTAAACTAAAAGATTGTAGCTTTTTCCTATTATCAGCTTTAATTGTTTCTAGGTCCATTTGATTTTCTGGTATTTTTTCGGGTTTATCAACAACTTTAATTTCATCAGCATCAGCACCATTCAATTTTTGGGTAACAACAAACTCTCCGTTATCTTGCAACAGACAGTGTTCATAGTCAGTTTCATCTGTGGGCAGGCCATATGGAAAAGTTATTGGTTTAATTTCTATAAGATGCTTCACAAATTTCAGCATATCATTAACTTCTGGTGTATTTTTATGAATTTGTACCTGGAACATCTGAAAGGGAAAATAAAAAAAAACATGGCTTAAAAAATATTTGATATTCAAACTTTACACCATCTATGAGTGACGGTGGCTCAGCAAGCGAGGCACCTGTTCAATAACCAGGATGTCAAGAGTATGATACAGATGTTGGTCAAGAAAGTTCCTTAGTTTCCATTTGTCGGTGGTTCAGGAAGTAAAGGTGAAAACCAAGATCATGTGTATTCCATTGGTAGGCCATTAAAGATCCCCTGACATCAAAATCTCAATAAGAATAGGGGCAAAATCCCCCCCCCCCATACATGTCTTCATTAGCCTTATTGATGCTGTCAAGTAGAGAAATAATTCCAGTAGTGGAATTAGTCTTTATTAAGTATCTAATCATATAGCAGACTATACATAATCAACACATTCTGATATGGATGGATGGATAAAAAAAAGAGCGTCATTTAATTAGAAAAATCATCACCATTTTCCAAGGTTTGAACTTTGAACTGTCAGTTTTCATGTTTGTTGTTAACAGTATAATATTTAATCAAATGCACTGAGCATCTGCCACCCTACAGAGTTCTTGGAAATAATTTCTAATCTAAAAAAAAACACCCCAAAAAACCATTACATACTTTCCCATCTAATTTCAATATCTTCATAACATCCTTTTCCCAATATGGTCGCCCTGCCAATTTCTTAACACGCCACACCATATGTAACATAGCTGGCTCCTGCTTCTTCTCTTTTTCTTCCTTCATTTTCTGCTCTTGCAATTCATAAATTGGTTTAGCCCATGACATGTTTTCAGGGTAAATCTCCAATGGTCTATTTGATCTTCTATAACGAACCTGTGTATTTAATACATTATACACTGACAGCCGAACTTGCAGAGCCTGAAAAGTTCATATTTGAAAAAAAGGTATTAGGCTTTGAATATCAAACTGTTTGCCACTGCAAAATAGTTTCCCAACAAATTGACTTTCAACATTGTAATCTACAGGGCATGTCACTCACTGAATCTGACTGAACTTGTGGTTTCAGAGAAAAATTACTCTTGAGGCTTGTCTGTGAAAAGCATCCTCAACACGCCAGGTAAGTTTTAAATGACTTTTAAATTGTGGGGTTTGTTTTAACATTTTGTCAGTAAATAATAAATTCTAAGTTCTGTCCTTGGTAATACTATTGTGTATCATCTACAAATACAGAAAGCAAAATTTCGAAATATATACATGTATGATCAACCAATTTACATGTTCAGCAGTTTCTATAGAACCTTCGACAAGAAACAATCTGATTAAAACACAGATCCTATTTCGAATTTTAAATTTCGTTTTACTTGTCCTCACAACACTAGGATCTGGTAGAGTTGTTATATAACAAGCGTTTTAGTTGATGTGAGGAATTAGCCAATGAAGAAATGGTCTGTTACGGCATTGGCTAATAATGAATGTCTGACGTCATAGCTTCAAAAGCCCCGGACACGACCTCCCAGTACAACTGATCAGATCTTCATGTTGTGTAGAAACGAAAAGAAGTTAAGATAGATAGAAGTTAATAGTTAATAAGGTAAATCTGTTGTACTTTATTTTTTAATCTGCTTGGATTGGACGAGAAAATAAATGCAATTAACATTACTAAACAACCATTGAATGTTAGACCACAGATAATATACATGATCTATGATTTGACATAACATCGTGTAATTAAAAATATCAAATAAAAGTAACCAAGATGGTTTCAGCTGAAAAGTAGCAAGAAGAAAACATTCAATTGTGAGTTTGGTCGAAGAATTGAAGAAATGAAATGTCATGTAGAGGAAAATCCATTCATAACCTATCTGGCAAAACAGTATCTGTTACTTTGGTTTGGAATCATCCACTCAATAATTTAGGAAGACTTTTCATTACTGAAGTATATGACTAGTAAATTTAGTAACAAATATCGTGTTTCGGTGTGAGTGCGACAATTTGAATGAAAACTCATGTACAAACCCTACAGAGAGCAGCCATCTTGTAACTTTTTTTATATCCAGACTTGTGTATCTTGGCGATATTTTAACTCTGGATAATCAAAACTATAGGAGCAGGGGAGATGACCATGTGTCGCGTTAAATGTAGTAACCTCCCTTGCATTACACTGGAAGGCTTTTCAATGTTAATATAGGCCTTAATTTTCATGTAAACATTTCAGCAAGGCCACATTAACATAAAATTTTCAGACACACCGGGGAAAATAATTCAATTGGTTTATAAAGTTAATAATACCAACAGAAAGGATCGCTGAAATTTGAGTAAATAATATTATATAATATCATGTATCTGACGCATTAAATTTGTTTAGTTTTAGATAAGTCTAGCCTATGCCCAAGTTGACATTTTGAAAGATTCATAGGCGTACGGGCTCGATGAGAGTTAGGGGTGGGGGGCAGAACCCGAAAATGCCCGAAAAATTTCGGGTTTCCAGAGATCGGCGCCTTTTCTAGCCCCCCCCCACCCCGAAAAGAAAATTTTGGAATATTTGACGGCTGTAGACTAAACACGTTTTCCTGCTACTTCAAAGTAGTATAATATAGCCTAATGAATGAGGATGGCCGACCCGAATTCCAATCAATCGATATAGTCCACGAAGAAGGGGTAGTTGGGAGAAAATTTAACTGCCGCAAACACGTTTTCCTGCTATTCCAGCAATTTGGTCTAATAGGCCTACCTGACTTACCCGCATTCCAAACAAACAATCATTCATCGCTTGGTTTTGGGGTGTTACCCTTCCGGAGAAAATTTAGAAAATTTAATGGTTTTGTAACCGAAATCCCACCATCCAATCAGACTGTTGCAGCTTCATTCACAAATAATAATCGATGCCTTTTCGTGCTATTCCAGCCTGTACAATTAGTGTTTTATTAGATTTCGGGCACTTTATTTTGCCGATTTTGATGAAATAATTTTTTTTTCACTTTACCCGTCTGCCCGAAAAGCCAGCTTGCCCGAAAGTTCGGGGGGGGGGGGGGGCTCGTACGCCTATCGAAAGATTCACTTAGACTAGTTATCATAACGCGTGCGCTTTGCATCACAAGGTCTGTGATTGAGTAGGATCGCCTGCCCAACTTCCTGGATTTCTCCCGGTCCTTCCGTTTCAAATAAAATCATAGGGGGTATGATAGGGGGTTTACAGAGAGTGGCAAAGAAACGGGGCTAACTTGTATGGACCCCCCATCCCCAAAGAAAATTATGGAATATTTATTTTACGGATGCAAACACATTTTCCTGCGATTTCAGCCCGTGAACAAAGCAATGTCAAAGCGGTCTAATACAGCATAATAAAGGTGGCTGACTCGAATTCCAATCGATCGTTTACAGTCCACGAAGACGGGACATTTGGGAGAAAATTTAAAAAAAAATAACTGCAGCAAACGCGTTTTCCTGCTATTCCAGCCCGTGAATACAACACCTTCCATTTGGTCCTATATATAGCCGGCTGACCCAGAATTCCAAACCAATCAATTGTCGCTGGGTTTAGGGGTCTTACCCTCCTGGAGAAAATTGTGAAAATTTTACTACCGCAAATGCGTTTTCTGCTATTCTAGCCCGTGTATAGCCAGTAGTAGCTTATCCAATGGATTTGTAACTGAAATCTCACTCTGAATTCCAACCATTATATATATATCGGACTGTTGCAGCTGCATTCACAAATAATAAACGATGTCCGAAAAATCTCGCACAAAGTAGAGTGGCTCTAGACAAATTCTTTTAATCCATAGTCAATTCAGTACAAATTCGTGGTATTCATTAAAAGAAAGTAAAATTAATGTTATATTAGGGCTGGGTGACAGTTGGGTAAGAAAAACTAGAAAATGTCCGAAAAAATTCGGGTTTGCAGACAATGCCGTCAGTTTTCTTCGAGAAGCGAAGAAGCGGAACTGACCTTGTATGTACGGACCCCAAGAAAATTTTGAAATATTTGACGGCCGCAAATATGTATTCCTTCTATTCCAGCCCGTGATCTTAGTGTTTTATAGATTTCGGGTACTTTATTTTGCGAAGATAGATGAAATAAAATTTTGTTTTCACTTTACCCGTCTTCCGAAAAGTCAGCTTGCCTGAAAGTTAGGGGCGCAGCTGCATATGTTAGTACCGAAACGTCCTAGTTTGTGTTACTTGATCTAAACCTATATTTCCCAAACCTTTGAGATTCCTAACTTTGTAGGTATCTTTTTATTTTTAATCACAACGATCATAGACAATCGTCCCATTTTAACCAGAAAGCGCACATCTCAAATGCTGCATCACACGAACAAATGAATATAATGGGTTGACCCACAACGTTCGTGGATACTCGTCACATTTTCACTGCTCAAAGAGAGACCATTTTGCATGCTGCATCCCATTTAATTATTCACTAAAAACAACACATATTATTTTACTGGTACGGTGCATAATGTCAGTGCATATTATTCAATACCAGTACATTTTGAGAGAAAAAAAAACATCCCAAAAAACATAATACCTGACAATTTGATGATTTTTTGTTAGAGGCAGGATAAGATAAATTTTCTCTGGTCAGCCAGGAGCTTTTAGTGAATTATGTTCTTTAAAATATATTATGGAAAGTTTTAAACTGTGTAGCTCTGGTAGCGGTGTAATTACTTCCCGTTTATGTTCAAGTAACCGACCTAATGGCTCATTCACCTGTTTTAAAAGTTGCTTTATTGTTTTGATGTCAATAGTGGCCACCGTGCTGAATAATATATGTATTAGTGTTTTCATTTTGTCGTTAGCACATAATTGTTAGCACAGATATAACATTATACCTCGAGCTTTTTTTCATAACCGACCAAGACTCAATAGATAGCCAGGTGGCCCTATACACTGACCAACTTACTTGTTATTTTTATGTAGGTCTATACTATCTTAATGACGGAATAAAAGGACTCACCTCTTGGTAAAAATGAAATATATATGTATGTATGCAGAGGGTGAATTCACTGAAACAGGACGACAAAACTATATTAGATATAGGTTAGATATACGACGAAGGTTGACAAAAAATATTATAGTGTAATATACTGTCCCCCTTCTATTAGTAAAAATCTTCCTCTGATAAATATAAAACGGTGTAAAACGACAAGCCTGGATCAGACAATATTCTTCTTCAGTTAGTCTTCAGGTCTAGCTTAATCCCTGTGTATAATAAATAATTTGCATTAGACAGTCTGATAAAGATTACATTTTTACACCTCTGTAGACCATTCACATTAGTCTAATGTCTCCAGAGAATTCTCTTCAAAACTCCCGCCTTTAATATTATGGATAATTAGGAAATAGTTACTTAAAATATTTTTGTCTGAGAATTAAAATTGTTCAAGAGGAAAGGCCGCGACAACAGATGTCTACAGAAAAGAAATAGGGTTTAACATCCCGTTTTACTACATCAATCGGGCTAATAATGACGGGCATTTTGCCAAGCACTGTGCTATCATACTCCTCGCAGGGTATCGTTTGATTAGAACTAATCCCTGTATACACTGCTTTAGTGGTAGCAAATTTATGTTGCAAATTATAATTGATCAATAGTTCGATTAACAACAGCTACATTTCCTTTGGTAAAGATCCTGTCCGGCTCCTGTCCGGTTGCGAATACGGAAAAAATTTACGTTCATAGAATTTTAGTAGATGTGTTTCCTTATGTGCGGGTGCGGATACGGTTCTCTATGCGTCGTCCAGTACGGTTTTTCGAAACGGACATTGTCGCGATCGGTACGGAAACGCATGCAGAACCGTGTCCGTAAACATACATATCGCACATAAGGAAACACAGTTTGGGTAGCCCGCGCGGCAAAAAGCTAAAAATAGGTAGGGAAATTCCAATTTTCGCCCTTTCTTAGACACGTGCCATATTGAAAAGAGAGCCCCTACGTTGTTGTTTTTAACCTTTCCTTATGTGCGGGTGTGGATACGGTTCTCTATGCGTCGTCCAGTACGGTTTTTCGAAACGGACCATGTCGCGACCGGGAAATTCCAATTTTCGCCCTTTCTTAGACACGTGCCATATTGAAAAGAAAGCTCTTCCGTTGTTGCTGTTCTTGGCGTTTTTAACGTCCTTTCCCATCGAAAGTGATATCGCTGACAAGTCTTCTTTTCCATTTTCATTATCTTAGCGCACACGCTGGGCTCTTTGCTGTGGGAGGAAACCGGAGTGCACGCATTAAACCCACGCGGTTGAGAAGGAGCCCCTATCCCCATGCCACACACGTTCACCGTCGCAAGCCAGAGGTGACCGGCCATCTAGAGGTCGAAGCGCGACACTCTAGACCACTAGGCCATCCCAACCGCCGCTTGAAAAAAACGCATATAAATTTACACAACCTGCCGTGTGTCATGTCTGCTCCCTGACCGGAGTCGGACTGAATCCATGCAATAGGAAATGCAGCTTAACTGCGTAACAAAATCGTTAAATTTGAAAAAAGTACCAAATTGGTCCAAATTTGTTTACATAACGTTACGTCATGGC
The DNA here is from genome assembly GCA_036850965.1 of Patella caerulea. Lineage (NCBI taxonomy): Eukaryota > Metazoa > Mollusca > Gastropoda > Patellidae > Patella > Patella caerulea. Next base: position 24,325,330 of record JAZGQO010000011.1, read on the forward strand.
TCACGATTTTATTATGCCCAATTAGCCAGTGTATATCAGAATATTGCATGAAAACTATTTGCGTGACAAACAGGGCTATCGACAAGAATGTACTGTAAACAATACTGTATGAAGACGAAGAATACTTTCACCGTTTTTAATACCTTCAAAATACTGTCCAAAGTTTTACGGAAGACCTCATGGTAAGGGCTGTCATGTTGCTGAACATGGGATAGATTTGATTGAACGGGGAGAATGCACACACTCCCGCGAAAACTCAAATATCAGAGGCCAATCCAGCAATGGACAGAGAGGGATTTCTATTACCATTGCTTCAGGAATATGTTGTGCTATATGAGTGCTAAAATAATCCAGAGTCCCGTTTCAATATACACGTACATGTATTTTATTCAACGATTCTCAAATGTTTTCTTCAAAATATTTCCAGCATGCGGGAACATGATTTCAACTGAATGGCAATAAATCCATGGAGGTTACTGCGAATGCATATAAACTAGTTTTTGTTTAATATATAAATATGACAACGTTTACGTATGCCATGAGAGTTATGTAACTTGGACGCGTTTAATTTTTGAATAACATTGTCTTTAACGCACCTTTAAACGGGTTTATTATTTTATTGTTAACGAGGTGTCTATTACAAACATCATGCCACCATACTTCTAGAACATTGTTCAAATCTTGTATTGGTTCCAATTTGGATGAAATAGATTATGGGGGATGAGTCAATAGGAAAATAACACGTAAAACAATACCAGTATATATGAGTTTAAATCAATTGTATTATGATAGGAACTATTGTCTGTATTATTTTAAAGATATTTAATACTTACACGACGTGTCAATCAATAGGCTATTATTTATCTTATCTTCAAGAGGTCGGTATCTGACTAATGCTTTTTTAATGCGATGTTTGAATATTACTTCAAATTTTATTTATTTATTTGTATTTCTATATTGAACTGGCACAATGTCTATATACAAACCCAGATAAATCATTGTTTTGCAATCCACCGGATGCTGTTATTGCCTGAAAATGGGAATTCATAAATGAGACCCAATTTTAGACTTTCGTTTCTTTTAGATGTTGCTTGACTTCTTTTTTACGTTTGAAATAGTTGTGACTCATTGTTCTGATTTGTTAAATGTATGTCTATATACAAGACTCATTGTTCTGATTTGTTAAATGTAGGTCTATATACAAGATTCTATAATTTATAAATTACTGATAGATCAATCAAATTAAAATGGCGCTATTTTTGTTCCGGTTATCCAGTTCTTTTCTGCATTACTATCTAAAAACAAGTTCCGTCCTTGACATACTTTTGATAATCAAAACATTTAAATGATTTTTCAGAATTTTCAATATCACGGGTTTTGACTGGTAGGTTGATCTGAAATCGACCAATCAAATCTGATCATTGCTGAAAATGCACTTTCTTAACCTCGTGGGTTTACTCCAGGTACTCCGGTTTCCCCCCACAAGAAAGACCTCTGCGCACGCGCTAAGATAATGAAAATAAAGTCAACTTTTAACACTAACCAGTGTATGTTATGTGCGATATCACCCAAGGTGGGAGCGGCTGTAAGACCCAGTGTGTGCTAGAACAAACAGTCGAAAAATAAATGAAGCGATACGTTGGAATAAACTTTATTAGACCGTTGGTATATGCGCTTTGGGCATAAAATTGTACCCGTATGTAATGAATATGTGACGAATAATGACTGCTGATTTTAATGCTCCATTAGACTTCATTTTTCTAACGATTAAATGTAAAAGATAAGTAAAATTATAAAAGCTCCAATAATCATAAAGGTAAACAGTCAAATATTTTTTTAATCCCTTGCTCTGGGAAGAGTAAGACTACCTTGCATTTAACATATTTTGCTCTATGTCACATCCCATTTGTCTTTTAGGCTTTATATTTGCCATGTTACCCAGACCAATGACTTACATTACATATGCAGACCGCATAACATTTCCATGAACGCCCAGAAAGGACAGCTCATCTTTTATATTCTTTTCACAGGTTCATTGAATGAAATCAAATAAAATGGGGTTAAAAGTCTAAGTGTTCGGCAACATGCTACGAGGGACCTTTTGAGTGAATAATGGACACAATAAGTCGAATCAAATCTTTGTAGCTAGCTAAACCATGCAATATTATGTAAAGCACAGATTTTGTGAAATTACCGCAGAAATCGATTGGCAGTTTGTCCAATTTGTCCTTTGCAACTCCTGTGACCGTATGTCCTAAAATTTATTGATGATGTCTTAATTTTACAGTTAACCGGGGTTCGGGTGACAAAATTTTAAGCACCTAAATTTGATTTCTATACCCGTTTAGTTGCTAAGCCTTCTATGTTATAGAGCCAATTAAACTGGCACGATTTTGGTAACAACATAGCATGCATACTTCTAACCTTACATTAAGAACTAAACAAAAAATAGGTTGCGCCAAATCTTCGATATTTGTGGTTCAATTTCGAGAAATTGTGAAATGGGGTTTAACGTCCTACTGTTCTGGGCTAATGAATACGAGCATACGGGCGTTCCGGCCTACCCTCATATTGCATTCCAACTGCTGTCCTTGTTAGACCCTCCGTCCTGCACCATTGACAAAGGGGGAACCAGGCCGGTAAATCCTGGAGAACTTTCTCGGCCAACACCGGGATCAAACCCCCGTTCTAGCGAGCCTGCGTCTTGCCCACTTAGCCACCGTGGCTCCCAGAAATTGCAATCAGTTGAATGAAATAAAGTAGGTGAATTCTGAAAAATGTTTCGTCTTGACTGAAAACTCACTTTAGAATGTGAGACAGGTATGTATACCCACGTTAATTTAAAGCATTGGAAACGTTTGTTCTGTATAGTGAATAATCATTTTACAGCAGTACAGACTGTCTGCATGTGTTTAGAAATCAGCTTTCTGTTTTGTGTATCTAAAACATAATTAAGTATAATATGTTTAATTCTCTGACGACTAGGGCTAGACAGGAATTAACAGGAATCTTCAAATTTGTCTGATAGCATTGATTGTTTGTCTGTTGATGTCCCTAGCTCCGGGGACTACAAAGAATATTTATACCCTTTTTTAGTTACAAGTCTTTTGTTGCAAATTAGACTTGTTGTTTGTTTAATATCATGGGACGGTGCCATAATGAGCTCTAAGTAAAGTCTGGGCCTAATTCTTCTAAAGGTCTCTACACGAATCGAAAACAACACGTCTATACAGTCGTGGTGCTTTGTTATGCTATTTATGTTATTCCAACCACGTAAAGTCTGCACTGAATCATCTAATGGTCTCCTCAGGGCCACCAGCCTTTTTTTTAAAAATCTAGATACTGTATGTTGCGTTGTTTGGCACGACTAATTGACTAAGATGAACTGCAGAGTCCTCGGAGTTCTAGCTGGTCATGAAAACCTTTCAAAGTAAACGTTGAGACATATTTGAAGTATACAAGTGACACCGAATTACAACACTTATGTGAAATCCCAGATCATCAATGCCTGCAGTACCAAGAAGCATTGGTCAAGGAGGAGTAAAAACTCTATGCCCAGAACCCAAACCCAATACCCTCGCTTAGCCTCTGACATTGGGGCGTTGAAGATCTTATGCGGTTTCTTAAAATTTTTTTTTTTTTAGATTTTGGTGTGAAATTACTCCCGCAGGTTCTAATTAGCACAGGTACCCAAATTTACATTCTTGGCTTTATAGCTTACCCTCACTTATAATATAAACTATAGTAATTGTTAGCTGAAACGTCAAGAATATAAATACAGATCCTAATACAGTGGGAAAACATCAACAGGACTACTGATGTTGTAGTTTAGCACTTATCTGATCGGGGAAAAGGTGAACATGTATATAGAGAAGTCCAAATTAAAGTAAACGTTATGTGGAACGAAAGCCATCCCGATTATTTTCGATATATATACTAAGATGAACGATCTGATCAAAGTGAGAACAAGATATGGATCCTGTACAATGATTCATTATTTGAATAATAGATCGATTGTTTCTTTCTATTCGATATCCCCATCTGTAATCTATTTTATTCTATACAATTCCACATCGTGCACGAAAACAAAGTTCCGTACCTTATTAAAAGAGCCTTATTAACACCTGAATGGCTTCGAATCTTGACACTTCTAAAGTATAAAACATTGAAGAAAAACCCCTTTATCAATAAAATATGGAACGTATCGACGTTTTAAATGAACTTCTTTTGAAAGACAGATTCTATGAAAGAGTGAGAAAAATCGATGATATTTATTAGAAATACGCTGATTTAATTGTTATTGTCTACACAAATCAACCTTAAAGCAATTGTTATAATCCATCGTGCAGCATCTTATTATTTTTAGTAGCTGTTAGAAACATCAACAATGGCAGCGTATCGGGGGACCGATAAAATATTTTATGTTTTCTTCTTGTCCCCAATCGTGATCTATGATGGAAAAGTTATTATATTTATTGAAATGGTATTTTTGAGCAAAAAAAAAAAAAAAGTAGAAAAGAAGAATTAACCTCTCATATGTAATCTCTGAATATGCGTGGGGCATTATGAATGCTATTTTACAATTAGTCTAAAGATCAAATCTTTAGCTACAAGGAAGTCGTCGCTAACATTTTCATTGTCAAAATGTCAGAAAAAGCATCACGAAATAGAATATTCCAACTTTAATCTTTGTGGGTGGTTGTTAATTGTGCATTGGAAGATCTTTACTAATCTTCACAAGGGGGTGACACGGTGGCTCAGTGAATATGGCACTTGTTCTCTAAGCAAGAGGTCCCGGATTCAATTCTGGTGTTGTCAGGAAAATCGCCTGTCCAGGCGCGGATCCAGATTGGGGGTTTGGGGGGTCCCCCCCATGCTCAGCTACATAAAAAAAAAATAATGCCTGGCATCAATGAAATTACATCACAAAGTGATCCTACATCAGTATAAAAATGATTTCTCTGTTTAAAAAGCTCAATTTGTATGTATGCCTATGTAATTTAGAGACGATGATGGCAGATTTCCGTAACAGAAACCTGGCAAACTCGCTCCTGCAAAAATTCCTGGATCCGCACCTGCTGTCTGGTCTTTGTTAGTGGTGCAGGAGAGGAAGCATGACAATGAAAACTGTATAGTCGTTCGTTAGTGTGAAAATGAAAGAAACGTTTGGCTGGGCAAATGTCCACACATAATACACAACCCGTACTCATTCGACCATTAATATAGCGACATTAAACCTATCAAAAACATTTATTTCCACCAGTATCTTGAAGGTAGCCGTTATTATAAACCATGTCTTACTTGAACCCGTAACAGGCCAGAACACTGAAACAACGAAAAAAAAATATAGCCTTAAAGAAGGTTTAATATTTCAAAATTCTAAATTATTAAAGATGCATTATGTCGTAGCTAAATCTGCCATTTTCAGGTCGTTTTGTGGCTTCAAATTTTATTTTATTCAAATTATTATTTAGCTATTTATTCACATGATAATCGCATAATCACGTTGAGTGGATGAGATAATGCCGGTTAAAGGACAATGGTACGTGACAATCTAGACTTTGTCGGTAGGATATTTATTGCCATAACTTCAAACATTCATAAACTTTTCCAGAAGCAAGCAATTTGACTGAAATGTTCAATATATCCATTTTCTATTTTTAAATTATTATAGTAAGGACGACCAACACCTCGCAAATCTTGCATATCGCAACCTTAAATTTGAAGGTTTTTTTTTTATTATTGTTGCATGTTGAGATGTCATTATATCAACGCGTCACAGCTACTTGTATAATTATCAGTATTCGATACAATAACGCCATTAATTATATTATATAACTTGAAAATATTCACTAAGTTTCAGCTATACAATACATTTAAAGGAGCTAAATCGCTAGACATTTACCCAAATGGGTCTCAATGCATACAATAATCTTATATGAATGTATATAAAATGATTTACATTCATTCATTTCCGTCTTTACTCTAATTTCAAATCACTTATGTTTCGGCTAAATACGCCTGAAGTCTCAATAGCATGCCAATCTCTAGCATCTGGTTATTCCAGTCTACACTATTGCGTATGCTCTCCATGCACCACCGTCTAGCCTCGTTCTCCAAGTCACTTGTTAAAAGTGGGTTTGAAATGGATTATGGTACACGATTCGTGTACCACTGATAATTATTTTATTTTGTCTTAAATATTGGATTTCAGAAGACCATCTTTTTCCGGTAAGATCACAACATCAATGTTGAATTAAATTGACAAATAATTTGTGTTTTCATTGTCGAAGACTTTTGATGACATTGAGTTAAAGACTTAGCTACTTTAAAGTGGAGTTAAATTCATCTTTTACAATGGAAGAAATTTCATCTTTAAAACAAAATTACAATGGTTTTTTTTATTATACATTTGATTTTTATAATGTAATTTCAAACTTGCAATAAAGCAAATTTAATGTCAGGAATGTGGTTCATCTTTTTAAATAAAGAAAATTTAATCTGTATAATACATTTGATATTTATAATGTAAATTTATTTCATCTATAGAATAGAATACATTAATAATAAACATCACCATTGATATATACACGACAGTAAAACTCATTTAAGTATAAAATACACACTTTGCAGAATTCGATGAAGAAGAGGCAAAAACTCCACTGTCCGGGCAAAAGTTTCCACATGTCACACTGCATGGCTTATGTTTGTCTTTGCGTGTTTTTATTTCATTTCTCTCGCTAAAACAACAAAAAATCGCGTTATTCGTTTTTATCACGTGATAATACCAGGATGATATTATATTGATTATTAATATCATCATCATCAACCTTTCGTATCCCTGATTTCCGGGATCATGCTCCACCACTTAATATGACTCGTATTTAGAAACAGTTTGCGTGTAATGCTCCCATGTTTTACATGAAAATAGGTCAAGTAATTCAGCCCATTCGATAACAATCCGAAATGATGTTATCTTTGTCCACAATGAAACCATTTTTTTTAAAAATTAATTATGAATTTGCACAATTTGTTAAGATATCCAGCGAAGCACCCACTCGTTCAAACTGGAACGGGAACCTTTTTTGGGGAAAATATTGCATTTGTATATCTTTATGATAAAATACAATTGTCTTAAGTATAATACATCCGCTAAATATTCAAAGGGATTGTTGACCTCCAGAAAATATTACTGGAATGATCGAGACTTTTGAAGCACCACCCAATCACAAATGAAATGGGTTTAATGTCCTACACCTACCAGGCTAATAGAGATGGGCACACACTATGCATTCTGCTTTGACGGACATTTTGCTCGGAATTTCAACTGGTAATGGTTCTTTTACGCGCACGCCAATGTGTTCAAGGGACCTCGATTTTTCGTACCACCCGAACGACTATTCATTGTCCCTTGCCACACCATTGACATGGGGAACCACGACGTAAAATACCGATGAACTTTCTCAGCCAACACAGGACTTCCAGGTCAGCGAGCCAACGTCCTACTCACCAAACGGTTGTTCTCCTGATGCATCATGCACATCTGTTGCAGTGATGTACAAGTCTGGTAATCTTAATTTCCATGTGTATGTGACCAAAGCGGTTAAGTTTTAAAAAACCGTTTATAATTTTATTTGAAGCTCATTAGAGTAATTGCCGCCAAGAATCGTCTGCTATTGACATGGCAGTCAGGTCATTTACCGTGGACATGTCAAACATAATAATGTTTGTTTGGAATTAACGGGAAGATGGTAAAACGTGTCGTTTTTACAAAACAGCAAAACTGTTTTTTAGGGGAAACATTGAAATCTGTTAAATGTATTGTGTCTCAGCTGGCCTTTCTCTTATAACAATGACTCCGAATCTTGCGTGATTTCACCGTCTTAAGAGAAAAAAAGCTTTAGCTTTCATGCGTTTTCATTGGGATCAGGTTTGGAGGCAGAAGTCGATGAGGATGAATGGTAAAAAATGGTTCGGACTACTTGATGCAAGTACCCTGATTAAATGACTGACCTCCAAGACTAGATTTATTTTAAGAGATCACTGGTCCTACTTTGATATTACGTGACTTCATTATCCCGCGATGCTTACAGAGGAATTTCCCTGGGGAGTCGACTGGGTTGACAATGTCGCAACATATCACCGCTAAGAAGGAGTACTATAAGCTAGTTCCGTTCATGAGATATTGAGAAGATGTCGTAAACACAATTAAAAACAATGAGTGATTAATCCACTCTGACCAGCGACATGTGTATCAATATCTCATTTGCCATGGTTTCTATATTTAACCTATACTGGGTATATATCATTTTGTTTGCGTAGGATTCCTATGTAAAGTAAATAAGAAAGTAAGTTCACGAAATATGAGTTTATAATATATCTTCGGCGGAGAGTCAAAGGGTCGTGTACGAGTTTTGCCAAATTGTCCAGTCTTGCCAAAAAAAACCACCCCAAAACACCCCCCCCCCAAAAAAAAAAACCCCAACAAAACGCATAGACGTTAAGAATCATAATATCAAACAACAAATTTACATGAAAATGTCGTACACAAAATGACGTATTTCTGAAGATTTTCTCAATTAATATATCTGTAAAATAGATACGTGTGGCCGCTCAAACAGCATGCAGCTATCCGCACATGTCGGTCGCAGCATCGGGTGTAGAAATAAGGAGTGTTAGCTACTAATTTGCAATTTTATAAAGCAACGATGTGTGGCGATAAAAAGAACTCTACCCCTTGACTATGGTTGAATCCATTGATATCTAATAGTAGATATCAAAACAAGACTGGCTACATATGGATTGCTTGTAATGCTTTTTCAAGGAAACGACCCTTTCGCTGCTAATATTTGGAAACCCATATACGACATTTATATTGTTATCGATTTGTGGTCAATCGGATTAAAAGATGTCCATGAAAAGAATTTAGCAAAGATTGTATATGGGGCTGGCTTGCTGTGACAATATCCCGTTAAAATCCCCCCCCCCCTTCACACACTGATATATATATATCAAACAACCGAGTAGTAAAAGCCAAGCAGAACTCTTTTATATCTACAGTGATTAATATGAACAAAACATAGAAACACGAGCCCCTTTGTTACCAGCAAATAAAAGCAACAAATGTAAATGTTCTGTCCTTGAAACAGAGAAAATAACGCAATATACCACAGATGCAAGAGTAATTCTGTAACACTGGATGAAACTGATCGGAATCCTGGTATTCCCCTGACGACACCACAGTACTTCTATTGACACAATAAACGCTCTTGTATCAGTAAGATCAATATATGCATCAAGGAACATAAGCTGGGGTGACGAAACGTTATAAATACTTTATACTCTAATTACTTCACATGCATTAAATGAAATCTCATCCATTCTAGGATATTCATCTCTTCGCACCTTTGAAAATAAAATTTTATGAAAACATCTGACGTTATTCACAACAACAAAAAAACTGTCAAGGGAAATATCAGCACGTAACCAACTTTAAATCCGATTTGCAATTACACGGACAATCTTTATTTGTAATGATCACAACATCACATCAATAGCCGGAGACAAGTCGATAAGAATCGTCATACAACCAAATGATCAATGCGGATAAAAAAAGAAAATATAAAGCGGATAACATTGTTAAGCCTATGATTTTATTTGCATCGAACATTTAGCTCCCAAGTGCAAAATCAGTTACTGACAAAAAAAGAACGGGAGGCAAAATGCTTTAACACCGGTTCTGTTGACACCGAGCTGATTCCCAGTAGCTTCAGTTGTATTAACTTGCGATTACTGGACTCCAGAGACCACGAAGCATAATGAGCGCATCCATACAATGCTGTTAGTAGCTGAAAGGGACAAGTTATGAATAAAAGAAACAAGCCAAACACTGACGAAAGATTTACTAGAATGTGCGAAAGCTTGCATACCTGATCTGGCAGCTCCTCCGAGATTTGTTATTTTGCAAAGTGACTCATTTAATTCTATCTGTGATGTCATTTATTAGTTTATACTGACCTAATGCACATTTTCCAATTTCTATAATGCATTTGAAATGTACTGACATTAAACACATTTCAAACAGCGATGTAACCCAGTAAACTTTCATTTAAGTGTCTTGCGTTGGAATTCTACACTGCATGTCAAAGATACATTAGTTGTCACATTTTTTGAACCGATTTAAGTGTTTATATCAAAGGAAGGGAGTATTTTGGGTTTAACGTCATCACTTTCAATTACATATGGTTATTCTTTATGACAGTATCTATCTCCAGGATGTTTTATGATATATTTGGAAATCCGACGATCGAAAGGTAACACGCGTGTATGTGGTTATGGAGACGAACTGACACTTTACACTGAAGACTGTTAGGGACGAAACCTGGGTCAAGGTAAATAGGTAGAAAAGGTGATACTTTAATTTTTTTTAAAAATAAAAGCATGACCTGTAATTATTTAAGAAATATATGTGGAGAATTCAAGTAATTCTTGAGAAAAATTAAGCCATACTTGCTCATAAATCTTTAGAGGTCACCGACATCTGTGTACCCGTCCCAGGCGCGGATCCAGGATTTTTTGCAGCGGGGGGGGGGGGGGGGTCTAGGTTTGATAATTGCTTAACTAGTTGCTCTCAACCGATTAATTTGGTAAATTAAGTTCAATTTGGTTCATTCTGACGTATTTCCGGAAGGTGAATTCCAAAATTACAGGTCTAAATCGCCAATAACATCGCATAAAAAATTTTCAAGTCTGAGCGTGGGGGGGGGGGGGGGTCCGGACCCCCTGCCCCCCCCCCCCCCTCTGGATCCGCGCCTACTGTCCTTGGCGTGAAATTAGGCTCTCCGTAAAGGACAGAACTGAATGGTTACTCTACTTCAAGAACAACACCGAGATCGAACTGGGCTCCCTTGTTAAGCAGACTAACGCTTGACCCACTGAGCCACCGCGGATTTTGGTTTCAATCCATCTTACAGCTTTTGATCAATGTTGACAGCCTTCAAATTGTGACCTAACGCAGTTCATAAATCAATTCATAATCCATAACGAAAAAACTGGCTTCTTTTCTGCTTAAGTCATTCGTGACCTTGATAGAAGTTATGGGGTCCATCGCAATTGCATCTCTTCAAAATACTGTCATCATTTTTTCTGCTTTTGATATTGAAGATCGCGCTTTTCTCTTACAATATGACCTAATTCTGGATACAATAATCAATGCATGAATTATAGAAATAAAAAGCAGAGAATTCTGTCATCACGGTTGAATACTGAGATTGACGACAAATAGACAAAAAAAAAATCCCCAACCCAAAACAAGTACAAGCGAATGTAAAGACACTGGTCGTTTGTTTGAAGGACAATCGAAATCATAAAATTATCATCGATTAGGAAATGAACAACTGTTTAAATGCACATATATTTATTGTCAGAAAATGTATTATGTACATACTTCAAGGGAGGCCGTGATACACGGTTGATCGGTGAGTATCGCGCTTGCTGACTACTTGAGAAAAAATATCCAATCTGGTTTCCGACTATCAAAGTTGGTTGTACGACAAAAGAAACGGCCAGGAAAGGCGTCTTGTCGTTAGGATGGGACGAAAACCGAATATACCTCCAGAAGTTCGTCGGCTAGCATGTAAGAAACCCACTGATATTTCGATGGCGAGCCGCGATACAAGCAATGTGGATGCAAAACAATCACGGCATAAAGACCGAGGACACATTAAATATACATGTAATTCACATTAGCGACCGCTATTAGTGACTGAAACACTAACCATATCAATATTTCATTTATTCGAGGTATTTCTATAACATTTTTGAGATCTTTTACTCTTTTGCTCCAAAGGAAACAAAGTAGTAAAAAACTGAACTCGGGGAATACCAGCCCTTCCTTTAGCAAATACAACTACAATTTTTGTCTTAGTGAAATTGGACAGTGTGTCGCTTTAAGGTAATGACATGAATCGTTAAAATCATCATCACACCAGACTAACTAAACGAAATGGCCATAACGGACATTTTTCAGTAAGAAAATATAACTCAGTAATGTCGTGCTCAGATGACTCTTCTTAGTTGGAAATGTGAATAGACCTTGATTTGAGCACGACACATACAATAAAACCAACTCATTCTCCAACATTCTTCCTACCTTTGATATTAACCGTCTTCAGAACAAGATATTCAGACTTTCTTACTTGAAAGGATATCATTTTTTGGATAATAACACACGAATGTCTCCAGGCGCGTCTATTAGAAACTATTATTTTATTTCTTTTGAAATTATTTAATTGGCATTGTCTGGTTTATGTTAGAATAGTGTTGCAATATGAAGTCTGACAGTTTATGAAAATGTCAAATTATTGTGGCGAAGAAAACAAACCCTTTCAAACAGTACAACATATCTATCTACACTAACCGTAAATTGTTAGACATATGTCTGATGGTAAATAATACCCCGTTCATTAGCACAACGGTATATGATGAAAAGATAACAGGTATTCCTACACAAACTGATTTCAACACTGGTTGAATAACATCTTAACAATTTTAAAGGGGCATTAGATAAAAAAAATATGGCAGTACTGGTCATACTATTTAAAACTATAATGAAAACAGAATACGCTTAAAATTTATTTAAGTCAAATTGGTTCACTCTGAACCAAGATATTAGATACACAAAGATATTTGATAAACAAAGTCGTCTCGATTATCCATATTTAGGTTAAATTATCTATTAAAAATGTATTCAAATCCACTAAATATCGCAGGCTAACGATGGCATCCAGAGTGGATTATTGTCTGAATAAGTCAGAAATAATGCCCATTGCATATATAATATCATTTAATTTTGTAAGCAAGTACTTAGCCAATTTACATATCTGTGATTGAAATGTTAACGTAAACGAAAATTCAACATTTATATACAAAAGCTACGAAGGTGATATCATGTACAGAAGTTCAATGACATTAAAACAATATTTGATTATTTGTGTATATTTGTATGTTTGCACATGTCTTAAGTGTGTATTAGTAAAGAGTGCAGTTTGTTTGTTTGTATATAAGCACCATGTTTGTGTTTAGTATATTTTTTTTATGTGGACTTAGAACAGTATGATTGTATATTAGTATAATGTTGTGTATATGGCAATCGTGTTAAAACAAAGACAAGGAAATAAAATAAGAAAAAAAAAACCCAAACAAACCGAAAAACACAAAATACGAAAAGAAAACCGAAAAGAAAACCAACTACCCCCCCCCCCCCCCCAAAAAAAAAAACCCCAAACAAAACAAACAAAAAACGCGCTATTGCATGTCATTAAGACTGTCGATATTTTGTGGTAAGAAAGTTGTTAAAATTTATTAATAAAGTTATTAAGAATGTTGGCACATTTTATTAAAAATGTTGATACATTATATTAAAAATGTTGATACGTTTTATTAAGAATGTTGATGCGTTTTATTAAGAATGTTGACACATTTTATTAAGAATGATGATACGTTTTATTAAGAATGTTGACGTATTTCATTAGCAATTTTAATACATTTTTAAAAATTTTTTTTAAGAATGTTGGTACATTTTATTAAGAATGTTGATACATTCTATTAAGAATGTTGATTCATTCTATTAAGATACCGATACAGTTTATTAAAGATACCGATACATTTTATTAAAGATGCTGATATTTAATTTAGAATGTTGTTACATCTTAATAAGACATTTGTACCCTTAGATTGCTAAGCGTTGATGATTTTTATAAACAGGACTTCTAGCTAATGCCAGATCAAGGACTTTTCTCACAACATTAAGATAAATAGTACCATTACTGAGTACGTAATTACCAACAATTGATTGTGGATTTACCATTATGGATCACCCTTATTCCACATAAAAACAACCGAAACGATCAAACTTGTAGCACGACAAGTCGCTTAAACTCAGACTCTATAATAGGAGATGAATTTAAACACCGAGATTGGTTCATCAATATAAAATGAGGATTTGCAGAAGAGAGAAGACACCATTGTCTTAATTCATCTGTTGCCAAGTTCTAGCCAATAATCTATATCTCGCGAGAGATGTAAACTATTAACAGTGGAGGCAAATAGCTTAGCACCTGATAAAGTGCTCCACGGAATGTTGAGCCGATCGAAATGAACAATTAAGTTTTATCCAACCTATCTGATTATCTTTCCCTGTCCCTAATAGACCTGTGTTTACACAATCAACAATTATCCGATTATTCTGATAGTAGTGGAATAAACTACATAACCTTCCTTGTTTTTCTAGAACATATTTTATGACACGCTAGAGAATAAATCCTTCATTTCATTTCACTGCGAAAGATTATTTACTCTTCCTACGATTAAAATGAAATGAAATGAAATGGGGGTTAACGTCCTACTTTTATGTCTTCACCAACATGGATAATGAAGCATTCGCTAAACAATATTCAGTGAGGGAAATTTTACCCGGACAGCTTCGCTTCGTACCGGCTGTTATTTCGAATTCAAACTGCCAAGAGTGCTTCTACGCACCAGCACGATAATATAGACAGGAAAATAGATCGAAAGAACGTGCTACACAGAACCTGGATTTGTTCATGTCCTAAGATATGGATTATTGCTTCTTTTGTGTAGTAAAAGACACATGAAATTCAAGCTCTATGTGGACACAACAAAATAAAAGTGGTATCAAATGTTCTAAAAAAAGTATAAAACCTTGCCCACGGCAGTTTATTTATTGAACCCTGTGCAGAGTAGCCGGTAGAGTCACGGTCGCCAAAATTGTTTAAAAGATAAATTGTTAGCTGTGCGAAATTCCGTTCGTAACTGACGTGTAAGGGGATATCCTGACTAGTGCCCGACACCCCTTACTGTTTGGACCGCAGGTAACTCTATTTATTGTGCTGAATGATATGCTCATTCGCTCTTTTGTATACTTACATGGATGTTGATGAGACATGCCATTTTGCATTTAGATAATTCTCCTACCTAATTGCCATACCTTACAGTTATCAATAGAAAATTAAGTGTAAAAGAAATGTACCGAAACGTCTTACCGGCGATTGTATTGTCTATAAATGTGCTCGATTGTTAAATGCCACCCCAGGATAACATGCGTTTTAAAACCTTTCTTTGTAATCAAAATCCTGATTTAGAAATTGTTAATAAAATTGTAATTCCGGCCTCGCCCCCTTATATTCTATAAGGAAATGTGGTATGAGCTTTAAAGAGGACATCTTCAGCATTAAAAGTATTTCGAGGTAATGACCTTTAGTAGACACAGCGACTACCACCTACAGAATCCATGGAACATTTCCAGATAGTTAAAAATCTTTTCACTAATTATTGTCCCTTTTTCAAAGTCATGGCTGCTTTATAGCCCAGACTGGTCCAGACAATCGAAATAAAGCTTATCACATCGGTCATTAAGTTCCCATCAGTCTGGAACTCACGACTCACAGCTAATTACAAATAACGGTACGTCCTCTTCCCACAAGTTCTAATTTACGTCTACTTTTATTGGTAATGATATAAATATGTTTCCTTATAACTTCCCTTTCTTGAAACGACAAATCTTCTAAGCAATGGTATCAATTCATTAACGATTGCTACATTTGCATAACAATTAAGGTTGATGGTTTTAATTTGCCTTATATTACCATATTTTCAGACCAATTGTCGTAGATGGTACATTCGATCAAGCTTTTTGGAAATCACAGGTAGTTTATTTCAACCTAAGACGGAGTAGCAGAGTTGAAATCTCCATGTGACCGACCGTATTCAAGTCGTATTATAATCAGGTGACATGGGGTTTGGTTCCTAGAGAAAATCTTTATTGTGTTCAGTCTACCTATATGGATCGACGTAGGTACCGGATCAAGTTGAATATAACTATACTCTTGATATACAGGGCGTTTTAAGGCTTAACAAGGCGGGGGCTATACTATTCTGGGGGCCCTCTTTATGCAATGGCTGCTTTCTAATTCAGTAGTGGATTCGACAGTAACAGTGTTTAGAAAACGATTGACTCTGACTCGACGACCCTTTGCCATAGCAAGAGGGGCCATTTTGTCAGACATGGGGCCCTTTTGTCTGCTTTTAGGTCCTTCCCTAACTTGGATACATTTTCATTTTTCTCATCGGTTTAAGAATTTTTTCTCCCGTTTTATTTTTTCAACTTTTTTGATATTTTTCGCGAGGTGGCTGCTGGCGCCTCCAGTGCCTCGCCTAAAAACGCTTTTGTTGATATAATGATGTTCATACATATCACAATCTCTGAACTGAACGCCAGTGAACAATAACATATCGTTACCATAACTAATCACACTGCCCAAATGTGAACAAGAAACATACGGGAGCTCCTGATAAAGTATGATGAGGTTTGCTTGGATATAGTAAAATGAGGTTTGCTTGGATAACGTGATGCAGCATCAGCCATTGACCAACACTCATTAACCACATAACGACTTCATAATGATGTTTATCAGGTAGAAGTGTTACAATTCTGCATTTGTTTTATCTTCATTCTTAACTTATCAATTGTCCATTAGAAGGTATTAATAGAAATAACACGAAATAAAATTAAAATAGCAAGATTTACTCTGAACAAAAAAAGAAGTTTGATTATATATTGTCTTAATTTAGAAATTACAATATTGTGAAAGGTTAATTTTTAATAGGAATAACAGTTCAAAACTGGTTCGATTCCGTTCAGTATTTACAAAGAATATGTGGAATAGAAATTTGATCGATCTATGCTGCTCGCAATGTATTAATAAACCCGTCACCAATTTGTTGTCCGCGGAGATTTATTGATAGGCCTGTTTTAAGTCCGATTGAATCAAAGCCGGGACTTTATCTGGCGTTTTAAATTTGATATCTTTTTCTTTATTAAATGTTAAACAACCATTCTGAGTATACCTATTAGCGTTGGTTAAGTCGTGAAACAATTGAAATAAATTTTAGCCCAAAACGCAAATGACATACCGTTACTTTAATTAGAAAATTAAGAATTTTCAATCCAATATGCCGCCATAATAAAGTACTTCATTTTTCTTCTAGCCACTCTTTAAGACATCAGCATAAAATATCTGACATGACGATTAAGTGTAAGAGCAGTTGTTTATGTCAAGGAGTTCGACATTTTTACTTTTTATTACCGGATTATTATCATTGTCTGAATCAAAGGCACGTTCTCAACCATCTGCCATTACTGCCCACCACGTTTTAACACAATCGTTAGTCAATGGCGAAGAATAATTACCATCCATCCAACCAATTATCCTAACAAATACAGGTAAATATTTTGGTTGTCCTGCTCGAGGCGGTAGTTAGCAATGGAAGCGTGTTCGATATATCCGCCACTTAAACAAACAAAATATATCAGTTTATTTTCAATGAGAAAATAGCAGGGGGTCGCTTCGTTCACCGTGGGACGTAAGTCATGTGATCAAGTCCGGCGCGTGCAACCCTTACCTGAGCGAAAACACGTCTGGTGTAAGAAAAACACTTTCCATAATAATAAAGGGAGGTAATACATGGCCTTGGGGCGTCGTCTTTGTTAATCTCAACACAAAACAACATTCAACAAATACAGGAATATTTCCTTAATTGATGACGAACGAGATGAAATCATGTCTCTTTCCCTTAAATGTACAAATATGGCGGAATGTCAATAATGCCAATATTTTTCATCAACTATGTAAGCCTATGTATTTGATTAAATATTTAAAGATCAGATATCATGACATCAGCATGACTGTTATCACACATAACGTGTGCAATTAAAATAAACCAACAAGAATATTTTCTGCTGATGAGTCCTCGAAGTGTCAATCTATTTCTGATCAATATCCATATTTTAGAATCTAATGTCTTTCAAGAGCTAACTGTAGTCATTTGCATAAGTTAAAGAACACTCGTTTTTTTTGCGTTTGGTTTGTATTTTCCTCCCATTGCATCAGTTTCGATCTGTCAATATACAAGTGATGGTATATGACAAACGGGCTATGAAGGATGCTTGCAGAGCCTTAGATTTTTAGGACTCAAATTGTTAATCTACACAAGGATGGATATTTTGGGCAAGCAAAAGATAAACGTAGCGGCGTTTACTTGTCCATAACAATTCTGTCAGAGCAATATTTTATCACAGCGTTTTATTCATTCGAATTGGAAAGTTAAAGGTTTCTGCTCATTTTTTTTCGAATGTTTGATTTTTGAAAGAAGTCGTCGAACTTATTGAAAACAACAATCTATGAGCCCTAAAGCTTACTTCATACACTGCTCGTCTGATACCATCACTTAGTTTAAACAATATTTTATTCATCTGAAAAGGATTGAACAACAGGCAAGGCCTATATATAAGTTCTTTCCTTGAAACTTCCATTGGCAGGTAGAATTTCGCTCAATAGGAGGACAAAAATAAAAGGCTTGGATTAGCAAATCACAATATAATTAGAAGACTGAAATGAAATGAAACAAGGATTAAGGTACAAATTGCTAGAACCAACTTTGGCTAATGGAGATTGACAGACATTTTGACGCACATATTATTCTTTTAAATTCCGAAACCAGGACGACTAAATCCCCCCCCCCGACTTAATATATAAATTTATATTTTAAGTGACCTCTTGGGCGACCACAACCTCCATTAAGGTGTAATGTTGTTTCATTTTTAAATCGGATATAAATTGTGACCTCTAGAAGGCGCGGGCACTAAAAACGCGTTTTTTCGTTCAATCAGATGCCATAATCCAAGAGGTCAGGAACCGAGATTGTTTGGTTATAAACATATATTTCAGGTTTAATCAAATTTGGATAAAACCTATGACCTCTAAAACGACCACAAGCTAAAATTTAAAAAAAAAAAACCATGACCATTACCCATGAAGGTACTATCCGATACTTGCCAATATCGACAGGAACTGAAATCTTTCAGATATAAACCTATATTTTGTATCAAAATCGGATACAAATTGGGATCTGTAGTGCCCACAAACAAATTGTGGACGGACGGGCAGGGACGACGACATGATAATGCGGACGTATAAAAACAAAGCCTTTAGCCAGTGAACTAATGCTATTTTGAAAATATTCCCCCTAACAGTTTATCCCCGTTGTTTAATAAATAGCAGTGAGTGATATTTATATTAATCTACATGCAGCCAGAGAAAACTCCAAATGATCGACACGATCTCATTTAAATCTCTTCTGAAGGTTATCACGAGCTTCCGTCATTTATACACATGCACGATCTATACCAAATTTGCATGCCGTTCTTATAATGTCCCCTTCTGGAATATCATTCGGCTTATCTTAAGACAATTACG
Organism: Patella caerulea; assembly: GCA_036850965.1. NCBI lineage: Eukaryota > Metazoa > Mollusca > Gastropoda > Patellidae > Patella > Patella caerulea. The sequence continues at coordinate 24,344,664 of JAZGQO010000011.1, forward strand.
ATAAAGAGTGCAGCGTATCGAAAAACAGGCAACCAAGCTGGAATATCTAGAAGATAATTTATTACCCTCTTCATTATGCAACGGCACTTATAGTTTGAAGAGTCTACGTTTTCCTCAAATTTAATTAAAAACTTTGCCCAGAAACCTTGAAGATTTATGGCCCTCTCCAATCACGACGCTTATCTGCCTGGCTTTGTATATAATGTGCCTTTAAAGGGTAAAGCAATTAGAATAAATTGATGTCACCCTGCCTCTCCACACCGATTTATTAAACCTGTTGTTTAACGCCTTATTTTACTATAATATCAAATGGAAAACCCTTTCGTAATAAATTCAAATGAAAGAGAAAATTATTTAAAATGACTTGATTTTTTGGCGCTTTCGGCACGGATGTGTATCGTCTTGGGACTTATCTATTGTTTTTTGTGCTTAAACTATTCCAAATAGGCTGAGTACACGACACAATGCATGATTCTCCTAATATGACACCTATTTATAGTCTTTCCACTCTACGTTTCTATAAAGATAAAGTTATATGCCATTTCCTATTCACTCGAGACGTTTTCACACACCTGAACAGTTTGTTGCGCAAACCCAATCCTGAATCTATATAGGCTTTTATACATAACACTTCCAAAACTGTGTTATGTGCGCAATTTTGCTAGGCAATGGATTATTTATAGCACTTTCATAAATGTGACGACGTAGCCATAATTTATAAAGCAGTGGCAGGCATTATAATCTCATTAAATCTTGCTACACCACATTTCAATTAGGAGCGTTTTAGTTCACGTTGTCTACGCAGAACACTGTCTTCCAGCGAGAAAAGTATTTGTGTGCCATGGAGACACGGTACGTTTCGTATGGCAATTATGTTTGTCGGCTAATCAAACATGTCCTTACATTCTAACATATTTCACTTCATTCTTTTATTAAGCCTGGGCAGCAACTGGAATTCCAACTGTCAATGGGTCTTTTACGCGTAACCCAAGGTGTACATACACGGGACCTCGGTTTTTACGTCATATATGAACGACTAGGCACCGTTTCTCGACAGCCCCCTCCCCCTCCCGTTATCCACCACTGACAAAGAAAAAAATCCGTGAAACTTTCCAGGCCACGACCGGAAACAAACCCCGGAGCTCTGGATTAGTGAATCGACGCCTTTTTACTGAGACACCATGTTTAAACACTGATATATAAACTTTCAAAACGTAAAAAAAACTGTATATTCAAATCAGAGGAAATGCATTATGACCATAGCGACCACAAAAATAACATATATTAGGTCGTTGACACTATCTCAAAAACTAAAATGACTAAAAACCGAAGATACCATATTTGCCAAAAACATTTTACTCTGGTCATCACGCTCGACATCCTTGATTCAAGATAAAATTATCAATGATTTTCAGATAGACGTTCTAATCAAGCTGAAGATTGAAATTTCTTTCTTCCTGAACTGAGAATGGTACACAACAGGAAATTACATCACATCACCAAATTGATATGTCAAGATAACTACATTATACAATTCTTAGGTGTTTTTTGTCACACCCTCAATTAAATCCCACTTCATTCTTTATCTCTTTATGCTACAATGATTACTGATAAGAGTTTTTACAAACTGCAACAGTCAAATATTACTTTTATAAAGCCAAGTACGGTTCAATAACACAAGAAAAACTTGATGGAAACTTATATTCGTGAAAGGGATGTTGTGCCATGGGTGCGAAAGCAAACATCTTTAGCATTCACATAGTCAAGCGCATGCGCTTTAGATCATACTATCTGTCAGTAAGTCAAAGTGTGTCAGCTACAGGCTTGTTCGCGACAGCGACCATAGTTATTCAATTCCCAATTCATATGCATATATATAGTCATATACTATCAGGGAACGTATCATAATAGCTTGTGTTAACAAGAAAAGGTAATATCGGTGAATATGGTGCTAGTTCCCTAACCAGAAAAGCCCGAGTTGATCCCCGTCCGTGCAGAAAACGTTTGTCATAATTTTTCAACTTTATTTCCTCTGGTCTGGCAAGGCGTCTAGTCATGTGGAAAGGAAAGGAAATGGTCGAATGGTTAGTGCATGCGCTTTGTATCATGAGGTCTGTCATTGAGTCAACTGGCTTGGTTTCGATTCCCCGATTGTACGAGACAAGGGGTAGGATTGCCTGTCCAATCTCGTGGGTTTTCTCCGGGCCCACCCCCCACACACACCACTGCTAGGACCCCTACGCGCATGCGAATTATTGAAATGATTGAACGCTATGTTCGTCCCAAAATGACCTAGTTTGTGTCTTTTGGACGATTTTTGAGTGTCCACTCTGATTTCCATTTGTTTCTTCTTCTTTTTTAAGAACGCAACTTTAAATTTCTTGTACTTCAGCCAACTATGTTAATACATTTGATATGTAAGAATAAGACCAACAAAGAAATTATAAAATAATTATCTAACTACATTTCTTCAAGTTTGTACATAATATTTTTTGGACACATTTATATTTCTTTTAAAAACAAATATAGTTTGTTTGTTTTCTAATAACCCCTTTGTATGGCCAGTTTCAATTTGTTGACACATTTTTATATCTTTTATAATTTAACGAAAAGTTAAATATGCCATGAACTAATTATCAAACTACAGTTTTTCAAGTTTAAATTGGATTCGTACTGCTGTAATCTAAAATATATTTTTATTTTACTTTGTATGACAAGTTCCAATTTGTTGACACATATCTTTATTTCTTGAAACATTTAACAAAAACTTTCCTACATTTTATTTCCTGCCTGTTTGCTCGCTTGATATTAATTAATGGTATCTAACATAAAACTGTAGGCATGTCTTCCATATCTGAGCTTTCCGAGTGTAAGGCACGTAGCGAGTATCATTACTCGGCATATTGGAAGCTGAAGTAATCAAGTATGGAAAAAAAACTATTGTGTTTGTTGCATTCCGACAGCATGGATACAAATGTGTGCATACATAACATGTTTTACACTGGTCCGTTCAGCAACTGGCAATTGGTTCAATATTGTGGCTGATATCTTCACTAACACCACACAGCACGAATCCTCATTATTTCATTTATTGGAGAGTCGCCGTTTAAAACTCCGAAGAGAGATGTACCGTTAGTTTTAACACTGCGTGTTACAGTGGTATAATGGAGCTTGTATACCCTTCTCTTCATATAGACAATTTCATGTAGCAATACGTTTATTGACCAACTCAAACACCAGTTCAAATACCATTACAGCGCACGTCTGCGTTATTTCACTCCTATTCATGACATACGTTAGGGGCGTTTTCACTCCACTTGCTTAATAGACTCACCGAGTTCTCCCAGAGACATGGCATTTATCGATAGCGCTACATAATTACTCCGAACAAAAGGATTATCAATATCATTTATCAGTTAATCCCTCTGTTCTTTTCTACTATTGTAATTGATGCAGGGAACGGGACCGTCTGTTATTCTGGTCGAAGCTCTTTTGTGACGGTATCTATCGGCGGCAGCCACATCAACAAACACTTCTGCCACGGCGAGATGGTATAACCCCCGGGACTTGACGCTTTGTCACCCTAGTAGTGGTCAGTGATGAAGGGCAATCCTGTAATTCTATTGGCTGGATGACTGTCACTCTAACAGAGACTTGTTCCATTGATCGATCTGTTTGCTAGTTGTGCCTTTCAAACCATTTCTAACATCGAGCGTGCCGCTCAGAGGACGTGTATCGGAAACTCGTGTTCACCCAGATAAAAATAATTATTGATAACTAATAACAATGGACATTTAAAAAGGATAATTTAAATATCAGACTACACAGTGATTATTGGGACAATTGACATGCAACAATCCCTGAATAGAATCATCAGGTAAGACCACGATTTGCTTTTGTCTCATCTTTTAACTAACTTTTAAAAACTTTTAGATTGGCAAAACCAAAGTTTGACATTGCAAACGCAACGCAATAGACTTAACGTGTGAAAGTGGCACTGCAGAATAATTCATATTGCCTGTTTCTATTTTGAGAAGGAAACAATACACAGGTAGTTATTTATATGGACAGTTTCTATTTTGAGAATTCCACGGAAGTGTTACGAACAGGTTTCTTTTTAAAATAAATTAACAGTCCGTTAGTAATTGTATTCTATGAAGCGCTTCCTCAATCCGCCAAGCTTCTTAGAAGTGGAAAAGCATAATCACATAGCCTTTCTTGAAAAAAAAGTTAACGTATCAAGCTGCGTTTTATAACACAGACCTGTGAAGAGTGTCTTTGAAAATAAGGTAGTTAATTCCAAGAAGTCGGTGCAGCGTATAGGACAAAATGCTGTTAATGTCTCGATTCTTAAACCGTTTAACATAATAGACTGCATTTCTCGAAACTAGTCTATTACAGTTTTAATAAGAACCTTTCAAATTTGGTCTACAACCATAATTTTAAGCTAGTACAGTTTGTGATCTACTTTTATTTATAAATACCAAATTACCATTAAAAATGTTTTTTTTTTTTTAATTGCTTTTTTTTAAAATCTTTCTATTTTAAGTCGAATCCCCAATTTCCGTGCTGAAAATAAATCCGAATTATGTATTATATATACACATATATAACATACCTAGTATAATTTATGGCTTTTTTAATGGAGGGGAAACTCGGGGTTTTCTCGAGGTTATCAGGGGGACTTATTTTTTGACTGAAAAAAGCTTTCTTTTCATAGGAAATCATTTGGGGGTTCGGTGGGGGCGGGATCTAATCATTTTCATCTTCTCTCTGCTTAATCTGTCACTTAAGAACATATTTGATTAGACGAATGAATAAAACAATATTGAGCCAAGTGCATTTAATAACCTGAAGGCAATTCGTTGCCAGAAGTCCCCCAGCAGCTACACTACGACAGGACCTACTACAGTATAATAGGTCTCCAGAAGAAACGATGAATGAATCACACGATAGCGATGTATAAATAGAACTAATTTTAGTTAGTAACATTATGTCAAAGATTATAAGATTTTCATATGAAATTAATTGTACGCGTTCATAGAATGACATTTGTAGCTTGGGGGTCTGTTGAAACTAATGGTTCAATAAGTGACTTTAATGTGATGATAACGAGTAGGCTTCAATAGATGTGCTTTATAATAGCATCCATTCGATTATTGTTCTACATGTTAGTCGCGGAGAACCTATAATAGGTTTATTACTCGTTAACACGACATTAATTAACGTACTAACGTACTTTGTATTATTTGCATAATTTTGTTCTGTCTTAATTAATAGAACTGATTCATAAACTTGCCCGGTCTTCATTAGCCTACCCGGTGCAGACATGTAGTGCACTTCCTTTCATTAACGTGGTGTATGTCCTTATCCTGCTGTTGTATAATAATACCGGATTTGGAAAAGTAAATATGTCACACCATAAAACAGATTATTGGTTTTCAAACCGAGCAAGGATTTATCGATTGAAGCACTATTTTACTAGATTATTAAAGTCAGCTGCATTTTTTATAAACTGATATTTTTTTTTAAAAATCATGCAAGTTGTGTATTATTATAGTATAGGACTTCGGAATTTTGTCTAATTGTTTGGATTGTTCGTACTTGGTTTTATTTTATTGTAGTACTCACGGGTGTCGTGCGCGATGCTGGGTATATGTACTTTTTTGGAACAGGTAATGCTACGGTTTATCGGAAAGTCAGTTATTATAGAACGTTCACTTGATCTATTCGTGGTGGTTGGGTGTTGTGTGATATTGAATAAAATGGCGTGTTTTCGATAGATTGACCAAACCAACCTTGTTTGCACCCCCACCACCACTTAAAAAGAAAAAGAAAAGAAAATAGTACCATTTGTTAGTGCCTATATGACCAAGATTGTGTCGAATTCAAGTTAAACTTCACCCTTTGCCTCTCCTGAACTTACTGATATGGGTTTTGCTATTTTCGAGCTATTTATGAGTACTGAAGAGGCCCAAGGCGACCTGGCGATTACGGCACTCGCTCAATGGGCAAGATGTCCCGAGGTCGATTCCGAGTTTAACGTCTTAATTTGTATACTAACCGCGTTAATAGATACTGGGATACGTCATGTCGTGTACTATGAGGCAAATTGTACGGCTTATAGCGCTCTCTTGTCAACTCTTATTTCAATTTCAGGGATCTTTAATGTTCAGTCAAGTTATATACCAGACTTTGTTTTTCTTTCCAACTGAACGACCAGACACTTTTCTTTGACCCCCCCCCCGCCAACCCGCCCTGCACCAATAATAAGGAATACCGGGATCGAACAAGCGTTTTCCTGGTTAATGAGCCAGGTCCTTACTCCTCGTAACCCCCTTTAAGCAGTCTAGAACTGAACAAAAACAAGCAGATTATACAATTCTCTTTGGTGCCATTCATGCAAAAAAATACCTAGTTGATTTACTGCCTATAATAAACATTAGGATAATCGCTTGATGTATGAGTTTTCAATAGAATGACAATAACAATATTAATCTGGTCCCGTAGTTTTTATGGTTTTTACCATGGTAATGAATTGTGATGCCGTATAAATCTTGTTATTCTTTGTTTGACATACAATAATCTCTAGTACGTGTAAATAGGATTACTATTGTCAAATATTTTTGGATATAGAAAGGTAAAATGAAATCAAATGGATAGGGATTTGTTTCATATCGTTTATTTATTTATTAATCTAGTTTTTTCTACCTTGTTAAGTGTTCAATGACAGAAACGTTTTTAGCGGTTCAACATGTCCCACGATTCTCTCCTCTGTTTGCTGCTTTCAGCGCGTATATATATATTATATCACTGAAACGAAGTGGAATATATTACAGTGGTTTTAAAGTTCACTCGACATAACTAGGTCAATTTTGGACTAATGGAAACCGGACGACCCGAAAATATTGGAACTTCGATTACAAAGGTCGAAAATATTGGAACTTCGATTACAAAGGTCGAAAATATTGGAACTTCGATTACTAAGGTAGCATTTCATGATTTGAATTTTGAACCAGCATTTGCTCCTTTCCATATCGTTTTTAATTCGCCACGTGACACGTGTGGGGCTTACATAGACATTTTCTCTGGTCGTTCGAATGGGACGAAAAACAGAGTTTCACCCGAGTACACATTGACGCGTTCGTTAAAGGAGCTAACTCGGTATTATTTTGCACCTAGAAATGGAATGGATACAAATGGGTCACAACGCATATAACAATGTAAGAGTCCAGATTAAGTCTTTGGCGCCAGGTTATTGCAGTCTATCCCGGTTGTATTCCCCTGGCTTCTGAGACATGCATAGCCTCGTTCATCGAGTCACTTCATTAGAAATGGAGCTCGAAGGCGTTCTGGCCCGCGATTCCTGTGTCAATTTTAAAGCTCTTATTTTGTCTTAAATATTGGGTATCATTTCACGATAGTAAGGTGTGCAATAAGAGTTAGATACTTTTACCACTAGAGCTTATTCCTATTCGAACTGCCAAGATAACGTTTACTACATGCACACTAATATGTACACGAATGATTTTTGTTCCCCATCCAACCGGAGCAACTAGGCGCAGCTTCTTGTCAGTCCTATATGCCTGGTAGATAAAAGCCGGGTCTGGCTTAGAATCAAAGTTATCGTGGCCTCTAGTAGTAGTTAATATGATAGTTGTTCGGTCTTTTGTCTTTTTTCGTAAGTTGGGAATTTAAACTAAAGGAATTATTAATAATACATGTATACACAGTCTAGGTTATCATAGACAATAGCACTGTACGAACTAATGAACCATGTTCGCATAACAGAATTATTGTTGGGATTTAGCAGTAATGAGTTCCTAGAAAACCAAACCAAATGGAGCGAATATGTTTGGTCCTGTTCTTAGTAATCATACAGGGTTCCGTAAATAATGTTCTTTGTTGTAAATGTGTTTTGAAACCGTGTGTGTCTTTGAAGGGATAGATGATCAAAGCAATATAAAAAGAACGATTGAATGAGAAATAAGGGAAGGTTAGTTAATTCTGCTTTCATAGGATGTACATGCCTTTCAATTATCGAGAATATTATGTTAAACAACACATGTTAATTACAATTTCGAGACATAATGTTTCAGTCATATTGTGAACGCCCAAGTTGACATTCCTCAACTTAATATTTTTTAATGTTCCGCAGTGCCATTATAATTAGTAATCATAGCGAGGGTTTATTTCAAAATAATACATTTAGATACAATTAAAAAGCTTGTTTTTCTATTTTTTATCGAACAAGTACTTCCGGTTTAGACATAATGCCGGATCACTGTTGATGTTTTCATTTTAAAAAAGGATTACTTAAATTAACTGACCCGGAGGTTTAAGAATTCAATTGGACATGATTGATTTTGAAGCGCAGCATTATAGACTATACCGCCTTTGGACCTCTGTGTTAAAACTTATTTAATAGACATACCAGGAAGTAACATTAAAAATCACACGGAATGGACTGCAAATTGACAGAGGAACTTACTTTGGGCTAAGAATGCGAGAAGACATCGGCGATATAATCTTGTATTAATGTGCCACTTTTCGAATTTTTCAGAAAGTACCGCGCAATGCTAGCTTAACAAACCTGGATTTTATCAACTTGCGATATAGTTTAAGAAGACATAGTCATATCAGAAGCTTTAAGCTGTAATATTGTCCACTAAAAGATTCGATCGGTCTTATTTGGCAAACGGAAGATTGGAAATGACAAAATCGAGATAACACTATTGTCAAGTGATGCACAAAACAAAAATTTACCTCCCTTATTTACTATGGTCAGTGATGCCAGACACGAATGGCACCTATCGCTATAACTAATGTCTTCTATGGCAACGGATTGGACTGTCAAAACGACGAAACGTCCACTGGAATCTAGTTGACATTAACACAAAAGCTAGAAAATTTTTCTCACAACCAACAACAATCGCGTCCACAAAACGAAGATGAAATCCGGTAATTTAATCAGAAGGCTTTTAAGTATATATTATTATCTCCAGATAACAAATTATCTAACAATATAGTCTTATCTACCAGCATAACCACTATAGCATTAAAATAGAAAGCGAACTACTTGCAGAAGGGAAGTGGAACAAAATAATAATAAAGAGAAGTACTGGAAGTATACAGTTGATATTAGTACTCCCTACAAGGTACACTTTGGGGAACCCACTTGATCTACGCGATGTTTCTGAATTCATCCATTCGATTTAAATTTATTAATACACGCGCTTAATTTACTCGAGGTTTGCAAGATAGGGTACTGGTCGACATGTGTGGTTTTGATGACAAAGCTAAAGTAACCTAATGTAATTTAACGTCTTTCGTCCGGTTCTGGAAGTCGATCGATGACATACTTTTCATTAGATTGGACACAGAACATACACTGATGCGCTGCTGGAAGGTATACTGTTGTCCAGTTCCAGTACACAACGATTCGATCTAACTCACCAACCGTTGTGCTATTTCTCTACGCTTATGGTAAAATTGAAACAGTCTTCTTATTACTTTGTATTTTTTTTATGTGTCTGTAATATTTCATTAAAACATGTTTTAAACATGATATAACTATCTATTGAAATATGATTTGTCATAATTCAAACATCTGTAAACGACCATCCAAAAGATTATTAATATGGAAAACATAACACCTGCATGATATTAAATGTAGAATAACGTTTTTTGTTTAACCGTATCAATGTGCAATAAAGGATATGGTGACATGTGTTATGTTGATAAACATTTCAGTTTGTGATAGTACATTCAGCTATTTTAACTGACAAAATGAACTCTCGGTTACCACACTAAGTAAAAAATAACCGCATGATAGTTTCAAAATAATAACGTGTATGGTTGTGTGCTTAACCACGTCGTGGATTGGGATCCTCGGCTTGCACGCACTGCTAAAGGCCCATTGGTGGAAGTGTATTTTTTAAATAAAGTATATCAATCGTTAGTCCATAAATGACCCCGGTGCTTGATAAAAACGAGAGTATCGCCGTCGAAACGTCGCTTGGTATCAAACTAATTGTGTATCCCTAAAATTGTACCTTGTGTTAATTTGTTCAATTACTAAATGTCAATCAAAGAAGACCTCGGTTATGTAAAGTTGACGTTAAAGAGCTAAACATCTTGAAGAGTGTATAAAACAGAAACGTTTCGAATGGTAGCAAAGAAAATTCCGTATGTCATAAATGTTTAGGTAGATACGTTATATACGTGTAATTGTGGTGATATCAACAGTAAGATTGGACCACGTTAAATCCTCTACTAACCAACATAATCAGTGAAGGAAGCTAGATTAAGTTAAGTAAGAAGTCGTTATTGAAAGCCTCTGTTTGTAAATTGGTATTGATTGAAGTTGACTATAAGGGTATTCTGGTCTCGTAGGTTGTTAAAGTGACTTTCTCCCCACCCTTATCATCGGAAATTATATTCGTGACTTAGTCCAATTTTTGGTTCTCAAATATACACCGTAATAATTACAAGTACATAAAATATATGAAGTTAGAGTCGGTACTGATTTGTAAACAATACCAAAAGCAATCGATCTGCTGAAATCCTGCTTATCCAAGAAAGCTTTAGTGGTTGAATAGTATGCAGCAATGCGTGATCCCATTAGTGCGCATACGAAAGAAACAGAAGCGAATTGTATTAAATTTCCCCAGAGTAAAATTAATATTATATTCAGGATAGAAACAAAAGTCATTATTATTATTCGCTTTGGTACTTAAATTAACAATGTCACATCATAACCTTGCAGAATGCCTTGAGTGACAACGTGGTTAGTGATAGTCTAGTCAACTCCAGGTGTGATGCATGGTAAAACATAAAACTCTTGCAGTTTATCAACACAAATAACTATAATGATTTATACTCTATGTGTGATTTGACTATACAATTGAATCAGACTTGCCTGAATTAAAACAGTACGTCAAACTTTCTTTATCAATCTCAAATTACAAACAAGAAGTTAAGCTCATTTCTTATAAGTAGAACACAACGCTTGGATTTGCCATACAGCCTCCGGTGACCCTGAATATGGGAAATAATAAACTTAAGGATTGTGTTTTTTTTCATGAACATGTTTTAATTCTACTTGGATATAGTGGTTCAGTCCATATTTGGCACTAATATATTCCGCTGAAACACGTATTAGTTTAAATTTGGCTGTGAAAGTAGTTCTATAAAGGGTATTAAGAAAACCACCACTCTTAAATATTGAATAAACTCGTTTGGGTATAACACAAACATCTGGAGAGTTTGGAAGAAGCAGCCATTACTCCGAAATTAACAACCTAAAACATTGATTTTACATTCAAAATATGTTCTGAAAAGGTCGCTTTGTGCGGACATGACCCATACAAATTCATATTTGGATATTTGGTCGCCTAGGCGTCCATGTTGAATACCCTACTCAAACATAGACATCATAATGAACACATAAAAAAAGAATGTATTTATATGTAATCGATGTTGCTTTCAATCTTGAAGGACAGATGACTTATTGATGCAGGTTTTGTGTCGATTCCTTTCTTTATTCAGTGATCTGTCTGTAAATGTACAGGAAACGACGATTCAAATACTATAATAAACCATCAAATACAATTCTAACGAGTTACGCTGTATTTATTGACGGCTTGATTATCTATACCGTGCACAATGGAAACACTATTTTGAATATAAAATTAGTTTGACTTCCGTTAATGGCAATTTCTTTCATCGAAGACATTAATTATTGGGTATCATTATTTCTTAATTTTCTGCACCGACACTGCTAATGAAAATGACAAACTCTACGCAGTGTGCTAGCTATAAGGCAAGTTTCGAATTTTCGAATTTTAACTGCCCGAACTTAGTGATGAATTGATAAATTGGTGATGAAGATATTTCTGTTTTTGTTTGTTTAGCAGATAAATGATATTTCTCTAAAGTTTGGATTGAAACACTGCAGCTTTAAATATTTTTTGACAGATAAATAGTTAGCTCGGGAAGACAATTGTTTAATTGAGTTTGTACTAAGTGAAGTGCTATGTAATTGTTTAGCATTAGAGGAAATGTATTCCCAGTTTGTGTTTAAAATATAACAGCTTATAGTACAGGTTGTGAAATAGCTATGTCTACGGGTTACCACAGGGAAATGATTCTAATGACTTTAATAATCTGTACATGTCAAAGTGATCACCAAGTCATTAGCTCTGAATATTTCCAAAGTGAATAAGGGTGCTAGTACTGAACGCTTACCAGTGGCTTAAATACCTAAGTTGATAACTATGCCAACTCCTGAAAATGAGTTTATCACAAAGTATGCATTTATTCTCAGCACTGTTAATGTCCGTACGACGGAAAATCAGTTAACCCCGATTTATGCAACTTCCCAAAGGCAACTACAGAAATATAATAAACAAACAAAAACTTTCCATCTAAATGTAAAAAGTTTTCTTGGGAGAAAATAAACGCAGTTAAATGAAATGGAGTTTAACGTCCTATTTTCACACTAACGAAGACAAACTTGCACAATGAAGTAGGGGGTTTACTATACAACGTGTTATTTATTGTTCTGTGAGTAAAATACATTTTGAGTGAAACTCTGCACTACCAGCGCCATGCGTACTCAATATTTTACATGCGCAGTAAATGCTTACGACTGGACCCTGGATAAATTCACTTGATTTCGTATGGTGTATTGTTTATGTTTTGAAATGTATATGTGTAGTTTGTCTTGTGTATATTAAAGATACCTTATCCAAGAGCTAGATTTGCCTATTTCAGTCCATAATCAACTCTGGATACCATCGGATACTCGAGATTTTAACTATATTAGAACGGCTTTAAATAATTAAATTTAAAAATGAAAAGCCTGGCCGCGACTTGAATTTACCAGTACCGTATTGTTACGATAATAAACAATCAATGCACAGATCTTGTCAAAACTACAAACAGCAATAACTTGGCTCAGAATAATGTGATTTCAATAAAATTTTTAACATATTCATTTTGCATTTGCATTATCTACTTTTGAACTCTTGTAGCGAGAACGACCAGCTCTTTATCTAATAATGTATCTTTAGGGGCCTGTCTTTTGCACTATTTTACACCAACAGTGCGCTATTGCATACTAAGAATATTAAGATTCAGAAACGCTTTAATGTTCTGCAGAGCGTATATTAAGGGCCTTGGTTTTTCCTGCTATGCGAACCGCTACAGACTTATCGCTGCCAAACCCCCTTCCCCCCATCCTGCACCACAAAGAAGTATCACTGGGCTGGAAAAACACAAATAGCTTCCTCGTAAAACACCGGAACCACTACGGGGGCCTCCTGATTAGTGAACCAGTGTCATACTCGCCGAGGGGAAATAGCTAGCCCGGTTAAAGTTGAAGCTATAGAATAACCAGGAGATAAATCTGCATAATAAACACCGGGTGTTTAATAAAATTGTCTTATCTAATGTATATTTGTCTGGACGTTATACACGTGATATCATTTATGACTGTACAGCACGGATATATACAGAATGTCCATCTCAGTTACCATGGCGGCAACCACCTTCCAAAAGGTCGCACAGTCATGTTGTAGTTTACAGCAACCTCCTTTCCATTCACAAAACGATATAGTTATTTGGTATCTTACAATGTCCCTGTTTTGTCCCTTCCCAATTTTAGTCTGTTTTGTCTGATTACACAGGGATAACACCAAACAATTTTAAACATCATCGATTTAATCGCGAATTTCCCCAGACCTGCAAAAGTAAGCAAGAGCTGCAAATTGGCAGTTCGCAATATAGCTTATCAGAATACCACCCAAAAGCCTACTGCAACACATCATGAGATTGATCGGGTGTTTCATTAAATAAAAGAACAAGCCAGATTTTTTGGATAAATTACTCATCCGAGTCATTAACAAAATTACTTAAGAGGAATAACAGAACAATTAGCATGGAAGATTTAATTACTAATTCTGTTTAATTCATTTCGTTGATTGTTAGATAGGCTACAATTGCAATATTAACTTCAGAACTAATCCGAACTTTGTTGAAAGCCAGTTATCGGTAGAGTAAGCTGATAACAAAGTCTGCACGAAGTTCAATTCACAAGAGTTCAATTTTTCCATTGTTTGAGCGTAATTATCCATCCCACAGTACCGTTTGATCTGTGTCAGTCGACCATAATAACTATATCTTCAATTTTAAGCAACACACGAAACTTTATACACATGACTGATGTTAAAGTTTTGAAAAAAAACAACCAAAAACACGTGGCATAATTATCCTCATTGTCAATATTATCTGCTAGTGGCAAATAAGTCGAAGCTGTCGGTTTATAATTAATATTTGCCTACTTAACATGACTATATGCACCCCCCCCCCCCTCGCTTCTGTGATTTGTTAATTTCGTAATTGTGTAACATGTATAATATTTCACCAATATAAGGATAAACAGTTTTACTTGTCCCGGTTAATGACACACTTTGAAATACTTACAAATCTGAGAATATACATTATGTAAGAGATAAATCTTTCTATTGCAGGTCTTTCGTTTGATCTCAAATGTTATACACATTATACACATACTCAACTTTCTAAATTATCAGATGGCAGTAATTCTTTACTGGATTTAAACACGATCGCCATTTTAAAATTTAATTTCAAAAGGGATATTCGAGACTACTCTATTCTTCAAACAGTGATAACATCGCTTAGAATGAAGTAATTTGACTGAAAATTTTAATGTATTTCTTTTTATTAACAATTTTTAAACTGTTATACTGTATCTAGAACTGCCAGCTCATTATCCAAATCCTACATAATGCCCTTTTAAGTATGTTTTTCCGTTTTCTGTGTAAATTGTATATCTCTGGAAAGAAATATGTATCTAATTGTGTTGTATATTTTGTATATGTCTTCTTTATAAATTGGAATATATATCTTATTTTGTTATATTCTTGTACAATATTTTTGTATGCTTCTGTATATTTGTAAATCGTTCTGGAAACATGCATCGACCGAAGTTTGTTGTAGACTTTTGTATGTGTTCTCTATAAATTGTAAATCGTTCTTGGAACATGCATCGAAGTGTGTTGTATTCTTTTGTATGTGCTCTCTATAAATTTTTAATCGTTCTAGGAACATGCATCGAAGTGTGTTGTCTACTTGTGTATGTGTTCTCTATAAATTGAAAATAGTTCTGGGAATAAGGCATCTGGTTGTATATACTTTGTGTAAAAAATGTAACATATTTTTTTACATTTGTGTATATTGTGTTGTTTCCTCCGTGTTTCTATACTGTCGATCAGAAATTAAAACTGGTTATTGTAATAATTATATAACAGCCCCTCCACAAAGGAATAGAAGAATGTTGCCATATATAGTTGCAATACCTTGCGGCATTTCTTTGTTTGGTAATCTATGATGTAAGGCGATCTATCTCATTAAGCTTAATACCTTAGTATAATGATTACTGACTTGTCAAAAATTAATAATTTAGTTAGTCACATGCAGGGTGCTTGTGGCATTGTGTATGATAAAGCTAGATTACAATGACTAATATCTATTGATAACCCACGTCAATATTTGGAGATCGAAACTCTCTTATTACATTTTTATTGTTATGATGGTGGACGTGAAGAGCTTGATGTGGGGATTCAATCCGGTATTCTCGCATAGCCTCGCGTATTTTCATCACATGTACAGGTGCGCGATACTAAAATATCAATTTCACCTAATCCCTTAGTCACCCGATTTTATTGATTTTTTTATTTCATTGAAGACCAATATTCAAACAATACACCTCATTAGGATTTAACTAGTTTAAGAGAATTGATAAATCTTTAAGCTTGAAATAAATAATCTTTTATGAGATTCGTCATTTCCGGCCTTCAGAGTTTATGAGCTATTTTATGCTGGAGATACTTTCTGACACAGGAGCTTTTATAGCTCAAATTCCTGAAGACAGCACAATAGTATGAACAGCTTTCAGAAAACCAGGAGTTGAAATTGTATTGAATTGAAACTTCAGCTTTAACGATTCGCTGTATTACAATTACTAAGATTATACTACATGTATCATCATATAATGTCCAATCGACAATTCAATATGTTAGGACATATTGTTCCATGATATTAATGAATTGGTTTCTTTGGCCTGTTGATTGTAACGTAATTTTTCAAAATAATATTTTATTAGGCATCATTGAACCTTATGTTGTGTCGGCGCTAAATAATACTTACTTAAAATCAATTGTTTAGGTATTAAGTTGTTCTTAATTAACAAAAATTGCCAGAAATTTGTTTTATGAAGGATTACCGAATATTACATGTCAAGTTAGCATTTTTCAGTACTGATCTCAGTATCATTAAGCTTAGAAAAATTAATCGTTTTGTAAAACGCTCCCTCAACATGAATTTAACTCGACACATTTTACATTGTTCGAAATATTCCACCCTTCTTTGATGAAAGAAAATGCCAGATACTTTTGACTAACTTAAGCATGAATACCTAATTGTTCTACACTGTATATTTGTAAAAAGGGTACAATGCTATTCAGATTCATTTTGAGCTACGATGTCAACATGTTCCGAGAACACCTTATATATACCAAACCCCGCCTACAGTTAATTCGTACAGACCATCTTTTGTACCAAGAGGATAGAACAGAGATTATCGATGACTGGACATTGGTGTCCTTGCAATATTACACTTCATTAAACATTTCATAAACTATATAAATAACCACTTTCTCGCTTCACTAATAGGAGTTTCTGGTTATCCTTCCGCGAAATCTCGTTTAATGGACATGATAGTACGGATTGTCTAACATAAAGTAGCATGGGTTCAAAACAGTAAGTGGCACATTGTTATATATAATGATTAACAAAAAATGACAAGTTTTATTATAGAATCTCTAACCATGAATGACTCATTTTAATATAGAATGTTTAACAGAAATTGACACTTATTAATACAAAATGTCTAATAGGAGTTCACGAGCAATGTCTTACTGAAGGGGGGCTGGTTTTCATAATGTCGCATATAGATCGCAGGCCTAAACACATAAAATCTATCGATTTTTAAAATAATAATGTATATACATTAAGGGGTAAATTTTAACACATAATGTCCAACATAAAGAGACATGCTTTAACACACAATGTCCAACATAAATAAACATGTTTTAACACATAATCTTCAACATAAAGAGACATGTTTTAACACATAATGTCCAACATAAAGAGACATGTTTTAACACAATGTCCAACAAAACCATAAATGTTTTAACACATTATGTCTAACATAAGGATACATGTTCTAATGCACATCATCTAAATAATGAATCACGTTTTAATATATTGTATGAGACAGTAGGCACCTCTGAAAGTGCCTAGGAACGATCGCGTCACCTCCGGGAGTATGTACGGAAATATTTTACTTTGTCCAGCTAATCTAGAATGTACAAATCCTTTGATTTAAATTGTGTAACAGCACGTAATAAAGAGCTATTATTAAGGTAATCATTCTCTTCGAGCTAGTGAAATTCAATTATCAGACTATTATCTTCCTATTCTCTGACATTTAAGCTTGATAAAAGTATAAAATAAGTTATATTAGTCTCATGTAAACTCATCGTTTAGCTGTAAATTGGTTTATTTTAATATTCGTTTCATCGTCATAGCTTGACGTTGAACTAGAGTAGGTGCCAGACCTTTATACATAAAAATTTATTTAAAAATATAATAACGTATTTATATTTTATATTGGTTTACCCACTTTGATGAACTGTTTATGAACTGTTAATCAACGTTTGTAAAATTCGTATCTAAAACACACAACAAATCAAAGCATACATTTTAAATCTTAATTTGTCTTAATCGTGTGAATTTAATTTTTTTTTGCATGTATTCAATCCGTCAAACTTAACTCTTGTATCGCCGTAAGAGTCCTTTTAAATTATCGTGAAGTCCTTTTAGCCAATCTGTAAACAGGTGTCCCAAATACGTAAGTTTCCGCGTAGATGGACTTATAGTTCCCAAATAGTAAGAAGTAGTAGTGCTAATTTCCGCAATACACTTTCTTAAGGCTGTCCACTTAACAGTTTAAGTTCCGTTTGAATTTGCTATTTGAATTTGCATCTATTTGAAACCCCTAGAAAAGCAACAATTCTGTAAAAAGGAAATTGAAAGCACTCTTACTGTGATAGGATGTGTTTAGTGAAGTTATACACAAAATGTCGTGTTGAAATCGAAGATATCTGAAAACCCTAGAAGAGCAACAAAACTACAGAAAAGGAAATGGCGACACTCTTACTGAGATGAATATGCCGGTACAAACACATTCTGTGGTTGTAGTCGGTTTAGTCCTTGACCTACAGCTTGTCAAGAGATGGGTCCAGGGTTTCCTAGCACAATCGTTTTCGTAATTGTGATACTGAAAAATGCCCTTGTGTCTTATTGGCAATAATCGCGAGCCCAATTATATATGACCCGACTTGTTAGACTGAACAGTGGTCCGGAAACGAAATGCCGTGGGGGAAGATTTCTCCGGCAACAAATTATCCGGTACAGACCAGTCGGAAATGAGCTGATAAGGACACGTCTCATCCCCATGCACCTTTATGTGGGCGTAATCAGAATTTACTAAAATAATAATCACCTATATCAGACATCGAATAATTACAGAACAATTTACAATTTGTAGGAAGATTGATCGACGCAGTCTGAGATGATTGTGATTTGACCATAGGTCTGATGTGCAAAATAGACATCGAGACCCACCTTCTTCTTTCAATAAAATAGCGGATCCTCTCCTTTCTGTGATATCACCACCGATGAAACTGACTATAAACGTCTTACTATAATAACAGAAGCAGTCTTCTTCTACTATGTCTTATGCGATATCGTAAATGTATCTGATGTCTTATACGCAAGAATCTAATTTTGCAATGTAACCTCTACCTTGTCGGGATCATGCGAGGAGTTAGCTCGTAGACCAACAAAAGAACAATGTAAGAAGCTGTATCCAGTTAGACCATTAAAACAACACTAATCAAATTTGGGAAAGCTTCAGTTATATATTGCCCTTTAAGAAATTCACGAATGATCGAACTTTATTGGCTGTGGCGCTGCCGTGTAGACAAAACCTTATATTAAACTGACACATGATCCTTTCGTAAAATACAAACCGTATCCCATTGGGCAGATCAACGGAACACTCCCAGGTTTTATTACGAATTAAAATCCCCTATCATTAGGTTACCGACACCAACATATATGTGCGGTCGGCATTTAAATTCTTTTAGGAGAGACACACCTAAGTTATATCGGATGCGTAGTCTCTTTTGAACTTTACTATTGCATGATGTCTCTTTTTCCAGCCGCCAAATTTGCATTTAATTCGAAATTTTCTTTTATACCACGCGATGTCTTCTGAGTTCGGGCTATTGCGAGATGCTGTAAAAAGTTCCCTGAAAGACTTTTTTCTCATTTGATTCAATGATGAAGTACCTATTGATCTTTGGAACCAAACGTCCGATATCTTCCGTGGCAGCAGTTATTGGTTTTCGCACGTTTTCTCTAGGCATCTGTTTTTATAGAAAGATTATCTCGTATGACAGTATTGCATGTTTTGGTGTAAATCTTTCATGTCCACAATCTGTCTCTCAACGCCTCGTTTACACCCTCGTGTGTTTATTATGACTGACAAAATTGCGTGTAAACTTCGTTCTGTTTACAAGATGAATGGCTTTTTATGTAACCAAAAGTTCTTAAAGGGCCACGTCCGTATTCGAATGCCGGAAAAATTGATGCAATTAGTAATAGGGCCTAACATCGAAACGATACGCTTTGTTGGCGTGAATATATTCCGTCAGTTTTTCAATTTTCACCAAACATTCACCTATTAACATTTATAAGGGGGGCACTTAAATTAGTATAATTATTTCATTTTGCCTGGTGACAGGTATCGTACACTGGGCTGGCTCTTTGTAACATCTGATGTCAAGTCTCCCAGGAAGTTCGCAAACCTAACCAAATTATTGTATGCTTTAGTACTTAGTATCAGATATCAACTTGATTTGGGGGTCAACAATATGACGTGATTGAACCAGTACTGTATGGATCAGTAACAACAAAGTGATTGAAACGTCACATCCAAATTTGTAAGTTCTTGATTTATGCGACTGGTTTTCGAAAGACCAATACCTACGACCTAGTGGGTACCAAATATTCGACGATTTTTCCCAGTGATCTACATTTCTAAGATTAATTTCCGAATAATCCTTTACTATTGACGAAAAAGTCGGACCAGAGTTATGAAGTTGTAGTATAAACACGTCTGAAACTAATAATCCATGATCAATCAATGTTATTTCTTTAATAGAAAAATAGAACGGAAACATCCTGGATTCTGACTCTATGACCTGTATGCCATCATATAGTTTCTAAATGCGTCTCGAATGCAATCAAAGTTTGACGGTACAATGAACATACCATATGTTATTGCAGATACAGTTAGGCTATGATACATATAACCTTTATCAACAACTAAGTATTAGCGAATGCTGTGATCGAGTATTATACATCGAGGAACACACAAAAAAACAACGATTCCAGCGAGTAAAATTGATGATCCTCTTGTCAAATAAATAAAAAAGGTCCCACAATATTATCGACTTAAACATAGCTTTTTGGTATTAGTTAATAAGCAAAAAATAAGAAAACTGTAGGCTTGCTTTAATCATGTTAAAAAAATTATATAGTAAATCTATGAGAATGGAATCGTTCATCACGACATAATTTTAAAGGTGCATTTTGCATATCGAAATTATGAAGTTAGGTATTAGATTCCAGTCGGCTGAGGTTCTATCCTATTGTTGGCCTTAACAGTACCCCGGGGGTTTCAAGTCTAATTGAAATTCCCTCTTATCAGTGGAACGAAAACCCGAGTTCCGCCCAGGTAGTGCACGTAAATCAACTCTTTGCAGTAGATTCGATAAAGAGTAGACACCAACGTCGTTGCCCGAGCCAATTTTCCCCCAATGTACGCTGCAGAAAAAAAAGACGCTAAACCCCATCTCATTTCCAGCCAGATAGGCTCACATCAATATGTTATCATATTAGATCGCAGTTATCGGACAGTAAAGTTAAAAATGTAGCTCAACATTTATTTATGTGCATGAAACCACTCCTAGAAAAATTAAGCCATTGATATTTTTAATATGCAAAACCTTCTCCGATAAAAACCTTGTCGTTGGGATGACACAAAAGGAGGTGCACGTAAAAGAACCCTTGGTGGATGGACCACCCAATGCATTGCGTACGTAAATATCACTGACAACTTTTAAATGAATATAAGTCGCAAATTAACTCCATTCCGCTTCCATATAAGGTGTCTACGTGTTAATGTACACTGGGAGCGAGGAAGTATTTCCTTCTTAAAGCATTCATTGTCTAGTACATCAATGGAATAATTTATCAAGTGCATTGACATTACAGAAGCCAAAACAGTTACTTTCACGTAAAAAGACATTACAGAAGCCAAAACAGTTACTTCACGTAAAAAGAACACCTGTTGCGATGCACATTTGATTTTGTGTTACATTTAATGACCTTTGTTTCGTGACACAATATCACCGTTATAAAATATAAATTTTCATCCTTTCCAATTCAAAAGAAAAGGCATGTGTTAATTGTAGCGTTGAGCGTCGCCATTACAATAAGTAATCATTCTTTCTGCCTTATTAGCCATTTAATTGCCCGAGCTTCTTCAACATCGATGAACTAATTCGTGGCATTTTTCACCCAAGACCCCGCCGCCTATAAATGGCGGAATCAATAGTTAAAAGAACGTAAATGTATCACAACTCCATTATCGATAATTGGCCTACGTTATCCACAATTGCATGGCAAACACGTTTAAGGGTGTATAAATTCCTCGGTGATATGTATCGAGAGTTCAACATATCGTGTGGATGGTGTATAAGATATTTCACTTAAACTACTCATATCGGAACTTCATTCGATCACATTTCTTCCAGATAGCCCTATCGGGTTCAAATACAATATGGCGCTTTAAGATGGAGGGTCAGCAACCAGGGAAGAATGATTAGTCTTCGATTGCAGACCCAGTTTGACTTACAATAAGAGAAAGCTGTTATATCGTGACTGATTAAGATTTGATTCGTCTCGTGTTTCAGAATCGTAGCATTAGCGACAAGATGCTTAATTGTTAGTTAATACTCGAGAAGATATCTAAAGGTTTTCAGTAACCAGATAGTTTACAATTTACAATGGGTATTATAATTCAATGCTTACTCACATTTCAGTACAAATGTAAATCGATACCAAACAACATAATTATGTTCTGACTTTATTGAAAAACATTCTAACGTGAGTATACAATTTCAAAACAATTAATACAGAGGAAATATAGATTACACATTTTTTTTCGATTGAACGTAACTTACAGTAGAATTAGTGGGAGGAATCTATCGATATATTGCTAAAATACATACGTTTTGAGTTTTTGAATTGAGCTCATACCGTATTTGATTTCACTAACACCCAATTTAGGGTAATCTACGTACGTCTGTGTCGGGATTATCTATAATCGGTGTGTAGGTATGTCAGTAACCGGAATTTAATTAATCGTAGGAGAGGGCGATAGTATAAAGCTATCTATGCCACAGTCTAGTGAAATCGAATGTTAATTCCGTTTCGCTTTATTTTCTGATAAAGTTTGTTTGTTCAGATCTGAGTATTATAATTAAAGGGCATACAGTTATCTACGCAACAGCCTGATTAATTCCGTTTCGTTTTATTTTTATACTGTTCTAGAAAGTTTGTTCAGATCGTGCGAACGTTTGACTAATGAACCTGTCTGTATTGACATACGGGGCATGGCATTGTGCTCAATTATGGGAAAGGGATGTGTGAGTGGTTTATGGATTATAATTGTCACATTTAAATGTTACAGACATACAACACCATGAGTGTACTAACCAGGTAACTGGCATCTTGGAATATTAACACAATAGTCGACGCATCGTCCAAATAAATAACAAGCATGTCAAGTTGAATGTCAATTGTATTTGAATTGGCGAAGCTTTCTGGGTTTTTTTTCGAAGATGGTCGCCCAAGAACAAGAACACCAAGATCAAAAGAATTTGGTCCAGTTGCTGGTCCAAAAATCGAAACGAATTTGTAATCTTAATTTATCAGATTCCCCATACTGTGATATAACAATACATTTAGTTTACTGCTAAAAGTTTCAATATTTAAGTTAATACTGTCCAACTTTGAAATTGGTGGGTGCGTTTGTTTCAGTAATAACTATAGTGATACTAGGACACACTAAACCCCAAAGCGAATACTAATTAAGGTATTAAAATCGGTCTTTGATCAGAAAGTATATCTCGTCTTATAAAAGCGATATAAAAAAATAACCCCACGACATATTTATGTTTCTGATAATCTCTTAACACAGCCTCGGTGTTGAGGAATGTTTTTAGTCTTGACAACATCTATTTAGCCCAATCAATACGGTGTATTAACTTCCCTAACTACTACTTATAGAAGTAATCATCTAAACCAACGATGCCAAGAAAGATAGGTTTACGGCTTGACTTGATTTGTTCGTTCTGTCATCGCAACAACCGGTGTTTAATACGTGACTTACTGGAAAGTTATAGGACCTAGTCCGCCCACTCGACCCAAAGTCTAAGCTGAATTACTGCTAAAACTCCTTTTCGGATAAAAAATGATTTCCCAATCCGTCTTTGGGCCATAGTCACAAAAAAATTACAAAAATACAACCAGTGCTAACAGGTTAACAAAATATAGTGGATAAATGGAAAACAACATTTTTGGGTAGAATCTCAGAATTAAGGGAGAGTCGAGCCAGATTTTTTAAAAAAAGAATTGTATTCACTGCTTCCAACATGATACTTACCAGTATTATAAAGTTATGTATATTAGTAGATAAAGACGGCAATGGGAATAAAAACGCCCACAGTAGTTTTATTTACGAAAAAAAAAAACACCTGAAATTTCTCAATAATAACAGCTTTCATTAGTTAATTTGAAACTTTCTCGTAAATACACACTCTACATACAACAAAAACTCCACATTAGATTTTAATATTAAAAAAACTACTCTCAAATTTCCATAATTATTAGAGTGTGTAGGGTTAATAATGTTCTTCGTTTATAATATGTTCATATTAGCCCGTTTCCTGTTACATATAATAACAAAGTTTCCATTGTGCTTGGATAGATGTAGTTATTAGTAAAAACATTTATTAAACTTTCAGAACAAATAACTATTTAAAATGGCACTCGAAGAGAATTCATCACGTTAATGGAAGACTAAGTACGGTGACAAAAGACTGGAGAGATTGCATACTTATAATACCTGTTTATCATAGAAGTCCTAATGAAACCCAGAGGTCATGCTGCTGAAATATGAACACGTTGTATTTAAATTATTTATTCATATGAGACAGCTGGGTATAGACTTCTATAGCAGATAAAATGGGTATTGATAAATAAAATCAATAATAATTTCATAGTTCGCTCTTTTCTGCATTCAATATCATTGTCCCGGGGTTCCACCGACCAAACAATACCGCCATTATCTATCATTATCTAGAGGAGCATTAAATCGGATTCCACAACATGGCGGCTTTGTTGGTATCAGGAACGGTGTGCATGGGTAATTAGTCGGCTGTTGTAAGGTTAAGGAAAGGGTGCGTGACAGACCTGACCAGACAAATGTTCTGAGCACCTTGAGTTCATGATCCGTTGCTTCCTGGCTCAAATGGTTTCTTATTGCCTTCCACAGCTGATTTAGAATGTTATTGCACATACTAAATGCAGTCCGTGCGATAATTACATTATTGGCTGTAACCGATGATGGATTCCAGCACGAATATGTCTGGAATCCGATTTTCAGTTACGTTAACTTAAAAGGATTGTTTTCTAACAGTTTGGTATCATTATTCCATGATTTCTGTACCCTTTCGGGATGGTCATGAGGTCATAATACTGGTCCGGAGTTTTCTAGTAAGGGAAGTACAACGAACATATGTGTAGATGTTAGGATTAAGACAATATTAGCGAAAATATGTTCGACCGCTGTTTAGTTCCCCTCACGGGGACCTGCCCGCCTCGACGAACACCGGACCACATAAAGCATATAGTTAGACCCTGTATATAAATCAGAGTAGACATGTACATGCCCTACTTTCTATGTTTTGTTTTTTAACCACGTATTATTCCAGTCTAAAGATAGCTGAATCATTTTGTTGACGAGGCCTTAAAAACCATTCCATTTCTACACTTATTCAACATCCGCATATATACCAAAGATGATGGGAGATTCAATCCTGGAAGAGTCAATGACGTTAATTAGTCCGATGGAAATTGTTTTCACATTTGATTAAGGATTGGTCTACTGCATGAATCAGATTTCCCCCCAGCTCTGTAAGTCTTCTAAATAATGTGTGTCAATAATGCTTTTATTAATGTTTCTTAATAGATCCTTCACACGTTAACGGAAGTTTTTAAAAATTGACATTAGTCTTTGGATCAGCTCAGTGTGAGGTACTGATCTCGACCTAGTTCATAATTAATTCATATAATTAGATCTGGTTAAAAATAGCACGAAGAGTTTTTAAGAATATCCCCTGAAACGATTGTATACAATATGTAATATTTAACGCTGAACACAAGGACTTTTCATTAAATCTAATTGTTGGAAAACCAAGTATCGTTTACAATGATTAAAATGAACCCCAAAGCCAATGTCATGTTGATCAAGGTGTACAGGATGAAGACAGGGAGGAGAAGAAGCACATAGTAATGCATCTTTATTTCTTATCTTTATTTAGTCGTTGCTTTTCTTAACTTATTTTTCAGTAGAGATGTCCAATTTCGAACCGAATCCGAAATAGCATTACAGGCATATGGCACAAGACGGGAAGTACGTTTAACTTTCTAGAGGACATTTTATCTCTTTTAATTCGTTTGAATAGTAAACACATTTTCGTCATTTTAGTCTTCTCTGATTTTGGTCAAATAAAATAAACAATACCATTTCTGTACAATTGAAAAAATAGACATAACTATCGTAAAAAAATGATTCAAGTACTAAATGAGTGGTTCGGATTCGGTAAACTTCTTCCTTCCCCCTAATTAGATTACATTATTGTTAACCAACAGTTAGGTATTTACACACCAAACCAAACACCATCTTAAGTAATCCACTAGATTGTAATATAAAAGTTAAAAATAGAACAAAGAATAAATAAAATTTGAGTTTTAATGTCATTAAAGGAAATAGCTAAGATAAACACCGTCTTGTCTTGTTTGATGTGCAATTTTTATATTGACCTCCTGAAATCATCGGATTCCTATCACGTTCCAGCTTCGATTTCTAGTCAACAGCCAATCTTATGCTGGTCATCGACTACAGGTGTAGGATATGGTTGTTGTCGTATAATAACAGGGACATCTTCTGGGAGAGTGGATGCAAATAAAAAATGTTTGTTTTATTCCATTAAAAAATCTATAGGTATATCTCGAAAGTGTCGTTATTTGTATAATGGGAGATACACACATTAATTTATCTACCGTATCCCAATCGAATCAGCACGATAATGACAACCCTTGTGAAGTGATACAGAACTTTAGCGATCAGCTTTTAAGGGTGTCATTATAACGCCTGATGGGTTCAATTAGTTAGAAGCAGTGACGGGCGACTTGTGAACACGACATGGTTTGCTTACCCCTTCCCCAGCCAATTGAGCACCGAATACTACAGTTCATTTAAGGCGGTGATGGGTGTCGCATCCGAATATTCATTTGAGGTCATATATTTGGTATTTTGGTAAGTAGTGATGGTTGTCGTACCGATATCACTTTATACACACGTTTGTTTAGCTGATCAAATTTTCCCATCCCCAATTTGAAAGAATGGCTATAATTTTTAGGCTTATGCATTTGCCATAGTGATATATATTTTTTTTAAATAAATACAAATAAAGCAATACAGCTCGCTAAGTCTGACATTTTCAATAACTTCCTTCCGTTATTTGTCATAAATAACTTAACTGTCACCATAAAATAATCTCTGTTATTATTAATAACAGTTGACTTTAATAAACCTCATCGAACCTCCAAGAAACGTTAAGCAAAGTGTTTATTTTGGCTTCATTTTACAAAAAAGATATAAATCCATAATTTTTCTCTGACAAACACAAGAAAATATCACCAACAGCAATTCAATATAAACAACAAGTTATTCCATACCAGCGATTCTACAGCTTTAAGCAAAAGGAAATTGAGTTTTCCAAGCCATTGCTTTTTATGTTCATTGTTGTCTGTTGTCGATTATCACCACCATCAATGGTGCCTAGAACGTGTACTGCACGGAGATTATCAACTCATATTCTACAGTGCCCAGGATATCATCTGTAAATCGGAAATTATGTTTGATACCAAGGGTGTAGTAACTTGTCCTAACGGCAAATTATATTCACAAGCAATAAAAACTATGAACTGTTTATGTTTTGAGAAGATGGGAGTTCAATAGCAATGGTTGAATAACTTCCACACTGGAATTATTTCAAAATATTCTATAATGTCAAATATACCAACTACCATACCAGGTGTCGTAACTGTGTCTAATGGTAAAGTATACCCCTACTCATAAAACCAACTGCCATACGAACCCAACTTTGTCTATAGTAGAAAGTTCTGTGTGTTATGAATGGCCAATTTCAATTCGCACGGTGCAGTTATTTTAAGCATATTATTTAAAGACAGTACAAGACACAATTGGGATGCAAACAATCCGAGGTGGCGTCTATACAGCAGACAAGATTAAAATTGAGACACCAGAAAAGATATAACACCGAGAAGCAAATATTAAAGGAGCTAAATCGCTAATATTTGGGACCTAAAAATTTACCCAAATGAGTAGCGACGCATAAACTAATCTGATATGATTGTACATAAATTGATTTACATTCATTCATTTCCGTGTTTACTCTAATTTCAAATCAGTTAGGTTCGGCGAAATACGGCTGAAGTTTCAATAGCACGCCAATCTCTAGTGTCTGGTTATTACAGTCTACATTATAGCGTATGCTCTCCATGCGTCACCATTTAGCCTCGTTCTCTAAGCCCCTTGTTTAAAATGGGCCTGAAACGGATTATGGTACACGACTCGTGTACCAATGGTAATTTTTTTTATTTTATTTTGTCTTAATTATTGGATATCAGAAGCCCATCTTTTTCCGGTAAGATCACAACATCAATGTTGAATTAAATTGACAAATAATTGGTGTTTTAATTGTCGAAGATTTGGGATGATATTGAGTTAGAGACTTAGCTACTTCAATTACCGAAAACATCATTGGGCTGGCGCGGTTTATGATCTGTGTTAGTTGCCTTTTTGTGTTAGTCGCTTTCTACTTCGGTAACATCAATATCATTCAGTCCATATTCCGTATTCTGACATAATGCAAGCACATGGTCAGAAAAGCTCGAGTATTATTTCCAAATAAGGTACATCTGTTATAGATCAAATAGGGATTTTCATATAATTAAGAAAAGATTTAATATACAACAGATAATTGGGATGATTAATGTATTATTAGAAACCTATATTTAACCAGCTCTCTATATAATAATTGCTAACTCAAATAATGGGTCATGGTAAACTTGTTGTAATGGTCGATTCGTGGTTTATAATTAAGCAAGTCAAAATGTTCCATTTGTGATCAAAATTGGTGACGGGTGTTGGATTAATTAGTAATCTGTCGAAAATAAATTTATTTTAGTACTAAATGACGATATTGGGTGTTGTTTGACTAATCGGGTTGGCGGCTACACGAGAGTATCCCCGGGGCTGAAACTGGTATAAGGGCACTAAACTCCTACAAGGAAGCTCTATCCGCATAACCGTGGGTAAGCATTATATAGTTTAGAATAAGGATCAAAACATTAATTTGGATGGAACTCCCCTTTAATCATATGTTTGTTGGTTGTAAAAAAGTGTTCAATGAACATGTTTAACCTGTATATATAAACGAGCAGCATCTATTATTAAACACCTTGTATTTACTAAAGTAAAGTAATCAATCAATATGTATGTAGAAATGGTAATTACATTGAACATTTACCATATAATTGACTAGCGCCATATTACAATACATGCTACTATAAGTATAGCTATCAATCTAAACTAATGTGTTTTATACTGTATAATATAAAATCTGATGTAGCCGGTCTGGACATATGTTTTGTTGCCTTTACATTACAAATTGTCGATATTTAAACGCTCCCGCTCAAAGACATTTAAACTCTCATTATTGAAATAAACATGTAGATAGATTTGAATGATATACTTCAATTTCTAATAATCTAAATTTTATATGTGTCACTGACAAATCACAAAAGAAAATTTTTATTTGTCACCGATCAATCACAAGAGAAAAATTAAGTAAGCTCTCTTGACGCAGACGGTCAACTTTTCGTCGCTTGTTGCTGCAATAGGCAACTACTTGCAACTCAGAGCAATTGGCAATTCGAGGTCTCCCGTATGCGCTGATTGGCAACGAGAAGCAATTTTCCCCGGATGTATCCGGAATGCCGACATCACGTGATCATTCAAAATGGCGCCTTACATACAACAACAAAATTAATACGCGACAGCTTTGGGCATTTATTTGATAATGATGCGCAGAAGAAGACGGAGAAACACATAATGTTGTAAGCTGTTATCACATGACAGTAGAGCGCTCGCTGATTGGACAGTTAACCAGTTGCTTGTTGCCTGTTGTCGCCTACCACCGCAGACGAGTAATTTTTAAGCAACAGATGAACAATTTCTCGGCGACGAGCGATTTTTTCTTTCACCGACCAACAATTTCACTGTTAAGCCAGGCGCGGACGGGCAACTTTTTCGAGCAACTTTCAGGCAACACTGAAATCGCTGGTCGTTGAAAGAAAAAATCGCTCGTCTGCGCCTGCGGCGGTAAGCGACAACAGGCAACAAGCAACTGGTTAACTGTCCAATCGACAAATATCCTCTATATATATATAGCCAATTTACTATATGGGAGTAAGAAATTGCTGCATGGGATATTGAAGGCACTGGCTCAATGACCAGGGGGTCTAGGCGTCTATTTTGGTGTTAACCGAGGAAGTTTCCCCGATAGGTTCCAACGTTATTCCCCTTGCATGAGAGCGCCACACTCCAAACCAAATTTCCTTTATAGGACACTGTGCAGGCATTAGTATTAAAAGAAGATATAATTATGCCGTGAATTCCGCTCCATATATCAATAATACCATTTCTAGTCTAAGTGACAATCAGTGCTTTTATCCCCCACACATTTGTTATGTCATCTCCACTGATTAAGACCACCACATGACTTCATCAATAATAAATAATGTCACTGCTATCAAACAAGTTCATATATCGTACGCATTAATCATAAAAAGATAACTGACATTCCAATATATATTTCTTCCCTACATTATATATAGTTATAGGTGATCATGTTCTGAATCATTATTACATATAAGTTCGGAATTTAATCCTGGTAATATGAAGCACTGTGGTATGTTAAGTGGTATATATAAATCAAAATGAAAACGGAATTTTTTCTTTGTGTTTTCCACATGACATGTAGATCTAGCTTCAATAAAGGTAAAATGATTTATGGAAAATCTAAATCGAACTGATTTACCGACATGTATAGATGGATTCGCTCAAACCTAACATATTGTTATATTAGTTAATTGAAATGATTTCAATTGTCCATTGATTGACGTTTTTTACCATCTGAAATAGACATTTTTATTAGCCTCAGTATATTATTAACAGATTCTATGAAATAAGTTAGCCATGTGCAATTTCAATTTATTTTGGAAAACCAATAAAAGACAATTAAAAATCAATCCTAACGACTGAAAGGTATGACTATATCAATGATTCGCCGAGAATATATCACTGTTATATGGCCGTTTTTAATTGTGATTATCTACCAAGCTTATTAGCCGTGTTGGAAATGGGAAAGAATGCATTAGAGAATAATTGTTTATTAATGTGTCTATACTTTGTTTTATTCTAGATGTGTACTTTATGACCCTTCTGTAACACCCACTTGTACCAGGGTCGGGGTTGGCGAAAGGGAGGGTTTCTGCTGTCTCCGAGACCCATAGACACGAGCATGAGAGGATGGCTCGGGGGCATGTTCCCCTGAAATAATGGAGTTAAAAAAGAAGAGAAATGATATTTTTTTCAAAATGCACTTTGTTTCTGGTGATGGCTAAGGTGTGTGCGGCGTGTATGTCATTATTTTCTATCTTTTGGCGTATTATTTATTAAAGTTACATTATGGGAGATAATAGTTACAAACTAGATAGTGTAAAGGTAATTTGCTGAAAAAGGCGTTTGAAATATTCACATAGCCTCGGTCATCATTACTCAAATCATTAATATAAACAGCATAGTCTCCTCGATTATCCACTTGATTGATTTCATTATCAACAGCCATCAAGCGGTTTAAAGGAATTCAATCCGCCAACATCGAAGGCTAGCCTTGACTTTAAGAGTTTATTATGGTCTGGATATGTTAATTAATGTCTAATTGATTATTTAGATAACATCTTAGGCCTAAAGAAAGACCTGTAATAAGCAGATTTTGCTCTTGCATAATGCTATTTTAATATGTCATGAAGATTTTTGACCATTACCCATTTCACAGCTTTTATTGGCAAATCGAGTGACAATTTCAGAAATGGGTCTACTAAATAAGTGTTAAGTTTTCTTTTTAAGTTACTGAATTATTCACGATTTGCTTTGCCATTACCTCTTAAATAGCCAAGCGGAAGAAAACCCTACAAGGTAGAGTGTGATCGATTCCATTGTTTGGGTTTTGCATGGGAAACAGGTCATGATATAGGACACACGCGTATGACCACTTTCGTAGAAACATCATATTAACAAGACTTTTAGAGACCATTAACTTGAATAGTGTCACTGTGCTTTAAACCAAGGCCATCGGGGCAAGTCACAGACACATGTGCAAGGCCAGCTCATAAAATACACAACAATAAATTTATGTTCAGCAATCTTTATTTCTTAATAACGGAAATATGTGTACTGGCACTGAAGTATAATAATAAATCATAGAATAACCTACGTAACTTTGAAAACCCTAATTCGGATGCGGTACATGCTGACATTCTTTCAAAGAGAAAAGGCTAATAAAGGTACTTGTCTTTATAAAATATCGTATTTTCCTTTTAAGCTACGAAAATCAAAATCATAGATTTGTTGCAAGCAAGCATCAATTATTCCTGACCAAGATAAGATATGAAACAGATATTTGGCTCATAACTATCGCTTTTTGTCTCTGACAACATTTACATTGTTCATGGGGGGACTTGAATAATAAGATCAGCGATGTGGTGTTCAACAGGGCTAACAAGTGAGGTACCCTCTTTGTGTATAATTTGCAATGATTATTGTAGCTAACTCATTTAGAATAACACTTATTTTCTTAACCTTTTGTAGAGATCGGTTCAATATTCGTGCCGTAGTCCTGACCAAATATTTACCAAGCAAATCAATTGATGGTATCTTTGAGCTAGGAAAAACAGGAATAGCCATTTAATAATGGCGGCTAATATTTAGAGTGTATACTTCCTTCCATGGTTAATCAGCCATTTGTGTAAGATGTTTTTTTCTTTTGCTGGGGGTCAAATATGTGACATGTAGATCAAATTATGATTAGTGGACTGGATCGATATTTCAGCGACTAATCTTTTAAAATGTCTGTTATCGGAGCATAGCAACCTTTAGCTCACCCTAAAACCTTTCATTTTTTGTTACAAGATAAAATATGTATATTGCAAGTGAAGAAACTGATATCGTTTTCCAATAAGCGCACTAACGGATTTAAATTAGTTGGTGGGGATGTGAGTGGATTACATCGAGTATTATTATATAGTTCGAAATGCAGAAGATACGGCGTCGTTAATACTCAAAGCACCGTTCCGTTTCAGCATGGAACCAGCTACTGGACTTGACTGGGTCGTCGATCTCAATTTTGTGTCTGACAATAATTAGGGTCGCTTTCCGTGCATGTGAATTATTGAAATGAATTTAAATTGCAACATGTTAGTCCCGACATCACCTAGTATGTTTTTTGTGCACGCCTTCACGTATAAGAAACTCTTGAAGATAAGTGGGTAACGCCACTGTCCGTCTGGGCAAAATTTCACCCATAGCACACTGTACGGTATAGGCGCGTCTTTATTAAGTTTGGTTCGTGCAGAAAGTGTGACTTAAACCCCCGATTTCACATCATTCCATTTACCTCATGTCCATACCAATTCGGGGTCATTGATATTAAATAACGGTTTATATTACAGTCTATGGCAGAGCCTCGTATATCAGCGTGGTATGTTGTGATTTACTTCTTACTTCTTTCTAGTGGTGAATAAACTAAATGTCGAACATTATCAATACTCTTTACTTCCATTGCGTCATCAACATTAAATAATATACAGTAAAATAAAATTGAAAAATAAATAAATGAAATGAAATGGGCTTTAACATCTTACTGTTCTGCTCCTGATTGAGGGCCATACGCTATACTGTGTATGAGAGGAATCTAATCATTTATCAAATTCCAACTCCCAAGGGATCTTTTACGAGCACGCCAGGCCGATCGAGAAGATCGCCGGCGGTACCGGTGCTGACGACCGAGACTCATTATACGTGCCCATGTCAGGTCCTTCATCACTGACAAGGGGGAACCAGGTCAACCAATTGTGTATCTTTTGCATTTCACTGAAAATAAACTAAATTAGTTACCCAAAGAGCAATAAGCTCTTCGACTGATTAATATAGGCAAACATAATGAGAAACATACATTATTGATGAACCTTTCAAATTATCTCGTTCGCCATTCAAATAATATTAAATTATCGGTTTTACTATGGGACGGTACTTTTCACTGGGTCTAACGCCATATTTTTAAAAATTTATTGTGAGTGTCCATTCTGTCCAAATTGTTGACACATACCCAAAACGGAAGCTGTCCCAACTCACACCTGTAATGTAATGGTAATAGCAATCACTATATACTGATTTCACCTGTTCCTATATTGATTAGTAGACCGCATGGGGTGGGGGGGTCAAAGTAATGGAATCTAAACACTGCCCCTTAGTGAATCAATCCAAGCCGGTGCTAAGGCCTTATTTTAGTCTTCAACGATTTGCATTAATAACGGGGGCTTGCTTTTTGAAAGCATTCCAAAATCAGCCAATGGGGTTCAATTACGACCATATCTGGACGGCAAATCCCAAAACTCCAAGAAAATTATAACAGTCTTTTATGTATAGCACGGTGTTGTGCGTTTCGAATTTGTTTGGCATACGGATCTCTAAAGAAGCAAAAAATTTAATTTCAACGGAATGCAAAAATAGGTATTAATTTAAGTTCCCTCTCAGATACAACTACAACTTCGTTGACATATCGTTTTAGCAAATTGACAGTATATAGTATATTCGTACAGCTCTCAACACCACAGCTTCTGCGAGGACAGCACTATGATTAAGATTCGGCCCTTAGCATATGAATTTGCTAAAACAAGCTTGCGAGAAATGTCTCAGATATCACCGTCGGTAGAAGTAGGCGATAAGTCCTACGAATAGGATGAATATTTCAAATTCTTGTGTATTCAAGACATACAAGAAAATAAAAATCCCACGCCAAACTATAAGCATTACTAATGCTGGACGATGCCGTAATTATTGTAAGTCTGAAAATACCCATTCATAAATTGATTGTCAATTTTTTTTCTGAACATCTAAAGAATCCAATCAAAATTTGATTTTCTTTCTGCGGCTTCTTCGACGGAATTTCTAAATTAAATTTATATTTAGCGAGTATATCAATTGTTGACAAAATATTCAAAGACGTTGATTAAAATGGGCTCTGGTTATTGTCGCTAGGAATAGCAGTTCTTGATATCATCAAACCTTGTTATCACGGTACAACTAGTATTTTATCAACCAACTTATGATAATCCACAGCACATGTCTGTTATCAGTTCTTGCTTTAATATGTGTAGGATTTCAAATTATAAAAATTGTATTATAATAATTAGTGATGCCTTGTAAATTGCAATGACAGAGCAGCAGCTGTTGGGCGAGTCATGCTCTGATTAGCATGGATATATTCATTGGCGCTATTGATAGAAACTCTATGTACATTATTTACTGTAAAGTTGTAAGTCCTTTGTTCTTTTTATGGATTTATAATGATTTTATGAATATGTATCAATATACCGCGACCCCCGACCTGTTAAATGGTTTTAGATTTACATCAATAGTCAGATGAGTCAGTCTCTATTTTAATGTTAATAATAATTATAGGGATCAGAAGAGCTTTCGTATCTTAAAAAAAGGCACCACTACCCATGTATATCAATAACGCTCTAATGTCATGGTCAAAAGTTTCGAAGATGAAGTCAAAGAACAAGCATAGAACCGTCTCCTAACTTTTATGAAAAATCCTTAAAAGTAACAGCTTTTGGTTGGTTTCAAAAACAGTTCTGATTCGGGTTTCTGTAGGCATAAGATATCAATTAAAAGTGTCTTTGTTTTGAAGGGCAGTTATTGCTTGGGGCCATCAATTATTGTCCACAAAGAAATTATACACCACCCAACTCAAGTAAGGGTTTCATATTCCCATGAACTAATTGTTTTTATTTTAATGAAACGTTTTTCTTTAGGCTACCAAAATCAATTTGAAAGTAAATATATTTGCAAGAGTAGCCACTAAAAAATAAAATAATGTCCCGCACATCAATTTTATGCGTTGTTTTGTTTCCCTTTACGGACAGATGCCATCCCCATTCAGTATCTCATTACAATTATTAGTCAAACAATCGGATGACATTCTAGTACAGGGATACAACGTTCTCAGTTTAAATCAGACGTAAAGAACATGATTGTGCTCTATGCACTTAGTAATCAAGCATTAACAAAGCAATAGTACCAACATACATTTAAATATTTTATAATATGTTAATAGGTTTCTGAGTACTATGGCGTATTTAATATAGCAGAAGTAATGGTATATTATAAATACCACGTGATGGGATGACAGTGTCACTGTCGATCGCAGGATCTAAACAGGTACTACTGTAACACTACATACAGATAACAGAATATCAGCATAGTTGATAGACCTTTATTGAGAGCATGAAATAGGCATACTCCGGGAGGAGCGCCATTCCAAGTCTTCTGAAACTAACAGTAAACTCTGGCTTATAAAGCATACAATTAATTAAGAAAAGTGATACACAAGCGATGTACATATTTGGCATTGTTTATTTATGAGATTATAGTATCTGTAACTGCACTGCATATTTAATTAGATCGTGCCTTTTGTCAAAACGAGCAGAGGCCATTCGTGTGTAGTCCGTAAATAACATATTGAACACATTAGATGTTTTATTAAGTCCGTGCCTTGAAGAAGTTGTGTCGAGTTGAACACGTCAATATCATTAATGATCAAAAATCAGCAGAGGTCAGAAAGTTCTATCTGTATATTTATATTTCAATATGATGTAGAGATCACTTTGTCACATTCCATCCCCACCCATTTAAGTTATTTATTAAAAATAAATAACTAATACCATTCTCACAGGTGGGACACTGTCTTCATCTCTATCAATTGAAGGTACACACAATTAAGTTAAATCACACACGAATTAAGAAGAGCACACACGATATAATAATAGTAATGAAAACACACACGATTATATAGTTATATGATATTTTCGGAACACTAGGTACTTGACTTTTGTAGGACGATACCATTAAATTCTGGCATTCCTCTTGATTAATTATGACAAAGTGAATGACACTTGTTTATTTCTTGGTGCTGGTGTGGAAACATCTGTTCCATGGAGCGTATTCTCGTCCTCGGTCTCAGCCGACACCATCCCCTTAATTATCGTTATCTAACATACATTAAATACAATACAATATCAATATCAACACTTGAAAACATTTTATATGGACATCACAAAGTCAAGTCCTAATTCTATAAAAACAATTACATTGATAAACATGCTACAATAATATAAGTTCAATATAAATACTCGCTACAATAATATAAGTTCAATATAAATACTCGGTTATACGTTCCAACCGAAAAAAAATAAATCAAAAAAACACTTTTTCAATGTCAATAATTTCACTGTTGCCACCACTGAATAAGTTCAGGTCATGTTAGAATTGTTCTTTTCCTTGCACAGCTAATTTGATGCACGTAGGCACTTCTGCAAACTGGGCTTGAGGGTCATAGCTTTTGACATACTGGAATGCCCTGGTCTGGTTCAACGTTGGGGTACGTTAAGATAAGGTACAATAAATCCCATAAATGATCAATGTACTTGCTAAATTAGACCAATTACAATTACATTACCCTTAATTTACAACATTGATTTCAATTGGATGTCATAATACTTAATCATATTCTTACACTTAAGTTTATTTAAAATCAAAATTGTATTTACTTTTAAGTGAATAAACTATTAACAATAGAATTTAATCTGCCCCTAAGTAAAAATAAGCAGTATTAATTAGTACTTATCACCTAAAGTCATTAATAACATTGAAATTCATTAGTAGTCTGCTTTACTAATTGACAGTGACAGGTTAAGATTATAACCCGTCTTAACATTGGTGCTATATAGAGCTTCGTGTATATATCACAAGCTTGTAGCCAAGGGGTGCTATCTTACACGCTGAGAACAGAAAAGACAGATATGTGCCTGTGTGAGATGTCCATATAGATACTCCCTATTAACATTTCGTTCTGAATTCAAACGAGAAACAGCATCATGATACAAGGGATCAGTATTTATTACAAGTCCTGATTGTATGATACTCCTGGTTGTAAAAATAAAATAATTACAACCCATAAGTTATTATATTCCTGACGTTTACATGTAACGAAAAATAAAAAAATTACAAATATAAGTTCTTGACGATTACAATACATTAGTATGGTTTTACGTAACATTACTCATGACATAACAGGGAATTCAAAATTTATTCGACAGCTAATCGCACATTCAAATCAAACTTTAAATTATCCATTTTACCACGTTATACTTTTTTTTTTTTGGTTTGAACACATCCTTTAAACTTATTCTCCTTTATTTTTCTTTAACAAAACGACATGAATAATCCAGAAACAGTTATATTGCATAAGCTACTCGCTATATATTGCAATGCACCCTGTTTCAATTTAAAACATTTTTTAAAACCTAATACCAACCCACACAAAGGGCCATTAAGTTTTAATTTTTCTTGGGCATTTTCCTTTATAACCCTAAAACCTAAACGCGATTTTACACATATTCATACCTTAACCATACGCGGTTAAACACATATACATTACTTGGACATAACACTACATTACATTATTACGATCTATAACTTTATAGAACGGAGACTGCATTTTATTTCTTTTAGCTTAGTTATACTGTTTCAGTTTTAGAATTCTTATCTATACCGACGTTTATAGAAATTATTTACCCATGTGTAAAACTAACTCTTATTTACTTAACTTAATTATTTACTAGTTTGCCATTTTTTTCGAAAACTTTATATTGATCAAATCCCTAATCTTTAAACAATTTTAAAATTATCCCTTGGTCATTTTTGGCGTTCCATTGTCAGTTACAAGGAAATATGCACCTACCTTAAAACGACTGGAAACTTCTTCTTCCAAGGGTTTCCTCTCGGGATCGAACCCGGACGTCAGTGATTCCATGACTGCTGGCTGTGGCTGTAATTATTGGCCCATGGTCACTGGTAAGACTTCCCGCTGGTATGGCGATTCACTCCCAGGGTCATATAGTCACGGCATCCAAATCTGATACCACACAGGACGGTCACAGCAACCAAATCTGATATCTTGACTAATTGTAATTAACAATCCCGGTTGATTACTCATGAAACCAAAATCTTTTCAACTTGCAGATTAACTGGAGAATTCTGTCTAACAAGATTGCCTGCGGCTTCATGGGACTGGGTCCCGTTCTGTCTGGTTCACTGATTCACGGCGCCAAATCTGATACGACCCAGGACGGTCACGGCATCCAAATCTGATATCTGTAACACTACATACAGATAACAGAATATCAGCATAGTTGATAGACCTTTATTGAGAGCATGAAATAGGCATACTCCGGGAGGAGCGCCATTCCAAGTCTTCTGAAACTAACAGTAAACTCTGGCTTATAAAGCATACAATTAATTAAGAAAAGTGATACACAAGCGATGTACATATTTGGCATTGTTTATTTATGAGATTATAGTATCTGTAACTGCACTGCATATTTAATTAGATCGTGCCTTTTGTCAAAACGAGCAGAGGCCATTCGTGTGTAGTCCGTAAATAACATATTGAACACATTAGATGTTTTATTAAGTCCGTGCCTTGAAGAAGTTGTGTCGAGTTGAACACGTCAATATCATTAATGATCAAAAATCAGCAGAGGTCAGAAAGTTCTATCTGTATATTTATATTTCAATATGATGTAGAGATCACTTTGTCACACTACTGCACTATGTTTTCAAAGTAACAGAGGTTTCGTTCTGGTGTAGTAAGGACACGTATGGTAAGCTATTGGAAAGGGACATCTTATGCCAAAACAGCTGCTACTTCACTATGTTCTTTAGAAGTTAAGAAAAATAATTCTATGTTATGAAGGTTTAGCTCGGCTGTAAGCTAGTAGAAAGGGGCATTATGTCAAAATTATTGTTATTGTCAAACTGATAAAAAGATCGGAAAGTATTTTTCTGTATTCTACCCTTTGTCATACTTTGATTATGATGTTAATGCAGCCCTGTAACATGTTCATCATCCAACCTCGTGGGTTTTCTCTGTGTGCTCCTCTGTGCACAAGCGAATTATTGAAATACAATTGAACCGTAAGTTAGTCTCAAAATGGCCCAGTTTGGGTTTAGTGGACGTGAAAGCCAATATTCCTCTCTCTTTCATGTTCATTAAGGTGATGCCTTTTTAATTACATCCATTGTAGGGTCACAGTACCCAAACGTACTTCGAAATGACCTGCATATCCACTTCTTTTCAAGGCAATACTGATATAAAATCTAGTGCTGATTTGCCGATTGCGTGAATTCGGCCTCCGTTCACTGACTCGTTCATAACTCGCGTTACATACATCATGACACCCATCATCATTTACATGTTTATAACATAGTGCTTAGTACACCCCGGGGATTTTATCGATAACTGCTGTCATATTGTATGATGTCCATTGTTTTATTCTATCATAATGCATTTATCTCAATTTCAACTTAAATTAGATATTATAATTCTATGAGTAGTCATCCGGATGACTTAGGTGACGTGGTGTTTCGCCAAGATAAATGTGCTTTTTAAATGCCCTTTTGACCTTTTGAATAAAACACTTTAGGGAAAATCCGAAGGTTGTATTCGTTGATCAGTCAGGGTGCGCGCACACAGAAAGAGAGAGAGAGATAGTTTCCAGAATATTATAGAAACAGATCTTAAGTGGAACCAGACGAGTTATGACGTGTCACCCGATAAATAGATAAGTCTGTCTTGCGATTGACATATCGATGTTACGAAATGAAGGCAATAACTGATACATATAAACCAAACGGAAAACCCATCACAGACTGGTGTATAGATTTACTAGAGATTTACTTGTAAAGTACAACGTATTCACTTGCTTTATTTTGTTAAAGTTATTAAAGGAACACCAAGTTAAAATAAAAGCCAACGAGAGAGAGGGCTCATATATAGAGTTAACACAATTTAGGTTATTACGGGACAGCAACTCTTTTCAGTCGTTATCATTCTTTATTTACAATAATACGATGTTTGATTGGCTATGTTATGTTGCTCAATATGTAATAAATATTAGGGCTTGTCAATGATAAATTTAGAATGTGGAAACTAGGCATTAGGACTGCACCCCCTTAACAAAACCCACGTGATCTGTATTAACAACCTATATTCACATTTAGAGAATTGAAACCAAATAAAAGATTATATTAATAATTGGGGAGACCATTGTTTTTTAATTCGGTCCGGTTGGAACCAAGTAAATTTCTACTCTCTTGTGCAATTGAGCGTGTAGTCTTAAAACAGAAACAAAAGAACCCCATATGTTCCATTCAAAAATGATTACTTCGGATTTCGTTAATAAACGTCTTTCTTTTATTTCAATCAGTATTGTCTCTCGACGCTGTTATTTTAAACTACGCACTTTAAACATTCAATCCGCCGAGAATTCACAAAGACATAATTGCCAGCCTATTGCTATGCATTTCCAATATTCTTTTCATTATATATATATATACTGTAATATAACTTTATATGGGAATAGCGCATCCAACTCACTGTCCTGCAATTGCAGATTTTAATAGAGTTTTCTCCCTATTTGTCATGGATACCGTATTAATCCAAAACAGTATTTCACGAAATGAAGACATCTAATTTGATCCGAATGATAATCTGACAGTCACAGGGATTTATTTCTCATTTCTGCCTCTGGTTCTTTATTAAAATTGAATAACATTTCAAACGAATGTCATTCTAAGACAAATTGTTTCTCCTCGTGTTGTGCCAAATGGAGATTTTGATATGATGAATAGTTTAGTATACAGAAAACAAAAAGTTGGCCATGCCAACATCACCTATAATGCAGTATATTGCAATCTTGACAGAGTTAGGATTCCCTACTTTACGTTACAACATTCATCAGCGGGCATTTGACTGAACTTGGGAAACCATTTGAGATTGGAATAAGGAGCCGAATTAGTTGATACGTGTTTTAAAGGTAAGTCTATAATATACACTATTACTACATGTTACTATCAAAGGCGTACGAGGTCGTGTATGATTAGCACTATTGCTCGAAAACCTGTAGCGATACCAACAAGTATGACAGCTACAGGACCGAACTGAGGTGCCCAATGATTTTTTTTAGCGAAATGATTATCAAACATAACCTGAAATGATTGCTTTTTATTTTAATACGTAATTTTGTACTTTAGCCGTTTTACTCGTCCAGATTAGACGAGATTATCCTAATGCTGGGCCACATAGAGAGAAAAAGTTAAAGCCGGACCTGGACCCAGCAAGTTAACAATAAAAGCATGGAAAAAGAAAACGTTTTAATTGGTGTATAAGTTTTATTTGTCCTGTTTGTCATGTCGCGCTCCTCATTCGTTCCTTACGCCAAGTAAATGTTTGATGTTGTCCAGGTCCAAAAGGCAGAGATTATGTTGAGTTATTTGTCTTCAAGACAATATTGTATCGTCTTCAACAATCTAAGTCAATTCACAATGAAATCACATCATAAAAAAATACATATATCTTCAATCCCGATCAATAGATCTTTTGTTTTTATTTCTCTCAAATGTCTTTATGATTCCATATCAAATTATCACGGTATCAAAAGACGATGTATCAGTCTAGTACGCCGGTTTAATATCGATAGCACATCGTCATGGCTCACTTTCCAAAAGGCATAAAACAATAAGCCATATCGATTATGAATGCCGTTTTATGTATAGAGAAAAGTTCTTTCCTAATCCTTTGAAATGAACACATGTTGTTAAGGCAGCTTTTCATAGTTAACTTTTTATAGCTCACGATACTCAACAAAAGGCACCATTTTTATTGCAAAGAAAGAGTATGAATAAAAGGGTTACATTGTGAGCACAGAAGATCAAAACGTTTGGATTTTTGTCGCTCATGTCCTGGAATGAGTGAGCTTAGACAAGAACATTGAACATTTACAGGCTATGTTAAGATAAAATGTCGTCTACATTACGATCTGTGTACGCTAGAGCGTAGCAAATTCGTCCAAATTGTTATAATTTCTTTTTCCCTTTCACTAATACTACAAGCTGGACTACATGTCCCAACTAGATTTGCTTGAGATGTAGTGCACATTAGATAACGATAATATTAATTATTCATGATTGAAACGAAATGTGGTTTTTTCCCTACTTTTCTGCACCGACCGGGCTATAGAAAACAACCCACTTTAGCAAAGGCAACCGAAAAAAGAAGTATATACTTTTCGGTGCCATGTGATTTATTTTCGGTGGATTCGTGTGTACATTGGGAACAAGAAGAGTTAACACTAAACCCTATATCATTTGGTCAGCTAGATGGTTATTAAACTTGAAATATATATAGGTGCCGACAAGTACTTTAATGTTATCATCCGTAACATTTTATCCAGTAAATATAATTATGTGTAGTCTACGAGACAGACAATGCTTACTTTTAACAACACCCGATACTTACATTTTCATGTATCAGAAAATTAAGGTGCTTAAATCGGCATCAATGAGAAGCTCCCACAAGAGAAGCTCCCACAAATGGTTTAAACTTTGTAGGGAGCCTCG
Source organism: Patella caerulea (assembly GCA_036850965.1). Classification (NCBI taxonomy): domain Eukaryota; kingdom Metazoa; phylum Mollusca; class Gastropoda; family Patellidae; genus Patella; species Patella caerulea. The sequence goes on from JAZGQO010000011.1 coordinate 24,388,186, forward strand.
GGATTTTAACACTCTGATTTCTGCTTGTCAGTGATGTGGAATGGAGATCATGGCAAAGCAAAAGCGCCTAGACGTTCGGGTGGAATGGAAACCCTATTTTCGACAATATACTTAATGGCGTACACGTGAAAGAATCCTTTGCCCTGGTCCATGTTCCCTCGAAGTATAATGCGTTGCATGGTACATGTATACCCATCATAATTAGCCCAGTTAGTGACAGTAGTGAGACATCAAACCTCGTGTTATTTCATTTTATTTAGCTTTGTACTAGGTCTTTGTAGTAACGATCAACAGCCATAGAAAGTTTTTTGTTCTTCTGCTGGTTAACATGGTGATATGTATATTATTGAACAGCGACTATAGGACCGTTGTGTACATTCGGTTAACGGTATATTGATCATATAGTTTATTATACTCAGGACTGTAGACATATTCTTTCAATAGGAATCATTGGCGCCGCTTTCACTGAAGGTGTTAAAATAGAAAGATAGCCCCACACTGTCTTCACGGGTTATAAAGCTACAAACAGTTACAGAAGAAATCTTTTTATTATTACAACTTTATACGTTTAGTAACCCAAGACGTAAGAGTGATCGATTTTCACAATGTTATCATTACAATAGGCGCTAGATTAGTAGGGAAATAGTAGGATTTCTAGTCTCACGGGGGATTCTGTGGTTGTTGCAACTATAGTATGATTAAAATGTTATCATGGGAGTAAGATAGGTTGTATACACATAGAATTATGTCTTATATTGCATGACGTTGGATGGTATTGTTACCGAAATGAGGTGTCATATAAAACCCATAAATCCAGCTAGATAGAACATTGGTTAAGCTTATTATTAGTTTTAGTGCTACCATTCTTTTCATCTACTTGTACATTCCTTAAACGTTTACGATGTCTGATACAAAGATGTCACGTTTTTACAGGTCGGTTTTAAACATTATCGTATGCAAGAAAGTTTACACGTGCCACGCATAATTAATTCATTTTAAAAACTTTAAACTGTTTTGGGGGGGCGGCCAGATTTGTACACCAGCAGTTTACATAGTTAATAGTTGATATTTTACATAGTTAACAGTCGATGTTGTATTTTACTTAGCTTAAAGCATGCAGCTAAGTCTCTGACTAAATATCATCGAAAGTCTTCAACATATTAATTTAAATCAACATTGATGTTGTGATCTTACCGGGAAAAGATGGGCTTCTGATATCTAATATTTAAGACAAAAATAAACATTTTACCACTGGTACACGAACCGTATACCATAATGCGTTTCAGCGCCATTTGTAACAGGAGACCCGAAGAATGAGGCTAGACATATTGTACACTTCATTTCAAATAATGACGCTATATTATTATCTGGAGAGCATGCGCAATAAATAATATCGGTGTAGATTGGAATAACCATACGTTATTCGATTAGACTTTGGCGTATTCGCATAACTGATTAGAAATGCCAGTAAAAACGGAAACCATTGAATGTAAATCAGATTATATACATTCATATTACATTATTATATGTGCTGCGACCCAGTTGTGTCCATTCCCAGGTACCACATATTGGAGAGTTAGCTCCTTTAACATTAATTAACATTCCTAAATTTTTTTTGTATATTTAGCCGTTGGTATTGATGTTAACATAATTACAACTTGGCCTTATTTACATAACAGCTTATGAGTTTACATGTCCGTGGTGGCAGTGAATTTAAAAAAAAAAAACCCATATTATATTTCTTCTGGATTCCATTTTATATCCAGGGAGAAAATAAATTCATGTCAAATATGAAACGTTATCTGGCCTGTGAATAATTTCTCGAGCGCAGCTGATAAAGTATAACAGGTGATAATCACATAAATACATGATATGTAATATTTTCATTACATTTATTTTGATCGATTATGGCATCTTTCTGCGTATGGTTTAGACATATGGTACATCGTCTATTATAGTTTTAAACCACTAACTGATATTAATGACTTTGCACTGCAACACAGACGTACACATGCACAGTCAGTCTGCTTAATATCTGATCAACAAATTTATGTCATTTTAAGACTATCCAGGTCTTGCATGTCTCGATAGCTGATAAACAAAAGACAATATGTCCTGTTAATTTCTTTTTTTGTTTTTGTGTTTAAGTTTTCGAGCCATTCAAAATACGGATCATAAACTCCGTTTAAATTATTCTTCCTAAGCCTGACAGGTCAAACAAAAGCGTTCTGTCCTAAAAATGATTACAACCTGGAAATTGAAGTGAATTGGTCTCGGACGGCCTGGAAATGCTACAAGTACAAATATGACAAAAGTATACCGACATTCTCCTCTTACGCATTGTATACTTGTATGTATATCTGCAGGAAGCTTTAAATATAATCATGTTAGTCTCATATTGCATAGGTAAGTGTAGATGCCATTTCATTGTCAGTCTAGACCATATATATCAAAACACACAAGTTGAAATCATTGTAAAATAGCTCAATTTAGATTCGTATAATATTAGAATGATTGGACCTTATATTATCTGTGTAACTCTTTATGTTACATCAGCTACAAAAAAATCCTGCTAACCAACTCGAAGTGCACCCGGCACCAACTCATCTGAACATGACCCTTGTGTTTACGCGGCTCTCTGAGAGTGGAAAACGTCACCCCTCTCAGTCCAAGGTTATTTATTTGGTACATTGATTTTAGTGATGTAATTTCATTAAGTAATTCGAATGTTAGGAGTTTTGTGAACTTCTAATTCATTAGGTAATGTTAGGAGTTTTGTGAACTTCTATCGTATTTGGTTATTCATTTGAAAATACTTATTCATTTTATCCCAATTGGTATGAGAAGGCGATACGGAGTAGAAAACTAATTAAATACGCAGAGTTATTGAAAATGCTGATGATAATGATTATATTCTTCGTCTCTAAAAACAACATAAATATCCTCTGTTGTGCTTTTTTAATTTGCACTTGATTCCTTAAGTAGGACAAGATGGGTTTATTTCTATAGAGAGGACGATATTTTTTGTTTTCTTTCTGCTATTAGTGTTAGCCAACTAAGTCCAGCTAAGCAGCAATAGAGTAGGATGAAGCTAAAAGAGAAAATGTATTATCTGCTAGGTTGATGACATCCATCTAAAAACAGAAATAAAGCCAGGACACGAATTAATTGCTATGACATATGTCGTCCCACTGAGACCATCATAATAATATTGAGTGATAAAATTTCTAGGCGAATTGTTTTAGGAAAAATAAGCGAAAGAAAAGGTGATTTGGCGTCACGTTAACAACTCATGATCGTTTGAAGCTTTAATATTATGGTATTTACTAGTTGGCACGTACGCCGGTTTATAGAGTGTACATTAGAAATTGTTAATTATGTGGAACGCCAAGTGGTATACAAAGTGGTATCAGATGTTTAAATAATTGAATGTTTACATTTCCCATGTCAACCACACAAGGAACCTCCCCTTTAACTTCAGATCCGTTTTGAAGATCGTATTTTCTGGAGGTTTGAATAACCACAATACCATGAAGAAAAATTACCCCAAAATGGTCCAGTTCCGTTTAGTATTTACTAATTCATCACAAATTGAAAATTTTGCAACATTCGGCATCAACCGTGGAATCAAGCTAACACCACATATCACAATGGGTTAAAGGAGCTAAATACCTAATATTTGGGACCTAGAAATTGACAAATGGGTACCAATGGATAATATAATACTGCATATGAATGTATATAACCCCATACATTCAATGGTTTCCGTTTTTATCCGATATGTTTGGCGAAATATGTTATGTTTGGCGGAATAAGCCAGAAGTCTCAATTGAATGCCAATTTCTAGCGTCTGGTTATTCCAGTCTACATAGTATTTATTGCGCACGCTATTCAGATAAGAATATGGCGACGCCGTTTGATTTGGTGCAATGTGTCTATCTCGGTTCTTCAAGTCCCTAAATACAACTGGTGATGAAGCGCATTATAGTACACGATTCGTATACCAGTGGTAAAATGTTTTTTTGTCTTAAATATTGGATATCAGAAGCCCATCCTTTTCCGGTAAGATCAGATCATCGATGTTGGTTTAAATTGACGAATAATTCGTGTTTTCAATGTGTAAGATTTTGGGTGATATTGAGTTAGACTTAGCCACTTTAAGATATTTTTAATATTTTGAATCCAAGCTGTGAGAGGAGAAAGGGGGAGGGGGTACGTAATACAGTGGGCTAAATGATAGAAATTTTGCCGGAACAGCGGCACTACGACTCACGCCTATATCGAAATCCAGCTGTCAAGCATAGACCATGATCTAAAGCGCACACTTGAGGCCAAGATAGAGGAAATGCGTTTCTGAGGCGCGTAGCGACAAGATAAATACAGAAGAAAAGCCAGGTTTATTATGTCTCTCTTTGGTGTAAATGGTCTGTCTCCGACGGACGAAGACTAAGAGAAATAGATGAGTTGGAACACAGCGGGCGACATGGGTGTATCTACTAGCTTTTGATCGTCAGCAACAAGTCGCCGACACATTTTAGCAAGTTCTGCTGTTGTAACCGTTTGCTGTAACAATGGCTCATCCACTGCATTAGAACAGCTCGAGAACTAACCAATAACACTGGCCTCCCGTGAAGATCTAATTTGGGGATAAAGCTAGTTCAGGTGGGCGAGTAGAAAGTTTTCTTGAATATCACTAGCCGCAGTTGCATTCCGTACGCCTGTTGCCATTTTGACCGATCGCATGCACGTCACGGGGTGCCATTTGACAATACTGGACGACCGCAAACACGGTTACGACTGATTAACCTGTGTTCTCAGTTTTTACCTCTTGGCGAAACAAGCTTGTAATTTCTCTTCCTTCCGACATGGGGCTACACAATCCAGACTTCATACAAAGGCCTTTTTTTAAAAGTACAAACAACTGTAAGCTATGCGAATTTCACAAATAACTCAAGTAAAACGTGTTTACAAGATCTTAGAATCAGGATATTAAAATATTTATCTTGGCTTAGTTTAAAATCAATATTTATCAAAAATCACTAAACAAAATATTAATTCTTTCTCAAAGAAATAAAACGACTCTATAGGGTAAAGATTATTTCGTCGGCCATATTCAATATCTCATGGCGTCCATTATCTCTTTTAAAATCCAGTTATAATGACAAAAGCCCCAATATTCAATTCACTTCAAAACAATCACTTTGAACTTATTTCACAAGAATAACATTAACCGCTTATCAAAGAGTCGATGAGTAAAAAATCTAAAAATATTCAACTTCAACAGACGATATTTCTTCTGTAGGGTGGCATAATGTATTCAAAAAGACATTCTTTTAACACTGTCAAAGATTTTGTCATAATCTTGGTCTGTAGTTTTTGTAAGAAAAAACTTTTCTGATTTAATTCACATGAGCAATATTCCTTTCATCTTTTGTTTTTTGCCCAATGTTAAAACTCAAAATATATAGATAGCGCAAAACATACACCCAAGGCTATAGTGAATTGACGTATTTCTTTTACAATTTCACGATATATATCAGATTTCCTTATTTTTCTTAAATTAGATTTTGAATTGAATTGATCTTATATATAACATAAGATCAATTTTATTATACAGTCTGCGCTTTTGAAACATATATATCTCAGAGTTCTCATGAATGGGATACAAAATGGTTAAGTTAAATTATCTTCATTACTTGTGTTGCTGCGATCCTTAAATAATGGTGTGATATCATAAAAGTTATGACGCCTACGTCTCATTCCCAACAAATCTTTTTGCCCTAAAAACTATATTCATACTCAGTCAAGTGCACAACTCCCGCCAACTCCCAAGTGTCTAAGCAGGACGAACACAATCTCTCAATTCCGCTTCGCTAACTTAATGGATCGGTCTTAAAACCAAACTGTCTCGCGGTCTGTATTTCTGGTAGTTGTTTTCACGTCACGGAAACTGTGTTTTGTTGTCATCTACCGGGACATCAATTCAATTACAGTATTCTCTTGTGACGAGAAAAAATGAAAGAAAGGCGGTACCCTAGACTAAGTACACAATCTAAAATGGACAATATATCGATACTTTAGATAACAGACAGATTATGTTGTACAACACGTAATTAGTAACCCTCAACCACCCAGCGTGACATACATATATATCTATGACATTTATTTGAAACGCGTCCAATAGTTTCCGTTTTGATTAAATGTGGCGCATAGTGACATTTGACAAAATAATATCGGTCCAAAAGTAACGCCACCGTCAAAGGTTTTTAAACAATCATTGTTTTTTTTTTTACTAAATTAGAAATGTGACCGAGTCTTAATCTACGTAACTGGGATAAATAATCTAACATCAATAATAGAGCAATTAAAACTAAACACAGGTTGCATGGCTTATTTAAACAATTTCATTATTCAGTTGGATATGTGACTTGATTATCGCGACAATCACATACCGAAAGCATAAATATATGGTGACGCTAAGACGATAAATATGAAGATGTCTTGTCAATAAAATAAAACCATGTACTAAATAGTGTAATCAGCAAATGGACTGTTCACAGAACTAAACTTTTTCGAAACATCACAGACCTTGATCGCTGCACTACGAAAACCCCGAGTTAACCCCAGTCTTATTCAAAAATTTTTTTCTGGGATCAAACTTAATTGGAGACCTCTCAACTGGTGGTCCTTAAAAGGATTCTTAAAACATAAAACCTTCGAAAGTAGAAGTATGTTATAAGTTTAAGTTTGTGTGAAGTTATTTTAGACTATTAATTATGAAATACATCAATGTTATTGAAATTGGGGAATTTGTATCAGGTAAAGTTCATGAATGTCACGTAACCTGACATCTGACAACATTTTAGAGAAAAACAGCCTTAGAATAATGGAATAAAATGAGTCACGGACAGTTGCCGCTATATTTTATTCATTACAATGGTACAATTTGATGACATGAAAACACAAGAAAAACACCGCATGCCAGTAATTTGATTCATTCCCATGAACGCCTAGCTATTATTTTTTCTTCAAAAATAAAAAAAAGCGACTCGTGCATGTATCATTAGATGAAACAATGTGGAGGACGGTGAAGTAACAACGGAGAGAAAATAGTTCCATCTAATTTAGATTAAGATGAATGTGAAATGAATCTGAAAATTGAAAACTTTGTTGAGAGAAATGATGAATCATAACTATTAACTTCTACAAGTTGTATTTTCCATATGCTGCTTGATCACTTTTTAAGTCTGCTTTTTGATGGGATGATCACAGTGATGTAAAGGTGATGTTAATATCGACCCAGATAATGCTTGTGTTATAACCAGAGTCTGAAAGTACTGTTGGAGGTTCAATAAAACAGTCAACACTTTTGTAGATGATCATAACATACCATGTTAATGATATAATTAGATTATGTTTGTTCCCAGTGTTGACTTTCGCTCACTTCCGAAATACAATTTCGGATGTTTCGATGACAGGGTTTAGCTCTAACCAGTTAACTCCCATTAGCACGAATTACCGCCTTTTAACTTCTGTAGCAGAAACGTCGGTAGTCCAAACGAGATCCAAACCGAACTCGGATGCCGTGTATGGCGAAGAGTATGTCATTTAAACTTGAACACGTAATACTCCCCAGTTATTAGGGATGTTAGCATAACCAACGATTTTTCTATCCTCTTTCTGAAATTGAGGATAAATCTTGGTGTGGTTGTAAATCAGTTGATACCAGCCTCATATAAAGCACACAAAATCAATATCTAAATTGAGCATTTCCAGTTAAGATACTTATTTTAATTTGCACCTTTAAATTGTCTGTTTACGATAATGAACGTGTTTTATTCAGAACTGTCACTGAGTCTAGAATTTTAGAAATACAAGTAAATTCTGATGACGTCCTAGTTCTGTTGGAACTGTTTTAAGTATACGTCTGTTCAATTAATCCTCAATATTAGCAGGATGTACAATTACCGATTCTTTAATGTGTCTCACTAATTGATGAATTTGTTGGGACTCCGCACCTAGACTCCTAAATTACCCGTCTGTCGTAATGACACGATATAATTATCACACACAGACGAGGTAATCTAGCTTGAGTTCAACCTATCTTATCATTCTAAGCAAACAAAACTTGTGAATCTCCCGAGTTCCGAACAACTGTTGCCTGGCTGAAGCCTCTCGCCTACTGAAAATTCTATTTGTGTTAAGATATTGCGCTTATTAATCATACCTGCAATGTGTGCTTTCCGATTAGAATTCGTTCTGCTTCATGTTATTACGTAACGTCATTAATCAGCAAGACATTCGTGCATCCAATAAAATACCAATTACGGTGTCTGGATACTGGACCGGATGTCGAGTTATTAACGGATTAGTTCGACCACCACAGATGGAATCTTCGGTTTCATCCCAGGTACATGTCTCGTCTGCAAACTAGCTTGACACTGGAAACCGATAAAGATTCTAGTTAAATTGAAATCGAGTAACTCTATGAGTGTTAATGGACCTAACCAAAGGAGGGGACTTATTTTAGAGACGAAGGCAAGTAATCTTAAACCTGTGCTACTATTTGTGACCTTCGTGATAGTTAGGAAGACAATTAGAGTAGAACCGTTTTTTAAACTTAAACAGTTTTGTCCGTTTTGACCAACTGGAACACAGAATAATTTGAAAATAATCCAAGCAAAAAGTGCCTAGAAATCAGGCTTTGAATTAATCTTGCTCTGCAAAGAAAACAAATAAGGCGAATAACTATTATGTTTCTTTTTACATATTAAGTAATGACTTAAGAGAACTTTGTTTTATGGTCAGATTGTGGAGTTTAAAAATGTATTGTAACAAAACATCATTAGTTTTTTTTATGTCCGACAAAATTTATAGTTCTAACTAAAAACGAAATAAATAGAGAGAATTAATGAGAAAGTTAAAGATAAATACAAAAGAGATAGTTTGGTAATTGCTAAAGCGATTATTAGAAAACGGTATTGACGGAGCGCGGTGAGATGTTAAATGTGTTTTCTTGAAGATAGATGTATTTATTCACCCTGAGAATGAATGGGTGACACCAAGCTAGAAGGAATCTATGGACAAAACTGTCAAATGTTTAAGAATTGTGTAACGTTATTGATGAAAGACCCGAGATACCAAAACATTGTTTTAATTCATCCCCACCCACCCTCTTGTTACTGTTTATTGAAAGGATCTCAAACATGCTGAACTTCTCACGCCAATATAGTTTTCTTCCATGTTGTTAGTAACTCTGTGATGAATGTTGGGCAGGAGGCTGGGCCTTCTTTCTCGTTACGAAACACAATCCTTTTATTGCAATGCAATAGCTGTGAATTATGTTTCGTTTGGTAGACGTCAGACGCTTTAAACCACGAGAAATGTTGTATTTGCGATCCAAACCAAAACTTCTATGTTAGTCTCTGGTCGTCCATTGTAGGGATTTAAATCCCTTACAGCAATGGGAAATGGAATATTTAAAAGGGGCGAAAATCAAAAAAAATATTATCTGAAAATAATCTAGCGCCATATATAATCTTCGCTAAATTCTTTTGATGGCCTCTTTTTAATGTGATTGATTCGAATCACAAAGATTATCAACTGTTGATATTGTGATTTTGTTTTAATAATTAAATGTTAAATAATCAATTTGAGTATATTTTAGCGTGAATTAAACAGTAAAAAAATTGAACTTTGTTATAAAAAATTCTAATGACGAACAGTGCCTTTAAGTATTGTTCAAATAGCTATAACTCAAAGAACCAAAACAAATGAGTTCATGTCTGCCAACACACTCTGTGGTATAATGACAACCGGTTTATCAACAAATGCTTCAAAAATGGACTTTCTAATAATAAATGACGTTACTATTGGTTACTGATCTGCAAGATTTGTCACAGACTGCTGTAGATCGGATTTTTACAAAATGAACAATCGACAAAAAATCCCTCTGTTTAAACTCCCAGACTTTGTTAGCCGCGTCAACAGAAAGACATACACTCGCGTTTCTACTCTTAACCTATCTACCAAAACTTCCAAGAAGATTTGTCACTGCCAGCTTAAGCGATTGAATCAACCGTAGGTTAAGGTATTACGGAAAGAAATGCTGGCTTAATGAAAAAAATATGCTCAGAGGGACTGCGGAAAGATCGATGTTGATTCAATAGTAGGGGAGTTCTAGCGAGTTTCTTGAAACGATTTTGATGGTATCAATGTCCATTTGATTAAGATTCATCAATTATTTATAGTACTTACAATAACAAAAGGAATGGAACAAAGTTTTAACGTCTCGTCAAAACAACATTTTGGTTACGTTGAGACTATCATTATTTTGTGCTGTGATAGACAAGTGAATTTTATGGAAATATCACAGGTGGACCTTAGCTGTTCGCCCCCAATATCAATCTTTCCAATAGTCTCATGAGAATCTAGGTATGCTGACCAAAATGTCATTGATGGACATCTCTCCGTATTGATTGCCACCATTGTTGGGGATATATGAAGCGGGAAGCGCTTTACGTAATTCATGTGAAGCATGATTAAAAGTACTGTACATAGTTGATCCTAAAGGGTAAGTGATGGAGCGCTAGGGAACCAACGTCATGATAAAAAATGTCACAGGTTCGAATCACAGTGTGGACCGAGGAGAGCTGTAGTGATATTCCATGTCCGGTTCTTACTTATCAGGGGCGCTGTGTAGTAGAGCTGGCACGGCGCTAGGGAACCAACGTCATGATAAAAAATGTCACAGGTTCGAATCACAGTGTGGACCGAGGAGAGCTGTAGTGATATTCCATGTCCGGTTCTTACTTATCAGGGGCGCTGTGTAGTAGAGCTGGCACGGAACGTCCGGTTAGTCGTTGGGATGATTCAAAAGATCAAGCTCCGCATTGACCTTGGGAAGGGTAGGCGGAAACTCCGTTGTCCGGTCAAAGTCGGCCCCTCGCATATGACATGAAAAAGAAATTCAATGATAAGTCTCGAAATGACTGAAGAATTTATTTTGACGAGATCTTTAAACTGAATTCCAGTGTATTTCCGAAAGAGCAATGGTATGGGAACTTGTTCTGTTAAAGAATAAGACCATCGCATCCTGGAGCTACACCTTTGAGCCATTAATGAGCCGTCTCGTCGAATAGACTTAGACAAGAGTTTGGCTATATTACATATATTGAGTATGATATAATGTCATTCGATATTGATAATAGATACATATCTACATAAATCCCTGCTATTGATCTACTAATATAGATTATATATAAATGTTAACGTGATACGAGGGACTGATTGAGTGTACTAGACCGCAGCCGTGTAAGTAATTAGGCTCATACGAGAGTAAAGTGTTATCAACAGTTTTGAGTAAATATTCAGTTAAGTGCGCAATATCCTTTTATGGGAAATAGGAGGACAAGAACTATATGAACTGTATGCTTTTCCTACTAGCAATAATAATGAAGAGAGTTTATTTTCAAGGCGTTCAGCCATTTGCTGTAATTTTCTCAATTTCCGCTATATTTACACCTAAACAATACAGAAAGTACAAAAACACTTTTTACTAGTTAGGTACTTAGTGAGAGAGAGAGGGAGGCGGGATTTAACATCTACTCAACACAAACCAGGACATTTCGGGACTAGTGCATAGTACAATTTAATTTCAATAATTCGTTTGTTTCGGTGTCTTTAACAGTTTGAGGGAAAAGGGAGGTTTTCAGCAGGCGACCCTACAAGACTGTCTAGTACCTCCCCGAGGAATTTATTTTAAATTGCAATGTAAATTCGCCCAAAATAGCTAGTGGCCGTATTCTTGCTTCTCTTTACAGGCAAAACCGTGACCAGAAGAATGACTTGGCTGCTGGACTATACACACTGTATTATAAAAACATCGAATATAAAATTACCGTTTTCAAGTCGCGCATTGATGTTAGAGGTATTTGTCATTCAGCACACAAAAGTACAACAGAGAGAATTGTTATCCACGAGAATTCTCAGTCCGAGTTCGCAAAATCCTTTATAATATATATTAATTTGGGAGACTGTCGCGTTAATATAGATAGACTGACATATTGAGATTCACATATGGAATAGACAAATACCTGTGATCAGGCAATATCCACATGCTGGTTTCAATATACAGTATTCCATCTTAAGAATAAAAATTATGCGCGTTTCCCATTTATAACGGTAAATACAATACGTAATTATGTTCTTTCCCAAATTCGATTGAAGGTTATCATTCCATGCCGAACAATAATTATACGTCTGGCACCGGATAAAGTGGGGATAAATACATTTTTCACTTGAATACTGTGTACTCAATATAATTTCTTCTCTTAGACACAGATTTATATTTTAAACAGAAAAAGATAACGTTTAGTTTTTCCTCATCCATCCAGTTTTGTGCATTATTGTTAGTTTATACGACTACCACAATGAAGCCACTGACATCCGGAAAATTTTAAGATATTGATTTTAATTTTAATAGCACATGTTATTTCATGCAATTCTAAACTTAGCAAATTTATTTAATATGTAACAGAAATTAACAAACCCCGAGTCAAAAATTTTATAACCAGGTTGACATTTATTGGGGTTGGCTAACACAAGATTATATTCAGTTGATATTTAGTGATCCGATTCAATTTTCCCCGATAGCCCCGTTGTTATTGCGATTTATGTGTTTAATTAGCAGCTCTTTATCTTTATGTTTATTGTCATGGGCCGCGAAGGTTGTTTGGTTTAAACGCCAGGGTACCTAGAGCTTGAATTCCAGCGCAGGTTTGGGTGAACCTTTGAGACTTGTCTTGTTTGGTGCCTGTTTGTCAGTGATGGAGCCGGCTGAACAGATATCGAAAATATGTCTAGTCTCTCAGATGACACGAAAATATCAATGTACTGTATGCAAATTAGCAATACATGCAAAACATCCGTTGGCAGTTGGAATTCGAAGACGAGTAAATGGGAAATGAAATGAAATGGGGTTTAACGTCCTATTCTTTTGCACCTAACCTGGGCTAATAGAAGACGGGCATACGCCATACAGTGTGCTATGAGGGTAATTTTGCTCGGGCAAGGGATTTTCCAACTGCCAAGGGATCTTTTACGTGTACTCCAATGTGTACACGGGCCCCCAGTTTTTCGTCCCACCCGAACGACTCGGCAGCTGCCCTTGTCAGGCCCTCCTTCTGCATCACTGACAAGGGGAAATCACGCCAGAAAATCGAGATGAACTTTCTCGGCCAATGCAGGGATCGTACACCCTACCTCCAGGCTAGCGAACCAGCGCCTTATCCAATTAGCCACTGTGAGTAAATGGGAAAGCTGCTGCACAGGAAAATTGGTCCCTCACAACTATACATACGAAAGTAGAACTTACTTCATAATAAACATGTTGGCCGTGTTTAATGATTATGTTAGTAGTTACTTCGACAAATTACACCAATTAGTATCCAATATTATTAAAATCGGGTGTTTGTAGATTGAGACAACAGGGTTGACAAAATTTGTTGAACCTTTGATTTAAAGCAAACATGTACGCAGTTAATAATAAAGTTACATAACATATTCGTAACTGAAATTTACAAGATGAAATAAATATAAATCATTATATTTTAACTGAAATCATCAATGACTCACAGCGTATCACATTCTCAATCACAGTATTCATCTTTTAATGCAGCTGTTATTTGAAGAAGAAAAAACATCCTTAAAGACAGCAAAGCTTATCGGAAAATACTCATAGCTCTTCAAAAATTCTCCAACTAAATTATAGTATCATTGGAAAATAAACACCTGCTCATTGCTCATCCCCTAACTTAGTATAAAAGAGACATTGTGTCAATAAAACGTGTTTTAGATGCAAGCTCAACTTTTGATGTTTTTACTTTTTTATGCCCGCTAAATAATATTTATATAAAAATCATCTGTCTATTTAATGTATTGCATGTTAAAATTGTAATAAACAACAAAAACAGGGTTAATCTAGGCTTACGCTTATTTGTCGATCAGAAAAATAGGACGCTAACCCCCATTCCATTTCATCGTAAATGATTATTACGAACGTGATGTTGTCGCTTAAAGGATTAAGGTAGGAGGAAAGGGATGACGTAAATGTGTCATATTGAAAGCTTTTGCGAATTTCCAATATTACTCAATGTTATCAGAAATCTTAATCATAGGCATTTGAAATTTAAATTTCTGAACAATTTAAAATTTTGTAATACCCATCATTAAGTAACCGAGCAATAACGGCGACGCACACCCTTTTAATGAATAATAACAAAGCGTCGCTTTCAGAACGTAATTAACATTTGGATCAGTGTTAGTTCTTATTAATATTACCGTTTTTGGAACGCGAAACCCACCCCACACTCTGAGATCCTCTCCGTTAACCACAAAAGATATTGTTTATATTCGACTTTATTTGGTCAGTTTTCGATTCAGTTTGATGCAATGTCCCTTTAAATATGTGTGTGTGTGTCTGCGAGCAGTCTAGTTGATCGTTTATGATGTTATCTAAGATTGTGTAATCGAACTGGCTATAAGCTTCATTATGTGTTCAATAACGGGAGGGACAGTGCTCGATTGACTGAGACCATCTCGATTACCGTTTGCGTGCAAAGAAACTCTATAAAATGGCAACAAGAAGAAATGTAGAGAAATCAAACCAGAAGGCTGTCTGACAGTAATAAACGCTGCGATTTAATTTCCATTTACGACTGGTCAACATGTTATAAAGTAAAACAGAATAACTAGGATTATGTTTTGCCATTCCTCGATGTTCCAGCTGTTCATTCAGTACTTCGTCATTTTAGTCTTATGTTCGCAATAGTTTGAAACTTGTTGACTCTTGGTCTCTATAACTTTATAATGTGTCTCTGAAATATAAAACATTACATATTGTATATAAAAGCTCGGGTGGGGTGTTGGTGTAGTTACAAATTTATTGTATGTAAAACGACAACCCTCGGGAGATAGTATTGTTTGCTTCGTAATTTAGGGTGTGAATTTTCAAACGGTGGAATATTGACATGGTGTTGATTCACTGTTATTAAAACTTTATTTAGTTACAAATCAGAATTTCACGGGTGGTTATTTGTACGAGCTCGGGGGTGGGGGTGGCTAAACCCGTGATAAAGTTATGTTTTTGGTGTAGTTTATTAATCCAATATTCTACTGTGACCCAAATTAACGTCGCAATTCACCTCCAACCGTACATATAATTCGGTTAGCCGGACCTGTAATTGTATCACTTGACTTTTTTCTTACATACCCGTTTTCTGAAACAAATCTACTTTATACATCAATAGGTTGAATTAAGACTATTTTAGGAAAGCTTTCTTATTGGAAGAAAAAAAGAGTTCCTTTTCGTGTCAATTCACTTCGTGGATAGAGAGAAAGAGAGAGGGGGGGGGGCTCCACCATGAGCATCATTTAGCAAATGTTTGTTGTAGCCTGATCGTTAACAAAAATATTCCATAAAGAGTATCGTTAAGGTTATTAGACATGGACTGCTTAGGTTTCAGTCTTGACCTATCAGAAGGTCAAACTTTGTATACACCACACTAATTTGCACAAATGACATTAATAACTTTCTATTCTTACAGGTCGATCGATTACAAACCAGTTAAAATGGAGTTGAAAAATGGCGGTCATATGATATGAAGTACCACTCATACTCAGATCGGTGATTAGTATCAAGTGTCAACATGGAACCAACATCCGGAATCAGGAGATTGACTCTCTGCCTTGTGTGGACATTTACAGTGATGCATTATTCTCGGGCTCAAGAAACCGACATAGTATTCTATTTAGAGGAAGAGAAGCCCGCGGGGACGTATGTCGGAAACGTAGCCACTGCGAGTGGAGTGGATCAGTATGTGACCGACGAAGAACTCCCCTTATTAGAATACACCTTCCTCAATCCCTCCAATTCTAAACAAGCCGCATTGTTTCGGATTAACAGCAACGATGGCTCAGTGTACACCACTCGAAGAATCGATCGCGAAGTGCTATGTCAGAACTCATTAACCTGTGAAACCGAAGCGGATGTCACCATCAAATCCAGTGCCTCAATCTTTCTCAAACTCTTCACCATCAAGTTTGTTATCGAAGACATAAACGATAATTCACCGATATTTACTAGGGATGTGATCACCCTTTACATTCCAGAATCAGCGATTGTTGGCACAAATTATGGTATCGAAGGCGCCGTCGATAAAGACATGGGGCCTAATAACTCAATACAATCGTACGAGCTCTTAAAACCTAACAGTGCTTTCGGCATTGAATCAGAGAAAAAACTTGACGGGAGTTCCATTGTGAAAATTGTTTTGTTAAAGAAACTGAACCGAGAACACAGGGACTTATATAACTTTTATGTTCTTGCCAAAGATGGCGGAAAACCACAAAAGACTGGTAGCGTGGCCATTAATGTGAATGTGAGGGACGTGAATGATAATCCGCCGGTTTTTCACAAGGATAAATACACTATAAACGTTGCTGAGAATACTAGAGTTAATTCGATAATTGGACGCGTGAAAGCCACAGATAAGGATATAGTGGAAAATGGGCGCGTGTCGTACAGGTTTAGTCCTTTAAGACCAAGTAAATTAGAAGATTTGCTTTCTATCAATCCAGTGTCGGGTGAATTGACGGTAAAATCACCTCTACAATACGAATCAGGTAAAACATACGACACGATAGTTGAAGCTACTGACAATGGTAATCCCCCTCAAGTATCTCAAACTGCTCTTATTGTTAAGATCATCGATGTCGGTAATAATCCACCAAAATTAAAACTTAATCTCGCGTCTCCGGTTAATTCGGACACTATCTTGCAGTCCGAGGGATCAATGGCCGGAACATTCGTCGGTCATATCAAAGTTGAAGACCGAGATCCTGGGTTGAACGGCGTCGTGAAGTGCCGCTCCGAGGAGCCGTATTTCCGAGTGCAAAAATTAGACGGGAAAGGTTACGCTTTGTTGACAAGCAAACTTCTAGATCGTGAAAAGAGTGATAAGCATAATGTGGAAATAGTTTGTGAAGATTCTGGCACACCGAGCCTCTCCAGTTATGTTACTTTTAACGTCGTCGTAACCGACATCAATGATAACGCACCCAAATTCTTGCGCTCCACCTATTATGCTAACGTGACCGAGAATTCCCCAAAGGGCGTCCTTGTCACTCGAGTAGCAGCTATAGATCGAGACACAGGCGTCAACAGTCAGTTTAATTACCATCTAAACTGGGATTCGAATTCAATGTTTAAAATTGATCCCGAATCCGGGATCATAACGACGAGTGCAGTATTTGATCGCGAAACGATGAAACAAGTTAAATTCACGGTTAAAGCGGTTGATCAAGGTAAATCGTCTCTTGTGGGTTCCACCACTGTAGTTGTGAATATCCTGGACGAAAACGACAATATACCTATAATTGACCCAGAGAGCCTCAGTGTACGAGTGATAGAAAATATCCCAGTTGGTGGAGATGTGGGTACGATAACGGGCACGGATGAGGACGAAGGTAGAAATGCAGAATTAGAATTCCGCTTAAAGGATAAAGACCCTCGATTGCCATTCGTGGTCTTCGCCGATGGAACAATTAGAACAATAAAAAGTTTAGATCGTGAAAAACGTGATAAATATGAATTTGATGTCATGGTGTCCGATAAAGGCTATCCCTCAAGATCTTCGTATGGCCACGTCGTCGTCGCAGTGATGGATTTCAACGACCATTATCCGGTCATTGAGTTCCCCAATTCCGCTAATGACAGTGTCATTGTTCTTTCTGATCTAAAACCAGGGAGTGTTATAACAAAGGTTATGGCTTATGATGAGGATTTAGAAAATAATGGACAGTTATCTTACTCGTTTACACACGAGAAAAAACAAAACATGTTCTTGATATCGCGGGAAAATGGGGAGGTTAGTCTGGCCAGACGAATAACTCCAGAAGATAAAGAATATATCCAGATGAGGATTTCTGTTCAAGATCAAGGCTCGCCGCAGTTAGAATCTCGGGAAAACCTCAACGTGAAAATAATCTTTACTAATGCTACTTTAGCAGCCAGAAAGACGGCGACTTATGGATATAAATATATGATAATAGCCGGTGTAGTGGCTGGTATTACTATCATTCTCTCCATACTTATTGTGGTGGCCATCATCAGACTCAAACAATCCAGCAGTAGGTACAATGGCAGAGAACGAACGGCTGTCCAGGAGCAAGGCGACGACAAATCTGGCGAGAAAGAGGCCCTTAAAAATCATTCACCTAAACGAGTCACCTTGGCAAATGCCGACGAGGGTACATTTGAGTTCTTCATGAATTCCAAGATGGAAAAGGATCCGAAATTCAACATGAATAAATCTTCAGGTGGGAATATCTATGAACCACCACCAACTTCTGATCAGTATGGAAAACAAGAGTTCCTTACTTTTAAAAAGGTAAGATTAGTTCACAATTTTCAAATTTTAGAGGTCATTTGGCATTCCCACAGTAATAGGCTAAACGGGTGACATTGCAGTCATGTTTAGATCTCTTAAATAAACGGCACCAGAATATCAGTATACCATTGTTCTCCAATTTTCGTTTCAAGGCAATACAAAATATGTCTCTAACGATTCTAAAAGGCAGCTAAATTCAAAATCCGTAACGATACACCTGCTAGATGGTTCGCATATATCCGTAAATACTGTGGTTATTATTCATTAAGAACATTGGAATATTTAACAAAATAATAACAGAATTATAGCTGCTACAATTTTGTCTAAACCAAATTAAGATGTGTAAAACCAACAGAAACCAATGCTAACAATGAATGGCGACTATAGTGCTCAACCTTACCATTATCAGCCTGTGCACCATGCCAACCACACTATCCTTTTTAAAAACGATTTGAATACACATTTTTATTGATATATTTATTAATTAAAAATTAAATGCAGGATATTAAGAGTACAATAATGGTGATTATTCTAATCGAACACTGGGCAAAAACAGCATTACAATTGGAGCGAAATATCAATTGACATTACATTTTCTTTGCAAATAAAGTTATTTTGTGCAACTGTATCACAAATATTTTTAGTTTGTGCAGTTTAAATATATATTTAATTCGAAACAAACAACTTTCTGTCTGTCGATAAAATGAACAAGATTATATCGACTATAATAAACTTATATTGAAAAGTACACCTCCATCTTAAAGTTTTCTATTTTCCGAAAAATCCAAATTATTATTTATTGTTTATTATCGAACAGGGTTAAACAGTGTGGGTTGGGACCCGTGCAAGATCAATGCCATCGGCCCAGACCCTAGCACACAAGGTGGACGAAGAAAACTACTTATAACTTTGTACAATTTCACGTTTTATTCCAAAATAACCATATCCGAGTTGGTATTTTTAACGCATCCACGTGATTTTCCTGCGTCATTTCCCTTTGTTAGTCGTGCAGGACGTAACTGCAAAGTAGGAAGTTAAACGCCATTTCATTATAACATGCCGCACTTGCCATGCAGTTTGCATTCGATGTACTGTCTCCAGTTGTCAGATGTAAGATACTTCTGCCATAGCAGATACATCAAATAAAGTGGCAAAGAAAGACTGACTTAATGTGCAGGCTACTGTGAAATGTCGAACAAGTGTGAAATCATCTCTTAAGGAGGCGTCGAGGTATCTATTCAATAACACTACATCTAAAAACGATGCAAGAACTCTGGACGAACCTTATTGATTCATATATACTTCATTATAGCCTTGGGCACAAAAGGCAATTGAATTTATAAAAACTCAACGAATAGATAATGACAATTTGGATTTTTTGTTGTAATTTTCTTGTAACATGTATTATTTTAGGCGTGTAGAACACGTGTGTTTTCGACAGCAGGTTTTCTTATTAATACAATCCGGTCTCCTGGGTTTCGTCCAGCGTCTATGATTCATTAAATATTTCTACAATATCCGTCCTTTCTGGATTGTGTGAAGCCCGCACGCAATTTGAAGGACGTGTGTGTTGACAACCTGGCATTACGACAAATAGACAGGACTAAGCATGCTAATTACACCCTCGTAATTAGCATTATTCATAAAGCTTTATCAAAAATAACAGTCTTGATGAAGTTTTTTCGGCCTTTCATTAACAAAAAGATAATTTGTTTGAGACCAGAGTGTGAAATTTGAATATTAAGTAACGATTTGCAATCACTCTCTGATGAATTCTGCGTTAAAATGAAATAACGAAATATGACCCAATTACTTCTCTTGAACGCATTCCAATCAAGTAATTAACACTGCTGTTGAGTCCTAATAACAAAAGCTACCCGCATTGTAGTTTGGGAAATGATTGGAATGGCTTTGTCTGAAACAAAAGACATCAGATAAATTCCAAAGCACGCCCCAATAATGCGAATCTCCAGATTTGGAAGTATGTAATTGAAAAAGGGGTATAAGTACCTTCATTATATTGATAAATGTAAATGACCCGTATTCCGATACTATGCGTGACGTTGTAAATTCTTGAAGTGTTACGCACTAATAGTGTGGCCTTGGTCACAAAAGTAAAATGGAATTGGGTTCAACGTCTTACTTTTCTGGACCAACCGGGCCAGTTCCAGTCTTTCATATTAGGTGTACCATCTCTCATAATACCTTTTCTTTTTCTGCACTCACCGAGTTCATGGCGACGTGCATACGCCAGACATTGTGGTATTTAGAACATTTGCCTAGCTAATGGTCAGAGCTGCTTTTACATGAAACCGCCGCTACCCGGGCAAAATACTCCTTAGTGAATTGCATGGGTAACCGTAGTAAATACATATAACCATGTGGAAATTCGAGAAAGGTCTAATAAAATGTCAAGGTGTTTAATCCTATTCCATTTCATTTCGTTCCTTGTCATACACAGAAATATGATTGATGAGTAAAATAACATGGCCACTTTAGGCACGAACTACTGAACACCACCTTTGCCAAGGTAATTGCATTATTGATAAATGGCGACTTTCGGCGCTCGATATGCATGTAACGTTCTTTTTTTATTGAATTGCATTGAAAATGGAACTGACAACTAATCTGCGCTGTGAAAGGCTATTTCATTATTTTGTTCTTAATGATTTTCGATGTTCATAACTTTTGATTGTTTTCGCGATGTATCACCTTCGCTAATGATGCTTAGCTGATTATGTTTACATCAAAGCAAAGGGGCATTAGATATCAATGTCATCCAGTCAGCTTATGAATGGATGGAAATGAAATAAAAGATAGTGTCAAGTCATATTTTTCTGGTCCGATCGGGCTAATGCAGTGTTCTAAGAGGGAAATTTTGCCAGAAAAGCTGCGTTCCGGAGAATCTTCATCGAACTAAAACTGTTAAGAGTTCTTCAACGAGGAACTTTTGTGAGCAACACCTGGATCGAACCCAGAACCAACGGAGAAGTGAGCCACCATTACCTCCGACACACGACTAATAATGGTTCAATACCCCGTAGTTACAATGTGTGAGGCACCAGTGTTGTGAATGAACTGTGGGTAAACGGATTGTGGTAGCGCTTGAATTAAGATTGTGAATTATTCATTGATAAATGTTAGCTTAGATAATGTCCATGACCCCGGTCCTGCATTTTCTACGTAAAGGTATTAATGGTATAATAAACGACCATGTGAGTCATGACCATTGTAGTTACTGATGGCCGCCTAATCAAGCGAATTGCCTCAAATAAAATGAATAAAAAACCATAAATGAGAGATCAAATATGGCAGGTTTAGTCGAATCATTGCTCGCTTCTAATCAACGGAGTAAATGTATCATATTAGACATTAAGAGACTCATCTTTTTCTAAAAGAATAAAGTTCGATTTCTGTCCATTAGAACAATATTGATAATCTGTCATATTACTCAATGATGACAGACAAGCCATGGAGTTTATTTTATATGGCCTAAGGTCTGATTTGACGATGATATTTTTGGTCGAATCAATTCTTACTTTGCCCCTTTCGTTCGATACCAGACAAACCGGTAGTTATCCATGCTTTTTTTCAATTTAGGCTACATTAACCCACTATAAAAAAGACCTGATGTCCTTTGCCGTTTTAAAATGTCAATTAGAAGTATTTGATTTCTTCTGGGTATCATGAAACGCATCGTAGACGTCGACAATAAAGAAGGTTATTGTATACTCACTGTGTTTTAAATTGCTTAATCTACTGCAAGAGACCATGAACTTGAATGTTTTATGTTGGCACTAAAAGGTCGCAGATTAAGTACGAAAATAATATGACTAGAATTTATATCCCAGACTTCTTATTACATCTCACTGACCACGGATCTACTGGGGTGAACTGGTCCTTGAAACTGATAAATATTTAGAATGGTCTACAGTCTACGGTCAATGACAATTGGCATGTATGCTGGACAGGTCCTGTCTCAAGAAAAAAACGCTTGAATGAAATAGAACTAATGCGTGAATAGATAATGCCTAAGTAAATATCAAACCGTCAAATATCTAATTAAATGACAGACTAATGAATCCTAGTAATTAAACATTAAATTTTGCGTGAGTTATTCTTCAAATGAAATAGAGGTTGGCGCCCCAACTTTATACATCACTGACAAGGGGATACCAAGAAAAAAGCCGTAGGGTCCGCCTAGTTAGTGAGCCATCACTTAATTCGCTGAACCACAATGGCCCTCTTTCATGGCGAGCGCCATGAGATAACAACATCACTCTGTAACAGAGAGTTGGAATTCCAAAAAGATTAGATAGCAACACCAACTAGGCATAATTCTCAAACTTTAGACCTAAATCAAGATGTTGTATTCTATATACAAACTATTGTGACAGATTTTCAAAAGTATTGTATTTTGTCTTTTTTGGTTTATTCTTCCAAACTATTATTTAAAAACTTAAACAATGAAAAGGGGAAAAACTAAAAAATAATAATAAATCAATAGATTGTGGAATAATGTTTTAAGGGATTTATTTACTTAAGAACAATTATTATTTATATAATTGCAGAACGGCTTGAATAATTTATAAATATCTTGTAAGGCTTTTAGCGCGTATTGAAACCTCAATTGGAATTTATTGCCTCCGCAGCAGCATTCAAACAGAATTCCCACTTGTCAAGATTAACTAATGTCTGTTGAAAAAAATGTCTTTTATACCGCCCCACCCCAGTTCCCTTGACATTAATCAAGGCCAAATAATGACAAATCTTAAGAGAGAGAGAGAGGGAGAGAGAGAGAAATGGGGTTTAACGTCCACTCAACACAAACTAGGTCATTTCGGGACTAACATATGGTTTAATTTTATTTCAATAATTCGCTTGCGCGTAGGGGTCTTTAGCAGTGGGAGGAAACCGGAGGAAACCCACCATCCAAACCTGGACAGCGTTGTGATGTTTTAAATCGCGGAGTTCCATTTGCATTTTTAAAGACACTATCTAATCTACGCTAAAATCTGGTCAAACTGATTATTGAACATATCCAAATCAAAATATCATCGGTAGAATTTATCCCAGCATGGATTCGTTCGGATTAAATGGAGTTTAAACGCATAGATAGCGCAGTCTACTTTATATCGTTAGACCCGGATGCCGAATGTTAGGGATGGATGGAATTTAAACATTCTGTGCTGATATTCCTTGTGGAGTATAAATTTCAGAGTGTTGTAGTTTGCAAGATACAAAAATGTCAACCGAATATTTCAAGTTCAAAGCTATGAAATCAGAAAAGGGTGTAGTTGGTACGGCTCCATATTTCACTCAGTCGGTGAAAAAAAAAATAAACAAGAAAAAAAAAACGATTTCCTTTATTTACGCCAATTTTGAAATCATCAAATCAACCATAGGAAGGATCTATTCACAGTCATATTTGGAATGTGTTATCCAACTTGATCACATAATATGTAATATGGTAATATGGATGGCCACTAAGATTATCATTTAAAGATCTTTCACTGAAATCAGAATAAATGATACCCAGATAACGCTATTAACCATATAGGATATAAATTTACCTTCAGTCTCAGTTTCGTTTATCTTAACAAGAACACGTTGCTTTGTCAAATAAATAAATCTCGTAGAGCCATATCATTTACTACCGATGGAACTGACAACTTTACAAATCGGATTGAAGCTAGCGCTTGAAATGCGATGTTTGCAGCTCTTTCTGTGTCGTTATATTAAGTTTGAAAAAACATAACACTTTAACCCGCGTTTGCAATTGATTTACGCCACAAAGGATAAAGCTGTTTTCCAGAAATATATTAAGCAATGAAACATCATGTAGTCTTACAACTTAATGAAAAGAATAAATCTCCAGATAAAACATTTCAAACACAATAAACTATTCAAATGGTTGGCTTTATTGTTAGGTCGGTAAATTTGGTATTGTTTGTGTAGTGAAAGCTTACATGTAATAGAAGTCGTATATCTGTTATTAGCGGTCATTATGATCTTATAATTTCACAGCAACATAACATTGCCCAAAGTCAACATTGCCC
This sequence comes from Patella caerulea, assembly GCA_036850965.1. Lineage (NCBI taxonomy): Eukaryota > Metazoa > Mollusca > Gastropoda > Patellidae > Patella > Patella caerulea. The sequence continues at coordinate 24,412,694 of JAZGQO010000011.1, forward strand.
TATAAATTGCTTGAGAATTGTACAACGAAATAGCGTTACTCTATTGTTAGGTCAGCAACTCTGGCATTGTTTTGGCAGGGAAAGCTTACTTTTAGTGGCCATTATAAACATAAGATTGTTTGGACTAATTACAACCTCATTATCAAGCTAATGGTCAGATGAGATTTGAAAATGTACATACATGGTACCAAAAGTCATTATGGATGGACATATAAATCTAATTGTCTTACGACATGCGCACCTGACGATTTCTTTTGACATTTATACTTTCCACAATATTGCTAGAAAATTGTTCGTGTGTGCATTATTACGATAGCAACGGTCATCAACTTTTGTGGCTGTCGATGAATTGCCAAATATAAAACATTTAATATTGGACGACAAAGAATTGCTCGTTGGTCTGAAATCGTACATTAATGGAGGCAACAAACAATCTCTCGCGGCACAATTTGTTGTCTATAAATCACCTTATAATTGATATCCAGTCGCTTTATTAAACAAGCTTATTCCACGCGAGCTAAAATATCAAGTGTGCTTATAAGATGGCGGCCCCAGTCCAGTGAAAACGTTGACACGAATTGGTGTGGGCAAATGTCTTGTACTCGCACACACGTCTCGAAGATTTCCGCAACAATGCTGATTGTCAAATATGTTAGCTGTTTCGAGCGAATGTTGTCGGTTAATCCTTTAGCTATTCAAAAGGAGAAAGTTCAAAATAAGCGAGTTCCCACGTTTATGAGAGCATTAAGAGAACATATTAATGGACATATTAATTAGTCGATTAATTATTAAAAGCTTGTATTGATGTGAACTTTAATGGATTAGTTCTCGTCATTAAGAGACAGTTATCTTTATCTATATTATATATTAATGCCTGCAGATTAATCCCTTAATGCCAGTAGTAGGTTGGAGTGACCTATGGCCATCAATGTCGCGTCCACTAGTGGCTTGTGATCCAATCTCTAACTAGTTGGGTCCCGTATATTAGCCCTAATTAGAAGATAATCTATGAGGTCGAAACTCGGCCTACTAGGTTTAGTCCACTTGGGCATCGCTACTTTTTTTCTAGAGGTTACAATATATCAGAGAAATGGGGTTTAACATCCACTGGGGAAAAACTAGGACTAAGATGTGGTTCAATTCAATTCCTTAAATCGCTTGGGCGTAGGGGTCTTAAGCAGTGGAGGGGAACCGGAGAAAACCTATGAGGTTGGTCTGGCGTCCATACTCCTTGTCACACACCACCGGGAGATCGAAACCACTCCGGATGACTCAATGACATACCTCATGCTACAACACCCACGCGCTAACCATTCGACCACCTAATTCTCCTAACAAATAGATTGTCTTGAATTTGAATCCCATAGAGCCTGGATACCACACACCAATAATACTCTCAAAACTTTGCCAAAGTTGGTTAAACTCATTTTCAACAACTAGGCAAATATACGGACACTGCAAAACACTACATTCAAATGTTTTCAATGCATTCGTTGTGCAAGTTCGCGACTACAAAATATAAAAACAATCAACTGAAATATGGCTAGCATTTACCGCGATCTTTCGAAATTTAACTTAAAGTGACTAAATCTTCAATAATGTGTGGTGATTTGATTTGTGGAATGGAAATCTCCAAACTTCTCATGCCCACTGGCCATGCAAAACACCAATACAAAGTGTCAAATTATGGTTCTATTTCAGAGAGATCTGCAACAGTATATTTCATACTAATTATAATGACAAATTCTAGTTGATAAACTCATTGGTTCCATTAATTAAACGATGGGTTTGGTTATGATGAAATATTAATCACTTCCAATCTCGTCACGCAATAATACACTGATAATACCCTTTAGACAAAGAGTTACATTACGTCATAACGGGCTAATTATGATAAATGACGACCACTTGCTATTCGGAGCTATAAATCACCTCATAATTGATATCCAGTCGCTTTATTAAACAAGCTTATTCCGCCAAGCTCATTTATTTTGTGTGGACACATACTTATCTTCTGATGCCCCATGCTGGAATAAAACTCTAAACAGAAGAACTGGGTGTAAATCAGTAGTATTATATAGCGAGGTGTCTGGGCGATTGGCGTTTGAGAAAAACAGATCCTCAAACTATTGACTGCATCAATATTACCAACATGACCTATATTTTATCAACTTTTTACTATGTCAACACAGAGACTTGTGATCGAAATACCACCATTCACAATGACAAATTGATGTTTAAAATTCAATACTTAACCGGAACTTGAATGCCATTAAAGGTACCAAAGTCGTATTCAATATGTAGAGATAAACCTGGTACACAAAATGAAATCCTACCCTTATTTAACAAACGGTGGCACAATGGGTATGACATTCGTTAACTTACCAGGAGGTCCGATGTTAGATGCTGCCGCTGGCCGAGAAGGATCATCTTGTCAATGTCACTATTGTCAGTTGTGCAAGAAGTGGAAGCGTCTAGACCCTGGGATTGCACGCATAACCGAGCATCACCCGTGTACTCGCAAACGAATCCCTAATAGTTGGGGTGAGGTGGTTCCGGGATAGATCCCGGTATTGGCAGAGACAGATCACGTCCTGGATTATGTCACAGTCTAGTTCCCGCCTGGTGTAGGACGAGGGTTCTGTCAAGAGAAACGCGTCTAGTCGTTCAGGTAGAACGAGAAACGGAAGACACCCGTTGATGTGAACTTGAAATAACCCTTTACGGAAAAGCTGCTGTCCAGGCAAATTGTTCGTTTTGATTAGCCCCGATTGTGCAGGAAAGTATTTTGTTCAACCCCTTTGATTTATCAGATAGCATACGCTTTCAATAATCTGCATAATGCAACATGACACTCGTTTATTATCAAACCACAAAGAATCAATATGCCTTCTTCTGTCAATATATCACCACATTAGCGTGTGAAGTCGGGCACTTGCCGGGTTTCGAACTCAAGACATTGGGTTTTGATCTTATGTAGTATCACGTTGATGATTAAGAGCATGGATGTTAAAGGTTTCTAATATTCACTTAATTCAAATAACACGTGTATGTCTTCTTTGAGGGAAGCCATTTTGATGACCAGGTTTTCAATGACAAAGATACATTTGACAATACTATACGTTTATTGGAGAAATAATTGTGTTATTAAATTGTCAGTCTTGGTTAAATGTAGATGTAAACACGGAATTAATAGTCATTCGGGGCGCCCTCCCCTCTCTCGTTGTTATGTGGTTACTGCACGGTTTAATAATTGTATGTAGAATTGACCTAAAATTATATTTTATCAAAATACTCAATATATGGTTTATTATTAATAAACGTAGGGCGTCAATTGATGATGTTTAATTTGATTTTAAAATATGCTTTATTATTAATAAACATAGGGCGTCAATTGATGATGTTTAATTAGATTTTAAAAGAAGTCGTAAAATAATATATAATATATTTGAAGTAGGTGCTAACATTATATATTTTACAAAAGGTTTAAACTGTTACATTCTGTTACATTTTAATATTTTAACAGAAGGCGTTACATAATGATATTTAAGAGGACGTTAACTTTTACGTTGTGTTATATGTTAACAGGATATGTTGTCTGTCATGTTATATTTTACTATTTTAACAGAAGGCGTTAAATGATGATGTTAGAAGTGATATATCTGGTGAAACAGCTAGTGATAGTGGGCGTGGTACCAGTGAAGATGAGATTCATTTAACTATATTAGCAGGTAAAGAAAATACAACAGAGGTTACAATCAGATTGTTATTGTCTCTAACACAGGTCAAATGACCGGATTCCTTCACCAAAACGCATGTGTGTCCTAACTGTCAATCAATCGAAGTCAGAACTAGGCAAACCTCTTTGGGTTAGGTTAAAAATGTTCAAATAGAGAAAGATCTGTCAGACTCAGGTCCATATGTTGAGTTGAGTTTTCTATTAACTGTTTTATACCCAAGCGCGGAGTTTATATTACCGGTTTAATTCGCAAGTGCGGATTAAATTTGTATAGTGGGTAGTAACGCAGTGTTCGAAATTATTTGTTATTTGCTCCATGTCAGTTTTATTTTTCCCCACTATCAGGGGCTGATCCGTGATTTTTTAGTGAAAAAGGGGCACAAGGACTAATTTCATGCTAGTACTCTAAATTACGAATTCCAACCTAAAATATTTTTGTTCTCCTTTCTCGCCAGAATATATCGAGCTAAAAATTGTTCGCCACCTGAATAAATGGAGGGGGCGAGCGCCGGGTGCGCCCCCCTCTGGATCCGCGCCTGACTATTATAATAACAGTTTCTAATGGGAAGTATATGATTGAATTATTGTTATGTATTATTTATTGAGAGTAAATCTTACTGTCTAGACCATGGTTTTAAGACTATAGATCGATTATATTACTTTCTAGACAAAATGCATATTTGGTTTCAGTTGCGTAAATAATTCCAAATATGTTTCCAAATATATCTAGACAAGAATACCGTGGCCATAGTTGATATAAAATAAAAATCATTATTATCCACTTGTGTTTTGCGTGTACATTATGTTTAATCGTAATCCTAGAAGTAGAAATGGATAGATGTGCAACATAGACTTTATTAATAAATAAATAAATGGACCTTAGTCGATATCGTGGAAAGTGGAACCAAAATTTGCAGATTAAGAGGACCCGATTAGATTGGGCATCAGTGTGTCTCACATGAACTTCGATATACCACCATATGAAATCAACTACTGAGGTTCGATTCGGTTCCAGAAATTATTTAAACCGATAAATCACAGGAACATTGTGCATACACTTGGAGTGTGATTGATCTTGAAGCTAGGCCCTTTATAAAGGCCCCAGACTCTCACATTACATGTAAAATCATCAAACTTGGCATATTTGTTCCCTCGACAACTGCGCTTTTTGATATGACAATTCCAATATTGCGACGATTAGTGTGAGTTAGAGCTACACGGACTTTAATTATTTTTTAGTCGTTCGCAACACGCTTACACCAAATACTAGTCGATTTAAGTCAATGTATTTACTTACAGGTGGTGATGGAAGCTACAGACGATGTCAAGTGAGTTTGAGTCCCGATTTCGAAGATTTTCTACCACCACCGCCTTACGTCATTGGCGACAAAACTGACCAATCGAAACAGCTGGCTCACGTGTCAACCTACCCAAAACCCCGGGCGATCAAAAAAGAAGGCAACGGTGCCTCATTGCATAATATTAGTAAATCTAACGCTGAAAGGGGTGCTTATGGTACTCTTGGGTACGAAAATAAACTTTTAGTAAATGGCTCAAGTGGAAAACTTTTATATCAGCCGAGTGGCTCGGGTATTAACGATTACCCAACTATAGAAATGAGAAGACTTGAAATAACACCTAATGGTTATAAAGTCTCCTGAATAACAGCTGTCAAGAAGCAAAAGTGCGCAAAGTGAAACTTTTTTTATGTATTTATATTGTGGTGAATTGTGTATTATTTATTTTCATTGTTTGCCTCTGATATATGCATGTAATGATATATTCCAAGAATATAGTCCCAAACATGTAGACTTGTCTTCAAGTTGTCAATCCGTATGAATCATTGATTATACAGCCTCGTTCCCAGCCTCGTAAGAGAAACGAATCTAGTCATGCACGTGAATGAATCATTTGCAGTTAGAAGTCGATAAAAAGTAGTCGAAAACTGCGTTGGTTGGTCTCCATTAACCAATTGGTTAAAAAAGGGCTGTCAAACCACATTTCGCGTTAAACTTATCCCTGATGTTTGTTCTATATGCTCTGATTTGTCTGAAATTTTAGTGCATACAAAAATCGGCTAACGCAGTCAATGTATCATTGATGTCAAATCATGAATGTTAATTTATATGTATTAAACAAAAGCATTTTAAATGTGCTGGTTATCATTATTTAAACATTATTGATCAATATTATGGTGAGGTAAATTACTGTAGCATGTTTATTGTTCAAATATATTAAATAGCTTCCGACTTTATGCAGGGTAAGATTCGCATTTTTATATTCAATTTAGCGAAACAGTTGAGTCTTAACCAAAAAAAAAAACCCAGATTGCCGTGGTCATATTTATAACAGCTTAGCAGGGCGAAAAAATTGATTTGACATGAGAAATCCTCAAATGAACAGTGGTATCAGGTGTTCAAAAAAGTCATTACGATTATTATTATATCTAAATCTTATTTCGTGACATGGTCATATGCATGGTGATACATTATAACTTTGAAAATTCATAAACCATGTGAACTTCTCGAACGAGAGCGGTATGAGTTGTTCAAGAAGACGAAAACAGAATTATAAAGCAGAAAATTCTGGCACCGCAACTGTACCGGAGTCAAATTAATTATAACAATAAAGAAGATAAAAGTTTGTTATTTACCTGGGAGATATTGAATCCATGCTGATTTTTGTTGCCAATATAAAATCAATACTTACATATCTCTCCTACTTTCAACACTGGGTGGTGTAAAGATAAAAATGTCTTTTTTAATACGGCCCAAAAAGAATACTCGTGTTCGCGGTTAAACGGCAGACCATATCACCCACTCCGTTTTCACAGATCATATAAATCAGTTTTGGCAATGTTTCTCTGGACTAAGGCGATCACCAATATAATGGCGGTCTTTAATTCTGAAAACCAGATTAGGCTAAGCCAGATTATCTGACGCTGCCATGGTACATGTATATTGACTGCAAAAAAAAAAAAACCCCACAAAAAAACCCAACTCAACATAGATCAGTTCCTATAGTGGTTACAACATCCGATTGATTCACTGGCCATATTATGTGGTTTTCAAAACAAATAACATTTATTGAAGAAAACTGTATAGGATTTTGTGTTGCGACACTGGTTTCACCGTCTTCAACAAGCAGTGGTGTCATTAGAGCTGCATCTGATTTCACCCCTAGGGAGTTCTGCTTAAAATTATGTACAGGACTCTAATATAAAACTACACAAATTTTAGGTATAAAATAAAAATAGATGTAACGTACCTATAGATAGTTTCTGATTTCATACTTCATTTTTAACCTTTTGTACATCATTTATTATTATTAAAATGTTCATATTAAAATTTGTATTTTTATTAAAACTTCTTATATTACTATTGTCTATATATTACATAATGTATGGTTGTGAAAAGTATAATTCTAGAGAACTGATTTGTTTGAAACGTCATGGATGTATTTGTATCATGTCGATGGTCTAATATTTCTGTATCTGTATTTGCTATTCGTGACAAGGAGTAGATGGTTTGCAAAACCGCGTGGATTTTCTCAAGGTCCTTAGTGAATTATTAGACTAAAAATTGTTAGCCTTTACAACGATGTGGCTAGCCGAACAACGATGTGGCTAGACCGTGGTGATTGCAGTTGTGATCTGAAATCAATTAGAGGAAGAAATCACCTCGTTCAGAGCTAAATAGATGTAGTTGCGCCCTGTTGTGATTGCCCGTGCAGCTGTAAATAAGTGCTGGCAAGACATAATGCACAGAGTCGACGTTGAACAGTGTCAGTTTCAGCACCGACAGCAGGAAAAGCCGGCAACTTGTAATCCTGCCGTTTTTGTTGGGTTGTTTTTGAAAAATATCCCTAGTGGACTGTGTCTGTTGTAACCGATCGACCATAGTCTAATGGAATTTAAACTTTCCGGCGATAGCCTTGATACCCATGCCCTCTTGAATTAACGGTCTTTGAATTGATCTATGACGCGTTTACGCGATCGTGAAAACATTATTTTCGCGTGTTATAGTCGTGATCTGGTGTTGTTACATTCAAGTGTATCTCTCAAATGATATCCACAATCACCAGTTACTTGCCCAACAACAATATTTGAAGTGATCCACCCTTTTCATATTAACGATAAGATGGGTAGATTAAATGAACTGGATCATTTTATAGGATTATCAAGCCAGAAACTTCTATGTTTATTATAAAGCTATTATTATTGTGAAATGCGCTATTGTTCTGGTGTCAGAGCTTTCAAAACAGAAACAGCGTGCTACATATTATTACGGTTATCAGAGTATAAATTCGGGGTTTTATGGCGATACAGAAACAGCATAATGCGTGTATGAAATAGCTTTAGACAATTCAGTATATTATATTCCAATACGTTTTGGTTGCGTTTTCGATCCCTGCATTAGTTGAAGAGTCTGATAAGGAAGATGTCTAATCGTCTCGATGGGACAAAAAACTAAAGCTCCGTGTACACATTGGCGCGAACGTAGGTGACCATGTCAGTTAAAATTCAATGTATGAGTAGGCCATAGTGTAGCTGCCCGGTCAAAATGTCTCTCATGTGACATTTTATGGCGCATGCCAGTTTGAGCAGAACAGTAGAGTGTTGGCAGTTGAAAATTGTCTTGGCTTAACTTCCCTCATCGCACACCTCATTACCACGGCTTGTGTAGAAAAGTATTGTGCTTAGACCCGAAGCAGATTGATATACTTCCGCCAATCCGCTGGTTAACAAGCATTGAATAATAAGTTGACAAGTATTGTACATGTAGGACGTTATAATAATAACAATGATTTGACTGGTTTGACAGTTAAAGGTATATTTTGCAGCTACATACGTTCATGCGTGAAAGTGGACAATCAATTCACTCTGTAAACAACATTCCATTTAACTACAATAAAATTCATCTCGTGCTTTTGATTTGTCCTAAACTCATAATTTTGAAATTTAAAATTAATTCATTGCGATTCATCTGTTACATATTTACATTATTATGACTTTTATTACCACGATATCAGTATTTTACTACATTTAATATACGACAAATTAAATAGAGTTTTTTTTTAAATTCTGTAATTATATATACGACATCTGTTTCAAGAATGGAATTATATTATATTAACCCGACAGTTTCAGGTTTAAATTGCGTTTAAATATAACATAATAATATGTTTAAATTATTATAACAACTTCCAGACAATTGATCGATCCCAGGCTAAACTTTTTATTGAACGGTTCCACCAGAGACCAACACAAAGCAGTGGTGACATGAGCAAAAGATAAACCCCGCGCCGGTTCTAAAATTCGATATTCTTTTTATTCATATTTTAATAAAAATTGAAAAACAGTAAATTTTAATTAGACAACAACGTAGAAAGTTGTTGAGTAGACACAGATCCGCTTATTAAATACATTGTCATCCATGTGCAATTTTGGCATTGTGTGTAATGCCTAATTATAAATGAGGGTTAAGCATTGGGGTTATAATGGAAGATAATTATTCCACTACAATGCATAATGTCTCTTTAATTTCCATTTATATCATATATATATGTGTATGTGTTTCCGTATGTTTTTCTCTATAAATATCTCATCACGTGTTTATTCCTTTTATATATCATGTTTTATTCGTGTGTGTATATAACATACATAATGTACAACGTGAAAGCTCTTTTTGCTTAGGTATCTTTATGCTACTTTCAATTCTTTTATTGATATATAAATATTTTATATTCATAATAAAACATAGAAAAAAACATTTTCTGTTTTAATGGCTTGTGGTGACATGTGCTAAAACTGTTTTTATATGGAAATATTACTCCCGTGACAATAGTTGTATGTAAACCAGATATTGGTACAAATGTAAAGTTGATAAATTGTTCCAAGATAATTGTCACACCTACCGACTATCTCTCCTGTCGAATAAAACTGTACTGGTAAAAAAAACATTATGGGCCATGCGACCCTTTTATGTAATGCAGTAGTATTTTAGAATCAGAATATTTATTTTATGTTCAGACATTTATTTTCTTTGTCTGCCTCTTTCCAAATGTGTGTGTGAACCCACAAACGCACAGCTTGGGGGGGGGGGCAGGATTGGAGCCTTTTTTGTGTGTTAAGACAAATTTTGTGTTTTAAGACACGCTATTTTATTTTATCTATGTCGATATTTTGTTATATATATTTTTGTCTTTACTGAGCCCCGTACAATACGGATTAGTTTGTCTTGGGTTACACAAGCTATTAGATATAATAATCCAACTCAATACAGTATACACGAGTTTGTCGTCGATTGCATGTGATAGTCCAACCCGTTTCAATAAGACGTCTCTCTCCTAAATCTTTAGGACAGGGTGATTTTTATTCAACCAGCCCGATTATGTACTAATACTAACCAATCGCGCACAATTGAAAGAGGTTCAGGTGAAGAGGCGGAAACTGATATAAACCTTGGTGACGTGATGCATTAGGTTTCAATAAATAATAAAGCAGGGAAAACAGGAAGTTTAAATTCATTAAACAAAATGTAAAACGGCCATAAGTAATTGCGTAATTGGGTAGCGCGACCTCAAATTTTAATACACCGTATTAGCATTGTTGCCCTTTGAACTGTATGCATTTTGAAAGTTCTCACTATAATAGTTTAAAGCTATATAAAGAAAAGGGAATTTGCTGAAAATTATAGTCACATTGACCCATCGAATTTTAGTCCTAGCCTCGATCATCATTAATAAAGTCGGTACGTAGTTTCGTTTATCCCGTAAATATCACAGACTAGCGATGCCATCGAGAGTTGATTATCGTTTAGATAAGTTATTTAATTAATAATTAAGACAGCATTTCAGGCCTAAAGAAAGAGCTTCAATTGACAGATTTAGCTTCAGTCTGATTAAAACACAGATCCTATCTTATCTCGTTTTTTTTGGTGGGGGTGGGGGGTGGATTGCCGAATAGTTATCAAGTACGTGTTGTATCATAATGACGTCGAGTGGAGGTTAAACCCCATTTCCCTCTCTCCTCTTTTTTCGTTTTTTTTTCACTGGGATCTGCAAGACTTGTTATATTACCATCGTTCTGGATGGTCTGTTTCGATTAACACCAATTAACACCAACGCTGATTGGTTAATGATATGTCTAACGACATAGGCCAAAAGCCGCTCGCATGACCTCTGATGCGATCTTTTTCTAAGACCGGTCAGGTCAGTAGAGGCTATCAAACGTATAAACAACAAAAACACCAAAAAATATTTCAGTATTTCAATCAGTTTGATTTAGCTCTTGCATGTTTAAATAACTGATATCATTCTTGGAAAATTCTAATACATGTATATATCTCTTATTACATGGAGGGGGACAGTGGTCTTACCTGTGCGTTTTAGATCATAAGGTCTGTAATTGAGTTAATGGGCGTGGTTTCGATACGACACATGTACGTTACAAGGGGTATGGTTGCATGGGTTTTTCCCGAACCTGGGTTTCTTCCTGCTAAGGATCCGTAACATTGCACGATCTATTTTAGTTTCAAAATAAGCTAGTTTGTGTTGCGTGGACGTTAATATACCCTCTCTCTCACATTGGCAATGGTTCAATGGCAAAATTACTCCGTCTGTAACCCTGTGACCGAGATCCATACAATTAATGCGGATTAATATTTTAATTTATAATATGTTGAGTAATTTCCAGTCTAGTCTCCAAACAGATTCTGATGGTCGGGAAAATCTTAAGCCGACTCAGTGTGCTTGTTTTAATAATTCAGTCTAAGTGTTTTACGTCCAACGTATTCTCCTCGGTCCACGGAATGGAAACTGTTAGTTCTACGTATTTGAAGTATATTTGTCGAACACTTAAATTATTCCCGATGGTCAGGCGGAAATTTCATAACTGAAAACAAGGGCAGACGGTACTGAGATAAGTAGTAAATAATGCCCAGGTCATTAAACAGCGAAATTGACTTTATGGCCGTTTGATTTGGTGACGAGGGATTATCCGAAAATCAAAGACGAAGCTGCCATCCCAAGTGTTTGTCAATTAAGCACGTCAAGTAACCAGTAGTATTGACCTTTTATTTTGATGGTCCCTGTCAATAATCCACCAAGTCAATAAAACTTCCCATACTGTCGCTTACAAAACGACGCCATTTTGATCTGATTTATCACGTGATGCATTCATATATCCCCGGCACCTGTCACTCGGCATTTGACATTTGAGGTCAAAGTTATGTTACGCTTGCAAGCGAAGTCTTGTTAAAATATAACTTTGTTATTGAACAAACTGTGGTGACCATGGCATGTTTGTGTCCACTTCTTGTTTTTTTACTCACACCTCACGAATTTCAGTACCGAGGTTGATGGGAATTTTAAACACAGCGAGTAGAACAAACCCAAGAGCATGCTAGAGCGAGGTGTTAAGAAGAACTAACCAACATCCTCAATTTCTTAATTTGTATACCGTGTAACGGTTGGTGAGAAAATTAGTGACCACTACAACACCGGACGTCTTCGTCATTGATTAAACGTCAAAGATTCGACACAAATCTATCATTAAAGAAATACGTTAATATATCTTATCTTGCTCACCATATGAACTTTGTCATTTCCAGATAACTACAGAGACCTTCACTGAAAAATGTTTAGTTTCTTACGACACGATGGCGGTCTTACTTTATACGCTGTCTTTTTTTATTATCCGATTTTATTTCTATGTCTGTAATTTTATCATTAACCACCTTCATTACAAATTAAACTGACATTCACAGAAATAAAAAAAAAGAGATACGCTTATAGTTACTGGAATGAACAATGTTGTTAATGTTACAGGGGCAGTATTGCTAATCAACAGTGCAGGAAAACTGAGCAACACACAAATAGGTAACCCCCGGAAAACAAACCCGCGGACAAGACAAACACACGGACATTGCAAGTAATAAACAATGTAAATAATACAAAATAAAGTAAGTGAGTGTGGGGCCAACCGTAAGCGTCCAATGGTGTTAATATAGAATACCGGAAACTACCGAATAAATGAAATGGGGTTTAACGTCCTACTCTTTTGCACCTAACCTGGGCTAATGGAAGACGGACATACGCCATACAGTGTGCTATTCGGAAAATTTTGCCCGGGCAGCGGCGCTACCGCCTACTCTTATATCGAATTCCAACTGCCAAGGGATCTTTTACGTGCACTCCAATGTGTACACGGGACCTCGTTTTTCGTCCCATCCGAACGACTACGCATCTGTCCTTGTCAGGCCCTCCTTCTGCATCACTGACAAGGGAAAATCACGCTGGAAAATCGAGATTAACTTTCTCGGTCAATGCAGGATCGAACACCCGACATCCAGGCTAGCGAACCAGTGCCTTATCCACATAACATATATATCCATATATATACGAGTGCAGCAATGTCAATACTGGCACGCGTTTGAAAAAGAAACACAAAGTACACTAAGTCAGAATGAGTAAGGAACTTAACATATTGTACCATTCCCCTCACGCGAGAGATCAGCGGGAACAAAAAAAAAAAACAAAACGAGACCATGCTAGCCGTTAGCTATATTATCTTCTGGGGAGTTTGTGTAAGTTATTTTCAACTTTAAATTTATGGAATACGATACAGTGAATTACAGAAGGCAGTAGCCCCATGATTAATATGTACAAAATATATTTCGTCTTTTACCTTTTCGAAGAGTGCTTCGTAAAATATCTGTTGTATCGAGGTGCAGTGTTTGCGTTTGATATACATGTATGTATGACGTAGGTATCGCTGGCTGTGATTTTGTCCTTCTTTGGAGGTGTGGGATTGAGTTGTGAGTGTGTGTGTGTGTGTGTGGGGGTGTCGAGTAGTCTAACGCGTGCGCTTTGAATTATGGGTGTGTCATTGAGTCATGTAGCTTGGTTCTACTTGAGGAGTATGGTCGCCTGTCTAACACTGTGGGTTTCCTCTAGGTGCACATCTTTCTCTCACTGCTAAAGATTCTTGTACTATCTTAGTCCCGAAATGATCTCTCTCCCCCCACACACACACCATCACCCACACACCTTCAATAATAACCACAGGATGACCACACAACAATAATAAATATAAACTAACACATTAAAATTAATAAAATCACCAACACACTTACATACCGAAGACAGACATACGGACACAGTATTGGCTACACAGAACCACAAAACCAATGAGAGTTGCTTGTCGGACACCGGATAACCAACAAGTCCAATAATTATAGCTTCGAGTAATGAGGACATTTCATTACACATAATGTCAAGATTATAACAGCAAAATCCTCATGAATGTCACCAAATGTTACGCCCATTTGGGTATTAAAGTGTAGCAACAATTCAATCACTTCCAAACACAAACAATCCACCGACAGCTAGTGGACTCATCAGATGAGAGAAACTACATAATGAAAGGGACTTCCAAACGATATTTCCTAGGAGATAATATGGTAAATAACCTTTTTTGACAATTTATAAATGCAATTATGTGACATATTGACATGGGACCTTTGGGGTGGGTGGTATCGAGTACTGTGGACCTCTCTTTGGCTGGACTACGCTAACAGCCTTTCCACGCATCCCAATTTAATATTAATTTCTGTCTATTACGGACCCGAACTTGCAATTTCTAGTACATAGATGTTTGTTTTAAATGTCATCGTCAAATTGAAGGCCTCGTCTATGTTTTACAGGTGAAAAGTTGGGTCATCTGTCTAATCTCGATCTTCAGCTTTATACAAAATGTAGGCCAGTATCCGTGTGTGAATTTTTTAAGTTTTTCTTGTGGAGTGTATTGTGATTGTCAAAACACGTTACAGTGTTATCGTGTGAATAGAAGTAAATCAAAGAATGTTTAATGTGTTATCGACATCGGGAACTCCATTGGGCATTACGTAAGCCAAGACAGTGACAACATCATACCAATTACTGGTCTTATATGCGAAGCTAACCAAAGTGTTGAGATACCACTGGGAAATCTCGACACGTCTTTAATTTGAATTCGCCTTTCTCCCCCCCAAACCATTTACAATCCCGATAACTTTATTGCCTAGTTTCTTTCAATGTTAATTACTCCTTTGCTTGTTTTTGTAGAAACCATAATTAGTCATGCATTGCAGATATGTTTTTTACATTTATAAAAAGTTAATCTTTTGGCAAATCTCGTGTGATTTACTGTAAATGTAACATTTATACTAATTGGTGATCAAGTGATATCATCATAGAAGTATTTAGTTGTTGATTTATAACTTTCAAATTATCCTCGTTAAAAAAACTGGCAATACGAATTGAACATATTTTAACAGGGAATAAAAACTATCTTGACTTAACTATAAATCAACTCTTTGCATAACTATGATATCGTCTTGTTGTCGGTGAGTACGACTGCCTCGCTAACCTGAAAGTCCTGTGTTCGGTCCCATTTGTTGGCCGACAAAGGTCATCGGGATTTTCAGGCGTGGTTTCCTCATGTCAGTCGTGTAGGGCAGAGAGACAACGTATAGTTGTTCGGATAAGATGAAACCGAGGTGGTGTGTACACATAAAAGATCCCTTGGCAGTTACAGTAAGCCGTATGCCGCTATCCGGGTACATTTTCGAAGGAAAAATGTTAAAACAATTAGTATTAAGTGTATACATGTATTAAATCAAATTAAAATAAATGTTAACAAGTATATCGAAATCAGCATTTCGAAAAAATGTTACAAGATGTTAAATGTAAATGTTAAATGCATCAAATATATAAATGTTAACAAATGTTAAAACGTATAAATGTAACCGACGTGATCATTGCGCTAATAATAGCTTTATTCTAAAATCATTGTATAGATCTGCGATATTTTCGTATAGATATAGATGAAGGGGCGTGTTAATGTAGATTTAATGACAATGAATGGTATTACATTCCGTGACTAGTAATAATAGTCAAACTAACAGTAAATAACTCGAAATACCCTATTTCACTTTTTAATCCAACTAGAACTAACATCTGATGTCTTCTTTGCCCCTTAATAACATCTAAATGCTTCTATTAGAATTACTTGAATCTCGTATTGCACCCTTGGGGTAAGTGCTATTAGCTGCAGCATTAAGAGATGGAATTGACAAGAACGTACCGGAATACAAAACCGTTAAGAGAAATTGTAGCCTTTATCGTTAATTACATGGATGTTTGATCATACATATGTTGTTAGCTTCTATCACGAGATCTACCTCGGAAACTACAGTTTTTGATCTTTAATCTCAAGACTATTTGTAGCATTATCCCGGAAGAAAGGTCACTAAAAATTAACCCCGATTATTTCTCCCTTAATTCAAGTGTGATATATATAGTAAAATTTATACTTCAAATTACCTAAAATTGGTTAAATACAGTGTCTGATGTTTGATCTTCTTAAAGAAGAAATGTATAGCAGGAATAAAACATAAAAACCCACATTTTATTAAGACACTCTGTAGATGAAAAAACTCAAGAACAAATGGAAATTTAATATTAAGCACACACTGGCGATATTTTTCCGGAAACAAAACTATCTTTTATACCACAGTACGCGTTGCGATTTGTCGTAGACGATTCTTTTCTACCTAAATTATGATTTATATGATAGAATTTGATTAATATCATTCTACTGGTTTAGATTTTATGCTACGTCAATGAACTTGCATAGTTGCTTTTTTTTAGCTGGGAAGGCGGTCGAGTGATTAAAGTACTTCAGAAGTGAATTTCCAAATCTGTTGTTGAAGGTACTCTTGCTACAAACATCAAAGTCAGTTATCCTGGAGTGCGGACAGTGTAAATACAGACAAATCTAGGAAATCATCTGAAATCTCACAAACATGGGTTAAGTGGTAATAGATGATCGATAAACGGTACTTATTCTGTACATATTGATGCACGAAAAGTTCTTAGGCCCAAAATCCACCAAGTCAATGGATGCATTGAGATTCCTAAAACTGATTTCCAATGAGTGTTACGATGCTTAAAAGATATACGCAATATACCAACAGATTATTGTGTTATCTACCCCAACGGCAATGGAAGTTCTTGAACTTATCTTTGATATCTAGGTTCTCCTTTATGCTGTCCACGGAATCTACGCCTAAAGTTGTCTTTTAATACCACTTGAGTTTTACAACCGTCTGGAAAATTTCCTTTAACAAAGAAGCGAATGTCTTTTATGTTGTAAAACATTGAATATCCAATTTTGAGAGATAAGAACAACAGTGTCATGTCTTAAATGAACTTTTAAAGATTTTATTTAGTTTATAAGTAGAGTAATATCGAGACATCGTATAATATCAGTTGGTTGAAAGTGTGGGACTTCTACAGTTTCACGACACAATCCCTTGTCTACAGAATACAAAGAAAACTGAAAGGGCATATTACGTTTTTTTCTTGCAAAGACGAAGACGATACTAGACATCCTAATTGTATGATTTACTTTTTACTCTTTCAAGATAAATATTCTATTTAGCTTTTTTCTCGGATTCTAAGATATGGCTTCTTAACCTTAACCGTTCATGATTAGATCAGAAAAAAGAGACCCATGTAGGGTCTTCATAGACTGGAAATTCTGTAATTCTATATTGGAAGCCATTATTATTATGATCATACTTTGTCGGTCACCTTCTACTGGAGACAGGAGCGACCTGTATACGAACTTCTAGAACATATACATTTGATGTTATTATTGGAAGGCCCGGATTTTGGATTTGTTTGCTCCGGCTTTCTCTTGCGTTTATAAGTATAGCAATATTGAAATTAACATAGTTATTTCTGATTGGTGGTTACCTCTATTTCCACCTCCTTTGTCCAGGGAGCCGTGGTGTCTCACTGTGTAAAAGGTTTGATATCTAATTAGGGCGTATCGGGTTTCCGACGTTATTTACCCTGTTACTGGTGCAGGACAGGTGGCCTGGCAAGGGACAGAGTCTAGTCGTTTGGATAATACGACAAACCGACGTCTGTGTACACACTGGGATGTACATAACGCTTGACAGTAAACTGTCCCTTATAGAACAATACATGTCGTATGCCTGGTTCGTGCAGAAGAATCGAACATCAAAGTTCATTTAATTTCCTTTGTCTCGCGCTAGTAACATTTAAGACACAGAACTCTATCACTGAGGTACCCTTAAACTGGAAAAGTCATATTTTCGAACTACATTAATGTGCTGGAAATGTCATATTTTTGTGCTACATTAATGTTGACTAACCCACCGAAAACCAATTAAAGATGGACAAGAATATATGGATCAAACATGTAAACAACGAGATTACTACCCGCTGTGCACCCCCCTTTTTTCTTCAATTAATTTGATCAAGAAACACATGTATATTGTATATGAATGGTGTTATTATTTAAAACTTACCGTGTTGTTAATTGTGTCTGGTATGTTTTATTCTTTAACAGGTCTGGTGTTTTTCTTAACCAACTTGTAGACGTGAAGAACGTATTCTGCATGAATATGGATGAAGTTATAATGGTAGAGATTTGGAATAAAAGGAACATGTTTATTATATAGCTGATGACATATGGCAATAATTCTATATTTATTATGATCAATGAAGGTGATGAAAAACACCAGATGAAAAACGATTTTATAAAAAAAAAAGAAAAGGAAAAAACCCCAACACCATTAATGAGACAGGAATGTTTTATTAAATCCCAATACTAAAAACTGCATTTATAAAGAAAAATTGAATATTTTGTCTAATCTAGAGTTTGACGTCCTCCTTTGGTGCGGGGGTTGGGATGGCCTAGTGGTCTCGAGTGCCGCGCTTCGACCTCTACCTGGCCGGTCACCTCAAGTTTGCGGCTGTGGTTTCGAGCCCTGGTGTGAGCGTATGTGGCATGGAGATAGGGGCGCCTTCTCAACCTCGTGGGTTTCCTCCGGGCACTCCGGTTTCCTCCCACTGCTAAAGACCCCTACGCGCAAGCTAATTATTGAAATAAAAAATTAAAAACCATATGTTAGTCCCGAAATGACCTAGTTGTGTTGAGTGGACGTTAAACCCCATTTCTCTCTCTCTCTCCTCCTTTGGTGCACTGACCGGGATAACGATGATGGGCATATGTCATACAGTGTGCTATAGGACAAATTTTGACCACGCAGTTTCGTGTACATTTATTTTGAATTTCAACGGTCGAGGATTCTATATCATGCACATCAAACGTGTACATGGGATTTCTTCGATACTGAACCAGCACCCCTTCCGCTGAGTCATCGCGGCTGCATTGTTATTTTTACTATGTGCTATATTATTAGTCTTAGCATCGTGTACCCGATATCGCTGTATACGTTGGTGATTTTAGCACGTTTCCATTGCAAATTGTGTATTATTATTTACACTACGTATTGTCAATTTAAATTTATGGAGGCGGGACTGGGGCGGTGAAGGGTCTAATCGTACGGTCTGCCATTGGGTCAAATGGCGTGGTTTCGATCCCACGGCTATTCCCTCCCAATGCGAAATAAAACTGTACCATGTGTTAGCCCCGAAATGCCCTTAAGTGTGTCGTGTTGACGCTAAACTCCATTTCTCCCTCTCTGTATGCATAGGCGTTCTCGATGCATGAAAAACCTTGAACCACCCGAGTGGTACATAAAAAGCCCACCGACATAATTATGTAGGCCTAATAAGCGGTCAGCGGATATGCTGCTGTCTTGGAAATGTCTCCAAATGCAAGCCACGCGTGCTTTTCAGTTTTTATTTAGCCTGTGTGATGCCAAAAAGGAGTACGTTAAAACCTATTTCATTACATGTCCAAAGATGAAGTTTTTTTATACCTTACTTGCAATTCTGAAGGTGTTTTTCATCTTGAGTTTTGAAAACCCCTTTAGGCAAAATGGCACAATCTGTAATTTCAAATTAATTTAAAGATTTTTCGTCGGTTTGAACCACCTTGTAGATATTTGGAAAGTTAAGTAATTTGTTTGGTGATGGAATGTTCGCTTATTTGTGAGCATTGCAAACAAGAACAACGAATGAAAAAACATAAAAACTAAGTACAATATGATCGTATAGCATTCACTGACATATAAGCCGGAAAAAATGATTCCATAAAATATTTAAAATGGTTTAAAACAACGTAAACTGTATGTAAGTAATGCATTTGCCAAGCGATTAAGTATAGCAAAAATATGCATGTGTCAAAGACACATTTTATATGCAAAGAAATAAAATAAAATGAACAAGTATTGGTATATACAGCCATGTGCTATAATATGTTTTTGACAAGCTGTAAAATAATCGATAATCGCAGAGACCATTTTCATTATCACTTGGTGCGGTATACGTTTGTGACAATTTGAATCCCAGTAGAAATGGTAAATTTTGATTCTATCCAACACAGAAGTGTTAAAGCAGAAATGAAAGTGACAGGCGTGAGGGTTCGCGATCTAGCTTTTAGTTCGCCATTTAATTTGACGGGCATTTCCCTACTTTTTCGCTGATTTGTGTTTATGGCGCCACAGTATACACCCCGCCCCATCTTACACGTAGACAAATATTTGGAATCATAAACGTTAATAGAAATTTGACAAGTTTTATGTCGTTAAACAGTTTTAATTATGGTAAACCCGTTGTATCTAAGATTATTAACCGTTAGATAAATGTAATTTCAGAACTTGGGGAATTAATTTTAATTAACTTTAATGTTCAATAATACCTTGTTTTCAAACAGCGGAATAAATGTATTACACTTTACACTATTACCATCCATCATTTAAATTTTGGTCATAAATTTAGATTCTAACTTGAAACACCTGGATAAAAGTGATAGCTAACAGATATTAAAGTTATAACACGATAAATATTTTGATCATCATTTTGGTTCCGATTTTAGTCGAAAATAGGAAGTGTTCTTATTCCGCGTCACGCTTTAATTTTCATATTATTTAAAGATCTTAATAAAAATATCGTTGTGTGTATACAGTAAACGGATTGTTGGCGCAAAACAAAATAGCGATTTTATATTTTTGATTTATTTGAAACTATGAAGTTTTAACATGGAATAAATACACTATAACCTAGAGGCATTTACCTGTAATGTAGATCATCCGCCGATTCAAACTTGCGCCTCTTATAACCATGTTAAGCTGAAGTGACATCTAAAGATTTGAATAATAAGTATTTTTGTTTCAATATTCGTTAATAATGTCATAGAAACTATTCAAACTCCACATAAGCCCATTCAGCACAGACGTAATTTTGTTCTTTTTGATGGCATTTCCCAACTGGTTCAAAAAACCTGGTTTAAATCGGATGCACAAAGCTTGACTGCTGCCTTTTCTACTTCTGCCGACCAATTACGTCGTGCCTAATTCCTGCACATCCGCATAATATGTCACATTAAAGATAATATTCGGTAACTTTAAAGACGTTATTTTATTTGAGAAACCTGTGTAATATTATTGTGATTAATTATTCTAGCAACATGGTCGTACATATTCTATTATATCTAATTATACGATGCGCATTATTACCCGAAGGCACAAGAAGAAAATTACTTTGTTTCCGATTCTCCAGTCCCAAATTACTTTGGAAATACCACTATATAGATCCATTTATGTGCACGTCAAGGGAGTTCGACCTGCACCGATGTAGGGAATCTAGCGCCCTTGTCCCATGACTCCTTCACTTATTGAACGTATTCATGCGTCTGCAGTTTAAAGACAAACATTAATTGTTTTATCATTAACCTAGACTGATTGTACGTTTCTTTTGTCAAGTTTGAACATTGCAAAAGACGTCAAAATACAGAACTATTGATGACGTGTTTTATTACATGATGAAAAGAAACAATCTTGTAATATCGCGGAAAGACAAACTAAAGGGCAACAAAAAACACTTTTTTTAAATAAATTTTTCTACCCTCGAGGCCATATTTTACAGTTAGAATAATTGTTATTTTATTGATTCGATTTTTAGCTGAGAACAGTGTTGAAGGCTAAACTGAATCTCTGCTAAATATCCGGTGACCCTTACAGACAATTCAACTCCAGCTTAGCCACGGGTTCAGAAGGTTGACTTTGAAAATAAGTCCCACACAAAAGAAAAAATGGAGACAATGGGCACACGTGCATCCTAGTCTGGTAACTAATCAAAGATCATGAATTCATGCTTTGCAATCATTTATATGGATGCCACGTGGCTTCTCACGCCAAATAGTTCAAAGGTCAGAATATTGTCAATAATTCATTAAGGTCGCGGTCAGAGATTACAATTAAGCGTTGCACGTGCATGACGGTGCGCACCGTGCACGTAGTTGGCTCCTCCTGTATTCACAATGCTGTAACCATGTAAATATATTTGAAATATTGATTTCCGTTTCAGAATTTATAAATTTCGCCAAGGCACCAATCATTGAATGACGATGCGGCAGTTCGCAAGTAACTGCCTCCCTGGCTTTTCGCGATGCAGTGTACGTATATATATTTGAAATAATGATTTATTTTCCAGAATATATAAATTGTGGTTAACGAAGCCATTTACTTGGATTTTTCATTTAATCCATTAATATGTTTTGTAACAATTTTTGAAAAATAAACAGCTTATAAGTGAGTATATACTAATTAAAGAAGCAAAACTGAAATCGATTTAGTAAACCAACGTATTTGTTTAATTATCTATCATTATTTATTTTATTATTTGATTTTAAACAATATATGAATAGATGTCATCTAACAATCATTTCATCGAACACAATCACAAAAGATAGGTCAAACGTGTTTTCTTAAGAATGTCAATGACTACATAAATAACAGCCTGTACTAAGATAATAGAATAAGCAAAGAAGGCGGCGTTTATTTATTTTAATGCATTGTTCAGTAAAACCACCTTTTTTTTAACATGCCTGCTTTGTGCTTCCGTAGTTCTATGAATACCCAAGCAGATGTATCCAATGAATACGTTAACTTATTATTTCTCAGAAAAGCCGCTACACATAAAGCAGTTCCCGATAAGCGCCAGACATAATCGTGAGTTGGACATTTTATATGAGGGTACTTTGTTTCATTTTCAAAACCCTCAATACTGTGTGAAATTTGTGTGAAATTGGGATTTCACGACTTGCAAAGTTTCCAGGAATGACCAGCTTTTGTAAATCATCAATATGGCAAATGTTTAGAATGACCCCGTTCACGACCATTCGCTACTAAATTATTTATGTCCAGGCTTCAACAATATGTTTAGGAAGGATTCTGAATGAACCATAAAACAACAAAATCTTAAGAAATTTTCATCTGTTTTGTTTATTTTTCGATAGCGTAAATTTTATTGTTTTTCTTCTTCTTGATTGAGTGCATCCACCTAGAAAATCGCGTCTCCGCGTAAAGAGATTAAGTCTTAACGCCCTTGACCAATTTTGGCACCAGCACGGTACCATTGTGGTGAAAATAAGGTTCTGATGATAGGGGTGGCAGAGTCATTAATATATAATGCAATGTATAAGTCGTTCTTTGTTTAAATCTATTCTATACCATACTAAAAGCTCGATGCTTTGCCCTGTCCAACGTATTTTCACTCATCCCTGAAAGGGATCAGCTATTACTAACATTACTAGTTCCCTTTAATCTTTTGGAGTTTCTCTTTTATTTATAATTATAATGCACCATCCACAATTTGTAAGGATATAATATATATACTTTAGAATATGTTGTTTAAAATATCAGGGTATGGATGAGTTGTCAAAATATTCAAACCGCCATTTCCATTACAATATATACACGAAGCCGTGAATAGTGTATCAAATGTATATAGCTAGTTTATTTTCCCCTCCCATTGTGTAATTGATATATTTGATAGCATCTGAAATCAGTTTTACACAAGTCATTAAAGCGGTAAATGGCGATTGTCCGACTTGACTGAAACGAGACGAAAACCAATAATTCATCCATACGGTCTGTAATTGATCCGAAAACGTTGTAATCTATTGAGCTATTCCTATCAGTCGCTGAACAAGGGGGAAGCCTGGAGGCTGATCAAACGATCTTCGACTAGTCGTTAACAATTGTCTTAACATCATCTGTAACACCGATAAATGGAGTGGAAATTGTATTCTACACAGATTAACACGACGTGACTATTATTATACTCTGTGCCCAAATAAGTTATGATTGTAATACACGGGGCAGGATATGCTATTATTTCTTGAACAATGTGTTCAACTTCTCATCTATTTGATAAATCGCCGGTTGTACGTGACCAGGAGTAAGATCGCCTGTCCAAAATCGGGGTTTTCTCCAGATCCCCTGGTTTCCTCCAAATGCTTAAGACCCCTACACACAAGCGAGTTATTGGAATATAATTAACCCATATGTTAGTCCCGAAACTACCTACTTTGTGTAGAGTGGACGTTAAACCCCATCCCTCAAAAATTTGTAAGGAATCCCAGACTTCTACCACAGAGTTCATGAATACTATTTCTGGCAATACAGATGTAAGGTCTCAAATTAGTATATTTATGAAGATTTTTATGGGTTCTCTTTTAGCTCACCCAATTCTGGGGGTCACGGTGAATAAGTGGATATGGCGCTGGTTCGCTAGCCTGGAGGTCGGGTGTTGACCGAGAAAGTTCATCTCGATTTTCAGGCGTGATTCCCCCTTGTCAGTGATGCAGAAAGAGGACCTGACAAGGACAGTTGCCTAGTCGTTCGGATGGGACGAAAAACCGAGGTCCCATGTACACATTGGAGTGCACGTAAAAGATCCCTTGGCAGTTGGAATTCGATATAAGAGTAGGCCGTATAGCCGCTGCCCGAGCAAAATTTCCCTCATAGCACTGTATGGCGTATGCCCGTCTTCCATTGACCCATCTTAGGTGCAAAAGAGTAGGGCGTTAAACCCCATTTCATTTCATTTCATTCCATTTCTCACCCAATTCTATGGGTCCGTCCCTCCGTCCAAAATTGGTGTAAACTTTCTTCAGGTTAAAGGTTTTTGAATTATCTTTCAACGGTTATTGCTCCTTTGTACTCAGAGTTACCTATCATTTGTATGCCGAGTTATTGCCAATGACCCCGGAAACGTGAATGCCATCATTAAAAATGCTTCGTGGTGGCTGTATATTAGTTGACTCCCCACTCTCTTTTTGTAGTTGGTTTTACGGAACTAAAGGATGAAAACATTAGCAATATTTCATCGGAAGGTAAATTTATAGGCTCTAAGATCACCAATAAATAACTGTGTGTAGTTTTTTTAAAATGTCTGTGGTGCATAAATTATTGTTGAAAAATTCCCTTTAATTTGTTGGACTGGCGGACTAACTGTGATGAATATAGTAATTGTGACTATAAATCAACACTACAGAATAATATAAGGTTTCACAAGTCTACAGACTACTTGCTAGGGGAATGAGGTGCGACTTCGTGTTATTTTTTTAAGTCACGATTTATGCGTTTTTTTAAAAAAGAATAAACCAAGTTAAATGTATAAAACTAAACACTGAAAACAAATAACGTCTATCCCAATCCGACAAACAATAAAAATTACTGACCAAATTAAAGGTCGCAAATAAGATAATATAAACAGGAATACTGGAAAGTTCATGCATCATTGTTTATAGCAGTTGCCAATGCCATTACCAACTTAACCAAACCGAATAGCTTACAAATATACGTTTCGTCACAATTAATTTACTCATTTTTCACAACGCCCTTATTAATAACTGGTTTGATGGTTTACATGTATATTACGCTATCTTCAAGGCTACTAGAATTTGGAATGGTTTCGTTTTTGAGAACTGCTCCTGCGACCCTTACTCCTTTCTGAAAAAAGGCCCAAGGGTCTGCCAAATCGCGTTCGATTGACATCCAACTTAGCATATTTTGTTTTCGACGACTGTGCATCGACTGGCGGACTCAACAATGTCATGCCTTCAACTTGTATTTAAATCTGTACTAATGGCGTAAGTTGGCGACAAGTAATATTATGTCTCAAGTAGATTGTGTTTCCATGAAGAAATAATAGTGCAGATTTACTGTCATATTGGAACTGCTTAAAAGAAATTGAGTTTAACGTCCTACTGTTCTGTTCCGAGTTAATGAGGAGGGGCATACGCCCTGCAGTGTGCTATAAGGGAAATTTTGCCCGGATATCGACGTTACGGCCTACTCTTATATCGAATTCCAGCCGCTAATGGCTGTTTTATTTATACGGTTTTCCACCCGTCCGGGCGACTCATTTACAAGTTGACTGCAGATGACGTCATTCTGTTGTTAAATGACACCCAGATGAGTAAAACTCTTTGCTTGTCACCCGAATCTGGAAAAGTGACCCTGGACGTTGATTCGAGGCAATGAAACCCCCTTAGTCGTATGGCGCCATTTCCTATCCTGGAATTGATTTTAAATCACCAAGGGCCTTTATAACACAAAACTGCAAATTAGACAGTCTTATCTCCTCACCTATTAGTCTAGACTGACCAATATGATGCCAAGAGGGAAAATTACCGTATTGAAGCAAATACCAATAGTGAATAAGACACCATGATCTTAAAGATGTTAACAAAATAATAATGATAACACCTTAGGCGTTTACTAGGTAAGTGCAGCGAGGGAAACCGGAGGACCCGCATAAAACCCACGAGGATGGACAGTGTTCCGGCAATAGTACTCGAACCATGCCTGATGGTCGACAGTCAATCCCAATACGTGTTATTGAAATTTCATCTATCTATCCCAGGCCCAACATCATTATATTGATAGGCCTTTTTACAGCCTGGGTATTATGTAGCGTTGTTTCTGTGATTACTTCATGTTAAATAATCAAACTAAGTATATTAAGCTGTAAGAAATTTGATATTTTCCGAAAATGCAAACGACGCAAAAAAAAAAAGGACTCACGTGGTTCTAAAGTCGTTGTGGCAAATTAAACCTGACACATATGAATATATATAAAACAAAGAAAAAAGTATAATATCCTTTGCTTAGCTTATATACTTTGGGGAAATGACAGCATGAAAAAATCCATTGTCTTATCAGAGAACCAAAGCTGCTGTAGTTGCGACCTGTCAACACCCACGACACATTACATGCAAAAAAGCGGATATAAATTATACGGGTAGTTTCTTTCTCGGTAATATTAAAGATATTTTTCATTAAGAATCGGAACTATTGATTCAACAGGGATAATCGACTGAAAATGTTTTAAAATATCACGTGCAGTAAAAGGGGGTGGGGGACCTTCATTACACCGTCGATTAGTCACACCGGTTTAATATCATTTTTTTTTTTAAAAATCGGAAATTCAATAAATACATCACCAGACATTGATCTGTGAGCTTTCCATACGTTTTAATTATGTTGTTATCCAATTTTATTGGCTATACAATCACAAGTAATATAATTCATTATACTAACACAACCCAAATGTGGTTTAAGTGTCAAGAAAATGGTTGACAAGAAAATCCTCAAAGCCATAAACTGGAAAAATGACTACGATTTTTAGAAGTGAAAATTATCTTTTAACGACATGTTGTAAGAAATATATCACACTTCGAATATTAAAACGTTTAAAACTATCGATCGACATTTGCATTTTGCTGACGATATCTTATGTTTTTATTTCACGGCTGTATTATTTATTTAATATTTAATAAAGAAACAGAAAGGAAAATATCACCTTTCAGTTTGGAACCTATGAAATAATTTTACCCGGATGTTAGAGCATTTTCATTAGGCCCATTTTGTGATTCTTATAGAGATTTACAAGAGATCAAAATCACTTGATAAGGAGTGGGTTCGTATATGTGCACCATCGGGGGTATCGCCGTATCCTCTGGTTTTCTGTCACTACTAAAGATCCGAGGAAAACAAAATTAAACCATGTTGTGATATTGTAGTTGGGAGTTTTAAAAAATATGAATGCTCTATCTGTTGTATTTGCGATCTTTAAGTTTACTTGATTATTTTGTCCAGATTCCCAAACTCCTTAGTCATGCAAATAGCGAAACCTAACCATCTGCGTTTGTTTCTACAATACGAAATGTTGTCCAGTCTCTTGAGAATTGGAATCTGTAAAATTTAGAGAAATCATACAGGCTTTCATCGGACTAATCATAATAATTGGATCAGGTTTTCATTACGCTAGTAGCCAGAGGATTAACTTAATCCCCAGTGATTAATTACAGCTTTAAATTATTTTAAACCTTTTACAACCCCATTTGACCAATCTAATATACACCGTTAGGTCCCCGTTCAATTATCTATATGTAAAGCGCTATTTATTATTTATAATAATCTGACAATGCCTATAAATACACCGCATGTTAAATTTAAATAAATCAAAATGAGTTTGTATTGTTATAACGCTGAACATCAGTAAACATATTGGGCTACAGCATTGGAAAAATATAGTAAGCATTATTGGTTATAGCGTTGGAAAATGATCCTTAGTAAGTATATTGGCTATAGCGTTGCAAAAATGATCCTTGGTAAGCATATTGGTTACAACGATGGGAAAGGATGCTTAGTAAGCATATTGGTTATAACGTTGGAAAATGATCCTTAATAAGCAAAGTGGTTACAGCGTTGGAAAATGGTCATTAGTAGGCCTACGCATAATGGTTATAGCGTAGTAACCTACGTCTATTAGTAAACACATTGGTTATAGCGTTGCAAAATGATCCTTAGTAAGCACATTGGTTATACCGTCGCAAAAGGACCCTTAGTAAACACATTTTGTTATAGCATTGGAAAATAATCCCTTAGTAAAATCCCTTGATTAGAGCGTTGGAAAATAATCACTAGTAGGTCAATGCATATATATTTGATATGTCATTAAAAATGATCATTAGTAAGCACCGGCTCACAATTAACTAAGCTCGTTCATACCTTCCAGTCTGTATAAGCCTACATCAACTCAAACCAATCTTTGTCGGTAACGCAGAGTGGAATTAGTCTCAGGTTGTCGTGATTTACAGTTAATGCGGATGTATTATTCGACTTATCTCTTATGTAATTTTCACTCGGCTAATCTCGACAGATTCCGTAAACTACGTAAACTACATCTAGTCTCGGATGTATGACAGTAAGTGATATGTACCTACGCCCATACATTTGCGATGCGGCTACCGGTTTACTTTAACAGGAAAACTTGACGCTATTACACAAATTGGGAACCTATTCGGCTAGCGACCTATTCGACCGATCGAGATGCAACCTGTTCGTTGGAAACCTATTTAGAGTAAAGACAACAGTCTCTATTTATCAACCAATAAAATCCAACTTTATGTCTATCAAATGAAAGTAGTATATATTATTTTTTATCCATTCCTTCAGCTCAGAATAGAAGTGTAATTTCGTCATTATCTTACAGCTGGATCGGTCGAATAGGTCGCTAGCCAAATAGGTCGCCAACTTGTGTTTGGAATGGGCGCAGCCATGTTTCATCCGGGACCTTTAAAGTAGTTCCAATATGGCGGAATTCATCATACAGCCGAGTTTAGATTCCCGAAATCTTCCGAGGTTTGCCGAGTGATGTAATTTTGAGTGTAATTGTGACCGCATGATTAGCCAGGTAGATAAACCATGAACTTAGACTGGACAGAATTTACGATTTGTAAGGGTAAAGACCCGTGCACATTAAATCTCAAAATACGAAATTAAATTGCCGAAACGACAACGTAAAACCCCACTTACCAATTCCCTCTCTTTCTCTTCGACAATGCACCGCTAGGGCAGTCAGCGTAAGCTATTTTCTGTGACCATGCTATCAGATTGGCAATCCATAACATCGAACTTTAAATCGCCCGGGAAACAACCGGCTATAAAAACAGGTTTAGCACACAATTGAAATCATATCAAAATCGTGAAAGCAATAAAAATCGAGAACGAAATTTAATAAGCGTCTAATAGGCATAAAACCTTCCAGACATCTAGTAGTTGTATCTTATAGCTGGTTCAGGATCCAGCAGGATTTTTTAGGAATAAATCTTTGACACGATCTTTCTCGCTAGAATTATCAGTATATAACATTAATGTGTTCTGTCAACGAACATGATAGTCTAGTCCAATTATAAAACGAATCTAAATGCACCACAGCAGATCTATTTCATACATGGTTAAACACAATGCTTCAAAATAAGTTTTTACCGTGCTGTTACCATAATTGGAACGCCACCATTTTGTTAGATTCTTGAGCCGTGCAGATTACCCAGTCTTTTTTCTATCACGATACAATAAGCAGTGGCGACGCTAGCATTTCGCCTATAGGGGGAGGGGGGTCTTCCTCAGAAAATTTGCGACAATATCCAATCGAAATACACGATTTAGAGTATGTCCTGTATACGGAACGCATTCAACAGAAATGATAGATATATATATATATATATATATATATATATATATATATATAAATAAATAAGATGTTTGAAAAGAAAACAGACTACATATTTAAAGTTAGCGCTTTCAGTTCCGTCAGAACCTCTTCAGACTTTTTAATATATATATTATTTTTAGCGTTATTTAAGTAAAATAACAGTGTGGAGAAGCTGGTGCCACCTCTAACAACGTACATCCATGTTCAAACATTATATCGGATGTTGAATAGGACACTATATCCCAGTTTCCAGTATATTTTCTAAGAACCGCGTAAGATAACAGACATTTTTAATTAAAAACATCTAAATAATCCCCAAACAAGATTACAGGTCTTAAAATCGTTTGCTAAATTTGACATTTGGGGATCTTGTAATGGAAATAAGCAATTTACTCTCGTTTTGGTTCCGTGCATCATCAGTGTTGGCCGCGAAAAGTCAATGACACAACAGCTGTTTACTCGAGTCGTTGAAATGGGCGAAAAACCGAAGCCCCTTGTATACATTGTCCTGCACATAAGAAGATATCCATTGCCAGTTTGAATTCGATAGGCCGTAGAATCGCCGCCCGGGGAAAATTTTAATTTATATCACACTATATGTCGTAAGCCCACCTTCCTTAGTCGAGCCGGAGCAAAGCAGTAGGGCGTTAAACTCCATTTATTTATTTCATTTCCGTAGAAAAAAGGCGATGGATCAATATTTAGGAGTTTCCAGGTTCGATCCCGGTGTTTGGTGGCGCAAGTTTCTTGGGATTCTGTTTTAATTTGGTCTCCAGTTGTCATTGGTGCTGGACAGAGGATCTGACACGCAAAAGAAAATTCCCTGGCAGTTGAAATTCTCGAAACTTAAGCCGTTCGATCCCGAAAGTTCCTTACTATTTTGCATTTTGGCTTTCTCTTGGCATTGATGCTAAACGAGGGTTTGACATGCAAAAGAGAATACGTTGACAGTTAAAATTCAACAAAGCCTAGGCCAAACGTAAATAAGAAAGGAAGAGAACTCCAATTGAAGACCTTTCTTTAGGCCTGAAATGTTATATAAACTATTAATTAGACATTAATTAACTTATCCAGACCATATTCAACTCTCGGTGTCAATGCTAGCCTGTGATATTTATTGGATTATGATTTAATGTTTAAAAAGGCAATAGAAATTATGATTTTTGTCATACGACTTTAGTAATGATAATCGAGGCTAGGCGGAACTTTCATTCTCTTAATTTTCGGTTCACTGTGGATCAATTGGACTGAAATTATCAGCAAATTGCCTTTACATTATCTAGTTTTAAATCATTATAGCGAGAACTGCCAACTCGTTATCTATAATAATCTCCCATAATGCATCTTTAACAGTTCAAAGGACAACAATTCATATTTTAAAAATAAAATTGTACGGGCATTGAAATCCCCTACCCAATTACTTATAGCCGTTTTACATCTTTAATTTAGAATTGGTTAATATAAGGAATGGGGGCAGGTGCTATTTGAAATATCCAGAAAGAAATGGTATGGAAAGACCATCAAACCATTTCGGAAATTTATAAAAACAAAGCTTTCTTTAAAAAAAGAGTAGTTTAAATAAGAAAAGAGTATGGACACATGATCAAAGAACTATGAATTGACTACGGAGTATATAAAAGAATTATATCCGACGTCAAATCACGAAATTCTGACGTCTCAAAATTGGAAAAGTTTTTTTCAAGAGCCGGGAACCGTTCCCTCTATAGGTTGCATTGGCGGAGCGAGAAGAACCAGAAGATGAGATATTATTCTCGTCCAGAAAAGCGATATAAATCTAAATTGGGCTGCTATTATCACTGGTCTATACATAAATTAAAGTACTGGATCTCAGAACAATTGTTAACGTTAATAGTAAAATAATTGAAATAAAGAAACTTCTTAATATATGGAGTCAGAGCTGACTTGTAATCGTTTCTAATTCCCTGGTCGTTGCCAAAGCCAAATTTTTCAAAACGATTTAAAGAATAATGTTTAAATTCATTTGGAGGAAACAACAAACACATGAAAAGAGACTAAATAGCGATGGCGTACTATTGCATTCAATATCACGATCCATTTGATGGTCTTAAAGAGTTGATTCGGGGCTAGCCGTCTGAATAAAAGTAAAGCCCGATAAGTCTTAAGTTTAGTTTCAGATTTGATGTTTAGATAAGGATAGTTTTATACATATCAAGGTTTGAGTAGTTCGCATATCTAACTAATGTTTGTTGTTGTTTGACAAATTTTACAGTACCTAGTTTAGTTAAAAAATTATGAGCGTCAAATATAGCTCGAGTTAGATTTCAGCCAAAGCACCAGAGAGCCTTATTATGACTGATCCCGTGGTTTTTAATCAGATGTTCGAAGTAAGTTTCATCTTGTTTTCGAGATTCAGCTTTTACCATTATTCTATTACGTGTGAACTTGTAAATTTCTACATTTATGCTTTGAGTAGCCCCAAGATTTATAATTATGGCTTCATCCCCGTTTTTCAACCAGATTTAAAAAAGCGTTAGCTACTATGATTCATTCAGATTTCAATCTCAGATTTTGACACGGTTTATTTCGTCTGATCTTTAAAACCTGTTTATTTAGACATTCATAGTATGGGCAGCACAATTCATTTCTTTTGATATGACAGTCATCAAAACCACGCATGATAAGTATGTTGAAACTATTCATATCGAGTAGGAGTTGTTAGCATTATGGATGTGGTGATTTCTGTTATAAACATACATCCCACATTTCAATTTGAGCGAAAGCTTGTCATTAAATATTTATATCTTCTGTGTTTTTATACGTCGCATGATAACGCCGCTTATCTTAAATCAAAACTAATCGTATGTTATACACGATTTATTGGCTTTGCTACCGGTAAAAGCTGCATTATTCATCGTCATCTGTTTTCTGCGACACATTTATCATTCATACTTGTACACGACACTTGTTATATATAAATGGGCACTAGTTCTGGAATTCAGAAACTGATGGGATTATTATTTAAAGCAATAGCACCATCAAGGGAAGATTAGATTATAACTGTGGAATAATATAAAGAAATCAAATGATGTGAGAAAGGGAGAGAAATAGAATTTAACTGCCACTCGACACAAACCATGTCATTTATGGCGGGGGAAAGCGGCAAAAACCTAATGCTATGTAGAAATGTCTAATTCAAAACACACATGTAACATAATGCCATACCAAATACCTAAAACGTCTAATGCAAAAAACAAAATACAAGAAACCTCTAATACAAAATACCTCATACGTCTATTGCAAAAGACAAAATACAAGAAACCTCTAATACAAAATACATATAACCTCTTATGCACAATTGATTTTACAATCTGAAACATCTACCATAAGCATTAGATGACATATCTCGTTGTCATTACTTACATTTCTCCACTGAATTATCTTTATTTAGGTCAATGTCAAGGTCACCGAACACAACTTGGCGACCTATTCGGCTAGCGAGCTATTCGACCGGTCCAGCTGGCAACCTGTTCGTTGGCAACCTATTCAGAATTAAGACAACAGTCGCCCAAACTCATCTATTTCTAACAACCAATAAAATCCAACGTTACGTCTATCAAATGAAAGTAGAATAATATATATTTTTTTTATCAATTCCTTTAGCTCAGAATAGAGATGTAATTTCGCATTATCGTACAAAATTCTAGACATCCAACTAAATATTTTCCGAAAGGTAATTAAATAGGCTTTCTAAGTATTATCAGTAAAAATTGGCACATTCATATTAAAGGGGTGCACTCTCTTCCTAGACATGACCAATTTTTTAAAAATTTTAAAGGGAAAAACTGTTAATATCCCGTGTCAAAATTCGGACCATCGTACAAAATTCTGATGATCCAACTAAATGTATTCTAAAAGGTAATTGAATAAGCTTTCCATAGACCGGTATTTTTTTCGAAGTCCGAATTCGGACCATCGTACAAAATTTGGAGCATCCAGCTATATATATTCTGCAAGGTAATTGGATAAGCTTTCCAAATATCATTAGTAAAAGTTGGACTTCGAAAAAAATTCCGGTCTATCTTTACATATAGAATATTGAAAAATTGGCTATGTTCAGGTTGAGAGCGCACCCCTTTAATATGATTGTGCCAACTTTTACTAATGATATTTGGAAAGCTTATTCAGATACCTTTCCGAATTTATATAGCTGGATGGTCCGAATTTTGTACGATGGTCCGAATTTTGACTCGGAATATTACCGTTCTTTCAGTTTAGAATATTAAAAAAGTGGCGATGTTCAGGTTGAGAGCGCGCCCCTTTAATATGATTCTGCCAACTTTTACTATTAATATTTCGAAAGCTCATTCAGATACCTTTCCGAATTTATATACCTGGATGCTCAGAATTTTGTACGATGGTTCGAAATTCGGACTTAGAAAAAAATTCCGGTCTATCTTTACATATAGAATATTGAAAAATTGGCTATGTTCAGGTTGAGAGCGCGCCCCTTTAATATGATTGTGCCTACTTTTACTAATAATATTTAGAAAGCTTATTGAATTACCATTCAGAAAATATATAGCTGGATGCTCAGAATTTTGTACGATGGTCCGAATTTCGACTCGGAATATTACCCTTCTTTCATTTTAAAATATTGAAAAATTGGCTATGTTCAGGTTGAGAGCGTGCCCCTTTAATATGACTGTGCCAACTTTTACTAATAATATTTAGAAAGCTTATTCAATTACCTTTCAGAAGCTGGTTGCTAAGAATTTTGTACGATGGTCCGAATTTCGACTCGAAATATTACCGTTCTTTCACTTTAAAATATTGAAAAATTGGCTATGTTCAGGTTGAGAGCGCACCCCTTTAATATGACTGTGCCAACTTTTACTAATAATATTTGGAAAGCTTATTCAATTACCTTTTAGAATATATTTAGTTGGATCATCAGAATTCTGCCAACTTTTACTAATAATATTTGGAAAGCTTATTCAATTACCTTTTAGAATATATTTAGTTGGATCATCAGAATTCTGTACGATGGTCCGAATTTTGACACGGGATATTAACAGTTTTTCCCTTTAAATTTTTTAAAAAATTGGTCATGTGTAGGAAGAGAGTGCACCCCTTTAATATGAATGTGCCAATTTTTTACTGATAATACTTAGAAAGCCTATTTAATTACCTTTCGGAATATATTTAGTTGGATGTCTAGAATTTTGTACGATAATGCGAAATTACATCTCTATTCTGAGCTAAAGGAATTGATAAAAATAATATATTGTCTTAATTCTGAACAGGTTGCCAACGAACAGGTTGCCAGCTGGGTCGGTCGAATAGCTCGCTAGCCGAATAGGTCGCCAAGTTGTGTTCGGTGACCTTGACATTGACCTAAATAAAGATAATTCAGTGGAGAAATGTAAGTAATGACAACGAGATATGTCATCTAATGCTTGTGGTAGATTTTTCAGATTGTAAAATCAATTGTGCATAAGAGGTTATATGTATTTCGTATTAGAGGTTTCTTGTATTTTGTCTTTTGCAATAGACGTATGATGTATTTTGTATTAGAGGTTTCTTGTATTTTGTTTTTTGCATTAGACGTTTTAGATATTTGGTATGGCATTATGTTACATGTGTGTTTTGAATCAGACATTTCTACATAGCATTAGGTTTTTGCCGCTTTCCCCCGCCATAGTCATTTCGGGACTAACATATGGTTTAATTTTATTTCAATAATTCGCTTGTCAGTAGAAAACCCACGAGGTTGGACAGGCGACCCTATTCCTTGCCACGTGCCACCGAAGATTCGAAACCACGCCAGGTGACTCAATGGCAGGTCGCATGATACAGCACGCGCACGCTAACCATTCGCCCCCCCCCCCTAAATAATGTGAGCTATAACGTGATACAATATTGGTGTCAACCATTATTACATATGTGATAGAACTGGTTCAACTCATTACAAATATAATTTCAACGCCCAAATAATTGCTATGCTAGTATCTGTATTACTAGTTCTTTCAGTCTGTATATATATATTTAAGAATAACTCGTCACTTCCCGTTTCTTTAAATCTTCATTACTCATTTATCGTATCAATTAGCTCTGTGTTAAAAAATTATATCTGGAACGTTTTTAACTCATATGTGATAATGAATGGGTGCCACAAGTATTGTCCTTTAAAAACATTAATGGAGACGGACATACGCCATGCATTATCTAATTACCAACGTACGTATGTGGACAGAACATCGGTATTTCGTTATATCCAAACGATTATCCTTGCTATGCCCACAGGTGTTCCCCAACAAGAAATCTGCTTGAAAATATCGAGTCTATTAAAGTATATTGATTTCTCAACACCATTCGTTTGTTTGTCCACTTTTTGCACACATGACTTATTAATATAATCCAAAGCCCAAGAACCACGTTTGTGAATACATGTCTCAATAATAACTTATATAACATTGAAGGGCCAGAAAAAAGTCCGTTATAAGTAAAGTCCATTTCTTGCTTATTTCCTCTATATCGAGGGGGGGGGGTCGAGAAACAGTTGATGTTCTCATAAACCGTGTGCCCTTCAATGTTTCATATAAAATCTTTAATAAAATAAAGATTCACTAGGAATTGTTCATTGAACTGTCATATGGACGATGGATGCTGGATATATCTTTACAAACTAATTATTCAGCTAACGTGTTAATATCCAATGTGTCATGCATGTGTTATGTTTTCTGAAAACAAAATCTATCAATTTCAAAATATAAATACAGTGTTAGCTTACATGTACGTTTACAATATATTACCTGTCAGTTATTATTTAGAGATGTTTTGTCAAGAATCAACCGATTTCACTTGTAGCAGCACTACATCAAGATGATTATGGGTATAGCGTCTTGGCAATGGTTTCATATGCTATGTGATCGGACTAAGTCGTTTCTATTTGCATGATAATGGGAGTACCTTAGCTTCCGTCCCACACCCGAAGTACTAGGTACCTTTTTCTTGCCCCCCCCCCCAATACAGGCGACATTCCTGACTAGTGAGAACCTGGGTTGAAAAAAAACGCAATACCGATTGCGAGGCCAGTCCTCTTATACAATCCAGTTTAAAAAGTTATTCCGGTTATACTTAAGGTCGATCCATCAACATGAAGTGACATAAACAACCGAAAAGTATAACGACAAACATGTCAATTATACTGGTCACATTGATCAAGAACATGTGGCGGTGGCCGGTAACAGCATTGGAATATAAAGGAATGCTTTACTTTCTTTCGTGGAAAAATACTACACGGCGTTTGCTAATACTATTAGCAGTAGAAAAAACATACATGCATTTTGGTCAAAACCAAATGCTATCTTGCAATCGTTGTGTTGTATTATTTAAAAGGAATACAATTAAACGAAAGGTTCTAGATGTGAAGATGTATTCGTTAGTGTTGATAGAATAGTCCCATGTTCGTTGATACAAATATGTTTAACTGCGGGTAAAGTTGTGAAGAAGTGTCATGTATTCCTGGCCCAGAAACTTGAAGTTTAAATATTCAGTAGTTCGGAATTGATCAACAGTTTTGCTTAACGCAGTTACATAAGTCCACACTTACGCCTACGCCCTCTCCCTCTCACCTAACGAGTTGTACCACATAAACGGTTAAAGAGGTTGATCAAAAAGAATTAACTAGTTTTATTCACTAAACGATGGCAATTCCCCTTCAAGAGTAAATAAAGAGTAAAACAGCTTAGGGAAAATTTGAAGATGATTCGAAGCAGAATGCAACTGTACGGATGCTGATGAGGTGTCAACCATTATTATTGTTTTATTTTAAATGAATTACAATGGTGCAAGCTGTTCGAATTCGAGTTCAGATTAGAAAACCCGTCAAACGTTGTGTCAATTATCGACTCACGGCGTCTTACGTAGAATGATGTATAGTCTTTTCTGGTATGCAAATAAAACATTTATCAGAAAAACCACGAAGCCTGTTGAATGGGTAAATTGTCTTTATAACTTTCGTTTGATCCAAGTAATACTGACTGTTCAGGACTGCGCCAGATGCCTTTCTTGATTGACAACATAAAACAGTTAGGAAGGGAATTCTGGTTGAAAAACAAACTGTTTTAAGAAACCTTTCTGTTTAACTACAATTCCAAATGAAAGAAAAGATTTGGTTAGAAATTGAATTCTAAACCTAATTTAAAGTTCGTATAGATACGTTGTGTGAATTGAGTGTTTAGACTTTTAATAAGCCCCATCCATCTTCAGCCACAAGCAGCAGGACGAAGACCCCTAATAGAGACACGAAGTAGTCGAACATGGAAAACGAGCTCTCAGATTCCTTATTGATCAAAACTGCTTATCGGTGTTTTTGCTACTTGTGCATTTCACATCAACAATTAGTTGATATAAACGATAATTTGGCATTCTTCTCATCCACGCTGATTTAACCAACATTTATCAGACCAGTGACATTTGACGCCGGTGTTAGCACGGACACCCTTCGCCATTTTCTCAACTCTCGAGAGAAATCAGCAGATAGTAATGGAGTGTGTGCGCGGGATTGCAATGGCCGAGAGAATCTCATCGACTCCATCACCGCTGAAAACAGTAATAATAAAGACTACTATTGTTGTTGAGCACATAAGGGACTCACAAACCAACCATTGAAAGTACATCACAAATTTCGTAAAGGCTTTATGAATTGATATTGAAAACCTTTCAAATTGTCAAAGGTCTCATATTTCTGACGTTTGCGATGGTGATAAGCTCGCGGCTGTACAAAATTCTACTATGGGGACTTTAGTAATATTTTCATTGAGGAGCGAGTTCGACAGTGATTAGAAATTAAATACTATATCATGATTAAATACTCATATTACTAATTAAATTATTATTATGAAGAAAGAAACCATAGCTGGTTAAGTTGTGGTAGATCGACTAGAAACACAGATTGATTCTTATCTTGACACCCCATTTTACCGCAGGCTGAACATATTATCTAAAACAAAAAAAAAATCTCTCTCATTACAAAAAGTAAAACGAAAGAAGTGACACGATGTTAACGTCTGGCTGTCGGTCGTTGATACGGTAGGCTGCTTACACAGATTATTATCCCCTGTCCTAGGGATATGGACCAATAATACCAATTTTCCCCCCTAATTTCATAATAAATATCAGCTTTTTATAGTCCCTGATCACATTGTGAATGGTTAGATTTAATTTCCTGATTCCAGAGTTATTCATACATGGAGTATGTGAATGACGCCTCGAAACTGGACAATACTAGTTAAGACAAACCGAGATAATATGCACACTCATTACACCCAATAACAACCTATTTTTTTTAATAATAAATATATATGTATATATATAGGGGTCTATGAAGCCAATGTCTAAAACGCTACCCACAAAGCCGCAGCTGTGCGCAGGTTCATAAGAAAGAAGCAAGACAGCTTTACGACAGCCGATTGTTTTTCTGAAAACATAAGTTTATTTGATATAGGATTTAGCCGTAGGTAAAAGGAGGGATATATAAAAAACACGCGACCGGAAATTGTTCTAAACTATCTGACATTGATGGCGTCAAATCGTTTCTAGTACGTGTCGGTGATTCCTTGTAAATCTATGGAAGCATTAAATAGAATAACCTGCGGCCAATTTATCTTGGAATTAACTGACATGGAGAAAGGAATATTCCAATTGTAAGTGCGCCCCTTACAACATTTATGATAACTTTGGTGTTATATACAGGCCCAATAAATTAGTCAATGGCGTGTCCCTTTCTTCACTTTTGACTTCTTGCATGTCAGGTACCTGATCAACGTACAAACTGAAACAAACATGATGTCTATGCTTATTCAAACAAACGACAAAGAACACTTGTTGAAACGTCGTGCTATATCTGTATAAACCAGTGATTGTTTTCCATACTTAATGCTAAATGCCTCACAAGGATCATAAGCAATAATAATAATACGCGTTCTGGAAAGAGATGTACCTACCTTTAGGATGACGATGCTGAATTGTGTTGGGGTCAAAATTTACATTCCTAGAAAAAAAAAAAAAAAAAACACTGTTGTGGAACTGACCAAAGAGATAGTTTTCAAATTACATACTCAATTTAGTAACTGTAAACAAATTAACCGAAATCCTAATATGGCCTCTTCAACAAAACCCATCACTACAGCGACGGTTTGGTTCTAGATTGCAGAAGACGGAGCTACAGGGTAGGAGATGGTGTGTATGCGCGCGTGTTGGGGGTTGCGTTTACGGGTAATACACCCTCTATAAGTTGGTAATTGAAGAGAGAGGGAGAGAGAGATGGGGTTTAACGTTCACTCGACACAAACTAGGTCATTTAAGGACAACATTATGGTTTAATTTTATTTCAATAATTCGCTTGCGCGTAAGGGTCTTTAGCAGTGGGAGGAAACCGGAGTGCCACTAGGTTGAGAAGGCGCCTCTATGTCCATGCCACATACGCTCATACCAGGGATCGAAACCACAGCCGCACGCCAGAGGTGACCGGCCAGCTAGGGGTCGAAGCGCGGCAATCTAGACCACTAGGTTATCCCAACCCCCTTGAAAGAAGGTCGAAATAACACATTGCAGTGGAAAATTCCGAGCACTTTACAGAGAGTAGATAAAGCATAGTGAATTCAAAAAAACTGATATAATTGAATAATAATTTGTGAAATAAACATGCGTCATAATTGACCTCTAAGTAATACGCTTGAACTTATTTTTGAAGTGGTATTAAACTCACATTTGGCATTTACAGATTGTTGATGTATAACTTCACCAGTATGTGTTGGCTGAGAACATTGCTCGGGATTTTCCAGACTTGTTTGGCATTATAAGTGGTGCCGGGCGTGAGACCAAACAAGGAGAAGGCGTCTTGCTGTTCGGATGGGGCCATATACCAACTGAACTGGTTGCCGGGTTGGTAAACGTACTTTTTTAGTAGGAATTCGATGAGCAGTATGCGGAAACGCCGCTGTCTTGGCAAAAACAAAGAGCACACATAACACACTGCATAGCGTATTCCCGTCTTCGTTGTTCTATAAAAATACGATGTTAAATCTCATTTTTCTTCATTACATTTCCATAACTTGTGACAAGATCTATGGAAAATTGCCATCTGAATATAATTATTAGATGTTAAAAGCTGAGTTATAAAATAT
Organism: Patella caerulea; assembly: GCA_036850965.1. Lineage (NCBI taxonomy): Eukaryota > Metazoa > Mollusca > Gastropoda > Patellidae > Patella > Patella caerulea. The sequence goes on from JAZGQO010000011.1 coordinate 24,453,938, forward strand.
TAGAACTGAATTTATTTTCTAGTTTGGCACTGCATAACAAGTAGCATGCTCTTTTATGATTCTAAGCCTCCTTTTTTATAACTGTATTCAAATTAAAACGTCCCCCTGGATCAAACGACAATCGTAGAACGGATGTCGCTATGACATTACGACACATAAACAAACGAAACAAAACGTTTAATTTGCTATACCATATAATTGCGATAAATACATTTTATAGCGCTATATAATTATTATAAATACGTTTTGCAGATCTTAAATATAATTTGAAGCAGCAGCATTCATTTATTACAGTAATCTTCAAACTAAACAGAATTTGGTTGTTTTTATAACATTTGATGAGTCAGCCATCTTTGAACTGGTTACTTGATAAATGCCAAGCGCAAGAACTTTTTATTGGCGTAGAGTGCTCAAAGTGAAGGGTCGAATAAAGGACTATTTTACTCAATTATACACCCTAACTACTAGAGATTAGAAATAATGACAGCTTGTAAGTTCAACGTTGTCCATTTTCATTTCCTTTTAAAGAAATTCTAATGATTTAGATACCAAGGCTGCCATTTTGGTATTTGCTGCGAGGCAAGCAATATAACGAACCATCTGTCTGTTCAATATGGTGTCTGTCCATCCTGTGTTTATGGAAATTGTAGATAATGAGAGATTTGTCTCTGATCTCTAATACTATAAGATATAATATATAGCTACGAGCAAATAAGGCAATATCATAGTATATACCTATCATACGTTATTCAACTCCTCCCCTAAAATTACAGATTCTGTATTCTTTTATACAGTTCGAAAATATACAGCTAATCATATTTCTGGTGTATTAACAGATGTGTATTCTCAAATGCCTGGTTAAATGCATGTTTCACAATTTTTCAAATATATTTTTTTCAATTTCATTTAAATGTCCAATTTTTAATTGGAAACATAGAAATTGCCTGGGGAGCGGGGGGATTTAAACTTATGTTCTTTTGTTTTCCACTTAGACGTCCATCCGCATCCCCAAAAGGTTAAACTTTGAGTAAATCTAGTTAGAGTTGTCTGCTGTGTATTATCTGGTTCAGGGCAAAAGAAAGAACTAGATAATACACAGCAGAATGTGTCTTTCTTGTAGCGACCTCAATGGGCATACATTTTTACACCATACCTCTGAGGATCAATCCTGTAGCTGTGGTCATCGCTTTGAAGATTCCGAACATGTTTATATTTATTATATGTTTTAAAATACTTGTATGAAGAGAGGGGTGATATAGGCTTTGCCTGTATCCTGATCCTTTTTCACGAATTTCTGAAATAAAATATTGTTTACAACAAAAAAAGAGTTGTCGCTTCTAGCATATGGTATACAGGGATGGATTTCTCTCATAATATATGTTATTTCGGACAAAACCCCCCTCTTTTGTCTGATATCACTCAAAGTTTATGAGTAATACTCTTCATTGTGGATTGACAGAAACACACCAACGACGGGTTGGGATATGAGGATCATCAATGCAAACCATATAGTATCGACAACGAAACATTGTATGTACACATGAGTTACTTTCTCTTGGGATATCAAATTTGATCATTGGTGATAATATTATATTTCTCATGACTGACTGCATACGATTACATCATGTGTACCTACTTCAAGAATACACATGATGGCAAATGGCCGCCATTTAAAATACTACGCCCGCCTCTTAGAGACGATAACTTAACTCGCTATAAATTGTAAAAAAATTTACTTCGGCTAGAATTAAAAAACACCTAAGATTAACATTTGCTAAAAATTTCTAAAAAACAACCTAAATTTATGGAAATGGGGCCAAATCAAATCAGGCAAATTACATCAAATAGTCCATGTTAAACGTATAGCAAAAATTTTAAACTAACGCGAGCACGCGCGTTTCTAGACAACGCCATAGCGGGTCATAGCAACCAGTGAGTCTAAATTGGAAATCCCCAATGACGTAGATATTATAAATTGGAAAGCCGAGTCTGTCATACAATAAGTAGTACCGTCAGTAAACAAGATGGAAGCCATCTGCTATCGTGTTTGATCATGGAGTAGGCAAGCACAGGTGTGTCGTATGGACTGACTGGTGTCCTTCGAGACTTAACTCCAAGTGATTGACTTTGAAAAACTAACATAGTCTGTTCTGTATTAATTACATTGATTACCGGTGACTAACAAAGTGGCTTATTTATATGAGACATTTACCCCGGGAATATCGTTTCGATGAAGGGTACTATTGTGCAAAATGAGCAATGTGCAATCTTTATCTTTTTAAAAAATATTTATCCAGACGGCGGTTCTACGATCTACTCTCATTTCGCATATCTATGGGTGTGAACACCGTTGCGGTTGGAGTAGCTATAATGATACACCTCAAGCAGCAAAGACATGGCCGAGTTCACACCATACCTTGACTAGAACGTCGTCTTTACAAAAAAATAAAAATGAGAACTAAAAAAAACTTCATCCAAATGTGTCCTATTTTTTTATACTTTTCCAATTATTCGTCATTTGCTGCACGTAGCAAATTCCTTTACAAATCTTTAATGAAATATATAAATGCTATGATAGGTTTTTGACGATCTGACAGCGAGCTTTGAAATACTTTCTTCAATTGATTTTAGTATAAAAGAATTTAAAAAAAAAATGATAAGAAGCACTGGTAATTGATATATAGATCGAAGCACGTCGGTTAGCCTGACTTCACCCACGTCCTATCAGTAACTATAAAACGAAAGTAAATCAATTTCTCGCCAGAATAAAGCTTTTTGTGTCAAGCTTCTGTCAACTCTGTCTCTAAGATCACTAGAGGGGTTACGAGGATATCCGAAGAATCAATAAAACAAAATTTCGATGCCAAATCACATTAGATTTAGTTATATTGTGCATATGGAGTAGGCCAGCATGTTTTTTAATCACTGTAAATCACGAATACAAACATCATGCTTTTAGGTATAAAGCGATGCTCTGTTGGAAGTAAGGTGAACAGATTATAAAGTTTGTTTTGCATTTGGTACAGATTACTACAATTACAACGTTGACTATTGCGAAGTTGTTTGACACAGACTGCTAAGATAATAACAACTTTGACTACTGCGAAGAGCCTACATAATACATTTAGAATGACCCCTCTAGATTATCATAGACATGCAGGCGCGGATCCAGAGGGGGCGGTCCAGGGGGTCCGGACCCCCCCCCCCCTCTCAGACTTGAAAATTTTTTATGCGATTTTATTGGCGATTTAGACCTGTAAATTTGGAATTTACCTTCCGGAAATACGTCAGAATGAACCAAATTGAACCTAATTTACCAAATTAATCGGTTGAGCGCAATAAGTTAAGCAATTATCAAACCTAGACACCCCCCTGCAAAAAATCCTGGATCCGCGCCTGACATGCGGTCTCTTCGCGAAATGGAATCGGTTCATAGCTTTATTATAACTTTTCTGCTTAGTCAACTGTGAACACATAGTAATACTCTTCATACCTGAAAATTATGAACGCAGGCTAATGACGTCTAATTTTTGTGGTATCTCCATGTTGCTCAAAATTTACAAACAGTAAAGAGGTTATCCATCAATTTCTTAAAAAATTCGTGTGGATGAATGTAAACAAGCCAGCGATCACTTCATAGACACAATCAATCTCATTTGATGTAGGGATATGAACTATATTTTCAGTGATTCGAAATTCATCGATATTTTCGCCGCTATTCCGATAAATTATCACATAACAAGCCTTTAGAAATTCATAAGCGCATGTATAGCTTCGATCGATGCAATTTACCCCCACCCCCTTCAACCAATCCAAAGGTAAGATTGCCGATATCATTTGGTCTGCTAAAATGTTTTTTTCTCTTCATTAAATGTGGAAATTAAACGTTTTTTCCGTTGATAAATGAAAAAAAGGAAAATGTGTACAAAGGCCGAATAACCTTCATGACGATTGCCAAGTTTAAAAAGGTAATGTGTTGAACGACAAATGTTTTATTGACTAATGCTAATGACATTTATTCAAACTACTGAACTGAGGTGGTGTCCATAAAGAAGTTATAGTCACTTTCTGTCTCTAATTTTCTTTAAGAGGGAGAATATTTCTGTTTTATTATTATAATGTACAGAATTATACTCATAATATCACACTTTGAAAAAGTTGGCATCTGTTCCCAGACTTAATATAATATTAATCTCACTCTCTACAGACTTTTAGAATGATCACCGTGTCATTAATAAATGTTTTCTAAAATAAATAACATTTTCTAGTAATCTACATAAGACAAGTACAGCTATTATTGACGAAATGGACTTAAACAGGTTACTGTTTATCCTCTATAGACGACAGTTTAAAAGCTTTTCAATTTCCTTTACACGAAGACCCTGATGGAGTGGTAGTCTTCTTTTTAACCAATTTAACCATATATATGAAATGACATAAATCCCCGTGTATATTAAATATGGACGCTTTCAGACAGTTAAATATTTCCATTTGAATAAAATGACTCCAGGGTCTGACCAATGTTAAAACAATATTAAGAGCGAGGGTCGTTTCATTTGATATTAACGATATGGTAATTAAAACTATAGCTTGCGCTTAGCGTCTTTCATCATGCTTAGAAAATGGAGATTCCGGTAAGGAATCTGGAGTAATCCAAGTCCGTGTGACGCAGTCAACCTAGTACCGAAACAACGACACAAAAGATTACAACGACACAAAAGATTACGTCAAGTAGTTTGACCACTTAATTAGAATAACACTGTCACTTCAGAACTTTGTTGTGTACTTGAAAAGCTCTTTGAAACGTGACCCGAATATATTAGTAATTGTTCTTCCATAATTGTATGTAGTTTTCAAAGTTTTGGCAGATTTTTGCATCGTGAACGTATGCGTCGCTGAGTTGTGCTTTGTTCTATTACAGCATGATAGCAGAATATGTCTGCCACGATCACTATCGGTACTAGCCAAGTGCCTAGCCTACTATTTCCAGGGATAGACTCAACTGCAATTTTTGGTCTCACTAATGTAACATTTCAGAAAGTTTACACCCCTTTACCATAGAATCATTTACAAATTTGAAGGGTCCCACAGCTTCCAGACACAAGAAAAATATGAAAATTCCAAGAAAAAACCCCATCAAAAATAATGATTAAATTCCAGTCTTTATCATTGTTAAAGCCACATCAAATATACACCTTCGTGTAATATGTAACAGATAGATTCATAATCTATGATGTAACAATTGAGCGTCTAAAAGTAGCAAAAAGACAGTAAAAAGATGACAATGTTATACAGAACTTTTCCGTATGAACGCTGTTCGATACGTCCTGGCGTATCCATGTGCTGTATCACGTATGAGAAATACACATACATTGATGACGTCACACGTACAATTCATACGGATACACGATACGGACCAGGAATTTACGCTTGCCAATAGTCTCTATTGACTCCGCGATCGGGTACGTGAAGATACGTTCGGAAAAGTTTTGATGCCATCAACATGATAAGACCAGTTATGATCTCCACGATTATTCCGCCATTAAAACCACGATTTCAATCTTGGAGCGAATCGTGATAGTGGGAACCTAGAATTAGTTATAATGTATTGCTCTAACCCTCTTTGGGCGAGCAGAACCAATCTGGTTAAAATACAGATCTTTGTTTCCTTTCGTTTGTCTATGATTTCGATGGCCTCGATGAATAAAGGGTTTACCAAAACATACATAGGCTTTAAATTATTAGCGATATTATTGAGTTTTTCCTTTGTTTTATACTAGCAGGATAACATAAGTATTCCTCCTCTTTTCGATCTGCTGTCAGGTGTAATACTTGGCAAGGAGAAGCGCATAGTTGTCCGCGTGAGACCTAAAAACAAGGTTCCATGTAGACAATTGACAGCAAGTCAGTTTGAAATCGAAATAAAAGAATACCGCAGCGTCCTCACGGTATACTGCTTGTCGTATGCCCGTCTTCATTAATACATGTATATCGGTTTGCGCAGAAAAGTAAACGACAAGCACCATTTCATTTCATTTCCGCTTCTTTATAGAGTTTGCCAGTGGGCGCATTTTTCTTTTACTCCGCAATCTATCGTTTACATATCCGACTGTGTGGGACTAGATGCGCTTAAGTAACAGGTTAACAGAAATTATTCATTCATGAAATTATTTTCAAAAGAAACTTGCTTATTTCTAAATTTAAATAATTATTTTTCCCCACTTGCCAATTCGTGAAAGTGGCAACGTTTTGAAACCTTTATAATATTAGGTTGTTTCTGTGTAGATAATTGTCTGAGTTCATTTGCGTGGGACGTTAATTCATCATTTTAATTGAAAATACTCAGTCATGATGTTATTTGAAAAGAAACACGTATAGACGCCTTATTTTCAATGATTTCTCTCGATGTCCATTTGTTGGGGTTCAGTAGCATCTTTAGCAGTAATAACATGAATGTATCACGATATTCCTTGGACCTTTATGTTACAGCTGGAAATATGTCCTGTGTTAGCTATGAAAACTCTTCGAAACATCTCTCAAATAAATAAGTAATTGATCTACCGTAAGTAATAAACTTTATTGCCCGATCCAGTTTTAACTGGACTAGTGTTCTGTTGTCATGTTTATCAAGTCATTAAATTACATTTCACATTTGAATAAAACAATTTCATTAAGCAAGTCTTTGGCTATATTTCCCGTACCGTTCAATGTTTTTGGAAGACGCGGTAAATTTCCATGAAGTTTGATTTGCGTATGTTAAGCCACCCACACTACGTATACACAATTGTATGGCGAACAAGTTGAAACGTGTCACTAATTACCTCAGATGTGACCACATAATGCCAAATATAATAAAATTATGGAAACAATCAGAATTCGTGACTCTAATGCCAAACTCAATGGGAAGTTATCTATAACGTTTTCTTTTACCAAGTGTTTTACTTTCCATTATATCTGTGTTCAATACCAAGACATTAGACATAATATTATAAACTATTATATCATCTGCAATTGTTTCTTTCTTTTTTATCTGAATTGAATCATGATTCAGGACATTAGTCTTTAACGTTGGGAATACTCTATATAAAGAAACATCCGATACGTGCTGTTGGTAATATCGTCTATACATCTTTAAAGGATAATCAATTTAAAGAAGCTTTTTGTCCATCCAAGATAGATTTAGCATGTCTTCTAAATTCCACCACTCATAGCCAGTAATTCTTTTCCCATTACCTCGGGAAGTGATGTCACTACCTTGAAGATTAGAAAAGGAAACGAAGCGATGATTAACTTTAAAATACTGACAGAAACTGTGAGTGGAATACATTGAGTAAACAAAGAATTCTTATGTGTGTTACTCAATAAATATCAATATAAGATGGCTGACTAAACACCGTAGGTTTTTTCCAGATCATAATTGGCGATTACGGCGATTCTTTGAAGTCGTTGAGGAATAACAAGAAAGATCCTCTTTGTTTATCGACCAATTAGTAAAATGTCCTAAGACTGTTTTTGTTCTTTGCTCAACCTGTTGTGATTTGGCAGCGGGAGGAGGATTCATATAGCTTCGGTAGATTACATCAAGAGACGAGTGGTATGTAGGGGATTTGTTTTTCTTAACCCGAACGACACCTAGTCGATCAGGCAGTTCATCGTGAAATGACAACTGCTTCTTATAGCACGTCCGGGGAATTCAAGAAAAGGAAATCAAATATTGTGGCAATAACTGATTGAATCACAAGAGGATATTTTCGGACCGCCCTGAATATTTATATTATGTAAAACAGTTTTCTTGCTCTTCTTTACTTTAAGTGGTTGCGGAAATGTTGCAGTCGGGGTCTTTTTGTTCTATTATGATGTTTGTTTTATATTTTTAAGGTCGGCAGTTATTTGTCGGATGTACCAAGGAGGAGTAGAAAACACAAAAAAACTATAAAATGCTTTATTCCAAATTACTATACGAAGACAGAAAAATAAAATTGTATTGCAAATCGATATCAACACACTTCTAGATACCTAAATGTTTTCATGGTTGCTGTTTGTATTGAATATGAATGAAATAAGCCATTAGCAAAATCCTAAGTGGCTCAGAAAGGTCTTGAAATGAACAATAAACCAACAGCTTTACACATATCTTATCTGTAATAAATGTATTTGAATACATCTGTTTTATTGAACTGCAAACCACTTGAATAACATTGCTGCTTTGTCTTAGAGGAATATTATTAAAACCACTTGTTCGATTGTTCATATTATTCGAACAACAGAATCAAAATCAGGGAAATGTTATTGTGTCCATGAAGGTGAAATATGAAACAGCAAAATAATTAGTTGTATTATGATTAAAGTATGTTTAATCCACTATATTCAGATAATAACTATTATAAGTTCATATATGGGCATTTAAGATATGTAGTGAATCTAATGATGTATTTGCATTTTTGGTATCCCTAAATGGTCTTCACTACCAGTAGATTAATATGCGTTTCCGTAAATACATCAGTGAATTCTACATTTAAATACCTGTATAAGGGAAAGGATATGCATAGAGAATATGTTCGCAATTTGGTGTCCCCTTAGTTTTAATTCTCCATGAAATATATATCTTCTTCCTCAACTATTTCAGAGCCGCGGTGGCGCTTGATTTAGCAGGAGTAAGATCCAATTGGAGCTCATATACCCAGTAAAGTAAAACAAACAACAAATAAAACGAAATATACCAGAACACAACGGAACAAGCAATTATCAAGACAGAAATATACTGGATAACAATGAAAGAAAATCTATCAGAACACGTTACAACAAGTGTTAAACAAAGCAATATATATATATATTAGAAAATTAGAACAAGTAGCAAACAACTCAAAACATATGTGAACACAGTACAACAATAGCAAATAACACTAAGTAGTACAACACGTCACAGACAAAGCAAAATGTATATCAGAGAACGCACTCCAACAATTAACAAACAAAACAATTATATAAGAGAACACAGTACAACAAGTCGCAGAGACAACAAAATGTGTTAGAATATTGCATATAGAAAATTCTCAAGGAGGTTGGGATGGCCTGGTGGTCTAGAGTGCCGCGCTTCGACCTCTAGCTGGCCCGGTCACCTCTGGTTTACGACTGTGGTTTCGATCCCCGGTGTGAGCGTATATGGCTTCTCTACCTCGTGGGTTTCCTCCGGGCACCCCGGTTTCCTGGCACAGCAAAGACCCCGTGCGCTAAGATAATACAAAATGAAAAATAAGATTTTTCTGTTATATCATATTCGGTGGAAGCGGGGTTTAAACGCTAAGAACAACAAGAATTCTCAACCAATCCGTTCTTACATGCACAAACAAATAATGTTGAAAACAGAATAAGAAGAGCATAACAATTCACAAACTAAATACGCTAGTGGATACAGAACTCAAAAGAGTGGACACAGGTTTGGGCTGTTTCCAAATGAACATAAATTATTAAGAAAAATAATTATGAAGAAAAGTGATGGAAAGCACATGTTCTGTTAATCAAAGATGGAAATGACTAAAAGCATTGATTCCTTTGAGAATAATAACATCCCGATACCAAATTATATTTTTCCTTGGTCAAATCTCTGAAGACGTCGGACAGTCCAAAGGTCAACTAGTTACTGGAGGTCATGTGTTGTCCAGTGGTCATGGTAAATTATATATGTATGGAATAATTACGGGATATGATCATTAGGCTAATAATAGCACGCTACACGAACAAAGACAGAACATCCATTATTTAAAAAATTATCAGTAGTAGTAGTCAAAGAACCCGCGAGCGCGGAGACTCGGTGAGTAAGACGTTGGTTAGGATATGATCACTGGCTAATAATAGCACGCTTTAAGAACAGGAACAGATTATCCATTATTTGAAAATTAGTCGACGAACCGCGGAATCTCAGTTAATAAGACGTTGGTTCACTAACCCGCAGTTTCGATCACGTGTTCGATCACGAAGTTGGATTGAGAAAATGCAGAGAAAACAACAGGTTATCCTTCAGATAGTACGAAAAACCGAAGTACCATGGACACATTGACGTGCACGTAAAGGGGGAGAGAGAGAGAAATGGGGTTTAACGTCCACTCAACACAAACTAGGTCATTTCGGGACTAATGCACGTAAAGGAACCCATGAATTCGAAATAAAAGCAGGCTGTAGCACACTGCATGGCGTATTACCGTCTTCATTAACTTTCCGGCGCGGTACCCCTTGTCAGTGATGCAGTACAGAGGTCTAGTCGGTCGGATGGTACAAAAGCCCGAGGTAACATATACACATTGGCGTCCACGTAAAAGATTCCTTGGCATTTGAAATTCGACATAAGAGTAGGCCGTAATACCACTGTCTGGGCAAAATTTCCCCTCATAGCAGAAAAGTAGAACGTTAAACCCAATTTCATTTCATTTCCATTTAAAAAAAAAACATTTGTAAAAGGACTGAGGAGTTTAGCGTTCAATCGACAGAAAGATGACCATTTATGGATTAAAATATTGTCACTTTTATTTCAATAATTCCTTGCTTGTGGCTGTTGAGGGAAACCGGAGGACCAAGGCAAAACATGAGCAATCCTACCCTAAGTTATGGCCATCTAAATGTTCCATTACTGTACATGTAATAAAACTTCATTCAGCTGAAGAAAATTCAAACTAATTTTTCTATTAAAACGTCTAGATTGCTCTAAAAGAATACATTTCAGACCCATTTTATAGTAAATTTACATAATGAAAACTGGAGCATTGTGGCCTGAAATGTGAAGTGCAAGGCTATGATCAATCCTAATGTTCGAGACATAAAACAATCGATTTTTACCTCAAATACAAAGAGATAAAAATGCATATTCTGCGCCCCATCGATACATATTGTGTTCTTGTTCGTCTACGGTGCGGCGCTCTTTGGAAAAAAAACCTACGGTTATGCACTGCTAAGTCAATTGAAGTACGAGATTAGACATGAATGTCTCTTGGACAATTGCTCATCCATTGACATCGTGATCAGCTTATGTTCCATGGTATGCCCGTGCTTGTTTTAATTTATAAAAAATATTACATGTGGATTGCGACATCCTATTATAACTATGAATATCACGAACCTGAAACTAGATATTTTCACGCATTTATTATAGATTTCTGTAATGTGAGTGATGTTATAGACCAAGCCTGTTCACCAATATTTTGTGAATAAAGTATTGTTATAAATGCATTATTTTTAACACACGGCCGAGAATTGAATCTAGAGTTTTTCAAGCGTAGTTTTTCCCCTTGGCAGTAGTACATTAAACCGGTCGGAGACAAAACAGTAGGTCGTTAAACTACATTTCATTTCATTGAAGCACAATATCTTTTTTTTTTTAAAAAAAGGGAAATAGTTTCTTTCTATATATTCCAAGGAGGGTATTTATCTTAATGCACCTAAATGTCTTTTAGAGATATATTTAAGGCATTTATGTGCCAGATAATTATCGATACTTCTCGCATTACAACGAAAGCTGGGATAATGTTCATATTGGCTTCCGAAGCATTTACAATACTTGAAGATATGGGGAAATTCCTTTAGTAATCACACGGTTTAATACAAAACTCCCTTGTTACTCGCAGTGATGGCGCAATTCAATATGGCTGAAATTATATTGAAATGGAAAGTCTAATGGATTTTTTCATACCTTTTGTACGAAACAATTGCTAATGTGTATGTACTGTTATTATTAGATGTGATTCCATTTCTAAAGCTGAAAGGTGAGAAAGAAACAACTATAACAGATATGAGATTATAATTTTATCTTCCTGGTAGAGTTTTAAGCAATGGATGTTAGGCGCCTAACATACTCGAAAACCAAACATGAAAGGGGGGTTGGGATGGCCTAGTCGTCGTCTAACCCTGGCCAGTCACCTCTGGCTTGCGGCTGTGGTTTCTAGCCCTGGTGTGAGCGTATGTGGCATGGAGATAGGGACGCCTTCTCAACCTCGTGGGTTTCCTCCGTGCACTCCGATTTCCTCCCACTGCTAAAGACCCCTACGCGCAAGCGAATTATTGAAAAAAAAATGAAACCATATGTTAGTCCCAAAATGACCTGGTTTGTGTTAAGTGGACGTTAAACCCCATTTCTCTCTCTCTCTCCCAAACATGAAATATGGTCCAATGTCCTACTTTTTCTGGACCGACTGGGCGAACGAAGGCGGGCATACGCCAGTGCTATAGCTTATTCTTACTTCGAATCCATAACTGCCAAGAGGTTCACGGAACTTAGTTTTTCGCCCCATCCGAACGTCTAGACACTGTCCTTGTCACTCCCTGCGAATAATTTGATGTAGTTTTGTGTACAATTATTTTTTATAATAAGAGAGGTCGTAGCTGTGAGTTAAACTGTTTTAAATTGTATACCTTTGGCAGTTTACGTAAAATTAGATAATAGATTGAGGATCTGGTTAGCTTCGAAAGATTTTTTACGAAACAGACATATTGGTATGGTCGCTGTCCTGGCAAATAGATTAATATAGATGTGCCAACCTATATCATTTCTATCATTTGCAATGGTGTGGTAAAAAGTGGTAGCTAAAACCTGTGTAGTTTGGGGGAAGAGAGATCTATGGTTTTAAATAAGTTTATATGTGCCACAAATAACACATGATACATTTTTAGTTTATATTGAACGATGTAAATAAAACGCCGAAATGCGTAATAGGACGCTGGTTAAACATGCATTATACAAGAGCTAAATCTGCCCATTGCGAGTCTTTCTTTAGGCCTGAAATGTTTTCTAAAATATTAATTAGACATTAATTAATTGATTCAGGCCTTAATCAACTCTTGGTGGCTTCAGATTTCTCCGATATTAAATAGATTAAAACGGTTCAGCGAAACTTTGATTTAATCAAATATGGAGGAAAGAGACTTAGCTTCGATCACCCAGGTTGGTAGTTGAAATCATCGCACACGTCTGTCAAACCTTCTTTCGAACTATTATAACAAGAATGGCTAGTTCTTTATCTAAATCTTACATAATGTATCTTTATTCTATACCATGTACCATAACCATTTTACAACACGTATGCTGGCATTGCACATAACTATATATAAGTACAGAACAGATTTTATGTTTGGTCCTGAAAATACATTACTTGCCATTATTCATGTATTCATAACCAAATAATCAAATTTCAAAGTAAAAGTATTCTCACACTTCGCTTGTAAAGTCGCATTGTCTATTAAAGGAAATATCAAATAATTAGCTTACCCATTAAAAAAAATGAAATGAAATGGGGTTTAACGTCCCACTCTTTTGCACCTAACCTGGATTAATCGAAGACGGGGCATTTGTGGAAAAGAGCTGATGTGTGACTTTATCTAATAATCTGTAGCATATGGTAAAGATGCATGCATGTAATCTAGTTTCACCCCAGCTACAACTATGAATAAAACCAGGACAAAGAACAACAGGTCACCTGATAAATAACCTCTAAAACATCTCAACTGTTAAAAAATACCATAATCCAGACAATACCATTCCAGACCCATACAAATGAAAACCCACCACACAAAAAACATTTAAACTAATCTGTATTAGCTCAAAACCACGAATATAAACTCTCCAATTCAAAACGTTATTTAATAAAGACACTGGCACGGACCTTCATTCCCGCAATTACGACCCTGTTACATCGACATTATTAACTTCAATCCTAGCGTAGGTTATAACCATCTTAAATTCAATGTTCTCATATTTATCTCCACCATATTTATCATCTTAAACAAGGAAAGATGTGGTATATATTCATATTCCACAATTCATATATATATATATATATATATATATAAAAAAATGCATATTTCCACAAATCATATATAAAAAAAATAACAAAATGACCGACCACTCGTGTATTGCACGAACTGTTCCAGGGCTATTAAGTGTAATGTGCAATAATGATCACATCGTATGAAGAACATAACTATAAGTTTATTTTACAAAGTCAACTCCCAATTTATTTACAGATTTTAAAAGTTTGCTTTATCTTTCATTAAATGCCAATATTACATTATTATTAATAATGTTGTTTCTATAGAAACCATGAAATAGTCACTTTCAATACATATACATCTAAAAACTAATTTCCATTTCACACCTTTTATTCTCATGTCCATCCGGATGTATGTCATTAAAATAGGCCAACTGTTCGTTCTTCTGGGGTCTTATTCAAAAAGTCCCCCACGCGCAAGCGAATTGTTGAAATAAAATTAAACGTTAGTCCCGAAGTTTGTGTTCTGTGGACGTTCAACCCATCTGTCTGTCTGTCAGTCTCTGTATGTCTGTCTGTCTGTATGTCTGTCTCTCTCTTTCTCTCTCTCTTATTATAAAAAATAAACTAACATAATAAATCTAAGAATGCAGCTTCATCATTTGTCGAGAATTAAAGTTAGTCCCAGGATTGTAACTCCTAAATAATGAAAAGACTGCATCTTTAGTATATTTAAAGTTAAGATTTCGTGTATAACACCGCAGAACATAATTGTCCCCCCATATTTGTGCAAATGGATGGACTATTAAAATAGATTCGTTTGTCTGTCTGTCCGTCTGTTCGGCACATCTTTTTGATACAATAATTTTGTTTCTTATCGAAGCATATTAATCACATCAAACAAAAAGAAAGAAAAAAAAACACCGAAAAGGAAAAAAAAAAACACATTTTTGGTAAAAGATGTAAATACCGTCTAGGTAGTTTGAATATTTTTCCGAATCTATAATTTAAGCTCAAGAAATAATATTCGTTGTATGAAATAAGAAATCTGACAAAGATATTAAACTAAACTATCATATCCCTGACATTTCCAATTAATACCACAAACAATATAAAACACTTAAACTTCAATTCATATTATACGGATGACCACGTCACAATGTATATCTTTTAAATTGACATGTTATAAATAATATAATATATATCAGAATTTTAAAAAACCTGTAAGGATTTCTCAAAATGATTTTACAAAGAGAGAGAGAGAGAAATGGGTTTAACGTCCACTCAACACAAACTAGGTCATTTCGGGACTAACATATGGTTTAATTTTATTTCAATAATTCGCTTGCGGGTAGGGGTCTTTAGCAGTGGGAGGAAATCGGAATGTCCGGAGGAAACCCACGAGATTGAGAATGCGCCCCTATCTCCATGCCACATACGCTCACACCAGGATGATTTTATACTTATATATCTATGTAAAACAATTTGATTGTAACATGAATTGAGAGAAGACAATTTAATCCTGTCATAGATGCATCATACCACCAGAATCGTTTCAAGTACTAATGGTGATCATATTCCCCGAAGATAAATAAATGATGAAACGTCTGAGATTTATTTTTCAGATTTCATTAAGCACCTTAGATATTAAGACAGGTATGATAATGAAATTGGTAAAATGATACACGTTTTGCTCAACTTGGGACATCCACAATACTATGTAATATAGAAATTACACGATTATACCAGTACCATCTTGGGACATCCACAATGCTATATAATATAGAAATTGTTTTAGAACGATTATACCAGATGTTGAGACACTATGCAATATAGAATTATGGTCATACATGATTATACCAGAACTTGTTACATCACACAATATTATATAATGTAGAACTATATTTATACAAAATTCTATATGTACCATCTTGGAATATCCATAAACAAAACCATTTAATATAATAATTTGTGTACACGATTATGCCAGTACTATTTCGGAACACGCACAATACAATTATACGGACACAGACGAAACAAGGGCGGAAGTTATTTTTAGTCTTTCTCTCCCTTTCCCTTTTTCCTCCTATTGCATGGCGAGTTTTGTTGAGTTTTTGGTGTAGAATCGAAGAAAAGGGTTTGAAAATACATTTTCTGCCAGGTTTTGGTGAGTATTCATGATTTTGAGGCGGAAGGATACAAGAGTTGTGAGGTTGGTTACGTTGAAAGGGGGGCCGAAAATTGCATGGTTAGCTCGCTCTACTTCCAGCTTGTCTATCTAAAGTTTTTCATGAAGAACCTCATACGTGCTTTTGGGGACGAGTCTGCCACATGTTGCTCCATCTGTGGCAGAAAGCGTTTTACCCAACGAATATTTGGGAAAAAGTTACAATCGGTCTAAAAAACGAGAATTAACATTAAAGTCAATGGGGCAATAATAAGTGATCTGTGGCCATACACTATTATATCAGTATTACCTTGGAACATAGACAATGCTATGTAATATAATATTTTTATACGCAATTATACCAGTACCCTCGACTATAAGTTCAATATGACGTGTCAATAGACGGAGACATCTCCTTGATAAATTCATGACACTAAAAGACCATTTTGATGCGGGGATGGACGAGACAGAAGGCCTTACACGTGCGTTATAAAACACGATGCATGAACTACGAAATCCATTTAATTTTTATTAAGAAAACAATACCAGAATATGTACATATCTGCTGCAATCGGTAATAACCAATACTATTGGAACGGACAGCTACCGGTCGACCGGAAATAGTTTCACATGACCTTGTCAGTGTCAGCTGCGAGTATGTCCTTAATCACCATTTGTTGACCAATTAAATCTTCGCTTACATTTACCTCTTGCTGCGCGAACCGCCATTTACATAGCCCAAGGGGCATCATTGTTTTGAATTGGGCATCTATTCATACATGTAAATAGGATTGGTATATTATTAGCACCATGCAGATGATCAACGCAGCAGGGTGAATCATCTCAAATCTGCATCATCTTCACCGATGGAACCATGTTGCCATGATGGTTTTAGTACATTTGCAGGAACAGCGTAATAAAGGGACATATCGCTGACGGATGATCGGAGTGTTAATATTCACGATAAACATGGGAAACATCGTACTTTTGTTCATTACCCGATCTGTGTTATTTAATCAAAAATGAAATTAAATCAAATGGGGCTTAACGTCCATTTAACCAACCGAGATAATTAATACGGGCATAGACCATGGCAGCCATTTTGTCCTAGCAATTAAAATGGTGCACGGCCTGCTACAATTTCAATTTCAAACTCTTAGAGGCTCTGTATTGCACTCTTTTCGCGTTTTCGTCCCATCCAAACAATGAGATGATTGTCCATTGCGGACCCAGTTACATGAGAAATCAACCAGGCTTTAAATCCTAAGGAAATTTCTCGTTCAGTATCGGTATCAAACCCCGGACCACCCACTTAGTAAACTATGCAGCGCCATGTATATCAATTCATCATAATTATAATGCAACAGATCATGGTAATATAACCTAGTCTTTTACAACGCATTATTTGATCCGAATGTCCACATGTAGTTCACAGACAAGTACCCTTCCCAAAGATGAACCCAAATTTATGATGTACATGTATTCAGAACCGCAAAAATACGTATTGTAACACTTAGTAGTATTATTCAAAGGATTGAATATTGATTCCATTTTGTCACGAAATTCAAGATTTAACAAAATTAATCATTTAATAATGATGAAATGTTGTTGAAATTGTCTCTCCAATTGCCACAAGGGACCACATCTGCTATCACACGTATCAAGAAGTTT
Source organism: Patella caerulea (assembly GCA_036850965.1). Lineage (NCBI taxonomy): Eukaryota > Metazoa > Mollusca > Gastropoda > Patellidae > Patella > Patella caerulea. The sequence continues at coordinate 24,471,527 of JAZGQO010000011.1, forward strand.
TTGAAAAATTAAAATATTAGCATAATTCATCTTGCCGTTTTCTAATCCCACAGCACCATACCTTCAACTAAGTTGAGCCAAATCCTATCCCCGGGCCTTTTTAAAGATGTTATTTCAGTTAATCATGTTATAACTTTTGCGGTGACCACAAGAACACATTGGCGCGAACGAAAAAAAAAAACCCAAAACAAACAAAAAACAACAAAGGTCGATTTGAATTATTTTTGAACCAGGGTAATTTAAAATGGTGCACGACACTGCTCTTTCCAGAACACCTGATATCACTTCTCTTCTTACTTTCAAATACGTATAATTATTGTCACAAAATTGTTTATGGTACAACGTTTTTATATACATCAATACTCCCCATTTCATGAAGAAGTTTAATGTTATCATCCCTCTCCGTCAAAGTTAAAGTCTTGGAGATTTTTGTTCAAACTTGCCGCGACTGGGGGAACTATATTGAAATTCAATGTCGCGGAAAGCTTTGTTACAGAGTTACTTTGCCTGACAACAAATCTTTGAGACTTTGTGAACGGAACCATGTGAACGATTTTGGCTTCTTTATATACATGTAGCTGTATGCTAGTATATTTTGATGCAACAATAATCTGAATGTTTCGTCTTGTTTGGCCAGCCAGTGTTTCGAATCGTGATACAATTGCCTACGTGTGTATGTTAGACTTGTTTGAATTTTTCAGTGTCTTTCTAAGAGATTGAACCTCTTGGCTGGCATTAATATCATCAAAGATGGGGGGATCTATGGTTACAAGAGTTTGGAATGTCGTTGGGGAATATCGCCAGTGGAAATGCCTGTATCTCGATTCTGTGTAGTTTCATGTTCTCACCGATTCCCAATGGAAACTTTTTCTTGCTTCTTTGCAAGCCATTAAACGCACAATTAGAAAAGCACTTATTGTTCGTCCATGTAGATACACCGTGCATATTAATAATCATTGTTTAGACATTTAGGGATTAAGGAATCCACGACATCAATTGGATGATTCTATACCAATGATAGGTAAAATATACAGCTATCAAGATTGCGACAAGATAATGCTCATCAAGAAATCAACCAAACGAGAAAAAGATCTAAACACGTCTGGAATAAAATTGGCAAACACGCGACTGTCTTGTTTCCGTAGACATACAGAAGTGTACTTGGATCACACGTTGCGTCATTATTTACGAGCTACTGATGAAAGCAAAGTACTTAGTGATTTTTTAGTGATCATTGATGTAATGAAATGTGACGTTTGCAAGAAAACAAGAACGTTACAATATTTAAAGTCTCAGTGAGACTTATCATAAAACGGCAGCTAGTCCCGCGTAACTGTTGATTGGGGTTCCGACAAGCTCCTAAATATCCTCAGAAGATCGCACCTAAGCGAAGAAAGTCGGCAGTTTTATTTGGCGTAGAAACACTAACCTTCCATTATGTGTAATATATTGTCACATCTGTGTCACAAAATCGATTACACAATACCATTAAGGTGAAAAATTTAAATTATTTATCACTCGTTCAATATGCTGCTGTGCTATCTCTTGTTTTTATTGTTGTGTCCAATACGCCAAGTTGAGAACGGTGTACATTATATGCTAATCCCCACTAGTAGATGAATATGATACTTGAAATACAAACAACAATACCACTGTACTTATTATCAAATAACGTTCATTGAATACAGAGTTGGCTGTCATCAGCGTAATTGATGTTCCAGCACATACTGAAAGGACTTTTCATAGTTGAATGCAATATTTAGTATTATTCCATTGATGTGAGATAACACATAATCCGGTAAGTTCAACCACAACTCCAACACAACAGAGAGATGTAAAATACATACCAAGATGAACTCCGCACAACTGCCATCAAATAGCATGTCTTAATGAAATGAAATTAAATAAAATATACTGTCTTGATTTTCTACACCACGAGATGGGCACACACCAGTTACGCCAGTCTACTCTTATAAGGAAATGAAATTAAATTTGGTTTAGCGTCCTACTCTTCTGCACCTAACCTGGGCTAATGGAAGACGGGAACTCTTATTAAACCTTTGCGTTTTGTCTAATCTGAACTAAATGACGCTTTCCCTTGCCTGCACTTGTGTTGTGCAACAACCCTCTGGATAAACGCCGGGATACAACATGGACATTCTGGTTAGTAAACCAGTGTCATACTCACCAAGCGACCACGTTTCCCAACAAGTCTTGAATGTCAGTTAAGGGTCTAATATAACCCATTAAAAAGATAACAGAGTCCGTGATTAATGAGATGTCAATAATTGGTGGGAATCTAATATTTTCAAATTCTAGATATGTTTATCAACCTTACTGGGAGTCCGGGAAAGAATCGAGTATATCCACCTGTACTGTAATGCAATATTTTGTTTCACGTGAATTGATATTTATGAATGACAGAAACATGTAAGGCAGTAAATTCAGTGACCGTTTATGACGGGGACTTAGGCGATGAAATAGTCACTTCTAGATTGATTAGGATATCGTAAACTGTAAAAATATTAAATACAGCGAGGTTAATCGTTGGAACTATGAAATATTCATCAAAACCATACATGGTAATACTGACCGCTAGATTTATTAGCCAATATGTGGGACAGGGTGTGAGTGTGAATGGTGTCGGGTATCATTGAATATCAACTTTATTGTTTGTCGCATTGAGAAAGACAAATCAAAACCATTTGATAAAGTTTATCTTGGATTTTTCCAAAAAGATTCATTATGGCCACACAAATAACTAGGAATTAGTTCCATAAAAGGACTTTGTATGATATCACTCGCCTTCCTTGGGCTTTGCTCGACAAGACCATGTATTATTACTATGATAGATCAGTTTTCATTTGAGGAATTCACAAATGTAACTTATCCTTTCTGCTAAGGGGGGGGGGGTGCCCAAGAGCTACGGGTATCATGCACGAAGCAGAGTATACTTAGTTTCTCTGTTATCATTTGCTGAAAACACTTTAAGTCTTATTGTGCAGCAATATTTATGGGTGCATCTTTCAGTGGACTGCTTCTGAGGTTTCTTTATTTACGCAGTTTCGTCGAAGGGCTTTACAAGGTATATCGTAGATTCAAGCTTGTGGAAAAAGTCTGCCTATTCTCAAGGGTTTCACCAGGCCAAGCGGTTTAATTTCGCAGCAGTCTAAAATCCCGTGCAGACGACGTAAATATACCTACACGGTGTGTGAGTATTAGGGAAAATCTTTAGATACATCGTGTTTTAATCCGACATTATCTGCCGTTGGTATTTTGGTTTTTGTCTTATTTAAAGGTTAAATAATTAATTTGTACGACAAATACAAATGACGACGACGACGAACGACTCATGTGAGTACATTTAAAAACAAAGACTGAAATCTATATACACATGCACAAGCCTTTGGCAAAAAGAATGTTACCTACTTTTATTGTGGCATGTATCATCTTGTTCAATTATGTCAGCCGAACAACCGGCATTGTATTTTCATTGGCACAACTACTGAAAAACGGAAATGCCAGAAGTCAAAAAAATAAAATTGAATATAAAATTGTAATCATAGTCTTTACAAATCATGGGAACTAATACACAATCTGGAATGTTTAAAGTGGTTAACTCGTGTTAGTTAAATTATAAGTATGCAACTCATATATAAAATAGCATCTGTTTTATGTACTACTAGTGTTCAGGGGGACTGCACTACACACAAACATAACTTAAAACAAAACTAGCGGACGTAGGACACACATTTTACACAGATACAATCCATTACTATTACATAATTAAATAGCCATTCGTCAGGAGCAAAATCTGCCTATTGCAGGTCTGTCTTGAGGCATTAAATGTTATATTAACTATTAATTAGCCAATTTTTTTTTACATGGCAACACCATAATCAACTCTTTAGGACGTAGGAGGGCTTCGATTTTAAGTAGATTAGAACGATGCGGCCATATAATGTTTTAATTCAAAAATGAAGAAATGAGGCTAAGTCTCGAATAATCAGTACGGTGATCACGATAATAAACGAACAAATGCACACATTTTGTCAAAACTACAAACAGTGATAACGTTGCTCAGAATACAGTAATTTGAATGAAATTTTTCAACAAGTTCATTTTGCATTATCTATTGTTGAACTTTTATAGCAAAAACGGCAGCTCTTTGTCTAAACCTCACATATTGCTTTTTGAGTTAGCGCGGGTATAATCGGTTTAAGAACATTCTAAAACACGCCATGAAAAAATACTCCTGTCAGTTTACACATCTTAATAATATAGAATAAGAATAAAACATTTAGATCATAAGTAGAAAAGCTGTCAAGATTCATGAATAAAAGCATCATTTTCATTTACCATATGAACATCATTGATCGTGTGAGTGCAATCATTCCCCTGATGATCATTGCCTACCAATCCACTGTGTAAAACATGTTAAGCCCTCGTCAGACCGGGATGGCGTACTTACTGCGCTGCTGCGACAGTACGGCGGCCAGAAATTGCATAAGATCGCCGGCAATCCGGAACACAACGCGAGAAAATGTCTCCAAAAAATGCATTAAGCTTGAAAAAATTCGCCTTCTGGCAGCTTTCCAGGTAAGATCGCAGAACCTTGGCGTTTGCTTTGGCGGCCATTGAGACCACGACATGATATCTGGTGTTTCCACCACGCTTTTACCACGCTGATGATGACCTTGACGCGCCCTGACACCATTTTCTGTCGCCATAGCACCGCAGTATAAGGACGCCACTCCGGCCTGACGTGGGGTATAGGCAGATAGATATATAAAAGCATCATTTTCATTTATCACGTGAACATCACTGATCTTGCGGTTGCGATCATTCTTCACCTGATCGTTACCTAACTATCCACTTTATATCAGTTATACTAACAACACCTATAATAAACCAACATGCTACCATGTCAATAAGGGTCCTGCACTAACCAAGTTATGGAAGGCAGGGTAACTACATGCAATGTGGTATGAGTGGGGAAGGCACTGGCTCGCTAGACTGGAGGTCGGGCGTTCGTTCCCTGTATTGGCCGATACATTTCATCTCGATTTTCCGGCGTGGTTTCCCCTTGTCAGTGATGCAGAACGGAGGGTCTTTTAAGGATAACTGTCTAGTTGTTCGGATGGGACAAAAAGCGAGGTCCCGTGTACACATTTGTGTGCACGTAAACGATCCCTTCGCATTTGGCATTCGATATAAGAGTAGGCCGTAGCGCCGCTGCCCTGGCAAAATCTCCCTCATAGCCCATATTAGGTGCAGAAGAGTAGGACGCTAAACCATATTTCATTTCATTTGATTCAATTCAAATATTTGTTACGAGTTTAGCCTCAAATCTTATCGGAACTAAATGTTTACACTAGTTGAATGCTGTTTTAAGAGAACGTGCAGATGATCCCCTTGCGTGTTGTTCAATCTGATTCAGTTTGTGGAATCCAATATTGTTTAAACTTTTGTTTTTGTACAACACGAAAAAAAACGGGAATTGCCCTTTCAAGCCATATCTAGACCGCATAGGAGTTGTCATATATATCTGCGTAAGTGTAGTTAATGCGAAAATGAAATAAAACTACTGCTGAAGAGACCGAATTGGATGTTTATTCATGTAGTGACAGCGATGATGATGATGACTAACTTTGATGATATTTAAAGCGAAGAGTAACTGCGTAATTTTCATTTTCAATGACTGTTTTACTCCAATAAATAATTAGCTTTGCTTTATATCTATATTTATAAGCAAATTACACAATTATAGATACGATTTAAATATGTTTGTTATTTGGCCTTTGATCAGATATTATCTGAATTAGGGAAAGGGGTTTTACATGGGCTAAGCCTGTTACCCAATCCCATTCAGTCAATCTGAATAAAAATATGTTGGTTTTTTTTTAACAAAAATATCCGAATTAGAGGTTTACAGCTACCATAGTAAAACTACTGTAGGGTCTAATTTGAAGGACATGTGGATTGTGGGTTTATATTTGATTGGCAACGATCACATGGTTTCAATACGATTTAGAATACTACTGAATACTGATAGATTATGATCTCCATTACTTCGTAACCATATTGCTGAACTAATGTCAAACGTATCTCCTGGCCCATCCCACCCTGTCCATAATATCTGGGTAAACACCCAACCATCGACCCCCAAAAGGCCTTGTCCCCCTCCCTTTTCCCCAATCCCATACCGCATCAGCGACCATCAACCACCCGAAATATTTGCAGGCATTTAACAGGGTGTTTTAGCCAATATTTAATTTTACGCCCACTTTAGAATTATTATAAACTACTGCATTTACCAGGGCCCGGTTCCTAGCAAATTAGGGGGGCTGTGATGGCCTAGTGGTCTAGAGTGCCGCGCTTCGACCTCTAGCTGACCGGTCACTTCTGGCTTGCGGCTGTGGTTTCGAGCCCTGGTGTGAGCGTATGTGGGTTTCATCCGGGCACTCCGGTGTCCTCCCACTGCTAAAGACCCCTACGCGCAAGCGAATCATTGAAATAAAAGTAAACCATGTTAGTCCCAAAATGACTTAGTTTGTGTTGAGTGGACGTTAAACACCATTTCTCTCTCTCTCTCTCCTAGAAAATTCTTAAAGTGAGCACAGAGTTATGCTTTACTTTTTCTTACGTATATAAGAATCTTAATAAAATGCAGTCTCTAGAAAATTCTCAAAGTCGTTCTTACGTAAGCACAAGTCAAGTACGAGTCTAAGCACATTGTGACTGGTAAAGTGAGACTATGGTGCTCATAAAACACACTCGGCAATCCTCAACAGTATGACAGTAAGTGATATGTACCTACGCCCATAAATTTGCAATGCGTTTACCGGTTTACTTTAACAGGAAAACTTGACATCGTGGGCGCAACCAAACACAAATTGGCGACCTATTCGGCTAGCGACCTATTCGACCGATCCAGCTGGTAACATGTTCGTTGGAAACCTATTCAGAATAAAGACAACAGTCGCCCAAAATTACCTTTCCGATTATATATAGCTGGATGCTCAGAATTCTGTACGATGGTCCGAATTTTGACTCGGAATATTACCGTTCTTTGACTTTAAAATGTTGAAAAAATGGCGACGTTTAGGATGAGAGAGCTAGTCTTTTATATGATTGTGCCAAGTGTTACTAATAATATTAAGAAAACTTATTCAATTACCTTTGAGAATATATATAGCGAAATCACACTTCTATTCTGAGCTAAAGGAATGGATAAAACATAATATATTCTACCTTCATTTGATAGACGTAACGCTGGATTTTATTTGTTGATAAAAATAGATGAGTTTAGGCGACTGCTGTCTTTATTCTGAATAGGTTGCCAACGAACAAGTTGCCAGCTGGATCGGTCGAATAGGTCGCTAGCCGAATAGGTCGCTAATTTGTATTTGGTATGGGCGCAACCATGTTTCATACGGGAGCTTTAAAGTATTTCCAATATGGCGGAATTCGTCATACAGCCGATTCTATAGATGTAGTTTCGGAATCTGTCCAGGCAGGCCGAGTGATAAAAACAGTTTTGGTATGCGAATTACGTCATAAATTTGACGTCTGCTTCCCCGGCAAATGGTCCATTTTAATGCATTCAACATGTCCCTTATACACATATGAAATGTGACGCAAGCTAAAAAAATAATAAAAAAAACGCAAGCCCCTGAAAAATTGCGGGAGCGCCTGATCTTAAAGTAGCTTGTGTGTTTGTGGTGTTTAATAATAACTGGTTTCAGGGCAGAAGCGAAATTTTCTATACCATACTTCTCGAGAATATGTTTCTAAAGAATTTTCTCTGCCTTTAAATGGTCTCCTACGCAAATAACGTAATTTTGTGCTTACACTCAACTCTATTTAAAATCTAAGCACATGGGCGTTCTTAAGAATTTTCTAGGAACACAAAATGCGATAAGTTTACTTAAATGCAAAGTGTACTTGAAATCTAAGCACAAGAACGTGCTTAAGAATTGTCTAGTAAATACAGTAGTTTATAATTTGCGGCGATTTTCATCATGCCTTAAATCATTTTATTGCACACATTTTGGTTTGAACTCTCGGGATTTATTGTTTGTTTTTTTTTTAAAAAAAAATCAGTCATGAATAAATAATTATATAAAAAAATACTGTTTCTAAATATAGACAATGCCTTAGTTTAGATCGAATGATAATGTAAGAAATAGTTATCCTGGTAGTTTTTTTACGTTTTTATTTCAATGCATAATTTTATATAAAAATTGATTTTTCAGAAGAAAAGTTGATAATGGTCTACAAACACACACTGAGATTCGAAGACAATAGTGACTGTAATCGTTTTGTTTTATTTCAATTGCTAATAAATAAATAATTTTATTTAAATAAGCTAATTTTTGCAAAGAATAGCTAATAGACACTATTTAGTTTATTTCTAAGAATTGTTTAAACTTATTCAGGTTATTAATGGATCTTTAGAGAAATATTGTTTGTACATTTTATTTACTAAATCAATGTATTTTTTGGATATTTTTTAATATTGTTCATAACGTGTTTTGTGTCGAGAAAATATATAAAACAAAAACAAAGATGTCATCTATGAATGCATATTCCATAGGTAATACGTGATTATTATGGAAATTTTAAATGCGTCTCTTTTAAAACTAAACACAAGTGGGATTATGTAACAGGGCAGCAGACAATGAGATTTTAAGTAGAATTTTTAAGATTTTATCTATAAATCATATTATATTACATCTTTAATGCCACATCCATCGTCGAATGACCAGCGTGTCCTTTATAGTATCACGCTTCGTATATGAAAATAGTCTAATTGAGGTGGTTTACAGGGGTAAATTTAGCATTGCGTGTTGGTTCACAATTCAAAACGAATTTCCATGGCTTCAGAGGTAAAAGTATTATGGGTGTCGACAAGTGTAACTATGATGAGAGTCCACATTCTGTCGCTCTTATATATTATCGGGTGGGTGGGGGGGGGGGCTTAGGGGTGTCGCGTTTGAGTTGTATCATAAGGTTTGTCATTGAGTCAACTGACAAGGAGTAGGGTTGCCTTCCAACCATGTGTATTTTCTCCGCCCCCCTCCCACTGCCTAAGACATCTTCCATACAAGCGAATAATTGAAATAAAATTGAACCATATTATGTTAGTTCCGAAATGACCAGGTTTGTGTCGAGAGGGTGTTAAATCCCATTTCTCCTCCAATATATAAATGTCTGTATGATTGGTCTAAATAATTCAAATAAACAAAATCGTGTTTGTCTAAATGAGACTGCATTCAACCATTCATGCGAGTTTCAATTTCAAATTCTGCGACTGTATATAGCACATGCTTATTAGATTCAATATGTGACCGGGTTTACGCAACTCATGAAATTTTGATGAAGATCATACATCACTCATTATTTGTTACCCTTGTAGCATAATGCTGATCACAATCATGATTTTTGTAGTTTATCGGTCCATGTGTATTTCTATATACATCATTTTACATACAAATAATTAAACACGTGTCATTGCGTATGATATATTGTACAATAGACATGATAATGGTCTATATATACGTATCACTGAATAATCTCAAAGATCTATACAATAAATATTCACTAATTATTTATAATCTAATATATGTGTATATGCTGATCAAGGATAAAAGTTTATTATCTCTCCTCCCCTGACAATTTGCGTTCATTCTACCATTGCTTTGCTCTGGGAAATAAAATGGAATTTATCCCACTCGTGCATAAGGAACAAGAATGTCTTACTTACTGTAGGGGTGGGGGTAGATGGTCGAATGGCTAGTACGTGAGCGGCGTACCATGAAGCCTTTCATTGGGTCAACTGGCGTGGTTTCGAATCCCCATTTGTACGTGACAAGGAGTAGGGTCGCCTGTCCATCCTCGTTGATTTTTTTCCGCGTCCCACCCCGCTAAAGCCACTTCGCGCAAACAAATAATTGAAATAAAATTAAACGATATTATGTTAGTCATGACCTAGTTTGTGTCGAGTGGACGTTAAACCTCGACCATTAGGCACTCTAGACCATTAGGCCATCCCAACCCCCGGAGTAGTATAAAATGACCAATAGTAAGTAGTCGTAGTATAGTATGTATTGGGGCATTAATTTTAATGGATTTGAGCGCAAAATAAGAAATCGCAATATAGTAGGGTCAAAGTATTTGAAAATAAATAGCCAAGCTAAAAAAATAATCAATTGCAAGAAAACGTTTTATGGTTGTTTCCTGTTTAGTATATGGTGATTATTGTTTAGACAACAACATATCACTAGTTGTCTGAAATTGAGCTACGGCAAAAAGTCTAAATATGGCGTCAAAGACAGATAAGAAAGCAAATTTAAATTGTCATCATTACAGGGCTGGAAACGATTCTTAACCAAGATTTAATGCAACACATATTCAAAGACTAACGACGTTTTTTTGTGCTATATTTAATTCATTGTCCTATGACAATGCAGGCTGACTTTATGATTCGTTAAAGTATACAAATATAAGTTCTGAATAATTCATAACAAAACCATGGAAGACAATGATGTGACTCATGGCCTTTGTTACATACGTATGGTTGGATAAAATTAACGAACTTTCCTCTAATTAAGCCCATTATCAATCTTAAGCTGTCTCATTCTTAACGCCTTCTTTCTTTTATATTCTTTCCTTTTAATTACATAAATAATAACTTAATAGAAAACTTTTTTGAACAAAATGAAAGAGCTGAAAGATGAAAGAAAAGACATTTCTGGCAACTCAAATATTTCTAATACATTATTTCATTTTTAATTTTTTTTTTTAATCCAGTTGTCGAAATCTCAAGTGTAATAAAACAGTTTGCTGTTGAAAGAAAGGTGCTGTTGGTTAAATTGCAAGTTCATTCAACAATTAAACACGGAACGAAGTAATGATTTATTTGGTTTTTTTTATGGCGACCATAACCTTTTACTACTCGATTGCAAACCTTTGCTAAATTACAATTTTATACAAAAGTTCAAAAAATATAAAGGAAATTAAGATAGAAAAAATAAAAGTGGTATTTCAGTAAATGACAGTGTCGCGTGTGGAGATATTTAAGCCCACAAATCTTAACGAAAAAAAAGTATCTTGGCAAAAAACAAAACACAACAATTATATCGATTTAAGAAAAAAACGTTTAATCTTATCAATAAAAAAACTTAGTGTTAAATTATGGCAACGTTCTTTGTAAGTAAAGTTCTCTAATACATACAAACAGTCCCTGTATTAAACTTCATCTATAACACAATGATTTAATGGGTTTGGAAAACGTGCCCTAAGACTCTTTTACTATCGAGGAAGTAAGTGTTTAGCAAACTCTATAATTGTTTTATGTCGGGATTCCTGGGAATCTTTGGTGCTTATCACTTGTAAACCGCCATCTCTTAATTCTTAATCGCAGATTCCATCATCAATCGTCAAACGGTTAATTTACTACATAATATATTTAGGTAAACGTATACAGAACATGAAGTTTTTAGAAAACATATTTCATCTTAGCTAGAGCTTTCACCCACTACGGGTAACATAAGACATTAAATATATACATGTTAATATATGTAAACAATGGGAATATGAATTTTGTTTCCTGCCGCAATAGAAAAACAAAGTCAAATATTTCTTCGGATCGCGCCATTTTATCAAGAATAGAAATAACTAGCTACACATATATATGTATGCAATGATTTTTCTTGATTATCATGTGTCAAACCTCGGCGTTGTTTATTAAATTTAGGAGCCGGACCCTGATGACCTGGATTTTTTTTAGCCGATCAGCATTTGCATTTTTCGAACAATATATGTTATTGACTCCGACATAATTATAGTGTCCACAGAATATGCCGAATGTTTCAAAATTCTCAATTCACCTTCGTCTTTCAAGTTGAACCATTTTTTGGACTGTTTTTCCTTTATTAGGAGATACAAATTGCACAATATTCTTTGAATAACTTTCAGTTTAAATATTTTGAAGTTCTATATACTATGTACTTGAAAACGGTAAAAGAATATTTGTCTATAAAAATTGTGTTGTGTTTTTTTTTTCTGTGGTATATTGCATGTTTTAAACGGACAATTATTCAAATCTGTGTGTTCCTAAACTTGTGAATTAGCTTGGGTTTATTCCGACCCCTTCCAAAATACGCATATAAACGTTTACAAGGTTAACGGAACATCTTAGATTTAGTCATTAATGTCTGTGTCTACCTTTACTAATGATGATCCTTTCAATCAAATCTCAGTGTCCGTTCCATAGTTTGTACATATTTCCCAACGGAAAATAACGTCTGACGTGCGGAAGCGGGGGTAGACGTATTATTTCCGGGAAAAAAGTGATATCCATTGACATGTCCTCGCGATGAAGTGCGCATGCTATTACGATCCTTTATCCTTTTGCGTTTTATAAAGTTATTTTATTGGTTAGGATATTTATAATAAAATCAGGGAGGTTTAATATTTACTAGTCATACACAAAGTCATTTCGGGTCATTCGAGGGGTGTTCAGCAGGAGGAGAAAACCAGGGGACCCTGAGTGTACTATAAAATAAAACGCAAAATCTTATTTTGATGTATTGACAGGGGAAACCGGGATAGAAAATCCCTCAAACTATGGCGTCGCCTGACTCGCTGTTGCATTGGGGATTATGCGCTATATTTTAGGCCAATTAATCGATCTGTTACCAATTCGGAGATGCATATCTTTATCATCAGCGATATTTAAAATGAAACACGACATAGCGGTACGGGTTGATTGATATACACACGACGGGGTGATCTACAATATCCCTCCATTACACAATCAGGCGGTAAATGGGACTATTTTAACATAATAGGTTTGTTTTTATTTTATTTCAGCATAATATTTTTATTTCTATTTTTATACTTCAGATAAACACAGTATGCAAAACGAATCCACCCACTTGTAGTTGACTTTTGTAAACGAATTGAAACTAAATTGGATTTAACGTGCTACTTGTCTGCAACAGTCATCCAGATTGTGTTCGTTATTGGTGAACATAATATTATACTAAATAATCGTAATTATCCGTATTAACAGCTCGGACAATATTTCGATTGGAGTGATCAACACCTGTTGAATTTCAGTGGAAATGAAATGGAATGGTTTTTCACGTCCTATTTTTATGCGCCGACTCGGCGAATGCAGTTCCATTTGAATTTTTTCGGTCGAACGCGTGCCTTTCTCAGTGGACCATCTACATGTAATACTACTGTGTAAGACGTATATTACCTGTATTTTATGAAATTAAAGGTATTAATTTTCGTGGTGAAAGAACATCCGGTTATTCAAGTGCTCGTCCACGCGACCACCCTAGTCGCTTGTAGAATTCTGTCTATAATATCGGAAATATTGTTAGCACTGGGAATTACAAATATTGAAATATTTATTCAGTGGAAAGCTATGACAGAGCCTCTGGCTGTAGAACAAAATACAGAGGTTGAAACATATAATGTTAGATGTGGAGGCAACCTGTATTGACTTCAATAAGCAGATTAACCACTTAGCGTTTTTACATATTGTGTTACTTGAGATGCTCCCTGGGTTTGCCATCCCGCATTTTGAAACCACTCCACAATACACAACAAAGATATTTAAACAACACGCACGAGGGTATGATATGAATCAGAAACCTACCCTTTAACCCATGGCGAAATATCAAAACTCGATGTTCAGCAATCGATGCATAACAAGCATGTCCAGTGGGTAATGTCAATCGTACGCGAACTGTTGGAGCTCTATAGACTTTTTTGACGAGCGTCGCCCCAAGAAATATAAGAACAAGAACTGCTTTCCTATATCCGGGGCAGACCATGCCCCTGTCGGCATACAATACAAATGTTTAAAACGTGTCCCATGATATAATATATACTCAAAAGTTGCTCTTTTGCTGGTGTGGGTGTGTGGGGGGCGGTGTCTGTTAATGAGTCAAGCGGCGTGGTTTCGATTTCCAGTTTGTAGCTGATATAAGGTCCCCTATCCCACTTTCTGGGTTTTCTGGGGGGCATCTTGCTTCCGCACACCTCTAAAGATCCCTACGCGCAAGCACATTATTGAAACAATTTTGAATCACGCTATAGTCCCGATATTCTCCCTGACATGTTTTCTAAATCTAGACCTCTCTCCTATCTGATTATTGAGCGACTGAACACAATGACAATTATTCATGATAGGCTAATATAGGACAAACGTTGATCAAATATTGTCACAAACGGAAGAAAAAAATCTTGATCGGCTCTACACAATAGCAAGGCGTTAATTAGCTAATGACAAGAATCTGTCTCCTCATATTCCCAAGTTCAATCAAGTAAGATTTCAGCTATAATCATCGCTCTGAATGATGCAAAGATAATACTTTGTAGGAGTAAGTTAAATATAGAATTTGTTAAATGGAAATAAAGCGCCTCGGTATAAATCAACTTATTGGTTTGAACAATCTTTTATTTCCAGTATGACATGGGTGTCTACAACACTGAAATAATAGATGTGAATATACCCGAAACTTATACAAATTCATATATCGTATCATTTGTCAATGAACGAAACGAATGCTTAAAACTCAACAAAACTAAATCAATAATGCTCTCGCTGGTTCCCATACCCAACATGGAAACAACAAGGTAACAAAAATGGACATGTAATTTTATATTTTGTATGAATATCGTAATTGTGAGAGTTTGACATTAAGCGATCAACAAATATGACATTTTTATATATTTTTTCTCGAAATCAGCATGAAACAATCGATTGCATAAGTTATGCACTATAACAAATAAGATCTTTTGTTGCCTCGATCCATATACTTTCATTCAGTTGAAACATTGAATGAATATAATCAATCTCCCTTCTACCATCATTGCTTGATCTCAGTGGTCACGGCTCTCGTGGTCAGCTATCTACATAAGAGTTGTGTCCCTTTATATAAGTAATAGATATACAATGTATTTATAATTTAACGATGAAGTATTACTTGATATCATACATGATTTATGTGTTAATTTCGATGAATCATGTCAGTTTATACTGCAGTTGCTAATTAATATTCATTTTTTTTATAACAAACAAAAATCTAAGTGATGCAATAATCATTCAATACTTGCAGTTAGTGTTTTAATACAGAGAGAGAGAGAGAGAGAAGGGGGGGGGGGGTAACGTCCACTCGACACAAACTAGGTCATTTCGTGACTAACATATGGTTCAGTTTTATTTTCAATAATTCACTTGCGCGTAGGTGTCTTTTTTTCTAACACTATTTTTTCAGTAAATAATTTACATAATATAAATATAATATATATAAATCTGGGATCTGAAAACGCAGGGGCTTATATAAATTCATCTAACTATTTACAACAATATAAATACAGTGTTTGGAATTATAATCATAAATTATATAACGGTTTAAATTACAAAGAAAAATGTATATTCTCAATGTTGCAATATTATACAGGACATATCGTAGTTTCAGTGCAAAGGGGGTTAATATACAGAAAGTAATGTATTGTAATATAATGTAGTGTAATGTAACGTGGTTAGCGAAGCAATTATTTGATGATGTTGATAGTAGTAGGGAGGTATGCGAACCCAAAATTATGGATGGGAGAGAGAGAAAGAGAAAGTTTGAAGTCTAATATCTAAAACGAGAAATGAAAAGCATCCGAGGGTAACAGGGCAATCAAAAGACGGTAGAAAAACGGTAGGTGTCTTTAGCAGTGTTGGAAAACCGGAGTAGCCGGATAATACCCACGAGGCTGGACAGGCGACCCTACTCCTTGCCACCTATGATACAGCGCGCGCACGCTAACCTTTCGGCCATCCAACCCCCCTTATTTTAATACAAAAGAGTTGAAAACAAAAATCTGTTGGTTTGTAAGCATGGTACTGGACAGGTGATGGTCTGGAAGCGAAAAGTGTCGCATTGTTCGAATGAGAAGCAAAACCCAGGCCAAAACGTGTACTCGTTGTACACGTAAAATAGTCCTCGGCAGATATAAGTCTATAAAGTTTTCATTGGCTCGTTTGGTTCTGCGAAGAAGTGCGTTAATTCCCATTTAATTTTATCACTGTTGGTTCAACGTATGAATAGGGTCAGTTTCTAATATATGCTATAACACATTCAGTATTAAACATAAAAACACCTTCTGATAAAATCTGATTTTGTCTGAATGATCAGTATGAAAGTTTGTTTTGGTTTATTTGTAAAAATTATCTCCTATGCGCTAAATAAAATCTTTACTGTAATTCGTGTAAAATATTCATTTGCAGGATTCACGTTGTTTTGCGATAAACGGCTATGAATATGAAACAAAGCGTGGTCAAGCACATTAAACAAATAAGACATCGATTTATGATCATAAAATTATAGCAGACCTTTGTTTGGTCAGACTATCATTATATTTATAATATCTTTCACACGTTTTCATGGCGCAAATAACGACTACTGGCCATTAAATAGGCGTTGGCCAGTTCCTGTGTTGGACAGATTTCTAGGGGATATAATTACAGGTTTTCAGTAGAGAATTTACTGGTCGGAAAATAATGATTGACGCTCCTTGTATTTATTCACTGATCTAGAACGGATTGCATGTTATGGTACTTTGGTACCAATATTATTTGTGCATAATGATCAATTATTTTTGTTTTTTATCTTTTTGCACCGAGTCATCGGTTCCAGAAGGTGGAACGGTGGACTATTTCACATGAGTAGTTATTAACGAATGTCTAGCAAATAACTTCCAACAATTTAATAGTAGTGTTAATAGAACCAAATAGACAATGAAAATCCTAGTCCCGGGCTTACACTATGTTTTAAAACATACACGCGATACACATATACGAATCTGTTTGTTCTTGATAAATAGAGGAATTTGTACAGGGAAATTATATAGGAAAGAAATTATCGGTTTTAGTCTGTAAGACTTGATGTATATCAAGGGGTTTTTGAAATCTGATAGTCTTTTAAAACGTGAATATTAGAACTTTTTTAAATGCATATTCAAATGTACTGTATATACAATTAATAATTTAAATATAAATATAAGTCTTCAGACAGTTATTTTCTTTTTTAAGTTATAAAAGTTTTTATTTAATGTGAACCAATTTAAAAATAAACCCTAGTCTATACATTAAAATGTGGTCCCTATGACAACCAGCTTCAGTATTTCATTGGCTATTAGATAAATAGCATTTATGTCTGGCCAGATAATGATACTAAAGCTTTGTTTATTTTAAAACTTTTAAAATCCAATTAAAATTGTTTGAAATAGACCCTCCTTATTTCTATCCGATTAACGTTCGGTCTATTAGACGGTGGGGTCGGCCAAGGTTAAACGCTTTATCCTATTATATCAAGCAAAGACGTTAACGAGATGACAATCACAAATCAAAACATGCAATAACCGGATTAAGAATTTAAGGTTTACAATAATATTTTCTGGTCTAGGATGGGCTATGAAATTACTAATACATTAGATTCGCAGGTGCTCGTACTGATGTACTGTTAATCTTTTGTTTAAAAGTATTTCGTCTCTCTTTATCCTAACGATGTGTAAATAAGGTCGCATACCTTTCTCACAGGACTTGTTGATAGAGTCAACATACATAATAAAACAGTGAAGATTTCAGATTGTGTTTAAATTCTCCCCGTGTTTTCTTTTCATTTTGCAAGAATTTCGTGAGGATGCTACACAATTTCTTGAATTTGGCTTGCGCCGTCAGATCAAGAAACTTAATTAAATGTGAAATTATGAAAGTACTTGAATCAATCTAATAGATTTGTAGTCGATAAAGATGTAGAATGACTGCATGGTTAAGGGTAGTTAACCAGCAAAGAAGCGTGTCCGATAATGTCAGCATACTGTTATAAGAGACACACAAGCCATAAACAGTTAATTAATAGACAAGATTAAAGCATTCATATTCTTCAAAGCTGAGCGAATAAAGGAGATAAGAACTGTTTTAATTAATCATTAAAATCGTGTTGAAACAAAGTCGCATTAACTTTAATACGCATCTTCCTACAACAAGATGTACTAATTTGTATTTAGATTATACTCAAATCCGTTATTCACGATTCAGCTGAAGCTGCATCCTTTTTGGGGTTTGCGATGATAGGCATCGTATTTTAAGCTGTTTTATCTCCAAAGGGAGATGAGATTTGTAGTTTACAAGAAGACAGAGTCCGCTCTGTATCTGCCTGTCGTCAAGAGAGCGACACGTATAGGCATGTATGCAAATTTACATCAACCGAAATGAATAATTCAATTAGGATTATGAGGATAAGTCGTTTCTGATAGGATTATAACTGATAAATAGATCATTAGGAATACCCGATTCGATTAATGATATTAGGCATTCAAATCCCTGATTAAACTCAATAGAAACAACGAAGTCGGGTTACCCCCCTTGAAATTAATTCCTTAACTATCGATACAAACAAACAAATGGGCCTAAAGAAATTGATTCCGTACAGGTGATAATATCTGCTTTGATATTTTGCAACTTTTTGGAATTGATCATAAAATTGTGTTCATTAATGGGCATGGAATTTTGATACGGTGGGTAAGGTGCTGGTCCACTAATCAGAGAACGTTCTGGTCCAATCCCGGTGTTGTCGGCGGGGATTGAAAGACTGGCAGGGAGGGACCTCAAGTTGTTCGGAAGTCCGATGTACACATGGGAAATGAACCCTTGACAGTTGGAATTCGATGAGAAGTACACAGAAAATGCCCCTCCCCCCAAAAAAAACATACAATACTGCATGGCGTATGCCCGTCTTCATTAACCTGTTTGGTATAGAATAGTAGGACGTTTGAATTTAAAGAAGAATTGCCGAACTAGTCCTTCATCGTTTTTTCGAGCTCTGCCTTAGTTTGCAATATCAAAATATGCATTATTATCAAAGAAATAAAAATAGGAAAACTAACTTAAAATTTTATAAAACGGATTTATTAATAACGTTAACACTGTGTATTTATGGCACCAAACACATGATGGAAATAATTAAATAATAAATATGAGTATGATAATAAAATAATGAAAGTATGAAAATATAATATCAAACGAATAATGAATATTTGATTTAAGCTATGTACATAATACTGCTGAGTATTTTTATGGAAGTACAAAAATTCATTAAGTAAATTTCATGTTCAAATCTGATAAAAATATCAGTATACTTAATGATTAAATAAATGCATCTTATATCAAATTAAAATAAGGAATGTTTCGAAAACATAAACGTTTCAGGCAAGATAAAACAACAAGTGGAAATGAGAGAACTTAAAAACAAGCCCTGGTTTATATTAGCAAAGGGGGACCCAACATAAATATTTCATTGGTTGTAAAATAGCATTTGCTTCTAGCTACAAAATACTTTAGATCCGTCTATTTTAAAATTTCAATACCCAATTAAACCTGTTTGAAATAGACCGACCATTCGTTCTACCCAATTATCTCTCGCTTTATTAGTCGATCGGGTTAGCCAGGTTACATGTTTTATCCCATTGTATCGAACAATATGGGAAATCCGCTACCAAAAGTAGAAAACAATCGAAACGTTTATCTTTCATTATTAGACATTTATCTATCTCTAATCTTAAAGGGTTGGACAAAGATTATGCAATAAAATACGAAAAGAAAAGCGAAAACGAAAGGCACAATCTCTGAAATACGCCTTGAAATAAATAACAGAATGGCGCAACATGTTTGATTTCAGCTAAATGTATTGACATTACGTTCTATAAAAGATATAATGAGAATAACCCTTTCAAACAAATCATCATGTTAAAATATCACGTAAGGCAAATATTTACAACATTCATTTGAGACAAAATGTAGCAATTAATGAATGATAATGACTGGTAATCGATGTTAATATCAATGAAATCGATTATTTAGAGGTGATTTTCTACATAGCAAACCACAATCACATTATTCCATAACACTATTTTACCGTTAGAAACAAAATCGGAATGTATTTGTTCACTGATCGCAGCACATAAACTTCGAGTTTTAAGCACATGCATTCTTTTAAACAGATGTTATCTTATTTTTGTCTTCTTAAGCACAATGGGCGTCCTCTATATCAGAGTTTATCGTATAACTACCCGATGTTGTAGAATACTGATCATCATCCATACTACACATACTACTATGACATAAAGAATTGTAACTTAAAGCTGGGAGAGGCTCCTCTCGAGAATGACCAGTAAAGGTATTCATAGAACTCCTGACCGGAGGATAAAAACTGTTCTGGAGCTGTACATTTTCTTTATGACTTCCTGGTTTTCTGAAAGCACTATGTCTTAAATTTGGTACAGTGTCGTTGGCATTATAATGATTATTGAAGGAGTTGGTTGTTTGAAGAGGTTTTCTGGTGAAGGAGTCGAGGAACTGCACCTGTGGTTTGCCATGTATTGGTGCTCTAGACACGTGGTATGATGCCTGGTAGTTCATCGGTTTAGTCGGCATTCGTGGAGGAATGACAGGGGGGACGTCGTCTTCTTGGTTAATATGATGTTGCCACATGACGGTAGAACCTGAAATACGCAATGTGGGATAATTTTAATACATGTATGTTTGGGTAGATTAAATAGGGTTTTTGAGCTTACAAAAGACAAATAATTATGATCGGTAAACTCTTTCAAAAGCACTTCTTAGTATTTAAATTGTATATGGAAATATAGTTACATTTTGTTGCTGAGCGAAGCTTTGGCTTGGAATTCCATGCCTTTATTTATCAACCATATGCTTAAATACAAGAACCGTCATATCAATTTTTAAACATGTTTATGTTGTTATTGTGTTTAAATGATACTTACCAGTTTCGGATAAACTGAAAGTAGGGTTCTCATCATCACTACAGCCTTTACCACTATCACTTCCGGTCGACTCTTCGGAAAATGTACTTTTGTTATCATGGTTATTCGACCGTCCATTAGCCTACAAAGATACATAACATATTATCAAATTAACTGTATTTTGGATTAAAGATTACAATTTTGAGATGGATAATCTTAACAGGAACAATTTTTACGAGTACCGCAGAAAAATTGTTAAGAGCCAAAATGATTATTCTGGCTCAATAAAGTTATTTGTATTCTGCTCTTTAGTTTAACTTTCGTTCAAGCTCCACCGGTAAATCGTTATTGCATCAAATGATCGGTTCGAAAGCATGATTGACTCATTAAAATCTGATTTCACAGTGGGCCATCGAGTACAGTTCACTTCAATTATGACATCATAGTTTACGATCAAATCTTCCGCTGGGATATTTGAGAAAGCTTCACTAAATTTCAGTACAATCAAATTGGCTCGGGGCTTCGATTGTATCTTTGATTTCAAATAATCATTAATGATATGGAGATTACGGGACATGACGTAATCGATTGATAATTATCCTTACCTTAGTAAAAGTAAACGAAACTCGTTTTCGTCTTTCTGGGGTATCCGAGTTGATATTTGAGTTGGTGAAAATGATGTTATTGTCGCCATTTTTAACTGGATGGAATTCTAAACCGGAATCGTTTGAATTTAGACTGGTGTTGGGAAGGGCTGAATCGGCCAGGGCTCTTTCTAAATCCTTTTCATCTTTAGCCATGTCATCTGCTTCACCGGCACTGTGGTTATTCCTATTGTCATTCCGTTTCATTCTTATAATAACTGTCACAATTATGATTGCTACTACAAATGTGACACCTGCTACTATGCCAGTAATGATGAGGTACAGCTGCCCATTAGCAAATGCCGGCTTAGGCACGACACCATTGGCATGTACAACTTCAATATTTAGGAATCCAACAGCTTCAAGTCTTATAGCACCCAGGTCTTTGACGCTGATTTTTAATTGATGGAACTTAAGATCAGTAGGTGCTATTTTTCGGAGAAGAATGATTTCACCTGATTTCGGAGACATCTCGAATAAATTTTTGTCGTTTCCCTCAAGAATGGCAAACACCAATTCACCATTTTCGCCCTCATCGACGTCATAGGCCATTATAGTGGCTACTCGAGTTCCTGACTCTACTTCCGAGGTAATTGTGATAGTATCGTTGTTGGCATTTGGGAAGGTAATCACAGGGGTGTGGTCGTTAGCATCCACAACACGAATCACAACACGTCCAGTTGTACTTTTAGGGATGTCACCTTTATCCTGAACAAGGACATTAAATTCATAAATAGTTTTCAATTCCCTATTTAGTTTGTTTTCTAGCCGAATTGTTCCATCTTCGTACACTATAAAAGGCACAAAGGGGTTGTTTTCAACAGCTGCGAAGGACAAGGTCGAATTTTTGCCCTCGTCAGCGTCGGTAGCCTTTAGTTTGCCGATGACGGTTCCTGGGTCAAGGGTTTCGATGGCTTTTATATTAAGGCTAGAGGGAAGGAAATGGGGACTGTTGTCATTTACATCTAGAATTCGGACCGTAACCGAAGCCGTACCACTAAGAGATGGATCCTGGCTATCTACTGCTTTCACGACAAAGGTAACGGATGAAACAATTTCCCTGTCAATATTAGAGTTCGTAGCGATTACCCCAGTTTCAGCATTCACTCTGAACATGGCACCTTCAGTTAAATCCATTGTGTAATAAAACTTGGAATTGTCACCTAAATCCCTATCTAAGGCTAAAACAGTACCAACAGTAACACCAAGTCCAACATTTTCTGTTATGTTCATTGAGTATTGTGATTGTAAGAACTGCGGTGCATTATCATTCATATCGGTAATAATAACAGCGAAACTTATAGAACTCGTTAGACTAGGTTGGCCGCCATCGTGACACGTAATGGTGACATTGTGTTTTGAAGTGGTCTCTCTGTCAAGTTCTTTGTTGATCAAAAGGGCGTACCCTTTACCGTCTAGTTTTTGTACACCAAAATAATCCTCTTCACAGACACAATTAACCTCTCCATTAGCATCCGGATCTCGGTCCTCAACTTTAATATGACCCACAAAGGTCCCGATCTTTGAGCCTTCCGACAAAAATATAGTTTCTGAATTCATTGTCGATGCTAAATTTAATTGTAATCGCGGGGGATTATTACCGACATCGATGATGTTAACAAAAAGAGTTGTTTGAGATACTTGGGGAGGATTACCATTGTCAGAAGCTTCAACTATTGTATCGTATGTTTTGCCTGATTCATATTGTAGGGGTGATTTTACCGTCAGTTCGCCTGTTCTTGTGTTAAGAGCAAACAGCTGTTCAAGTTTGCTGCTTCTTAAGGGACTAAAGCGGTATGATATGTTCGCATTTTCTCCAGAGTCCTTGTCGTCTGCTTCAAGTTTTCCAACTTTTGAGTCAACTGAAGTATTTTCGGACACGGTGACATTATACACAGTTTTAATGAACTTTGGGGCATTGTCATTTGCGTCTAGTACATTCACGTTTACAAGTAGCGTGCCGGTCCTTTGAGGAGATCCACCATCTTTGGCTAATAATAGGATGCTGTGAACTTGTTGCGATTCTCTGTCAAGAGGTGCTAACACAGACAAACTCGCATCTGTCGAGCCATCAAACTTTTTGATTAACTGAACCCCAAAGGTGGCATTTGGTTGCACTAAATCGTAAGACTGAACAGAGTTTTCGGGACTCATATCAGCATCAGAGGCACCTTTAATTCGATATGTGGTTCCAAGGACAACGGATTCCGGAATATCCACAGACAAGCTGGTGTTATTGAATTTAGGCTCGTTATCGTTGACGTCATCGATTTCAACTCGAACTGATAAAAGTCTTAGGAATGACGTTACGGTTGACTGAATAGTGACATCAAATGTGATATGACAAACGACCGAATCCTTGCACATTTTTTCTCTGTCGACTTTAGCTGTACTATACATCGCACCGGTCATACGATTGATGCTGAATAACGAGGTTACCCTGGCATTGTTCGGATTTAAAAATTTGTATTCCAAATAAGGAAACTCCTCTACTGCTACGTCCTGTCCGACTCCACTATCAACGGCGATATTGCCAATAAACACGCCTGGTTTCATTTCTTCTCTTAGGTTAAATACAATATCCGGATTCTGCGCTCGAACAGATACTAAACACACTAAACTAATTATTAACATCCCAATAACACACACGCCATCCATTTTGTTGACCGCCATATCTAAAATCACTTTCTGTTGAACTGTTTTTAACTATTCTACCATGACTTCAAAAACTGTTCTGAAATATAATAAAGATACAATATTCATCAGAACATATTCATATTTCTAAAAGCGATCGGTGGTCGGGGAACAGACTTCACCTTTTACCAATAATTAACTGTCGTCTGTTATTCCACTGTCCCAGGCGTGCTCTATAAAGAGGAAACATTGTGATTTATGACCTACCTATAAACGAATCTAGGAACCTTAATTTCCATTAAGAGCCCAAAACGGTTCCCTAGGGTCCAGAATAATAAGTGGCTTTTAATCCCGTAATGATGTTGGTTGAGCCGAGTGGTTCTCCAGTGGATAAATCTATGAATAGCTTATTACCTAACATCAAACATTTGTGGACACAGACACATAAAAGAAGATTTACTCCGTGTATTATCTGGTTAATAATGGACACGGGGGTTCAATATTGACTTTACTATGTTTGTAGTAAGAGTTTCGGGAAAAGTTTAATTTTGAATAAGGAGTTAAACCGCGACATGTTTGCTGATGGAATCGAATAACATTATGATTGATTTGATTCAATAAAATGGGTGGGGCTGACATGTCTTTCTTCAAACACTTTTCATCGCTTTGCCATTTTTGTCAAATGCATTCAAAGATGTCACATCACCGAGTTATTTATCAAAAGGTTCACGGAGTTTAATTCGCCTATATTTTTCTCAATGTTTCCCATTTATGTGCTCAATAGGAGTCATTTGTTGGTTTAAGATGGCTTTCACAAGCAGGCCATCCTTACAATCACTCAGGCCCACATTAATCGAATACTTATACTATGACTTATATTATTATACGAATCACCCGTCCTAGTAGGGTGAATACTACCAACTTAAATTTATTCAAATAGTTGACTTTAAATGAATTTCATTTATTGATCGCATTTCATATACATGTCAAGCATACAAAAAATATATATTATATAAATGAATATGGCGAGGATGTATTGAAATTCGACAGCTTTAGCCCCACTGATGTAAACGGTGCATATAAACACGTGAAATGGGGATTGGAATGTTCACGTGACTAAACAATTTTCGTCAAAATTCCGCACTAAAACAACGTCATATTACTGCAGTTGAAAACTTCAAGAAATAGTATAAACGAGATTGCATCTAAGACGATATATCTGAAACTTAGATTAGATTATAAAGCTAAGATATAGACATCTTCGGCGAATTTAATAACATTTATCAAATTTACTGAGCAATTTGTATAATATCACTATAATGCGATTGAAATAATCATATCTCCGGGGGAGGTCACGTCAGATGTGCGTAGAATGGTGTGTCCAGGAAGAACTCCACTGAGGATGGCTTGTGAATATCATTGCTACATTGTCACCATTGTGCGTCCATCCTTCTCCAACTTTATTGTCCACTTAAAGTGGCAAGAATGCGACTTTTATGAAGGAAAATTAGGGTTATTTCGCGTCGTTAAAGGTTACACCAGTAATGAAATCGTATCAGTAACTTCTATGAATTACTATTATATCTCCATGGCGCGTATGGCGCTTGTCACTTTAATTAACTTAGGACCGAAATGTTATTGAGATCAAGTTCTGATGAGAAACGGTAGAATGTAATTTTTGCAGATAACAAAAGGAAAAAGGTCCAAAATACATTGGTTACTTCACGTCTAGGTAAAATTTTATGAAAGTTTTAAACATGAAGTTATTTCACGTGACAAAGTAAGTTTCTTTGTGTGAGAGAGAGAGATAGTTCCGTCTTCATAATAGCACCCAGTCAAATTTTACAATATTGAATCAAGAAAAATTTTCTTTGAAAACACCCTAGCCAGGCATTTTTATCCTTTGTAATTGTGCTGTTTTAACGTAAGGTACACTCAAGTTCTCTAAATAGTTACATCTTTAGTATTAAATTCACCCAAGGAAATGTTTTCGTATGTTTTTGTACAGGGGAAATAATGACATGTCCGATACTATACAAAGGTAACTTTAGACGCTAGAGAGTAAAGAGAAACCGTTCATTAAATAAACCTTTTACAGTAACTTACGTTTAATTCTTAGTCCCCACAGTCAGCTGTCAATAATGGCGTCTACATCTGACATTAGCTATCAAGATCTCAAATATCGGAGCCTGTCGTACCTCAAGAAAAAATCTTAAACTGAATTTACGATTCACTTAGGTTTAATAGAGACTCAGACCCAGTGCTTCACATAATCCCCTAAACAATCGTCTTCATCTGAGTTACATTGTCTTTGTCACGCTCATAGGGTATAAAACTCCTCTTTGGTCCGTTATCAGTCATTAAAGGTATTTTAGATAATGACAATGTCGATTTTTTTGACAGTAAGATGCGAACTAATATAGACACATAAGTACAAGTATATATACAGCTCCTGCAACAGTTGCGGATTGTTTTGTGTTTGCAGCATGCCTGAATGTGACCTCCTATATATATTACGTGACATCGCGAAACCAGGGATGACAACAATGTGAAAACATCCCTCTAACTAAATACACTCCTGCAAATAGTGAATTCCTCTTGTAGTCAATAAACGTTAAATATCCGATAATCTTACTCAGGTCGACGAAAACATGGCTTTACTTATTTATAATCGACCTGTTGTATGTTGCCTAAGATAGAATATTTATAAATTTTCCTTTTTTATAGGTTGAAAATTGTTGAAATAACAATTAACGTATATTTTAAGCAATTCTCTTGGGACATATTTCGATATTGACACCTTTGAATTCATAAGTGAAAATGCCACGAGGTCATGATACCTTTTTGTTACACCTTTAATAGAGCCGTCAACACCTTAAGATTCTGTCGGCACCTTTAATAATTGGTGCACAATTAAATGATTAAAGCACATCATAGGTTAAACTTGAATAGTATGTCAATTTTTGAAAAAACAATACAAGCACATGCAATAATATATCTTTCGAAAAGGAACAGTGTACTATGCCACATACACACTATCCATAGGCATTATTGAATAGGTTGACAACTTGGACATGCTGTGTCGGCTATGGTCCTTTACGGAGCTAAATCGATGTGGACCCATCATATACCTTGTGAATTTCATCTGAAGAAATTTTAACCCAGTTTTTAGTGTTTTAAGGTTACGATATTGACCATTTGATTATTTTCTATGTACAACAAAACTAAATATACGATATATTGATTGACAAGCGCTTGTTATATCTATTGAAAATCTATATACAACTAATCAGAGATTCAAGAAGAGTATAACAAAATCAATTAACTGTGTATTTCAGTATTTACTTTAATATCATGGAAAAAGTCGAGTTCAAATTGACTATAAACTAGGTCGGTCCGAATTTCCATAGTTTCCAATGACACGACCCCTTCTTGTTTGTAATCTTAAAATTCATACAGTGAATAATAAGTAAAGTACATGAGCGTTACCGAAAACAATAACGACGCAAACTCATCATCGATCATTTAATTTTCGAACCTTTTTTCAGAACAATTTTCGTATTTTCTTTGTTGTTGTTTGTTGCTAACACGCATATTTCTTATTATTGCAAATGGTTTAATCACAAACTATACGTTGATGGGACTAGTTACCCATGATAATGAGTTGATTTTTCCTATTAACCATTCACAATTTCTGAACCCATTAATGCAATTCCTTCTCAAATTAAACATTAATGTCACGTGTGTGTATCAAGTGTCTCCTCTCCCGCTTTATACCATCTATTTCTGTTTGGAGAGAAAAAATGCTATGGAAATCTCTCAATTTCCTTTCGTTTCCCATGGGAAATAAATATAAAGTCAATTCCTTTAAATTCATCATGTCACATTTTGTGCTTTAATAATCGATTAAGATCCGTTTATAGTAGGCAAAATTGCTTTTTTTTGCATATCTATTTTACGCGAGAAATTCTATCATATTTTCATTTTTTCTCATTTGAAATAAAATAATGCCGTAAATTGACACGTTCCCATAAGAGAAGTATTGTATTATTGGAATTTGATAAATATTCAATGATTACATTTAGTTTGTCGTAAGCATGTTTTCATCAAAAAAAAAAAAAAAAAATGTTACAGTGAAATTTGATAAATGTACATGTATTATCATTACAGTTAGTTTGTCATAAGGTTGTATAGTTAACCTTTAAGCATGCTGTAATTGGCACGGAATGAAATTTAATACCAATTTTAATACAATGTCATGTATTAGGTCATATACAGATAAGTTTAATCATTAACGGATATGACGTAATCGGTGCTGACAAATGTCATTCTTGACATCGTGTGAATATTGACATATTTTATCAGTCGAATTTCTACTTGGAAATATGAGAAATAATAACTTAGTGACAATATGTTCTAGACTAAGCATAGTCTGCATCTTGTAAGCCTACACCTACCTACGATTTAAAATGTGTTGAAGATAGAACGTGGCGCAGTGCTTTTTTGTGATATTAATTTCCAATAAATCTAATTATTAGCGTTGCTTTATGATATTATCATGCGTAACTCAATTAACAGTTTGCGTCTTCGTATAAAGATAAGCAAAATGTCACAAACATTCTTTAGTCTAAATGAAATTACATGTAATGTCAACATGGTTGAGACAGTAAAAACATCCAAAAACTTACGACCATTATAACAAGTCTTGCCACAAAACAAGCTCTTTTATGAAGACCATCGATAGTTCTAAAAGATGCTACAGAACAGTGCGTCTGACAAATTAATTGTGGCAATCGATTGTCATTTAAGATACCAATACTCTCTGAGCAATTAGATGCACAATATAGAAGCCAACCACTGAAGATAATTGATAAAACGAAATATTCAGTTTCCTTACCTTTAAGTTAAGTTTCAATAGAATTGTAATATATCCGAGCTGTCAGTTAGTCTTGATTGAAAGTGAAATCTACTCCAAAGTGTTCGATATGTTATGTTATGTTGACGAATGACAGTGTAACCGGCTTTACGATATAAGTACTGTAACAGTAAATACCAAAGATAAACATCGCACTTGAAGGCACGAGACACTGGACACTCTCATCGACCAATCAGGAGCCAGCCACTATTAACCAGCCCAACACCTACGGCTACATTTACCTTGATAGCAGTTGATGACGTTGTGTGTTGGCTAGGACAATAAGTGCTCACTGAAGGGTGTAGCGTGGTCACCAACTTTGTTAAAAAGTCAAAAAGCAGGACCAATCCAATCACGTTATATTGGACCCCAAATTAAACATACATTTAGATATTAAATGTACAGATATTTCATTTGTAAATATATAAAAATCATTTTTATCCAATATCTAATTAAAATTTTATTCAGTTTCCGAAAAAGTGAAATAACAGTACTAGAGTTTCAAGCTATAATCAAATAAACTATAAGATTGATATAGCCTGCAACAGTCTTATTTTCGCAGTTTAAATGAAATTTTAACTTGAGAAAACTTATTTTCAGAAAAGCAAGTTATAACGAAAAGACTAAATGAAAATCAAAAATGTTTTTCCATTATAATCTGGAAAAGTTATTTCTTCCTTTTCGGTGTACATCTTTGGGAATTATCTTTTAAGAAATTCGTAATTTTTAATTCAATTAATCGCAATAGCCATTTTAATCTTGAAAATGAACATCGACTGTAGATAAACCTAATGTGTGTAAGTGCGGCTAAGGAGATTACAATGTTTAGAAAACTAATCGACGGGGAACAGCGGCGGGACTAATCGCGTTTTAGTAAATTTGGGTTTGTTATTTTTGGAGGTCAGGCCTTTGTATTCTTGTTTATGTATACAAGTGATTAAAATTTGCCCTTTTAAGTGATTTGCGAGCTATTTTAAGTGTGCAAATATAAAGTTTGCATTATTGATCTACAATACATAGGTGGGATATTTTTGGAAAACGGCACCCATCGTCTTTTCCCGTCTGGTGATTTTAAGACAGACATGCGACATGGAAAAACAATTTTGTTGAATCAACAACAACGTGTTGACAAACAAAAAGATAAAATTAAATTTACACAAATATTTTAAAGAGCAAATTCAACTTATAATGGACAGAATGAAAAAGTGGAATGGCTGAATGGTTGACATATATTATTAACTATTTATGTGGGGATTTAGATGTCTATGCCGGCAAATCCTGGGATTTAGAGTTTCTGCGACTACCAATTATGGAATCACTTACGATGACATTTCAATAATGGCGAATGTGTAACATGTCACATTTTAAGGAATGAAATAATCAGCATTGTCACCAAATGTTTTAATATTTTACAAGTTTTAATCCCAACACGGTCTTGTCAATAAACGAAACAATTCCCACACAACTCGTTTATTATTTTATGTGTGGATGTGATATGAGTGTCAAATGGGACAGAGGCGGCGATCTTGTCTACACGACATGAAATGAAATGGATCTTAACGTTTAATTGTAAGATGGGGATACGTTATGCAATGTACTAAGAGGGACATTTTGCCTGGACGACGGTCTTTCCACTTTTTCAACGAATTTTAACTGTCAGCATGTGTTTTTTATGTGCACGTTAACGTGTAGGCCTACGCGCATCACCCGAACAGCGATACATTGGTCTGTCCCTGCGTTCTCGCCATGTAAACATCGCCGAAAGATCTCGAGCAACACCGGGATCAAACCCAGGGCCTCCGGGTTAGTGAGTCAACGCCTTATCCATCACGCCTTATCTCCCGAGCAGCACGTTAAAGATCCTCGACAGTTGAAAATGAAAATCAGCGTAGGTCGCGGCGCAGCTGTTGGGGCAAAGTTTACCTCATATCACGCACATAATCAGGTGCGGATCCAGGATTTTTTGCAGGGGGGGGGTCTAGGTTTGATAATTGCTTAACTAATTGCGCTCAACCGATAATTTGGTAAATTAGATTCAATTTGGTTCATTCTGATGTATTTCCGGAAGGTAAATTCCAAAATAACAGGTCTAAATCGCCAATAAAATCGCATAAAAATTTTTTCAAGCCTAAGCAGGGGGGGTGGGGGGTCGGACCCCCTGGACCCCCCCCTCTGGATCCGCGCATACGGCATATGTTTATCATCCTTGCCAAGTTGGTGCAGAAAAATAAAACATTACAAACAATGTTGTTTCCGTTCATTTTATGTGAGATAAATCGCACCGGTTGAATGAAAAATAAATATAAATACATATTTCATCGATTTGTAGTTCGAGGGGCATTACGGTATGCAGTTCGTAGTGTATTTAAACAATGATGTCATTACCCCGGATCTGTAAACCTTTTGCTGGCTTGTAGCCGACATCAGGTCAAATGATATACATTTTAGAATAAAAGGAATAAATTGACAACATTAGAATTTATATTATATTATTGATGACTTTATGAAATTGTAATCGACAATGATAAATGAAGCTTTTATGGTCGCCATCCAATGTAATTAATTTGGCTTCGAATAGACGGGAGAGCAAATATCTTTAATATTTTTATTTCGATTATGTGATAAAAGCCTTTTACTTTTGCAAAAGGTATTTTTTTATTTATATTATCCGGATTAAGTTTTAATTAATTGGCAAAAATATTGAGATTCCGTTGTTAACAAAAATGAACAAACTATAACCCAAACTTATTTCATAGAAATACAAACAAAGTTATGAAATACAAAAACTAAGACATGGAATAATTACTCGCCCTGTCCTTGATCTTAACGTATAAAAAATAATTATGTTAGTACCGAAATTGCCTAGTTTGAAGGTTGGGCTCCAAACAAAAAATATGAAATAAAATAAAACCAAGTACGAACAATCCAAACCATTAGGCAAATTTCGAAGTCCTAAAAAAGTTATAGGCAAAATAGTTAGGCAAAGTAGTGTAATCAGCAAATGGACTGTTCGTCGTGGACGAAATACACAACAAACAGTGGTAACAGGTGTCCGGATAAGTAAGCTTACCCTGCCTGGCGCGCCACACCCGCCATCGCTGCATCCAAACTACTAAGCAAAATGTAGGTAAAATAACGTGATTGGCCAATGGATACAAAAAATGTGCAATGTGTAAAGTACCAGTCTTGCTCTTGATCTGGTTGTTGCCCTGCATATTATTTTTCATCGTTTTATTGCTTGTCTATAATACATGTATTTGACGTGCACAGTTGTTATACTGTACTTGTTTAAATCTGTTGAGAGAAACCCCTCGATATTATTTGTATTCGCACTTTCATAAGTGTGTGCTATAGTTTATTGCAATAATATCGATATGAATGTACAAAACGCATTCGAATTGCAGATTTTTTCCCTTCCTATCTGAAAAAAAGATCTGTATGATGTGTAATTAAATACATGTCAATAACACTTAAAGGGTTAATAAAATAGGCAAGGTAAATGTTGCGTGTATGAAATCTATCGGCATATCGGCGCCATCGATCAATTATCGTTTAGATCGCTGATCAAACTCAATTGTTAATCGATAAAATTATATCGGAAATGCCATGTTGGATGGTGTTGACACGTTTACTATTGCTAATTGAATAACATTAACTACACGGTTATCGTTGTACCTCATCTTAACACAGCCAATTTTAAATACATCGTAACAGACATGTCAATTATTAAAGCGTTAAAGATCTATCGATATTGGCTAAGTATATTTTTAATATTATTTAAGATTTTGACTGTTGACTTTAAATAATATCGACACAGACATGCCAGTTTGTAAGACCTCTTGACATTGTCTAATTATCATTCAAAGTTTATTTAAAATATAAATATTATAAGACAATAGCGTCTGTTTATTTATAACAATATCTCCAAGGCATGTCGACACCCTTTTTTAGATGGTACGATCGATACGATATGTCTGCTGTTTGATTGTTTTTGTGACTATTTTAAATATTAATTCAAAAATCCCATTATTCTCAGCTCAATTCACAGTCTTGTGTTTAGGATATACCCTGAGCGCATTTTTAATAATATCAGTGCAGACTTGTCAATATTTAAATTATAAACATAAGTTGTTAATACCGTGTTGAGATATGAGATAATACAAGGGTATAGACTGGTCTTTGCTAAAGGATTAATTCTGATCACCAGTTACAATACAGAATACTTTGAATAGGAATAAAAATGTCAAGTTATATACATAAAAATAATAGAGGGGGGGGGGGAATAAGAGGAAGAAGAAGAGAGAGAGGGACGAGGACATTTTGAGACTAACATGTATATTTTTAATCACTACTTCTACTTTACCTTGGCGCATGGATAGCGGTTTACAATTATTATCGAATGTAACCACTGTTACAATATTTAGTTATCTAGATATCATCCCCGGTGGAAGTGGACAGTTAAACCCCGGAAAAGAACGAACGAACAATATTTAGCAAGTTATATTGCCTGAGTTATCAAATGCATTTTGGCTATGTAACTTCGATAGGTTTTCAAATTGATGGTTGTTTGTTTAGTAACTCGACTGTGGAGGAAATATTTAATTAAAGCATATGAACCATTATACCCCAGTCATTAAGAATTTGAAGTTATTCAGAATTTAAATCTTTTATAGAGTTACACGATTATTTGTTCTCGGGGATAAAATTGAGACGTGTTTATCTGACAACGTCATCTACACTATTTATTTTTGATATTGTTTAAGATGTATTGTCACCCATACATGTCAGCAGTTAAACCACTTTAGATCTGTCCATATTATAATCTGAATAAAGCATTTAATGTGTCGACATCTGATAACTCGAAATAATCCGGATAGTTCGAGTTTTATCGTATCATAGTTTCACAGGGTAGATAACATCTGACGGACATCTGACCCTTTAAAGACTGATATGTTGTTTACCTTAAGAAGTAGTTAAAACATTAGAAAATCCCAGTAATTTTATAAAACACTAATATTCAAGTCAAGAGCATTGTCGCACATTTCATATTTCTACTAAGGCCAAAAACATAATTTTTTTCGAAATGCTTTAAGATGAGCTTATTTGGTGAGCTTTAACATTATGTGGTCAACCGTAAAATACCCCTACGTGCAAGGTAATTATTATCTAATATTGCACAAATCCTGATGATGAATTTTTTCTGGAAAATGTAAATAGAGTTTGTGGGAAATCAGATAACCGTCCCCATAGCGCAAGATTCAGATCATTATGAGATAATTAATCATAAACAAAAATCATAATGGGTCGGTATTTATCAAAGAGATTAGTATGATAATGACGTAATTAAACTTCTTTAATGAACGATTTCGTCTATTGTCTTAGGCGTTAGCCACACGTCATATATCACATTTTGTACTGTCTGCTAACTTAATTTACGGTGGGGCTACCGAATCCTTAAAAGGCTTAGCGCCCTCAATAACGGGTGTAAGGCGACGCCGCTCCAATAAAACTTTAGATTTTAAACTGGGCAATTATCCGATTATCGTATTTCACATCTAATAAATGGCCATTTTTTTAGCTCCTGGCTTTTGTTGGTCAGATATTAGGACCTGTAAACTAAGTCGCTTTACGACCTTTTTTTGTTCGAGGCATCAGAGCGACCAGTTAATTTGATACATTGGGTATTATCAACGGGTGTTATACGAGAATCTGGGGACAGAAGTGGATCTTGTCGTAAATTTATAATTGTGTATAATGAATGCGATAAAAAAGACAACCAATGGTTAATTAAAGAGCTAAAATGAATGTAATGAGGTACTTGGTGAATTATTACGCTTTTTCTCACACATGATAATAGTATTCCGAAATGCAATACTTTTCAAAAAATAAAACAATTCTTAAGCATTTGTGCATTTTTAAGAATTTCTTTAAATAATACAATTCCTTCAAGAAATCTTTCCAGAATTGTCTCTGTTTGATGAAAACGCTATACTTTCAACAGTTCGGAAGCATTTATACATTTTTGCAAGAAATCCCACAAGAGCCTGTATTAATAAGTATATTATGTCTATGTGATGTAATTCGACTTTTACATGTATATGCTTTTATATAGCCCAGTGGTCATGTAACATGTAAAAGAAACATCTAATTTGTAATTAATCCAGAATGTGCCATACAAGAATCGTAATTGACCATGCAGTAACATCAACTCGCGTCGGTATCATTCTACACATAGAGAATTTAAGAGTTTTAATAAAGCTGCGTTGAATCCGGAAACCATCTTCGCGTTTGATATTTAACAAAGGAGACCAGGGCGATGTGTATGCTTCAAACACTTAACTAAACAAATTATTATTTTTGGAAAGTTCAGGTATACAGGAGGCACAAAACAATATTCTGACCCAAGTATTTATCAGATATTTGGTCTATAAAATGTTCTACTTCATTTTCTTCAGAGGTAGAAACGAAACCTGTTTGAATAAACACCGGCAAACAAAGGCCGTGTTTTTCTATGCACTTCAAACTACTACAACTCGAGTTTTTTTCGCCAAGATCAGAAACTTGATAAAGGTCAATTGGACATCGTGTTAGATTCTAATTTCACACATGACCAAATGACCATTAGCCAGGACAATCCACCATCAATATAATGGACAGCGTGACGGAGCTTTCAAATTTTTTGTTATCCGCCAACCGTCTGCTGCTATTCAATCTTGTGTTTTGCAGGTTCTATGCTCCGTGCATTTACAAGTTTGTCCATGAATTAGATATCAGATCGCCATTGACCATCTGACAATTAAACTATTTCGAGAGTTGTTGTTAAAATAATATTTCTTTGCTCTGATCTTTCAATCGATGTTTTTATTGTTATTCAACTTAATCTGTTGATGCTTATCAATAGTGTAATTCATACCTAGTTGCACATGTTATAAACAGGGTTATGTTTGGTTGATATAGCACGGAGAAGAAATTAAATAATTTAGACATATTGAAAAGCAGTTTCTGTCACCACACCTAAACGGGGCTGACACATATCATTTATATTAATTCCTATATTTGACGCTAGTTTTTTTGTTAAAATTCAAACCATATAATTGACTATACAGTCCGCGGTTTAATACGATAAGGTATTTAGTATGTTTCCGCCTACACAGTGTAAATCACACTAAACCATAAAGTTGGGCTGCCGAACGTATTAATAACACTATTAGCTCACCAGCAGCAAAGTCATCCGTGCTAAATTTAAATTTTATAAATCTATTGTTAATTTGCACTAAGGTTTAACACTGAGAAAGGAATAAAAACGTTGCAAAACAAACTGGATTAGTACATTCCTAAAATTTTAAATTCGATCAATTTCAACAAGTTTTTAATCAGCGATTGCCAGGCAAGATACGCCCACATTTTGCAAGTTAGTTCGGATAGGCGCAAATATCGAAAGGAACCGAGATATGTGGGACAAAAACGTAAGTTTTAAAGTTTTATCAAAATCTGATGAAAATTGTGAATACTAGAGGGCCCACAACCTTGACATACCATACTTTTAAACTATTTGCGTACGAATGACGGTCATTTTGTCAGACAATTTCGGTGTGGTGTTCACGAAATTCTAATATAACTGACATTAGTGTGTAACTGTGATACATTTAAACGTTTTCTTTTTTAAAATCGGATAAGAAATGTGACCACTAGAGGTCCCACAATGTAAATTACCCAACTGACATTAGGGTGTAACGGTGATACATTCAAACGGTTTTTTTTGGTTTTAAATCGGATACGAATTGTGGCCACGAGAGAGCCCACAAGCTTAATATCGATGGATATACGGCAGTGTCAGTCCGATTTTCACGAAATTCGAACTTCACCCCCATGTCGATGTAACGATGATATATCTGAACTGTTTTAAAATCGGGTAATAATTATGAACTCTAGAAGGCTCACTAGCCAAAAACACGATCTTTCATACAATCGGGGTGGGAGCATAATTCAGGAAATTACGATCCGATTTTATGCACGAATATCGTCAGGGACCAATATTTTTGGGTTATAAACATGCATTTCAAGTTCTACCAAGCTTCCAATTTAAATTGTCACGGGTTCTTTCGCCCAGGCAAGGGCGATTCGGACTACTGTCAGTGTGTCATTTAAATGCACGTCAACGTCTTCATGGGGCCTCAGATTTTCGTTTTAACCCTATATTTTTTCATTCCCTACCTCCATAATCACCGATCGATAGCTAGAGAACCCTTTACCGCCTGGTTAGTGTCCCCACGCCATATTTTGTTAGCCACGAAGTCCCCTCCCCCGAATATGGGCCATCCTATCCACAGTAAAACATTTATTATAATAAAGAATCAGAATCTCAAAACAATAAAACTGACCTATAAGTAGCAATATGTGAAAACACAATCGGTAATATTCATCTGACAGTGGTTGTATCTAATTTCTATCACATCTAAGTCTAATCCATTAATACGTACTTCAGTGAATAATAGAATAAAGGTGAATAGAATAGTAGACAGCTCTATAGATCAAACTAGCGCATTCTGATGAAGTCAAGGACACACTACAAGACTGTCATCATCATATGACAGCATGTCACTAGTGTCGAGTGGCTGCCAAAATAGTAATCGATTCTTGAGTGTGTCGATCAAAAAGATTTACTTATATCTGGCAAGATCAAGTAGACTTAACGGATATCTTCAGGTTTCATAAGTATTTTATTAAATAATGTGTTAGAAACCGTTATTGTTTGGGGGAATATACTGTGACTTGGGTTTAACGTTCTATGTAACCACAGGTTTAATGAAGCCGGGCATACAACATGCACTGTCCTTTAAGAGAAAGTTTGTCCGGACAACAACCTACTCTTTGTTGAACTGCAAATGTCATAGATTCTTTTATGTGTAATCGAGACGGGTGGGGTGTAGGCCTGCAATGTAATCTGTACACGAAAGAAACAGCCAACCACACTTCGGCGAACGCTGCTGATCAGTATAAGATAAGTTTGGCCTCGTTCTGAGTGTACAAAACATGGAGTTCCATCGTCGATCCATCCTTGAAATACATGTTCTTATGATTTTTAGTTGTTACGCCGAGAAAAACCTCGTTGTTTCCAGGAAGCTTCGTCAAGCTATGACTATGAACTTCTGCTTTCGGCCACAAATGAAATGCCCATGAGACGAGAAAAAGATAGAACTGGATCCCGTATTTGCTATCACTCAGCACTGGAGATGTACCACGATGTGACCATACATTAAACTTTGCACACGTTTAGTTTATTAGTTTCTTAAATTTATATCAAAGTAAATAATAACAAATGGAGAAATAAATCATAAAAAGAGATATACGTACTTTCACCATGAAATAAAAGAAATAAGCTTACAATGCAAATTAAAAATAAACAATAGTCTGGATCAAACATAACGCTAACGCTACAATATACGTCCACATTCCTGCTTTGATTGATATGGTACTTTGTCAAGAAGGCTAGGCGTTTGGTTTGTTTAGCGTTGAGGGTCGTGCACCAACATTAAGGAATAACTATACCAAGATAAGCCATTCAGAATTGTGCCTTCCTAACGCTAAAGGCAAAAAGTGGGCGTGGCTCTGCCCCTGGGGGTCAGGACATTCATCAAAATCAATAGTGGACGCCCTCAGGCTATAAGGAATACATAAGCCAAGTACCAAGCTGATTCATTCAGAATTGCGGCCTGTAAACGACAAACACAAAAATTGGTCGTGTCTTGCCTGTGTGAGTCGGGACATGCAGTTGACGTCCTTAGGCTATATGGAATACATATCCCAAGTTTAAAGACGATCCATTAAGAATCGTGGCCTGTAGGCGACACACATGCCCTGGGGGTTGGGCATGCACCCCAAATGATAGAAATGTTCCTTAGGGTACAAAGAATAATCATTCAAAGTTTCAAGATGATACGTTAATAAATGTGACTTGTAGACGACAAACAAATAAATACAAGGAATGGGCGTGGCTCTGCCATTGGGGGTCGGGCATGCACCAAAAAACAATACGGATCATCCTTAGGGTAAGTATACAAAGTTTTAAGAAAATCCAGTTAGAATTGCGGCTTCTAGGCGACACAGAGACACACAAAAAGAAAATGGGCGTGGCTCTGCCCCTGGGGGATTGGGCATGCACCCCAAACGATAGGGATCAACCTTAGAGTAAGTATACTAAGTTTTAAAGAAAATCCAATAAGAATTGCGGCCTGTAGGCGACACAAAGTTTCAAGATTATAAGTTAAGAAATGTGGCCTGTAGACGACAAACAAATACATACTAGAAATGGGCGTGGCTCTGTCCCTGGGGGGCGGGCATGCACCAAAAACAATAGAGGTCTTCCTTAGGGTATAAGGAATACGTATACCAAGTTTGAAGAAAATCCAGTAAGAATTGCGCCCTAGAGGCGCCACAAAGACTCACGAAAAGAAAATGGGCGTGGCTCTGCCCCTGGGGGTGGGGCATACACCCCAAATGATAGGGATGTTCCTTAGGGTACAAAGAATGTGTATGCAAAGTTTCAAGATTATAAGTTAAGAAATGTGGCCTGTAGACGACAAACAAACAAATACTAGAAATGGGCGTGGCTCTGCCCCTGGGGGTCGGGCATGCGCCAAAAACAATAGGGATCTTCCTTAGGGTATAAGGAATACGTATACCAAGTTTGAAGAAAATCCAGTAAGAATTGCGCCCTGTAGGCGACACAAAGTCTCACGAAAAGAAAATGGGCGTGGCTCTGCCCCTGGGGGTGGGGCATACACCCCAAACGATAGGGATGTTCCTTAGGGTACAAAGAATGTGTATGCAAAGTTTCGAGATTATAAATTAAGAAATGTGGCCTGTAGACGACAAACAAAAAAATACTAGAAATGGGCGTGGCTCTGCCCCTGGGGGTCGGGCATGCACCAAAAACAATAGGGATCTTCCTTGGGGTATAAGGAATAAGTATACCAAGTTTGAAGAAAATCCAAGAAGAATTGCGCCCTGTAGGCGAACCACAGACACACACACACACACACAGACAGGGGCGACGGCATAATACGTTCACATTATGAATGTGGACGTATAAAAATGGTGTCCGGTACACATATTGGATGACAACAGTTTTAATTTAGACGTATGATATAAAAGGTCCAAAGTAAATATTATACTAACAGCACAATGGGAAAAAAATCTAATCATACCTTAGTATACCTTTACTACCAATATATTCCCATCATCGCTCCATCCATTAATTCTTTGTGATTTCTCGTTAGCAAAAACTTAATGGACGTCGTTTATAACGTCCTGACGGGTTTACAATTTATCATGTTTGCGTTAACGGCCATAGTTTTCTTTCCGGATTTCAGTAGTTATTTGCTTCTTAACAGATAGCTGACCTCCCCAGAAATAGGGAGACTGTTTACAGAATGTCTAGAATATGATTTTGTCTAAGTTCATATTTCAATTTACCATATCTTGAGTACATATTGACAGAATATAAGACGTAAGTTAGTTTACGGCCACGCTAGTCTTTGTCTGACTTCCGCTGAATAACCAAGAATTGTGTACTGAATGTGTGGATAACCAGTTCTGGGTTATCCTACTAACATCCAAACGGGACATTAGGAAGATATGTTACAAAGACTGGAATCGCCAACTAACACCCGCCATACAATCCCACCCCGCCACGAGAAATTATTTAAAAATGGAGTAAGCCCAGGGAATCCATTGTCCATGGACTATGATAATAAGTAGAATATACATGTATTTGGACAAAAGAAGAAGACATAATTTAGTTGAGATGGTTTTATTGATTATTATGTAGCCGGAACTTAATTTCCTGATCAATTTCACAGTTTGACGTGATATATTATGTTCAAGCTGTATCTGAGATTTAAGACGGTCCCTGTAGGATATCAGTCGAAAAATCAAATATAATAACATGTCAGGTCAAATAATATTCATCACCGTGAGTTAACCTCTACACACAAGCAAGAAAACCTACATCCATCAGGAGAATACAGATTTACTAACAGCACATGAAGTCGTTATGGCCATTGCGCCGAATCGAAAAAAAGCTGTATTGAATTCAGTAGTTTGTTATGTAATATTATTTAGGTGTGTAATGGTTTTATTTACTCAGTTCTGAACTCTTTACATACGAAATCGCACTGTATCTTTAGCTGGGAGGAGTTTCAGAAAATATCAAATTTTCCAAGGCTTAGTCCAAAAGGCTTAGACCAAACTAAAATGTACCCCAACTATCATTTAACATGTAATTAGGAACACAACTTCAAAATGTCAACGCTAGATAATCTCCCAACTAAGAAACAATCGGATTAAAAAGAGACCCATCAAACGATTTTAGTTTTAGTCAAGATTACCGTTGGTGCTGGCTTTTATCCATATCCTGATTATACCGTCTGCAGAAGATGCTGACTGCTGACAAATTTTCAATTAATCATATCTTTGTAAATGGACGGATGTTACTTTTGGAGATTCAGCGTTCACAAAATCATTTTTTGCAGGATTCCTCAACTAACGATCACAAGCTTTAATGGGTTTAATTTTCATTGAAAATGAGGCGACTTCATTCAATTTGCATTTATCATTTTAATTTATCACGTCATCACGAATAATCCCCCTGGTTCTGGAATCGGGTTTTAATTCGGGAGAATCTGAGAGGTCGTGCTTAAAATTAGCCCCGAAGGCAGATTAGGTGTGTTGAACAAATCTCTTACATTACATTTAATGGAATTTGGAGACATGATCGTTGTGAGAATATCATGAACTTGTATGAAATACAAATACCATTCCTTTGATCCGAGCCGAAAAAATGCATTAGACTGTCAGTATGTGCTTGCGTACAATAGTTAATGTCATATCCAATATTACATAGCATAGTTGATGAGTTTTAACTACACTTTATAAATAAGAGGAATTCCAAGTGCATTCTAAGTGGTGTTGAAATGCAACAATGAAATCCATGCATACATGTGTACACATACGTATTAATATCTGTGATTTATTATATTGTTATAAGAATGCGATAA
Organism: Patella caerulea; assembly: GCA_036850965.1. Classification (NCBI taxonomy): domain Eukaryota; kingdom Metazoa; phylum Mollusca; class Gastropoda; family Patellidae; genus Patella; species Patella caerulea. The sequence continues at coordinate 24,513,616 of JAZGQO010000011.1, forward strand.
AACACACAGAGATAACGCTAGAAAAATAAAACCATTATTTATGACCTGTTCTGAATAAACAATGGTGCACTACAAGAAAGAGGCATCAACAGTTTTTTGCTATTGTGTCTTTAAGTGTGACAGATATGACCGAGTTCGCATCTCGTTTCTTGCGAATCTGCATACTCAACAAATAAATGACTACTCTACAAAGAGATCAAATTAGGCTGTTTTTACAGAATACTTGCCTACTTACGAAGTCTTGCTTCGCCTTGAATGGATAAACTGCAGTTACAGAATGTATTTTCATTTTTTCCAAAATCTCACTTCCATGAATGGGGTTAGTAACATCGACTATAATATTCTGATTCAAATAGCGGTTGTAGATCATGAATTCGTTCATTCATTCATTTATTCATTCAACAAACAAATCTGTTAGGCTTTATATGTCACCATCTAGAAATTAATATACATAGTTTGGAACACATTGCAGTTTAACTAAACTTTTTGGGGTATAAACGCTAAGGCTGCATCATTTTGAATTTGAAAGCCCAAATGTATCTTGTTTGTTGCTCTAAACACTAAAGATGGTTTCGTTGAGCTTACCATCCTTGCGACAGAATGGCGCGGCGAACATGAAAACATTGCCACATTCCTGTGTCGATATATATCTTTATTATATCACTCGGTGGGTTGTGATATTGGTTGCCGTTAAATTATGCATACCTTGTATATATCCCACATTAACTCTATTGGTACATACAGGCTTCATCTAACACCGTAGTAAATGTCTATCATACGCTTAATCAATCTCTACAGATTGATTAAAACTGCCATAGATCGTTTAACCGGTTTACTGTCGTCATCGGGACGGACGGGTGGGGAAAATAATCTATTTTCTAAACGCAAAGGTGGGCAAAACACTTTAGAGCTGTCTTCATATTTTAAAGAAGAGATCATTTCCCTTCAAATCGGTATTGAAAGCTACCATCGGAACATGCGTGCTACATCACATTTTCAGAAATGGCGCTTTCCTATGCGCACGTTGGGTGTTTCATAGCATCCATAAACTCTACACTCTTATAAGGCTCCTTTATGTATTCTGAAAACTGTTTAAAGAGGTTCATTCATATTGTTCTGTTATAGGAAGTTTACCAAAACCATATATAAAGACAGTTGGAATTCGACATAAGAGTAGGCCTATAGCACAATGTTTAGCGGTGCAGAAAAGTAAGACTTTAAGCCTGATTTAATTTCATTTTGAATTATCGTAGACTTGTACCATAACTATAATGTCTATCTTATTATCACCCCCCCCCCCCTAACTATCACTAATGAAGGTTTGCATTGCTCAAAGTCGATATGCTGTAACTTTTTGAAACACCAGAAAGTGTGTAAGATGTTCAATGGACAACAAGTTATATTATTTTTATGTATTCCTGAAATAAAAATTAACAAAAGACCAGGTCGATTATTGCCTCTTTATAACAGTCTTATCTTCCTACAATGTGTTTTGCCGCCCCGAAAGAAACTCTTTGGAATTCTTTGTCACTTTGTAATGTTCAATTTAAGAACATAAGTCAAGTTTCTGTCAATGGCTTATTGTTCTGGGTTTATACATTTTATACAGACCTGGACAATAAAAGTACCATTGTCGTTCCTATTCTGGTGAATTATTAATAAGTTAAAGGTTACTTCTAAGTCTTTATATCCTAAAGGAAAAAAATAACTCATCAGAAAGTCTATCTTTGGAGTCCAGTCAAACATCTGACCATCTAATTGTTCGCCCATGAACTAATGACAATTTGATGACACAGAATTGAAGAAGGACTTCGATCGATGTTCTTACCAACATTAAACGACTGCGAATCTAATCTAGAAAGGACATGGATACGGGCTGCTTAATTCCCAGTTGTAACTTATCTAGAATGATAGAAAAGGACAATAAAATTGTAAGTCCTATCAAGTAATTTAGAACTATAAGCATAGTCTTCCCATAATGTATTGAAATAAAACTTTTAGTGGATGAATGAGTCTGGCACTGGAGGTCAAGGTTCGATTCGGTGTTGGCCGAGAATATTCCCAGGTATTTTTCAGCTTGGTCTACCTTGTCAGTGGTGCAAATGGGTGGAATGAAGGATTGAGACCCCATGTACATTTAGACTTCGATGAAGAGTAGTCACAAACAACGTTGCCGGGCAACATTTCCCACATGGCGTTTGTTGCAGAAAAGAAGTACGTTAAAACCCACTTCTAGCTGTTAACGATTTAAATTCCAAATCATTTATAACTTTATAAGCTAAATATGGGAAATTCGATGCCACTACATTTTTGGGTATTAAAATAGAAGATTTATACGTGATTAAATGTAATAAAACAGTATAATGATTATATTAGGATCTCCTATTTCTGCCCTCCTATTTAACTAGTTTTACTGCAAGTTTATTTGTTGTTGAGATAATCTTTGACAACTAATCGAGGAACATCACGAACAAAGATAAGGGGACACGGCTTAAGGAAACAAAAGTAAATCTTAAATGATACACTTTTGGTTTTAAAAGTAGCGGTTTTAACATTTTTTATTGTTTATTTTTTCTATTTCGGAAACATGTTAATCGTTAGTTGTTTATTGTTATCATGTATCGTTGAGATTGGAAGTAATGATGATTCGGTAGTTATTTCCCCCTTGTGGGTAGTGCAAGGTGAATGGTACGAAAAAAGCGTCAGCCTTACAATTAAAATAATCGAAGATATTTGAAATTTGAAGAAGTAGATTTAAACGTCAATATTCGGGCAACCCAGGTCGAGATGTGATAGATTAGCTCGACGATATTGTTTTCTATTGCGCATTTTGGAAATAATACCCGTATACGTTTTTTTCTTCATAATTGCGATTCTCTTGAAGCAATATAATGTTACTTTATGCAGGACTACTTTGGCGATTTATTGTCCAAGAATCGTGTTAACAATCCTGGCTTGTTTAAAATTTCAAAACTGTAAGGGTTAATGACCTCTATTAATATTGACGTTCGAGTCCGAATATTGATTGGATCCCATCTTTGATAGCGTACGAATCCCTTCTGTATACAACCGGGAAGGGGGAGGGGTGATATAGAGGCATTAATTACAAAATCTTTGATCTAAACCCGTTAAATTATTTAGACGAACGGACAGGTAGGCGTGTAAAAATTGTCTAAGAATAGCTATAGGCCATGTCGTAGGTTTGAAAGATTTCTTGAAACATTAGTAGGTTTGTTCTTTTCTAGATACATAAGCCTGTTGTTTGTACAATAAGACAATTGTGCATTAAAAGACTTTCATTCTGATATCCGGGAATGCGGACCTCGATTAACAGATGTAGCAGGTATTCTCTTGAGGAAAAGCCCAGAATATGTCAAACAATTGATCCAACGTGAATCAGAAATTTAGAGACGTTAAAAACAAGTGAATTGGCGTAGCCGTATAGTAAATAGTTTTCGACGCCATTCGCAAGGCTCATTTCAGGATTATTTGAAGAGGTGGAATTCAGTTCCCTGAAAGAAAACACAAGCCATAATCTCTGTAATGTGGTACTTAGTTTTTAGATATCCCTTTCTACAATCAATGGTCTTATGTTTTTTTCTAATCCGTGATTTGTCTTTAAGGATATAAACGGCTTTGGGTTGCTCCCATGTTCTGTTAATTCGATAATATGGTTGCATATTTATATCCCCCCGATTGATTTTACACTTAGGGATTTCATTGTATCTGTAGAGTTCCTGAATTGACCAATAACAGAATAACGTTAGCTATATTGTAATTAGATAACAGTAATTTCACCTCGGGTGAAAAGACAAACCGCTGTACGTAAGTAAACCATTTGGGTGGATATACGGTAATCAAGTCAGCTGACTCGAGGGAAACACAAACATTATTTAACATAGACATTAACTCTTTGTATATGAATTATTAACAATGTGAATATCTGTAAGATAGTCTTGTTAATCTATACCATGAATCATCACGACCATATCGTGAGTGCAGACGGCATCACTGCATTTGTTAGGTATGACACTTAAGCCGAAGGAAGACGATGGAACAGTTTAGCCGAATGTTCATTAAAACATTGTTCTGGTTAATTTGTTTGCCGTCAAAATGTTCCGTAAAAATGTTCGTGTTAGAAATTTGGAACTATTTTTGCCTAGCCTGATGTTCCCGGAAGCTCTGTCAAAGAGAAGCGTCTGGTCGTTCAGTTGGGACGAAAAATGAGATCACATATGCACTTGTTGGTGCACTTGTAATTCGAAGCAGTGTAGCCCAAATCTCGGTTGTCAGACCAAAAAGTCTCTCATAGAACGATGCATGGTCTAAACTTGTCTTCATTTGTCCGATTGGCACTAAATAGAAGGACGTTAAACCCCATTTTAATTCAGTTCGTTACACAAGACAGCCCCGGGATTATGGCTACCGTCCTATGTTTATGGAAAAGGGCATGTTGTTGAGGATGATTCATTTCTGGATTTATAGATGATGCATCAAAGAGCTGTTACCATTTATTTATTTCAAATGACATATTCACTGCATTTAATGCAATTATTCCTAGTTGACTTTAATCAGCCAATGAACCACAACGTACTATAATTACCAATGACGACGGTTTATTGGTTTCTATTCGTTTTCTATTCATAAAACTATAAATATCTCATCAATATTATAGGTCAAACGGTGTCGTGCTTCATTAATCACCAAAGCTTTTACTCAGCCTTTTTATTTCCGACCCGACACAAAATGTTCCTTGTTCATTAAAAGCTAATTTAAATTGATATGAGCTCATTTAAAGTAGATTAAGATGGCCTATTGATAGTATATTTCTATTTACTCAGTGACGCGTGTCCGTTCCAGATGCTCATGTATTGGTCATGGTCGATGACCGCCTTTCATTGTAAACATGGTATTAGAACATGGCTGATACATGATTCTATTGCCTATCTCTATTTAATCTGGTCGCCATTATAAGTTTTTTCTGACGTAAATAAATGAAATGGTGCTAAATTAAAAGCGTTGAAGCAGTTAATAGAAATGAAAGCCCCAACATCAAGTGAACATTCTTTTTATTATTATTTATTTTGAGATGACCAATTTAACGATAATTTGTCTCGACCATGGCCATTGCATATATATGGAATGTGACAAAATAGGGGGTTGGATTTCCGACTGGTTAGCGCATGTGTCGATGTATCATAAGGTTTTTTTTATTGAGTCAATTGGCATGGTTTTCGATTGTACGTGACAAGAAGTAAGTTCTTCAGTCAAACCTCGTGGGCTTTCTATTTGACCTCTAGTTTCCGCATACTGCTTAAAAGACCACACCCCTACGTGCAAATAAATTATTGAAATGAAATTAAACCATATGTTAGTCCCTTAGTTACAAAGGTTGTGTCGAGTGAACGTTAAACCCCATTTCTCTCTCTCTCTCATGACAAAATGTTTTCTAATTTGTGGTTGGGTAATAAAATGACTTTTTGTCTAATTTAGTGCTATAAAGTTACAGATTCTTACTCCTCCGACAAACTTTATTCTTTGCATGAATATCGTTTTGTTCGTTTTCACTTACACTTTGCAACTTCTATTACGGAAAATGGGGACTTCGAACGCAGCTGGCCAGACTTTATTTATGGTTCTACAGATGGCATTCTAAATGACACAGCGAAAGGAAAAATTCACAGGACAAAATGTCATTATAGTAATAATGTACACAATGACTTTCTTTACTTATTTTCGCTTTAAATATAATAATCTAATTCACTGACCATAACCCGAGGTAATGTCATATTATAAATGTTATCTTTTATCATTATTAGCATTGTTGCATTCTATACTATTCAAAAAAAGTAGGGGATATTTGATTTTGGGGGCATAATACTAAAATATGCAAATGACTACGAAAAAGTCACTATAAAACCTAACAGAAGAAACATTTCCAGTTACATGTGACGCCCAAACGCACCAATAGCTACCGCATGGAATGCAGGTGATGCTTGGGATCATCATGGGGGTCCAACCCAAGATTTGCACGACTCTGACTTTGAATGTTACAGTCATTGTGGCATTGAATTCCAGGGTGGAAACATCAGTTTAATTGTTTTGGTGACCAGAAAACAAATTTTGATATGCTTCGGCTTACCCAAAATGAAAGGTTACGTGCCCTTGGAATGCTACAGATCGGCACATCACAGGCGGTTGTGGCGCGGACGATGAATGTTTCTCAGTCAGTCATAAGCAGGCTATGGTCCAGATACCGTGATACACAATCTGTACAGGACAGACCACGCTCGGGTCGACCAAGGGCGACAACTCAAGCCCAGGATCGATTTATCCGTACCTTGGCCTTGAGAAATCGTGTCATCACAGCAAATCAGATCAGCGCTCGTCTTCAAACAGACACTGGTGTGAGAGTGAGTGGCCAGACGATTCGGAATCAACTGCATAGGGGTCACCTTCGCGCCCGACGTCCTCGCGTGATCCCTTGTTTGAAAGATCATCACATTCAGGCAAGACGTCGTTGGTGTAGGGATCGTCAACACTGGGATAATCGACCCTGGAGCAACGTGATGTTTTCAGATGAGTCACGGTACACTGTTGATTTTTTGGACAGATGTAGGAGGGTGTGGCGTCGTCGAAACGAGTTCTTCCAAGACATTAACGTCATCAGACATGATCGATTTGGGGGTGGTTCTGTTATGATGTGGGGAGGCATCACTGTTGCTGGAAGAACGGCTTTACATGTTGTTGCAGGGCGTGTTGCAGGCCAGTACTACCGGAACAACATTTTGGCAGTCCATGTTGTGCCGTTCGCACGACGTCATGGCCGCCGTTTCATCTTCCAGGATGACAACGCAAAATGTCACAGGGCCAGGATCGTTACAGGTTACCTTCAACAACAGAACATCACCACATTACCTTGGCCAGCACTGAGTTCCGACCTCTCCCCCATCGAGCATGCCTGGGACATGCTTGGACAGAGGTTACGTCAACGCCAACAACGTCCTGCCAATGTCCAAGAACTTGCTGCTGCGTTGCAACAGGAATGGGACAATCTGGACCAAAATGACCTTAGACGTCTCATTAGGAGTATGCCACGTCGGATCAATGCTTGTTTGGCAAACAGAGGAGGATTTGCCCGTTACTGACTTTGTCGTGATGCTGTGGTAACTTTGCTGTTTGACCCCGGGTATCATTTTACCCTTATAATGGTCAGTCTGTGCCTTACTTAGTCTAGCGACCATTTGGAATAAATCGATGAATGTGAACTTCATTTCATTTTGTTATTTGTTTCTTCGTCAGTTTCATTAGGTGACTTTAATAACACTTAAAAATCAAATATCCCCTACTTTTTTTGAATAGTATATAATCTTTATAATATATAATTATTATTAACATTGTTACATTATATAATCATTATAATACCATTAACATTGTTACATTCAAATATCATCATATAATCATTATTGATATTCTATAATCATTGATATGGTTACATTCCATAATCATCATCAACATTGTTACGTTCAATCATTATTTATAGTGTTATATTACATCACCATTAACATCATTATTAAGATTGTTGCATTCTATAATCATTATTAATATATTGTTACATTTTAGAATCATGATTAACATTGTTACATTTTAGAATCTTTATTCTATTATCATTATTAACGTTATTGTGGCACTGTTATATTCTATCTTTATTAATAGTGTTACAATACATTATTAACATTACAGTTTATCATTATTAACATAGTTACATTTAGTCCCCAGGACATTATATACACTGAAATTATGTCTGGATCCCACCGATGACAGTATTCATAGCTTTCACCTTTTGTACTATGGGCCTTTATGGAATGTCTACATTCTTTCAGGCATTTGTGCTTCATTATTGCAGTATGGGATATAAGTGTTCACAAAGTTGTATTTTGTTCTTTAAGTTAAGCCTTGTACACAAGTAACGATCAATGGTTATGCAACCACAAGACTGAGTGATTTCGCCAACACTGCAGAGTGCCTAACAGTAGCTCGTGGCTTAAACATGCATCATACAAGGACTGAATCTACCTATTGCAGACTCTTCTTTAAATTATTAATTAGAAATTTACTCATCGATAGCATAATAAGCTCTCGGTGCCATCGTTAGTCCGTGATATTCAGTGAATTTGAATACGGTATGTTATTTAACGTCCAGATTGATAATCGAGACTTTGTATATAGATGTCATCGTTAGCCCGCGATATTTAGTGAATTTGAATACGATTTGTGATTTAACGTACATTTTGAATGTGAATGACTGATATCTTGGTTTATAGTTAAACAATTTGACTTTAAACAAGAGAATAAAATCTCCCGTGTGTTCTGGGCTTAAGACACACTTTCACGTATCCCCTTATGTTAATTACAACCGGACTTTGTAACAAGGATCCCTCTTTGTGGCAATAAGTAACAGTTAATACATGTTTATCATTATATGCATATGGCAAAATGTAAAACAAGCCGAAGATAGCCATTAAAATAAAGTCTTTATTCAAATAAGTCAACACGTGTAATGACAATAAAACGCCCTGATTAAATGTCAAAAATATCATGTTAGCAAGTTCAAAGGTTGATGTTTACTTATTTAAACATGTGTTACACGATATAAGTATAATTGACCTACGGTTGGAGTACGTACATTCTGAATAACCTTCCTAGTTCTAATATTAATTAAGCGGTTCTTGTGTGAAGGTAATACTTTATCCAACACTCAACGTTCGCGACATGAATAATACCAATTGTCAAGCCCCAATTGAAGAAGCCCAAGTGGACAATTGGTATATTTCTATTTTAACCTTTTGATTTCGGTAAGTAGGAAGTTTGCTATTATGGGTGATGTCATAACGCAAATTCATGATAGTCAGAGAAGAGTAAGTTCAGGAAATGATGTCATTGAATTATATATCACAAGTGGCCATTACCTAAAAGTTAATAACCTTATTTCAAAGCTTCAATTATAAAGAGCTTATTTCCCCAGTAATAGTCCGATGTGTTACTGCCGTTTGAAATGTGACTTATTTCGGATATACTACTATCCTCATCCAAAAATCACAAATAAAGTGGGGTTTATTAACGTCTTACTTTTAAGCACCAATAATGTTAACGACATACATCATGCAATGTGCTCAGAAGGACATTTTGTTCTGAGAGTAGCGCTACAACTTATTCTTGTTTCCAATGTCAACTGTCAATGGTCCCTGTGAGTGCAGAACAAAGTCACACGGGGCCTCCGTCAAGCACAGTTGACCAGGGGAAACCACAGTGGGAAATCCAAAGGAATCCGGGTCATCCTGGTTTGTCAAGCGGCATCTTAGCCTTATTCATTTATTACTGTAATAATCAAGGGTTGCGTCGAATTATATGCAGAAGCATATGTACCCCCCACCCGGTTTCGTATATGGTCAATAAAATCGCTGTATTTGTCAACGAATGGAGCTCTTCTATTTAAAACTTCCCGACAGTGTTTGTAATTCTAAGTTCATTCCTGCCTCATATAAACATTCTAAAGATTAGCAGCAGATATCCTTGCTTCCATTAAAAAGCTATCATGCATATGCTTTATATTTACATTATTGCACGGGTTAATTTAACTTGTCATGGAAACAAATCGAAATAACGACAAATAATTTCATTTCCAAAAAACGTCAATATAATGGAGATTGTTTGTAAGCAAGCCACTGTAGCTCCCTTGAGATTATGGACATCTATCAAGATTTAAATGTCATCGACGGTGCCGTGAGGGAAGTTTTCAAAAATGCATATGAAATAAAGCACAAAGCAATATAAACTGTGGCATCGACGACTGTTGTTTGATAGACATACCATGCTACCTTCTGTAGGTTAACCATTGTACTTTGTGTCATATTTTGTTGTGCATGTTTGTGTGAGCGTATGTGGCATGGAGATGCATGGAGATAGGGGCGCCTTCTCAACCTCGTGGCTTTCCTCCGGGCACTCCGGTTTCCTCCCACTGCAAAACACCCCTACGCGCATGAAATGAAACCATATGTTAGTCCCAAAAATGACCTGGTTTGTATCGAGTGGACGTTAAACCCCATTTCTCTCTCTCTCTCTCTAGTCTTTTTCTGTTGGAAAATATTATTTCTTGAAGCATCACTAATACAATTATTCAAATTATTGACCAATGATCCACAATATATCATCCCGGATCACTGATTCGATGAACGAAAGATTAGGTATTCTTTATACAACAAGATGCTGTCCTAGGCTCAAACGTTATCTAATTTGTTAATTGTGCATAATCAACTCGCTATGTCTTTGCAAGTCTATGCTATTTGCATGAGATACAAGGTCTCGTCCGCCCCCCCCCCCCAAAAAAAAAAATTAAACGAGAAAAAAAAAACCAATAATCTTTTTTATGAAGCGCGGCTGTGTAGCCTATCTCACCCACGGTGTATGTTTTATACTGGTTACGCATAATGATTATGATTACAATGTTGAAAACCGCATTGAAAACGAGCGTGCGTGGCCATTTGCGAGAGGGCGCAAAAACTCAAGAGGCGCAAAAACTCAAAACCATGACGCAAAAGGCGGCATTGCGTGCCTCTCCATTAACGTTTGATGTCGTTGACCAAGAAAGAGAAGACAAAGAAGAGAAAGGAGTGCGATTAGACCTCGTATGGATTAAGACTAGTAATTTTGTCATAGTTTTCCTGTTTGTAGAACAATTCCCTCCTTCTCGCATTGCCTTTCTTTTTGCATGACAATTTGTTGTGCAATTCCCGCTTTACTTTTTTCGCGTCATTATGCATAACCATTTTTGTTGTATTTTGGGGTCTAGAATCGATAATGGGTGTTTGGATTTACATTTTGTCATTTTGTTTTTAATATTCACGAATTTGAGGCGGAATGATTTGGCAAGACGCCTAGTAAAATTAGGTCAGTAACTATGGATGTTTTTGACCAGACGTAGCAAAAAATCGAAATGGTCAACCCCAGTTCATATTTGTATCTGGTGTTTGTGACAGTGTTGTGGTATTCTGGTTATATAGATTAAGATCGTCAGAATGTTAACAAAAATATTATAGACCAAGAAATGTCATGGATTTAGCACGGGAGCCAATGGGGAGAGAATTACTAGTCTGAATCCATATGGCTCTAGACCCCACAGGGTAATAATGGAGAGGAGTTTTATAAAATTGTCTATTCCCGCGATCAACCGTTTAAATGGTGATATTTTCAGACCAGACTATAGTCTGTAGGGAATAGTACATAGATGAAACTAAGTGACAGTGTAAACGCCACATAATTTACACCACCAGTAGTTTCTTTCATGATTTTATCCGGTCAATTTCCTCTCTAAATGTTAAATAGTCGTCTTAAAGAAAGAATAATGCGTCCATACACATTACGCATCTGTTGGATAATTCTAGCTTCGAAAGGGCTTAATAATTCAAGTACAATCGACATGAAACTTACCATGCTTTTCCTTGGACAATTGTGCCTCGATTGACAGACTTCGATTGTTGATGTGACGTTGCCATCGCAAGTAGTGAAGATGGCGTCATTCTCGCTTCCTTGTCTATATAGCACAATCGTACTTGTTATAAATTGGCCAAATACTGTCTGATTCTATTCCTCGTTTTCATTCTAGGGTTCGAGCACGGAGATTGCATTCCACTATAACCACTCAACTACTTCGGTACCCGTGCCGGTATGACACCTACTTTCTTCCCAATATACATCTTTACAACGTTTGTATACATGTCTATGTCTAGTTCTTCGATCCGGACGCAAAACCGAGAGCCATCGTGTCTGTCCACCATGACAGTTGGAACTTAATGAAGAGTTGGCGAAAACGGCAGGTGTCTGTGCAAAAGTTCACCCGTAGTACACTATGTTAAACTTTATTCTGTTTGGCACCATAGTAACAATTTGTGGTGTGTTCTATGATTTGCACTGTCAAACCGGATGAATGCCGAAAATATGAAGCATACCCCCCCCCCCCCATAATAGCTACATTTGTTTGAATGAATATTTGTGTGATTAAACCATCCCGAATATATGAAGTTATTTACCAACCGGTAATGGCCTAACTTTGTTAACGGAAACGAAATATAGAACATTTGTATATTATTATAAAATATTTATCATGGAAGGGAGATAACTCATTATTCTGTTTCAATCCGCAGTATTGTATACATTGGATCAAATCGGTAATGATTTTATATACACATGTGCATAGGCCAACTTATCCCAGCCTTGGCCTCCGAAGAATAAAGAGCACCAAAGAGCCTTGTAATACGAGCACGTAAGATTTTAAATAGATCCCCAAAGGCACCGATACCACCAATTGGCATTGTCGTTATGGCAATATTGTTATTCTTTTAGTTAATGTAACCAATGTCAACGCTTTATTTACAATCTACTTTCAAAATCAACTTAACTAACAGTAAGTTAGTTTAGGTAATGACGCAGCAAAGATTACTTAGAAGTAACCGGAAATGGAAGCCGTGTGTTCTGTCTGATAATACTCGGCGAGTACATAGTGCGAGTGCTTATAGTGATCCGCATACAAACCTCTTAATGGTGGTTCACCTTTATTGTTAATTGCAATTTACAATATGGATGAACCGACAAACGTTTGCAATTTCGTTTATTTTGACCACTATGCATCTGGATCTCAATCAAGCGGAATTGACTGGGTTAATTGAGGTAGAAGATATATGCAAATATTAACATCTTCGATCTAATCACTCATCCATTAGTTTGTGTGAACAAACCAAGATCATACAATAGGAATACACATTTAATATTGAGTACACAATAAACGACCAACAAGACGAATTATTGACATTAACTGTGGTACTGTTATTACTGGGCATAACTCCTACTCCAATTAAATCCAGTAAACGCAATCACATGATCAATAATTGACTATGGAAGGTGTTTGGTCCTGTCTGTAGTAAGTCAACCGTGAGGAACATCATTAACCTTTCTTGTTCGAGAAACCAGGGGTCACGCGTCGCAAATCGATCAAAGCAAATCAAATTGTAAATGATCGTTTGACCAATTGCCTCTTGATCAACCCGGGGGATCGCATGTTCTTTACAAATCTTAATTGATATTTATGGATTTGGACACCTATTCTGTGATGGCGATCTTGTTGTTCTTGCACGGACACTCTTGAGAATTTGAAAAACTGTTTTGACCGCAACGAATGTTTAGCCTATTGTAATTGTTATTGATGTTTTGAATATTAATAATTAACGCAACCGTGGGTTTTCCTTGTATCTCAAGTATATACATTTTCATCAACGCTAAATGCTTTTGTATAGGTGATCTTGATGAGTGCATGGCAGTGTCTTTGGGAATACAAAAATGTAAAGCAAGACGTACATCGGTCCTTGCAACACGAGACAACTAGTTGCTGGCAACTGGCAGCAATTGAGAGGGCACAATTATTAGTTGCCGGTTTCTGTCGATGCAGTTGCACATGCTCTACTTTTCAGGCAACTTGTTTTTTTTCTCTCAACAGGCCGATCTACTCACAATGGCAAATGATAGGGTCCTTTTTGTACGACCAGGATCGTACCAAGTTTGTACGATAAAAAGAAAGAAAAACTGATATATTTAAGAGGCTACATTAGAGGCCTACCCATATTTTTGCAGTCCCAACAGTCTCGAGTGAATTAGCTAAAAGAACTCTAAATGTTCATAACATGGGCACTTGTATTTCTGTTTTATTGATGTCGATGTACGCTGGCTGAATTGAACAACCCACCAGCAGTTGCCATTTACGAAAGTGTCGATGTATGCTGAACGCGTAGAGTATAATATTGTTATTGTTACACTTGCCACTGAACTCTAATCGTACAGCATTATTGAGTTCATAAGTGATATCACATTCTATCAAATATTAAACCCTAAAATTTCCTTTCAATGTATTCTCTTAGTGTATGACTATCATTTGAATGATCGTACACGAGACCAGGTATGCATTTTGGAACACCCCATCACGAAACTCCTCATTTTCAGTCCACACTTTGCATGTAATAAACGTTTTATGTTCTTTTCCATCTCTAAATGTATTTAGATATTATTAGACAACATATATGGGGAAAAATTGACAGGAAACACTTTAGACGGAAGATCTTGTCTGATAAGGAAACTACGGTAGTGGTATTAGAGTTCAGTCGGAGCAGAACAGTAGGACGTTAAACCCCATTTCATTATGTGTAAAAATCAAAACATTTCTGACCATGAAAATGAAACGCAGTCCTATTTACGAGACCCCTACGCAACGACAATCTATATGAAATCCCATTTTATTTCACTTGATGGAACACGTTTTGGTGAACTGATGTTTTCTACCAATACTACAAGGTTAGTGTATAAATGCTATTTTTCATTTTTAATAAAAGGGAATTTTTAAATGGGTTGGTTAACCTTGAATTGTGCTCGAATCAATTTTTAATTTGCTTCTGCAGTCTGTGGGATTTACTACCACATTAAGTGTTCTTTGCAGTTAATAAAGTAAATTTGAGAAGCTATCGAAACCAGTGCTACGTTTGAGGCGGACGGACACATTTAAGACCAAGAACGATGCCCGGTGCGCTTCTCATCTCTTAAATTGGTTCTTGTTGTTGTCGTCATCGGGGCGTCCGTAATCAGGAAAAGCCAACGGCTCATCCAATTCCTGTACGACCAACATGGCGCTTGCTTGTTCCTGTGACAGGGACAATTGCGCACCCATATGACGTCAAAATTCCAAGTTGGCGGCGATGACGACAGGATTTGTGCTGAACTGTAAGACCCTCGTTATGTTTTGTTTTTCCATAAAAATAAGTCGGGACGGGTTAAAGAGAATTCCAAAATGATGAACGGTGAAGAAATATTCACACATCCAACAAACTATACCCTTAAACAATGTGTCAAACTTGGCGAAAGAAATATGGAACTGATAACAATATCCCATGCTATTATATCATAACTCGACTTTTAACAATTGATATTTCTAATAATTACAATTGTTCAGAAAGCTATTAAAGGAATTTACTCCATAATGAATTAAACGCATTAATAACCTTCATCATTATTTGACAACGTGGATAATTTCAATAATTTGACGTCCACGAGTTGAAAAAACTTTTAGAGAACTATAAGGCGAGTTGACAATTATTGTATTGTGATATTGATTCAAGACATTCTCAGCTTAGTTTTTTTGTGCGAGGAAAATGAGTTATTATCGGCTTTATAATGAAGTTGTGTGAATTAAGAATATTGTTTTATTGACGGCTTTAATAGAGTCTCATTGATTTTTTTGTTTGTGGATGAACATTGGCCGTGCATACACTACTAGTTCTTATTGATGTCCCTGAAACTGGCTTCTATACGCTATACTGACGCAGCCTAGTGTGTCATCCGGAACCGGAAAGCCCCGATCAATCGCTATCTGATGCGATGAAGGTATCACCTTTTTGTGTGTCAGACTAAGAAAAGAAAAAACGAAGCAATTGCTTTAACACAATTATAAAGCTATAAGGCATAATGATGTACCGACTGCGTCATTTTATCAAAGTTTAGGGCCCGAATTGTATAATAGAAGAAAATCCATAAAGGAGAGTGTTCTATAACTTAAATTAAGATCTACTAATGTTGCCTGTAGGAAACGGAGTTTATTTCAGTCTATTAACTGAGTTTAAACACTTTTCATTTGTCATGAAACTTTGTAATCATTAGAAGTACAATAATATTAAAATAATTATAACCATGGACAGGAATATTTTTTTACGGATAAGTTAAGAATAATTCAAATGTCTAATAGTAAATTTGTCATCCGCAAATTGCCAGATGTTTTCTGTCTATGACCAACATTTTTATTGTCCACTTCTTCATAATGGTATGGTTATTGCTACAGCATGTATAACTCCCTGAATTCATTTTGCTATTTCCCATGTGCCCGGGATAAAATGGCGCTTGATTTATTTCGTTGTGAAATTTATTTAAATGACTATTTCACGGGGAAATTACGTTACGCACTGGGTCATGGGTCATTTTTAATGGTAGAAAGCAGCTATCCGCAAATTTGTGAGAATTCCCGGCTCGATTAGCCTTAAACAATTATATCACTGTTCTAAAAACACTCATAGTGTAAATGACTCACACAGTTAAATGTTGCGCTTTAGTAACTATGAATTTCTTTTTATGTTCCCAAACTTAATCATTGATTCACAATTCTTTCCTTTTACATAATTAGTACATGGTGGTTACAGAATATTTACAGGTCTGCGTTACCCTTCTCTGACCCGAACACACTTCGATTTAATGGTGCTTTCAGTCAGATGTGATAGCACACAAATTAATTTCTTTTTTTTTTCTTTTTTTTTTTTTTAGTTTTGAAACTTTCGTTTTTAAAAGATATTGCCGATGGTTTTAGAACATAATTGGATTGTTTGTAATAATATGATATAATATTAAATCATGTCAAATTTCCTGATCGTTACCAGGCATATTTCGGGAAATATATATTTCGGGAAATATATATTTCTTTCCACGCTCGAACCTGTTCAAATTAATTAATTAACACTTGATTTAAGAAAACAATACCAAACTAGTAACTTAGACAATCACCCGTCTTGTGTTCAATTTGATTAAAGATACATTATTAGAGATAAGATAAAGAATTGGCAGTTCTCACTATTATAGTTAAATACTAGATAAAGGTAATTTGCTGAAAATTTCGGTCAAATTGATCCACCGTGAGTCGAGAACGAAGTGAGTGAAATTCCGCCTAACCCAGGTCATCATTACTTAAATCATTAATATAAACATCATAGTCTCGATTATCCAGATCTTAGATAAATTTCAGTGGCCGTTCAGCGGCATATAAGAATTTAATCCAGCCAACATCGAAGGCTAACCTTGACACTGAGAGTTTATTATGGTCTGGATAAGTTAATTAATGTCTAATTGATAATTCAGATAACATTTCAGGCCTAAAGAAAGACTCGTAATAGGCAGATTTTGCTCTTGCATAATGCATGTTTAAGAAGAGGCCAATTATAAGGTTCCACTCAAACTTATAGTACACAATAGCATTTGCATGTTTATGTCGTCTACGATGGATTCACAATGCTACGAAATTTAGGTATTTCTTTCTATCGAAATCAGCTATCTACAATTTGTCCAGTTTAATCAAACGTGTCTCAAAATATTCAAATGAATTGCCATGCAATTGCGTACGAAAAGGTGAAACCAGAAGACCTCCCAAGAGAATTAGTCAGTTCATCGCATGGGATATCACTATTTAACCCCCTAATACCACTGACCACGCGATAGGTCAATTTTCATGCTGTGTCCACCTCCGTGTAAATATGTCAAGTGACCTTCCATCATAGCTGTTAATAATAGTACTATTTCAAATCGCCCCGTTAGGAATCTGTACTAATTAGAAAACGAGATATCGTAATGTTATATTCAAGTGACCGCGAAATAATATGAATAGAAGGTTACCGAGTTGCTCAACCGTACGATTATCTTTTAGTTTAACTAAATGGAACATGGCATTAACACATAAATCATACAGCATGGGCGTTATTTGATATCTGGTGATGATTGGCAATTTTCCGTGTAGCTTATATAATCATTTGGCAAACGAACAAGACACATAATTCCTTTTTTTAATATACATGCAGCAGATTTTTGCATCTATCATTTTGTCGGAATGCACTGTTTGTAAATGTTGGAAATGTATTCGAAGGGGAACAAGCTGATTTAATAGTATGAATTTAATTCCAGTATATTTATTTCAAGACAGAAATTCTGAACGTATTTAAAGGTGTCGAAGCGTATTTCATCTGTAGGAATTATTCAATTATCTTTCATTAAATGTTGATAGGTGACTTTCGATTTTTCTGGCAGTCAAAGAAAATCAGGTTATTAACATCTGTTTTGGTTAATGAATATCCCATTCTGAAATTGAATCGGCCCATAGGAATCATTAGAACCATTTATTGCTCTCTCTTTCATTTACCAGGCAGCTATTGTCGGGTCTTCAGATGCCTCGAGGCATTCACGATGGTACTGACTGCTTTAATGTAGCTAAATCTCTTGGTACCAAAAAAATCGAAGGTCACTTCTCAGCATGATCACAGGGTTCATGAGCTGAGCACAATTTGCTATTATTTACAAGTTAATAGAAGCTCACGCATTTGAAATAATATAGTCAAAGCTGTCTTTTACCAATCCCGGACGTATCATCATCGACTTCATCATTTAAGGTACAAAGTGGAATACGTAACTTATCTTCAGATTAGGAAAAAAACTATTAATTTTAGAAACTGTAATTTCTTAGATTGTTTTCGTTGTCTACATGTAACTAAGATATCGAACACTGGCTGAATCTATATAAAAAACGAGTGGTAGCTCTAAAAGGTTGCCATAATGTAGACGTTTATAAATTAACTGCTATTTAAATGGCTGCTGATAGATAATAATATATAGAATGTAAATATTCACTTAAGACTATAATTAAATCTTGTCAAACCATCTTCATTCTAGAATTAAATTTTGGAAATCGTGAGTTTGTGTTAAATTGTGGATTAAAGTAGTCTGTGGTATAGCAATGCACATTAAATCGATAAACAAATTTCCGAAAGGGTAAGTGCGATGGGGGGGGGACAATCTAAGTATATCGCAATGAACTTTGTGGCATAAAAACCACCATCGCCATTTACGCTGAATAGATTGTCAAATTTATCGTTGTTGCATACAAAGGGATTTAACTCTTGCAGTACAATATTTTATATACTTGCTCAATCCAAAATTTGAATATAAAGTCCACAATAAAAGAACATTTCTAGAAAGATAAACAAAGACATGAATTAAGGTACACATTAAACCATTATTTTTATTTTGCAGAAAATAGTAAATGGAATGTAGTACAAAATGTTTACATCAATCAATAAATAGCAAAAATATAAACAGAGCTGAAAGTTTATAAATCATTGAAATTCATTCTTTGTTTTCATTATGTACAATAAATTTAAGATCATTGATATATTTTTTATAAATGCCTATAACGGCAGTCCAATCCCATTCATACAAAATAAAAGACAACTAGTTATATCCTGTTTCTCTAATATATATGAAATGCAATGAAAACCGATAAACAATGGGATTAAATATTTATTGTCAAAAACAATAGAAAATCATTAGAAATAAAAGACATTATGTCATTGTACAATGTTAACGATCTAGACTAATAATTAAATTCTTTAATTCATAAAGTCTTGAATGTATGGACGATCAATATGGCTGTCTTTGGTTGATCGAGTAGTGTCGGTCGAGACGAAGAAAACATTGTTTAAAGTAGAACATCATTTTTATTATATGGATATGATTTTATTTGCTTCCTCAACCTAGATCAAGTGATGTTAATAACTGTAGCTTTATACAGTGAATTTAAAATATTTCAGAATATGGTTAATATGGAGTCGTTAACGTTTATATATTGATACCGTGTTATTTCAGATATAATATCGCTAATACTGATCGTGTCGTTAATATTTTTAATAGTGTTATAAGCAGATTATAGCTAACGTTGATTCGTAAACATTTCTAACACAGTGTTATGTCAGTGTTATAAAGATAATAATATAGCTAATACAATTTTTTTTTTAAAATGGTGTTATATATAGACTATACATGTAGTTAATACTGAGTCATTAACTTTTTTTTTATCTAAGTGTTACAAACAGAATACAGCTAATGTTTTTTTAACACGGTGTTATTGAAGTGTTACAAACAGAACACAGCTAATATTTTTTAACACGGTGTTATGTTATAAACAGAATACAGTTAAGTCATGAACTTTTATTCGGGTTTAGCTAATGCAGATGTGTTTTTACGCGTTAATAAATTCTGAAACTTGATATAGCATCAGTTGAGAATTGATTTTACATAAAGGTAATGAACCGTTATTATCAATATATACCGTTGTTTATGCAAATGTTGACGAAACCCCTGACGCTATATAGCTTCATTTAATTATTTACATATCTTGAAACCGAATCGGCATTTATGTTGAAATGTGATCAATTTGTAACTAAATTGATACAGTAAAACGTCAGTTACGTAATCTATAAATCCATAAACTGTTTTTAATATTTATCGAAAAATCAATTGGTAAATTGAACAATATAGCACAATCAGTGATAAGTGACATCATGTAATGTGTTTAGTTTATGACAGTTTCAAGGAAGGTTTTAATTGTAATACCAAGTCCACTTTTCTTTTCTCCTAAAATGATTAAACTTTGAACACCCCAGTTCTTAATGGTCAAAGTACATGTACACGCAACAACTCCATCTCAAAAGGCTAATTGTCAGAAATCCAGGTCTAAACCATCGTTCCAGTTATAGCAAAACCATTGCTACAGTTTATAACTATAAGTAGTGGTAGGTATCTGTTACGGGGCAACAACATAACGAACACATTCTCTGTGCAATATTTCTTTGCAAAATACATTGTTTAAAACTCAAAATCAAAATCACAAGTCTACCTCGACCTACTCGTTGTCTTTTAACAAAAAAGAAATCTATAATTGTGTACCTAATGCTTCTATCTACTATTCTCTTTGTCTCTAAAATCTATGCTGGTTTGATATTAGACAGATGACTATTATCATAATTGTAAATGATATAACCATTGTTAGGCTCCGGACTTATAAATGTTGTTTAATATAAATGTAATTGGAGACGTGACGATATTGTACAATGTATCTTACTATATTTAAGTTTTACTATTTTGGGTTTTTTTCATGGACGTTTATTAATTTCTGTGACTGAAGAGATGGAATACAGAAATGATAGTACAAATCTAGCCTTCATATATTAGCTAATACTACGCGTACCTATAGTTTGTCAGATTAGAATGTGAATACCGTTTTTCATATACACATAGAAAGATCTACAAACAATAAGTCGGTCTAATTAAACAACAATCTTTAAATTTCGTTAAACGGTCTTACTCAGACCGTTATAGTAACATTAATACAATAATTCATAATAGATCAGTTCAGATTCACACAAATATATACATGCAATCACCGATTGTTTCAAAAAAGTTTTTTTTTTTGTTGAAAATCTGATTTCATAATAATTCATTCCAGAAAAAAGATAACAATAACACACCAGCTCACCAATGAATGGTGTTAATCCACCAGTTCATGTAAAGAAGTAATATGTCGGATTAAAATTACACATGCAACAATCCAATTATTACATTTCATAAAGAAGTATTAAATCATGCCACTTTGGAATCGTTGAACACATACTATATACACAATGTAAGCACTGATAGGTCGTAGAGAAAAGCACATATTGATATGACGTCATAAATACACACACATTTCTATCGTACACACATAGTGTCTGCGTCATCAGACATCACCGTATAACTGCCAGACGTCGTTGAGCAATCGTCATCATCGGGACTTCTAGGTAAACTATTATAGGATGGTGATTTTAATTTAGTATTATGAGGCCTAGGATGTAACCAGTCGCGAGAATTATGAGTCTGGTAAGAGGGTTGGTATGATTTACAATTAGGAACTGGGTCTTTGTATCCCGTGAATTTTCTATAGGGATCTTTTCGCGTTCGATTGTCTTTCACGGGATGCGTATGACTAAATTGAGTCATAGGAATACTGTTCCTGTCATCCATAATGATCGGTGATACACGCTGAACGTTGGACTTTTGTTGTCGCACCGGTATGGTTGGTGGTGGAATCTCGTCATCACTTCCGGTGGAAGGACACATGGTATATCCCATATTATTTCCTGAAAAAGAAAGAAAGAAAAAAATAATTATTTGGGTTAAGTGATAAATTATCAAATGTTAGAAAAAATGGATTTTGCCGCACAATTTCTTTTCCTAACGTAATTCGAAAAAGTCTAGACTACCTTTTCAAAATTATATTCTTGAATTTCAGTTTACTTTTATTAGAATTGCGGATCGGGCGTGCAATATTATTTTTTTCCTATTAAGTGATTCCGATCTCTAACTCTTGGGTTCACTAGATTTCATTGTCGGTCACGACAACGATCAATTTATTATTTTATGCCAAATCGCTTAACTTTTTATGGCTACATTTGGGGTATAACAATTGGCTTTATCCGTCGGGTCGTTTTTGTGTGATTAGGTCGATGCTCTCTCATATGTTCTGCAAATATTGATTATTTAACTCTAACCACAAAATATATTCTTTCTCTTTTTACTCTGTCTGAGCAACGCCAAACATGTGCAATCTAATATAGCTAATACCCTTGTGAAACCGCCTTTATACCCCTTTATTATTCTTTTACGCAGACCCGAGTAATGCATAATTTTATGACAGACGTGAGTAATACAGTTTTTTTTATCGTCCCCAGAAAGCAAATTGTCTAAATTGTATTTATATTTGACCTTTAAGCTTTAAGGTGGGGATTTTAACCTTTGATGCAAGATGTACGTTAATTCTGTAATGTAAGGTTTGAATGGGAAAACGTGTTCCGGTTCGGGTAAAATATTTTTCTTGTCATCTCTAACAACAAATTAACCAATGGACCAGACACATACGTAAATACAATTTCTCGAGACCAGGAAACTATCCTTGACTTGAACCAATAATGTACCCACACATCTATGCTGCTAAGACTAATAAGATGTCGCGAACTTGGTATCTGGTAGAATCCAAAGTATATCACAGAAAGGTACCATCTTTATTGCATCAGAAAAAAGCACTATCCACATGAAAACGAACAACGAATTCAATCATCTTGACTCCTATATGTAATGTATCATCGTATTACAATTTAAAGGTGGTCATTGTTTAGCTTTTGGACAAGTCAATCATGAATGCTAGAACCACCATAATAATACACGAGAAGATCCAGCGGGTGCGTGCAATTATACGTTTTACTACGAAGAGATTTAAATGGGATTCTGATGTACATAATCCCTTACTAGCCTATGTGTACACAATGCCTTATTATTCAACTCGTATCATGTGGGTGTTCAATCCATGCATTGGCCGAGAAAGTTCATCTCGATTTTCCGGCGTGATTTCCCCTTGTCAGTGATGCAGAAGGAGGGCCTGACAAGGACAGCTGCCTAGTCGTTCGGATGGGACGAAAAACCGAGGTCCCGTGTACGCATTGGAGTGCACGTAAAAGATAATTTGGCAGTTGGAATTCGATATAAGAGTAGGCCGTAGCGCCGCTTCTCGGGCAAAATTTCCCTCATTGCACACTGTATGGCGTATGCCCGTCTTCCATTAGCCCAGGTTAGGTGCAAACGAGTAAGACGTTAAACCCCATTTCATTTCATATGATGTGTGGTGTACACAATCACTTTAAATTAAACATATAATTGTCTGCGATATCACTTCTGTTGAAGCAGACGTCAAAACATCAAGTAGTAGTCGTAACATATAGTATGCGCATGTGGACCATTGGCTGGTAACATGTGTGACATTATAATATGGCATAGAAGGTATTATTTAATTTGTGAAATTTTGGTAATGATTAAAATACAAGACAAAACATATTAAAGCTTTAAGGCCCAAAGGACTGCGCTCTTTCGATCCGAGGTCTCGTGGGTTACAACGCTGGCAGGTTCCTCAGTCTGGTTAAATAAAGATAAATTACATCTTTTATATTCTTTATATTAAATTATTGGAAGATTAATGACGCCGTTTTCAGACTTGTTAGGAATAGAATAAAAATATCGTTTATGGTAAGACGGTAAATGAGAATTGTTATATGGCGTGACATAAGTTATTTCTTATCATGACTTAACGGTAGTCTTCTGTTTTGCTGAATTATTATCTCGGATATCGCTGATCCACAATTAAACGTAAAGTACGTACATGCTTTGGGCTTTTTTTGTATCTTTAACTCTCAACTTAGCACTCTTGAGAAAATATAAACCTGCAAAGCTTAGAATTTCGAACTTCATCAAACTTACTTATTTTCTGTGGAGCATCATCTTCACTTCCGCCTCTACCGCTGTCACTGGCGGTTGTTTCCCCTGACAGGTCACTTCTTACATCAAAACTTACTGATCTCTCTTTGATCTGTAAAACATCAATACAAATAAAATCATTTCAGTCCTGCAGAGGTCATTTTGAGAATTATATAGTAATTAAGATTCATGCGATGACACCAAAAAATGTTGTTCGACATGCGTTTGTCATGGTTATAACCGGTTGATGCCAATTCGCACTAACTGGAGAGCGTAAGCTTTGTATTAGGCCTAAAAGTATAAACGTCCAAAACATTGTGCATCCATATTATCGTAATATTCATTGGCATTGATCTTGTTAATTTAAAGGAGTATCTCAATAAAGACATTGATTCAATCGGATGAAAGAATCAAAATAGGTAGCCTAAACGATCGACCACGCAACAACAGTCTTCATAAAACAGAGCCGATAACAAATCCATTATATTAGGAATACTGTAGAGTCTTAAAGCCAAAACACCAACATTAATGTGAACATTATAATTCAAGAAGTGTGATAAGAAAACTCTAATCGCTTTCTAAAATGTTGAAAACCGTGCACTAATGATAAGAAAAGATTTTTCCAGGTTTCAGTTCTGATAAGAATTCAAAGAGATTAAGGAAATGGATTTCAAGTATAATTCAATGCAAAACCCTTCCGTAATTCTAATCCGCACAAGAATCCTTAATTAATGTTAATGATAAACCGCGTTTTTCAGATCGGTTACTCCGAAGCTCTTTTGATTATCCGCTATAAATTCTTGCTATATTCAGATCAAAGATGCTGCGGGGTTTATCATTCAAAACCTTGTAATGATGGAGTTGTATCGATTCAGTGTGTCAATTTACAAAGATATCGAGCATTTCAAAAGACTAGAATTAAAATGTTGAAACCCTGTGGCAATTTAAACTGCAAGCAGCTGACTATACTTGTCATTGCGTATTAGTAACATGTCCCTCTTTAAGCGACTACGGAAGTTATAACAATTCACACCAATTTAAGTTTATTCCGAACAACTTTCCTTCCGACAGCATTCCGGTCAGACACCCGCAGTATAATTTCAAATGTCACTCAAGTGTCGTTCAATTAGCAAGCCAAGTGGGTCTAGCATGTGTAAGCGAGCGTTCACTAGTCATTAAGCTAGCTTATATATCTTGCTATCACATGTTTTGTCGGCAAAGTAGCTATTTTTTTTATGTTTTATTCTGGGATCAAACCGCATATTGTCTCACATGACGTCAGCCATGTGCGTTGTCTTTGCTTCTGATCGAAAGCTGCTCCCAAAAACAACAATACATGGCTGCTTTTAGAGCAATCATGGAAGTATTTGACAAGTTATTTTCTCTTGAATATCGTCTATCTGTGACTTGTTGCCAATTGTTCTCTCCTTCGTTATTTGAAAGAAAAATCATTAGTGAATCCGTGTGCAGCCTAACAGATAAGAAACAAACATAGCTGTCATTTGTTGGCCAGGACTCACATGTCGCATCCGTCAAACCAAATGCTAAAAGCATTTTTCTCAACCCAACTCATTTATCAAGAACGTTTACGTAATGATTTAATAATTGGACATTGAAGTATGGGGGCGTTATCGTATGTCTAGTAATGTCGAACTAGGAAAGCCTCTTAATTATGACAAATATGAAGTCATACACAGTAACCGATATGCAAAACATCATTACCAGATTCGTATGAGTGACTGAAATGACCGGCATGGTCCCTAATTAAGAAAAATGAAAAGGGTCTAAATAGGTTTGCACTGGCGGTAAAGAGGAAGAACCTGTACCAGTGCAATGTTACATCAACAAGACAAGATCTCGTATTGTTTTCTTTAATATGATTTATCTGTTTATACCAGCCTTCAGCGAAACGAATATACTTTAATGGCGGGAAAAACAATCTCAATAGCATATAGATGTCATGCTGTTAAGTGCTTTTCAATTGCTTTTACTTTTTTAGTGTTTTAAGTTTTGGAATCAACAGCTGAAAACCATATATTGGCATGCTTAAAATGTAGATAGTATTCCTTATGATACACGTGTTGGCATTGTAAGGACTTTGTTTCGAGTATTAAATTTAGAAATACGAGAAACCCCCACCTCACGTAGGCATCCCTAATCAAAATCAGAAGAACTAATAATCATTGTAAAATATAAGCCAATAATAACTCAAGCTTACAGTAGAAGAATTCCACCTCATGTTAAATACAATACGGTGAAACTTATAACCCCATGAACCTTGGTGTCTATAATGCCTTCTCTTTTAGAAAATTATCTCAGTTATTCGCTATTGGTGTTAACAATATAATTCGGAGAAAGCAATTCACAAGAAAATACGCCCAGTTGTTAAATTAACAAATAACTTATATAATCAGACGAGAGTTATGATAACTATAATGATTATAAAACAAGAAAACAAAAGGTATGATTTTGTGTTGCTGTTGCTGATGATGATCATGATTATGACGTGGTGGTGAAGAAGCAAGAGACGGGTGGGTGTGAGTTGGGACAATGATGAAATTTGAACACACAAGAATAATACAAAAAAAAAAACACATACAAAAGATCACATAATTTATCAAGAACGGATTATACAAAAAAACAAACCAAACCAATAACAATATTCAACACATTGGAAAGATACACAAAAACACATCTATATACATTTCCTTGGCGAACAAATTATCCTCTAACAACTCATTGAAATTGAACTCAATAACCGAGATGTTTAATGATCACAAGGGAAGAATTTGGCAGTCTAAATATAGACATGTTCAATATTCTGTGGGTTTTGATTTATTTGGTTAAGTTAACCGTTTAAATTTGTGTGTGACAAGACCATATTTTCCTTGATGAGGAATATCGATAGAAGGTTATCGGTCTTTGTATCAACAAGATCGATGAATGGATGACTGACAACAGCAATGATTAGAAACGGCAAAACGTTAGGAGATGTCGGCATATTTTTCGATTATTTTATGTTCACGTGGCTAATTTTCACCCAATATTGCTAGTTGCATGGTCTTACCGTTGCTTAATGCTTCAAATTCATGCAATCGTTAAGACTACCTTCCCTTAACGGTATCGATGTTCTTAATGTTATATTCAAAAGTCCACGTTTAAGACATTTTAATTCTCGAGTTAATAAGAAAACATGATAGACGTAACGATACGTTAGTTTTAATATATCCAATTAAAAATTGGATGGGAAGGTTTCTAGATTACTAGATTTATAATACAGATTAAAATCAATATGGGACGATATGAGTTGGAGAATTGTCATATTAAAATTACGAACTTTGTTCATTTCACTGTCTATCATTAAAAGCTAGTCGTTTAGTGTCGGCCATCGTGTGACTTCTCGATCTAATTATAACCATGATTTGACATTCTGAGAAGAATACGCCACATAGAACCAGATATATACATCACGGGCATCTCTTTTTTTATTCTATTAAGTAATGGTGTTTAATAGCCAAGTAACACAATACTTTGGTTCTTTGGGGATTTTTATGGCTAGGTATGTAATTCTAGTGGTAATCTTTCCAAAGCTGTGACGTATCTGTGCACTTTATTTGTTTGACTTGCAACAACCAAGGAATCTCTAACGCTTTTAGTTACAAACGAACAAATAAATGCCCGCATAAGGAATGCCCGCATAATGTTCAAACAAACGAAAACCTAAGAAAACCCTTGAGGCTGGATGGGTACCCCCACTCCCCTGGTTCTGCCAAGCCTGGGACAGACCAGACCATGCAGACATTATGAACATTGGGATAAATCAATTCCCGGCTAGTTCCATATAAAAACAAGACATCCAGTCAAAGGTCCAGTTCCTTAGCCACCCAGCGACAGGTGACCCAATGGGTTTTGCATACCGGGTATACATTTTGGCCCAGCCCAAGTTGACTTACTTAGATTGGAACCCGACTACTGCATGCAGAACAAGTGATTCTTAGACAACCACTATTTAATTAACCTAAATCCAAAACATGTACACCCAGATCATAGTTCCAAACGATAGCCTTGATTAACTTTAATATTTACATTTTGTGTCGAATATGTTTTAATCTTCACAGACGGTAAATTGTTTCTGGGGCTGTGTTTGGACAGTAGAAAGAAACATACAATTAATTTATTACACGATTCGTGAATGTGTTCGGGGCTCCGTAATGCCGAGTTACATAAAATATTGGAGGGGAAATTGTCTGGGCGGCTTGATGGAAGTGATTCTTATTATATTAAAACATCTAGCTGTCGCCTCCATCACAGGAAACTGAAATAACCAGCCTTATATAACAGTAACCGTTAGACAACCAACATGGTCGATACGGTAGTCATCGGGAGAAAGTATTACAAGCAAATTATAACGTCACTAAAAATTGCAGAGTTCGTGTCCTCACTAGTGACTGGTTAGCACCGACAAATTAATTGGCCAGAAAAGCTTAAAAGGTTGCACTGATATCCCCAATAAATGTCTGAATGCATTTCTACGGTAACCGCGAAATTAAGTGACATAATTCAAGAAGCCAACTACGTGAATAGCGGCGTAATAGGGCCGATATTTGATGGATGATATAATACAATTCCGTGACACATTCACTTTAAAAGCGCCACAGACAAGTTGATTTTCCACATGGCCTTGATGACGTTAACTAACAGAGAATTTCAAAGACTCTCTGCATTAAGACTTGGTTTACTTCCCTCACTACGCTGGAAATGAACTGCTCTACTGATTTACTAGAAAAGAGCAATGGAAAAATAGAATTGCAAAAGAGGAATTCAGATTTCATGTTCTGTATGAACGGTACTGATATTTCCAGTAATAGTTACGTTACAACCGTATAAAAACGTAAATGGTGCTCATGTTTCCAGTAACATTTACGGTGAAAAACTATGAAGAACAATGAATGGTATTGATGATTTCGGTTACAGTTATGGTACAAGCATATTAAGAAACGTGAATGGTACTGATGTTTAAGTAACAGCTAGGGGGCAAACGCAAGACAAGTTAATGGTACTGATGATAATGGTATTGATATTTTCAGTAATAGTTACGTTACCAGCGTGCAGGTCAAACGTATACAAAAATATGCTAGCTAAGGGAACTCTCCATATATGTCAGAAATTTGTATTGAATATTCTATAGTTAATATACATTTTCTTTATTTAATATACATGTATATGTCACGCCATGTACATGTATATTAAATGGATTTGACTAACAACTGAAACACCCTTAAGCTATCAAATGTTGTCAATAGTCGGTGTTTTATAGTGCAATCATTGCAGGAGATATCCCTTTTTTGACTTCAATGAATTGATTGAATTTCTTCAAATTGTATTTCCGTCATATTATTGTTTCTGCCTACAATGATCAGTCACACAATGGATTTTTTTAACGATTCAGATTTAGCAATAAAGGCAATTTCCGTTGCCCATTGTCTTTCTTAACTATCTGATTTTAAACTTTAATCGACAATATATTTTGATGTAGTGTTAATTTTAAAATTGGGAATTGTTAGCAAAGGTTTAAACAAAATAAACTGACGCCGGACATGAGTGTGATTAGATTTTACATGGTATAATTTAGAAAAGGCATGTTAGTTATGTAAACTCCCATATGCATGCGAAGTGGTATCGAATGTTCTAAAAAGGTTATGAATAATCTGCCTCTGCGATAAGATCAATATTCGTATACATCAACAGCTATTTTTTGGTTGACATATTTCGAACGTCAGGTTCAATATGTTCAATGGTTAACACCTATTCGACAATAGAACATTTCTACTATGGTACGATTTTCGTCTATTTATAGCCCAACCCCCATCTTTTCTTTGAATGTCGATTTTTTTTAATTTTGTTCACTTTTAACGGTCTTGATTTGAAGAAGATTTATTTTCTTCGCGTTTTGGTCAATATTCGCGAGTTGTTTGAGGCAGGCGGACATGAATGAGAAAGAGAGCGAGAGAGAGAGAGAGAGAGAGAGAGAGAGAGAGAGAGAGAGAGAAATGAGGGTTTAACTTCCACTCGACACAAACTAAGTCATTTCTGATAATACGCTTGTGAGTAGGGGTCTTTAACAGTGGGAGGAACCCGGAGGACCCGGAGAAAACCCACGACGTTGGACAGGCGACCCTACACCTTGTCACATACAACCGGGGATTTGAAATCACGCCAGTTGACTCAATGACAGGCTTTATGATACAGCGCACACATACTAACCATTCGGCCATCCACCCCCGGACATGAATTAGGGAACCACACAAGAGAATGTCGTCATAGTCTATACATTCATTTCTAGAAGATGCGCAATATTTTCAATTGGACGACTGTGACATGTTGGTATGCATTATATCATAAACAACAATATGATTTAAGGGGGATTGGGTGCTCTATAAATAGACAAACTTAAAGTTGGGCGTCACCTTTATAAAAATAAGTATTAATTTGACATTGACATATAGGGAAAACACTAACCTTTTGGAATGTAACAAAATCAGGTTTGTTGTACTGATCTGAAGGCAACTTGGAATCAAAATTATCTTTTTCTTCTTTACCGAATGAAAATTTAGGATCCTTTTCCATTTTGGGATTGGGGAAAATATGGAAGCCATGATCGCTGTCACTGGTTGCCAAGGTGATGGGTTTTGTGAAATTGTTCTCTACTTTTCCTTTGCGAAAGTTTTGAGGGTCTCCTTCTTCTTGTATACCGACGGTTTCTCCGTGTCTGTTTCTCTGATCGGACTGTCTGATTCTGAGAATGATTGCGACTATTATTATGGAAAGAATGACCGTCACGCCCGCCACGATACCGGCAATGATGATATACTTTTGTCCTGCTGAGTTTTGTCTATTAGCCGCCAGTGTGGCGTTGGTAAAAATCACTTTTATATTCAACACATCACGCGATTCTCTTTGTTTCGCACCATGATCCCGAACTGAAATTTTCAACATGTAGAATTCTTTGTCTCTCAGATTAATAATACGAGTAAGAAACACGATGCCCGTCTTTGGTGAAATATCGAACAAGTTCCCATCATTTCCTCCATCTATAGAATACGTTAGTTCGGCATTGTCCCCTTCGTCTCCATCGTAAGCTATAATCTTAGTAATAGTATCCCCGGCGTGTAAGTCTGATGTAACAATCACGCTGCGATTGTCGGATGCTGGGAACTCTATTATCGGAGTATGATCATTGTCATCTATTACATCTACAATCACGTGACCAGTTGCTTTTCTGGGTTCTCGGCCATTATCCTGTACAATGACATCGAACTCGTAATGCGATTTGGTTTCCCGATCCAACACACGATCGGTTCGGATAACTCCATCGTTAAACACTGCGAATGGGATGCTCGGGTTTGACTCTCTAGGTAGGAAAATCAGTTTTCCGTTATCCCCCACATCTTCGTCGGTGGCTTCAATCTTACCCACGACGCTTCCCGAATGTAAGTTTTCCATTACTCGGAGTCTTAACGATTCTTCTTTTATAATCGGCGTGTTATCGTTTTCATCTACAATATTAATGACCACCGTAGCTATCCCTATTAGTGCCGTTCTTCCCTGATCAATGGCCTTGGCTGTAAAAGTCATTTTGGGCTTCGTTTCTCGGTCATATTCGCCAACTGTTGTAATAACACCAGTATCTGGATCTACTTCAAAGAGAGAATCGGCATCCCAGCTCAGTCTGTAGATAAAATGGCTGTTAACACCCAAATCTGGATCTGTCGCTGAAACCTTAATTACAAAAGTGCCTTTAGCAGCTTTTTCTGATACGTTTGCATAATAAGTCGATTTTTGAAAAACAGGAGCGTTGTCATTTTCGTCGGTAACCATGACAACAAAACTTGTTGATGATGAAAGTTTGGGAGACCCAGAATCTTCACAGACAACTCGCACATTATGCTGAGTCTGTCCTTCGCGATCAAGAGGTTTGTTAAGAAGTAAGGCATAGCCCTTTCCAGCAAGATTTTGAACACCAAACTTCGGATCCTCAACACTACACGACACTTTACCATTGTCCCCAGGGTCACGATCGTCTACTTTAATATGGCCAACAAATGTCCCTACTCGAGAATTTTCTGAAAGTAGCACCGTGTTGTTGTTTACGGGTGAGGCCAAATTTAATTGCACCTGGGGTGGGTTATTACCGACATCTATAATGTTGACTACCAGAGTGGTTTGAGATACTTGCGGAGGATTACCACTATCTGTGGCTTCAACTATTGTGTCGTATGTTTTACCTGATTCGTACTGTAGAGGAGATTTCACCGTCAATGCACCGGTTAATTTATCAAGGGATAACAATTCTTCAAGTTTGCTGCTTCTCAGGGGACTAAAACGGTAAGAGACCTTGCCATTATCACCAATATCCCGGTCCGTTGCTTCTATGCTACCTATTTTGGATCTAATAGCTGTGTTTTCCGCAACATTAATGTTATAATTTGGCTTCTTAAATACTGGCACATTATCATTATTGTCCGTCACGTTTATGTGAAGAGTTAATGTTCCAGATAATGGGGGAGTTCCGCTGTCGGTAGCCACAATATACAGTGTATATGAATCTCTCTTTTCTCGATCTAGAGCCTTTAGAACAGTTATCCGCACATCCGAGCTGCCGTCCAATTTTTCCTCTGCGTCTACGTTAAAACGGGTGCTACTGGAAACGAGTCGATACGACAAAAGCGAATTACTTTTACCCGTATCCTTGTCTCTGGCACCGTCAATACGAAATTTGGAACCAGGGGTAACAGCCTCGGGAATGTATAACGTTGCTTCGTTATTAGGGAAAAGGGGTTGGTTATCATTGATGTCATCAATAACGATTTTAACAGTCAACAATTTTAAGAACGTCGTTGTGGTGGATTGGATCGTAACATCAAACTCTATCTCACATAATAGTGAAAGTTTACAAATACGCTCCCTATCGATCATGGCGGTTGTATAAATTGCACCCGTCTGGCTATTAATGCTGAATAAAGCCGCCGTTTCCAGGTTACTTGGATTAAGGAATGAATACACGAGATTACGAAACTCGGCATCACTCACGTCTTCCGCGACACCGCTCGCAGTTGCCACGTTTCCAACCAAAGTTCCGGACTGTTTTTGTTCCTGAAGATGAAAGATGATATCCTGGGCCATTATCTGATCGAATACAGTGCACAGTATCAGACAGATCTCCCCGATTAGCACTAATCCCCTTTTGTACTCCATACTAATCCAGAACGCGTTTTAAATAGTGGGCGGTACAGCTTTTCTATCACAATAAACACAGACTATGCGTAAACCAATTCGCTGAACACTACACCACGACACTTTTCGACGCTGTATTCCTCATCATCAACCACCAGTCATGTCATCTTAATCTTCTGAAATACAAAAAGAAATGTATTATCTTCCAATTAAATATCTTATCACAAAATAAGGATGGCACGATGAAGGATCAAGAGAAGGTGACATTTGATGCTGCTAAGTATGAAGTCTTTTTATTGAAAGTGTTTGCAAATTATATGTTCGGAAATTAGACATTGTCAAAGCCATCATTTTAGGATTACACACAAATCTATACTACAGTAAATTATAAATCTATACAACATTTTATTACATTTTATTCCAGATTGAGCCCATTTGGTGAAAACAAGCGTAAGATCTGCCGGCTTGTGCACACGTGGATATAATGTTCTAATACAGTTTTAATGAATGTATATAAATGTATATGTAAATAAGTTACATAATTTATTCTTCGAATGACGGCATCCATAACCCTTAATATTTCTAATCTGTTGGATCTCTAAAATGGATATAAGTCCAAAAATGATTATATTCACTTCTGTTTTTACAAAAAATATGATAAATTGAAAATTTGACAACATTTTACATTCGCTGAAGACGAAATAAACCAGCGCCACATATAGTCTTCACTAGGATCCATTTAATCCGATTGAATCCAACCCTTGAGATTATCCGCCGTTGACATTTTCCTGTCGTTTTCTCTGACCTAAATGTTGAATAATCAACTATTCACACTTTAGTGTGGACTAAGACGTGAACAATTCCAGAGTCCGGAAAACGCAAAATAAACCGAACTAAGTAAACAGGCACACATTCATTTAAAGACCGTAGATATAGAAGCGTTGTCGTTTTCACAGCTTTCTTCCTCGAAACTAACTTCTTCGAGTAACCCAGTTCAGCACTTTATTTTGACCTGAATCAAATCGACCCGCACCTTTAAATATATTGATCTTTGTTATGCATTTATAACTGAAACAGTTTAATATCTTGTCTGTCTCGGATGATGGACAGGCTATGAATATTAAACACCGGAAACCCAATTACATGCTATAATTTAATTTTCCTCTAGATTTTACAATATTTACAGAAACTAACCGAAAGAATGAATTCAGGGGATTGAACACTGGTGTCAATAATACCGGAAACTATTTTCTTAAAAAAATTAACCTAATAGAATTTGATAAGCTTCTTTTAATAAAAGAAGCATATTACCAGAACAGTTATGCAACATGCAGAATCCAGTGCTTATAATGCTAATATCCTGGTGCGAATTATTTGGTGTAGATCAAACCCAGAATCTGACAATTTGCAGCAATTTGATTTTCAAACACAAATAATTCTTGGCAATAACATAAAGAGGATGGAAAAGTTATTTTTCCACTTCAACATGTTACATCTGACAATTTGATATCAACCATTCAAGTTACACATTTATGGTTAACTGGAACAATTTTATCGCATGGATTAACAATATACAAACCATGTATATATGTATATGAATTCATTTCAATTTAGAATCCATAGATTGAAACATTGAAACTTGCAGGTCATTGAACACACAATCCATATATAATTTGAAACTTGTATTAACGAATTCCCATTCATACATTATTAATGGACAATTTGCATTATTCTTGGGGAGTCTCTTTCATTGTAGAAATACTATATTATTTATTCCAGGTCTTTTGACAATCATTGTCTGTGACCAAGGTTTATTATTATTTCTTTTCAGGATAAAAGTTTACATATGCGCTTATAAAAGATAAAAAAAAAAATAAATTAACACTAATTGAAATGGCGTCATATAAATAAACTATAAATAGAGAAAAAAAGGCTTTAACGTCCACTCAACACAAACTAAATCCTTTCTGGACTAACATATGTTTCAATTTTATTTCAATAATTCGCTTGCTCATAGTGGTCTTTAGCAGTGGGGGGAAACCGGGACATCGGAGAAACCCTAAGATGTTGAACAGGCGACCTTACTCCTTGTCACGCACAACTGAGGAATCGAAACGACGCCAGCATATAGCATATATAAAAATTACACCAAAGCTTGTAAACAGGACGGGATAGGAGTTGGGGAACGGTGGCTCAGTGAGTATCACGCTGGCTCTTTAACCAGGAGGTTGGAGCAGAATTTGTGGTATGCCGACATATAAACTGTATAAACTGGTCATTTGAAATTGGAATTGCCGTTGTTCAAACACGAGTCCCCCATAGACAACTGCATCACGTATGCCTATCGTCACTATTCCAGTTGGTGTGGAAAAGTAGAATCATATACTCCCATTTCATTTGTAAAAATAAACGGGATTTAATGAATTATTGATAAGTTGATCACGATGTTATGAAGCGTTTTGGATAAAACCACATAAAATGTATGATCACAAAACAGATGTATAAAATCAATAGAAATATGATCATATTATGGTATATTTCCGACAGTATGTGTGTAGACAATAATACATCTACATCGAAAATAAACTAATATCTGATATCTATCTACTATGACATATCAAAATATTGATCAGTGTTTTGTCTTATAGAGAGCATTGCTTATATTCCCTATCTGACACCAGTCCAACCATCAATACATAGAGCCAACACCAGTCTGTATTTTCAAACTATTTGTGAGCTTTGTGTTATGACTCATTGTCCATTTTTTTGCCTATTAATATAGGCGTCTTACTTTAAACTAAAAAGCGGTACGTCAATATATGTTTGCTTCTCGGATGGAAAGTGTAACGAATAATTGCATACACATCGCAGTATTCTTAGAGGACGATTGTGTCATGATAGCGGCCTTTCCGCCCTTTCTTCGTGGAATTCCACCCTCTTCTTTGCTCCACCAAAAAGCTATTTTCTCCCCATAGACCATTGAACATACAATCGGTTATATCTCAAAATTGGTCTCATCTACAGACTGGTTTCTTTTCTAATCCAGTAAAAAGAGTGGGTGCCATTCTTGAACGATAGCGTATTTATTTAGTTGTTGTGGTATATTTGGTGAACAGTCTGTTATATTCTACAGTGTAAAATGTTGCTGGAGAGATATATTATCATACAGCTTGGTATAATAAAATCACTTCATTGCAGAATTAAAAGTTAGGGTTTTCTTGAAATAGTGAGAGAACACGTTCTCCTCCAAAAACGAAGTCATAGATGGTCATTTTTACAACTGCTTATTTGCCAGTACAAAAATTGATAATATTTAACTTGGTCTAAAAAATCAGTATAATAAATATTACTGTACACTAGATTTGTCTACACACGTTTATGTTATGCCTTGTGTCATCTATATTCTAATCCTGAAACAACATCGATACAAATCTAGTGTGATACAAACAAATTAAACAACATTTACTCTGTTATTCTCTTTTTTGTCTTTCAGAATGATTAGCGCATGCACGTTGTATCATAAGGTATATCATTGAGTCAACTGGCGTGGTTTCGATTCCCCGGTTGATTGTGGCAAGTAGAAGGGTCGCTTTCCAACCTCGCTGGGTTTTTTCGGGTCCTTTGGTTTCCTCCTACTGCTAAAGACATTACGCGACAGCGAATTACTGCAATAAAATTGAACTATATTATGTCAGCCCCGACATTACATATTTTGTGTCGAGTGGACTTTAAACCCCATTTTATATTTCATTATCAAATCAAACCATCTTTAATTAACGTTAATTTAGTATCAAACTATACCCATGTCAAAATATCCCCATTCCTTATATTCTATTATCAAACTACATATAAATAGTATCCAAATATAATCATGTTATATTAACGACATTCCTATTTCCATATCAAACTATTACCATGTCAAATTAACGTCATTCATTATATTTAAGTATCAAACTTTGCCTATGTCAAATTTTAGTTAATCATACATGTAAAGTACGTGCAGGCGAACCGCACTACAGGAAAAAGAAACCCTTTAAGATAAACTACAAGTGTCAAACTGTTCATACAGTCAAAATGAATAATATCAGTCGCTTTTTGTCGAACGATTAGAAATCAATTTGGATATATACTTTTTTGACCTTGGGGAGGGGCTTTAAAATATAAATCTTCCATTGTATACAATAACATTTTAATATACAGCTTGAATCCCTTGCGTGATCATCAAGAAAGTTAAATAACTGTTATACCAGTAAGATATTGTGTCACAAAAGTCAATTAAAAAACATTAAAAAGTTTACAATGCAAGTTACCACAATATTTAACCATAGAGTAACTACAAGAATATAACAAACTTACGTATAACACAAACTCGATAATTTGAATCCATCTAAACGTAAAGCTCAAGTTATCATAATGTACAGCTTAAACCACTTAGCAATGCAACATCAAGCATCCCATGTGATAATAAAATGTATGAAAGAAAATTCCAAGCAATAAATTGAACCAATGGCTATAAAATATGTCTGTGTAGATATTAACTTGTCTCGTGGTGACATATACATGTATATACTATTCATGTACAGCTAAATACATACATATAATCAATTTAACACAGATCAATACCCCCTGTGTCCTGTTCAACACATTAGAAATAATAAACGTATTAAACTGCATAGTATTGACGATACCGATACATACATATATCATACAAATGATGCTATTATTAGTAACATTTACTGTGGTATATCGGATTCATAAATCACGACATGAGATTTAAATGCTTTAAAAGTAAAGGGAATTTCAATATAAAAAAGTTTCAAAGGCTATTCAAAAAGCATCACGGTAAATAACGGTATCTCTAGCTTCATAGACTTCAATTTAAAGATTAATGTTTGGAACATGAATTCGGGTGTAAACGGTAAGAAAAGGGACAAAACGCAATTTTCACACACGAACAGAAAGGTACAAAGGTTAAGTGAATTCAAAAGAATTTCTAATTTAGATATCGTAAAATAAAAAACGAATGGATTGCAAATATGATAACATTTATCGCCGATGCTTTACGAAAACCTTTAAAGATTCAACTGAATAATTGATGAATTAAAAAAAAAAAGAAGTTCCAAGAGCTAAAACCGTGCTGAGTATGTAAATAGGTATATATTATATTGATTATAAGATATTTATGGTTTTAAACAATGTAATATACAGACATATGACATACGTTAGCACATCTACTTTTTATATATTTTAAATCAATAAACAAACATGCGTTGTATACTGAATCATACTCATAATAATGTAACAATAAAAACAATTGTTTATCGGTACATTGTGTTCCGAGAATTAATAGTATTTCTCGGTTATGAATTATTCTCTCCCTTCATAGCATGTACATTATCATTTACAATACATCTAATATGAGTTATGTGTAGAAATGAACTATAATGGAGAAATGAACTATATTGGGGTTTTAACGTCCAACTTTTTTGTATCAACCGGGTTAATTCAAACATATATATTATGTGACCTTTCTGTCCATTTTGAACTACTAGACGCTGTTCTCTGCCACACCTTCTGTGGTACTGCATGTGGAACCCAGATTTAAAACATCCCTGAGGAAATATCAGGACCGAATCCGACGTACGTCAGACGGCACTGCTTGGGATGGAATACACGTAATAACACTGGAAATTAATATTGAGATGCTAGATTATGTAAGCCTGTTATTACTGTGTAAAGTAGGACCCGTTAATAATGGGGTTTTATGTGTTACATTTTTGAACGATAAAACTCGTAAATTAACTTATAATTATTATTTAGTTATATCAATATATGAGATTCTGATGCATATTCTGAATGAATTGAACGCTGAAACACGATATTTATTACAGTTATGAAGGCTTTCAATAAGATAAAAGTATTATTGTGGTATTATATATATTATGTTTGAAACATGTGAGATAAGTATCGACATTCTATAGGTATACTATAATTATATATAACATCAACGAATTCGGTTAATAACAGGTTTTACTTTGATCTATATATGAAGAGAGTCGCCATGTCTAAGGATTTTCTAGCTCGGGCTAATTGGTGTACCAGTTGGAGTATGCCTGCCTTTAGTATCCCGGTTGGAGGAGAATGAGGGGAAATTTTGCCTTTGTATGGCGCTACTACCTAATTCTATTTTTATTGTCAACTGAAATCTCTGGTTTTCGTATAATCCTAACCACTACTTGATTTTTGTTGTCACGCCATCACCAAAGGCGGTGTGTGTGTGTGGGGGGGGGGGTCAGATTTAAACATCACGACCAGCACCAGGATGTAACTCTCTACTTCTTGGTTAGGGTTCAAGCGCCGAACACACAAACCCACCATTGCTCCATAGTATGGCAACAGTAGTCATCGTTAATGCTACCATACGAAGTATTCCTGGAAGTACGATTAGCAGAATCCGTACTTCACGAATCAAATTAGTTTATGATTGTCTTACGTCTGTAGATTCCATCCGAGTAATGGATAAAAACGAACGAAAAAAATGGATTATCTTTATATGATATTGATAAGACATGACTCGTCGGGGTTGAAATCTAAAATAGCCCAATATATATTTTATATCTCTTTACAGCGTATTACATATCTATCGAATTGCCCTCTTGAGACACTTTAATGATATAAAGAATAATTTGATACCAATACTCCAAGGGTTACAGAATGTCTGGTTCGGCATTTTAATGTTGTTACTAAAATTGCTAAAAAGTAAACAACGTCTGTGTATAACAGTAACGCCGAGACATCTGGGAACTCTGTTGTACTCTGTCGTATTTGTGACTTCCCGGTGGACTACGATGTGTTTATAATGTTTATATAATTTATCCACTTTGTTTAACATTTGTAATTTACGCGCCAAATTGGTCTGTGTTATTTAATATGAACTTAACAGATTGAGATTCACAGGAAACTTTAGTATAATAAACATCCATAGAGAAATCAACTAAATAACATTTGTAATCATTGGCGATGCTGGCAGATATTGGTTTTAAAAGAAGTATCCATGGCTGCCGCTTGGACAACACGTGCCTATACTTGCCGCTAAAACTATAGTACAGTTTGGATGAGGACATTTTTTGGCCAAACAGTGGTGTTTCTATGTACTATTCTTCGAGTTCCATCTGCCAACGGTTTTTTTTTTACATATATATCAATTTTAGTTTTCCATATCATCCTGATGACTATGCATAGTTTCCTTATCCGGTCGCTGTGCGCCACCCCTGATAACTGACTAAGTTTGAGATAACTTTAAGCCACTGATCACCATAGTTAGCAACCAAACGCGAAAAGTAAAACGAAAACGTCGTTCCGTATGTTCATGTATATAGAAACTACCCAAATAAACGATATGAATCAATTAACAGATTTTGAAAGATTTGAAGATGGACTGTGTGACAATTTCTAACCTAACTGTAATATCTATGAAATACGATATCCATATCTCCTTAAATATAGACTTATACACAGGATTAACCCTGATTAATCTTCAATGACAAGCAGATTAAAGTATATCATATTTTTACCATAGTTTGTATACAAGTATATTAATCTCAACTTGGTTGTCTGCTGTACAATTATCAACACAGTCATGACTTTTAGACGGACGGGTTAAATTCAAAACTAGACCCCTAATATGACAAAATGATAAGCCTTTCAGAAACTTAAATTGATATTAGCATTTCACACCGTTTGAAATGTACTCCGATTAACCTTTAACGCACATTATAAAATTGATATTAGATTGTATGTCCCCTGTAAATGTACATGTATTAAATCGATATTAGACTGTTTGTCTCCTTTAAACGGGTATGCATAAATATATATTTACATGCATCAATTGATACCGACATGTTTAAATGTACTTAAAGATGCTTTATGTTAGATTTACATATAGAGTTTGGCGATTGAAGTTTTGAAAAGAAATAGCGAATAGTCTCGATTGTCAAGTACTAATGCTAAAGATAATAAACATAGTCTCGATTTTCCATTTTCACGTTTAAAGAAGGCGGATATTTTCTAATACACTTCATATCCCACAAGCTTTCTTATCTAAAGACAGCATTCCTTATAAGATTACACACACAAAATAAATATTTAAATTAACTCGACGTAATTTCAATTAAATTCAACAATACAATTCATTTAAATTCGTTTGCTAACCACTTTCAACAAATTTGGTTGCTTACATTTAGATTTAAAGATATAGTGTAGTTTAAAATTACCAGAAAAAAAGAATATGCTGGTGCATTGGGGGCAACATAGCAGAAACAAAACCAACAACACCCAGTGTGTAATATCATTTATGCAAAAATATTGTTCCTTTTGTTTTTGCTACATATTTCCAGTCTCAGACCTCCAGAAACCATTTGAAATAATAATATATCTCCGTAGATTTGTTCCCGAATTCATAAGTTCTTAATTGGTGACACAAGTGGCTAAAATTCTTTTAAGCTGTCTTATTTTATTTTAAGCGGATTCTGTGGAGATCCATTTTAAATGTTAATCTGTTAAAATAAAGACAACATATAGTGTCCGTCTCCTGTATTAGTAAGACATAAAATGCCAGAATTCTAAAACGCAAAGATTTTTTTAAGTTAAGTTCATAACTTGTAGTTTTGTGACATCTACTGTCTGGGCCATGTCAATTGGGAGTAAACTTTAGTCGCTTGCTCTTAAACTATAAGTTCGACAGGCTGTACTTATATCAAGATACACCATGAAGTTAACGTCTTCTATGATATAGTTCCCTTTCGAACGTATTTTATTTTTTAAGAAGCGGCCACAGAACACTCTTTTTGTTAAAAGGTGATTGAGCATAACACAGTATATTTTTCGACCTACAACGAATGTCACGATCTTGAATTGAATTTCTCAGACAGCAATTACCTTTTCTACAATATTGAATATAAAAATAATATTTGAACCATCAATGAGATCACTCTGCACAAACATTTAAATTTTTGAACGTAACCAAAGAAAAACATTTGATATCTATGTAAAAGTAACTACCTTGTCATCTTGTGTGTGATCACCAATGATTTCTAAGCGATTGCCAAACACAGGAAATTCTATGGGAAACTGATCGGAGCGTTTATTGTAAGACAATATGGTGGTGTCTAGTATCAGTTTATTATCAGATATATTATCCAGGTGGTGATTAGACTTAGTCAATATTATCTAAACCCTCTACTACCGCGACCATATAATTGCAATCATTTGAAGAGTCGTTGATAATAACGTGTCTAGCAGCAGAACACCGGTGAATATGATTCTCTCAAATCATAAACGATGGTAATACATGACAAAATAATAAAGTTATTCTTCATAACTCTCGTTAACAGATTAGGAAATGGCGCCATTTAATTCCATATCCATAGCAATAGATGGTTGAAAAGAAATGCCGAGTGAAGTGGCTATAGGTCACGGCGTGATTAGTGAAAGGGGGACTGTCTCCCTTCTGTACCAACTTGATTACATTGACGCAAGGTGACAGACACAGTTGACTGAACACTTTTTAATGATCTTAAATAAATATTGAATTGAATTAATAGAGTGGGACTAACAGGAAGCGATACTGGTCCAGCAAAGATAAAAAAAAATCTCTATACTCCATTAGAACCCTGAGCGGTGTCTGTTTTCAGATTTAAAACCAAAGCAAGACGACCCAGTCATTGATATCCCATCCCGTGCAATTGTATACCAACAACTAATTGAAATTTGTTTCCATGGAAACATAAAATTAATTAAATCTGAGAAATTTCTAATTAGGAATATGCACAACTATTGTAAAAGGCATGTTTTCATTAGGCCTGGCACAGAATAGTAGCACGTTAAAACTCATTTCATTTACTTTAAATAGTTGATTTTTTTGGAAAGTTTAGTAAAGATATCTTTAACAGTTTATTATATTATATACTCCTCAAATAAAAACTCAACCCTTAGCTTCATTAGGCAACTGATAATTAAACAAAGGTATCAAATCTTACATTGGTACCGAGATATGTTGATGTCATGCATTTAACGAATCTTAAATGAATTTGGGGAAATTCGAAAATAAAATTTGACTTCACTGTGATAAATTCATGTTGATTTGCCCGCTTCTACTGGAGAGGAGGTGGGGAATTTTCGAAAGCAAGCGATACATAGAAAAGTTGCTCGAACAACCAGAGTCTTGTTAGAGAGACTAGTCCAGCACAGATTGGGAACGGGACGCCGACACAAAAAGGAATTTACACCCACTCTTGTTGACAAAGGCAAAGTTTTGTGACATAAAGTATCTGACCGCACAATGTATATTTATGTAAACATTTAAATACATCTGTACCCTCTTACAGTGAATGAAACCAGTGTAGTTTTCTATAGATTGGTCTCTTGGCATCACTACATTTCTCATAAAATTAAATTGAAACTTCCCCAGTGAAATAGATTCCTTCAAATGAGCAACTCATATTCAGATAAAGACCAATTTATGTCACAAATCAGCGGTTCAGAAAAATAAAGACAACCAAAATAGAGAAAGAGAAAAAAAGTGTCTAACCTGTCCAATACACGATGCTATGTCCACGTCACGAATACTACATGAATGACATCTTCCAGAACGACTAAAATGTTAAACTAGTTGCTTTAAGTCATTGTCACAGACCACAGAATAAACAATCCAAGCAATGTGTTCCTCTCGTGTTTAGTCGTTAAAAGTCAGTGTAGAATATTTATGGAAGGAATCTGTACAATTTATCGGGTTCTAGTTCGTAAAGAAAACACATTTGGGTTAAAAACAACACAACATAAAAGCAATTATTTAGATTTGGTTGTTTGTCTCAATATTACCAGATTGTGACGAACCAGGCGCCGAGTTTTACCGCGACAAGCAAAAGATGTTTGACTGTTGTCAATGAAAAGCCAACAAAATGGTCACTTGAAAACTATAAGCCAACAAAAGCAGGGCGAATCGGTCAGTTAAGACAGAAAGAAAAGGAGTGGCAATTACTGATCGAATTACACTCATCTTTTCCTTTTGTCTGTCACTCAAAACTCTAATTGACACCTTATTCTATTGTGGTCGATTCATTTAACTTTGGAGTCCTTATTGAATCGAAGTATAATTGATACTTGTAATAGAGGCTTCCGTTACCATGCACCCTTGTCGATGGCAGATGAAGCCTTGTCTATTGAACAGACACCGAATTAAAATCGATCACTGAAATATCATTACATTAAAAATTAAAACATGGCGTCTTTAGATTTAATATTAGCGGTACATGTTTCGAAAAAAAAAACAAGTGGAGTACACACAAATTAATGTCTTTAAAGGGGTGGGGTGGGTTGAAACTATAAGAATATTCAATCATACTACGGTTGTTATTGGGTCAAGCCAACAAGAACAAACTGTCGCTTTTCTTCGTGATATTGTATACCCTAACCGATATCCCATGGACA
The DNA here is from genome assembly GCA_036850965.1 of Patella caerulea. NCBI lineage: Eukaryota > Metazoa > Mollusca > Gastropoda > Patellidae > Patella > Patella caerulea. The sequence goes on from JAZGQO010000011.1 coordinate 24,558,352, forward strand.
GTATTAATATTATGCAGCATAATTGTGTGAAATTCCGAAGACCAGTATAAACGTTTCTACCCGAGTTTTAAACTGTTGTGGTTTACTGCAGCAGATATATATGAAAGGGAGGGATCGGATTATTGTCGCCTGGGTGAGGGTGAACTCATGGGTTTCCGCGGCGGGTTCCATCCTGTGATTAAGTCCACTGCACAACGTGCATACGGAAATGACCTACGTATACAACCTGTAAGTACTTGTGCACTAGACTGTACGTTTCGCATATTCCCTTCCAATTTCGGTGGACGTTTTGGATTGACAAACAAAATACAGATCGATCATTACCCATTTCATTCAGAGGCAATCGAGACGAGCACATGTGTCTGAGACAATACCTAACTAGATTTACCATGACATGGAAAGCGCCAGGAACCTACTGTAAATCAGTTAAGAGAACTGTGGTGTAATAGAGAATTTGACACCCAGCATATTATATTACTACTACCATATATCATGCTAGATTTACTGCGACTGTAAATACATCTTATAAGAAAGGAGGAATTCAAAACTACAGAGAAAAGAAATTTGTCTCATAAAAAGCAAATAAATGCCTATGATATATGACTTTGATCCAGTGTGTGCGATGTTACAATCATGATATCACGTTGATTTATCGTATTTGACCTAACGATATTACAATCAGATATTCTAGTAACAAAAAAATCTAATAACTCTCTGACACCTTCTTTGTGTAATCTTTGTTACGTTGTATTACACGCTTATACGAACATTGTCATATATTCCTGTCAGGGGATACAATTACATTGTCGGAATTCGCTATTCATTTTCACTTAATATTGATCTCGAACAAAAGTCTCGATTAAATTCCATCTAAAACTCATCTGTTTACAGCAGTAACCACATGTGTGTGTGTTTTGTTACTTTATTTGCATCCAATTCCTGTGGAAATTCAAATAAAGTATCCTATTTAACAGCCCTCCATGTGCTGGCAATGCCCTCTGTTAATAACCATATCTAATAAGGTCTGTGCTCCCAGGCCACAATTCTATGAGGCTACATCATAGCATACTTACAAAATATCCATTAAGCTGTTTATCCCTTAATGTACACTTTTCCTAACTAGAAAAGATTTGCCTTTCGGGTATTTGCTGTATTAAGCAGACAAACGACGAGACATGCCATTTCTTCTGTTACTATTCGGGGAAAATCGAATACTGGGTATTAAACGCTGTTCGATATAGACTTCACCAGCTGATCACACGCGGTGTTTCTTTTACCCTGAACTAGCCGAGTGCATCGGTACATCAGCAGCAATCGGCAAACCTCGACAGAAACATTGACTAAAGCTTTAGACCATTGACTAGTTTTTCCTCCTGACCAAACAAACGCAGAAATTCAATAGAGCTGTGTAATATTTAAAATCTCCTTAAGCATAATTGGGTGTCTAAGATCTTAGAAAATCTGTTAAAAATACGCGAGCCGGTCTTTGAAGTTCGGTCTATGGTCGACAGCAAGCGCCTTACGTAAATCGCAATCCAAACAAAGACAGGGGTGTAATGCCAGATCCTTGACGCAGGCCGCGATCGTTGATTTTCTCCCCCAAACAACAATTTTAACACACGGCATTTACGAGTATTTATCACCCCAGGCTGGAAAGTTGTGGCGAGTCTGTAATTATTATCTATCACCAAACATTTAAGCATGATAATAAATATTTAGTCATTGTATTTAACTATCTGTTATAATGGGACAATCACTATAATACCCCGACAATAGAACAGATACTAATGTCCTGGAATTCTAATAAATCAGTCAAAACCGCGTGCTAACGGGAGAGTTAATAGTTGCAATTTGCTTAATGCTGTGGCTATTTCTCACTGTACAGCGGTAGAAGAATTAAACCAATTGATATAAATGATAGAGAATTCCAATATATTGTCTTACAGGTTTGTGTTTCGATCAGCCTTCTCTATTCTTTATCAAACAATGAAAAAATATAAAATTGGATGGGGATTATATATTGTTTTACATGTATATTATAATCTCTCATTACATTTTTAATTTTTGCACAGCATGATAAAACTGGTCGAAACGTCACTCCATAATAAACAGCAGTTGTATTCCATAGAATTATGACATATAAAACATTATTTATATTCACATATGTTTCTATTAAACAAGAAGGAATTAATGTATTATTCACTTAAAACTGGTCGAAACGTCACTCCATAATAAACAGCAGTTGTATTCCGTAGAATTATGGCATATAAAACATTATTTATATTCACATATGCTTCTATTAAACAAGAAGGAATGAATGTATTATTCACTTAAGTGAAAATTATACGGTCACCACACGTCATGTTCAACACAAATATAACCTACATATTAATTTAGAGGAATATAACCAAACTAATTCACGAACCGTAACCTATGAAAATATCTTTAATTCATCGCTATAGTTAATGATAATATAATCTCTTTTTTTTCAGTGCTTATTATTCAAATGTTTCAGTGCTCATTATTCATTCTTGGACGATTTGACTGTTGTTGCCATAAAACTCGTGGTCTAAATACACAAGATACAATACCATGTAAAACCAATCCCCGCACCCAAGCGAATTGTTGAATGTGTCATATTATGATAGTCCCGAAATAACCAACGTGTTGATGAGTGGACGTCTCCACTTTGATACAGACTATACAATCTTATAGTTGAAACGGTGATTATCAATTAGCATTAATTACTGTATTCCACAGAATTGTGTCCCGTGTATTTTCATTTCATTTATTAAATGTCATTGAAACAATTCATTACGTAAGTAACGACCGATAGATCAATTTAAACTTGAATTGTGGGTTATTTCCACGGGGATTAATAGTTCAAATACACATATAGATATTGAAAATGATGATTGACAAACAAATAATGCATAGCGCTCAATTTGAGGCAATTTATTTGTTTACATCATGAATGCTATTCGCTATTCCTGGATGTATTCTTTTTTCATTTCCCAATATCTGACAAAACATCTGGTTTTACAATGTTTTTATATTATTTGATTTTCGACAGTAATTGCCGATGTAATTCAGTGGAAGCAGCACATATGTCGATAGAAAATAATATTCCAATACGACACAACAAAAAAACATCTCAAATCAATTATCAGGATTCAAAGCAATTTGTGGAATCACTTTGGAGAAAATTACAAGCCACGAGGCTGACCGCCGGGTCAACTTAATTAGTTGAAAAATTTCTATATAAATGAGTCGGAGAAGAATTATAGGAGTCGACTTGAGATGATGGTCGAATTGAGCGAACAATCATGTGAATTAAAACCGTATATCCATATATATCTTATAGTGAAGTTTTCACCTCCACGGATTGCTTCCTTAAAGACCAACTAATATATTTAATATTTCCTAAGAGGAAAGTTAAGTCAGATGCTGGTGAAGGAAAAATCGAAGAAAGTGCAAATGGGGCTCGTTATTTTGGTATCAATTCAATTTGAACACGATCCGTTTTAGTTATAAATGAAGCTCTCTTCAACAGATCTCACGAGCGGGGAGGACTCGTTTGCTAGTCTCTTCTGGCCAATCTATTTCATTTCGTCGTCATACAAGTATTTCTTATCAACCACTTTGAGAAAAAATATCACTGTATAAATAATTTTAAACGCTTTGTTTCTAATCAATTGCGTCAGTTAAAAAGCGATGCTTCTTTTGTATTTACCGATGTTACTGAAATGGATGGCTCCCATGTGGGCAATACATACTTGTGAATTGTGGATAAGGAGGTCACGGGAGTTACCCGTTTCTCGTTGCTTTTAAAGAAAATAGAACAAAGAATGGAGACTGGCTGTACCGTCGTGTCACAACTAGAATAAATCTTAAATGCAGCCCATGGGGCAATGATCTTTATTGAATAACCTGTATCTATAGGCGGTAACACACTCATTTACCGCTTTCGTATTATCCGTAAAAATACAAATTAAAGCTGTGACTTAACAGTTTTACAATAAGAGATTAAACATCATATGGGTGGCTTACTGGCACGTTTTTCTTCGCCGGCGATATACTGACTGTGCTAGCAGTTATCTTCTAGACATTTGTGGGTTCAATTTTTTGAATTTTGTGTACTAACTGAAGCCCTTCTATCTGCTGCTACTGGCACAGCACATGGCACACAATTGATAGGAACCGATTAATAAATGCAGAAGATTCACACTGCAAAACAAAACCGATCGGACAAAACTATGGGAAGACAGGGATAGAAATGAGATTTAACGTACACTCGACACAAACTAGGTCATTTTGGCACTAACATATGGTTCCATTTTATTTCAATAATTCGCCTGCGCGTAGGGGTCTTTAGCAGTGCAAGGAAACCGGAGTGCCCAGAGGAAACCCACGAGGTTGAGGAGGCGCCCCTATCTCCATGTCACATACGCTCACAACTGGGCCCGAATCCACAGCCGCAAGCCAGAAGTGACCGGCCAGCTAGGGGTCGAAGCGCGGCACTCTAGATCACTGGGCCATCCCAACCCCCCTAAGGGAAGTGAAACTACATAACATGGTAAGAAATACAAGAAATAAGCAACATATCAAATCAAGTTATATCAGGTGGCATGAGTGTACATCATGTTAGGAATGAAGTTTAACGTCTTGTCAACAGAATAGTTTGGTTAATTGAGACTAACATACCACTTTGTTTCCTATTGTTATGTGTACGTTGCTAAAGGGCAAAACTTTGCCACGACCAATGTCTTTTTCGTGCATTCAAATGTGTACATGGATGGACCTTCATTTTTACCCGAACTAAACGACTATGCAACTTTATGCTTGTCGGCCATGGATGTGTTACTGTTACCCGTGACAAGTGAATATGCGGCTTGATAATTTCCAAGGTAATTCTCTAGAATGTTTTGTGTGGATTAGTCAGGGGGATTACATGGGGATTTTTATTAAATACAAATTTCATGCTACGTACAAAGACAAATAGCTTGCTTTACGTACTTCCATCGCGCTCACCCACCATCCTGCTAATGTCAATTGAGTGGACCCCTTTTATAGTTTCTGTTTGGAAACATTAATCCTTTTATACCCAACTTTAATATCACGATTAATGGTTATTAGTATCCATTGATTTGATATATGTTTCTGTTGTTTATTGTTTGCAATATACATGTATGTGGATAGTATTCGTCTTGACCGCTATTTTTTCTATTGTGGTGCTTTTTTATGTGTGATGCGATCCTCCTGTACTTACTGATACTGCTATTATTATTGACCAGTACAATATGATATGATCTCTTTTCATTCCATGCCTTCGGGGTTTTCCGTGACTTAATTTCCTTTATACAAAGCCGGAAAAACATTGGTAGATAACCATAAATCCTCAACCAAATGACCCATAGTTAGCGTTTATCAATTGACGGTTCTATTAACATAGAACGCTATATTTTGAAAGTACTCATTAATAACGGTAAATATCTACTAGATAACCTATAGTCACATTACTCATGCGTTTAGCCAACTTGTTCCAATATTTGGAATCAATTTATCCGACGTTTTATCAAATAACATATATACTGACTAACGTTATATCCACTGACAAATTTATATTGTTTTGTTTCTGGATCAAAAGAATCATATCATTCGAATAGTTTTTCCACGCTTATTTGGTATGATGTTTTAGTATGCATAATTCGATGGAAATAGTTTTTTTTATCTTATAAGATATTTACCACAAGGAAATCTAAATACTGTTTGAAAATAAACAAAGAAATAAGGAAATATATCGATTTGAAAGACTTACAGGATGCCGAAATCTGGAGTATAAAAACTTGGGTCATATTATCCATCTGTTTACATGCAGCCCTCACTATCGTACTCCCATTGATAAGTCTATTATCAGTATATTTGAAAGTACTCATCGTGCACCGGACAATCCGTTCCACATGATTTACCCATTTCACGCATGCCTGATAATTCTACGGACGGAGAATGTTGTCTCTGACATTTATCAGGCAATCTAATGCCAACCTATTCCGAGCATCATCGTTTTCTATCCCATCTTGCGCATCAGAAGACGATGATCAGTATCTCTTTGTTTATAGTTGATATACATAAACCATGTCAGGTTCGTCTGTATCGTTGTTATTCTTGACTCGTAGACAAATTGTACATAAAAACACTGACTCAACTTAATAATATCGACATAGGTCTTATAAGTATTCATAAAGAACAATGTATTCGAGACGAAAAATTGATCTTTTTCATATAACGGTGATCATTTACAATAAAGGGGAATTAGGTGAACTTAAGTAGAGTTTCGAAGCCTTTCAACTTTGGTAATTTCGCAGCGCCATTTGCTTATATAACGATGGAGCAGGTGGGGTCATAATTCTTAAGGCATTTTAAAACAGTAATCGCAATTTTAATATCCAGTTCGTATTTTGGTATATATATCCTTGCTTTTCTCAAGTGTATTGTTTCAAGTTGTTTTGAGGAATTAACATGTAAAACAATGCAGGTTTAAATTTGGCCTGGTTTCCCCACTCTTTATATGGTGCAGGTCATTACACAGCGTCTGGTTGTTCGGATAGGACGAAAAACAGGTCGCGGGTGCATCAGCATGTTTATAATCTGTTGGAAATAGAGATAAGAGTTTGTTGCAACGCCAAAGCCCGGGTACAATTCGCGACCATAGCACACCGCATGGCTTCATAAGTCCCGATGTATCATAAATGTACGACGTTAAACCCAATTTCACTTTATTTCAAACTTGGACGTGGACACATTCCACGATTCCTCAATATATAGATAATATTTGGGCAGAATTAATTACGTTGACTTGCTTATTGAGAAACCCATCGTAATACCATCAATAAATTTCCCATCATTTACGGTTTCCGATTTTCAATTTGAATGCCGTGTAGACTAGAGGACGGGGCTGGGATTTAAGTGAATTTTGAATAAGAATTATTCTTGAAAATCAGACAGTCGTGTATGTGAAATTTCCAATCGCAACTTTGAAGAGTGAATTCTTGGATGCAGAAATGATTGGAATTTGTAAGCTAGAGGTTATAGTATCACCATAGTTCACGATTAAATAGCTCCCGTGATATTAGATATTGGAACATTCACAGACACATCTATATACCCATGATGTATAAATAATAACCTCATCTCACGACACGACGTAAGGGTTCTGAACGGAGGTTTAGGTGATATCAACGAGTAACAGGTCATTCTACAATGCAGTTACCACATACTCTATGGTGGCTCTAAATTTCATCAAAATGATTGGGTCGTGCGCTGCTGGCTTAATGTGAAGGAATTTCAGAGAGCAGTGTTTAATACCAATGTTAAAACGGCTATTCGACTGAGGAGCATGTGATGAAATTGGGAATCGTGGGTTCCTTGTTAGCCCCCCTCCCCTAACCTCCCCACCCTCAAGTACTCCGTCTTGCACTTTCGACAAGGGCTACCACGATATAAAAGAATTCTTTATCAGCCAACACAGGCGCCTATCTCACTGGGAGGGGCGAATATAATAGTAGTAAGATAATTCGCCTCGGGGTACATACTGTTACGTTCTGTGTACTGCAATTAAGCCAATCGGTCTTGGGTCTCTCATTTTAATAATAGCCAACTAGACTGTGTTAATAACAGTGGTTATATGAAGCCATTTTCAAAAATATAAGTTTAAAAGTTTGGTTCCTAATAGCGAACAAACAAACAATCTTTCTGAAAAACATAGTACTGATTACATCAACGAATAAGGTTTACCGCAAATATCAACTAAGGTGACTGAATGATTTTTGTAATGACATATGCATGTATATAGCAAAGGATTCCAGGCCGGCATTTAAAGTATTATAGCGTAAACTATGAATAATTATAACCGTAAACCTTCATTTTAGATAAAGACAATGTGCACAGGATATGCATAATGCATCGTGCAATATTACCACAAACGCATGAATACATTTATTTTAATCGATATTTTAATCTAATGAATACCCAATGCTTATTACGAAATAAATTCCTTTTTTATATATTTTTACAGTGACTGTTTGCATAGCGGTAATTTAATTCCAAGAGTAATGTCAGCATGATGTTAGTTTAAGTTTTGAGAAATTTTATAATAATCGATTGAATAAAATAATTTTAATAGGCGAATTCGGAACCATTGAATAAAAGAGCATGTGAACTCTCCACGTGTGAAAAATATCCCGTAAGTGAAAGTGGCATCGGGTGGTCTGTTTAGGTAGCACGTGTGTCAAGTGATAGTCCCGAAATGAGATATCTTATGTCGGGTAGATGCTAAACCAAAATTCTCTCACTCCCTTCAAGGCAATGTGCTAAAGGTGGACTGGACACTGGAAGCACAAACAAGGGTAAGATTTTAAAACGCAGTTGGATCGGGCTGGTTTCCGATATTGTGACAATACTCCATAAAATACAGTTGTTTCGTGCATGAAATAACATTAGTCAAATTTAATTTGCTTCAACAATAATTTGGTGACAGGTGATCAGCTTTCTTGGTTTTCTTCAATTAAAACTGCATTGTCAAGAAGCGTTTGCTTAAAATATCGACCCCGGTATCTACAGAATTGCATGTATATTTCATCTTTATGAATTATAACGGTAATTCGTCGAGTCATGATAACAATTTTTTCATTAGCATGCATATTATGACATTAACAAATTCACCGAGAGCCTCAAAAATCGACATTTTCATAATCCATTACTGCCAATGACAATAAAATTCAATATCCTTCCATCGCCATGCAGTCCATAATTAGAGAGTATAATGCTTAATATTCATTATAAGCTATCATCGACATACACGGCTTTAATAAAGGTGATTTATTCCCCATTATCTTTTAAATATATAGATTGTATATGTCGAAAAATTCAATATCCCTTTATTTTATGCTATAATTATTTATTGAATAAATGATTATTTATGTATAGGATACTCATTACAATGCACTATAATCATTGGCACCAAAGCTTTAAGGGCGTCAGTGTATATCTGCTATGCATTATCCGATGTCAAATTGGTAATTAATTAGAGAAATAAAAGCAAATATGATTTTAAATGATATACCAAAAGAATATTATCAACGTCCACATGACTATTATTATCGTCATACGAATCATAGCCTCGATGCGATTAATTTGTTTCTTATGGGTGGGTATCATTAAATGCGGCATTATTCATCATAAAGAACCAAACTAAATATAGGAGTAGTGCAGCCGAAACAACCATAAACCAACAAAGCCACAATTCCGAAAGTATTAAAATGGTATTAACACCTTACCCTAACATATTTTGTTAAATTTTAGTCAATTATTATGGGATTGATAGTAAATTACAAATATCTAATTGGCCTTTTTGCCAATTTATGGTAGTTTTAACCAAATCATTTGGTCGTTTTGGTTTATGGTCGTTTTATTTATAACCTATAATCAGCAACGTTTCATGCTATTCTCTAATGATTTTTATTATCCAAAATACATATGAATAATAAATGCACCTAAATGGTTCTAGTGCTGAAATGATACACAGGGAATACATGTATAGTTGCCTACCCACAGATCCTTAGTTTTCAAACCATTTCGTATTGTTTGACGTTTGATGAGCAAATAAATAATTTTCTGTGATCATTGTCGCATTTATACCACATCAGTATAACATACCATTGTGAATTATTTAAATGATGTGTCTGGGATTTCACGATGCGTTTTTTTAATTAATGCGATCGATACAATAATTTCTAGTAATGTCCCCTCGTCCTTTTTCACTTCCATTCATTTGAATGCAAGTCATTTGTTCCCACATATATCTCCAGTAATAACATGCAATCGGAACAACTTTCAAAACCACGTTCAATAAAAACGATAATTGAAAACTGAGTGTGTATACATTTTTTGCAGTTGCATTTATAGTTTATACAATTGAAAATCAAAGAAATAAATAATTGAATTATACAGAGTGTGAACATTAGATACTCTGTGAAAGATAATTCAATTATTTACATTTTAGTTTTGTGAGTGAATGGTGTCTTACCAAACGGAAGACATTAATGGGCACTAGTGTCGTGCAAAGTTTTACATGTATTCGTTTCATACAAATCGTCTTCTCTTCAAAACTTTATTATATTCATTATAGTGATCATTATATTCATTTATATAAAATACCATTCTCCATAAACAGCCGTCCATTAAAAGGTTATATCTGACACTACCGTAAACAATATGAGCGCAATTTTGTATAGCTTAAATTCTACATCAATATACATTTGGTGTAAAAAAAAAATAACCATCAGATTCGGAAACGTCAGCAACGTAATAATCTAAATTTCAAATTAGATCTGAAATTGTCGGAAAACATTACCGTCAAACTCATTAATAAAATGTCATGTTTAATGACAGCTCAATTTTTGAAGAAAACCTTCATTTTGTGATTTATCGTTCAGAATATCGAAGCATCAAAAATGAATCGATATAAGATTAGTAGGTAAAATCTGCATCAAAGAGATGCATTATAAAAACGCGTTATCATTATGACCTTCTATAGTATTGCGATTTCTTGTGTTATGTCGATGCATTTTGTCTTTAATCAATGATTTATTATCTAAACTGATAATTGCGAAATCGTTAAAGTATCGATATGTCAATAGATATTTGATTAAAGATTATAGTATATATCAAAAGATTACAATAAAAGTTATAAACCTACCATACTACAGGAATTCCGTGTATAAAAATAGCAAATATATATAGCCTTCAATCACTGATGCTATATATCTCCAATACTCCCTCGATTAGCGTTTCTGTCCTTAAGCACAAGTCAACAGTAAGCAAGCTTGTATGATACTACTACCTATTTCTTAAACTCATCATCTATCACAATATATATATACACGTTTCCAGATTTATAAAAACACCGTCTTTACTGTCGACAATATAAAAGTAACAAGCATCCACCAATCACAACCATCGTTTTATCAACTGCTGGCTCCACACACACATACACACACGCGACACTTTCCCCTTAGGCTCAATTGATCTAGCGCCTGGTACTGCATGTTTCTCGAGTCTATTGTTGTGATAGTCAGTATTATCCAGACATCGAAGTTATATTTGGCATGTTTGTGAGGGTAGGGGTGACGTGCTTTTCGAAAGATTTGCTATTTTCTGACAGCAGGTTGATAAAGGTCAAAGCAAAATTGTCTAAATAATTTAAAATGCTTTTAACCGACTGCCATTCAGTTGTACCTGGCTTTATTAAACCCTTGTATTTTTTTTAAATAACCACATTAGATGGATATCCTAAATTACTCGGACGATATGAGAGCGATAAATGACTGTATTTCAGTTACACGAATAATGAATAAGTTGCGTGATATTTTCATTCATTTCATTCAAACTATTAAAGATATTTAAGGGCTAATGTATTTCAAACCTTTTTCGGCTGTACTTTAAGTCGCAGTGTTTGCTGTATCTGAATATTGCATATAGCTAGACTATAATTTTTGTTTCTGTAGCGGGAGGTAGACATATTAAAAAGCTTTAGCTTTGTTCAAATCTTATAAACGGAAGTATTCACCAGTTCCCTGACATTCTCTCCCAATCTTTGATAAAAATTATTGCAATATATTAGAATTTGCAATATTAATTTCAAAAGACACAATCATTCAGCCATAAAGACAACATTAAAGACAAGTCAGTGCAGTCTTCAATCGAGCCTAAAACATAATCCATTAAATATCACAAAGAATTTCATTCAATCGACCAATCTAAATACTTATAGATCAAGACTACCGATAATTCTATTGCAATCTAACGACAAAAGTATGTCTGGGAGGTAAGGACTAAGAGATTAACGATTTCGCGGCCAGAAGATCTGTGTCCACACTGGGGTAATTGGGTCCTTTTTATCGGTAATTAACGCCGAGACTGCCGTATAACTAACCGACAAACCGAGTCGTTTTGTCACCGTTTAAATGATGTACAGAGAGAGGAATTGTACAGCGAAGTGTGAAAGTAAAACGTTAATTGAATGAAGACGGAAACACCGAAGTGTTAAAAGTGACTACGTTTTTTCTTCTATAGAATTTGAATCTATCACCCCAATGTCTGGTCACCATTAGAACTTTCAATACCTGAAACAACATCAATTTGTTTTAAACATGCCATTAATGATGACACCAGTTTTGTTTTATTAAGGGATAATTTCAGAAATCTTTTGTGAAAAACCGTGTTTTATTATTTATTTTTTCTTGTATTTTCATGTTTTATATTATCATGGGCGTGGTTTTAGTTGGGAGGAGACGGGGGGTTGGGGGGGGGCGAAGAATAGGTATCTGTACCCCCATGTGTTTTATTGCCAGGACAAATTTTCAGGTGTATATTTACATAAATGTTCCGTTCTGAATGCTATCTTTTCACTGCCTTGGGTCTCGACACAGTTACTGATCTTCACGATATCTTCCTGTAGTCAGTTTTTCATATTGCCATCATATTACCCGTAATTACAGCTTTCATCGAAATAACACTGGTATATTATATTGTTCGTAATTATTATTTTTGCTTGGTAATGTAAGGTTCCCGGTCTCGTCCGACCCCCCCCCCCCCCCACACACACACCCTTGTATATATATTATATGCAAGAATTATGACACTTTGACTGATTATCCATGGATGTTTTGTATTAAGTAAGTGCGAGATGTTGAAATGAAATGTGAAAATAGCGGTCAGATTTTCGGTATCAAACGGAACAATGAAGACGGAAATACTCAGGGGAGCGCGTTCCAACCTACATGTCATCGAATTCCAACTGCCAGTTCGACTTTTACATGCATCATAGGTTTACAGCGGATCTTGGGTTTGCGTCCCAACAGAAGGACTAGACGCCTGTCCGTGCCATACCCAAATTTCTCCATCACTGACAGCAAGAAACCACGCTGAAAAATCCCAGGGCACTTCCTCGGCCACCACCAGATTCAAATTCGGAAATAACGAGATAGTGAACCACCGTCTTATCCGTCGGCTCACAGTAGCTTCGTTAAGTTGAAATGGGAATACACAAACATCAAACCAAACGAAGAAAAAAAAACATACATTCAAATAATAACAATGTAAAGCTTGCAAGATAATTCGATTCTTACATTAAAAGAGCTAAATCTCTTTCGCAAACTATTGAATTGCATCAATTTGATCTGTTGTTTTGATGGATGTTTCGATAATTTTAATTAAAATTTTGGCTCAGCGAAGAACGGAATCGGTTATATTTCAACACCTATAGACGTAAATCTTTCAATGAAAACCCATTATATCGAAGCAGCACCATTTACTGCAATGCACTTACATGTTTGTTTTTTATAGAACAATGGCGGCTGTATTTATCACCACCGCCATCTTTATTGCACTTATTGTTTTGTGTATTATAAACCCAAACTATGGTGTTGAGGATGTCATTAATATTCTATCAGTTCGGTAAAAAGTAAACTTTTCATCGGAAAACGAAAAATGGCATCTCAAGCCATCCATTCATCCATCATGTTCTATAAATGCTTTCTAGTGCAACGACATACACGGAATCAGGAAGGTTTGAAAATCTAGAACTGCAATATAATGACCGGCAGCTGGCTCATGGCTCATTTAGAGAGTGTGGTACGAGACATACCCCAGTGTTCACATTCTGACAAATGGTCTTTCACTCTACCCCATTTTGAAAAAAATGTAAATGAAAATTAATGTTTGATTTAGAAAGGTTTAATTTTCAAAGGGAAATTCGTATAAATCATTGACTGTTGCTCAAATTAGGAAACTTTTCAATAAATGGATTTATGGATTTATTATGAAAACACCAAACCTTTACGATTCCATTATCGGATGCTCTGCGATATATTTTCAAAGAATATTTGTCACCCGATGAAAAACGTTTTAGCGATAACTTCATTTAAAACTGATATTTTCAAAGGTTATTTCTTCACAAAGTGCTGATTTAGTTGCATACTAAAACAAGCCCTGCTCTTCACGGGGACAAATGAACACGGCACTCGCCCTTTAAATTATTTGAATCATACACCTGTTTTTTACGCAACCCTCGCAACTTTTGTAATTTGAATAAGTGATGGACAGTTTTGTCATATATTGATTTATACAAGAAGATTTAATATCATGATAAAATTATCAAAAGAATAATATTAATGTAAAGAAAATTGATAGCCGATTGGAAGTTTGTTGTATGGGTGAAAAAATGGGAGAAAATTCGTCTGTTTTAAATTAAAAACATTGAGTTGTATAACATGATTTGTCAGATTATAATATTTCATTTTTGCAATTTCTTATTTCAGGCGTGCAATGGCTTTGACTTAAAATCTTTTCCCACTGGCGATTCTCTATCTCTTTCTTTGGTAATCTAAAATATAAATATACATAACAGGCGAACTGCTTAACAAACATAGAAAAAAACAAACAACACATACAGTCTAAAATGTTTGATTTTGAGATACTTGATCTCGAGCTTCTGTTGCCTTGAGGAACAGAATCATACCTAATCAGGCTAATGAACAGAGGACTACGCCATGCAGTTTGCTATGAGCTATATTTGTCAAGACATCGACGCTGCTGGAGAGAGAGAGAGAGAGATGGGGTTTAACGTCCACTCGACACAAACTAGGTCAATTTAAGACTAACATATGGTTTCATTTTATTTCAATAATTCGCTCGCGCGTAGGGGGCTTTAGCAGTGGGAGGAAACCGGAGAGCCTGGAGGAAACCCACGAGGTTGAGAAGGCGCCCCTATCTCCATGCCACATACGCTCACACCACGGCTCGAAACCACAGCTGCAAGCCAGAGGTGGCCGGTCAGCTAGAGGTCGAAGCGCGGCACTGTAGACCACTAGGCCATCCCAACCCCCATGTTGAGAGAGGGAAAGAGAGAGAGAGAGCGAGAGAGAGAGAAATGGGGTTTAACGTCATCTTGACACAAATTAGGTCACTCTGGGACCAACACGTGGTTCAACCTCATTTCGAAAATTCGCTTGCGCGTAGGGGTCTTTAACAGTTGGAGTAAATCGGAAGACCCGGGAAAACCCACGAGTATGGACAGGTGACCCTATTCCATGTCACGTACAACCAGGAAATCGAAACCACGCCAGTTGACTCAATGATTGACAAACCTTATGATAAAGCGTTCAAGCGCTAACCATTCTGCCATTCACTCTCCACCCCTCGACGCTATGGACATTGGTATATATGTGGAAACCAAGCTTCAAACTACTGGGTGACTTTCTTGGCCAATATTTGGGTGTAAATCTTGACATCCTGGTTAAGTCAGCCAAAGTATTACTCACCGAACCGCCGCGACTCCCTTAGAAACAAAAAGTATAACCCGTCTTCATGGCCAAGGCAGGACTTTCAAAACACGAAGTTTCTAATTAGTGTACACCTATTACTTATGAATAACCTCTACACAAATCTCACAGAACGTCAATAACGTAATTGGCGAGACACCCGAACTTTAAATACTTATATAAAAATACAGGTTTTAGTTAATTTACATATACCCGTCAGCTTGATGTGACGTAGATAAATCATTTACATGAAGTGTATTAGAAAATTATATTAGCTATAAACAGCTAGGTTAAGTGTCGCAGTCTGTGAAATCTCAAATAAAAAATCGTAGAAGCTAGTTCAACCTACTAGCCCTAGAAAGGCTGCAGTCAGTACATGCCAAGACATCAGAATCAATGTTAATTTGACTGGTTTTAAATTTCAGTAGCTTTGAAACGTTTTGTTTTAAGATATGCCTGTCTTCATTAGCTCTGTTGGTGTAGAAAACCCAGACGTTAAACCCCAGTTTATTTTATTTTTAAGAAACAAATAAAAATACTGAGCGCCATAGAAAACGCATCACGTAGTTTTTCGTATAATAAAATGATCCTGTAAACATCTTATTTATTTTGCTTCTTATTGTGAACAATATTCAAATGGGAACACATCAATAACAACACATTTGTAGACTTATGGATGTTTAATCTGTAATCAACGGTATAAAGTCAGATGAGTCAAAACCAAAAGTACGACAAAGATGGTTAATTGTGCTGCACAGCGTGCGTAAGAGCCAGTGGAGGACACGCGCTACTGACAATTAACCATCTTTGTCGTACTTAAGGTCCTACATTTCTGCACCAACCGGGATAATAAAGCCGGACAAACACCGGACTGACACTTTTCTGTCCATTCTGCATTCAATTCAGTCTGTCAAAGGTTCTTTTGCGTGACGTCTACATGCAAACAGGGGCCCCGTTTTTGTCCTATATGAATAATAGACGCCGTTCTTAAACAGGCCTTCCGTTCAGCACCAACACTGGAATTGAACCATTTACCACCTGTTTAGGGAACCAATGCTTTCGTCACTCACAGGATACAAATAACGAGAACCTTCAGATAGTATTCAAGTCATTCATTAACCATATCCTATTACCATATTAATCATACAGGAAATTAAATAGTCTTATTAAGACGACGTTTACAATCAACACCCTAACTTTGTCTTTAAACACATAAAACGAATAGGAACTTTTGCTGAAAAAGACACGTATTTCCGGTGTCGAATGAAAATCTAGAAATATCCCAGACACACTGTAATGAAGGTAAGCCTCTGATATCATCACCAGCAGATGTCAATGAAAATATGTTTTCATATCTGTATCCAGTCTAATATGCCCTATTGTTAGATTTTAATTGGATTGATATCTATATCTCTATCACAAGACAGTGACAATAGCGACTACAAAGACTTTAGTTTAGATTAACTAGCTTGACACTGATACCAAATGGTACTATATGATTAGGTATTGAGCTCCTAAAATACCTCGTGACATATTTGATACAATTTGTGGGAGTTTGGGGGGCTTGTGGAGAGATAGGGTTTGTAAGTGATATGTAGACTTAACATACCAGCTCGAAAAATATCCATTAGTGATATACATACATGAATCATGACTCACAAACACTTCAACAAAAGTAATTATACATGCTAATCTGTCGTCTGATCCCCTTACGTGGTCTAATACCTGTAATTACCAATAATAAGCGTTCTTCACATGGTAGGATATGTTTATATATCACGAGGGTCTAGCCCTACGAATGGTGCGAAAAAACAAGTAAACGCTTTGATATGGAGGTAAAAGAACCCTTGAAATTCGGGAGATTCAGCGGAAACTCCTCTGCAAAATGTCCGCCATGTCACATGGCAAAGTGTCTTTAATAGCCAAATTGGTGCAGTTAATAGTTTATTTGCTAATAAATTTAGTTTGTAATATGCATCACAAAGACACTTTATCATACAACACGATGCTGAGAGCTCTAATTCAGATATAAATTTATCGGTTACTCCTGAGTATTTTAACTTCCAAATACAAACTGAAAAGAATTCTGCCATTATACCCATTGATTACAGCGTGTTTCACATGTTCAAGATAAAAAAAAAATCATTGACGATAAATTCCACAATTTAAAAAAGAAACATAGTTAAAAGACATTTGTATGAATGATTTTACGCTCTAGTGGGCCCTGGACTCATTTTGTTATGTAAAGCAACACATGGACAAAACCGCCATAAAGTTTGACAAATTGACATTTATGCAATGACTACCTCTTAAGATTCCTGACTATGCGTGAGTATCAGATTGATATTTAAAGCATATAATTGGTGATTTGGATGACATTTATTTCAATTTCAAATTTTCTGTTTTCTAAGATTGTAATTCGTAAAAATTGTATATTGTTCACCCCTTAAAAGCATTTTGTATTTCATGTACTCCAGTCGTTCTGGGATATCAAAATTGACATTATGCGTAGTCGTTGTAATAGAAACTGGTAGACGTTATGGCGTAAAAATTGAAATTTATAACTCAATTTCAGAAAATGCTGCCAGTCAGATCGCGAAAAAACATGGTTCCCGTGACAAGTTCGACAATTGTTAGTAACAAAGCGTGGGCATATTTGGACCGAGATGTTTTGAATGACATCATTAACTATTGCTGGTATTGTCTGAATAGCTGGATTCCCTTGGATAAAAAAAAATGTGTTATCAGACTCGATGCCAATTAGAACCGTTGATCTTAGACGTACAGTTCGACGTGACTTTGAAAACCATGTATATCCGTTCATTATTTGACATATTGGCCGAATGTGTAACATGTGAGACTAATTTCGATGAGATGTTTTTACGACAAGATTAGGGTGACCTGCATGCTAAATATTGGGCAGTTGGGTGGCCGAATGGTGATCTAGTTGATTCGTAATTTCCTCCAAGAGGACGTATTCAGACTTTGACTAAACATGCTTAAGGGCCACCAATGTGATTTCTGTTAAAAGTGTGACATACCTTTTCCGGTAATCCGAGTTTAAACAAACAGTCAAGTATGAGATTGTGATAAGATAAAACATCAATGGAAATAAGACTGTTATTGTTTATGTATAATATCAACAAAGGGCGTCATAAGTTCGGCATTTTAGCCGTCATCGTTGTCACCTGCACCGATACCTGTAGCTGATAGGAAAAGGTGTGGGGGTCAGTCCTTTATTATCATAGCCAAACCAAGTCCTTGGAGCCCAATAAAGTAACTATTTATTATTGCAACTAAAGACACAATCTTGTCAAGATTAGAAAACCTGATAGAAATTTAACCACTGTGGTACCTGAGGGCAAATAACGATAATGTCACTAAGGAACTATCCTTTGTCCAAAACCTCACAATCTGATTGTCAACAATGAATGTCTTCTATTGTGTAGGATTTCAATTGTATGATAGAAAATTATTCCCTAATGTTGTCTAGTGCCCGAAGCTAACATAGTACAAAAAAATGATAAAGCCTCGGTCAATCTTATACACAATTACTTTAATATTATTTCTCAATTAAATTAGTAATTACTGGCAATTTCTTTTAAGGGTTATGTGCGACTCCGTCTCGATCGTAAAAACTGCTTGGTATGCGATCACCGTTGTCTTGTTTATGATGGCTTTCAGTCGCGTTTTATTGTTTTTGTCCTAACTCCGTGTGATAAATATAGCCGTACTACTTCTCCTCGAGGATAAGGAGTTCTAAGTAGCTATATAAAGCGATCAAGTTCTATAGATTTTAACACTTCCTCGTAACCGATCGATCATCACAACTGATTGAACATGATCAGAAAGAAGTAAAGATATTTAGATTTTTACTTATACAGGCTTATCTGTACGTCTATAAATATCACAGATATTATATGTATATATATATAATATGTATCACTGATTAGTAGGCTAAAATTGCGGCCATTGTTTGATCAGCGTTATAATGGTTTTTTTTCGCCCCGCAGAGAATTTATTGTGTGTTTTTTTTTAGGGTTTTTTTTTTTAAAAAAAAATCAATAATTAGATAATATAAACTGCACACATATGATTTTGCTGAATAGTGTTTTACCAACAATACTTTCGAGAAACAAAAATATTTATTTTGAGGACAATTATTGTAATCGTACATCACTATATCAAACTAACCAAGCGCTTTTTATAAAAACTTAGTCGCCATGTTACTATTTTATGAGATTTTAGATTTATTTTATTACTCATTATTTTTCGAAAGCATGTTAGCCGATTGTTACGTACACGCATGGCTTTGGCATTGACTTCTCCATATGAATATATGTGATAACCTTTGTGAATGTGTTTGTATGTTCTTTGCAAGGGATCTTGTAATTGTGTTTTGTGAAATACTTGTATTGTCCAAATTTAACTGCAGTTGTCTTCTTAAATCAACCATTGTCTTGTAGGGTTTGCTTTTCTTTGATGAATAAATACAGCGCCCGGACATATAGAGTGTACGATTCATGTCCCGATTTTAAAATTTTCATTTTGTCTTGAATATTCAATAATATGATTCTATAATATGTTCACGTCAATATACGTACATCAATATAAATTGGAATGCGCCAATATTGAATTTTAATTCGAACATAATGGAAAATATTGAGCTAGGGGTTTAACTTCTTTGATTAAATATATCCTGTTGTCAAACGTTTCAATCATCAATTTTATCTATCTTTTGTATGTAAATATATCATTGACTCTTCTTTAAAGATACATTATGGGAGATTTGATAAAGAGCTGGCAGTTATGGCTATAATAGTTAAATACTGGATAGTGTAAAGGGAATTTGCTCAAAATTTCAGTCAAATTGATCCACTTTGAACCGAGATTTTAGCGATTCAATTTTGAGTCTAGCCTCGATCATCATTACTAAGGTCAGAACGATAAAACATAGTCTCGATTATCCACGTTTGATTTAATTATTAAGCAGCACTAATCCACTAAATATCACAGGCTATAGACGCCATCGAGAGTTGATTATGGTCTGGATAAGTTAATTACTGTCTAATTAATAATTTAGATAAAATATCAGGCCCAATGAAAGACGTGCTATTGGAAGATTTAGCTCTTGCATAATTTATGTTTAAGTAATAAAACAGTGTTTAAATCAACCGGATTTTACCAAACATTTATAGGTGCCACTGGCTTGTTATATATTTACCGAGGAAATTAACCATATTTGGACTGATATTCCTATTAAAGATTCACCAATCACCATATTGTATAGATTACAAGCAATTCAAAATATCCAAATGACTATTTGGCATTAATCGCGAAAAAAAAAGAGAAAAATAATCCATTGTTTGGCTTTTTATCATGTTCAGGTGAATGACTCACGAAAGTTATTCAATCTGTAAACATTATTCCATTTTTTGTAAATGATATTTTATCTGGATTATTAAGTTATATGTGTTAATACTAAAATAACTAGGAGTTATATCGCTTTCACTGGACAGCGTATTATTACATAGTCATGAATATCCTTATTCAACGTCAATCACAAAAACTCCCAAGTAATGACACATTGATAAGTCACAATTCCTCACTATGCTAAAAGTCAATCACCCAAGCTAGTTTCAATATGATAAATGTAAAAATTAGATACCGAATCGAAAGTGATCAAGATTATTTTATATACCCAACCCCCACACCCCGGATATATTAATTAATCATTCCTACTTGATGCACGATACTCGGTGATATAACTGCTTGCATTTTCTATTGGACCATAATAACATGTTGTTTTTCGTCCAATCCAATACTTCCAAGGTACAAACTCTGGGATTTGGAGCTCATCTATAATATTAATAGGTTTTTCAAATATTACCTTTTACGCAAATCGAGTATAGCAAATTTCCACCCTAAGTGACTAGAATACAACGCGTATTATCAATGCAATGCCACCGAAATAATTTAATATTTGTACATTTGTACGTATTTTTAAAATCCTAATTCCATCAAATTCATCCGAAGCGTTATAATCGATGCTCTCTACTCCCCAAATAAGTTCGATTGGTGCTATGTTTTAATGATGTCATATTAATATAACACTGGGGGCATACATTTGCATTTGAGTCAACTTAAACCATGTTGGAACTGATGAATGCAGCGCGTGCTTTCCCCACGTAACCATAGTAACACCCCTTAAACGTGACAAGAAAAATATCGTTGCCTATGCGAACTTTATATGAGAAGTGGTATAGAATGTTCTATAAATATTCGCTATACTCTACGTTCATTAACCGATATTTTGTATAAGTTCTCCGCGTGTTAGTATTATAATACTTGTGTAAGTACGTCAAAGACTAACTTGCCTGCGAAATCAAACGATGTCCGATTTGTTCCTACGCGACAACCATATTCTGTACAATATCTATACAAGCCAGCAACGAAGTGGTGAAATAAGGGCGACTCTGGCTTATTGTCCACAATATACCGATATAAATCCGACAGATACAAGATCTCTATCAAAATGCATTCTAAATAAAATGAATAAATAGAATAAAAGAAATTAAAAATATAAAAAATAATACTATAAAATCTCCTCAACACCACAATATAGCTGTTAATCTAATCAAACACTATGCATTTCCTCACATAAATTTCTTTTATTTTGTTTGTTGTTCGGTCTGCCAACCTGGTATGTTAAGTTATCTTCTTGACAAAAAACAGCGCGTTAAAAAAACAATGCAGTGTTATTTTGCCTTTAATATATTTTAGCAAAGATATATTGCATATATAAAAACAAACAGAATCGCTCAATAAATAAATAAAGTAACACTAAATATTTTAACAATAACATTTTATGAAAACTTAGAAAAACTTTTGAAAAATTATCTCAAAAAGATAATGTGTTTTCACTGTTACTTTTTGATGTATTTTAACAAAAATATATTGAATCCATAAAATAAATAGAAACGGTCATAAAATAATCCAAAACATTATGAAATCTACAATTCGTCTAAAAGACATTGCAAAATAGGAAGTATTCTAAGTTTGTTACTTTAAAATATATTTTAGCACAATCATATATAAAAACAAATAGAAGCGTTCGGTAAAAAAAAGAAAATAACGCAAATTATTTCAAATATAATATTTTATGAAATCTAAAAAAGCTTTTAAAATTTTTTAGTAAGGATTGGATATTTTTTCCCCACGCCTATCCTGTACAACCAAAAAAAACCCCGCTAAAATAAAACCTTGAAAAATGGAATAAACCTACTCAGATACGAACTGGATATAAATAATTGACGTTAAAAGCATCTTGTATAAAGACTTTAACGATTACAACAGAAAAAACAAACCCACAAAATTATGTGTGTATTTTAACTACGTCTCTGGAAATTAATAACGACGTTTCGTAACCGGCAACATACCACGTGAATGCTAAAAGCCTTGCTTTTTTTTAGTTAATAGGAATGATAACTTGTTTGGTGGTCAGCCATTATCTTCCGATATGTTTGTCATCTAACTTCCAAGTTAGGACTATCGCGTAAGTTAAAAAACACAACACAGTTTATATGGAAAACAATCACTGGCTTATACACATATAGCACGACGTTTCGACAAGTATTCCCTTATAGTTATCAAGTACAATACTTGATAACGATAAGGGAATACTTGTCGAAACGTAATGTGCTCAATCACTAAATATCACTCAAGGATTATTATCGCGTAAGTTAGCTATTCATTTTAGGTAGTTCTGATTTTTGAATATATGACACGGTGTACATTTTCTACCCTGACTCACGTAGATAACAATGATTGTCGTATTATAAAATCTGATAAAAATTAACACTTTTTAAAACTTCTGACAGATCGCATTATGTTCCTTTTCCTGTTCAATCAACAACCATGATTTAATTAAGGTTTTTAAATGTTAAAGGCAGATACAGTACACTCCAGAATGTCATAATAATTTAACGAATTTGGTTGTTGTTTAATAAAGTAACCTATCGAATATCATGATATCTAATAAAATCTGTTTAAAAACATTTAAAGCAAACTAATGTAACGCTTGTCTGTTTACATTTAATATAGCAAATTGATGAATGTCATGATATTTGACGAATTGTTTTATATTTTATATTGTAAACTACCGAATGAAATCTTTGACAGTTTAACGATTTATTTGCATAAATAAATACACTGGCAATATATCTTATTCAGGGGTAACCGAACTCAAACCAACTAGTTGCTCATTTGCCAAAATGTTTTCAAACAGTTCTTCTACACATATGCTCCTCCATGCGTTATTTATTGCGCGCTGCATAGGATGCTTCTTCCGTTGTTGTATTTCACGGTAACGCGAATAGCGTCTGGAAAAGACATTTCGTTCCACATGACTTGTGATTGGCTATAATGTGATTACGTCAACACAAATACATGCTGCGATGGAATCAGCCATGCAACTCATGTCATACATAGATACATATCTAGAATAAATACCTAAACAATTGATCTATTCTAGAGATATATAGTTTCCTTAACACATGTATAATTCTGCTAACAGATCGCGTATATGAAACAGAAGTATAAGATGATTAACTGCGATGGATTTCATGACATATTCTGAAATCCTACAGCAAATCCCACATGTTTTCATTCCTAACATTTTTTTAGTTACATCCTCTGGCACCAAACGTTATTCGTATCTGGAATAGTAGTTTGCTACACATCGACGATAGACACATTGCTGTAGATACATCATGTGAAATTTGTCTCGAAGTCTTAATGAATGACAAGGCTATCGTATACTGACAAAGGCTCGTTTCACAACGCCTTGTGGTCTTTTACAGAACCACTAATGTGCACACAATACGAGAAATGAAACGAGAGATGTCAGGAATTGCCATTTGGTAACAGAACGGGAAATCGTTTGAGAAGAACTTATGTTTTATGAGATCTGCTGTAGGGCTGAGTTTACATACAGACAGCAAGGGGATCGGATTGTGAGTTACTCGCGAGTGGGATGGCACAAGTAATTATTACATTATATATTACCCCCTTACTTCAACAGGCTGTCAACAAACGTCTATCAATGACAAGCTTGCTAGCTGAAGTTTCAACCGTTTAAGATATTTGCACGTAGTTTGTCCATAAATTGTTTTCTTTGGTGAAATAATATAAAACAAGAGAAAAACGCTTGGTTAAGCGGCCTGCACCCGTTGCCGTTGTCGGAGATGTCAGCCCAGTACGTGCCCGGGTTCGTTACGGTGCGAACCAGAGTTCGTTACGGTACAGGTCCTCCCCCTTTTCCACACTTGTTTACTACGCGTGTGTTAAATGTATATCATAACAAATGGCACAATTCGTTCTGTGTTTTGCCGAATTTCTTAAAACTCTTTTAATAGTGATTTAAATAAAATGACCGAATTAGATTTGTCATTATCAAGTCGGAGTAATTTAGTGTCATTAATCAGCCCCGTCCACACTATAACTAACTATTAAATTTCTATAATAATTTTTAGCAGTTTAACCATTGCTTTATAAATAAAAACCTCATTAATAATGGTCAATCTTTATTTCAGGATGACATCGTTAAATGCAAGCAAAGGCTATCCGTTTATTGAAAATTTGAGAAATTGCGGGATGTTTCCGGTTACTATAAAATGACATACTATAATTACGTTTTATACTATGCAAAAAAATGAGCATGAATAGATTGATAACGATATTATTACGTTACAGATCAAATTGAATGTAATTGAATGATTGGTAGAGATTGTATTGACAAATCTACAGCTTACCACTAACGTTTCCTGATAGTTCTAATATTTCATAGCATCTTATCTCAAATCCGATACGGTGTATTCAATACATCAAGATGCCAACATTTTTTTACTGTTAATTTAAAGACCAACAAAATATTAAATATTAAATCCCACACAACGGTTTGGGGAAACACGCCTTGGCGTCATCTATAACTTTTGAACTGCAATTTGAATTATCTCTTGTTTTCTGGACTGTATCCCAATACACCAGGGAAATCTAACTTAATCTGTAACATCAGAATGTAGTTGTTTTTCCTCCTTCGCCAACCATTACGATCCTAAGCCTGGTAATCCATTTCAATTCTAATGGAATTTTTCTCCCATTATCATTCCCAGAAATATTGTAAATGGAACCACTAATGAGACATATATTTTTTCCCAGTAAAACCGTATTAAGGAAAGATTGCGTTTTCAACCAACTTTTAGCGTCATCTGACACGTCGTTACAAACCTATTTTTTATACTTTTTTTTTTGACTAACGTACTTGAGCATTGGATTCCACGAATACTGTCTAAGTAATTTATATTTTAACGTTGCTTTTTAATACGTCAAAATTGTAACAAAATGAAGGAGAACATCACGAGTCTACTACTGTCAGTTAATTTATTCTGCAAAGTTACCAATTCGAAAATTAGGCTCTACCACACGGGTATTGTGGATGAAACGATATTTTCTTCTGACTCCAACTGTCACGGGTTCATTTACGTGCACGTCAGCGTGTACCCGAGGTATGTGTTTGTCGTCTCACCAGGCACAAATCTGTGTCATGATATTTGACATCGTCAACGGGAACGAGCATTAAAAGGAGAACTGAGACCAATCCCTTCCATGTACAGTGCATTATTGACTTCTGATCTTTAACTCATGGTCCTACGTTTCACTGTAAAGCATTTTATTATGAACTGGGTAGACAATCCCGGATTTATGTCTAGCCTACATTCATGTCAAAATTACATTTCCACCTGTATTAAATCGCACTAGCACGAACAAAAAATACCTCACCAGCACTTAGGAATACATCATTGCTCCAAATTCATTGCGTCTCCTTACATTTCATTTAAGAAAATATAACGTTCAGTACGGATTATTACTTTGATTACTTGTGGAGATTCGCACCAAATAACTTCGCTAAGGCCTACTCTTATTTCGAATTCCAACTTTCAGGGGATATTTTATGTGCAAGCCTATGTCTACACAGGACCTTGGTTTTTCGTACCTTCGGGACGGCTATATATATACCTTTGTTCCTTGTCACTCGCCTGACAAGGGGGAACCATGCCGGAAAATGCCGATGAATCTTTTCGGCCAACACATGGATCGAACACGGGACCTCTACGGGACCTCCATTGCGCCGTGGCTACACTTAAACGGTTGGGTGCACTAAGATTAAGTTCTTCGTCTCTGGTATATATAATCTACGGGAGTAATTTTGTTATTTAAATTAGAAAGCTACATTCCGCCATAATCACTAATGTCACGTCCTTTAATGTAAGCAAATAAAGTTTGCACGTGTGACTAGTAATTCAACAAGATTTATTTTATTGCTCTGTATAATCACAAAAATAAAACCATTGAATTTAAAAGAATAATTCTACAGGAAAATAGCAGTAAAACTGTTTAATAATATCAAGCTATAAAACCATCAATTGTATCATTAAATATCTAATCATGCTCGTTGAAGTCACTGTAATAAAAGCGATAATAAAGCCGACATTACATGACGATGGATTAAAAAGGAATCTCCATTATTCCCTTTACTCGTATTATTAGCGATCGTGGAAAAAACTGATAGTCTGAATAGTTTCTATTTTTTATTGAAATAAAAATTCAATAAATTTAATATCGTCTATCTGGGGTTGTTTATTGCCATGAAATGTAATAATGTAAGAATTAAACTCTAATATATCCATTGATCTACTCTTGCTAAAAGTAATATTACCATGGTTTTATGTTATTATGTTTATGAT
Source organism: Patella caerulea (assembly GCA_036850965.1). NCBI lineage: Eukaryota > Metazoa > Mollusca > Gastropoda > Patellidae > Patella > Patella caerulea. The sequence goes on from JAZGQO010000011.1 coordinate 24,585,536, forward strand.
GAATATTTTTCATATTATTCAATAAACATGAAGTAATTCCATTAGCTTGTGAAATCACCTGCATTGTTATTATTATGACCTGTCTATCAGGACATCCGATTGTCACCATTTCAATCTTTTTTTATATGAGGTCGTTATAGTAGTAGCATTAATAATGGTTATTAATGGTGTGTAATGCCCAGGGGAAAAGGTTATTCTTGAATATAAATAGCTTAACCATCTATGCAATTATTATTTTATGTCGTTTTTTCCAACAATGTTGGTTAAATAATGTAGAGTAGAATTCAAAATATAAGCTGATTACCTCATTTCTCCTTTAAGTATTAAGATTCACTGTATACATTTAAAAAAAACCCCAATGAACTATAAGGATATTCAGCAACGACGGTTTAAATGAATCTGCGTTGAAATAGATAATTGTAAAGCGGTCTTTAAAGCATTGTTGTCATATTGACCGAACATTATTTACAACGTTTGAGTATAAATTGCCACGAGGAAGGTAGCAATAAAAAAAAATCCTTTGGATTAATATTTTAACACACATAATTAATGAGAGTGTCTCTTTATAATAACATATTCTGCAGAATGTCGTACTAGCTTGATAATTTCCATAATATTCGAAATTATAAACAGAATTCAATATTGACCCATTTCATTCAATATTGATCCATTTCAATATTGATCCATTTCATTCAATATTGATCCATTTCATTCAATCTTTCTGTGAATATATGGGACCCTTATCAAATATTTAAGACACAATGAACAGTTTATAATCAGTATTCTGTGGTGTCAGGCGACATCTGTAATGAACAAAGAAAACCTATCCTACAAACTACAAGACATTGCGGAATTAATTTGTAATAGCCGATTCACCAACGACAAAATAATAATAAAGGAAACGTATAAAACAGACCAAGCCATGGTAAATGTATTTCGCCGAACATAATTGTTTAGAAATTACAATAATAAAACTGAATCGACCACTTCATATAAAGAGGGAGAGAAAATGGGGTTTAACGTCCACTCAACACAAACTAGGTCATTTCGGGACTAACATACGGTTTAAATTTTATTTCAATATTTCGCTTGCGCGTAGGGGTCTTTAGCAGTGGGAGGAAACCGGAGTGGAGGTTGAGAAGGCGCATCTATCTCCATGCCACATACGCTCACACCAGGGCTCGAAACCACAGCCGCAAGCCAGAGGTGACCGGCCAGCTAGAGGTCGAAGCGCGGCGCTCTAGTCCAATAGGCCATCCCAACCCCCGACCACTTCATATACATTCATATTATATTAATATGTGATTTTGGACCAATTTTCGTTTAAGGTTTCAAAGAATAAAGCTATAGTACTTTAATCCGGCCCAGCCCAAAAACTAAATTAAAAATTCATATTGTCAGCCAACATCACTCAAATTATTCAGGTTTAATTACGGTATTCAAATTGTGCCCAATACAACACACCAGTCAAATTGACGCATGCGTGACCAATTGGTTGGCTACTACTTTGAACTAGTCGGACTGGTTCATTCCAGTCAGCCTGTCAATCATAATCTGAAATTAATACCCGTATCCCAGCATCTACATTCACAGTGGAAAAAGACAAAACAACAGTCATTATGTTTATCAATAAGGAGAAGCACCATGCTCCTGTCGTTTATAATTATGCCACCTTGTAAGTGTTCCATGTAACACTGATGTCTGGTGACATGATGCCAGTGTAATTAACAGTTGGTTATTTGACATACCAGCGACATGTCACACAAAGACTGACACTAGTAATACTAATCTGACTAAAACTGATTAATTACTCGACATCGTCAATGTATATAATTAAATATTTCATTGGTAGTTATTCACGTGCTAATGACTAGTCACTATTCATTTGCATATATCAAATAACCATCGATTTTGTGCGGTTTCCTACAGCTAATAGAGATGATTATCTATACCTTGCATAATTATAAACGCAACAATAGACATTGATATGAAATATTCATACTGATCTGCAAGTTTATTCATTCTAAACAAAACGAAATACAGAATGTCTCACATGATGCAGAAATAGTTGTATACATGTTTGTCACTCTATTACAGGAGATGATCAAGATACATCATAGTTTTACAACTGGTTAATTGTAGCGAAAAGTCTCCAAAGCATTAATTGTTATTCTGTAATGCTATGTAGATTGGTGGGGGGGGGGGCTCAATCGTTGGACCCAGATATAGCATTTTTCAAGTCCATCAGCTACTTTATCTCCAGCATACATGTTTCAGAGAAACAAAGGAATGAGGGGATTTCTGTACCGTTATTTATTGGAGGAGGATGTTTGGGTGGTCGTCTCATGGACCCGCCACTTTCCTTACCTTTGCAACTGTCTGAAGTTTATGTGATACTTCTCGTTTTCAGAAACACTAACTTTCGATGAGAATGTAGGCCTACTATAAGTCACTAACCTTTTTACTGCAGTACTACCTAGATAACCATTTATATGTACTTGTCGTTTTATGGTTGAAGTAATAGTCAGGGTTATTATGTCACGAATATAAAATGAGGAATGGATTTCTTTAAAGTAGCTAAGTCTCTAACTCAATATTATCCAAAATCTTCAACATTGAAAACACGAATTATTGGTCAATTTAAATCAACATTGATGTTGTGATCTTACCGGAAAAAGATGAGCTTCTGATATCCAATTTTTAAGACAAAATAAACATTTTACCATTGGTACATGAATCGTGTAACATAATGCGTTTCAGCCCAGTGGCGGATCCAGGATTTTTTTGAGGGGGGTGACAACCCCATGTTTTGTCTCACCGACCGCGGTTTACGGAGCTAATTTCTGCCGCTAGTAACATAGATGCTGATTGTGTTCTATAAAATATATGACCATGCCTGCATGTCCCGGTGGAAGCTTGCGGGACCCTGGATACCTTCACACCGGTGGGGATGGGGGTGACTAGTCAAAATCGCCCCCCCCACCAGATCTGCCCCTGCAGCCCCATTTCTAGCGAGAGACTCGATAAACGAGGCTAGAAACATCGCACCTAATCAAACGGCGTATGTAGACTGGAATAACCAGATACTAGAAATTTGCACCCGATTGAAACTGCTGGCCTATTTCGCCGAACAAAACTGATTTGAAATTGGAGTAAAAACTGACACCATTGAATGTAAATCAGTCTATATTATACATTCATATTACATTATTATATGTATTGCGACCCAATTGTGTCAATTTCTCGGCCCCAAATATTAGCGATTTAGCTCCTTTAAGTTGTCGGGGGGGGGGGGGGTCGAACGGTTAGCGTGCGCGCTGTATCATACGGCCTGCCATTAAGTCAACTGGCGTGGTTTCGAATCTCCGGTTGTACGTGACAAGGAGTAGGGTTGCGTGCCCAGTCTCGTACGCGCAAGCGAATTATTGAAATAAAATTGAAACATGTTAGTCCCGAAATGACCTAGTTGTTGTCAAGTGTACGTTAACCCCATTTCACTCTCTCTCTCTCTTTAAGTTATCATGGATTAACTAAAACTAAGGCGGTGCATCTTTTCCGAACGTCACATTCATCTAATTTGAACTTTTCCGCTGTCAATGTGCCTTGCCGGTTTACGATGTGATAGTTATATGGTTATTAAGCCAAACAAACACATGATAAATGAAATTCCTGAACTTATCATAGACTAACCTATCCTGTACAGCAAATCATTTCCGAACGACACAATAATTTGTTATGAAATGTTTTGAAAAAAGATTTAGAAAACAAAAACAATAACTGCTCTCTCCGTTGAAGTGTTATATCCTGGACTAAATAACTTAGTTCTAACCATGGGATTGTGCCGTATTATTTAGCAAACACATTTTCCAATCCGGCATAATGAAAAACTTCCGTTAACATATCGCATGTCTTATATTGTCAAACCACATTAACGTTTTCCAGAATTTATCTGTGATTCCATCAAGGTTTATGAACCAACAGGATTACCAGCTGGCTTAATTCATCTATTGATCCGCCCAAAAGCAATGCAACTATCCATTTACCATTGACTTAAAATTCCGGCGAATAGCAAATTATTTAAGAGAATGCCACAACAATGCATAATCACCTTCCTTTGAAACATGTCAACCAGATCTTAAGCTGTCAAATCATATTAGTTTCTGTTGGGATTCTACCCGGATACATATAACAAGTAATAAACGGTTTATACAAATAAATTAATGAGAATACAAAGCCAGACAGAGAAACATTAAAATAAAGTGATTTGTCAACTTGAGTTTTAGAGCATGATTAGATGTTTCAAGTTAGTAATGTTTGCTTGATCTTGATACTATGTCGTCGTGTGTTTAAATTTATAGAGTACATACTTATGCCAAAGATAACGTTACCAAGAACAAACGAGCGATCGGAAGGGGGCACTAGAGCTACATTATCGAAGTTATCCCGACCTCTTTGCAATGACATGAATCGGTTCTTATCCAGTTTCCTACAAAACAGACCTATCGTTCATGACTGCCAGCATCAGAATATATACTAGTATTAGGAAGCACATTGGTCCCAATGTGTATTTGAATGGGGCACTGTTACTCTCACAATGGATATTTTGTCAAATCATTTTATCTCATTCAACTAGTTTTATTACACAAAATTTATCCCCCCCCCCCCTCTGGTTCGTGATTTATATTTTGCCTGCCCACGGCCGATTAGTGCTACTTTCGTGCTACTCACCAGATTTGGATGAAAACAATTCAAAACATTACTATCTGCTTACATTGGAGTTTACAAATGAAAACATGATATGAAGTGGTAAGGTACTAACTATGTCGATGTTTACCAATTGGTATCGATTGTAAGAGTTGATTTATTCGCTAGTACACAATTTACATCAGTGCATAAAATGAACTGATGTCTGTCGTTGAATTTAAAAATAATCTTACTTATCATGTTTAGATGAACAAACAATCCAGACTCTCGTGTTGACTACTGCTTGGTGATCTTTGTACACAGCTAAATAGCGTTGGTTAGTACATGATCGACCTTTTCTCTTTAATACCTCACAACTGAAAAGGAAAAATACATAGATCATGGGGGTGCTTTAATCTTTAATCATTTGACTTTTTGAATGGTTTATTATTTAAAATTTTAATCTGCTGTGTGTGGTAATTAACTAGAACCAGGATTTCTTCAACAAGTGAAAATGAAATCCCCAACTCCAAGAATGCTTTTTTCAATCAATATCGGTAGTCTTAAGATCAACCAAATAGTCAAAATTAATGTTCTTTTCCTGTCTGGAAATGCAAAAGATTCACACGCATCCACATTTCACCACGAGCTCTCAAGGGAGTTAACTCTCAGACACTCGATATTAATGATTCTTGATTTTGCGTGACTTTGAATTCGGAAGAGATATTTACTCCAGCAATATTAAATTAATATTAAACCTTAGGGTTTAGGAAATTTAATAATAATAATAATAGAAATAATACAGTTGGCGCAAGGTGTTTTATTTTGCAGTTTCTTGGCCAATAACGATCAATAGACAAGAACATACATATATCCATTACTCAATTGAAGTGGCCAAAATAAAGATATCGACATGCCAGTTACTCACCCTGACCCCATATATTCATCCAGTGTAATTTATCAATATCTAATAAAATCTTTAATATTTTGTGTTATAAATATTTCCTATTGCGTGATATCATAATTTTTTATGTTTTCAACAAACTGTTGTATATCATATATCACTAATCGCAGTGTTTATTAATGCTGACCTAAACTAGGCTGATTCACGCATACTTTAAATCATCCAATAAACTCATTCAGCTTTTCGGGCACCTTGAACTGGTTTAATTCACAGACAATGAGGAATTCACAGGTTTAATTGAATTACGCGAACAGCAATTTCGTCATTCCTGCTAAACTACGCATCAGAAGACCTTGGTCAAACTTTGTGTCTATTTCCCTTACCCTCCCTACCCACCCGGAAGATATAAATCGGGTTTATCCTTCATTCGACACACATGCAATGGAAACCGCCACACTTGACCAACTGAGAGACCTTATGAACCAAAGCGCACGCATAAGACCACTCCAACAACCAACTCCAATATTAAAGATGGGTTGTTTACACGACATAAAACATACTAACTCACAAAATAGGTCATCGAATCAGTTCATATTCAGGTTGTAGCATCAATTATTTTATAGATACCTCGACCCTTTACACCCTATTACAAAGTGATCAAGGGTAACAACCCATATAGTAATTATAAGAAATCTACACAATTCAGCTGATCTCTCCACAGCATTAACATACACGACAAATAATATAATAAAGTTAAGACGGTGATAACATCAGTTGCTAGAGCGACTACAAGACTGTTTAGGGTGAAAACTCTGGCATTAGTTATCTGAAATCAGTGAAAACCACCATACCTCTAGCCTTATGAACATACATATTGCAACTCACTTGAATAAATGATAATTTTGGCAAAGCGTTACTACAGGGTTATCAAACTTACGGCCAATAACTCTGAACGTATTCACTGAAAATCCGTGAACTTTCATAGGTGTGTCACGATTATAAAAGCATTTTAATGTGTCAACCATCAACGACGTAAATCTAGGAAATGCATGTAATGAAATACACATTATACTTAAATGAAAATAAATTGACGAAAGAACAAATCCTTTTTATGGGTTTGTATAAAAACTCGAACGCCAACGTAAACACGGGAGTCAGGACTTTTTGTCCAATCTGAAAGGTTAGGCACTGCCCCCACACTGATAAGGGGATTCCTTGACCAGGCAATTGTATCGTTGAAGATCGGGACAGTTTTGGTCGATGCAGTTCCGATGTTCACAGATACACCTCGGAAAGTGGGCTAATAACTACTACTTACAATTTCCACTGGATATTTAGCGTGACGCTTAACAAACACCGTGTTCCTCGAACCGTTTGCGAACATGATCGCCCCTATACTATTTTGGGTTATTTGATCTACTTTTTGCCTTTAAAATGTCAAACACACTCACTGTCTTGTATTGAAACCGGTGTCCACCGCGAAATTCCCAGGCGTGGTTTCACTTTGGGTGATCGCGGTGATTCTTCTCAGTGATGCAGGACGGATGACCCGACAAGGACAGCTGTCTAGTCGTTCCGATGGTATGAAAAACTGAGGTCCCGTGTACACATTGGCATACGGAAAAAAGATAAATTGGCAGTTCGAATTTGAAATAAGAGTAAAATTTCCTTCATAGCACGGTGTATGGCCGTCTTCATTTGCCTAGTTTAGGAGCAGAACAGTAAGGCGTTAAACTCCATTTCATTTGGTTTCACCTTGTTATTGGGACAGTACGAGAGGCCTGGCAAAGACAAGTTTGTAGTAGGTGATAAGTGAGTATTGTGAAGCGGTATGTGAAAAATAGTATTTCTTATCGAATCTTGTTAAGCATAATGTAACACAAACTGTTTCATATATCCATTTCTGTGACTCATGTTGTATTCACGGTGCAATAATTTCTCATTGTAGAAGTATTGCATTTACACGCGCGTTATTTTAGTGTGCATCTGCGGATTGTTCGTCAGTTGTACACATTTGTGATAATTTATAATAAAATGTATGATTCTCTACGCGTTTGCTTTCGTCCCATTTTCAACGCATGCATAGAAAAATTCGTTTGTCGGAAATGAATAGTCCTCTTCCTAAAAAAAAATGTGGTGTTCATTTCTGATACTTTTAAGCCTGGATTGCAAATAAACAGGACAGATTTATCAAAGGCAGAAGAATGTAATATTTCAAAATATGCGGATTGGCTGTGTGTTCATTACTGTGACCAATCCGAACTGTTCACTTCTAAATGGACTAGACGTAAGTCATCTAATAGCAAATGACCATTTACGCTCGACAGTGACATTATCAAACATTTAGTGAACTCTTGACATCCCAGTGCGAGTTTTGAAATGATTACTGATCGTGATCTCCATCAAAACCACAGCACCGTTTAACACCTCGTGCGTCTCATGTGTGTCCAGTATTTTACACCGTGTGACTGGCATGGGAAAGTTTATCTTAACATTTTCGAGACTGGATTAACGCGTCCAGTAAAATGCAGTTGCCTGTAAGGTCAAGAAATTACCCAAGTCTGAAACAAGAGTAATTCGCACGATCCTGGAGGATTAGATTGGACCAGAGAGGATAAATAACCGTTCATACGACTCATACTGAATCCCAGACGGAACATATATCGAATATTAAACCCATACAGTCTAGACCTACATTATGATAGAATTAAAGAGTTTAAATATCTGCATTGGTTTACATTACGTATGTGATCAGGATAAAAACCTGTTCTGTCCTAATTTATGTCAATAATTCTTCTGAGATGCCTTACAAGCAGCTTCTCTCTACTGAAACCACTATAATAAACTAAAACTATTAAATATTTCTAATAATAACTAGTTAATTACATATGAAGGCCCCTAAGTTTTCTCGGAAATTATTTTTCTTCTTGCATGTAGTTTGGCTTCCTGTTCTTATTGTTATGGTGAATTAGCTTTATGAAAATCTTTACATGTACATGGATTTTCTTTTAACAATTCTTCACTATGTTTAGCACATGACAATAAATGATGTCTAGATTGACAAAATTCTTACAGTTTCAGTTAAAAGCGGATAAGAAATCATATGTTGACTATAATTATTTATAGGGCTATCAATTCATGTTGCGCCAGCCGTATTTTCCCGGTTACTTCCGCCTTAAGAATATTCCCATTGACATCACATTTAATCAATATCCGTTACAGTTTGCTCACAAGTGCGTTCTTACTAATAACATTGTGGTTTGTAGGTCAAATTACCAAACAAAATGTAAATTCGATGTCGTACTGAAATCTTTTCTAAATCGTTCATCCCATCAAGTATAAGAGAGTGGAATAAACTCAGTACCGATGCAAGGAATTCTAGATCTCTGAAAATTTTCTCCGACCATCTATCCCAATCTGATATCAAAGTTCCTTCGTTTTATTATAATGGCCATCGGAAATCTCAAATAATTCACTGTAAATTACGACTTCGATGCTCTGACCTGCAGGGTCATAAATTTCTTCGACACATTGCCGACAGTCCCGCATGCCTCTGCGGTCACATATTTGAAGATCCTGATCATTACCTTCTGCGATGTTCCTTACATTCAAATGCACGAACAGAAACCATTGACAAATTACAATATGATTTTAAAAATATAAACTGTCTTTTATTCGGTTCCAAAACCTACAGTCTAGAAATTAATACTAATATTTTTAACCAGGTCCATAAGTTCATTAACATGTCAAACAGATTCTAAACTCAATTCGATCAAGTAATATTTTAATGTATAATCTTGGCTAGTCTGTCTAATTTTGTTTATTATCAAATAATCCTCACTTTGCTTGCATATGTATACTTATTAATTACTATATATACTGTACATTTTCACCCATTTTATTATGTTTATATAATATGTATGTGTTTGCCAGTTTAACTATGTATATACACCCATTTTTCATTAATAATTTGTATACAAATTACTTAGGGAGAGGGGTTTTACATAGGCTAAGCCTGTTCCCCAATCCCATTCAGACAACCTGAATAAAATATTGTTTTTAAAAAAAAAAAAAAAAAAAAAAATGTAAGGGGGGGGGGCTTTAGATATGTGGTTATGTCAGGTGACGTGGTTTCGATTCCACGTGAACGTGGCAATGAATATGGAAGCCTACATCTAGTCTCGGCTGTATGACGATTTCCGCCATATTGGAACTACTCTAAAGGTCCCGAATGAAAGATGGCTGCGTCCATGATGTCTTGGATCTACTTTAAAGGTCCCAGATGAAACATGGCTGAGCCCATGGTGTCTTGTCTGTCTGCCATAGCGTCAAGTTTTCCTGTTAAAGTAAACCTGTAGCCGCATCGCAAATGTATGGGCACAAGTACATATCACTTACTGTCATACAAACGTTCCGGAATCTGTCGAGATTTGCCGAGTGGGGTCCTTTCATTGCTATATACCCCCATGCGCATGATCATCCGGCAATAACATTATCTCTCCCCACTCTCTTTCGTGACTTAAACTATATATCAGGTAAGTGGGATATACAAATGTACAACACAAATTTGTTAACTATGACAATCCCTCAGATGGGAAAAGGGTGTTTTATATAAAATGGGCATACCACGCCCCCAACGCCCGTCCTGTAGAAATGGTTTGAACCTTGAATTCTTGAAACTGTTTTTAAGAAGTACAATGGTCACAGTACAATGGTTGCTATACACCAGTGCAACACAAGTTTATAAGCTCCGTGGAATTAAGTAAGAATTGGTATTAATTTTACTAGGTGGTAAACGGATACACTACAGTATCTGTGGTGAAAATGACATGACCGCAAAGCTATCTCTGTTAAGAACTCTGGATATTTAACTTAGAGTGAGAGCGAAAAAATGTTTTTTTAACGCCCAATCAACACAAGCTCGGTCATTTCGGGACTAACCTGTGGTTTAATTTATTTCAATAATTCACTTGCACGTAGGTGTCTTTAGAAAACCCACGAGGTTGGACAGGCGGCCCTGTTGTCACGTACAACGGGGGAATCAACCACACCAGTTAACTCAATGACCGGCTTTATGATACAGCGCGCACGTGCTAGCCATTCGGCCATCCACCCACTCCCCCAACTTAAGTGTACACAACTTACCTATTTTTAACTTTATGTTAAGATAATCGATTGGATGGGGCCTTTAAGCTGGACATACACGATAGATTGGCCTAATTTCTCAGCTATAATATTGATAATCAAAAGTGATGAAACCGCCATATATACACGTATTTTCAGCAATCCACATTAGAAGCAAAAATTTGCTATAGCCCCAGGCATATCTCACATAATTGGTCACGTTTAATTAAATTTATTGTATTTGTTACACCAAGGATATTGAACATTATATCAACATGATATCTGTGCCAATATCTATAGTATAAGCTTTACCAATTATGCCATGCCAAACCTCAGCGGAGGCAGATAATTTTCCCTTCAGTCAGCGTTATTGATCATGGCTTCTTTCTGTGGCGAGCCTAGGTGTAAAGAACAATGTGTTACTCAATTATTTATATCATAGTTTTGTGTTAAGACTGTTGAAAAAACGCTGAAGTCAGTCAAGTAGCTTTACAAGTTTTGTTAAGTAGTTTCGTATCTTGATGATACAAAATACGAAAACAACTCATGCTTACATTAAAGTGTTGGTTTCGTAAATAATTGATAGCAAATCGGAGACAAATGTCGCTTTACACTTACAGAAAAGCCAATAAAGTTACTTAGCTAAATGATCTCGTAATTTTGAAAGATGCGCATGAACTGCAACTCGATGCAAAAATATCAAAAATGCTGTCAACTCCACAAATTGATGTTAAGTGAAGCGGACTCATGTGAATGATTGGAAAAGAGAGTAAAAATCATGTGAGGTGACTAAAATAATTAGATACACATCAAAGAACGAACCTTATAGTTAGAAAGTATCCTCGGGGAATTTTATTACCCCTTTTTTAATGCACATGGGAATTAAGTTTCTATGATAAATGGAATCACAGTTCTAAAACAAACAGCCCCCGTAAACGCCAGGAAAGTGATTGTGTGCAATCAACAGTAAACAAAGATATGTTATAGCTAAACAAGTGGCCTCGGGAATATATAAATGAATGGATTGAGCGAAATAAAGATGTAATGTCTCTTAAAGAGTAAAGAACCGGAAGATATCGTACTTCCTAATATAAATCACTGGGAAATGTTTTAAATATGTCTAATTCGATGTCACTGCTGCTAACCTGCACATTCTATTCCTATTGAGTCACCGTGGTTCATATCCCAGTGCATGTATTGTTGAGCCACTATGGATCGCTATATAGCAGTGAAATGGAATCCAATACGTCCTACTGTTCTGCTCCGAACTGGATAAATGAAGATTGTCATACGCCATACAGTGTTCTATAAGGGAAATTTTGCCGGGACAGCGTGCACTATCACTTGCTCTAAAATCGAATTCCAACTGTCAAGGGGTCTTTTATTTGCAGGCCAATATGTACACGTGACCTCGGTTTTTGGTACCCTCCGAACAACTAGAGAGCTGTCCTTGTCAGCCCCCCACCCCACCCCCTGGCATCACTGACAAGATGAATCGGGCTGCAAAATCTGGTTGAACTTTCTCGGTCAATGATGGGATCGAAAACCCGACAAATAATTCGTATTTTCAACGTGGATTAAATGAAGACTTAACTACTTTAAAGAACCTTTGACAGTCGTAAATATTAAGCAGAAAAGCGTAGCACAATAAATGAGATATGTCTGTCTCCGTGAGCCCTGATGGTACAGCTAAATAGGACGTTAAATCACATTTCATTTCCATTCATGGGTTTAAAACTACGTTTTGGAACTACCATAGTATCTAGAAAGATTGCCACTTAACCAGTTATGTTTTTTAATTCGCATGTATACAAGATATGGACTATTCAGGGCAACCGTCTTAAAGCCTACAATGGTACAATAACCACATCATTAATAATGACACACGACGACTAAGCAGGCACGGTATTTGAGGCTGGAGTCTTCCTTGTGAGATGTGTAACTATGAATAGAGATTTTTTTGGCCCCTGCCATAACAACAGCTCCAAGAAATTAATGAGTATATCTCCTGCAGCAATTATTTCACGCTTTATAGCCTGGTGAGTCCCAAGGTCTGAATTAACCACTAGACGAAATTGACTGCAAAGTTAGTTCTAAAGATTATACGTGAATGTCGAGAAAATACGTCGATATCATCAATTATGTATGTCATTTAGAAATAATTAGGTCAGACTGACAAAATTGGCCCCCAAATCCCACATCTGCTTCTAAGAGACTTTATGATGGCCCTAATTCAGTCTGCACGGAATTCACCGCTCTGTGGAATCTAGTTTTCATTTTAGTATTGGCCAGTAATGATGACCGATAAAGATTGCTATGTTAAAATGAGTTCTGTAGCACGTTTTTATCGAAAACACTGGCCTTTGTTGAAACAATAGCAATCACAGAGGCATAAAATGGTGTAATATATGGCTAGGCAACTACCCCAATCGTCTAGCGTCCATTAACTATGGGATTTTACAGGGCAAAGAAGTCGAGGAAATGAAAAGTTAAATTGTAGTGTAATGGTATGTAAAATAGACCGATGGCTTGAAATGAAGATAATAAAGAAGTCTTTATTGCTCAATTCTAGGGGGAAATAGTTAACTTGATAGACGAATCACATGAGTATTTCATTGATATTGAACTTGGGAGTCTAATTATAGAGAAAGCCCTGATTAGAATGGTATATATATATATATATATATATAAATAAGTATCTTCGCCACCCAATGTCGTTAATAAAGGTCTTTATAAACAGCTCCCTTAAAAAAAACTGGAAATAGGCTCTACAATTTTTGTTTCCGTTTTGTTTCAGGATAAAAACACAGACTTTAAAATACAGTTTTTGTGCAAATCGGTTTTATATATGAACGCGTTTCTAATTGTTCAGTCTATGTCTTTATCTATTGCGTCTAACTTTTTTGAGCTATATTTAAATTAGCTAAGTCTCTAACTCTTCAACTTTGAAAACACAAATTATTTGTCAATTTTAATTAACATTGATGCTGTGATCTTACGGGAAAAGATGGGCTTCTAATTAATATCCAATATTTAAGACAAAATCAACATTTTACCATTGGTACACGAATCGTGTACCATTATGCGTTTCAACCTCAGTTCTAGCAAGAGACTCCGGGAACTAGACTAGACACATTGTACCAAATCAAACGGCGCGTGTAGACTGGAATAACCAGATGCTAGAAATTTGCATTCGATTAAGACTGTTGGCATTTTACCCGGAACATAACTGATTTGAAATGAGAGTAAAAACGGAAACCATTGAATACAAATCAGTTTATATACATTTATATTACAGTATTATATGCGTTGCGACCCACTTCTGTCAATTTCGAGGTCCCAAATGTTAGCTATTTAGCTCCTTTAAACTTCAAGTTAAAATGGTGTTTTATAGATGTTACCCTATTGCCACAAGTTGCGACAGGTGGCATGCATACAGACCCATATGTTATGTTCACATTATATAGTGTTTGTATTTAGATGTCTAGCCTATCCCACCCCTCACACGACATCTTCTTAACATATTTAAGAAAGAAGGGACGGAGACTGGATTGCTAGATATCGTGACTGTTTGTATATTTTGGAATGCGAGTTAAAGGATACTTTGATTTATGTACAGTTCATGTATATTGGATCTTGAAAGTTATTAAAGCAGGATTTTATGAAAACATCCCTATTCCGTGCTGTTTAGCACAGTTTCCTTCATTTTCTTTGTACAAATATTTTTACAAGTGCAAGTATTTTGCAATAATATGACCGGGATCCCCATGGACCAGATACTAACGGTCTGGCGTTTTAGCTCAATTACCATGAAGAGGATCTTCTCTTCAGATTATCTTACATGCTATTTTTTATCTCTTAAAATCGAACTTTAATTTGTTGCTGATTCCCTGAACACCCTTTTAGTCACGCAATTTGACCAGCTGGATAATGTTGAAACTGTTTTGAGCAGGACTGGCAACATTTCAAGGTTACCCATCTGTTGCGAGACAGAGGATGAAAATAAAAAACGTGATATGGATTTCTTTCAATTATAAGAGAAATGTGAACACGAAAGTAATTCGCCTTCCTTTCAGCCGAACTTCATCTCGGTTAAACGCAGAGGTTTCAACTTGCCATATTTTGAACCTTTCCTCAGCACTTGACAAGACATCTTCTCACCCCGATTTGTTTCTTATCCAACGGTTTCAATGCCCTTTCGATTTTCACGTAATTCGTTTAATTAAAAACTATACATCTATGAAGATCACCTCGACTACTTAAATCAATAAACCCACATCTCAAGATAGGATGAAGGACATGCCCTTTGTTGCATATTGACCGTCAACATATTTTTCTACTTCTGAGTGCTGAACACATATTTGAGAGCATAAAAGAACAAACATTATTAATGGCCAGTGAGCAAGATTACAGCGTTCATCACGTCCAATATTGTATTTGTTTTTGTATTAGGCTGCCTCTTAATTAGTATTGTCCACAATTAATGTTCAAGCCCACAAAGACTGATCAATTAAAAACATATTTGATGATTCTATTTAATGAGAATAATTCAATACACATTTTGGTCACAGTAATATATTGCATGTATTTGAATCCCTTAATGTGGAGCCACGATAGTATCTCGGTGGACACATTTAATTCAACGGCAAATATTGCTCCAGATGGTAGTTGGAGGGAGACGTTTGATTCTATCGCACCAGTTACATTTTCGTGAATAAAACTTATTAATGTTGTTTGAAAGCCACCTTCGAGGATCGCCTATTCTAGACATCTACAACAATCGAAAGTTAGGTGATACTTTTCTGAAGGAAATATAGGGTTGGCGAATGCCGCTTTACATAAATGCATGGATAACCAAGTCTATATGTTATTAAAATAATTTGTACCATAATGACTAAGTTATTGTTGTTTTATGTTACCGCTCAAATAACACTATTCCAATCAATCAATGAAATTCAAATATATAAAAGGAATTGCGTAACGGTTCTGAAATTCAGAGGCACGTATAACCTGAAAGTTGAGTCACATTGTGAAAAAAGGGTAAAAACTAAAAGCCGCACATATCATTAATCCGTTCATAATTCATTTCATTGAGTAGAAAATAGTTGAATGACTACCGATTTGTGGTTGTATGCACATCCCTAGAATCATCCCCGCTAATATAATTAGTAATATTTCCGCGTGGTAAGCTTAACCTCCGCATACACGGATCAAGTCATTACTGCAAGTAACATGTAAGTCTATTGAAGCGATGGTAATAACACGACTGAAATACTACCAGTTCCAGTTGATCAACAACCCAACACATCAGCACTATGATTCACAATTATTTATCCACAATACAAAGCATTAAAATCGTTTACATCACAGAGCATTATCTTAAGCCTTAACTGCCAATACCGGTAAATCAAAGCGAACATTTCCCAGAACAAAAAACAAACGGGAAGGAATAAACCAAAGAAAAACTTCGCTGCATGAATATCGAAGAAAGTTGATTAGTGAAATGGCATTATGCTCCATGTTGCAGAATCAGATCCTCTTTGTCTTGTTAAACAGATAACAGCATTACATCTCCGAAGTTTTAACTAATGTTATTAGCCCATCTTGTGATGATATTAAGACTCATGGTAATATCACCAATGAAAAAGTAAAGAGTGTATTAATCTGACGATGAAATATACAACAAATAAGTGTTAATCAGGAATACGATTTCGGTGTATGTTGCCATGTAACCATAGCGCGAACATTTTTTCCGATTTCTGCTAAGTAAAATAACGAAAACCGAAAACAAAACCCCCAGAACAGGCTCCCTTATGACCGTTAGAGAGTATTTTGTTTAATCTATCAATATCGAAGGATTTCTCGGAACTCACAAAAATACAGTTGAAAGGAAAATATCAAAAATAAGAAACGCAAAATGTGGAATACAAACAATCGATTAATCGTAATATAAATTAAATTTATTGAAGATTTATTCGATTTTCCATTCACTTTGACATCTCGCTGTGCTTATAACCTCTTGGGTAGGTCTATGTGTCTGCTAACAAAGTAGTCAAGGTTTTATTTAACAAATTGTATGCAAGTTCCTTTCTTCAAACTAACATTACTTTTCAGCCCTGTTGATTAATATATTTAAGTAGTTAGCTTTCTCAATTTCATTGTTTTACTTCATCAGGTGTCTTAGTATGTGGATATGGTTTACAAAATTTCAACTGAAGCCTGTATGTTGATGGCTGATCGGCAATTAATATTACTCACTAATAAATTAAAAATTTTATATTCAGCATATCATTTAAAATGTCTCTGATGTTTTGAACCAGAGCCTCTGGGGATTCTGTTCCACCCAAAGCTGCCTGTAGTGACACCAATAAGGTATTCATTATTCTAACAATATCAAAAAGGTCATATCCAGTGGGTATGTTTCTAGAAACACGGTCACCACAACCTTCTAATTGGAACTGATTAGTTCTATCCTGGCCGTTAAGTGTCATCAAACAATGCTATCATTACTATCTATAAAACATATATTCAGGCTATCGGTGGCAAAAACGTCTAAGCTATTCGACATTTAACCAAAGTATGTTATATACACCAAGGAATTAAAATAAAAACCAAGTAAAATGCGGTAGCCATAACGACGATATATGAAATTAAAGTAAAAACGGACCCGCCATGCTAGTTCACTCACCATGAGGTCAAGGGTTCCAATCTGGACTTTGCAGTCTGGTTTTCGGTGGTCAGAGAGCCTGGAAAGCAAAAGCGAATAAACCGAGCTCCACCCGTGGAAATGAGCCCTTCGTAGCGAAACCGACGAAGCAAAATTGGCGTTGACATGGCGAATGTCAGCATTCAGAAGCCAGGTTGGCGCAGGAATGTTTAAGAAAATACCCTGTCAATGTATACACAAATCCCTCCATTTCTGGACTCCTTGATTTGCGCCAAAATGTCATGATGCTAATATATTTGAATACGGTTAATGATTTAAAATGACATGAAACTAAACACATGGGTTCCTTGTCTTAATTAACATGCTAAGGATCTTTCCGCATTTAAAATCAAAGAACATATTGTAAACAGATTTAACTTAATATCATTTCGTTACCGTCTTTTTTTCTTGACTGATGCCATCAATAACCGAAGATAAAACCGAGCAAAATCCTTCAAAGATACCCTTTTTTCAGTTGCAGACCAACTCAATAACATGATTAACAATATTTTGATGAAGTGGCTGTTAATGGTGAGATTTTTACAAGATTAATCATAGACTGGTGCCACTGGAGTTAGCTTTGATTCACAAAAACGCGGTGGTATCTTTTTTACCTCGGATCATGCACTTTGTAACGCTGTATAGGAATCTGTTAAAACAACCCCAGGAATCGTCTCCTCGACAGGGCGACAAATGTGTTTTTAATGTGTTGGATTACTAAGCTGGTGTTATTGACACTTTCCGTAATACAGTGTGAGGTGGGGAAATTCAACACTGTGTAAATGGAGATAGTTGTTGGGAAAACGGCTGGAGGGTAAGCTCAGGTCGTAATGACGTGTAATCTACTCTCCGGTTTTTAACGAGATTCTTTCCGTTTCTACAAGCTAATGCCTTCAAATTCCATCGCCCAAGCCGCTTCTGTTCTAAGACAAAACACTCGGCTTCATACAAATCTCAGAGAGTAAGAAGCAAGTAATTAATGTTTTGCTTGCAAGTCTAGTTTGATTAATGATAAACCCATATGGTGAAAGAAGGAGATCTAATTTGTTATTCCCTTCGTTGATCATTGCATGACACAACCCGAGATTGGATTATGAAGCATTATCAACTACGAGTGGATGGAATACAAAGCAACGATTTTAATACTTAGACATGTCCGTATTGAGTCGTTTTCACGTATCATTACTCTTGCTTTGTGCTGGCTTTTCAAACAATTTACTTTCTGATCTAAGCTCATACAGGTCATATAAATGATGATACAAGCTAGGGCTCATTATAGCATTCATAAACACTCATTTTAAAACCCCATTATGGCTTCAAATCAACACGCATTAACCAGAAAATAATGACAGAGGAATGGAATTGATACAGTGTATTAACTCTCAATGCATCATTATTATGTGCTATGTTATCTAAAAATCCGTTATTTTAATACCAACAGTGAAACATTACATTAATTTTTTTAGACAACGTTTTTGATCATTAAGGGAGTTTAACGTGTATGTGTAATGGGTATCGGTGGTGATGGTTAAGGACCGTTAAATTATAGTATTTGATAGGTTCAAAAATTCAGCCTCATTGCAAATTACTTTCAGAATTATTTTCAAGTACTATTTTCAAGTACTGGAGGTCTTCACCCCATTATCTGTTTGGTAATGAAATGGAATTTCATGCAATACTTTTGAGCGTCAACCAGATTATCATAAACTGGCTGGTTTAGATAAAAAGAACAGAGGTTCATACCTCACCATATATCAATGAGTTGCATTGCTAAATGAAGATACATGTATACTCTATCACTTAAAACAAAAAACAATTAGTGGTTGTTCAGTTTTAAGATAGATGTTCCAATAAGAAAATCTATTTAAAGCTTTAATACAGAACGGCCTTACTGTTGAGACCTAAGCATTGTTAGAATAATTATTTCCAGTATCGATGAACAAATATTATGTTTCTACTTTTCTGTCATTATAGCTTCTTAATTAGCTGGGATTTTACATCTAAGCTACACGAAAACAGATTAACAAAGTTCTACCAACAGATATGGGAATCACAACTTCTACATTATGAAAATGAATTCATCTTTCGCCTGTTGTGTGTCACAAGTAATCCAATAATTGTAAAGCAAGGCACAAAAATCATGTAATCACAAACGGAATTAGTCAGATCGTTTGTTATTCAACTCTTTTTTAACCGATAGAAGAATAACCAAATTCCTTGCCCATTGTTACAAAAACTGATTGATGCCAAAACTATTTATTCAGATTGGTGTCGTTTCTCACCGATGATAAGCGATAAATCGAGAGTTCGTGATCATTCTCAGCTTGTTAACGATCATTCAGTTCATCTTAAGGAATCCACGAATCTTTTTACTGGATTATGACCGTGTATAAGTATCCGATGACCGATCAACTGTCACTGAACTCAGAATATCATAACTTTAGTTAAACTAGCTTTTTCGATATCCTTGAGTCATTGTCACCGAAGCAATGAGAGTGACTTACGCCATCGCATATTGTGATTTTCAAGTTGCCTCCCTACGACCATTTTATTGGACTTCCGGAACAACAAAGCTGCTAGTTGGGTGAAAGATTACATTACCTTTGTCCAAATCAACTTTTATTAATTATGGGAATTGTTTTACGCGAAGTGTGTTGGGAGGCTAGTGCTCCACAAAATCAAAGCCAGATGTCTTAGGTAAAAGTATTCTGTGCACACGTGACTGTCACATTTTGCCAATGTTTTTTAGCATCCATCAACGTGAATATATTTAAACTGGAAAAAGATATAGCGATAATTCTAAAAAAAAAATCTGAATAATCGGTCACTGGTTTTAAATATTATCACGCAATTTCTGACTGCAAAGTCACGATTACCCTTCTCTTAAATTTCTTTTAAATGCGTTAATCTCTTTTGACATTTGGCTATCAGAATATATTCTCTGATACGGTTGGGGTGGCACTAGGGTAATTAGTGACTCCAAGATGGCGATTAGTCGAAGAGTTGTCATGGGTATAGAAATATCGATCGGTCATAACAATCAAGCATTATAAATTTTACATGATGACTGATGGCCGTGCTTTTATACACGACTGCTGCCAAATGTAGGAATACATATTAACAGTGTTTTTACCATCCCTTCGACAACTTTTTTTCCATTATAATAAGTATGTTGATCAATAGATTTTGTAGAACTTAGATTGACCTTATATCATTGGTATGGGAGGTGCCCTTGATAGTCGCTTTTCGAGGGTGTTTCATGGTGATAAACCCCCTATTTGCTTGTCTGTGTATGCCCCAGTTAAATGCGCTGGCTTATACATTTTCACAGGAACAATTAATATATTAAATACTGACACAAATTTACGAAGAATTGCAACCAATCTACAACTAGCACATGTTCTTTTGATTCAATAATTGAGTCCTTTAATCAAAGACATTTTCCGTTGACTACCATTTGGCATTAATCATGCTTCGTTATCTGTCAAAGGGATTGCAAGGTCATGACAATGGCCATATTAATATTTTATATCGTGAAATGCCATTTACTCGACAATTTTGGTGTGTACACATAGTTAATATTAATGCATCTGTCAATTAGATGTCCCGTCATTTTGAAACATTTCTCCAAGCTACGTGTTAATGGGTTATACAAAACAAAAAAAAATAGTCGGCCAAAACTTTGGTTTATTCCCTACCCCTTATGTCAAGGAAAGAAATTCAATTTTATTTTCGCAACATATTGAGGCAAAATAGCTAGCAGGGTTAGTTAACCGTTGGGACTGATGATGCAACATCCACGAACGCTTTCTGAGGCATCTAGTGCCCCGCCCAATAGTTTCTCTTTCACTTGAGGCGTATGACGTAATAATTGGCATGGTTTCTTGTCAATCATGAAGATTATTGCTGAGCAAAGATAAATACACTATATCTTACAATATATATTTAACTGTCATGAAAAAGCTTTCTCTGTGAGAAGGTGGTTCCATCTATAGATGGCAATTCGCGCTTTATAAAGAGAAAGGATAATGTTGGACGGATAATAGTTACAGCGAAATAATTCGCGGCGCCAGAATCGGCACGCCATATCGTTATATAAAACAATAAAAGGGCAACCGAAGAAAGCTTTTTCTAATTAACGAGAAATAAAGAACTCCAGAAGGCGAGAAAATTAATACATGTGTTTGTAGCAAGCAACACAAATTAATGAAATGAAATAAAGGGACAGAAATTAAGCTTCAGGGGATTTTAATTCCAGATATAGAAAAATAAATTACATCAATTCTGTGGTATAATCGATATGGTAATATATGGACTATTCTCGGAAAATAGATTTTAATAAAATCAACCGGTATATCAGAAACGATGCACAGAAACCGATCAAAATTAGCAAAAGTGGGAACAGTACATGATGCAAGGAAACCAACGGCGCAACAATATGTAAACATATTAGAAACGCATAGTGATAAAAGGTAAGCATATTATGAACGACACCATGCGGAACGGGAAGCTATAAAACCCAAACCGACAAATTTATAGCGATACCAATACTGTTGAAATAATGTAAAACAGCTATTGTTTTTATCAAAAATGTTGTACATGTATCTATGTAAATCCATGGGAAGATCTGCAATAATAACCTGTTTCTGTAGTATTGTCAAGGGAATCATTACTCAGGGTTCTTTTGCAACCACTGCAATGGTGTACATGGGGCCATGATTGAGCAAATCGAGACAACTAAGGTGATTACAGTTTTTGAACATCCAGAAAAATGAATCACCAAGAACCCACGGTTACAAAAACACGTACCACACGTCTTGAGTTAATCAAATGACTGACCGATGATAATGTTTTGAGTTGGTAATCAGTGGTGAGTTCAGCCGAAAATGAAAAGAATGAGAATTGTGTGACAAGGTTTGTGGGATGTCCTGTTGAAAGGAAAGGATTGACGGACCATTAAAAGAACCCTGTTGAATTAAGGCAATCAGCGAAAACTAAACCAGCCATATTATAAACCGTTCAGTGATCAGATAAACATAATTACGTCTTCATGTTCAGAGTCAGTGCTCACAATATTTATCACTGAGGCGAAACCTGCTTTGATTGGGATGGGAAAATTGGCACCAATTGAAGACTGATTGAAACCTTTTACCGTATTATTTTCACCAGAAGTAAGAGTGAATACCCCAAACATTTAATCCGTCTCATTTACGACGACCTTTCATCCATCATGGCTGATCGCCGAGTGTCAATCATTGAGTTAAAGTGATAAAGGAGCGACGAGGCTTTGCCCCTCGGCCCGTGGTCAGTTAACCTGGGATGACCACGACCTGAATTCACAATGAATTATATTGAACGATGACAGGAGAGGGACCGTGATGATGCCAATTTACGATTATAACCATTATTACCGTGAAATAAAGACGAATGCAGGCACATTTTTATCAATGGGTTTTATTGATATTGCATTAAGAGCCATGATACGAATTGAGGCTAATTCTCCCTCAAGTCCAAACCTTTAAGTAAATGTCTAATCGCAGCAATTATCTTATTTAAGCGTCTTGATGAACTCCGGATGACTATATATGCAAATGAAGAAACTTGAACACAGAGGCAATCAATATCAACAGTTAGTCACGATCGATTGAGGGGGATATCTTTAGAGTGTTTTGTAGTTACTACGTGTGTTGATTTGTTTCCTTGTAATTATCATCATTTACAAATACCCCCGATTATTGTCTTAAATGAATCGTTGTCGTCAGCAGTTACTTGATAGAGAAAAGAGAAAACATTGGGTACATACCAGTCATTATATTTCGGTTTAAGAAAAAAAGAATTGCTCTGTGCTTTAACCTAATCCAACCTCGTGGGTTTCTTTAGGTTTGTCCCGCTGCCGAAAACCCTACGTGCAGGCGGATTATTGAAATATGACTTTACCATGTTGGTCCGAATTGACCTAGATTGTATCTGGTGGACCATAAACGACACCTCGCCCCCTCTCTCAATGGTTTGCCAAACATAACTGATTTGAAATTGGGAGTAAAAACCCAAAATTATTGAATGTAAATCAGTGTGTGTAAATTCATATTACATTATTATATGTGTTTCGACCCATTTGTGTTCATTTCTAGGTCCCGGATATTACCTGTGTTCAAGTTTTAAGACTTGACTACTCTAATAAGAGAAATGTATGGATTATATTTTGAAAACGTTACTAAATCTCCCCCCCCCCCGCCATAAAACACAACTCAAAAACTTAAAAGCAAATAAAATCCAGAGTTAGCATTTTGCCGTTAATATAATATATGCGTTATAATTTGAATATCGTATTAGTTGCGATGAAAAATTGGATACATGATTGCCCAGACTCTTCAAAGGGATATATAATAAAGTTTCAATTCTTGAATCGTTATAATTTTCTGAGTGCATCTTGATATGAAATCAAACATTTCTAATTGTTCGGGAAAGGTAATCTTTAATAATTTATACATAGACGTGTTAATACGTCCGCCATTTTCGTTTAGAACATTGGCCAGCTGCATCTGATACATGGTAAACTAAATCAAAACACGACTAGGTGATGATTAGTTTGGTCAAGGAGTTCTGGAACTTCACAGGGTAACAGAGCCTAAAAGATAATCAGGATGACGGGCTTTCTGCATGATTTAGAACTGGAGTATGAACGTGCTATGTACAAGTGATTACTATTGATTAGAAGAAGAACAAATCCAGCCCACAAAACCCACTGATCTTTTCATTTAAAACACAGGCAAGGGGAGATTGTCTTAAAATTAATCTTCAATCAGTTCTCTCGGATTAAACTCGGAAATAAATTAGAAATGCCAGGACGAAAGTTCAATCCCTTGGATATGTTACACTACGTCAGAACAGAGAGCACTTCACAGATTTAAAGCAGGGAGTGATTCAGTCTAAAAGTTATACAAACATTTCGATCCCAAATCTTTTTCATTAATGCACATGTTGTAATTGGTCCACTCCAGATAAGCTTACCTATCAAAAGTCAACTCCGTGTTTTTTTAGTGTCCCCCGGTTTCCTGCCACTGCTAAAGAACCCTACCAACAAGCGAATTAGTGAAAAAAAGAGCCTTATAGTAATTCCGAATAGACCTAGGACCTTTCGTCATCTAATAAGACATTATACAAACGTCCGCAATATGTTAAATGGGCACATCCTGTCCCGTGCTAGAGGATGTTATTGTACTTTCTGAAACCATAAGCTAATGTAGATACATACACAATACTGAAATATATAATACAAACGAAACCCAGTAGACATAAAAAGACAACTACCTAGAAAGTTGTTGGCTGTAAAATATAAAAAAATAATCAATAGCGAAGTAGTATCAGGTGTTTCGGAAGATTAAGCATATTCTGTATGCGCATGTGCATGCTGGTATTTAATCCTTGTAACATAATATGAATTAGTTTCGTTCCGTCTATTTCCAGATATTAATCGCACTAGTTAAACCGAACGGAACTCGGTCAATCCATGCAGATGATCAGATGTTGAAGCTAAAATCGAACAGCAATAATTCGTCCAGTCTGGCTTTAACATATTGAGCACATTCTGCTGTTCGTCAATTATATCAACCTCGGTTTTCGCCCTCCATTATTATCCGCGCGACCTTCAGTCAATTTTATTACAAACCCAGCCAGTCAGTTCCCAAGAAGACATTGTTTAGCTCTTAAAGATTACAAATCGAAAAAGTATAAATAACGATTCTTTTCCCGCGAGCTTTGAAAAAGGTAACGGACCGAGGGCTATATAAATGTTAATAATCCAGACGTAACCTATATATCTATTCTGTATCAGCTCCTCCTAGACAGTCATTACATCCCCGCATCCATCATCCATGCACTATTAAAAGAGGATTATCGTTCTAAAAATTTGATTACTTTTTATAACATATTCCAAACAACCCCAGACTTGCTTACTCGTTTAAAACTACCATACTTTGCATGATTGTCGATGGAACTACGTGATGTTAATATACACGCAACTCCATTCAAATCAACAAATAAGTTGAAACAGTTGACATCTATTTCTCTAGTCTCTGGCTGGTATATAACCTTAAAAAGACCCGAATGTTAAAGACCCTGGCATCAACATTAGAGTTTTAACGCCCAAATTTTCTGCACCATATGGGCTAATAAAGACGGACATATGCCAGGGGATATTTTGCTCGATCAATAACGTTTCCACCTAAATAGTCTTCGTTGAATTTCAAATGGCAATGATTCTTTAACGTACACCTCTACGGGTACACATGTCAGGATCTAGTTTTTTTTTTTACGATCTGAACAACTAGATGTGTTTCAGCGTTATTTAAAGCCCTTTGTACGAACTTAATTACTGTCAATTCTTATCATCTCTGATTTAATATTACAACTACAGTTTTAATCAAACAGCTTTCAGGTTAATCAAATGTACAATGTACAACAATGTACATTTAAAACTCTTTGAAACTGTTTGACATGGAATGGAGTGACACGGGGTATAATGTTTTATTTGTCTGCACAAACGGGCTAGTGAAATAGATATGACAAAGAAAGCGATGTTTCCAACTGTTCCGCTTTTTGTCCCATTCAGATGATTCAGTAGTGTTAGGTCATTCGTCCTGTACCACTGACAAAGGGTGGGGTGGGGGCTGACTAGCACACACATATAAAGGAATGCTTCTGATTAAACATATAACTATTGTTTTATTTCCTAGGGGGTTGGGATGACATAGTGGTCTAGAGTGCCGCGCTTCGACATCTAGCTGGCCGGTCACCTCTGGCTTGTGGCCGTGGTTTCGATCCCTAGTGTGAACGTATGTGGTATGGAGATAGGGGCGCATTCTTAACCTCGTGGGTTTCCTCCGGGCACCCCGGCTTTCTCCCACTGCTAAAGATCCCTACGCGCAAGCGAATTATTGAAATAAAATTAAACCATATTATGTTAGTCCCGAAATGACCTCTCTCTATTTTATCTACTAAATTAAGATAATTTGTACTATCATGTTGAATAGTTTATTTATCATTATAACTACATGAATTGTTGTGTTTTATTTTGCCAATATTGTCTTTACGAGAGTTTCAGTTTCGTTTCCTTACCCAGGAGATAGGCCCAATTGATCAATATATTGGACACTTGTTCATATCCCACAACTGTCTATTGTGTATAACATAGACTTTGCTTCCGAATTGGAAACGTTGAAAATTGAATTTCTTTCAGAATGGAATGGGAATTTAATTTAGTCAGAGAGTAGATAAGTAGATGATGATGTAATTGTCTTAGTAAACTACCGCATACTTATCGTGTATCACATAGATGTAGATCTGTTCATGTCAGAGTCAGTTACACCCACGAACGCGACAAGAGTTTGAATCCAGTAATGCACTAATTAGTACTAACAAGTCGAAACTGGTGCCTAATTTCTGAAGCAAGAGACTAGTTCAATGCTATATCCGGAAGAAAGACATAAATCGCATGCTGAAGAGCAGTGGGACAGCAAAATCGATGTTTGCTATATATGGACGTTAATTATATAATTATCAAATACTTACCGATTTAGATACATATTTAAATATATAATGGTTGTAATCCATTTACATGGGTATATATATACAGTATAATATCTACATGTCTCTTACACCATAGTTTGATATTTAACATCGTTTTAGGTAGGTTTGTTAAGTCAATTTAGTACATACAAATGTACGACAAAATAAATCTTTGTTGTCCGTGTAGATGTGATGTTAGGCGCGAGACAAACGTCCATGTTTATTGCTTAATAAAATTAAGGTGTAGTGAAAGGTTTGAGAGCCTCTCAAATAAATAAGTCGACCCCTGCATTGGTCGGAAAATTTATCCAGATTTCCCGGCGTTGTTACCATTTGTGCGTGATGCAGAACCGGGGTCCCGACAAAAACAACTGTCTAGTCGTTCAGATAGAACGAAAATCCGAGGTCCCGTGTACATATTGGTGTGCACGTAAAATATATCTTTACAGTTGTAATTAAATAAAAGAGTAGGTCGTATCCCAGTTCGGAGCTGAACCGTAAGACGTGAAACCTCATTTTATTTCATTTCAAATAAATATGAATAATATCATGAGTTGTTAGTAAGTGTGCAATCTAACCCATACAATACCCCCCCCCCACCTTCCCTCAATTATCTCTCAATATACAACTGGGTGTAGTTTTTTTTCTTTGATGACCATATCAGTAATATCCCAAAACAACCTCTCATGACATCATCATAGGTTGATATTCGGTTCATATCAACCGCTGATGACGTCATGACAGGTTGATATATCATATAAGCGCTGATGACCTCACCCCAGGTCGATATATTCGGCTCATATCAACCGCTGATGACGTAGATGATCGAAATAATACAAAGAATACAGAAATAAAATTATATTCTTTTGACAATAAAAAACCCCCAACATTGTTATAGTACAGTTTGTGGCATTCAGGAACGAAATAGACGGCGTACTTATCGGCATATTTAAATCGGCTATCCATACTCCATCTAAGATATCTTTCAGAATTTTCTTTCCGCCTTCATTATTTCTCCACACACTCCAAGTTTTCTGCAGTCTTTGGATAGATACTCATCATATTTGCATTCACATCTATTATATCGTCATTATGGTGACTAAAATGGATTGATTATTCGTCTGGCTTCGTTTTACTATCCCTTTTGTTTTTGCTTTCTTCAAAATGGCGACGTATAACTAAACATCTGCACGTGACAGCTTCGGTAATTTTCGCTTTTTGGCAGAAACTGTCGAGCAATTATCCAATCACTGTTGCCTTTTTTAGAAGAGTCCATTAAATTTAAGGGTGAACGTTGTATATGTCCCTCGGACGTTGTATATGTCCCTCGGATTGATATGATAGAGAACCATTGGGCTTCGCCCGCGTGTTCTCTTATCATATCAACCTCGGATAGGTTAATATCCTATAAGTAACCTACACCTTTTAGAAAATATTTCGTGTTTTATTGTCTTAAATACGATGCTTGATTTGAATTTCGAGTAAGCTGCTTTAAAACATTTACCATTTGTAATGTTCAAATAGCTTGATGACACTTAAATGATGTATTTTATTAGGTGCATGCGTGGAGTTGGGGCGTGTCGGATAAAGACCAACAAAGGCGCAAAGCTCTTAAAAGACTTTGGTGCCCCCATATAGTATACAATTCAAACTGTAAACAAGAATAAACCACAAACAACCTGACAGCATGTGGTTACGTTTTTTTTTCTGAGGTTTTATATACGCCATTAGGTGTTGGATGAAGCTTGAGACCGAGGTTATGGCGGGAAGAAAAATACTGAAGAAAATAACCGGACAAAAAAACCTACCCTGGAAGAATAACCGGTTACAGGTTTAATAACTTTCAGAAGAATAAGCGCAAATTCCTTGTATATATCCAAAGCTGTCCCCGACTTTCAGACTGCACGTTATTATGAACAAAGAATATGCGCGACAGATCAAGGCGATATTGAAAAGCCCTAAGCACGTGCTTATTTGGCATAGTGGTTAATACAGTGCTGGGTGACAGAATCCGCGTGTGCGACATAAATATATATAACCTTGCAGAAACATATCTTAATAAGGACAACCTGTCATGTTGCTTACACGCAAAAATGCAACGGATTAGGTGTGTGAACTTCTCAAGAAACACTACGACCATGTCCTGACAACAGTCTATATGGCGCTACCATACCGTGAAGAGAATTCTTTTATATATGTGCAGATTTGTCATATCCAAATGGTAAAGTGTTCTTGTCATAATGCATTTCCAGTTCGACCTATTTCATCAGAAAACTTAATCGATTTTTATTTATTTATTTAGCTATAGATATTGGTCTTATATAAAAGATTCCCAAATCAAGTAAAACCATGAAGCACACTTGTTATACATCATGATCTCAACCTCCGATCTATTCATCTGCCATTAAAACAACAGGAATCGCCATGTTTACATATGACATCAATACGTCATTATTGGCTACCCGTGGACACAAGCTTGTAATGGCGGACACTCTATCCCGTAAGGCTCACGAGGTCAGTATTTACATTCCGTTCCATCATCTGTATACATGGCCCGTGTCTCTTTTTGATTATCGAGATTTCCCGCTGTCTTCCTCCTCTCTGTCTGATCACAGATTTACCGCTTGTTCAATATGTATTACGATCAAATGAAATGTTGACATTAATACCACTCCAATAATCTAAATATGATCCAACTATAGACTAGTTTTATATTAATGCATGCCATCATCCGTTCTCAAACTAAACCATCTTATATCTTTAGATGTCTTTTGATTACATTAATACTATTGACAAATAGTTGATGCTTTGGCTATTTCTGGGATATTCCGTAAGCCTTACGCGCGTCTAGGGGTTACCATAGCACGATAGTGTGAAATTTTGCTGATTTGTCGAGAACTTGACGTAGGTAGAATGCCAAAGGATTTGGTTGATGTCTGGCCCAAGAGGTTGATGTCTATCACGTTGATAAACTTTAGACTAAGTAATGGAGATCAAATTGTGTCGCTTTACAGATTATTACTTGACAAATCTCCAAAGGACACGGCAAAGAAAGAAAGGGATATAATATTAACGTCTGGTCAAGAGAATACTTGTCACTTTTAGACTGGCATGTTTTTATGTATTCTATGGTCATGTGTTCAGCGATAAAGAGGTGAACATTTCGTTTTCTACTACACTTACACTTTTAAAACTGCCACCACATTTGCATTTACGGTAGTTCAGTGAAACAGATTGCCTCCAGGAATATATGCACACAAGATTAATTATCATGGTGTCCTCTCTGCAAGCACTAATCACACCCCTTTCTGCTTCTTCCCCAACGATTATTGATATCGAATGATTCACGGGTTTCAGATGTATACTGGTTTGTTTAAAAAAAATTGCTATGTTTATGAATGTAATCGACAATATAAATAAAATTTCCATCGAAATCATGGAAAAATTTATTAATATATTCGGCTAGCTTTCTCTATAATTCAATCTACTGTGATAGAGGGCATACCGAAATTGTATCACAAAAACACTAATCATTAATATGACCGATTATTTAAATCAGCAATACCGCATCCCGCCGATTGGTAGAAAAATAACCCATTATGCGTAACATTGCTTAAAGTAGTTATGACTATTCGAGATAGAAAAACGTCCAGAAATCTCCATGGTGATTTTCGACCAGTTGCAGTCATGAACGGTTGATTGCGGTTGCAAGTGAACTTTCCACAAGAAGCTAAGTGTGAGAAGAAGAGGACGTGATCGACGATAAAAACAGCCTATTGCTAGCTCCATCGGGTGAAAATATGAGTGTCCTACACTTCAGTAACCGATTGCCGTCTAATGGATTTGGTGCCAATAAAATGAATACATCGTTGAGATCACCAGCATGTAGACAGGAATTATTATCGTATAATAAACGAAATATAGTATCAGTAGTCGATATCAACAAGATGAAAATTGTCACCATTTAAGATACATGTCTAGTATCACACTGTCAAATTGTTTCAATGACATTTAGTACCTGAACTAAAAATACCCAGGTCACAAATGTATGGAATATACATGTACCTGCTGTTTATCAATAACCGGCGTTTCAAATTGGCTTCTCTTAATAAATATAGGATAAGCCAAGGAGAATGGTTGCTTATTTGTCAAGTTGCAAAACCACTCGTGTAACTATTATTTAAATGAAATGAAACGAAGTTTAACGTCTTACGCTTCTGCCCCTACTGGACCAATTAAGACCAACATACACCTGGATAGCGGTGTAATGACCAACCCGTATATCAAATTCCAATGTGTACATTGAACTCAAGTTTCTTTTTGTCCCATCCGCAAAAATATACGTCGTTCACCCTTACCATGGGAACCATGCCGGGTAATCCACCCGATGAACTTTCTCTGCCAAAACCTGGATCTAACAAACTGAGCCACAGCGGCTTCCATTAATGTTATTACATCACGACTTAACTTGTCTGTGTAAAGTTTTAACAATAACTAGATTTACAATACAGTAACGATCAATCCAACCGGAAGAACGACAAATAACAATTGGAATACGGATGAAGTAAAGTAAGCTGTACTTGTCTGTCTTCCATATGTGTAGTTAACTGCCGTTAGTTGTTAAATGATTGTTGGTTGGTTGTTGGGGTTTTTTTTTATTCC
Source organism: Patella caerulea (assembly GCA_036850965.1). Lineage (NCBI taxonomy): Eukaryota > Metazoa > Mollusca > Gastropoda > Patellidae > Patella > Patella caerulea. The sequence goes on from JAZGQO010000011.1 coordinate 24,617,182, forward strand.
CTAGAAAACTACAATATTGTCAAGGTTTGGTCAAAAAGTAGATCAATGTAGTCCAGTATTTACAGAGATATGACATTCGTTGTATACATGTTGGATCGAGAAATTACCTTTCGTTTATATTTTGGTTTTGAATTTTTAATTAAATAACATTTTCCTATAGTGTGATGTAAGTTAACAATTTTCCGGAAAACGCAAATGACGAACAATATATATTTCCATGTTTTGATGAGTTATAGCTTTATTCTGGGGCGGTGGTAATAAAATAGGCCATGGAATAATTACAGAACCTACTGTAACCATTGTAATATTTGCCAGATTACATCAATAAACATAAAAGAACAAGCATTATTGTTTACAAGAGTGCCATATGGTAAAAACATTAGTCTTACAAACGAGGTTAGTGTCATTAACGGTGAAATGTTTGTAATGAAGAAATAAAAACATACAATCATAGGTTTTACTCACTAACAAAAATATTGTAAAAGGCATGGGTTATACATTTGGAATGTTTTTGTTGTTTTGATATTATCTTTGGATATATATTTAACAATATTTCATTGTACTCTTCGGTTGTGTAAATGAGTTGGTGTTTAGGGTATTCTTTTCTGCACCAACCGGGATAATGACGACAGTATACTCCATATAATGTGCATGAGTAGTCTCATTTCGGTCCCAAAGTTCCAGGGAATGGAGCTAGGTGTAATGTCCTTGTTAACGCAAAACATATACTACGGTCATTTTGGGACTATGGTAATATATTTTTTTTTATTTCTAAGGATACGTAAGTAAGTAAGAGATTATTGTCCGGGCAGAGACGTTTCCATTGTAATGTGATAATTATCGTCACCTAATAGGACAGTTAAAGAGAAATTGACACATAATTATGTTTATTTCTGTCATATTCAAATTAACCCCTGACTCACCTAATTATCGACAATTTGCGCAGACCGTTGCTAAATGGTTCGAAAATCGCTCATCGGTGGTTTTTCATGTGACTTTATAGTCACATCAAGTTTTCCAGCATCCTTTTACTAAGGATCAAGAAATTATAGACTGTATTGGCCTAATCTGTGTTCTGGAACAGGAAGTTAAAGACAGCATAGATCTCGTTCGTGTTCTGGAACAAGAAGTTAAATATTGTACACGACTTGTCCTTGCTCTATTACGTTGAACGATTGGTATAAATAAGATTGCATTAAAACACTATTTAAGCACCATCTGTGCTTTCTGAACAGAATACTGATATAGAAGAATGCAAGCTACCATGCTTTTTAATAAGAATATTAGAGTCAACAATCCCGATCGTACATTTTCCTGGTAGTGTTTACTCCACGCTAAGATAATTATACTCAAATTGAATTTTTAACAATAAAGAAAAACAAACCAAAACATTAACGGCGCATAATAATATCTCGGCTAGAATTAAATCGGATAATCAAGTGGCACATAGAAATATTTTACCCATCAATTATAGTGTAGCGACCCCATGACTGACGATCTTCGGGCTTTAATATTTTGGAAATGTACACATATTTAGTATAGAGCAAAATACCCTGTCAGAATCCAATATCAATGGGTGTCAATTTTACCGTGCCTTCGTGCATCTACCGTAATATCCCGTCCATGTTTGCAGCTGTTCTCTCTGTCGAATGGAGGACGGAAATGAGGACCCGTCCGGTTTGGGCGAAAATATTGGAGGTTTCCTAACAAAATTTGAATTTCAACATGACTCCAAATTTACCAAATCAATATCATAACCCTGGCTTGTGCTTATACACAGTATCAAAGGACCAAAAAAAGAAGGAGAATGGTGAGTATGAACCAATAGGCCGATCCTTGCACCATCTTAAGTTCATCTGAGAGTAAACAATAGAGACAAGACATTGATCCAAAGTACCGTGGCTGATTCTAATTTCCCTTAAAGAACTCTTGTGCGATTTTCAACATATTTTGATATTTGCTAGCAAACGATTTTTTAAAGTCTTAGTTTGATCTCGGCTTAAAAGACAATACTGACAGTCTCCAGGAATAAATGTCAAGCAGTCTATCATTGATTAAGGACAATCAAACATACCGCCATTATTCCATTACGACTTGTACATTTACATGGTAGTCCGAGTATCGGCCTTGTTATCCTTGTCTCAATCTTCTTTACCAGATGAATGTTGAGTTTATCCGGCCCCAGACGTGTCCACACTTCAGTAACAAAATACATGTGTGAAAATCCGAGCTCAGACGACCCCCTACCTTACAAAACTTTGAAAACATGCCAATAAAAACAAGATATAGCTCTCGGAGAACAAAACCGCGACATTCAATGTAATGTTATCCATAATTATTGCGGCTACTTGGACATCAATATAAGCTGTTGAGAACCATACTTTCCACATATTGAATAATAAACTTTTAAAACCTATATGTACATAGAGTTCTTGAATGGGATTTACACAGCTTGGTGTAAAAGCAGTCTGACAGCGATGCCCGATGTTCTTTACCAAGATCCCTTTCTTCCAAAATCTAGTATTGTGTATATAACTGGTTCTAGTTGTGAGACCTCTGTGTACATCACACTTGAAAACCATGGACGTGTATTAGAGTCTATCCACGAATTATGTCGCCTACGGAGTTGTCATGTTTGTGTACGTTTTCCAATAGTCAGACATTTGTAGCTGTTGATTAACGAGTGGGTTAGCGTGTGTATGAATAATAGATATATCATCCACAGATGTAGATGTTTAGGTGGCATTAGTTATCACACAGTATATACTAATATATAGAAGCCTTTTAAAATAAAAATATGAGACCATATTGATATTTATAACCTCGCAGTTATTTTGAACAAAGAATCAATAACATTAATATGACCCTTTTGAGTTGCAGACCGATTCCAAATTCTAGCCAAATGGATAACTTTACTTTGATGAGTAAAGATGAGTTTACACACTAAATGGGTTTAGTTTTAACAGAGAGAGGGAGAGAGAAATAGGGTTTAACATCCACTCGACACAAACTAGGTCATTTCGGGACAATTTTATTTCAATAATTCGCCCGCGCGTAGGGGTCTTTAGCCGTGGGAGGGTGCCTGGAGGAAACCCACATCGGGGATCGAAACCACAGCCACAAGCCAGAGGTGACCGCGGCCAGCTAGAGATGTGGCACTCTAGATCACTAGGCCATCCCAACCCCCCTAGTTTTCACAGAAGTCATACACTAATTCAACAATTTGTCGAACATGGTACCAATGAGCGACAGTGATTCAATGAGTAATGCCCTGGCTCGTTAAAAACGAGGCTCTGTGCCCGATTCCCCTGTTGGTCACGAAATTTACTCGGCGTTTTCCATTCTCGTTTCATCATAGTGGCACAGGATGGAAGACCTAATAAAACTAAGAATCTAGTAGCACAGGTGGAACGACGACCACATCTAGGTGCCGTTTTTAAGTTGAGGTATATGTAAGGGTTGGGCTGAAAGGCCGCTTTTTGAGCTATCTCCCTGTATGGTATATTAAATTATACTCTTCTTTTTTGCCAGTTGGTTCGGAAATGTTAGACGTTTAAACCTCACGCAGTTTCATTTTCTATGACAATAAGTGTAAAGTAAATCACTGCTAATTTAATCTTTCTTAACACGAATATTGTTTTAACTGAGAAGACATATAGTCGAGATTAAAGCCATTTCTTTGTCTTCAGAAGGTCAGTTGGTGTAAATAGGACATCAAACCCTATTTACTTCTTTGTTATTTTACACTTTGGGTCCTCTTCTGGTCTAGTTTTAATACCGAATAAAGCGCGTAAATATGTCTTATTATTCTCCTATCTATTTTAATCTGGTTAGCAAATCAACCTGGAGTATAATCAATGCACACGCTTCAGTATTTTCAACTCGCTCAATATGCAACTTGAACTCTAATAGATGACATAGTGAAATTGTTCATTTGTTATTAAACGATTAATGGGTCCCGTAAAATATATAGCTCCAATGTTATTTTATGATGGCGTGCCCTAAGGGAAATACAAAAAAACACAAGTTATATTGAAACTCGATTTTAATTCTTGTTTGCTCACAAAATTAATCACAGAAACAAAATAGAAGTTTGTGAAAAACGAAATAATTACAGTTGCGATAACAATGGTGATTGGATTTTTTTAGCACCGGTTTGTTTTTCTTTCATATACATTCAACATCTCCAGATCTATCATTCTTTGTTTTGTTCATACATCTGTGCAGAATTTGATTGTTATTCATTATTGCAAGAACAGAGCGCGTTGGGTTTCAAGTGAAATCCTAGTATTTAATTGAAATTGGTTTTAGATTAAAAGTAGTTAATTAAATTATATTCCTGGTTATGAAGTAGTGATTGGCATAACCAAATTTGTCAAGGAGCACTTTCGTAGTTTGTTTTCAAAAGATACTGTGGATGTGAGAACTACTTGAATAATTCTCACGCTAATAGTTGTATATGTTTGCAAAAGTAAAAATTTAAAGACAAGCGTACACATACGATTTTCTTATGAAGTGTTAGGGATATTTTAATTGACCCTATATTACAAGACAAAAACAAAACGCCAGTGTACGCGTCATTGCGATGACAACGGATATCGACGTTTGTCATCGGATACGAGTTGACCTTATTATATAAAACAAGTTTGAAAGTCAGCGACAAATAAATGGAACATCCGCATTGAGTGAGAGACAACAAGCGATTTCTCGTAGAGCAATATCAACTAGATTTTCGATCATTGGCGTCGCTATTTAACTGCTTACCAGACTGCTTGTACACATACCCTTGATTCCGACAACATCGCTGCTTGCATTAAACAGCTTGTCGCATTTACGATAGGCTGTAGATCCGTGCACTAGTACTTATGTAGGTATTCCAAATATAAGCTATGTACATATAAACACAGATGAAATACATTTCAATTTTACGTCAGGATTATGTTTCTTTACACTACACAAATGAGCACAGAAGAGAAAATAATAAAAAATGGATAGATCCTGGAAGAAAATCATCTTGGGGACTTAAAAGCACCAATGTGTCAGAATAAATCTTTCATTTAAAAATGCATCGTTTAAAACGTACACACGCAAAATTACCATTTTCATACGCCTACATTTTCATGTGGACGTATATTATATATCGTCGACCTAGTCCGTCTTTGAGTCATGGGGTCTATATGCCCGTTCGCATTTTACTTGTGGTCACTCTGCAGGTCATATTTTATATCCGATTTTCACGCAACTTGAAATATAGATCTCGGGCCCTTGCGGTTTTCACGCATATCCGACCGTAATTTCCTGGATTATGTTAGCTAATTGTTCAAAAAAGTATGTTTTCAGCTTATGCGATTTTGATGAAACTTAAAATGTCTGTTTATAGCCCAATGACCTCTGCTATTTTCGATATTCACACATATCGTACCATCAGTTTCTGGATTATGGGCTATGACTGTAATCGGGCAGAATTTGGCCAACAAAATTATCGCTCCTCACTCGCAAATAATGTAAAAGTATGTAATACCAAGATTGCGAACACTCTATAGGTCACAATTTTGATCCAATTTTGATGAAACATCGCTCAAATCGGACCGTAACGTTGGGATTATGGGTGAAAAATCGCGTTTGATCCTCATAGGTCCTCTAGATGTCACAATTTTATACGATTTTTAAAAAAAACAACCCAAAACATGAAACTTGCCGACGAAATGGTCGCTCTACTTACGCATATAGTGTCAATGTATCTAATGCCAAGGTTGTGGACCCGCAAGAGGTCAAATTTTTTCCGATTTTAATTAAACTTCAAATATCAAAAGACATGTGTTTCCTTCAATACTTGCGCATATTGGACCCCAACGTACTGGATTATGGCCCCTGATTGTATTGTTTTCTGTCCATCTCTTGCAAAATGTGAGCGCATCTTGCATGACAACCGATTGTTATAACATATTACATGTATTCAGATCGATCATTTGTAATTTAAGTCGCGACTATATCAAGTCTATACTGGTTTCTATTAATGCCAAACCGCCATCTTTATGTGTCTTAGTAAAATGAAATTATAATTCAATCTTTTTCGTACACGTCATTATATTCTTCCTCGTGGCTTATATTTAATACTCTGATGTACCTAACTATATTTAACCTGGATCATTATACATTAAAATAGTGTACACACGTTCGACATTTTAAAAATGTTGTTTTCGTCTAAAAGATTATTAATTCGCATGTCTATCTTCATTCAAATATACTTCAAGATCTTAGTTAAACACAAATAGTGTGAAAGATTATATCTATATAAATACATACGACATTCTATCTTTGAGAGTTTTACGAAAGATTGTATCTATATAAATATGGGTTACAATCACTAGTTTTATTCTAAAAGCACGACGTTTCGACAAGTATCCTCTTATCGTTATCAAGCACAATGTGCTTGATAACGATAAGAGGATACTTGTCGAAACGTCGTGCTTTTAGAATAAAACTAGTGATTGTAACCCATAAAAACTGTGTTCTGTTAATGTGTTTACCGATCGCTAAATGCCACTTAAAGATTATATAAATATGGCTTTGAGAGTATTTCAAGTGGATATATTGCCAGTTATATGGAGCTGAAGTATAGTTTAAATAATTTAATATCAGATTACTACTGACTTTTCATGTAAATTAAAAATATTGTTTATTTACTGTGTATTTTACAGGAAACTTTAACTACAATCTTAACATACAAAGTATGCTATATCAACACAGTTTCAAAACTTATTGCTGCCATCAGCATTTGAAAATTTAATTTATTGATCCCTAAGGTTAGATTTTTTTTTCTTATGTTGTGTCACTATTAATGGCGAATGTAGGTTGTGTTTTGTCACATTTTCCTTTTTAGAGTGTCAAAGTCAAAATGATTGAATGTTAAGTTACTGTCTGAACCGCCATAATTTTTATTTAACGGATTTTTCCGATTGTGAACGAACTACTACTTGTGATAATCCTATTATAAAGTATCGTGTAATCGGTGATCTATTTAGTGTTACTAAAATTTGGTAGACTGGCTATCAATTGTTTCAGAATTAATCTCCAATATAATTGTTTTCAGTTGACTGTTTGGTTGCCCATCCCAAACGTTCGCACTTTTTTTCATTGCAACACACGTGGTTATGTCAAAATCTCTTAACCCTTTAATCACACAACATATTACGGTGGTTTCGTTCATTTCGCGATATGTGCAATGTTTTGATGAACTCCAAAATATAAGCAAAAACATTGACTTTTTACCCGTTATAATAATATTTAATTATTCACTGGATTTTATTTAACCGAAGGTGATTTCTAACACATAATTGAAGGAGCAAACTTTGGAACCTAGAAATGGACACACATGGGTTGCAATGCATATAATAATGTAGTATGAATGTATAAATAAACTGATTTACATTCAATTGTTTCTGTTTTTACTCTAATTTCTAATTGGCGCCTGGTTATTCAAGTATATGCCGATAGTTTTCTCCGAGATCCTCGTTCATCAAGTCACTCCATTACAAATGGCACGCGAAAGCATTCTGGCAAGCGATTTGATAAACATCTTTTCACGCTAAGATAACAACATCAATGTTGATTTAAATTAACCAACAAGTCGTGTTTGCAATGCTAAAGACTGTGGATGACATTGAGTTTAAAAAAGGCTAGTTGTAGAAATCTGTCTAAAATTTTATGACGGTTCATACAGTAATTTTGTGTCGTGTTGATGGGTGACTTAATCGACAGTGGGCTGAATAGAATATTCTTCTTAGCATTTACTTATTCAGCTTTAAAATACAACACGATATCTTTCAATCTGCGAAAAGGAAATGCAATTGCGTTTAACGTCTTGCTTTTATCACCAACTGGGCTAAGGAAATGCGTTAACACCCAGACAGCGACACTACGGCATATTTAAACTTGTTCATAACACACTCCATACCGTTCTTAATTATCCCGTTTGGTGCAGAAAAGTAAAACGTTTAACCCTAGTTTCATTTCATCTCAATAATAACATGTCGCGAAATCCTGACGTTTGTTAATATCTACAAAAACAACAGTTTATGCCAGATTAAACTGTATTATGACGGGGAACACTAAATTCCTATTCAGTTCATGGTATTCATTATCTTTATATAGCTGTCTATTACTGCCATTGATTGTTACGGAGAATCACTCTGAATGGTAATTCTAGCCATAGTGATAATCAACATTCTAAGCCACAATATGTAAATATAAGGGAGCTATAATGACCGACAGACCTAATAAAATAGGGTGATCAGTAACACAGTGGCCATCGTGTCAAATGAAGTGATTGTTATTAAGAAGAGAGTGGTCAGACATGCTGGTCAGTTTAATATTGAACCAGTGGATATGGGGTTTGATGGACCATCTGTAGTGAAACACGTCAATAACAAAGATTGATTGAATAAAAGGGATGGATTACAGGAAATGGACGGTTAGGCAAACATAGGCTTTTGAATGTATTAAAGCGATTTAGAGATGGATTCATTTGATAAGAAATAATAGGCGCTCTTATGTTACATACAGAACGTAATATTAAACTATATAAAAAATATCGATAGATCACCAGGATAAATATCTTAATATTGATACACAAGCGATTCGAATCCAAGAGATAGAAATAATAAGCAGACTGACATTACATAAGACCTAACACCAATAATTTTATTGGTATCATTTGGTATAAATCGGTTGCAAAATCGATTAAGACCCTGGAAGTGAACCACGCTGTCTGATGCACGACAACCATTGACGTTATACATACGTGCGAGTTAAGCAAACCATTGCATATTTTTTTTTTTACATATGTCAACCCAGCTTCATAATATATATAATTATGATATATATACACACGAATGCGCTTCCAGGGTATTTAATTATTTCATATTTACATGTGATTTATTAATCGATCACACTGTGTTCATATGTTTGACGGTTTTATGTTCAATTCTATTCATATGGCTCGTCTTGACATGTTCAAAAGGTATTCAATGTTGGCAATGACATTTACACTTTGAGCTAATAATAAATTCACCGCACTGCACATGCGAAGAGATTACAGGTGTCCCCCAAGATCTGGATTGATTGTATGGTATTAAGAAACATAACCAAAGCAGTAATATAACCAAAGCAGTAAAACTGTAATAAAGCTAGCTAACAGGTGTTTCAATAAATTGACATTTCAACATTTGATTAAAGGATAAATCTAGGAAAAGACATGCAAGGAAATGAGGTATAACACCCTGCGCCTCTCTGCATCAAAGGGCAGAAGAAAATAGGCACACATCAAACAGTATGCTATGTCTGGACAGACAGATCTGCCAACTCTTTGTGAAATTATAGCAGTCAAGGTAACATAAACATGGACATAAACGTGTACACTGGAACCGGTTCTTCACCCCTATCCCCACGAGAAGAGGGACCCTGTGTAATCTCGACTGAACCAGTGTTGTATTGAACGAGTCATAGTGGCTCCTTCAGGTATGACAGATTTTGTTAGCTATGCATCCGACCCAATATAATCCCAAATAAACCAAGATCAAAGAGAATGACACTCGGTGTTTTGAAAAAAGAATGATACGCATTCTCAAGCGTCACAATTAAATGTGTACTCCGTTCACGCAGTGTCAGTTATAATGCAAAACTAAGCATGCACGATTAAAGTTAGTGTATCAAAGTGGTTGGTTCTCGGGGGGGAAAAAAACCCGGAATCGAAAATTCCAATTAGTAAACGAAATTCATCATCACATTTTTGAGTTGTACATATTTTGATGAAACTTGATAAATGGATATAATATATAAAATGTTGAAATGTATGGGGTATTTGACACATCAAGATTTACAAATCCTTGTGGAAGCGTTTATCCAAGATGTCAATCTAAAATTATCCTCGGAACTGTGTGTGCACCAGCAGAAATGGTTAATGCTTAATGAATAATCAATACCAATGCGAAAGCCTGGTAACAAAATGCATTAATTTTTTCACAATAAAATAATGAGTAACCATGAAATGAAAATGGTGTTTAGAACAACAAAATGACGGGATATTTTTTGTTGGCACAGATGTGAAACCCAAAACCAGTCTGCGCAACAATTGTAACTTACATATGTGACAAACATCAAAGACTGCAAGCAGCCCGTAATGCTACCGGGTATACAATTATGACATTTGAGTGAGAAGGGGGCTCGTCGTGCGAACATAGGGCTTAATGTCCGCTTTCGCAGAGAGTGGTATCGTGGACAAGCGGTCTTATATGCACATAAGTCTTTCATATGAGGGGAAGCGAGAGTACACCCATTGGGTTGAGAAGGTAACGGTATCTCCCAGAAACACACGCCCACCACTCCTAGGAATCTAATCAACGACTGCAGCCAGAAGTGGTCGTCCAACTAAAAAAGAGCTAATCAAATTTGTAATTTCCCCTTATATCACCTGGTAAATCAACAGTATTTAAATTTCTAAATACTGAAATAAAATTGAGAGCAAATAATGAATAACAGATAAGATACAAAGTAATATCAAAAGTCATACCTTAAATCCTCACAGTCCCATCGATGATTAGTGACTTTTACGGATGAGGGGTCGATTGATCATTTGTCCTTGAATAACAACTTAATCTCCGTCGATCAAATCGGGATTTCGATCACAAAGCGTGAAGCTTCTCACAATAAAACAGTGAAAAGAATAAAAGGCGAACAGATTGTTAATGAGACATTTGTCTGGTGTTTTTGTTTAGGTAAAACACGCGGGTTGTCTTTCGATGTTTCACAATCCGTAATAACTAGATTGGTGGCATGGTCCCATCATACAACACGAATATGTCACTTCGGATATATTCATTCAGCTCAGAATGTCAAACTGGCGTTAAGACTAAAGCGTGGATCGTGATGTTTTTGTAAATAACGTCGAACTTTCCACCGCAAACAAGGGAAACGGCGTGTAACCTCTTATTCCGGCATAATACAAGCTGTCAGTCTGTCTTTGCGGCGCTTCCAGTCAAACCATAATCAATGTTATAACATTCCTGTGAACCCATTGATAGATATATAGAGGAGAGCGGTTAGTGGATGGCTATATCCAAGCTCCACACGTAGATCTTAAAACACCAGATTAGACTCCAGGATACATTCTTCTCTTCTCTTTGACAATTTCTCATCGTTCTTGATGTTCTAAAGGTTAAACGACTGCGTTAGAACAAGCGACTAGGCGTTAATTCAGATCTGTAGCAAACATTTGCTGATAGTCTTTGAATACTTTTTTGTTCTTTCTTAGTTGTCAAAGCAATGCCACAAGTATTGCCTTTAACCACTAGTTAAGCCGTTTGATTTCTGTTTTTTCTTCTTTAGTTTGTACTCGATTATAAAGGTTAAAAATTTTGTTCAGTTGCGTTAGTCACTTAACGAGCTTTCTGGTGTACTTTTAAATTTACAGAATTGTGTGTAGGCATACAAGTAGTGGAACATTTGTGCCGATCCTTGGAGTCTAATTAAAGATAAAACAAACAGCGCAACCCCCCTTGTCTTTCTTTAAATCATTATTTTCAGTTTTTCGTGTCAATACATGTAAATGGTGATTCCTGACTGTAGCGGGTGAAATAAAAATAGTGTGTCAAATTGTCATTATCCTACCAAATATTCAGATACTGTTGATATTGATAATTTGATATTTTTGTGGTCTTTTTAGCCACCAACCCTCGCACCAGATCTGTGTTAACTCGTGTTTAAATCAAAGTGTTAGTTTTGTTTTTAGTACGCCATAATATACTAGATAGTCAACATGTCTGAGAAGAGTGGAAAAAGATACATTTGAAATATCACGCAGATCAAAACAGATTCCCTTAAAGTATACAGCGGTTTAGATTATTATGTTTATTATGAAAGAGAGGCTATTAACTAACTGCATGTTTTGTACTTGATCATCCAACAGGAGATGTAAATACAATCAACCCAAACGTAAGACAATAATTTATAGCCACAAGTTCCCATCTACTTACGTCAGGTTTTATATGGACAGTCATCAATTAAAATGAATTTTAAGTTTACACTGGGTGTCATTGGAAATCGTACTTACTAAAATTTGTAACTTTAAAATAAGACTGATCAAAGCGGTCTTCTCAAATCAAAATCTCCCTTATTGCACACCTCATTGCATATACCGTCTTCATCATTGTTGTTGCAGAAAATTAAAACTTTAACTCATTTCATTGTATTATAGTATTTAGTACCCGGTATTACGATAAGCGAGAGAGAGGGAGATTTAACGTCAGCTCGACACAATCTCGGTCATCTCGGGATTAACATATGGTTTAATTTAATTTCAATAATCCACTTGTTCGTAGAGGTCTTAAGCAGTGGAAGGAAACAGGGGGGCCCTTCTCCTTGTCACATACAACCGTGGGAATCAAAACTATGTCAGTTGACATATCTTATGATACAATGCACACGCGCTAACCATTCGGTTAGCCAAACTTCGGTTAGGCTACGATAAGCACTTTGAAATGTGTTTAATTAATGTTTACCTTACATGGTAAACAGATTCAGGTGACAAATAAACAGTAATTTCTGAATCCGGATAGGTTATAATGTAAGGTGTATTATGGTGGTGATTTGTTGTTGAAGTATACAAACGATCAGTCAAATTCCCCAGTTCTAGAACCACATAAATAAAACCTTGGATCGGATTCGACGCAGTAAGGGCTAATTTATCCTAATTTTTTTTACTCTGTATGACTTTTAGAATGAATGTTTTAACTTTTATCTCATTTTAATTTCTCATCATTTTTATTTAATGTTATAATTTATATATCATTTTATTTTTTTATCTTTTATATAGGTACATTGTATTTTATTTCATTTGTGACTATGTCTATCACTTAACTTTTAACCCTTGTAAAGCGTTTCTGAAACGAAGGTGTAGAACGCTGTATAAAAAATAAATTATTATTATAATATTATTAATCATATTCTAAGTTCAGTTATATTACGCAAAATCACGATGCCAACGTCATGGTGGCGTGCATGAAATCGTTACATTACAAATCAAAGATGACATGATGTAAAAATAATGTACATTTTATCTAAGAAATGGAAGTAGCCTTTCGATGCAGTAAATGACAATTCATTAGGAAGAGACACCTAGCTTTGAGGACCATTCTAAATACATTTCCAGAATGTAAAATCCCCAAAACAACTTAAAGTGCTACCCTTATTGTGATGTGGACAAAACCGTTACATTACAAGTCAAATATGGCGTGATGCAAAAATACTAGAAATTTCATCTAACAAGTTAAACTTAGTTTTTAGTATATCAAGCTGTGAGTTTTGAAAAACGACACTGAAATGAAGAATAAAAGAAATTTTAATTTGCAACATGATAGGAGTTATGATTTTTAATAATTTACATGACACATCTCTGTCAATGGTGGTTAAATCTGAGAAGTGGGAATAGAAACACGTCGACGCCATGTTGGTTAATAAACCTCTCAATTATTAATATCCTCTCTCCGATATTACAACCGAGGACATCAAATGTCAAAAATGTCAAATGCACGTTTAATGAATTATTCATAAAAGGTTTTTAAGATGTGCACATTGGTGGCAACCATTTCATTGTCGCTGCTATACATTACTGAACTTTTGGCCTACACCAGAGATTTCTTCGGTATGGGACTTTCTAAATTTCCATTAACCACATACTATTAAGGAATTCTCTAGAAACATTGAAATTCATATTAAAAAACAAATAAATTGATATTAAAGATCCGGGTGGACGCAAAAAAAAATGTATTTGTCAAGGGTCACAAAACCCAAGATCACCAGAGCATATGATGAGAATTAGTTTTAGGCATGGTATTTATTTATTTGAAAAAAAAAAATATGTTATAAAAAGAAATAAACCAAAAATATTATCCGGCTATTGTTTTCATACCCCTTGAAGCTCATCATGCCATATTAACATGAAAGTCGTGGTATTGGTACAGAAACAGGAAGTGATATAAAATAAAATTCCTGATAACAATTTTTCGGATTTAAAAGGTTAAGCTGTGACGGACCTTATATTTTGTACAATATAACTCATTTCTTTGATTTTATTCATGATATCTGTGGAACAGCGGTCATTAGTTCGGTTGATGAAGGAACAGTAGGACGTTAAACAGCATTTCATTTTATTTCATATTATCAGACAGTAACAATTGAGCATCGTAATTAGCTCTACTTTCACTCTACATAAAAGATTAACCTGTTTCACAGCTAGTAACACATCCGTTAATTAATGTCTGCTGTATAATTTAAATTCTAACCATTTTCTATACGTATTAAACATTAATTTAGGGTAATGATGATTTGTATCATTTAATGACATAAATTTTCAATAGTAAAAGTCATCGGATCCAGGGTACTGGGTTGTCGAGTAGAACGTCCAAGGTGTGTGGGGACCTTCGAAATTTTTCTGACCATATCATCCAATAACTGCAGAGTTTTTTGGGTGGTTAGTCAAGTTCCACCCGGTTACACATTGCCGTCTACGTAAAATAACATCTGACATTTAAAACTCGAATGAAAATTGACGAAACATCGCTGTGACTTGGCGAAATATTCCTGCCTCGCATCTTAATTTAATTATACATTAGAAATCACCATATTACTCTCTGAAGGATGGAATTATGTGGTTGTCTAGGTCTTTATCAGCCAGTTGCCTATATGGTCTGGCAGGAAGGGGTCTCCATCGTCGCAATTACACACTCATGTTAGACACAGAATAACCATCGTATCATGTTGGCGAGACGTTTAACCCCTACATTCTATCAATAAGTCCCGAAATCACCTGCTTTTTGTCGACAGGGCGCTAAATCGCCTTTCTCACTCCCAGTCCTACATTTTAAGTAAACGTATTTTTTTTTTACAGTGTAACCGAGTTGAATTAAGTGCACTGATATCTTGATACACAAGGAACGCAGTAAATATCGTCTTTCTTTGTTGCATATTATGATTACGTTCGCCCATGTTAAACTTCAACAATACTCATATTACCTAAATATGTTTAATATAAATAAGAACATAAGTTATATCTGTTGTTACAGTACAAAATAATTAGTTTACATTATATTCTGAAAACCTGCATCTAAGATTACGGCTAACCTTTCCTGACTTTTGGACGGGTAATGAAAATTTTGCCTTATATTTATTGCTGGTGATAAGGAAAGGTTTTCGATTCGTTATCTAAATAATTGCACGTTATGTATTTATTCACAATCTAATCCATATAGACTTGCAGTGCAATGGGACAGATGTTTCTTAAGCCTATAAAATTCACATTTAATCGAAAATACAATTGTCCTCTGTTGAAAAATAGCTTTCTGTTTGTCAGAATGTCCTGGCTTTGAATTAAGACTCGGGGTTGGGTGGCCAAATGCTTAACGCGTGTGCGTTTGATCATAAGGTCTGTCATTCACTGAAGTGGCATGGATCCAATTCCCCTCTTGTACGTGAAAAGCAGTGTGTGACCTGTCCAACCTCGAGGTTTTCTCTGAGTCGTCCCCTTGCTAAAGGCCCATATGCACTAATGATATAATAAACAAAGTTGAGCCATATGATGAAGTGATCTAGCTTGTGTTAACTAGAAGTTACGTCCCATTTATGGTGTTTTCAAGCCTGCCCGTGAGACTAAAAATTGAAATCTGTCTAGTCGTTCAAGTCAATTGGCAGTGTATACACGTAAATATCCCTTGGCGGTTGACATTCGATGAAGAATAGTCTGAAACGACACTTTTCCGGGAAATACTCTTCCGTGTACACTGCACACTTAACAACATAAATGAAATAGTACAATATCATGTGTTTATTAAACCAACATATGGTACATTTTGTTTTTTGGATGTCTCACATCAACATGCTCAATGGCCTTGTGTTATTTTTTGATTAATTAACGTAAAAGCAAGAATATAAAAACATTGTTCAATTTTATCTTGATATAGTGAAGTGGGAAACGAAACTTAATTACTCCAAACTCCTTGATTTAATAACATTCACGATTAAGTACCCTTAATGTTAGTCAAAGTGCCACTTTTACATCTTGCATCAGTTTTCTTTCCTTGGTTAAACAACTTAAAAAATGCTTTATCACAATCAAGAAGCGCCACAATTACACAACGTATCTAAAACTCAAAGTTAAATAAGTGGTATTCAAGAATATCGAAAGCTTTTTCACATAGTCTTTAATTCCTTGCAGCAGGTGCGCAATGGCATGGCGCGTTTTACTCACTTTATAATAACGTTTGCTGGTGGACCGCATCTAACCACATCCGTAAGACGAACTTTAGAAGTCTCACACGTAACCAATAAATGGTCAATGGAATGAAAACCTCTGGTTTTTGAAACCTGCTTTTTCCTCAACGCATACATCAGATAGAATTATGACAAAATTTGATGGAATTATTTCTTATATAATCAAAGTCTGAACCAGCGCTTTCACTCATATTTATTTACCAAAGTCAATACAAAAGTTAATTATAAAAATGTTAAGTGCGCGAATAAAGTAGAGAACACTTCTGAATATCGAAACAAAGCTCTAGTGTGTATAGCGTTCACAAGATTTTGACAACAAGGATAGTGTAGTGGGGTGAATTTCGATCGAATAGTAAGTGGTTAAAGCGTTGTACTAATCCACAAACTTAATCCGCCTTAATTAATTACCCCCATATAGTCTTTTATATTTCCTTAATCACCGATCTCCAATAATTTTTTGTTTTACAATAAACGTCTACGGTCTATAGCGTTTTAGTTACCTTGGTACATTTTATGTATATTCGATAGATTTTAGAATTGATGCCTGAGGTGATGCATGGTGATATATAGACACCAAAGAGTGGGCCAGGGATAGCTTTCTACGGACTTGTCATGGGGAGATCAACTTAGATTCACATTCCTAAGGACAAATATTATTTACTTTTATTTGGATATTTAAAGACACGCGTTTACGTCAATTCCTATACCCATTATCTATTACTAAGCATTGAATCACGAATTAACACAATCTCGTTCCCAGAGGCAGCCGCGAAGGCGTCTGGCACATTAGACTGTCCATTTTTTCCAAATTTGTTCAAACCTAAGCCCCGCCCATTCTGACCTCTGATTGGTCAATCTTTTTGGGTCGATTTCTCGAAAACTAAAGGTCGGATCGTCGTTCCGTTTGTTGTAAAACGATCCTTGAGTCAAAGTCAACTCGCTGACATAAAATCCTAAACGAACAAATTCAAGTATTTGTAAAGATCTATTTTTCTACGCATGGGTATATTTATAAGTGATTCGGTCATCCCGGCACGTAAAATCAGGGGCGTATGACGCAAATAAACGAGAAATTTCGCGCATAGGAATTACATGTCATTTTCCGGGAATATGGCTACCCCGATTCACCAGAGAAATTTCTTCAACATTTTTTCTGGTTTCGAGATTGGAATTAACAGTATTGTGTGCATGTTGATTATTGTTATCCAAAGAATATAGTAATATTAACAACCAGCAATACTAATTTCTTCATTTATTCCACAAAAAAAGATTCAACTAACTATAAAAAGTACACTAGTAGTACATTTGCGAAATGTTGTGCGACTTGGGATTTCGATGAGTGTCATCATTATAGAACAAGCTGAAAAATCTACACACGATCGACAACTCTGACCCGTTGAAGCGTTTAACAGGGTTTCAATGACAGTGGCAATGACTGCGAAATATTTAGTAGGACTAGTCACAGCCAATTGAAAAAAAAACACATTGAGGTAGAATTGCAAAAGCGGCAATATACCACAAACGGTACCATTATAATCGAACTCCGTCTAACAACGCAATGACAATTAATTTACTGGTAGTTGTTTTGGTTCTCCCATTAATGTCAATACAGATATTTACTTTCAATCGCAGCATAGTGTCCTATTTCAAATCAATCATGCCAATCAATATCGCCATTGATACTTAGTTATTAATAATTAATTCCAGATACATATTCTAGACAGTTTTATAACGATGAAATAACACGAAATGTGGTTTAACACCTTTCTTTACTTTACCGAATAGATTTATAAAGAAGGGTATATACGCCTTACGCGAACTGTCAAGGGACCTCGGTTTTATCGTACCATTTTAGCAACAATACACTGTTCCTTGTAAGTTCCTGTTTTCTGACCCAGTGCCTACTTATTCCCGACGCAATGGCCAGAGAGGTCCCTCTCTGGCTATTGCAGGATTGGCTTCTGACAATTGAGCTTCTTTCGAGGGATAAAATAAAACCAAGTATGAACAATCCAAACCATTATTCAAAATTCGAAGTGTAATCAGCAAATTGACTGTTCATCGTGTACAAAATACACCACAAACAGTGGTAACATGTGTCTAGAAGAGTTAGCTTACCTTGCCTGGCGCCACTCCCGCCATAGCTGCATCCAAACTATTAGTCGAAATGTCGGTAAAATAGCGTGATTGGCCAATGGACAATCAGTATGCAAAATGCACGTGATGAACAGTGTTAACGATGTAGTAGGCATAATCAGAGAGATAGTAAATAGGATACACGTCAATTAAATATGTCTAGAATAATAGCTGAGAGAGACATGTTATATTTACCAATCAAGTCAATTTGGCGGCCATAAAACCTTTTAAAGGATTTTATAAGTTCAGTGCGCAAGTATCCTTGTAGTTGAAGCTTAGTTGACAAATGTCTCGATCTAATTAAAAAAATCGAAATAAAAAGAACAAGCTCTCGCGTAAAGATTTAGCTGAGACATAAACACTCCATAAGCTGGCGATCCAGGGTGTGACTATTCTTCCCGTTCAATCAAATTTATCCCAAATGACAGCCCTTTATTAACCTGGGCCTTCCCTAAAACCTTTTGACAATGATTTAAGGTATTAAAACGGTGAAAGTATGTTCGTTTCCAAACAGCATTGTTTACATTGTATTCGATTTGATGGCCTCGTTTGTCACGCAATCAGTTTTTCTGCAATATTCTGATATGCACTGGTTAATCAGACATAATAAAATCGCGAGTAATGACGTAGCGTTATGTAAACATATTTGGTCCATTTTGGAGCTCCGTTTAAAGCGTAATGATTTTGTTTCGCAGTTAGCTATTCGTTGTTAATCGGATTATTGACCAGTCATAATTTGGAAAACATAAAACATAAATTTAATTTGCTTTCGTGAATGCAGTGTTTAGTGGGATTGGGAATAACCAAACGAAACACTGCGAGGATTATGCAGTGCCTGGGGAACTATTCTTGTATTCATCGGATTTTAACTCGGGACACCCTGCTTTACTTACCAGCGCCACACTTACCGAGCTATCGTCAAAATGTTCTTTAGAAAACATATGTTATGCAACCAATTTTAGTTCAAAGACAAAAGCACCAAGTGTCGTTTTCCTTAAATTTCCATTTAATTTAATTAGTTGTCAAACTTGAAATTCAAATGATATCTGGTAAACTTAATTAGTATTCATTGTGTCACAATTATAATTCTTAGGGGGTGTGCGGGGTATTCGTACAGTCGAGATCTCGGTGTCAGATGCAGGAAGACACAGGGGAATAGTTATTAGCTTTGACAAATGGAGTTGGAACTCATGCAGCAGTCAAACCGTCGTGCCCATTAAACAGAAACAAATGCAAAGATGCCCAGACTGGGTCACAATAGTAATTATGGGACCTTCTGACATTTTTAAGGATTGTATCCTTTCCATGGGATGAAAGTTAAAATCTTAAAAATAGATGTAGCTTTCAGTCAATGGAAAAACTGCACCTATACTAATATTTGTGATTGACGTCTGTCTGTCTGTTCAGGGATGGTGGCTACACTATGGTTATCCCAAGACTGAAATTTGGTGTATAATGGTAACTCGCAACGGGGTGTCACATAGGCCTGGTAGCGATGGACTATCTCTTCCGGAATAATACTACTTTTGGTTGTATTCTTTCTAATTCTGGTTTGGGATACTTTACAGCGATAATTTTATATTTTCAAAGGAAGTCAAAACATAATTATTTGTACGTCTTTTGCTCAATAGGTTGTCAACTCACTATTATACGACCATAGGCAATTTCCCCAACACTTAAAACTCATTGATACCGGAAATAACACAATTACCTCCCTTGTTTTTCAATCCCCCCCTCCCATGGACTAGCTTTCTTCAAACGTTGGAATTAATTTGAAATTAAAAATAGTATATTTGCCAATTTATCAACTGACAATTGTGAATTATTGGATTAATAGGATTATTATTTAACAAGGCAGGTCTGTTTATAGATACCATCTTATATATTCATGTTAATAAATTTTAAAAATATGAACTTTAACTAGGCGACAAAACAAATGGTGCCTGGATTTCCGTAACAGATGCATCTTGTTTTAGTTAATAGTCGACCTCCTATAAATATTATAACAGTTGAGGTCAGCCGAATACCCGGTCTTGAGATACATATGCCTATTAAAACCCACATGGAATACTAGATGTTTGATATATAATCTATATAGACGCCACGTGTCTCTTAATCAAAATATCAGTTCAATTACATGTAAATTTATCATCCATACATGTTTCTGGTGAGTAAAAGTGTTCACCCTTTCAATATTCAACCCTCTTCTTTCCACATATCTGTCCTTTGTTCTAATAATGACGAGAGACGTCTATTTGAAGTGGTTGTCAAAATGTCCCAAAGGTTGGCGATGTTTCACAATTTTAAACAAAGCATCCATATTGGGAGGTATCAGTTTGCTTTTTATCTTTAAAATCTTGCATTTCTCGGGAAACAATGTCAAAAGCGTTATGTGTGCTACTACTAGCTGGCTAGCACAAATTGTTAGCTTGATAGTTTCCATACCATGAGATGGCACTTTACCCCCCTGTGGACGGCTTCCATGCACATATATAAAGTTTTCGATACCACTCATGTTATAATATAGTCATCGAATACTCCAAATGTTTACGTGTGGTTGTCGTATTTTGTTAACAAAACACACACGTATGATCCTTTGAAGATCCAATTTGTGGAACAATTATTAATATTTCTTTGAAAAATTGATGTTTTATCAAGTTCCCATCAATGATACATTGCTAATTATGGAGTTTGACTATGCTCATCATGCAATGATTTGTTCACCGATACTGTATCATGATTATTTCGATAACAACACGATACAAGAGATAATATGGTGGTTGTTGATGGCGCAATGTTATTACATTAGTATCATCATGCATTATAGATGTCTTTACATGTTGAATGCGATTTCCGTTAATAGCGATTGTATCTAAGCAATCCTATTGTGTATTGACGGAACCGCTATAATATATACATGCATCAAATCTAAATTCCCTTTGGTGGATCTTTTTCAATTAAAACGGTTTTACTTCATTATTAATGAGAGAACATTCATTGAAACATATCTCTCAGATGGTATCAGCTTATTTCAAGAAGGTTTAATTTGAAATAAGATCTCACATTCATAGTTTTTAGGAACGATAAATCCTTTGAGTCGAAACAAATTTGGTGAAAATATTGCAAATACATGCATAGAATCGGGGAAATGAATTTTATAAAAGGTCTCTTGGGATTTTTAACACCATAACAACGAAATGATGAAAGACAATTTTACGAGTGTAGAATAAAACAACGTTAATTAAATTATAAAAAAATACGAAGAATTGTGTAATTTTTTAGCTAGTTGTATTATTAAAAGTGTTAATGTTAGAAATAATATAATTGATTTAATGTTATTGGGCATTTATAAATGGTCAGTATATGGTAACATCATATTAGTGTCAAAAATGAATACCAGCTGCATAATAGTGGAGATATTCATGCCAAAACTGAACTTTGAAAACAAATTTAAAACTGTCATTGGACAAATATTCCAGAGCAGAAGCTCGACAAAAGTTATATCGAGAAAGCAAATTTCTTTAAGTTTTCATAGGTTAAATGAATTTTTGGACATAAATAGATTCGTGACTGTTAGTATAATTCATAGCATGTGTAAAAGTAAAAAAAAGAAAGAAAAACTTTAATTGAAAAAGGATACGAAATCACTGTGAATATATGTAACTATCCAGTCGTAGCTCGTTATCTATATTTTTCATTTTCTTTATTGTAACAAAAATTTACAAAACGTGACTTAAACTTTTCGTAAGAGTTCAGTATTCGTGTCGTATGTTCTGCAAAAAGAAAGCTAACCCTGTGTCATACACATCACGCGTCATAACTTGTCACTTTGGCTAAAGTTTATGGATTTGTCTTATCACCCAACAAGATCAGTTTCTTTTAGCGTTTTTCTATGGCATATTCAAATTTCCTTACTGAACGGTTTGAAAATTTCTTACTGAAAATTCTATTTTAAAAAAGTAATCAGCGGGGATTTGTCAGATACTGTACAAATGATTAAAAAAGCAAACATTTTGTAAAGCTTCAATCACACAAATGTGTTTCCTGAATTAGATCGAGCTCCTTCAAGTTCACATTGACGGATAAGCCAGTGATTGAGGTATTTATTAAAGAGACATTTTGCTTTTTACCGAATTATCAAATATTATAAGTTTTGAAATATACAGCAGGTAGAATTACGCTGAGAATTCACATTATACATATATCATATTAAGTTAAATAACTAGTATTAAGTTAAGTGATTCCATCCATGAAACCGCCGCAAGCTTTAACTGGACTGAAATTACGTGCCTGCAGTGACACAGGCTGCACTCCAAATAACTAAAACTTACATGGGGAGCATCTCAGAAATTATTGTCTGCTTCATGTTATGGTGTGCATATCATAGTTTTAGTAAACTTAAGAAACGGATTTTTGATCTGCGGTCTTGATTTTGTTGATGTTAATCCATAATTATAAAGGACGGTAATTTATAGGATTTGCAAAACATAATGTTTAGGAATGAAAGTATTAAAAACATAAGACAACTCAATTCCAAAGTAAATTAATTATACATTTTTGATTTAGTTATAAGCATTAGGCAATCAAATGGCTTATCACTCTTTATAACCTTATTATCAAACTAAGTCATCGGGCTGAGTCAATTGGAATCAAGATATCTCATCACGCTCACTCAATTGAAATCAAAGGTAGATACAAGGCAGAAGGGGGGTCGTTACTGTCTCTGATATTTTTTTTTGGTGCACAACACTGCTGACGGTTCTAATTATCTAATTCCCAGTTTCCCCCTACTACTGAAAAGTCCTTCGAGCAAACGAATATTTGAAATTAGATTGTATCGTATAGTCAGCAAATCGCCAACATTGTGTCAAGTGAGCGTTAGACCCCATTTCTACCTCTCAAGCAAACGTGTCTCTTTATTAAGTACAATCTTTTATCGGTAGACATGCACTTGAAGGAGCTCGAATTAATTATTCGAAAAATTCTTTCTAACGGAAGTCAAGTCATAACACAATCAATATTTTGAAACACTTGAACGCTGTTGTAGGAGTTAAAAACAATAACGTAGAAGTGGATGAAAAATATTGTAAAACTGTTTCCAAAAGCCTTCAAGACATTTTATTATGAATCTTTTGTGATAAAACACTTCATCTTCCAAGAGAGGAAATTTTAAAATCGTGTTGAAACGGTTAATTAAATCTTATAAACATTTTATCAGTAATCAATGTGTAGATGGTTTTATTTCGATTAAACTGGTAGGTTAAGAAATAGCTCAAGTGTAAAACGTGGAAACGGTGAAAGATTTTAGATAATAGCTTAACTTAATTATCAGCGTATTCCTTTCTGCTAAACAATTAGAGCATATGCAGTTTGTCTCGCACCAGGGTATAGTTATTATCTATGACTATGGATTCCCTCAGCGTGCCAACAAGGCTGACCCCGCACTTAATAATACAATTAGGTGGTCATTGCAAGAATACAGAACCCCTACCGGACGCCATTATGAATGGAGATTTTCATTTTGTAAATGGCGACGGTTCAAAACGACAAATTTGTCTTTTGAATTCTTGACAATAAACTGTCATCTATCGCTCAAGTTCCTGTATTCGTCATAACTGAACCATAGTTATTTTGATTATCTTAAATTGGAAATATGGCCGCTAACTATAACCTAGATTCCGAATAGATCATGTTTTGCTCAAATGAGATTAATACAAGATACGTTGGTCTATATTTCTGTAACCTGACATTTATAAACTGACTTGTCTTACTAATGAGAGTTGGTTTTTGAATTTGCGTTTGACTGAAGTAAATAATCAGCTTATCTTGGATAAAGTAACGGCATTTTTACAACATTGTTGCGGTTCACCTTGGCTTTCAGTAGGCCTCACTGGTTGTCTTGATACCCATATTACTATATATAGCGACTGTCTAGAGAATCCGTTTCGTAATTTTTATTTTAGATACAAAAATCAAACAATATTTACATTGAAGAATCCTTTATATATATACATATATATATATATATATATACCTATAATAGATCTTTGTGTTTTTATACGCCCACATTTTCATGTGGACGTATTATGTCGTCGCCCCTGTCCGTCCGGACGTCCGTCCGTCCACAATTTGTTTGTGGACTCTCTACAGGTCACAATTCTTTTCCGATTTTAACGAAACTTGAAATATAGGTTTATCCCCAAAAGATCTCGGTTCCTTTCGATATTGGCATGTATCGGATCAAAACTTCATGGATTATGGCCCCTGATTGTACGAAAAATCACGTTTTTAGCTTGTGGACCCTATAGAGGTCACAATTTTGAACCGATTTTGATGAAACTTGACATGCATGTTTGTAACCCAAAGATCTTGGTTCCTTTCGATATTTGCGGCTATCGGAATGTAATTTCCTGAATTATGGCCCCTGATTGTCCGAAAAATCACCCTTTTTAGCTTGTGGTCCCTCTGGAGGTCACAATTATTATTCGATTTAAAAAACCGTTTGATTATATCACCGTTACCCCCTAAGGAAGGTTGAGTTCGAATTTCGGGAAAATCGGACGAAAATTGCCATACAAAATGGCCGCCGTTTGTACGCGAATACTGTTAAAAGATGGTATATCAAGGTTGTGGACCCTGTGGAGGTCACAATTTTGATTCAATTTTGATGAAACTTGAAATTCATGGTTATAACCCAAAGATCTTGCTTCCTTTCGATATTTGCGCATATCGGATCGTAACTTCCTGAATTATGGCCCCTGATTATACGCAAAATCGCCTTTTTTTTAGCTTGGAGATCACAATTATTATTCGATTTAAAAAAACGTTTGAATATATCACCGTTACACCCTATGGAAGGTTGAGTTCGAATTTCGGGAAAATCGGACGAAAATTGCCATACAAAATGGCCGCCGTTTGTACGCGAATACTGTTAAAAAATGGTATATCAAGGTTGTGGACCCTGTGGAGGTCACAATTTTGATTCGATTTTGATGAAACTTGAAATTCATGGTTATAACCCAAAGATCTTGCTTCCTTTCGATATTTGCGCATATCGGATCGTAACTTCCTGAATTATGGCCCCTGATTATACGCAAAATCGTCTTTTTTTAGCTTGGAGGTCACAATTATTATCCGATTTAAAAAAACCTTTGATTATGTTACCGTTACACCGTAAGGAAGGTTGAGTTTGAATTTCGGGAAAATCAGACCAAAATTGCCATACAAAATGGCCGCCGTTTGTACGCGAATACTGTTAAAAATGGTATATCAAGGTTGTGGACCCTGTAACGGTCACAATTTTAATTCGATTTTGATGAAACTTGAAAGTCATGGTTATAACCCAAAGATCTTGGTTCTTGTTGATATTTGCGCATATCGGATCGTAACTTCCTGAATTATGGCCCCTGGTTATAGGCAAAATCCCCCTTTCTTTAGCTTGTGGTCCCTCTGGAGGTCACAATTATTATCCAATTTAAAAAAACGTTTGATTATATCACCGTTACACTGTAAGGAAGGTTGAGTTTGAATTTCGGGAAAATCGGACCAAAATTGACGGACAAAATGGCCGCCGTTTATACGCGAATACTGTTAAAAAAATGATATATCATGGTTGTGGACCCTGTATAGGTCACAATTTTAATTCGATTTTGATGAGGAAGGTTGAGTTCTAATTTCGTGAAAATCGGACCAAAATTGACGGACAAAATGGCCGCCGTTTATACGCGAATACTGTTAAAAAAATGATATATCATGGTTGTGGACCCTGTATAGGTCACAATTTTAATTCGATTTTGATGAGGAAGGTTGAGTTCTAATTTCGTGAAAATCGTACCAAAATTGCCGGACGAAATGGTCGCCATTTGTACGCGAATAGTGTAAAAATATGGTATATCATGGTTGTGGACTCTCTACAGGTCACAATTCTTATCCGATTTTGATGAAAAGTCACATTTCTAGGTTGTGTACCGTCACACCATAATCATTGTCGGTTTCGAATTTCATTAATATCAGACTGGAACTGACCAACTAAATGGCTGCTCCCAATACAGTATGAAATACAGGAAAAATCACTTTCGGTATTGCTTGTTCTCTGTCCATCACTCGAAAATGTGGGCGTATCCTGCCTGGCAGTGCCAGCCTATCTTATTATTATTCAATACCGTATAATTAGCAGTTGGCATAATACAAAGACAACGGACCTCTACAAATCCAAAGTTTTCGACCATAACACGCCACCCATGACTAAACACTTATGGGTAAATTAAATGTGGGACATAAATAAATCAAATATGAGAGGTCCAGGACCATTTAAAGTTTTGTGGTAGTGGGATAACAATGACTTTATACAGTGTCTATGTTCCTAATTAGCACAAGACAATTTGAAGACAGGATCATTAAGAGTCTAAAAGGTTGTGATCGTAATGGGCAATCAGAAAAAAACACATTATTGTTAAAGGTAAGGCCCCATGCACTGTTAAAATTATTATGCATTTTTACCCTTTTTTAACTATATAGCAGGAATATTGCCATTGTTATAACTGTCCTGTACCATTTCATGCGACTTCACAGTCTGCAGCTATTATAACCCGACGGAAAAAATTACCGCGATGTTAAATTACATAAATTTGCACAATAACATTTGAAACAAAATATACCTCATAACTATTGTAGAATTACATATTATGTAATTTGCCATGGTAACTAATTAATCCTAGCTTCGATCCTGGCGAACACAATTAGTTTTGCGAAACTTTCAGCCGAACATATAACACAACATTCGATAATGTAAAGAAATTAAATGAAATGGGGTTTAATGTGCTTCTGATCGGCTCCTAAGCAAAATGCCCCACACAACTAATTATGGCATATGCCTGTTTTTATTAGCCAGTTCGGTGCATTCAAATTTTGAATAACCTGTTTCTCTCAAATGGACATAATTGAATGAAAGTAAATATTTTTGCACAAATAACGATACGTGGTCAAAGTGGGAATAACCGATGTGACCACTTTTTGACAGTAAATTTACAATTGTCTGTAAAAATAATATTTCAAACGGCATTTCTGTTAATATACAGCTCATATAATATGGTTATATTGCTACACTAAATTTGATGTAATCTTACATAAGCTTTGTATTCACATGTTTCTACCTCGTTTCAAATGGAAGTTAACAAACCATGTTATTTAACAAATCTGGCAGAGTATTTTTACTATACTTATAACTGTAAATATACATGTAATATTAACAGTGTGTGTTCGCTGTTTTCCAATGGTTAAAATCCTTACAAACAGGATCCAATCCTTTTGGGCTATCTCTGTCATCCATCAATGGATTAAGGACACGGAACGAGTTAGAAATCGTTGAGGGCGATTTTAATATTTACAATTAGTTGATTCACAATCCCAAGATACAATTGTACATTTTTTTTCTTTAATATATGATTGATGAAAAAAGCATTGTATGACTAACATAACACAGTCGCTCTTTCAAGAAGGAAATATATTACCAGAACGTTCCCTGGCTATTTGCGTCGTTAAAGCATTATTCCGCGGGGCATTCTCCGATTTATTAGGGACTGTTCAACGTTTTTAGAGCTAATACAATAACCAAGATGGCGAATTATCGGTTATTTTCGTCTGAACTTTCAAAATTAGATATTAACTTAAGTCTGGCCTTTAGTCTAGAGTCATTACATCAAAGAGCAATTCGGTGTCCTTCTACCAATATACGATGTGCTCTCTCCTTATTTCGTGCATTTAAAACACACAGAAATGACTTTAATCTCGACTATATGTCTTGTGAGTTAAAACAATATTCGTGTTAAGAAAGATTAAATTTAGCAATCGATTTACTTTACACTTATTGTCAAAGAAAAGTAAAGTCAAAACCTTGGACCGTCTTGTTAGTGATATAATATCTACACTCACCGACAACAACTACCAAACGACACGCAGTTATTAGGCTCAAATATTTTATTTCTTAACAAGAGTTCAACATTTTGACAAATGGGATAACGACAATGGACCAAAGTCAAGGCAATAAATCCTGTACCCATCTATAATATCTTTAATCCAGACAACTTTGTTACTCAGACACAAATATGGAGATTTTTATCAATGGCATGCTGGCTCTTCGTTGAATAAGAACACATTCGTCTAAATCTAAAATCATTTTATTTTTAAATTTCCACATTGATATTTCTCGAAATTTGACATGAACATTTGAATGTAATGCATTAATTGAATTTCCTTTATTCAATTTATGCTTTTTGAAAGACATAATCGCTTCATTAATGATATTTACTTGAAGACATCCAGAATTACAGAAATAGATTTAAAATCAGTTCTTTGGCTTTAGTTGGATTAGAGAATGTTATTCAATCAATGCCATAACTAACATGGTAGGATCCTTTTGTTTTCTTGAAATATTAACAGTGGAGTACTCACAGGATGCTTCACGAATCGCCAATATAAATCTAATTCTTGTAATAATATCTAACATTGCCAATTGTTATGGATTGTTTTTACAGGGTGAAACACACTAACCAATTTAATCTCATGTATAATATCTGAAAGCATGAACCATGCTTGAGTAACATTTTCTTTTAATGATAATGGCCAGTTTGTTGGTTGGTTGGTGAATCTGTGTGTGATCAGTATCAAATATGTGAAATGATTTCACTTGTTATATGGACTGGTATGACATCAAATGAAATGAGATTTGTCGTATTCCTCTGCACCAGATGACTGAATACACTTTAAAATGTGCTTTGGAGGAAATTCTGCCCGGGCAGCAGCGTTCCCGCTTACTCTTATGTACACTGTACTTCGATTTGCGTCACACCCAAACGACCAGAGGTTATGTATTGCAACATTATAAAATGAACAAGGGGAAACCACTTCGGACAATTCCCAGGAACTGCTCCTGTACGGTAAAACTGTGGCATTAAGTAGAGCATATTTTCTATACTCAGTGTATGTTTCTGACAATGTTCCATCAGCCAGAATTGTATCTCGAATCCCTACATTGGGAACATTAGTCCGCGATATGAACCTTAGTGGAAACGAACGTTGATAAACCCGGGATAAATAACTGCATAATATTTTTCTTTTCCTCAATATGATTATTATATCTTCGTAGATTGTTAAGTAAATCGTCTGAAGGTAGCCCCATTACGCGATGATTATCCAGTCATAAATCTTAACGGGAAATAACATCGCCTACTCTCAGGGTTAACTGTTCCACCCGTATTACCTCTGAGCTCAATTCAAAAGCACCGGAATTTATCGAGTAATGCCGATTAATGTCATTGATTAATAAATAAGTTGAATTGTACTTGTCATAAACGATAATGAGTTAGCATGTCAATTCCTGTAAAGATTATCTCGTAGAATAAATTTTGGGGCTGCTGATGACCAATCCAGAAAACACGACTAGTCTCCTTCCTACAACAATGATATCAAGAACCAGTGGCCACGAATATCGTGCTTCGATCTCTAGCCGAACGGTCACCCCGGGCTTGCGGCCGTGGTTTCGATCCCTAAATGAAGCGTTATGCAGCTCGAATTTTAGGGCGCCTTTTCAAAAACACTAGTTCATATTCCTGAAGCAATGGCCCGAGAAATCCCTTTCTGCCCGTTCAATCAAGTCTACCCCCAAGTACAGTAATATAACAGCCTTTCGTTTAATTTGGGATCTCCTCGAAGCTTTGGACAGTGATTTAAGGTATTAAACAGGTGAAAGTCTTGTTCATCTCCATACAGTATTATGTACACTGTATCTATGTTGGTAGCCTCGTTTGTCACACAATTAGTTTTTCTATAATATTCTATTATGCACTGGTTAACTGAGCATAATGAAATCGTGATTCATGACGTAACGTTATGACTTATGTAGACATATTTGGTCCAGTTTGGAGCTCTGTTTAAAGCGTAATCATATTGTTACGCAGTTAGTTATTGGTTGTTAATTTGACTATTGACCAGTCATAATTTGGAACAGAGATTTGCTTCCATTAAAGCAGTGTTTAGTGGGAAGTCCCATTTCTTTCCACAGGAAAGACGCGTGCGCAACAAATGATAAAGATACGTCCACGGCATTTAACAAGACTTTTCGCATATTTTTCTTTTCTTGTCAGAAATGAAAACAGTTACAACATACTAAAATATAATTACAAGTAGCAACCCATTTGGCTTCTAGTTCTGCCCTGTTCTAACATTAAGTAAACATAACCTTTAATATCAATTCCCATAATTGATTGGTTTCTTGAGAATGATAAAAGCAGTAATTATCAGAATTCGTTGAAAATCAATAGCCCTTTTGACCTTTTAAACACTGTATATAAATTTAGTCAAACGGATATTAACTTGAGCCTCTAGAGCGTCCACGAGCAATTGTGCACTAAGGGCGGACGGGAATGACGACAGCATATGACCACATTTCAATGTGGGTGTATAAAAATGGCCTGTCTGCAATACCATCCGTGGTGGAAGTGGACATTAAATACCACGAACAACAAGAACCGGAACTGTCAAGAACCTTAGTGCACCAGTACTGTACTTACATAGCCACTTGAACAAAGTAACAAATGGATTAAAAGTTTCCAAATTAACATGATAATTTGTTGCCAACATGTCGTGAGAACTAAAGGTAAAACTACCAATTTTATAGAATTGAGAAACAGAGGCATAATTAATTATTACCACATAACAAAAAAGACAAAGAAACTAAATTATGAGATAGTGAGACGGAGTTGCAAGCTAATTAGGAAATACAGAATTCCCTAGTGTTCGTGTCTAGTTTAATCCCGATCAAGATAAAAACCATGTTTGGTCGGAATTGTTGTTAATTTTATCAACGATCAGTCTCAATGTCGACATGATATTGTTATTGCCATAGTCTGGATTTCTCATTATCAACACAGACATAAAATAGAACGTAAAACTAGACGTTACGTGGACTTCCATCTCTCAAATGTACAATTCAATGTCATTTATTTCGTTTTATTACATCATTGTTAAGCGGACATTTTTGTTCTACATTTACAATTGCTTTAAATGTTTAATATAAATCTATTATTCAAAGGAAAGAAGGAATTTTGTTTTCAATATAAAGTTATTTAATTAGTTCGTATCTTCTTTATAGTTTTCTCTTAAAGTCTCTGCGCGCCATTAGCATTTTGTAGAAAATATCAAATTTCCCGCATCTTAATACAGATTAAGTATTATTTAAAGTTTGATTTAAGAAAACAAAATAAAAATTTCAATGGGGGATGATCGATCAACATGGATTTAATCGGCTTAAAAAGAGGCACATAAAAATATTTGATGTTGACTGATCTTGAACACATACCGTTTATGTCCGTCTGCAGGGAATACCAACCAAAAGCACACATATGAGGGCGGTGGCGGTCCACACGGGCGGCTAGAGGAGATGAGGCCCGTGTTTTGTCTACTGTATTGAATGTTACTATTATCCTGGGACAGTGACTGACACAAATTTCTATGACAACACTCATTACCGCTTAACAAAATAAGTCTGCTCGACATGTTTTGTCTTTTTACCCCCTCTACCAGGACACATTATCTGAGGTTTAAACAAAACATAATATATTGAAGTGGACGACAGGAACTTATCCTTTAACCCACAGTCTCGCCGAATTTCATCAACCATTTCTCCAGAGGGTATTACATAATGCATGTAAAAGCTGCATCACGCAATCAGTTTCCTCTCGTGGATTAATGCAGTTTATACAAATATTTAAGGTCTTCGGTTTTAGCTTTAAAAATACTGTCATTTGGGAATATTTAAATGGACATTCATATTATCTAAAACTCTGTATTAAATTCACATTGCAACATAATAACTTCATAACATGATTTATGAGTGTACAGTTTTAAAATTTCGAAATAAAATTCATAGTTTTAAACGCAGTTAAAGTTTTCAGATATATTAAGTTAAAGATCAGCTGTCTACACACCAACTGGCATATCGGATTAACAACTGTCGTATTGACTGGCAGCTTCGAGTATCACAATATCAACACTTTAGTCGTGCGAATCCGTGGAATTTAATCTGTGGACCAATGTATATGTTTGACGGAACCAGTGTGGTGTGTAATTGTTGAATTTAACACAATTTATGGTTGAGAACTGGAATCAATAGATATACACATAGAGACAAAAACGGATTATATTTGAGACCATGTTTTCAAAGATAGCGTATTAGACGAGTGCTATCTGAACGACAGCCTTCGGTTCATTAAAGTTTTTGGTCTATTATTCTCTTGAACGATGGAATACATTAAGGTTACATTATGTAAGAGTTTGAAAAGGATTGGCCATTAAGCTATAAAAGCTCCAATATAGATAATGTAAATTGAAAATTTCATTGAAATTATTTAATTCTGAGCTAAGTTATCGCCGTTTGTAGTTTTGACAAGATGTGTGCATAGTTGTAAACAGGACACTGGTATATTCGAGACTGTCTCGCCTGCCCGAATCGTCCTAATCTAGTTAAAGTCTATTACAGGTTTGCTATTTGAAAAACAAGTTTTGTCTGTGGGACAACGAGTTGGCCGTTCTCACAAACTAGATAATGTACGATAGGTAGATTTAGCTCTTGCATAATGTATCTTTAAGTTCCCGTTTGGAAATTCCGAAACTTTAAAACTATCCAAATCTCAACACATTAGGAAAAATTGGAATATACAAAAAATTAACTTGGCTTAAAGAAGAAATCGGTCTTGATAGGTAAATCGTTTATTCAGGTAAATGATGTAGATTATATTGACGTAGCAGAAGCGAAAACTTTGTTAGTGGACTAGAGTCCATAAAAAAACGTGTCCTTGATTCCCGGGGGACAATCTGAATATCTAATGTTACCAAACAGCATTCGTCGAAATGTTGTTAATGGCCGTTAATCTTTCGTTTGGAGACGGTAAAGCGCGTTTGGGGACCCTTAACTGACTTTTAATACCGAGTTACTGTATAAGTAAACAGCATAATAATCTTCGCTTACTGGGCGTCATGGGAAATTTGACAAAGCGACCTGACAGGAAATGTGAGTCCATAATGCTATAGTAAAGCAAATTGAGGGCTGTATTTATTAAGTTGATAGCAACAAAGCAAGTATTTAATACAATATTCCCTGTTATTAAACTAACATATCAAACAATAAAACATGGCCGTCACCGTCTAACGATCAAAATCATACCTAACGATGCGTAAGATTGTTGACGATCAAAATTTAGCAGCGCGGCTCTAAATTTGGTTTTATAGTTAATGTTTAAAAGAGAAAAATTTGGCCATTATCTGAATAATATAGAGACATTTTACTATTACTTAGAAATACTAAGATGAATGCGCGATTAAGCTACGGGAGGGAGGAGTTTTTCTTTATATGATTGTCATTAACGCTGTCACCCTAGTGGGTACCAATAGTTGTTTGATTAAGGTGTAATATGTAGACTTGCTTTCACTCATGTTTTCAGCAAGGTCAACCATTTACCAGTGTGATAACTTGATATTTCTGAGATTTTCTTATTAAACGTATCAAGGAAGTTGAGTTCATGTGTATACATGTTTTCGATAATAATAATCCCCATGGTTATTTTATGTCGAAACGAATATACATGGCGGTACAATTGTATTTAAATAATTCGTTTGACAGTTGGGGTCTTTAGCAGCGGAAGGATCTGTAAAAATCCCGTACAAGTGTGGGTCGAAACTACATTCACTTGAATCAATAACATACTTTCGTCTAAGTAAACGTTCGAAATGGACGTATTTGGGTCTTGGGTGAAGATACTTTCGGCAGTAAAAAAGGGCTCTGTTTAAAATTAGGGAGGGGGGGGGGGCGCCTCTGATGTGTAAAGGCAATCGATTCAGATTTAAATAAAACTTTAGATAATGAAATTACAGGCATGGCTAATATATGTACATTATTCTTTTGTCATTCTGAACGTTTGGAAGAATCAATTTGACCAAATCACTTGCTTGGAAATGTGGAGAAAATACTCTTTCTTCGACGTATCGCCGTGTTAAGTAATTATTAGTAATTATTCTTCCATAAGTATGTGTTTTAGTGTATTAATACAATGTTATTTTCATTTTTAAATAGTTATGTCAGAAGCATCATAAGATTGATGTTTGTTCAATGTCGACCCATTTAAGCCCTTCAATGAAACAGGTACATAAGTTTTTGGCAATTCAATTGTATAACCCACGACGCACCCATTTGGCACAGGTTGACAATATACGAATAGTATTTCACGGGCGTAAATACCTCTTGGTCTACCCATCACGATGCAACTAAAATACTAGTGCAGCGGATAGCCTCATTCCATAGACGAATACAGGTATAAATACTGGCACTGTTAAAAAAGCCAATTAGCTGCTCGAAAATCCAATATATTAGCTGCTCGAAAATCCAATATGGCTGCCATTTGTTGAAATTATCTTAACTCACTGAATATTTTTGCGATGATTACGCACATACGACCACGTGATTTTTGCGCTGTTGATAGTCTATTTAGAATAAACGTACAGGTTTTACCACTTGATACTTCTCCTGCGGATTAAATAATGTAGTCAAATGTAACATTCTTGAAGTATCCGCACCCATTATTAACTTTATTATATCGATAGAAAAAAATCTCATATGTAATTTTATGTACAGTAAAATGCAGATTTAACATATAAATCATTTTGCATAACAAGGTGGCTTTTACCTTGCGGTGACCGTTGAAGCAATCGTATAGTATTTCATCACAGCTTAATATCATTACCAGTAGTGGAGCATATAAAGACTATAATTTGTGCAATCTTTGCCAATACCCCGCAAATCAACTGTCATTATGGATCGCCTTAACTACTTTATTTAAATATATGTATGAGTGAAAGACATATTACAGTCCATCTTGACTCCTGCTTCATAGTTTATTTATCTGTTTCCAGTCTGATGTTTCATTGTCAGCTATGCAGGACGGAGGGCATGTCAAGAAACAGCATGTTATCGTACGTAAATTACGGATTTAAATTATATGCGCGTTGGCGTGCATGCAAAAGAGCACTTCATGTTTGGAATCCGATACCGGACAGGCCAAATAACTTTCATTGTATAGCACACTGCTATATGACTGTTTGGTGCAAACAATTAGAACGTTAAACCCGAAGTTCTTCATTTTTAACAATGGAATTTCGTGTTTAGTATTAACCATGTATAAAAACTAATAATATATCTCTTTGTCGGAATACTGTAATAGTTACCGAATAAAACAGCCATGATTAAAGCGATTACTATCTATATGTCTGATCGATATGATACCGTAACTATATAAAACATTTTTTCGTTTTAGCTTAGATCTTCCGTGAATTATCCGCAAACAAATGAATATAACTTTAAGCACATAACTGCTTATCGCTTGTGGTCCTGAAGCAATAATAAAACTCTTAATAATAAGCATACAAATTAAAGTTTCTGCACGTTCAACGTCTGATAAGTTAAACAGAGTAATAATAGTTCACGTCTTTCTACAATTCCCCCAAAATACAACTTCGGACTTGCTGTGAATTGACTACACAGTGACTGTGGTTTGAATCCATTGCTGGGGCGAGTCGTTTTAAGTTTTAAAGCTTAGATTATATATATACCATCGCATGGGCACGGCCCATTTTAAGATTGGATAAATCGACCTGTGGCAGATTTAAAATTTGAGAGTCAAATGATATTCTACTGCTGGGGTACAACCATTTCTGATTTATAAAGCGTCGTACATATTCCAGACTAAGAGGTGGGGAATTCTAACTACAAAATTATTAGCTATCACTTAATTGCATTTTCAAATGTTACAGCTACTAATGCGTTTGGAAGCTATAATATTTTAAAATGCATACTGATGTATAGATACAATCCATCGATTCAAATTCCTAAGTCCTCTCTTCTAAAATGCACTTGCTAATCATTTGACAAATGTGATATCAAAACCCTTTGGACCATATTATTATCAGATTAACAGAGACGCGACTCTATTATATCCGTAGTCTCTTGATAATAAATCCACCTAAGCCCTTCAGCCATATTGAATACGGTTGGGAATAAATGTCCCACAAGTCTTTTCCGGTTTAGTCTTGATTATCTAGACTAATCCCGGATCTGGTGTTTGAATTAATATAGTTGTTTGTCATGTCGGAAGGGAATAATATAAAATCCATAAAAGATGACACGGAATAAACGTATGTCGCTAGATATGAATATGATAATCTCGATATAAAACTTAGAACAGAATGTGTTACTTCCCGACACCTCAATCAAATATAACCTATGCTTTCAGATAAAATATGCTGAGATTTTGTTGTGCCATACATTCATCATGGTCACAATACAAAGTCTAATTGCCGCAGTAAAATCTCAGATATAAGGTCCGTTTATGCAGCAGTGATATAATACAGTAGTACATAAATACACTAGTTCTAACCTTTGGACTGTTTCGGGAATCTAACAACTATTTTTGACCAGTTATAATAACAAAAATAAGTGAAGAATGTACTTCTTTCGAAGCATGAATTGCCATATTCCTTGAAGCAATGGCCCGAGAAATCCTTCTCCGACCATTGCTGGACTGGCTTCTGATACTTGAACTTTGAATAGTATGTGTTTATTCTTCCCGTCCAATCAAATCTATTACTTGAGTACATCAACTTGATAGTCCCACATTTAATCCGCGTCTTCCCTAAAGTGGATTTCTCTATTAATTTGAATAAGTATCGTTTAATATTGCTAGATATGTCACATTTAGGAGATAAACACCTCCTGTTTCGCATTTAGAGGGGTGTTATTGTCCAATAGACATGTCCTGAGATCATTAGGACTCAAGACGCGTTAGCGTCGCGGGTTCTAATGTAAAATCTCAGGACATGTCTATTGGACAATAACACCCCTCTAAATGCGAAACAGGAGGTGTTTATCGACATTGTAACATGCTATTTTTAAGGATTTTAAAAGAACTTATTTTATTGTGTAAACTTTAAACTTCGCCAAACCGCAAATCGGTTAGATGACGTAAAAATCAAAAAAATCAATTTTGACGTAAGAAAACGTTGTGACGTAACTGAATAACGGGCTGTCGTTTTCACCGAGGTGTGTCGAATTAGTGGTCGAATCCAAGCGAAGATAATTCAATTTTAAAATGCTTGGGTCGCTGGTAAATAAATAATGAAAGAAACTGTTATTCGAATATTTCAAATAAAATATTTTTAACGTTTGAAGACTTTTAAAAAGATTAGTAAATTTGCCTAAGTGTGGTCTTTTCGACCGGTAGCTCCAGTCGTGAATGAATTAGTTACGGCCTGTTAACCGAGACTACAAAGGGGTAACTCTTGGCAACAATGATGGCTTCGTTTTCGCAGTTTGTGATAACATGGGTAAGTTTTTAGCCTTTATTATTTTATTTGCAGACTGTCAACACAATTTTATTGCTAGTTCTTGTTCGGAGTAGAGCAGTTCTTACACACATCCCTCAAAATGCCCTATAAAACTATTTGATGCCTAGGATTCAAGTGGTTGCTATGTATATCGTTCTGACGTGTTGTCAATCATTGTCAATTTTGGTATAGTTTCCCGTTATTCTAGGCCCATCTCGGCTGCTATTTCATCTCCCCTAGTTACTATATTTTCAACCAATTTCTTGTGACTAATGACGCATTATCAGGCGAATTATGTTATTTAGAATTTGAGCAAACTTTGACTTAAAATTTCCACTTTAAAGTAAACACTGCGGAGTGCAAAAATCACAAACAAATTTGTCCACATTGCTTGGTTACGAATAATTTATGATGCCTGAAAACGGTTTTTATTAATTTATGACTGATTTTCTTCTGTTTCATGTATTTCAGAGATGTGTTTGGATAAAGACTGAAGTTTGAAAATAGTGTGATGGTCATTCAAGGAACATTTCTTGAAGATATTTGTCAATAAAGATTTGAGTTGAGGAAGATGGCTGAGCACAAAATGAAAAAAAAAAAGTACCCTAATATTTATACGCAGTTATTCGCCTTGCTAAAACAGAGGGGTGTTATTGTCCAATCGACGGTGTCTAATCGACCAATCAAAATGCTTGATTCGCCCTTAAGCATGTTACAATTGTGATTAAGGCGTGGGGGATGCAAGGTGTTCCGGTGAGAATGGGGTCTGTGTATAAACATAGTGAGAACACCGTTTCTCAGGTCATTTTTGAAAAAAATAAAATGTATATTGATTATTATTATATTCCTCTATACACAGTCAACATTTATTCGACTTAAACATCTTTTTAATGATCCATTTTATTGAATATCATACTGTGTTAATTTCAATTTTTTACATACTTTAGTTTTAGCAGTCAGAGTGACCTACTGCATTTATGCAAACTGGAAAATAAAATTGATATTCAAACAAAGAGATTAAAATGAGCACCATTAAAACATACTTATTTTCATTGACATTTAGAAATGATTTTTCGGCATTTATAAAAAAATTGATTCGATCAGTTTAGAAAACATCATTGTGTTAGCAACAAAAATATTAGTTCAAAGTAAATACAAGCCTTTCTATGACCTATTATTATTGGTATTTGTCTTAAGGTCGACATTGCTGAAAGACACGCCCATCTTATCTCTTCGTGGAATTGGTAACAATGAAAGTTATCGGGTGCCTAGATTAAAAACAATGGACTATAGTCAGATATTAATAGCTGGAAGGTGAGGAGATGATGTCGATAAAAGCTAATTGTATGGAAACGCTTCTTTTTATTGTTTTACAACATACACGACTAAACGGGATATGTTCAAAATAATATTTTCATTGGAATGGATTCAAATGAGAATTAACGGCCTAAAGACAGACACAGGTTATGAAGGAAAATATGAGAGAATAACGCCATTTGTAGTCGGCATCTTACAACAAGGTATTTTGAAATAAACTCGAGTAAATACTAGATAAATTATAGGACCCAGTGCAATAACAATTATTAACCATCGAACTACTACTACTAAAGTTTTGTACCCTTTTCTGGTAAAACATGTTTCCGAAGTAAACTGAGAATTCACAATCATATTATGATGGTCGTCAGGGACAGACATAACAGAAACGCGCGGAAGGCGAAACGGATCCACAAGAAGACCCATGCATCTTCTGAAAATGGGCTTCATTTTCGTTTCTAATTGATCATAACATTAGCATTTCCGCATGCCAATGTATACAAATATGACGCTATGTTGCTCAAATTAAAATTTGATTTAGGTAATTTTGGCTGAAGTAATCGAGGCTAATCATGCCAATGTATACAAATATGACGCTATGTTGCTCAAATTAAAATTTGATTTAGGTAATTTTGGCTGAAGTAATCGAGGCTAATCATCTATCTATTGTTATTGGATATAATTAGTTAAACCAACATCCTAAGACATGTAGTGGTGAGAGAATTTAACGACGGGTACAGCGGAAGTATTTCGATTTTTTCACCATTCTTTTGTTTCATCTAATCGAACAATTTTCTTAACTATCACTATATTGTACTGGTTATATAGTAATAAGATTAATTTTACCAGTTCCGTGTTTACTGTGCAAGCATATTTATCCAATACATCACTCTATTGATTGGCATAATTCAAGTACGCTAATGACAGAAATCTATTGTTCTTATAGCTAAGCCAATATTAAATATTTATTATATTTTTCCCCAAGGTAAGACCATTGTATTTCATTTTTTGCTTAAAAAAAATCGGTTTATTGCTTGCTACAGGGATTACTTTTTCCTTCAGAAGTTTCTTTAATATTGTTACAATATCAAAAACGCGCTATATGAATGATAATGCAATGATATGGTGTTTAAATTTTAAGTCCTATGATGATAATTAAAATAGCAAGTTGAGGAGGCTAGCATATCTGAAACTGAATCATCTTCGAATATACGACTGATGGCTGAAACAAACTTTTGTCACCAACTTGTACAATGATTAAATGAATCAGAACAGCAACTGTAGTGTTATTATTGTCTTCATAACATACTATCTTGTGAACCTACCCATTGAACTTACCAGAAATGGACAAAATTGATTATCGGCCAGTCATCAAGTACCTGTTATTGAACGGACTAACCCCCAACATGATCTCCACTTTGGGGGACGGTGCCCCTTCCTGTTCAACAGTGAAGAACTGCACTGCGGAATTTAAGGGTGACAGAGAGAGAGCATTGCCGATGATCAGTTTCCTTAAGGCCACCAACCACAGCCGTTCAAGAAAACATTACTCTACTGCAAGACATGGTGATGGCTGATTGACCACTCGGTATCCTGGCAGTGTTATGGACATCTCTCATTAGAGGGTTGAGTACATTAACGCCAACGAGATAGGATTGTTAAGTTTCTGCACGATCGGTGTCAAAAGCTCTTGACTGTGGATCAGAAACATGTCAGATCCCCGATCCCGTAACAATCTGTGCCGTTTTTTTATAGTAGATCCTAATAAATGCATGGCCAGATTTGTAACCATAGATGTGTCCTGGAATCGACACCTTTGACCAAAATTCAGTCTAACAGTGGAAGCATCCAGTGGCCAGGTCCTAAAAACTTGTTCCTTCTACTGGAAAGGTGACGGCTTTAGTCTTTGTGGGTTTCCAAAGGTATTCTGCTGATCGACTATCTTGAAAATGGCAAGACTATCAGTGAAAGTTATCATACTGACCTACTGAGACAACTGAGTTAAGCTATCTAAGCAAGGCGACATGAATGCTCACTAAGAGGCCCTGTTCTACAAAGACAGTGCTCATGTTCATAAATCGGTGACTGCCATGTCATCGATCCATGATTGTGGCTTTGAACTCATTCGGCACCGGGACTACCAGTTTCCACCCCACTGCTAAAACCCCTACACACAAGCGAATTATTGAAATAAAATTGAACCATGTGTCAGTCCCGAAATTATCCGATTTATGTTGAGTGGCCGTTAAGCATAATTTCTCTGACTGAAATCTCCTACGCTTTTCACCAGAAATCGACATTCATCTAACTTAGACCTACCCGTATGAGGCGCAACACTCCAGACCTACCTAACATCTGTAGTGCTCTACTCCAGAACTACCCAACACCAGCAGTGTGTGCTCTAAAAACGGTAGCCGGCATATTTGAATTACGACTGTTGGGTGAATATAATTATAAGAAAATTGTATAACAGAATTCCTGTGGTTAAGTCACCCGCGGTAACACAGAAATGTTCAAAACGTATATGCGGTTTGGTAAATTGATAGAAATGAAATGGGGTTTAACGTCCTACTCTTTTGCACCTAACCTGGGCTATTGGAAGACGGGCATACGCCATACAGTGTGCTATGAGGGAATTTTGGCCGAGCAGCGCCACTACGGCCTACTCTTATATCGAATTCCAACTGCCGGGGGATCTTTTACGTGCACTCCAATGTATACACGGGACGTAAATTGATAGGGTTCTTCTAATAATCAATAGCTACGACGGACGTCAGTGACGACAACATCCGCCTGTCTTCATTTCATTTATAGCTTTAACAAATACATAACGACACTTCCGAATTAAACGTTTACCAGTAGTTGTATACGGAATAGACCATATAATTATACATTTGCCGTTTTACAGAAAATCCAGATATAACTACAATTTGTTGCGTTTTCTAACAGTTACACTATGCATTTATATGTTTTAAGTGCATTAAAATATTCAAAGACTAATAGAGTGAGATTTCACAAACGAACATTGTATGTACGAGGATAATAGTTTGTTATCTTTCTAAACATAATAATCAAACTAAAACCAACAAAACAAGACGAGCAATTAAAACCATCTGGCAAGAAAACAATCGTTGAATGTGACAAATGACAGGTGACTCGGGTCCTACAATCACCAAGCGGCAGTTGAAAATACGAAATACCTGCGGCCTGCTTCGAGTGTTGTGCTGGAATTGTTCAAGATGAATGCCACCATTGTTCTTGTCGAAGTATTAAGTCCTTTCATCCCTCAACCTATACTGTTATTTTAACCTTTGATTCTTCTCAAGTTGTGTGAAGGTCAGTTTAAAGAAACACTTTAAGGTGTCATTATAGGTGGATGTCTAATGAAGCTGTTTGTGGATAGAGGAAGATGTCACAGGTTAGGCTGACAACAGTTGATTTGCAGTGGCAGGGAAATACTACTTAGACTTTCCCTGCATAAGGGTACTTGAACGTTTACGTTGCTTATTACTTATGTTTTATTTTGAAGCGTTGCATAGCAGTTACTTTTGGTCGAAGTGGGGTTGGATGGCCGAATTGTTAGCACGTGCGTGTTGTCTGTCATTGAGTCAAATGGTGTGGTTTCGCTTCCCCAAGTGTACAAGAATGATATGCCTATTCTATGTCTTAAAGAGAGCACCTCTGTTTAACTCAGTTTCGTACCATGCATAGGATTGAACATTTGGACCAATGTGCGTTATTTGCTAATACCATATCTACTCCTGTTTGGTCTTAAAATATGTAGTTGCTGTTTCAGTAAGGATATTTTACTTTTATTTTGTCAAGATAGCATTGATAAAACCTGGGCTTGATTATTGAAGGGAGATAACTCTATCAGACGACGGATAATAACAATTTTATTGATTTAAAATAATCCCCACATGCCAAAATGAGATTGATAGGTTTAAGATATTATGTTTTCAGGGGCGGATCCAGAGGAGGTGGGGTTTGCCCAGCTACATAAAAAAATTATGCCTTGCATCAATGAAATTACATCACAAAGTGTCCCTTCATCAGTATAAAAATGATTTCTCTGTTTAAGCTCAATTTGTATGTATTCCTATGTAATTTAGAGACAATGATGGCAGATTACCGTATAAGAAACCTAGCAACTCCCCCCCCCCCTGCAAAAATTCCTGGATC
This sequence comes from Patella caerulea, assembly GCA_036850965.1. NCBI lineage: Eukaryota > Metazoa > Mollusca > Gastropoda > Patellidae > Patella > Patella caerulea. The sequence continues at coordinate 24,660,562 of JAZGQO010000011.1, forward strand.
CGTCCTTGGATGACATCGCGCCTGGTACGTTCGTGCATTTTTATGCGCGAACTCTTAGTTTTCCTATTACTGGCACGCGCACGGGCACTATTTCGTTTTCTTTTGCATGTACCAAAATCGGGGGTTTTGCGCGGAGGTACTTTTGAGGTATTAGCCCGAGAAGCATAACACTTGCCACTGTACCTGTATATCGCTAATTATAAATCGAATGTGTGAAGACAGTTTATATAGATCACGCGAAAATTTTTCAGTACAGAGTTTATTCTCGCTGTATTTGCAGCTAAGAAAACCAATGGGACTATTTTCTCAACAGTGTATGAACTTTTTCATAAGCGATAATATCCTTACACCGAGAGAAATTATCTAGTCTCGGTGAAAAACCATGATCATCTAGTAAAAAATTACTTTTCTATTTTTTGGAACGAAAAACAGTGTTTTTAAAAACAAACGAACCTGCCGCACATGAGGAAGTCGTTATACTAATAATAACAGACGAGAACTCTTTTTGGGCACAGGCTTTCTTACTGAGTAGTAAATCGTCCACAAAAAATCATGAATGAACTATAATTAGAGTAGCGACGACTGTAGACAGTAAGTAGGTTATACACTATACTTTTGAGTCGAGATTACTCGCTTTGAGTCGAGATTACCAGCTTTCAGGTCACCGATAACCAATTATGTCAGAAATACCATACTGACATTCGGTTTTTTCAAGTTGTACGCGAACTAACAATCGGCGCCCTAACTGTCTTCGTCAGCTACTTTCAGTTTCACAATGGCGTACGACATTCGGTTTTTCAAGTTGTACGCGAACTAACAATCGACGCCCTAGCTGTTTCGTCAGCTATTTTCAGTTGCTGGCGTACGGCCAGTGCCGGTGCGAAAAGACAACATTAAGATCAGAAATAGTTTATTTATTATTGTCGGACTTACGGTATCAATCCTGTCTAACAAATCATAAAGCTGTGGTGTTACGGTAGCGGCATAGTATTTCAACGTAACACCACAGCTACTGTAACAATTCATAATACATCTAACTATCACTCCCTACACATTTCCCCTCGACCTACTTTCCCAAACGTCAACAACACATCTCATACATCCAGTTCACTGATTAACCCTTGTACCACGTCTACTGGTTTTTATAAGTAAATCAACTGTTTCCTATTTATTTTTATTGATATCGTTTCACCAAATACTACTGTGGACATTAAGTGCTATATAATAGTGTTACCAAGGCATGAAAGTTAGACCTAAGTGGCTTTGAAATCAAAAATTACTTATTCATAGCGCTAACGATTTACTAGTAGCTCTAGTAAGCATCTTACCAATTATCAAATTGGCGACTGGCGCCTTCTCTGGGATGTCCCGTTTTCTCGGACAGCGACCTATGTTCCAAGGGAAATAACTCTGTTGGTACTGTATTTGTTTGACATGTTACGTTAGTATTACATAATTTACAGCCGGCCCGTAAGCAATGTGTGGTGTGGAGGTGATATCCTGGGGACGGGTGCAGCGACCGCCATTTAAAGTAGCTAAGTCTCTAACTCAATACCATCTAAAGTCTTCGACGTTGAAAACACAAGTTATTTGTCAATTTAAATCAACATTGATGGTGTGGTTCTACTAGGGAAAGATGGGCTTCTGATATCCAATATTTTTAAGACGAAATATATATTTTATTTTTTTTTACCATTGTTACACGAATCGTGTACCATACGGCGTAGACTCATTTTTAGCTAGGGACCCAAAGAACAAGGCTAGGTAGACTCCACATTACATCTCAAACGGTGAGCATGCGCAATAAATACTATGTAGACTGGAATAACGATATATTGTGATTCAATTGAGACTTCTGGTCTACTTCGCCAAACATAACTGATTTGATATTAGAGTAAAAAAGGAAACGACTGAATGTAAATCAGTTTATATACATTCATATAACATTATTATATGGCTTGCGACACATTTGTGTCAATTTCTAGGCCCCAAATGTTAGCGATTTAGCTCCTTTAAGTAGTCTCAAGACAAATACCCCTCTACGTCAAGTATACTTCAAAAAAGGAAAGCATGGGCTACTTGTACCTGCGTGCAAACTGACATGTTTAAGAGAAAACAGTTTAACAGCTGACAAGGCAAAATTCTCACATTGCACAGCTAACCATAAAATATAAATAAACTTGTGTTTGCCCTGATAGAACCCCACCTAGTCGTTGACTAGACATTAAATTTCATTTCTTTATTCTTGAATATATCCACCGTCGTTTACTTCAGAACTGATACTTAGTATACATACAGATAATCTAGTTGTCATTTCTATTACCATTACTTAAATTTGAAAATGAAAGGGTTGGTAAGCTTACTTTTCCGGACACCTGTTACCACTGTTTGTCGTGTATTTTCTACACGGGGAGCAGTCCATTTGCTGATTACACTATTTTGCCTAATAACGTTTTTAGGACTTCGAATTCTGTCTAATGGTTTGGATTGTTCGTACTTGGTTTTATTTTATTGGCACTTTACAGCAGTAGGTACATTTCCAACGTCATAAGTAATTTGAGGAACTGGATCCAACAAGAGCCGTGTATAACTAATGCCATGTCGTCATGGGTGGGAAAAAAACCCCACAGGAATTGTCGCTATCAATCAAATTGTTAATATCTGCTTGCCTTGCCAAGACAACCATCTAATAAACTCCTACGCAAAGTTTGAACATTCTACCAGAATCGGAAGGCGAGTTATTGTGTCCCAAAGTCATGGCCAATCAGATTTAAGTTTCTACTTAGCTTAAACCTGAACAAAAAATGACCATTGTCGCACTTAGGCACGGTATTGATGCAATGAAACTATGCACAAAGTTGCATCATGCACTCTCACTTAAGAGGGGTGACGAACGATGTTCAACAAGGTTTCCATAAATCTGAATCTGAATGAAATACAAATCTGTTTTCGAGTGGTGATATCCTGGGGATGGGTGCAGCGATTAAAGTAGTCTCAAGACAAATACCGTCCTACGTCAAGTTTGCTCAAAAAAGGAAAGCATGGGCTATTTGTAAAATTAGTGCCCATAGGCCCGTAGCTGACATTAAATATATTGCCACCCTTGTTCCATGAAAACAGGGCAATGACATTTTAGTGGTAGGTCAAAGTTCTGGGAGATAATCCTGCAGTGTTGATAAAATTCGTTTTTAAATTTCGCGCTCTATAACTCGACTGTTATTCGACCATTATAGATGGTAGCCTCCACGACGGACAAGTAAAATAAACAAAGGGTAGCTTCCACGAGGGACAAGTAAAATGAACGAGAATCGAAATTCATGAAAACTAAAGAGAAAATGTATTATTCGCGTGGAATCAATTTAGTTGAAAATGTTAAAGTAGCTAAGTCTCTAACCCAATATCATCCAAAATCTTCTACATTGAAAACACGACTGATGCTAGACTCGTGCCACCAAATCAAATGGCGTCGCCATATTCTTATCTGGAGAGCATGTGCAATAAATACTATGTAAACTGGAATAATCAGACGCTATAAATTTGCATTCGATTGAGACGTCTGGCTTATTTCGTCGAACATAACTGATTTCTAATTAGAGTAAAAACGGAAACCATTGAATGTAAATCAGTTTATATGCATTCATATTACAGTGTTATATGCTCCTTAAAAGGGGTGACGAACGACGTTCAACAATATGCTGATTACACTATTTCTCCCATCTTATTAACGGCTTTTAAACATGTTTCCCGTTGTGTTGTTTCATAATATTCAATGATAAATGCATACCAACACATTCGGAAATCGTGATCAATTTCCACAGACTTTTAAAATAAATTTTATGTTCATTTTATAGTGTAGCAAATTACAATATTGAAGATGTATAGTAGATTTGCGGTGGATTGCTACTAATAGGCTATACTACTTCTAGTTTGTGTTTCTTCTTTTTACTGAACTCTACTAACTTTATCCCAAATATGAAATTAAACCAAATAGTTAAAAAAAAAAATCGCTAAGCTGAAGATACGAATGGAAAAAGGAGGATACAGACGACATTCTGAATATAAACGTTGATGTTAATTTTGTTGGTGAAGTTTTGACAATTAACAATGGAGTTATTCCCCGTTGACCGGTTTTTGTTACTTCGCAGTTATTTCTAATCCCCTGACTCACTTTGCGTTGTGTTATATATTTTATTTTTTGTTAATGATACAATTAGTTGGCGATACTGGTAACAGTGAAAATAATAACGCTTGATTTATAATGTCAAATGTTGAACAATCCATTAGACATCAACCCTTTATTATTTTACATTTTAACGCAGAGAGTTACTCATCTAAACAGGAAGAAATCAGATTTTAATAAAATGACACTTTCATATTTCTCAATTCAACAGCGGTTCTGTTCTTTCGAATTATGGTATTTACGTCCACCGCGTGGGATACTAGCGAGTTGCTAATGGTCATTAATGTCAGCAAGTCTGGAGGATATTGCTTCATAATCTCCATGCAGAAACAGCAGTTTCCATGTCAATTTGACTTCCTAATTACAGATAGTGTGAAATTTAACGAGAAAGGGTTAATTTTCTGGTGGTCAATTACTGGACCCCAGAGACCAGAAATGGTCCTAATCTGAACATTTTATGGGAGGTGCTCCCGTGTTTCATTTAATAATACGAATTATAGTGGGATTACTCATTTTAAATTACTTTACAATTTCAGGTTACGATTTCTAACCTTCATACTTGGTTTAGATTTTTATTGTGTGAAAATAATGAGCTTTAACACCTTTCGGGCGTTTAAAACCACATTTTCAACCACTGGCTTTAATTGTATTGCGCCTCTCTGGTCCCCGGGGCGTATTGTTTAGAGTGTGGTGCCAAGAATTAGGATTGTCTGTCCAGCCTCGTGAGTTTTCTGTTTCCTCCCACTGCCAAAGACCCCTACGCATTAAAATTGAACGATATGTTAGTCCATAAATGGCATGGTTGGTGTCGAATGTAAGTCAATACCCCCCCCCCCCGTCCCCCGACATACACACACACACACACTGGCCTGCTCTATCTTTTGCACAAATTTTGGCTGGGCTTTCAAAAAAACACTTTACACAACGGACACATTGATAACCTAGTGACCAGCTCCAAAACATGCATGAAGAAAATTTAGAGATGCAGACATGGCAAAAAGTGACCACAGGGCGTTCAGTCCGTAGTCTCAAATTTGTCGTATTCTTATCCATACAATTCGTAAATCTTATCTGTTTCATTCGGTCACTCTTATAATCTCGAACGTTGATGAAATCCTTTAAATATTCATGCCGCTGGCGGAAAGGCTGCGAGTAAAGCGTTGCACGCTTTCAAGTGTGTGCCGTTATATCAAACATTAGTTCTGTACTGATCGCTGAATGCAAACGTGGCCGATTAACGCACTCGCGTATTGTGTAACGTGTAATAAGATCTCTGAGGACAGGCATGATATATATTTTGTATAGCATTAACATTGAGAAAGTGCATTAATTATACCTTTACGGTGTGAATGGATCATTAGTAGAAAACATTTCTTTTATGTTGACAGGTTATTCGATTGGATGTAGAAAATATCCCAACAATGTTGACATTTCATCAGAATGGCTGTCGTGGGGAAATCTTAATTATGTACGTATATTCAGCCTATGCCCTACGAACTCAAATGAAAATTCGTAGGGGTGGCCCACAAAATTTTGAAATATTCGTTGTAATAAAATCCCAATTCTTTACTGGAATCTGTGTGTAACCTCAACTGCTTTTAACACAACTGGATGCCCTGCCTTAGATTATCACACAAAGGTTTAATCTTTTAAAACAAATTACATATATACTATTTTTGTCGTCGGATTAAAATACAATATTGTATGCGTCACATCAACACACTATGTATCAAGTAAATCTATCCCAATATTTTTAATGTAGAAAACGCCTGCAGAATTCAAACTGTGACACATTACACGTTTTTAGGTAACCAAAACTACAGACTAGTGGATCCAATTTAATATGTAATCATTAGATTGTCTGGTAGAATCACGAAGTAGTTTTTCTGTATTAGCTATATTCATTTATATCGCGAGGATGGCATGTTAATTACATGTATTTGATCGTCTGTAGATTCCAGTTACTGCAATCAAACGATGAAAAACATTCGTATGTTGTTACCAATTAGACGTCGTTCGGCAAACAAGTGCTTGGGTCAAAGTATTCGTTGTGTAACGGGAGACAGAAAAAATGTGAATCATGCGTTTAGTTTTGCTTATATTGAAACTTTATTTGAAATGAAGCCAGGGGGAGTAACGAATCAAAGGATATCGTTAAATACGTTTGAACTTTAAGCTATTACTTTTAAGATGTCTCTCCGTGCAGACTCAAAACTGTTATCAATTATAGAAGAGAAGATGGGTGAAAGTAGCGCACCTTGCATCCCACCGCGAGCATGTTGAATGTTTCGTCTATATTTTAAGTCAATCGTTTTCAAATAAATTTAAAGGCAACGCCTCATTTGACCTTCATAGATTCATCCGTTCCATTACTTAGTAGATGTATGGTGTTTATTTATTTATTTTTTTTAAAAAGCAGTGCTTTTCATAATAAACACCGTATGCTGAAATAGTCACGGCAATTGATTTTGGAAATGATGTTATGCGTATCATATCACGGTAAAATTTTTAATACCGGCAATTTCTTTCTTGTATATCATGGGCCGAATTCTCATTTGTCTGTTCCGTCTATTTAACGTATCGTCAACATGGCAGAAAATTACCATATGTTCTAGGAAACTTTGACCCATATTAAAACTATCAACATGTAGTAGTGTTTATTTTTCACTGCTAAATGGTTTGAAATGGGTTTTATTAAAGTATAAATTACAGTCAATTTGTGTAAGACATGTCATGGCAGCGGTATCATTATGCAATCTCATTTATTCTTGACTATATAAATACTTAGTTACACGTCCGGCACTCCACTGCGTCGTATTTTACATTTGTACTTACAACGATAAGAGAACACACATCGAAACGTCGTGTTGTACAAACCAGTAATTGTTTCCATAATATGTGGTGTACATTTTCCTTTGAGCTCAATCAGTTAATGCCATTCGTGTATTATATTTTACAGTTTACTTTTGAGTGGTAAATAATAGGAATAGAACTAAGCGAGCACTGGAAACCTATCTAGGGTAAACTGGTGAGGTAACTATGCGTGCATTTGATATCGACCAGTTATATTTTATGGCCCATACTCCAACATCAGTGATTGTTGTCTTGTCTGTACTTTGTCGTTTCTCTCTGTATGCATACGCTAAATTGTCCATTAAAAAGCTACAAGTCTGCAAGTATATGGCACCTAGGTGACTAAATAAAATTTTAGTATTTAAAACAATATCAACAATAATAATAATGCAGAGTTAACATAACAGTGCAACGAAAGGGAATATTAAAAACTGTAATGTGTTACACAAAATCTTATTTGAGGAGTTCACATAGCTAATTAATTTTTGTCGCACTTTGAAATTAACAGGAATGGTGTTCTTGTATCCAGAGATTATCGTCCAACCGGCATACTCGACATCTAAAGCCATAGGCCCAATTAGCTCCAAATATGGGCACGCATGTCGTGTGTCGTACACTAGCTAGGGTATATTTACTCGTTCTAGAACACTTGGGTTCATCGTCTTAGTTTTAAAATAGTGTATCATTCTCCGTTTGAGGAGGTCACATAGCTGAGAACTCTTGGCATTGAAAGGATATTCGAACAGTCATGTACGGCTCAATTGATTGCAGCATGTATTATTTACGTCCACGTGTTGGTCATTAACTAGGGAAGTGAGGAGGAAAACCCCCCTGAGAGCCCTGAACTCACATAGATTTCAGATAATTGTACTAAACCGAAGATATGACCGGATATGTCATTGAGAGGTTAAGGACAGGTAGTCATCTTCGGCAATCCAGATCGCAGCGGTTTGAATTCTTAGAATAGACGAAAATTTAGATGGCGTGATCTTGTTGCCGAATAAAGCAATGTTCTAAAAGAATAATTTTTTGAAAGCCGACAATGAACGTCTGCTAACACAAATGGTATTTTCCAAGATTTACCATGACTACAAATCACTGTGAAATGTTGTCCAGGATGTTCATGTCACCTTAACTTTCAGATGTTCGAGAAACGTTTTTGCATTTTAGAGATACGGCTTATCTATAGTAGCGTGTGTGTAAATCCTTTAATATAAAATCTTAGGTGATTACATGTAAATGTCTACAGCGAAGAGTGAGTATCTGTCAAGAAAACTTTAAGGGGGGCTTAAAATTATGTCGACCTTGCAACTGAAAGAAACTGGCGTTTTGGCAACTGGGAGCAACTGAAAAAAGTCGACCTGAGCGCCTCTTACAACTAACTAGTTGCAGTCAGTTGCTTTCTGAAACTAGTTGCAGTCGACATGAGCGTTCTTGCAACTGGAGTCAACTCGTTTCCATGGAAATAACAGAGATATGTGTCATGTGACTTTATAAATAAACAGATGGAAGCGGACGAAGACACCCACTTTTCAAATGTTGATGATGTCGACAATAATATACTAATAGAATTGTAGTAAGACCGACCATGCCTTTGTGTTGCTTCGTTTAAGTTATTCGCCATTTTGTTGATCACGTGATGAATAAATTAACAGCCACATGTTAAGTTGGATCGCTATCAGACCCGAGTCGACATAAGCGCTCCGAATTCAGTTGCCCTCAGTTGCTGATATGAGCACTCTTGCAACTGACTGCAACTAGTTGCTTTGTGTTGCAAAGTCGACATAAGCCCCGCTTTCTTAAACTGCGTTCTCTGCATTCGTGTTTTATGGGAGACAATATTTTGTAAGGTCAGTAGTAAGAACTAGAGATATTAAGCCAAAGACACAGTGTTACTTGTTGGAATCGAGGTATCATTTGAGCTGCTGCAAAGTGAGTGTCTGTCAAGACAAACTTAAAGCACCGAAACCGGATTCTCTACGTCCGGTTACCTGCGTGTTTTATGTGTCACACAATTTTGTAATGCCAGCGGTAAGAACTAGGGATATTATCACAGAGTGTTATTTCTCGGAATCGAGTGATCATTTTAACAGCAGCAAAGTATCTTAATCTGTACATTAATTGAAGTACTATGAGGCCCGCGCTAATGAAGGTGTAAGTAGGCATACACTATGCAGTGTGCTAAGAAAGAAATTTTCCTTTGGCAGCGGATCTGTAATGTAATGTAATGCAATGGTATATTCCACGTTCTTTCCCATTTGAACAACTAGACGCCTGGTTAAAGAGCCCCTTTAATATAATGCACTGACCAATGATTGCTGCATACACACACATGCTATTAAAGGTCACACTCCATATGTGACCTCCGCTTGGGAATCTGGAATGTGATCTTCTAGTTCGGCCTCGATTCTTAACCTTTCCAGCCAACCGTCTCAAAAAAGCAGAATATAGTTAGTTCTGTAGCCGAAATCCGTAATTTGGAGAGACACGCAAACATGGAATCCCCAAGCATTCGGCTTAGAAAGACTACATGCTTTAAGCAAAGAGAAATGACATGTAGTAAATCAACCTTACTCCTTTCAGATTGACAGGGCAATAAAACTGGTATTAAAACTGACATATTAAATTATCCTTGTCAACTTTTAACAAGTTTTCCCCATATGTTTCAGCATTTGAAATATAACAGAAATATCCCTTTAATGCACAGCACTAAAATACGAATTATACATTCCTTCAAATCAGATGTTACTTATATATTACATGTAGCCAGCGAAAAAAGTCAGGATTACCCATTGGAAACAAGATATAAGAATGCATTATGCAATAACTAAATTTCCCTATTCCGGGTCCTTCTGTAGGCATTATATATTATTCGAAACATAATCAACTCTTGATTCCACCGTTATCCTGCGATATTTCTTCGTGATGGAATATTTAATTTTTAAATAGATGTTTATTATGGTACCAACTTTAGTAATGACGACGGAAGCAAGCATAAAGTTTCATCGCTAATGGTTCGGTTCAGAGATAACAAATTTGCAATTTGACTGAAATTTGCAGCATCTCCTCTTTCTAATATCTAAGTTTTAACTGTTATAGTGAGAACTGCCTGCCAGCTCGCTATCTAATCTTAATACTTTTTGCAAACGCATGTTAGGCTTTGTTGTAAAATTGTCCTTAGCCTTTGTCTAAAATGTTCTGACTTATCAAGAAGAACATCAACAAACTTGATTTTGAAAATGATTCTTAGTGTCTGTACTAAAATGTAATATTTGTACATTAGCAGGTTTTAGATAACTGAAATGAAATGTTTAAGCTTGTGAGCGGAAAGGCTCTTAAGGGTATAACTTTATTTTGTTGTCAAAATGGTCGACAATTTACAACAAAGATTAATCAAAAATTTAAAAGCAAACTGATTTCCGCTTAATAGTAAAACATGATGGTATCGAATCTTTGAAAATTATTATTAGCCTTTGTTCAAAATTATTACACGTGTACTGAAGCAGAATAAAAAAAATGAACTAAATATTTAACAAGCAAATTGAGTGTCCCTTAATACGAATACCTAAAAATTTCGACCATTGTTCATCCCTAATCGAAATAACATACCAGAAGAACGCAATTCAACACTTTATTTTGACCTAAATCAAAGAAGCTGTGGCTCCTTTTACAAATAATTAATATTCCTCGGGCCTTTATAACACGAAACGGACCAGGGAAATGGAAAGCATGGTGATGTTAACAACCAACTTGTGATTATTCATCAGATAGAAACAATTGTTTCCGGTTTATTAATTACCACCAGACACCTCGTTAATAGATTTTTAATTACATCTGGTACTTAATTAAATTAACCGTCAGACAAAGTTTAATTTGGCTTAATTTGAATTCAGTGAGACAACTCCCCCGGGTAGGTTGATTTAAACTGGTTTGTAGTTTGGTGAATTCTAATTCTAATGATGGTTAGAACGAGGAAAATTGGTCGTAACCTTCGACCTGTTAGTGGTAATATTTTGTTAGATTGTGCACATATTTATAGTTGTGCAGCATCAATCTTCTTCCGGAACGTGGGTGGTCTAGTAAGTATGGAACTGGCTCCTAATTAGCAAGATTACAGTTGAGATCCCGCTTTCACCCGTGAACGTTTCGACTTCCCAACCTTGTTTCCCTTGGCTTATAAATCTGCGATCAAGAATTGACCAGGTTCTTAACAGCAGACTCGAATGAATTCACAAACAAATGGTTTTAGACTGTAATGGCAAATTTAATTGTTAATCAACAGCTACAAAGACTGCAACAATTCTCCCACAATTCAACGTTTCTCACAAATCTCAATAAAGTTCTACTGACAAACGACGATAACAACGTTCAACGTCGGTAAGTAGGATGCACAACATGTAGTAAATTAGTGACGATTCGTATCGACAGGTAGGTACAGGTAATTTAACAAGGTAAGTGTTAGTAACTATATACTTGTTAGTTTAAGGTAACAACTGGTACAGTCTAAGACCCCTTACGCAAGTTCAAATAGGTTCAAACGCACAATTGTCAACACACATCATTACATTTTGTATTAAAATAAGTAATTCTAACACAAATAGTGAGGACAGGACCATTAAAATAGTTACCGAACAGTTTTTCTCTGCATAGCGCTGTTTATGTTGTAGGCCTAATGACGTATTACGCAACTTGCGGTCCATACGACACACCTGTGCTTGCCTACTCCATGATCAAACACGATAGCAGATGGCTTCCATCTTGTTTACTGACGGTACTACTTATTTTAAGACAGACTCGGCTTTCCAATTTATAATATCTACGTCATTGGGGATTTCCAATTTAGACTCACTGGTTGCTATGACCCGCTATGGCGTTGTCTAGAAACGCGCGTGCTCGCGTTAGTTTAAAATTTTTGCTATACGTTTAACATGGACTATTTGATGTAATTTGCCTGATTTGATTTGGCCCCATTTCCATAAATTTAGGTTGTTTTTTAGAAATTTTTAGCAAATCTTAATCTTAGGTGTTTTTTAATTCTAGCCGAAGTAAATTTTTTTACAATTTATAGCGAGTTAAGTTATCGTCTCTAAGAGGCGGGCGTAGTATTTTAAATGGCGGCCATTTGCCATCATGTGTATTCTTGAAGTAGGTACACATGATGTAATCGTATGCTTGCGGTCATGACGGTCGGCCAGTTGAAATTTCGCGTAGGAGATGGGTTTCATCAAATCATATAATTATGCGGTAAGGCCTCACCTTTATTTCAATAAGAATTGATTTATTATATGTTAAGCTACGTGCAGTACTGTTTTGGGTCGGTTTATTTGTAAATTAAGCGAGCTATAGGCCAGTAAACTTTTTGTAGTCATTTGACTAAAAAACTTGCGCAAAGGAACTCGGTAGGAAAAACCACTACTGCGACTGGAGTAGGACGGAAGACAGCAGTAGTGGAACCATTTCTAGGTAAGTGTTGGTGTAAGAGTGAGGTGTGTTTCAATTTGAAATGAATAATAATGGACATTTTCAAATGACGTGAAGAATGGTATCGGTACAGTAATTTACCATCTAAATCGTACATAAAGGTGACAAAAAATCACTAATTTACATCACAATATGCATAATAAAGTAAAATACTCTTACCATATGATGCCTAACGATTTAAAGAAATCGCCACAGTGAAATTAAGGTCAAAATTGCCAATACAATCAAATAAACACATAAAAACAGACATGCTTTTATTAAAAAAATGGAAAGAGATGGATATGAACAGCGATTGGCTAGAAAAGTCAAGCATAAGCGGCCAACGGGCAGTTCGCCCACATCTAATTTTAGTTAAAACGTCCACAGTTATTTCGTCCGATGTCGGCACGTCATTACAGCCTGGTTATAAAATGCATTCGACGTCCATTTAATTTTAATTCGACGAAGAATAGACAGAAATGAAAATTCCAGGCTTATCCCTCAACAGTTAACATTAACAAATCAAACCATACCTAGAATACCTTGGTTCAAATCCAAAGTGCTTCAAGCATGCCACTATATCATTGGTCAAACCTCAGCGGCCTACGGACAGTTCGCCCACATCTAGTTTTAGTTGAAACGTCCACAGTCATTTCGTCCGATGTGGGCACGTCATTACAGCCTTGTTATAAAATGCATTCGACGTCCATTTAATTCGACGAATTCCAGGCTTATCCCTTAACAGTTAAGATTAACAAGTCAAACCATACCTAGAAGTGCTTGGTTCATACATTGAGCTACGATCATTGCAAACAATTCAGATTAATCTTTGCTTTATAAAATGTACGTGGCAGGGGTTAGGATCGCTTGTCCAACATCGTGGGTTTTCTCCGGTTTCCTCCGCCTGATGAAGACCCATACGCGCAAGCGAATTATTGAAATAAAATTAAACAATGTTAGTCCCGAAATGACATAGTTTGTGTTGTGGACGTTAAGCCCCATTTCTCTCTCTCTCTCTCTTTAATGGAACGAGTCATCACAGTAACATACACAGATGTTTACATTATAACACTAATTCCAACTTGAATACCACGAATTGAACCCAAGATGCTCGGTACCACTCATGTGCTCTATATTCTATAGGAGTAAGAAAATAAAAGGCATTTTTTATGGATAATTATCAATAAATATAATGCTCTTGAACTAACTCTGAAGTGGTACAAATAAAGCCATTTTGTAGACTAAACAGGAAAGTCTAAGAGTAAAAACAATACATCTGGACAATACATATAAACAATGCGATGCTTGCAAAAGCAACAAAAATACATAGAAAAAAATGTGTTCACTTTCATTTTGACAAAGGCGTCACTCTAACTAACTTGGTCCCAGTGTTGACCGAGATGGTTCCTCGGCATTTTCCATACTTGGTAGTGCTGTAGGACGGCGAGGATTTCAAGGGAAAGGATTTCAAGTCGTTCGAATAAGACAACCGATTGGATCGCCTCTGCAGTGCACTTACTGGTTCACGTACTGAAATTTTACTTCAAAGGACATATTTTTCACGCGTATCACATTGCCTAGTGTTTCCTGTATTCATAAGCTAATCATGAATTCTAATAAATAAACTATTTCTATGAACAAAATTAGAGCTGATAGAGACAATGCCGGTACCTGGTACATTAACTTTAATATCATGGTCAAGTCTCATCTTTACTGTCTCGTAGACTGATTACATCAACTACACAGATTACAAATAAACCCATCTTTAATTTCGAGACCATACAGCCTTTAGTTGCTAATGAATATCATCATCGCTAAATGTTAATTGATCGAATTTTCATCAAAGTCGTCACAAAACAGTAGGCTACTATATGACGTTCGGTCGTTAGGGTCGGCACAATGATATCAGGTGCAGTTTTCTGAGACAAGTCTCTGTAATCTGTGGGATTATTTTCCAGCTAATTTGCACACCCATTTTCATAAGCATTGTTTTCCGATCTTGGCTTAACTTGACTTAAATAAAGAAACGCAGCACGTGTTCTCGCTTCTTATTTTACTCTAAGAATACATTTTGTCGTAAGCTCCATATCAAGATGATTAAATGGAGGTTTAAATAGGGACTCATGAAGGGATTAGATGGAAGGGGGTAATTGTTGTACGGAGTGAACGGATCAAATATAAACTCCAGAAGACCAAACATCGCCGAAAAGCATCACATCGAGAATACATAGCATTTCAAATTTGTATTCTTGTTGCCGAGCATTTTTATACTCCCACATTTTCACGTGGACGTATTTTGTCGTCGCCGCCCCTGTCCGTCCGTCCACAATTGTTTGTGAACAGTGTATAGATCACAATTTTTATCTCATTTCAATGAAACTTGAAATATAGGTTGATCACCCCAAGATCTCGGTTCCTTTTGATATTGGCATGTATCGGACTGTAACTTCTTGGATTATGCCCCCGATCGTACGAAAAATCATGTTTTTACCCTGTGAACACTGTAGAGGTCACAAAATTGAACCGATTTTGATGAAACTTCTTGGTTCCTTTCGATATTTGCGCATATCGGATCGTAACTTCCTGAATTATGGCCCCTGATTGTACGAAAAATCACCCTTTTTAAGCTTGCGGTCCCTCTTGAGACCAAAATTATTATCCGATTTAAAAAAAAAAACTGTAAAGAAGGTTGTATTCGAATTTAGTGAAAATCGGACCAAAATTGACGGACCAATTAAATGGCTGCCGCTTGTACGCGAAAAGGGTAAAAAAAAAAAAAATATGGCATGTCAGGGTTGTAAACACTGTAGAGGTCACAATTTTGAACCGAATTTGATGAAACTTGAAATGCATGTCTATAATTCAAAGATTTTGGTTCCTTTCGATATATGCGCATATCCGATCGTAACATCCTAAATTGTGGCCCCTGATTATACGAAAAAACCACGCTTAATATTTAGCTTATGGACCCTACAATTTTTAACCGATGTTGCTGAAACTTGACATGTATGTTTATAACCCAAAGATCTTAGTTCTTTCGATATTTGCGCCCACCGGATCGTAACTTCCTGAATTATGACCCCTATTAGATTGTGGTCTTTCTTAAGGTCAAAATTATTATCCGATTTAAAAAAAAGTTTGATTATATCATTGTTGCTTGGTAATGAAGGTTGAGTTCGAATTTCGTGAAAATCGGACCAAAATGGATGGACAAAATGGTCGTCGTTTGTACGCGAATAGTGTAAAAATATGTTATATCAAAGTCGTAGATATCGAATTGTAACTTATAGAGCGAATTTTCCACAATGTCAGAATGGCTTTACATATTCAAAACACGTAGTCACGAATGTAATATAAAGATTTACATCGTTATACCACATTGAGTATTATCTCACACAAAAACGCAAAATAAATGAAACAATGGCTAATAATAGGAAAAATTTTAAAAAATGAAATAAATATATATATATATAAAAAATAAATAAAGCTGCTCCCAGTATATAATATTTAAAAAAAAAATCACAATTTTTAACTATTAACGATTCATTCCGCGGAATGTGATAAATTTATCAGTTTTAATGAATCAGTTATATATATATATACATTGACTACCGCAGTAAAGAGCGTCGATTGTATATTATGCAAATAAAGAGCTTGGATTTACCGACTGGATAATCACGTCTACTTACGTTTGGTTTACGTTTTAAACATATAAGTGTTAACATACCGTTTTATATAAGACAATGTAAATCAGGTTGTAAATACTTGCATTTACCGACTGGATAATCATGTCTTGCCTTGCTTGAAATACGTATTGATGTAAACGCTTTTTTCCGCATTGCAAGTAAATTGAAGAATACGGAATAATACATTGTTTCGTTTTACTTACGTTTGGTTTATGTTTTATACATATAAGCGTCAGCATAGCGTTTAATGTATTAAGGAAAGCAGTTATAATTGTATCTTATCTTGAAAACAATACAAAATAAGCAAATAATTAAGTAAGGAAAATGACAATAATCTACACGAACGAAACTTTAAAATATATCTGTTATTATTCTTGTCTATTAAATAATTGTTTATTTTATATAGTATATAATATATCAGAAGGTATGGCGTATATACGGCCTGGGTATATATCTATGTTATATATTATAGATAATAAATATATATCACAGTATAGCATACTTACCTGTACGGGAGTTACCTATATCATACAAACGGTCTCCCGGGGTTAGGCTACTCCATTGCACTCTGGAATAGTCGAATTCTTCGGGCACCTCTAAAGTTGGTGAGCCGGGTACATAATTTCAAATCAAATGAAAAATAGTTACCACATTTAAGTCAAGGAACACACTATGAGTGGTTCCTGAGAAATTTGGTGAGCCGGGTACATAATTTTCTAGTGTAGGGCACTGCGTTCGCCCCTCTTCCCCTCAAAATTCAAATTAAAAAAAAAAATCTTGCTATAAGATACATACATCCTGATGTATTAAACATTTTAGAGGAAGCCTGTGTCCTTGACCCTCGAGCCAACAAGGCCTGTATTTTAGTAACATTTGAAAGAGGTTTCGTGAAATATGTGCCACATTTAAATCAAGAACACGTAGATTTTTTGGTATGGGTGAGGCGGTGTGACTCGAACACACAGTTATTTGGTATTGGATTAAAGGGCACTCATCACACTGGATTTGGGGCATATATTTTTAATGTTGATTGTTGTTTTTAATCAGTTCTTTTTGTGTAACTGGAGAAAGCATAGAACTAGTCGCATTCACATAATCTTTATCCACATGGAATAAAAACTGTCCTTTTTTTTGGGGGGGGGGCGGCGGCAGTAGGATGTTCCTGAAATGATTAATCATTAAAACAACCTCGGATTAATTAGGATGATAGATGGATATGACAATCAGGTACTTCGGGCAGCCTTGAAGGGTACTGAATAGCTATAATCTCTACTTTTAACTGCTAATGAAATAAACTTACCTCTTCCAGATTCAAATTGTCTGGTAAATCATTACCATAGCCAGCAGACAAGGCACATATTTCACGAAATCTCTCAAATGTATCTAAAATACAGGCTTTGTTGGTTCGATGGTCAAGAACACAGGCTTCCCCCCAAAAAGTTTGATACATCAGGATTTGTGTATCTTATAGCAAGATTATCACGCACAGCACTTCTTAAATTATGAAAAATAAGTAAGTATGCTAGTCATAGTTCATGCATTGTGGAATTTATAACATGAACTTTTCATGTATACCCCACTTCAGCAGAGAAGATTTTATCTCAAAACCTACATAATGTGTTCCAGCGTGACTTCCCTGAAACGTCTCAGTTTGTGATATTGTTGAGTGTGGTTCTCGATTAGGCATAGAATGGAAGTTACTGTCAAGTAAAATCTGCAACTCTTGGTGTCCACACACCACTTGTTAATGCTACTGATGTTATGTGTTTTAATTCACTTCTTAAAGAAGTTTGTTCTCTTTCCTAAAGTTCAGGTATAAACTTTTCACTACTAGTTTTTCTACTGGGAAGTTGGTATCTAGGTTCCATTGAAAACAACATATTTCCTGAAATTAATTATAAATACGCATTCCAAGAATCACAATTTGAACGATACTCAATTTGAAACACAATACAACCCCTAAACATTTAAACAAAACATATGTGAAGCATACATAAAATACAAAATCAATTTTCAACACGTAAAGTGAAAAGTACATGAAACAACACTTGAGTTAAACTTACAAGCCAACAGTGACGCTGATGTCCCCCGCCGAAATCACAAAATAAATAGATGACACATATTAATTAATCGCACATTTATTTTTTTCAAACGTATCGAGCATTCAAACTGTACACGAAGTGTCATCCAAAAGTGTTTTATAAAGAAAAATGCTAAAACCGACGAGATAAATGGAAATGTACCCTAGTTAGGGGGACCCTAAAGGCAGACACAAGGGCCCCCACGCTTGAGAAAAGGGCCCCTCTGGCCAAGGGAAAGGCCCTCGTGTCCGAGTCAATCGTTTTCTATACACTGTTACTGTCGAATCCAATACTGAATGAGAATGCAGTCATTGTATTGGCATAAAAATCATCAATCAAGATGAACCCAAGTTATCTTGTCCCAAAGTATCAACCAATCAAATTGTTTATCTCTGCCTACCCTAAGAAGAAAATGCTCATTTTCGATCTCCATCAAGGCATTGACCTATAAGCATATACACCAAGTTTGAACATTTTAACTCAATTAGAAGGAGAGTTATTATGTTCCAGAGTCTCGACCAATCAAATTGCGTATCGCTCTGCTTACCCTGAGCAGAAAATGCTCATTATCGAACTTAGTCAAGGTATTAATGTAATGAAACTATACACCAAGTTTCATCACTCTCACTTAATTAGAACTAAAGTTATAATCTTTAAGAGGCATTTAGTAACTGGAAAGAGCAATAAACTATAACACATACTTATGGAATAACAGTTACTGATTTATTTAGGCGACGTTTCGAAGAGTATTCTCTCAACATACTTGCTTGAAAACGTTGAGAGAATACTCTTCGAAACGTCGCCTAAATAAATCAGTAACTGTTATTCCATAAGTATGTGTTATAACTAAAGTTATCGTGTCCCAAAGCATCAACCAATCAAATTGCTTATCTCTGTTTACCGTAAGCAGAAAATGCTCAATTTCGAACTCCATCAAGGCATTGACCTAATAAACACATACACCAAGTTTGAACATTCTAGCTCAATTAGGAAGAGAGTTATTGTGACGGACAGACAGACGGACGAATTTTAATAGTCCCCCAACTTTCTTCGAAAGGCGGGGGACAATTACAATTCGTAAGGTCTTCAGTTATAGACTACATACCTGAAAGCAGGGTTCTCAATTGGGTAAAATGGTCGCATGTCTTTGATTATAATATTTAACGACTGACTTGGTAATAGCTGAGGCTTTCTTTTTGGGTAAACGTTTCTGTTTCACTTTTGTTCATGCCTTCATGGTGTCTTGGGAACATGCGAGAAAGGAAACTGGTAATAAATACATGCACAATTATTAATTTTTTGTATTAAATTATCTCATTGTGGATGGGAATATACTGACCACCAATAAAGATCGTCAATTTTGTATTTCTACTCTTTATCTGAATAAACAAACAATGGAATCTCGACATTCGTTTCCTGGTAGTTATACAGTAAATATTGGTAGATAATAGTGTAGAAATCGTAAGAAAATCTGGGCGGCAATGCACACCGGTGTGAGCTGACTCCTACAAATGCGCATGCGCTAAACAGTAATCCCACAGCCAGAACCATCTCACACTGTCCAGCTTAGTTTCAGGAGAGGTCACAAACTAACCTGCGATAAGCATATTTGTTGCCCCTCTCCGAGGTGACCAACTCTACCTACAGACAGCCTGTGGCTTTATTGTTTTATTAGGGCAAAAATGGAAGCCAAACCTTTTGACTTTTGCCGGACATTGTAGCAGACGATAACTGTGTACCACGCGCGACTTACCCATGATCGAGGTCGTGTATAGCTATATAGTTAACTAAACTACGTATAATGTGTGATTTGACTATCACAAATGCACTGGGTAAGTCGAGAAATTTGAAATCACGCGAAGAAGAAAAAAGCCTGTTTCGTTATTGAAGCGGTAATTTCATATTTTTAAGTTATATTTTTAAAATATATTAAAATAAAGCCTTTCGTTGTCCTTCCTAACTGAAAAACATAGTTCTAAAACGATACGGCCCTATGCGATAATATGCAAAAATACTTGTATTTATCGACTGGATAATCATGACTATCTTCCCTTTAAATACGTATTTTATAAGCAATTCATTTGCGCACAATATATTGCTTCGTTTTACTAACGTTTTAGACATACAAGCGTTGGCATAACGTTTTATATTATAAAGAAAAACAGTTCTAAGGGTATATAATCTAAAAAAAACAATACAAAATAAGTAAATAATTAACTAAAGAAAAAGACAATAATATACACGAACGAAACATTAAAATATATCTGTTATTATTCTTGCCTATTAAATAATTGTTTATTTTCTATAGTATATAATATATCAGAAGGTTTTGCGTATATACGGCCTGGGTATATATATATGCTATATATTATAAACAATAAGTATATATCACAATAAAGCATACTTACCTGTACGGGAGTTACCTATATCATACAAACGGTCTCCCGGGGTTAGGCTACTCCATTGCACTCTGGAATAGTCGAATTCTTCGGGCACCTCTAAAGTTGGTGAACCGGGTACATAATTTCTTAGTGTAGGGGACTGCGTTCGCGCTCTCCCCGTAAAAATCAAATGAAAATTAGTTACCACATTTATGTCAAGGAACACACTATGAGTGGTTCCTGAGAAATTTGGTGAGCCGGGTACATAATTTTCTAGTGTAGGGCACTGCGTTCGCCTCCTTCTCAAAATTAAAATTAAAAAAAACAATTGCTATAAGATACATACATCCTGATGTATTAAACATTTTAGAGGAAGCCTGTGCCCTTGACCCTCGAACCAACAAGGCCTGTATTTTAGTAACATTTGAAAGAGGTTTCGTGAAATATGTGCCACATTTAAATCAAGAACACGTAATTTTTTTTTTGTATGGGTGAAGCGGTGTGACACGAACACACAGTTATTTGGTATTGGAATAAAAGGACACTCATCACACTGGATTTGTGGCATATATTTCTAATGTTGATTGTTGTTTTTAATCAGTTCTTTTTGTGTAACTGGAGAAAGCATAGAACTAGTCGCATTCACATAATCTTTATCCACATCGAATAAAAACTGTCTTTTTGGCAAAGGGGGGGGGGGTCAGCAGTAGGATGTTCCTGAAATGATTAATCATTAAAACAACCTCGGATTAATTAAGATGATAGATGGATATGACAATCAGGTACTTCGGGCAGCCTTGAAGGGTACTGAATAGCTACAATCTCTACTTTTAACTGCTAATAAACATTGTAATAAACTTGCCTCTTCTAAATTCAAATTGTCTGGTTAATCATTTCACGAAATCTCTCAAATGTATCTCAAATACAGGCTTTGTTGGTTCGAAGGTCAAGAACACAGGCTTCCCTCCAAAAAGTTTAATACATCAGGATGTGTGTATTTTATGGCAAGATTATCACGCACAGCACTTCTTAAATTATGAAAAATAAGTAAGTATGCTAGTCATAGTCCATGCATTGTGGAATTTATAACATGAACTTTTCATGTATACCCCATTTCAGCAGAGGGGATTTTATCTCAAAACCTACATAATATGCTCCAGTGTGACTTCCCTGAAACGTCTCAGTTTGTGATATTGTTGAGTGTGGTTCTCGATTAGGCATAGAATGGAAGTTACTGTCAAGTAAAATCTGCAACTCTTGGTGTCCACACACCACTTGTTAATGCTACTGATGTTATGTGTTTTAATTCGCTTCTTAAAGAAGTTTGTTCTCTTTCCTAAAGTTCAGGTATAATCTTTTCACTACTAGTTTTTCTACTGGGAAGTTGATATCTAGGTTCCATTGAAAACAACATATTTCCTGAAATTAATTATAAATACTCATTCCATGCAAGAATCACAATTTGAACGATACTTGATTTGAAACACAATACAACCCCAAAACAATTAAACAAAACATATGTGTAGCCTACATCAAATACAAAATCAATTTTCAACACCTAAAGTGAAAAGTAAATGAAAACAACACTTGACTTAAACTAATTACATTTCGTAAGGTCTTCAGTTATAGACTACATACCTGAAAGCAGGGTTCTCAATTGGGCAAAATGGTGGCATGTCTTTGATTATAATATTTAACGATTGACTTGGTAATAGCTGAGGCTTTTTTGGGGGGTAAACGTTTTTGTATGACTTTTGTTCATGCCTTCATGGTGTCTTGGGAACATGCAAGAAGGGAAACTGGTAATAACTAAGTGCTCAATTATTAAATGTTTGTATCAAATTATCTCATTGCGGATGGGAATATGCTGACTAACAATAAAGATCGTCAATTTTGTATTTCTACTTTTTATCTGAATAAACAAACAATGGAATCTCGACATTCGTTTCCTGGTAGTTATACTGTAAATATTGGTAGATAATAGTGTAGAAATCGTAAGAAAATCTGGGCGGCAATGCACACCGGTGTGAGCTGACTCCTACAAATGCGCATGCGCTAAACAGTAATCCCACAGCCACAACCATCTCACACTATCACACTGTCCAGCTTTATTTCAGGAGAGGTCACAAACTAACCTGCGATAAGCATATTTGTTGCCACTCTCCGGGGTTGTCAACTCTACCTACAGACAGCCTGTGGCTTTATTGTTTTATTAGGGCGAAAATGAAGCCAAACCTTTTGACTTGTGCCGGACATTGTAGCAGACGATAACTGTGTAGCACGCGCGACTTACCCAAGATCGAGGTCGTGTAGCTATATCGTTAACTAAACTACGTAAATGTGTGATTTGACTATCAAAAATGCACTGGGTAAGTCAAGAAACTTGAAATCACGCGAAGAAGAAAAAAGGCCTGTTTCGTTATTGAAGCGGTAATTTCATATTTTTAAGTTATATTTTTAAAATATATTAAAATAAAGCCTTTCGTTGTCTTTCTTAACTGAAAACACAGTTCTACAACGATACCGCCCTATGCGATATTATGCAAAAAATACTTGTATTTATCGACTGGATAATCATGACTATCTTCGCTTTAAATACGTACTCTATAAGCAATTCATTTGCGCATTGCAACTCTGTTGAAATATATGGACTAATATATTGCTTCGTTTTACTCACGTTTTATACATATAAGCGTTGGCATAACGTTTTATATAATAAAGAAAAACAGTTTTAAGGGTATATAATCTTAAAAAAAACAATACTAAATAAGCAAATATTCAACTAAAGAAAATGACAATAATCTAGACGAACTAAACATTAAAATGTGTCTGTTATTATTCTTGTCTATTAAATAATTGTTGATTTTATATAGTATATAATATATCAGAAGGTTTTGCGTATATACGGCCTGGATATATATCGATATGTATTATAGATAATAAATATATATCACTGTGCGACATACTTACCTGTACGGGAGTTACCGAAATCATACAAACGGTCTCCCGGGGTTAGACTACTCCACTGCACTCTGGAATAGTCGAACTCTTCGGGCACCTCTTAAGTTGGTGAGCCGGGTACATAATTTCTTAGTGTAGGGGACTGCGTACGCGCTCTCCCCTTCAAATTCAAATGAAAAATAGTTTCCACATTTAAGTCAAGGAATACAGTGTGGGTGTTTCATTGTGCTCGCTAACTAAGTGGGGGGGGACGCCTTGTCGGGTTCGCGTAAAAGGTCGTGCACGTAAAAGGTCGCTTGGCAGTTGGAATTTGATATAAGTGTAGGTATTGGTACCAAGGCCCGAGCACAATAGCCCTCATAGTGCTCCGGCGTGATTTCCCCTTGTCAGTGATGCAGAAGGAGGGCCTGACAAGGTCAGCTGCCTAGTCGTTCGGCTGGGTCGAAAACCCGAGGTCCCCATGTACACATTGGAGTGCACGTAAAAGATCCCTTGGCAGTTGGAATTCGATATAAGAGTAGGCAGGCCGTAGCGCCGCTCCCCCGGCAAAATTTCCCTCATAGCACACTGTATGCCCGTCTTCCATTAGCCCAGGTTAGGTGCAAAAGAGTAGGGCGTTAAACCCCATATCATTTCATCAAAAGACAAGTGGGGGGACATAATTTGAAATCTAATTCATTTCAGTTGTTGGGATAACTACATTACATAAATAGTGAGTTGCAATACAAAACGCACCACCCAATCGACTAGAAGTTCTCGTGAGACATTTTGGAAATGGAATGGAATTTTTGGCATGATTTTACGCTGAAGATTCTGTTAGTTGCAGTATTGTGTTAAAACATGCATTAAATCCTATTTCGTTCATTCCTTCTATTGTCAAGGATTTAAAGCAACTTTTTGGATCTAGTAATATTGTTTGAGTTAAGTTCTCAATCATCAATATCATAAACGTGTTCGTTCGCTTCGTAATGGCCTTGACTTTAATAGAAACGCCGAGCGACTTGCTGTCAAATATGATTTAATCAGGAGCACTAGAATTAAATCTAAACCAAAGAATTAAATGCTATATCGTGCGCGTAAGAAAGGGTTGGATGATAAATAAAATCCCCTCGTCTATTTTGATATAACAAAATACCAACTCTCGTCGATAAAGTACATGTAAATTCAAATTCAAATGTCACCAAAAACAAAGAAACAACAACAGTTTATCTAAAAGTAATTAAGTAAAAAATTCAAAAAACACGAGAAAAAAAAGTTATTTTGACGAATAAATATGCAACGTTTACTATAAAAAACTGTAAAATTGCCAATAAACGCTGCAGTGTAAATTACCTTTCCTGGTATATTTTATGTGGAGTAAACGGAAAAATTGTAGACAATTTCAATTTGTTTTGATTAGGTTGGCTCCACGTATGGTCAAAGTGTAAGGCAGAGGGGAAGCTGGATCATCGTTTCTAAATGTATGTTGTAGATTGTTCTCCATTGACAGCAATCAAATTGCTATCTGGGTACGCTTTCAATTTCCGTTTACGACTGTCGGTATAAATCTAGCTGATTAAAGCAGTAAATGCTTATTGATTGATAATTAGGGACACAATACGAAGGTCATGGTATATACATGTAGAGGTCGTGGAATATGTTGTTTTACATCTTTATTAATAATACCATATCATTTTTATAATTCAGCGAATTTTGTAAAATTTAAAATAACACGAGATCTCGAGTTCTTATATTTGTAGTTCAGCTCTGAACGTCGGTCTCATTACACCCAAACTGAACTTTCAGGGACTGCCCCATTCAATCAATGTCGAAAATAATTGGAGCCCCAGTCAATTTTACTGGGCAACTTTTCACTGCTAAACGATGGGGTGTCAATCCATGTGGACGCATGTACAATGTAAACGAACGTCTTAGTAAGAAAATAAGACCTTGCTTACTTCGCTAGTCAGTATGAGCGACACAACACGCTGTTAAAAATACGTCCCTATCAAGTTATATTTTCGCCGCCATGACACTCTAACTGTAGGTAACGTCCACATTCAGGAATGTCGGTCATATAAGACGAAATGTACAGGCTTTACATTGTACAGGCTTTCACACGGATTGACACCCCGTCGTTTAGCAGTGAAAAGTTGTCCAGTAAAATTGACTGTTCTCCAATTTTTTGCAGCATTGATTGAATGGGACAGTCCCTGAACGTTCAGGTTGAGTGTAATGAGACCGACGTTCAGAGTTGAACTATTATATTCGTTAACAATGGAAAATCTATATCAGGTTGACATGCACCTAAAATAACCTTTGACAGTTGGACTTCGATGAGGAGTAGGCTGCAACGCCGATGTGTGAGCAAAATTGCAATTATAGCAAATATTTGCGCATCTTCATTGGTCTGATTGGTGCGGAAATGTACGACGTTAAACCCCATTCCATTTATGTAACATGTTTGACTTTTGTTAACGGGACAGTCATTGTGATGTCATGAATGGTCTAAATAAAGCTCCTGCTAATAACTTGTTCTTTTAGGTAGTTCATCATCACAACTAATAAATAGATATACTTTTTAGGTGAACATTTATACAAGATTAAACAAGGCTTGTTGTAACTGGACATAAGCCGAACAGTAGGACGTAAGCTGTCTATGGTAAGTCTTCATTCTTCCCGTTTGCAAGGCATTTTTCTTGATGTTGTCGTCTAGAAACGAAAAGGAGTGTATACATTCTTACTTGCACGCAAATGTGTGCATGGGACCTCTGTTTTTCGTCCCATCCGAAAGAGTAGACAGAGGTCCTTGTTGGGCCCTCTGTCCTGCATCTTATAGATCAAGAAATGTCACGTACATGATATTGAAGTCAATGAGGAGGGAATTATTGGTCTCAGTCCATATTCACCTGATCACAAGAACCTGATGATCGCGTCGACGCAGATTCAATTTCATAGTAATTTTGTCATTTATTGAAACCATTTAACAATTTTAGATAAGTTTGAAATAAATTTACGAAAGTGTTGTATTATGTTTGATTGGATATATTCAATTATGTTGCCCACCACGTCTATAGTTAGTGGCTGTTAACGTGTATCTACCTCCTCTGGCGATCACAATTATGATTGTGCGTAGACGATATCCTTTTCCACCAACAACTATGATAATTGTTATCGGCGACTTCCTATTTTATACTAATGGTTTACCGGGCAGCGTTCGATAGTGCGCATGTTTTGTGTTATACCAGTGTATTTCAATTGCGAACGAGTTGTAAAGGTACCCTGCCTATCTCAGTATAAAATGTCAGATGGAAGTTGGTTCTTGTAAATATTGATGCCTGGATTACAGATACCAGAGGCCAGGCTATTAAATTCCTACCCAATATAACCAACTTGTTAAAGTCTTTATTAATGAAAACACCTACACTAAATAAAATATTTCATAAACCAAACTTGAAAATAAGGCTTTACACTGGCTTGCGTGCTAAATTTTCAGCCGACCAAAAGTGTAAATCCTTAAAATATTAAGTTTTCGCAAATATGGTACCTGGTGGATTCATAGCAGACTTCATATACAATTGTCTTTTCATGCCTGTGGTGGACCTACTGAACACTACCTTGGTTTTATTATTCAACAGTAAGTACAGATAATTGTAGTAACATGATAATCAACTTTGATGTTAAAGAATGTCACAGTGTACGTCTGGACCTTCCCGATTAATTATCAGATTTAATCTTTACTTCGCAGACTTCACTTAACGTTACGCTAATCCTTTAAATCAGTTCCAAAAATGTCTTTTTTAAATTACAGTCACTGGTTTCTACATTTAAACAAGGGTGTATTTCAAGTCCGTTGCTAAATATTTTATCGTGCTGAGAGTCTATATAAAAAATAGAATTTCACATTCCGCAAGGTACACAGACTAATTTTTCAGTAGAATAACAATACCGCGAGTAATTACTTCTATTCCTAAATACAGAAGGCCCACGCAACGGATAAATAAAAACCGATCACCAAAACCACGGACAAGAAACAACAGACTATATATCCGATCAAGTTGATGGATCCTGGGGCAAACCGCAAGTGTCTGCAGTGATACAGACTTCACTCAAATTGAAAAAATAAATTAACGGTAACAATTTGAAGGTCCAGGCGGGGAAGGATTGTGTGTATAGTAATCATGCAGTCTGTTGTTCTTATTAATAAGATGAACATTTATAACTTATTTGTAAGGAGTTCATAACAGTGGGACGTTAAATCATTTCTTCATTTCTGTAAGAGGTTTTTGACACCTTATGACTACTTTGGACTCGGAAAGATCTTACATAACATAACTAAAATAATTTACAGTATGGAGATTTGCTTCGTTGCAAATTAGACCAACAATCGGATTAATACCTTTGACAACGATATCATGTTATAACATTCATCATCTATAATATATGCTAACATTCGTTAGTTCGTATCTA
Source organism: Patella caerulea (assembly GCA_036850965.1). Lineage (NCBI taxonomy): Eukaryota > Metazoa > Mollusca > Gastropoda > Patellidae > Patella > Patella caerulea. The sequence goes on from JAZGQO010000011.1 coordinate 24,688,613, forward strand.
TGGTGATATCGTAGACAAATATATATTACCAATTACAGGCGCGCTTAGATCTATTTCTTAAGGAGAACCCTGGGCATAACCCTTACTGCAAACCCAATATTCTGTAAACAGTCGCGTCCCTTAACCTTATTTGCGTATCTGCGATCTCAACAAAATCTGCAAGCCGCCCAAAGAAATAGACCTAGCCGTACCTAGTGAACCTGGAACCGACCATGATGACACCGCAGAGATCCTGGAATATTTATTTCATATGACAAATGTGTCAATCGTTAAGCAGTAGTCCAAATCCAAAGTTTCGTGTTCATTTTTGCAAAAAGCATCCTGTCAAGAAGAAGGGTAACAGCAAAATCTACAAGGCAATCACATGTATGGAACAAGTTCCTGATCCAAATTAATAATCTAGATAACATGACTATACATAACGTTTATACGTGACAATCTGGACTACCAATATACTTACGTCGATGCAAACGCAATTTTTATAAGTCCATATTTTAATGTGGACGTGTATTTTCGTCGCCCTTGTTCGTCCGTCCGTCCACAATTGTTTGTGAACAGTCTACAGGTCACAATTTTTACCCGATTTCAATGAAACTTAAAATATAGATTTATCACCCTAAGACCTCGGTTCCTTTCGATATTGGTATGTATCGGACTGTAACTTCATGGGTTATGGCCCTTGATTGTACGAAAAATCACGTTTTCTAGCTTGTGAACAGTGTAGAGGTCACAATTTTGAACCAATTTGGATGAAACTTGAAATCCATGATATTTGCGCCAATCGGATCGTAACTTCCTGAAAATCGCCCTTTTAGCTTGTGGTCCCTCTGGAGGTTAAAATTGTTATCGGATTTAATACCGTTTGATTATATCACCGTTATATGGTTATGGAGGTTGAGTTCAAATTTCATGAAAATCAGACCAAAATTGACGGACAAAATGGCCGCCGTTTGTTCGCGAATATTGTTAAAATATGTTATATCAAAGTTATGGACGTTATAGAGGTCACAATTTTGAACCGATTTTGATGACACTTGACATGTATGTTTATAACCCAAAGACCATGGTTCCTTTCGATGTTTGCGCCCATCTGATCGTAACTTCCTGAATTATGTCCCCTGATTGTCCGAAAAATCGCTTTTGTTAGCTTGTGGTCCCTCTGGAGGTCAAAATTATTATCCGATTTAAAAAACCGTTTGATTATATCACCGTTACATGGTAATGAAGAGGGAATTTGAATTTCGTAAAAATCGGACCATAATTGACGGATAAAATGGCCGCCGTTTGTACGCGAATAGTGTGAAAATATGTTATATCAAGGTTGTGGACCCTATAGAGGTCACAATTTTGAACTGACTTTAATGAAACTTGAAATACATGTTTATAACCTAAAGATCTTGGTTCCATTGCATATTTGCGCATATCGGATCGCAACTTCGTGAATTATGGCCCCTGAGTGTACTAAAAATCACCCTTTTTAGCTTGCGGTCCCTCTGGAGGTCACAATTATTATCTGATTTAAAAAAAAAAAACGTTTGATTATATCAAGTTACACCGTAGTTATAGGTGAGTTTGAATTATGTTTTTCTGATGATTACTTATAATGCAACAACTCTTGTTGACTGTCCGGACGATTTAGCTGCTGTGTGGGCATATGTTTCGTTGCCTGGCAACCTATTTTTAATGTTTACATAGACGACACTGTTGAATTTCGAATTATAAGAGCAACGTTGCACCGCACTTTATAAAATACATTTAAAACGTGTTTGTACAGAGTGAAATCTGTTAATATATTCGCTTTAAAAGACACGAATAAGCACGTGAAGTAAACATCTGTAAGGTCAATATGTGAATAATGGTTGAAAAATTGAGTACACTATAGCCAATAGTGTTTAAAGGAGCTAAATCGTTAACATTTGGGACTTAGAAAATGACAGAAGTGGGTCGCAATGCATATAATACTGTAATATTAATGTATATAAACTTGTTTACATTCAATGGTTTCCGTTTTTACTCTAATTTCAAATGAGTTATGGTCCGCGAAATAAGCCAGTAGTCCCAATCGAATGGTGGTCTAGAGTGCCGCGCTTCGACCTCTAGCTGGCCGGTCACCTCTGGCTTGCGGCTGTGGTTTCGAGCCCCGGTGTGAGCGTATGTGGGTGGCATGGATGCGCCTTCTCAACCTCGTGGGTTTCCCCCGGGCACTCCGTTTTCCCCCCAATGCTAAAGACCCCTACGCGCAAGCGAATTCTTGAACCATATGATAGTCCCGAAATGACCTAGTTTGTGTTGAGTGGACGTTAAACCCCATTTCTCTCTCTCCCAATCGAATGCCAATTTCTAGCGTCTGGTTATTCCAGTCTACATACACCGTTTGATTTAGTGCAATGTGTTTAGCCTCGTTTCCCCAAGTCTCTTGTTAGAAATTGGGCTGAAGCACATTATGGTACACGATTCGTGTACCAATGGTAAAATTTTGTCTTAAATATTGGATATCATAAGCCCATCATTTTCCGGTTAGATCACAGACGCAGTGTTGATTTAAAATGATAAATAATTCGTGTTTTCATTGAAGGTTTTGGATGATATTCAGTTTGAGACTAAGCTACTTTAATTATTTCTTAGTGATTTCAACCTTTTTTGTTTTCTCTGACTCATCTCACTGCTAAAGATTGTACTGTATTACTACCGCTGATCGTTACTTGCATTTTTCACGGCCTAGTCTACGCAGATAATATATGCTTATGTCGAAATATCAACTGTAAACATTCTCTTGACTTACATTAAATTGCAAAAATCCCTCTGATGACAATATCAGCTTTAACAATGGGCAAACTTTTTTTCTTTGGGGGAGGGGGGGACGAATGGTTAGCGTGCTGTATCATACGGTCTGCCATTGAGTCAACTGGGGTGTGGCAAGGAGTGGAGTCGCTAATCAAACTTCGTGGTTTTTCTCCGGGCACTTCGCCCCCCCCCCAACTGCTAGAGACCACTACGCGCAAGCGAATTATTGGAATAAAATTGAACTATATGTTAGTCCAGAAATGACCTAGTTAGTGTCGAGTGGACGTTAAATCCCATCTCTCTCTCTCTCTTTGAGTTATCCTGGATTAACTAAAACTAAACCTGTGCATCTTTTCCAAACGTCATACTCATCTAATATGAACTTCTCCGCTGTGAATGTGCCAAACTTTTTGCATGATTTTGTGTGACTGCGTATCTCATACATTATTGTGTGTCTTGATAATCTTTCGGCAGCCATACTTTTAAAACAACATTCCTTTAATATTGGCCTTGACATTTTGTAAATGAAATTAAGAAACTTTTGGTCGATGTTGAATTCAATGGCATAAGATTCAAACGACCTATTTACAAACAAACGCAAAAAAATAAAACACCGCTCACACTATCATAAATAACACTATATGAGGCCGCGAAACACATGTTTTTCCATGGTCTGTGATCCATAACAAACTCTAGTCGATACACTTATAACATTCTGATATGTACCTAAAATTTATGATGTATTATGCTGAATATTTACAATGCACAAACAACCTCTTTTGAACATGTGTAAGACGTATGCACAACATGTGCACAATTCGCCTGAAGTCATATTCCTCTTCACAGATAAAGTACCGATTCATCTTGACGCTTGAGAAATATCAATGCACTCTCAATAAATTATGTTACTTCAGAACAGACGTTTCCATGTCTTAAAAAGAGCAACTGAAGTGCTTTTCATGAAGTCCGCCAGGTACATCACAGAGGATGTGTTCTTGAAATTAGGATTTTTTATGGACAGCACATATTTCGTCTTAGATCCCAAAGAATTTTCGTAATATTTTTATCAATATCATACTATTCGATTGTTTAATCTTGTTGGAAATTGTTAAATCCAACGGCTTAACTCCAGGCTACAACCATCACGTAACCATAAAATACATGCCCGAAAAAATTTGTTCGTTCGTTAAAAAAGGGTCGCATTGCACCATAACCATAAAACCATACTTTAGTTTAGCGCACTAATGTCCAAAGTTCCAACCTTGTTGGTTCAAAGAAGTGAAGGGATTCCTTGTGTTGAAGGGACTATCCCGATAAGAACAGGGTCTCAAAAATTAAAGTCCGAGTATTTATGAAATTTATGGATTAAAATATAGCGGGTGGTGTATTTACCGTGTCTCAAATCTTCAGCTCAAAATATTGAGTTGTTTGGACGTGGACGTCAACACTGCTTATCTGGACACGTAACCCTTTTAAGATTTCAGGTTAATATTTCTTTGGGTGACCTGATAATCGATTCCCTTTAGTTTAGAGAGAGAGAGAGAGAGAAATGGGGTTTAACGTCCACTCAACACAAACTAGGTCATTTCGGGACTAACATATGGTTCAATTTTATTTCAATAATTCGCTTGCGCGTAGGGGTCTTTAGCAGTGGGAGGAAACCGGAGTGCCCGGAGGAAACCCACGAAGTACCATTAGTTTAGCCTTTAGTTTAGCCTAATAGTTAATGAAGCAATGTGTTCCGCTTTCATTGTTTTTTTATTTTCAGCCTAATAGTAACCGAAGCAGTGTGTTCCTCTTTCAATGGTTATATGTTTAGCCTAATAATAATAATGGCCGAATAATTGTGTTGCTTGATTAAACGATATTCGCACTGTATAATTAAGTATAAAACACATTCCCTATTTCAGCTTATGAATGACCGAAGTAATGTGTTCGTTGCCTAAAAGAGATTCGCATTGCACAAACGTCTACTATACTTTAGCGAAATAATGATCACATTACAGTGTTTGGTGGTTTAATGGGGGTCACGGTGGCTAAGTGGGTACGAAACTGGATGGCTAGCCGGGAGGTCGGAAGTTCCATCACTGCATTGGTCGAGAAAGGTCATCCAGATTTTCCGGTGTGGTTCCCTCTTGTCAGTGATGCAGGGCCTAACAAGGACAGCTGTCTAGTCGTTCGGATGCACAGTAAAGATTCCTTGGCAGTTGGTAATCGCTCATAGTACACTGTAAAGCACATGCCCGTCTTCATTAGCCCAGTTCGAAGTAGAACAGTAGGGCGTTAAACCACATTTCATTTCATTTTTGGGTTAAAATCATAAAACGCATACTATAAACCTTTAATGAAATAATCAAGGGCTAGGATATAAATAGTGCACAAGTCTGTAAGACTGTACATTTACAATTGTCTAATTTCAACATGAAAGTCGTTAATCAAGTATGCCTCCTGGCCCAATGGGGCAACGCGCCTTATTAATTATGGCCCATATTATTTACAAACCTTCATAATATAGTCTAACAGTTCCTAATCAAAGTATTATATTCTGTTTTCAAAACTGACCAGAGATATAGTTAGTTCATCACTGTATTAAGAAATCCCTCATGTTCAGCTGACATTTCCAGATTGGAATGGTTGGAGGGAAAACTTGGCCTTGTATTGATTTGAGTCATAGAATCGCTATTAAGACTCGGGTAGCGGTTTTATAATTATCGTTTCAACTACCGCCCAATTCCCCTGGCACATTGAACCAATGCTCCCAGCATTCCACTCATTTGTTTTACCTGTCTACTGCCGGTAACCCTAGTGACACGGGCTACTGCAGACGCCAATTGTTTTAAAGCTTCTACAAGTCTCCGTCATGTTGTTTTGACATTTTATGACAGATCTTGAGGATTTTACTCACAACACCATTATAATTGCTATAAAGCAATCATTATCCCCTTTTAGAGACGCAGACCGTGAGCAGTCGAACACAACCAAGGTTCAAGAGAGGTGAGCCAAGGCAGAAAGAATATCGATTGTGGAAATTATAAGATATTATATTAAAATTAATTTTATCTGCGAATTCTTAAATACATTCATCACCGATAATACGCACTGAAGACGTTCACCACAGAATAAAAGATAAGAACACCCCCCTATCTCAATCAAGTCGATAAGAAACAATTTAATCGAGGTTGAGAAGTAAAATTAAAATTTTATGTTATCGTGGTTTTTAAGATCCATGTTAGCTACGAGGTGTTACAGTCATGAATATTAAATGATAGGAATCATTAGATGCTCGCAGATTGCAGTCAGTTTTATCATATAAGGTTCTTTTTAAATCACACATTTTAACCCTCAACCATATCATCAACACATGGTGTCTTTTTCATTTCTCGACAACAATGTAATTACCGGAAACTTCTTTTTGTTTTTACCAAGAGGCAGGCTTTATGTAAAACATAATTAATGATTTTAACGATGTCATAAAAAAAATTCTATTCTGATCCAACTGCAGCTTTGACTATATAATTAACACTGCATGCGACGTGTTTGTAAAAGACATTTTCCTCGCTTGAATTGCCCAATTCCGTTAATAAAGTAATTATGTCACTGGCAAGTTGTGTTTTATTAATTATCATGTCATCCTGCTTCTACTGTCTCCCCTAAAAGTCAACAACAGAACTGAATACGAAATGACGACTGCCAAAAAACCAGTTAGATTTTTGCAGAACTTTTTTTCAGATTAGGTTTCACTTTCATATCCTTTCGGAAAATGAAATTTGATTAAATTAAATATTTGTTGGAGATAGTGGCCAACATAGTCGTTCGTGATTTGATGTAGTAGTGCATATTGATTTATGGATAAAATGATAACGAAATTAGGCCGATTATTTCAAGGGTGGAATCTGGTCTCTGGTAATTACCAGTTGCCATAAAAGCCATCAATTTGGACACCTAGTATCACGGTAGACGTTTAAATGACGAACAGACTTTACACGGTGTGGAGAGGAGGGGGATAATCTAATAGACGCGTAGCTGGTGCTAGCAGAAGTCAATGCTCCTCATCTTAATCAAAACAGTGCTCTATTCCCAGTCTTCTTTCTATCGTAGTCCTTCGGTAGTCATCACTTCGTTTACGGTGCCATTTTTTCACTCTGTTTCACGCAAATTGAATTTGCAAATCTCCAGCATTGTGTGAAGATAACGAAGCGAGTAATTGTAGAAATAGGATTATCACTTGATATTGATGTGTCTAGTTTAATACTATTGTAGTAGGCTTCTCCGGTTTCACGTCTTAAATACGATCAATCTACGTTTGTTTAAGGTTTATTGCTAGAAGTCGGAGACGGCATAGAAGCAACGGCTAAGCTTCTCAATTTTATACAGAACGATACAATATAGTTTATTTTAAACAATCTGTAACCCATGTATTACATTGGTTAGAGAAAAGAGTTCTTTTGTCTGCCCCCCAGTCTTGGATTCTATGTGTTATCTTACAATTATGCATTAATTTGACTGTTTGGTGCGTTTGCCTATATCCATAGACAGTAATTGTAAGCAGAATCAGATCTGCGGTGATATTTTCCATAATGATTGCTTTCGCGCATGTGTGGCGAGATAATCCTTTAAAATGAGATTTTCGTTAGTACGTTGTAAATCGTCGAAGAGTATGCTGAAATGCCGCTGTCCTGGCGAAATTATCATAAGACAGTATTGTAACCATACGAATTAAAATTGACGCATTGCGTTCATTTTATCACTTATCAACCACTTATAATGCACATTATGTCGGGTGTTCCATCCCTGCATTAGCCGAGAAAGTTCATCCAGATTTTCCGGTGTGGTTTCAACGTGTCAGTGATGCAGAGCGGGGGACCTGACAAAGACAGCTATCTATTCGTTCCAGTGGTAGCGCAGCTGCCTGGGCAAAATGTCCCTAATAACCTACTGTATTGCGCATCACTGTCTTCATTAGCCCGGTTTAGGAGCAGAACAGAAGGACGTTAAACCCCATTTCATTTCCTTGCGATCATATATGTTGACGTGACATTAAACCACATTCCTGATCAAGTGCTTGCAACATTGAATCATGTAGGTCATAATTTAATTGAAAATTAAAACCCCAATACAAAATATTGATAATGTAAGATCTGTAGACAGACAGAACGTGTTGTGTATACATTTAAGAACAATTAACACTTATATTTACTGCTAACGGTGTTGAAATTAACATCTTTAAGCTATGAACCGGGCTTAGTTATCAATTATTTGTAGTTTTATATATTTTATTCACACCGTTGTCTTACTAAAGAGGGTGTATGACGACCTAGCGCCGTCGAATTGATCTTCGGTGACCCAGGAGGATTTATAATATAAGATTAATAGAAGAGTCTAATTATATTCACGGTGTTATTTCTCACTTGTCCAACAGATTTCAGCACTAATACTTCCAGAACTTGTCTAATAGACAAAGCGGGGCCAATATCTGGAAAAATACGAGCAGATAATCTGAAATGTAAAAGTGAACACACAAAAAATAAATGAGGTTTGACGTCGTCGCAGCACAAACTTTCGGAATTAAATATATGTTACATCATTGCTTAAAATACTCGCAGGGGTCGTTAGCAGTTGGAGGAATCGGAGGATCTGACGAACCCCACGTGGTAAGGCAGTCGATTCTACTGACATCGAAGCCTGGGATCAAAACTAAGCTACCTGAATCAAGCATATACTTTATGATATAAAGCGTTTTCGTTTGACCATTCAGCCACCTAATCCCCGACAAGAAACAAACATTAATGTAAGATATATATAACAGTCTGTACAGTCAACCATCAGGTCACACAAACATCTGTATTAATAAACGCCTTTATGACGAGGGTATACTGGTCAGATCATCCGACAAGTTTATTCCAATTATACTAATGGGATGCAGACCATGATTTATAGTTTTTCCTCAATTTGCCCTCTCAAAAGTGTCTGGATATTATGGATGCCACTCCAAGCCATTTTTCAGTATTATATACTATTCCAAAAAAGTAGGGGATATTTGATTTTGGGGGCATAATACTAAAATATGCAAAAGTCACTATAGAACCTAACAGAAGAAACATTTCCAGTTACATGTGACGCCCAAACGCACCAATAGCTACCGCATGGAATGCAGGTGATGCTTGGGGTCATCATGGGGGTCCAACCCAAGATTTGCACGACTCTGACTTTGAATGCTACAGTCATTGTAGCATTGAATTCCAGGCTGGAAACATCAGTTTAATTGTTTTAGTGACCAGAAAACAAATTTTGATAAGCGTCGGCTTACCCAAAATGAAAGGTTACGTGCCCTTGGCATGCTACAGATCGGCACGACACAGGCGGTTGTGGCGCGGACGATGAATGTTTCTCAGTCTGTCATAAGCAGGCTATGGTCCAGATACTGTGATACACAATCTGTACAGGACAGACCACGCTCGGGTCGACCAAGGGCGACAACTCAAGCCCAGGATCCATTTATCCGTCCAATGGCCTTGAGAAATCGTGTCATCACAGCAAATCAAATCAGCTCTCGTCTTCAAACAGACACTGGTGTGAGAGTGAGTGGCCAGACGATTCGGAATCGACTGCATCGGGGTCACCTTCGCGTCCGACGTCCTCGCGGGATCCCTTGTTTGAGAGATCATCACATTCAGGCAAGACGTCGTTGGTGTAGGGATCGTCAACACTGGGATAATCGACGCTGGAGCAGTGTGATGTTTTCATATGAGTCAAGGTTCACTGTTGATTTTTTGGACAGACGTAGGAGGGGGTGGCGTGGTTCTGTTATGGTGTGGGGAGGCATCACTGTTGCTGGAAGAACGGCTTTACATGTTGTTGCAGGGCGTGTTACAGACCAGTACTACCGGGACAACATCTTGGCAGTCCATGTTGTGCCGTTCGCACGACGTCATGGCCGCCGTTTCATCTTCCAGGATGACAACGCAAGATGTCACAGGGCCAGGATCGTTACAGGTTACCTCCAACAACTGAACATCACCACATTACCTTGGCCAACACTGAGTCCCGACTTCTCCCCCATCGAGCATGCCTGGGACATGCTTGGACAGAGGTTACGTCAACAACGTCCTGTCAATGTCCAAGAACTTGCTGCTGCGTTGCAACAGGAATGGGACGATTCCAAAATGACCTTAGATGTCTCATTAGGAGTATGCCACGTCGGATCAATGCTTGTTTGGCAAACAGAGGAGGATTTACCCGTTACTGACTTTGTTGTGATGCTGTGGTAACTTTGCTGTTTGACCCCGGGTATCATTTTACCCTTATAATGGTCAGTCTGTGCTTTACTTAATAGTCTAGCGATCATTTGGCATAAATCAATGAATGTGAACTTCATTTCATTTTGTCATTTGTTTCTTCGTCAGTTTCATTAGGTGACTTTAATAACACTTAAAAATCAAATATCCCCTACTTTTTTGAATAGTATATTTATGTATGGTTAAATGGTCATAGCTTATTAAGTATAACATGGTCGTTTATTTACTGACTATAAATGTGTGAAACATATTTAAGGCTTGGTAAATATTTTAATTGTCGAGATATTTGGAGATATTCATTTGGGGTGGGTCACCCTAATAATGTTATGGTGCAGCGTAATTCGAACATTTACCCTAATATCTTCTTCTAAAATATTATGTAATATGTGGCACCAGTTGTGCGAAGTTCATTTTACAATAATAGAGCAAAGTCGGATCTCCAGATCACAAGATTTCTAACCAAACATTAACTTGCTTCATAAAACAGAAAACGAATGTCAAATTGTCCAATAAACTTGTGACTCCCAATTTATTATAAATAACAGTAGTGTTTTAATTGAAGGGAGGCTACTAGTCGGTGAAATTAACACGTAAATCCGTAGCATGTTAAACACTACTTAAATGGAAGAAAGCCATAAGGAATCGAGCATTATAATTTAATTGGGTTTAAAGTAATATCTGTTGAGAGAATCATGGGATGGGTGGAAATTCCCATGATGACTGTTTAAGACGAACACGAGGCTATAAACAGGTCTTAAGTATCTGAAATAATTAAATTCCATGATTCAGAATCTGTGATTTTTTTCCAAGTTTCAAACAGAAGTGAAATGAAATAAAAGGAATTTTTTTGGTCACCAAGAAAGACGTGGAACCAGAAAGAAATTAAAGCTAATGACTTGTTATTACGATCTTTCTGGTCAGCGTCTTCATTTAAAATGCATCGTGATTGGATGTTTCGTCTTTCGACAAATTCTTTTTATGCTTTAGTAATGTCTTTTTATTGAGCTATCTTATTAGGCAATTTTCTATCTAGATGTAACACAAAGCTGAAAGCATTCTTTACAACTGAAAGTATTCTTATGGACAAGTTTTAATTTGATTCCTGCTGTTTGGTAGATTTATTGAATTTTTTGCAGCATAAAAACTCATAAATGTGCTGATTCAATTAGCCGTTTCCAACAAATTATTGATTTTCTGAAAGAAATGTATTCACACCATCATATATCATACTGTAGGTACACACCTTTAAGATGACTCAAACTTTGATGATGCCGCCAGACACCTTTATATCAATATGTGTATTCATTAGCTGCTTAAAAAAGAAACACAAACGAACAAGATATACCTAATTTTAAAAGGAAAACAGAAAATTCATTGGTCATCAATGTTTTTTTTTTAAACTAATATTAAAACGCAACACCCCACCTACCCAGATAACAAAACTGCACATTTTCGAAACGAAACGATACTTGAATTTAAAACGGAAATTCAATGGTCTAATTTTGACGTTTACTTTTGTAGTATTATTTATTTAGTCATTAATTCAACATTTAGAAAAGAAACGGTACTTTAATTCAAGAGGAAAACAATAAATCCATGGTCAAACAATTTAAATAGGATTATTAATGATTAAATTAGAATTACTTCGGAGGGGGTGGGGCTAGTAGTCTAGAGTGTCGCGCTTCGACCTTTAGCTGGCCGGTCACCTCTGGTTTGCGGCTGTCGTTTCGATCCCTGGCATGGAGATAGGGGCGCTTTCTCAACCTCGTGGGTTTCCTCGTGGCACTCCGGTTTCCCCCCGCTGCTAAAGACCCCTCCCTACGCGCAAGCGAATTGTTGAAATAAAATTAAACCAAATATTAGTCTCAAAATGACCTAGTTTGTGTCGAGTGGACGTTAAACCCCATTTCTCTCTTTCTCTCTCTCTCTCTCTCTTCTTTGAAGGCTTACTTCGCGCAATGCAATATTGCCTTCTAGCATAGAATATCTACTTCATTCGTATTTGTAATATTAAGTTTTAAATACATCTAACCCACACCATTTCAAGTACACGCTTCGAACTTGAGGAACATATGTAATGTGATATGTTATTGGTTATATACAGATACTAATTAAGAAGAAAAGAGTTTAAAAAACCAACAAAATAATGATTCGACTCTAATTGGGAAATGAAATAAGCCTCAGGAAAAGGAACAAAGCAAATCTGAGCTCTTATAGAAACAGATTTTTATGCTAGTTTAAATAAAGAAAATGGATCTATATACTATATTTTAATGAAAATACATTTATATTTTATATATTATTTAGAGTCTAACGGAAATCATTTCAAACCTACTTGAACATGCACAACATATCGTATTCGTGTCTTTCGTAATAAAAGTAATAATAATAATTTAGTGTTGTTTACGTCTTGATTAACTTAAATTTATACTGCTGTGGGTGGTATTCAATATATTTAGCGGTGATATTAAATTGTGTAGTGCAGATGTAACACACACATATCAATATCCCTTCATTAATTAAATGGTGTCTGCAATATCATTTCTAAGCTTTAACTTTCAGATTGCAGAAACATTTAGATTGAGACTAGTTATTCTCTTTACGTTGACTTTCATGCAAAATCTATAACATTTCTTGAGGTCGCTGTGGCTCAGTGAGTAAGACCTGGGGCTCCTGTGTTCGATCTTGACAGTTAGAATTCGAGTAGGTCGTAGTGCCGCCGTCAGGGCAACGTTACCCTGATAGCAGATCGCCATTATCCCAGTTGGTGCAGAACGTTTCAGTTTATGAGCTGGCCCGTCACCTCTGGGTTGCAGCTGTGGTTTCGAGCCCTGGTGTGAGCGTATGTGGCATGGAGATAGGGGCGCCTTCTCAACCTCGTGGGTTTCCTCCGGGCACTCCGGTTTCCTCCCACTGCTAAAGACCCCTACGCGCAAGCGAATTATTGAAATAAAAGTAAAAGTTATGTTAGACCCGAAATAACCTAGTTTGTGTTGAATGGACGCTAAACCCCATTTCTCTCTCTCTCTTTCAGTTTATGACATTTCTTGGCGTATAATAGTTTTTGAACCTCCAATCTTAGTCTGTATGGCCACAATGATCCCAGTATGTTGCAGTCATTTAATACAAATGTGGAAGTTGGTTGATAATCCTGTTGTTTGTATCTGCCTATTCAAATATATATAGAGAGAAATGGGGTTTAACGTCCACTCGACACAAACTAGGTCATTTTTGGACTAACATGGTTTCATTTTATTTCAATAATTCGCTTGCGCGTAGGGGTCTTTAGCAGTGGGAGGAAACCGGAGTGCCCAGAGGAAACCCACGAGGTTGAGAAGGCGCCCCTATCTCCATGCCACATACGATCACACCAGGGATCGAAACCACAGCCGCAAGCCAGAGGTGGCCGGCCTGCTAGAGATCGAAGCGCGGCACTCTAGACCACTAGGCCATCCCAACCCCCCCAAATATATATAGACTGTGGCGTTATTTATACGGCGATTTTCTTAATTCATTCAGTGCACCTAAAGATCGTGACTATTCAGTGAAACCTGGTAGACAATGCAAATTGAAACACGTCTTCGATTAAGGGCCTAAAGTCAACAAGGCGCAAAAAGTCGGTGGGAGGAATTGATCTACCGAAATAAGGGAAAGCAAATTACTAGTCTCATCCCATTCGCCTTAGATGGTTTATGACCTATTCGTTTCGTTAATTGTTTTTTCAAAGGTTCCTTAGAGCAATTTATTTTGCTAACAACGCTGCCACTAGTAATTGCTCAAGATCTACACTTCAAACAGTATGGGACAAATAGGTTCCAGTTCTAAAATACATGCTGTTTTAACTCCCGCTTCCACCGAGGGTGATGTCGCAGACAAATTGTCACATTTCCATTCTGTTATCTTAGCGCTGGGGTCTTTACTCTAAACTAGATGCGATCACACCTGGGATCGAAACGACAAACGTAAGCCAGTGGTGACCGACCGACTCGGCACTCTAGACCACTAGGTGCCCCTATCTCCAAGCCAGATATGATCACACCACGAATTAAAACAACAACAGCACGCCCGAGGTGATTGACCAACTAGAGGTCGGAGCCCGACACTCTAGACCACTAGGTCTTCCTCTGTGTTAAGACAACGTGTAAGTAGAAAAACAATGTCTTATATGGGTACTTGGCAAAATCTGGAAACCGCGAGTCGATTGGTCACATGACTAATGCAAAATGGAAAGACGCACAATACAGCACCTTTGGGCATACATCATCACTGTATTCATCTTTAAAATCTTTATTGATTGTAATCTTAACATTTTCTTTCACAAACTGATGTTAACATTTATTTCAGAAGTTCAAGTACATAACAAGAGTAATTGTTTTTTGTAGAAAATTCAACGATGACTTCAAATTAAATAATGTCGTAGGCTATAATTAAATGTGTGAAACCCTACACTACCTTTCTGTAACCGATTGTTCAAATAATACATACATTTTAATACGAATATATTCACTCAAAGAGATAAGCGTCACAGTTTGATATTCATATGGTGAGCAATAAGACGTTGATCAACCGATGACAATAGTCTTTCACAGCTGAGCGCTGATCAAGGGTTGCTCTCATCTGAAAAAGGTGTCTTAATCTTTGTAATATACGTATTGACGTCCAGTCTTGTTATTTTCTTGACCACAGACTGCCCTGGGCCATATCTTATATAGTACTGAAACACCCTGCCTCGTAAGCATCTATTTGTACTTCACCTCATGGGGGCACTCATATGGTAAATTGACCTCGGCTCCTGATGGGAAGAGAACTCTTGACAACCTCTCAATGTCAACTTATTATGAATGGTTTTAAAACCCACTGGTAATTAACGACAGCTTATTTCAGAGTTTTTAGAAAACTGATGTTTACGCTTTAGTTTGCCTTTCAGACATGAGAAAATCTGCTAACTATTTCGCGAGTTTCTGGCTACAGTTTTCTTGACATTGTACATCGAGTATAACAACATCTTTCGACTTGTACAAAGTGGAAAAGAGTCTGCAATGTTTGCATTCTAGCAAAAAGACCGACTCATAATTGTCGTGTGGAGCCGCCAAGGTGGCTTGATTGGTAAATAGACGTTCGAATGGGAAAAACACGAGGTCCACAATGCTGGAATTCGAAAGAAAGTGTAAGACACAGTGCCGCTGCCCGGGCACAATTTCTCTCTTAGTACACTGTATGACGTATGCCCGTCTTCATTAACTCATCAGACGAAGTAGGCCCATAGGGCGTTAAACCCTATTTCATTTAATTTAATAACTCTTGATTTATGAATATTATTAAAATAACCAGTCATAAGTTGTCGCGGCTTCTTTCTAGACCACCAATTAACATTTCTTAGCTGTCTAGGAGGTTCGAGTTCGAGTAGCTCGGACTATACACTCCATATACGCCACAATATATCCTGTTTCAATGGCATTTAATAATTGAACTGAGGGATACAGGTCACAATTTTATGTAATACAATTACTGCTTATTACTCAGCGACGTTTCGACTAGGCTTCTCTAGTCATAATCTTCTCTAGTCATATACAAGAAGTCACTTGTTAAGGGACTAACTTGTTGAAAAGAATTTACACTGCATAGTCCGAAGCCTTGGTTTCCCTTTAGAGGCACTGAACAGAGGGTTCGACAAGTAAAGAGCATCTTGTCTATGTCACATGAACGTTAAAGAACCCTTGGAACACGATGAAGAGTCGATGGGGAAACCACTGTCCGATCAAAAATTTCTCATTGCACACTGCATAGAGTTTGCTTGACTTTTGGTACCCGGTAAATGCAGAAAAGTAGGAGATCAACCCGATTTAATATGCCAAAGTTCAACACAGATTGTAAATATAATAGTAATTCATTATATTCAGGTATATCTAGAATTGTATTGCCGTATTTGATATACACATATTATGATTCAATATCATGTTTAAATACCGGTTTTTCATTTCATTGCTAATTGTGTTTCACTATGATAGACACTTGTTAATTCCATTCCAAAATGTAACAATATATCAGCGATACAGTTTCGATGAAAAGTGGGTTCATTAAGTAGTCGCATATTCTGTTTTACAAAGGTTTTGGTAAATAAATTCTGACTTGCATATATTGTAATGGCTACTGGGGTTGACATCATTTTGAATACTTCGACAGTATGGGCGGTATTTTTGAAACACAACCCAACAACTTGTGGGTTCTGAAATGGAAAGTCATGGGGTTTAGCATCCTACTTTATACGCTAACCGTGTATGAAGACGGCCACACGCCAGTCAGTATGCATTGAGGGACATTTTGGCCGGACAGCGGCTTTCCCAACTAACCTGTAGCTGTAAGGGTACACGGAAGGTGGGTTTGTCGTCCCATTCGCAAAAGAAGGGGAAACATGACAGAAAAAAATCCAGAGCCAACGCATTCATCAATGGACTTCCACTGGTGAGTTGCGCTGTATTCGCTTTTTTACCGTTGAACAGTTTTACCAACCTACGGTATGTTACTATTAATCAAAAAATGGACCTTGTGTATTGAAATTACGGGGGTCACATGCTACAAGAAGATTAATCACTTCTTATATTTGTTTCTGCAGATTTTTGGACACGAATATTAGATTTAAATTGTTGTAATTTTATTTTAGCTGTTCTTGTCAATATATTATGTGTCTTGTAAGAGTATCTGTACAGGGTGATATACGTGTACTATTTTTTCAACATTTTTCATCAATTTATTTTTCGTGTATTCGCATAAAAAATATCTTCGAAATATTTATCTCTACATAATATGCTAAAGATTGTTACTTAACGCATGTCAACTAAGATTTATGATTCTGGTAATTTAGGAGTATATCAGCTTTAACTAGTGTTTATTTGTTGTGCACAATGACAAACTTTCACAAGAAATGAAAGAAATTCGACATTTCTACTCTCTGGTGACATTACAACTGTCGTAATGATTACACCCAACAAACGCAAGCTTAACATGAATAAGATATGACTTTCGTTTTTTACTGATCAAGAATATTTGAATTACTTGTCAGTGGGATAAAACACGTGGTATTATTTTGAATTTGTGTGCTTTTAAAAATCTTTTACTAAGACATGCTATAACATGAAGTGGGATTATACTTTCAATTTCGTTAAGCTTACTTGTGTTAACTTTGCGTTCAGTTCCATTAGTGTTATGTAAGACTCGAAACCTCCTTTCATTTCATTCCAATAAAGGTTCGCCGATACCCTGTACAATAGTGTTGAGCGCTATTTATTTTCAGATTCTGTTATGAATGGTTTGGTGTATGTATAATCAGTAAGCAAATGAATAACATGAAGACTATTGCATTTAACATATTTTCTGCATTGCATTGTGAATTTTCATCCACCCCACTCCCTGTGCCATTGTCATCGGATGCATGTTTAACGCATCCTTCACACTTACCAAAACAGGTTAATTAGAATAAAAAAAAAGCAATTTACTTACTGAAAATACACAATTCCATTGTTTGAATCACAGTAGATTTCATTTACCCTCATATTCTCATAAACCATTGTTATATTGACCAAACGTACTAAACATAGGTGAATTAGACTTGATGGATAAGTATTTGGTCTCCGCGGATTCATTCAATTAAAGCAATTTCTGTGAACAGAGCATTTCATATTTTGATGCACGGTAGATGTGAATTCGGTCAACCCCTATGTTGAGTAACCTGTGCAGTCATATCTCGTTGTAGAGTTAAACATACATTATGGGAGAGCAAAAACTGACTTTTGTCGGTCTTCCTTTGAGCCTCAGATGTCATAGAAATTATAAATTAGATCTTTATTTAAACAACAAGCCCAAAATGAACACTGTAGACCCACGGATGGCTTGGATTGGGCTCGGATTTCGTCGACTGATTTAATCACTATGGCGTCGTGGGTGGGGTTTCTCCGTGACGTTGACGTCATCGTACTTCCCATAATGTATCTTTAATGTAATTCTTCACGACATATGGAAAAAAAAAATTACAATATGTGCCGCCATGATGTGTACAGATCCATTAATCTTTATTAATATATTTCGATTTGTTCAAATTATAAACAAGGGAAATATGCCAAATCGTTACATATAGATAATATAGAATGCATGTCGGGACTATGGTATATTTATATAAATTTATTTATACTGTTCACTGTAGACATCTAAATATCTCGAGGGAATTCAATAATCAAACGATTCAGAACTAAAACAAATAGTTTAATGTATGATTTAGCGTAGGCAATAATTCTCTTTAGACAAGGTTGTGAACAAGTATTACAAAATTAGATTAGGTTTCGACAGTAATTTACTGAGAAGACTTCAAATATGTATACCTCGGAAAACCTGCAAATTTTGCGTCTGTGTCCAGTACATTTTTGTTTTAAGTCAAATATTGTTTGCACCATGGGGTTGATTCAAGCACCCATTGAAATGAAACGAGTCTCGTAACAAGTGGTAGTCATTGACTAACTTTTACCCGCTACATTTTTTGTTGCAAACTGAGGTGTTAGAACTGGGTAAGAAGACAAAGTTCTGTTAACTGAACAATTGCTGAGGTTTTAAAACCAGATTAATTTAAGCGTTTAATATTGTATTAAATGAAATGGAATGAAATGAAATGGGGTTAAACGTACTACTCCTCTGCACCTAACCTGGGCTAATGGAAGGCGGGTATACAGTGTGCTATGAGGGAAATTTTGCCCTGGTCAGCGGCGCTACGGCCTATTCTTATATCAAATTCCAACTGCCGAGGGATCTTTTACGTGCACGCCAATGTGTACCCCTGACCTCGGTTTTTCCTCCCATCCGAACGACTAGACATCTGTCCTTGGTAGGCCCTCCGTTCTGCATCACTGACAAGGGGAAACCACGCCGGAAAATCGAGATGAACTTTCTCGGCCAATGCAGGGATCGAACACTCGACCTCCATGCTAGCGAGCCAGAACCTTATCCAAGTGATCCCCCTAATATTGTATTAAATGCAATATCAAACAATGCAATATGGGAAATGCAATATGAAACAACGTGAAAACAAACTTACATGTTTTTTCATTAACACATTTTATTCCATAAACATTAAGAGATTATGTACAATGATTATAATATACAATTTGTATTTCATACAAATTACACAATCAACATGATATAAACACGAGAAGACACCAACTGGCACAAAGATGATATTGAGATTTGTATACAGAAAGTTTGGAGTAAACCGCCACTGACTTAATTTATTGATTCGGTTGTTCTTTTGTTTTTTAAAAGAATGAATTCTAGGAACACGTTATTCGCATTTGCAGGAATTGGCCAACAACATGACTATTTATGGCACAAGTTAGATCGTCTTCTACTCAGTGTAGTGGCTATGGTTTCCGTCAATCAGATGTAAACTAATGCATAAATGGCGTGTGCTATGAATGGTGGTTGATGTCATGCCTTTGGCAGGGTATGCTTAATCATTCAGGAAAAGGTTACCGAATTCATATAGCAAACACAGTATAGTTTACGCTATACATAATATATTCTAAAATGTCGGGTGAAGAAAGGTTTACTGTATATGAATCTCTTCGGTGATTCAGGAATGTTTGGTGGCAAAATCAGCAAAAGGAAATTTCATAATGACGGCAGGCATGTGAGCTACTACAAATGAATCTTGTATGAACTGATCAGAGATAATCTAGGACCATAAATTATTAACATGTCATTGTTTAAGAAACTATATGTTATCTATTATTTAAAAACACTTTCTACGAAACAATGCTTTACATCGACCCTCGTCAAGCTAAAAATTCCAATCGGAAAATACTTGTTGGTTTATTTGGAAAATCAACACAGCTAACAAATTTGTTTAGTAGTAATCTAAAATGCAAAGTTGTATCTAAATTCTTGGATACTTATTTCTTTATATAACTAAACTAATGTGTCTGTCTTTTTCTACGAAAATATTTATCAACTAATTACCCATGATTAAAAACTGCTTGCATCACCCCATTAAAATAAAATATCATGCATCAATCAACATAATAGCATTTGAATCAGAAAATAAAAGTTGTTAGCTCGGATATTTTGTAATACTTTGTTTTTGTAATTGTTATCTAACATACTAGATTTTATCTAAATACTAATAATATATTAGAGCTAATTATTCTTTTATATAGCTAAGCTTCAGATTCGTTTAACAAATGTTCTATTTGCATTTAATTAATGAATATTGCAAAATGTATAGCACATAAGCTATCTAAAAATAATGTCCATGACCTTTAGCGCCTTTCTGGTCGAAGTTATGCCATTAAATGACTTTAAATGGAATTAAGCCAGCCTCGTTCGTTCTTTTCTGAAGTTTTACGTCCACTTCCATCGGGGGGGGGGGGGTGATATCGGTGATATCGTAGACAAGTTAAGCCAGCGTATATTTAAACCTTTGGCAAATTCTTTATGGATATTGGCCATGGCGTTTTAATAATATGTAATAACGTGTAGCTGTTCTATCATTAAGATCATCAAGCTGTTGATGTACTGTTATTTCAAACCTTACAGCACCACACCTTGATCCTGTAACCACTGTACAAGGGGTATCGCGTTTTGTACTGTAATAACCACAGATGTAGCTGAAGGTAAATATATCCTATAAGACGATTGTTAGAATTTGCTATAAATCACAAGATATAATTCATTCTATTATAGTTCTACTTAGTGTTATATGTGTCATTTTACATTGATTTATGTAATCCCTTCTCTCTATTCATATATCTGTTTTATGATATTCGGATCGTTTAGTGCAAGTAATTAGAATCTCGGTACTAATAAATAACTGAATATGTTTTACAGTTCCCATGATTTGTTAATTAATTGAAATATATCTTTATTCATACTAAATTTTAAATAAACAATAAACGCTTAAGAAATTTCACATGTAATTTGATATTTTAGTGAAGTCATTTACGCGATTAGCGAAATATGAAAATTCGAAATTACTATTGGATTAAATAAAACAATGTTCATGATGCTTGCAAAAGATGTTCTTCTTAATCTCACAGCAATGTTTAATGATAACATTTATACACAAAAATATAAATTCAAAACAGATAAAATCATGTGATTATTATGTAAGCCTCGCCAACAAACCCAAAGGGTTGTCTTGTTCTTTCTGTTATCAGGCAAAATTTCTTCCGAATAATTATAACACAATCGGATCAATGCACACAAATCGTCCAAGACGGTTTTACAATCAGTCAAAATATAATCCAATCGTGAATAAATTACAATTCAAAGAAACAAGCTAGGAATGAATTAATTCACAACAAAAGGTCAGTTGAACACAATCGAATTACTAATTATAGCATTATTTTTTTAAAAGACATGCTTTTAGATTTTGAATTCAGATTTTAACTGTCATGCCTTAAGATGACTTTCATAAATTACTCTGAATAGAATTCAATGTCTAAATATTAAATTAATAAATAAATTGAACTATGTACACGGACGTAATCAATGAATGAAATAAATAAAAAGTGGTTATACCAGCAGATCCATTAACAAATCAATTGATGGTTTTGTGATTTGTTTTAAACTAAGCTGGATAGGATTCAGAATATCTGGGATCCCTATGATTGTAGTACATGTACATAGTTAATTCGCCTGATTGGGTGTTGATCAGGACATAGACCAGACATTCTAATTGTAAATTATACCAGCACACCACCTAGCACCACGGTGTGTCACGTAAAGTCTTAAAAGTAACACTTCATAAAGCCGCAAATTTCACTGAAAGCATTCGCTGCAACATATACCTTTACGCTCCGTTTTAAGTTTGACTATTTACATTACATTGTAGACGGGACATACATACAGTGTTCAATTATGCTGAAATGAGTGTTCAGAACAATATAGCTTCACGCTGATATGATACGAATTTGATATAATGATATGGTAAGCCTTCATAATTAATGTTCCATTTAGGACATATAAATAATCATAATTATATATGGTCATTTGACATATACACATATAATGTTCCAAAGTGAAACTAGAACACATATTAAATGTTTATGACAGGGAGTACTGCTCTCCAAGCATGTCATCCAAATCTACTCTATCCAGTGTATAACTTCCGGACGTGGTGGTGTTGTCATCATCGTCATGGTAACGATTTTGGTAAAAACTTCTACTACTTAAATCACTTCCTAATTTAGTCATATTCATATCGTTACCATACCGGAAGGGAATCACATTTTGTACCCCACCGGTGTTATATTTTTGCCAATCACGAACTTTTTGTTTGGCATGAATGTCATTCTGAAAAGTCACTTTCTTGCCACTTTTGTCTCTTGGAGATGTAAGATCTTGATTTTCATGAAACGATCGTCGATTCTCTTTGGGGTGAATATCATGAAAGTTGTCCCCATGTGCTGGATTCGAAAAGTTGGACATTTGCGATGCGTATGATGGTAAAATCCGTGGTGAAAACGTTTCAAACGATCGGTTACGAAGAGGATCCTTTTCCATCAAGTGCGAATTTATGATTTTCAACTTTCGTGGCCCTTCTCGTGATCTGGTGGTGGTGGTAAACGATGTTACTCCAGATTCATCTGCAATTAATAAAGATAATGCAATTGTAACAAATGTTTAGGCGTTTGGAATATTACAAATACATAATAAACTAAAATAAGTGTCATTTTTTCACATGTAAACGAGCAGGAGAAATAATAAACATCAAAACGTATTAGAAAAACTTAGAACTATGTAAGAACAGATTACGAATAAGATTAAACATAACATGTTCGTGTAGATAATAAATATTCTCGAGAATTCCACGACCTATTATTACATTAGCACGTGCATTTTTCAGATTCCAAACATTGCTCTGCGAAGGATATTAATTTTTCAAAGACGTCAGAAAGATATTATGACATACCGACAACAAAGAAAACGACAAATTAATTACACAAAATATGTGAAATATTGGATGTTAAGATTAAGGAAAACATATCAATAGCCATATTCCAAGTGGAAGACTAAAAAACAATGAGTGTTTTTTCTTTGTTTGGGTCGTCCTGACTACTGACAAGTAATGTACATTTTCTAAAGGATGGAGACTTACGATGTGCTGAAAAAGATGATTGAAATAACAAGAAAGAAGGTAAAGAATAAAAGTAAAATATGGAGTAATATTGTGATAAGTACGTGAACAGAAAGAGGTGAAGAATATAAGATAAAAATATAAGAGAACCCGTTGGAAAATAAGATCGTTTAAGGCAACCATCTTGGTGTTTAATAAGCTGATATTTACACTGTTCTATGAATATAGGTAACACAACCTTAATTTTTAAGAAACCTTTTACTTAATTCATGCATTGAGTATTGATTTTTAATTATTTATGGATATAAATCCAGTACCAATCAAATACCAGTATATTTGACTCTAAAGATGAAAGTATATAAATATATATGATGCGTAAGCAGCGCTATCTATTAATGATTATTGTAAGATGATGGCATAAGCGACCTCATCCGCCTCTGCAATTTAAGGCTAACATTCCTGACAAGCGGAATGATTCGGAAAAGGTAAAATTAACTAAAGTATTAAAAGATCGTGAAGCTTTTTGGCTATTTCCTTTTGTATATATGATTTTAAATTCAACCGAAACATGCATTAATTTCGCCACTAAAAACAATGTAATCTTATTGACTTTCATTAGAAAGTTATATGAGGGTCTAAAATATAAATCAATTAGATCTAAAAATAAAATATAAAAGACACGAAAAGCTATAAACTTCATCAAACTAATTGCATTTTATGGACAAAAAAATATTGTGAGAAGAAATTTATGATGTAATCAGCTAAAATAACGATATAAGAAGATATATATCATTTTAAAAATGGCAGGCAAAAGAACGAAGTTTAGGGGAGTCAGTCTCTCGTATATCTTTATTATTTGTGGCAATTTGTAATTTAGCTGCAATATTACTTATTGATCGAACATGATAATTAAGGGATGGCGGACATTAAGCTTGATTAATTATTGTTCTCCAGTCCAAGCATGTTCGATTAGACCCAGCATGACGTTTCATTACGGCATCCTATTTATGTACGCGATCGAACCCGTTTTATATTGGGCCATCTGGTCAGACGAAATCATCAACTAACACCACGTTAACTATCTTTGTTCATTCATTTTCTAGGTGATATTTTTCTAGACATACCCAATATACCGATAAAAAATATTAATCAAATCACAATATTAAGAAACTGAATTTCCTGGTACGAATTTTATATTGGGGTCATCAACAATTATAGCTAAGATTTTACACCGGGCAATCATGATTATTAATAATAAAACCAAAGCGTCAATTGGTATGATGAAGCCAATGTTACCACACTGGTCTCATAAATGACCGTCGTTATATTTTTTCGATATCGATAACAATGGAGGGGACAAATTATATCATATTTTTTATAACCGATATATAATAAACTTTGACATAAACAAATTACTCGCGTGGGATCATCGGATGCTTTCTGGCCAAAGCTTCCTATACCAGTTATTACATGACATAGCACATAATCTTAGCAATTTGGCATTATAAATCAAAGCACATTATATTACATTACATTACATGAGGTCACAGATCTGATGCGTCTCTAAACACACATAAACGATCGCAATGCAAAACTATATTAACACCACACATGCCTTTGCGGAACCTTCGGATGATTCCTTAATACTAGTCGCTCTTAGAACTCGTACAAAACAATAAATAAAAATACATGCTAGAAAACTTATGTTATACCTGGTGGTTCATTTGGTACCATAACCACATTTATAGCATACATATATGTATATATATATACACCAATACTAAGCAACTTTTAGATTATATCACACAGTTTATTTATTAAAAACAGATAAATATATGTATATTTAACGAACTATCTGCTTCTCATTCAACATTTTATAGGCATATCATACTGTTATTGGGTTTTCGGTTTTATTAAATGATAACATTACTTATTAGTGATTAGTTATTTGAACAGTACAGAAAAAGTTTAAATATTTTGGGCTACTATCATTGGGTTTCAATTAGAGACAGTAAATCAATTGATTGCAAGGAAAAGAGAAACTACTAAAGAAATTTAGATTTAGAAAGAAATACATTGAAACCAGAAGAAAATAGAACGGACAGGAAATATTGATAGGCGATCTATTTACCTGGCATTTCTGGTAGAGGTGGTAACTGTATATCCTCCTCACTTCCGCCCCTTCCACTATCACTGGTGGTTGTCTCCCCGGAAGTATCACTTTGTAAATCCTCATTGAGTGACTGTAGCGCCGCCTGAAATATTCAAAGATATAAACATAAATTTACTACATAATGTTTTGGAATCATTAAGATTTATGATGTACCAACACCCGTCTGTCAGTGTAAATCAGCAGATAAAATAAAAATGTTTGGCCATATGCTGAAAATTCAAATCGTAGTACAAGTTAAGATTAAAACAATGAAGTTTTCATGATTTCGTCAAAGAATCGACCAGTTTGGAGTAATTGATTACTCCTATCAACTCATCGAGGCGAGCTGTTCAGGATGATGAATTTAAATATTAATTTTCTACGGCTTCTTCAAAGAACGAAATGAATTGCAACCCTTCATCGACGTCGTATTGAAACTAAGAGAAATCAGGAATTCAATTTCCGTGAATATGCTCTCAAAACAATAAAAATACATTATTAATTGATTGTTGCATCTGTTTTCCATCTGAGACAGGTGCTAGGTTTGGTTTGTTTCTGCATGTCAATCAAGTAGCTAAGCTATATCTTGGTAGAGATTCACAAGGTCAATATAAATTGTTTGCATATTATCACCAATATCACATCTCTGCAATGTATTCATTTATTTATGTATTAAATAATAAACGTAGCGAAGGACACGTGATCAGGACTAATACTACGATAATTATTAATAAATATGAAGATCAGTACACGAATCCGTGAATTCAAAATAATCAAACGTTTGAAATGGGTCAGAAATTTCATTTGATTGTATATGTTGATTGTGTATGTAGGATGAAATTTTACGTATTCAACACTTCTATAGATTGACAAAATGTATACGACATATTATAACTCATCAGGAATCAAATACTACGTAATGCTTCCTATTCAAAAAAACGATTCTGTTTTCAGGTAGCTATACTGCATTCACTGAGACTGTATAGCCGGCAAACAGTAAAACCAATATTTAGTTAGGATTGAAATAACAAGAAAATAATAGTCAGAAGTATAATAGGAGGGAGCTTATAGCTTAAAGGTATATAGCAACACAGACAAGAACCACAAGTAAAAGCAACAAGAATCAATGGTACCATGACAATCATTAGAAATTTGCATTTTCTTCACTATGATAATCAAACGGAACAAGTCAATATTTTTCTCTCTCTTTTTGATCTTTTCACGAAAACTGATATGATGCCCTACGGCGTTACAGATGCACAAACAGTTATTAATACACGGCCATTGTGTTACAAGTAATGATCGATAAGATCACGTGGGAACCCCATATATCCAATTCTTTCTTTAGTTTCGTATCTCAGAGAAAATAACATTTATCTAAAGACGTTTCGGAAGTACTATCGTATCCAAGTTTTCAAAATAAACTGAACATGTCTTATGAGCATTTGAAACGCCTACGGTTGCTTACTAATGCCGACAAATTAATGAAAATCAATTTATTTTTTTTAAAATCCCACAACGCTGTTTCGAGCGTTAAGTGGCGAACAAACTTATCTGCTAACAAATAAATATTCAAAATGTTGATTATTCAATTACATTGTTGCTCAAACTTGCTATGTCAATAGGATCCCTAACAGCAACAACATAAGAGTTGTTTATTAACCTTTCGGAATATGCATTTATACACCCTCCATAGCTAATAAAAAAAACGATGGGTCAGAAAAATTAGCTGCCCTTGCTGACAAAAAAGATTCGATTATCGTTAGTATGTAGTATAAGTATGTACTTTAATATGTACAATATATCATGTAAAACGACCAATACGAGACTAATAAATTTAACTTCTGCACCAATTCACCTCAAATACACCTTAAACAAATCTTAAGATCATTTGAAAACGATTAACAGCCACAGTTGCTATACCAAGCCACAGCAATTGTACCCTTTCACATTAGTGCCCGAGGGCGTCAAGAAATGGAGACACAAATCAATGCCGACCGAACGATGGGCTATTTTAAGGGAACCGTAGAACATAAATACCCGGCAGTGATGCCTAAGAAAGGCTTCAACCCACTTCACTGTCTCGACCATTCAATGGTAATTTTCTATCCTGAAAAGATTACGACAAAATGCTATTGATCTTATTTTGAAAGTGAAGAGTAAAAGTTGAGTCTCGGTGTTTTGTCAGCTGATTGAATTTGTTGGATTTGTAAATGTGCTAATATTTCTCTATCCCGTAAAATCGTGCGCTTAGTTAAATAGAGACTTCTTCCCACAAGTTGATAATTTGGGGTTCGTCAACTGTTTAGCGATGCAAACAGATTGGATCATCGACATAAAAAAGAGAAAGATTTTCGTGTGAATGAGGCATTAGAGTGTTTAAATAGACCCGTTATGTTGACTTATTGAATCACATCACTTAAGAGACTCTCTGACGGTTCATCGTTCCGTCACAAACAAAGGGTAAGGGAAGCTGAAATATCTTAAATAAAGTCTACTTCTCTTATGATTGGTGTTGTGATAGGCAACCGACCGCAGGAATGAAGCCAGAGGTTGTTTTATCCACGGTCGTTATTTTCTTCTGGGTATTTTAACTCAAAAAGACACGACTCTTAGTCAACTAACGGTAACTCAGTTTACCCCTAATATTGAACTATGGCTATTATACGAGTCCAACAGACCCGCGTCTCTCTTCATTAAGATCAAATTTAGAAAAGTCAGTACTACATCTATTTAGAAAGAACACAATAAAGACTCTTAGCAATGTCGAAAATTATGTTTCAAGTTCAAGAAACTTAAGTATGTTATCGATAAAAATATTTACTCCTGAAATTGAACCAAGGCGATTCTAGAACTCCGAGACACCCAATTTTGTCCTCATTAAAATCAGGCTCGAGGCGACTGAATGGAAATTTTACTTTATTTAGGTACAGCATAAAGCAAGACCCCAAGAAGCGTCTAGCACTAGCGGTTGTCATGCGAGATAAACCACGCCCACATTTTCAAAGAAAGATATAGTTTAAGAACTAAAGCAACTCTATCAACAATAAATATCTGAGAAAATAAACAAGTCAACCATTCTCTAGACTATACAAAAGTCTTTGCTTAGAAATGTTTCCGAAAAAATTGATTCCAACCCTTGACTTTGATCATCTTTGTTTTGATTGTGATCGTGATCACCAGTTCGTCTCCACGAAACCAGCATTAGATGATCATAGATGCCATCATGTCCATAACTCGGATTACGAACAGTGCAAGATCAAACAGCATTGAGAAGGAGCAACAAAATACTTGCCCATGTCAAGCGTTAAAATCTGAATCTATCGATTCCTTCGGTGGAACCAAAATCAATTCAATTTGTAAAGATTGATATCAGGTTTGTGTTACTACGGTTGAAATATCTGAAATAGCTGTGGATGAGTTGAATGTATAATTTATACGTACATGTTAACTGTGGATTGTCAAGAGACTAATGAAACCAAGCATTGGCACGATGAAAGGTTATTCAGTGGAAGACGATATATAAACATATAGCCACTGATGTGGAAGAACTGTCCCAAGCATCTTAAATAATGTAACCTTTTCTTGGAACGATAAAAGCCGACAGTTTCATTACCATTATGCTTGAAAACATCAGTTGAAAAAAAAGTAAAGAGAAGTATTTGTTTCATAAATGTTTGGGTTTTGTGAAGTCAAGGGATTTAATTTTTACATGTATTATGGCACTAGACTGATTCACGAAAACGAAATTCAATCAAGATTCACTTAAAGTTAACACGGTCGTGGCTCTAGAGACCATGTAAATAAGTTAGAATCTCCAGACATAACGCATTTTAAATTTAAATCAAGCTGTCTCTAAACATGTGGGTCGCTACAGGCGAATCACTTAGTGGTCAATTTTCTACACTGCATGCTTACGTTTCTGAAATGTAATTTCAAAATATCTCTCATTATTAATATGTTTATAAAAATATGGCACGACACACACAGCATTTTGTGCTTCACATGGCAATGGCGATAAAAGCAAAATTACGGAAACAAGAACACAACAACTCTAACATAGTTTACAATCGACATAAGTAATGTTATATTTTGCTAAACTTGTTTTTGGCCGTTAAATCAAACCAACTTGGAAGAAGATGTGAAACAGTGTATATTCTGACGTCCTTTGTTAAACCTCCAAAATTCTCAATACATCATTAATGCTCTCTCTTCACAGACCATACACTGTTCACACACCGTTAATAGTATTAACATCCCACCTTCAAAGGTACTTAAACGTAAACAACAAACTCTGTAAATACAACACTTCCATATAAACAATATACAACATATACAGGTCACGATTCTATGGAATACAATTACTGTTATTACTCTTTCGACGAGTTTTCTTTATCAAGCAATTATAAAATACGAAAATATAACAATAAAATATATAGATGTACACAACAGTAATGTATCTCTAGTTGGTCAGCACTTATATAGTGCCATGTTAATTTTCATGTTTTATCATTGGAGGTGGTATATGAACAGAACAATCCGTGACTGATAGGTCCAGCAGAGGCAGAGAGTGGTTACAAAATGGCCACATACATACATATACAAGTCGAAGGGTACGTTTAAAATATCAATAAAGGTTAATTCTACCTACTCGTCATCGAATCTCAACTGTCATGGATTCCTTTACGCGCATACTTTACGTGTAAACGGGTTGCCTTTGGACTCCAGGCCTTAAAAATCTCGTGATTCTTCTCGGCCGAAACGGGATTAGAAGGCCCCTTCATTACTCGACCATCCTTGTTTCCTATTGCCAAAGAAATTGCAAACTTTGTATCCAAAACAAAGCATTTAATATCAATACTTGTTGTCTAATATATAGTGTTACAGATCCATAACAAAGTCAGATTCCCACGTGTCATATATTTGAATTTAAAACAATAGTCTCGGTTTTCAAATGGTTTTGATGAAACATCATTTCGATTTATTAGATTTCTGTACGCAATAACTGCTGAGATAAAAGAAAAACTCGTCTGTGAGTTTTCAATATCAAATATATATATATATGGAGTAAGCAGTCATGTTTCTAATTATACACGTTTATAAAAAAAAAGACCCAGGAAGTCATATAGCTAGCTGATTCAAGCTTTATTTGGAAACATGTTCTACTTTAACTTTAATAATGCTCTTTACAACAAAGCAAGATTCTATTCTTAGTGTGTTTGTGCAGAGCAAAATCACTACTTATCTTCAACAGACGATCTGTATTTTAAAAATACATTTCAATTCTTACTTTTTATCATATCATGATCAAGCTATGAGTCTATATTAAATGATCTATTAATTCCCACAAGTGTACAGATTATGGACTAAGAATATACACTGTAAAAAACGATACAGCATTTGGGATGTGGTATAATGTTTTGATTAGTAAGGGTAAGAGTTAAGTTACATTTATCCTGTTACTGTACCCAAGGAACATTCGAAATATTATAATATCTATTTTAATCAGATGGGCGAAATAGCTTGCAGAGATAAGCTCCAACGGTATTTTTATGTTTCTTACATTTCTTCTCTTGTTATAAAATTTTTCCCTGGGGACTAGCGAAAATCTCCTAGGAAGAATCGTAAAAAGAAATTATATCATTTCTTATTAGCTAAATTTTATGGTTTCAACTTCATTACAAAGAATACCCTCAAAGATATGACCACAAGAGGCTTCTGCAGATTCCCGTCGACATCAAATAAATTTAATAATAGCCCTTCATGTATTATCAATCTGGATTATTGGTTGAATAACATGCCAATTATAAAGCAACTTATTAAAATCGAGTAACTCTTTAAGTACTTCCTTGTGCGTGTTATCTCAGCTTTATGGCGTATATCAAAATAATGGAACATTAAGTCCTATCTCTTCTGCACCAATCAGATCAATGAAATAGAGTATGCGTTTGGCGGTGTGTCGAATTCCAACAACCAAGGGCTCTGCAAACGCATACACGGGGCCTTACTTTTTCGTTTTCTGCCATCTGTTCTGCATCACGAGCTTTCTCGGACGACCCTCGGAGTACAGATTGATCCTTCGTATATCAGATGATCCAACCCACGATTTGAATTGCTATTCTTTTCAGATAACTGTCAAATAGGCTATAAAAAGGCAATATAGAATATCATATATTTCCATATTGTAGTTTATGACATTGAATTGGTAAATAAAAACGTCCATTCATGTTTCTCTTCGTCAGCGTAAAACACCCACATGTAAATCTCTTTCCCATAGCCATAACAATTACTTTAATGCATTAAATGAATTAGTCGTTTAAAGCATTTTCTGCCAAATTTAACACGAGGCTTTCCTGCTGTATTTAATAAACTACGAAATGCATTAAAGGCTTTTATTCTTATTAATCTACACATATCTGTTGACACTTAAGATGAAAGACAAGCATTAGAGCATGGATTATCCCACTAAAATAACCCAAAAATCCTTTTACAGATGCGTGCCATATTTAACACACGAAGGCTCGAAACGGAGTTTCAAGGCATTGTTCTATAATCCCTGGACAGGACATCAAATGACATCAATAGCGAACCTGTCAGAAGAAGATGACCGACGAGTGACCAAAGTTTTCTCGGGATAAGCCTATGCACACGTGACGTTTAGAGTTGACAAGAGAAACAATATGGCAGAATTTCACGCAGGTATGTCATTTCCGGAACTCGTCTTGACTGTTGGCGAGACAAAAAGACGGTGTGCTGTTCGTGTTCAGCTTACATAATGTTAAAATATTTGAATATTACGTGTCAAATGATTCTCCGTCGGGACTAATGCTCCTAATTCATCTAGTGTACGCACGAACGGTTTAAATAGCTCATCAAGTCAAAGCAGCCTGGGAAAATATTTTTATACGGGCTTATATTTCGTTTCGGATATCTAACCCCCTACGCTTCAATGATTAGCTTAATTTCTACATGCAATATTTAATTGAATTCCACGACACATTTTTTATCAATATCACAGCCAAGACACTGTCAATGATGAACACTACATTATTAAGATTAGAATAATGTATTAAAACATCAGTCAATAGTATCAATATGTTTCCATGCATCACCATTTTTTCATCGGCACGTCGTTCGCTTCGCATTTTGATTTGGGATTATGGCCATGATTTAGTAATCCCCGACATCGGTTATCACTTAAATAAGGTGACCAAGTTCGATTCCACGCCACGGGGATGGTTGTAAGTTGAAGAGTGTGACTTAAGCTAAATTTTGTGAGAATCATTCCAGTATTGAGAAACCTTAACATGACTACACAAGTTGTATGCGAGATGGTTACCAGGAAATAATACTTAATAGTTCACTACCACGCATGTCTTTAAAATGTTATAGACTGTGTCTATCATTGAATTGCGTCAAAGGTTCCGATCTCGCATTTATATCATAATTGTTAAACACGGTTGGAATAAGTTGTCTGCTTGAAAGAGATTTGAAAATGAAATACGTCTCTGCACCATTCCCGAGGAAGTTTCTCGGTCAACAACTCGCCAAATATATTACGTTTTTCTGACTTTCAAACAATTCGTGTTTAATTTTTAAGTCTATTAAAAGGACAACTATTTCGGAACGACAATATAAGAGGGATATTATAATCTTGAAATATGCACTAAAATTGTTTTTATTATACATGTTTAGGTGTCCCCATTGTGCGGTATACTTGAAAATACAACAATTACCCCCTCCTCAAGGGTACAATAAAATATGATTGTGTATCTTTAACACATTGTTATTTCTTCAACTTATAACAAGGACACGTTTGATATTTACACCAATTTAATAAGAGCGTCTGAAATCTATTGTAAAATCAATGTAAAATCTAAACTATATCCTAAACATGATTAATATCAAAATATAGACAGGTCTAATCACATTGATTTACATGTCTCTCTCTATACAGACATATAGATTATTTCATAAATTCAAAAGAAAATGAACATCATCGTTGTTTGTGTTGGGGTGGGGGAGTAAAGCAAAGTAGTTTTAGAGGCGAAGTGTGCCGACAATTACGAATTTGAAGGGCCCATGAGAGGGTGTGGACATTTGTTCAGGGGTCCTGGGCCTAAAGGGGCCGGAAGGTATGCCGAGTAATGAATAAAAAATATGTTGGTCAGTTCACGGTTGTAGAAAATTTAAAAACTATAATAACTGGCCCTCAACGTTTTAGGTCATCGCCGCCATCAGGGTATCCTAGTCTTGGGCCGTTTAAATTCAGTTCAACATGAATTGCAGAAATGAAAATCTGATATGTATTTAGAGTGTTAAATCTCATTTTCTGTGTTTTAGCAAAGTGACCTACGCAAAATTGGGGCTAGAGACCACGTATTTTTGAACAGAGAGAGGGAGAGAGACAAAAATGGGGTTTAACGTCCACTCAACACAAACTAGGTCATTTCGGGACTTACATATGGTTTAATTTATTTCAATAATTCGCTTTAGTAGTGGAAGCAACCGGAGTGCCCGGAGGAAACCCACGAGGTTGAGAAGGCGCCCCTATCTCCATGCCACATAAGCTCATACCAGGGCTCGAAACCACAGCCGCAAGCCAGAAGTGACCGGCCAGCTAGACCACTAGGCCATCCCAACCCCCATAGACATGGTGACACAATAGACATAATACGCAAAGTGACCTCCAGTTACACCGTGTATATGTCAAAATGACGTTAAAGAACGGGGACATGGGTGTGGGAAAGAACAGAAGGCGTATTGAGGAAAAGGGGGTAAATTGTGGAATAATATATACCCCTGTTGTCCCAGGACCCTGAATACATTTACATAATCATATTAAACTCTAGTTGAACTTGATTGTTTAAATCTTTATGTCAATAGAAGAACACACCAAATTTGAGCAATTGTTCCTCTATTTATGCGTAGTTATTATTGTCGTTAAGTAATGATATTGTGGGTATTTGATATGACATTTCACAGGGTTTTTTGTTCACTTGTGGGCCTGTGAAGCAGACAAGACGAATGTGTCCAGGTTTTCGGATAGGACAACAAAACGACGTCTGATTCAAGAACATTTAAATCTCGGAAATCTATTCATAATGACATCCGGATATTATGAACTACATTTTACTTGGATAAGCTTTGGTATCTATGTACACAATCGATTTTAGGAGATTTGATCAGTCGCCAACAATGCCCGTAAGCATTTTGAATATAAATCACGGATTCTAAAATCGATTAAGAGGAAACTTTGTCGGCCAACAGCAGAAGCGAGAATAGCTCTCCAAAGCCTTACTCACTGAGCAAGTGCGGCTCCTCATCACTAAAACACCGTGTTTGTAAAAAAATTTATTGGACGTCAAATTTGTTATAAACAACAACAGAATGGCCAATCCAATCAATTTAATGGCGATTTAATTTGCTTTTTGTATTTGCCGATTTCCTAAATTTTGTTTGACTTCGAAAGTATCCACAATTTCATTTGAATGCTTTTTTGTACCCAGCCATTTCAATGAGAAGATCTTATGATTAACATCAAAACAGACAGCACTTATCCATTCGAGATATTAGAATAAGCAAGATATTTTTAGATTTGAAACCGTGTGGTAAGTGTAACGATTTAAACCATCGTTCAAATATTCATAACTTCAAAATATTGACAAAGGTAAGAAATAAGTCTTTACCTATCTAAAACTAACACGGTGTTGTAACGCAAAGATAACGACGTTGTCTTTTATATAATACTCCTTAACTGAATTATGTTATATATACAATACTATTCGATTCTATGCTCTATAGCTGTATATAAAGGAATCAATACCCCGGGTATCTTAAAAGATCTCAACTTCTTAGAAGCTCGAGACAAGAGAGACAGGATCGTACATGTAAATTACATGTTCTTCAGTGATTAACAGCTGAGGACGTGTTCCCAATTTATCACAACTTTTATTACAAATCAATACAAAGTTAATCAATTATTTATTAATAAAATATTTTACACGGTACGAAATGTCTTGGAAGTAAAATAATATAAATACAAATGGCGTTTCTTTGTTCGTACACAGGAGTATAGCTATGATTGCTCTGGTATTTGGTATTAATTTGTTCGCTAAGAAAAACCAGTCGCGGGCCATTTCCCGCGATCGGGTGATCGATAAATAATCGGGGAAAGAAATACTGGTTTTGCAGGTTTAATTGTCGAGTGTTTTAAATCATCGTTAGTCCAGAAACCCCAAAACAATTAGAGATAGACAGAAGATATTAATAATAACCATGATTCATTTCCTAAAAGTCAAAAGGTCTCTACCAACTTCTTGCTTCACTGGAAACAGATTAACGTTTCGCGAATAAATAAAATTTAAAATTGTGATTAAAGGGAGAAAATACTGTCGTATTTCGTATTCCTTTTAACGAACAAAGGCGTGTATTGCACATGTATATAAACAACGATATTTTAATTGTGCTTGTACATACATGTACAGTACCGGATCCAGGGGAGGCAAAATGGGACAAATGTTCCGCCCCCCCCCCACAATTCTGGGTCATTCTTATATTTTATACGGGGGGGGAGGGGATATTGGGGCCCCGGGAATGGTAGGTCAACGAATTCTAATGCTGCCTAATTGTCTCAGATGCACTGAAATTAATCCTAATTTTAAAAAATAAAATCCTGAGGGAAAATACCCCAGGCACTCAAGGAGCGGAGAACATACTAGTACGATCCGCGGTCAATACGAATAATTTGAACAAACAATGGGCCCCCTGCACAGTTAGTATGCCCCGGACCCCCACAAGGTTAATTCGGCACTGTGTATATAGAACTTTAAAATTTGTTATTTCTTGTAACCACGGAGATGCTGATTTAATAAAACTATTTCTTAACGATAACTAATTTCTTTCTGAAATATTTTGATTTGCTGGGATATATTTCTGTAATAAAATTTTTTCATAGCCTATTATTGCAAATAAGATTAAAGCTGAATTTACTTGCAACAGAGTTTATAGTTCATGTTTTGAATTATGACTGATTTATGAAATAATATAATTATAACAGTAAATTGTTATATTGCACCGTGCGGTTCTTTGATGTTCGATGACGTCATTTAATTAAATACCCATTTTGTTTTGATTTAAAATTACGACAATTATACAAGAATTATGAGATGAAAATCCAATTAATTAATGATACGTAACCAGACATTTGACTATGTCTGGACAGGACGGGGTCATGCACTGTCAATGTCATATCATCGTAACCGGTGGTACCTCGTAGATTGCTGTAGACTATTTCATTCATGCGTTATTTAAATGAGCAAGATTATGGATTTCGCCGAAAATAAGTCGTAAGAGACAAGCCAGAAAAAAAGGACAACAAACTTAGATAACATTATTCATCAAATAAGAGGGAAACCCTTTTTTTCACCTTCAGACACCAAAATGGGATGATTTGTAAAACCGATTTCTGTAATCTTTAAAATGCAATTAATATTATTAGCCATTAAATAAAAATTATGTCCAGTTTAAATATGCACGCATGACATCTCTTTTGCATAACATTCGACAAATTCAAGCATTTGCAAGTTTGCCCAACAGGACCTGTCTGATCAAGTGTAAAAATGTCCACCTCGGACTGCTGTTGCTGAGCCTTGTCTCATTTTGCTCGACGACCGTCTCCCAGCAAGAATTAATTAAAAAAAAAATTTCATTAATCAAACGATTTATTTTGCATGAAAAATTAATGAAATGGCAGAACGCATTCATTACACACCAGCAGCATTTCAAATGGATTTTAAATCACTTAAACCTTTGAAATATGTTTGATGTGAATGTGAAGCCCTCAAAAGTAAGTAGTTGTACTATGTATTGTACTTTGTAACACAGACCAACGCGGATTTCTCAAGAAACAAGTGTACCATAGCTTCGTGGGTGATTATTCGCCGTTGATTAGTGTTTATACACAAACGTTTAAGTTTGGAAAGTAGGACATTAAACTCTTTTCATTTCATTAAAAAAGTAGATGTATTCCATCACCATATTTCATCATAATATGCTTTCCTTGAGTCTCAGCTACAATATCCCGGTTTCAAATTGACGACGTAGACGTAAAAGAGCCTTTGGCAATTGGAATTCGAACAAATGACTGAACCAGTGTGTCGAAGGTACATCACACCCGACATAATGCTGCGTGTCCGTCTCATGTCTGGTTATAACAAAGCATTTATTTGAATGCTTTAGCTCCAACTGCCAAGTTAACTGAACCCACATTATGAAATTTAGATCAAATAATAATTCACTTTTCAAACAATATTTCATATTGATGTCAGGAATTGTTAGAAATTTAATTAATTCAATTAAGCTGGGGATTTTCAATTGTCTGAAAATAAATATAGTTAATAAAATACCGTTTCATGAAAAGACGCAGAATTATATTACAAATTAAAGAAAGATGCAGGGGTACTTCTAATGTTGCTTGCATGCCTTGGTTCTATTCTGATAATCTTTTCATCTGGAGCTGATGTTATCAAATAAAGTATGGAGATCATGGCAGAAGGTCTCTCGCTTTAATTGATTAGGTTATATTGTTTTAATTTATTTTTGATTACGTTTTTTAGCAATATGCACACAGCTTAACCAAAATGGAAAACGAATTCAAGAGCACAATCCGATCGCGAGTGTGTAGGATTGGATATCGATATAGAATAATCTTTTAAATGGGATTGAATTGGCAGAAATATCGGGTTCAGTCATACTCCTGCGCAGTGTTTCGTTTGATTAGAACTAATCCACTTCACACTGCTATCTTGAGTGAACATTGTTGTGCTAAATTATTATTGGTCAGTAGTGCCATTACCAACCAATGACCTACATTGTAACAAACAATATCGGGGTTAACCAGACCTCAAAATATGTTACCACAATGTATCTAGTGACAATCGCGACTTGTTTACGTCATAACCCACGAAATTTATTATGCTCGATTATCCAATGCCAACATGTTTTCTTCGTCAGCCAATTTGAAAATTATGCCGAATGCGAGAAGAGAGGAGGGATTTGATTGGACGTTAAAAAGAGACACGCCCCGCCCAATTTCAAGAATATGACTTCTATCCAGCAATGGTAAGAGAGGGATTTCTCGCGCCATTGCTTCAGGAATATGGGTTCAGTTGGCCGTTGGTGTATTGAAACTGTTACTGAAGGGTGGATTTTTGTCACAGTATGTTCTATCTTCGGGTTCATGATGTTTAGCGCGTATCATAAGGTCTGTCATTGATAAAACTGGCCTCATGCATGGCTTTGATTCCCAGTTGTAGGTCACAAGGAGTAGGGTGGCCTGTCCATCCATGTGAGTTTTCTCCGGGTCCCCCGATTTCTATCCTCTGCTAAAAGAACACTACGCTCAATCGAATTATTGAAATAAAATTTCCTAGTTTGAGTCCAGTGGACGTTAAACCTCATTTATGTCTCTTTAAGGTCAGAAATATTCCAGATAACTTAGTTTTTAAAGTCAGATATATTCCAGGTTATCAAGTCCCAAATTATCATATAAATATATATAACGCTAAACAATCCATACTTTAAATTAAAACGGTATAAATGTATTTTTGAAATGAGAATTTAGTCTTAATCTTGTGTTTTCTAGAAGTCTACAATTGATTAAAGTAGTTTGTCAGAGTATGTCTGGTTGACCAAGGAGATCAAGTGATTCTCCACGGATTATTATTAGATCTGAAAATGTCAATCTTTCCTTTGATAGCGGTCGATATCAAATTACTTTTAACCTGAAAGATGAAGGAAAAAATCGTCGGGGACTAATTATTTACTTAAAATGCGATCTATTTCAAATTAATATAAATCATGCCCTGGTACAAGAGTGGAGAATGCAGGCTAAGCAACTATAACAACGATTACTGGATGGTTTATGTCCACCTCTGCCTACTTTGATATCAACTTTGGAACATTTTAAATTTAAATGGGAAACCAGAAGGGGTTGACCGGTTTGGCCTGGTTACTTGTGAATGTTACTAACATTTTGGTAGTTGTTTTATATGGAACCTATTTCATATAATCCTAGAATTGGTTCATCGTGGTGTTTCACTCTTGTATCAATTGTTTATATTTTATAGTCCGCTGGAGAGTTTTCTACGACTGTTTGGTATTATAAGTATTTGTGTTTTAGTTATTTTTACTTACATATTTTGTCTCTTTTTTATTTATTATTATTATATCAACCTATATCTACTATATTGTATATCATGTAGGGCACTTCACTTACATAAATGTCATGACCAGAGTACCAAGCTGTGTAGTCAAACTTGATCAGGATCTGTTATCACTCATGTTGCCCCAATCCACCCATCTTATCATAAACAGGTATAATTATAGACAATACAGTAAGCACTGTAACCCAGCTATACCTGACGTTTGGTATAAACAATAATATTATATTTTTAATATATTTTATGGAATATAAATCTTAGAGGGGGATCCTTTTTGGATTCTGCTAAGTCAATTGACACGCCAGATCAATGAATAATAAAAGAATCATCACTGTCACTATCGAGTAATACAAATATATCAAACTCATTGAAGCATTTAATGTTCGTGGTCATTCGAAGATGACGTTTCGTTTAACCTATATTCCTTTCAGATTATCAGTCAGACCTTGTATCGATCGTGGATTATGAGTGCCCGGGGAGTCATTATGGTCATGTAGCTGTATTTGTATTGTTGGAATATTGGAAACTAACTTTTATTACCTACACTATAAGTCACTATGGACACTACGTACAAACTACAAGTTACAGCTAATTACTGCGCTTATAGAACAGCTTTTGTTCTTATTGTTCCAGTGTGTTAAGGTTTCATCAGTTGCTTGAGTGATTCGTTCATTTCCAAAGACCTGTTAATCGAATTCTGTCATTTTAAGAATGGGTTTTTATAACACGCTCCCAGTTGTTACTTTTGTTATATACACATCACACAATGGAAATAATGAATTGACTTTTTAAGATTTCATCCAGAAAAGCAGAACATCAATCCATATTATCTTTTAATAATGATATAACATAAAATAAGTGAGTTGTACATGATTTATCATTTCCAACAAATAACATTTTTCAGTAGGGATCTTTTTCTCCGACTAGATCGTAAAAATCGTCCATAGCATACTGTTTGTCGGATCTTTCCGACTGTCCTACTTATAATTATTTTCAATTTCTAAGGCGAACATTTCAGGGATTCCGGAAATGAAACCAAATGAGGTTAAACGTCCTACTATTCGGCTCCATTGGGTTAAAGAAGTAGTCTCTTATCATCCAAACAAATATTCTACGAATATTAGTCTGGATGGATCCTCAAAATTTGACAGAAAGTCGGTCATTGTCTGGATTATCCAGTCTTGTAACTTACCACGTACTGAATCTATCAAAAAATCTCGCTTGTCAACAATGACACTCTCTAAAATTTTGTTTTAAAAGTTTTAATTGAAATGGTAATTTTCTCTCGTCATGAATCAAACGTATGGCTTCTCACAATCTCCTTAATCGCGATTCATACTGTTGTGTCGTCTCTATTTTGTTTCTAATAATAGATGTGCTAAGTGAATTGTGAGATATATTTTATCCTCGCTTTATAGAATCTATCAGAATCGGCCCGGCTTCATAATATCTATCACTTAACGAGACTTTAGTCAAAAGGTTCCATTGCCCATGCGTAACCGGGAGTTTGGTTTTTTATGTGGTAGATTATCCAGTAATTTTCGTCAATAATTGAGAACCGACCCAGACCCTCCGTGCGTTGAAGACTGGGGGGTTCTGGGTGACCGAGACTATTAAAGAAGACGAGC
This sequence comes from Patella caerulea, assembly GCA_036850965.1. Taxonomy (NCBI): domain Eukaryota; kingdom Metazoa; phylum Mollusca; class Gastropoda; family Patellidae; genus Patella; species Patella caerulea. The sequence continues at coordinate 24,729,811 of JAZGQO010000011.1, forward strand.
CAAGGAATCCTAACCCCTTACCCCGAACGTACTATGTAGGGTTCTATAGCACCGTCCTTCTATATTCAGCAACACACTAGACAAGAAAGCCAAATTAAACCGGAATTCAATATCATTCCCCGTCTTGTGATTATGTATATCGCTTTTTTCATCAATATTAATGAGGGACAATCAACACCGCAATAAGATGAACGTTCACGAATTTGTAACCAAGTTCTCAGACAGTCTATTAAGTAGCGCCTTATAAAAATGTCACCAAGATGATTGATAGTATACATTCCCGATCACAAAACGAATTTGCCGCTAATATTTCTATTAGTATGAATAACGCTTGGTTATGGCGGATGACTCCTCAATTACCAGAAACACAGGACATAGAAATAGAAATGGATTGAATTTTCTGATAGGTCAACGATTATTATATAAGAGGTCTTGGGTTGTTATTATGATTTTATGACGTGAAAAGTAGTTATATTGATTGTTTATTTTAAGTAAAACACGAAAAATGGCGATGATTAATGTTTTTCAAGAGAAAAAGGGCATTTTTTTATTGTTATTATAAGTACAAATTGACAAATGGCAAAGGTGCATGGCATTAATTTTCAAAATTATCGCAGTTTGGAATGGCGATAGAAACCGATATTGTGAACTTTAAGCGGATTCCTCCGAGAAGTGTTAAAAATAAGGTGTTATCAATTACAACCGTGTATTGAGTTATGGTAAAAATCCGACACTATCTATGGAGCATATTCCCAGTTTTTGATAAAAGAGTAGGCATGCGACCGCTTTTATAATTCAAAGAACAAACGTAATATATATAGAAAAGCATCTCATCATCGAGTTTATGTATTACTATTGTCATATGGTGTACCACTGGGGTTTGAATTTAACATTTAACGGATATAAAAAGAATTGAAATAAAAGATGGCCTAAGCCTTAATATGGTGAGTGAGTCACATTTAACTTAATCAAGAATTTGTTTGCGATATTACAGAAGAAATTGGAAATATCGTTAATAGAATGGCCATAAAAATTCGAAACGAAAAATCTAGACAAGATAAAATTCCATTTCATTTCTATAAAATGGTACAAATTCTGAAAGTAATCATACAAGACAATATCATGACCATATTCACGTCTAAATGATCAAAATGGAGTCAAATGTTATATAACATAACCCTTTTAGCTCCAATGGTGATCGCTTAAGCCATTAAATCCATAGTTTATAGCAGAGATGTCAACTTCACGAACTCCCCGACTTCGGATACAAATTAAGTCAGACTCTATAGTATTTCAACACAACTGTCTAAAAGCCCGGAGAATCAAAACTTATTCTTATCTGACCGTTAAATGAAGAATTATCCATAATCAATAATGTCGTTCTGAATAGGGGTATACGGGGTGTTTCAACTAAAACATAATCTTTTCCAGAAAATATCAATTATTCAAAAAGCAACATATTTCTTTTCAATGGAACTCTAGTGTTTCAAGAAGTTCTTAACAAAATACCGAAGACTTCATATCCATTAGCGAACGATATGTGATTGGCGGATTGCCTCTTAACTTGCTCAAACTATCTGTAAGTGGGTATAAATAAACTATTATTTAGTCGGGAGATGACTATATCAATTTAATCCATTTCTAAATAACATCTCTACCCAAGCACGACAAAACAGATGATATTGGAAGGAAAATAAGATCGAACTATTCGCTATGAATTACATTTTCTTCATTGTGTAAGCAATCCGAAAATGAGCAATCCAATTTGGCTAAGAGTACAGTCGAATGGCATATACAAGTCGTTCTATTAGATGTCGGGAAAACCATTAAATCATATTAAAAATTGATATATTTAAAAGCCCTGATCGAGGTAAATATGATTTCTGATTAGACACAGGTAGGATTAAATACCAAAATACTTTCTTAAATAATGTAGTCCACGCAATTTGTATGTGTGTCGTTGCTAGTAAATATCGTATCATTTACATGTAACGTACATGAGATTAAATACTGTTGGTAAAGCAATTCTCACACAACATTAATAACGAGTTAAGAAAGAGAGGAAAAATGGGGTTTAACGTCCACTCGACACAAACTAGGTCATTTCGGGAGAAACAAGTGCTTCAATTTTATTTTAATAGTTCGCTTGCGTGTAGGGGTCTTTAGCAGTGGGAGGAAACCGGAGTACCCAGGGACTCGAAGCCACACCAGTTGACTCAATGATACAATACGCACGTGCTAACCATTCGGTAACACCTCCCCGCCCAAAACGGGTTAACGAAAGAGATCTCTGCTGCTTGGGAATGACTAAGTATGAAGAGCTTCGTGCATGAGCAGTGTCATTTACGCTACGTGGCGATATTCATCACGACACTACTGGTTAGTATAAAATGAATTCAATCTTTGACTTTGGGCTAACAAAACAATACCAAAGAACTTGTTTGAATGGTATGCAGTAATTGGAATGGAAAACACAGGAGGCAATTCTATGGAATACAATTACTTCTCTAGCCTTTATCAAACATTGATGCAATGCCGCGGTTATAAACAACTATTGTATGCAATAGAATTGTACCCTGCCAGCAAAAAGGATAGCAGCAGTTCAAACAGACAAAGGTGTGCAATTACAATCAATATGGTCTTACCTTTTTGAAGGTGAAGAATTGTTGGCCGGAATAATGGTCTATAGGTTTAGTTTTATAATAGGAATCATCGTGTTCGGTACCGCTATCAAACGATAAACTTCCCTTTTTATCAAAATTATTGTCTTTTAAGATATGGTTCATGTTTGTCTTCTCGTCAGTAGGTATTGTGACTTCGTCCTCTGGAACACTATGCCACAGCTGTTTTTCAGTGTTACGCACTTCGCCCTGTTCTTGAACGCACACAGTTTGTCCGTTTCGACGCTGATTGTCTGCACGTCGGATATATAGTATCACAGCAACTATTATAATAGACAGAATAACTGTTATTCCGGCCACGACACCGGCGATGATTATGAATCGAAAGTCTTCTTTTCCGTGGAGACCAGCCAAAGTAGAGTTTACGTAAACAATGTGGACGGTAAGATGTGTTTGGGATGCTTGTTGCCTCTGACCCTGATCTTGTACCGATATTCTTAAATAATAATTCTCGCGTTTCTCATCTGGCATGATTCGTCTAGCGAGTACCAGGTCTCCGGTTTTGGAACCGATATGGAAAATGTTGTCCTCATTACCCCCGTTAATATAAAATGAAAGTTTGGCATTATCGCCTTCGTCGCTGTCGGATGCAACCACTCTTGTTATCGGAATTCCAGGCTCCGTATCAGATGTGATAGTGATTGTATTATTTTTGTCGTTAGGAAATACTATGATCGGACTATGATCATTCGCGTCCATGACGTAAACAGTGACTTTCGCTGTTGTGTTTCGTGGGGGATTTCCCTTATCTTTGGCAATGATGTTAAAGGTGTATCGTTTTTCCTTTTCATAGTCTAAAGTTTTTTCAGTTCGTATAACACCATTCGAAAATACAGCAAAAGGGACTTTATTATTATCAACTATAATCATGTACTCTACCTCGGCATTTTTACCGAAATCGTCATCAGTTGCTGCAAGTAACCCTACGACACTTCCGGGCTTTTCGTCTTCGTGGATAGAAAAAACTAAAAAGGATGGGTCAAATTTGGGACTGTTATCGTTTTGATCTCGTATTCTCACAACCACTTCAGCTGTTCCCGTCATGGGTTCTTTGCCTTCGTCAACAGCTCTAACTGTAAATTTCATCTCCGACATGGTTTCACGATCAAAACGAGCATTAGCAATGATCTCTCCTGTGTTTTGGTTGATATCGAACATAGAATCGTCGTCTAGATTTAAATAGTAAAGAACCATAGCATTTTTTCCCAGGTCGTCATCTGTGGCTGCCACACGAATAATAGGTTGACCAATTACATTATTTTCTTCGACGATTGTCTCAAACACTCGTTTAGTAAACACTGGTGGGTTGTCATTCTCGTCTGTAAGTTTAACTTGAAACTTGGCTCGCGCTGACATCCTGGGAATTCCCGTATCCTGACAGACAACGGTGATATTATGTTCATCGATTCTTTCTCGATTTAAAGACCTTTTTACTTGTACGATATAACCCCGGCCTTCCAGTCTGTGTACCGAGAAATAGTCATGAGAACACCGACAACTAACTATGCCATTGGGTCCTTGATCTTTATCCACTATATTGACGTGGGCGATTACAGTTCCAATTCTAGCACCTTCCGACAATAGAATCATATCTCCTACACCAGATGAAACCGGGTTGATTGTAATAAGCGGTGGGTTATTTCCAACGTCTAATATTCTAAGGGACAAGATGGCTTGTGAAACTTGTGGGGGAGTGCCCTGATCTGAAGCCTCTATAATTGTCTCAAATTTATTTCCAGATTGATATTGTAACTCATTGCGAACACTAATGTCACCATTTTCGGGATTTAAGGCAAAGAGCTCCTCTACCTCCGGACTTTTATGTGGGCTAAATCGGTAGGTCACTCTGCCATTCGCTCCACCATCCCTATCCATGGCATGGATTTTGCCGATTACGGAATAAACGGGAGTATTTTCAGTTACAGATACGTCATAAATGTTCTCACTGAACACCGGGGCGTTGTCATTTTCATCCGTAACATTGATGTTGACCGTGACGTTTCCGGATAAAGGCGGTGTTCCGCCATCTTTAGCAATGATGAAAAATCGATAATAATCCTTTTTCTCGCGATCGATGACGTTTTTCACAACGATACGAACATCTGAAGTACCATCTAATTTCTTATCTACTTTAATATCGAATAAATTTGCACTTGAAATCATTTCGTAAGACTGGACGGAATTATTTGCCCCGCGATCTCGATCGGTAGCGCCCTCTATACGATAAAGAGAACCCGGATTGACATTTTCTTGAATAAACACAGTTATTTCTCCTTCGGGAAATTTGGGAGCATTGTCATTGATATCAATTATCACCACCTTTACTGTCACGATTTCAAAGAATGACGTCATTTCCGATCTGATTGTAACGTCAAAACTAAGGATGCACTCGGAAGTAAACTCGCAGACTTTTTCCCGGTCAATCATGGCCGTGGTGAATACGTCTCCAGTCTCAGAATTGATGTTAAAAAGAGAGACAATGTGGATGTCATTGGGATTCAAAAAACTATAGCGAAGGCTTTGAAATTCGTCTCTTGTAAGGCCTCTTGCAATGCTGGTGTCAGTTGCTATATTTCCGACTAAGGTGCCCGAGGGTTTAGATTCAGTTAAACGAAATGTTACTTGCATCTGTTGGGCGAGAGACAAGGCACAAATGGAAATTGCTAGCAGGAGAAACCGTAGCAAACCTGGCCGCCTTTCCATTTTTAATGTGAATTTATTTTTTTTTTCACTCTTCTTCTAAGTCGTTTTAGTCTTTCCAAGAATCAATCACTGGTTATCGTTACTAATCCATTACTCTGACACAATCTGAAAGACAAAAAAATATCAGATTACCAATTAGACAATTGTAGCCAGGTCAACAACTGGTAATTTGTCACACAACATATCAAGGCTGTCAAGATACATACATCATGAAACGTGGCCCATCCATACAATTAATTACTACATTTTTTTCATGATTTTTTTCGCTGGCTTTCAATTGATGACGACTGCAAGTAGTGTCGATTCGGTTTAATTTAATTTTGATGTATGTTTCACAAGTCAGTGCAATTTCATAATGCTATGTGGATTCGCAGGAATTACCCTAGCAACAAAGTCGAGCATATTTCTTTTGTTAATTTCAGCTTTCCATATCAGTTCGATTTAAGAGAAATCAAATAAACACACGATACAAGTCGATGGATAATATTCTTCAAAGCTTAAAGAATTCGATTATTGGTTAAGGTTTTATTGGTGTGGTTGGATGTGGAGACTATGGACCGCACTTACGAGATACAATATGTCTTAATACAGACAATTTTCCCTAGCAATGGGTTAATTGAATAAAGCGAGGTAGCCATTGAGACTAATAAAATAACGTGTTGGGCCAACATTGTCAGCAAAACTAATCAATAGCATTGATAATTACATCGAAGTGTCATAAATAATGCCAATATCATTTACTTAATGAAATCTACAAGGCTAAGGACATGACTATCTCCGTCTTATCTACATGGGGTCGCCATTGTTCTTGTCCAGTTTTTCTAATGTACTTCACTGTGGGTAATGAACTATTTATAGGGCCAAGAAATCGTTTTTACTACTTTTTACCACCTTTGCTCTTGTGTGGGTGTCTAATGTACATCATCTGCGTTGAATGGACGTTAAACCCTAAAGAGACAGTATTGCTTTATATCGGCGCTATACAACTCGGGGATCAGTTAAGTATTAAACAAAGCGTGTTTCATCACGCAAGGAACGCCATCTAAAATATAACCTTCCATCTGTAAGTCCCGGCTACATTTTCACGTAGTATAGGTTTAAATATCTCGAAACTTAAATATAATGATACGGTAAAGGTTTAAATATCTCCACTTGTTAATATCTTCACATGGTATTTAAATATTTCTACATGGTAAAGATTTAAATACTATATATCAGGTTATTGTCAATTTCTTCTATTGAACTAACAATAATTCAGTCTTCCACATTCAATAATACAACAGTCTGTCCCTTATGACCAAGAATTGTGTTTTCCAAGCCAAAAAATGGCATTCATTGAGGGACTTATAATAAAGAACGGAGAGAATACGTTAACTCAATTTCCGAGTTACTGTCAGTATTCCGTGACAAGGTTGGGAAAAATCCGTCACTGAGAATGCGTTTTTAGATTTATTTTCTGTTCATTTTTCGAGAAGACAATGTTTTACATTTTTTTTTATTCAAGACCGGCTTTCATACCGCTCAGAATTGGTTTAATTAGTTTTCTTCTTTCTTGCATTGGCATGGCTTTTAGTGAATTTTGGATGAAACTTTTTGCAGAAAAATCATGAGAGAATGTACATTTATCCTACAAAATTAAAAGTGAACTCCACATCTAATGGCATTATGATGTCTTGGTTATATAAAGAGAACCAATTATTAGTACAGTAAAATGAATTACATCGTTAGGTACTCCACAAAGATTTGGATAATGACTTTGCTGACAAATTAATGAACAGGATAGGGTTATCATTATTTTCACGCGTTGTGTACAAAATTATAAATAAATTCTGCCTCTCTCCGGCTGTAACAAGAATCCTTCGACAGAAGCATTCGGTTAAGACATTGGGTCGTGAACAATATATAGGCACATACACTTCTATATTTGAGGGGATCTTACGGTTGTTCCAGTCAGGTGTCCCCTTGTCTGTGATGTAGGGTGGGGATTCTGTCTTAGGGTGCATAGCCATTGGAATGGGACCCACAATCGAGATCAGTATGTGTAATTATTGGCGTTCTTGTAAAATAAACGCCACCGTCCGGGAAAATGTCCCCCATACCACATTATATGGCACATATCCGTCCTTATTAGCATCGTTGGTTGAATAAATAGGACAATAACCTCATTTCCCCATGTTAAAAGTGCAACCGCTGTTAAAAAAAGATGTTGTTTGCTCTTTCCTGGTGATTGTTTGGGTTTTTAACCAAGGTACTAAATCAAAAAAGAACTAGGTCAGACTTTCTTCAAAGAGCAAAGCCACAATTCGGACTTTAAACTCCTTTTGAGACAATGTCAAATCGTAATCCTACGGATAAATCTATGGAACACAAAGACTCCAGAAATCACACCTTCGTGGTGCTGGTTTCCTAAGCAAATAGACCATGATATCTGTTCCAGCTTTAAAAGTTGTCATCCGAAATCATTTAGTTTTCTGACGACCCACAACTTTATATGCTGAACTTTCTCCAATTTATTGATAACCTATACGAAACATTTTAATGGGTGCAGACGGACTATAAATTCAAACAACTTTTTTTGTCACACTTATTAATGGAAATGACAAAAATGTCTGACACGGTCCAAACGAAATACTCATATCAAACGAGCCTAAATAATAGTATTTCGAGACTTAAATGTTTAACACGGTTATGGACGCAGAAATGAAATGGTGCCGACGTGTCATTGGCATCAGTTTTTGGACAATTGCTGTTTGATAAGGGGTGGGTGGGGCTAGGTAAGCGAATGGTCTAACGCTGTCATTAAACCAATTACCTTACGCACACCTGTCTCATTAATATGAATATACTACCATATGTTAGTCCCGAATTAACCTAATATGTGTTGGAACGACGTTAATACCTACTCCCCCTATATCTTATAATCTTTTGCATTACTGTGTAATAGTTAAGGACAAATTTACAAAATACAACGAACATAATACAAGCAGAAAATACAACCCACAGTCGGCTGCTAACATAATATTAAAACTTGGAGATAGTGCTACGGAAAATAAACAAGAATCTTTGTGTCATTGGCAGCAACAACCTGTTTGACTAATTCTTTCTTGTACAGATATAATCTTTTATTTACACAATTGTTTACCCCAGGGATGTAACTATTTTACAAAAATGTCCGTAACAAAGGACTTTGATTCTTTAATCCCTGCCTTAAGGAACATGACGAGAGAGACCCTGGCGTTAATCCTTACAATCAACAAACAAGAAAGCTTTGTTAGAATATCTTTATACATGTTATTTGAAGTGTTAAATTTACTAATGAAGAGTAAAAAATAGAAGAGTCTTATTTTCCAGACAAGTGTCGGGTTAGTTCTTTAATGGTATTTAATCGGCAAGATCTTGTATCAGATCTCCGACTGTCAATACGTAGTTCAGTTGTCATGTTTCCGTAATTCTGTACCGTTCAGACGTTCTCTTATAACGCTGATTAAAACTAAACAATGAATTTTAAACTCATTATTAAAAAAAATGAAGCAGACAAAGCGAGATTTAAGCTGTTCTTAATAAAGCATAATTGTATTAAAATAAAAATATCTTTTAGATCTTTCTCTTTCGTGTCTTTAGATCTGTTTTAAGGTAAAATCTTTCAAAGATTTTTTTAAAGACATGAAACAACTATTTAAAAACGAGTGCGCTTTATAATCTTAAAAGACGACAGCGTCTTCTAACACAAGTTTTAATTTTTAAGACGTTTTTCCTCAACGCTATTACCAATTAATCAAAAGATGGCATAACAATGACTATTAGTGATGAAAATGTTTAGAAATAATACCACAACTGGTATTGATAATCGATGCATTATGATTTTTATATTCTATGGCGTATAGTACCTCTTTTCAATCAAAATGTTAGAGGTGGTAGAATTTGGGATTTTCGAATGGCTATTCAACACGTTTGTATTCGTATTAACGCTGCGAGTGCAGTTTTTATGCCATTATTACACTCTTAAAAGAAATTAAAACATCAAAGATGGGAGTTTCTGCAATTTACACAGTTTTATTTATATAAAGAATGTATAATTGATTTAGCATTTGCACATTTAGAGCCACGTGTAACAAACGTATTTGTTTTCCAGTGTATCAAAAGCCTCATTGAATTTCTCATTCTTACTTTTAATGATTGCTTATTAATTACGCATTCACCGATATATACATGTACAACCAATAAAATTAAGCTCATTTTATTACATGTTTTAGGATGATTTGATTCGAACTTTTTTGTTACGTAGCGTGGAGGTTTAGATAGATTCTGGTAAAATATTCTTTATGACGTTAATGGGAAAATAATTCACATCTTAATCTTACAAAAGGTCAAAAGTGTCAAGGAAACCAAGCTATATTTCTTCTGTGGTTGGGGTGGGGTGGAAGTAGCATAGATTCTTCCTTACACTATTCGACGAAAATGACAATGTTCGCTTGTAATATTGCGGCACATACCTGTGCTTGAATTGTACACAGAAAAAGTAGGCAAGTGCTCAAATTCTAAAGTTTAAAACAAACTTATCAAATTAGCAATGCGCCTTGGTTCACTACGTAAACCACGTTTCGTAATAGCCAAACCGTTGGATTATGGTCGTTGTCGGATTAGGCATTACATTGACTTCAGACCTAACGTGTCTAGTTACGAACAAAAAAGTAATACGCCAGTTTTAGTCTTACCTTTGAAATAAAGATATACTTGTTGTTAGTCTCGAAATAACCCTGTATATGTTAGCGATACGATGCGATGTTTCATTGATAACAACACTGTTTATTGAAAACATGAGCAAACTTAAATATAATCTCTCGTCCTATCTTAGGCACCTGATATGAATTTGGAAACAAAAGCATGCTTAAATGAACCCAGGAAGACGATATAAAATTACAGGTTCAAGGAAAGGACATTATTGGTTGGTAAACAGTGATAATGAATGATGAGTATCATTTTTGAATCTATAAGCAAACACAGCCATTTAAGGTTTGGATCTTTCTAAGTGTAGCTTTAGGTAGAATGGCTGGAAATGGAAACATGAAGTGGATATTTTCAAAAGGTCTTAATAATGGTGAGATTAGAATCAAGGAAACCTGTAGAGTTATCTATTTTTTAATGTAAACAACTTTCATATAATAGGTGTTGTATTTTTCGTACAATAATACAGAGCATTAAACAAAAGTCAAAACAAGAAACCTTAAGATTAAATTTCGTAGAGTGATCTTCCCTTTAATTTAAGAAACTGATTGACGGCAGTGGAATCGAATCAAAAGCATAGTGATCAAGGTGATCTCCACTTTAATTTATGGATCTGTTTTTTAGTTATTAGAGTCTGTTGTAACAGTAATAAGGATGGGAAAGATGGGGTTACATATTAAGGGTTAATATTGTGGTAATGATAATAAGAGAAGTAAGTATAAGGTTGTTAGTTATTAATATTGATGTATAATAAGGTGTTATATGATATAAACACGACAAGGTGGGATTACAATCTGTGATATACCATCTTTATATCTATTGTATACACTGCCACTTGATAATAGGCCAACTAACACCTGTCTGCCAATAGATGTTTAACTATATGAAGTCTCCAAATGATTAAAATCTGTGCTTGTAAATTGCTTTGATGTTGATCATATACTATGTATTATAGATGTCTCCTATAGTAATAAAAATAGAAGGTGCACTTTAAAGACTAAGCATGCCCTGCCTCTTGAACGACATATGTTACAACAATAATCACATTAACTAAGTTCTTATTGAAATCTGGTCTATCCCTAGATTGTCCTTTTTTAGATAAGGCTTGAACATTATATTGATACACCGAAATGAACCTTTACTGGATAGCTAAATGAGCCCTTAATCGAACAGGACCGGCTTACATAGAGGGCGAGGAGAGCTGTCGCACATCGGCCCATTTCAAGAATAGGCCCATAGTGATTTAAGGAAAATAGAAAAATATCCACACACCGTTACACACACACACACCAACACCCACACCCACGCTCACAGGAACGGTTCCAAAGGATACGTACTACATTTTCCAGAAAGAAAAAAAAACACAAAGTCCTCGGTTACCTAAGCGTACATGGTTAGTATACACACACCCAGAATTGCGCGTCTAGCTACGCTCGGGGTCTGTTTGGCCATCAATTACTCCCATTCCCATCACATATAGACATTAAATATTCTTCTACGTGAATATACATTACGTTTTAAAGCACACTGAACAGTCCTTCATATTGTTGAAAAAAAGGGACGATGTTGATTAAACTCTGCGCACATTATTAAATATTTGAATGTTGGATCTAAACACATCCCTGCAGCTGTTAATAGTGAGACAAATTTCAATAAATAAAATTGTTTTCCATTCACCTCAAGTCATTGATTGACATACACCACATAGAAAACAAATAAAGCTGAAGCATTCACAAAATTAATAGATTTAACTTACTCCACGACATTTTCATACCCGTATGTCAGTATGTATAATAAGACTATGGTTGCTGAGTGACACTGACTCAATAATCAGGATATCCAGGTTAGCCGCGAAAGTTCCTGGAGACCTTCCGGTCAGGTTTCTAGTCGTCCAGATGGAACGAAAAATCTGAGGTTGGCATTCACGTGAAATAACCATCGTCGATGGAATTCAAGAAAGAGTAGACGGGAACGTCTTTTCATTTCAATAGCTGGCATTAGTGTAGAGACAAGTTAACAGTCACTTATCAGGAATAAGCTTAAATAACTCCTGGTGGGAATAGGTCAAACGCGTGTGGGCAAAAGGCTAAACGGTTATAACAAATTTAATCAAATGATAAACAATAATTCTGGGGAAAAGAAAATTGAAGTGTTTTGTACATAATATTAATAAATCAAGCTGATATTGTTCACAGCGATTGTGTAAATAGTACAACGAAATTATCCAAACGGTGGACAATGTTGAGAGTTCCTCCAAAGTTGAGTTAATCAACTACTGCCCATTCAGCGGAATCGAATGTGATCGATGAGAAATGAAGAGATCTCCACGCTTCCTAGATTATACAAAAAAAAGTTATGGAAAGAAACATAATTTTCGAACTAAAGAAAAATGCAATTGGGACTAACTCGATAAATTGTATAAAGCGTTTAATAACGTTCATTGCATGAGCTGTTGATAACCGTAAGGGTGGTCGATTGGTTTAACGCCTGTGCCATTAGATCATAAGGTCTGTCATTGAGTCACGTGGCGTAATTTCGATTCCCTGTACAGCCTCGTGGATTTTATCCGGGTCCCCCGGTTTGATCCTCCACTATGCGAAAGAGAATTATTGAAATAAAATTGAATATGTTAGTCCCAAAATGACTTAGATTGAGTCTAGCGGGGGCTTAAGCTCTATTGCTTTGTTAATTAACAGTTATTTGTTTAATACTTTTTTTCCTGAGAGATAGAAACAAAATGAAAGTAGTAAGAAATAATGTTGTTTTCTGTGTCTGTACAAACCAGCTGTCAATAACAAACATTCACACGAGAAGAGTTTTAAAAGTCACCTAACCAAAAACAATCTTATTGATATACCCCTTTAACAATTAACGCCTACAACAAGAATCATAAAAAAAAACTTTTATCACAAAACGCACAAAAACTTACGTTTAAAGGTTTGAGTCTCCTAACCGCTAGTTTCCCACACTAAAAACCTGTCGATCGAATATCGATGAAAGCAATTTTTATAGTTTATGTGTGTCGTTCCTGTACACCAAACGTGAAAACAAACTGCTTTCATGCTTCATAGCCTTGAGAGACAGGCTGGTCATACAAACGAGAAAACAAGACTGTACAATCTGTCTGTGAGGATCACAAGCCGTATAACAAGACCAATTCAATAACACGAGCCGGTTACACAGATCGAGAACTGGTTACAGCGCTGTCGATCTCGGCACTCGCATTGTGTGATCTTCCTTTGCTCTTTGCTCTCTTGTGTCAGAAGTTAGCTTTAGTTACATTTATGGTTAAAGCTGTGTTTTAAGTCCATTCGCTGTATTTACGAGCTCAGGAATCACTAGTATATCATTTTTGATTTTTGCGAGAAACTGGAATTGATCGTGGATATCTAATCCGGGAGAACCGCTTTTGAATGGAATCGACTTCAATAATGGAGACACGATAAAGTCGCTTCCCACTATTTTCCCATCAGAGGCGGCGTGTATGCTTGGAGTAAATTGACAAACAATCTCAAGTTTGTCTTTCCTTTCGTGTCGCTTGTAAAGTTTTGGTTTTTATACCGTTCACACATCGTAACAGTATCCTAAGCGTCAAGAGAATTTCTTAATGTCAATAATACAGTTTGCCCAACTATGATAAATATTTTTAGAAGAATAATTTTACACTTGCCAACCACAATCCGCATACGGCTTGTTGCGGTGTTTGCGATTTAGAGATGAAACCAATGAGCATGTTGGAGTTCGGTATCAAAAGATTGGCAAATGTTTGATAAGCGGAAATCTCTCTTATATAAAAAGTTTGGAAACGGCGAGTGTGGGAACGACGGCGAAGGACACTGGGAACACCGTGTAGTATAGTTGGAACTATACCCCCTTGTAAATAATAGATTATTTGCATATTGACATTATGGAAGATCAAGTTTTTATAAGTCAAGTATTTTGAATTGATTTAATTTTATTTGAGGATACTTGTCTCATCCTTGAAACGATGAAACAGACTATCTCGATAGCCATATTCTTTTGATAACGTACAATGTAGAATGTATCTGGTGACTCCTCAACTGAGAGTCTACCTTGAATATGGGTTACTCGCTGTTTTTAGTTTCATCTTGTGGAATCAAAATGACATTATTCAATTATTAAAAAATATTGACCAGTGTTCAACTGCATTCACCAATAAAGCAACTTTTTTTTTTAAATTTTATTTTAAAAATCATAAATAATTTCATGTGCGCTTACTGCATAAATGAGAAGTGATATTCGGTGTTCTATGTAAAGCGAGCAAACATCTAATTAGCATGCGCAGACATTGTTTTAGTTATTGACATTTCCGAGCACAATTCTAATTTGTCAGGGGTAACGTTTGCAAAGCTGACAAGCTTTTTAAATGGAACAATACATTAAAACAATACATTTTGAAGAGGTAAAACATAGCTGTAATTATATCTATTTCATCTTGGAACGTATTTAATACCATTTGACTAATTTTCCCATCGGCGGCAACATGAATAACTTTATTATTCATATATATTTCAATCCATCCATTAATTAATATTAAAATGACCATTAATTAACCGCCATTTGCATAATGTTTTGTTAATTACGCAGACAAACATAAATAATTAGACACTTACCTATATTAAGAGAAAAATATCCATTTTTATTGAAAAATAATCCGATTGATCTCCTCGTAAAACCAATAACAGTCTTGTAAATGTAATGATTTCGTTCACAATAGGTGCCTATTTAGCTTTTGAAATATACATCACCACAATTAGAAATATATAGGTTTATGCAAACAATTAAACTTATTAAAATTAGTAGTTTGTAGTCTAAAACGCTATCTATGTTCTACCAAAAGATTAATTAATTTAAGTGTTAATTAACTAATTATCATTTGGAAACATGTAGGTCTTTAGTTTCGTTATCACAAGAAACATCACCTCCTTGACTTCTTAAAACCCAACCAATGATATGAAGCATAATACGACTTGTATGGCGAACTCCTCAAGGTATATAAACCACATGTAGCCATTGGCGCGTGACGATATCACGTGACAGGGAAGCGCGTCTGCGGATAAAAATAGGGGACGAATATAACGACCACCGGGATTACTGGTACAACTAATACATCTGTTTCCATGTGCAGTCAAACGACTGATGACGATTGTCTTTTATTCTTTCCTCGGACAATAAAAGTCAGTAGAAAGTTGCACGACACCAAATGATTAATTCAATAGTGTCTGTAATCTTGAAAGAAAGGTGCGAAATTTCTCAAGTTTTTAAATTTGATGGTACGTGACTGAACTATAGTCGAATAGGATCATGATCAAACAGTAATGTAAATCGATTGAATTGTGGCTATTTCACGTATTTCTTGACAAATCTAGGTAGATGGAAAGAAGAGATTTGAAATCGATAAAGAAACGGTGAGCGTTACGTTGATTATAAGATAACTGATCACCAGTATAGAAGGATTACATACCACGCTATTGTGTACAAATAAAATCAAATAACCATTTCTCTTTTCACACTAGTCACTAGAGATTGTCATTTAATGAATATATTATATAAGATTGACTTAAACTAGTTATATATTGGTCTGATTCTGTGGGAATCGCGCCCACAATTTACGTCGCTGTGCTATTTTATATAGACGGTCCATCGCGAATAGATTGGGGAATACGTGTACATTCTTATCACCTTATTTTTAGAACTGAAATTGGTTGTTTCAAATGAGTGTGCAGTTTGTTTTCAACGGTTATAATAACTAGTAATTCGACAAGGGATTCAGTGCAGATGGCGGTGATGTAATTTTATTTTTCTAACCTGCGAAATTAACATACTTATTCTTCAAATTAAGGCATCAGTATATTAAATAAAAGGTAGGTAAAATGAGTTTTAAGTTATACCGTTATGACATCATTCTGTCCAAGAAGGTTATCAAACGCAAAGTCATAACAAAAACAATGGCTTAGGTGAGCGTTCCAAAGTAATTGGGAAGGAATGAATGAATTCCAATTTGACACGAATGTTTATAAATAACAATATTTTTAAAAAATGAACAGAACAAAGCAATTTCAAATTTTAATCGTCAACGGATTCGGATGAATGGATTATGAGTTTTTTTTTACTAATTGAAAGCGACTAGTGAACGCATTTTATGAAGTATTCATGTAGCGTCATCAGACGATAAGACTCTTTAAATACAATAGACAACACAAGTCGTTCCATTTCAGTACAATTATATGAATTATTTGAAAGAACAAAGAGTGTATCTTAAAGACAGCTGCTGGATTTTTTTTTTTAAAAATGAATGCGCCAACTCTTACATAACAATGGCATAAAACACTGTTTAAATATTCACACAAATGAAGCTACAATTAGATTTAAATGAGAGAAATGCATTACTTTAGCATCGTCTAAAATAATTTTTTTGTCTACCGTTGAATCATACATTCCAAGCTTTGTGTGTTTTATTATTTATTCTTCAAAAACTTCAATCGTAGTCACGCCTTTATGATTTTGTGATTCTAAAATTACTTGGGAAATGAAGTCAGTATATATTGATCTTACTAAATGATGAGGATGTTAAGTTAAAGTGACGGCCACTAAATATGGGGAGAGAGATGGGGGTCTCAGTGTTTAGACAGCTGACATACCTGTGGTTCGGGGCGCCACATCTCACAACATTCGAGGATATCGATATATAGATAGGCATATTTTAGCTTTGAGGCTTTGGTTACTCTCGCGGATTATTAATAGTTCTAAATTCTGTGACAAAAAGAGATGATTGTATGGTGAAACTCGTTGATCGTATTTTGTGGGTAATTATCAAAGTCGTTCAAATTGCTATTGCTTTTTTTTACTCTTTGTAGAACACCAGGTATAACTTTCATTTGTGGTTTATCCATATCTAACAGTTTGTTTGGTAGTTTGAATGTAATGCACACTTCTAACCGTTTAGTTAAGTTCTTATTTCTAAAAGACCCATTTAGACACGCGCATCGAAATGATCAATTAATGATATTTTTTCGCAACCATGTCCCTTATGCTATCTCTGACAAGATAGTTCAGTAGCTCGTCGTGGATTACTGCTGTCAAAATTATTGCACATTTAAGAGACGGTCGCTTTAAAACGCGATGATAAAAACTGTTGGCATAATCTTAGTACTAAGTCTAAGTGACAAGAAGATCCCTGTTCTATTATGGAACATCGCGCAGTGGATTAAGGAGTCTTTCTACTATCTTGTTCGTATCAATTAGTATAATTACGATCTAAGAGATTCCCCCTGCAGTATAACCACCTTCATCTATATACGTAGAAAGCCTCGAGCGGCAGTGAGACCAGTGAACTATTCCGGTACAAGTCATTTCAGTATGATGTTAGTAATGATTTGTGACAATATGATTACATACAGTTGGTTAACCATGGAAATATTAATCTCTTTCCATGAAATATTGCATTTATCATGGTATATTTAGTGCTAGACGTATACATTGTATACTTATTTGATACATAAATCGAAACAACTGCTATAAACGAATTGTCATATTCTTTATCCTGGAAGCGCGGAAACATTGAAACGTTTTGATATACATTAAGTTTGTCATACAGTTTATCGTACACATACTTATTACATACATGCATGTAGACACATGCTATAAATGAAAAATCATGCTCTCTTTTCTGCGATATCACTTCGGTGGAAGTGGACGTTTAATAAATCTTTTCACACACGCACTATTTTAAGTAACAATTAATTCGTTTTGATATGCATTACAGGTAGCCAATACATTGTTTCCTAATAATTATTACATATATTGACCAATGGAAACTGCAATATAATGAATAAATGACGGAGGAAACACAGACCCTATAAATTGAGTGAGAAAACAACCCAATATAGTTTCACTCGTCCCAGTCGTGGATCTTTAATCAATAATGTCATTGTTATTTCATAATTTTATAGTCTGTGTCAAATCGTGTGTGACGTAATCGTTCTGTCTAAAATAATCGAACAAAAAGTTTGCTTAACTTCCTTTGTTACTTTCTTCGACTTTCTGGGAAAGGATGGCGTTCATTGAGACACTGACATATCTAGGTATATGATTTACCACGCCGGTGGTGAAGGATATTTTTCAATTGGCAATTTCGCAAGGCCAAATCGATTCAGTTGTTAATTAATCAAGTTCAGCCAGATAGAAAGTTACACTGTATTAATTGTTGTATCAAACACGAAGTACAATATCACGTAACCTCTGGTCCAGCATAATTGTGATTATTTTTTTCAACATAACATCTTCCTAAAGCACTGAAGCGTTTGCAAAAATTAACATTTTCTGGTGTTACGTTAATTGGCAAATAAAGAAACAATTATGAATCATTAATGGATAATTTGTACGCTCGAATAACAATAATAGTGTAACATAACTCTAAAAACATTGCAGTTTTTATCCACGGCTGATCGTTTTCATAAATCTAAACGCAGATAATTTTTTATAAAAGAATTTTCAAATGTCATTGCTTTCGTTGTTCAACAGTGTTATTTTTTAAAGGAAGTGCAATTTCCACTCGCCATTGACATTTACTGCTCCATGGCGTCGTCACAATTACAATAGTATTACGACGCCCGACATTTTGGTGACTAAACGTATGAAATTAACTTCAAGATAACAGTATGCAATTAAGACTCAATTCCTGCACATCGAATAAAAGTGGTGAAAATCCCCAATTATCATTGCGTCATTTTCACGAATATCAAAGGACAGATAACCTTTTTTACTGTGGAATTCCAATTCAGGAAATGCTAATAGCTCAGATGATTGCGTGATTGCATAACAAAAGAAAACGACCATGTGAGAATAGCGGATTTGATCGTTAACATTCTTCTACTTTGAAACAGTAAACAATTATAATTGTCGTGTAGACTCTAGGGGACAGGTGTGACTCATTAAGTTAAACACACGCAACTGAACCTTAATGCCCAGAATATGAATATAATATGCTCACACTTTTCAATTTCTTTCAACAGTCAACACAAACGACATAGTTTCGACTAGAATTTTAGAAGCCGGGGTCACTGGCAATGTCCGCTACCACAAAAATCGTATTAAAATCATAAGTGACTTATATGTGAGAAGGGAGGTCAGATGTTCCAACCAAGCATATTCTACATCGTGCACGACACTTCTATAACAAGATACATATATCGATGGTAATTAATGTCCAAATGGTCTACATAATCATACCTTACCTCGTGTATGATATTATTTGCAACTAATATAGAGATGCTTAGGAAGAAGACTTATGGAAGCTGAAACTACTAGCTAGCTTACTTACCCAAGACAATATTGACTGTATGTCGATATCAGTGTCTTGGACATTAAGGTGGATACTTGTATAACAACTAATACAATAAAATGAGAAGACGGGTATTACTATTATTATACATATGTCGATAAGAGAGGTCTGAATCAATAGGGCAGATTTCCTAGATACGCACGAATAACTTCCTACATATATACTTAGTTCACCTTTTGATTCTGTAAGGGATAAGACAAGGCGATCGTCTATACTGCATCATTTACAGATGAATAATAAAGATAATTAGAACATTTTAATTACCAGCATTCCAATTCGATAAACTCAGTCCAAGGGATGAAAACAATTGTTTATCATTAGAGAAACAGACAATTATAATCAATATTGGTTTCCTTTGATCTTTTGTCAAATAATCGAAGCGTGAACAATAAAATATGTTTCATGTATACATTTTATGTTTATATACACCGGTTAATAGATACAAACCGGGATTAATGCTACGCTTAACGATGCAATATTTAATAATGCTGCCTGTTATGGAATTTAGAATGGTACTATTGGTAAGGTATAAATTACTATATATTAATTTCCTAAGCCTTTATCTACCTCAATTATATCGATTAATGCGGAAGAGTATTTTTTGTTAAATAATTTTATATTCAATGTTACCATATTGATATCCATATCCTTTATTCGCAGCCCTTTTTCAATTAAAATAGTAATATAAAATGCAATACACCCTTCAAACAAATCGTATCGTATGGACGTATGCTGGGACCACCATTGAAAATGTGCAATAATGTTTTATATCAAGTCAAACTTTCATTGAAAATAGTTAGTCCCGTGGTATTAGTCTCTAATCGTATGGTTAATTAGGGTACAAAGTTACATATGATGAATGAAGCAGAAGTAGGCCTTGACTCCGCCTGATCCTATGGCGAAAAAAACAGACTAACAAACGATAACTTTATCCTTGTCTTGATATATGGATGTGGGCGGTTGGGATGGCCTAGTGGTCTAGAGTGCCGCGCTTCGACCTCTAGCTGACAAGACACCTCTGGCTTGCGGCTGTGGTTTCGAGCCCTGGTGAGAGCGTATGTGGCATGGAGATAGGGGCGCCTTCTCAACCTCGTGGGTTTCCTCCGGGCACTCAGGTTTCCTCCCACTGCTAAAGACCCCTACGCGCAAGCGAATTGTTGAAATAAAATTAAAAACCATATGTTATTCCCGAAATGACCTAGTTTGTGTTGATTGGACGTTAAGCCCCATTTCTCTCTGATATATGGATGCAGTGAGACGGAATACAATTTAAAACAAACAGAATAGAAGTGTTCACAACTTTAAATTTAAATAAACTCTTTCGATAGCAGTTTCAAGAAATCAATACAAAGAACTTCCTAACTTACTTTCAAACTATTAAAACATGTAATCCTAGCATAAAAATACAATACAGGGGTCTAAATAAAACGTTAAAGGTACTCACGTGGCAAACAGGAACTGTAAAATGGGCAATAAGATTATTAACAAATGACACCTATTCTGGTAATAAAATCCTCCTTTCCTGTGCAAAAAACACCTTAAAATCGCACACAACACCTGTTCCTGGTTATATATCTACTGCTAAACCTATGTTGAAGGGTGTTAATACCTAATCTGACACTGTCATATGACAGATTTTCTCACTCTTATCGTTTTACTAGTATTATATACGCCTATAGACAGCTACTAACTTCAGTTTACTATCGCTAACACATTGTACATAACTGAGAACTCTATCCAATACTGACAACAATGCAACGAGTGTCAGAACGTCTATAGCGACTGGGACGTAAAGGCTTATCGCGTGTGACTCGATCCCTTTTACGGATGACTGTGATATTGAACCTCAAGAAACTTAAACTATAAATTAATCATACTGGAGACAGTACTTCGCTTCAGTGGTCAACAAATGCATCGTTCTGTAACCATGGACTCTTTTCTTAAAATCAACAGGAGTTCCTTTAGATTTATAAAATAGAGAAGCACCGCGAATTATCTTAAAGGTAAATCTCGCTAAAAATTGATAGATAAGACCAACACACGTGCTGAGAGGTACAGTCGAATTATCTTAATCCGCTCGATAATCCGACTCGTTAAGATAATTATATGTAACAATAGATTACTAAGCACGAACAATCTGTTGTTTCAAAAGGTACAATATGGCGGTGGTGGTTTATTGAAGTTTAATAAGATAGATAACTCTGGTGTGTGTACCTGTGTAGAGGTGTGACTGGCCAATTTACAGAGATAATTTGACACGATAAAACAGTTTGTGGACAAACACCGTCCATAGTGACGTAACATTTATTGACTGTTAATTCTGGTTTTATCAGCACCAATCATTATGTTACGTAACCGTGAACGAAGCAGTGACCAACAAACAATCTGTCTTAACAATGCATTTCCTGCATTCTCCCTCCTACTACAAATCACCCTCGGTAGAAACCTACAGTTAAGCCTAGCTTTCTGAAATAATTGTTGCTAATTGTATCGCGTGTCAACCCTTCCCATATATTTCTAAGGACAGGTATAGTTCTAAACAATTTTCCCTTGACAGTTGGAATATCGTTGACTTTTACGGGCGTTATACTTATAAACAAAATGTTAATTTTATTCTATGAGAACTTCAAAAAGGGAGAAGTTGAATCTACTGTTTCTCTAGAATTTTTCTTGTATAAAATGAATATGAAAAGAAATGTGGTTTAACGACACACTGTATCCGCTTGCTCTCGGTCACGCACAAACAACGGTGAAACACATATTAGAAACGTTCAAGGCGTTTTCATACACATGTATCCAAACTACACATGTATCAATTATCTAAGCAAAGAGAAAAACCGTTAAACTTATCTACACCCAACAATTAATTCGTTCTTTATTCATTTGTCAGTTACGGAAGAAAATAAGTTAAACTAACGCGTGAACCGTGAGCAATAAAGTGGAATTGCAATTGACAGAAAATATCCTCTTTAATATTTCGTATCACTCAGATTGATACCACTCACAGAACGTGTTGTTTAAGCATGGTTGTATTCAGCAACGTTTGCGAATACATGTAGGTAACAAATCCAGCACAGTATAATAGTGGCAGTTCACAAACCTAAACTTATTAAACCTGCACTAAGTTAACTCACGTGACACAACATTACTTAAAGTTAATCGAAAGTGTCATATATGCGCCCGATTTTCTTGGCTTTTATAAAATTTTGCTTCAAGTATTTCCCTAGTGGTTACTGTACGAGTGGAAGTGAAACTAATAACATGTTTTTAGCGATAGTAGAAAACGAAACGGGTCGTAAAATTGTCATGTACCATCCCTTATGGAACTCAATACAATTTACCCAAACAGCCTACGTTTCACGGAATACCAATTGCCAAGGGTTCTTCGTGTGTACACACAGAAAAGTTCGAAAAATGTCCTGGTTATTCCCGTTTCTTGCTGGAATTCGAACACAGGACATTGTAAGTGTTGATCTTACTAACTGCTCGACTACGTCTCCAATTGGCCACCTCTCCTAAAACCATACCCCTCTCTCTCTCTATTATAATTTGTTGATCTGAGGTTCTAAAAGTATTCTAAATATCACCAACATTGCAATCAAATGCCCCTAGTCCACCATTCCCTATTAAGTTTACATTACATGTACTTTAGTAATATATGCAATTTTACGGATACAATAATCATAATAAAATTGGTCTGTAATAACAGGTTAATGTTGTTAAATTATGCATATCTACGATAGCTAATAACGACAGGATATGTCGATGAATTGTTCATAATGTTATTGTACTAATATTAAATTCAAGGCAATCGAGCGTAAAGATATGTATGCTAAAATTATTTTCCACCATACCAATAATGTTTTTTCGACATGTCATCTTTTTATACTTCAGATCACTGCTGATTCACATATTGAGTACTGATGATAAAACAAGCCAAATCATCTGGAAATGGTTCTTAAACATGACATGATGAATTTTAAAACGGCTGATATGGTTTTGATAAAAAAGAAATATAAAATAACATATCGCAAGATGAAAGATAAGATAGCAAGAACAAGGGGAAATAAACGGGATGCCATAAAAACTTCATGAAGCATCTTTCAACTTTGTTTTCGTCAGATATTATAGTATTTCTTAGATCAACCTTTAGGCAATTCTAAATTATGAAAATAAATTATGTTCTTTGTTGTGATTTTGTTTATAAAGATGACACGCACAATAGAGTTATATTATTTTTTATATAAATCTCCAGGAATTGAGGTTTTCTTTTACACTTTTGCAAGCTTTCAGTCATTTTAAGGTGCTCGGTATGATAAATCAGGCGCGGATCCAGGATTTTTTGCAAGGGGGGTTCTAGGTTTGATAATTGCTTAACTAATAGCGCTCAACCGATTGATTTGGTAATATGATTCAATTTGGTTCATTCTGACGTATTTCTGGAGGGTAAATTCAAAAATTACAGGTCTAAATCGCCAATAAAACCGCATTAAAAAATTTCAAGTCTGAGCAGGGGGGGGGGTCCGGACCCCCTGGACCACCCCTCTGGATCCGCGCCTGTAAATATGCAGAGCATGTACTTAAAAATAAAGATCCCGAATATTTTGTATTTAATGTTGGTGCCTGGTATCCTGTGGGCTTGGTGAGTAAAATACTGGTTTAGTGACCACAAAGCACAGGTTCGATCCCGGGCGGTACTGGCCGAGAAGATTTCCTTTACTGAGATAGGACTGGATACTGAGATAGGAAAGAAAATGACAATTGAGACTGTAAACAAATGTAGCGTTATTATGTACAATTGTAACACAGAGCTAAAACAGACTTGAAATGGTCGAAACTACACTGAAAATACACGTAATAATGTCAACTGTGACAACATTCAACCCCTTTGTTCACAGAAAAGGAATGAATCAACAGTTTAATGTGTAACATTATTCCATATTAATAAGACCGTATCTGTACTTTCTCAAACATATCCACACTAGCAAAGCATATAAGCAATTAAAACTGAATAAACAAAAAAATCAAAGCGATACGATAATCAATTAAAGTTCAGCAACTTCCTAATTACTGTTATTATTTTCCTGAAAATCATGAATAATTCACACTAACAAAAAATAATCCACTTCTTTACAAATTCACACATTGGAATTAAATTAGTGGCTACTATCAAGACACAAAAAAAAATATTAAGAAAAAAAGGAGATTTGTAAAGCGAGTATTATAGAGTGCCTCTAATTATCGTTGAATCATTCTCAAACAAGAATGGTTTATTCTAGCGAGAAATCGACAAATTGAAATAGAAATTGTTGAGTTAAAATATGTAAACTACTATATAATTGTAACAACACATGTCCCGAGTTGGGTCCTTCACAAAACTACAACAAGATCGATAGAATATAATGTAAACTACAGGCATTGGAATGAAAAGACAAATAGTGGAACAGCTGTAGATTATGGTAGTGATTCAACCGATCAATTTGTTCTGTTGTATATTAAACTATAACAGAAACGCCACCAGATACAATATTTCAGTACCATGTCCGCAACTTTTTATATTACATATTATAGGCTTCAAGTTTATCTATACTTCAAACTGTTAATTGTTGCCGCCCCCCCCCCCAATAGGGATTGTATAATATCAACTGTGTAAGAGGAGACTCGGAAGCGCCACCACCGATGTAAAGATCTCCCAACACAGACAGACAAAATACCCGAAATTACCACTTTTTGTCCACGTACGTATAATCCCATCCGTTGAATATACATCAGGCTGAAATTAGTAGTGAATGTAAAGTTACACTGGCTAGAATTCGGAGAAGAGTATAAGATGAAAGCCACAACTTGGGAAACATTCTCCCAAATTATTGCATTCAAAATGAACAAATTACCGCGTCTTATTGTATCTATAATTTTTCTGGTGTTGGTATATCAAAGATCCTCTGGCACACGAAATTAAGAAGAGTAAACGTGGAATCGCAGGTACATTACATTTTACAAAAGTGATCGAACAAATCGATCTTCTATTCACATAACCACTATAAAGATAATATTACGATTTATGAATGGTAAATCCTATTTTTGGTTTACATGTAAATGAAAGACCATAACGAGCACACTACTAATTGATATAATGATGTGTATTTAACGAGCATGGTTTGTTGGAAATGAATAGCCGCCAATTGGTAGCATGGTAAAAGCTATGTGGAAATTGATAATCTGCATATATATTTGTTATGGGCAGTAAATTCTAATGTTATCGGCTATGGAATAGAAATTGGAGTCTTTCAGTAAACTAATACAATAACTAAAACAGGGTTTAACCCACTACTGTTGTGCAGCAACCGGGATAATGAACGCGGGTATTCCCCATGCAGTCTGCAGTGATTTTGTTCAGACAGTGGCGTTTACACCTACTCTTCAGTGGTTACACAAGTGGACCTCAGTTATAGATGTTCTTTCCTTGATCATGACAGTATCTAGAATACAATGCACTTATATACTCTTAAAGGGGTAAACCAGTACAAAAAAAACCTAACAACCGGAATGCAAAATCTAGACATTAGTATCAGGTGTTCCAGATAGTTCAACAACATTACAATTCCATTCAACCATTAGACACGTTTGTGTAAATTACCTTTTGTGTCATATTTTGTTTGCTTAGAGTAAATGTTAACGATACGTTTTGTTTTTCAAAATGACTACATTTACCCCAGAGAGCATTGAGCACGATTCAAATGAACGTGACAATACCTGTTATTGATACATATTTCATGATCTATACATTCATATCAAAGACTATTTAGTCTGATTCTCATTATTTGAACTAGCCACGTTGTTGTTTTATGTCGGTCTAGACAGGAAATGTTACTTGTGTTTCATGTTCTTGCGCTACATTTATTTTGTTAAACTATCAAAGCCCTTTCATTTGCATTTCAATATAAACTAATTTATGAACTGCGATGACTTCTAAATTCTCTTTTATGGATTTGATTTCGGGTATAATTAGCAGCACAAGAATTTAGTTTAACAAGAGAAGTCCTTTAAAAAAGTATGTATCGTATTTCAAATGTTAGCATAGTATCAATTCATCATAAATCCATTGAAGAGAGATATCACGAATTTAAGCAAATTGATTCTAAAAGAAATGCTAACAAACTAGAAGTGTTATATGAATGGCTTACGACTTTTTGCACAACCCGATGAACTATACACTAATATACTTCATCGTGAAAATAATATTTCAGACGCCTACTGTGCTAATGAATCAGCTATGTCTACCACAAAAGACACATAGCGTCAATCAAAGGCCGCTATCGACTGAGACCGTCTCCCATAAATATTCAAGTTTATAATTATAGGTACTGAACACAGACTAATCGATTAATCGATTTTCTCACATATTTACAAGTTTGTATATATGTACATGGATGTAAAATGCGGCTGTTGCCGCCTTTTAACTCCCATATCAATCTATAATATCAATATTTGTGTATGCCGATATATTAATCGATATCAATCGATTCGGGTTATATTGAAGTGATATCCAAAAAGACATATAGCTACAGGTGATTTTTTGTATTATTAATATAGTATAGCGAATGTTATCCGTCATGATATATAGACCACTGGGTCTTTATCAAGCGATCGTCATTTTTGGATTGTAAATATAGGGTGAGCCAGATTCTATACACTTATCTTTTTGATTTGGAATAGATGCTATTTCTTCACTCGTAATAAAAGTTTATCATCACACCATAAATAGTGTTGGTTTATAAGGAACATATGCTTTACCATATGTAATACAAACTAATGGGCTGAGGTGGGGGTGTAATCACACATTTGAATATTTAACCGAATATTCTCTATGATGATAAGCCATTCAGAAATAGACGTGCAATCGCCTATTCTTAAAACAAAGCACTAGTAAGTGATATCCTTCCCTTACAACAAAACTCAATAAATGAAATATTCCAACAAAAAATAAAAAGTGAAATGATCCCATTTCAAAAAACAAGTAAGTGAAATTATTCCCTTAAAAATATTTCCTTTAAAATCAGCAGGCGATAATTTCTTGAAATAGAGGTGGAAATATTATTTGTAAATACAAAAAACAATAGTGTAGTAAAATAGATCATGACAAAATGTACACAATATCAAATCTAATTCTAATAGACAAAGAATTCCAAATGAGTAATAGCGAATTTTAATCCAAATGTTCGAGCTTGAATAATCCTTTGCAAAACATACGTATGCGTTTTATCACGAAATTTCCTTACTGGATTGGGTTAATTTAATATACAAGTTCTATTGTGTGCTATAAGATTGGCGAGCAAGCCAATTATAGCTTTGATAGATTCACGGCATACATCAGAATGTGTGTATGATTGATTTAAGAATCTAACCATCGTGATGGTCATCCTAATCTCTTCAGGGAAATGGCTCGTGTTAGTACCAAACCTTCATGTCAATCTGGACAACATGTTCAGAATTGAGAAGTCGTCTAACAATCAGACAAGTGGACACTATGAAGAGGCAACAGAGTCCAGATGATTGAACTAGTGCAATGGGTTTGATACCCAAAAGACCCCTTTCTCCGATAACCAATAAATAAATAGCAGTGTGGCTCTACGAGCAAAGCCGCTTATTAAATGTACCGTGTAATTCCAAAGTCGACCAACTTAAAGCAAAGTCCGTTAAATCAATGATGAAGACAGACCAAGCATACAACAAGTAGCCTATTGACCATTGTAACATTCACACTCGAATGGTCAATGATATCGAGTTGACTCATGGTCAATAACTATAGTCACTGACCAGTTGTGGTCATTTGAGATCGCTAGTGTATGAGTGAACACGTCCAAGGAGTTCTAATCGCGTTAGATTTGATTAGGAAGCTAGTAAACAGACTTCAGGTCATTTAGATTTTCCACCTATGCAAACACTTTTTGTAGAAACATGCTAAAGAACGTTCGGACAGAATGCATATCCATGTTGACTGACATTTGATTTAAACCCAGAATCAATGAATTCTGATGATGCCGTCTTTCCACTCATTGTGGTAATAACATATTAAGAAAAAAAACGTCCTGTGCTAAGTAAATCACAGCGCAAACTCATCAGTTGATTTTTTCCCCTACCAAACTATCAATTTCTAGCTCGATTTCCATCTAAAAAAAACTACATCAAGCTCATAAAACATTTTGTATTTCATGTATCTAGCTCATTATAAAGTAAAATTGATATTTGATTTATTTAATCGTTTGCTTAAGATGACAGCATGTGAAATACAGAATAATATATACAAATCAGTGATAGGACCGTGCTAGTCTGGCTACATGGGGAATTAAAATTGCATAGCGGAAGACTGTTCTGTTTATTCATAAGTTTAGGCGACTTGAACGGAGTGATCTCGGCGGCATTCCTATAAAATAACACCTAATCTTAATAACCAGACATTGTTTTGTAATATCACATCACCATAAAGAAAGGCAAGGCATCATTAAATGTTCATCAGAAAGATTAAATCAAAGAGAGATCTAAACGACCAGCATATAATTAACTCCACAAATATTGTTTTAACATCTTTTTACGAACCACACGTGTTGCTCGA
The DNA here is from genome assembly GCA_036850965.1 of Patella caerulea. Lineage (NCBI taxonomy): Eukaryota > Metazoa > Mollusca > Gastropoda > Patellidae > Patella > Patella caerulea. The sequence continues at coordinate 24,758,897 of JAZGQO010000011.1, forward strand.
CAACGTAGCACAAGTTAACACACATTTCTGCATTTTCCATATTAATATTGCAGATTTTATTGCTAGTCTATTTCTATCAACACCGGACGCGGATCTGTTTAAACAAGTCATAAAGCTGTTTTCGTATAACGACATTATTTAATTTACAAGACCGTGTACGTCGCTAAGTGCATTGTCTTAAAACGGCAACAAAAAACATATTTTTCACTTTTCTACAGACTTCATATAAAATTCCAACAGAAGCAATATATTTCACTTTTTTTTTAGAGAATTCATTTATACACTTGGTAATTATCTTCTATTCGAATAAGATATTTATGGACAAAATATGGTTAATAGTAACGATATCTTGTAGCACAGTTAATAAAATTACAAGATTTATGTCAAATACCAAAAAATCATCAATCGATATTAATATAAAAAAAGTTACCAATAATCATAAATTTACGATATGATTTTATGCAGTGTAAATTTCAATTACATAATGCTTGAACAACTTTAGTATTTGATGTTCTTAAGATACTGTGTATTTTAGAAATTAACAACCGTAAATCAAAAACAAACTTTTGCTCAACTCAAAGAGTAAACAAAGCGAAATCGCTGCATTTACAAATAGGCATATAGCTTTACAATACAAAGGGCGGTGGAGCGAAAAGTATATCAAACAGTCTAAGCTACATCAACAAAGATGTGTTTCATGAACAAATATAAATAATAAATAACGTCACTGAGTCGTAAATATTATACAAATAAATCATGTTTATAAATCTCAATAAAAGTTTACAGAGAAAAGGATTATGTCATTGAAATTATGGCTTACAATAATTATTTTCTAAATACCAATACTTTATTCATCTTTAAAGTTTGTGTACTTTATGAATATGTCCTAGTATGTTGGTACTCCCCATTGCTGCAGGTATTTGAGGGGTTTTTACTATTTTCATGTGTAGTAAAGTGTTAGCCATTATCAGGCATCTCTGATTCCAGTGCTTCTTACTGGGTGACTGCAGATGGTTCCAGTCTTACACGCCACATTAAACGTAGATTAGTTGTGCAGCGACACGATTCGATTCATAAACGATAGTTTGCAATAACCCTGGAACCCTTCACATACCAAATGATCATATAACAAGTGTAGTCTAATGTCAAAACCACGTGGATGCCAGCAGAGACTTTTAATCGTTATAAAGCTGTACATATAGAATAGTGACGAGAATCTGTATGTATGAGAATCAGTTACATTACCGTCAGAGGCGTTTTGTTTTGTTTCCGGAAGGCTTCGGAGGAGGTTTTAAGGATGGGGATATTCGAGTTTCCAGTAAATATCAATCAGTACGCCAGATACATTTGTGACGATCCAAAGAGGGCAAGACCCGATGCAGTCCCACCCACAAATGGTAAGAGAAAAGGCGATTCAGATACGTCACTAAGTTAACGTGTAAATCCCTAGCGGCTATAAGCAACCATCTAAACGGCATTAAGCTATCGAACACATTAAAATAAATATAACAGTTCCGTGTAAAACAATGATTGTATTTTAATCGAATCTACGTTTATACAATAAATTCTCTTGTAGAGTTCAAGTACAATATCGATATAGCCATACAGAACTCTACGACACGTAATGAATCGTAAAACGCCTATATCTCCTCAACGGATTAGTAGATCAGTCTCAGTATTTGCTCACAATTATTGTATTTGAATACAGCCAATCTTATTCAACCCTTGAATGACTGGCGAAAATATACAAGGCGCAAATTCCCCTTTTTTGCATTATTACATTTCAGTTTTAAAAGTTCAAATATTCAGCTTTACGTGTCGATGAGTACAGCCATTCAATCACGGTAACGTCATTTCTGTCAGGGTTGTACAAGACACATGCCTATATATTGTTAACTTCATACACCAAACAGATCACTCAAATCAATTACAATTGAATAAAGAGCGAGTTTCTTACATTGTACAGAATATATCGACCGGTGCGAAATCTATGAAAATGTCGCAATCGCATAATGGGGGCTTTTCTTCCTCAAATGTTGACTAGATTTGTTTAGGTAACAAGATTGTATGTACATCTGTCGTGAGCTTTTGTCATTTATACCTAAACAATATAATAGAAACCGTTATTTAACCCTTGATAATTAAGCTGATTTTGTTATATTTTATCGTGGAGATATATTGGGATAAATATCGAATAAATTGGAAATAGATATTTCAAAGACGTGATGGGAAGACTTTAGCTTTTATGACATTTTATTTGATTTGAAGCTTAATTTAAATATATAATACAAAGGCATTTCCCTTTGGTATTTTGAATTTAGATATTAAACACAATTTGTTACGGTAACTAGGTTGTATATAATTATATATATCCATTTTAAATTGAAAGTACATGCAGATGTCAAATAACCCGATTAACTGATAGCCAGACATTTGATTTAATTTGAAGTTTAATTTTAATAGACTTTACGACATAATCACTTTCTGGTGTTTTGATTTCATCTACTTGATATACAAATTAAAACTTGAATATCCGTGTTCATTGATTTTCCACCATGATTTTGATAAGACTTACAAGTGTAACTGCCGACAATCCTAACGTCGCTAACCGTGATAATGCTTGGATGTTCTACAGCTGTTATTCCAAGTAAGAACTGTTTTAAACTCTCTACAAAAGAGTTGTTTGGTATACTGAAGGGGCTTCACATAGTCCCCTGCTAAACAAAATACTATAAATAAATATTTAACAAACGAACCTATACAAGCGCCTAACCACCAGACTGGTGAGCATTCCTACTATTATCATTCTTTGGTAATTCAACATAACTATACATAATTATATAAAGATACATTATTCAAGAGCTAAATTTGCCCACTCCAGAGCTTTCTTTAGACATTACATGTTATGCAATTTATTAATTAGACATTTATTAACACGATAAATGACATCAGACGCCCAAGATTTTAACTAGATATGATTTACTTTCAAATGGAGAAGCGAGGCTAAGACTTGAATATATCAGAACCGTGATTACAATTATAAACAAAAGATGCACACATCTGACAAAACCACAACAGTGATAACTTGGCGCAGAATAAAGTAATTTGAATGAAATATGTTCATTATGCATTTTTTATTTGTTACTTTTATAGTAAGAACGACCAGCTCTTTATCTAAATCTTACAAAATGTATCTTTAAATTTCAAATGCAATTTACAACTGGGGTATCAGCTTTTATTGTCTTTCTATTGACATTTGGATAGATTTGTAGTCTTAGCTATTTGCTATCAATGTCACGAGTATGAGAGGTAATTCTTGACTATTTCTCTCGTGGATATTTCAAATATGAGAATCGGAAGGCCTGACAAGGACAGCTGTCTAGTCGTATGGGTGAGACGAAAAACCGAGTTCCCGTGTCCACGTAAAAGATCCATTGACAGTTGGAATTCGATATAAGAGTAGGCCACAGTGCACTGTCCGAGCAAAATTCTACCCATAGCTCAACTGCGTAGTGTTTGTCCGCCTTGATTCGCCCAGTTCAGAGCAGAAAAGTAGGATGTCAAACCCCATTCCATTTCAAATGGGAACTGTTTAAAACTGTCTATTAAGTATGTGCTCCCTATTGAAAAAATCAAGTAATATTATGCTTATTTTGCATATTTTGTATTTGGTAGTGTGTGGTAATTGGAGTTGCATTCGGGTGGTATTGGGTAAATCGTCCATGACGACATACTGCTAAAACTACATTTTATATTTGGTGAGCGAACATAACTCAAATTGAGTAAGCTACACTGTGACAGTGAGCTTTTATACAATTTCGTGGTATAGGTAATGTTTTCGTGTCCGTTTTAACACCAAACGCCTCCTTGGTTCTTTTTTAAATTTAAAAAAAAAGATCTATTTGAAATGTGTTTATATATGTCATTCTGGTTGAAATGCTTAAAATCTAATTCTATTTCCCTTTGTTCATCTTTGGGATTTCTAGACATCTGAAGCTAGATTTTACTCGTGATGCACCATATGCCCTAATAAAAATATTTAAACGGAACATGGAACGGAAGAGTATAATTTTAGGTAAACATTTTGTGTAAAATTACGTATATAAAAGTGTTCGTTTCCTTCTTGAAACACCATATGGCCAACGTGCATGTTAAATAAGAGGCAATCAAAGTTTTAAATGATGTAATGTAAAACTCACGAAAATGTTTCAGGCACCATATGGGTATACAAACTATAGCTAACAGTGATCTTAATGATAAACTTATCGTATTTATCACTGTTTACAAGGTTGAAGTGTGCTCTTGTCTGTGTGTCTCGAACAAAGATTACCAGCACCATACTACGACATAGTTTAAATTACGATATATTAACTTGACTTATAGTATAAACAGTTAATTTCTGAAACTCGCGCGTTTTTACTGTACCGGTAGTCTGGCTAAATTTAAAGAGCTAGCTCTTCGCGTTATGGTGGTCAATCGCAAAAACTAGTATTGTAAAAATTATAATTTTGTTAGCAAAAATAATCAAAAGCACACACAAGGATATGCTTGCATGTTCTTCTGTTGCATTCGGACGTCTGGGTTAAGATATCGACACTGCATAGCTATATCTCTAAGCTTCTATAAAGTCTTTTTAATAAGCTGACGTTCCCAGGGGAAGGATTGAAATTACTTTTTGGGGATAGCCTGACGAAAGGGTTAAATTAATATGTAAAATGATTGTACGAGAAATGATTCAAAACATGTTTGATGGATTAGTTTGCCTAAAATAATCTAATTTACATCTGGATTGTGCTAAAACACTCCGCGAATATCCACTGGTCCTTACGATTGCGTGAAATTAGTTTAAATAGAATCAGTATCGGTGTTAAAATTGGATTCGCGTTTTTTTTTATTTTTTTATTTCAAGTGTAATCATCCCTGTCTGTCAATAATATTACACGGATTCTCGGTATCTCCAATGCTAAAACTTATACTAAAACATACGTGCAATGGAGAGAAATAGGTTTAGGCAATGGGGGTACACCGGGGACTTGTATGGAGGCGGTAAAACGCCATGTTCCTCAATAACAGGCCCTAGTATCTAAAGCCCACCCTTAAACATTTCGCCCCGCCCTCAACATGTAGAAACTTTTAATTTTTTATACACTAAACGGAGCCATTTTGGCTCACAAGCTCAATGAGTAAGTCGTTGGCTCGCTAACCTGGAGGTCCCGTGTTCGATCCCTGTGTTGTCCGAGAAAGTTTTCCGACATGGTTCCTCTTGTCAGTGGTGCACGACGGGGGACCTGACAAAGGACGGAAAAATCGATGTCCCGCGTATATATTGCACCTATGAGAGCCTGAGGTAGCACCGCTTTCTGAACAAAATGTCCCTCAGCAGCTTCATTAGCCCAATCGGACGTCAAACCCTATTTGATTCCATGTTTATATTCTAGTTCTCATTCTACATTTATACTCATTATGGTTTTTAGCTATAAACTTTTAAACTGGTAGAGTGACTAAATTCTTCAGTTTAATTAAAATTTGAGCTTCATTTAGTTCTGGTTTTAATTGAAGTTGGCCACGAAGATCTCACTCCATTCCTTGTGTATTTTCCGTTCTCTTTGAAGTCTAAATCAAATTGGTTAACATCAATCTAGTACAAGCCAAGGCTACTATTCGTTGTCAAGATGAAAGGTGGGATTAGGTCTTACTGTAGTGTAAATGAAAAAAAATAACATATATACTAAAACGAAACGAAATTATGGTCTAACATTAGTCTTGAAATCCCAATGGAAGACAGTCAATTATCTATTGAAGGACATCGATAATGCTAGACTCATTGGCTACTCGACATATCCTGTAATAGACTTACACAGATTTGAAACATCTTTTCTTTCACGGTCAGAAATTGAACAACAAACTAAGAACCGACAAATCTTAAAAGTCCATTATCTAAATTCGGAAACAGCATTGACTATATTTAAAAATGGATAACAATTTGTCTCCGGCGTTTCCGTTAAAGAAAAGCCATGATGCCGTTGACAGTTACATCACTTTATGTAATAATAAACCTATGGTATATAAATCTTCATTTAAGTCTAGCAGTCTTAATTACTCCCTTCTTTGACTATCTACGTCATCAAATTATGTGCTATACAATACCACACCATGCACAAACACTGCGAGCATTAGCCATTACATAACGCTTTGTCTTTTACGTCATCAATTTATGAGATTATTTCAATAACTAGATGGGGGAGTTTGCCTAATATCGGAACTATTACCAGGATTTTAATAAATTCTACAGTAACAGAAAAACCACGTGATTAATATTGAGATAATTAGCATAATAGCTAAGATGAAGGGTGCCGCTAATATGGCGTGAACTATTATAGCGGAGATTGTGTAACGTAATGGCCGATAACCGCTAAAACTGTTGGCAATAATGGATCGGGCCATCTGTTCTCGACTGACCCTGCACCCAAACCTGTTAAATTGTGGTGCGCTATAAAAGGTGTATTTAGCCAACTTAATGTTTTTGTTAATGTGACACGATAGTGAATTGTCCTTATGAGATAAATTGAAGTCAGTTCGTCCCCTCTTTGTTCATTTTAAGCCGACCAGTCAGCTTAATAACTTGCATACTATAAATAGTCAACGATTTTGGGCCGTTATTGTTTTTTTTATCGGAATTTTATTTAAATCAGAAACCTTTTGATACTTTTCCATAAGATATGCGCAAATTGCACATGTGGTCAGATATTTCAGCGTGGTTTCATTTACTTTCGGTGCAATACAAAGGACATGACATGGCACAAAACACATTTCTGTGACGATAAGCTAAGCTCCCTTGATATTTGAAATTTAATAGAGAGTAGGCGGAAAGGCTTTTTCCGGGAAAATCCCAGAAATCTGTAACTGTAATAGTAAGTACAGGAAATCACATTTCATTTTATTTTTACGGTATAGCTCACCCAGTGACCCCCTCTTAATCACATAACAATTAATGATTTCCCGGTTTCATTAGGCCGACTGGCGCTGATAATATGACATTTAAAAGTTGAAGAGGATGTCTGAAGAACGTTTTGGATTTTAGCTCACTCTTGAACAATATCCAACAAAAAAATACGAAAACAAAAGGAACTTGTTAGAAGATCTCTAAACTAATCTAAATTCTGAAAATCTCTTGTCATCATATCATTCCCTTTTTCTATTCCAAACGTCAGATATTGTAATATTAATAATTATTGCCTTAAAGGAACTACTCACATTGCACGTCAAAAATAAATAAAAACATTTTGAAATTAATAGGTATCTAGGTTTATACACGAAAACAGCAAGAAAGTTGATTCTGTTGTGATGTACAGGAATTAATCTGAACTTTTTCCTCTTATATTTTTCTCTCCTATTGTATTCCGCATTTTACATTTTACCAGATTTAAATTTGCACAACATCTGACAATTTTGATCAATGCATGTAATTTTATAATCCTGCAAAAACTAATTTCATATTCCTGCAAAAACTATTTTTAAACTTTTCGAATTCTCGTGAATATTAGATCATATGTAGCATCGAAAAGCGAAATCACAAAATCGAAGCGAATGAACTTTACATAATTATACAATTCATTCGTAGGATTATGTATAATTATTGTACTTTATGTATTGCTAGCAATTTGAATCTGTTGTACATTTTTGATACATTCTCTTTCAGTTACGCAGGACGGAAGGTGAAAACCCACAGTATATACCGTGTACGCATGGGCGTAAACGTAAAATATTCCTTGATATCTGGAATTCGCCATAAGCTGCCCCAACAACGACCTTATTGCTCAATGCATAGCGTATGTCAGCCAGAAAAAGTTAACCTATATTTCATTTCTTGATTGTCAGAGATATGTACCTAGTATTGCGGACGAAACGTAAAGCTAATGCTCTATGTATTCTGTACAATGAGAGGACACGTAAAACATTAATTACTGGCGTTGGAAAATCGTCATACGTAATCAGTGGGCAAAGTATACATGGTAGTCAAAACAACACAAGAGCTGACGATTCAAGGAATTTCATACCATTCAGCGTATCGACACAACCACCTTTAAACTCAATTCAAGATATCACAGATTCTTTAGACAAAAAGGTGCATGTTTTTCATTTGTAAATCATGAGAGAAGAAATGTTACGCTTGAAGTATGACAATTCATCATCGGCGATGACGTGAGGGGAATGATGAAGAACCAAAGGAGTAACAGAGAAGAATGTTATTACTCTAGCGTTCAACAAACCAATCTAACGACACATTCCTTACTATTAACTCATAAATATCTTCTTCCTCCCTTCATGTTTCTGTTGTAACTATTCCAACCGTCTAATTATCGCCGTTTCTGATAATTTGAACACCGAGGCTTTTCTTGCTCAAGTTTTCTAAAAACTGGCAGCTTTTTTTTCTGAAAATGATGTAAAGTACACCAAAGGCGCATTATCATAATGTGTGATACAGATTAACATCTGGAAGACGGCCCACAGCAATTGAGATCATTCGCCATGATTTTCAAGACAAAACACAGTCTTCTGGAATTTACAGTTTCTACATTTAAGGTGTTAAGCAAATGCAAAATTATATACTTTTTGTAAAATCAAGTATGTCACAAACCCATTTATGCACAAGATTTCTGGACCATTTACATTTCACGTTAACCATACTGTAATGTTCATGAACAACGCTAAGATCATTTTAATGATTTTGTGGAAAGTATACTGTGTTTTGGTTGAAATACCTATTACCGAATTTTTTTCGTTTGTATAAGTTTTTGGTTGTACATGCATATAATTTGACCACGGCAGCTTTTTAGTCTGTCCCTTAGATGGTTGTGTTATTATAAACGTGAAATATAATCTAATATAAATTATAATATTATAAAATAGTACACGTACAGTTTATAATTTAATACATGTATACACACGCAGTGACATTCCCCCTTGTGTAACAACGATGCAGATAAGACAGACCAATGTTAATCCCCAAAATAGCCTAATTAGTGTATACAAGACCATTTCATTCGATTTGTATTGGTCCACCCTTGAAACAGTTATAATTAAATGTTCATGTATCATACGGAACTACCAATTACATAGTCATGTCCGGTTTAATGCCCGACAAAGAATTGCATGTATATGGGCCATAAAAGTGTCGTCATTGATAATGAGGACATACCAGTCGATTATCGTGGCCCATTTAGTAGAAAATTGTAGACAATTCCTCGATTCAGCTTGACCTTTGCTTGTAATATTCATTCACGTGTAATGCTAGAACTAAAACCAAACCATAAATACGGTAGTTAAGCCTAATTTAGAAAGGTACTATGCGAAACTGGTACTATTTTATGATCACATTAGCATCAGAATTAATTATATTCGAAACCAGGTTATGATTATCACAGTCGCCTAGACTGTTGAAACGCCATGGTTAGAAACATAGCCAAAATGTCAAAATTAAAACGGTATTCACGATATCCCGAATAATAAATATATCCTATTAAAATATAGAATTCATAGAATAGTATTTGAAAACCAAATATACAGTCTACAACCTCCATAGTCCATGGGTTGAGTGTAAAATACAGTCTAGCAATTACATATTTATTCATATTTCAAAATGAGTACCTACCCGCCCACACATAGTCTAGTTATTACATATTTATTCACTTTTAAAGATTAGAAAAACCTAACCGCCCACATCCTAAGACACAGTTTAGCAATTACATGTATTCATATTTAAAGATGAGAAGCTTGGTCAAACTATGGAGTGACATTTGTAAAATTTGATATGGTTTACCGATTAGTGTAGTGATAAGATAAAAACATTATTTTAGAAAATGGCCACCGTTTGTTAATACTAATAAGTACTGTTAAAAACGTAATAATCCTTTTGACTTTGCATACGATTCATTATGAAACATGTTGCTTTAATTCAAAATAGGACTTATCACAGACGATATCAATCTGAACTAGACCTGCATGCAGGAATGACGGGTTTCACTGGTGCCAAGTTACTCTTAAACATGTCACTTCCGGTGCTAAGTTACCCTTGAACATATGTCACTTCCAGTACCAGCGTAACCACTAAACAGGTTTCCAAATTAACATTGCACACAAATAAAATGGACGCAGAATCAACCAATCAATCCAGCAATATCAAGTCATTTTATACATTTGTTACTTGTAAATAATCTTGACAAAATTAAATTACTTCCTGTGTTAATGAAAATGTTCAATTAGTCTTATGAAATCAGAAATGGCATACGATATCATATAGTGAAAATTTTATGTAAATCGAGTAATAATTGCCACTTTTAAAGACCAAAAAACTTGAAAAGTGACTTGTAGAAAATCGGCTATTTCTCTGCAACCGTACAAGTTACAAACCATTTTGTGGTATCTGTATGATCGTATGGGTTCATTCTATTTGTTGATTAGCATCAAATACCATAATTTGAATAAGATTTCAAAACAGACTCATTTGAATAAAATATCTGTTTTGAAGGCTAAAAATACAGTTTTTGCCAAAATGACGTTACTTCCGGTGATAATGAAAATCTTAAATTACTTGTATGAAATCCCAAATGGCATTAGGTATAACACGGTGTAACGTTTATGAAAATCGAATAATAATTGACACTTTTATGGCCCCGAAACCTTCAAAAGTGACCTGTAGAAAACCGTCTATTTCTCGGCAACCGAACAAGTTAGAAACAATTTTATGATATCTATATGACCATATGAGTTTTGTTTATATGTGAGTTTAAACCAAAAGTTAAAATTATTAATACATATTAAGTTATTCTTGGTTGAATAAAACATTGATTTAAAAAGTTTAAAATGCAGTTTTTGACCAAATGATGTCACTTCCGGTGTCAATTTTAAATTGTAATCAACTTCATATGACGCTACATGCCTTTTGAATCAAATGATGTCACTTTTATAAAAATCGAATCATAATTGACTATTTTACAGGCAAAATAACGAAAACAGTGACTTGTACAGAACTGCCCATTTCTTGGTAACTGCTTATATTACAAACGAATTTTAACATACATTTTCTTCGTATGGATTATAGCTACAAGTTTATAAAAGTTACGAAGAAATATTTTAAGATCTGAAAAGCCTGAATAGGTTGTAAATAGGCCAATTTTACACCATTTTTAGCCTCTTAATCGAATTTGCTCGAAAATGAAATCGAAATTAAAAAAACTGCTTCCTACATTTTTTGCGCCTTGAAAGGACACACTCTTTGAGTCATATAATTTTTCAAAAAAATAATATTTGTTTTCGAAATAAGAAAATAACTGTCAAAATTGTAGTTTTTGGTAAAATTATGCCACTTCCGGTGCCGACAGATAACATTATTGGTAACAAAAAAAATGACAATTGAGACAACGAAGCATATGAACTTTGTTTTATACAAATCGAACAATAAGAATTTAATCTAGGACTGAAAAACTGAATTAGCCAATGGTGGCCAAGGAAAATTACTGAGACAAAAATTTTTAACATTTTTGCACTAGTCAGATGACTCTTTAATTCTGTGCACAATACGACTAAAAAATATTCATAAATAAAAAAATTTTTAGTAAAATTTTAAATTTTCGAAATTTGGCGCCTAATATCTTCGAAGATTTGCCGAAAATCAAAAATCGAAAGTAGCGTAGATATGTGCCCTGTCTCAGACTATGCCAAAATGTATCGAAAGTTAAAATCCAATGATTATTGTTAAAATTACTGCAATATTTTCAAAAACGATAACTTCGGTGATTTCGGACATTTCGCATTGGCGCAGAACGTTCAAAATAGCTTTATCCTCTAAGTCACACCCACTTTCCAAGTAAAACCGAAGAAATGGTAACGATGCGACACGTAGTTGCTGAGATCTATTCAAATTGGAATCTGAATAATAATAATAATAATAACTAGACCTGCATGCAGGAATGACGGGTTTCACTGGTGCCACGTCACTTTCGGTGCCACGTTACCCTTAAACATATGTCACTTCCGATACCAATGAAACCATCAAACAGGTTTCCACATAAGCATTGTAAACATCAAATAAAATGGACGAAGAATCAACCAAATCCAGCAATATCAATTCATTTTATATATATGTTACTTGTAAGTGATCCTGGCAAAATTTCATTACTTCCGGTGATAATGAAAATGTTCATTTAGTTTTATGAAATCAGAAATGGCATAAGGCAGCATAATGGCGAAAATTGTGTGTAAATCGAATGAGAATTGCCACTTTTATAGACCAAAAACCTTGAAAAGTGACTTGTAGAAAATCGTCTATTTCTCGGCAACCGTACACGATAAAAACTATCTTTTGGTATCTATATGATAGTATGGGTTCAATCCATTTGTTGATTTGAATCAAATATCATAATTTGAAATATATTACAAATCAGACTCATTTGAAAAAAATGTCTGTTTTGAAGGCTAAAAATACAGTTTTTGCCAAAATGACATTACTTCCGGTGATACTGAAAATGTTAAATTAGTTCTATGAAATAATAAATGACACAAGATATCATATGGTGAAAATTTTATGAAAATCGAATAATAACTGACACTTTTATAGACAAAAAACCTTGAAAAGTGACTTATGGAAAATCGCCCATTTCTCTGTAACCGTACAAGTTAGAAACCATTTTGTGGTATCTGTATGATCGTATGGGTTCAATCTATTTGATCAATAGAATCAAATATCACAATTTGAAAAAAATAACAAATACGACTCATTTGAATAAAATCTTGTTTTTTGAAGGCTAAAATTTAAGTTTTGAGCAAATGACGTCATTTCCGGTGGCAGCGCAAGGGGTAAAATGGTTTGACATAGTCCACTATGGCATTAGGCATCCAATGGCGAAAGAAAATTGAAAATCGAATAATAATTGATTCTTTTACAGCCAAAATTACGTGAAAAGTGACTCATGCAAAATTGCCTATTTCTCGGCAACTGCTTATATTACAAACTAATTTTCACATACATTCTCTTCGTATGGATTATAGCTACAAGTTTATAAAAGTTACGTAAAAATATTTTAAAATCTGAAAAGCCTGAATGAGTTGTAAATAGGTCAATTTTACGCCTTTTTTCACCTCTTAATCCAATTTGCTAGAAAATGAAAAAGAAATTAAAAAAACTGCTTCCGACATTTTTTGCGCCTTTAAAGGACACACTCTTTGAGTCATATAATTTTTCAAAAAAATAATATTTGTTTTCAAAAAATGTACCTAACTGTCAAAATTGTAGTTTTTGGTAAAATTATGCCACTTCCGGTGCCGACAGATAACACTTTTGGTAATAAAAAAAATGACAATTGAGACAACGAAGCATATGAACTTTGTTTTATACAAATCGAACAATAAAAAATTAATCTAGGACTGAAAAACTGAATTAGCCAATGGAGGCCAAGGAAAATTACTGAGACAAAATTTTTTAACATTTTTGCGCAAGTCAGATGACTCTTTAATTCTGTGCACAACACGACTAAAAAATATTCATAAATAAAAAAGTTTTTTGTAAAATTTTAAATTTCCGAAATTTGTCGCCTAATATCTTCGAAGATTTGCCGAAAATCAAAAATCGAAAGTAGCGCAGCTATGTGCCCTGTCTCCAGCTATGCCAAAATGTATCGAAAGTTAAAATCCCATGATTATTGTTAAAATTACCGCAATATTTGTAAAAACGATAACTTCGGTGATTTCGGCCATTTCGCATTGTCGCAGAACGTTCAAAATAGCTTTATCCTCTAAGTCACACCCACTTTCCCAGTAAAACCGAAGAAATCGTAACGATGCGACACGTAGTTGCTGAGATCTACTCAAAACAAAAGAAGAATAATAATAATAATAATAAGAACTAGACCTGCATGCAGGAATGACGGGTTTCACTGGTGCCACGTTACCCTTAAACATGTCACTTCCGGTGCCAAGTTACCCTTGAACATATGTCACTTCCAGTACCAACGAAACCATTAAACAGGTTTCCAAATTAACATTGCACACAAATAAAATGGATGCAGAATCAACCAAATCCAGCAATATCAATTCATTTTATACATTTGTTACTTGTAAATGATCTTGACAAAATTACATTTCTTCCGGTGTTAATGAAAATGTTCAATTAGTTTTATGAAATCAGAAATGGCATACGATATCATATAGTGACAATTTTATGTAAATCGAATAATAATTGCCACTTTTAAAGACCAAAAAACTTGAAAAGTGACTTGTAGAAAATCGACTATTTCTCTGCAACCGTACAAGTTAGAAACCATTTTGTGGTATCTGTATGATCGTATGGGTTCATTTTATTTGTTGATTGGCATCAAATACCATAATTTGAAAAACATTTCAAAACAGACCCATTTGAATAAAATATCTGTTTTGAAGGCTAAAAATACAGTTTTTGCCAAAATGATGTTACTTCCGGTGATAATGAAAATCTTAAATTACTTGTATGAAATCCTAAATGGCATTAGGTATAACATGGTGTAACGTTTATGAAAATCGAATAATAATTGACACTTTTATGGCCCAAAAACCTTCAAAAGTGGCCGGTAGAAAACCGTCTATTTCTCGGCAACCGAACAAGTTAGAAACAATTTTATGATATGTATATGACCATATGAGTTGTGTTTATATGTGAATTTAAACCAAAAGTTAAAATTATTAATACATATTAAGTAATTCTTGGTTGAATAAAACATTGATTTAAAAAGTTTAAAATGCAGTTTTTGACAAAATGACGTCACTTCCGGTGTCAATTTTAAATTGTAATCAACTTGATATGACGCTACATGCTTTTTGAATAAAATGATGTCACTTTTATAAAAATCCAATCATAATTGACTATTTTACAGGCAAAATAACGAAAACAGTGACTTGTACAGAACTGTCCATTTCTTGGTAACTGCTTATATTACAAACTAATTTTAACATACATTTTCTTCGTATGGATTATAGCTACACGTTTATAAAAGTTACGAAGAAATATTTTAAAATCTGAAAAGCCTGAATAGGTTGTAAATGGGTCAATTTTACACCATTTTTAGCCATTTAATCGAATTTGCTCGAAAATGAAATCGAAATTAAAAAAACTGCTTCCGCCATTTTTTGCGCCTTGAAAGGGCACACTCTTTGAGTCAAATAATTTTTCAAAAAAATAATATTTGTTTTCGAAAAATGGTACCTAACTGTCAAAATTGTAGTTTTTGGTAAAATCATGCCACTTCCGGTGCCGACAGATAAAACTTTTGGTAATAAAAAAAATGACAATTGATACAACGAAGCATATGAACTTTGTTTTATACAAATCGAACAATAAAAAATTAATCTAGGACTTAAAAACTGAATTAGCCAATGGCGGCCAAGGTAAATTACTGAGACAAAATTCTTTAACATTTTTGCACTAGTCAGATGACCCTTTAATTCTGTACATAATACGACTAAAAAATATTAATAAATAAAAATTTTTTTTGTAAAATTTTAAATTTTCAAAATTTGGCGCCTAATATCTTTGAAGATTTACCGAAAATCAAAAATCGAAAATAGTGTAGCTATGTGCCCTGTCTCCGGCTATGCCAAAATGTATCGAAAGTTAAAATTCAATGATTATTGTTAAAATTTCTGCAATATTTTAAAAAACGATAATTTGGTGATTTCGGACATTTCGCATTGTCGCAGAACGTTCAAAATAGCTTTATCCTCTAAGTCACACCCACTTTCCCAGTAAAACCGAAGAAATCGTAACGATGCGACAAGCAGTTGCTGAGATCTACTCAAAACAAAAGAAGAATAATAATAATAAGAATAATAATTTTAACAAAAACAATAGTGTTTCACACAAGCTTCGCAGTGTGAAACCCTAATAACTAGACCTGCATGCAGGAATGACGGGTTTCACTGGTGCCATGTTACCCTTAAACATGTCACTTCCGGTGCCAAGTTACCCTTGAACATATGTCACTTCCGGTACCAGCGAAACCACTAAACAGGTTTCCAAATTAACATTGCACACAAATAAAATGGACGCAGAATCAACAAAATCCAGCAATATCAATTCATTTTATACATTTGTTACTTGTAAATGATCTTGAAATTACTCCCGGTGTTAATGCAAATGTTCAATTAGTCTTATGAATCAAAAATGGCATACGATATCATATAGTGAAAATTTTATGTAAATCGAATAATAATTGCCACTTTTAAAGACCAAAAAACTTGAAAAGTGACTTGTAGAAAATCGGCTATTTCTCTTCAACCGTACAAGTTAGAAACCATTTTGTGGTATCTGTATGATCGTATGGGTTCATTCTATTTGTTGATTGGCATCAAATACCATAATTTGAAAAAGATTTCAAAACAGACTCATTTGAATAAAATATCTGTTTTGGAGACTAAAAATACAGTTTTTGCCAAAATGACGTTACTTCCGGTGATAATGAAAATCTTAAATTACTTGTATGAAATCCCAAATGGCATTAGGTATAACATGGTGTGACGTTTATGAAAATCGAATAATAATTGACCCTTTTATGGCCCCGAAACCTTCAAAAGTGACCTGTAGAAAACCGTCTATTTCTCGGCAACCGAATAAGTTAGAAACCATTTTATGATATCTATATGACCATATGAGTTTTGTTTATATGTGAATTTAAACCAAAAGTTAAAATTATTAATACATATTAAGTTATTCTTGGTTGAATAAAACATTGATTTAAAAAGTTTAAAATGCATTTTTTGACCAAATGATGTCACTTCCGGTGTCAATTTTAAATTGTAATCAACTTGATATGACGCTACATGCTTTTTGAATCAAATGATGTCACTTTTATAAAAATCCAATCATAATTGACTATTTTACAGGCAAAATAACGAAAACAGTGACTTTTACAGAACTGCCCATTTCTTGGTAACTGCTTATATAACAAACGAATTTTAACATACATTTTCTTCGTATGGATTATAGCTACAAGTTTATAAAAGTTACGAAGAAATATCTTAAAATCTGAAAAGCCTGAATAGGTTGTAAATAGGCCAATTTTACACCATTTTTAGCCTTTTAATCGAATTTGCTCGAAAATGAAATCGAAATTAAAAAAACTGCTTCCTACATTTTTTGCGCCATGAAAAGACACACTCTTTGAGTCATATAATTTTTCAAAAAAATAATATTTGTTTTCGAAATAAGAAAATAACTGTCAAAATTGTAGTTTTTGGTAAAATTATGCCACTTCCGGTGCCGACAGATAACATTATTGGTAACAAAAAAAATGACAATTGAGACAACGAAGCATATGAACTTTGTTTTATACAAATCGAACAATAAAAAATTAATCTAGGACTGAAAAACTGAATTAGCCAATGTCGGCCAAGGAAAATTACTGAGACAAAAATTTTGAACATTTTTGCACTAGTCAGATGACTCTTTAATTCTGTGCACAATACGACTAAAAAATGTTCATAAATAAAAAAGTTTTTTGTAAAATTTTAAATTTTCGAAATTTGGCGCCTAATATCTTCGAAGATTTGCCGAAAATCAAAAATCGAAAGTAGCGTAGCTATGTGCCCTGTCTCAGGCTATGCCAAAATGTATCGAAAGTTAAAATCCAATGATTATTGTTAAAATTACTGCAATATTTTCAAAAACGATAACTTCGGTGATTTCGGACATTTCGCATTGTCGCAGAACGTTCAAAATAGCTTTATCCTCTAAGTCACACCCACTTTCCCAGTAAAACCGAAGAAATCGTAACGATGCGACACGTAGTTGCTGAGATCTATTCAAATTGGAATCTGAATAATAATAATAATAATAATAATAATAATAAGAATAATAATTTTAACAAAAACAATAGTGTTTCACACAAGCTACGCAGTGTGAAACCCTAATAATTTTAACAAAAACAATAGTGTTTCACACAAGCTACGCAGTGTGAAACCCTAATAATAAGAATAATAATTTTAACAAAAACAATAGTGTTTCACACAAGCTACGCAGTGTGAAACCCTAATAAGATCCCACTTAATATGCCATATATGTTTAAAACTCCGCTCGGCTTTCCAACACACACACACGGGCCAATGCTGCCGTACTCTCTACATACAGTACCTGTTTATTTATAAATGTTTCTTCCCACATACGCACTCAGACCTTAAATTAAAGAAAATTTCGTCCAATGGTAATTGCAATTTAAAGTGGGTATGCCAAAAATGGCATTTTATAAGTCTTAAGTCGACGAAAACATAAATAATTATTATACGATGCGGACTTAAAACTAGTTAGAATATTGTGATACTTTTGAGTTTTATTCTCACAATTCTCAATAATGTCCTCTGTTGGTATAGAGGATGCCTTAAGTAGCCGAACTACTACGTCGTTTCATCTAACCAAATGTTACTTTTTTCGAATCATAACATCGAACAAAGTGTCGCTTTTTCAAACCATAATATTGTTCCATCCCACAAAAAGTTCCTTCTTCGAATCATAATATACCCAAAATAACTTAATTTTGAACTACTGAAATTTAAATCATGTATTCTTAAAATTAGTAGGTGTTTTTTAAATAAAGAAGATTCGAAACGAGGAGACCAGATTTACACATTAGCAAAGGTTCTTTGGGGCGAGTTATGTCATTCGCAAGCCGAAAATAATGATTCTCTAGATTTTTAATAGTTGACATTTTCAGCTTGCGTGACAAAGACTTGTTGTCTTGGCATTAAGAAAAACGTTTATTTAACCACAAGGCATTCCGACATTATTTTATAAAACGAGACAGCGTCAATTAACCTATTCCCTAAAATCAATTAATTAGAACACAGAAAATAAATCAACGACTTAAATGCGATAACATTTTATATATCAAACACAGTGTATATATAACAAATGATTGACATTAACAACAAGGGTAATTAAAATCGGCACAGTAATAACTGAAAGGTTAGTCAAGGAAGCGCCAAACGATCACTATATGTAAGAGAGAGGGCGAGCGAGAGAGCGGAGGGGTGAATGAGATGTTCATTTCGGGACTGACATATAGTTCAATTTTATTGTGTCTTGAGTTGATCAAGCACCGCTCAAATACGAAGGTAAATTTGATTCAAGATGCACTCTCCAAGATTTAGAGAAGAAATTGGCCGCTCTTACTACACCAGTTCTAAATTATATCATGAATAACGTACTTTTTGAGCGAGGTTATCTTATTTACCGGGTTTCGACAACGGATGTAATTAAATGTGGATCATTTTTATTCCAAATAAGACTTTTAATATATAAGAATAGAAAGCTTAATGTAACATTGTTGTCGGGCCTTTTATCGACAGTCTTCGTGGGAGGCATCATTCATTTTCGGAAAATTTTGTGTGGTAAATTTCCGATTAACGCAGATATGATGGGCTAAAGCACAGATAGTTGATTATGGGTTTGTTTGTTTGTGTTTTTTTTTTTAATAAATGCACAAATATTAGATTGTAACAAAAAATAGACTTGCAATAATGTTTCTTCGAATGAACATAATGTTAATAATATCAAAACTAGTATCCTAAATTGTGTTCTATGACTCAGAATTACAAAATTATGTTCATATGATGTCCATTTACCTTTTTATTAAATTTTCAATGACAAAAAACGAATATATTTGAAGTTTGCCTTTGGAGTTTTCTTTTCATATTTTCTACAAGTTATGGACTATAAAATGCGGAGAATCATGTCTGTTTTATTTCTTATAAATCGAGAAAAATTCAAAAAGATGAAATTATTTGATGTGCGATAAAAGGTAATGTTTTTCATAAAGCACCACCGAGAATGTAATCTATATTAATTGAACAAACGAAGAAATAGAATCAAAATGTATCAACGTTTATGTATAACGTTAAAAACAACAGTACATTTTCTGCATCAAAATAGTATTTCCAAAAAAGGAAAACATATAAGTTGGGAGGAAACTGGGACATGTATTTTTTTTTATTTTTACGTTTCTTTCTTTTTCTTTTTACGTTATTTAGCAAGTGTATTGTTGCACAAATAAATATGTATTCGAACTTGTATTAAGCAAGGTTCAGCAAAATGGCCACTTCCTGTTAGATAAAAGGAACGCGTTTCCCTGATGTTCAAGCTTGTGGACCAAAATATAGCCTAACTTAGGTGACTGACCTGAATTCAAATTGAACGTTAACAATCCATGGAATCCCAGCCCGTGAAAACAGCAATTTCAGTGTAGTCTGATATAGCGTAACGTAGGTGGTTGACTTGAATTCCAATCAACCAATCAATCGTTTACAGTTTTCGTGCTGTATGGGAGCTTCGCCCTCCACGAGAAGATTTTGAAAATTCAACCGCCGCAAATGCGTTTTTCTGCCATTCTAGCCCGTGAGTTAAACAACTACAAATTTGTCCAGTGGTTTCGCAACCGAAATGACACTCCGGTCCTATCAGACTGTAGCAGCTGGATTCACAAATAATAATCGATTCCCAAAAAATGCCGAACAAAGAAGAGTGTGGTCAATTCAGTACAAATTCGTGATATCCAATTTAAAACAAAAGAGTAATATATTAGATTTCGGACACTTCGTATTGCTGACTAGATGAAGTATATTTTTCTCTTTACCCATGAATGTGCCATTCTCAAAATAATAACTGAATGGTGTGTTAAACAAATGGTATTTTCTATTTAACTTCCAAGCTGTCTTTTGATAAATAATTAGGTTATCTCTTAATTACATGTCCATCTTTTTGGGATCGAAAAAAAAAAACATGACAAAATAATTTCAGCTTTGGAGTCAACCCACTGACATTCTGTGACATATGAGTTGAAATATATCGTGCTTTCAAATTGGCAACCCGTGATCATGGATATACGTCCAACCTTGCCATGAAATTAATAGCTAGGATCACGGTCGCACGTACACGCTATAATGCCAGGGCTTGAAATAATTGAACCTTCAGACCAGTTTAATAATAAAACAGCATATGTAGCATAATGTGTGGCTTTTGTTAACTTAAAGCGCCAGTTGAAATTGAGAATAGTATCATCTCGCAGCCGGTCTTTAATTTAATCTACCAGTGTATGAATGATAGGCAATGTGATAACTAAAGAGTGAAATGACCAGCTTGGGCTTTCAATATATACAGTTTCTCTGTATCTTTCAGCTTGCTTCCTCCACTCTTGTGTGTGTATGTATGGTACATCCAACTGGATATTCGACGTCGGATGGGCAGAAACGCCGCAGTTTAGGCAAAATTTACTACATGGCACAATGTAAAGCATGTATCTGTCATAGTCCATTAGGGTTGGTGCAAAGAAGCAGGACGTTAAACCTCATCCTTTTACACGTGAACGGTAAATTAATGAATTTGATTACATTGATCAGTTATATGAATAAATTCATGCATTGTCATCTAGACATTTGATAAAACAGAAATTGCACCATTTGTAATGGTTAGTAGAAACAAAAAGTAAATTTCACGAGGTAAATCGGGGAAAAATTAATCCAGAAATATTTATATTCATACGGTCCAGTTTATTTTATCAAAGCTAATGGTATGGAAATCGATAACGTTTCTTTCGAACACGGATCAGGGTGTATAGCAAGGTTTTATAACCTACCCTATGTTGTTTAGCGATCAAATGAATAAACAAACGAGTAATGAAAGATCACATTAATCACACGTGGTAGCTATAATGAACAGAAAGAAAAGACAGGGTGAATTGTTGTTTGTTTTTTGATATGTGTGACTTGATCCGTCTTTATACTAATAAAACACTAAACACAGCCCGACTTCAATTCCCTTTAAAGTCTATACGGTGATCATTAGCTGGGATTTCTAAACACTCTGTGCAGGTATGTACCTCAAACATCGCAGATATAATATTAATCCCCAAGACTTTGTCTACATGTCCCATTAAATGTATAGATCGCTTGATAGCAATGATTTGCTTGCTGATGTTTCTGATAGACAAAATGAACATGTGCTGTGAAAATAGCCAGGAAAGGAGATTTATGTGTACCGATAATGCATCTACTAAGAGACTGACGGTGAAAGTTTACCAGACCAATGCTCCATCGCATTAGAGAAAAGCGGACAACGGCCAAAGGAAAAGTCACATTCAAACATATGAAGGGGATAATAGCGGGGATTGTCCATCGACGATCGAGATAATTATAGAGGGAGGTGCGTAGACGGGCTGTGTAAATCGTTGTTTGATGACTAGGTATTCAAACCGGTATTTTTGGTGTCTAGCACAAACCTAGTCAATGATAATCTTTACGAAAGTAAATTACAATGCTTTGCATGTAGAGACCATTAAACGTGATTTATTTATGCTCGGATAAAGAGCCATTTTTCAAATTCATTCATTGCGATGTTTGAAGAATATATTCATATAAAGGTGAAGGTCTTGTTGAATTAGGCTAGTACAAAGACACTTTACATGAAAATTTCACTTGTTTTTGTCTTGAGTTGGGTAACGCACGAGATAATGTATGTATACAATGTGATGGAATACAACTGTCCAACAAAGCATAAAACAAACAGTATACCGGGAATACCAACCCTTTTGTCCATCAATTAGCCTGTTTTGATCCGTTGCACAAATCGCGTGATAGACAAAACCTCGGCCAAAAATATACACTTTTAATTATAAAAGATTCCCGTGAATAATATTGTCATAACAGTAATGTTTTATGATATAAACGTTCTAAAAATAGGTGAATGTTTTTAAGATTATTTTCCGCGGGTACCACCGTCAATAATTGTTATGAATTGTTAAAGTGATCGGCGAGCAGATTATTAAAGGCATTAAGATGAAACAATTTGTTCTTTAAACTATATAAGGGTGCATGGGCTATACTTTGTAACTGACTACAAGCGTGAAATAAGGGAGCTGGCCAGGATTTTGAAAAACAATAATTAAATTATTCCTAAAGATAGGCCTTGAAACTATTATCTACCAAAAAAAATCAAACGACTTTTAATACGCATAATTATTTTCTGTTCGTAATATAAAATCGATCCACTGATTTAGAAACAAAGTAAAAATAATTAGTTCTCATATCATATGCTTGCAAGAATACGACTGGGCGTTAAATTTACATTTTCGCCAGGGTTTGGTGAATATATGATTTTATAAGGAATCCGTTTCAATATTTTTCAAATAATTAAGGCATGCTTTTCTTTTACATAAAGTTAAAAGATCAGCTGACTAGTCATACCTTGAAGTAAGAATATTACCAGACTGGGCCCTTATAAATTTACAAAATCTAATCAATGGTAGAAGACATCGCCATTTGCTGTCTTTCTGACCTGTGGCATTTGATGAAATCGTTTTCTGTTATAAAAACGTGAATCTCAAATTTTAATAAACGATTGGAAAATATTTCTATGTTTGCAACAAAACGCAACAAATGATAAGCACACCACGGATTCAAACCCGTAAAAGAAATGGTTGCTCCAAAGTCACCAAATTGTCCAAAGACCAATTTACTCCTATCACGTTATACATAGAATTATAATAGCAGTGTAATATAAAACTATTACTTTGTACTGATGTTACAATTTCTACTTTGGAAAAATAAGATCAGATAACTAATGATGGTGGTCGATGAATCCTGTCATTTGGTATCCTGTTGCCATCACTTATTGAACCCCGGCTAAGATTTCGCCCTGTTGTCAACTCAACAAAACAGTCAACTTCTGTGAGTAAACACAGCTAATAAATATGTTGCCAGTTTATTGTTGTATTTCAAAAAAACATTAAATTACAAATATTCTGTTTTCTTTCTAACAGGTATTTGATTGGCGCATGGTGAACTCAAAGGGACACTAAATTACTTGTAGTAGAAACGCCTTGATAAACCACCCGTTGGACATTAAAATATACACTGCTAAGACGACCAAATAGGAAGCTTAGAATTCTTGGTGATTAATAACTAACCGTTTTTATAGTGTTTACACAAACCATTAGCAAATTCTAGCGTTGTTATTAATTTGAAAAATAGTATGTTTCCCTTCTGACCAGAAGTACACCTGGCTCAGGTTGGTTACATACGACATAAATTATATGAAATGGGTTTTAATGTTTTACTTTTCTGTACCAACCGAGGCTAATGAAAATGGATTAGTACATGACGTTTCGGGTCTAATGACCCTTTCATAAAATGTCAGTCATTTGTTATAATTGCTTACGCATGCGCATATGTATGACGGCTGTGGAAAGCTTATGGCCACAGAACACTAATTATTGCCCCATTGACTTTAATGTTAATTCTCGTCTCTTAGACCGGCTTAACTTTTCCCCAAATATTCGTTGGGAAAAACGCTTTCTGCCACAGATGGAGCAACATGTGGCAGACTCTTGCCCAAAAGCATGTATGAGGTTCTTCGTGAAAAACTTGAGATAGACAAGCTGGAAGTAGAGACAGCTAACCTTGCAATTTTCGGCCCTCCCTTTCAACGTAATCAACCTCACAACTCTTGTATCCTTCCGCCTCAAAATCATGAATATTCACCAAAACCTGGCAGAAAATGTATTTTCAAACCCTTTTCTTTGATTCTACACCAAAAATTCAACAAAAATCGCCATGCAAAAGGGGGAAAAAGAGAAAGGGAGAGAAGGACTAAAAATAACTTTCGCCCTTGAATATTTGGTGAATTGTGTCCTTATATGTAGTTGTTGGCCGAGCAGACATTTCCTTTTTGTCTGCGATATCACCTCGGTGGAAGCGGACGTTAAATAAAGCTATTTCATACACACGCAGACACTTCCCCACTATGACGTATCGTATTTAGAGAACGCCCGTGCGGTTATCGGGCGTCTACTACCACTGGAATTAAGAAGATTAACTCGTATACTGTGTTAAGTAAGCACTGGCTGGTTTTCTAGAGGACGAAAAACACAGACTCATCGTTTAAACAGTGCCTAGTTAAGGCTATGTATGAAATCGTCATAGCACCCATCCCACTAGTCTATCTTAGTATGTATAAACGAGGTATTTTAATCCAAATTATCACTTAATCTCACCTTAGTTGCAAATACCAAAGCTTATAGCACCGATAGTATTACATTCACGTCAAATATCATTTTCTCGTTACAAGTCGTGGTGGAAAAAGGGTATATTTAACCTTAAAAAATATCAATGAACAATAATTATTAATCCATTCAGGTTTATATTAGCAAAAATATCACAGGCCACGTAACGTGTCATAACTGAAATGCGATATTCAATACATTCGAGTCATCGAAATCAATATACGTCATTTTAACAATTATTCCTTCCATTGAACGTCTTTTACAAAAACCGCTTTCAAAGAAGAAGAACCCATACAATATACACTGTTAGGTTATATTTCTGACACATCTCTGACAAGTGATTAAAAACCGATGTCATATTAGACATATTTTCGGATTGGAGCGTAAAGGTCCGCTAACATCGTTAATAACTTTATGTTCATACTATCATTCCTGTCATCTTAGTGTATCTAATTGATACGATCAGTACTGGACCAAAGCTATTTACCGCGCGTTCATTTCAATCATGTCCATCCATACAATTTGAAAGTAGCAGTTTTTAGAAGTCTTTTCGATTTGAACAATATAGTTGTACAGCATACTGTAGGTTATAATAATGCCCCGGCCTCGCTAAATTTTTAGCTTTGAATCCGTCCAAAACAAACACATGGTTTGATCAGTGTTCCTGCCTCGGAATATGCATTTATAATATTTAGCAAAACAAATCAATTTAGCTCATGTCAACCAATATCGCATATCGCACCGAGAAGTTATGATGATGATATTAAAAAGACCGATGGTGACGCATCGCGAATGATATTCCTGAAGTCATACAATCAATGTGATCTCCCATTACAAATTGTGTTACAAGAATATTTTTTTATTAAATTGCAAATAAATTTAATCGTGAGAGCAAATTAAAATTTGAACAAACGTCAGGATTCAGTTACAAGTTTTGTAATGACCAGATCACATTTGAAGAGTTTCAACTATACAAACCTTGGCTGAATTATAATTAGGTAGTGATCAATGTTTCAAACCTGTTAAGATTTTTTTTTTTTAAAAAGGCCCTTATAGTTTCAAACGTTGTGCAATAATATTGAGAAATGAACGAGTGATTACATGTTTGCCATTTACAATAAGAAATTAAAATTTGATAGGCCCCCAGTTCGTGTTGATGCTAACATTTATTGTACAAATCAATAGCATTCTCCTTCTTCGTCTCGTGAACATGAACACTGCAAATCAAATTAAAATCAACCGAAAAAACTTGAAGTCACCAGAGGGTGGACATGATTTTAAAAACGAACGACCAAGGGCCATAACTTTAAACAGTAATTATGGAAATTATTTAAATTCAATAGGCTTCCCCACCTTTTCAACATAAACACTGTGTATAAAGACAATATTGTGATAATTCCAGTACCTAATGTGTCCACAAGCAATTGATTACGACGGGTGACGACAGTACAGGAACACAATTCAAATTGGGCGTATAAAACGGAAGCTTTGTTTAATTTGATAATTAGTTCATGGGTTTTTACTCAGTATATAGTTACGTGAAGAAACACATTGCACAACCTCTGCGGACAACATAGCTGCTGTGAAGGAAGGTGTGTTTCGTTATCTGGCAATCTATTGTTATACGTTTAACAAATGCTGCCAATACCCGTTAACACGAAATGAACCTCTATCTATGTAGTAGGTCGACGCTAATATTGAAACTCAATTGTACGATAATCCAAATATCCAGAATAGCAATACCCAGAGCTATACAACCCAATATAAAACTGTATAACTCGGAAGAGTGTCTAGAATCCTTTGTAGTTGTTTATTACGCGAATTCAGTCATCAATCGTGATTAAGAAACATTTCCTTATTGGCGATCGAGTGTTCCATCTTCCATCATGTGTCGAAGTAAGATGAAGCCTTTACTTGTTACAGATGATGAACCGATCTACATAGCGTGTTATTAGTATCCTGAAACTGAATCAATAGACTCCAGTACCTGACAAGATGCAATAAAAGACCGAAGTTAGATGGACACCCACTTATTTTCTATATCAAATAGTGAAAGGTAATCAAAGGGAGACAGTTAACACTGCTGGAAGTGCCTTATTGACATAAGCCAAAAAAGCCCTTCTTTAATATTAGCTTTTCTCTCATTCTCTTCAATCCATATTTACTGTTCGGTATATTGAACTAAAAATCAAGTCATTTGCGTGAAAAGCAGAGAATTGGTTTTGCTTCTCCACTGTGATGATAGATGAAATTTTTATTGTTCTCGTATTACATATGGTTTGCTAAGCGACTGATTGAAATATACACCAGTCCAACGATATAACAATTTAAATAACTATTATTCACAGTCAGGCTTTAAAAAGAGAACTTCAGGGAAAACACGACTTGATTTTAAGTCAGACGTATTATATGAGAAATACTTGCTTATTGTCGTTTTTTTGGTAGCTTCAAGAGTTAGTTAAATTAAAATTTATACCCACATGACAAGCCCATAGTGGCCTAAATATTGAGGCAGTTTCCGATATAATGTCTATAAACGCTAATGTGACCGGACCGGAGACTTGACAACCGAGAAACTGAACTGTGTGCGCCGTTTCCATCTGTCACTAATGGCTATCAAAACCCAAAATAACTATATTTTCTCTCAGAATAAAGTATATTTCAATACATTTCATATCCATTATCTTACATGTATAGCACGAATAACAAACATTTTCTGTATACATGTCATGTCGTATCTTTATAGATGATATACGTTCCTATGATCATACATAATTGGGGTCCATAAAAATAACATTTTTTAACGCCAGTAGTATCTAACTTCCATATGTACTGCCTTACCCACTAAGCCACGTGATCTCCACATATTCAAAGAAGTAATTGCAACTATGGTAAACAAAAGGTTCTGTTCATGGAAACGAACGTATTGAATATGGACTGATTGGCCATTGTTAAAACATTGTGTCTTAAAAACAGAATCACAAGCCTGTATGATAGCTAGACTGTCGCCTATGACAAAGACTTGAAAGATAGTTGAAAGATTAACTTTCAGATCGTTGTTTTAAAAAAAACCTATATTATGGAATGTAATGATCATTTACTTTTAACTCTTACATTTTTACTGTGGATTTCTCATTGATTGAACTGCACTTTTCATTAGGAAGATGACACATTGATAAAATTCAATAGGATTTCGTGAGCTATTATATTAAATTGCAATCCTTAATTTCAGGCGGCAATCTAATTAACATAAATAGCCTAAATTTTTAGTGTATCGATTGGTATATTTACCAAATCTAACTGTTTGTATCGAACTGTCCCCTGGTGATCCTATATGTAATAATTTTAAGACAGGAACATTTACCGCTTCCTGTGTTATCCATTACCAACTGTGAGGAACAAAACCGATTTAGCAAATATATAAAAAAAAAATCTTTATATTACTGAAAATGGAATGGGGTTTAACGTCTTGCGCTTTTCTACCGAACGTGTTAATGAAAACGTCGTCTACGGTCTGCTTTCGCGATTTCGAAATCCTCAATCCGACGAAATCCAAACCAAAACCACCTACACTATCTAAATCTATGGACATCAAAACAAAGACCATTTGGTGTAGCATACGGCGATCGCATTCTTAAGGAGTATAGACTGTTATCTAAATGAATTCAACGATATCAATATTGTGTATCCACAGGTTATGTTCCGTTGTCAAGAGTGGAGAACAATATCCCCCAAAACTTGATCAAATTCCAATATTTACATTCGCCATAACTCCGAACACGGTTATGCACGTGAGAGATGCGATGAGATATTGGTCAGATGATTGGCATGTCAAACTGGACATTACTCGCCTACCATGTCAATTTCATACTTAGCGTGGAATGTCAGAATTTCAAAGGATTCAGGTTTATCGATAAGTGGTCAGTTAGAACGGACATACCATTTGATCCTGGTTTAAATCAACACAAATATATCCAAAGCTTATATTTATTTTAAACAATGTCCTTAAGATTAAGTTAAATGGGTGTTGTGGGAATTCTTGTAACAAACTGCTGTGAGACGATACGTGCTAACTATAGCAAGATTATGCATTCTTTCCGTATATGTAATGAACTAATGGAGATGCAAGATTAATATTACATATTATAATACCCAGAAAACACCGAAAAGGTGTTCTAAACAGTGAACATAACATGTAAATTACATATATCTACTTTCCATTTAAGAAGGGGTTATTAATTTATTTCAAGAAAATATTGTCCCTAATGGAAATGCAACATCATTTTATCTGTTACATTTAATACCCAAAAAACACCGAAAATGTGTTCTAAAAAGTGAACATGACGTATAAAGTACATCGATCTATTAAACTTTCAATTTAAAAAAGGGGTTATCAAGAAAATGTATGTCCCTTGTAGAGATTCCATCATGTATTCATTAGCCAGGTGGATCCCGTATGGCTGAAATAATTAATGGTGAATTGGTCCTACAAATTGCGCACATATCGTGCAGTGTGTATTCCCTTTAAAGTTTGCATTGTATCCATTGTCTGTTGATAACGTGGATAATTCCTCTTTAAAACCAAAGCATTTTGCCAGTACTTAACGTGTAAAATCAAAACACATAATAAGCATTGTGGACACTGTTTGGTGAGCTGATATGGATAGAAATACCTCACACCCCAACATTGATATCTTAACCAATGTGGCAATTTTAAGACATCGTATCTTTTCACTGACAACTTCGTCTCACTGCAAAGTGGTATGGAAACATTAGCGCTGTCTCTGCTGCTCGTTAATAGCGGCCTTTTGATATCCATGGGGACTTTTAATGACCAGTGGCAGAAGGTCCGATCCCTAATGGACAACTCGAGTACTATTTTCGACTAGCCCAGGCGTGACCTGGTCACTAGTGTATCACGTTTATAGATATTACTACACCTGTTAAAGTAGACCCTTGTCTATATTTGGTGAATAAATAATTCGTACACTCAATTCAACCCTTCCAATGAGTTTTACACGTTGTTGATGATGATTGTACCGCACGCAAGAATCCTTCCCGGATGAAGGACTCGACAACTGTGCTACAAAGCTTGATATGTTTGATAATTGATACATGTTCAATATCTTTGACATGCATTAAATAAACACAGGAAATGTGACTGATTATGAATGACATCTTCATGTTTTACACATCATGACTGATTAACAAAGCTCGTTGATATTTTGTATGCACTTCAGATTCAACGGTTTCATTTCATGGAAGTCAATCAAATATTTTTCCTAGATAACATTTTCAATGTTCTGTGTTTATCCCTTCAACAGATGTTGCACATTTCAGAAAATGGATAGTGTTATCATTTAATTATTGAAAGCGGTAATTTATAATATTTTTTCGTGCATGCTTCGGGTATTTGGTCTTGGTATTAAAATCCAGTATGCAAATAACATTATTTCATTTGGATCAAACATTGACAACGTTACTGACAAGTCTATTTACAATGTTCAAAGGGTATCGCCTTTTATATTCATTTGAGTTCAAATGCATATTAATATGCGGTTAGCGAAAATGAAATTTATTATCCCTGATACGTTACATAAAGGCAACCCGTTCACGAATCAGTTGTTATTTTCACAACTTAGTTGTAAATACTCGGACACTGACTTGATGTTCCCTGTGTAGGCTTAAGTGTGTCACACCGTGCATGAGCGGCCGCGAATTTCAAACACCAAATAGTATATGTTAAATTAACAAGGTAGAACTATTGACAAAGTACATATTTGTAGTTGTATATTGTTAAAGTCAACGTTAACAGTTTTTACAGAAAATAGAATCGGAGCAGAATAGACATGCAGCTTCTTTCTCGCATCATTTGTTTTGTCTGTAGCATCACATACTCATCTTAGTATTGTGGTATCTATAATTATTCCGATGAATTTCAGGCGGATAGACTCGGATAAATTTATTCAATATGTGTAGACAGCTTTGACGTAGTCCAAACAAATGTGAACTGAGTTATTTTAATTCATCATTGGAAATCAGATTAGATTGAATCAAATTATGTTGACCCACATTAACGAAGACTTGCCCTTTTTCAATCGCCAGTATATACATTAATGACTATAGACCAAATGTCTTTATATGCAATTTATCCAGTTTTTGTTTCAATTTATAGACCTGAAAGCTCATTATTTTGAAGATTCGAATAATCCTTCGAGGAATATGTTGGTCGAAGTCAATACCCGAACATCAGAACAGTGGTTAACCCTATCGTGTAGTGGCCAGCATATGTCGCGCAAGCTTTGCAACATCTATTTATTGTCCGCATTGACACACAAGATAAATAAACTTAAAGAATAACAATAGCCCGGAGCCAGACACGCGCACGACTGATCTCAAGATTTGCCCATTAGGTCTATTCTGATTGAAATAATATGAAGTTTACAGGCTTGTCAGTATCGGTAATCTTTAAGAACATCATTGGACATCATCTGACTCGACAGTATTTCGGCACGTTTATGTAAATACTTGTGAAAATATAAAGCTTTTATTAAAAAGAAAGTTCCGCGGGTTTTCAATGATCGTCATTGTTTTAAAACAAATCGTGCACTTCGTGAAGTAGGACCTGTTCAGACAGCTCGATTGTCTTCGTCAATTTATCTTCCAAGTTTAAATGAAGGGTAAAACGCAGATTGTTATGCAAGACATGAAATCCGTCATTGACTTTACGTAAATAAATGTCCCAGTGTTATTCAAATAGATTAAGGAAGCATATATAAGGTCTTTATATACCCAATGGACTTGATTTAAAAGCTGGCGAAAACCTGGCTTTTAATGTGTAATAGCGTTTGTAAAATGTGGCACATTCAATGATCTTGTTAGTTATTCGTTGCATATATCTGATTGTACTTTTGACCAGTCATGCTTGAAAATAACATAACACATACCACAAACTTTTGTTTTAGTGCCATATAGATACATAGAAAATTTTGTCTTTATTCGTCTTTATCTAGACAGTGATTTTTTATTATTTATAGATGTGTGTGGCTGAGGCACTGCAGTCGAATGGGTAAGGAATTGGCATATTCACTATACAACACTACGATCCTATCAATTTGCGACGCCTTTAAAGCAAAATGTTACTTTAAAAGGCCGAAGGCAAATTTAATGTCAGAGGATCTCCAGTGAAAAATGACCTCTCGTTAGCCGGTAATATGAGTTCAAAGTATTTTACCAGCCCTTTTAGTAATAAGCATTTTCTGGTCCAGTGTGACACATTATTTGTTTGTAGTATACCAGTAAATAAAAACCAACAGAAACAAGGATGACACATAATTAATATACAACGTTTCAACATGCTGTTGCTGTAGTATTGATAGCCCATGAAGTCAGCTGGTGGTTCCAATGCTCATATTATTCTCATATATATTTGACAACGTCCCTTTAAAGTCTTTGCTTCTTAGAGCCGTAACTCCATCGAGAAATCATGGCAGAAAAAATAACGTCTTATATTAAGCCTTAGCCATTAAGGTCACCCGTCCTGTCCAACATCGTTCACGGTCCATAAAACATAATTAATACAGCATTAATAATCCATATTCTTTAATGAAGAGTCCATTGTCTTTCAAAATGCCAATACCAGAAGAAAAATAACGGTGTCTCCTAATAGCATCTTGAGACATCTTGACAAATGATTCTCTTCTTGGTGTCTCTTTTTTGGGGATTCGATGGCTTATACCGCTGAAAATATTTCAAATGTGTTTTATTCATTTCAAATACTGGTTTCTTAAATTGGATATGCGTGTACTCGTGTCCATTTATTGCGATTGACAATTAATGCGTAGGATTTGAATTTGGCTAATTTCCAGATTTAATTCACAAAACTTTTAGCTGTGAACATTTTTTGGATTCTCGACACAAGGTGGTGGTATATTCTATTACCAGACTACCAATGGCCTTCTGCTTGATTCCGTGGTTGGTGTATTATTTCATTGCACTTTTAATAATTACTAGTTTCCGTGTAAAATGTAATTCACGTTACATAATAAAAATTCATGAGTAGGTACATTTTTATTCCAGTATCAAAAGCCCGATAAAACACTGGAGTCTGCGAAGAGAATTTGAACTTCTCACGAGATATGGCCATGAAAAGGAATTAATTTCAAACAAGGTGTGACAACAACGAGGAAGCTTTCTAGCACCCGAGTGCCCTTTACTGACGCATCATTGACCAGCGAATGAGTTTCAGTCTCTTGTAATGATCCTCTAATTAAAATATTTTATCATCAAAGTCCAATATCTTTATATCTACTATTGTTGAGTTTAATCAGACTCGACATTTATTATTCATAGGGCAGCCAGGGATATAGTCTTGTAACAGGTAAGAATAATAACAAGGGAATCCCCATGGCGGTCTACTAAATAGATAATAAGATTAAATGTTTAGTGGTTTCGTGGAAGTTTCTTACGGCTTATTACGATGTTATTTTTTATTTAAATTTTGACCTACAAACACCAGTGTGTGTTTTGTGATCTGTACATAGATTTCGTTTAGATTCAAATTATAGGTTAGTAAATGAATCATAGGAAATTTAAATTTTACTCCATTAAAATGTTAGAGATGTATAATGGATTTAGACATGCAATCTATTGAATGTCGCTAAATATGGTTACTTAAAGATAGTTTCCGTTTTTACTCTAATTTTTTCAAATCAGTTATGTTCCGCGAAATAAGCCAGCAGTCTCGATCGAATGCATATTTCTAGCGTCTGGTTATTCCAGTCTACAGACGTTTGATTTGGTGCAATATGTCTAGCCTCGTTCCCCGGGTCTCTTACTAGAACTGGGGCCGAAACGCATAATGGTACACGATTCGTGTACCAACGGTAAAACGTTTATTGGATATCAGAAGCCCATCTTTTTCCGGTAAGATCACCGCGTCAATGTTGATATAAATTAACAAATAATTCGTGTTCATAAAAGTTGAAGATTTTGGATTATATTGAGTTAAAGACTTGGCTACTTTAAACTATTATAGCAAAAATCGTCAGCTCTGTATACAAAACATACCTAATGCAGTTTAAATATTCATAATCTTACATGATGCATCTTTAATTGTGATTTCATTACGATGGCATTTAGCATGGAATATACTTTAACAAAATAAATGTCATTAAAGCCATCCTTTAGTTTGTGTGATGAAAGAAACAATACAATAAACACCAACCGACCTTGTCAGAATCCGAAATCTTTAGGGATTCACCATGTCCAACACGTGATCTGTAAACGACAAATTATGTTTCTATGTTTGAGCGATTGCACAACAAAGAATTACAAAGAAACACCACACAATCTAACGCACTTTATAAAAATATGCCCCAAGTGCTTTGGCTATGCTTGATTTCAGATTCATCATACAATATGAGAGAAATTAAGCGTTCATATTATACTAGAAACAATGGCCGCAAACCCTTATAAGTTAGGTTCAAATTGAATATTTTAGCTAATGCATCAACCACCTTAAGTAACTTCTATGAAACACATACCGGGGTTCCCTTATTACGACCTGTTAAACCTTCATAGTAACATTCAAGACAAAAACAAATTCGTAACAAAATTCAAATATTAATTATATAATTGATATAAGGTGTCGATGGTTTATAGTGATGCAGTCAGGTAATACTGTCAGGGGGTGGGGGCAAGGTAGAAATACTCGGGTTCAACGTCCACTTGACACCAACATTTGGTATATTTTTACACCAATAAGCCGCTAGCGCACAGGGATCTTTAGAAGAGTAAGGAAATCGTGAGGTTCTTCGGAGAGAAACCATGGGGTTAGAAAAGCTAACTTAGCCCATGTCACGTAAAAACTCAGAACCGCCCGAATAGATCTCTTAAACTATATACTATAAAAGAAATATTAGTTAAATTAAGTTCCAAAGATTCTAGTTCGATATTAATCCATTTGGAAATGTAAATTTTTATTGGAACATAACTCCAGTCAGATTAAAAATTACAAATGTTTAAGTTAATGTGTCTGTTCTTCAAAAGAAGGATTAAAATCGTCCACGTTATTTCGGAAACTTTAATTTGAACCCACGGTGGTCCACTTACATGAGGTCAAATCTGCAGACATAAATGTTATGGAAGCTAATCGGATTTTTTCAGCATCTTCTACCAATTACAAGTAAGGGAATTGATACCTAGTACCTCCTTACTTTACAAATCCAATTAACCAGCCAGACACATGTTCCAACAATCATATCCAACAACCTTAATGAAAAGGTCCGTATATGCTCGTAAAAGGCTATTGTATTGTTTGCTGTTTGTTAAGTTTCAATAAAGATAAGTCATTTTTGTCTGTGACGAGTCAGCCAGAAAACGTGATGAACAGTCTTCAGACATTCTAATCACACTGAGATAATCTGTTTAGCTGAGAAATATACGAACTTGGAGCATCTTCAGACCAACTAGGTCCAGTGGCCAAATAGCCTCAAGGGTGGTCTAGCTGGTGCTGACCTGACTGGCCACTCGATAAATCGCCCTAGTGGAATAAGTGAATGTCAATATTTTATTGCGTTATGACCACGTCCCGACTGGTTGGTGTTACTAAAGGAAAATGGGTCGTTAGTGTAACCAAGTTTCATCTATCCCGGTTCTACTCTTTTAAGCCTAATGTAATTTCCGAGGAAGCAGCATGTCGCTTCTAGTGGAAACGATAATGTGACAAGTTGACTATCATGCTACTATCTCAAGAACATATAACGGAAAGTGTCATTCTAAAAGTAACAAACGAATGTTATATTGATTGTGTAAAGTAAGACACAAGGGTTGTTCGTATCCAGATAGATTGCTTCAAAATAAAGACATCGATGATGATCCTCGTGATTTCAAATCTTAACCTGTCTCGCTCGAGGTATATTTATTTTTGGATCGTTCAGTTCAAAATACTCCCGACAGCAATGTCTATCTTGTTAAATCCGATGCATCAACCCACGTCTACATCATATAAGTTAGTGAGTATCGAATGTCATTTTACATTGAAAAAACATTGGCTATTTGATGAATTAATGTTTAAGGTTAGACAACTGGTCGAGGAAAAAATATGAACGTCTGGAATTTCAAGTATAATTGAAATCTGGTACGCATTGGGAATTTCACTGCTGAAACCTATGCATCGTCGATAGCCATGCTCTTCATATGGTAAATGCTTAGACACATTATGGAAATCACTACACCGCTGACGTCCGACAATGTGTTATGGGAAAGGGTTTGGCTACGGGGGTAGTGTTGTTTTACACATGAATTCTAAACAACATTTTTGTATTTAAAAGCACAATTATTATATTCCTGGCATGTGCCAAGAAATTATTTCCTGTTCCAGAGATGTGTACACTGGAATTACCGAAGATGGTTCTGCCTCTGGCTCGTCTATGCTCCTGTATTTATCTTAGTGTCTGTGGGTTATAGCGTTATGGCATTATCTAATTAATCAACCGACAAACTATGGATCATATCCTATAATAACATGGAGCTTTGATGGGGGTTTGACAAGCTGGTAATAGAAGTAAATATTCGATCAGCAGCAAACCACAATAGCAGGCAATTTGTACATCTCAAGAAAGTCTGTAACAGAGGAGGAGGGCTGACCTCGGGTGTCTACTGTTGCACATCTCACTGTCAGACTACAGTAAACTCAAATCAATCAACATGCTAGGTTCCTTCTCCTATTAAATACCATATTTGAACAATTTAGAATATTCGTTATATTTTGCAGGAACTTATTTCACCGATAGTGTATCGTTAATTGAATTATAAATATTGACCAAGAAGCATTGATATTAAGCAAGTATTGTATAATTTAAGACATCGATTTAGTCTTTACTAATCGTGTTACCCAATAGCTGATTAAAGAACGGTATACTTGTTCAAATTTTATCTGTGATTCGAAAAAGGTCAACGTTCAAGAATACTGCAATATATCTCCGTGCGTGGGTGAAACTTTTGACGATACATGTAGATTTTTCTTTTATAAACAGGTTCTGGCTTGGGATTTCTTTTCAGGTTACATCCCATTTTGACTATTATAAAGAAGATTGACTTCCGGTTAGCAAATGATATATGGCAAATCCACAGGCCAGTATAGACATTGTTATGTTATAATTCATGTTAAGAATGATGTCCTAAGTAAAACATATGGGCATCAGGTGTGTTACAAAGACGAACTGTCTAGAAGCCCAGTATGGGTTGAAGAACTGAAATCTATACAGTCTATATTTGGAATTGAAGTGAATACACCACCAGCTGTAGGTCATTTGGTTGCGCACCTGGTCATTTCTTTCTTTTTTTTTTAATATGAACTAGATTTCTTTCCGCGTATTCATTGTTCTCTAGATTTGTTTCAAAGAACAATGGCTAAGAGAAATGAAATGGGGTTTAACGGTCCACTGTTCTGCTCCTCCTGTGCTAATGAAGACGCCAATGTACATACGTGATCTCGGTTTTTCGTCCCACTCGAACGGCTATAGCTTGTCGATGAACTTTCTTGTCCAACGCAATGATCGGACCCAGAACCTAACGGGTTAGCGAGCTAACGCATTACTCACTGAACAATGGTCAAGAGAGAAAAGCGATTATAGTTTAAAATCCACTCGACACAAACTAGTTCATTTCGGGACAAATTTGTTACTATTTTATTTCAATAATTCGATTGTGCGAACAGATCATTCAGAGTAGGAGGACCCGGATAAAACCCACGAGGTTGTACTGGCTATGCTACACCATCTCACGTTCCTGGCTACTAGACTCTAGGGCTGACCTTATGATCTACAAAGCATGGGTTAGACCACCTAACCCCCATGGTAAATAAAACATACTGGGGTTTCACTAAATGTCATACCCTTTAATGAATCACACGTTATCGAAATATTTCAATATAACTAATATCTAAATCAATGTGACCCGTATACCATACTGAAGCAAACTGATCCCGCAGTGAATATTCGCTTGGCCGCTACAATCACTGATAGGCATGACATCGACCAGGCTTAATGAGTACGGCATATTAACTTTTTTACTCCGACAAATTAAATTCTCGAACATTTTTTTTAGGTAAAAGAAAAATAAATAAAGACGTTTGAAGTATTTGTAGTTAAAAATATTTCCTATTTATAAATGGGTATTTAAATGAGTAAAATGCATCATTTTGCCCGAAGCAGTTAGGTGTTAAGTTAACATTGCACGAGTCGTTGAGCCAATGACTAACGCCGCGTGCAGCAAACGCACGTGTTGTGGATAGTCATCTGTTACAGAGATAATTCTTAAGTAATTCTCTGTGAAACAGATTGATACTGAAGCTATTGGTGCACTCTATACATGGAATTTGAACCCCGTACCGCCATTGACCCGTATTCCTGCCATGCCTGTGAAATAAAGAGTGAACTGAACTATTAAATTTCCATTGATCTATGTCATCAGAATCTATCAATTCTTTTTAGATTAGATAACACAAAAACCTTGTGGAGTACATTATACTTATTCTTTAAACTCTGTCTACAAATTACCTTGCGTAATGTATGCATAAAGAAGTAGATTTCGATTTGTTATCGTCAATTTCTGTCCAGTTTAAGGTTGTGTCTATTTTGCCTACTATTGTGAGAAATTATATAAGCCAGGCGGTAAGTATTGATTACCTCAACGTAGCCCCAGCTTCCTGTCACGACAATTAAAGGTAATCTGTCTTCCAAAAATAGTATTCCTTGTATTAAATAACAAGACAAATGACTGTTTAATCTGAAATCCCTGTTTCAATCAGATAGCAAACTAAATCAAAGCGATAATTATAGACACTTTAGAAGAACTCGTAAGCAGAGCAAATTTCGAGTAAGTTTGTATATCCCCCCCCCCACACACACACAAATATTTGACAGTTTTAATATGGCGATGTCCAGACTAAATTTTTGTGATTTTACGGTTTAAGCAATATATTCTGTCTAATGGTTTGGATTGTTCGTACCTGGTTTTATTTTATTTAAAAACTCGTGTTTATGTGGAAGAACATTATTGAATTTAAAACGGAGTAAAGTTTTAATATGGCGATGTCCAGACTAAGTTTTTGTGATTTTACGGTTTAAGCAATATAATAGATTTTTAAAAACGCATGTTTGTGTGGGAGAAAATTAATGAATTTTAAACGGAGTAACGTTTTCGAAACTTGTATCTTGTGGTTTTCAAGTAGCATGACTGATAAAGTTAGAAAGAGAGAAATACAATATCTGCAATCATAAAACAACAATTGTTGTTAAATGGCGGCATACGTGTATATATGTTTACATATCTGGCGTTATCAGTATAGGAGACAACAGCAGTTCAGTGAGTAAGGCGATGGAACTTTAATCAGCGTTCCCGCCTGGTTTTGACCGAGAAAGTTCCATGGGATTTTCAGGTGATTGTTCCCATTGACAAAACTTAGGGCCCAAAAGACGGACCTTATGAACTTAAGTTCAAATGTTAGACCCCCCCCCCTCCCCCGTCTGACACACACACGGTAACGGTTTCTACTAAATTGTTGGAATGTCTGTTGACTTTTTTTTATTTGTGTTCTACAAAATAAAGGATCAAATGATTAACCTGCACCTGACGCAACTCGCTTCGAGAGATGTCATTATGTATTTAGATTGTGTTATTATTTATGAGAGTGGTATATATTTTGGCATGTATAGCAATGAAATTTATTCAAAATCGTAACTGTTTTACCACCAAACTCCCCCAAAACAATAAGGAATGTTACCTTGCAACATTTTTCTTGGCACTAATAATAATTATATACATAGATTTTGATATATGATTACTTTAACAGTTTTAACCAGACAACTCCACCATTATCCTGTATATTGTACATTTATTGAATTAAATATAATAAAAGTTATTGAACAAGAAGAAAAAGGCTTTTAATTTCAGTTTCATTTGGCAGAGTGTAAAACAATTTTAAACTACGACCTGAAATAAAATGAGATTTAATTTATTACGTTTTTGCACTAAATTAAAGACAGGCGAGGGTAATATTTTTGTTCAAATCCCAACTCTCAAGAGTTTGTTTACGTATACCCCAACGGATGAATTCGACTTTTCGTAGCATCCGATTGACTAGACAAGACGCCATTTTTTGCGGCGCTCTCCTTCGTGCACCACTGATAAGTGTAAACCAGGCTAGAAATTTCCGAGGAATTGTTCAGAGCGTAAAATCGGAAGGACATTTTCAAGGATAAAGAGTAAAATCAAAATTAGATTTAATGAGTCAATCATTATATTGATCAGCTGATACTAAATTAGATGCTGTTTTTGTTCTAATAAATAATACAATCTGTAATTTATATATTATGTATGTAATCAGTATATCTAGTAGTAGTATTATTAGTATTTACCTACACATGACAATAATAATACTAATATGATTCATGTTGAGAGCAGTTGTTATTAGATATGACAGCATATATTATTATCTATATTCATTATAATGTCTAGTATTATACTTCTGATAATATACAATAATCTAAGAGATTATACCTATATTTTGTCCATTCATTATCTTCGTAATTAGCACTACTACTAATTAATTTGACGTGTAATTATGAGATACGTGAGACTTAATAGATATGGCAATACTAGATGATGACATTATAGGGGATTCAAGCACAACGCCACTGAACTAGTAGTATTACGTAATTATGTTATAATCAATAATGCTTTGTCAATGCATCCATAAAAGCTACAAATATATTGACTAAGCTTATGTTAGGTCAATACAAATTCTGTAGATATTTATATGTTAATATTTTGATAGCATTTTGCAGTGTTATTTCAAGTTTAAGTTTTGCTGTTATTTTTTATTTAAATGTATTTTTTTAGTGGTAATATTTCTTTAAGCTTATTTATATAAGACATGGTTCGTAAAAGAATTTGTTTTTAAAACAAATAGAGTTCTTGTTTTATTTACTATAAATATACATTTGTTTATTATCCATATTGGTATGATATACTTGCATGTTTCCCATGTCTTATAAACCTGCATATATATACGATTTAATACGTGAGGTACATGTATTATACTATTCTACATCGCAGTAACTGTCAAAGTGGACGAAATAAACAAATAAACTTACCAGTGACGGTAGTGTATATATTCATACAGAACATGGAACCGTTGAAAACATTGACGAAAACAAATCCTTGAAGAAATACTAAAGCCTCGTGAAACAGTTGGTAAAGGATTCAACATGCTTGCCTTCATTATTGACACAGCACCTGAACGACACTTTAGATCAGATGCAACCAATCAGCGGCCCCGTACCTTACAACCAAGGACTCTGGTATTGATAAAATGAAAGAAGTTCAACTGCCCGCGGCGCTGACCATCTCAATCAAAGCAAGATCGCCATTAATATAGTCGAGTAGGAAACTCATTGTTTCGTCATCGACAAGCCGCAACAGAAGGGGATTTAGCGAGTAGAAATAATTCTAAGAAATTGGAGAAAAAAGGAAACATTATTCGACCCATGATGTCTTGTTATTTTTCAAACAAACGGTAGCATTTTCTCGTTAGTCGCCATGCCTCTAATAACAGGGTTCTTTGACTGCCTAATTACGGTTGTCGTGAAATTTATGGAGCATGCCTCAGATTAAGTTGTAGTTTTATATCCTTTAAATCCAATAAAGTGTAAAACCTGTCGTTTTGAGTATTGTTTTAGTAGCAACCTGCTGACCGCCATTCTCTAAACAGTTAGTAAAATAAAGATAACCCTCAATTTATTTTGCCAAAACAATCCAAGTAGAAAAGTGACATTGGTCTTAAGGGTTGTCTTACTGCTGGGCAATTGTTTGGAGATTACATTCCAAACCAACACGGCAACATCCTTATTACATAAGTTACGGGAAAATGATCCCTTTATCTTCTGACATGACACCAGATAAATATTGGGTTTAAATTTTAATAGTTGTAACTTTAATCCCAATGTATTGTTGGGATGAAGGTGCCATTGTTGCATTAGTAACTGTTGAGTATACAGGGCATAACGGATTATAGCTTTAAATGTGATAATATTATTAGTTACTTTTCAGATCTGAGTGTAATCGGCTAAATAAATATTTACGATGATTACTATAATGGGTTCCTTCTTGACGATGAAGTACCCGTGGATCATTCGTTGTTAAGAATTTTCCTGCGGAACCATGAATGGGGTCATTAGGTATACAAATACACTGAATATTCGATACGAAAGGACAAGGAAAGCTAACTTTAAAATGGTTAGTAATTCCCGGAGGCATACTACCAGCACCAGCAGCTCATTAGCCATTGCTATACTTATTAGTTAAGCCCCCCCCCCCTTAGAGGTAGGCTAAGCACGATGCCTCTCTTTCACTGCTTGACACAGTCGCCTCAATTTATCTACTAATAATGGCACTCAAATTTAAAAGAACTATATATGTTTTCCTAAAACGGCACTACGTCGATTTAGGGAGAGGCTATAACGAAAAAGAACATTTCTCTGTACAATTTCAATAGTTTTACAACTTCATACCGCCGCTTAGAGATTTTGCAATGGAAGTGGCGTTACAATCCACTCTTATTTCAAATTATATCAAGTGTTCTTTACGTAAACGCCAACGTTTCCGAATGAATAGATACTGTTTTGCTAGGTCCCGGTCCTGCACCAATAACAAGGGGAACCCCCGTCGGAAAATCATACGGATGTATAAATTAATTAAGGTTTAACGTCTTAATTTGCTGCAACCATTAGACTAATGAAGACGGGCATACATCATTCAATGTGCTACGCGGGGAATTTTGTGAAGAAAGCGGCACTACGGCCTACTCATATTTAGACTTTCCACTGTCTTAGTTATTCACTTAAAAGGGATTATTATGTATGCTTATAACATACCACAGCAACATTATGGGTGTTTAATACTTCGACCAATAAATACTAGGTTAGTTATGATTAGCCTCGATCTATACACATTTCTTTTTCGTCCATATGATATTTTAAGCGAATTGATTGTTTGCCAAATCTATCTTTATATTATGCTTGTCTGTTTACATGTGCAGACAGTGTAAATTTGAAAATGATGAAATAAGTCTTTACCTAACATCCTTCTCTTTGAAAACGATTACGATATTAATCGCATGCCCAAAGAAATAGTTCAGATGAACTGATCAAGCGTTTAAATGCCTTATATATACCAAAGCATGTAATGGAATGCAACGACGCCAAAACAAGTCTCCGTTAAATCACCACTAGACATTTTAATAGCTTGGTAATGTTTAGGGAATTGAGACCATCGACGTCTTTTAAAAGCAATTTTCTGAAAATTCCATTGCAAGCTGACCCACAGGCGCGATAATAAAATTATCTAGCAGTAACACCATGCGTTATAACTATTTGATACATACATTTTAGCATGTAAACATTCTGTTTTAACGACTTTCGAACGCCATGTTTAATTTTCAGATCGTCATGCATCATGGCCGACCAATTGTAAATAATCGTTAGAACATATTTTGTATTATTTGCTTGAGATCAATCTGAACATATGTTAAAATACTGTTAAGTGTGGTTTTGTTATTAGTGCAACCAAATGTGACAAAAAAGATTGAATAGAATGGTTGGTATTGTAACCCACACCCTGGCGATAGGATTACATGAACATGGTATATCGAGATGAAAACTACTCATAAAATATCATGGTTAATAATTAGACATGGGCTATATTTAATAAACAGTGACTAGACATACCATCGATGTAGACTGGGATAACCAGACGCTAGAGATTGTTGTCATTCTATTGAGACTTACGGTATATTTCGCCGAACATAATTGATTTAAAATTAAGAGTAAAAACAGAAATGAAATGAAATGTAAATCAGTTTGTAAATATTCATTTTACATTATTATATGCGTTTCGAATCATTTGCGCCAATTCTAGGTCGCAAACATTAGCGATTTAGCTCCTTTAATTTTCATCAAATAGTAACCTTTAATCCTTAATCTTTCTAAAACAATACCATTTGTTGTACCAGGGAGTCTATATTTATTAGAGTTATAAGATGTACCACATTGTCTCAAATGTTGATTTATCCACGTTGATTTGGGGAATACGTAATCGTCGATTTCATTGGGATTTTGTGTGTTGGTTTTGAGAATGTTACCTCTATATAGGTAACGGTAAAGACGGGGATTTCGTATTCCACTGTCGACAAAATAAATCAAACATATAACTAAATTGACTTCCGCGTTATCTTTCCAAACAAAAATATTTGTCACATCACCAATCGATAACATATCAGTTGGATTCAATTCAGTAATTTTTGGGAGAATCGTAATGAAAGAAGTTGAGCTCCTTTAATCATTAGAAACGAAATCATTTACCCCCTACGTGGGATAAAATAACCAAATAGTTGTTTTTACAA
This sequence comes from Patella caerulea, assembly GCA_036850965.1. Lineage (NCBI taxonomy): Eukaryota > Metazoa > Mollusca > Gastropoda > Patellidae > Patella > Patella caerulea. The sequence goes on from JAZGQO010000011.1 coordinate 24,803,432, forward strand.
AAGATAAAATGTGGTTTAACGACCGACTTTTCTGAATCAAAGGGATACGGAGGACGAGCGTACACCATACAGTTTGCTTTTGGTTTTTCGTCTTATGCGAACTAACGCTCTTCCTAAACACACACCCCTCCCCATACTGCGCCACTGACAAAGAGAAACAAGTTGGAAAATCCAGGAGCGTTCTTGACTAACACCGGGATCCATCCTTGTACGTCTTGGTTAGTGATCCAGAACCTCGCGCGCTTAACCACTGTGCTCCCAAGTGGTACTTAAAGTTGTATTATGGGAGATAAGATAAAGAGATGGCAGTTCTCACTATAATAGTTAAAAACTAGATAGTGAAAAGGTACTTTGTTGAAAATTTCAGTCAAATTGTTTCACTATTAGCCGAGAAAAAAGCCTTTGAAATATTCACATAGCCTCGGTCATCATTACTCAAATCATTAATATAAACAGAATAGTCTCGATTATCCACTTGATTGATTTAATTCTCAACGGCCATTAATCGGCATATAGGAATTCAATCCGCCAACATCGAAGGCTAGCCTTGACTTTAAGAGTTTATTATGGTCTGGATATGTTATTTAATGTCTAATTGATTATTTAGATAAAGACAGACCTGTAATAAGCAGATTTTGCTCTTGCATAATGCTATTTTAATAACCATATCATGACTTAATACGAATTTAATTAAAGAAGTACTGTGCTAATTCAACTGCCACCGCAACCAAACAATTTATTAACAATATGCCATTAATATGTGAAAACGTATCATAAATTCAAATGCCAATGAGTCCAAGTCATTTTTTATTTTTTCGAAAGCAAATTAACGATACGATATGGTTAGAAAATATGTTTTTGCCATATCGTTCCAGCAGTGGGTAATTAGTTACACCACGTGACAGTATCACTATCCAGCTAATCAGTCAAAAGTTTGCCAGAAATCTCGTCTTCGACTTTTGTTATCATTCCATTGAACATATCGTGGAGATGTTTGGAAATGGCGTAAAATTACATACAACGAATTTCAAGTTCACGTTTGTAAGACATTTAACGAAAAATACCGGAGCTTAAAGTGGCACCATCGTCTCTTTGCAGAGATATAAATCTTTCTTTTTATTAGGCACTCTCGTGTTTTCTAAGATATAACTCATAAGTACAACAAAAATAGGTATTATATTGTTATCCTTTGGGGGTTGATCTTATAGAAAGTGTGTACTTTTGCGTCTTTTTCTGAAAGTTCTACAAAATTGTGCATGATGGTTTTCAAGTATTTCCGCAAGTTGTAATTTAACTTGACATTTTGCAGACAATTTATCAATCATAACAAAAGACAATAGTTCGTTAATGATGATGTTTGAAACTTAGGCCCTATTAGTCCATGTATTTGTCAAACATGAGGTTCCTCTTTCTACAATAATCGATAGGATGTCGTGCACTTGTGAGGATATGCGTTCTCTTTACCATACTATACCGACAGTCTTCATTATCCCTGTTGGTGCAGAAAAGTAGGACGTTCAACCCTTTTCATTTCATTTTGACCGATATTCTATTCTTAAAACATACAGTGATATATTTTACAGATAACCTCCCTCTTTAAATATAATGTGTTTTATTTTACACAGTTTTAAAATTTAATTTTCAACATTGAAATCAGATAAAATAACTGAAAGCAACTAAACACAACCAGACTATAAACAATATTATTTATTCATTATCATGTTATAAGTAATTTAAATCAGCAAATTCTAAAATTCCCTTTATGTCAAAATTAAATATTAAAAACTCCCCGTCGGCATTTGTATTCCGGAGCTCAGACATAGCTGAAATAATACGAATTTGTGACTTGTGAGAGGTAAATTTATTTTTTAAACGGTAGACAAAATACTAGCTAGGGGCAAATTGAGTTATGCCTTTTTAAGAAAATATCTTTCTTTTCATGGATTCAAATAATTATCTTCCATTTCAGGTCGAGTTTGTAGTGTTTTCTTCACTCCTAATACGAGAATGCTCGAAGGGACGTCACTACGATTTATGACACATGTTGATTTAATTAAAGTGTGCATGGCTCTATTCTTTGAAACTTAAAATAGACGAAAATGGGTCTAAAAGTACATATTCATATAACATGAAAATATATTACAATTTCTAATCAGTTATATTATGTGAATTACCAGAACAGTCCAAATTAAAACACAGTCGACCATTATACACGTTTTTAAATCATTATTTTGTCGTCATAGTACTAATTCCATCCTCATGTTTTCTTTTTTCATTACAAATGGCACCCAAAACCATATCGTGTTTTTCAATATTTTCAGTACATTGTAGCCCAGATTATGCCGTAAACAATCAAATATTGTCCGATAAGTGTCCTAACGGGATTGGCGATTTTGAATTTGGAAATCATCTCATCAGGTCGCTGACATTTTGTGGATATTATAAAAAAAAACGGTAATTGATCCAATTTATAATCACACGACATAGAAGTTTTTTTACTTCATAAATGGTTTAGAGATTTTCTTAATCTAGATTTTGCTATTCAGAAAGCATTCAATTGAAACAAAATAAGAACGCCATTCGAGTTGGCATAGAAAACGTCAGAAATACATGTCAAGTAGAACCAGATATTTTGTAGATGGAAACTCCTGGGGCACATTTACAAAAACTTAGCGCCTGAATCCGTTTTGGAGAGTCTTTTGTTGTTGATATTTAGTCAAGAATGTTGCCATATTGAAACCAGTAAATATCTAAGATTGGGCGATTTTCTCGCAACGATAAAGAAATTTCAGTATCTTTGTAATGAAGAATATGATGACAGTCAACGAGTATTGGATTTAGTGTTGATTTGCTATTCTATTTATCATACAACAATACAGTATAACATGCCGAAAATACGCTGAGACTCACGAATCAACACAACTACCCACTCGAGGAGACGCAGTTTCAATGGAAATAAATTATAACTGGAGGCTTAGAGATGCTATTTCCGTTTATATTTTATTCACTAGTCCACCTTACATTCAACCAAATTGTCGGGTCACTTTATTATCAATCCCGTCCTATCCCCGGGACATTTACACTTTTACTGCATTTCTGCTATAGTGAAAGCTTTTCCAGATTTTGTATTGTGGTCAGTCGATTGCTGGCCAATGGTCAGATATTCGTGACCTTTGTTCAACATGATCTCCACGGGGCAATCAGCCACTTGTGATCTCCACAGATGAATCTGGTAGATTTGTAGAAAAACGTGAACCTCGACTGGATTCTCTGTTTATTTTAGGCATTAATCCAAGGATTTCTGCAAAGCTTTGGTTGCACCCCGTATCGCTTCTTTAATGAGAATTTGAACTCAAATATCACTCTCAAAACTCCGAATCAATGTTCGACCGCCACCCGAACTGAAGTCAATCACAGATCCCTGCTGGAATTCATTGTTTCCGCAAGTTTTGACCAAGGAAGAGCTACAGTCTTCAATTTCCCGCCGTATACAATCAATACTGAACAATGTCGTTAAAAATTGTGACTTGGTGTTTGGTGCTATGAATAGAACAACTAAAAACGTTCGTTTAATTTTAACCCTTTGAAATCGGCGCTCGCATCACGTTATTGAATTAAAATGAATACAGTTTTTGCGAAAAACTGATTTTATTAAACATGAAAAACATTCCTAAAAACTCGTGAATTTAGATTGGATACAGAATTCTAACCTATAAATAACTTATTGATATGGAAAATATGAGATTATTTTGATGCAAGTAGTAATATGAAGTAAAATAATACTTATGACAGCGTGTAACCTATAATTCATTATTTGGAGGAAAGATACGTCAATATTCTGAAGGTTGAGATCAAATATTTTATAACTTAATCTGACTCACACTAATTTCTAAGCAAAATTTAAAAATATTACCATATGAATGTTCCGGTATAGATCCAAAAACACGATTTTACAAGGAAATCAATTCACTGGGAATACGCCTTGTAAATATATATTCTAAGGGTTCGGTTAATCTGTATGACCGACACTAACTAAAAGGGTTATAGCCAAACATCCAATGAAAAGTTAGCTTTAATTATTCAAGCCCAAGTCCCATTCCCACAAAATTTAAAACATCTTGGCATCATCGTTAATCTGTTAAGTGAGGGGAAATATATCAGCAAGTGGTTGGTATCCCCATGGGCACCAACTGTGCACCTTTGCTTGCTGATTTATTTCTGTATTCCTATGAAGCCGAGTACATACAGGCACTAGTTAAAACAAATAAACGACTAGTCAGACATTTTAATTTTACTTATCGGTATATCGATGATGTTCTATCACTGAATAATCCTAAATTTAGTGATTATGTAGAATTCATATATCCTGATGAGCTTGAAATTAAAAATACTACTGACAGTGACAATTACGCTTCCTACTTGGATCTGCGTCTCGATTTTGACAATTGCCATAGACTCAGTGTTAAATTGTATGATAAACGTGATGACTTTGACTTTCCGATTGTTAACTTTCCATTTATTAGTAGTAACATTCCGGTATCACCAGCTTATGGAGTGTTTGTGTCTCAGCTTATTCGATACGCGAGAGCTTGTTCTTTCTATTCTGATTTTTTAAGTAGATCGAGACATTTGTCCACCAAGCTTCAACTACAAGGATACTTACGCACTAAACTTATAAAATCCTTTAAAAAGTTTTATGGCCGTCATATTGACTTGATTGGTAAATATAACATGTCGCTCTCAGCTATTATTCTTGATATATTTAATTGACGCGTATCCTATTTACCATCTCTCTGATTATGTCTACTACACCGATAACAATGTTCATCACGTGCATTTTGCATACCTATAGTCCATTGGCCAATCACGTTATTTTACCTACATTTTGCCTAGTAGTTTGGATGCAGCGATGGCGGGTGTGGCGCGCCAGGCAGGGTAAGCTTACTCTTCCGGACACCTGTTACCACTGTTTGTTGTGTATTTCGTACACGATGAACAGTCCATTTGCTGATTACACTACTTTGCCTAACTATTTTGCCTATTACGTTCCTTAGGACTTCGATTTTTGCCTAATGGTTTGGATTGTTCGTACTTGGTTTTATTTTATGTAACGAGGAATCGGTAATTAAAGCATAAATGATGTTAGCGTTGACAGATAAGGTGTACTCGCTGAACAATAATGTCAATACAATGTAACAAAACCTACGATTTTGCCTAGTACCACCCAAACAACTTTCTTCATTACACGATGGAAACTCGATAGGATGAGGATTAATGCGACAAATGAACCCGGTCTCGACTTCTACAAATGTTCAGTTGATGTCTCTAACACAGATTCAGACTTGCGTAACCCAACTTTTTCGCCATGTTGCGAAATCCACAGATATTTAAGCCTATCGTATGTCAGTTAATACGGGTCTCTCATTCCAATATGTTGCTCGATGAGCGAAAACGTCTACATTGGAATGTTCTGGGGGGAAAATAAAGATGTTTTCAACGTCTTAATCACACGGTTTAGTATGAAGCAAGGGGGCTTTAAGTGTAGGGTAATGGGAGATTGTAACAGAAATATCATTGCCCGTAATACTGTTTAAGACATTACTTCATATGTACTATACATTGTATTGTTTAAGCATACCCACAACCATCAAATATATTGTGTTTTATGTTAAAAATCGTGGTGTCGTTTGCTCAATGAATATAACAGATTGGTTCTGGGTATGCAATATTAAAAATGACTCGTAATATTCTGTATCTTCTTCTACTTGAAGCACAAAGAAGGTGGTAAAGATTGGTATAACTCTACACAATGAATGCAGTTTCCATATGGTCAAGTTCAATACTACGCCTTTCATCATCTTGATATTTTTTTTTAAGTAGCATTATTGTTATTAATTTATATGACAAAAACAAGCTCCTCCAATCTTTTTACATTATATGATGGCTATCTACAAACTAATTGGATGATATAAACCCCCAACATTCTTAAATACTTTTGAAAACTCTTAACTCGCAATGAAAATAACGGGGTTTTGGACTGTATTGAGGTTAATAGTTGGCACAATTCACGAATATTGCATATTTTTTTAACTTTTTAACTGGGGGGTTAAAATGTTAGAATTTCTAACTGAATATGCATATTCAACGGTTATTATGGAGAAAAGGCCAGTTGAAGAATTAATAAGGCGTTCATAATATTGTTAGGTTTTCATTGTGGTTTGTCAGAGAATGGATTTGATTAATTGGGTGAACTTAGGGGTATTTTGATATTATTCCATTTTATCCTGAAAGTGATGATGCCTTATTTGACTATGCGTGTCGGCTAACATATGGACTGCTATCTTGGTGGTCGAAGAAAGCGGAGTGATGGACCCTTTCGATTATATATTACCCCCTCCCCATGGAGACATGAGAAAGTCAGACGAGAATCCCCCTTGGTATTTGGTGTCTGTTTCCACAATAGTGGTATTGCATGCGTGAACTCATTTTGTAACGGCATGGCGTGAAAAATAATGGGGGTTGAAGTAAGCGAAAGGTGGACCGTTTGATTATAAATCACACAAACACCCTCCACTTATATCAGATTTAGGAAGTTAAGACATGAATTTTCCTAGATGTCTAACGCCTGCTTCCATAATATTGATATCACATGCGGGAACTCGTTTACTTTACGACATTTATACGCCTAGTTTGTTTTTCAGGGAGTAGGGACTTTCAGATTTACAAAATATCACCATAATGTAAACTAAATTACCACGATCATAAATTACAAAACGTTGTTGTACTCACCTAGTGAAACAAAACACAAAATGTCCACAAAATTACACAGACGGTTAGATTCCTATAAATTTGTCGTCCAATAAATTTGTCTCCAGTGTCAATTAATGGCTTTGATTAAAAAACAGCGTTAATGTTTTATATACCGAACAATGATCGCTGCCTTTTCTATTCACAGATTGTTTGAAACACTAAACAGTCTACCGATCACCCGTATTCCAATTGAATTGTCAATAACGTCTAGTGATTCGACCGTCTTATATTGGACATGATTGCTATTAAACTGATAGCTTTGATGGTTTTAAAAGTCTTTAGAGTAATTAAGGGCTTTAAGCTCGATTTAAAGAGCAATATCAATTAAAGCGTATTTTAACCCCTTCTAGTCGGTTTGTTGTATTATTAAAAACATTTGATGAAGATTTAATCCGCGGTTAAGCGAAATCGGGCGTAAGGATTTTTTTGGACAGGTGACGTTTGAACTATATTAGAAAATTAAAGGGGGTATGTCAAGTGGAAGTGTTTTTTCAGATCTTGGAGAGTAGTCTCTCGCTTAATTGTCGGAGGGTTTTCAAGACAACGCCACAGGCGGTGCGGAGTCTCGTTTTACGCTACTAGAAACTGACAACTTTGATGTGAAACAAATAAAATGTGAAATAAACGTATTTGTTCTAAAATTGACGACAAACACCAGCAATCTGACAATACTGTCTGGCAAAGCTTAAGTGTTTCATTAAGGTGCCAAAAATCTAGAATATCTGCTTGAGTTTGACATTTTTAAATGTGGTAGATGGGAAGGAAGAGGTCGGATGATAGGTGTATAGACATGTAAATAATCATAAAAATTTGATATTGGCAATTTTCGATATTAGCCAGTAAATTAAAGGGCACATGGCTCTATTCTTTGTAACTTAAAAATAGACGACAATAAGTCTAAAGGCATTTATTAAAGTAGTATGAATGTATATAAAGTCATTTATATTACAGTAGTATGAATGTATATAAAGTCATTTATATTACAGTAGTATGAACGATATAAAGTCATTTATATTTCATTTTTAAAACTTATTGTAATGTCTTATCAGTTATGTAAGTTGGCTTATATGAACAGTTTATACCTACTTAGTCCATTTTACCGGACATTTTTGTATTGTTATTTTGTAGTTTGTGAATATGTAGAATAATTATGACTCGTTAAAATGTTTGTTAGGTACTGGTCTTAAAATGTTAGTTATGTCTCAAATATTGGATGCTAGGAACCCATGTTGATTGAAATGGGGGTTGGTGGCCGAATGGTTAGCCCGTGTGCGCTGTATCAAAACAGTTGGCATTGACTGAAATGACGTGGTTTCGAATCCCCGGTTGTACGTAACAAGGAGTAGGGTTGCCTGTCCAACCTCGTGGGTTTTATCCAGGTCCTTCGGTTTCCTCCCACTGCTTATATTTAACCATATGTTAATTGACCTAGTTTGTGTCTCTCTGATTGAAATGGATCAATGTTGAATTTTTATTCGTATTTTTAATTTCGAATTGAGTTAGATGTTTAGCTCCTTTAAGGAATTGATAATGTAGTGTCACTATACCATTAAATGCTCAGATCTGTTAACAAGGGGCATAAACAAGAAAGCATATGCCTATGTTCAGAACATTTGAGAAAGACATATTATGTTGCAGTAAGGGTAAATAGCACCGCTTTTCTTGTTTAAACGCAGGGATCTACAAACGATAGAGGGATGAGTGTCGTGTATGAGGTGGGATTTGCATTCATGTTCTAGAACATTCGAAAACAGTTTTCTTTTAACTTGGGAAATTTAATTTCGCCAAATCTTCTGCGATTCTTTTAGGTGTACGCCAATGTACGGTGTAAACGAATTTTTATTCACTTACAAATAACTGTAAACACTTTCCATGTCAGTCTTCTAGGTGCCGCATCTTACAAAAAAAGGTCGGACGTCGAAACTTTTTCTTTGCCGTCGCCAATCCGAACCCGAGATTTTCTGGTTGAGAAATCAGTGCACTTACCACTGGACGACCACGGACCCCTATTTGTTTTTACATAAACCGACATTAAACACAAAATAAACGCTAATGAATGTTTCGCGCGAAAAAAAACCAGCACCTGATAGAAACATCGTAAAATTTAAATTGCACTTTTTTTAAAAAGAAAATTGATAAGTATGCACATAAGAGATCTCATTAGAAACAGGTTTTATGAAGCACACTACAACAAGCAGAACAATGCAAGTCAACAACAGAAGTATTGTTAGATGATTTGGATATTTGTATTTACCCGGGACAACACTTTTTTTTTGGTCCACACTTTAAAAAGATATTACGAGGCGATTAAAATGCAACAAAGGATTTTAAAATGAACTTACACAATTACTTGGGGACATTCTGCGATTTCTTCATAGCAGACTTCAATTTTTTCAACAAATTAATTAATAGTAATTTTATACGAAACTGGGGTTTATTTTACGACTGGTGTATACACATAATACATGAATTGTACTCTGTGCGATTTTATGATTTGTTTTGTGAACTGGAAGTCAATTAGTCTTCTTTCGCCGCTGAAGTCAATTATTTTCTATTTCCTTTAGAAGTATTTCAAATGTCCCTTTTTCAAAAGATTGGTGTTTATTCGTGTGGAAATCAAATAGCCTTATCAACAAACGTTTTCAGGAGAAATCGTCCACTGGAATTAACGCCATTATTGACGTTTCCTGAGTAATCTGCCATGGGTTTATTCGCCCTATCGGGCAGGCTTGACCAACAAAGATGACGATTCTAGTTTACATAGCATAAACATGTTAAATGTCAAGTTTTGAAAAAAATAAAATACGTATCGTGTATGATTAGGAACGCCTATCTCTGTAAGATATAAAGTAATAAGTAAAACGCCAGGTTGCTATAGGCATAGCAAAGGAGGGGATTTGACGTCTTCTTATTTCTATATACCGAGATAAAGATGATAGTGAGGATGGAAGTCTGACGTATTGATACCAATCGGACTAGGGAAAACCGGCATACGCCATGTAGTGTGCTATGATAGGGGAACGATTTTGCCCCGGTAGCGGCGTTTTAACATATATCGGATATTTACGTGCACAGCATAATATACCTGAGTTTTTGTACCATCCATGCAACAATGCGCCTTTCATGGAAAATCCCCGAGGAACTTGATCTTGTTAGCGAAGAATCGATTCCACGCCGAAGAATCGATTTCACGCCGCCATCTTTATCTGTTTTAGATTCTACAAAGGCTTGTTTTTAATTTGTAATGTGCCTATTTACAACTGGATATAAATCTGAGACATGGGAAAGTTCATTTCGTACCATCTCAAATCACTTATTCTTTACAGGCAAATATAAGTTTCGGTGTCGAATTTGTTACTTCTTAAGTGGATAACATCTTTGAATCTAATATTGCAAAACGAATAGGTGGGGGGGAGATGTCTCATCAACTATACTATGCATAATCATACTATGCATAATCTTACCATTTTACTTCGGGTAACTTTTCTAAAAAAAACTAATAAAAAAATATAAATTTTTGAGTGATCGATTCAACATTGAAGTTATATTATTACAAAATATTTTGGGAGATAAGACTTTAATTTGGGGTATTTTATATGTATAACGCATATAAAAAAGGAGTTCGGCTACCTTTGATGAACAAAAACAGATAATATCTTTAACCGGATACAATTGTAATAAAAAGAACAGCGTGTGATGATTTACAAAATAATTAAACAATTATATACAGAATATAAGTAAAATATAAAGAGATTGGTTATCCACACACCTGCAATTAATCCAAATTGATTAGCGCGATCAACGTTTCAAGGTTTATCCCTTTGAACCCATACACACGGGGTGTCTACCTTAATCAGATCAATCTTGTTAAATAATATTTGTAATTTGTAAAGACAAAGAAACAAAAACTACATCAAATTGAATCAGATAAAAGAAAACTTATCTTCTTAGATAAAACCTTTTTTTTCTTTTATCTTAATTTACTTTATGAGATAACATATTTTTTAAGAAGTTGGTTTATGAAATATTAAATATTATACATCGTCTTGCAAACAGCCATAAAACTAATGACATGCGGCATTTTGTGCCTTTTGATGTTATTAGTGAAACAAAAGAATATTAGAAACAAAAGAATATTCGCTACTTCATAATGTTTAAGAGCTATTAGGCTGTATCATCTGTCATTACTTCAGCCATTATGAGGACATTACCTTAATAAAACGTGTAATATTAATCAAAAATTTTGAAATTGAATTCGTAAGCATTATACATTATATAGCCTAAAATAATATTATTAATACGGTTAGCGACTTCACGGAAGTGTACACATACTGTCTCTATGTTCACAAATGGTATAAGTATTTCAAGTAGAAATGAATTGGGATCGGGTTCAACGTCTCATCTGAATCATTTTGAGACTGTAATATTGTCATTGCCATATACCACCATCTCACACTTGCTTGTCCTCATTAACCATAGAGATAAAAGTTATCAACGGATTGAGATCAAAAGTGTACATATTGATATTGTTGGCATAGGAGTACAAAATTGCCTATGAGTAGGCCGTAGCACTCCTGCCTGGGCAAAATCTTTCTGATTATTGCGGTTGGTACAGAACACTAGAACGATATTCCCCATTTGTTTTTATATCATTTCAATTCTGTTGGTAAAAGCCAAGATAGATTTTTAAATGGACTGATATATTATCTCACATTCGCTTAGTTTTATCTGAGAAGATCATACCAAGATTTCATTAGACACAACAACGAGATGCCTTTTTTATACCTTGATTTTATATCGATTAAAAGTCTTTCTATTATTTCCTTTGAGAATGAAAGCAATGAGATAAAGGTTATCTCTTCTTTAAATTCGTAAAAAATTTACAAAGATTAATTAATTAACATTTAAATTTCAAATTAACCTCCACCGATCCGTAATCACTTAGCTAAAATGGACTGTTTGAATCCGTAAGAATACCATAGGAATATCAAATATTTTAAGGATGTCAGGGCGATGGTGGTACAGATAGTGTAGTTCAAAGTGGTCCCGGCTGGCTAATATAGGTCCTTACATTTCGTGTGGATATGGTTGCGGTTAAACTGTTACTATAACGGCTTTACATTAACACGGACAGTCTCGTTTGTCTAACTTTGTAGGTTGTGCCCCTTCCCCACTGCTAAAATTTGCATATGTAAGTTCCAAAATAACAGCACGCACTTTATTTCGCGCTAATTGAGTGTTACAGCAATTACATTACAAAATACACACCAAGATGATATCGATTAATGGAAAAATATGTATGACTGTCGTTAAAATCAATCACAATCGATTCCCGTACAAAATCGACTCTATCTACAGCAAGTACACTTGACATACAGTCATCGAAAATCGACTACCGCAAATCAAACGTGTACTTTTTGATTTAATGAATCTCCCTTTGTTTGAATTTACTCTTCAACTTAATGCCACGGGAAGTAGACGGACTTAAATTATCTGCATTAATGAATGTCTGAACATTAATGTTAACTAACATGCATAAATCCCTGGGCAATAAACCACACGCTTTCTTTTCAAATTTTTAGGTCTCGGGCTAATACACTTTTTAAAAACGAATCCATGTCTCTGTTTCTGACAAATCTCCCAGATACAAGACAATCAAAAAAATATCCAAGATAACAATAAAAGCAAGGATTTTCAAAGAACATGAACTCCATTGTCACTTGTCCTTCAGGATTAACCGTTACATACATTCGTTAAGAGTCGGTTGTTTGATTTACGTCTGGCGTTACTCTCCCCAAGGAAAACTGTTATTCGAGTTTTTCTTTATGTCAAAGAAGATTTAAGGTATTTTTAGTCCTGTCTTTTTTTTAAATTCTTTTGGTGCTATACTGTACGAAGCATGATTAATGTTCAGAGACTTGGGTAAACAGACAGAGACGGTGTGCATTATTTATTTATATATTAATTGGAATTCAAATACAAGATAAAGTTATACTAAAGATTTAAGTAAATAAATGTGTGTATGGCAAATAATTCAGTTTGCCGTTTCTTATAACTTTTCCGGAGGCCAAGTGAGCAGCAAAATGAATTGCATTATATGAAGATAAGATCTGAGAATACAATAGTTGCTGTGTTGTGTCCGCAATTAGAACGACTACGACTAGGCACGAAGTTGTACGCGGGCGAATCTCGGTTTTTTCGTCCCATCAGAAGACTACGACTAGGCACTAAGCCCTGAAACGATGATAGGACAAGGGGTAATCAGGCAGGAAGAATTCAACGGATTTGAATGACAGGGCCACGCCCCGTTTAAATGTTTTATATCATTTTTTTTCAGAATATATCCACTCACAGAACTTATAACTAACCTGGAGTTGTTTAAAATGACGGGGGTTTCGATGGCTGAATGGTTAGCACGAGCGCGCTGTATCATAAATCCTGTCGTGTTTTGGAATCCCAATTTGCACGTGACATGTAGTAGGGTTGCCTGTCCAACCTCGTGAGTTTTCTCAGAGTCCCCCTGTTTCCTCCCACTATCAGAGACACATACGTGCAAGCAAATTATTGAAAAAAAAAACATATGTTAGTCCCGAAATAACCTAGTTTGTGTCAAGTAAACTTTAAACTCCATCTCTCTCTCTCTCTCTCTGTTTAATATGGCGATCTCTACTACTACATGTAAATGTTTACAAACTATGCGTCATATAGAAATTGATCAATGATTACGGGCATACAGTAAGCTATGAGGGGATTTTTACTTGGCAGCGACGACTCGGTTTACACTTATTTAAATTCCCAACTGCCAGGCATTTACATTCTATCAGTCGTTAACATGGGACCACTTTTTTGTCCCACCCGAGAGATCAGACTTTGTTCTTTGATCGGTGCTCCGCCCTGCACAGCTGACAAGGGAGAACGTGACAATCAAATCTCGAGGAAGAACCCTTTTATTCAAAAACTGAGAACCCGGGGCCTCTCGGTTAGCGAGCCAACTACTTACTCTACGAGCCATGTGTTACTAAGATATAAATTAGAATTTGTGTTATTTATGGAGAATAAGTGTCTTTCAGATTGTTGTCCATATAAATCTTAAGTAAACAAAAACTGCCAAACAAAACTTCCGTAGTTTTTTGAAGGGAGTGAACATTCATATGTTAATAAACAATATCTATTCTTCAGGAATATGGATTTACATGGTAATGTCAATATATACGATGCAAGTATATGCATTTATCTCACGCTGAACACGCATAATTATATTGTAGCAATAAGTAGTAGTCATTACACAAAGTGTCGACAAACAGCACTGAAGGGTCAACACGTAGTATTTTCTCAGAGAGCTTGAAGTAGCTGTCATTAAAACGTTGGGTTCATAGACCTAACAAGAATGGGATATGCATGTTTGTGCATCTTTGTCATTTGTATTATTTATTAGGGATAAGCGTCTCGTTTTATTTGAAATAAATCTTCAGCAAACAGACATGACAAGGTGTTGTGCCATACAAAGTCCTCGAAAATGTTGAATGTTTTGTGTCGAGTGCTCGACATCGTCGCATATGTAAAGTAAATAAATTACTTCATTTGCATTGAAACGTAGAATAAGGAATAAAGACAGTTCATTGTTAATATCACCCATTAGACAAAACCAACACTTGCCAATAGGTGACGATCAGCATAAATCGGCAATAAAATCGACTCGAATTGTCAAATCAATGTCCATCGCTACAAAAGATATCTATTAAGGTAATTTTCTTTATGTTTTTATGGTGAAAAATGTCTATTATATTGCAGATTAAGGCATAGCGCATATTTTCCACGCGAATTCATCACTGAACGTAGAGTCGTTGTTGGTTAGTGGGCTAGTTAATTGAATTAAGAGAAACTGTATCGGGAACTACCGCTCCTCACTCGTGCATTATCAATCGTTGACAGGTGGGAAGGGACCTGACTGGGATTAACTCTTTCTTGTGCACTGATCCGAGCCTTTGTAATCTGTATCAGGTCTCGTACATCTATCACCATTGTCTTTGTTCACGATATTCTTTTTCAGTTAAGCCCAGCGCGAGTTCGTCCACGAACACTACGCCGCGGAAATACTTTATCCGACTAGCCCTTTGAAAATTCAATTACGTGCCTATTGGGTTTCTCTCATTGGCATATTTATAACAACATTGGAATTGATTTATACAATCAAACCTTCCTTTCACCATATATTAAACAATAACACAGTGTCAACTGTCTTCCTTTCTTCACAAGGGGGTTTTGCTATCTGAAACGTCGATAGAATACGAAAGCGGCTGATTCATTAGATAGACTCGTCCTTTGGACATTTAAAACGGAAAGAGACTGAAACAAAATTACCCTATGCTCGTAAAAACAATTTCATCTTATATTATCGGGATATCTGTGTGTCTGGTAGTCAATTGTTTTGTTACGACAAAGGAAATGTCTTTGTAGGATATATGAATTATACATGTCTCAGGTTTCAATAACTTATCTGTTAATAACACGTGACCTTGTTAATTATACATTATCTATAAGTAGATTTCCATTTTAGGCCGAACGTGTATATGTATGCAATAATTGCGATCAGTTATTTGAACCTTTTCAACCAAAATGACGTTTGTGTATGTTCATTGTATATATTTGTGCATCAGCTTTGTAATGGGTTCACTTAACAGTTGTGTCATTTATATTTTGGACCAGGAAATGATTGGTATAGTTATATGTATAGTTCATATTTTTGGACCAGGAACTGATGGGTATAGTATTAGGCATAGTTTATGTTTTTGAACCAGGGACTAGACCCCGATCGCTACTCAAATCTTATTGTTGTTCTATGGGCATTAGGCTCCGCCACTCCAGGTACCATCAACAAATAACTCGATATTTGCACATTTCTCATGTGACGTCAAAATTCCAAGATGGCAGTGGTGACGTCATGCGAGCTTCCTGGTTTATATTACGCTCGTACTTGTTATTCAAAAATAACATGCATCTGTTTAAGTCCATTGTTTAAAATGTCGTTGGTCTACACTCAGTTTTAAAAGAACGACAGATCACCCGGTGCTCGATACGTAAATATATTTATGTTAATTAACACTGGCCTTCGCATGTTTTATATTATATTATATATACATCTGATTTGTTTGTGTGCTGTAGTCTGAAAATGTATAATATTTAATGCGCCTTTACTCTGGCATGACAATCACGTTTAAAAAATTATTTTCATTCCAATTCCATTATTACGAAAATAAAATTACCCTTTATTAAAAACATTAAATCCAGCGTTAGCCGTGTTCCTAATAATTATAATTGCCCCCATGAACAGTCGACAATTGTTGTATACGGCAAGGTGAAGATTTGTCCCCAATTCAATTATCGCGAATAGCAGAGAAACAATTAGATATGCATTAGTCAACCTTTGTCTATATAATTATCTTTAACGTGGCTACAATGCAATATATATTAGTACCCGTTCCTTTGCAATCTGGGCACGTGCGAAATTCTGTTAATTGCCGTGAAGTCGCAGCTGGGCCGTTCGACGCAACCCCGCCCCTTGGTGTTCTAATACTTCCTGCGTCGATACTATTATAGAACAGTGGTCTTGGTGACTAGATTGACGAGATCGAAGTAAGAGATGCATCTACAACTACATCTCGGATAAATAATGAGTCTAAGTCTGTTGGATCAATAATCTTCCAGCTCAAGCGCAACAAGGGAATTGTTAATAGATTCTTCAATGTGACCAGCCTTTTGTTTCAAGTTTTCAGCAGGATTTAGGAAACAATTGATTAATCGCATCGTTTTCTTGTCTAAAAGCCGAATCAAAAATAGATTGATAATATAGGAAAATGTTATCGAGAGATGGCTCGTTCATCAGCAGCAGAAGAATTGGCAGTTGAAATTCCACAAGGGACAATACTTGATATTTCATGGTCAATTAAGTTTAAAAATATAAGTAATATAATCATTCAGATCATTGAAAAGTTTTAGTAACATTTCTTTAGATGACATCCAGTACAGATCCCCACCCATCAATGACTTAGTCAAATCAGAAGGCACAATCCTCATCAAATTGAGAACAGTGCTTGAACAATCCCTTATCGGCCTACTCAGGGATTTAATCGCGGGACGTCGAGATGCCAATCGCCTACATATCGACCACTGCGCTTCTCTAGATATATCAATAATCATAATAAACATGGTTTTAAGATTACCCCACCTCCCCCACACACCGCTTGAACTGCCGACACGAATAAAATCGTTTGTGTATTATCTATCACTCTAATCGAATAGCTTGTTACGAGTCACAGAAAGGCTTAGATTAACAACAAAAAAGTAACTCACCGTTTATGAGTTGAGGAAGAACGTGTTCTCTTTGGAAGTATTATTTTAATATAAATAATTTCATGGATATAGTCCCTATCAGTTTATTTCATCATAAATGTGTTGGTGTTAGAAAATTGGGTTCAAGTACTTGATGTTGCGACAATTGTGATGCATCCAGTCGCCATTAAAGTTCAATTTCATCAGTTAATCGATCTTAATTCTTGACTAAATACTCGTCGTCATCGATTCGATGGCCTTGGGAATTTTAAATGTAGTTGATTGTTATTCCAAGAACCTTAAATTCTATAGATATTATCAAATCGGGCAAAATCTATGTTGTTCAATTGATTTACCGGAAGTATTTTCATTTCCGATGAAATCTGCTGAGGCTGTTGGCACCATGTTGCTATGACAAATGCTTTGTCTTCCTCGAAGAGAATGGGCTACCGATCTTTTGTCATAATGTTCACCAGTAACCAGTAAAGGTCGTGTTTAATGACGTGGTCGATTGTCAGTGTCAACACATTTTAATTCTAACGGCGACTGATCGGGGTAAATATGCCCTGGTGTGAATTTGTTGTTCTGGTAAAATTATTATACCGCCTCTGTTGCTTGCCCTGTTTTTGACAACATTTCTATTTAGTTAAATTATGAATATTGGTTGATAAATTTGTCATTATGCCAGTTTCTACCCTTCTTGCCAAAATCAAGTATTTAGAGTGGCAGTGTAGGTCAGATTCCAATACACAAAACAATGCCGACTGTCAAGCAAAACAGCATGGACTGAAGACTATGTCAGCTTTTATTGAGACTCGGTGGTTTGAAAGTTGGTCATTACATATCATAAATGATTACAGGCCCCGAGTTCACAAAGCATTCTCAGACTTAAGTTGAGAATTGCTCAACTTTCAATCACTGTTTATGAGAAATATCTTTAATCCAGAAACATAAAACTTCAGTCATAGTTTCTTATTGGTGTATTTGATACATTAAAACAACAAAAGTATTATAAAGGGCTATGTTTTAGTTAAAATAAGGCGAACAAATTTGAGTAAATTTTCAACTTAAGTCTGAGAATGCTTTGTGAACTTGAGGCCTGGTTTATCTGGGTACGATAATAACGGTACTACACATGCCCAAGGTTTGTAATATCACTTTTTCAACAAGGGCACCCCTTGCGCACGTCACAGAAATATGAAAATACTATTTGCATCCAAACTTTGTTAACTCATGTTTCGGGTTTCTAGATTTTTTATTAATTGTGTATTCTACGAATCCGAATTCTATTTATATATTTCCTACTGGCCAGTAAATCATATCTGCAAAATAATGGTATCGTCGGATATACCACACGGTAGAATAATAGGAATATTCAATTATGGCAACGCGTTTAGGTGTTATTTCCCTGTCGACATGCTCTGAATGGAAAAGGTTACAAACTAATTTCTGTGGTTAGTTATTATCATTAACCACGTCTCGTATTAAAGTTTAATGAACTTAATAACAATCATCCAGTAGATGGCGTTAGTTACACTTTTGAACCCAAGTTCAAGAAGGGAATAAAATGGCTGACGGTATTCGATTAGCATGTTTTGTCTGTTAACTGTCATGTTCTCCCCCGGTAGCCATTCAAATACCCAAGACACGCCGTATGATGACTTCATCACCTTTCGTAATTAATGCAGTGTGCAACTGTGAAACCAACATTAGATCCATGCGTTCTGTCAATTTGGAACCCCGCTCATAGTTTACTCACGTGAAGGACGAGGTTTTATTTGTGATATATTGTTGTCAATAAAATACTTTACTGTCAACTCTAAGGAGAAAACAGTCCTAAAATGTATTAAGAAATGAAATCGGGTTTAGCGTTCTTTTTTCCTGTTAAAACTTGGCTTGTGAAGACGGACTAACTAACCCATGTCCGAACAGCAGCACTACCGTCTATTCGAATTCAAGGGTTCTTTTCATGTCCCACAAGACGCTCTTCCTTATCAGGCCCACTGACAAGGGGAAACTACACCGGACAATCCCTAGAAACTTTCTTGGCCAACACGGGACCCTGTAACATGTTATTAATTAGGCAGAATATTAGTCAAGAAAATGTTTGCATTACTACGGTGGCTGATTTAGGACACGCAAAAAAATATCTTTATCTCGAGCGCTCGACTTAGTATCTCGAGCGCTCGAGATAAAAATATTAAGTCGAGCACTCGAGATAATACAGCCGAACACGTCTCTACCGATGTTTTAAGCTATATGATTTGTGCATTATATTCAATGATAAACTTGTAGAATAAAGATTCATTTGTTTATTTTTACAGCCCATTCAAAGCTGCAGTTACGGAGCGGATACCCCCACCCCACCCCATGTGCATCACCTCCGCTAAATATTTCCCGTTATATTTACCCCCTTCCAAGTGGGGAGTATATCGCACGTTATTATACGAATTAGTAATTGTATATATCGATGTTACTGAGTTTTGCTATGAGAGACTGACTTTTCCTGTTATCTAGAACAGGGCGGATGGCTTGACAAGCACAGTTGTCTAGTCATTCGGATCGGACAATAAATCATGGTCCCGCGTACATGTAAAAGATCCCTTGGCAGCGGGAATTTGATATAAGAGTAGGTCGTAGCGCCGCTGCCGGGTACAATTTCCCTCATAGCACACTGTGTGACGTATTTCCGTCTTCAATAGCCCAGTTTAGGAGCAGAACAGTAGTATCTCGAGCGCTCGACTTAATTATCTCGAATGCTCGACTTAACTATCTCGAGCGCTCGACTTAATATCTCGAGCGCTCAGTATTTTTTTGCGTGTCCTAACTCAGCCACCGTACATTACCCTAAAATATAAGATAATTATTTCAAATTAATCTCTACATTAGTAAAGACTTATTTTACTTAATTTGATCAATATTCATTATTCGATGATAAACGAATTCGTGTGGAATATTGTTAGTGTAATTCAGTAATTCATCATCAATTAGATATTTAAATAAATAGTTCATCATACATATATTTGTGTGCAATGTTATCATTCGATGTATAAACAAAAGCCACATTTTCTCTACAAAGATAGGTATAGTACATAAACTATGTACAAAAATGAGTATACATGTTGTTACACAATGTATGTACAGTGATAAGTATAGTATATATATATATATATATATGTATAGTACTTAAAGGTATAATGAATATAAAGATACCGGGGTAATTGGAAGCCTAACTAAGGGTATGTCAAAGCCAAAGCACCGTTTTCCGGCAAAATTGTAACACACGCCATGGGGTATGTTTGACTTGGCACCCGGGTATACAAATGGTACCCTGCCCTTTTTTTGTATACCAATGCCTTAATGATGAAAGTGCTTAACCTTTACACTAGTCTGTTCGTTTTTAAATGATATGCAATTGATCTCTGGTCGGTCGTGAATATTGTATTTAAAAGAGTTTTATGTTGGAATTTGGAATGTTAGAGGAGCTATGATTTGTCGGAATTGAAAGAAATCCAAAATTCCCCCCACCCTATCATTTGTTGCCCTGGCCCTCGCGCCGTTCTAACGCCCCTATGCCGAAACGTAAAACTCCACTTCATTTCATAACAAAAGTGTATATTGATAACCTCCTTGTGATTCAGGTTGATAGACCACTCAGAATCTGTCAAATTTGAGAAACAAATCTACGACAATTATAGTTCTTTAATGATATACACCAAACCTTGTAGACGTTCATCTATCTTCACAGATGTCTCTAGTCACTTTCTAATTAATCATTAGTCCTTTCTTATTGATTAATTATTGTCTTTAAATCAGATTAGTCGCTTCCAATTTCTCACCTTGGACCCATCATTCATTGTCAACACTACGACTTTTCTGCCTTCTAAATCTCCTGATGATTACAGATGACCCAACGGGGTTACTCACTGACTCAATTTGGGCTATTGCTAAACATAGCCAATATCTCTTTTGGGGTTAGTTTTGAAGACGTTAAATAAAAATCAATGTAGCCCAAATCAATGTGTTATTTAAAAAAAGAATGAAAAAACATTAAAACCTACGTACCTACCATCGAAGTTTTGTAAAATGAATATGAATTGTCATTAGTTCTGATGATAAATAAATTACAAATGGCGATATTAAACGTGTTTATTTAATGTTTGAAGTCGTGTATCGTGTACACACACAGTTACAATTTAATCATGGCCCTGAACTAAAATAAAATTTTAATTTCAGAAATTTGATTGGGTATCGTGTACACACACAGATACAATTTAATCATGGCCCTGAACTTAAATAAAATCTCAGAAATTTGATTGGGTAATGTTAGATAGATTTCAGTGTTGGCTAATCAAAAGAGAGAAATGGGGTTTAACGTCCACTCGACACAAACTAGGTCATTTCGGGACTAACATATGGTTTAATTTTATATCAATATTTTGCTTGCGCGTAAGGGTCTAGCAGTGGGAGGAAACCCGAGGACTCTGAGAAAACCCACGAGGATGGACAGGCGACCCTACTCCTTGCCACGTACAACCGGATATTCGAAACCACGCCATTGGAGTACAATGCATTGCATTTCTTTCAACGATTATATTATTTACCAAATACCTAGTTGACTGAAAACTACATTGAGCGTAGGCTATTAACCAGTGATAAAAACCGTCCGCGGATCTTAGACATGTAACCTGTCTTAAATGTCGCTCCAGTTAACTTAACTAACTGTAATAGCAGGTGTTGTACACGGGGCATGTGCACATTATACCACTTCTCAAATTTAAACAATATGGTAGGCTATTCTGCTGAGTAACTTCGTCTTCTGCGATTCCTCGTCCGAACTATCGTTCTCTCATGGTAGGTTGCATGTACGAGACAGTGTATGAATATTCATCTAGAACATTATCTATTGGAGTACTCCAACAGACGATGTTCACATTTGCTTTGATTCTCATTGCCGGCACAAATGGTTTTGAGCATCTTTGAGATACAAGAAAGTTGGAGAATGACATATCACCTTGTCCTCAATGAATAACACTGATTGAATTACAAGAATTTATAGAACAGCAAAGAACGAATAATTAAATTTAACGCTTTCTATTTTATATTAACAACTGTTGAAGGTTTTAAATGCTGATAAACGATCAATGTGGAGGAAACAATACGTCACTTTATGGCAAATGGCCCTCTTCTACAAGAAGTCATTGATGGAAGACCCCGTGAAGACCGACTAAAATAATTACTCATTATTTGATAAATTACTTGCCAAACCTTGATCCATGCTATATCATTGATCACTGTGTTTACATTTCTATTAGTTTTACATTTTCACGCTCAAAATAAGCAGAGAATGACTAACGTACGATCGTAATTATAGTCAAGTTTGTTTGATCATAATAGCAAATGGTTGGTGTTATAATGTACACACTGAAAATGATCTATTACCATCACTGGCTATTCGAGAAAGGGATGAATTGGATGGTTTTTCGGAGCCTGAGATTTAAGCACGAAGGTTACAACTACCAGCATGATTCATAGTATAACCATTCAAGAATTATTTTTTAAAACTAAATAAATTATTTATTTATATTAGAGTTGAATGACCGGTGTTCAATCGGCAGCAAATAAACATATATATTCGTGGTAGTTTATTTATCAAATTAACTCCAATCATATAGAACTAACAGAACAAATATTAGGTATATGAATACCACAGTGAATACCACGTAAAATTTCAATTTTAAAGAAGTCTTTATCATGATGGATAAGGACACGGTGTTGTGGCAAGAGAAAGATAATGTATCTCGTAATTCCCCCAATGCTAACTGATCGGGAGCTTTAACTAAGCACCCACGCCTTATCAGCACACCCACCTTTGGGGCTGTCGATGGAAGTTTTGTTATCGGGTGAACACGGCGATACAATTCTATCGGACAAAATCGACTCAGAGTGTGTGAAAATTTTAACGAAGGGCTATACACGTATATCCTTCCCAATGAATCAAATAGTTGAGAATGCATGTTTTATTTCGACTGCTGAAATTTTTGCCTTACAAAATAAAGTAAATACGTTCATTCAAGGTAGTTATTTTATTGATGACATGTGTCATACAATTTTCAAAGTAATCTTCGATATAGTTTTCTGTCACTGTGTTTAGTAAGTAAAACATAAGTTTAAAGACATTCAGTGCATTATACTTCAATTTGTAGCGATATAACTCCAACAAAGACATCGTCTCAATTTTGAAAAATGTATGAAATATGATAGTTATCTAGAATAAAATAGTTATCTAGAATAGACGCATATACTTTATTTTGTGTATATTATCTACATCTAATGGAATCTTTAAAACTACTACATATTTAGTTTCTGTTAAGAGCTATAATGCTTCTTTAAACATTGACGTGTAACCAAAATATCCCAGGAGCTACAACGGTACTAACCAAATTAGTGTGCCTCGTGTCTAGTCACGTGTCATTTAATTATGATTAACATCGTCGACTGTTGCAAGCGCAATATGACATCATATCATACTGAGTGTTAAAAGTCTTTGGTGCAGTGAAATATATACGCCATTTCTCCTTTCAATGGATAAACGTGAAATTTTCCCAGTTAACAACTCAATGCGAATTGTCCAGGGTTGATGCTGTAACATAGGACGTAAAACCGCACTTCGTTCCATTTCCCAATGCTTAGGGGCTTCAAATTTAGATATGAGTTTAACTCTTTTTATTACTAATTAAGCGACGTGTCTAGAGTATCCTCGCCGAAACTTCGCTTAGTATAAAACTTAGTAATGTGTATCCATAAAATTGTACCTTGTGTTCATATGTTCAATCACTAAATTCTAATCAAAGAAGATATTTTTTAGTATTAAGTATGTTTCCAATTCAACCGAGGTACGGGGCCAAATACATAATTACGTTATTAAAATTCGATTGGATCTATTAAGACAATATGAAATCAAACTGGTCACGAATATAGACTTATAATATAAATCCCCATCAATGAAAAGATTAATAGTTAAATAGTCTGACACTGAATCCTTGTCTGGTAGTGACAATTTACAGTTGGCTGTCGTGAGTCATGGAACTAACTGGGATCTGGTGCTTAACAAAGACTAACAACAAGGTCATCAATCACCGGCTATTAATTAGAATCCACCAATTAAAAATTTAAAAGTGTGCAGAATGTCCGGAGCCGTTTGGCCAGTGGTGTTCATTTATTTCTCAAATTACACTGGACTCAGTGGTTAGAGTTAAGCCGGGAACAATGCACATTGACATTACTAATGAGGATA
Organism: Patella caerulea; assembly: GCA_036850965.1. Classification (NCBI taxonomy): domain Eukaryota; kingdom Metazoa; phylum Mollusca; class Gastropoda; family Patellidae; genus Patella; species Patella caerulea. Next base: position 24,827,868 of record JAZGQO010000011.1, read on the forward strand.
ACAATGAGTTGTCAACATTTACACAAATTTAATCTACCAAAGAAATAATTCTATCAACTTCAGCTTCATTTTAAACCGTTTATAGTCTCAAGTATTTCTCCGGTGGGACCTTTGCACTTTCTTGACCAATGTCAACTTTGCTCCACGCGAATGACCATTGTCCAGATGTTGAGACAAATCAAACAGCAACGCTACTGATTGTAATAGGTGATGATCGATGTTGATTCTGACTACAGCACTACAAACTTGAGCTGAAGACTGTAATCAGATTACTACAGAATTAATTGTATTGAACAAACTGTTATTTCTTGGCCACTCGACAGAACAATGGAAGGGCACATACAGTTTGACAATTTATGCCAAGCTAACATAAATGAAATGGGGTTTAACGTCTTATTTTCTGCACCAAGCGGTTAAATTAGTTGCATTGTGCTATGCAGCAGCTATTTGTGTTCGGAGAAGGGTATTAACCTGCCGCCAATGATACCCACGGGACCGCGGTTTTACACTACATTCAAATAACTATTCATAACAAAAGCACAACACAACATGGTTATAAATACTTCTCTATAATTTGATAACGACGTTTCGTAACACATACAGGTCACGTTTTCAAGTTAACTTGAAAACGTGACCTGTATGTGTTAAGTTAACTTGAAAACGTGACCTGTATGTGTTACGAAACGTCGGTATCAAATTATAGAGAATTAGTTGTAACCATATATACTTTGTGTTGTTTTGTTCTGAATAGTATCCGTGCTTCTAGATGGCATTGAAAGATTTCAAATAACTAGCCGCGTTTCCTTGTAAGGCAATCCATCCGACAACGGTACGCCAGACATTGACGAATGGTGTATATGGTCCAAAATCTTCTTTCAAACTTTCAAACATTTACTATCGGGTATAATGACAGATTTAAAAATGTAACACATCTTCCCAAAAGGACAGAAAGATTAGATTTAGCCTTAAAATCAAGACTTTTCCTTTTTCACATCTAATATTATAGCCGAAATAATATGGTTATGGGTCCTTGAAGATCCTTTACGATTTATCAGGTATGGAGTAGTGTGAATTCGACGAACAATTTCTGTTACAGTTCCCTGGCATTACTCACGGTCGCAAAAAGTGAATCTTGTTATAATATTCATACATTATATACCCTAGCCACAATTAGACTTTGTTTAGATTTTTATTGTATCCTATCCTCGATGTTCTTTAAACTGTCCAACATCTAAATAATGCATACTGTTTAAAGCACATAGTCTCGAACTTCAAAAGCATTATGTTTGTGAGACAACGTAAAACTGCATTATTAACATAGTGTGTGTGTTCACCATAGTCACATTGTGTACCTCAACGCCACTCCCCAAACAAAAATGGAGACAAAAAATAAATGAGGAAAAATGAGCTACTCTTTTTTCTTACTCCAAGGATTGGAACTATTATATCCAGAAATTCTATATGCAAACACTGGGCCATAAGCCGATGCTACAATGTTGAAATATTGCCTACCAAATGATCTTTACTTTTTTGTATTTCCCCCTCTTCTTGGTGTTTATTTCATCGTCTCTCAAGAGATTCCAACACATTAATCACCGACCCCGTGACCTCTTTTATAATTAAATACCTCGCGTTGCTCAACCAAAAAAAAAGAAACCTGTACAACTCCGAAAATAGAGAAGTGGATCTATTTACTTCAACAATATTGGCTGTGTTATAATTAGTCCAATATCGGAGGCTTCGGAGCATGTAATTGTTTTATTGGACTTTGTGGGCATTTGCTGAACAGATTTCATTTCATGGCACCAAAGCAATTTAAAAGGAACCCGTTCTGTAAACCTCATCTTGCATTAGCAAAATCCCACTATCCTGTTCACAGTTGCGTTTTCTCCAAAATAATCTCATGGAAAACAAATGATTTTTTTACGCATCATGATGCAAAGTGAGAAGTAAATGAAGCAGAGACTCGTCTTTATTAAATTTCTTCAAATCACGCACTGGTTTTCCATTCTTTAATTCTGAAGGTTTCTTCCTTGTGAGTTTGGCAGCTTAAGGTGAACTTCTGTGTTTAAAAGTCGGTTATCCCTTCATTATGATTTCTTTATTTAAGGATTTACTCAGATTATTGGGCACGATAACAGATTGTCATCATCATCATTTCATCCTTTTTTTCATGCTCGAGAGAATTGATATTTCCTCGATTTTATTGTACCGAATGAATTCTTGTCTTGTTTGTGTATTAGACTCATTTTAAAGGCCAGCGTAATAGTTAAAATTATGCACGAGAGAATGTACATATTTTCTTGCAAGAGACAGCCGTGATTTCTTTTACCGAATATATAAGTGTAACAATATACATGTACATATCTTACCAGATATTCGCATAATCGCCCATCCCTTGGATTATTGAGTGTAGTTAATGAAGATATCGCAGAAAAGGGATCTGTGATCTCTTTCAAACGTTAAGGGTCCCGTGTAGATAAGCTGTTATAATTTTAATAAATAAATGCATGTATGAAATATATATAGTACATTGAGTCAAAAAGAATAATCTTGTAATTTAAATTCATCCGGGATCCACATTAATGACGAGTACAGTAATTAACTTCTGTTTTCCAAGCGATCGATGACGTAATAATTGTTGATCTTTTCGAGGTTTGGGAATTGCTTGTCTTTGATCCTGTTGTCTTCATTCGGTTATTACAGAAAAAGACGTTAACCCTGATTTCATTTTGATGATAATTATCCTCTTTTGACATGATACATATATCCGAACATTAAAGTCATGTATAGTGTACATGTATAGAAATCTATTTTCTACTAGCAGAGTTATAGCACTTTCACATAATTTTAGGTACATCTTCTAAACTATGGAGAAGAAAAACATCAGTTTGATTTTTGTTAATTATTACCGGGTTTATTACCCTTGTTCCATTGATATAATTCTCATAAAACTCTCATGACTAAAAAAATCCCCTTATTTACTTGAAACTGAATTATGACTTTTTGAGTATGTTTGCTCATTCCGGAATCACTGGTATTACTTCACTGCAGGAAGGTGCGTCTATTTAACACATTCCCATGGTCCACATACTATTGTACTGATTGGTCCCGTTGTATTTGTGAACTTTAAATATGATTGCCACTTGGGTCGATAGTACTATATTTTATTGCAGATACTCTGCAGGTGGTCATCGTTATCTGTCGCGCAATCCTTTTAAAATTGAACTCTAATGACAAATGTGATTATCTAGGGACCTTCCAATGTTGCCTAAGAAAGTGACGTTTTCTGTAAGCAAACGCTGAATGCATATTGGAACCAAAAGCATGGCAATCAAACAGATGCGGAATTGGAAGGAAATTATGATTTCGGTGTCATCCAGTTCATTTGTCAGCCCCCTAATGAAATTGTTAATGACTAATTTGATGGAATTGATGACTCATGGTTCTTGCTAGGTATGCTTAATGATTGCTTAATCATTTTTTTATCAATATATTTGTGAGTTCAGTTACTATTTTTTTACTGGACGACGTTTCCATTATTCGCCCATTTTTATCCCACATCGCTACAACTCAGTGTACGGTAATTGTACTAAATATGTTTTGGTACATCCCATTCAAACACTTCAAAATCTTGTATTTCTCTATATAATGTATTCGCCCACCACCACCAACCTCTGGGGGGGGGGGGGGTGGATGGATGAATGGTTAGGACGTGCGCCCTTATCATAAAGCCTGTCGTTGAATCAACTGCTGTGGTTTCGAATCGCCGGTTGTACGTGGCAAGGAGAAGGTTCTTTTCAATTATTTCTGATAAAAGCTTAATTGGTTCTTACACTTGATCAATTTTTTAGAGTGGACGTTAAACCCCGTTTCTCTCTCTCTCTCTTCTCTTTCTAAACGTCTGACATTATCCATGATTAAAAGCGGAGCTTGTTAAAGGTCTCAGCAGTTGTGTGAAAACTGACCACAAAACCCAAAGTAAATAGAACTTTACTTGTGTTGTCGAATGGTGTTTAGTGACAACATTGATTTAAAGATTCAAGTTTTGTGGACTGTCATTATTGCGACTATGTGGAGATGGAGGTGGGGATTAAGCCGAAACCTGCTAGGCAGATAAATATGTCAAAAATGTGATCTTTTGCATCACACTGATTATTTCCCAGAACATGTTCAAAAGGGGGGGGGGGGTAATATATGCAACTGTAAAGTAACTTACAGCTTGGGTTGCCGTTATACATTTTGTTACATTTAAAGCCAGGTGTTAAATACATATTCATCAGCTTACTGCTGTAAATACATGGTTCGAAAAAAAGTCACTTGTGGCAGACTGAATTTCAGTTATAAGAAATTGCATGACATACGCCCGTACTTCATCGGGTGTGGTGAAAATGCAGGGTGTCATGCCCAGTTTCATTGCGTTTCATTTATTTTATAAGTAGATGTGTCTAGTGGGGACATTTCGCCCACCTATTAATACCTGCATTCCAACTGGGTGGACCCCGCGATCTCGTCATCTCTAACACCCCAATTACCGAAGTCTGGGCTTCACCTGTCCATTCTGTAATGAAAACGATCTATTATGTCTGTGCAACCAAAAAATTCTGCAGAACTTTTCACGGGAGATCCCGAATTGTTCTTGATTAATTATTGTTCAACAAAATATCAATTCGCGAATCTCCGCCTTTAAAAATGAGCATCGTTTTTTGCTAAATAGATTAATTAAAGGGAAAAGCATCGCCTCATTAATCTTCTAACTAATGATCTCATTAAGGTTCATTTAGTTTTCCTGAATCACTGCAAGCGGCGATTGACGAGAACATATCAAATTGTAGCCCGTGCTGTAATATAATCGACACTATAGCCTTTTCGCATTAACTCCCTTTGCAGGGTTACGTGACAATAAATTAAAATAAATTCTCCGGCTTGTCTTTTCTACTCCCGATTTTTTTCATTGCCCCTCAACTATTGGTGGTAAAACTTGTCACTCGTCTTCGATTGTCAGTCGTATTTTTGATTAATCCATACATTATTTAATTCTCAGTCAGCAATTCCTGCTAATTGTTGGCACCTCGGTCCTCATCTTTGTGCAGCTTCAACCGCCTTTTAAATATTATATGAGTTGCCATGGGGACGCGTGTTGTAATAGGAACGGACTTGTATTGTCGGAAGATGGTTGTTTCCGGTTCGGAAGGGAAATGTCTCCGAATGTAATTGACACAAACTGTTTTTATTGAACAATGGCTATGTGTTTATCGTGATTAATATGTCTTAGAAAGTGTCGTATTCATTTCGCATTCTATTTTAAATCAATAATTGTGTCACAATGGACGCAATACGTCCTTGAGGCATCACATAAGTCTATATTATATCAAGAATATAAAGGGGAGAGGGGTAACGTCTACGCGATACAAACGTGCCTATTTCTGGACTAAAAGTATGGCTTACTTTAAACATAAATTTGCTTTCAATAACATATTTTCTATGCTCTACGGTGTCATCGAATACCAAATCAGAAATGTGATTCGATTTTATTTTATTGCATTTAAAGAGAGCTAAGTAACGTGACACAAACATGACTTCTTTTGATCACTCGGCATGCCTCGACAGATTCCGGTAACCTACATCTAGATTCAGCTGTATGACGAATTGCGCCACATTGGAACTACTTTAAAGGTCCCGGATGAAACATGGTTGCGCCCATACCGAACACAAATTAGCGACCTATTCGGCTAGCGACCTATTCGACCGATCCAGCTGGCAACTTATTCGTTGGCAACCTATTCAGAATAAAGACAGCAGTCGCCCAAACTCATCTATTTTACCAACAAATAAAATCCAACGTTACGTCTGTCAAATGAAGGTAGAATATATTATTTTTTATCCATTTCTTTAGCTCAGAATAGAAGTGTAATTTCGCCATATATTTTCTGAAAGGTAATTGAATAAGTTTTCTAAATATTATTAGTAACACTTGGGGGGGGGGGGGCGCTCTCTCATCCTAAACGTCGCCATTTTGTCAATATTCCGAGTCAAAATTAGAACCATCGTACAGAATTCTGAGCATCCAGCTGTATATAATCGGAAAGGTAATTAAGGCGACTGTTGTCTTTATTCTGAATAGGTTTCCAGCGAACAGGCTACCAGCTGGATCGGTCGCTAGACGAATAGGTCGGCAATTTGTGTTTGGTTGTGCCCACGGTGTCAGGTTTTCCTGTTAAAGTAAACCGGTAACCGCATTGCAAATGTATGGTCGTAGGTACATATTCACTTACTGTCATACAGCCGAGATTAGATGTAGGTTCCGGAACCGGAATCTGTGAGGGTATTTCATGATGATTACATTGTTTTCATAAGGATTTGAAGAACATTTATTATACATTATTTAGTTTAAATATGTTTTGGGTCCAAAATAGATCATCAAATCACCCAGTTTGTACGCGGGAGTGTATCTTTAATGAGTTTGGTGCATAGGCTATAAGTGTGTTCAATTGCTTAAGATTTATTTGTTGGTAGTGTATAGAAGATGAATAAGGAAATGTAGACTAAATAATATAGAAGTTCAAAAGAAGCATAGAATAATCACAATGTGAAAAGATGTTTCAAGAGTCTCTTAGAATCCTAGTCAACACAGAATATGTCAACCGATTAAAACTCTTGTAAGGGTGCTTGTCACTTGTTAAATTGTCGTACGGCAATATAAATATTTAAATGTCTCGAAACATACTTTTACACATCACTTCAAGATCGTTTAGACACCTTTGGTGTTAATGTTCTTATGGGCTGAAGACTTTCGGTCGAGTAGACAAAATGAATTGAGTGTCCTACGCCTATCAAAGAAGGCTTTTTCTTCGAGTATTATTGAACAAATCACTTAAGATTCTTTTTTATATGCTGTAGAAGTTTGTCAAACAAATCCAACGCATGTAACAGTAAATTCAAGACATTATTTCTGCTTTGAATCCATTTTATCCACCTGTTAGCTACTCAAATATTGATAGAGTTCAGAGATTTTGAGATACCAGGACAACCGTGTTCCAAGGTGCGATAGGTGTTAATTTGTTCTTTGACCGTCACAAATATCCCATCTGTGACATCTGACAGATATAAAATGTCTATGTGTTTGATGAAGATATTTTGTGTCAACAACTTAACACGTTGAATGCTTTAAAAGTGTTGATCATACGATACCGCTGATGATTTTGGAATGCTTGTGAAACCTAGCGACGAAAACCCAGAGAAAAGAAATGAATTGGGGGTTTAAAAGTCCTAAACTGGTCTAATGAGGACGGGCATAAGCCAGCCATACATTGTGCAATGAGGGAAATTTGGCCAGGGCAGCGTCCCTACGGCCTACTCTTTACGTGCACGTCAATGTGTACACGGAACACCGGTTTTTTCGTCCCATCCGAACGACGAGACAGCTGTCCTACCTCCAGGTTAGCGAGCCAGCGCTCTACCCAGTTAGTCACTGTGATCGCCACCCACTCCTCAGAGATACAAGGAAAGCAATATCTCGAAAAAGTATTTTGTAACAAACTTGTTTTTATTACTATTGATGAAATAGTAACGGAATTCACAAGTTTCTGTAACATTATACATTTACACGGTTTGGACATTGACTGAATAAAAAATCCTTTGATTCTGGACACTTAATTAAATTTAAGGATAAAAACAACCTTTTGTTTGTATTTATGGATTATATGTTTTAATGGCATTTGGAAATATAATTTGTTAGTGAGCGAAACTTCGACATTACTTGATCATTTATCAACAGGAATAAGTATTATGTACAATTGGCATCTGGGGGATTCCACGTCAACTGTACACAGGGTTCTGAGATGACCATCACAGATTTTGATGACTTTTGGTGTGCAAGTTAACCATGACGAAAAGACATGATCTTCAAAATTTAAAATCTCTGTTTTCTGAACAATTTGATACCAATTTAATGTAAGTAGGGCTACTAGGGCGAAGTTATGGATTTTCGAAGTTTTGAAGGTCAGCCGAAAAGGTCCAAATATTGGGATGCCCCCGAAGGGTCCCCATGTGCTAAAATTATGCACATCATGTTTTTTCGTCATGGTTAACTTGCACTCCAAAAATCATCAAAATCTGTGATGGTCATGTCAAAATCGCCCAATTGTGGTGTACACTTGACATGGAATGCCCCATCTGTGTATTTCTAGATCATTTTATTAAAACAACTATTCGACTCTAAATAATACCCAAATTGATAGTTAATTATGTAATTAAGAAAAACCAAACCAAAATTAGCAACAGTTGATAATCTCTTGGCCTAGGTTCCATCAGATTTAAATAAAGCCCACCAAAATTTGTTAACCAAAACGTTTAGGTGACGCTGGCTTGTTTATATCGTTTGTAGAGGGTGTGTACAGTCTTTACACAGATACTTCGTTAACAAATTCACATTTCACAATATTGCGAGAGAGAAAGTTTAAAGGAATGAAGAATTTGAACGGGTTTACATCCTACTATTGAAGACGGAAATAAGCCACACGCCAATCAGTGTGCTATTTAAGAAAGATTTCCGTTTCATGATCATCGAATTCCAACTCGCAAAGGTTCTCGGTATTTGCCACATCTAGATGCTTTTCCCTTGTCATTGCTATCACCGAGAACGCAAAACCAGGATTTTTTTTAAGTCAATATCAGGATTGAACCTTAGACCCGTTGATTAGTAAGCCAGTGTCGTATTCACGGGGAGCAGTCCATTTGCTGATTACACTATTTTGCCTAATAACGTTTTTAGGACTTCGAATTCTGTCTATTGGTTTGGATTGTTCGTACTTGGTTTTATTTTATTCACTGAGCCGTCGTGGTTCCAGTTTTCAGTGAAGTATATTGACAGCAATGTAATCAAATCTCAGGAGGAAACAAGAGTCCCCTTTACAAATATCGATAACATGCGAATGATAGACCTCGATAGTTCGCTTCTTGGACAGACTTTACTCATCATTTCAGCTCACCTGTCGCCAAAGACCAATATTGTTTCATATAAATGACAATAAACTGAGCAGGTACTTCTAGTACAGATGTGTTGGCCGAATGTTTGTAATGACAACATGTGTTACAAAGACCGTATTTACACTATACATGAACGTGTAGCTAGTACGTGTGAAAGGTTTTATTACTTAGAGGAAGATTAACAAAAACTCTTAGCCTCCGGAATCCACCGAGATTAAAGACTCGTAATACAATATCAAGCTGTGTTATCAAACAAAATGTAGCTTGCAAGCTTTCCTACATGTCTTAAATCAATTGATAAAACAGTTTTACCTCAGGACAGCCATATCATTTCCTTGACCTGTACTAGACCCAGCATTGTCCGTACCTTCTGGAAATGGGTAGGCACAGACAACTCTTCAAATAAAAAATAAAGATGTAATTGAACACCAGAATTTAAGTATCTCACCATCACGAATGTATTAATATTCTAGTTGACGTTAAGCAAACTTTATCACGTGCTTTCAAAGTAAGCAGACGTGGCAACCATTACGAGCCGCGAAAATACGTGATTCGGTGAGAGAAGGCGCGAAAACAATGCCGACTTCCTTGACCCCGGTTGCTAATGAAGTCCTTTGGGTGTATTAACTGTTTTCTTTTCTCTTAAAACGTATTGTGTTTTGCATTGGATATCAACTTACAAAAGGGGGTCGTTTGTAAGCCAGTGAAAAACGCCGTTGAATGGCATTGATTTAGAATCTTAAGGGTGCTATTAAAGCCAAATAACAAATAACTACAAATGTCACTGCCAGCAAGTGATAGGAGATCTGGTAAAACCACCTGATCATTGTGGTTAGACGACAGCTGAGACAGACTCCTGGTGAAGCTTCTTACTAATATACGATCATCATGTTGTTAATAATCCATAGCTTTGATTACTGTCTGACACCCAATAAACTTTATCGGTTGGAATGACCTACAGAAATACAATCGACCTAATAACACAGCGTTTTAATAATTCAGACGAAATCTATGTATTTCGTAACCATTTGATTTTATTTTGTACATGGATTGCATGTCCCCGATCAACTATCGCACAAACCGCGGTTACAGTGTTGAAATCTGCATTCAAGAAAAAGATGATACTAATGGTTAACGCGTGGGCGTTGCATCATAACGCCTGTCCAACCTAGTGGATTTTCCCCGGGTCCTCCGGTTTCGTCCCCCCTACGCACAAACCAATTAGTGAAATAAAATTGATAAAGTTAGTCTCTCTCTCATTTTCGTTCACAATAAGATTTGAGGTCCATCTTTGAATTTTGAAACAACTCACTATTTTTTATACGCCCACATTTTCATGTGGACGTATATTGTCGTCGCCCCTGTTCGTCCGTCCGCAATTGTTTGTGAACACCCTAAGATCTTGTTTCCTTTCGATATTGGCATGTATCGGACTGTAACTTCGTGGGTTATGGCCCCTGATTGTACGAAAAATCATGTTTTTTAGCTTGTGAACAGTGTAGAGGTCACAATTTTGAACCGATTTGGATGAAACTTGAAATGCATGTTTATAACCCACAGATCTTGGTTCCTTTCGATATTTGCGCCAATCGGATCGTAACTTCCTGAATTATGGCCCCTGATTGTCCGAAAAATCGCCCTTTTTAGCTTGTGGTCCCTCTGGTGGTCAAAATTGTTATCCGATTTAAAAAAAACCGTTTGATTATATCACCGCTCCATGGTTATGAAGGTTGAGTTCAAATTTCGTGAAAATCGGACCAAAATTGACAAAATGGCCGCTGTTTGTACGCGAATAGTGTCAAAATTATATCAAGGTTGTGAACCTTATAGAGGTCACAATTTTGAACCGATTTTGATGAAAGTTGACATGTTTGTTTATAACCCAAAGATGTTGGATCCTTTCGATAATTGCGCCCATCGGATCGTAACTTCCTGAATTATGGCCCCTGATTGTCCAAAAAAATCGCCCTTTTTAGCTTGTGGTCCCTCTGGAGGTCAAAATTGTTATCCGATTTACAAAAAAAAAACGTTTGATTATATCACCATTCTATGGTTATGAAGGTTGAGTTGAAATTTCGTGAAAATCGGACCAAAATTGACGGACAAAATGGCCGCCGTTTGTTCGCGAATAGTGTGAAAATGTGTTATATCAAGGTTGTGGATCTTATAGAGGTCACAATTTTAAACCGATTTTGATGAAACTTGACATGTATGTTTATAACCCAAAGATCTTAGTTCCGTTTGATATTTGCGCCCATCGGATCATAATTTCCTGAATTATGTCCCCGGATTTTACGAAAAATCACCCTTTTTAGCTTGTGGTCCCTCTGGAGGTCACAATTATTATCTGATTAATAAAAAGTTTGATTATATCACACTTACACCGTAGTTATGGGTGAGTTTGGATTATGATTTTCTGATGATTACTTAAAATGCAACAACTCTTGTTGACTGCCTGGACGATTTGGCTGCTGTGTGTGGGCGTATGTTTCGTTGTCTGGCAACCTATTTTTTGCACCTACAGTGTGATGCCATTGTCAACAAAATTTAACAGTAAGACAATAATTTAGTATTTGAGAACATTAATGAATTGGGCAACGCAGCTTTGGATATTTAATATGGTTCACACTCACTTTATAAACAAGTTTAAGAAGGATTAAAATTTGTAAAAAATGATCCAAGATTAACTTCATATTTCCTTTATTATATTAAATCTTTTCTTCGGTGTGATGTATAATCTTTATTCCCTATTCACAGTTGGTAAAATAACCATAATGTTAAAAGCCACTGGAGATTTGAGTTTGAAAATGGGTTTTAAATTCGAAAAAAAAAGACGAATTGGCAGTATTTCTAATCTCTGTAACAAAATATACATTCTTCATTAATCATTAATCATACTATATCGCTATAGAAGCTGATATACAATTTTAATTTTTCAATGATATGAATCATGCTCAATCTGTATTTTCCTTCAACATTCGGTATTTTAGTTGCGAGATTAAATAGAACGAATGAACCGAAGATGGCTTGCGATTTATTTTCGATCAGTATAGATAAATATATCTTTGACTGACAAGATCAAGCGATTGGGACCATAGTAAATCCAAGCGCAACGTTTCGATAAGTAGGCCCTATTATGTTAAGTACAAAATGTTGTTGATAAAGAATGATTTTCGAGCTTATAGATATGTATGATATACCAATGATTGCTGTCACGTGTAATTAAATTTTCAACACGTTGTTCCTTTTTACGTTTTCGGTATACTTTGTACCTTTAAGGCGAATATATATTCTCAGCGTAGTGTTCATTTAGGGCGTTTTACATTTACAGCATGTTAAAGGGGCTAGATCTGTAATCTCTGGCACATAGAAATAAAAACAAATGGGTCGCAACGCATATAATAATGTAAAATAAATGTATATAAACTGATTTATTCAATCGTTTCTGTTTTATTGTAATTTCTAATCCGTTATGTTCTACAGCCTTTGGCGTCTGATGATTCCATTCTATACCGGTAACATTCTCTTCTCGCTTGTGTTCAGTCGTGTAATTACACAATGCGACTGAAAGCATTCTGTCATGTGTTTCGTGTGCCAATTTTTAACTTTTCATTTTGTCTTAAATATTGGATATCAGAAACCCATCTTTTCCCGGTAAGATCACAACATCAATGTTGATTTAAAGTGACCAATTAGTTGTCTTTGAAATGTCGAATTGCCGCCTTTAAAGATTTCATTTTTACCTTTATACTACGGTGTTATTTACATTCTCAGCACAGTGCTCATTAAAGGCGTTTTACATTTACGGCAGGGCATTGTCCCTTCCCCGTGTTTTACATTGATAGCACATTCAAGATTTATTTAATTTTCAGTACGGGGCCCTTTCAAGGCGTGTAAACATGTCATTCCTTTTAAAAAAAGTTCCAATTTTTGCTCCGTAACCTTGTAGTTATTTTATATTTTTTTATCATCGTTTTTCTTTAAAAGGACTTTGTTTCTATGCACGATATTTCATTAAAGTTTTACATTATAAGAACAATGTTAATCTTATATATTATCTAGAGGTTTCTTCTGAATAAGTGCACTTATTCCAGAGTCGGACCACTCTGACATTCCTTATCTCTATCTATACATCAAAATCATGCATCTCCGATTTTTAAAGACATATACACAGAAAAATAGCTATGTAATTTCCTTTTCTAATCCTGTTGTTATTTTGCTTTTATGACAAATAATAAATCATATATAACAACCGGTAATATTATTCATGGAGTTGTAATAGTTCCACATCCTTTTCTATGGCGAAAAAAGAAAATCTTTAAAAAAGGATTGGTGGTTGTTTATCTCGTCTGACAAAGTTTGGTTGTAGGGCTTAGCGTCCGCATCTACCAGGGATGTTATCACATACATCCTTTTATTCTCAGAGTGGGGTAGATGGGCGATTTAACTTCCATTCGAAACCACACCAATTGACTCAATGACAGACCTTATGATATATCGCGCAGGTGCTAACCATTCGGCCATCCAACTCCCAGAGATTTTAAGAAAATAGGAAGATAGTCAGATGAAATCCTGATTGTTTGAAATATCGATTACGCCATTCGGTAAATCAGAATCAAATACAAGGTATTATTAAATAGCTTTTATGTGTTTGTGTGCATAGCCGCCGCCTGTCCAACCCCGTTGGTTTTTTCTCGGAACTCTCCCCACTGCTAAAGATCCCTGCGCGCAAGCGAATTATTGAAATAAAATTAGAAACCATGTGTTAGTCTCGAAATGACATTGTTTGTGTCGAGTGGACTTTAAACCCCATTTCTCTCCTCACTCACTCCCCTTCCCCTCTCTCTTTCTCTCTCTCTCTCTCTCTTCCCTCTCTCTCTCTCTCTCTTATTCTCCCTCTCTCTCACATAGCCGCCATACCTGGCAAAAGTTCGATCAAGGTGTTGAACTCGGTGTATATAGTGCTTAGCAAGACACAGTTTCTGGTCCCGTGGATGGGACGAAACTTCGAGGTTGCGTGTACACGTTGGGTTCACTTAAAAGAAACCACGGTCCATTTGAATTATTCCGGCTGTTACAGAAAGCTGGGACATTTTCTAACTTGGTCTGTTCTAATATCTTATACATACTTTTTGTTAAGTATTGCAGGATACATTGATACCCTGTTAATAAACACCGAAAGAGAATTAGTATCTAAATGCAACATTATACTGAAATTAATATTTTGTGAAAGGTCAAACTAAGGTTACGTACATAATATAAATTGAATGGCTTACTAGGAAGCAATTTTAGTATTATTATAATATTATTAACGGTCTTCATTAAAACCGATCATAAATTCTGCAGTGCACACTCATATTCTTTATTGGTATCTCAAGTCTTTCATTATTGTCTTCAGGTCGATGTTATCACGAAGAGTCATTCCATTGACCATCATGTGGACAGTCCGCAGTTATTTCTGACCCCCTAATAGATTATTTGCTCCAGTTTTGACCTAGGGTTAATGAAGGGTCTTGGAATAATGGAAGTTTTGAAGAAGCAAAAGCAAATTAATGTTAAGATTTTGAAGATAATAATAACACGTGACTTAATGGACCATAAATTATTTATCGTATTAAATATTTGACAGAGATCAGTTTATTGGTCATTTAGTGATATTGACCTGCACGTGATGCTGTCCACTCTCTGTGAATGATATATGAATCCATGCCAGCAGAGGAATTCGTCCAAAGCTACGAATAAATCTGAATGACATTCTCAGTAAGTTCGCAAAAAAATTATAATTTACTTAGTTTTGTACCTTTCTATTTTTGTGACGACAATCTTACAATGGGGTGGGGGTGGAGTGGCTTTGAAAAGTGCGACAACTTAAATTAACCGAACGGTGGTGACAAAAGTGAAGTTCTTTCATCTGTCCTTCACTAAAAAGTTCATATGTGCAGTTTCGATAGATGACTCAATTTCTAAAATGGGAAAAATGAATGTTATTAGTTGAAGGAGACTTTGAATTCCAACATATTTTTTTTTTTTTTTAAATGAGTTATTGAGGAAAAAATAATTTTATTTCTTGAAAGAGATTTAGACGTCAAATATTCTTGTGAAAATTAGTCATACATTGACATGTTCATAAATAACAAATTTAATTTGTCTTTGTTTTATTTTAGATTCTGTTCATAACTACACCGACTTGTCAGACGCATAAATATAAAGGACACTCTGCCTTAGGCGTGTAAACAGCATCTCAGACGATATATCACTTGTCAAACACAACAAATTCGAGTAGAAGTCGATACCAATTGCATATCAAACCCAGATCACAGATCCAGCACGTACCATTTCAACTCAACACTCCGACCGTTGACATTACTGACAAGGAACAAGTCGTGAACTACTCGGGTTAACAAGTTTTCATGGCAGAATGAGTCATAACCGAACAGGGGCCAGTTTCACAAAGCAACTTACGATGAAAATTTGCGTAAGTTTATCGTAACGTAAACTTACGTAAAAATCGCGTTTCACTAAACTTCTTAACTTACGAAATTCGTAACTTTTATCGTACAGTTTACGGCAACTCTAAACTTGTCGTAAGTTGGAAATTTTTCGTATCTTTGACGAAATGGTCGCCTTTATAATTTATGCGTATCAGGAGGTAGTTTCACAAAGCAACTTACGATGAAAAATTTATCGTAACGTAAACTTACGAAAAAATTGCGTTTCACTAAAATTCTTAACTTACAAAATTCGTAAATTTGATCGTAAAGTCTACGGCAACTCTCACCCTGTCGTAAGTTGGATTTTTTACGTATCTTAGACAAAATGGCCGACTTGTTACTTTATGCCAGTGGTTCCCAATCTGAGGTACGCGTACCACGAGAGGTACAAGTGGGCCTTTCAGGTGGTACGCGAGCACTTTCGGGGTCATGAACGTTTTTAGTTATTTTTTACTTCACAAAAATGTTTACTGCCTAACACAAGATAATACCCATTATTTCCTCAGTTTGTATATGTTACTGTTCTTATTATTATTTTGTATAAGCCTACCTACTTATATTTTATCTCTATACTTCTTTATCTATTTCTTGATTGGTTAATCATTTTTTGGGAAAGAAGCAGATAGCCCACAACCCTCGCATTGAGTTGAGGTTTTTTTTAGTTCTCCTGTGTGTTCTACTTGTAAAATTATTCAAATAAAGTGCAGCTATGGCGGGTGTGGCGCCAGACAGGGTAAGCTTACTCTTCCGGACACCTGTTACCACTGTTTGTCGTGTATTTTGTACACGGGGAGCAGTCCATTGTCTGATTACACTATTTTGCCTATTACGTACGTTTTTTTAGGACTTCGAATTTTGTCTTATGGTTTGGATTATTCGTACTTGGTTTTATTTTATTTGAACGAATTGAGTTTTTCTGGAATCAGGTGGTAGCCTACGTGGCGACTGTACGGGACCTCCGGACAAGTGGTACTCTATCACGAAAAAGTTGGCAATCATTGCTTTATGCGGATCGGCAACTTCGGCGAGAGAGAATATTTAGGGACACCCATACGGGCGAGCAGTTAGTTTCACGTAACAAACTTGATTGGACCAGTAGGCCCCCTATATTACACGTTGTTCACTGTATTAAAGCGGGAATTTTATATTTTCCAATAAAGTCAAAACATATTTATTTCTATTTATTTTGCTCAATAGGCTGTCAACTCACTCTTATACAATCATAGGCATTATTTTCCACACTGAAACATCTTTCACATCGGAAATGATAACACAATTACCTCCTTGTTTTCCCATTCCCCCCATACAATAGCTATCTTCAAACGTTTGAATTTAATGCTGAAATTGATATTTTTGCCAATTTCTCAACTGGCAATAGTGAATTATAGCATTATTCTTTAACAAGGTTGGACTGTTTATAGATACCATATATTTTAAGGCTTTATTTTAATATATTTTAAAAATATAATTTAAAAATATGAAATTGCCGCTTTAATGATGATATCAAAACCGCAACTTGCCGATCGAAATCCTACTGTACAACTTACAAGTCCTGATTGCATTACGGTAGGCCTACTATGCCACACCTAGCTTCCAAAAACTCATCACAGATGCACATGATCATGGGGTTAGTGTACCATCAGTGTCTAGAGTAATTTATCGTGTTTCAAGAGAAATAACAACCCGTGTTGAAGATTAATTATCATTAAATTTCCCTTAAAGAGTTGGCCTACGCCTATTGCGGCAAAGACCGACAGGTGGGCCTACTTCGCACAAATATTCTCCCAAGCTCAGTCTTTCGATTACCTAGTCAGACTGCTGCTCAATTTTCCTTTCAGAATTCCATAATTCTGCTCTACGCCCACAATCGAAACACCGAAAGCTGTCCCAATTTTGTTTTCGATTTTTAATGTTCACGCTTTCTATTAATTTCCGCTTTTGACAGACTGACAGGCGACGTATGCTACTATGTCACGCGCTATGGCGTAGCAAAGAAAAACATGTAAACAAAAGGCATGAAAATAGCTTTGTATTCATAAGTACACAGCTACATCTTAGCGTATATATAAGGAATATATCATTTCGTCCTTTATGTTTCAAAAGGTTAAGATAAAACCAAACATAACGGTTATAATGCCGAATTTGTCAACATTATGACCGTGGGAATGTTTACAGAAGTTTGAATGAAGTGACGTAACATGACGTCACGACCATTCCTGGCGTATCTACGTAAAAAGATACGAGAAAAAGTTAAGAAAAAACTTACACCGGCCATTGTGAAACCGGCGTAAATAATTCGTATCTTTTTCGTAAGGTTTTTTAACGTAACTTTTTTTAACTGCCCTCAGGAACTTCGTTGGGAGAGAATATTCGGGGATAGATTAAACCTCCCGACATCCATACAGACGAGTTAGTTTCGCGGTACAAACTTGATCGGACCAATAAATATATGACATGTTATTAACTGTATTAATTATGATATGGAAACCGCAACTCACCGATCGAAATCCTTGTCATCTGTAGTGTACAAACTACAGTACAAGTCCAGATTGCATTACGATAGGGGGGGTCACGTGGCTCGCTAGCCTGGAGGTCGGGTTCGATCCCTGCATTGGTCGAGAAAGTTCATCTCGATTTTCCGACGTGGTTTCCCCTTGTCAGTGATGCAGAACGGAGGGGCTGACAAGGACTGCTGTCTAGTCGTTCGGATGGGACGTAAAACCGAGGTCCTGTGTACACATTGGCGTGCACGTAAAAGATCGCTTGGCAGTTGGAATTCGATATAAAAGAGAAGTCCGCAGTGCCGCTGCCCGGGCAAAATTCCCCTCATATCACACTGTATGGAGTATGACCGTCTTCCATTAGCCCAGGTTACGTTAAACCCAATTTCATTTCATGCATTACGATAGGCTACTATGCCACAGTTAGCTTCCAAAATTTAATTGCTAATGGCACATGGTTGACGTACCATCAGTGTCTAGACTAATCGCCTTTTAAGTTTTGTGGTCAGGATCGGGTTTACCTACTAAAGTACCGGAAAAGTGCCTATATATATAGCCTATAGGCTTGGTAGACTCAGACTTAAAACTAGGGTATCGTGAGCCTTCAGTTGTAGGCAAGCATTTACACTACAAGTAGGCCTACAACATAGTATTTAATTTGATTTATCACAAACAGGAACCCAGGAAAAATAATCTCGGTAGGTTAGTTTTCATTAAACAAAATTATGGCTAACGCTCGGTATTACTATTATTATGCCTAGTAGTACTACTAGACCCTGTAGGCCTATAAGTAACTAGGGCCTTAAGAGTAAGCCTATCGCGGCAAAGACTGACACTTACAAATATACTGAGCGCCATAGAAAACGCATCACTTAGTTTTTCGTATAACAAAATGATCCTGTAAACATATTTTTTTTTTATTTTGCTACTTATTGTGAACAATATTCAAATGGGAACACATCAATAACAAGATATTTGTACACTTATGGATGTTTAATCTGTAATCAACGGTACAAAGTCAGGGGGGTCAAAACCAAAAGTACGACAAAGATGGTTGATTATGCTGCACAGCGTTTGTAAGAGCCAGTGGATGACACACGCGCTACTGACAATTAACCATCTTTGTCGTACTTTTGGTTTTGACCCCTCTGACTTTGTACCGTAGATTACAGGTTAAACATCCATAAGTGTACAAATGTGTTGTTATTGATGTGTCCCCATTTGAATATTGTTCACAATAAGAAGCAAAATAAATAAGATATGTTTACAGGATCATTTTGTTACACGAAAAACTAAGTGATGCGTTTTCTATGGCGCTCAGTATATTCTCCCAAACGCTGAATTTCGATGACTTGGTCAGGCTGCTGCTCAATTTTCCTTTTAGAATTCCACAGGTCTGCTTGACTGCCCCAATTTAAAAGCGGAGGGCTGCAGGGGTCCAATTTTAGACCCCATTTCGGCTTTTGGCAGACTGACAGACGACGCGCATGCTACTGTGACACGCTCTATGACGTAGCAAACAAAAACAAGTAAACAAAATGCTTGAAAATATTATTTTATTAATAAATACACAACTACATCTTAGCGTATATATAAAGAATATATCATTTCGTCGTTTATGTTTCAAAAGGTAATGATCAAAACAAACATAGCGGCTATAATGCCGACATTGTCAACATGTAGGCCGTGGGAATGTTTACAGAAGTTTGAATGAAGTGACGCAGCATGACGTCATGAATGGTCACGACGTAAAGGATACGTGAAAAAGTTAAGAAAAAACTTACGCCGGCCTTTGTGAAACCGACGTAAATAATTCGTATCTTTTTCGTAAGTTTTTCTTTACGCAGTTTTTTTTCTTAAAGTTACGAACTTTTGTGAAACTGCCCCCAGGTCCTCGAGATTAGCTGCCATTTTGACAGTAATGTCATAGCTGACCAGTTAATAAATGGTCTGAGCACGGACAAGGTGGTGTTACAATCTTTTCTTACATCGCGATGGTCTCTGTCACAGTAATCTAATTTACACTCTTAGCACTTCTTAGATGACTGACAGGAATGGTCTCGGAGGGAAATTCTTGGAATGAAACCATGATAGATATCAACACCGAGCGCTCACCAGGGTCCTTTACATCAACTTCAAGAATATCACATCTTTGATTAGAAAACGTTTGTTTATTATAATACTTATGTAAAAACTGCGGACAAGCGATGATTACTTTACAAAGACGGATACCCTAGAGTATAATGTTTTAGACTGGTATAGAAGTAGTTATTATATATCAAAATCTACATGTTTCCCCTCTTCAGTTCACCAGGTTCTCCCGGGAATCGGATTTATGTTATATTCCGAGGCGATATCACATTATAAAAGCATCGAGTTAATTTTCTTCTTTCTTGTCGTAGATTGCTTTTATATAACATTTTCCTGGAAATAAGAATACGCCATTATTAGTTTCATAATTTATACTCGTATGTCACTGTAGACGTGAACCAGTTGCTACGATCATTTAGCACGAGGTAAACAAATTTTTTTGACCCCGCAAAGTGACATTTTGTTCCAATTATCAACTGACCCTAGCATTTGACTTCGGGTCATAGATGATATGAAATTGTTTTACAGTAGTTTATGTGGTTTAAACAATATTTTATTCAATATCGTTACGTATATAATAATACAATGGCACAGCCTGAAGCTAAAGAATACGAAAACAAGCATCATGTTTATGAATATCGCTTCGTGGTATTCAAATGAAACGAAATGGGCTAACGAAGATGAGCATACGCCTTACAATGTGCTATGAGCGAAAATTCTGTCCGGACAGCGGAAGCTACGTTCTACTGTTATATCGATTTAAAACTGCCAAGGGATCTTTTACGAGCACTCTAATATGTAAATGGGATCTTGGGCTTTCGTTCCATCCCAATGATTAGACAGCTGACCTTGTCAGACCCTCTGTCCTAGCGAGCCAGCGTCTTACCAACTTGACTACCGTGACTTCGTTTGCTGGTATGTAGTGAACAAACATAATACTTTAGCTCCCCCATTACTGTTAAGGTATGGGTTTCTCTACTTGTTTCAGTCGATTCCAGTCGGAATATACCATTAACAGTACTTTATAAAAAAAAGTCCCTCATAATTGGAAATCAAACTCCCCTTACAACATACGCCACGGTGTATGCAAGTCATTGGTGTATACACTAAGACTTACACCCACTGTATTTCCAATACTGTCCTTTTGTCTTTTTACAGAATCAAAAAGGTCTACATAGCATACCAACTTGGGCGACGAACTCGTAAGTAATACAGCCTTGAACGTTGAGTGTTTTATCAAATCAATCGGTCGCACGAAGAAAAAAATCTTAAAATTGTATATATACAATACGAGATCAATTTCTGAAGCTTGGTGTTTCATGCAGCAAAACAGAATAATATAATGATGACAACAAGCGAGTTTATTTTACCTCGGGCATTCATCTTTGCCCTAATGATAATAATAAGGTTACGGTAACCAAGGCATCCTTATTGCCAGAGTACATCAACAATACCCTTGAGCCTGATAGGTCTTATTTATAGTCTTATCTTGTCGTAATCGCCTTTAATAAGAAATGCGTGTTTGAAATAAGGAGAGGGGTGTTTTTGCTCTAAAAGTGGTTATATGTGTTGTATTATTATATTAAATTATATATTTTTTTCATTTGTCAAGTTAACTACGCTAATAGACTCATTCTATTAGCACCATTCCGAAACTCATATTCGAATCATAAATGTCTGTTTTGCTCACAAAGTGGTATATATGTAGTGTTATTATATTAAATTATATTAAGAATACGTTTATCTTATACTAATAGACTCGTCATAGAAATGAGGAATTTTATTGAATTGTAGTTTCAAACCTACGCACCAATTTCTTACGTTTTTTTCCAGAGTTTTAAGTTTATATGTTTCCGTTATGAAATTTGAACTAATGGGCCAACCTTTTTTAGAGGATGATTGATCTTTTAGCACAAGACGAAACCGTCATTTGAATAGT
Source organism: Patella caerulea (assembly GCA_036850965.1). Classification (NCBI taxonomy): domain Eukaryota; kingdom Metazoa; phylum Mollusca; class Gastropoda; family Patellidae; genus Patella; species Patella caerulea. Next base: position 24,849,878 of record JAZGQO010000011.1, read on the forward strand.
TCACTTAACTGGCACGTTGTTTATTTTTGTATTTTTAAACACAGCACTTTGCGTGAGTGGTCCTTGTTATTTCCATTTGCGCATTTGCACATTTGCACATGGTTGTTTTGTGTATAACGCTCATGGTTCACTAATCAGACGCCCAAGTCGTCTATCGATGTTATTGGCCGAAGAAGTTCCTTTGCGACCTTCCTGTTTGTTTTTCCGTGACAGTGGTTAGTGCCAGGTATCCAGCAAGGAAAAACCCGTGTATACCACAAACAGCAGGCTAAAGATTATCTGACGGATGGAAATCGAAATTAGAGAAGGATGGCTCTTGCTGCAGTTGGTGCGCACACGTAGGACGTTGTACTCCATGCCATTACCCACATTTGGACTGTGATGGAGGGGTGGGGGGCGAATGGTCTAAGGAGTTCGTTTTATATCATTAGGTCTGTAATTGCACGTAGTGTGTCGCTGTTAAAGGCGCATACGCGCAAGCGCATTATTGAAATAAAACTGAACCTTTCGTTACTTTGTGTCTAGTGGACGTTAAGCCCCCTCCCCTACCCTCGCTCTCTTTCTTTCTCTCTCTCCCTCTCTCTCTCTCTCTCTCTCTCTCTCTCTCTCTGTGACCCATCGTGTCAGTTCAATAATGCTTTGAATAAATACACATCATTTCTTAAAGGGCTCTGGAACATCTTGTTATTCCAAACAAGACATTAGTTCAATCAAATGTGACTGAATTGTAAAATAAACTCTTACGTCCCCACCTTTTGTACTAATAAGAGTTTCTCTCCTTTATAAAAATACACAGAATTCTCTTAGATGTATTGTCTAAATTGTATAAATAAACTAGTATCTTATTTTGATTCTCGTGTTTTATGTCTAACGTGGACAAAACCCTCTCTTTGAAGTCATGGTTATTTTGTAATTAGAATCGATATTCAAAAGCCTATTGGCATAAATCAATAGTTATTCTTTTATCTTTGTTTGTAGATTGTAAACGTATGTAACAGTCTATATTTATCGGTAATATTTATTAAATACAATTGCTGCATGAGGGTTGTACAATGGTAAGCTACATTGTGTTTTCTTAATAATGATACCGCAATTATAAATAAAGAAAATAAAGAGTCAACGGGCTCTTACATGTACATACACATATGGTGTTTTTGTTGAGTTTTTTTTTATTTGAAGGAGGGCACTGAGAGCTACTTTCATAAAAAAAATTCAAGTGTTTGCAAAGTCTAAAACTGTCACCTAAAGGGTTTAGTTATGAACTTAATAAGACTAAGTGTGGGACAACTGAGCCCACATTGCCACGGAACAGCGACAGTCGTAAATGTGGTCTAATCCTTCGGATGAGATGAAAAACCGATTCCCCCGTATACTCATTAGCGTACACGTGTAAGATACCTTGACAGTTGGAATTCGATATACATGTAAGAGTAGGCCGAGAGCGCCGCTGCCCGGGCCTATGCTCGTCTTCATTTGCATAGTTTAGGAGAGGAACAGTAGGACGCTGAGCCCAATTTCATTTCTAGTCGTTCGGATGGGCCCCTTATACACATTGGCATGCACGTAAAAGATCCATTGGCAGTTGGAATTCGATATTAGAGTAGGCCGTGTCCGGGCAAGATATCCCCCACAGTACATTGTATTGCGTATGTCCGTCTCCATTAGCCCATTTCGGAGCAGAACAGTGGGATGTTAATCCCATTTTAATTCATTTCATCTCACCAAAGCTACTAAATTGAAAGCATAATCGTATATATTGATGAATAAAGAGTTAAAAAAAAATGCAATACAAACACTAAAAAAATGTAAAAAACAAACGATTCGGCCGAGTCGGCAATAAATAAGGTGGGTTTTTTATTTCATAAACGATAGTGTGGCCGTTTATGCCATTTATTTACAGGTCATTTTCCTTATATAAACTTTGAGCCAGACCATGTACCTTGTAAATCGAGATAGCTTACTATGAAATGAAATGAAATGTTGTTTAACGTCCCACTATTCTGGGGGGGGGGTCGGGATGGCCTAGTGGTCTAGAGTGCCGCGCTTCGACCTCTAGCTGGCCGGTCACCTCTGGCTTGCGGCTGTGGTTTCGAGCCCTAGTGTGAGCGTATGTGGCATGGAGATAGGGGCGCCTTCTCAACCTCGTGGGTTTCCTCCGGGCACTCCGGTTTCCTCCCACTGCTAAAGACCCCTACGCGCAAGCGAATTATTGAAATAAAATTAAAAACCATGTGTTAGTCCCGAAATGACCTAGTTGTGTTGAGTGGACGTTAAACCCCATTTCTCTCTCTCTCTCCCTACTATTCTCTCCCTACTAACCGATTGGGTCAATGAAGACGGGCCAACGCCAAACAGCGTGCTATGAGATACATAATGCCCGGGCACTATGGCCCACCCTTTCATCAAATTCCATCTGCCAATATGCACGTCAATCTAGCGGCTCTTCGGTTTTCGTCCTATCCGAGCGTCTATACAGCTGTCATGGTTAAGCTACTATGAAATGGGGTTTAACATCGTACTTTTTCACTCTGACAGTTGGCGCTTACTCTTATTTCGAATTTCAACTACCAGTGGCGGTTGTTCCACCCGCGCAGACCCCCGTCTGTACCCCAGCAAATAGACGTCCTTAAAAAGTTAAAATACAGAAATGAAAGGAATGGTATTTAATTTTTCATCGGTACCAAATTGTGAAATTTATGAGATATATTAAATAAAACGGGTTTCGATTATGAACGTCTGATGACAATAGTGTAATAGTACCGGTCTTACACTAACACAAGTTGAACAATTTGTCATAGTTGAGCTTCTTGTCTCGAATCTTGCAAGGTAAAGTCCCTTTAAATTAAATACTTGTGGTGTTCCTAGCTTCGTGTGGCAGAGTAGACGTTTGTTGAGTTTGACGTCTACTTCCATCGGGGATGATATCTTGGACAAGACGTTTGTGACAATACAGTTTTGTAGTTAAAGGGGTATAACTCTTCTTTTGTTCGGGTTTTCGAGGAAGCGCTCGGCTGCGGATGTTTAACCATGATTGTGCGTTCGCACTGCTGCTATTGACTTGCAAGCTTAGAATAAACGGACTATTACTATGTCCTTTTATTCATATGTTTAATAAATAAAATGCGATATTTGGTTAGCTCTATTTATGAATTGACAGCTTACCTCTCCCGTCAAAAGAAAACACCTAGTAACTCACTTTTTTCTTATTTTGAGAAAGCAAAGGAAAACGTAATGAATGAATATTAAACCCCAATTATCCACTGATTTTACGATTTAGTCACTACGCTTTCCGGTGGCATACTAGGAAATTGAATGAAGTTGCTAGATTGTGTCGTGGGTGTAACTGCTTACAAAATCAAAAGATTGAAATATCTAGTACTACAACAGGAAGCACATGGGTTACCCTGGTAACTACAAATTTGGTCCTAACTCAATTTTGAAATAGCGGGGAAATAGCGGAACTGCATCCAGTGAATGGATCAAGAAATGAGTAGTGGGGTATTTTGGTCAGGCACTGATACTCTATCCCTTCGCTTGCCTATCCCCACGCCTTCATTTTAAAGTGACATTTCGTACAGCTACTTAAATTCAACAGAAAAATTGGGCAGTTTGTTGCTTATACCACTTTAAATATTTAGCCCACCACAAGATAATTTAATACGGCATAGGACATCGATTTCTACTAAAGTTTTGTGAGTGGATTTCAATAAATTAGTACCAAAGGTCCTACAAATCGATAAAAACCAATCTGTATGTTATTGATGCTTGCATCTGTTAATCACAAACAAGTAAATCTGTAGGCATAAGGGAGATAACTCTGATTATCATTAAAAGTTAGGGTTTAGCCTAGTAATTTTTCTCCATTGACTTCAGTATTTCACTTTGTGAATTTTCCTCTAACATTTTCTTCAACCCCTAGTCATAGGATTAACTCTGACGTCATTTTCGTGGCTGATTTGCCCAACCTATGTCTGAAAAAGTCAACAAACATTGGCATGCAAAGGACAAAAGGAAGAATAACTTTAAGCATGTGGATTATAAAATACTTGGTACTAGCTACTAATTAGAAATTACATGGAAAAAATAGAAACAAAACAGATTTTTGTATCTCGCACAAGATTCGTACATGACCCTGTCGTTCACCATGGGAGCACGGAGATTTTAAATGAGCGCATTTGATATTATGAACCATGCTTACGCACTCACAAACTGTGTTGTACTTCTAGTAATATTTGCGACTGGGGTGGAGAGGGGTGGGGGCTTCTAAAGATATGTTTGAAGCTATTTCCTTAACAATGATTATCACGATAAAATGACTTACTTTATATTTTTATAACGGCATTCAAATATAATTAAATGGGCTATAAGTATTAACTGAATACCCGAATAATAACAATTTCAAAAAAGCAAGTTTCGTTCTTCACATCAAATTATTTTAAAAACTAATTAATTATGGTTGTACAAATGCAGTAATTTTCTGCATTGCGTCATTCACTGCTCCATTGTCCATAAAACAAGGATTTCTATGTCATTTAATCACGATAACCATCATCTTGAAATGTAAACGGGTGTGAGAGGAATAGGGGGCAGGGGAGGTCAAATGCAAATTCTAACCAGATCTTCGGCTCTCCTAAAGCCACTGGGGGGGGGGGGGGGATGGCCAAATGGTTACGGCCTGTCATTGAGTCAGCGGGCGTGGTTTCGAAGCCCCGGTTGTACGTGGCAAGGAGTAGGGTCGCCTGTCCAACCTCGTGGGTTTTCTCCGGGTACTCCGGTTTCCTCCCACTGCTAAAGACCCCTACGCGCAAGCGAATTATTGAAATAAAATTAAACCATATGTTAGTCCCGAAATGACCTAGTCTGTGTCGAGTGGACGTTAAACCCCATTTCTCTCTCTCTCTCTCCCTCCTTAAAGCCACTGACTCTCGGTTGAGAGAATTTGAATCTCGTGAAACCTACAACATATGTGATAGGTAAATCCCTCATATGAATATGATCCCCAAAGTGCAAAGTGGTTCACTTCTGTTTACTGGTTACTGGTTTATTAACGTGCAAAGTTTCGACGACGATACTCTCAAATTAATTGTGTTCGTATATATTTAATGTTAAACATGCATTATGCAAGAGCAAAATCTGCCTATTACGAGTCTTTTTTTAAGCCTGAAATGTTATCTAAATTAACAATTAGACATAAATTAAATTACCCAGGCCATAATAAACTCTGGATGTCAGGGCTAGCCTTCGATGTAAGCTGGTTTAGATTCATAAATGCCGCTGAACGGCAATTTAAATTAAATTTAATATCTGGACTATGCTGTCTATATTAATGATTTTAGTAATGATGACCGAGGACAGGCGAAATTTCACACGCTCACATGCTCATAATGCATCAATTTTACTGAAATCTTCTGCAAATTACCGTTACACTATCTAGTTTTTAACTATTATAGTGCGAGCTGCCAACTCTCTATCTTATCTCCCTTTTCAATGTTCATATTGTCAAAAATACACGGTCGGAATCGGTGACTTATTCAAAATTGTCATTTGTGATTTCATCATTTATTCTGTATTGATAGCAGATAAACCGAAAATTAGACAGAAATTGTGGTATTAACAAACGAGAAAGGCGGCTTGTGGGGTTCCGATGGAAATTACGAAAAACAAAAGTAGAGTTACCTCCCGTTCATAGATTTAGACTCTTATCGTAATTCGCATTTCCAGGACAATATCTATTTTAATACAGGCGAACATTTACTCAAATTATTTATCTTTTAACGCTGAATTTATAAAGTGACGGGTGTGACATTTTCAATTCACCATACATTGGTAAATATCTACCGGATTGTAACTATTTTTTGACTCATCTAGAGAATAAACTTTTTGTGATTTAAGGGTTCACAATATTGTAGTTTGCAAAGGAAACGACCAGCATCTTAAATTTGCATTAATTTTAAACTCAGCCTTTTACATGGATCATGAAATACGCTTTACTCTAACCCACTTAAAAGGTGGACAAACAATAGACAGAACAAACAGACATGATATTCAATGATAAATTGGTGAATCAACAGAAAACATTTATACCATACTTTATCTAAAATAAAATACAGTCGATGATTTTAAAAATGGGGTTACGCGTGATTATATCAAATTTGCAAATGAGATGTTGGGGTGTTCTAGAATGAGAAGTTTTGGTGTTCTATCCTACTTTGTTTATAACAGCCGTCACTAATTATTAAACATAAATGAAATGACTGTATGGTATTATTGTAATCGACGACCTAATCTTTGCATAGGCAGATACAGTTGAATGTTTTCCTGAAAAAATAAATGAACGTGTAAAAAACGAAACTTTCATTTTGACAAGTATGGCCAAGTTAAAACATAGTGTACTATGCTTCGCGAAAAAAAAGAAGTTTATAAATTCTGGATTGCTTGTCTGGAGTAATGATGGGTGCAAACTGGAAATGTGCTACACGTGATAAAAATTAAGCATGGAGAAAATAAATCCGAATCCTGAATATTTCGTAGTTAACTTGTCATAACCCCCACTTCTCCCAGAATATCTCAAAATTTCCACAACTACCCTGGAGGCTTTGGAGTAAGGTATTACCTTATGTTGCTCCGTGTGTGGTATAGAGGGTTCAAACTGGCGGAAATCTGTGAATAACTTAAAGAGCCGGGTAGTGGGACTAGTATTAACATCCATTGTTTTTTAAGCGCACTGACACGCCCTCTAGCTTAAAATTCGTTTCAATGTCTCGCTTGGTGTTTTCTGCATATAATCAATTTTCCAAAATTATCGGGTTCTCCAAAAGGCAAATAAGTAATACATACAAAATGGGCAGGGAAAATAAGAAACCAGTAAATACGACGTCTTATATTGGTATTAAATTAATCATTCATATTGATGACATTGGGACTATATCAAGGATCTTCGTTTAGAAGTTATGAATTTTAATCAAACCAGCGATTTTCTCACCTGAAAACTATGAAACCATAATTTCCACTATGACAGGTTGAGAGAATTCATCACGTTAAATTGACGTATCCCGTAGTGAATATTAAACGATAAAACAGAGATAGAAATCTTACGTCAATCACAGTTTATCTCTGTACAACAAACAGACTGTCTCCATTTAATATTCACAGATTTTGATCAGCCGCCATTAATTAAATTGAACCGGAAAGTCAACTAGGCGGTGGGCGATATATTTTCACCTCGTTTTAGCAAATTGTTTCGTTTAGTCTATAAACATATATATATAAATATTCAAAAGGCTTATTGATTTATCAATTATTTATTTATTTATTTTTTATGTACCATAACTAAAATTTTCACAATGTTGCTTTGTCTATATAAATTGTGCATATTGTAGATTCAATAGAAAAAGAAAGCTTTTAATCAGCCTTATTGTTTTTGTTTTGTTTTGTTTTGTTTTTTTTTTAAAGCCGATTTTGAATGCTTGAAATCTATGCAATATTCTCGAAATAAATATTGTTTAAACCAAACAGGTCGATTTGATCTTACTTCAAAGAAAGTGAATAATCTATGCTGTCTGCTGTCTATAACAATTAAAGAACCAGATATTTGGAATCCATAATACATTGCCAGGCTTGCTTCTCAGCAACCCTCTCGCAGTCTACAGATATGTTGTATCTGGTGTACCGAAAAAATGTGAAAAACTGAAAGACGCTAAAGATAGAACAAAATAAAGTATTGAATTAGACTATTTCGATTACGGTAAGTATTTATCGTAATACTATTTTGACGTAAACTGTCCACTGTTGGATCCAACACATCTGAACATTATGGTATTTATACATTTTTAAACGCAGGCACAATTAGCCCTTCCGCAAGACAAATCAACAAATCAATTTTTAATTAAATCTAGTCATTTCAAATGACCCCTACTCCCCAGTCCTATCAGTGGTATGTAAGATGGAGGGACCATAAAGAAACATTGTATAGTCGTTCGGGTGAAATGAAAAAATCGAGGTCCCGTGTACACATTGACGTGCACGTAAAATAACATTTGGAATTCGAAATAAGAATAGGCCAATGTTTCCCCCATAGCACACTGCATGCCGCATGCTCGTTGTCATTGGCCGGGTCGGTGCAAAAACGTAGGACGTTAAAGATAACATTTCAAGATAACACTGATTCAGCTGTTTTAAATTGTATCCCAATTGGGCATTATAATAAGAAATATTTAAAGGGTATGTAATTATATAGATCAGACAGGTCATCTAATATTTAAGTCTTGGGTTACAGTCAAGGGGTTCATTTACATACATTATGCAATAACTTTATCTGCATATTGCAGGTCTTTCTTTGGTCCTGATATTATGTTATCTAAATTATCAATTAGACATTATAGTGCCTTATAATTGGCTTTGGCCAAGAACATAGATTAAAAGTAGCTATATCTGAAATAAAATACTGATAGTCCCACGTCTTTATCTATTTTATCATCTATTATAAAAAATGAAAATAACTTAGGTTATTTTCGCACTGTAGTAAGTTGATGTTGGTTTAAACGGAAATTTAGGTTCACGGCTCATCGCAGATGTCGAGTGATAGCATATAACAGGAATTTATTGAAACGTCCAACAGAATAACATATTTATTGTTACGTACAAGCTAAGTTATTGTCATGTCAGCAGTGTTGGAATAGGGAGAAACGCTAATCGCTAACGGGAATGACCCGGGTTCGATCCCGGTGTTTGCCAAAAAAGCTCCTCGGGATTTTTCAGCGTGATTATTCCATTGTCACGAAGAGTCTGTCATGGAAAAGCGTCTCATTGTTTGGGTTGGACGAAAAACCGAGCTCTCGTGCACACGCAAAGAACCCCTGAAGAGTATGCGGATACGCCACGGTCCGGGCAAAATTTCCTTCAATATCCTTGTTTTGTCAACATATTTCGAATTTTACTGGTCTATGTAACTTGCACGATTAAACAACATTTTTTTTACAAACTTTTGTTAGAAACTGGCTGGATGTTAATGTTCTCAAAGGTTTTTGTAGGAATCTGTGTTATGAAAAACGAAGATGACAGCTTTAAAATTAAACTTTTAATCCCTATCATTAACTTAAATTTCAAAAAAAAAAAAACATATTATATTCCAAAACAGACGTTACGAAAGAGTGGCTTGTCGGGAATATTTATTACAGGGCGATGACAGGCCATATGTTTTATTTTATACTAAACCTTTTCACATACTATCACTCATCTTTAGCTGTAATTATACATCCGCTCGGACTATTTGATCAGTGCTCCGGTTTCCTCCTCCATTAATCCTCAACGAATTCTCCTTCTTTCTCTGACTCAGCTAGCCCTTTATACAGTTTCTAATTATATGTCTCCTCAATATTCGGCTCGCCACTAGGGGGCGGGAGGATATGACAATATAGATGGCGTGTATTTGATACGTCCTTGAGAACTCTATAATTTAGTTATCATAAGGAAATAATGTAAAAATGATTATGAAATTTTCCGTTTACTCGTGTAGCCTATCATTTTATTTCTAACATATCAAATTTCATATCAAATGTTAAAAACATGAACGTTCTTCAAAGATCCAAAACCGTATCTTTGTCCTTTTGAATTAAGGTGGGCATTATGAATTAACAATTTCAAAACTATCTGAAATCGGATGGCTTTGGTTGGGTTTTTTTTAATTTAGTAGATGTTCTTGTATTTATCTGGCAATGAAATTTTGACACATTTCAAAATATTACTAAAAGTATAGCGATTGTACGATGTTAGGGTTTTGGTCCTCCCAGAACATCGCATACCACTTTTCATTGGGTTGATGTATTATGAGAGGAATGTTTAGCTCTATTTATTGAATTTTACACATGTCACTGTACTATAGGTTCTTGTAATTCACATTGCCTGTGACGTAGTGGGTTTTTTTTTTTGGGGGGGGGGGGTTGTTTTTATTCATCGCATTTTGATTAATCATCAGAAAAATAACTGAAACAAAATAAATGTATATTTTGAGGACAATTTATCTATATTGTAAACCCAACAATGCCGTGGTATTATAGGCAATTTTGTGAAAGCAGCACTAGACTAAGATATATTTTGATTAATGCTTTAATTAATAACGGATTAACAAGAACAAAAATCGGCTACAATCACTGACCACATTATGTTATATCTGTTCTTAACGAATCAATTCTCATTTATATAATTCAATATTGGGTTGGATAAAAAAAATTACAGAAGGAAAAAGTAATCAACAACTCGTGTCGATGAGTAATTATCTATATTGATAGAAATCTAATATTAATCTTATCCTTCTACCATCTGTACAATGTATCAAGATTAAATCTTGTCTAGGATAAAGGGAGATATTAATTTAGTATTCTTTAGATTTCCAGGCTTCTGCTTATAATAGAAAAGATGAACTAATATTTGGGTCGAATGCATTGAACGGAAATGGGATTTAACGTCCAACTCATAGTTACCAACCGACACATCTGGGAGGGGGGGGGGGGTGTTTTGGCCCTACAGCAGGGTTTCCGCCTAATCTTCGTTGATTTTCAACTAAAAAGGATTCTTTAACTTGCATACCAATAATATAGACAATTTACATCCTGATTTGAACATGTTCCCGACATTGACAAACCGACGTCTTCCAATGAGTGGTTTATTTAATTTACTTGTGGTGGTTTCGGTTTTTATTTTCAAACTTCTATTGTTACAATTCTATACAAGTGCAATATTACAACATTAATAAATTATTTTGCGAAGGGGAATTTTCTTTCAAATGTTTTAAATGGCCCCCATAATCATGTTTCTCATTAGAGTCAACAAAAATAAAATGTCGACGTCTGGAGAGGAATTTAAATCTTGTAATGCATTAGAAATGTCAGAGAGCTGAATAGTCGAATATTTCAACACAGACATAATTAGACTCGAAAGGTGAGGCTCGTAAATAGGAGAGATTACGGGATAGGGTGTGGGGGTATTGTTAAGCGACACCCTCCCTCAAACACAGCCAAAACTGAATAGCCCTGTCTAATATTATAATTATATCTGAGGTGTCAGCAGCCTTGAAAATGTTGAATCCAGGTTATTGTTAAAGGGCGTAACACCAGGCTGCTAAACGTCTGCTTAATGTGTTCGAGAGACCCGTTCTCTTTCAAGGTGGATTTGTTGTTGTCACCCCCTGTCTGGCTCATATGTATTTTTACTGCGTGTCTAAAATTTTAGTTATGCATTTTAGTTTTAAATAATGGGACCTTTGCTGCGATAGTGGCAAGGTTGTGATTAATTTAATATTCATTCAGATTCGTTTTAAATTCTGTGGAAATTTCCTCATATCATAAACTCCAGATGTTTCTCAATCCATTGGATAAAGCGAAACATGCCAATACGCTAAACGTAGACTACCAAACATAAAGGAAAGGACACCTAATTCAGATGGGGGGGGGGGGGCTATTGGTCTAGGGCGCCGCGCTTCGACCTCTAGCTGGTCGGTCACCTCTGGCTTGCGGCTGTAGTTTCGAGCCCTGGTGTGAGCGTATGTGGCATGGAGATAGGGGCGCCTTCTCAACCTCGTGGGGTTTCCTCCGGGCACTCTGTTTTCCACCAACTGCTAAAGACCCCTACGCGCAAGCGAATTATTGAAATAAAATTGAAAAAAAAAACATATGTTAGTCCCGAAATGACCTAGTTTGTGTCGAGTGGACGTTAAACCCCATTTCCCTCCCTCCCTAATTCAGATATATTAGTTAAACATGCTCTTGATTTGCTGTACAGATTCCGGCACTGGTTAAACATGCCTTGGATTTGCTGTTGTACGTATTCAGATACTGCTGATACAGGATACACACACCATTGATGTCCTGTAGAAAAAATTATTCGGATGAATAGTCTGTGATCTATCTCTACAGAGTGTCATCTAAAACGAAAGTGGAATTGCTTAAACCAAACTTTACATCCTCTCGATCATCACCGAGGGTCGGATTAAGGCATGGTATTTAGAGACTGAAATCCATAACTTCTGATAGATCCAGAACATCCAGAGATTTGGACTAGATTATTGGACCAGGTACTGGTCCCCAACCAGTGGTGGTCTTTGGACCCACTTGTTCCTTGACATCAAAAGTCCAAGATGACTGCGATGACGTCAAACTTAGCCCATGGTCAGTAGTGTGCTAGAATGTGATTCTTTTAAGAATGCATGATTTAAATAAGCATAGTCTTTAACTCAGTACCACCCAAAGTCTTCCACATTGAAAACGCAAATTATTTGTCAAATTAAATAAACATTGATGTTGTGATCTTACCGGGAAAAGACGGGCTTCTGATATCCGATATTGAAGATGAAATATACAGTGATACACTTAATTATCGTGTACCATAATACGTTTCAGAATCATTTGAGACGCGAAGAACGAGGCTATATATATTCCACTCGTCATGTCAAATATTCTTATCTTGAGAAAAATTCGCAATAAATACTATCGGTGTAGACTGGAACAACCAGACACTAGAGATTGCCATTCGATTAAGCCATCTGGCGCATTTCACCAAACATAATTGATTAGATATTATAGTAAAACAGAAACGATTGATTGTAAATCAGTTTATATACATATTACATTATTGTATGCGTTGCGACACGCCGTTGCAATTTCTATATGTCCCAAATATTAGCGATAGTTCCTTTAACTACAGTAATTTACAGGATGCAATGAAAACACTGCATAAACCACTTGTATGCCAGGGAAAGTCGGTATGTAAAATGTCCTAGATTCATAACTGTACTTGTTAGGGCAAGAGATATATTTAGTCCAGCGACCTACAAAGCCTAAATCCGACTCTGGCTTGACTTAGTAATGATTCATGTCATTATCAACATCCATCCACTTCCATTAGGACATGTCAAAAAACAACAACCCTCTCTCATCACAATAACATTGAAGCCATTCCTCAAATTACGATATTCGTCCTTTTTCGGACTGTGTAATATCTGATTCACAAAACGAGATCCCCATATCACAATTTAAAATCAAACTTTTAAAATGGCATTAATTCAAACTAGGATAATATTTCAAAATGGCTGGGGAAATGTCAACATGTCAAATTTAATTCACAGGGTTCTTCATATTACTTTTTGTACTAATTGGAATTCTAGTTCTTTAGCTACGCGCATACGGTCTTCTAAAGCTTTTCATCCAATGGTTTTGTTTTAGTTTTGTACTATTAATTCAAGCCAATATACTAGACATGTATAAGGCAGACTATAACTACTAATAATAATTTCCATTCTAGTTAGCCATATGTTCCTTAAGGGCGATGCCATGTCTAACCTACGGTAATTTCGCAACTAATTTTAAATCATTTTTCGAACTCTGCGCCACATACATGGACATCTGAAGCTGTGATTCAAGTCATAGTTTGGGGATATATCTCTTGTGGTTTTGGGGATATTTAATTTTGAAATCACCTCAAATATGATCAATTTTCGTCATAAATCCACAGAGTTCTCAGTCTTGGCTCATCCTAATTAAATAATTATTGGCATGCAAGTAGCTAAGCTAGTCCTTAATATAATTATGGGAGTGTTTTTCGTGTTGACAAAAATAATGCCAAAATTCCAGAAAATCAGAAAAAAAGTATAGGTCGTTATGTAAACAGGTTTGAAATAAAATCCATTTCATATAATCACAATTTGTCCCATAGAAATGTTCCTCCAAATGTAAGCTTCAATTTAACACCAAGTTTGTGAAAGTCGGCTGAGTAGAACTTGGATTTTTTCATGGTTTTCATTGGTTTACAATAATGGTCCTTTCGAATAGTGACGTATTCATGTAATAAGTTATGTGATTTTTAAAATAATGGACAAAATATCATGAATTAGCAATGTGTAGACTTTGCCGACCCTGTCAGAGTATTTAATGAAAAATAATATGTCCCACAAAACAAGGAAAACAAATAGAGTCATTTTATCGTTAGTCAGCGGTCAAAAAGACTGGTTATTCAAGATCAAAGGAATTCACCCTGGTCCAGTTGCTGTGTACCAGAAATGACGAAAGCAAGGCCACAGAAGCTTTTTTATGCCGAAATAATGAAAGACGAGGTACTATTATTTACCGTGACGTTCAAAACAAATTCGGATACTATTTTTAGCTCAACCAAAGTTAGAGATTTCTTCCCTTTGACCGAGAATCCTTGCCTATTCAGCGAATTGAACGTTTGTTTATATTGAGGATTTATGTTTTTCTGGGGAAAAGAGACAGGTACTAAAGTATCATTGAGAAATAGTTCGAAAAGTTAGTGCGAATCTTAGACATGGCAACGCTCTTAAAGTGGAAATACTTTGCGCAATTCGAATGAGAAAAAGTCGCATCTAAGCTATTCGGGAAAAATTCCGCGTATGCATTAGCCCGTTTAGTGCAAAAAGTAAAACTCAAATAGGAGATCCTGATCCCATTCCGAATATCAGCATGTTGGAAATCGGAATGCGAGTTGGCCAGAGTGCAGCTATCATAGCACTCATCATGGTGGGGGCGTATTATGCAGCCCAGGTTGTGTAGCAAAGTAAGACACTAAACCCCATTACATTTTGTTTCTTTTGTAAGTACTGAATTGTGCAGAGTTCATCACGTTTATGTTGTTCGTGGCCATTTTCCAGTCTGGTATCCCCTTGTCAGGGATGTAAGGCATAGTGTCTAGTCGTTCGGATGGGACAAAACCGAGGCACCGTGCACACGTTGGCGTGCACATACAGACCTTGACCGACGAATGTCAGGGTGGAAATGCAGCCGGCCCTGCGAAATTTTCTCTAGCAGCAGATGGCATGACTTACGCCGGTTCTCATTAGGCCAGTTGGTGCTGAAAAGTATGACGTTAAACCCCATTTCATCACCAGTAACTGGATAAGTCTGGTATTAACTTTAATATTTAAATGTGGTTTATGTTAATCAATGTGTAAAGGAAGTTATTTCAGTGGTAAATAGTTTCCCACTCCAAGTGACTCATATACATTAAACAAAGTGTAAATATAGCTTTAGTAATTAAAGGAACTTGTATAGAACTCATTAATTCAGCAAACATCGTCTATAATCAGTTGTTATTTATCTCTCTATATACAGACCGAGTGATGTAGATGAGAAAAATATGATAAACACGTATTAATATATTCTATAGTCCAAACAACAATACCTTGATATGAACATGGTATTACAAACCGATAAAAATATTTACATAGGTAATGCCCGTCCATAGATGGCGCTCGTCGATCAACACTTCAATGTGCAGTGCAAATACTGTCTTTATCTTTGTCACTGCCGGATTAAGGTGTGTACTGAATGCAGGAATCACTACCCCTACCGAGTTAAGTGGCTAACTGACACGCCTGTCATTAACTGGGAATATCTCTGCCCTCGGGGAGACCCATGTTGAGCAAGGGTCAGCTAAGTTCAGGTAGCTAGAAAAAGCTAGTGTTTAAAGCTGTTTTGAAGACATGAACTGTAAATGTTTGTTTGTCTTGGTATAGGAGTGTGAAATATTTTTTGTAAATTATCACGTGAACAAAGGTTAGAGAGCGAAAAATCCACGTTTCAGCCATATTGGTTCTCTACTCGTCTAAGACTCAAAGCATCCTACCATATTATGATTCATTCATGCGGATGAATTCTTTTAAACCTGATATGTCATAGTCAAGTGATGTTGAAAATAAATATACAAGCACATGCATAATTCCTGAAAGAATCCAAATACGTGAGAAGTGGTAAAGGGTGTTCTAGGAAGAACACTCATACCATCGTGAACACAGCCAGGTTATTATTTCAGAAAACGTATCGACCTGATATTAGTTACTAGAAGTCTAACTCTCTTTTGTCGTCCACATTTTCCCAGTTAATTGTCATAATTCATTATTTAGCTTTATTCATTGGGATATTTCAATCGCTACTACATAACTCACAGAGGGGCTAAAGTCCATAGAATCCTTGGCAGTGGTACTCCGATACGGCCAGTGTTCGTTAGCCTGGTTCATGAAGTAAAGAAGGGCATTAAACACCCATTTCATTATATTGATTTAACCCTTAACACCGATTATCAAACTTTGAAACAGTATTAATCTGTTGGTACAAATGTCGTGTTTGTTTAATGTAAATGAACTTACATACCTTTTATGTTTACATATGGTGAATAAAACAGTTTACATTGTTAGTTCCAGTCAAATTTCTAGATTTACATTAAAACCTAACAACACTATCACAGTCAATTCACCTAATTCTACTCAAGTATACAATCTTATCTAATAAGTAATTATATCTATCAAATCCACCAAAGCAAATAGTTGATATCAAAAGGAATTTCAATTATATCGAAGTGGACCAATTCATTGAATTCTTTAATTTACAGATTGAACGATTCTACACTAAAAGTTATTGCTAAGATATTTATTTTGTTAAACTTTAAACAAGTTAACTGATAATGTAATGTGAAAAGGGGTTACCTAAACACATGCCGATATTTACAATTGGCTAATCACGTTGATAAGAATGTGGTTTTTAATCTCGTAAATTATACAAACATGGATCCGAGATAAAGCGAGAGGTGCGAAGTGTAAGATAAGTCATTGGTATTGCGACTTTAAACGGGGGTTAAATGTGTTAAAATGACCAATTGGTCACGAATTATAAATACGTTAACAGATAAGGTAATATGGCCGATGGTTGACCACACCAATGGTCAGTTCCTCACGTCTGCTTTATTTATATATGTATATATTTACACAGTTGCCCATTGTGACCTGCTGAACTCGACAGTTTCAAAGTATGATTCATTTAACAAAACTCTTTGTTGGTTACTATTTCAATTCCTTTATATTCAAATGGTGGTAATTTGATTTTTAGCAAATAAAACCTTAACCCCTCAATATTATAGACTATAATAATAATTGATTCTAGATCACCATAGATTTCCCAAATGGAGTTGGCTCTAGCGTGTTTCCATGGGTCAAGATGTAGCAACATCTTTTACAAATGCATGCATGGCGCTCACCAAGGAACTCTTGGGATAGACAAATTGTACCTAGCATATAGTAAACAATTAACTATCCGCCTTGGAATTTAACCGTCTCATTAATCTATGTTACCTTACACTCAAAGTCGGGTATATCAACCAACCTGGCAGAAACGGTAAACTTTATTCTTCGATTCTACACCAAACCGTCAAGGATATGCAAAGTGTTCGTGGTGAGAGGAGGCTATAACCAGAATGAGCTACTACATGCATGACTAAGCAAATGAGTGGAATTAATGGTGTTCTGGATCCTGTATTGTCTTGCATCATTTAGTATTCACATTATTGCTAAAATGTCGCCATTTACCCATTTTAAAAACAAATATCGGGAGAGTTGGTTCATAACATGTTGATGAAACCCGTGTATGTAACATTATGGCAACTTATTTCAGTTGCCAGTTGGTCTCGGTTTACACCTGTCATCATATTCACTGTTGTAGAATAATGTTGAATGCATGGAAATTACTGCCAACAATCTGGGGCATTCTCATCAAAATTCTGTCCCTCGCATTGCACGTGTGGTTACCATATGTTAGTGTTAGAATGACAGAAGTATTGGTTTAACGAGACGTTAAACCTCATTCCATTCTCTAACCTCAAGGTGCGTCTTTCGTTCGTTCGTTTCTGGAATTTAACGTCCACCTCAATCGGGGGTGATATAGGTGCGTCGACGTTTTATAATTGTGATACCCTACTCTAACAGCATTGTCACGTGACTATGATTGGTAATTATGCCCCTTTATACATACCAAATTAGCCTGGTCAAGCATAGGACGGTCAATTACATAATCACTGATTTTCTAAAGAGATATTTATTCTGCTCTAGTCCGTCCATTATATTTTTACATATTATATTTCAATGGTCAACCATGAATTATGAGTTCATTCCCCCAATTGATGTAATCAGAACGTTTCTTCATCTGTGACCACGAACCTCATCAATAATATATCTCATATAAAGTATGGTATGACCAAACATAAGTACTTAATTGGAAATTAGATAACGTAATCCACCCTGAAACTAAGTTCTTCATACATTATTCAGTTATTTCTTATTGTAGTGTTATTCTCGTGTTATACACATTAAGTTGGGCATATGGTTCCATTTGGTGCGGCCGCTAAACCACAATCACCACTGACAGACTGGTTAATGTCCACTTCGAAAGTAATAATATCGTCTACAATCAAGAAAGAACTTTGCTCCCGTTGTTATACTATTTTGGTTGATCTTTGCATTAATGGCTTGATGAATTTAAGTGGAACTCCTTCTCCATATTGCACATATAATCGGCTTAGCCAACCTTATTGCTCTTGTAGATATGTTATCAAGAGAGTGTATGACCAATTTATAACAAGATTTTACATGGTCACTGCAACATTTTCGTTATTTGAGGTTACATGTTTTCTGGCGAATATTATATTAGTGCGATATGTGTGTCTTTATACGTTAATAATTTTGCCTGCAAGGAAAAGAACCCTTGACAGCTCTCCGGGGAAGCATCGCTCATAGCACACTGGGTTATGTATGTCCGTTTTGATTAATCTGGTCGATGTAGAAAAGTAGGATGTTAGACACCATTTCGTTCCAATAGTTTTTACATGGACAACACTTCGGATTAGAAATATGTATCCAATTAATCTCAAGTACCAATCACGACCCAAATCAATTTAATACTTATTCTAGGCATAATTCCTACATGACGCGACTTGTGAAAACTGTTTTGATGACCATATATAAGACATATTATTATTTTATGTCACTGATCAGATGAAGATTGATATTTTTTGTCACCATGTAACTAAATTAGCCGTTCTGATTTACGATAATTATTGTAATGAAAGACTACTTAATTAGCATATTAATCAAGCTCAGTGAGCATCTGTTGTAATGAAAAACCTAATAATATTGTTATCTCACTTCAGTTCCTGCGACATGACACCTAATTACATTCACCTTCATGTCATTTAGTTTAATTAGAGCTTTGATCAAATTGCAAGGGGAAAGTTAAACCCTATTACGCATCGATTCAGTTTCAGGGTTTTTTTCTTCCCACCATATTCTCTTTTTTCTATACAAAAAGAAATTTCGTTTAAAACAAGATTCGCCTGAAGATTGTAATATCATCATCTGTGTTTCTTCTGTGTTACTGTTTTCATGGTGGTTGGTTGTCCAGCTAACTTGATGTGTGTCATCATGTTTAAATGAAATGAAATGGACTTCAACTGCTTATTGTCCTGGACCACCCAGACTTATGCGGCATAAAGTGTACTTTGGGATCGGGTAAATTTTGCCCTGACAATTTTTTACTATCAATATATTAATTTCTAACTGATGGAGAATCTTTGGTATATGCGGCAGCTCGAAATAGAAAGACGCGACACATTTCCTTGTCTCACATCGTCCTGCATTACGGACCAGGGGAATTTGCTCGCGATCGGTCAGCGTGGAGACCGACCCCTAGATCTCTTGTTAAATGTGCTTACGCCTGATTCACCAAACTACCTGACGAATCAATCATCTGCCTGTTTGGCTAATGTATTGTGTAGTTTATCGGGTAGTCTATCGGTGAACGTAGACAGAACTTTGGCTCAGTATTGTATTGATGAGATATTCCCCATCATTCCGTTCCATTCCTATAGAGTTTGCTTCTCCAGTATTGATGCTAATTGACAACACTATAATCAGCACATATGCTTCAACAATAGTTACTAATTAACACTGAACTGTGTACTGAATAGTGCCAGAATGGTGTAGAAACGTATCAAGTTATAATAAATCCAAATCAATGCAAAAACATGAATGATGTTTAGCGTCTTACTTCTCTGCATGAACTAGACGTACGCGTTTTCGCTTATTCTCCTTAGAATTCCAACCGAACTTCATTTATTTTATCTTCCCAAAGAACCTGTCCAAAGCTAACGCCCTTCTGTTTACATTCAATAACTTTTTTGACAATGTGTGATCTTGGTGTTGATCAGTTTTCAATGTGACCAGAAGCTGAATAGCAAAACTGATTCAGATTCAGTTGGATATCCTATAGTCAGATGTCCCTAAGATTTAGCCAGATTTAAGTCAGGCACACAGAAATCGTAGCCGTGTGCTTTGTATACTAGACTCGTGATTAGACAAGCCTATTTGATTTTTCAAACCTTGTCAAGTGTAATGCCAGTTTGGAAGGTGCGTCTAGCTAAAGACCCCTACGCGCAAGCGAATTATGGAAATAAAATTAAACCATATGTTGAAATGATCTAGTTTGTGTTGAGTGGACGTTAAACCACATTTCTCCCTCTGCCATTGACGGCTTAGCCGTAGCCCCCCTTAACGACGAAGACCGGGTTTGAAAAATCCCGAATGTTCGTGTCTGCTCTTTCTAACATCCTAATATCACTTCCTTTTATTTAAGAAATTCACACAATCTTCAATATATATACATCCGCCATTTCTATTTGGTCCTGCTTGATGCTCGAAGTTACAGAGTACACTGTAGTACTCAACTAGGATAGAATACACATTTTTAATATTATTTTAAAAGATTTATTTTGATTTCGTTTGTAAAAAAAGATAACAATAACAAATTCTTATAATACAACAACATACAAACATAATAAATCAACAAGAATTGTAAGTTAATGCTGGAATAATATTAACTAGGGGTAGGAAAAGATTGGCTGACATGGTATCTAGGTAGTGTTTATTTTGGCAAGAGATTGGGACGAGCTTAATCTGTGAAAAATATCAGTCTTTCGTCTTTCATTCTTTTCGTTTTATTCCATTCTTTCATTACTGAAAAATATAAGTATGATTGAGTTAGAATTTGTTTAAATATCGACAGATTAAAACAAAATCATTTTATATGAAATCTTTTAAAATTGATTTTAAAAAGAAACCGGTTGATTACCTCGCATTTCTAATCATCAAATGCACGTGTTATTCACACTTTCTACTTTCATTTTTATTCAAATGTTAAAATAAAATCAAAATCTTGCATTGTGTGAGGCATACCTTGATACAAGTAGCGTACTGATTTGCTCACACTGGCTGGATGAGATCACCATCTTCTGTATCTTCAGGTAACTGGACCATTGGAATATATGACTGGACCATTAGAACACATGAATGGACCATTGAAATATATGGTTGGACCATTGGAATACATTATTTGTCAATCAGAATATATGTCATTCATTGGAATAGAGATCTGGGCCATTGGAATACAACACTTGACCATCGGAATATATGGTTTATCAATCAGAATACCACAAATTGTTCATCGGAATTCACGATTTCTTGTCAGAATTCACCACCAGTAATCAATAGGTATAGCTCTGACCATTTGTCCACACATATTTATTTAAAAGTTTCACACTTGAATGTCTTTATAAATAGTTTTTTTATGCAATGTTATTAATTATTATATTTCTTTTGTATTAAAGTATTTATTTTAAAATTCACAATAATATCTTAATATATCACAGCTGGAAGGATGGTCATCGTGGAACCTTTTATTAGACCTGAAAATACAAATAAAAGTATTATTTATATACTATACATCAATAAAGTGTAAATTTGACTAAGATATTAGATGATAAGATCTAAAGATAATGTTTCTACTCAGTTATAACGGTACTTTCCATACGTAGATTCTACCTTGTAGTGAATAAATCATACTACCTATCCATGGAAATCGCATTGAATTTTGCTTGCTTGGTATTGTTATTTGAAAACACGATCCTCTGTCCTATATAATAAGTACGAAATGTATGTTTGCCTTTAAAGGGCATTTATATACGTACCTTTACAGTATGTAGATCCAAATCACTGTCCCCATGCCCACTATCGCTAGCAGTATGATCTGCAGAAACGTCACTCCATACATCTATATCGTTCATTTTCTACAAAATCAAATAAAACAAATCAATAAATGTACTTAAATTGATTTCTTATTCAAATGTTAACCTGTAACTGATTCACCTTAATTAAAAACAATCAGAACAGATTAGAAGGTCGTCGAAGGCATGCTCTCCTTTGGCCGTGGATATTGATCGCCAAAGAATGTTTCTTCAGGTTAAGCTCATGAAATGAAATGTATATAGAGTTTTTGATCAAACGCTTTTCTTTGAATAATTAATTTATACACAATTATACGCGTAACGAAGTAATAATTAATTCATTATCATGAAATCCAAGAAACAAGCTAGTTGTCTGAATAACAGGCGTTATACATATTATTATATTCCTGTTTAATTGTGATATATTCGTCGGGGAATTCGAGTGAAACCACGTCAGTTCATCAAGATGCGTCATTTGTATATTGCCTTTATTAAGCATATCTTTATTGATGCTTTCTACAATATGAAAATTTTTTTTTATCATATAGCTTTCTACAATATGATAATTTATTTTTTTATCATATATCTATTATTTCAAAATACTAAAGTTAGGGTCGCTTGATTGCAAATATATCCAATAATCGAGTTAAACTGCTCGATGGTCGCAAAACCCATAACATTACACAATCTATCCCCAGATATTCAAATCAGAAATGTTTAACTACTAATCGATGTGCACAATGACGTTATAAAAATGGCGTTCTTACCTCCTCTCTGTCACCCAGTTTTAATATTCTGACTAACGCTTGGTGGTTCTGTAAAGCTGCTATATTACTGATCTCATCGGCAAATGACACATGTTGTTGATGTTCTTCATTAAACGCCTACAAATAAAAATAATCAATAAATGTATATCATACTTATATATTATGATTAATATTTAAAGCGAATGTTACCATAGACTTGAATGAGTTTTCCTGGGCAGCGTAATAAACATGTTCAAAGCGTGTTTATTTCTTAAAACTTGTCGTCAGGATTCCTAAATTCCTCGATTTAATATAATTCAAAGAAGTTTAATTGTTACTTTTGAAACGAGTTTATGTTAATATTTATCTGAAATTCCACTAAAATTGGTCGCTTTTGGTAATACATGTAGTAATCATGGTACATTAGTGCTTTAAGATAAATATTCATTAGAGCATAATCATGTCGCAAATCTATATTATAATATAAACGGATGTATATATATCTATATACAAGCTAATTATATTTACTGTTTTATTGATAAAAATCTCATTTAAATATCATCATATATAATATAGGTCAGAGCAGATTATTGTGTTGTTGCTCTTAATAAAAAATTTAAAAAAACGACACCAACTTATATACAATATTCAAAGGAGATACAATATTCACATACCCCCCCCCCCCACACACACACACACACACACACCACCACCACCACCATCTTCTTCACCGCCCGATTCCCCAATAACAAAAAAGTCACTGCCTTCGTTAACAATTAAAACATGTTTTCTCACCAGAAACAGTTAATCATATTTAATTACTGGATTTCTATCTAACCTATATTTCATGTTCTTTTTGTATTAGCATGGCATTAACTAATTAATAATTTAAGGTCACAAGTAATCATAAATACCACGGTGATCAAATGTAATAATCGTTAGAAACCACCGTGTTCTCAAGAAAATATTATAAAAGGCCAGGTTAATTGAAATATAATTCAACTCATGGGTTGTATGTAACTTGAACCAAATATAGGTGGTATTTAAGTAATTCGCCATAAAAGACAAAACCTATGGAATATTAGTATTTAATTTAATAATAGGAGCAACCTTTCACCAATGGTCCTCTTGTGGTTGTTAAGCTAAATGAATCAATATGGTGATTGATAACCACAACGTAATCAGTGTTAGAACGATGCTCCTATTAAATCAGTAATTGTATTTCAAAGAGGTTTTGTGGTTTATCCAATTACAACTACTTTAGTTATAACAAAGGATACGGAAATTAAATATTTTCTGTCTCTGTCGAGAGATTACTATCTGATGTAGGACTAATAAACCCGGATGTTAAATTCCACAGTTATGTTTGATTAAATTGACATGTACCTCAAAGATACTTTATCAGAATTGCGATTAAAACTTTATCAATAATTACCTTATTTGTATAGCCCTTAGATGTCTCTTTGTTGGCCTTTCTAGGCCTATTTTTATTAACTTGAGCATATAAACTTTCTATATTTTCACTTTCAGTGACGAATTTTACTGATTTTTTCGTCGTTTTATCTTCTGGGAAATTATTTGACACTGGTACAACAGTATTATCAACTTGTGGTTTTTCGTACCAGTCTTCTTGTGCCTCTGGTTTTGATTCTAGGCATTGTTTCTTTTTATTGTCTATCCGACGAATTAAACACACAGTTACTATCACTGCAATTGCTAACACTAAGGTGACACAAATGAGCACAACAACAATGGCCACATTAGTGCTGTGGTTGTTACCTCCGACTACGGGCAAGGCATCTCCACGAACCACTTGGATTTCCATAGATGCTCGAGTCGACAGTTGAACTTGGCCATTGTCGTGGACCTCGATATTGATGACATATGATTGAATGTCTTTTGCATCCATATCTCGACTTAAGGTTATTGTTCCTGATTCCACATTAATTGTAAAGAGGTTGGTGTCATTGACAACGCTAATGGAATATGATAAACGTCTATTGTCACCACTGTCAATGTCATATGCTTGAATTTGAGCAATTTCAGCACCAAGTCCCATAGTATGTGGTACATTTATGGAATTATTGTTCTCGGCAGGGAAATATATAACTGGGATATTATCATTAATATCCATTATTATTATGGTAAGAATAGCTGTTGAATTAAGAGAAGGTGTTCCGCGATCTTTGGCATAAATCTTAAAAGAATACTGTGGTTGTTTTTCGAAATCGACTTCATCTGTGCTTACAACGGTGCCGTTAGTTAATACTGTAAATGGAACGTTATGATCAACAGAGGAATAATCCAAAGCGTATGTTACATCAGCATTCATTCCGATATCGGCATCGGTAGCCGTTAGAAAACCGATGTAAGATCCGATTCGGGCGTCTTCAGCCACATGGAAGACGTAACTTTTGGCAGATAATTCGGGGGCGTTGTCATTAACATCGTCGATGTTAATTTTAACGATAGTTGTTCCTGACAATGGAATCTTTCCGTTATCGACAGCTTTCACTTGGATCACAAATTTAGGTATCGATTCCCGATCGATACTGGTTATGGCCTTTATTTCCCCCGATGTAGAATTAATTGTGAAGTAATCTGTTCCATTGATTAGCTGATAGGTCAGTTGTGCGTTTTCATTAGTGTCGTTATCATAAGCCCGAACCTTTCCAACAAACTGATCGATTTTGTTTTTTTCTTTGATGTTAAAGAAATAGGTTTCCTGTGGGAATTGGGGAGAATTGTCGTTCTCATCAAGAATTCGAACTTGAAAGTCTGATCTGGTGGTCAGTGGTGGGGAGCCCGAATCAGTACATGTTACGGTCACATTATGGATGGGGGTCTCTTCACGATTGAACGGCTTTGCAACGATCACTTTATATTCCAGTACGTTCATTTCTTGAATACTAAAATAATTGTTGCGTATGGCGCAATCCACAAGTCCGTTATTACCGGAGTCTGTTTCTTTGACTGTAACCAACGCCACGACACGACCTATGATGGAAGATTCTGGTACAGTAGACGACCCTCCTTGACTAAACAACAGTTGGACTTTAATTTCTGGTGGATCGTTATTAGTGTCAATTATTTTAATAACGACTTCAGATTCACTAGTGAGACGTGGGCTACCGTTATCCTTTGCGATGACTTGGAAAATGAAAGTCGAGCCACCGGCGCCATCCAAGGAACTCTTCGTACTAATGACACCGGTCTCGGGATTAAGCTTAAAATAGGTTGACACAGGAGTTGGAACAGAAGACGCAAAATGATATGTTATCTTGCTGTTTTCTCCTTTATCCAAATCAGACGCTTCAAGTTTTAATATACTAGAATCTAGGCCAACGGTCTCGGTTAAAGTGGCGTCGAAAGTGAATCGTTGAAAAACTGGCTTATTATCGTTTTCATCTGTTACTAGGACAACGACGGTGAGGTTGGTGCTTTGGGCAGGGTCACCACCGTCAAAGGCGGTCACTGCTAATTTATATTGTTCTTTTTGCTCTCTGTCTAAATCAGATTTAAGCTGTATACTTAAAGCTGTCACTGTTGATCCGGTTCGCGTCTCCAAAAGTTCAAACACGCCACCATCTTCTTGACTAAGTTCATACCTGCTTATGCGATTTATTGGGGTTGCGTCCGCGTCCGATGCAATCGGAACGCGAATCGTTGATCCCACGGCAGCCGTTTCCGAAATTTCAATTTGCAACATGGATTGGGGGAACTGTGGGGGATTGTCATTAGCGTCATCGATATAAAGAAGCACCTTGATTTTACGGAAGACGGTACTGAGAAACGATTGAGCAGCTACGTCCAAGTCAATAACGCACGTAACAGCTTGACCACATAATCCTTCCCTGTCCACTTTCGTTGACGTGAACAGATCACCACTATTTTCATCTAAGTTGAACAAACCAACTATTTTAGCATCTGTAGTCACCATTGTATAACGTAAGGCCGGGATTTCATCTATGCCAACCACATCGGAGAGATTAGCTGATGACGCAATGTTGCCCAAGAGCCTTGGTGATTCATCTTCGCTAATGGTGTATGTAATAGTCTGTCCGTACGACACTGACAGTAATAATACCATTAGATAAATAACTATTAAATCCATTGTCATCTTTACGTCTTCTATATACCCCGCTTTGCTGTTTCAGTCATCTGGCTACCTAAAAATATAAAGAAATAAAATTGAAATGAATTTCAAATGTTACTTTTTATGAATGTAATATCTGATTCTTTTCCAGATATTACGAAGAAAGCTAAACTCAAATGCATTTAGATGTTCGTGTACAATATTCGTACATGGGCAGGCTTTGGTTCTCCTGGATCTTGTGTGCAATACCACTATTGTGGAAGCAGGTGTTAAACAACCAATACACACACTATTATTAAGTGTTGGGGGAACTTGTAAAAAAGATTGGATTTACAACACTTTTAAAACTAGTATTCACGTATAGAACCTTGTTGCCTTTCAAATGTAACACCCACGAATGACATGTAGGTATAAGTCCCCACACTTCCTCTGGGAAACTGAATCTACGGAAGGATGATTTCCATCTAAATCGAAGTAAAAGCCATAAAACATGAACAATAATTGTGCATTCATTCTTTCCAATGAATCACTTGAACGGGAAATAATGAACTGTTAGTAGACAGTCCGTCAGTCACGTTCAAATGAAATACAAATTATATCCATTATTACTTAACCTCGTGATCCGAGCATTTTGACACTCCAATACAAGACCACCTAAGGACTTGACTTAGTCAATATTTCCATAATTCATACATTATTCATGGAATGAAAAGACGGCAATAAGATCACTCACTCTGATAAAAACGTCCTCGATAATCAAATGGCTTGTTCTCACATACATCAAAATATCGCTGTTTACTGAGCACTTACATATCTCCGATACGAACGACTAACTAGTCACAACTGAATGGCGACATCGTCAATAATGGCCTATACCTGACTCGATCTAAGCCACGCCTCCCTTCACACTTACTGGTCAATTCGTGCTGTCCAACAATACCTGGATAAAATAGCTACCATATCTTAGTACAGACGGCGCACATCTTAGGTCAAAAGTAAAGAAAAGTTATTGGAAGAATCAAGCGAAATATTTACAACTCGGTTTGTTATGACAATTAGAGAACTTCTTTGATTCAACATCACGTACAGCTACCACATCATGTCTAACACAGAACAAAGCTTCTACCTTTTTATCAGACCTTTAAAAGGAATTGAACTTTCAAATATGCCCCTTTTAGCACACCAGTGTCTTGCAGAATATGTTAAATATTTGGGTACATCATATTAAATTAATAGTTTTTGTATGCATGTCAATTGAATCACAATAAAATCTTCACACCCTCCAGCGAAAACACACTTTAATAATATTTTAAATAAAGACGTTTTGTGTTTTTGCATGAGTCACGCAACAAAATTATAACGATTATTAATAATTTTATTTTTATTTTTTGTGATTTCTGGCAATTGTGATCATATTAAACAATGGCTATTCAGATATATTTACAAATAGCAATGAATTAAATTCGGCGACTGTCACCATTAAACCATTAAACTAATAAATATGGATATTATTATAAAGAGAACCAAAAATCAAAAAAGATCAAATTCAATTAAGCAAAACACAATGCACAGATGACAAAAACGATCTACAGTAACCTATCAAATCCAATCCCCCGCCCCACCTCCAATAATGCTGTAATCATTTTAAAATCTTGTCAATTTAGACTGTTTCTTTATAATTAATACTGATTAAAGGAAATTCCATAATTTGTCCTTTAAATGCAAATTTAGCATTTTAGTTTAGTTTTTATTGTAACACAAAAATCTAGGATTAAACGTTGCACAAATATCAATCACTTACAGAGAAGCCCGACCCCCACGCACACCAAACCACCCATCCGACCCCCTGTTGCCATTCCTGTGAACTTCTTTTTAGCCCTTCCTGTCAATATCTGTTTTATAAGTCTAGCCAAACCAAATCAAAACGCATAAAATCTTTAGAAAAATAGTTAATCATTCCTTACTTTAAAATTGAAATTATTTCTCATGAGTGAAAGTATTTGAATAACAGGCACATACCACGATATTCGTACAAACCAGATGAATCAAGTATAACTTGTCATCCTATTCAATATTTACTCATTAAACTTAGCCACCTCGAAATAGCTGTTTTATAAAAACCATCTATTTGTACATCTATTACGATTCTCGATGCTAAATGTGTTTTGTGTTTAAAAGTCAACAATGTTTAACATTAACTAAACATGTTAGATTGAGGATGTACCATGTACTAACAATCAAACAAATTGCGAATAATCCGAAGTGCAAAACAAGATTTATTTTTTAAATAAAGACTAAATTAAAGAATTGTCTAAATTATACTGATCTGGAGCAACACAGTTCATGTAAATAAGAAATAATGAATAATTCAAGTTATTCCAAATGTTGAACTATGAGAAATGACGGATTGAATGTAAATCAGGTATATGTATCTTCGAGTGTAATGTTGTATTCCATGTCACGAATGTCGCACTCGGTTCTATTTATTATCAATATGTTCAAATCTTTTATTTTAATATACAGAGCAGCATACTTTTTCTCTAGGTATTTATCCATTGGGGCTTCAAGTAAATATACCTGTGTCTAATCTATAGCAATCAAAAATATCTAATTGATACATTATCATCAGTCAAACATATCAAATTTATAGCAACTGTGATTCAAAGAGTTAAATACGATTACAATTAGGTGGTCGGCAAAATAATAACTTATACGTCCCAGTGAATAGCTATAAATGAGGTATGATAATAAATATATTTTTCTCGCGTATTTTGGTGTTACATACAAAGCTTTGAATACATTTATGTGGCGTTAAATAAGTTTAGTTTCTCTGCTTGATTTAAGATGTAGAAATGAACTTTAGCCAGTCTTTGGTTTATCATCTATTTCTCCATCCTTTGATATACCCTTTAGCTTATCTTACTCTAGTTATTGGGAGATTTTTCATGAATACATTTATTCAGCGGTTAATGTTCTTGTTGATCTGCGTGAGTTCTTTTGAGGTTTTACTCAGCTGCAGTATTTATAATATATCTAATTTGAGATATTCATTACATACTGATATTCAATGAAATTATATAGACTTAATAGATTTTATTCACTATGCTTCATTTGCCATGTATACAGGTTATATATGGACTTCGCTTGGTAAGTGAGCCTTGTTTAACCCCATACTTGATGCGATACAATGTAATACATTCATATTAAGTTTGAGGATATCTGCTTCGTTCCAGATGTAGAAATAGATAATAAAATGTCAAGTTAAGAATTCTAAGTGTTCGGTTTATCAAACCCTTCATCTTTTATCACTTCTATCAAATATAGTCAGGTTAATCCAGGGATTAATTCTATCTAACGTACATTTATTGATAACATCACAGCAATACAATAATCTCAGGTATGCTAAACTAGTATAACTATTTTGATATTAAAATATAAAAGGTATACCATACCGCTTTGAGCAACACTGCCCTCGTATACATTTAATAGCAATTGGGACCTCGATTTTCATCGATATAAATTAAGTTATTTGGGCAATGGTGATAGCGGCAAGGAGTATTCCGAAAGTAATGTAAAGCATCCGTCAATTTTAATAAATTTGGGAAGACTGCTTTTAGTTTTCCATGGTATGCAAATCCATTATTTAGCTTTTAGTTGGGAATAAAATGTCCTGGGTTTACACGGGTATACCTTTTATAGATGTTTAGATATTGTCTATATATTTGTCCGACGTGTCACCTTACTAGTGCCAACGCCTTTCACTGGATCAGGAATAGGATAATATGTAAAGAGATGTTCTCTCGAAATTGTAAACGATTACTAACAACAGTCTCTTAAATCTGATACGATTAAACTTCTGGACATATGTTCTGGTTAGAGCATTATAAGACAGTTGGGTAAAGCAATTACTATGACAAGACTGTCTCGTCGCTGTCAAGACAGGTAATCATTACCAATATGTTTTTGGGTCCTTTAAAATAAATGTAGATATGGCTATATGCCAGTCTGTCGGTTACATCTCCATTAATAAAAACAACCTTAATGTCCATTAATAAAATGAAAAAAAAACATCAAAAACAAAGAAACATTCTTCGAAAGATGCGTAACATAGAAAATGTATCTACGAATATAAGTTTTAGGTTAGGAAAATATGTTTTAATTCAATTTCAGGTTTTCCCAAGCTGGTGTTAAAAATGTTATAGTGTCACTTCTCTAAAAGTCAGTGCCCTGCGATTTTAACGAGCGCCTATTGATGGCATGATATAATGTCGGCAAAACATTAAGACATCCCATTCACGATAATACCAAGAGTAAATATTGTCATTAAGAATGAAAACACACATATTGCATCTTAATAAGAGGAATAAAGACTCAAGAATCCTGAATTTTCACATGAACTAGAGATTACGTGTTGTAAATACCTCCGGTAATATTGTTTCTCCCTACCGCCCCTATTTCTTTTATCTCAGTCGGTGCCACCACTGTTTCTTTGCCAAAACGACAATCGTTACGTCTTGATGAAAGGTAATCAGAGGAACAAGGGTCCTAATCTTATTACTAAAAGCCACGTCTTTATTCAATCCATTATATCAGTGATTCAACTACTAGTTTGTATTTAGCACGAAGAAAAACAATAGCGAGGTACCTAAGGAGCCTAACACGGTGTCGCATTGTTCCGCGATAAATTGTGGTGGTCCTCGAACAATACGGTGTTAATCTCTGTCTCTCTGAAGTAGATTCCCGACTGTTGCACGATAAATGTGAGGGGTACTCTTGACCTAACATCTTCAAAATATTGGTGTCTTATCTTAAAACACTATTAACTAGAAGGAATTTCATTGAATTTTATAAATCTTGCGGATGTCACCCTCAAATGTTTATGCGTGGATCTTAGTGTCAAACTGACCGTTTAAATAAAATGCTATTTTTGTTTTCTTTATTCCTTTGTTTGCATGTTCCATTTACAAAACCATTCACACTTTTACTCAAACTATTCAAATTTTAAAGGGAGGGTGGAAGCAACGATCGTGATTATGCAGGCTCGCATACCCTTACCTTATCATCGACATTATCCGCTAATCGTATGTCTAATTTTATTACCTCCCGTTTATTATCTCATAATGCACATACATGTATCTAAATCATAATATATTCGACACAACCCACTGATTAATTAAAACATTTTAGGGGGTGGTTACAGTTTCGTAATTTAATGATTCGTTATGTATATATTTATTCAATAAATATTTCCAGGAAATACAATATATTTTGAACATATACTTTTTTTTAACAGAACACACCCTTAAATTCCTCATCTTTTTTATCATGTATTCGCAAAACTAACGAAAAATAAAGATATAAAGACTTAAAGGGTTGTCATAAATGAAACTTCTTCGAGACTTAAACGTGGTACTTTGAACCTCTTAAAACGAAAATGTTCCCATCAGCGGGTATCTAACCGCTGCAAGGATAAGCAGGGCTTAATCAGCTTTAACAATCAAACCCCATTCTTAA
The DNA here is from genome assembly GCA_036850965.1 of Patella caerulea. Lineage (NCBI taxonomy): Eukaryota > Metazoa > Mollusca > Gastropoda > Patellidae > Patella > Patella caerulea. The sequence goes on from JAZGQO010000011.1 coordinate 24,882,119, forward strand.
TCTTATAGACCTCGTGACTAATCGTTGATGGTAAACTATTAATCCCAACCTACTGTCTCTCTATTGCAATTACAACGCCTCTTAATTTAATCCAATTACCCACCCTCTTGACCCTCATAGATTAATGTATTGTGGGGAAGTTTGTATTGATAAGTTAAAACAATGGAATAACAACACTTAAAACAATGGTGTCTGGCTTCATTGTCGTTTTTGATATCCATTGTTTTTCCTATTGTCTGTCTTTTACTTATTTTGATTGAGGTTTGTATAACGCATCTCTATTACCGAGCTTATTACAGTAGTATAAATCTTGAGGATTAAACAGCTCCTATACAAGTCTAGCGTGAGAACGTGGTTACGGTTTAAGAAATATGGGAACTAAACGAGTGACTATCCAGAATGTGTTCGGTGAACACAGCTCTAGCTAATTCATCCTACTTTAAATTGTACATAATATATTACACTGTCTACCCACAAGGAATTAAATTAATATAAACGTCTTGAAAAACAAACCACTGTAAAATATCCCCGAACTAATTACTGTTAGTAGTGTTAGTCCAATAAGTTTAATGGAAGATCGACTGAAGGCAAGACCAACGGACTTTTGGTTCATGCAGCCGTTCGAAATTTTAAATCGAAACTCATTACTTGGTTTCTTTGAGTTGTAAAAAACATTGTGTATGCTAACGTCAACGTAATGATAATGTTCATTTACCGAAAAAATTTGGTCTTACTGAAGATGTTATCGCGTGATACAAAATGCAAATGTGTTTATTAAGTTTAAGAAACTAATTATACGACCATCTGTGTTATTTTTAACGTTTTAGGCAAAAACGGTGAGTGCTACCAGGGGTTATTCCTCGAATTGCATCGATAACATTCACAAACGAATAATTTCATTGGGTAACACGTTTTATTCTGGACCACGAGTGGTTACATAACGTTGTCACTGATTCAATTATTGATTTCGTAACCATGTCAACTCGTCTTCCCTCGCCATTGTGTTAAAAATTCGGGGTCTTTATATTTTAGACAAGTGCTAGGTGAGAAGTGTATTTTTCTAGTTACGTGATTAACAATACATTTAACACCGTTTCTACAATTCTAAATCAACATCCTTTCCGCTTGTATAATATGTAGGAGGACCTGGATCTTACTGACACCCCGCTTTCTATACAATCCTCACCAAACTGACATCAGTCAATACAATTCTAACTTAATCCATTCGTGAAACGACTTCTTCGTTAATAAAACAAAAATAACAGCGATGGTAGCTGTTTTTAACTATCCTATTTTTAAAACAGAAACAAAAAAACTATACGCCAATGAATCTGTTTCTCACAGTACAGACCTTCGCATGCTGACACGATGAAACTGGTTTTAGAGTGCTTGAAATTGTGCGAATATTTAATAAAGTTTGCAAATGACATCGATCTTGTTCAAATTGTTTTGATGTTTGACGATCTAGCCAAAGTAAGATTGCAAACGATGAATGCCAAAGTCTATGTTGAAACCTAATTAACATAGCGAATATCAGAGGCAACCAGACCAAATATCTAAGACCAATAGACTTGAAAAACACATATTATACAGAGCCCAGAAGTAACCACCACTTAATTCCAGATTATGTGCTAAAAACAAGAAATTATATTAACATACAATGAGCCTCAAACATTCCACTTTAACGTAACACTTTCGGTGCTTTGAAGTTTTTCATTGGGGATGTAATTACCCGCCGACGTCTAAGTCCTAATTTTATAATTATTACATACTGCTAATTTTAGAGGCAATTATATCATTAACTAACACCCTAACATACCGATGAAACAGCACCCTTGAGACCAATTTGGAAATTCCCTAATTTGCACGTTTTCAGATATTTGAGACATTATATATACCAGACTCACGATAGTTATAGAAATTTCAAATTCATTTTTTTGAAAAGAAATTTGAAATCATTTGCATAAGATTTTGATCCATTACACAATTTTACAAATCAAATATAAATTGTCGTATAAAGTATTAGAATTATCAACAACTAGATCTTATAAACTACCCAATTTGCAATTTAGATTGTGGTCAAAAATAAGTACAAATAGCCGGTTTACGGTCAGTTTCTTTCTATTACTAGACTTGTCACCAACCTCATCTTTCAAATACCCCATAAAAACTCCTAATTTGACCAATATGGCCATTTTCTTAAACTATTAAGACTCCTAAAATACCCTTGATATGTTTTACGTAGTTGACCATATTCATAGAGACTCAACACGGGTGACAGAAAGAAAAATCCCTGTTAATACCTTCCAATATTTTAGATTCATATCAAAGATGGCGACACCCTTATGGAGAATCCACCCAGTATCAGATCGTTACATTTAACGGGTGGTTCGTTTTTCTTTACCGAACACCTGATCGGAGCGATAAGTAAATGTATATATAAGACAACCTACTTCATGTTGTGAAGAAACCCTAGTGTCGACTGTGTGCTTATTTTACAACATAAATTCTTTAAATTTGACAGCCACACAAAGACAGTCGTGTTTTGATATAGTCATAGCTTAACCTTCTATATTGGCTAAATCGTATTTATCATGTCGTAGACATTATATATGGCTAATGATTTCACCTTTGGTGTGGGGAGGGCGCGGGATACTACATGGTCAAAAATGAAACCAAATAGTGATTAACTTTACAGCACCAACTGGGCTATTGAAGACAGCGATTTCTGTCAGCCAGTCAAGCAATTAACATTCGTGGCTACATACACGATCTGTACTAAAACAAGCTTTATTAGCAATGCAAACTCCTCGAATAAGAAATGGTATCAGGTGTTCTAGAAACAGTATGTATACATTGTTTCGTGTATTGCATATACCAATATTCATAGCTGAATGAAAGACTAAATTGTGTTTAAAGCAAATAACATAATTAAAACAAAGACCTGTGTGGAACTACAGACAAAACTATTATTTATTTTGAATAGCAGTGCAGATTTTAAACCGAAAAACTAAATGGTTTATGTACATAATTATCTTATCAATTTTCTTTTTAAAAAAATAACTGAAACTGAAAAATGACGATGGTTTTGAATAACGGTACAGATTCTAAACCATATTTCACCATGAACATATATATTTCAGTAAACAGCAATTTCTTTGTTTTTGGTATTGTAATCACCCCAACTCAGTCATGAAATAATATGAATTGAAATAAAATGCAAGTTTAGCGTCCTGTTGTTTCTGTACTAATAATGGCGGAACTAGCATCCCAGGAGCTTGATGGGAAATTATAATATACTGACTGACAATAGTGTCTTTGCTTTGAAACTTTATGTAAATTTTAACCTTTAAAGTAACTTGACACTTCCTTATAAAATAATGGAAGGAGAATCCATTATCATTATTGCCTCACTGATTAAGGGGGAAGTCGAATCAGGCACATGGCAGAAAGTCAATCCCGTACAATTAACCCATGCATGCATTAACGTTTTCCTTGTAAAGATAGAAGCGGTAATGATTAACCATTATATTTTTGACATGTAGGTAAATAATAGTATGTATACACGGGGACCACCCTCCCTTAATGTCACATTTAAAAGACTACGATACACCCTCAGATAACCAAATGTTACGTGAAATAGCCCGGGGATATTTAGATGTCATTTTCAAGGACATCTGTCCATCAGTGCATCACGTTAAAACCTTTGATATATATGTATTTATCTTTATTTGTTTATAATATACACACAGTAGTGACACCTATACGTGTACAGGTACATTTTATCAATATTAATGATTTTTACAGGTAGCCACATTGTGCCTGTCAATCAAACAGCTATTTCCATAAATCCACAAGATTATTTGCATATGTAACGACAGTCGGAATATCCACAGCACCGGTGGGACGACATGCATGTGTGTATGGAAATTCATCCGGTTTTAGTTGTCCCTTAATCGAAATTATAAAAAGTGTAAAATTTGATGATTTCTCCTTCATTTCGTCATAGAATAGGCGTTCGGATAGGACGTACAAGATTCCATGGCAGTTGGAATTGAATATAAGAGTAGGCCGTAGCGTCGCCGTCCGGGCAAAATTTCCTTCATCGCAAACTGTGTGCTGCATACCCGTCTTCATTAGCCCAGTCAGATTCAAGCAGTAGGTAATTCGTCATAACGATTATAGGTAATTGCTAATATTATTTATTGCAAGATATTAAACTATAGCCGTTCGTGAATGTACGATTTACATGCCGCGAATCTAACTATAATTAATTATAATGATTTCCACTAAAATGTTCCATCAATCGATAGTTTGTCTATAAAGTTATCATATAAAAAAATATCAACACGCTGTTTTGATTCTTATTTAAAAAATGTTCACTATAGTAGCCACTAACAATTATCATGTCATCTATACATCGCGATATTATTAGATAAAACATGTTTTTATTTTATAAATTATGTAGGTACATGGAAAGAATAATGAAATCGTTGAATACTTGCAACACATAACAATCAACACAGGGGGTTACTGAGTCTGTATTACACAGAGCATTATTACTTATGCTTTAAGAAAATTAGTCATGTATCAAATAATTACTTGTTGATTATAATGATATGTAACAGCACGACAATGAATATATTGTGAATAATGAACAGGTAAATTTAACAGGTGCGCCATTTGGTAAAGGTACATTAAGCGAATCAACTGAGCAAAACGGTTTGTGAATACCTTTACACATAATGTCTTGATTTTTAAAAAGTCACAGTCGTTAAATGTTCCCCATATCAATGTGAAATTGTTATACTTATGAAAGTTGCTTAAGTTCGATGTATCTGATTAAGATAAGAACTAAGATCCATAAATGAAAGTGATAACATACAATGGATTTTTATAAACTTTAGTTAACAGAAAGCAACAAAACACGTGCTAAATTTGATATCGAAAATGATAATAATATAAAGAAATGAAACCATGAAGAAAGTAACCATACCAACTAGAAATAGATGAAAAGATGAATAACGTTTGAGGGAGAAAGACAATTGGACCATATTTCAAAGCGTCACAAGAAGGTTGTTTTTATTAAAAACATGTTGATCTAGATACTGATTTCAAAGCAAAATCCTGAAAATCGACAAATTTTTTAAATTATGACAAAAATGTATGTGTCAGACGATATACGAAACTGATTTTTAAAAGATAAAACCATTAAGCCATTGTATTAAAGAGACAGGATGGTACGGTGAGTCGGTGTATAATGAGTACAATCCGGTAATTATATGAACTGAATCATACCTTCCTAGAACATAAACTATTTTACAACGATATTTTAACTTTGTCAATGTTTATTTTTAAAACTTAAATAGTCAGTCGCATTCAATAGTGATGTCACTGACGATGAAAACCCTTCTTTGAACAACATTGATACAACTAAAATACTATAGTGTTCGTCTCAAGTTAAAGTATATCTTTATCGTTATGTGTTTCTTGTAGATATACCCTGCAGATTTATCACTTTTCGACATATCGAGCGAGAGAGAAAGAGAGAACTATTTTGGAACTAACATCTTGATTCAATAATTAGTTTCGAGCGGTTCGAGGAATTAAAGTAGCTCTCAGAGACAACAAGCTATGTTTGGCATCGACCCTTCTTTTTGTCGCGTACCAACGTAGTTATTGGTGCCATAACACTTGTATATGCGACAGACCATTTGATCCATATCACACGTACTGGACATCATCCCCAACATCCACTCAAAAACAGTAAAAGTTGTAGGCCAATAGTAAACTGATTAACACTATGGGGCTAAAATGTTTCATAAATTATTATATATCAATAAATAAAATGTGTGCTGATTGGATACAGGTGGGTCAACAGGCATGTAATGGCTGACTTGTTCTATTCAATTAACTATATAAATAAATAATACTTAAATATATCAATACATTCTTACAGTCAATTATAGTAATTAATTAGAAATAGACCTTATCTATATTATACTTTATAGGGTTCTTCGTTCGTTCGTTCCTTATGGTGTAACCTTCGCTTCCACCTAGAGTGGTATCGCAGACAACTATGATTCTTGAAAACTAAGTACATGTATAGTTATAGCTAAAACACCAACAGTGTAAATATCAAATTGTAGAAATCTATGTTGTGACGACATGATTTGACTTTCTAGAACATACGATGCCACTTCTCATTTATTTGGGACGCCAATGCTGCCCAGTGGCTTTAATACTAGGGTTAATATACACCACAAATCACTGGCATTAACGTAATTTAACACTAAAACTAAAATCAAAGTACTGTAAAAGCCACATTAACATTAACGTTCTTTAAAACTCCACCGTACTTTATAACTAACATTAACGTACTTTAAACAAACATAATCATTCTGTTATTCCGTTATATCAAACCCATTTAAGCTCACATAATTCGAACATAGATACATAGTATGTTTTATCCCACACATGAAATATATTAATCACAGCTGTTAATATATATTTTGAAATTCTAAGAATCATACATAAAAGTACTAAACAAAACTAGATCAATATTACAATGATTGTGATACACTTCATTCACGTATATTTAATTTCGTATTCATTAGCCTATATGATGCAGAAAATAAGGAAGTTTAAAACAAACCAATTCAATTTAACTTCAGTATATTGAAACCTACATTTATACTAAAAACTGAAGTCTAAATATCGATACTAAATATAACTCATACTAATCCCAAGTAATTTCACAATTTTCTCAACCAAATACTGACAATTAGTACATTTAATTAAAAAAGGACAATTACCGTTTCATCAACAAAAAAATGATTCTTTCATCTTACCCTATTCAAAAATGGATACACAACATGGGTTTCTACAAGGTACACCACTGGTAACACAAAATAAATCACACGCACATATTGTCTATTTAATGTAACAACAAGATCTATTTAATCTAATTCACTAGTGAATATTGTATTATATTTAGTTTATCTTGTTAAAATGACAGTCTTACCTCAAAATATTGCTTGATGGTTTAATATCTTTTCTCGAAATTCTAGTCACAAAATCGCTGTTTTAAATCCAACACGATGAGTAATTATAACTATCAATGGGATAAAAAAAATACACCTGGTGATTGTTTCTGCCAATTCAGTCACACAAATACTGATACTAAATCTTCATACACATTGATAATAATATAGAACACTATTACTAAAGCCATAGGTAGCCTTAATCTGATTGGCTGAAAGTGTGTGCAATAAAGGATATCGGCAGGGTACGATGGGACAATGCACGTGACGACGTGGGGTAGGGACTAGCCATTGCTCGCGGGTGTGAGATGAAAATTGGTTTAACTTTAGAGTTGCTGATCCGAAACGAATTTATCGTCGCTCAACATAAATTCTTCATTGTTTTCGTTTTATTTTAGCGTCCACACCTCACTGCATACATTAAATATACCGCCAAAGTGATTTTAGAATGAAGATAGGTCGGTGGTGTTTGTCGAACATGTAGATTTGAGTGATAAAATTGTTATATACCTCGTGGCTATATGTTGGTATACTAAAACATTGTAGACCTACACATATCTACCGATGGTTTGATTTCTATTACAACAATATTTGTTTTATAGGCTTTTATTAACTTTTATAAACAAACAGATCTAAATGATTAGCCTTCAGCCATTTCTTTGTCAGAATAATTAAATTTTGTAAATAGTTTTATAACGCATTATTCGCATGATTTCCTCTTCTGAGTAATAATTTCTACTGATTTTACAATCTTGCAAATTGAAAAATGATTGATGAAATTAAAAGTTAACAGGAAAATGGACAAGCCATCTGCTCATATGAGACTGGGAGCATACCTGTATAAATGGATTTAGCCTTCCAGGCAGAAATAAGCAAAATGAACTAGCGGTTGAGAAACCTCTACACATAAACGATTTATTAGATTTGGCTGTATTTCCAATTGATAGAAAACAATATCGACTAGAACAACAAAAAAAATCCCCAAAAGATAAAGATATCAACTGACATACCAACTGTCATACATCGGATTTGAATACATTTTATCATACATTTAAAATGTTTACAAGCAATTCCAATCCAATTCAAAATGAGCTGAATATAATGCATTTTATGCGTATTAATTGAATAATTTTCAAATTCGAGTAATTCTTCATTTAATTTTTAAAATTCAGGTATTAGGATTATGGTTGGTAGATGTTTATAATTAACATGTTCCATGTTTTACGTGGGTGCCATAAAAAAAAGTGTTGAGCTAGTAGAACGGTAGAGCAGCAAATAAAATGCGAGAAATATCCTTGCCATAACGTGTTATACTTAATTAATTTCTACCAATGCGGGAGTCCTAATGATTTCGTAATAAAAAATAAGTTATTTAACATAAACCTCTAGATATCGAATTACCCAGTAAAAGCAATATGATTGAAATTTGATATTCTACACAATTTAATGAATGCTTGAAAAATATTGATTTAAAGTCTTCTGTGTTTTACATAGAACTATATCTATAATTACATGTACATCACAGTAACAAAGTAATGCATCCCATGCAATTACTAATTAATGCTTAATTCATGGTAAAGTGTCCATAGTAAGCTAATAAACAATTACTTCGTTTCGTTTTTAACACCGACAGGGAAAATTAGCACACCCAGGATAAATCACAAACAGTAAAACTGGCGATCGCAATCGATTGACACAACCTTGCGTTTCGTTTTAGCGGAGGTGCGAAAAATACAAACAACAGACTCAGCAGTGAATTTAGCGAATTGGCTAAAATCTTACTGCTTAACTACTTACTTCAAACGATCAATTTAAAACAATTTTCTGATCTTCAATCAAGGCTTAATTGTTGGAATTTATTGTTAGTAATTAATAAACAGTCCCCTGCCAAAATAATTAGGGTACTAGTTTACAGATACGATATAATTAGAAGATTGCCGAAAATAACTGTAATTTTAAGTCTGGTTACTTTGTTTATAACTTTTTTGTTATAAAATGTGAACATTTTTTATGTACCTTAATTCGGATTTTGAAAATAAATTGATATTTTATTTAAGTCTTTCTCAAACTTCGGTATTATTTCCATATTTATTTTCATTTCTTTGGTAAACCAGACAAGCAGATTAATAAATATTTATTTGAATTCGTTGACTTAGACTATTACTATAATCGAATTCGATATTATTGATTATTTTTTTTATGTTAAACGTAGGTTACAATTACATTATTATGTTCGGAAAAAAGATGAAAAGGCTAGGAATACAAAGAAATACCACATGTTACATAACAGATGTTGTGAGATGCCTGATACGTAAACACGAATCGCAAATCGTTAAAAGTCGAGTAGAGTGTTTAATGGAACCATAGTCTTGTGACGTAGAATTGTAGTCTCATATTAAATGATTTCTTTGACGCAGAATCGTGCATTAAGATAAAGGTTGTTTAGTAACGAAGAATCGTAATTTTTGATACATTTAAAAGGTCCACTGTGATGTAGAATCATAATTTCAGATAAAATTAGTAACGTAACGGGGAATAGAACTTTCAGATAAAATAAGTATTGTGACGTATCTAATCGGACTTTTAGGTAAAAGTGGTTGTGTAACGTAGCATCGTACTCTACGATAAAATTAGTATGGACCTTATCATGGTAGAATCTTTTTTTTATATTTAGATTAGTGTTCTGATGTAGAAATAGAATCGCATATTAGATAAAATTAGCATCGTGAGAAACGAGAATAGAACCTTGAGACAAAATTAGCATTGTGACGCTGAATCGTACTTCCAAACAATATTAGTATTATGACGTGGAATCGTACTTTAAGATACACTAGTATTGTGACTTAAAATTGTAGTTTCAGACAACATAAGTGTTGTGAGGCAGAATCCTAGTCTTGGGTAAACTAGATTTACAATATTAAACTATTTTCAAATATGGACACGCGAGTCCAACAACCATTCCGTATCCAGTCATGTTTCATCAAGGAGTAATATATTCTCACACACTGTCAAACTTTCAACACCTGTCTTTAAGATTTAAAACATTTGTAAGCCACAACGTAGACAAAAACGAGTCCTGTTTGATTACATTATTGTTTATTATAACTCTTTGAGGGAATACACCTTTGATCTTTGTTGTATTGAGATTCTGTACACATAAAGATGATGTCGGAACCTTTATGACCAAATAGATCATAAAAATATATGAATTACAAATGTATAGTCTATTGTGGTTTTTGCTCAGTATTATACTTCGTGCTCATTACAATAAATCTTCCAATGAAATTATCTTGATAAAGTGAAGTAGATAGATATAAAATCGTGTTCGGATTCTTAAGAAATTGTAAAAATTAACATTATTGTTGATAGTTTTGAAGTTGGTTACATCTTAATTGTTTACTTGTTTCTTTATGTCTAATCTTGACAAAAAACCTTAACGTATAATAATTAATAAATCAAAAGCTCAGTATTAATTTTAACATCCTAAAAAAAGGTAATCAATAATCTTTCATGAAATGAAACAAAACGAGCGAGATCTAATGGATGCAGTTGGATGTAAAGTATCGTCATTATGGTATTTCTGATTTGTTAGGGTTACTTGTGGGGTAAGGGTGGCATTGCCTTACCAGCGCACTGTTGTATCTACATTTGTTCGATTTATATTGCAATTGCTAAGGAATCATATGCAGGACACACTCTGTAGACACAGTAAAATGAAAAGTATCACTATAATATCATTAAACTTTTTAACTTGATTATATATGATACAGGCGTATCTTAGTTCGGATATTTCGTTACTTTTACAATAAATTTGGATTTAGTTATAGGTATATTAAGCTACTGGCTCGATCTTAGTAATTATGATATGTCCGTTTATGAATTTCTAAATTCACAAAACGTGTCAGGCCGTTTTCAATACCCCACTTGTCTACCTTTTAGTGACAGTTGGTCATCTTGAAGATGTTCCGCCTCATGACAAAAAGTATCATTTTTAGACAGATGGGCTGACACAATATTTCAGTACAATATCATTGGATCGAACATAAGTTTGAATGATACCTACCACACCAAGTGCAATGTTTAATACTGGTGTCCAATCTATCTATTGTTAAACTTAGGCCCATATATTTTGACATTAAGTATCCATTCAAGGATTTGGCGATCATATTAAGAGGTGTCAAAATATGATAAACCTCGGACAATAACATTAGTTATTGGTTAGGACAGGTTGTATTAGATTCTGTAATGAGGACTCACACGCCTGAACAGATTAAGCGGAGTAAATTGGAACAAAAACACTTAATGTTTCTATATTTTCTCTAAGCCTTAAGCTATATCAGGATCCCTGCCGTGATTCATGAAAGAATACGTTTGTGAAATGCGATACGTGTTTTTGGTAATTTGAACCTGAATCAACGAACATCTCTAAATTATAATACTTAAGATGAGAGTACATAATATTGTGTCTCCGCTGACATCCTTAAAAGTCTAACATATTGTGGCCAGTTTTTATGATCAATCTCTCACAATTCTGTAAAATTACACCTTTAATACCAATTCCCGATGCCGGAGGTTACGCTATATTTTCGTATTGTATTTTTTATATAGTACTTATGTCCATGTGGTATTTCAATTCTTAACAACATATATTTATATTATCCATTGTCAAAATATAGATTGAATTTCTATGTGATAAATCAGACATGTTTACACCAGATGATTATATTTTTTCTCAAAAATCTGATAATTTGTAAGAATACAACGACGTAAACTAACAGCCCGTAATACACACGTTTTCGTCCTTACATTCTTCATTATCCCAGCTGGAGCAGAACAGTAGGACGTTAAACCCCATTTCATTTCAATTGGCCATTACTAGAAGGATTTCGAACAGAACGGTTGCAGGTCCAGTGGTGAGATTTGTCGTATTAGGACAGAAAAGATAACGAAATACAATTTTTCAATTTTAAGATGGGGCACCCAAAGTACTTAGAACAGAAGGGTTGTTGCGGTACCGATTTCAATGCTGTAAGTTCAGTATCATCGAAAAGATCATTAAATACTATGTGTCAGGTTGTAAGATACAACATAACATTGACACAGAAGACCTGTCGAGTAAAATGTTGTTCGAACAGCGCTGTGATCAGTAGTTTATAAGCCCCATTTCGACAGAAAGGTAACTTAGTACTTTTATTTTAAAGACAGACCATAATGTGGTTAAAGCACCATACTGTCCTTAAGAATCAAGGTATGAAATGGGGTTTTAAGTCTCATCAACACAATACTTCGGCCATTTTGAGACATAGGTCCCAACTAGTGTTATTTATCTCGTTGCTTGCATAATTCTACACGCCTTAGATATCCAAATACCTGGGTGTTGTTTACGTGTAGGCCCAGGGGCGGATCCAGGATTTTTTGCAGGAGGGGCTTTGCCCGGTTTCTTTCAAGGAAATCTGTCATCATCGTCTCTAAATTACATAGGCTTACATACAAACTGAGTTTTTTAAAGAGCGATATCATTTTATAATGATGTATAGAATCACATTGTGATTTAATTTCAGTGATGAAAGCCATTCGTCTTTTTATATGTAGCTAAGCAGGGTGGGGTTTGGACCCCCATCCCCTCTGGATACGCCCCTGAGGCTATGGACTCGGCACATTTGCATTTTTAGTCACAGGGACCAGCTGCAAAAAGTGAAGGTTGTACATTTATCCGAGACCAACATCGAGATACGAACTACCACCGCCCTCTGATTTAATAACACTTAAACTTTTAACGAAATACGTGTGGTATATCGAATTCCAACTGCCAAGGGATCATTTAGGTGTACGCCCTGTTCCACTGACAAAGAGAAACCACGCCGGCTCCAGGCCAGCGAGCCAGCTTCTTACTCACTTAGTCACCGTGGCTCCCAAGGAGTGTCAATAGATTTGTTTTTAGAAATAATAAAAGGAGGAAATGAATATTTTCTGGGTTGGTTAAGCAGGGACTACATATAAAATGACTAGTCTCTAAATTTTCCTCGACAATATTATCGCTAGATCACATCACCAAACTTTTATTGTCACAGCTCTTATAACAAGTCAAGTGGAACGTTACATGTAAATATTATTTAGATTAAATATTTGAATAAATATGAAAAACATTTTTTTTATTATTAATAGTTGCCAATCTGATAAATCCACATTAAAGCCACGTGTTGTTAGTGGTCAGTGATTGTAGCGCCACCTGGGAAATGCGTGTTTTAACAACTTGACAACCTATTTAATTACTCTCCAATCCAAATAAATAAATAATTTCTTTTTTACTTGATTCCAATAAAAAGCTTTAGCTCGCACGTACTGTTCAAATTCATTGATTGTGTGATTGAAGTGCATATTGCTTTTTCATGTCGGGTGTTGATCCGGAACCGCCCTCAAACACTGCAGCCTTTTGACCGACCTGCTCGTTAATTCATATAAAGAATTGAGTCGCAAAAAATTGAATTTGTACCCATGGTCAATTGAGTGTACTCGACCGCCCCTTACACTTGTATACAATACAATCAAAATAGGTTTTATGATTTTCTTTTAATAATTCAAATTAATGAGGTGTGCATGTGAAGTGTTGGGCAGCTAAACCCCGTATATTGTATTTAAGATCAACCAAATCAATATCCATGTTTTCACAGAAGGCGGAAGCCTCCGCTAAACATGCTTTGGCAAAAAAAGACTATTGGCCCTGTGACTTTATAGATTTAGCTTTTAACACGAAACTTGGCAAAGGGGTGTCATAAGAAAAACTTCATTCAAAAATTCTTTAGTTTCATTCTCCTTTTGTGGGTTTTAAAAAGTCGCCACAAATCCTATTTTAAATATACTTAAGCTGGGAAAAGCTAGCCAACAATTTGCTACGGTGTGTTTGCATGGTGTGGAAGGGATATGTATAAGACCCAAGATTATTCAAGATAGTCGATACGGTCGGCATCTTCAAAGAAAAAACTGAACACAGGTACATGGCCAGGTACATGGCGTTTGAATGAGTTTTGATGTTGTATGTGTTGACCACAACAGGGTTAACATGATCAATTCGACAGTTCAACATCTACACAGACAAAGGTACCTGCGCCTTTACACCTCGCCGATGAATACATTTAAAATTGAGTTTCTTAAAACAAGATAACATCTAGTTAGTATTAAATCTATCTCCCTGTTTTTAGTATGAAAATACTAAATAACCAACATTGGTTTATATATATTCTAATTTGCATCAATATTGTCAAACATGTGAATTAATCAAATACTATAATATAATACAGCTCATCAATATTTTCGCCCAAGCAAATCGTCAAAACTTTAGATTCCGTCATTATGCAACATAAAATACAAAATCTGACACCTGACAAGCTATATATCATTTGAACGTAGATTGTTATAATAGACATTTGAACTGTTTTCTAGAAAATTACAGATCACTAAAACTTGTAAAATTGTAAGGCAACAACAGTAAAATGACAATATATCATTGTTTGGGTGACATTTGTGATTTTTACTTGAATATTTATAATTATCAATATTTGACATACTGTCATTGAAGATAGGAGTTAATATATACCATAACCTTTAATGGCATGTTCAGTGTCATGTCATTAACTTCGGTTATCAAGTTCAAATATAAAGTCATGTTCCGTATACACAGAATCAAAAGACCGTTAGATCGAGACTAACGTTTACCCTGTTTTCAGGTTCAAACCCCCACGAGTGTCTGTATAAATATAAATGATTTTTTATAGACTATTCATCAATGTAAAGGGTCAATCCATGGTATATTTTAAACTTTAATTTTATATCTACAGATATATGATGAATCGCTTGACATTCATTGGAAATCATCGCACCAGGGCTAGTATTGACATTCACGAGAGAGGATCGCACCAGGGGTAGCACTCAAGACGTTACTATTTCAACTATGTGATGTGTTTATGGTGTTTTAATTTGGCCGACCACGGAGAGGCTACAGGTGTATTCCATTTAATAAAATACATGTCATATCTTTGAACTGTCAATACCGCGCGTTGACTGCATTAAAAACTATAAGAGATTCCTTACAAATACGGGCTAAGTGGGTAAGAGGCTGGCTCGCTAGTCCGGAGGTTGGGTGTTCGATCACTGCATTGGCCGAGAAAGTTTCTCGATTTTCCGGCGTGGTGTCCCCTTGTCAGTGATGCAGAACGGAGGGCCTGACAAGGGCAGCTGTCTAGTAGTTCGGATGGGACGAAAAACCGAGGTCTCGCCTACACATTGGCATGCACGTAAAAGATCCCTTGGCAGTTTGAATTCGATATAAGAGTAGGCCGTAGCGCCGCGGCCCGGGCAAAAATTTCTCTCATAGCACACTGCATGGCGTATGCCCGTCTTCCATTAGCCCGTCAGGTAAGGTGCAGACGAGTAGGACGTTAAACCCCATTTCATTTCCCGACAAATACATGTACACTGTTATATCAAGATTTATAACAATTATATATTTTAGTAAAGAGATGGGGATGCGTCCTTATATTCAAAAACAACCGAGTTCATAAACAAAGATGGATTCAGTCAAGAATTGCAATCACTGTGTAAATTTAAACAGATATTTTCTAACTTACCTGTTAAATGTAATAGTCCAAAGTCTTCATGTAGATAAGCAACCGACCTTTGATGTCAATACGCAGGACAATAGTCTGTAGAATGCAATCTGTTTATTACTGAACGGCGTTTCGAATGGCCTCCTCTAGTTTTTTAGAATGAAAATGTCAGAATAAGAATTGAAAGTTATCAAATGGATTTGGTGTGCTGTATCCGGACATTTTGTTTAAATGAACCATCTTTCTGGGTTGTTAAACAAATGTTGTTTGAAAAATTTCTAATAGAGACCTGTCAACTTTCATTTTGAAACAAAACCTCTCATTGTACTCTTCACATTCCCTCAAAAACGACGCAACGGGTCAAAGGTCAACACGCATTGTGCAAGCTCGTGCCAAAAAGATCGTCATACGCTATAAATGTGTGCAATAAAAAGGGCGACCATCTTTGTTTTGGGGGCACGTAAGAATGTTTCCCGTGTGTGGAATGTGTTGATTTTTCGTAGAGAGCGAGTCGTGACACCATCCTGTTGTTCTTTTCTCGTTTTTCTTTATAAACGTTCGTAATGTTTTGAAGGCAGTGGTCTAAATAACTGCGCTTGTTGACTTGTTCAGCGCTGATCAGCTCTGGTTTTACAGAAAAACGTAAAATATTCACATAAGTCTTTTATCAGAAGCATACAGATGTCTTGGTAAAAGTAGGGTCGTTATCATTATTTACCAGTCGATTTCCATAAATAATATTTACATACGTCAATGTTTGCTCCCACTAAGCGGTAAAGTATTGTGAATCCAAGACCCTGTACACGTGCCGTTTAGAAAATCTGATGCGAGACTGCAATCTGAGCCATGTCGGGGTTCTAAATGCCTAAACAAACATACATGTGCCGGAGTTGTTTGTTTTTTTGTTTACCCAGAATTATGTTATTTACGTAATCTGGGTCGTTTCAATGATGTTGGTCAATCGAGCGATCTCGATTTTGTTTTCCATGTTTCAACCATATCTTGAATTTTGCAAACCCCCCTTTCACTGTGATCTGGTGCTTTGCGTTGGTCAAATTCAAAAGCCATTCTATATGACATTTTATGGACAAAATAAATGATAGACATTCCAAGTTGTCTATATCAGTATGAACTTCATTTGCTTATTTTTTATTTTGTAAGATATTACATTCACCGGCCGATATTTAGGACTTCTAAAACAATGCTGAAATATTGCTTCTAAATACTCTCTTAAATTATGATAAAAGCTACTGGTATATGCATGTCCAATCATTTAGTTAGTTTTCTATTATAAATCCACTTGGGTGAATGTAAATAACCCACTGGCTACGATGTAAACGAAACAAATCACAAGATATTGTGAAGGATTACCGTGCAATCCACATTTAAAATTAGCGTTGAGATAAAGAGCGTTACGGATAGTATTGCGTAATAGTTTAAACAATATTTTATTCAATAAAATGAATCGGATTGAACAACAGGAAAGGGTCTATATAAGTTACCTCTAAAGTAAGCTTATTGCTCAGTTTTTATTATAGTAAATCGAAACCTTCCGAATTATGAAGTAGACAGTTTAGACAGTACTTATTTTACCATTTTTTTCAAATTCCAGCGGTGAAGGGTCAACGTATACGCGAGATCCTGAATTTTCAACCCCTCCGAACAACTAGACATTCTGCCTTTCTAGGTCATCCGTCCTGCCCCACTGACCCCGCTTCAAAATTCCGGGAACTCCAGGGTAGCGAGCCATCGCCTTATTCGCCTAGATACCGTCATATTATGATATTTGAATATTGATTTGAACATTAAACATGGAGTCTGTTTTCAAAAGTGAACAGGACGTATTAGAACATAATCCTGATATCAATCGCCATATTCTTCCAATGATAACGAAATTTTTTATACAAATTCACTTTTATAAAGTATCATTTCAAAATAATGTACCCTGTCAAATAAATCTTTCAAAGTATAAAAGATAATAGTTCACGGCGAAAAGCAACCTTCACAACAAAATGATCAATGGGTAAATTATGAAGCCGATTTCATTTAGCTGATAGAAGATATATGAAGAGCAAGTTGGATTGGATTCTACCATCAACATCTTCTTGACCAATTTCTACCAAATTAAAACCTTAAACGACGCCGAATTCAGCTGACCCGTCTTATCGTATCATCTCCCAGATGGACGTTCTTTAATAGAAATCTAGATGACAAGGTTTGGAAGACCTCAACCTGGTTTTCAATAAGACCAATTTAAGAAAAAAATTACACCCGTTTAAAAAGATTGAACTGATAAACTATCTGTAAAGCCCTTTGAATTGAGTTATGCCCAAATTTTAACATGATTGAAACCCGCCACTGCCAACTCTTTATGGCCTGATTTGTATAAGAAAGATAATGACAGTAAGGATTAAAGTAGATAAAATAAGTTTATCTTTTTTTTAAATTTTGATGGAACCCGACTTCTTCTCAATTTGAAATGCATTACTCTTGAGCCATTTAAATTAAATTGGTTATGTGATATTTATTCTTATAAGGATAATGTTCTGACTGCATGGATTTAGATAGATATAAGAAAATTCATAGTTCAACGGGTTGGACTGCATATTAATCTACAGAAAGTACCAAATTATAAGCAGAGTTTTCTATTTAGTGTGAAAGAAGATTAAACAACAATACAAAATTCTTTAAAAATGATTATTTAAAAGTATTTTTGACATTGTCCCCACAATACCCCCACGATTCATTACTCCAAACATTATCACACCTCACATGTTTTCTTAAGGATAGTTTTCACTGCATTAAATCTATAAAGATAGAATGTGAAATTTGACGCTAATATCTAGGATTTGCCAAATATTGTGAATAGAAACGATATCTAAAGTTGATTTTAATGATACTTAAGTATTGAAAATACTCTTATGAAATATTGTTTAAGAAAAAATCGAAGTCGTTTTTATTTCTAGTTTAAAGTTTTGCATTTTAGCAATCGAGTTACAATTATACAAAAATTACATGATTTGTTGGTGTTCGTTCCGCTAATTTATATTAAAGTATTTAATGTAGTTTTGCAATCTTGGTTTAAACATCGTAATTTAATTTACGGATATTGAAGAACTCTGACGGACCGATCTATACGCGGCCACATAACAGATCCCCATATGGGATCTAACTACATATCATCTTTTATGTATGTCCATTCTAAACTAGTGGGTTTTCTCCAGATCGCCAGGTTCCTCCAACTACCAACGACCCCTAGGCACAAGCGAATTATTGAAATAAAAGTATATAATCTGTATAACGAACTTGGTATTTTACCTTGTCTAGACACCTGTTTTACAAATCTAACAGATGTGTTATTGCTTCTGAAATGCTCGAATCCAAACTTTCGTTCTGGTCATATACCCTAAGGTTGTCTAAACCAATGATGAAATATGACAACCCTCATTAGAGCCACATTAATTCAGATTGTATTCAAATTCCAAATAAAGCGATAAACACACGTCATGCTGTCCAGATAGACCGGACAGTGGTCAGTAATAAGCGCGTTATCGTACCATCTATTGATAAGTATACAGGACGGTAGTTATTTATCACGTGGGGTTAAATGTTTATAACTGATAACAAACTATTGTAATTAAAGTAAATGTATTGTTCTCGTGTATTATAGTGCCTATTATTTAAACATAGGACAATAATACAAATAGAAGATAGGAAGTTATCATGAGAAAGGTCCTCGATGATTTTCTTAATATCTTCGTTCTAGGGGGCAAGAGACATGCTTTGGGGGGATTCCGGTACATGCATTTTTAATGGAAGCAACTATAGTCCAACAATTTGCTCATCCCTTTCTGCTAACATGAATGGATGCTACCTGTCTGCACCAAACTGACGAAGGAAGAGGGATGGTTTGCTGGTTTGCCTGTATCATTGAGTTGACGCCGATAGATGATTTACCCAATATTCATTATGACCATTGTATGGCACATTTCAAATCTACTGGTTTATTGGCTTTGCGACATAAAATGAACGAGCTCGCACACTCATACAAGTCCATCTATTTCAGAAGCTAAGGATATCCTGAAGTAGATATTCATTGTCCAAAAAGTCTTTTCTAATTTTCTGTGTTATCATATTTACCGACTATGATTTCGTCTGGAAGATTTTACCCTTTTCTCTGCTAATTTGATACAAGTACAGAGAGTAGGTACTTATATTAACTATTAAATAGACAAAGCCGGGTTTTTAAAACAACTTTGACTAATGCCCGAGAATCCAATTTGCATCTTGTCAGTTGTCGCATTATTGGAATTTTATATGATGTTGTACTATTGTAGAATTTTTTCGCTTCCGACGGGTAATCCATGTAAAATGATACATCAATAAACTTACAGATAATATAAAAAAAATGAAACTTAGTTTAACGCGCTACTTTTTTGCGCCAACCGGGATAACGAAGACAGTCATACGCCATGTGCTATGGCATATATAATCTCTATTTTCGATTTCCAACAGGTAAGTTCTTTTACTGAACGCCAATGTGTATACGGGACCTCTGTGTTTCGCACTTTGCGGGCATTATCATTTTAGGTCTTTACATTTTTTAATCAATCAGATAAATATACCTACAGAGGGATTCACGATAGCTCGTTTAGCATGGCGTTGGCTCGGTGTTGGTCTAGAAAATTCCTCCAGATTTTTCCAGTCTTGAACGAAAACCACAGGTTTCCAGTACACGTGGGAGATTACGTAAAAGAAACTCTTGCATTCGACGAAGAGTAGCCAGAAAGGTTGCTGTATGCATTGTAACCACGTTAGATTGACTAGGCGTTTGTCTTTGCCGGGACGTAATCCACGGAAAATAAGTTGTAACAAAAGCACTGCAGTGATAACTCAGAGCTTTAATTCTCAGTATTGGAATAAATCGATATCTCAAACAGTGTATGTATTCGTTCATAAAAACAAAAAGCCAATTTCATATTCTCAATCCCACAGGACTTGTTTTATTTTTGTGCTTCCTACGTTAATAATTCATAAATGTTCATTTGAAGTAGTACTGTTAGTTGAGTAGATATTACTTTTTATTTTTCGTGTATTGTATTTAATATTTTAACACCTATTTGTAAAGCCATTGACTAAAGTTTTATCTGGTCAACGCTTCAATACCAGCATCGATTATTAATGTTTGATCAAACAAAAGACAAATTGGGGTCTTCCTTTAATTAGGGACACCACTTTGTTCTCTGACTTTCAAACATGTAAAGCATCTTAAACGGACAACGTCGACTGGACCAGGGTCAGCTTTCACGAAGGTGACTTACAATACAAGACCAATTGACTCTAATTGCATCGTCTTTTTACTAAAGTGATGAGCACTCTATTAAAATTTGAACTCGAAGCCCAAGGCTAGATCACTTACTGGATTAGAACGGCCGAAGCCCTTTCTCACGAGCGTCAAAAACCTTTCAAAATCAGAAAAAAAGTTGGCCGTTTAATTGAAAATGTCAGCCGTTTTTAAAGTGTAGATTTATCAAACATCATATCTACTGTCATATCTGAGAAACTTTGACTTTAACAATGACCAGTCAAATCCCATTTAGTCATAACTATATATTTCCTTTGACACTTTGTATTGTTATGTAGATGTAGTTTTTGCTCAGTCAGTCGTATTTTAACTCTATAAAAATATGAATATATTTATTATATCGGTTTATTTAGCAAACCTTAACTTTGTCAACTTTAGCGCCATCGACGAGCTGACCCATGTTTGCAGGATACTGTGTAACTAGCTACATCGCTCATTTGTAGTTCCCCTCTTCGATTTCGAGATTGTTCTTCTGGATTATCCTGTATCAGGTCGATGTAACGGAAAACCGAGGTCCCGATGACCAATTGCCGTGCACGTAAAATATCCCGGGTACCAATTGCTGTGCACGTAAAATATCCCTTAATAATTGAAACTTCCCTAATGGTGTATCCAATTCTTAATTAGTCAGATGAAGCAGAAACGGAGGATCGTGAATCCCAATTGCTTTTCATATTATCTTTGAAAACTGAGAATTCGTGTAAAAAATACTAGAAATTAGTGGTTGAATTCTTTTTTCGTGACAATAAGTAAATATGCGATGCCCTACACTCCGAGGTTCTTTAATTAAACATGACGTGACGAGGATAAAAGCAGGTTAAAAACTTGATATAATTGAATGGGTCGACATTTGAACTCAAACACATTCTATTTAAGGTGTTGTCCTTATCACTTTACTGATAAAATAACTGCTCTCTTTTGATATACCAAATGCCGAGTGATAAAAGTCAGGCACGAATATTGGAAATATTTGTGACATTTTAACCCTTTGTAGACTATATAAACTTAAGCTATGACCTGCATTGTATTTTGCTAGTGGTGTTATATGTTTTTAGGGTGTTATAAAGCCGATTTTACAAACATGCACTTTGAGGAACTCTATTAAACTGGTACAATAAATGAGTGTCTTGACATTTGACCTTTAAAAATTGTTTTTTAAAACAAAGTTTTGCGGGCATTATCGTTTTAGGTCTTTACATTTTTTAATCAATCAGATAAATATACCTACAGAGGGATTCGCGATAGCTCGTTTAGCATGGCGTTGGCTCGGTGTTGGTCTAGAAAATTCCTCCAGATTTTCCAGTCTTGAACGAAAACCACAGGTTTCCAATACACGTGGGAGATTACTTAAAAGAAACTCTTGCATTCGACGAAGAGTAGTCAGAGAGGTTGCTGTATGCATTGTAACCACGTTAGATATCTGTGGATATCGTAATAAGAGGAGGTCATAGTGCTGCTGCCCGGGCAAACTTTCACTTTATTACCTCAGATATATACATATACATGCATAATATATACGTATATCACGCGTAGTTGGGATATAATTTTTGGATTTCAAAAGCTGAAGGTATAACATCCGTTTTCAGGGTATGACCAGCTTCACTAACTAACAAATAAGTAAAACAAGACTAACGTGTGTTTTATAAACAAACAAATTTATCAGTCTTCAAATCGTATGTACATTAATTACCATCTATAGTCTAGGGTTTAAACCGCCCCTTTGTTGTAGATTTTATTGCTTTTAAGATTTTCAAGTATTTTCGTGCTGTTATTGCTTACACTGTGAATACCAATGGGATAATAAACAGAAAATGCACGGACTGTGTCCGTGGTGGGGAATCAACCAAGAAGCATTAACAGTGTATTAAATTTCTGCATAAGCCCCCTGACTCTTAACGGTGGTGGAGCATTTTACGCTTTTCCTTTGAAGATAAGGGACAGTTTAATTGCTGAGCACTTATAAAATGTTAACACGGAGCAATTACATAAATTTCAATTGTTTGCTACCAATATAAAATCACCCCTTGCGTGTGATTTAAATTGTGTTCCCTTAAGCGGTACAATAGAAGAAACGCCGTTTTATAATGTGAGACCGAGTTGGTTCGATAATATCAACGCCTGAGGATGCTCACTTGTAAAGATAGATCACAAACGATGAATCAAGTTAGTCCACCCCATCATAAAAGACAGCTTGTGTGAAAGTTTTTAGTCTATTGTATCAAAATTGAGAGGAGAAGTAAATTAATGAAGCGGTGGACAAGATAATGTCACGACCCGCTTAATTTCAGTAAAAAGCCGACAATATGATGAAGACAACAGCAGTATTGTTAATTACATTCTCAGAATCCAATTAAACTGACTACCACAGTAAGGTATCACTTGTCTACTAGATGTGGGCTTTATTGTTCCATTAGTCTCGATTTTAATTTAATTTGTCTAGTTTTAAGAGTTTACGATTGGGTTTCCTTTAAGAATATTTGACCTATATAAAATGGTACATCTTTAAGAAGTGATGTCTCTATTTAATATTTAGACCATAAAGAATTATGCCATTTTATTCATGACAAATATCCACCTTCAATTCAACACAATAATAGTTTTTTGTAAATTCTATTTTGCAGCATAGAGATGGGCCCCATTTCCCAAAGAAACAGTTAAGACAAATGTGCTGTAAGTGAACAAGTATACGGGTAGGACTCGGGTTTTCGTCCCATCCGAACGACTATACACCATTTGTTGCCGGGCACTCCATCCTTCAAGGACACCAAAAGGAAAGCACGCCAGAAAATGCAGAGGATCGTTTTCTACCAGCACCTGACCCATCACCAAATTGAGAAAAGAGTTACTATTTGTATGCCGAGGATGATCCAGTGTGTCTTGATTAACACGATTAAGATGATATCCTAGGTTGCATTACACACTGAAATGATTTTAATGAAAAGAATACAACATACAATGATAATTTTTACCGTCTAAAGATTGAAAGCACCAGTCTTGGGTCACCATCAACTTTGTGAAGTAAGACCTTTCCCTCTGTGGGAAGCACAACAACAATGTCCTCCTTAATGGCGCTTTCTCGCAGCACGAAAATTCAAGACCAGTGGGGTTAACTAAAATGTTTCTTACGTGTATACCCTCTCGCCGTGATATCAAATTCGCCAAACAATTAACCTTTCGCCGTCTAGATTTATCTAGCTTGTAGCGTTTCATTTAAAAAGAATAACCGAACCGACAAATTCAGATCCCCCTCTGCTTTTATGTGCACCTCTAGCCATCGGCCTTAAAGTAGCGATTTTGAGTTTCGCCGGGTTGTATGGAAATCAGTGGGATATTATTCATAGGACTAAACCCTTCAAAATTCTTTAACATATAAATCAGCTTTAAACATCTGCTAAACAGTGATTTATGGGGAAAAGACACTTTTAGTGATTTCTGTTATATTTATTTTTCTTGCTTATCAATTATCAGTAATATACACAGATAAATATCGTGATATACAGTTTAAGGTCTGTAATTGATGATACTAGAAGATGAAGAACGATTGTTAACGAATATAGTTTTATTGATTACCATATAATATGTAGCAAAGTAACGGGTTAGACTAGAATAGTTCAAGCTGCTGATCGCCATTGCGTTTTAAAGACTATCCGATTGATAATTTAACATTTTCAATTATAAAAATGGTAATTTATAATTCTAAATTATATCAAATTGATAATTAACATTTTCAATTATATCAACGTTAACTTTATGTACTCTCCCGATTCAACCAGATTGAAATGAGGTCCATCCAAAGATTTTACACGAAAACAAATAGGTGTCGCTGTGTAGGTTGCTGATTGGTGCGAAAATTTTAAGTTCTCCATATCTTTGGAAATATTGGCTGATATCTTGGCTATAGATTCACCTAATACTATTGCATTAAATTTTTGTTTTGTAGTTACGGAATTTCATTCAACTTTATGATTGATAAGAGACTCACCATTGCCGACATTTTGTTGTCCAATTTGTAACTTGAATAAATCAGCATTAGAAGAAAATAAAATATAAATTATGATTTTCATTCAAAACGAACGGAACAGGATCAGAAGTGGTATCAGGCCAACACATCTTTCCTCATTTCATTTATTTTCTCCTTCACGCCCGTTTTAAAACTAATTCATTAGGTCACACTGAATTGGGGGTCACAAGCCTCAAGCATAGGTCCAGAAATCTGTTATTTTTCAGTTCGTTTTAAAATAGGAATTAAATATTTAAATGAAAAGTTTAGCCTTGTTAGTGCTTTGTTTGATAAACTTTGGAATCCGAATTCTTACAAAGTAATTATAATTCCATATATTGAGTAGAGTCGGGTAATCTATCATAATGATAGTGTAATTGGGTAACATCAACCCCCCGTGTATGTCAAGTTTAACACGGCACTTGTATCACCTTTTGATAACATCATAACTGAAGAAACACGATTAACAAACAAAGAAAACGTATTAAATATGTACTCGGATTCATTACCTCTTGGAAATTAAAATGATATATTTATACATGAAGGTAATCTTCTTTGTATTGTGTTGCTGTCAAGTCGTGTCTTATTGAAGACGGGTTCTATTGTGAACTTGTGCAATATAATATCTCCTAATAATCTACTGTCGACGCCATTATAGAGTAATCGTACACACTAACTAACCAGGTAAAAATTGATAATTATACGTCTTGGTTTAACTGTCGGATTAAATATAACGGAGGAAACAATGTATATATAATCTATATTATTAAAAATCCTACCGAGAAAAGGGGGTATATTACATTTAAGGACAACTGTTAAAAGAGTACCATAGTTATTTTATAAGACGTGCGTAATAATCGAACAGACAGAAATAATTTTAAAATTATGGCGCCTCTAATTACAACCCAGTATAGTGTGACATAAAATTAATCCAGTTAGCAATCATCAGTAGCCATACTTATTTCTGATTTATGAATATATGGATGGTAGCACAAGCGTGAAGAGGCAATGACACAAAAAAAAATCAACACGAAAAACGAAAGTAGCGCAAATCCATTCATGTCTGTGGAAAGTTAACTTCTCATGTTCGTTTTCTAGTTAAATTTCACGAGCGCTCATTAAGTACTGAAAGGTGAAAATCCAAATTACATTAATTTATATTTTCCCACCTTCCTTTTTCGATAGTAGAGTGAAGTCGAAGGCGAGAAGTTAAAACAGCAAAATATTGTATCATGATAGGCCAAATAAACGTTGTCACATAACATTTTCATTGTGATAACGGCCCGTGCGTTAGGGGGCGTAATACTAATTGCCTTGCGACCGGGCGCTACCAACCCACGCCACGCGTGATTATCTTAGAGACGATACTTTATTCAGCTTTCGCCCAGTATCAAACAGAATCTATTTTTGAACTGAAAGAGAATGCTAAGTTAATCGGATTATAAAACACCGATCAAAATTCAATTTTTCTAACGTTTATGATGCACCTCTGTTTGTAACATTGAAATTATGCAAATTGGACTTTTACTACATTGGAAGCCATATATCAGATTGACACATCAAGGGTGGCGTATTCTGCAAAATAAACAAGCGAAAATACTCTCTTCCAATGATGAAAGAATTACTTCCAGAAATGACAGGTGGGCTTTAGACATTCATCTCATAGTTTACCTGCAGGATTATGGATTACAGAAGGTTAAGTGACCACCTGTATCGTGATAACATATACTCGGCAATAAAGTTATCTCAGTTCCTCCTACCTCGTATTGTCACTCAGGGAGTATAACGCGGGCTCATTTACACGGAGGGTCTGAGTTCGATCCGAGTATTTGAGGAAAGTACCCAGGACATTTCAAGATTTTTTGTGGTTTCTGTGGTTCAGGGACAAGAGCGTCTTTGACAATTACTGGAAATGGAAATAAAAGTAGACAATAGCGCCGCTTTCCGGGCAAAATTTCCCACATAACCACGTTTAAACGCCGGGAAAATGTCCTACTGCTAAAGACCCATACGCGCATGCCAATTATTGAAATAAAATTAAACCATATGTTAGTCCCGAAATGACCTACTTTTTGTCGAGTGGACGTTAAACCCCATCTCTCCCTCCTCTCTCTCTTTCTCTCTCTCTCTCTCTCTCTCTCTCTCTGAGAATATGAGAACATGACTATAAACAATTATTTTTCTTAGGGTGAAATTAACCAATTTGTAAAGCACGTCTTCCATGCAGCAAGAAAAAGTAAGTGGATATTCGTTTGGGCGGCTATGTGGTTTTTGTGGAAGTCCAAATTCCCAAATCAGTTCTTTTCAAAACTTTAAGCCTACACGTCCCATATTGGCCAATCCGAAAATAAGGTGCGAAAGTGATTATATCGCATATTCGCCTAAATTTGTAGTAAAAGTATAAAGTAATAATCCATTGAAATTAATTGTTCTTTGATAGAATTATACACTTTTGTAGATGCCGGTTTATCGTAGTTCAAAGTTCCATAAACGAAACGAACTCTTCTTCTTATTTCGATCAAGCGCAAACCTTATTTATTAGAAAGCACAAATGATGAAGCCGCCGAACACGTGCAGTTTGTCAAAACTTTTAACTATTTGACGTAAGAAAAATGAACTTCCTGTCCTAACGTGCGCCTCAGTTGTCCAAATACACCCCAGAAATCGTCAAGAAGTCAACATAACTTGTTCTCCTTCCAACACACTTCTAGACTCTTTTCTTGGCAAGAAAACGCTAAAGATAAATAAACAACGACATCCTTCGCACTTCTACATTCTAAAAACCTCACGAAGTTTCCTTTTAACCCCCGACCTATCCAATATGGCCGAATGTGCCGTCTGCCTACAATGTTGATCAGACGTGACCGTCCTCTCTGCCATCAAAACGCGATTTCAGGTGACAAACATAAAACTTAGTCCGCAACGTGTGTTTTTCTGGTTAGCATTTTAAACGTAATAAAAACCCATCTTTTCAGAAACGCTGTCATCTGCACGTAAAGTGTGTCTTGCCCTTTTAAGGAATCACTTAACATCAGATTTTGGAGCAAAGATCATTCAGGGGTCTGCTGATAGCCATATCCCAAATTACAGCAATTGGCGAGTCTGGTCATGATATTATAGTCGGCATAATTAAACAAGTGCCATACATTAGAAGTTGTACTAATTGGTTAATAAACAATATGCATACCACCCCTCATACACGACATACGCCACTAATTAATGATAATAGATAAGGATATGTTTCGAGAAACAAGTGTCTGAACTACTCCGGTCGGCCCCATTTCAAACATCAAGTATTTCTTGTTGTCGATTTTTTAACACCAACGATTACTTTTTCCGAATTTACGTATCCTATATCTAACCTGCTCACCGACAAACAATCAGGGTTGATCAAATGTAAGCCTTTGGTTGCAGCCATTATGTATACTTTTTATACTTTTGCTTAATTAAAATTAAAGATGCATTATGTAAGATTTGGATAAAGAGCTGACAGTTCTCGCTATAATAGTTTAAAACTGAACATTTCAATCAAGTTACTTCATTACTTCGTTATGGCTGTTTTGAAGGGGTGGGGGGAGCAAATGAAGTATCGGTTATTCCTTTTTTTAGTCAAGTTATCAAACGACGATCTTGTTTCAATCTATTGAAAATCGCGAACATCCAATAGAGTTGATTATGACGCTATTGTCGTGCTAATACATATCTAATTAATAATTTATATAACAATTTACGTCAAAAGAAAGACCTGCAATAGGTAGATTTAGCATTTACATAATACATATTTAAGAGTGAACGTTTAAATAACCATCGGAATTTGGGTGCGCGATATACCATCGCAGGTTTAACGAGAAATATATTTGCACTAAGCGACAAATAATCCCTGGAGTGTACAGGCCTTATATCACTGTTGTTTTTAATATGAACGAATTCTATCAATGACATCTACATCCGTGGTTGTATCTCTTATCTTCGTATACTAAAGATATTGTCAGTAATTATACCATAATGTAAGCTTACTTATACAATAGATTAATAATCTAAGGTCGATCGGTCAAAAGGATTTAATATTGACGGATGGAAATAAATAAAAGCAATTTTAATATTCTTCTTGTGTAAGTTGACATTAGCATCTTGCCTGAAGGGTGGTGGGGTCGCCTTACATCAAATAAATCATATGTCAATTCCAACTTTTTTGTACAACGGTGGCTCACCAACCAGGGGTTATTATGGGTTCAAACACGGTGTTGACACATAAAGTTCTTCCACAATTTCTACCCCCCTCCCTCCCCGAGTCAAAGATGTGGCACGGGTATAATGACATCAAAAAATGGGTCTAGTCGTTCGGATTGTGTGAAAAATGAGATTTTAGTGTACACATTGTCGTGTACGCAAAATAAACTTTGGCAGAGTGGATTCGAAGAAGAGTAAGCAAACACACCGATGTCCGCACACATTTACCATATAACACACTGTATAGAGCATGCTCATCTTCATTATCCCGGTTTGTGTTGAAAAGTAGTCCATGATAACGTTGGTGAAGTGTCAAAAGGGTTTATCTCGGGAAATCAGTCAAATTCACTTTTTTGCATTTAAAAAATCTCCTAATTAATATGCACATTTCTGCCTAAACTGTGTATCTCTACGCCAATTAGACCTGTGCTGGGTATCATGTGTCCAAATTTTGTGTCTTGATTTGTGGAAATTTTGAAATGCAAAAGGTTCTATTTTTTAATCTTAGAAATTCTGAGATACGCCCTTTTGACATTTCACCGACGATAAGCTCTTTTGATCTGAGGAACCCCATGCAACATTGACATGACGTGTCGAAAAATATTAATAACCTCTCTTGTAGTGTACATTTCAGTATGCTGTATTTTATGATGTGTTACCTCTGATGGTTTGATGTAAATCATTTAGTAAAATGGGTGACAGACTGATGAAACGATAATAATTCTATTTCCACCAGAGCTTCACTAGTTAGTGTATGTGATATAATGATGGTGTATGATAATGAGAACGTGTCTGTCTGTACGATGGTTGTAATATGTTGACCCGTGTCTACCCATCAGATCTATGTGTAAACTAAACAACCTCAGTTGTTTACACGACTAAATACTTTACAAATATACACAGCAGTTTGATGTGTACGCGTCAAAATCAATAGGCTTTTGTTCAAACAAATTCACAACCCGCAACCACTTGACTACTGCTTATTCTCCTTGAATATAATGAAATATTCTGATATGAAAAGATTGGAAGTAAGGATGGGCATGATGTTTCACACTTGTTCAAGTATACAAACCGAATATTTACAGGTTGAACCAGGCGCTTGTATTAATTGTAAACTCTAAAAGTATTTATTTAAGTTCCCAAGAGTGGTTTAAGAACCCCAACAACAGATTAAGAGAGCGAGGGAGAGAGAAATGGGTTTAACGTTCGCTCGACACGAACCAGGTCATTTCGGGACTAACATAAGGTTTATTTTTATTTCAATAATTCGCTTGTGCATGGGGGTCTTTAGCAGTGGAGGGAAATCAGAGGACCTGGAGAAAACCCACGAGGTAGGACACGCGACCCTACTCCTTGTCACAAACAACCGCAACAACCGATTAAGAACGACATTTACCAATGTGAGGAATAAAACAATCAATGTAGAGCTAAACCACCCCCCCCCCCTTTATTATAGAGAATATGAAGCAAGAACACTTTGTGCGAACTAACATTTGTGCATTAATTTATGATTCAATATGAAAAATTAATAGTATGATTTTTATTTTGCACAAATATCAATTTTTGAGATTAAGGCACTCCATACATAGTTGAAGGTATTATTTTTGTGTCAAATTTTGATGGTAAATTCATAGTCTCCATAACATTCTCTTACAAATCTCATAATTTCAAGAGCGTTATATAATAGTGGTTTCAAAATTTGAAAAAGGGTACCCCGATTCAAATGGCGGTATCTCGTTCAATATTAATGCTAGGGCCATATAACTTTCCAGTTTTACATAAGTCTGTATGTACTTTAACATACATTTTTGGACCCGGAAAAGGTCGCTAACCGTTACCCTTCGTGTTCTTCTTCTCCTTCTTAGGATTGCATTCTTCGAAAAATCTCCGTCATATCAACTGTGATCGACATGAAAATTTGCATGATTCTCCGTTGAACAAAGTTTGCATAGAATTTTGAGTTAGATTTTTGAATTTCACCCAACAACATGGTCAGTTCCTGGTTTATAGTACGATCGTACTTGTTTTCATAATTTTCTGAAAATATCACTTTACAACTTTCTGTTCCATTTCGTCTGGAATGGTTTTTTAAAGAAAACCCCATGTCTATAAAATTAACTAAGCACATTTATTTAAAAAAATTTTGTGTGGTCTTCATGAAGTCTGATGGTCATCTATTTGAGACATCCAGGCTTCTAATGTATATCAGAATTAAATCGTAACTTTTGAAATATGAAAACTCGACATAAAATATCAACCAAATAAGAAAAGACGACACTTGTAACGACGACTTTATTTGAATATAGATTTATTACCCTGATATTCAAATATAATAACTTTATACCATTCATATTTCACTCTCTACCTGTTTACACAGGTGATTTACTAGAAAGAGAGCTTTATGACGAACCATTCTTTACCTTATTAAAGGTAATCGGAAAGCCCCACGTTATGCTATTTTCATAACCAACACACTCACAAGAGCTCATAATGTGTCTGTATTTGCCTTTTCATGTACATCAATATTACTTCATTGTACAGTCAATAAATCTAGTGGTATTTTCTATATTTACATGGTATTGATCACGACAACTTGAAGTATAAGAGAAAGGAAGGGTTATTCTTATTGTCATGTCCATTCATTTATTGTTGTCGATTATATTGTTTACAATACAGCGTTACTTTATTAAACAGGGGTGAAGACAAGGCTGTCTACTGTGACCCTCGTGTTTCAATATATGTTCTGATGATATCGCCTATTATTTGAATGAATTATACGTAGAATGTATTCACTGGCGTGCCATATTTTAATATTTATAGAAATAATGCTTTTTAGCCCTTCTATTGGGATCGTTTGGGGGGATTACGGCGGTATATGGCTGTGACGTAGAGAGTACCATTGTTAAGGATTGGAATATATTATATTTAGTTTACAATAATCATATCGTCTGTCAAGTAGGTTCAATTGGTGTTCTATCATCGGTATTAATTCACTATTTTAAGTATAAATTCATGATATCTGTTGGATCCCTCCTTTTCAGAGATCTCATAATAACACACGAAAAAGGTCTTGAGTCAGTAACGGCATAATGAGGAACAGCATGGTATAGCGAATTTTAAATTATTATTCATAAGCAAATTTCTACAAAGGTCCAACCTATAAAAGTTCAAAAGGCACGTTCGTATCTGACTATCAAATCTAAAACTCTACATTAAAAACAGTGTGATATCTATTACTTCTAAACCATCTCATAATCTGGCATCCCCAGAAAAAAATGAATCGGATTTTAAATGTTTTCACCTCAGAATAACAAAGCGACGTCCTACGAGTTAAGCCCGGATCTTTTTCTAATATTTTCACTATCTGCGCATCATCTTTTAATTTATGTATATACATGTATGACCCATTCCTCTTGTGAACCCGTGCGAGCAAATTTATGAGGTAAACAAAAGAACGAATTCACTGAAGGCATTCATTGTAGGTATTTGAATTTATATCAAATTATAATATTTATGTGGTTAGGAAAATCGAAACCGTAAAAACTCATATAGGTGTAAAATAGAAATGCTTTGAAGAATACAAATATACTCAAGAAATATATAGGGAGGTTTAACTTCAATGGAGGTGTTTTCTTTTATAGTTGATACACGGTGTATTTGTGTTATTAATCTTTTGCCGGCAGAGATATGGGTTTAAAACCTAAGAAGATTAACTTTTTAAAAGAAATAATGTAAACGAAATGAAATAGGGTTCAAGGTCCCACTTTTTTGCACTTATGAAGACGGACATACACCATAGCATACAGCGTGCTATGAGGGACATTTGGCACCTATTCTTTACACACACGCGGGCGCATACCAGGGTCCAGCCTTTTTACCCCATCCGACGACTAGGAACCCTTTCTGAAAATGTAAGATTAAACAATAACTGAAGAAAATCTCAGTGTACTGGTTTTTGCTAATCTGGAGTATGGTCGATTAATGGTTACATTACTAGTTGTGTTGTATATATCCGTTTACTCGGTTATAATGGAGAAACACGAATCTATATCAATTTTCAAGGATCAATTCTATTCAAAATAAGAACACAAAAAACAGGTTGTGTTTGTTACTTTTTTCTGGATCAGCCGATTCGAGAAAAAAAGCAATTTCCTCCGTTAATACAAAAAATAATTTGTTTTATCAAACGGGGCGAAAACTCCATCAAAAATACA
Organism: Patella caerulea; assembly: GCA_036850965.1. Taxonomy (NCBI): domain Eukaryota; kingdom Metazoa; phylum Mollusca; class Gastropoda; family Patellidae; genus Patella; species Patella caerulea. The sequence goes on from JAZGQO010000011.1 coordinate 24,915,574, forward strand.
TATTTCATTTTTAAAAGTATAACAGCATGGTGTATCTTTATTTTATTCTTTGGTGGTTGTATTTTGTGTTATATATTGAAGCGTAATGAATCGGAAAGGATGTAAGGCCTGGAGAGGTGAGCGAATAAAGCCAACAAACAAAACATGGGCTATCAGCTCACTCAGTGAACAACTTTTAAATATTCAATAAACATTTGCCACACCGCGGGAGAATTTTTGTATTCAGAATAAGAATTTTCTGACACTCATCCATCAAGTTGAAACACGGTATTGAACTTGTTTATGAACTATAGGTTAATGTTTTGGGTTATGAATACCTTTATTGCCATCTCCTAGTCCCTACTGTATTAATAACGACATCAATGTTAATTATTGGACTGTCATATTTCATTTTAATGGCTTAGAACGAAAACATTTCTATTACTTTTAGAAACACATTATGATTTCTGCAGATTGCCTTCTGTGTAATATACCATATATCATGACGACTGCAGGTAGAACAATCATTCTTGAATTCGTGCAAAACTGGGTTTGTGTGACACAATTTTGTAATATTCAAATTTATTCACTAAAATTTTCAGTATAGCTAATACAGCAATACATTATAACAAGTGCGTTAAAATTGTATCCGATAGAATCTCTGCTTAAATTAATAATATAAGTGTTACAGAAAACAAATTGTAGCAACTTCCAAATAATAATATTCAAGATATATTGTTATAAGTTCAAGATATCCCATTCTCTAATGTCCTCGTTAATATGATGACGCCTTTTTATGTAGCCATTTATTTTTATAAATTCATAGAACGATTCATGTGAAATATGTTCACCAAGTAAAACTTATGATTTGTAGCTTACTAAACTTCAAAATCATTGCATGAAAACTCATAAATTTTTACTAGTGTCTAAATTGAAATTATGTTTGTTGAATGTTTTCGGTCTGCCGAAGTGTTGTTTTTATTTCTGGGGGTTGTTGCTTATTCCAACACTAACGACGAAAACTCAGATAAATAGTTAAAATTGTACTTTTAATACCAGTAGAATGTAGAGCATAGGATTAAACAGGGATTATACAAGCTTAGGATTAAAATAATTATTAAATTGCGCATAGGAAACAGATGTTTAAATAGAGAAGAAGATATGGACATTAGCAAGAACGCGCGTTAACTATAATTACCTAATACAGTGTGTATGCCGTTATATTATTAAGTATACACCTAGACAGTTAAAAGACGTGAGAGACATTGGCCAATTCCTATTTTAACTAAAATCATATAATAAATTATATACAAAGATACACTATAACAGGTCTAATAGATAAAATCTGTTTTAGGAATCTGGGGGTTTCACGAAATTTTAACCAAGATACAATCTAAATTTTAGTAATTTGATTGGATAATATTTGATTGATTTTTGTGTGTAGCTAATCAAAATTATAGAATCTACTAAAATTTGGATTTTATCTGTAGCTAAAATTTCATGAAACTGTATTTGATTATAGTTCTAAACTTATTACTGTTAGTGGAGTGTAACTTATGGAATGGTGTTATATTTTTTGAACATGAGCTCCGGGGTATTTAATTAATAGTGTGTATTTATTGTTGATTCATTTTAATATCGCACATGTTTGTCACATTCCTTTTATTCTCGAGCTAAGTCCATGTTGTCCATTATAAAACAGTTCCAAACGCACGTGACTGTTCAACACCTTCACACCTCATGGACGATGACTTATTCATGGCAAATTACCCTTTCTGTATCCATAAACAAACGTTATAGGCAGATCAACTGCAAAGTCTTTGTGACGAGGCGCCGATAAGCAACAAAATTAGAATTTTTTTACTTGATGAGATCTCCTTTCATTCGGGTTTTTGAAGCGTAAGAATATTGTCGTTTCAGTCTGTAAGGAACAATAGAACAACTGAAATTAAGGGCAGCGACTCGAGTGTTACTGGTGACATGTTTTGTCTTCTGGAGGTAGTTTTACTGGGTTTACAGTAGTCTAAGGGTGGTCGTTCGTTCAATAAACACCCATTCTCAAGAGCGTACTGCTCCAGTCACAATACAGATGCAGCAAGTTCGATGAATTTTATGTCGGCGGTTACGCACAGGTCAAGTGGATGGCGATAAAATAAACACAATAAAAAATCTTTGTCGGTATCTTCCTGGATTTGTTGAATAAGAAGTCGTATAGAAATCTAAATCATCGACGGCTCCTCAGTTTGCATTAAAATATTTTGCGACCTACCGAACAATAAACCTAATAAACACTATTTTAATCCCTTCTTTCCTAGATCTTCCCCAATTTAAAACAGCAACGGTGGCCAGTGACTACGGGCTCCTGGGTTCCACACCGGTGTTGGCCTGGAAAGCTCTCCGGGATGTTTCAGCTTGGTTTTGTAGAGTGTGCAGAGATGAGGACCTACTATTCGTATTGGTTTTATCAGATAAACACAAATTGACAGCTGTACATCAGTCTAAAAACGACCCAGTTCCATTCAGTATTTAACAGATGCCTTGAATTCAAATCTCACTATGCAATAAGCCCGTCACCATTTTGGTGCCAATCTACATGTAGTGATGATAGACCTGTTTTAAACCCGAATGAAGTCAAGTCAGGACATCATTTTTATTTGTTTACTTAATTATATGTAAAAAAGATAGGTTGCCAGGCATTGAAACATATGCCCACAGCAGCTAAATCACCCGTGCGGTCAACAAGAGTTGTCTCATTATTTTACTTTTGTTCTGTATTACACTAAAATCTAAAATCTAACAACTCATTAAGCAATTATCAGAAAATCATTAGAATTTGTTGGGCAGATGCTAATGCTAAGCATACAAAACATTAAATATCATGGATTTAACTGTTCAACTTATCAAAAATCACTGAAAATCAATATACTTGTTCGTCGCAAAAACTTAAACTCCACAGTGTATCAATCTGAAGTCAATTGAAACGATTATATATAGGCCTAAACACGGTGTATAAATATAAAATCAATCAACTAGATTTTTCAAATTTATCAAGGGCCATAAGTCTGGAAGTAATGTTAAGAAATAGGTGAAAATCAATAGGATTCTTCAGATATTAGCTTCTAAAGCGCCCACAATATTTATCAAAGTGATCAATGGTCATAATTATGGGAAATCGTTGAAAATCAAAAGGATGCATTGACTCATGATCTGAAAGACTGTATTAATTTAAAGTCAGTCGGATGTTAACTTCAGCCCCGGCATACATGGACAAAGTAATCTGCAACCGGATCACAATAAAGCTCTATATTCGTTTTATGCTTTTGATGGCCCCTCAACCACATGAAGTGTCGTGAGTTAATCGAAATTATGAACTATAAAAACGATACGAAATATAATCAGATCGCGATAACCTAATAATACATGGATTTTGAACAAAAAAAATCGGGTCATTGACCAACTGATATTTATTTTAAAAAATTTCAGGCTTCATTTTTGTGAAAATATCTCTTTTAATAATATGTTGTGTAACCACCTTTTGACTGTCAAAGCTTAACAATCCTATTGATATATTTGACACTTCTGGTGTCCACGATAACGTCATCGAACAATGAACTACTTTTTTCTGATTTCTTTTTCAGATAGAAAACACTGGATTTAATTTGCATAAACTTGGATATGACACTTGGATTGATCTGTAAACACCATGATGGCAATCTTAACTAAGAGATGTTTTCGCTTTCTTTTCATTAGCAACGGAGCATCTCATTAAAAATAAATCTACCCCCCGTTAAGGTATGGGATACCTATTCAACTTCAGTCACATGAGACAAATCCGCGTACAATATATGGTCAATGCAATTGATTGCTATATAGAAATTTTAAAATGGGGCATCATGACGAGGAATACTAATGAAGAAGTTGTAATTGTTGTTGATGATGACGTGATGCCCCGTGTCACTTCTACCTGAGTGAGATTTAATGACGTCCTGTAGCGATTTTAATCATGGCGTATTGTCTTCCTGCTCTCGACTCTATTCTCTGTGAACTCAAACTGTATAAACACGATAAGCCTGATTTACTCCCCATCCAACCCTCTATATTATAATCCTCCCTACTGATAGGCATCTGTCACATAAGGGGGGTCACGGTGATTAAGTAGATAAGGCGCTGGTTCGCTAGCCTGGAGGTCGGGTGTTCGATGCCTGCATTGGCCGAGAAAGTTCATCTCGATTTTCCGGCGTGATTTCCCCCTTGTCAGTGATGCAGAAGGAGGGCCTAACAAGGCCATCTTCCTAGTCGTTCGGATGGGATGAAAAACCGAGGTCCCGTGTACACATTGGAGTGCACGTAAAAGATCCCTTGACAGTTGGAATTCAATATAAGAGTAGGCCGTAGCGCCGCTGCCCGGGCAAAATTTCCCTCATAGCACGCTGTATGGCGTATGCCCGTCTTCCGTTAGCCCAGGTTAGGTGCAAAAGAGTAGGACGTTAAACCCCATTTCATTTCATTTCATTTCTGTCACACGAGGTCTGTTTCGATTCCACATATGACAAGGAGTCTTCTAGTTTTCCCCGCTGCTTAAAGACCCTACGCGCAAGCTAATTTTGAAATAAAATTGAACCGTATGTTAATCCCGAAATGACCTAGTTTGTGTCGAGTGGGCGTTAAACTCCATGTTTTCTCTCTCTCTGCCTCAAGGCAGTTTTCATCTTTGAGAATATTTTCGACGATAACAACAATATGCTTTTAGTAATCACGGTTATTTCCCCTGAACGATTGTTCGACAAAATACCCACTTACGGTCTAATCGACTATGATTACGAGATTTTTCTTTTGTTCAATCCACTCAGCTGGATAGAAGCAATTGTCAATCTGTTGACCTTTATAAGCTTCCTAATTACTGGAAGTAACTGAGTTAAACATATGTATTTAACTTGAATATGTCGTCATTGAAGAATAGCTCTTTTACTGACTGGGTTTATGGCTTAAAGCATTCGGGATATAATGACAACTTTGCAAACAACAGATGATAATGGTGGCAAATGGAATAACAATGTCCCCGTGATGCCCAAGGGACCTTGCAACATTTGGCTTCTTGTAAATCTACGAGTAATTTCACTGTTCAGTAACCGTACCTTAAATATGCACAGATATTGACAGCCACAATTACATCGTGGGTTACATAAGGAATTTCCATAACCAGTCCTAGTGTACACGACGATTGGACTACGATTTAAAAAACCACCGAACAGTTACAGAAGCTATTAATAAGAGAGAGAGAGAAATGGGGTTTCACGTCTACTCGACACAAACTAGGTCATTTCGGGACTAAGGTATGGTTTAATTTTATTTCAATAATTCGCTTGTGCGTAGGCGTCTTTAGCAGTGCGAGGAAACCGGAATGCCCAGAGGAAACCTTCGGGGCTGAGAAGGTGCTTCTATCTCCATGCCACATACGCTCACGGATAGCTCGTGCTTGTCATGCTTGACGTCATTTCCTGTTCATTCCAGTGAGTGTTACACATCTCCCGTAACAATGATCTCTGTGTATATGGAATGAATTAACCATTTCTATCACACCTAATAATGGCAGACACCAATATTGTCCTTTAACGTGAATTGTACTACCCTTTGAACTGATTTTAATCGCCAGTTCCGTGGTATGTTTCCTTATCCAATGGTTATTTATATTGATCAAGGATGTATTAACATTATAACACACACGTACTGCACGCAAAACAAACCGATAAGACAAACCCTCGGACATGACATACTACATAGACATTGCAAAAAATATATAACAAATATCAAATCAATTCTTCTAAATTGTGTTGTATTTGTCCAGTCCCGGGCCAATAATGAAAAAAAAATGATTTAGAAGAGACGTTTGGCAACAGAACAATGCGTCCGATTTTGATGATGGTCCCCTCTTAAATGGCGATAAGGACAATAATCAGAGAAAGAACATCGGGGGTTTTCCGACATGGTTTCCCTTTGACAGTGGTGCAGGGCGGAGGGCCTGACCAGGACAGCTGTCTTGTCGTCTGGATGTGACGAAAACCCGAGGTTCCGTGAATACATTAACTTGTACACAAAATATCCCTTGGTAGTGGAATTCTATATAAGAGTAGGCCACAGTGCAAAACTTTCCTCATATCAAGCTATATATGTATGCCCGTCACCTGTCTGTGCAGAACAGTGGGACTTTAAACCCCATTTCATTTCCTTTCACCAACATGCCCAAAATGGCTTTCAAGTAAAGGTAGATAACTGTGTTTACATATTTGGAAGCAGACCACCATTAATTTCCCCATTGACTTCAATGTTAATTCTGGACTCTTTGCTCACCTCCAACTTTTCCCCAAATTTTCGTTGGGGTGATTGCTTTTCACTACAGACAGAGGAACAAATGGCCATGTCTTTGCACTAAAATTTGTATGGGGTTGACCACCAAAATTTTGAGATACACGAACTTGAAGAAGCATACTAAAAACATGTATCTAGTTGTTGTACATGTATCACCGTAGCCAACCTCATAACACTGTTATCCTTCCGCCACAAAATCATGAATACTTACCAAAACCTGGCAGAAAATATTTATTCAAACCCTCTTCGTCCATTCTAGGCCAAAAAAACCCAACACAATTGGGCATGCAAAAGGGGAGAACAGAGACAAATGGAGAACTGCTATAAATAGACGAACTACAATTTGGTCTACCTCCTATTTGGACTAAGAGAAATGGTCCGTTTTCTGTTGACTCCCATGTTTAGTCTATGCCAGTCCTTGGTCTGTAACATGTTTTGAACATTGCGTTGATCTTAACCTGTACAACCAATCTGTTTCACAGAGTTATTCACTGCGGACCAGTGTGTGTGTTGTACAACAAGTAAGAACCCATCTTGTCATAATCATCTAGTCTGTTTGTCTGTTGTTGACCGCGACGAGGGGGTGGGGAGGGGGTTGAACAGCCAAACGTCGAATTGTTCGGATTGTTTGTAAATCCGAGGCTCCGTAAACACTTTGGCGAGCGGCCCTGCACGTAATAAATTCGATCCTTAAAATAATATGTCCATCGTCTTTACTCGGCTGGGCCATCAAAGAGAAGTAACTATCATCGGAAAAGGTTAGGAGCTGTTCTCAATGAGTCCAAAAAGTCTAAATACATATTTATTATCAACAAATTATGTATGGTTTAATGGTAGAGAGTGAGACATTAAGTAATATATTGATACTGTTTCAAAATCATGAATACTTACCAAAACCTGGCAGAAACTATTTACATAATGATACTGATACTGTTTCAAAATATTACGCAATGTCTCTAGCTCGAGACCATTAAACAACTTAAAATACAGACACAATCCCGTTCGTGCTTTCCAATGAAATACGTCACGCGAGTCCAATATTTGATATAGTATGGATAATGTACGAATGGCAAGTTGCCCGTACATTATTGGATATAATGGTACGCTAACTTCAAAAGATGACGTGACATCTGTATTTTACATCATTATGTTAACAAAGACCGGACGTGTATGGAGGTTCAAGAGTATTATTGAGAATCGTTCGTTAGTTTAACGCCCACGCGATATCGGAGTCAATTTATTGTGAATAAAATTGCCAACATAAACAGAATGAAACATTTCAGATAAAGAACTTCACTGATTTCTAATATGTTATACATATTAGAAATCAGCGAAACATACTACATATTTTGATAATACAATCTAAATGAATTAGAAATATATACATTATTTACATAAATCATCAGTAAGTTTCACTCGTTAGTGAACTATTTAACACATCAAGTAAGTAAGTTTATTCATATAGAATACAGTATATTTTTGAACCACCCTAAAAACCAGTATGATATGTTTTTGACAACATTAACTTCATAGGAAAAGTTCATATTTTGATATCGCTAAACGTATGGTGTTCTATTTCGGCCAGTGTTGTATTACTTATAGTATGAAAATTCCTTGACATTTATACAGACATAATTAATATGAGACTACCCAAATTACCAATATATTAGCAGGGGGTGGGGGTACTGAGAGGGGCTGCTAACGCCCGGGGGCGACTCTGCTTGGAGGGGGTCGGGCAATTAACTAAGTGCTCACCTTGGAGGCTGAGATAACATCAAGTATAGAGTTGAATTATGATTTTTCCAAGACATATTATAGTGTTTTTCGATCAAACGGAGAGTTGACGGGAAAATAGATATAAAAAATGTAATAAATTTAATAAATAGTTATTTAGATAAGGTGTTAAAAGTATAAAAGATGATATTTTAAAATCATCATAATTCAACTGAGAGAAGACATTGATCAAAGGCGACACACGACGTGGCCGAAATAGAACACCATATAAACGTAAGGCGCTCTATCCTAGTAATAAAATAAGGGAGACAGCACTAGGTGTGGGGCATAGAATAATCCAATCGAAACCGTTAGCGTGTAATATAGTGAAGAAAGAATGCCATACAAACCAAGATTATCCTGTACAGATCTATAAAGTCATATATTTCTCAGACACGTAGATGACGGATAGCCTTGCTTGTCTATGTGGTCCCTTCGAATTTCCATATGAAGAAAGAAAACAGTCATTCCCAAACCCGCAATATAATTGTAAAACGCTCACTCGTCTATGTAGAGCTCAAATAAGTCTTGAGATAAATAGAATTATCTTCCAAGAAATTCAAAAATTTATTCATTTCTCAAAAACATTTAAATCTCAATAAAGTAATAATATTAAGTTATTTTCATCCCTGCACACACAATTATCGTATATTTTCGCTTCATTCGGCTGGTTTGTGATATTTGGAGACATTAGATGATCATATACTATGTAGGCCTTGCCATCCCCAACAACCAATTCCATACACTACCTCCAGAATAATGTCTATTGAAATATTTACAAAAATGTCGCTATATATTATCAATTATTATGTATCCTACACGTTCTATATTTATGTAATGTGTGTGTATGTATATGTACATCTATGAAAATCAAAGAGAGGTATTGCACATGGACATGGCCTGTTCTTCAATCCAAATTCAGATATCCTGAATAAAAATATTGGTTATAAAAAAATGGACGAATTTTACAAACGATTTTAAGCACAGTATGAACTATTCGTTCTCACCCATGACAAAACAATTACCACGGCCATTCACTACTTTGATAAATACGCAAACTCCTAACCACCTTTCACTGCTCGTTTCACCCGAAGTCGCTACATTAAATCATCACGCTACACGTAACCAATCTCACTACCGAAACATATTCGCATCAACAACAATATATAAACAGTCCTTTGCTTGATGTGTAGACATCCATCTTGTCTTTAATGTTAATCGTGTGATAATTAGTCTGTCTTTTAAAAAAAATTCTTTTTGTATTTTGCACGTATTGTTTACTCACCGTTCTTGAAAAGTTGTGCGTATCAAAATCCTTATCTTAAAGTAGCCAAGTATCTATGCACTCAATATCATCCAAAATCTTTAACATTGAAAGCACGAATTATTTGTCAATTTCAATCAACATTGATGCTGTGATCTTACGGGGAAAAGATGGGCTTCTGATATCCAATATTTAAGACAAAATAAACATTTTACCATTGGTACACGAATGCGTTTCTAGCAAGAATGTTGAGGAACGAGGCTAAAACATTGCACCAAATCAAACGGCGTATGTAAACTGAAATAACCAGACGCTAGAAATTTGCATTCGATTGAGACTGATTTGAAATTAGAGTAAAAACGGAAACCATTGAATGTAAATCAGTTCATATACATTCATATTACAGTTTTATATGCGTTGCGACCCACTTGTGTCAATTTCTTTGTCCTAAATGTTATCGGTTTTGCTTTTTTAATTGATCATACTAATTGTGCACTACAGTAGAACTTGTTTTAAGCAAGCACCCAAGGGAAATATGGTTTTGCTTGACGATTCTTGATTGACGTAACTTACCCTATGTACAGAAAATAATCATGTTTTCATAAGGTGGTAATACCTGTCGTGATTAAACATTATTAAATGGCATTGACCAACTATGTAATACCGCCGCACACCAGTTGCCTTCTATTCTGATTCTTGTTACTTTCTTTGTTCCTCCTCCTATCACAATTCAATTTTTGCATACCCGTTCCACACAATGAACATACGATAATCGATTCGCTAACCACACTACGTGTCTATTATATTCTGTATAAACTGATTTCTACCATATCCAATATAACTAATTAAATGGGGGTAAACGCATTTACCATGTAATTTTATACCAGTATAGTTTTATAAAATGTAAAATATTGATTGAATAAATAGCGTCAGAAAAAAATATAACAAAAAACAAAAGTGTGAAGTGGTCTGTATCCTAGTTTTCTTTACTGGAGTTACCTCCCATATCCTAATTATAATAGTGTCCCAAAAAGGACAAAAAACATCTTTTGCTGATGAATAATGTTTCTTCGAATTAGAGCATATATCCCACATTTATGGTTTCTCCCGTTTCTAGAATTTTCTATATGGAATCGAAGTAGGTTTGAATTCTTATTTTCCGTTTGTTTTGATTTGTTTGATTAATATTTTTAATTTTGAGGCGGAGGTTGGCCACTTTGAAATGTACACCGTACACCGTAATTCTCCACTGACGGTAAGAAAAAAAATATTAATTCTTTCTCGTTTGACAGGCTTTGACTTTTTCCGAAAGTTTCGTTGGAATGCTTTCAACCTCAAATAAAGTAAAATGTAGCAACCCCGTGCTCAGAAGCATGTGTATGAGGTTCACCATGGAAATCTGGAAGTAGCATACCAATACGCAACGTAACAAACTTCTTAAAGGGACAATAACACTCTTGCTGGCTTGGCAGCTCCACAAAGTAAATAATAACCTTATTCAAAGTACTAGATGTTTAAGTGCCCTACCCGTGGTGTAAATTATCCATTACATCCTAATTTATTTGTCCAAATTTATTTGAAAAGGTTTACGTTAGGCTTTTCAAATCATTTAGTTGAGTTTTTCCAATTTTTTAAATTAGATGAAATTTGTATCATCAATTAATTGGAATATTGTAAAATAGTACAATTTGTTGGCCAGAATAAAGATTAGGACATATTATTCAGTTACAACAAGAGTGGTATTGAGCCTTTAACAGTGTTATCCGTTCGCCTTACAATCATGAATATTCGCCAAAACATGGCAGAAAATGTTCAATAGGAGAATCTATGGTATCTGTCGTCAAATGAGTAAAATCGATGGCATTTGAAGATTATTCTGAAAATAATACCAGTCACCTTTTGATTTTGATTCCATTTGATGTCATTCTAATTACTGTGGCAAATGATTTTTTTTACGTGACAATTCTCGACTAGACACATACCTTTTTATCCGAGCTGTAAAAATTCAATCATATCCACTCTGAGATTGAAACCCAAGAAATCTCTAGTTGCCAGTCCAACAATGGCTTTACACCACTCCCAAACCCCACCCACCTAAATAATAACGTTTACATCTACGCGAATAAAAAGAAAAACAGATAATCTAACAACGCTTGATTAACTAAAAGCTGAACAAATGATACATATATGGTTATTACTGACTGGCTGTTATGGTTTATACAGTAGAAAACATATTGCAAAATTAATTATTTCTATTTAAACATTAAGTTCATGTAAAAACCTATTTTAGAGACAGGCCCACCACCTGAACTAATACCTTACAGAATTATAATTGGATAGACAACACAGCTGAACTTTATTTCATATTTAATCTGTTTACATAGTGAACTAAATTGCTCTTTTCTGACGCTTCACGTGTTTATAATTATAAATATAAAAAAATGTTAATTTCGACACTTCCAGCTTTGCAACCTTCGTTCATTATGACACCATCTGATCTCATCGCAGTAACACCAGATCGGAAAAATTACGTTGACAAATGCATTTAAAGATTTCTTTCTTGGTTTAATGGCTAGGTCGAGTGTTAAAATCCGAGACTTGCAGACATAGAAATCTGTCGGTTTCTTTTAGAGAGCGTTTCTTCAAATTTTAAAAAATATAGCAGAATTGTTATCATATGCATTTTGTTAAGAAACGGGCAGAAAGCTACGTCAATTTTATTAAAGATCAAAATATAAAATATACGTCAGAATCTCTCACCCCAAGACTGCTTATAGGTATTAACATTATCACTATCGATGCTTAATGATGAACATAATATATTATTGCACATTTTTGGTAAAAACCTATAACCATTACCGCTCCATACAATAAATTAGTAACTATATACATTAAAATTTTATAAACATGAAATTAAGGGCTGAAGAATACGAATGCAACTAATACGATAATTAAAATTGAAACTACAACAAATATTTTTTTTTAATTGTGTTTAAATGTTAAAATCTATTAAAATACAATGATATATGTGCATGTATTATAGTTGTTTCGATAAACCATTGAACATATAGTAAAATAATTAAATACCCGTATTTCAAAACAATATATCTTTAAGTATACATAAAATTCAAGTTGTTATTTAAATCAGTTACATATCGATTCGCATATACAATTCAATAATATGCCAATGAATTCATTTGCACAAAACGGAAACGCTAGCGTGGTTAACACCTGTAGCGTAGGCCTGTCACTGCTTGGCATATTGGTGAATGTGTATCCGGAATTGCAACGTTTAAAAGTGTTCCATCGTTTCTGGTCCGTTATTATTTTGTATCGCGTTTTAAGAAAATAACAACCGGAACAAGTGGGTAGCAAGATTTGTGTTTAACGGTGAGTTATTTAGTTAAAACTTTTGGTTCCTGCAAATATAAAACTTTGATGTGATGCGTCAATAATAACATTTTATCTTTTATCTAAGAAAGCAAATTGATGAAGTCAAAATTGTAAATTTAAAAATAGGCTTTTCCTCAAATTCATCTCATTTCCTATCGGTTCGACATCATGACTATTTGCATTAGGCTTCAAATTGTGAAAACGAATGGTGCCAAACATGTCATTTCGCAACAATGGGTTAAGTTAGATATCATTTTCAGTTATTTATATGTTCGTATTGGGATATTCGAATAGCTGTTGGTACTACAGAATAATACCCCAAACAAGTAACGAAAGATGCCCATTTTTAAATAACGCAATACAACTTTTGCCACAGTAACACCCCCCCCCCACACACACACCCAATGACAACGCAAGAAAAGAATAAGGGGAAATAAGGATATTAACTATAAGTAATTAATGTTTGCTGCTGAGATTACTATATCAACAGATTAATGGTTGCCCGCAGTACGCTTGTCCTTTAAAAGAGAGAGAGAGAGAGGGACAGAGACAGAGACAAATGGGGGTTGACGTCATTTCGGGACAAAGATAATCGTTCAATTTTATTCTATACTTCGCTTGCGCGTAGCGGTTTTTAGCAGTGGGAGGACCCGAAGTAAACCCACGAAATTGTACAGGTGACCCTTATTCTTGTCACGTACAATCGAGGATTCGAAACCACGCAAGTTGACTCAATGGTATCATTGCTTGATAAAGACGAGAGCACCCTCGTCGAATCGTCGCTTAGTAATTGTGTATCCATAAAATTGTACCTTGTGTTAACATGTTCAATTACTAAATGCCAATCAAAGAAGACTCAATGACAGGCTTTATGATAGAGCGAGCACTTGCTAACCATTCGGCCGCTCCACCCCTCCCTTTAAAATAAAAGATAAATAGTGACATAATATAAAGATCAAAGAAAAAAGAAATGGGGGAATTATATATATTAAAGGATAAATGCAATGTTAAAATCAATAAAAAAAAATACACAAAATTTGATAATTGTTATAATTTGGGTTGGATAAACAGCAGTCCATTCTTGAAATCATAGTCCAAAGATAGATAATAAAAATGGATATATTGAATATTTCAGTCAAATGACATTATTCTGTGCTAAGTTATTAGAGTTTGAAGTTTTGAAAAAAAGTAGAGTATAATTGATTTATTATCACAGAATCGGTTCTTGAATATCAAGAGAGCCTCTTGATTGAAAGCGGCGTTGTAATTTACTTTTAAAAAAATCGAAGCAATATGAAAGTTGGTTATGGGCTTGTCTTGTTTAGGCGCCACAATATTATCGAGGAATGGTGTATTTACCTTATCTCAAAAGTTCAACTCAATATATAAATGCTTTATGTAATAATACTAACATACTTTATGTTTGATGATATCAAGACGATAATCTCTGATGATAAGCTAGTCTATAAAAAGACTGAACTAATAACAGTATTTCAGTACCACAATCAATAAAATGACAGTCATGTTCTAACTATAGTAAACGATAAAGATAGTATGTTCTAGTGCCGGACTGGGCCCACCTGTCCACCAGTAAAAAAAGAAAAGAGAAAGAGGAGGGGAAAGAAAGAGGAGGGGAAAGAAAGAAGGAGACGACAGGACACGGGACAGGAGGAAAAAAAAGATAGGTAGCTAAGGTCTGAAATGCTTGGAAAATGGGTTTGCGGTTGTTAATTTAAAAATTTTCCTGAAGGAGACTCCGTTGGGACGCTCAAGCGCCTTCCGCGCGTACATTTGTGGACCTTGGTCAATGATCTGACAGGTGGGCCTTTGGACCACCAGTCCGGCACTGGTGGATGATTCAGGACAGCTAACCTAAACATCAAATCACCACCACGTGAAGGGGGGTCGTGAGATAGAATATCTTATCGCATTATTGCTCCCCAATACTTAATACCTCTGGAAGCTGGAGGAACTGACATGCTGGAGATTGGTGTAGATCCTCACGTGACATTTCCGATCATGACGTAGTATAATGTATTCAATTCATTCTTCATTAAGACAGCGAGAGTGGTAGTCAGTTGTACTGGTAGACATGAGATATGCACTTTATGTCCCTCAAAAAATATAAATCTGGTTTTACCCAAAAGAGTATGCTGGGCGTGTCGAAATAATATTGATATTTTCAAGATTATTAGAATATTTGTTGAACTCATGCCGACTTACCGATGGGATGTTTTTTTTATACTGATTGTAGCCTCTAACAAAGGAAGTACACCAGGAGGCTAATTTGGGGGATGATTGGGATACACACGTAACAGAATTGTTCATGAACTTTACGCGTTCAATATTTTCGTAGCCTTAGAAATTAGTTTGTATTCAGAATTTTCGTTATTAAAATAAACACGCTTTTAAAATCAAAGTCCACCATTTCAATCATCAAAATTATCTACGTTTATTAAGTTATCAATTTTATCTTAGCAAGTATTTTTGGCTCTTTTTTCAAAACTCAATTCCCGCTTTTGTCCACTAAAGGTTCAGTTGTTTGAGGTTAGTCCTTTTGTGACATTTGTTCGTCGATAAGGGATTTGTTTGTCTGCATTTAATAGAATTATAAAATTGTTTATAAATGCGTTTAATTCTATAACATCTATATATTCTTATAATTTTATATTTATGTGAAAACAATGGGAATCAGAATCTTTCACCTCAAGACTGCTTTGGTATTACGAAAACTTACAACATCACTAACCATGAATGCTTTTATGGATGCTTATATTATCGCACATTAAAAGGTTTGGTAAAAACTTACAAAAGTTACCCCCTTAACAATAAACTAGTAACTATACAATGTATGTCTTAAAATGTTATAAACATAAGCTCAAGAATACGAATGCAACTAATATGATAATTGAAATTGAAACCACAAAATATTTTTATTGCTTTAACAGGTGTTATTTTACAACTATTTTATAGAAATATTATATTTCATCTTTAAGCGTACATATAAATTCAATTTGTTATTTAATTCCATTAGATATCGATTATCATAATATGTTTTCTATATTAAACATGACACCTTTCTTAGAACTAAAATAGCCTTATAGTATTACAACACACCCCTTTACAATGCGTTAAATAAGCAATGTTGCTTAATTAATGTTGCTATCTAACATGCATTAAATACAGAACAATACCAATACTTAAATGTTCTGAATATGCCCATTAAAGTTAAGTCCTAATTCTAAAATATCATTACTCTGATATACATGCTACATTAATATAAGTTCACCGATTCACTGTTAATAACTTCACTATTGTCTGTCCCATGGTAAATAATAAACGGATTTCTACGATTATGAACAAACTACTCTACTTAAGTTATTATAAACTTACCTATGTGTTTAAAATTACCTCCGGTTAAATAAAATCCATTATACAGCTAAATATACCAACGAATAAAAAAGTTCTCTCTTGTAAAATTGAACTTATCACAAACTTTGACACCGAGAAATAAGAAATGGAAGCTTATTACGTCACTTATCGGAATAGATCATTTCGTATGAGGGGGTCAAAGCAAGGCTATTTTACGACAGTTCATATTTTGTGTTGATGCGTTCGATTACTGGCCCCGCGCTTACTCTAGCCACCGCGAATGCGTTCGGGTTACTACTGGAAGTATCCTATTATTCAGCATGGAAGCAAATAAATTATTTGATCGAAGTTATATTTGCCGCTAAAAGTTTAGGCGACGGAAGAATTATTGTTGACACTTGTCTCAGTAGTGTTGTGTTTATTCTTGTAAGCTATGGAGCTGGTTAACAAAGCTAACCAAAGGTTACATTGGTTGAACGAAAATGTGATTTAAAGTATGTTCTGCATAATATGGGCTTTATTTCGCTTCTCTGGATTTAATAATTCCAATGAGATACCAATGAAAAAGTCTAAAGTTTGTTGACGGATTATTGTCTGCTCGTTGTTATTTATCAGAACATCGAGCACAATTAATTGTTTGGTGACGTTCATCTCCCATTTTGATATTCGAAGAAAGTGCCGCGCCGTTTGATTACCCATTCCCACTGCGCATGTCGAAACGTACTCGAGGATCCTGTCCGAGTAAGCACGGAGCAAATAATCGAACGCGACATGTATGAATAAGCTTTTGCTCTGAGACCCAGTAATGAGTTTGAGCGTTTACAAACATAAATACCCCCATAGTCCGATATTTTGTTTCCGCCTTGTATTAATTATTTGGTAAGAGAGTTCTGGGGGAATTTTTTTCTTTTGAATTACATTTGTTTTACTGGCCTTGAATATCACCGTTGAATATTTTTAATATTTCCTGATGATGAACTTAAGCAGTCCTGCCAATTAACCCCGGCAATCTGCTGTGGACGAGGTAGGCCTAAATTCCGATGTATTTTACATTTGCCTCGGCAAAATTAATAGCCGAGGCCATTGAATCATTGAATAGGTATATAACGTTTTTTTTATAGATAAATAGGCCTACTAATAATTATTATCACCAAATCATACCGCGCATCAGTTTAATTATCGGTAGATAGTTCCATATCTTTCTATTTCTCTTTAAATATTATTTCTGGTGTGTTCAGAATTTTATAATCGTGAAATTCACAAGGCTGTTTACCCATAAGATTTTGAAATCCACGGAGAATGGAATTTTCCGATGGCATTTCGTAGATCGCGATCATGTCCCAGCTAATCAACGCTTTGAATTATATTGCCGTAAAAGGTACCATGTCATATTATATGCTACACAGATGGTTAAATTTAGTGCCGCGAAACTTGCACGAATTTTCCCCGCGGTCTGCATAATTAACACACAAAACCAAATAATACACAAAATCTGATGTGTGATTTTTTTGTTTTAAATACATTTTTTATAAAGACGATAAACGATGTTTAGACATCCCGAACTGTTCTTATCAAGAATGTTTCGATTTCAGTATCTGTCGAATGAACAA
Organism: Patella caerulea; assembly: GCA_036850965.1. Classification (NCBI taxonomy): domain Eukaryota; kingdom Metazoa; phylum Mollusca; class Gastropoda; family Patellidae; genus Patella; species Patella caerulea. The sequence goes on from JAZGQO010000011.1 coordinate 24,933,331, forward strand.
AAACAAGTAATTTAATCAGGAACATTAATGATATGAACAGTCCGAACGTGAATAAAATATGGAAATTATTGAGAAGCGACGGTCTTTTTCATACGAAATATGATCAATTAAAATTATGATTGACTGGGCTGTAATGTGTTTTATAAAAATATATATAATATACACGGGTGAAATTACGGGGTGAAAAGCAATATTATACATGTATTTACGAGTATTCGTATAATCCGTGAATAACATTTAGCAGACTGACAATCAAACGGTTTAAAATTAATGTCATTGTCTCCAGTTGCTATTTTCTTGCCCAAACTCAAACGACCGAAAAGGCAGTGTTCTGTTTTGATTACAACACACGTGGTTATCATAGATTACCCCCTTCAGCATAATTACGATGGTTTAGCCCATAACGTCACGTGTGTAATGTTGTGATGAACACAGACGAAAATACAAGCAAAAACATTGAATTTTCAAGAGAGAACCTCTTTTTTCCGTTGGGATGTTTAATTGTGCAATGAATTTTATTTAACCGGAGGTGGTTTTAAACACATAGGTACGTTTATAATAACTTAAGTAGAGTAGTTTGTTCATAATTGTAGAAATCCGTTTATTATTTACCATGGGACAGACAATAAGTACTTTTCCCCCTTAAACCTGACAACCAAAAGTCTGGAATTTTTAAATCGGTGAATCTGGTCAACCGAGACTACATTTCGTTTGGGTTATTTTCTGTGGCAAATTCAAAATACGAAACAATTAGTTAATTTTACATCCCAGCGATTCTCGTCTAAGGCAATTTAACAAGGTTTAAGAGACAAAATATGAGTTGTATTCTTATCTTGACTTAAGTGAGAACTTGGCAGATAATGTGATCGTCGAAACTAAACGATGTCGCTTAAGAATTATGTAGCAAATTGAAATCAAACGCCTAATGAAGAGATTTTTTTACATTTATAAACCATTTGAATTTGAAGCAATATCACATGCATGATCACATCTAGTGAATGTTTGCCCCGACGAGTTCTCGCCCGTGCTGCGAGCTACTCACTTGAATTTTTTTCATTTGACAAGGAACTCCTGTTTAACTATGATAATATTTCATTGGTGAATAATCTGGTTTCGACAAAATAAAATTGTTTGTCAAAAGATTTACAGTTTAAAACCCCACATTCTTTTTTTTAATCTAAACCTAATCATTGTTTGTGATTGGGTATGAACTATAAGCAATGTCTGTTGTTGAGATTTTGATCCGATGTTGATGAAACTTCAAATACATGTTTATAAAACAAACATTTTGGTTCATGTCGATATTCGTGCATAACCGAACGAAACTTCTTGAAGTATGGCCCCTGATTGTTCGTGGGCCCGCTAGAAGTCACAATTTGTATCCAATTTTCAAAAAACCGTTTAATTATATCACAGTTAAACGTCATTGTAGGTTGAATTTTAATTTCGTAAAAATCTGACCTACGCTGCCGGACAAAATGGCCGCTCCTTATACGCAAATAGTGTAAAAATGTAATACCAAGGTTGTGGACACTCTAGAAGTCACAATTTGTATCCGATTTTGATGCAAATTGAAATGTATATTTACAATCATGGTTTTGATATTTGCGAATATCGGATCGTTACGTGATCATGGATTATGACCCCTGCTTGTGACGAAAAATCACGTTTTTAGCTTGTTGGTGCTCTAGAAGTCACACTTTGAATCCGATTTTTAAAAGCGTATAAATATATCACCGTTGCACCCCAATGACGGATGAGTGCAAGAATCGAACAGAAACTGTGGTATCTCATCCCATTTCGATATTCGAGTATTTCAGACCACCACTTTTTTGATTATGGCAACTGATGGGACGAAAAATCACATTTTTAGCTTGTTCTCTACCAATTTCTTTCAAAATGTAGGCATATCTTGCATGGCAACCGCTGGTTTAGAAAACGATGAGGGTGGATGATTAGGTACAGCTTACTAAAACATCAAATCACCATCATACGTAAGCTAATGAATATATAACTAACTGTCACCTGCTAGCTATCGAATTTGCGACAACAAAAATTCACGGCAATTCAAGTCCCTATTTTCAAAACAGTATTCAAGGTGTTGCGTCGTGGAAATACCATTTCTATTGTATACTTATTGATTGGCATGATTATTATGAGACATTAACAAATAAGTGTATTGTGCAAAGCAACTAGTTCTAACATCTGTGCCAGTATAATTACAATCTGTATAAACTAACAGGTAGTATTATATAATTGTTTTATCTCTTGTGCATATTGTCCATTAGACTGGGAGAGCAAATGGGTATGTACAGGCATAATACATTACATTATTGACAACATTTTTTATCGGAACAAATTGTGTGACCATTCATTCCTAGTTAATTATGGTCTTCCTAGGTTTAAGATACGGATACCAAACGTAGAACTAAATAACGACCAGAGACACGTTTCTTTTCTCCATATATCTCAGATCAAAATGGGAACAAAATGGTCACCAGTTCAGAGTTCGGTGTAACAGGTTTTAGACAGGTCCATGCCAGGTAAAAATGGCGCCAATTTTACTCAAGGTATTTTCAGCGGATTTATATACTTTGGAACATACTCTTTCAAAAAAGCTATTGGATCATCCTTCAATTTGCCTTAAATCTGGGTTAATTGGGTGCCAAGTTGCGAAACGTGGGGCCTACTCAACTTGATTTGAATTATGGACGCAATATACAGGCGGATTCATCAACTTCCAAAACTCTACATATTATTTCATATTCTGAGACTCTCAATGGTTAAGAATACGAGAGAGAGAGAGAGAAATGGGGTTAAACGTCCACTCAACACAAACTAGGTCATTTTGGGACTAACATGTGGTTTAATTTTATTTCAATAATTCACTTGCGCATAGGGGTCTTTAGCAGTGGGAGGAAACCGGAGTACCCGGGGGAACCCCCGTTAAGAATACCCCACACATGGAAATATTAAATCTTTATGAAGAAATAACGCTGATAAGACTAATTTATGATTTTTTTTTGTACATTAATCATATTTTATCAGTTATCCGATGCAGTCGTCAGAATATCCAAAGAAATGTTTGAATTGTTTCTATAAATGTGAATAGGTATATCATTGGCAAATGGTACCTCATATACAACACTAAAGGTCATCAAGTCTTCAGAAACCTCTGCTTAACAGGATATATCTGGATCATGATGTATAAACTGGTCGAAAATTGCGATTGTTTTTTTTATAGATATATGGATTCCTCTGGATACGTGATTATAATGTGTGTTGCTTATGTGTCCTGCATGTTAACTGGTCCAGTATATCAGATCTGGTATCCCTCTCAGCTACTTCTTTGAATAATGGATATAAAATTTGATTCAGTGGAATGGTCTTTGTGTACTGAATAATCAGTATACCTCGATAATCTAGGAGGTTATTCTCTGGGGTAATAAAGTTGTTTCCCGCATCAGCCGGCTTAGACTAGAAGCAGAAGTTCCAACCCGATTTTTTATATATTTATTTTGAAAATCCCCAAAATGAGAACCGTAAGAAAACGTTAAATCCGGGGATAAATCTTGATATGAGCCCCATGAAGCAGTGCCGCGAGACCCGTGGAGAGGCCACCCGAATCGGAGAAAAGAGTTCCTTTGACGCCAGTATGAGAGCCCTTCTCTCTGTGACAAATCGAAATACACGCGAATCTACAAACAAATGTTTAAAATTGAAATAACTTTTCACTCGACTTCTGGAGACCCTTCTGTCAACAAAGTTTGTAAGCTTTGATTAAAGGGTTACGTGATTATTATATAGAACAACTGTGCAGTTACAATCCATGCACCATGAATATCGAAAATGTTCTTTTGCGCAAACAATGTTTATTTATTACTTGGCAACCGTGGTGTTTTCGGTATAGCTTACCAAAGAAACTTCCTATAATCTTATTATCATGTTGTGTTTCACTTCTGTATATACTTTTGTTATGGCGAATATGTCAGATGAATTACATAAATCACTATGTAGCCCTTGTGTTTCGCTGGTACAAAATATAAATGAAATCGGGGTTACCTTCATACTTTTCCACACAAACCCAAATACTGAAAACGACATACTCTTTGAGGCCCAATTGACAATGAAGTTCGTTCGTTCCTGGAGTTTTACGTCCACTTCCGTGAAGGGTGATATCGTAGACAATGCATTATCAAACAATCTCTCGGGGCATTAAGTAACTGAATTGAGCAATAAACTATTAAACATTCTTGTGGAAGAACGATTACTGATATATTTAGGCGATGTCTCTAATAGCATTCTCTCAACATTTTCAATAAAAAAAACAAATGTGTACTGCAATCATAGAAACCATGCAGGACAACAAGATGAAAGATCTGGGAACAACATGACCGAAGGCAAGGTGCATATATAACGGATCAGTGAGCGAACTGGTGATTTGCATTAATCAACATTGGAGGTATTTTAAAACAAATAATCAGAGGGGTAAATAATTTCAACCAATGCCTAACAAGGGTACTCTTGTAAGGGAATACATAAAACGCTCCGTTTGGTACAGATATCATTGACCTCAAGTCACATTTGGTCCCATGCTCTAACTGCAAGAGGCGGGACAGTCTTAAAAAATAAGCATACGTTGATTCCAATTTTTAAAACTTGTTCGGCGGGATTTTTTTACAATGATTTTAGAGCTAAACAGGTAAAAAATTCCTACTGCTGACAGGAAAGGCAAATTCCCGTCTGTATTTCAGTTTGAATTTCTATAATAAAACACATAAGCTTATATAAATTTGTTTTATTTTTTAGATGGGTGATTTAAAAACGGTAGCTTAATGTCAAGGATCAATTGGTGGACAGAGTTGTGCATCGGCCTATATTGGACAATATCAGTATTTGACGCATCCACACATTCTTGATCATGTCTGGTTTGAACAATAACTCAACATTACCCAAAAAATATATTATCGTGCTTACGTTTGTCGCATTTGTAATGTTAATAAATCTGTTATATTCCACGAATTACATGTATATAAACCCTTATAACATGGTCAACTACCATATCCTCTCGACGTCTAATGTAAACATTGGATATTTCTCTGTGGGCACAAAGCCCGATAATAAATACTTGAGTACTAGCCCTAAGCCTCAAAGTACGAACATGCAATCAAAGAAAAAGAGTTGGTCAAATGGTCCAGAGAACATCACTCAAACAGCAAGACCCGATACCTGTACGAACTGCTTCCAACACAATTTCCAGCATATTGTTACAAACAAAGCTATATGTGACGAAAGGGGTGGTATAGTTGTGAAGCTATTCATTTTTATTTTAACAGTTCATAGCAATTTTATTCAAAGAAACACATTAAGGCATACGTGGTTATCCGCATCAAAGAATAATACTTCAGACGTCAGATATGTGTTTCTGTTAGGCAAATCAATGGATGAAGCAATGAACCGGAAGACGATCGCTGAAGCCGCCATTTTTAATGATATAATAATGGAGGATTTTACCGATTCCTATCAAAATTTAACACACAAAACAATAATGGGGCTAAAATATGTTTCTAATTATTGTAAACAAGCAAAATATGTTTTAAAAACTGATGATGATATGTGGATTAACATACCTGCTTTACAACACTCCTTGCAAATATTTGGACAAAGATTGCAGGCGGCACTGGGAGGTTATTGTATTTTTAATGCCATTCCGAACCGAGACAAAACTTCAAAATGGTATGCTTCCTATTCCAGCTATCCAGGTCCACATTATCCGGGATTTTGTTCGGGGACTGGATACGTCACTAGTTCCAATGTGATTCAAAAAATATTTGAGATCTCAAAACATGTGCCTTTCTTTCATTTAGAAGATGTATATATGTCTTTGTGTGCGAAGAAACTCGGTATAAAACTGATAGGCATTCCTGGGTTTTACGCACCGTTGGATAGAAATAACATGTGCTTTATGAAATCTAACAGTTGTATTACAGCTCACCATGTTCCTCGCATCTATTTAGAAAAAATTTGGAATGCAAAATGCTGACAAAATCTAAACGTGGCTCCCAATAAGTGATCATGGTGGTGTGTTTTGTGTTAATGGTGTGGAGTTGCTGCAGTATTGAAATAGCAATGGAATTAAAGATCTTTAGTATTCACAGGCATAAATACTCAAGTAAACCATCGATCGGGATAATTTAAGAAAATAAAAAACTAGAACTATTGAAATTTAGTATTTTTTTTTCCTTTAAGTAGAGTGGCGGGGTGGATTGCCGAATGGTTAGCCAGTGCGTACTGTATCATAGAGACTGTCAACTTGCGTGGTTTCGAATCCCCGAAGTAGGTTCCCCTGTCCATCCTCATAGGTTGGCTCCGGGTCACCCGGTATCGTCCCGCTGCTAAAGACCCCTACGCGAAACCGAATTATTGAAATAAAATTAAACCATATGTTAGTCCCGAAATGACCTACTTTGTTCCAGTGGACGTTACCCCCCACCCCCCACCTTAGGTAGAGTATATTAGAATAGTGATGTATACCAAAAATACATGGATGATAAACAATATCCAATATTTGTAATTTGCCATTTGTCGGTGTCAAACCCTAAAATGAACTAGATCAATTGGACTGGTAATGAAAAATCTTAATATTTTATTGATTCGACTAATCTAATTCTGAGAGTAATTAAATTTTTATATCATCTCTAGTTTTCAAGAATTAGAATGTTAGCAATAAATGAAAAATCACATAGTTGACCTCTTCTAGTTTTCAATATTAGGGTCAGTGTTTCTTTCAAAACAGGTTAGACCTTTTTCATAAGGTCACGTTCAAGTTTGGTCAAAGAGCAAATCACCTCCAGAGAATGCTGGTGTCGTGAAGGCCTTCTTCCAGGTACATAATATACCATCAGCAGCAGTTAAAACCAAAACTTGTGGCCACCTAGGAAGTCAGTCATGCAAAATTATAAACATATCTGAACATTTCCATAACAAAACATCTGGCGCACAATTCCTAATATCATACCAACTTTCATGTAGTAGTCCAAACATAATTTTATCTAATTTCAAGCAGACAATGTGACACACAATATGTGGGAAAGGCCCATAATGCACTTAGTGGAACGAATTAACGGTCACCGGTCAGACATAGTCACCAAAAAAGACTAACATTGTCACGCCCATAGAAAAGACTAAGAGCAACTTTGAAACTACAACAGAAAAAAAACAAGCGAAAAATTCTAGATTGACAAATTGAAAAATACCCCCACACCCTTCGAATATTGGTATGGCTAGCGCAATAGCCCCCCTTTGCAGTAACGTTTAGCCAAGAGCAGCAAGACCATTCAAAATCATCAGAAAACACTGTACTGATCCGGGCCCGTAGCCAAAAAACGAATTAGCCCCCCCCCCCTCCCGCAAGAAAAATAATATTTCGCCACAATAATGATTTATTAGGAGTATTCTTAGCCGGTCACATCCTCAGCCCCTCAAAAAAAATCCTTAGCCCCCCCCCCCCTAATTTTATGAGCTGACTACGGGCCGGTACTGATCGCCACGAAACCCCCGAAAATCTTCACACAGGCACTTATAATTGCATATTCCATAAAATAAAATTCTGAACGAGATCCTAGCGCACAGTAAATAACACCAGTCTTCACCCTAACCCAAAGCAAACAATACACCAAATCCTAGCCATAACCCTTAGTAAATAAAATCAACTGGATTTAAGAATCCCTAGCCCTGAACCCGCGATAGTGAAATTCGATCCTTACAGGAAAGACATTAACGTGGTTCTCACCCCAGAGCCTCCAATTTATACTTTTTTCTTCAGAACCAAAAATACCTGATTACAACAAGCGACAGCGAAGGAAGGGCGTCATGAACACCAAAACAGCGAAACCTTGTATGTATTTTTAATAAAACTAGGAATATCACGAACAAAGTGCTTATGTGGAGACTTAACCCTTCCCCCAAATTCTGAAACCTAACCCACAATCATGTGTCCTACCTTTATTTACATCGTAACGACCATGATGAAATATTGAGGTGGCCTTAAAAAATAGATGTAGCCTTCAAAACATGCCTTCTATAAATGGATGTAATCATCTTATATATTAATAAAGGATGAATTTTTGAATAACCTATTTCCCAGTGTGTGGTTCCGATGCATTCGACGCCGATAAAGGGGAACCATACCTGAAATCCCAAGGTAATATAGAGCTACATCATTAGCGGACGCTAGACCTCCTGGCTAGTGATTCGGGGACTAACCGACGAAGCTAGAGTATTGATAATGACCGAAGTTAAAAGCACGCTATTCTGGTGTTCTCATACGAATAGTAAAAAATGAAATGGGGTTTAACGTCCTACTTGACAAATGAAGAGGAATTATACGCCATACAGTGTGCTAAAAATGGAGGGGGGATTTACCAACTGGTTTAATACTGTACGCTTGTACATTTAAGTTATGAGAAATCATGTTTATAACATTACCTATATAATATGCCGATAAATCGCTACCATATTATCTTTTTTCTGTCTAATATCGTAAACTGTGTGGTAAATCTAGATTATGCGATTCTAACCGGAAGATGCTAACGCGATATTGCGACAACATTAGATAGTACTGTTATCACGCAAAATGACATGACGCAATATCGTGTTGTAGCACTGAAATTGAAAATGTCGCTCCCACTGGCTGCCCCCCCCCGCCCTTCGCTTATTTGGGGGTTTAAGCGACGGGGGCGAATTTGAAAATGACACCCACCAGCCACCAAAATATGAATTTGTTTAGTTTTAAAATCTCCCTACTGCTTGACACAAACTAAAAACCTTTGAGCCCCCACACCATCAATTAATTAGTAAGTAAAGGAATATTATGAAGCTTCATAGCAATATATTTTATAGTAAAAAGTAATATACAGGCATAATAACATCACCGCACATTGCTGGTTCGTGCAATTTATAATAAATACTGAGGTGTCCCAAGTGAAAATACAAAATACATGCATCAAGATTTAAAAACACCATTCGGTTATTTGTCATTATCTAAACTAAACAAAGAAGTATGACAGATCATAAAGGATAGTCATCTTTTTTACAGAACTGAAACGCACAAAAAGGTTCTTTTTACGCCATTTTTTTATTTGACAGACATTTTGTTTGTGTAAGAGTGTTGACCGGGATATAACCCCTGCTCAAGATACAGGGTATATAAATGCTAGCGGTCTTGTAACTTCACAACATTGTCTAATATCACATCATAATAAACAGCTCAATCAGGTGAGTCTTCTAATGCATTTATTATCCTAAGCTGAGGTAATTTTGACACTGCGGCGACGTTGACAAATAGAAGGAGTTTTGACTTCCTTTCGTAGTTAAATCTTCTAATGCATTTATTATTCTAAGCTGACTGGGGTAATTTTGACACTGCAGCGACATTCACAAATAGAAAGAGTTTCTATTTCACCCTTCCGTGAAACGTGCAAGCGACGGGGAAGATCTTAAGTCTACTGGGGTTAAGTGTCCTGGTTAATGTGGAAAGTTTTACAAATCTATGATGTACTTTCCCCGTCATATGACAGAGTTAGCGTGTCGTTATCTTTAACGGAAATAAAATGGAGCTATACGTCCTACTCTTCTGCTCTTAACTGGGCTAAGAAGGTAGGCATACGCCACACAGTGTGCTGTTAGCGATACTAAACTGTGGCCTTCTCGTATATCGAATTCCAACTGTCAAGGAATCTTTTATGTACACGCTAATGTGTAAACGTGACCTCGGTGTTTGGTCCCATCCAAGACATCTACCTTACCATGCCCTCCGTCCGGTATCACTGACAAGGGGGAACTATCCCAGAAAATCTGATTGAACTGCAGGGATCGAATCTTTCACCTTTCACGGAGAAAGTCTGTTGCTGGAAGCCTCGTTAACTTTAACATGTCTTCTATAGAATTCTATAGAACATCCTGGAGGGTTGGGATGGGATGGTATCTATCCCATTTTCTATAGGATGAGATTTTGTAGTATCGTTCAGAATCTTGGAGACCTGTAGGAAATGACGCCCCCAAATATTCTACAAATTCTGTAGTGCAAATCGTATAATATTTCCTACGGATTTATGCATACATTTTAATGGGAAAATACTATAGTATTCTATGTATTCTGTAGATTTTTTAATAGTGTTTCCGTAGTAAATTCTACAGTTATCGTTTTGTCTTTCTGTCTACTGCTATTCTTTTATAATTTTATATCCCTTTTTTAGAGGATTGTTAATTCAAAATGCCTTCCCTTAGTCTAATATGTGTATTTATGGTTCTCGTCGCAACAGTTTATAGTCAAGGTAAGAAACCTTATATTACAGTTAAGAAATCTTCATATCAATCCCATTGAAATCGTAAGTGCAGGAGGACCTCACTACACACAAAACCAAACCGACAAGATAATCCTGTGAATGGATAAGGTGGCCAACCGTAAGCGTCCTTTGCGCTGTACAGTTCCGGGTCTGTAATGATGCAGGTTTCACTCAAAATAAAAACAATTTTACAAGAAAGGCGGAATAGAAATAATGCGAAGGCGATAGTCCGCCAGTTGATGTCATGAGTTAGAATGTCAAACTATTTTAACGATAATCACGATAGATTCTCGGAAAACGCTAAAGGGTCTATATTTATTTTAAAATCATTTGGCGATATAATTTGCTTGAATTTATTTTTCTATTTTATAGTTGTATCACCACCGACAATAACCGGCGGACCAGGTATTGCAACCAACAGCCAAAACAATCCTAGCTACTACCAGAGCATCTCCGGACAACAACAGCAACAGGGTATCAATCAAATTGATCCTCTAACTCTGCTCTTATTGACTCGTGGAGAAGGTGGAATAAGACGACTCCTTCCTTATATATTATCTGGACAATTTGGACAGAATAACCAACTTTTAAACATACTGCTGCTTAGGTCTCTTTCTGGATAATCTTTTAACCCACATTATCGGTATTTTTTTTTCTTGCATTATTTCACGTTTAAGACTTACAGCATCAAATTTGTATTGGAGTAAATCAGTATGTTTGTACATGTATAATATGTAAAATAATAAAAAAATATTTCCATCTAATAAAACAACCATGTTTACTTCATTCTAATATACATGGGGGTGGGGGTACGCGCATGTGCGTTGCATCATAAGATCTGTGGAGGGAATCCCGTGGGAAATGTTCAAAACTCTGCGGGGATGCCCTGGGCGAGAAACTCATTCAACAGACGCAATTGCACCCTCCATAACCAAAATCTGGCACTTCATTGCACATTTGTAATGCTAGACTCCAGCGATGATTCTTGTTAAAGTATTAAAGGTAAAGACAAAAACCTAAATTATAGTTTTATTTAATTTTTAGTTTAAATTAATCTTAATTATGATTAAAAATGCATGGGTGTCAAACTCATGGGGACTAAAATTTACAACCAGTGTGCCGGAGATATAAAGCCAAACGTCCTTGAACTTTACCGAATTAATGTCAAACGTCCTTGACACACGTAATTTTATTTAGACTGGTTTCCAAATTGCCAAGATATAATATTAAACATAACGTTCTCTTGTATAATATACAACTTAGATAAGGCATACAGTACAGAAGTCGGGGTTTTAATGAAATTATTTCCATCGCTAGTTTCTTCGAATTATCGACATGTCAGGTTGTTGAAATTTGCTCCATGGACCACCTTAAAGGAGCCTATGGGCCTGTCACACTATAACGTTTTAGAAGTATGAAGTATGAAATAATTATCCAACACGCAGGCATACGCTGAAGTTGGATTCAAAAATCAAGAGGACGCACTTTTTGGACGCATATATAACGTACTTCTAACGTAACGCGCTGAACGAATATACAACCTATGTTTAACGTATGAGTTACTTATTCATAACTTATCCCCAACGTAAACATAACTTATACAAGTATATGAGAGCGTGTGCCCAACGAATTTTTAGCGTTCTTGACTTATGAAGAACTCATGTGCAACGTTAGTCTTACTTATGTTTAACTTATCCATAACGTGTTGGAGCTTATTTTGACGAGCACGTGAGGTCAAATAAGGCCTGCTCGAACCACAAGACATTATAGGACTGTCACACTTTGACGTATAGCATCAGCGTATGCCGACGTATGAGAAATTTAACGAGCACGTTGATTACGTTACGGGTACGTTTTTAACAAGTTACGAGCATGCTGAAATACGATAGTGTAAGTTGCTGTACGCTAACATTCGCTGGGCACACGCTGCCATATGCTTGTATAAGTTTTGTTTACGTTGGAGTTATAAGTTAGGAATAAGTTATTATATTTCTATGTAATGTGGAGTATACCTAGCCTTGTTCTTTGGGTCCCTAGCTAAAAATGAGTCTGAAACGCCGTATGGTACACGATTCGTCTACCAATGGTAAAAAAAAATATTTCCTCTTAAATATTGGATATCAGAAGCCCACTTTTTCCTAGAAAGACCAAACCATCAATGTTGATTTAAATTGACAAATACATGTAATTTGTGTTTTCAACGTCGAAGACTTTCGATGATATTGTGTTAGAGACTTAGCTACTTTAAGACGCTGACTGGACCAGAGTGTTAGTAACCGCTGCTTTAGATCATCGGATTGCGGAGGTTTAAAGGGATTCAAATACGGACGCTATTTAATGATTTCATTTACAAATGTCGAAAAGGGGCTGAGCTGGGCTAAGTCTCGAATAACAAGTACCTTTGCTACGATAATGAATAATATTTCCACATTTCGCCAAAACTTCGAACTATGATATTAAGTAATTTGAATGAAATTCTAAATATATTCATTTTGAATTATTTATTTTTGGACTATTATAGCAAAAATGAACACCTATATATCTATGTCTTACGGAATGCATCTTTAATCATACGAAACGAAGTGTGATAGCCTATATTGGTACGAAAAGTCAAATATATTACGTCTTTGAGCTGGGTTTAACTTCCACTCGACACAATGCACTTTCTTTAGGGACCCAAATAACATGGTTAAATATATATTTCAATAAATCGTCTGTCGGTAGGGTCCTTCAGCAGTGGGAGAAAATCAGAATGCCCAGAAAATCATCGAGGTTGGCGACAGTCGAGCCAACTCCTCTCACGTACAAACGGAAAATCGGAACCACACCACAGACCTTGTGATGATGCGTTAACCCCTTTAATTTTGACTCGGTCATTCTGCACTAAACTTGCTCTTTCTATACCATTACTTAAATCGAGATGTTGCGGTTAAAAAAAGCAAAAGGACCCGTTATATTTGAAGAAGAGGGCGATAACAGAGACGCAGTTGCATAGGCTCCATGACAGTTAGGGGGGCAAAACCCGAATTGCCTGAAAATTTTCGGGTTTACAGACGAACCTCCCCCCCCCCCCCCTTCTCAAGAATTTTTTTGAATATTCCAAACAACCAATCAATCTTCGCGTGATATGTTGGCCTCACCTTCCCGGAGAAAATTTTGATAATTTAACCATGCACCGCTAATGCGTTTTCTGCTATTCTAGCCCGTGTAAGCAACTCCAAAAGTATCCTATGGTTTTATAACCAAAATCCCACTCCGAATTCCAAGCATCCAATTATACTGTTGCAGCTGCATTCACAAATACTAATCAATGCCCGAAAAATGTCGCACAAAGTAAAATGGCTCCAGACAAAATGTTATTCCATAGTCGACTCAGTACACATTCATGGTATTCAATTAAAAGAAAAGTGTTTTAGGACTCAATGACATTAGGGAAGCAGAACTAGAAATGCCCGAAAAAAAAATTCAGGTTTACAGACAGCGATTCCGGGTTTCTTCGTGAGGCGAAGAATCGGAGCTGGCCTTGTATAGCCCCCCCCCCCCCAAGAAAATTTGGAATATTTGACGGACGCAAACACGTTTTACTGCTATTCCATTCCGTAAAATTATTATCAGATTTCGGACACTTTATTTTGCCAAGTAGATAAAATATTTTTTTTTTACTTTACCCGTCTGCCCGAAAAGTCAGCTTGCCCGAAAGTTAGGGGGGCAGCTGTCCTCAACCCCACCCCTGCCTCGTACGCCTATGCACAATTGTTATATGAGAGCTTGGGGATATCTATTCGAAGCGATCTATTAATAAACAGTTTTGACCGTTACGAGATAAGAGAAATGGAGAAAATGTCCGTGCAGTTTCCTTGTTTTCCTTATTTCCCCTAGTTGAAAATATTCAGGAAATGAAATGGGGTTTACTGTACTACTATTTCGCTCATGAACTGGGCTAATGAAGAAGCGTATATGTCATACAGTGTACTAGGAGCGAAGTTTTGCCCAGGCAGCGGCACTATGACCTATCTTTATATAGAATTCCAACTGTCACGGGAGTTTTTAAGTGCACGTAAACGAGTTACTCAGGACAAGTCAGGTAAACTTTCTTACGTTTGGTTGTCTCCGAGTACGGAAAAAATACAGAATTTGTTGGGCACAATCACTCCTGTGGCTAGTTTATTTTATTATTAAATTTATAAAACATGTCGGGCATAGAGTTTAAAATGTCAGGAACTAGTTCATTACAGCTTGACATAAGGTACAAGTATAATCATCATACACAGAACTGTTGGTTGCACCAGCTGAATCACACCTTATTATTACATTAATGTGATATAAGATCTGTTGTCAAAAATTCAGCCCCATAAATTGGTAGTCCAGGCGTTATTTTGGGTATCTCAGATATGTATACAAGGGCTGCAGTGGTTCAATGGAACGGAGTTAGCTCACTTACCAGGTTTCGTGTTCACAACAGCGAGAAAGTTCCTCAAGGTTTTTGTCAGTGGGGGAGGCAAAGGGACGTGATCTTTCCTGTCAGATGGGGCACGTTAGTGTGCACGTCAGACACCCTTGACAGTTGGAGTTAAAATTAAGAGTAGGTCGTAACACCCCTGTCCGGGCAATACATTGTATATGCAAAAGTCTGGATAACAGGTCAAAAGCGTTTTTATGAAACTTGTTTATTTGTAGCATCTCTGATTAACACAAAATGTCTCAAAACCTCTGATATACCTTGGCACTTGGAATTGCATGTAAGAGAAGTCCAAAGCACACTGCATGGCATATGCCTGTTTTCATTAGCCCAGTCGGAAGAGAATAGAAGGACGTAAACCCCATTTCATTTCAAAACCTCTGATAATGTCAACGGCTGTTTATAAAAGGGAAGGAACTCTAGAATTTTTACTTTTTTGCAAATTTTACACCATAAAATAACATTACCCACACTGTGTTGTTTCTCATCTGATTTTAATTCATTCAATTAACACACTATTATATACAATTATGCATACTGGACAATAAAATGTACAATTATTCTTGTAAATTATGTGTATCCAAATTTAACAACTTCTTGGATGAATGAACACTCAAATTCAACCTTCAATGAATTATATATAGATGTACACTTTGAAAATTGACATTATACCTGTAACCACATCTTTGACAGGAAACAGAATAATTCAATCAAATTCTATTTTGCCAAGATATCAACATCAAAATATCTTTGGAATGATTTTCAAATCATTTAACAAAATGAAAAACCCCAAAACATGGTTTCAAAAAGTGGCTTACATTTTGTCAATTGGTGCACATAAGTTTGTAGATTGCATGTAGTGTTTTTGAACAATTTAACCAAGTTTTAGAATAAAAATGTTAAAAATTATCTGTAATATCGGTAGATACATCTATTCGTGTTCAGTTTTCTTTATTTCATTCATCCACTGCTTTATTCATTGTCCCATATAAGTTAAACAATCTGGAAAAAACAAACCAATTTCATAGGACATAATTAAATAAAACTGGCTCAGATGAATATAGAAATAAATCAATGACTGTAAACATAACTGTCATGATTGGCATTCACTACAGGTGATATATTTGATATTGTCAAAATAGTTTTCTGACAGGCCTCTTTTTAACTCCCTTGAATCCAAGCTCGGAGACTATGTAGTATTGATATTCAAGCACATTTTTAGCGTTGATTAAGCTGAAGGAAATTTGACAATTTCTAAGAAAAAAAAAAGGTCCATAACAATCTACATGTTTAAATAAAAAATACATATAGCTGACATCGGATTTTGATCAGATAAAAGATCAAATGAATAATTTTATACTATTACCTATTAACCATCCATTAATACTATACAAATCCACCGTCTTTTAATTTAACAACTAAATCTTCAACAGTTTCTAGTTTTTGACCAGCTTGTCTAACTGGTGGATCTTCTACCTTTAATACTTGTTGATGTGCTTTAACCTCCACTCCATAATCAGATGGCTTTTTCTTGGCTAGAGGCTTTTTCTTGGCTTTCTGCAATCAGAAATAATGAAAACACAATCTCAATAATTTTGCTTAGTTTGGATTAATGTGGTGATCTGATCCTCAATGAAAGACTAATGAAGACTGGTATGCAATATGCTATGAGGGAAATTTCTACAAATTTCAACTGCTAATAGTTCTTTAATTGCTTTTGCTGGCCTGATCCTCCATCTCGCACCACTGCCCAGACTGGAAATCTGGAAAAATTTAGTTCAGTACTGAAATTAATGTGAGGACCTCTGAAGTCCACTGGACAAAAACTAGGTCATTACAGGACTAACAGAAAAATATGGTTCAATTTTTGTTTCAATAATTCAATTTCAGATGGCAGATCACGGTGCCCAAGTGGGTGAAACGCTGGTTTGCTAGCCTGGAGGTCAGGTGCTTGATTCCTGCATTGACGGAGAAAGTTCATCCAGATTTTCCGGTGCGGTTACCCCTTCTCACATTGGCATGCACATCCTGTGTACACATTGGCATGCACGCAAAAGATCCCTTGGAAGTTGGAATTAGATATAAGAGTAACTCCACTGTCCTGTTAAAATTTCCCTCATAGCACAATATATGGTGTATATCACATCAGTCATCATTAGCCCAGTTAAGGAGCAGAACAGTAGGACATTAAAACCATTTTATTTCTTTAGCAGATGGAGGACTGGGAGAAAACCCATGAGGTTGGACAAGTGAACCCACGACTTGTCACGTACAGCTAGTGAATCAAAACCATGCAACTTGCATCAATGGCAGACCGCCGCATCCAAAGTGCATGCATTAACAATGCACCACCCCATCCCTGTGAATCAAAGGGCATTTAGTGTCCTACTTTACTACCAGTGAAAATGACCATACACCATACAGTGTGTTATGAGTGAAAATGAGCACAGAACTGCAACTGTCAGGGCTTCTATTATGTGCAAGCCAACTTGTGCACGGGGCATTAATCAATATTTGATAACAAAATTAAAACAAATGAAAATGTTAATAAATAATGCATGTAAGTAGAATATATAATAAGTAGATACCATTATATTAGGTAAAGTTGCATAACGTGGTTCGTTTAATCGTAAATCAGCTGATATGACTGCTGGTAATTTAACTTTTATAGTCTCTAAACCACCATCTATTTCTCTTGTCACTTTAAAACTACCATTATCATTCTCAATCTTAGAAGCAAATGTTGCCTGAAAATTTATAATACAATAATAAATTCTTATAAAATTTATCATACAATTATAAACCTAAGAAAAAATTATCATACAATTATAAATTTTAAGAAAAATTTATCATACTATTATAAATCCTGACAAAAATTTACCACACAAAAATGAATCATCTGGGGTAATTGTTTTAAATATGATAGCTACTTAAAAGGGCATTAATGTATTTATTGCTTGACACATGTAGAGCAAGGTCATGTAATACTAATTTTTCAATTCAATTTTGCTGTCAGCACACCAGCATAGTATCATAAATAAATGTGTTCATATGGACAAGGTATTCATATGGATATGGTTGTATGTTACCAGTCATAGTGTATAATCGACATATAATGAACAACAATAACATAAAGTACCTGTGGCCAGTTTAATAAAGATGCTGTCATCTGAGCTGTTTGATTACAATCATCATCTATAGCCTGCAAATATAATACTTTTATAGGTTCTAGTTAGACAGATTAATAGCATAGCAAGGTTATAATAATACCCTGCCATGAGTGTAAGGTTGGGCGATGGAATTATCCTGCTGGTTTCAGATTACTGCCCTTTATTGGAAAGTAGTAATATGTTAAAGAAGTATAGCCACATAAAAATATGCATGTATGCTAGTTCCCAGATACGATCTCATCGTACATACAAAGAACTGCATGACTGGTATTTTTTTTTTTTTAAAAAAAACATCATGCATGATTACAATACATATTTCCTGGGTCAAAGGGAAGTAACTCCATTAAAACATAAAATAAAAAATGAACTTCGAAATACGCTGTTTGTAGTAAGTCATTTAGCAAAAAAATCCTTTGATAAAACGAAACTCTCCCTCCTGTATTAGATTGCTTTGAATGAGTGTCTGAGAACCAGAATATTTACATATTATCTGAAACTCTACCTGTTTTCCAAGCATAATAATGTCTATTTTTTCCTCCTGGGCTACCTTAGATAAAAGTTTGGCTACGTGTATTGGTTGTAATGTCTCAGCTTCTTTACCATCTATCTCTACATGTATAGCACGATCTGCTCCCATTGCCATGGCTGTCCGTAATGTTTCCTAAAATACAGACAGATTAGCTCAGTAGACATCAATGTGGCTTCATCTTAAATTGTGTATATCCTATAACATCTTTACAGACAGAAACAAAATTAGACATAATATTAAGAGAAATACATTGTACCTGAGGTAATTACTAATAACTCTATATTTGTCAGAGATGAGTAATATAACATTACACTGAAGTAGGCTCAGAAGCTTAGATCAACCTTCTCAGATGGCTCCATTGTACAAGACAGTAGTGCATACAAAAGATGGCTTGGCAGTTGAAATTTGAAGAAGAGCAGGTGGAAAATAGAAATTACCAATTTAGTCTCAAAATAAGCGAAACAAGGGGGTACCTTTTTAAATTAATATTACATCATTTACCTGAGAAGCAGTGGGACCACATGAAAATGCTACAACTTCACTGGCCAGTTTCTTTTCTTTCAATCTTATTGCTTCTTCAATCGCAATTTCATCAAAGGGGTTCATACTGTGTTTAACTCCATCTGTTACCACACCCAGTTTGTCTGGCTTCACGCGAATCTACACAAAATAGACAACAAAATAAAATTTATTTATATAATTCACATCCTGTTCCTAAATTTGTCAAGCAGATAGGTTTCTTAGTGATTAGTCTTACTCTTATGTCTCTTGATCTTGGCTCAACTAAACAAATCTATGAAAGTAATAATTTTTGTTTTAGGCTACCTGCCCAGTCCCCATGATCAAGTACCTAGCCTTTGAAATCTTGTGCCAGACTTGACTGTTATGAATAACAATCAAAACACTGTAAAAAAAATATTCAAAACATGTTCATGTGCCTTATTTGCAGACTTGCATGTTGTCACGTATGGATAACTGAAGAGAGTAGCACCTGTTTCTTTCCCCAAACTCAATTAGTAGTGTGCAAAACAATGGATCTACTGGACATCAACAGTTGTTTCTTAAATACTACTTAAATCACTGCTTAAAAAAATCACATCAAAGTGATTCTTTTAATTAACTTAACATGCCACTCTAGACCTGAAATGTTATATTTATTTACATGAAAAGACCGGTTACAAACTCTAAATGCCATCATATATGTGTCTGATTTTCATTGGATATGAATTCAATCTGCTATTCTCAACAGCCATTGATGTCAATTATTGCGACAGTGGTAACAATGACAACCACTACTGGTTACAGTGATTTTGAAAGAACTATCTTGATTTGAACAGTCTCAAAAATAAAATTTTGAGTGCGTATGAAACTAAGTGCCAAAATATAGAGAGGTGTATTTACCTGTCTCAAAATTTTAGCTCAAAATATTGAGTTGTTTGCACATGAACGTCAAAACTGCTTAACCAGACACGTAACCCTTTTAAGATTTCGGGCAATTTTTACGTTGGCTGACCTGATAATCGATTGCTGTTCATTTACAGTCTGAGTGAATAACCCATGTACTGTACTTGATAACGAAAGCTAAATTATTACACATAACCTACACATTATTTTTATAAAATATAACTCTGGTTTTATCCAGACACAGACAGCATTAATACAGTTAAGGTCACTAGTCCTCATTTCCAGATGAAGACTGACCGGTTTAAGCTGTTTGAAAACATATCACCAGTCCTTCACGTTTAAGGTGAGCCTTCGCTCCTGCACCCCTCGATGCACGTCGGATTTTATTCGCGGGAGTCATTATAGATTCTGCAAATTTGCAAAATTACTCTCCTAAAATATATTGAGATTAATAATATTAATAAATAAACTACTTTCAGTTGTTTACTTTTTAACTGCATACATTCGAGGTATCAGCTTTTCCTGGCTTCCCTACAATTTATAAACGAGAAGGACTGTATCACATATATTCCGTTAGTTGTTTGGCCCTATAATTAAAAGTAGAGGATTTTAATTTTTAAAGGATTTTAATACAAAATTAGCAGTTTTATTTATCCTCCAAATATTATTGGGATTGCCATTGGTCCTTTAACTAGCGACAACTAACAGCTCTTTATCTACCATAAACTTGAAATGCATATTGACAGCGGTGTTTGGCTGCATGCACAAAAAAGTGAGTCTTCTTACTAATAACAGAACACAGTTTTTATGGGTTACAATCACTAGTTTTATTCTAGAAGCACGACGTTTCGACAAGTATCCTCTTATCGTTATCAAGCACAATGACATTTAGTAAACTTGAGTTCAATATATACAAAATTCATAGTGAAACCATAAACATGGATTAAAATAACAGTACCAAAAGGGGGATCTAAGAAGTAAAGGATATTTAACAACAACAACAACAACAAAGTAATTAACTGATTAAATAAACTCTGGGGTTGAGTAGCGGGTTGTTGACTAGTATGAGGCCCTTCAAAGGGTACCTTGAACAGACCGGTTAAAGCTGATGGGGCACAGAAAGTGAGGCCATATAATTAACTTATTAGATAAACTCTAGTGTTGAGTGGGGGGTTATTGACTATTTTTGAGGCCCTTCAAAGGATACCGTGAATAAACTTGTAGGCTGATGGGGCCATTATGGTGAGGCCATATACATGAAATAGGTAGATATGGTTTTTATAACAACAGATATGACAATACACAGATAATTGAAAGGTTAGGGAGAATCTATAATAGCGAAGATTTAACAATGAAAGGGGGGGGGAATGCAACCAAGGGTGCTAAATTGACATAGTTAAATTTTATTATGCATATTAATAACATCATCATATGCCCTGGGGATGTAAAGCCCTAAGTCCCTATTAAGTTGAGGTGAGTGTCTTCTGATGTTAATAGCTTCAAGGATCTTTCTGGTTTTCTTGTTCTGTTGATTGGCGGTGAGTATTTGGACATCATTCCATTTAACTTGATGTTGTGGGTGGTTCTGTAGATGTTCTGCTATGGCTGAATTATTAGTGACTGCTTTGGATCTATGTTCTGTTATTCTTTTATCAATTGGACGTTTCGTTTCTCCGATATAAGAGGCATCACAGGAGCAAACCACTTGATATACAACTCCTTTGGGTTGAATCGGGACAATTGGTAGCAGCTTACCATTGGCTTTGAGTATTTGTTTGAGGGTGGTGGGGACGGAGAATGTGGTATCGATGTTGGCTTTCTTTAGTAGATTGCTCACTTTGTATGTCAGATTGCCATAAAAGGGCAAGGTTATTCTGATAGGGGATTTTTCGGGTTTTTGATGGTGTGTCCTGTTGGTTTTTATCGTTTCATTGATCTGCTTATTCACTAGTAAGGGGGGATAATTATTCAGGTTACAAAACACATGGCGTAAATGGTCCAGTTCTTCCTGCAGGAATTCGGGTTCACAAATACTCACCGCCAATCAACAGAACAAGAAAACCAGAAAGATCCTTGAAGCTATTAACATCAGAAGACACTCACCTCAACTTAATAGGGACTTAGGGCTTTACATCCCCAGGGCATATGATGATGTTATTAATATGCATAATAAAATTTAACTATGTCAATTTAGCACCCTTGGTTGCATTCCCCCCCCCTTTCATTGTTAAATCTTCGCTATTATAGATTCTCCCTAACCTTTCAATTATCTGTGTATTGTCATATCTGTTGTTATAAAAACCATATCTACCTATTTCATGTATATGGCCTCACCATAATGGCCCCATCAGCCTACAAGTTTATTCACGGTATCCTTTGAAGGGCCTCAAAAATAGTCAATAACCCCCCACTCAACACTAGAGTTTATCTAATAAGTTAATTATATGGCCTCACTTTCTGTGCCCCATCAGCTTTAACCGGTCTGTTCAAGGTACCCTTTGAAGGGCCTCATACTAGTCAACAACCCGCTACTCAACCCCAGAGTTTATTTAATCAGTTAATTACTTTGTTGTTGTTGTTGTTGTTAAATATCCTTTACTTCTTAGATCCCCCTTTTGGTACTGTTATTTTAATCCATGTTTATGGTTTCACTATGAATTTTGTATATATTGAACTCAAGTTTACTAAATGTCATTGTGCTTGATAACGATAAGAGGATACTTGTCGAAACGTCGTGCTTCTAGAATAAAACTAGTGATTGTAACCCATAAAAACTGTGTTCTGTTAATGTGTTTACCGATCGCTAAATGCCACTTAAAGATTATGTTCTTACTAATACTAGGGGAGGTCAACACCTATCATTGCCTAAGCCTAAACCTGTCAAAACTGGATGAAAATAAACGTATCGGTAAGCTTTTGACTTTACTTTTGTTTTACGCAAACGGTACAAAAATTTATTTCTGATTTTATCAAATACGTCTATATATGAATTCCTTATATATTAAAAATTAGAATTAACCTTGACTGCATAATCAATGACTCTTTTACAACCAACAAGAACTCTGTATGCTGACATTTTGTTTTATAACTATAATATAACTCAATCCAATCCCTTCTTTTCTGCTGAAGAAACGACCTTTGGCCGTCGAAGATTAAGGGAGTACTTATAGCATTATTTTCTTAAAATAATATTTCATATACAACTGGCTATGTAAACACGTGGTTTATCAATAAATATATAATTATATGATTTATAAATATCTAATCATGTATAATACAATACATTGCCATAGGTTATTCATTCATAAATAAAAATCCTAATGAGAAAAAAAAAACTGCCCCCATGTGAATTCTTGACTATCCAGTAGAATTGATTGCATCACGAGGTACGGTAGACTATGTTTATATTTTAGAATGATTCGAAATAAGATACATTTTGTATAGAACATAGCGTCACAATTTTATTTCATAATTGGGTATGTGTTGTCAGGTTGATCGACGTGTTATTAATTCAAGACAAATCAGTTTGTTACAGTTATTGGAGGGCTCTTGCTACCTTTAAAATGGAGTTACCTCCCATGATCTGTAGAACTAACTTTGAGAGAGAGAGAAAGAGAGAAATGGGGTTTAATGTCCACTCGACACAAACTAGGTCATTTTGGGACTAACGACATATGGTTTCATTTTATTTCAATAACTTTGTTATGATTATAATGCGTTATTTACCACCAGATACTAGATTTTTCAGAGAAGGTGTTGCAATACGAAATAAAGTTTTGTGTTACCGTAATAGCCTATTTTATTTTTTTTTTTGGGGGGGGGGGCTATTTTCTAATATTAACAAAAGTTTATGTCGTAGGCCTATTGCAATAACATCTTTGAAAAATCTAGTATCTGGTTGTAAATTATGCAAAAGATACATCGGCTTTGTGATTATCAATTAATAAATGCGACCAAGTTCCTATTATTTATAACAATAGCTCAAGAGTAGTACTAGTACCACTATTTTTTCAGAGTCCTTATTAATTTTCATCAACCACACTAATTATGTTGTCAGTATTGTCAAGAATTGTGTTTTATCCTACACTGGCCTTTAACGGTTTTATGACAAGAATCTCAAACAGACAATGGTACAACAGAATAGATGACACAGTAGTCCTTGGTGCCTTACCTGTTAAATGGATTTCAAAACAGGTAGTCTACAATTAACTGACTGACCTTGGTGTTTATCGTCCGCTTCTCAGTAACGATATCGCAGACAAGAAGTACAAGTAGTATTATTAGAATATGATTTTGCCATCTTCCCGATTGTGGCTTTTTGCCATATAGTTAATTCAAAACTCGGCACGTTTTATCTGGGGTAACACACTGGTTCGCCAAGCATGTCAATGTCTCAGTAACCTATTATTTTCCAGCCAGCAGGTGTTAGTAACACGAGATGGACGGTCGTGCAGATGGAATGAGAACGGAGGTGGGGTGTATACAATTAGGTACCCTTAAATTCCCCTAGAAGTTAAACATTGAGAGAAGAGAAAGACGTATTAGTCCGGCAGCTAGGTGGGTTTTATTCAACATGAAAGGTGCGGAAGGTTTGGGATGCTAGTGGTGTATGGCTGGGTTAGGAGACCCCAGAAACCCAATTCTAAAGTTGCACCAGTGGTGGTGGGTGTGGTAGGAGGGGCCACCTATAGTACCCCCCAAAATCGGTTTATTCAACATGGAAGGTGCGGAACCCACTAAAGTGGCATTTGGTAGAGGATTGTGCCCTGAACCAGGAAATATAACTTAAGAATGGAATTTTTGGTGGAAAGGTCACTTAAGAAGAGGTTAAGGGTCACCAATTTGCAATTTTTTGATTTTACTCTGAACTATTCTTTCGTTATCTCGTAATCTATTTCAGGTATTTAACACAAAACTGTAGGACATGTTTTATACGGCTACGAGCAACAATATGACATAGAATATGAAGTTATAGCTGTAAGTATCACATAATCTCAAAAATAACGAAAATATCACTTGGCCCCCATCGGTAGTTAAAATTTTAATTAACATGAAAAGTGCGAGTGTGAAACGAAACCTAAATTGTACGGAAAGGTAACAGAAATAATTATCATCAACTTAAGAAAGAAATTTCTGGTGGCCAATGTACTTAAGAAGATGATAATGCTGATGTGTACTCAACGACCCGCAATTAGAAATTTGATTAACATGAAAATCGCGACATTGGAACAAGGTGTAAAATGTAGGGAGTGATCATAGGATTCACAACCACTAACTTAAGAATGAATATTTTGGTGGTAAATAAAATTCAGTGACAAGCAGTGTAATATGGCCGGAATGCTAAGTTTCCTCTTGATCTCTGATACCAATAGTGGTCTATGTCATGTTCAGGACCGACCATTAAACCCATATGATTCTATACTGTCCTTCTCTCAACCATCTTCTTGCAATCTGGATGGATGTTGGAATCTCATCAATATAAGCTTTACACAGAAAGGGAAAGGTTCGGCCATATACACAGCTTAGACACTGCGACTAGACGAAAGCTACCAGATGTATGGGACTCAGGGACAAGCAATATCCTCACTCAACAGGCATCGCTAAGCCGCGTTTGGGAAAACGTAATGGGTCTAAGGCAAGATGTAAAAATCGTCTGGAGAAATTGAAGGGCATCGATGGTAGCATGATTC
Organism: Patella caerulea; assembly: GCA_036850965.1. Classification (NCBI taxonomy): domain Eukaryota; kingdom Metazoa; phylum Mollusca; class Gastropoda; family Patellidae; genus Patella; species Patella caerulea. The sequence continues at coordinate 24,958,929 of JAZGQO010000011.1, forward strand.
CTCCCTGCAAATTAGAAGTGTCACTACAGATCAAAAGGGCAATATTTGTCGCAAAGAAGTGGGGAAGGGCTGACAAATCATGAATTAACCAGCACCCATCGCTAAAAGATGGCTGGGGGTTGAGGGAAGGGTGATATGAAATCAAATTAATGATACTGAACTCCGGGAGTCATTGGTTGAAGACGACATAGGGGAATCTGATCAGGATATCTCTAATAATGAACTTCGACATTGCTTCCTCTGATGAAGACAGTTGCCTCTCTTATGTTAGTTTTTGGTTGATTTGGTCCTGATTGATCTCTGCTATAACATGACATGGATCAAGAGGAAACTTAGCATTCCGGCCATATTTCACTGCTTGTCATTGAATTTTTGGGGGCATTGGTCACAGCTGATGTTCTTAAGTTTATTTACCACCAAAATATTCATTTAAGTTAGTGGTGGTGAATCCTATGATCACTCCCTACATTTTACACCTTGTTCCAATGTCGCGATTTTCATGTTAATTAAATTTCTAATAAGGGGTCATTGAGTGCACACCAGCATTATCTTCTTCTTAAGTACATTGGCCACCAGAAATTTCTTTGGGCTTGGTTTCACACTCGCACTTTTCATGTTGATTAAAATTTTAATTACCTATGGGGGCTAAGTGATATTTTCGTTATTTTTGAGATTATGTGATACTTACAGCTATAACTTCATTAATTTAACATGTCATATTTTTGCTCGTAGCCGTATAAAACATGTCCATGCAGTTTTGTGTTAAATACCTGAAATAGATCACGAGATAACAAAAACATAGTTCAGAGGAAAATCGAAAAATTGCAAATTGGTGACCTTTGATCTCTTCTTAAGTGACCTTTCCACCAAAATATCCATTCTTAAGTTATATTTCCTGGTTCAGGGGACAATCCTCTATCAAATGCCACTGAAGTGGGTTCTGGGGTCTCCTAACCCAGTCATACACCACTAGCATCCCAAACCTTCCGCGCCTTTCATGTTGAATAAAACCCACCTAGCTCCCGGGCTATATATGGCTTTGACTGACGTCCGGACAAAATTACCCCATATGATTGAACTGTTCATTAACCGGGAATACGGACGGATGACTAAGATAATCAAAACATCAAACCACCTTTCACTTCTATTTTTGGCCAATTTGCTAAACAATGAAATGGGCTTAGCAGATGGTTAATTTCGACCACATGGATTAGAATTTTTTTTGCCTTATTGAACAAATAATCTTTATTTGCTCAATATATATATTTGAAGCCACTTTCCAACCAAAATGATAAAAAGTTCTTTTGAATTGTGTATCAGCAGGTTTGGAGTTGTTTTTTTAAAAAAAAATCACAACACCATTTGGATGAAAACACGAGCTTCACATTTGCCTGCGTCCCCCACCTCTCCCACCTCTTCTCCCGGTTCCAAGAGCTGAACCCACAACACATTTCTCCTCTTGTAGAACATAACATCGGCATATATATTAGATGTCCAATGATACCGCAGCTATTGTGAAGTTCTCGTTACTAATGAAATGTCTATGAGTGTATGTAACTATGTCCGAAATAAGATTATTTTTTTTTAGTTAATCGAGGAAGAGAATATTGGTGGTGTGATATCTTTAAATCAAGAATTTGAATTGAAGAGGTTCGTGTATACGCTAGAGGTAAGGTTAAAATCGAAATTGGTCTTTGAACTTTTTTTTTTAATGTTTTGCTTAAAAAGTATAAAAATATTTTCAACAATGCACAAACGGAAGTACTCTGTGAGATAACTGCCGGTCACTGTAAATAAACAAACTGTATAATGGTATTTGGAATAAACAAACTAGGATTCGAAATATACAAACTACCACTGCGTAAAGTAGTGGTACATGTATTGGATTCAGAGATCCCCGTTTTATCTATTCAGTCACATCCACGTGTTTACAGAGCACAGAGAGTAACAATTATATCACACGGTTCTGGTTTGTTCATTTACAATGAACTGGCAGTTTCCTTATAGCCGGCGTGGTTATTGTTAAAGACGAAATAATTTTTCTTTCTGTTTGTCCATTATCTACCTACTGACTAATATACATTGTGAATTGGTTGATTGCAGAATTGCATTACAATTTCAGGAATGGAAACAATTAAGCGTTACTCAGCTGAAGATTCCAACATTAGATTATATTGGCGCACCATCGACAGCTGATTTAAAGAGAGGTGTGGACTTTATTCTTGAGCACAAGAAAGACCAGAAGAGCGTGTACGTTCATTGTAAGGCTGGAAGAACGAGGAGCACAACCGTGGTGGCTTGTTACTTGATGACAGTAAGTTGAAGTATTACAAGAAATTGTACAGAATTCTTTGTCATATTGATTTAGGCCTTTAGTATTCCTACTGCGAAACTGTGACGACATATAGAATTTAACCCAATCTCAGTTATACTTTTCAAAATCGACAGATTGTCTAGAATTTCTTCATAGCCTATATTATTATGCAAATCGTCAAAAATGGTGATTCTAATTTATCACATATGGACCATAAGATTACCATGGGACGGAGTATTTCAAAGAGCCGAAGTCACTTTACAATTATTGACCAATCCAAGTGCATGTATATATAAAACTAGGTGCAATGGGCGGTGGATAACTTCAATGGTGCGATGGGACTGGAGTAAACCCATGAGTAATCCCAATTGATAATTACCCCGTCTCATGTCTGTTTTTCTGCCCCTGTCTATCTGTTTGTGATACTTTTTGGAAATCAATAACTCTTAGTGTAGAATGTTAAAACTTGATTAAGATGTCCATTATGCAAATGTCTTTACATTTCGGAACAATGCTTCTAATTGAGGTGAGTTGTTCACTTTGAATGTTCACTACTGTCGATGGCTTGACTGCTCTGTGATTATCATTTCTGGTTAGGCTAAGCAAAGGTAAGCGATTTAGTTTTTTGATACTCCAGTTAAGCAGAGTAATAAGCAAAGGACATCAACCTCATTTTTGGCTTGGGTTTTTTTTTCAGGTGAATAACCTTTCTCCAGAAGAATCTTTGAACTTTATAAAGGATAAACGACCCCATGTTGTTCTTAGAGAACCGCAATATAAAGCCTTGGAATCGTATAAACAAATGCTTGAAAACTCAGTAAAATGAAATATTTTACTATTAGATACTCGCGGTACGTTGAAAATCAATTTTTCACTGGAATGAAAACTGTTAAGTGCATGTGATTTGTGGAGATACTAACTATTGTTCATCACGCCCCTGTTCGTTTAAAGCTTCGATTAATGCTTCTACATCGATTAACTGATTAGTGTCATCTGTGTGTTACAACTCAAAATGACGTTTGTGTGGTACACCACAAACTCAAAATGGCGTCTGTGAACAAGACCAATGTTATTTAAAAGCAAAACTTCGAAAGGGTAGCGATATCATCCAATGTGGAAGCTGGCGTAAAACCCTACAAACGAACTGGGCTTGTGTATGTTGTTCTCCAATAAGATTATATTCGAATCTATCCCATATATAGTAACAGGAATAACAAAGAGTGTCTTGGTAACGATTAAACCCGATTTCATGACATGAATGAAATAAAATATTAATGGATCGAGTGTAACCGCTATACAGTACCGAGCAATTTTTGGATCGTTTTAACCATGATACTATTGTCACAATGAACTCTTAATCCACCGATATACGCGAAACAGTGGTGATCGAATCATGCCCAATCTTCTTCAAACGATATTTCTGTGTAACATTTGAGTCAAGCTGCATTGGACTGAAGCATAGGGTAGTAATCGCGCAGATTACAAAATTCAACATACTTTTTTAAAAATAACTTTACTGATTAGGATGAAATTATTTGCCTTGTGGTTACAATTTACTAATGAATAAAAAGTACGGTCAAAACTCGTGGACCCAAAGTTGCTGTGTTATGTAATGAATCCCTTTAGTCAGGTCAAAATACAGTTAAACCCCCCAAAATTGCAACGAAAGGTTTGTCAACTGATTCTGACAGGGTTTAGTGTATTATAACATACTAAAATTTTACCAAATTGGGTTTAAGGCCCCACTATTCTACACGGAATGGTCTAACGAAGACGAACATACGTCATGCAGTGTGCTGTGAGAGAAACTTTTCTGGGCAGCGTGCACGTAAACGATCCCTTGACAATCGGAATTCGATATAATAGTTCTATAGGCCACGAATAGTCCACCACAGGACTAATGCCTGTCTCCTCATTAGCCGGGTTTGTGTAGAAATATTGAGTTTACACCCTATTTCATTTCAACAATACTGCTACTGTAAATTTTCAATGATTCAAGGCGATTATTCCTGCCCTTTAAACTTGGTTTTTGGCCACACACATCTGCAGAACAAGCGCCATATTTTTAATACCGCATACTCCAAGAATTCTGAAATTGTCAAGACGCTTGCTCCCAGAAAGATTCCCATCTGACCACCAAGGGTAGCTGAAATAAATAAACGATATAGATAAATATTTTTGATTAGTGATCCACCTAAAATGATTTTTGACCGACAATACAATGAAATACAAATCTCGTTTGAGAGATACACTTTAATCTTGCAATTCCGAATTAACAACATCAGTTGACAACTATTTAACGGGAGCCGGGGCACTCATAAACGACATCTCATTCATGGTACAAAATGGAGTATAAAGTGTGAAGACATGCACAAGTACCCGATGTTTGGGTTAATCATTCTCTGTAGTCAGCGACCACCAGAGACACTTTGGGGCCTTGTGACAACGTGTGAAAACAAAACCCCACAACACGAATGAATCACTGTCTCCAAGTTTCTGGTAGTACTGCAACACTATGAGCGGTCATATAGAATCAACACGGTACTGACACTGCTCGTCGATCTTGACTGTCTATCAGTCAATACCAAATTGGACCATTCAATATGATATGCTCTAGAGCACGCAGAACATATCTTCATGGACGTCTTGAACTAAACCGACGTGGCCGTGCTCGAATGGTCAGCTCTCTCTTCTGGTATCTCGTCCACCGAGCACATGTGCAGCAATATCGGGCGTCGCGATTATTGCTATATTTTTGTCTAGGTTAGATGATAATGATTGAAACCTACCAAATCTAAATTACAAATCATCAATTTGACTAACGAGAAAGTTTGTTCGCTAAAAGAAACATTTGAATTCAGCTAACGAGATATCAGGGAATATAAAAGCCCCAAATTAGTCTTGGTGAGGAAGAGCTATTTCATTTCATAGAGAAAAAAGATGTAGCGTTTTCCAGCAGTAGCTGCTGCTCAGTAAGAGCAATACACTTTATTTTTTAGTTTAATGTAGGCTTATATAAACGGATATAGGAAAATCGTTGTGTTACTGGAATACATACGATTGGGTAACCGTATTTAAGTAAATAACTTGAAATCTAAGATTAGAGAGTTCCAACAGTATGCACGTCAGTTCTTAGACGATCAAGGCCGAAACAAAGTATTGTAGCAGGGATGGTGTCACACGTCGGTGTGTTCGCTTTCTATATTCGACCAAATATGCTACAGGATTCATAAAAAAACAATTTTCTTTTAATTGTATATCAAACTTTTTATATAAGCTGATACATTCAGGTTTAATGCGTATTAAATTACTTGCCGACAATATTATCTAAATTATACACAGGAACCTGGCTTGATTCAGTTTCTACCAAATTCTCGTAAAATATTCTTATTTCAGCATAATTTTTTCTGTATAAAAGTAGATAAATATTGGTTTAGAACATGACCATTTTGTTTTAATATAAATAATGTTTTACCACGTCAGAATCATTAATTATACAGCGCATTTCAATTATGACTTGTTAAAGGAGTGGGTCCAGATTTCAGAAGACCATAAGGTAACAAAAATAAAGGTTGGAATTAGCTTTTTGGATGGACAAGAGTTATATCTCTGGTGACTGGTGATTCAGAGATAATAAAGATTAACTCAATAGAAAGTAAGATGAACTTTAGTGATCTTCAGTACACTCAACTGAACTTACCTTAATTCGGAACTATTGTCAAAAGCCCTTTCTATAAAATATTTCATAATTTCTGATGGGTAATAAGCTGTTGAAAGTTGTACCTCATAGGTTGTATATTCACACGGTGTGGGACAGTTGCACAATGTGTTACGTATTTGGTTGAAATGATCTGAAAAGAAAAATATAAATGCCACGGCGATTTTCACAAATGTGGTTGAAATTATCGCAACTGTGAATATGCCAAATTAATATAGTACAATAGGTTCCAATGTTAGTATATTAAAATATAACATCATAGTTCCAATGAAACACAATACAATATAATACATACCATGATATGTCCAAATGTTAACATAATACGTATGTTAAAATGAAGTTTAGTAGAGAACTTCTTACCTGGACGTATGTTTTATTTATTAATTATCTACCGTAAATAAAGAAGGAATTACATATAATAGATGTCTAATAGGAACGTGATCAAAACATCATACCATAGGTCCAAAATCTGAACTTCCACATTTTAACATATTAAAATATAATATCTAAGGTCCATTGGAAACACAACATTGTGGTTACGAATGTTGTTCTTGACTCCTCTTCTTTGTTCACTTCCAGCTAAATGTATTAGCCTGGGTTTTACCAAATGTAATAGAGCGTACGCTTGGGTGTCAAGTGCTATCATGTAGTATTACATTACTTGATGAAACTTATAAGTCCTAATTTCCTTACCCTTTTCTTTATTATAACACGTTATTAATTCTCTTAGACTACATAGTGTATCATTTCCTGAAACAAAACAAACAGCAGATCATATTTCATCACACAAACGTTTAAATGTGATGTTTGGCAAGCATATCCTCATTTCTAGATCAACGAAAGCAAGGCTAGGTTCGACATAACCAAGTTAACCAATAATAACTTTCCGGCATTTGTGACGCTGTCAAACTGGAAAGGGTGATTTCAAAACTTGCAACAATTTTCCAACGTTTAGTGTCAAATTTTCTAGCTGGTAATATCGTATGCTTTTAACGTTGTCACAAGGGATGGAATTAGAGAAATAAACCGTGTTTCTGTACCAACCTGACCAATAAGTGAAATTTCCCCATACAGTAGTGTTGCAGCCTACACTTTTACGCGCAGGGCAATGTGTACACGGGATCAGTCGAAAAACCGGAAGCTGATCAGAAGTATATTTTTAGGCATGGACAATTCACCTGCCTATAACGATCGTGGTGCTGTCTTTAAAGTGTATAGTTACTGAAGCGACGTAAAGTTAACTTGTGGTTCGTGGTTTGTTATTCGCCAATATGAAACAACTCGTTAATCAGGTGAAAGACAGCTAAAAAAAACGACCCCGGGGCATTCCACACGACGGCGTCTTTATTATAATAATTCCATATCTGGTGAATATGGGACGAGAGCCCGTTGTCCATTGATGTACTTGTCGGCGGACACGCACAGGAACCATTTAGAATTGCACCAAAAATGTTTCTCATATGCTAATGTTCATTAGCAAGGTTTGTGAAAAGTAAAGAGTTAAACGACATTTCTTGTCATTTGATTTTACCGTAATCAGTGAAGTCGACACAATGACACGTTTCCAGCAGGTATTTCAGTCGACACTCTTTCTGGCAAGACGTAACGTCGTATTTGTCTGAATACTTCAATGTGTTGATGTAACTAGAGGCCTTGGTATCAAGACAGGTTATGGTACCAAAGGCTTTAAATGGACTTGGTAAATGTCGATACTGTGAATATAAAGGAATATGTTATGAACAGTCAACAAAGATATGCAGAGAATCTGATACCGGTGCTTCACGCCAAATTTGAAAAATAAATGGTTTTTATTCTTACGTAAAAATCCATTAAACCGCATAACCTTTAACAGGTTTAGGGAAAGTATAATGCTAAAAATCGGTTAGGCTTGTCCCCTCTTCACCTCTATTGTTTCAAACAACGCCAAAATTGTGAATGTAGCCCCTATCGCGTTAACATGAGGAACTCTGAAAATCAATAGTTAGTCATAGTGTTCATGCTTCACACACAATTTGAAAATAATCTGCCAAAAAGTTTAGTCTAAAAAAGCGTTCACATGCCAAACAAGATCGTGAGATAGGATGTTAACTACATATAAACTAAATTGTGGATGTATACAAATTGAACGTGAAAGGAGACTTTTTGACGAAGATGTTCTTTTAGTTACATCAATTGAATCAGCCCAAAGGAGAAAAATCTGCCTTCTCCCGTAATTGTGTATCCATAAAATTGTACATACTTTGATCCTTTTAACACTAGCATAAGTTGTGAATCCGGGTGACACCAAAAAACCTTTGTTAATGAGATCTGGTTCTTCATCTGGGTCATGGAGCACAACCTGTAAAGGCCAAATGTTGGCAAGTGATTAATTCATGAACATGTATTACCCATTGACTGGCCCGTACTAGCCGATATCTATTAACAATCCGATCATTTTAAACTTTATAACAAGACAAAACGTTTAGATTCAACCACTGTACTGACGTTAAATTCGTGCAAATTTTTATTAATATTTCGAAGATCTTAATCTTTATAACCCAAGCGCCCAACAAGTCAATTCCATCTGACAACAGCTATGACAGTGGGTTGACCATCTCAATTAAACATTAGGTAAATTTAATGTATGACGTCATCTTCGTAAAAGTAAGTACAGGAGGACTGCACCAGACATAGACAATTACACAAGACAAACCTATAGGACAATAATATTCAGGGACAACGTATAGTCTCGTTTACGTAAAAGAACGGGAGATTTGATGGCGGGATGGTTAGCACGTGCATGCTGTATCATAAAGCCTGTCATTGAGTCAACTGGTGTGGATTCGAATCCCCGGTTGTACGTGACAAGGAGAAGGATCGCCTAGCCATCCCCGGTTTCCTCCCACTGCTAAAGACCCCTACGCGCAAACGAATTATTGAAATAAAATTAAACCATATGTTAGTCCCGAAATGACCTAGTTTGTGTCGAGTGGACGTTAAACCATATCTCTCTCTCTCTCTCTCTCTCTCTCTCTCTCTCTCTCTCTCTCTCTCTCTCTCTCTCTCTCTCTGTAGTAGATGAAATAAACTTTCCTTAAATTCATAAATTAAAGTTACTTGCCTTAAATCCAGCCCCAATCTGTAAACTGGGAATATAATTTTTTTGGTCTACGAACAGATACAAACGTAGTCCCAGCTGACTCCCCGTCAGTTTCGTAGAAGGCTTGGTTTTTGATTTGGCTGTGAAACATATACCAGCGTCTGTAATTTTAGCTACGAAAACTTTTGAACATGGAATTTCGTTACCTTCGAAGAAACAGTACGGAATCATATATTGCAGTGAAAATGCTACCCGTTGATAGAACTCTCTTTTTTGGGGTAAATTAGCAAAGTCGTATTCTGGCGCAGAAAAGTTGATGGGTGACGCAATAATGTGAAGTGCCGACATGGCTACCAATATGTTGTTCATCTCGTCTGTCTTTGGTAAGTATGATGCGTTGAAAGGTGATATGTTACATATTGTAACTTGTGGATAGAAAATTTTATCTACAACGGATATTTTAAGAGAATTAGTGTAGGGATATTTATAGTAATCAATAGCCAGACTGCTGGTCGCGTAAAGTAGTGCTGACATCATACCAAAAACACCAATCAACCAGATTATCCTGAAAAAAAATTGAACAGCGCGTTATAGTATAATGAGTAAACAATCATTGTGCTCCTTTGTATTAGCCTACTGTTAGTACTTTTCCTAAAGACGTAACAGTGCTAATCTAGCTACACGCCTATCTGTGATAGTTGGAACTTTTCAAATGTTCCGTAACTTTGTATAAACGTTTGTTTAAGATTCTTTTCGCGGGAGAGAGAACGAGAGAGAGAGAGAGAGAGAGGTAACATAAATATGGTTCAATTTTATTTCAATAATTCGCTTGCACGTAAAGGTCTTTAGCAGCAGGATGAAGCCCATTAGGTGTGGCAGGTGGCACTACTGCTTGTCAAGTACAAGCGTGAAATCGAAGCCACGCCATTTGACTAAATGCCAGACATTATCATTTCACGTGCACGAGTTAAAGGGCCAATTCCGAATATATTGTGGACAATAAACCTGCACGTAATCTTGTGTTAAAAGCTCTTAAAATCATCTACCTTAGGGCCGAGCAACTAACTCAATTTACGCGATATAAAAAATGATGAAGAATAACTACATTAGATTTTTAGAACGCTGGCGAAATACAATACATTAAATCAATGAAATGATTGTATTCGAACAGTCGCTGATTAATCGACCCCGTAAGTAAAATAGAGATAAAATCGCAAAACCATTATAAGTATCATCATTCATGTTATAAAATCAATTATTTTCATATGAAGGATCAATAACGAATTATTTCTCTATGATCTTTTATACCACGATTCTATTATTGTTATTAATGAAAGATTCTCCAGCGCATTTAATACACACAATGGTATGCGATCGTTATTGTCTTTCAGATAATTCTATAATTGAAACTGGATTTATGAACTGATACATAACCACGCAATGTAATTAAGAACAAATTATCCAGTGTCCTGTAAATTCGGAATGAAATGTATGGTTTACATTACTATTAAATAACATTTCCAATTTCTTTGACATATGTATCCAATGTTTCAGCACTGACAGGGTCGGATAGAGCTCAGAAGCGGCATTCTTGCCCCCATATATGTAAGCGTTTGTGGCCCTCATATATGTAATTGAAAATATTAAGCAATAATATACCACAAACAAGGACCAACCACGTGATTATATTGTTTTTCAGTAATGTTTTACGCGTCATTATTAATTGCGGTAAAAGAGGTAACAGAATTAAGGACGGGAATAATGAAAAACTAACTGAAATATCTTAATTAATTTTTAAATTAAATATTTAAAATTTGGCATGTCACAACATAGATATTCGGTTGTGTCGCGTTTATCATGATGCCTGGGCACGTGATTATTTGGCTTAATCGTTAATCCAACACATGCGCACTGACAATATTACCTCGGGCTAAAGATCAACTGTGTGAGTCATTATGGCATTCAAAGATCTCAGCTCTGATTGATATTTTAACTTGGTTAGTCAAAAATATGTAAAGTAAAAATCACAATTTTGTCACTTGCTTCGTTATGAAATGCGCCAACCATATAGACTACTTACATTTGTATATAAGTGACATTTGAAGCCGGGAGTAAATAACAGAATATTAAACTGTTAAATATTTGTACAATTATTGATAGTTCTTTATACAGATTTATGTCATTATACAGTGGGTGTTTAAACATTGTTTAAATGTTTTCAAAATCCTGTTATGAACATCAGTTTGATACAAAATAAAACAATATTTTGACCTTTTCGGAACACATTATCATGTAGTGTTTTTTTTTTTGTCCCCCGCCTTTCGAAGAAAGTTGGGGGACTATTAAAATGGGTTCGTCCGTCTGTCTGTCTGTCTGTCTGTCCGTCACACTTTTTGGGACACAATAACTCTCTTCCTAATTGAGCTAGAATGTTCAAACTTGGTGTATGTGTTTATTAGGTCAATGCCTTGATGGAGTTCGAAGATGAGCATTTTCCACTTAGGGTAAGCAGAGATAAGCAATTTGATTGGTTGATGCTTTGGGACACGATAACTTTAGTTCTAATTAAGTGAGAGTGATGAAACTTGGTGTATAGTTTCATTACAGTAATACCTTGACTAAGTTCGATAATGAGCATTTTCTGCCCAGGGTAAGCAGAGCAATTTAATTGGTCGAGACTTTAGAACACAATAACTCTCTTTCTAATTGAGTTAAAATGTTCAAACTTTGTGTATATGCTTATTAGGTCAATGCCTTGATGGAGTTCGAAGATGAGCATTCTCCGCTTAGGGTAAGCAGAGATAAGCAATTTGATTGGTTGATGCTTTGGGACACGATAACTTTAGTTCAAATTAAGTGAGAGTGATTAAACTTGGTGTATAGTTTCATTACAGTAATACCTTGACTAAGTTCGATAATGAGCGTTTTCTGCTCAGGGTAAGCAGAGCGATACGCAATTTGATTGTTCGAGACTTTGGAACACAATAACTCTCCTTCTAATTGAGCTAAAATGTTCAAACTTGGTGTATATGCTTAATAGGTCAATGCCTTGATGGAGTTCGAAGATGGGCATTTTCCGCTTAGGGTAAGCAGAGATAAGCAATTTGATTGGTTGATGCTTTGGGACACGATAACTTTAGTTCTAATTAAGTGAGAGTGATGAAACTTGGTGTATAGTTTCATTACAGTAATACCTTGACTAAGTTCGATAATGAGCATTTTCTGCTCAGGGTAAGCAGAGCGATACGCAACTTGATTGGTCGAGACTTTGGAACACAATAACTCTTCTTCTAATTGAGTTGAAATGTTCAAACTTGGTTTATATGCTTATAAGGTCAATGCCTTGATGGAGTTCGAAGATGAGCATTTCCCACTTAGGGTAAGCAGAGATAAGCAATTTGATTGGTTGATGCTTTGGGACACGATAACTTTAGTTCTAATTAAGTGAGAGTGATGAAACTTGGTGTATAGTTTCATTACAGTAATACCTTGACTAAGTTCGATAACGAGCATTTTCTGCTCAAGGTAAGCAGAGCGATACGCAATTTGATTGGTCGAGAGTAGTCGAGACTTGGGAACACAATAACTCTCCTTCTAATTGAGTTAAAATGTTCAAACTTGGTGTATATGCTTATTAGGTCAATGCCTTGATGGAGTTCAAAGATGAGCATTTTTCGCTTTGGGTAAGCAGAGATAAGCAATTTGATAGGTTGATACTTTGGGACAAGATAACTTAGGTTCATCATGATTGATGATTTTTATGCCAATACAATGACTGCATTCTCAAGGTAAGCAGAGCGATACGCAATTTGATTGGTCGAGAGTAGTCGAGACTTGGGAACACAATAACTCCCCTTCTAATTGAGTTAAAATGTCAAACTTGGTGTATATGCTTATTAGGTCAATGCCTTGACGGAGTTCAAAGATGAGCATTTTTCGCTTTCCGTAAGCAGAGATAAGCAATTTGATAGGTTGATACTTTGGGACAAGATAACTTAGGTTCATCATGATTGATGATTTTTATGCCAATACAATGACTGCATTCTCATTTAGTAATGGATTCGACAGTAACAGTGTATAGAAACGATTGACTTGGACACGAGGGCCCTTTCCCTTGGCCAGAGGGGCCCTTTTGTCTGCCTTCAGGGTCCCCCTAACTAGGGTACATTTTCATTTTTCTCGTCGGTTTTAGCATTTTTCTTTATAAAACACTTTTGGATGACACTTCGTGTACCGTTTGATTGCTCGATACATTGAAAAAAATAAATGTGCGATTAATTAATATGTGTCTTATATTTATTTTGGGATTTCGGCGGGGGACATCAGCCTCACTGTTGGCTTGTTTCTTCTATTTTCGTATACTTTTTCTAGAATTAATAGAATAAACTTTGGTCAATTTTCTAATATCTTAAAATGAAATTAAATCATTACCTTCTGAGCATATGGTGGCTATCTTCAAATGCGTATTTAATCCCATGTAGCGAAGTCGATTGCGCAAATTCCGGCCAGGTACATCCATCATCGTCTTCTTTTTGAGAATAATTTTCTCTGCTTTCCTCTGGCAGTTGATTAGATGGTTTCACGTGGATCTTAGGCATGTTCCTGTTTATCAAAATCACCGATGTGAACGTCAAAGATACAACACGGCAGAGAAGACTATAAACTGTTTTCTGGTTTTATTTAACCTATTCATGGATACAAAATACACACGATACAATCGATGGAATACAAGTACTGACCGACGTTTCGAATATGATTCCTTAATTGTATCAAGCAATGGTTAAACAATGATGAAATATAATTTATTTCATATTTGATATCTCTTCACTGTTTGATAAGATCTAAAGATGCCTATCCTTGCTTGATAAGTACTCGAGAAATCGAACGTAAGATTGCTATGTGCATAAATATATATATTTATTCTCAATTTTCACGGAACATCATCCAGTAATGCTCAGTAATAAACAGCTACTAAATGAATACAGCAAATGCCAGTATTACCAGAATTCATATAAAACAATTAAGATAAACTAATAAAACTCTGCTAATAGAATCACCTACCTTAACTGTTTGTATTGAAAGCTGGATGTACCACAGCCAAGTTACATCCACAAAGCTCTAGAGTCAGTTATGTTTCAGATATATTAAAGAAAATCTAAATCAATGTTAAAGTAACTAAGCCTCTAACTCAGTAGCATTCGAATTCTTCAACATTGAAAACACGAATTATTTGTCAATTTAAATCAACATTGATGCTGTGATCTTACCGGGAAAGGATGGGCTTCTGATATCAAATATTTACGACAAAATCAACATTTTACTATTGGTACACGAATCGTGTAGCATAATGCGTCTCAACCCCAGTTGTAACAAGAGACTAGAGGGACGAGGCTAGACATATTGCACCAAATCATGGGACGTGTGTAGACTGGAATAACCAGACGCTAGAAATTTCCATTCGATTGGGACCATTGGCTTATTTCGCCGAACATAACTGATTTGAAATTAGAGTAAAAACGGAAAGTTTATATACATTCATATTACAGTATTATATGCGTTGCGACCCCACTTGTGCCAATTTCGAAATCCCAAATGTTAGTGATTTAGCACCTTTAAATTATAAAACTACTAAATAGAGTTTCATATACATATGATTATGAAGAGTAAACCAGTGCATTGTTTATGTATCTCTTGGGATTCCATGTTTGATTGCAGTCGCGAATAGATATACAATTATGACGAGTAAACCAATGTATTGTTTATGTATCTCTTGGGATTCCATGTTTAATTGCAGTCGCGAATGTTTATTCATATTAATGATGGCATAAATTTTAGATTCGATCGATAATCGGGTCATCTTATATACAACACAATTAATTGTAAAAGAAATTCACAACATCAAAAAACAACAGTGGCGCAATTGATTATTAGACCTTAGGGAAACTCCCTAACATTGAGTACATGTATATTGCAAGTACCGTTAAACATATTGTTGCATTACTTTTCTTAGTAAACTACAAGACGAAACTGTTCAGATCCTTTGGTAATTATGTTCAGAATTATTTATATTCTCTCTTTAATGTTAAAAAGAATTCATTTATATAAAGGACGATCTTCATTTACATAAATTCCCCCAATGCGCACCATGAAATTGGTTTGCAGATCGTCAATGACTTCATTTTGATCATTGGCTTGTTTGTGTTATACTTATTTCGCAAATGGAAGAATGGCATGGCGTAATATGATAAAACAACTTCGCAAGGCTTGGCTTGCTTTGACAATCTAATGTAAAACTGAGCTGCAAACCACTAGGACACTTTTCACGGACAACTCTTTGTAAGACTATAAGTTCATGTTACTGATTCGTTTGATTTTCAAGCGGATCTGAATGGTCTTTACCAAGTTTTACCACGGCTGCAGCATCGCTTTGCAAAATGTCTCTATGGTGCCAGATACGTCTGTAGCTTCCTATTGAACACCTTGGGGTGCAGACATGTCGGAAAAGTATAAATATGCCAGTCAACGATTAAGAAAATCTAAGCTAATAGATGCTCTCAGTCATACCAGGGATTAGAACGTCCAAACACACCGCTATTCAGATTCAGATGATTATGAGCATTCCTTCCCCTACAAGGCTCAAGCCAATATATCCGACCCATTGATTATCACGGCCCCTTGTAGTTATACCCTGTCCTGTTTAATTTGGAAGGCCACCAAAATGCAACTAAACAGTTCGGTAGTCTATGTAATTGTTACCTTTCATTAGGAGATAAACACTTCCTGTTTCGCATTTAGAGGGGTGTTATTGCCTAATAGACATGTCCTGAGATCATTAGGACCCACGATGCGAAACAGGAAGTGTTTATCGACATTGTAACATTACTAAAACAGAGGGGTGTTATTTTTTTTTTGGGGGGGGGGGTGTAGGGGGGGGGGGGTAAAAGACATTACTAAAACAGAGGGATGTTATTTTTTTTTTTTTTTTTTTTTGGTGGGTGGGGGTAAAGACATTACTAAAACAGAGGGGTGTTATTTTTTTTTTTTGGGGGGGGGGGGGGGGTAAAGACATTACTAAAACAGAGGGGTGTTATGTGTTATTGTCCAATAGACAGTGTCTAATTGACAAATCAAAACGCATGTTACCTTTCATTAATCAATAACATTCAGTAAATGCACCGAGCATCTAGTATGTGTTTGCACAATAGGATGTATTTTATCGCAATACCATCACATCACGAGTAACAAATATTTAAAATTCTCTTTAATTCATATTCGCCTTTCTATTTGTCCGTATATATTGTTGATATAGAGTCATGTCGTAATGGAATTATTACCAAAACCATTGTTCTCTTCTGTCGATCCTCCATTAAAATCAGTACATATCTGTAGGGTTCTTAACATTTTTCCGTTATCTTTACCAGACATTCGGCGTTAATTAAAATATAATAGGTAACATGTTACCTGATTAAATCGGTGCCTTGCTAATGGGCATGATACAATTGCAGTCGTTATTGTCAAATTAAAATGCGATCATAACGCTTTAAGATTGAAAATTTGGTGTTTCGTCTACATTGAATTACGGATTTTTGAAACCCGACTGTAAAGGGTTGGGTCTATTCTGTTTAGTGTTATTGTGTATCACAAAATTGCGCAACTTATGCTAAGAGTAATGATGTTTTCGCCCTGGTCCCACACGAACAAAACACTTAATTATGTGTTATGTCCCAAACCTGCTGGATATTACTTCTGGCAAAATGAAATCCATTGGGCAATAATTGAATGTTACAAACAAAGAGAAAAAGCTACCTCTTAAGTCCTAAATATCATTGAATCATTAGCAATCTATATCTTGCAAAAGGAATTAAGATCACCGTGTAAGCAGATGTTGAATAAAGGTGGGATTAAAACCCTGTCAACGCGGCACTATTACGACATTAATTCGAATTCATGTCTGAACAACGCTAGAGTGCCAACGCAGTTTGGAGCTTAGCCGTTTATCTTATACTCCCCAGTAAGATCGCCTGACATTACATGTATGTTTGAACTACTTAATGGGTTGTATTTTACCGGAGGCGAATTCAAATATGGATAAGTATTTTGTTAACAATAATGAAATAGCGTTGTTTTTGTTCTTGCGAGAGCCTATTGTTTTAGAATGACTCGGACCGTAAGTTAGAATGTATTATTAAAAACCGATAAATAGATAGACGAAACGACGCCAGGCCCGGATCCAGGATTTTGTCGAGGGGGTGGGTGCACACATTGGAGAAAAGGGTAATATGTTACAAAGTTGGATTGATTGGGCGTAGACAATGCTAAAAACATGTTTATATCATCTATTAAAGAGCAGATGTGTGAACTACAGCAGTAACAAAGCAAACGAAAATGAAAATTAACTATGACACTGGGGCTGAGGGCGGGGCCCTGCCCCCCCCCCCCACCCCTGGATCCGCGCCAGGACACTGTAATA
The DNA here is from genome assembly GCA_036850965.1 of Patella caerulea. Classification (NCBI taxonomy): domain Eukaryota; kingdom Metazoa; phylum Mollusca; class Gastropoda; family Patellidae; genus Patella; species Patella caerulea. The sequence goes on from JAZGQO010000011.1 coordinate 24,976,510, forward strand.
TACATGTAAATGTCGACGAAATACAAACACAAAGAAAGGATTAAGGATTGAAAACTCACAAGACCCGAAATAGGAGGTCCTCAACACCTGAAAAGGGGGGGGGTGTCCTCAAAATAACATTGACATTGACAACACCTTTAGTACTTTATTTTGGTATCTAAATGTGCTTGCGGTTATACGGAACATTAAAGAATGGATGAAAATCAAAAGATAATGTCTTTGGAATTTGTAACTTTGGAAAATATGAAATCATTCAATACTGCGCAGCTACAGGGTAAACCACTCAGAATAACCTTGTCCTTTTATGTTGATTTAACATACATAGTCAGCAATCTTCATTGATACAACATTCTCGGTCCCGATCACCCTGAAACAGATTTTGAAAGCCAACGGCAAGCTGCAACCAATTCTCTCCACTCAACCCAAAGGAGTCGCCTATCAAGTGGTTTGCTCCTGTAATGCCTCGTACATTGGCGAAACGAAACGAGTCATTGACAAACGGATAACGAAACATAGGTTCAAAGCTGCCACTAATAATTTAGCAATAGCGGACATCCCCAGAATCATCCACAACATACAGTTAAATGGAATGAGGTTCAGATACTAGCAGCCAACCAACAGAACCAGGAAACCAGGCAGATCCTAGAGGCTATAAATATCAGAAGATACTCACGTGAACTTAATAGGGACTTAGGGCTTTACATCTCCAAGGCATATGATGATGTTATTAAGATGCATAATATAACTTAACCATTAAGCACCTTTATTGTAATGGCAGATTCTCCCAACCTGTCCCTTAATTTCTTTAGTTATAATGTGTATTGTTATATTAAGAAAATGCATACCTTACTTAACTTTATGGATATGGTCTCACTCTTTGTTTATACACGTCACACTTTGAAGGTCCTCATAACATGGATATGGCCGCACTCCTTGTTTATACATGGCACTCTTTAAAGGGCCTCCAATTGTTAATAACCCACTACTCATGCAGTATTGGTGTTAAATATCCTTTACTCCTTATATTATATCTATTACTGTTATTTTAATCCATGTAGATGGTTTCTTATTAATTTCATATATATTGGCCTCAAGTTTACTAAATTGTCTGCGACGTCATTTCTGTGGAAGCGGACATTAAAACACCAGGTAAGAATAGTACTAAATTGTCATTTCTGCTTGATAACGATAAGAGGATACTTGTCGAAACGTCATGTTTTTAAAATAAAACTAGTGATTGTATCCCATAAAAACTGTGTTCTGTTAATGTGTTTCCCGATCGCTAAATGCCACTAAAAGATTGAAACACTCAAAATGGGAAATTACAAAGTCTCACAGAGAGACCTGATATACTCTACAACCAGCAAGACTTTGCATTAGCACACAAAGTCCACATATTCAAAAAAAAATCTCAAACATACTCCATTTTTTTCAAGAGACTACTTTAAGACTTTTTGTATGGAATACCATCATAAATATCATTTGGATTAAATGTTTCGGGTCTATATTATGGAAAATAATAAATACTGCATCACAAATTTCCTTGAGACTGCTTTTGTTTTCAGCATTTTTTAATCAGCTTGTATTGACCGAGAACTTTAAGTAATGTAGTTTATTAATCTTACTAAACGGCAGTTAAGTACGATTATGTCTCTGCTGTAATTCATGTTAAAAGGTTGTTTCATATGTAATCCACTTAGCTTTTTTAAAAAATAAATGCTTTAATTTTAAATCCTTTTTAGAATTTATTACATAAGTGTCATAACCAAGACAAACGCTGCGACGGTATTTACGTTTCCTTTTGTTCAGAAAAAAACTCGTGTAACCCAACAATACACCTACGATAATAGACTTCCGATTATATCAACCACGGGCGTGAAATAAACGTAAAAGCAATATAACAAATTTATGATGACGTGTAATAATCTTAAATACGATTTTAGAAAATCGAAAAATATTTAGTTTATTGGCTTCTGTTTAGTTATCGTGTTAGATTGCTTGGCTTCCGGTACGGTTCCGGTTGAACTTACCTTATGTTCTTGGCTGTGGGTTGGGATTGGTTGGGATTTTTTCTTTACTAAGTTCTGACTAATGCGGGACATTTTGTTTAAGGAATCTGAAAGCACTGGTATTTAGAGAGTCCGAGGAGGTTGCCTCTCACTCGGTCCCTCAGAAAATTTGAATTTTGATATACATTACAGTGTTAGATAAATATGCTGTAGAAATATTTTTTACCTAAATATTATGACAAATGGTATCGAAAGCGCGTGATTTTCAATTGAAATCATAAGCAGCGGTGCCTTTCCATTATTTAATATATTTTAAAAATGCATTAGATTTATTGTATGCGGAATTATGATAATCAGGCGTGCGCTTTACTGTTAAAACCAGGCCCCGAGTTCACAAAGCATTCTCAAACTTGAGAATATACTCAAATTTGTTCGCCTTATTCTAACTAAACCATAGTTCTTTATAATATTAATAATAATCAAATACACCAATAAGAAACTATGTGCAAAGTTTTGTATTTCTTGAACAAATATATTTCTCATAAACTGTGATTTAAAGTTGAGCAAATTCTCAACTTAAGTCTGAGATTACTTCGTGGACTCGGGGCTAGGGTGCATGCATTCTACAAGTTGGCGGTGTGAGTACACATTAGATGAAATCATAGAATGTAAGATTTCATGATTCAAATGAAGGTTGTTTGGGATCAAAATAATTTAGTTTTTCGGTGATTTTTTTAAACAAGAGTTTGTGCTTTGATTTCGAGTTTTCCGATATTTTCAAAATTGTTTTCTTTTTTTTTTTCGCCCACGTTCGGAATTAGTTTTTTAATTAACACAAAATTGTTGCTATAAATATGTTCATCCAGAGACTTCGATCTATTCATTCTACCAGGAAAGAGAGAGAGAGAGAGAGAGAGAGAGAGAGAGAGAGGGGAGAGATGGGGTTTAACGTCCACTCGACACAAACTAGTTCATTTCGGGACTAACATATGGTTTAATTTTATTTCAATAATTCGTATGCGCGTAGGGGTCTTTAGCAGTGGAAGGTAACCCACGAGATTGAGAAGGAGCCCCTATCTCTATGCCACATACGCTCACACCAGGGATCGAACCCATAGCCGTAAGCCAGGGGTGACCGGCCAGCTAGAGGTCGAAGCGCGGCACTCTAGACCACTAGGAAAAGATTCACATTCATTGGGGAAGTTTTCTTGAATGGCTCTTTCGGATGTTTGTAAATATGGAGTTGTCTGAGGTTGTTGGTGGACCCTGTTTTTATCGTTATCTTTGGACAGGGCCGTCACAGGGCATGTTTGTGGTCAATTTTGTTTCGGTCACCCAGAACCACCTAGTCTTCAACATACGGAAAGTCTCGGACCGTTGTCAATATTTGACGTAAAGTCCATTGCCCATGCGTAACCGGGAGTTAGGTTTTTTAATGTGGTTGATTATCCAATATCTTCTGGCAAGTATGCGTTGCGCCCCTTCCCGTAATAAATCCCATAATTCTTGCATTAAGATAAACAAACATGAATCGTGACGACGAATTAGAATTAAATTTTAGAAAATCATAAGACCAATGGAGAGAAGAACTTTACAAAATTAAGAGTGTTGGATATTGAACTGGTATGCAATCAAAAGGATTATTTGAAATGGAACTTTTAAATTAAATTCCCGGGCGTCATCAACCTGTTTTAGGTTGAGTTAACTCCCATAGACGCTGTTTCTGATATCGTTAAAGACTGGACAATCGAGGCAATGGCCTATTTTTCTTAAATGTTGACAACGCATCCAGACTAATATTCTACGAATATTTTTTCTGGATGAAAGAGACTATGGTGAATTGGGCATGTTGTCTATAAGGCGTTGCATTTCTGGCGGTTCTCTGCTTTATTTATTTATTTCATTTTAGGCGTTCGTACGTTGGTATTTCTGTCGTGTATATCTCTAATTTGTTTTTAACGAAATCTGTATGTGCAATATTTTAAAAGCTCAATAATACCTACATTAATAGTCTTTACGTCAGTTATCACCTCATGTTTTGAGCTGACCAAGACTAATAGCATTTTTATTATATTATTCGGAGGGGTTTTGCTGCTTTCCCAGTGCGAAAGGGTTGCTAGGGGCGGAGGTTTCCGTTGCCGTACAATTACGGAAGGCGAAACATGGTCGGTGAGCGAATTCTAAAGAACTATTTCGTGAGATGCTTGCCGGATGTTTAACAAAGAACTTTATTGAACCTAAGTTTCTAGATTAATAAATTTGGTCGGTGTTGTTTTTGTAACCAAGATAATACATTTCGTACGGTTACATTGTAGTGAGATGTCAGAACGGCGTCGATACCTCTGACCTGGATTTAAAAATTGTAAGAAATACACACGCGTTACCTGGCCATGAACCTCTTTTTCAAAAATGCGTAACTCGCATTTTCATCATAGGGCCATCACACCGATTGGTTCCTTCTGACAATGATCTGTTTGTCTCTTTGGGCTTTTTGTCTGTCTATTTATCTGTGTCGGACGAGTGTCTAGATGATGGCTGTATCGTCATCTTTCGCCAGACAAAAATCTTATGTGGGGCGTTTGTCCTGTTGACTGGCGAGAGATTATCTTTGCAGTAATGTATATCTATTTCCTGAATATCAATCTCGATTATCTTGGTACTTGACCATTGTAAAAAAAATAATATCATCATAGTAGAGGGTATTAGTTTATATGCGAATATGACAATTACATCTAAATAACATGCTAGGTTTATAAAATGGTAAGTTTACGTATATACAGCTATTTTAATGAATATACTTTAAAAAATAATAAAATACTATGTTATAAAAGTGTTTTCAGAATTCTTCCTAATATTTAAATACAAAATCTACTCTTTTTGCCTACAGATATCCCGATGATCATTTCGTTCCTGAAACCCTGGGTCTCGAACCCAAACGCCTGGTGAAAAAACACCACACTTTTAGCACCATATACTCCAAGAATTCAGAAATGGTCAAGACACTTGCTCCCAAAAAGATACCCATCTGGCCACCCAGGGTAGCTGAAGTTTAAAATAGTAAAGACGATAAATATTTCGGACTCATCTAATGAACCCTGTAACCTGATTTTTATGTCATTAAAGAAAATAAATATTTCGGTTCTTATCTAACGAACCCTATAAAATAATTTTGCACTTGAAATGCCTGCCAAAATGAGAGCATCGTAAGTAAAACGTTCTTAATAAACTTAAACAGTGGTTTGAAAGATGAAATATTTTAATATCGGGGAAGATTTTGTTATGTAATATTGAATTAAACACATTCTAGAATAAATGTGCCTTATATGAAATGATAATACAGTTTAAGGGGAATAATGGCGGTAATGTGAAACCAAAGCTTTTTTAAGGTGATACCATCACTTTTAATGCTTATTATATTACTTACCCAGAATATTATCTAAGTTATAAACTGGAACCTGGCTTGATTCAGTTTCTACCAAATTCTCGAAGAAGATTCTTACTTCAGCATAATTAGTACTGTTCAAAAGCAAAGAAATAATGGTTTCCAGTATGATTATTTTGAACTCATATTAAAGCGTTTTACTATTGCATCACAAATTTTGTTTATCACATTTATCAGCCGTTGTTTATTGTGAGAAGTTAATGCAAGCCTTGCTAAATAAACAGTATATTTTAAGTTAAATTAGGGTTGGTTAAAGGCAGCGTCCGTCTCAGATTCCAGAGGGAAAGCTGTCTATCTCGCCGGGAAAGTTTTAGCTAAAACAACAGAGACGTTCGATATTTATACCCCGCCATTTCTTGTTTAACAGTCAGTCAGTTTATACTGATGAGTGGGGTGTTAAACCCCATTTCATGTATTTACCCATTCATCAGCAACACTACGAGAGAGAGAGAGAAATGGGGTTTAACGTCCACTCAACACAAACTAGGTCATTTCGGGACTAACATATGGTTTTATTTTATTTTTTAATAATTCGCTTGCGCGTAGGGGTCTTTAGCAGTGGGAGGAAACCGGAGTGCCCGGAGGAAACCCACGAGTTTGAGAAAGGCGCCCCTATCTCCATGCCACATACGCTCATACCAGGGCTCGAAACCACAGCCACAAGCCAGAGGTGACCGGCCAGCTAGAGGTCGAAGCGCGGCACTCTAGACCACTAGGCCATCCCAACCCCCGCAACACTACGAAAAACACAGCCTTTCAATAGATTAAAGCAGGAATTACCTCCAATCGGAAATGTCATAAGCCAATTCTAAAATATTCTGCATAACATGTGATGGATAGTAAGCTGTTGAAAGTTGAACCTCATAGCTGGTAGATTCACATGGTTGGGGACAGTTGCACAATTTGTTACGCATTTTGTTGAAATGATCTGAATAGAGAACATATTAAAATATAATACCATAGGTCCAAAATAAACATAGATTCTTACGTATTTGGTTGAAATTATTTGAATTGGGAAAATTTAATACATTATATCATTGGTTCAGAAAGCACATTCTGCAAAGTACACGACATTTATCACTGCGTAAACTATAGAGCTGATTGGTTTGATTTAATGGTAGAACAGTCAGCTAGATAATCCTATCGGACAACGATGCTTCAAACCTTAGAAAGTCAAAATAATAAAGATAAGCTCTAACATGAATTGAAGACTCTACAAATTAGTGTGACTTTGGCTAATGTCTGGGGTGTCAATGAAAATATTGTTCTCGGTGGCTTTGCCTGGTGGTACCCGTGAGTGTTGGCTGGGTGGGGGTATCACATTGCACTGTATCAGTGAAAGCGAATTTTATTTTTCCCCAAGAACACCAATAACAGGATAAATATATTTAAGGTCAGAATATCAGATTTTAATCTAATGTTATGAAAATTTTGTTCTTGTATCCAATATGTGCTGTTTCTCGTATCGTATGTTGCTAAATGTTATGGTATTAATTAAACATACATTATGCAAGAGCTAAATCTGTCTAATTTAGGTCTTTCTTTAAGCCTGAAATGTTCTTTAATTTATTAATTGTTTAAACAAAGGCTTTAAAAAAAATGCATTATGTAACGGCTGAATCTGCCAATTGTAGGCCTTTCTTTAGGCCTGAAATGTTAGCATAATTATTAATCAGACATTAATTTATTATTCCAGAATATAATCGGTGTCAATGCTAGCATGCGATATATACTGGATTTGGATCCGATTTGCTGCTCAACTTACAATCATGATTTATTCATGAAATAGATAATCGAGACTATGTATTTATCCTATCGCCTTTAGTGATGATGATCAAGGCTAGGCCGAAAATTCAATCACTAAAATTTCGGTTCAGAGTGGATCGACTTGACTGAAACTTTCATCAATTCCCTTTACATTATCGAGCTTTTCCCTGTCAGCTATTTTTCTTATCCCTAATAATGTGTCTTTAATGTGTTGTCGACGAAACCGATAAGTGGGTTCTAATTTCCTTACCTCTTTCTTTATTATAACACATAAATAGTTCTCTTAAGTTACATAGTGTATCATTTCCTGAAACAGAAGAAAGAGCAGATCATATCTCGTGAATTACACGTTTAAATATGCAATTGGATACGTGGATGCCCATGTCAATTTCAATGAAACCTCATTTTGGTTCGGCACCATCGTAATATTTTTTTAATATTCTTGAATTATGCGATACATTGGCAATATGGGAAATTGGAAAATATTTTGAATAAAGGGCAATAATTCCGTCAATAATCAACAGTCTTTAAAATACTAGGTGACTAGACCGGTAAATACATTAGCTAATTATAAAACAAATTACCATGTACCGCCAAGACAATGTCCCGGGTTCGATCTCGGACAATGGTGCGATAAGGAAGCTTTAGCAAGGAAAGAATATCTACTCGTTCGCGTGCACGTAAAAGAAATATGAATCTGATTTGCTGCTAAACCTTAATCCATGAGTTAATCATGAAATGGATAATCGAGACTATTATTTTATCGTACCGATAAGTATTCCATTCACTTACAAACACATGCTACTTGCTATGAAATAAGACTGCCAACATGCAAAACTACATTGATAGGATTTTTTTTATAAATCCGACTGAATTCAAGTCGGGACATTATCTAACTTTGGTATTTTGATTTTGTTTGCTTATTTAAATTTGATATTTTATCGAAGAAAGCAAATAGCCCATCGAAACATTACAACCTGGTCAGATTTTAAAACCTTTTTCTTTTTTACCGTAATCAGTGTAATAGACACAATGACATCTTTCCAGCAAATATTTCAGTCGACACTCCTTTTGGCAAGACGTAACATCGTATTTTTCAGAGTACTTCAAAGTGTGGTTGTAACTAGGGGCCTTGGTATCCAGGCAGGTCATGGTACCAAATGCTTTAAATGGACTTGGTAAATGTCGATACTGTAAATATATACAGGGACAATTATATACTCAACGACAAAAGAAACGCACATGTTTTATAAGTTATGCGTAGGTGTGTAGTTTTGAATTCAGTGTGATAATTTTGTATCCACATAGTCGGGTAAATGTAATAATATGTGAAGTATAAGTAAATTCCGGTATGATGGGTTACAATTGACTGTTAGAATCCGACATGTTGCGTCCATGTATTGCCTGAAAAGATGTATAATATTTATGTTGTAAATAATTTGGGTAACTACTTTCATTTTAATTATGATTTTGAAAATGAGAATTGCCCCCTATCCCAATCCTTACCCATTCCACAGCCATTTTAAATTATACCTGAAATTTTTATTTAGATATGCGTTTCTTTTGTCGTACGAATTCAAAGCTAATCAAAAGAATTATGCCCTAGGCAATAAATAAAGAAGCTAGGTACGCAAGCTTCTAAATACGTCTGCACAGCAGCTTTGACTCAACTACAGCTTATCCGAAATGAAATTCGGATGTTGAACTACTGAGATGACACCGGATTGGAAATGCCCAGTACTCTTTTCATTGAAATAATTCATCCTGTCATTACCACAAACGCGAGTCCGGGTTTTGGAGGCGGGGTATCTCCGATACAAAAAGTCGCAAAACTCTGAAATTACGCCAACCACCCGAATGCTTCCCACCAGAAATGAAAACATCCATTAAATAGGAACCACCTTGTTTACGATGTTTTTGGAAAATGGGGCATACATGTGGAACGAAAAGGGTTGCAACATGGAAAACCAAGTGGGTTTAACATCTCACATCCCGGTTTCCCCCGTGGTCTCATTTCGTTATACTCCACCATACATGGGTTTATACTATTTCAAATCATATGCCCTGGCCTTGATTGTAGCTTGATTGTAAAAACAGGCACAAACCAGTCTTACTAATTAAACACCCTTCGCATCGCGTTCGTTTGTATAAGGGTAGATGTCCATTTACTGAATGATTTATGTAAATAATGTGAACAGTTCTAATTCATTTATATTTTATTGTATTACCAAACACTGTATGTTTCGCTGATTTCAAGTACAACGCGTATGTTTCAATTTTGTTATAATTAAGACTATTCATTCTTTGTCTTAAATGTTTCATAAAGCATTCTGTTATGTTTATTAGTTTTTATACTGCTCGGGTTTTCAAATTTTTTTTCCACCACGATCACGCTTCTGGAAAAAGTGCATATTCTACAAAATTATACTCTATACTATCTGAGTGAATAACAAAAACTTAAAAAAAATTTAATGATAACAGAAAGTGACGTCATCGACGAAAAAAGATCACTATTAGACATTAAGGGAAACTTTTTTTTTATTGTTCAATCACTGTTAATAGATGTTTGTAATTGAAAAATTTTGTCAAAGTGAAAACTTTGAAAATTCTGAGCGTAACTCTTTATTTTGGAAGTTTCCATGCTGAAACTTCAAGAATACGTTAAAAATCGATGAATTAGGCCAATATGTCAACAAGATTATCGCCTCTTTGAAAGTGAAATCAGATTTCAACTTCTTTAATTTTGCCATTTGAAAATATTTGTCAACAGGAGTCGTCCTTCAACTTTTCAGTGTGAAGTCATAAATTTCAAATTTACCGGAAGTGCCACCATGTTGAAAATGTAAGTCAATCTTCAAAATCCTACTCGTCCAAAAAGATGTCAATTTGTGGTCTTAATAATGAGCGATTGCGTTTTTCCTACGTAAGTAGTGCGGTTGAATCAGACCTGACTGGTCTTCATAAAATATACTATAAATATCGTAATTTGATGTTAATAAATACACATTTAGCAGAATTTGACCTTCTTTTCATTTGTTGCCTGGTGATACTTGAGGAGAATAAGACTATGTGAGCCCCCGCCCCCTCACTCTGGATTAACACAGGGGTTAGTGGAGTGGAACGTAATGAGACCACGTAGGATATCGGGAATAATCCCCTTATGGCAGAGTTGAAACAATACAGCCCCTATCGTGTGCACAAGGTTTTCGGTAAAGGAAGGATAACTGTAAATCGGTAAGGTTTGTCCTTACATGAAAATGGTGTGGAACCATGAAAATAAATAGAATTCACCCACTCATGAGCCTGATCTTCCCTACAAGGAATAACTCAGACACGAAAAGTCGCGGAACGCTGAAAAACAATAAGGTTTATTCACTACATTTGAAAAAAATCTGTAAAAACTAAAACATAACTCGCAGAATCTTGAATACGCTCTCTCACACCAAATGTGAAAAGATTCCATCAAAAACTGTAGCCACTTTATCGCGATGACAAGCCAGACCGATCGACCGACATGGTATTGTATTTCAATGAATGGAATTCGCCCGAAGAAAACCCATTTCTTAATCTTCCAGTTATCATATCTTTACATACCTTGATCGTTTTGACACTAGCATAAGTTGTGAATCCTGGTGAGACCAAAAAACCTTTGTTAATGAAATCGGGTTCTTCATCTGGGTCATGGAGTACAATCTAAAAAAAACCAATTCAACTGGTATCATTTTCAAGTATCCACAGCTCCAACTTCAAGTACATGTACACCTTCTCATTCCGTACCAATTTGGCAACGCCATTTTCTTACACTTCAAGATCACAGGAATCGAGTTTCCTGCTGGTGGAGTTAATGGAGGTTGATATGTGCCAACAATGGTATTCGACTATGGATCCCGTTTCCCACGTCAGTACCTCACACCCTGTTGACCACCTAAACTGAAATAATTGCAAGCTGACATTGTCCAGTCAGCCTTAGCCCCTGTGGTGACTCAAAGTTGGGAGGGCTTGGCATCCACCCAAGCCCAAACTTAAATCTGGTCTTCCCTCTATTTGCACCACCTTTCTTCCCCAAATAACGATGAAAATATAATATACTCTTCAAAAAAAGAAACGCACAACCCATTTTTCATCATTTTTTTATTTGAACGAGGTCTTTGTTTCGGTAAATCTTACTTGGATTTAATGCCATTATGTAAGGATAAAAGAAATTCATTATTGATTTTAAAGGTAGGGTCACTATTTGTGACTGGTCATACCTTTTGTCGAAATTTTTTATCGCTTGATTGCACCAAGAAACATGAATTTAACAACTTCGCGAGCTTTTCGCATGGAACCTAAATCTAAGGTCTTTAAAATCCCGGGGTTCTCGGTTTCCAAATCAGTTGCACATGTAAACACTCAAAGACGCAAGTGATGCCACATCCGAACGAAGACCAGCGCAACAACGCTATTGGTGGATTACAAGCAGGTGATTCCAAGACAGATGTAGCCAGGCTGCTGAATGTTTCCCTTAGTTCCATTTCTCGCCTTTGGGATAGGTACCGACAGCGAAGTTCAACACGTGAACGCCCTAGTTCAGGCCAAACAAGTGTGGTCCCACTTGTCCTAGATCGTCACTTCCGGTAAGGTCATTGGCGTAAATGGTTTTCAACAGCGACCTCTACTGCAGCAGCAATTCCTGGACGGCGTAGAATCTCATACCAGACAGTAGGCAAACGCCTACGTGAAACCGAATAACGAGGCAGACGTCCCCGTTAGAGCGTCTGTTTTGAAATACGCCGACACCATGAAATCCAACTTTAATGGGTTCGGGCACTGAGGGTATGGTCACAGCAACACTGGAGAGCAGTTTGGTTCAGCGACGTGTCGCCGTTCTTGTTGCAACAAGGTGATAGTAGAGCGAGGATATACTGACGACGAAATGTAACGTTGCGTTTCTTTTTTGGGAGAGTATATATGTTTCGATGATCAACCCCACATTCCCATTTAGTATAGACTTGCATGTCATAGAGTCCGAACGATTTCTTACTGAGCCCAACCTACTGTAAGCTTTCGGTAAATCTCAGATGGAACACATTTTATAACATAAAAGTTGCTTGCCTTAAATCCAGCTCCCATCTGGAAACTGGGGATGTAATTTGATTGGTCTACGAACAGGTGCAAACGTAGTCCCAACTGACTGCCCGTCAGATTCGTTGAAGTACTCTCTGTTGATTTTGCGGTGAAACATATACCGGCGTCCGTAATTAAAGGTTTAAAAACATATTCACAAGGGACATCTGAACCTTCGAAGAAGCAGTCCTGAATCATTTTTGGCAGCGTAAATGCTACCTGTTCATAGAAAGCTCTTGTTAGAGGTTCATTAGCAAAGTCGTATTCTGGTGCAGAAAAGTTGATGGGTGACGCCAAATAGCCAAGTGCCGACATGGCTATCAATATGTTGTTCATCTCGTTTGTCTTTGGTAAGGACGATGCGTTGAAAGGTGATATGTTACATATTGTAACTTGTGGATAATCCATTCTATCCACAACGGATATTTTCAGAGAATTAGTGTAGGGATATTTATAGTAATCAATGACGAGGCTGCTAATGACGTAAAGTAGTGCTGACATCATACAAAACACACCAATCAACCAGATGATTCTGTAAAAAATAAGACAGTGTATTTTTTTTTTTATTAAATTAACAATATCGTGTTCTCCAAATTTATGTAATATATTTTGAAAATGTACATGTGTAATAGTTGCAGTAATATAATTTATATTAATATTAATATTAAGTGAAATGAAGTGGAATTTAACATCCTACTTTTCTGTAGCAAGGAAGACATGGATCTGTGTGGTGTTGCTATCGCATCACTGATAATGTAAACGTTTCCAGCCAACTCCGGAAAAGTAGGGTACTCCTGGTTAGAGAGTCAACCGCAAGGTCCCAGATATATTTCTGGTATTTTCCTTTCTAGTTTGGATCGAAATACAGGAATCTGTGAACCAGCCTAATGGTAGGAACTTTTGGCATTCCATTAAAATCAGATCAAATACCAAAACTGTTTAACCGTCTTAGAAAGCCAGTCTAATAAGGCCCCCTTTTCGTCCCTTCATCTAGTATTTACTCCACTCTAACATGCAGTTGTATTCCCTGTAAATCTACTCAACTGATCATATATATTTAGTTAAATCATTACCTTCTGAGCATATGGTGGCCATCTTCAAAGGCGTGTTTAATCCCATGTAGCGAAGTCGATTGTGTAAATCCAGACCAGGTACATCCATCATCGTTGTTTGTTCGCGTACACGTTTCTCTACTATCCTCTCGCTGATTTGACGAAGTCACATAGATCTTCGGCATATTTTTAAAATCAACGAGTTGATAGCCAAAGTTACTACAAAGTCGCGTAGACTACAAACTGATTCCTGATTGTTTTATTCAACCTATTTATGAATATAAAATACACACGATACAATTGTATGGGTTACAATTACTGTAAATATTCCGGAGCCGTATTTCAACCATAAATCACGTGATGTAGCCAAGCACTGGTGAGCGTCTCTGATCGTTATCGAACTGCGATAAAATACATCCCATCATTAATGTTTCAGATAAAGCAAAAGTAAATAAAAAATCTAGTCATAGAGTTATTTGTTTGAAAAACTAATTAATACCCATTTATGAAATCATTAAGAGTAAACAGTGTATCGTTTATGTATCTCCTGGGATACCGTTTCAATAGTGATTGTGTTTCAATAATTTCTATAATATCAGTAAAGGGTGTTACGGTCCGACCTTTTACATGCGACTAGATCCGTCATAATATTACAGTCATTGCATGCATTTCATATCTCATGTCCTTCGTTTTAAAAATACAATATCAATCAAAACCGGAATTTGGGCGTATCATACCAGCGTTGCTTTTATTGTATTTTCTGTCGTATGTATAGGTGAATCCGACCAGGGCTAACGAGAGTGGGAGAGAAATTGGATTTATTGTCCACTCGACACAGACTATGTCATTTCGGGTCTAACATATGGTTTTTAAATTTTATTTCAACCTATTTATGGATATAAAATACACACGATACAATTGTATGGTGGGTCACGTCGACAAATCTGGGTGAAGTTTCTCGACCAATGCAGGGATCGAACACCCGACCTCCGGGCTAGCGAATTAGCGTCTTATCCACTAAGCCGCCGTGATTCCCCCATTAATAATAGATATAAGGAGATAATTCTACAACATATCATACTTTACATACTTTTCAAGACTAACCTATTAACTCCCGTACAAAAAACTCTCTATTTATCTGGTAAATTCTTAATTAATAATGAAGCTCAATCCAATGTTTAATTATTTGACCGGGAAAGGGTGTTTTCACAGAAATGTGTAGTATATTCTCAATTATCTTATTATAATAATACCATTAGTCACTGCTCTCTTTGCGCTGAAGTCATCGTCAAATAAAAGAAACAGACCATACATACTTAATTAAGTATTTGTATTACTAATGGAAGTAATAACATTTCAATGTCACTAATAATTGATATCGTTATTCAACAGTTATAATAACCATTTGTCACAAATGATGAACTCCAATTTCATTACAATCAGATGGGTTCAGACCGTAAAAGAACGTTTATAATCATCAACTGAAATATGTGTAGGTGTTCATGAGGTACATTTTCTGTTTAAAGTAGCTAAGTCTCTAAATCAGTTTCATTATAAAAATCTTCAACTTTGAAAACACGAATTGTTTGTCAATTTAAATCAACATTGATGTTGTGATCTTACAAGAAACAGATGGGCTTCTGATATCCAATATTTAAGACAAAATAAACATTTTACCACTGGTACAGGAATCGTGTACCACAGTGCGTTAAAGCCCCAGTTCTAGCAATTAAGAGACTCGGGGAACGAGACTAGACACATTACACTAAATAACCAGACGCTAGAAATTAGCATTCGATCGAGACTGATGGCTGATTTCACGGAACATAACTGATTATCTAATATCTGCTTTTAATTTTCGAATCTTCGTCTTAAAGATGACCACTTCTCTGAAAACTTGGACCTCGACCCCACACATAAATATAAACCCTTTTGAATAACCACATGTTTAATATCGAATTGTCAAAACACTTGTCCCAGAGTCATTCCATGAAAGGTGCACCAAATTTCGGAAAGTTCAGAGCATGACCCCCCTCCAAAACAATTATATAAGTATATAGCGTGAAGATAACAAATCCGAAATTATACCTTTTTAGATCAAAACCTCGTTGAGATATGGCCGGCCATTTGAAATTGGAGCGCTGAAACGGATGATAAAATCACTTTTATTTTCAGGTTTTCTGTTGCTTTAAACTCATATTTTTAATTGGAGTAAAACTCTTTTACTTTGGAATCTAAGACACCCGTTGGTGTAGATTACAAATATAGCATCACACGCAATGTTTGATTCACACCCTTCGCGCTGCCACATGGCTAAATGTGGAACAAATTAACTATTCAGGATTTCCACAGCCTCTGGCAAAGTCACTATCGTATCCATAACCTCCCAAATTGACAATAATATCAGTTGGCCTTGTATCAATGTACGAAATATTCTGAGTCGATGGGGTATATACTTTTCGAAATATTCAGTCTCGAAAATCATTCCAGACTGAAAACTTACAAAATTTACCCAATTTCTCCTTCAAATCTTGGCGGGTAAAATTCAGAAACAGACTGGAAATGAAACTGCATTTACCCTAATATAACATATTCGTCTAATAGTTTGGATGCAGCTATGAGCTGTCCATTTGCTGATTACTCTATTTTGCCTCGACCATTTTATAGGACTTCGAATTTTGACAAATGGTTTGGATTGTTCGTACTTGGTTTTATTTTAATTATACATTAATGGCCATCATGTGTACTTTTTAATTGGAAATTTAAAATCGGTACGGTCAGTTTTAATTGTTGAATTTCACGTTGATTTTAAAATTACTTCTTAATTACTTATACCGGGAAAAAATGTCTATAGTACCTGTTGGCGTAGAATAGAATATGGAATCATACTGTTCTAAATATATGTTTCCTCCCAAAAAAGAAAAAAAAAGGTTATTCCGTTTCATAATTATGAATAATGAGCTTTGACAATCAGATTAACATTACTTCTGAAAGACCTTGGCCCCACATATTAATCATTTTAGGGCAGCTTATCATGTAGAATAAGAATATAGACCCATTTGGCTACATGGATACTCGTTTCGAATAATTTTGCTTTCAAAAATTTAGAAAATCTTGTTTTGTATTTTAAGAACACTTAAGTACACTAACATAGTTTCACTATCACCAGGCACTTAAAAACTACAGACCGAGTCTTAACGCATCGTCTGGAAAATTTACATACATCTTATACCCCCAAGGGCGTCCCCCCCCCCTATTGTTTTTGTTGCATGCCCAGCACTCAAGGGCAGAGCCACGACCATTCTGTTGCGTCTGTGTGTTTTCCCTACACGCCGCTAGTGTTAATAGATCGTCTTGATAACTTTTAATTCCATATCCAGGATGATTGTTATTTTCCCCCAGATAATTACAGGCGATATTCCCACATTTTAATGTTAGCTACTAAACCCCATAATGGTGCAAATACAGAGAGAGAGAGAGAGAGAGAGAGAGAGAGAGAGAGAAATGGGGTTAAACGTCCACTCAACACAAACTAGGTCATTTCGGGACTAACATATGGTTTAATTTTATTTCAATAATTCGCTTGCACGTTGGGGTCTTTAGCAGTGGGAGGACACCGGAGTGCCCGGAGGAAACCCACGCGGTTGCGAAGGCGCCCCTATCTCCATGCCACATACGCTCACACCAGGGCTCGAAACCACAGCCGCAAGCCAAAGGTGACCGGCCAGCTAGAGGTCGAAGCGCGGCACTCTAGACCACTAGGCCACCCCCCCCCCCCGGTGCAAATACAACATTATGTAATCCCCAAACCCCTTTCCACAATGCGTGATCATCAGAGCACGCAAATGGACAATTGTATTGCGTGGAATCATAAATGGAAGATAATGGGAATCATCTTCAGCTACTTCCACTATAGAATTACAGGGTTTTTTTTTTACAATAATACCTCCCTACTACAGTGTGGAGAGTTGCCGTAGCAAAGCCTGTATATATAATATATATACTATTCAAAAAAAGTAGGTGATATTTGATTTTTAAGTGTTGTTAAAATCACCTAATGAAACTGACGAAGAAACAAATGACAAAATGAAATGAAGTTCACATTCATCGATTTATTCCAAATGATCGCTAGACTAAGTAAGGCACAGACTGACCATTATAAGTGTAAAATGATACCCGGGATCAAACAGCAAAGTTACCACAGGATCACAACAGAGTCAGTAACGGGTAAATCCTCCTCTGTTTGCCAAACAACCATTGATCCGACGTGGCATACTCCTAATGAGACGTCTAAGGTTATTTTGGTCCAGATTGCCCCATTCCTGTTGCAACGCAGCAGCAAGTTCTTTGACATTGGCAGGACGTTGTTGACGTTGACGTAACCTCTGTCCAAGCATGCCCCAGACATGCTCGATGGGGGAGAGGTCGGGACTCAGTGCTGGCCAAGGTAATGTGGTGATGTTCTGTTGTTGGAGGTAAACTGTAACGATCCTGGCCCTGTGACATCTTGCGTTGTCATCCTGGAAGATGAAACGGCGACCATGAAGTCGTGCGAACGGCACAACATGGTCTGCCGAGATGTTGTCCCGGTAGTACTGGCCGGTAACACGCCCTGCAACAACATGTAAAGCCGTTCTTCCAGCAACAGTGATGACTCCCCACACCATATCAGAACCACCCCCAAATCGATCATGTCTGGTGACGTTAACGTCTTGGAAGCGCTCGTTTCGACGAAGCCACACCCTCCTACGTCTGTCAAAAAAATCAACAGTGAACCTTGACTCATCTGAAAACATCACATTGCTCCAGCGTCGATTTGACGATCCTTACACCAACAAAACTAAATGCTCAGAAGCAGATAGGGAATGTAGTCGGTCTCGGAAGACAGCTGTCTGCTCACTGAATTATGTGAAGTAAATTAGGCGACAATCCAGATAAAATAACGTCAAAACCTTAAAAACTATACGTATTAGCAACCAACCGGAATTATTAAGTTATGTAATTGTACAAACCATAATACATTTATTATATTATACCCCACGCAAGAAATGCAAAACAAGAATGTTGAAGAAATCTTAGGAGCCTAGCCTACTCTGTAAGTATATTTATGACGGCATAAAAATAAGGGCGATAATCCAAACAGGATTTGATAACTGCAGAAGAAATTTAAATAAATATTAAATTGAATCATTGTCCAATATGTAGTCGGTTATATATTTATAAGAAATATCAAAATTGGTATATTATAGCTGTCTATAGTGGTCGTTTTCTACTAATAGAAGCTGTCTGTAGTGATAGTATCTTGTACATAAATACCAGGGGCGTGGTGAGGGCAATTATTGAGAAGAAATTATGAGTAACAAAAAAGATTTTGGCACAAAAACCCTTTTACTGACCGCGGAGCTGTGGCCGGCGAAGCCGGCCACCGCGAGCGCCGAAGGCGCGAGCCCGCGGCGAGGGGTCCGGGGGGCCCTCCCCCGGGAAAATTTCGAAAATTAGAAGCCCAGAAACGCAATCTCCAGCAATCCGAGACAAGAAATACGGTAATAAAATATGATTAAATTTTCCAACTTGACTCTTTCAAAATTTTTTTAATTGGGTCAGATGAAACAATTTTTCCACTTACAAATGTTTTTCATTTTTTGAGTAATTTGATTGTGATTTTGGCGCAAAAACTTTTTGGCGCATGAGTATGGCTACTCATGAACTCATTCTCACCACGCCCCTGATAAATACCATAACTGTGTATATTTATGATACACTTCAAATTCATATTATAAAATATGGGTGCATTATAAGGACTACTTAGCTGATATAATGTGTAACATCATACGATATAACACATGGATAGTTATATTAATACCTTTTACTTTTGTCAGTTCTAGTTATCCATTGTCTATAAAACGGTCCAAATATGAAACTTGCTCTCAATTCTCGGATAACACAAAACTAAGAAATACACCCACATTACAGCTTTTTATTTTAAAAAGAAAACTTGGATGTTTATCAAATTTTGTGACTTCAGAAAGTCGACGAACGCTTAATATCAATAGTGTTCGTGGTCTTAAGAACCCGGCCAATGCGCCCCAACACATTTGAATGAAATCCGTTAAAAACTATAGATTCCATAGTTTTAATACTTTTTGGCAAAGGGGGGGGGGCACGGGATATCGATTGACGTTTTCCTTCCATGACTACAATACTTCACATCAAATCTGAAAAAAAATCCGTTAAAACTACAGCCTCGACGAAGGGGAGATAACTCAAGAACGGAGTTATAAATGTATGTTGAAAACAATAACCCCTGTCGCTTTGAATAGAACACGATGCTTTATACCAAATGTGAAAGAAATCCCCGTAACAAACTGTAGCCTATATCGTGTTCATAAGCCTATTGTTGACCGGTGGATCGACGGACAGGTTGGTGACACAATCCATCCACATTGAAATTAGAGCTATAAAATATAGTAAGATACATGTACTATGATTTTATTGATTTAACATTCAGTGTATTAGAATTGCTGGGTCCAACGCCTTGAAGTCTTTGGTGAATCTTTCCTACACTCAGCCATACTGACCATAGGAACATCTCAAAAAATTCTGCTAACGTTATTACACTAGCTCCTAGAAATAATCCCATCTGCCCTCCCACTGTACCTGTATAGATAAAAATAGTTTGTAATTACAATATACAAAATATATGTTGACAATTAAAACTTCTAAATGCACGAAGACAGGGGCGTGCCGTACATAATGATTTCGTTTCGGGGGGTGTTCAAAATGCGACCGACTGATGCACATAGCCCCCCCCCCCCAAGTGCGAGTGACGCAATCAGGAGCCGAGCACCGCGTGTGAGTTTTCAAGGGAATATGGGGGTGGGGTAGGGGCGGTTTCAAATCAAGGGCGCCAACCACAACCTCACAATGCAAGTAACAAAATATATTAAACGTCCCGGTAGAACATAGGTTGTATTATATAATTATATAGTTGCTCACCGGAAAGTAGTTGTCTCGTCGGAAAGTAGTTTTATTTTAATTCACATATAGTTTATGTCATATTAATGATTGTGCCTATAGCACTGAGTAATTTGAGAAAAATTTTGTGAAATTGATTGGTCATTGCTGGGAGAAATTCCCGTGGACGAGTGGACCAGAAATCTCAGTCAATGTGACAGAATCTGCAGAGGTGTTTTGCAAGAGTTGGCATAACATCTGTACAATCTGACGCCACCGCCCCACACACCAGTGGAACTACAAACGGGGCAATTCACTATAATCGTGAATATGATAGTGCTGAGACAGTATAAGACAACTGGCGCGAAAAAAATTCAGATGTAACCGAGTAGAAGAATGATGTTATATGTAACTGAGCTTTTAAATTTTTGGGACTGGGGTTGATAAGAAATGGGACAGAATCTTGAGGCTTGACTGTCAATTTCGCCTCTTTTGTGATTGTATGCTTATCTCATTAATTCATTAATTCATTTAGACTGCGCTGAGTACTTTTTTTGAGACCGACTATTTTTTGCCATGAAAGAAAACATTTCATAGAACAACATATTCACAACAGAATAAGAGTGACAAGCAGACATAGTTATTTTATACTACAGTTTTGTCTGACGTATGCAATTTAGGCACTCGGCTAATTTCGACAGATTCCGTAAACTACATCTAGTCTCGGATGTATGACAGTAAGTGATATGTACCTACGCCCATACATTTGCGATGCGGCTACCGGTTTACTTTAACAGGAAAACTTGACGCTTTTACACAAATTGGGAACCTATTCGGCTAGCGACCTATTTGACCGATCGAGCTGCAACCTGTTCGTTGGAAACCTATTTAGAGTAAAAACAACAGTCTCTATTTATCAACCAATAAAATCCAACGTTATGTCTATCAAATGAAAGTAGAATATATTATTTTTTATCCATTCCTTCAGCTCAGAATAGAAGTGTAATTTCGTCATTATCTTACAGCTGGATCGGTCGAATAGGTGGGTAGCCAAATAGGTGGCCAACTTGTGTTTGGAATGGGCGCAGCCATGTTTCATCCGGGACCTTTAAAGTAGTTCCAATGGCGGAATTCATCATACAGCCGTGTTTAGATTGTCCGAAATCCTCCAAGGTTTGGCGAGTGACAATTTAGGCGCACGGATTCACGCAAATACATAGTATTAAGGATCTATTCTGGAGTGACTGCACTTATTTTGTGACCGACTATTTTTCTCCCATAGTTAAATTCTGTTGTTAGACCAACATACTCACAACAGAATAAGAGTGACGTATGCAATTTAGGCTCACGGATTCACGCAAATATATAGTACTTGGGATCTATTCAAGTATTGTGACCGACTGCAGTGACTGCACTTATTTTGAGACCGACTATTTTTCTGCCGGAGTGAAATTTTGTTGTTAGACCAACTACTCACAACAGAATGAAAGTGAAACGCAACATTTTTTTAAACGTGATAAGTTGATAAGGTTATTTTATACTAAAGACTGCTCCAATTTTGCGACCGACTGCACTGATTTTGCGACTGGCTATTTTTATACTAAAGTTTTGCGTGAGTACTTATTTTGAGACCGACTACCCCTATTTTGCGACCGACTACCCCTATTTTGCGACCGACTGCACTAATTTTGCGACCGACTTTTTTTTTTGTACACCCCACCACCCCCCACCTTTACGCCCCTGCATGAAGATAAATAAGAATAAACGCTATATTATGCAGTAACGCGAGTATATGGCCAAATGCGATTTTTCTCGAAAGTGACTGCTGATAGTATGTCCACAGTATGTCTATTTTACAGCACGAAATCCATTAAGATTAACTATATGGACACTGCTTTATTACTACAAAAAGGGGGGAAGGGATGGCCTAGTGGTCTAGAGTGCCGCGCTTCGACCTTTTATTGGCCGGTCACCTCTGGCTTGCGGCTGTGGTTTCGAGCCCTGGTGTGAGCATATGTGGCATTGAGATAGGGGCGCCTTCTCAACCTCGTGGGTTTCCTCCGGGCACTCCGGTTTCCTCCCACTGCTAAAGACCCCTACGCGCAAACGAATTGTTGAAATAAAATAAAAACCACATGTTAGTCCCGAAATAACCTAGTGTGTGTTGAGTGGACGTTAAACTCCATTTCTCTCTCTCTCATACCTACGAAGCTGAACGTTCGGATTGGGTGCTGCATATACAATCTTCACGGAGAAGAACGAATGGTATAAATCCCACTCGGCAAATCTCGGCAGATTCCGTAAACTACATCTAGCCTCGGCTGCATGACAGTAAGTGATATGTACCTACGTCCATACATTTGCGATGCGGCTACCGGTTTACTTTAACAGGAAACTTGACGCTATTACACAAATTGGGAACCTATTCGGCTAGCGACCTATTCGACCGATCGAGCTGCAATCTGTTCGTTGGAAACCTATTTAGAATAAAGACAACAGTCGCCTTAACTCATCTATTTAACAACCAATAAAATCCAACGTTATGTCTATCAAATGAAAGTAGAATATATTATTTTTTATCCATTCCTTTAGCTCAGAACAGAAGTGTAATTTCGTCAGCTGGATCGGTCGAATAGGTCGCTAGCCAAATAGGTCGCCAACTTGTGTTCGGAATGGGCGCAGCCATGTTTCATCCGGGACCTTTAAAGTAGTTCCAAAATGGCGGAATGCATCATACAGCCGAGTTTAGATTGTCCGAAATCTCCCGAGGTTTGCCGAGTGGTATAAATCCTTGCTTAGGTTTGACTGCTGAACTGCAATGACTATAATGCTAGGGTTGCAAAGAGTGGGAAACCTTCCGGTAATTTTCAGTTTTAGAACAGAAAAATACTAAAATTACAATTATTTACTGAAATTTTCTTTTTCTCTTTTACTTTCATCTATATAAACTATTAAAACTTATTTAACCATGTTAGTTGTGTTTCAAATGGTAAAACTAAAGAGATAAATTTATGTAAATTCTGCTCTCAAAGGTATACAAAACAAATATAAGATCTAATTTGATGTAGATAATGACTTTGAAGATGATGAAACAATTTAACAGAACTATCTCATTATTAGTTTATTAGATTTTAGTATATAAGTGATATCAGATAATATGTTTTGTATCTTTTAGTTACTAAAATACTACTGTCACTTGCAACTCATTAATAGCGACACAGGTTTCAATTTATGACACCAAATTGAAAATTCCCCAAATTCCCGGGAAATTTACCCTGTTCGAAAATTCCCGGGAATTTTGCAACCCTATATAATACACCTATAGAATGCCGAGATGAAGATTATACTCGCGTGGTGAAATGAAGCCACATTGTCTGTGATAATTGTCTCACATTCTACACAGATACCATCTGAAATTAAAGATCGTCTGATCACCTTAATTACTAGGGTAATTGAGAATACGATACCAAAGAAATATGACGTAGTTTACGATAGTCTTGAAATCACTTTTATGTATTTAAGTTAGTTTTACCTAGGATTGATAAGGTACTGTATTCAGGGACGTGCCGAACTTCTTCCAATAGCAAGTCTTCGTAGAATATTGTGATGTCCAAAAAATTGGTTCTAAAAACATAAAGATCAATATTATATAGAGGTACGACAAATTGGGTCATCATTTCATGGCGATCAGTAGTGATATCTTAATTGTATATAAACCCTCAATTGTCAACAATTGAATCGCACCAATAGCATATTTTTAAATTATTTTTAAAATGTATTAAAATAAAGACCTAAAATAGATTGTACCTATAAACAGTCCTACCTTGATAAAGAATAATCCTATTAATCCTATAAACTATTGCCAGTTGAGAAATTGGCAAAAATATCATTTTCAACTTCAAATTCAAACGTTTGAAGATGGCCGTCCATGCAGAGGAATGGGAAACAAGGGAGGTAATTGAGTTACTATTTCCTCAATCAGCCTGTGTCAGTCATTTTTACGCCTATGAAATTTGCCCATGATCGTATAATAGTGAGTTGACAACCTTTTGAGCAAAAGACATAGAAATAATTATGTTTTGACTTTCTTAGAAAATATGAAATTGGAACTTTAAAATATAAAAATTACACGAAATTACAAATGAGCCTACACTAAATCCCTAGTTGATTCAAACTTGTTACGTTTGTCTTGTACCTATATTACTGCAATAAACGACCAATAGTGATATATACGCTTTAACATTAAACCGACAGTGATATATACGGTTTAACATTAAACAGGCAGAGTATGCTTACGGAATATCTGATGCTATTTTATCATTGGATAAACGATAATTATTTTGACAGTGTTAACGTGATGTTATACTGCTCTGTTGTTTCATATTAAAATTTCGTATAGGGTTGAAGGTACTGTACAACAAAGTAGCACCTGTTTATTGAAGAATGACTCCATTTATTAATTTCATATTGTTATATATATTTGAATCAATGTAGATTCCCTGAAAATCTATGGCTTTGTAGCAAAGGGGGGCTAACTCGGGAAGTTCCGGCTTCCATTAAAGACAGTCGTCATATTTTACAGAAAGAGGAGTCCTTAATCGCAGCCTAAAAAGTTATTACGAGATTTCACATAAAAAAGTTGCAACTCTGGAGGTGATTATAGAAAATCATATTATGTCAATGAGACAGGCAATGAAATAACCCATTTGAATTTAAAACGATACACAGCTTTGAGACTCTATGCTCTGCCATCACAAAGTACAGAAAAAAATCGAGTAATTCCAATCCTTCAGCTGTTGAAGTTATATTAGGCCTATATCTTATACATGTACCTTCCCACTTCCTTGCCGGCAATAATGTTGTTCTTAACCAACTCTTTCATGGCGTTTGTTGAAGGAAACATCCCCATTGATATTCGAGTCTTGTATTTATTAAACACACAGACCCTAGGACAATCACACACCTTAAAATGATTATTACTGTAGTACAGACCTGAAATAAAATACACAACTTCAGTAACACATTTCTTTTCGCACCCTTAAGATCATTTGACCGGCTGGCGGGGATGGCGGGATGGAGGTCTAGTTGTTTATCGCTTGCGCGTGAAACCGCAAAACCTGTCATTGAGTCTAGTGGCGTGATTTCGATTCCCCCACAGTACGTCACAGGGGGTACGATTGCCTATCCAACCTCGTGGGTTTTCTCTGGGTCCACCGGTCGATCCCAGGACCCTTTCGAAGAAGCAAATTATTGAAAAAATTTGAACCATTCTAGCCACGAAATGGCCTAGTGTGTGTTTGTATCATTTGGACGTTTAACTCCCCCGGGCCCGGAGTGTTCTTAGCCACCCACATCCTAAGCCCCTCCAAAACATTCCGTAGCCCCCCAAAACATTCCGTAGCCCTCCCCCCCCCCCCAATTCTATGAGCTGGCTACCGTCCCGACTCCCCCTGCTCCGTGAAAGGCATGGATGTGGACAGAAATTGCGAAATATTTAGTAGAAGATGGGTTGAGTTGTATTTATAAACAGTCACCTAATGTTGGTCTGTAGCAATGCACCAGTTCTTCTAATGTGCAGTATGGGAGTGGTAGACTTTCTGGCTCTGTTACTGATTTACAACTGCAATTGTTTACAGTTATCTCCCCTAAACATTCCCTGATACACGTTTCTCTGTTGTAGACTGAAGAATATTTCATCTTCGATAGCAATGCTGGATCATCGTTTGCCACACAATAGCTATCACCGTATGCCTTGAAGGGAGCGGGTAAAAATTTGTACTGAAATAAAACAGAGGCACATTTATCATCGGTAGATTCACAGAATTTAATTCGGAACTAGCTATAGTGTTACTGGGAGCTACTCGTCTAGGATCAAAATCAAAAACGTATGAGAAAGAAACGCCGTACATTTATATCATCATAAGAACGCTTAACAAAACCAGAGAGCGTTCAGGTGATATTGTATATCGTAGCCATGTATGTTACAAATATGAATTACATTTCATAATTGTAACACGTGTTAATTCCATATTAAACGAGAAACCTACCTAATATAAAATCGTTGTCGCCATAATTAACATATAAGTCGATATCCGTTGCCGTTGGTGTACGCACAAGCACGGGATCTAGTTTTAGCAGTTTATAAAAGATAAGGAACCGTTTCCAAAATCGCTTAACAGACTTCATCCGACCGTAGGATAACGAGGAGAATAGGTACTTTTAAGAATTTGAAATTAAGCACAGGTCTTTTGGCTACAAGATCGGATATTCTGTCTTCAATTGGAGCAGAATAGTCTGACGTTAAACCCCAGTTCATTTCAAAATCGGGTAATGAACACGCCTGGGTTTGAGGGGTATTTGTGAAACTCTTATCTTGGCAGACTTCGGCTTCTGAAACTGAAATTTAGTTGCATAGCTTACCGACTCTTTGCGTAGTCCTATAAGTGTAGAGGAACCTGGGGATGTTATAATTCCATTATTAGAAACGTCAGGTAATTGATACTGGTCGTGAATATTTAGCTGTAATTAAGGTATCAATAATACACATTAAAACCTCCCATCCAGCCGTTGTTAAAAGAACAATATATGGCAAATACTGTACTTTATAAATCTTGAGATATAATCTAACAAAAACCTCGATATAAAAGGTAAGGAAGAAGTTTAAAATTTCCATAGGTATTTCAAAAGTTTATTTGTCGATTTGTCTTATTAGTAAATAGTATATTTAGAATAAATTAAAATATGTTGTGATTACCTTCAAACCAGCAGCAGTGTTGTCGCTTACTAAATATCCCTTTTGGTTGATGGAATCTTGAAATCACTTTTATGTATTTAAGTTAGTTTTACCTAGGATTGATAAGGTACTGTATTCAGGGACGTGCCGAACTTCTTCCAATAGCAAGTCTTCGTAGAATATTGTGATGTCCAAAAAATTGGTTCTAAAAACATAAAGATCAATATTATATAGAGGTACGACAAATTGGGTCATCATTTCATGGCGATCAGTAGTGATATCTTAATTGTATATAAACCCTCAATTGTCAACAATTGAATCGCACCAATAGCATATTTTTAAATTATTTTTAAAATGTATTAAAATAAAGACCTAAAATAGATTGTACCTATAAACAGTCCTACCTTGAGAAAGAATAATCCTATTAATCCTATAAACTATTGCCAGTTGAGAAATTGGCAAAAATATCATTTTCAACTTCAAATTCAAACGTTTGAAGATGGCCGTCCATGCAGAGGAATGGGAAACAAGGGAGGTAATTGAGTTACTATTTCCTCAATCAGCCTGTGTCAGTCATTTTTACGCCTATGAAATTTGCCCATGATCGTATAATAGTGAGTTGACAACCTTTTGAGCAAAAGACATAGAAATAATTATGTTTTGACTTTCTTAGAAAATATGAAATTGGAACTTTAAAATATAAAAATTACACGAAATTACAAATGAGCCTACACTAAATCCCTAGTTGATTCAAACTTGTTACGTTTGTCTTGTACCTATATTACTGCAATAAACGACCAATAGTGATATATACGCTTTAACATTAAACCGACAGTGATATATACGGTTTAACATTAAACAGGCAGAGTATGCTTACGGAATATCTGATGCTATTTTATCATTGGATAAACGATAATTATTTTGACAGTGTTAACGTGATGTTATACTGCTCTGTTGTTTCATATTAAAATTTCGTATAGGGTTGAAGGTACTGTACAACAAAGTAGCACCTGTTTATTGAAGAATGACTCCATTTATTAATTTCATATTGTTATATATATTTGAATCAATGTAGATTCCCTGAAAATCTATGGCTTTGTAGCAAAGGGGGGCTAACTCGGGAAGTTCCGGCTTCCATTAAAGACAGTCGTCATATTTTACAGAAAGAGGAGTCCTTAATCGCAGCCTAAAAAGTTATTACGAGATTTCACATAAAAAAGTTGCAACTCTGGAGGTGATTATAGAAAATCATATTATGTCAATGAGACAGGCAATGAAATAACCCATTTGAATTTAAAACGATACACAGCTTTGAGACTCTATGCTCTGCCATCACAAAGTACAGAAAAAAATCGAGTAATTCCAATCCTTCAGCTGTTGAAGTTATATTAGGCCTATATCTTATACATGTACCTTCCCACTTCCTTGCCGGCAATAATGTTGTTCTTAACCAACTCTTTCATGGCGTTTGTTGAAGGAAACATCCCCATTGATATTCGAGTCTTGTATTTATTAAACACACAGACCCTAGGACAATCACACACCTTAAAATGATTATTACTGTAGTACAGACCTGAAATAAAATACACAACTTCAGTAACACATTTCTTTTCGCACCCTTAAGATCATTTGACCGGCTGGCGGGGATGGCGGGATGGAGGTCTAGTTGTTTATCGCTTGCGCGTGAAACCGCAAAACCTGTCATTGAGTCTAGTGGCGTGATTTCGATTCCCCCACAGTACGTCACAGGGGGTACGATTGCCTATCCAACCTCGTGGGTTTTCTCTGGGTCCACCGGTCGATCCCAGGACCCTTTCGAAGAAGCAAATTATTGAAAAAATTTGAACCATTCTAGCCACGAAATGGCCTAGTGTGTGTTTGTATCATTTGGACGTTTAACTCCCCCGGGCCCGGAGTGTTCTTAGCCACCCACATCCTAAGCCCCTCCAAAACATTCCGTAGCCCCCCAAAACATTCCGTAGCCCTCCCCCCCCCCCAATTCTATGAGCTGGCTACCGTCCCGACTCCCCCTGCTCCGTGAAAGGCATGGATGTGGACAGAAATTGCGAAATATTTAGTAGAAGATGGGTTGAGTTGTATTTATAAACAGTCACCTAATGTTGGTCTGTAGCAATGCACCAGTTCTTCTAATGTGCAGTATGGGAGTGGTAGACTTTCTGGCTCTGTTACTGATTTACAACTGCAATTGTTTACAGTTATCTCCCCTAAACATTCCCTGATACACGTTTCTCTGTTGTAGACTGAAGAATATTTCATCTTCGATAGCAATGCTGGATCATCGTTTGCCACACAATAGCTATCACCGTATGCCTTGAAGGGAGCGGGTAAAAATTTGTACTGAAATAAAACAGAGGCACATTTATCATCGGTAGATTCACAGAATTTAATTCGGAACTAGCTATAGTGTTACTGGGAGCTACTCGTCTAGGATCAAAATCAAAAACGTATGAGAAAGAAACGCCGTACATTTATATCATCATAAGAACGCTTAACAAAACCAGAGAGCGTTCAGGTGATATTGTATATCGTAGCCATGTATGTTACAAATATGAATTACATTTCATAATTGTAACACGTGTTAATTCCATATTAAACGAGAAACCTACCTAATATAAAATCGTTGTCGCCATAATTAACATATAAGTCGATATCCGTTGCCGTTGGTGTACGCACAAGCACGGGATCTAGTTTTAGCAGTTTATAAAAGATAAGGAACCGTTTCCAAAATCGCTTAACAGACTTCATCCGACCGTAGGATAACGAGGAGAATAGGTACTTTTAAAAATTTGAAATTAAGCACAGGTCTTTTGGCTACAAGATCGGATATTCTGTCTTCAATTGGAGCAGAATAGTCTGACGTTAAACCCCAGTTCATTTCAAAATCGGGTAATGAACACGCCTGGGTTTGAGGGGTATTTGTGAAACTCTTATCTTGGCAGACTTCGGCTTCTGAAACTGAAATTTAGTTGCATAGCTTACCGACTCTTTGCGTAGTCCTATAAGTGTAGAGGAACCTGGGGATGTTATAATTCCATTATTAGAAACGTCAGGTAATTGATACTGGTCGTGAATATTTAGCTGTAATTAAGGTATCAATAATACACATTAAAACCTCCCATCCAGCCGTTGTTAAAAGAACAATATATGGCAAATACTGTACTTTATAAATCTTGAGATATAATCTAACAAAAACCTCGATATAAAAGGTAAGGAAGAAGTTTAAAATTTCCATAGGTATTTCAAAAGTTTATTTGTCGATTTGTCTTATTAGTAAATAGTATATTTAGAATAAATTAAAATATGTTGTGATTACCTTCAAACCAGCAGCAGTGTTGTCGCTTACTAAATATCCCTTTTGGTTGATGGAAGCAATAAATGACAAAGCCCCTTTCGTTCCAGTAGAGTCCACAGAGAGTTTATCTGAAGCATTGTGATTAAATGCGAAACAACGGCCTAGGTCGGTAAAAATGGGTTTCCAAAAGTTATCACATCCGATCACTTGATTTTTCCATAAACATAAGCCGAACATTTCAGACACATGTGTTACTGATTCATTAAATAATTTGTCAACGGTTGTTTTTTGTGCAGCTCTGTAAGTTTTGTCACTTTCGTTCAGGTCCAAATTTTTGAGAAAACTATTTTTCAGAAAAAAATTAAAGATGCCTTTTGAATTGTTTATTTTTGTCGTATCTACGTAGCTGAGATCGCATAATGTAATGGCAGGAAAATCGAGTTTAGTTCTAGGTTCGATTTTAACAACTGTCTGGAAAGGATAAGTGTGATAGTTCTTAAACAAACTGTACAAGTTGGCCGATAAGCCACAAGTCATCCCCAGCACACACAGCAGCCATACAAGCCTGAAGAAGAAATAAAGGTGGATAGGTGTTTGGGGCGCAGGGGGAAGGTGCGGCCCAAAGGGGCCGGGGGGGGGGTCACTGCAGGTTTCCTCAAGATCCGGAGATGTAAATAGGGTTAAGATATGGTCTTCTTGACAATATTGTGTTAGGATAA
Source organism: Patella caerulea (assembly GCA_036850965.1). Classification (NCBI taxonomy): domain Eukaryota; kingdom Metazoa; phylum Mollusca; class Gastropoda; family Patellidae; genus Patella; species Patella caerulea. The sequence continues at coordinate 25,007,605 of JAZGQO010000011.1, forward strand.
GGGTTAGAACTGGGTCTATGACTAACTCCGCAGTAGGTCTTACTGTTTAGAGCTAACCGTTAAGGAGATAGAGCAAGTAAACAATGAATATTCATCAAAATGAGCTACTTCATTTTTATAGATAATGCAGATATCTAATACAACATTTTGTGTATATTTAATTATACCAATTCCTATAAATATTGTTCATTACCAGCTTTTAGTTTATATTTTTATATAATATACTTACCTTGTAAAAACGCTTCTTGTAGGAGAAATTACATTCTTGCACCCATGGGCTGTTGTTTCAGAAAACAACGTCTTAAACGAACTCTTAGAATCAGGCGGTTCATCGATTTGCATTGTCATACGATCTTAAGCGAGTGCTTGGGGTCATCGGTGTAGTTATCTCATCGGCACATATCAATACATAATCCACAATATTACATTGCGTTTTTAAGCTGTTGGAAAAATCATTTCTAAAGGATGAATCTATTCTTTGGGTATCAATTAATAAAACTCCCAATAAGTCCTGTGAATTTTCGGTGTTATATTTAAATGTTTAAGAAAAACGAAATTGTTTCTAAACTCTTTTCCACCAGCGCAACCAAATCACTGACGAATAAAAGCATTGTCTGTAACACAAATAGTTTTGTGTTTCAACAATATAAAAAATAACGTATTGCCAAAGTCCATTAGCTAATTGTTGATACTTATCCTTATTGTTGGTTTTTATCTGCACTAATTGATGGTCTAATGGCACATATTTCTCTCTGTATTGGTATACTTTTAACAAGGCTATTTACCTTGCAAGTAAATCAAAATTCCATGACAATAATAATATTTCAGAGGCTTACGCCCAGTTACACGTATTGTAAAGAAAATCAACCAATCAGTCATTAGGGAATTTGCATAACTTAAACAGTATACTAATTCAGATGCTGCAAACTGATACATCGTTCCGACTGTTGAGGTTCGTTATCTAAAAATCAAAAACACGTGTAAATTATGCATGTATATTAGTACTATACAACAATGTAATACTTCGGGTTTAACATAAATGCTATCCATATCTACCAGGATACCACACATCGAATCCCGCCCCCCTCCAAATATTTCGGCGACAATAATGATTTCTTAGGAGTGTTCAAATTGGTAGGCGACCCGTAGGCTCGTAGCATGGTCCACCGAGACTTTAAAGTGGGGGTGCAGCAGAGTGGTGGTTGGGCGACATATAATGCGCGAGTTACTGGGCGTGGAGCGGCGACACCCATATGTAACATAATGTAATCTTTTTATTCGGTTGTCTGATTCCATATATAGGCCTACTTTGTACTAGAGTTACTTCCCTTAACTTGGAATAAACATGGCTCCTTAAATACTATCTTTGTCTACATTGCTCAGTCCTAATCCTGAACCATCTGGCCTACAAGATGAAACACCATACATCATTCTCCCGCCCCGCCAATATTTTCCACGCTTTTGGATTCGCCATTCCGTGTGGCAATTTCGGTGGCGTTGTTTCTCATTTTGATGTTAAACACACCAAAATAATTAAAAAAAAACTTCTGGTCCTCTAAACCAGAACTACACATACTCCGAAACACCAATAAGACCACGTTGAAAGGACACCCAGAACGACAACCTCGGTGCCCACACAGAGTGATAAGGCCTTAACACATGTGGATAGGGTGAACAAAAAAGAATCCTCCAAAGTCATGTGGTGGGTCGGGGGTTGATCCAGAATTGGTTAGTAGAAGGTGCATTTCGCTTAACCCACGTCTGGGGTTAAGAGAGGCAGTTGCTCTTATTGCCCCGACCCCTCGGATCCGCGTCGTTTGAAGCGGCCCATAGCCCCCACATTAGTGATATAACAGTGTGGACTCCCTTAAAACAGGCCGATTGATCAGTGCTTTAAGAGCATCACTGTGTGATCATAACCACGTGTATTATTTTATAATTGAGGGTTGTCAAAGTTTTTGAGAGGGCACCATTTCTCGGGGCGATATATTTTTCTGGGGGTAACCTCTGCGACCCCGCTAGATACGGCCCTGTATTGAGACCATACGTGAGTTGTAAATAAATGCTGTTGGGCGTGTTGGTCTACTGTCACTGAACACGTGTGTACTTGCCCTTCACACTCATGTATTCGCGGCTCTTCTCGTCTCGCGCAGTCATGTCGGTTCAAATGTTTGCATTTGCGAATACCCGTTGTAGGGTGCCTACGTTCGCCTAAAATGTAAATGCCTATTGTGTCAAACTTAATGTCCCTTGTGCACCATATACTTTAATTATATTACTAGAATAATAGAATACCTATTATAGTTCACTTGAAATTTGATACTACAGCTGTATTGCCCGGCCTACAGTTCTCCGCGTAAGTCAAAAGACACTCCCTACTACCCTCAGCAAGGTGATACTGCGGGAGGAGTCGAAGAAGGAAATTTCAGAAAATTCAGCGATAAAATCCTGTTCAAGACAGGAATGCACTCAGACGAGGGTTGGGAAGACCAAATTTTCAAGTAATTTTTGCAGAGATATTAGAAGATTTTCGTAATTCTCTGTGAAACAGAGTGTAGCTGACCGTGTTGATTAACTAAAACAAACATTTCCGCATAAACCCCAAAGTCTCTCGAAATGTCCAAACTATCAATTTGCCGCCATTTTGAAACGTTTTGTTTCTTTATTACTTTCTATCGAAGAGTTGACCAATTGTACTCTTTAACTTTAATCTATATACAAATCTTATTTACTTATTAGTGAATTCAACTTCAAACAATAAATGATATCATTATATTAAATGTGTTAGTGCATGATGCACAAAATCCCAGTTTTTCCATTAATATTAAAATCATCCAACAAATAAATGCACTCAAAAACGTGATAATAAAAAGTGCTACTGATATCCGCCATTATTCTGAAAATGTTTGATCATAAATACATTTATAATAACATAAAATCATCGTAGCCCATTTGTGTTATCGTTGTAGGCCTGTGTCAGTGTATAAATATTTAATGCAATTCATATTGTTGATCCACAACAGATTGGTGATGGTAAGCACTTTAAACAATAATCAAATAACCATAAATCTTATATCTCTATAATGTACATGTAATCGTAAATCGATAAATCGACATGATAACCGAATTGCAAAATAATCATTATCATATAGATGACGCCAATACCCACATTTATTCGCGAAGATTCGTTGTAACTGTTATCGGAAAATGATATTTGGGTGAGTGGGGGGGGCAGAATTAATCAATGTATATCGAGATATAACCAATGACGAATTCGTTCCAGACAATTCACTTCCAGCGCGTTTACTGTAGCCATGACCAGTCTTACAATTTTCCATAGTCTGTGATACATTTGAAAATTGTTTATTGTAACATTAATCTTTCAAATTCTGACAAAAATCGGGATTAGTTTAAGGCTTTTTGGGTTCTCTAAATCTTTCCAACGTTTGATTTTCGATAAGCAAAATATAACAGAATTAACATTCATTAACCATCCAAAGAAACATCCTAAGTCTGTCTTAAACGAACCTTCACTGTACTGTCACCTGGACCTGGTCATCTGATGATTTTAAAAAAAATATTTTGATTAGTCGGGAATTGTGAAGTGGTTACATTCTGTTCACTTTGTAGATATCAACGACAGGGCAGTATTTTCTTGGAACTTCAAAGAATTCAATGTTTTATAACGGAACTGTCATTTTGAATGATCCTATGATCGGTAAGACCTGCACATAGTATATATAGGAATGGCTAACATATTGTGTTTACAGTGATCAGCTATCATAGGGTTTTTACACGTGTGGATAATTTGGCCAGACATTACGGATTAACATAAGCTTTATATCTTGTTTTCGAATCCATATACTTTATGATGTATAATTATTAAATACTCTTAAAACCTACGTAACATATTAATGTTTCTCTGTATTTGTGCAACAATTACGCTTGCATTGCTTTCGTTCAGTTAGCGTTTGCCATCAAAAAGAAACAGAATGCTCAATCGTAGCTTGTGAAGACAAAAGTTGCTGGAGACCACTGGACAGATGACGGGGACTTCTAGATCTGGAAATAACCCAGTTGGTGTTCACATCCATTAAACCTATTAACCCATCAAATTGTCGACATTGATATACTAGACCCCATTTTGTTGTGATTTACGGGCATTTTAAAACCCTTATATAAGTGATTGTTTGCGCTATCGCCTTGGTGGAACTGGAAGTTAATTAACCTATTCCACCTAGCGTGGCATCGCAGACATGTTTAATGTGGTTTATTCACTAAAGGTCAAATTACACAACCAGAATTCACATTCGGCCCAGAAGGTGACTCGGGAATGATGCCAACCATTCTGTTTGTTCTCTAATCTGTCTTGAATCTGTCTTGACTTAGACCTAATTAGTGTTTTGGTCTCCTTTACATCCAATCTGTCTACACTCAGTCGTAATCAGTGTTAAAACTCCATTAGTATGGTGGCTAAAAGCGTCCATTTAGATCGTCGTGTTGTTAGATATATCGCGAGAGTCGCCGTTAAGCCAGCACGACGAAAAGGTCGGCGATCGGCGACTTTTTCGTCGAACTGTCTTAACGGCGACTTTCACACTACGAGAGTCGCCATTAAGCCAGCGCGACGAAAAGATCGCCGAAAAAATCGGCGCCCTCTTCTGCGACCTTTACGTCGCTCTGGCTAAACGGCGACTCGCGCCTCGGTATTTTATAGTTAGTTACATGCGCAATGGCTTATAATGCTACTTCAGCTTATGCTGAAATTTCAGTAAAATTTACGGGCATATGGCTATATCATCTGATGTATATCTTTGAGACTTACATTTGGTAATTAATATTTTTTATTCTATCTATACAAGTCTATAATATTCGGTATACAAGAGTGGTTTATATATCCAACATGAATGAATGAATGACAGAAATCTTTATGACTTAAAGGCAATCGTTTGATTTTGTTTTTATTGTACATTAATCTATTTCATTTAATCTTTAGAAAGTCGACTATTCAAGTTTAATATCCAACTTTTGAGATTTAAATGCAATCTTCGAATTAATCCAGTATAGTCTTTAACAACTTTCTTTTACTACATTGTCGAGTCGCACTGTAATGAAATCTCAAAGGATGAAGAAACTGTATTTTTCATTAAGGAGGTTTTTGATCTTAGCATAAATTGAAACTTGAAATAATAATCTAGTCTACTATTTCGCAGCATCAACTTTTCCTTTTATCTCTTGGGTTTTCAGTCGTTGCCGAATCTTCCCAAAGCTCTTTCTGACGGACCATAATAAAATCTCTATAAACTCTGCTATAGTTATTATACTAGCTCCAAGAAATAAACCCATCTGACCTCCAACTGTACCTGTGTATAAAAAAGATCAATGAAATTCTGAAATTTTTTTTTAACAACATACTAAACTCGGGCTGCCTGTCTACAGTAGGCACCGCTTGAGAACAATTAAGCTAGTTGACCGACATTTTATGTCTGAAATCGACGATTTTAGTCGAAAACACACAGCATACTTCGAGAATTTTGAAAAGTATTTATTGAATAGGTGTATTTAGTCTTTGGGTACATGCCACGTGTAAAACGGAGTAGAACTGCATTACAAAACAATAAACTAATTTTTGGACATGGCGGTCATTCAGGACAGAGATTTATTCTCAAAGTATGAAGTAGATGGACCTATGTGCGCAGAATGATTTAAAATTGCACTAATTAATGAGACATTTCATCTAGTGAATTCAATTCCACTATTATTAAAGCGTACGTAAATCAAAACACTCTTGTAACAAATGACCACAAATCATAAATTATGGTTAACAACTCTTGATATACCCCTTTGGAAATCCGTAAAATCAATAAGCATCATTTCAATAATAAACGTTGGCCAATAACTCTAGATGTATCGTTTTTTGGACCGGAGCGCATGGGCCGACAAACTGACCTATGGATACAGTTGACGAGAACAAACGACCACAAACTAGTTATATGTGTTTGTTCCAGAAGCAACCTTTCAAATCAAACACGATATCTTTGAGCAAAAGATTCATATATACCCGTTTTGTTTTGATTTTGTAAAGTAAATATATATTACCAATAACGGAAATATAACTGTATTGGCCAACATGATGAATCTCTTCCAGAAGAAAATTTTCATAGAATATTGTTATGCCCAAAACGCCGATTCTAAAAAAAATACATAATAATGAAAGTAAATTAAACGAAAATGAAATGGGGTTTTAATGTCTTACTGTTGTGTACCGAACTGACCTAATAACGCCGGGCATGCGCCATACAGTGTGCTATTAGAGAAATGTTGCCCGGATATATCGGGTGGGGGTGGGGGTGATGGCAAAATTGGTAGCGTGTGGGTGGGCGCTGTATCACAAAATCTGTTGTTGAGTCAACTGGCGTGATCTCTATTCCCGGTTGTACGTGACAAGTCTGGTTTTCTCCGGGTCCCCCGGTTTCCTCATACTGCTAACGACCCCTACGCGCAAGCGAATTATTGCATTAAAATTAAACCATATGTTAATCCCAAAATGACCTAGTTTGTGTCAAGTGGACGTTAAACCCCATTTCTCTCTCACTCATTCTTATATCGAATTTCAACTGTTAACGGATCTTTTACGTACACGTCAACGTGTACATGGGACCTCAGTTTTTCGCCCCATCCGAACGACTAGACATCTATCCTTTCTTTCAATAATAGTTTGAAAAAAGATTATGTAAAATGATTAATTTGAAACTTTCATTCAAATTACCCTATTGCGAGCCAAGATATTAACCTTTGAAGGTTTGACAAAAAGTGTGCAATAATTTCAACCACCGTACTGGTTGATCGAAGCTAAGTCTCGTCCGTCCATTTTTACCTTTAATCAAATACGTCTGAAGTGTTCTTATCTATTTAATATCGAAGAAATCTGATGCCATCGAGTGTTGACATTTGCCTGGATAGGTTAATTAATGCCTAATTAATAATTTAGAAAGAATTTCATGCCTATTGAAAGACTTGGAATAGACATAATTTAGAAAGAATTTCATGCCTATTGAAAGACTTGCAATAGACATAATTTAGAAAGAATTTTCTGTCTAAAGACAGACTTGCAATAGACAGAATTAGCTCTTGCATAATATATGTTTAAGACACGATTTCTAATACTATTTAATATCAATTTTGTCACAATACATCTGATATTGCCACTGATATTGCCACTCAATCTGATAAAAACACGGATCCTATTTCGTTACGTCTTTTATATTTCAAAGTTTTCGATTTACTTGTCTTTACTACACAGAAGAGGCCATCACAAGGATAACGGACTAAACGAAATATAGATTAGTATTTTAATCCGATTGTTGATGTAAAAGAGTGGGGTCCAGTTGTTTTTATTGTGGGGCGGTGGGAGTTGTCTACACGCAATGTGTACGTCTCGAGAAATGCCACTTAAATTTCGATGAATAAAACGGGCTAATCTTGTGTGCAGATCTCGTAGAATGCGTCCCCAGCAACGGGCTAATGTTCTGCAATACGAACAAGACGTTTTACACAGATGTTAATTAAATATCCAATTAAACCACATATAATTAATTGTGTAATAGTTTTAATAATAAACCATAATTGTGAACGTATCCCGTATTTTGAATGGGAGTTTGGTTTGACAGAGTTAGCTATAGCTTAAAATCGGATACCTTGCATCCCTCTGTTCATCAATGACCTTATTAGCAGTCATGACTCGTGTTGCAGGTACTGACGGAAACATAGCCATTGATGTACTTGTGTGATATAAACTGAATAAACACAGCCTTGGGCAATCACATAAAACGTCCGCATGATCGTTACTGTAATAGGTATCTGTAATACAAATGGAATGAAATAAAATGAGGTTTAACGTCCCACTGTTCAGCATGAAATAAAATGAAATAAAATGAGTTTTAAAGTCCTACTGTTCAACACCGATTAAAAAATAAAGACAGGTATTACGGCCTATTCAAATATCGGTTTCCATCTTTTATTAGTTATTTTACGTGCACGCCACTGGATACATGAAACTATGTATGAAAAATTATTGGATTTGCACTACAGAACATTTGGGGCCAATATTTCCTACAGGCCCCCAAATTCTGTACAATACTATAGAATTTTATCCTATAGAAAATGGAATAGCCGCCAATCACCCGACCTTCTAGAATGTTCTATAGTAAATCGCACTGCTAATCTACATATATGACTTATGCTACAGTCCACTAATGCTACCGATAAACAGATAACGGAGCCCAACGCCCCCGTCAACGATAACGACAAGTTAACGACACCTTAAACTTAACCGGGCTTCCAGCAACAATTTTTATCCCCGTTAAAGTTAACAATCCGTTAAAAGTTAACAGAGCTTTGAGCAACCGACCCCAAATATTAAAGATACATTATGGGAGATTAGATAAAGAGCTGACAATTCTCACTATAACAGTTAATAACTAGATAATGTAAAGGGGATTTGCTGAAAATATCAGTCAAATTGATCAACCCTGAACCAAAAATTTAGTGATTAAATTTTGGTCCTAAAGAAAGACCTGCAATTGGCAGATTCAGCTTTTGCATAATATATGTTTAAAACTCCATTTTCTTTCATGATTAGAGTTGGTGCATGGGATTGCTCGTTGAACATATTCTGGTCATTACCCGTCACATTCCCACAAATACAATTTGTACACGTCAACTGGTACATGGTTGATATATATACAACATAATATACAATCATGAAATTATGAAAATGCTATGTATGAACGGTCCAATTTCCAGTATGGTCGATTTATTTGTGGTACAAATTCTTTAAAACTAGTTTATGGCCCCTTTTAATATTGGGGCCTCTGACAACACCCTACTCCCGCTTAATATGGCGACTAAATCAAAAATGTTTAGCAACATAAGTAATTCATGCGTCCATAATTTTACAGACTTAATTCAGCGTGCTGTTGCTCGATCTTTAAAGTTATCTGATCACGCTACCCTTGCCAAATGGAATTATCATAACCAATTGAGATTTCGATTTATTCCATGCCTAACTAATAAACAATTCAAAAGGCTTACTCCAAAAACCTCCATTTCCGGTTGTTAAGAGATACCGTTTTAATAAAAGATGGTTTTGAATAAATCGATCTTTTGAAAAAGAAAACAAATAAATACCTAATATCGGTCGGTAACACTCTACCAATTGTTTCAAGGTACAGTATGGGAAGGGTAAAAAATCTGGAATAAAATATTTCTTTTAGTGTACAAAATAATCGTGCATTGTTATATCTGAATTGTGCGGTGTTAATGTGTAAACAATCTGGTTAAAATACAGATCAAGATCGACTATAATATTTCGTTTCGCATTTTTTATACTTTCGATGACCTACACTACATCAAGATCTGGCCACTTGTTGCGACAGAGAGCATACAAGCGGCTTTTGACTAACCAGTCATTTGATTAACCAATCAGCATTGATGTTACTAATGGATTAGTTCCGTGCGAAACACGCCTTAAGCTTGCCGTAACATACCGTATCAGTGGCTAATCGCTCACACCATTTCGAATACATCAATGATCTTCCAGATCCTAGTGTAGTAAAACGAAATTTTCAACTATGAAAACCAAATAGGATCTGTGTTATAATCAAATTGAACTGTATACGTTGCCAATGAAATATTTGCGTTTTTTTTTTTAAATTAATATATTTCCGACCGCCTTGTACAATTGGAAGATCCACGCATTCAGAGTAATCATTGATCATGATAACTGTTTTCTGTTTTATTTATAATATAATTTCTATAGACATATGATATCATGCATGGTTAGTCGGAATAATCGTGGGAGCCAACCAGTGTACGAAAATTATTTGTCTTATTTGCCTTTTTTACATCATGTATACATAATAATTCTAAGTTATAATATTAGTGAATGAGATTTTCTCTAGGGTATGCGCCTTTACTAAAAATAATCCATTGCTAATATACAATATGTATCGTTAATTATTGTTCCTCATATAGGCCTCAGTACCATTCTGAGCATGGTAATAAAAGTCGAATTTTGAATTAGTGTCGATGTACAAATGTACAAAATTACATTAAAACTATGAGAGATGACAAAGGAAGCGGGACATTTTTCTATCTTAGTTATTATTTTCTTCGTTGTCAAAATTGACACTTACCTGGTTCAGTTACTGATTTACAACTGCAATTTTTTACGGTTAACTCTCCTAAACATTCCCTGATACAATTGTCTCTGTTGTAGACTGAAGAATATTTCATCTTCGATAGCAAGGCTGGATCATCATTTGCCACACAATAGCTATCACCGTATGCCTTGAAGGGGGCCGGTAAAAACTTATACTAAAAGTATAATTAGAACTAAAATAAACGTATACATCTTACCCCATATCGACTCGTCTATGATTTAATGAATTAAACATAATTTGGTTCGTTATAAACACCTTTTCCGTTATAAAGTAGATCGTGTACTATTCTTTATATTCACAGTGTTACATTTATTAAAAATATGCATAGTATTCATTCATAAAAACAATGAACGCGATTACGCTATTATGGGAACCCTGGGGAACACCATCATCGGTTGCATTGTTGAGTCTCTTGTCTCACATTCAATTCTAGGGACTAACCCGACGGATGATAGGTACACAAGGTGTCTAATGACGGTGTCCCAGGTCTTCAAAAACCTCTTGTAGAGCATGGTAGGGGAGGTGGGTGGAGTAATTTACCTACCAATGTTTTACGAATGCCTATTGACGTTGAAGCTCCCGGTGACGCCAATATTCCATTATTAGCAACCTGAGGTCGTTCTTCTGGATCATGAATGCTAACCTATCAATAAAAAAGTTCTATTATTTGGTACAGAAAATTGGAATATATTTGGCATTTCCGCTACCGTGACCCATACGACCATTTTAGTATAGCTATAACTATAGTTATATAGAAAAACAAAATTAACAATCAAAACTTTTGAGACGTGTGTATCGGTTCTTAAAAATTATTTACCATCTTTGCTACACCTCTCCAGGAGGGAAAAATTATCTTATATCACCCAGAATTGTTGTGGCCGGTCGGATCTATACTGGGTATTTATAAATGATTTTTCCCTCTCTTTTGGGTGTCAATTTCATTGGATTGGAACGGTCTTGGTTGGTTATTTTGCATTGATAGATAAAGGTTTTTCTCGGATATCCCGGGATTTATCTAATTCTGTGTTCCAAGTCAACTAAAATAAGTAAATATTACCACCCCGTCTAAATCATTCGAAACAATATTTAATCGACCCATCACTGATCAAAATAATACGCTGCATCAATTCAATGTTTTCTGCTGTTCAGTCCAATTTAAATACATCTACTGTTTATTTATGTTTAAGTTAAATTTTGTTATGCTTTTTATCGGCCGCTCGACTTAACAGATCAATGGCTAATCCCCCCAAATAAAGCTGAACACGGTTACAGATGTCTCTATCGTGTAGGCAAATTAGTTGGAAAGACAATAAACGAAACCAAATAGGATCTGTGTTTTAACCAAAGGAACTTGACTTCTTACATATTGGCGTTAATGTAGAAAGGAATTGTTATCTACATGTATTTCCAGTTTAGCTTCTTCTTTAGCAAGTCATTCACCCTTTAATACATGTATATATCTTTAGCGTTTGTGGAGAGAAAGATATTGCTCAGGGCTATTCTTTTAAATAAAGATTTAGAATTCCTACCTTTAAACCTGCCGCTGGGAAATCACTTACTAGATACCCTTCCTGGTTGATGGAAGCAATAAATGATAGAGCTCCTTTTGTTCCAGTAGAATCAACAGATAATATGTCCGTTGTATTATGATTAAATACAAAACAACGGCCCAAATCAGTCAAGACTGGTTTCCAGTAATCTGCACATGGGATAACTCGATTTTTCCATAAGCAAACCTTGAATAAATCTTCAGTGGTTGTTTTAACAGTTGCAAATAGTTTGTCAATGGTTTTTGCCCCTGTTCGATCAAACTCGGCGTTGGTATCGTCGACGTTCACAAAGTTAAGAAAGCTGCTGTGTTTCAAAAAGAAGTGAAACATGCCTCTTGGTTTCTTTAATTTTGTCATATCTGCGTAGTTCAAATCACACACAGTGACGGCGGGAAAATCCAGTTGCGTTTTAGGTTCGATTTTAACAATTGTGTTAAAAGGATAGGATTTATAGTCTCTTAACAAACTAGCTAAAGTTAGACTCATGCAAACAGTCATTCCAATCACGCAGACTAACCATACAAATCTGAAGAAGTAGAAAGAAAAAAATACATGTTTTCCGTCGTTCACTTGCTTACCGATTAACCATACCAACCTGAAGAAGTAGAGAAAGACAAAAATGCATGTTTTCTGTCGTTCACTTGCTTTTTTTTTACCAAATCCAAACTTCATGCCGAGGCGGCTAAGATCGATAATCTAACCTCTATTATTTGTAATAACCAACAAAATGCTATTTGTGTACATTGTTTTTCTTTTTTTCAATATGACATTTATGCATTTTTTTTTCAAAATTACTTTTGTGTAATTCTTATTTTCAATAGGACATTTATATATTTCTTATTTTTAGTTGTTTCAATCGGTGCGAATTATCTACATTGCATCTAAAACAGCAAATATTTTTAAAAAAAAAAATTAAATTAATTTCATGAAGCCTAAATTTGATACGTTATCGAAGCTTTCTAAATTGTTTGATATTTCCATGAATTCTTCTATATACCTGTCGCATAAGAACCTTTGAGTTTACCTGATCAATCGACTTCTGGCGGGTGAAATCACATTTTTACACCCATGGGCAGATGTTTCTGATAGCAGTGTTTTGAATGAATTATCTGCAGGAGCATCAGTTTCTTTGGACATGCTGCAAACATGAACTTAGATTCCGAACACTGTTGTTAGTTCACAGAATAGTCTTTGGTCATGCTGTAAACACGCATCTCGACTCGAACAATATCAACATCACGTGTAAACTGTTATTCGTCTAGATAATATTCTAAATGACTCATGGATGATGTAAACCACTGTTTCGAAAGCCAAATCAATTCGACCAATAATTGAAGTCAGTAAAGTGTTGATACAGAGTGCGATATTCATTTAAATGCATAGTTTCTGTAATTAATTGTCAAGGGCGGATCCAGAGGGGGGATCTGGACAATACCCTGCTCTGCTACATAAAACAAATTGTAAAACAACATTTGTTGTCGTGTGCTTTATCCTTTACCGTCAGATAGTGGGATAGGATTGTTATTCAAAGTGTGAAGTAATGATACAGACATGTATCATATCACAATTACTGCTTTGCGTCAGTGGAACTGTATCACAATGTGACCCTATTAATTCATAATAAAAATTGATATAAAACGGGGTGCTGGATATCTTTCTTTAAAAAGCTCAATGCGTGCATGTATGTATGCCTGCGTAATTAAGAGACACTGATGGCATTATACATTGCCAACTGTGGCAAACCCCCTCCTGCAATTATTCCCAAATGCGCCCCTGATTTTATATAATATTATGTACGGATAAACTGCATTCTGAATTTTAGCATTATAATGTCTCTCATCGACTCTAGGGGCAAGCTTTTTGGGTGTGGTGATACTGAATTAAAACAAAAACATACATAAATTTGTCATACAATCTTTATTACAGTCAGATGTTTTACTTATCGAAATACACATGTGTGTATGATATGATGGCAGGTCCATTAATCGATATCTTTGTTATATACTTATCGATAGTATATCGCTATTGGTATATTACTCTAATACTCTATTATTCGATATAATCTTGGTCTAAAAGCTGCTTTGTGCCTCTGTTTATTACAAGCACTCGGCAATTACCAGTAGTATTAATGTTTTGGTTTTATTAATATCTGACATTATCTGATCAAAAATACGTGACAACCTAAACACATTAACACTACTCTCACAAATAAAGTTAAAGTATACATTATGTATATTTTACATTTATAACGTAATAAAAGTGACGTTAAACAAGCCAGAATGTTGGACAAACGAATAAAAAGTAATGTGTATGTACACAATCTAATGGTAGCATCCGAGGATGGGTTCCACGAAAAGACAGGGGTTCGGGTTTCCCTCGCCCGCCTTTTTACCCGCATTTGTTCAGAATAAAAGTAAGTGAAAATTGCTATACTAAAATTATATAAATGACCCTTCCAGCACTGATTTAGGAATGGAGTTTTGCCTGGTATTGTCAAACCAAAGTTGCACCAAAGGAGTCCTAAATGCGCCCAAAATGGGTCAATGAAGAGAAGTTCCCGAAATAGTTTGGGTATATGGACGATTTTAAAGGTAGATATTATAATTATATTATGCTGTAATTGGTGGCGATGGAGGGCGGTCCCTTGGAGTATTGAATAACACATCCTCCGGTATAATCTTTGGACTTCCACTTTGGATTTTTTTATCATTATTTGCCTATTCAACTCTAATAGCCTTGTCTATGTTCCTGGTTGCACATTCACAATATTAGATTGTTTATCGATATTCGGGAACCAGAAGCGCCAAATCTTCTTCAAACTCCTCCACACCGACAACAGTAGAATCTCAAGAAATTCTGCTAGAGTTATAAAACTAGCTCCTAGAAATAAACCCATCTGACCTCCCAATGTACCTGAATATAAATATTAAAATGACGTTGTTAGTACAAGTCAGGTAGGACAGCTATAAACTGTTTTTTTGTTGTTTTTTTTTTTGTTTTTTTTTTAAAATTTATAAATATAGATAAAAATAACTCCGAAATGTCGAAATTCTGCATGTACTATGGATTTTGAATGAATGACATATGTTTGATGTGTAGTCGCGTGGGGTGGAATGGGGGAGTGCACGTAGGATAGAGTATACTTATTTTTAACATTTATATCATGGTACGTCATAACATTATTTTTTATATAGTAATCCAATAAGGCAGCTGACCGACAAATTAACCTTCAGTTTGTTCAGTTGTTGAAATATGTTACGCGATACTGTATTTTTATATAAAATGTTTTATTAATGTTGCGTAAACTTAGTTTTCGAACTAGATATAAACTGTACTACAATTGATTATTTTATATTTAATTTAGATAACAAATAAGCCATGGACACTATACAATATCCTGACGGGGTTCAATCCGATTAAAAAGCAGCCCATCAATCGATGTCAGCTAAATTATTAAATAATGTGCTTCGAGAGATTAAAAATCCCGAAATTACAAACAACCGTTTTATACTAATTATGTTTACAAATGCAGAGTTACAATTTAGCAGTTTGTATGTCATTATAACGAACCCATTATTGAATTCCAGGTGTACTGAGGAACATGGCTATTCTCCGTCAATACCATATCTTCATAGAATACAGTAACATCTAGAAACTCGGCTCTGTAATAAATGTAATATATAGCCAACCCCACCTTTAAAATAGTAGAATATATTACCAACTAGAAATTAAATCCGCAATGTAATGTATAGTCATACCTAAATGATGGAAATAGCCATGTCTTCCAGTGGGGAGGATATTTTTATTACCCAGTCAGAAACTCTTCATAGTTCTAATATATATGACAACAATAATGACACTGTCCATAAAGAGTGTATCATCCAATAATGACACTGACAATGATATGAGAGACATATTGGATATGGAGGAGAGTGCAATCCAAAGATTGCCCATCCAAATTTTACTAAAGAGTGTAATATTTATTCTGATGTATTTATGGTCTAAACAATGTCTTAAATGGAAGATAAAAAACTTTTCCAGAAAAGGCCATGGCTACAAAAGAAGCAAAATGATACAATAACGAAGAGCAAGAATACATTTTATGAAGTTAGGAATTTTAGATGAAAATATTCCCCGGAAGTTACTTGACACCATGATTTACGAATTTGGACTCCACATCGCCTTAACAGCTTATTGTGGAAAAAACTTGACATCATTCAACTATTTAGTAGCTGAAAAGTGCCCAAATTGTGTCAACCTACAAGTCCAAAAAAAAAAATATTCATAATAAAGGCGATAATGTATATATATAATAATGGACAGTTTCCAAAATCAATGGACAGTTTCCAAAATTAATGGACTTTTCATTAATAATATACAGTTTCCAAAAATAATGGACTTTTCATTAATAATGGACTGTTCATATTAATACTTGAAGTTACTTGACACCATGATTTACGAATTTGCACTCCACATCGCCTTAACAGCTTATTGTGGAAAAAACTTGACATCATTCAACTATTTAGTAGCTGAAAAGTGCCCAAATTGTGTCAACCTACAAGTCCAAAAAAAAAAATATTCAAAAGTGTTCAGTGATTCCAGGAAAATGTACATTGATTATGTTTAAAGAGAAGTCAAAAGGTTGTTTTGGTGTATATGCAGTTTGCATAATAAAGGCGATAATGTATATATATAATAATGGACAGTTTCCAAAATCAATGGACAGTTTCCAAAATTAATGGACTTTTCATTAATAATATACAGTTTCCAAAAATAATGGACTTATCATTAATAATGGACTGTTCATATTAATACTAGACTGTTCCCATTAATAATGGACTGTTGTTCTTAGACAGCAATCCAAGCCTCATTAACTTTTAAATAGTATAATATAGTAACACCTAGAATTTGAAATAAATGTAACATATAAAATCATAGCAAACCCTAACTTTAAAGTTCCAATAGCATATTTTTAAGTTATATTTTTAAAATGTATTAAAATAAAGCCCTAAAATAGATTGTACCTATAAACAGTCCTACCTTGTTAAAGAATAATCCTATTAATCCTATAATTCACTATTGCCAGTTGAGAAATTGGCAAAAATATCATTTTCAACTTCAAATTCAAACGTTTGAAGATGGCCGTCCATGGAAAGGAATGGGAAAACAAGGGAGGTAATTGAGTTACTATTTTCTCAATCAGCATGTGTCACCCATTTTAACGCCTGTGAAATTTTGCCCATGATCGTATAATAGTGAGTTGACAACCTTTTGAGCAAAAGACATAGAAATAATTATGTTCTGACTTTCTTAAAAAATATGAAATTGGAACTTTAAATAATAACTTCACTCGTGTAACAGATTCTTGTCGTCGAGTTCACTGATCGTTACGCAACAATTTCCTGTGCGGTCATCAATATCAAATTTGACATTCCGGGTAAAATCCTGAACTGTAGTGATGACAACGCAATGTGGTTTGACAAATGGACAGGAACAACATTTTCAAACCGAAAAATATCAGATTTGTACAGATGTGTTAGACGACACGACACAACACGTGACTTCGGGCTTTGAAACGGGAGTTAAAATTTGTATAAACTTCACAAGAAAGTAAAGGGCTTAGCAATTCAGGCAAAAAGTTTACTTTTTAGTGTACCCTTCCAATCAAACAAACCTACAAAAATCCCGAATCACTGTTTCAACATGTATGTACTAACATTTAGAAATTAAATTCAGTCCCGACTTAGAGAAAGAAATGAAATGAAATGAAACGGGATTTAACGTCCTACTCTTCAGCACCTAACCTGGGTTTATTGAAGACGGACTTAGACAAAGATAGGGCTCTGGAAACATTGACTAAATAAGGTTTAATGTTCTACTTTTCTATTCCGACTCGGCCTGTAAATGAGATGAGGACGGGACTCTGAATTACAAAAATAAGAGTACTATCTGGATATTCAACGATGCCAGCCTCCTGTCCGACTTTCCTTGATGACAGGTCATTTAATTGTTTCATAATGTAGATTACTTACTGGGCGTCAGTGACATTATTAACTATACTGGACTGGACTAAGACATCCATTGCGGGTTTCGAGGGAAACTTGGCTGTTGATATACGGGTTTCGTACTTATTAAAGGAACAAACCCTTGGACAATCACAGAAAACATCTGACCGATTGTAACCATAGTAATATTCTACAAAAAATAAAATAATAAAGAAGATTATGACTTATACATTTGTGTTTATAACCACTGATTGTTGCATTTGTTTTAAGTCAATCTCTAAAAGAAATTTATTAACGATTTTCAATAAAATGAGTAAAATTTGAGGTAGAGCAACATGCAACAGAGATGGACCGAGAAGGGTCCTGTGAATATGATAGGCTCGGGGTAACCCAACGAAGTTTAAATGACACCACCTGGTTCCAGGACCCCTTTTTCTGGTGCGTAGTTTAAACTGGATTTCGATTCTCCTTGAGAATGACGGGAAAAATTACGGGATTAAATACAAAAACCGTGCAAGGTGTCGGTGCCAAATCCGATGAGCGTTTACAAGGTTTCAATAACGAGTGATATATTATCAAGTAATTACAAATTCCAGCAAATATCTTAAAATCTATGACCCGTGTAGATAAAAGTTTCTACGACAAGGGTAAACAAACTTTTAAAGTATCGTCGCTTCGGATTAGTCGAACCATTTCAGTCTTTTGAAAACAATATAGGCGATCTGTTAACTGCGAAACTCAAGTCACGATTATTAAATTACATATTTAATACGTAACAACATATTATATTTTGTATGAACTGTCTTCAGTTTTATCATTTTGACAAATTTTTCCATAACATGTTCGACGACATCCAGAATAATCCCGTGGTGACATTGTGGCCATGAGCGGCTGATAATGTTGACCACAATAAAAGGAAAACAAGGAGAAGAAAAAGAGAACGTCCGGGTTAAAATATATTTTAAAAAAATAGTTTAATACCTTTTATATGGATTTTGTATATCACAAATGGGAATAACAATAATTTACCTAACGTTATCCGGTAACAATCCATGAACTGGTTCATTGTGCAGTACGGGAACTCCAAAGTCTCTGAAAAAAATAAAACTTCCAAATTATCTATTCGCATTCTCATTAAGAAAACATGTGGATAATCGGAAGTAGCTACGAAGCAGTTATGAATAGTGTATGAATAGTGCATGGTTAAATGGGTGAAATATATGTCAAAAGTCGAGATAAGGTTACAATAAAGACACTGTTATGTCGGTGTCGCTTATTTTGCCCTGTTTTCACGCGGCCTTCGATTACAATGATCTGTCCCGAATCTAAACTTTTTCCGATTCGTAGATAAATCCGTCTAAACCGAATAAAACCCTACCCTAATCCTTCAAGCGTACGGTATAACATCGTTACATCCAACTGAATGGTCTGGTGATCGAGTAGGATACTATCCAACAAAATGTAAAATATCTAAAACAAAATTTTTTCAGTATTTTAATCGGGGGGGGGGGGGCATTTTTAAAAAAAAAACTTACCTGGTTCGGTCACTGATTTACAAGAACAGTTTTGCACGGTTATCTCCCCTAAACATTCCCTGATACATCTTTCTCTATTGTAAACAGACGAATATTTCATCTTAGATAGCAAGGCTGGATCATCATTTGCTATGCAATAAGCAAAACCGAAAGCCTTGTAGGGTGCGGGTAAAAAGTTGTACTGAAACAAAAAATATCGTCAGCCAGTGAAATCATTTTCGACATCGAACGCACACGATATTTTGATTTGGTCGAAATTGTGAACTATGAGGTTTACAACCTGGCAGAATTATATTAATAAAGAGGATTTCCTACAATAAATGCATCATCCACATTGTTTGACAGAATCTGGACAATCAATAAAACCTTAACATTGTGTAATTATAAGACGCCATAATTTACGAGTAATTGAAACTGGGATAAGGCATTGAAAACGCAATTCAACGTTTATAATAATTTAGTGATTATTACATTCAGCCTATACTAATTACTATTATGGCTGTGGGAAAACTTTCTGTTTTGTTAATTACAGGGAGCTACAGAATGCATTAAGACATGGCCAGTGGTATTTACCGATGTTTTACGAATTCCGATGAGAGTTGCTTCACCAGGAGCAATAGCTATACCATTATTACCAGGATGCGGATGTTCATGGGGGTCGTGGATAGTCATCTACAAATACAACAACTCTGATCAAAATTCAGCTTCAAAATTTAACATCAAACATAATTATGTTAGTATTCAAACTTAACTTTTCATGACAATGTCATTTCCTAGATATTTTGATAAATAATCCCCATAACTAAAGAGAAAATTGTTTGCTGAGATTCAACGAAATTATAATGAATGGTCTTATGGAACATGTGTTGTGAGATTGTGGTTTGATTGACTAGTGCTTTGAGACATCTAAATGTCAAAGGACAAACGGAGATCATCGAGTGGGAAAAGTGAGTATCCAGTCACACAGACAGCGTAAAAAATAAACCCACCATCCCCTAATTGTCATTGCCACATAGACCCAAATAGACCTCAAAATATGATAAAAAGGAGATCCATCAAAAGATTTTAACCAACACTTCCGGTTTGAGCTGATTTGTTAAGATCGTCTCCACAGGATATGTCCATTTTTACGAAATTTGCAACATTCATATTATTATCTTTGACCAATCCCGAAGCTCAACTGAATAACCCGAATGCGAATAGTGTCCTGAATACATTATTTTAGATCAATCTTACCTTTAAACCTGCTGCTGCTGAATCGCTGAGTATATATCCATTTTGGTTGATAGCGGCAATAAAATTTATTCCACTAGCTATACCAGTTGCATGCGCTTTTCGAACTCCTCTTATATCGTGATTAAATACAAAACATGTTCCCATATCCGTGATGACCGGTTTCCATATAACCTCACACGGAATAAACTTGTTTTTCCAAAGGCAGGATTTTATGACATCCTTAATCGAAATATTGGCGATATCATGAAATCTATCAATGGTAACTTTTCCGAGACGGATATGCTCTTTGCCTGATTCATTGACATGAACTCTATCTCTGTAGCCGCTATGTTTGAGAAAGTAATCGAAGACAGCGGAAGGAAAGTTGAATTTCTGAGTGTCAGTATAACTCATATCACACAGAGTAATAGTGGGAAACTCTTGTTGACATTTTGGTTCAATTTTGACTGCTGTGTTGAAGGGATATTTTCTATATTTATCTAAAAGATCGTATAAAGTGACGGCCAGACCCACTGTCATTCCTAAGACACATAGAAGCCATACCAACCTGTGAAAGAATAATATAAAGGCATAATTCATTTTTAAGACCATTTTTATAATCTGTGTCTGGGAATCACTATATATTATGATAATCAGTGCAGTATTGACAGTCCCACGACCACGATTCAATCGATTCCCGTCGTGTCGTGGCCCGTTGGCCCGACTGAGCACGTTCAATCGTAGTCGGATGCAGTTGGATCAGTCGTAACTCATCGTATTTGTGTGGAATCTCACACGACACAATCAATTTTCTTATTAGAAACTTTTGGCAAGCGTAATTTCCTGGTCCGTATCGCGTATCCGTATAAATTTTGCGTCTGACGTCATCAATGTGTGTGTATTTCTCATACGTAATACGGCACACGTATACGACAGCGCGTATCGAACAGATTTCACACAGAAAAGTTCCGTATAACATTGTCGTCTTTTTGCCGTCTTTTTTGCTACTTTTAGACGCTGAAATGTTACATCATAGCGTTTCTATGAATCTATCTCTATTCTAGAACACAAAGGTGTATATTTGATGTGGATTTATTAATGATAAAGACTGGAATTTATTAATTTTTTTATGGGTTTTTTCACACTTTTCTTGTCTGTCTGAATGCTGGTTGATCTACATGCTACATTAAATGGAGGTGGGACCCTCCAAATTTGTAAATGACATTATTTTTTTTAATAGCTCAGCGAGTGTCGAGTGACTTCACTACCGGGAAAATAATAAGCTAGGCACTTGACTAGTACTGATATATTAGCGATCTTGGTGGATATTTTCTGCTCTCATATTGTTCTAGAACACAGCTCAACTCGCCGACGGACGCGACGCGAAAATCTGCCAAAACTTTAAAACTACATTGACGCATACGTTATACGGATAGGAAAAATTCCGCTTGCCAAAAGTCTCTAATGTTTAGTCAATCAGAAAGTAGCATTTTGTCATGTCACTGTGCAGGTCATGTGCAGCACATTTCTTTTTACGAGCAGTCAACTTCCGCGGCCACTCGGCAAACCTCGTAAGATTTCGGACAATCTAAACTCGGCTGTATGATGAATTCCGCCATATTGGAACTACTTTAAAGGTCCCGGATGAAACATGGCTGCGCCCATTCCAAACACAAGTTGGCGACCTATTTGGCTAGCGACCTATTCGACCGATCCAGCTGTAAGATAATGACGAAATTACACTTCTATTCTGAGCTGAAGGAATGGATAAAAAATAATATATTCTACTTTCATTTGATAGACATAACGTTGGATTTTATTGGTTGATAAATAGAGACTGTTGTCTTTACTCTAAATAGGTTTCCAACGAACAGGTTGCAGCTCGATCGGTCGAATAGGTCGCTAGCCGAATAGGTTCCCAATTTGTGTAATAGCGTCAAGCTTTCCTGTTAAAGTAAACCGGTAGCCGCATCGCAAATGTATGGGCGTAGGTACATATTACTTACTGTCATACATCCAAGACTAGATGTAGTTTACGGAATCTGTCGAGATTAACCGAGTGCTTCCGCGGCATCTTGGCAAAATGTAATGTCACTTTTATACTTCCGGTTTACTTCTCGAATCACTCGCTAGAGGGAAGTGTCGTAACTCACGACGCATAATCTGTGAGAGTCGGCCCTGTGTCGACTGGTACCGTCGTAGGCAAGTGAAGAAAAAAGACGTGACCTAATTTTGTTTTTTTACAACTACCCAAGACGCTGCCGGGTTGTGTGTAGTCGTAGCGGTATGGACGACTGATCAGTTCCATTTGATCGAATACCAGTCGCCCATTTTAAGTCGCCGTCAGTTTTGTCGCGTCGTAAAGCGATATAAGCTAGACTTAACACGTGAGATTGATGTTTTTCCGATGTCGTCAACGCACCACAGATCCATTCTATTCTCTCAAACTGCAAAGTATGGTGCTATAATATTCTTCCGGGCACCTGTTACTACTGTTTGTCGTGTATTTGCTGATTACACCATTTTGCCTATTAAGGACTTCAAATTTTGTCTAATGGTTTGAATTGTTCGTATTTGGTTTTATTTCATAATAATATTTGGTTTTTAAAACCATTGCAATCCCTATACAGGTAACCGAAATAATAATATGCTCAGGATAACACTATCAGTAGAATATCATTATCGCGGTGCCACTGGAAGCAGCATTTCAACGAAATCTGAGAACATTGGCTACTTGAAGTAGACTGTTGTTAGTTACTAGGTTTTGATTGCTACCCTTACGTTTCACAGTAAAGTACATTTGCTTTGTCCTTAGTGGATTTTCTTGTCTCGGTAAGCTGCGAACGTTTCACCAGCACATCCAGTCAAATCAGGGGTGCGTTTTCATTTTGTTTCGGTATATCATTTGACTTCAAAGTGTTTATCGCAACATTTGGTGGATTTACCAGCTGTTTTTAATAAGGATTTATAATATATAATATAATAAACTAGTAACAATCATTTTCATAATATCTATACGAGGGCTTTTAATCGCCGCGAGATTTACAATGCCGAAATGGAATTGTATTGTTCTGAATAAATATTTCAACAAAAGTTTACAACAAATTGTTTAGTTAAGCATAATTTGGTATTTCAATTATTTCCATTTTATTACACGAACAGTGGGTAACAGTCAGTATAATTGCTTCCCTTATACTTATACCACAAAAAAACAAGCTAGGTTATTTATTTCGTGACTACCATATGGCGGGAAGATTTTTAAGCTGTGAGAAAAAAGCACCGAACACAAACTGGCGACCTATTCGGCTAGCGAGCTATTCGACCGATCCAGCTGGCAACCTGTTCGTTGGCAACCTATTCAGAATTAAGACAACAGTCGCCCAAACTCATCTATTTTTACCAACCAATAAAATCCAACGTTACGTCTATCAAATGAAAGTAGAATAATATATTATTTTTTTATCCATTCCTTTAGCTCAGAATAGAGGTGTAATTTCGCATTATCGTACAAAATTCTAGACATTCAACTAAATATATTCCGAAAGATAATTAAATAGGCTTTCCAGATATTATTAGTAAAAGTTGTCACAGTCATATTCTGATGATCCAACTAAATATATTCTAACAGGTAATTGAATAAGTTTTCTAAATGTCATTAGTAAAAGTTGGCACAATCATATTAAAGGGGTGCGCTCTCATCCTAAACGTCGCCAATTTATTAATAATTTAAAGTGAAAGAACGGCAATATTCCGAGTCAACATTCAGACCACCGTACAAAATTCTGAGCATCCAGCTATATAAATTCGGAAAGGTAACAGAATAAGCTTTCCAAATATTGTTAGTAAAAGTTGGCACAATCATATTAAAGGGGCGCGCTCTCAACCCGAAAATAGCCAATTTTTCAATATTTTAAACTGAAAGAACGGTAATATTCCGAGTCAAAATTCGAACCATCGTACAAAATTCTGAGCAACCAGCTATATATATTCTGAAAGGTAATTGGATAAGCTTTCCAAATATTATTAGTAAAAGTTGGCACAATCATATTAAAGGGGCGCGCTCTCAACCTGAAAATAGCCAATTTTTCAATATTTTAAACTGAAAGAATGGTAATATTCCGACTCAAAATTCGGACTATCGTACAAAATTCTGAGAATCCAGCTATATATATTCTGAAAGGTAATTGTATAAGCTTTCCAAATATTATTAGTATAAGTTGGCACAATCATATTAAAGGGGCGCGCTCTCAGCCTGAACGTAGCCATTTTTTCAATATTCTATATGTAAAGATAGACAGGTATTTTTTTCGAAGTCCAAATTCGAACCATCGTACAAAATTCTGAGCATCCAGCTATATATATTCTGAAAGGTGATTGGATAAGCTTTCCAAATATTATTAGTAAAAGTTGGCACAATCATATTAAAGGGGCGCGCTCTCAACCTGAAAATAGCTAATTTTTCAATATTTTAAACTGAAAGAATGGTAATATTCCGAGTCAAAATTCGGACCATCGTACAAAATTCTGAGCATCGAGCTAGATATATTCTGAAAGGTAATTGGGTAAGCTTTCTAAATATTATTAGTAAAAGTTGGCACAATCATATTAAAGGGGCGCGCTCTCAACCTGAAAATAGCCAATTTTTCAATATTTTAAACTGAAAGAATGGTAATATTCCGAGTCGAAATTCGGACCATCATACAAAATTCTGAGCATCGAGCTAGATATATGCTGAAAGGTAATTGGATAAACTTTCCAAATATTATTAGTAAAAGTTGGCACAATCATATTAAAGGGGCGCGCTCTCAACCTGAAAATAGCCAATTTTTCAATATTTTAAACTGAAAGAATGGTAATATTCCGAGTCGAAATTCGGACCATCGTACAAAATTCTGAGCATCGAGCTAGATATATTCTGAAAGGTAATTGGATAAGCTTTCCAAATATTATTAGTAGAAGTTGGCACAATCATATTAAAGGGGTGCGCTCTCAGCCTGAACATAGCCAATTTTTCAATATTCTATATGTAAAGATAGACCGGTATTTTTTTCGAAGTCCAAATTCGAACCATCGTACAAAATTCTGAGCATCCAGCTATATATATTCTGAAAGGTGATTAGATAAGCTTTCCAAATATTATTAGTAAAAGTTGGCACAATCATATTAAAGGGTCGCGCTCTCAACCTGAAAATAGCTAATTTTTCTATAATTTAAACTGAAAGAATGGTAATATTCCGAGTCAAAATTCGGACCATCGTACAAAAGTCTGAGCATCCAGCTATATATATTCTGAAAGGTGATTAGATAAGCTTTCCAAATATTGTTAGTAAAAGTTGGCACAATCATATTAAAGGGGCGCGCTCTCAACCTGAAAATAACCAATTTTTCAATATTTTAAACTGAAAGAATGGTAATATTCCGAGTCGAAATTCGGACCATCGTACAAAATTCTGAGCGTCGAGCTAGATATATTCTGAAAGGTAATTGGATAAGCTTTCCAAATATTATTAGTAAAAGTTGGCACAATCATATTAAAGGGGCGCGCTCTCAACCTGAAAATAGCCAATTTTTCAATATTTTAAACTGAAAGAATGGTAATATTCCGAGTCGAAATTCGGTCCATTGTACAAAATTCTGAGCATCGAGCTAGAAATATTCTGAAAGATGATTGGATAAGCTTTCCAAATATTATTAGTAGAAGTTGGCACAATCATATTAAAGGGGCGCGCTCTCAACCTGAAAGTAGACAATTTTTCAATATTTTAAACTGAAAGAATGGTAATATTCCGAGTCGAAATTCGGACCATCGTACACAATTCTGAGCATCGAGCTAGATATATTCTGAAAGGTAATTGGATAAGCTTTCAAAATATTATTAGTAAAAGTTGGCACAATCATATCAAAGGGGCGCGCTCTCAACCTGAAAATAGCCAATTTTTCAATATTTTAAACTGAAAGAATGGTAATAATCCGAGTCAAAATTCTGACCATCGTACAAAATTCTGAGCATCCAGCTATATATATTCTGAAAGGTGATTGGATAAGCTTTCCAAATATTATTAGCAAAAGTTGGCACAATCATATTAAAGGGGCGCGCTCTCAACCTGAAAATAGCCAATTTTTCAATATTTTAAATTGAAAGAATGGTAACATTCCGGGTCAAAATTCGGACCATCGTACAAAATTCTGAGAATCCAGCTATATATATTCTGAAAGGTAATTGAATAAGCTTTCCAAATATTATTAGTAAAAGTTGGCACAATCATATTAAAGGGGCGAGCTCTCAGCCTGAACGTAGCCAATTTTTCAATATTCTATATGTAAATATAGACAGGTATTTTTTTCGAAGTCCAAATTCGAACCATCGTACAAAATTCTGAGCATCGTACAAAATTCGGACCATCGTACAAAATTCTGAGCATCGAGCTAGATATATGCTGAAAGGTAATTGGATAAACTTTCCAAATATTATTAGTAAAAGTTGGCACAATCATATTAAAGGGGCGCGCTCTCAACCTGAAAATTGCCAATTTTTCAATATTTTAAACTGAAAGAATGGTAATATTCCGAGTCGAAATTCGGACCATCGTACAAAATTCTGAGCATCTAGCTATATATATTCTGAAAGGTGATTGGATAAGCTTTCCAAATATTGTTAGTAAAAGTTGGCACAATCATATTAAAGGGGCGCGCTCTCAGCCTGAACGTAGCCAATTTTTCAATATTCTATATGTAAAGATAGACAGGTATTTTTTTCGAAGTCCAAATTCGAACCATCGTACAAAATTCTGAGCATCCAGCTATATATATTCTGAAAGGTGATTGGATAAGCTTTCCAAATATTATCAGTAAAGGTTGGCACAATCATATTAAAGGGGCGCGCTCTTAACCTGAAAAATACCTAATTTTTTAATATTTACATATAGAATATTGAAAAATTGTCTACTTTCAGGTTGAGAGCGCGCCCCTTTAATATGATTGTGCCAACTTTTACTAATAATATTTGGAAAGCTTATTCAATTACCTTTCAGCATATATCTAGCTCGATGCTCAGAATTTTGTACGATGTTTCGAATTTCGCCTCGGAATATTACCATTCTTTCAGTTTAAAATATTGAAAAATTGGCTATTTTCAGGTTGAGAGCGCGCCCCTTTAATATGATTGTGCCAACTTTTACTAATAATATTTGGAAAGCTTATCCAATTACCTTTCAGAATATATCTAGCTCGATGCTCAGAATTTTGTACGATGGTCCGAATTTCGACTCGGAATATTACCATTCTTTCAGTTTAAAATATTGAAAAATTGGTTATTTTCAGGTTGAGAGCGCGCCCCTTTAATATGATTGTGCCAACTTTTACTAACAATATTTGGAAAGCTTAACCAATCACCTTTCAGAATATATATAGCTGGATGCTCAGAATTTTGTACGATGGTCCGAATTTTGACTCGGAATATTACCATTCTTTTAGTTTAAAATATTGAAAAATTAGCTATTTTCAGGTTGAGAGCGCGACCCTTTAATATGATTGTGCCAACTTTTACTAATAATATTTGGAAAGCTTATCCAATCACCTTTCAGAATATATATAGCTGGATGCTCAAAATTTTGTACGATGGTTCGAATTTGGACTTCGAAAAAAATATCGGTCTATCTTTACATATAGAATATTGAAAAATTGGCTATGTTCAGGCTGAGAGCGCACCCCTTTAATATCATTGTGCCAACTTTTACTAATAATATTTGGAAAGCTTATTCAATTACCTTTCAGAATATATATAGCTGGTTTCTCAGAATTTTGTACGATGGTCCGAATTTTGACTCGGAATATTACCATTCTTTTAATTTAAAATATTGAAAAATTGGCTATTTTCAGGTTGAGAGCGCGCCCCTTTAATATGATTGTGCCAACTTTTACTAATAATATTTGGAAAGCTTATTCAATTACCTTTCAGAATATATAGAGCTGGATGCTCAGAATTTTGTACGATGGTCCGAATTTTGACTCGGAATATTACCATTCTTTCAGTTTAAAATATTGAAAAATTGTCTACTTTCAGGTTGAGAGCGCGCCCCTTTAATATGATTGTGCCAACTTTTACTAATAATATTTGGAAAGCTTATCCAATTACCTTTCAGAATATATATAGCTGGTTGCTCAGAATTTTGTACGATGGTCCGATTCTACTAATAATATTTGGAAAGCTTATCCAATTACCTTTCAGAATATATCTAGCTCGATGCTCAGAATTTTGTACGATGGTCCGAATTTCGACTCGGAATATTACCATTCTTTCAGTTTAAAATATTGAAAAATTGGCTATTTTCAGGTTCAGAGCGCGCCCCTTCAATATGATTGTGCGAACTTTTACTAATAATATTTGGAAAGCTTATTCAATTACCTTTCAGAATATATCTAGCTCGATGCTCAGAATTTTGTACGATGGTCCGAATTTCGACTCGGAATATTACCATTCTTTCAGTTTAAAATATTGAAAAATTGGCTATTTTCGGGTTGAGAGCGCGCCCCTTTAATATGATTGTGCCAACTTTTACTAACAATATTTGGAAAGCTTAACCAATCACCTTTCAGAATATATATAGCTGGATGCTCAGAATTTTGTACGATGGTCCGAATTTCGACTCGGAATATTACCATTCTTTCAGTTTAAAATATTGAAAAATTGGCTATTTTCAGGTTGAGAGCGCGCCCCTTCAATATGATTGTGCGAACTTTTACTAATAATATTTGGAAAGCTTATTCAATTACCTTTCAGAATATATATAGCTGGTTTCTCAGAATTTTGTACGATGGTCCGAATTTCGACTCGGAATATTACCATTCTTTCAGTTTAAAATATTGAAAAATTGGCTATGTTCAGGCTGAGAGCGCACCCCTTTAATATGATTGTGCCAACTTTTACTAATAATATTTGGAAAGCTTATTCAATTACCTTTCAGAATATATATAGCTGGATGCTCAGAATTTTGTACGATGGTCCGAATTTTGACTCGGAATATTACCATTCTTTCAGTTTAAAATATTGAAAAATTGGCTATGTTCAGGCTGAGAGCGCACCCCTTTAATATGATTGTGCCAACTTTTACTAATAATATTTGGAAAGCTTATTCAATTACCTTTCAGAATATATATAGCTGGTTTCTCAGAATTTTGTACGATGGTCCGAATTTTGACTCGGAATATTACCATTCTTTCAATTTAAAATATTGAAAAATTGGCTATTTTCAGGTTGAGAGCGCGCCCCTTTAATATGATTGTGCCAACTTTTACTAATAATATTTGGAAAGCTTATTCAATTACCTTTCAGAATATATCTAGCTCGATGCTCAGAATTTTGTACGATGGTCCGAATTTCGACTCGGAATATTACCATTCTTTCAGTTTAAAATATTGAAAAATTGGCTATTTTCGGGTTGAGAGCGCGCCCCTTTAATATGATTGTGCCAACTTTTACTAATAATATTTGGAAAGCTTATCCAACTACCTTTCAGAATATATCTAGCTCGATGCTCAGAATTTTGTACGATGGTCCGAATTTCGACTCGGAATGTTACCATTCTTTCAGTTTAAAACATTGAAAAATTGGCTATTTTCAGGTTGAGAGCGCGCCCCTTTAATATGATTGTGCCAACTTTTACTAATAATATTTGGAAAGTTTATCCAATCACCTTTCAGAATATATATAGCTGGATGCTCAGAATTTTGTACGATGGTCCGAATTTTGACTCGGAATATTACCATTCTTTCAGTTTAAAATATTGAAAAATTAGCTATTTTCAGGTTGAGAGCGCGCCCCTTTAATATAATTGTGCCAACTTTTACTAATAATATTTGGAAAGCTTATGTAATCACCTTTCAGAATATATATAGCTGGATGCTCAGAATTTTGTACGATGGTCAGAATTTTGACTCGGAATATTACCATTCTTTCAGTTTAAAATATTGAAAAATTGTCTACTTTCAGGTTGAGAGCGCGCCCCTTTAATATGATTGTGCCAACTTTTACTAATAATATTTGGAAAGCTTATTCAATTACCTTTCAGCATATATCTAGCTCGATGCTCAGAATTTTGTACGATGGTTCGAATTTCGACTCGGAATATTACCATTCTTTCAGTTTAAAATATTGAAAAATTGTCTATTTTCAGGTTGAGAGCGCGCCCCTTTAATATGATTGTGCCAACTTTTACTAATAATATTTGGAAAGCTTATCCAATTACCTTTCAGAATATATCTAGCTCGATGCTCAGAATTTTGTACGATGGTCCGAATTTCGACTCGGAATATTACCATTCTTTCAGTTTAAAATATTGAAAAATTGGTTATTTTCATGTTGAGAGCGCGCCCCTTTAATATGATTGTGCCAACTTTTACTAACAATATTTGGAAAGCTTAACCAATCACCTTTCAGAATATATATAGCTGGATGCTCAGAATTTTGTACGATGGTCCGAATTTTGACTCGGAATATTACCATTCTTTTAGTTTAAAATATTGAAAAATTAGCTATTTTCAGGTTGAGAGCGCGACCCTTTAATATGATTGTGCCAACTTTTACTAATAATATTTGGAAAGCTTATCCAATCACCTTTCAGAATATATATAGCTGGATGCTCAAAATTTTGTACGATGGTTCGAATTTGGACTTCGAAAAAAATATCGGTCTATCTTTACATATAGAATATTGAAAAATTGGCTATGTTCAGGCTGAGAGCGCACCCCTTTAATATCATTGTGCCAACTTTTACTAATAATATTTGGAAAGCTTATTCAATTACCTTTCAGAATATATATAGCTGGTTTCTCAGAATTTTGTACGATGGTCCGAATTTTTTTGACTCGGAATATTACCATTCTTTTAATTTAAAATATTGAAAAATTGGCTATTTTCAGGTTGAGAGCGCGCCCCTTTAATATGATTGTGCCAACTTTTACTAATAATATTTGGAAAGCTTATTCAATTACCTTTCAGAATATATAGAGCTGGATGCTCAGAATTTTGTACGATGGTCCGAATTTTGACTCGGAATATTACCATTCTTTCAGTTTAAAATATTGAAAAATTGTCTACTTTCAGGTTGAGAGCGCGCCCCTTTAATATGATTGTGCCAACTTTTACTAATAATATTTGGAAAGCTTATCCAATTACCTTTCAGAATATATATAGCTGGTTGCTCAGAATTTTGTACGATGGTCCGATGGTCCGATTCTACTAATAATATTTGGAAAGCTTATCCAATTACCTTTCAGAATATATCTAGCTCGATGCTCAGAATTTTGTACGATGGTCCGAATTTCGACTCGGAATATTACCATTCTTTCAGTTTAAAATATTGAAAAATTGGCTATTTTCAGGTTCAGAGCGCGCCCCTTCAATATGATTGTGCGAACTTTTACTAATAATATTTGGAAAGCTTATTCAATTACCTTTCAGAATATATCTAGCTCGATGCTCAGAATTTTGTACGATGGTCCGAATTTCGACTCGGAATATTACCATTCTTTCAGTTTAAAATATTGAAAAATTGGCTATTTTCGGGTTGAGAGCGCGCCCCTTTAATATGATTGTGCCAACTTTTACTAATAATATTTGGAAAGCTTATTCAATTACCTTTCAGAATATATCTAGCTCGATGCTCAGAATTTTGTACGATGGTCCGAATTTCGACTCGGAATATTACCATTCTTTCAGTTTAAAATATTGAAAAATTGGCTATTTTCGGGTTGAGAGCGCGCCCCTTTAATATGATTGTGCCAACTTTTACTAACAATATTTGGAAAGCTTAACCAATCACCTTTCAGAATATATATAGCTGGATGCTCAGAATTTTGTACGATGGTCCGAATTTCGACTCGGAATATTACCATTCTTTCAGTTTAAAATATTGAAAAATTGGCTATTTTCAGGTTGAGAGCGCGCCCCTTCAATATGATTGTGCGAACTTTTACTAATAATATTTGGAAAGCTTATTCAATTACCTTTCAGAATATATATAGCTGGTTTCTCAGAATTTTGTACGATGGTCCGAATTTCGACTCGGAATATTACCATTCTTTCAGTTTAAAATATTGAAAAATTGGCTATGTTCAGGCTGAGAGCGCACCCCTTTAATATGATTGTGCCAACTTTTACTAATAATATTTGGAAAGCTTATTCAATTACCTTTCAGAATATATATAGCTGGATGCTCAGAATTTTGTACGATGGTCCGAATTTTGACTCGGAATATTACCATTCTTTCAGTTTAAAATATTGAAAAATTGGCTATGTTCAGGCTGAGAGCGCACCCCTTTAATATGATTGTGCCAACTTTTACTAATAATATTTGGAAAGCTTATTCAATTACCTTTCAGAATATATATAGCTGGTTTCTCAGAATTTTGTACGATGGTCCGAATTTTGACTCGGAATATTACCATTCTTTCAATTTAAAATATTGAAAAATTGGCTATTTTCAGGTTGAGAGCGCGCCCCTTTAATATGATTGTGCCAACTTTTACTAATAATATTTGGAAGGCTTATTCAATTACCTTTCAGAATATATCTAGCTCGATGCTCAGAATTTTGTACGATGGTCCGAATTTCGACTCGGAATATTACCATTCTTTCAGTTTAAAATATTGAAAAATTGGCTATTTTCGGGTTGAGAGCGCGCCCCTTTAATATGATTGTGCCAACTTTTACTAATAATATTTGGAAAGCTTATCCAACTACCTTTCAGAATATATCTAGCTCGATGCTCAGAATTTTGTACGATGGTCCGAATTTCGACTCGGAATGTTACCATTCTTTCAGTTTAAAACATTGAAAAATTGGCTATTTTCAGGTTGAGAGCGCGCCCCTTTAATATGATTGTGCCAACTTTTACTAATAATATTTGGAAAGTTTATCCAATCACCTTTCAGAATATATATAGCTGGATGCTCAGAATTTTGTACGATGGTCCGAATTTTGACTCGGAATATTACCATTCTTTCAGTTTAAAATATTGAAAAATTAGCTATTTTCAGGTTGAGAGCGCGCCCCTTTAATATAATTGTGCCAACTTTTACTAATAATATTTGGAAAGCTTATGTAATCACCTTTCAGAATATATATAGCTGGATGCTCAGAATTTTGTACGATGGTCAGAATTTTGACTCGGAATATTACCATTCTTTCAGTTTAAAATATTGAAAAATTGTCTACTTTCAGGTTGAGAGCGCGCCCCTTTAATATGATTGTGCCAACTTTTACTAATAATATTTGGAAAGCTTATTCAATTACCTTTCAGCATATATCTAGCTCGATGCTCAGAATTTTGTACGATGGTTCGAATTTCGACTCGGAATATTACCATTCTTTCAGTTTAAAATATTGAAAAATTGTCTATTTTCAGGTTGAGAGCGCGCCCCTTTAATATGATTGTGCCAACTTTTACTAATAATATTTGGAAAGCTTATCCAATTACCTTTCAGAATATATCTAGCTCGATGCTCAGAATTTTGTACGATGGTCCGAATTTCGACTCGGAATATTACCATTCTTTCAGTTTAAAATATTGAAAAATTGGTTATTTTCATGTTGAGAGCGCGCCCCTTTAATATGATTGTGCCAACTTTTACTAACAATATTTGGAAAGCTTAACCAATCACCTTTCAGAATATATATAGCTGGATGCTCAGAATTTTGTACGATGGTCCGAATTTTGACTCGGAATATTACCATTCTTTTAGTTTAAAATATTGAAAAATTAGCTATTTTCAGGTTGAGAGCGCGACCCTTTAATATGATTGTGCCAACTTTTACTAATAATATTTGGAAAGCTTATCCAATCACCTTTCAGAATATATATAGCTGGATGCTCAAAATTTTGTACGATGGTTCGAATTTGGACTTCGAAAAAAATATCGGTCTATCTTTACATATAGAATATTGAAAAATTGGCTATGTTCAGGCTGAGAGCGCACCCCTTTAATATGATTGTGCCAACTTTTACTAATAATATTTGGAAAGCTTATTCAATTACCTTTCAGAATATATATAGCTGGTTTCTCAGAATTTTGTACGATGGTCTGAATTTTGACTCGGAATATTACCATTCTTTCAATTTAAAATATTGAAAAATTGGCTATTTTCAGGTTGAGAGCGCGCCCCTTTAATATGATTGTGCCAACTTTTACTAATAATATTTGGAAAGCTTATTTAATTACCTTTCAGAATATATAGAGCTGGATGCTCAGAATTTTGTACGATGGTCCGAATTTTGACTCGGAATATTACCATTCTTTCAGTTTAAAATATTGAAAAATTGTCTACTTTCAGGTTGAGAGCGCGCCCCTTTAATATGATTGTGCCAACTTTTACTAATAATATTTGGAAAGCTTATCCAATTACCTTTCAGAATATATATAGCTGGTTGCTCAGAATTTTGTACGATGGTCCGATGGTCCGATTCTACTAATAATATTTGGAAAGCTTATCCAATTACCTTTCAGAATATATCTAGCTCGATGCTCAGAATTTTGTACGATGGTCCGAATTTCGACTCGGAATATTACCATTCTTTCAGTTTAAAATATTGAAAAATTGGCTATTTTCAGGTTGAGAGCGCGCCCCTTCAATATGATTGTGCGAACTTTTACTAATAATATTTTGAAAGCTTATCCAATTACCTTTCAGAATATATCTATCTCGATGCTCAGAATTTTGTACGATGGTCCGAATTTCGACTCGGAATATTACCATTCTTTCAGTTTAAAATATTGAAAAATTGGTTATTTTCAGGTTGAGAGCGCGCCCCTTTAATATGATTGTGCCAACTTTTACTAACAATATTTGGAAAGCTTATCTAATCACCTTTCAGAATATATATAGCTGGATGCTCAGAATTTTGTACGATGGTCCGAATTTTGACTCGGAATATTACCATTCTTTCAGTTTAAATTATTGAAAAATTAGCTATTTTCAGGTTGAGAGCGCGACCCTTTAATATGATTGTGCCAACTTTTACTAATAATATTTGGAAAGCTTATCTAATCACCTTTCAGAATATATATAGCTGGATGCTCAGAATTTTGTACGATGGTTCGAATTTGGACTTCGAAAAAAATACCGGTCTATCTTTTCATATAGAATATTGAAAATTTTGCTATGTTCAGGCTGAGAGTGCACCCCTTTAATATGATTGTGCCAACTTTTACTAATAATATTTGGAAAGCTTATTCAATTACCTTTCAGAATATATATAGCTGGTATCTCAGAATTTTGTACGATGGTCCGAATTTTGACTCGGAATATTACCATTCTTTCAATTTAAAATATTGAAATATTGGTTATTTTCAGGTTGAGAGCGCGCCCCTTTAATATGATTGTGCCAACTTTTACTAACAATATTTGGAAAGCTTAACCAATCACCTTTCAGAATATATATAGCTGGATGCTCAGAATTTTGTACGATGGTCAGAATTTTGACTCGGAATATTACCATTCTTTCAGTTTAAAATATTGAAAAATTGTCTACTTTCAGGTTGAGAGCGCGCCCCTTTAATATGATTGTGCCAACTTTTACTAATAATATTTGGAAAGCTTATTCAATTACCTTTCAGCATATATCTAGCTCGATGCTCAGAATTTTGTACGATGGTTCGAATTTCGACTCGGAATATTACCATTCTTTCAGTTTAAAATATTGAAAAATTGTCTATTTTCAGGTTGAGAGCGCGCCCCTTTAATATGATTGTGCCAACTTTTACTAATAATATTTGGAAAGCTTATCCAATTACCTTTCAGAATATATCTAGCTCGATGCTCAGAATTTTGTACGATGGTCCGAATTTCGACTCGGAATATTACCATTCTTTCAGTTTAAAATATTGAAAAATTGGTTATTTTCAGGTTGAGAGCGCGCCCCTTTAATATGATTGTGCCAACTTTTACTAACAATATTTGGAAAGCTTAACCAATCACCTTTCAGAATATATATAGCTGGATGCTCAGAATTTTGTACGATGGTCCGAATTTTGACTCGGAATTTTACCATTCTTTTAGTTTAAAATATTGAAAAATTAGCTATTTTCAGGTTGAGAGCGCGACCCTTTAATATGATTGTGCCAACTTTTACTAATAATATTTGGAAAGCTTATCCAATCACCTTTCAGAATATATATAGCTGGATGCTCAAAATTTTGTACGATGGTTCGAATTTGGACTTCGAAAAAAATATCGGTCTATCTTTACATATAGAATATTGAAAAATTGGCTATGTTCAGGCTGAGAGCGCACCCCTTTAATATGATTGTGCCAACTTTTACTAATAATATTTGGAAAGCTTATTCAATTACCTTTCAGAATATATATAGCTGGTTTCTCAGAATTTTGTACGATGGTCCGAATTTTTTTGACTCGGAATATTACCATTCTTTCAATTTAAAATATTGAAAAATTGGCTATTTTCAGGTTGAGAGCGCGCCCCTTTAATATGATTGTGCCAACTTTTACTAATAATATTTGGAAAGCTTATTTAATTACCTTTCAGAATATATAGAGCTGGATGCTCAGAATTTTGTACGATGGTCCGAATTTTGACTCGGAATATTACCATTCTTTCAGTTTAAAATATTGAAAAATTGTCTACTTTCAGGTTGAGAGCGCGCCCCTTTAATATGATTGTGCCAACTTTTACTAATAATATTTGGAAAGCTTATCCAATTACCTTTCAGAATATATATAGCTGGTTGCTCAGAATTTTGTACGATGGTCCGATGGTCCGATTCTACTAATAATATTTGGAAAGCTTATCCAATTACCTTTCAGAATATATCTAGCTCGATGCTCAGAATTTTGTACGATGGTCCGAATTTCGACTCGGAATATTACCATTCTTTCAGTTTAAAATATTGAAAAATTGGCTATTTTCAGGTTGAGAGCGCGCCCCTTCAATATGATTGTGCGAACTTTTACTAATAATATTTTGAAAGCTTATCCAATTAGCTTTCAGAATATATCTATCTCGATGCTCAGAATTTTGTACGATGGTCCGAATTTCGACTCGGAATATTACCATTCTTTCAGTTTAAAATATTGTAAAATTGGTTATTTTCAGGTTGAGAGCGCGCCCCTTTAATATGATTGTGCCAACTTTTACTAACAATATTTGGAAAGCTTATCTAATCACCTTTCAGAATATATATAGCTGGATGCTCAGAATTTTGTACGATGGTCCGAATTTTGACTCGGAATATTACCATTCTTTCAGTTTAAATTATTGAAAAATTAGCTATTTTCAGGTTGAGAGCGCGACCCTTTAATATGATTGTGCCAACTTTTACTAATAATATTTGGAAAGCTTATCTAATCACCTTTCAGAATATATATAGCTGGATGCTCAGAATTTTGTACGATGGTTCGAATTTGGACTTCGAAAAAAATACCGGTCTATCTTTACATATAGAATATTGAAAAATTTGCTATGTTCAGGCTGAGAGTGCACCCCTTTAATATGATTGTGCCAACTTTTACTAATAATATTTGGAAAGCTTATTCAATTACCTTTCAGAATATATATAGCTGGTATCTCAGAATTTTGTACGATGGTCCGAATTTTGACTCGGAATATTACCATTCTTTCAATTTAAAATATTGAAAAATTGGCTATTTTCAGGTTGAGAGCGCGCCCCTTTAATATGATTGTGCCAACTTTTACTAATAATATTTGGAAAGCTTATCCAATTACCTTTCAGAATATATATAGCTGGTTGCTCAGAATTTTGTACGATGGTTCGAATTTTGACTCGGAATATTACCGTTCTTTCATTTTAAATGTTGAAAGATTGGCTATGTTCAGGTGTAGAGTGCGCCCCTTTAATATGATTGTGCCAACTTTTACTAATGATATTTGGAAAGCTTATTCTGTTACCTTTCCGAATTTATATAGCTGGATGCTCAGAATTTTGTACGGTGGTCTGAATGTTGACTCGGAATATTGCCGTTCTTTCACTTTAAATTATTAAAAAATTGGCGACGTTTAGGATGAGAGCGCACCCCTTTAATATGATTGTGCCAACTTTTACTAATGACATTTAGAAAACTTATTCAATTACCTGTTAGAATATATTTAGTTGGATCATCAGAATATGACTGTGACAACTTTTACTAATAATATCTGGAAAGCCTATTTAATTATCTTTCGGAATATATTTAGTTGAATGTCTAGAATTTTGTACGATAATGCGAAATTACACCTCTATTCTGAGCTAAAGGAATGGATAAAAAAATAATATATTATTCTACTTTCATTTGATAGACGTAACGTTGGATTTTATTGGTTGGTAAAAATAGATGAGTTTGGGCGACTGTTGTCTTAATTCTGAATAGGTTGCCAACGAACAGGTTGCCAGCTGGATCGGTCGAATAGCTCGCTAGCCGAATAGGTCGCCAGTTTGTGTTCGGTGAAAAAAGCGGAGGACCAGTAGAAGAAACTTGAACTGCTAGAGCGTGGAAGGCGACGAAAGCTAATACCTCTCATATCTGTCCTATCTGTTAGTAATATGATGATAAGGTTATTTAATAAATAAATATTACCTAGTAATCATAGTTTTTACGACTAAATGTTATCGCATTAGTACTGTCAGGGGCTTACGACGTGGGTGGGGTGGGGTATTTTACTCGAGTCAAATTGAATTGGGCCTACAAATCAATATTGAACTGAACCATTTAAAAATTGCAAATAACCTCTTTCGTAACATTTGTGGCATGAGACTTTTATATTATGCTGTTTTATAAACATACAGATATAATTATGCCCTAATATGTCAAATTACTACATCCAAATGATAATGTTCGTGATATCTGAGAAATACCTGACAAATTTACTTCGTACTGGAGAAATCACATTTCGGCAGCCATGAGCGGTTACTTCCCCTACAATAACTTTTATAGACCGTCCGTCATCTTCTGGCTGACTCTTCATGTTTTCTTGTTCTTGGAAAATGTTCCGTTCTGTTTTCAATAACACTCAATCAGAAAAACCACCGACGTTTACTTCAGATATTTTCCGACCTGTACGCATGTATGGGTACTCAATTATTAATAATTCAAAGATCGATAAGGATTATGGATTGGGTATGATTACATTAGAAATTGTTAGTTTTAATCGCTCGTGATGATTTCATTGTATGAAAAAGAGGTATTGGTCCATTAGCTAAACTCTTTATTACTGCTTGTTGGGGCAACTCTTATTACCAGCGGGGGGGGGGGGGGCAATAATTAAAGGTACAATTCTAAAAAGTCTTTAAATTTAATTATTTGAATAACAATATACTTACGATTAGACAATAAATCGGTTATTTTCGATTTTAAGATAAATTGTTGTGTTGGGTTTCATTTTCGTTTTCGATTTTGGTTTGGTTTATTTTTATTTATTTTTTTTTGTGATTAAACAATAAATCGGTTATTTTCGATTTTAAGATAAATTGTTTTGTTGGGTTTCATTTTCGTTTTCGATTTTGGGTTGGTTTAGTTTTTTTTTTTTTGGGGGGGGGGGCATATATAATGATATCAAAATAATTAGATAAATGCCATGTTCTTGTCTTACACAAATCTAAACTGTGTTATTTCTACTAAAGATCCATTATGTAAGATTTGGATAAAGAGCTGCTCGTTTTTATCATAATGGTTCAAAATGGACGAATAAAATATAGATATATTGAAAATTCCATTCAAAGTTATCGGTCTTTGATTGTTGAATTATTGTCTCGGTTGTTAAATGGCGATGTTTTTCAGTGTCGCGTTCGTCTGGTGGTCTAGGTCTGACAAGTTAGATGGGTTGTTTTAGAAACATTACATAATTCAGTAAATCTGAAATTGGATTGGGGGATAGGTTGTGCCTATATTATGTACCCCCTCTCGGAGAAAATTTCGTTTCCGCATCTGATTTCCGATAGTTTATCTTTACTTCTAAGGGTATAATTAATAAGAGTGGCGGAAAGTTCTAATAGGTCGAAGAGACATGATGGCGCGAAATTCATGACGTCGGCGTCTTTCCGGGAGTCAGGGGCGTACATAACGATTTCGTTTGGGGGGAGGAGGGGTAGCCAAAATGTGGCCGACTGATGCACATACCCCGCACGCCCGCCCCCGCCTCCCAGTGCGAGTGACGCAATCCGGAGCCGAGATACGTGTGAGTTTTCTAGAGTTGACATAACATCTGTACTATCAGAAGCCCCACGCCCCACACACCAGTGGTACTACAAACTGGGCAGTTCGCTATAATCGTGAATATGATAGTGCTGAGACAGTATACGACAATTAAGGAGTAGAAGAATGATTTTAAAATTTCAGATATGTAGACTAACAGAGCTTTTAATTTTTTGGACTGTGAATCAATGTCATGGCAAATGGAACCAAAATTCTCGTTAACGAGAGGATAAGAAATGGGACATAATCTTGAGGCCTAACTATCAATTTCGCCTGTTTTGTGATTGTTTGTTTATCCCATTAATTCATTTAGTCGGAGACCGACTCCGGTGAGTACTTTTTTTGAGACCAACTATTTTTTGCCATGGTAGAAAACATTTCATAGAACAACATACTCACAACAGAATAAGAGTGACAAGCAGACATGGTCATTTTATACTATAGTTTTGTGTGACGTATGCAATTTAGGTACACGGATACTTAGTATTTGGGATCTATTCTGGCATTGTTTTTGAGACCGACTGCGGTGACTGCACTTATTTTGCTCCTTGGGTGAAATTTTGTTGTTAGACCAACATACTTACAATAGAATGAGAGTGAAACACAACATCTTTTCAAACATGATAAGTTGACAAGATTAATATATACTAAAGTTTTGTGTGAGTTGCGTGACGTATACAGTGAGCACTTATTTTGATACCGACTGCTCCTATTTTGCGACCGACTATTTTATAGAAAAGTTTTGTGTGATTAGCGTGACGTATACAGTGAGTGCGTATTTCAATATCGACTACTCTATTTTGCGACCGACTGCACTGATTTTGCGACCGACTATTTTTTTTTGCTGGGGAGGTGTACCCCCCCCCCCACACACACACACACATTTACGCCGCTACCGGGAGTGGACCAAACCCAGTTTCTTTATAGAGAAGGCAAGTACCTATATCACCGCAATGTCCTGGAGTATGGTCCCAGATTGCACGAAAAATCACGTTTTTAGCTTTTTATCCGATTTTAAAAAAATGTTTATATATATCACCGTTACACCGTAGGCCTAATGGTGTTTGAGAAATTTTGGTTTATCCGAACAACCAGTCCCCATTTCCTTGTTAGGCGTAACCTGTCTGCACCACTGAAATTTGAGTTAAAGTTATGCTTATCAATTAGCATGATATCAAAATTAATTACAATTAAAATGTGAGAAGTCATCCATTAAAGGGACAATCCCTTTAAAAAATTAAAGTCCGAGTATTTATGAAATTTATGGACCAAAATATAGTGGCATGGTGTATTTACCTTGTCTCGAAATTTCAGCTCAAAATATTGAGTCGTTTGGACGTGAACGTCAACACTGCTTATCTGGACACGTAACCCTTTTAAGATTTCGGGTCAATTAAATTTGTTCATTGGGTGACCTGATAATCGATTATTGTTTCTTGAGAGGTCTATACAGTGAATGACCCATACCCCGTACTTGATAACAAAAGGTAAATTTCACCTACATATTATTTTTATAGAAAAAAGTCTGGTTTTATCAAGATACTGCATAATAAAACGTTCTCCATTTCCAGATGAAGACTGTCAGGTTTAAGTTATTTACAAGCGTATCACAAATATCGGGTTAGTAGGTGGGCCTTAGGTTATGGATTTTAAAGGATTTTAACACAAAATTAAGCAGTTTTATTCCCCAAAAAGTTATCGGGATTGGCACTTTAAAGCTGTGTGAGATGCAAAGTTGTACTTATCCATCCATTTAATATGTCCCCAAAACGCTCATGGTTATTAATAATTAATAAAATACATTGTTGGTTAATATACATTTGTGGTTTTCACAATCTATGTCAACATGGTATGCTCAATAAGAGATTATAAGCTATTTCCTACTCAAATATAAATTGATAAAAGTATTACATATGCATCATGAAAGAGCTAAATCTGCGTATTGCATGCCCCCTTTTGCTTCAAATGTTATCGGAATTTAATCACATGATAATAAAAAGACTGGGTTTGGTCCACTCCCGGTAGGGATGTAAATGTGTGCGACGCCAATGATACGTCCACTTGAAAATGTGGGTGTATAAAAATACAACATTGATCTAGCTAATGGTTGTATATATCAGATCAATTAATATCATGCGTTGTTCTAATTGGCAAAAATACAGTTACAAAGAACAAGATACAATTTTGAACCTAATGTCACGTCCCCATCATCAAATACACATAATATAGTTGGCTGAACAACTTAATAGTTCAGTGGCTGTTTGATTTCGATTAATGGTCCTATTGTTTATATTTGTATTCATCCTATTAAATCCTCTTTTGAAATACAAAACCCATGTACATTAAATTTATAGGTCCAAATATTTACGGAAGTGTCGTTATTAGAATTGTGTTAATTATTGTACATTTTGTATTTACATTCTTATATTAAAACCGCGTGTGCTAATATCATAATATGCAGAGGTGGTAATATATCAAATCGATATTATTGTCAAAGGTGAATCTTTTCATAGTCCTAATGCTTTGCACCAAATTTAAAAAAAAAATCTATGAACGAATGAT
The DNA here is from genome assembly GCA_036850965.1 of Patella caerulea. NCBI lineage: Eukaryota > Metazoa > Mollusca > Gastropoda > Patellidae > Patella > Patella caerulea. Next base: position 25,050,895 of record JAZGQO010000011.1, read on the forward strand.
CAGAAAAGAGCAAGGAAAGTTCAGAACGGAATATTGCTGAAGGCTAAATGTCAACGGGATTGTGATCCCATGACAGCAATACCACAAATTTTAAATATATCCATTACTCTACCATATTAACAAGGTTTTCGCACAGGGGAGGGGGGTAACTTCGGCACGTAAGGGCACAGACCGCTTGGAATCGATAGGGTTCGGTCTCTCATGGTCAAAACTCTTCAAACCAAATTTGAAAAGAATATTATGTTTTAAACTATAGCTTCTATCGTGTTAACAATGTTTTCAGTAAAGGGCAGATAACTCAAGTAGCTACAGGTCTCGGGCGCTTAAAATTGATAAAGTCCATTTTCTTACCACGGCAAAGCTTCACAACAAATTTGAACATTTGTCAAATACTCTAAGCTCCATTGCATTAACAAGAAATTGCTATTTCGAAATGTAAGTGCCAATAAATTTAACGAACAAAATGACATAGAAAGCTGAAAAGGGATCATCTTCTCAAAGTTTGCAATCATCACATTTATCACATAAACAAGAATTGGTTGTCAGACGGACAGGGGTGACGACTATATATAGGCCCAATGAGAATACAAATAAAAGACAAAAGTACATGGGATACTTTCTATAAAATGTTTTATTAGTATGTAAAAATGATTTAATAATTGAAAAAAATTGATGTGAATATACTACATATATATCAGGAATAAATATGGCTGTATCACCACTATTAAAATGATAGAGATAATGATTGGATGGAAATATAGAAATCATACAAGTATTTCTTTTAAAAAATGTACATTTCTATAATTAAATATTTACACAAAGGCAGATATATAAAATTTAATGAAATTATCCAGTTTTGTTTATCAAACGTGGAAAAAAACAACATTTATTAGTCTTCATACATTATCAATCAGCCATTATGAGTCAGAACTTTTTTTTTTTTAAAATTGTAGCATGTGCACATATCAATGTATCAATGATTATTTACATATATGATAAAAATTTTAAATTAAAGAACTTCCAATTATAAAACGATTTAGAAACAGAAATGTTTGATAGAAGATTAAATTAATAAATGGAATGCATCCATGATATACTTCACTAAATAAAACTTGTTAATTCTGTGAAACCTGTGATGAAAGCCTTTACCTTACCCCCAAGTGATACTTTTACCAAGAAATGCCAATCACCCTGGGCCTAAAATCCTGTCTATTTTAATTACCGGTAGCTAATTTATCTCATTACACAATGGAATAATGGAGTCAAGCTTTCAAAAAGAATAATAACTCATTATTCCGAGCTGAAACTTTTGGACATGATAAAAAGATTTCTTCACATTTTGGAGTTTTATTTACTTCCAGATCTACATATAGTTAAAACTGTGACTCCCACTTTAACAAAAAAAAAAGCAGCATGTAGATACAAAATTTTATGTTCAAACTGAGTGATTATACAAAAAACAGTAGATACATAATTTTATGTTCGAACTGTATTATTATACAGAAAACTAGTTGCTTTGGGTTGCAAAGTCGACATAAGCCCCGCTTTACAGTTGATACACAAAACTATGTTTAAACTGGATGATTATATAAAAAAATAGATTATGTACAATATATGTTACAAAAAATGGGACAGCATAAAAATATGTTTAAAATAAATGGGAATAAATTTTAAGGAATGTCCACACATCAAATATGTTAAAGGAATGTTTAATTCTATTTCCTAGATCTCAAATGAATTGTATTCTGACAAAGTTCATGTGCTCTATATTGCTTTCCACAACCGACTGGATTTTTTGTGAAAATAATTTCAAGGACTGGAGTGACAAAAAAACATTTTGGAAATAGATTTTGAATTCATTTGAAAGTACAATTAGCACTAAAGGTCCCATCTCCCTCTGACGGTAGTGTAAAGACAATATTAAAATCAACTTCAAGTATGAGAGCTAATTATAAAATATATACAAGAGCAATCAATAATGTAGTCTTTAAACTAAAACATTTAAAATGGCTGAGCAAGGCAGCTGCCTTTTGTTTGTCCTTTAGTGAAACTTGGCAAGAAATTTCCACAAAAACAGCACAACTGCATCAGATTTCACATTTTGTATTTCATTTACAATATTCAGATAATTTTCTGGCTCAGTGTAAATTTCCTGATTCCTAACATTTCACTAGCTGTTATTTAACATATTCACATTAGTTGGTTTCATGAGATAACTATTGAAGTTATTAATTAAATCTTAACTTTGTACTGTGGGAGAATAAATATTTCTTAGTTTGTATAGGAAGCTACATAAGACACAATTCTATGGAATAAAATTAATGTTTTTTAACAAGCTTTGAGCATATATTCAAAAGAATTGTTCTGTTCAAAAGAATTTTTTTCTGAAGAGATAATATTTCAATTTTATGAATTTAAAACTTTATTTTAAAACTTTTTCTAATTTTGTAATAAACAGACTGATAATAACATAATAACTGTTGTTACACTGATCGTTAGTATAGTAGCGCCACTACGTTGGTATTTGCCAGTTCTATCGGGTGTTGGCTGGGACGATTCTAAAAAAAGAAGAGAAAACAAAAAACCATGTACATTAGGTAATATTCATTTATTGTGCATTTTAAGAACATTTTTACTCTCCTATACTGCCACGATAAATATAGTCTAATTAGTCTAATATTATATGAGACTTGAATTCAAACTAACAACATTAAAATGTAATTCTAAGATAAAGTTGATTTAATACTGGTATAGAGTCAAAAAGTTGTATCTCACAAATTTTACGAAAAAATACTTTAGTAATGTCTTTTTTTCACATCTACTATTCTAGTTGTCATATTTCTAAGTCAATAAAAACAGGTTTTATAGACTGTAACATAACTTTGTATATTGTTCTTCCAAATAGAGAGAGAGAAAAATGGGGTTTAACGTCCACTCAACACATTTCGGGACTAACATATGGTTCAATTTTATTTCAATAATTTGCTTGCGCGTAGGGGTCTTTAGCAGTGGGAGGAAACCGGAATGCCCGGAGGAAACCCACGAGGTTGAGAAGGCGTCCCTATCTCCATGCCACATATGCTCACACTAGGGATTGAAACCACAGCCGCAAGCCAGAGGTGACCGGCCAGCTAGAGGTCGATGCACGGCACTCTAGACCACTAGGCCATCCCAACCCTCTCTTCCAAATAAGTACATGAACAATGATATTCCAAATAGTATAGACAATAAAACAATACAAGTGAATAATAAAAACGGTTAATGGTTTACAAAAAGGTTTTTACACAGTATAGAGTTTTAGGGAATGTTGTAATAAAATTTTTGTGGTTTGAGGTGCAAAAATGTCACACGTCGCAAAAGCTCTAAAATGCCTGTCCAGCGTAAATTTTAAAATCAATAATAAAAGCTTATTTTTAAATTTCGCACATTTATCGAGTAATGGATAATCCCTGAGTATAGTCAGTTATTTGTGTAAAAAGAAAATTGGACTATGACAGCATTTAAAAAATTTACATACCAATAAGAGTCATTGAATCAGCTCCTTCACCTTGAGAGTTTTGAGCTGAACATGTATACTCGCCATAATCTTCTTCTCTTACACCATAGATAGTTAAAATACTTGTTACTTTACTTAAAGCTCCAGGAATATTTCTAATACTTCGACTGAAACAAAATTATCAGTAGATCAAATATTGGTTTATATTGGTATAAGAAATGGATTGATTTTATAAAAGTGCATTTATAAAAATCAATTCCTGTTATCACTATTTTATTGTGTGATAGGATAGAAGGCTTAATCATTTCATACTACATCTTCTAACACTGGCCAATAAAAATATTTAACATATCTTGGGTAAGTACATGTGCTAGCTAATTACAACAATATGCAGGCAGGCATAATATTTGAGCCATGGTTCCATTTCTTGATTTTCATTTTACAAATTAAATGTACTTAAATCTTTGGGGGAATGTCAATCCCTTGCAAATTAAAATATTTCGCAACATTATGCTGCCAATAAAAACTGCAAATGATCAAAACAGACGTAAACATAAAAGGTCCAAATTCACTAGATGTTGTCAAAATATATGTTAATATGAATCCCAGGATTAAATGCTCATTTCAGATTTTTTTATGGCCTTTATGAGCATTATGACTAATATATATGGTGGTTTTGGCATATCCATGTAAGGCAGTTTCACATTATATCCCTGTCAAACAACTCAACACAATCTTTAAGTTTCACAGAAATCATTGAGGCACCTATTTTTAATCTGAATGAATGTTGTTGTTCTTGGTGTTTAACGTCCGCTTCCACCGAAGGTGATATCGCAGACAAGTCGGCTTATTTTCCATTTTCATTCTCTTAGCGCACGCGCAGGGGTCTTTGCTGTGGAAGGAAACCGGAGTGCCCGGAGGAAACCCACGAGGTTAAGAAGGAGCCCCTATCTCCATGCCACATACGCTCACACCAGGGCTCGAAACCACAGCCGCAAGCCAGAGGTGACCAGCCAGCTAGAGGTCGAAGCGCGGCACTCTAGACCACTAGGCCATCCCAAACCCCCATCTGAATGAATCCAAGCAGGGAGGTAATATACTAATTTATCACCCAATAACACATTTGACAGTAGATATCACTTGTATGATAAATTACATAATCTACTTTACATGAATTTGATTGGTCAATCAAAAATGAATAACTTTCTCTTATTTTAAATAAAAAGTTACTTTTTATTAGTTAAAAAGAAACTGTTTTTATTTAATTGACCTTGAAGGAAATACTGGGTCAATATACAGGACTTGGCAATAGCTAAACTGCTGTCAAAAAACCGATGTATCACTACGCTGTAATGTAATTAGATTCTTAAAAGTGAAATCTATACCAAATAATTATATTTATTTATTTGTGCATGTAAGAAAGGATTGGGTGATAAATAAAATCTCCAACTCGTGTTTTTTGATATCAAAAAATATCAACACTCGTTGATAAAGTAAAAAAAAAAAACTCGGCAGAGCCTCATTTTTTTCACTTTATCAACTTGTGTTGATATTTTTTGATATCGAAAAACACTCGTAGGAGATTCTCTATATAAACAATAAAAAGGCTTTAATTAAATTTCCATATTACTTTGGGTGTCACTATTTAAGGGCCCATAGTGAACTGGTCATCTTCATGCGGGGAATAAAATCCATAGATAATATGTAAGTCTACTTACTGTCCGCCAGATTGTATTGGCATCGACCCTCTAGTCCATGATATTGAGTTTAGATCTGGAACAGGATAAGCCGCAATATTGCATACCAGACTCTTTACATAGCCTTGAGCCTGATAGATTCTTCTCATCTCGGCTGTTACAGTAGGATGATCTATTAAACAAAATAATTTACCATAGAGATTGCAACCAATCATCACTTATCATATAGATTGAAACCAATCATAACTTACCATACATTAGAATAATACAATGTTTGCGATAATTACTCCCTTTAGAATATTTTGAATTTATGGATCGTTATGTTTTTAATACTTTTCATTTATGGATTGCCTCCCTTGTGATGAATTTACTTTCATATTCGAGTTTAGTTGCAACACTTCAGATCTGATTATTATAAATTCGTATAAATCGATTCAATATGGATTCTGAAATTGATATAATATAATGGATTCTGCTTATTATAATTCGATAAAATAATATATAAATTTGTATAAATCGATTCAATATGGATTCTGAAATTGATATAATATAATGGATTCTGCTTATTATAAACCGATATAAGTCTATAAAATATGGATTCCAGGCCTAGAATATGGAATGTAGGCCTGAGAAACCTGCTGAACAAACAAATACTTACATTTAACAGTAAGATATATCTTTCTTTCATCTACTCCTGCTTCGTTAGCTGCAGTACATTTATATATTCCACTATGTTCAGCCTTAGCTCTCTGAATATTTAAATGGTATGCCTACAAATAGATGTAACAATAAATAAATCTCCAAGATTAAATTTTTGTAAATAATCATGTAAAATATCAACCTATAATCATTTCATAGTAGAAATTAAATGGGACTCTGCACACAGGGGAGGACAACGGTTTTTCATCCCATCCGAATAAACTCTTTTACTTGCTAGGCTTTCTGACTTGCATCACAAGGGCAAACAAGGATGGATAATCCTGAGAAACTTCCGGAACAACACCTGGATATATCCTGGGATGTCTTGGCCTAAATGAAAAAAACGCAATACTCATCAAGCAACTTTTATAAATAAATGAAAATGACACAAGGTCATATAATGGATTGATTTATTTCGCCTTGTGGCCTTCTCTAATACCCCGTTCAGACGCGCAAGTTAAACTAGTTTAACTTATCCGGCGAAAGTTAATTCAGCAATTTTCGTAGTCTGAACGCATATGTGGAGTTTTTAAACTAGTTTAAAATATCCACCTCCGTAGGTGAATTGAATTCAGCTTTTTTTTTATATGGTTTAACTTTCGGCGTCTGAATGGGTAGGATTAAAATATCCGGATATTTTCACTCTGGACATGCGCAGTGCGTAGTAAATAACATTCTTAGAAAAATGGCGGCTTCTTGTTCTTCATCAGTGCTCATGCGCGTTTACCTCTGACCCTTGACTGACGAGGTCAGGAACATGGTCGGGAATGTTAATCCAGTACAGTGCCAGTATCTTAAAACACGTATGAACGCAAAAATTGCCGGATAAAAATCGCCGGATAAGTTAAACTAGTTTAGTTATAAGCGTCTGAACGGGGTATAACATTACACTTACTCGTAATTCCTGTCCACCTGTAGGTAATATTTCTCCTGCTAATCGTGACCATTTTACCAGAGGAAAAGGTCGACCAGTGGCATTACACCATAGATCAACTTTGTCACCATCTTTTACAATGGTATCACTACTTGTCTGTAGATCAGCTATTTGTGGTGTTTCTAAAATAATACAACAAAAGTAGTAATATAAAACAAACGTAGGCACAACATTGTTGTTAGTTGATGTATTTGGAATCCCTTGATATCTACAATAGACCTTTTTCTTACTGTTGATTTTTTTGCTTTGATAAATGTATAAACATGTTAGAAAGTGGAGAATGACGCCCATTTTCAATGAAAGATCAAACCTTTCCAATTTTATTAATCATGGGTGCCAACTTTCAATGATGGATTGAACCTTTCCCAATTTAATTATCATGCTAGGAAGGGGACATCAATAGTGGTTTTTAATGATGGATTGAAATTATTTACATAATATCATGTTAGAAAATGGATATTCATGCAAACTTTCATGGAAAGATTGAACAACTCACAACTTATTTATGATGCTAGTGGGTATTGATGCAAACCTTCACTGCTAAATTAAGTATTTAGACTGAGATCCTAATTTAGCCTCACCTACAACACGAAGATATTCAGCCTGTCGGACATAAATCTGATTTCCTGTCTGAACATTACATTCATATTTTCCTTCATCTGTAACTTGTGCGTTCTGTATACGGAGACGCCAGGCAGTCGGTGAAGGCTGATCTATGCTGTATTTAAAGGCATCTGTGGAATCTGTAGCTTCAGATATAGGAACTGTCGAACTGTTGCTCAAAAACCCAACCCATTTTACCTAAAAAAAAAAATTCAAAAATAAAAATGCTTGTAGACACCAGTAGAGTTTAAAGGGACAATAACATTCTTGCTGGCTTGGTAGCTCCAGAAAATAAATAATACCCTTATTCTAAGTACTAGATGTTTAAATGTCCTACCTGTTGTGTAAATTATCCATTACAACCTATTTTATTTGTCCAGAAGGTTCGAAAATATTTTAAAATCCAAGTCACATTTGAAAATTTTACGTTCGACTTTTCAAATCAATTGGTTGAATTTTTCCAATTTTTTAAAATAGGTGTGTTAAGATGAAATTTATATCATCATTTAATTGGAATATTCCAAAATAATACGATTTGTTGACCAGAATGAAGATTGGGACATATTTTTCAGTTACAACAAGAGTGTTATTGGGGCTTTAAGTTGAGAAATCTGTAGTGCATGTAGATATTAAGTTAAAGATGATGATCATCCGTGGACAAATTTTGAATAGAGAGAGAAATGAAATAAAATTGGGTTTAACGGCCTACAACTGTTCTGCTCCAAACTCAGCTAATGAAGACTGACATAGGCCAAAAGGGAAATTTTATCCGGACAGCTGCACTACGGCCTACTCTTATATCCAATTTCAATGGATCTTTAAGGTGCGTACCAATTTGTACATGGGACCTCAGTTTTTCATCCCATCCGAACGAATAGACATCTGTCCTTGTCAGTCCCTCTGGAATAAAGAGAGGGACATGGGATGTTACATCATTTTGGGACTGACACAATTCAATTTTATTTCTATAATTCGTAAGTGGGTCTTTAGCAGTGGGAAGAAACCAGAGAACCTGAAGAAATCACTGGAGGTTGGACGAGCGATCCTACTCCTTGTCTTGTACAACCGGGGAAACGAAACCACACCAGTTGACTCTGTGGCAGACCTTATGATACAACCTACACGCGTCAACATGAATTCAAACTCCCATGTTTTGAATAAGATAATGTTAAAATTTGGAATATTCCTAAGGCATACCTACAGTGAAAACCCTGGTTGAACTCAGAATTTGTTTTTATACATGTAGTGTAACTCAGATTCTGCTTTTTATGGCGAAAGCCCAATTTCGCTCTTGTAATGTATAGTGGGTGATAGCCCTGGTTAAATTCTGACTTTGTTATTTTATAGAGAAAGCCCTAGTGTAACTCAGATTGTCTTATTTTATAGTGAAAGCTCTGGTTTAACTCCTGATTTGTTATTTTACAGTGAAAGCTCAGGTTTAACTCAGGTTCTTATATTGTAAAACACTTACATCACTGCCTTCAGGTTTGTTTTGAACAACACATGTTAACTGTACATCTCTGTCTTTCTCTGACACAATCTCATTATATGCTACATTAATAGGTGGATCTGTTTCACTAATAATTATTATAGGATCATCTCCCTTTACTGAAATATCAAAATATGTAATGTTTACTGAAAGATGAGAGCAAAAATAAATGGGGAAAAATAAAAAATGCATTTAATGTCTCCCATCCACGATCCTAACCCTAAATACAAGGGAGCCAGCTTGACGGCCAGCCTAGAATGATAATCCTACATTAGGTTTCATCCGCCAAAATCTCCACCACTGCCCGCAAATAACTATAGGTAGTCAGTCTACATCGTTCTTGTCCGATCAACACCGGAACATGGAGCCATCATATGGGATCCCTTTCTCAATTCCAACATCGACAAACTTGAAAGGAACCAGAGAAAGGCAGCCACATGTAGGTTCATCACAAGAGATTAAAGGACAAGGACCCCTGGCCATGCCAAGCAGATGTTAAAAAAGCTGGATCTACCATTACTTCAAGAACTTCGGAAAGACTTGAGGCTTACATTTCTCTTTAAGATGGTTGAGGGATAACCCCTAATAAATATCTAAAAACCCATTAGAAAAATGCGTTGTATAATACCCAAAACATTTACAAACTTTGATACAAAAAAACATTGTTGAAAACTATGCTACTTCCAACGCAAGGTGCTTCACAGTTAACAACCAAAATATATCATTCACAATAATTCATTTTATATTAGAACTGTGATAGACTATCAGATAATCAATTATCATCCCTGTCTGTGGAAACATTTAAATCCCGCCTCCACAGAAGTTTTATTAAACGTTCCTCATCCACCAGTAGTGGTTAATTCGATGTACCCATACAGTAGTTCCTTTTGGAACTGTCCTTGCTAAGTTCGCCCAAAGACAGTTCTGAAAAGAACTACCCATACAGATACAGATCCCATGTGTCCACCCTGTGTATCTCCAGAAGTAATGTAATTAATCATATTGGCAAAGTAATTACCGGCCATGTCAATCATGATCGCCAAAATTACTGTACCATACTTCTGTAGCAACTAGTACCTTCAGAAATCTTCCGGGGTGATTCATATCAAATTTGACAACAACACAACATTGTTAACCATTTCTTATTATTATACTGTCTCTTGTCAAAAACGGAAATGGAACCATTTTACGCATATTCTCAAGGTATAAATAAATACCTGTAAATTTACAACTTACCTGTCAAAATAAGGGTAAATAGGACAAACACATGCCCCCAAATCATGTTTATCACGAACATCATTCGATAAAAACCATGAATATTTAGTATTTCTTAACTTCACATAGGTACTTTCAAAATCCACAATATGACCTATATTACCTGTCTCTTCGTGAGCATGCGCGACGTTTGGTTAACTCACCTGTACGGAATTTGGTAGTCTCGAATTTCCAGGCGCTTCAAATAGAAATTTCGAATGGTTTGAAATCTCTTAAAAACGAAAATGTGTATGAATAATGATGCCAAAATTTGTATCATTATGATTTGAGTTATATATAACATACGTGAGTTAAAGGTTATTTTGGTTTGTTTTATTGCGAATGCTACTGTTCATAATAAATTTAAAGTTCAAAGAACATAATCGACTAGTCCTTCGGTTGGTACAAAAAAAGAGACCACGCGTGTACTCGTTGTGTGCGGTTTGAAATGAAAGAACACTTGGCAGCTGGAATTCTACGAAAGACCGACGTTCAGAGCTGAACTAGGGGACACATTGCGAGAGTGAAATTTTATCAAATTTGAAACTATCGCTGTCATTTTTATTGTAAAAACTGTCTAACTTAATTTGAATTTTAAAAAAGTTTATTTCATTTGTTTTGATATAGGCCTAATTAAAATGGTCCTATTTGTAACTTTTCTGAGCTAGGCCCCTTTATCTGTGCATGCCACTGACAGGTATTTTTTGAAGTGGTATTCGGACTAATATATCATATTTTCCAACATTGATCATTTTTGAGAACCTTCTGTTTTGGGGTGTTTTTTTTTATAAAGAATTGAAAGAATAAATAGCGTATCAAATTAAATAAATTTTGAGAACTCTGATTTAAAAAAAAAAAAAAAATTGAAAGAATAAATAAACATGTCAAAGAACTTTGCCAAAACAGTTACTTTATGCATGAGAGAAAATAATATTATCTTTGCCCTGTCGCCCTTGTCACGTGATCTTGTGTCACATCTTACCAGTCCGAAGCTAACTCGCTTTTACCTTTGGAATGTAGTATGCGTCATTATAATTGAATTTTACCGATATTATCGGCTTTTAACAATTTAGTTTCCATTGTTTTAGGGACCAAGCACAGATTAATGATGAAGTGGGTGCTGTTTGTTTGTTTCATTTCGGCTTCTTTGATCTCAGGTGAGTTAATTAACATTTAATTGTTATTTAGGTCAAGCTAAGATAATGTGTATTCAAAAATGGCCGCCATTCAGGTGAATCATAATAATAAGAAAACAGCGAAATTTGTATTAAATGTCATTATTACAAAAAGATCATATTGATATTAACCAGAAAACCTTATCCTAGGTTTACTTACAGTGTATACATGTAACATATGAATTTTATAGTTTCAATTAGACCAACGACGGAATGAAATGCTAAATAATGACCTATCTCCCCCTAATGACAAAATTTTGTTATTGTCCATTGGTGTTTCCATTTTCATAATGCCTTTGATTTTCTTTGCTACAGTAGACCTAGAATAGACGCGACCACAACGATGCAAATACAAGTTTTAAAATGTGTGATAGTCCAATCGCGGCAATGACAAAACCTCTTGAAAGGGATTACTGTGGTTCTGGTTCATGGAGACCTTAAGGGGATAATGGTGAGGGGTTTATTAATGATGTGCTTTGCACCTGATTTGAAGTTGACGAATTCATGGGTTTTCCACTACATTATAAGCTCTATTTACATGCAATCACCATATTGTATCTGTTATAACATTATACTACAAATGGACTATAGCATATGTTTCACATAGTCCAAAATTTCTCAGTGTAGGCCGCCACCATTGCCATTGGATACTTTAAGATCAAATTAGAATAATGGATGATTGGAATTTCCTTCTTTTTTTTTACAGTTAATGCGCAGGATCCGGAAATCGTTGATGAGATTTGGCCCGAGGTGAAACCGATAGGTCGTACAGCGCGACTTAATTGTACAGTTGCAAATAAACTAACACATGTAGTAAGTGACACATTTAGAAATAGAAACCGTGAAGGTGATCAAATGGCCAAACTGATGCACTTTAAACTTTCAGTTTGGTGACATGGATGATCTCTTCTCTTGCTCGTGAAGTAAGAAGTCAACCAAGAGTTGGGTCTTATATAAGCCTAACCATGTCTGAACCATTGTAAATTTTAAACAGATTACTTAGATTATGAACAAACTACTCAACTTTTGTTATTATAAACATACCTGTGTGTTTGAAATCACCTCACATTAAATAAAATCCATTCTTCTATTCCAACGAGGGGGATTGTATGGCTGAATGGTTAGCTTACGCACGCTGTATCATGGGCCATGCCATTGAGTCAACTGGCGTGGTTTCTAATTCGTGTTCGTACATGGCAAGGAGTAGAGTTGCCTGTCCAACCTTGTGGGTTTTCTCTGGGTACTCTGGTTTCCTCCCACTGCTAAAGACCCCTACGCACAAGTGAATTATTGAAATAAAATTAAACCGTATGTTAGTCCCGAAATGACCTAATTTGTGTTGAGTAGATGTTAAATCCCATTTCTTTCTCTCTCTCTTTATTCCAATGAATAAAAAAGTTCTCTCTTGAAAAATTTGGCATATTTACTTTCAATAGGACCGTTTAAACCCTATTACATTCCATATATATAACATCTTTTATCTCGTAGGTGATATGGACTCTGAAAAAGGACGGACAAGCAGATGAAGTCATTAGTAGAGATGAATCAATATATATATCTATTAACCCAAGTATTGGTGGTTTGAAAAAGTATGAAGTAGAGAAACGAAAAACGGAAGATCGGGAGACGTATATGTTAATTATTCGTCGTTTACGAGAATCAGATGCAGGAAGGTATGAATGCTCTGTCAAGATTCAAGCTGTTGATCACACGAAATATCCACGAAAACTTGGGTCTCTAACTGTACAAGGTGAGGTTTATCTTCATTTAACACATCTTTAATTTATTGTATATACAGTACATGTAGTTTTCTCCAGCACAAAACAATAGAGCACATCAGATCATTCCAATTTACCTTACTTGCCCCGTCACTTACTTGTGGTAGAGCACAGCAGTTCAACTCAATTTACCTAACTTGTCCCATCCCTAATTGATAGAGCACACCAGATTAACGTAATATACCATATGCCTATTGTATCAGTACCCTCTAGAGCTTTTAATCTGTCAAGTTTTATTGCAGGTATATCTCTTATTTTGTTCTTAGACATGATAGTCATTAATCTGGTCGCCTGACCAACCTTGTGGGTTTTCTCTGGGTTCTTTGGTTTCCTTCCACTGGTAAAGACCCTTAAGCGCAAGTGAATTTTTAAAATAAATTAAATACCGTATGTTAGTTCCGAAATAACCTAGCTTGTGTCAAGTGGACGTTTAACCCTATTTCTCTCTCTCTCTCTTTCTCTCTCTCCCTCATTAATCTGGACCTTCTGTTTCAGTGGCACCAACGATACGACCTGGTGACACTTCTACCATTCTACAAGTGGATCCTGGAAGTAATGCTACATTGAATTGTGCAGCCGCTGGTATCCCTGCACCCAACATCACATGGGTCAGGTCGGATGGTAAAAATTTACCTAGTGGATCAGCTCAGTCTAGGGTATGTACATGTATCGGAATATATATGATATCCTTGTCATGCATTCATCATATAGATTACAATGCCTGCTAACTATACATGCATCTGAAACTTGAATATGACATACATTGTGCATCATTGCCGGTCTTCCATCATGTTTTTTTTTACATATTACTTTATTTTCCCCTATCTTCTAGAAGAGCCCTACAAACAAATGAATTATTGGTTCAACAATAGTCCCAAAATGAGTGGGGTTAAAGTCCCATGTCTCTCTATCACAGCGTATCAGGGATTGGGGGGGGGGGGCTTATTTTTATATGCCCAGACATTATGCCCCTTTTTCCCTTTTTCCCCCCCCAAAAAACATGATCATACAGTGTGCTATGAGGGAATTTTTTGCCCGGGCAGTGGCGCTACGGCCTACTCTTACATCAAATTCAAACTGCCAATGGATCTTTTACGCGCATTCCAATGTGTACATGGGAACTCGTTTTTTTCCTCCCATCCGAACGACTAGACAGCTGTCCTTGTCAGGCCCTCCTTCTGCATCACTGACAAGGGGAAATCACGCCGTAAAATCGAGATGAACTTTCTCGGCCAATGCAGGGATCAAACACCCGACCTCCAGACTAGCGAACCAGCGTCTCATCCACTTAGCCACCGTGACCCCCCCCAGAACTCGTAAGAAATTTGTGTGTTTTATGTGTGATGGAACCTTTAAACTTCTGTTTCGTTTTCAGGGAGCAGAGTTAAAATTGGTGAATGTTCAGGTAGAACATGCAGGTGTTTATCGTTGTGTAGCAGATAACAGCATCAAACCTCCAGCTCATCATTTAGCTCAAGTTTTAATTTTTTATGCACCATTAAGTCGAACTGTACAGGATAGTGTTGGTCAAGCTCAGAACAGACGTTTCAGTGCAAAACTAGAATGTATAGTCCAAGGTAATATTAATATCATTTATATGGTAGACTGTTAAACAGAATCATAGCCTACATGCTAATGCCTTAGTATCCATTTTGCAAACCCTAATAGGCATTAATCAAATTATTACCTTCCTTATTGTAAACAGCTGGACAAATTTGTATATTATCAGGAGAGGAAGGTCGTGTGGTCTAACGGATGCACTTTGGATCATAAGGGTTGTCATGTAGTGTAGTGGTGCGTATTCAATCCCATGCTTCACTTGTTCCTGACCAGGAGTAGGGTCCGCTTCTTGACCTCATGAGTGTTCTCCAAGTTCTCTACGTTCCTCCCACTGCTAAATATCATTACGAACAAGCGAATTATTAAAATAAAATAGTTCCATATGTCACATGATGTTAATGATGTTATTAGAGACCTTTTTCAACAGTAAATTCTTGGTCCATAGAGCATATCCGTATTGATTTTGCGTGTCACTTCAACAATGTGTGTGTATTTCTCATACATGATACGGTATATGGATACGGCAGCACGCATCGAACAGCTTTAATATCGAAAAGGTCTGCATGACATTGTCGTCTTTATATCATGCTTCTTGCTACTTTTGGATGCTGAAATGTTGTGCCCTTGTGTTTTGATGAATCTATATGTATCGTAGAAACCATGATACAGACTTGAATTTAATCACTATTTTTGATGATTTTTCCTGTGAATTTTCATATTTCTGTCTGCCTGCCTTCCTGCCTGCCTGATCCTTGTTGATCTATGTGCTAAATTTAGGGAGGTGGGACCTTGTAAATCTGTATAATATTTCTGATATGATACATTAGTGAAACCAAAAATTGCTGTCTAGTTACTCATACATGCATGGTGCAAAAATCTGCCGTATCACATGATACAGAAAACTTCTGTTTGTCAAAAGTCTCCTGCTTGGTGCTTAAGTTTTAAAGAGATACTGGACTATAAGACTGAATCATCAAGACCAGAAGATCGTTGAAAGTCTTTTGATTTAGTATCTCTCGGAGGAGGCATTTTTTATATCCCATTGGCTCAGAATTAGAATCCATGGATGTACTTCAGCTTTTTGCCCCATCTGAATGACTAGGCACCAAACTGGACAAGTCTTTATTGATAGCTAACTGTTCCATTCACTTCAGGTTATCCCGAACCGTCTGTTAAATGGAAAAGATTAGTGAATGGTGGTCTACAAGATGTCAATGATAATGACAAATTTGAAATCAACAAACAGACTACAGATAATCAGAATTTGTATTCACGAGAACAGTGGTACACCCTGAAGGTTAAAACAGTTCAAGCAAATGACTATGTGGATTATTTCTGTATGTCGGAAAATCCCTATGGTACATCCCAATCCACCATTCGTCTATTTGGTAAGTTGTATTACGATACTTATGTTTAATTTAGTTCCACCATTCCTCTACATGGTAAGTTGTATTACAATACATATGTTTAATTTAGTTCCACCATTCCTCTACATGGTAAGTTGTATTACAATACATATGGTTAATTTAGTTCCACCATTTGTCTACATGGTAAGCTGTATTCACTTCCACCATTGTACTGAGACGTGGAACTTAGTTCGGGCAATTACATGGCAGGTACCATTAGAAAAGAGTATCATCTTATAACAAGAATGCCAAAGGGGGATAACTTTGTTTTAATCCCATCCTTCAAACTGGTGCAATGCACTTAATTATAAAGGTGTCTACTCATTGATTGATATCTATCAATATTTAGCCTACCTTGACCTATCATTCTTGAGGTTCTCACTTCCATTTGCCGGTTATCAGAAAACAAATATCATCTATTCATGTAGACGGTACAGAAAAACAAGGTCTTGTGTACAGGTGACGGTTCCACTGTCTGGGAAAAATTCCCCCCTTTTGCATGATGTATCTCTCCTGTCTGTGCTACCCTGGATTGTGCTGCATGTTATGGCTTGTTATTATAAGTTTTGGATGCTTTTGAATTTAACCCAAATTTTTGAATTTTTCTGAATTTAGATTTACTATTTTTCAGAAACCACAGAATGTCAGGGACCTAACTGCCCTTCTTTAGCTGCAGATGCAAACACCATCACCATTTCTAGTGCTATTGTGGTGGCGATTACTCTCATTTCAATTTTTATATCTATGCAATTTTAATTCCATGTATATGAACCTGTATAATGTTCTCTGACATTATAGTTAGTATTCTCTTTTGACTCCGAATTATATTTTAAAGTTTAGCTATAAGCCTTCATATGAAAAATTTTGCCATATTGTTTAAGTTGACTTGTCTGGCAGTAGGAAACTGCTACTTCCCAATATTGATAATAAATAGAAGAAAACAAGAAAATTATTCAATATTTAACTATATTTTAAACTATTCTAGTTCTCAGACAACCCTTCAACAGAATAAAACACTGGAAGGACATTCGAAATGTCAATGATGATGTTTTATTTTTGTAAGTGACATAGCAGTGTCTGAGACAGGCCCGTAGCCAGGGGGTGGCAAGGGGGGGCAATGCCCCCCTGAAAAAATGTTTTGCCCCCCCGAAAGAAAATTTGCCAACCATAACTCTAAAATAACTTCTGTAGACTGTAACGGGTGTGCCCCTCCTAAAAACTTCACTGCCCCTCTGAAGCCAGCAAGCTGGCTACGGGCCTGGTCTGAGAACGAGAATAGTATTTTTATTTGGCCTTAGAAATATTTATTTGTATTTTGATGCCAAACCTGATGTATATTTTGTAAATATCATGTTTCAATTGTATGATAATATATTTTTATAACAAGTCTTTTATATACACCAAACCTCTTATATCAACATAATCAGCCTTCTAATAACATTTCAAACACAAAATACAAAATTTTCTGTAGACTAAAAACAATTACTTTCTGTTCAATAAAGCTTATTATTGGTATAAGTGTAAGTACAATTCTGTCCTCACTGATTACAGTGAGGAAGTTGAAAATTTAGATAGTAAAATTCTGTACTCCTTAATTCACAGTAAAGCTGATAGTAAAATTCTGTACGCAAAAATTGCAATTAGTATATTTGGACATTTCTTTTCATCATTCTGATTATTTGGGGTTTTCTATGCCAAGTTGTGAACATTCCATGTTTGGAACATATCAATATTATATTTACCATGTTAAAGCATTCATTGCATACACTAAACAAAATAGTATATTCCCTTACCATAAATTGGAGTTATTACAATTGGACAATTTCCACATCTTTTATTAAAATAGAGCCTATCTTTTTCGTAAATGCCGGTTTTGAACATGGCATGTTCCAAGCATATTACATGGTGTTGGCATACTTTGTTTTAAACATTAAGTTTACCTAGCATATTTTGTGTTGGTATACTGTGATTTGAACATTGCATGTTCCAATCATATTTGGTGTTGGCATACTGTGTACTGCCTAATTATAGATATTCACTATAGAAATTAATGTTAAAAATTTTCACATTTTTAAATTTTATTTGGATTACATAGTTGGATTTTGTTATTGTCTCTTTTAGAGTTTTCAACATTCCATATTCATAGATCACTGGTGTAGCATTTTTTTTTAATATTTGATGCTGAGAAGGAAATTTTTTTTATTTTAATTTATCAGATTTTGCTTTATATAAGATTTAAAACATACCATAATTGCCTATAATGTGTACATATTATCATTTCCTTTAATCAGTCTTATTTTTAAATTGAATCATTCCTAGAATTTACATATTTCATTTAGTGATATCATCTTTTATATTGATAACAAGATTTTTTTATATCATGCAAATAAACCATTTTAGTAATCTCTTTTATTTGTTGTGTTTTGTTCTATCTCAGATGGGGGATCACGGTGGCTAAGAGGGTAAGGCGCTGGATTGCTAGCCAGGAGGTCGGGTGTTCGATCCCTGCATTAGCTGCGAAAGTTCATCCAGATTTTCTGGCATGGTTTCCCCTTGTCTGTGATGCAGGACAGAGGTCTTGACAAGAACAGATGTCTAGTCAATCGGATGAGACAAAAAACCCAGGTACCTTGCACACATTGGCGTGTAAGTAAAAGATCCTTTGGCAGATGGAATTCGATATAAGAGTAGGTAGTAGGGCCTCTGCACAGGCAAAATGTCCCTTATGATGTATGCCAATCTTCATTAGCCCAGTTTAGGATGTAAGAGACAATCATAGGCAACCTGATAATCTTCAAGAATGGTGCAATTCCTTCAGGCAGAGTGGCAGGCCATTCCCCAGATGTTTTTTCGACAGCATGCCTCATCGTTGTGTCACCTGCTTACGAGCACATGGTGGTTTCTCTCATTATTCACAAAGTTATCGAATTTGAGACAATTTTACTCAAAATGGTGAATTTTTACCAGATCCTCAGAATAGTTGTGTATAAAAAGTGCATATGCTTTGCATAACATACTCAACATTGAGACATATTGAACTCATTCTGACCAAAAGTGTGCTTAAAAGTTTTGATTTACATGTTCCCTGTGTCTAAGAAAATGTCAAACAAAAATAATTGGTTGACCCTTAACTTCTTTTGAGTAGTATATTTTTTATAGCAATATTGATAATCCATGTGTCGTGTATATGAATAAGCTATTATTATGCACGAATAATTATGGTGGTCTAAAACCGATATATTATAAGAAATATGCTGTGGATAATTATATAAACAGACTTCATCAAAAATCTTTCTTGATAATTTGTTACCATATGTATTACTCACAGGTGTGAAATTGAGGGATCACTGGGCTACAGAAAACATTGTTGCACTATAAATAAAATTAATATGTAATATGTTACTGTAGAGTTTAACAAGGGGAACATAAAATTTTCACAGCTGCTGTGAGGCAACCAAGGGGTGTATACAGGAATATATCCCCTTTTCACTGCTAATGCACCTAAACCAATGCCATTTACCAGGAACCCCATACAAGCTTACTTTCTTAAATTCCAAAGAATGATCAATGCCACTTAGTTATACTTAAAGATATATACTCATATTATTTTTCTATCTACCTCCTTTGTGCAAATGATAATATATTGATAACAACTATGACATGTGAAAATATTGTTTTATTATGTGCTGATAGAAAACATTTTGGCACAAAATTTAAAACCTGATTTCAAATAATAAATAACAATAATATTTATGAATTTCCAAATACTAAACACACATGTATAAAATTTACCTATGAAACATCTACAAATGTACACCATACTAAAGTATAGGTTTTTTATATAAAATATTTACAAATGTATAATTTTTGTATATATATATATATATATATATATATTTATATAAAATATCTACAAATGTACACCATTAATGTATAGTTTTGGTATTTATATACAAATGTAAGCCAGTAATAATGTAACATTTTTGTATAACAATAATTGTGCTTTTAAAATGAATGTAATAGCATGATGATTAATTGCTATGTTTATAAGGACAGGTCCATTTTGAAATATATCATGTTAGTTTGTTTTTTTTCTCATGGGAAGTTTGTAAAGCCGGTGACTAAGAGTGATGGAAAATATAAATGAAATAAGAATAGCGTAATATTCATAACAAAACAGGAGAAATTCACACCTTGCATGTTATAAAAGGCACAACAGTTTGGTTAATATCCTCAAAAAATAATCCAGAACATTGCTATAAATATTTTAGACAAAATTCAATTCTATTGGAATGTGCAGGCAGATAATCTGGAAATGACAAGCATACCCTGCATTGTAAGCCTAATAACCACAATTAGTGTTCTAACCACAAAAACATGTAACACTTAATTATTAATTCGCATGTAAAATATATTTTGCATTTCATTCTCTTAACCATATACCAGTATATTTCACACAAAACCAGTTGTTAAAATGATGTTTTGCACACACTAACAGTGTAAAACCAGCCGATAACTGAAGATGTAAAACCGGTTGTTTTCTAAAGATGGAAATTTGATTCTTTAGTAAAGATGTAAAACCAATTCTCTACTAAAGATGTAAAACCAATTCTTTATTAAAAATGTGACACTGATTCTTTGCTTATGAAGTAAACAGATTCTTTACCAAAGATGTAAAACCAATTCCTTACTAACAATGTAAAACTGATTTTTTCTGTAAAGCTGATTCTTTACTAAATCGATTCTTTACTAAAGATGTAAAACTGGTTGTTTGTAGGATCGACGTGACCTAGATCTTGTGAAAGTATTGGTTCCGCTCTCAGACTGGTCTATGTCCATGTCACTCATAGATACATGATCCACAAAATAATAATTGTTTTTATTATAATTAAATAAATTCAAATAATTCTCAGCCGAATCTAATCTCATTTCAATTTCATCAGCAATTTCGTGGAATTCTGGTCGACTTTCCGGTTTATACTGCCAGCAATCTATCATTATACGATAGCTGAAATAAAGGAAATTATAAAATAGATATCACATGACTGTTCAAATTATTATAATAATTCAAAGAAAGATATCAAGAATCTTAGAAGTTTATGAGTTTCAATCTTGAGTGTTATCCATTCTTTCATAGTATTTGACTTGGGATATTTTCAGTTCACACAACATATCCAGACTATGCAGGTCTACAATTAAAATAGTGTATACTATGCAAAGCTTAGTGTCTACAAATTAGTTTTCCTTTAATTAAGACAGAGAAAATGTCAATCACTATTTATAACAAAGTCACATGTACATGCTTTGTACAGGTGGCTCTTTCTATTTTTTAACATTGTCTGCAATATCATCCCCCATTCGACATAGAAATATTTAATTCAGAAAGTAATTCAGATTACATACATTTCTAGAGCACAGTGACGAGGATGTTCCATGTGTTCACCATCTTTTAACATCTGTAATACTTGTTGACCTGATTTACCGGGGTAGGGTCGAGATCCTTAGTTTAAGAAAGCAAAATGACACAACATTAAAAAAAGTCTATATTAATAAATATATAATATGCAAGAGCTAAATCTGCGTTTTGCACGTCTTTCTTTAGGCTGGAAATGTTATATAAACTACATTTAGACATTAATTAATTTATCCAGACCATAATGATCAGCTCTCGATGTCAATGCTAGCCTGTGATATTTGTTAGATTATGATTTGATTTGCTGCATAATTTTCCTTTACGATTTAATGATTAAATGGATAATCAAGACTATGATTTTTGTCATACTGATCGAGGCTAGGTGGAACTTTCATTCACTTAATTCATAGTGGATCAATTTGACCGAAATTTTCAGCAAATTGCTTTTACATTATCTAGTTTTAACTATTAGTGAGAACTGCCAACTCGTTATCTAATCTCCCATAATGTATCTTTAAATAAGTGGCCAATATCATTGTGTACCATTTAGTCAGTTATCATGTGAATTTTTGCAGTATTTCGACAGCACTGGGATATTAAAATGCCTTTCACAATAAAATGTAAAGTTATTCCTCACCTAAGGTAACCATCTCCCAAAATAAAACACCATATGACCACACGTCACTTTTGTTACTTGTACGATCATTGAATATAGCTTCTGGAGCCATCCATAATATAGGTAATGGTCTCTGAAAATATAACAACATACTTTTATAGATTTATAAAATTAAAATGATTTTCTCTTTAAAAACCTTGATAATAGACACAATAGACCAGTTACCAGAGATACAATGTGAACTGACTTCATTATGAAAGTTAGGATAGATTATAAAATTATGACAATCTTCTGCAAGGCAGTATTTTTGGATTCGTTGCCCACAGTCATGTAATAAATCTTTGTGTCTATTATCATAAACTGTCTCAACCTTACCTACCTTAGATCATCTACACATTCAATATTGAAATGAAATGAAATTGGGAAATCCTACTATTCTGCTCCTAAACTGGGCTAAAGAAGATGAGCATGCGCCATCCAAAGTGCTATGAGGGAAATTTTGCCTGGACAGTGGCGCTACGGCCTACTCTTATATCGAATTACAAGTGCCAAGAGATCTTTTATGTGTACCCATTGTGTACACGGGACCTCGTTTTTTCATATGATCCGAACAACTAGTCAGCTGTCCAAAATATAATAAACTTTATGGGAAACAATTGACAACATTAAAAATAACATATATCTGTACTAGAACACTACAAGAATTCAGGAATACTATTACAACATGTTATTATCATCGTACATACATACCTTTGATCTTGAGGTATAACTATAATCTTCACCAACTTTACGTGCCATACCAAAATCTGATATTTTACAACAATTTTCATTGGCTACCAGTATATTTCTAGCAGCCAAATCTCTGTGTATAATCTAAAAAGATTAATCATACATAACTACCAGTATCACAGTAAAAGACGGGCGGGGGCCGGGACACTCTTTAACTTTAAGGGTGACAAAGGTTCATGCCAAAATCAACTTCAATGTTCATCAACAAATGTGTTACTTTTCAGTGTATTTCTAATGTGTCTTTCTTATAAACCGTTGTCTTATCATTTTGCTTGTGTGGAGTGTGGTCCTCCTGTACGTACTGTTACGACTGACTAATTTCAACAATTGAGATTGTACCTGTTAATGTGTGTACACCACTGTACGAAAATGACCTACCCATCTGAGCTGAAAACAGACAACATTATTGTACTGTACCTTATTTTCGTGAAGATGTTGCATTCCTTTAGCACACTGTAGAGCAAAGTTAAAGATTTGGGTAGCTGAAAGCGGTGCTGCATTGATAGATGAATTACTCATTCTAATATTTTGAGGTCGTTTCTGTCGAATATACGTTAATAGATCACCACAAGGCATATACTCAAATAACATTGACACAATGGCTGAAAGATTAAAATAAATAACAATAATCAATAAATATGAACACATAAAAAAATTCTAAAAATGTGACAGGAAGACAGCAAGATGTCGCTTTTGTGTCATCAGGGGTAGTCAGCTTCATAAAGGGTCAACAATCCTTTATTTCCTTTAACCCTTTGAACACTGACTATACATGGGGTGTTGCACGTCCCTCCCTGGATTTACAGAACGTCATATTAATTATAACGTCAATGTAATTGGAGCTTGACACGCCCCAAGCCGCAAAACCGACATTTCGTGTATATGCGATACAACGTCAAGCCGGTTTTGCGGCATTTCTGGTTCTAAGGGTTAATATTAACAGAGAGAGAGAGAGAAATGGGGTTTAACGTCCACTCAACACAAACTAGGTCATTTCGGGACTAACATATGGTTTAATTTTATTTCAATAATTCGCTTGCGCGTAGGGGTCTTTAGCAGTGGGAGGAAACTGTAGTGCCTGGAGGAAACCCACGAGGTTGAGAAGGCACCCCTATCTCCATGCCACATACGCGCACACCATGGCTTGAAACCACAGCCGCAAGCCAGAGGTGACCGGCCAGCTAGAGGTCGAAGACCACTAGGCCATCCCAACCCCCCTAATATTAACAGAATTCAGCAAACTATAATTCTTGATAATTTGTTATACATTAAATACAGTCAATCAAATTTCTTGATAGTAAAAGCTCATGGAGTGGATTTTTCTGTATCATGTATTTTGCCTGGTAGGCTTGACTGTCCATGCATAAAGCTATGATGATCTAAATAAATGAATTTATATCAAAACAATCATATTATACTTACGCTCATAAAAATAGCCAACACATCTAACAATATGTCTGTTATAGGGTATATTCTTCACTAGATTTAACTCATGTAAAAATACACTTTTATCTTCAGCTGCTATATCATCTGAAATTATTATACATTCATAAATTATAATACACACATCTATAAACAATTGCATATATCTATGAATTATCATACAAACGTCCATAAATTATCATACAAACATCCATAAATTATCATAAATACATCCATAAATAATTCAATATACACTAAATGAAAAACTGACTTTGGCCTACCTCGTGACTGTTTAATAGCAACTGTTTCCCACAATCCTGTATCAGATACATTCCATGCTTTAGCTATAAACACCTGACCGAATCTACCTTTACCTATTTCATACTGTATTTCTACCTGCTTAGCTGTCATGTGAGGTACTACACTATCCTAAAAAAAAACAACATTTTAATCGATTACAATGGGGTTTAATTAAAGTCTCATCAACACGATATGTGTAATATGGCGGTGGATTTTGCCAGTACTTCAGCTTTTTCGCCTACTCCTTTTGGGATTCCAGATGCCAAGATCTCTTTTACATGCAAGCCAATGCGAACACCTGGATACATTTTCTTTACATTTACACTTCAATGGCATTTATCAGTAACGAATATCCTTTAGGAACCTTAGATCAAAACATAATTTTCAGCTACCAACTTACAATTTAAAAGCATTTGGAGCAACACCATATTCGAAACAGTGCACAACCCGAACAACTTTCAAATCATCAGTAAAGACTTATAAATGTTACTTGAATGGTAGATAACTGAACTGTATACATGCATACAATCTGTGTGGAATAGAGCTTTACAAATGCTCACATTATTATTATTACTCTTTTTAAAACTCAAAATTACAGTAACAAGCTAGCACCAGACTTGAAAAAACACAAAGGCTTAAGTGGCCCACATTATCATCGATAGAGGTCAGTGGCCTACCACTCGACTGCTGCAACACAATAAAATTCTATTCCAGTTTGCCTGGCATGGAATAATCATGAAATAAATATTTTTAATGCTTAATTGAATAGAAGTGTTATTGGGTGGAAGGATTTCATAGCGTGTTTAATTAAATGAATTGCCCTTCTCCTCGAGTAAATGGAAAAACTAAAGATATTTACCGTACTTGTTGGAGAATTTGAGGTTTCGTGAGCATACTGAGATAATGGCTGAAAAATAAATTAAAATTGGATCAGGGTCGGTATCAATTAAAAGATAATTATGATAACGTTAATAAAAATATTAATTTTTTTCTCTGCATCTAGTGGGTTAAAGCAGACGGACACAAGTCTTAAGTAAACCTTGCTGTTGCAGGCTAGTCAGGTTATACTCCATTTCATTTCTGCTTATGCAAGTTTTAATCCTGTCTACAGATTAGGTCATCAGTCATGTTATGCTTTTAACAATATTTGCAATTATTACTGGTACTTTTTTTTATAAACAATATTTTACTTAATTCTAGGATTGGGAAAGGGGCAAATCCTATAATCCCCACCCCCCCCCTCCTAAATTTTTACAATTTAATGAAATAAGACAAAACAAATATGTACCCTATTTACAATACATATAATACATAAATATAACTATGTTCCATCAATCAATCAATGGTATACTAACCATCTTTGGTCTATGTCTTCTTTTCTTTAATATAAAGATAATAACAAGAATTCCTATAATGACAACAATAGCCATAACAACACCAACAATAGCAAATACAGTCATATTATCAACAGCAGGTTCTGCTTGTGGTACATCAACTAAAAATTTAAAAGAAATACCTGAATGAATAATTATAATACAACAAGTTTGCATGCTTAAAATAGAGCAATACCAAACCACGAATATTTGCCAACAAGTGGCTTTTGAATGGTGGCTCTCACATTTTTCATTGTCTGGAGCGAAAATAAGTTAATAACTGATCAGCAAGTCTAAATTTCGATACATACAAGAAAAGTGTTTCATCCGATAACACTCAAGATTCTCTTCTAAATATAGAATCTTACTAATTAACTAAGTTATGTGCTGTTTTAGCCATAACCCTAATTTTGTTAATGTTAGACTACTGAAATGATATGGAGTTTAACGTTCTACTGTTATGCTCCGAACTGAGCTAATGAAGACGGACATATGTCATGCAGTGTGCTATGAGGAAATTTTGCCTGGACAGCAGCACTACAGCCAACTGTCAATCAAGGGATATTTTACAATCAAGCAAATGTGGGACCCTGGTTTTCATCCCATTTTAACGACTAGACAGCTGTCCTTCGTCTTGCATCACTGACAAGGAGGAACCACACCGGAAAATCTGATTGAACTTTCTCAACCAATGCAGGGATCGAACAGCATCTTACCCACATAGCAACCGTGACACCATCGAAACAAACCAATCAGTTTTGAAGGTAAGTCATCAGGAAGTTGAACCAACCAGCAGTCATTGCAATCATTCATGAATTTAAAAGGAAAAAGTAAATCTTACGTATACAAACATCTGTTTCATCATTAAGTATATATCCTGTAGAACAACCACATTTATAGGACGGTTCTGTATTAATACATACTGGTTTGTCTTGCTGACAATTGTACGTGTTATGAATACATTCATCCACATCTAAAAAAAATAATACCATCTGTGCAAAAAAAATGTTTTTTAAGAATATGTTAGTTTTAAAAGTTTGATAGACATCTTCCATGGGTCAGTTTGGGTTATATGTAGTGTGAGGAGTGGAATATTCTGAGCTGAAATTTTAAGACGAGGTTTATCAGGGCGGATCCAGGAATTTTTGCAGGAGGGGGGTTGCCAGGTTTCGGCTACGGAAATCCGCCCTCTGGCTCCGCCCATGTTTATACATCATTCCTCTATATTTTGCCATTAAATTTTTTTATGTATTATAAAATTTCTGAGATTCCTTTAAACTCGAGATGGTGTTCAATGTCCCACTGTTCTGTTCTGGGCTAATGGAGACAGGCATACACCATGCAGTGTGCAAATTTTTACCATGACAGCATTGCTGCGGCCTCCTCTTATTTCAAATTCCAAAGGATCATAACATGCATGCCAATGTGTACACTAAACCTCGATTATTTTAAATCCCATCTGAACAACTAGACAGCTGTCAGAATGATAGTTCTGATTACCAGAATATTATAAGACATGTTCTTACCTATACAACTACCATCAGCTCGTTCCATATAACCATTAAAACATCTACAACCATGATCTAACGAACATGTCTGTAGATTATTACATTTATATTGTTCTCTACAAGCTATACTTCTATTCTGAACTGTAATATAAAGTATATAAATCTTTTATATAACATATATACACCATTACATCTGATGAGAGAGAGAAATGGGGTTTAACGTCCACTCGACACAGTCAAAGTCATTTCGGGACTAACATATGGTTTAATTTTATTTCAATAATTCGCTTGTGTGTAGGTGTCTTTAGCAGTGGGGGGAAACCGGAGGAAACCTACATGGTTGAGAAGGCGCCCCTATCTCCATACCACATACGTTCACATCAGGGATCAAAACCACAGTCGCAAGCCAGAGGTGACCAGCCAGTTAGAGGTCGAAGCGCGGCACTCTAGACCACTAAGCCATCCCAACCCCCCTATAACATCTAGTATAAAATATACACATCATTACATATTTCTGGTCAGAAAATTGAACGGCGATATTCAGTAACTAGACTAAAGGAGACATTCTTTAGAGATCTTTTAATATGTGGGTCAATGTTGTATTAAGTTAAATTAGTCCAAAAGTACATTTTTAAACCATATTTAATTTCAGTTCATTATTCTATGAATCTGTTTTTTATATTACATTACTTGTGGTAAATAACTTTGTTATATTACATTTGAGGTTTATCAATTTGTTTGTTACATTACATTTCTTCACGTTTATTCTTTCACATTACATTACTTCAGGTCTATAAATTTGTTTGTTACATTACATTACTTGAAGTCTATAAATGTGTGATTATGTTACATTACATATTACAAAGACACCTGCCTGAACCCTTGAGACCCAGACACAAACCAAAGTAGCAAAACAAATTGATACTTACTTCCAGCCACTATTTCAAATTCGGCCTTGCCAAATTTGTTAATTGCTTCACATACATACGAGCCGACATTTTCTGTATTGAATTTGAAGATTTTCAGGTAAAAATGGGCTATGGATTCTTTACTGTTGGTCCTGTCTGTAATTCTATATCTACAAAAAAAAAATAGGTTTCATTGAACCATAGCCATCCGATTAGTCAATTATGAACAGTTTTGTATGATAGGGGTTTGTGAGGAAACCATTGGCGAAAAAGAATTTTATTAAGCTACATCGCATTAATCAGTTGATGTTTTTACAATAATTAAGGATCGAGGGATGGTGACTAAACTATAGACAAACTTGCCATCTTTTCACTAGAGTGAGTTATCAAATACATACTGACAATGAACCCAGTGATTTCAAACCCTGTCCTTAATGGATTAAATGATTTCCCCAAAAAGGCTTTACATGATACAAGGGGTTCTTACTTTTCTTGCATTGTAGATGTATAACACTAAATTAATCTCTCTCAAGGCACAAGGAACGCTGACTGCTTTTGTTTATAAAAGCTGCCGTGGGTACTTAATGGATTTCACTTGTATGTATGATAATAAGGCAAAATTTTCATTCCAATTTCGCATTCAACATTTGTGTTGGAATACTTTTTCTCTGAATATGTGCCCACCATTATTCCTCAATTCAACCTTGTCTAGACCTTTTTCTAGAAAGTACATTCTAGGGGCTATATTCAAAGCAAACTTCAACCAAAATCTTCTAAGAATCATTGGACAAGAGCTAAACTTTATTCTAGAATTTCAAGTATCAATCAATGAAGAGGCTTCATCTTTAAAACAGTTTAGGCTAAGTTTCTGTAATTAAGAAGGCCCCTAATGTGAAATTCTGCTCTTATTACAAAATTATCGATAGATATGAAACAATAATTGTATGTAAACATTTCAACATAGGAATGCTAATCGAATCAATAATAGTTGTTTATGAATGTACCTTCTGTCTGTTGACACTCAAATCGCGATGAAAATCAATATCATTTTACTACGGTTGCTTACGATCTCGTTATGGCAAATTTTGTTGACCAGACCGGTCGGTCGTGATTCCTTCCCTTGCCTCGGAATCAACCACTATTTTGACGGAAGATATTCTCTCGGCTAAAAAATCTTTTTTCTCCCAGCTACGAGAGATACGTAGAATCAAACTGATCCAGAGCCGATCGTGTCGATAAGAAGCCTCTTATTTGACATTGACAAATAACCGAAGGTGAATAGGCCTACTCGTCCAGTTAACACAACGGACAATCTCACATCGGTCCACAAAATAGATAGACACATACTAGTCGCCTCCTACTTCCGATTTCCAAGGCATTTTAGTCAACCCTGACACTCACACAAATAAACTATTTGGTACTGTTCCGTACCTCATCATATTAAACCCCTCGGGCGCCATGTTGAATCACACAGTATTTAACGTTCTAAAACCTAACTTCCGGTACTTCATGGAATCAACGGCAAATCTAAACTTGGGCACTCCAACCATTTTTATTTTTGTTTTACAATGCCCTACCCCTGAGTGTTCCAACTTTGGATTTACATTTAGCCTTTTGCCCCTCTCACGGGTGTTACATCAACACCCTTGTCTATATACTATCCCTTCATTGTTATGACAAGTAACAATGTTACAAACCAACCCAAGGCATCCTAGTTAGCAAAATTATGGACACTAGCACTTCAATCTATACGATCAGTACAACCCCGGTAAGCGAGCTAGCGACCCCGGTAACAAATTTGGCACCCCGCCATTTTGTCAAACCTCTGTACAAACCCCGGTAAGCGAGCTGCCGACCCCGGTAAAATATTCACAAACCCCGCCAAGGGGTTAACCCCGGTAACCCCGCCAATTAGTAACCATAGAAACCCCACCGGGGTTTCGGAATAGTATAAATAAAAACGCCCAACACGTGAGTCCTATCAGTCCAGTCTGATGAGTTCAATACGAACGAAACTAGTCACTGACATTCGGGATAACCAGGTCTTCATAGCCACTATTATCTCTTCTTTTATCTCACTCTCTGCTTACGATCTCGTTATGGCAAATTTTGTTGACCAGACCGGTCGGTCGTGATTCCTTCCCTTGCCTCGGAATCAACCACTATTTTGACGGAAGATATTCTCTCGGCTAAAAAATCTTTTTTCTCCCAGCTACGAGAGATACGTAGAATCAAACTGATCCAGAGCCGATCGTGTCGATAAGAAGCCTCTTATTTGACATTGACAAATAACCGAAGGTGAATAGGCCTACTCGTCCAGTTAACACAACGGACAATCTCACATCGGTCCACAAAATAGATAGACACATACTAGTCGCCTCCTACTTCCGATTTCCAAGGCATTTTAGTCAACCCTGACACTCACACAAATAAACTATTTGGTACTGTTCCGTACCTCATCATATTAAACCCCTCGGGCGCCATGTTGAATCACACAGTATTTAACGTTCTAAAACCTAACTTCCGGTACTTCATGGAATCAACGGCAAATCTAAACTTGGGCACTCCAACCATTTTTATTTTTGTTTTACAATGCCCTACCCCTGAGTGTTCCAACTTTGGATTTACATTTAGCCTTTTGCCCCTCTCACGGGTGTTACATCAACACCCTTGTCTATATACTATCCCTTCATTGTTATGACAAGTAACAATGTTACAAACCAACCCAAGGCATCCTAGTTAGCAAAATTATGGACACTAGCACTTCAATCTATACGATCAGTACAACCCCGGTAAGCGAGCTAGCGACCCCGGTAACAAATTTGGCACCCCGCCATTTTGTCAAACCTCTGTACAAACCCCGGTAAGCGAGCTGCCGACCCCGGTAAAATATTCACAAACCCCGCCAAGGGGTTAACCCCGGTAACCCCGCCAATTAGTAACCATAGAAACCCCACCGGGGTTTCGGAATAGTATAAATAAAAACGCCCAACACGTGAGTCCTATCAGTCCAGTCTGATGAGTTCAATACGAACGAAACTAGTCACTGACATTCGGGATAACCAGGTCTTCATAGCCACTATTATCTCTTCTTTTATCTCACTCTCTGCTTACGATCTCGTTATGGCAAATTTTGTTGACCAGACCGGTCGGTCGTGATTCCTTCCCTTGCCTCGGAATCAACCACTATTTTGACGGAAGATATTCTCTCGGCTAAAAAATCTTTTTTCTCCCAGCTACGAGAGATACGTAGAATCAAACTGATCCAGAGCCGATCGTGTCGATAAGAAGCCTCTTATTTGACATTGACAAATAACCGAAGGTGAATAGGCCTACTCGTCCAGTTAACACAACGGACAATCTCACATCGGTCCACAAAATAGATAGACACATACTAGTCGCCTCCTACTTCCGATTTCCAAGGCATTTTAGTCAACCCTGACACTCACACAAATAAACTATTTGGTACTGTTCCGTACCTCATCATATTAAACCCCTCGGGCGCCATGTTGAATCACACAGTATTTAACGTTCTAAAACCTAACTTCCGGTACTTCATGGAATCAACGGCAAATCTAAACTTGGGCACTCCAACCATTTTTATTTTTGTTTTACAATGCCCTACCCCTGAGTGTTCCAACTTTGGATTTACATTTAGCCTTTTGCCCCTCTCACGGGTGTTACATCAACACCCTTGTCTATATACTATCCCTTCATTGTTATGACAAGTAACAATGTTACAAACCAACCCAAGGCATCCTAGTTAGCAAAATTATGGACACTAGCACTTCAATCTATACGATCAGTACAACCCCGGTAAGCGAGCTAGCGACCCCGGTAACAAATTTGGCACCCCGCCATTTTGTCAAACCTCTGTACAAACCCCGGTAAGCGAGCTGCCGACCCCGGTAAAATATTCACAAACCCCGCCAAGGGGTTAACCCCGGTAACCCCGCCAATTAGTAACCATAGAAACCCCACCGGGGTTTCGGAATAGTATAAATAAAAACGCCCAACACGTGAGTCCTATCAGTCCAGTCTGATGAGTTCAATACGAACGAAACTAGTCACTGACATTCGGGATAACCAGGTCTTCATAGCCACTATTATCTCTTCTTTTATCTCACTCTCTGCTTACGATCTCGTTATGGCAAATTTTGTTGACCAGACCGGTCGGTCGTGATTCCTTCCCTTGCCTCGGAATCAACCACTATTTTGACGGAAGATATTCTCTCGGCTAAAAAATCTTTTTTCTCCCAGCTACGAGAGATACGTAGAATCAAACTGATCCAGAGCCGATCGTGTCGATAAGAAGCCTCTTATTTGACATTGACAAATAACCGAAGGTGAATAGGCCTACTCGTCCAGTTAACACAACGGACAATCTCACATCGGTCCACAAAATAGATAGACACATACTAGTCGCCTCCTACTTCCGATTTCCAAGGCATTTTAGTCAACCCTGACACTCACACAAATAAACTATTTGGTACTGTTCCGTACCTCATCATATTAAACCCCTCGGGCGCCATGTTGAATCACACAGTATTTAACGTTCTAAAACCTAACTTCCGGTACTTCATGGAATCAACGGCAAATCTAAACTTGGGCACTCCAACCATTTTTATTTTTGTTCTATTATTACTTTGTATTAACAATAAGAAAGATAATGTTAAAATCAATTACTCTAATTATCTCACTGAATGAAGACATTAGCTTGAGTTCCTTGTAAAAACGTCTAATTTTTTATAATGATTTATGTACCAAAAAAAAGATAGTGTTTCCAACGAAACAATTGGGTAAAATAAATTAAGACAAGGTATACAATCTCGACAGCTTTTGCAAATTAATCTCTGTTGTACACATTCACAAAAATTGTCGACTGAGGATCCAACAAACATTAAATGAAATGAAATGAAGTTTAACATCCTATGCTTCTGCACCTAACCTGGGCTAATGGAAGATGGGCATACGACATACAGTGTGCTATGAGGGAAATTTTTGCCCGGACAGTGGCGCCATGGCCTACTCTTGCATCGAATTTCAACTGCCAAGGGATCTTTTACATGCATGCCAAGGTGTACACGGGACCTCCGTTTTTCGTCCTATCTGAATGACTAGACAGGTGTCCTTGCCAGGCCCTCCGCTCTGCATCACTGAAAAGGTGAATCGAGATGAACTTTCTCGGTCAACGCAGGGATTGAACACCCGACCTCCAGGCTAACAAGCCAGCGCCTTACCCACTTAGCCACGTGCTCCACTCCAACAAACATGTAAGGGATATTGTTATAAATGGCTTAGTGACACTATGTAAAGTTATTGAGTAACTCAAAGAGTCAGACAGAGTTAAATCATTTTACTTAAATTGAAAATTGTGAAATTTGATGGCGATTACTTACTTATTTATATCATTCCTTAGTTCCACACTATCTCGGTACCATTTATAAGACACTGGTATTGGCCAAGATTGTATTCTACAGTCTAATAAGAGATCAACCCCTGGTGGACCATATAGTTGATTAAAATCATTAGTTATTCGTGGTGGACCTTGAAAGAAAAAGTTAATAAACTTTGATCAGATTAATCCTTATATAAAATATGATTTTAAACCTTACTTTTCTGCTCCAACCCAGCTAATAAAAATGATCATTAACCCTTTGAACACTGACTATACATTGGTTGTTGCACGTCCCTCCCTGGATTTACAGGACGTCATATTAATTATGACTTCAACGTAATTGGAGCTTGACACGATCCAAGCCGCAAAACCGACATTTCGGGTATATGCGATACAACGGCAAGTCGGTTTTGCAGCATTTCGGGTTCTAAGGGTTAAGAAATTTTCCCAGGTTAAAGTTAACTTTTAATAACTGTCAGGGGATCTTTATTGTGCTGTCAATGGTATACAGATGACTATTGGTTTTCCTTCCTGTTACACGACTGGATATTTTTTCCCTGCTCGACCCTCTGGCTTTGCACAACTGAAACCGGGATAGAAAATCCTTTAGAACTCTGTCCAGCCAACATCTGGATCGAACCCTGGACATGGCTAGTGAGCTAGTGCCATACTCGATGACCCACCATGGACTATCCGTACCTTATATTATTAATTATTAGACAGATTATGAAATATCATGGGAGTTACTGTTGACAATGGCTATTGAAAGCTAATTATTATGATCAGATCCCATTGTGGCTGAATGACTTCCATGTTTATTATATTAAGACACAAACTTGTTTATAATATATTGATAATATACAGTAAGCATAGTTTCATAAGTAACGCCACTTTTAATCAAGAGTTGCTCAACCTTATCAATAACTTCTTAATAGACATATAATCAAAATACCTCTTGATAATCTACGTATTCAAAGGATCACTACTTAAAAGACTTTTCAAATCAATAAGTCTTTAGTTGAGTTTTAAAAGTAGCAATAGCAGAAACATTATGATTTGAACTGGTAGTTTATTCCATAACAACAGTGCTTGTACATAAAGAAATGAAATGAAATGGGGTTTAACATCCAACTGTTCTGCTCCTAAACAGGGGTAATGAAGACGGGCATACGCCATACAGTAGGCGATGAGGGAAATTTTGCCTGCATGCCAATGTGTACACAGAACCTCAGGTTTTCGTTCCATCCACACGACTAGACAACTGTCCTTGTCAGAACCTCCATCCTGCTTCATTGACATGGGGAAACCATGCAGGAGTGGGTACATAACCATATGATGATAAATTACAAGAATACTGTGTAAGTAATGGTGTATTGGTAGAAGGTCACAGATTTTTTGTGGATTACGACAGACCTTGTGACTTACATATGACCGTTCGGCTACCCACCTCCCATGACAAGTAACAACAGTATTTCACATTTCATTCTACAGCTAGTGTAAAAAAAAACATAAAACACCCTTGTGATAGAGAGCACTACATTTGAACATTCGGCTACCCCCCCCCCTCCCAATGACAAATAACAATATTTTATATCTCTTTCTATATGCAATGGTAGCAAGTGTAAAACCATAAAACACCCTTCTTGATTCCAGGCTTAAAAAGTCAGCAACAATTGACATGGAAATGGCGAAAGGAAAGAATTGCTATAAACAGAAAGAATTATTAGTCTTAGTCCAAATGGCATTTACCTTCCACAGTAACCTCAACTGTAGTTTTAAATGTTTTATTGTTGTCAACAACTGTTAATATATATTGTCCACCATCTTCTATATCTACACTATTTACAGTTAGGGTAACACCATTATTGACTGTCGATATTTGTACATTGTATTTACCAGATGCACTTGGAATAAAAATTTTACGTGGGTTCTTTCCAGTTTCTTGTATGGACCATGTCACCTGGAATGGAAGAATACTATACTTTTATTTTATCCAAAAGTGCCCAAGAATGACTCTAAAACAATCTTTAGGGTAAACTGTTTTCCATTAAAATTATAATATCACTTACACTAAATAGTGTATTCTTCTAATATCTTAAAATGTCACAAATTACTAATGTTTGTCTCAAAATATCTCAAGTATAATTATTGTCATATCAAGAAATTACATCCCACACCATACCATTTCATTCCTATAAGTAAATCTTTAATTTCTGATACCAAAAAAATAAAACACCACTGTGTGTCAGCAAGTGTGTGTTGTTCTGGTTCTCTTAGCATAGGTATATCTATCATGATATCCTTTTCAACAGACAGAAATCAAATTTTGGTTTTGTCAAATGACTCATATTTCAAACATACGGAACAATATTATATCATTATTGGTAATAGAAAATGACACAACTGAAATACAGAGTTCAACAGGGATCATTATTAGGTCCAATTCTTTTCAGCCTCTACACATTTTCTCTTAGAACAATAATTAATTGTAAAGAAATATGGTTTGTCATTTCACTGAAACGTAGATGACTCAAGATTAGGCTGCTACAAGTATTATATAGAATTTGATCAGGATTCATGAAAGCAAAGTTATAACTGAGAGAATTCAATTTATTCAATCATTTGGAGGTTACAAGGGTCCAGGGTCTATAAATATTTCCATATGTAAGGGCAGAAATAAAAATATTACTTACTGAAATTTGATCTGTTATATTAAGATTGCGTATTACACAGTTTATTGAAAAAGAATGATCTAATTCTACTGATATGGCTGGCTCTGAACAAACCACAGATTGACTGTACACATGATGATAATTTACACATAACAGCCAATATACACATAATCCTGAAAAAATGAAACAAATATGGTCAGAGTTTTACAATGCATACAAATATAGAAAGAATTTTCTGAATACCAATATGTAAGTGTAAACATAGACCAAAGACTGCAACCCTGCAGGGTGAGATAAAATAGGGTACTAAATGGACTGCAGGGGCCCTAATATTAAAGCTGTTACGAAATTTGTTATAAAATACATGATGATTTTGCTTATTATGTATTATCATGTTTGTTTCAAATAAATCTATCTATCATACTGTCATACAATTTGAATTTGTGTGTGATGGAAAATGATCAGAATGTGCTCCCTTTTCATTGTTGATGCAAGCCCCCGCCCCATACAAACTCAATCCGACTATGCTACAAAAAACTATAATAATAATACTCAGCAAATCAGTTCCCATTTCGCACCAGTGGTTACGACCTAGATCTACATGTAGGACACAATTCTTTGAAATAATTATTGGTATCAGTACTGTTTGACCTTTGGAATATGAGTTTTATTCTTCTTGATCTTAGTGTATCGTATCGAGCAAAATGATTTTTTTTTAAAAAATAAAAGTAAAACAACAACCATGTAATTCAACTTTTAAACTGAACAGATAATTATGTAAGCTACAGAAAACAAATCCTTAATCCATGCTTTATTTCTCAATTTTTGATTGACAGTGGTCTGTCTGGACGTCATGAAAGTCAAATCCTATATTTATGAGATGTTCAGGGAAAGGAACACCAATACGGAAGATAGACATATAGAATCCAAATTCAATCCCGCAATTCCCAACAGCCTACAAAAGCTACCAATGTGTTATTTCCGGAGAGAAGATTACAAAAATATGCCCACAAACAAACTGTGCATAGCCGATGTTTTTGTACAAAAACAACTTGATAGTCGCAATTTCATAAAGAGTAGGGAGAAATGCCACTGTCCGGGCAAAATTACTCTAAGTGTATCTTTATTAGCTGGATTGATACATAAAAGCAGGACACTTCAATCCTATTTCAATTCATTTTTGTAAAACAAGCACCGTGAGAGAATAATTGTAGCAATACCAATCCTACGCCTTTACAATTTATGCATTCAAATTTAAGCCCGAAGCTGCTATTGTATATAATCTGTTATATAATACAAATACATTATGGGCGGAATAAATTAGGTAAAATGAATTTTTAGTGAATTCATCTGTGCAGCAAATTTAATTCAAATACAATGTACGCCTCAATGTTTAACCTAAAGTCATTTCGGAAAGTCTATAAAGGGCCATAATTCAGGAAAACAAAACTGGTAGGAATTCCAGGAACTTAGTCTGTTATTCTGCTATTTACATCAGTGTACCATCTTTTAATCAAGTACCCCAAAGTTTAACATAAAAACAATTCCGGAAAACAGAATGTACATATTAAAAAATTTTTGGAACCCTGAAATTGACAAAATGTTCTTAAAATATGAAAGTATGTAAAGTGTAATTTTTAATCAATTATGTTCAGTGAAATATGTTCAAATTGAACGATAGTCGTTTACGCCTGCCTGACCCAATCTGTGTGTTATTTTGCAGATGGGGTGGGGATTATTATTTTTTTCTCGTTTGGGAATCAGCCTTTACTAATTACTCTTAGATTGTGTTGTAGAATAAGACTTTATTTGTTCATTACATAATGGCACCCGAAACCATAGGTACACGACTCGTGTACTGATTATAAAATGTTAATTATGTATTAAATTTTGAAAATTATGATCCTATAGTTTCACCGCAAGATAAATACTGTACATCAATATTGATTTGAAATTGATCAATATTGAATTATAATTCGTGTTTTTATTTTCAAATGGCAAATATTGAGTTAGATATTGTAGATCTCTTACAGTATACAAAATTACCAAAAAAATATCCCTAGCTGTTAATGAAAAATAAAGCCCGTAAACGATTTGACAGACAAAACCTATATGTAGACACCTCCTGGCTCTTCAGATTAATAACATAAACGCTGTGTGTGTTTATTAATGCTATAGATTTTAAAGTCACAAAGGAATCTGTATGTGTTTACTGGGATGACAGTGCGGAGTGAGTCGAGAGTTTTTTTTACAGGATTTATCTGCTATGTCCATTTGAAAATTGAGGGTGGTTATGTGATAAGATAACTGAATTTCATGTGCTATCACTCAGACTGAAAGGGTTTATGCGTTTATATATTACCATGTAAATATCTATGTATATGTCGTATTCTCTTTATTTATGTATTATAATATTTATACCCCTACATTATGTTTTTATTACATGCCCTGCTGTCCCCAATGAATGTTTTGGTAAAGTACAATTTTATCTATGTACATGTAGAGCTATTAGTTTATTACGGATTCAAACGTTCGTAAACTCCAGATTAAGTCCATCGTCGGCGATATCTTTTGATTGGGAAACGGTTCATTTTTAGTGGTCATGGTATCAAAACATACCCGCTTTATTAATAAGACCGTCGTCCGTCTGCTATTAATTTTCGATGACGAAAACAAAAATCGTAGAAAATGTGAATCAAAAATAATTCAAGTTGTATTTTTAATTTTAGCCTAACTTCGGAAGCCGAAAGTATAACCTACTGCATGAGAATAAATATAATGTATTCGTCGCATGAAGTATAATTAATGCAGTCTGCATGTATATGTCACATTTTTGTCGATATGTACTACTTCCTTTATCTTAGCCGCGAAGACATATACCACGCCTAAGTCACCGATCTCCTAAATCCTCCACTGTCCTTTCATTCAATTTGAATCTCATAAATTATATTCAATTATCCGACATCAAAGATACAAGTTCAGAGATTATAAGGTCACCTACGTAATTTGTAATTGCATACTTTTTCCATTGTCAAAAATATCTAGTTTAACGAGATCTGAATAAGATCACACCCACTTTTTAAATAGTAGTGTCTCTGTATATAGAATACAGAACAGCTTAATAACATTCAACCCACCCATTTGTGTACATAAGAAACCAGCCAAGCGAGTTTTCTAGACACATGGCCCCTTTTCACCGACTTTATTTCTAATGCGATGACTGTCGACAGTCGACAACGACAAACGGCTAAAATATATCAATGAATTTGTATGAATTATAACTCACCTAAATATCGGAAAATGTCCATAATTGAAGATTGCAGCCTTCCAAACTAAATTTTATGCCCAACCCGAACTCATGTATGTACAGTTATTGAAACGATCAATCACTGAAATGCAGGTATATGTATTAATTCACAAATGCATCCATCATATACCCGTTATTATGCGATCCAGTGTCGTTATTTAGACAATATATTTCTGCATATTATGATCGCATGATGTTGTCAAGGTTCTGGTTGTAAATAACACCTATAATATAGCAGACGATAACTGTGGAACTGTCCATTAAAAGTTCCTACCGATGAATCAATACGGTCTGTTTTATAGCATGACTTTACTTGACGACTCAGGTAATCCTGTACGGGCGTACACACACACACACAAACGGGCCAAGACGTCGGCCTGTATAAAGAAAGAAGAGTCACGCGTGAAGTATTCTGTACATCTATTGTGTAGGAATATAAAGTCTACACATACAGATACCATTGAATAAATAAGGAAGAGCTATGTCGACAAAGGTGTTCTGTATAATAATATTGGGGAGTGGACTGGAAAACAATTCTACAGTCCATTAAATTAATCAAATCCATTCATATCTCCGATCAGTGATAAAAAGGTTGGTCTACCGTTGACAAAGGTTTTTTTTTTAAGCGTTGTTCATATAGATTCTGATGATAATCAAGGGGTTCTTTGATTACTTGATTAGAACGAATCACTGATAGAAACTGAGAAAGGCGGCATTGTTCTTTCCTCAATAATTAATTGAAAGCGACATACATGCAATTACGGGGGAGAACATCTGATCAATTATACCGATTTTTATTAAATATTGATGACAAAAGCCAACAAAAATCAAGTCCATATTAACTATTTTCTATTTTTTAATCACTTGTACTGTTTTTGATTGTCATGTTCGAAAGCCCCCAGTTCCTCGAAGACTGAGATGGACAATCTACAGTTCTCCCGTGAGAGCAATATTACCCTTCGAACACTGTGTCTGCGTCAATTATATTGATTTCGTTTAATTAAAGCAATTTTAAGATATTCTATTATACGTGTAACCAGTCAGCACCACCTTAACTTGTCTATATTATTGTGAAATATTTTGAATTATAATGCAAATTTTGTATCGAGATGAAGCTTTGAACTAAGCAGCATATTTACTTTGAAACAGATCACAGAATTTCCTCTTTGGGTTTGCACAGAGATATAGGGAATATTAAATTACTTTGGGGTATAAATGGGGGTTTTCTGGTGAATTTCA
The DNA here is from genome assembly GCA_036850965.1 of Patella caerulea. Taxonomy (NCBI): domain Eukaryota; kingdom Metazoa; phylum Mollusca; class Gastropoda; family Patellidae; genus Patella; species Patella caerulea. Next base: position 25,091,931 of record JAZGQO010000011.1, read on the forward strand.
TCAATAGAGGGAAGATATTTATCTCCATTTGATAATTAAATTTGATAATGTATTACCCTAGAAATCAGATCAAACCTGAATTAAAACGTATTTTGATAAGCATATCTTATAAACGTTCTTATTATTATTCAAGACATTAGCACATTCGATCTATTGGATGTTCAAAATGTTACTAAAATTAATCGATATGTTTTAGTTTTTAGCCATACCGAGGTTTTTTACTCGTATAAAAACGCGAAAAAGATATTTTTTCTGGACATAATAATAGTTATTTTATGCACACAATACAACCCTGTGCTGTACAGGTCGCACATATTTTGAAGTCGCTGCGCTCGGCAATATCTCTTGTCGGAAAATGTAAGAATCGATATTGCTTTCCCCCCCTCCCCGGGCCAGTTGTTTGCTAACACAAATATATAGTTTATTAAATTTATTAAACACCTTATAATAGAATGTAGATCTGAGATACGCACAGGCCGTACAACCGATATTAACTACAATTCGCCTGTTTGGTCTTAATCTGTTTCCATCCATGGGCTCCATTCACACACACCTCCTGCTACTGAATGAATCAGGGTTTCTAGGGGTTCTCCAATAAATTCTCGGGGGACTTAATCCTCCCCACCACTTGCAAAAGCTGTTGCAGCCTTTGTCTATCTCGCATTTAAGGATAGAATTGGATAATTCCACAGATATAGTCTTTTTTTTCGATCACATTGACTTTAAATTTTACGCCCTAAGGGATTAAGTTAATATCCGATTGACTTTAAATTTCTGCATTGTGATTCAGATCATGTGAAGAAGAACCCTATTGATTTTAAATGATTTCAGATAGTTGCTGTCAGAGTAATGACCTTTGATTACTAGAAATATCTGTGGACACTCTTGAGGCTGAAGTTAATATCCGATTGACTTCCAACTTTTGCACAGTGCTAAAATGTCATGTGAAAAACTCTAGTTATTTTCAATGTTTTCCATTAACTATTAATAGACATATCGCCCTTGATTACTTTGAAATCTCTTGTGACGCGCTAGATTTATCCTTATATAATGTGTAAATATTTACATGCTATGTTGTTTTTGTTTTTAATTTCAATTATTAGCCTTTGTCATAAATGATGTTCATGCTTTCTCTTCTTCTTAAAATGTTTTGTGGATATTTGCATGCTGCCTCTTATGAGGTGTTTAGATACAATAAAATCTATCTTATCTTATACCCCAAAACTACACCTCCCATACTCGTCTTTGATATCAATTTAAGTTACAGTGTTGTTCCCCACAAATTGAATGTGGGCATATAAATATACTATTCAAAAAAAGTAGGGGATATTTGATTTTGGGGGCATAATACTAAAATATGCAAATGACTACGAAAAAAGTCACTATAGAACCTAACAGAAGAAACATTTCTAGTTACATGTGACGCCCAAACGCACCAATAGCTACCGCATGGAATGCAGGTGATGCTTGGGATCATCATGGGGGTCCAACCCAAGATTTGCACGACTCTGACTTTGAATGTTACAGTCATTGTGGCATTGAATTCCAGGGTGGAAACATCAGTTTAATTGTTTTAGTGACCAGAAAACAAATTTTGATATGCGTCGGCTTACCCAAAATGAAAGGTTACGTACCCTTGGCATGCTACAGATCGGCACAACACAATGGTCCAGATACCGTGATACACAATCTGTACAGGACAGACCACGTTCAGGTCGACCAAGGGCGACAACTCAAGCCCAGGATCGATTTATCCGTACCTTGGCCTTGAGAAATCGTGTCATCACAGCAAATCAGATCAGCGCTCGTCTTCAAACAGACACTGGTGTGAGAGTGAGTGCCCAGACGATTCGGAATAGACTGCATAGGGGTCACCTTCGCGCCCGACGTCCTCGCGTGATCACTTGTTTGAGAGATCATCACATTCAGGCAAGACGTCGTTGGTGTAGGGATCGTCAACACTGGGATAATCGACGCTGGAGCAATGTGATGTTTTCAGATGAGTCAAGGTTCACTGTTGACTTTTTGGATAGACGTAGGAGGGTGTGGCGTCGTCGAAACGAGCGCTTCCAAGACGTTAACGTCACCAGACATGGTCGATTTGGGGGTGGTTCTGTTATGGTGTGGGAGGCATCACTGTTGCTGGAAGAACGGCTTTACATGTTGTTGCAGGGCGTGTTACAGGCCAGTACCACCGGGACAACATCTTGGCAGTCCATGTTGTGCCGTTCGCACGACGTCATGGCCGCCGTTTCATCTTCCAGGATGACAACGCAAGATGTCACAGGGCCAGGATCGTTACAGGTTACCTCCAACAACAGAACATCACCACATTACCTTGGCCAGCACTGAGTCCCGACCTCTCCCCCATCGAGCATGTCTGGGACATGCTTGGACAGAGGTTACGTCAACGTCAACAACGTCCTTCCAATGTCCAAGAACTTGCTGCTGCGTTGCAACAGGAATGGGACAATCTGGACCAAAATGACCTTAGACGTCTCATTAGGAGTATGCCACGTCGGATCAATGCTTGTTTGGCAAACAGAGGAGGATTTACCCGTTACTGAATTTGTTGTGATGCTGTGGTAACTTTGCTGTTTGACCCCCGGGTATCATTTTACCCTTATAATGGTCAGTCTGTGCCTTACTTAGTCTAACGATCATTTGGAATAAATCGATGAATGTGAACTTCATTTCATTTTGTCATTTGTTTCTTCGTCAGTTTCATTAGGTGACTTTAATAACACTTAAAAATCAAATATCCCTACTTTTTTTGAATAGTATATAAACTATGAATATGAACCGCCTCTGTGCTAAACCTAAAATCGTAAACGTACAGATGATACGGCCGGGGTCTATACTAATAGCATGCCACAGAAAGAAGACGCTGTCAACACAATTAATGTAAAGTCAGAATCAGTGGCGGATTGGGCGATGGGCCGATCGCCCGAAGGGTCGGTCGGACAAAAAATGAAAAAAAAAATTTGCTGAACTTTATATGGGAGAAAGGGGTATTGGACCAACCATGGAGCCATGATGATCATATTGTGTGTGGCCGGTGGCTTTAACGGACCGCCACACCATCATTTGTTTCTGGAATGGGCTGGTATAATAGATTTTCTGGACCGTGTGTGCTGGGTGTGGGTCAGAATTCGGAATCCTGCAATGGGGATACGAATTTCAACCGATTCACCCGACAATGTCTCCCGCAAATTTACTCATTATTAAGTCACCTGCACCCTGTTTGTGGGGATACGCCAGAATCCAAAATTAAAAAGCAGCTTTTATGATTTTCATTTCTGTCACTCTGTACCAATGTGTTTCGTGGCTTTCCATCACAGGAGGAATTAACTAGCGCTCCGGGCAAAAAAAATGGGACAATTTTCAATGAAAATATTCCTGCTGATTCAATATTTCTAACTGGTTAATCAAATAGTCTAAATTTTCTCAACTAGTCCCATTTTTCAACCAGTTAAATTCTCTTCATTCTTGACGATACAACAATAATACGTTAATTAATATGATAATTACACAGGTTGATGGTTGTAAATTACTTGCAGGTCGTGATTTATGAAATATATTATTTGACAGAGATTATAATCAGATATTGCACCAAATTTGGGGTTCATTTTTCAAAAATGTCCACGGGGAGAGCCTGCGCCCCCCCCCCCCCCCTCTGCTCTCTGGCCTCTTCGGTCAGTAAAAGGGACCGTTCTGACACGGGAGCCCGGTCCGGTTCCCGGCACCAATCCGCCCCTGGTCACAATGCGTCATGCAATTTTCGCATTAAGAACCGAAATTCAGAGATTCAACTTTCACAATATGTAGTGCGTGGTTCCAGAACTCACAACAGCACTAAGACAAGTTGTGTTAACATGTAGATGTTTAGGGAATTGGCGAATTGAACTGTAATAATTAGTATAGTTTGGGCGTTTTCAGTGAAAAGAGTTTTGTAAAGAATGACACAATAAAGCTCTAGAATGCGAATATATAAGAATTGCAGTTTGCATTGGCAGTCGTAGCTTATATTTTTATGAGAAATAATTAACATTGGTATATATCAATTGATGTATACATGTATATTTAAAGATTAAATAACGTTTTATTTGCGAGTAAATTTTAAGGTTAATTTCATGTCATCACTCTCTATTATATTCACCTAGATGTAACCATCAATTGGCTTGGATAAATATTGAATGAATTAATTAATCCCATTTACCTAAATCCAGAGGTCATTTTCAGAACGTTGGTGATTGTGCACCAGTGATGAGTTGGTTCATTTATACACTTAAATGTAAATTATTTGTAAATGTACCCAACCACACAACATGGGTGTCTGGTCTTCAAATTGCAAGCCCATCTTTCATTTCTCAGACTGCTAAAAAAATGTACGTAGTCATTCGGGTGGTTCGTACACTACGGAAGCCCATAAGGGTCAATCAAATGAAAAAAAAAATCTGACTATCTTGTAATTACAAGATAGGCTATCTTGTTATTCCAAGATAGCCTATCTTAGCCTAAGATAACCTATCTTGTAATTACAAGATAGTCAGAATATTTTTTTTTTTCATTTGATTGACCCTTCTGATCTTCCGTAGTACACCGCGACATACAAAAGTAAAAATAAACTATTGACAGTTTGAAATCGAAGAGTGGACAGATTCGTCGATGTCCGGGGAAAATACCCCTTCTTTGAAATACACACAGCTCCAAAGAAATAAAAAAAAAACAAATATGTTTGCGTCAAAATGTTAGGTCAAAATTTCCTTCATAGGACACTGTATAGCGTATGCCCGTCTTTATTAGCCCAGTTCGGAGCAGTAGCACATTAAACCCCATTCATTTCATTGTTGTGTCAAAATGACGTAATTATTGTGGTGACGAGACATCCATCCCAGTTGCACACCACCTTCTAAAAGCGATACTGTGAACTGTTTATGAACAGGAACTAGGTCGAGAAGAACCTTTGGGATTTGTCAAGCCCCGGGAAATCACGCCAGATATCGTGGCAACCGCGGGTTTTACACGTGGGACTAGAACTAGGCTACGTGTAGATCCTGTGGTGCATAAAACGGAGGATGTGGAACGTGCTAGTGTCGATTTGTAGAATATCGGAACCAGGGTAATTGGCGTCTGTTGAGCCATATGCTTAAAAAGTAATAAATGCAGATCAGTGGCTGAACTTGAAATTTTTTTTTAAAAATTCTAGAGAAGGTCAAAAAAATCCAAGAGGGCACAGAAACTCTAAACTTAAATCCTTGCCCCAGATGAAAATTTACAATGTAGGTATGCGAGAAGAAAGTATTACCCCCGGACATTGACGAATCTGTCCACTCTTCGATTTCAAACTGTCAATAGTTTATTTTAAGCCTACATAGGTTATGTGTATGTCTCGGTGTACGAACCATCCGAATAACTAGGCCTACGTACATTTTTCTTAGCTGTCTGAGAAATTGATATAAATTGTGGAAGGGGGGGGGGGGGTATAAAATTTAGTATGTGTTATTCATGTATTATTTTATGTGCTTGTAGAGTCAGACGGGTGGACCGAAGACACACGGTCACGTCATTGACCAAGGCCCACGGAAGTAGGCCTACGCGCCATCCAAAGGGGGGGGGGCGGAAAATCTTTAAAATTGACAACCTCAAACCCATTTTCCTAGCCCATTTTCCTCTCCTTTTTTCTTTTTTCTTTTTTCTTTATAGGCCTAGACCCACTTTTTTAATGACTTCGGCCCACCTGTGAGTTCAATTTTTCATAAAATTTAATCGAAATCTGGACAGTGTCAGTGGTACAAAATCTGAGGAATCACAATAGAGTTATCCCCCTTTAACTGCTGCTGCCATAATTTCCTTCATGTAAAAAAAAAAGTAGGTAATATATAAACTTGTTTGCAATGTATATTTATCATCTAATCATTTGTAATCATCACTGAATAAATCATAAAAAAACGCAGGGTTGTGAACTAATATTGATGTCGTAAATTTTATACCGGAAACGTACCCATTTGCATTAGCGGTGACTTCAAACAAATTTTGTTCAGACTTGTTTTGTTTACAGCGGAAATTCTATCATTTTCGTTGGAGTTCCTAATCCTATTTTTTTTAAAAATGTATCACTGTTGAACTAAAACATGGTGAGATAATATTTCTTAATTTACAACATTATAATTACAACATTTACAGAAGACGTGACGAATATCTGCAAGATTTCCGAAAGTTTTTTATTATTTATATTGTTTAAATTTAAATTATTTTTATTATAATTATGAGGTCTATATTCTGTCTAAATTGTGTTAGCATTCTTGGACTTAGATTCTACATACGCACTACATTCTACTTACTGTTATTTTAGTTTTCATGTGACATTTTTAATTTATTGTTTGCTCACAATGTCGGTGACCTATCATTTGCATAAGATAGTCTATTCTATACCTAGGCTAGAGCAGTAGAGGCCTACTACTAGCTAGTACTAGCAGTATTCGTAGGCCTACCCTAGGAATTGTCTTTGTGGCTTTCTAGGCCTATATTTCTAATCTTTGCTTCTAGTCGCTAATTGTGAAGTCTGACATTGATGTTTCAGTGGACTGGTGGCAGTATCACTGGCAGTGAGTAACTAACCCAAAACATGTGGGCCTGTGTTACACTGTGTACAAAAATAGAAAAAATACAAAGTGTTCATTCTAAAACCATTTCACTCCCGACCTCGCTATTTGATCCCATAAAGTTTTGACCCTCCTCCAAACTTTCTTGGAAATTGCATTTTGTTGAGGTGTGGTTTTGACACAAAAATGTTATGTTTGTACAAGTAAATTAAACATGACAATTTGACATACAGAACAATATATCAAATATTGATATAAATCATTGTCTTATAAGAATAAATTTGGACAAATCATGCTACCAAATATAAATGCCTAAATTTAATATTTTATCATAAAAATATTACATTTTTCTCGATTTAGGCTAATATTTAGGTGATCACATACATTTGATACTTTTTATGAAAAACATAATTTACTCACCTATAGGCTACATTGAAATCATCCAAGTTTAGATCGAAACAAAGTACCATAATTAAACCTACAAAGGGGATGAGACATCCCAGGGTGAAACAGTTTTGGTATGAAACACCTGCATAGCTGTAGCCCGGCAGTCAGCATATTGATTTATTTTTTATTAATAGTCATAGTCATAGAGCAATATATGAACAAAAAACACTGGTAAATGTAATGTAGACTAAATGTAAATGATACTTACTTTGTGTTGCAGATTATTAGCCTAAAAATTAAAAGATTAACCTATTAACTGATTCTGCGCAAATCAACTAGAAATTCTCAGAAATAAAAAATTCAACCATGAAGGGTAAAGGAACATATAGAATTAGTCCAAATGAAGAAAACAGACTGGTAAAAGAAGAGACAGAAAAGAGAAGAAAGTTACGTTTAATTCAGGTATTGGTTAAATTTAATTGGCTTTTTTTATTTACTTCTTTTTTTGTTATTAAAAATAGAATCTTAACTACAATAAATAACTTTAAAAAGAACACTGAAATTAGAAACAATTTGTTTTATTACAAAAAACTCACAAAAACATAAGTCTCTAATTTGTCCTCGAAGTGACGTGTTGAATATTATTTTTAAATTTTTTCCCAAACATTCCCATTTTAAAGAATTAGAGCTGCAGAAGGTCTGATTTATTTTATTTCGTAGGTCCGTGAACAAGCCAAACAAAATGCAAAGATCATAAGGGAAGATGTGAGGAAAGAAAAAGAAAAGCAGTTGATAAAGTTGGCTCGAATGATTGAAGTAAGTGCTCATTCTATATGGTTTTCTTTTGCGTCAGTAGGATGCTAAACCCCATTTCATTTTCTGGACTCAATCCAGTGTTTTAAAATGAGCTTAAAAAGACATTATGTAAGAGCTGAATCTGCCTGTCTATTGCAGGTTTGTACTTTGAGCCTTAAATGTTATATAAATTATATGCATTTATGAACATGACAAGACCATAATCAACTCTCTATGCCATTGGATGGCTCTGATTTTAACTTTTTAAGTAAGTTAGAACTTTCGACCTTGTAATGATTTAATTAAAAAATGGAGTAGCAAGGCTAAGACACGTATGACCAGTGCAGTGGTTATAATCAGTGCGCTAATCTTCTCAAAATTACAACCATTGAAAACTTCAATTGTCTATTTAAAGCGTTTGATCAACATTTTAAGGGAATTCTGGTTTCAATCTCTATGAGGCATATCAGTACAAAAAATGGTTAGTTTCCACTCAGTATTTACAAAAATATATGATGAATTGAACATTTTACAAGAATCAGCATCATCTAACCAGTCAGTGTCACCTTTATTACATTAGTGCTGACTAATCTCATGTTAATCTGACTGAATCCAAGTCAGGCGATCAAATGATTTTTATAAATTTTTAAACAAAGATTTGATATTGAATGAATGTGAAAGACATTAGTGCTAAATACACAATGTTAAATGATACCCAGGTCACAGTGAAATCTACTATTTTGATATTTTGGTTTTGTCTTATTAAATGTTAAATAATGAATTTGAATACATTCTAGATTTTCTTAAGCCATTAAAATTGGATAGTGGTGTTGTGTGGAAGTTAAACACAATTTTCCCCTTCCATCGTTCTTTTAAAAACTTCAAACAAATATATTTGCAATGTAATTCAATGGATTAGAATATTTGTTTGGGTTTTTTTTCAAGGACAAATGATTTTATATACCAGTAAGCATAATAAATGTTTTATTGTTCTAGAATGATCTTGAAAGAGATAAGATTGAAAAAATTCGCCAGTTGGAAGATCAGTACCAAAATACCCTGAAAAACATAGGTCAAGGTCATAAAGAAGCTCAAGAACATGTAAGTAGAGAGAGAGGCCAATAACTTTGGTATTTCTGTTACAAATCAGTTTTGTGTTACTGAATCAAGTGGCTCAATGTGTATTTTCAATAATTATTTTATTTTTGAAGTGCTTTTGACTATTTTATGAAAAGAGTGCTGTGTTAGTTGATATTCTGATGATGATGAACTTATATATATTGAGGAAAATGGGAGGCCACGGTGGGTAAGACGCTGGTTCGTTAGCCTGGAGGTCCGGTGTTCGACCCCTGCATTGGTCGAGAAAGTTCATCCAGATTTTCTGGCATGGTTCCACCTTGCCAGTGATGCAGAACGGAGGGTCTGACAAGGTCAACTGTCCCTTGTAGACATTGATGTGCCCTTAAAAGATCCCTTGACAGTTGGAATTCGATATAAAAATTGGCTGTAGTTCCAGTGTGTAGGCAAAATTTCCCTCGGAGCAAAACAGTAGGATAATCGATGATCAACAAGATTAATACCTGTTATAAATATGGTATATAATTTTAGTCTGATGGTAGTTTTGATCGATTAAAAAAGAAATTAGAAGCACAGGAACAAGCTACTAAAAGACATATGAAGGCTCTAGAGAAGATGAAGAATGAAAAACTATTAAAACAATTGAAGGAAAACAAAGGAATAATGTCAAGGTATAGTTTATTGAGTACATGATATTTCATAGTATTACATCATGTGTATCTGGTCTGGTTCACGGTTATCAGGATTGATTGCAGGCTGGGTTGTTCTGGTCTGGTTCACGCTTGTTTTCTTAATTAGATAGTTTAAGATGAATAATTTTACTGTGACAAATTGGATATTGTCCTAAAAATGAATATCTACAAATTTAAGATAGGTTTTCTTTATATTCTAGAAAAGCAGCTGTGGCTATAGAAAAATATCGAGCAGCTGAAATAGCAGCATTACCTCCTCCTCCAAAAGATCCTGTTGAAGATATCATACAGGGTAAGTTTATGGCTTTTCTTTATGTTTCCAATTTTCTGGAGATCTCAGACTAAGAATCAGTTTTATGTTCTTGACTTTTCGTAATTAATGGTTAGCACATGCGCGCTGTATCATGAGATCTGTCATTGAGTCAACTTGTTTGGTTTCGATATTTTGATTGTACTTGACAAGGCATAAGGGCGCCATTCAAACCTCAAGTGTTTTCTCTGGGTCTTCCAGTTTCTTCCCTGTGATAAATGCCCCAACACACAAGCAAATTATTGAAATAGAATTAAACCATATGTTTGTCCTGACATGAACGTATTTGTGTCAAGTAAACGTTCAACCCCATTTCTCTCTCTCTCTTCCTAGTTATAAATAACAAAAATAGTGGAAAATATTAAATTACAATTCAAATTTTCCCATGTTAACAAGGCACCAATGTCCACTTAATCATTACTCTAATTATGTCAGTTCTTTTATTTTAGATAATCAGGTGAGGTCTGACTATAACTATATAATATATGTTTTTGAACTTACATGTAATAAACTATATGATTTATATTATAGGTAATAAACCAGTATTGATGACTGATATGAATGCTTTTTCTGCTACACATTATCATATGCCTGACTATACTGTTGTAAAAGCTAATCAACAAGAACAGGTCAGTTCATTCATATCAATGGTTACTCAATTTTGAAAGATACATTGAAATCTTTTCATCAAACCACACGTCAGTTACCATAAAGAAAATTAATCGGAATCCGATCGATGGAATTGAATCAACGTATTTTTTTCGCTTATTGAGTTTATAATATTGAGAATAAAAATGGTTCTCCTAGTCCTAGAATTTCTACGATGCTCAGCTACCAAACGCAATCTCTTTTAAGATTTTCATTGATTTACTCTCTATTAAATTTAAGAATTTTCTGTGTAATTGTCTTGCAGGCTAGCAACACTTTCAAATCACAAACACAATTTTACAAGATTCATTTGTTGTTCTATGGTACACGGAGTTTAATTTTCGTTTGAATTTTATTTTTTCAGAAAAATGCCAAGTTAGATGCTGAAGATGAAGATTTTAGAATTCAAGAGAATGTTAAAGAACGAGAACGAATGGCAGCCGAACAAACAGCTAGAGCTAAAATACGAGGCACAAGTGCTCTTAAAAAAGAACATTTGAAACATGTACGTCTTGAATTTATATTAAAATGCAATCTTTTATTATTTTATATTTCTTCTTCACAATTTGAAGGAGCTGCTGGGGCATATAAAGTTCCACATGATTTTCCAGCTTGTTTTCACCTTCTTAGTGATGCAGGACAAGAGGCCTGACAAGGAACAGTTTAAAGTTGTTTGGATGAGACAAAAAAATTAAGGTCTTCATGCAAAGATAGGGGTTGGATGGCCGAATGGTTAGCGTGCTGTATCATACGGTCTGCCATTGAGTCATCTGACGTGGTTTCAAATCCCCGGTTGTACATTGCAAGGAGTTGGGTCGCCTGTCCAACCTTGTGTTTTTCCTCCAGATACTCCATTTTCCTCCCACTGCTAAAGACCCCTATGCGCAAGCAAATTATTGAAATAAAACCAACCATGTGTTAGTCCCGAAATGACCTAGTTTGTGTCGAGTGGACGTTAAAACCAATTTTTCTCTCTCCCTCTCATGCAAATGAACACTTGGTATTTAGAATTCAAAGGGCATTAAACTCCATTTTATTTTTGAATCTCACAAACCCTGTACAGTTTATATGAAATGAGATTTTATTTTAGGAATATGATGCATTGGTAGAAGATCTGAGTTTACTACAGAGAGCTGATAGAAAGAGACGACAAGATATAGTAGCTAATTTACCAGTAAGTTGTACATAGTCTGTAACTACTAAAGCCCCAACAAACCAGAATAACAGTTATATTTATACATTCAAATTGATCATTTGTTAAACAGTCGTTTGTAGCATTGTCTATATAGAGTTTCCATCATTTGTTCTGTTCAGTTAGATTTCCCATTTTAGGGCATTAGGACTTGGACAACTTTAAATGTATAGATCTTTGATAACATGGGCATTTTTTATATAAAAACGTTAATTATGAAACAAAATATGTTATTTTTAAACATCATGTAATTCACACTCCTGCTTATTCTCATCATAAACACGATACATCAATCCATGGAAAGATGATCCCCATTCTTATTAATGTGACTGATATTCATTTTCAAAATAACAACTATGTTATTCTAATTTTACATATACCTGTATCATTAAAATTTGTTTTATATGATGACCTTATTTTTTTTTTTCTTTCTTCAGAAACAAGTTTTTATTCCTCCTGCCAGACGTATTGTAGAAAAAGACCAGAAACAAAGAAATATGGAGAAAGATTTTGAAGATTTGTATATGGATGGTAATGGTATGAAAGATAGGGAATGAATTATTTTTTTTAATTTATTTTGAGAGATGAAACTTTGAAATGTTATGAACATTTTCAGTAGTGTGGTCTGTGTCATGGATGTAACTCAGTGCTCACTCTGGGTTCCATTTTTTTTTCCGCCAATTTTTCATTTTAATTTATCAGCCAGATATTTTTTTCGCCAAAATAAAATAACTATTAAAAAATTTTATTTTTTCATTAATTTTATTTACATAAATACATACAATATATATCTTAAAATTTACAAAATTCTTCTCTGCTTTGCAGACTCCCATTTTTTGAAGACTGATTCACATGTTGAATAAAACATTGTTTTGTTAGCTGCATCATACCTTAACCAAGAATTTGAAAATTTCCATTCATCCCTGAAAGATCTACCTTTTCCAAATGCACTTATTATTTTACGATTTTCGAAATTTTTCTCTGCGGTGGTCTTTTGGGGTATCAGTTCAATATCTAGGGCTGTAATATCATCATGTCAGTATCATCTGTAGTCTTCGGGCATTTTGGTGGTGGAATATTAAAAAAAATCTGACATTCTTCTGTCAGACGTTGAAGAAGGCTGTTCAATTTTTCGCTTACGACCCATGGCATATGATTTGATAATACATGGCTTTCGACAGTCCCAAGTTTATATATGCATTTATAAACTGTAACAACATACCTGGCTTCATTTATTAACGATATCGTCAATTTCGGTATGAAATAGATCAAACAGCAGTCATAATCCAATAATCCCGAACAAATCGAGTGAGTATTGTTTACAGTGTCCGCCATTTTGAATATATTGAAACCGTGGACAAAGCAACCGATTCGTATTTGAAACCACACAATTAAATCTTTTGTCTCTTAATTAGTTTATTACTACTCTGACTGTAAATACTTATGAACACTAATCACAGATTGATCAAGAGACAAAAGATAGGGCTATTATTGATACCTAATTGATTGTTGATTGACTCAACGAAGTGCGATCGACGGTACACTGTTTAGTATGTACGCGCGGAAATCAAAGCTTTGTGCCGATAATTTTTTTATTTCCAGGTAAAAAAAGAATCGCCATACAGGAAAAAAATATCGCCAAAAATTTCGCCAAATTGAATATTCTATAGCCAAAATTATATTTTAATCGCAATTGGCGAATTTGGCGATCGACAGGGTGAGCGCTGATGTAACTACCTCGTGCTAGCACTATATAGGGTGTATTTAGTACCTACACCAAACACAATTTTATGATATACAATTACTGTTTAAAATACTAAGTTTATTATTTGCTTTATAAAGACTCAAGATTCCCAGTTGAAATGATGCTAATAAACAGTAATTGTTTTCTGTGTTTTTCCAGTTCAATTTCTAAATTCTGTTGAAACAATTTGGTCAATGAGGTGCAACCGTTAAAATTTTACTGTTCGACCTTTAAGGTGCCAAATTCTTGTGTATAGAGCCCACCAACAGTTTGATTAAGAAAAAATGTCAGTCAGTCACAAGATCTAAAACACATTTGTTGTTTAAATATGTCACGATTCTACTCACACTACCTCAGTTATCTATAATGATTAAACTTGGATTATGAATGATAAAGTGACTAAGAGAAAGTTCTATAAACCATGTTTTTTTTTATTAACAGAAAGATGCAAAGATGATTTATTGATATCTATGGAACCAGAGCCAGCCACGCCCACAGCTTCTGATGTACTTGATTTATCAGTTCACAACACACCAATACGCGTACCTACTGTATCACAGACTGGTCAGATATCACAAAATACAACTAATACTGTCCAGAGTGAAGGAGAATCAGTAGATACGGGAAAGAGAGGTATGATAAGAATGGGGAAAATCCACCATAATATGTCCACCACCATAACCTCTAAATTGCCAAAAGTTTGTTATAACTTTGGGTGATTTTCAACTCTCTGTTTAATGTTAATTTAACTTGAACAATATTTAAACAATCTAACTTTTGACCTCAAATATTGAGTAAGTGTAATGACTAACTTTTAACATCACCATTGATCCTCGGGATATCATTAACCCCCTATAGATTAATGTTCTGTTGGTCTTTAAAAATAAATACTAGTTTACCAACAATTACGTAAATAAGTTACATAAAGATATGTTGAATAGTATAAGAGAATAGTTTTAAATATTCCATAATGCAGAAATCATAACCTGGCCATGTTAAATACCACTCTTCATCCCAAGAACTAACCTGAATCATGACCTCACCCTTCAGTAACATCATGCTTCTCTGCAAATCATCTTTCAGGTCCAAAAGGTCTTGGTTTGCATTATGCAGATAACTATTTGTTCAAAGCCATCCAAGATATTGGCCCAGATTGCCATCAAAGTCTGTTATCCATTTACATCTTTCTACTCTAAGATCAGTCAACTACTGTTGACAGTTCCGTCCAAATCATAAACCAAATACGGTCCATATTGTGGAATAAACTTACCATAAATATCAAAAAAAGTCAGAGTTTAAGATTAAAGACTAGGCCAGGATATAGCAATAAAAAAGAGTTTTTGCATGGAAAAAAAACAACTTTTTAACGTTTTTGTGATTTTTCTTTTTCTTCAGAAACTGTATTAAAGAAATTATTGAATCGTATAAAAGAACAGAAAGATGCACACACATCCAGATCTAAATTAGAGACTTCCCATTTAGATGTACCATCTTCTCATACTAAACAGAAGAAAATAAAACCTAAGAAAACATTTTCTACTAAAGTTAAAGAATATGATGTAGAACAATATCAACAGATGTGGGAAGGTAAATTTTGTATTTATCTCGTTATTCACCGGTCTGTTCCAAAAAACATGATCATCTGTCTGCCACTCTGTCTGTTTGAAATGTAATAACTCTGCTAATTAGTCCATAGCAAGTACAGAATTAATTAATATCACATGTACAATCAAAAGGTTTGAGGCCTGGAATTAAAAAATATGTGGTTGGGACCCCTAAATACAGTAATGTTTTTGAAGATACCAACACAGCGCACTGTTCACATTACTACCAAAATTGGTTTTATCACACACCGCTAAACTATCTCAGTTAGATCATCATTAACATATAAACAAAGCCAGGTTTTGTTTTGCATGTACTGATGATGTAGTGCGGTCCTCCTTCCCTTAATATTAATTTATGCTATAATCTGTATACTAATAGAAAATACAATATACTCTTCATTTGATTCAAGAATATCTCATTTGTATCCACTATGAAACAATCGTTTAATAATTCCTACTATAGCTACCTGTCTATGATCCACATTAAAGGACAATATGTCAATCATTATCCACAGATGTGATAGAACTGATTAAACATGTACCAAATATAATTTTAACTAAGGGATCATTGCTACGAAGAGAATTACTTACGAATTATCTCTGTAACGGATGTCTGTCCAAAACACGTGCGTTGACTGCACGCCTCGTAGTCCTTGGCTCAACGGCTCGTGCAATGTTTACTTAACACCTAAATGCTTCGGGCAAAATGATGCATTTTACTCATTTTAATACCCATTTACATTAAATAGGAAATATTTTTTAACTACAAATACTTCAAACGTCTTTATTTATTTTTCTTTTACTTCAAAAAAATGTTTGAGAATTTAATTTGTCGGAGTAAAAATGTTAATATGCCGTACTCATTAAGCCTCGTCGATGTCATGCTTATCAGTGATTGTAGCGGCCAAGCGAATATTCACTGCGGGATCAGTTTGCTACGAAGGTTTGAAGAAATGTAAATGATGAAAGGAAAACACAAATTATCCTTCTGTATAATGGACTGAAGTAACAAGTGATAAAACATAGGTACACAGGCAAATTTCTACCTGCTGATATTTCTTGGAGACCATAAGTTGTTTATATGAGACTGTGAGAGGATGCATTATGCAGCCATCGTAGCAGTGATCTCTGTGTTAAAGTAATATTTTGAATGGCCGACACTAATATTGTCCTATAAAAATAAGAGCATGTTAATTTTATTTTTTGAAATTTTATTTTATAGAAGTGACATCTCTCTCTGAATATTCTATGTCAAATAATAAGGCAGAAGATAAAGAAGATAGAGAAGAGGGAACAAAGTGGCGTCAACTAGAAGAAAACTCTCCTTCTGTATCACCTTCTCGATCTCCAGTAAGACCATCACCACGTGATAAACTCACCATTCAAAAGGTAATAATCTCAACATAACAGTGTTGGACAAAAGGATCTTTCTGCCTTTGTCACTCATGTAGGGTGGAGGAGCTGGCCAGGAAAAGGCTTTAGTCATTTTGATGGAAATAAAAAAACAAGGTTTGTATATGTCCTCATCGATGCACACATAAAAGTAACCCTGAGAGTTAAGAATGTGAAGAAGAATGGGTAGAAAAGCTTTTGTCCACCAAAATGTTCTCATAGCACACTGCATGGCTACACCTCTTTTCATCAGCTATGTTTGTGCAGAAAAGCTATACACTATACCCCATTTTATTTATTAATGTTCATGAATGATGTGAGATGACATGAGAGAATCAGAACTCTTATTGGACAAAAGTTCAGTTGACCTGATAAACAAGGGTGCAAACAAATTATCTGATATAAACACTGTCCACACAAGAATAGCTATATCCCATGAATTCATATACCATTTACAGATAATTTGTTGCTTGCTTTATTTCATCTAATATAATATATATTTTAGTCTCCGGTACCTGTTAGAAAAGATGTTGAAGAAAAAACTATTGAAAATGAACTTCAGTTTCAAGAACTATTAGAAAGAATTCAAAAAATAGAGTAAGTGTGATTTGAATGTGTTAGCAATGTATTATACTCAAACGTATATCTTTCATACATCTTATCTGTGAATCAAGTCTTCATCGATGACAAGGCACTACTAACACTACCAGCAACTCCTGTTGTCAGCCTGATTTCCACTTGTCTGGCTGAGAACATGTGTCTAAAAGTTTTGATGGGACAAAAAAAACTCAAGATGTCATACATCTCCCATTGTTGGCACTTTAAGGATCTCCTGACGACAGTTTGAAATTGAAAAAAGAGTATGCCATGGCAAAATGTTAAACACAATTTCATTTCTATCCCTTTGCTGCAGATTTCTTTTGCCATTGGCCAAAGTGCCAATTTGTAATGTAAGCATTTTTATTTTTATTTTTTTTATAAAGGGTTAATGTATTTTTTTATTGTTTTAGGGAGCAGAAATTAATGTTAGAAGAAAAGATTAAACTGCAAGAGGAAGAAAAAAAACTACGAGAAGTGCAGACAAAGATGGTAACAGAACAGTTATTGACAAGAAATGTACCAATCCAGCTTTCCCAACCAGTAGCTCAAGTCTCCCAAACCCATGGTCCATCATTTGCTCCCCGAATTCCAGTTCAGACTTTTGAAACAATTGGCCATCAGAGTTATCCTGTTCAACACTATCCTGCCCCAATCATGATGGCACCACAAGGAGATTCTTACCCACATTCAAGGCCCCAAGTGTCATATCAGCCCCAACAGACAAATGAATTTCAGACTCATTCCATGGGTTCATCAGTGGGCCAGCTTATAGCATCCAACCCACCATCAAGTCTTTATCCTAGTCAACAAACAATTATAGGCCAGCAAGCTTACCCCCAAGGTTCAATTCCCATCCAACCAAGTGGAGCTGCATCACTGCCTTTATCTATGTCTCAGCTATCCTACTCCACAGGACGCAGGCCAGTCATTCCACCTGCTAGTAATTTTGATTATTCTGGACGAGGTGCAGTACTGTTCCAACCCTATTCTAATTATGTCCCACCTCCACCAGTAGAGTCTAATATTGGCAGTCGTCAAATGGATCAGTTAAGGAAAGTAAGAGAATATCAAAATAAATTGCTAGAAACAAATGAAAAACGAAAGGAGTTACTAGCTAAGTCCAGAGAAGATCTCAAAAAGAGAAGAGAAGAACTAAATGAGAAGGTGAGTCAAGATCATCAACAGCAAAAAGAATCTGAGAAGTCGGTGCAGTTAGAAAAAAGTGATAAAAGTGCCCCAAGTAATAAGCTTGAATCAATCCGGAAATCCTTGCCTTTTGACGAAGAAGATTCTTTTTTGGGAATTCAAATTGGGAAAGATGAAGATTTAGAATCAGAAGCAGGAGATGCTTTAGCATCCTGTTCGGAAAGAGGTAGTCCACAGCTAGACAATACAAGTCATTCAGTGCTAAGTTCAGGACCAGCTTCTTCATTAATAGCTCTTGCAGAAGAAAGACAGAAATTCTGTGAAACCCGCCAACAAGAATTGAAGAACCAGCTGGAAGAAATACAGAAGCAGAAAAATGACATCATGCAGAAATATCACCAGGGTCAAGAAAAAATTCAAGAACAGCGTTTCAGTTTTCATTCTAAAGTCAATGAACCAAAAATCAAAGAAGTAGCTTCTACATCTAAGGTAAATGGTGCTTCCAAAGAGAAATCTCCTCCCAAAGAAACAATTCAGCTAGAAAATCAGGTGAAAGCAAAGCTTAGACAAATGACTGACCAATTACGAAACGTGAATACTGAACCAGTTCATCATGAATCTAGTAACCAAAGACAATCAACAGCTAATATGTCTATTGAGGAAGGGGATTTGTCCCAAAATGACTCAAGATCCAAACGATTAACCTGGGCTGAGCTCCTGCAAGCTGAAGCTGAGAATGAGGCCATGAAACAACCACCTCCTGTAACCAGAGGTTACTTCTTGGTAGACAATCATGATCACCATCAACTCAGCACCATTGAGGAAGTAGCTACTCCACTATCACAGCATAAAGCATCTCCTGGTCAAAAATCTATTTCGGGAACCTCATCCAGTCTACCAGCAGCAAAAAGAGCATTGGAGTTCAGTAGCAAAAGCCATGTAAGAGGTAGTGGAATATCTCATATGAACAATAGCCAGATATCTGGTGTTGGTGGTAGACTTTCAGATCAGTTGAGTCATCTATCCACACCAGCTTCCAGGTTGGATTCTTTAGAATCGGGAGAGCTTGGTTACCAAACAAATTCTGAAGGCAGGTCTTCTTCCTTGACACGAGTTACTGAAAGAACAATGGATAGTGATAGCAATGTGCTAAGTGAAGGACCTTTGTCTTTCCTTTCAGATCAGCAACGCCTTTCTGTATACAGAGATTCGGGAATCAAACATGGCAGTCTCGATCCACATGATTTTATGACACCGGCTTTGTCTCGCTATCCTTCTATTAATACAAAGCAGGTTGAATCTGTGTTAAGTGAAGCCAAGCAATATAATGAAGAACTCATGAGCCGAATTAGAGAACATACAAAGCAGGCTTTTGATGGTACAAATCAAACTAGTTCTATATCCATGTCCTTAGAAGAATTAAGTATGGGAACTGAATCTGATTCTCCTGAAACCTTAGAAGAATATAGTATACCTGGTTGAATAATAGATAAAGATATTTATTTTAGCTTCCAAATACATTGCTTTCATATTTTTTTAGCATTATTTGGTGTGTCTAGTTTGTTCTTTTATTTCTCTACACTTTTGAGCTGAAAGGAGATTGTTTATCTGTCTCTACTCAAAAAAAAAATAGATACCATATTGATGACAGCTACTAGAATCATCTTTGAAAAGTTTCTAGCTGCCTGCTTTCAAACAAATAACCACTATAGTAGAACCACCGGTTTCAATTTTCAATTTAAACTAAAGATACATGCCTAACAGTTTATTTAAAGATTCAAAAAAATATTTTTTGGACAAATTTGCTATAAACATGTACATCACTAATTTTAAGCTTAAGTATCACCTCATTTTTCTGAAAGTTGATTTGAGTAGCTGTCATAATTATCTGTCATATGATGAAATATTCAGTGTTTGAAGTAATCCACTAACCATCTGTGCTCTAACATCTAACTTTGTGTCTCAGTTTTTTGTTTTGATTTAGTCTGGTTTTTATTTTGGTTAGGGTCCTTTTGAACCATTATCTTCATATACAGATCTCCCAGAACTACAGTACAAAATGGGGCATCAAAATTTAATGTATGTACTTTTCATACAATGTTGTCATATCAAAATTCCCTGATGTGGAAAATGGTGGCCCACCACTCAACATGCAGTGAATCTAACTGTACATAGAAATAAATTATTGAAACCTGTATATTCCTATTTAATGTGCAAACTTGATAACGGTTTTAATATATAGAAATAGGCATTAATAAAATACATGTGTGTATGCATGAGTGGGAAGGAATGACGTGTACTGTGTGTCGAAATAAGCATTAAATTCTAATGATTCTGTGTAAATAATAGCTCGAATTATTTATATTTGTATTATATTTGATTAATTATGTGTCATCATGCAATGGAGTATATGTATTATAAATAAAATATATGATTTTAGAGTGTGGTCTTAAATGTGTTTATACCATGGGAATTACCATTTCAGTGTTAATAGGGCAACACAACAGAAGACCAGTTTTTAGCATTAGATAAATGGAGTATGACAACTGACAAGGGCCACAAAGGTTTCCCAATCGCCTAATGACGACTGGCATATACGCCATGTCTATTATGCAGGAAATTGTGCTCGGTGACGAAGTCTCCACCTATACCCTTCATTGAATCCCAGCTGTCACAATGGTTTTACGTTAACACCAACGAGACTTCGAGGTTCCATGTCACACGAACTACTAGACTGAGGAACTATGGGGCCTCGAGGTTTCGTGTCATGCGAACTTCTAGACTTTTAAGTCTTAAAAGAACTATCTCGAAACCGGGACTTCTTGGTTAGTAAACCACTGTGGTATCTATTTTTTCTAGCGGAATGAGGATAAAAACTATTATTTAAATCACAGAACAAAAATATGTTTCTATAATCTTCTTTTATGGAATCGGATGTAAAATCAAAGGAAAATACCAGCTCAGACGTTACCTTATACATGTATATCAGACCAAATAATCTAGGTTTAAATCCTAAACATTGTCAACAACAACCAAACATTTAGCTTTGTCTCTCATTTTAGTGATTTAAAACATTCTCAGATACATTATGTTTTAGGTTACATTTATACCATTTATTCTATCTTTCCATCCCGTTGAGTTTCTCTGATTTAAAGTAATGTTACTGATAAATAGAAAGAGGCTTGTTGTTCAGTGTCAACTTCTTGTAACTGTTTTATTTATCCCACAGAACGATAGAAACCGTTTGCTTCCCCGATGTACTAATCTGTAATTTAAGAGTATGGGGTCGACGAAATCTACAGATAGAAAGTCCGGGACGAATACTAACATTTTCATCGGGGTTGACCTCTTTAATTTGCAAGATGTTGAATGCACAAATTATACAAATCGACTAATTCTAATTTAATAGGAAATGAGCTCTAGCGTCATACTTTTATGCACTACCTTGGGCTAGTGAAGGCGGGACATGTGCCATGCAGTGTAATATGAAATTTTGCCCTTGTTTCGATTGCTGTCCGAATTATTAACCTGATATACACATGATATAATTTTTGTCACAGCCGACCAGAATCTCTTGCTTCTCTAGCACCATTGACAAGGTGAAACTGGACTAGGAAATTCCGAGAAACTAGTAACAATTATCCTCCTAGAAGCTATTTAGCCTGGAGACCGCGTGTTCGATCCCTGCATTGGCCGAGAAAGTCCCATCTCAATTTTCCGATGTTTAGTGGTGCAGGACAAGTGTAACCGTCTAGTCGTTCGGATGGGACAAAAACTGGGTTCCGTGTATATATTGGCGTGCACGTAAAAGATCCCGTGGCAGTTGCCACTGCTCTGGCCAAAATTTCCCTCATAACACACCCGTAATAGATGTCAGTGTTTCTTAAGTAGGCTGTTTTTTTTTTTGTTTCTAGACGCTCCAGTACGACGATCAACCCCTTGTGACAACGTATCGTTTTATGTCTATTTTATTGCTATGGGACAAAGGTTTCCAGTTGTGCATTATCGAATGATACCCCTGGTCTTATTTCCGGGGGATTATCAAGGTATTCTCGTTGTAATGACAGATAGATAATCGGAAAACAAAACCTGTTCCAACACGGACGAAAAGGGCTTAGAACTATTTATATTAATGGCGCAAAATGTCAAAGTTCAAAAACAAAGAATTTTTGATATTATCGATGGGGATTTTGCTACCTTAAAACAGGCTGTATTGTACTAGTACAGACAGTAAATAATATATTCCAAACCGGAATAATTAAAGTATACAAAGTTTACCCCTATTAATTATTGATCAGTAAGCCGGAAGATTGGGCGGCTAAAACATATATACTTAGTAACTCGTAATTGTATTAATGGTATCACACAGTACATTAAGCCCACGTTGTTTCATTAATGACAATTTCATTATAAAAACCATTACAACGCTAATTTCTCTTTAACTTAATTCCGGACCACACCCTTGAGAATCAATAGTTCGTGACTCGTAGCAAGGTCTTCATAAAATAAAAATGTCCTGTTTTCCTGCCCGAATCTATAAATTGATACTAAAATCACCGAGTGTTGTATAGAAATTACAATAATTGTGGGGTTTGACCTAAGAATTTTCAGATTAATACATCTTGATTTTAAATCAATCATATCAGTTACATAATTACCATAATTGACGATAAAGAAAGTTGCTAAAGAATCTCATGGTTTTATGCTCTTTGGTCGAATGTTATAATATGGCCCACGCTCCAATCCAATTCAAATCACCATCGTGGTAAAGAAATAAGAAGCAGTAGTTTGACAACAATCTAAATCAAAGGCAGATAAAAGCTGAATGGTATTTGGATTGGAATTTAGAAGACCGAAATCAAGGTGCAGCTTGGATAGTGGATACAAATAAATTGTTTAATTTATGATTACAAAGCTATGCAAAATCGCAGTGTGAAATAAAAAGAAACCCAAGGTCGACAAAGTTCCTCGGATAATTTCTGTGTGGTTTCTCCTGGTTAATTGTGCGGCGTCTAATCGTTCGGATCGGACCCGAGAACCCGTCGAGGCCTGCACGTCGTAAAAGAGGAGAAGTTCGAAATCACTGTTCCGGGCTTCGCACTCCCAAGTGGGTGCGGCACGCCCCCTCTTTCTGAAAATCCTGGATCCGCCTCTGGTGCGAAAGGCTGTCGTCCGAGTAAAATTTTCCCTCGTCGCACACTGCATGACGTATACTCGTCTCCATTTGCCCCACTTTGTAGGCCTACAGAGAAATAGCATTTTAAACACAATTTCATTTCATTTTCTACAACAGTAGTACGACAACATTATTGCATATTGTCAGAATTAACTTCTTTCAGTAAACCAAGTAGCCTACGAGATTGCTAAACCCGATGACCACCCCTCTGCAAGAATACTTCACCTAATCTAATCTGGTTGTGTTTAACGCCCGCTTCTACAAAAGTGATATCGCAGCTGGAAATAAGCTCTATCTACTCCACTGTTTTGTCAACACTTTTAATTATCAGCATTAAATTACTTCTGGTTTCAAAATCATTTACTTATCTGCTTTTAAAAAAAAAAAACTATTCGTAATTGAAGTCGAGTTTGACAGATACATTAACTGAATGTGTTATGTCCTATAATGTAACTATAAATGTAGAATAAAACAATTTACTTTGTCTGGTATTCATTAGATAACGTCCAAAGTCATCTTTAACACTGCTAATGTTTCAAAAACCAACACAAGACTGTCAAACGTATTTAAAAGAATCAAGACTGGGTTGTCAAAGATAACATAACACCCGGGACTTCTTTTTGTTTAAAGAAAACATGCGTCCTATACAATATTCGAATAATAATAGCGGCCGACTGATCGATAAGAAGTTCAATAATGAATACATGTAGGCCTACGTTCTAAACCAGTGGTTCTTAACCTTTTTGCAAACGGCACACCTTGGAACACATGACAAAAGGGCGACACACCTGGCTAAATATATAAGAAAAATATTTGAATTTTGCAAAATAAAAACATGGCAAGTCACAGGCGGCATACACCCATAGGTCACACAGACCAGTCAAAGACACATCGAATGGCTCAAACTTGATAAAGAAAAACACAACTATGCGTTT
Source organism: Patella caerulea (assembly GCA_036850965.1). Lineage (NCBI taxonomy): Eukaryota > Metazoa > Mollusca > Gastropoda > Patellidae > Patella > Patella caerulea. Next base: position 25,116,234 of record JAZGQO010000011.1, read on the forward strand.
TTTTCGCATTTTCTGAGTGTACCGTTCAAAATTTCGCGGCACACTTAGGAATATTTTGCGGCACTCCCTGTGTTCCGCGGCACATTGGTTGAGCACCATTGTTCTAAACTATAGCTACTTATACAAGCTTCTTTTCAATCGATGCTGAGATAATATTATTTCTATTGAAGGTCTTCCTTATCGACGAAATTGTATATCTTTGGGATTATGGTTTTATTGTTAAGAATAGGATATTGTAAATTGCAATCTCTAATACATTGACGATTGTATCATAATATAGCATTAAGGTGGGGTCTGACTATAAATATATTGAAAGTCTAACGAGAATGTCATTTCCCATTCATACGTAGATCCAGAACACCGTTCGGTTTGTTAAAGGACCTAACAGTTGCATCATGACGTTGTGGGTACTACATGTCTGGCATGAATCTAAATAGGATGCTTAGGTACAGTCTTTTTTGGGAGCATGATGTCTGACAGTGGCGTTTCCTTCTACTACGAATTCCAACTGTCAATATACATGGAACCCGGAACCAAGCTCGGAATTCCGTCCCATTGAACAACTTGGCTATTCCCTTGCATGGTCCTATGTCCTGCGTCATTGACAAGGGGGCACCACACTGAAAATTCCTGAGTAACTTGCTCGGCCAACAAAGGGATAGAACCCGGTACCTGCTGATTAGACGAGTGGTCTTAATCCACGTTTATTCTGCTATCTTTAAAGATGGATATATCCACGGGCTGTTTCATTTCACATCAGACAACAGGGTCAAAGATTCTATAACTTTTAATACACCATGAGATAATGGAAACGACTATTTTATCATTTACCCAATGGAAACCCAGACGATTTAAATCATTGACAAGCATCACCCGGGTCTGGTTTATAAGAGAAAATAATATTATGAAAATAAATCGAATGTGACAACTCTTGTGTAGGCCTATATTTACTTCACTGTCCCTGTGCATGAATGATGAATAACGAGCTGGAAATACATGTATGTAGTTTGCATCACGTTATCTTGTAGAATGACGTCCCCCGAGATATGTTCTCATAAAACTATTTAAAATTGAATGTCAAGACTGGTTGATTTCTGCAGTGGAATGAATTTGAACTCCGAATATAATGTTGTAGTTTTAATACTGTTAACAGCCCAGTTATTATCATCGGCCAATGACAAAAAACCTAACCTTCCAAAAACCTGGACGTGGTTTGGTGGGAACAGAATAGAACTTCCATTGCGGAATCAGCAGATCCAGGATTTTCAGAAGGGAATATCCGTAAACTGAGATCCCCATATTGAAGTGTGGACAATAGAGAGAGAGAGAGGGAGAGAGAGAGAGAGAGAAATGGGGTTTAACGTCCACTCAACACAAACTAGGTCATTTCGGGACTAACATATGGTTTAATTTTATTTCAATAATTCGCTTGCGCTTGCAGTGGGAGGAAACCGGAGTGCCCGGAGGAAACCCACGAGGTTGAGAAGGCGCCCCTATCTCCATGCCACATACGCTCACACCAGGGCTCGAAACCACAGCCGCAAGCCAGAGGTGACCGGCCAGCTAGAGGTCGAAGCGCGGCACTCTAGACCACTAGGCCATCCCAATAGAGCGAAAAGCCAAGCAAAACTATAAATGACCGAAAAAATTTCGGATTTACAGACAGTGGCGTCGGTTTTCATCAAGAGTTCAAGAGGCGAAGAAACGGAACCGGAACTGATTTTGTATGGACCCCCATGAAAATATTGGAATATTTGACGGCCGCAAACGCGTTTTCCTGCTATTCCAGCCCGTAAAATGATTGTTTTAGTAGATGTCTGGCACTTTATTTTGCCAAGTTGATGAAATACATTTTTTTTCACTTTATCCGTCTGCCCGAAAAGTCAGCTTGCCCGAAAGTTAGGGGGGGGGGGGGGGGGTAGCTGCCCCCACTGGCTCGTACGCCTATAGTCTATAGCTAATGGCCCACTGACAACCGCGCTGTGCGTAGGCTATGCCAATATTCATTAGCCTAGCCTGAGTAGAACAGAAGAAAGACCTTAATTTCATTTTATTTTTCTATGATCTGTGCGTTAAGACATAATAATAATAATATTGAGAAGAGCGACAGTCTGACGCAACAGCGTGAATCAAGTGAACCCAATCATGGTATTCCCATTTCGCATTTCCATTATTATAATATCGTAAAACGTGTGGATTTTTTTTATAGTAGCGTATTTTAATGACTGATTTATCTAAAAAATTGTACTGGCTGAAGATGTAGGCCTAGGTGATATTTAAGATGATTCAGATAGAGGAACAAATTACTGACTGGCATGGCTTTCATTCAATATTGGTAGGCCTACGAGAACGTACGGTACCTACAAAGTAGGCCTACAAACGTTTAAAAACTTCACTGTCCCTCTCCAACTAGCAAGCTGGCTGCGTGCTTGGTTGAGAGATGATATTTCTTGTAAATACAATGCAAGGTATTTCTCTGACTATTAGTAATGACAATGTGTCTTCTTAAATTCTTTTAATTGATAACCCTAACCCCCTAACCCTGCCATCAGTTTGGGTTTTTTTGCCCCCTTTTCAACCTGACTCACTGTGCAACAAATCAGACATGTACCACTACCAGTAGGCCTACCTTTTCAAACTTTATCCCTTTATTATTTGTAAATTTGTAGTGTAACAGTAATAGCATTAGCATAGGTTTACCAGATTTTTTGAGATTTCCAACTGGGTATTATTACTGTAAAAATCCCATTGTGTGATGAATAGAACTAATTAGCTAATTGAAATGTATCCATTAATACCATAAATATATCTTTTATGTAGCCTATTTGTATGTACTTTTCATCCATTTAAAATTTAAGGTGGCAAAGGATAGACAGAGCACATTCAAATTCAACAATATCTCTCAGTCTGCATGTAAGTATAAAGGGTAGTATAATTATGACTGTTTATCAATCAATTTATATGATATTTAAAATGGACAAGCTAAAGTTTGTAAAAATAAGTGACAATGACAAGCTTGTTATGCAGTGGATGATATGACATTTTGAATTTTCTGTGTTGTTCAGTGAATCTGTTGGAGATTAGTGCAATTATATTGTCTTAAAATAATTCTGTCTCTAAAGAGTACAGTTCTTGATTGAAAATAATTTTAAAGGCACAAAAGATATTCAAGATCAAAGGGTGCAAAAGACATTATAAGTCCTTACAGATTAAACACCCTAGCTGTCTCATGACTTTGAGCATCCTGGGTTTAATCCTTGTTTCATTAAACACCATAACTGTTCCCAAATTATTCTGATATGTGTTAATTGTCATCAAAGTGTCTTGTTATTGTCTATTGATACAATCATTGGTTTGTCGGGGCTACTGAAGAATTCTGTTTAATGTTCAGGATGGACACACGACCTGTACATTGTTTTTATTTATTTAATTATCTAGATTATTATCAAGAGCCCTAATTATTTTTGTTAAATTTAAATGGGGAATATCTCAGACTTATTTCTATCTATAAAGATTGAGGTCAGGAGTGTTTGTAACCTAGATTTTTAGAATTTCCTTGTCAAGATTACTATCTGAAGAACACATTTGGGGTAAATTTAGTAAGAAAAATGACTACTAGAGAATTAGCCTTCTGGCACATTTCATCCAATAAAGAGAGAGAGACAGAGTGTCTACACCCCAGTGATGTGACTGTCTATTGATAGGCATTTGAATATCATATACCTATAATGTTTGGTTTTATACATATATATATACACTTCTGTAGTTTGGTCGATTAAAACTAAAACTTATGAATAACAACTCAATTATTAATGCATTAACTAACACAAACAGAATACTCAGTAAACATGGTAATAATGATGTTGATAAACTGGTCTGATAATTATGCTACACAACAGTCTACCAATCCATTATAATGCAAGTTCAAATTATGCACTCCACCATTTTCTATTATGAACATGTATGCATTTAATGCATTTTGTAGTTGGAAGATCATTAAACACATTTATCTGTGAATTAATCTCTATTATCATCAGCGTTTAGAACAGGTTTATTTATATATATTACGCCCTAAAGCACTAAACCATAATTTCATTTCAGTTGATTTCCATATTGTTGTCACCCGTGTCTGACTGTCTCGGGGGTCCTTCTTGCACTTGAAAGCAACCCACAGCACACAGAGAACCGTATTGAGTTATTGCCCCTGTCATAACATTAAGAAATCGTCAAACTTGCTGGTAATATTTTTAACTGAGGAGGATGAACCCTAAAAAGTAAGTTATTGCCCCTGATATCAAACTTTGCAAAGATATTGCCTTTGTTATTGATATGACATGTTATAATTAGTATTGTAATCTGGAGATTAATAAACCAATTTTTGTACAGTTCTACTCCAGGAAACATATTAGTGCCATCAATTTTTATATATGCCTACATTGTACGAAAAATCATGTTTTTAGCTTGTGGATTCTCTAGATCCATCTGTTTTTATAAGATCTTTAAATATATCACCATTTCACCATAATGGGGGTTGAATTTGAATTTTGGGAAAATTGAAATGAAACTGTCCAACAAAATGGCCCATCTTTGTATGCAAATTGTGTAAAAGTATGTACCAGTTAATACGAAGGTTGTGGACCCTCACAATTTTTGTCCGATTTTGATGAAACTGAAAATATATCTTTATATCCCAAAGACCCTAGTCCCTTTCGATAATTGTGCATGTCAGACCATAACTTTCTTGATTCCATCCCCTGATTGTATGAAAAATCTCTTTCTTTAAGTGTGTTCTGAATCCATCTTTTGCAAAAAGTGGGCATCTGGCAACTACTGGTTTTATATATCTAAATTAAAGGAATACTAACCTGTCACAATATATGACAGTAAAAGTAATAAGATGATAACTTGAACTGTTCACAAAGTTTTATGCTATTGCCCATTTCAATCTGTTCGCATTCGTTTGAGGGCACTATACAGTTAACCATTTTTCATTGTCGTCGTCCCTGTCTTTCCCTTTGGCACACAAAATTAGGTTTCTTGTACAGGTTCCTTGACAGTTTAGAGTTCAAAATCCCTTATGAGTCATAGCACACTGCATGGCATATGCCCAACTTCATTAACCTAGCCAATTCTGCATGCACTCCAAAGGGTACAAAGGAAGTAATTTTTTGGTCCATAGAAATGACTAAGCACTATATATATATAGAGAGAGAAATGGGGTTTAACATCCACTCAACACAAACTAGGTCATTTTGGGACTAACATATGGTTTGATTTTATTTCAATAGTTCGCTTGCGCGTAGGGGTCTTTAGCAGTGGGAGGAAACTGTAGTGCCCGGAGTAAACCCACGAGGTTGAGAAGGAGCCCCTATCTCCATGCCAAATACGCTCACACCATGGCTTGAAACCACAGCCGCAAGCCAGAGGTGACCGGCCAGCTAGAGGTCAAAGCGCGGCACTCTAGACCACTAGGCCATCCCCCCCCCAGCACTATATAGGCCTTTGGTACTAAACAGCTAACAAGGAGAAACCACACTAGAAAAATCCAATGTATCTTTTTTGACGAATACAAGAATTGAACCTGAGACATCGATTTATGTTTATCAGGTCTTCTGTGGCCTATATTCTATTATGAGTTATTTGTATGAATATTGCAAAATATAAGACAGAAATAATAATCATGTCAGATAATATATAAAGCTCATCACGTTCGGTTACATAAAGGTATTGTCATAAAATATAAAATACATGCATGCAGAAATGTATTCACATGGTCCTTTTAGTCATTACCAGAACATGTGATTGATCCGATGGGATGGCGCGATAGTCATCTCAATACCATGTTTTAAACATTAGGACAAATCTCTTCTATACACTGGCTTACAGTTAATAGAGATTGGTCTTTATTCAGTAAGATACTACACAACAATTGTCATGTAGATTGTTTTATTATAGACTTAAACTATTTACGTCTTTTGAGACAAGTCGTTTGTAAAGGAATAGTTTATATTGTGATTTAACATCTTGGTGTCTAAAAAAAAGACATTCTCATGATATAATATAAAATGGAAGGGAATATTTTTTTCTCAGGCGATTGATGTAACTTTGCTGTGATTGATTGTGACAAAGTCTTCTATTCTTTATTTACGAAAAGAAAAATATTTCATTTTCAGACATTCTTTTGAAGTGGAAGCCCTGATTCAGACACTTTCTACTGTTGTGATTTTCTAGTGCTTCCCTTCATGGATATAAGATTTCATCTCGGCAGTTTAAAATTATTGGATACTGGTAATAATATTGAGCGGCCAGAATAAATTTATATGAAATATCTAGGTAAGATTAAATTTGAATTAGTTTTCTAATTTAGTGAATATACGTAACTAGATGAATAAATTGGTTTTGAAATTGAGGAATAGCGTGACACATATCGTTTTTTTTATCAAGTCAGTTTAGGCCACAAAGCAATAAGTTATGACAAATGGTGACATGCACAAGTCATGGTATGCTGATGTTCTCTATATTATCACCATTTCCACTTGTTGTGGGGCTCATCTAAGTTGGCCCCTGTAATGACCTTTGGTGAATTGAATGAAATAAGGGGTGATTAATGTGCTACTCTTTGCAGCATTGAGACTAAGATACAGGCATATGTGTTGTGCTTTGAGGGAATTTTTGCCTTGATAGGGAAAATTTTCCACCTGCTAATTATAATCAAGTTGTAACTATTCAAGGCTCTGTTGATGTGCAAAGCAACAAGTACACTCAAGAACCTTGATGCATGCTTGTCCCATCTGAAAACTAGAAATTTTACCCTTGCCAGTTGCTCCAGGCCCATTCTCACCAAAAGTGAACATATGCAAAACAGCATTACTCAAGTTTTAACTTGTATGTCATCAGTTTTCTGAAAATAATTATATGTCTATATCCACCAGGTATAAATATTTGGTATCCCATTTCCTGATACTCATGGAAGCCACTTAATTGTCTTTATGATATTATAGTTTACAAGTAAATTCAATGTAGGGATGCTATGGAAACTAAATTATATTCAAGCAAATATTCAAATATTGTCCTTCTTATGGCATGATTTTATCTGCAAGCTATCAAAAGTAAAAATGACAATCTTGGTAAATAGTTAATTGGTTTATGGTCCCAGATATAAAACAGTCGTAAATGACATATTAACACAAGAGCATCTAAGACTTACATGTATATTGTTTTATTGAACTCGCTATAATAACAGCATTATTTAGACCCATAGATAAACCTTCGACTTTAGATACCATTTTTACATATTTTAGTTTTGTATGCACCGATTTTGCTATCATTTACAGTAGTTGCGATAATGCTAGCTAAAGTTTTTAATTTATAGTGAATTATTTCAAACATTGTTTAATATCAATTGACACTGCAAAAATAAAAGTACAAATTTTACTGTAGATCAGTTCAAACATAAGTATACGTTTTTCTGTATCATATTTATCTTCGTCATTAATTATGATCACCAGGCTAAACTTTCCAGAAGGTTCCGGTCTTCTGATTGTGCACAGAATGTTACTTTTGTCAATCCATATTTCATCTGGTGGTTGTGGCCACTTAAACATTGCTTTTGATGCTTGCATGAATTAAACTTCAACATCATCCTCATCCTCATCTACTTCTGAAACAGCTCCATTATACCATTTTTTATTGTTTATACATGATACAAAGTCACCATCCTTTAAATGTCACGCATTGAAACCATTATTTGAATCAATAGTTTTAGGAATTATATCACTATTTATTAGTAGTATCTGGAACTGATTATTGCTTTTCATCTTTGTTCCTAACTCTGATATTCTTCTTGTACTCCAAAACAAGTAAGTCCAAATGATTGCAAACTTCACAAATGATCGAGACAGATAGGACAGTAACAAGTCGTTTCTGTGGCTTTTATGGATCTTACCATTATTAAAGTTGAATAGTGACTAATTTAATAGCAAAAAGTACATGCTGTAAATACTTATTTTTTGTGTGAAAAATAATCCACTTTTAGGAAAATACACGCAACTGACTCTGTATGTCTTGAATCATTATTTCTGGATGGTTGGATTTAAAATTTGTAATGACAGTTATGTTTATAGTTTTCTAAATTCCCTATTGATAAAAGTAGGCTACTGATATGTTCGTTGATTGTCCAATACGACACATTTTTGTCCCCCGCCTTTCGAAGAAAGTTGGGGGACTATTAAAATGGGTTCCTCCGTCTGTCTGTCTGTCTGTCTGTCTGTCTGTCCGTCTGTCTGTCCGTCTGTCTGTCCGTCACACTTTTTGGGACACAATAACTCTCTTCCTAATTGAGCTAGAATGTTCAAACTTGGTGTATGTGTTTATTAGGTCAATGCCTTGATGGAGTTCGAAGATGAGCATTTTCCGCTTAGGGTAAGCAGAGATAAGCAATTTGATTGGTTGATGCTTTGGGACACGATAACTTTAGTTCTAATTAAGTGAGATTAATGAAACTTGGTGTATAGTTTCATTATAGTAATACCTTGACTAAGTTCGATAATGAGCATTTTCTGCTCAGGGTAAGCAGAGCTATATGCAATTTGATTGGTCGAGAATTTGGAACACAATAACTCTCCTTCTAATTGAGTTAAAATGTTCAAACTTGGTGTATATGCTTATTAGGTCAATGCCTTGATGGAGTTCGAAGATGAGCATTTTCTGCTTAGGGTAAGCAGAGATAAGCAATTTGATTGGTTGATGCTTTGGGACACGATAACTTTAGTTCTAATTAAGTGAGAGTGATGAAACTTGGTGTATAGTTTCATTATAGTAATACCTTGACTAAGTTCGATAATGAGCATTTTCTGCTCAGGGTAAGCAGAGCGATACGCAATTTGATTGGTCGAGACTTTGGAACACAATAACTCTCCTTCTAATTTAGTTAAAATGTTCAAACTTGGTGTATATGCTTATTAGGTCAATGCCTTGATGGAGTTCTAAGATGAGCATTTTCCGCTTAGGGTAAGCAGAGATAAGCAATTTGATTGGTTGATGCTTTGGGACACGATAACTTTAGTTCTAATTAAGTGAGAGTGATGAAACTTGGTGTATAGTTTCATTACAGTAATACCTTGACTAAGTTCGATAATGAGCATTTTCTGCTCAGGGTAAGCAGAGCGATACTCAATTTGATTGGTCGAGACTTTGGAACACAATAACTCTCCTTCTAATTGAGTTAAAATGTTCAAACTTGGTGTATATGCTTATTAGGTCAATGCCTTGATGGAGTTCGAAGATGAGCATTTTCCGCTTAGGGTAGGCAGAGATAAGCAATTTGATTGGTTGATGCTTTGAGACGCGATAACTTTAGTTCTAATTAAGTGAGAGTGATGAAACTTGGTGTATAGTTTCATTTCAGTAATACCTTGACTATGATCGATAATGAACATTTTCTGCTCAGGGTAAGCAGAGCGATAAGCAATTTGATTTGCCAAGACTTTGGAACACAATAACTCTCCTTCGAATTGAGTTAAAATGTTCAAAATTGGTGTGTATGCTTATTAGGTCAATGCCTTGATGGAGTTCGAAGATGAGCATTTTCTTCTTACGGTAGGCAGAGATAAGCAATTTTTGGATGACACTTCATGTTCAGTTTGATTGGTCGATACGTTTGAAAAAAAAAAATGTGCGATTAATTAATATGTGTCATCTATTTATTTTGGGATTTCGGCGGGGGACATCAGCCTCACTGTTGGCTTGTTTCACATGGTCCTTTTAGTCATTACCAGAACATGTGATTGATCCGATGGGATGGCGCGATAGTCATCTCAATACCATGTTTTAAACATTAGGACAAATCTCTTCTATACACTGGCTTACAGTTAATAGAGATTGGTCTTTATTCAGTAAGATACTACACAACAATTGTCATGTAGATTGTTTTATTATAGACTTAAACTATTTACGTCTTTTGAGACAAGTCGTTTGTAAAGGAATAGTTTATATTGTGATTTAACATCTTGGTGTCTAAAAAAAAGACATTCTCATGATATAATATAAAATGGAAGGGAATATTTTTTTCTCAGGCGATTGATGTAACTTTGCTGTGATTGATTGTGACAAAGTCTTCTATTCTTTATTTACGAAAAGAAAAATATTTCATTTTCAGACATTCTTTTGAAGTGGAAGCCCTGATTCAGACACTTTCTACTGTTGTGATTTTCTAGTGCTTCCCTTCATGGATATAAGATTTCATCTCGGCAGTTTAAAATTATTGGATACTGGTAATAATATTGAGCGGCCAGAATAAATTTATATGAAATATCTAGGTAAGATTAAATTTGAATTAGTTTTCTAATTTAGTGAATATACGTAACTAGATGAATAAATTGGTTTTGAAATTGAGGAATAGCGTGACACATATCGTTTTTTTTATCATGTCAGTTTAGGCCACAAAGCAATAAGTTATGACAAATGGTGACATGCACAAGTCATGGTATGCTGATGTTCTCTATATTATCACCATTTCCACTTGTTGTGGGGCTCATCTAAGTTGGCCCCTGTAATGACCTTTGGTGAATTGAATGAAATAAGGGGTGATTAATGTGCTACTCTTTGCAGCATTGAGACTAAGATACAGGCATATGTGTTGTGCTTTGAGGGAATTTTTGCCTTGATAGGGAAAATTTTCCACCTGCTAATTATAATCAAGTTGTAACTATTCAAGGCTCTGTTGATGTGCAAAGCAACAAGTACACTCAAGAACCTTGATGCATGCTTGTCCCATCTGAAAACTAGAAATTTTACCCTTGCCAGTTGCTCCAGGCCCATTCTCACCAAAAGTGAACATATGCAAAACAGCATTACTCAAGTTTTAACTTGTATGTCATCAGTTTTCTGAAAATAATTATATGTCTATATCCACCAGGTATAAATATTTGGTATCCCATTTCCTGATACTCATGGAAGCCACTTAATTGTCTTTATGATATTATAGTTTACAAGTAAATTCAATGTAGGGATGCTATGGAAACTAAATTATATTCAAGCAAATATTCAAATATTGTCCTTCTTATGGCATGATTTTATCTGCAAGCTATCAAAAGTAAAAATGACAATCTTGGTAAATAGTTAATTGGTTTATGGTCCCAGATATAAAACAGTCGTAAATGACATATTAACACAAGAGCATCTAAGACTTACATGTATATTGTTTTATTGAACTCGCTATAATAACAGCATTATTTAGACCCATAGATAAACCTTCGACTTTAGATACCATTTTTACATATTTTAGTTTTGTATGCACCGATTTTGCTATCATTTACAGTAGTTGCGATAATGCTAGCTAAAGTTTTTAATTTATAGTGAATTATTTCAAACATTGTTTAATATCAATTGACACTGCAAAAATAAAAGTACAAATTTTACTGTAGATCAGTTCAAACATAAGTATACGTTTTTCTGTATCATATTTATCTTCGTCATTAATTATGATCACCAGGCTAAACTTTCCAGAAGGTTCCGGTCTTCTGATTGTGCACAGAATGTTACTTTTGTCAATCCATATTTCATCTGGTGGTTGTGGCCACTTAAACATTGCTTTTGATGCTTGCATGAATTAAACTTCAACATCATCCTCATCCTCATCTACTTCTGAAACAGCTCCATTATACCATTTTTTATTGTTTATACATGATACAAAGTCACCATCCTTTAAATGTCACGCATTGAAACCATTATTTGAATCAATAGTTTTAGGAATTATATCACTATTTATTAGTAGTATCTGGAACTGATTATTGCTTTTCATCTTTGTTCCTAACTCTGATATTCTTCTTGTACTCCAAAACAAGTAAGTCCAAATGATTGCAAACTTCACAAATGATCGAGACAGATAGGACAGTAACAAGTCGTTTCTGTGGCTTTTATGGATCTTACCATTATTAAAGTTGAATAGTGACTAATTTAATAGCAAAAAGTACATGCTGTAAATACTTATTTTTTGTGTGAAAAATAATCCACTTTTAGGAAAATACACGCAACTGACTCTGTATGTCTTGAATCATTATTTCTGGATGGTTGGATTTAAAATTTGTAATGACAGTTATGTTTATAGTTTACTAAATTCCCTATTGATAAAAGTAGGCTACTGATATGTTCGTTGATTGTCCAATACGACACATTTTTGTCCCCCGCCTTTCGAAGAAAGTTGGGGGACTATTAAAATGGGTTCGTCCGTCTGTCTGTCTGTCTGTCTGTCTGTCTGTCCGTCTGTCTGTCCGTCACACTTTTTGGGACACAATAACTCTCTTCCTAATTGAGCTAGAATGTTCAAACTTGGTGTATGTGTTTATTAGGTCAATGCCTTGATGGAGTTCGAAGATGAGCATTTTCCGCTTAGGGTAAGCAGAGATAAGCAATTTGATTGGTTGATGCTTTGGGACACGATAACTTTAGTTCTAATTAAGTGAGATTAATGAAACTTGGTGTATAGTTTCATTATAGTAATACCTTGACTAAGTTCGATAATGAGCATTTTCTGCTCAGGGTAAGCAGAGCTATATGCAATTTGATTGGTCGAGAATTTGGAACACAATAACTCTCCTTCTAATTGAGTTAAAATGTTCAAACTTGGTGTATATGCTTATTAGGTCAATGCCTTGATGGAGTTCGAAGATGAGCATTTTCTGCTTAGGGTAAGCAGAGATAAGCAATTTGATTGGTTGATGCTTTGGGACACGATAACTTTAGTTCTAATTAAGTGAGAGTGATGAAACTTGGTGTATAGTTTCATTATAGTAATACCTTGACTAAGTTCGATAATGAGCATTTTCTGCTCAGGGTAAGCAGAGCGATACTCAATTTGATTGGTCGAGACTTTGGAACACAATAACTCTCCTTCTAATTTAGTTAAAATGTTCAAACTTGGTGTATATGCTTATTAGGTCAATGCCTTGATGGAGTTCTAAGATGAGCATTTTCCGCTTAGGGTAAGCAGAGATAAGCAATTTGATTGGTTGATGCTTTGGGACACGATAACTTTAGTTCTAATTAAGTGAGAGTGATGAAACTTGGTGTATAGTTTCATTACAGTAATACCTTGACTAAGTTCGATAATGAGCATTTTCTGCTCAGGGTAAGCAGAGCGATACTCAATTTGATTGGTCGAGACTTTGGAACACAATAACTCTCCTTCTAATTGAGTTAAAATGTTCAAACTTGGTGTATATGCTTATTAGGTCAATGCCTTGATGGAGTTCGAAGATGAGCATTTTCCGCTTAGGGTAGGCAGAGATAAGCAATTTGATTGGTTGATGCTTTGAGACGCGATAACTTTAGTTCTAATTAAGTGAGAGTGATGAAACTTGGTGTATAGTTTCATTTCAGTAATACCTTGACTATGATCGATAATGAACATTTTCTGCTCAGGGTAAGCAGAGCGATAAGCAATTTGATTTGCCAAGACTTTGGAACACAATAACTCTCCTTCGAATTGAGTTAAAATGTTCAAAATTGGTGTGTATGCTTATTAGGTCAATGCCTTGATGGAGTTCGAAGATGAGCATTTTCTTCTTACGGTAGGCAGAGATAAGCAATTTTTGGATGACACTTCATGTTCAGTTTGATTGGTCGATACGTTTGAAAAAAAAAAATGTGCGATTAATTAATATGTGTCATCTATTTATTTTGGGATTTCGGCGGGGGACATCAGCCTCACTGTTGGCTTGTTTCAACTGTAAACAATTGAATGATACATGATGATTATTATAATAATGATGTCACTACCTATTGCTGTGTTTTGAAATGAAAGTGGGGTCTAAACATGACAGAAGTGCAAAATAGCAACATAATTATTATTGAGCTTACCGAATTTGAATTTCAAAGTGTGATCTGTTTCAACAAGTAAGTATCAGCTGTGTTCAAACAGGTCGTTCTGACTTCTTTGGGGGTGGGGGGGGAGCTTCAATTAGCTATCCAAATTGAGACTGATCTCATGACTATAGACTTTGGCAAATCAACAAATTTGACCTAGTTGATAACGTTTATATCTGTAACACCTAAAAATTATTTCCGCAATGATGTAGCCTTATTAGTAGAAATGGTAGGAACGCATTATGCATATCATTGTAATTGAATTTTAGTTGCCCATTTATGATTGTTGAACATTGACAAAGGTGACTTCAATCAGGAAATCACTGACACATAAACAATAGTTTGATTGAAGTTTACTGAACAACAATTTGATATTTGACATACAGTTATAGCGCTAACAACTGAGCATTCAGTTATATGAAATGGGAGTAAGCTGGGTAGCGACCCATCATATGTCTTAATTAAGCACTGATTTTAAGAAGCCAGACCAGAGTAGAGAACCCATGTTTTCTGACAGAACATGCCATTTGGGGCACCTAACTTAATGTGGCTGAGTTATATTTAATTCAAATAAAATGTTTAATTCATCTGCTTTTACATATTTAAAATATCTTCCTTTCTTACATTTCTCGTTATTAAATCTTGGAGATATACCATCAAGAAGTTGGCATTACCAAACATCTGTACGTCACTGTTATTGACCTCGATATTGTATATCTGATAAAAATTCATGAAAATTATTTTATAATTAACGATATTCTACTTGATGATAAACAATGTGGCTGTGACATAAATTGATTTTTTCCTGTGATACTTTTAATGGGAAAACAATTATTGTGTGTTTAATTTGCAATTAAATATTTATGTAAAATGTTATGTCATCCGAAAAATAACCCCCCAACAATAATTTTACCTCCAGGGAAACCTAGTTATTACATTTTCATTCAAATTCACTGGTCGCAATTTGCATATTTCGAAAGAATCCCTAACTAATGGTTTTGGTAAAAAAATTCTATTTTCTCCTTCCAGTTTATTGAATTATTTGCCGAAAGCTTTTCTTTAAAAAATTGTTTACAAGAAAAGTTATTAAAGTGGTTGATATTCAGCACCTTCTCAACCTCATAGGTTTCCTCCGGGCACTCCTGTTTCCTTCCACTGATAAAGCCCCCTGCGCGCAAGCGAATTATTGAAATAAAATTAAAACCATATGACAGTCCCGAAATGACCTAGTTCTTGTCGAGTGGATGTTAAACCCCATTTCTCTTTCTCTCCCTTGTGCAATATTCAGACATTATCTAATCCATACTAAATCGTACTCACATTGGTTATTGAATATCTAGTTAGTAAATCCAAACTAAAATATCAGTTGTAATTAATTTCCAGAGTCCAAAGATTTTACAAATTATTACCAACTGACAGTTGGAAATTTGAATATAATAAGGTCATGGTGCCACTGCCCAGACTAAATTAATGGAAAGTAATGAGAGACATAGTAAAGGAATACCCTAGAGATGATGAGGGACCATTTAGAAATATAATACAATATAATTTCAGAAGGCCTCACACCGACATGTTCTAAGCCAGTTCTCTCTTGTCAACCCAGAAACTTTTGTACCAGGCTCTGAAGTTCTTAATGTCTCAATAACGAGAGTTTGAACTTGAACCCATCATGTTTGTTTCCAGAAACCTTTACCCAGACACTTTATAATGGAACTTAAAGGGCCAATCTTAATTATATTTTGGAGAATAAAACCTCTCAGTCTCTACCTTAGGGTCGAGCAATTCACTTTTCGAACAACTTAAAGCTGTCAGTCTTCATATGGAAATGAAGACCTATGTCCCAAACTGTATTATAAAGTTTCTGGACAAACCAGACTTTTCATAACAATATAATAATATGCAGGTGAAATTTACTATTTTTCATCAAGTACAGAACATTCATCACCCACAGTTTTGACCTCTAATAAATGAACGGTAATAGATTAACAGGTCAGCCAACGAAAAAATTGACCAGAAATCTTTAAAGGGTTACAGTCAGGATAAGTGGTTTTGATGTTCACGTCCAAATGACTGAATATTTTGAGCTAAAATAAACCATCCCTTTATGTCTTGACGTTTAAATTCCATAAACACTGTTAAAATCAGGATTGCCCCTTTACCAAAATAAGTTCTTAATTTCTCTGCCATTGCGAGAATTAACCTGTAACGGTCGTAGTATGCAAGGTTTTCTTTTTGAAATTAATTTTCTTTCAAAGAATCAGTTGTCCTTTGAAATAATGATGTACGTTGAAATTCTTGACTCATCAGAAACATATTTCAACTGGCTTGATTGTTTAACAGATTCGATAAGGTTTTCTGATATATTGAGTGCATTGCCACTTGTACGCCGTATTTGACAGAGCTTTATCAAAGAGATTGCCGCCAAGACAATTTTCTTTCAAATTAGATCTTATGAAATACAAGTTAGACAGCTTCTCAAGATTTGCCTGTCAATTTGAAATGAAGTTGTTGAGTTTTTTTTGTTCGTTTTCATATTAGATAGCGCCATTCTTATAGTTTGATGCTGGAATGGGTATGTCGTCTGTCAATTGATTTAGAATGTATTCTAAGCGCAAACACAGAACAATCTAATGACGTTAGAGAATTGGATATTTCCTACAGGAAGCAGCGATATTGGCAAATTTCCGTTTTTGATTAGTCAAATGTTTTGGCAGGTAAGGAGCATGGGCCAACAAACTGTCCGTCAACCAGGCTACTTTCATTATTCTTCAATTCCTCATTCCGAGCAACTGTAGTAGCGTTTATTTGTTTAACAGACTAATCTATTTTAACTTCTGTATAACTGTTTGACGTGCTCTGCGTCGTGTATAGTCAATTTATTTATCTGTACAGGAATTACCAGTAACATTAATTGGATAATTTATGAGATGAATGGAAGCGTGTTTTCTATTATATTCTGTTATAAATAATTTTTGACAAAGTAATTGGACACTTCAGCAGGCAGAAATATTACTGAAACTCGACTCGCTGGTTTTAATTTTAAATTAGATCAAACTTAGTTCAAACATTAGAATAGGTTTCATATTGTGTAGATCAATATCAGGTTATGACGATGTAAGTACAAATAATTAATTCAATTGATATAGCAGGTGCATGTCACGTATCTATACAAAATAAGTAAATTAGAATTGTATTTAAAAGAATGAGATGGAATGGTTTTAAGAGTCTTGTCAAGACAATTTGATAATTTTAAAACTAACATGGTAGTTACATGTGCAAAATATGTGAGGGGGAACATTACTAGACAGCAACATAACTTTCTAGTAGTAGAGTTACATCTACCAAGGGTTCTTTTTGAAGGGGTGGTCCTGGGTTTTTCGATCCATCCAAATGACCATGCACAACTTTCCTGTTTGGCCTTCCAAATTATACTTGCTGTCCTGATTAACCATGAGAGAACATATTTTAGACTTTATGTTCTTAATATTTAATTTCAGTGTAGAAGTTGCGATATTGGAGGTAGATTAATATGAGATTGCAGTCTTCAACAATGATGTCTTTCAAGTAAGTCAAATTATATTATTATTATTATTACAAAATATATACCACCCCTCTTATTTCCTTTCATTGGTGCATTGAACAAATAAAACCAAGAAAGACTCTAGATTATATCAACAACTAAATTTATATCACAACAAAAGAAAGAATATTACCTCAAAGTCAGAAATGACACAACAAAAATAATACAACCTTATAAAACAAAGTTCGTAAATGTGAAATGGTTCTACATGTACGAAGAAAAAACCTTTAAAATTAAATGTGTTGTCAATTTCTTCTTAAAAGTATAAGATAAGCAGTGGTAGAAGATCTAATATTCTGAAGGTAATTCATTCCTAGAAGATGGTTTTGAACAATAAAGATCATTGGCCAAACTTTAAAGTTTTGGCAAATTTTGTTTTCTTCAGTGAAGGTATTACAGGCCTTTTGAAATAGTTAAAACACATGTGGTACATTTTATTTCTTCTATTGTCCTTTCTGATTTGTTCAGTTATCTTCAGTTATTTTATTATCTTCAGTTATTCATTTTCTTCAGTATATTCATTAAATTTTGTGTGATCTATCCATATACCTTCATCTCGATCTGGTCGACAGAGTCTGAAATTGTTTCAATTAATTCTTATGTTTTAGTGTTTGAAGTAACACCGCTTTTTCTGACTTTAGTGGTAGTGGGGCTTTATCCATAATTTCTGTTTCAGGTTATTTTAAGTATTCAAATTTTCTTGAATAGTGGAAAGATAAAGGTTTAGTAAATCATTTATAAAGCCATTTTCATTCAAATTAATAGTAATCGAGCTCGTCGCTCCTGATCCTTGTTTAGTCCAGGCCATATTTAAGAGTATCGGACCCTTGATAAAGCTTTTGGCAGACTGATGTAGATTTAAAAGACAGAAATCTTTCTGAAATTAAAAAAAAATTTTTGTCAGAATGTTGTTTGACTGTGTTTTATTAATTGGTGGAGTGTAAAATTTGTCAATGTCTTTTATGTAAAATTATATCATATATGACTAATTCCGCCTAATACACAATGATAGTATTAACTTGTATGTATCCATTTAAAGCTGAACTCCGGTTACAAAAATACTGAAATAATGTAATAAAAAAAAAAGTTAACGCCCGCAAGCCGCCATACTTGTTTCCAATTTGTGAAATAAGTATGGCGGACATGGAGGCTTATGACCTGGAAAGGTTAGCCGATCTCACTTCCAGTTTGATTCTCGTCAGCTAGCTATACACATCCGGCTTTATTCTCTTCACACGGTTCACTGATTGCTGTATTTCCCCCCAACAGTATACCAAATTATTGAAGATTGCAAAACGTCTGATCAGGTAGGCCTGTAAATAATTATATGAACTGCGTCTACTACAATATAGCCTAAGCTTTACTCCAAAACAAAAGATGCAACCAGATGTCTTACCCAACCTGTTTTTCAACCAAAACAAATCACCTATACAAACTATTAGTATTGCCTTCTTCGTGTGTCCATGTTGAATAGTGTTCATGAAAACGACCAAGGGACATGACTACATGTTTGGGACGGCTCTCATTGGGGAGTGTTTGACAGTGCTAAATTTATTGATGTTATGGGTTTTTTTCTCCATTTTACTAAAGTGTAAGAAATTGATATTGTAGTAGACGCAGTTCATATAATTATTTACAGTCTTACCTGATCAGACATGTTCAATCTTCAATAATTTGGTATACTGTTGGGGGAAAATACAGCAATCAGTGAACCGTGTGAAGAGCATAAAGCCGGATGTGTATGTCTAGCTGACGAGAAACAAACTGGAAGTGAGATCGGCTAACCTTTCAAGGTCATAAGCCTCCATGTCCGCCATACTTATTTCACAAGTTGGAAACAAGTATGGCGGCTTGCGGGCGTTAACTTTTTTTTTATTACATTATTTCGGTATTTTTGTAACCGGAGTTCAGCTTTAATAAGCCAATTTGATAGAAGTACTAGTATTTTTTGCCCATCTTTGGGATATTTGTGAATGATGTTATTGCATATAGATGTGATAGGATAATTTATACATAGTAATTAACACTGTGGTTTTAATTAGAAACAATGAGTGGAATGAATTCAAGGGATAGATTAAGAAATTTAATTGAATTTATAATGGCCTATTGTTATTTATTGACTATGAAGCTTAGGAATATGTTTTTTAATAAATGGTTTTCAATTACTTCTTTTTTCGTCTTGTCATTGACTTTCTTTTAATATGGGCACAAAACCATACTGAATTTTTTCTACAGCCGAGTGATCAAAGATCAAATGATGTCATTTACACTGAAAGTGAATACGCACCAACTCATGTACATTTTTCATGAAAACATTCTAAAAATGATTATAACTAATCACTCTTTCAATAAAAATGATTGAAACTAATCACTTTTTCGATAAAAATGGAAAGTTGCTAAATTCACTTTTATTCTTTGTGACTGTGGAGGTCAAAAAGTCAGATTTTTCGGGTTTTTCACTAGGTTGATTAAAGGAAATCAACGTTGGCATAAAATATAAAACTAAAGAGAAATCTGTTCTAATTAATAATAGGAAAAATTTATCTTGATGGGGTCTTGGCACCGAACATTTACCTTGAAATATCGAATAGAAGAATCTTACATAGCAGGACCAAAGATTTAAAAACCTGTTCCAAATCAAAATCTCCTCGGTTTATTTGCTATGCATAATGAAAATAGCTGCCCAAAAAACAATTAAATTGTTTCATGGTTGAACTTCAGCCTGCAGATTTATATTCATTTTACTTATTCAACTTTCCCAATATTCTGCTGTTGATCGATCAAATGATGATGAGTGGTATTAAGGGATTAATACATATTGTGACAGTATTTTCTTGTTTATGAGTATCATATATTACTATATATGATTTGTCATGCTCTGCAAGTTATATTCTTTAATTGATTTTTGTTGTTTTGTATTAGATCTGATTATATTGTTTTAAAAACTGTCATTACAATTTATAAAGAAGATTTGTGACCATGTTTAGGGTTTTGTGACATGTTGAAATTCTATATATGGATTGTAATGTGAGCATGTATACGAACTGGAGTGTTTCGTGATATCTAAATGAATTATATATTCTGGGTATGATGCAAGCAGATGGCCAACTATTTTAATTGGAGCTTTAAGGCATGTGATGTTAGATGTAGATGTAAGTCATGTATGAAATAAAATGGTGTTGTTCAAATGTACCAACTTAATTAATAAAGACCACATATTATGTGCATGCTATTCAGTGTACATCCTATGACAGAAATTTTGCCCAGATGATAGTGCTATAGCTTACTGTTATTTTGAATTCTAAATATGAATTTAAAGTAGCTAAGTCTCCAAAGTCTTTGACATTGAAAACACAAATTATTTGTCAATTTATATCAACATTCATGTTGTGATCTTACCAGGAAAAGATGGACTTCTGATATCAAATATTAAGACACTCTAAACATTTTACCATTAGTACATGAATCGTGTACCATAATACATTTCAGTCCCATTTGTAAGAAGGGACTTAAAGAACAAGATGGGTCATGTCAAACAGTGACCCTATAGAGATTGCCATTGATTGTGAC
This sequence comes from Patella caerulea, assembly GCA_036850965.1. Lineage (NCBI taxonomy): Eukaryota > Metazoa > Mollusca > Gastropoda > Patellidae > Patella > Patella caerulea. Next base: position 25,137,247 of record JAZGQO010000011.1, read on the forward strand.
TTTTGGCATAGAAATGGATATGATTGAATGTAAATCTGTTTATATATATATATATTACATTATCATAACATTGCTACACATTTGTGTCCATTTCTCGGTACCAAATATTAGCAATTTAATAGCACCTTTAAAGGACAATATTGGTGCCAGTCATTATCACATATGTGATAGAACTGATTAAACACTTTCCAAATATAATATTGACACAGAGATCATCGCTACCATAGAGGAATAATAAAGGATTCATGAATCGGAAGTGACGAACGCCAAAGGAAAACACGAGTTATCTCTCTATGTGAATCACTGAAGTGATGACAGATAACGGCCGATTTTTCTGCTCACTAATAATTCCCTCGAAGACAAAAAGTTGTTATATGTGACCGCAAGAGGTTATCTGACGATACAATAAAGTAATTAAGCGTCATAAGATAAGAGAACACGGGAAAAATAGAAATACTCCGTACAGCCCCTTGTTTTTATTCATTCTATAGGGGAGACCGGGGCACATTGAACCACTTTGTTCACATACATGTTTGTCCTCATTTCATATCAAATGTTTTTATTAGAAGATCTCTTTATTTCATGATCAAAATTTAAAAAAAAATCAATATGCCCTCCTTTATGGATCAAACCCCGGTTTATCTAGATTGTATAGATTAGACATATGAACTTAAGTACAAGAATTTCCTAGGCTAAGAAGTTAACATGTATGGAAATTTTTTCTCTTTTAAGCGTTTTTTTTAAAAAATCCACTGCCTAAGAAAATAATTGACAGCATGTGACTTATTGATGGAGAAATGGGTCTAAGAAGTTATCTCACTTCTGTATAGTGTTGGGTTGTATAGTATTATTTATAAAGGATATATCATGATGGTTCAATGTGCCCTGTTCTCCCCTACCTTATAAAAACATGGTAATGCACGGACTTTTAATCTGTTTTTCTTTCCTGTTCTCTTATATAGTGGCAGTCAATTCTTTTTATGATTTGTTAGCTATTCTCTCACAGTGTCACACAGCAACTTTAGGTCTTCAAGGGAATTTTTAGGGAGCAGATATTCGCCCATGTATCTGTTATCAATAGTCACTTCAGTTAGTTATATAGAGGCATAACTCATGTTTTCCTTTGGCGTTCGGCACTTCCGATTCATGAATGCTTTATTACTCCTCTATGGTAGCGATGATCCCTGTGTTAATATTATATTTGGAAAGTGTTTAATCAGTTCTATCACATATGTGATAATGACTGGCACCAAAATTGTCCTTTAAGCAGTTCTTTTAAATATGTGACATGAAGGTCTACAAGGTACTCATTTTTTTTTGGTACTAATCCTAATAACTAGACACTGGAACTTGCCAGGCAGTGATGAAAAGGAAAATAATGAGGTACTTTCTCGGCCAAAACATTGATTGAGCCCTGTATTTTCTGAGCTACCATTACAAGTTAAAAGTATAGGTTTAAAGAGTCTTTTCAACACATGGCTTTGGTTATTTTGAGGATAACATAATGTCATTTTCATTTCTTTTGTGTGCAATATTGCCCGAACAACACCTACTTCTCTTAAAATTCCAACAGCCAGGGCTGTAGTATGTGCACACCACAAACATGATCATCTCGATTTCTTTGCTTAGGGCGAATTTTGCTTAGAATTTTTAGGTTTCAAAATTTTAGCTAAACAAAGGGGGTTTTTAATTATTAGACCCGAAGAAATAAAAATGGAATGGGTTTGGCCTTAGATTAAAATAGCACATGTTTTGACATTTGAAATATGCATGTGAACAATCTGGCTGTTAGAATAGTCACCATAAAATGATATCAATGTTCTGTTACTTGGAGGAGAAACTAGGTTCCTAGTGGCAATGCCTGTTTGTACTTAACATGCACGGCATGTTCATGGCATGTCATTGAGTTCATTACCATTTGTACATCACATAGCCATCAGCTTTCTTAAACTCATTGATTTTTGTTATCTTATAAAATCACGTATATCTATGAAGGTCAAAAGTTTCACGACCACTACACCAATTGAATCGGCAAAATTGTGAAAATAGGTGATATGTTGCAACATGGTTTACGTTTACTAGTTTTTGTGTCGTTGTCCATTAGTTGATATAATGACCTTTGGCTTGATTTATCTAGAAGAGCACCTAAGCTGTATAGATCAAATACGCATTAGTGTTCCATCAGTTATTCCGTCACTGACATTTAATATGACTGCATGAACTCTAGTTATATGTTATTATGTAATATCTGTATTTTCATAATATCTCTTTGACTTACAATTCATTGACCCGGCCAGTTAGGGGAAGCAGAGTAAGAGGGGCCACATTTTTGTTTATCCTATGATCATGATATTCATTTACTCATAGGATCTTTTGTTAGTTTTCATCTTGAGAAATAAAGTATATCATGCCTTGTGCACTACATATTCTGATATTTGATTTCTCAGAGTCTGAGCATCATTTAATGGGTGTTGAAATCCTTATCTATTATAAAACTACACTTATGTGATTTGAAAGTTGAATCTCTAAATATATCAATCCAAATATGGTTCAGTTCTAATCAGTATTACATGTATAACGATATAAATAATATAAGCAAGCCAGTGCCACTTATTTTTGGTAAAATTGTTATTTTTGGTAGTTGAAATTTATGTTTTGATCTTTTTAAACTATATTTTAAAGAAATTTTGAGTGCATTGATGATAAGCCATGAAAAATGAGTTATTGTCGAAAAATGCAAATGACGGTCATGTAAACAGCTTATTTGAGGCAGTAATATGTATGAAGAATTCATGCCTCAAGATTACAATTTGTTGACTTTTTTCCCACAGCTTCATTCAAGTTAGAAATGTTCTAATAAGTTCTATACAGGTCACAATTCTATGGAATACAATTATACTGCTTAATGAGCGGTGTTTCAACTAGGCTTCTCTCATTATTACCAAGCAATAAAATGTTGTTTGATGATTTTCCCCATGCATAGAACTACTTGGGATTTAAAATTCAAGTACATGTATAATGTATAATGGGATTTGAAAATATAATGAAAATCATGAATAAGTATTTTATAGAACGATTATCCGAAGGCTAAAAGATATTGATTTATATCCATGTTAAGGTATTTCACTTGATCCAGAACTGTATAAAAAAAAATGTTTTGTTCGTATATTCTATATTGATAGTGGTTGTTTTGTTTTGTGTTTATATTTTCTCTATTGATAATTGTGCTTCATATTTGTATTTTGTGTTAGTATTGACAATTTTTCATTTTGTTTTGTTTCCTGTTTGTATTTTCTCTATTTCTAGTTGTAGTGTTTCCAATTTGTATTTTTTGTTAGTATTGATAGTTGTCATTGTTTTGCTTCCTGATTGTATTTTTGTTTTGATAGTTGTTGTGTTTCGTATTTGTATATTCTGTTAGTATTGATAGTGGTTTTATGTATTAATTCTTGTTTTTGCCTGAACGAAACTGTGAGAATTATTTTGCTACAGTAACAACAAGCTTTATCTCAAAATATTTGAATAGAATTTAAAGTAGAAAATAAAGATCGCACCAAGTATATTTTCAATTCAGAATTCTAGATTAACATTTTAATTAGTGACATATAACATTCCATGGGTGAGCTTGTATCATAGATATTTTTTGGTTTGAGTTAAGATGTTCACGAATGTTTCTAGCATCCACACTAATCATTAATTTGGAACAGTAATTCTCCTTCTAATTAAGGTAGATGTTCATTAGGTGAATGCCTTACTAGGTTCAATGATTAACATTTTCTGCTAAACGGAAAAATAACTAAATACTTAAATGTAACATTCATTACCAGTACAAAAAACACAGAAATACTGCAAATTTTAGCCTAAAGAACTGTATAACCCTTAATACAGTAAAATCACTAAATTATACCAAAAAACAACACTGATTACTAAACTAGGGATCCCTTTGCATTCCTGGCTCCAAGCTTTCAAACCTTCCTAGACCATGCATGTATTAGTCTCTATCATCCACACAAATATTCTACGAATATTAGTCTGGATGGGTCCTCAAAATTTGATGGAAAATAGGTCATTGTCTGGATTATCCAGTCTTTTAAATTACCACGTACTGAATTTATCAAGACAGCTCCTTTGTCAACAATGGCACTCTTTAAAATTTTGTTTGTAAAGGTTTCAATTGAAATGGTAATTTTCTCTCGTCATGAATCAGACGTATGGCTTCTCACAATCTTAATTCTTCGTCTCTATTTTGTTTCTAATAATAGATGTGCCAAGTGAATTGTGGAATATATTTCAACCACGCTTTATAGAATCTAGCAAAATCGACCCGTCTTCATAAGATCTAGCACTTACCAAGACTTTAGCCAAAAGGTTCCATTGCCCATGCGTAACCAAATGTTTGTTTTTTTATGTGGTAGATTATCCAGTAATTTTTGTCAAAAATTGAGAACCGACCCAGACCCTCCGTGCGTTGAAGACTAGGGGGTTCTGGGTGACCGAGACTATGCTTGTATTGGTTCATTGTAAGACTTCCCAGGACTCGATCTGCACTCCCTCTGTGCTCATGGGATGCCAATGGCCTTCCTGTGCTCCTTATGGGCTCATGGCACCGATGGTTACTTGCATGGATCCCATCCCAGGGTGAGCACATTGAACAAATCAAACACATATTGGGACCCATCGACTCCACTGGGGTCTGGGAAAGAGGTCCTAGGACAACGGAGAGTACTGAGTATATAGTTTCACTACCAGGTATTTCAACACCTTGATTGAATTCAATCTGAACATTTTCTTCTTCAACAAAGTATCAATACTTCTATGACATCTATTTATTTAGTGATTGCTGCCGGGTGGGCTCATGGTGGGCTTGTTGAATACTGCACCAAATAATAAACAGCACCTTTATATTTATATTCCTGGTTAAAAAGTATGGTTATTATGAAACTATGTTAAAACTGTTTCATCCATTTGGTTTCCTGTAGTGGACATACAAACAATAAGGCACCAGACCAGGGATGGGATTTCAAAATTTTTCGTGTCGGACATTTTACCGAAAGTAAAGGGGCATAACTCTTATCGTTATTTAAGCAGACGAATTCATACCACAATTAAAAGTCACATGTCAAAATATTCAAATCACGTACATAACAAAATAAGGTGAACCTCGCTATTTTTCATATTTAATTCCCGTACGGTATTCAATTCATACCACAATTAAAAATCACATGTCAACAAAATATTCAAATCCCGTACGTAATAAAAAATGGTGAACCTCGCTATTTTTCACACCTAATTCCCGTACGGCATTCAAATTTATGTCAGTAATTGTCGTACAAAATTTAAGCATTTTCGTAATACATTGAATGAAAGCTTGCCGATCCTGCTTCGGCATAAAATTCACAATCGTAATATTCCTTTAGATTTACGTGACAGCAAATGAATGCCGAACTCCCGAAATAAGAATAGTTTGTGGTGTCAGAACATCGTTTTTTCTTTATAAAATGTCAACAAAATATTCAAATCCGTGCGTAATAGAAATAAGAACACGGCAGCAAATGAAAGAAAAGCGTTCGAAATAATAATACTTGTGGTGATGACAATAGGCATAGCTGACTTCAGCGTATTGCCGCTATGGCGTACGTGACTTACAGCACACAGCTTCATAGTAAGCACTGCCTAACATGTTAAGCAATATTCGTGCGGCACTCGAGATCACAGGAAAGTGCCACTGTGGATGAGAATTTATATATGGATTCTTAAAAGACGTAAAGGATATCGTAGACAAAATGAATTACATGTAGGTTGTTATAAAATAATATACTCTTACGATATGTGACATCTATGATTAGCTTATAGATGCTGTCGGCTCACATCAATGCGATTAAAATGCCCGACAATTGAAGACCACGAGGTAAACAGGTGGATTAAAATTATAATCACTCTTATTGGATTGATGAATAGTCCGACAAAGGAAAAGCAATGAATTCTGTTTAAGATTAGATTGATGAATTGTCCGACGAAGGATTAAGTCAATCAATCAAGACGGATTAAGTAGTTAATCAAGGTAGGTTTATTGACGGTATAACACGATAAATACGTTGATCACTTAATTACCTAATCAATCCTGCCTATTGTCAACGATAATCGGGTTGAGTGGTAGTTATACTCTCAGTACACTATATTAATTTTGGAATTTTGAATATTATTCACTATGTCTTGATGTCCGATTGGTCATATTACCGGTCGGACAATATTGTACGTTTGGAAAAAAAATTCAGACAAGTCCGGAATATACGGGCGAAATCCCAACTCTGCACCAGACTGTATTATGATTTTTATTGGTAATATAATTATGTTTCATCTATGAAATTTTATAAATGCATTTTAAATGAATTCTGTAAACCCAATTTGATTCATTGAATCACCATACGCAAATAAATTAATGGAAATTGCATGGATGCACATGAAAATTTGTTTATTTCTGTCTCTGAGGTGTCAATTTACATGTCAATTAAACTTATATTTGACCCAAATTGATTCATTGAATCACGGGTGACAATAATTGTTGTGGAAATGGAAAGGAACTAAAGCTAGCTGAGCCGAATAGGTACATGTGAAGCATAAATCAAGTTACTACCGCCGTAATATGACTAACATATAGAGTTCAACCTATAATTGCGATCTTTTGACAAAATGGCATCTGATTTGTGCGTGTTCGCAACTCCTGGTCAATTCATATATCTATACCTATAGTAGGAGATAATATTGTAAATTGATTCACGTCTTTCAACGAGGATTAAGTATCATCTATTTAATCATGGCTAACCATCCATGTACGGCAGTAAAGTGTTGACCATCGATAAATTGGCCAAGTGTCTAGACTTTTCATTTTCTAAAGTAGAGTCCGCAGGATTTTGAAACTGGCTGGATGATGGGGAAGAAGTATGAGAATTAGTCACACACAGGAAGAAATTAGACACACATTTTTGGTTTCATTGGTTTCCTACGGCCAATTACATCTGGTGTCCGTAAGCTCTGAGAAACTAAATGCGCTTCCTGTAGTTCTCCTAAACTATTCAAGAAGCCTGATGGGTACATTACCTCTTTAGTTAAAATTGAGCTAATTCACTAATGACAGTGTACATTTTGACATTTCAACCTCTTTTTAAAATATTATAAGCATGTGACAGTGTCGAATTTATGAAAATTGTCAATCGTCTTGCATTAATATATTGCATAGCTTAATCTTTGCTACCATGTACAAAAATTGAAGTCAATCCAAAGATTTTGCACACTACTGATGGGTGGCGCTGGTTTGATTATATCATCTTTAGTAATACCTGATACCACTTTTCATTTGTCTGGACATGTTGTTTTCATAGCACAATGCATATACCTGTCGTCATGGTGCAGAGAAGATCTTGAACCCCATTTCAATTAAAACACAAATCCTCAAACAATAGAAATCAATTTAAAAACTTTCAAGGCTTTTTTTTTAAATCTGAAATTGTGAAAAATTGATTTATTCATAACCAAAATGTTTGATGACAGTTGACCCCATATCACTTGATTCATATCATAAAAAAACAACTTTCTTGATTAAAATATAAATTGATTAAATTAGAGTTTCAACATTTCATCAATATTTTCACACTTAGAATAAAATAGTTCACGCTAAATCAATCATTTGTCGGATATTGGTTGAACTATTTATTGATTGGTTATTGGGATTTAGATATTGACGGATTAGTTTCTAGGTACTTTTTGGATCACCGCAAAACTTTAAACACCAGATAGAAAGTAAGGCAGGGCTTTCAGAAACATTTTGCCAGCCAGTCAATTTTGGATGATTTTTGTTTCCTTAAGATTAGCAAGGACTATCATTTCACTACTACCTGTAATCAATTAAGACTGGCAAGTATGACTAAAATTAGATCTCTGCCTAACCTTAAATCACATTCAATTCAGATGATACTGTCTTGTGCATGACCACTGTCAAAAACGGTAGCTCAATGGCCACATTTGGCCATTCAGAGGTCACAACAATAGCTTGGCAAAATTAAGTAATGAAATGAAATACATTTTAATAGCCTAATTTTCTGCATCATCTAGGCCACTAAAGATAGGCATATATATCATGCACTGTGAATGAGGGTCATTTATTTAGTCTCGACAGTGAAACTTACTCTTCATCCTTGTCAGGCCTTTCGTTCCAACAGCACTGACAAGGGTAGCAGTAAATTAGGAAGATCCATGGGACTGGTGATAATCGTGATGATTGGACACTGACATCACAACTATGATAATATACTGGTTTCCAAACTCAGAATTAACAGAAGAATATTTGTGATTTTTTGCCATTTCGGGTAACTTTTGTAGAGGCAAAATTGTCTCTAGTAATTGGTATAGGAAGGAAACTAGGTCCTGTGTATAATTTTGCAATTTATAGGTTTGTAACTTGAAGATGAGTACGGTATAAGTTCTTCCTTGTAATTATTACATACGATACTTGTGAGTGTTGACAATAGATTGTCACATGTTAGTTTCAGAATGACTAAAGTGTTGATTAAACAATAAACCCCTTTTCTCTTCCTTCAGAAATCATCCGACAATCAACTCCTTTCCAATTCTTTCAGAAATCATCAGACAGTAAACTTTTTTTAAAGCTTGTTCTCTGTCCATCTCTTGTCAAATATAGGCATATCTTGCTATGGCAACCACTTGTTATTTACTTTTTCTTATAATTCAGAAATCATTAGACGTTAAACCCCCTTTCTTCCATAAAACCACTTTCATTCAGAAAACAAGACATTAAACCCTTTTCTTTATCTTTAAGAAAACATGAGACATAAACCCTTCTCTTTTTCTTTTAGAAATTGTATTGAGTCGTTTAATAAAATTTCATGAGAATTACATTCTTCGTAAGGAAAGGTTTTAGAGACCAATGCACATGATTGTGTTTTCTTGATAAGAAATTATTTTGTAATTCCTTTCCTAAAGACACGCTATAATTATTATATTTGACCTACTGCATAATTGATACTTGCATGAAAGAGTATAGGTCATGCTGTGCAAGATGCAATTTCCCAAGAGATTTCAGGACAATATGTCTTCATTGTCAGATTTATTTTCTTATAATGTGTTTATTTTTAAACTTTTTTAAGAATTGATCTATGTAATGGAGATATTGATTTTTTCAACATTAATTCTTCTATTAATTTAGTCCATGTAATTTTGTATACTTGTGTAAGATATAGGAGCAGAGCCCTTTCTTGCTAAGACAATTACGACAGGGGACAGCAGTAGTTAAGTATTAATGGAACTAGACATGCACCAGTATTTTCAAGCTTGGTTCCCACTTGGTAGGCCTACCGTTATTGCCTTTGAAGCTGATAAGGTAAGTGTGTTGCCTTGTGATATTGGATGTGATGAAAAACCAAAGGTCTACTGGTACACGCAGAAGAACCATTGGCAATTTGGAATCTGATGAAAAGTAGACAAAAATGGCTCTGTTGAGGCAGAATTCTCCTCTCTCCCATTGCACTCGTGGCCATAGAGAAAAAAAAGATATTATGAAGATATGTTAGTCTCAAAATGAATGAAGTATTATTAAACAATCATTCCTATCCTATGATAATAAAACCATATATATTGAAATCTTGAGAGCCATTCACCACAACAAATATTTCTCAAGCATCATGGTTTGATTGGATGGCGTGAAGAATGAACAAACCACAATTGCGTGTATTCTAGCTAGCTCCATTTTCAAGTTGAGCGGATTGTTTGATAATTGAATGTCATTGGCTGTATATAACCGTATTATCCGACTTAATTAGCGTGTGATGAGAAACATGTCAGAGTTGGTATTTGTAACTGTAATCTAGTTAGTGATTAAAGTAGGTTTTTATTCATGTCTCAACACCTCAAGTAGAGTCACCTCCCTTTATACAGGGCAGACGCCTTTTTAATGACTTCCATCATATATATATATATATATGGATCTTGTGTAATAATACAATTACATTACATGGTTATTTTATATTGATTGATGGCAATATCCTCTGTTCTGTCAACCTTGTAACAACCACACATACAAAATGACACTTCCAGCTCAATTGAATTTCTATAGTTTGTTAGGGAAAATGTCAAAAAAATAAAACAAATGAGATCTGATGACGAATAGGATATTTAATTTGGATTGGCTGTTTTCTCTTTTGAGTTAACAAAATGCATTTTTTTGGTGGGAATTTTTGCAGGAGATGGGTGAGGGGAGAGGTGATGGTATAAGTGTTAAAATGCATTTTAAGGGTTTGGTCGAGCAAACATCAACCACATATATAGTCATCAGTGTGAAATTATATTACAATTATATATATATGGACAGATTACAAGTAGTATTTGTGGAAAAGGATGACAGACGACACAAAACTACTCTATCATAACTTTTCTGTATTACAACATACACCTGCAGCTTAACTAATTATTGTAAATATTATTAAAGAGATGTATAAAACAATACCCACAGTGTCTGCTTTAAATTATATGGTCTGTCATCCCAAGCCATGTATGTGTGCCACGGACGAAGCTCACCTTTTGTGGCTCTCCTCCAGACCTCCTACTATTTCTCTCTAAATGCATGCAAATTATTTAGATAAAATCCTACAGGATGTTAGTTCCAAATGAACTACGTATAGTTTGTCTTGAATTGACGTTGCAATAAAAATGGAGGACCAGAAGAAAGCCCATAAAGTAAGGAAGGCAACCCCGTTCCTTGTCATAAAGACGCTTGATTCCTTGACAGATTTTATGATCTATGTGCATGTGTTAAACGACTGAGCCATCGACCACACCCATTATATATATAAATTTGATATATAAAGACATGGCGAGAATATTTAATCGCGTCATCAATCTATAGAAGGTGCATTAAACATTTTATTTTGCCTAGGAGTAAATCCATTGCTCTATTTTGCCATGATAACTCTATAGCTGTCAAAATAGTTGATAAAAGCATGAATTAAGTGACAAACAAAATGCCATTATTTCTTATCAGTTGGAACTCTCTTTGGTTGGAGATTGTAACAGTTCCATCAATCAATAAATTAATTTGCTCATTTAAGGCGGGAAGCTCGAGAATCAATTCTGTTTATTCAGTTTGCTTTTATTTCGTTGTCAATTTGAATCTCGTCAAAAGATTTATTTTCTACTTCAAATGTTTTTTTAATATCTTTTCTTCTTTTTTTGTTTTGTTATACAGTTGTGTGCCAATTTTTTCTATGATTGAAATTGATTTGACCGCGGGGTGGTTCATCTTAAAAGTGCTTTTGCAATAATTTGATAAAAAAAAAACATCCAAAAGTAATATGTGCAATAAAGAAAACCATCCCAAAGTAATATGTACATGAGAAATAAATGTCAAAAGAGGAAATATATAATGAAATGGCATTGAACATCTTACTCTTTTGTAGGCTACCAATATGGGCAATTGAAAATGGGCATATAAGAGTATATCTGTCTCCAGGGGCATACATAACGATTTTGTTTGGGAGGGGGGGTGTTGAGTCAAAATGCGACTGATACACATCTCACGACCTGTCTGAGTAGCGTGACGTATGCAGTAAGCACTTATTTTGATACCAACTGCTCCTGTTTTGGGACTGACTGCAGTGATTTTGCGATTGACTATTTTTTTTCCTGTCTGTTTCCCCTCTAACCCGCCTCCGCCCAAACATATGACTGCATTGATCATTCCACTGACCTATTGACACTAGTAAATGGTTATTTCAGTGTTGTCTTGGGGGATCAGGTGTCCAAGTGTAGTGAGAAGGCGCTGGCTTGCTAACATGGAGGTCGGGTGTTGATCCCTGCGTTGGCCGAGAAAGTTCATCCAGATTTTCCGGTGTGGTTTACACTTGTATGTGTTGCAGATGGGACAAAAAAAACGAGGTTCTGTGTACACATTGGCACGTGCACACAAAAGATCCCTTGGCAGTTGGAATTCAAAATTAGAGTAAAGGCTAGGCGTCGCTGCCCAGGCAAAATTTCCCTGTCTTCATTAACCAAGTTTAGAAGCAGAACAGTAGGACGTTAATACAGTGTTGTCTTGGGACTTTTGTCAATCAAATGAATCCTGGTGCAAGATAGATTTAGAGACAAATACAAAGAAATGGGGAATAGGGTCCCCCTCAACTGTCTAGCTATACTTCATTGTCTCCTATAAGATAATAAAGAACTTGACCAGATGATATATATATAAAATGTCATAAACATTAGTTATACATGAAACCTGTTGCTCACCAAACAATCAGTCATACATACAGTTTGTTATTACCGTTACAGATTGGGACTGGATGATATATTGTATAAATTGTATCAAGTCTATTATGTCTGGTCGTTCCTTGGTAAACAAAGATGTCTTCAATCTGCTAACAATATTTAAAGGAATTCAATAAAACCTCCATAATGATGAGTCTGGTAATCTTAATGTGTGTTTTAGAATCTGTAAGGTGGTTTTAAGACAGCCATTTTCCTTCTCATCACTGGCACTGATGGTCTTGATGGTATCCTGCGGCATATGATAAAGGTTAACATGAAAGATGTGACAAGAATGGTCAAAGCAATCATGTTACCATTGCTAGTCTAATGAACCAGCTAAAATATTATTATCCAATTTCAAATAGATTTTGTTCATGTCACTGAACATTATATATTAGGCCACACCAATTTCAAATTTTGTGTTTTGGGAGCACCTCTTAAGGACCATGTCTGAAAATTTTGCTTCCTTTTTCTAGGTGGAGAAAATTGAAAACAAAAGATGTGTTTGCTTAGTCTTCTCCAAAATCTGTAGTTAAAATTATGAACACTTAAGACATGAATAGCTATTTTATTGATCAAGATCACCATGGAACTGTGAATTAAATATTTTAGTTCTGATAGACTCCTATCAGCTAGAGAGATTCTCTTCCATACATTTGTAGTAGGATGGATTTGGAGTGATTTACACAAGAACGTTGGGTGTGACCTGCTCTTGTGCAAACCATATACGATCCAAGTTGGTATTCAGGATATCAGTTTTCTCATGTGAATGAAAATTGACAGAAAAGTGCTAACAATTAAGCTGAAAGGAAAAAAATTCAAACTGAAACAAAAAAATGCAGTCTTCAATTTCCCTTATTTAGTTCTAAAATTAAGTCACAAAATTGAATCAACTCTTCAATTTTTACACAATTAACACTGCCATTTATTTAACAACTACGATTTCAGTCTTTAATAAACACATTCCCCTAAAAATAAATACATGAGTACGTTCATTTCTAGATTACCTAAAACAGATTGCTTGCATCAAACAAATTGTCTAAATACTAAAAACTACCTATGATACGAAAACTGAACGCAACCTAGGTTTAAATGTCTAGGAGAAACACATTCTCCTAAAGCAGAATATTTGGGTACTTCTGTAAGAAGAACAAATTTCCCTAGATTATGGACATGAACCCAATTACAAACATGCTCTTCAAGCGGAATAATTATATTCCTGTAAAGAAAACAAATGTGGACATCCCCTTTGAACATATATAGCGCATCCAAAGTGGAATAATGAATATTGGATAAGTGTGGAATGGTACCTGTAAACACATTGCTAATCGGAAAGCGGAACATCGAGTATTACCGTAAGATGTTTAAAGCGTGGGTGATATAAAAAATTTTGTAGCTCCTAGTGTAGTGAAAGTAAGTATAGAAAATAAGATCTGTGGTTTGATCGATTGGATGGGGGTGGGCGTGACAGCTGAATGAATGGTTAGCATGTTCGCGCTGTATCATAAGGTCTAGCTGTCATTGAGTCAACTGGTATGGCTTCGATCACCTGGTTGTACGTGACAAGGAGAAGGGTCACCTGTCCAACCTCATGAGCAAACAAATTATTAAAATAAAATAAAACCTTATGTTGGTCTCGAAATGACCTAGTTTGCGTCAAGTGGACGATAAACCCCATTTCCCACTCACAACCTTTTGACACCCCACTGACTATTATAAAAAATTGGATAATCAAAGTATATTACACTAGTATATATATAAAGCATGATATATTATTAAATTTTTCTTATGATTATCATTTCTTTGTTATTACTATTAACCCACGCTGACAGTCTTATCAGTTTTGTTGTTTGGGTGGTACATTATTGTTTTTAACCCTGTTCACAATACAAGATAAGTATAATATAAACAATAGGATGGAATTATAAAGTACAAAGTCATGACCGATTAATACAGCTTTTCAGCTCTAAAACCTGTATATAATAGGTACTTATTGTACAAAATCTAATATCAAGATGTTTTGATTAATTCAGTACCATGATAATAGAAATGTATTAATTCTTCCATTGAAAATGAAACCTTTATTTCAGTATCCATGGAAACTACTTTCTATCTTTCAAGTCTACCTATCGGACTGTATATTTATTAAGAGATTAAAAATGTGTAGATTACACCATTAATTCCCTCAGGCCATATCAAACTAATCAAACTTGATGAAAATCAGCAAATAAAATTCTTCATACAGACACTAAATTAATGGGGCTTTTATTATGATCGGACAAATGTGCATAAGGAAATTACATGTTGCACTCTCTGATGTTTAAAAAAACAAAGATTTTATTTGATAGAATTGAGTGTGTTATTAGCATAACTATAGGAATACATCACGAGCTAGGAGGCAGGGGGGCAACTGCCCCCTACCTTTCGGGCAAGCTGACTACTTAGCAAAATAAAGTGCCTGAAATCAAACAAAACACTAATTTTACAGTCTGGAATAGCAGTCAAATGCATTTGCGGCCATCAAATATTCCAAAATTTTCTTGGGGGGTCCATACAAGGCCAGTCCTGCTTCTTCGTCTCTCGAAGAAAACCGACTCTCTGTCTGTAAACCTGAATTTTTACGGGCATTTATAGTTTTGCTTCAGTAATTATTAATGAGTCCTAATAAAACACTGTTTTACTTGAATACCACGAATTTGTACTGAGTTGACCATGGATTAAAACATTTTGTTGGGTGCCACTCTATTTTGTGCAAGGTAAGCTCCACTTGTTCACCCCTCGAGGAAGACCAGCACCGCTATCTGTAAATCCGAAATTTTTTTCGAGCATATCGGGTTTTGCCTCTCTGTCATCGAGTCCATACGCCTATGAATACATCAACATTTTCCCTTTCATTTAAATTTCAAGAATATTTATAAAACTGTCCTGTGGACATATTATGTAGTCGATTTTCTCGGAGATTTTGAGATCGTTTTTCACACTTGCTGGAATTGAAATTCTGAGACACATAATGATTTTTTCCACAGAGTCACTGCCCCTCTTGCCTTAATATTGCAAACTTTCAAAAGTTTGAAGGAAGAACACTGCAATGAGTTTATGTGCAGTTACTACCTGTAACATTGAAAATTTGAAAGTAACCCTTAGAGGGTATTTTCGTGACATACATTCTTTTAAATTCTGTGTAGTCTTTTCTATTTGTTATATTTCCCTGAATATCTATTCTTCTTCATCAACTTTGGCAGCTCTCTTAATGTTTGTACACTTGAGAACTGTAATGTTTTGCGATATGTTGTCACCATATTTTGTCAGATAATCTATTTTTTCCCTTGAGAATTGTAGTCATTCGGAATGTGGCTATTAGTGTACGTGTTTATATTGTAATTAAAGGATAAAACCAGACAAAACCGAAACATCAGACTTAATTTATACAATGCAAATGCCATTCCATAATGTAGGGATTGTTCATTGTGGAATTAGGTGAAAACTAACAAAATAAAGATTATTTCGATTGTGAAGCACAGAGTTATCCCCCCATAAGTTTCACATTATTTCAACTTTGAACTTTTGTTAACATAATACAGGACAGTGTTCTGTTTAAAATGGCTGGATGTTTAAAGACTTGACTCAATAAGATTTGTTGACAATGATTTTAAAGCTAGTATAAACTTTGCCTGCAGGTGGGTGTATTCTTTGATGGTGCAGTTTTCCTGCGTAAGATGTCAACTATAATTAATTGGTATCACTTTAAAATAAATGTATTAAAAACAAAAACTGTAGCTAATTTACAACTTCAAAATTGATTTTAAAAGATGGTGGTGCTTTAGGATCTGAATGTTAACACAGCAGAGATTTGAATTTTTCTAATCTTTTGTTGATTTTTTTTTTATCTGATCTCCTTCCCAAGGCATGAAATATTTAGAACCGATTTAATCTCGGATGAATTGAGTAAAAAAAGAAGTTGTATGTGCACTAAGTGGCTGTTGCAAAAGCATCAAGTTAATTGGCCAGATGCTAACAGATCGAGACATCTGGGCAATGATCTTGATGTAGTGGATATTTACTGATCAATGACACCTTGATGGCTTTTACAGCAAGATTGCAAGGAATTAATACCTGAAAAACTTGAGTATAAGTGTGGTTTGTTATGAAATAATAGCTTATATAAATAATAGAGAGCTTTATCTATTAAGTTCACACCTAGTACATGTAATCTAAACACATTCCATAAACTATACACGTTGTTTATACATATATTACATACAAATAGATCTATCTAATATAAACTAGGTAATAACACAAATAAACAAGATTAACATTTCTTTTAAATACTGTCTTAAAACGGCATCATATTGATTATTTCTTCCCATTTACATAGATTTTGTTTAAGCAAATAAGAAAAATGAATTCTTTTGGGAATCTTGAGAAATGTGACTGGAATGGAATATTTGGGGTATGTATTTGTAATTTTGCTTTAAAAAAAGTATTTGACTACTATTTAAAGTTGACACCATCAGTATGTATTTTCTCAGTATTCTGTAACTGTTATTAGATCTACAGTATGTATTATACAGGCCACAGATCACTAATTATTTCCCCATTGACTTTAATGTTAATTCTCGTCTCTTAGACCGGCTGTAACTTTTTCCCAAATATTCGTTGGGTAGAACGCTTTCTGCCACAGATGGAGCAACATGTGGCAAACTCTGGCCCAAAAGCATGTATGAGGTTCACCATGAAAAACTTGAGATACACAGGCTGGAAGTCCAGACAACTAAACAAGCAATTATCGGCCCTCCCTTTCAACGTAACCAACCTCACAACCCTTGTATCCTTCCGCCTCAAAATCATGAATATTCACCAAAACCTGGCAGAAAATGTATTTTTAAACCCTTTTCTTCAATTCTACACCAAAAGGGGGAAAAAGGGAAAGGGAGAGAAGGACTAAAAATAACTTTCGCCCTACATTCGTAGGTGACGGCCCATGAATATTTAGTGTTCTGTGTCCTATATGTTTGTAGTCAGTTGATTGGAGTCGTGTTGGCTCAGTGAGTAATAGGAGCTGTGTTGGCTCAGTGAGTAAGAGGCTGGATGATCAAGAAACAGGAGGTCACAGGTTCACTCCTTGTGTTGGCCAAGAAGTTCTACGGCATTGAGGACCTGACCAAAAGGACAATGTCTTTTGGATGGAACAGATGATTGAAAGTTGGAATTCAATAAGAGTATGCCGTAAAGACACTGTCCAGGCAAAATTTCCCTCTTAACACACTGAATGGAGTATGCCCGTCTTTATTAGCCAAGTTGGTGCAGACAAAATGAAAATGAAATTAAATGAAATGGGGTTTAACTCTTCTGCTCCTAACCTGTGCTAATGAAGACGGGCATACATCATACAGTGTGCTATGAGGGAAATTTTGTCCGGGCTGTGGCTCTACGGTCTACTCTAATTATATCAAATTTCAACTGCCAAGGGATCTTTTATGTGCACCACAAGGTGTACACAGGACCTCGGATTGTTGTCCCATCCAAATGACTAGACAGCTGTCCTTGTCTAGCCCTCCGTCCTGCATAACTGACGAGGGGAAACCACGGCAGAAAATCCTGATGAACTTTCTCGGCTGATGCAGGGATCAAACAACTTAGCCATGTGATCCCCCAGAAAAGTAGTACTTTAAACACCATTTCATCAAAAATCTATACTTTTGACAGACATTTAACTTCTCGTCCTTTCTGCATGCCCACATTTTCATATAGACGTATTTTGGTTCCTTGTTGATGACTGTAAAATGCTGGATTTTACGAATAATGGCACATTTAGCTTGTTCTCTGTCAATCTCTTGTAAAATGTGGGTGTATAAATTTTTGTTCTTTAGGTAACCCGTTCATTGTCCAAAAGGAGTACCATTCAGTATCTTGTCAGAATGACATACTTTTCATTTTGGCAGGAGCAATAATTATCTGATTTTATCTAAATCTTGAAATATTGACGTCATAAATCTTCTGGTGATAAATGGTTTGTAATAATTAACTTTTATGTACACTGAACGCTCAAGATACGGTGAAATATTCTGTCGTCATAGGCGTACAGAACTACTTGATGTTAGAGGAACACTGATTATGGTAGAAAATTACTATAACATTTTTTTTTTAAAAAGGGTATTGATAATGTCAGTGAGATTCTTGAATGTAGAGATTTGAAAGTTATTCTTGATGATGTGTGTTTGAATTTGGCTCCTAATGATAAAAAAGTGTTCAGGGGTATACATAGAGGTGCATTGTTTGCCCAAATTCTGTGCTATCCTTGCCCAAGTTCCTGTGATCACCATGCCAAAATGATCATCTTGCTTAAATTCCTCTGATCCGTGCCTAATTTTGTGTGATCACCTTTCTCATCTGATCATCTCGGGTGCATTCCTGTGATCACCTTGTCTGAATTCCTGTGATCACCTTGTCTGAATTTCTGTGATCATATGCCCAAATTTTATGCTTAACAGAAATGTTTTCACTAAGGAAAATCCTGACCTTTGCCTGTGGCCATTTCTTATCAATCTTGATAAATTTGAAACAGAATTATTTATATAATGGTCTTTATATAAATAATTTCACAGCTACTGTATATATACATGGATAGAGAGATAACTTCAACTCATCTTAAATTCATATTAGACTCAAACATTTAATAGCCTACAAATTCTATTGATTTGTGTTTTTTTTTATACATATTTCTAATTTTTAAAAGATTTTTAAGATCTTTTCATACATATGTAATATGTAAGAAAATTGATTGAAATGAACCATTTAATACTATACAAATCTATGGTAATTTTTTTTAAAAATTCATTTCAAATCATGAATTTAAGCTAACCCATTTTGATGTCCCATCTGAAATCAGCCTATAATATTAGCTTCATTTTCAGCTTAAACATTGATAGAAAGCCACATCACAAAATATATAATCATTAAATTCAAATTTTTAAAAGAAATTGTATTATTTTATTAAATATAGCAACTAAAATCAAGGAGTATGATTCCAGCAAATAATTTCTTTCATTTAACCTGTTTTTTTCAGAAAAGTAAGATGTAAAAACTTCATTTCATACCATTTCCGGCAAATAGATTTAGCTAATTAACCAAAAATTGAATATCCCATACTTTATTACTTATAATAAGTTATGTACATGTAGATTCATTTCCTGATGAGGCATATTTTTTATCAAAGTAATAAAGTTTTTAATTAGGGTTATCTCTTTATTTATAGTTTTATTTTTATACAGGTATATTATATTGGTTTGAATAAGATATGAACACTCAACACAATTATATGGAATACAATTCTTAAAAGTTAGTTTCAGATCTGGCAACATTTCAACAAAGGTTGTCCAGTCAAAAACAAACTTTTAAGAATTGTATTCCATATGAATTCTGTGATGTGTTATTATACGTCCACATTCATAATGTGAACGTATTATGCCGTCGCCCCTGTCTGTGTGTATGTGTGTGTGTGTGTGTCTGTGGTTCGCCTACAGGGCGCAATTCTTCATGGATTTTCTTCAAACTTGGTATACTTATTCCTTATACCCCAAGGAAGATCCCTATTGATTTTGGGGCATGCCCGACTCCCAGGGGCCGAGCCACGCCCATTTCTAGTATTTGTTTGTTTGTCGTCTACAGGCCACATTTCTTAACTTATAATCTTGAAAGTTAGCATACATATTCTTTGTACCCTAAGGAACATCCCTATCGTTTGGGGTGTATGCCCCACCCCCAGGGACAGAGCCACACCCATTTTTTTTTTCGTGTGTCTTTGTGTTGCCTACAGGGCGCAATTCTTACTGGATTTTCTTCAAACTTGGTATACGTATTCCTTATACCCTAAGGAAGATCTCTATTGTTTTTGGTGCATGCCCAACCCCCAGGGACAGAGCCACGCCCATTTCTAGTATGTATTTGTTTGTCGTCTACAGGCCACATTTCTTAACTTATAATTTTGAAACTTAGCATACACATTCTTTCTACCCTAAGGAACATCCCTATCATTTGGGGTGCATGCCCAACCCCCTGGGGCAGAGCCACACCCATTTTCTTATCGTGTGTCTTTGTGTCGCCTACAGGTCGCAATTCTTATTGGATTTTCTTTAAAACTTTGTATACTTACTCTTTATACTCTAAGGATGATCCCTATCGTTTGGGGTGTATGCCCCACCCCCTGGGGCAGAGCCACGCCCATTTTCTTTTCATGAGTCTTTGTGTCGCCTACAGGGCGCAATTCTTACTGGATTTTCTTCAAACTTGGTATACGTATTCCTTATACCCTATGGAAGATCTATATTGTTTTTGGTGCATGCCCGACCCCCAGGGACAGAGCCACGCCCATTTCTAGTATGTATTTGTTTGTCGTCTACAGGCCACATTTCTTAACTTATAATTTTGAAACTTAGCATACACATTCTTTGTACCCTAAGGAACATCCCTTGGGATGCATGCCCAACCCCCTGGGGCAGAGCCACACCCATTTTCTTATCGTGTGTCTTTGTGTCGCCTACAGGCCGCAATTCTTATTGTATTTTCTTTAAAACTTTGTATACTTACTCTTTATACTCTAAGGATGATCCCTATTGTTTGGGGTGCATGCCCAACCCCCAGGGGCAGAGCCACGCCCATTTTCTTTTTGTGTGTCTCTGTGTCGTCTAGAAGCCGCAATTCTAACTGGATTTTCTTAAAATCAGCGTGGTACTTGGTTTATGTATTCCTTATAGCCTGAGGGCGTCCACTATTGATTTTGATGAATGTCCCGACCCCCAGGGGCAGAGCCACGCCCACTTTTTGCCTTTAGTGTTAGGAAGGCACAATTCTGAATGGATTATCTTGGTATAGTTATTCCTTATACCTAAGGACGACAACTATTAATGTTGGTGCACGATCCTCAACGCTAAACAAACCAAACGCCTAGCCTTCTTGACAAAGTACCATATCAACCAAAGCAGGAATGTGAACGTATATTGTAGCGTTAGCGTTATGTTTCTCATTCAGGTATATTATACTTAATGCCACTTTTAATAATTTATACAGATATTTGTGTTATGTATCATTAAAATGCTACATGCATGTAAATACAATCATTGCAACAAAGTACTTAAATTCATACCCAGAACTCAGCAGTAACATCCTCAAATTAGTACCATTAAAATGATCCAATTTCAGTGTAAAAATGTTCTATAGGGTTAAGTCACACTGGTGAATTTATCCTCAGGTTTTACATATCATTTCATATAGTTGCTACAAATTTGTCTTAAAGGTTGCAGAAAAATGTAGCATACAGATAAGTATTGTAGGATTTAATTGTCTTACAAACTGACCAGTATGGCAGATCCAATGAAACTATGCATAATATCTGTTAAAACTTTTGG
Organism: Patella caerulea; assembly: GCA_036850965.1. NCBI lineage: Eukaryota > Metazoa > Mollusca > Gastropoda > Patellidae > Patella > Patella caerulea. The sequence continues at coordinate 25,158,963 of JAZGQO010000011.1, forward strand.
TAGAAATTTTCTGAAAGGATCAATTCACTAGTGTGAATTTGACTTAAAGGAAATAACACAGCAGATCAACTAAATTCTACACTTTTTTGGCATGAAAATCAAAGAGGTCCCGCCAAATACCAAAGTTATCTTATTAATCTTAAATGTGATTTCCCGTACAAGTTGCAGACATGGGTGTTTATATGAGTTTATAATTTGTAATTAGTATAAAGGTAAATAACCTTGTTTCCTGATACATGATACCCTCAGCTTCCTGGTTTCTCTCCATCTGTTTAAAGATATAGTAGATATAATATCTGGCTGTAACCATCATCTTTTAATGATTTATACACCTGATGAAAGACTATTACGCTGGCTACTCTCTCTAATGTATCAATATTTTTTCCTTCTGGCATGTGTACTTTAATTCAAGATAAGTGTGAGTTGAATTAGATCTATGGCTGCACCATTCCTCTCGGATTAAGCTGATAAGTACAAATTTAATCTATACAGAAGCCAAATACAATTTATTAGCTACTTTGAAAAAAAATGTGTGGTCAGGTGATCCAAGTTGTTTAGCATGTGCATTTTTATACGCCCACATTTTCATGTGGACGTATTATGTCGTCGCCCCTGTCCGTCCGGCCGTCCGTCCGTCCGTCCGGACGTCCGTCCGTCCACAATTTGTTTGTGGACTCTCTACAGGTCACAATTCTTATCTGATTTTGACGAAATTTGAAATATAGGTTTATCCCCCAAAGATCTCGGTTCCTTTCGATATTGGCATGTATCGGATCAAAACTTCATGGATTATGGCCCCTGATTGTACGAAAAATCACGTTTTTAGCTTGTGGACCCTATAGAGGTCACAATTTTGAACCGATTTTGATGAAACTTGACATGCATGTTTGTAACCCAAAGATCTTGGTTCCTTTCGATATTTGCGGCTATCGGAATGTAATTTCCTGAATTATGGCCCCTGATTGTCCGAAAAATCACCCTTTTTAGCTTGTGGTCCCTCTGGAGGTCACAATTATTATTCAATTTAAAAAACCGTTCGATTATATCACCGTTACACCCTAAGGAAGGTTGAGTTCGAATTTCGGGAAAATCGGACGAAAATTGCCATACAAAATGGCCGTCGTTTGTACGCGAATACTGTTAAAAAATGGTATATCAAGGTTGTGGACCCTGTGGAGGTCACAATTTTGATTCGATTTTGATGAAACTTGAAATTCATGGTTATAACCCAAAGATCTTGCTTCCTTTCGATATTTGCGCATATCGGATCGTAACTTCCTGAATTATGGCCCCTGATTATACGCAAAATCGCCTTTTTTTTAGCTTGGAGGTCACAATTATTATTCGATTTAAAAAAACGTTTGATTATATCATCGTTACACCCTAAGGAAGGTTGAGTTCGAATTTCGGGAAAATCGGACGAAAATTGCCATACAAAATGGCCGCCGTTTGTACGCGAATACTGTTAAAAAATGGTATATCAAGGTTGTGGACCCTGTGGAGGTCACAATTTTGATTCGATTTTGATGAAACTTGAAATTCAAGGTTATAACCCAAAGATCTTGCTTCCTTTCGATATTTGCGCATATCGGATCGTAACTTCCTGAATTATGGCCCCTGATTATACGCAAAATCGCCTTTTTTTTTAGCTTGGAGGTCACAATTATTATCCGATTTAAAAAAATGTTTGATTATATTACCGTTACACCGTAAGGAAGGTTGAGTTCGAATTTCGGGAAAATCAGACCAAAATTGCCATACAAAATGGCCACCGTTTGTACGCGAATACTGTTAAAAAATGGTATATCAAGGTTGTGGACCCTGTAAAGGTCACAATTTTAATTCGATTTTGATGAAACTTGAAATTCATGGTTATAACCCAAAGATCTTGGTTCTTTTCGATATTTGCGCATATCGGATCCTAACTTCCTGAATTATGGCCCATGGTTATACGCAAAATCCCCCTTTCTTGAGCTTGTGGTCCCTCTGGAGGTCACAATTATTATCCAATTTAAAAACACGTTTGATTATATCACCGTTACACTGTAAGGAAGGTTGAGTTTGAATTTCGGGAAAATCGTACCAAAATTGACAGACAAAATGGCCGCCATTTGTACGCAAATACTGTTAAAAAAATGATATATCATGGTTGTGGACCCTGTATAGGTCACAATTTTAATTCGATTTTGATGAGGAAGGTTGAGTTCTAATTTCGTGAAAATCGTACCAAAATTGCCGGACGAAATGGTCGCCGTTTGTACGCGAATAGTGTAAAAATATGGTATATCATGGTTGTGGACTCTCTACAGGTCACAATTCTTATCCGATTTTGATGAAAAGTCACATTTCTAGGTTGTGTACCGTCACACCATAATCATTGTCGGTTTCGAATTTCATTAATATCAGACTGGAACTGACCAACTAAATGGCTGCTCCCAATACAGTATGCAATACAGGACTTAAAGATGTAGGAAAAATCACTTTCGGTATTGCTTGTTCTCTGTCCATCTCTCGAAAATGTGGGCGTATCCTGCCTGGCAGTGCCAGCCTATCTTATATCATACTGTCTGTCATTGCATCAAGAGGTATGGTTTGTGTACTGTACATAACAACGACTGGGGTCACCTGTTTAACCTCATAGATTGTCTCTGGTTTCCTCCCTCTGCTATAGACCCCCTACATGTAAGTAACTGAATAACCCCGTTTACATTACAAATTTTAAGCGTGCCAGGTACCGTTCCTGGTACGGCACGGCTAATTTTTTTGTAGTGTAAACGGGTAAAACACAGGCGTGCCGTACCGAGAACCGTGCCAATCTGGCTCACTGAAATGAGCTGGTCTCGGAACCGTACTAGGAACGGCTCACTTCAAATTTTCGTAGTGTAAACGCTAACCGGTCTGAGTACGGATTACTGCGCATGCGCCATATGGACCTTGACCTTTTTTCCCTTCAAACCTTGACAGTTCTGTCATCAGTTCTGTCAAAATGGCTGCTCAAACTAAATCAGTCATCATAATTGTTTTCATCTGGGTAATTTGTACAGGGGTTGAAATTAACTTTACTGTGAAGAGTTCCACATTTGGCACGCTTGGCACGGTTCCGAGACCGGTTATTTTAGAGTAATGTAAACGGGTCCATTTCTTGAAATTTATCGCGGCCTGGTACCGTACCTAGTACGGCACGCTTATCGCGGCCAAATGTAAACGGGGCTAATGATAGATAAATGTATTGTATATCAGTCCCAAAAGGACCCAACTTTGCACATTTGTGCTGATTAGATGTTTCTACCCATTGCTAAAGCCCTTGCCCTCTCTCTCTCCATTTTTTGTTATTATTGATATTGTACCTTTATAATTGTCATATGTTATTCATACCTTTATGTCTGGCATAAAGTTAAAAATGTCAGGTACTACTAGTTCAGTAGTTCCTGGTATATTATTGTGTCTGGTACAATAAAGTCATTATTTCTAGGTCTACTTGACAAGATTTACAAAAAAAGGTTAATGATCGTGGGTTTTACTAGAACCATCGTTCAAAGTTAAATAAATATATTTGCTGGTAGATTTAATGGTTTGAATGAAGTTGTGACATGCGATAACTAAATTAACTTCTGCTAAATAATAGGCTGAATATCAACCGGCAACCCGTGTACAAAGATGTTATTTTATAGGGCATCATTTAAAAGTAGGGTATACGAACAAGGCTAGACATCTTCCACGAGTCATGTCAAACAGTGACGCATATTTTTATGTGGAGAGCATACGCAATACTATTAACCAAACGCTAGAGATTGCCATTCGATTGAGACTTCTTGCATATTTTGTCGAACATAACTAATTTGAAGTTAGAGTAAAAATACGAAACGATCAAATGTAATCAGTTTATATGCATTCATAATACATTATTATATGATTTGCGACTCATTTGTGTCAATTTCTAGGTCCAGAATTTTAGCAAGTTAGCTTCTCTATATCTACTTAATATTGGAGCCATTCAATGACATCAAGGGGGGGGGATATGAGTTGATTATGGTCTTAGTAAGTTAGTTAATATCTAATTAATGATTTATATTACATTTAAGGCCTAAAGAATGATGACTTGTGACTGTTTGACAGATTTAGCTTTGTACAATGGCTGTTTAAATGAACCCATGACAGTTGCAATGCCACACAAGATAAATACATGTAGATCTTATTTTATATTTCTCTATTTCATTTGTGTGTGTGTAAATAAATAAATATATATATACAGACTCATTTTTATACCTGTTTGGAAGTGTGGTTGCAAATTATAACTAATGGACAATTAATTATATGTGTAAGTTTTATCAAAGAAAATGCTGTAAAAACGGTTGTAACAGCCTATATAATTCATGTTCTTGTTAAGACAGAAGGTGGGGGAGAAATTAAATATATCTAAATTAAAGTTACATTATGGGAGATCAGATAAAGAGATGGCAGTTTTCACTATAATAGTTAAAAACTAGATAGTGTAAAGGTAATTTGCTGAAAATTTCAGTCAAATTGATCAACTATTAGCTGAGAAAAAAGCGTTTGAAATATTCACATAGCCTCGGTCATCATTACCCAAATCATTAATATAAACGCATAGTCTCGATTATCCACTTGATTGATTTAATTATCAACGGCCATTAAGTGGCATATAGGATTTTAATCCGCCAACATCGAAGGCTAGCCTTGACATGAAGAGTTTATTATGGTCTGGATATGTTAATTAATGTCTAATTGATTATTTAGATAACATTTCAGGCCTGAAAAACCTGTAATAAGCTGATTTTGCGCTTGCATAATGCTATTTCAATAACAATCCTTTATTTATATAGCACGATAATAATACTAGTTTTCTGTTGCTCTTTTCAAGTTTTCTCTTTAAATCTATGTAGTATTCGGTAAACCAGAAAGTCTTTGGTTCAACTTTAAATTCATTTAATGAGTCAATAATGGTTCTAATGTTGTAAGGCAATGAATTCCATAAGATGGGAGCAGAGCATGATTCATATATATCTTTTTGTGATTTCAAAAGTACTCCAAAATATCTTTTATTAGTTACGTTTAAATAATTTGTAGACTCAGTCCCTCCTGGGATCTTTTTTTTTTGCTGTCCTGAATACTAATTCACATACTGCAGCTTATGGTGATTACAGATTAATGAAACATTTGTCCATTACATTTGTAAGTACTCCAAAAGTCCTGTTTTATAAGTTGCACGTTTGAAAAATTTGTAGATTCAGTCATCTGACATCAGTCCCGAATACTAATACACATACAGTTTCTAGTGGTTTTAAAAGAATAACTACTCACTAACCTTCCTAGATGGAATACACAATGCTATTAGTCCAAAGAATAGTCATTAATTTTATGTCTGCAAATTGCCAATTAACATAAAATCAGTGTTGGTTAAAACAATGCTGTAATCACCTAGAGTATTAATTATAGATTTTGTACTCACTGACAATCAGTTTTAATTATTGAATTATGAACTCGACGACAATGACTATTAATTATAGATTATGATTAACTGACCGACAATCAGTATTAACTATAGATTAAAACCAACAACAGTTAATTATAGATTATGAACTCAACGACAATCAGTATTCATTATAGATTATGAACTCACTAATAATTGCAGTATTAATAATAGATATAAACCCAACAGCAGTCAGTATTCATTATAGACTAGGAACTCACTAACAGTCAGTATTAATTATAGATTGTGAACTCACCAACAATTAAGATTATGAACTCACCTACAATATGTACCGGTATTAATTATAGGTTAGGAACTCATCTACACTATGTATTGATTATAGATTAGGAACTGGCCATCAGTATAGATTAAAGATTATCAATACACCTGCAATCAGTGATGATAAGAGATTCCCATCTCACTTTCAAGATTATCAACTAACAGTCAGTTGTAATTAAAGATTACCAACTTGCCTTCAATCTATGTTCATACTATGGCTTCGCAACAGAAGAACAAGAACATTAATTAATTTGCTCGTTTGATGCTTCATGAAAAGATGAATACGCAAGTAATTAATACCACTGTCTCTCAATTTTTATACGCGGTTTCCTGATTTTTATACGCCCACATTTTTATGTGGACGTATATTGTCGTCGCCCCTGTTCGTCCGTCCGTCCACAATTGTTTGTGAACAGTCTACAGGTCACAATTTTTATCCGATTTCAATGAAACTTAAAATATAGATTTATCAACCTAAGATCTCGGTTCCTTTCGATATTGGCATGTATCGGACCGTAACTTCATGGGTTATCGCCCCTGATTGTGCGAAAAATCACGTTTTATAGCTTGTGAACAGTGTAGAGGTCACAATTTTGGACCGATTTGGGTGAAACTTGCAATGCATGTTTATAACCCAAAGATCTTGGTTCCTTTCGATATTAGCACCAATCGGATCGTAACTTCCAGAATTATGGCCCCTGATTCTCCGAACAATCGCCCTTTTTAGCTTGTATTCCCTCTGGAGGTCAAAATTGTTATCCGATTTAAAAAACCGTTTGATTATATCACCGTTACATGGTTATGGAGGCTGAGTTCAAATTTCGTGACAATCGGACCAAAATTGACGGACGAAATGGCCACCGTTTGTACGCGAATAGTGTGAAAATATGTTATATCAAGGTTGTGGACCCTATAGAGGTCACAATTTTGAACTGATTTTGATGAAACTTGAAATACATGTTTATAACCTAAAGATCTTGGTACCATTGCATATTTGCACATATCGGATAGTAACTTCCTGAATTATGGCCCCTGATTCTCCGATAAATCACCCTTTTTAGCTTGTGGTCCCTATTGAGGTATTTGCGCCCATCGGATCGTAACTTCCTTAATTATGTCCCCTGATTGTCCGAAAAATCGCTTTTGTTTGCTTGTGGTCCCTCTGGAGGTCAAAATAATTATCCAATTTAAAAAAACATTTGATTATATCACTGTTATATGGTAATGATGAGAGAGTTTGAATTTCGTGAAAATCAGACCAGAATTGACAGACAAAATGGCCGTCGATTTTACACGAATAGTGTGAAAATATGTTGTATCAAGGTTGTGGACCCTATAGAGGCCACAATTTTGAACCGATTTTGATGAAACTTGACATGTATGTTTATAACCCAAAGATCTTGGTTCCTTTCGATATTTGCACCCATGGGATCGTAACTTCCTGAATTATGTCCCCTGATTGTCTGAAAAATTGCTTTTGTTAGCTTGTGGTCCCTCTGGAGGTCAAAATTATTATCTGATTTAAAAAAAACGTTTGATTATATCACCGTTACATGGTAATGAAGAGAGAATTTCAATTTCGTGAAAATCGGACCATAATTGACGGACAAAATGGCCGCTGTTTGTACTCGAATAGTGTGAAAATATGTTATATCAAGGTTGTGGACCCTATAGAGGTCACAATTTTGAAACGACTTTGTTGAAACTTGACATACATGTTTATAACCTAAAGATCTTGGTTCCATAGCATATTTGCGGATATCGGATCGTAACTTCCTGAATTATGGCACCTGATTGTACGAAAAATCACCCTTTTTAGCTTGTGGTCCCTCTGGAGGTCACAATTGTTATCTGATTTAAAAAAACGTTTGATTATATCACAGTTACACCGTAGTTATGGGTGAGTTTGAATTATGTTTTTCTGATGATTACTTAAAATGCAACAACTCTTGTTGACTGCCCGGACAATTTAGCTGCTGTGTGGGCGTATGTTTCGTTGCCTGGCAACCTATTTTTATATATCTTCTCCTGACTTGTATACAGAATCCCCCAATTTTTATTACACATCACTTGATTTTTATACCTCATCTTCTGATTTTAATTCCACATCATCCAATTTTTATACCTCCTGATTTTTATATGCAATCTCCTGATATTCTAATGTTAGTCTCAAGATTCTCAGTCCTAAGTACAAATTTATAATTGTTTACTATAGAATCTATTAAACCAACATCAGTACTTTAATAAAATGTTGTCATATTTGCCATAAAGTGATGATTGTTAGGAACTATAGATAATACAGAGTAGCTTATCCATTGAAAAGGTTTTATCTAATATGGTGAACTGTGTCTAACAGGAACCAGATTCTAGTTGAGTATAGTGTATTTTATCTTCCTTCCTCATCACATACAACACCACTATCAGATTTCTCAATTACTCATCATCAAATTTCATAGTTTATTATTTAAAAGTAATACCTATAGATACCTACTGCTTCATTTAGTCACTAATTTTAATTTTTATGGAGTTATCTTCTTGTTCCATATTTTTTGAATAGCAGTTTTTCAAGTTTTTAACAAACCAGGTAGGGAGACCATTTTTGTACTGATTTGCTTTTAATTAACTTGTTTTTATTCTATTGTGCAGTGGTTCACAGTTTCCTCTTCTATGCAAGCTGTGGATTTGATCTTGATCCCATGATTTTATGTGACATCTTCACAAGGAATAGATTCCTAACCTCAAGGATCTTTCTGGGTTCTCTTCTAAAATGTGCAGCTGGTTTAGACTGTATCTTAGTCCAAAAATGTTGTGTTAAGTGAAATTGCAGGTCTGCCAATTGCAGGTCTTTCTTTAACCCTGATTGCCACCTCAAATGTTATTTAAATACTATTACACATTTATTAACAAAACAACACTGTAATGAACTCGATCTCAATGGCATCAGATAGTTGAGAATTTGACTAGATTAGAAGGGTTTGCATTTTGAAAATTTGATTTAAAAATGAAAAATGGGAAAGTAAGGCTAAGTCTCGAATATACCAGTGCCCTCTCTATCACTATGCAGACTACTTGTCAAAACTACAAATTCTGATAAATTGGCTCAGAATGAAGTAATTGGAATGAAATTTTACATTATCTATTTTTAAGCTATTCTATTATAGCAAGAACGGCCAGCTCTTAACCTTACATAATGTATCTTTAAGCTCTATTAAATTTCCCTCTAGCTTTCTGTGTAATTATCTACACACTTTATCTAATATATATATGGTGCTAGGGGCAATATAGATATTTTCATACTGACCCATAATGTCCATATATTATTAATTACCCTTTGGACATGTTAAATAGTATAGTATGGCTATTAATCAAATTACGCAAACTTATAACATGTGGCTGTCTTATCTAGACTTGTGCCGTACTTGATAGTGCAGGTGAACCGAGAAGATGAAAACCACAGAATAACAGATGTACTGAACTATACAATACTATTAACCAGCTTTCACAAAAAATTCATTGACCAATACCACTTTAAAATTTCAGAGACCATGCATATAATATGGATAGCATGCACCATATACTTAACTTTCAACTGTTTTTTATCGCTCCACTAGAGTAAAAACTACGATAAGCGCCATTCACAAGGCAGGGTATTTTCACTTTATAGCACTTGGTACTACTTATGATTTAGGAATAGAATTGAAATGGGTTTAAATTAATGTCTATTAAAATAACTTTGCTCAATTTGAAACCTACATATGGTATTTTTCAAGTCTGTATAAATAATGAGCAATACAAGGTATACAAAATTTAACCTGGACAATGGCGGTGCACCATATCTTTTTTTCAATATCCATCTATCAGTGTATCTTTTTAATGTAAACATTATTGTCTACATATGAATGGCATTCAGTTTCTCATCCCATCTGAATAACTAGGCGTACTTAAATCTTGTCAGCCCCACTGGCACTATTTGAATACTCCTGAAATTTTGTCTTGTCTACATCAAAACTCAGGCCAATCTGGTCAAATAGTCGGGCGCCCTGGCCACCACAGACCCTGTTTCATTTAAAATTACACATGTTAGTTTTACATTATTGTATAATATAACATTCTCCTAGCAGCAGGAATTCAGACATTATCATACTTTGAAAAAAACTAGACATCTGATCAGTGTGAAAATGTCATTTAACTGAATATCAATGATGTTAGCGATAAACATAATATTAGTGTGGACAGTTGGTGCAATAGTAATGTGTACTACAGTTTGTTGTTGATCTTGACATATCCACATATATCACCAAAAAATAGTCCTAGTCCAAAATATGTGCACAAATAGGTAAAATGTGAAATGACCATCGGTTTTAGCTTGAAAGTTTAAATTGTCAGTCTATTATCAGAATACGATCGAAATATACGCAATGTCCATAAACTTTCTTGTGATTAATAATGCCACCGAGTCGGTATTGGGGAGCTCTTTCGATGAAGACAGGTTTGTGTACCGTAGTTATTTTTTCTCCCACAACAGGGTAGGCCAGGGTAGGCTCAGTATTTTCATGTCATTTATAATAGTAATAATGATTCAACATGATTCTTCATTCTTGAGTGGTCAGGTCCAACTTATTTTTTTAAGATAGCAAAACTGACTGCTATCTTGAATTAAACCCCAGTATTGACGCCTTGGTATGACTAATTACCAAAATTTGTGTGGAAACAGCTATTCCAGACTATGACTTTTTTTTGAGACCAACCGTAAACCATGTTCTTCATTTCTATTGCAGCAACTGTGCAGGGTGATGCAGAATTGAACAAGTTAAAATGCCTGAACTATAATATTTCACATTTTGATTAAGAATTATGTCTTTCTATTGATATCTGAAGTAGCATAGCCTTAAAATTGAGCTATTTGTCACAGAATTATATATGTTTATTACTTTTCACAATTTAATTATAATATATGTTGATAATACACATTTTCATGTTATTTTTTTCCTGAAACCCTAGAAATGTCAACGTGTGTCATTTTATCCGAGCTGATCATATAGACACGTCATATAATAAACTTAATTCTCGAAAGAGGATGTAAATATGATAACAATATAAATTTTAAATGTCAGATAATTTTTGAGTAGGTGTTAAGATGGATAATAATTGTAAATATATTGGATATGTGTGATGATATGTATGATGAATATAATGATAATAATGTAAATGTATCCGATGAAAAGATGAAATAGTGGTAGACTGTTTCTCACCACAAAGACCCCTAATCAAATTTAGTATCCACAGTTCCTTGAAAATGCCTTTAAGGAGGGAAGAAATTGTGAATATATGATATTAGATTTATTTCATCTTACAGCCAAACAGAGTCTGATGGTGATTGATAAATTAGATGTCATACATAGCTTGCTTCACTAAAACAAAATCTAATATATGTCATCATCTAATAAATAGGTAATTATGATGTCCTTGGAACAAATATGGGGGGTTCACCAAAAAGAAGCAATCCAAAATCATTATGTTCAGTGTTTACATCAGGTCTCTGACTTCAGTCTTATTTGTCGGTCTTGACTGACTGACAGTGGAATCGTTTGACTTGGGATCTTAACTATGTCAATGTATATATGTAATGAAATTAGACTTTCAATGACTTAAACCTTAAATCACTTAAGTTAGTTATATTATAGTTTCTGTGTGTATAAGGTTAATAATTGTCTTATTCTCACAGAAAATTATCTTGCAAATCGGAGGAAAATAAGATAAAAATTGAGTGACTAGCAAATTTTGACTTTAAGCCCTCTTTCGAACAAAATGCATGCAGGGTTAGTGTTTCAGATTTATCGAACAGAAGAAAATAGATCAAATTAGGTACATTCGTGTATTTTATACACAGTGAACAGACCATTTGCTGATTACACTATTTTGCCTCAACCGTTTTTTAGGACTTCGAATTTTGACTAATTGTTTGGATTGTTCTTACTTGGTTTTATTTTATTTATTCACATTGATGCTGTCCTGCCTCCTGGATATATCTGTCACAATCTTTTTTAGTCTCTCAGATATTAGACTTGAAGTATAAAGTTCTACTAGCCATGATAGTATTTACATACATTCTTGTCTCTTGTTATACGGTCAAATCGTGTTACTTAAAGGGTGTATGGCTCTATTTTTTAAAACCATAAATGTGTCTAAAAGCACATATTAATATAATATGAGTGTATATAAAATGATTTATATTCAATTTTTAAAAAAAAAATAATGTAATGTAATTTCTAATCAAATATGTATTGTTTTGTTATTTGCTTACTACATTCACGGTTATGTTTTAGATTTGTGTAATATCTGTGAAATGAAATTTCATTCTCCGGTTAAGGTTTTAATTCGACATGTTGGTTTATTGCTTGCAACTTTTTTGTGCAGTATAAAGAGGTTTTTGGATGAAGGTCTATCAAGTTCATAAATAAAATGTTGATTTGCAGTTGTTCCTGCACGTGAATTCGAAATACTACAGGCATAATATGGAAACACAAAACAAGTCGATTTAATCAATAAAAAGCTGTCATTTTTTGGACCACCATGAATAAAATATCAGATGGTGTACCAGTTTTAAAGGCATTTCATCATTACACAAGAATTTGTCCTCTTTGTTAGAGCTCATTCGAGCACAGGTGGACTACATCCAACATTCGAATACCGGTATACTGTTGGGCTTTTAAAAAATGATGGAGGTGGTGCGTAGGTATCTTCTAGGCATTTTCTGTCTCACAAAAGTGTGACGTCTCTTATCAAGCTTTTTCGAATGAAGAATACTTCTGTGGGATGGGTGAACTGCATGCAAATTCTTCGGCTGAATGTACTGAAGCCATCAGTACTTTCCCCGAATAGTAGTGACTGTGATCGTTTCCTTGGGCATTTTTTGGTCTTTTCTTTATTGTCGCTATGCTTCAAAAGTTTTATAAACACAGTTTCAAAGTAGTAATTATTATTATCTTTCCACTTTTTTCTATTAATCTCAAAACCTATATAATAAAACCATTATTGTTTTGATATGTAGACACAGTATGTTATTAACTGATTATAAAACTTGTTAAGTTTTACTAGATATAATGAGTTATTATATGTAATTCATGTAATTATTCTGTAAATACCAAGTAGATAAAGATGTAAATAAACTATTCAAAAATAAAAAATACTCTACCTATTATTTTCAAATGGACTAGTATATGTGTATATATCATATATAACTGATTGATTGAATCTGCTGTGATATTTTCGATTTCCTTTCAAATTTATTAATTTACTCTGTTTCAAGGTGCATTTACATTAGCTATATATGCTTGTTTGTATATCAGGAGACATTATATCATGTTAGTGTAAAAAGATTGATAACCACTAGTTTAAATCTCATTCCATGTTCTAAAAGTTTTCTTTTTATGTTGAGCATTTTATGGGGTATTAATGGTAATATGAATCCAATAGCACTGAAGAAGTAAATCCACAACTTGGCGTTTGCATACCCTATACCATTACTATCAACATCATCAGACTATTTTAAATCACTAACAATTTACTCATATAGAACCTTTTGTATTTATCTAGATTACGATCTGCCCGAGATAACTTTTTGATTAACAGGATCATTGATATAATGATATAAATGGTTGTGATTTATATGTGGAAATAATGGTGATTTGGGTAGAGTTGTGTATTACACAAGTTACGATTTCCAAACATGCTTGGAAATTGCATTTTGAGGGACATTTTGACACAAAAACGCTGTGATTTTAAATTCAAAATGACAAATGTTGAAATATGAATTGAAATAGTGGTGGTTTGGGTAAATCAAGCTACCCCCAGAACTTTTGGATTTCTCCTGCCACAAGATGGTTCAAGCAATGTGGCAAATCTCCTTTGATATCACTTTGGTAAATATGTTGTCATTCACAGATAAAAGGAGATGTTGTTATTATATTAACCATTTGTGTTAAATCCCCATTTATCATTAAACAGCTTTTGATATCTAAAATATTACAAGATATCTAGAAATGACTGATCGTGGCTAGACATTGTCAGAACAAGCATACAAACGTGAAATTGATCAATGGTTTTTTTTTTGGTTTATGATAAAATGAAAATTAATTCTTTAGTTGTAATGTCTCTAAAATTGCTTCAGCTCATTTTGAGAATTTATTTTATTATTAATTTGAGAATGGGGATCTGTAACAGTTTGTTTATAGAGTTCAAAGGTCTGACAAGCACATTAGATCAGAGTATTAATTAGGCCTAACCAGTTTCATTTTCTGTTTTGAATCATATGAAAGATGCTTATAATTGTTTAAAATTTCAAAACTTTTGGATGTTTAAATAAGCAGGTGTTCTTGAAGAACAGAAAATCAAATTAGTGTGGCTTAATTAGCTACTGGATCATTCGGAGAGAAAGACATGATAGGAAAAATAGTTATTACATCCCTACTATTGGCTCAGAGAGTGAGACATGGCTCGCTAACTTGGAGGTCCCATGTTCGATCCGTGTTGACTAAGAAATTTCATCACCCTTGTAATTGGTGCAGAACCATGGTTAGGGATAATGTATAGTTGTTTGGAAGGGATGAAAAACCAAGGTCCCATCTACACATTCATAGTGCCATGCATGAAAAGCACCCTTGACAGTTAGAAATTGATATAAGAGTAGGCTGTATTCCTGGTGTCCGGACAAAATTTCATTGCAGAACAATAGGGCGTTCAACTCCATTTTAATTTGATTTCATTTCATGTCCCCACTAAGCATCAAGTCCCAGCTGAATGAAATATATAAGACTACAATAAAAGAGGAACATAATTCATAATGTTTCAGTGTTAACTAAATATCGATTTAGCACTAGCAGAAATCACACGATGCATTGATATTTTGTATTCGATTGAAGCTATAATATAATGAGCAGGCGATTTATTGACTAGCTAAGAATATAATCGCCAAATAATGCCCCCCCCCCTTTTCATTTGCTTCACCACATTTCACATGAGATATATCTAATATAAATAAAGTAGCATTTGTTAACATTAGATGCAAATAGCATCTAATTCGGATAAAATATGTGGTTGACTCTTCAATCCAATTCCAGATTAGGAATAAAAGGAATGGTTCAAAACCCTCTGATCTGTCTTAACTCCCGCAGAGCTTAGTAATCTTCAGATGGCTGGCCTAGCATTAAGCTTGAGCGTGCACTTGTGTTGTTTTTGGTGACTTAGCCATATTAATTACCCAATTATTTTGATTATATGAGAGTATGTGAAGAAGCAGGGGGTTCGTCATACAGGATAAGTAATTAGTCAAGAATATGGACATGAAAGGCCATCAATGGCTGGTTATCTTTCATTGACATTGTCCTTCATCTTTGTGTAGTTTAATATGTTTAGATGTTTCTGATCTGCTGTTATTGTATTAATTCACTTTGCAATGTTGCCAGCTTGTCATTTTTCCATATATTTTGTTTATTACCTTGCTATTTATTCAAAGAATACATCATTTGGCGTTTTCAAGGTTTAGCCTGTCAGTCAAGTTTAGATGTATATTTGTTGATCTCTAGATTAGCAAGATATTTTGTGAACAGAATATGACAATTTTACCATTAATTCTCTGTCTCTCTCTGTATGAATCCACCAAACCAATTAAAGTAATACTCCTGTTAACAGGAATGCTACTAACTGACAGTTACTATCAAAATGGCATCTTTATCATCTGTTAATTGGAATACTTTATGAAGCTTAAATTTCATATAATAGAGTACAGTAGCTCCATGTTGGCCAATAAAAGATTAAAAGTGTGCATTATGTCTATTGGTTTTGTAGCAGTTCCAAAATTCTGATGGCAGTTTTGATAGTTGTGCACCAATCCTGTACCTCAGAAATTATTGCTGATTGGTGTATAAAACTGCCTTACTTAATATGAATAAAAAGGAGGATTGGGGTTCCCTAGTTGCCGGTTACATTTGGCTTGCAGCTGTGCTTTTGATCCCTGGTGTTAGTGTATGTGGCTTAGAGATAGGGGCGCCTTCTCTACCTTGTGGGTTTACTCCAGGTACTCCGGTTTTGTCCCTCAGAGATACCCCTGCATATGCGATACAACAATAAAAATGAAAAATAAGACTTGTCTGCGATATCACCTTCAGTGGAAGCGGACTTTAAACACTAAGGACAACAATATAAATAAAAAGTCTATTTCATCTCTTTTTTAACATAAGATGTCTTCCTTTTTATATTTCTGCGTACTAGATCCTATACTAGTCTTTAGGGAATAGAATCTCTCTGCACATCACAACCATGCTCATAACAAATACATTAGATCTACCATATTTAAAATGTAAAAACACTTTCTAAAATATCATACACAGTGAAAGTTGAATGTTTGTTTTACTAGAATCCATTGAATGAAGGGAATTAGAAAATTTAATATTAAGTACTGGTAATTGGTACCAAATTAAATAAAGTGTTATAAATGTCAGGTGCTGCGTGTTGTTAAATTGATTGAATCAGTTGGATTATATTTCCAAAATCATTGTTATAATTTACCTAGTAACGAACTACAGCTTAACATAATTTTGTTTTACAGCATTAACTACATTTCGGATTAACTCTCTATTAATTTGAAATTCTAAATTTTAAATGTAAATCATTTCGAAATATTAAGCTATGTCTTATTACTTGAAAAAACATTAGAGCTGATTACCCTAGTCTGTATTGTTCCTTGTTAAAAAATTAAAAACCTTTAAAGATTATAGAATATCTAAAAATCAATAGAGTCTCTGCAGGAACTCCAGCAGATAATTCTTAGAAAAATCCACAGCAGATAACAAAATAGTAATTACAAGTAATAATATAGTATACATTTTCATATATTGTCCACCTTTTCGCAATATATATATCTTGGCATCACAACTTGTCTATAACTTTATATGAAAAGTTAAATGAACAGCCTTTGTAAATACAGTACATGATCTGATAATGATATAAAAAAAAATGGAACAGGGCAACACCATTATAATGAAAATGACTCTTTAAATAATAGGTCTTAAATCTCTTTACAATATGTCTCTTTATAATTGTTGTAATTAATGTAGGTTACAGGATTAAAAATAAATAAATGTAGATCTGTCACAGACAGCCGGGTATAATATATGGCATTTGCATGTTATCAAAGTATTATAGTTATATAATCCCCTTAGACAACTAATTATTATCTGACTTATTTAATAAAATACATTTGACCTACTTTTTAGGAGACACAAAAAACATAACTGTCAAAAGTATTTTAACACAAAGATATCTCCGATAGGTACATAGAAAATCAAGAACAGGTACTAGCTGTTAATTTTTATCCGGAAGTGTTGTTTACATATTCATTACATTAATTACACTTACGACAATTTGATTCCCAAAAGTTAACATATTTGGGTACTTACGACATTTTAACCCATGAAATTTTGCCTGAACAGCTGTGCTACGGCCTACTCTAATGTCAAATTACAACGACCAATGCGCTCTTAATGTGTGTCAATGTGTACACTGGAAAACTCGACTTTTGGTACTACCCGAATGACGTTGCATTGTACGTTGTCAGGAACAATTTAAACCTAGAAATAGACAAAGAATGAAACAAGACTAACAAGAGGTATTGTTTTATTTGGAAATATTAACACACAAAAAAATTTCTGCAAGTACTGGTCAAGCAGGCCCGCAACTGCACCCCACCCACCTCCAAAAAATGTTGATGCCCCTGCTTGGCGCCTAAGACTCCCTCAATGGGTGCCAAAGGACGCAATATGAAGCAAACGATCAACCAACGGTTCCATATTAGTATGGGCACCACATAAAGCCGAGTGACATTGGTTAGGCGCCCACAAAAAGATTGGCACACTTCCAATGTGACTTGGTTTTATGGCCGCCTTGCCAATCATGTTGTTATGAGGCGTTTCCCAAATGGAAATTCACGTCGTATAAAAAAGTTTTGCATAAAAATGTAAGTACGAGAGTTTGTCACCGAGCCGACGACATATTGGCACAATATAATAAATAATTAGATGTTGAATTGAAAAATATATTGTTGAATCAGTGCCCCCCCCCCCCCAGAAAAGTGATGTTTTACACCTATTTTTGAAACTGCTTTTCCCAAGACGGCTTCAAAAAAGTCGATGGTCCTTGTGTGATACAGAAGCAAGTTGAAATACAAACTTCATGTTGAGTTTTCTTGTTAAATTTCTAACCAGAATATGTATCGTGATTTGAATGATACTGTGACACCTGTATTGTGATATGTATATCATATCGTGACTGCAGGCACCATATTCCCAGCACTAATTATTATACAGCTATATGTTGTTGAATCCTATTAAGTATTTTTCATCTATAATATCCCAGGTTAATCTGTTTTGGTGTCTCAAGTTATGGCAGTAAGCTTTATGTATTTACATGTTAGCATACAAAAATGAAGTTAAATTTAAGCACATGAGATTAATGGCATACAATTACCTACTACTACACCTGTAACAGTGATTTGACTCTACACAGCTTTAAGAGGTTTAGCACATTTTTGCCCTCAATTGACTACACCATTAAACCATGGATGTTCAATTAGGGTGTATTATTACGGTGTTTTGATACCTTGGGTATTGACTTCGTACTTGGCGCAAACATTCTGCCAACATAGTTGTGGTTGATCTCGCGGAATTGTTTATTGAACAGTAGTTTGGTCATTTTTTACAGACTGGAAGTGTTATACGAATGAGACAGAAAATAAACTCGGACTGGCCCATATCTCGCTTATTTCTCGGGTTTTCATTTTGGGATTCTTTAGACGAATCCTGTAAGGGCGTTTCTTCAACAAGATGGCATATCTCTGTTAGTATCAGGGGCGGATCTAGGAATTTTGAAAAATGAGAACACTGACCGTGGAGACGGGGCACGCCGCTGAGAGGGGGGGGCCTAATCTTATATCGAATTCCAACTTTTACGTGCACTCCAATGTGTACACAGGACCTCGGTTTTTCATTCCATCCAAACGACTAGGCAGCTGTCCTTGTCAGGCCCTCCTTCTGCATCACTGACAAGGAAAATCACGCCGGAAAATTGAGATGAACTTTCTCGGCCAGTGCAGGGATCAAACACCCGACCTCCAGTCTAGCTAACCTGCACCTTATCCACTTAGCCACCGTGACCGCCCACTAATAAATGACCGATTTTCCACTTTGATAGGTACTGGATGTTACTGTACTCAATATTTCATGACATAACTTAACCTGATCTGACCTGACATGACATGACATTATGGATAGCATACAGTACTATACAGTAGAACTTGTGTTTGCTCCAGACGTGTCGAATTTAGCTAAAGCATATCTGCATTGCATTGCAATTCCAGTTTAATTTTTATTTCCATTTCAAAAAACTTTCAAAAGATTTCTGATTATTGTTCAGTTTAGAACAATGTACAGGTATTGGTAAAAATTTTTAAAAAAGTATTGCTTTCGTGGGTTTAGACATGATATAGCTTTAGAAGACTTTAGAGACATGTGCTCTTTAAAAAACAAAAACATTAAGATTTCTCGTTAAATTTTCTGTGTAATTAAGATCTATACATTTGCCTTTGGTCTTTCATTAAGGGCAAGATCATTTTTGCTCATTTTATGCCACATTGGAGGTTTTGTTCATATTTCATGTTCAAAATGTCAAAGATAAACATTACTTCTTTCATGAAAAAACAGGGAATTATGAAAGTTCAATGATAAAAGTCACTGTAAATCGATAATCTTGTGTTTGCATTTGGGAAAAGAATGGGCAATAAAACACATTTTATATTCTTATAGATTGTTCATTTTTTTTTTTAGCATCAAATTTCTTTATTTCTCAAATTAGCTTTTAAAAATGCTTTCAAACTCATACATCAAACTACATAAGTATTTGTTGGTTTGTTTTTTTTTAAGAGAAACAATTTTTGTTTGGTTTTTTTTTGGGGGGGGGGGGTGTTAGAGAAACAATTTTTATTTTTTTTTTTTTTAGAGACACCATTTTTATTTTTTTTTAAATGAGCGTAACTAATGATGTTTCTAAAATTTGAATAGATATTTATATTTATGTTAAGCAATCTAATTAAAACTAGATGTTGTTTTGTATATCAATTAAATCTAGATGCTGTTTTGTGCATATCCATCTAATTAAATCTGGATGTTTTGTGTATATCCATCTAATTAAATTTATGTTGTTTTTTGTGTATATCAATTAAATCTAATTAAAGCTAGATTTTTTTTGTGTATATCCATCTAATTAAATCTAGATTTTTTTTGTGTATATCCATCTAATTAAATCTAGATTTTTTTTGTGTATGTCAATCTAATTAAATCTAGATTTTGTCTTTGTGTGTATATCAAATAATAACAAGATTTTATTTTTATATAGATCTAATTAAAACTAGATGTTATTTGTTATGTGTATTAATCTAAGTTGTGTTGTTATGGATAATGAAACCTAATTTTAGTTTTTGTGTATACATATTGATCTAATTAAAACACCTTTGCACCTTCTATGTCTGATCTGATCACAAAGATCTTGAGTTCCAATAAAGGCATGACTTGGCTTCAAGAATTCTCAGTATATGGGGGTGGCAGACTTACTTTAACACTGATAGTAAATATATAAATAAATAAACCAGCAAATATTTAAACAATAAACTACATGAATTATTATTCCAGATAGATTGGGGTTAATTGTTTTACACACATTTAGAAACAGATAACAAGGAAATAACATTAGCCTGGTTTGTTTTGTTAGACAAAATTTGACATTTACGTGCATGTTGTTATTTCCTTTGAGCAGGAAACATTCCTATGAAGTGTGAATTCTAATCAACTGTCACTGCGTGTTTGTGTATAACAAATGAAGATTTAATTCATTACTACAAATTCACAACATAGGTTGTAAGAACGCAGCAGGCAGTGAAAGCTAACGGCTGTGCAAATCTTTATAACAAGCAATAATTGTCATCCTTTGAATAATTATAGCACATGTAAAGGTTTATTAAAGGAGTCAAAGTGAAAAGGGGTTTAACATCCTACTTTATGGCACCAATTAACAAGCTAATGTAGACAGAAGGGGATTTTGTTCACGACGGCCTGATCTTATTTTGATGCCTGATCATCAGGGGATCTCGAACATACTTCCCATGATATACATGAGTCATTTTGTATGTCCCATCCAAATGACAAATCACTCAGTCCTGCACCACTGACTCGTTGAAAATCAGGAATTTCTTTGCTAAACTCTTGGATTGAACCTGTGACTTCCTGGTTAGTCAGCTAGCCAGCTCCATATTAGCAAAGCCACAGTTTATTCACATGAAACAGGAAGAGGACATCAGATTCTGTAGCACTACAGTTAAATTTCTGAATTTGGTGAGCCGTGATTGCCTGACATGCAATTTCTTGAAACTACAGAAATATATAGATGTATTTATGAAAGCTGACATTTTTGTAGGGTCGTGGCCCTTACTTTGTGGGTTTTTTCACGGTCCTTCTGTTTTCTTCCACGAAAATATTGAAATACTATGAAAACTGACTCAGTGTTCAGTGGACATTAAACTCCATTCTCTCTCTCTCCAAATAAATATCTTTTTAGATACATCAACAAAAATAAAAGTTTTTTTCTGGACACTATTGCCACCAATATGAGACACACATGCAAAAATGAATGGATTGACGGACAAGCGCCAGTGTTGCCATGAATAGTGGGTATGCTAAAATATCAGCGATTAAAACTCAGTAGTTGACAGGTTGTATAATCAATTTTGTTAATTTATGGTGAGCTTATTGCAAAATATGAATCCATTACTTCAGATAATAATAAGTTTAAGGAGCGTGACAGATGGCCTAATTTTGCTGAAAGGAATCAAATTTGACAGTACTGTTTGATTTTTGTCTGCTTCTGCCTTGGGGTACAGGTCTGCCTCCAGATGTCTTATCTCCCAGATTAAGGAAAAACCATGAGCATAGCAATGAATAACAGGAGAATCCATGAGTTTGTTCTTTGGTTCCTGAGGTTTACAATCCACTTCTACCTAGGGAGATTTTTATATTAATTAAATAACATCAGATGTTTTTTTTACCATATAGTATATTTACTTAAACATAATCATAGACAATGGTATTAACCTGTACAAGACCAGTCTGTTTGAATAGCAATTAGTAGTTGAATTAGACCTTAATGTCACATTAATTAACTTTAATCATTGCCTTAATGTTTGTTCAGTAATTTAGATCACCTCCAAGAAAATTAGTATCTCTTATTTTTCATTTTTTGTAATTAGTGATCATTCTTAGGTTTTTGTTTTTGTCTCCCACCATTTATTTTTTATTATATGTTCATAGGAATACAGGAGACTTTTAGTTTTGGACAGCCTCTTATATCGGTATTCAATTATACAGTGTGCAGACTAGGTGAAAATCAGCCAAATTTTCTTCAAATTTTGGAATGTGACCTCACAAGTAATACAGTTAGTTAAAGAGAATCCTGTCATCAACTTGTCAAAGACAATACCCCTGTAGCCTAATTATCTGACCCAGATGGAGTGGTGTATAGAGTGTATTAAGTGTCATATTACACTGCTCTATATTTAGATTGTACAAGATGGGTTTAGGATGTATTTGATGAGATTTTCAATTCAAATTAAATAAGAGAAACAATTCAAATTAAATGTAGAAAAAAAAAAAATTTAATAACAATTTAATATATGGTAATAAAAAAAACAACATTTGATTCAAATATTACATGAAGTTATACTAAGGTTATAATATAATATTAATAATAATAATGACTTTATTTTCTGAGGGAACATATTTAGTACATGAGTTCTAATTTTCAACATGTCCCTCCTACTCTATAAAACTAGCAACTAGACAGTAACAATATTTACAAAGTGTATCATATTATGTAAGCTTTTAGTAAAGAAATATCAAACAAGAAAGAAAACAAAAAAACGGCAAAGAAAACAAAAAAATGGCAAATAAACATACAACAGTAAATAACATGGTTTTGAAAGATTTAACATGATTTACTAAATCTTTTTTGAATATAAAAAATTGAGATGCATATTAAATTAGATGTAATAGAAGAAATTTTATTGCACAAAAAACCTTACAAGGTTATGTGCATATACAAATAAAAATAATATTAATTTCCACAGAAAAGGCTCAATTTCGAAATATTAACAAGCCAATTGAGCCTTCCTACATGTATATAAATTGTGACAATAAGGTACAATACTATTACAAACTTATTAAAATATCATTAAAGAAAATTTGATCCAAAAATATCTCATGTTCGTGCAAAAATATGAACATTTACTACTTAAATACAGGAGAAAGGTCACCCTATTATATAAAACATCTATTTTTTAATTGATATATAGTGTGAACATGAAATATTGTTTGAAAACCAACAGTTGCCACGTAAGATACACCCATATTTTTAAAGAGATGGACAGAGGGCAAGCTAACAAAAGGGCATTTTTTCACAATCAGGTCATGATCCAAGAAATTATGGTCTGCATGTAAATATATATACAGATAAAAATCGTGGCCCCCAGAGGATTCACGAGCTAAGAGTGCAATTTCTTCTACAATCGGTTGACCTAATCCAGAAAGGTAGGTCCGATATGCGCGAATATCGAAAGGAATTGCAATTTTTGGGATATAAACATAAATTGTAACTTTCATCAATATCAGATAAAAATTGTTACCTGTAGAGGGGCCTCAACCTTGGTATTACATGTATTTACATAATTTGCCTATAAGGAGCAGCCATTTTGTCGAGCAGTTTCGATCCGATTTTCATGATGATATATAAGAACAGCTTTTAAAATCCGATAATCAGGTCATCATCCAGGAAATTACGGCCTGAAATATCGACAGGAACCCACATCTCTTGGATATAAATATATAATCGTGTGGTTCCCCCTTGTCAGTGATGCAGGACGGGGGGCCTGACAAGGACAGCTGTCTAGTCGGTCGGATGGGACAAACAACCGAGTTTCCGTGTACACAGTGACGTGCACGAAAGAGTAGGCCGCAGCACCTACCACACTGTATGGAGTATACCCGTCTTTATTAGCCCAGGTTAGGGGCCGAACAGTAGGACGATAAACCCCATTCCATTTCATTTTATTTCCGATTTGCGCGAATATTGAAAAGAAGTACGATCGGTGAGATATATATTAACAAATATTTTAAGTTTCATCAAAATACATGTCAAGAGGGACCAAAGCCTTAGTATTACATACTCTAACACTATTTTGTACCAAAGGACGACCATTTAGATGTAGGGGTTCGGTCTGATTTTTATCAAATTCAAACTATATGGTGAAATGTTGTTTTATTTGTACATTTTTTTTTAAATCGAAAAAAAATTTGGACTTCTAGAGAGTTCACAACCTAAAAACATGATTTTTCTATGTAGGACCTCAACCCAAGTTACCGTCTGATACATGCCAATATTGAAAGGAGCCGACATCTTTGGGAAATAACCTATATTTCAAGTTGTCAAAATCGGATAAAACTAATCTGGAGAGGCAAGAAGTAAATCTGTCTTTTGCAGGTCTATCTTTCCTGCGATATCAAGGGATTCAAATATGTTCACTTAGTCTTGGAGGTCCCGTAGAGTCGCCGCGTACCACCTGGTTCCAGAGAAACTCAATTCGATCTAACATTAATCACTTAAGAAATAAATAAAGAGGTATAGAAATCTAATAAATAAGTATACAAAATAATAATAAGAATAGTAACATACACACTGACAAAATAATGGGTATTATCTTGTGTTAGGCAGTGAACATTTTTGTGAAGTAAAAAATAAATAAAAATTTTTCATGACCCCTAAAGTGCTCGTGTACCACCTGACATGCCCTCACGTACCAGTAGCGGTACGCATACATCATATCGGGAACCACTGCTCTAGAGGGTCCACAAGTTGAAAACGCGACCTGGTCCAATGCATACCAATATCGAAAAAATCCCAAGATCTTTGGGGGATAAACCTACACTTCAAGTTTAGTCAAAATCGGATAAAAATTGTGATTAGTAGAGTCTCCACAAATCAAGTGTGGACAGACAAATTGACATGCGCGACAGCAGTATACATTCACATAAATCTGGTCGAATCAAAATCAGGATCAGATGAAATGAGCTCTATCAACTTAAAATAACAGCTCTTGTCTGGTATCTGTCTTCTTCCTAAAATAAAAAGAACATGTTATGTATTGAATTGGTTAGAATATTGGTTATATGACAATTTCCATAATATAATTTACATTTTATTTGCATCCTGCTACCTAAAATTGCTTTCCTATCAAGAAAACTGAAAATAATGCCTGCAGTACAAAAAAAAATGGGAGTAAATTGTTTACCTTGGGGTTGAAGTTTGTGGTCTTGTCTTTCGACGTCTTCCTTTTTGGGGTGTTTCGTTTGGTTTGCGCTTAGAAGATGTAGACGAGCTTATTGCGGATGAGGTTGTTATTGATTGAGATGATGATGGTACCTTCTTTTTGTGTAGTCCAATTTTGTCTAAAAGTTCACCTGGAGAAATAGGTAAGATTTCATTTAATTCCTTAAACTTTGCATCAGGCCCTAAATCATACTCTATGTCACCATATTGTGTCTTCATCAAACACCCATCTTCAATAAAATTTGGATTATATGAAGAATGGTATCCAGCTGTAGAGTAATACTGCAATAAACAGTTGATATTCTTTGACAATTGATCAATTGTAGATTGAGGTGGCATCCAGGATTTTGGATTTCTCTGAGTTTGAGTACCATTTCTCTTTGGAATTGACACTGAGAGTTGCCTTATTTCGTCAAATGAAAACTCATTTGGATTTAAATATTTTGGGCAATAAAGTGTCTTTATAATATCTTTGTATATGTCTCTATCAATTGTAATTTCGGTTCCAACCTGGCTTCTTTTAATCTTTAAAAAATTATCTTTAAATTGTTGATCTTGAAAAATTACACTTATTATCCGAGAATGAGACATTCCATAGAATTTTGGTGTATAATCATTACCACCAAGAGACAATGCAGCTGCAAGCTTAATACCGATGTCATAGTCCAGTGTTGCATCCTCCAGTATTTCTAGCATGCCTGTTATATTGAAAATGTCAAAGAAATTATTTGGTTTCTGAAGCAGTACATAGACAGGATTAATAAAATGCCTATTATGTTCATTCCTCTTCCACAGCTTGCTAATTGCGAAAAGATGAAGAACGACAGCATCAATATCCCCAGAAGTAACAAGACTAACAAAAGCCTCGCCATCACTAACGCTTTTTGAATACTCGAAAAGCCAATCAATTTGTGCCATTTCTGCTTCACCTTTCCGTTGTTTGATATTTTGAAGTTTCTCTACAGAAACCAAACCATTTTCATCAGAAAAACAACATCTTATTGGGGTAGTGTATGATTGACACTCTGACATATGGTGTTCGCTGTCAATATCCACAGTAACATTTTTTTGTAGATTCAGGTCAGTGACGTGGGCCGCAAGATATTTGCTGATCAGCTTTTTACCTTCCATATTCCCTGTAACGGTTGATCTGTCAATATTTGTTAGGATTTCTTCGGCTGTTTTCAAATGGCTAATCTGGTATTTCTTTCCCAAATCTCGCTGTGTTCTTGTTGCGGCCTTGAAATCATCTGGAGTGAAATTGTACTTTTCTTCACATATTGCTATGTTTTTGACACATGGAAAATCAAACAATATTTTTTGGAAGACAGCTTTCTCGATGAACTTGGTGTATTGGAATCCAGTGAGATTTGAAGGATTCTTAAACTTCACACCAGCAAATTCGACTGTGACACATGTGACTACATGTGACAGGGATTCTGGAATCTTTTGGGTATCCAACTGGATGAGTCTGTCAAAACTGTCACTACCTAATACACCAACGCATGAAACAAATGCAGCTTTTAGTGCAGTTTTCACTCCAGAAGATTTCTGAACTTTTGGCTTTGAGCAATCTGGCTTGAGAATTGCTTGACATGTATTCATTTTGGAGCTCAAGCATTGTACTCTATTTATTTCCTGTCGCACAATCCGGAGTCTCTTCAGCTCATCTTTCTGGTCTTCTTTAAAAGGTTTTTGTTGCTGTTCAGTCACTCTTTTTATGGTCACACTTTTAGATTTTTTAAGCTTAGACAGCAGTTCCTTAGGACCATTCACTGTGTCTATTTCTGGAAGAGTAGCCTTACTGTGTCCAAATAAAGAGAGGGAAGAAATATGTTTCACTATTAAAAATTTGCCGATTTCCTGGGTATTTTTATCCAATATTGAGGAGGAAATAGATGTTTCTTGAGCCCTATAAACATTCCTTACAATGTCATCTTCATGAACGGACAGTCCTCCTCTTCGTAAAACTAAAGATGCTATTCTTGAAACATAGTTTAAGTCAGTTTGGTTTAGTGTCAATCCAAGGATATCGTCATTTGTTCTGTCAGACGTTTCTTTGCGAGAACTTTGTATTGGGTTTAATGTATCAACCAGAGACATTCGTGGCAATACAGAAGACAATGTTCCACCAGATCTAAAACTCTTCAAAACATCTTTGTGTTCCATCTCTCTCTGGGTGTCAAGGCCAAAGTTCACATCACTGTCTTTATGGGGTGTCGAATAAAATGCCCATTTAAATTGCGTATAAAATGGTCCTGCTTGGTAGTGATGATGAAGTAGTTGTGTACAATAACTTGCATACGACGATGCTCCATTCAGAAAAGCAAACCTAAGGGATGACTTTACAGATGCTAACATCAATCGGTAGCCATCCATTCCTCCTAGTCGTTCGGATAAGCTCAGAGCAAAAATCTCATCACAGTGCTGCATCAGATCCAGGTGTAATTGAAAAGTAGCGTTTTGTTTAGAACCTGTTCGCAGAAATGAGTTATATTCTTTGTTAAAATTCTCTTCAGCTTTGTTTTTGGTCATATCTTCTGAAAACTTGGTCTTCTGTTCAGGTGGCAAGGTTTCCACAAATTTTACAAGAAGAGCTGTATGTAAACCGAGTGATAATCGCTTTATATATCTACTTGCCTTTTCAATATGTTCGGCTGATAGTAGTTTGTGCCAATCTTGATATTCCTCATCTCGCATGTACTTGAGGATCTCAATCAGGCCAGCATTTTTATAGGCACCACACAGAGTGGTTATCTTTGACTTCCTGAGATGCAGAATCGGAATCTCTGGTATAAATATTCCATAGCGGGGATCAGATGCAATTAATTTCATCAAATTTTTACCAATTTTATTATCTGGACCAAATAATATTTTTAATTTTCGATTCCAATTGTCGTACCTGTCAGTTTTTATTAAAATATCATCAAGTATTTCTTTTAGTTTTAAAATATCATCATCACGTCCGGTGGCTGGTGGTGGGTGTCGGGTTATAGAAGGGGGTGGTTTGTGTTGTTTGAATCCATATTTATCACTTACAAATGTTTCACCAATGTTATTATGCATCACAGAATCAGAATGGATTAGTTCAGAATCAGAATGTATTAGTTCAGAATCACAATAACCAGCGAAAATTTCATCCAACACATTATCTTCATTATCCGTTTTTTCATTATCTTCATCCTTATCACCAGCATTTGAAGCAATTTCTTCATCAGTTTCATCCACATCGGAAGATCTATGAGATCATTACCAGGTACATAAGGATGAATAAAAGAATTTGATTCTGCATCCTCGTTACTTATTTCAGACTGAAAAATAAAATTACTTGGAATTAATACTGTAATATTTTATGACAATTTATTTTGTTTGCCAATGTTTCCTTTCAAATGTCTGACATTATTCTTTATAGCTCTGTAGCTCAGATTATAAAGAATTTATTAGAAGGTATGCAAAACTAGGGTTGTGATAAGCATATCTAAACTATTTTGTTCTTCGTAACAAGTAACAGTATGCTATAGATTCAAACTAAACAGACGAATTAGTAAATATATACTACATGTATAGGTATTATTCCAAATATAAAATTGCTAGACTCTTGTTATACCTCATTATCTATTGTCAAATTTAAAAAGGACTCTTCCATTTCTTTCGTTAAGTCATGATCATCCTTTAAGTCATCAATAGTTTCTGTAGTTGAGAGATTTTGGAACCAATCATCTGAAGAAAAATACAAGTAGGATACCTCAAAATGGATAATTTACAATTAAAAAAGTTAAATGTGTTATTAGATACAATTCTGATTCTAAAAAAAAATCTATCATTTTCAGTCAATTATAAACCTATTTTATAAAAGCAAATTGCATTACCTTTTCTGATGAATTTCCAAATGTCTCCAAAACCCCAAGTTACCATTCTTTCAAATCGATTATAAATCGCATATTCATCTGGTAAAAGATTCAAAAGTTTGGTTTCAGCATCATCTTTGGTAAGGTATATAGTATTCATGCAGCAACAAACTTCTGATCCGTTACATATATTAGCATTATGCCAGGACGAAACTTCAATGCTGTCGAGTGGAACTCCACTAACTGTTATGGGTAGCGTACATATTTGCATAGATCTGCTATCACCAGGATTGGGATCATTGTGATATTTTAATCTAACAAGATTGTCCAATTTCAATATGACAAAAGATTGTCGTAGAGTCACTGGATATGTTCCAAATCCGTGAATCGATTCATACGCCAGTGGATATTGTTTTAGGTAGGTGTTATAATAACATTTATCTGATGTTGAATGTTTTATCAGTTGTCTGTCTGCTGTTTTTAAGCAAGATGTAGTGCCCATTTCAGCCGTCACCGAGAATACAGTTTGCGCCGAGTCGAAATTCATTGACAGCTTGTGGGTATGCTGATCTTGAATTACTCCAGAGTAATTCCTATTTCGGATATTCATCAAAGAATCATATACTGCATAAAGCTTAAAAACTTTTGTTCGGAGATAATTTTCTTGGTCAATGCTTTTGCTCAAACATTTTTGGTTAATGAAGCTTGTCAATATTATCTGCATACACAAAGGTGTGTGCAGAGACCATTCTGTAGCCAAATTAAATGTTCTCCAATGAAGAGGATCCAATGAAATGTCACTAAAACATTTATTACAGTCTTTTGATTCTGGGTTTTGAAGAACTTTGATATTGGCATGTTCAATATATTCATGACATTTTTTATTTTCCAGTCTCATCAGATTTACTTGATCACGCAATTCAAATCTTGACACATTATTCCACTTGTCAACATAAGCATTAAGAGTTTCTGGCATAAAAAAGATTATGTTGTGACATGAAATCTTGTGTTCAGTTAAACAACTTTGTATTGTTGTTATAGCCGAACAGTAGTCGACATCAACTATTGTTTTCAATTCTACATACATATGTATAGATGGTGGATGCTGGCATCTTGAATTGCAGTCAACACACACTACCCTATTTGCAATATCTTCAACTTTTTCAAATACATTATTGTCTATCAAATAGGGATTATGTCGTTGTCCTGCATATAGAAATACTTCTTCCTCTGAGGAAGCTGTAGTTTTTCTCCTTTGTCGAATCTCCATGCAGGCTACGGATTCCTTTTGTATTATTTTGGATATGCTAATAACACTCTTGAGCTCCTCAAAATACTGCCATTTCTTTGACAGATCAGATTCATAATCTGATAATCCACCATTAAAATTTCTACAATAATGGTATTCAAAATGGCATATTCTTGTCCATTCCATTGCATTAAATTTATCTCTGTAATGTCCTTGGAGAGTTGTTATTGTGTCTGTTTCATCGAGTTCATCAGTAATCACGCCAACATTTGTCAATTGCCATTTGCTTGAAATTTCCACGTACAAATCATATAAAGAAGTATTATTGACATGTTGAATACCTTTGTCAATAAGTTTATTATTTATTTCAACAGATAGTTTATGGCAAAAACTTATGCGATCACTGTATGAAAAAATATAGTTTAACAAAGATACACTTTTAACATAAGTCTTGTTGTCAATTTCCTTCACGTTTTGATCAGTTCTTTTGAATGCGCTCAAGACGTTGTGCTTCTTCAATTTAATGTTATCTGTTTTCAGATAATTTGCTTTAAGCAGGGAAAAGAAGTCTTCAAAATCAACCCACACTCCCCATTCATCTTCAAAGGCAGATTGAATATTTTCGAAACCAGACACTTTAAAAACCATTTTAACCTGGGGGAAAAAATATTACATTGTTTTAATTTTGGTACTATAAACATGTCTCTTTGTATCCTTTAAGTAAAAAGCAGTTGCCATGTTTTAAATCACATCAAATATACACCTTCGTGTTTTAGGATGCACATAGATTCATAAAAACAACATGGTACAACATTTCTGCGTCTAGAAGTCGCAAAAAAGCGTCCATGTTATACGGAACTTTTCCGTATGGAAGCTGTTCAATACGTGCTGTGGTATCTGAGCTGTATCATGTAAGAGTAATACACACACATCGACGACGTCACACGCAAAATCGATATGTATACGCTTTACAGGCCAGGAATTTGCGCTTGTCAAAAGTTTCTATTAAATATAACTCGCTTTGTGGGATATATATCTGCCCCCAAGTGTATAAGCATTCTCAGTTTTAAGTTAAGAATTTACTCAAAATAGCCCTTTAAACACCTTTGTTCTTTTAATAATGCTAATAAATCATGCAAATTTATAAATATGCAAGTAGGACTTATGTTTCGTTTAAATAAACTTTTCAGTTTATATAAACATTGGTGAAGGAGCCAGGGCCTAGGTTTATTTTACTTTATCGACTTGTTTTGCATTTTTGATACCTAAAAAGACTCCTATCAGATATCGTATATGATACAGCTAGTATAAACTAGAAGTATGGAATATAACTTCTATCATTCATGCAGTTTACCGATGCTATAAAATATCGTATCTTATTCTTACACTATTCATACAATATTGAGTAATAAACTTAGAATATTTTACATACAATAAGTAAAGAAACTTACCTTTTAATTAGTATCCAGTTTTGCATTTGTTGATATAATCTATTCAAGTGACGATTAAACAATTTATCTGCGAATTTAAAGGCTTGAATTTTCGAATCTAAACTTAATAACACGCCCACTTATTTTCTAGTAATTTGATTAGTAGATGTGTAATCATTTTTTCCAAACATCGTGAGAAAACCAGGGGCTTGACCATTGATTGGTTAAAAAAACTATCTTTACTGACTAAATCCTTCAAGTGTCATATTGAGTAATAAAATTACCTCCAGTCAATATTCTTATGTAACAGTGTTAAGCTGTTATCTATCAATGTTGATTTACCATTAAATTAGTTCACTATACATGTGTTTAAAATGTTAATGGCAGTTTAACAAATGTTACTATAATTCTTATATAAAATGAACAATTTAAATTTTATCTTATTAAGTATGTTTGCAAATTCTGGACGAAAACACACACACTTCTATAGTCCTGGTATTTTGACTTGGGGTAAAACTTGCAAAATCTTGTTCAATTAAACATAATACATCTATTTACAGAAAAATATTTTGAAAAATATAATTATAGTTATGAATAGCCCACCTTTATTAAACGATGTCGATTCTTAATTGATAAAACTTGGTTTATGGAAGCAATACATAACTGGTTTCCCAGAAATGATATCAAAGACTTTATATAAAAAGAGCTTTTTATTTTGTAAATCAAAATGTTGTCATTTGGTCATTTGATACTTCTAATGGCAGGCAGGTTTATAGATGTCAACATTCATCTAATAAAACAATTTATATCACAGTAATCTACTCAAGTGGGACACACTGTTTAGATTAACATACCAAGCAATTAAATGTCAGTGAACCCAACACAACACAAACATCCAAAATTTAGCCCTTATTTGGCACCTAGTCTGCACACTGTATAGAAGCAAAATTGATTTACTTCTAATTTGATTTTAAACTAAACGAACTAATCAGGGTGGTAATTATGTTTATTATTGAACGCTCCGTCATATATTATGCATAATTACATTGATCAACTTTCTTATTTGTGCTCTTTCTTCCCCTTTAAAACAAATTAAAGTCACTGATGGCCTTTTTTTTAAATTTTGCTTACAATAAATTTGTCACTGCTAAATCATTCTAAAATATACCGGTACACAAATTCATTATGTAACATTTAATTCAGAAAATTATCACCGATATATAATTTCCTGACCTGTATTAGGTCTATCAAAAATTTTTAGAGAGAAGTATAGTTTGCACTGACAGGTTTTAAGCATATCTTAATATATTGTCTTGGATACTGAATATTGACAAATATTCAATTATTTTAGCTTTGTAAAGAATTTAGCCATTCTTGGACTTTATTCCTTTCAGAGATTCAATTTTTCAAAATATTGTCATTTGCATGGGATTAAAGTCCCTTTAAGTGTAAATGCTTAAATGTATCAGTCACTTATGATCTAGATTCAGTATTTTTCACCCAACTGCTATGTAAAACTTAAACAATTTATTCAATTTATTGTATACTTTAACCATCTGTTGTCCCTAACTTATTCTAGATAATCCTTTCACTAACTCATTAAAAACATGGCTTGAGCTAAACCAAAGTCTAGTCAACATGTTAAATATTTAATTAACACTAAATAGAAATCACACATCGACTAATGGGGGGAAGTGATTGATTTTTGTAACCTTTTCATTCGCTAAACTGTAAGTAACTTAGCCATGTTAGCAATGAAATTAACTATTTTAGATCCCTTAGGCTATAGATATTAGCTCATGTATGCCAAACATCTTAATTAACTATTCACAATTAAGGGAACTTGAGTAATCAGAGGAAACTATGGAAGCCCCCCCTCTAGTTAAATCCATTCAGTGGCGATGAAAGACTGTTTATTAGCAATTGGAAGCATGTTACATGTGTATCTATGTGGAGAGGAAATTAACAATAGCCATTGAGGAATGAAAGTAGCTCGTGTTATCGGCTAGAGTGGAACGATGATGCTTCTCCTTTTCATAGGAAATTGTAGTATATAGCGAGCATTGGTTGAAGCAGAAGTTGAAACGATTCTATCTTTTAATATCAGACTCTCTTCTTCCATGTAATCATAGGAGGAAGTTGGCATCAGTTCGGATTTCAGTGTTAAATTGGATTTATTCATGCAGTCACTATTGCCGTGATGTGGATTATCAGGTTTTACATATAAAAGCGCGGTAAGGATTTTAGATTACCTTTTACATGCATGAAGGAATTTTTCATCAGTAATTTTCTTTCTGTAAAGCTTTTAATTATTAATCATTTATATTTTTTGAATTTTATACCCTAATAAGTACATTAAGTCAGTTTGTTCATATTTTATCACATAAGCTTAAGTTAAAAGCTTTTTTTCAATAAATTTGATTTTTAATTCTTTATTGTGGAATGATTTTTGATTTTGTAGGCTTGTAATTATTAATCTTGACTTTTGGTTTAATGTTATATCTAGGGTTTAATTTTACGCACATCAAAGCCTGTTCATACTATGTTGTAAAATTGAAGTTAAAAATTTTTTTCATTAACTTTAACCATTAATGTTGCATTATGTAAACATATTTATTGATTAAACAAAAAACTGATATTTAAGGATATTTCATATATTGTAATCTCAAGATTCATCAGTAGTAGGATGTTCCTCATTAAAAAAATGGCTTCAGTTATTAATTAATAAGCCATCTTTATTTATATTGCAAGCCACACTTTATTCATTTAAGTTTTCCCCTGTTATCATTATAACTACATGTCCAGTCTTTGCATAAAGTATATTATATCAAGACCATCAATAAATGTAAATCACCACATTTCTCAAATACAGTGTTTGACTACTCTAATTCTTGAATTTGTTGGGTACCAAAATATAATTTGTTTACAATATAAGGTACATTAAAGAGAGGTACCAGAGATTGCAAAATTAATATGCGTATTGTGGAATTTGGTTTGATTAATAAAGACAATGCATTATTCCAGATTACATAGACTTATTGCCACAGTTCACCATTTATTAAAGCTCATTTATGGTTGTGTTGTGCCCCCCACCCCTTACCATTACAATTAAACAATATTTATGCTGAAATTAGTTTTTCTATTTATTAAGGGATCTTAAATTATATCTTATTTAATGTTAGTAATTATAACCATAAATAATATTAAAACCTGTATAATTTATATATTTTTGTTGTCCAATGATTATAATTTTAATAGGTTTTGACTTCACTCATCTGAAAGTCTGATTATGAAGATGATTGAAACTCGTTATAATTATGAATCTACATAAAACAGTTTCTTTTGAACTATATGTCCCACTGTGAAGTAAATATTTCTGAATTTTTTTTGCTGTTTAAATTAGAACACCTATCAATTTTGATTTCTTTTTCTGAAGAGAATTATAATATATTTTTTTATACTTTATTTATGACTACATGCCAATCAGGCACCATCACTGAAGGCCAAGGATAAAATAGATAGGTAATCAAAAGAATATAATTTTCTTGAGATACTGTCCCGTTCTAGGCCATTAAGTGTCCATTTTAGATTGCAATCTTATCTTGATTTGCTAGCTTTCATTTGTTTGTATGAAATGAAATGAAATGGATTTAAGATAGTATTTTTCTGCTCCAAACTGGTCAGTGATGATGACTGTGCAGTAAATTTTGTACAAACGGCAGCGTTTTCGCCTACTTTTAACTGAAACATACACTATGCAAGAGCTAAATCTGCCTTATGCAGGTCTTTCTTTAGTTATTGATTAGATATTAATTAACATTTCCAGACCATAATCAACTCTCAGTGCGATCTTTGGTGGATTGTGATCCGATTTACTGCCTTACTTTCCTTCTCGATTTAGTTATTAAATGGATAATCAAGACTATGCTTATTACCGTGACGACTTTAGTTATGATAATCACTTACTTAATTTTCGGTTTATAGTTGATCAGTTTGACTGGAATTTACAGAAAATTGTCTTTATATTATTTAGTTTTTAACTATTATAGCGAGAACTGCCAACTCGTTATCTAATCTCCCATAATGTATCTTTAAAATAGCAGCTGACAAGGCTTTTAGTTTATAACAACCACAATGGAATTTTTTTTTTTTTTAAAAACTTATTATATAGGAAAGAAACATTTTGATACACATCAACTGATTTGCAGTTTGATATTTAGAGCTGTCAAAATTTGTGAATGTGCTGTGGATATTCACCACAAAGTCAAGATCACCATGACTCCTAATCGGATTGATCTTTAATGTGCACTTGATTCCCCCAATTTAGATAATTTCTGCCATGCCCTTTGATTAACCAAGCCAATAGATAAGAAGACATTGCAAAGGCACTTGTTAGATTCTGCCATACACTATTTAAATTAACCAAATCAGTGTTTGTTAGACTGAAATGGAGCCCCGATAAATGTATGACTTTACGCTTAATTTGAAATATGCCTGAGTATTTCAGAAGTTAATTGATGAATTACATGCACCATTTGTAAATATCAACTTGATAATAGTTTTGTTTTCAAAGAAGAAAGATAAAAGAATTCGGTAATTTCTCTTTAAAGTAGTGTTTGCAGTTATTACAGCCGAGCTCTTGATGTGTGTGCACGGTCCGTAAGTGGTGTACTTATGGGAAAGAATTAACCTGTTTGGCTTTATATTGTATTTGTATTTTTATTTAAGAACAGTCAGGAAATGATGTATTTTTTCCATAGTATTTATATATGTAATTCGTAGCTGTTTGTGTATCTTCGATCACTCAGCCCCAAAAATTCTCTTTGTAGACTTAGAATAGGTAGCCACAATCTTATGGTTCTGCAGGGTAAATGGAAAAACATCCCATACGAACAGAGACTCTGTAAATTATGCAATACAAATACCATCGAAGACGAATTTCACTTTGTAATTGTTTGTTCTGCTTATAATGATTTTCGCAATTCATATATAAACCAATATATTGTTAATACCACCTCCCAAGGCCAAAACTTTGTAAATCTTATGTCCTCTAAAAATCCTGAAACAATTATCAATCTAGCAAAATTCGCCTACCATTCCTTTTGTCACAGGAGTATTTTAATGACAGAAAAATAAAAATAATAAGCATCAACTAATATCCTGTATGAACCCTCAATATATTAAGTATATCCTTGTACATTTGTATTTATTGTATATTTAAGCGTATTAAATCGTCAATCAACTAAGCATTATAATTGAATAATTTATTTATATCCATTTTGTATATTGTACATACGTTTACCTTATAACTATCAATGATTAATATAAAATAGATTTATATTCCTTAAATACTGTGATAATTGCTCATTTTGATATATTTATATTAGATACTTAATTATCTACAACTTATATTTACTATTAAGCTCAGGCTCGGAATATTATATCTATGTGTCAGC
Organism: Patella caerulea; assembly: GCA_036850965.1. Lineage (NCBI taxonomy): Eukaryota > Metazoa > Mollusca > Gastropoda > Patellidae > Patella > Patella caerulea. Next base: position 25,196,195 of record JAZGQO010000011.1, read on the forward strand.
TAGTATATATCTTTTCTCAAAATGTGATGACAAATTGTACTATGGACCTTTGGTCTTTCATACATGAAATAAAGATTATTATTATTATTATTATTATAAAATGTTAATTATTGGCCAGTAGTTTATTATTTCTTTTACTTTTTATGCCTCTTACTTTTTATTGTTATGTCATCATTTTACTTGGAAAATTGTCATAGTTATGGGCCCCCAGATAGCTGAAAATAAAGTTCTGAGTCAAACCATAGTGACATTCGATTACAAGCTCCATCAATAACCACTTCTATAATCAGGGCACATTTAAAAATCAGTTTGACTGTTTATGATAAAAATTGTAAAATGACAAAAAATTTTTAAAAATATTGACGTAACTTTGAAAACTTCTATAATAAATCTTTTAAATTCCTTCATGGGCTTGTAAATCTTGTAAAATTAAAACTTAAAAGATGCCATTGAAATTTTGGGCAGAATATCCTTTAATACAAAATGATATTTTATTAGATTCTGGAACATGCATTGCATATTCATGGATTTTACATGAAATAGCTTGACTTTTGAGATTATACTGTGAATTATACGCTTGTTTGTTTGAAATCACGGCACTTAAATGACAGGAAGCCATTCAAATTGGAATATTCCTTCCAGTATATGGTTTTATGCAGATATGACTGAATTTTCTGACAGTTATATTATATATTGTACAAATTAAGTTGTTATTATGTGTTTTCAGATCAATGAACTATGTTTCAATAGAGATTCCACAAAAATTCTTTGGACACCATTTGCTATACAAATTTTCAAATTAAATTTATTATCTATGTCAATGCTGCAAATGAGAAGTGGTATCAAGTGTTTCAACTTTGAAATTAATTAGATATTTATCATGACAATGTGAAAGACAGCAGCCGATTTCCAACTGCCAAGGCTTCATTTCATGTTTTTACACCACAATCAATTATTTATAGTCTTTCGCCTTAATTTGCCCACATTAGTGCAGGAAAGTATAATATTAAAACCCATTTCATTCAGATCTTTTTTGTCTAGCAGTAGTAACACCTTGCAAGTGGGAATAAGACCTTTAAAAGTCTATTCAAAATCCATTAGTGACCTGTTCCCTTGCCCTGTGATTACTTATACTTGGACATAAAGATCGGATACTACTATATTCACGATCTTTAGGCATAATTGAAGTTGAGTTTCCTGTTAATTTATTGACTAAGTTGAGACAATCTATTTGACTCATCTATGTACTCATAAACTGTAAACCATTTTCTTTGAAACTTGTATATGATCAGCGATATTAAAAACCAAGGTAATCCTACCAGAAATTAGCCTGAAAATGTTTCTCTAGGGAGATGGGAAATGCTCACAACAAGCTGAAATTTAAGCTACACTAGCTTTCAGTGCTGGCATTAAAGAAGGGATAACAAATTAACATAAATGTGTCAAGTCAATTTAATGGAAGATTGCCCCAGGGATAATTATACCTCCTATCATATTCCATATGAAGATGAGCCTATAATCAACTTCTGCCTTTAAGTCTTCTGCCCTGGTAGTTTTAGTTTCTAGATAGCGGAGATTGAATATTAAAAGTGCAGTGTGGGAATATAATCTTTTGGTTTAAGTAGTGCGTATAAAAGAAGGGTAGGCATATATTCAGCTACGTTAGCTACGTTGTATATGCTGGAAAAACTTTCGCTTTTGTCTTGCACAAGAAATAGAAATTAGATGTTAGTCTCAAAGAATATTTTGTACTGATAAGAATGACAAGAATTTAAATCCTGTTCTATCTCAGTCCATGACAGATGATTATAGATGGAAGCATTCCTGACCAAGGATGAATCTCAATCCTGGCATCTCAGATATAGCTTGAGATTAAACTTGGCATCACATAACATCTTATATCAGTCTGATCTTGTTGAGTCATTGATAATCCCTTCCCCCCACCCCACCCTATCCTTGCAATCTTTCTCCATTAAAAGTTGATGTTTCATCCAGGGAGGTTATAATCAGAAATGTCTTGCAACTAGAGGATTCAAATTACCGAAGAGACAAGAGTTCAATTTCTGACTTTAAGAAAAACTAACATATAAGTAATAAATAGAGCGAAGGACAAATTCTCAGGGGTGAGGTTAACCCTTTGGAAAGGTGGGGGGATTTTACTGGGAGAGTATTTCCACGTGGAAAATTATGTTTTCCATGTCATATTTTGAACAATGGCTGTGATGGCAGTTATCTTTATAAATTACAAGTTCCCTCTTTAAGCAAAAGTTGCTACTTGTGTAATCAATAACTGTATTTGGTTAGGAAACCCAATACTTACCCTGTTATTATAAAACCATTATATTACATGTCGGTATTTTATGTGGTTTTAATGTTGCTGTGCTCTTTTATTTGTTTTTTTCAAAGTTTCACCGAAATTGTTGCTCATATTTAATGGTGATGTCTAAACTGTAAATCGCAAATGACATTTTCATTGTTAGATTTACAGCTTACCAGGAAATGCAACCCATATTTAAGGAGTGTTTTATTCCCTTTCAGGAAATAGATTATAGTTTGTTTTTTTAAGTGAAATGACATAGAATGCTTTGATAACCATATTGACTAACTGGTTCGTTAGTGTCTACTGTCTGCTTGCACATTATAAGTAAGTTAGTATTGAATAAAAAAGCCAATGGGGGGCAGCATACAATTACATAAATTACTATAATGCAGTACAACAAAATACCATACTAAACTTAGACGGCGTGTCTACAGTTTATATATAGCTCCGCTTGAAAACAGACACTTAGCTAGTTGACCAACATTTTAAGTCCTAAATCGACGATTTTAGTCGAAAACACTAAGTATACTTCAAGAATTTTGAGAACGATTTATTCTGCTTCTATTTAATGAAATTGAATAGATTTATTAAGTAATTGTTTGTATGCCATATGTGAAATGGAGTAGAGCATGGGTTCCATGTCGGCCGTATATACCGTTCGGGACCGAGGGCTATGGAAAATGACTGTAACTAGATATGACCCAATGGTCATTTTGCACGCCGGAAAAATAGCCTTTTTTTTTCAAAAACCCAATTTTCAAACATGGCTACGATTGAGATCCACTATGCAACTATAACATTATACGGCCAGTGCAGAATAATGTGTATGTAAAGATAGAAGAAGCCACATTATCTCATGATTGGTGTTATAGAGTTGTATAAATAGTCCTCAATAGATTATACTGGACATTATGTTGATAGTTAATGATGATTGTCAAGTAGTAGAACAATAAAAGTTAATTGATATTCGGGAATCTTATCAAAGGTGTGAAACAGTCCATTCTTAGTCAATCAAGTATTGTCCACGTGTCATAAGAATTTTCTAGAACAAAGCGGTTTACCGCTATTACAGTTACGCACTATGTAAACGAGATTGTTACGATCTCCGAAAAAAGGAAATTTAATATGAAGTACTGCTCTTCGAATCCAACCAACTGTCACATTGATTAAATATAACAGCATAGAAATTACATAAATCCTTAACAACGTACATGTTTGGAGAAAATTGCATTATAATTTTTTATAGTGATATTACGGCCTTGTCACAAGCCTTGTGGGAATTGGAGAAATAATATCTAGAGATTAGTTAACTTGCTTACCTACAAATTAAGAACATTACGTAGTCCAGTGCTATTGTGTAGCAATATTGATAATTCCACGTGTTAGAAAAATTGTCGTGCATAAATATATTGTAAATCTTATACACAACATTATTCTAGGTGGCGCTAGTGTTGCTTGATGTTAGCAAATATGAATGCCAAGTTGGCTATCCGACAGTTATTCATTACTAAGATTTTCGTCAATATTCTGCAGCCTGTAACTCAGTAAGAGATGTTCTAAAACCAATATATGTGAAATATATGCCGTGGATAATTATATATTTATCTTTATATCGAAGTTATTGTATTACAACTCATAATTATCTAGGTCAGTGTGTTTTCTATTGAGCATGTGGTAATTACAATAAATATTTCATTTTTAAGTCGAATATATAATTTTTTGTGTACCTCATGCTGACAAAGTGGTATAGACACGTGAATTCACAATACCCGACCGTGAATAAAAAACATGAAATATGGATTTATTTTGCAAAGTTTTTGTGCGTTATTAAAAATGACTGGTAGTGAAAATTTTGAAGTGGAAGCCCTGAAATTGAACAACATTACAAACTAATTTTTGGATATGGGGGGCCATTGAGGACAGAGATTTAATTGTCAAAGCATAAAGTAAATGGATCTCTATGTGCAGAATCCAAATTACAAAGTAGTTCCGATGTGAAAACCAATACCATCACACCTGATAATTGATCTATCATTTTCTGCTCGTCATTTGAATAGTTTTAATAACCTCTACCCTTTAGACAACAATATTGAAAACCTCTACCCTTTGGACGGCAATTAATCCCCCAAGCATAAAAATGCATATATGGACTATTCTTGTCAAAGACAGCTGTGTAATTTCAGTTCCAATTGAAAAATATATGGCATGTAATTTAAGGCTATTATTAAGATAAAAATTGAAGCTGTACTATATATAGGAAGATGGATAATATTGAGCTGCTGTACGGATTAAAATCAATTTTGCAGGAGCTAAATCTGCCTATTGCAGGTCTTTCTTTAGGCCTGAAATATTATATAAACTTCACTGGATTTGAATGTGATCTGCTGCTCAACACTCATAGATGATTAAATCCAAATATTAATAATCAAGACTCGGTTTTTTATCCTACCGACTTTAGTAATGATGATCGTAGCTAAATCTTACATTCAATCTCTAATATCTTGGTTCAGAGTTTATCAATTTGACTGACATATTCAACATATTCCCTTTACATTATCTAGATTTTAGCTCTTTGTATAATCGTCCTTCATGCCCCTTTAACTGTGAGCAACTTTTATACTTGTAGTTATTTCTGTGAAATAAACCAAATGTAAATGAAACAATAAAATTTTAAAATCCTTCTGTTTTTGTCTAAAACAGTCGCTTTTGAATCCATGGGGGCTGTGTCATTGTCAGGGCAGCACCGGTATACAGTGCTGACATTATGGTGTGCCAAGCTCTAATGATGGTCTGGAGAACACACAATTGAAATTCTTATGTAACTCCACTGTCCAGACACACTTTCTATACCCTAGCATCACACATTTTAACAAAGAAGGATATCTCTATGTTAGTCTCAAAATGATAATGCACTCTGTTCCTGTCCTTTGTCTACAATAGTCTTGTTTGAAACAATGGCAGCTGGGTTATGTTAAAAGATTAAAATCACTTCATGATATAAATCTGTGATCTGCCTCCAGACTTATTCATCACTAACACCGACGAATAAAAGCAGATTGCTGTATAAAATCTTTAATTCTTTACAGATTTGCTAGAATATATTGTCTTTCATATTCCAGATTGCAGGAGATTGTTGATTTTATAAAATTGTGTGAACTTTTTATTTAAAGCCATGGTTAGGATAAATAAATTAGATGTTTATTAACTTACTGTAGTGTGTGTGTGGTGGGGGGATGTACGAGGTTTGCCATTTAGTCAACTGGCATTGTCTCAATTCCCCACTTGCAAATTGCAAGGAACAGGGTCACCTGTCCAATTTTGTGGGTTTTCTCTGGGCCATCCAGTTTCCTCCCACTGCTAAAGACTACGCACAAGCAAATTATTGACATGAAAATTAAACCCTATGTTAGTTCAAAATGACCTAGTTTCTCTATCTTTCTCTCTTAATAAATAACATAAATTCCCATGTTGTAAGTGTTTTCCGACCATCAGAATTATGGAAATTCCAGAAAATGGCATTTCGGGGGCTCTAGATTTAAAAACTTCTCCGGGGAACCATGCACCTGTAAGCCCCTAGAAAACTTGTCACTTGTATTAGGGGCCTGTGCATCAGTCAGTTTCATTTTTGCTAAGCACCTTCTCACACCAAATCGATTTCTACACCCCTGATGAATAGTGAAATGAAATGTTGTTTAACATAAATGTATGAAATGTTTATTTAAGACCAAGACAAATATTTTTCTTTCATTTCTAAATGGTTTCTTTTTGAATGAAAGTGAAATGAATTGAGGCTTTATAAAACTGTAGTTTTCTTTGAATTTCGGCTCAAGATATATGTCAGAAAATTTTGTGTGGATTTTTTCTTCTGCCAATGATTGACCAATAATGGACAATGAAATCTTTATGTTCAACTCTCTGCACCCAATTTTGGAAATGAAATGAAATAAAAGAGAGCTTAAGGCCCAGATTTTCGGCACAAAATGGGCTAATAAAGATGACCAAATGAATTAATGAAATAGAATTGAAACATACGCTTGTCCCAAAACGGGAAGTGGATGTTTAACACCATTTCTCTCCCTCTCTATTATCCCAGTTGATGCTGAACAGGACGTTAAAGTAAACCCCATATCAATTCGTTTAATTTTTACTTTAAAGACAAACAGTGATTCAGGTTATAAGATGTTGGATCGCTAATTACCTGTTAGTGGTGCAGGACAGTGGGCCTGACAAGGAAAACTGTATATATAGCCTTTTGGATGGGATAAAAAAAAACACATTGTCATGCACGTAGAAGAACCTTGACAGTTGGAATTTGATACAAGTAGTTGTACTGCCACTGTCTGGGCAAAATTCAGTCATAATGACCCATAGTGTACTATATGTCATATGTCTGTCTTCATTATCATAGTCAGTTCAGAAAAGTAGGACGTTAAACCACCCTTTCATTTCGTTTTATTTCATTTATAAATGAATGTACATTCTAGTTGAACCTTAATTTTCAATGAACTTACAAATATATAATCCTTTCTCAAAACCAAGTTTTAATATCTGATTGCTATAAGACCTATAATAAAGATGTCACAAATATCCAATAGTATATATTTTGTCATGGACAATAATTAAACTATCACAGACCCTATATCAAATGATAGCAAGTCAACCTACTGGCTTTACCCAGGTTGAAAGATCAAACCGGTGATTTATAAGGAATAATTTTTCCATTTATCTCGGAAACATTGGCATCCTGATAGACCAAACTTATATCCTATTAAAAGAATGACTGGATGAGTCAATCTGGTTAGCGCTCTCCATAGAATCAAATAAATGGAATCTTATTGGCATTTCCTATTACTGGGGTGTTCTGAGACAAATATGAGATTTCATTTGATTGAGGAAATTTGTTGAGGACAGTGATCTCCTTTGTTTCTCATATTTCTCGGGAACATGTGCAATCGACGGGTTTCATCACATATCTTATCGCTAGCCTAAGAGCTATAGCCAATACACTTTACATTGGTAACAGTTACGGTCAATACATGGTAATAGTTATGGCCAATACATGAAACATTGGAAATAGTTATGAAAAATGTATTGTGCCTACACTTTGCCAATTGGTAAGAGTTATGGCAAATATGTGTTACATTGGTAATAGTTATTGGCAATAAATGGAAAATTGGTCAGATTTATGGGCAATACACAGAACATTGGTAAGGGTTATGGTCTACATTTGGAACATTAGTAAGAGTTTACCAATTTTATTTAGAGGCTAATACATGATTATCAATATATATACTGTATGGTAAAGTAAATAAAGTGAGGTGGGAGATTTTTGATCAAGCAGCTGCATTTCTGTTCACACTTCTGAGAATTCCATATATTAAGGTTTCTCTTAATCAAGGTTGATGTGCTTTCCTAATACCCTATACTCCTTTGGTTATTAGGGTTTCACACTGCGTAGCTTGTGTGAAACACTATTGTTTTTGTTAAAATTCTTCTTATTATTATTCTTATTATTATTATTTTTTTTTTTCCAATTTGCTTATATCTCAGGATCTACTTGTCGGATCGATGCAATGTCTTGAGTTTTACTGCAAAAGTGGGTGTGACTTAGAGATTAAAGCTATTTCCGGCATTCTGCGACAATGCGAAATGTCCTAAATCACCGAAGTTGTCGTTTTTTGAAATATTGCCGTAATATTAACAATAATTGTTGGATTTTATCGTTTGATAGTTTTTGACATAGCCAGAGACATGGCACATAGCTACGGGTCTTTGGAGTTTTAAATTTCGCCGAATCTTCGGAAAAATAAGGCGCCAAATTTTGAAAATTTAAATTTTGACAAAAAACTTTTTTATTAATGAATATTTTTTAATGACTTTTTACCAAGGGTTAAAGGGTTGTCTGATTAGGGCAAAAATGTGAACATTTTTTTTCTGGATAATTTTTCTTGGTTGCTATTGGCTAATTCAGTTTATAGGTTCTATATAAATTATTTATTGTCCGATTTGTATAAAACAAAGTTTACATGCTCCATAGTCCAAAATGTCATTTTTTTTGTTACCGGCAAAGTTTCCTGTCGGCACCGGAAGTGACGTAAATTTAGCAAAAACTACAATTTTAACAGTTCGGTACCACTTTTTGAAAGCAAAAATTATTTTTTTCAAATCTAATATGACTGAAAAGATGTGCCATATAAAGGCGCACAAAACATCGCGCTCAGTTTTTTTAATTTCGATTCCGTTTTCGGGCAATTTGGATTAAAGGGTGAAAAAAGGTGTCAAAATGAGCTATTTACAACCCATCCAGCGTCTTCATATTAAAAAATATATCTTCGTAACATTCATAATCTCGTAGCAATAACCCATACGAAGAGAATGTATGTGAAAATTAATTTGTAATATGCGCAGTTGCCGAGAAAAAGTCAATTTTGCATGAGCCACTTTTCACGTTATTTTTGCTGTATAAGAATCAATTATTATGTTATTTTCAATTTTCTTTCACTGTTGGATGCCTAATGCCATAGTGGACAAGGTCAAACCATTCTAACTCATACGCTGCCACCGGAAATGACGTCATTTGCTCAAAACTTAATTTTTAGCATTAAAAAACAATATTTCATTCCAATGGGTCGTACTTGTTATTTTTTTCAAATTATGATATTTGATTCTATTCATCAAATAGAACGAACTCATGCGATCATACAGATATCACAAAACGGTTTCTAACTTGTACGATTGCAGAGAAATGGGCGATTTTCCACAAGTCACTTTTCGAGGATTTTGGTCTATAAAAGTGTCAGTTATTATTCGATTTTCATAAAATTTTCACCATATGATATCTTACGTCATTTGTGATTCCATAGAACTAATTTAACATTTTCAGTATCACCGGAAGTAATTATATTTTGGCAAAAACTGTATTTTTAGCCTTCAAAACAGATATTTTTTTCAAATGAGTCTGATTTGTAATATATTTAAAATTATGATATTTAGTTCGCATCAACTAATAGAATGAACCCATGCGATCATTCAGATACCACAAAATGGTTTCTCACTTGTATGGTTGCAGAGAAATAGACGATTTCTCACAAGTCACTTTTCAAGGTTTGGGGTCTATAAAAGTGGCAATTCTTATTCGATTTACATAAAATTTTCACCACGTGATTCTTATTTCTGATTTTAAGAAACTAATTTAATATTTTCATTATCGCTGGAAGTACTGTTATTTTATCAGGATCAATTACATGTTACAACCGTATAAAATGAATTGATATTGCTGGATTTTTGTTGATTCTGTTTCCCTTTTATTTGATGTGTGCAATGTTTATGTGGAAATCTGTTTATCGTTGCCATTGGTTCAAGGGCAACATGGGAGCGAAAGTGACATATAACGTGGCACCAGTGAAACCCGTCATTCCTGCATGCAGGTCTAGTTTTCTTTGTGATCGTAAATATAACTACAGGTAAAGTTTTTTATACAACTTATTATTAAAACAACTTGGCGTCAATGTTCCTAGTTCTCAATAAAGTGTAGGTATATTATAGCTTTTGATGGCTGCTATGACAGACTGGCTCAGCTTTCCTGAATTTCGCTCAACACCTTGTTTTATAATGCCCATTAGACTGACTTTGGTGTAAATTCCCTTTCCAAATATGGAATAAACATCCCCCATACCCCAAAGATCCAGTGGAGAACATTAACTTATTTGGGTAAGCAACCATATGTCATAAACAAGATAGTATTTGATGTATATTTTAAAAGTGGAAAGGACAAAACCATTTTTTTTTCCCAAATTATCGATGTTTTTATAAATAAACTATCTCAATTTCATTATAGAGTTTATGAGATATAATTAAAGATACGATATGGTCGCTAAGACCATAGTACTATACAGTGCACACATGTGTGAAACTTTGTTGTTATATGTTCAACTCATCTAATGGACTAGTGCCACACCCATCCTCTGGTACGCTTTATCTTATTTTTGACGGTGTAAAATAGTTTCTTTAACTTTTCAATAAAAATTTTGCTAACAATATCTATGATTGCTGCATGAAAATAAGCTATATTTTGCCTGAATATGTACATGTTTTTGGGAGGTGGAGGCTCTCCTCGGCCCCCAACCTAGAATACACCATATTAATTAGTCTTACCTTGTCACCCATTGCACCTGAATTGGAATCTATCTTGAACCATCATGATAATTTTTCTCACTGCAGGGAAGCTAGCGAAAACACAGGATTATTGGTTATCAGTTGGTTTGAATTCAGAGAAAAATTTAAAGTAAAACAAAAAAATAATAAATCAAATCATGATCTTCCGTAGATAAACAAACTTTTGATTGATATTTTATAGGTGATATATGCTTTGAAATATTCTCTAGTGCAATGGATGTTCAAATAAACATATCTGTAATTGTGATATCCTCTCTTAGGAATAGTTGTCAAATGACTTTAATTATTAGAAGCAATTTTCTTTTTTGTTTCCTGGCTGAAAAGTTCTAAGCCTAACTGTGAAAAACCTATGATTTTCATTTATTTTTCTACATAGTTAAGTTTATGTTTCTGTTACACATATTTTGTATTATACTGTTAATATCATTGGTTAATATATTGATTAATAAAAACTTATGTCAAGAATTGGATCACAAAGCAAATTTTACAGGGAGATATAAAAGGTTTAATGCCTACTTGACACTTAACTAGGTCATTTTGAGAAAAACAATGTAAATCTTTTTTGTAATCAATCATGAATGCTAATTAAAGTCTCTTTAGCACAACGTCAGTACCAAGAACACCTGAACAAGATAGGGCAGGTAACTCTACACATACAAATCCAGCATCAACTGATAACTTGTTCACATATCTGTATGATCTACAGTGAGAGTGTTAGCGAGTTTAGCTAACTAAGACCAATATCATCAAAATTTTAAAGGATTTTGTCTTTAAAACAGGTTGTGTTTCCTCTCTGAGAAGCTTAAATGAGTCACATATCCGAAGCTCAAAAATATTTTAGTTTGATTTGAAGATTAAGTGAATCTGTAATAATACAAACAGTGGAAGGATTCAACTATAAATTGTTAAAACAATAAGTGTAGGTTTTCAGGAATAAAACTTCGGACTTAATACAGAAATCAAAAGTAGAAATTTCTACTAGATGCTAATCTCGCTTGAACTAAGGGTCTTTTGAAGTATATAAAGTCATGGTGTAAAAGTTAGGTTTTAGATTGATTGGAATAATCATCAGCCATAGTGTTTATTCCTGCTGTATGTAAAGAAAGTTGTTAGTGTAACTGTGATTAAAGTTGACAAGTATTAAAACCAGAAGAGAGAAAGTGTTGAAAGTCTAATCTCTGTATTGATTCATGTTAAAGGTCTCAATTTGCCAGCACTAATTTTCTCGAGTTTGATGGTATTAAGTTCGAGAACTAAAATGTTTGGCCGCAGACTTTCAATAAAGAATCCTTTCAGCTCTTTTCAGACAAGATTAAGGACGAACAATTGATTTAAGAAAGAAAAGGCATGTTACGAGGGTGGGGGAACTTGGCTCATAAAAGCTTCACACAGATATTTTTCTGTGTGGTATTTCTAGATAAGCAACCCTTTTTGTTTCTTTTACAATGAATTTGACATCATTGAAAAATGATAAACTTATGACATTTCTTGCTCTAGAAGGGAATCTATTTTTCTTTGTAAACTCAATGCTGATTGTTTTTCAAGATGATATTAAACTCTAAAAAATCATTTCAAACTTGTTATAAACCATGATGCAGATATTAAAAAATATCAACCAAACATAAATTTATCATTATGAGTTAAAGGATAGAATATGTTGTGACTTCAAAAGAAACATTGATTGTTATCTTCGTTTACTCTGGTAGGAATAGAAACAGTAGCTTAAATTTACAATGCATTATAGTAATATTTCGATGAAGAGATGGCTTTGAAATTGTAACGATAATAGTTCAGGCTTTGAAATTGTTACGATAATAAACAAGTCTTGATTATCCATTTTTGATTTAAATTATTAAATTGTGATTGTGTTTCTATTCATTGAAAAAAAATCATAATCATCCGATTTTTTTGGAGAGTTGATTTTAGGCTTGTGAATAAGTGTCTAATGAATAATTCATATAGATTTGAAGCCAAAAGAAAGATCTGCAGTAAATAGTGCATCTTTAACCAATTGATTATGCAAAAAACAAGTTCGACTCTGAAATCACTTTGCTATTTGGTTTCTATTGTCCATCATTATATGTTATGGTCATGAACAATCAATTTTGTAACAAGCTATCCAAATACAGCGCCACATGTGTTAAAGAAAACTTAATCTGTTATTGGAAAAAAATGTTTGTGCACAAGCAATTTATTTCTATATCAATTTTCTCTTTCAGTCGTATAAAACTTCTGTTTAATTTGTATTCCAACCAGAACTTTTGTATTCCAACCAGATAAAACTTTTGTCTTCTAACGCCATATACAACTTTTGTATAAAAACAATAGAAAACCTTTGTATTCCAACCAGAGAAAGCCTTCGTTTGTATTTCAACCAGACAGTCTTCTTATAATATAACGTATCAATTAAAATTGTTACTTGTATCTCCTCTTCCTTCATAAATTATTTGTTTATATAAGGTAGCTATGTCTGGGCTGAAGATTGTTTTAGATAATAGAAATGCTTGATTGGGATTTTTGATTGTGGATAATATCTAACCAGCGATTCCATCATCAGATATGGTAAAGAATATTAAAAGGACAAATTTTATGGAAGATTTACTTAGCTTGACCTCTTGTTGGATTGTAATGAAAGATGACCAAACAATCTTCACCACTGTTTGTTTATGATGTTATCAATTGACCAATGGGATGACCAAAGTAATATTAAACATGGAACTATTTTATGGCTATTTTACTATGCCTCATTTACTGAATGCTTGACAACATATATTCCCAGTGAGATTAGGCTATTAAAATCATACATTCCATCACTAGAATTATCCACAGTATAACCAGATTTATCAGTATTATATTTCATATTTATATATAGTTAACAAATACCATGACATTCTACAGGTCTCCTGCTCATCTGTCTGATCGTCATTTTAGAGATTGTTCATCCCTTGCATACTACAATTTTGTGATAGTCAAATCTCTTAAAGGAATATCCATTCAAACACGATTCAATTTTGTTCCATATTTAAAAAAGTGACATATACATTGAAAACTTGTTTACATTTCTGATCTTCCAATGCACGCAAAACATAGTGAACACAATCCATCGCCACTTTATGATTTTGACTGAAATCTTTTGCCACTTTTCCGATTAATTCTATTATTTACATTTTTATTTTATTTTCGGAATTAAATGGTAAATTGTTTATTTGAATACATTTTTGCATTTATTAAGCCTTGAAATCATCTGTTGATTTTGAACATGGGGAGCACACTGTATGACATATGTCCAACTTCATTAGCCAAGTTGGAACAGAACAGTAAAACATTAAACTCAGTTTCATATTTTTGTAAAAAATAAATGCAAATATCGATTAGCAACTTTTAACTTATATATATTTAGGGAATTGTAATTATTGGAAATTTTTGTAATCATAGTTTGAAAAAACTAAACATAATTTATATAAAAATTTTAGCAGATGTTCCTTTGGGAATTGTATTGATTCAAAATTTGCAAAAAGATGATAATGTGAGAGAAATGTTAAACAGACAAAATGTGCCGTCTTCTTGGTTTTTGGATCAAGATGTATGTAAAAATATGTTTTCGATTTCTTCCTTTGCTGACAATGGGCCATGCAATTATATTGGAACAATTTTGATTTTCTACACCTGTTGATTGAACAAAATTACCATTATTATTGTACCACAACATTAATCTATATTTGGTGACAGGTGTGGGTTATAAGACTGTGTGGTTACTCTTTCTGGATACCACTTCACTTTTGTTAAAGGGAAAATCCCTGTGTTAAAGTGCCTTGAAAAACTCTACGTTAGGGTCGAGCAACTAACTCAATATATGTGATACATTTTCAAACAACTTAAACCCGTCAGTGTTCATCTGGAAATGCATACGACACACCTGTGCTTGCCTACTCCATGATCAAACACGATAGCAGATGGCTTCCATCTTGTTTACTGACGGTACTACTTATTTTAAGACAGACTCGGCTTTCCAATTTATAATATCTACGTCATTGGGGATTTCCAATTTATACTCACTGGTTGCTATGACCCGCTATGGCGTTGTCTAGAAACGCGCGTGCTCGCGTTAGTTTAAAATTTTTGCTATACGTTTAACATGGACTATTTGATGTAATTTGCCTGATTTGATTTGGCCCCATTTCCATAAATTTAGGTTGTTTTTTAGAAATTTTTAGCAAATGTTAATCTTAGGTGTTTTTTAATTCTAGCCGAAGTAAATTTTTTTACAAATTTATAGCGAGTTAAGTTAACGTCTCTAAGAGGCGGGCGTAGTATTTTAAATGGCGGCCATTTGCCATCATGTGTATTCTTGAAGTAGGTACACATGATGTAATCGTATGCTGGAAATGGAGACCGATGTCCCAAGCTGTATTATGTGGTGCCAGCGTAAAAAAATGACTTTTTTTAAATAAAAAATAATGTGTAGTACAGCACATGGGTTATTCACTGCATAGATCGCTAAAGCAGTGGCAGTCATTGTTTTTTAAGGCGAGTGATCGCTCTCGAGCGCCTACAGCTCACCTGTATGTCGACCGAGGGGAGTTTTTTTCCCCTCCCCTTAAAATTGAAAATCACCCTCCTTTACAAAGTCATTGGGGGTTTATTAACATTTATCTACCAATCACCCCCCTTAATATCAGATCACTCTCCTTAATTTCTGAATCACTCTCCTTAATTTCTAAAGCATTCCTCTTATTAAAACTGGGAGAACCTTTTAGGAGAGTCATTTTTTCAATTTGTTGAGCAGTAATGATGTTCACATCCGTAAATAATACACAATTGCTCTCTATTTTGGCACTTAAATTTCATACATAATTGGGCTTTTATTTTTTAGACTCTGTTCAAATCGGGATAGTCCCTTTAAACTTAAGGACAGCCAAATTGAATTTTTACTTCTTCATGTTCTTGATAACTTGCCTCATTGTAGGCTGCTATTTTCAATTCTTTTTTGTTGGTTGGGACATAGAAAGTATAATATGCTCATTAGTATCCCCTCTCTCTCTCTATATATATATATATATATATATATTTATTCTGCTTATTATCTTACTTACAAAAGAAATTCAAAGGCATGTAATTTTTAATGGTTATGACTTACTACAAATGTCTCTAAATATAGATCATTCTATTTAATTGCTCTTCTATTTAACCTGAATTTCATAATACAATGTAGAAATCCTGTAAATGCCATTTGACACTGCCGACAAAACCTAAAGTTTTTTATTGGTGTAGATGAGATCTGCGTTACTCCTTTTTAGACCTGATAGATCTTATTAAAGAACCCATTACAATTAACAGATATAGAAACCCATAATTGGATGGAGCTCGGACCAATATGAGCATTAACTATCCTATATTTATTTCCTGGAGGTGCTTAAAGGCATGTGTAATTTTACAACCCTATATTTGCTTGCTCAATGTACACAAGCCAACCTCTTAAGTGGCAAATTGGATTTGGGGAGAAACCTGTATTTGCTTATAAAATCAACAATGGATTCCATTTCAATAAATGTTCAAGATACCTACACCTTGCTCGTTGTCTACGTAGGAACTCTTCTTTGAACTAAAAGACAAAAATTTTAGAAATAATTTGTTGCGTGGGTAAAATGATTAACCTGACACTAAAGCCATTGGCATTGGATCGCGATGTTTTATTGTCAGACATTAATTGGTGTATTTGTTAGGTGAAATAAGAGTTTTAAATGCATGTCGTTTGGTTCAAAGAGATTCAATACTCAATTATTACCGTATTGTATGAATTCTGGTCTCCAACTGTCATACTATTCAACTTAACTTCAAGAGACATCATTCCCAGAGATCTATAGATATTTCAATTATTAAAATTACTTTTCATCCTTCCATTAATATCTATTTATAAATACTGATCACTACTCTGTAAACTTGATATCAATCGCTTACGAACCCTAAGGATGGTGAGGATCTGGTGTCAGAGACTTTTTAAGGGAGGGTCAATTCAGAGGCTTCCCAGGCTCTATATAGTCCTGTGGTACCCCCCCCTCCCCCTCGTAATGAACTTGATAACACATGACCTTTACAAATAAAAATATCTGACACAAATGAGATCTAAGAAGTGATTTTAGATTCGATTTTTATTCATTTAAAACGGTTGTGAGTAGTAAATCAGTGTGTGTTGTGTATTACAGATATTCACATTTTCACACTAGAAGTGACATGTTTACCGCTAGTTACACACTTGGTAATTAATGACTACTATATATGTATAATTACTAATCACTTTCGATACATACTATCCATAGTGTGTGCGCATTTGATCATTAGGTCTAACTTACCATCTAACATTGAGTCAAGTGGTGTGACTTCGATTCCACGCTTGTGCATGACAGGCCTAGTTCACCTATCCAACCTTGTGGGTTTTCTCTGGGTCGCTTGGTTTCCTCCCACTGCCAAAAGACCCATGTATGCAAGCAAATTGTTTAAATAACCATATGTTTGTCCAGAAATGACCTCGTTTGGCGTCAAGTGGACATTAAACCCCTTATCTCTCTCTACAAAAACCTATTAAACATTAGTTTAAAGTAATGGCAACTTGTCAAATGTAATAGCAGACATTAGTTACTCGGTGCTAAACTTGACTAATCTTAGGCAGTTGACAAGTTTAGTGAGTATCTGGTAATTTGTAACCAGTCAGGTTGGTGGGGTTGACATGAGCTTGGATTAAAAACAGAAAAATGGACACCAATTGAACTTCAAAGATTGTCTCTTTGTTATGTGGTTTTCTGTCACTGGCTGCGTGAGACTATACACATAAGTTGATTATTGAAATAAAACAAAAAACATTTAGTCCCGTTTAGTGGACATTAAACCTAAAGGCTCAATTATCAGCATCGATCCAGGTCCAGTGTTGGATGAGAATTTGTTTAGGGTTAACCAGCCTAGCTTCCTTCTGTCTGTGATGCAGTATTTAGGGTCTGGCAATGAAAAAATGTTTGAATGATATGGAAAACCATGTGTACATGATGCTGAGTGCAGTAAAGGAGCCATCAATAGTGAGAGAGAGAGAGAGAGAGAGAGAGAGAGAGAGAGAGAGAGAAATGGGGTTTATGGTTTAACTTCACTCAACACAAACTAGGTCATTTTGGGACTAACATATGGTTTAATTTTATTTCAATAATTCGCTTGCGCGTAGGGGTTTTGGGATGACCTAGTGGTCTATGGCTTGCGGCTGTGGTTTCGAGCCCTGGTGTGAGCGTATGTGGCATGGAGATAGGGGCGCCTTTTCAACCTTGTGGGTTTCCTCAGGGCACTCCGGCTTCCTCCCACTGCTAAAGCCCCGCTACGCGCAAGCAAATTTTTAAAATAAAATGAAACCATATATTAGTCCCAAAATGACCTGGTTTGTGTCGAGTGGACGGTAAACCCCATTTCTCTCTCCCTTTGATTACTTAAGTAAGTGATTTAAAATCAAAGGTAGAAAATTGTGTGTAAGTGAGTGATACTGATGAAACAGTTTCTTCCCCCAATCATCCACGCCTGACGACAGATCAATACATAGTGTAACTAACAATGACAAGCAGCCGGTCTGCCATAGGTATAACCACTACTGTCATTATCTTGTACATGTGTTCAACGTAACTGCCATGACCACACGGCACAATCACTCACACAGCATTGACTCTAAAACAGATTCTTCACCGCTGCTTAGCCTTTGTGCTTTATGCACATTGCCGAGCTAATACATTCAGCACAGATATTTGATATTAAAAAAAAAAAAATGTCTAAAGAAACAATCAATGCTTCAAGTGAGAGGATAACAAGCTTAAACTGACAACACTGTGTTTTTCTTGATGGTGACGAGTGGCGTTGAGGAGATGATGTGTTTATATTGGTTTTTAAGTAACCTTGGATCGGCCGTACATGTGTTGGGATCAATCTGATGTATTGTCAACTTTGTGTCAAGTGGTGTTATTAAAACAACGCAGGTAAGAGAAAAAATATGGCGTCAATATTTCTGGAATGTTATAATCTTTGATTACTGTGATTTTAAAATTCCTGTAGCATGTACATGTATGTTAAAATTCATTTTGTTCTTGTATAATTAATGAATTTAGATAGATCGATTGATTCACTGAATAATTCTGAGAAAGAAAAATATTTGTTTTTATTAATTTGTAACAGAAATGCAAAAAATAGATTTATCTTTGATCTGGTCGTGTCTAATATGGATAGATGGATGGAATAATTCTGAAAATGAAAAAATTTGCCTTAATTGTATAATTTGTGTCAGAAATACAAATGATAGATTTATCTTTGCTACTTGTGCCTTGCATAGAGACTTGGAGCTATTAGCAGTAATTATTCTAACTATAATAGTCTTGCAGGAATAGTTCTAGCTAGGCTTTCAACAGTAATGTTTAGGTCCGAATGTAGGGACAAGCAAAGATCTGATTTGTGCGTGCCTACTTATTTGCATTTCATGATAAAGATAAATAGGTCCACTTGCAGATGTATTGCATTGTCATGCATTTTCATTCCTGGTCCATGACAAGGTACAGTTGGTACAGTTAGTACAGATAAGTACAGTTGTTAAAAAGATTTCAATTTTCCTTCATATATTATGCAGTTCTAGAAAGATAGACAAAAAATAAATTGAGGTAACAGTATCTTGTCTGCAAAATTAATATTTTGTGAGGGGGGTGGGGTCTGTGATCCTAAATATTCACAAAATTATTTCAAAGGATATATGAGAAGTTAACACTGATATATCTGAATGATGGAAGAGAGACTGTCTACAGCCAGGAAATTGTTATTTGTTTTGCTATCTTCTGAACAAGGAACAAATTTTTGTCCAGTAATCATTTCACTTAAGTGATAGATAACACAGAAATTGGTCCTTCTTCTGTCGAACCCAGATAAGGGAAAAGATGAAAATGTTGTCAGTTTTAAAATTGCGGAAATTCTTCAGTTTAATTTATGTCTTACTAATTGTAAAGACTTCAGGACTTTGTTTTTTCCCTTTGGAAAAATCTAAGAGAGAAATGAAATTGGACTTAATGTCCTACTCTTGAGCAGAACTTGGATAATTAAGACAGTCATATACAGTGTTCTGTCAGGGAATTTCCACCCAAAATGCCTTACTTCTGCCTATTCTTCCAAAAAATCCTATGGTAAAGGTTTCATTTTTGTGTATGCTTGAGTACGGACTTCAGTTTTTTGTTCCATCTGAAAGACTGGGCATTATTTCCCTGCCAGGCCTTCTATGATGTACCAGACTGGAAAATACTGATGGATTTTTGCAGCCAACACCAGTATGGATAACACAGAAACTTCTGGATAGCTTTCCAGCACCACGCCCACTGACCATTGTCACTCCTTGGATCACTAATCAGCCATTTAACGCCTTGGATCCTTAGAGTAAATTGACATACATGTGAATGCATTATATCTAGGTTATGTATTCAAAGACTTCATTTTAACCATGATTGATCTTGTTCGTGTGCATATTGCCTTAGGTTCTTATTTGCCTCCATAAATATGTATGACACATATACAATCTGTGTAAAATGATAAGAGTTTTTTTCTATCTTTTAATCATGGTTAGATAGTTTTATCTTAGAGATGTTAAAATGTGTATTATCTGTTCAAACATTTTAGAGTTATGAATAAATAAAAGAACCGTGTCTTTATCATCCCAGATAACATGATTTTTTTTTTTTTGTTACTACATCATTCATTATGTACAACTGGAATTGCATGTGAATGAAATTGAGGCTACTTTTGCTATTACTTCCAAGGAAAGTGTGCCTTAAGTCACTCAGATGATACAGAGAATAAACCAATGTACATAGATGTGTAAAAAAAAATGAGGTTTTAGCATCTCAAATTTTTGGACCAACCACACTAATGAAGACATGCAGAGTGGTGCTACCTTTGCCTCTTATTTAAGTTTTGAACTATCATGGTGGTTCAATGAGTAAGATGCTGGTTCACAAACCAGACTGACTAATGAAATAAAGCAGAGTGGTTTTGTGAGTAAGATGTTGGGTCAGTAACCAGGAGGTCCTAGTTAGATTCTGGTGTTTACCAAGAATAATGTTCCTCAAGATTTTCCAGTGTAGTTTCCCCTTGTGGGTGATGTTGAAATCCGGGACTGGCAAGTCATTTGGATGGGACAAAATATCCAAATAACATGGACATTAAAGATATCCTTACAGTTGAAAATTGAAATGAGATAAGACATTAACAGCTGTTAAGTCAATATTCCCCATACAACACCACACCCAACTTCATGAGATTGGTGTGCACAGAAATGTAGTATCTCTCAAGCAGTGAAGATGTGTGCAGTTTATATTTTTGTTTAAAATAATAATCTGGTAGATTTATGTTTTAAAAAATCACGTATTTTTTTAAAAAGAAATATAATACTCTGATAGAAATAAATTTTTGAAAAATAGTTATCCACAATTCATTTTCTCCGGAATTTGTTTGTACACTTGCCTGCAACGATTGACCCATTTTTCTACATGTATAAAATGTCAGTATAACATCATTATATTTTAATCGATGTGAACAAATGTTTTGACCACCTGAGTTCATTATAAACACATTTGTGTAATAACCAGTCTTAAACATGATTGCTTGATGTATGGTGGGTGGCAGTATCATAATCTAGTGTTGTAATATTCTAGAACTAAATACTTGTGTTCAAAGCATTGCAATGGCAAATAGTAGCACCGGGGGTTCATGAAACAGTAAGCATACTCTACCTTCTCACCATTGTATATATAAAGAATATGAAAGGAACAGTGTCAAACAGCTTAAAAAGTCTGCATAAAACGTGCAAGCCCTATCATATCCAATAAGCAAACAAATATAAACTGCCGACAATGGTAGTAGAAGGCTAAATGTATATACACATTCACGCCTTTTTTGTCTTATCAATTAAGTTACTCTTACTTTTTCTAAATTCATGTACCAGTAATTATGCTATGCCAAACAAAGTACAAGGAGGGATAGTGAAATGATCCTTGTCACGTTTTTGTTTCTGAGCCTATCATAAACCATATATCTTTCTTCACACATCAAACTATTATAGTAATTGTACCATTTACTAATTTGCTATATCCATGGAAACAAATTTGACATAGTTTTTTTGGTAATATACAACACTACAGGATGTGAATGACTTTGAGTCGTTGTGTTAAAAATTACAATGATATATAGTTATCATTGCTTTGAGAATGTTTTAACTTTGTGACGTCAATTGTATATGGTGACATCATTTACATCATGGCCTACGTAATTATGTGGGTTTATTTTCACAGTTTTTCATTAAATGGTGACACATTCAAATGATTTGCATCAATTTTCTAAGGTTTTACCAGTGATATTTGTCTAAATGGATCACAGTTATGTTTTATTTTATTGTTACATCTATAATTAGTTCATGAATTATAGGAATGACATCTAAAGATAGAAACCATATTGATGGAATTTAAAAATGAAAATCATCAATCTATTGACTTGAAGATCAAGTTTCATTAACATTAGGTGACAAATCTTTCACACTCTTTTCCTCACAGGCGACATTTACTGAAATATCATTAATTGATTGCAATCGTTGATGCCCGCATGGAGTGATTTTTTTCCATAAAAACAATAAAACGTCATTAATTGATTGCAATCATTGATGTCTATGGTTTGATTTTTGCCAAGAAAGTGCCAAAATGATCTATATGTACTCTAATATTGCGTATTTTTATGTAATACAGGAATGTCTCTTTTTATCAGATCTGAAAAAATGTAGGGTCCATTGTCTTTCAGACTGGAAATCCACTTTATTTCAAAATTTTATTATTATTACATTCATTGATGCCAGGAAAGTGCCACAATGATCTGATCTGATATTGCATATATTTAGGTTATACAGGAATGTCGCTTTTTGTCAGATCCCAATGACTTGACAGGTCTATTGTCTTACAAGCTGGCTGGATATCCCCGTTATTTCAAAATAAAAGTTATTACCACATTATGAAGATAATAGGCACTGATTATTGTCAAATGGTTAATCTCATTATTAACAGATAGTTGTACTAGTAAAGCTGTATAACCAATTTAAACTCGATTTATTTTATCTGATGGATCATTAATAATCAATGGTATCTATTTAAAATGGGTCAGTGTTTTCAGTATATTGTACATGTATATTGATTAATAGCCATTGTTGTGCAAGTTTTTGTCTATCTATTTTTCCAAAATATGAGACTGATTTAATCAACAGTATTTGAAGTAATGATTAGGAATCTGACAGGAATGTCTCTCAGTCATATTTTTAATGAATTGAAATGGGTTTTAACTTCCTGTACTATTTAAGCTAATGGAGACAATAATATAGCCTGAACAGTGAGGTTTCCACATATCAAAGGTCCTAACATTTTCATGCATACCAAATTATACACTGGACATTTTTGTTGGTACATCGGAATAGGTGTTGTTCTTTACATGCGTCATAATCCCTTAAAAGGTGATTATTTATGTGATAACTGGTAGTTATCATACAGATATAATCAACACCATTAGTTATTATTCCTTAATTCAATAGATCATGTTTATACTGCTAATATAATTAATCAACGTCAAAAATAATTTCTGGGACTTATCATAACATTGTTAATCACGTAATTTTATTCCAAGGTGTTATATTAAAGTGGAATTAAGTTTCTTCAAGCCAGAATCATATTTATCATTAATCAGCTTTTAATCATACTAATTGTTGAATGTCTATATTAATTGATGACTTCAACTGTTTAATCTCTGTTTTAAACAATTGCCATATTCTTGAATAACGTCCATTTTTATTCTCTCATGAAAACAAACAGAGCAGCATTTCCACCTATGCTTCATTGAACTCTTTATGGGTATGCTAATGTGTACACATGTACAGGATCTTGTTTTTTCATCCTATCCAAATGACTGGAATCTGATCCTTTCTAGGTCCTCCATTCTATACCACAAACAAAGGAAAACTCTGCTGAAAAATCTAAAGGTATCAGAACCACCTGGTTATTCAGCTAGCACCTCCTTACCAGTAAGCCACTATGGCTCCACAGAGAATTTTAGATAAGAACAGTGAATATTGATGGCCAAGAGTTGATGCATATTTGAAATTAAGAAGTCTAGAAGATATATATTTAACACACGATTCAAGCAAAGAAATGCACAACAAAGTACGTCTTAAATACCCATTCTTTTAAAAGTCTATTATCATGGCAAATAAATCATTTGTAAGCTTGTCTGAGTCTTCTCTGACTGGAAATAGATTATATTAGACAAGTCTTTAATCTTCTGGTGAACATCAGCTATCAGCTAGGTGTAACACAATGAAGGGGTAAAAATGACTTTCTTGGTAAAATCTGGACATACATATAAGAAACCACAGTGGCTTTACGATTGTTAGTATGGTAGTGGCTATCACTGGGTTTGATCCAGTCTAGAGCTCTTTTTAACGTGTCTTGAGTGAGGGCCTGCTAGCATGGAAATATGTCTATTCATTGGGATGCGATGAAAAAGAAAGAGTAAATTCTGTGTATGCCATTGGTAGCATAGTAGTTGAAAATTGTAATCAAAATCACATCATAGCACACTTGGTGAATGTCTCTTCAATAAGCATGGTTCGTGTGAAAAAAGGATAATAAACCCCATTTTATTTTCGTCAGTTCACATTCACGAACAAAAGCAACAGTTTGTTAAAAAAAAAAAAAGATCGTGTCTAATGCCGTAAATGGGAAGATTGCAAAATCATATTCTAAATATAAAGGAAGAAGCTTAATTGGCTTTTCTCCTTCTTGTCAGCAGTAACACTTTAGTGGAAGCAGACGTTAAAGAACCATCATAAAGTCATGGCAGTCAATGGTGCAGAATACACAATAACACTTTTAATACCCAATTATTGTAAAGATGGTTTCTCTACAAAACATTGTTCCATTAGAATATTGGATTGACAATCTTACGATCAACCTCGACCACAATTGAAATGGTACTACATATGACTAAAGTAAAAGCCACAGAGTTTTAAGGAACTTAAGTACAGGCTTTCTTAGAAATTTGATCAAGACTAAGCCCTGCAGACGTGATGGAACGCAAATTTGGAGCAAATCTATTCCATCCATTAGGTGTCTGAGAATTAATTCTGCTTGTGAGTTAATATTGTTGTCTTCTTTTATTACGATGTATAAAACACAATAAATACACTTAAAGATGAATGACAATATTGTGATAATGCTGAAAATTAGCATATTCTTAGGAAAGAAGTCCAAAGTAAATAAAATATGTCACAAATTAACTGGCTAGAAGTGAAATTGTTGTAATGTGGTCTCTCATTGATGTGCAAGTAAATAGAATCCTTAACAATTGGAATTCAACGAACAATAAATCTTTACATCACTGCCTTGGAAAAATTCATATCCGTGTATTGGACGAGACATGAAACCCCATTCAACCGTCTTCATTAATCCAGTTGATGCAGCATAGAAATACATCAAACTCATTCAGTGTACTGCTTTATTTATTTATTTAATTTTTTAAATCTTTGTGTGTGCGTGAAAATTTACATTGATAAATGTTTTTTTGATTGGGTTGTCAGTTATTCTTCACATTTTTATAATCACCTATTGATTATTGAACAGATGGATATGAAACTTCCTTTTATTCATATTCATATGCTGTCATTGCTGTCTCAGATTGAGTACTTTCAAACATTCGATTGAATTATAATAAGGCCACAACCATAGAATTTTTGTTCTTCGGGTGAACTTCTATTCAAAGTTAGCTTTCTATTTTTTGAGGCAAAAGAATAATTTGAAAATGGATAACTTCTCAAACACTTATAGTTCAATTTTTTTTGCCCGAAATTTGAAATAAAACATTGTTCACAGGACCTAAGTGGTTATAGGTGTATATCAAGAGCGAAAAACTAAAAGTAATTTTGTTTTGGCCTATCAGCATTCTTGAATACAGTCTTTAAGACAGCCCAAGTAAAGATAATTTATTAAATGATAAATGATGTCTGAATCATGTGAAATCACATCATTGCTGATGTCTGAATCATGTGAAATCACATCATTGCTGATTATTGGCCAACATTTGTTGTAAATTCCTTGTGTTTTTACCTAACAAAGTCAAATTTTGAAGATATGAACCAAAGAGATATTGAACATTTCACAAGAAACGAAAAATAGACTAAAAGAATATCTCTCTGTTGTATTGTACTTTTGTTTTGTGGACACGCTGTCAGAAATATTGCATTATAGCTGGAAATGAGATCTCAAAAATGTCTAGGGAAAATTCATAAATCGTTAAATTAACCATTATATGCTCAAAGTGAAAGTAAGTATTAATTTTGATTACATGAACTTTTGCACGATCTCTAATTTCTTACTTCATCAAAAAAAAAGTTTACATTTTCAACAATACAAATGGAGATTTGTAATGGATTTTTTTTGTAATCATCTCAATTGAGTTGGTCAAATGTTCATTCTCTCGATGTGTTTGGGAAGGAATAATGATTGTGTGTAGAGTTAAGATTCAGCAACCTAACAGATGACATCTCGAGGCATATCAATTCCTGTATGTTGTAAAGCTGACGAGTTCTCGCTGCTTTCTATTTCATTTTACGCCAAGAATAATCTGAACAGAGAATGTAATTTCCTGTGGGTTCTTTGACCATCTTAGTTTCGTTTACTTTGGTGTCTGTAACCGTATAGACAATAGTTTCGCTTATTTTGATATAGGATAGGCTTATAAGATTGTGCAATGTGGATTGTTTAAGTTTTGGGTTTGGTACATGTCTTTAAGTCCATATACACAGTAGACAAATCAAATTAATCTCAATGCTTATCTCAAATAAAATGTTAAGATCACAGTTTTCTGTATATCTTTGGTTGATTTTGATTACATACATAAAAATGGAGTCAAATGAAAATGAAGTTTAATGTGCTACACTTCCGCTCCATCCGGGATAATTAAGACGGCATCCTGGATCTGGATAGTACTGGTGGTGTTACGGCCTACACTTATTTCAAATTCCACCTGTCTAGGGTTCTTTTATGTGCATGCTAATGTGTATGCTGGACCTCAGTGTATTGTCAGACCCTCCATTCTGCATCACTGACTAGATGTACATAGTACACTGATTTCAAGATATTTCAAAATACTGGTACATTTCATGAAACCTACACACATAAAGGTTTTTTATTCCCCCAAAATATGACATGGAAAAGAGTAGAGTCGCCTGTCCAAACTTGTGGGTTTTCACCAGGTACTCCGGCTTCCTCTCACTGCCAAAAACCCCTACATTATTGAGCAAATTATTGAAATAAAATTAAACCATATGGTAGTCCCGAAATGACCTAGTTTGTGTCAAGTGGATGTTAAACCCCATTTCTCTCTCTCTCTCTCAAATAATATGCCCAAAAAATTTAGATTCCCACAGGGAAATTGTTAACTCACGCAATGTAATGCAAGCAAAATGTACTCAAGTTGATTATTCAATATTTAGTGAAGAACATTATTTTATCAATATATCAACTGTTGATAATCTCTCCCAACTTGAATTCAATCAGTTTAAAAAGAGGCCCATCATAAGATTTCAACAAAAATCATAGGTCAAATATTGAGCATTGAATGGTAGTGGAAAATTTTCAATCTATTGTATTTTACACAGATTTGATGAACTAGATATTTGCCAACATTCAGAATCCTCTGAAAATCATCCAAGCTGAGAGATTATAGTATGCAGTTTATATTTTGGTTTTAATAACTTAATCAAATACTAAATAATTTGTACAAGGACTGTTTATTGTGGATTTAGCTATGAAAAATTAGGTATTATCCAAAAATACAAATGACAAACATTGACTTTAGATGTATCAACTGGTTCAGTAGCGGATTATCATTTTAGACTTATCTGATACGATTAAAAATGCATAGACAATCAATATTAGGGGAGTGGGGTTTAGGCCCAACGGGAATCAACATAGGCCCTCCAGAAACTACCGCCTCAGGCCTTGGTGGAGCTTAATCCGCCACTGAACTGGTTGTATAAAGCCTTCAAAGAAAACACCGGAACACAAACCAGAAAATCAAGTACTGGTAATCTTCAAATAAAATCAAACCTTTAAGAAGAGCTGAAAATAAATGTGAAAAGTAACTTTCAGGATGAAATATATTTCAAATCATTTGATGTTGCTAAAACTAGATGAGCAGAGGTCACCTTCAAATTTATCTGATTTAATTACACCTTTTTGCACCGACTCGTACCTGACATTCATGTATTTAAGATCAATTGATACATGCCCTGTACCACAATCTGAAGTCATTGAGAGGCATTCACAAATATCTATACCAAAGAAGTTGTGATCCAGCAATCTGGTTATCCATTAGTCCTGACAGCTTTTTTATGAAAACCCTGTTTAAAGATGCATTATGTAAGACAGATACAGAGCTAATAGTTCTTACAATAATAGTTCAAAAATAGATAATGGAAAGAAAAGAATATATTGGAAATTTTCGTCAGTTACTTTATTCTGAACAAAATTATTTACTGTATGATAAGAATAGCATAGTCTTGATTTTCATTAGTATCATTGTTACAATAATAAACAAAGCCTTTGTTAACCATTTTTATCCGCCCACATTGAAATGTGGTCGTATGTTGTCGTCGACACTAGAGGCTAAAGTTAATAAGTTAAGACGTCTATTGATTTCCAACGATATCCGATAATTTCTGCCAGAGTTATGGCCCTTGATCACTTTGAAATATTATGTTGATGCTCTAGAGGCTGAAGTTTATATCCGATTGACTTTAGATTTATACGCAGTGTTCAAGGGCATAAGACAAAGGATCCTAGTCATTTTAAATAATTTCCAATTATTACTGCCAGAGTTATGGCCCTTGATCACTTTGAAATACCGTGAAACCTATAATCAAAACAATTCTAACCATTTCTGATAATTACATAATAGGTTATTACTCTTAATAAGATTTGTACGTGCTCTCCTTACTGAAAAAAGAAAAAAATATATGACAACCCTTGTTGACTGCCCAGACTACTTTGCTGATGAGGGCATATGTTTCGTTGCCTGGCAACCAATCTTTAAATTAAATTATTAGATGGTGATCGTGTTTCAATCTGTTCAAAATCGCAACCATCCTGTGGTCTAAAGAGTTGATTATGAGTTTGTCATGTAAATGAATAGATAATAATTTGGAGACCAAAAGAGAGATATTATGCAGATTCTGCTCTTACATAACTTACTGCTGCTGTCCTTTTCTAAGCAAAACTGTGGATGAATGAGGTTGAACTCGTATTGTTGTCAGTTCATGGCTTGTAAATTATGATTAGACATTAAGTAAAAATAATTAGACATTAAGTAAAAATTTGAGACTGGCCATGATATTCTTGTGATATTCTCTCAAGTGTGGAGCTTAAACGCTGTAATAAATTGTGAATAAAAGGTTCAGAAATCAATTTAGATTTTTAATGCTAGAAGAAAGGAAAAGTGGCTGTGTTGATTGATGATATAGATGGTCAATATATCTACATGATAAATTATATACAATGGAGAAACTATAGCGGAGAATATTGATATAATATGTGTCATATAACCAGACGTTATTTTCTCATGAATATTTTTCTCAGGGTTGTAGTTGATAAATGACTGGGCTGTAAATACATGAATCCATACCATTTGTATGTGTAACCCGATTTTGTCAATTCATAACTACTGCCATAATTTTTTGGCAGAAAGCTAATTTATACAGAGGTTGGAATGGTCCACAATAAAATGCAATGATTGTCCAGCGAGAAAAAAATGATCATGTTTTATTAGCTGACCAATTAATCGCACAACACACAACAAGGAGAAGCCCAGAAGACAAAATGTGGAAAAATAAATGAAATGAAATGGAATGAAATGAAATGTCTGCATTTACCAGGCTAATGAAGACGAGCACACCGTGCTGTGCTGTGGTGCTGTGACAGAAAATTTGTCTGAAGAGCAGCGTTTCACCCTACCCTTCATAAACCTGCATATTGTTAAAGGTTTGAAGCTTTGAATACATTTTCAAAGATAGTTTCCAATGCGGGTGGTCCATATATAAGTCCTGAATTTCCATGCTGCGTACATACCTGGATAATTGTCTATAGTCTATATACATATGATAGATAGTAGATAGTCACTCAATACAATTGAATACTGAAATCTGCAATAAAGATACCAAAACCTGTAAATCATATCTCACAATCATTTATTAAAGACTTAATATTTTTATTTAAACTATTCAGACCTGGTGAATAATACTTTCATTTAAAATATTCAGACACAGTCAGTATATTTATATTATATTAGATTTAGCCGCTTGATTTACAAACTGAAATTCATAATACAGCTACAGACTTCAGTGACATCAGGAACTGTCTTCTTGAGCTTTTATATTAGTCCTTGAATAATCATATGAACATCATATGACAGAAATGTGGGAAATACCCCCTTGAAACATCCGGCCTCTTAAATGATACACACTATTAAACCCGCTAATTGACGACCTTTGCCTTACTGTACAGTGAGATATGTCATCTAGGAAATTATCTTCATTCATTCTCAATTTATTGACTATCCTGTTTTTAGCAGGTAGCATAACACTCTTTGACAACTCAACAGCTCTCCTATTGGACAATCTTTATTTTCACCACATTGAAAGAAGGAAAGGTTTTTATCGATGTGAAGCTGTGAAGATCAATTAGTATATGTTTACATGACGGTGATAGTACATAACAGATAATATTGACTTTGATGTAGGTCTTTCCTTTAATACGAATATCTGAGCTCATTAGTATCTTGGCTTTGAACAGTCTTGCTTCCTGAAGTGATCCGGGAACCAATATTCAGTTATGATATAGACATAGATTAATAGAAGACTATGATGATCAGTTTCACACATATATTTAAAATCTGTAAGTATATTTACTTTGACTAACGTGATTGTGAAAGCAATACAGCTATAAAAATAACATTAAAGCTTGTTTTGATTAAAGGTATTTTTGATTAATGTCAAAATTAAAATATAGTCCCTTTGATAAGATGCTCAGTGAATTTTTATACCTTACCATCAGGCCTGGAAAAAATGATTTACTTTGTACCTGAAATATCAGAAACAAAGGAACTAGTGTGCCTGATATTTGCCAGAAATGAGTTTGTAACATTAATAAAAACCCTGATCGTAGACAAATCGGGATCAAACAGGTGACCCTGCTCCTCGTCAGGTATAAGCGGGGAATCAATGACAGACAGTTTGATGCAACTCTTATGTATTAACCATTTGGCCACCTAACAGTACCCCTGTTAAAATGAAGGCACAGTCGTAGAATGCAGAAAAGTAGGATGTTAAAACACATTTCATTTTTATAGATAGTTACTTGTTTTCCCCATCAACTGACAATATGATTGATTCAGTTCTACAATAAATCAGATGAAATAAAACTACCAATACCTAAAAAAAAAAAAATATATGTTTCAGTAATATGATTATTTTTATTATCCAAATTTTATTGTTGGTGAGTTGGGCCTGCGAAATACAAATTAAAGTTGGTATAACCTAATGTTCAAAATGTGATAATGTCTTCTTTGGTCATTGATGCGTGTGCATAAATGGTGTGCATCACCACAGAGTAACAATGGCAGTTGCTGTTTATTTTTACATCGTTTTCCAATATCTGTAGTTAAGAAAAATGGCATTCAGCAATCTGTCTTCCGCATGATTTTATTGGACATGACAAACGTGAATTAGATGTTGACTACAAATGTCAATTTTATCAGATGAAAGATGAAAATGGTGAAAAATGATCCCTCATATGGGGATATTAGTTATATTATGATGTACATGTTTTGTGACAAATTATAATATTAGCTGTCAAAATCCTCAATACTCATGGGGCAAATCTAGGAGATTCTCTATTGCTAAGTCAAAGGATTACTTTCACTGATGTATCTGTTGTCATAGATAATAGGTGTTCTGTTATTGGTCAAAACCATTCAAATATTTATTTATCTTTAACCTGAATCTCAGCACTAAGGGATGTAACAATCAATCTGAGCATTCATTCTGTTCGAGACAGGGAAAAATTGGGTTTAACATCCACTTGACAAAAACTATTTAATTTTAATAATTCAATAAGTCAAGGTCTTTAGTTGTGAGAGGACATCGTACTCCTTATTATATACACTACAGACCTTATGATCTAACACATTATATGGTCCCCCAAGCCCCTCACCCAAGACACCCCTTTTGTTAGAAGTTGCATGCAAAGTGTTTTGAGTTACACCTGAGCATGTCCTCAGACTCTTTATATTGTCATCATATCCCTGTATTCTCTTTTTTTGTGAGCCACATTTTTATTCATTTCACAATACTGTGGATATCGCCATTTCAGTTATCCCAAGAGGTCGAGCGAGGTTGGCTGAAATTTCGGAACATGCAGCTTTCTCAAGAGTTTTAGGTTGACTTTTTTTTCGGAGCTTTTCAAAGAGTTTTAGGTTGACTGACAGATTTGAACATACAACTTTAAAAGTTGACTGATGTTTTGGAACATATTGGGGATATTGCTATTCCAACTTTCCCAAGAGTTTTAGGATGACTGAAATTTTATTAAATTAAATGAATAAATCGTGTGAACAGATATGGATCTTAAACAAATGTACTTACATTTATATACAATAAATACTTTGGCCATTTTATGCATGTTAACAGAGACAAGACAGGAGCTGTAACGTAGATGACAGGATAAAGCTGGTTGTCAATTTTCAATGTTTGCTTTTCCTCCACACTGATATTACACCACTATAATTGCACCTGATAACGTATAATAGTGGATTTAACGTCATCACAGCGACTTATAGACCTCAAATAACCTGTTTTAACGTCCAGCTACTCACCACATGTCTTTATTGGATAATTAACTTGAAGACATTGTCAAGATCTCCGACTCAATGTGTGACATTTTCAAACCCAGTAAAATGACAACCCGGCCTTTTCCTGTTGCCACTATTCTCATCTAGTGACAGTTCTTGAAAACCCCGGAGATGACTTTTCTAATTTTTTTTGTTGACACCAGTTTTCTATGGTTGCATGGCATGAAGTGTTTTTTGCCTGTCAAGTCGTTAGTTATGTTATCAAGGAAGTCACGCTTCACCTTCCAGCAAATAAACCAAACTGTCAGGATTAATTTCTTTAAAATCAATCTCTTATGTTGTGATTACTGAGTTTTGTGAAGAGGAAATGATACGATAATGCAAATCACAGCTGGTTAATTACTAACCTTATAGGTTAGTGACAAATAGGGATTAATTGGAAAAAATATTAGAAGAAAGGGCTCTTGTTTTCCGTGATTCTGGAATATTGATAAAAACCTATAAGAATTTATTATTTAAGAGGGGGCTCTGGTATTAAAGAGTCAATCTTGGTTATATTTTGGAGAATAAAACTGCTTAATTTTGTGTTAAAAGCCCTTAAAATCTCATTTTGTTGTCCGGTACAGCATTTGCACCATGAACTGTATAGACCTCCAAAGGAACGGCATTCAATTATCAGCTCACCCTGATGCGGTTACAGGTCCAGATAAGCGATTTTGTCATTTTGAGACTAGGTAAACACATCATTTTGGCACTTAAATTTCATACATACACAGACTTTTATTGTTGAACCTCTGTTCAAAATGGGATAGTTCCTTTAATATTTATTACATGCTTATGGGAAACTAAAAAATTGTTTTTTTTAAAATACACAGTTATACTGCTTGTCATTTGTGTATACCATGACTTATTACATGTTTATGGAAAAGAGATTATAGTATATATACCTATATTGGTTTTTATTTTGTTAAATTAATATAATATTATTATCTTGTTTTTACGAATATTTTTCTTGGGCTTTATTAATAAAACTATTTTATATTGAAATAATAACGTTTATCTCTTAAAGCTTATCAATATTCATAGAAAATGGACGAGACTCACTCGCCAGTATTAAACAGCTGCAATGTGTTATCTTTATGTAACGTCAGTTTGAATATATTAATGATGTACTGTTAAAGTTAAATGTGAAAATATTTAAAAACCGGTATAGAGAAACACATCATGGATTATTCTTAGGAAAGTTTGATAAATTTGGTAGTGATATATGGATAGCAATTACCTATTTGTAACATCCCTTTGTCTGTGGTGAAGATCACAGGGCATAGCAAGGAGAAGTGTTTAGTTCCTCAAATGGGACAAAAATGACAGGTCCTGTGTACACCATTTCCAGCATGTTCAATAGCCCCTGAAATTTTTAACTTTAACAAAAGGGATTGAGTACACCTCCATTTCTTTTTATTTACTTTTGTTTGAAAGTATGATACCAGAGACTTACTGTTTCCAGTGTCTTTTACCGTTTCTGACTTATTTTTGCAAAGCACACCAACTCACAACTAAATATGGGTAAGTCTGGTGTTTACTATGTCTTTATCACACAAATCTAATGTAGATCTAAATTCTCAAATATCATTCAGTAATTTAATATGGTGCCTTCATCTTTCAACAAGATGCTAACGTATTTAATCTATTTATGTACACAACCTCTAATATTGATCAGAAATTCTAAAGTCGAAGAAAATGTAGACTTTGAGAAAAAAATCTTCAGATGTATTGAGGAAGAAATATTCTTTGAGTTGTGATTTATATTAGATTATTTGATGTGTGTGGTAATAACGTCGTACTTCAGGGATGAAAGATTTTGTTGGTTAAAATAATTACGTAATAATTTGAGATACCTCAAACAGGATCTCCTTGGTTAATTTTGTTGATATAAACATCATTTCAAATGCATTGCTTCAACCAAAAGTTTTTCCAATGCTATATGCTGCTTTTCTTTTTCAAACAACCTTTTCACGTTCATCACTTCAACAGATAGTTTTCCAGCACCATGTCATTTTCCTTAAAATCATCATCGCTAATAATAACCTTTTGACATTTGGATCTATAGCTATACTTCTACTAAAGCATAAAGTCAAGTTTTAAACAAATATTTTCTTGGCAGTCCGAACTACATAACCATTGATCGCAAAACATAATCTAAAGAATTAGGAATAACATGTTTGTTAACAAAAATATTTGTGTCTTTCAAAGTAGTTAATGGGGAATGAAAGGGAAATGTTTTTTTTTTAATTATTGACACATTTTTTAACACTGCTGATTTACATTTTCTAGCAAGATGGATGCCTGGTTTTACCTACCAGTAATGTGTGGGTAATGGACACACTAAGTTATCAACATCAGAGAGAGAGAAAGTAGTAGGGTCTTATATCCAATCTTGTGGGTTTACTCGTGGATCCTCTATAAAGACCTGTACGAACAAGCAAATTATTGTCGAGAATTGTTATACCCCATTTCTTTCTCTCTCTAATTATAACCCTAGATGAAATATTAATGAGATGAATCTGGACGGATATTTGAAAGTAAAGTCATAAGGCTACCATCAATTTGAATTTTAATTCTTCAGGAATGTATTATTCTGCGTCTTGTTTTTTGGGTTTTTTTTCTTTTTGGACCCCCAAAACTTATTTGAAGACAAATAGCACGTTTGTATTCTCGAAAGGCTTCTAGTTGGTAATTTGTAATAAAAATGAATTTGGATTGGTCACTGTTCTAGTGTAGTATGCTCAACAATAATTGTGTATTTAGCTGATTAATTGAAAGCCATAAAATCTATAGTTGTTTGAATTTCCATATTGTTTATTTAATAATATTTTTTTAAGTGAAAACACAAGCACATATAAACCATGGAAGTGCATATAAACATTAAATTCTTCTAATGGGGATTAATTGCTGATCCAGAATTGCAACATTAAAAAACTGGTTGCAACCAGATCGTGCAGCTGGAGTTGAAGATTGTCAGCCATGATATGTTTCACCATTTCCAATCAGAGAATAGGTAGAATTATCTTGTCTGAATCTTCACTCGCAAAAACCCAGAACCTTGTAAAATAATAATAACTTAATTCATTTTATAGCTAACTTGCTCTAAAGTGTGGCTTTGATAAGATATACAAACATTAAAACACATCACAGTAATATATTAACAGAAACAAGATAGTCATTATAAATAAAATTTAAACATTGTAAGATTGTTAATTCCACTAAACAATTAGAGTTACATTTTACAATGAAAAGATTTGTTAACTTTTTTTTTTAACTGTTCCATAATGAATTAGAATCCTGATTTTAAAGAACGTTCATTCATACTCATCACTAATAGTAAATATTGTTGTGATAAAGATGTTACAGAATACGAATGTGACATTTAAAAAAACATATATGTAGTAAATTTTCAGGTTAAATACAAAAAGCAGGGCCCCAGAGCCATAATGTTTTTTTTAGGTCAACTAACAGGAATTAGTCTAGTTTTGTATCTTATCATAATCCTAAAATACAAAAGCATGGATGCCAATTTTGGAATCTGTTAATGTAATAAGTTGTTACAATGTTGTTTTGTATAATTTACCTTGAGTTCCAGAAATAAGCAATTGTAATTAAAGTAAAATGTATTGAATCAAACAAAAAGGTTTAATGACATAGACCCAGAGCTCTTACTATGGCCATTTCTGCCATTAAGTATCTGACTGACTGACTGGCGTCAATGTCAGACTGACAAATTGACCAGTCAATATTTGGCTGACCTGGA
Organism: Patella caerulea; assembly: GCA_036850965.1. Classification (NCBI taxonomy): domain Eukaryota; kingdom Metazoa; phylum Mollusca; class Gastropoda; family Patellidae; genus Patella; species Patella caerulea. The sequence goes on from JAZGQO010000011.1 coordinate 25,232,482, forward strand.
CTGACAAATCTAGATGACTTGGTATGAATATAGAACAGTTTTACTTCTTAAATCATGAGATGAATGAAAATAAAATCATGAAAAGTCATGATGTTATATGAACTAGGAAATTATTTCAAATCTTTCATTGAAGGTGCTAAAAAACTAAATCAATGTTGTTTTTTTCTTCTAATTTCAGAAATAAACAGTCACCATGGACAAGGTTTACCTTAAATATAAGGAGGCCATGATGAACCCAACCAGACTCATGGATGAACTAGGGATAGAGTCAGATGGGGTGGACTCCCTGGGAATGGGGATCATTCGTAAGGAGGTAGACTTGACGAATGAGGAGAAACAGTATTTATTAGCAGTTGAACGTGGAGATGTACCATCGACTCGACAGATTTTACTACAGAGTTCTTCAAATGGAATTAATATCAATTGTGTGGATCCGTTAGGCCGTAGTGCTCTTCTTGTGGCTATTGAAAATGAGAATATTGAAATGATCGAACTTCTGTTACAGTATAATGTGGAAGTAGGAGATTCTTTGTTACATGCTATTAATGAAGAAAATGTCGAGGCTGTGGAATTAATATTAAATCATGAAGTTAATACCAAAGGAGAAGAGGTAGGACCTTTAATCAGTAATTTTCTGAATTTTCTTGGTACATTGGGTCATATTATATAAACCCTTGTCTTGGTATATTGGGTAGCACACCTTGTTTTTTTTATGTTGGGTCTTATGCCCTCTTTCTATGTTTGGTTATCCCTTATGTTGGGTTATATGTATCCACTTCATATATTAATGGTCATACTGATTGGTAGGTTGGGTCATGTATCCTTTTCATAATGTTTGGCAATTGAAAAACACAGGGTATATGACCCATTTTCCCTTCAAACACAAAATGTTAACGGACTGGTAAACTCCCAATTGTTTGGTCATCAACCTCATTGAGTTTTCGTATACCCAGTGACATACCCTAGTCATCAAAATGTGTTAGACCACTTGACTCAACACATAACATTTCAATCAAATATATATGTCCATTAAAGGAGTTACCCTGGAGTACATAAGGGTACTGGTGATGAGTTCTGGACTGTTCTATCTACTAAAGGAATGTATTGAGAGAAAACATACAGTTTGTTAAGGATGCATTAGTTCCAAAGCCTGCAAATTGCTGTGGTAGAAAAACATGTAATTCCTGAAACAGTTACCTATGTACACAGATGTGTATCCTGTCTATTTAGCATTCAAACTTATGTCAGTGGGTATGGTAAATGAACGAAAAAAAAGAAGCCCTTCTGAAGTTGTTAAATGAAAAGCTCAGAGACATTAGGCACTCTCTGCAGCAGTGAGTTAGTGATTTTCACAGTTTTATTTTATTAATGTCTGCCATAGTGCCATTAACCTTTTAATGCTTGAACTTTGTTAACATTTAAGATTTATAATAATGTAGTAGGTGGTTCCATTAGCTGCAGATCTTCTATTAAAATCTGGTTACTACAGTCACTTTAAATTTGATGGAAAAGTTAAACCAATTGATCAGATTTGACGTGTTAAAAGGGTCATTTATCAACAAATTTACATTTGAAAAACCCTTTCAACAGTTTATAATAATTACATTTACTTTCACGTTGACAAAGTAATTAAGGTGTATGGCTATTGATTCAATTCAGGTTAACCCTTTAACAATCGGGCAGCGTATTATATATAACTACTGTTTCATAGACCGAATGTGTGACAGAATTATTAGGCCCTATCTGGTCCTAAGTTAATAAATAGTTATGAGCAGTTGAGAGAGAGAGAGCAATAAGGCGATTTTTAAAATAAGCTACAAACCGCAATGGATAAAACATCAATTTTCTCTACTTGTCTCTATTGGGAGTAGTCAATATTTACATGAGCCATGGCACGATATGTCAGATCATTCAGATATTATCTCTGAAAGGCATAAAAATGTAAGACTATTATAAATAAACCATAATGTACTGGATTGTATGAAAAAGGTATAAATGAGACCTCAAAGACGTCACTCAAAGATCAATAGAAACCAGCGTAATTTTAAATGGCCATTACTTGTGTATAAGTAAGAATTGATCAATTCGAATAATTGTCAGACCAGATTGATTTAAAGTGGCTGATTGCAGTTGGTTAATTTGGATATCGTCCAATGATCGTTATGGTCTAAAACATTTTGAAATTTTCAATTATGTTTTAATCGATCAAAACTTCCGATTAGTATGTGCCATTATAGGCACTTCAATCTGATTGGTAACTAATTACTTCTCATCTTCCTTAAATGAAGAATATGTGTACGTGCTGGCAAAATGAGTAAAAAAGTCTAATAATTTTGATCAAAATTGAGATTTTACTATCGATCCAAAAGATAAGTATAGCAATAAAACATTTTAAAGCACATTCTTAAATCTGTCTTTTTTTCTTTAAATTGTAAGCAAAATTAGTTATGTTTCGACGAATACAGTGGAATGACCAGCCAATCTTCTTAAATAATACTTGACATCGTTGTGAAGTCGCAAATCTATAGTTTATAAATAGGGCCAAAGTATTTTTTGATAATCCCAAATTCAATGAGTAAAAAGTTTTAAATTTTGTTTTTTTTCGATGGAAATATATTTTGTGTTTGGTTTACAAAAGGCTGCATATGGTTGATGACTACATGAATTGTGTAGTTAGTATAAACTGTACCCGTACCTAATGTGGTAATGAACGGTAAAATGTTGTAATAATTTCATTGTGATATACAAAAGCAATAAATTGATATACTCCAGAGAACTGATGTGGTTTTGTTTTACAATGTTCAATTATTCATAACATATTGTAACATTCACGTACAGACAATATGTCACACTATATATCATTGAATTATATTTGTATTGATATTGTAATATTCCATGACTTTTAATACAATAGCAATGTCATAAAACTGTCATGGTATTTGTCTATTATTTATACTGATGATAATTAGTGGAACATTAAATACACAGAATTAATGTGGAAATTAAAAAAAATATATTTTGGTATAGCCCTGTATATAATGATATGTCATGTTCATTGTCAGTGTTCTTAATAAAACATTTTGTGTCTGTGAGGAAAGGAAACTGGACGTTAAAAGTCATGAGGATTCTTTTGAGTGTGTGTCAGTCTAAACTGCTTGTCTAAAAAGATTGTATTCAAACGATCTGTTCTGGGATTTCATGGAATGGAGTCTAGTGATTCGTCAACACACTACTTGTGGTTTTGTTCATTCTATGGTCATGTATGCAAATCTAGGGAAAGAAATTTGCCAGGACAACAGCGTTTCAATGTTCCCGTTTAATCTGCTAGTAGTATGTACCACCTCTGTTTTTCATCCCATCCAACTAGAAAAACTTTCGGTGTTACCCTGAAATGAAATATTTAAAATGACTTATTTTTCTATGTCACTGGTGTATTCACTGCCAAAAGTAAATAAATGCGAGATGAAACCCACCTATCGTAAAGAGTAGGCCTTAGCATCACCATCAAGGCAAAATTTAATTTAAAGCAGCATGACATATGCTCATCTTTATAAGTCGGTTCGTACAACCGAATATGTAAGAGATTTAACCCTATTTCATTTCAATAAATATATTGTAACATATATAATTTCAATGAGTTTTAGTTTAACACTTTTGTATGTAACTATTCTCTGCTTGAAGAGGGGAAAAAGAAGAAAAGCAATGTATAAGAAATGAAGGATCGGATCTGTTAATATCCGAGAAACTCTGAAGACTGATCTGATTATGTATTTTTCCGTCTGTGTCACTGACTTAATTCAAGAGACCAACTTCCTGTAGAAGCCATTTCTGTCTTATTATGTTAGAGAACGATTAAGGGTTTTCCAGTTAATGTTCAATATCGGTTGTTGAATTTCAGACGCAACTCGGGGCCATGTCTGATGTTTCGTCCATTAAGATACAGCTGCTGGGTTCCCATGCTCTCTGACGGCTTATCTTTTGTAAAAATCATCACATGTGCTTCATGAGATTATTGATTGACAATGATAACATGTAAATATGATTTGGTTAATTTCTTACGATCATCCGCAAGTTATTTTTACAGTTGGGTGACGAGACTTTGTACTCAATATTCTGTTATTGGAACAGGATGAGTATTTTATTACGTTATGAATAAACATTATATAAAATGGTGGTGTAGGCTGTGTATTATTACTCCAAATAAATATTTGATTTGGGAAATCATAATTGAATTTAATTATAGTCTTAATGAGAAGCAGCCACAGTAGTTCAGTATTACACTGGTTCACTAACAAACATGTTTTTGTTTAATATCTGTGTAGGCACAAATAGCAGCCACAGTAGTTCAGCTTGACAATGTTCCACCAGACAAGATGTTTTTCTTCAATCCCGTGTAGGCACAGAAAGGTCCTTAGGAATTTTAGTAAAGTTCCCATTTCAATCCGTTTCTCAGAGGTATTGTGAAAGACTATATCTCTGTTTTTGACTACTGACCTTTTTAAGTTCAAGAATGTCTTTTACCATTAGGAGGAAACCGGAGAAAACCCAAGAGGTTGGACAGGCGACCCTACTCCTTCTCACAAACCCAAGAGGTTGGACAGCTGACCACATTAGTGCAAGATGAAGGGCCTGATAAGGACTGGTGTCTAGTCATTTTGATTGGATGGCCACACTGCATGGAGTAGTGCAGAAAAAATGGCCTTATTGAGTAAAAGTGTTTCAGTAACAGTCTGCATTTACAGACTGAGTATCCCTATTGAGAATCAACAGTGACTAGGCTATTTCGAAACTAAATTGGTAATTTTATGGCAACAGACTAAGATGTTTGGTGATGTTTGCCAATCCAGATGGACTGCTGATATCTGCTGTTAAATGTACTGTTGCCATATAATATAGGAATTTATAGAATTGTATAATATAATCATTTGAAATTAATGATACTGCAGACTATACACATAATCCAGTCTCTGGTTTGTAAGGTTTACATTTCTTAAGCTAGGACTGGTACACTTTATGATGATTTCTTGGCAAGGAGTAAAATGTTATTGCACCCAAATTACCATACTCATATCTGATTTCAAGACCAACCTCTCGAAAATGTTAAGAGTCATAATTTTAATCGTCCCTGATGTTTATTTTCTTGGTACTTCACCATTGATATCATTTTATAGTTGTTGTGGATGTCATGCAAAGAAGTGAAATGAAATGGAATGGGGTTTAATGAGGGAAATTTTGCCCGGACAGCTGCTTTACAACCTTCTATTATATCGAATTGCAACTGTCAAGGGATCTTTTCAGTGCACGCCAATGTGTACACGGGACCTTGGTTTATCATTCCCTCCAATGGACTAGGCAGCTATCCTTGTCAGGCTCTCCATTCTGCATTACTGACAAGGGGGAACCACGCGGGAAAATCTTGATTTAACCTTCTCAGCCTTGCAGGGATCGAACACCGACCTTCATGCTACTGAGCCAGTGTTCTACCTACTTAGCCACCTTGACCCTCCATACAGGGAAGCGTGTGCTGACCATAAAAAGAAGACCCAATACTACGTCACATGATATGGGTATAGACGATTTGGATATATTCTCATTAGGAAGCCCATTTACTGTAAATCATCTCGCTACTGGATTTATTGTAATAAGCCCATAGGAACATTTAGTTACTGTATAGGGTGATAAAGTATAACACTATTACTTGTTTAGTTTTACTAGATAATGTGAAGAGAATACTCTTCAAAACTGTGCTTAAATAAATAAATATTTTTCCATATGTATGTTGTTTATTGGCTTTATGTACGATAATATTCCTTCAGGAGCATTTAGTAAATGGATAGAGCAATATAAGCTATAGGACAGTTATATTTATTTTTACTTGAAAATGTTAATAAGAGAATCTCTTCAAAACTTTGCATAAATAAATTATAAAACATTCATTAAGTGTACGTAATAGTTTTAGTGGATTTATGGTATCTGATTAATCCTTACGATTTATGAACAGTATTTCAAATCTTCAAGAATGGCAGAAGCATAGTATCCTATATGCAGCAGTCTTGAACGATTTCAGCTCAAAAATTATCTGTAAAAGTTGATGCCATTAGGATAAGTTATGAAAACACCACAAAAAAATATAATGCTTTCAGACATTTACCCTTTAAACATTTTGTGTGGGAAACATGTAAGACAGAATGAATTATTTGTCTATTTCTTTTCAATAAGATATATAATTCAAATGTAAGTCATTTAATATCTTTTCCACATGCATTTGGAACATAAAACAGAATGAAACATTGATAGATACATGTAGTCTTTATCCTGGTATAAATGTGTTGTTAAGTCACCTAGGCTATGTTTAACTAATTTATTAACAAAAAATATGAATATTTTGTATATTTTAAAGTAGCAATCAATACTGTTCTTAATATGTAAAAAGTCTTTGCATTAAGTTGAAATATACTGTAATATTATGGTCATCTACGAACTTAAAGAATCTTACAAACATATTCAATTTTTCCTATATTTGAAAATTCTAATTCTTGAATTGCGTATCTACCAAAGTAATGATTGTTTATACATGTACTATTATAATAAGTCACAACAAAGTGGCATTATTCAAGATTTTTGCAAGTACATGCACCAGAACTTGAACTAAAAGGCATATTCAACAATTACTATGATTAGTGACAATAAAATTAGAAGGGATTGCGTATAGATTCATTGAGTCTTTAAGACAAATTTGGAATTTCTTAAATGGATTATATAATCCCTTAAGGCAAGTCTAGTGAACGGTTCAATATTTTGAGCTGAAATGTTTTGACAATTTGTTAGAGCTATTTCTGTACATTTAGACATTTAATTTTTACAGTTAACCCACTTATAATTTGTATAGATAAACCCACATTTAGTTTGTATAGTTAAGCCCACATAATTTGTATAAAGTAACACATTGTAAAATCTATGATTTCCTATTTATGACACCAGATGCATTGATGTCATATGGATGTAATTGTGTGTGGAGCACAACATGGTTTTACCTTCCAAAAGACAGTGTCCACAAATATTCAGATGACCAAATCAACCTTCTCCAATATCAATTGATGATGATGACCAAACAATGGTTGTAAAGATAACCCAGATAAATCGCTAAACTCTTGTGGGATATGGATGAATATCTTATCTTGTCAGTGTAATAAGTTATTAAGAATAAATACCACGTGTTCAATCCATGTCGTTAAAGTAAGCGCCATTATTCTCTTGGGGGAATGTGTTTTACAGTATATAAAGATTGTGGTAATCCCTCTTGACCTTTGAAATATCCAGTAGCTGTTATAATCATTATAGACCTGTTGATAACATGTTACTGTTGGTCGTGTAATGTAGTGAGATTTCTGCTGTACTCAGTTCCCTAACGACTACATAAAGGGAACTTCCACATAAGCTCTCTTAAGTTCAGCTGAAGAGTTCGCATAAAAACGAAACTAGATATCTGAAACAACTACCTGTCAATAGATTTCCAAGGGACAAGCGAACAGAATTTACACCTTACAATTTTGATCGTTCTGGGACTAACACATGGTTCAATTTTATTTCAATAATTTGATAGGTTTGCTAAAATTTGGCAGTTCCCTTTAATTAGTCATTAGGGAGCAGACCAACTATAAGTGGCCTACCCTTGTTTTGATTTTCAACTAACATGGTATAGATGGTGCCTTGGTTTGTTATGTCATCCAAAAGGACTTTGACCATAACCACTGGCAAGGGTTGACCCTGCTGGAAAATTCTGAGCTTGAGGAGCATTTTTTGTCAACACTTAGACCAAACCTAGCAGGTCCTGCTTTTTTTTTACCAACATCATTCTCGGAGCCAGTCTTGTTTGAATTAAATAACAGATGTATACCATAAATCATTTAATTTCATACAATAAAATAAGGTATAACTTCATGTTCGTCTGTCAGAAACATTATTCACACCTTAAATATAGTAGACATTTTTATATAAAAAGACAAATGATGATTAACATGAAAAACATCTTAAAACTGGTAGACAAATTTCTGTATGTATATTTGTGTGGGTTGGGAAGAGATGTAAATTAGCAGCTTTTTGCAAGTATTGTAACAGTGATTGATATTTGTATGTATATATTTATGTAGATCGTAATGGCTGTAACAAACAATCGGGTAGACATTATAGGTGCAAGCAACAATTGATAATCAATAATTGTTTATCACAAGAAAAGCATTATACTCGTAGATATTTGTCTGTTTATATACATACATATTTGTATATTCTGGTAATTGATAAAAAAAAACAAAACATAATAATAATCAACATCTTTAAATGAAATGAATTGGGGTTTAAAGTCCTACTGTTCTGCTCCTAAACTGGGCTAATACAATGTGCTATGAGGGAAATTTTGTGTGGGCAGCGGTGCTACATCTTACTTTTATATCGAATTCCACCTGCCAAGGGATCCTTTATGTGCACAACAATATGTACACGAGAGCTCTGTTTTTCATCCCATCTGAAAAACTAAACAGTTGTCATTGTCAGGCCTCCGTCCTGCATCACTGACAAGGGTAAATCATGCTGACAGCATTTTTAAAACTGGTATCCATTTTATATATATGACATGATATATTATTATGTTTGTGTAGAAGTTGTTAATAAATCCCAAAGACAAATAAGGATGTTCATTTTTTTTTATTCTGGTAGACATTTTTTGCGTTATATAATACATATATACATTTTCATGTTGGTCAGAAATAGCCACAAGAGACAAAAAATGATCTGCGGTTTGAAACTAGTAGACATTTTTTTATACACCCTGTTCGATAATATACAAGGCTGTAGGTTGGTAGATGACGAAGACAAAAGCTGTTATAAATCAGTAAAATAATATGTGGTTATGAAATGCTGGTATTAAATCCTACCAGGTCTTTTATTATGATAAGCACACACCATAATAAAAAAAAAACCTACATGAACTTTGACCAATTATGTCAGTTTGCTGGGATAATTATATATCTTATGGAAGTGGTCTTTGCTAAAAGCTTCCTGCTTAAATGTCAGAAGAACTTAATTGTCCAATTAGTCAAAACTCACGATATGTTTGCATGTTGTATGATCTTAATACAAGGGATGGATATAGTCTAATGATTTTTTTTATTATGGACATGCTGACTATCACAATGTTTTTAAATGTAGTGTCTGGTTCTAAATAGAAGAGACTATATATTATTATGATGATACTATACATAATGATTGATTTCCCCATTTAACTACGTACCATGTTGGCTCAAAAATGAAGTTTAATATCCTACTTTTCTTCCTGCACTTCTGATAATGGGAGAAATCCTAAGGAATTCTTGACCAAATGTTGATCAACTCTATTGATTGAAGTTTATATTTCCTTGAAAAAGTATCTGAGTATGACAGTTGTATGGACTATGTTAAATACTAACTCCATATTAACCGGTTTTTATACGCCCACATTTTCATGTGGACGTATATTGTCGTCGCCCCTGTTCGTCCGTCCGTCCGTCCGTCCGTCCGTCCACAATTGTTTGTGAACAGTCTACAGGTCACAATTTTTATCCGATTTCAATGAAACTTAAAATATAGGTTTATCACCCTAAGATCTCGGTTCCTTTCGATATTGGCATGTATCGGACCGTAACTTCATGGGTTATGGCCCCTGATTGTACGAAAAATCACGTTTTTTAGCTTGTGAACAGTGTAGAGGTCACAATTTTGAACCGATTTGGATGAAACTTGAAATGCATGTTTATAAACCAAAGATCTTGGTTCCTTTCGATATTTGCGCCAATTGGATCGTAACTTCCTGAATTATGGCCCCTGATTGTCCGAAAAATCGCCCTTTTTAGCTTGTGGTCCCTCTGGAGATCAAAATTGTTATCCGATTTAAAAAAACGTTTGATTATATCACCGTTCCATGGTTATGAAGGTTGAGTTCGAATTTCGTGAAAATCGGACCAAAATTGACGGACAAAATGGCCGCCATTTGTACGCGAATAGTGTGAAAATATGTTATATCAAGGTTGTGAACAGTGTAGAGGTCACAATTTTGAACAGATTTGGATGAAACTTGAAATGCATGTTTATAACCCAAAGATCTTGGTTCCTTTCGATATTTGCGCCAATCGGATCGTAACTTCCTGAATTATGGCCCCTGATTGTCCGAAAAATCGCCCTTTTTAGCTTGTGGTCCCTCTGGAGGTCAAAATTGTTATCTGATTTAAAAAAACGTTTGATTATATCACCGTTCCATGGTTATGAAGGTTGAGTTCGAATTTCGTGCAAATCGGACCAAAATTGACGGACAAAATGGCCGCCATTTGTACGCGAATAGTGTGAAAATATGTTATATCAAGGTTGTGGACCTTATAGAGGTCACAATTTTGAACCGATTTGGATGAAACGTGACATGTATGTTTATAACCAAAAGATCTTGGTTCCTTTCGATATTTGCGCCCATCGGATCGTAACTTCCTAAAATTATGTCCGCTGGTCGTCCAAAAAATCGCCCTTTTTAGCTTGTGGTCCCTCTGATCTGGAGGTCAAAATTGTTATCCGATTTAAAAAAACGTTTGCTTATATCACCGTTACATGGTTATGAAGGTTGAATTCGAATTTCGTGAAAATCGGACCAAAATTGACGGACAAAATGGCCGCCGTTTGTATGCGAATAGTGTTAAAAAATGTTATATCAAGCTATAGAGGTCACAATTTTGAACCGATTTTGATGAAACTTGACATGTATGTTTATAACCCAAAGACCTTGGTTCCTTTCGATATTTGCGCCCATCGGGTCATTACTTCCTGAATTATGTCCCCTGATTGTACGAAAAATCACCATTGTTGACTGCCCGGACGATTTGGCTGCTGTGTGGGCGTATGTTTCGTTGCCTGGCAACCTATTTTATTCATTAAAATTTACCTGGGACTTCCTCGTTAAAAGATTATTTCTTTGTTGGCCATTTAGTAATTCATTACAAAGCTTTGAATATTAGATCCATATATCCATGTGATCAAATTACTATAATACTCATGAACCGAGACCAAAATTAATTTAGACGCGAACCAAATACACCTAATATGAGGGGATACGATTTCCAATAGTCTTTACAAACAGCAGAGTGACTATTTGTAGGCGATAGTCTGATATTATTACTAATATCTGTGAACGTTATTACGATTGTTCCCATCAATATATGGAACCCTCGAGGAGTATCCCATTACACATTCAATTTCAAGCTTTCCAATAGAAACCACAAAAGTAGAACGAAAATGAAAATAGATTGCAAAGTTAAGTCACCTCCAAGCAATAGAATGGTCATTTATTGTCCAACACATTACGAATGACTGCTCAATAAGTTGAAGCCAAATAACAAAGCAAACATACGATATCAATACCTAATCTGTAATTGGAAAGACATCTCGTTTGTCATATTTACTGTTGGACTGATTGACAGTGACACGATGCATCGTCACATTTATATTAAGTAATTACACCGACCAGTATTAAACGAATGGCTTCACCGCTGGGTCGGGATTGATGATAAATTGATCTAATTTATCCTGCCCTCATTTTGCCCACATCCGAAAAATGGATCAGTTTGTTAATTAATTATATGTAGGGTTTGAGTGAGCGTTATTTCATAATGGAGTACAAGGACATTGTAAGTAGAATTGGTAGTGGTGTAGCTAAGATTATGGACTTGAATGAAATGAAATGGGGTTTTGATGTGGATAATGAAAACACCTCACTATTTATTCATCATATGAGGTAAATTTTACCTGGATGGCGACGTTTGATTCAAGATGTATGCATAGGCGTACGAGGCCGAAATTGTTTGGGGGGGGCCAGCATATTTTCCCGACAAATATATTTCTTTAGAGTCCGCCCGCGAGCGCCGGAGGTATGAAGCGTGCGACGGGGGACTGGGGGGCCTCCCCCTAGAAAATTTTGAAAACCAGACGGCCGTAGACGCGATTTCCAGGCATTTCGAATACTTTCTAGTATTTTGGAGTGGGTAGTAAATTATGTCAGTTGCAGCATAAAAACTGGTAAAAAGTCATCTTTAAAATACAAGCTCTATTACTACGAAAACAAGAACAAATCGAACGATTTACTTTTGCCACATTTTTCATTTTATGAGACTTCACATTTTTTATCCATATCTCAGATGTATAGAACACTTGTATATACTTTATCTACTTTGACCATATATTATAAGCGTTGTTGAGCACATAATCTTTGTATAATTCTTGCCAGTGGCACTTTACATTCACCTATGAATATTTATTTCCAAAGAAAAGGGCTGAATATCGAATTATTCACGGCCTATTGAGCCATCGTACATGTATATTATATGTGACTACAAGGTACAATATTATTACAAACTTATCAATTATTATTAAAGAAAATTTTTAGCTGCTCACTTCTATCATTGGGCTCGTCCGGTGCATGGAGTTGGATGCCAGTATACAGGAACACAGTACTCAAGAACTGAGAAAGGCCATGTGTACGTGCTAGTTCTATTCAGATGGCGTACATGTTCATCATTGACTGGACTGCTTTCTTACCGCTTCCATATTATTAAAAATATTCAAAACCCGACAGGCGACGCGACGCTTCCCGACAAACTGAGCATTCATTCCGGACAAGACGACAGCCTTCCCCGACAAGGCCGTATCTCTACCCCCACCCCATTTTCAGAAACTCCTCGGCTAATGACCGATCTCACAATTCTGAGCTCTTTTCAGATTTCTATTATTTTTTTTTCATGAAAATATGTGGGGGGGCCGGTGCCCCCCCGCCCCCCCCCCCCCCCCCCCCCCGCCTCGTACGCCTATGGATGTATGCAGGACCCTGCTGTTTATTTCATCTAAGCAGCTCGATACTGTTCATTGCTAAGTCCTCCATTCTGCACCACTGACAAGGGGAAACTATCTCGACCATCACCCAGAACGAACATGGGACTTGGTTACTAAGCAAACGCCTTGCTCACTGAGCAACTGTGTGTCTCCTTCATTTAAAGAATCCTAGTCTCATAATAATGACAAACTAATTAAACAATATTCATTTCATTTCCATTTAAGAACCCCAGTCAAATACAATGACAATTAATAGCTAACAGAATTAATTATTTCCATTTCCATTCTTTTAAAGAACCTTGAACTCTTTATCCTCTTTTATATTATTGCATGCAAATTTTTAAGATATGAATCAGATCATGGATGCCTTCCATTGATTGAAAGAGATATTAATCAATAGTTTATGTTTCATAGTACACTCCAACACCGACTTCATAGAGTACATTAACCCTTTAGTAGTAGGGTCGCCTGAAACTACCCATTTCTTGGACTACTCCAATGCTAAAAATTGGGGTGTGTCAAGATTTGGTAGACTACATAGAGTACATTAACCCTTTAGCAGTTCGACCGCCTAAAACTACCCATTTCTTGGACGAACTAATCCACTGATGCCAAATAATTGGGGTGCGCCAAGAATTGGTGTACAGTCCAACAAACTGGCAATCTAGTCACATCAGGCGCTATATGGATAGAGAGATAGAGAAATGGGGTTTAACATCCACTCAACACAGACTAGGTCATTTCGGGACTAACATGGTTTTTAATTTTTTTTCAATAATTCGCTTGCTTGTAGGGGTCTTTAGTAGTGTGAGGAAAGCAGAGTAACCGGAGAAAACCCATAAGGTTGGACAGGCGTCCCTTATACTTGCCACGTACAACTGGGGATTCGAAACCACACTAACTATTCGACCATATGAAGTATATCCCTTTTTTTCTGATTTTCTTATAGGAACTGGGTTAGTCTGTATTTGCATCAAGTGCTAAAGGGTTAAGGATTCTGTATTAAGTGGTAATATTTAACATGTATATCCTGTAGTAATCATGACAGACCATTAACTCCACAAGACCAGTCTTCTATTTGAACATCAGAATACTGAAGGGTTATTTACTACTGAGCTTCCCTTTTCAAACATGGATGTCATGTCAAGGTCTAGTAGATCAATGATTATAGATCTACAATTATTAGTGAATGGTTCCATCTTCTAGAATACTGATTTAATCAAATACAATCAATCAATCAATGGTATCCGAAACATTTAGTTAAATGGCCAGACTCAGTACATAAATGAAATGTGGTTTTAATGTCTTACCGGTACTTTCCTACACCAATATCAGACTCGCATGTGGGATATCTTTTCCCAAAAAACCACTGCTATGTTTAGCTTACTTTTCTTTTTATTTCCAACTGTCGTGGGATCTTTAATGTTCTCCTGATGGTATACTTTTGACCTCGTCTTTATGTGCCATTAGAAACACTACACAGTTTCTGCACAAATGACTTGAGGAAAACAGACTGAAAATCTGGAGCACCTTTCTTGACATGTTTTGTGTATATACACACTGAGCTTTTTAAAGTTAGAAATCCAACACCCCAGTTGATGACAATTTTGATTATGAATTAACACCGATGACATTCGATTTCATTGATGCAAAGCATTAATTAAGATATTTGATTTGCATATATCATAATCTCGTGCATATATCATAATCTCGTGCTTTGAACGCATACCCCACCATCTGACAATGAACGATAAAGCACATGACTGTGAGAATTTTCTCATAAAAATTAAGTGTTGTTTTAAAAACATTTTATGTAGCTGAGCAGAGGGAGGTTTTACCCCCCCCCCCCCCTCTGGATCGGCCCCTACACAAGTAACAAAATTGGATTGCTCATCTTTATTATCTCTGTTGGAGCAGAACAGTATAATATGAAACCAATTTCATTTTATCTGCTTATATTGTTAAATATAGTAAAAGTGCCTCAAAATGATATAAGATCTGGAATGAATCTGTCAGATAAGTATTCCCTAGGATTCTTTTGTTCAGCAAAATCCTAAACTTATTATATTTTATTGTGTCCTGTTGTATTGCATGGAAACCAACCAAATTTACGCGCACTTAAATTGAACACATGTTAATGTAAATGTATTTATTTATTATTATTAAACAATATATGTATATCTTCATGCATGGTTTGCTGCAAACTGTTATACTTTTATAAGCAATTATCATTTAGTAAAAAAGTACAAAACGTTTTGTATTATTACAGTTTTAAAATTGTTGTTGATCTATGTATGTATAGCCTATTAAAAGGTCAAAATGTGCCGGGCAATTCAGAAAATAAAAATAAAGTTACTATCTAAATACCCACTCCCTCCTCATCCAAAGAAGATGAGCAAATGACAAATGTATTGAGATTTAAAGTTTATGGACCAACCATGCTCTTGAAAACGATGCAATAATTTTTCGAGACCTTGTCATTTCCACCTACTCTTTATTGAGTTCACTGTCTATGGTTCTTTTATGTGCATGACAACCTTTATACGAATGAACCTTTGATTTTCTCCCATATGAAAGATGAACTATCTTGGTTGAGACCATCATTTATTCCTCTACCTCCTGTCCATACTTCCTGTAGTGTTTCGTTTGATTAGATCTAATCTCATTAAACACTGCTTTAATGGAAGAAAATTTCTGTTCTAAATTTTATGTTTATATTGTTACATCATGACTCAAGATTTTATTATGCCCAATTTACCAGTGCATAGTAGAATATTGCAGAAAAACTAATTGCATGACAAACGTGGCTATCAACAATATAAACAATACTGTATGGAGATGGACATACTTTCACCATTTTTACTACCTTAACTCACTGTCCAAAGTATTAGGGGAGGACCCCAGATTAAATGAAGGGTTGTTAATGCTGTACTTGAGATAGATTTGATTGAATGGGAATAATAAGCAAACTCCCTCAGAAGCTCAGGTATCAGAAGCCAATCAAGAAATGGCCAGAGAGGGATTTCTTGGGCAATTGCTTCAGGAATATGCCTACTGATATGAGTCTGTACTGCTGTACTAACAGAGCCACCTGAATGACCAACTTATTTGTAGGAATAATAGATAATGGTTACTATGGTTTTAATGAAGACTTTTTCTTTTATTTCAGGCCTTAAATCATCCGTGTCCCTCCACATCATTTACTCCAGATATAACACCTATCATATTAGCGGGACACAGAGATAATTACGAAATTATAAAAATTTTACTGGACAGGGGATATCGTATACCAAAACCACATGATATTCGGTGTGATTGTAAAGACTGTATTGCTGGCAATAGTGACGACAGCTTACGGCATTCACGATCTCGGATAAATGCATACAAAGCTTTGGCCAGTCCTTCATTGATTGCTCTGTCAAGTAAAGACCCCATTTTAACAGCATTTGAACTGTGCGCAGAGTTACGCAGATTAAGCAAACTTGAAAACGAATTCAAATTGGATTACGAAAAACTTGGATTAAAGTGTCAGGATTTTGCTGTGGACTTATTAGATCAGACGAGGGGTTCCAGGGAACTGCATATCATCTTAAATCACGACACAGCTTCTTCAACAGACGAAGGTGGAACAGAAAGACAGAAATTAGCACGTTTGAAATTAGCCATTAAATATAAACAGAAAAGGGTGAGTGTGGTTGATTATTATCTTATCAATGTTCAGTGCTTTCACTTTAGAATTTTGCTAGTCATTTTTTAGATGTATTTTCTTGAATAGGTTAAATTCTAATTTAATGGCATGTGAAATGTCGCACACCACAAAAACCTGTTTTAATTTTGTCATGGTTTTCTATTCAAAACTACCATTCAATTGATCATGAGCTGTAATACAAATATTCTCCTGCACAAGAAATCAAGGAAAGATTCCAATAAAGATCAAGCAACGATAGTTTATGACTATTTTATGCTATCTTCAGATATTATGGCTATTGACAATCTCCGAATAAAATCTGTGTGAGGCTGACAGGTACTCAGGCTTTCCTGATTGTTTGAGTTCTTGTGCACTGGACGGAAATTGACTTGGTCATTGTGAGACTAACTGGTTATTTGCAATTTGCTGTAAAGTATAATTTTACCCTGACAGCAACATGTCCATGTTTTCTTCTTTTAATTTCAACTGTCCAATTTTTTAAACCATTGTTTTTTGTTCCATTTAAAAGACATTAGGTGTTACCCCAAAATAAGCCAAAAATTTTGTAAATCATTGTGTCCGCCCATCTGGGAATTTGAACCTGTGAGTTTCATTTCCCAGATATTTTGACAACCACCTGAAAATGCAAATAATTGATGATCTGATTAACAAAGGAATCTACAGTGGCTCAAGAGTATGATGCTGACTTTTTAACCACACGGTTCCCCGATCAATCCTGGTGTGGCCCAAGAAATTTTCTCAATTAGCAGTATGTTAAAGATCCCCCGACCACTGGAAATTGAAATACAAGTAGCTTTAAACATGGTTGTGGGGGGGGGGGATTTCTAGCATAACACACTACATGACATAGGCCTGTCTTCGTTAGCCTAGCTGGGACAGAGAAGAAGGACATTATTTTTGATCAATATATCTGATGTGTTTGCTTTCAGTTTGTGTCTCATCCGAATTGTCAACAACTTCTAGCATCTTTATGGTATGACGGACTACCAGGATTCCGCAGGCGGAACATTGTGGCCAAAATATGTATTACCATGTTTATTGGGTTTATGTTTCCTTTTCTATCGTTATTTTATCTAATCACGCCGACCTGTTCACTTGGACAACTTATACGTAAACCTTTTATCAAGTTCATCATACATAGTGCATCTTATTTAATTTTTCTTTGTAAGTATTATAATTTTTACACTTTTATAATATAACCGCACACATTAAAATATGGTTGAATATTGTCTTCCTCTGCGTCCCTTATCCACAAATTTTTGTCACTTCATTACAAATTTTGCTCAAAAGCATTCTAACATGCGATTCGTGAGCAATTTTAAAATTTTCATTGTGTCTAAAATATTGAGGGGGGTTGGGATGGCCTAGTGGTCTAGAGTGCTGCGCTTTGACCTCTAGCTGGCCGGTCAACTCTGGCTTGTGGCTGTGGTTTCAATCCCTGGTGTGAGCATATGTGGCATGGAGATAGGGGCGCCTTCTCAACCTCGTGGGTTTCCTCCGGGCACTCCAGTTTCCTCCCACTGCTAAAGACCCCTAGGCGCAAGCGAATTCTTGAAATAAAATTGAACCATATGTTAGTCCCGAAATGACCTAGTTTGTGTTGAGTGGACGTTAAACCCCATTTCTCTCTCTCTCTCTCTTAAATATTGATGTCAAAAGCACATCTTTTCATGGTAAAATCACAACAATAAGTTGTGTTTGCAGCGTCAAAGACTGGATGATATTGAGTTAAAGACTTGCCTCCATTATGTTTTTTGATTTTGGTAACCAGATTCTGCGTGACTAGAAAAGTTTTTCATGTGGCATGAAAAAAGACCCCTAGGCGCAAGCGAATTCTTGAAATAAAATTGAACCATATGTTAGTCCCGAAATGACCTAGTTTGTGTTGAGTGGACGTTAAACCCCATTTCTCTCTCTCTCTCTCTTAAATATTGATGTCAAAAGCACATCTTTTCATGGTAAAATCACAACAATAAGTTGTGTTTGCAGCGTCAAAGACTGGATGATATTGAGTTAAAGACTTGCCTCCATTATGTTTTTTGATTTTGGTAACCAGATTCTGCGTGACTAGAAAAGTTTTTCATGTGGCATGGAATGTGACCATGAATTAGCCAAGAGGAATTTTACAGTTACAGTAAGATAGCTTAGCCGGAGGAAAATTATTCTGTCACCATGGAGCTAAGATGTAATCTATCTGTCAATCGGTCATGACATGCTAGTTAATTTATTGTCAACATGTAGCAATATCTTATTTACATTTCTATTTCCATTGAAAGGATCACACAAGCAGATAAGGTGATAGAAAGACAGCATGTCACCTAGGACTTGTGATTAGTTAATTGAAAGAATGTAATTTTCCAACTGTTATGTATAAATGTTGTGAAAAGCTATAGTTTCCTCGGATTGTATTCTTTGATGTGTGATAGTTATTATTCAGTGGTAGAAGTCATTATGCAGTGGTATAGATTAATTGATTACTGTTGACTGCGCTGAAGCAGAGGGTGGGGGGATTCCTCAAGATGAGTTAGATAACAATTTGCTTTTGTGACAGATTGCTTGGAAGAAGCTAGCGTCATTCTATATTGGTTAACAGAAAATATTAATCGTACTCGATTGTTGTTCATATTCAAATATTATTGTATTTTAAGGGCAATATAAGAACATGGGACTAAGTTTAAATTCGTGTAAATCAGTTGATTTATGCCGCTGATGGTCATTTTAGGGATAATTAATCCCTTGCAAACTATTCGTCCAAAATGGTTCCAGTAGGACATTAAACCTTACTTCATTTAACTTTCATAAATTGCTCAATCCTGTTAAATACGATGAATTCAAAATTGGTCAACATTTGGCATCAACTATATAGGAGATAGTCAAAGTATGGAAATCTTGATGTTTTCGGAGAAAATGGAAATTGCACACAGAGACTTTAAAAACTAATATATTTTGTTAGTCAAATCAGCTATTTTGCAGTGGAAATGGAGGTGGGAAACTGTTGCAAATTGGCGCCAAAACATAGATTTGCTGCTAATCATGTGGCATTTAGTAATTGAAATTGATGTGCATTCAGTAAAATCAGTAATTGTATTCCATAGAATTGTGTTTGTATTAAAGCAAAAAATCCACAGATATAAAAAGTTCTGCTGTTTCTTAGTCGCTTCTGATGTTAAAGATATTGATCATCATTTAGCATTTTTGGGGATAATATATAATTTATAATAGCTTATTCCAGAATTTAAGTAAAAGTACACAAATTGATTATTCAATATTAAAAACAAAATGAAGATATCAATGGTAGATGATCTACCATTTTGCATTATAAAGAGATTTATCAAAAGATGACAGTCAAACTAACAGGTGGTGGTGGTTCGTTAACTGCATCCTATTGCCTAATGTTGCCAAATTTTCAATTCATCATATCCTTGTAAATAATGAAAGGAAATTAAACCATTTTGTTAATTCTATTAGTAATTTACTAGGGATTATAAATCCATTAAATGATGTTTAGAGACTATAATTACTATAACTTATAACCAGACGATAATTTCTACCTATGTTTTCAGTTTTACTTATTTTGGTATCTCAGCGTGTAGAATTTGTAACAGATGTAAATGCTAAGCGTTACAGTGATGGAACAAAAGTTGAATTACGAGGATCTGGTGCTTCATTAGTAGAATGGATGATATTGGCCTATGTTGCTGGTAAGTTATCTTCTCCTTTGTATTGCTTTTATTTCCAGTGATCCTGATATTGGAATCAGATTGGGTCAGGAGTGCTGATTCAACAAAGAGAGTTTGGGTGGGAATGGGATGGTTGTGGACCTTGTTAAAAGGATCTTGTATATATATATACAATTGTTGTTGGGGATGGAGGACTCATTGTCCTGTTATCTACCAAAAAAGGTTATCACAGTTCCTCCAGAGATGGTGGTTGATTAACTAGACTCCTGATGAGAATGTCCAGGGTTCAAATGTAAACATGGATTGGGAGGAACACGAACCTTCAGTATATTTCAAGCACTGTCTTCACTCTTCAAGAGTAGCACTTTCGGTGCTAACAAGAAAAGTGTGCCTCATGTTTCGGAAACTATATAAAACCGAGTTCTACCTTGGAGAATTAGAAATCAAAGAAGAATGTGAAACACCACTCTCTGAGCATAAATTTCTCATTTTATCTTAAATGACAAAAGAACAAATGCCATCCATTTACCCGATGTATTTTGTAGTGATACACAAAAGCTCAATTCATCTCATTGATTGTCAATGTCCATTATAAAGTAAAATTTTAGTACAATAAAACAGAAGTAGTACAATCTTTAATGGATGAACTGCAAACTGAATCGATGACAAAAAATACAAGGAAATAGCTATGACAATACAAATATTGTATACATGAACATTCTCTTGGGACAGTTAAATGAAATATACATGTGTAATTACTCTTTATTACTAAGCAATGCAGTGCTGTAGAAGGACCCTAAGCACTTAAAAAATTTTGGTTCCCTCATATATATGTATATCAAAATATAAACAATAATAAACCACAAACAACTGCCAAACATCTGATTAGAGTTTTCCAGGGAAGTTGTATAGGTTATTGTAGCAAATGCAACAAACCAGTTTACAGCATGAAAAGACAAAAACACTGAAAAACTAATAGTATGTGCTTATTTTACTTAATGATTAATCCAGCCTTGAAGCAATGTTTTGACAAGGCTTCTCTACTCATCATCATTATTTAATCAAACTTAAAACATGACAAGAGAAGCCAAGTCAAAACTTTTCTCAGTAATAAACTGTAATTGTAAAACAGTATTTATTAAATGTCATTGAAGACATTGACAGAAATCATGATAATATCTGTGGGTTGGGTTTCTGTGTAGGAGAAAGTTCAGGTCACAGGTTGTGATCAGCAAAACTTGGGGTTAAGGGAGCAGACAGCGTTTGGATTGAAGTTTTTCTTTTAGTGATGGGTTGTTTCATGGGTGAGGGGAATACAAGGAAGAGAGAACGGAACTAGTGGAGATGATGGAGACCAACAACATACCGCTCAACACTAAGACCCTACTCTTTCCAAGACCCGATCTGAAGCTGAAAATCTTTGAACTAATTCACGATTTGATAAACACCGTTGGATTAAGAAGAATAGTGAAGTAAGAGAGGGCTACGATAAGACGAGCTTGGCATCTAAACACTAATCTACATAGGGGATATACACCAAAGTAGCAGGATAGTGGGGTAAGGGAGGGTCACGGTAAGA
This sequence comes from Patella caerulea, assembly GCA_036850965.1. NCBI lineage: Eukaryota > Metazoa > Mollusca > Gastropoda > Patellidae > Patella > Patella caerulea. Next base: position 25,254,347 of record JAZGQO010000011.1, read on the forward strand.
CGGGCCCGGCATCTAAACACTAATCCACTACAAAGACACCAAACTTGCAAAGTGGGATAAGTGGAGTAAGGGGAGGCCACGATAAGACGGGCCTGGCACCTAATCACTAAACCCCAAAAGATGACTTCTACCAATCCAGAGACGAGACGCATATATGTCTGCATAAATGCTGTCTCTACAGATCAACTACCAAACAATATGTTTTTTATTAAATAAAGCTAAGAACTTCTCACTAACTCACTAAACCTACTCCATGGTTCAAGGCCGCAAATGGAAAGATTGCAAAATCATATTCTAAAAACAGGAAGAAGCATCGGCTCTCCCATGTCATGTCTGCGATATCACTTCTGTGGAAGTGGACGTTAAAACACCAGGTAGTAGTTGTGTTTCATGGGAAGTTGTATAATCCTGCTAGGCTGGTTCTGTGGAATAGCTTTTGAACTTGAGTCGGTTGTGGTATTTAATCTTTTTATTGGAATTTTTATTCATTTGAATGGAATGGAAAACAGATCCTGATTACACCACGTTAGCATGCACTTAAAAGGATCTTTGATAGTTGGAATATACATGTAGAAATGGTGTAACTTTACTATTGCTTGTGCAAGCAAAGTTTCTCTCATAGAATGGTGCATACATGTCTTAGCACTGTTGGTGTAGAAATGTAGACCCCATTTCATTTAACTTCACTAAAACGTTGGTTGCAGATTTTATCATCTGAATGAAATTTTGATATTGACCTGTGATACAGTTTGTTATAATGTGAAGGGAATAGTTAATATTGTATTGAAGATGTAATTAAATGGCTTGATAACAATAGAAGAGGTAATTTTACTGTTATGTAAGAAATATTATAGAAATTTTATATACAGTCCACAGTAATTATCTCTTTTAATTAGAAACTGATTGATGAGAAGAATAGAGTATAATTACTGCATGTAATGATAACAATAGTTGTCAATCAATTGACGGCTACCAGAATAGTTCTAAGGCTCCAACCTCAGTTATATTAGTTGGTCTTGACCTATTACAAGGGAAATAGGAGAACAATACATGGCATGAAATTAGAAATTATATATTAAAACACAAGAAATGTAGTTAGATTTATAGTATGTATATATATAAATACTTTAAATTGTTGGAAATGCATCAAATTGTCATGTAAAGTTCTGGTTCATAGACTGGCAAGTTCCGGTTTCGATTCTAGTGTTGACATAGATTGTTCCTTCGGATTTTTCTCCCTAGTTTTCCATGTTAGTGGTTCTGGATAGAGAGAACGCTATCTAATTTTTTCATATGGAATGAAAAACCCAGGTCCTGCTGATTTTCACATAAAAGAACAGTTGGCAGTTTGAATTGGACAAAGAATATGTTGGTGATTTTGCTGTCCGGGCAAATTTGCCACATAGCACATCACATGTTATATGTCTTTCTTCATTATATGCCAGACATGTTCTTTGTGGAGAGGCAAGCATCTGACATGGAGAATCATATTTAAAACTCCAATAAATATTGACTGTACTGATGATTTATCTATAATTGATAGTGTGAAACGCCTACCTTGATTGACTACTTAATCTTACTGAATTCATGGTTTCGTCTCTCCGTTCATCTTATTTTGCCTATTGTATAACTATAATATTGAGGGGCTGTATATCTAGAGTAGTTAAAATGAATCCTTATAGTATAATAAACTGATAAATCAGAAAAGTGTAAAGTCTTTATATTAAACAATCAACTATTTTTGTCAATCAACTTCTTAATCTCATTTTTTGACCAAAAAAAAGGAAATTTAGATTATGTGATCATCTTTGGTTATTATTTGTGTTTTGTGTGTTTGACTGTGAGCAACTTATTTAATATACTAGTCTAGACATGACCAGAGAAAAAGATGATTGTAAATTACGCACAAAGAAAACATTTAATACAGATATTCTCTGTAACTTTCATGATATAATCAGAATCAGACTTGTTTCTATGATGGATAGCATGTGATATGGTGATGAAAAAATGATGAATTAAATGGTTAAAGTTGGCCACCACCCTAAATGAAGCCTAAATCTTTTTTTTTTACATTTCCTAGGTCGTATACAACCGATCTTGTATTTTGGCAAATAAATTCCAAAACTGGAATTTTGGTATTTACATTGATTTGAATTAGCATTATTATAATATTGTAGTGTTCCAAGTAAGGAGATTTGAAAACAGGTATGGTAAAAACCTGAAATTACAAGTATTCTTGCTTCTGATCTATATAAAGATTTAACAATGTAGTTTATGCCATTCTTCATTAGCCTGTTTCGTACAGAAAAGTAAGACATTGAACCCTGTTTCATTTCCTTTCGATAATATTGTATATCTTGTTAACACCACTATCAATAGGAAATTAAAAGCCAATCCTATCTGACATTTATCGAATCAATATTAAAGAAGTTCAAGATTTTATTTGCAAACAAGTCAAAGAAGGTTTCATATATGTTGATTATTTTTTGATAAACATTTTAATATACAGTAGATATTTGCAAAATAATAAAAACTCACTGTGAACCAGATACAAATACTGGTAACCTTATACACTCTACATTTATTTATTGATGGGAGAAACAGTGGCTCAGTGAGTAAGAACTCTCTAACCAGGAGGTCTGGTACTTGATCATTTATTTTCCGGCCCGTTTCCCCCATATAAGTGGTGTAGAACAGGGCCTGACAAGAGACAATGTATAGTCATTGGGATGGGATGGAAACCAGGGGTCTTGTACACACTGGTGTACGTGTAAAAGAACCCTTGGCAGTTGGAATTTGAAATTAAGAGTACCCTGTAGTGGTAACATCCTTTTTGAGAAAAAAACTTGATCTGTAAGAATTTAAATGAGAATCTATCATCCCTTTTCCGCATTAATTTACCTGTAAGAACTTAAACAACAATTTATCTTCACTTTTTTGTATTAATTTACCCATAAACATTATCTGTTATAATTTAGACAAGAATCTATATTCCTTTTTTTTTATTAATTTATCTCTAAACTTTTTAAATGTAATCAGATTGACCTAGAGTTTTTATAAGATCAGTAAACCAGATGTCTACGAGGACAGTAACTGCTGATGTAGAAACTTTTAAATCAACCTACAGTCTAGACTGCACAAGAAAATGTCCAAATTAAGAATATTTATTGCCTGAACAAGATTGTTAACAACATTTTGATGTTGTTCAAATGGTTTTATTGAGTTAAAACATTTAATATTAGATTCATTTTATTCAGAGCACGATAGAATTGAACTGTTTCCCAGGTTCTGCAATATTCTTTAATGCAGAAAATAGCACAGAAAGCTCTTAATCAATTCCAGAATCTAGTACATCAACAAAAACTGTTTTAGGGAACTAGATTGCAAGTTTTAAATTCAGTTTAAGGGGGGGAATGGATTATTTTATGTTTGGTTTAAACTTGTTTCTATAGAAATATTGTGTCTGTTACTCTGTTCATGTAGTTTGAAGTTTGAGTAACCTGAACCAGCATTAGTATAGCTCATTGAGTATGTCTTGATCTTGATGTTGCCAGACAAAGTTCCTGTGGACTTTTCACCCTTGTTTCCACTTGTCAGTGGCACCATGTCGAGGGCCTGCCAGGGAACAGCATCTGACACTTTGGATCCATAGACAAAACCGTGTTCCAACCTTATTCTTATTGACGTAGATGTAAAAACCCTTGACAGAATAAATTTGTTGAAGAATAACTAGAATTTCCCTTATTAGCCCTGTTGCTGCAGAAAAGTTATCTCATTAAATCTCATTTCATTTAATTTTAAACCTATGGGCGAATATCCCAAAGTGCTACAACTGGCATTTCTGTCCCCAGGTATAAACAATTGAAAGTACTTAGTAGAAGATTATAGAGCAATATACATTCAGTGGATTGCTCTCTAGTCTCTAGCTATTGCTGTACGGAGCTCCAAATAGATATTATGTGTCAATTTTCATTGTACAATCCATTGTTTGAAGTCAAATTTCTATACAAGTTTGTTTAAAAACTGAAAGATTGTGAAAATATTGTTCTCTGCTGCGTGGTCCAACAGATGATAAAAACATGTGGCTATTATCCAATGTTTGCATTTGTAGCTATTTTGGATAGCCTCGTTTGTCACACAATTAATTTTTCTTTTCCTCAATATTCTGCTATGTATGCGATGGTTGACTTAGCGTAGTAAATTCTGCATTTTTTATGACGTAATGTGACCTCGATTTTCATTATTATATAAACAGATTTAGAGCTTCGGTTAGTCCTGATTGATTTTTTTATGCTGTAATGTATTGCTTTTTGACCCGACAGTTGACCAGTTGTAATTTGAATTAGTGCTGAATCAGGCAGTGTTTGAGTTGGGTCTGATTAAACAAATTCACTGTGAGGAGTATGGTTATGCGTATGGATATTCATTTTGATTGTCTCTATGACTATATATGGTTGTGTCAGAAGATATTTAACAATTTGTATACAATCCAGCATGCAACCAAAAGGTATATTAGCTGATGATTTTCCCTATGTCAATTGTAATATTTCAGGTTTAATATGGGCTGAAATCAAACAGTTATGGGATGAAGGGGTGAGAGAATATGCACAAGATATGTGGAATATATTAGATTTTACCACTAATTCTTTATATATAGCTACGTTTGTGATGAGAGTATTGGCTTATATACAGGTAAGTTAAATCTTTATCTATTTAATATCTGTAAACATTGCAATACAATTCAATTTTTCAATCTTTGGTCAAGAAAGTAGTCATTAAGTATAACATATTCATATTAGTTGCTTAAAAGTATATTTGACATAATCCGTAAGAATAGATTGACAAAATCATAAATTAAATGAAATGGGGTTTAACATCCTACTGTTCTGCTCCACCTCTTCGAATGAAGATGGGCATATGCCATACAGTGTACTATGAGGGAAATTTTACCTATGATCGTATATTGTAGTGAGTTGACAACCTATTTAGCAAAAGACATAGAAATAATTATGTTTTGACTTTCTTAGAAAATATGAAATTCTCGCTTTAAACGTGAATGAATTCAGTATGTTGTATTCTATGTTTTCCCTGTAAAAAGTGTAGAACTACGAAATAATACCTTTTCTTGATTGATCTTTTTAAAATCTAGAGAAAGTATCAGATTCCATTAGCAAAACAATTTGATTTTGTAAGACATTAAATGAAGATGATATAGATGTTTTGGTGGGTGGTCTATAGGTTTAATGTCTTAATATTGAATAAAAACATCTGGTACTGTTGACTTTATTGATAAAGACCATGAAATCGTTCTAACTATCTTTCAATGATATCATTGGCCTTTTACCGGTATTTTCTGTTTGTTTCTTCAACAGATTTGTAATCTTAAAATCACAAGGGTTTTTGGTGTGGTGGGGTGGGAGGATTTATTTTATATTATTGAAGGGGTTGGGATGGCCTAGTGGTCTAGAGTGTCGCGCTTCGACCTCTAGCTGGCCGGTCACCTCTGGCTTGCGGTTGTGGTTTCGAGCCCTGGTGTTGAGTAGATGTTAAACCCCATTTCTCTCTCTCTCTCTTATATTATTGACAAATGTTCACAAATCACTATGTATTTGTGCTACTATATACTTCTGCCTGAATTCCTGGCAATACAATGTGCAGCTCCAAATCTGCCTTATCAATAATTTCCATATTATGAATGAAATGAAATGGGGTCTTTATGTCTTGCTGCTCTGCACCGACTCCGCGATTGAAGACAGGCATAGACCATACAGTGTGCATTAGTGTGCAATTAGGTAAATTTTGCCCAAACGACGAACTACACCACAGTCTTACATCGAATGCCATCAAGGAGTTCTTTTATGTGCATGCCTATGTGTTCACTTGGTGGTTTCTTGGCCCATCCAAATTACTAAAACAATTTTGTCATTTGTCTGGTCCTCCATCCTGCACCACAGAGATTAAACATGGGACCTCTAGGTTTGCTAGCCAACATCTTGCTCTCTGAGTCATTATGACTCCATATTATGACATACTCTCTCTATTCATAAATTTCCTCTATCGCCTTGCCCAAACCTGGAGAGCTTTAATTATAAAAGAGCAATATTTGTCTTTGACAAAATAAAGAGCGGTCTTTTCAACTCACTTACCAAATATAGAAAACAATGACCCCAATTTGGCTCTAGCTTCCTCGGCAAGGATGTGCCTACGCTGCAGAAACTCCAGAAATATTCAGTTTCAATATATTTTATGTGTGGCTCTACCTCAGCAAGGACTTGCCCAAGCTGCAGAAATATTCTTCACTTAGATTTGTTAATACTAAAAGATTACTGGTCTCCGTTAGATATATAATAGACAAAACCTCTTGTAACTCGAGATGTCACATTGATGGATGTTGTAAAAGGAAATTAAAAAGCTCCAACAAATGTTGAAATGTCAGAGATACCAAGAATGAACATAAAAATGATATCCATCAATGCTACATTTGTATTTTTTTTATCTTGCCAAACCCTGTTCCTCTATTAATCTAATTCAGAAAACGTTATAATGCCATCTTAAGACTTCGTGAGTTAACCATTTATCAATCCTCGATGCAAATTACCATCAGATAAAATGCTGACGGCGATGGCGTTAGTTCGTGATCTAGTCGAGTAAAAAAACAATCCAGGATGTGATTTATCTTCTCGTTTTCTTACATCCAGGACACGAAAAAATCCTGTTCAAACATTCAACAGATCTGGATAAAAAAATCAGCCCAATAAACCAACGAATTAAGACTTGGACCTGATTCAAGGCCAGAATCTTGTGTCTCAAGAGTGGAACAAATCATGATAAAAGTCTGTAGTTCAGATATAAATCAAGTGTACCAGACTTGATAGATGTTGTAAAATGTGCTAAAATACTTTAATCAACTTGATTATTTATGCCAGTAGTTTATCGCTAGACTAAAAATTACTTGTCTGAGGTTCCCGGGTTAACTGGTGATGTCAGTGCTTTACGGCAATTAAACTTAACTATTTTTCAGCGTTTCTGTTATAGGCAATACAATTTAGGGGGCACTAATTTGTGGAACTGATTAGAGGGGCGTGGATGGAAATAAATTTACCACACATGTGGTTCTCAGATTTTGTTTTCAGAATGAGGTGGTGGGCGTGGCAGGATACTCTTAATTGCCAATAATTTTGTGCAAGCAAAAATATTTTTTTGCCGTTAATCTGCTTTTAATCCTACTAATTATTGAATATATGTGCATTAATTGATGAAGTGGTTCGAACAGTTTAAACTCTGGTATTTGCAATATTCTCAATTCTAATTTCTCTATATTATATTACCTTCTTTTGGTTGCTAATCAATTTAAGAATTAAAGTTAGTTTTATTTTCTTATATAACAGAAAATTCTTTTGGTTGCTAACCAATTTAAGAATTAGAGTTTTTAAATGTTGTATTCGAGATATGTGGAGATTATTTATAAATTGATAACAATGTGTCTACTTGAGGGAATTTTTACGTTTGTGATAATACCTTAATATCCTTCAGACGTAAAGTATATTGTTTAAAACACCAAGCTGGGTCCCAATGGAGCTAATAAATTTCTGTGCAGACAAAACAAAGCCTATATCCAGTCATTCCCTCATGGTGAAATAATTTTCTCTGATTTTTTTAAATTTTATTTTTCAGATTAATTACATGGAGGAGAATAAACTTTACCCACGTGACTTAGAACGAAGATATTGGGATGCGTATGATCCAAATTTAATAGCAGAAGCCATGTTTGCAGCAGCTAATATATTCAGTTCGTTAAAACTTATATATATATTTACTGTGAGTCCTCACCTCGGACCTCTACAGATCTCACTGGGTAGGATGATAATGGACATAATGCGTTTTTGTATGATATACTTTTTATTGTTGTTTTCATTCGGATGTGGATTAACTCATCTGTACTGGTACTATGCACATTTACGCGCACAAGAATGTAAAAACAATATAACAGAATCTTGTGATCGTAAATACAGAAGTTTTGCCAAGTAAGTATTCTTTTATTCTTTTTGTTTTATATTAATGTATGCAATGGTTGAAAATAAGGGGCATGCTGTGAAGTGCAGGAGGGGATTGGGGGTGCAGGATCAGGGAAGTTATGAAACTGTAGAAGGATCCTTCCCTGAAAATATTTATAGTAATTATGGGAAAGTAAAGTTTTTCCTATGTTAATTAAAAAATATATATTGACTGGGTACAAAAATTTAACATAAAATGACAGTAATGTATTTTAAGAGTTGATGTTTATGACATTGGCTCAATGGCCAGAGACTTCATCCATTGTACAGTCTGGTGTTGGCCGAGAAAGTTCCTAGGAGTCTTAAAGTGTGGTTTCCCTTTGCCAGTTGTGCAGGAAGATGGACCTATGTAAAATAACCCTTGACAGTAGGAATTTAACTTGTCTGCCATATCACTTCATTGGAAGCAGAGTGCAAAATGACCAATGAGTCAGATGGAGTTAGGTCATTTTCCATAGCCTTAGGTCTTGACCGGCATATATGGCTGATGAGAAACCCATGAAGTGGATATTGAAATTAGATGAAAGGCAGTTTCCAAGGCAAAATTTCTCTCATAGTTCATTGTATGGTGAATGCCTGTCTTCATTAGCCTGGTTAGTGCAGAAGAGTAGGACACCTTTGGTTAGTGAGCCAGTACCACACTCACTCAGCCACTGTGGTTTCCACATTTAAAATATGGTAACAAAAATGTAATTTAAACAAGGAACTAGGTCTGTTTGAGTCTGTGTTATAGAAAACCAAATTATCTGTTTCTGCTTTGTGATAATTTCTTCACATAATTTAAGAACACAGTAAGAAGGAATGTCTTAGAATAATTTATATAAATACCATGACAATATCAGTCTATTGGTGTATTATAGATCATCTCAAAAATATCTTGTGGTGCAAGCTCAGTATTATTAATTTAGTATAGAGCATTTTTTTTGGACAGTTTAAAAGTACTCTGTACAATTTTGTTTGCTGTGTCATAATAATTCTTCAATATTTTAATAAATATTTTAGAGATATGAGTTATTTTCTATTCCATGGTTCAATATGGTGTTAATTTTTGGGCATGGCAGTTTTAACATGCCAGAATAATGTTTGATTATGACCATACATATAATCAAAAATACTTTTATTAAACAATATTATTCAAATCCATCAGTTGTAAAATATACATCTACATTAGTTTTCTCATCCTGTATTTTTCTGTATTAATTATGAATTTACTTGCCTTAATTAGCATCATGAGAATATGAGTTTGTATTTGCATCAAGATAAGGCAAAAAACATTCTTGTGACATTGGATCTATAATATCTGTTTAGATATGTAGGCTAAACTATTTAGAAATTCCTTTGTAATATACAATACAAACAATGGTGTAATTATCTCTTTGATCTCATCTCCTTTTGTTATTCAATTTCATCTCCATTATCTTATTATTCACTTCAACCTAAAGTCTTCACGAAGTTTATCCAGTAATTTTGTATTAATCTTCTATGGGGCTCTGTAGGATACTTCCTGTGTGTTAGCTGTTAAATCAATACTAACAAACAATGACCTATGGGACAGTCCAGGGCTTTCACATAACAATTTTCACAGTCCCTCATAAAATATTTTTCAAATATTTTTTGACAAGAAGATATTTTGTACAAAGAATATGACAATCTCCCTCCCTCCCCCCCCCATTCTTAATCATATTTTTTAAAAAGTGTTTTAGCACAAGAAAAGTAAAGAATTTATCTCTATTTATTGTGTTATATATTTTTTTCTAGCAGGCAGTATCTTTTCTGATGGTGGGGGTTTGGGCCATTTGATGGATCAATCTTCTTCCTTCTACTTTGAAATTTAAATATTTTAATGTGTTTTTGTTGTAGCTTGTTTGAAATTCTGCAGAGTCTGTATTGGTCTATATTTGGATTGGTTGATTTAGAACATGCCGAGTTAAAAGAGTTTAATCACCAATTTACAGAGTTAATCGGCAAATTGATGTTCGGCTCCTATTGTTTTATTGCCTTAATAGTTCTACTCAATATGTTAATTGCCATGATGAGTAACTCTTACCAGATTATATATGTAAGTAGAAATATCCAAAAGAAACATAAATTTACAGGATTGTATATTGCCATCGCTCCTGTCGGCCTGTCTATGCATCGTCAACAATTTCTTGTGGACACTTCACACTGCATTTATCATCAGATCTCCTTCAAATTAAAGTAATACATTGTTTACATTATTGCGATGAAGAAGCTTATTAAATTCCAGCAATTGCTGAAAAAAACTCAAGATTTTTCTTCTGCATTCTCTAATGATCACGTTACACAGCCTGGGGTTGGTTGGTCCCTTGATTGTATGTTCCTAAGACTCATGTATAAGGCCTAGTACTCAGAAATATGGGAAAGGAAGACATTTAGAATAACAAAAAAATCATTTAATCTACTTGTAATTTATATACATTGTTCAAACTAGAAAAACAATGAAATCCATTGATTTGCAAGAATTTATGATAATTGCCCTTGTGTCCCTGCCAATGATATTATAATTTATGAAGATTTTTCATTTTATTTACCGGTACCTAAATATTGTTTATGGTGTCTACTCAAACAACTTAACTGCTGTGGACATATGTTTCAATGCTTGGCAACCTTTAATTCTATTATCAATGATTTCAGAGTTCAGCGGATGAAGAGTGGAAATTTGCTCGTTCAAAACTCTGGATTAGTTATTTTGAAGACAGCGGAACATTACCCCCTCCGTTTAATATCATTCCTAGCCCCAAAACATTCTACTATATATTATGCTGGTTTAAGGACAAACTTTGCTCTTGTTCAAAACGACAAAAGCATAATAGATGGCAGAGTATTAAGGTAGGCAATTATTTATCTGTACTACTACCACCATATCAACCAAATCGGTCCTTGCAATCTCACCAGAACACTCTTGTTAATTGAGATTCTGCAGTCAAAAGTCAATGAGTTTGTAAAAAAAATTCAATGTATTTGATCCTCAATTGTGGAATGATTAATATCTCAGGATCTGAGACTGGAAAACTTTGACAACTTTCAAGTCGAAGTTGAAGACTCAATATCAGGAATTCTAAAGGGCTTAGACTTTTTAATCATTGTATATATAAACTATCATTTCCTCTGGATGGATTTGGTACTCTGCAAATTATCATCAGTATGCATCATATAATTGCTGCTGTAGCTTAATTTTATCAGCACCCATACAACTGTTATTGATGATCAGTGCATCATCTTGTTAAAATATTTAGTCTTAATAAAACTAGTGGCTCCTCAAGTCAAGTTTGTCTTGACCAGTTACAGGGCAGTAACTCTTTATTTCCTATCAGGGATCAGACTACAGCTAGTGATTCTCTCTTGACTTCAATACTAGTCTAACTTTAAGATTTGATTATATTTTCAGTCTAAGACTACTGTTATTATAATGAATGATTTTATTTCAATAATTGACATTTTATTTGTAGAAAATTGTGAAAAAAATCAATGAAAAAGAGATAAGATATCAGGTAAGAACTTTATTTTCAACTTGTAAACCCTATGGGAGAATTGAATTGGTTCGAACTGCCTCTCTCCCTCAAAGGCTTATTGTGTAATCTTACATTCCATTAGGTAATGAATGACAAAACTAACATTAAAATTTTAATATTTGTTGACTTTTGATGTTATTAATTTTTGTTTTCATTTAATGGGGAATTGGGGTTAATGTTTTAGTAATTAAACTATTTTTCTGTTGCACAGTTTTTGTGATTAACAAACATGACCTTGACATGAATATTTTAGGAAATGTAAAATTAAAATGTTTCTATAATATTTTTATCAGGATGATATAAGTTGGGTCACCTTAAAATATTTTTTAAGACAACTGGCCCTCCTATGGGACTGCCGCAAGTTCATGGCTATGTTGAAAGTTCTTGTACAAGCTGATTATCAATCCTGGCCGAAGTTTACAAAGGATTCTCAGACTTAAGTCAAGAATTTACTCAAAATTGTTTGCCTTATAACTAGAATATAACACTTTATAAAACTTTTGTTGTTTTGATGTACCAAATAACACTTTATCAAACTTTTGTTGTTTTGATGTATCAATTACCCTAATAAGAAACTTTATGCAAAGTTTTGTGTTTCTGGATAAAGGATATTTCTAAACATTGATTGAAAGTTGGATAAATTCTCAACTGAAGTCTTAGAATGCTTTGTGAACTTGGGATCTGGTTGTTTACATCAAAACAACAACAGTTATGTTTGTCTTTTTTTTTCAATTTGTCGAAATTTACACATATAGTGTATGTTCAATGGATGTTATGTAGCTTTTGTAAAATCAATGTAACAGTGAACCAGTCCACAATATTAATATGTCTTGATCTCATTCACACATGGTAACAAATTCAGTACACCTAAACTACATTGCCAACCTGAAATAATTGGAATAAATAAAGCATGAACTTATTTTAATATACATTTGTTTTAGGCTGTGATGAGAGACCTTATAAAAAGATACATCATGCAGAAACAGCGAAATCCCCAGAAGGGTGAAGGTGTCACTGAAGATGATATTAATGAACTCAAGCAAGATGTATCATCTTTCCGTTACGAACTTCTGGAAATATTACGCAATAATGGCATGAAAACACCAAATCCTAATCAGCCTAAACCTACAAGTAAGAAGATGCGTTATTGGAAATCGCTAGGCAACAGTAGAAATTTCAGTTTTGATTCTTTAAACAGTTCTGATTTGGAGCCGTAATTTTTAGTTTGGTATCTGTGATATATGTGTTTTTGTAGAAATATGTTTTTGTTGGGTTTTTTCACTCCTGTGCACTAGATAATAACTGACACTTGTTTTATTCGTAGTTGATCTGGATTCATTTTTCATCATTCTTTCCTTTCTTCTTATTGGGATTTCACAGAGGCTAAAACAGATATGTATCATACATGTATGTCGTGGGGACTAAGACAATCTTCTATCATATGGGTATGTGATAGAGGCTAAAACAGACACCTATCATACATGCATGTCATGGAGGCTAAAAATACATCTAGCATACATTTATGTCATGGACGCTAAAATGGCCAGCTATCATACATGGCATTTTCAATTATATAGTGAGAAAAGTAGAGATATGTTATAAATTCTTGGAAGCCATATTTTAGCCTAACCATGAGAGTCGATACATTTACAAAGGCCAATTTGGAGATATTTATTTTAAAAAATTGCATCTCTGTAAATCTGTTCTTGAAACAGTTTAATGGTGAACTTCAAAACAGATTTATTTAGCATCCTTCATTTAATCAAAACAATGTATAGCTCATTTTTCAAATTTATTTAAGCACTGATCCTAGTAGCTCATTTTTTTTTGATTTACTTAAAATCTGTAGTTATTTATTTAGATATTGTAGATTACTCAATTACATTCGTAGCTCACATTTATTCATTTATTGTTGTACTAGTTGTAGTTCTTTACTATTATTTTCATCAGTTCCTTTTTTTGATATATTTTAATGGATTTTTTCATATTGGATTTTTTGTTGTTTGTGTGTACTGTGTAAACATTTAAGTATTTAAATCATGTAGCAGGAGTTCTCAATCCCCTTGCATAGTAAATGTTCAAAAGTAAAGTAACATCAACTATCTAGCAAACACATACGATATATAGTAAATCTGATTGCTATTTCAAAGGAAAAGGTGACTCATTTTTTTATGGTCAAACTATAGACTTTACTTTAATACTCAGAATCCTAAATGGTCCACCCATGATATTGCCCATGTTGAGAAACCCTATCCTGTAATATTAATGATATCTTTCTACCGGTTCTTGTTATAGATCTCAATTATGTATTTTAACCTGTTTGTTAGAAGAACTTGTGATATTACACTTACATTGTATTTAGATGTTTTTTTAAAATCTTGTATTTGTTTGTATATATGCTCATTGCTTTGCTCTCTTTTTTGTTAATCTTCATGTTTCAATGGGCTCCATTGGCAGTAGCCATTTACTCAATAGTGCCAAGAAGGATTTTCATAATTTCATGGTTTATGCCAGGGTCCTTTTTGCTAATTTTACACACAAATTTGTATCAGTACAGCCTTTGCATGTTTTTAAGAGATTTGCATCGTGAATTTTTTCTTATGAATGGTGATTCCAAAGAAGTGGTTTTGATGTTTTAAAAATCACATCTAGGACAATGTAGTCATGTGATCTCACTGCTCCACCATGCACCTCTCTCCCTCCCCCCTCAAAATCGAAAATTGTATCTTTATGGGTTCCATGGAGATCCGGGGTGGGATAGACCACATCAGGAGACACATAGGTAAACTGTAACTGAATTAACCTATATTATTAAACTTTTGTTTGTTCTCTACTGCTATATAAATGTCTCCCATAATTCATTGCACCCTCACTAATCAGACTATTTCATTAATCTCTCATATCAAACAGAGCACAGTTTAATTAAAAATCAATTTATATCTCTGCTGTCATCAAGCCTATTACACCTTGAACTTTAAAAAAATGCAACGAAATAGGATCTGAGTTTTGGTGCATCTTTGTTGGAGTCTTCTATATATTTAATGCATATCACCTGACATTATTTATATAAATAATGTAATTTTTCCCAGATATCACTTAAACGACTAGGTACCAAAGATATATAAATTGGTTGTTTATTCATTTATATATATCATTTTGAACTTAAAATATTTTGAATGACCGATTCAGGTTTTTTGAAGATGTGTCCAGTCCTTTTAGCATGCCCTTTGATCCTATGTGTAACTGTTACTTTAAGTATTTGTATTACTCAGTAGTTATTTGGATAAGTATCTATTTATTCTAAGTATTTATAACAAAGAATCTGTTTGTACATATATATGTATATATTTGTATTTAAGTAGATAACGTAATTAGCCTACTTCTATGTTTACAGTAGACTTTTTAGTATAAAATTTAATATAACAACATTGTTATGGTATATTATATGCTATTTCCTTTTTTTATTCAACCCATTTTTAACCTTGTCTTTCAAAAGCCAAAATTAATCTTGGCAGTTAAAATTTTGACTTTCTGTATCAATTGTTTATCTCTTGACACATTAGATGACATTAGGCAATTTTTTTTTATTAAGATAAGATTGACTTGACAAACTTTCTTTTTAAAGATTTTGTTGTCAATTGATCAGTAAAGATTTCACTAGAGAAAGTTACTAACCTATAATAAGTAATGATTACTCTGTTAAAATATTTCCTAAAATACATGACATTATTTCCTAATTACAATGTTACATGAAGTTTTTCCTAATTATATGATATGATATTTTCTAATTATAATACATGACGTTTTTTCCTAATTACAAGAAGTTTTTTCCTAATTACAAGAAATTTTTTCCTAATTATAAGAAGTTTTTTCCTAAGAAGTTTTTTCCTAAGAAGTTTTTTCCTAATTACTTGAAGTGTTTTCATAATTACAAGATAATATTTCCTAACTAATTGGTATCATTTTAGTTGTTTGAATGGTATTATATATCTCAGTCACATGGTATAATTTCTCAAGTTAAATGGTATTATATATCTCAGCCTAATTTCTCAGTTACTTGGTATAATTTCTTTGTAACAAGGTATAATTGCTCAGTTACCCAATATTACTTCCCGGTATTACTTTATTTCTCAGTTACATGGCGTCATTTTCTAATTAGTGCACTAATCATTGGTATCATTTAATAATTATATGGTATCATTTCCTAATTGCATGATATTGTTTTCTAATTTTGCAGTTTTATTTCTGAATTGTAAAATGGCATTTTTTCTAATTATAACATGGTAATAAATTATCTAAGTATAAAATGGCATTAGCTAAAATACTAGCAATTTTGAACTATCTTATAGATATTTTTGAAACATGTTTTTGTATACTTCGTGTCAAAATTTTATAATAAGAATTATATAGCTATTTATTTATATTCTTCACATGTATTACTGAAAGTTGCATTAATTAAACACCAGTTAACATGTCCATATAGATGAACCCTGATCATATTTGAACCCTGTGTTTGGTCCACCCATTCCCATGCTCATCAAGGGGGGTTGGGATGGCCTAGTGGTCTAGAGTGCTGTGCTTCGACCTCTAGCTGGCCGGTTACCTCTGGCTTGCGGCTGTGGATTCGAGCCCTGGTGTGAGCGTATGTGCCATGGAGATAGGGGCGCCTTCTCAACCTCATGGATTTCCTCCGGGCACTCCGGTTTCCTCCTGCTAAAGACCCCTACGCGCAAGCAAATTATTGAAATAAAATTAAACTATATGTTAGTCCCAAAATGACCTAGTTTGTGTCGAGTGGACGTTAAACCCTATTTCTCTCTCTCTCTCCCATGCTCATCAAACTTACATGCAGGTTTTTGATAGAAGTTTGCATTTAGAAAACAATGTAAGTTTATTGGACAAACAGAATAAGGGAATAATGTTCCTTTTAATAGTTCAAAAAGTTAGTAATTGTTTTTAGAATTTTTTTTACCTATTCTTACTCATTATAGCAGATAGTGGAGTATATACGGGTTGTTTGATTTGATATCGACCGATTTTTCATGTGATTGAATATATGATTTAATATCAACTGATTTATCATGGGATTTGATATTGTCTGATTTATCACGTGATTTGATATTGACTGATTTCATGTGACAATATTGACTGATTTATTATGTGATTTTCTATCAACTGACATCATGTGATTTCCTATCAACTGATTTATCATGTGATAAAAACGTCTAATTTCTAATTTCTTAACTAAAATGATTTGGTAGGCAAACAAGGCAGTGTCACTAGTTCCCAGAGGATTATGGGTCCCAAAGATACTGAAAATGTGAAAAAATAAGTTAAAAATAAGATAAGATTTAATTAATTTAAAAAGGACTTCATAAAAAGATTTCTGTTTTAAGATTATTCTTTAATTTGTTCCATAAAAATTGTGGTATGGATGCAAATGTATATTGAGAACACCAAAGATAGTTGTGGTTTAATTGTGATAAGATAGAATAGAATACCAAAAATTAACCTGGGCCCTGTTTCTCAAAATTTTAACTAAAGATAAAATCCAAATTTTATAGATACTTCAAGTTCAAGATAATATGAGATTTAATTGAACAGGATTGTATTTGTATAGACATTGCATAGGGATATGGAAATCATGAACCCATCATAGCATTAAGCATTTAAAAAGCTTTAATTTCATGGGAGTTAAATGATAAAAAGGTGCTAAAACTCCCATTGGTTTATTTCTTCAATCTTTTTAGCATTATTCAATTTTATAAAGTAAATTATTTGTATAATATTTGAATTATTAAAAATGTTATTTTAAATATTTATATATGTATCTAGGATATTTGTTTTTGTCAAGTAGTGAAGTGATTTTTGTGTTCATTTGGGTGAACTGGCTAACATGCATTTGGGCAAGACCTTGTGGGCTGGGACCACTGGTTAAAACTGGACCACTGGGCTGGCTAAAAAATACTGTAGAAGATATGGCCAGTCTCTGTTGACGTTTGTTTATATGATGTAAATAGATCTTTATATATACTGTAGTAATTCTGTATACCATATTAAACCTAGAATCTTTGAACAAGATGTATAATTCAAGATCTCTGGACAAATAGCCCTTTTGTATCATACTAACACTTAAAGGTGAATAGGGCTAAGTTTGTACCTGAATGGAGTTATTGTCTAAACTAAGGGTAAAACGTATGATAACCAGGCAATTAACCTGTGAGACTCAGAGTTAGATGTCTGAAGTAACAAGGGTGAGAAAATCAGTGTGTAGGTGCTTTGCTTTTTCTCAAAGCCATTTATCATGAATCACAAAGTTTTCTGAAAGATTAACCTTAATGTTATGTAGAACTGACCAATGATTTTTATTGGCGATCATAAAAGAGTTAGAGTGATGTTTGCTCCTGATGATAATTTCTACACCTTTCAATTATTTTCTCACTTTTGTTACTTATTCCATAATATGGAGGTCTTGTACACCTAGTATCTGCTTCAGTTCTAGTTGTAATACCCATGTGTGTAAATTTTTTACCTCATTCACTTCCTAACGTATGTGTAGATGTTACTCTTCCTATACCGGTATTGTAAATACAGGCTGTCTGCCATTTAACCTTAGATGGAAGCAGATATATATGTGGGTCTATCTTAATGTACATAGTTTGATTGTTAAAGAAGTTGTTGATGAGGGGTGCTCAAGGAACCTCGAATATCTTCTTAAAATGTAAATATGAATGTTAATTCTGATAGTATTTGATTCATTTTCCTATAATTTATATTAATTGTATAATTTTGAAAATATGTGCTCTTAACAGAAGTCTTTCCATTAATGTTCTAGAAGAGAGAATAGAAAAACGTAGCTTTATTCAGAACAAATGACTTTATTCAGAACGTATGGCTTTATTCAGAATAAACGGCTTCATTCAGAACAAAATTAATGGCTTTATTCAGAATGAGTGACTTTATTCAGAACAAATATCTAATATTAATTATATGGAAAGAATAAAAACAGACTTTGTTTGATCTGTAATTTCATATTTTGTTATTTAAAGCAGGGCTTTCACCTCAAAATTTTGCCATTTGGTCAATTTTTTATGTATTTCGTTTACTTCAGATTGGCAAAGAATATGACTATTGTTAGCATTATCTCATTTATGATATTTTTAAGTATTTTAGACATAAGACCATTAAAGTTAAATTCTTTGAAATTCTCATTTTAGTGCATGTCTAATTGACTGATACCCAGTCAGGACTGCCAAATTGTATGCTCTTCTTTTGACATAATTACACCTGTAGTATTAAATTAATATATTAATTTAAGGCAAATGGTTAAGTTGTTGACATAATTACACATTTTGTGAATTAGTATTCAATTGATTTTAAAAAAAATAGTTATTTTGCTTGAACACCTCTGTCCAGATTTTAAAAAAAAGTTATAAAGTGTTTTTGTATGGTGTAATTTTGTTGTTTCATTTTTAATTGACATTAAAATGATATAAAAGTCTAGTTTCAATCTGTTTATTATTAGTAAAACTGTCATCAAACTAATCTGATGTACAATCCTTTATTTGGCTGATTTAATATTTCTAGAGTGGGGCAATAACTTTGGTTGTAGTCATGAAGCTCAGATTAAGCAATGTGGTATACAATTTGCATTAAGCACCTGTTTGTCTTTGGAACATTTTATTTGAAAAAAACCCAGAATTCCATATATCACATTGTAAAATGAGAAAAAAATTCGTGCAACCAATCATGAATTTCATAAAAGGAAAAATAGTCATTACTCACTCCTTGAAAAGTTTTAATCAGATTAAATTGACCAATCCTACCATTAGCTATATTATTGTTGGTAGATTTCAGGGCGCCATCAATTTCTGTCTTAGAATGTCAGCCAGCTATGGAAAAATGATCATTACCCTTCTAATTTTAATAATTATATACTTACATATTTATTGTAAAACATACCTATATGCACAAGCTCTTCAATTTATGTACAACTTGGTCCTAATGAATTTATGACAGGTGCGCAGAGGTTAAAAAGAGAATATGTTATCACACTTGAAGAATACCCGCTTTACAGATGTTTATGCAGGTCAAGCAAGGTACGATGCTGTTAGCTAGCAGCCACTGAATTGGGCTATACCACTTCGTCACAACCATGAGAGATGCCAAAAAGTCTTAGAGTTGAAAATAAAGTTACTGTTAATATTATTATATCAATAAATACATAGTGTAAAATGTAATATATAATTTAGAAGTATAAATGATAGAAAGAAACCTATTTGTACTATTGGTGTACGAAAAATCTTATTTATATCTTGATCGATATATTCTGATTATGAATGTTTATCTTTCTCCCGGCACTGACTATTTTGTTATTTTATATATTCTATGGCGTTCATCCATATGGTATGTTCTAGCACGTTTTTTGACCAGTTTTCCTTGGAACCGATCACATGGCTTGTTTATGGACGTGTTTAACTTTATGGTATCATCTTCCTGTTTTTATTAAGGTTAGAAGTTCTGTGGGAACTGCTTTGGGTTTTGGTATCACATCATTAGCATCTTCGGGTTATAGATATCTTTTATTTTTTCTATATGGTATATGTTATTACTTTATCTCTTAGGCATCTTTATTACTTTGGTTACCACAGGCTGTGAATGCAATGTTGCTGGAGCTTAGCTTAACCAAGATTAGAAACGGTCGTGGTGGGTACAAGAACTTGTGGATTCATCACTGGATTGCAATAGTCTGAAATTCGAATATTCCATTTCTTACAATGTAACTGTAAATACATTTTTAGAGGTGGTTATAATGAGATACCAAAACTCCTGTGTGAATATTCAAAGCTTGATGTTGTGATTCCAATCAATAAGTCCTTAAATGTTGCAATATTGTAGGTGTTATTAGATGTTCACATTTTTATAATCACAATTTTATATTATATAAATATTGTAATGATTAGATAATGCTGCATGTTCTTTTTATTGCACATTGCTTATATTGCTAGTAGATTGTAGTATTTTCTAGTAGATGATCTCGTATCTTGAAGAATCTTGGATTCCTCCTGGTCCTTGTCAACCCCAGAAAGGTATTTATTGAAGGTTTGAGGTTCCGATGTTCAGAAATTTCTTAAATTTTATTTTTCAGATCGAAGGCGGTTGTCCAAAAAAAGATCGGCAATGACTTTGGATAGGATGAAACGTTCTCTGTCCATGGAACCTCTTGTCGAACTAGCAGGTGAGGCAAAACCAAAGTCTTGGAAAACAGAATCTTTAAAAGAAGAGAAGAGAGCTAAACCAGATACGTTCTCAATTAAAGCAACTGTAAATCACATGCACGCAAGGTCGCTGAGTGAAATTTCCAGCACTGCAAATATTCCGGCAACGATTCCGGAAGAAATAGAACGAATACGGCGCGAATCCTTACAGTTAGCTAAGGAAAATGGTGACATTATCAGCTTGGTAGTCAAAAATGAACCCGACCCAGTTATCGATAAAACTATGCCTCAAAAGAAAGACGAAGGACTGGGTGAATCTTTCGACGGAATGCCAGAACTAGTGGAGAGTACTGGCACATCGCGCACAGAACGAAACTCCGAGGACGTGAAATCCTCAGCTGAAGCATCGATATCCGCACAAGTAGCAGAACATATACAAGAATGTAAACGCGTTACGTTCATGTAAATTCCAAGATTGGGCTCTGGATAGGCCAAATTATACGGTTTTTTAGCAAACTGCGTGTATTATATAGTGCTAAATTAACAAGAAAACACCGATTTTCATTTAATACCTGACCTAAAAATGTGATTGAAATGGAATATATTACAAAATGTTTTAGTAGATAAAGTAAATAGTTTACAGTACAATTGAAAGTGTTCGAAGCTTTAGGCTACAACGTTTTATCTTCTTAACATAACAGATGATCTGGACATTTTATCTGGTTCTGTTGACGAAATAACAAAGTTCTCAGTTGTTTCATATGGTCATCGCCTCCTTTTCTGGTCACAATTACTGGACTATAGTCACTAAGCATGGGTGCGCTTGAAACTATTTTTCATATAGATGCGTTCAATTCGTGTAGTTAGTGAAATAAACTTGAAGTGTCGGGTACCAGATCTTTCTACAATTTGTTGCTCAATAGTGTGTGTTGTATACCGAGTGCTTAGAAACGTAACTCGAACCTTTTGAAATGTCAATTGCAATTCGGCATTTGTTATCCTAGATAATGCCTTGTACGGAAACGAATGTGTTATGGATATCCGACTTGGTGCCAGTCTTGAATATAAACAGAGCATATACATATTAATGCACTATAAAAAGTGTTTAGTGTTAACTAGTGCAGTCAAAGGGTTAAAGTTAAACCCTCTTCAGAAGGATGTGTAGTTTAATGACTTTGGAAACCTTAATTTAAAGAACAGGCCAAAGTTGGTATCATGGGATGTATAAATATTACTATATTTTTGTTCTGTCTGTTATTTAAGTGGTTTTGATGTTAACAGCGTTACATGTATCCTTATGCTTCTTTTCGATTGGTTCTCATTATTTTGGAACTTAGGTGTGATTCGTTTAAACCTGTACATAAACTTTTAAAGTGACCTTTCCACGAAATTTAATGTTTATTCTTTTCTTAGCTGTCAAATCCTAATTTACTATAGCTTTACTTTTAGCATTTTTTATACGCCTACATTTTCATGTGGACGTATATTGTCGTCACCCCTGTCCGTCCGTCCACAATTTGTTTGCGGACTCTCTACAGGTCACAATTCTTATCCGATTTTGACGAAACTTGAAATATAGGTTTATCCCCATAAGATCTTGGCTGCTTTCGATATTGGCATGTATCGGATCGAAACTTCATGGATTATGGCCCCTGATTGTACGAAAAATCACGTTTTCAGCTTGTGGACCCTATAGAGGTCACAATTTTGAACCGATTTCGATAAAACTGGACATGTATGTTAATAACCCAAAGATCTTGGTTCCTTTCGATATTTCCGCTCATGGGATCGTAACTTCCTGACTTTTGGCCCTTGATTGTCCGAAAAATCGCCCTTTTTAGCTTGTGGTCCCTCTGGAGGTCAAAATTATTATCGGATTTAAAAAACCGTTTGATTATATCACCGTTACATGGTGATGAAGGCAGAGTTCGAATTTCGTGAAAATCGGACGAAAATTGACGGACAAAATGGCCGCCGTTTGTACGCGAATAGTGTGAAAATATGTTATATCAAGGTTGTGATATCAAGGTTGTGGACTCTCTACAGGTCACAATTCTTATCTGATTTTGACAAAACTTGAAATATAGGTTTATCCCCATAAGATCTCGGCTACTTTCGATATTGGAATGTATCGGATCGAAACTTCATGGATTATGGCCCCTGATTGTAAGAAAAATCATGTTTTTAGCTTGTGGATCCTATAGAGGTCACAATTTTGAACCGATTTTGATGAAACTTGACATGTATGTTAATAACCCAAAGATATTGGTTCCTTTCGATATTTTTACCCGTCGGATCGTAACTTCCTGAATTATGGCCCCTGATTGTCCGATAAATCGCCCTGTTTAGCTTGTGGTCCCCCTGGATGTCAAAATTATTATCCGATTTAAAAAAAAAACGTTTGATTACACTATAAACCGCAGATTGCCTCGTTCGGCATTTCTGTCCAAACGAGGTAAAACAAATGCCTCGTTGTCTGGAGTTCCAAAACGAGGTTTTTTAAATTACCCTGTTTTTGAAACGAGGTATTTTGTTCAGAACGAGGCTTGGTAAAAATGCCTCGTTTACTAAACGTGTTTTTTTCAAGATAGTTATTAGCAGTATTTCCTATCAGCGAATTTGTAAAAATTAAAATTTATGTTATTTAAAACGAAAATAAAACCAGTCCAAACTATGATATTATAATCAGAGAAATAGACAAGACAAGAATACACGTCATAGATGTAGGTGTAAAGCAACATCAGCTACCTTGATTGATTTATTGGCCCAATCAGTTATAGGTGTTAAGAAATAACTGCGGTGTTGTGACAATTTATTGGGGTCAATAAATTAATCAGGGTAGTTATGTGTCTGCAATAAACTGATATCGCAGACAACAAATTAGTGTTTATTTGGTCTAAATACAACAAATAATCCATTCTTATTAATCAAAAAAGCATATAATTTCATTTCTTATTTCCAATACGCCAGTTTATTATTTATATTTATTGTAAAAAAATAACTTGACTATAGCATTGACTGTTTCTGTTGAAACCCCATAACATTGCACCAAATATTATTGGAGCAAAATTACATAAACGCACAGCGATGAATTTGTTGGCTTATACCCATTGTCAATTAAATGGGAAATAAAGCACAGTTGTTTCTTAACACCTATAGTCAAGTAATTTTTTTACAATAAATATAAATAATAAACTGGCGTATTGGAAATAAGAAATGAAATAACTATCTTGAAAAAACCACGTTTAGTAAACGAGGCATTTTTACCAAGCCTCGTTCTGGACAAAATACCTCGTTCCAAAAACAGGATAATTTAAAAAAACCTCGTTTTGGAACTCCAGACAACGAGGCATTTTTTTACCTCGTTTGGACAAAAATGCCGAACGAGGCATTCTGCGGTTTTCATGGTAATGAAGGTTGAGTTCGAATTTCGTGAAAATCGGACGAAAATTGACAGACAAAATGGCCGCCGTTTGTATGCGAATACACTCGGCTAATCTCGACAGATTCCGTAAACTACGTCAACTACATCTAGTCTCGGATGTATGACAGTAAGTGATATGTACCTACGCCCATACATTTGCGATGCGGCTACCGGTTTACTTTAACAGGAAAACTTGACGCTATTACACAAATTGGGAACCTATTCGGCTAGAGACCTATTCGACCGATCGAGCTGCAACCTGTTCGTTGGAAACCTATTTAGAGTAAAGACAACAGTCTCTATTTATCAACCAATAAAATCCAACGTTATGTCTATCAAATGAAAGTAGAATATATTATTTTTTATCCATTCCTTCAGCTCAGAATAGACGTGTAATTTCGTCATTATCTTACAGCTGGGTCGGTCGAATAGGTCGCTAGCCAAATAGGTTGCCAACTTGTGTTTGGAATGGGCGCAGCCATGTTTCATCCGGGACCTTTAAAGTAGTTCCAATATGGCGGAATTCGTCATACAGCCGAGTTTAGATTCCCGAAATCTTACGAGGTTTGCCGAGTGTATGCGAATAGTGTGAAAATATATTATATCAAGGTTGTGGACTCTCTACAGGTCACAATTCTTATCCAATTTTGACAAAACTTGAAATATAGGTTAATACCCATAAGATCTCGGCTGCTTTTGATATTGGAATGTATCGTATCGAAACTTCACGGAGACCCTTGATTGTACGAAAAATCATGTTTTTAGCTTTTGAACCGATTTTGATTAAACTTGACATGTGTGTTGATAATCCAAAGATCTTGGTTCCTCTGGATATTTGCGTGCATCGGATCAGAACTTCCTGAATTATGGCCCCTGATTGTCCGAAAAATCACCCTTCTTAGCTTGTGGTCCCTCTGGACATCAAAATTATTATCCGATTTAAAAAATGTTTGATTATATCACCGTTACATGGTAATTTAGCATGAGGCAGAACTTAATAAAAACCAAACAAATTCTAATGATTTTCTGATAATAACTTAATATGCGACAACTCTTGTTGACTGCCCGGACGATTTAGCTGCTGTGTGGGCGTATGTTTCTTTGCCTGGCAACATATTTTATAATTTATACGCCCACTTTGAAATGCCGTCGTATATTTTCATCGCCCCCGTCCGTCGAAGAGGCCCTTTTATTTTCACCGATGTCCGATAATTACTGCGTATTTAAGGTCACCAGACGAAGAATCCTATTGATTTCCAACGATTTTCGACAATTACTGCCAGTGTTATGGCCCTTGATTACCGTGAAAAATCTTGTGGACGATTTAAAGGCTAAAGTTAATATCCGAATGATTTAAATTTATACACAGTGTTTAAGGCCATGAGACGAAGAAACATATTGATTTTCACCGATTTCCGATAATTAGTGCTAGAGTTACATGTATTGCCTCTGTTCACGTTGAAAAATCTTGTGGTCGTTCGAGGCTAAAGTTAATATCAGATTGACTTTAAATTTATACACTTTGAAAAACCTTGTGGTAAGCTCTAGAGGTCATAGTTATCATCTGATTGACTTTATATTTATACACAATGTTTACGTCTATATAAAGTTGTTTCGATTGGCTGTAGATTGTTACACAGAGTATAATTATAAAGTGTCTTTAGACCTTATTGATTTTCAATGATTTTGATAACTTGAAAGCTGAATCCATCATGTATACTAAACGTTACCATGGGCCAAACAAATTCTGGTGATTTTCTGATAATTAATCAGTTGTTACTCTTAATTAGATTTTGGTGTTATACATGTATAAACTTTTCATATGCGACAGCTCTTGTTTTATTGCCAGGGCGAATTAGCTGCTGTGGGGCATGTTTCGTAGTAGTCTGGCAACCTATCTTTTCTCGAATTCTTAGTGCCAAATTAGACGTTAGTTTCACAGGCACTTGAAGGGATTAAAATAAATTAAAATAAAACTTCTTACGTACTGCTTGATTATAATACAAGAATACAACGTAATTCAGACGCCATCATTGTTATGACTGATTTACCATGTGTCGTCTGATATCACCTCACAATATTCACTAGTTCTAACACTTCATGTCATTTTTATTGCCAACGAGACTTTATTTGATCATTATTCACATTCAGATGTAATTAAATTGGTCCTTTACTTCTATCACGTGATAGAGCCTACGAAGCGAGGCCGCTGTTGAGTGAGACTTGATCACCCAAGTTCCTATGCACATATCGAGTAATGATACAAAGGGACTGGGTGATACAGACTTCTTTTGACCTCATTTCGGGTTACTTCCGGGCTCGCAAAGTTGAATATCGATAAATGATAGCTTTTTAAGTTTGATTTGTTATTAATAACGCTGTAAAAGGACCAATTTAATTACATCTGAATGTGAATAATGATCAAATAAAGTCTCGTTGGCAATAAAAATGACATGAAGTGTTAGAACTAGTGAGTATTGTGAGGTGATATCAGACGACACATGGTAAATCAGTCATAACAAAGATGGCGTCTGAATTACATGGTATTCTTGTATTATAGTCAAGCAGTAGTAAGAAGTTTTATTTTAATTTATTTTAATCCCTTCAAGTGCCTGTGGTTAGTTTCTGTGTATTATCTAGTGTTTCCTTATGAACCTTTGTACCTTGTGCTCGGCATAGTACCCCAATCTGTGATGGTTTTGTTTAAATACGAATATATTATTACGCGTATTATCTAATCTGATTTATTTCATATTCACATAAGTGTACATTAAGCATTGGTCAAGCTGTTGAACAATTGGACCTACAACATTGGACTCGATTTTATGACCGCTTTGATGAATCTTACAGAATGATCACCCTGGGAAGTAGTTTGCATCTGAGAGTGGGGCGGGGGCGCAATGATCGCGGAGAGGAAAATATAGACCCAGTATTTGTAAAAATCGCAAAGAGAGCTGCTTGGAGTTTGATTCTAAGGGGATTGGGTGGGGTTGGCGGGGGTCGAAACGTGTGCGTGGAAATCATGCGGCATCATGGAGTAAAATGGTTTTGATTTCCAGCTCCTACTGCTTAAGACCCCATATTATGTGCAAGCTAATTATTGAAAAATAATTGAACCATATGTTGGACCCGAATGACCAAGTTTGCTTCAAATGGACGTTACCCCCCTCCACACACACACGCACTCTCTCTCTTTCTCTTGACATAGTGGGGACTTAGCAAAAAACAGTGTCTAGACCTTTGAATAGGACGAAAAATCGAGGTTCTTTGTACACTTTGGTGTGCATGTAAAAGAGTCCCGATAACACACTGCAGCATGCCCGTCTTTTTCCCGGTTGGTACTGAAACGTAGAACATTAAACCCCATTTCATTTCTGTCATCAGATCAGTATATAACACACTAATTAAAACATTATAATGGTGTGGGATTGTGCATGCAGTCATAGAAATTTAAAATTTATGTATTAAAATCAGATTTGTTATTGTAGATTGATTTATTTGGCTAGATATTCTCCCGAATTTCTTGCATAAATACCATTATTGTTATTGTTGATGAAATAAAATAGTGAAAACAAATTGTAGTCGTTGTCTTATACTTACTCCCTAGAACCTCGAGTCGAGGCTCGAGCATCGAACAAAACACGACGTAAGTATTTTGTCCTCTAATTCAAGCCTACAATGCCACCACCCTTCCCCCCGGAACCATAACTGATGGCTCTTCTGGTAAATTTCGTAAGAAATATTTGTTTGCTATATCACTTTCGTTTGAAGCCGACATTAAACCCCACTAACGAGGGAACAAATGAAGGAACGAACGAAGTATTCTGCCTACAGTATATAGATGGACAGTTCTATACTATTCTAAAATGTATGTCTAAAGCGATATTGATATAAGGGAGGTAACTCTGACCATCCCCGATTACACTCTGGTAACGACACTTGATGTAAAATAAATAACAGATCACAGCGAGATTAAATAGCTGACGTATTTTAAGAAAAAGTCTGTGTCTTTAGGTTTGAACATTACACAATTAAATATCCCAAAGTAATACGGATATTTAAGCAACATCGAAGAGTCGGGGTGGGGGTGGATGGTCGAATGGGTAGCACGTGCGTGCTGTATCATAAAGCCTATCATTAAGTCGACTGGCATGGTTTCAAATCCCCTGTTGTACGTAACAAGGGGTAGGGTTTTCCCCTGGTCCTACGGATTACCCCCACTGCTAAAGACCCCTACGCACAAGCGAATTATTGAAATAAAATTAAACCATATGTTGGTTCCGGAATGGCCTAGTTTGTGTCGAGTGTACGTTGAACCCCATTTCTGCCTTTCTCTCTCTCTCTCTCTCTCTCTCGAACAGTCGGTACTCCCCAACCCCAAATTTTGACTATATAATATAATAGTTGAATTGAGCATAAAGTTAGATAATTGGCACTTCTCAATTTCAAATTATATAAAAATATCTGCAGAGGTAAAGGTGATTGTGTCGTATCTTTTTATTCAATCTTGAATGGAACCAAAATTTTGTTAGTTCCAAATTCCAGGGGGTGATACCGAATGGTTAGCTCCTGTGCGCTGTATCATTAATTCTGTCATATAATTAACTTGCGTGGTTTCGAAATCCCGACTGTACGTGACAGGGAGTAGGGCGCCTGTAAAACCTCGTGGGTTTTCTCTGGGTTACCCCCACTGTTAAAGACTCTTACGCGCAAGCGCATTATTGAAATAAAATTGAACCATATGTTAGTCCCGAAATGACCTAGTGAGCGTTGACATTTTACCCCATTTCTCTCTCTCTTAATCTGTGGAACAGTTCAATGCTGATAAGTGGGAGTCCGGGTTTTGGGGGTAATAAAATTTGTAGTCTAGTTGACTAATTTCATACGTCCGAGTTTTCTCAAAACCATCACTGAACATTCCATATGAAAATTCCATACTTCTTAGTTATTCTGAGGACGAATATAAAAAATAAGATAGGTTCCAGGTAACCGTCCATTTGGTAGCCGTTACAATTATATGGTAAGATATAATAACATCTATACCTAACTGAATGAGATTCTTTACATCATTTCATAATATCTCTGATATTTTACAATATTATCTACGTTGGGCCCCCGATAGAACTGCACCATTCGAGTATATCTTGCGTATTGGTTAAACCGGACTGTACTTATTCTAAGAACCTCACGGATCGCTGATTTGGAATTGGCCTGTCAATGAAAGGCCTTTAGTCCTATGACAAAAACGTGTTCCGTGTTTAACTCTGGGAGCCTGTTAGAAATCGAAATAAGAGGAGATCGCAGAGCCGGTATCCGGACAAAACACCCTTTATACAACCGTGGTCGATGTATACCAATCTTAATTTACCGGGTTGATACAGACAGGTAAGACATTACAACCATTTTAGTTCATTTCAATTATTACTAGTTCGATTCGGGTTTTATCGCAATTTACTGGCATTTCAATTCCTCTTTTTGACGTTTAAAACTAGATTTATTATTGTTTTGTTTTGGTAAGTAAAAATTTTGTCATTCTTAACGCAAAGTCAACAAATAGTTTAGTCTGTGGGTAAAGTGACATGACACGTTTTGTTTACTGTTGAATTGGTATTGTTTTTGGTGAGCGAGGAATATAACCCACACATCGTGGTCTGAACATCTTTACACTTTCTTATTTAATCGCCTTAAATAACTGTTTATGTCTCAAGCTCATTTCTACCACAATGTGTTTCTAATTTGTCGAATAAAACTATAATATAGCATCACTTCAATTGCAAATATTTTAATATGTTAACTAGATTCAGAAAGTTTGAAATAGAGAAATAAATGCAATGGCGATTGCCATCTTATTTTGTATACCGATAGGGCAAATGAAGACGGGCTTGCAATGTGCTTTGATCCCGCCAACGGTGCTGCGTTGTAGTGTTTCACAAAGAAAACTTATCATTTTCTTATAAAACTGATTATCCGATGATTGTCTAGTAATTTAGAAGGCATATCACCTTAACTTCGATGTTCATCAGTAGAATAAATTATGCTTCAGGAGCGGCTGACATTGTAAGTCAGAAATCGATGAATTTGTATTAGATTAATTGCACATATATAACCACCTATGCGGGTCTACGAAACAAAACAAAATCCCAGCCAGGCTGTTATGTTCATATGTATTTGAAAACACGTATCTGTAACAATATACAGTAAATACAGTTCAACTAATCCTAAACTATCACACCAACTACCTTGTTACATTCGACAAAAACACGTCACATATTTCTAACGATCAACTCCAGAAAGGCACGACAACGTACCGTAACTCTCAAAATAAACTCCTTGACGAGGCATCCTGTGGTTGGCCCACAAGATCATATTAGTTTCGCTACGTATCGCCTTTTAACTTTAGTTTTCGTTGTAGGTTAAAGGTTGTAGATGTCTCAAGGATTTGCCACCATGCAAGGGTTAACTATTTTAATATCAGGTAAAATTTGATTCTAATTGATATCTTTAGTAAGGTTTTTTTTTCACTAAAATTTCCTTCAGTTTAAATATCATATATTACTGTTTATTGAACTAATATAAACATTGTCGCCATTATCTACTGTGTGAACATATTATCATGCCACTGGCAATTGTTAAGGTATTCCTCTCACAAAAAAAATAAAAATAAAAAAATAAGCATGAATTTGAAATTACGTAAAGGACAAGTTTATTTGCTACCTTCCGCTCTTATTGGAATATCTATAATTCGTAAATTATAATATCATTTCCCAACGACACTGTGGGGCAGAATGATAGGGATGGAAAAGGAAAGCTTGCAGTTGTTTGGACTGTACGATAACCCGAATATACCATTGGTAGTATGTAAAAAATCCCCGAATTAAAAGTAGACAGCAGCCCTAATATTCCCCAAACACACGATGGGGTAGGTTTAAGGTGTGTGCTCTAAATCATTCGGTCTAGCATGGAGTTGAGTGGTGCTGTTTCGATTCCCGCTTTTACCGTGACAAGGAGTAGCATCGCCTGTCTAACCTTGTGTATTTTCTCCTACTGCGTGCAAGCGACTTATTGAAATGAATTTGAACCATATGTTTGTCTCGAAATGACGTAGTTTGTGTCGAGTAGCCGTTAAACGTCGTTTATCCCTCTCCATAGCACCCTGGGTGGCATATGCTCGTCATCATTAGACTGGTCTTTGTATTTTTTAATTAATATTATTTAAATCTTCCTATTTCAGCTGTGCTATCAGTAACGGTAACAACAGCCCAGACAAGTGGTTGGTCTGGAATAGCTAGTTGTGTATTTATAATAGCTAATGATAGTAGCATAATACCACTACCAACAGCAACAGATACACCTATATCACAGAATTATACTCTACAAGCTTTTAAAGCTGTCTGCAAGTAAGTCCAATTACTGAATCTATAGAGAATCAGAGAGAGAGAGAGAGAGAGAGAGAGAGAGAGAGAGAGAGGCGGGTGATTAGAGTGATGTGCTATGTTTTGGTCACCGATTCTTTTAATTTTTTTCCGACACTAACCAGCTAGCTCCTGTGGAACAACGAGCGCATATTTGACACAACGATTTTTGTTTTTAATTACACCCGCGGTAGAGGCAGATGTAAGCCACCTACTAAAGGACAGTTTACTAGGATTATATCTTATTAAAATACAGATCTATATTTAGTTTCCTTTTTTTATACTTTCGTTGGCCTACACTACATGAAGATCTGACAAGTTATGGTGCGAGTTCACGCCAGGGGCCATACGAGCAGCCTTTGACCCTATGATGTCAGACATTTGATTAACCAATCAGCATTGATGTTACTAGTGGATTACCCATAGTACTGTGCAATACAGGCCTAAAGCTCCCCGTAACAGACCTTTTCATTGGTTAATAACTCACATCATCCAGAACACGTCGATGATAACAATTCTTCCAGATCCTAGTGTAGTAAAGAGAAGTTAAACGAAATGTTGATTTATAAAACGAATGAAATAGGATCTTGGTTTTAATCAGATTGGCTAGGATTAAGATAGCTTGGTCTCCGTTTCATGGTTTAGTTTTCTGAAATTTCCCAATTTTATAGACCGGATACGATTATTTCGAAAATTGGTTTATATTATATTCATTTTTTGTTACACATGTATAGCATATTTTTGTGTTTTTTCAGCAACAAAGATTCGTTTATTGACTGTGTTGATAAAAGTTTAAGTTCTGAGAAAGATGATACTATATCTTTATTTAAACCTCTATTTGATGTAACAACTGTAACCGATGCTTATACTGGACTATGTAACAGCATTACTGGTAGGTCAATATATATTATTGTAGCACAGCTTCCGCTATTATCCCCCATAAACGTCACTGCGGCGTTTTGATATTTTACCTCAGAAATGTAATTTCTGCCTTTGAAATTATACCTCGGAAACGTAAATTCCACCTTTTGCGTAACTTTTGCCTTTTGATATTAAACTTCTGAAATGTAACTTCAGATTTTTGATATTCTGGTATAATATGCATAGTCCTAGTAAGATAGGTTGTTCTTGAATTTAATTCAAATGCTGACAATCATGTAATACAGTTGGAGATATTATACAGCTCCAGTCAGACAAATCATTCATAAATCTCATTACAATTCTTAAAAAAGGTGTAATATGGGCATTTCACAGATATCATACTTAAATATAATCTGAATTCTGAAAATTATGAAATTGTCGTAGTTCGAGTAAGAAATATTATTCTTGAATTTAATTCGAATTTTGAATAATCGATTGATTCAATAGACAGACAACTACAGAAGTTGACTGTGTATTATACTTGAAAGCGTAATTTGAACTCTTGTCTTGATTCCAGTTGCCATTCATGATTTGTAAGAAAATTGAAATTTGCTGGAAGTCTAATTAAACTAATTCTATGGGTGATTTCTTTTTACCTAGATGTTGAAAATGAGGATAATCTAAGTTGTTTAACCAACACCACTGCCTTGATGCCTTGTTATGCCCAGTTTAACAGTTATTTTGAATATCTGTCTGTTTTTATGAGACTTGGTTCTGGTGAAGATAAGGGCGTCTCCGATGCCGCCACAAGATCATTTATCTGCACGTAAGTCATTTAATTAGTTCTACATTTTATTCAAGGAAGGATTCATTTGTGTACTGTTTACTATCCTATGAATCTGAACTATATAGTTAGTAAAGTTACCTCGTATATCAAAATTGGTACTGGGGAAGCTAACTTGTGAAGTTTAACCTGTAATCCTTCAATCAAAAGGTCAGTCATTGAGTGAAAATTTCGTCGATTTCTCTCACTCTATTTAATAAATGCCCCCCCCCCCCCCGTATTCATGCCCAATAATCTACGTATCAATTATTACTTTATAGGTTGGCAAAAAGACGTATTGAATGTGAGGTGAGCGTGCTGAAACAGTGCAGCGTAAAAATGAGTGACGTCATGGGTACTTTCTATGAGAGAAGTTTACCAGCTGCTTGTAGAGATAGTGAGGACCAAGGCAAAATGATGCCAACTCCAACTATGTAATAACAGAGTTACCTAACTTAGTTACACTTGTATCATAAATCGTGACGTCATAATGTATTATACAGTAATAATGTTAAATTCAATTCATCAGGCGTTACAAATTTAATTCTGTTTTATCAGTTGAATATTAATTAAGGGTGTTCAGTAATGATGTGAGTTTCTGAGATGGAATTTAATTGCAAATAAATGGTTTCTCCGACGTTTTCTGAGCACTCGCTTTTAAATATTTCGACGATTTAAATTGATTGGCTGATAAGCAGTGAGTATTCTGAATGATAAATGTATATATTATTAGTTTTTAGTCTTAATTTATGTCATTTATAATATATATTTAACTATATTAATATCAAGTTGAATAAAATTCAATGCAATTGTAGTTTTAGTCAATAATATGAACCAAATACTGTTTTACCCATAGATAGTGCTTTTAGTAGAAACTGGGCTAACGAAGATGGTTATACATAATGTTCTATGAGGGAAATATGCCAGGACAGAGGCGTTTCCGCACTCTTTATCGAATGCTGGTTGTCGTCATGTTTCAGTTACGTGGTGGGGTCACGGTGGCGAAGTGGGTGAGACGCTGACTCGCTAACCTGTAGAATGTCGGGAGTTAGATCCCTGCGAGTCGGATGGTATAAAAAACTGAGGTCTCGTGTACATTTGGAATTAGATAGTGGAGAGTAGACCGAAGTGCCGCTGTCCGGGCAAAATTAGCCCAGTTCTGAGCAGGACACTAGGCTGTTAAACCTCATTTCATTTACATGCAGCCAACGTGCTTTACAGGGCCTAGGTTTGGGGTCCTATTCGAACGAGTATGCGCAATGTCTTTGATCAATCCTCTGTCCTGCACCACTGCCGAAAGGAAACCAACGAACATTATATATCGGGAACGAACCAGGGACCTTCAGATTTAGTGCCACACACACCGATCAAACCATGTCTTCTACCTTGATAATTCATATCATAAGTAGACAGTGATTGATTGCCTGGTCAATAAATAGTCAAGAAAACCGAAGAACATAACACGTCAAAGTACACTCTGGCTGTACTTATATTTACTGGAAGAGATTGGGTGGTCTAGTGAGCTTTAGATCATAATAAGGTCCGTCACTCAGACAAATTGTGTGATATTATGTGGATGGCGTTTTCTACGCTTAGTTCATTTGGGGATGTCATTTCATACGGAAAATCATCTCTTTTGAATTCTCAGTTTGGGTTAGGGTTACCTGCCTCCCTAATCATTTTTGAGTACAACGCGACATGTTGTTATTTCCTACCTTATCGCCTCCTTCTCTCATCCCCAACTGTGCTGAAAATATATGGCACTTTATTTGATTAGTACCAGAATGCTTCTGATTCGTGT
Organism: Patella caerulea; assembly: GCA_036850965.1. Taxonomy (NCBI): domain Eukaryota; kingdom Metazoa; phylum Mollusca; class Gastropoda; family Patellidae; genus Patella; species Patella caerulea. The sequence goes on from JAZGQO010000011.1 coordinate 25,289,473, forward strand.
CTCGGGGTAGGGGTGGGGCGCTTAAGGAAAGCGCATCTGGTAGTTGAGATATAATGGAAAAACTGAAGTTATTGTGCATGTAACAGATTACTTTGAAGATGGCATTCCAGGACGAAAAACCGAAAACACTGCCCCCACCATGCAATTGCACATAAAAATGACCAAACTGTTGCCTTGCCGAAACGTTAAGCTTTGCATAGAAATTGTCTTCTACGCATTAATAGCTTTCTAAAAAAATACTATATCGTTTTATTTATGGGTCAAAAAATAAAAAACAAGTCGATTTCGATATCTGTCATCGGTAAAGATTTCACGCCTGAAGATAAAGCCATTGTTTAAATGGCAATGTCACACCAGTAAAACCAAAATATATACTAACATTTAGTAAACTTGACGAAACAATCCAAATAACACGTTAGATCAAACCAATTCAACAAATCAGAGAGGTTAAGCTTCTGTAAGTAAATATCGTTAAAATACATTATGGGAGATTAGATAAAGAGCTGGCAGTTCTCACTGTAATAATTCTAAACTATATAACGAGAACCGAGAATTTAGCGATTGAATTTTAAACCTTGCCTCGATCATCATTACTGAAGTCGGTAGAATAAAAAAACATATTTTCGATTATCCAATTTTTAAAATTTAATTATTAATGGATGTTAAGCAGCAGATAAGATTGTAATCCAGTAAATATCGCAGGCTAGCGAAGCCATCGCGAGTTGATTATGGTCTGGATAAATAATTAATACGCAATTAATAATTTAGATATCATTCCAGGCCCGACGAAAGACGCGCAATTGGCAGATTTAGCTCTTGCATAATATATGTTTTAAGTGAGTACACTTAGGTCTTGTACACACGGGCGATTTTGTTTGTTTGTACAAACAGCAAGCAGTGAAACATATTCCTGAAGCAATGGCCCGGATTACCTCTAATCAAACGAAACGCTGCGCGGAGTATGGCAATGAAATGATGTCGAAATCACGGCGATGTGTGTACACGTACACGTTTTTTACGTCTTGTGGCGATTCATAGATTGTTGCCGGTAATTACGACTAGACGCTGCCAGATTACATTATACGTAACGATGCTGTACGATTTTGAAGAGGGACGAACAATTCAAAATGAAATGAGGTTTAACGCTCTGGTGCTCAGCTCCGAACTGGGCTAATGGTGGGCGTACACCATGCGGTGTACTATAAGGGAAATTTTGCACGGACAGCGGCGCTATAGCTTACACTCATTTCGAATCCCAACTGTCAAGGTTTCTTTTACGTACACTTCGTGAGCCAGCGTCATACCCACTAAGCCACACAACAATTCCATAGCAATCCTTTGACGCCGTATTAACGTGCACAAGGGCGAATTTTATTCTAGCAAAATGGGCCATTTAAAAATCGCTTACAAATTGTTTAAGACGCTGCCAGTCTCTGTGGACGAGGCTTTAGATTGTTTGGTAAACACATTATAACGATATAGGAACAGTGCTAGTATGTGTACTTTTATGGCACGAGAAAAATAAGATTACAATATATGTTTATCAATATCTATTGTAAAGTACGTACCCTAATATTAAGTTAACGGACTGTCTTGAGATTTATATTAACTATATATAATAAAACAGTATTGTATACCCACTGTAAGTAACACATGTCCAGTTGCTAAACATAGAATAATATGTGTTGTTGACAAAGTAATACAATAGAGTTTACCTGAACACCTCTAACTTTGTGGTCAGACCATTCGAATACAATCACGTTATACGTAAACAACATGATGTGTCGTGGCCAGGAAAATTAAATGAAATGGGGTTTAACGTCCTACTGTTCTACTCCAATTGGGCTAATGAAGACGACATACGCTAAGACCTACTCTTATATCGAATTCTACCAGCCAATATGTACATCAGACATCGGCTTTTCGTCCTATCCGAACGACTATCCACACAGCGTGGCTTATGCCCGTTTTCATTGCCCAGTTCATTCAGAAAGTAAAATGCTAGACTCCATGCACTTTACTTCATTTTCATCACATTCGTATTATGGTCATATATCATGGAAACACGTTATGTATAAAAAGTGTTGATGGATTTGACTGATGTCCAAACCAATTTTAACCCCCGTATATCATACAAACACTAATAGCTCAGTTGATCGAATGACTGATATTTTTCTTCTGTCTTCGATATTACCCGAGTATGAAGTCATTAATATCACCATCGAACCCTTGGAGGATGCTAGCCTGATTGCTTCTAGTTTAATGGTGTTTTTTTTCTTTTAAAAAATATCTTTTGTTATTTGAATTTTGACGAAAATAGACGTTGGATTATTGGGTAGTCGTGGGGGAAATTAAAAAGCAAACACTTTTCGAAATCCAGCAACTCGGCGGTATTATCGTAAAATAGCTTTGGTTGGGTATATATATTGAACTTTGATATGACCTAATAAATAATTGAACCCTAAGAAAAAGTTAAAAGGAAATAAACTCCCGTTATATGTATGAATATTAGAAAATTTATATGATTTCTCAGTGTTTACTTAGTGGATCACGCCATATTCTCATTAATACTTATCACACAATAGGCAAGTAACTATTATATACAGATATATATCCACTTTACATATATCCTATACATGTGAACAAGTATCATATCAATTAATTACTTTCACGACCGTATTCTACTATATAAATAAATATTATGATATAGAAACCGACAGATAAGGTAAGATCCTTCTTAAATTACATCTAATAGTTTCCAGGAACTACGTTTCCCCAAGGTGTTAGCAACATTGCGGTGTCTAATTAATCCACATCATGTTCTCTACTTCTTTTCCCTCTTCTTGTGGCTGGAAGCATTCGCCCATGTCCGGAATCAGCTGTTCATGGCCACAACTAACCGCACCCGAGCACGTGGAATCGAGGACTAGATCCATACACTTTGTAATCATGCTGTTGTTGTTCTTCTTGGTGCGACATTCTTTAAAGGGACAATAACATTCTTGCTGGCTTGGTAGCTCCAGAAAATAAACAATACCCTTATTCTAAGTACTAGATGTTTAAGTGTCCTACCTGTTGTGTAAATTATCCATTACAACCTATTTTACTTGTCCAGAGGGTTTGAAAATATTTTAAAATCCAAGTCACATTTGAAAAGGTTTACTTACACTTTTCAAGTCAATTGGTTGAATTTTTCCAATTTTTCAAAATAGGTGTGTTAAGATGAAATTTATATCATCATTTAATTGGAATATTCTAAAATAATACGATTTGTTGACCAGAATGAAGATTGGGACATATTATTCAGTAACAACAGAGTGTTATTGGGGCTTTAAAAGAAAACACAGGGATCCGTCAACCCGAGTATGAACGAGTACTTGGCGTACTTGTTCTTTGGATTCATGATATTACGTCATGGTTCTAAGATGAATAAAGAATAATGTTTCTCAGCTCTTTGACGTTATTGTGCCTTTTTGTAGGGGATGAAAGCGACACGACACAAAGAATTTCAGACATATAATAATGAATATGATAAAGTGAATAAGTTTCAATTTCGTGCACCTAGATCAAATAATCGAATGTTAATTAATATACTCAAAAGCAACATTTTACCTATGTGCACTAGCTTCAGTGAAAACTTCTAAATGGTGGAATTCCTATCATAGTCAAGCTGTAACCCCTACCAATATAATAATATTATAATAAAAACAACAATAGTCTATTATGATATATATATTATAGTAGGTGTTCAAATCTTCATAATAACAATAAACCACGTGTTTTACTACTTATATTAAATACCTATATTAATAATATTTAGCACTTTTATATATATATTTGGTGTGATTAGTTTGTGTATTTAGAACTGCCGTGGATTTCACGAGTATACACTATTTTTTTACCAAGTGGTTGTCAAAGTATTTATCTTAAATCCTTAAGAATTCTTTATCTTCTATCAAATATTATTTTATATCCGGGCTGGTCTGAAGATCGACACTTTGTTAATATTATCACCAAGTTCACATAATATTCGGATTGTTCTATTGAGTGAAACCAACGTTTAAGGATTAGCTTTATTCTGTAATGGTTTAAATATTCAGTCAAAAAGGTATTATTTTCTTGTTTGTTTTTACTTTATCGCAAACTTTCTATTAACGTTTAATTAAATCCGGCGATCGTAATAATATTAGTTGTACGACTTATTCCACACAGGGGACCATCCCGATTTTAACAGCCACAGAAATACAGAGGAATGGTGTATTTATCCGGTCTCAACATTTCAGCTCAAAATATCGAGTCCTTTGGATGTGAACGTCAAAATCGCTTTTCCGAACCCCTTTTAAGATTTCAGGTCAACTTTTTCGTTGGGTTACCCGATAATCTATTGCCGTTCTTTTAGAGGTTTATACGGTGCATGTACTTGATAACGAAGGGTAAATTTCAGTTAGTTGAGTGAATTGCTTGGCTATAAGGTGGAGGATTTTAAGGGGTTTGAACACAAAATTAACAAGGTTTTTTTTTATTCATTGGTCCTTTTGATATACTCAGATTGATAATTTCACATTTAATTAAAAAATGAGAGCACAAAATATGTAATTTCCTGACTTGGATTCCTTTGGGTAACCTATAGGTCCACCAAACGATTTTAATTGACACTCGGTGCGGTCTTAGTTAAATCATCGGTAAAGGATGCGGACTATTGCGCAATTTTCCTTTCATCATATCTTTGTAAATACTTAAACATTTATTGACTGATATTACTTTAAGAGACTTAATTTCCCTCAAATAACTGTCAGTGACTTAAATAATTTATGACGTTTCAGATAACGTTGGACCATAAATGTCAAATAATTTATTTTAATCTCATTTTATTTGTTTATTTATTTCGGCGTGTGAGCGCTGTATCATACGGACTGTCACTGGGTCAGCAGACGTGGTTTCGAATCCTCGTTTGTACGTGGCAAGGAGTAGGGTCGCCTGTCCAACCTCGTGGGTTTTCTCTGGCCGTACTCCGGTTTCCTCCCACTGCGAATTATTGAAATAAGATTAAACCATATTATGTTAGTCCGAAATGACCTAGTTTGTGTCGAGTGGACGTTAAACACCAGTTCTCTCTCTCTTTATTTATTTCGCCTGCAAATTCATAGTTTTACACAGGTCATACAAATAACCATTCACTCACATACAGTTGGGTATATTTGGATTGCAAAAGAGATTACATAAAAGTGCAGTATATACAACAGAAAAAAAAGCCAAAATGCGGAGGTCGATTTCTAGAAAAGGCTAGGTCTTGTGTATGAATGAATTCAATATAATATATTCAATCAATACAGTTTGGCCCTGTATAAAATGATAATAGATCGTATTGTATTCAAATATCAAAGATATCCTTTATTCAATGATAAAAGGGTCATCACAGAACAAAGACCGAGAACGATCCTTTCTCCAAACACCCTTCTTTTTTTTCTCACAGAAGTCCATAAATGTTAATGTCATTTTAAATAGATCGTTAAAATCTGAATCGAAACAGATCTTTTAATATATACATGTATATTTGTTTATTCTCGCTTTACAGTTTCACAACAGTTCGAATATCGTCCAATTATGTATTTTAATGTGAAATGGACTGAAATAATTGTACTATTGTATAATAATTCCTTCATTAAAACAAGTTTTCACTCGATGTATTTTGAATATAGTGGTTATACAAGCTGAATCACTAACAGAACAACAGGAATATCAGTTCCATTCAGTATGTAAGCCGTGGTGGCTCAATGACTAGGACGTTGACTCCCTGACTTGAGGTCGTGTCTTTGTTGATCCCAGTATTCTTCGAGATTTCCCAGCATGGGTCGACCTTGTCAGAGATACAGGACTAAGGGACAGACAAGGGCCAGCGTATAGTTGGGAGCACGACACAAGAACCACGGTCGGAATACAAAATAAGAGTATAGTGTAACGCCGCTGTATGGGCAAACATTACCGTTCGGTGCAGAAGAGTAGGGCGTTAAACCCCCTTGTCGCAATATTCAACACCTCTGCGAGCGCTATAAACAAGACATTTCCACATATTAATGTAAAGAAAAAATAATTTGGTGGTCTTTTTTCAGTTCGATTGATCCTATATGCTGGTAGATTATATCCTATCATTGTATTATTTTTTTAATTTAATATGAAATAAACAATGTAGTGGATTTATGCTGAAAATTTCAAATTACAATTTTGATTTTATCAGTTTCCTAAACTTTGGAACAAGAAAGCCAAATTTTGTCAATCAGTAAATCGAAATAGTATTCTTCAATCTGAATAGTGATTTTCTATTTAATCAATATATGTCTATTTAAAGCAAGCATCGGCACACCTATTTTACATTATAAACAGAGGAAATAGTTCAATTTTATACGATCTTCCAATTTGTTTAATCGCAGATCTAAAAGAGATCATATCTATGTAGTTAAATAAATTATATGATTATTACCACAGAAACAATAAGGTGTGTCTCAGGGGAGGGGCCATAGTGGGTGTGGGTGCATGTAACTGGATTACTTGCGGCTTGCGATGTGATCGTATCATGCTTGGAAATGGGGACACATTCTCAACCTCGTGGGATTTGACTGGGTTCTCAGGTTTGATCCCATAACAACTACCTCTCTATAGACTATACAATTTTTGATATGTTTCCCCAAATCTCATCAAATCTATTTATAAATAATAACTGAATATGATACTCGAAAACGCAAAGACACCCTATGTTGGCACTGATACCCTTTTGTGCATTGATCAAGATATATATCTCTTTCATGTTGTGTTCGAAGAGAACGGTGGGGAATGTTCCTGTAATGGTATAAGAGTTCTATTATAGGCATTAGTAGATTTAAATACGTTTTGTGGTCGATTTGGTTACCGTAAAAATGAATAATCGAGGTATAGTAATGACAATCGAGGCTACGCTATAACTTTATCGCCGATATATAAGCTAAGAATGACGTAATTTGAGTGGAATTTTCAGCATATTTTTGAACAATTATTGCGAGAACTTTCAGCTCTATAACTAATCTTACTCAATGCCACTTTAAAGTTCTTATTCAGACCTGCATAAAGTTCCTGGTAATACTAGACAAAATTATATAAATTATTTTCTACCAAAGTCATTAATATGTAAATTCGCCGTTATATCAATTATTATAGTATTGATTATCTTTCATGGATTAAATACAGTGACATACTGCTTCTGGCTTCATAGCTGTACTTGTCGCATCCCGGGAACTCTTTAAATATATCAAAGGTAATGGCAATGAGCTTCCATCTACAATTCCCCAAATTTTATTTCCCGGGAAATTTCTCATGTGGTGTTTGTCCTTTTTCAGATTGAACGATGAGTTGGCGGAGAGTTATCCCCAGAAGAAAGAATGGGTACGTGCCGCGACCTCGATTTGAACAAGTTTTAGACACAGACAGCGAAGCTTCATTTGATATCGATGTTGTTCATAAACTATTCGAGGAACCGGATCCGATACGGTTGACATTATCAGCAACTTTGGCGAGAATGAAAGAACGCGAATTACTAGCAAATCAGGATTCAAAAGTGGACAAAATCGTTATACCGAAACCCTACAACCTCTCTGACGACGATGATGATAAAAGTGATGACAGTGATGACGACGATGATGTAGATGATAATACTCCTCAAGGAGACGTTGTTTTAAATGGTGTTATAGAATCGGAATTACCAAATGACATTGATATAATAGAAGATGAAAATAGTGACGAGGAATTCGATTTGGAATTACCAGGTAAATTAATATTTCTTTACTTATGTTATATTGGAGTAACGGTGGCTCAGAGAGTAAGTCAGCAGCTCATTAAGTATGGGGTAAATGGGGTGTCCTTCAAGATATTTACTTTAAAACTACGTGGTTATCTTATGTCAATAGGCACAAGAATGAAGACTGGCAAAGAACAATGTCCAATCGTTTAGGTGGGTCGAAAACTTGAGGTCCTATGTCTGTAAAGGCACCTTGTTAGTTGTTTTACGAAATAGGTCCTGGTGCAACTGTCCGGGCCAAATTTCGCGAATAGCAGAATTTATGTCGCATCCAACCAAGACTTTATTACCCTGTTGGTGCAGAAAAGTTTTATGAAATATATACCCATTTTATTCCGTTTCTTTTTAACCTAATTTGGTTGCCTATCTTGTTAAATGTTCTTTAGAAAAGTCTTCTATAAATATAATACATCTAGACCGTTTCTTCATACAGGCGATCATGACATACACCAGAATAATACAATGTTTGGGATTTTTTTTCCTTTGAGAGAAGTCATTATCATACCAGGCCCGTGACAATGCAACGAAATGACCATTTACGGCCGGCAACAGATCCATTTACTTGAATTAACAAATACTTGCAATGTTACCTGTATCTTGTTGTCTTCTGCTTTTCTGCTTGGTTGTGCATATAGTCCGGTTCTCCCACACATACAATCATACAGCCAAATGTTGAAATGGGGTTAACGTCCTGCTGTTCTGCACCTACTGGGCCAATGCAGACAGGCATACGTCATATTATTTATATATTAATTTGGGCGCAGTGCATTAATCTCTTTATTGTCAGTGTTCGTAGAACATGTTAAGGAAAATGTGTCTAGTTTTCGGATGTGGCGATAGAGGGGCTCAATTTACAAGAGTAATTATAAAAGAACACTTATCGTTGGAATTCGATGAAAAGGCGGCTATGTTTTGTATATCTGTCTCCATTGATATGGTTGATCCCGAAAAATGGCGCGTTATAAAAGACGTTAAATTTCATTTAATTTCATCATTATGCAGCTTTTTGTTCTCCTTGGAAGATCTTACAATTCACCGGATTTCAAATAAAAGTGTTAAGATAATCGCATATGAATTGACGTAAGTCAATTTGATTAAAAAGCGCCGTCAATGAAATATCGTTTATTTTAATGAAGGCAACTGCGGCTTGCAAACTGGAGCTTTTCTGATTGTTGTTGCTAGGTAAGTGTCAAGCTTATTGGAATCAGCTTAATTGGTCAATGAAGTATAATATTATCTTCGATGGCGTCAAACTATATTGAACTAAAGATCAATATCGATGTATACCAGGGCGCTATATTGGACAGACTGCTCTCTTTTGTCTTCTTCCGCTTGTTCCGACTAGGATACAAATACATGTATTATTAGACCACTGTAGACTGTGGCGTGTAATCCCAATAACGACGCCTATAACATTTCGGAAAAACATGGATTTTGTAGATACATATTATTGTTTGGGTTCACCTACATACGCTTAAATGTAATCCCAAGGCATCAAGATTTTTGTTTTTGGTGACGCTGGACGTGGCGAGCTGTTCAAAGTCGAGAGTATACTATTTTGAATGCGTTTTAGATGAGTATGATGTTGAAATAATGCTGTGGTGGGTTTAAATCTTCAAACGTTCCCTTTGAAGGGTTGCGGAATTGTAATTTGATAAATAATCATACGAATGCGCAGTTGCCAGACATAGCAATGCAGTAATGTAGTTTAAGAAACCGAAAAATGAACGTCAAAATATCACAAAATGTGTACAGGAGATGTGACAGAACAAACTGTTATTGTGTTCCTATCGATACAATACCGGAATCAATTAACACAGCCGAATCACAACTGGAATCTAAAGGTTCGATTGCATTTCGTTATCAAATATCACAGGGTATATTCATAAAACCAGGTTTATTAAATTCCGAACAGCCACGGCTAGTTACCTATAGCTTGATTACAGTAGAGATTTTGTTCATATTGACGCTCTTTACTCTCAACGATTGTTCGTCGCTCCCTAAAGACTCTGTCTTAAATCTTCATTAGGACACTTTTGGATTTTGCGATTAGTTATGCCCATGATAAAGCCTTGTATGCTGGATCAGAGCATTACTTGGGTGAGGAACAAACCTAAAACCTCTTTACACCGAGTTTAGAGAGTCGAAAATGTTAGTGGACCACCATTCTAATTGGCACATATTTTAGTGAATATCTGGATAAAAAGTGTGTGTGTGTGGGGGGGGGGGCAAGAGGGCGTGGATGGTCCACTCACGCACCCTTCAGACCCACACCAGCATTGACTAAGAACCAATCCTCAGTTTTATTAATTCAACATAAAGAAAACTTTGTTGCGTGTAAAAATGATAATGTGCTTGTGTAAACTCCTAAAATGTTCGTTATCATTTTTACCAACATGCAATATTGTATTTTAAGATCAGTTCATACGGGTTTACTTATATCGTTGCATGTTCTTTATGTAAGATATACAACAAAGTATTGATACCGAGATAAGGAATAATGTCTACATAATTGGAGACACCAAAAATAAAGTAGCTTTAAATATTCTAGAAATATTTAGCTCGACACCCCACACTATACTTCTAGTCGACCGGACAGAAGGCGGTGGCATCAGAGTCACGAGCAGCGTCACCCCAAAAGACTCCAGGCATATTTGGAACTGCACGCGATGGAAAGAATTTTAAAGAAGTTTTACTATACAGAATAATACTTTGTGATCTTCAGTCAGCAATGCCCCGGTTCACTAAACGGTAAATCCCGATATTGACTGCTCAAAGTAATTTAGGATTTGTCCGTGTCATGACTTGTCGTGGAGAAGAATGGCGGGCTTAGTTGTTTGGAGGGTGCGAATAGCGAAGGTTTCGCAAAAGAACCCTTGACAGTTGCATGGCTTATGACTGTCTTCTAAAGCTCGATTGCTGTAGAGAAGTTAGGAAGTTAAACCACATTTCATTCATTTCAGATGAGTTAACGGAAAGATCAAGACGTAGATTATATGATACAAGAGAGATGTATTTAAAGGCGTGCAGAGCTGGTCAAGTTCAACCATCAAATACTTATCTTCATCAGTTAAACAAACAACGTATATCATTACGTAGTCTACTGATGAAACCACGTGATATTAAACCAGTTGCTGTTTCATTGGTGGTAAGGTGTATTTTTGATAAACAAATACTTTAAATCTGTTAAGAAACTACAAATCTCAAACAATCTTTGTTGACCAATAACTGATCTCCGAGCGCTAGTAATCGTGTTGTTGTTGTTCTTTAACGCTCCTCCAATTCAAGTCCGATTCCAAGATGGCGGCGATGAGATCAAGCTCGATTCTTTGTACAAAACCTAAACAATCATAATTTTACACGTTAAACAGAGCAATACATACGCCCGACTAAAATTGAATTGTCTGCCATTTCATTCCATAGAACCACCCAAAACAAGTTATTCCTATCGTGTACTGAATTTTCTTCATTAACAATAACCACCGGACGTATCTGTAATAATATATTTTATTAACCAGTAAACCTGTATATAAACAACATTTTGAAATCTTGTTATATTTCAGAGAGATACAGTGACTACAGTATTAGATCTGTCCTATAATGATCTAGGACCTGTAGGTATCATGTACGTGGCAGAGATGATACAAGAAAATAATTCATTATTAGATATAGTAAGTATATATTATCCATGTTGCATGCTTTATTCCTGGTGTACGTAGTTTATCTTTAATCAGGTGTCCTTATTGATAGGGCCTTATACAACAACACTGGGATTTCATTGGAGAGAAGAATTCGTTCTTAAAGAAGGAATATTGTTATTAATTTATAGAAACCAAACAAGTCAACTCTTTTCATGGAGTTAGAATCTAGACATTATATAGATATACACAATGTACCTTTTGCAAACATATAGCAAGTCCCATCAAGCATATTCCGCAGTTAGTAGCTGATTATGACGAACATCTGTTCTGGCTTGAATAGACATATAATACCGGTTTAACATTTATTATTAAAGAAGTACTATATAATTGGTCCATCTTATGTCCTAAAGATATTCAGCCGAATATTTTAATTAGCCAGGAATAATTTACATAACTCAGTGTTTGTGATTTTTAGGAATTATCAGCAACGTTTCCGGGTAAACATGGTTTATTAGCACTAGCTGAAGCACTGAAAGCTAATAAAAATATATGTACAGTCAATCTTTCTCGTAAGTATAATATCCACCTCTATACACATCTCTAAATTTACGTAGAACTTTAACAGCTGCATAGTAATTACTCTACGTGGGCCTCATACATAACAAAATGAGTGAAATGAGAGAATATCGCCCGATCAGTGGCGTTACAGCCTACTTCGATTTCACTTGCCGCGGTATCATTGTATATAAATAAGACAACAGTTTTTTTCCGAATGGTTATACGCTTGCCAAACACTCTGTACTGTACCACTAATCAGGGGAAACCTGACAGGATAAACCGAGGAACTTTCTCGGACGACACCGATATCGTGCTGTGATCAGCATACTTACCGCGCCGCCCGCTGTTGTTGTTTTTAACGTTTAACGTTCGCTTCTACCGAAGGTGATATCGCAGACAAGTCTTATTTTTTATATTTATTATCTTAGCGGCATTCTAGACCACTAGGCAACCCCTACCCCCCTTTCAGCGCCGCTTGGGTCTTCATATTATATAGTAAAAATATTATCAAGTTGAAAAATGTTGTTATCTCCCCTTAATGTTTTTAACATTTAAATTTGTAGATAACGATATAGAGCACACAGAAGCGCATATTATAGCAGATATAATTGAGGTATGTAACTGGCGCATAAACACAGGGGATAATAATAAGAAAACGATGTAATTTTAAGCAACTGTTTCTACATTGCCCATAAGCTCACACGGTTTCAAGGGCTTATCCATATACACCCTGTCATCGCCTACCACCCCCCCCCCCCGGCCAGAGGTGATCGGCCAGCTAGAGGTCGAAGCGCGGCACTCTAGACCACTAGGCCATCTCTCCCCCCCCCCAAACCATAGAATACACGACTCGTGTATTGGTTTTAAGATGTTCATTAGGTTTTAAATATTGGATATTAACATTCTATATTTCAACGTCAAAATAACGTCATCAATATTGATTCAAATGAACCAATAATTGGATTTAATTCAAATTTTCTGAAAAATATTAAGTTAAAGGATTAGCTACATTGACTTTGTAGGGGAAGTTCTTGTAAAATATGCTAAAACAATAAGACATATCTGTTAAATATGCGCCTTTACCACAAAGCCATTTTTTAATACTACAATTTTTTTTTTACGTTTTTCAGTCAGTAGTTAGTTTAGAAGAGCTCTATTTAAGTCATAATAAACTGGGTTATGAGGGAGGCAAATCTATTGCCGTTGCCGTAGGTAAGATACATTTAATTTTCGTTGTGATTTTAAAATGCAATGGACATGTTAAATAAACGATATAGACGCAAGTGGGCGGTCGATAGTCCGTAGTGGCACCAGACGCCGGTGGTTGGATGGGCAAAGCTGGGGCAAAGCTGGGGCAAAGTCCAAGGTTAAAGGAGCAAAGGAGCGAGCTTCAACTGGGAGTATAGGGTTCTTCCCCAGAAACATTTGGAAACAGACTGCTGGAAATGCCTTCTGGCAGTATTTCGTTTGAGATGAATACATCTGAGCAGTGATTTTTCCGCTCAGATTGGAAAGTCTCAAACGAACATATTCCTGAAGCAATGGCCCGAGAAATCCCTCTCTGACCATTGCGGGAATAGCGTCTGTTTCTTGAACTTATGCAGGAGTGTGTCTATTCTTTCCGTTCAATGAAAGCTATCACTTAAGTACAGCAACATGACAGTCCTTCGTTTCATCTGGGTCTTCCCTAAAACTTTGGACAGTGATTTAAGGTATTAAAACGGTGAAAGTATGTTCGTTTCCAAACAGTATTGTTTACATTTCATTCGACTTGATAGTCTCGTTTGTCACGCAATTAGTTTTACTGCAGTATTCTGCTATGCACGGTTAATTAGGCATAATAAAATCGTGAGTCATGACGTATACGTTATGTAAACATATTTGGTCCAGTATTGGCAGCTCGTGATTGGTTGGTAGACGGACTACTGATCAATCAAAATTTAACACAACAATATCCACTCATAATAGCAGTGTGTAGTTGGATTACCTCTAATCAGACGCAACACTGCGCGGAGTATGCAAACGAACGGAGTGAATGAAAATTGTCGCCACAATATTTTGAGAAATAGACTACGGAAAATGCAGCCTGGCAATATTGCAGACACTGGGCGTCGAGATAATTAGAGCTGACCAGATAATGCGTCTGGCGCAAAATAACTGACTTATCCGCACAGCGAGGGATGTGTCAAAGTGGGTGAATGAAAGTGAATGAATTAATATTCTTGCCGCGTTAGGCAGCCCCGGCAGACGGGGGGGGGGGGCTTTAGCTCCCTCAACAAGTACTCTTTTCTCCAGGTTATTGCGGCCCCTGGACCGTCGCCTATAATGACCTAGGATGGAAGCCCCTCCAATCAAGAATTGCTTCCGCCGGCCCTGATGTTAGGATCATTTTGGAAATATTTGGTGGTCTGCATCCATAGGCCACAACTTATTAGTTATCTACCGAATTGTTTGATTGCAATCGTGCAGCAGAAATGTTTTAGCTACGGGAAATCGATACAACATAACAAAATGGCTTGCAGGCATATACTTTGCTTCATTAGCGTTATAACTAACAATATATTTCAGGAAAAAGCAAAACCTTATTGACCCTAGATCTGGAATGGAACAATATTAGGCGAGCAAGCGCCGTAGAATTAGCAAAAATGTTGGCAGTGAGTACCTTCTATTTTTTCATCGTGATTCTTTTCTGTTCGCCAAAAAGAATCCTTTCTCTTCACGTATGACACAAATATATAATAATGCAACAATGATTCAATAACAGAAAGAAAATACGTTTGAATTGGTCCGTCATTATGAAACTCGCATTTGCTCAGACCGGAGGTCACGGGTTCGTGGCTGAAACGTAAAATTCTACTTAAAAACCCTATCAATTTGCAGATATGTTAACTCTGCCATAGTTGTAATGTAATTATTGGAATCACATGCTGGAGACCTTTATTATGATTGATTGTATTATCCATCTGTTAAAGAAGCAATCACATTCTGTGGTGTATATTAGTGCTACTAATTTTAGTGCCAAGCAAATGTCTAAATCTATGCAGTAGTTTTCAATCAAGTACCACCGTACAGTTGTCAGGCTGAGATGAAAACAGGTTTCTTGATTGCCATCCTCATTGAAGATGGTGTTATGAATTTGAGTGCATTGGAGCTTGCATTAAACTGTGAAATATTAGATATTGTCCGAAACATTGATCATATGATAAACAGCGACGTTTAACACACTTTATTTTCTGCTGGAAGCTATGAAAACTAAAACTTCTCCTTGAGGTCAAAGTTTTTGAAAAATTTATGTAATTTCAATATTAAAAAAAGAACAACAAATTGACCCTGTAAAGACCGATGACAGGAAATTGTTTTAATTTAGGAGTTTTATCGATCTGGAGCATCTACTCGAGGGTTAAACAGATTAACCTATTGCATGGAATAAATAAATCATTAGGATACCCGTTAACAATTAATTAAGACGACGTTCAGTCTTTGGCTCCCGGTCTACAGGATCACCTTTTGATAAATTTTAAAAACATTGTTAGTGACGTCATTTATGTGCCTCTGTCTGTAGTTTGATGAAGCAATATATTAAAATAAAACCCTAAAATAGATTGTTCGTGTAAACAGTCCTACCTTGTTAAAGAATAATCCTATTAATCGTATAATTCACTATTGCCAGTTGAGAAATTGGCAAAAATATCATTTTCAACTTCAAATTCAAACGTTTGAAGATCGCCATTGCATGGAGGGGAATGGGAAGACAAGGGAGGTAATTCAAGTAATTGTGTTATTATTTTCTGTGGAATTTTTATGCCTGTGAAATATTGCCCATGATCGTATAATAGTGAGTTGACAACCTTTTGAGCAAAAGACATAGAAATAATTATGTTTTGACTTTCTTAGAAAGTATGAAATTTCCGCTTTAAGTAGGACGGAATGTAATCATTCTCCCCCCTCCCGCCCACGAAAAAAAAAGAAAACAGAAATATGTAAACAATCGAGTAGTCATATTATTCAAAATATATTGTGTTTCTTTACAGACTAATACGACATTAAAAACTTTGAATGTCGCATGGAATGGTTTTGGGAAGGAAGGGTGTATAGCATTTGGTAAATCTCTGGCACAAAATACAACTCTTTACGAATTAAACTTGTCCAGTAATCGAGTGGATCCTTCATCTTTAAGTTACTTGTTACATGGTTTGATGAAAAACACTGGATTGGTATCTTTAAAGGTAAGTAGATGTTTGTTCTTAACACCATCGCGTCATTTCTCTCGCGATTATTTTGTTCAAGGGGGGTAACTAACTCATTAAAAAGGTTCGGGTATGGTATTGTCATGCCTTCAGCGGACCAGTCTTCCAATCTGTTTCACAGCGGTAATGCGAAAACCTTCTTTTACCTATGTACAAGATGACTGGACTTAAAGCTCTTGTGTAGTACGAGTCTATGCATAAATGCATAAATGTTTACTTCAGACGTAGCTAGAAACACAAACACAAAAAGGTCAGGGCAGAATTGTTGCTTTTTACCTATTTTACGTCTTCGCGTACTATGTAATATACCCATTTACACTAAATAGAATATTATATTTCTTATCCAGATATATTAGGAACTTCATTATAATATTTTTCTTAATAATTCCAAAATCTGTTTTAGAATTTAATTTTCAGAAGCAAAAAGGTTAACATTTCGAACTGATGAACTCGCCCGATGTCATCCCTGTCAGTGATAGTAGCGACCAGACGAGTATTTACTGCTGGTCAGTTTGCAGACATTCATTCAAACATAGCCATGTCGCTGAATGCTGGTCGAGATTACTATCCAAATATCTTCACGTAAACGAGAGTCTATGTGTATCTACTTTACAGTAAACACAGGATAGAAGCGCCTGGTTATTCTGGGATGTCTATACTAGAAGGTGTTGATGCCCGATGGAGGATTATGCACCCTGTGTTGATACGTCGGGACGGAGGTTTATTTTACCCGACGTGATGCAAATATTTAAATAGTAAAATAATGTCGTCCGACATGGCGCCATCTAATATAAGGCCGTGACTGATATTGTTACCGTTTTATGATTTTAGTTAAATGGTAATTCGATAACAACAGAAGGATGTAAAGCATTAGTAGCAACTATTGGTACATCTAAAACTAGCAACATTAAAGATATAGCACTGGACGTAAGTTAATTTCTTAAAGAAGAAACCCCGATATAGTTTGATTTATCAAACAGATTAATTATGGGTGAAAGAGACCCTTATCCTGGTCATATTAAAGTACCTGAAGCTCTGGTTTTTTTTTCACAAAAGGACAACCTTACAGTTAATATGTGTAATTGAAACTATATAAGTCCCCGATAAGGCGCACATGTTTAAGTTTTAGCGATATGTTATGACCGTTATTGTAACACCACATATTTTCAAACAATGGAATTCCATAAAGCGACTGAGTTCCCAACAGCTCAACATTTTAAGATAAAACGTTGTCTCAAGTATAATAAGGTCATCTCGGAACTAATATCTTGCTTTTTAAAATTTCATTAATTCGCTTATAGAAAATGCCAACGTTGGTATATAATCGAGTATAGAGAATGCCAACGTTGGTATATAATCAGGTTGCGAAACTTCTTTATTTTGTAAAAGTTGTATTCTTTTTTAGGGTGTTCCAGTTGATGCAGAATTTGTTGAAATGGTAAAAATTCTTACTACGGAGAAAAACATGACGATATCTCATGGTCGACAGATGAAAATAGGAACAGTCGTTGATCCCCGAAAACACGATAGTAGTGATCTGAGCAAATACGACCCGGTTCTGATTTTATTTGAATATATGAGACTGGATAACCTACGGTTGATTGACTTGTTCAAGATGTTTGATGTTAATAAAAGAGACAAGATATCCAAGAATAATTTTAGAGAAGGTCTTACGGTAAGCTACGGTCACGGCACACTATCAATTATTTGTTGATGACAAATTCATCATCGATTGGTAAATTAATTTCCTTCATACACGTGCCAGGTATTATTATTGATGATGATAAATGATACCCTTTAGAATTTCAGGTCTAAAGACCATAAACCATAAAAAAATGAAAATGAAATGATATCTGGTTCAACGTATATTACTTTTCAGCACCACAGAGTTAATGTATTGTTTCATGACATTTTACCTGGACAAAGCCGTTTCCACGCACTCTTTGTTGAATTCAAATTGCCAAGTCATCTCTTATTTGCATGCCATCACGCAATGTTGGTGTTTGCTCCCATCACCCCAATCCATCACATGACTGACAAGTGGGGGAGTGGGGCATCCTGGAAAATCCAGAGGAACTTTCTTGGCCAAGACGGGGAGCAATCCCGGCCAGCAGCCAGCATCTTACTCAATAAGCCCCTGTACCCCGTCAAACAACTAGGTACATTTTGACTGATAGCTCTGCTTGCACCACCTCTGAGAATCTCGAGGATTCTTCGAGGCCCACATCGGGATTCCAACTCGCTATATTATACCACCTGACTACCGTGCTGGACACAATTTGGTACATGACAATGTGTGTACTGAGCTTTGTCCGGTAATGTTTGAGATTCTTCTGATTATCATTTTTGATTTTGATAATCGAAGTTCAATGGTCGGTTTTTATCATTTTTTTGTAAATAACTTTCAATAAACCGACGCACAAAGCGTTTGTATAAATTCTTGACTGTTTTATTGGATTCCAGGTTTTACAGATCCCTTTAACAGAACATGCCCTATGTGAAATGATGAAAAGTTTAGATACAAAGAAAGATAGATTTGTTGATTTGGAGTAAGTAACCTTTGATTATTTAAGATCAGGCGCGGATCCAGAGGGGGGGGGGGGGGGGGGTCCAGGGGGTCCGGACCCCCCCCCCCCCCCCCCGCTCAGACTTGAAAATTTTTTTATGCGATTTTATTGGCGATTTAGACCTGTTATTTTGGAATTTACCTTCCGGAAATACGTTAGAATGAACCAAATTGAATATAATTTACCAAATTATCGGTTGAGCGCAATTAGTTAAGTAATTATCAAACCTAGACCCCCCCCCCCCTGCAAAAAATCCTGGATCCGCACCTGAAGATATTTTAATATACATTAAGCAGCATTTGGAGTATTTGATTAAAGGGCTTTTTCAGCATCAATAATATTTATTTTAAGAGACAGTTTAGTAACGTCACAATCTGATTAAAATACAGATCTATATTTAGTTTCTTTTGTTTTATACTTTTGATGACCTACACTACATGGCAATGGAAGGTCACGTCCGAAATCATAGGAGGGCTTTTGACCCTGTGATTAACCAATCAGCGTTGATGTTTCTAGTTCACCTCAAGCCAAAAACTGGCCGTAACAGACCGTTTCATTGGCTTATCGATCAAATCATCTAGAATGAGCGTTATACTCTTCTAGATCTGTATTAAAGACAGGTAAATCGAAATTTTGAACTATAAAACACGAAACAAAATAGTATCTGTGTTTTAAACAGATTTGTAACGTCACCAAAACGATTTAATTTCATTTTGCAATAAGTACGTACTCACTGAGCGTGAGAACATGTGTTATGTATCAACTGTCATCGTAGTTTTAACTAGTCTTTGTTGTCCAGCCTTTTAATAATATACAATCCATATGACACACACAAATAGTGTTAGGGTATTATTGGCATAATGTTGGCATAATGTTACACTTTTACAACGCTTATCCTAACTTTTGATCCCAAATAAGGAATTCACCGAAATGAGAGATAAACACATCTTCAATTTTTTTCCAATTATTGATGAAATTACCCGATAAAGGCTTCACTCAAAGCTAGTGTTACCCGAAACAAATTCCAGCATGGCTTCCATTTATCCCGCTTCGAGAATTTGTACTTATTTGAATTCACAGATTGTGTGTGTTTTGTATTAACCTTGTGAGGCTTTTTCCTGAACAATAATTTTGGCGGAAACACATTTTATCTTTTTTTATTTACCCCGATGAAGTTGCGAAGCTCAAGGCGATAAGAATACTTTCATGTCCATAAGTGTTCGAGTTACATTTCATTTGTTTAATTAAAAGCTAAGAGAATGTAATAAATTTGATCTGTGATTTGAAGTGCTCATCGACTGTTGGTGATATGAAGCAAGTTCATTATGTAATATTTTTTAAAAATTATTTCAGGGAATTTATGAACGGCCAAAAAGAAACCTCCAGGTATATCATCCAACGGCAACTGAAGGCAAAGAAAAAGAAAAAAGAGGACGAGGGACTGTTAGAATTGAGGAAAATTTTGAAGGAAATTATAAAACAACGCAAAGAGATGCAATCTGAGAAGGATAAGGCTAAACATAAAGAAATTCGGGATAGGAAGGACAAAAAGGATAAAATAGACTCAATAAAAGCTGGCGAGAAGAAGGGTGTGGCCGGGGTATTTAAAGAGGCAGTATTACGTGTGATGCGCGAAGCTCAATTTGAAAAAGAACAAAAACTGCGGTTACCTGTACCAAGTTCGGACCCTATACCGCAAGTGAATGTGTAATGTATGTTTACAATGAACACAACATCTTCGCAGTTAATGGGGATATTGAATTGATGTTTTTGTTAACTATTCCGGAAGTAGAAGGATAGTCGTCATCCATTATAATATAGCTGTTTATATTGGATACGCACATGTCGATATACATTACCGACTTTACTATATGAAATTACAATTGGTAAATTACTCTTTGAATACTATATGTTTCTATGATATTGTGATTTATGTATTTTAATCGATTACCATGTTGTGTTTATATTTTCCATGCATTTATTAATCGATTTGCGGGTATCTATCTATAATTTTGTCTGGAACATAACATATATGATCACAGAACAAAACCATATTGCTTTAAATAACAATTAGACAATTATTTATCATTTGTCCTTAATGACCAACTGGGGTCCAGCGCAATGGGGTGTATTATGGTACATTGCGCTCTTAACAAAATAGGCAGAGAGCAAATAGCCCGACAAGGGACAATGTATGGTCGTTCGGGTGGGACGAAAATCCAAGGTGGCGCCATATTGTAGCAGGAGATCTCCAGCAATAGCTCATCTTGACACATTTCATTTAGAATGAATCCTATATTTCATAATTTAGTCTAAAACACACCGTGTTCTGGGATCAATTTGCTTTTTAGTGCTATGTAACTCTCCGTATATTAAACGTGTTACTCTAAATCTATGCACCTTCGTCTCTTCAAACATTACATTTTGTTTTTATTATATAATAAATCATATATATCTTTAACTTGTTAACTTGAGCACCGGAAAATAGACCAGGAAGATCTGCGACGAATCTTGATACAGCGATACAACTTGAAGCAGTCAAATTGTAATAGAGTACATTACCCAGACGACTTCATACTAATAAAAACACCATCAATCACTCTCATCCAGACGTCGATAATATCTGCTTTGTTTTAATCTCTATCATTCATCTTCATAAAACGTTGTCTTTAAACCTTAGTTTGTCATGGCTTCCGCAGGGGGATCATTGATCTGTGATGGACGCAAGCAAGGTTTCGAAAGCACCTGTATGAGTCAAGGTCCGTGGTTTTGTGTCCCTCTGGTTCTAAGGATATCTTAAACGGCCTCTTGAATGTACAGAAAAATAATAAAAAGCAATATACGATCTGTTCTACTTTTCAATTTTGGGTTTAAAAAAATGAGTAATTGTAAACAAGGTGTTTGTGTATATTGGGGAGGTCAATTAAACTTGTATGTTTTATTTTAAAAATTAAATGAGCTTACCTGTAAGTGAAATTTGATTGTAATTCTGTTTTACTATTTATGGAACGGAGAGATCACATGAGAGTGCTTTGCGCATGCTCTGGTCATACTTCAAAGGAGGATGAATAATTGAAATTTCCAAGTGCTGGGTGGGCAACAAAATATCTCAAACACAAACCCAAAATACAGGGTGGGCATGTGATCCCTCCGTTCCATAAACAGTAAAACAGAATTACAATCAAATTTCACTTACAGGTAAGCTCATTTAATTTTTAAATTCTGTTTATACTATTTACGTCACTTGGAATCACATGAGAATTCAAAGCCAATAGTCATCCGATGCAAAAATATATAAGTAAGAATAGATCACTAATTCAATTTTCCAACTTTTATTACTAGCAATTACATATTTAAACTACTCGAAAATATCATCAACTCAGTGTTTATGATTCTCATTACAGTCATGTTATCAACCTTTAACATAATCCTGTTGTTTTATAATATCTCCTTAAACCTTTTGAAACATATTTAAAGTCCATTTGACTTGTACATGAAAAATTATGAAGTTTGTCACCTTCACAAAAGTTATAAGTACACTAGTAACAATTTGCCACCTGAACTATGACAAATAAAACACAGCCCTATTTTGAACTGTCCAATATAAGATTAGAATACACACTATTATCCTCAATAGATTTGTTGTAAAACCTAGCAAGAGTTTTACTGCTACTCCATCCAGCAGTCTCCAAAATTGTGGCCAATGGAACTCTTTTCCGATGAGCAGCTGAGGTAGATGCACCACGAACACTATGTGGTGTAAATAAACACATGTCAATGCCTGAATTAAAAAGTACCACTTTGATCCATCTAAAGATGGTTGAACGTGTCACCGGTGAATAAGGCTTCGTGTAACTAATAAACAATTGAGTCCCAGATGATCTCAATGTTTCAGTTCTCTTAATATATTCCTGAAAAGTAGTCACAATGCATAATCGTTTATCTGTGTATGATTCAAAACAAAGTTCCTTCTGATGAAAGTTTGGTCTACTAGTTTTAAGTAGATCTCCAAAACGTATTTTTAATCTATCAAACAAAATTTCAATATTACGAACATCAATGTAAAATAAAGATTGCATACGCTGACCACTAACAATCGCTAGTAGTGATACACATTTCAATGTCAAATCTTTAAGAGTTAAATCACAAAGCGGATACAATTTCTTCAAATAACTTAATACTCTGTCCACATCCCAAGTAACATTAGTTCTAGGAAGAGATGGTCGAAGATTAAAACATCCTCTAAGAAACCGCACAATACATGGATTACATCCCAACGGTTGGTTGTCAAATGTGATGAAACTGGATAATGTTGATCGAGCAGAGTTCAAGGCACTATAAGAATATCCTGAATCAAATAATTGATATAAAAATTCTAACACATTTCCCACAGAGGGTGAAAATGAATTGACACTCCTTTGATTTGTAAAAGTGAACCACTTCTTGAGGTATACATCATATTGTTTAATAGTTTGTGGTCGCCATGAGTGCAACAAGACGTTCTTAACCTCATCCGAAAATTCTCGCTTTCGTGTTGCTTGCCTGAAATCAAACATGCCAGCGGTCTGAGTTTGGGTAGATGAACCATAAAACGTTTGGTTGGATGAATTAAAGTTGTTCTTTCTCTAGAAATTAAAAAAGGACAGTCAATTAGCATATGCATTAAAGATGTAAACCAGGATTGAGTAGTCCAAAAAGGAACTATAATTAACATATTTACTTTATCCAACTGAACCTTTTGCAAGACTCTGCCTATCAAAACAAAGGGAGGAAAGGCATAATTGAGATTATGATGCCATTTAATGTGAAAAGCATCGACAGCAAAAGCTGATGGATCAGGATTCCAGGAAACATAAACAGGAGTTTGATTATTCAATCTGGAAGCAAATAAATCAATATCTAGTATACCCCACATATCTGAAAGTTGTAGAAATATATTGCTATTTAGTTTCCATTCCACATTATCATGGTTAAGTCGACTTAATCGATCTGCCTGAACATTTTCTTTACCAGGTAAGAAAGCAGCAGACAACCAAATATTTCGTTTCAAACACCACATCCATATGCGCCTTGCAACTGCATTACAAGCTATAGATGTGCCTCCCAAGTTGTTAATATAAGCCACAGCTGTAGTATTGTCAACCAAAATGTGCACATGACAATCTGATAAATCTGATGAAAAAGACTGAATAGTATAAAGTGCAGCTAGTAACTCCAAAGTACTTATATGGAGCTCATGTTCAATACTGCTCCATATACCCGATGTACAAGCTGTGCCAAATGTGCCCCCCCACCCTTTTTTACTTGCATCCGAAGTATAAGTACGAATGGGGTCAACATGCATGATCGACTTGGAGGCCTGTCCAACATTATGTATCCACCAATTTAAATCCTGTTTACATAAATCAGAGAGGACCATTGTGGAATCAAAATCTCCTTTACAAGTTTTTAGACATTGATTTTTTAAATTATCAAGAAGTCTATAATATAGTGGTCCTAAAGCATTACCAGGAAAAGAAGCTACCATCATACCAACAACTTCAGCTACTTGTCGGATACTAGGATTAGCTAATTGTAATAATTTAGAACAAGCCAATTCAATTTTATTGGCTTTATGACTCGATATAGATACTGTCATAGATACAGAGTTTAAAACAAAACCCAGATAAATGATGGATTGTTTTGGTTGCAAAACAGATTTGTTTGGATGTACTATAAAGCCTGCTTTAATTGCATAATCTACAGTATCCAAATATTTGTATAACAACTTTCATAGGTATCACCCATAAGAAAAGAATCATCAATGTATGAACAATTATGATGACCTTTTAGTCGTAAAGATGCAAATAATGGCTTAGTGATTTTAGTGAAAATTCGTGGAGAAGACGTTAAACCCTGTGGCAAAGCGTTAAATTCGTATAAACGATTTTGCCAGATAAAACGTAAATACTTTCGATGTAAAGGATTAATTTTTATAGAATAATAAGCATCTGTAAAATCAATGCTTGCCATATAACAATTAGGCAACATCAAATTGATTGCATTTTCTAGAGACTCCATTTTAAAATGGTGATAGGTGATCTCTTTATTAAATTGCTTCAAATTTAATATCAATCTCAATGATCCATTCTTTTTAGGTGTAACAAAAATATTAGAAATGAACTCATCAGGTTCATGTAAACAAGCAGATACAATACCTTTATTTTCTAGTTTTTCAACTGCTTGAGAAACATTCTGCTCTTCCTGCAAAGACAGAACATATGGTTTAGGTACACAATATTGACTAGGAGCTTGATCAAATTCTAAGGAATAACCTTGAATAGTTTCCAAAATAAATTCATCTGTAGTTAATGACTTCCAAAATGGAAGTTTCGTAGCCAAATTACCTCCCTTAAATTTTGAGGCTAAATCTTTAAGATAATCTATGTCAATGATATTAAATTTATTAGAAATTTTTCTAACCGGTTCCTGTGTTAGTTTGGTTTCTTCCGACTTCGTCCCCTCCCTGGATAGAAGTTTTTTGACATCTGACCACTTGAGCCATATCTGTGACTGGTTCCAGTACTAGCAGGATTCTTATAAGAATTCTTATAATTAGTCTGTTGACTATTATATGGTCTTTGATAAGGAAAAGGACGTCTAGCATTAAATGGTAATCTTCGTGGTTGAACATTTTGACCAACACGACTGACTTCACTGATATCCTTGATCGACTTCGGAAGATCATCTCCAAAAAGATTTTGAGTGACTCTGTTAGAGACCGAACAAAGTCTAGACATGATTTTGATGTTGAGGTTACTTGATTTTAAATTTTCACGTCTCTTCATTGAAATTTCAAAATGGGCGGCTGCTAAAAAAGCCAGACTATCACACAACTTCCGAATCATTTTTCCCATTTCCTCAGAATCAAACTGAAGATTAGATGATTTTCTCATGATATTCAAGTCGTTAACAAGTGTCGTTAAAGGTATCAGTCCCTTAGTTAATCGATCTTGAATTTTCTGAAACTTTATATCAGAAGAACGATGATTCGGTTGAACTTCTGCCCAAATTTCGGCATTAACCCGAGGCGTAACCATCATCATACAATTCTGAGGTCTTTTATATTCTTCTCCCGTTTTATTTAATTTAGAATCTGGAATTTTTCGACACAACAAATTATTGATTAAATCTGCTACCTTCTGATTGATATCAGGTCCACAATCCGAATCATCGGCATATAACTGTTGTATATCCTGTAACAAAACATCCGTTATCCCAGCCTCCGGAGCAGTGTCCATGAGAACATTATCAATTTGTGTGCAAATATCAACTTCGTCGACAGTGTCCTGATTTTGATCAGAAATTGAAGGCGATACAGGTGGCGACTCCAAATCCTCAATCAGCCCACTTTGACTTTGATTCCTGGACTTGATAAGTTGAGTAAATAGATTGTTTTGATTTGAAATCATCTCAGTCATTCCCACTAACATATTTTGATAAATATTATCAGTCACATTAGTTTCATTCCGTTGTGAAGACCCATGGCCGTCAATGTTTACTATGGAGCCAGAAGCGCTGACGTTCACTAAATCAGAACTAACTTTTGGACCCAGAGCAGACTCTTTTTCAGTCGACGTCCCCGCTATGGGTAAATCATTCGTAGCCGTTTGCAACTTTTTGCAAGATTTCTTGGAACCTTTTCCCACTTGTTTACCATTGCTGGGAGTTTTACCCTTTTTCTCAGGTTTATTAGTGACAACACGTTGAGTCAAATCGGTCATACTGAATCCTTCGAAGCACGTGTTTTCCGTGTCTGACTCGCTCAAAATTTCCATTTTATTTTAGACTTTAGTTGAGTATCGTAAACAATATCTTCATGTAGATTTTTAAAAATACACGATAACAACTTTTAATATTCTGATACAGTTTACCAACAAAATTATTTGTCAGTAAACGTAAATAGTTCACAAATTGTTGTGAAACTACAAAGTATATAACAGACAATTTATTGTCGTGACCACTCTCTTCGAGAGCAAGCAAAGCTATGGCCAGAGCATGCGCAAAGCACTCTCATGTGATTCCAAGTGACGTAAATAGTATAAACAGAATTGTGAAGTTAGAATGGCAAGATACCCGAAAGTTTCCCTGGCCAACAAAAAACAAGATGGCGAAAAAATAAAAGCAGATTTAACCCAATACAGTCAAAAATAGGATTACATGAGTGATACCTATCAATGTGCTTGGCGTCAAATTGCTCTCCACCCCCATTCCCAACAGTGTGTGGTCTCAATCCCCTTCTTCATTTTATTATGTTCCCCCGTCAGAAAAGTGTAAGATCCAATGCATCTTCTTATTATGTTAAAGGGAGTCTGTGTATTGCAAACAGTTAAGGTACGAAGAGTACAAATGGGTATTATGTTCCACATGAATATGCCGCTGGCCCTACAAAAGGGTAGGTTGCGTGTTCGATCCTGATGTTAGCCAAGGAATTGTGCAGTGCACGTTGACTTCCAAATCGTCCTGCACCACCGACAAGGGTGGACCATGCCGGAAAATCTCGACCATGAGACTGTCAATTTAGCGAGTCAACCCCTTACCGAAGCATGGTGGTTGTCCCGGTTTCCAATCGTATATTTGACGTTATTTGGGATGGGAGTACCGTCGAATTAACACATAAACTGGAACTTTTACAACTAGATGCACCCAGGACTATATGCGGTGCTGTGAAAGGTACAAGTCACCAAGTGTTATATAAGGAAACCGGGTTTATTACACTGCAGGAGAGAAGAGGGCGACATAAATTAATTTTATTCTACATAATCATAAACCACATCCCTCCAGAATACTTATTTCAACTGATACGACCCAATATCAATTCTTATTGCCTACGAAACCAAAGTAACATCCCAACATACCTCTGCAGAACTTCTTTTTTTTCTTCTTCTTTTATACCATCTACAATTCGAGAATGGAATCTACTCGATCTTTCTACTAGAAACTTACCTACTCTATCCTCTTTTAAATCTAAACTCGGCTACCTTGATCGAATTATACCTTCATCATACTACTCTGGCAACAGGAAAAATCAAATTCAACACTCTCGCCTTCGACTCTCTTGCAGTGATTTAAACGGACATCGTTTTCTCAGGCATATTTCTGACAGTCCAATATGCGATTGTGGTCACCCCTTTGAAGACTCCGAACACTTTCTTTTAATCTGTCTCTTACGTTCAGATGCACGATGTGCGACAATATCAAAACTTCCAAAAATTTATCAAAATTCTCAAAACTTATTATTCGGAACTGAAAACAGAAACATTTCTGAAGAAATTTTTTCTTCAGTACATAACTTCCTCGAGATCTCCAAACAATTTTGAAAATTCCGTATGAAATTGTATGAAATATAAACATTTTGATTGTGGTTTGTACATATCGTGTATGTAGTGTATATTGTCATCTTATAATTTAATTGTTACTCTACTTTACTTAACCTTCCCTTTCCCTGAATATATATTTATGTTTGTACTTTTATGGAGAGGGGGTCTATAGGCTTCTGGCTGTTCTCCAATCCAGTTTCTGTGAATAAATATTGTTTAAAAAAATATATTTGATTCACTGTCTATATAGAAATGAAATGAAATGGGTTTTAACGTCCAACTGGCGCTGCGGCCTACTTTTATATCGAATTCTAACTGCAACACTGTCTACATAAATCTGAAGAAAAGGACAAATACCAGACAAACATTAACATGTTTTTGCTTTATAGAAATATAACAAAATTACGTTAATTGTCCCGAAATCTAGAAACATGATGCTATAGTCAATATGATAGTCAAAGATGATTATTTGATTCTTCCTAGATTCCACTGTAACCGCGAATTATCGTCTTTCCAATTATTTTCTTGTTCTAAAAGAAGCTGTAATTCAAATAATCCAATATTAGATTATTGAAGTAATCTATTAACTAAACTACCATCTAGTCACCCATTTATTATCAGGGGCGGATCCAGGGGGGGGGGGGTGTCAAACCCCACCCTGCTCAACTTCATAAAAAAATTAATGCCTTGCATCAATGAAATTAAATCACAATGTGACCCTTCAGCATTATAAAAGTGATTTCTCTCTATAAAAGTGATTTCGCTCTTTTAAAAGCTCAATTTGTATGTATGCCTATGTAATTTTGAGACGCTAATGGCAGATTTCCTTAATACGAACCTGGCAAACCTCTTCCTGCCAAAAATCCTGGATGACATCGCGCCTGGTACGTTCGTGCATTTTTATGCGCGAACTCTTAGTTTTCCTATTACTGGCACGCGCACGGGCACTATTTCTTTTTCTTTTGCATGTACCAAAATCGGGGGTTTTGCGCGGAGGTACTTTTGAGGTATTAGCCTGAGAAGCATAACACTTGCCACTGTACCTGTATATCGCTAATTATAAATCGAGTGTGTGAAGACAGTTTATATAGATCACGCGAAAATTTTTCAGTACAGAGTTTATTCTCGCTGTATTTGCAGCTAAGAAAACCAATGGGACTATTTTCTCAACAGTGTATGAACTTTTTCAGAAGCGATAATATCCTTACACCGAGAGAAATTATCTAGTCTCGGCGAAAAACCATGATCATCTGGTAAAAAATTACTTTTCTATTTTTTGGAACGAAAAACAGTGTTTTTAAAAACAAACGAACCTGCCGCACATGAGGAAGTCATTATACTAATAATAACAGACGAGAACTCTTTTTGGGCACAGTCTTTCTTACTGAGTAGTAAATCGTCCACAAAAAATCATGAATGAACGATAATAAGAGTAGCGACGACTGTAGACAGTAAGTAGGTTATACACTATACTTTTGAGTCGAGATTACTCGCTTTGAGTCGAGATTACCAGCTTTCAGGTCACCGATAACCAATTATGTCGGAAATACCATACTGACATTCGGTTTTTTCAAGTTGTACGCGAACTAACAATCGGCGCCCTAACTGTCTTCGTCAGCTACTTTCAGTTTCACAATGGCGTACGACATTCGGTTTTTCAAGTTGTACGCGAACTAACAATCGACGCCCTAGCTGTTTCGTCAGCTATTTTCAGTTGCTGGCGTACGGCCAGTGCCGGTGGGAAAAGACAACATTAAAATCAGAAATAGTTTATTTCTTATTGTCGGACTTACGGTATCAATCCTGTCTAACAAATCATAAAGCTGTGTTGTTACGGTAGCGGCATAGTATTTCAACGTAACACCACAGCCACTGTAACAATTCATAATACATCTAACTATCACTCCCTACACATTTCCCCTCGACCTACTTTCCCAAACGTCAACAACACATCTCACACATCCAGTTCACTGATTAACCCTTGTACCACGTCTACTGGATCAGCCCCTTATGTAGGGTTTACACGATAATTATATAGTGCAAGTTATACGGAATGTTGTTCATCGTATTTCAGTAATTAAGATTTAGAAAAAAATAATGGAGTGGCCCGAGTTGAATTAATTCAAAACTAAGTCATAATGGAGGGGGGGGAGGTAAAATGGTACCCTTGGAGATAAATGTACGTGACACATATCAATCAATATGTGACCATCTCCCAAATATTCATTTGGAATATTGAGATAACGTCAGGAATTAGCCAGATGTTGGCATACATGAGATAAGTCCAAATTATACTAAATGAAGGTTCAGGAGTTTTAGTAAGAATCAAATATAAATATAAATGAAATAGAAATATACACATTATTTACATAAATCAATCAGTGAATGGACATGATATGGTCATCGACCCTTATAAAAACGAACGCGAAACGACCGTAAATTGGTGTGGTTGGTTCGTAGACTTTTGCTATGATCAAGGCAAGGGCAGATAATTTGAAATCGTGGAAACCAACATTAATTTCCCCATTGACCTGCTACTTTTCCCCAAATTTCCGTTGGATGGAATGCTTTTCACTACAGTGGAAAATTTGTATGAGGTTGACCACTTAAAATTTTGAGATACACGAACTTGAAGAACTCAAACATGTATCTAGTTGCCGTACATATCACCTTAGCCAACCTCATAACGCCGTTATCCTTCCGCCTCAAAATCATGAATATTTACCAAAACATGTCAGAAAATAATTATTCAAATCCTCTTCGTCCATTCTAGAACAAAAATTCAACAAAAATGGGCATGCGAAAGGGGAGAAAAGAGACAGAGAGAGAGAACTGCTATAAATAGATGGTGAAATTTAATGGTGGTCTGCCTCCATATGGATTAAACCAGGGTATAGTGGAGTAGAACAGATACCGAAGATAGGTTTAGAACTGACAAAATGGCATGAAGTGCAAATTTTCAGAATAACACATACCCCCCACATATTAAGAAAATAAGACTTTTCTGACACAGGTGGAAGTGTTAAAGTATATTTTATAACGCAGTGTTTGGTCACATATCATTCGCTATGTAAGAGAACATATATCACCTTTCCCGAGTTTATAGTAAAACATTATACAGTGTCATTTAGCATGTCGTGAGGATAACATCTACATACAGCGTAAAACATACAAGCCTCCACGGATCGTGATAATATTTTGTTTATTAGATGTTCTTAGAAATGTTGTGTATTCCGTAAATTGAGTCCCCCATGTCAAATTTTCTTTCGATTTTACAAATGTAATATTTTATTTGCTAATGCATTATTGTCTTGTTGGCACTCTGGGGATACATAGAAGAATTGGTTAATTAGTCTCGGTCTTTCCTTAAGGAAATACTGGGTCAATATATAAGACTTTGCAATGG
The DNA here is from genome assembly GCA_036850965.1 of Patella caerulea. Taxonomy (NCBI): domain Eukaryota; kingdom Metazoa; phylum Mollusca; class Gastropoda; family Patellidae; genus Patella; species Patella caerulea. Next base: position 25,321,076 of record JAZGQO010000011.1, read on the forward strand.
GTAAACTGAGGCTTTAATGTAATCAGATTCAGTAAAAGTGAAATGTATATCAAAGAATTATATTTATTCATTTGTGTATGTAAGAAAGGATTGGGTGATAAATAAAATCTCCAACTAGTCTTTTTTGATATAAAAAAAGACACTTAGGAGATTGTCTATTTACCACAAGTTGACTGGCAGTGGGGAGAAAGAGAGGGGCAGAAGAGAGAAAAAACAAATATGAAAGTTATATTCAAAACAACGCGATAGCCTTTGAATTCAGTTACTGGTCTACGTGCACTATGTCCTCTCTTGGAATGATGATGACAAAATATATTGCGCGTAGGATTTCAAGTTCAAATATTTTAGTCCGAATATCTTAATGCAATATAGTCAACGACTAACCATATGTAGAGTCGTGTGTGTCTTAGATGATTAACTTCAAGAATTAGAAGATGGAGTTAGATCAATATTTGAGTCTCTCGAAGTTGTCATGATGTACACTAAATTGACCACCCCTTTACAGTGTCATGTCTCAATGACATCCAATACTTTATTGATGACAAGCTAGACTTTTGATGGAGAGGCTTTAATTCTATGTTTCATGTCAAGAATACGATTGAACTCTTGTAATGCCCACACTGCTATTATGCTACAGCGGAATTGAGGGAAGTAAATGTAGGATATAAGGTTTTCTGAAGACGCGGGTCAGTTTCCTTTGGAGTCCGATTTCTCCGAGAGTTGTTAAAAGATTTCTGACGCTCCTGACATCTTATAACTGGAAATAGCAAGTACTTCCTTGTTCATCTTAGTACACTTTTGTGGTGTCATTCAGTACACCCATCCCTACCAGAAACCACCAAAAAACCTTGTCTTGCATTTGTTTGGGGATCGGCCTTCCTGTTTTCATAAATTCACTGATCCATTAAATAAATTAGCATTTACCCCCAAAATTCGGTACTTTCCGGTACTGAGATTTTGGCAAACTATTAGGATGTCATACAATACACTTTGTAGAGGTTCACACATTTCATTTACAAATTGACTGGTGTACATGGAGTCGGATTCCACATAATGTATATTCCCATAACCACCCTAATAAACATAGAAAAACAAAAGTCAATGCGACTTAATATGATTAAATGAACCTGTAACGTATGTCACGTGACCTCAAAACATGACAAGATTCAGACATTTTTAAACCTATAATTCATAATCCATAAAAAAAAATGATTTGTAATAGGGTCCCAGGTGTTATCAGGTGATATTGATGTCTGGTTTATGACATGGCATCAAAGAACATAATTTAGGAGATATTTGAAATCTGATGAAAACTGAATGTTTGACATCCTTGCTATGGAAAGTGTGCAAACGGATCACATTTTCTAATCTCCCTTTCTCCCACGCTAGTAAGTAAATACTAACGGTTTCATATTCATATCACAAGACGACTTTTCAATAGTTTATCTTTCTTTATAATATTTATAAAACAAACGAAATGAATTAAACTGATATGGCCAGATTATTTTCAATTGATCACTAAAACTGTTAAAAAAATATCACAGACTACTCCAAGAGAAATTTATACGAAAGTATCACAATCAATGTCTATCTTTGCTAAACCGGAAGTTGGTTTAGGTCTAGAGTGAATTATTAACTTAATACACTTTGACCTTTTATTGGTTAATTTGGGATCTTCAAATATTGACAGGTCGTAATCAGGCAGAACCGATGTCATTCAACAGTAATATAGATTTTTTTGAAAGAGCCAACCTTTTAGTTCTATTGGGTCGTGTTTGGCCAATGTTAACCCAATGGATCGATCGGATATGTTTTAATATCGGTCCCTTGTCTTATCCAATATTGTAAACTGACAACGACGGCTTCAATCGTAACTTTACAACATATTATTAAGGACAGTTGAGAGATAAAACTATTCTACAGGATACTAATTATAGTTTTTTTCAGCAGTTAAGTATAGCCACCAAGTACAGCTTTTCATCTAAAATAAGCATTAGAACGGATCTTAATTTTATACAAAATCTCGGCGATAATGCAATTTCTTGATAGTAAGTGTAGGAAAACCACATTACACGCGAATAAAACAGATAAGACAACCTTACGAATAAGACAACAAACATCAAAGCAAGTAAATGGATCTATGGCCAGTTGTAAGTGTGCACTGCGCTTTACTCAAAACGAAAAACAAAACAGTGAAAGACGTAACAGAAATAATGCGACCGGTCTCGGCGACAAACTTGCGGTAGTATGCCAGTCGACGTCATGAGTTTGAAGTTTAACAGTATAATAAGCATGATAATCCGGATATATTTTTTAAAAATGCTAAACATTAATAAATAAAGTATAGTGAGCAAACAGGATCAACACCCAACAACGAGAACGTCCTGTTATTTCTTTCTCAAATTAAGACAGATCACTAGGGTAGCTTTGTCGCCGAACTTTGTCGTCGGTTGTATGGTTTGCCTCGGTTCTCTCCTTGACGCTTTCAGTTTCCCATGATCTGGTAAATATTTTATAAAAACCTTAACTTTATAAGTTCATATTCTTCATTATTTCTTTTTTTGAAAAAAATGTCTTTATACAGTGTATTACAATAACACACCCCAATTATTTATTATTAGTATAAATATGTGTTTTGCAATATGAAAATTCCACAAATTATGGAAAAAATGATGTAATTGTAACACGCTGAAGTATATTTAATATCCTGCGTCGACTAACAATACATCTAAAAATAAATTAATTAAAACCCTTTCCCAATTTTAACTAACATACTTTTTGTGGGATAAATTGAATAAGGAGAAATATAACATTTTTGTTTATATTAAATTTGCAAAGTAGCATACGAGAGACTAAAAGGAAAATCACATGTGTAACTAACCAAAGCCGACTGGAGATAATCATTTTATGTTCACCTAAAATGGATCTTTAAAACTCTATTGATATAGTCGCTACTCTTATAGGAACTTATTTCGTAGGGGGAAGCCAATGAAGTAATTGGATATAACAAATCAAATAGACTTGTTTTTAAAACTCTCCATGGAAATCATCGCATGTCTAAGAGCCGCTGGTCAGATCCTTGACCTTAGATTAATCTTATGATTTCAAGCACTTGTGGCGCCCTCTTCACAACCAATAGTGCGTTTATACCCTTTCAGTGTGTTCTTGATTCGCTTTCTTCTGTAAACAAAATTATGTCGTAATACCCCAAATTCTGCTTTGAGAGGCATTTAGCAATTGAATTGTGATATAATACAAAAATTGTACATTGGGTATTTGCTTGAAAACGACTTGTAAAATCTTGTTGAAACGTTGCAGTACAAAAAACCAAGTGATTGTATCCATAATAAGTGTTCTAGTATTATATCTTAGAACGCTAAATACAATTGCGCTTAAAGTCCTACTGGTCTGAACCATGCAACCTAATCTTATTCCAATATATTTCAAGGGACCTTTAAGACACTGTGAACGGTATACTATGTTTAAGTGTCCCTCATAGCCCACTTCATGGCATATATCTGCCCTCATTATCCTAGTATGATGCAGAAAAGTAGGGCGTTAAACCCCATTGTAAGCAACAAAATACAAACTTTTAGCGGGAGGTATTATATGTACTCTGTTGCGTAATAATACAATTGATGATGAATTATACTATTGCGTGCTAAGGGAAATAAAAAACGACTCTGCTCTCATCTTACGCTATATATACATAATTATTATTGCACGGTTCGTTCATTAGGTTAGATAAACGAGACATTCTAATATAGGATGATTATACAAAAGCAAAAAGTACTTCCCATAACGCTAAATACACATTCTAAAAACAAACAATAACTCACAGAAAGTTTACATGTTAAATTAAAGGTTGCTGATCGCAAAAATAAAACGTGAACTCGAATAATATTTTATTTACAAAAGCGATAATACACTGAACTTTGTCTTTACGTAACTAAATACAGCAAGTCCCCCGCTACCTATGAAAAATAGTTCAACTTGAACAAGGGCAAAAGTTAGGGCCTAGGGCAGCCTAACATTACGAAATGAATTGAACTACCGTATTAACATTTAAAAAGCCTTATTTCGTAAATAACGTTCGCTAACTATTATATGTACCAGTTATAATCATTTTATTTGGCTAGTATATTGTATTTTGATTTTGAGGTGTAACTTGATATCTTCTATAATTTACTCATTATCATATGCTCGATAATCAATGATCTGTTCATTTGATTCTTTGTTTTAAAACACAAATCAAGAAGTCGATGAAACAATATCTCCACAAAAATGTCCTTGGATGTTGTGTCTTGAAACCAAATATGGCTAGTGATTGAAAAGAGTTCGGCCAACTCTCAAGACGGCCATTGCGACCTCCATCGATCAAAGTTTAGAATTACTCTTCAACTTGATGAATGGAGAATCATGTTAACCATTAAACGTGTAATGCTGTCCAATATTGTCATGTACATATTGTGTGAGATAGGCGACCCCACTCCTTATCACGCACAGGTGTAGGATCCAAACCACACCACTTGACAGACCTTAAGCCATTCGACCATCTAACTAAAATGGCGATGACATAACACGACTGGAACCCAAATACAGGCGCTTCACAGATAAATTGACATAATATGTGTTTGATGGACCTGATCTGCAGTTCCGTAAACTGGATAATCGAGACTTTGTTTTTTTATTATCGTTACAGCGGTAACAATGACAATCGAGGCTTCAGTTTTTTTTTAAGAGTGGAGTAATTTGACTAAAGCTGTCAGCAAATCCCCGTATCATTATCCATTTTTTAACAATCATGGCGAGAACTGACAGCACTTTATCTAACCTTCCATACTGTCTTTTTAAGGAATGGCATACCACGCAACTGCATTCTAATCCCTTTCAAATAAAAACTATACGGATATCTTAAGAACTTTTCCCAAAGTGATGAGGTTCTTTTCTGATGACAAGATGACGTGTTTAGGGAAAGCTTCAGCTAAACTATTTTCCGAATACTAAAATATCAAAGCTTCATAACTTGTTTCATCAACAATAATTCTTTATTGATCAGCATAAGAATAGGCATTATCTTAAAACTTTCTAATGTACAATCAAGACCGGTGGGAATTCTCCATTTTAGTTTCTTAAAACTCAGCTTTTATCAGAAAAACGGGATTAACACGAGCGAAGGTATAGTTAATTTAAGAATTACGAAGTATAATATTCTGTATTGAAACGTATCATCAACCTAAATCTTTCTTGCTTCAAGATTACCGGAGTAAATACTCGTCCATAGATTGTCGATATTCTTTTAGCCTGTTGAGTTTAATCGAGATGTTGTTACCTTCTGATAGAGGTAATTGATATAGATCTTGGATAAATGTCCATCAGAGTAAAGGATCATTTGGTTTCATATGGTCGATTTCGACGTAAATGAACTAATACCCTGGTCTATATCGAAGTCTCTGACCGTCAATTGATGGATTTGGAATCCCTTCTAAACTACGCCTTTTCAAACGTAGAAGAAGCTCCTACATGAATACCCCCTCCCCCCCCCCCCAAAAAAAAATGTTTAAATGAACTAATACCCTGGTCTATATCGAAGTCTCTGACCGTCAATTGATGGATTTGGAATCCGTTGTAAACTACGCCTTTTCAAACGTTGAAGAAGCTCCTACATGAATCCCTCCCCCAAATGTTTCAGTTTCTTTCAGTATTTAAATATGAAGAAGAATTGAAAGCTAGCTCGCTTTGTCTTGGAAAATATGAATTTGATTTCCATAATACAAAACAAAGAAAACAAACACTGACACGTGGAAACTCTTCCTATTAATTTGGGAATTTGGCACACATTTAAAGTAAGCTTATCTCGTACGATAGCTATATACCCAGTAAGATGGGATCCAAGTTGGCTCGGTTACATATGACACGGGCTGACAACCGGATCGATTCCGTTTTGGGCTGACAAAGTACCTTGGGATTTATCTTCCCGAACCCTGCACTTCAGTAATGCAGGACAAGTTCTCTAATAATTACTCACTGCAGTCATCCCAGAACAGAACACTAGAACGTTAAACCCAATTTTATTTTTCCAGTAAAGTGCTAACCATCATCTGTTTCTTTGCTGAAATCTTACGAAACAGCGGATATGTCTTGCAGCTATTAAAAAGAAGGAAATCGGTGATAAAGATGAGTGTTATCTGTATTGATTCTAGAGTATTAGTGGAGTATTAGAGGTATACAGCTGCTGACATTATACTGTTATTTTACAAGAAAGACCAGATCAAGTATTATTAACAAGTTCATTGCATCTACTTACTGGGAAAAGATCCATTATCGATTTAAAACACTATAAAACCCGATTTCTTGCTGAGTGGTTACAATTATATAGAGTACGAATCGCTCCAAGATATTCATTAACGGATTAGACCTAAAAGGAAATCATGGCTTAATCTCTCAATAAGACTGTTTTTGTTTATCTCAGAGTTTTTGTTGAACTGATAGTTCCGTATGCATTTCAAAATAATACGACTTGTTTTTTTCTTTGATATCTTCATCAACACACGTCCGACTACTCCCACTACTACTCTTATTCCATGTGGGCGTCTCTATCTCGACAATACAGTAGACCAATAGTGCTTACCGACCCCAAAGTGTTACCCTGCGCGTCCTGCCATCTCAACTATTGTCTACTAATATACCTGGCCACGAGTTCAAAAAGCATTCTCAGCCTTTACTCAAAATTGCCCTCCTTATTTTACAGCCCTTAATTAAACTTTTGTTGTTTTAATGTGTCAAATCAATGTTAAATAATGTGCAAATTTCTGTGTTTCTGGATCAACGATATTTCTCATAAAGAGTGATTGGAAGTTGAGTAAATTCTTAACCTAAGTCTGAGAATGCTTTGTGAACTTGCGGCCTGGTTACGGGCTTGATAGGAATTCGACCATAAACATTAATCATGACAAATCACGGACATGACACAATATACACATGCAATCAGACATTAAACACATATTAAATCAAGTGAATGGATCTGAGAGCGCCAGCCTTAATGGACCATGGCTCTGTACAGTCTCGGGTCTGCAGTGACGATGCTTCTCTCAACAGAAGATAACAAGGGAAATAATCCAAGAAAAAAGGTGAATATTTGCTAAGCGCTGTATCGTACTGGTATAAGTCATAATCTGCTATATGCTACCAGAAATACTAAAAGAATATGCAAGAGAACTACAATATAAACGCAAAACAAAACCAAAGGAGACATGTAGTCAAGGAGACAAATCACACAGAAATAAACAAAAAATATCAAATCAAGTAAATGGATGCGGGGGCGAACTGTAAGCGACCACTGCGCTGTACAGTTCCGGACAGGTCTCACTCAAAATGGCCAAAAAATAATGATTTACAAGAATAAAACGTAACAGAAATAGCCGCGTTGACAGTATAGCCTGTCGTTTGACGTCACGCGTTAGAACGTCAAACAATTTTAATAATAAGGGCAATAATCCGGATAAAAAATAAACTAAAGAGTCGGCACTTTTTGAAGAAAAAAAAACATCTTAGAAATAAATAACCATTTTATAGTGAAATGTAATAAGTAAAAAAAAAAAAAAAAAAAAAAAATTAAATGGCTTTAAATAATAGTCAAAATGGGATCATGACATCATGAAAAAAAATGTAAGTATATTAAATACAAAGTATGTCTTTATTTTTATAAAACATACCGTTAAATTATATGCATATAAAATGAAAATTACATATTGGCTGCATGAAACTATCACTTTATATTTCAGAGTAATTTCAGAGTAGATAAACCCATACTGATTATGAGTATAATTATAGTCTATTTGTAAGGTTATCCGTGTAGTAAATATACATGCAATGGATGACAAGAATTGGTTATTAATGGGGTAATAGCCCGCAATGGCTGTAATTTTAGAATACCGTGTAGAAGTTTTATCCTATAGATAATAATAGAGTAAGATTAATCGAGAATCATAGAAAATAATAATTATCTCACAGGGGCGTTTTAAGGTTTATCATGACAGAGGCTATACTACTTTAAGGGCCCTCTTTCGCGGGGATCCGGAGGGGGTGGAGGTGGTCTTGATTGATGATTTTCATACTAGTACAATGATTGCATTCTCATTCAGTAGTGGATTCGACAGTAACAACAGTGTCAAGAAAACGACTGAGCCGGACTCGGGGGCCCTTTCCCTTGGCCAGAGGGGACCTTTCCCTTGGCAAGAGAGGCCCTTTTGTCAGACGAGGGGCCCTTTTTTCTGCCTTTAGGGCCCTCCCTAACTAGGGTACATTTCATTTTTCTCATCGGTTTTAACATTTTTCTCCCGTTTATTTGTTCAACTTCTTTGATTTTTTTTCGCGAGGAGGCTGGCGCCTCAGCTGTAAAACGCCTTTCTAATCTCATCATAAACTCTACGCCAACTGTAAGGCAAGATAATCACCCCCGCTTCGATTCCAAAATAAATAGATGACACATTTTGATTAACGACATATGTATGTTTTTGTAACGCATCAAGCAATCTACTTAGCTTAAGAAGAAAATGTCCATAATTGAACTTAGGCAAGTTGTTGTAATACGTCACACCACTATCTCTATATTTGATGTTTATTTCTTATATGTAGGTTGTCCGCGGGTGTGTTTTGCACTTACTATGAGAATCAAAGTTATGGTGGCACAAAACACTGACCAGTCAACTGTTTATCTCTGGTTACCATACGCAGAAAATGCCCTCTCCACTTTTGATGTCGTGAATACAAGTGTGGCAGTGTTCAATTTTATCAGAGTAGCACATTGACACTACTTTCAGTTCCAGTAGTACCTTAAGTAGCTTTCGTATGCACTAGTATTCGTTTCTAGAAATGGAGAATCGTTTAAATTCAATTTATTATAAGCTTAGTGAAATGGAAATAAATAGAATTGTGCGTCTTTACCAACCGAAGTGTGCTATAAAAGCTACGTCCAACTGTCAGGGCAACTCTTTTATCTTTGCCAATGATATACACACGATAGCGGTTTTTGATCCCAACTGAACATTTTTCCTTCCGTCTTGCACCACTCATCAAAGGTGAAACTTGGAACTTTCCCGGCCAACACTAGAATAAAATGCTTGGTATTACCTTTTATATTAAGATGAGCCTTAGCACATCATAACATCAATTTACCCATACTGAAAAAAATAATATTAGTTTTCAAAAATGCGCCTGTTTAAACCTGAATTGGTCTCGAGAGTTAGAAAAAAAAAACCATTCAAATATCTGACATTATCTCAAGAGAGTTTATAAATTATCTTTATCCTCATCGTTGTATGATTGCTCTTCCAATCTTTGCTTTGACATTTTCAATTTATTTAGAATGCATTTGACTTTTTCTATTTCCCACGAGGATTACTGTACCGCCATTTTGACTAATTTTAAAATTTTCTTCGCGCTATCCAGACAAAAATATTGATGTGAATTCAGAGACGAGCTAGAGGGAATACAGTTTTAATAGTGCGTATTAGCGTACAGATGATATATTTGACCGTTATCCAAATTGTTGGTTGTGTTTTTGATTAATAGGAGGACGTCCTTGGCTCTTAACCAAGAGTTCCAGGTGTTGGCTGAGAATCTTCATCTTGATTTTCGTTATGGTTTCCGCTTGTCAGTAGCTCAGGGCACATCGTCTTGTTGTTCGGATGGAACGACCAATCTAGGTCCCGTGAACACATTGGCATGCATGCAAAAAAAAAAAAAAAAAAAAAAAAAACACCTCGAAAAAACAGTAGGCCGAATTTTCTTTCTCATAACACAGTGCATGGCGACTTTATTGTAGAGGAATGGTGTATTTACCTTGTCTCATAATTTCAACTCAAAATATTGAGTCGTTTGGACGTGAACGTCAAAACTGCTTTTCCGGACACGTAACCCTTTTAAGATTTCGATTGCCGTTCCCTTAAGAGGTCTATACAGTAATTGGTCTATGTGCTGTACTTGACAACGAACGGTAAATTTTACCTATTTATTATTTTTATAAAATAAAAGTCTGGTTTTATCCAGACACCGTATAATACACAGCTTGTGACACCGGTCTCCATTTCCAGATGAAAACTGATGGTTTAAATTGTTTGAAAACGCTTCATGTATATTGAGTTAGTTGCTCGGCCCTAAGGTAGAGTATTTTATTGGATTTTAACACAAAATTAAGCGGTTTTGTTTGCCAAAATACAATCGGGATTGACCCTTTAACCCAGCTTCAGCAGAAATGGTGGACATTAAACACTATTTAGTTTCAATATGCAGCCTTTTCGTCTTTTCACCGTACGATAAAGTACATGTAACTGTGTCAATTATGCAAGTAAACGAAAGAAAAAAAAAATCATTTCAAAACAAGTATGAAGTACATTTCGTGATAGTCGAAACTCTATATCTATATATTCATCCCCTAATAATCTGTAAATTTAGCTAGGGGAACAATTAAAACAGAGTAACACCGACCATTGAGTAAGATTTAGCGAGTGTAGTCATATTGTTTCGCTTGTAGCCATGGTCTAACGAGCCCCGATGGAGTTTCATTATTTCCTCGGTGCAAGATAGACATCTATTAAGCAGTAAATTATACGTTCCAATCACATTCCCTCATTGAAAAACAAGGACATAAAAGACAATTGGGTTAGGCCAACGAAAACCTCCCCATGGACATAAAATTGCATTAGGTTCCGAACCGAATATTGACCTATTTACGTTTAAGGAAAATTCACAGAAATTTATATTCATTGATTAATATGTAAAAGTACACGGAACACGACGCCAAGTAGTAATTTCTTCTGTACTTTAGTGGTGCAGAAAGAAATTAGTTTCTTTCTCTCCATTTATGCGTGTGTTTACGTAAGCTTTCATAATCAACACGGGAGCAGAGAAGAAGTTTTTTGTTCTGATTGAGTCGAACTTTTAAGTCAAATCTATTTTGTTATCGTCAGATTTAATGCCTTACCTTTTATATACGAATATGAGGGCTATCTTAGTTGGGGGATGTTGGTTTGTGATGGTGTATGTGTGTGTGTGTGCGCGTGTGTGTTGGAGGGAAGGGGGTTTCTTATTAGAATATTCCTGGTGTTTGATGTCTATGGATCATATAGGCCTATCATGTAGTAAGATATCGGGGATTCAGTTCCAGGAATGTACTGCCCAAGACCCACCTAAGTAAAACTGGGATCCTATTTCGTTTCATTTGCCACAGTTCAAATTTCGTTTAGGTAGACCTGGTGATATTTAATATATAGTGTTCTCTTTGATATAGGAGATTACCCAGTGACATGGTATGTTTCGCCGAGCATTATACCTTCAAATACATATGTAACCTGTTAATCTAGAAATAAACTGACCAATGTACGTTAAACCACATTTGACTGTATCTCTGTATTATATTCATTTGAGAAATTCATAGTTGTCAATTGTACCTAGTACCAAATTGGTTACATAAATAGCTTGTGTAATATAGTCTGCTTTCAACGGTAACCACAACATCTCTTCTTGTTTCTCGTAATTTAAAAGTTCATTTCATGTCTTACTTCTTGGGGATGAATTTGGGTGAACTTATCAAAGCCATTCTTTGAAAGTTTCCCAAAGCATTGACGGAAGCAGCATTTTAGTATGGAGCACGGGTCTAGTAAACAGTCTTTTTGGGCAATTCGGCTTTCAAGCGCAAATTCTCAGCCGTCCATGCCATGAACTTGATGATCCTAGCTGACATCCAAGTACTGTTCCAGACAAAGTCAAGCTTATTCTAAACCAAATTAGTGCGTGAGGTAGTTTTGAAATTTAAAGAAAACACATCTTGTGATAATCAACATATCTAGAGCAGAACAATATTTACATCAAAGCTACATCAATATAAACATTACAATTGGTTAACTGGCGTGATCTCATGTGATTGGGAGTTCTAAAGCTAAAAGATTCCACACCTTGGTATAGTCCACGGCCATAAAATAGACGTGTTATTACGCTCTGGTATATAATATTGATTTGGTTGTGTTTAATGAAGTTTACTTCGTTTCTGCTCTTTACCAACGATCCAACCCAAGTGAAACAGAAATCGACAGTTGACACGTGGCTTTTCTGACTTTTCATTACTTTCAAAGATTCTTCGCTGGACGGGAAATAATAATTCTAAGGTAAGGATTTAGAATATTTATTAAAATGATGATAAAATTTTAAATCACAACAGATGTGTGGTATGATCAATGGTCCGGGCAACATTCAGACGTTAAACCTCATTTCGTTAAGTCTTATCACCAGATTAACTCCATCGGTACAACATTTATCGCCTTGAAAGCAGAATACTTTTTTGCAATCTAGAATACAATGTTCTGCTGAATCAGACGCGTACCATTGCAGTGGGCTGAAACATCTATAGTTCCACGAAGGACATAACCTTTTCCAAATGTTATCATCGGGTTATTATATACCTACTCTTTATTAGGACACCCGATACCATTAACATACGATGTTCTCATAGCAGTACATTTTGACTTTTCTATTCAATATTTCCTTACGTTCACTTTTGTAGTGGGGTGGTCAACATTGAGCTAAAAGTTTGTTTGGCCTCCCAAACAAAGTAAAGGAACGTCTTTTGCCCTCCGAAAAGGTACGGGAGTGTTCCCTCCCTCCATAACAATTTCCGATCCGAAAAAAGCCAGAGAACAGTATATATAACATACCTATGATTTCGACAATTTTTACTTACAGTGAACATAATCAGTAAGCCCATCGATTACAGAAATGTAGAACGCTAAACCCTATTTCATTTATGCCTCCCCGCACTCCATCTTAACTGCGACTATTCATATACCTACCAGAGATATTGTTCAAGGATAAACAAATTTGTCGATAAATCACACACAGTTTTCCTCAGTAGTTTATATCAATTCCGATTCGTAAAAACGGGAAATTATGTTGTTAAATATGTTAGGTTTTTATTGTAATAAGGTATAAATTGCATTGATTTGAGACTTAAATAAACTATTTATTTAATATAGCCCTAATTTTGATATCCAATCTTCAATAGCGCTGTACATGACAAAGCAAGATATGTACATACATGAAAATACAAAGGGCTGAAATATATACACAGTATTATAAAAAGTCAAAACTGGGAGAAGTAGTGAGATTTCAGAGAATTTTTAAAGTGGTCTACTTTGTCAATTCTCTTGATCTCATTTGGCAGGTTATTTCACCAGATAGAGCCCTGGACATTAAATGAACGGTTGGCAAAGGTTTTCCGTCGCACATATGGTATCCTAAGCCTCATATGTTGACTGTTTGATTTCATATTTTCCCTTCGATCTTCAGCGAGTGCCAAGATTGATCTGAGATACAACGGGGACAGTCCATTGAGGCATTTCCATATCATTGTAAGCACCTTATGCTTTATGCGTAACCGAACCGAAAGCCAGTGTAGCGTCTTCAAGGCAGTTGTAGAGCTGGAGTACTTGTCCATCTGCAGTAACTAGCTTCGCAGCAAAATTCTGCACTCTTTGTAGCTTTCGGATCTGTGTATCCCAAAGTCCTATAAAGATTGCATTAGCATAGTCCAAATGAGAAATTACTGTCCCTAGTACAAGGGTATGACAAGCATCTGGGGTAAGGAGATGTCTTATATTTCTTATTTTTTGAAGACCATACATTGCCTTTTTACATTTAGTGGTGATATGATCCGAGAACGAAAGTTGTTCATCAAGTTCTATGCCTAGATAGCGCACTTTGTGGGCCCGAGGGATGACTTCTCCATTGATGCTGATGGCTTGGGATGTACACTTATTTATTTAGCTGTTGGCGGGATCCAACATAGATGAATTCATTGTGAGCCTATTCATGTCCATCCAGTGTTTAACTTCAACAGCGAGGTCTTGCTGCCGTTCCAGACTTACAAACAAAATACCTTTCAAACATCACTTGACAATTCAGTTAAAGACATTTTATGTGTCTGTCTAAACTGTCACTGGATTTACAGAGTTTTTTCATTCATTGTTCTTTAACTCCGACAAGACCTTATAAATTAGTTATATATAAGCTGGGGAGATTTTCTTACAACGCATAAACTAGTTTAATGAGAACGTGTGTTCTAATGATAGAAGTTTCATGAATGAAAGTTACCCCCAAGAGACAATGTACGATGGAGCGATAGTTGTCGGTTGATAAAAGTTTCAAACTTAACGCACACCGGTGATTTGTAAGCGATTTTATTTCAAGAAATAATTTCCCCGTCCGCGCGTCACTAATGTGGCAGCGGAAAGGCATTATCGACAATTTACCAAAGATACACCAAGTTTCTTATTCGGTGACTATTAAAAATCACTAGTTTGTCATTAATCGTAACTGTTTTATTGAACCAGAATGCACGAGTGATAAAATATTACGTGATATTACTAAAACTTGTAACGTCTGAACTAGATTTTTATCTAAGATGACCGCCATTTTGACTTACCGCAAGATCAGGCGTAGCTATGCCCGAACCCTCGCCTGCAAGTTACGTGTATGCACAAACATACAGCATCGATGATAGCTAAACAATAACTGGTTGTTTCAACACCCGAATAAAGATCACCAGTGTAAACAAAGCTTTAGAGATATTCTGAGTATCGACACACTGGGCTAATACTTCTTGTTGAAGAAATCTGCTGTCTTTGACAGCTCACTATTGAAACATATCAAATTGTCTAAGAAGACATAATTGATATTCTTCTTATCAGAGACAGTGTTTACGTAAATTGAGTGTCGTTGGCATTTTTGCATTATCCAACACTTGATATGAGGACAAAGAATCAATTTTCCTATTGAGCTGAGACTCGAAACATCATTACAAATGGCAATTTCTTGATGAAAAAAGATTTGAAAGAAAATCAGCTCACGTTTTGGTAATTATGGTATCTAAACATTTAAATATTAGTTTCGTGTTCGTGAATGTTAAATGTATCATTATCATACAAGTCTTTTACGTCTTTTTGTCATACTATTTTTTTTATTGAAAATGGATTAACTAATCAAATTTGGGGGTTTCCTCGAGGTCGGGGATTTAAAAATTTGGCATTATTTTTTTTCTTTGAAAATCATCCGTGGATGATGTCACATCAATGGTGGTGCGGGTTATTGGTTGAGTAGGTAGGATAGTAAACTCACAACCAGACTTTTGATCAAGATGTTAAAGTTCCAATAGCATTTTTTTAAGTTATATTTTAAAAATTTATTAAAATAAAGCCCCAAAATAGATTGAACCTATAAACAGTCCTACCTTGTTAAAGAATAATCCTATAATTCATTATTGCCAGTTGAGAAATTGGCAAAAATATCATTTTCAACTTCAAATTCAAACGTTTGAAGATGGCCGTCCACGGAGAAGGATGGGAAAACAAGGGAGGTAATTGAGTAACTATTTCCTCAATCAACCAGTGTCGCCCTTTCTAACCCCCCAAAAATCTTGTCCATGATCGTATAATAGTGAGTTCACAACCTTTTGAGCAAAAAAACATAGAAATAATTATATTTTGACTTTCTTAGAAAAAGTGAAATTGGAACTTTAAGCAAGATGAACAGTGGCTGACAAGTACAAACTTTCTGGTGAGGCAAGAAATAAGGCTTCATGTATGTAAAGGATTGCAGTAGTCATATTTTTGGGTTCAAATACATATATGCACTCCAACCTTGAAGGACACATAAAATAAAAGTTATTGAACCTAAACATAGCTGGTTCCATGTTTCAACAAAATATCACCAGGTCACACGTGATCGAAAAATTACGATTGCATCTTTTGGCTTTATGGGGCTGTCACACATTGACGTATAGCATCAGCGTATGAGAAATTTAACACACACGCTCGTGTACGTTGAATACGTTATGGGTACGTTTTTAACAAGCTTTGAGAACGCTGAAATACGATGGTATAAGTTGTAAACACCGAACGTGGCTCAAAATTTTTGCATGCATAAAATTTTCAGCGTATGCCAACGCATTGCTTACACGTTAGGCGTAAGTTAGAAGTGCGCGACATGTAAGTTATGCACGCTATCACGCACGTTACATGTAAGTTACTCATAAGTTGACATACGTCGGCTACCAGCAGGGCAATTGAGCAGCGTATGCGTAACTTATTTCTAATCTATAAGCAACGTCCTTATAACTTACTGAACGCATGAAATAATTATGCAACACACTGGCATACGCTAAAGCTGAATATCAAAATCAAGAGGACGCATACATAACGTACTTCTAACGCACTGAACGAATATATAACTTATGCTTAACGTATGAGTAACTTATTCATAACTTATCTCAAGCGTAAACATAACTTATACAAGCATATGCCAGCGTGTGCCCAGCGAAATTTTAGCGTTTTTGACTCGTGCAGAACGTGTAGGAGCATACTTCGACGACCACGTGATGTCAGATATAAAATCTGAGGTATTCTAGAACCGCAAGTCATTACTTGAGTGGGTGTCGATCGCTCAACATGCCTCCAAAAAAACCAAGGAAAGTTGCAGGAAGGGGCCGACCCAAGCAATCTTCATGCTTACCACCTCCACGCCCACCCTCGTCCCCATCTTCATCTGACCACCATTCTGACGAGGATAGCCAATATCGCCCCCGTGCAGGATCCAATGCCACAGTAGAATCTGTGTCGGTATCTGAGCCCTTGACGTCCTCTCAAGCCCCTAACAACACGTTCAAGTGGGCCAAGAAGTCTCAATATAGCTTAGATGCTGAGGAGGAGAAGTCAATACTTCATTTCCTGCAGGAGAACCCTATGCTCTGGGACATAAAACTCACGGACTGCAGGAGAACCCTATGCTCTGGGACATAAAACTCACGGACTACAGGAGAACCCTATGCTCTGGGACATAAAGCTCACGGACTTTAGGATGACAGAAAAGAAGAACAAGCTGTGGGAGGACCAAGGGGGGAAGTTGGACAAGACAGCTGATTATCTGAATGGCTGGTTTAAGTCTCTCAGGGACAACTACACACACGTCCACAAAAAGAAAAGTGGAGATGGGGTCCCCGACCTGACAGAGAGGGAGCAGTGGGTGAAGGACAACTTCAGCTTAATGAAAGCTGCAACAAGACACCGGCCTGAACCTGTGAATAGTGTAAGTATGCTACATTTGTTATTAGACAAGAACACAGTTTAGTTTTGATAATGGCCTTCCACTTGTATAATGGTCTTCCACTTGTCTTCCTATTAAAAGTAGAGGAAAAACACATTCAACGAAATTCACAAGAGACAAAGACGAGACAAGGGAAACAAGTTTAGTGCAACCCAAACCTTTAAATAATAAGCACAGACAAATGAATAAAAACAAAATCACAATACATAAAAAGTGAAATATGATGATCCATGAGCAACACCGACTCCGCCGCCCAAAACTGGGAGTTAGGGAGCAACCATGTGATGTGGGGGGGTGGGGGTATGAAATTTGGCAAATAATATTATTAATAATAATAATCCGATTCTTCACTCTCATAAGTAAGGCAAAGTTGCGTGATGACAATTTAAAATCTAAGACATAATTCATCCAGTCTATAATTTTGTGTTGATTTGAATATGGGTAACATTATATGTGCTTATTTCATCGGAAACAATGCCTTTAATTTAAAACAGAATTCTAATATGACGTAAAAGGCCATCTAAATTACCTCGTTGGAAAAAACAATGACCGGAAAAGCAAAGTAAGCGCATGTAACCGGTGTGTTACTGTTATTATCTAACGAATTATTACTACACGTTATATTATAATATCATTTTTTCGTGCATTTAATTTACTTATTTTTTTTTCTACAGGTAAAGGTTGTTACTGAAGTTCACCCCGGAAACCTGATCGCCGCAGAGGCTGCATGTGAGGAGTTGGCCGATACTGATGCTCACGATAGGACCCCCTCCCCTACCTTATCTAGCAGCACAGTACGCATGGACAAGAAGGCCCGAGATGAAGACATTCTCCAGTCTCTCCCGAAAGAGTGCAACAATCCGGGGAGTTACTGAAATCCCTCAGCCAGCCACAGCCAATCAATGAGTGCACAGCATTTGCGAATTACGTCCGTGATAGCCTTCTTGTGATGAATAAACGCAAGTTTAAGAAGGTGAGGTCGGCTATTAACAAAGTGCTCACCCAAGCTATGGACGAGGACAGAGTGAATGAGGTAGAATCCCGGACATACTCCAACGTGCGATCAAACATACCTCCTCCAGTACGTCCTGTCACAACGACAGCTTACGTAAGTCCGTCTCGATCTGAGATGTACCAACCGCCACCACACATGTGGAGGCACAACTCACCATATAAATATCTTATATTGTTTTTTTTTTATCTCTTTGGACTAAACAAAAATACATCTCATTAAAACACAACGTTAGGACACATCATGAAATTGACAAATAAATTGTTAGTTATTTTTAGACAATGACATATGTTCAATACACACAGTCAACTATCACACATTCTTATTCTCTCATTGACTACTGAAATGTCCTCGTCGTGCTCTAACATCCTGATATTTATATCATCCTGTCTTGCCATGGAACTGACCCAGCTGGGGAATTCACCCAGTGCTTGATGAGATTCCTCTGCTTTTTATACGTCCACATTCATAATGTGAACGTATTATGCCGTCGCCCCTGTCTGTGTGTGTGTGTGTATGTGTGTGTGTGTGTGTGTGTGTGTGTCTGTGGTTCGCCTACAGGGCGCAATTCTTCATGGATTTTCTTCAAACTTGGTATACTTATTCCTTATACCCCAAGGAAGATCCCTATTGTTTTTGGGGCATGCCCGACCCCCAGGGGCCGAGCCACGCCCATTTCTAGTATTTGTTTGTTTGTCGTCTACAGGCCACATTTCTTAACTTATAATCTTGAAAGTTTGCATACATATTCTTTGTACCCTAAGGAACATCCCTATCGTTTGGGGTGTATGCCCCACCCCCAGGGGCAGAGCCACGCCCATTTTTTTTTCGTGTGTCTTTGTGTCGCCTACAGGGCGCAATTCTTACTGGATTTTCTTCAAACTTGGTATACGTATTCCTTATACCATAAGGAAGATCTCTATTGTTTTTGGTGCATGCCCGACCCCCAGGGACAGAGCCACGCCCATTTCTAGTATGTATTTGTTTGTCGTCTACAGGCCACATTTCTTAACTTATAATTTTGAAACTTAGCATACACATTCTTTGTTCCCTAAGGAACATCCCTATCATTTGGGATGCATGCCCAACCCCCTGGGGCAGAGCCACACAAATTTTCTTATCGTGTGCCTTTGTGTCGCCTACAGGCCGCAATTCTTATTGTATTTTCTTTAAAACTTTGTATACTTACTCTTTATACTCTAAGGATGATCCCTATTGTTTGGGGTGCATGCCCAACCCCCAGGGGCAGAGCCATGCCCATTTTCTTTTTGTGTGTCTCTGTGTCGTCTAGAAGCCGCAATTCTAACTGGATTTTCTTAAAATCAGCGTGGTACTTGGTTTATGTATTCCTTATAGCCTGAGGGCGTCCACTATTGATTTTGATGAATGTCCCGACCCCCAGGGGCAGAGCCACGCCCACTTTTTGCCTTTAGTGTTAGGAAGGCACAATTCTGAATGGATTATCTTGGTATAGTTATTCCTTATACTCTGAGGACGACAACTATTAATGTTGGTGCACGACCCTCAACGCTAAACAAACCAAACGCCTAGCCTTCTTGACAAAGTACCATATCAATCAAAGCAGGAATGTGGACGTATATTTTAGCGTTAGCGTTATGTTTCCCTTCTTTCGGGGCTGTGTTGAAGCCCATAATGTTTCGTGTATCCTCCATGTTACGACCCTTTCTCCAGGCTCCTGGGATGAACTCGTGGTTTGCATTCTCAGCATTGTCAAGCAGCCGGTTCTGTAGTCCTGGATATCTAATCCCCATGAGGTTGTGCAAGATCAGACATGTTTTGACGATGAGCTTCACGGTTGCTGGTTCGTGCTGCATAGTAGTCAGAAGAACCTGGAAGCGATTAGCCAGAATACCGAATGCATTTCCTACAACCCTCCTGGCCCTGGAAAGCATGTAGTTAAAGATGCGTTCTTCATTCTTCAGACCTTTTTGACTGTATGGCTTCATCATGCTGGGTCGTAGGCCAAAGGCATCGTCGCCAACAAAGAAGTAAAGCACATCCTGGGTGTCATTTGGAAGAGGCTCCGGGTCAGGTAAACCTAGGGTACTGTTTTCAGCACATTGCTTGAGCTCAGAATCATTATATATCTGTGCATCTGATGCTGATTCAGCACCTCCGAGATCAGCCCAGATAAATTTATAATCAGCATCTACAAGAGCCATCAGCACAATAGAGTAGAATCCCTTGTAATTAAAATATAGGGATCCACTCTTTGGAGGACAGCGACAGGCAACGTGCTTCCCATCAAGTGCACCACAAATATGGGGGAAGTTCCATCTTCTATAGAACGTGTCAGCTATAATACGCCAATTCTCGGGAGTGGTGGGACAAACCAGTACTTCATCCATGTATTCATCAATTATGGCTTTACAGATTTCTCTCACCAATAACGAAATGGTATTATGGGGTACTCTCCAGGCAAACTTCGTTGATGAATACTTGTTCCCAGATGCTAAATGACGCAAAGTTAGGGCTATCTTCAAACCAGACTCAAGGGGCTCTGTGTACCACGTATGCTGTTTGGTTATCCTTGGACCCACTCTCCCAGGCAGCTCATCAAACATGCCTGGGGGCATGCGGAGAAAGTTTGTGAAGGAGGTAGGGTCCTCATTACGGAGTTCTACCAAAAGCTTATCGTACATGCCATACTCTCGTCGCCTCAAAATCCATGGTCTTATCCAGTTCTTTCTACGTTGTCTTCTTCTCTTCCTGATCCTTTTGGGTCGCAACTTGTATAGTGCCAAGTCAATCAGGTCATTTTGATGTCGTAAAACGGCTATTTGGTACTCTCGTCGCAAGCTGTCAGGGTCCGCCATGATTGTAGACTTCGGCACATGCGCATCTCTACACGCGTTTCAAACACGGTGAGTAAGTTCTAAGGACGTCAAAAGTAACCTATGAGTAACCTACATGTGTGTGAACGCGTGCATAACGTACCTGTCGCGTACTTCATACTTACGCCTAACGTATAAGCAATACGTCGGCATACACTGAAAATTTTATTATTGCACCAATTTTAGGCCGGGTTCGGCGCACAGCAACTTATATCATCGTACTTCAGCATGCTCGTAACTTGTTAAAACCGTACCCATAACGTATTCAACGTACACCAGCGTGTTCGCTAAATTTCTCATACGTCGGCATACACTGATGCTATACGTCAATGTGTGACCGCCCCAAAATGACTTTGGGGTTCTAGCGAGCCCAAGATTTTATATCTGACTTTACGGAATCGTCGAGGTACGTTCCAAAACGTTATGCATACGTTGGACTAACGTTGTGCATGAGTTCTGCATAAGTCAAGGACGCTAAAAATTCGCTGGGCACACGCTACCACATGCTTGTATAAGTTATGTTTGCGTTGGAGATAAGTTACTCGTACGTTAAACATAGGTTATATATTCGTCCAGCGCGTTAGAAGTACGTTATATATGCGTAATAAAAGAGCGTCCTCTTGATTTTTGATATTCAGCTTCAGCGTAAGCCAGCGTGTTTAGTAAATTTCTCGTAAGTCTACATACGCTGATGCTATACGTCAATGTGTGACAGCCCCATAAGTAACCAATCATATGAGTAATTGCACAAATTCGGGGTCATGAATATCCTGATCTGTGTGTGATATCCATATGTCCATGGGATTCTGGAGAGATTACCATCTGAGTTCTATCAAGTGTCTCGTTCCGGCTAGTCTGGGCGGAATGTGATTTAGAGAATGATTTTATTGTAATCTATGTGTGTATCTTATGTACCCAGTGCTTGATCTCTTGTTAGCTGAAACTCTTAGAAGAGTAAGCTACACGTTAAATTTGGGAATCGAGATAAGAGAAGGCCTCAGCACAGTTGGCATATGCCTTTTATTTTTGGCTGGGTAAAAGATATTTAACCCCTTTTCATTAATTCATTTGTGTACATTTGTATTCTATTGTATTGTATCAACAACTTTGTCTGTTATGAAATATAAATGTGAATATTCCCACGGGTGCAAATTTATTACCTTTTAATCTTCTGTGAAATCTTATTCTGCCTTCTTCCAAGAGACGAATCCGTAAACATGTAATAGTTTGTATGGAAAAGGCATTGTCTACATAATAAATATTCACCAATCTCTGTTTACCAAAAAGCTTTGTTTAGTTCGAGTTATATCATTGCATCTAGAATCCATTTGCTAAGTTTATAAATACAAACAATAACATTAATCAAATAATCAATACACATGAATGACAAGAGGCTTAAGTAACGTGGTTACATTTTGTATGAGAGGTGTTCATCCATTCGCAGTGGCCTATTCATCCTGAACTGAAGGTTATTTCGAATCGAACCGACATGATCAAATTGACGTTTGCAACTGCGATCCCGAAACATGGAATGGTACCAACAACAGTATAATTTATCGATAAGATTTGATAAAGAAATTGTTACTTCATAGATAGTGATCCGATCCGACCAATTAAACAGCCTCCCTGAAACAAAGAAGATGCACAATGAACGAAATACGGCAAAAAAAATAAAACCGCCACACAATATTCTATTTATTTCACTGGCGTGCTGTTGTCTTTAGAAGAGATGCCACTAACCCAACCCTAACCCCACAACCCCAACACACACACACCCCATCACACACGCCCCCCCCTCCGCGCACATTTTGTCGATTCTGAGTTTGCTGTTACCATCACTCCGAACAATCCCGAAAATATTTTATTCTGCAAATGAGCCTATTACATAAACATATGGATCCGTACCGAGCATCGACAATCGGAAATAAGCTCATGATCAGTTCGATCCGGGATCGAACACTTCTATTTTGCATGAAATCATTCAGTTTCTTGTGTGTAACAGTAATTGCAGCTCAATTATGTCTGCCTTTATCAATTTGCATAAAGCATGAGAAAGAAAATACTTTAATTATGCGATTCTCCCAGCAGACATCTCTTAGAAAACTATTTGAATAGTGCACAAGAAGAGTTACATAAAGGGAGACACAAGAGACGTATCATGTATATGACACTTTCTATAAATATCGGTTATAGCTATAATTTTAAGTTGAATATTCTTTACAACAAATAACCGATAGTTATAGATAATTCACTTCCATGGGTCGCTGGTGATTTTGTGGAGTGCAGTGCGGTCACCAGACTTCTTCTGAACTAGCTGTTTATTTGCTTCTAACTGAATATTTTTTTTGTGACCACGCGATAAACATTAGATCACTCCGGAACTACTGCACGAATAGCTACACAGTAATACATATACCCCAAACCGTAACTTGGTTTTTATATGTAGGCAACCATAGCGATCAGAAATGAAATAAAATGTTTTTTAATCCCTTACTGTTCTGCTCTGAACGATGCTAAAGAAGGCGGGCATACGTCATACAGTGTGCTATGAAGGAAATTTTGCCCGGACAGCAGCACTTTGGCCTACTCTTGTATCGAATTCCAACAGTCAGGAGATCTTTTACGTGCACGACAATGTGTACAGGGGACCTTGGTGTTTCGTCCTGTCCGAACGACTAGACAGCTATCCTTGTCAGTCCCTTCGTCTTGCATTACTGATAAAAGTGAACCACGCCAGAAAATCGGGATGAAATTTCTCGGCCAAATCCACCAGAGTAGAATTTGAGGTGTTACAGTGGAAAGAAGTCAAGAAGACGCTGAAATGGCATAATTGCATTATTGGTGGTGAAGAGGGCGCCACAAGTGCTTGAAATCATAAGATTAATCTAAGGTCAAGGATCTGACCAGCGGCTCTTAGACATGCGGAGATTTCCATGGAGAGTTTTAAAAACAAGTCGATTTGATTTGTTATATCCCATTACTTCATTGGCTTCCCCACTAATTAAGTAAGTCCCTATACGAGTAGCGACTGTATCAAGAGACGAATTCCGTGTAGACGAATATTTAGACAAATATCTTCAATAGGTTTTGGTTGGCTACATGTTCTATGTGCTTTCATTTTAGTCTCTCGTTTGTAGCTCTGAGTATTTACTGTAAACAGAACTGTTATATTTTGGCCTAAATGAGTTTATACATCCAGTAAATCAGAAACAGTTTTACGTTTATATCTAGCTATATTATCAGTCGACATTCTCTATATACTTCAGTATGTTACAATAATAGATTTTCTCTCTCTATTGGAGTCCCCTCCGTAGATTTCAAATTATTTATATTAAATATACATAATGGGAGATTGGATAATAGTTAAAAACGAGAAAATGTAAAAGGAAATTTCGGAAACATTCAGTCAAATTGATACAATCTAAAACAAGAATTTAGCGATTGAATTTTCGGCCTAGCCTCGATCACCATTACTGAAGTCGGTACGATAAAACATATTATCGATTATCCATTTCAGATTAAATCATGACTGAAAGTTGAGCAGCAAATCCGATCATAATCCAGTATATATCTCACGCTAGCGATGACGTCGGCAATGTTAATTAATATCTATTTAATAATATAGAAAACGTTTCAGGCCTTTAGAAAGACATGTGATAGGCAGATTTAGCTCTCGCATAATGCATGTTTAAACTAGATTATACATATTTTCCAAATGTATGCGTGACGTGGATCTTAGTGACATAATTATAGTCGGAAGTATACGGATATTCTTAGTCTGTATAAAGACTATATTAATTGTTTTATCTATTTAATAGTATTTGAACATTATTATGTTTGCCCTTTCCTCGTCATGTCATCACCCATTGCATATTTATAGTGATAAATACGATGATGGTCCCCCCCTTCCCGAACAAGGTCATACGTTATACAGATAATCATTTTACCACATAATTACAACTGAATTATATATATAGCACAAAAATCCATACACATCTAGTCGGAATTCAGTTAGTAGAACGCCAAATAACTTTTATGTCAAAGATATATTATTATTATTCTCAACCTCGTGGGTTTCCTCTGGGCTTTCCGGTTTCCTCCCGCTGCTATAGACCCCTACGCACAAGCGAATTATTGAAATAAAACTATTAGTCTCAAAATGACCTAGTTTGTGTCGAGTGAACGTTAAACCCCCTTTCTCTCCCTATATTGTTATTACGTGTTCCTGTTACACACACACACAAAAAAAAAAAACATTTCCATTACACATTTTAGTTTGTACTAAGTTTCAACCTCGACAACAAAAATTGAACTAGTGGTCTTTGTCCACATTAAGAAAATGGTTGAAAATCTAATCAGTTTCCGTAGTTGTTTACTAACGGTGTCTGATTTATCACTGACTACTATTCAACCCCATTCTCTCTTAACTCAATTTATACAATGGTTATTAATATAAACTATGGGAAAGGGGGCAGATTCCGCGGATTTAAGCCAATATGAAGCATGAAATTTGTTTGCAAACTGTTGATTTGGCAATTGTCGGTAACATGAATTCGTGTTAATTTGACAATGATATGACAAATGACTAACAAATCAAGCCAATTAAATCAAGTCTGAGCACGGCTTAACACCCTATCTGATAGATAACGTATAAATCCTTCGTAACGATTGATTTTCTGCCAAATTTTCGCCAATTGCAGGAATTTTATGAAATTTTAGAATGATAAATCGAATTATTTTCATTTTTTGTGGAAGTTGATCGATCAAGAACTCGTGTCCCTTAACAGTAAATCCTCACAAATTTTTAATTTTGACCAAATGTATGTTCTTCGTCGGCAAATTGATATTAAATCCATGAACTGTTCATGTATATTTTTCTAAAGTTTTTTGAGAATGTCTATAGTGTTTTTTGGTTAATATGTGCATAATATTATTATGTTTAAAGATTAAAGCTAGATTAACATACATATAAATGGTGATTTGATCAAACAGTGGTATCTTAGCCCTAACTTAAAGCAGGATGCTCAATAGCAATGCATTCTTATTGGTATTTTTACCATCAGAAAACCGACTACGGGTATCTTGAATTGATAAGATATTCTGAAATAAGCTTTCATTTAAAAGGCGATATTATTATTCACTCCATAATCAAAAGGGGTAGATTGCCGAGATGTCGGATGATTGCAAGCAAATATGCACAGTCCTTTAGATGTAACAAAAATCTGAGGTCCTGGGTATACCAATAATTTTCTCTCCAATAATACTCGACCGTTGGTAACATAATGGTTCCACAAAACATTGAAATCAGAGAATCAACGAATTGCCAGTTATTTATTTGACTCGTGTTAAAATTACAAACTACTATATTTTTGGAAGACAAGTAGAATGAGTGCGGTTCCAATTTAAATATTTTTGTTTCGCGAAGGTGATAATAGTCAAAAAACCGAATGTAAATCTAATATTTATGTATAACCGTGTTAGAATTGCTGTCATATATCTAAAATGTATTAATCGAATCTTTACATTTAGTAATGATTATAATAGAAATCATTGGATTAATTAAAATTATATAAATCCTGATTGACTTTATTGAAGTTTCTGACTCGGATGTAGTTTCTGTTATTGCTGATACCGTAAAAATCCCACTAAATTGCCCTTGGTTTCGAGAGGATCAATTGAATATTGAAGTGTTGAATATTGATTGCTGTCTTTATTAGCACAGTTTGTGCAGAAAAAATATGCTAAACCCTAGGTCATGATGGTGAGAGCGAGAGAGTGGTAATTTCTATAATTTGCTTACGTGTAGGGGTTTTGAGCTGTGATTGGAAACTGGAAGACCCAGGTAAAATCCTCCAGTAGGGACAGGCGACCCTCATCCATGTCATGCACAACCGGAAAATCGAAAACATGCCTCTTGACTCAGTGACAGACCTTAGCATACAACCCACACGTGCTAACCATTCGGCATACCGACCCGCACCTTATCTATGGCCATAACATTTTCATGAAACGCGAATAAAATAAAACGAAAACGACAAAATATGTTTTGATCCAAGGTCTATAGTAAGTGGTCAGTAATTTCAACAAAATAATGTATTGAGTTTATATAATATATTAAATGCAATCAAAGACTAACATAATTATTAACAATCTAAGAATATTCTACTATCATTAAGTTAAAGCCCTTGACCTACCCGTTACAATTCACCCCAGGTAGCCACTGAACTGTCAACTCTTTAATACTGTTAAGACTGCAATCTCACTCAAAGTCAAATCGAAGGGGAATCATGGTGGTTCGGCGAGTAAGACAGTAAATCGCTAACCTGAAAACCCCGTGTTTGATCTGGTCTGTCTTGTCAGAGGTGTCAAAATTCTGCCGAAATCCCCATTCGTTCAGTCACTGCAATGTGCAACGAGAAAGGCCAGGGAGACTATGGATGGACTAGCTTCACTCGCACACTAGTTATAAAGCATCAACAGGATCCAGGAATAATACAACACGTCTGGAGTCATTCTTTCAGAACCACTTAACATTCTACTTTATTAGTTTTATGTACAAACATTTTCTGCTCGACCAAACATTATTAGGCGCAAGGGGCAGGGAATCTATGATCCTTGAAATTAGTTTTTATGAAGTCTAATTTTCGACATCTATCATGTTTTCAGCTTCATTAAATGTATGATTAAAAAGAGCACTACATATTATTCATGCCAATATTAGCCTCATGGCCATCATTGTGGGGAATGTTTTCTTTGGATCGTTTATCCCTGGAATGTTAATTTACCCCAACCTTCCTCGGTTGATGCAGAGCAGTAGAACGTTAAACCCAGAGGCACTAGATGGGGTTAAAATATTTTTTACTACTGCTTGACTATACATTAAACTAGTTTTAATCCCTTCGCTTCTTCAAGTTCATACATATCCGAAGCGTGGGCTATATACATGTATCTATGTGATGACCATTTCAAATAATTTCCCTGGTATTTAAGAATATTCAAGATTAACTGAATCACCATTATGGATGCAGGAATAATGACACATGAAATTCCCAGACTAACAGTTAACGGATGGCATTATACTGAATTATTACAAGAAATAAATCTGATTGAATTTCGTGATTGGAGACGGTGCAATGTCTGTAGCTAGCGTGTGATAGCCGACATATGATTGTAAGCTTATCACGCTTCTTCACATGTTAGAAATCTGATTTCTTTAAATATTTCATTGTAAGTCAGATATTATTTCTTTAGTCGATTAGGCGCTTTGTAACTTCCTTCTCTTCCCTCTCGTTTTGGTCACGATTTCTATTTAATTCAATATCTGTTTGTTGCCGTCACCGTCATGTTGTCGATATGTTCTGAATGCATGAAGACAGTTTAATTATTAAGTCGTTGTTCGAGAAAGTTGGAACCAGTAGTAAATTTTCTTGTATTCAGATATGTATACAATAACTTTCTTTGAAAATGTTTCCGTTAACCTTTGAGTTATGATTCAATCCAATGCTGATATTCTCCAGATTCCTGGTGTTTGTCAGTCTGTTAAAGATCCTCTTAAATCGTAATTAATGAAATGATATTGGGTTTAGTGTTCTGCAGCTACCTGGCTATTGAAGATTGCAAAGGCTACGCAGTGTGCTGTGGGTGACATTTAGGGGACATCTCACTGTGCCACCCGCTATTATTCTGATGGGGAGGGGGATTAATTAAGCAAGGGGATTATCGAATACAATGGTGTTAAAAGTATAGTCCGCTTTTTAAAACTACTAGGTTTAGACTGATTAACAACTTTATTTACAATCTTAATCTTTAAGAGGCATTTAGTAACTGGAAAGAGCAATAAACTATAACACATACTTATGGAATAACAGTTACTGATTTATTTAGGCGACGTTTCGAAGAGTATTCTCTCAACGTTGCTTGAACGAAGAGTATTCTCTCAATATTGCTTGAAAACGTTGAGAGAATACTCATCAAAAGGTCGCCTAAATAAATCAGTAACTGTTATTCCATAAGCATGTGTTATAGTTTATAACTTTATTTACAATAAATTACATTAAAGTAAACAAATACATGTATTAACCATAAATCATAATCCTATTAAATGTGATATGACGTCATTATATTCAATTACACATTTTTTCTCCATTTAACAGTTCGATTTTGGATCGTGAATAGATTCTTCTACTCTTTTATTTTCACCTTATAGGGGCCAATCGTCCGCCGTTATTCAATTGAACTATGGTATTTTCAGTACAAGTCTGCTCTTTCAACGCAATGTTAATAAATTTGAATATATTTGGGTGGCTTTTCCCGATCTTCTTCATTTTACTGTGCCAAATTAACTACATTTTGACATCCTTGAGAATTAAAATAATTAAATCTTAACTAGTTGAACAGTACGAATAAGGATACAGTCTATAATCCTTTGTTTACTTAAATTATCACACCACTACCCGAAAACACCAATTGATTAGGTGGCACAGTGAGCTTAAACCAACTTTTACCCGGACATTTCGAATTCCATATACCAATGTGTACAATGGACGTCGGTTGTTCGTGGCACCCGAAGGAATAGACGTTTTGCACTTGCCAGAACTTCCACCCCGCTAGAAAATCTAGGAGACCTTTCGTACCCAGGATCGCCTGGTTATTGATCCAACACCCTATTGACTTATCCTGGTCCATGTCTGTATTCATAAGCCCGGTTTATACAGAAAAGAAGATGTCAATCCCAATTTTATATAACATTCCACGTTTCATAAATTACCGAATAACTTCTGAAAAAAGAGAGTTAAGCTATGTCTGTAACAGATAACAACTAGTGAAGTCTGTGAGAAAGAAACGAATCGTTAGCTTCGAATACTGTAAATGTCAGACGTGATTTGGACTTGGTGTGTTAAGATTAATCTGACATTACTATATAAAAGACACTCCAGTTGAACACCTTTACTCGCTGATCTATTATGGTACATGTTTGGAAAACATTGAAGTTTATATACACCGAGCTTACTTGTAAAAAATCACCAAGAGTCGTTCGTTTTTTTACACATTTAATGGCATTGGCACTGATTTCTATAGCAAGATGTTTTCTTTTTCCTTATATAAAAGGCATATAACATGTAATTAATTAATGGAACATCCTTTACTTTTTAAAGAGATGGTGCCCTGTAACCAGGAGTTCTCGCGATCGACCTGGGAAGAGGTTCAATAATTGTCCACCGCTATACAAATGACTATCAAAAGAACCAGAATGACTTAGTGAAAGTTTTAGAGGTTTTGTCATGGTTAACGGTCAAGAGACTTTTGAACCAACCCTCTCCTCGAGTAGGGTGTCGGCCGAGAGGAAGTTCCATGGGATGTTCCAGCCTGGTACACATTAGTAAACTAACCGTTGGAATTCGAAGCAGAGTTGGCGAAAAAGCCGATGTCCACCCTCACAGGTAGGGTGTTAAACACCACTTCATTGATTCTCCGTCAGTTGTATTTTTAGGTCGCAGTTTGACTTTTTTGATTGCCTACACCTATTTTGCTGGGCGGATGGCTAGTGTGAAGTTGACACATTCTTTGAAAACCCGTTATGAACAATTGCAAGGTATGGATGTGGAGCTTTAAAATATATGAGGCTCTAGGCAGTTGTAGCATTGCTTGCTAAAGGAAGTCTGGAAATGGTTTAGAATTTACGGCGGGTCATCGATGCAAATGTTGTGCCTTCAATCCTTTGCTTGTACCGGGCAAGCGAATTATTGAAATAAAATGTACTATGGCTTTCGCAGTATCCAAGTGTTTGTGGGCGTTTAACTCCATTTGTTTCTGATTTTGCATAAGTAATCGACTGGAAATTGAATAAAAGCTCACTAGAACGGAAATATGAAACAAATATCGCCTGCAGACGTTACTTTTTCACCAAAATGTCTTACTGGTATTGTCTGAAATTAAAAAAATATTAGAGCAGTTTCTTACATTTCATTTGTCATTTAATTCACTTGGAACACAAAATAAATTCGGCATTGATTGACATATTACTTAAGTTGCTTTCCGGTGTAGACGTAACGTATTACATGATTGGCGCGATTTCTACGACATATTCTTGGCATTCCCTAGTTTTTACACGTGGAACGTATGTCGATAGGACAATAGAATGTCTATCAACACGGAGTCGGCCAGTGGCCTTTTTACGCTACAACGCCACCAGGATGAGAGACAAGCTATTCGTGCTGAAACTTTGAATTAAAAAAATCAAGCTGCTGAAAGTTTGGAAGTGTTAAAGTCAGATATATAACTAGATACTTGGAAATGACGTCAAACATGGCTGTAACTAAAGGTTCAAAGTTGCAGGAACACAAGTCAAATAGATTATTTAAAATCGAAGACCATGCTCGGTTTCTGGATGTGAAGATAAATTTGTTTGTTCATCTTTCGATGTTCACTTCTTTGATACTTAGTTTTTCTCAATTTCATTCGCAGTTGAAGTAGGTCATAGCGCCATGTTATGACAGGATGTCCTTGATACCACAGTGTAATATTGTGTATGCCCCGTCTTAATTATCCCACTAGGACGTTAAACCCCATTTCATTACTTCTGATGTACACATTTGAATTTTTTTATTATTTTGAGTTAAGTCTCTATTACTACATGTAGGAGATTGTACAACGCAGTGGAACTTACGGCTAGCCCCCAGATGCAACTGATATGTGCGTTTGTTGTTTATGATATCTGTATTGCATCTTGTTCGTAGTTTTGTCTTGTGTAATTGTTTTGTGTGTGGTGCAGTCCCCGTGCGCTTAATATTAATATTAATAATATCATATATTCATACAGTATCTAGATAATGGATGGATAAGACTGCTGAAGCTCTCCGTGGGAATGCCCAACTCCCAGAAGTGGAAAGCTGAATGATGACGACATAGAAGCCATCGTAGATCGGTATTATACTGGCAATTTGAGCAGGACGATATGGATTATTGCCCTAGAGCGCCAGGAGACATAAAAACTAGTCCCATTCAAATCCAACATATAAAAAACCCAAATTGATATTTGCTGAATGAATACAAATATGTATTAATTGCCCGACGTTTGTATTTTTGATATAAAGTGGTATAAAAGGTGTTACGTGCTCCTATTAAATAGTAATTATAACGTCTGATTCTTTAATCCATGTAGAAGAATTACCACGAGACGTGATGTCTGTAGTTCATGTTATTACAAGATTACACGGTCCACCACGAGGAAGTATGGTTATTGTCAAGAGTAGACGTCGTTGTATTTAATTTAGATTGAAATATTGAATTATGGAAAGATCAAGGTACGTTATTCAAAATAATTTCAGGAACAAGTGGAACCGCTTGACTCAAGCACGCAAAATATTATTAAATTGCCTATTAATATCTATTTAAAAAACTATCATGATTGTTTATAAGCATGAAGTTTGAATAACTTAAAAGAAATATGGAGCCTGGTCGATTCGTAGTGTCTCGTCAATCCAACACTAAGAAGATTTAGAAACCAACCCGAGTTTATTATTTCTATGAATACATCTGCCATGCTAGCGTAGGATAAATTTGTTCAGAATTCCTTTTAAATTATTGAATTCTAGCTACCCGTGGTTCTTTCAAAAAGCCCACCACGGTCTACCCGGGAGAAGGGGGACCGTGTCCGCCACACAGGCAACGGGTCTGGGGACATTCCGAATTCGCCCATATGACATTCGGAAAGTCCTTTAGTTGGGCGGAAGATGGATCCATTATTCCCTACCACTTCCAATGAATATTATGACTAATTATACAGATTGGGCACGGGAAAACTCATAACAGAAGACTATCTCCTAACTGATGTTTTTGCTTCTCCTCCAGTAACAGAAGAAATACTAAATTTAGTAAACACGCAATACACAGACTCCCTTGCTTAACATTTTGAAATTTACATATACATGTAAGTACATTTAAGGTGAGTACAATCGTATTCTCACATGTGATCTGGATGGATTATTCCGGACCCTTCACTTGAATTTCATGTTTTCATATACTGTATGTGTATATGTACTTTCATGTACCAGAATAAACTCCGAGAAAAATACCAATGTTTCAAATCAAAATCTGGAATATATCCTGGGCTTGTTTTTACTATTGCTTTCTTTCAAACAAAATTGCTTGGTTTCATTACATTCAGCCGATAAAACTATTTTTACTTTAATTAAGGACCAAAAATGTTATTTACTACATTCAACAATCGAATCAAATAAAAAAGGGACAGGACAATCGTCAATTACCTAATGAACCGATGTGAGCCAGATGTAAAATAGTACTATAGGGACTAACGATCTGCTGGGAATCTGCTAGCTTGAATTATTGCTTACATGGCGAATGTGAGCTGAAGGGTGAAAAAATAACCAGGAATATAAATGCACTTGATTTTGATTTGTATTTTTATGAGTTTTTCAAGTAAAACAAATGTGGTGAATGACTCCTTGGAGAATCTCAATTCAATTCGATTTTACGGTGGTTTGAATTTGATGCAATGACTATAGATTCACCAATAACAATGGTGTTTTGCATGTCTTGTAATATTATTGATCTGTTTTTCTTCAACAAATAAGTAAGCAAAAGCAAAAATATCTCCCTTTAGATTGTATCTGAACGCTATGTGGGGCACTGGGGAATTCCTTGCAAAGTTCAACATTGTGCAAGCTGCATCTTGAAAAGTAATATCAGTCCAAAAAGGGTTAGTCCTGTTTAGAAATGAATTTTAAAATTTGTCAATACTGTCTACAGACAATGTAAACGGAGGTATTGTGGAAAGATGTCGCAAATTTAATATTATGTAAAAAAATACATATGACTTGGTATGCTTAAGACAGGGTCAATTGATCACACCACCTTCCTTGCCTACATAATTATACTTTCCTATTCTCCGTAATCTTTCAACTTTAAACAATAAAAAAAAACAAGCGGTCATTTTTTTTAAATTTGGTAAACCATATCCGGTCTAACAGAGCCCCCTCTAAATCTTTAATCATTATTTCCAACGCCTTAATAATAGCAGTTTGTTATTTCTTAGTGATGAGTAGGATAGAGCAAACAAAAAGCTAAAACTGTTTCGTAAAATAAATACAATTTTTTTTATTGATGTTGTTTTATACAACAACACAAGAAAAGCTCTTTGATAATGTGAACCAACTATTAATGGGAACTTGTGATGAAATCCAAACATGCCATAAACCATTTTATTGATCTTAAAACCTTTTATGCATTTTATGAAGTCTTATTATTACATAAATACTCATAAAATGATGTGTTTTTATGTTCTTAAACGACAATATTTTTTGGGCTTCGAACATAAATATTTGCCGCCTTTTAGATCTATTTCTGTTACTAGTGCTCGGAAGGGTTTAAACAGGCTGTTGCTGTTAAAATGGGTGGCGGGGTGGGTTGAGTGGTTTGTGTTTAAAGGATATCGTGGCGCGGTATAGATCCCATGCGTGTATGTGATAAATAGTAGAGTAGCCTTTCCAGTGTGGTGGGATTTCTCTGGGTCCTGTGGTTTCATCCCACAATCGATTTATTGAAATAGGTTTGTACCATATGTTAGTCCTGAAGTAAGGGGAAATAAATGAGAAATGTCACTTTCACATAGAAATTGAAGCTGTTAACCTGTAATTTTCACGGCACCTTTGCAATATCGGGCTGCTAGCTTTAAAAGAAAACGAAATTGACTACTTCACACATTAGTGACCTCATTACGTCATGTTGTACCGAAATAAGCCTGCTGTTTGACTGGAAAGCAGTCTTCCCGTGGGACTTTCACCTTTTACTTTATCTTCGTACTATATAGAAGTAGGTCATATGGAATTTCGCCTACTGTTTGTCATCATGTTTTTTCTGTGAGGGCGTTAAAAGACTTCCCGTGGGACTAGTGTGCAGAATCGCAATATCTATCCGATATTAAAAGCAGAATTGAGTGCGATTCTGGGGATATTAATTTTTGGAGAAAATGGGATCTATGGAAAATGAGGTGATAATTGCCACTCAACGGGTATTACCCTGATATTTGCACAGTACCTCCCTACAGATACGAAGGCTCATAGCTGCAAAAACAAAAAGGAAAAGAAAACAAAAATAACAACACACGCACGATACATAGTGTTCATAGGACTGCTTCCAGATTTTTAAAATATAGATCCATGGTGTTTTTAAAAATCTATCTTTTTGGGATAAGATAAAGTGGGGCTGTTCCACTGGTGGTAATCCTTACTTCCTTTAAGGACGAGTAATGCCAGGTAAACAGCTAGTACTAGTATATTTTCCAGACGAATGCCTAGGATCAATATCAACACTATTACACAAATGTAAAGATTAAGATTATAATGCACCATTGAATGATAATTGCGGCTTATTAAAGTCGCTAATCATGCTTTTTTTCTGAATGTCGAAATTTGCAAACCTTAATTCAAACTGAACTATACTCAAATTGGTGCCAAATGAATTGACCCAACACGTGTAGGTAGCTTGTTACTAACTTCTGCTTGGGATGTCGAATGTTGCGACATGTCCACAACATATTATATTTGTAAATAATGAACTTAATTTAAAAATGCTTTTGACCCAACACGTGTAGGTAGCTTGTTACTAACTTCTGCTTGGGATGTCGAATGTTGCGACATGTCCACAACATATTATATTTGTAAATAATGAACTTAATTTAAAAATGCTTTTGGTGAATTATTCATTTTAAAGATTTAACTTTCACAATATTCACCCCGAAATGCCAATCACCATTTAAGAGGAACTAGATATAGAAGAACAAGCCAACATACTTCAACGCCCCACTTCTAATGACATAACAAACCTGATCAACCGAAGCCCACACCTTTTTTTTACCTCAATGTAAAAATTTAGCTCCTTTAAAAGAATAATAATGTCATTACAAGATAATTGGATAATTATCACAGGAGAACTATGTTAATTATCCAAAGTATTGATGTTTAAGATGCTTTAGATCTTTCTGTTAGGCATAATTATTTGTGTATTGATAGTTGGCAGTTGGACATACGCAACAGATAAAAAAGTATAGCGCAATCCCGGGATGGATCCAGGATTTTCAGGAAGATGGGGGGGGGGGCGTGCTGCTTCCACTTGGAAGTACAAAGCCCTCCGTCAGTGGAGGGACTGACGGACAATCAACCAACCGGGCACATGGACCGCCGACTAACGACGGGGATCACTACCAGTATTTTTGTTCTTCTTTCCCGTAAGAATATATGGGGCAAAAAATTGTTCGCCACGGTAAAATATAGAGGGGGGTGGGGTCTGGTCTGCGCCTGCAATCGATACTAACCCAAATTAATGTCTTTAATTTAGGTGTAATGCTACGGTTTTACTTTGTGGATGACATGTTCTTTAATTAAATGTGGGGTTTTCTGTATTCATATTGGAGCCTAGTCCATTCTGATACACTGCAGGGTTCTACTGACAATGCGATTTGCTTGTATTTCCAACTTCTTAATTACAAGTAGCAGTGTTTATACATGTTTTGGATCGGAAGGCTGTGATTATCTTACTATAGATGGGAAATGTATGCCTCATCAGAAAATCCGTCGTGCTGTTATGGGAATAAGACTTCCACGCAATGTTCAGTGAAATTCAAACGTGCGCTAGAAACATTAACTGCTAAGTATTCATTATCGTAGATCACTTGCTTCTGACTGCATGAAACCGATATTATTGTGTTGTAATAGCTCTGGAATAGAATATAGATGGCAAACGTCTGAGGAATAATCGAAATGTGCTTGTTGTAACGTAATAACCAAGGTGTAATGCCACGAGGCCTCCATGGAACACTGTTTTAATGCAGCTGAGCGACGATTATAGTATTTGAAATATAAAGATTCTCATGTTTTTAATCTAGTGTCTGATAATAATATTGATCACTGGGGTTCTATACATAGACAATTTCCTTAAACAGAACTCAACAGGTTAATAACGGTGTGTAATACTTCCTTTGGAGACACTGGTTTATCTTGAAACTGGTTGTATTAGACGCCTGGGCAGATTTGCAACTACCTGAGTTATAGCACATACTTATGGAAGAACAGGTACTAATTAATTTGGACGACGTTTCGAAGAGTATTTTCTCAAGGTTTTCAAGTAAGTAAT
This sequence comes from Patella caerulea, assembly GCA_036850965.1. Classification (NCBI taxonomy): domain Eukaryota; kingdom Metazoa; phylum Mollusca; class Gastropoda; family Patellidae; genus Patella; species Patella caerulea. Next base: position 25,358,243 of record JAZGQO010000011.1, read on the forward strand.
TGAATTGTTTCACTATTTATTTTGGCAATGGGTATTGACTGAACACTAACTTTCTACTGATGAAGGTGGTGACTCTTTTAACCGTGTTTCTGACCGTTAACTGGCAATTTATTCATATACTTTTTTTTATTACGGACACCTGTCACTGAGGTTCATCATGTCACTTCCGTTTCCGTTTTTACCGATAGTCGCGGTCAGTAAGTCTCACAATATCAATACTGACCCCAATGGAGATTTCATTCATCAACTGGACCCGATTGTTTTTTCAGTAAACATTAAAACGGTGATCATTCTGATATAAGCTACACTTTAGATTGTATGTTATTGTATTTTATAACTATCAGAAAGAAGAGTCTTACTAATATTGACAACTACGAGGATTTGCCATAGTGATATCGACATTGGGATTTAAATGACTAGACTATAATTGGTATTGGTAATACATGTTTCATGATAATAGTTGTAATTAGAGTCGGGTTTCTGTCTGATTACACTTGACCCAAACGACACAGTAACCCCAACCCCTGTGTCTTCATGGATGAGACTGTTTTAAAGTAGCCGCTTTACATTTGCGACTCTCAAGTTTAACACAATATTATAGGTTTATGTTACATATATATTTCACTACTAGAAGACAAATTTATGTATCTATCCGAATCCAGAAAAAAGACCGGCGTTACTCAAAGAAGTATCATGCAACTGGTTTAATTGTAGCATAATGCAACTGAGATGTCTGTGGTAGTTATCCGGATAAATACAAACGTTTAATTCGCAATCCATAGCCACTATTAATGCGTTGTAGTTGTATTGTGGTCAACAATAATTAAAATAGAATCGGAAGTATCGGCATTGCTTGGGCTCGCTTATCGTAACAGCTATGAATATGTAGTGATAAGAAACATGAATACATGCTCAAACCTAACGTGCAATATCAAAACAAAACAGAATGTATGAACAGCGAGTGAATAATCTTTATCATTGAGCAGACACTTTCTGTGCCGAACACAATGTAGAACTTAAGATAATAATTGAAAATTGTCTGTTAGGTAATATTCCATTAATTTACTATGGTTTTGTTGCCTACTAATATATGGATCCCATTTCTCTATTTCCATTTTGTATAAGCTAGGTTCCGTAGCTAATGATGAACTTGACAATTAATGATTATTTCGTTGTTATAGAAACATTCTAGAATATTCCAATATTTTTCTTAACAGACTCATTAACTCCCGGAAAACTCTTTTATTATTCCTACAAACTTCAAATCAAATTCCTAACTCAAAATAGAACTCAAAATCATAACCATTTTGTGCACTCACCAGTGCAGTGTAATTATATTTTAGGTGTGAGCACCCGTTTTGAACAGGAATGCAATTTCCAGGATTCGACTCCTTTGAATTGGATGAAAGCTGAATGTTTCGAATTGCGTACTCGAATTTTAATCATAAAACGGAAGACGTTAACCTAAAAGAGCATTTTTCTTTTCGGTTTAACGACAAATTTCAGTTATAATGCCATGGTGTATAGTGAATAATGGTCTCTTCTTCAAAAGAATGCGTGATATCACTTTAACTACCTACATCTTTTCAAGCGCCCTCCACTTAATGCCCTGCATATTTCGGCACTAATTTCGACCGACCACCAGTCTAGCTGGTGGCATACCATATTCTTTGATCATCGCAAATACGAAGTCTCTCGCTTTTCAGCTCGAATGTCTACCTGTGAAAATCGAGTTGCAACGTTAAATATCAAGATTTCAGTGCAGGCCGCCATGTATGATTTAAGTGTGTTTGTGTGACAACCTTTGGTTGGACACTACAGTTCACGTGTCTGCGGTGAATGAGGCCAACGTAGCTGTACGTTCGGGAATTGAAGACCAGTCTAGCAGCATCTAAATGTTGTAAAACCCGCTTCCGGAACATGACGAACTATTAACCCTGAGTGGTAAATAAAGTAAACGATCCAATGAATTGTAATATAGTTATCCTTGATCATGTTTATTTTCATACGTCAACAAATAATGGGATCGTATATCTATATCTATGGTGTTCTATTCCAGCCATTTGAAAACGAGTACCGTTGTCACATCCGCCTGTTGTTCGCCGTTATTGTAAGTAAAATAAAGACAACAATAATCTATATATCTTATTGAAATTGATCGATGTTGCCCATATCATTGCAATGAAGAGGTTACAATTAGAAGTCATAATATATTGGTTGCATGTCCTTTTAAAAGGAAGAAACCGGCCGATTTTCAGTAGATAATTCTCGTTTCTAACGAAATCTTTATTTATGATTATGATCTCTGTATTATATTTTTATGATGTAAGAAGCTTAGAACTGATACACGACTTAGCTACTTGTTGAGTTGTTTCGTTGGCTGCCAACTTATGTTTCCGTTTTAAAATTAATCGCATTGTGTCCGTGTATACTTTGAACTAAGAAACCATTACACTTACATGCTTGACAACATTTACCATAAAAAGTTAATGTTTTCAAAAAAAATATTGAATTAATTCTGATCAATAAACTGCGTGGTTTAAAGGTTGATAACGAGCGAGACATTATGCAATAATTTAATACTGCGCGATGGCGTTAGCTAGGCATTTGTATCAATATATTATTACAAATGAAATGGGGTTTAACTACGTAATGAAGACGGGCATACGCCACGGTGTACTGTGAGGGACATTTAGCCCGGATAGCGGCACTACGGCTAACTTTTATCTCGAATTCTAACTTTCAAGGGTTCTTTTACGTATACGCCACGTGGGACCACGAGTTTTCGACCAATCCGGACAAAAAGTTGTCCCTTGCCAGGACCCCTGCCCTGGACCACTAACAAGCCGGAATAACTGTGTTAGCATGCTAATGTTTTGCTTACTGAGCCATCTTACACAGTGTCTTGTATTGCGAGAGAGAGAGAGAGAGAGAAATGGGGTTTAACGTCCACTCAACACAACCAGGTCATTTCGGGACTAACACATGGTTTCAATTTTATTTCAATAATTCGCTTGCGCGTAGGGGTCTTTAGCAGTGGGAGGAAACCGGAGCGCCCGGAGGAAACCCACGAGGTTGAGAAGGCGCCCCTATCTCCATGCCACATACGCTCACACCAGGGCTCGAAACCACAGCCGCAAGCCAGAGGTGACCGGCCAGCTAGAGGTCAAAGCGCGGCACTCTAGACCACTAGGCCATCCCAACCCCCCTATCTTATATTGCAATGCGTGACTAAGGTGGGGTTGGGGGGGGGGGTAGGGGGAAATACCAAGCCAGCTTTTGAATCTATCTTTGTTCCCCAGAAGGCTTTATCCGTGTCTATAAATGAGACATTGGTTTATCCAATCAAAAATCAACGATGCAGACGTGATTTATATCACATGCGCGCCTAAAGTACAAGGTTGTCTAGTCTGTATTGTTAAAGTGCCAACCCTTATTATTGTTTCTAAATACAAAAATATTAAATTTCAATTAATGACTAGTTTTAACAATAATTTATGGCCATAAAGCCAAGGATAGTTTTAAATAAATAAACGAAATAAAGAACGATACACAAAAGAAACCATCAGATCCTAATCGCGATTTTTAATATTCCTATCTGTCAATGGTCAAGTATCGTGACTACAAGGAAATAGTTTGACCTGGTGGTCGGTATCATTAGGTTTATGATGGAAATCGTGGTATGTCATCTTTCACACAGTAACCTTTCCCACTAGAAATATATCCGTGAGAGCGATGTCGACAAGACCTCACAATAAATGAGTGGTTTAAGAAAATAAATCGTAAACACTCCGACCTGTTGGGGGGTTACAATTTGAGCGACAAAACACGATCACATTAACATCTTATTCATTATTTGTTTGGATTTAGAAAGGGTGGGGGTGTTCCCTATACGCCATGATAAACACTAACGGTTCAATTCGGCTAAAGGTTACTGTTTTAAATCAGTTGAAAGTATTAATCAATGGAATGTTTTACTGGTGTATTCAAATCATTTGGAAGAAGCAATATTGTGTTATGAAACATAACTTACGCATCCACTTATGTCTGTTCTAACTACCGTATTGCACGTGACAGCTGTCGACTACAATATACAACTCGCATAAAATATTTAAATGCTATGTTTTTCATATTTGTAATCGTGCAGTAAATACGACATGCAACATGTCTATTCCTGTACAATTACATACATATTACATAAAGCAGACGGATGTATATCGAATATATCAATATAAATACCAATCTGTAAAGATTACAATGCGCCATGGAATGATAATGGAGGGGAAATTCAATAAAGGAACTACGTGCTGAAGATTATTATCGTGACAGTTATGGTAGTAACCTTAAATGATCGAGCAAACGCAACAAATCTTAAAGAGTCGAATTAATCGTAGCAGTCTGCTGTCAAGATACATGTATATATTGGGCCAATCGATTTTCATACAACTCCGAATGTATTCCCCGCGTTTCACATCTGTCCAAGAATAAGATCACAGAGCAGATTGAGCCATACCTACAGAAAGATGCTATAATAAATAACTAGCCAAAATAAAAAAAAGCTGAATTTGGCAAAGCCTATTAAACCAAGCGTAGTTTAAAAGGAAGTAGTTACCGCTACGGGTTATTTGCTATCCAGCGGATACAACAACAGTCGACTGAAAGAATATTACCACCATTAAGATATTCCCAACACTGACATACAGCTTTTGCCACACGGCCACATCACGGTAACTGGTTTTGAAGGCGTCTAAGTAGATTTGGAGTGAAATAAATTCGTGCATGATAAATTGAAACCTCTAAGAAGATGCTCTTCACGGAAAAGGCTTTTCAAATGGTGATTTAATGAAACCATAGGTAATTGTTAAACTGTTATAGGTTTCTTGCTAGATTCCAGTGAAGGACAATCTTAACGCACAAGGGCCTGTTAAAGGTTGGATTTCGTTAACCCTTAAAGTATTGTTAAATGGAATTTGCACTTCTGATTTCGTCAATAAATAGATCGTTAATCTATAGTATTTAAATTCTAGTTACACAGTAAATGGGTTGGTGACCATTTCGTTGAAGTAGCACTGACAGTGTTTGAGATCCGTGTATAATTACGGCTACTTGAACCACCCGAAACCACTGTCGACTCAGCTCCTCGAAGCAGCACCCAAGACTACTATTACATGAACAAACCGTTCGTTTGTTCCTCGAAGCTTAGCGTCCCCTTCCACGTTGGGTGATATCGTAGACAAACCCAAGTATGGCCCTGAAACAATTCACAGATTTTCAGGGGGGAAGTAGTTGAAATGAACAAACCTCGACGTTTTGTACGGCACCAAGCTCATCAACCGGGGTTTATTATGCATTGGAAATTTATCTAATCATATGATTCAACACGCACACACCCTAACTGTGTATATTGTATCAACTTTAATACATCTTAATTCTCTGTATGTAACAGATGGTTCCAGCTGGCGACATGCTTTCCTTTGGGAGCATTTATATTTCTAGCTTTTTTTAATCTTGTAACAGGTGCGTGTAGAGTTATGCAGGTTTCTTATGACAACGTTATTTGTTTGCATATGCGACTACTTAATTACAAGTAACAGTATTTATACAACTGTGGGATCAGATCATCGTTCTAGATATCGTATTTACATGGCATGATACGAAAGAGTCGAGTCATTAAACAAACCGTCGTGCTGTTATGGGAATAAGACTTTCACGCAATGTTCAGTAAAATTGGAGGGTGCGCTTGGAACATTATCTGCTAAGTATTCATTGCCGTAGATCATGTGAATTGCTTCTGACTGCATGAAACCGATATTGTTGTTTGTTAATCGCTCTGGAATGGAACATAGATCGAATACGTCTGAGTGATAATCGAATTGAGACAATTGTAATGTTACCAGTAAGTTGTAAGGTAGTGTAGCATTCACTGAATACAGTGTTAATGCCACTGAAGTTATCTTTTTAACATTTTGGAATGTTATATAGTATTGATCACAGGTTATATGACTTGGTATTAACCAATATGCAGTGTGTTTATATCGGTGTTAAAGGGACACCATGTCCATGTAAGCCAGAATAGGTTGGTGTCACATGCATAATGTTCTTAGTGTCCGTTCCTTATCTCTCTGTAACTTCACTCAACTGATAGGCAGCCGGGTAAAATCAGTTATCAGGAAACCTGACCGGTTTTTGTCAACTTCTGCTGTATCTCAATTTTAATCTCTGCCAGTGAGTTTTAGGATACATGGTACTAATTTCCTACTGTTTGTGGTGGTGTTTTCGTTGAATGGCCGTGTATAAGTATCGTATTGAGCCTTTGATATTCTCTGATTCTTAGAAGTTTTTTTCCCCAACATCTTTTTTTTTTTAAAGATTTTCACATATTTTTCCATCCGGCTATAAGTAAAGATTACATAAAACACATTGCCAAGTTTTGTGTTCACTAATGGTTTATAAATGTGATATCATAATTGATCATGTTCATTCGGACTACATTAGGCAATGAATAGCGGATTACAAGGCTGATATATAGATTTTTTTTTTTTGGTATACTTGAGTTTGCATTGCCCATATCTGAGTTTGCATTGTGTCTATATTTGAGTTTGCATTGCCAATAGATTATTCAATCTGACCGTTTTCAAATACAGTTGCCTCATGAACTGACATTGTCAAATATGTGATTTTTCTCAAGCTAATATCAGTACTGAAGTTTAAAGGGCGGGTACTTAATTGGTATTGGTGTCATACACGTCTTTGGATAATGATGGTACTTATTTCATTTGACGTCTGGGTTCTGCCAGTGTTGTCGAGTATCGCTTGACTCACAAAACACATTGTGAACTAGTATATAACTGTCTTGAAGGGACTATTACGTATTTCAGTGCAAGCCCTCAAGGGTGTATCATTAAATCACTCTCAGCCACAGGAAGACACTTATATGTATACTTGGCAAAGGCAGACCCTACAAATATTCCGAGAATTATAAGATGTTAATTGGGTTTAGTGTTTATAAGAAGCTGATTTATGTATTTGAATGCTGTTAAAGTTATTCCGTTTCCGTCGTAACCAATGCAAACAGCGGTTGTGACTCTTTGGAGAGAGAGCGAGAAATGGGGTTTAACGTCCACTCAACACAAACTAGGTCATTTCGCTTGACCAACATATGGTTTTTATTTTATTTCAATAATTCGCTTGCGCTTAGGAGTGCCCAGAGGAAACCCACGAGGTTTAGATGGCGCCCCTATCTCCATGCCACATACGCTCACACCACATCCGCAAGCCAGTGATGACCGGATAGCTAGAGGCCGAAGCGCGGCACTCTAGACCCCCCCCCCCGTGACTCTTTGAGGATCATACTAAACTTAGGCCGCTTGTCTACAGTTATCTCAGCTAGAGGACACACTTTAGTGGAAAACACTAAGTATATTTCAAGAATTTGGTTTAAGTATTTATTCTTAATGAAAAGGTGTTTTAGTCTTTGTGTTTATGGCTAATGTGAAACGAAGTAGAGGCGCATTACAAAACAGAATACTAATTTTTGGATATGGCTATCATTTAGAGCAGCGATCTGTTCTCGAAATATGATCTATTCGCTAGGGCAGAATGTATCGGGGATACTCGATTGGACGTTTCGGGATTGAATTGCCTTGATCACTCGAACAAAAGAGGATTTTGGGATACAACGCAGGCGGCAATTGGAGAGGTAAATACCTCAACCAACCAGAAGAGCTAAACCACGCCACGATTCTCACACTACCTCACTTGTCGGGAACACTGAAGTGACTGACAGAACACTGGCACGTCTGAATTCTGTATCACTTGACTTCAATTGAACATCCCTATAAACGAAGCCAAGAGGACTTTAAAATATATAATGATCGGTTACACGATCACACGCATAACTGTTAACAGCTCAAGAGACAACTAAATGTAACAGCGTGGTCTTGTGGCTATAATCTATATCATTTAGTTCTGGTATTGAGCGCGAAGATAAAAACTCATAATTCTCAGACGGTTCGGTAGTTACTGGCAATTTGAAACAGAGAAATAAATGTGATAACTATTTCTTCAAATTGTTTGAACAGGTAAGATTATTTATTTTGCTATGATATATTTTAAAGTATCAAAACTTAGTGTAAAATTTGCAGCATAAAACCCTAATAACTATTTACCTACTGATGCGGTGTATGAATTTGCCACCAATCATTATGGGACAACAGTGCAGTAGCTAATTCATTCGAAGGGGAGCATGGTTCAGTGAGAAAAGTGCTAACTCACCAACCAGGTGTTAGATCGCAGTGTTGGCTTAGGAAGTTATTCATTAGTCTGGTTGGTGTGGAAAAGGTGGACTTTAAACCCCATTTCTTTTCATTTCATTTACCTCATTTGAGTTGGCGTCAGTCGTATTCTATTTAACTAATCACGCCTTGAAAGGTACATGTGAGACTGTCCTTGTCTTACATTTTCAATTTCTATGTAGATTGGTGTATTTAGCCTTAGCAGTGCTTGTTCAGATTTAAATGGGGTTGATTGGGGCAAATAAGGGTGAGTCAGCGTCACCTTGAACGAGCATATTTAGTGTCAGGGTGAAGAAACTCATGACGTGATACTCTTGCCCCTTTGCCAGGTGGTTTAAATGCATTTAATTGACGCCAAAGCAATGTACAGTGGCAAAGTAGGGCTTGGCAGTCTCTAAATTTGGATTTAGGACCTGTTTGACAGACGTGTAGTTGCAGTGAGGGAGTTTTCGTCGAGACTTTTTCACCTCCATTGAGATACCTCTGGACATTTCCGACTTTCCTAAACCGCTGGAGGGATTCTTGGGTTATTTAGAAAGATTTTCTCCAATGTAGTTTATGTGTGCCATAAGGAGGGGAGTGGAATATCTCAGGTCGAGTCCGACATCCGACTGCTGAGTGGATTTCACACATATTTAGTAGATATGTTGCGTGTTTACACGGTTTAAATTAACTTGTCCGACCACCTATGACGGATGGGTTGGTCGAGAATCCCCTAAAGGATAATTTAGAAAATTTGAACTTTAAAACCGCTGATACATTCAGAAACATGGGATTGTAATACCGACTGGTGCACAAAATAGATTTATGATTCTCAAAATTACAAAAATTCAGCTGCATGTGTTGGTTAAAAATGCTATTGTACATGCCCCAACTCATCCCGTTTGGACTAATGGAGGTAATGTCAATAAGCCGACCCCATGGTAGGGTGAATGTATAAAATGCCTAGAGGTCGATGTTCGATCCCTGTGTTAGCCGAGGACGTTCGTCCAGATTTTCCGGCCTGGATCCTTTTTGTTGGTGATTCAGGACGGGGGGTTTGACAAGGACAGCTGTCTAGTCGTTTGGATGGACGATGTCCGGGCGAAATTTTTCCAACAGCGTATTGTATGGCATATACTCGTCATCATTAGTCCAGTTAGGAGCAGAGCAGTAGGACGTTAAACTCCTTTTCATTTCATTTTCGGTGGAAATGTGTTTTTGTTGTTTTTTTTTTATAAATTTAAGATGTCTTTCAATCTACGACATTGTGTGGTATTTTGTTCTAGACACCTAATATATAATGCATGGAATAGTTTTAATGAATCCAATATACATCAAGTTACCAGTCGTATAAGTATATGTCTGCGATATCACTTATGTGGAAGCAGGCGTTAAACACCAAGCAGTAGTAGTATAAGCATTACATTATGGTTAAAAGTGGAGATGATGTAAACAAACATGATTACGGATCACCATTTGGATTGATTTGACAACATGTAATATCGAATGTAAATAATATTTTGTTATGTATAATTAATAAGCTTGGGGAACCTAGGTGACGTATCTATTACTAGAGCATGATAATGCATGTTTGTCAACTACTAAAAATAAAATAAAATTTATATTGCTTTGTAAAATAGTACAGATACATAATCAGATTCAAATGCAATAAATTGGTAGATAAGACACCCGATATAAAAAATTACATCATTTCGTAATCAACTATATTGGAGAAGGGCTTTTCATCATAAATCTTTACAAATTTTATCTTGTGATCAGTCGAATCTCGACAGCAGTATGAATATTTTCAACTACCTGAATATTGTACTTAATATAAATAAATAATTATGAGTATTAATATGGTACCTTGGGCATATGTTGTACTATCGTCGGTTAAAGACAGATCATAAAACACACAGCAACCAATCGCTTACTTTAATGGTTCTTGCTGGTTATAAACTTTATTTTCAAATAATTATTTTCAAAATCTCAATGATGTTGAAAACCACTGTCGAGTTCGAAACTATACAATTTATCTGGTTGCATCTCCGTTGGTTTATCGGGGGAAATATACTTAAGCTAGTTGAACGATATCGATTCTTTAGAACTATTTAAAGCGAAAAGCGCCACGGAAATCTCTTAAATCCACCATTTTATATAGCGCAGCACGAGGGTGAATTACCTTTTTGAAAACCATTCTATCAAGTGACAAAAACACTAAATCCATTACTATTACAACATAGAACAGTTGGATACTAATCCTACTGCCATGTCAATTACCATTTCCAGATTCTAAAAAACGTGACCCAAACACGAATTGGTTTCATTGCAGTGATTTTAAATTGTAGCACTCAGTGGAAATCCATTTCTTGCTGCTGATGAGGGATCGTAAATTTCTATTTCAATTTTGAACTTATTAAAAGATCTCCCAATGTCAAAAAATAAGAATTGTATTAAGACAATAAAAAATCGAAAAATGTAAATAAAAAAAAACCAAACCAGATTTGAAATTTACCGAAGCTTGTCCTGTACATAATTTGTTAACTTCTATCAATCAAATGTCAAGATTTCCAAATAGATTTTGAGTGTCGTTCATCGATCTGTACACGCTTCAATTTTGAGGTTCAAGCTCTATTGTAAATTCAAACCAGTTAGCATTGCCGGTTCATTCATTCGGAAGTTTTACAATTACCCTGGAAAATTTATCGTGGTTCATTTTTAAGTATGGTTCTCGGAAAACGATTGCCCAAAGTAATTCTATTATCAGAAAAGCTAGAACGTACTGTAGCAAACGGTGGTGCTCAATATTACAACCAAAGAGTAACCATTCTGTGCGTTTTATTTGGTTGAAATTTGTCTCATTGTATTGTTTTAATAAGATCTTATTATTTGTTTTGTTTGGTATACAAAATGTAGGTCTCAGACCAGTAAGTTATTCTCCTAGAAACCTGTAACCATATAGCGTCATATCATGTAGATTAACCTCTACACACAATCTTTACAAATGGGTATAAATGCCATTAGTAGTTCTGAACATTTTAAGCCGCTGATAATCCAAATTATTTAATTAAGTACACAGAATATCTGAGAGAGAGAGAGAAATAGGCTTTAACATCCACTCGATTCGGGACTAGCATAAATATGGTTTAATTTTATTTCAATAATTTGCTTGCGCATAGGGTTCTTTAGCAGTGGGAGGAAAGCTGAGTTCCCGGGGGAAACCCACGAGGTTGAGAAGGCGCCCCTATCTCCATGCCAGGGATCGAAACCACAGCCGCAAGCCAGAGGTGACCGCCCAGCTAAAGGTCGAAGCCCGGTACTATAGACCACTAGGCCATCCCCCCCCCCCCTATCAGAGGTAGATACCGATAGTATTTATTGTGCATTGTGGAATATGTTTAGCCTCATACTACGAGTCCCTTGTTACAAATGCCCATGAAACGCATTAAGGTACACGATATCAAAAACCTGTCTTTTCCGGGGTAAGATCACAACAAATTGACTAATAGTTCGTGTTTCCAATGTCGAAGATACTGAATTGGAGACTTGGCTACTTTAAATTCCTCGAAATAAATGAGTTCCATAATATGGTACTTGGGGTATATTTTGTTAAAGCATGATATAGGCCGAGACATGGCATGGAATTAGCATAGAACTCAATGGAAATATACTTATAACAGCCGCTATCACATGGCATTTTCTTTTTGAATCTAAAATATCATTTCCATGTGGAACCAATTAATCACAAAGGCGAGTCAGTAGAACTCGTAATACCGGAAATTAAGTGGAAGTACGCATGTCAACCTAGAAATTCTTATCTTTAATTTGGCGTCCGGCGACGCCACTTTATCAGAAGAGCTGTGTTGTGCAATGAACCTGCGGCTAAAATTATGAAATCACAAATTATTACTGAACACATACGTTTCGTAATGGACCTCGAGGGACAATCATGCATAGCAATCTTAGAAACATGGAGCCAATATATAGTAAGCAAACTTCCTGGATGTGAATATATGTATATCAGCATAATCAATAACATAAACAAACATAAGTGTTCTAAAAAGAATATGCACATTCTGGCTCCTTCCAAATACACGCCACGACTGAAACTGTTCTCAAATCGATATGCAATAATTATAGACATCTGCTTTGATCGCTATCTGAATTGTTGATACCATTGGGATAGTAGTATTTGAGAAACATGGAAGAAAGCTGGGTTTCGTACAAAAGTGATCATTTAAAGGGACAGTCCCGATAAGAACAGAGTCTCAAAAATTAAAGTCCGAGAGTTTAGGAAATTTATGGACCAAAATATAGAGGCATGGTGTATTTATCTTGTCTCAAAATTTCAGCTCAAAATATTGAGTCGTTTGGACGTGAACGTCAACACTGCTTATCCGGACACGTAACCCTTTTAAGATTTCGGGTCTATTTTTTCATAGGGTGACCTGATAATCGATTCACATTTCTTGAGAGGTCTATACAGTGAATGACTCATGTACTGTACTTGATAACAAAAGGTGAATTTCACCTACATATTATTTTTATAGAAAAAAAGTCTGGTTTTATCCAGATACTGTATAATACAATGGTCTCCATTTCCAGATGAAGACTGTCAGATTTAAGTTATTTACAAGCGTATCACAAATATCGTGTTAGTTGGTCGGCCTTAGGTAATGGGTTTTAAGGGATTTTAACACAAAATTAAGCAGTTTTATTCCTCAGAAAGTTATCGGGATTGGCCCTTTAAACCCTGAAGGATATTTCTAATTAAAAGATAATATAACACAAAGAACTTGGTGATTATTTTCAGATAATACGTTTCAGCACCCATAATGTCATTATCATTAAACAAAACCTGTTTCTGAGCAGTGAAAACAGAACTATTCAAGTTTCGAGACGTAATTTCAATACTCCTGTCGAGATGCAAACAGCATACCTATTCAGTTGACTCGACATGAGAAGGTTTGGAATATTAATTAAGCTACGAATCCAACGACCACCTAAAACAACACTATCATCTACTCGATTATATTCATTACACGGAATTTGGCAAACATTTTATGCTATTACTTATGAGCCTTTACTTTTACTAGCTATGGGATTCTTATTTGCAAGATGACGAAATGTCGGTTCCGGTGTTTTCCCCTACATATTACTTTTGCAGCGACAGTTATATATTACCATCTGTCAACAACATAATCGTTGTGATTTAATGTTAATATGTTTTTTGCAGGTACAGGTTATTGCAATCAGAACCCATTTTACCGTATGCGTTTAGATTCATTCTATATTAAGAAACTTGGCTCTAATTAATGAGTTTGTGCTACGATACTTGATATAAATATACAAAAAAAAATGTTTATGTTGTAATCTCATTAAAGAGGTCATGGCAGTTTACTCTGAAAATCCCGATTATGTACAACTTAGGGTTCTTTTGGAGCGACGCTCTTCAATACTATTGGGGGATCACGTTGGTAAGACGCTGATTCCTTAGTCTGGAGGTCGGGTGTTCAATCCCTGCATTGGCTAAGAAAGTTCATCTTGATTTTCCGGCGTGGTTTCCTCTTGTCAGGAGGGCCTGGCAAATACAGCATACGAAGAACCGAGATCCCGTGTACACAGTGGCATGCACGTAAAAGATCCCTTGGCAGCTGGAATTCAATATAAGAGTCGGCCGTAGCGCCGCTGCCCGGGTAACATTTCCCTCATAGCACACTGTATGGCCCGTCTTCCATTAGCCCCGGTTTGGTGCAGAAGAGTAGGGCGTTAAACCCCATTTCATTTCATTTCAAGAATATTGCTCCACCAATCCGGTCGAAATATAAAAAGAAGTTTTTTCCTTTAACAGTTGCGCGCCTCGATTGGCGTACATTTTGTCACGTGGTAATTGTTTTGTGAATTCTAGTTTTTAATTTTAGTCTGTTTCATTATCATTATTTTTTTCGTCGACAAACGTTACAAAATTAGAATGTTGCACTGTGATAAAGTAATTTAGATAACGTCAGCAAATTACATCTCAACAATTTTCAATAACGCACTTATTGACTTCAGTATGCAATTTATTTACCGGTATTTTTCAAGTTTATCATTGTGTCCTTTCGTCAAACCGAACAAAGCATTGATTATTAGCCTTTCTTCTGCAAGACTCCTGTCAGTAGAACTGAGATATAATGCGTGTGAATACGTTCATTATCGATGAATCTATTTCTTGAAGTTTCCCGCGAAATGACAGTATGCAAATATTCACAGTGAACATTAAATAACAATTACATGAAATAATGCATTATTGGACAAAATGAACAATCTAATGAAAATGTATCAACCCAATCTGCTTTATACCTGAGTTCAGTGAAGAAGAGGGGAATGAATGTATAGCCCATGAGATTTGCTAATATATGCCTGGCGTGGTTTCGAATCCTCGGTTGTACGTTACAAGGAGTAGGCTCGCCTGTCCAACCCCGTGGTTTTTCTCTGGTTCCTCCGGTTTCCTCGTTCATTGTTAATGGGAAACCTGGCACACACACACTACGATTTTGTTCACATGTTGAAGCAACGAGCAATTTTGGGTAATCGATGATGTAGTGGTAAACACGGTTATGCAATTTGCAGGCGATTGTCATAGATGGTCTTGCCCCAGTGTATGGAAATCTAGCTAAAGCGAGCAGGACAAACAAACAAACAATTACTCAATGAATATCAAATTTCAATGTCAGGTGACCTCACAGTGACATACACACGAGTGATTTTTTTTATTCTTGCTAGCAACGGGCAATTACAAATCGCTTACAAGTTGCCTAAAAAATTCTGCGCCAAACGTTCTTCGATTCTTGCATTACTAGTTACAGATATTTCTCTAAATTTGATTTCAAACCATTTTAAAATGTGGAGGACATGTAAATTGCATCTGGATCTACAGATCTTTCACAAAATGTGCACGTAATTTAAAAAAAATGTCTCCACTTTACACGACATTGGAGCTGTCTCACAATTCGATCCAGGGTTACCCGACCCGTTCCTCGAGATTTTTAACCTGAGTTTCCGGTCAGTGGTGCAAGACAGAGTTCCAGGCGCGGAAAAATGTCCAGCATGTACTCGTTGCATGCCCGGAAAAAAAACGTTTGTCAATTGAAATTCAGTAACCCGTTTGGAGCAGAAACTTAGTTTATTAAACGCATAAGTCGCATCTTTTAAGATTCTCAGTTCAATGGTTGCCGTTGTATGACTTGTTATTGGAATTGCTAGAGAACTAGACATAACAATATTGACATGTCACAATACCTTCTTGTATATATCGATATTTAATATTAACAATTAATACGAGTTTTTGTGTAATTTTCACTCAGTGACCTTGCATAAAAACGGTAACAAAAACATAGTAAATGCATGTCATGGAAAGGTTTATGTTGTTCTAAAATGTCTATTCTTTTAGTTTAGATTCACGCCAAATACTCAAGTAGATTATTAATTATCGATAATCCAACATCTAAATGGTGACATTTATTGTCTTGCATAATAAGGTTAGGCCAATAAAGAATTTGATGGCTTGGACATAAACAAGTTAGCAGGTGCGGATCCAGGATTTTTTGCAGGGGGGGGGGTCTAGGTTTGATAATTGCTTAACTAATTGCGCTCAATCGATAATTTGGTAAATTAGATTCAATTTCGTTCATTCTGACGTATTTCCGGAAGGTAAATTCCAAAATAACAGATCTAAATCACCAATAAAATCGCATAAAAATTTTTCAAGCCTGAGCAGGGGGGGGGGGGGCGGACCCCTTGGACCCCCCTCTGGATCCGCGCCTGGTTAGATATATTTCACAAATGGACATTACTATAATTTGGTAAACATCGCTGGCATATGTATTCTTCATTGTCAAAAATACATGAATAATAACGTTTGGTGTATTAGTTTATTTGAAGCACCATTAATTTATTATCAATAACATGATAGAGGGTCCAGAGTCCAGGCTAAATTGTTATTGTTTAAACTTCACGTGAGGGAATATTACCGTTAGATTCTTTAGCCGACCACTTTCATGATGTAGTGGATTCAAGTCTTGCCATGCTGGTTTCATTTGTACAGGAGTGGGGTGGAGAGTGTGATTGTTGTGTAGATTTATGCGTGTAATTATGTATCCTGTGCTTTTGACGTATAAAGTTGTATCCAAGAAATTGTACATTTATTCTTGAAACCATATCGTTAGCTGCTGTAAATACATAACGTTAAAGTCCCAACAAAAGAGAACTACTATAATATACCCCACAGACAAAACTAGACGAGCACATGCTAAGAAGATGTGGTATGTGGTATACGATTTGATGGCACCGCTTTACCTGTGCGACCGACGTGTCTTGCCTCACATTGTAGAACACAGTTTTAAAACGTATCGAATTATTACAGTGTATTTAAACAATGTATATCGCGGGCTATCAGGGTGCTGGGAAATTTTCTGTACACGCCAACGAACACACGCGTGTGTCGCTGTTTTCGTCCTTTTCGAATGAATACAGATTTTTCTTTATGAGGGCTGCTGATTTGCACATTATCAAGGCTGAACACCATCACTTCCGTACATAGATAAATAGTTATATACTAAAATGTAGATTTAATATTATTAGATAAAAGCTGGTAATGTAAGTAGGCGGATAAACCTGTTTATAGAGCCCCTTTTTTATCTGGAATGTTTTTAAAATAGGAATATAAATCGTTCATAAAACGCAATGACAGTTCCCATTGTTGTTTCTTTTATGTAATATTATTTGAAAAAGTTTAATCCAATTTGACACTTATTGTACATCTAATAATGACACACAATGACACTTGATATTTGTTATATGGTTCCTTGTCTGGTGCGTGCACAAGCTTGAAGCAGCTGTTCGTCATTTGCTTCTAAGGACAATTTGCTTCATTTCTGTACTTCTTTTGGATTTTAGATTTTTCGGGAAATATATTTTCAAATGGCTTAAATGTGCATTATGTAATTTCCCGCTTGACAAAAAAAAAAAACCGATAGTAGGAAATCTGGAATTGCTACGAATAGTTTACGAAAGAGTTCAATAATGTGGGGGTAATCGGGTTGAAAATATGCCAAATGTCTAGGCATACATTACGATAAATGTACGAAATGAAATAATCGTCTAGGTATCATATAGAGAGATAATTATGAATGAGTTACAAATATACCTACGAATCAGAAAAGTTTGGATCCGGAGCGATTCGTGGCATTCGCAGCCCTCGTGGGAGCGGGTATAATATTTAGATAATAAGCTGGTCCTACTGGTTAAGATAGTTCGAAAATAGATAATAACAAATGAATATATTGAAAATTTCATTCGAATTACTTTTGTGTGAAGATGAAGCGTATATCGTTTATTATAGTGGCAAAGATACCGGACACCACTTATCCATTTTATCGTTACATATTTTAATATCGCGTCTGTTTTAATCTCGATTACCGAATGGTCTACATTTTTATTTTAAAAAATATCTAGATTTAAAATGTAACCGAAAAAAAATCCATAACCAGTCAGGAGATGCAACAACGAGAAACCTGGTTTCTATGGGTAAAGAATATACGAAATCCACAAAATTTCAACATCTGGTCGTGAAAGAGAATATTAAAGTTTCCGTGCTTAGACCGGAAACGTAGATGTATTTATTCATGTACTCTTCCAATATTATTACCAGCTAGAAAAGGATAATAATAACGAAATAAATCGGCGTATAGGGAGGTAAACGGCAATCCGTTTGTACCGTTCGGTAAATTTATGACCTCCATCATATGGACATCGAGGCCCACTTTCCAGAAAATGCGTATCCTTTGGTATGATGCTTATATTTTAGGCTCAGATATTCTATCTTGAATTGGACACATTCAAGAACACAATATTTTTTAATACAACTTTTACAAAGTAAAACTTTCCCCGCATTTGCTTCCCAAAATGGGGCGGGGGCGGCCCCCAGCCCCGGCTCGTACGCCTATGCCTCTTAGAGGGTATTAGTATTGGATCGCATTCTAAACTTATTGAACTTAAGAACATTAGCATAATGTTGTCTTAATTTCGTTTGTCTTTAGATCGGTGTCTATTTTTGCACTATTATTAACCGTAATAAGATCTATAAAGACGGCAACATTCTTAAAATAAACACCAAGGTGCTAAATCTAATGTTCGCTAATTTCATTAAAAATTCGCCATCATCTCCCACGCTGTATTCTATTGTTTTGCAAAATAAAGGCGGATTAGATTAAATTTAGAACCGTTCAGACTCTAAGTCGGCATATTTTAGGATTATTCCATACAATGCGTTTTAATAATAATATATAATTTTTTGTAGTAGTAATAGTAGTATATGTCTGGCCTTTTGTTATACCGAAATTACTATGCTTTTGTCATAAAACAAAATACATTAAGTAATTGTTATATTTCATGGGGTTTTCTACGATATATTATGTACAGTTAATCTGAATACTCCCATGGTTCCATGTGAAAAGAATAATGAAAATAAAAAAATGAAATGAAATGAGGTTTAACGTCCCACTGTTCTGCTCCGAACTGTGCTAATGGTGTGTTATGAGTGAAATTTTGCCAGGACAGTGGCATCACGGCCTACTCTTAGATCCAACTGTCAAGGAATCTTTGACGGGCACGCCAATTTGTTTTTTATTACAACCGAACGACTAGACAGCTATCCTTGTCTGGCCCTCCGTCCTGCATTACTGACAAGGGGGAACCACGTCGGAAAATCTGGTTGAACTTTCTCGGCCAAAGCAGGGATCGAACCTCCCACCTCGAGCCAGCGTCTTACCCACTGCGACCCACATAACGAAAAACATCAATTATAATCAATTATGACATGTTTAACAAAAACTATGTTACCATTAATTCTGAATTTCATTTGGGCATTTTGTTTCACAGAGAGAATTCTGAGCAGGTTACAACATGATTCATTCGGGGTATGTCTTGTCCGTTCTATGATCTGGCTTTAGATCATAGATGCTGTCATTTAGTCAAGACGCGTGCTTTCGATCGATCCCGGGCTTTTTTGTAGGGTCACCTGTACCCACATAAGTTTTTCCTGGTCTTTCGGTTCCACCCCGCGAAAGAGCGAAGTATTAAAGTACACGATACCCTGCAAGTCCCAAATGGATTACTTGGTGTTTCGTTCTGTCTGTGCTCTTTAAACAGTGTATTTGAACACGACGCATTAGTGATGTAGAGATTTCAACTTCTCGTTAATACGAAAACTTCAAAGGCGGCAGAGTAATTAAAAAGCTAAACAGCTTTTTGAATTGTTAATTCATAGTGGATTTTGCCATTGTTCAATGAAATTAGTTCCACTGGGCAGCAAGAGACTGGAAAATTTAATATTAAATTATACATGTTATCCATTTATGCACCAATAATCAGTTTATTCTAAATTATAAATACCTAAACATAGGTTACCAGGCAACGAAACATCTACAGCAGCTGCGTTTAACGATGGTTTCAGATAGAAGGGATTCATAATGAAGATATTTGTAGTCTGCTACCTCTGGAAACGAAAATCTGAGATGGTCGCCATAAATGGTCGGAAATTGACGAAACTGTTTTTCACCGGACTCATTGTTGATAGTTTCCGATTCCTCTCACAAACGGTTGATCCAATATGAAATATCTATCTGGTTGAGCCATTTGAATTCACATTCGTTTATGTAGTTACATATTAGAGTGTTGTTTTTTTTCTGAATCAGAATAAGCTTCACTAAATATTATTTTTTGTTTTGCTTTTTTCATTTTTATCATTTATCGCTTTATTCCTTTACTAATTAGACTTTTAGGTGTGGTGTATATTACACAGGTCTAAACTGTAATTTAATTTTACGTGCAAAACAATGCAAAGGTTGAAGTAATTACTGAGACAAATCGGGCATCATCGTCAACATAATATTATCCAATCGTTTTAACAGATGACCATCAACAAGTGTAGTAGAGAAAGTTTAAACATTCCCCAGTGGTTTTTATTCGGGTTTTGTCCGCAACATTAAAATATAATAATGACTATTTTTCTGAGAAAAAATGTTTTAATGCATAGACGCTTTGCTTTAAATATGCCCATATTAATAATAATGTC
This sequence comes from Patella caerulea, assembly GCA_036850965.1. Taxonomy (NCBI): domain Eukaryota; kingdom Metazoa; phylum Mollusca; class Gastropoda; family Patellidae; genus Patella; species Patella caerulea. The sequence continues at coordinate 25,378,634 of JAZGQO010000011.1, forward strand.
TAAATAAAAATGTAATTACAAATTGCATAGAAATCAAGAAAAGAAACTTCTTTAGATCGAAACTTAAAAACACGTGTTTCACAGTATGCGGTAAGGAAATCTAAACGCAAATGTTCTTGTGCCTATTTGTTTTTTTACTTTTTAAATTGTAATTGCCTTATCTGGATTTTCTGACCTCAATGTTATGCTGTAGTTTTATAAATTTATGCATCGCATACTCCTTTAATGGTTATTACAAAATAATCACAACAACTTTATGTATCGTATAATGCTTTTAATTATCATTTATACACAGTATGTATGGTAATAGTAATAAATTTATGTATCGTGTATAATGCTTTTAGTCGTGTAACGCTGTTAATGGTTACGACCAAATACACTTTATATCAAGTCACTTTATGATACGAGCTGTAAACGGAACTTTACGACACACATCAATGTATGGTTCTCAAGGGATAGGTTCTTTTTTTGGAGAGAACCAATATTGTACGAAAACTTCAATAAATGTACGAATGTTTACTGTACATGGCATACTGAACACATTGTATTAGAATTGCTGTTCGTCGGGTTTGAATATGAACTAAATGTATACTCCTGACAACATTTTGTAATTTCTAACCTAAGTGCGATATGAAGTTCCGTAAATATTATTAAATACACACTTTCTCAGAGACGATAAATTATTGAGAACCGAAAAACTCTGTGGTACCAGCTGCTACAGGAACTAAACTCTACAGACATGACGTATTCATGTCATCGAAGATTCTTATTCGGGCTTATTAGAAATTTTAATTAATGGTATCGCAAAATTGGCACTATGAAATGAATATTAAAACCACTACAAGATTTAAAAAATGGATATATAGTCCATAATTCCAGATATCAAAGTACCTCCAATAATTCTCTTTCATTGAACTGTTTTGCTTCTAAGACGTCTTGGCTGGTTTATGCTTCTTCAACTGATTACATACTCACCAGAATTGAAAAGTTTTCTGGTAATTAAACACGGGGTTCTCTGGAGACCCATAATACCACTGGCCAGACTCGACAGAAGAGACAAGTTGTGAACTGCCTGTCATAAATGATTGATGCCAGTCCCCCAGTAATCTATTGACAGGGCTGATTGTAAACACTTTAAATTATGTTTTCATATTCGTCGCTGAATAAAACTGGTTATTAGTTTGCGAAGTGTAGTCGTTAGGGTTGCCTGTAATCATCGAAAATGAATGATAGGCTGTGCAATAAATCAGTTTAGAAGACAGGTTTCCTCTAAATTTTAATACCGTTTTCTGAAACGAATATTGCGAAAGAGAAGAGAGAAGTTATTATGCATTGAAAAAAAAATATCTTGTAAAAACAGGACGTATATTGCGCAAACAGGTTTTATACGCTCAGATTTTCATATGGACGTATATTGTCATCACATCTTTCTGTCCGCCCGTCCACAACTTGTTTGTGGATATTTTACGTCACAATTTTTACCCGAGTTTGACCAAGTTTGAAATATAGGTCGACCTCACAACGATTTCAATTTCTTTCGATATCGGCATGTATTGGACCAAAGCATCACGGATTATGGCCCCTGATTGTACCAAAAAATCACGTCTTAATCTAGAGGTCATGTTTTAATTTTGCACAGTTACATCCTAAAACGGCGGAGTCACAATTCGTGAGGGGGTTGGGATAGCCTAGTGGTCTAGAGTGCCTCTAGCTGGCCGGTCAGCTCTGGCTTGCGGCTGTGATTTCGAGCCCTGGTGTGAGCGTATGTGGCATGGAGATAGGGGCGCCTTCTCAACCTCCGGTTTCCTCCCACTGCTAAAGACCCCTACGCGCATGCGAATTATTGAAATAAAATTTTTAAAAAACATGTTAGTCCCGAAATGACCTAGTTTGTGTTGAGTGGACGTTAAACCCCATTTCTCTTCCTCTCTCCCAATTCGTAAAAATCAGACCAAAAGTAATTGGCGGCTCCTTATACACAAAAGTGTAAAAGTATCATACCAAGTTTGTTGACCCTGTAGAAGTCACAATTGCTATCCGATTTTGATGAAACTTAAAATATATGTTTATGGTTCCCCTTTCTTTGCTTGTTAGTTTGTGAATTCTCTAGAGGTCACAAATTTTCATCCGATTTTAAAACCCGTTTAAATATATCACTATTCCACCATAATGAAAGGGAAAATCGAAACGAAATGCCCGGCAAAATGGCCGCTCTCGTAGTACCCAAAGTGTGTAATATGGAGGTTGTGAACCTTCTATAGAGGTCGCAATATTGTTATCCGATTTTGATGAAACTTAAAATATATCACTATATCCCAAAGATCTCAGCCCGTTCGATATTTTCGCATTTCAGACCATGAACTTTCCGTATTATGGACCTTTTCTATTTAGCCTGTTCTCTTGGGCGTGAAGCTTTGGGGTCATGAGACAACAAACTCTATCAATTATCGGCGTTCCGCTACCTTCCGTTATATATATTATTGCCCCTCTATCGAAAACCTTGTTAAAGCTATACATAGTTTTAAACGGATTCATCTGATATTTGGTGGGAGGCAATGGAGGTACTAGTTAATGAACTATAAAGATTCCGCTACAATCGGCCAAAATTTTCCGAAATTTGAGTTAACACGATAGAGATCATATTTCCGATCCAAGTTTCCGTTCGGATAAACTGCTGTGGAGACAAAGCTTGTGTTGATGAATGTCCATGGTTTGTGTGACTTTCTTTTGTTCATAAATTAGATTAACAGGTTATGGACTGCATTATTATGATTCAAATTTATCACAAGTATTAAAGATAAACCGCTTATTTTCTACCAGCTTTATCATAAATTCACTCGTCTGTTGCGTAAAACAGAAATCCACCTGGGACATGTCATAAAATCTATTTGGACATATTAAAATGTTTTCTATTTACAAATGGCTTTTCAAAAACCACAAAACGCTGATTTACTTCAATGTTGATCTTTTGTTTGCGTTGTTACAGAGCAATACGTGCTGACAAAATATTCCATTACGATGTTTTACATTTATGAGATTAAGATTCATCTAAGACATTTTGTTTGTGCGTTTTCCTGTTTGAGGTATGGATGGGTGCGATATTTTCCTTAAGTTCCGATTGTGGAAAGACCTTCATTTTGTTGTAGTTAGGATTGATATCGCAATTTTGACATGGTGCTTTTGATCGGACAGAGCGCTAGCCCGGCGAGTAAGAGCGGTCGCTCACTATCCACGAGCTCCGTGTTACGACCCAAGGGTTAGGCAAGAATGTTATTCGTATTTTCCAGACTGGTTTACCGGTTCGACATTGACAACATGTTAAATAGCCCTTACAATCATGGGGCATAATCCAGAAAGTTAGGGTTCTATACGCGCAAGTGTTGGCAGGAACACAAACCTTTAGTCCTTTACACTATTTGCATCAGGAGGTGGATAGTTTCGATCCAATTTTCGAACCCAACTGCCAAATGGTGTAACGGTTAAATTGTGACGTCTAAGGGTTCTACAAGCAACAGATGCGATTTATCGTAAAAGTAAAAGCAACGTCCACAATCGAAGAAGTTACAGTCCTATATGCGCGAATAACGAAAGAAATCGTGATCTTTGGGAGACATAACCCTATATTTCAAGTTTCGTATGCATCGGATAAACAATTGTAGAGTGTCCACAAACAAAGTATGAACGAACGGACGGAAATATAAAAAAAACTACCATTATTTACAATAGTTCAGAATATGTATATAGATAAGCAAGTACATATTTTTTTATTTATTGTTTATTAATATCTGAAATGTATGTGCATTTATTGACATGGTTTCACTGACCATCGTGTATCTGGTTTTGCATAGTATATCTTCTATACCACGGTTGGTATTATTTATCTTAGGAGTCTTGTGATTGTGGGCTTAGAGCCCAGCTTCGTTTATGGTGTTTTCTCGGTATTGAAAACGTGGTATGTGCATTATGTTCGAGTTATGACACTATGCATTAGGCGATACGATCGAATTGCTATTATCAACCCCGAAGCTTCCGCTCGATGCTGCTATTTGTTGTTTAATCCTCGCAGTGTTCGTTAACTACAGAATGAATATGATGTACATGTTGTCATTATCACGTCATTATCTGATTACATTAATCATTTATTTAGTAATATTCAGATGATTCAAATACAGCGATGATATTATATATAAATCTTATTTAATATATGTAATTCAGAAATTGTGTATCGTCAGCGAGCGGCAATATGTCAGGGGATTTAAAAGAAAGGGTTATAGTTCTGTCAGGACAGTTGTAGCCAGGGGCGTACATAACGATTTCGTTTGGGTGGGTGGGGAGTGGTGTTTAGCCAAAATGTGACCGACTGATGTACATAGCCCCCACGCCCGCCCCTCCCTCTGCGAGTGACGCAATCCGGAGCCGAGCACCACGTGTGAGTTATTTTGATACTGATTGCTTCTATTTTGCGACCGACTGCACTATTTTATAGTAAAGTTTTGCGTATACAGTGAGTACGTATTTCGATAACGACTACTCTATTTTGCGACCGACTGAACTGGTTTTGTGACCGACTATTTTCTTTGCTGGTGGGGGGGGGGGCCTCCCCCACACACATTTACGCCCCTGGTTGTAGCACACACGGGGAGTCTTAACATATAGAGAATCCCCTACGATTTTTTTTTTTTTTGATATCAAAAAATATCATCACTTGATAAAGTAAAACAAAAGAACGAGGCGCTGCCGAGTTTATTTTTACTTTATCAACGAGTGTTGATATCTTGATATAAAAAAAGACGAGTTTGGAGATTTTATTTATCACCAACCCTTTCTTTCCTGCACAAATAGATAAATATAATTCTTTAGTGTAGATTTCACTTTGACTGAATCTGATTACATTACTGCGTAGTGATACATCATTGTTTGACAGCAGTTTACCTATTGCAAAGTCCTATTGACCCAGCATTTCGTTCAAGATCAATTAAATAAAAACAGTTTATTAGGGTTTCACACTGCGAAGCTTGTGTGAAACACTATTGTTTTTGTTAAAATTATTAGGGTTTCACACTGCGTAGCTTGTGTGAAACACTATTGTTTTTGTTAAAATTATTATTCTTATTATTATTATTATTATTCAGATTCCAATTTGAATAGATCTCAGCATCTACGTGTCGCATCGTTACGATTTCTTCGGTTTTACTGGGAAAGTGGGTGTGACTTAGAGGATAAAGCTATTTTGAACGTTCTGCGACAATGCGAAATGTCCGAAATCACCGAAGTTATCGTTTTTGAAAATATTGCAGTAATTTTAACAATAATCATTGGATTTTAACTTTCGATACATTTTGGCATAGCCGGAGACAGGGCACATAGCTACGCTACTTTCGATTTTTGATTTTCGGCAAATCTTCGAAGATATTAGGCGCCAAATTTCGAAAATTTAAAATTTTACAAAAAACTTTTTTATTTATGAATATTTTTTAGTCGTATTGTGCACAGAATTAAAGAGTCATCTGACTAGTGCAAAAATGTTAAAAATTTTTGTCTCAGTAATTTTCCTTGGCTGCCATTGGCTAATTCAGTTTTTCAGTCCTAGATTAATTTTTTATTGTTCGATTTGTATAAAACAAAGTTCATATGCTTCGTTGTCTCAATTGTCATTTTTTTTGTTACCAATAATGTTATCTGTCGGCACCGGAAGTGGCATAATTTTGCCAAAAACTACAATTTTGACAGTTATTTTCTTATTTCGAAAACAAATATTATTTTTTTGAAAAATTATATGACTCAAAGAGTGTGTCTTTTCATGGCGCAAAAAATGTAGGAAGCAGTTTTTTTAATTTCGATTCCATTTTCGAGCAAATTCGATTAAGAGGCTAAAAATGATGTAAAATTGGCCTATTTACAACCTATTCAGGCTTTTCAGATTTTAAGATATTTCTTCGTAACTTTTATAAACTTGTAGCTATAATCCATACGAAGAAAATGTATGTTAAAATTCGTTTGTAATATAAGCAGTTACCAAGAAATGGGCAGTTCAGTACAAGTCACTGTTTTCGTTATTTTGCCTGTAAAATAGTCAATTATGATTGGATTTTTATAAAAGTGACATTATTTGATTCAAAAAGCACGTAGCGTCATATCAAGTTGATTACAATTTAAAATTGACACCGGAAGTGACATCATTTGGTCAAAAAATACATTTTTAATTTTTTAATTCAATGTTTTATTCAACCAAGAATAACTTAATATGTATTAATAATTTTAACTTTTGGTTTAAATTCACATATAAACAAAACTCATATGGTCATATAGATATCATAAAATGGTTTCTAACTTATTCGGTTGCCGAGAAATAGACGGTTTTCTACAGGTCACTTTTGAAGGTTTCGGGGCCATAAAAGGGTCAATTATTATTCGATTTTCATAAACGTCACACCATGTTATACCTAATGCCATTTGGGATTTCATACAAGTAATTTAAGATTTTCATTATCACCGGAAGTAACGTCATTTTGGCAAAAACTGTATTTTTAGCCTCCAAAACAGATATTTTATTCAAATGAGTCTGTTTTGAAATCTTTTTCAAATTATGGTATTTGATGCCAATCAACAAATAGAATGAACCCATACGATCATACAGATACCACAAAATGGTTTCTAACTTGTACGGTTGAAAAGAAATAGCCGATTTTCTACAAGTCACTTTTCAAGTTTTTTGGTCTTTAAAAGTGGCAATTATTATTCGATTTACATAAAATTTTCACTATATGATATCGTATGCCATTTCTGATTTCATAAGACTAATTGAACATTTGCATTAACACCGGGAGTAATTTAATTTTGTCAAGATCATTTACAAGTAACAAATGTATAAAATGAATTGATATTGCTGGATTTTGTTGATTCTGCGTCCATTTTATTTGTGTGCAATGTTAATTTGGAAACCTGTTTAGTGGTTTCGCTGGTACCGGAAGTGACATATGTTCAAGGGTAACTTGGCACCGGAAGTGACATGTTTAAGGGTAACATGGCACCAGTGAAACCCGTCATTCCTGCATGCAGGTCTAGTTATTCTTATTATTATTATTAGGGTTTCACACTGCGTAGCTTGTGTGAAACACTATTGTTTTTGTTAAAATTATTATTAAGCTTTCATATTACATATGAAAGCTTATTGTTTCTGTTAAGATTATTATTGTTATTTTTTTTTTGTGTTTTGTCCACAAATCGGATTTCTCAGAATCTAACGATAGGATCGTTCTGAAACTTTTACCTATCCCCCCAAAAATGGGTGGTGGCTGTTGATTAAATATATTTTCAAAACGTTTTACGAATCCGAAATCACCGAATTTTACGAACGAAAAAACTGACAATGCATAGTCGTAACTTTGTTATTTTTTGACCGATTTTACTAATTCTTTTTTCTTTGAATACCTTGAAAAAAATCATTTTCATCTGCAGTTTCGCATTTTCCAATTTCGAAAATTCGTCGCTGTGATTTCGAACCGGAAGTTTAGACCAATTTGACAACTTCTTTCATAGTTGTACGATTTTCATGAAATTTAGTGTATAAGTAGATCTTACCGATGTGACTTCAAAAATATAATTATAAATGTTCTAAATTATCTCCCCTTGACGAAATTAAGGATCAAAGTTTTCAAAAAAATCGTCGAAATATAGGTCAGAATGACCTAATTTTTTTTTTGATACTAGACAAGTAATTACTGATTCGTACACAAAATATGGAGTTTGTCGATCGAACCGGAAGTGCCACCATCTTTAAACGTGAAAAATCAAAAAGGCTTTTTTGCTATTTTACTTACAGACTCGGGAGTTATATTTTCAGAATCCTTGAAGGAATGCCTAAAAATCTATCGGATCCGAATTTTGATTTCGGTCACGTGATGGTCACCATTTTGAATTGAAAATGAAAAATAGAAGCAATTTGAAGGGCCGGGACTTTGGAACACAATAACTCTCCTTCTAATTAAGCTAGAATATTCAAACTTGGTGTAGACGTTCACTAGGTCAATGTCATGATTGAGTTCAAAGATGAGCATTTTCTGCTTAGGGTAAGCAGAGATAAGGATGCTGATTTGTTGATTATTTAGGGCACGATAACTTCGGTTATAATGAAGGGAGGGCGATGAAACTTTTGTCAATAGAGAGTCTAATAGCTAGCCTGTTGTTTGAAATCATTGTATCATTTTTTTTAAATATCAGGGATAGCCGAAAAAAAGAGATTGAAAATCCAAAAAGTCGTATTTTTACAATTTGGAGCATGTTTAGAGGTCTTTCTCGTAAAGTCAACATAATATTTTTGGGGAACTTCTTCTACAAAGAGTCTTATTGGTAGTCTTTTATATGAAACCATCGATCAACAGTCCAACATATCTGGAGTAGAAGAACAAAAGGATCGAAAATTGAAAACGGCACCCTTTCATTGTTAAGTGGAAACATGCAGTGTGGGTGACTACAATCTACACATTTAGTCATCGTATAGAGCTTATTCAACAGTATCGAATTCCAACTGCTTAGGGATATTTTACGTGCACTCCAATGTGTACACGGGACCTTGGTGTTTCATCCCATCCGAACGACTAGACAGCTGTGCTTGTCAGGCCCTCCGTTCTGCCTCACTGACAACGGGGAACCACGCCGGGAAATCAAGATGAACTTTCTCCGTGCAGAACTTTCAATTCAGGCCAAACGTTTATTGCACACGATTAAGCTGGTCAGTTGTAATAATCGGTTGGCAATTAAAGTACCGTGCACATTAAACTGGTAAAACAGAAAATTTCGCCCGGTTGAAATGTTTCTTGCTATAAGTCAGCAATTTTCCGAATTCAGGGAGGCTGAATGGTTAGCATGTGCGCGCTGTATCGTAACGTCTGTCATTGAGTCAACGAGCGTCGTTTCGATCTCCAGGTTGCACGTGACATGAAGTATGATGTCCAACCTCGTGGGTTTTCTCCGTGTCCTTCGGTTTCCTCCCAAAGGCTAAAGACCAGTAAGCGCAAGGGGAGTTTTTAAATAAAATTAAAAAACATATGTTAGTCACAAAATGACCTAGTTTGTGTCGAATGGACATTAGGCCGCATTTCTCTCTTTCTCTTTTATTTTTAAAGTTTTGTAATAATCGGTTGGTAATCAAAGGTACTGTAAAAGTGATAAAACAGAAAATTTCGCCCGGTTGTAATGTTTCTCACTTTAAAGTCAGCAATTTGCAGATTTTAAGGGGCAAACGTTTATTGCGAACGCTTAAGCTGGTCAGGGGGAGCTTATTTTTAAAAGTTTTGTAATATTCGGTTGATAACTAAAGGTACCATGCAAATTAAACTGTTCAAATAGAAAATTTGGGCCGGTTGAAATGTTTCTCGCTGTAGGTCAGCAATTTGCCGATTTTAGGGAGGTTGCGTGGCTGAATGGTTAGCACGTGCGCTCTATATCAAAACGTCTGTCATTGAGTCAACTGGCGTTGTTTCGATTTCTTGGTTGTACGTGACAAGGAGTATGGTCGCCTGTCCAACCTCGTAGGCCGTAACGCCGCTGCCCGGGTAAAATTTCCCTCATTGCACACTTTATGGCATATGCCAGTCTTCATTAGCCCATTTTAGGAGCAGAACAGTAGGGCGTTAAACCCCATTCAATTTCATTTCATTTTCTCTATGTTGCTTATTTATTGTAGTGGATAAATATTTTTCTGGTTCTAGCAATTATTTAATTTCTGCATAGAAATCTTGCTTTGGCCAGTTTTTTTTATTGCAGAGTGCCATTCTTGTATAATTCAGTCTATGATCCTTTGTTTAAAACATGCTTAAGAAGTCGTCATGATTTCCTACTTATAACCAAACATATTGGAAATATTTGTCTGGCATTATTAAATCCTAATTTTATTGGTCTTATTTAAAATTAAACTTTCATTTAACTATGAACAACCCTTAACGTGTCTCTTTAAAACTATTAAGTACTCTAAAATAGTAGCTCAACCTTTTGACCTAAACTCATTAATTTACCATTTTGTTGTGAGCGACTTCTTATTCTTCCTATATGACATATTGCACGTGTCGGATTTCAAAGGGGGGGTTGGATGGCTGAATGGCTAGCACGCGCGCCTGTCATTGAGTTAACTAGCGTGTTTTCGAATGCCCGGTTGTACGTGACAAGGAGTAAGGTCGCCTGTCCAACCTGACATTTTTATTTTTTTTTCCCGCCATTTTCATTTCATTTTCTCATCCGTCTCATTACAGTAATACAAGTTTCAGTTATTTCCCTTTAGTTTTCAGATTATTGTTATGCCTGGGTGCAATGTTTCATACTATATTTAGACTTGTAACTTCGCGAGTTTTTGACCAATTTTGATAATTTTTTATTCTTATCCTTTTATTTAGGATACTTGATACAATCAATGACACGTGACGATGAATATGAAAGCTTTCATATCTGCATGGGACAGTAGCAGATCTAGTTAGGGTTTCACACTGCGTAGCTTGTGTGAAACACTATTGTTTTTGTTAAAATTATTATTCTTATTATTATTATTATTATTATTATTATTATTCAGATTCCAATTTGAATAGATCTCAGCAACTACGTGTCGCATCGTTACGATTTCTTCGGTTTTACTGGGAAAGTGGGTGTGACTTAGAGGATAAAGCTATTTTGAACGTTCTGCGACAATGCGAAATGTCCGAAATCACCGAAGTTATCGTTTTTGAAAATATTGCAGTAATTTTAACAATAATCATTGGATTTTAACTTTCGATACATTTTGGCATAGCCTGAGACGGGGCACATAGCTACGCTACTTTCGAATTTTGATTTTCGGCAAATCTTCGAAGATATTCGGCGCCAAATTTCGAAAATTTAAAATTTTACAAAAAACTTTTTTATTTATGAATATTTTTTAGTCGTATTGTGCACAGAATTAAAGAGTCATCTGACTAGTGCAAAAATGTTAAAATTTTTTGTCTCAGTAATTTTCCTTGGCCGCCATTGGCTAATTCAGTTTTCCAGTCCTAGATTAATTTTTTATTGTTCGATTTGTATAAAACAAAGTTCATATGCTTCGTTGTCTCAATTGTCATTTTTTTTGTTACCAATAATGTTATCTGTCGGCACCGGAAGTGGCATAATTTTACCAAAAACTACAATTTTGACAGTTATTTTCTTATTTCGAAAACAAATATTATTTTTTTGAAAAATTATATGACTCAAAGAGTGTGTCTTTTCAAGGCGCAAAAATTGTAGGAAGCAGTTTTTTTAATTTCGATTTCATTTTCAAGCAAATTCGATTAAGAGGCTAAAAATGGTGTAAAATTGGCCTATTTACAACCTATTCAGGCTTTTCAGATTTTAAAATATTTCTTCGTAACTTTTATAAACTTGTAGCTATAATCCATACGAAGAAAATGTATGTTAAAATTCGTTTGTAATATAAGCAGTTACCAAGAAATGGGCAGTTCTGTACAAGTCACTGTTTTCGTTATTTTGCCTGTAAAATAGTCAATTATTATTGGATTTTTATAAAAGTGACATCATTTGATTCAAAAAGCACGTAGCGTCATATCAAGTTGATTACAATTTAAAATTGACACCGGAAGTGACATCATTTGGTCAAAAACTGCATTTTAAACTTTTTAAATCAATGTTTTATTCAACCAAGAATAACTTAATATGTATTAATAATTTTAACTTTTGGTTTAAATTCACATATAAACAAAACTCATATGGTCATATAGATATCATAAAATTGTTTCTAACTTGTTCGGTTGCCGAGAAATAGACGGTTTTCTACAGGTCATTTTTGAAGGTTTCGGGGCCATAAAAGTGTCAATTATTATTCGATTTTCATAAACGTTACACTATGTTATACCTAATGCCATTTGGGATTTCATACAAGTAATTTAAGATTTTCATTATCACCGGAAGTAACGTCATTTTGGCAAAAACTGTATTTTTAGCCTTCAAAACAGATATTTTATTCAAATGAGTCTGTTTTGAAATCTTTTTCAAATTATGGTATTTGATGCTAATCAACAAATAGAATGAACCCATACGATCATACAGATACCAAAAAATGGTTTCTAACTTGTACGGTTGCAGAGAAATAGCAGATTTTCTACAAGTCACTTTTCAAGTTTTTTGGTCTTTAAAAGTGGCAATTATTATGCGATTTACATAAAGTTTTCACTATATGATATCGTATGCCATTTCTGATTTCATAAGACTAATTGAACATTTGCATTAACACCGGGAGTAATTTAATTTTGTCAAGATCATTTACAAGTAACAAATGTATAAAATGAATTGATATTGCTGGATTTTGTTGATTCTACGTCCATTTTATTTGTGTGCAATGTTAATTTGGAAACCTGTTTAGTGGTTTCGCTGGTACCGGAAGTGACATATGTTCAAGGGTAACTTGACACCGGAAGTGACATGTTTAAGGGTAACATGGCACCGGTGAAACCCGTCATTCCTGCATGCAGGTCTAGTTATTATTATTATTATTAGGGTTTCACACTGCGAAGCTTGTGTGAAACACTATTGTTTTTGTTAAAATTATTATTCTTATTATTATTATTATTATTCTTCTTTTGTTTTGAGTAGATCTCAGCAACTGCTTGTCGCATCGTTACGATTTCTTCGGTTTTACTGGGAAAGTGGGTGTGACTTAGAGGATAAAGCTATTTTGAACGTGCTGCGACAATGCGAAATGTCCGAAATCACCGAAGTTAGCGTTTTTAATAATATTGCAGTAATTTTAACAATAATCATTGGATTTTAACTGTCGATACATTTTGGCATAGCCGGAGACAGGGCACATAGCTACGCTACTTTCGATTTTTGATTTTCGGCAAATCTTCGAAGATATTAGGCGCCAAATTTCGAAAATTTAAAATTTTACAAAAAACTTTTTTATTTATGAATATTTTTTAGTCGTGTTGTGCACAGAAATAAAGAGTCATCTGACTAGCGCAAAAATGTTAAAAGATTTTGTCTCATCAATTTTCCTTGGCCGCCATTGGCTAATTCAGTTTTTCAGTCCTAGATTAATTTTTTATTGTTCGATTTGTATAAAACAAAGTTCATATGCTTCGTTGCCTCAATTGTCATTTTTTTTATTACCAAAAGTGTTATCTGTCGGCACCGGAAGTGGCATAATTTTACCAAAAACTACAATTTTGACAGTTAGGTACATTTTTCGAAAACAAATATTACTTTTTTGAAAAATTATATGACTCAAAGAGTGTGTCCTTTGTAGGCGCAAAAAATGTCGGAAGCAGTTTTTTTAATTTCGATTTCATTTTCGAGCAAATTGGATTAAGAGGCTAAAAATGGTGTAAAATTGACCTATTTACAACCCATTCAGGCTTTTCAGATTTTAAAATATTTCTTCGTAACTTTTAAAAACATGTAGCTATAATCCATACGAAGAAAATGTATGTTAAAATTAGTTTGTAATATAAGCAGTTGCCAAGAAATGGGCAGTTCTGCATAAGTCACTGTTTTCGTTAGTTTGCCAGTAAAATAGTCAATTATTATTGGATTTTTATAAAAGTGACATCATTTGATTCAAAAAGCATGTAGCGTCATATCAAGTTGATTACAATTTAAAATTGACACCGGAAGTGACGTCATTTTGTCAAAAAACTGCATTTTAAACTTTTTAAATCAATGTTTTATTCAACCAAGAATTACTTAATATGTATTAATAATTTTAACTTTTGGTTTAAATTCACATATAAACACAACTCATATGGTCATATAGATATCATAAAATTGTTTCTAACTTGTTCGGTTGCCGAGGAATAGACGGTTTTCTACAGGTCACTTTTGAAGGTTTTGGGGCCATAAAAGTGTCAATTATTATTCGATTTTCATAAACGTTACACCATATTATACCTAATGCCATTTGGGATTTCATACAAGTAATTTAAGAATTTTATTATCACCGGAAGTAACGTCATTTTGGCAAAAACTGTATTTTTAGCCTTCAAAACGGATATTTTATTCAAATGAGTCTGTTTTGAAATCTTTTTCAAATTATGGTATTTGATGCCATTCAACAAATAGAATGAACCCATACGATCATACAGAGACCACAAAATGGTTTCTAACTTGTACGGTTGCAGAGAAATAGCCGATTTTCTACAAGTCACTTTTCAAGTTTTTTGGTCTTTAAAAGTGGCAATTATTATTCGATTTACATAAAATTTCCACTATATGATATCGTATGCCATTTCTGATTTCATAAAACTAATTGAACATTTTCATTAACACCGGAAGTAATGTAATTTTGTCAAGATATTGCTGGATTTGGTTGATTCTGCGTCCATTTTATTTGGTGTGAGCAATGTTTATTTGGAAATCTGTTTAGTGGTTTTGTTGGTGCCGGAAGTGACATATGTTCAAGGGCAACTTGGCACCGGAAGTGATATGTTCAAGGGTAACGTGGCACCAGTGAAACCCGTCATTCCTGCATGCAGGTCTAGTTCTTATTATTATTATTATTATTATTCAGATTCCAATTTGAATAGATCTCAGCAACTACGTGTCGCATCGTTACGATCTCTTCGGTTTTACTGGGAAAGTGGGTGTGACTTAGAGGATAAAGCTATTTTGAACGTTCTGCGACAATGCGAAATGTCCGAAATCACCGAAGTTATCGTTTTCGAAAATATTGCAGTAATTTTAACAATACTCATTGGATTTTAACTTTCGATACATTTTGGCATAGCCTGAGACAGGGCACATAGCTACGCTACTTTCGATTTTTGATTTTCGGCAAATCTTCGAAGATATTAGGCGCCAAATTTCGAAAATTTTAAATTTTACAAAAAAATTTTTTATTTATGAATATTTTTTAGTCGTATTGTGCACAGAATTAAAGAGTCATCTGACTAGTGCAAAAATGTTAAAAAAATTTGTCTCAGTAATTTTCCTTGGCCGCCATTGGCTAATTCAGTTTTTCAGTCCTAGATTAATTTTTTATTGTCCGATTTGTATAAAACAAAATTCATATGCTTCGTTGTATCAATTGTCATTTTTTTTATTACCAAAAGTGTTATCTGTCGGCACCGGAAGTGGCATAATTTTACCAAAAACTACAATTTTGACAGTTATTTTCCTACTTCGAAAACAAATATTATTTTTTGGAAAAATTATTTGACTCAAAGAGTGTGCCCTTTCAAGGCGCAAAAAATGTAGGAAGCAGTTTTTTTAATTTCGATTTCACTTTCGAGCAAATTCGATTAAGAGGCTAAAAATGGTGTAAAATTTACCTATTTACAACCTATTCAGGCTTTTCAGATTTTAAAATATTTCTTCGTAACTTTTATAAACTTGTAGCTATAATCCATACGAAGAAAATGTATGTTAAAATTCGTTTGTAATATAAGCAGTTACCAAGAAATGGGCAGTTCTGTACAAGTCACTGTTTTCGTTATTTTGCCTGTAAAATAGTCAATTATTATTGGATTTTTATAAAAGTGACATCATTTGATTCAAAAAGCATGTAGCGTCATATCAAGTTGATTACAATTTAAAATTGACACCGGAAGTGACATCATTTGGTCAAAAACTGCATTTTAAACTTTTTAAATCAATGTTTTATTCAACCAAGAATAACTTAATATGTATTAATAATTTTAACTTTTGGTTTAAATTCACATATAAACAAAACTCATATGGCCATATAGATATCATAAAATTGTTTCTAACTTGTTCGGTTGCCGAGAAATAGACGGTTTTCTACAGGTCACTTTTGAAGGTTTCGGGGCCATAAAAGTGTCAATTATTATTCGATTTTCATAAACGTTACACCGTGTTATACCTACTGCCATTTGGGATTTCATTCAAGTAATTTAAGATTTTCATTATCACCGGAAGTAACGTCATTTTGGCAAAAACTGTATTTTTAGCCTTCAAAACAGATATTTTATTCAAATGAGTCTGTTTTGAAATCTTTTTTAAATTATGGTATTTGATGCTAATCAACAAATAGAATGAACCCATACGATCATACAGATACCACAAAATGGTTTGTAACTTGTACGGTTGCAGAGAAATAGCCGATTTTCTACAAGTCACTTTTCAAGTTTTTTGGTCTTTAAAAGTGGCAATTATTATTCGATTTACATAAAATTTTCATTATATGATATCGTATGCCATTTCTGATTTCATAAGACTAATTGAACATTTTCATTAACACAGGAAGTAATTTAATTTTGTCAAGATCATTTACAAGTAACAAATGTATAAAATGACTTGATATTGCTGGATTGATTGGTTGATTCTGCGTCCATTTTATTTGTGTGCAATGTTAATTTGGAAACCTGTTTAGTGGTTACGCTGGTACTGGAAGTGACATATGTTCAAGGGTAACTTGGCACCGGAAGTGACATGTTTAAGAGTAACTTGGCACCAGTGAAACCCGTCATTCCTGCATGCAGGTCTAGTTATTATTATTATTATTCAGATTCCAATTTGAATAGATCTCAGCAACTACGTGTCGCATCGTTACGATTTCTTCGGTTTTACAGGGAAAGTGGGTGTGACTTAGAGGATAAAGCTATTTTGAACGTTCTGCGACAATGCGAAATGTCCGAAATCACCGAAGTTATCGTTTTTGAAAATATTGCAGTAATTTTAACAATAATCATTGGATTTTAACTTTCGATACATTTTGGCATAGCCTGAGACAGGGCACATAGCTACGCTACTTTCGATTTTTGATTTTCGGCAAATCTTCGAAGATATTAGGCGCCAAATTTCGAAAATTTAAAATTTTACAAAAAACTTTTTTATTTATGAATATTTTTTAGTCGTATTGTGCACAGAATTAAAGAGTCATCTGACTAGTGCAAAAATGTTAAAAAAATTTGTCCCAGTAATTTTCCTTGGTCGCCATTGGCTAATTCAGTTTTTCAGTCCTAGATTAATTTTTTATTGTTCGATTTGTATAAAACAAAGTTCATATGCTTCGTTGTATCAATTGTCATTTTTTTTATTTCCAAAAGTTTTATCTGTCGGCACCGGAAGTGGCATAATTTTACCAAAAACTACAATTTTGACAGTTATTTTCCTTCTTCGAAAACAAATATTATTTTTTGGAAAAATTATTTGACTCAAAGAGTGTGCCCTTTCAAGGCGCAAAAAATGTAGGAAGCAGTTTTTTTAATTTCAATTTCATTTTCGAACAAATTCGATTAAGAGGCTAAAAATGGTGTAAAATTGGCCTATTTACAACCTATTCAGGCTTTTCAGATTTTAAAATATTTCTTCGTAACTTTTATAAACCTGTAGCTATAATCCATACGAAGAAAATGTATGTTAAAATTCGTTTGTACTATAAGCAGTTACCAAGAAATGGGCAGTTCTGTACAAGTCACTGTTTTCGTTATTTTGCCTGTAAAATAGTCAATTATGATTGGATTTTTATAAAAGTGACATCATTTGATTCAAAAAGCACGTAGCGTCTTATAAAGTTGATTACAATTTAAAATTGACACCGGAAGTGACATCATTTGGTCAAAAAATGCATTTTAAACTTTTTAAATCAATGTTTTATTCAACCAAGAATAACTTAATATGTATTAATAATTTTAACTTTTGGTTTAAATTCACATATAAACAAAACTCATATGGTCATATAGATATCATAAAATGGTTTCTAACTTGTTCGGTTGCCGAGAAATAGACGGTTTTCTACAGGTCACTTTTGAAGGTTTCGGGGCCATAAAAGGGTCAATTATTATTCGATTTTCATAAACGTCACACCATGTTATACCTAATGCCAATTGGGATTTCATACAAGTAATTTAAGATTTTCATTATCACCGGAAGTAACGTCATTTTGGCAAAAACTGTATTTTTAGCCTCTAAAACAGATATTTTATTCAAATGAGTCTGTTTTGAAATCTTTTTCAAATTATGGTATTTGATGCCAATCAACAAATAGAATGAACCCATACGATCATACAGATACCACAAAATGGTTTCTAACTTGTACGGTTGCAGAGAAATAGCAGATTTTCTACAAGTCACTTTTCCAGTTTTTGGGTCTTTAAAAGTGGCAATTATTATTCGATTTACATAAAATTGTCACTATATGACATCGTATGCCATTTCTGATTTCATAAGACTAATTGAACATTTTCATTAACACCGGAAGTAATTTAATTTTGTCAAGATCATTTACAAGTAACAAATGTATAAAATGACTTGATATTGCTGGATTGATTGGTTGATTCTACGTCCATTTTATTTGTGTGCAATGTTAATTTGGAAACCTGTTTAGTGGTTTCGTTGGTACCGGAAGTGACATATGTTCAAGTGTAACTTGGCACCGAAAGTGACATGTTTAAGAGTAACTTGGCACCAGTGAAACCCGTCATTCCTGCATGCAGGTCTAGTTCTTCTTTTGTTTTGAGTAGATCTCAGCAACTGCTTGTCGCATCGTTACGATTTCTTCGGTTTTACTGGGAAAGTGGGTGTGACTTAGAGGATAAAGCTATTTTGAACGTTCTGCGACAATGCGAAATGTCCGAAATCACCAAATTATCGTTTTTTAAAATATTGCAGTAATTTTAACAATAATCATTGAATTTTAACTTTCGATACATTTTGGCATAGCCGGAGACAGGGCACATAGCTACACTACTTTCGATTTTTGATTTTCGGTAAATCTTCAAAGATATTAGGCGCCAAATTTTGAAAATTTAAAATTTTACAAAAAACTTTTTTATTTATGAATATTTTTTAGTATTATTATGCACAGAATTAAAGGGTCATCTGACTAGTGCAAAAATGTTAAAGAATTTTGTCTCAGTAATTTACCTTGGCCGCCATTGGCTAATTCAGTTTTTAAGTCCTAGATTAATTTTTTATTGTTCGATTTGTATAAAACAAAGTCCATATGCTTCGTTGTATCAATTGTCATTTTTTTTATTACCAAAAGTTTTATCTGTCGGCACCGGAAGTGGCATAATTTTGCCAAAAACTACAATTTTGACAGTTATTTTCCTTCTTCGAAAACAAATATTATTTTTTGGAAAAATTATTTGACTCAAAGAGTGTGCCCTTTCAAGGCGCAAAAAATGTAGGAAGCAGTTTTTTTTAATTTCGATTTCATTTTCGAGCAAATTCGATTAAGAGGCTAAAAATGGTGTAAAATTGGCCTATTTACAACCTATTCAGGCTTTTCAGATTTTAAAATATTTCTTCGTAACTTTTATAAACTTGTAGCTATAATCCATACGAAGAAAATGTATGTTAAAATTCGTTTGTACTATAAGCAGTTACCAAGAAATGGGCAGTTCTGTACAAGTCACTGTTTTCGTTATTTTGCCTGTAAAATAGTCAATTATGATTGGATTTTTATAAAAGTGACATCATTTGATTCAAAAAGCACGTAGCGTCATATCAAGTTGATTACAATTTAAAATTGACACCGGAAGTGACATCATTTGGTCAAAAAATGCATTTTAAACTTTTTAAATCAATGTTTTATTCAACCAAGAATAACTTAATATGTATTAATAATTTTAACTTTTGGTTTAAATTCACATATAAACAAAACTCATATGGTCATATAGATATCATAAAATGGTTTCTAACTTGTTCGGTTGCCGAGAAATAGACGGTTTTTTACAGGTCACTTTTGAAGGTTTCGGGGCCATAAAAGGGTCAATTATTATTCGATTTTCATAAACGTGACACCATGTTATACCTAATGCCATTTGGGATTTCATACAAGTAATTTAAGATTTTCATTATCACCGGAAGTAACGTCATTTTGGCAAAAACTGTATTTTTAGCCTCTAAAACAGATATTTTATTCAAATGAGTCTGTTTTGAAATCTTTTTCAAATTATGGTATTTGATGTTAATCAACAAATAGAATGAAGCCATACGATCATACAGATACCACAAAATGGTTTCTAACTTGTACGGTTGCCGAGAAATAGCCGATTTTCTACAAGTCACTTTTCAAGTTTTTTGGTCTTTAAAAGTGGCAATTTACTCGATTTACATAAAATTTTCACTGTATGATATCGTATGCCATTTCTGATTTCATAAGACTAATTGAACATTTTCATTAACACCGGGAGTAATTTTATTTTGTCAAGATCATTTACAAGTAACAAATGTATAAAATGAATTGATATTGCTGAATTTGGTTGATTCTGCGTCCATTTTATTTGTGTGCAATGTTAATTTGGAAACCTGTTTAGTGGTTTCGTTGGTACAAGAAGCGACATATGTTCAAGGGTAACTTGGCACCGGAAGTGACATGTTTAAGGGTAATGCGGCACCAGTGAAACCCGTCATTCCTGCATGCAGGTCTAGTTTTTTTTTTTTTTTTAAAAAAAGAAAGAAACTGTTTTTTTTTTTTAAAAAAAGAAGTTACTTTTTATTTAAAATAAGTGGTTTCTTTAAAATAAAAGAAAGAAGTTCCTTTTTGATTGACCAATCAAATTCACGTAAAGCGATATCTCTTTTTGGATAGATGTAATTTATCACCAGAAAGATTTAACACAAGACATTGAAGTTTTTTATACTTTTAATACGGATAATATTGGCAGTTTATGGTCACGGCTACATTATTCAACAGTTTAAAATTTTGCATTGCCGTACACTGATGGCAAATGCAGCGAATTATTAGTTCAAATAATTAATTTTGAGTGATTTAAAATATAATTAACTCTGGGGAAACAGAAGCTAATATTTAAACCTGAAAAACAGGAATCGAAATTGTATTAATTCAAAAGTTTTGTGTGCGCAATTGCCATCTATGTGTGCAAATATAGCCGTGCCGAATGAACGCGTGTGAAAGTAATCTTTGTCTTTATAAAAAAAGTCAACCTCTCGTTGCACCTGAAAAATACAAAAAGAAGCAGCAGTAATATGAACAAAACAAATATATATAATGTCTAATGGGAGGAGGGTGGGTTTTTATCGATGAACTGCTTGTGTTGAGGTGACGAACGCTTCTTGAAATGTGCCGGGTCAGGAAGATTAGTGAAGGGAAATAACTCCGATTAGGAGATTTAGATTACCCACAGTTCATCTACTGTGATAACATAATCTATTCACAAGGAATAGATATATTTATCACACAGCCGATATATACTGTCAAATGTGTTTTGTGGTGATATTTTTTTCCCGCGAAGACACTACTTTTTGTTTAACAATCTATTTTTGTTTGGTGTGTATTGTGCTGTGTTCTTTACCCAGGCGGGGCTACACACCCAACGACCGCCATGGTGACACAAACTATACAGGAACTGATCTTCAGGAACAATAAAGACGCAACGACGAAGACGACCTCTCCGATCTCTTTTTTGCGCCTTAGTCGACTCTCAAATGCACTCTAAATTGTTTATTTTTTCATGTTAAAAAACAAGAGAATTTGACAAACATATTATTATATATCCTTGTAAATGCTGATAGGACTGCGATTCATTTTAGAGATTCAAAGTTCCCAATATTGCAGTTTACAAGGGATTCAAAATTGCTCAAATGATAATCATTCGCTTGAGAGAGGCGAAATGGTTCTCGTCGAAACGTCGCTTAGTATGAAACCCAGTAATGAGTATCCATAAATATGTACCCTGTGTTAATGATATTAAATTACTAAACGCCATTCAAAAAAGACAATCGGCCAGATTATACTAATAGCAATTGTTAGTTTCTCTTGTGGTTACGTGCCTGCTTCCATTCAAGTATTTCACTTATATTTCATTTATATTCTATTCAGGAACGCGACCAGACTTCTAGTCAGTAGGCTAGTTGGTTTATTAGGGTCCCGAAATCAATTCTCCAATGAGCTCATTGATAATTAAAGATTTAAATACTTGGAAGGAGCCAGCATGGTTTAATTATTATGGAATAGGTCGAGCCTTGTAAAATACGTTTATGAGTTATAAAACGTTTTTATCACAATTGGTCGTAATAATGGTTGTAATCCAAAGGAAATATTATGTCCAATCATCTTTTGTTTTTCTGTTCGAAAGAACTATTTTAAGATTGTTCTTAAAAGGATTTTCATGTTCACAGCCACTTTTTTTTAGATATCACATCACAATTTAAAAGTATTCGCTCTTATGTCATCTTGTGCCTTAAGTCATACAGATGCATCATTTTTTCATTAATAAAACAAAGGCTAAACATATATTTGGGCATGACCCGGAGCATTCCTTGAGGATGCAACAATTGGGTAATTGGAACAGAGCTCTGATACTTTTCGGATATATTTAGTTCTCAAATCTTTATTTAGATCTAATAAAATATGCAGTGACACGGGTTTGAGCAAAAGGTTATCTATACCTAAGGGAATTCCTAATGTACACAATAATGAATTGTTTGTTTACAAGAGCATTTGATTATGCCAAACTATTTCCATGACATGGTGTTTCTCATTAGAAGCCGAGTAATGACATGTATGCCTTATATTAGTCTCGGCTGGTACTTGGATACACAGTCTATAGGGAACACTATAGTATGTTGATTCAAACATCAATTCTACCCTGTCGCAAATATAAAGTCGTTTAGTTTATGTCACCGAATCTGGAAAAAACGACAATTCTACACTATTTTAACACAATAATATCCTACACAACAATATTCTCTTGTTGGGGTTAAGAATCCCACTGTTTTCCACCGATTGGAATGATGAAGACGGGCTTACGCCATGCAGGGGGGGGGGGGGGGGGGCTAGTGGTCTAGTGCCGCGCTTCGACCTCTAGCTGTCCGGTCACCTCTGGCTTGCGGCTGTGGTTTCGATCCCTGATGTGAGCGTATGTGGTATGGAGATACGGGCGCCTTCTTAACCTTGTGTGTTTCACCCGGGCACTCCGGTTTCCTCCCACTCCTAAAGACCCCTACGCGTAAGCGAATTATTGAAATAAAATTAAACCATATGTTAGTCCCGAAATGACCTAGTTTGTGTCAAGTGGATGTTAAACCCCATATCTCTCTCTCTCTTACGCCATGCAGTGTGCTACGGGGGAAATTGTGCCGGGACGGTGGCGCTACGGCTTATTCTTCTATCGAATTTCGACTGCCAAAGGTTCTTTAACGCGCGCGGCAATGTATACATGGATCATCATTTTTATGCTCCTCTCCAAGACAGCACTATTGCACCACTGACATTATTCACTAAAAGCAAACCCATACGAAAAATCGGGAATTTGCCACTGCGCACGCAGTCAATAGATAGCCACGTATTATCTGTACCAAGGATGATAGTGACTTACATATTGTCCTTTTGACTTACAATATCAAATTAGCTGATACGATCATGACGTTATCATTAATGATTATCTCCTATATCGAGCTCTTCAACTCCACTGTAATTCCTACTTGATCTCTTGAATCCGTATTATTCCATCTTTTTGAAAGACTAGATCCATTATACATTATTCATAAACGTATCAATTGGTCGTTACATAACCTAATCTACGCATGCCCTCGCGGTTACATCACAAACCTTAAAGTGGAACTAACACCAAGCTAGTCTTTTCATCACAGTGCTCAAGGGACGGAATCAGTTTTGACAGTATATCAGGTACTCTATATATACGTGTGGCGTCAGCCATCTAGAACTTATTACGTAGGACCTTTAATAATAGTCATGGTAACAGATTGTCATGGAATACCTCCATCATATTCACCTTTACATTCTTGCCCTGTGTTAGGTTGTATGTTACGAAATGGAATGATGTAGGTTTAACGTATTATTACTTTTCATGATGTACCGAAGAAAGAATGAAGAGGAAATGCAGTGTGTTGTTAGGGACATAGATTTTGACCGCGAACCCACAACTGTTCTTTTAAAGTAGATAAGTCTCTAACTATCATCCTAAATCTTCGACAATGAAAACACAAATTATTTGTCAATTTAATTCAACATTGATGTTGAGATCTTACCGTGAAAATATGGGCTTCTGATATCCAATATTTAAGACAAAATAAACAAAAAATATCATAGGTACAAGAATCGTGTACCATAATCCGTTCCAGGTCCATTTTTAACAAGGGACTTGGAGAACGAAGCTAGACGGTGATGCATGGAGCGCATACGCAATAATGTAGACTTGAATAACCAGACGCTAGAGATTGGCATGCTATTATGACGTCGGGCGTAGTTCGCCGAACATAACTGATTTGAAATTAGAGTAAAGACAGAAATGAATGAATGTAAATCAATTTACATACATTCATATAAGATTATTTTATGCGTTGCGACCCATTTGGGTAAATTTCCAGGTCCCAGATATTATCGATTTAGCTCATTTAATGTGACGCAAACGAGTAAACTCAGTTTTTTGGTCCCATCCGAACGGCTATGAGCTTATATATCCCTGTCCGACCATCTGTCTCGCGCAACTTAATAAGGAAGGTGGGTGGGGCAGACAGTCCTCCCTATCCAAATGACTTGGACTTACATCTGTCTCCGCTTACACGTGGGAACCAGGCTGAAAATCGCGATCAACATAAGGATCTAACTCAGGATATCCTCGTAAGTGAGCGAGCGCCATACGAACTGGTCGTGTAAAACAAGTGCATTTACGTAAAAGATATTGATTCAGTTGCTACTTACTTCATGATTAATCATTTTAATTCAAATCACCATGTCGTGTGCATTACTGACGAAAATCAAATCAAATACTGGCAGCTTACAATTGTTATGTAACTAAATGCTATCCATTATGCATTAATATAAATTATTTTACTCAACGGTTTAGTTATCAAATATGAAATTGTCTCTTTAACAATTTAGTATTTACTATTTAAAAGCAATTACCCTTTTACACCCATTAACAAATGTCTTCACAAACACGGAATCTATTAGACCAATAAAATACATAACTGTGGCGGTCCCTCAGGATTCATTTCGATTTGTCTGACGTTTTAATAAATTTACTGATGACCTATTCTCTGATTTAATCAGGAGCACCTGAAAGTTGTGCAAATACTGTTTTAATTGCCAATGATATATTATTGTCTGAAGGGATTCTACTTCGCTATACTTAAATGGTATCATGCCGAGGAGGGGAGCGGGTGCACAGTTTTCGGAAAGAGGTATCACGCTATCATAAATTGTTTGCATAATGGAAATCATCCAAGGACTAAAAATGAGAATTATCGCTAATACCAGAAACATGAGAAACCATATTTAATTCGTACATACAATAGACATATTATTTTGAACAAGGACAGGAGAATATGTTAAGGACGTTAGTCAACAAGGAACCGTAATGCTCTTGCGTGAAGATATTATTCAATTGACTAATTTGTTTGGGGCGAAAAAAACAAGGATTATATTCGTTGGGGTGGTTTGAAATTGAAAGCATTGACCGTATTAGGCAAAAGTGTCAACGGGCTTGTTTTTTTTTCCCTTGTATTTGGCGAAATAGTTTTCGTATTTATTTGATCAGAAGTAATATCTGATATAGCTTATTCGGAAGGGTGGGGACGGTTGTAGTCCGTTGGTACTCTAATCACTCAATATTTCTCCAAACAACTCTATTTTTCTTCCAATACATCGATTTCGTAGGAACAACTCAGACTCAGTTCGGAAACTGCGATAATTTCATTTCTACGGATATTCCAGGAAGTCGTCGGTGGAAACTGGCATGTTAACTCGCGTATAAGCACTGTGTAATGCTGTATTGATCGATCATGAAACATTTATAGACAATCATCAGCCGTTGCTTCATTTGCACCGTGGTTTATCATTGTATTATATAGCTGTTTTATTTGCTGGTTGTAACAGGTAGTAGTTTACGTTCTATTTCAGTAGATATAATAAGTATAAGAGTAGCCGAATTAAACTCTGGTTTAGGAAGTTTATTCAAAGGATAATAATTACAGTTCAAATGACGCGTAACTGAACAGGTATTTATTTATATTATCAATTGGTATGTTTATTTCTTTTTGGGAGCCACGGAGGCTCAGTAAGTATGATGATGACACATTAACTAAGTGGGGGAGGGGGTGATCCCAAATGATGGTCGAGAAGGATCCTCAAAAACTCAAATCATGTTACCCCTTTTCAGTGGTCAAGCCTTTCGTGTAGCACGGCATATACCAATGTCACATATATACCAATTGCCGTATGTTAAAGATCCCATCAACGTTGAAAATCTATGTAAGGGTAGAGCCCCCCCCCCCCCGAACACTGCACTGCATACCACAGCCTCCATTAGACGTTAAACCCCATTTTTCATTTCTCTTTTTATTGATATCGATGTACCAACAGCACCCTTAAACTTCTTTCGAGACGTTGTACATTATTGTGTGTAACTGATTGGTATTGGAATCTCTAATTTGATCCAAAACGAAATTTAACAGGCGCATGGCGTTATGCATTCGTAATACAGTATAACAGTTTATATTATTTCATGTTTCATTTTGTTATGAGATTGTATCAATTAAGATTCTTAATATTAGACAAGACACTAAAACAGTCACCTCTCTAGCTGTGTGTTTAATACATAATGAACTTTTTATGATTGTTTATATTAAAAGTTGGTGTGTTTATATATTAATCATGTAACGATGTAAAGGATTAGCATGCTCAGTATGGTCAGTTCGGTTTCTGGAGTCACTAGGGCTCATACGCTGAATTTACCAATGAAGGGATGTTGTAGCTTTGTATACAAGGGGCCATATTTCTGACTGGCGATATTCTAGTCGTTAGCGTGCACGTCAAAATATCATTAGCAGTAATCGAAAACTATTCATATATTATCTCATAATAACAGTCAGTCATAATACGGATGTAAGCTCTTAATAAACCCCGGTGACACAGGTGGCAGAGCTCTCGAGAATTCTTCAGATCTCTTCATAGATCCAAAGAATGCTGAAATGCATGCTTGGATCAGCAGCTCAACTAAATTTATAGAGCATGGTAAATGATTAATGCTTATCGTTCATTATCCCTTGGGGATTAGTTCTAAGAATCCTACAATCATTAACCAAGTTTACGACTATCATCCTACGGCTTCTGTTATCCCAAGCCTTCCATATCAATATTTTCCCATAGATTAGCCAATTCATTAATGATAGATACATGCTTATTTGAGATATTGGGATTCGAGTAGTGGGATAATCAAACCATAATCAACGTGCATTTACTTTAGAAATGAGTCGATTTATTCTCAGTAATCTGTATACATAATCTTGGATCTGTTCGATAAACTAGCCAAACCTATGTCCATAAATTACGGAACTGTAAGTATATCAAAACGGATCTGTTTCCGTAAAGGTATAGAGAATGGGTATATATTTAGTAGTGTATTCATTTAGCTTCTTGCATCTCTCTGGTAGACCCGTGGAGATTATTCAGAAATGCTGCCTTACCGACAAAAATTTTCTCATAGCATACGCTGCTTTTCATTGCCTGGTCTGCTTATTACCTAGTTAAGATAACAGTTTTGGCGTTCCCATTTACAAAGGCATTGTCTACCACAGATTGCAACATACTTTCTGAGGAATGTTTCGATATTTGATAATATTGTATCGTGAATGTTAATCAAGATTTGAAAAGTAAATGAACGACTTTAATTACAGTCTAATCACCATGATCTTAATTTAACATTCTTAACACTAATTGATGAAGAAAAAGTTAGCGTTAGTGGTATAACGTGTGCGCTGAAGATCGCAAGACATGGAAGTCGTTGCATGGTTTGTTCCCGGGCCTGTGTGTGACAAGGAGTTGGGTCGTAATCCAAATCCAAACTCATGGGTTCCTACGCGTCCCCCTTCACCCTCTAAAGCGAATAGTTGAAATTCGAATACGCCATATGCTCCGGGTAAGTATAGTAGACATTAAACTCCATTTAAATAGTTCACCTCGTATTCTTTCAAGAACACATATTGACGCAGAAGAAAATGATTTTATAGAGGGACTTTGTACCATCGTAAACCCCGAATCTATTTCAACCATTAACGGTGTCGTACTTCCCTATTCAATATCTTATCTACAATCATTGTTACGATTCAAAGCTTAAGTAGCCGCTTCATCTTCATTTATTACACCACAATAGCGTGGGAGTAAGCATTGTGGCTGTCGGTATCTCCAGACAGAATCCGTTTAAGTTTTACGATCTTCTGCTTCTTCAATGATGAATCTATGTACGTATACAGTAATGGTTTACCATTACATAGTATGGGTTTCTGTCAAAGTATGATAGCCTCTGCCAAACACACAAGAGGAGTGCGTGATTGAGACATATTTCCTTTTTATGTCAAAAAAATGTCTTAGTTTTTATTGCATGGCCTTGAATTATGTTTAATTGGGCATCTTACAAATTGCTTGAAATTAATTTCAGTCTGTTCTATAGTCACTACTTTGTTCCCATGCTTGTAATATGCCGTAAATGGGTAGTACCGGATTTAGTCTATTATACTGATGAGGACCGTCCTAATTCCTCGGCGGCGTAAATATGAAGATGTTCAGCAATTTAATAATTAATGCCTTACTTTACCGTGTTCAGCAATGTAATGATTAAAGCCTAATTTTATCGTGTTCAGTAGTGTAATGATTAAAGCCTTACTTTACTGTGTTCAATGAGGTTAAAATTAAAGCCTTATTTTATCGTGCTCAGTAGTGTAATAATTAAAGCCTTATTTTATCGTGCTAAGTAATATAATGATTAAAGCCTTAGTTTACTGTGTTTAATAATGTAATAAGAAAGTCTTTTTGTGCCGTTTTCAGTCATGTATAAATTACCGTGTTCAGTTATGTAATAATAAGTGCCTAAATATCCGATTATCTGCACAATCATTGTACCGTGTTCACCAGCAGCATAATTCCATGTATAATCTTGTAATTACCCCCCGTCGCAACTGTCAAGTGGGTTTGAAATACCATCGAGCAAAGCCGATGATGACGACGAATACTTAAGACTACAATGAGGGAGAGAGAGAAATTGGGGCTTAACGCTCACTCGACAAAACTAGGTCATTTCGGGACTAACATGGTTTTTAATTTTATTTCAACAATTCGCTTGCGCGTAGGGGTCTTTAGCAGTGGGAGGAAACCGGAGTGCCCCGGAGAAACCCACGAGGTTGAAAAGGCGCCCCTATCTCCATTCCACATACGCTCAGGGATCGAAACCACAGCCGCAAGCCAGAGGTTACCGGCCAGCTAGAGGTCGAAGCGAGGCACTCTAGACCACTAGGCCACCCCAACCCTTAAGACTACAGTGTGTGTCAAAACAGTATACACATCTGCCGGAAGCCCAGTAGATTTTGAGCGTGATTGGCAGCCGTCTGCCAAGACTTTATAAATTCGGAACTGATAATTGTTTCTTCTCGATTGTGTACCGTTAGAACCGATGTTTTCTGTACTGGCGAAACGACTTACCCCATTCGTGGTTGCTACAATAGCCCGTACAAATATTAAGTTTCTGTAGAACGCCAGTGAAATTTCAATGTGTGCAGTTATCATATATTTGCTTGGAGTCAGTTGTGAATGTGTTATTCATCTATTTCGGGTGCGAATTAGCTCAGTATTTGGAATGAATTTGCTATCGGGGTAATAAACCGTTATCTGTGCGAACATCATATATATCTTAGGACCAGTCGAGCACCCGACATGGCAAACCTGTACATACTTTACGAATCATAAGCCAGACATCGTATGTTTTAATCAATTGGTTAATGCTTAGCCTTTTGGTCCGTAACGGTCTATCGCATATAGCTATAGATTGATATTAACTACTTGGCTATCCTGGAGACTGTCTTTACTATTGTACCATGTAACCCTTGTATGATTAAATGTCAAGATAATCTTTCTATATCTTTATATACCATAAAATGTCTTGCAAATCACATCGGCATAGCTTTATTTATTGAATCAATAGTTCCCCACAACACTGGTTATTTAACGTATCGTGGGTTCGTGCTAGAACACCATGGACAATGTTAAGAGAAATAATGAACACCTCTTCAATAAAGTATAAACCTTTAACAAATGGAATTATCGAGTTATTGACCAGTTGATGTCTCTTTAGTATATTATCTTTTAAAGTCCTAGCTACATGTATATATATACTGAGACGTTAACTCCCAAACTCATATGTTGGAGGTAAGTATCTAATCTTCGGACGGTCGTCCTCAGCAAAACCATGAAGGTTATATAATAGCCGTAGACGTCCGGTTCGAAAGCGAGAATTATAGAAATGTTTTCAGCTTATTCTAAACTCGCTATACCCGTATAACGATTTTCCATTACACTGGAGATAATTGATCTAGAAAATAACCGCTTGTAATTGATTATTTAATGATTTTGGGAATCGCAGTAACTCATTGATCATGGCGCTGGCTCACTAACCAGATCTTTGGTTAGGCCCCGATGTTGGAGGAGAACGTTTCTCGGGATTTTCCTGTTTTGAAGAAGAGCGAGAGACACAACCCAGGTCATTCAGAGATAACCATATGATTCAATTTTATTTCAATAATTCGCTTGCGCGTAATATTATTCGTTAGCAGTGAACGGAAATCGACGAAACTGGAGAAAACCCAATTGGTGGGAAAGGCTAAATATACTCTCCCAAAAAAGAAACGCAATGTTACATTTCGTCGTTGATATATTCTCGCTCTACCATCGCCTTGTTGCAACAGGAACTGCGACATCGCTGAATCAAACTGCTTTACAGGGTTGCGATGGCCATACCCTCAGTACCTGAACCCCCTGAAGTTGAATGTCACGGTGTCCGCGTATTTCAAAACAGAAACTCTAACGGGGACGTCTGGGTCGTTATTCGGTTTTACGTGGGCGTTAACGGACTGTCAAGTACGAGATTCTACACTGTCCGGGAATCGCTGCTGCAGTAGAGGTCGCTGTGGCATCACTTGGTTTAAATGTGCAACTGATTTGGAAACCGAGAACCCCGGGAATTTAAAGGCCATAGAATTAGGTTCCATTCGAAAATCTCGCGAAGTTGTTAAATTCCGGTTTCTTGGTGCAATCAAACGATAACAAATTTCGGCAAAAACTATGACCAGTCCGCAGTAGTGGCACTACACTTAAAATCAAGAATGAGTTTCTTTTATCCTTACATAATGACATTAAAAACAAGTAAGATTTATGTAAACAACGACCTCGTTCAAGTAAAGGAAATGATGAAAAATGGGTTGTGCGTTTCTTTTTTTGAAGAGTATATATCCTTTTTTGTACAACCTAAGATTCGAAACCTCAGCACTTGATTCAATGACCTTATGATCTAAAACTCACACGTTAGGCTACTGGAGGCCATTGTGGCTCAGTGAGTAAGACTTTGATTCAATTTTCGATCCCGGTGTTGACCAAAATGGTTCATCGGAATTTTCCGGTGGTCACTCTTGTCATAGGTGTAAGGCAGAGGGCAAGTGACAACGTATAGGCGTTCATACGGCATGCAAAACCGAGGTCCCTCGTAGACTTTGGCATGGACGTAGAAGAACCCTTAAGGGTGTGACTTCGATTGAAAGGAGGTCGTAGTGCCGCTGTCCAGGTACAGTTTCTTACAAAGCACACTGTACGGCGCCGCGTATGCTCGTTTTTATTAGCTCTGTCGGTGCAAAACAGTAGGACGACATACCCCATTTCTTTTATGTCATGGATGGACACAATGGCTACAAAATATGACCAGCTGTGTTTCCGTTTCGAACAAGTGTGAAATAAATTAATACTTTAACTTCTTTTTACGCTTATAAAAGTACGATTACATAATTTTGTGTGTTTGTATGTGCTTGTTAAATGTGTAGTGAAAAACATGACATCCGATCACATCATAAATTTGATCTGTTTATACCCACACGTTCACCAAGCTTGAATATTCAATAATTCGATAATTGTAACGTGCCCATACTCAAACAGTGCTGCTCAGTACCAATTTAACCATGCCAGAGATCGAATGATTACGCATTGTGCTGTCAATGAAAGATTTAGTTTCCATGAGTTATATATCAGCAAATATGTATGTCTATAAATGGCAGTTGTTATTTTTGTCGTTCTACATCTTTATTATATAATATCATATGTCATGAGAGCATGTCATTCACAACCACGGTGGCTCTCTGGGTATTGCTAAAAAACCAAGAGATTCGGGGTTTTATTCAGGTTTTGGTAAAGAAATGTCATTAGGTTATCCCAGTGTGTTTTCCCCTTGTCAGGACTCGTCAAGAAACAGTGTTTATAACCGTAGTCCGAACAGTCCATAAAGTAGGAGGTATTTATTCTAAGAAACTGGAACATATACAGGTCACTGAAATATGACCAATGGTCACAATACCTGATTTTAATAAGACCTACGCCAACTGAACCAAAGGTGTTGGCCGAGATAGTTTCGAGGACCAAACTGTGTACTTATTGGCGTAAATGTATCCTTGACGGTTGAAATTCGATTAAGAGATGGCTGTAAATATTCGCGTTAAATTTCCGTTGTTTTCTGCTGCATTACTTAATTTCAATATATAGATTTGTTGGATCACAGAATGGAAAAAAAGAACAATCATATCAATAGCTGTTTTTGCGGTTTTGATTGCAAGTTGGCATGATGCAATTATCGTGTAGATAACAGCTGTGGTACATAACAATTGTACCGATTTAAAGCAGTTTATCAAATCAGAGGAAATGCATATTGACATTTGAGAAGCAGTATTCTAATTAGCGCGGATGCCGATGGGGAGAATCAACCTTTAGATAGGAAACCCTAATCGCCACTTCTGCCAATAAGATTTGCTAAATCTGATTTACTTGGAGAGTTAGTGTCGGCCTCTGATTCTTCTATAATACTACTTTCACATTATAGAAAGCCGTTTATATACTGGTTGAAAGCTGGTTATTTCTGAGATAAATACCCTTGAAAGTATTCCAGCTGCATCAACTGTATCCTTGTATCTGTCAATTCAGTGACGCAACACTTTGGCTTAATTCTTCGCAGTTATTTAATATAAAAAAGTGACGTGATATATTATAGACATTGTAAAGTTCGCGTTCGTAGCGATCTATCCAGAGGGGGATTGGGTTCCTATAGTAAATATTCATTGAAATTTGGGGTATGTCTTGGATAATAAAATGAAAACTGCAAATACTATTTGTTTTGTTTCCACCTTATAAAGGGGATAGCTACACCGTCACTGATATATGTCGTGATTTCGAATTTGGTTGGTGACTCTACCGCAGTGCTTCTCAACCTTGGAACACATGCAAAACAGCTACACACCTGGCTTAGTATATTTCAAAAAATAATTGAATTTTGCGAAAAAATCATGGCAAGTCATAGACATACAACCGTAGACACAGACTAGTTATATGCACATAGAATGACACAAACTAAATAAAGAAAAACACATCTATGAACTTACCAGCAGACACCAGTGATTACTCAGTTAGGATCATGTGGCTTTTCGGATTATATCAGTGTGTCGTTCGAAATTATTTCGAGGCACATTTAGGAAGATCTCGCGGCACACCTGTAACTACTCTAACTAAATGACGACGGAAATTAATTACAACAATACAATCTAATGTAGGGGAGGGGGATCAAGGCGGTTTTAAATAACACTTTGGATGGACATCTGCGCCATGGTAGAACATTTCTATATGTAGCCTAATACAGCAGCACAACATACATTAGCTATATGTGAACTATTTGAAAAATGTGAAGAAGCATTCAGTTTTCTAGGAACAAACATACGTTGTTATGTGATTGTAGATCTCTTTAATCATACTCGGGTCAAAAAGCATCTGTGGAGACGAACGGATTCTTGTGGAGTCAGTTATTTATTCAAGCTGCAATGTAAAATGTGACAATATTTATTCAGAATTTGTGAAGAGATTTGTCTAATATTATATGAAGAAACTTCTATCAAGTCAACATCACAACGGTCTATAGACCAAATATTTTAGATAACAAGTCTCGTAGAAATGAAACATATCGCATTGGATCTATTTTTTTCAGATGAGAAATGGTATAATATTGGGAGATAATGAACATAACTTAAAGTGGCTAAGTCTCTAACTCAATATCATTGAAAGTCTTTGACGTTGAAAACACAAATTATTTGTCAATTTAAATCAACATTGATGGCGTGGTCTTACCGGGAAAAGATTTAAGACGAAAAATTTTTTTTTTCCATTGGTACACGAATCGTGTACCATACGGCGTTTCAGACTCCTTTTCAGCTGGGGACCCAAAGAACAAGGCTAGGTACATTACATCTCAAACGGTGAGCATGCGCAATAAATACTATATAGACTGGAATAACCAGACGCTATATATATTGTGATTCAATTGAGACTTCTTATGTACAAACATAACTGATTTGATATTAGGGTAAAACGGAGACGATCGAATGTAAATCAGTTTATATACATTCATACTAAATTATTATATGTCTTGCGACCCATTTGTGTCAATTTCTAGCCCCCAAATATTAGCGATTTTGCTCCTTTAAATATTAAGTGGAATCTGTGTCTACAACAGACCAGTGACAGCAAATCTGAAACCAAGCGGAAATTTGCAATCGTTGAAAAACATCAAATAGGTTAGGTGGCATAAACCTACTGGTATTTGGTGAACGTACATGGCGTATGTATTGTCATACAAAGATTGATCTTGGATCAGTTTGGAATATATTATGTATTTATCTTTTGTGTTGTATTTTGTGGCGCCACTGTAGCTTGGTGTAAAAGGCCCTGGATTGATTTCTTGGGATTTTCGTTATGCAGGACGGACGGCTTGACAACATCTAGTCGTTCGGACGTTCCGTGTACACGTTGCGTGAACGTAAACAGTATCGCGTGTCCGTATGGATTTTGTGTGTGACGTCATCAATTTGTGTGTATTTCTCATACGTGATACGGCACACCGTATCGAACAGCTTTCATACGGAGAAGGTCCGTATAGCATTTTCGTCTTTTTAGACGCTAAAATGTTGTATCATAGCGTTTTTTTAATGAATCTATGTGTATCTTAGAACAAATAGGTGTATATTTGATGTGAATTTAATCATAATAAAAACTGAAATTTAATCATTATTTTTGATGGGTTTTTCTCGGAATTTTCATACTTGTCCCGTCTGTCTGTCTGCACACTAGATTTAGGTAGGTAGATGCAAATCTGTAAATTATGTGATTCTATGGTAAAGGGATGTAAATGATAAATTAATGAAACTAAAAATTCCTGTCGAGTCAAAGTCAAAGATTTTTTTAATAAGATGCGACATTACGCTGAAATGTTGGGCCGTAGCGTTTTTATGAATCTTTATGTATACTAGATCATGAAGGTGTATATATGATGTGATTTTAACCACGATAAAGACTAGAAGAATTTAATTATTACTTTTGATGGGCTTTTCGTGGAATTGTTACTGATACTATCAGCGTCACATTGGTTATAATAAGATAAATGATTAGTGTGAAATACAGAGAACTTTTAGGTTATGGATTAATTTAACTACCAATAAGTGGCTAAACTCATTGGTATTCATATACGGAAAACAAGTCTTGATTTCAACCAGAAAAAATCCGAGGATCTTTCTTAGTCAACATCGTGTGCCATATACCCACCAAGTCAACGTAACACCGAGGAAATAAATGACTGAACAAAACAGGGAGATTGAAAGTTTTTCATGTATGACTTTAATTCAATCTTGGCAACTTTAACTCAATAACGTGAAAGGTAATCTTTCTAGTTTAATTCCATTTAATTTAATTTCACAGATGACAAAACGATAATTAACTTGGATAGGTTGCTAAATAACAGTCAAAATCTTCGATTATTTATTCATGGTTATTTTATGAAATAAACGGTTATGTGGTAACATGACCCCAATGATTTATTTTATCGGAATCCTATGAGCGTATTTAATTTCGTTTCGAAATGCATCAATAAGCGCTGCACCAGACCATGTCATAATATTCCTGGTGATGTCTTATATATTCTTATACATTTCTAGTGATCTCTTATATATTTTTTTATTCTTTCCCTCGTTTCAATTCTCTCAAGAATGTCATATTGTCTGAGAATTTAAATACGAATGGATAAATATGCAAGGTATTACCAAATAGTTATATTTATGGGGAAAATATATTTTGGGTTAGATTTAACACTTGATAAGGTTGGCGTGGTGATACTTAAACAAATTGACGTTTAAGATTATTAATAATGAATTTTAGTTAGTTCATTTCTCTTTTAGTTCGGAATATGGCTTTTAGAATTATATATTTTAATTGATGTCGAAGGAAATTAGATAGGGATAATGAAGACTGGAGGGAAAATATCGCAACCGTGTTCTGTAATGTAATGAATAAAGCCTAATTTTACTATGTTCAATAATGTAATAATTTAAGCCCTATTTTAAACTGTTCAGAAATGTAATAATTAATGCCTTACTTTACCGTGTTCAGCAATTAAAGCCTTATTTTATCGTGTTCAAAAGTGTCATGATTAAAGCCTTATTCTATTGTGTTCAATAATGCAGTAATTAAAGGTTTGCTTCACTGTGTTTAGTATTACAACAATTAATGCCGTATTCAGTATAATAACAATTAAAGCCTTATTTTCCTGTGTTTAATAATATAATAATTAAGCCTTACTGTACCGTTTTTAGTCATGTATTAATTAATTACTGTGTTCAATAATTTGATAATTACCGTGTTCAGTCATGTAATAATAAATGCCTAAATATCCGATTATCTGCACAATCATTGCACCGTGTTCACCAACAACATAATTCGATGTATAGTCTTGTAATTTACGAACAATCTATAAAATCGTAGTGCTATGTTCACTTATATCATAATCATTCCGCTGGTGCATAACACAGATCGTTTTAGAAATGTTTTATATAAAAAAGGAACATTATCGTCCAATTACGTTTTGAGAATAAGTGTTGCATATCCCGGTTCTTTAATGCAACCAATTTATCATCCATTTATTCGCCCGAAATTTCTAAAGGTACCATTTCCGTTCTCTCTTGTAACAGAACATATAAATTAAGATTATTGTCGGAACTGATTTTTTAGGTGGTAAAATCAAGTCGCCTGTTTTGTGTTATTATCTTCCACATGCCCGAATGCGCAATTTCTTGTGTAATGGATTTGTTATGTTTGGACGGAAATGATTTCTAGTCCATAAGAAGAGGGGATCGATACAACAGCTAGCATATAGACTGTTGGGGAATCATTGGCTTCAATACGTATTGCTTCATATTGTGCGGTGTAATAGAGTCAAATCAACAAAATGCTTCCCACGGCGAAAATCATTTTTTAATTTAGAGTCTGAATGAGCTTTTGAGAAATGATAAATCCGTGCTTATTAATTAATCACCTATTAATGAAAAACAGATTCGGCAGACTTGTATTAATAAAAAGGAAAGTTGCTTTTATTTAACACTCGATCATAAATCCTGGGGAAATTTCTTTTGAACGCTTTGTATATCGTTTGAATAACTGGAATTCATCAACATAAATGGATAGCCAATAGTGAAAAGTTTCATTACTCTAGATGTTATTGCGAGGTAGGGTGATTTGTTCTGTGCGATTCAACATGCATTGTTAGTTGTCATACGGAAAGATTTTGGAGTCAGTTATTCATGTACGTTCTGTAGATCGAATGGGTGTATCATTCCATTCATCAGGTAAGATGTCATTCTTCTTACAACTTAATAATGTCTGTGGTAAATTTGTTTCACCAGAGAAAAAAGTATGACTACATGCCTTGAGTGTGTCTGGACGTTATTATTCTCTAGAATAAACAGTTTAGTGGCTTGATTACCAGGAATCGTGTTAACCTATTCTTTTTAGCCTGGGGGTGAATTAACCAGTCTTTAACAAGTAGGCAATTTAATTTACGACTTGTCCTAAACACTCAGTCACTGCCTAGAGCCGTATAACAGATAAGATGTCTGTGCCGTGTTTGGACGACATGATATTTTCTGTCTAGGACAGGAAGCGAGGAAAACGACAAACTATCGAGCAAGGCAAATAATTGGTGGTTTTAGTGAAGTATACGAAATGATAATATAGAGTACGAAGGGCTATTAAAACACTTACTTAAATATACCAAGTATATGCGATTTAAAGAAAGGGTTTGCTGTACTGTTTGTCGTGTATTTGGTACACGGGGAGCAGTTCATTTGCTGATTACACTATTTTGCCTTTAACTTTTTTTTAGGACTTCGAATTCTGTCTAATGGTTTGGATTGTTCGTACTTGGTCTTATTTTATTTCGAAGCTATTTCATACAACGAATGCAAGTTACGTATGAATGTTGTGTGTAACACTATTGTCAGGCCTTTTGTTGACAGTCTCCTTTGGTATGAAGTCATGCAATATTCCAAAGATCTCGTCTTTGCAAGTCATACTAAAGCTCAACGCAGATATGGCGCTGTCCAATCCACTATATACCCATGCGTTTTTATGGTTCGGGGGGGGGGGGTGATTATGGAATTGTGTGAATAAATGTCTTTTTAAAAATCTACAGCTGCCGTGCACAACACATTTAGCTCTCACATAATGTCTCCATATGTTGGTCAGAAACTTTAGAAGTTGAAATTCGTCATAGCGCTACAAAATACAATCACCTTCAAGTCAGCACCAAAGGAGCTTAGTTTAAATTTAAGGATAAAATTCAAAGGAGCTTAGTTTAGTTTAAATTTAAGGATAGAATTCAAAGGATCTTAGTTTAAATTTAAGGATGAAATTCAATATCGGCGAAATATCGAGGTTATTAATTTTCATAAGGAATCGCGTCTAGCCGTTCGAGTGCGACTTTAAACGAGATCTGATGTGCGCGTTAAGGAACACTGACAGTTGGAATTGGAATACGTCATGTATGCGGAATGGCCAATGCTTGGGTGACATAGCACCCAATCGTTCGTAGTACACTGCCCGTGTTAATTTTTCCGACTGGTACAAAACAGTAGGGCGTTGAACCCCATTTTATTTCCTTTTTTTCTTTTAAAAAAAGTGTATGATTATTCCTGTGAAGAGGTAATCGCAATAGATGTTATTCGACTTTCAACTTCGTTATAACTATATGTGTATCTGCAAACAATCATTCCGTTCTGGATAGTTTCATCATATTTTTCTTCCGAAATTATGTTTGATATCATACGACGCTTTCAGTAAGACGTGACATTAATCCAGGGTTCTTGACAGAGATGACTCTTAATTTCTTGTACCAGCGTTTTGTAATGCTGAGCTAAAAATAATCTAAAAATAGACCCCTGTCTTCGTTTTAACTATTTTGGTGCAGAATAGTAAGACGATAAAGCCCTTATTTCAATAACAGATAAAAGCCACCTCCATTTCTTTTGAAGTACTCTTTACGCATGTACTTGCACATATAATCCCATATGTTGAATATCTTTAATGATTGATGTTGTATCTGTTTGAGGTTTTTGTCTCTTAATTTAAGCA
Organism: Patella caerulea; assembly: GCA_036850965.1. Taxonomy (NCBI): domain Eukaryota; kingdom Metazoa; phylum Mollusca; class Gastropoda; family Patellidae; genus Patella; species Patella caerulea. The sequence goes on from JAZGQO010000011.1 coordinate 25,418,061, forward strand.
CCTTGACATGTTCCTGTGTAATTCAGCATTAAACTAACAACACGGAACACCATAACAAATATGTAAAGTGCACTTCTTAGCATTTAATCATCTCCTTCTTAAAAGCTGAGTAAACAGATACATATTCTTTCATGGTCCTGGTCATGCAGTGCACATTTCTGAATAAAAAGAAACGGACTACTGATGTGTTTCTTTCCTTTTATCAAAGTACATCACATCATGTAGCACACAACGTTGGTATAGATATGAAATCATAGACAATATTTGACCAAAGAAAGTAATATTTTCTTTCACAAAGTTGGCTCGAAGACTTACTGTATATCGAAGTAAGCAGTCAGACCAGGAAAATTCGCCATTCCAGTCAACTGTTTCTCTAGATTTCGAGGGCGTGCTTATTATTATGTTATTATTATGTTATTCCTATCACAGAAGTAATATCTTGTATGTATGTGTTTATATATGTGTTTCATGGGCACTTGAAGGGATTAAAATAAATTAAAATAAAACTTCTTACTACTGCTTGACTTATAATACAAGAAGAATACAATGTTTTTCGGACGCCATCTTTGTTATGACTGATTTACCATGTATCGTCTGATATCATCTCACAATACTCACTAGTTCTAACACTTCATGTCATTTTTATTGCCAACGAGACTTTATTTGATCATTATTCACATTCAGATGTAATTAAATTGGTCCTTTTACAGCGTTATTAATAACAAATCAAACTCATTTATCGATATTCAACTTGGCGAGCCCGGAAGTAACCCGAAATAAGCAGTAATAAGAAGTTTTATTTCAATTTATTTTAATCCCTTCAAGTGCCTGTGATGTGTTTATATTACCGAATCATACCGAAGGACTGGTCAATATGTTGTCATTTAGTCAACATTAAGGTATAATATGAATTAATATTTGTCTTTTTCAGGTTCTCAGATTTCCAACATTCCATAAAAATAACTATGCATGCAATGGTTGTGTTCCCGACCAGTAAAAGCAGAAGCAGACGTTTCGGCGCCAAATATGATAAACTGCCTCCGACTCCACAAGGAGAGACCACGTCCCTTATGTCCGACCAAAACCAGAAATCAAACAAATCTTGGATTTCAAGATGGCGGAAAAAACGCGGGAAATCCAGCCGTAAAGGAAAAACTGCTCCAACTGAAACCATTCCTCAAACAGGTAAGTAATATTTTTTTACCTCCCCCCCCCTACCAGCGTTGGTCGGGCATTCATTGGTCCGACGGACACTGATTACGACCACCGATTATCAGAACTCGAAGTTTTTGGATTTTTCAAAACGGAATATATATTTTCCTAAACTATCTGCAGTCGGCATTATCAATAGATATATTAAGTTTAGCTTAATAAATCATACAATTTGACCATTCTGCACACAGTGTAAGTTTAGTAGGAATTTTAACATGTAGCCCTTTCCAAGAGACAAACCGACGTTACACGGTTAAAGGAAGTTTCCATCAGGTATGTTAAGTTGGTTAAATGGACGTTAACTGGTGCTAACGGGAACCTTCGTGTTAGGCTATGGTTAGGTAAGTCTAAGTACACCGTCGTTATTAGGAATGAACAATTAATATTGAACACGCAGATACTGAGTTGAAACTCCATCTCGTCTGTTAATTTGTCACTGTTCCAGACAGTTTTTGGAACAGATTACGGAAACTGCTTACATCAAAGAGATTAACAACTTTCAATCCCTCCAAAAACTCTCGGCATCACATACGTCTTAATTTAAGAAGATTAATTAGGAAATGTTTCACTATTTTGTGGTAGCTGGTAGGTATCATTCCACTTGCAGTTTGAGTCTCATCTATTGCGTTTGACTTTTGTTGTACTATTACGTCTCGGTTTTTTTACCATTAATTACACCACTGAGGTATTGTTTATTTTTAGTGTGTTTGGATTAAACCGGTATTGATATGTATCCGATCATTGTATTTCTAATTTTCACAATTAGTATCTATTGCGCTTGACTTGTATTATACCATTTCACTTTGTTGTCTGTCTTCTAGTATAGCATTTTGTATAATATCTGTTTCTGTGTTGGCAATTAGTCATTTATCTTTTACAATCATATTTATCTGTCATATCATGAAAGTAAAGTGTGGAATCCCTGATGTGTTATGTGACAAACAGTAGGAATGGCTGCCTCTGGTGGGTTTTATCTGCGTATCACGGTTCCCTCCCACGGGATTATAGAAATAAACCTAGACCATATGTTAATCTCTAAATGACTAGAGTGATACAATTTCGTCTCCCTAATTCTGAGTCACCAGCACTCAGTGTCAACTGAAATGGAATAAAATTGAGTTTAATATTCTATTTTTTTTTAGCCAATCGTCAAAATGAGCACAGGCATACGGTGTAATATTCGTTTCCGCCCACTCTTAATCGAAATCCAGCGGAAAGGTTCTTTTACGTACACACAACAAGTGCGTGGGTAGGCGGACACTTACTGGATGACTGTGACTTGGCAAAAGAAAATCATGATCTAAAGTCTGTCTGTCAATTAAAGCTATATGTCAAGTATCCGAAACAAATTCTTGTATCTTATTTAACTTTGCAAATTACGTCATTAGGACTGAATCGGCAATACATGTCATCTATTTAAAAATAAAGATCCCCCTTTCTTTAGATCAGATTATCTTTCTCAGTGACGTCTTTGTTTTCAACATTGTTCAATATTTCTAAAAATATTTACCTTGTCACGAACTACCTGTCAACTCTCAATCTCATCTAAAGGTAACAGTATCTGGAGAAACAGAAATAGAAATAAAATGAGCTTTAACGTTTCGTCTTTTTGCGTCAACCTGGAAAATGAAGACAAAATGTGACACGCAGTTTTCTAAAGCTGAACCGAGGAAAGAGAATGGATTACACCACCACTCGACATTAAGATGGTCTTTTCAGAACTAAGATAATTTTCCTGTGCGGGCATGTTTTTAGAAAAGCACGTACACATCGGGCATTTAGACACCTGAATGGTGATGAGAGATGGGGTGATTGAATTAAGGTTTTTAAAAATATTGCTGTTAAACAAGACGTCCTACTTAATTTGAATAAAGGGTTTATTCCATCAGTTGTTACGTTACGTAGTTAGATAGTTAAACTCTTTTAACCTAATTATGGCGTTGCACTAGTCGGTAGTTGAGATCATACAACATAATGGTTCAGCCGTAACAAATTGATGACAATATGAAGATAATCTAGCTAACAACTCTATTTCTGTTGTGTATTATTCTAATACCCACTTGTTACGTCTGATACGGTATTAAAACTAAGAAAGATCCCAGATAAATGACAGAAAAGATTGTTATAGATTTGGTTATGTCTACAAAAGACGTCATTTAACAAGATCGGCCATTTCCAGGAACAGCGATTAATCCTACTTGAATAATTGCTGTCATCGAAGGCATGGAAGCTGTTAACGATTCATATCTTCCCACGGCAAACAATGTAGTCGGGAGAATGTAGCAGCTTAAGGGTTCGCCCCCGAGAAAGTTCCTGGGGATTAAATTTTTCAAGTGCCTGTCCCCTTGTCAGTGATGTAGGACGGAGCATCTGGCACCCGTCTTGATTAGCTTAGTTGCTTGGTGCAAAAAAGTGGGATGTTAATTTCATTTAAATTTTTTATGGGATAGTCACATGGCGGAATTCTTCTGAGAAACCTGCATGTCTTAGATCGGATTTATATCTGGTTCCATCGACTTCTTGTATAATCCTTATAAGACATGTAGAAGTAGATTTCACAAATTAAAAACACTTAATGGATACATTACTTCCTTGTAATTAATGATTAATCTGTTATGTGGTTTCCAAGAAGTAGATTTCACAAATTAAAAACACTAAATGGATACATTACTTCCTTGTAATTAATGATTAATCTGTTATGTGGTTATTAAATATCATTATTTGCTTGATAACGATATGTGTATTGAAACGTTTCATGTTAAGTTGTATATCCATATAACCGTTTTTGTCTTGTATATATTTAAAATAACCATCAACTGATTCAGACATCCCTGAGGGGACATTACCCCCCCCCCGCAAATCTAATTTAAGGCTATTACAGTAGATATTTGTAAGCCGCTGTCGATGTCAAGGCCATATTAACACAAAGCTACCCGTTGATCTGTGAACGGTTTACATATCCCAAATTCGAAGCAGTTGTAACCATTTGTGTGTTTGCCATAGTTGATCGAAGAATATTTTTTTCGAATATATCTGCAAAATCATTCGCGATGCAAACATGAGTCTTTATGTAGATCGTTTTTATTGATACTAGTGGTCTGTTATTTATCCTAAAGACTCTCCTGTCAAGTGATTGTTGCTTTAAGTGATTAAAGTCTGAAATACACTTCGTCTTGGAAATGACAAGTTTGTAAATGACATTTTCTGCTTGACATCAATAGTAATTAGTCTACCTTCAAACATAAATAAATACAGTCTATCAAAGTGACACTTTGTCATTTGTGTTGAGTTTATGACTACAAACCAGTGGTTTGTGTTGTCACTCAGTCGTCTAACGTCCTTCCTCTTACCAATTATCTATATTAAAACTTTCCGACTTGAGACGGGTTAATATCAGTGCTTTATTAATAATACAGATATATATCTTATAACACAGACAAGTTATGGCAGTTTATGAGTAGGTGGTCAGTCTCAATTGAAACATCCAAGATTATTATGGTTTGCTGGAGGTACGGAAATTGTCGATAACTTCCGAAAGATGGTATAGTCCATTAATTATGGGTTGGTAATAGGCTTTAGATCTCATGAGTATACCGTACAGCAGTGTTCTACATCCGTCAGAAGATACCGTAAACGATAGACAAGATTAATGTTACGCATTACGCTTTAATTCGATCGTCAAGTCCAATATGGCGGTAATTTGGTCATTACGCCTTCTCCCAGTTTAACATATCCGATCTACCAAATTGCATAGCTAGCTTTAATATTGAGGACAGGGAATTACACCTCGCATACCAACAAAATAAACAAAATCAAATAAACAAATGAGCGGGTGAGCACTTATTTACATATTGTAAGTAATAAGAATATATGTGTATCAATTTATTGCATAAAATGTGATCAATTAATAGGAAGCGATCTCTAGAATGAAATAGGATATACGTACATGTATGTATCTGTTGCACATTAGCCAATTCCAGCATTACATTGATATAATCTGAGAAGCAGGGCAGGTTTGGTATCAATGTTGTTTATAATTGACGACTAGTTCACGGCGGATATATTTCGTTTTCTTGTTGATAATAAACACACATGTATCCGAATTAAAGCTTTTAGTAATTTATAATCATCTTGTCTTTCGCGTTACTGAAAGCGCAACTTGATATTACTTCGTCATGTAGAACCATTGTAAATGGAGACAACTAGGTTATCTGTTAATTAACCAAAACAAAATGCATTTTTATAATCAAAATGTCTACATAATGATTTGAAACTGGGTAGGTATTTCCTTGTTTTATTATTCATTTGGCCTCTTGGGATGGACACGCGGTTTCTGCTGTTTCCAAAAGTTCCACTGATAGCTTTATCCACAAACCAATCAAGATAATCTTCCCCAAACGCTCCATGCAAATATATTACTTTTCAGTACAGATAACGTGCTTTAAAAAGTACCGTTCAGGGTTTTGGATGTCATATATCGTGCAGTTTCCAACAGATTAAGAAGTCGGGGTTAAACATTTTGTCATTTGGGTATTGTTATAATTATCACACGTGGGATGCGATAAGTCGGTACGTTGACACTGAGAAATGGCCATGGGAAGAGATAGCGAAAAACATCCAATCAAGCATTCCAAAATTGTGCTCTTCATAAAGATTTTCAGAACCCCAAACCGTCCTATCCACAAGTTACTTGATTTTGTTTTTTTTTTCTGCAAGAGCTCTTCTGGCTGTAGATTTCTATAGTCCTGTTCCTGTCAACGCATCCTTAACACTGTGACCATAATTATATCCGAATGATTTGCGTTGTGCCTCTAATCAGTTACCCCATGCCCTCTTTTGTTTTCTCACTTTATATTTGCATGGTGAACTATTTTCCCACTATACAGGCCTCGTATTTGCATTTCCATATTACATTTGCTGACGGGACCTCATTTAATGGGCTATGAATCAATTAAGGGTATCGGTCAATATACTCCCAACTATGGGACCGACTTGACATCAATGCCATTTCTCTAACGAACTGAATCTTGTAATGCTAAGTAAATAGTGCTTACTTTGAAATGGTGTGATTTTCAAATTGCCTAGAGGTTAAGGACAGGGGAAAAGGTCCTTTGGTGTTGAATAACTATGGATTTAAACAGAATCCTACAGATTTATATGTAAAAAGAACTGGGGTTTAATATTATGGTTTTTAGATCTATATGGAAGTTAAATAGTACAAATATTGAATATGCCCCAGGCACATTTGATTATAAATATTTGTCATTGTGTGTAGGCCTATTTACTTATGATTGTATTATTTTCCCTGCTGAAGGATACGATATCTTGGTGCTATTATGTGACGTTGATATTCAGTAGTGGATATAATATGCATTCAAATTGAAATATTTCATTTGACAATGTGTATTTATTGATCCAGCCACCCGTTAGGAAACGAAATGCGGTTTAATTTAATGCCCTACGGAAATACATCATTCCGTCCACTATGGGGGCAATTTAGCCCTTTTACAGCTTTCATCACATTCCAAATGCGAGGGGATCTTTTACATGCAGGTCGATGAGTTCACGGGTTGTCTTCGGTGGTTTTCATCTTATCCGAACAATTTTACGAGAGGTGTAATTACTTGAAATATGCATCTGAATAAACCCTTAACTTGTGAGGCGTGTGCATAATACATTATCCGCTGGGGCACAGACTTACAATCGCCTTATTTCTAGTAAGTCTGAATAATATGCCAAACTAACCGCAAACTGTTTAAGATCGATCTTCTAAATGAGGGTTTCACGAGACCAGTAAACAGAGTTTACATGTATCCCGCAAAAACCAGCTGTGAAGTTTGAAAGTCATAGAGAAACTGTTCGACTAGTGTTTCCAGAATGAAACACCTACTTGATAGAAGAGGAACTTGATAAACAGCTACACTATAAAACATGTACATGGTCATCCCTGTAGAAAACGCCTAACACTTTAACTATGACCTTGCGTGATATTAAAACAAATAACCAACAATTCAAATTAAATGATATACAGGACTAGCTCTCCAAAATCTCAACGGACATCCATGAACCATTGGATTTAATATCTTCCATGACACCCAATTTCGCTGATGATTTACAACCACTGTGCATTTGTTCGACTTTGAAGGTACATGCAATGTTTATACCGCTTGCAATTTTGTGTAGCATGAATGATACACAACTTGGGATTTTCAAGCGCCATTTCTCTTGTCAGTGGTAGGGGCAGAGAGTCTGTCAAGGAATAGCGTCTAGTTATTCGGATGGAATAGAAAACCGCGGTCGCGTGAACACATTGACATGCCCGGAAAAACCATTACCAAATGCTATTCGAAATAAGAGTAGTACGCGTAGCACCGTTGTCTCTTTCGGCTACAATTCTAGATATATTTATTTGACGCGTATACTATTTCCCTGATTATGTCTACCACATGCTTAACACTGTTAAGCACGTGGATTTTGCATACGGACAGTCCTTTGGCCAAACTCGCTATTTTACCGAGATTTCGTATTATAGTTTTGATACAGCTATGGTGGATGTGGCGCCAGGCAGGATAAGCTTACTCTTCCGGACACCTGTTACCACTGTTTATTATGTATTTTGTACCAGTCCATTTGCTGATTAAACTATTTTGCCTTTACCGTTTTTAGGACTTCGAATTTTGTCTAATGGTTTGGATTGTTCGTACTTGGTTTTATTTTATCTCGTAGCACATACAATCGGCATAAGTTAGTTATACCCGGTTCGACGAGTTGTTTCGATCTGTAAACTCGGGGAGGTTTTATTTTCATGATTTTAAGTTCCTTATAAACAGGCGGACCATTAAACTATATTTCGGAGACGCTTTTAATATATAACTCCTCGGAGATATCAACATGTCTCTGATTTTGGTCTTTTTATAGATTAAAAAAAATATTCCATATCCGTTGGAATTTATATATCAAGTATTTGTCAACTTTCGTCAATAAAGTAAAAATCCTCGGTGGACGGTTTGATCGCCTTGTATACTAGGATTATATATATATTCTTTGAACTGTGATATTCATTAGAATAAATGTCCGTTCAACTGTCTTTAATGTGGTATAATATAAACAAGTTATTAATTCACTTCTAGTTTCTCTCGTCTCCCTAGGGTACACTTGAATTTGATTTGTTATTGTACATGTCTGAGTGAAGAAATTCGTTACATGGTATGGATACATTTAATTTTTTTGGATGAAGATATCAATCACTCCTATTAAAGTAATATAACGACGACATGCCTGACTGGATCTAAAGCCGCCAATGCGAATGGTGCATATTTTTTTGCGGGTAATGTCTTATTTTTCACAGCTTTAAATATATTTATTTAACATTTAATTATGGAAAACAATATGAACACGCCAACAGTAGATAGTCGTCAGGCTTGGGTGCAGAAATGAACAGCTTAGATACAATCAGATTAAAAAGACATTACCATCACTTAGCAGAGAAAATCGAGCGTTGCGACATTTTCATTTTCTCATATGTTTGGAAATATTGAACTGTGTTAAACCATTTTTAGACTGATATTACTTTTAGGGATTCAGCTTACACAATACGGTAATTTGCAATGGCGATCACATCCTCGGTTACCCAGTGTACCCATTCCATACTACTCCACTATACCCTGGGTTAATCCATAGGGTTTCCACGATTTCAAACTATCTGATTGTAGTTAGAGTGTACTAACCAATCAAAAAACAGTTTACAAACCAGTCCTACGTAGACTCTTTAGCCACACCAGAAGATGTCAGGGAAAGTTTTGTCATGAAATTCTTAAATGACACTGATTTTTCTAATACGCGGTAGGTATTTTTCTCAATGACATGTTTGCAAAGTGTGCAAGAACGGACTGAGGTCACCATGTTTGGGGAATTCTTTGTTGAGAGTTACTTCCCTTCGCCTATTACCTTTCCAAGTAACGCTTTATGGGATTGGACAATAAAAATATCACAATCCGCCAGGGCAGATAATTTGAAATCGTGGAAACCCTGTGGATTATCCCAGGGCATAGTGGAGTATAACGGAATGAGTAAACTGGGTAACCGAGGATGTGGCTCAACTTTCGGGCGCAATGTTAAAGTGAAAGAAAAACAATTACTTCATCTGGTTGGCAAGATAAAGTGCCCGAATTTGTACTGAATCGACTATGGATTAAAAAAAATTGTCTGGAGCCACTCTACTTTGTGCAACGATTATTATTTGTGAATGCAGCTGCAATAGTCCGATTGAATGGTTGGAATTCAGGTCGAGAGAGAGTGGGATTTCGTTAAAAAAAACATTAGAGAACTTTATAGAGTTGCCTAATTCACTGGAAAGAGAAGCAGAAGAACGTATTGTATGATGAAGATGAAACTTGAAAAAAAAAATATATCCAATTTCCATTGTAATATTCTTTTGGATTATAATAATAAAGCTATAGAACGAATCCCAGTGTAAAAAAATGACGTCTGATCAAATAAAAGAAGACACCCGTCGTTATCATAAAGTCTCTTAAAAAGGTGATATTAGTGATCCACCTAGACGTAATGCAATCAGTCTCATCGCGTCAGACAATTCCATTAAACTGGTTTGTATTTACCACCTTGTAAGGAACCTGGCTTGATTTAGCCATTTATACTGGTAGCTAAACTAATAATCCTCGTAGTACTAAACTTGACACAAAAGATTGAAGTGGTAAAATAATATGTTCTAGAAATGAACCACTCTCTGCCGCACACATGTCCGTTTGATTCCAAAGCCGAAGCTACCAACGGTTACTTGAACATACAACTTCCGTCATAACATTGGACTCTTAACATTTCAATATGGTGTGTATCATTGTGGTGATGAGGGGATGAATAATATCAATATTCCATTCCAGAGTTAGCCCCCCCCCCCTTCCCTTACGCATTTCTTCAGTAGAGGTCAGATTTGGTGAAGGCACACATTGTCATGTTCCTTATCCAGAGCGCAAACGTGGAACTAAATGGCATGTGAACAGACGTTATGTTAAACTGGATAACAAACCTTTGTTTTTTAAATCCTTATAATGTTACTTGACAATAAAGACTGTCTTGTCTTAACCTAAAACATTCATAACTTCGAAAGTAATTCGCGACTGTGTAGAATTATATTGAAATTGATGTGTAAAACAATGTGGAGAATTGTTGACAATAATTTGAATAAAAAGGAGAAAGTCTTCAAGTCCCACTAGCTCAGATAATGTAACTAATGACATCTGTGTTTAAATGCATGTTTAAAATAGTGTTACAATAAATCCAAATGTATGAAAATCGTTTATAAAACGCTTATAAGAACAAATGTGGCAGCCACAAGGAATGTTGTAGCTTTTAATACGATTATTATCATTCTAAATCCATGAAAATCATTTAGAATTCTATGAAATGTTTAAACTAGTAGCTCATTGACATTTAAGACAATTTGATCAATTTTGTCATATGAATGTCAAACATTTGAACACATCGTCGAGAGACATATTTAAGACTGTCTTATTATCGCCATATTTTCCAGACATCTATTGTTGGTAAAGTGTTTATCGTGTTAAATACGCATTCATTCTATCTTCTTTCCTCTGGTTATTCAAGATGCATCTGCCTATATTATATTAGGAGTTTGAATATAGAACTGGTTATTCAAGATAATAGTTTATCGTGCTTTCCTCACTCACGGAGGAGGCGTCAGAATCTAATGTGCTCTATAGTATGTCAAACTTAATCGTACTCAACGCAGATTGCATGCGTGCACGACAAGGGACCCTGTCGAATTGGACATTTATATGACGACTGTGGGGTGGGATGGGGTGTATATTTAAGTCATTTAGTGGCTAAGTGATCGAATCCATAGCCCCATCTCTGGAATTCGTTAATTTTGTTAAGTTTTCATTGGCTGGTTACAGCACAAAACCGGTAACAAGAAACATTCATTAATATTATAAAACAGAAAACGACGTGAAAAACATTTGACTCTATTTAGTTTGTTAATAATATAAAACTGGTGGAGATATGCATTAACTATCCTACATCAGCTTCGTAGAGCAAATTCTAAATAGTCACCGTTGCACCAGAAACCACGGGGTCGTATGTAGTTTGTATGCTATTATAATATCTGTAAATACAATATCTTCGGAATAACATTCTAGAAACCTCCAACAGGGTTGAAGATCAAGGCATCAAAGTATATAGTTATTGATAAATAGTAAAATAGAAACACCGGGGAATGAAATCTTTTCTTCTTCTTGTATGTGATGTGACAAGATTTGTTTCTGTTTGACATCAACAGTAATTAGTCTACCTTCAAACATTAATAAATACAGTCTATCAAAGTGACACTTTGTCATTTGTGTTGAGCTTATGACTACAACCAGTGGTTTGTGTCGTCATTTAGTCGTCTAACGTCCTTCCTACCAATTATCTATATAACCTCATTCGTGTTCGGGTTGTCTTTTACCAACCCCTCTCTATCTTTGTAATTGAAGCTATGTAGTATCATAATATACTAGTAAATTAAAAAAAAAGTGTTGTAATCAAATTGGCGTTCGTTTTTATACTTCCGATGTCCGTGAGAGTATCCTATAAATTTACTTATCGCATTTAAAGCAAGTGTTAGATAATTTATTGTTAAGAAATTCTTCATATTTTTTAAATACTGAATGGAACTAAACCATTAATTTTTAGACAGAGATTCGACTTTCACAATCCATCAAATGACGTTCGGAGATTGTAATCAACCGGATTTTGGATTTGACATACCAAACCAAAGACTTAACTGAATGGGGCACCACCAAATCACTTTCTAAGGAAACACTTGTCCGCGATAAAACCCTATGTGGAAGCGAACGTTAAACTTCACTACAAGGCATTCATTAATATCTTTTATTCATACCTAACACTCTTTATCACAAGGGTCTGTAACAAGTACAGTGGTTTTCAATAACCTTGATTCCTTACTTCCGCCCTAGACACGGAAAACTAAATACTGTCGACACTTTCGTGAGATAATTTGTCATTATGATATGGATATATTTAATATTAGTTTCTAGATGGTGTCGATAAGCGTGCAATCAATTGTGTGTTATTAAAATGAATGGGCGAATATAATTTTGAATAGATTTTACATGCTATGAAAATATATTAAAGTCTATTCTCTTATGGTGCTATATGCCTGTATTATAAGTTTGTTTAGTTAGAAGAGTTGAGAATACTTTCGAAACCAAAGTAAAGATTGTGAGAGAGGAGTCAGTGGTCATATATTTTGTACCAATTATAAGACATTATTCCTGCATCATGCAGACATTTTCCAGGTAGATCTCAATATGAGACACCATTATGGCACCATTCAATCAGACATGATTTGCAGATCGTAAAGTCAGTTTCGTTGCCAGACTTTTCCGGTTTGTCTCTAGACATATCTACGATGAATGATATGATTTTTTTTATTCATTTGAAATGTGACAAGGCCACTAAGTCCAATGTCTGTGACCAATTATGCGGCCGGGATGCGATTGGTCTCTCAACTCCGGATCACATTGTAAAATTATTGAGTTCGGGACGAGAGTGCCACACCTGTTTTGCCCACCCGTAAATGGTTTACTTCTAGTGCCCGAATCAGTTTGAAAGAGTTTTCTTGCGAAACAAATCCGATTTTACAATGTGATCCCGAAAAGTTGAATTTGACAGTGAGAACGGCAATGCTGACCATACTCATTTGCATTCGACTTGAAAGTTATTGTTGACCTTTAAACCTGTCTGGAGATGATAGTTTAAAGGATATGAAAAAAATGACGTCTGATTAAATAAACGATACGCCAACGATTTATTAGCAATAGACATAGTTCTCATAAAAACCCTTAAAAGGAGACGTTAATGACGGACTGGTCGATGTAGACATAATGCAATGAGTCTAGATTGCTCTAGACAATCCCATTAGATAGGTTAACACTTACCACAATATCATTCGTAATAAGTTTAAATTGCTTTAGTTATAATTTGTAATAAAGTGATAACAGACTTGATATTCCAACGGTACAGGCAAAACTATTAAAAGGGGGAACTCCCCAAAGTGCTGTCACGTGTTTTAAATACATAAACCAGTTTCTAATGGTAGCTCTAAATGGAACGATGATAGCACATAGGTCAACAACCGTGGTAACTTCGGTAATCTAAGTAGAAAAATACAACATACTTAGGAACGATGGGATATAAGACTATTGGATATGGTAAAATGTACAAAAGAGGCCAAAGATGGTACAGTTTGCCATTTAAATGTCGTGTTGACTATGACACCGACGCCCGGCAATTCATCCAAATCCACGAAAATCATTTAACATCCTATAAAACGCTGAAATAAGTGACTCATTGACATGTAAGACAATTTGATCAACTGTGTCATATGAAATTAATGTCAAACATTTGAACATGTCTTCGAGAGACACATTTAAGACTGAAGGAGGTTTTTTTTATCACCAGAACAGGTATCTGATGAACGCCATGTTTTCCAGACGTCTATTGTTGGTAGAGTGTTTACATAGTTAAATACACATCTACCATCATATTTACATATTGGTTCTTGCATTATTATTATAAGTATTTAAACTGGTTATTCAAGATGTAGCCGTCTGGATAACTGTCTTCATTATGTTAGTGATCATACGTATCATGCTTTCTGTTCACTCGGCAAATCTCGACAGATTTCGGTACCCTACATCAAGCCTCGGCTGTATGACAGTAAGTGATATGTACCAACGCCCATGCATTTGCGATGCGGCTACCGGTTTACTCTAACAGGACAACTTGACGCTATTACACACATTGGGAACCTATTCGGCTAGCGACCTATTCGATCGATCGAGCTGCAACCTGTTCGTTGGAAACCAATTTAGAATAAAGACAACAGTCGCCTTACCTCATCTATTTATCAAACAATAAAATCCAACGTTATGTCTATCAAATTAAAGTAGAATATATTATTTTTTATCCATTCCTCTAGCTCAGGATAGAAGTGTAAATTCCGTCATTATCTTACAGCTGGATCGGTCGAATAGGTCGCTAGCCAAATAGATCGCCAATTTGTGTTCGTTATGGGCGCAGCCATGTTTCATCCGGGATCTTTAAAGTAGTTCCAATATGGCGGAATTCGTCATACAGCCGAGGTTAGATTGTACCGAAATCTGCCGAGGTTTGCCGAGTGGCTTTCTGCTATACTTGAGATGGGTAGATGTGCTTGCTCATTTCACATTCAGACACAAGGGCTGTTTACACTAATCGGCGTTTCTACGAAGGATCTGGGTTTTTTTGTTACCTCATGACAGACGATGCTGCTGCAAGCATAGTCGACTGGTTCTTTGCACCGTTGGCGGGATGGCCAAATAGTTAGCACGTGCGCGTTGTATCACAAAGCCTGTCATTGAGTCAACTGGCCTGGTTTCGAATCCCCGGTTGTGCGTGACAAGGTGTAGGGTCACCTGTCCAACCTCTTGGGTTTTCTCCGGGTCCTCTGGTTTCCTCCCACTGCTAAAGACCCTACGCGCATGCGAATTATTGAAATAAACTTAAACCATCTGTTTGTCTCGAAATGACCTAGTTTGTGTCGAGTGGACTGTGCACTATGTGCAGATTGAACTATTTTAATTCTTTACTAGATACTACCTAAAATCTTGTTGTCAGTTTTGGATAGAAAGGCTAACATTACTTTTGTTTGATTTAGAAATCAAATGTAGTTAATTCATCATACTTGTGAAACTATACTATTCAAAAAAGTAGGAGATATTTGATTTTTAAGATAGAAAGGCTAACATTACTTTTGTTTGATTTAGAAATCAAATGTAGTTAATTCATCATACTTGTGCAACTATACTATTCAAAAAAAGTAGGAGATGTTTGATTTTTAAGTGTTATTAAAGTCACCTAATGAAACTGACGAAGAAACAAATGACAAAATGAAATGAAGTTCACATTCATCGATTTATTCCAAATGATCGTTAGACTAAGTAAGGCACAGACTGGCCATTATAAGGGTAAAATGATACAAGGGGGCAAACAGCAAAGTTACCACAGCATCACAACAAAGTCAGTAACGGGTAAATCCTCCTCTGTTTGCCAAACAAGCATTGATCCGACGTGGCATACTCGTAACGAGACGTCTAAGGTCATTTTGGTCCAGATTGTCCCATTCCTGTTGCAACGCAGCAGCAAGTTCTTGGATATTGGCAGGACGTTGTTGACGTTGACGTAACCTCTGCCCAAGCCTGTCCCAGACATGCTCGATGGGGGAGAGGTCGGGACTCAGTGCTGGCCAAGGTAATGTGGTGATGTTCTGTTGTTGGAGGTAACCTGTAACGATCCTGGCCCTGTGACATCTTGCGTTGTCATTCTGGAAGATGAAACGGCGACCATGACGTCGTGCGAACGGCACAACATGGACTGCCAAGATGTTGTCCCGGTAGTACTGGCCTGTAACACGCCCTGCAACAACTTGTAAAGCCGTTCTTCCAGCAACAGTGATGCCTCCCCACACCATAACAGAACCACCCCCAAACCGAGCATGTCTGATGACGTTAACGTCTTGGAAGCGCTCGTTTCGACGCCGCCACAACCTCCTACGTCTGTCCAAAAAATCAACAGTGAACCTTGACTCATCTGAAAACATCACATTGCTCCAGCGTCGATTATCCCAGTGTTTACGATCCCTACACCAACGGCGTTTTGCCTGAATGTGATGATCTCCCAAACAAGGGATCACGCGAGGACGTCGGGCGCGAAGGTGACCCCTATGCAATCGATTCCGAATCGTCTGGCCACTCACTCTCACACCAGTGTCTGTTTGAAGACGAGCGCTGATCTGATTTGCTGTGACAACACGATTTCTCAAGGCCAAGGTACGGATAAATCGACCTGAGCGTGGTCTGTCCTGTACAGATTGTGTATCACGGTATCTGGACCATAGCCTGCTTTTGACAGACTGAGAAACATTCATCGTCCGCGCCACAACCGCCTGTGTTTTGCCGATCTGTAGCATGCCAAGGGCACGTAATCTTTCATTTTGGGTAAGCCGACGCATATCAAAATTTGTTTTCTGGTCACTAAAACAATTAAACTGATGTTTCCACCCTGGAATTCAATGCCACAATGACTGTAACATTCAAAGTCAGAGTCGCGCAAATCTTGGGTAGGACCCCCATGATGATCCCAAGCATCACCTGCATTCCATGCGGTAGCTATTGGTGCGTTTGGGCGTAACATATAACTGGAAATGTTTCTTCTGTTAGGTTCTATAGTGACTTTTTTCGTAGTCATTTGCATATTTTAGTATTATGCCCCCCAAATCAAATATCCCCTACTTTTTTTGCATAGTATATATAAGTACATGTAATTATATCTAAGACAGACACATATCAACATCAGAGCATTTGAGTTGTATTTTGATACACAACCAATTTGGTCGAAAAGAAAATCAGTTATATTAATTAAGTCTGTTCAGTTTGTGACTACAAACTAACTGTTTGTGTTGTCATTGAGTCATCTGACGTCCTTCCACTTACCAAATTATCTATATTAAAACTTTCAGACTTGAGACGGGTTAATATCAGTAGTTCATTAATAAATATATATATCATATAACTCAGACAGGTTATGGCAGTTTGTGGTCAGTCTCAATTGAAACATCGAGATTATTATGGCACGCAAGAGGTACGGAAATTGTCGATTACTTCCGAAAGATGGTATAGTCCATTATTTGTAGGTGGCTTTAGTTTATCATGGACAATACACATGTATTTAATATAGTATATTTTGTACTAGTAACGCATGTATACACTGGGACGGAATACGTGTTTACGATATTTTGTAAGAGTAACACGTATGTGCTTGACTAACGATATTTTTAAGAGTAAAATATCCTTTTTTTGACAATTAATTTAACAAAATTTTGTAATAGTAAGATATGCGTGCCCCCCCCCCCCCAGGCAATTACCCGTCATTTCTTGCTTCTGTAGAAATTCCCAGAGCTATTTGGCTGATATTTGGACATATTTGGGTCTGAAAAGGGGCACTTTCAGCAGTAAAAGAGGCACTGCCAGCAGTAAAAAAGGGCATTGTCGAAAATTAGGGGTCGGGGCGCCCTTCGTATCCCCCCCCCCACTGGATCCGCCTCTGTGACAGTCTAACGATATTTTGTATTTTGTAACGATATTAACTGCTCGCATCCAAAGCAAGTGTTAGATAATTGTTTTAAAGAGGGAAAGGTGTTTGAAGGTTTTAATGTTATTGTTAAACTATATACATTGATAGATGACTTCATTATAAAACCAGTACAAAATCATGCCTACGGATAAAACAAATCACCTTACATCATGCCAACCCCTAGTTGTTCTAAAAACTTGTCCATTTTGAGGACAATATCTACATTGTTCACAGCTTAAAGGACAATATTGGTGTCAGTCATTACCAAACACGCCACAGAACTGGTTAAATACATTCCAAATATAATTTTAACATAAAGATCATTGCTACGATAGATGGGTAGTAGAGGTTTCGGGAATCGAAAGTGACGAACGCGAAAGGAAAAAAAGGGGTTATCCCTCTATATAACTGACTGATGTGACGAGTGATAACAGATATACATATTTCTGCTCACTAATAATGCCTTCATTTCATTCCCACTTATCCCAGGCGCGTTTTGGTGATACCGTCGTACAAATAACGACCAATGCAGTTTTTCTTAGAAAATACTTTTCCGCCATAAAACCCTGTGTAGAAACATGCGTTAAAGCCCCAATAACACTCTTGTTGTAACTGAAAAATATGTCCCAATCTTCATTCTGGTCAACAAATCTTATTATTTTACAATATTCCAATTAATTGATGATATAAATTTCATCTTAACACACCTATTTTAAAAAATTGGAAAAATTCAACCAATTGATTTGAAAAGTCTAACGTAAACCTTTTCAAATGTGACGTGGATTTTAAAATATTTTCGAACCCTCTGGATAAGTAAAATAGGTTGTAATGGATAATTTACAAAACAGGTAGGACACTTAAACATCTAGTACTTAGAATAAGGATATTATTTATTTTCAGGAGCTTCCTAGCCAGCAAGAATGTTATTGTCCCTTTAAAGTCTACAATAAGAAAGTTTGGCATTCATTTATATCGCTCATTATCACAGGCGCCTGTAACATGCAAACTATCTTTAAAAGAATAACATTAAGCCGAGGTTAAGACCTACATCTGCCAAGACCTGAAAATGTTATCAAATTATTAATTAGACATTAACTAACTTATCAAGACCATAATCAACTCTCGATGTCAACTCTAGCCTGTGATATTTGTTGGATTATGATCCAATTGCCTTCATTACTCCCCATCACGATTTAATGATTAAATAAATAATCGACACTATGATTTTTGTCGTACCGACATTAGTAATGATGATCGAGACAACGCGGAACTTTCATTCGCTTAATTCTCGGTTTCTAGATGATCAGTTTGACTGAAGTTTTCAGCAAATTGCCTTTACATTATAGTGAGAACTGCCAACTCGTAATCTAATCTCCATAATGTATCATTAAGTATTGTGTCGACAGTGATTCTCTATGGCCTTGATTTTTTACTTCCGTACTCGACGCGGACAAAGAGTAGGACATTAAACCCTATTTCATTTCATTTCGACGGGGACAACCAAACATTGTCGATACGTTTTCGTGTTCTAGAATATCTGTCATTACATATAATGGAATATTAATTCCAAATTCCCCCTCTCACTGTGGACAAACGAATTTGATTTGTTATTGTGCATGTCTGAGTGAGAGAATTTGTTAGATGATATGGATAGATTTAATATTATTTGTGGATGAAATAAATAAAGAGAGTAATCAAGCAATCAAGCTTGAAGATAAGCCTGAATTCATCAAGGCATGTTTCGCAGATCATAAACTCGAGTTTACTCCCAATCTGTTCTGGCAGTCTCTGACACAAATGGCAGTTCTATTCCCATTATGCAACCGATAATGTGTTTTATTCATTTGCAATGTGACAAGATAACTGACGTGAAGTCAAAAGAATACAAACTATCTGACAAATTCAGCGATCATCACTTTGACCACATGGTCCCGTCACTCAGGATCATATTGTAAAATTATTAATTTGGTTCCGCCACCAACGTGCATCACCTGCTTTACTCACCGACGAGTGGATTGCGTCGATGAATCGAAGGCTTTTCTTGGGGCACAAATCTGACTTACCAGCCGAGCTTGGACGTACTATAAGTGGACCTCAAAATATGAATTCGCCATTAAGAGCGGCAATGTTGACTAACTGAATTGAAAGGGACTTGACTTGAGGTTTGACTGAAATGAAATGGGGTTTAACGTCCTACTCTTCTGTACCGACTGGACATACATTGTCCTTTGGGCAACTTTGGTGAGGACAAAGGCACTACGGCCTACTCTTACTTCGAATTCCAACTGTCACATTTTCTTTTTCGTGCATGCTGATATGAACACGGGCACCATCCGAAACACTATACAATGTCCCTTGTCAGGACCTCCGCCCTACACCACTGACGCCGGGATATGCCGGTCAAAGAAGGGGTCGAACACTGGCTCTCTTCAGTAGGTTTCGTTTAAACCTGTCCAGATGACAACGGATGAGTGCCGAAAAAGAAACTATATCCCGTTTTCAGAGTACGATTCTATTTGTAAACTAATTGTTGTATAAAGCAGTCTGACGTCTGATTAAATAAAAAAAAAATAGGCCAACGATTTATTATCACTAGACATAGTTATCATAAATACACTTTAAAAGGAGATGTTAACGACGGACTGGTCGATGTAGACATAATGCAATGAATGATGAGTCGAGATTGCTCCAGACCACCCCATTAGATAGGTTAATACTTACCACAATATCATTCGTAATAAGTGTAAATTGCTTTAGCGATAATATACGAGTAATAATGACAGGACAGACGTGAAATAGCAAAAAGTACAAGCAAAACTGTTAGATGTGAGAACTCCCCAAATGAGAAGTGCTGTCACGTTTTTATACAATACATGGGCTGCCTATTGCACGACACCAGTTTCTTATGGTAGGTATGTGCCGATGGTAGAATTAGGTCACTAATAATGGTAACCTCTGTAATCTAAATAGAAAAATGAAAACTACACATCACTACTTGCGAACGATGGGATAGGGATATAAACGATTTTATAATTGGCTATTGAATTGATTATGTTAGTTACAAAATGACATAATTGTGTTAAGAGCACGTTACTAGATTTCAGAAATAGATCTTTTTGGTTCATAATTAAACGTAAGCTGATAAAACCCCAAAATATAATTGGTTACCACAGCGAATTGTAGTAACTTATATAAATCCATGAAAATCATTTCAAATTCTATAAAACGCTTAAATAAGTGGCTTATTGACATTTGAGACAGTTTGATCAAATGTGTAATATAAATGTCAAACATTTGAACAGGTCTTCGAGAGACACATTTAAGACTGGATGAGTTTGCCAGAAAGAGAACACTTGTCGCAATATTTTCCAGACATCTATTGTTGAGAGAGTGTTAACCGTGTTGATGGTCATTATAAAACCCTTACCTCAGACCACCACCAACAACTAACATAACACAATAATGACATACATACATGTAAATACAAATAAATCTCCAGCTGTCTAGTCGTTCGGGGGGGGGGGAGGTCCGGTGTATTAATTGACGTGCAGGTAAAAGGTCCATGACAGTTGTAATTGCCGCTGTATGTCCGTCTCCATTAGCCTGGTCGGATGAAGACAGTAGAACGTTACACCCCATTTCATTTCAATGCTGACGTGTCAACTGAAGTGAAGCATACAGCAAAATTCAATTGCATTTACATGTAATGTACGAAAGCCCATACATATACGCTTGCCTATTTTACTTTTAGACACACGGGGTTGTTATCACTAATTATATATAATCGACATATCTTTGAAGGATCGTTTACATTCGTCAATGGATTGGTTCTTTGCGCTTTCCGGAATGAATTATTTGAATTCTTTACTCAGTTATCACGTCTGAACAGGTTTCAAAGCTGAAAAGAATTCAAAATCCTGGTTTCAGTTTTGGATATAAAAGCTAACATAACGTTTGGCCGATTCAGAAATCCAATGACGTTAAATGAAACTACATGTATTTAAGTTATTTCCTCAAAGACCAATACGCGCAGACATCAGCGCAATTGAGATGCATTTTAATACACTACCTAGACGATTTCGGTCGAAAAGAAAACTACTGTTTGAGTCATGGTAAATAATAAACGGATTTCTACAATTATGAACAAACTGTTCTACTTTGGTTATTATAAACTTACCTGTGTGTTTGAAATGAACTCCCGTTAAATAAAATCAATTGCACCACTAAATATCCCAACGAATACAAACAGTCCCCTCTTGAAAAATTTGAATATTTACTTGTAATTTTGACAGAGTGGATAACAACATTGCTGTCGTCACATATTGGACGAATCCAACACACGTGGTTGGTTCAAATTTGACGCATATTTTGGCAACCACGTGCTATACTCAAAACAAGGCGCCACCATTACGGTCGTTTGAGTTTGGGCGACGAAAATATCAATTGAAGGCAATTACATAGGAGCTTTATATTGAAACCATTGATTGCCAGTCTATCAAATTTTAATTAACAATGAAAGTATCACTGATTGCACGGATACTCGTAAACATAAAGTCATATATAAAATGTAAATTTTAATATCCTATCTTCTTTATGTTATAAATAGTTTAACAGGGATTACGAAGCACACCTCCGAAGTGTCTGTGTGTATTATTAATTTGATTTCATTCTTTCGATCAAATAATAACCGCTTCAGTAACATTTTTAAGCGTGTTATGCGACAAGGTGCCTATTGGCATTGGGTCGGTATACAATGCCGATAAGCCCGTAAGACCCAGTAAGAAGCGGAACATTAATTCTAAATGGCCCGCAAATATGTTAAATAATAATATTATCATATCATATTAAAGATGGATAATATTTAAAACCCGTGAAACGAATGTAGTTATTTTTGTGTTAAAAAGAAAATTATCCCACCCGACTCGCTATTCAAATAATTAACACGGTAACAAACTGGATTATTTAGTGGTGCAATTGATTTTATTTAACGGGAGTTCATTTCAAACACACAGGTAAGTTCATAATAACCAAAGTTAACTAGTTTGTTCATAATCGTAGAAATCCGTTTATTATTTACTTTGACTCAAACAGTAGCTTTTTATCAACGACCTTTTCACTAAGCATTTCTAGTCCTTATGTATTATATATATTAATTAAATGTGACCAAATCACCAAAATAGTTCTAATTTATTGAACATGGAGAGAGAAATGGGGTTTACGGTCCACTCGACATAAACAATGTCACTTTGAAGCTAACATATCGTACGATCTTATTACAATAATTTAATTTGGTTTTTAAAAGCATGGGGAAACGTGAGGATCCGGGGAAATTCCACGAGGCACCGCCTGCGACCCTTCTCCTTGTCAGGTAAGCTTCGGGTTGAAACTACGTCGCTTGTCTCAATGACAGAGATAACTCCCTTTTGAACACAGTGGTGTGTATATCTTTTGTTTGGTAATTGATACTCCTGTTTAATGAATATAATTGATGGTCATCCGTCACTTCATAAAGGCAACGTTCGGGCGTTGAAAATGTTTCACCTTCGTTTTATTTATTTCCGGTCGAAGCATTTGTTTGAGACAAAATATAGCATCTTTCATTAAAAAGCCATGCCTTTTAACGATGACGTAATACTTTGATATGGAGGGTAAAAGCGACAGAGTATTGGTCTGGTCCAACGGCAACACTTGGTGTTCAGAATACATAATGGTATATTTCATTTCAGCTTACCAGTCCGTCACGTGTGATCATGGCTGTTCTATAGAGGTATATGATGAAAATCCCACTCCCTGCCAGACAGTATATCAACGAGCATGTGAAAAGCTACAAGTAGTTCCGTCCAGACAGGTGTTTCAAAACCTATCTTTAACAGAAGTTATCCTTCCGCGCTGTGGCCTCGGAGTCAAAGAATTAAAGGCCTTAGCAATCGCATTAGTTGTAAGTAGTCCACCCACACTTTCTTTTCTATTTTAGCAATACCTACCTTGGAAATAATCTTTTAGAGGCATCTAGTAACTGGAAAGAGCATTAAACTATAACACATACTTATGGAAGAACAATTACTGAAAATGTTGAGAGAATACTCTTCGAAACGTCGCCTAAATAAATCAGTAATTGTTCTTCCATAAGTATGTGTTATAGTTTAATACCTTGGAAATCTTCCTTTTTCTGAGATCGGGGAATTATCTCTACTGGTTTTCGTCCAAACACAGCACAATACTGTTCAAATCATAAAGCATGTGGTTCTATGCGTGTCTAACAACATGTTCTGAACAACGGATGGCTAAATATTTCCGGTTCGATTTTTGACACTGAGCTTCACAATCCATTAAGTAAATTGTCTCGAGTAGGGAACATAAGTACGATTGCCGGCCCCACGCTTCGATAAAACAATGGAAAGAGGACACTCCAACATTGCAAGGATCAACAAGTTTTTTTTCTCATATATATTTAATTAGGACCTGCTAATGATCTTTACCTAATGGGCGGTATGCTGATGGTGCCCGTTTCCGTAGAAAACGGCATGTTGTAGTGGGAACACGGACGGTGTTATTAGTCTATATTATAGCTCGCCTGTATCGTCAGCATCAAGAATGATACATTTAACGTTCAGCCAAGTATAACCCAATCGTTTGAGCTTTATATTGTTTCATAACATTAAGACAAATATAGATAATCGAGAGCCCACCTGTGCTATTGGGTTGTATAATAAGAAAACTGAATTCACCAGTTCTACCCTACTAATTCATCCAGTAGTCTGAATGTTATATAGTGATTTTGATATTGGTTTTGTCTGTCCGGATAATATAAGGTTCCCATTATACTCTTTAAACACTAAACCGGAAGGTAATGTCGCGGGGGTTATTTAATTGCATTGATGGCGTTGTCATCTAGAGGCTGGTACTCGTCCTGAAGAACCCGATATCATTTTATTAAAGTTACATTATGGGAGATAAGATAAAGAGATGGCAGTTCTCACTATAATAGTTAAAAACTAGATAGTGTAAAGATAATTTGCTGAAAATTTCAGTCAAATTGATCCATTATTAGCCTAGAAAAAAAAGCGTTTGAAATATCCACATAGCCTCGGTCATCATTACTCAAATCATTAATATAAACAGCATAGTCTCGATCATCCACTTGATTGATTTAATTATCAACGGCCATTAAGTGGCATATAAGAATTTAATCCGCCCACATCGAAGGCTAGCCTTGACTTAAAGAGTTTATTATGGTCTGGATATGTTAATTAATGTCTAATTGATTATTTAGATAACATCTCAGGCCTAAAGAAAGACCGGTAATAAGCAGATTTTGCTCTTGCATAATGCTATTTTAAAGGTGTAAGAGAGTGTTCCTCAAGAATTACTGGTCTTGTATTTCCATGTCAGTCATGTTGGATCGACGGACGCCCTCTTAAGAAATGGTCTAGTTGTTCGGGCAAACTTTCATCAAAGCATACTGTCTATCGTATTCCCGTCATCATTTGTACCGAAACGTATAACTGTTTTGGTCTTGGTTTCCTATATACCATACATTTGTTGTTCCTCCCCTATATATCATCTGATTGTGTATTTATTGCCTTATCTATAATATGTTTTGAATATTTCAGCATAACAATTCCGTCCATACCTTAGATTTACATTGTAATAGTTTTGGTAGTTTAGGGTTTGCATATTTGGTTGAAATGTTACAGGAAAATCGTTCCATTATAGACCTTGTAAGTATACCTCATATTACCTAATTAAAAACCATTGCGCAAATCCATTTGAAATAGTTACGCAGTGCACGATACTATCTAAGACATTAGATACAGCTTGTAACGGAATTTGGATGTTCATGCAGCAAAGATGCATACCGTTGCCTCCCCAACTGTCTATAATCCAGCAGTATGCACAGTGACACTGTCGAATTTTTCCGGTTATCGCAGTGCTTCATTACCAAAAAGGCATGAATCCAAGGGTAACCAGTGAAAAGTCGAGTGCTTCCTATGGACTACGCAATATCTTGAACTGAAGATCACATGCTAGTTAATAGTCTGTTTGAATTGGCGTTGAATTTACATACTTTTTATTTTGAAGACCTAGCGGAAATGGGCGAATGATTTCGTTTAATGTTCTTGTTAGATATACAGAGTATTTTTAAATGTAACAATGAAATAGTGATGTTCTATTCTTGTAGAATGTATCTGAATGTAAATTGGGACGACAGGGTGTTCAGATGTTAAACGGATTACAAGGAAATACATCAATAGTCCGTCTTAATCTCTCAGGTTTGTCTTTTACTTTCATTTTAACTATTAACCGTAAGACGTTTGCTTGATAGACTTCACGGAAGTGACGAAAGCAAAAGAAAAACACTGAAGTCGGTTGATAATTAAAATATCAGGACTTCCTCAACATGACGTCGTTGACCTCAGTTCGTCTTACTTCCGGTTCATCGAAGAAACGATTAGCCAGGTGATCACGCTTCAAGTTCCGATTTCCTCCCACTGCTAAAGACCCCTACGCGCAAGCGAATTATTGAAATAAAATTAAACCATATGTTAGTCCCGAAATGACCTAATTTGTGTTGAGTGGACGTTAAACCCCATTTCTCTCTCTCTCTCAAGTGTTAGAACTAGTGAGTATTATGAGATGATAGCAGACGAAATGTCTTCAAGGCATAAAAACAAGATGGCGGGTGAGAAACTTGTATATACTGTAATATATAGTCTAGTAGTAGTAACAAATTTTATTTTAACCCCTTCAAGTGTTGTGATCGTAACAAAGATCTCGGTGTTAGAATTATATCTGTAACGACTTTAACCTATTCTATTATCACATAAGTGATAATGACTAACACCAATATTGTTCTTCAAATGGCGACACTAGACCATGCTAGTGTATCTTGTTGAATAAATGGTTTCATCTCTGTTTGTTTTATTTAGATAATGGTTTTATGGAATCAGACGCATGTTATGTTGGTGATTTTATTCAAGTGAGTAGAAAGTGTAGTTGTTATTCGTTGTTCAGATACGGTGGCTTAATGTGTATTTCACTGACTCATAACCGAGAAGTGCCGGGGTTTTCAGCGTGACATATGCCCTTATCAGTGGAACGGGACGGGGCGGATAGTCCACAAGGAACAGCGTGTAGTCGTTCGGGTAGGACCAAAAAACACTTGACAATTGAAATTGGATGAAAAGTAGGTTGAACCTAGCACACTGTATTATGATTTAGACAAGTAAATTTTGAAAATAGTCATCATGTTTATTCAAAACAATTGTTGTGGTGGGGGGGGATAAGATTTACTAATTTTTCTCGTTCCACGATCAACTCTTGCAAAATGTATCTAGTCAAACTCTTGCCATTTATATATTTTTATTTCATTTTCAGAAAAACAAAAATTTGCGAGAATTAAATCTAAGTTATAACAGTTTAAGAGAACTAGGAGGAGTGTTTGTTGGCGGTGCAATAGGTACGTATATAGATGTGATTTCAACTTGGGACTAATATAGTTTGAATTTTTATTCAATAACTCGCTTGGCCACACTCTCACCCTTAATGTTCCGTAGACACTAGCATAGAACCTAGAGCTCATGTGTTAGTCCACAGTCCTAAACGTTTTACAATGCAGCATCATTATCTTTAGCTTGAACACGAGGATATGAATATTAACTTTCTTCAACACACTATGGGTTTCCAGTCAGCCCGATGTTGTGTTAATGTTGGTGACTCCAGATTCGGTATGTAATGGGCTACAGACTGGAAGTATTATATATAATATTGTTAAAACAAAACAAATTGTTTACTTGCAATCACCTGACAGTGATAATAATACTTCAGTCCTTTCTATGGGTAACCTCTGCACTTATGGTCCAATGTGGGGTTAGGTGCGGAAGCTGTAATTTCCCATAGATAATCAGCCCGGTAAGTTCACTTCAGACGTAGTCCCTGGTGACTCTTTATAAATTATCTGTTGGAATATAACAATTGACTCCCACGACATTTGTTTGTGAATGATTGTTCTTTGTCTCGCACGGTGGCCATTTGATCCAGGGGCCAAACGATATTTCAATGAGAGCTTTATTTCTCTTAAATGATTAGTCCCCCGAGGTATATTATTGATAAACCCCAATTTGTATGTGCTAATTTCTAAACATATAGCCCACAATGCTTAAAGGATAATAAATTGGCTATCGATCATTAAGCATTCCTTTAATCTGATAAATGCGACTAGCGAGTGCTCTTCCTAAAGTCGATGTTCGTCGTTTGAGGGATTTGGGATCCATTGCAAACTACAATATTGTGACAGTTATATTTCAAAATGAATGTTAGCCCCAAAAATGAGTGGTATGTACAAAGATAAGATACCTTAGAAAATTGACACTCTCTGCAGACGATATTGACCAGCCAGTGCCACCTAGAAGTCTGTTGATAGACCTCCATTTCATACGACTGTTTATTGTCCCTTCTCCCTTCGTACAAATATGATGACATCTTAGTTCCGTTCGATATTAGGGCATGATGGACTTTAACTTCAAGGATTATGACGCCTTATTGTACGAACATTGTCCATTTCTTGTAAACGGTGTGTTTCTTGCATAACAACCACCTTTTGTGCAACTGAACACATACCGGTAGATGATCTACCGTTTATATTTTGGGTTTTGTTTACTTCAACAAACTTTTTAAAAAATAGGTTGCCAGGCAACGAAACATACGCCCACGCAGCAGCTATATCGTCCGGGCAGTCAACAAGAGTTGTCGCATATTAAGGAATTATCAGAAAATCATTAGAATTTGTTTTGGTTTTATAATCAAACATTTTTTTAAATCAGGTAATAATTGTGACCTCCAGAGGGACCCCAAGCTAATAAAGGCGATTTTTCGTACAATCAGGGGCCATAATTCAGGAAGTTACGATCCAATATGCAATGGAACCAAAATCTTTAGTTTATAAACATGTATTTCAAGTTTCATGAAAATTGAATTAAAAGGGTCCACAACCTTGATATAACGTACTTTCACACTATTCGCGTACAAACGGCGGCCATTTTGTCTGTCAGTTTGGGTCCGATTTTCACGAAATTCAACCTCATTCTTCATTACCATATAACGGTGATATAATCAAACGGTTTTCAAAATCGGATAATAATTTTGACCTCCAGAGGGACCACAAGCTAAAAGGGAGATTTTTCGGACAATCAGGGGCCCTAATTCAATAAGTTACGATTCAATGGGTGCAAATATTGACATGAACCAAGATCTTTGGATTATAAACATACATGTCAAGTTTCATCAAAATCATATTAAAATTGTGACCTCAACCTTGGGTCCACAACCTTGATATAACATTTTCACACTATTCGCGTACAAACAGCGGCCATTTTGTCCGTCAGTTTGGGTCCGATTTTCATGAAATTCGAACTCAACATTCATTGCAGTGTAACCGTGATATAATCAAACGTTTTTTTTTAAATCGGGTAATAATTTTGACTTCCAGAGGGACCACAAGCTAATAAAGGCAATTTTTCGTACAACCAGGGGACATAATTCAGGAAGTTACTATGCGATATGCGCAAATATCGAAAGAAACCAAGATCTGTGGGTTATAAACACATATGTCAAGTTTCATCAAAATCGAATTAAAATTGTGACCTCTATTGGGTCCACAACCTTGATAAAACATATTTTCACACTATTCGCGTACAAACGGCGGCCATTTTGTCCGTCAATTTTGGTCAGATTTTCACGAAATTTGAACTCAACCTTCATTACCATGTAACGGTGATATAATCAAACGTTTTTTTTTTAAATCGGATAATAATATTGACCTCCAGAGCGACCACAAGCTAAAAAGGGCGATTTTTCGGACAATCAGGGGCCATAATTCAGGAAGTTACGACCCGACGGGCGCAAATATCGAAAGGAACCAAGATCTTTGGGTTATAAATATGCATGTCAAGTTTCATCAAAATCGGTTCAAAATTGTGACCTCTACACTGTTCACAAGCTAAAAACTTGATTTTTCGTACAATCAGAGGCCATAACCCATGAAGTTACAGTCCGATACATGCCAATATCAAAAGGAACTGAGATCTTAGGGTGATAAACCTATGTTTTAAGTTTCATTGAAATCGGATAAAAATTGTGACCTGTAGACTGTTCACAAACAATTGTGAACGGACGGACGCCCGGACGGACGGACGAACAGGGGCGACGACAATATACGTCCACATGAAAATGTGGGCGTATAAAAACAGGCCAAACTTACAACGACGGTTGTGGACCAGATCGCCAACCACGCATGGCCACGTTACTGTCGTGTCTGTGAGTAAACCTCTGTACTGGACTTGGATAAACCATACCTGATATACATTAAAGGAGCTAAATCGCTAACATTTGGGACCTAGAAATTGACTCAAGTGGGTCGCAACGCATATAATACTGTAATATGAATGTATATAAACTGATTTGCATTCAACTGTTTCCGTTTTTACTCTAATTTCATTCAAATCAGTTATGTTCGGCAAAATAAACCAGAAGTGTCAACGGAAGGCATTTTTTTTTTTAGCGTCTAGTTATTCCAGTCTACATGCGCCGTTTGATTTGGTACAATGTTTTTAGCCTCGTTCCTCAAGTCTCTTGTTAGAACTGGGGCTGAAGCGCATTATGGTACACGATTCGTGTACCAATGGTAAAATATTTCTTTTGTCTTAAATATTGGATATCAGAAGCCCACCTTTTCCCGGTAGGATCACATCATCAATTTTGATTTAAATTGACAAATAATTCGTGTTTTCTATGTTGAAGATTTTGGATGATATTGAGTTAAAGACTTAGCTCCTTTAACTGATTTTATTTACTATATACAAACTGGGATAACCTCTTTAATTTATCTTTTTCTAGATGCGTTGATTTATTCTGTTTCAGCGGTTAATACGGCTTTAAAATCATTGGATTTAAGTTGGAATCATCTAAGATTAAAAGGAGCAGCTGCTATTTCACATGGTCTTATGGTAAGGCATGAATTTTTAAAATAGATCCTAGATTGGCGTTACTAAAATACTTATTCTATCTTACTATATGCAGGATATCGATTTTGCCCGTGGCCCAAATGTGTGATAAATGACAATGGATAATCTAATATAATTTTGTGACCAATATATCTTTTGGAAAATGGTGTTTAGCCTTTGCGCCTTTGGGGCTGATGATTAAAGTGAAATTCAATAAAGATTGTAGATTGTAGACAATCCTAAACTCTTTTCTCTGATAATGTACACGTGGTTGAGGGGATGAGTATTGCCCGACTGAGCTCATATCTAATTCCAAATCCCAGCGTTTATTTTACGTGCTATCCAATTCAAACACGGAGACTCGGGGTGGCCGAGAAAATTCGCTGGTATTTTCCATTGTGGTTTCACCTTGTCAGTGATGCAACAGTGTCTAGTCGTTCAGATGGTACGCGAAATCGAGGTCTCAGTTACATTTTGCCGTTCCCGTAAGCAAACCATCGTCAATAGCCCGATTTGTGCAGACCTTATAAACCCCATTTTATTTCAACCGTTAAACGATCTATTTCTTGTTGTGTTGAACAATCTGCAACGACAGCTATTGCTGAACAAATCAAACATGTGCGAAAAGCGAATGTGTTTTATTCATTACTATCAGTCAAAGCATTGTAGTAAGTAAATTACGTTGTAAATTTACTGTAGAATTTGTTTTTGTATTCGCTAACAAGACACGGTAAACACGTATAGCGTGTTCTAGAGTAATTACCTATTATTATAATTAGTTAAATCAATGTATTTATTTGTGTATATATAATTGACATGGATATACCTAATGAATATTTATTTATACAGTATCAGGTTTCCGTTTCGTGATAAGTACATGCATTATTATAAGGGTGGGGGCGGGGTAGATGGCCGAATGGTAAGCGTGCTTGCGCAATATCATACGGCCTGTCATTGAGTCAACTGGTGTGATTTCAAATCCCCGGTTGTACGTGGCAAGGATTAGGGTCACCTGTCAAAACTCGTGGGTTTTATCCGGGTAGTCCGGTTCCCCCCCCCCCCACTGCTAAAGACGCCTACGCGCAAGCGAATTATTGAAATAAAATTAAACCATATGTTAGTACCGAAATGACCTAAATTGATTCGAGTGGACGTTAAACCCCGTTTCTCTCTCTTTATTATTATAAAAGTTAAGATTAAGTATGAACCTAAAACATCTAAAAGCTTTGAGTATTTCACTATAAGAGTCCATACATACTAATCAGCAGTACATATTTGCTTGACGCCACTATCCATGAAAAGAATGACATCGCGAGGGTGTCAGGGGAATAGAGGGGCGTGGGGAGTTTAGCCGGGGTAACTGTCCTGGGGCCAGGACACTAAAATGAATTTGGTTTTAACGTCCATACAGACTCATCTTGTCGCTGCGAAAGACATGACATAGAGCAGGACGTGTAAGTGGCAGGGGAGATTCAGCCGGGAGAATTGCACTAAAATGAAAATTCGGTTTAACGTCCTACTTTTCTGATCCACTGTGCCCTGGTGAAATTTGTTCGGTGAGCTCCCGTGACAACTTACATTAAAAATTGATCTAATAAAATCGATAGCTTATAAAATACCAAATTGATTCTAACAATAACAGTTTGTGAGATAGTTAAAAAGATACCGAATTGATTCAAACAATAACATTTTGTTTGATAGTAAAAAAGATAGGTTGTGTGATTTTATAGCCATGTCGAACTGCATGATAACTCTAGATGGTTGTTGATAGCTTATAAATAGTATAAATGAAATGGGGTTTTACTTCCTATAGTATACATGTATTTTAAAGATACCATGGAGAAAGGTGTGTGGTTTGTAATAGGTTTCATTCGTCAGTCAATTTGTGTCAATCGTGGTTTTAATCCCAATAAATTGTAACAGGATGCATTGATGATTGTCCAACTTCTTCGCAGAATTAGAATTAAAACAACTAACAACTCGTTGCGGAAGAGAGAGAGGGAGAGAGAGAGAGAGACTACTCCTTGTCACGTACAACAGGGGAATGCCAGTGAACTCAATGACAGACCCAATAATACAGCGCGCAGACGCTAACCATTCGGTCATCTACTTCCCACGTTGCAAAAGCCAGCGCACAGTAGCCTATCTAGGACATGGGGGGGGGGGGCAGTCCGTTGCACTTTATGACGGCGGCATTTTTGCCTACTTCATGGAAACAAAATGTTTTATGTTGAGAAGTGGAATTGGGTTTTCTATTAAATAGATTTTTGATAGTTTGGGAAAACTTAAGTACCACACAATCGCTAGCTACATGATACTATTCAGTCTACGAATAACGCTAATTTCTGACGACAGCTTTTTTTTAAGCAAAAAAAAATATATAAATCCTTCTAAATGGATAATTCGAGCATGAACGAATGAACGTGATCTTCAGCGATTACTCCATTTAACCCCAAGCCCTACTTTAACAAAATAGATGCAAAAAGTTCAATTGACCCATTGCACACCACATTACAAATGTCAGCAAATAAATGAAATATCGATCAAATAGCTAACACGCGATTGATGGAATAGCAATCACGCAATGGAAGGTCAAGTTCAGCATTTTTATCGTCTGAAGAAAAACATAAATAGCTGACATTTTCAATTTATTAAACTTTACAAGTAAAATACGTTGTTGCTTGTATCAATTGGCCTGGTTTTAGTGGTTGGATCAAACTTTTATAGTTCATAACAGAAACAAATTAACTATAGTTTACGGGAAGAGAGGTTGACGTTTTGTGTTTTGTAAATTGTACAAGTAAAAAAAAATCAGTTCTGTTTTCCATCAAGTGATCCAGGGTTATAAGATCAAACTTTTATAATTCACAAGAGATCTTGGCAGGTTTGAATTAGAAGATTCACCTGCTGCTATTCAATAACTGAAATGAAAAGGGGTTTAACGTCCTACGATTTTGCGCCGACTCGGCCAATGTAGACGGGCATGCGTCATGCAGTGTGCTAAAATGGAAATTTGTCTAGAAAACAAACAGCAGCGCAACGACCTACTACTTTCTTTCGAATTCCAACTTTCAAAGGGTTTTGTTACTTTTGAACGTGCTTGTTTTGAGCCCCCTTGTTCCAACAACTAGCATTATTTGATTTGTTTAGACTGTAAATACTATAAAAGATTATTATAAAACAGATAACCCATATCACCATTTCTGTCCTTTCGCTTGTCACCATTTTTTTTTGGGGGGGGGGGGCTTCTTGGCGTACAGTCGAAAATGAGTTTGTATTTACATTTTCTGCCAGGCTTTGGTGAATATTCATGATTTTAAGCTGGAAAGTTATGAGGGTGGCTACCTTGAAATATAGGGCGGATAATAATTACGTCTAGCCCCGGATACATACGCCTGATTTGGGAGGAAGGGAAGGGAAGGACAATATGTGCCGTGCTTGAGTATACTTACTCTTCTTTGTTTTCCCAATAAATAATTTTCATTCTGCGGAATTTATATTCATTGTATGAATATAGAAACAGAAAGAAGATGAAGCTTCCGGTTTTCGTGCAATATTCAAGAATCGTCGCCATGTTTAAATATTGTTATTGACATGTGTCAGCTCAATACACTTAAACCTTTTCATCTGCCAATATTGTTTTTAAATTTTCGAGACGCCCGAGTAGATCTTGAAACCCAGGATATATGTTGTGATTAGCAGATGAAAGTTATGAAACACACAAAATATTTTTGCAGTTTAACTGCAACATCATCTAAATACACTTTCTTTGTTACAGACTAATAGAAGTTTGACTCGATTACTACTTTCTTGGAATGGTTTCGCACTGGAGGGTTCAATAGAGATGGGGCGAGCCCTGGCTAAAAATAACACG
Source organism: Patella caerulea (assembly GCA_036850965.1). Lineage (NCBI taxonomy): Eukaryota > Metazoa > Mollusca > Gastropoda > Patellidae > Patella > Patella caerulea. The sequence continues at coordinate 25,452,363 of JAZGQO010000011.1, forward strand.
TTAATCGAGTTGGACCTGACATCCAACAGAATAAATGTCCCAGCCTTTAGAAAGATTATGCAAGGATTGATGAAAAATAAAACATTACGCATATTAAAGGTAAACAGCCGATATGTTTATAATTTTATGAGGATCCATTTTATGTCTATCATTATTCCACATACATTTAATAGGAATTTCGTCGTCACACTGTCCGGCGGTTATATTTTTTGATGGATTAATTTAAATTTGATGTACAGCACCATATTCATGAGCGGACGACCTTTATTCATTACAGAGGCTTCAATTTTCGACAGATTTTTGTAACATTTTGTGTGAAGCATTGTGGTCATTACAGGTAAAACCCTTGCTATTAAAGGGACAATAACATTCGTGCTGGCTTGGTAGCTCCAGAAAATAAATAATACCCTTATTCTAAGTACTAGATGTTTGAGTGTCCTACCTGTTGTGTAAATTATCCATTACAACCTATTTTACTTGTCCAGAGGGTTCGAAAATATTTTAAAATCCAAGTCACAATTGAAAAGGTTTACGTTAGACTTTTCAAATCAATTGGTTGAATTTTTCCAATTTTTTTTAAAAATAGCTGTGTTAAGATGAAATTTATATCATCATTTAATTGGAATATTCTAAAATAATACGATTTGTTGACCAGAATGAAGATTGGGACATATTATTCAGTTACAACAAGAGTGTTATTGGGGCTTTAATGTTTATTATATTACAGATTGGTACTAATCCTTTATCATCAGATGGAGCCACATCTGTCACCAGATCATTATTAGATAAAAACAATTCAGCTTTAGCAGAGTTAGATTTATCAGTAAGTACTCTAGGCCTAATCATTCCTTATCGAAGTTGTGAAGCAACCTTACAGGCCGTGTCGTCCATAATAACACTGTCTAATGTTTAGTTTATAAATATATGATTTTAATTAAAACGAAACGAAATAAAGATATAATTTAATTAAGACGGATCTGAATGAAGATATAATTTTATTGGTGACGGCTTGAAATAAATATATGATTTAAATTAAAATGAAAGGAAATAAAGTTATAATTTTGGGTTGAATAAGCTCATATATTTTGACAAATAAGTAACCAGCTATCACTCATGGAATAATAATGATATACTCGTCGGCTGTATTTTCCATGAGTCAGCTAATATGTCAGTAATGACAGACCAGTTAATTTGTAGGTTGATTAATATCTACAGGCTGATCTATATTAATATCTATAGAATTACATTAGTCTAATATTGTAACACCTATAATTTCATTACTGTATTATTCTGGGAATGTAGGAGTCTGTTATGTCGCGTGGATGTATTTGCTGGCGGATAAAAAGAGAAAATGGTTTGAAATGAGATGTGTTTGAATGTCACGCCAACATAATATTCGGCTATTTTGAGGCAAACTTTATTAAGTTAAAGGAACAAAATCGCTAATAATTGGGACTGAGAAATTAACAAAAGTGGGTCGCATCTACCGTGAACGTTGCAGTGATATCGGACTTCCTTGTGTTTCTTCGTGATCAAAATATATGAAACTACAGGTTAAACGGTTTCTACATCTTTAATATCAAACTGCTTGGAAGGCTTCTATGTTTCACGTTCTGAATAAAGCATAGATGATAGCTGCTAGGATATCAGGGTGAGCTCTGATCAATTCCGCTCAACACCCTCTTTTATAACCTCCTAATTTCTACACGTGATGGACTGACCTTGGCCTTAATTTCCTTCCCAAATGTGGAATAACCCCCCCCCCCCATTCTCCAAAGGCAAGATGAACAATCACGTTATCTTTTTTGGTCTACCAATTATCATAAACATATAGAATTTGATGGATATTTTGACAATGGTTAAGATTTTGACAAAATATCACTCTTTTTATATGTATATTATGAACATGCCGTCCGCTTTTATTTGTGGGATTTCACTCAATAGAAAGAGTGCATCAACATGATCTTAAAGAACAAAATCTTACAATGTATACTAACTGATTTACATGTTACAAATTGCACGGGAAATCATTATGGTACACGATTTGTGTACCAATGGTAAAATGTTTATTTTGTATCAAATATTGGATATCAGAAGCCCATCGTTTTCCGGTAAGATCACAACATCAATGTTGATTTATATTGACAAATAATTCGTGTTGTCAATGTCGAGGACTTTGAATGATATTAAGTTAAAGACTTAGCTACTGCAAGTAATCATTTCGAAAAACTAATGGAAGCAAGTCGTTGCTAAAACATACACATCGAAATATACTTATGATTCTATTTCCGTACGCCTCTCTGCTAACGTGTTTTTTAAAGGATGGGCGTTACCCCCGCCCGCGATACACTGTGCACACACTAAAGGCGGTACTTTTGGCGATACGTGTGTAACACGTGCGGGGGTTGCCATCTTTGTTTTTTTAAGGAAAGGGCCTATTGAGGATTCTTCTTTAAGAGTACCAAAACCATGCAAGCTATGAGAATTTACAGATTGGATTTGGGAATACGATCAAATTTTAAATGACTGGCAAGCTAAACATATTACTAGTAGGCATATGTTGAGCATTCTGACAACTCAGTGTTTTTTTACTTTCCAGGAAGTGGCGGTTGATAGCAGTTTTCTAGAATTAGTAGAACGGGTTAAGAAAACCAGAAAAATTGTAGTGAAATATGGAGTTGAGATACGAACAGATGATTTAACGAGAATAGACAGGCCTATTGTTATAGATATGGACGACCCCACCACTGTTTTATTCGAGTACATGAGACAGAAGAATCTACGTTTAATAGACCTGTTACACAGCCTCGATAAAGACAACAGTGAAACGCTTTCCAGGGAGGAATTAAGAAAAGGGCTGCTGGTAAGTTTTGAAAGAGAGAGAGAAAGAGGGGGAGAGGTAGAGCCACCACTCGACATAAACGATGTAATATCTGTACTAAAATAACGGTACAATTTTATTTCAATAATTCGCTTGCCGTAGGGTCCGTAGCATGGGGAGGTTTTCGGAGGTTCCAGAAATAAAAAATCATCAAGGTTTGGCAGGGCACCCAACCCTTTGTCACGTGCAGACTTAGATCGAAGCGCTTGACTAATCGCAAATCGCATCTTTTCTCTGGATTTGATGTGTTATTCCCTTTTTCCAGATACAAAAAAATATCTCTCGATTCATTTCTAACAGTCTCTTTGAAATGGTGTTTAGCCATATATCAAATTTCTAAAAGCATAAAAACATGACCTTGGCGTTAAAAGAAAGTTCCATTTAGAAAACGTCGCGTGGGGTCATGACAACGTTTTCTGATATTCACAATAGTATCAATGAATAGCCGTTATTATTAATTCATTATAGCGACGCATGTTCCGATGATTGTCAATGGTAATTAGCACCTTAGAGTGATGTCCCTATGTTTTGTAGTACGTATAACTCGTATAACTCAAGTCTAAAGTCTCTGCCCTGACCAGTAATATGAATGTGAATTCCGGATCCCAGGAGACATTTTCTTAATTTGGGATGTATTAATTATTTTAACCGTTCAAATTGTTTATCACGGAATTCAACCATATTTTGTTTAAGTTTGGCTGGTGACAGTGTCCTTGTAACGAGTAAATACTGGTTTTAACTAGCGAGAACCACATACGTCCTGTGTCGTTAAGTCGCCAATATCGCCAATATACATGTAGTTTTGGTCAGGCAGAATCCCCTAGTCTTCAACGTGCGGAGGATCTGTGACCATTGTCAATATATTTGGCGAAAACGAAAAGTTCGATAGCTTATTCAGTATCTTTGGCCATGTCAAGTAAGAGTTGTGCCCCTTTCCATGCTCTAATTATTACATTAATATAAACAAACATGAATCATGAGGACGAATTATGATTAATTAAAACCATAAATATGGCCATTTACACAACTTTCAATCTTTGATCCAGAAACCAAAAAAACCTTTGCATATAGTTTCTTATTGATGTATTTGATACACTAAAACAACAAAACTTTTATAAGGGGCCATATTTCAGTTTAAATGAGAGATAGAGAGAGAGAGAGAGAGGGGGGGAGAGATGGGGCTCCACTCGACACAAACTAGGTCATTTCGGGACTAACAATTGGTTTTGATTTTATTTCAATAATTCGCTTGCGCGTAGGGGTCTTTGGAGGAAACCGGAGTGCCCTGAGGAAACCCACGAGGTTGAGAAGGCGCCCCTATCTCCATGCCACATACGCTCACGCCTGGGATCGAAACCACAGCCGCAAGCCAGAGGTAACAGGCCAGCTAGAGGTCGAAGCGCGGACTCTCTAGACCACTAGGCCATCTCAACCTCCCAGTTTAAATGAGACAATTATGAGTAAATGCTCAACTTAAGTCTGAGAGTACGTTTTGAACTGGGGACCGGATAATCTAATCAATGACCTATATTATTCTCAAATCCCGACAGCGCATCCAGATTAATATTCGTAGAATATTGTTCTGGATGATAGAAACTATCGCCAATACTGGTCAGCAATAACGCTGTTGCCAAAAGCGCAGTTACGATTCCAACCAACCAGTTTTATCAGTTTTTACTTTAACCCATCTCAGGTTCATTTGTAGTTGGATACACAAACCAGTAGTTTTTACTGGTTTCCGATTTCCGTGTAAATAGTATCGGCTAAACTCCATCATCTGGAACTACAAGAATGTGTTTCACATGATGGGCTTGGTTTTTACATGTTACTATGCTCCCTCAGTAGGCCTGCTGTCTTGAGAATGTCTCCCTTTTACTTTTGTAAAGTAGGCATTATTTTTTAAGGCAATTCTTTGTTGCAACAAAAGTTTCCTGATGTAAATGCTAAAATGAATCTAGCGTCGATTTTGAATATCACGGCGTGTACGTCCCCCCCCCTCAATTGTCACAGAGCTCATTTTCCATTCAAGATTCAGGAGCCTGTTAGTTATTACTATCTAGTGACTAATTATAAATAATTAATTAGATTGATATTGACATTTGTTCACGACTCAAGAATAAAATCTGTTTTTTTCACTAAGATCGAGTCTAATATTATTCTTTCCATATTGCGTATAGATACAGGCTTATACGTGATTAATCTTGACAAATCTAACCGATCGACCGATTCTAAAATGTGTTTTCAAAATTGATTAGTAGCCCGTTTTCATTTGCCCATTAACATAAACTATATATAAATAATATTTTTTCGATATCTTTCATCCTTCACCTTTCTACTTTCTACTCGCATTACTCTTTATTGTTATTGAATCAAAATGTCGGATTTCCTGCCCTTGTCATTAATGCACGACGTAGCGCCTGACAAGAACACGTGTCTAGAATCGTTCGAATGTTATGAAAAACCGAGGTCCCGAGTACATTAATAGCATGCACGTAAAGGGATCCCTTGGCAGTTGGAATTCGATGTAAGAGTAGGCCGTAGCACCGCCGCCCGGGCGAAATTTACCTCATTGCACATTGTATGGCGTATGCCCGTCTTCTTTAACCCAGGTTAGGACGTTGAATCCTGTTTCATTTCTGATTTCCTACTCAAAAATAACATTAATTAGCAATGAAATCTTATTTGTGATGGATTGTCTTAATGGATAATATCATTTCCTTTTCTAATTAATGAAATTGTACATTAATAACTAATTATAGATTTCCTAAAGAAGCTTATTAATTAACTGCCTTCTATTTCAGTCAGTACAGATTCCACTTAGTACCCGTTCCATGGATCTAATGATGAATCGTCTTGATTTAAATAAAGATGGTCATATCGACTTCGAGTTAGTAGCATTTATTTTTTCTTTCTTTCTCTTTTATCTTGCTCTTTCATCTGTGATGAAATTAATCATTAATCTAAAGAGAGTAGTAAGTAGCTTTCTCTTCTACGTAAGGTAGCCATTTTCCTTTTAGATATAAACGCGTGTGGTAGAAATAACAGCCATACTTTATGCCTTATCACGGCTAATAAGGAAGGCTTAGCTCTGATATTAGAGAGGTTTCGCAACTAAACAGTTACACTTACATTTACATTTAGATAAGCGAAAGTGTAACTGTACACGATGACGTTTCGCTAAATTCACAGTTACATTTACACTTAGTAATAGTAGGTGGTGACCAAACTTGGTCCACGATCTTGAAAGACATACATTCATCACGGATAGGTTGTTGAAGATGAGATTAGTAAAGTACACACATGTTTTGTCTAGGCCACTTCTTATTTTGGCAACCTGAATGAGAAGGTCTTCTCTGTTGATTTAGTTTATGAAATCCACAATTCAGAGAAAAATTATGGACTGGACCATAGACATGAAACAAGGTTTAGCTAAGTGTTGGGAACTTACAGTTATCGAGGCTGCTATCCGTCGAACACACTTTTATGACGTGCGCTTCACGTCATGCGTCACAAAAACTGATGACGTTTAACCGTCTAAATGTAAATGTAAATGTAACGTTGCGAAACCTCTCTAATACTGTCTTGTTGAAGCCTAGCGTCATAATAACGTTTTGCCCCACACGGGCAACGCAACTAGATACCCCTTTTCGACTTGCCAATAAACCAAACGGATTATAATGCCCCACCCCACCATTTGTGACCCCAGTCATTTATTTTGTTGTTCACTGGTTTCCATAGGTTTAGGTTTTGTTTTCTAAGTAGACAATATATCTTCGTTCAATGTTATATGAATTGCCACTAAAGTCGATTATGTACGATCCCCAGATATCCAATGTCGGTTTTGCAGTGACTAGGGACAGTGCTATAGGGGGGGGGGGGGATTCCGAGGATCTTTCTATGACCAGAGACATCGTGATGAAATTGGTTTAATTGGTATGATATGGATGGCTAAACATATAACCATGTCACTTTAACAATTTCAGAGAATTAACAGTTGGGTTAAGGGATTATATCCGTCGAACAACAAAATGGCGGCAACAACGTGGGCTCACAGCTGAACCTATTATTGGTCGTCTGGAAAACCTAAGGGAGAGAATTCGATTAAGACGTGATGCTAGTAGAGCAACCAGAATTGCCAGTACCGAGTTGTAATCAGACCCATGCCATCCAGTTAAAGGTCCTCTTTAATATAGACGAATACTTATAGCTATACTGAACAATAAGCTGAAGAGATTGATTTAAACTACAAAATACCCAAGTGGCTCACAATTCAAACGTCAATAACCTTAATAATGAATAACCCTAGTGACTCGCAATTCAAACTGAAAACAATTATAGTGTACCTATATATTGGGGTTGTCTTTTTCTGTATATAATATTGTGATATATAAGAGATATTTAAAAACGGATATATAATTTATTCATATTTTTTCAGTATACTGTTGTTGTTTATCGTTACCATTTTACAGACACAAAAATATATTGTTGACACATAAAATAAAATATTGCTGAAATAAGTGAAAACTGTTCGATATTAATTCTTATTTTTCAACACGTTATAACCGGAAGTGCGTCTTGTTTAAAGCCACTAGTCGTCATTTGACGGGTTTTGATAAAACCCCGATGTTGAATCTTTAAAGAAATGTAAGTCCAAAAAAATGGTACAGTTCTGTTCACAAAGAAAAATTGAATTGGCACAGAATAAAGTAATTTCGCTGAAATTTTCAGTACATTCATTTTTTTACTATCTATTTATAGCTATTGTGGTAAGAAGAGCTTTTTTAAAATCTAAATCTTACATAATGCATCTTTAATATTACCGTGCAGTTGGTCACTGAACTGGATCATTAATCAAAAAAATGAAGATACGATGACCAAACCTGTGCACAGAATGCCACGCATAATACAATAATTGTACATTTTTGGTGCTATTCCAGGGGCGGATCCAGGAATTTTTGCAGGAGGGGGTTTGCCAGGTTTCTGTTACGGAAATCTGCCATCATCGTCTCTAAATTACATAGGCATACATACAAATTGAGCTTTTTAAACAGAGAAATAATTTTTATACTGATGGAGGATCACTTTGTGATGTAATTTCATTGATGCAAGGCATTATATTTTTTTATGTAGCTGAGCAGGGTCCGATTGGACCCCCCCCCCTCCCCCTCTGGATCCGCGCCTGTATTCGGATACTCAAATAAGACATATTTTTCATTTAGTTTCCAAAATGGCCGACTATCAGGTCTCAGACTAGTAATACTTCCCATAATGACTTCGATGTTGAAATTGTGCAACTGTTCCGTAGATCTTTTCTTTATAGTCATGACGAGCCCTACACGATTACAGACATCTGATCAAAATATTGAAAGTCCGTGGCCGTTTCGATTTTTTTCTAACCAGGCCAAAGGAATCTATCAACTGTGGCATCATTTACATAGGTGGTTTCCCTAATTCATATTTATTTACTGCCTTATGCTTTCAAAAAATAATCGTAAATAGTCCTATAACATCCTGCAAATATAAATTCTTCTATTCTAGAGGGGATGCAGAAAAAGAACGAAATGCTATAAGTAGAAAGAATAGCATATAATTACTAGTCTTAATCTACCATGAATAAGGACATAGTTATTGGTTTATCCCACGCAACCTTTACAATTACATCCTTGCCACACTTTACACGTGTAACACAGAGTTTTACTAAACACTCCACAATTAGCAGCACAGCATCGATGGAAACCTGAAATTTAATAGCATATATATAGCGGAATTGAAACCCGAAGCTTAAAACCATAACTGTAATGGAATAGCAACCTGGAAGTTAATACTATCAACATAACGGAATGGACACGCGACGTTTAAAGATACCTTGTTTAATATCTGTTTACTCACGAAGGCCATGCCATAACTATAATAACTGTAAGAAAACTACCCCATGCCATAAGAATCTATTTTAAGCAACGTTTTTGTCACATGGCTCGATTGAGGGAGAATCCCATTTTTATCTCCCATTCTTCCTCACTCGCTTTAAGTTAGTGTTACCATGTTTGTCCTGTGGTATTTTTCAGGGATCCAGCATGACATACTTTTATTGGAATTAAATGCCGTATACATACTATCGTGGGAATGCATCTTTAACATTATAAATATAATGAAATGGACACTCGGCAATATAAATATACCGGAATGAACACTTGAAATTTAATACCATAAATATAAAACAACAGAAATTTGTTTGAACCAGCTATAAGAATAGTTGATAGAATTTTGACGTATTGTAGAATCGTATAAGGTACACTTAATTATTACGGTACAATGTTGAAATGAAATCAAATGAAATGAAATGGGGTTTAACGTCCTACTGTTCTCCTCCGATTGGACTAACAAAGACAGGCATGCTCGCATAGTGTGGTATAAGGGCAATTTAGTCCGGACAGCAATACGGCCTACTCTTTTAATTGCACATCAATGAGTACACGGGACTTCGGTATTTCTTTTTGTTCCATCTGAACGATTAGACAGTTGTCCTTAACAGACCCTCCGTTCTGAACCACTAACAAGCGAAAACCATGCCGGAAAATTTCGATGAACACCCCAGACTAGCGAACTGTCGTCTTACTGTGCCATAGGCAGGTTTAGCTCTTGTATAATGTATGTTTAATGTATATGATAATGTTTAAGAGAAAATATTAATTAAAGAATTATAAAGTAGATTACTTACCAACGCTGCCCGGTATGCACCTACAGTTGACACAATCACAACCTTTAGTATTAGATGGATCACATTTAAACGATCCACATCTTCCTTTACAGTTGCATCTACTAAAATCTACACAAAAGAGTATATTGTGACAAAGTAATCTATACATTAAATTGAACCGTATATATACCTGTACATAAAACTCTGCTACATTTGATATTATATTATACGTGACGTTTTCAACACTACACAGCTTCTTCTAAGGCACGGTCTTATTAAATCATCTAATGTATTCAATAATAAATATGTTCTTTACGGGCTACACACGAATGACCTCTGCTCGTTTTGATAAAAGGCACGATCTCATTAAACATATTATTTATTCAAAGGAAATATACAGTGCGGTTAAAGATACTATAATCTCATAGATAACCAATACCAAATATGATGATCGCTCTTGTACCATTTTTCCTAATTATCGTATGCTTTATAAGCCGGAGTTTACCGTCAGTAACTAAAGCCAGGTTGACACTTTCACGACTTTTGGCCACGATTTTGTCGTGCCCATCAGTGTCCACATTGACACAAACTGGCACGACGAGTTCACGCATAGTTTGCGCATGGTTTACCCATACTCCCCGCATTGGCAAGAAGAGTTTGCGCAAATCGGGCGGTGTCGTGCCGATTCGAGTCGTGCCAATGCGTGCCACAGAATCGTACAAGTGTCGGCCTTGCTTAAGACTTGGAATAGAGCTCCCCTCGGAGTGTGTTTATTTCATATGGTGGCTGATAGCGGCCATGTTAAATCTCGCCCTTTTCATAACGCGACAGCACGACATCACGAGAGTATTGACGCAATCATAGGACACTTTATTCTGTCGTTATCATTGTGTTATTTTTATCGGAACGTCGAGATGTCGACTTATTGTCCTAGTCTCTTTCTACCAGTCACAAAAATACAGCTGTACTCATTATGGATCCACTTATTACATCATATATAAGCAGCAGATTATATGAATATAAAAGAGAGGAATCGGAAAACGTTGATTAATTATTTGTTTTCTCAAAATAAAGTAACATTTTGTGCCTACAAGTGAATTATATTTGGTAATACATGTATATTAAATATAAACCAATCTAAAAGTACAATAGCAGGACCAACGTGAGTTAGCTAAGTTAATTCCTTGATTTCATAAGACTTTTGTTTTATTACAGGGTGAGAAAGGGTTTGTAGGAAAAATCAAATCGGACCACATTCTTTACAATCATGCTTTAGTACAGTACGTCACCCCAATAGTTGCAGGAGTTTATGAGATGGAGAAAGCGATTCGCAGCCGTTATGGACCTTATCGCATAGGCCTACATCAGTTTGACGTCACTAATGGGATTGGGGCCTAGATGAGTAAAATAGGCCCAGTAATATCTTCAACTATGAACACACTGTAACCCCCCCCCCCTCCCCTGTCTCTTATCTTGTTTTACAAATAAATTCAGAATCAGTAAAATGGTATCAATGATGTTTGATACCACTGGAAAATAATATGTCAAAAATTAATTAAACAACATGAGAAATATTACTTATTGAATCCGTATCAGTAATGACGTACATCTATTCAATATGTTCCTTCCAATGATGATTAAAAATAAGCCCAGTATTGCCTTCAACAATATGCACACTATGAAAGCCTCTTACGCCCCCTTCCCCTCCGTCTCTTATTTTGTTTTACAAATAAATGATGTTTGATACGACTCGAAAATAATATGTATAAAATTAATTAAACAACATAGGGTGGCACTGAGAAATAATACATATTGAATCCGTATCAGTGATAATGTAAATTTTCTCAATATTATGTTCTTTCCAATGGGTCATTTTACTTGAAACAAGGGAAGCAGTGGATCGAAGAAAAAGGATTTTAAAAAAACCCAACAGGTTTCAATATGACAGTTGTGCTTCGGTCATGCATTTACATCCGAGAGTGTCATCCTTTCTTGAACAAATTCCGTCTAGATTCGCGGCCTGTAGGTAGAATGATGACAGATCAAGTGTAAAAAACAAAAACAAAAAACCCAGACCTATAAAAATATATTTTTTAAAACTCTTTTAATTTTGAATTGTTTGCACATGTGCTAAGTGTTTTAGCGAATATTTATATTAGGGTCTTGTAGAAAGAGACTATAGAGCATGCCAGTTTGAAACTTCCGAGACGATGATACGACAAGTCGACAGTTTGACGTTTTGTCGTGCCGTCGTATCATCGACTTCTAGTGGCGATAAGTCGATGATATGACAGCACAACACAATAAGGTCGATGATACGACACAATCAGACGATCTTACGACAGTTTGTTCTGTCGTAAGATCGCCGATTTTATCGTAAGATCGTGTGGTTTTGTCGTGCCGTCGTTAGCGTATCATCCGACTTCTGGTGGCGATAAAAACTGAACATGCGCTGTAGTTTTTATCTACAAGACCCTTCTATAAATATTCGGTAAAACACTTAGCACATGTGAAAACAATATTTCAAAATTAAAAGAGTTTAAAAAATAATTTTTAAAGGTCGGGGGTGGGGTGGGGGTTACTTTACATTTGATCTGTCATGTACAGGCCGCGAATCTAGATGGAATTTGTTCAAATTTGGCACAGATGAAACTCTCGGATGTAAATGCATGACCGACGCATTACTGTTATATTGAAACCTGTTTGTTTTAATTTGTTTTCCTTCGATTGACTGCCTCCCTTGTTTCAAGTTACACGATGATCCATTGGAAAGAACATAATATTGAGTAAATGTACGGTATCACTGATACGGATTCAACATGTAATATTTTTTATGTTGTTTAATCAATTTTTACATATTATTTTCCAGTGGTAGGCCTATCAAACATCATTGATGCCGTTTTAGTGATTCTGAACTTATTTGTAAAATAAAATGAGAGACGTGTGTGGGGGGGGGGCTTTTAGAGTGTGTTCATTGATGAAGATATTCTGGACCTATTTTTACTCATCTAGGCCTCAATCCCATTAGTGACGTCAAACGGATGTAGGCCTATATACGATAAGGTCAATAACGGCTGCGAATCGTTTTCTCCATCTCATAAACTCCTGCAACTATATGGGTGACGTGCTGCACTATAATAATGTGATTTTAAAGAATGAGGCCCGATTTGGTTTTTTCCTAAAATCCCCTTCCCACCCTGTAATAATACAAAAATTGTGAAGTCTTCTGAAATCCTTTCTAAACTATCGCTCCAGTTATCTATCAATATTGGTGGGTGTCGTACACGAGGCAACTAATGCTTACTTGTTCGATACTTCCCGGCACCACTTTTTATTCAAGGAATTAACTTAGCTAACTCAATTTTGTCCTGTTATTGTAATTTTAGATTTTTAAAATATAGTACAAAATATAATTCATTTGTGGACACAAAATCTTTCATTATTGTGAGAAAACGTTTTTCTATTATCTTATCTTTTTTATATTCATCGATTCTGCTATCTGATGTAGTGAGTACAGCTGTATTTTTATGATTTGTAGAAAGAGACTAGGGCAATAAGTCGGCATCTCGACTTTACGATAAAAATAACATGATGATCCCACAGAAAAAAAGTGTCGTATGATTGGTTCAATACTGTCGCGTTATGAAAGGGCGAGATTTAACATGGCCACTATCAGCCACCATAATTTCATGTTCTCAATAAAGGTCTATCAACTATGCTGATATTCTGGTATCTGTAGTGTTACAATATATCATTTTACCTAAGACTTTTAAAAATACACAGAATCCAGAGGCGTACATAACGATTTCGTTGGGGGGGGGGGGGTTAGCGTGTGAGTTTTCTAGAGTTGACATAACATCTGTACAATCAGACGCCCCAAGCCCCACACACCAGTGGTACTACAAACTGGGCAGTTCACTAAATCGTGAATATGATATTGCTGAGACAGTATAAGACAATTGAGGAGCAGCAGAATGATTTTATAAATAGAGTGAGCGGATAAGGGGTAGTCTTGGTGGGTGTCACGAGCTAACATAATAAAATAAATAATAAAGTGTAAAATGAGCAAACAGAAGCAAAGCCCAGAAACGAAGACATTCTATAGTAAGAATGGCTAAAACTCGACTCTAGCACAGACTGTTTTTGCAACTCCTCTGCAAGACAGTATAACATGAACTTGCAGAGGGCAAATCTACGAAACAAAGCACACGATAGATATTTAAAACATTTAAAACGGATTTTATGATAGAAAAACAGTTAGTCAGATCTCAGTGGTTTGAAAAAAGCGCATTATGTGTTGAGGCGATGTGGGATGTCATACGAAACCGGCATAGAAAGTCAACGATTCCATGTACATTCAGTCAAGGAAAAAACACACGACCGCATTCATGACAATACAATTCATGACAATGTCGGAATAGTCTAGGAAAAATTTGGCTCAGCCAGCGATATTAGTAAATATGATTGTACGAATATCAAAGTGAAAATGTTGTATACACATACCGTGTGTATTTATTACATACTATATGGAAAATCAAGCAAAATCAAATAAATGTAATTTGTCTCTTACGATTTGAAGATTTGGCTATTTATCACCATTCAGCCTAGCAGCTTCTGTATATGATATATACAGGCGGGAAAGACACCATTACCCTGTAATTTTCGAATAGCCTCGGCCATCATAACTAAAATCGTTAATATATACAGCATAGTCTCGATTATCCACGTTTTAAATTTAATAATCAATGGCCGTTAAGCCATCATCGAAGGGTAGCCTAGACGTCGAGAGTTTATTATGGTCTGGATAAGTTAATTTTATAGATAACATTTCAGGCCTAAAGAAAGACTTGTAATAAGCAGATTTTGCTCTTGCATAATGCATGTTTAACTAACTGTTAAATAGTTAATTTGAGTGCATTTTTTAACGTGTCTCAAACCGTAGAAAAAATTATATTTTCTGCAAAAAAAAAAAGAAAAAGGCTCACAAAGGCTTCAACAATTTACATACCTGCATAAACAGTTCCTATTACAATCAGACCTATAACAAACATCATGAAGAATACATCATGTCTGGCCATCTGACTTACTATAGCTGTCTACCTCTCTAACAAGCAATCTGTAATTTGATTAATAAATCTATAAATAATGTACATGTATATTGAGAAATTAATATTATAAATAACAACCATTCATCGTATGCAGTAGATGCAATGATCAATCAATTATCAGTTAGTATTTACCTATCATCATGACACAACCATCTATGAAATTATAGGACTTTATTGGTATTAGTTCAGATATCCTTTAATGCCTTTTTGTGCGAAACAAAATGCATATGGACTAGTAGGGCATGTTCATGTTAAGGAATTCCATATTGTTGAAATGTGTTATCATGCAGTGTACAATGCGCTACGTAAATACAGTAGTAATTCCGTTGAAAGTGACAATTTATAATCTACTATCTGTAATATATACCTGCCTAATATTGAAGTAATAATAATAATTCAATTCAATTGACAGTGCGCCTAAATTCAAACATTTATGGTGTCTAGCAGGGAATATTTTACTTTTTTACATTTGATTAGCAGTTTCCAGAAAAATTGTGTAAGAATGCTAATCAATTGTATAATTGAGTAGCAAAATTTACCAATTGATTAGCAGTTTTTTAGTATGTAATAGAATTCTTATTTCACATAATTAGGCCTATATGTGACAATAACAATACCCACATTATTTGTATTACCAAACGGTTGTTTATATTTATATATAAAATAAAAATAAAAGTATGTGACCACATGTTATTCTTTGTACGAAACCTGGACATTCTTTATTTACTTCATACTCTAGTCAGATCTTTTCTGCGTCATATTTCCTCACCCAATCTCTAACTGTTGCTAATTTTAATGTCGAATTTGAAGACAGAACATAATATCATGTGTTTGAATTTCGCGACGTACCCTCGATCATCCGGTAATTTTATCTTGTAGTGTTTTGAATGTCTGTCTTGACGAATGTGACTACCACAGATATAGAAAGAAAGTATGTAGTGTTGTCATTTCTGTCATCAAAACCTTTTACGTCTATAAATAGCAGACGTCAACATGTACTGCTCTCGTTCCACTGGACCGTTGCAGAGGCACGTAAAGAGTCTTGATGATATAGACAATAAAATTGCGAGATTTGAGATTTGTTTTGGTGTGTTTTACGATACTGAATGGTTTAAAAGTTAGAATTAATTTTCAAAACTTTGATTCGCGCTGAAGCAGGGTTTTATGCTAATAATGCTAATCAAGTATGAATTTGATTCGCAAAATCGGACGATTGAGTCTGAAATTGCGATACGAACCCGGTTAAAATATTCCCTGGTGTCTAGTCAAGCTTTAGTTCCCAATTCCAATATTTCGGTAGTATGCCCCTATCACCGTTTCCTGCAGAAACATAATTTTAAATGTAGTTTTTGATGGCTATAGTGTGATATGATATGTATAGGTGTGCATATTACTTCATCAAGTAGGCCTACTGACTTTAAGAATGACGTAACCTTCTCATCGTAGGATTGATTTTCAGTTTCGTAATTAAAGGGAGACAAACCCGTTCCACAGACGTACATGTAACAATCAATCAATCTACTATAACAGGATCTAAATAGTGTTATCCACACACACTCTCCATATTTTCTTGGTGTCAAATTAACAGCATACCATTAATATTACATATAAATCAACCAAAATATTAGAAATATTAGAAAAATTAGAAATACTAGAAGTATGGCATATTCTAGATAAAGATCGTACAAGTTCGTATACAGAGCTTCTAAAAAGAAGCCATCTTGGATTTTGATTAACAGCGCATTTCATTCTCGAAATATGCATAATTATAATAATATTACCCCCACCCCATATGTGGATTTAAGATACCTGAAATATAATCTAGTGTTTCTGTCCTAGTTATAAATTAAACCTATATTGATTTATCTTAGATATATCTTACCTGTATCATACCATATAACTGTCTCTATTTACTCTTGTTGATGCGCTCCATTTACCATGCGAAATTAAATATACACGGTTGCTTCACTACCATTGAGATAACTGGGAGGTTTCAAATTTCCCTTCGTCCGTTTATATAAAGGGACATAATACATAATACTAAAGTTTAGATATACCTAGATACTGTTAAAGACTCTAGGGGTCACAATACGGTCAAATGAAAATGTTGGGTTTTCTCATTAATACAATTCATTGAATAAATGAACAAATAAATATGTGATTGTATTTATTCGCGTGATGCAGAGGAATAATGCATGTGTTATTAAAAAAAATACTTACCTATAACACGAAACGTTCATGCATTTACTGCAACAAACTCAAAGATATTCTGTATTCACCAGTTTGTGACAAGTTTGTTACTAAACATTTATACGACATGTCATGGCTACCTTATAACCCATTATATAACATACTTTACCTGGTTAATATAGGTTATTTCACTAGAGGTTATGACCGGTGTTGATTTTAACTATTTTCAAGGACATAGCCAAGCTAAGTGCAAATATTACAACTCGGTTTTGGTGTATATAGACTTATGCCACAGCCAAACATGAAATTGTGTAGCTTATCAGTCATATCACATGTTATTGACGTATATTGAGTTGTATTATAAGGTATGCCATTGGGTCAAAGACGTGCTTTCGCTTCCTCAGTTGAACGTGACAAAGAGTTGGGTCGCCTGTCCAACCTCGTGGGTTTTCTGCAGGTCCTTCGGTTTCCCCCCACTGGTAAAGAACCCTACGTGCAAGAATGTTATTAAAATAAAATTGAACCCATGTTCGTCCCGAAATGACCTTGACCTAGTTTGTGTCGAGCGGGGAATAAACCCATCTCTCTCTCTCTCTCTCTCCCCTCTCTCCCTCTCTTGCAACGTGTTGTTTCAATAATATTATTTATCAAACAACAGACATGATGTGTTACGATGCGACCTATTAAAAAAACAAAGAGATGGATTGACAAAATTAATTCTTGCTCTCTCTTTTTCCCTCTTTCTCCTCCCTTCTTTCTCTCCCGCATCTTCGCCCAATCTCGTTAGTTTTTCTCTGGGTCCTCCAAAGAACCATACACGCAATCGGACGTTAACACACACACACACACACACACAGACACCACACTCCCTTCCCCAATAAGGTGTATGTCAGTCCATTTTCATTTTATTTTGTGTCTATAAGAAGTTATGCATCCTAGATTTAAATCTATTTCTTAAGTACATTTTAATATTTTAATCACATAATTACCCTTCAAATAGGGACCTAGCCTTGTGTATTAGTTAGTTTACAATACTCGATTGATATACAGCACGCGTCATCTCTATAAGTGTAATCGGGCACGGATTACGCATAATTTCAATAAGATTAACCTAATCCGTAGATAATAAATAACTATATTAATATTAATCACAAAGGATTTATATAATATATCAAAATGAAATAAGTACCTTACGTTTGCCTTACTTGTTTCACACAAACAAGTGCTAAAGCTGGCACCAATGTCTCTGGATTATGAAACACCCCGACCAACAAATTATAGCAAATCTTGAACTTAGTATTGAAGTAGCTGATCCCTGCTGGATCAGACACCAGTTGATATCAGATTTTCTGTCGTGGAAAAATAATATATGATAATAATTGTCTGAAAGGGAATTTAACGTATTTATCACCAATCTGTTTCATATGTAAAGGCTGGACTCAGGATCGGAAAAGTTCTGTTGTTACATTGAGATTGTGCAACATACACCCCCGCGGTCTATTCATGATCAGAGTTCAAAATGAAGGTGAGTTAATAGAATACTTTTAAACCACTAAACTCCATTGCAAGCTGTTCAAATATGACCACTATAAAACAATAGCAGACGACTGAAATTGATTTAATATAAATAGATGTTATACCTGAGTCTTCTGTATGTACGAAATTTAAATGAAATGAATTTTAGCGTTCTACATTTCTGGTTAATAAAGATGTTGGTGAGCTATTATACAGATTTTGAACCTACGTCGAATTTCAATTGTCAAAGATTATATTATGACATGCAGTACAACGCGAACGTGAGTGGGCCACGATATGTCGTCCATTTACCTTACTATACCCAGGCAAATCCTTGCAAGCCAGTGCCATACTCATTGAGAAACTGACAAACATACATTACGCAAGAGCTAAATCTGCAAGTTGCGCGTCCTTCTTTAGGCATGAAATGTTATTTAAATTATTTAACTTATCCAGACCATAATCAACTCTCCATGGCGTTGCTAACCAGAGATATTAGAGACTTTTGGCAAGTGTCATTTCCCCTATCCGTATCACGTATCCGTATCGTATAGGTCACATGTTGCGGTAGAGTAGTTTGGGAGTTTTGGCAGATTCTTGCGCCGCGTACACAGAGAGAAAAAAGTGGGTCAGTTGACTCATTTGAGTGAGTATCCATAAAACGACTCAGTAACGACTCAATTTTCATTGACTACCCTGGGACTAACTTGGAACTTACTTTGGACTCAAATAATGAGTCAAAAGACTCATCTTTGTGACTCACCAAAAAATCCATAAAACGACTCGTTAAGTGAGTCAAGTGACTCGTCAGGTAAAGTGAGTTCTTCGACTACTTTAGTGAGTCTAGTGACTACTTTAGTGAGTCTAGTGACACAAGAGATGAGTAACACAACTAGGTACAGTGAGTCAAGTGACTAGTAAAGTGAATCAATGCAAAAATATTTGGAGTCACATAATTAGCCTTACGCAACGAGTCAAATGACTCCACACAGGCTAGAATCCTAATTAATTAGGATTTAATTCTCCTTTTTAATGATTCTTTGGTTGGCATTGCACAAAGTTGACGACAAATATCTGTAAAAACGAATACGAAGATGTTATTTTTTTCAATTATTAGATTACACAATTCGTGTATGCTTAGTTTTCCAACAACCTTATGCCTGGTGTATTAACCTCCACATTTGCAGTATATGATTCCGCGTTCGTCTTTGAATTGACGATCTTTTTTGCCGAATAACATACCGTTTCTCCCGATGTGATCAGCATTATGTCAGCTCAATAAAGAAACAACATTAAAAAAAAAACCAACTTAAAAATACATTATGCGAGATTACGAACAGCTGAGCAAAAAATCGGTTCCTAATCCAGTAAATATCACAGGCTAGTGATAAGTTCATTAATGTCCAAATAATAATTTAGATAATATTTCAGGCCTAAAGAAGGGTCTGCAACAGGCAGCTTTAGCTCTCGCATGTTTAATTTAAAAATAAAGCACTCCATATAAGTTATACATATTTTATTCTATCGTCTAAACGAAAAAGTTGTTGTCATGCAATATGCGGGCACAATTGGCAGGTGAAGAACAATGAAAATAAGAAAGCACACTAAATATCGATATGGTTCTTACCTCGTGATCCGAATGCCACTCACCAAATATGAAAGAAATCCGTTAAATGTTGTAGCCTCTATCGCGAACCGTTGTGTCAAACCAATTTTGATAACCATAATATAGATAAAGGAAGAGCCCCTTTCGCGTTCACAAGGTTTTTGGCAAAGAGAGTATAACTCCGTAACTGAAAGTCTGATGCACACCAAAATCCAAACTCATTTTTTTTCATATCATATATTTTAAGTTGGATCTAAATCGGACAGAAAATATAGGTTATCTATTGTGTGTGAAAAACTGCGTAAATGTTATGGGACATAACCAAGAAAGTTGCAGGCCACTATTTCCGTAAAGGTGGGATGGAAAATTTGTTGAGAAGTGTCGGTCTGATTTTCGGGCAATTTAAACTCAAGCGCGATTGTTGTGCAATGATTATATTTGAACATTACTAAAATATCAACTAATCACCGTGACCCATATATAATCCACAATATTAAAAAGGTTCAGTCATGCAAGAAGTTAAAGACCGATTATATGTGTATAATTCGAACTCATCCCAAGATCTTTGGCATATAAAGTTACATTTTAAGTTAAAACAAAATCGGATGGAAATTGTGACCGATATGGGGTCCACAAGCTAAAAATGTGGACGTATTAAATAACTATTTCAACTTAATGACATGACCTTTCTTGGAATTTAATTTTGTCCTCGATTCCAAGAATGATATTTTGGATAAAAGTTCATGTGTTTAACATCTTTGAACAATATTCGATATTGAATATATAGTACACAGCGAATAACACTTCGACTGCCGTTAGAAATTCTAACGCACGAGCCAGAACGATGTCATCCATTAAATTTCATATGTTGTTTAGCCATCCATGATATCCCCTTGATGTAGAATAGTGGGAGTTGTTATTCTCTCTGGTCTCTGAAATGATACAAAACAAACAACCAAGACTTAAAAAATATTTAGGGGAACCACGGTAAGACACGGACTCGTTAGGATGGGACAAATACCCTATAGGTACCGTGTACATGTATAAAAGAAGACTTGGTGGTTGGAATTTGAAATAAGTGGATCGTTTTCATCGCACCCCCGCCCCTTAACATTGTGGCTTATGTCCGTCTTCATTATCCTAGTCGGTGCCGAAAGGTATGGTTTTAAAGGCCATTTTTTTTTCATTTCATAAATATTTTATTGTTTTAATCGAAGTTTTAAGTTAAGCAGGTGTTAAAATGACAACCCAATCCCCCCTCTGTAAAACTTACATTTTTTTTTTTTTGCTTACCACATCTGTTGGACACCGCATTTTTTAAGGTCCTCTTTAAGCAGAATAGGAAGGGCTGTAATTGAAGAATATCCAGCTCGCCCTGTAAAAAGAATCACATCATACGAGAATTTCGGAAGGCGATCAAAGTGCGATTTGGTGAACCAAATAGCGCATACCTTGTGTTCAGTTAAAATACCTTCAAAAGTTGTAAATTCCTGGCAGCCCATAAATGTTAGACGTGCGAAAAGCCTACCACAATCAACGAAAAATTTTCAGTATTCGAGGCAGCAACACACAAGGATAATTGTGTTCGTGTGCACTTCATATTTGGATTTCCCACAGTTAGAGGGTCTTTAACATGTGCTCTAAATTGCACACGGAACTCCCTTTCCCTGTCAGACACTCTGGCCTGCATCAATGACAATGGGACAACCGTATTTGGCAAATTCCGCTCCACCAGGACATAACAGAACCGACATTGAAACCTGCAGAAACCTTACAAGATATAAGCCAGGACTATAATACATATAATTTTGGTAACACGTTGGCTCGCTATTCTGGAAGGCGAGTGTTCGATCCCTGCATTTGCCGAGAAAGGTCATCCAGACTTTCCGTCGTAGTGGTGCAGGACGGAGGGCCTGACAAGGACGGCTGTTTAGTCGTTCGGATGGGATAAAAAACCGAGGTGCCGTGTACCCAAAGATCCCTTGGCAGTTGGAATTCGATGCAAAAGTAGGCCGTAGCGCCACTGTCCGTACAAAATTTCCCTCATACCACACTGTATGGCGTATACCCGTCTCCATTAGCTCAGGTTAGGAGCAGAACTGTAGATAGGACGTTAAATCCCATTTCATTTCATCTATAATTTCGCTTTTTACCTTTGGTTTTTCACGTTGCAACCGTACGGCGAAAACTAATTTTTGCGTCTTCACTCCGACCATAATAAATACTTACTGTTGCAATCCTTAGGTATATGTACATCTTCTGTTGGTTTGACTTCAAGAACCATTGCCCTATTTTCTTTTAACCATTCTAAGATTTTTTGGTTAAAGAGGGTTGACGTTAGACGATGACATTCGTTTATAATCTGGGGGAAAAACACTTTGATCAGTATAAACCTACACACATAGAAGCCATCTATTGGCAAATTCAGTGACCAATGCCAGAAAAGGTTAAGTCTATTTGAACTAGAATTACAAAAGCTGGGGGTGGGGTGGGGTATCTTAAAACATTTGGTACGAATCGGTGTTAATAATAGGATACAATATAGGAAGAACTCGGTATTTGTTGAATTTTGTGAGATTTAAGTATGTCCAACTACAACAAATTCTAAAGTCTCATGGTTTTAAAATCGTGATCTACTATTGACCCAGTCTTGACTCATTTTCATACGCTTTTGTGGAGATATATATATGACTCACCTATGAACCAATTAGCGACTCGGTTTTGACTCATACCTATAATTATCCGAATAGCCCCCGCCAATGCAATGCGGCAATAGTCCACCCAGGCCTATCAATATGGTGAAATTTTCAACTCTATTCTGAATATCAGCTTAAGATTTCAATATAAAGTACCAACTGGATCATGGACCCATCAAGGTCTACACACGTCGATTTCATAAATTTGAATCTGAATTTTTAATCAAAAACAAAATCAGTGGTGTATTTCACATATGCTACCTAATCTCTGTAACATAGTTAACATAATATTGAGTAAGGCTGTACCTTAACAAAAACACCAATAATTTACCTTTTCTGTGGCAGATATCGGCAGATGACTTCGATTTTCTTTTAATCAAACAATCGTCCAGGCTTCTTCTAACTGCCGCCATAAAACGTCCACCCACAATTCTTTTCACCGGAAGGACTCACCCTTGACTCACTTTTGACTAGGCTGTGACTCACTTACAAAAATTTCATCGCTGATTATTTATTAACTGGGAATTATCCCACAAGTTTTGTTAGAAAAAATACATATGATTCACTTTTTCCATTGTTGATATTTGCAGATGCTATAGATGTAATTTTATCCAGGCTTCGTCTAACTGCCGTCATAATACGTTTGACCGAAAGGACTCACACGTAACTCACCCTTGACTAGGCTGTGACGCAATAACGTCAAATTCATCACTGAATATTTAATAACTCAGAGGTGACTAGTTAGTGACTCAGACGTTTCGCGCAAGTTTCAATAAACCGAGTCATAGCTGACCTATTTGCCCCAAATCTGAGTCAATATACTCATCTAGCTGAGTATTTTCTCATAACTCACCCAAATGAGTAAGTTTTACGCATTTTTGACCCACTTTTTTTTCTGTGTGTACGTATGCGTCACTGAGCTGAGCTTAGTTCTGTGCAGCATGATGGCAGTTATCTACCAAGATCACTATCTGTACTAGTCAAGTGCCTTGCTTACAATTTCTCGGAGTGCGTGAAGTCTCTCACCGAATGCTGAGCTATTAAAAATATTAATGTCGCATCTTATCAAAAAAAATCTTTGACTTTGACTCGACAGGAATTTTCGGTTTCACTAATTTATCATTTAATCCCTTTACCACAAAAGGACATCATTTACAGATTTGCAAGGTCCCATATCTACCTAAATCTAGCGCGTAGATCAATCAACCAGTGTGCAGACAGACAGACAGACAGGAAAAGTATGAAAATTCCGAGAAAAAAACATCAAAAATAATGATTAAATTCCAGTCTTTATAATGATTAAATTCACATCAAATATACCCCTCTTTGTTCTAAGATACACATAGATTCATAAAAAACGTTATGATACAACATTTCAGCGTCTAAAAAGACGACAATGTTATACGGACCTTTTCCGTATGAAAGCTGTACGAGCTGCCGTATCACGTATGAGAAACACAAACACACACATACACGCACCCTGATGAAGTCAAACACAAAATACATCCGGATACGCGATACACACAGGTAATTTACGCTTGCCAAAAGTCTCTATTTACTGAATTAGAATCCCATCAGCTACTTATTTGTCCATTAATAATTAAATCGAAAAATGGATAATCGAGACTATGTTTTTTTATCGTACTGACTTTAGTAATGATGGTCAAGGCTAGGCTAAAAATTCTATCACGAATCTTTTCATCTGTTTTGTCATTATGTCTATGGAATCATTAGAAGTATTTATTAAATAGGCGTAAGATATCATTATAGTCACTATCAGGATTATTTTGACTACCTGTCGGTTATCTGCAATTGTCAAAGGTCTATTTAGTTCAACTTAATGTTTTAAGTTGTCATGCAAGATACAGGACATGTTTACCCTAATATAAATACATGTACATACATGTACCAACATTTTGATCATGGGACGATCTTGATGTGTACGTTATTCTTTGTTCTTATTTATTCACACGGCAATAAGCTTAAGCATGTTTCGTGTGTAACACACGGTCTCAAATTACCATAGCGTGATACTAATCCGATCAGTCCAATACGCAATGAATACATAAATATGTAAATAATTCAAACGATACATTAAAGAAAGATCACATAGAAATAAAAAAACTATAATGTAGTGTTACAAATTATGGGCGACGAAATACAGATTAAAAGGACACCCATTGTCATTGCAATTGCAAAAACTAAAGACGGGAACCGAAGAGTTTAAATCATTAATAGTTTCTTTATACAAGACGTTTATAAGTTACTTGATATCAGTTACTTTGGGATGAGGTGTATAAAAATACGTCTTACTAACCCGGTTAGGGTAGAATAATACGACGTAAAACCCCATTTCATTCAACTTCTCGAAAAAAAAACCAACTGTATTTTGTTATCAATGAGATGCATGAATAAATATGTATATATATATGACTTTACTGACTATGAATAGCAATACGTAACCCTATTCCGTTAAACTGACGAAACAATGTTACATACAAACAAAATATTTCAACAGCTTTAGAATAATGATAAACAGTATCAGTTACAACTCATACGATCATTGATAATCCCGTCTTTTATTATTAAAAAGATCGATTAAGGAATAGATCAAAATCAACGGTCCGTAAAATATACAATTACTTTAGATGTATCTAACTTTGTAAAACTTTACTAGTGGTATATCACAGGGAGTGATATTAAGTCACTGTACATTATGTTGTTGTGCGCTTGGATATAATGAGATAACAAAATTTATAATGTGTATAATTTTGGAATTGATTCGGTAAACGTTTGGGTGTGTGATTAGTGATATTTGTGAAGAGATACATCGGATATTGGAGTGAATAATTCTAAATATGATCCTCGTGGTATTTGACTCAGAGGACATTTGTGTTTCAATCTGAAACTTACTACCGATTCAAATATATATTTCATGTATACCTACCTTTCTGTACTTCAAAGGCTGTCTCTGAATAAATAATCATTTCGTAGATTTGAAGGAATTAAAAGAAGATTTCCAGTTGCAATGTTAATTTTCGTATTGCAATGTTTATTTTCGTACTTGTAACCATATACGTGTTACATCTATAGAACTACTGTCGAATGTATCTACTATACTATGAATAAGTAATAATCTTGTAGAAATCAAATAAAGAAACGCGTAGGATATAAATAAAAATCGCGTGTTAAATAACCGTATGGTATCCGTTACGATAGTGGCTTTTTACGACTATCAACATAAATTCTATACTAGTTTTTGTTTTAATCGGATGTATTATACCTTGATAGTCAAGAACCAATTTGTTTCATCTGTCTTCGTTTATGTAGTATTACATAATTTTTTATTTGATATTCAGTTTCAATGATATTTTATTCAGGTTTTGAAACGATACATAAAAGACACCTTTTGATTTGTGAATATTCCAATTGGAATTGTTATAATAGAACTATTTTGTAATCTATGGTTGGGGACTACGTTCTGATTCTGCAGTATTAGTTTATAGGAACAATATGTGTTTAATCAAAAATCGTCTAGGGTATTAAACTATGTTATACAGTATAATAATGTTGTATATCAAAATAACACCCGGTCGTTTGCCGAGTTGGTCTTTAATCGTTTAATTATCCGGCTTTGTTTATTATTAAACAGCAGTCAACAACTCTATCTATGAACTGTTAGCATACATTTATCGCATATTATCACCATGTTGCCTTTTTTAAAACGGGATATAAAATATGCTGAAAGTCTGCCACCAATTATTCGATTGAAGGAATCGCCACAGGTTGGTTTTATTTTGATCCGTATTTTGTCAACTGGTCGATAATGAGGGTCGTTACTGGATTGTGGACGAATTAATATTTATAATTAAACCAGTGGTGCGTTTACACCATCGCATTTGTCATCAGAAATAGTCAATACATAGCACAACTACAAACTCGTTACCGATTTTGACCAAAATATTGGCAGTGTAAATATAGCATAAATGAACAGATTGTAACCAGGCATAAATGAACAGATTGTAAACAGCCAGAAATGTACTTTATTAAAGGCTATGTAATTAGAGGCATTTTATTACATTGATTGTTTTTATTTCCAGTTTGATATTTGGAATCTAGTGAAACGCCCTCATACGGCTAATCCATATCAACTAACAGCTAAGTACAGAGTTTCAAATGGTCCTACACGGAGGATAAAAAGTGGTATAATTAGAAGAAAAAGACGGAATGAATCAAGTGTCGAGTCCGCCGGGAGAAATTCGGCTTTAAGTGTTACATCTACTGATATAGCTCTGTATGATCTGGATGCTGACGACTATGACTTTGATGGTGAGTTGTTCATAATTCCGCCCCCTATAGCTATGTCCATAACGCCGCATCCGGTTTTCTAATTTAAAACATAAACAAATAAAATCCCGGACCTGACACCTATAATAACGTCACTTCGGTGTGTTAATTTTAAACTTTAAAAGGAACATGACTGTTTATGACTGTCTATGGCCTTGTTGTGCCCCTGGAACACAAGTTTTAATTCATAGCAACTTTTGCATACGAAATTAAAATATAAATACGTTGTGTTTTATTGTTTTAGCTGATGATGAGAACGATACATCTAGACATCAAACACCACAGGCTGTCTATTCCCACAGTCAGATGGTTTACCTCAGAACATGTGGTGATATGAAAATAATTCCTACCAATTATATACTCAAAAACCTACCAACTGATCGACTTGTATTAAAACATCATATACTGGGTCCTAGAGGTACCAAAGCTCTTGCTGTAGCTTTAGTGGTAACTGTTTCATTCTTGTTAGAATGTATTTTGACCTACCGTTTATATTTTTTTTTTCACATGCATATTTCAATCACTACAAGAGGATGTGCAAGAATATCAATTACTGTCATTTTATATAGGCATAGCCGACGAAAACTTGTATCAGAATTTAACTTTACGTATTGATGGTGGTCATCGATTAACGGCTGTTCTGATTGACATTGTTTTTGTATCCCAGGAGAACTCAACAGTGCAAGTATTAGATCTGGGGGATAATGGTATAGGTCTACAAGGTGCTACTTATTTAGCTGAAATGTTAGAAGAAAACAATTTCATTACAGAGCTGGTAATAGGATTTATTTTTAACATTGCTATTTATTCTGGAGAAAATCATAAAAATTACCTTTGATTCGGTATGATCGTTTTTTTTTTTTAATGTTAAATCTCACAAATTTATGCAAAATTCATTAAATATTGCAAAATATTGTCATTTTGTTGTATACGGCCTTTTCTCCTACCATTCTGAAGCGAGCCAGAATAGATTCCTAGTAAGATAACAACCTATGGAAAAGAACACAACAAATACGAATCAGATAAATACATTAATATTAATATCAAAAGTATATATACATTGTATTGTACCTGGCCAGTGCCAGTGAAATAAAATGATACACATTATTTTGCCATGTTTATCAGATATTGTAAGTGTAACGCGTACTTTAATGATAATATTATTTTTTACTACAGAGATTAGCAGATAATTTTCTAGGTGGTGAAGGGGTTAAAGCTATACTAGATGTTATTAAAGATCCAGATTTCATACGTGTATTAGATTTCTCAGGTAAATTGGCAATAAATAAAGACTGGATAATCTAGCCAATGACCTATTATTAATGTTGACAACGTACCCAAACTAATATTCGTAGAATATTTTCTTTCTGAACGATACAATCTGATTAAAACACAGATCCAATTTCGTTTCGTTTTTTATAGTTCAAAATTTCGTTTTTTCTTGTCTTCACTACTCTTGGATCTGGAGGATTTGTTATTTATCTTGTGTTCTGCCTGAAATGAGGGGTCAGCCAATCAAATGGTCTGTCGAATCGACCGTTTGACCTTTTCATGCGTGGAACTGTGGGTAGATATTACCAGCCAATGACGTCTATACTAACACCAGCGGATAGAAATCAAAACAAAACAAAAGTAGATTTTAAAACGCATGGCGGTCGCTAATTGGTTAATCGAATGACTGACGTTAGCGGGTCAAATGTCCCGTGCTTGATACCTGACGTCATAGAACGTGAGCTCCCACTATAACTTGTTAGATCTACATGAGTGTAGGCCATCGAAAGTATAAAAAACGAAACGAAATATAGATCTATATTTTAATTAGATTGTGAACGATAGAGACTATTTGAATTTTTGATGTTTCAAATTCTCTGAATCTGAGATATTTCCAATTCTCTGAATCTTAGATATTTTCAATTTTCTGAATCTTAGATATTTTCAATTCTTTGAATTTTAGATATTTTCAATTCTTTGAATTTTAGATATTTTCGATTCTTTGAATTTTAGATATTTTCGATTTTTTGAATTTTAGATATTTTCAATATTTCAATTTTCTAAATTTTAGTTATTTTCAATTTTCTAAATTTTAGTTATTTTCAATTTTCTAAATTTTAGTTATTTTCAGTTTTCTAAATTTTAGATAGCTTCAGTTCAGTTCATTGAATTTTTAATTTTTATTCCCTTTCAATTTATATAGTTCAAATTCTTCGAATTTTTTTAATAATTTAGGACCTCTAAATGTTAAATATTCGGAAATCTATTAATGTTACGTTTTTTGTATCTTAAACATTTTCAATTCTTTTCATTTGAGATATTTTCAATCATTTGAATTTTAGATTTTTCGTTGACTTTCACCAGATTTACCTACACCAAAATATTTTAAGGAATAAACTTTTCCAGTAAAGTTTAATATATATATTTTCCAGGTGCAAACTTACAAGAAAGCGATGGTCACCTGTTTACACAAATTATTGAAGACTCGCACAATTTGAAAGAATTATATTTAAGTCACAATTCCTTCAGAGAAGTTGGCGGGGAACTGATAGGGGATGCAATAGGTATGGATATATTTGAAGAGTTTATGTGCATCAATTTCATTTGATAAATCTTAAAGGGACAATAACATTCTTGCTGGCTTGGTAGCTCCAGAAAATAAATAATACCCTTATTCTAAGTACTAGATGTTTAAATGTCCTACCTGTTGTGTAAGTTATCCATTACAACCTATTTTACTTGTCCAGAGAGTTCGAAAATATTTTAAAATCCAAGTCACATTGAAAAGGTTTACGTTAGACTTTTCAAATCAATTGGTTGAATTTTTCCAATTTTTTAAATTAGGTGTGTTAAGATGAAATTTATATCATCATTTAATTGGAATATTCTAAAATAATACGATTTGTTGACCAGAATGAAGATTGGGACATATTTTTCAGTTACAACAAGAGTGTTATTGGGGCTTTAAGTATTGTATGCTCATTGTACGTTCCACCTCCATATTTCTTATGAGCAGTAAAATAAAACCAGTCTCGAATTACGCCATAAGCTCACAATACCTTACATATGAAACCCAATCAAGCTCAAAGTCAAGGGTTCCTATTCTCAAAAGCGACTCAATAGTCAGCGCGTGGGGGGATTTTGTATTAATTGGTCATTTTTGTTCCTTTTCATAAGAATAAACCAATGAAGAATATGGCAGTGGTTATCTAGATTACGTTGTTGATTTTGAAGACGCCTTATAACATTTCGAGATTCATGACTTTATTTTATGTCTATTTAGGTTGGAACGATACATTAGAAGTGTTAGATTTAAGTTGGAACCATTTACGTCTGAAGGGTGCGGTATCCATAGCTCAGGGATTAGCAGTAAGATTATTTTCAGCTTTTATTTTTCATCTTAAATAATTATTATCTGCATAGTAAGTACCCAGGAATAGGCCAACGTTTTTGTTACAAAATACCGGATTTGTGCATAATTTCAATACGAACCGCGATGTAAAACAGGGGAGATAATATGTCCTGAACTAGATAGACTGGTAGTATTCTGCTCCATTTTACTTCAAGCTAATCTTTAAATCGCCCGGCATTTTCATAGACGATTTTGCTCATTCGTACAAGGAACATGTCTGAAACTGGACTTAATACATGGGAACTATTTACTAGTTTTAGACCACATAACAGAACGGCGAGGGTAATCATTTTTAAACCTTAATATTGAATTCTATGCGTTAATACAATAATCAT
Organism: Patella caerulea; assembly: GCA_036850965.1. Lineage (NCBI taxonomy): Eukaryota > Metazoa > Mollusca > Gastropoda > Patellidae > Patella > Patella caerulea. Next base: position 25,483,141 of record JAZGQO010000011.1, read on the forward strand.
TAATTAATAAGAGAGAGAGCGATAGAGAGAGAAATAGGGTTTGACGTCCACACGACACAAACAAGGTCATTTCGGGACTATTTAATTAATAAAAGAGGCGATTCTATACAACTTGAATTCTCCATGCATCAAGTTATATTTAATCATTCGGAACATTATACTGCTAAAATAAAGTAATTTCTGAGATATATTTCTGGCGTTCTTTATGGATGTATTCAGTAACGATTAGACACTATGACGTTCGAGTTGTTTATATGGAAGCAATAATGGAAGGAAGGGGGGCTACGCAAGCATGCATGATATAAACCACTTAAATACAATTAAAATGATAAAGTGACAATTTAATCGGTATTCTTTCAGATTAACGATGGTATCAAAGTGCTTAATTTATCCTGGAATGGTTTTCATTTAGGTGGTTGTAAGGAACTAGCGAAGGTATTAGAAAAGAACAGCACGTTAGAAGAATTAGATATCAGTGCTAACAGAATTAGTAAAACATGCCTTACAGAATTAATAAAGGGTCTGGCGAAAAACGAAACATTACGAGTGCTAAAAGTATGTACATATGTATATTTATAATAATTCCATATCCATCCAATCAACCCACCCCATCCCGCCCAGTTATATTTCAATCCACTCATCCCATCACCCATATTTATTTATATATTTCATTATGTGGGGCCCTACTGAAATAAGGGATCAGAGACGTTTTTTTCTGTACTACGTTCTGTTTGAGGTTTTTGAATGTTCCAAAATATTGGAAACTCTGGAATGTGCTTTAAGACCCGTAAAGGATATTATGTCCTTGGCTAACTGAACATTTTTTTTAAAAATCTTTAAATTGTATTTATTTATTTTTCTAGTTGTCTAATAATCCAATAACATCAAGTGGTGCCTTATATATATTAAACAATATTAAAGATGTCACAACTTCCGCAATAGAAGAAATTGACCTCGGTGTGAGTTTTACTTTTACTTTATCTAGAATTTATTAAATGGCCGAATTTCTCTGATACATAAACCATTTCTTAACACAATTAATAAAAATATGACTGTTTCCCATAGCTTTGACTCGACTAGAGATATTTTAAAAGGGTCAATGGGGAAGTACCTTTTTAAAGGATAAAAACTAGCCGTTACAGTTCTTTCATATTTTTTTTCCAACCCGAACGACTGGTCATTTTTCTTACAATACCAAGATCAAATCCGATACCCCATACCCGCCAACCACTTAACAGGATAAGAAAAGAGAGAGAAATGGGGTTTAACGTCCACTCAATACAAACTAGGTCATTTCGGGACTAACATAATATTGTTTAACTTTATTTCAATAATTCGCTTGCGCGTAGGTGTCTTTAGCAGTGGGAGGAAACCGGAGTGCCCGGAGGAAACCCACGAGGTTGAGAAGGCGCCCCTATCTCCATACGCTCACACCAGCGCTCGAAACCACGGCCGCAAGCCAGAGGTGACCGGCCACCTAGAGGTCGAAGCGCGGCACTCTAGTCCACTAGGCCATCCCAACCCCCCTAAAAGGATAAGAAATGTGAAACTATCAATTGATTTGTTTATGAAGGATCAATGTGTTGAACCCGAGTTTGTCAGAGTTTATGAAGAATTAAAGGAAACCAGAAATTTAAAGATAACCCATGGATCTGTTCTGGGCCAAGATGGGACATCAGAAGATGACGAAGAGGAGTTGGTTAATGAAAACCCTGTCATTGTTCTCATGGAGTTTGGTAAATTGATGGGATTACGACTGATTGATCTATTCTCCATGATGGACAAAGATAACAGTAAAACTTTAACACGGGATGAAATAAAACAAGGTCTACTGGTAAGAAGATTTAAATATGATTTCAGTACTGCCCTATAATATTTGCTATAATTTATCTTTTGTCAATTTGGAATAAGTGGCACAGATCAGGACGAGAATTGAGAAGGTGCAGAACTCTCATTTCAATTTTCTCGCGATGTTTCCGCACTCAAGACAGCGCTATGTCTAATCAACCAGCTCATTTCATGTAGGTTGTATGAATGGATGTTAAAGCATTTGTAAACCAGTAGTAACGTTTATAAAAACATTGGTGCAGATTATTTGAATCAAAACACTATTCAAGATTGCTGTTGTGTATGTAAATTCGCTCAGGATATCTAGAATATCATATTAAACAATTAGCGTATCTGTTGGTATCTAAAATGGTTGCCACGGTGCATCACACTAAATAATATATATTAATGTTAGAATGTCGAGACGATAAACTCGAGACATTTAATGAGTTGATAAGATCAACTTTGCACTAAAATAATTAAATTGATAAAATATACTTTGGTCAAACTAAAATCTTCGTCAATAAAACAATATATGTGTTTGAAAAAGTGTTTAGCAATTTTAAACTTAAAGACATGACGCTGGCTGTGTTTGGTCATTACTTAATGTATGTTGCCGGACAAAATATTTCCAAATTATTATGAATAATAAAGAAGTTATCATAGCTATTATAGGTTTTGCATTTATATTTACTATTACAGGAAGCCAATATTCCCCTGACAGAAACCTGTTTAAATAAGTTGGTTCATAAACTAGATACGGATGGTGATGGTGAGATAGACTATGGGTACATAAACATTTTTTTATGAATATTTTGGCTCACCTGTCCGCTCTCCCCCTCCTTTTGTCTTGTCAAGAGAGCAGCAAGGTAAATAATCTATGCTACAAGACCGGTTGGTTGCCATGCGTCACCAATTCCCTATTACTGACACGGACAGTATCGACCCTGGAGAGCAATAAAACAAGCTAGATATGCACGCCCATATTCAATGTTTAAGCTAATGACATAACTGGTATGGTTAGAAAGATCTACAACTACACAAAATATTCAAACTGAAGTTGGTGTCATTTTGTTTCCCGAACACTTGAAATATAATTAGTAGATATTTTCCATTTCAGAGAGTTAATGGCGGGAAAGGAAATTCATAGAAAAAAGTTGACCCAGACGATAATGCAGTCACGTGATCAGCAATTATTAATGGAGGAAACGGAAGTTGGGCGAGTTCGACAAAGATTATTAAATCTAACAGCCAAGCACAGGAGGGGTGGCATGCGCTCTGGATTTAGTGCCATCGCTGATTTAAAGAAAATCGGGGGAAAAGTCGTAGAGACGATACCAACTCCCCCTAAAGCTTCAGAAAGAAGAAAATCGATCTCTGTCAAACACCTTACACAATTGGACATCTAGATAGTGATAATTACTGCAATTAAATAACAGCAGGATATATTGCTTATTTGCCTTTAATACTTTGAAAAAGTTGATAAAATTATGAGTGTGATGTACATTAGAATTGTATGTCAAATTTAGTTAATTTGGTCTACTGTAATCATATTTTCAAAAGTGGTATCAACCGCAGGAAGGAAAAAAATGAAAAATAAAAATTAATCTTTCTCAGTTAGTAATTTGTTGCTTATCAAACAAATAAATCATTGATACAGTGGAGACTTACGGTTAGCCCCCCCCCCCCACCGCGATCCATTCACTTGATTTGATATATATTCGTAGTCTGTGCCTTCTCCGCATGTTCGATTTATGGGTTGTTTGTTCATGCCCACCATACAACCCCCACACTTCACCCGGAACTCAAATACCACGACCTACACTAATAGTTTTAACAAACATGGCACACGTGTCTTATTAACTGTGTCTCAATTACAATTTAACACAATGTCTTGGTTGATATACTGAAATTGAACACTTTGTCAGGTTAGTGGACATTAGGGGGAGAGAGGGGATTATATGGACGGGCCGAATTTGAATTTGAAGGAATCTTTATGACGACCATTGATAGTGTCTATTTTTTAAAGTCATGCATAAACATTATCAGCGACTTAAAATACTGTCCAACTATATATACTGAGCGCCATAGGAGAAAACGCATCACTTAGTTTTTCGTACCGTTGATTACAGATTAAATATCCATAAGTGTACAAATGTTTTGTTATTGATGTGTTCCCATTTGAATATTGTTCACAATAAGAAGCAAATTAAAAAAGATATGTTTACAGGATCATTTTGTTATACGAAAAACTAAGTGACGCGTTTTCTACGGCGCTCAGTATATGTATAATATGATATTGCAAGGTGTAGGGCGCCTGTGTACGTTATTGTGGATCTTGAATAAAGATAACCCTTGGTCGTTATATAGATCGATTTATGGGCACGGAAACCGATGTGAGCCTAATGACACAGGATTTAATAGTATTGTATATTTGTAAATTAACCAAATACTAAAACATAATTATATTTGTAGAAATACGTTTTAAATTGCTTTAATTACCTCAAAAAATGAGCAAGGTTAGGATGTTGAAACAATTTGATAGCCTTCACCATTGTTACCGAATGGTTCCATACAGATGCATTCAGGTGACCTTGACTCCGCGATCGAAGTCCAATTGTTTTAGTTAATTCATTGATCAGGATCGGTGTATTAACTCTCCAAAGATTATAGCCAGTCCAGGAATCACACCCCGTTGTAGATGGGTTATATCACTATTTGCTTTTCCTTGTATTTAGATCTGGCGTACGTAAACAAATCACTGGTCAATATGGAACCAAACACCAAAACTAACACCACGACACCAATGTATCCAATTCCTGATGCCGTTCGCCGTTCATCCGGAACACTTATTTTCTTGCGAATAGTTGCAGAGAGTATGTTAGTTTTCACTGCCAGTGTCTCTTGTAGAATCTTGGTTTCGTGAAAAATATCGTCAATGCCTTTGTTTGCGTAAACAGACAGACATGCGCAGATGTTCACCAAGGGTGGTAAAGTTGGATGACTGGTAACGGGAAGTGGCGTTGTTGGAGGTGTGTGGACGTGTGGGAACGGGGTTCGCATGGGCACAGTTATTCCAGTAGAAATGGTTGCATCTGATTTCGAGTCGATTCCACGTTGCGTCGTAAGCTGAGGAACTGAAATATTATTATCGGGAATACTGGACGTATCAAGCTCCGCCGATTGGGTTGTTACAATTGGTGCTTGCGTTGTGGTATCAGTAGGGAAAAGAACTACAAAAATATGACAAACAAAATATAATAATGGCATGTGGTACGAAAACAAGGCAACACCCCTTACAGTTATTAGTTACATTTCATCACAATAATTTCATATTTGTTTTATTGTTTTGAAATAAATGGTGTCTTTCTCTTGTTGGATCCTGACTATTTCGTATACAATACTAATTTAACCAAAAAATAATACCTAAAATAATAATTTACACAGTGAATTAGAAATTTACAATTTTTACACATAAAGTAATAGTTTTATACATAGAAAAACATAATAATTTTACACATAAAATGATAATTTTACACATAAAATCATAATTTTACATATAAATTTTACATATAAAATCATAATTTTACATATAAAATCATAATTTTACATTTAGCACAGAAAATACTACACATAAATTAATAATTTTGCATGATTTTGCAGAAAATTGCATGATTTTACACAGAAAATTGCATGATTTTACACAGATAATTGCATGATTTTACACGGGAAATTGCTAGATTTTACACAGAAAATCATAATTTTTCACAGAAAATCATAATTTTTCACAGAAAATCATAATTTAACACAGAAAATACTACACATATATTAATGATTTTACACGGGAAATTGCATGATTTGACACAGAAAATTGCATGATTTTACACAGATAATTGCATGATTTTACACAGAAAATTGCTACATTTTACACAGATGATTGTTACATTTTACACAGAAAATTGCTACATTTAAACAAAACAATATTTTATTTCAACTAACCTATTTCACATCTATCGCCAGTGTAGCTAGGTTTACAATAACATCTATATGATGACCCAATCTCTACACATACACCATCATTAAGACAAGTAGTATTAGATTCACATTCATCTATACCTGTAATATATAACAAGTAGTATTAGATTCATCTATAACAGTAATATAAGTAGTATTAGATGAATCTATACCTCTAATGAGCCATGTTGTAGTATTATGAGATTCATTTATACTTGTTATTTAAGACATGTACTACAACAGTCACCTATAATTCTATTATAAGACAGGTACCGTTGCATTCATCTAATGAAAGACAGGTTAAGTATATCTCAAACTAGAGTACTGTAAAGCTTTTGCTTGTCTCAGATATGAATATAAAATTGTTTGAATTCACTCCAACAAAATGACTTTGCCTTTGTCAACCCTTTACTTTAGTGTTAGTTTTGAATTCGAGGTGCTATAACCAATGCAAATACATAATACTGCGTGAATCGCTCCGGTCCCAACCCTAGACGACTTAGGTGTGTTATTAGTTACCCAAATCTGTACATCCTCATTTTACCCACTTGCTGATATCCTATGTCATCCGAGCCTTTCATTAGCCCATATGAAATTTAGCTAGAGAACAGAGGGGTGCTCACCTGTGAAGTCTTCAAACTTCATGCCTGCTGGAAATCCATAAGACTCACCAATAAGCACTCCATGCGCCATCATTCCAAATGGCACATCACTTGGGTAGTTAAGATTTATCAAACCTGATTGGGCAGGAGATCTGGCAGTACCAAAACTACAGTTTTCAATGGAGATGTAGTCGACAACAAAGTCTAATTTTTGCATGATGTTTACTGAAGCTATGATGGTTACGTAGGAGTGGAACCTATTGCCATTCGATGCCACACCAGCATTTAAAGTATAAGACGATGTGAACTTGTCTGTGGGAGGTACGGTCGATATAAATTGGTCGACACCTGCGGAATTATCAGAAGCTGAACGCGTTACTTCCACAACCATAACTGGCTGTGTACTGTTGAGACACACCTGGTCGGTCACCGTTATATCGGTAAAGCCTCTCGCAGTAAATGTACTCATTTGTCCCGACGAGAAACTCAGAGTAGGGGTAATCAACGAGGTGTCGTATATGATACGAAAGATACCAGAACTCATTGTGGGCATTAAAACATAATTTGTCCCGTATGAATTTGTGGGTATTGCCATTTCCACCGCGTGATCACAAGTGATTCCTGATACATACAAGCATACATGACCAGTTAAAACAGCAATGGGTTTATCAGAATAAACCAATATTCCCGTGATGTCTGTCTCACAGGTTATCCGTAACACTTGATATTCGTTTATAAGGTAAGTCTCTATTCGTTTGTTAGCATATACAACCGAATTACATTTGGAGTCGGATGTAAAGCTAACGAATACTGTGGTTTGATTTTCTACACCTATTAATCCCATTTGTCCTGAAATAACAATGTATAAATAAACGTAGTGTGCTATGAGGGTACTTTGGTCGTTACAATGGCATCAGAACAACCACTATACTCCCTACCTTGCCAAACATCACTCAGATGTGGAAACAATCCTAGAAAATCCCTATTAACTTTCCAAGCAAACAACAAGATCAAAAGAAAAGCTCATCGGGATTTGACGGCGTGGTTTCCTGGTGTAGGACGTTGGGACTAACAAGAAAAGCATTCTAATCGTTCTGGTGTGTCGAAAAACAGAGGTCCATGTGAACACATTAACCGTACACGTAAAAGTTACCTTGCAAGTTTGAATTCGAGTAGGCCGTAGCGACTTTGTTCGGGCAAAATGTCCCTCATAGCACACTGTATTGGGTATGCCAGTCTGCATTAGAGAAGTAGGATCAGACCAATAGGGCATTAAACCCCATTTCATTTCCTTTTCATATATGGACCACACATCGATCGTCTATATATCAGCAGTATTAAATATCGAATATAAAACGAAACACGAGTTAAACATAATTTTTTGATTACAAAGAGATCATGAATGCGCCGCGTTCCATAACTTACCCACAACACCGTCTTTTTCAAAATAAGAGAACACCAGGTACTTGTTGGATAGCGCTTTAACTGGAATGGCAAGATATCCATCTGAAGACTCATTTTCTAAAGATAAGCCATAAACAGATACTGGTGATGATGCCACCACAGAAATGGCTTTCGTTTCAGCTGTTTGGTTTGATGTCACGGTGGTTGAGTAGTCAAGGATCACATGTTTCGATGAAACTGCTGACAGATGATACTGTAATGTCTGGTTAAGAAATGGTATTTGTATTTCAATATCAACGTCATGTTGAGTTGTTATAATTATTTGGTTCTTGCTATCGTTACTATACGTCGCCATGAACGCCAACATAAAAAAGTTTCCGTGGTGATCAACGTCCAGGCCTGAAGGAAAAAAAATCATTTAATCATTAGAATTAAATTAATGGCACCTGAACATGAGTGATACGATCTAAATTGCTTGAATAAATTCAACAATTACATACACTGCCTGGGGAAATTTGTTTGAACACCGCCCAAAAAGCAATCTTTGCCGATTCTATAATGGTTTGGATCCTTTTAAAACCCGTGCATGATTAATAAATAATAATATTTACATTTATATCGCGCATGCTACACAGACTAGGTGAAATAATAGGCCGTAATAAGAAGAGTTTTTGTATTTGTTTTGAATGTTTCTTGGCTTGATGACAGTTTAATGTAAGTTTGAATTCGATATAAGAGTAGGCCGTAGCGACATTGTTCGGGCAACTGTATTCCGTATGCCCGTCTTAAAATCTATTTTTGATTTAATTGGCAGCCAAGTTCTTTGAGTGCTGGTATAATGTGCGAGTTCCTGTTTAATCGACTGTTGATTCGATCTGCAATATTTTGAACGGTTTTGAGTTTTAATATCAGTTTGTGGGGAATTCCAGATAATGAACTATTACAATAGTCTAATCTTGATAAGACGAGAGATCGTACCAGAGTATGAGCTAGAAAAAGCAGGTTTTACAGATATGATTAATCTGAACTTTCATGGAGAGTTCTAAATCGATGTAAACACCCAGATTTTTAACTTCGTTGACAGGTTTAATTTCTGAGTCAGCTATTTTCAGAGTTGATGTATCAGATTTTGATAATGAGTGTTTTGATCTAATCATGATCGCTTCAATGTTATCATCATTTAATTTCATCATATTGGTGGACATCCAGCCTTTTAAACCTTGGGTGCATTTTGATGTTCGTTGAAATGATTTGTCAAAGTCACAAGGATAAAAACTATCAATAATCTGAGTGTCATCTGCATAAAAACAATGTAATAGGCACTTCGTTCCGTAATGCATGAGAGCAAGGTATATAGCTACACCAATTAAAACCGTTGTGACAAACACTGCTGCAAAATATATTTATATTATTCAGATAAATGATTGGTTGTCTGAACACGGTCAATGGTTATCTGATACTAACACATAATGGGATTTTCTTAAAAAATATCCTGTTAATGGAGTAACCATCAGAACAAACCGAGCGAATCCAGTTAATTGGTCAATTTTTAAATTAATTCGTTGTATCGATTTCGATTCTGTGCACCTTTGCATTAAACAATGACATTTACCTCGCGCAGTGTTCAAATAACCTTAATCAACATGTCAGCCGAATAATGTTTTATTACATAACCAATCCAAGACAGCTTTCTTCCAAATAATGACATATTGATAATGTTGGGTCATTAATGTTGATTCTGGAATATATAATATCCTTCTTCATCACTGATGACAGCATGTCTTTGAAATTAGCGTCAGGGAAGATTACAAATTTTAACACAATAAAAAGCATGTTCAATTAATTATTTATTACTGTAGTTTATTGTTATTCACAACGTGTCGTAAATTACTATTGATTCGGATGTTTTATCAACTGCATACAAAATAAAAATATCTCCCCGAATTATTCCACTTGATTTAACTAATTCAAAATCGAAATGGAAACCACAAAAGAATATGTTCGATATCTTTCATTTCCTTCTCTTGTGCTTTTTAGAATAGTTATTACTTTACCTAGCGTCGGGCTTAACGTCGGCTTCCACCTAGGGTGATATGGCCGACAAGTGAAACATCAACGTATTGTTAACCTTTATACGCAGATTTCGTTTCATTGATATCTATGTGGTCCGTGTAACTCCCTTCGTCTAGCGAAGGTTGGAGAAAGATGAAATGAAAATACATACAAAATTAAAAGGATTTCTCAGATTGTTCCTCACAATTCAAAATCGAATTGGAAGCAGTCACCAAAGCAATATGTTCGACGTGTTTCATTCTCCACTCTTGTACTGCTATTACTGCACTTAATCGATCAGCATATTTGTCAGAAACAACAACACCTGGTTACCCTTTATACCTAGTCATATTTATGGGGTCCGCGTAACTACCATATTCCTGAAGCAGTGGCCCAAGAAATCCCTCTCTGGACATTGCTGGATTGGCTTCTGATACCTGAGCTTTTGGGGGAGTGTGTCTATTCTTCCCGTTCAATCACATCTATCCCAAGTACAGCAACATGACAGCGCACCTCGTTTAACCTGGACATTGATTTGAGGTAGTAAAATAGTGCAAGTCTTGTGCGCCTCTAAACAGTATTTGTTCACGTTGTATCCGTGTTAATAACCTCGTTTGCCACGCAATTAGTTTGTCTACAATATTCTGCTATGCACTGGTTAATTGGAAAATTTGGAGCTCTGTCTAAAGCATAATCTTTTCTAACGCATTTAGCTATTATTTGTTAATTGAACTATTGATCATAATTTGGTACACAAACGGCGTTTAGTGGGATTAGCTCTTATCAAACAAACCTCTATAGGGAGTATGTGTAACTACGCCCGGTGCACGCTCGAGCGAAAGAGGCTTAAACACATCGACTTGGCAAGATGTCAGACATAACGTCCACTTCCACCTAGGGTGATATCGCTGACACGTGTATCCTATGGAACTTCTCGTTAATAAGAACTGGGATATAGATGAAATATAAATTGATGAAACGACACTACTGTCAAGTGTTGTTTCACATGTACGCCAATGTATACACGGGACCTCGCTTTTTTGTCCCATTCGTCTTATACGTTGTCCTTTGTCGGGCCCTCCGTCCTGCACCACTCAGAATGGGGAACCACGTGGGAATAATTCTCGACCAACGCAAGGTACGAACACGGGACCAGGCGTGGATTGGGGCCGGATGAAATTTTCGGATGAAATTCGAAATCCCCATTGCAGGAGAATTCTGGCCCACACTGCAGCACACCGGACACAGAAAATCTATTATACCAGCCCATTCCAGACCCCAGTGATGGCGTGGCGACCCGTTAAAGCCACCGGCCACACACAACATGACCATAATCGCTCCATGGCCGGTCCAATACCCACTCCCCATATAATGTTCGGCAGAAAAAAGGTTTTTTATACGAATTGGACAGAATTATTTATTTATTTTTTTTTTGTCAGACCGGCCCTTCGGGTGATTGTCCGACCGGCACTTCGGGATCTTCGAGACCTCCAGGCTAGCAAGCCAACCTCTTACACATTAGACCACCTTGCCTTTCTGAACATAGATGAACGGTTAATAAATCTTACCGCTTCCATTTTCTTCCTAGGACGGTATTAATAATAGACAATCATTATATTTTCATTTTAAACCAAATATATTTACTAGGTACTCACAGTGACATATCAACACCTTCATGGCACAAACCTGTAACGATATAATTTAAGAACTTTGGAGAAGGCTGCTGAGCTGTTGAGAATAAATATTGTTTAGAAAAAATAACTAACTTTTAACTACCTAGTCTAGCTATCAGCAAACTACCGGTTCTAAATATAAGCAAATCACTGACTGGTTCGGAGAAAAACGAGTGCGCGCACAGTATTGAGCGTTTATTAATTAAAGTCCATCTAGGGCAATATTCCAGTACTAAATATTACTAATTGGGAAAATAATCCGTGTAGATGATTGTGTAAGACCCGACGTACGTTTATCAGTCAGTGGTAATATTTCTAGGATTACTTTTGATAAAGCACAAAAAATCACGAAGGACCATCGTGTACCTCCATATTAACAATTCCATAAACATAATAGTTAGCCACTTAATGGACAAATGTACGGACATGGGAAACCCATTGACATCGAAATGTATTTCATCAAAGATTTAGAAACTGGCGTACTTGTTGATATTGAGAACCATTTCTTTTAGAGGATGTTGACACACGCATAACATGTCATTCCCGTAATAATCAATTATAAAACATAACATGTCTAACAAATAACAAGTAATTAGTTTTAACAAAACTAACATACAACAATTAAGTGACTAAAACATATCTTTTGTGTGAAATGAAATGAGATTCTGCTTCAACTGGTTTATTGAAGATGGGTATATCTCTCAATGTGTTATGAGGGGAATTTTGTGGCGTTTCCGCATTGAATTTCACACGTCAAGGGATATTTTACGAACACACCTACGTATTCCATTGACCGTGCTTTTAGTGCCCGTAACTAACTTAGCGAATCCCCCCCACCCACCTTGAATTTTTTTTCGACATCATAAACAATAGATATACATTGTTCGTCAATTTTACAGCAGCCCAATAAATACTTTCCGTTATCTATCGTTGCTCTGAGCGGCCCTGATAACTAGACGCTGTTCTTCCCGGGGTGTTAATTCACGAGGAGAACTTTCTGAGCCCGCATCCAAATGAAACCCGGTTAGTGGGTCCTTGTAGTTTAGATAAGTACTCAAATAAAATCGGGTTTGCCCAGAAATGAAATGGGCTTTAACGTGCTACTGCTCTGACCCTTCGTCTGAGTCAATGGAGAGGGAAATTAGGTTAGAATGGATGATATATAGTTGTTTTCTACGCGTGATAAAATTTATTCTAAAAATTTGTAATCTTACCACTATACAATACAAAATCATAATATTCAACTGTTCGTAGCTCAGTTCTGTAAAGAAATGAATTATTATTATAAAACCTATTTTGAAACTAACACATAGATGGAAATTCTATAACATTTACCGGTAACGTTCTAGGTCGACCTACTACAGTCCGATATGTTATTCCAATTTTATGCGATTTAATTATTTGACAAAAAAAAACAAAAAAAAAACAGTCTACTTAAAAATGGGTTTAACTAGATCTTTTCGGGACTGACATATGGCTCAACTTTATTTAAATCATTCGCTTGCGCGTACAGGTTTTTGGGAGTGGGAAAAACCCCACGACCTGTGAAAAAAACACAAGGTTGTTCAAGCGGTCCTTCTATCTGTCATGTGCACCAGGGGAATCGAAACCATGGTTATGTTACAACGCCCATTCGCTAACCATTCTGTCATCCAACTCCACAATAAAACAAATCTTAGTGATATTTTATATACATTTAAATTAAAAACTTACCTTTAATATTCAGCTGACTGACGGGTTCCAGTGGTGACTTCAAACTAAAACGACCTCGTCGCCACCGTGATTAACTACTTAACATTAATGAGAGTGAAGTTTCTTAGTTTAACTTCATGTTACTCTGATGTTGAAGATGTGAGGTGAATATTAAGTAATGTTATTATTGACGAATCTGTCACAGAAATTCACAATATATCTTTCTTCTATTCTAGTGCAGAATTGCATTGCAATTTGCCCCGTGTTAAAGTTTACATTAAAATTATATCTAATTTCGAATTCAAATAAACTACATTTCTGCATCAACTGGAATAATAAAGATGGGCATACACCAAACCATAGGCTATGAGGGAAAATCTTCCTGAACTGGGCGTTTTCAACTACACTTCACCGAATTCCATGAACATGGAATCTTTCACGTGCACCATAATATATACAGTATATGGTTGGTAGTTTTTTAGTCCTATCCAGAGGATTAGACATTTTTCACTCTTTACTTTATCTGCCCTGACTGTCAAGGAAAATCTCACTCGGCAAACCTCGGCAGATTCCGGGACCTACATCTAGCCTCGGCTGTATGACAGTCAGTGATATATACCTACGCCTATGCAATTGCGATTCGACACCGGTTTATTTATCAGGAAAACTTCTCAAAGTTCTCAAAATTGCGTCGTTAGAAGGGTGTATATAATTTTCAATGCAAACTTGTCCTTGCCTAAAGAAAATCGGATATACTTGAAAGAAAAACAGCTTCAAACTTTGTAAGATAAAACATTCTTCAAAGACGTCGTCATGGGCAACGCCATTGGTAATCCGGGAACTTGAAAGTAGTTCTAATGGCGGACTTTGTCCTACAGCTGAGGCTAGATGTAGGGTACTGGAATCTGCTGAGGTTTGCCGAGTGGGAAAACCCAGACTTGGAAATATGGAGATACTTTCTTGGTCAACATTTTACATGAAACCTGGATTTCTTCATTAGTGAGTCATCTCTATTCTAACTGGGCCAGCAAGTTGTTGAATTGAGGGTTGTGACAAAGACAGCAACTAAATTATAGTGCTGAAATGACTTTTTATTTACACGGTCAATGTATTTAACTGACACTGAATTTAAGGCCAATAATTTCATTTGAGAAGACCATTAGACAAGTTAACAAATTTTGTGATTGCATGTAACCGTATTTTGAAATGGACGACTCACTAGTAGACATAGCACGTTTAAGCTTGTATCGCCCCTCTATTTCCTTTTCTATTCGTTGTTTATTAAAGATTGCCCAGCAACAAACTAACCTGTCCTATCCCATCCTCACTACAACAACAACAACAGCAGCAATCACCATATCGTTGAGGAAAATAAAAACAAAATGTTCATATCTGCACGATGAACTGTGAATGCATGAATTACCTAATATTGTTAATATCCATATGCAGATCTTAAGATAAGGCCCTAGAAGTAAAGCACTAGCGGACAATGGCGAATTTCAAAGATGAAGGAGATAGAGCGTAAACTGTGCTTATCAAATAACAATTATGGGTACGCAACGAACACAGATTTTTCAATTTATGTTGGTATTAAAATCTCGCCATTTCATTGCAACGTACCTGCATCAGTGATGATCCCTGTGTCGATACACTATATCGAACCCCTTCATTTTGAATAACTTTTATACCGTTTTATTATTTATTTTACATTGCATCTTTCCTGTGGTAAATAAGGATATAGTTGAACATCTTAAATTATAAGACATAAATATAGAATAAACATACTATATTATAACACCCAAATATTTTGACGCGAACCTCGGTTTTAGGACCCCGTGCATACTATTGAGCTTATTTACAATAACACCCCTATCTTTTATGGCAGAGAAAGACAAATGGGGCGAAAAATCAAGCCACTCCGAGGCTAATATATGGTAAAGTTTCACTCACGACAGACAAGTCAATAAGTACAAGCTTGCATTTCTAAATATGTAGTAATGGGAACCACGCACCCAAATACTGCTTTTCATTAGTTTGAACGGCATATATCTGAAAACTCACAAATGGGAGATGGATAGACATGTATGGTAAATAAAATGTGCCATAATTCCTTTGTATTGTTTATTTCAGTTTTGCAGATATCCAAATGTTTTCCGTTATATCGTCAAGTCTGTGATTTCTTCACTCGTTTAGGCATTGCACAGGTAAGTATATCAAGAGCTATTATGGAACCGAACACAAGAATAAGCACAACTACACCAATATATCCAATACCGGATGCCGACGGCCGTTCATCCTGGACACTTATTTTTTTCCGAACGTTTGCTGAAAGTACTTCATGTTCAACTGTAAGTTCCTCTTGCAGTACCTTAGCTTCTTCAAAGATGTCGTCCATGCTTCGGTTTCCGGGTAAACACGTGCACGCACATATGTTTGATGGCGTTGGCAATGTCGGGAGTAATTCAGCAGGAAGCGAGATCATTGGTACAGATATATTGACGTCCGGCAACGTCGAGTTCAGTTCTGGTACGTTTATTTCTAAGGGGACGGTTGTATTTAACGTTAGGTCGACTCCAGGTAACGAAGTAAGCCCAGGTATAGGTTGATTGATACCTGGGATTAATGTTGTCGTACGAATGGAAGTATCCACTTGATGAGTTGTTACACCTGGTTCTTGGGTTGTAGCATTAACTGGTTCTTGGGTTGAAGCATCGGTTGGTGTTTGTGTTGTATCAGTTGGTACTTGTATTAAAGCTACAAAATATGGTAACGTATTTTAAATGGATTCACCATGAATTTGTGACACGTAAAACGGGTATGGTTATATTTTTGCAACAACAAAATTAAAATGACGGGGTTTAGCGTCCTATTGTGCTCCAAAACTAGGCTCACGAAGACGGTGTCTAAAAGAACATGAGTGTATATAAAGGGATTTATCTTTCAATGTTTTATAAAAAAAAAATTGCAATTTCTAATCAATTATGTTCGTTGAAATACGTGAACTGTCCAGACTGAACGACAGTCGTTAAAACCTAATTAGCCCATTCTTCACGTTCTTTTTATTATCATTTAATCATTTGTGAATCAGCCATTACCAATTATTTACTGTCGCATTAAAATTTAGTATATGCTTTTCTTTGCTCCCCCCTTTTTTGCACCCGAAACGATATGTTAAACAACTCGTGTGCCATATTTTAAAACGGTCATTGTGTCTTTACTATCATTAGAGTCCCACATTTTCGTTACAACATAACAACATTAATATGTTGTTAATTGGTGTGTTACAATAACACGCTAGAATAAAATCTACCATGTCACAGCAAAATTAATTGAAAATTCCAAGGTGATATATACCCCATTGTAGCGTCTTGTGGTTTTCTTCATTTTGAGATAATGGATATGGATAAGTAACTACGGAACTAACTTTTGGAAAATCAATTCTGCAGTAAGTATACATACATCAATTTACGTTTATTAATTATATATCACGGACAGACCTGGGTCTACAATTTCTAAAACGTTCAAATTTGATAACTGTGAAAATATTGTAAATATTGTATTTACAACTATGCCATGAATTAGCGCCATTTGGATGTGAATGGATACGATAGTTGCATATAAGTTTAAAAACTGCTTACAATAACATCTATATGATAATCCAATTTCTACACAAACATCACCATTAGGACAGGTAGTATTAGATTCGCATTCATCTATATCTGTAATATAAGACAAAAAGTATTAGGTTGTAATATAAGTAGTATTAGATATATCTATAACTGTAATATAGGATAGTTAATATTCATATATACCTATGTTATTAATATTACACATTTATACAACCCCACGTGCACTTTACAAAGATAGTATATGAAAAGATACTAGTGCAATTACGTGATGCAGGGAATAAAACAATTAACTAATTCTTATCGACAATCACAGATCGACACATCTAACGCACATCGTCTAATTCTTAAACAAAATCCATCATCACTGTGTAATATTGAACTAAGACTCCAAGAGGTTAAGGATGTGCTTCTATTTATTGATGTTTCTAGAGCTATAGGACCAGATAAAATCAATTTTTTGAAATGGCTGTACCATTTTGTAATATATTCAAATATTTAAAGGCTCAATACCACTCTTGTTGTTACTGAATAATATGTCCCAATCTTTATTCTGGTCAACAAATTGTATTATTGTATTATTTTCCAATTAATTGATGATATAAATTTCATCTTAACACACCTTATTTAAAAAATTCAACTAAATTATTTGAAAAGCCTAAGGTAAACCTTTTCAAATGTGACTTGGATTTTGAAATATTTTCGAACCCTCTGGACAAGTAAAATAGGATGTAATGGATAGTTTACACAACAGGTAGGACACTTAGAATACTTAGAATAAGGCTCTTATTTATTTTCAGGAGCTGCCAAGTCAGCAAGCGTTTTATTGTCCATTTAACTCATCTTTATCTTTTAAAACAGTGCCCTCTATTTATAAAACGGCCAATGTAATAGCTATTTTGAAAAACGGTGTGCTGATTATAGACCCGTTTCAAAAATGTGTATATAAGCATGTTTGGAACTTTTTATGGACACACTCCGTTATGTCTAATCTTCTCCGGACAAAAATATCAGTTCATGCGTCAGTTCGGATGTATTATGATAATAAAGATGACATGATGCAAACTAGTGTGAACTCTACGGTCAAAAAAAATACCACATTATGGATCACTAGCAATGATTAAAATGGTTCTGATGATTACAATAGTGGTGCTGGTGGGAAGACTCACCTGTATAATCTTTAAACTTTCGACCTACTGGAAATCCATAAGACTCCCCAACAAGAACACCATACGTCATCATTCCAAATGGCATGTCACTTGAGGATTCTAGATTTATCAACTGACCGTGTACTGGAAGCGTCGCTGTCGCAAAATCACAATCTGAGATGTTGCTAAAGTTATCAACGAAGTTTAATCTTTGCATGGTGTTTACTGAAGCTATGATGGAAACATAAGACTGGAACTGCCTCCCGTTAGACACGACCATAGAGTCTAAAGTATAAGACAATGTGAACATGTTTGTAGGAGGTACGGTTGATATAAACGGGTCCCCAACGAAGGAGTCATCCGAAGCTGAACGCATTATTTCAATAACCAAAATATCATTCGAACTTTCGAGACAAACTGGTTCTGAAATGGGAATATCCAAAAATCTCCCCCGATATAGCGTACGGGTGTCCCCTGAAGAAAACATCAAATCAATAGTTCCAAGCGAACCGCCGTGGACTATTCGAAAGATACTATTGGAACCTGAACCGACATTCATTGAAGGCATTAAAACGTAACTGCTCCCATGAGCATTTGACGGTACAGCCATTTCCACTAAGTGATCACATGTGGTTCCGGATACAGGTAGACATGCATGACCAGTTAAAACAGCTATGGGTTTATTAGAATTAATTAATATCCCCGTTATGTCTGTCTCACAGGTTATACGTATTACTTGGTATTCGTTAATGTAGTGTGTCTTAAAGTCTAAAATACTTTGAAGTATATTGTTCAAGGCGTCATTGTTCAAATAACAACTGGATCCTGCTGTAACTGTAACGTCTACGCTGGTACCATTTTCTACACCTATTAATCCTATCTGTCCTGAAATCAAAATTTATAAATATACAAAAAACCCACTTAGTTTGTCCTGTTACTTAAAGATGAATTATGTAACAGCTAAATCTGCCCACTGCAAGGATTTTTTGCCTTGTTATATAGACATTATATATTCAAATGACATGTCCATAAACCAACTTTCGAGACCCGCGTATGGTCGTAATTTATTTTTAATGGATTGAAAAACGGTCGACATTTAATGATTTAATTTTAAAATAGATAATCGATATGACTTCGCCAGGCAAAATCCAAATGATACGGAATGATTGATTGACAACTTTATCCTTGCTTTAATCACCTGACCTGAATGGGTGATCAACAATAGAAAACCACATTTTTCAAAGATTGTATCATGTTATCTTTAGCTACCATTGCAGTATCAACCAACTACCAAAGTGAACAAGATAAATGCCTGAATTTCGACCCACACTTCTTCGGGCTTAATAGCATCTTTGACATAAAGTGGTAAAAGTGCCTATCGTCGGTGAAGTGTCAAAAGGGTGTATCTCGGGAAATTAGTCAAAACGACGACATCTAATGAGAGTATAAAAGCACCTTACACCAATTTCATCCAAATTAATTCAAAAAACAATGAGACATCTTCATTTAAAGTGTCGGTTCTGTGACTAATTTATATGACTTACCTATAAAACCATTAGCATGATAAGAGTAAACTAGATATTTAGTGAAAAGTGCTTTAACGGGAATAGCAAGATATCCATCTGAAGAGTTAGCTTCTAAAGACATTCCGTATACAGACACCGGAGATGACGACAACACAGATATTGCTTTCGTTTCCGCAATATTTTCCGACGTCACACTGGTTGTGTAGTCCAGGTTAACATGTTGCGATGAAACTGCTGGTAGATGATAATGTAATATCTGGTTAAGAAAGGGTATTTTTATTTCAATATCAACATCATGTTGTGTTGTTATAATGATTTGGTTCTTGCTACGGTTACTGAACGTTTTCATGAACGCCAGCATAAAGAAATTTCCGTGGTGATCAACATCAAGTCCTGAAACGATAGTAATGGTACAATAGAAAAATGGTCACAAAGTTTTGAGGGATCCAATGGATGAAGCCGAAGGTTATCAAACTAGTATAGTAAGATTAAATAGGGAATTAATATGCCTTTAAACAGAGAGGTATAGGTACAGATGAATAGCATTGATAAATCCTTTGCCGAGACGGAGTTGATTGCAAACTACATTCTTGCTTTCTTAAATGGCTGTTTAAAATTTTTATCATTAGGGAAACCAACGTCGCTCGGAGATTAAGGCGCTAAACCATCGTCATTCGCCATGCCATTGTTATTTCCTGGGTTTATAACAATGTTGGTCGAAAAGCGTTCCGTGGGTTTTCCGTAGTCACTGGTGCAGGGGAAAGAATGGTTAGGTACGGGTGCACATTATTGAGTATTTACATAATCCATTGATAGATAGGATATATATGTATATATATATATATATATATAGTAGAATAGTTAATTAAAGCTGCGCTTTGGTAATATATAAATAAAATTAAAGATGGCAAAATAAAACTACATTTTTATGCTAACGTTTTCACCGCGATTAGATTATTGAAAGCTGCTCAATTATTGAAAGCTGCTCTTTGGATATATATATATATATATATATATAGCCGGACAAAATGACCCAAAAGAGCCACACTGTTTGCCATGTGACCTGGACAAAATGACCCCATAGAGCCACTCTGTTTGCCATATGACCTATCTAGTAGCTTGATTAGTGCGGAAAAGTAACATGTTAACGCCCTTTTCGGTTGTTTTGTGAACTTTTTCAATCACAAGACTTCTTTGATTGCTCTTCCGTTCTCCACAATCTGCTAATAATGATCCAATACTACCGTTGTGTAACAGAAATAATCAATGCAAACCATCTCCTTCTAATAAACGTACATTAATAACTTATATATTAACGGTATATGCGGAAGATTTAATCTTTATTTGTCGCTGAACACAGCATGTTGCTTATACGCATGAGAAATGAAAAAGTCAGACAATATATTTGAACATCATGCAGAAAAACTGCGTATTTGCGTCTTTCCTTATTAGGTGGAATAACGGTATTATTCTAACGGTAATCCTGATTCCCTGTGTGACTTAAATTATTAATGATTCTTCCAACTAATAGATAACGTTATTTCTTTAGGGGTCACGGTGTCTCTGCGGGTAAGACGTTAACTAGCTAATCTGGAGCGGGGTGATATAGGCCTTGTCCTGTTCCCCAATCCTTTCAGTTACCTGAATAAATATTGTTTAAAAAAAAACAAAAAAACAAAAACTAGCTAATCCGTAGTTACGGTTTTCGACCAAGTTAACCGAGACACTTCATGTTGACTTTGCGGTGTGGTGTGGTGTACGACGGTGAAAGCCTGGTAACGGGCGGCGTAAAGTTGTTCGGATTGGACGAAAAACAGAGATGCCCTATACAAATTGGCGTGAGTCTAAAATAACCTTTGCCAATCCTCAATATAGCACCGCTATACGGGCAAAATTTCCTTTATAGCACTCACAGTCATGGCGTATGTCCGTCTTCATTAGCCCTGAGCACAAAAGTAGGACGTTATAGCCAATTTCATTTCAAAATATTTTACCTGATTCCAGCGTCACTGTGTTTTTGAAGTTATAAGATTATTAATGGTTCTATTAAATGATAATATAATTTTTTTTTTAAATATTACCCCTGATTCCAATTTCACCTTACAATTTATCTTGTAAAATTGCTGCTTGTCCAGCCTCGTGGATTTCCTCCGGGTACTCCTGTTTCCTCCCACTGCTAAAAACCCCTACGCGCGAGCGAATTATTGAAATGAAATTAAACCATATTATTATGTTAGTCCCGAAATGACCTAGTTCGTGGCGAGTGGACGTTAAACCCCATTTCTCTCTCTGTAAAATTGCTAGATATTCTCATAATATACATCACAGAATGCAATATACACAACTCGACCTCAAACAGTCAGAGTCACAAACAATAAAACACAAACCAACCATACAATAGCGCAGACTGGGTACAACACACCTATAAACAATAATAATAACATATCAACCGTTTTTTTTAAAACAAAATACATACAAAACGCATACACGGACTTACCTTTTGATACCGTCATCATAAGACCACAAATCTGTAAACCAAAATGAAAAGATGCATGAGAAAAATATAATTCCACTAAACACTACCTAATGGTTTGTACAAATAAAAATAAAAATAAAACAAAAATATAAGCAATTTATTAGCTATGAGGCCAATCCGGCCCTTTTCATGAAAACGTCACTGAAAAAGTTTAAGAATACTGATGGTTATTGGCTGAGCATTAAACCCATGCCACAAATCCCCCCCCCCCGCCCCATCCCTATGCAAATGCAGATTTCTTTTCAAATTTGCTTTAAGATTTCTTGCATAAGCCATCTTATGATATACTTATTTACTACAGAGTAATTTGAAATCAACAAATTACTATATAGTTCTATTGTATCTTAAGAAAGTTTCTTTAAATAAAATGTTCTTCTTACCGCTATACAATTCAAAAACGTCATTTTGTTCTTTCCTTTCAATCTGTAAAAAAATTAAATTGTATGGATTTTCTGGCAGAATAAACGAGCGATCGACACGACACATAAGTAAGCTTGAAGACTTCGATAAATGCCTATGGTATTTCTGCAGGATGACCAAAATGTCGATGAATTTTATATGGTTCGTTTTTGGGATGACAATCAGTTTTCTTTGAAAATTTTAAAACGAGAGACATAATATATTTTCCTGGTGGTTATTTCTACCAATTCAAGGATCTACCATGTTTAAATTATTTGTATTCGTCAGAAAAAAACCCAAATAGGATAAAGTTAGTTAAATCTAAATGCAATAAAACCAATATATGACAATATTATCATAAACAAATACATGTAATTGATTCTGGCCCTTAAGAATGCCGTATGGAATGATTGAATATGACCATATTATCACTAAAGACTACACATCTTAAACTCATAAACGGATTGATTAAACATGACCAAATTATTTCAAAAGCCAAGGTTACATATTACTACTATCATAAATATTATAGTTACATATTACCAAATTATTATTAACGGAATGATTAAATATGATCATAAAAGGAATCATTAAATATGATCATAAAAGAAATGATTAAATATGATCATAAAAGAAATGATTAAATATGATCATAATATGGATGTTTAAATATGATCATAAAAATAATGATTGAATATGATCATAAGAATAATGATTAAATATGATCACAATAACAATGATTAAATATGATCGTAAAAGGAATGATTACAAATGATCACAATACCGGTGATTAAATATGAATATAAAAGGAATGATTAAGTATGATCATAAAAGGGACGATGAACTATGACCAAATGTTTAAATTTTTATCAAAGCAAAAAAAAAAAAAAAAAAAGAAAGCATAAACTATGACCACATTATCATAAAATTAATGATTAAGTATGATGATATTATCATAAAAAGAATGATTAGGTGCAACCATATTATCATAAAAGTAAGATTAAATAAGACTATATTATCATTATTATCAGACATGAATGATTACATATGATCAATGTATTATTATATAAGTAATGATGGATAATTATTATTACCATATTATTATAAAGGAATGATAAAATAATATGACCATGATATTAAAAGAATGAATATGTAAAAATGCTTCGAGTTTTGAAATCAAATTATAAACCAGTTTTCCATTTAACTTCGCAGGGTGTCTGTAAACAATTAATACCATTTATTTTACGAAATAGCAGAATGGGGCTTTAAAATTAGAGTTGATTGTCTTCATTTGACGGATGTTCAAAAATTAAAAGTTGTCCAAATAATGCAATGACGATCCAATGTTTTAATTACCTAAAAATTAATACAACATACCTTTGAATCCACTGATCACGACAAGGATTTTCCTAAAAATGCTGTTTACTTTTTTCACAATTCAATCAATTCAATATCAATGATTAAACTTTAGCTGCCGTAGTGGTTCAATACTCGTGTGATATATGATACAGGTTGGGGAATAGATTGTGTGCTTGAAATACTCTTTTTATTATAGCAATTATATAAGTATTGATTCACCTGTCACGCTGTTTACATCAACATACTTGTTAGTTAGAGAAAAGTAACGTTCTCCGTAATAACCACCAGGTCATTTACACGACTAACACATTTTTTTTTTATTAACAATATTTTATTCTCAGAAAAGGATTGAGGAACAGGCTAGACCCCATATTACCTCTCTCCTATATAACAGAAAATATATACAAAAAGACTAACAAATCGTATACGTTTCATATACGTTTATTTGTTCAGTGCAATTCTTCCATCATGTTAGTGGCTAAATTAAACCATTTTAAGTCGTGGTGGATATATTTGGTGATGTTCCTACGGTTTGGATAAAGATTAATCTGGTGTCTTTTAGATAAAGACAAACATGATGCCATATAGATAAATACAAACATGCTGTCCTTTGGATTGTCACGTGGATAAAGAAAAATAAAGACACGCGTGCAATTCGGTAACGAAAAGCTTGGTACCATCTACAGATACCTTTATCACAAGTACAAACTGGGTTATTTGATGACATATTTGGACTAAGATTAAAAATATATTCAAACTAATTATATGTAATCTATCAAACATTTGCTATAAATCCCTTTAAAAACATTGTATTCGCGAGGAAATATCCCAAGCTATAAAAAATATATTTATAGAAGACATGTTTGTGTCACATGACTTTTTGTGGTCGCGATGTTATCTTTAATCGCTGCCCATGCCAACGCAAGTTCTCGGATTATCACCGCCCACGTTTTTTTTTTAAACACAGTTTCGATCTCAGAAACTGTTGTACGTTGAAGTCTTTCAGCTCTTGTTTTGCACCAACCGGGATAACCAAGATGAACATTTGTCATGCAGTGTGCCTTGAATGTAATTTTGATCTGACAGTAGATTTTCCGAACATGTGAGCCAGCAGCCTACTCACAGAGCCATCATTGCTAGGACTAAAAGCGCATAAAACTTGTTGGTAAGAAGTATAATAAGGTTGAAAATAAAATGGAGTTTTACTTTTCTGGACGAACCGGATGATAAAGACGGATGTATGCTATGTTTGTGAGGGTATATTTTTGGCTGTTCATCGGTATGCTATCTATATATTCTTGACATGAATAAAGCTATCAATGGTTATTTCGTCCTATGCCAACAACTAGGCGCTGTTCCTTGCCAAGCAAGCTGTCCTGAACAAATGACAAGAGGAAGCCAGGCTAGAGAATCTCTAGGATCGAACCGAAGATATCCTAGTTAGTGAGTCAGCGCTCCCCTCTCGAAAGAAACGGAATAATTTTCTGTACTGTTATTTAGGAATTATTATTAATACGAAAAACGAAATGGATGACTTACTAATTATCAAAAATAATTATACACTACCACACATTGCGAAAATAGTTCAATCAACTTAGATTATGGTTTATGAATAACAATTCCACCGTAATTATTCACAAGGGAATTTATCAACTGACACTAATAAGTATGTAGAAATTGTAGTTGTACATGGTAGTATAAATACCTATTGTTCGTGTCTCGATAACAAATCAGACGAAGACAATGTTTGTCAAGTCGCGTACTCAATTCATCTTTCTTCCTCCTATCTATTGTTGTTTAAACAAGAAATTATGTCACTGGTGATTTTTATATCTGATGAATGTTTTTTTGATTGCCGCGTGTATTATAAATGTGCAAACAATCTTCATCTTTAGTTATGGTGGCCGAGTGGCCTAGTGTGTGCGATTTAGATCATAAGGTCGGTTATTGAGTTGTCTGGTATTCTCCGAGTCCCACTGGTTCTCCCCACTACTAAAGATGCCCAAATGAGCGATAAATTCCATCTCTCTCCATATATCACTTCACTATTTCTTAAGATGCAATATAATCATGTCAATATGTAAAACATTTCAAATATTTCGTGACGTTTCTTCCTATGCACTTTTTACGTAAACTCTTTTTAATATTAATACAATATTCAATAATTTGGTAAAATAGAGCAATTCGAAACAAGTATGGCTGCTTTGGGGGGAGGGTAACTTTTTTAAAATTAAATTATTTCGGTTTTTTTGTAATCGGAATTCATCTTTAACCAATCGAAATTTAGCACACAAAATGTCAATTCATCAATAGGTTGTCTTGAAATTTTGCATAAAAGGGATTTAAATAGGTGCGAAATAAGGTAATCTTTACTTCTAAGACTGTCTTCTACAAATTTGTCACGGACTATAAATCAAGCTCCTAAGTACCGCTGCATGTTCAATTGCCGGATTGTACGTGGCACGGAGTAGGGTCCTCGGGTCTCCCCCAACAGCTAAAGAAATTCCTTATACGCGCAAGTCCCGAAATGATCGAGTTTGGGTCAAGTGGACGTCAAACTCACTCTCAATAATTAGGAATCCCGGTGTTCGATAGCAGTGTTGGCGTAGAAAGTTGGCTGAAAATTCCTAGCTTGTTTTCTCATTGTTAGTGGTGCAGAACGGATGCACTGATATGGAAAGGCGTTTAGTGTACGCCTTGACATGCAGGTCCCTCAATTCAATTGTTGTCCGCGCAAATTGATTGCCCTTTATTGCGGATGCCCGTCTTCACTAGCTGGTTGGTTAAGATGATTCAAGATGATTCAAGATAATGCAACCATTCTGTTAAACGTCTATTAAAATAGTTTGACATTATGAAAATGATCTAAATGTTAATCGATTATGTGCAATGGTGATTGAAAGTCTGCTGTAACATTATTATTAGGTCTCGTGACAAGGATTGACATTTTCTGATGAGATTTTCTGATAACATTTTCGTTTAAAGGAGCAGATATGCAAATTATAGGGTATATACGTTGATACGAGGAAGGAATTAAGGAATTCAAATTCAATGTCAAAATGGCGCAGCTAAGGATGCCATTATAAAATCTCGTAATATTTTAGCACGCAATGATTGGTAAGACAATAAACGTGCTCAACGAGAGTTTGGTTGCTGCCGGAACGACTCCATGGAGTTGTTGTATGACCGACAGATGAGTGTGTCTTTTTTTCTAACAATGTGGGAATAAAAAGATCGCTTTCAAATAGCGTAAAAAAATCGCCAGTTAGTGCTAGGCTTAAGGCTCTTTCACGCGAAAATACCCAATGTATTCACTCTCTGAATCAGACTTCTTTAATACCATGAATAGTCTTACATGTTCTGGAATATATAAGATATGGTCTCTATAATATCATGGAACGTACCCGCATATATCTGATACGACTTCTTAATTACTATGGAACTTCTCACACGTACTGAAATATATCTGATACGACTTCTTTCATACTGCGACATATCTTATATGTACTGAAATATATGTGATACAACTTCTTTAATACCACAGAACGCCCCACATCTAATGAATTACAATCGAAACGAGTTTTTTTTTTAATACCATGACATGTCTCACACGTACTGAAATATATTTGATACGATTCTTTAATACGATGGAATGCCTCACATGTTCTGAAACCTACCTGATACGACTTCTTTAATACGATGGAATGTCTCACAAGTACTGGAAATTGACTGACACGATTTCTAGTCTCACTTGTATTATTATGGTCTCCCATGAAATAATAAAGCTTCATCTGTACTAAGATTACTTGTGATAACAATATTTATCAACAATCACATCACTGCATGTGTACATGTAGCATTTTAAAGTATTCTATTTTCCCATTATTGGAATATATTTATTTATATACTTAATGCATTTCTCTGATTCCACCTGATGTAATTGCACAATGAGTGTATTATGCGTTGGTCTATCAAGGAAACTAGTGTTTTATAAAACAAAATGCAAGCTTTGCGTTTAAAGGGTTTGTGGCTCTTTATTCATTGAAACACACAATAAGTGGAAAAGCAAATATTAATGTGTAAGGGAATATGCATTATAAGATGCTTTACATTATATTTTTAACTTTTTATTTTAAATTCTTATCAGTTATGTTCATGGAAGTACGTAAGCAGTCGTTTGCGCCTAGTCAATTCTGTCAATTGTTCATCAGATATTCTTAATGACTTGCAGGTTTTGGTTTGCTCGGTCCATCAGTTATGGTGACTGTTTTTAAAACCATCATTGTATGTTAAATATGAGATATCCTGATGTCATACACTCCGGTAAGATAACAAAATCATTAATGCTTGAATGGGCCAGTATTGAATTATAATTCGACAATATTGAGATATGTCCTTTAACCCTTGAATGCCTACAACGTAAATGGAATAGATAGTATACTATTCCTATTGCAGGCTGTTTTGCCTTTCAAACTTTATATAACCTATCATTTAGACATTGGTTCACATGAAACGCCTATATATTCAAATATCTAGACCATCGGGTGGCCGAGATTTATACAGATTAGAATTCCAACGAGATTTACAAATTTATCGATAAAATGGATAATCTAAATTTATCCTCGATTATTGTGTATCGTTGCTTCGATAATAATCAATTAACGCTCCTTCTTCAAATAGTCCTATTTTCGTTCAGAATTTAGTAACTTGAATGACATTTTCACTATATTTATTATTCATTATCTGTTTTTGAAGCTTTGAACAGTTTTATTATATAGAAGTTAATGCCATCGAGATTTTTTTTCCACTTTGAACTATTAAGGCAAGAACGACCAGCTCTCTCTTTATCTAATCATTGCATAATGCACCGTTAATCTTTTCATATTAATTAAAACATAGAATCAAAGGATCGACGTCTCGGAGGAAAAATAATCTTGATGTTATTAACTTCTATATAATAAAACTGTGCACGTATTCCGTGTCTGCATCTTCAGTTATAAATTAATTACGTCTCAATTAGGGAGAATCCAGTTTAACCGGTTGCAGTAATCGTGGAATCAATATATTAAAGAAGAACTGCGCTCGTTGCCATTTATCTAAAGAGAGAGAGAGAGATATAAATGGGGTTTAACGTCCACTCGATACAAACTAGGTCATTTCGGGACTTATATATGGTTTAATTTTATTTCAATAATTCGCCTAATAAACACAGATTCGATTAATACAGCTTGTGTTAACTTCACAAGTGAGCTGACAAGGCTAGCAAAAAACACATTCCTAATAAAACAGTAACTATTAGACCAAATGACCAACCATGGATGAATAATGCGATTCGAAAATTGAGTAGAAAAAAAAATATATAAAAAGGCAGTTCAAAGAAATTTAGAATCAGATTAGCATAAGTTGAGAACTATTAGAAATGAATATATAAACCTAATCAGAAATTGTAAAAAGGAATATTTTGACAAAATCGACAACAAAATCAATAATTGCAATAATTTTAGAAGCAAAAATTGGTGGGGCCATGTCAACTCATTTATGAAAAATAAACGTGCTGGCACTAGCAATGAACTGCCGCCTCTATCAGTGAACGACACCACATATTACACACCTTCCGACAAATGTAACTGCCTTAACGATTTCTTTATTAGCCAATCTAATATTGATAGCGACAATGCACAACTTCCTGCACTAGAAAGAATACCCAACTCATTAACTACTATTACCCTCAACCAGAAGGAAGTTGAAGACACAATTACTACTATTGATCCCTCGAAAGCCAATGGTCCCGATAACATCAGCGGAAAACTAATAAAACTAATATCCAGCGAAATTTCTGAACCTCTATCTAAATTATTTAACTACTCTCTTTCGACGAAAACAGTACCGAACATCTGGAAATTTGCCAATGCAACTGCCATATTAAACAAATGTGACTCATCAAATTGTCGAAATTATAGACCCATATCTCTACTTAGTATCCTAGTTAAAATATTCGAAAAATGCATCAACAAAAATGTCTTCAACTTCCTAAGGGAGAATTCTGATCTAACTAACCCCCAGAGTGGCTTTTTGCATGGTGATTCATGTGTTTACCAACTTACAGATATTGCACACTACTTTTGTCAAGCCATTGACCAGGGATTCTATACAAAAGCAGTGTTATGTGACATCAGTAAAGCTTTTGACGGGGTCTGGCATGCTGGACTCTGTCACAAGCTTGAAGCTGTGGGGATACGGGGAGACATCCTTCAATGGTTTCACAACTATTTAGAGGGAAGACAACAATCAGTTGTTGCTGGGGGTGTCTCTTCCACCGCAAAAAAAAAACCATTCCCTCGGGCGCGCCACAGGGCTCTGTTCTCGGTCCCCTCCTTTTTCTCATTTATATCAATGAAGTTGTGAATGATATTTCATCAAATGTTCGACTCTTTGCTGACGATACTTCCCTCTATCTGAAAATTGATGACCCTACCGAATGCGCTACGCGAATATTCTAAACAATGACCTGAATAAAATTAACGCGTAGGCTAAAACATGGCTGGTATCCTTTAACCCACTGTAGACCAAAACACTATAGCACTGACGACCAAACAAAATCCCATTTTACCTACCCTGACTCTAAATAATGTTCCCATCAAGGAAGTCCCCCATCATAAACATTTAGGCTTGAGATTTCAACAAAATTGTAAATGGAACCAACACATCAATGACGTTATAGAAAAAACCAGCAAATCTGTCAATTGTTTAAGATCCCTTAAATACAGACTTAACCGGAAATCGTTACAAACTATCTATACCTCTTTTATCCTACCCTATTTTGATTATTGCGACGTCATCTTGGACAACTGCACAGACCAACTAGCTAACAAATTAAAGCACCTACAACTGGATGCACTTAGGTCCATATGTGGTGCTGTAAAGGGTACCAGCCATAGACTGTTATATACAGAAACCGGTTTTATTACGCTAAAAGAGAGATGCAGAAGACATAAACTCAAATTCATTTATAAAATTATAAACAGCCTTTCTCCATCCTATCTCCATGATTTAATCTTGACAAAAAGCGCACACTATAATCTCCGAAAAATAAGCCTACCCGAATATAAATGCAAAACAAATATCTTCTATAATTCTTTCATACCATCGTCAATAAGAGAATGGAACAAATCAAGTTCGGAGACAAAAAATTCAACAACTCTAAATATTTTCAATTCGAAACTCATGGCTCAAGATCCGATACCGCCTACAACATTCTCTTTTGGAACCCGTATAAACCAAATCATACATTCTAAACTGCGTCTCTCTAGCAGCAATCTAAACGGACATACATTTTTACGCCATATTTCTGATAACCCATCCTGCAGATGTAAATACATGTATCTATATCTGACAGGGAGAGGGGTTTAATATAGGCTATGCCTGTTCCCCGATCCCTATTCAGATAGAAATCTGAATAAAAAAATAAAATTCGCTTGCAGTGGGAGACCGACGGACCCCCTGAAAACCCACGAGGTTTGACAGGCGACTCCACTACTTGTCGCGTACACAACCGGGGACTCTACACCACGCCAGTTGCAACTCAATGTCAGGATTTAAAGAGTAACCTACCGCAGTTTACATTAAAATAGTTTCAAATATGAAATTAGCTTCTGGGTGATGTAACAAGTCCGTGCAAACTACGATAGTGTAAAATTTGAATCTAATATAGTAAAAATATTGTAAGTGGTGCACGACAGAGGATCTGGCTCTGGACAACGTGCACCCTTGCGTGCACGTAAATAATCTCTTGGCCGTTGGGATTGGAATTCGATATAAGAGTAGGTATTAGTGCCACCGCCCGGGCACTGCATGGCTTCTTTGAGTGGAATTTAGTAATTGAACAATAGGGACCTTTCGCATCAATACGAAAACGAACACCAAAACGAACATATGTTCGTTTACATATTCGTATCCTCTAACAAACGGTTTCACAATCCGACATACGATAATAGATAGATGGCGTAAATTCCCACTACATGAACTTCTCTGTCCAGACAATGTTTTCAATCGATATTTTGGTACTGATTTGTAGATGTACAACAAATCAAACAGAATATTACATTTCAGCATATACTACACACTCCACATAATCAACAATATACACAAGGCCTCGAAAAATTGTGGAAAATTCAATATATGGGACAAAACACATTTTCGTTAGCATATCTACGTGAATGCAGCTCCATGCGCGTAACGTTTTTCAACGGCCGAACACGCATTACGGATTGGCGTCACAAGTACACACGAATCGATGACATGTTCGTTTTCTTATTCGTTTTCGTACCGATGCGAAAGGTCCCTAATAACTCACTAACACTATCTATGGAATAACCATTACAGCTTGATAAAGACGAGAGTATCATCGTCGAAACGTTGCATGTTAATAAACCAGTAATTGTTATTCCATAAATAGTGTTAGTGTGACAATATATGACGTATGCCCATCTTCATTAGCCCATTTTAGGAGCAGAACAGTAGGACGTTAAACTACATTTCAGTTCGTTAAAGATATATTTAACTTTATAAAAATCAATAACAAACAGATAATATATGGTTGTGTGTAGTCAGGAAGTATCCAGACCTGAAGAATAGTATTATTTATAAAGAATTGTTTAACTTGATATTATATTTATTGTCAGGTAGCGTGGATTGGATTTATGATTCTGTTTTTTGGAAGTATTATCGGGTGACCAAGAAAGAGTAACAGTCGTCACAACTTTTGGGTTGAGCCGGGGTCTTATTGGGGGTCGGGAGTGATCTGGGGGTGGCCCCTTACACAAAAGTACTATACTTTATTTAATATATACTATTCAAAAAAAGTAGTGGATATTTGATTTTGGGGGCATAATACTAAAATATGCAAATGACTACGAATAAAGTCACTATAGAACCTAACAGAAGAAACATTTCCAGTTACATGTGACGCCCAAACGCACCAATAGCTACCGCATGGATTGCAGGTGATGCTTGGGATCATCATGGGGGTCCAACCCAAGATTTGCACGACTCTGACTTTGAATGTTACAGTCATTGTGGCATTGAATTCCAGGGTGGAAACATCAGTTTAATTGTTTTAGTGACCAGAAAACAAATTTTGATATGCGTCGGCTTACCCAAAATGAAAAGTTACGTGCCCTTGGCATGCTACAGATCGGCACAACACAGGCGGTTGTGGCGCGGACGATGAATGTTTCTCAGTCTGTCATAAGCAGGCTATGGTCCAGATACCGTGATACATTGCACAATCTGTACAGGACAGACCACGTTCAGGTCGACCAAGCCCAGGATCGATTTATCCGTACCTTGGCCTTGAGAAATCGTGTCATTACATCAAATCAGATCAGCGCTCGTCTTCAAACAGACACTGGTGTGAGAGTGAGTGGCCAGACGATTCGGAATCGACTGCATAGGGGTCACCTTCGCGCCCGACGTCCTCGCGTTATCCCTTGTTTGAGAGATCATCACATTCAGGCAAGATGTCGTTGGTGTAGGGGTCGTCAACACTGGGATAATCGACGCTGGAGCAATGTGATGTTTTCACTTCAGATGAGTCAAGGTTCACTGTTGATTTTTTGGACAGACGTAGGAGGGTGAGGCGTCGTCGAAACGAGCGCTTCCAAGACGTTAACGTCATCAGACATGATCGATTTGGGGGTGGTTCTGTTATGGTGTGGGGAGGCATCACTGTTGCTGGAAGAACGGCTTTACATGTTGTTGCAGGGCGTGTTACAGGCCAGTACTACCGGAACAACATCTTGGCAGTCCATGTTGTGCCGTTCGCACGACATCATGGCCGCCGTTTCATCTTCCAGGATGACAACGCAAGATGTCACAGGGCTAGGATCGTTACAGGTTACCTCCAACAACAGAACATCACCACATTACTTTGGCCAGCACTGAGTCCCGACCTCTCCCCCATCGAGCATGTCTGGGACATGCTTGGACAGAGGTTACGTCAACGTCAACAACGTCCTGCCAATGTCCAAGAACTTGCTGCTGCGTTGCAACAGGAATGGGACAATCTCGGCCAAAATGACCTTAGACGTCCATTAGGGGTATGCCACGTCGGATCAATGCTTGTTTGGCAAACAGAGGAGGATTTACCCGTTACTGACTTTGTTGTGATGCTGTGGTAACTTTGCTGTTTGACCCCGGGTATCATTTTACCCTTATAATGGTCAGTCTGTGCCTTACTTAGTCTAACGATCATTTGGAATAAATCGATGAATGTGACCTTCATTTCATTTTGTCATTTGTTTCTTCGTCAGTTTCATTAGGTGACTTTAATAACACTAAAAAATCAAATATCCTCTACTTTTTTTGAATAGTATATTTGTCTAAATGGTCAATTCCAACTGAAATTATTACCCTTTATATTTTACATCCGTTTGCTAAGAGTTTATTATTTTTGTCAGTGTATAATGTTGCTATCCTTTTCAGCAAGTGAATTGCTTGGAGATTTTTGAAAATAATTGGGTGTGTTTAAGTAAAGTAAGTTGTGTCTTTCGTGATAAAGCAACACTAACAGTTTTACATACTATAAATAATTTAAACACGTTTGGTTTTCACTAAAGTTCTAATATCCGACGATTCACCAGCGGAAATTTGGACCTATGTAGCCGGAAATTCCACCTGGATCACAATTTTAAACGACAAACAGAATAAATAAAATGCAAACAATAAATTCAATCTAATGAAAGACAGGCAGTATTTCCGTTCCGATATTTATTAAGTTCGATATTGGCATAGAAAGGTGCGCGAGAATTTTAGAAATGGTTCCATTACTGCCTTCTGTCTTGCTCCCAGCTATATAGACAGTTCTACAACGCAAGTTTTGTAATCGTTTGATATCTGGCTAGATTTCACCTGGTTGATGTCATGGAGCCCTATACATCAATAGAAACATCTCTTCGAAAATGAATAACGACATATCATAAAGAATTACTGTTCGGTAAATATTTTGATCGCCCACTCGTCACTATTTGTGATGGAATTACTTATTTCAATTCCAACTGTTGCACTATGTGTTGAGATGTGTGAAGTTGCAGCAATGTTTAATTTGCAAAGCCTCGAAGAATATATCAATGGAAGCGCAGGACAAGAGAAAACGCCGCTATCATATTGCAACCACGGAAATCCTGGTTCAGCGTCTACTCTCATCTCCGCTTCCTCTATTATCACACATGGAGTTTTCGGTTGCGTGGATCTTCATTATGGTAAAAATATCTGAATCCGAACAATACAAAACTTGATGTCATGGAAAAACGAATATACATGTAGTTCATCGATTTATAGCAATTATGCCCAGCTCCGTTCTGTTCTTTCCCCACCCTTTCATGGTAATTTATGTTGACAATTTTCTCCAGAAGTATCTACATCTGGTCAATTAGACTAAATTTTATATCAAATGGCTTGAGCTTGCAGAAAATGTGACGTAACCACATTTTGCAAGAAATGGATAGAGAACAAGCTAAACAAAAAGCGATTTTTCGAACAACCAAGGTCCATAATTTCTGATATGCGGGCCAAGATATTTCAAGTTTCATCAAAAATCGGCCCAAAATTGTGACCTCTACAGCTAAAAACGTGATTTGTCGTACAATCAGAGGTCATAATCCATAAGTTACAGTCCGATACATGCCAACATCGACAGGAATCGAGATCTTACTAAACTTAGGGTGACAAACCTAAATTTCAAGTTTCATTGAAATCTGATAAGAAATTGTGTCCTGTAGAGTGTTCACAAATAATTGTGGACAGCTTGATGGACGGACGGACAGGGGCGACAACAATATACGTCCACATGAAAATGTGGAAGTATAAAAACTTCAAATGCTGAGCACTCGACTTTCTTGACAACATAGAGACTGTTATAGATTTTTGTATGAGGAGCTGGGTGGCGGAGGGGGCTGCAAGTCACCGTTTCGATTCCAAATGACAAAATGAACGAACTGAGTACTGAATTGATTAACTCTAGTCCATTCCTGTAATAACCCCATTTCATGAATTATCAAGGCCTCCCCTGGAAAATATCGAAAAATAGAAGGTCGGAAATGTTATTTTCAGTAATCTGAGGCAAGAATGCGCCCCTTGGTCAAGATAAGAGAGGGGTATCACCGGCTGCCCTCCTCCCCAACTAGTACACCCCTGCATAATGGCATCTCAGAAAGACCACAAATGGTATCAGATTTTGTTCAAGACAATATTTCTTTGTCAATAAATGAATAAACCTCTGAAAATGTATTTCGCATTGGAGGAAAAAAAATAATTTAATAAGAAATATTTACAAACGACAAAAAAAACAACAACAAAAAAACGTTCAATTCTTCACAAATTCTACAAATTACCAATGAATTGGGAAAAGGTTTTCATATTAGTCTTCTTCTGATAATACTGTCTTATAAAGGGTATATTCATTTTGAGATGGAGAATGGTCAGTTTAAGTTTTCTAGATTTGATTTAAAATTTTCTCATTAAGAAACGTTTCTTCATTAAAGCTTCTATTTTTCTGCTAACCCTTTGTACATCCGTCTCTTCGCCTTCAACTACTCCCTTCTCATACGTTTCTGTTTTGTAATCTCTTTGGCCCTGTACCAATTCACTGAAATCAAGACAAAAAAAATACAAAAACCCCGAAGTAAAACTGAAAGTACTCTTGCAAAAAACATATTAGTCCAGAATTTATTCAAATCTAACATAAGTTATTGTCATTTCGAGTAAATTCGTGTCATTTTGATTCCGCGAAGTTTCTTTATGGATCCACACAAAATACCACATCCAACAAATTTCAAAAAAGCAAAAGTTACGAGAAGTATACGTTAAAGTTTGTACAAAGTTTCATAAAATGTCTAATCAACTGACATAAATGTGTGTGTTGTCCGCGGGTTTTCATTATGTGTATGTGTGGTGTCTTCCTCCTGCGATTGCTATGACATGTACAATATTAAAATACAGATGTGACGCCATGCTTTGATGTTGGCATACCATCATTTCAAATTGGTACGGGCATTGTGCAAAGCCTACATTATTCATACCAGTTGAAATATTGTACCAGAGTGACGAATTTCTTTGAAATGCACGTGCTGGATAGTGTCTGTATTTTAAGTTGTTTAATGGTGTCGTGTAAGACATTGCGTAATATATAAATATTGCCCACGTGCTATCGCACTCGTACAATACCAATACATTACTTAATGTCTCGCACTCGACCATTAAACTACAAAACTGTGAACCGGACAGCAGATAATAATGGTCATATTGATTAACAGTGAGGTAAATACTAAAACATCACGCGCTGCCATCTAATTTAATACAGTAGTTTTCCATTTAATTTTCTATTACGCCGTGTGTTTCATGACAACCTCCGTAAAACCAAAGTAGTCGAAGCGGAAGTAGAAATTCAGGAATTAAACAGGAGTAAATAGTTAGACAAGTAGAGACAAAAATACATCGTCAATAATTTAATTGATTTTTAATTCACCGTGCTCGTTGAAACGAGAAATTTACTTGAAAAACAATCATATATCCAATTCCTTTCATATAATTTTGTCCATTAAGGGTAGTGTTCCTATTAATAGTGAAACTGGAGTTTGTGTTTGGGTGACTGTGTATGTGGTTGTCGTCGGTGGCTGTGTGTGGTAAAACCCGAGTTCATGTCCCGTTCTCACGAGTCAGGGGTGGCAAAGGAGGAGCTAACAATGAAAAATGTGTCTTGTCGTTCAATTGGGTTTCAAATCGTGCATAAATCACCTGTACAATTGTATATGGAAGACCAAACAAATCTCAATTTTCGAAATACAATCTCCAAATTCCATTCCAACCTTGTCACACCAATGACAAAAAAAAATTCTCCAAATTCATCTGACCCGAATATGTTGACGATAGATGACGCTTTTGATGGGTTATTAAGCGGCTCTACTAACAATAAAACACGCACTATACGCAACTGTGAAAAATACCAATCGCAGACAGTGAAAAACCTGGCTGGATAAAATATTAATGAAAGATTATCCAGTGAAAACCGTGCCTTTATTATTGTTTCACACAAACCAAAAACGTTAAGTGCGTGAAACTAGAGACCAGCAATATGAAATAATGAGATAATGGTTTGTGACAACAGACTATATATATCAGTCTTGCGTGTCAAAATCACTTATGTTTTAATATTGTAAAAACAGGAAAGCAATTGGCTAGAGCAACAAACTTGTAGTTATGTAATCATAAAAGGTTCCACACAGTGTGAAACAAGTCCACACGCGAAAGCATACTTAGGTCAACTGTTCGATCCGCTAAACATAACATTTTTTTTATTAAAAATATTTCATTAGGTCTTTAATACCCTATAACCGACAAGATGGCCATGTGCTCCCCCCCCCCACACAAATCTTACACCACCAGGAGACGTTGAGGGAAGTGTGGAAGTGTTTAAATATTATAATAATTGGACGGGTATTACATCTGTCGATATCGAAATTAAGTTAGGGTGTACACCAAAAGTAACAAATATGAATTGGCGCACTCGGCAAACCTCGGCAAATTCCGGAACCTTAATCTAGCCCCGGCTGTATGACAGTGGTGATATATAGGCCTACCTACGCCTATACAATTGCGATGCGGGGCCGGTTTACGTATTAAGAAAACTTGCCGCTTTTAGAAAGAGGTTCTCAAAATTACAGTGCAAACTTGTCCTTGTCTAAAGACAATCGGATAAAGTGACCTCAGCAGATTCCAGTACCCTACATCTAGCCTCAGCTGTAGGACAAAGTCCGCCATTAGAACTACTTTCAAGTTCCCGTATTACCAATGGCGTTGCCCATGACGACGCCTTTGACGAATGTTTTATCTTACAAAGTTTGAAGCTGTTTGTCTTTCAAGTTTGTAGTGAAAATTCTAAACACCCTTCGAACGACGCAATTTTGAGAACTTTTTTCTTAATAAGTTTTCTTAATAAGTAAACCGTCGCCACTTCGCAATTGTATAGGCGTAGGTACATATCACTTACTGTCATACAGCCGAGGCTAGATGTATATTGCGGAAACCCCGAGGTTTACCGAGTGCTGCTGAAGTTTGCCGAGTGTGATTTGTCGAGGCCTTAGGTATGGGAACGTAAAGGTGTCAAAATCGTGTTGGATACCGTAATATTGTGATTGCTCTGATGATTTTATCTCTGAAAAGACCATTTTGGTCGAGTCAAATGAATCAAAGCGATGTGTTATATGTCTCCATATCGTTTTAGATGTACACGTTTGCGTTAAGATATTGCTATTCTGGAGCTTTGTCAACATATTCCATTAGGCCGTAATATATATTGACGCGTACATTTAAACGAACTGGAGATAAACAACATAGCAATCGAGTTATTCAATTAACTCGGCAAAATAATTTCTTTTCTGAGTTAAATTCATCTGAACAGTCACAATATGTTGACATATTACGCTATTGCGCTACTGACCACAATACGCTTCCATACATTTTTAGGAGCGTCGCCCCAAGACGAAGAATGCGATCAGTTCACTGGGTTAGTCATTTTACGTGCATTTGAATGTAGAACTCGTGTTAATGAATAACATCTTCAAAATCAAAAACTTATCTTTTTTATGAAAGCTAATAAATGTATTATTAATTATATACCTGAAATCCACATCACCATCACGATCATTATCTAATTTACTAATTAATTTGTCTAATTGCCAGTCACTCAGTGGAATATTTACTTTCTGAAAAATAAAAAACCAATAAGAACACAAAATATCAAATTTTGATTGTGTGTTTATGTCATTGTGATTTATAGTCAAATGAAGGTACAACCTAACACAATTTACCATCTAACACAAAGCGCACTGCAATATTCTCTTCGATATCCCATTTTGTTTATTTTAGCTAATCCTGGCATATTATTACAGTAAATGCTTTTTTCCCATCGTGATTTTAATTGTGGAGTATTCGTGGTTATCCTATCCGGTCCCGAGTTCACAAAGCATTTTCAGACTTAAGTTGAGAATTTACTAAAAATTGTTCACCATATTTTAACTAAAACACGGACCTTTATTATAATTTTGTTGTTTTAATATATCAAATACATCAATAAGAAACTATGTGCAATGTTTTTGTGTTTCTGGATGAAAGATATTTCTCAGAACTGTGATTGAAAGTTTAGCACATTCTCAACTTAAGTTTGAGAATGCTATGTGAACTTGGGGCCACGTCTTATCATATTAATATGTTGTGGTTGGTCGTAGCAATCGTATCGAAACGAAGCCGAACAAATCTGCTACACGTACCAGTTCGTGGACTTAATAGCAATTGAGATCCATTACTCAAAAGATGGCCGCTGGTACAGACAGGGTTGTGTGTCTCTCCAACTAATATGTGAATATCTTCATTGCACAGTGTCATGATATACCACAAAGTATATATAATGATGTTATATAAACAGCGAACAGAATGAAGTGAATCAAGTATCATTACTTATAATTTAAAAGGTGTAGTTTGTTGAAAAAATATATACTATGTGTACCAAGAATTTAAGCAGGTCAAACCATTGTTTTCGTAAGTAAAGCTCACTGAGTTATAATCCCCGTGATCACTTTTATCAAGTCGTCGCAACAATGTCGATGGACATAACTTCAACTCCAACTTCGATGGAAACAAGTAACGAAGGTATGGCAAGTAGTTTATTTGATAAAGAAACTTTAAACTCAATCGTAAATGAAGCAGTAAAAGCAGCCGTAGACCTGCTCGAAAAAAAACTAAACAAATTAATCAATAATAGACTATCTAAAATTGAAGATCGCCTAACTGAGGTCGAACTAATCAACAACAACATTGGGACTGATGTTGATGGCTTTCACGAACGTTTCGAACGTATAGAATCATCCCTTTGCAAGTCATTTAACGAAAACGAATCTCTTAAAAATAAACTCAATAATCTAGAGCAATATACAAGAAAATCTCATCTTCGTGTGTTTGGTATCCCCGAAAATCAAGAAAATGAAAACTGTCTGCATAGTGTCCAAAATCTTCTCAGAGATAAACTGAACATCACCAAGGATATTTGCATAGATGTGGCTCACCGTGTTGGTAAAAAAACAACCATTGATCAACCTAACGAAGAAGGATCGAATAATCCCATAGCCCAGAAACCTAGAGGAATTATTGTGCGCTTCCTAAAGAGAGAAGACCGCCAGTATGTTCTATCTCAAAGAAGAAAATTGAAAAATTCCGGTGTATCCATATGCGAAGACATGACTCGTGAAAACGTGAAAAGGCTAACCGAAGTTCAAAATCACCCACTTGTAAAAAGGGCATGGTTTACAAACGGGAAAATCAAAGCCGAAGGTCACAGTGGCCTGATGTGTCACAAAATTGAGTTATTTCCCAGCTTAGACCATCAATTAGCGAAGCTAACAGCATAATTCCAACGATGTCACCATAAAAAGTCTACAAATGAATAATCATTCTAAATAAACGCAATATTCAATTGCTGTAATGATTATGCTATATTTATTTGTGTTCTGCCGATATTATCCCCCCCCCCCATATAAATTAGAATAATCTCTCTTATAATTATCGATATTCTGTTAACAATCCACAAAAGTAAATTATTCTTCATTCTCACTTATTATAAAAGTCACGTTAGATGAGAATCTTTAGAAACGCCATTATAAGATAATACAGTGTATGAGTGCTAATTCTCCATGTTTAAGTAACAATTGTTTATCATTACACCGATCGTGTATAAAATGTGAGTTATCTTAACTCACCGAATGAACACATTAATTGAACCTCTCATTTACTTTTATAGCGCTCAGACTGCTCGACTTTCGAAGGAGCTATAACACTTTCGTCTTTTCGGCTACCCATTGTCTTTTTCATGTCATTCTGAATAAATTACATCATGTAGCACAGATATAGCTTCTTTATCTAAAAGTCAAATTGCAAAAAATTCGATATGCATGTATAAACCTTAATTAGGAGCATAAATTCGATGTTTTCCCTGTGAAATGCTAGATGAAATTTATTTGAATGTGTAATTATTATGTAAAATGTAATCCCTAACTTCTCACGTAAAGGGATATCTCTATGTATTTAGTAAACAAAACCATCAATCTTAGCCTACACGTTATAATTATTACTATAACATTTTAATTTACTTTTGTTAAAATAATACACTTTATACCATTATTGATAATAATGTGTCAATTCTGGATTCTTATTTCCCAAATGTTAATAATTTATCAATATGGTCGTGATTAAAAGAAGAAAAAAGAATGGGGCGTTAAGTTAGTAAATCAGTACTACTGCACTTACGTTCTTTTCCCTGTTTTTACGCAACAGTGTCTATTTATTATATCGATCGTGTGAAAGTGGTGAGCTTTTTTAACTCACCGTAAACACACTGAATGTACGTCGCTTTATTTACACGAAATTTGGAAATAAAAACTACCCTGTCTATATTACGGATATAGCAGCTTATCGGAAAATCTAATCATTCAAAACAACGCATCGGGACATATGTATAAACCTTTAATTACGATGATTTCCCAGTGAAATGTCTGGTGAAACCTATTTAAGATGTAACTGTTATGTTAATTTTGTTTAGTTAGTTAGGATATCTTTGCATAATCCCATTAATACGCCCCTGTCTCTAGTGAGTTTTCGTTAATCAAGCCGAAACAATACAAGCCTTACACTTGTTGAATTCAACATCTTCCTCTGGCGCTCAGCTAGTTAGTCTTTAGAAGCAGAATTTTTTCTCCTTGTTGTCTTATAGCACCAAGAATTGACAGTTTAACAATATAGAATTTAATCTTGATATAATTATATACCTTATCACATATATACCAATTCGCGATACTAATGAGATGTCAGACGAAGTCATATTTGTTAATACATGTAACTTTTAGTATATAAATTGCAAATTATTATGACAAGTTAATGATATCCCTCTCCCCCCCCCCTCTCTCTCTGGTCTGCACTTAGCATTTGAATGATTCAAATATTATATTCCCCCCACATATATTATATTGTTGTACACCAATGATACTTAACATGTCACTTGCATGATGATAACACTTTCCAAGAACGTACATAACGTTCTATACCAATTATAGCTGTATATATTTTGTAAATGCGTTAGGTTTGTCAATTCTCTGTATATACCTTGTAAATATGTTTGGTCTTTCAGCTCTTTGTTTAATATGTATCTTATTTACTATCGCAGTAAAGCCCCCTTTTCAAAACCTGACCTCCACGCGACGCCATGCCAAAAATACGTACCAATCTCGGTCTTTAAATTTGATATCTCCCCTTTGCTTCCCAACAGCTATTATCAGATATCCAAAATAATGATTACTTTTCAAATGTACTGTTGTTCGCAAAGGGTAGGTACACATATTACTATACAAATTATACATATCTCCCTCAAATCAAAAAATTATGTACCAAGTCAAATTTTAATTAATCTATTGTTATTGATATGTGGTGATATTAATCCAAATCCTGGACCCAAAAACCTATCAGTCTTGCATCTAAATACGAGAAGCATACGAAACAAAATTGATCAAATTACTGTAGAACTTAATAAGTATGACGTACTTACATTTTCCGAAACCTGGCTTGACGATTCCATTCCTCTACCTGACCTACACATTAATAGTTATCATCCCCCCGTTTTATTAAATCGCGAAGATGGTAGGGGTGGGGGAGTAGCTATATACGTTAAAAATAATCTATACTTCAAACCACGTCCAGATTTATTTATAAGAAACTTAGAAGCTATTTGGGTAGAAGTTCAGTTCAATTCCAAAAATATTCTGATTGGATCATTTTATAGGCCGCCTTCCAGTAAAATTGATTATTGGAAGTTAATTGAAGATAGTTTTGCAACTGTTTGTAATTTTAGAAATTCTCATGTTATTATATTAGGTGATTTTAATATAGATTTCTTAACCACTTTTAATAGTAAAATCCATGATCTAATTGGCCTATTTGATTTTCATCAACTAATAAATGAACCGACCCGCATTACACCATCTTCTCGATCTCTATTAGACTTAGCCATAACGAGTTGTCCCGACTTCGTGAAAAGTGTAAGCGTTTCAGACTCGGGCCTCAGTGATCATAGCCATATCGTTTTATATCTAAATTTCACTACTCCAAAAACCCACTGCTTTCAAAGGACTGTTTGGTCTTATTCGAAACTAAATGCCACTGATCTTATAACTCATTTTTCTAGTTATAACTGGGACGATCTTTTTCAACAATACCACGATCCTCATACACTTGCCGATAATATATCCAAATCAATTTTTTCTGAACTCAGGCTTTTCATACCAAATAAAATCGTTACAATCAGACCAAACGACCCTAAATGGATGAATGGAAAAATTAGACTTCTTATTCGCAAACGAAATAGACTCCATAAAAAAGCGAAAAAGACTAATGTACAGCTCGACTGGCAAAATTTTAGAAAATCTCGAAACGTTGTCATTTCCGAAATACGAAAATCTAAATCTTCTCA
Source organism: Patella caerulea (assembly GCA_036850965.1). Taxonomy (NCBI): domain Eukaryota; kingdom Metazoa; phylum Mollusca; class Gastropoda; family Patellidae; genus Patella; species Patella caerulea. Next base: position 25,527,562 of record JAZGQO010000011.1, read on the forward strand.
CTATTCAAAAATAGACTCTAAAATTAATAATAACGACTTTAGTGAATCTCGATGGTGGTCTTTGGTTAAACAAATCTCTCTAAAGAAAGGCTGTTCAGGCCCGGAAATTCCACCTCTTAAATATAATGATAAGATACTCTTTGAAAACAGTGACAAAGCTAACGCCCTCAACGATTTTTTTGTCTCACAGGAAACTCTAGACACCGACCAAGACAACCTTCCCTACTTACCTTTCTCTAACATGGAAATTCCTTCCCTTAAAATAACCCCCCAACTAGTCGACGATATTCTCTTCTCTTTAACTCCTAAAAAATCATGTGGTCATGACAATGTAAACAACTTTGTTTTAAAATTACTCCATAAATCCCTAGCAACTCCACTCAGCCGCCTCTTTACCATACTAGTTGATCGTTGCATCTTCCCAGACTGCTGGAAATTTGCCAATGTTGTTCCCATCTTTAAGAAAGGATGTGCCCACGACTGCACAAACTACAGACCAATTTCTCTCCTAAGTTCTCTAGGTAAAGTCTTTGAAAGGATCATTTATAATCATATTTATAATTTCATCATCCAACATAAGATCATTACCCCCCATCAATCTGGGTTTCTGGCTAAAAATTCCGCTACCTACCAACTTCTGGAAATGTACAACTATATTTGTAAGGCTCTCGATAAGGGACATGAAGTAAAATCTGTCTTCTTCGATATTAGTAAAGCTTTTGATAGAGTTTGGCATCGTGGCTTATTACACAAACTAAATAACTATGGTATCCGCCATGACACTCACAAATTAATTACCAGTTATCTACAAGATCGCGAACAATGTGTCGTCCTAAATGGTCAGAAATCATTCTCAAGAAATGTTTCTGTCGGTGTTCCGCAAGGCTCGATAATTGGTCCGCTTTTATTTCTCCTATATATTAATGATTTAACTAATAATATTTCATCTAATATACGCCTGTTTGCTGACGACACCTCTTTATTCGTAATAATTGATAACCAAATCTCTACTCAAAATAAATTAAACGCGGACCTAGAAACGATTTACAAATGGTCATTAAAATGGAAAGTAACTTTCAATCCTTCTAAAACTACAAGCCTTACCTTCTCTAGAAAATTTTCCCCCACCTCTCTTAACTTAAATTTCAACAATGTCCTTCTTACTGATGTTAACACTCATAAACACCTTGGCGTATATTTCAATAACTTCTGTACTTGGGATACCCACATTAACCATATGATAACTAAAATTAGTAAAACCACTAACTGCTTCCGTTCACTAAAATATCGACTTAAACGTAAAACCCTCGAAATCATCTTCAAATCTTTTATCCTACCTCTTTTCGACTACGCTGATTGCGTGTGGAATAACTGCACAAAAGAAAAAAGTGACCAGCTGGAATTTCTACATCTAGACGCCATTCGAACCATTACAGGCCTTCCTCGCGGTACTTCGCATAACTTACTTTATTCTGAATCTGGATTCACCAGCCTTATACAAAGACGTTACGAACATAAAATGGTTTTATTCTTTAAAATTATCAATATACAAACACCGTCGTTCCTATTGGATTTAGTCCCTCCAACTATAGCGTCAAGCCAACCATATCAACTCAGAAACTCCAATAATCTAATGAGTATTATCTGTAAATCCAACCTTTATAAAAATTCGTTTTTTCCATCGTCAGTACTGGAATGGAATCGTCTAGACGAAAGCATCAAAACTTCTGACTCGATCTCTTCATTCAAATTTAAAATTAGACAAGCATACGGTAAACCTAAATACTACGATCTCTTCAACTTTGGCGACAGGACTCTCCAGATTATTCTCTCCAAATTACGCAATTCGAAATCCGACTTAAATTATCATAAATACCTCATGCATATATCTGACGACCCATCCTGTCTGTGCGGAAACAAATGTGAATCTAGCGAACACTTCTTCTTTCATTGTGGCCTCTTCTTAGAACAACGCAGATCCACTATCGATACATTAGACTACCATTACAAGAACATTAATTCGCTTTTATTTGGAAATGACAGTCTTTCTAAAAATAGAAATATCTGTTTACTCTCAGTCGTTCACAAATATATTACTTTGACTAAACGCTTCAATTCTCCGAATAAAAATGTTTAATCGATCATTCTCTACGAGCCACTTTTTAAATTATCCTTCAAATTTTATATTGTGAACAACGTCTACTCACTGTATGACTACATACAAACGTCCCTGACCTAGCCTCTGTAACCCAGTCAAATGTGAGATATGTGTATACCAGTACCATTAATATAAACTATAGTAGGTTGGTGCGTATTTTTTTTTTTTTTTTTTTTTCCTTGGCATCGCGTCCTCAATTTTATTATCCAAATCTGTACTCGGGCACCAGTTCCTTTTCCAATTTTCTCTTCACTATTTTTCCTTTTTATTTATATACCCCTCTTATTTCATTGATAACTAAAACCCTAATATTGATAATCATTCTCAGTGTATTACATTACCAGCTGATCATTAAATTTATATTCATTTCACTCCATTCTGGAAGCAGTTTTATATAAGCATTAAGTTGCTTGTTACTGTATCCAACTTATTCATATTATTCCCTCCTTAATTGTATATAAGAATTCTGAATAAATACTTTTTAAATCAGACTTAATAGCAACAATTCTATCATAGCACAAGGCACGACGGTGGAAATCTATCATTATCCCGGCATATCATGTTGCAGACAATCCCCATCGCGGCATATCATGTTGCAGACAATCCCCACCTACGCTGCCATGATAACTGCACTAGTTGCAATCACAAACCATTTCTCTTTAATTTGGGATGTAGATTCAACACCTTTAAGTCACCAAGTTGAAACCAAATACATTAAACGATGTTAATATAGGTTGATTTAATGCATATACGTACCACCATGCCTTGTTTAAACTCTGTCCTACTAACGCTCTTACTGGCATCCCTATCCATATTACTGAATAATTCTAATAAACGTAGATTCTGTAATCTCATATACACCATTAAAACTAGGAAAGGGTCCTCCGTATCCAGAGAATCCGACTTTTCTTCCTGGACTTGACTATCAAAACTAATGCCCTTCCTTAGAATAGGTCCGTGAATGAACTTTATACCTCTCTTCTCTTTTAACTCGGTAGCCTGAACAGGGAAGCTCTCCAGAACACTCTGAGTCTACAGTAAACGATAAATACAGTTTCAACTTTCCAAGCCTTTCAGTAAAGCAACTAGCAGACATTGCCTAATGATATTTATAAAACACGTCCGGCACAAACTTAAAGATGTCAGGTACTAGTTCATTGGTGGCTGACATTTTGTCACAGCATAAACTAGAATGATCATTTCGATGGCTGTACGTGTTGTGGTTTTAATTCAACAAAAGAGTGCCACTGTGCCTAAAGCACGTGTACAACCCAAATGATACCTTACCTAAGCATTTGGTGCACCCGAAAAAAGATCCAAGATGCCTGTCAAGGAAAAGCGTACCTGTCGGATTTAACGACAATCCAAGTCCTGGAGCAGTATGTTAAAGATCTCATGATAACTTACCCCCAAATCAACGAGTTCAAGAGCCAATGAAGTGTGTTTTTCTACCATTTTGATGATGATCTCTCCTCCTCTCGGTGATATTTGATTTAGTGGTAGCTGAATAGAAAATAAATAGAAAATGCTCGTTGTATTATATTATTATAATCCAAGATTAGTTCTAAGAATCTGCCCAATCCTGGTACATGTTCAACAGCCCAACTTTGTTTCATCCGGTTAATATGAACAGGCAGCAACAATGTAACTTGAGTTAATATGGTTGTTGAGCTGGTTCATTCACTGTGATTTAAATCTAGGGTTAATTCCCTTTTTATTGCTGCTGTACCAGGCGCGGATCCAGGGGGGGGGGGGTCCAGGGGGTCCGCCTCCCCCCCCCCCTGCTCAGACTTGAAAATGTTTTATGCGATTTTATTGACGACTTTTAGATCTGTAATTTTGGAATTTACCTTCCGGAAATACGTCAGAATGCACCAAATTGAAATTAATTTACCAATTTTTTCTGGTGGAGGGCCCCAAAAACCCCCGTTAATTAGTTGACAAACCTACCCCCCCCCCCTTTCAAAAAATCCTGGATCCGCGCCTGTGTACAACATTGTAAAAGACAACAAACACAAAACGAAGTTGTAATTCTCATTCATTCATATTGTTGCCTATTAAAGATACATTATGTAAGATTTAGATAAAGTGCTGACCATTCTTGCTATAATAGTACAAAAATAGATTATGAAAAATGAGTATGTTGAAAATTTCATTCAAATTACTTCATTAATTATGAATTAAGTTGTGGATAGCTTGTTTTATGGTAGCAACGATACTTGAATATCGAGACTGGGTGTAGATTATCCATTTTATTGTTAAGTAGATTATCAATTTGAATTTCAACCCGTGATGGTCTACGGAGCTGATTATAGGCTTAAATCAAATTTTAATAGATGGACGAAACGTGTTTGTGGACGAACTAGGTAGACATTTTGTGTTTGTGGTACGAACGGGTGACTCGGAATACGCTGTATTCTGATAGTTGTTTGTGTACATGCTTTTGATAATCCCATGAATTGTAATTACTTGAATAAAGTCAGATCATCCATCGAAGTCGTTGTTGTTGGTTGTTTTCTCTCTCAACCTGTCGATCGCATCGAATGTTTTTGTTCATCGCATTACAAGCCATGGTGATATGGTGAGCAAATAGAATTTTTAAGGGCCCAGCATTTTGCATCGTCACCAATAGACAATCGCGTTTTAATCCATTCAAAGCTTAGTATTCCGATGTTCTAGGGGGTTGATTATAGGATTGAAATGTCAAATATCTAAATAATAGTTTATATAACATATAAAATCAAGACCTTCGGTAGCAGTTTTTAAAATGCACCTTTAAGGCAAATGCCTCAAAACTTCAGGAACTATGGAAACCTATGGTGTTGGTTCCGAATTATCTTCTTAATTCGCAAAATAAAATGTATTGGATAATAAGATATTTTTTTACCTTGAGAATTTTTAATGTGTTATTGGTATGAAAAGCCTTCAATAATTGACCTAGACATAAATCTGTTATTCTGTTACAGGTCAGGTCTAGTTCTATCAATGTGTTGTTTTCTGATAGAGATTGGCCTAAAGCTATACACCCTCTCAGATGAAAACCATTCCAACCAACTCGAAACACTTCTAACGTTGAATTCTCCTGTAATAACATAAACACACTTGTCATATTAATTACTTCTTCTGTTACGGATATAATTTCCTTTCTGTTTTGTAATTACGTAGTCTTGTGGCATAGCGAGTAATAAAGCCTAACTTTTTAATAAGTTAATTAATGTTTTACCTTGAATGCTGCACCTAAGGCAATAGCACCTGCCATTCGTAGATGATTCCAACTTAAATCTAGCACTTTTAGAAAATCATTCTTCACTAAAAGTAACAGAAATTAATCTTATAGATTATAGCCGCTTAAAATACATCATTTTTAAAAATAACTTAGTGCCAATTAGCAACCAAAAGAGTTGCTGTGTGAGATACAAACAAATATCTTTCTATTAAAACAATTATCTTGCACAATTTACAATCCATAGTTCACATTTCACATTCGCTAATCGCATCTACATTCACGTTAGTCTTCAATAAACTCAACTTTCGTTTTCTATGTATCAAAACAAAAATAGTACGTATCTGAAATAAAAGTTATACTTACCTAAGCCTTCGGCAATAATTTTCCCTCCTATTTCCTGGAAATTATTATGACTTAAATTCATGTCACTAATGGAATTATTTTCCTGTAAAAACAAAATAAATAGGAATGGTCACCAAGCGCTGCCAAATTATACTTTTTTGTTTGTAACAACTATGAAATTATATGTAAATTGTATCTGGAGTAAAGTTATCTAAATTTGATGTGAATTTTACCTGGTGCAAATGTTATGTGAATGTTGTGTATATACCTAATGCAAAATTCTGTGAATTTTACCACCTGGTGTAAAGTTACGTGAATTTTGCCTGGTGTAATGTTACGTGTATTTTGCCTCATGTAATATTACATGAATTTTGCCTGGTGTAATGTTACAAATTTTATCTGAATTTTACCCGGTGTTTTGCTATTTTTGTGTAAAGTTTAAAAAGTTGAAATCAACTTTACCCGGTCCTGTTGTTATTAAACAATTAGTAAAATATCTAAATACCTCCAATAGTTCTTTAAAATAAACAGCATCGTCTTCAGTAAAATCATTACCTGAAGAATGAGAGTAATGGTTTCACATAGGTAACGTTAAATAATAGGCGTTTTGTTAGATAATTCTGACCTGGAAATGTTCTTGCTTAGACCCAATAAGCCTGCAAATATTCTTTAAATGTTTAAGTCAAAGATGATTTTATTTGAAGTAAATTATAATTAGGTTTTATGTATTACTTTGAAGTAAATTGTACTTTCATAATACAGTATATAGCAAAAAGAGGTTATGTTACTGCTGTAGCTATTTAATCTACATGTAACTAGGGATTGAAGTAATCTATAATCCAGTAAATCTATCACTACTCAACACACCTGAGAGATCAACGGTACGTATTATAGTATTATTCACCAATTCTTCACATAATGTCTGAGCTCCACGGGAACCCAATACATTATTGGTTAATTTCTGCAAAATAAACAAACATACAATTATATGGACAATCTAATTTAGATGAGTTCATGTTTTTCGTTCCCAGTTTGATTGGATATTTTTAAGGGTTTTTTTTGTTGTCTTTAAAACATGATGGAACAAGAAAACGGTAAATAAAAATCAATCTAAGCCTGGTCTTAATCACTATCTTCAATCTAACCTAACCATAACCTCCGCTTCATCAATATCTTTTTACAGCATATTTAAACACGCGGAACAAGTTAGGGCTAGGGGGTGGGGTTGAACTGGATCCCGTTCACCTGTCTTTCCCTTCTTCGTTTTTTTCCCACAAGAATATCTCACCAGCCGTTCAGACTTTCTTTATGAAACTTTGTATACATTTCAAACTCTGCGGCCTTTCCTGATTTGAAACTTATAAGATTTTGATAGCTTTAGATGTTTTCGTGGAATTCAGTTTGAATAGTTATTGGTATATAAGGACACGGGGTTTTGTATACTGTGTCCGGGATCCCATCAGGGACGGGTTGGGGTGGGGAACCGGCCCGGGCTCCCGTGTCGGAGCGGCCCCGTTTACTGACCGCGGAGCCCGGATGGGGGGGAGAGGGGGAGGGCTAAGGGGGGGGGGGATTTTGGGGAAAATGACCCCAAAATTTTGGCCATTTAATTTACCAGTTAGGAATATTGAATAAATAGGAATATCTGCATTGAAAATGTCCCATGTTTGTTGCCGGGAGCGCTAGTTGATTCCTCCTGTGCTGGAAGGCCACGAGACACATTGGTACAGAGTGACGATTCCGAATTCTGGCCCAACTAGGCACAGAAAGTTTATTATACCAGCCCATTCCAGACTCCAGCGATGGCGTGGCGGCCCGTTAAAGCCACGGCCACATACAACATGATCATCATCGCTCCATGACCGGTCCAATACCCCCTCCCCATATAATGTTCAGTAGAAAAAGGTTTTATTCAGACGATTTGGATAAATTTCGGGCGATCACTTTACACTGTCAAAGATGCTGCCCTAACACTGTCCCTCTTTATTAACCTGTTTCATGCAGAAAAAGTAGTATATTAAGGCCCAGCTTTCCTAAGCGCGAAGAAGGAATTCTTACCAATTCTATTAACTCCAGCTTCTGCGGAATTAGAGAAGCTATTATGGCTGCACCTCTACATCCTAGTTCATTCGCATCTAAACATAACGATTCTACATTCACATTTTTCTGCAAATAAAAAACAAAAAATATTTTAGAGTTCAAAGCACTCAAAACGTGGTTCTGTCAATGAAAAGAGATAGCGGTGGCTTAGTGGATAAAGTAGCGGCACGGTGCACATGCGATCCTGGGATCGCTCCTGGTGTTCCCGGTAATGTCACTCAGGATTTTCCCCTATCAGTGGTAGCGTGTAGCCATTTCGATGGAATGAAATACCGAGGTCCCATGTACGAGTTGGTGTGCACGTAAAAAAAAAATCTTGCCATGTGAAATTCGCAAAAAGAGTAGGCTGTGGGGTTCTGTCCGGACAAAATCTCCATGTTCTAACAGATCGAGGGCGCTAACCGCTGTGCCATTATTATTTCTTGTGCATAAACTAAGACAGTATTTCATTTAGTGCTTGTGTATGTTGTATCTGATCTCTTTGGTCAATAATGAGTACCTTACTGCATACGAATACTTACGACTAATGATATAGTACATGCACGTGTGTCTTTTAGAGTTAGTCTTTGATTCTTAAGAACAATTTGTTTGGTAGCTAGACCAGTGTATATATGTTTGATGGGTGTAAGCTTTAATTCTCTACACACAGCTAGATAAGATTGTTGAGATAAATTACTGGTATTAGAGTTATCCTCAGTGTCATCCTCGTCACCTAGAAGATAAAATGGAGCATTACAAACATGTGCTTGTCTGGGGAATGTGTTGTATGTTAATCGTTTTAATAAACCCTGTGTTTCGAAAATTCAAGTGGGCGTTGGAGCCTTTTCTAACTGAAACGTACACGGGTGGACACCGGTTTATCGATCCATTCGAAAAATGGTACCCTTTTGCTTGTCAGGCTTTCTACCTGCATCACTATTGATTTCAATGAAGTTCTAAATCAATTAAATCGCACTGATCAATTTGTGTTTAATTCATATCCAAATGGCTTCAATCTGTTTTTCAACTGATTTTGTTTAAACACAGATCCATCGTAACCTCGGGGAATGGGGGATTGCAATGACAGACCGCGGATATTGTACACGTGGGCGTAAAGTGGAAGTGTAAAAAGGATATGAATCAATTAACTTATTCGCAATAATAAAATCTCAATAAATAAGGGGTTCCAGGCGGTTCAGGTGGCACTTTGTGTTTGCGTTTTCTGAGTTTTGGCGGGGGTGCTATCGCAAGGACTACCATTGTCCATGATGATATTCTGTCATTTGGTACCACATTCACTTACTGTCAAAATTATAATGATTGAATTCTCTATCTAAATCCTCTGTATTAATCCATTTATATCTTGGTCTGAATTCTCTAATTTCATCTAAATCCACCACCGTCTCACTCTGTTCTTCTTCCTTCTTCTTTCTCTCTATTAGATTGCCCGTAGTTCTTCTAGGAGTTATGGACAAACGATATTCCGTGGCTAACTTCTCAGAAGATACTCCAGCACTTGTCGCCCGGGGTACACTCATCTTGGATTCGATCACACAAGTTCAGTCACAAACAAATGTGTAAAATCCTCGGCTACTCAAGAACCATTTTCTCAGTTTGTAACGAAGTATTTACACACGCCTTATGTTGTTAGTTTTACTTCCAATACATACATACTGATCGCACAAGTCTTCACAACGAAAATGTCAAGGTATTCGAGGCCACAATATTTATTAGATAAGCTCAGCATGGATTATTAGATTAATGTTAATCCGTATGTTTTACTCTGTAACCCTTTCTTGGTAATATAAAATCGCATTATGTAAGTATCCAGTATTAAAATCATTGATATTTTAGTATATACATGAACGTAATTATCTTACAATTTTAAATCATGGTCCGTATCAATCTTATTATACCTATGTTATAACCTACATGGACACGGGGCAAGGGTTGTTATAAGGCTCGCTACAAACTGTATTGGAACAGTTTTTAAAATATAAAGTTTTAAAATATGGTCATTCTTCTGTATTAATTGACTATTGCTAGCCTTTGTTCTGGCATGAACACAGTCTTTGACTTAATAAAACACGTATAAAATACTTCTGAAATATAACATGCAACGTTTCAATACACATACAGAAAAATTGTAGTGAAATATATAGATATCTATATATTGAACCGCATTTTTGTTATTTAATTGGTAAAGATACTTGTATGTGTATTGAAACATTGCATGATATTAAAATTCAGAAGTAGAAATCCATAGTCGTGTTTTATTTTGTGAAATCTATTTTTCTATGTATTATAAGGATAATTTTTGGACTTTATGTGAAGATGAACAGACAAAAGTTCGAACGTTTCATTTTTGCAGCCGTCACCTTTATCTATTTATTGTTAGAATATATAAATATATGGGCCGTCTCTTATAAAAGCTCTATACTTTGGAGAGGGGTGGGTACTCATTTTGTTATTCGAAAATAGCCTAAAGCTATGCCAATTCAAGTACGATCGACATGACACTCGGTATACTTGTTTATCAGACAATCGATTGCAATCTTTGTCACAGAGAATTACTGACGAAGCGGCCAAGCGAATATTCACTGCGGGATCAGTTTGAATCGATTGGTGGACTTCGATTTTTGATGTGGCTGCGATGACGTAATAGTCAGTCCCTGGCCCACAGTACCGCGGTACTTGTTAGTTTCGTTACCGCGTTGTTTTTGTCAGAAACCAGACTAGTTTATATTGATGTGATAGCCTTTAAAGGGACAATCCCGATAACTTTTTGGGGAATAAAACTGCTTAATTTTGTGTTAAAATCCTTTAAAATCCATAACCTAAGGCCCACCTACTAACTCGATATTTGTTTTACGCTTCTAAATAACTTAAACCTGACAGTCTTCATCTGGAAATGGAGAACGTTTTATTATACAGTATCTGGATAAAACCAGACTTTTTTCTATAAAAATAATATTATCAAGTACAGGGCATGGGTCATTCACTGTGTAGACCTCTCAAGAAACATTAATCGATTATCAGGTCACCCAATGAAAAAATTGACCCGAAATCTTAAAAGGGTTACGTGTCCGGATAAGCAGTGTTGACGTTCACATCCAAACGACTCAATATTTTGAGCTGAAATTTTGAGACAAGGTATATACACCATGGCACTATATTTTGGTCCATAAATTTCATAAATACTCGGACTTTAATTTTTGAGACTGTTTTTATCGGGATTGTCCCTTTAATTACGAAGATTTGTTCGGCACGGGATCTTTTACTGTCGGATGTACACAAGAAATATATGATAGTTAGAAACGGGCAACATTGGTTCACCAAGAATTTGTCACAAATAATCAAATTCATTATAAGTTGACAATGACAATGAAAATCTTTATATACGGGATCTGTTGGACTAGGCGTCTGGATAACGTTGGTTATCCCTAGTACGATCACGTTGCACGAAAAACGTTGGCAACAAAGGGTAAATTACGACTCCAGACATAAATAGTTTTTTGGATGCATAATTTTATTCAAATTCGATCAAATTACAGCTTCATATCAAGACTGAATAATAATGAATCAAGGTGAATAGTATTTAGAAACCACACAAATCTACACATTTCCATGTTGAATCCGTCAGGGGGGTTTTAAGGTTGACCAGAGAGGCCCTTTTGTCAGACGAGGGGCCCTTTTGTCTGCCTTTAGGGCCCTCTCTATCTAGGGTACATTTTCATTTTTCTCATCGGTTTTAGCACTTTTCTCCCGTTTTATTTGTTCAACTTCTTTGATTTTTTTTTTTGCGAGGAGGCTGGCGCCTCCAGCGCCTCAGCTATAAAACGCCTTTGGAATCCGTCTTTTGATGGGGATGGTACAGTATCAAGATTACAATTTGCTTTTAAATCTAGATTACTAGAATGACCAAACAATATCGGCGGTAAGAAGGATTCCAAATACAAAGCTAGCACCCAGCGCAGAATAGATTAGACACTTGTAACCAGAAAAAAATTGAAAGGAAAGAGGTAGGGGTCCACAAGACCCCTTGTGTACGATAATGTAATACTGTAGTTTCTTGTCAAATGATGAATGTTGCCATTGCTAACGTCTATTCTATTCACAGCTTAATACACGACATTAGATAGCTGACAATGTATAAAATTCTCGGTAGACAATTATTAAACAGTTCCTCACAAACATAAAGGATAATGGCCGTGGAGTCCCGAAATACCCTTGTATACGCACAAGGGTTGTATCGTGAATACCAAGTTCACATTGCAAATGTAGTCGGTCGTTTATTTCATCACCCTTGTCCGTGTGTCTAATATTCGTCCCCTTTAAAACTTTTTTGGTAAAGTGTTATTAATGAAATTTTTTGAAAAATTATATTGCCTTTTCTTATCATGCCAGAGACAGACGCCTTTGAAGACATAAGAATCGCGGACATAGTATTTTCCTTGCGTTCGTCACTCCCGTTTCTTGAGAGCTTCATGACACATCTATCGTAGCAATGATCTCTGTGTTAAAATTAAATGTGGAACGTGTTTGACCAGTTATATCACATATATGATAAAGACTGAAACCAATAGTTTTCCTTTATAGTACAATCATAAGATCTAGACTACCTTCGCTGGAATGTATAATTAACAGTCGGAGCATTACATATTATGATAAATCTGTAGCATAAAAACGGAATTCACATCTTCGCAAATACATCGCGGGCAAATTTTGACTAACATATCAGGCGTGGATCCGGGACCGTGGCCCCATCCCCCTCGACCCCAGTGATATAATTAATTTTCATTTCCGTTTGCCTTGTTACTGTTGTAGTTCACATATCTGCTCTTTAATAGATGATATAATCATGTCTCCGCCCAAGCAATCCAACTTTGTAACATGTTACTCTTTTCTTCAATGTGTGCCCCCCCCCCCCACTCCTAGACAAAATCCTGGATCCGAGCCTGCATATTATGATCAGGCGCGGATACAGTGGGGGGCGCACCCGGCGCACGCCCCCTCTATTTTTAGAGGTGGCGAACAATTTTTAGCTCCATATATTCTCACGAGAAAGGAGAACAAAAATAGTTTAGGTTGGAAATCGTAATTTACAGTACTAGTATAAATTTAGTCCTTGTGAGCATTTTTTACACTCAAAAATCCCAGTTCCGGGCTTCGCACTCCCAAGTTGGTGCAGCACGCCCCCTCTTTCTGAAAATCCTGGATCCGCCCCTGATGATTACATTTCTTATGGTCGCGCTTGAGATGATAGGTAGAAGACGTTTCCGCCTAGTGTGCTTCGAATCACAACTTTCTGTCAATAGTACTTTTACGTCCATACAGATGTGGACAGGAGGAGGAAATGTTTTATCATGTATCCTATCCAAACGAATAGGCAACACTTTCATGCCCCCCCCCCCCCAACCGCAAAAATAACATACAGATGATACCAAAATAAAAAAAAAACATAGTGATATGGGATCAAATGTACGACCCCTGTCAACAATTCGGTAAAGAACTCGGACTTGTTGTAATTGTAGACGCACACAAGACGACTATATATGTCAATAAACAGCTACACATAAAAATGAAGAATACAATTTATATATTAAAGTTTATTTATCAATAGATATTTTTAACAGTCAACAATAATATAGATATTGTGGGGGTTTCTAATGAATAAATTCATAATAGATTTTAAAATCATAAAATACATACTTAAATAATTATTATATTTTGGTCATGATAAACGATTTTTACATGATCATATCTTATATTCTTATAAGAATACTAAATATAGAGTGCATATATGTTTAAATGATACAATATATAATTAAATATTTTGGTCATGATAAATGATATAATTTAATAAAGACATATAAAACCTAAATATATACCCAACCACATTTACACTAATAAAATTACCTCTTACAGAAAATAAATAATAGGATATATTAAAAAATAAAATCTAATATCTAATTATAAAGCAACATTTAAATGGCAAGATATATTAAATGGAATACAATTACTGATTATTTCTGATAACATTTAGACTAGGATTGTAAAGCTGTTACCAAGCCCAACTAATAAATGCCTTTGAAACAATTTTTAAATGTTAAAGCAGATTTATAGTTATAGGTTCCAGAACAATGGTTGTAGCATGAATCCATATTGAGTCGTATACTGCCAAGACAGTTTTTTTCATTATACTAGCTAGCGATGCTTAATGAAACAAGAACAAAACAAATTTCAGAATATCACAAAAATACATGCACGGTAAATAATTTAAGACAGAACTAGAGGTGTAAATGAGGTAAAATAAGAGAGTATCTACTACTTCAATACATAAATATAAATATAATGTTATACAGGAGTGTTAATCAATCAGATTACACTTATAAATTTAAATATGTTATACCTGTATGTTAAACAATAAGTTTACACTTATAAATGTAAATATGCTATACCTGTATGTTAAACAATCACATTTTACTTTAACATGTTATACATGTACATGTATGTTTAACAATCACATTTTACTTCAATATATAAATATAAAATGTATACCTTATACAGAACTTTTACAAAACCAATTATATATTAACCAACAAACAATTAGGTACATTATTAATTAAACACATTCTTTTGATTCTCAGCATATTCACACTTAGAACAAATGTCAACTATTATTTTCAAGAGATATACAGTCACGGTACAAGCTGTGTTCTGATAGTGTTTGACTTGAGAATCTGTTTGAGAAAAGAGATTTAACTATGTATCCATACTCCTGCGCAGTGTTTCGTTTGATTAGAACTTTACACTGCTATCTTGAGTGAACATTGTTGTGCTAAATTATTATTGGTCAGTAGTGCCATTACCAACCAATGACCTACATTGTAACAAAAAATAACAGGGGTTAACCAGACCTCAAAATATGTTACTGCAATGTATCTAGTGACAATCGCGACTTGTTTACGTCATAACCCGCGAAATTTATTATGCTCGATTATCCAGTGCCAACATGTTTTCTTCGTGGGCCATTTTGAAAATTATGCCGAATGCGAGAAGAGAGGAGGGATTTGATTGGACGTTAAAAAGAGACACGCCCTGCCCAATTTCAAAAATATGACTTCTATCCAGCAATGGTAAGAGAGGGATTTCTCGCACCATTGCTTCAGGAATATGCTATGTATCTTACTTTTAATTAAATAATAAGACTTTTAGTATTAGTGTGAAATAAACAGATTTGGACGGAATATAAATATTTAATTAACTTGGTTAGTAAGTCATTTCACTATTAAATGACCAATCAGTTGCCTTGTTAGTTAGACATTTCACTGTTAAAGGACCAATCAGTTGGATCATTACTAGCACCAACTTCACCAATAGCAAACCTTCTTTCAGCCATGGCCTGCAAATAAAACATATATCAATTTACATAAATATTACAGATTAATTTGCATTTTGTATATTTTATATATTATGGTGGCAAAACCAAAATGATTTTGACCGAGAGCCAGGAAGTCTTAGTTTGATCCTGGACTTGGTCGGCAATGTTCCTGGTTGGTGCAAAGAGGTAGGATGTTGAACCAACCCCATTCTATTTCTTTTTGTTTTATGCCATAATTTGACACATATCAGGTAATTTAAACAGTCTGTGAAATTATAGCAATAAAAATACTTAACAAGTAGGCCTAATGCAATAAAAAAGCCATTTATAATCAATTTAACCATAATAAATATCTAATTAAGATAAAACATAACAAATCAGCTATTAATAATAATTATGGTCCAGTAAACGTAGATTAATGACAGTTGTTTTTCTGGCAAATTGCTTTAACTTTAAAAGCTGACATCAAAGCTTTGTATTGCTATGCCGAGAACTGAAGTGGAAGTTTGGGCTGCAATAAATTCACACCTAACGGGTTCAAGTCCTACTTATCTATCTACAGGAACTGGGGCTGATGAGAGAGAGAAATGAGGTGTAACTCCACTTGACAAAATCTAGGTGATTTTGGGACAAACCTATTATTATTTCAATAATTTACTTGTGCAGAGAAAATCCACAATTTTGGAAGAGACAGAGGGAGAAATGAGGTTTAACCTCCACTCGACACAAATTATTTCATTCGGGACTAACATATTGTTTAATTTTATTTCAATAATTCGCTTGCAGGAAGGGGTCTTTAGCAGTGGGAATGCCCGGAGGCCGCCCCTATCTCCATGCCACATACGCTCACAGGGGGGGATCGAAACCACAGCTGCAAGCCAGAGGTGACTGGACAGTTAGAGGTCAAAGGGCAGCACTCCAGACCACTAGGCCATCCCAATACCCCACAATGTTGGACAGGCAACCCTACATGTGTTATGTAAAAACAGGGAATTGAAAACACGCCACTTGACTCAACAACAGGCCTTATGATTTAATGTGCATACAATAAACCATCCCCCACCCCCTCCCAGACTGACCAAGAATCCAAATAGCTAGTTTTGTTTTATTGGCCAGGGTGGAAAATCCTGATGACTTTCTCACCTAGCCCTTAGAAATTGTTGGCTAATGTGCTAACAACATACACACTGAGCCACCATGGTTCCTATGAGAACAAAAACTGACCAAGATTTAAACATTCAAATCTCTATTTACTCACCTTCTTCAGTATTTCTGCTATAGAGGAAATGGCTTCTTTTGGTACTCTTGGTAAGTGTTGTAATTGACTAGTGTGTGAAACTGGTTTTAAAGCTTTCCTTTGATCTTTTAAAGCAGACACATTAACTTCAAATCGTTTTGCTGGAGCTGGTTTCCCCTTTCGTTGGGATTTCAATTTTGTATCTTTCTTTTTGCCAATTTCCTTCTTCAAATCCTTTATCATCAGAGGTTGAGGATTTCTGGAGATTGACGCTCCTGGTAAGAGCAATGGAGGTGGTGGAGGAGGGGGTGCTGAAGGTCCTTGTTGTAAGTGAGCAGGTATCTCTAATTGATCTCTCACACTCCAAGCTTCCTTACTCTTCCGAACATCTGTATCTGAATTGATGCCTGTATTTGAAATGCTCTCAACTTTTAATTTACTTATGGATTTTCTTGGGGATGCTTTTGGCAGATCTTTATCTGGATGCATTCGAGCATCAATGGCTTTGCTCTTTTTTGCTGCTTCTTGTGGATCAGAAGTGTCAACTGATTTTGAAATCTTACTGTCCAAATTATTTAATTCAGTTTGACTTTTGCTGCTGATATTTGAATCCATTTTTCCATAATCGGTCTCGATTTCAATTTTATCGAAAGAATCTTCAGATGAGACCGATTCCAGTTCATCTTCTAAAGAATCTTCTGAGATGGATGTTATTGAAGAGTTTTCCTCCTTGCTGATGGAGTCGGTGTATTGTTGAACCAATGTTTGTAAGTTCCCCGATTCTAGCGTAGAATGGACCAGTGATATAATATTGCGTGTGGATTGAATGTCATTAAGGGCTATATTGGGTATGCCTGCTTCTTCAAATAATTCCCTCCATTCGGACGGAAATGATAAATTCTCCATTGTTTTTAAGATATCCTAAAAAAAAAAAATTAACACGAAAATATGACTTTACTCTTTCTTTCTCTCAATTCAAATATGCAGATATCCTTTGATGATCCGAAAAGTACAAGCAGAATTGTTTTAGAAAACAAATGTCAAACTGATATTTGCTGAAATGATTTAAACCTAAATGCAGAGGTGGGCTTACTTTTTCTTTCACAATATTAATGAAAATTCTTTAGAAAATAAATTTTTACAAGTTACTTAAATATGCCATCGGAGAAAATCCTCAGTTTCTTGTCAATAAATAAAAGAAATGATATTGAGAAATTACCCTGAAGATTGGCCTCTGAGAAGGTTTCTGGTGCCAGCATTTTTCCATTAATTCTTTCAGTTCGTTGGGACAAAAATCTGGAATTTCTGGTCTTTTATTAAGTCGTACTCGTTCCAATATCTGAAGATTAAAATAAGCAATATATGAAGAAGAAAAATCTTAAAGAGCAAATAATAAAATAAAAAATTCTATCAAAGGGGCTTTTATATGAAATAAAATCAATGAATAAAACAGGATTTTAGTGTTAGTCTTACTTTGTTTTGTTTTTTTAGTCTATTAAATTCCCTGTGGGTCATTTGTATTTTGATTTAATTAAAGATGGTGTTACAGGACATAATCCATGCTATAACTGTTCTCTATCTCCAGCAAGATTGAGGAGGAGAAATGGATGTAACATCCCCTCAACACAAACTAGGCCATTTCTGGACTAACACATGGTTCAATATTATTTCAATAATTCGCTTGTGCATAGGGGTCTTTAGCAGTGGGAGGAAACCTGAGTACCCAGAGAAAACCCACGTGGTAGGAAGGCCACCCATAATCCTTGCCATTTACAACCGGGGATTCGAAACCACGCCAATTGACTCAACCGCTGACCTTATGATACAGCGCGCATATTCGACCATCCAACCCCTCGGATAGATTGAAGTGTAGATGACTATAATATAGTATGCTTTATTTAACTCTCCATAATTTTTACCTGAAACACTGAACAAGACTCATATGGATGTTTTCTGGTTAACATTTCCCATAATATTATACCAAAACTATATACATCAGCTTTAACAGTTATTTCACCATTAAATAATAACTCTGGTGCCATCCATGCTGGTGAACCTTGGATCTCTTTATTCTGTTTAGGTGTCTTTAAATCGGAATCATGTCTGTAAGGAAATAAAATGAAATAAAATGTCATTAATAATAACCTCCAACTTTTCTGCACCAACCCAGACTAATGGAGACAAACATAAGTGATCAAGTGTGCTGAGGGAAATAGCTGTTTCATTTAATCTGATTCAGTATTGATGAAGAAAAATCTAATTTTATACAATATTGTACATTATACGGATTGAAGTCCTACAATTTGTCCAGATATCAAGTTTAAAAACAGTGTGAAGATTTTCAGAACTCCCCTTTTCCTTTTTTAACTTTTCTGTTCAATTTTACCCAATGATTAGGATGTTGAGGTAGGCAATTGAATACTGAATATTTATCAAATGTGTTGACTTACTTTAACTTGGAAAAACCAAAATCAGCTATCTTGGCTCTGTTTCCTGCACCAATTAAAACATTCATTGATTTCAGATCTAGATGAAGAACTGGTGGACGATAATTATGTAAATAAACCATTCCAGCTGTAATATCTCTAGCTATCTGATAGAACTCTACATGATCTAATGGTGACCTGTAATATAATATATTATATAATATCTGATATAATATATTTCTAGATATCTACTAAAAATATATGGTGACCTGTAATATGTTAATATAATATAATATAATAAGACATATTTATATCTCAAGATATCTGCTATAACTCTACGCCTGTATAATAATATATTGCTAGCTACCTGATCTAATGGTGACACATATTGTAATATCTGATAAAACGCAACGTGCCCTTTTTTGTAGTCTAAATAAAAAAATTCCTTGCTCTGACAAAGAATACAATTGAGATAGCACACATTACTATAGATATAAAATCTTACCTGTTTTGATCGTGTAATATTGAGAATAGATTGCCATTAGCCATATATTCTAACAACATTAGAGGATATTTAGTTTCTGTACAGACACCCAATAACATAACAACACGGGGATGACGTAGATCACGTAGTAAACTAACCTACAATAACAAATTATCACATATTATAATACAAAATAAAATCAATTGGTGTTTAATATCTTTGTTATTATTTTGCATTTTAAAAGAATAACTGATGTACTCAACCATGATGTCAGACTGTTTTAATCCTGTTATGTCCGATTAAAAGATTTATATTTAGTACAGAATCAGGATCCTCACTCAACTGTAAAATTCTTTGTACTGGTAAAGAGGTTTAAAGACTCAAGGAGAGATAACTCTTCATAAGTTAATTCTCCAGAAACACCATTTCACAATAGTTTTACTAATACATTGAATGACAGTTTCCTTATAAACTTGTTACAATCCTACCTCTGCTGCAAAGTAGTTTTTATCTTGTGATGTTAAAGGTACTTTAAGTCGTTTTACAGCCACTTCTGCTGCTTGATATGTTCCTCTGTAAACCATAGAAAATGCTCCCTCACCCAGTAAATCTACAAAATTATAGCAAAAAACATTAATTGCGCAAATACTCTTTTTGTTTTGGTTTAAAAAAGTTGTTTTCATTTCCAATTTTATTTTGCTTCTTTCTTATTTCAGTATTTAGATTAAAGATGTGAATTTTGCTTTAATTTCAATGACATCTAATTTTACCTGATTCTTTGTATACAATATCTTCTTGAGGTATTTCTGATTTTCTAACAGGATCTTTATGTTGAAGTCTTGTTAACTCTGATTGCAAATGTCTGTAAAACATAACGTTTAAAGTACCGTTAACTCTTTAAATATCTTAACCAGTCGATAAAATATTTTTATTAATTCACCATTATTTATTTATATACTGTCATGTTCCATAAGCTTTATATTTCATTATTTCTTTCAGTTATTCATGGCCACCAAAAGTTTACTAATGACTTTCAAAACGATTTGCTTTATGTCACCATGTGCTTGGACTTCCAATAATTACATATGTTGAGAAGAGTTAACATAGACCTAGTTGTTTATAAAAGAAGATGTCGAAGATTATTTAAAATCAATTAATACATTATCTGAAATCAAAGTGATATGCTTCTTAAAACAATATAAATTCCATCACAGTGTGTTAAAAGCTAAGTATTGAATGTGATCAAGTTGATGTTGAAGACTAAAGGGGAGTAACTCTTCCTCAACCACTCTTAATCATTAAGAATCTTAATTGTCTCCTTTGAAAGGTGTGGTTTTGGCCATAACAATACAATGATCAATGGGATTAATATACCTGTCGTGTCATACCTGAATCCAAAATTTACAGAGTAATTAGTAGATTTGAAGGTAAGTTTGTAAAATAATAATTATCAATTTGATGAGTTAACAACTCACTTACATTGATCCCCTGCTTGCAAAAATGGTATATAGAGTTAAAGACATTTCTGTAATTTGCAGCTAGTTTCAGATGTTAATATACTTACTTGATTTGTTTTCTATGCTCGTCTTTTTCTTTCCGTATTTCATCCAATAAAGCTCTTTTACTCATGGACATAGATGCTACACTACAATGACCAGAAGATGTTTTTGATCGACTTGCTTCAGATGTTATTGATGATTTACTCTCATTAGCTATAGTTGCCTTCTTACTGCCTTCAATAGAAGGTATAATTTCTGATAATATATTGGGGGCTTGACTAGGATCCCAGATACCTATTTCTGAATCACATCTAAAAATTTCATCAACAGGTGTGGCAGGTATGGGTGTACGTTGACTATCATCAGGTGAGCCATCCACAGGAGAGTTCACTGATTCAGTTATATTTTGTTTCTGTTTGATCTGGTTTTCGACATCTTCTAACTGTTTTTGTAGATTTTTCACTAATTTTAAGGTCATATTTTCTTGAAGATGATCAGATGACAAAAGAGACTGAATCTGCAAAAAATAAAATAAGATCCATTCAGCTGAAGTGGCTTTAAGTGCTATTCTGTAGTCAATACCGAGGTACAGTAATTTGGTGAGTAAGACATTTGCTTCCTAACCAGGAATTCCAGGGTTGGGTCTCAATATCAGCAGCAAATATTTTACTCAGGAGTTTCGACCAGGGTAATCAATGTCCCATTAAGTTTGTCATAAAGCTCAAAATGTCAGGTATTAATACATTAGTTGACAATTTGTCAGATACAACAAAAAATATTCTATCCAGGTCTGATTTAATTAAATATCATAACATGCACAAATCATACCAAAAAACAAACAAATATCTTTAATATCCCCATTTTCACATCTATTATAAAAACTAAAGTGTCTTATTCTAGGGTAGTAATGTGACTCCCCAATGATCAAAATATTAATAAAATATCAAAAGACTTGAGTATTAATGGCTGATTTCAAAAAGCTTGTCAGATTATCCAGCAGACATTCATTTTGTGGTAAATCATATGGAGTTTTAATAGGAGGCTAAACATTCTTACTCTATTTAACAACACATCATACCACTGCTATAAGAATATATCACATTTCAATTGGGGAGGAATCAGCTCAGGTATTGGGGCCTAAATCTCCCTAAATTTTGTCTTAAGATGTACATGTATGTTACATGTGAATACATGCTACATTCAGAAAAATGTTATTTGCTGCCTACCATAGACCTGACTTGTTCTGGACTGATATCTGATTGTGATGTATCTGTTGTCTGTGTTGCAGTGTGTGGTGTTGTAGTTCTAGATGATAAACAAGTTATATATTTATCTAACGCTGTTGATCGACCTGTTTCTTCATCACCATCGTCTTCATCATCATCAATCTAAAAAAAATCAAAATATTATCATTAATTATCATTGAACATAAAGAACATAAAGATAAAGAATAAAGCAGCTGTGAAAATGTGCCTAGTAATTCGAATAGCACAAAAGCCGAGGTCCTCAAGTCCATCTCATGTTGACCATACACGTAAGAGAACTCAAAGAGTATAGTGGAAATGCTGAAATGTGGGGAAAATTCTCCAACATCACATACCTGTACATATAACCTTACAAATAAAAATTGTGATACACATGCATTAGGTTGATGGGATCTTCAATGCCATTCCTTTCCTTTTATTTATATCAACTAAACTAATAAAGAATTAGCCTCAGAAAATAATATTTCTTTTTGCCAGCATCAAAAATCTTCCAGAATTGGTGATAGCTTCATTTGGCTACATACAGCTCGTCACCTACACCTGATTCTTTTGGGTTTTTTTTTAAAAAAAAAAAATGTAATGTTTACCAAAAAGATATCTGACTCTACAGATGGAACCATGACAGTTTTCTGTTCCTCTCGTTCCAGATGTTTAGCTGCCAACATATCACGATGGTGTTTCTGTTTCTGTAATATTTTCTCTTTCTCTTTAAGTCTTCGCTTCTCTTCTTTCTCTTTTTCTGTTTTTCTCCGAACAGCTGCAGCAACTCCTGTTAATATACCGAAAGACCCATTTAGACCTTAATTGAAATACTATATCTGATATAATTTAGGGAGCCATATGCACCATGTTGCTCACTAAAGATGTGGTCTAGAGTTCGATCAAGGTGTTTGGCCAGAAAGATCTTGGGATTTTCTAGTCTGGCTTTTCCCCCCTTGTCAGAGGTGCAAGATGGAGGGCCCATCAAGGAAAACTTATACCAGTAGTCTTTTTATGAGATGAAACACAAGAAAGGTTACATGTACATGTAAGGGAATGACTGACGTTGGAAAGTAAAATAAATTGTAGGACACTTGCCCAAACAATGTTTCCCTCATAGCACATTAAGCTAGTGTCAAGATTTAACTGAATTTGCCCCAGAATAAATTAAACTATGAATTATCTACATACGAAAACAGTGGAGCATTAGTCAATTCTTCGATAAAAGAAATTTTAACTTGTTTTCGGAGAACATATTATAAAAATATAATCTACCTGCTTCAGCTTTTTTCTGAACAACTTCTCGTGATCGACTATTACTTCTAGCCCGTAACACTTGTTGGGTTGTCTTTCCTTTTTTATCATCTGTTTCATTTTTCTGTCCACTTCTGCTTGTTGATCTATGTCGTGTATGAACTGTTTTATTTTTCACATCACATTTTAGCACAGAACTATCTTCTCCATTCTGGACTTTTTCCCGTCGTGATTGTCTTTTAGCACTATTTGCTTGATATCTAAGTGTTTCTGTAGGAGCTTTATGGTCATCACTGTCTAAATTTTGTTGGATTAATGACTTTGATGAAGAAGTTAATTTTAATGTTTGAACACCCTGTAGAATTTTATTTGTGACTGAAGCACTAGAGAAATTCAATTCCAGGATTTGATCTTCTGTGAGGAATTTCATAACAGCCATACCTATATTGTTTTTGGCAAAAATCAAAGCATTCTTTTGAACATCTTCAACATCAAGTTTACGTAACCAGGCTTTTACAAATCTGTCAGTTTTCACAACTGACGATTTCTTACTATTTTGTTTAGTATTTTGTTTAGTCAGATTTGTAGACTGTTCATTAGTTACATGTATGCCATCTGATGAATCGGATTTAGAAATTTTTGCATTCAGTTTGGGACTATTTAATGATTCTGTGATTTGACTAAATGCCGCAAGGGGTGTTTTGTCATTTTGGGTTTTCAATAAGGGGAGATTATCCACATATTGTGGTGAACTTTCTGGCAGAAGTTCAATATCAGAACTATAGTCACTGGTTGAGACATTTGTTGGCTTGTTGACATTTTGCACTGAAACTGAATGCCCTGGTGTATGATTTTGGGGGGAATTAGCACTTGAAACACCACTCTTTGGGTCTGTATTTTTAAAATCATCTTCAGAATCACAAGAATCGCTAAAGTTAAACTTATCACTAGCACGATGTATGAAATCCAAATTTAACTGTAAACTATCATTTTTTAATAACTCAGACAATTTTTTTTCATCGTAAACGTTATTTACTGAGGGACCAGTAGGAGACATTACTTCCTTTTCGTTGTTAATTTGATGTAGTCTGTTTTCGTCTTCTCGTTCTTGATCAGCTTTTATTCTTGACAAAGTTCTATTCAAACCTAACACTTCCTCTTGGGGTTCACTTAGGTATTTCTGGGAGCTTAAAATATCCTTATCCACTATCAGTGATGTAGCTTCATTCAAATCATCTGCTGGCAGTACCTCTTTATTTTTAGAAACAGAATCCAAATTTGGAACAAATTTCTCCAAATCATTAATAACAGTTGCTGGTTCAGCCCTTCGGAAAATCCGTAATTTTGAATTTTTTATTGGTTTGGGTTTCTCTGGCTTCTTGTCTATTCTGCTTCCAAAACCTATTTCAGGTTTTTTGGCATGTTTCCGTTCTTTGACTTGATTATCAGAATATTTTGATGATCTGTGAATAACTTTAGCACTTAACTTCTCTAAAACTCGATCCTTCTTATCATCTATTTCTAAATAATCAGTATTAAATAGTGTCTCGTCATCTGTATCTTGGCTAGAAAAGGTACTTACTTTTGATTTTATTGCATTCTGATTTTTACTAGAAGATGGCCGACTTAATCCAGAAGAACTGTCCGTCATTTTCTTTTTTTGACGTAACTTTGCATCCTTTCTGATGTCCTTTTGAATTTTTTCACTCAGTTGATATTTTTCCTCCAACATTGCTCGTTGTTTGTCAATTTCTAATTTCAGCTTCTCTAAATCTTCAATTGTTTTTATTTTGGGTTTTTTAAGACTTGCTGATGTTGGTCTGCTCATGTTGATTTCAGGGTTGGTTGAAGATGAAGGACGACCAAGATCGGTTCCTGTTTTGTAAGTGGTTAGTTTTCCTTTTCCACCATATTGCCATCTGGCTCCTCCTATCTCATTCCTGGATTTAATAATGAAATATTTTTAATCATATCAATCAGTAGTCCTACAAGTTAGTTACACAAGTGGATGGAGAGATGTGATTATGGATGTTTGCACTAGGCCTTTCACTTCAAACTTTTGCCAGCTGGTCAATTTCATGTACTTACAATAATATTTTTTCACAGCATTATCCAATTTTTGAATTCATTTCATTGTGTGTTTCTATGCATATAAACTATAAATTTAAGCTGAAATGCTTTTAAATTCAAATTTTGTGCCCTGCATATGGAAAGAGAAATGGGATTTAAGTACACTCTACACAAACAAGGTTATTTCTGGACTAACACGTGGTTCAATTTTATTTCAATAATTTGCTTGTGAATAGGGGTCTTTAGCAGTGGAAGGAAACCAGAGTACCAAAAGCAAACGCACGAGGTTGGACACGCGACCCTACTCCTTGTCACATACAACCAGGGAATCGACACCACGCCAGCTGACTCAATGGCTGACCTTATGATGCAGTGCGCACACGCTAACCATTCGGCAATCCAACCACCGCCTGTAAATGGGCTGAAAGGTAAGTTCTCCAAGCGTTCAATTTACTGCTAGAAGACTACATCTACATGTGATCTTCAAGGCAGAGGAAACATATAATTTCAGTTAATCATTTTCCGATACTGACCTCAATTGTCCTTGAACTGTGTTTTGGTCAGCTAATTTTAGATTGTGATGTAACTGTAGGGCTTCATTAAGCTCTGATACATCTTGATGTAATTGTTCATTCTCTATAACTAGATTTTTATGGATATTACCTTTTCTGAAAATTAAAGAGAAAATACATTTCGATGGTGACATAAAAACTATAAATTTAACTGTATTTATTGTTTTTACAGTAAAATTCTTTGAATGTTTAATTCTATGGCCTTTATTTTGGCCTAAAACACATGTTCATGTAGTTTTACTTTGGCTCCTCGGCAAAAATGTGTTAGTCAACTGTTAACTACATACTACCAGCCAAATTAAACACAACAATTACATATACCTAGATTCTTAGACACCTGTAGGTGACGCTGGCTTGCTTATATATTATCTGCAGAAGCCATTGAAATTTGAAATATGTTTGGAATGATATTCTTTTGAGAGATTCCACTTTTGTGATACATGTATATGGCACTCGATTAATTTTGTAGGTATGTTTGAATTCAATAAAAATTTTGATGTAATTATTATACCTGTTTAATGCCCTGTGTCTTCTATTATATGACATGCTGTAAAACACCATATATCCAAAATGTCATAGTAGCATCTATAAAATAAAGATTTCATAGTGTTTACCGTTTCATATCAGAGAATATAGGCATGTACTGGTAAACAAAGCCACAAAAGTAATTGTGATGTACATGTAACTGGTGAATAATTCAAATGAAATGGGGTCTAAATGTCTACTGTTCTGCAATGACTGGGGTAATGGAAACAGGCACCATGCAGTTCGCTTTGAATGAAATTTTGCTTGGACAGCGGCACTACGGCTTAGTTATTTTATAATTCCCACTGTTAAGGATTATCTTATGTGCACGCCAATTTGTACACTTAACCTTAGTTTTCCGCCTCATCAGAAGGACCATTCGCTGTCCCTTGCCAGGTCTTCCTCTTTCAAGTACATTGTACATGAACCAGGCCAGAAAATCCTGTCTGGATCATCACCGGGATGGAACACAGGGCCTCCAGGTTAAGGAGCCAACATCATACCCCAAGTTGCCTATTAATAATGGCACAAAATTAAAATCTATTGTTTCCTGAAAATATCTTTCTTTGACCAGAGAATGCTACACCCTCTGTCCCAAGACATGTATGATTTGAACAAACTTTTATTGTACTATACATGAACAGTGGCAGTGTTTCAACTTTCATCCATTTTCTCTGACTCTATGATGGATTTAATAATTCTGTGTGTTGTTTTTCTTTATATACTGTAATCAATATTTTTATTCAGGATGTCTGATTGAAGTTAGGGAACAGGCTTAGACTATGAATAACCAAGCAAAATAAACAAATTGGGTGAGATTCATACAGATCTTTACCGTACACTGATAAGAGCAACCCAGGCCATCAAATGGGCATTATGAAATGTTTTTCAAAGGATTAATACACCAAAGTTTATAAATGAACATTTGCAATGACAAACCACAAAATTGCGCTTTTTTGAATGTCTGTTATACATGTATGTGTTCATTATCCACTACATGAATATTCTAGACTGGTTGACTCTTTGGAATTTCAGAGAAAGCGAAAATTTGAAATTTACATTCCAAGATGTGCAGACACACATAAATATATGTACTATGTAATATATGTATGAAACATTTAACTCATATACATGTAATTTAAAAAGATATATAGTTACCATCCAATAGTTTTCATATTCTATAACCCGAACATTTCATAGTACCTATTATGCAATAAATTCTTGAATTTTCATGCAGAATAAAACACTACAAATCTGCGATACTGATATCTGATGCTTCAAATTCCAAATAAGTCTTAAATTAAGTCTCCATCAAGGTCGTTTAGAAGAATCGTTCTGCTATTAGGCAGAAAATAGCTATTGAGAAAAAATCACACATATATCCACCAACTCACTGTTAGTCTCACGCCATTTTTAATCTTATCTGCGGTTTTCAAGACAAGCATGTATCAACTCGATTGATTTCCTGACGGTGGCAACTGCCTTCATGAATTTTTAATGTCGTACAGTTAATTACTAAAACATTGCTGAAAACATTGTTATTCAATTATTACGACATGTGTTTTCCCCCCAAAGGTCAATTAAATTACTTTTAAAAATTATAAACTTTTGACATCCGTTTTCATCGTTTGTGATGTTTTAGCGTCCATAGTAATCCGTAACAGGCGTGCTAATTCAGGTATTTTGTTTACACCTGTACAAAGCGACACCTATGTAAATAAAGTTTCCGTGAGAGATAACTCTTTGATGTTAATTATCTCACCTCAGCGACTAGTACACAACATCTGTCAATATTTTATGCGCATTGTAAATACCATACTAATAAAAAAAATAGAATTTAATTTATGGACTGTCGATTTATTTCATTATCTTTTATAAATAAAACAATTTCTCTTAAAAAATGGAAATCAATGATTAAACCATGTTTTGGATGTATGAAATGACATAAATATAAGTAATGTTACTGTATTCATCATACGACACACCTATTCTTGAAGTAGGTACACATGATGTAATCGTATGTGTATTCATGTGCATAAAATGAAATAAGAAGTTTCTGAATAAACATAAAATGATGTCAACTTGTTCTATTGACTACTTGTAGGCTATATTGCGGATTAGGCAATGTGGGGGTCGGAATAGACTGAGGCACAGTACCCAAATTATTGTTGGGGCTCCCAAAACTAACCCAAATAGAAAAAAAAAACAACAAGTTTTATATTGTTTGTGTATAATAACCTCGCGGTTTTCAATTGAGCTCCGTTTAGTTGTCTCTGTGAGGGCCGCGATGGCTCAGTGAGTAAGATGTTGACTCGCTAACATGGAGATCTTGGGTTCGCTTCCGGTGTTCACCGAGAATTTCGCAGTGTCCAGTCGTTCGGATAGGACGAAAAAGAACACACTCCCTCCCAAAGACACTGTATTGCGTAGACCCATCTTCAACTCTCTACTAGCCAATTTGGTGAAGAAAAGTAAGATTTTAAACTCCATTTTAATTAATTTGAAAAGTGGATAGCGATGGGGAAAACATTGTTAGTTTGTAAAATAAATTTCCTGCATTACCTGGAGCGAGGTAAGGATGTCGACTGACCAAAAGAATGATACCGTAATTACCGCTTCTTGACCAATAAATGGAGTCGGTCGGGCGGTCGACAAACTGTCGTGGAGTAATATTGCAATGACCTAACTAAAAGTATCGACATACACTGATAGTTTAGGAGACAATTATGTATGTCCTATATAAATTCACGAGGCATTAGATTATAATGAATGTATTTGTGTGTTTAGAATTGGTTTTGAACATTTTATATTATCGACTGTAGAACTCTACATGTAACAGATGTTCAACTCTTAATAATAATCATACACAGTAATAAATATAAATCACATAAATATACAATAAATGGAATAGGTTTTAACTTATTGTACATTTGTCTAATTCATTGAATTATAGTTATTTTAGTGCCTTGTTGAGTGAAATTGGGGGTTTGTCAAGGGTGTGAGCGTTAATGTTGGGCGAAATGTCATATAATGTTAATGTCATATAATATTTTTTTTACAAGAATAACATTTTAATATGTCCTTTGCAAATATCTCAGCATACTAGGTATAATTTACTTCTAAGAATCCATAAAGACGCGAAGGAAATAACGAACTGAATTAGAATACGGTCTAACATCTCGTTGATACTTTGCCTTGGGTACTATCTTACCGTCATTTTTATATACCATGGACGACCGTGTATACTTACTTTTCAGTGGAACAAGTTAAATGGAACCTAACAACGTTAATTTGGTTTTACCGACCTACTTTTCTGGCGGCTCCACTTGGGCTCATGACGACGGGGATACGTCATGCAGTGATCTATAAGGAAATTTTCGGATTTCGACTACCAAGTGCTCTGTTACGTGCATCTCGACGGTAACGTAGTTTCTTTCCAGGCAACAAGGAGAAACCGGAAAATCCTGAGAATCGAACCTGTCGTAGCCTTAATAACCCATAGATAATTAAAAAGTCACTGTCCACTAACCGTCTTCTCGCTAAGTTTCGATATTAGAACAGATAACAAACCCGTAAATTATATTGTCATTGACAACACATATTGTTGTCAACCGTTAATTATTTTACAGTGTATGTAATGTCATAAATAATGAAAAGCATAATATGAGGAAAGAAACAGAGGAAAGGTGTTGACTGGATAAACCGGAATAACCGTTAACCATTCTTTAATGTAGGTATAGATTATGTTATAATAGGTTACTAAAAGGGACCAACAGATTAACATAATGGGAGGTCAGACCCAGATTAATAACACGGTTTATCCTCGGTTTGCCAGCAGACTAAAAATCATTAGGGTATTCAAATATATCGTTCCATTGTGATTTTCGGATTAACTAAAGATTAGCGGCAAAATATAGAGACATATTCGGTTTTATTGTGAGTCTGCATGCTAATATGATTATGATAATACGGCCATGGCATAGTGTCAGGTGTCAAGGATAAACATGTACATATCCCGGCAAACTCAGCCGGGGATTAACCTAGCTCGACCCACCGATGCTTAGAATTTTTATGTCTTGGATAAATCTACCCAATCTTGTATACATTATCGTGTGTCTGGGTGAATGGTGTTTGGGATGTGTGTCTGTGGGGGGGGGGGGGTAAATATTTATATTCATTCTGGGAAACCCCATGCAGTTCAAATTGTGCCCAGTATTTTTTTTTTATAAAAATACGATACACAAAGACTCGTCGAACCTGGTGAACGTGTGTTGATTTATTTAAGTTATTATTTCATTGATAAAATGACTTCTTGCGTCAATATTCTACAATCACAGGAAATGGTTTTCACCATAGTTTTGTATACATGAATAAGAGAAAATTTGTATAGCTCATTGATAACAAGGAAACCCTTTATGTTTGACATTGTCGTACTTAGTTATTGTGTAAATAAGATATGATATAAAATACAGTTTATGTAGACTATGACATGAGGTCAAACGGCATGTGCCCAAAATGTAATTGATTTTCAACAACTGTATTTCATATTTTGAAAATGCAACCTTGCAAAAATTCGCACCATTTTTGTTTCGGCTGTTTATTCGGTCTATACATATTATTTACGTATGGGGTGCGTTCAGTAATGTACACTGTGGTGTAGCTAGGATGTTTGCTGTCCTATGACCCCCCCCCAACACTTACATGTGTAATGAAAACCAACACAATACACACCAAACATACTTTTACTGTTACACAAAAAGCAATGTTTTAATTGTTGGACAATAAAATTGTGACTAGAATTTAGTATCCACCTTGAATGCACAATCTGTAAATGGTCCACACCGGATAAACCTATAAGCCATACCTATGACACCTTCCAGATGTTAGTTGAATGACCACCCGAATAATCCCATCGACAATTATATCTAGTTATACTTACGGTGTGAATATAGCCATATATTAAAGATACATTATTGGAGATTATGCAACGAGTTGGCAGTTCTCACTATAATACAATCTCGTTCCCAGAGGCAGCCGCCGAGCCGAAGGCCTGTGGCACATTAGACCGTCCATTTTTTCCAATTTTTTTCAAACCTAAGCCCCACCCATTCTGACCTCTGATTCTTAAACGAACAAATTCAAGTTTTTGTAAAGATCTATTTTTCTACGCGTGGGTATATTTTTAAGTGATTCGGCCATCCAGACACGTAAAATCGGGGACGTACGACGCAAATAAACGAGAAATTTTGCGCGTAGGAATTACATGTCATATTCCGGGAAAATGGCTACCACGATTCACCAGAGAAATTTCTTCAAAAATTTTTCTAGTTTCGAGATTGATTATAATAGTTATAAACTGGATAATGCAAAGACAATTTCCAAAAAATTTCAGTCAAATTGATTCACTATGAAGCGAGAATTAAAGGAGCTAAATCGCTAACATTTGGGTCTTAGAAATTGACACAACTGGGTAGCAACGCAAATAATACTGTAATATGAATGTATATAAACTGATTTACATTTAATGGCTTCAGTTTTTACTCTAATTTCAAAACAGTTACACTCAGCGAAATAAGCCAGCATCCAAATCGAAGGTAAATTTATATAGCGTCTGGTTATTCCAGCCTACATACGCCGTTTGATTTGGTGCAGTGTTTCTAGTCTCGTTCCTCGAGTTTCTTCTACAACTGGGCCTGAAATGCATCTTGGTACACGATTCGTGTACCAATGGTAAAATGTTGATTTTGTCTTAAGTATTGGATATCAGAAGCCCGTCTTTACCCGGTAAGATAACAGCATCCATGTTGATTTAAATTGACAAATAATTCGTGTTTACAATGTTGAAGATTTTCGATGATACTGAGTTAGAGACTTAGCTCCTTTAAGCGGATGAAAGTTCGCCTAGCCGCGATCATCATTACTAAAGTCGGTACGACAAAAATCATAGTCTCGATTATCCAATACATCTTTAAGGAAAGTTATGCAACAAATGGGATCACAATCAAACAAATATCACAGGCTAGCGTTGACATCGAGAGTTGATTATGGTCTGGATAAGTTAATTAATGTCTACTTTATAGTTTTTATAACATTCCAGGTCTAAAGAAAGACCTACAATAGGCAGATTTTGCTCTTGTATAATGTACGTTTAATAAAATGGTTCAAACTTATTCAAATCGATTAATTTAAAATTTGGCTGTAACAGTTATTAGTCCAGCAGCAGTGTTCTATAGTATTTGGAGTTGTGTGGACACCAGACAAGAAAGAATAAAAGTTATCCAATCTAGATATTACTAATTCTTGCACAAATGTTTATCATAAATGTTTTGATTTTCAAGGTATTACGCATATGAAAGCAGTCCACTTTACACAAACATGTATTGTTAATTTGAAATACAAAGCTTATTTTGGTGTCGAATATAGGACCGATGTTACTTGCTGATGGTGAACGTTTTATTTTTAAAGCCCCTTACTCGTGTTGAGACATCATAATCAACTTTAGTGAGATTTGTCTTGAATTTCAATTGCCCGGTATTCGCTTTTGTCATCATTTAATTTAAAGCCCCAATAACAGTCTTGTTGTAACCGAATAATATGTCCCAATCTTCATTCTGGTCAACAAATTGTATTATTTTAGAATATTCCAATTAAGTGATGATATAAATTTCATCTTAACACACCTATTTTAAAAAATTGGAAAAATTCAACCAATTGATTTGAAAAGTCGAACGTAAACCTTTTCAAATGTGACTTGGATTTTAAAATATTTTCGAACCCTCTGGACAAGTAAAATAGGTTGTAATGGATAATTTACACAACAGGTAGGACAATTGAACATCTAGTGCTTAGAATAAGGGTATTATTTATTTTCTGGAGCTACCAAGCCAGCAAGAATGTTATTGTCCCTTTAAGCAAATTTTAAGCCGACCCTTTCTTTATGTAATTAAGTCAGCTTTCAATGTTTTGTTTGGAACAACTAAAATTATTAAGTTATGACAGAAATGTATAGGTCAATATCATCAAAATACAAGTGAAAGGATACACCATGATTACGGACTGTATGTCCAAGAGGAGAGGTATATAAACTGAAGAGAATTAAATTGTCCTAATACGGGCCCCTGCAGAGCTCCATGTTCCAGAAGTGTACATGTATATTGTTTTATTATTTTTGAAATATACCTGAACGATATGTGCCTTTAAATAAAGCTTATTCATTGAAACATATATCTATATAATGCGCCCAGTGTAGTCTATTTGAACTTTGATATCAACATAATATATACAATGCATAGACAGAGATAATAAAATACACATGTATTAAACTGAAGTCAAGCGAGTCCTTAGTGAACAAATATTCTTTATAAACAAACGGCTCACACATCCGACCTGAATGGAGGATATCAATACAAATGATGTCACCCTAACATTTATTCTAATGTCTGGCGAAAGAAAAGTTTCACGTTGCAGTTCTTTGTCTGGGGATATAGGTTTAATAGTTTATTATGTTTCGTCGTGGGCTTGGCTTTCTTAAATTGCAGTGGTGGTTGTGAAACATAGAGTTTCTTGGGCAGCCTTGGCTAGTTTTGGTAGATCCAGTGGATTTGTGGTTTGGTGGATATTTTCGTTATAATGTACGGTAAAGACTTTTACATGGCATCACCTGAAATGATTATTAACGTCTACTTACCAGGCTAATAAAGATGTGCAATGAGTGACATTTTACCTCGACAGCGGTGTTTCAGCACACCCATAGTTGATTGCGTTTACGTACACATCAACACGCACAAGGGACCTCGATTTTCCGTCCCATGAGATTTACTAGACACTGTTCTTCAACAGGATGTCCGTTATTCATCACTTAGAAACACCCGTGGTTGAATTGGTAAATACCATATTCAAATGACCCACTCCTCTAAGGAACTCCACAACAAGCGACCAAGCCCTCTTGTCGTAGAAGGGTCTAAAATTTAACATACGTTAAAGAAAAAAAAAATTAATTGAATTGAATCACATTGTTGAATTCCAGTCGAATATCGTTTTCAATCTTTCGCGAAGGTTTATTTAGAATTTCTTTTACTTTTCAGGTTAACTTTAAAAATCTAGACGCATGATAGCCGACAAAAACGACTCTAGTCAGTTCGGTTCAGAAAGTTTTACCATGCAGTGTCCAATTTGTTTAGATGATTTTAAAAACCCAGTGGTTTTACCGTGTGGACATAGTGTATGTCAAGGACGATGCTCCGACGGATTAGTCAAAAACCATAAAATCACGTGCCCAAAATGTCGTTCCACATTCTGGATTCCACAGGGTGAACATTTACCAAAGAATTACGACCTAGTCGAAATGATAAACAATAAAGACATACAGCAAATTCCGTCAAAATGTGAAACTCACCCAGAAGACACACTGATAATGTTTTGTACAGAGTGTTACATACCCCTGTGTGTAAAATGTTACGTAGTATTTACACCAGTGGCGGGACATGTACCCGATCAGGCCCTTCACAAGGAACATGGTGTTATACCCTTGGACAAAATGAACGAATATATACGTGTAAGTCTCACTTTTGTTTTATTTTATATGCTTCCGCGTTCATTAATCTAAATAGATTTGTTATCAGTGCAAAACTCACAGTCGCAAAGCTCCCCGACCTCCCGGGGGTTGGGATGGCCTAGTGGTCTAGAGTGCCGCGCTTCGACCTCTAGCTGGCCGGTCACCTCGGGCTTGCGGCTGTGGTTTCTAGCCCTGGTGTATTTAGCCCCCGTCACTCAGACAATCACCGCGTATGTCCACACACATCCTGTGTGTTTTCCCATTCCTGAAGTCAGACGACAGTCAATGCAATGAGTGATTAGACCTATTGCAGAAGGCACACAGTGGCTAAGTAACCATGTCTATGACATACCCCCTCACCCCAGGGGCGGATCCAGGGGGGGGGGGGGCTGCTCAGCTACATATAAAAATAATGCCTTGCATAAATGAAATTGTATCACAAAGTGATCCTACATCAGTATAAAAATGATTTCTCTGTTTAAAAAGCTTATATGTCTGCCAATGTAATTTAGAGACGATGATGGCAGATTTCCGTAACAGAAACCTGGCAACCCCCCCCCCTGCAAAAATTCCTGGATCCGTCCCTGCACCCCCACCACTGCACAATATTGGCACTTTTTGTCTTTATCCACATGATTACATTCGTCCCCTATTAGGGTTGCAAAGGATGGGAAACTTTCCGGGAATTTTCAGTGTTGGGAATTTTCGGTAATTTTCAAATCTATTTTTAGAACTGAAAAATACAATTATTTACTGGAATTTTCTTTTTCTCTTTTACTTTCATCTACATGTATATAAACTATTTAAACGTATTTAACCATGTTAGTTGTGTTTCAAATGGTAAAACTAAAGAGATAAATTTATTTTAAATTCTGCTCTCAAAGGTATACAAAACAATACAAGATCTAATTTGAAACTCTTCGAAGTTGACAACGATCCTTTCAGCACAGAAATTTCAGATATTCATGAGGATTCATTTGAACCTGAAATCTCCCTTTTATCCACCGATGATGGAGTAGATAACGATTTAGAAGATGATGAAATGGCAGAATTACATAACTTTGAGCATTAATTATAGAGTGTGTAACCTGTGTATGAACAATATAACAGAACTATCTCATTATTAGTTATTAGATTTTAGTATATAAGACATATTATGTTTTGTATCTTTTAGTTATTAAAATATTACTGTCACTTGCAACTCATTAATAGCGACACAGGTTTCAATTCAGGGGCGTTTTCAGAAAGAGGGGGCGTGCTGCACCAGCTTGGGAGTGCGAAGCCCAGGACCGTGATTTTTCAGTGTAAAATATGCCCACAAGGTCTAATTTCGTACTAGAACTGTAAATTACGATTTCCAACCTAAACTATTTTCGTTCTCCTTTCTAGCTAGCTGGAGCTAAAAATTGTTCGACACCTCAAAAAATAGAGGGGGCGTGCGCCGGGTGCGCCCCCACTGCATCCGCGCCTGCAATTTATGACATCAATTTGAAAATTCCCCAAATTCCTGGGAAATTTACCCTGTTTGAAAATTCCCAGGAATTTTGCAACCCTAACTCTAATGACAGAAATTTAGGAAAAAGACCCCTAAAGGTAAACATATTCAGTCGGTACAACAATTACATTCATGGTATCCTACCATCTAGTTCATTTAGTTACTGGATAAACGAATCGCCTTGGTCCAACTTAGCGTTCAACCAATTAGGGTAAGAGTTAATAAAAAGCATGTGTTCGAAACGGCTTACACTCCCTCAAATACCTTATAATATCATATTATGCTCTGTTTTGGAAAGATCAGACATTTAATTGGACTGTTATACTGAATAATATTAATGTTTTTAGGATCTGGTGGGTGTGACATCTAGTTATATAAAATATAAACAAAAAGAAGAGATGAAATATCTGCAAGACATATTAGTTACAAATGAAACCGTCCAGGTTCGTTTATATTTATTCTATCTCTAATAACACGGTGCAGCATAGGTAGCACAGACCCCGTTTAAATTTATACCACATGTATTTTTAATAATACATTCCAGTATTGGATGAACAGACATAGTTTATAATCGTATGACATAGGCTGTTCTGGCGAGTTTGGTGCACGAAACTGTGGTTAAACCACTAGACACTTCAATGCTGATTGATTAATCGACGTCAGACATCATACGGTCAAAAGCCACTCGTGGCTCGTACGACTCCTGACACAACCTTCAAGTACAACCGACCAGAGTGTTGGTCATCGAAAGTATAAAAAAAAACGAAACGAAATATTGGATTTCTCACAGAATTGCTATCTGGAAGATGGGTCGTATTGAAGGTACAGATACATGGAATATTTACATTACAGGAACCGTTGATAATTAATATGCTATTATTATTTTCAGGATGTCGTAGATACTAAATGTGAATTGGTCAGAAATAAAACTGACCAATTAAAGCAATATTTAGATGAAAACAGTTCTCATCAGATAGAGGCTATCAGATCATCATCTGTCAACCAAGAAATCGTTGACATTTCTGACCAATCAATTGAGAGATTACAATTATACTCTGGTCTACTGGGACAATGTGAGAGATTGTCTCAAACAGATTTGGTAAGAAGTAAAATTATCAGATATATGTGGCATGGAGATAGGGGCGCCTTCTATCTCTCTCTCGTGTCCCGATGAATGTAGAGAAAACCCTTCACGACTTTCAAGCCCAGTTCTCTCGCTTATAACTGATGATATAGACCCATGTCCTGGTAACTGGTAAGATAGGTCGTAGTCCTATAAAACTGATGGGATAGATCTAAGTCCTGGTATCTGATGGGATGGACCTTAGTCCCGTTGACCAATGAGATAGACCTGATTACTGACAAAGTTTTAAAATTCTGAGATATACTTCTGTTTCTAACAATTTTCTATTCCCTTTACAGAATACTACAGAAATACAGGGGTGAGTAAAAGATACCGCACTCTATTTGTTCAGCGAGTACATACGAGTGAATGCTTTCATATACAAAGACGTTCGAAGGTATATAACTATCGAAGGCGAGAGAGGGAAGGAGGGTATGGTAGATTTAGTTATTGGGACGGTTTAACCGAAGGTGGTTATAATACGAAATGCATTATGTAAGAGCTAAATCTGCCAATTGCAGATCTGTCTTTTGGACCCAATTGTTATATTAACAGGGTCATAATCAAATCTCCAGATCATCGGGTGCTCGCCATTTTACATGGGTTGAAACAATAATTTATTAAAAGGTGGATGATCCGAACTTTGACTACTATTGTAACAACGGTAGCAATGGCAATCGAGACTCCACTAATCGCCAGACAGTCATACGTTCGCCCAGAATGAAGCAATATGACCGATTATCTGCTCTTTAAATCTTTCACCGCTGATTGTCATTTGCATGATGCTTTATATTCCAACACGGTTTAGTGAACATGACCCCAGTTGTGTAGGGAATTTCTCTGTAATAAAATGTTTTCCAATAATTCAGGTTTTTAAGAGGTTTAAATGATATACCAGATTGTGAATTGCGACCAGACCCCCGATGTTATTTAAATACCAGTATTAGAGAAGGGCCTGATGTAGATGTATCATCTGCAGTAACAGCCATACAGCGTTGTTTTACAACACCCGCTCAAGGTAGGTAAATGGATAACGTTTCACATTCTGTACCGACACATGTTCCCGAAGCAATGACCACGAGTATTACAACCTTGATCAGATGTACAGAGTTAATGCATTATCAAGCCTTCCATCGACAATGGCACAACAGGGTTAATGATGACGGTGACATGCACGTCCTTGTCAAACCTTGCGTTCGCACCACTGAAAACTAGGCTGTATAATATCAAGGACCTAAATCGGCCAACACCCAAATTCCAACCCATGATCACCTGGTTAGTAAGTCATCGCCATACTTAGATTACTTAGCCATTGTGACTACCCCCCCCCCCCCCATCGAGTGTAGAAATACCCCCTCTTTTAACTTGGGATGGAATGAAATGAAATAAAACGGGGTTTAACGTCCTACTCTTTTGCACCTAACTTGGGCTAATGGAAGACGGGCATATGCCATACAGTGTGCTATGAGGGAAATTTTGCCCGGGCAGCGGCGCTACGGCCTACTCTTATGTCGAATTCCAACTGCCAAAGGATCTTTTACGTGCACTCCAATGTGTACACGGTTCCTCGGTTTTTTGTCCCATCCGAACGACTAGGCAGCTGTCCTTGTCAGGCCCTCCTTCTGCAAACTTGGGATGAAGTAGATGTAATAACCATTGGGCTAAAAAGGTCCCCAATGCTTAGAATACAGTAATACTAAATACTAAAATCACTGAACGAATTAGCGACTCGAACCTGGAGGTTTGTTAGACGGGGTAATAGTAATGGAGGGTGTTACTGCAGACACACGTTTCCGTTATTTGAGTTCCATCCTTTACGTATATTTGAAGCGGAACGAAATGTTGACATACTAATATTATGTTTTTAGGTATACCAGATAAACCAACAATTGAATTAGAAGACTGTGTGGCCAATAATGAATCAATATCGGTGACATGGAGATATGCCCCGTGTGACAAGGTCGGCTATTTTACGGTTTATTATCAAACCGCCATCTTTGCTTTTGGTAACTGTTCAGATCAGACCAGTATTCTTGTTGGTGATTTTGGTCGGTCTATAGGCCATGTTACAGTTCGTGATTTGCAGAAAGAAACACGCTATAGATTGTTTATCACTGCTAGTAATGAACACGGGGAAAGTGCTCGATCTGATATCCTCTATTTCAAGGCTTCAAGTGTTGACCCACAGATGAAAGTTTTCTAATAGTATCAGAACCATATAGTGATCTCTTGCTTTCGTGTGCGTGTGTGGGGGCATATGTTTCCAATTGGGTAGCGGAAATTATCAGGTTCCTTGGAGTTTTGCGGCTTGGGTCCCTGCAGAAAAATTATTCTGATAAGAGATTACCATCAACAATATATTGTGAGCGATGTCGTGTGTAGGGGGACGGGAATGGTTTGGTTGACTCCTAATGATTGTAAGCCTGTAAATCTATGAAGTGAAGATCTTTATAGTTCACCAAATGTGCCGCCATCACAGTTTGGGACAAAATCTTGTGTTTACTTAATGCTGAATCTTATTTATGCCATAGTAATCTGTCCTGTTTGATATCTCACCAGCTCAAATCTGCTTTGATATTTTATTGCGAACTACAATGATTATTTCCAAGCCGCCTGGCTCAATGTAAATACGATACTATTCCGATGTGCCGATGTGCATCAAAACCATGCGTGTCATAGGCTAGAAGTCTGGATCAAATGTGATGTATAAATGTGCGCGGGGCTTTTAAAATGCAAACACGAATTGAAAACAGGAGATTTTTATGTTTAGAATGAGTCACATCAAGTATACGCTTTTTGTATAACCCTACGTGGTAATGTGATCTGTAACACTAGTGATATTAATGTAGGGTTCGAGATGTTGGTAAAAGATCTATATGTATAACTGATGTATATCTGTTCAGGTAATAATACTAATAAAACCGGAATATATCGTTGATATACAGCATTTGTAAAATAATCTGTGTGTTCACACAACATAATATATAACATGTATAAGAAATGTTTATTATTTTGAAATAATAAAACCTATCTCAACATACTTGTAGAAAGACTTTATCTTTATTTTTTCACTCATTAATACAATTTAGGTTATTTTTTATTTCAATAATGCGCTTGAACGTACAGTATTGAACATGACACAGAGAAAACCTACGAGGTTAAGTGGGCGACATCCTCCTTTCGATCGGAACCAGTTATGACTCAATGACATAAAGTAACCGCGTAAGACAACACCAAGCCTTTTTTCAGAGCACTGGCAATGTCTGGTAAGGAAACGCTTCTAATAAATCACCAGTTTTCTTTATGTCGCAATTCCTGTATATAGTTGAGGAAGATTTGAACTTTCTGAACATTGATACCAAGTCCATGATGAATGCCATCAAAACTCATCATGCCATCTGTAAGTGCATACGAATTAAAAACTGCTATATTTCTTTGTTTTAAATACTTGGTCATATCTTTGGTAAATTTGAGCAACTTTGGTAAAGTTTGAGGCATCATTGTAGGATGCTTCAGTAGTCCTTGGGCGGGTGGCATGGACCATAATATTTTCGGCCACTTTTTACGGGTCATGACATCTAACGCCGGCGTCAAGTATCTGTCCTTCACTGCATTAACATGAAAGTGATCATGATATCCTATGCCCGCGAAAACTAAACTTTTGGGTTTATTTATTAAGTCTTTTACTTCATGCAAAAACTTTGGTCCCAAATCTACTCTGTAATTTTCAGCAAACGTAATATTTACACGACCCTTGCAGAGAATCACAGCTCCATTACTCATGTACGATCTGCACCCCCCTTCTGTAAAACCACGCATCCCTTCACAATTCACAGAATCTGAAATTAAGAATTATAACAATACAGCTGCTGAACTCCATTTGAATTCAATATTACCGTGACTAATGAATTTCTGAAAGGAATGCCAGGCTGAACATGGTTCAATTGTCTTACAACATAATACGATGTATTAGATTCGTTTGGTCAGCAAAAAGAGACAGAAGTTTTTTATCTACAAAAACCTGTGGGTCGTCGTAAAACACAAAACAAATAATACAAGAATGGGAAACTCACGAACATACCTTAACCATCATAAAAAAAATAATAATTTAAGGAAAGGATCCTTCATGATCTGCTCTAGACGTATAGTGAAATAGTTGTATGCACCTGAATGCGTTTCCTGATTTAAACCTGACCACCAAAAGCATTATTAGATAAGTTATTTGAAATACACACTTTCTTAATCCTTGGACTTGAATATGAATATAGACTACTCATAAACTACTTCCTAAAAGCTATACTGAAAGATTTACTTACTCTTCTGGTAATCTTTTTTGAAAAACCCTCTTTTAAAGTCATTTTTAAGGATTAATAGCATAGCCAGGAACATATGTCTCATCAAGGAATCGCCACTGATATAAATGGTCATACCATCTAATAATTTACACGATTCCTCACCAACGAACTTATGAACTTTACATTCTTTATTTTCTGGTATCCACTCTGAATATTCTGCATTCGGCGTTTGTCGTAAATCAAGACATCCTTCACACTGACACGCTTCAATAGTCTTGTCTTGGCATTTATTTTGCATGCAGCATGGCGTCG
The DNA here is from genome assembly GCA_036850965.1 of Patella caerulea. Lineage (NCBI taxonomy): Eukaryota > Metazoa > Mollusca > Gastropoda > Patellidae > Patella > Patella caerulea. Next base: position 25,569,841 of record JAZGQO010000011.1, read on the forward strand.
CGCCATCGGGGGTGCACAGAGAGCGAAACCATCTAGACTTCGTGTACGGTTCCTTGGCAAATGTGGAATTTCCACAAAGCAGGTCTTTTCTCTGTAAGCTTTTAGGAAGTCCCCACTCAGTTCTTGCACCCTCCAAAAACGTTCGGATTTCTTTTTCTTCGATTTGTGTCATTTTACGTGGTAACCATTCTCCTCTTAGCATATTTTTTAATGTATCGGGACATGATATTCGGATTTCTTCAGTAAATGGCAAACGCGGGATACTAACGTTTGGTAATGTGCGAAGCGGGTTATATGACGGGGAGACAAGAAGAAGTACAGCAACTAGACCGAAAACTACAAAAGTAAATAACTTTGTCTTCGACATGGCTTTAATCTGAAATCAAAGATAATGAAATAAAATCAGACAACGATACAAACTTAATACCCGTTCTGATTTGACGGATTGGTGTGGGAAATAATGCAAGACGCCAAGAATAGTTGCTAACAAAAATGCTTTTATTTTAGTTAGCCTGCAATTAATTTCGTCTTTCAAAACATCACTAAAACATGATGTAATGTATTGAGTATGTTTTGTTATTTATAATGATGTCTTATTAAGAGTTTCATCTTGAGAAAACCCATAATCGAAAGGCATTATATTTTTAAAAATCAGATTAAAAATTATTCAAATCCATCCGTTCCAATTTAATGTCGTTATTTGAAGTCTGATTTGCTGGTTTGCTAAATAAGGTGGGTATATTATAAGCTTTCGGTTATAAGAGGCAATATTGCGATAACTGTTTTTGTGTTTCACTGTCAAAAGAAATCGGACAGAACCTGACTTAGAAACGAACATTTAATCGTATCTCTTTATCGCATTGAAATTAAAAAAAAATCTACATGTAATGCAGAGAAATTAAGCAGTAATATACTGTGAAAAACGTTAGATTAGGGGCGAATATCTCTTAAGGAACAGAAATAGCCTTGTTCTATCAGCTGCCCATTGTTTCTAAGATTCACAAAATTATAATAGCCATGGGTTTACCTCAACAGTCAAAATCCAATCCCACTGGGCTAGTATTTTCCTTCTTTAATACTATTCCTTTGTGCCTATTCGTTGGTTTCTGAACATTTCAACTTGGTAAGTTTTAAACCAATGCATCACGTTTACTTTCTATATTAGATGTACGATGAGATTATGTATCTGCATTGCGTCTAATCTAATCATTCTGGGGTGTTAACGTTATAAAACCGATTTCTTTTGATTAATAAAGATATAAACATGTTATCCATTGTTGAGTCGTTCCCAGAGGCATACCATATTTTTAGTAAAGCTTAAATGACCCACTATTGAAATCCCCTTTAACGGTTTTAGCCCTTAGCCCCGCCAAACTAAAAAGATAATGACTATACTCAATATTTATCGAATGGATCAAAAATCTCTTAATGTATGTAGATTGATATGGTAATGCCCACAAGCTCAAGAATCAACAGATTAGCTCATCGTTTGATGTACTAACCACGCATGGAAACTTGTCATTTCTATATGTGTAGTGCTTTATTCCCAAAGCATGCAGATATATAAGGTCTTTCATTAAGTCTAATGAAATTGCTTCGATTCCAAGCTTGTGCGTGATAATATTATGGTTTCCTTCATTTGCAAAATACGTCCAGTCGAATTATTGTCATACAATTCTACTAAGATCAAAACAGATAATTATCTAACAAAATTCAAGAAAACCTAAATAATACACCTGCAGACGCCTTGTCAGTCGCAACTATAACACTAGTAACATGATGTTTGCTTTTACAAAATATTCTTACCGAATGGCCTTTAGCCCAATACTCAAAATGACCTATTCTTGTGTCGAATACCAACTGCCAAAGAATATTCTTCGTATTTGCCAATGTATACACGAGACCTCGGTTTCCATTACAATCAAACGACTATAGGCTGTCCCTTGTTCTATCACGGACAGATTGGAGCCACGTCAAAAAATCCCAATGAGCTTTCTCGGACAACGCAGGGATCGAACAGGCGAAGCGATTTATATTTCGTTTCGTTTTTTTTATACTTTCTATGCCCTTTACTAAATGATGCCATCTACTATACGAAAATCTGACCCGTTGCAGTGGAACATCGCGTCAGGGGTTATACGAACGGCTTTTGACCCTATAACGTCAGACACCAATCAGCTTTGATGTTTCTATAGTGGAGTACGCACAGTTTCGTGTACCTCACGCCAAAAACTAGCCGTGACAGACCATTTCATTGGCTAATTTCCCACATCATCCAGAACGCGGTTTATTTAACAACTCTTCCGGATCCCAGTGCAGTAAATAGATATGGGTATCAATAAACCCAACGTGTACACCCAATACTCTCACTAATAATAGATATCGGTGGGCTAATTAAATATATATAACCATAGCATAACCCTAACGCTAATAACAGATATCAGTGGATCAATGAACTCGCGGACTAAAGAGCATTATCTCCCAACAAACATGGTAGCACGTGTCTATTAAAATAGACTTCAAAAATTATAATTAGTCACAATTTAATGTTATTATTAACTGTGATTTTCACGTTACAGCCACCCACGACCCTATGGTTAGTGAACCAGCACCATGTCCCCCCCCCCCCCGCGCTTATGCACACTGTTACATACAGTAGAATAGAAATAAACCAATAGTTTTATTGCACATATTGATAAAATACAGAATATACACATAATAACATAACAATAAGACAGTAACAAAGCCACAATAATAAATTATAAATACATGCAACATTTTCTTCACTGATATTTACCACCCCAGTGGAATTTTACCACCTCAATATAATTTTACCAACTCTGTGATATTTAGGACCCCAGTGAAATTTACCAGGGCAGTGAAATTTAATCACCTCAGTGAAAAAAACTTCCAATGCTCTGACATTTCGTGTAAAAAAAGTTTTGAAAAAGGTTGAATATCTGATTCTAGCAATACAGGAAGTTATTTGTACATGGTCTACATATATATATATATATTTAACAAAGTCTAGCAATACTTATTTATACAAGGTCTATATCAAAGATTACCAATACTTGAAGTTATTTGTACACAATCTATATAACAAAGTTAAGCAATATGTGAAGTTATTTGTACATGGTCTTTATGAAAAACTTGAATGAAGGCAATAGACTAGTACAGTATTTAATTTTATAATGTATATGAAAACAGTGAAATACAACTGAAAATAGTCTGATCAATCAATACCATATGTAACGGTTTTACTCACTCATTGATCAATCAATGCCATATGTAACGGTTTTACTCATTGATTTTGATATTATAGTAATTCTAATAAAACCACTGTTCCCTTCCCCCATTTTTAAATTTCACAATTTCTATAAAACATGTAAGTTATTTGAATGGGAAACTTTCTGATAAGTCACTTTGATATTCTCAAGTAAATTCCCCTTATTGTGGGGAAAAAAAGGAAATTCTTCGGGATCCTAATAAAGCCTCAATTTAAAATTTCAAAACTAACAAATCAAAACCAAAACCAAGGATTAAGTAAAATAATATTTATGAGAGCTTTTAGTTCAGCATCCACTGATTTTTATAGAATTAAATCTTATTGTGTATTATTTCTGGTTCTCAAATACAGGAAATTGTCTGAGACCTGATTCAGGAATTTATCTTATCTAACAAGATTATAATAAAACATTGGGATCTTCATGATCGGATGATTTCTTGCTGTAAATTCATATATATTATGCTATCGTCGATATTCTATGCCGGTAAAATGATAGATTTTCCAATAGGCTGAAATAAACAATACATGTACATAAAAACTGCATAATAAAAATTGGATTTTTGAAATGGAACGGGATAGAGTTCAAGGTTATTTGATTATTATTATTATTATACAAACATATGGTACTTAATATTATTTCTAGAGTTGAGTGTGTAATTCAATAGCAGGGTTTCTGCCTTCTCTTCTTTCATTCCAACTTTCAGGAGTTCCTTTACGTGCACACCAATGTGTAGTGGTGTACATGACTGTATGGACCTTGATTTTTTGGACTATGTAGTGGGGCGGGGTCTTCAGCCCCAGTGACATAGTTGATTTTCATTTTCGTTTGCTTTGTTACTGTTGTAGTTCACATATCTGCTCTTTAGTAGATGATATAAACATGTTTTCGCATTGTCTCCACCCAAGCAATCCAAGGATGCAACGACAAAATCCTGGATCCGGACCTGGTTGTATAGGCAAAATTTACCTTAAAGTAGAGTGCATGGTGTATGCCTTTCTTCATTGACACATTGGAAAACTTTACAAAGAGTAAGCTACACTCTCAAAACTTCAACGTAGTTGTATCATAAAATGTTCTATTTGTGTATGTCTTATTCTATTTCTCGGTTGATTATGTATTGAATTACCTACCCTGATAAAGATATGAGTTGGTAACATTTTCTGTATAATTTCATCCATTGTATTAGGATATCTAACCATGTTAACATGTAGTTTAGGTAAAGCAAGATGGCCAGCCACAAGTGGAAATAAATTATACTTTAATATATAGTCTGTTCCTGGTAAAACACGGAAATGTGTCTGAAAGAAAAACACATTCTATTAATCTTTCATAAAATAAAATGTCAGAGGTGATAGAAAAGCATCTAGTCATTTGGATGGGACACAAAACAATGTGGTCCACCTGTCTAATCATGTCCAGACAAAATTTTTATCACAGAACACTGCATGACATAGAACAATTAGTGAAGAAAAGTAGGAAGTTAAATCCCATTTTGTTTAATCTGTTTGTAAAGGTTTTTGTCCAGTTACTCAGTTAATGATTAAAATAAATAACTTACATGTTTATTTCCAGCAAACATAAAATTATCACTAGCATCCATATTAACCTCTATTTCCTGTATATACGGTGTCCTATTCTTTACAACATAACATGTAGGTAATAAAGTTTTAACACTACCATAAGCTGGTAATTTTAAACCAACTGATATAGGTATATGTTCTATATTAACGGTAGGTAGAGGAAATGATGTAGATACAAATGGTAATCCTTTATTCTTATCATCTGTTTTCCTGTAATACAATATACAAAATCGTTTTTTATACAGATAAATTAAAAAAAAAAATAATACTGCAATGGGCTTTGAGTACCATAATAATCATATTGAATATATTCCATATGTCACTATTTAAATATTGGATTTAATTCTTCAAACAAAAAAATTCTAGATTATTTTTAATGTAAACATATTTGTTAATTGCTAGTATGTGTGAATCTTTCAAATCAATCTGTTTTTGTCAAATGTTTGTTATTTTTAAATTTAATTTGGAGGTGCGGTAAGTAAGGGGGGTAAAGTAAGGGAGAAACAGCCCTTGACAACTGGAATCTGATGAAAAGTGAGCAGAAAGCCGCTGTCCAGGCAGCATTTTCCTCATTGTATATCTGTCTTCATTAAATCAGTTAATCACCATACTCCCCAGAGACAATATATTTTTTTACCTTCTCCAGTGAACAGTGTAGGTACCAAGAGATACAGAGGGTTGAATAGTTGCCAGGGAAACCAAACACAAACATTCTGCAGCACATTCTGATTTCTTTAAATTTACTGTCAAAATATCAATGGATACATGTTTATTGTTTATATTGTAATATAGTATTATATACTCATGACATATATCCCAGATCTATGTGTGATAAATCATGATCAATATTCTCTTGAATTATAGTCTCTAAGCGTCACTTGCTTGAGAGAATCTTAATTTATTAGAAACTGAAAGATTGTTAACGTTGAATCAGTCCAAATATGGTTCTATTCCAATCCTTATATTATACAATGATATAATTTATTGAATATTTGTTGAATAATGATTTGACGCTTTAAAGTTCCAATTTCACCTTTTCTAAGAAAGTCAAAATATAATTATTTCTATGTTTTTTGCTCAAAAGGTTGTCAACTCACTATTATACGATCATGGACAAAATTTGGGGGGGTTAGAAAGGGTGACACTGGTTGATTGAGGAAATAGTTACTCATTTACCTCCCTTATTTTCCTATTCTTCTCCATGGACGGCCATCTTCAAACGTTTGAATTTGAAGTTGAAAATGATATTTTTGCCAATTTCTCAACTGGCAATAGTGAATTATAGGATTAATAGGATTATTCTTTAACAAGGTATGACTGTTTATAGGTTCAATCTATTTTGGGGCTTTATTTTAATAAATTTTAAAAATATAACTTAAAAAAATGCTATTGGAACTTTAAAGGAGACATGTTTTATGAGTTTTTCTACCGATTGTCCAAGATATATTTTATTGAATCAATCTGTACAACTAATTGATATAGCATTTGGGAGAAAAACCAACTTAGCTCTAAGTCCAAGTGGCTGGATGGTCATTTCTACATATACCTGCCTGAATAACCAGGTCTGTGTATACCTGCCTATAAGTTAATAGTGTTATAATCATCGAGGTAATCAAGTCACTTGTACATGTGAATAATAAAATTCTTTAAATGTGTTATGTAATTCTGTTCAGCAAATCTAGAGATCACTCTTGTTTGAGCTTTATCTTTCAGACAATCTATTTCTTCACATTTTAATATGGGCTGTATTATACCTTAATATGGGTACACTATGAAATCTGGGACTGTTGAAACAAATGATAATGTAACCAATGAATCCAAGGTTTTTACTCACCACCAACAATCTGTGATTCATGTTTTTCACTTAGTGTCTTTATATATTCACTCTAAAATGCAACACAGAAAAAATAACATAAAAGTATATAGGTTTAACTGACATGTATATTCAAGATGCTATGGAACAGAATTGGGTTTAACATCTTGTAAACACAATATAACCTTGAGACTAACATACAGTTGTGTTTTTCTATGGTCCCATGTGCTGTGCTACCTAGTTCTTTACATGTACATGGATGGACTGTCCTTTTTCATACCATCTGAACAACTAGGTACTCTCTCACTTGATGTATATTGATCAAAAAAGACATTCTTCTGTAATTATTCCCTCTGTAAAAAAATTTAGCATTAATAAATTTATAAACATAGATTACTACTTACCAACTGTACTTCACTAGTTTTAAGTTCAATAGGCCAGGGTGATGAACAGGATATTTCAGGATTTAATAAGAATGGTTCTTCTGCATGTAACGCTTCCATAGGTTCAAACTACAATAAATAATAAACACAATTCAGCATTCTCCACATATATATATTTTAATTTCCTTAAGAAATAAAAAGGAAAAGAATTCTGTCAGGACAGGACCATTTCCATTTTACCAACAGCCATGAGATTTTTAAGATGTAACAATTTAAATTTGTTATACCACAAGCTATTTTGACATTAGTGGGAAATTAAAAGTCCCACTTTTCTGCACCATCTGGGCGAATGAAGATAAGCCTAAGCCAAGTGGTGTACTATTACTATGACCGAAATTTTGCATGGACAGCTACATTTCCAACTACCCTTCATTACATTCCAAATAATATTATATTTCTCCACCCTGCTGCACTGTAAAGTGGGAAAAATGCTAGAAAAGCCTGAGGAACTTTTTCAGTCAACATTGAAGCTGGAACCTCCTGGCTAGTGAACCTGTCATACACACTTAACTACCATGGATCAGAGTAGCTTAGAAACAGCCTTTTGTTATAACAACATTAAACAGGTACAGTATAATATATTACCTTCATTGATTGTAGATTAATAGAAACATCAAATGGTGAAACAGTTGTTAAATTTATAGACTCTTCTTTTATACAATAACATGTTAAACTCTGTATACCAACTGTTACTGATACAGTATATTTCACCTAATAATAACAATAAAATATGTTAAACTCTGTATAACAACGGTTACTGATACAGTATATTTCACCTAATAATAACAATAAAACATGTTAAACTCTCTATACCAACTGTTACTGATACAGTATACTTCACTTAATAATAACAATTCTGTTATACCACAGGCAATTTATTGTAACTAATCAAAATGAGTCTACTTTCTAGGCACACCCTTTTGGGTATTTCGAAGAAACTTAATATAGTTTTGAAAAATATCTTCTGACATCAATCAAAAATCAAAATTACCTTTGTTAAAATGGATCTTGCACCAGGTTGAAAACATTTCATAAAGAAACACTTTTCCAACTGAAAAATTACAAAAAGCAAGGTTGACATAGAAAAGATATGCAATTTGAAATGGATTTGTAATTCTTAAAATTTTACGAAACAATCCATTAATTGTTCAGGAATATGAATAGTATTATTTGTCAGTCCAAGCCAGCTCACTATTCATGATTCCCTGCACAATTAACAACCGGAGGGTTTTTTTTGTCTCCCATGTAGCATCCATATTATCATCATATCTAATAAAAGTGAATATAACAAATAACACTATATTCTGTTATTTGTGAACAAAAATAATAAAAACAACTTGATACTACAGAAAAGACATACCATATGTACAGACTAAAATTCTTTTTTTTAATACTTAAGCTTGCGGTTTCGGAATGAAAGGTTAGTATTGCTTTTAAAGTATGCTCATCAGTTTAAATCATTGTGATCTAGATTACTCACTTTCTGACCAGGTTCTAAATCTGGTAAAACTAGTTCTTCATTGACTTGCATTTTACCATTAAAACTGGCTTTATCTATACTGATGTGGGCTGTAATTAAATTTAGTAGGATCATTATAACATAGATCAGACAAAACCAATATAAATCTTTGCTCTTTCATGTCTTTATACATAAATAGTCATTTATGTCTCTTTAAAAATTTAAACAAAAAACTTATGAGAAAAGCAGAGAATTGATTTTTGTTTAAGAATATAATTTTTACCCACGGAAGAAGGAAGCAAATTCTAAATACATATTTAAAAAAAAAGAAGAGAAATTCAAATTTAGCACTACACGCTATCTTTAAAAGGAATTTGTACTTTATCTCATAAAAACTATACTGTATTTCACAATCAAATGCCCAGTACTTATTGATGAGAATTTAATTAATGCTTTCATCAAACTGGTTATTATTATTAGTGCATTAGAAAGGTATCATACATATCATCCCAAACAGAAACCTACAGGACAAACCCATGAACAAAACACAATGTAAATAAAATTCAGACTATAAAAAATGAAAACCTATGTATTAACAAGACGATTTCTATTGATTTGATACTTATATTATTAGGATATTATTGATATTAAAGATTACCTCCAGGATCTTGTGGATATTCTTGTTCATTCTGTAATGCTATATATAAACTGTAAATAAGCCAAGAATATAATAATAAATAGTTTGCCCACTATTACACTGATATGTTATTTTATGAAGAGCAGGAGCAGGATCAAGTCTATTGATGTGACTTGTAATGATTGAAGATGTCAATAAAGTGTCGATGGTATTGTGTTTATGTTTGTTACAACAGGTGACTCAATGAGTATGGCACTGACTCACAAACCAGGCGTTTACTTGTTCAATCCTTGGCTTGGCTAAAACAGTTTCTCAAGACTTTCTGTAGTGCAGAATCTTCTTTTTGGCTGTCACTTAAAAGAACCTTGACAGTACCGGTGGAAACGGCAATGTATGCCCATCTTAATTTAATTTCTACCAATCTAAAGGGGCTGATGATATCCCAATTTACTTCAAATAAGTATAGGTAGTTAATCTTGTTATTTTAGAATTGTATTCCTTGTTACAGTGTAAATATTGCATAATTATTTACCTGACATCAGTAATCTTGCTATCTTCTTTATTCTGTATAACTATCTGTACTTGATAAAACTCATTTAATAGACTTGGTGCTTGATGTATCAGTGTCATATCTAATTTAGCTTGTCTTGATACAACCCTGTTTTAAATAAAACACAATCAATAATCTTCAGTCAATAGAACTCAATCAATAATCTTCAGTCAATACAACTCAATCAATAATCTTCAGTCAATACAACTCAATCAATAATCTTCAGTCAATAATACTCAATCAAAATCTTCAATCTATAATATTTAATCTATAATCTTAAATCAATAAAACTTAATAAATAATCTTCACTTAAAAAGAGTCAATAATAATCTTCTATCAAAACAAAATCCCAACAAAACAATCAATAATTTTCTTTCAATAAAATTTAATCAATACTCTTCAGTCAGTAAAACTCAATAATCTGTGTGTCTAAGAAATATATTCAGACTAGCTTTAGAGAACAAACTTTTACTTACTTTATGATAGGATTAGTTTTAAATTGTAACCATTTTTCTGTATCTGTAGTTTTGACTGGTGTTACAGAGAATGGTGTGATGGGTTGTTTAAACATAGTATTAGAGGTTGTACCACTAGCATCAGCTCCTGTACCAACCCATCTTAATACAGCACAACAACCGTTATCACTATTACCCAATTCTAATGCTACAGATGATATCTATAAAGAACAATGTCAAAAATTAAACTGTTAATTTCTCTGGATTATGTGTTGATTTGTCCAGTTAAGGTACCTAACAAACACCTACATTATGTTGGATAATTATACCTCAATTAAATACAAGAATTATAATCTTCAAAAAGGTATGCTAAAGAGACAGCTGCTTAGTCTAAGCCAAAAATGCTGATGTAAAGACATTCAGGTGATTAACATCAAGAGCAAGTTTGAACTATCTTGGCCAAGACCAGACAGAACTCGGGACCACCTGATTAGTGGGCTAGCGCTATATTCATTGAATAACATTAGTTCAGTTTTCAAAGAATTGATACATTTGATTTCCTTTTTAAAGAATTGATTACAAATAATTTACCTCAATCTGTCGACCAACATCTTCAGCAGACGGTAGAAAAGAGAAACTGTAAGTTCTTGGTTTTCCTGGTAACAAATAGAGATCAGCACCGTCTGCTTCTAGTGGAGATGATGCTGCAGTTATACCTCTACCATCAGACATCTCACATTTACTGTTATGGATCTTGAAATAAATTAAATAACATAAAACATAAGAATGTACATGATAAGTGTGTGCACATTAAAACTAGATTGTCTACAAAATATTTGAGACAAGTCTGTCAAACTATAGCAGGGACAAAATAAAACATTCACTGTCAATTTTTGAATTGAACAAATTTGTTAGTGGTTTTCAAGAATGGTTGGTGCAAAATCCCCTTATACTGGTCAAAATTGAGTTTGGATTTATTACTTTTATTCCTTGGAGAGCATAATATTGTATCTTTAGGGTACCACATAATTTTGAAGATATAGAAAATATATTAACCCACCTGGTTATTAAATAATACTGATAATTTTGAAAACCTAATTGGCTGAGGGCAGCTTACACTGAAAATATAAAAGTAAACATATATGATTGATAGATTGGTGAAATGAATGGGGTTTAACGTTCTACTGTTCTGCACCGAGTGGGCTAATAAAGACAGTTATAGATTGGTACAATGCTTTATCTGTCATATGCAATGAAATGGCAAAATTTAAGTAAGAGCATTAATAATCATCCATTTTGGAAAAATAGTCTTCAACAAAAGGTCTAGAGCTATTATTTTTAAAATAATAATTTTCAAAAGAGAAAATGAAAATAATTATGATTTACCGAAGACAAACTTCTAACTTGACTTTAGAATCTGCTGATGTAGTCTCACCAATAAATCTTGCCTTACATTCAACTATAATAAATACATGTTATTTTAAATACAGCAGATGGTTCTTATTATTTTGTTATAATTAATCTTGTTAACAACCCTGTCTACACAAAGAGTCGGAAAATCTGTAAATGAAGGGTGTGTTATATTCTGCTTTTTGTAAAATTAAACAATATTCTTGTATAGTAATTTCGTTGTTTAATAATCATGAAATATGTCTGAAAAGTATTTTTTGCAGAAACTGTAATTAATTATTACTTACTGAATGAAACTAATGTTGACATCTCTATGGTGAATAAATTAGGTGAAGATTTAGCAGTCAGCCATTGTGTTTTAGCTGATTCTACTGCTGTCTGTTCTAAACCTGGTTCAGGATCAGGTAACTCATTCTAATAAAACAATAAAACATTATCATTAGCAAGACGGAAATGAAATGAATTAGAGTATAAAGTCCTATTTTTGTGCTCATAAAGACAGACATATGCTATGAGGGAAATTTTACTCAGAGAGCAGCACTACAGTAACTTTAATTTCAAAATATAGCAAGACAACAAAAGTGATTAACTGTTATTTGGTTAAAAATTGTGGCTTGAACTGAAGATTTTGCTAAAATTTCTTTCAATACATTAAAGATTTTCAAAAATATAGTTAATAAGCCACTGATGCCCGCAGTCCTGCCCCACTGACAAGGCAAAAATCTTGAGGAACTGTTTTTAATCTTGAGGAACTTTTTCGGCCAAAACATTATACACTCTTAATACTCTTTGTACACAAAATGGTGTTAAAAATAGAATTACTTACTGACATAACTTTAAATATATTTTTCTCTATTCTAGACTTATCTTCAATAGAACATTGTGAATCTGTTGAACGTTAAGGATATAATATGTGTATCATACAATGATTTAACAATATCTTTACCACCCAAATAGACACGGGGAGATATCTATATGGACTTCCAGCAATGTATAATACTAGCTAGTGAAGATTACATCTTAATATTTATCAAAACAATCAATGCAAAAAAAAGAGGACGTGCCCTATGCTCCATTTGAAATGAAACGAAAGGTGTTAAACATTAGGCCAAAGCTTTCTTTTGTCAGTGTACATGTAAATACTTTGATAAATCTGGTATGCTTAATCTTTAGAACGACTTAGTTCACTGACAACAATTGTGGTAGACAGGCAACACAAGATGGAGTATTGGAGAAAAACTAAGAAAGAAACATATCTTGTAGTGCCTATAATATAAACAGCCAGTTCTTTTGTTTACATTCTAACATCAACTAGCACAGGGACACTTTATAGACAACAATATGTTCAGTGGTCAAAGGGTTAATGTTAAAGGATACATTGACCAATTAGTTCCATACAGGTGGATATATAGTCCTGTATTCTAGCTGTTAGATAAGCACACTTTAATGATAGGTTTAATATAGATGTTAATATAGGTGACCATCTTTCAGTTCTATAATCCCACATAACTTTATTCAATAACCTGAAAAACACAAGGATGATGTCATTTCTAGTAGTGTATTAAGTATTCATTCCTCTGAAATTTTACTAATATATTCTGATTGGACAGTACATCTCATCTACTGGAAAAACAACCTATTTGAGGGTTAATGCATCATGGCTGAAATTCTGTTTGGACATCAGTACTTCTATATGAACTCTTCATCTTATTCAAATTGTAAAGGGTTCTTTAACATATATACAAATGAATACACCTCAGTTTTTTGTACCATCTGAATTACTACCTGCATTTCCATGCCATGAACAATTGTTTAAACTGATTTGCATTAGAATTACTTACATTAAAGCTTTTCCATAATCTTTAGCATGGAAATATTCCTCTCCCATTTGAACCACTTTAAAATAAAAAGATTCAGAATTGACAAAAGATGTTTATTAAGTTAAATGAGATTGTAGAATACGAATTTGAATCAAATAATATTGAACTCCTCTTCAAAGATCATATTAGTTGTCTTGGAGACAAGAGAAATCGTTTTTCAACTATGGACACATTTCCCCACAAACAAGGGTTAACAGTGTATATCTATACAATCTGCAGAGAGACAATGCAAGTTAATACCAAGAAATTTTGTTTGTACAGGCTTGTAAAATAATGATTTCAGTTGTACCCAATCTAATGACAGGGAATACTAAATTAGAAGTTGACATATTGAGCTTTGTCAGATACAAATGAATACTTATATTATACTTACTTAAATGTCTTTTCATTCTTGGAGATTTATATTTTTTAAACTGAGCTACAGCACTACTTAATAATGGTATAATAATCCACTGAAATAAACATTTATGCAATCTATAGTAAGTTTTCATATGGAAACTAAGTGGTAATTCACATCCCTTATCGATAGGCAAGTTCTTCCACTCTTGTTTCTATTAATCATTATTTGTATTATTCAGACAATTTTTAATTTTCATCAGTTTAGTTTAATCCTTGCTAAATTGTACTCATGAAACAAAAAGTCAACAGTGAATAATCTCCTGGAATGGATATAAATCAACAGATTTTACTCAACTCATATAGGTGGCGCTGGTAAGTTTATATCATCTGCATTGTATCAATACATTAAATACAGAACACAAAAAAAAACATTTTTGGAGTTGTACTTCTTTTATAGATTCACCTTTCATAATATTATAAATAAAATGAAATGGGACTTAACACCTTACTGTTCTTCTCCAACTGGGTAAATCAAGAAGGGCATGTGCCATACAGTGTGCTATGAGGGAAATTTTGCCTGGGCAGCTACACTATGGACTACTCTTATTTCAACTGCCAATGTACACACGGCACCTCGATTTTTTGTCCCATTCGAATGACTAGTCAGCTGTACTTCTCAGGCCTTCCTTCTGACACCACTGACAAGGTGAAAGCACATCAGAAAATCCTGATGAACTTTCTCGGCCAATGCAAGGATTGACCACCCGAGCTCCAGGCTAGCGAGTCAGTGCTTTACCCACTTAGTCACCTTGACCCCCGCAATATTGTAGTTAGCTAGGGATTTACAAAACCCCAAATAACAATCACCACCTTTCAAGTTTTTGATCCGAACCATTATTTTTGGAAACATTTCTTCCATTTCATATTCAATGAACTCACAACTCATTACTATCATTATGAACTATTGAAACTTTACCAGTTCACGTCAACAAAGCATTAAGCTTTGATATATTCCTGACCTTTTCTTAGACTAACAATAAAAATTTTATGTTATTAACTTACACAATGATCTTCTTGTTTTTCTCGTATCTGTAGAGCTATAATACCATCTCTTTCTTTCTGGGCATCCGGTGGGTCAATACCTGTACAAATATAATAAATACATACTATATACCAGTTGGGAGTCCTCAGTCTTTTCATAATCTATCACCAAACATCCCATCCCATACCAATAGCTAGACACATTTTGCTACTGAAACATCTGTCCTGCACCCATGACAAGGGGAAGCCAACCAAAAAGTAGGACATAGCTTTCTCTGCCAACTACATGATCAAAGCCAGGGGCCTATTTCACGAAATTTTAACTAATATAAGATCCCAATTTTAGTAATTTGATTGGATAATATTAGATTGATTTTAGTGCTTAGCCAATCAAAATTGAAGTATCTACTAAAATTGGATTTTATCTTAAGTTAAAATTTCGTGAAACAGGGCCCTGGTCCTCTTTGATTGTAACTCACCAAGACATTAAGAAAAATAAATGTTTTTATTCATGAACACACAGCTACATGGAGAATTGATCAAATATACAGACATGCTTCCTTTTATTGGTCAACTGCAAGAAAAATACTTACTCTGATGACCCTGTCGCCAGGGTCTCTGACCAAAATATTCTAGATTATCCAGACCATCCAAAACAGTATTCTGTGGAAGATCTCCTGTGTGCTGTAAATAATAAATACTTGTAAATTGAAGTATTTATCAATGAGAAAACCACATGAATCAAACAATACATTGGATACATAACAGTTAATTAGAAATAAACAATTTAACCCTTTGAATCCTCAAAGGGCATTAAATGTTATATGCCAATTCAATCCTCAGACTTTTAAAAGGGTATTAGGAAATCAAAATTTTATACTGTTTATTACATAAGAGAATTATCGATTGGTCAGCGAGTATGCTAAAAAAAAAGGTTTTTAAACAAACATATTAAATTACACAAGATAATCATGGCATATCCCAAAGGGTTAAACACAGATTGATGAAATTTGATATAAACAACTATAGATAAAGATACTTACAGTACATAAAGCTTGACATAGTTGTTTTCTAGTTATGGAATGATTAGCTGCTTGTTGATAATAAAAGCCAGGATGTTGTGTCTGTAAAGCTGTTAATCCTAATTTTATAGCTTCATCAAATAAATCACCAAATACCTGAAACCTGTCGAAAACCCAATCATTACAAAACTATAATGTAAAGTGATATTAAAGATGCTGATCATCATTAGCACGTTTCAGACAATATCTAATTTCACAGCTTGATTAATCAATTCAAGCTAAAATATACCCAAATTGATTATTTAATATTCAATAAGAAAACATAAACCAAATATCAATGGTAGGTAGATAATCTCTGGGCTTGGATAAAATTGGAAGGCCTAGCAAAAATTTAGGTGGTACTTCCTGTTTTTATCCATCTACAGAGGATGACAATTTTTATTTTCATTTCTTTCCCAACTTTCACATTTGTGTCTTAGTTTGTAAGTTATTCAAATTCCTGTAATATGTTTTTATGGGGCTTTCAGAATAACAAGGCAGAAATATAATGTTATGCCATGTTTTTATCTCCCCCGAACATTATTTTCACCTTATACTACCTTATCAGTATTTAAACACAACAGGGTCGACTCCCAATTCTACGAATATCAAAAGACACAAGAATTTGATATCCAACCAAAGTAAAGATCAAACATTTATTTTGAGGGTACAGATTTGGTGAAATTTTGCAACTACCATTTGTCTTTGAAATATGCACACAATTCCAATTACCAAGAATTTGTTTTAGAAAACTCCCCATCTACATGTATAGTAAAGATATATAATAACCAAATTGATATAATAAGAGTTTCTCGCAAACAGTGGCTTTTAAAACTATTTACACTAATTTGCACTCAGAAAAACACTTTAAATAGTATTTACATATAAAAAATTAATTGCACATGATAAAATTTACTCCTGTCATTTGATAACACTGATAAGATAAGGTCAAAAGCTGTAACTGAGAATCTATTTGTTATTATTATTATCAGTACAACAGAGAGAGATATATCAGGTTTAAATTTCACTCACGCAACACAAACTAGGTCATTCTGGGATTAACATATATATAATACAATTCTATTTCAAAAATTTAGTTGTGCAGAAATCAATAGATCTGCAGAAAACTGACACACCATCACAAAGAAACTGTTTGGGGTTTCCATTGGAACAAATCTGACTTAGTTTTGGTAGCGAGGGGGCACAGAATAAATTAACACATGACAAAAATAGGTGTTACAGGTGTCAGAATATTTATTTAAATAAGTGTATTTTTACATGTAGTAATGAGAAAGAAATGACTGAAATTATACTTCATGGGATGGGAGGTAACAGGTGACATTAGATCTACAAGATGGGTTGCCAGGCAACAAAATCTATGCCCACAGAGGGAAATCATCTGAGAGGTCGACATGGGTTGTCGCCTATTCTTTTGTAGGTACATGTAATTAGGGACAACTTCATACAGATCAGATCATAATTTTTGTTGTTTGAGGGTTCCCAAGGTTCCACAAACTGAAATAAGGGTATTAACTCTAGAAGTAATTTAAAGAAAATTTTGAAATTTGACAGGTGTTTTTGTTTTACAAATTAATTCAATAATGCATATAAATTTCATACAGATCAGATGATAACTTTTGTCATTTGAACGTCCACATGGTACACTACGAAAACAGGGGCCATAACCCAGACATGATTTTAGCTGTTGGACAAAGAAAAGCTGAAAAAAATGTGGGGGGGGGGCAGTGAGTTATGGGGCAATTTTATAAAGTAAGGGGGGGGGGGATAATGAATTTCAAAATTCTGGTATTTCTTTACTAATTTACTATTATTACCTTCCGTGTTCTCCCTACGACCATAATTAATATCAATAATTCATGACTCTTCAGGAATAGACTTTACGAATAAAACGTCTCACAAGCTCGCCTTTGACCATCCGTTCCAACCATTTCCACTTCCATACAGTACTCTGTCTGATAGTTTGGTGTCAATGTCTCGATCTACAACCTTAGCCATAGCTCGAAAGAACTGACCACGATTATGTACCATTATAGATATGGTACGATAGAGAAATTCTAAGTTACTTGTACACAGTGACAGACGATCTTGTTCAAACTTGCGTGAGTCTACAATACCGTACAGTTAATGTTTGTAAACATCGCTGACTTCCGGTTAGAAGATTTTAAAGTTATGGATAGATATTTTGGAGGTAACCAGTTAGAAATTCGTCAGGGAAAAATTAATGGGTTTTTTTTTTTTACGACATTACACTTTTGAAACAAGGTGCTTGAATTGAAGTCGAACAATATCATATCAAAAGAAAAAATCTGCTTTAAAGCGGGACAAAATCATGTCTGATAACTCTAGAAATAATTGACAGAAATTGCTTAAATTCATGGCGAATAAAAAAGATAGGCTGGCACTGCCAGGCAGGATATGCCCACATTTTCGAGAGATGGACAGAGAACAAGCAATACCGAAAGTGATTTTTCCTACATCTTTAAGTCCTGTATTTCATACTGTATTGGGAGCAGCCATTTAGTTGGTCAGTTCCAGTCTGATATTAATGAAATTCGAAACCGACAATGATTATGGTGTGACGATACACAACCTAGAAATGTGACTTTTCATCAAAATCGGATAAGAATTGTGACCTGTAGAGAGTCCACAACCATGATATACCATATTTTTACACTATTCGCGTACAAACGGCGACCATTTCGTCCGGCAATTTTGGTACGATTTTCACGAAATTAGAACTCAACCTTCCTCATCAAAATCGAATTAAAATTGTGACCTATACAGGGTCCACAACCATGATATATCATTTTTTTTAACAGTATTTGCGTACAAACGGCGGCCATTTTGTCTGTCAATTTTGGTCCGATTTTCCTGAAATTCAAACTCAACCTTCCTTACAGTGTAACGGTGATATAATCAAACATGTTTTTAAATTGGATAATAATTGTGACCTCCAGAGGGACCACATGCTAAAGAAAGGGGGATTTTGCGTATAACAAGGGGCCATAATTCAGGAAGTTACGATCCGATATGCGCAAATATCGAAAAGAACCAAGATCTTTGGGTTATAACCATGAATTTCAAGTTTCATTAAATTCGAATTAAAATTGTGACCTTTACATGGTCCACAACCTTGATATACCATTTTTAACAGTATTCGCGTACAAACGGTGGCCATTTTGTATCGCAATTTTGGTCTGATTTTCCCGAAATTCGAACTCAACCTTCCTTACGGTGTAACGGTAATATAATCAAACGTTTTTTTAAATCGGATAATAATTGTGACCTCCAAGCTAAAAAAAAGGCGATTTTGCGTATAATCAGGGGCCATAATTCAGGAAGATACGATCCGATATGCGCAAATATCGAAAGGAAGCAAGATCTTTGGGTTATAACCATGAATTTCAAGTTTCATCAAAATCGAATCAAAATTGTGACCTCCACAGGGTCCACAACCTTGATACACCATTTTTTAACAGTATTCGCGTACAAACGGTGGCCATTTTGTATGGCAATTTTGGTCCGATTTTCCCGAAATTCAAACTCAACCTTCCTTAGGGTGTAACGATGATATAATCAAACGTTTTTTTAAATCGAATAATAATTGTGACCTCCAAGCTAAAAAAAAGGCGATTTTGCGTATAATCAGGGGCCATAATTCAGGAAGTTACGATCCGATATGCGCAAATATCGAAAGGAAGCAAGATCTTTGGGTTATAACCATGAATTTCAAGTTTCATCAAAATCGAATCAAAATTGTGACCTCCACAGGGTCCACAACCTTGATATACCATTTTTTAACAGTATTCGCGTACAAACGGCGGCCATTTTGTATGGCAATTTTGTCCGATTTTCCCGAAATTCGAACTCAACCTTCCTTAGGGTGTAACGGTGATATAATCGAACGGTTTTTTAAATCGAATAATAATTGTGACCTCCAGAGGGACCACAAGCTAAAAAGGGTGATTTTTCGGACAATCAGGGGCCATAATTCAGGAAATTACATTCCGATAGCCGCAAATATCGAAAGGAACCAAGATCTTTGGGTTACAAACATGCATGTCAAGTTTCATCAAAATCGGTTCAAAAATGTGACTTCTATAGGGTCCACCAGCTAAAAACGTGATTTTTCGTACAATCAGGGGCCATAATCCATGAAGTTTTGATCCGATACATGCCAATATCGAAAGGAACCGAGATCTTTTGGGGATAAACCTATATTTCAAATTTCGTCAAAATCGGATAAGAATTGTGACCTGTAGAGAGTCCACAAACAAATTGTGGACGGACGGACAGGGGCGACGACATAATACGTCCACATGAAAATGTGGGCGTATAATGACATGATGGAACATAAAGAAGGGGTTGATACATCTATCACAGAACAAAATAATTTGATATCTTACATAAAGATTTGAGTTACTTACTGTTTGGACATCCAAGCACTGTTTTCAAAAGCTAGTTCTGGTGTACCTGTTCTAGATTTAAAGAAATCAATATGTTTACGAAACTGAGCGATGGCATCTAAAGGTGTATTATGTTGAAATGATAACCGACATAACTGAAATATAGACAACATCTTATAATTATCACAAAATGAGAGAGAAATATATTGGAAATTAATGAGATAACTGAAAACTCCCTAAATTTCAATCAATTTCCAGAATTTAAAAACGCCAAGACAGCCATCAGGAATTGACGTTTTAATAAAATCACAGTAAATTCCTGGTAGAGTGCTGGCAAGATCAGCTTTCAATGATATAGAATGTTCAGAGTATTATTACTAGCATTCTGAAAGGTGTCCTTGAAGAACAAATGTCTAAAATAGTGTGGCCTTACCTTGTAATTTAGAAATCCAGCCATAGTTTTAATCTCTAGCATATTGGTATCGTACATTCTTAAATCTAACATATAACCATATGCCTGTTTATAATGTCTGAAATAACAAAATAATATGCTTGAGCACTTAACACATGTTTTATGGATTCACTTCTCTGCAGAAAAGTAAAAATATTAAACACAAATCATTTTGAAACAACATATCTTGGATAGGAAGTAAGAAAACAGTAGTAAACTTACTTAAGAGATGTGTGTGTGTCTTGTTTTAATTCATTAAAAAAAGCTATCTTAAACTGATGCCTCACATACAACAACTAAAAATAAAATACAATCATTTTCTACATCATCAATTACACAAAATCAAATCTATAATCTAAAATTTATCAATAAGCCCTTGCATTCAGTCATTCCCTGGGAATTTGGAAAGTCATAATCAAATGTTTAAAAAAATATTTATAAAACTTAAAGGCTCAATACAACTCTTGTTGTAACTGAATAATATGCCCCAATCTTTATTCTGGTCAACAAATTGTATTATTTTACAATATTCCAATTAATTGATGATACAAATTTTATCTTAACACCCGAATTTAAAAAAATGGAAAAATTCAACACAATGATTTGAAGATAGTTAATGTGTAGTATCATTAATACTCAAGTTTTTCATATAAAACTTTTATGTTAAATCAACAAACAATGAAGATAACTACACAACTGACCTGATGGGTTGTTTTATTTAAGAAATCTTTATGTGATTTAACTTTCCTGGCTTCAGTATGATAATAACTCTGTGATTGTTCATAGAAAGCATTCTCCAATCTGAAATATAAAATAACATGTACATTACATGGGAACATCATTTCAATCATTACTGATAGAAAATAGAATGGATGCAGAATCATAGAAACATATTTGTGGAAAAACCTTCAATACTACTCATTGACAGCCACTGTAGCTATTCTATAGCTAACCTGACAGTATAACCCATGACTAACCAGAATAGTAAAATCTATAACTAACCTGATAGTATAACCTATAAGATGATCAGTATGAGGTAGAACATACAGGGATTTAGCTGATATATCACACATACTACATAAAGATGCTGCTCTTTCTGATGCTATCAAATCTTCACCTGATACATAGTAACACAACATTAATAAAAAACAAACATAGATATATATGATATCAAAAGAAAATATAATATTATTTAGATTAATTGCAACAGCATAAAATAGTTTTAAATGTGAGGAAAACCTTCAAGCGTTCTGGACCTTTTACAACTATTTGTAAATATCCCCGCCTTTCCAACTAGAACAAGTCTTGTACACTAGAAAGAATATACAGAACAAGTTTGGAGTCTGAGGATTATCATTGTTATATTTGTGTAAATAGATAACAAGGGGAGCGAGAATTACTGTCAACTATGTTATTAATATAGATATATATTACCTGGTGGTAGAGGAGTATTCTTCTGTATCAATACAACTGATACTTTTGTTCCTTGACCCTGTAAACTATTCCTACAATCAACCATTGGGTATAAACAATTACAACTTATAAACAATTACAACTTGTAATCAACCAAACTTGGGTACATACAAATATTATTTGTAATCGATCAAAAATTGGTTATGAACATGATAACCATCAAACATTGGGTATAAACTGATATAGATACAATTTGTAATCTATGAAACAGAAGGTATAAACAAATCAAATAATTCACATTACAGTGGACCTTGTCACTAATAACTTGTGCATCACAAGAAACTATAAGAGTTGATGGAGTGCCTTCAAACATCCTTAGCACTTCTTTTAAATCAAAGCTGAAACTAAGGTAACTCTTTCAATTAAACATAAATCTTTAAACAAACCTGACTATTTCAACTCTAGTAGCACATTCCATCTGTTTTTCTTTCCACAGACTTTCATCCCAGTCGAGATCAAAAAATACCACAACAACAGCAGGTACTTCATTTAAATGTTTTTTCATCCAACTTCTCTTTAAAATACCTTTGGGTATATACCACTGATAGGATGTTCTCTGAAAATAATGTGTACTGTTACAATACGTGTATGTTCACTATTATATGCCATGTCTGGATCAAAATGTAGTTACTTCCCTTAGTCAAATTATATGTACATATTACAATCACACAACATTCACATAATGTACATGTACTGTAAAGTAATCTTCATTTCAAGTGCTTCGATGTAAAAAGTATTTCATTGATCAAATTACTCCAAATGAAAATAATTTCAAAACCTGAACTGCTCCGAAGCAAAAAGTAAATGAATATCAATTAGAAACCTGTAAATATAAACAGGTTTTCAAAATTGTTCCTTAGAAACACCCACAGATTTTCTTGTGTAATGTAAAAATAAGGTTATTTCGCAAATTTTAAAATCTGTTCACTAAAAAAAACAATCAAATAGCTCATGTTACATTTATATAGGTATTACTTGGGGTTGAACGACTACGTCTTACTTAAATTCTGTACAAACTGGGCTAATGAATTGAACTAAAACTATTAGGGGTTCTTTTATAAGCATGCCTTTCTGTTTTGGACAAGTGTAGCTTATGTGGTCTCGATATGAGAGATAGAGAAATGGGGTTTAATGTCCACCCAACACAAACTATGTCATTTTGGGACTAACATATTTATGGTTTTATTTCCATAATTCACTTGCGCATAGGATTCTTTAGCAGAGGAAGGAAAAGGAGTACCCCAGAGTAAACCCACGAGGTTGGACAGGCGACCCTACTCCTTGCCACGTACAACCGGGGATTTGAAACCACGCCAGCGGTAGGCCGTGTGATACAGCGCGCACACGCTCACCATTCTGCCATCCACCCCATTTGGTTTTTATCTATTATCCCCATATTCTGAAGACTCAGTTATAACATATCTGAAAATTACACTATTTGGATTAACAAAGAATTAACTTCATACAGTTATACTTACCTTAGATTTGCTTTTAGGATAGACATGATCTGCTTCCATTACATTAAATTTCAGAGGAACTCGATCAGAACGACGATTGTTACAGAATGAATCCCAGATAGATTTATGAATAGCATTATATGTTATATCCAAACCAGTTAAGACCACTAGGCCTGTAGGTCGACATAACAATTCTGCTGGAAGTTCATTGGCCCACGACATCTTGTTGATGAAATACTAACACATCAAAGAGAAAAAAATCTGTAAAATTAAAAGTATGCATATACAATTTATGCTATTAATACAACACAAAACAGATAATCAGTTAGTAATGTTAATACCACAATCCACAGATTTTCATTCATTTTCCTCTCAATTTTCGGATTTTGAATCCGTTGTAAACTACAATAATGACAGTTGCTAAATCTGTAAAAGGAATATAAGTCCAACAAGTTCAATTCCATTCAACAATAACAATTTTATGATAAATTAAACATTTTTCAGGATCCTGTATCTTTTGCAGATGGCATAAACAAGCCATAACCACCTTTGAGGTCGTATAAAATATCTTGATTGTCCAGCAAATGGAAATGACAATTAGCGCCAGTCATTAAAATGCTTTAGAAGTTTAGTTCTGATGAAAATTTATGCAAAGAACATTTGCACGGTAAGGGTACTTTAATGTTGGGTATTATGCAATTATAGTACTCACCTTTCTCTGACCATTGATAGCAAGAGAGAGAGAGAAATAGGGCTTAATGTTCATTCAACACAAGCTAGGTTTTTATGGAACTAACATGGTTCAATTTTATTTCAATAATTCTTCTGCACACAGGGGTCATTAACACTAGTGGGAGGGGGAGGAAACTTGAGATAACCCACGAGGTTGGACAGACGACCCTACCATGTCACGTACAATCGAGGAATCAAACCACGCCAGTTGACTCAATGAAACCTTATGATACAATACACATGTGCTAACCCTTCGGCCATCCATGATGGGTAACAGGAGTCTGACCTTCTATTCGTATATATTATATGCATACACCATGTTCTATCAAACAATATATATTGTCTAGTACGACATCTGTGTATTCATACGGATAAAAAAAGGTCAGACTCCCGTGGATGGGTCTACACGACAGGATGAAGGATTATGGTAACCCATAAAACAGCATAATAAATAGGCAGTGACAGTAGCCTAGTGTCTATCAGTAATTTTCTGTAGTAGTGTGGCCCATCTTCAATCATAAGAATATAAGATAATTATCATTTTGTTTACAGTTTACAGAATTTCCATTCCCCGGCCTCTCCCCCCAGCACGATATTTTTTTCTGGGGAAAGTAATGGAATTATCCTAAACTTGAATCACAAGTTCAGAAAATGACACTGATATTTTAAAGATCATTAATTACCAATTCAATATGTCATTCGCAAAATCAGATTAAATAATTATACATTTGGCTTTCCCACAAAACCATTTGCATTGAACCATAGTAGCCTAATAGAAATGTAAGCCAACAGCGAACGGAAGTCCGATGGTCGTTTATGTTATACACCGCATGCGCAAACAAAAATTTTGGCAACTTACTTCCGGTCAAATAAAACCATGAAAAAAATCAAAAGAAATGGGGTTAACGTTCTGCTGCAGGTCTGCTCCGACAAGGCTAATTCCTGGCTAATGCAGACCTAGTTCAGCTCTGAACGTAGGTCTCATTACACCCACTGAACTTATGCAGACGGAAACACGTAAACATGCTTTAAGGGACACTTTGCCCGGGCAGCGGCACTACACTATCATCACTATCAATAGTATCATTTTATATCAAATTCCAGCTGCAAGAGGATCTCTTAGTTACCACACTGACCAGTAGTGAATATTGCTAGGGCGCAGGTTGTTATGCACGCCAGTCCAGCTGTACACGAGACCTCGGTTTTTATTCCAGACGAAGAACTAGACAGTTGTCTTTTCAGGCCCCCCGCCTTGCACCACTAGCAAAGACAAACCACGTGTGGGGTAAAAAATAAAACCCATGAAAAAATGAGTGGGTTTCGGAATAAACTTACTTAATTTGTTTTATCACTTAGAAATAATATTTCGTCGAACCCAATGAAAATCAAACTGCTAGTCTAGAATTTACATTTTTAAAAATAAAACGGGGAAATTTCTTTATATTACCACAGAGTAAGAATACAAGGTTTCTTCACTAAAAAAAAGTGTGGCTAAAATGTCCCATTTAGATTGTAAGAAAAACTGTTCGATTTTGACTGAATTAGACATAGGCCTACTAATAAACCGTGTGGTTTTTAATAATAGATGAAAAAGAAAAAACCTTTATGTTTTTATTATGAATATGTACGAAAATTTAGTTAAAATTCTAATGAAGTTATCTATAAAATCTTAGATACTTTTAATTAGATATATACTATTCAAAAAAGTAGGGGATATTTGATTTTTAAGTGTTATTAAAGTCACCTAATGAAACTGACGAAGAAACAAATGACAAAATGAAATGAAGTTCACATTTATCGATTTATTCCAAATGATCGCTAGACTAAGTAAGGCACAGACTGACCATTATAAGGGTAAAATGATACCCGGGGTCAAACAGCAAAGTTACCACAGCATCACAACAAAGTCAGTAATTGGTAAATCCTCCTCTGTTTGCCAAACAAGCATTGATCCGACGTGGCATACTCCTAATGAGACGTCTAAGGTCATTTTGGTCCAGATTGTCCCATTCCCGTTGCAACGCAGCAGCAAGTTCTTGGACATTGGCAGGACGTTGTTGACGTTGACGTAACCCCTGTCCAAGCATGTCCCAGACATGCTGGATGGGGGAGAGGTCGGGACTCAGTGTTCTGTTGTTGGAGGTAACCTGTAACGTCCTGACCCTGTGACATCTTGCGTTGTCATCCTTGAAGATGAAAGGGCGGCCATGACGTCGTGCGAACGGCACAACATGGACTGCCAAGATGTTGTTCCGGTAGTACTGGCCTGTAACACGCCCTGCAACAACATGTAAAGCCGTTCTTCCAGCAACAGTGATGCCTCCCCACACCATAACAGAACCACCCCCAAATCGATCATGTCTGATGACGTTAACGTCTTGGAAGCGCTCGTTTCGACGACGCCACACCATCCTACGTCTGTCCAAAAAATCAACAGTGAACCTTGACTCATCTGAAAACATCACATTGCTCCAGCGTCGATTATCCCAGTGTTGACGATCCCTACACAAACGACGTCTTGCCTGAATGTGATGATCTCTCAAACAAGGGATCATGCGAGGACGTCGGGCGCGAAGGTGACCCCTATGCAGTCGATTCCGAATCGTCTGGCCACTCACTCTCACACCAGTGTCTGTTTGAAGACGAGCGCTGAACTGATTTGCTGTGATGACACGATTTCTCAAGGCCAAGGTACGGATAAATCGATCCTGGGCTTGAGTTGTCGCCCTTGGTCGACTTGAGCGTGGTCTGTCCTGTACAGATTGTGTATCACGGTATCTGGACCATAGCCTGCTTATGACAGACTGAGAAACATTCATCGTCCGCGCCACAACCGCCTGTGTTGTGCCGATCTGTAGCATGCCAAGGGCACGTAACCTTTCATTTTGGGTAAGCCGACGCATATCAAAATTTGATTTCTGGTCACTAAAACAATTAAACTGATGTTTCCACCCTGGAATTTAATGCCACAATAACTGTAACATTCAAAGTCAGAGTCGTGCAAATCTTGGGTTGAGCCCCCATGATGATCCCAAGCATCACCTGCATTCCATGCGGTAGCTATTGGTGCGTTTGGGCGTCACGTGTAACTGGAAATGTTTCTTCTGTTAGATTCTACAGTGAATTTTTTCGTAGTCATTTGCATATTTTAGTATTATGCCCCCAAAATCAAATATCCCCTACTTTTTTTGAATAGTATACAATGGGCAAACTAGCAAGTAATCATAGCTGTCTTCAAATTGATGCCCACAATCGCACGACAGATTTTGAAGCATATGTTTGAGAAATTTGTGACCGTATATATAGACAATAAATTTTCATGTGATATCGAAAACTTGAACATTGGAGAATTACAATTTGAAAATCACATTACATAGGATAGTTTTTGTTGTACAGCTTAGAAGAATTTTTGTAGCGAAATTTGGATTTATATTCCAGCAAATTGGGTTTGATTTGGCAAGAGTTCACTGCTTTAGTATATGGCACTGCACACGAATGAGCTAGGTGTTGCCAGTGACGGTCGAAGTCGAATTTCATGCACCAATCTGTAGTCCAATCTTTGAATTCCTGTATGTCTTGTTGGAGTGAATTATAATTTGCGCGAGAAGATGCGTCACCGAACAGTTTTACGAAGTTTGTTGCTAACGCGAATAGGTCATTGATAAGTATTGGGAATAGTATAGGACCGAATACACTACCTTATGGGACACCACTGCATACTGCTGCAGATTGGGACAACCAACCATTTACTGTTACTTGTTGTGTACAATTCTCTCCCACGCGATTACATTAACGGGTACCATGTCAAAAGTCCTCTTGACGCAATCAATTGCCAGTTGACCTTCAAGCATATCTGCACAGCATTCGAGTACGTTCAGTAGTTGCCACGAACGACCTCTTCCCTCTGAAACCAAACTGATCTGGGCATTCTAACAATTTACAAAGAGATGAAATCAGACTTACATGACTGTAATTTCCATGGTCACTCTTTTTGTCCTTCAGTAGGACGAACGTGTGTCAGTCGGATGGGATAAAACTAGTTTCGACTGACTTTTTGAATAAGGCGAACACTGGCTAAAACGTCGACTATTTCCTTGAGTATAGCACGATAAATCTCACCGGACCCATTCTCTTTACTTCAGGTTGACCCCTTTCAGGAGTTTTCTAACGTCGTCGACTGTGAAGTATACATCTGTGATTAACTTATCAGTTTTAATATCAACGCTTTGAAAATTATCGCTGTTTTCTTCAACGAAGTTTAAGAGTCTCTGCTTTTTCTAAGTAGGTGACTGCTTTACTACCTCGAGTTTCAAGTATAGGAATACTTTCTATGACTTTTGTGCGCTAGTTAACTGCTTTGTAGAAGTTCTTGGGATTGTCCCTATAGCTTGTTCAGCCAATGTATTATCGTAGTTTTTGAGTGCTCTGGTCTTCCAACGATTTTCTTCCTGAACCAGCTATTTATGTCATTCATTCTAATCTAGTTGTATTGAAATGTCATGCCGTTTATTGTCTTTCTGTTCTGCTCCTAACCTTGGCTAAGAGCACAACAGAAGGACGTATATTAAAGAGGCATAGTATATCGGAGATCTTGGTGGGTGTCAGTTGCTAGAAAATAATTTTGGACTGAACTATAGAATGAGCTTATACATGTATCGTGCATGATATATTCTACAGAATTTAACTCAATACTTTCTGAAAGGTGTTTAGTGAATAACTGAAACTTTAAACATGTTACCAGGAAGTGACGTCATGGATGAAAATAAACCAATATTAGACATCAAAGGAAACTTTTTTACATGTTCATATATCCCAAAGATCTGGATTCCTTGCAATACTTGCGCGTATTGAGGATACTACATGAACCCAAAATGTAGGAGAGCGGGTTTTAATAAAACCAGCATACCTCGATAACAGTTGAATCTACGTTTCCGTGGTCTATACTAGATTAAAGACAGTTGAGTTAAATAATTTACGGGATAATTGCGCGTATTTGGGGAGACTACACGAAACCAAGTTGAAGGAGAGCGGGTCTAGTTCGCGCCATTTTTAACAAAACCAGAATATCTCGATACGTTTGGCTGAAACCTCAATGGATTAAAACATCCGCTCAATTGCCAAATGTAACAATGAAATGGATTATAACCAAGAGTAAGTCTCAGTTGTCGAGTATCATGGCTACGATACAGAAAACTTGCAGTAATAACTTGCACTTCAAACAGTAATAACTTGGCCCCGAATAAAGTAATTTGAATGACATTTCTAATGCCTTTTTGCATCTGTAAGATTTCGGAAGTTATAATGTGACATGATATGCATAACAGATCAAACTCTATAGCTACGAATCAAAACATCTACCTGTAAACCGAACATATAGTATGCATGACTCATGTTAGCAAGATAGATGTTCACTGTTATGAATTTATTGTCCTCCACTGTTTGTCTATTTCGCCATTACAATTGTGTGTATAAGATATTGATATAGGATCAGATGATCAAGTTTGTTAAATAATAGGAGACAAGACATAAATCATAATGTCCCCCTCGTGCATTTTCTTTACTCGGCGAATAAGGCGATGTGATAAAATACACCAACCGGTCTAATGAAGATATGCATTATACACTGAGTTGTGAGAGTAATTTTACCCTCAAAGCTTCAAGGGCGCTACGCTACGAATAGTCCTGTGGTTCAAGGGGGGTGGGGGTGGGGATCGCCACCCGATCTGTGAATTTATGAGACCAAGTCTTTCTAGACTAGTGTTTTGTGTAGATTGCGAATCTGAATCTGGGTGGTGACAATATCTGAACATGTGTTTTTTATGTTTAAATTCCAGATCTCTCGAAAGGACCATTATAATTTAATATTTTGAATGACAATTATGTTTTATTAATATGCAACATGATCCTCATTTACATGTATGTCAACATAATGACCCCCCTACCCCCTCCACATACGCACCCTTCTCCCCCATCCCACCTCCCCATAAATCAAATCAGTTTTACAGGGCCTCATAAACACTTATTTAAAGATGGACAGTCCTAGAAATTTATGTTTTATTAATATATGTCAACATGTCATTCACCCCACTCCACCACACACACAAACACGTCCATTGTAGACATTTGACCCCTTATATCTCGAAAAGCCCCCTCAAACGCCTGATCACCACCCAGATTTGGAATCTACGCAAAAAAAAATGGTCTAGAAAAACTTGGTCTCATAAATTCACAGCTCCCCCCACCCCTTCAGCCAACGAACTTTGTTTTCTTCGACAGTCAAGTAGTTCTTTGCCTGCACGTCCCGTCACTATAAATACCAGATCAACGCAATCAAGGTTATAGAGAGAAAGAGAAATGGGGGTTTAACATCCACAGGGCGGGTTTGCCCCCCCCCCCCGCTCGGCTACATAATGATAAAATAATGCCTTGCATCAATGAAATTACATCACAAAGTGATCCTACATCAGTATAAAAATGATTTCTCTTTTTAAAAAGCTCAATTTGTATGCCTAAGTAATTTAGAGACAATGATGGCAGATTTTCGTAACAGAAACCTGGCAAACCCCCTCCTGCAAAAAATTCCTGGATCCGTCCATGATCCTCTCAACACAAACTAGGTTATTTCGGGACAAACACATGGCTCAATTTCATTCAAAAATTCGATTGCGCGTAGAGTTTTTAGCAGTGGGAGGAAACCGGCAGTTCACTCAATGACGGACCTTATGATAAAGCGCGCACGTGTTAACCATTAGGCCATCTAGTTCCCCCCCCCCTTCCGAAATCAAAGTGGGTTCGGTCATTTAATTTTAATTGGATGCTGAAAGCTGTATTATTTGTCCTGATTAAAGAACGAGGTGTGCACATAAGTATTGATTTTTATATATCTACAGCTGTACGAGTCGTAAATAAAAATACCAGAGATTGGTAAGTATTTTTCATCCCGGTTATAATTTATGTAGGGTGGATAACCTGGCAAGGGAAAGTGTGGAGTCGTTCGGATGAGACGTTTATAACATTAAAGATGCTCTAACATTTAAAAATGGAAACAAAAGTATAGGCTGTAACGCCACCCTCCCGAGAATTAATGTTCCCGATAAGACAAAGTATGGAATATTCCCGCCTTAGTATCTCGATTGAAGCCGAAAAATAAGACGCAAGCCCCAGACCACTTCATTCCGATCTGGTATTTATTCAAATCGATGAGATAGATAATTTAAAGTTTACACTGGTTTATCATTGATGTTAAGACCCCATTTCTGCACAGGTATTAGAATATAATTATAACGATATGTTTATAAACTATTGTGTTTAGTCTATCGCCCCTTACATTCACCGATTTGGGCACCCCCTCCCCTTTTAAAACCAAGTAAAGATTAAAAAGCGGTCTGAGTGAAAAAATGTAAAATGGAATATAGTGGGGTTAACACAATGCATCAATTAATGTGAGACTAACATAATATCCTTATTAATTACTTCCATTATTTCTTATTTTCGAGGGTTCTACATACCAATGGACCTGTTTTTTGACTCGTACGAAAGAGTAAAAACAACTTGCTTGTCAGCACCACAAGAATTGAGAAATAAACCATATTTGGGCGTTTGGTGCGATTATACAGGAAAATCTGTCAAATAAATGTTGCACAATAAGCTGAATGAAAGGCCTACCCCACCCCACCCGTATGTTCAGTGGGAATCGAACTGATAAGAAAACTTGTCACGAGACGCAGTATTTGACTATATGTTTTATTCAAATATCACGAGACTGTGTATCGCCGGGGTCAGTGGAGGGGTATATAAGTACATGTAGGTACAAGGATGTTTTAATACAGTATGAATTACAGGTTATAGCAAATCAAACAGGTATGTTTCTTTTTGTCTGTTATCATGTTTGTGGTTTTGAAAGGAAAAGGTTTAAAGACCTGATCAAATACACAAACATATTTCAGTATATATATATATACTACAAAAATATGATTAATAGAGGTAAAATAAATATATTTGTTACTTTTAAAAACAAAATCGCTTTATTTGTTCAACATAATTTTAGTTTATTTACGTTTTCTAATACTACCTGAAATCATATTATCTATTAAACGTAGGATTTCTTAGAACCAAGAAAAATTTAATATTAGAATGGAAATGATTCGTAAGCAAACAATAAATGAAATAATAATTAACCCCTTTGCGGTGATACCGCGTATTTGACAGATGACACCCTGTGCCAGTAGGTCAGAGGTCAAAGTTATATATTTTTAATTCTTTCTTGAATTTATTTATTATTATTTAATCGTTATTTTGTTTTTTAAATATTTTATTTTAGTGGTGGTAGCAATATGAAGTTTGCTACTGTGTGCCTTGTGTTTATTTTGATTACTGTAGCGGCGGTCTATGGTTATGCTGGCTACCAAGAAAAAATCCCCAACGGCGACCACGTACCACATTCCTGTAAAGCAAACTTTATGTGGAAAGGTGTTGGCCATTTACAGCGAAGTGGTGGAGGGGAGAGAAATCAATTCGGGAAAGATTTTATGGCTGCGGATAAAACGGTATGTGAGACAACACTAAATCATTTTCTGCACATCCTCCCATGACAGACACTGTTCCAGCTAAGCCACGCACACACACGTTTTGCAACCAGCACACACATGAAATTAATGAACGTAAATTTATTTGATATAAAAAAATATTGTGGTTTTCAGATATAACTTAACTTGCTTTTATTTGAGTAAAGCATGCTAACTGCCAATACAGTTGATATTCGATAAAATTAGGCCGTAGCGCCGCTCTTTGGGCAAAATTTCCCTTGTTGCATACCGCCCGATTCCACTAGCACAGATGGAGCAGAAGGGTATGGCGCTAAACCCCATATCATTTCATTTATGAGGTGTGCCAAAATTTTCATGTCATGATACTTCGGCGCACTACCCACACGTAGTATTATGTTTCTTAAGTGTACTACCCATATCTAGTATCCTGTTACTTAAATTGACTACCCACGATGTAGACGATGCCAAATGTTGAGGTGTATTATGTTATTTCGATAGACTGACTACCTACTTCTGTTGTTTCAGTGGACTGTAGAGTTGTGTCAAGGTGATTCAGATGGAGACGGTGTAACTAATGGTCAAGAGCTCGGTGATCCCAACTGTACCTGGACACCTGGTACTATTCCTCACCATGTAACGGGTATCACACATCCGGGCATTTGTGACCCGTGGGGAAGTGCTCAGTGTAATGATAGAAATTCGTGGGTTAACTGTGACAGTGATGAGTTCGATTGTCCCGCTATCAAAGAGGAAGGTATGTATAGAATCAAACACAAATGGTTACGTATTATGTGAATTAGTCGCCTTTGTCAAATGTCCATTATATTAAACTTCCAATTTTCCGTGAAATAAAAAAAGGTAGATGTGAAACCGTATATTGAAGCCCATATCAAAGAACAGGAGGACAAAAGTCAGCGGCGCTGTATATAATGTACCTGTAATCTTCGCAAAAAATTTTGGGATTATTCTGTTTTTAATCCGATCGAATACAGGCAGACCCCCCCCCCCTCCCCCCAATGCAGCTCGGTACTTGCCATTGTGTACCAATAGTTTTTTTTTGGCCTATTTCATTTGTCAAAATTATAACGGGCTAGGGTAACCAACAGAATCCCAGACCATTTGTCTTAATACACGACTAAGCGTTTGCTTTAGGTCAGCATCTGCTTGATATGTCTATATAGCTCTCAGAAGGCAGGGAAGTAATCAGTACAATTCGGATACCAGTTAAAATAAGTACAGTTCATATTATGTTCTTAAAAATCAATACAAATGACCCTTTATTACAGGTGTAAAGCAACAAACACTGGTGATTCCACTCACCAATATACCAAATAAACCAACCAATTATTATTGTATGACGTTTGACTTACCTTCTGATGGTGACTACCACATGATAGCTACAACACCAATAATAAATGAAACTAGAGTTATGCATCATCTCGGTCTTCTGGCATGCGCTGATGATTGTAAGTATCGCTGTAGATTAAAAGTCAGAAAGTAACAACGACGAGCATAATTCATGACGTAGTAGTCAGTGTGCTACTCGGAGAATTTTACCGGGGCAGCTAGTAAACGTGTCCTCACAGAATT
This sequence comes from Patella caerulea, assembly GCA_036850965.1. Classification (NCBI taxonomy): domain Eukaryota; kingdom Metazoa; phylum Mollusca; class Gastropoda; family Patellidae; genus Patella; species Patella caerulea. Next base: position 25,604,475 of record JAZGQO010000011.1, read on the forward strand.
CTCGCTGTCAAGGCTCTGTTACGAATGACAAGACGTTTTTCCTTGCTGGACCCTGTTTTGTTTGTCATTAATATTATTTTTGCTTTCAGACAGATCAGTAACATAATTTGTTAGGAAAGACAGACTATTTAAGGTTTTGATTTTGCCTGACATGTCTTGGAATTAAGCGCCACGAGTTCAATACCTGAGGCTACACAACGAATTTTCGACGAGAAACATGTCTTTAAAAATCGTACTAGATATAAAACTTAAGTGACAAATATACAATATAATTAAATGAAGGGGATTAAACAAATATTAGTGCACAAGTTAAAGCTATGAAAATACAGGGGTGTTTTATAATACCTGTTGTTCAATTCTATTTAAGCCGCCATTCTTGATAAACCGACAGAGTGCGCAATGGGTGTCAAGGGATGTAGCAATCTAATTGGACTATGGACTCTTGGACTACCAGGAGAATGTGTTTATAAAGAAGCCGGATTTAGACTCGGTCAAATGGGTTTTAAAAGAGGATTACTACAGGTAAGATATATCACAGTTCTTCTCTGAAAAGTGAAGATTTCATCTGTTGTCCATTTCGGTGAAACTATTTAAATGAAACGGGCTTTTAACGTTCACTTCTCTGTACCAACCGGGATAACGAAGACAGTAATACGGTCTACGCCATCATTCAGTGTGATAGCATCAGAGAAGTTTTGTCCGGACCTACTCTTTTTTCAAATTCCAACTATACAAACTTTTCACGTGCCGAGACCAGAGTTAAGCCGTATGACAAGACGATAATCCTTACTATTCATCGCCCTGCGACATCTTTAAAAGAAACCACATCTGAGCATCCACGAACTTTCTGACTCTTAACCGGGACAGAAAGGGACCCTCCACGCAACCACGACTCCCCATTATTATATAAAAAATGGTCATTGATACGGGTAGCAACGTTGATATTATTGTAAACAAAAGTGGGGAAAGGTGAATGAAATGTCGTAGTTAAATTATATTTCTGTTAAACTCCAGTTTCACTGGACAAATCCCGAGAAAAGATCTGATTTATGGGATGCTTCTGGTATGACCATCTACTACACCAACAAGTTGAGAAAATATGATGCTGGTACCTGGATGACAGGACAGGAATATCTGGAAATACCACCATTGACTAAAAATGTCGTGCAACAATCAACATGTTCTTCTAGATGTACAAAGAAGATATTTAACGGCACTGTTCATTTAATGACAGGATTAAACCATATGCATTATCTTGGTAAGTAATGGATGATGACTAAAGTTCGGAAAATGTCTGATATTCATGGGGGCTAGACGAGGGGAGGGGGGACTTTAGCCACAAGTACTGTTTTATTCAGGTTATTGCACGAAAGTAAAGCCAGGCTAGCACTTGCACGACTTTTGGCCACGATTTTGTCGTGCCCATCAGTGTCCACATTGGCACGAACTGGCACGACGAGTTTACGCATAGTTTGCGCATTTTTTACGCACCTCCCGCATTGGCATGACGAGTTTGCGCAAATCGGACGGTGTCGTGCCGACTCGACTCATGCCAATGCGTACCACGGAATCGTGCAAGTGTCAGCCTGGCTTTACTATTCTGATCCTTGGACTAAAAGCCCACAGTCGCGAGTGTCGCAATTAACTGACAGATTTGGAAAGTACAACACGACGAGATTGGGTTTTCTCACATTCTATAAGTAAGGACTATAACTCTAGAATGAAAGCTCTGGTGCGTACGTTTTTCCGCACCAACCTGGCTGGATAATGAAAACGGGCTTCGCTCTATAAAAGGCATTGTTGTATTCCAGGTGTTTCTGGACGTATACAACTGACTCGTGAAGATGGTTCCACTCAGATGTTGACTGATGAACCTGTTTATAGTTATGATACACCCATCTTAAACAGGTAAATATGATAGATGATGAATGAAATAACATTTATGACGTTTAAATAGAAGATAAATAAAATAACATTTACATGAATAATGGGATAAATTAGTGAAATGACGTGTTGTTATTGAAAATGTAAACATCGAAATCGAAGTCCGATCGAAATCATTATAACGACAAAAATATTACGTGAAGCATGAATATAAAACATTAAGTCTTTGGTCGTCAATTATGGGATTGTTTTAATCCATTGCTTTTGTTTTTTTTTTGTTTTTTTTTGACGGGATATCAGTCCAGTAAACGATTTACATGAAAATGACACACACTCGATATCCTCTGTAGACGTTATAAACAGCGCCACCAAATTGAGTTTATTTCCGTGAAAATTAGATATTGTCCAAAAATGCACGATCGGTGACTTTTCAGCACATTATTTTATAACATTTACATTTTTATTTCGAAAATGCTCACTTTTACCATTAACAGGTATGAACCACCGGTTGAACTTCAGGGAGGTGATAGTATAGAAACGGTGTGCTCCTATAGATCACTGTCTCGAAAGGAAACTGCTGTTTATGGACGAGGAACGTATGATGAGATGTGCTATGGTATTTTCACCTTCTTCCCAGCAGAATCAATCACCAACATCAATTGTGTAACTCGTAAAGAGTTCGAATTGTGCGATTATAGAGAGAACGGGTGTGATTTCAAGGCTCTTCAAAACTTTACCAATCCAGAAACGCGACAACTTATCAACAGGGTAAGAGTCAGTAACTAAAGGGTGAAGTACGGTTAATTCACAGCGTAGGAGTCTTTATATAAGCGCAAGACTTATTGATAAGGATACCGCTTTTGGTCAGGGTGAAGGAATAAATCGACAAGGTATATGTAGGGATAGATCTTTATACTCCAGGTCTAGGTAATACTCAATAAGGTTGTAATGTAGACAATGGATCTCTCATACCTTGCCCCAAGTTCACAAAGCATTCCCAGACTAAAGTTAAGAATTTACTCTACTTTCAGTCACGGGTTATCTTTGATCTAGAAACAGAAAAACATTGTTTCTGATTGATGTATTTAACTTAAGTCTGAATATGCTTTGCAAACTCGGTGCCAAATACTGTGCCAGTATTATATCCTATATTGACATACTTATTGGACCAGTGCCATGTGGGAAATATCCGCCTCCTCTTCCTTGAATTCCATATGGAACGGTTCATTTACCCGAAGGCCGACGGTGGGCCTCGTTTTTCGTACCATTTCGACGACTAGAATCTTTTTCTTGACAATCTGGAAAATCCCGAAAAACTTTCTCGGCCAACAGAAGCCACCGCGTCTCCCTAACCTGGATATAGAAGAGGTTGTTCCTTCATATTTCATGGTTCTTGTGTTCTATATTTTTTTGCGTCATCATTTCAGGTGTTTGCAACTTGCACCCACGCCGGGGGATGTCTCCACGGATGTCGAGATCTGGTGAAAGACATTATGACGAATCACGTATGTTTTAAAGATGGGATGGCCGAAGCCGTAACGTATCGAAAACTTATGGAAAGAGGAACCGACAAATTTGAAGCCCTGAAATGGGTGGCGGCCTTGAAATCCTGTGAATGTACGAAAGAAAACCCGATAAATTACGTAGAAAACAACGAACCTGGACATATTGATAACACGGTCCCCTCGTCGAATACATCACAGATAACAGCTTACACTGTTCTGGTCTTGATCTTATCAGCTCTCAGATTATTTTAATAAAAGAATGTTTTGATAATTTAAATAAAGAATTATTTGCAAAAAACTTCATTATATTTGTCTGGCTTAATAACTCAAAATCTTAAAATATTTTTTTTATTCAGACTTTCCATTGCCATTGGCCAAGATCTAATGTTTGTACGAGATTGTGACATTCAACTTAACAGGTGGAATGACAGCCTCGTTAAACTGCGCTCGTATTTATCTTAAGGTATAAGGGAGCCGCGGTAACTCTGTAAGTACGACGCTGGCTCATTGGCATGGATGTTCCGGGTACGTTCCCGGTATTGGCCGAGAATGTTCCTCGTGCTTTTTTGGCAGTGAGCCTGGCAACGGCAGTTGTCTAGTCGTTCGGATGGGACAAACACATTGGCATATCAGAACCCTTGACAGTTAGACTTGGTAGAGTATGCCGTAGCAGTGCATTGGAGTCAAAATTTCCCTCATAACTTACTAGATGGTGTTTGTCCGTATTCATTAGAATAGGACGTTAAAGGCCATTTTATTAAGTTTATGGTAAAGGGTTTCTTTACTCCCCGGTTGTAAACAAATTTTGTTGTGGTCCTATGCACTGTACGCATTTTAACCACAGTTCGCTCCAAATAACTTTTGTGGCCTAAGCTAGAATCGAACCTAGGACCAACGTACTAAGATATCATCGTAAATCCTCTATCTGTTTGGAAATCCTTATATAAGTTATATAGGTTATAATCTTTTTATTGGCATCCCGAATAGTCGAACGTCGGGTACCTAGAGTTTACCCCACCGTGCGTGTTTGGTGGGGGCTTTGTTGGTCGCCTGCACCACAACACAGTACACATCAGAATAGTAAGCTGTGTGTTCAAGGAAACTTGAAATTTTATCCAGCGTCATTGGTGCTTCGTTTGGCTCCGGTGTCGGACTGGTGCGTCGAAGGCCCACCTGTCAGGTCATTGACCAAGGCCCGGACAAGTACGTACCAAAGGCGCGCGGGCGTGCGATGGGGTTCTTCCACCAGTACAATTTTGAAAACTGCAAACTCATTTTCCAAGCGCTTCAGACCAAAGTAGAACAAGGCAAATTTTTGATGCATGTAAGTGCACTTCTTTTATTGTGTTGCTTGTAAGTCATCTGTTTCCTATCTTTTCTTTCTCCTGTCTTGTCCTTTACTAATCCCGATATGACCTGGTTTGTGTCGGACGGACGTTAAACCCCATTACCCTCCCTAAATTGTCCTCTTTTCTTTTTTTTTCTTTATAGGCTTAGGCCCACTTTTTTAATGAGCTTAGGTTCGCCTATCACGGACGGTGAACAGGTGATCCCAGTCCGGCTCCACAGAACACCAAACTGCAGTAGACCAAAATTGCTGCCTCCAAATATGTCACCCCTCGTTCTTTATAGGTACGGTACACAAATTACAGTTAATAACCCATTTCCCCATTCGTGGTACTTCTCGGTACTTGCAAATTAAACCGTTCCCATCTGGGAACGTACACTGATTAGCAGTGAATATTTGCTAGGCCATTACAATCACTCATAAGGATGACACTTAATGAGCCAAAAATATTAAATTAAATTCTAAGACATTTTTCTTATGTATTAGAAAAATAAATAAAGGTGTTTGAGGTATTTGTAGGTAAAAAATTATTTCCTATTTAAGGAAATGGGTATTAAAATGAGTAAAAGGCAGCATTCTGACCGATTCAGTGACGTCTTATACGTAAAAAACTGCACGCTCCATCAGGGGCGTAGCCGTGAAATATATATTGGGTGGGTCCGCAACGTGGTGGGGGGTACCCCCATAAATTTTGTTTAAAGTCTCAGTCTTCTGTTAACATCACACCAATAATACAATGTTTATCATGTTTACAGACATTAGCACCGGTCTTCCCCGAGAGGCGAAGAAGCGTGGCTTACTTACCCCCACCTAAGAAAATTTTGGAATATTTGACGGCTGCAAACACTTTTTCCTGCTATTTCAGTCCATCAACAAAGCAATTTCAAAGTGGCCTGATATAGCCTAATTAAGGTGGCTTGCTGACTCGAATTCCAATCCACGAAGACGGGACCGTTCGGAGAAAATTTTGAAAATTGACCTGCCACATACACGTTTTCCTGCTATTCCAGCCTGTAGTCTGTGAATACAACAACTTCAATTTGTTTCAATATAGCCTACCTGGCTGCCCAGAACCAATCAATCGTCGCGGGCTATGGGAGACTCACCCTCTCGGAGAAAATTTTGAAAATTTAACCACCGCAAATGCGTTTTCTGCTATTCTAGCCTGTGTGAGCAAGTCCAAAAGTATCCAATGGTTCTGTAACCGAAATCCCACTCTGAATTCCAACCATCCAATCACACTGTTGCAGTTGCATTCACAAAGTAGAGTGGCCCCAGACAAAATGTTTTAATCAATAGTCAACGCAGTACAAATTCGTGGTATTCAATTAAAAGAAAAGTGAAATAAGTGTTTTATTAGGACTCGATGACAGTTAGGGAAGAAAAACTAGAAATGCCCGAAGCAGGTTTACGGGCTGCGGCCAGTTTTCTTCGACCCCTCAAGAAAATTTTGGAATATTTGATGGCCACAAACACGTTTTACTGCTATTCCAGTCCTAAAATTAGTGTTTTATTAGATTTCGGGCACTTTACTTTGCCAAATTTTGGGGGGGTCAAAGTATATTCAGACCCCCCCCCCCAGGAAAACAATTGGGGGGGTCCGCCCCCCCCCCCCCGGACCCCCCCATGTGTGACGCCCATGCGCTCCATTGAGACAGATTGTCGTCGCTTTGTGTGACATCATGTGTTGAAGACAGTCACCTTTTACAGAGATACTACATGTAGAACACTTTCCTAATCCTCTTTAAAACAGATTGCTGGGAAAGATTTACAATAAGAGAAGACAATTCAACAGATAAATATTACTTTATTCTGAATATACCGCAAATATATACCTTAAATACTTTAATATAACAAATATAAAACACATGGCACCGGGGTATATAACATCAGCAAAAGCTACAGCTTGAGATCCTTGAAGGGTAACATCCAATTACAGGACAATAGCCCATATAAAGAACATATAAAACATTAAACTTTATAGTTTACAATCAACATTGTACAAAAATACCTTTACCCCTTTGTTTACATGAATCTTAAAGAATTAAATATAAAAAATGGTGTTTCCATTTAAATCTTTTGTACAAATTAGTTTGTTTGAAACAGTGAAAATATGTATATTACATGTATATCCCACAAACCATCAGGGTTGATAAATCTTATGTTTTACACAATCTGTTTATAATACAGATCTATATTTACTTTTGTTTTTATACTTTCCATAGCCTCTACTACATGAAGATCTGGTCGGTAGTATTGGGAGGTCATGTCAGTGGATATACAAATGGGTTCTGATGTATGAAGTCAGAAGCTTGATTAACTAATCAACATTGATGTTTCTAATGGGATGACCACGGTTCTGTGCATTGCATGTCAAGAACTCACTCCAACAGACTGTTCCATTGGCTAATCCCTCATATCAACCAGAACATGCCTCACATAAAAAAACGAATTGAAATAGGATCTGTGTTTAAATCAGATTGTGTTTTACATATCCTTAAAGCTATACATAATTTACATGTTTCAATATATACCAACTACTTAGAATCTATTTTAAGGATAATAATCCTTTAAAACTTTTAATATACTGTCTTTAAATGGAGATCTAGGTACTAGGACTAAATCATCTAATCTTGATGTGTCTAAATGAGAATCATATGGGCGGGGAGCACCTGGTGATGCAGAGTTATCTGCCTCAATATGATTGGTGGAAATACCAAAACATTCAGCCATTACAACAGCCATATCATACTTGGTCATATTTTCGTCTCCACTCCAATGATAAATACCTTTAACATCGTTATTCTAGAAAATAAAGAAACATGTAATAATTATAGAAGGACAAGAGAAATTCTATTACAGTATTTATGACTAGTTTTAATAATTTGACGTGGAAGCTGATTAGAACAGTAGTACTTAACACCGAATTATACAGTATACTACAAATTTTAGATATAATAAAATATATTAGGGTAGTTACTGGTATGGCCTTTTTCTTTATAGTTGAATATATTTTGTTTCCTTAAGCCACTATAAGCAGTGGGGAGTTAAAGATTTTTCCTTAATGCCAAATCAAAACCCCCCACAAATTTGAAGTAAATGTGATGTATCTTAGAGATAAATGTGTGGGATCCCCTGTATTCCAGAAAAACAGAATTCATGTTGGTACTTAAATGTATAATGAGTCTGTTTTAATTTGCCAAATATAAAATCATTTCAAATTTGAAGAAAATCTGACAAAGTCTTCAAGATGTCACGAGTAAAGTTGGACACAACATTATATGTGGGTGTGTAATTAATGTATTTACTATACCTTTAATCTTATATCAGACAGTCTCCGTATAACAACTGCTATATCTGGACAATATGTAGGATAACGTCGTTCATAATTTGACATCACACATTTATTACCTGTGTTCTTTACTTTAGGAAATAAAACAGTGACTGCGCTTTCATCTAATCGTTCAACCGGTCCATATAATATTGGCACTCGTAACACACTATTTTCTGAAGAAAAAAACCCAATGATATCACAGGTATTGATGCACGATCAAACTCTTGATCCCGGAAATATTTTTGTCAACAACTTACAGATGAAAATCGCTTTCCTTATTTTCTTAAACCTACCTACATCTACATATTCATTTTTTTGTATTTTCTCTTCCTGAACATTATTTTTAAGAAAGTGCACAAAATCTATAAATGTAGCAACTGGGAAGTGAGCTTTCGAAGAAAAAGTACCGGCACAGCTGACATGTAAAGGGAATAAAACATTTCTTCCCTCCAACTGAATAGTGAATGACGAAATTTAACAGAATAAAAGGTACATTTTGGAAGAATATAAACCCTTGCATTTGATGATCGAAGCCTACATGTGGTCATCTAAACAAGCAAGTACCTAAAACATGGGTGCCGACTTGTTCTCAGCTCAACTCATCCTGTGTCTTTCTTGCATAAAACCGAGTTCGAACCTAGGGCCTGTAATTCGCATTATCTTCACACCAATAAAATAAATAATGAACTGAATAATATAACAATTAGAAACTGTAGCAGGTCATGAATCATTACTGACCACATTAGTTGCAATAATAAATTTCTAACGAAACATAAATATCATGACATATACAATTTTCTTATTGACAGTAAAGTAAGGTTTGAATTAATATAAAGGAGATACTTGCCACTACTGGAAGCTAAAGTGACTTTTTCACCTTCGTATTTACTAAGGCCATATTTATTTAAAGGATTGGGTACAGCATTAACATCATATGGTGGGTTTAATCCATCAAACACATAATCTGTACTTATAAATAATACCCATGCATTGACACTAGCTGAAATATTATTAATAAATTTAATACAGTTTTTTTTATGTTCATAGAGCAAAAACATTAAATGTCCTACTACCTGTAACAAAGTTTTCATATAGATTTTTGAAAGAATAATATGACAAATTTCAGCAATAAATGTATTTACTGTATTTTATGGCATGTATATGGACTATTATAAAATTTCTCCAACTAGTCATTTTCACTGTCAGTCTCTCAGTCAAGACTTCTCAAACATGACTTACTCAAGAGCGCTGTCCAGTAGACTGTCTCTCATTTAACTTCCCAATGTATCTTATTACATTTTTAACTTCTTCTCCTAGACCACTCGATTGATTTGAATTACATTAGAAAATATGTTGCAAATGTGGTATTTATTCACATTCTTTCATGTAAAATTGGTGTTTCCCTTTGGGCAGGATGGGAACACTTTAAACAGGGCAAATTTATGGGTTTTAAATAATTTTGGAAAGTTTGCTGCTTTAGTGATGCTTACTCAAATTTTTTCAAATAAACTTACTCAGCTTATGAGAATGGGAACCTTAATTAAAAGGACAAATTTAGACATGTTCCTGAACCACACAATGGATTCAAAGGAAATTTGGCAGATCCCTTGCTGAATATGTTATTCGGTCTCACATAATTTTTTAGGAATATTACTGACAGTTATTTGAAAAGCCTATCATACAGAATTAAATATGAAAAAATAACCAGGTACACCTATTTTTTAATTACGTAAGAATTTGAATATTTTGTTGACACATGATTTTTAATTGTGGTCTGAAAACGACTGTTTAAGTAATGATAAGAGTTATGCCCCTTTATTTTCGGGAAAAAATGTCTGACAAGAAAATTTTTGAAATCCCATCACTGCCAGAGAGTGTCACCTTGAAAGAGCACATACACAACTGCGTGTTACTCATAAAAACAAACATACAATAACTGAATGAAGAAGGTTATAATAAATGTACCTCCTACATTACAGATATTTCTAGTAGCGTCTACATTAAGCTGTTTGGTGGCATCAGCCTGATTTTCTACGACATCTGGTCTTCGTTCAGCAGCACTGTGTATGATAACATTAGGCTAAAATATATAAATACATTCATTGATTTATTTGCTAACTCATTATAATATGATGTAGAATAAGTTAGTGTTTATAATGTATCCTGCTCAACATATTATAATATTATGATAATAAAAAAAGCCTCTGCAATTTCTGAGTTTGGCACCGGTACTTATTTAGAGGGCTAAAAAATCGAAATTACTTGAAATTCTTTTACTACTCTTGTCAGTTCATCTGAATTTGTTAAATCTACTTTCTTTAGTTGTTCTCCTGCTCTAGAAAAGGCTAGACCTAAAACATCCCAAGTTGAATCCTTCTTAAACTCCTGGTAAATAGCTCTACCTAATAATCCAGATGCACCAGTTATCAAAACCTTTTTTGACATTCTGAAATAATGATAGAGTTAGCTAGGTTAGTACATATTATTATGTATCAGTATATCATATATAGACCATATTTTAATATGGGTATTAATAAGGGTCTTGCTATCAAGGAATGCATGACAACTCGGACCAAAGACCAATGGATTCAGAGAAAGACCACTCGGATTCGGAACAATACAGTTGCCCACTGGAAACAAGACAGTCTACCACTCGAAACATGACAGTATAGACCACTGAGACCAACACAGTTAACCACTCGTAACAAGACAGTAGACCACTCGAAACAAGACAGAAGACCTGTTGGGCGAAGACAAAACACCACACGGACCAATGCTTTTGAAATGATAGCAGAGTGTTGTGTTAATAAATTTATAATTTTGTTTGTTTTAATACATTTGTTTTCTTTGTAGCCTACTTACCTGTATTTTATCTTATCATCAAGCACAGAAAAAAAAAAACGCCCAATAAACAAAACATGGACAACTGTTAAACTGAGTAGTTATTAATTTGTATACTTGTATTTCTGAATAGACTATTCTTATTACATACTATATTTAATTTATTGATTTATACAGCCTTCTGTTGAATGCTTGTCATGGAATGCATGTTAAATGAAATGAAATGGGGTTTAAGGTCCTACTGTTGAATGTATGTTAAAGCTCAGTTTATGTTTTATCATTAAATTGGTAGGGACTCTGAACAACACATGATGAGCAAATATTTTCAAATAAATTCATCAGTATATTTTTTCCTTTTATAATATGATTATCAAAGAACTGTAAGTGCCACTAATGTTTTATCATTTGGTAGTGCCTTTAAATAACCATGTGTTTCACATTACTGTTGATCTATTTTAAATAAATTAATCAGCTGTTTTTTTATATGCAATAATATTTATCTGTAAAAGTATAATAATTATTTAGCAAAATATAGGTCAAAGTGGTCTTACATGTATGAGTGTAATTTAATATTAAAAAGAATATACATGTATAACAACATGTTTAATAGTCTTTTATTTTTATGTTCTAAATAAATAAATGAAAATATATTGAGTAGTCTTTCATTTTATTTTGGTCTGAGTGGTCAGGCAGTCACGGTGGTTAAGTGGGTAAGATGCTGCCTCGCTAGAGTGGAGATCAAGTGTCTATCCCTGCATTGGCCGAGAAGCTTCATTTTGATTTTCCACTGTGGTTTCTCCTTGTCAGTGGTGCAGGACAGGCATTTATATATTGGCGTGTACATGAAAGATCCATTGGCAGTTGGAATACAATTTATATAATAGGCAAAATTTTCGTCATTGCCCCTGGATGGCATGTGCTCGTTTTCATTAGAACAGTCAGAGCAGTGGAACGTTAAACCCCATTTCATTTCTGAGCAGTCATCTGTCTTGGGCGTGTCTTGGTCTGAGTGCTCTTCTGTCTCGGTCTGGTCCGAGTTGTCAAGCTGGGGTTTTCGTCAAGACGGCTTTACAATGTGCACCGTCCTGCTTGATGAAATGAGCATACCAAACAGACTTCTAAAATGTTTAGTATGAATCTTAATCAATTCGGTGTGTCTGTATGTTACTATGTAAATATCTACGCGGGCCCGTAGCCAGCTCATTAAATTTGGGATGCTACGGAATGTTGAAGGTTGAAGGTTGAGGGTTGAGGGTTGAGGGTTGAGGGGTGGGGGTGGGGTGTGTGGGAGGGGGTACGGGCCCGTTATCTATCCGTTGTAACTGCATACTTCCGTGTGTATTAGTACAACGTAACAACCTTCTTCAGTCAATCACTGTGGTTTTTGGCTTTACCTTCCATTTGATTTATGGCAGTTTATAAAAAAGGGATTGTATACCCATAATCAATCACGCATACTTATTGACTGGTACAATGTAGAAATGTGGAATGAAAAACAGTTGATTATACCTGTTTACGAGAAGGTTATAAAACTTCAAGACGTTATCCGCTACGGTACATGGACGGAGAACGCTAGATCGGCGACGGTCCTACGCATTTTAGCACATATGACGTCATATATAGATTGTGGGTTAGGGTTAGGGTAAGGGCTAGGACCTGTAGATTTGGTCAAAGTCCCGAGATATAAACAGGGCTAGCCCTAACCCTAACCCATGATCAAGCCTAACCCTTACCCTAACCCACAATTCACATATGACGTCACAATTTGCGTAGGACCGTCTCCGATCTAGCGTTCTCCTAAACGGACATCAACAACTAAAGGGAAATAACTCTCGATAATGACGCACTTGTTTTTCAGGGTAGAGTATGCATAACCGTAATAAGATGCCAGGAGAATTATAAAACATACTACTACCGTTATTGCATTTCTTGAATTGTTAAATGTCGATTTATTGTTTAGTTATTATTATTTTTTTTTATTTTTGCCCTTTTTAATAAGAGAAAATTGCCATCATGCACAAATATTGAACGGTTGAAAGGCAATCAGCGTGCTGAACGTTGTCGCTTTCGTTCTAATCTAGTTAGCCCTAAAGAACTGTCATCAAACATGGCGGGATATTCGATTGATAAAATTTTACTCGAAGCAAGAGACAGCGCAAGACGGAGTAAAACAAATTTTGATGCAATAATTGAAAAGGTATTTATCTCATATGTTAATAATAAAATATACAACAAATTGAGGCCGGTAATAACGAACTTTGGTTTTATTAACTTTATTTTACAACGCATGGTTGAGGACAAACGTCAACGAAGGAATTTAGGAAATTAAAATAATGTAAATGTTGGAATCAAATGGCTATGATATTGTGTTGTGGGGAGTATTTGTGTAAATCAACACGGCTAGATTGAAGAAAAATGTGTGATGCGTTTTCAAAGAAATGGAAACCGGTGTCCAATCGTTAATATAATATATGAGAATGGTGTCTGGAGAAATTTACTTTCCGTTATCAAGCACAGCACTGTACAGACCTCTAAAGGAACTAGTAATAGATTACCAGGTCAACTACAGCACTGTAAAGACCTCTAAAGGAACAGTAATAGATTATCAGGTCACCCAACGAAAAAATTGACCCGAAATCTTAAATAATAAAAAGGGTTATGTGTCCAGATAAGCGGTTGTGACGTTCACATATGATACAAACGACTCAATATTTATATTTTGAGCTGGAATTTTGAAACATGGTATATACACCATTCCTCTATGTTCTGGCACTTTAATTTCATACGCACGTTGCACACATACTCATGACACTCTGTTAAAATCAGGATGGTCCCTATTAAAAAATATTTAGATGTTACAAAAAAGGATAGACATGGACTATTGCATTGGATAATTTTGTTTTTAAATTTGGTAAATAATATACATGACTTCATTTTGGCTTTGGGAAATTGTATAAAGTGACTGATAGTACTAGTAGTAAAGTGACTGATAGTACTAGTAGTGTTAATTAATCTAAACCACTTGTGGTTTAATAGCTCTTCAGCCCGGTACATGCAGATTTGTAAGCTTAATACCAGTAGCTTACTATATCTTAATAAGATCCATAACTATACTTATAGTCCCTAATTTCTATACATATAGTGAGGCGCATGGATCATTATATTGTCCTTTTAAAGTATTAAATACATAGTAAAACCCTAAAACAAATCTTATCAGTACTGAAAAATAATTTTTTAGTTTGCTATTTTATTCACACTTTTGTTAATGTGGAATGAACATGTAAATGTATTACAAATCTTCCATCAATATTTTACTTATATAGAAGATTTGTCTACTAAATGTTAATAAAGGTTTTTTTTGCCTGTATTTCAGTACAACAAAGAATTTGAAGATGACGATGTAATAGATATTTACAAACAAAGAATATGTTCAGATAGAGGTAATAGAAAAAAGAATACTGGAATGTAAATGTTTCCATTGAACTGTTATGATTATTATTATAGGATAGGCTACATAGTAATTTAGTCCTTGTTAATCGGTCCAGTACTTGTTGGATATTTTTCGATACATGATAGTTCTATAAAAATTATAACCAGTAAACTACCCAAAAAGATTACATGTACTTGCTATACTGATTGCCCTGAAAACAGTCTTGCTTAGTCAATGTCCTCATAGTATCATCATTATTATTTATATATAACTTCGAACTGTGACACAAACACATACAAACTCTCTAGCACCATAGTCTAGTTAGAATTAGATAGAAGCCACATAATTAACCCAATGCTCTGTTTCCAGGTCTAGATCATTCACTTTAAAGTTAGGTGAATTAATAAATAGCAATAAAGTCTTCAAAATATGGGTCTAAGAGCTAGTGCTCAATGCATCAATGTGAGTATCGAAGTTTGAGTCCGATGCATCAATGCGTAAAATTTTACTTGATGTCTTCACTACTAAGAGCTACACATTTAACTAGTATTTTTTGGTTTCAGTATTATTTTTTTTTCTTAAGAATAAGAGTCTAAATTTGAATAGATGATCCCGAAGAACAAACATTCAAATAGGTGTGGCCTTTTATTATTTTATTGATCTTTGTATTTATCTTCACACAGGTTTTGTACGATCAAAAAAAAGAACATTTGGTACATCAAGATTAGCCACAACTAAAAGATTAGGTAAAGTTATATATGCTGATTGTAAATATAAAGTAACATCACTAATTCCGGTACCTGCCGTTCAGCATTTGGCACTGGTGGTAAGATAATCAAACTTTTGTATACCACCACTAGAGGGCATGGTCCAAATTCACCTCTATATTCAGCAGGGTTCTTAATCCATTAATTACTTTTTCACATACATGTATGCACCTCATACAACATAAAAGATGAACCATTACTGCTGATAGTTAAAGAGATCTACAGTAGTTAATATAATTGAAATACCATGGTCGAAGTGTTACAGCACATCAAACCTTATTTTTTTTTTCTCATTTAATTGTCTGTGGTCGAATTTGGAGCTTTGTTTAAAATTTAACAATTTTGTTACACAGTTAGCTATTGGTTGGTATTCGGACTATTGACTGTCATAATTTGCAACAGAGATTTATTTCAACACTAAAGCAGTGTATAGTGGGATTAGCTTGAATCAAACCAAACACTGTGAGGAGTATGTACCGGTAGATTAAATCAAAATACGACTGAACCGTTCTTATCTGTTTAATATCAGAAATATCCATTGGCATCAAGAGTTGATTATGGCCTTGTTATGTTAATAGTTTGGATAACATTTCACACCTAGAGAAAGACTGCAATAGGCAGATTTAGCTTTTCCATAACGGATGTTTGATTATTATTGTCAGGTTGGTTAGTATCAGTTTGTTTTCAGTACAGTGGGGCGTGCATGTTATTTTAAATATAATGTGGAAATGTTGTTTATATATTTTGTGTATTTCTTGTAGAAGAGCGACTAGCTGGAGGTTATAATTCTGGAGATGAAACAGGTTACAGTCAACCATCTGTTCTAGTAAGTACAATAGTAAAATATTGTTGTTGATATCTTAAAGTACATAATCTGTGTACATATAGCGTCTACATTTGTGTTTTTACTTAACTCGAGCTCAAATTAACAAACACCGTAGCAGAATTACCTTGTGGGGTAAGGCTTGTAGAATGTTATTTTAAACTATGACAATTTCACCAATAAATTTTTGTGTTTC
Source organism: Patella caerulea (assembly GCA_036850965.1). Lineage (NCBI taxonomy): Eukaryota > Metazoa > Mollusca > Gastropoda > Patellidae > Patella > Patella caerulea. The sequence goes on from JAZGQO010000011.1 coordinate 25,620,603, forward strand.
TTGATGTAGATGGTTGGACTAGTTTGTAATGTAAAATATTCTAAAATCTTTTCCCACGCTATGAACTATATATGTGTGTCCATTCTTGGTGCCCTTTCATCTCTGTTTATTTTCAAGAACATATCTCATAATGAACAATATCTTTTGAAACTTTGTACTCACATCAACCTATTAAAATAGCTGTTCCTTTTCTTAATTAGAAATTTTTATGTTTCCTGTCTGTAGTATTTGATTACCAATAACAAAGTTTGTCTTTCCCTGTATCTTCCTAAACATGTTAGTGAATAAGTCTTCTTGTATTTAAACAATAACTTGATGTATACCAATGAAGTTAGGTTCACACATTTCATATCATTTATTTTATTTCAATCTTTTTCTGTAGCACCCTGAAGTTAAGATAGAACCCATCAATGAGACGGATCCGGAAATATGGAAAGGTAAGGCAGATATTTTATATTGTCACAGGTATATGACCAGATTTTATTATCAATTGCCGCATTTTTCATACATGTAAATTGTACTCCTTCGATACAAACTTTCTAACCAGGATAAACTGGCAGATTTAGCAACTGTTCCAGTTAATTTAATTTGTTGCAAGTTGAAGATGTGGTACTTGTCAGTTATCATGTTGAGTGGTTATATTACCACACAGGTTTTACATAATTTTGATGGAATGATCAAATAATACCCAATGTGGGACATGGTTTGCCTGGGTTGGTACATGTACCATATATGATACAGATAACAAGTACTTATTTTAATATAGTAACAGCCGAAATCTGCTCTGATCTCCTACAGGAACATTATCTATTTTCATCTTGTAGATTTGGTGGAATCATTTGTCCATGACCCTGGAAACGAACCAAGTGATGCTGAGACAATTAGTTCAAGTAGTAGTTCTAGCAGTCGAATAACTGATGATGAGGCTGATGGCAGTTCTAGTGATGATGAGGAAGGAGGAGTTTATTCACCAATTTTTATTCCTGCCAAGTCTCAAGACAGACAGTTTTTTGGAACAGAAACCAATTTAAATAGTGGATGGTATTCTTTAAAGAAATCCAACAATTATCAACCACCACAGTCGACTCTTCCTGAAATACCTGTACAGTCTAATGTTAAAGTTGTTTGTCCAAGCAAAGCTTTCGTCCCAGCTATCCCTGTTAAACGAATTGTGCCTTGCCATGTTTCCTCAACATCTTGTGACGTTAATGCAAGTTTCACTGGTGGTTATGATGAGGTTGTGAATGTTCAACCAGTAGTCATGCTAGAACCTTTAGCCGTGCCATCCAAATCAGTAAATCTTGTAGCTAGTTCTGTGCCGCGTAGGTCTAATGATTTGCGGTTTCCATCAAATAATCTACCTAATGATAAAACAATTCATCTCTGTGATGGTGAGTCAGAAGATAACCATGTTGTTATTTCCGACAACAGTTCTCATTCTTCATTAATGAATTTGACATCGGCCAACCCTTCCTCTCAGAATTCGACAAATGAGAAAGAGGAAACACACAGTAATAATCCAAGAGATGACAACAACTCAGAATCTGTAAATCACGTAGGAATGGACATACCAACTCCAAGAAGACGTCTACGTGCCAGAAAACCAAAGAAAGACAACCCTAGGGTACGAAAGCTTTCTAATGATGATCTTCGAGAGATTTTTCTGTCTAAGGATCCAAATATTGTTGAAAAGTTCCTGCCACCTTCCGAGTCAGTCGTAAGTAAAGATACCAATTCTCAAAAATCAGGGTCAAGACATCTGGAGGCCCAAGCAAATATACGACTAACAAGTGCATCTGCCATAGGAGATATCTTTAATGAATTGAAAAAATGTCAAAATCCCAACCCCCCTGATATTGTTACAAGCAGTGAATCGAGACAAAATAAATATTGTTCACAGAGACAGACTCAAGAACTTGTAAATAATAGAGGACCAATGACCCCTGTGAATGGTGGCCCTCAACAAAAAAAATCGACACCTAGTCATCTCAACAAGACTTTTGTTGTTTCCATGCATAGGAACGATAGTTTAGAAGGAATTAAAGATGGCATGGCCTCACGTCAAACCAAAAGTGCCATTCCTCTCAGTCATTTGGATATGTCTCCTCCATCTTGCATTGCTTCAATTAGACTTTCTGATCCACATGAAAAAAATTATCAAAGAACGAAACCGTCTGTCAGATCTGTAACTCCTAAAAGAAATGATAGTTATATGTTTGAAGAACAAAGAAACAATCAGTTGCCAAATCAACAGATGCTGGACTGCAGGGTTCAAGGTCAAACTAGATCTTCAGTTCCCCCTCAACCAATAGAAAATACAAGGTTTGAAAGTAGCAAAATGCAATACACAAGAGATACTCACACTGGAAATATGTATGATACAGCATTAACCCCGGATGACACAACCATACCATGTTGCCATAGCAACATATATCAATCTGCGCCTCCATTGACTAGTGAGAATTTGAAAATATTCAATACAATAAACACTGTGAAATCTGATTTGTCAAGCGGTCATCCAAGACAAATTACCAGAAGAGTAAATTCTAACAGGGAAAGTGATCAAGATGAAAATCAGACTCAATGTACGTTTTCAAATTCTGTTCATTCGGTACCATCTAAGATTAAATTAAGGTCACAGTCAATGTCAAGCGTACCGAAAAATCGACAACCAAATGAAAATTGTGCTACAAAAAAATTGGATGAATTTGAAAAAATGTATCAGATGCTTTTATCAAAACCAAACCCCAAACCTCAAATGCATCTGATTACGAATATGTCAGATGACCATGCAATGGAATGTTCTTCGTCTGGAAATATTGTGGATCAGACCTGGGATTGTCCTAATAATGGTTACAATAGAGATGACAGGGATGTGACCATAACTCACAAGGAGAAAGTATCAACTCAATGTTATTCAGTACATTCTCACATAAAAACTAAAGTTCTAGGGAAAGAAAATTCTAATTCTGCAAAAAGCACTGTTAAAACTTGCAATCAGACTAACAACTGTCAGAGAGAAAATCCTAGGAAGATTTCAGAATTAATTCAACCAGTCACCACTACATGTACCAGTAAAACAAATATTTCTCCAGCCAAGGTCTCAGTTCTCAACCAGATTTTATCCATGAAAAGTAATTCAAGGAATGCAGAAACTCTAAAAAAAAGAAATTCTGAAAATTTGATTACAAAGTGTTCAGACACTTTTGATACAAGGGGCTCAGAAACATTGACTACACGAAACTCAGAAACATTGAGTTCAAGAAATTCGGAAACTTTGAGTTCAAGAAATTCAGAAACTTTCAGTTCCAGAAATTCAGAAACTTTGAGTACAGTATGTTCTGTTACTTTGAATACAAGAAATTCAGAAACTTTGAGTTCAAGAAATTCAGAAACTTTGAGTTCAAGAAATTCTAAAACTTCGAGTACGAGAAATTTACAAACTTTGAGTATGAGAAATACACAAACTTTTAATACAACAAATGCTAGTATCGGAACAGGTAGCTGTTCTAGTGATGATAATAACTCTTATCAAATACCGGTACAAAGAAATGTAAGGAAAAATAATAACAATAATGCTTGTACCATGAATAAATCCATATCTTCACCTAAAAGACGATTAAGTTTAAGTTTTGATCTGGAAGGTAAAGAAACTACACAGAACAGTTTTAATTCGACACCCCAAAACAATCTCAATTCTAGTCCGAGTAAAGAACGACGGGTTTCAAGTCCTTTTAAAGAAAACAAAGATCATAGTCAGACACCGAAATGTGTTGTTCAGGACGGATTTATTATTCCACAAGCCTTCAATATTATTAAACCTCCGGGCAAATGTAAAGAAAAGATTCTCATTCAAAACCGGAGAAGATCCTCTAAATCTTTGGAATCGACAGAACCAAAACATCTCCCTAATTCTTCTATTTATGACTGGAAGTCTGATAGTTCTGTTAATGAATCCAGATCTGTCATTTTTGGAACCAGAAACTGCGACAATGTGAAGGCACCTCTTCATACGAGTACACCAGTGAAGAAACACATTCCCGGTTTCAGAACCAATATCTTGAATGATAGCCTGTCAACCATTTGTTCAGAAATACCTAACCAAGAAATTTCAATTTTTATGCCAAATTCTTAAATAATAATCAAATGACATTGTTAGTAGAAAATATATATTATATTTCGAAATCTTTATTTATATTGAATTGTATTGTGATCTATGCTGTGAACTGTGATGCCCATAAATTAAGTTCAAATTAGTTTCAGTTGTGTTGAACGAAAAAAAAAACAACACACCACTCTTGTTTCACCAGAAATCTTCTTCCTTACATCAATGTTAATTTTTGATTGTACCTTCATATATCATAGAAATATAAAATTTAATACATTTAACATTATTATATGGCATCACAATCTTTGCAGATTACTAATTCTTACATAGAACATTATCAGACCATATAGTTATATAAAATGTTTTTGTATTGAAGTAAACTTATTATATTTATTTCTTTCATATTTTCTAAATTGGAACAGTCCTTTGTCACATTGAGCAACGTTCTTTTTAGGAAAATAAAATAGCACCCATCTTGCATCTTCTTATCCCCACACATAAAAGTGGACTGTCATTTAGCTCACTATCTGTGACTCTGATTGTACTGGAGTACACTGTTCTATAAATATCATTTGCCTACTGTTTATGTCCGTTTCAATGACCCCATTACAAGCACATCAAATTAGTTCCCCAATTGGTGCACTGGTAAAGGACTGGAGATAATCAGTTGGTGCATCTTAAAACGTATCATATGGAGATGTGTCAGTGCTAAAAGTTTGGCCAACTTGTTGTAACAATTGTTCATAAAAGATAAGTTATTACCCAAGACTTGGTCACATATTACCATCACGGATGTGTCTCTTTATTGCATTTTTTGTCCAATTACATTTGACATCGTCCTATTTCTCCAAGAAGCTTAACAGTCAACATGTTCATCCAGTAAGCTGATAGTGTTTTTTCTGTTTTGTACGATACATTTGCTTTTATTTAAAGAAGCGTTTTAGTGTAACAAACTGAATTTGTATACCAAAAGACTTCAATAAGGTGGAGATGAAGAAATAAGACAATACAAGCGAATTATTGAAATGAAATTGAACCATGTGTCAGTCCTAAAATGACCTGGTACCCGGTTTCTCTCCCTCTTTTAATTGATAGAAATTTTAAAGCTGATCAGACAGAAATACAAAGTGAGCAAGGACAATAACTCTAAGACAATACAAGCGAATTATTGAAATGAAATTGAACCATGTGTCAGTCCTAAAATGACCTGGTACCCGGTTTCTCTCCCTCTTTTAATTGATAGAAATTTTAAAGCTGATCAGACAGAAATACAAAGTGAGCAAGGACAATAACTCTAAAAGTAATTGACAGATGTTGAAATCCAGTGGGGTTCTTCCATTCTCCAACCTGGAAACACATAAATTTCAAGCAGATCGTTCAATAACTTTTGTCACTAGAGAGTTCACAGAATTCTGAAATTTAACAAGTGACATAAAATGACTAGCTTATTGTGAGTAGAGACACTCCAATACCCTCCATTTAAGTAAAAATAAAGATTATTTTAATGATAATAAATTTATTAAACAATAAAATACACAACCTAGGTTTAAATTAACAGAAACGAGGATCATATCATATTTAAATGTGTAATCTACATAATATTACATACATATCCTTCTTCAATCCTCAGATTTAAATATTCACATTTATAAATCAGACAAAATGATGAAATAACTCTATAATAAACACCTTGGTTTAAAACTCTTGTGTATTACATGTATTATGTTATTTGATATAGTCTACAAGCATTGATTTAACTTCTAGATGTTTCAAGTCGGTCAATTTTTAGCAAAGATATTTTTTTTAATAATATGACAATTTCGGGATCATCTCAAATTGTTTTTAAAAAATTTTTTTCCATTTCACATTTTATGGTATGGTCAAATTTCACTGTCAGTCATGACTGGCAAATATGGCTGAAATGAGAGCCTAGGGTACTAGTATATCATCAAGAGTTGTACGCATAACATAAAGTGACTCATGCAATGCTAAGTCAGTGTTAATACAATCAACCAGGCACACACCCAGGGTACTAAGATAAAATTAGGGACCACACCAATGTGAAGAAATTCAGATTAAAGTTGATTTCTCATTGGAGAAATATTAGGGATATAATTTTTTCCTTACAGTGGTGTTTCATTTTATTCTTCATCAGATTCCAACAGTCAAGGGTTCTTTTACGTGCACAGTGCACACAGATCCAGAATTTATTTCCATCAGAATATTAGACATCAAACAATTTGTTTCACATTGTGAAATAATAGTTTTTGGATTGAAGAAAAAATCTGAAGTGGTTTACATGCAAAATTCTTGGGTTCAAAGGACCACAGACTATCAAAGCTACAAAAACTGATAAATATAACTTGCAGGCAATCTGCACAATTACGGACTGAATAAATTAAGAAGACATAGAATGAAAGACATGTACTATATACATATAGCAAATATACATTATGGTATATATAAAACAAAATATATATTTTATTTAGTAAAATTAAATTGGAAGCGTGATTGAAATACTTTAATCTATTGCCATCTACTATCAATCTTTACACTAACAACATTTACATAGACAAAATTTAATATTCGCTTTTCTCTAGGATAAGAATGGTGTCTCTGAGAAATTGGTTTCGGTTCAATTATATAAATGAATACCTACGGTCACTAAATTTAGGACACAATTTGCTGTAGATTTGTGAAATTGAAAGCTTAGCTAACCACAATCTATTAAAAACTTATCAAATCTGATAAAAAAATGTTCTTGTTACAATTTATAGAGATTGGGAAAAAACAAGTCCATGCTTAACCCCAAAATAAAAATATACCCACACTTTTAATCAAGGAAAAGCCATATTTGAAAGATTTTTAAAAAAAAGAATTACATAAAATTTTTGCCACTGGTGAATTTTTTAGTTTGGATTAGCAACATATTTTGTCCAAAGAATATGATAATTTTTAACATTCTACAAATTTATTATGTATATATAGGTGTTTTAAATATTTTTATTGTATTTCATGACTAAAGTCTTTCATATTTAATTTTATAGCATGTAAACTGACTGACAGGTAAATTCTCGAACTTGTTAATTTCACAGTCAATGAAGACTGGCAAATATGACTAAACAAGGTCCCTGATTTTATTTTAATCTACAAGTTAAATATTATTTCAATAATAAAAAGGAAATAAAGAAAAAGGAAAAGAAAAGGCTGAACTAATCCATGAAGAGAGCAGTAAAAAGCGACATAACATGATTTTAATATTTAAAACATTTCTCCTACTGATTTAAATTTAAAAGAACACAAAATACACATATACATATATTAAATTACAGCGTTGTGCATTTATCTTTCATTAAAATGGCCTAATTATACAGTTTCTATATACATAAGAGCCTAATAACACAATAAATGTACATACATGTGATTTATGTTACAAGTATTCTTCTATTATATACAAGTTTCCAAATTTTAAAAAAAATTCCTATTTTAAAAAATGATTGTAATTGAATAGCAATGTTGGATATACATATCAAATACAATACCCCTACCAACATAATCTGGATAGATATTTAAAAAAACAAGTCTAAAACTAATGGATAAATTATGCATATATTTTTCCTAAATAGATAACAGGAATTTTATAAGAATATTAACAGCAGTTTGTCACTAGCGATGTCTCCTGTGAGGTTTGAAAATTAAAACTGATGCTTACAGGCTACACACAACATTGCATGCCAATGTAGATATCTCATTCTCTTTTATACATGTACAAACTAAACATAAACTTACAGCCATGTCATCTTAATGTAGCCTATGTGTACATTAAGAATATAGGTCCCACATGCACATACATACAGGGTAACTTGATGTTTAATAGTTTGTAATAACTAATACCATATTAGAGATACATAATGTAAGATTTAGATATATAGCTCACCATTCATGCTATAAAAGTTCCAAAATAGATAATGTGAAATGAATATATTAACAATTTCATTTAAATTACTTTATTCTGAGCCAAGTTATCACAGTTTGTAGTTGTGTGCATCTTTTGTTTATCATTGTAACCATGGTACTGGTATTTGTATTTTCGAGTCTTGCCCTCGCTTTTTCATTTTTAAAATAAACCATTAAATGGCCGAATTGTTCTAATCTTAAATCTAGTTAAATTATTGAGTATCTGATAGCATTGAGAGTTGAGTGTGGTCTTGTCATGTTAATAAATGTCTTATTAATATTTTATATAAGATTTAGGGCCTAAAGAAAGAACTGCAAAAGGTAAATTTAGCTCTGAAATAATGTATCTTTAAAATCATCAGGAGGTGTGTCTCTGTTTACTGGCTATGTACCAAGGTATTCACCAGAGAGGAGAACTAACAGTGGCGTTTCAAGCCACTTATCATCCATCTAATTCAAACAGTCATAACAATAAACAAAGGGTGGACGATGATTTGTGCGTACAAACAGAACTTGCAAAATTGTCCTTGTCGTCTTCATGGCATTTGGGAATAGGGAGTAAAAAATCCTTTCAGCAAAAAATCGTGTGAAACGAGGTACCAAAGCAAACAGCAACATCAGAAACAGGTCTGGTCAGTCGAAACTGTATTACAGATAATGTATGACAGAATAAAATAATGAAGATGAACTTTTTTAACAGTGAAATAATCAATTCATAATGGTAACTTCAGAAAGAATAAACTTTAATTATCATTGGTTGCATATTTTATAATAAGGCAACCAGTCCAAGATCTAGATACAAATTTTATAAATTAACATCTAGAGAGACCACATGTAAGCCTATAAAACAAATAAAATTGTGCCACCTTCAGATATAAAAATATGTAGTATATTATTTACCTAATAAGATCACATAAAATAAATATTATGATTCTCAGATTTTTTATTGTATCCTGCTAAATAATTTTAGAAGTGGCTAGTAGACTCAACTATCAAGTACACACTATACTCAAGGGAAATGGAAGGAACATTATTTACGTTAGACCTAGAACATCTGCGCTTTCGTAAGTGTGTTCTGCGTAGCTTACAGTAAAGCTAAGACACATATAATAGTATTAGGAGTCAATTCCTGTAAATACCATAACAAGAAAAATGTGATATTTGTGAGAAATCATAATTGCCAAATGACTCCTTGGCAATATATGTAACTCCCATTGACATCAGATATTTTTAAAGGATTGACTGAGAAGCAAAATATCTTTATTTATATGACCTAATATACCCATGCTGATAACTTTAACTCATTTCATTCAGATTTATATGAAAACCCATAAATTAACATGAATATTACTAAAGTGCTAAATACTAAACATACTGAAAGTTGAATAAAAAAAACATAGCTTTAACAAAAAAAATTGTTTAATATTGTTACGAGTCACATTTAAATAAATCATATATATTTCTAAGTTATAAATACAGTGTAAATTTTTCTGATATAAACTTGAGAATTTGTAACTAAGGGCAAGTTGCTTTAGTATAACTAAATGCATTTGAATATAATATTGAGTATTACTTAAATAATGAAATAAAGTTCACTACGATAACAAAACAGGTTTATCACGTTTCAAGGTGTTCTACAGTTAATATCAATAGACTTATGCTTTGGGGTACCATTAGTTTTAAGATATCCCTACAGTTAATATCAACAGTCTCAAGTTTAGGATATCTGTATAGTTAAGATCAATAGACTTAGGTTTAGGATATCCCTATAATCAAGATCAACAGACTTGCTAAGTGTTAGTTTCTAGCATCCTTGGCATCCCCAGTGGTCTCATTCCATTCTACTCAACCTACCCTTGGGTTCATCAATAGGGGAGACACGTATTGTAATTATCTGCCCTTAATGACCTTGCTATTTTCATCAACCAATCTAAAAAATTGTTAAATACAAAGGAAGTTGGCAAAGAGAGGAAACTCATCATACAAGCCGTCATACTGCTGAGACTGGTTTGTAAACTGTTTTTTGATTAGTTCATAGAATAAAGCTACTATCAAGAGCAGATAATTTGAATACATGAATACCCCATGAACCCAGGGTATTGTTAAGTAGAATGGAACAAGGCAACTGGGTACACCGAGGATAAGTTTAGATACCCCTACAGTTAAGATCAACAGGCTTAGTTTTGAGATATCCCTATAGTCCGTCCATACTGATAGGTAATATGATCCAAACAACAACCCTGTTTCTTCAACTGTTGAAACAGATTTCACCCAATCACTGAACAATATCAAATTTATGTAACCCAATTTGTTCACAAGGCTCCTATTTCATAAAGCACATGTAAGCCTATCTACACGCAAATCAAACACTTTGCTATGCAACAATATTGAGAGCATATATACAAAACTTTCATAAGCTTCATGCAAGGATCCTCTTAATATTTTTTTTGAATCATGCATAAATTCATTTTTTATATAAACTATAAAATTATGCAGGAACAGAATTCACGTACAATTATGTCGAGATCAATTGGAAAATTTTTACAAATCATTAAAGTCTCTGTTCGTCATTTGAGGGATTGTTAATCTCTCGCAAACCAAAAATGGAGTTTTCTTAATCAAATGTTCAAATAACTTGGATTTTAATGTGGGTAAAGCAATGAAAACTTAGATATTGTCAAATACAAATACAAAATGATGATCAGCAACTTTAACAACAAATCATTAAAATAGTTAATTTTAGTAACTTAAACTGCTCAAGTATAAATTTCTGATATAAGTAAATGGGGGTATGAGGGACAGTGGTGGCAGAGCCCCTTGTTATCACTGCCTACAGGGATTTCTTTTCAAAATTTTGACTTAATTTTTTAAGCTCTGAATAGAAAAAATATTATTCCAATTAATTTTATTTATTACACATAAGAACTAAAAATTTAACTATATATATATATATCTATAAATATTGTGTTTGATATTGAAAATCTAATTTCATGCCCTTTAAATTGACTGTCCATTTCACTGCCAGTCAGACCAAAACTGGCAAATATGATTGAAACAAGAGCGCCGATTATATGATCTAAATATATAAAAATATGGTTCAGAAGCTTGTAATATATAAATTAAACTAAATAACTACTTGACTGAATACAACATCACTTTAGCTTAAAACTTTATAAAAACAGTCAATTTAAAAATTAGGATTAAAAACCATTGAGTGTGTTACTAATACAAAACACATTGAGTTGAAAAAATAATTTTTAATTCCTTATAGTTAAAATCTTGTACATGTAAGTTATAGATATTAGTCCAAATCATCAACAATCTTTCCAATTCTAATATTTACAATTTAGGATTAATGATCATTTTATTCTTAAGCACCATTTGAATTAAAAAATAAAAATATTTAGGTTAATTATTTCTGAAATAGTATACACATGCCTACATAAATATATACATACACTGAAATGTTAGCTGTTGCAATTTTCATCTAAATGTAAGACGGCATGCTCTTGCGCCAGTGCTGCCAACTCTTTCAGGAATTCCTCCAAAACAATGGCACAGTAAACAGCATTCCAGGTCTTGATGGAACCTTCAGGACTGTCTGGGGATTCCGCATGTTTACTATTGATGTACCTGTAACCTACACCACTTTTAAGAGGTACTCGTTGAAGTTGTGTACCTTTGCCACCTGAACCAGATGATAAACTTTCTGGACGACCAGACTTGGGTGAAGATTTTCGGAAAAGTAAATCTGTCAAAGTCATCCTTCGTTTCTCTACCAAAATAAAAAGAAAGAAAATAAAAATACATTTTTATTTTATCAAAAATCTGTTAGGACAGTCAGTGAATCTTACATCAAATTACATCTACTCAGTGATATTTTATAGTTCAAGTCTGTTCAGTATTCACAAACTTTGATGAATTGAGGCAGGTTATCTACCTTTGATATTTTGAATAAAAGGTCATCAATAACAGAATTAAGCAGTGAAAAGGTAGATATTGTTTGAAGTCTTTGTGCAATGATGCTGTTTGTTAAAATAATAAGTAGAATATACCTTTAATAAATGTATCTGGTATAGATGTTGTTTCTATTAGTTTACTACTGGTAGGACTGGGTGTTGAAGGTGTGGGATTAGAGAACGAACGATCACTTTTATTGATTAACAAAGCATCTTCACGATTATATAAATTCTTTCTAGCTTTAACTAACAGCTGACTAAAATTACCAACAGCATACGAGTAAGTATCTACTTTATGTCGCACTGATGAAAGAACCTGAAAAAATACAAACATAAATTTTTATCTTATATCCATTAGGGATTACTAGTATGTGAAATGAAATGGGTTTAACATACCACTATTCTACTCCAAATGAATACAGACATACATGTACGTCACATGAGGAAAATATTGCCTGGACAATGGGTCTACACCGGTTCTTTCACGTGTTTGGAATTATGTGCACCAGATCCTGATAAATTTTCAGTCAACACCTGGATCAAACACAAGACCTTCAGGTTAACAAAACCAGCATGTTACTCACTGATCCACCACGACTCCTACTATATGGATTGCTTCTTTTTTATCTCAACAGTTTCTCTGAGATCTTGTTTTGCCAGCAGCCATTCTGTCAGCAAGGACTTAATTCGTCGTCATCTTGGAATTATCAATTCTTGAAATTGATACATCAGAAGACTTCTTGTTAAATTTCCGTTTAGTTCTTATTATAAACTATTTTATATATTTCAGTTCATGACTGTCGGGAGATTTATTGTATGTGGTATACTGAGTGTGTGTCCTCCACTGGCTCTTACGCACGCTGTGCAGTACAATTAACCATCTTTGTCGTACTTTGGTTTTGACCCCTCTGACTTTGTACCGTTGATTACAGATTAAACATCCATATGTGTACAAATGTGTTGTTATTGATGTGTCCCCATTGGAATATTGTTCACAATGAGATTGAGAAGCAAAATAAATAAGATATATTTACAGGATCATTTTGTTATACGAAAAACTAATGATGCGTTTTCTATGGCGCCCGGTATATGCTCTGTGCCCTTACAGCTCGAGTTCCGTAGCATTAATTGGTCAAAAACAGCAACACATTCTTCTATTATCATTTTTACGAGGTATTATCTAATTATATTCTTCAAATATCATGTAATTCAAAGAGAATCAGATAATGTTGAAGAGACACCAAAAGAGTTCTACTGACAGAAGTCTGGAAGGATTCTATGTGTAGACTAACACTTTACATCTATTTCTAAACTTACTCATATAATATATAACAAGGACTTTACATTTCAATCAAGGCACAACGAGAGAGATAACAATGGGGTTTAACTTTTCCTCAAAACTATTTTGATCATTTCGAAATTGACAATTATTGTTACTTCAATAATTTGCTTGCACATGGTTGTCTTCAGCAGTATGATAAAACGGAAAAAGCCATATGGCAACCATGGGATTGAAACCATTAAACTTGACATACCTCACAATCTAAAGCACACAGGACCACCCAAGCCCACGTTTTGAATATTCAGTCAAGTTGAAAGAAATAATGACTATTTTCTAAGAATACATGTAAATAAATAAATAAATAAAATGAATAAAAAAAGATAATCTAATGGTCTTACTTGTACTAGTGATTTAACAGTAGGTTGGAAGACAAGGTTATGATTAAGTAAAAAAGAGCGTAATAGTGGTTGAGGATAAGCTGCTAGTTGTGATAATATTCCTGTTAATAGTAGGTTTGTATACAGTGTATTCTGCATCATTCCTTCTAATTTAGAAAACAATGCAGATAGAAAGGGACCTAGAAATAAAACATAAATAGTTTTAACAATTAGAAAACAAAGAAATCAAATCTACTGTATGAGCTGTCATAAATAATAAACTGATTTTGTCCAGTATGGTTAATAAAAACTTAACTTTGTGTTTGAAATCTGATTAAATAAAATCTGTTGAACAATTAAATATCCCAACAGTTCTCTCTAGACTATCTATATATTGCTATAACTAGCAAAGGATCATTGACATTATTGTTATGCATGTGCTGATATACAAATAATACAATGATGCTTGGCGGTGTATACAACAATTATCTTTATTAATATATTGTCAACTTATTATAATTCTATTTCTCCTATCAGTGTCCGAAACAAACATTTTCCAAGCACAGGCCCACAGGACCTGTGCGACACATGATCACGTGGGTCCTTCAGGTAACACGCAGGCCCAACCAATAATAATTATTTATAGTTTCCATGTATAAAGCTATGGTTTAGTAACTTGCGAAAGAAAAAAAGAAGACACGAATTAGTGTGTCATTTCAATTTATAAATGGAACAAATCTATTCATGGCTACATTGGGTTTCCATATTAACCTACGTAAACTTCAAATAGTTACAAAAAAAACCCAAACAGTTAACTGCCCTAGATTGCTATCACAATAGCCCAGAATTGAGTCAAAAGAGGTCCGTAAGAAATGTTTTTAAAATCATCAGTCTCCATTACGTTTAATAAAAGGTAAGCGTTTTTTACCGTCCACCGGAGCCTGGTCTTATGACGTCATATGTGGATTGTGGGTTAGGATAAGGGCTGTGGCCTGCAGATTTCGTCACATTCTCGAGATGTAGACAGGGCTAGCCCTAACCCTAACCCTGGGCCAAGCCTAACCCTTATCCTAACCCACAATCCACATATGACTTCATAAGACCAGGCTCCGGTGGACGGAAAAAAAAGTTAACCTTAATAAAAGGCCGGCCCACAACTACACCGTTCGGCGTTCGGAAAATTTAATACATGTTTCGGCTTCATAAAATTCATGTCAGTAAGCCTAATATTCCTGAATAAATTACTGTCTTCGTTTTTTGGATGCATACAGCACAATAGTATTTTTTCATAACACAAGTTTTAATTTTTGTCTGTCACGTAACTTTCAAATATGCTTTTATTCATTCGTCCATGATAGACACACGGCACAGTGGTCCCATGGCAACCATAATTGAAATTGCTTTAAAATAAAATTCCATACGACTCCAGATGCCTTTCTAAAATAATAACGACAAAAATTCAACATGGTTAAAATTAAGCCTCTGTCAGCATGTGTATATAAAAAATCATAACGGTAGATGCAACTTAAAATTCAACGTAGCATCGCCGGCTTATTGACCTAGAAATTCCAATCAATGTCACACGTGTCATCGGCGGATTTGGCAATGGCGGAAAAAATATAATATATATTATTATTAATGATTGTTTCTCAGTGTATTTGGTGTTCTATCAGAGGATTATATTCAACTAAGATTTAAATGTCACTAACAACTGGTCAGCGAAACCATTAAACGTATAGTTATCAGTTTAATATCTACCGGTACCTGGAATTCAAATGGAGCGTCGAAGGAAGCGCGATTCCCGAACGAGATGCACAAATAAGAGGCTGGTTACGCGAGTCATTGTTTGGAAAAACATCAGCTTCCATCATGACAAGTAATAACTGTTAACTATCGCAGGCTCTGTCGTTGCGTTTCAATGACAGTTCTACCATATCCAGAATTGTCGAATGAGGACACTAACTTTTTCGCGCTAAGAAGACGAAGGCCCGGAGGACCCGAGTGAAATAGGCAAGCAGGAGTCCTCCGATAAATCAGTCGGCCTCGGGCCTACGGACCTACTTTTGTGTCGAACACTGTCTCCTATTCATTAGAAATATCTTACCTTCAGATAATTTTTGTGGGTTAAGAGAGAGAGAGAGAAATAGGGTTTAACATCCATTTAACAAAAAACAGGTCATTTCAGGACTAACATGGCATGGCTGCACGCCAGGGTTTTCAGCAGTCAGGTGAAAAATAAGGACATGGAGAAATCCCAGAAACCTGAGCAGGACTCCTTGTCACAAACAAGCTTGGGGTCAAAACAAAACCATGTGACTCAGTGTTAGACCTTATGATCTAAAGTCCATATGCTTGTCAGCTTGTTTTGTGGGTGGAAAAGATGATCTAATAAAACCAGATGGAATACAACTTAAAGTTAGTACTGATATTTACCTATATTTGGCGTACCACTAGAGTATCGTGATGTGGTTAACAAAGTTCCGCCTGGACTCTGTGCCAAACTAAATGACATGTCGTCATTACTTTTATTCATCTGTGACAAAGTGACGTCGGAAACTGGACTCAGATTGTGCTGTGTTGTATCTTGTAAAATTTTAGACGCTGTGGAAGTGGTGGGCTTATTATCACCAGATATCGTTATTTCAACGTAACTTGAAACATCCTTTAACCTAGTTCCAGTTGGCGTACTGGTATTGGCAGGATTAAAAGTAGATGTTGTGATTTTTTCATACGGGCGTTCATTTGATACAGGCAAACTTTGTCCAGAAACTGATGTGCTAGCTATCGAATCTTCAACTGGCTTTGATTTGGATATCTCTGATTCTTCACTTATGGCTAAACTTTCACCCAATTCAGCAGCTCCACGATTGGCAGACATTCCAAAAGACGAATACATAAAGTCAATAGTTTCCAGGGTTTGTTCCATAGAATCCTGATAATCAGAGTCATCGATTATATTTAAAAAATTCACAAAACAGTCATTACTTTTTAAACTACAGTACAATTCTGAAAGACTAGCATTTTTATTGGTGCCACTAATATTGCAATGTTCCGAGTTTAAAGTTAAGTCGCCATCTTGTAAACTATGTGAATCATTCTTGTTTATATCACATGACTTTCCCTGAGAGTACAAACTATCGCCGCTGTTGTATTTAAAACTATCTAACTTTGGCAACATGTTGTCAATTTCTTGGGCGAAAAGTTTAACTTGTGGGTAGGGCTTTTTTCCCCCATTAGTTGCTGTTGAATTGAGAGTTTCATTGGAAGCGTCTGCTACTGAATGACTGTTGTTAGTGAATTTTGAATGATTAGAAACGATGCTATCTTTGATTTGATTGGTTGAGTCTAACAAACTATCAGGGGTGGGATTTTCTCCATTATATGGCGCGGACCAACAACGACAATCTTGTGCATTCTTGACCAACTTTCCTCTAGCGTCTATTAGGTAGTCCATGTAACTGGTTTCTTGACTTTTTAACTCTTCTGATATAGAACGGACATCAGTCTTGTGATTTGTTGAATTGCCGTTTCTGAAAAACAGAATGTAAAAGAAATCAAATATTTTTCAGAGATAACAATGCTAGGCAATGTGGCTAATTTTTGAAATAACAATATTTCTGAGAAAATGTCTCTGCCAATATAAGGATCGAATCGAAACCTGAACGTCCTGGTTAGTGAGCCATCCCCTTACTCACTGAACCACCATGATCATTTTGCAAGGAAAATACAATATGCTGATCTGATTAGCTTAATACTATTATAAATACGCCACCAGTAAAGCTGATGTACCCACCTCAATCCCATAGTAAGTGAAAGCAGACAAATATAATAGGCTCTGACATATTGGTTTTCCTGTAGGGAGTACCACCACAGTGGATTGATAAGAGTATGTCCTTGATAAGGAACACCATGCACAGAAATATCTACATGATCAGCAGTGATCTTACAAGGGCAACAATTAACAAAACGAGCTTTGAAAGAGGGGAGGGACACCCAGGTGTCTGCACTAACAAGTATTTCATATCGGCATATTGAGTGAAAATAATCAATATTCTAAGTAGGTCTACATCTAAATTGCTACAAGTGAGGATCAGACTATATGATAATGAAGTTTAATGAACTACATTTTTGTGACTCCAATTAACCATAATAATTACTAAATAAGTATTAAACTGTTAGCCTACACCATGCAATTATACTGTTTGTGCATGAATACATAAAATAATAGCAAAAATGAACAACAAGCCAACAGTAAAAGGCAACCATAATGACTTACACTACAGGTGTGGCAGCAACACTGAAACTACGGCGAACTTTACCATCTCGCTTAAACATGCTTGTAAAACTTTTACGAGACTTGACAACATTAACAGGTGGTGGTGTGGTAAGTGGATGAGAATTGCCTCCCTTTACCACGTGTGATGGTGGATGAGAGTTATGTCCCTTACCCAATCTACAGACAGACAGAACACAAAGTGCAACATAAAGATTAGTTAACAAATTAAAAATGAAATTAGAGATACAGTTAACAGATGATGATGTCATAGATTACACCCAAAAATTTAAAATCGATTTTCTTTTAAGGAGGCATTAGAGGGTTGAATGCCTTCTCTGGTTAGCCAAAAATAATTTCCAAATAACTCTACAGCGGCAATGTGCATTTTGAAATTTGATTTTAAACACAGAAAGCAAATCTACCAAGTCTTATATTAAATTAGTAGTTTTCAAAATTGTAACCGATGTTCATGGATTTTCTTAGTGTAAATGATAAATGCCTTCTTAAAATCTCATTATCAAAATTAGAACAATTTTTCACTTAATTTTTTGACTCAGTATTTCCCCTGCAATACAATTGCCTGTCTTTTTCTTTTTTTTAGAAACAATAATATCAGATGTTAAATGATGATATAACATGATATGATATGAACAAAATCAGTATTAAAGCATAATTCAAATTATTGCTACTCATTATTGTACATGCGTTAGAGTGGGGTAAAAAAAAAAAAGTCTAACATATAGAAAAAACATGCATGAATTGACAGACAATTTGTAATTTGGGGGGCGGCGGGAGGAGAGAGTGTTCACCCCCTATGATGTATGACATAAAGTCAACAATACAGAGATGACACAGTTAAAAGAGATACTGTACATAAACGTAGATACTGTACAATAGCAGTGATAGAAACTGACGGCGACAATAGTCTACGCAATTCAATAATAATGCTATACATGCAGACCAATAAACTCAGGTATTTTTAAAGTTCAAGACAACAATTAACATAATAATATTTTCATAAAGATAACTTGATAGAATTTTTCAGAGAAAATTTCCGATGACAACAGTAGTAATGATTTCTAAATTTAAATCGTATAAATACCGGAGTTTAAAGGTTATGATCAGGGTTTTCACTTCAAAACTTTGCCATCCAATTTAATTGTGAAGTATTTTGATTTTTTTTCTTAAGAATGTAACAATTACTAGCATTACATCAAATTTTTAAATATTTTTTAAGTGTTTTTACACATACATTGTATAATAAATTTAACCATACATTATGGAAGAGCAAAAACTGACTTTTGTCGGTCTTCATTTGAGCCTCAGATGTCATAGAAATTATAAATTAGATCTGTATTTAAACAACAAGCCCAAAATGAACTCTGTAGACCCACGGATGGCTTGGATTGGGCTCGGATTAAAACAGGATTTCGTCGACTGATTTAATCACTATGGCGTCGTGGGTGGGGTTTCTCCGTGACGTTGACGTCATCATACTTCCGGAAATTATTCATAAAAGACAGTGATGACCAAGGCTTTAAACAAGCTTCACTAGATACCGTTTAAACATTACTTGATCGAGACTATGTAGGTGGAGTTAACGCCTGTCAATCAACAATCGGCCATAGTGGAAAAAGGGTGTCGATGAAATTAACTACCATTTCTAGTAAAAAATTATAGTGGTAACAACTTTGTTCAAGATAAAGTAATTTGACTGAAATTTTCAATATATTCTTGTTTCAACATCTATTTTTGAACTTTTATAGCAAGAATGGCTAACTCCTTGTCAAAATCTCCCATAATGTATCTTTAACTGTATTTATTGTTTTTAAAGTTTAATTCAGTTTAATCTATTTAATTGACTGACAAAAGTTCTTTTCATCTGGCCCCGAGTTTACAAAGCATTCTCAGACTTAAGTTAAGAAATTACTCAAATTTGTTTGCTGATTTTAACAAAAACATAGCGCTTAGATAAAACTTGTGTTGTTTTAATCAAATAATCAATAAGAAACTATGTGCAAATTTTTGTGTTTCTGGATCAAAGACATGTTTCATAAACAGTGATTGTAAGTTGAGTAAATTCTTAACTTAAGTTTGAGAATGTTTTGGGAACTCGGGGCCTGGTAAATTTAACTTCCAAGACTGCTGAGTGAATTAAGAAACCTGGATACGGCTATGATTAAAGATATTTTGATTATAATGTAGTGTGATATAATATCATAAACATTTATACAGAGAAAAACTGATGCACTACCTTGCATCTATCAGTGATTGGCTGGAGGCCAATGATGTTTGATGGGATATATCTGTGTCCGGCATGCAACACGATGGTTTGAGAGATAGAAAACGTTCAGCACTTTTACTGTACATGTCCAAATCTTTTACAGCTCGTCTTTGACTCACCATGACATGCGTACATGGAATTAGAAACCTGTAAAAATCAAATTAATACAAATATACTTTAGGCCATGAGACAATCAGACATCAAGATACAATGGTTTTATGGTTATTTCCTGTGCATTCTCAAATGTCATGCAGGTGGAATATTTAATTTACATATTAAAACATTGTGACACAAGCTTTATATTGTAGTCATGTAAAACATAGGTTATCTCCCTGTCTAATTTAAAATTCATCCAAATTGTTTACATTTCAAAAGTCAAATATAAGTATTACTTTAATATGAAGAATGTTGTTAATGCATCTGATCGGAAAAGAAATCAATATTGGAGAATGGGTTGGTATAAAGTTTATATTATACTATAGTATGATATTATACTATAAACAGATAGTAGAATTTATATGGCTATATTTGTCTAGGGCACATTTATATTACTACATGTATATATTTGTCTA
Organism: Patella caerulea; assembly: GCA_036850965.1. NCBI lineage: Eukaryota > Metazoa > Mollusca > Gastropoda > Patellidae > Patella > Patella caerulea. The sequence goes on from JAZGQO010000011.1 coordinate 25,641,418, forward strand.
GGACATATGGTAAGATTTATATGACTATATATGTCCAGGACACATAAAGATGGGCATGTGAAATCAACAGAAACTATAAATGGCCATGCCAGGTTAGAATGATTGATTTTGATCATTTTTGTACCAGCTGATTTTAATCAAATTAGATTTAATTACATAGTTTGGCAAACCCCCAAGAGCTTGTACTGAGTTCTGCTGTTTCCATCTGTCCAATGATGTACATGTAACGAAAGGGTAGTCAATATATACATGAACCAAGTACTAAAGAATTAAATAAGTTACTTACTTAAAAACTAACTGAAACATAACATCTTCACAATGAAGTTCAACTAATGTTTTAAATAAGGCTAGTGATACCAAGGACAGCTGAAAATACATCAAAAATATATAGATAAAGAAACCGGAATAATGAAGACAGGTAAAAACCATGTAGTGTGCTACCTGTATGATGTAAATTTGGTCCAGACAGTGCCATCTAAAGTCTACTCTTCACTGCATTCCAAATATCAAAGGTTCTTTTATGTACATGCCGACATCTACACACGACTTTTAGCTATTATTATCTCTCACAATTTCTGGGACAGACATAGAATTTAACGTGTGAGTCCTATCACTACCAATGCAGGCATAACTTACCCTTGAACTGGAATTGATTCTGGTTATAAGGGATTCTAATATAACAATTTCATCATATTTATCAGTTAAAATAAAAACTAGAAATACACGAATTAATGCTGGCTCCGTCAGACGGCGTAAAAATAAATCTAAATATGCTGTAGCAGTTGTAACTTCATCTCGAGAATTCTGAAAAGATATTAAAATAAAATATAAATAAAAGAAAACAGGGTTTAATGTCCTATTTTTCTGCACCAACCGGAATAACGCAGAAAAATTAAAATTAATGTTCAAAAATAGCTAGCAATATATGTAATAGTATAGTATATTTTTTATGTTATATTTGTTATATTTTTGGTCAAATTTTAAATTCTTCCATGTTTAATCATAAATTACAAACCCTGTCAATCTATGATCATATTTAAAATCACTTAAATTTACATGTTAACTATCAAACAGTGTCTTGTTTTGATATGTAACCTACAAACCTTTATAAGAAATCAACTATTGTGTAATAATTTACTGATAAAATTATTAACATATATATGTAAATAATACAGATTAGGTAACAGGAAAAATCCACACGGGTATCTAATTTCTTTAATAGAAAATCACTAAAATTTCAGATATCAATTTTCTTAACATATCTTTTCTCAAATTCAATCGGTCAAGTGCTTCAATCTCAAGACTGAAATATACAGTGTCAGTTTTTAGTTGATTAAAGCTATATACCAGTAAGAAAATTCAACACCTGATTGATGCCCAAAAGCAATTGTGTAACTTTTATCGGACATTTTAACCTGTTTCTAATTAAACAAAATAGTTTAATTCAGATAACGCTCCATGCAGCAGCTTAGAAATATATTTGTTCCGTTCAATAAATAACATGGACCATGCCAATCAGTCCTGGATCATTCCAAACTATTTTGGATTTGTCCTGGGGTGTATCCCATTGTCGGTTTTAAATTATTTCACTGCTACATAAAATGACCTTGATGATTTATGCAAGTCGAAACATTGATAGAGTTTATCTGATATATCATTTTGAATAATGATTGACAACCTATTAAATCAGGCACATCAATGGGAATATATAAGTTATATAACCTTTTCGATTAATGTAGTGAACAATGTTTAGACCTTCAGGCCTTATTCACAAATATTTTTTTCTCTCTCAAAATTGATTGTAAGTAAAAATTCAAAATTTTGAATATAACTCTCTATGACAATGAATGGTAAGTAAGATATAGAGATTTGATTTATGTTTTTGTGAATAAAGCCTCAAGGGTTTTATATCTAACACATCACAGCTACGTGTAGATGAGAAGAAATAGTCAAGAAACCACAAACACCATATATTAACAATTACATAAGAGCTAAAGATGTAGTATAAGATATATCATAACAGAGGCGGAGTATCAGCGTGGACCCTGACTGAACAGAATTAGGCCAAAATTAAGCAATCCACCCGGTCTTGACATTATGCGAACTAGTTCACTTTGTGTTTTAGGATGTTACAAACAATTGTCAGTATTGTATCTTTTCATAATCCACCTCTGTTTATTATAAGATATTATACAGCTTTTAAAATTGTTCAGTAAAGCTGTGAAAGGAAAGACAAAAGCATTTTTAGACGGACATAACTTATACTTATATATTAATCATAATGTCTTGAAATTAATGTCAATCAAAATCAAATTATACATGTTCTGTGAATATTTTAAACCAAATCCATTTATTTTTTTAATTTGAATAAGATGTGTCGAAATCTTCTTGTTCTACATGCTTCTAATATGCATGGATGTGTGGATTTAAGAGAATGTATTCAAGTTGAAGAAGCAACGAAAAACAAAGGACAGTAGGTTTTCACGACAAAACAATTCTAAAATCTTGACAATTCGTACAAAAAATTCATTAATTAACAGCAAGCAAGAATATTTCCATCAATTTCTTAATGCCATGGCTTATTTGATCTCTACATGTAACAGAGATGTTAACTGTAAATGTATTACAGCCTATCTGATTTGGTTAACAATATCAATCTGACTTAAATCAGATGTCGATTTCATTTTATTTGATTTCTGATGTTGAACTACATTGACATCTGAGATATTTCCATTACTACCAACCAATCAAATTATCTGTACTGCTGGGGGTTGTGGAAAATGAAAGCCAAAGCAGACTAAAAATGGTTGCAACATGTAAACAAATTGAACATAGCATACTCCTTTTTTGTTAGATACACCCTCTGGCACAACACACAGTTGATAGGAAGCTAGTTTGATTATGATGCAGTGTAAAAGTCAGGGGAGAGACACTTGTAATCTAATTTCAAAAAATGTGTAGTCGATATGAATAAACTCCGGAAAGATTTCAGAGATATTTTTATTTGAGAGAACATTAGGGACATTCAAGATTTTTAAAGAAGCTAGAAAGACGAATAGATAATCATAGCAAAACAATTAAACATGTTGACTTTTTATTCATCAGATCAGAGATTATAATAATTGTTTTGTAAATATCTAACCATATGATATCACCATGCTCCCTTTTACATTTCTGTACTGCACCAAAGCACCAACAGAATTAATTAAGATGGGCATAATATACCATGCAGTGTGCTATGAGAGAAATATTGCATTTCCATTCACTTTTCATCAAAATTCATCTGTCAAAGGTTCTCTTATGTGTACTCTAATGAGAGAGAGAGAGAGAGAGAGATATGGCTAAATGGGGTTTAAAGTCCACTAGACTCAAACTAGGTCATTTCGGTACTAATAGTAATGTATGGTTTTTAATTTTATTTCAATAATTCGTTTGCGCTTTGGAGTCTTTACCAGTGGGAAGAAACCAGAGGACCCGGAGAAAACCCACGAGGTTGGACAGGCGACCCTACTCCTTGTCACTTATAACCAGGGATTCGACATCACACACTACTTAAAATCTGCTGTGTTCTATTTCATTATTAGAAATGGACACATTAATAACTGGTGACCACAGTGTCCAAAAGTAAAAGGATTAAACAGGGGAGAAAGTGACATGCATCTAGTACAGAGCAAGGTGAAAGCAAATTTAGCTCAAAACTTTGAACAAATAAAACATGTGGTTTTATATCATATATAGCCTACATATTGAAAGCGGACAATCATTACCGTCTATGACTATCTCTACAACAATCAAATTAAAACAACAAACAGAAAAGAATTTTAAAATTGGATAATAAAAAAATTCCTTCTCCTAGACAAGTACTGACCGCAAACATGGTTGTATCAAGAAGGGGTATTGGTAAACCAGTGATGTCCTGATGGTGGATAAAGGGAAATAGTATCAATTATTAAATGAGACTCGGACAAATGAATATAATCCAAAGCATGCCGAAAAGTATAATTAATGTTCATTAGAGAAGCATTATGCTTTTTTTTAAAAGTATACTTAAATCTAATAAACATTTTACATACTTTTCAGACAAAAATCTTTGTGTTTTTCGTGCAGTACCGGGTAAATAGAATAACAAGTAGACATAACATAATACAGGGACCGCAATTCACATAAATTTAAGCTAAAATATTTCATGGAGGCTGACACTTCTTTGGTTAAGAATTAAATTCCTAGTACAAATTTCAGATCTTGCTAAATGAAAGGACAGAAGCATTAAAATATTTTAGTTTAAGTTTTAGGAATATGCCCCCAGTTTCTTGATTACACTTAACCCTTTGAACACTGACTTTACATGGGGTGTTGCATGTCCCTCCCTGGATATACAGGACATCATATTAATTATGACGTCAACGTAATTGGAGCTTGAACACGCCCCAAGCCGTAAAACCGACATTTCGGGTATATGCGATACAACGTCAAGCCGGTTTTGCGGCATTTCGGGTTCAAAGGGTTAAGAACAATGATAAAGAGCATTTTAATAGACTTACATGTACATGTACATGTTCTTGATTTCACACAAGAACAATGATAATTATAGTGAAATCAACACCATTTTAATATATCGACATGTTATATCTAATAGGAGTAAGATAGGGTTATGGTATTATGATGGATGTGCTGTAATATAAATATATAGGGGTGGGCCATTATGATTATATGTTTTTATTATGTACTTGCCATATTCACGTAATCCTGTATTAATAAAGTGTATTAATCAAAAACTTGTATCTTACAATAACATTTTTCAAATTTCATTCGATACATCTGTAATAAGAACCCATATTTCTTGAAGCAAGGCAAAGGAATTGTATATAAAATGTCAAAATATTGACATAGAAAATGTGTCCTAGAAAATATGGGATACTGAGTTATGGGAAAGTCTTGGTTTAGTAAATTTAAAATGTCTTAAAGGATGTCGTCCATCTATTTTTATATTCTCTCCAAAAGACAAAATAATCCTGAAAACTACTTGAATCAACTTTTATTAAAAGGGTCATTCCGTGTCAAATCACTGCAAAAAATTAAAAATTTAACACCACCTGCTTGGATTATCACGAAATGTTATGTACATGTTTATGTGGGGTGGCAAAGCCGATTTTCCAAATTTTAACAAAATCGGATGAACGGTTTAGTTGCTATGGGCGACCAAAATTTGCGAAAATGGGTTGAAATGAGCGACCCTTCTAATCTTTGAAGTCCCATTATGGGCCAATCACAATAAAATTGGTACCAATAAACAAGGAATTGTCTGGAGATTCCAAAAACCCTACATGTACGGTAAGTTTTCATTCTATATGAGGTATGAGTTCTTATTAGTTTCCATTCTATATGAGTTCTTATTTTAAAACTATCAATACCGGTAATAATGAATAAAAGTAAGATGAAATATCATCAATCATGTTATTTCATGTATTAAGATTGTCTCTGGATGTCTTTATTATGTACCGAATCTTATGCAAGTCCAGATCAATAATTCAATAATAAACTTGACATCTTGCAATATGAAATAATCGATTAACTACATACTGCAATATAATGACAAGCCATGAGGGCTAACTCAAACATCTTTGTCTAGTTCACATATTCCAGAAAATAAAAATTAAATTTAAAAGAATCAAAATCATTAAAGTATTTTGGTATTCTGTTTTCTGATATTTTGACCTACACACTATCAGTTAATGTTTTCAAAAAGAAAAAAAAATACATCTGAATTATAAAACAGTTACAGAGATTACAACAGGCTTTCTCATCGTAGGCAGTTACTCCAACCCATTGTATAGTATCTAACAAAATCTTACTTGTTTTGATTTGAGGATTTCTTCTGTGAGAGATACATGTAAACAAGTAGGAGTTTTTCAGATCAGAGTGCTATTTCTGGTCCAGAAATATTAACCGGCCTACGTAAATCTAATAAAGCTGAAGCCCCTAATTAAATTCAGTATCTATAGACTACAAGCTACAGACTACCAGTATATAAAGTTGCACTGGTCAGTAATATTAAATGATGTTAATATTAAAGTTGTATTACCTGATGAAGTGCTGGCCCAAGTACTGGTAATAAAAATCCATCATAAATATATTTAGTTAGTTGTTCTTTAACCATTGAATGGGCAATCTGTTGAAGGAAATAAAACACAAAATCAAATTGGGGTTTAATCTCTTACATTTCTGCACCGAAAGTGCTAATAATGAAGATGTAATATTGAATTGTAGGTTGTATATTTTTAAGACTAGGCCCTGTTTTCAAGGTTATGTCATATTTTCAAGAATCAATGAAAACAAGTAAGCTACCTGTACAACTGCATTACAGAACTCAAGTGAATTAAGAAACATTTGTAATTCTGGTATTTTATTACAATCTTCGTTGGTTAATATATACCAATGGTCGGACGGATTGGGTATCTTACGAGGCAGAGAAGAATACAACCCGCTCAAACCTGCTGCTAGCACCTGAAATATAATGCAAAATTATAAGCTATATTGACCAGTGTTCACTGACCAGCAGGGAAACTGACAAACTGGAGAACATACCTGTTCATCAGTTAACATACATGTACATGTACATGTAACATAAAATTATCATTTCAAAAAACCTAACCTTCAAAATGATGTTTAATGTCCAACAATGTACTTTTATTCAGACAATGGCTCTAAAGGTTAATCTTATTTCAACCACCATGGGCACTTTTACACATATACGCATGGGCGTCACACATGGGGGGGTCCGGGGGGGTCGGACCCCCCCAATTGTTTTACTCGGGGGGTCTGAATATACTTGGACCCCCCCAAAAATTTGGCAAAGTAAAGTGCCCGAAATCTCATAAAACACTAATTATAGGACTGAAATAGCAGTAAAAGGCGTTTGCGGCCATCAAATATTCCAAAATTTTCTTGGGGGTCCATACAAGGTCAGCTCCGCTTCTTCGCCCCGCGAAGAAAACTGGCCGCCTGTAAACCTGCTTTGGGTATTTCTAGTTTTGCTTCCCTTCACTTTTCTTTTAACTGAATACCACGAATTTGTACTGAGTTGACTATCGATTAAAACATTTTGTCTGGGGCCACTCTACTTTGTGAACGCAACTGCAACAGTGAGATTGGATGGAATTCAGAGTGGGATTTCGGTTACAGAACCATTGGATACTTTTGGACCTGCTCACACAGGCTAGAATAGCAGAAAACGCATTTGCGGTGGTTAAATTTTCAAAATTTTCTCCGGGAGGGTGAGGCTCCGATTGTTTGGTTGTTTGGAATTCTGGGCAGCCAGGTAGGCTATATTGGACCAAATTGATGTTGCTGTGGGTGGAAACGATTGATTGGAATTCGAGTCAGCAAGCCACCTTAATTAGGCTATATTAGACAACTTTGAAACTGCTTTGTTCATGGGCCAAAATAGCAGGAAAAATTGTTTGCAGCCGCTCAATATTCCAAACTCTTCTTAGGTGGGGGTAAGCCAGCTTCTTCGCCTCTCGGGGAAGACCGGTGCCGCTGTCTGTAAACATGATAAACGTTGTATTGGTGTGATATTTTAGTTTAACCCCGTAAATTATGCCAAACAATGTTTACAGAAGACTGAGACTTATATGGGTACACCCCCCCCCCCCCAATATATATTTCACGGCTACGCCCCTGTATATACGTGCATTATCGCTTCCAAACACCTTGGCGAAACAATACTGCTAAATCCCATGGAACTTTCTTGACCGACACTGGGAATGAACCTATTACCTCCTGGCTAGCGTGGCATTACCTTACTTACTGAGCCAACACAGCTCCAAATTTAACTTTAAGTACAACAAATAAAGTTTAACTTTTAGTTTATGTAATTATAACACTTTTGAAATTAATGTAAAAAATGGTTATACCGGTACTCTTTGGAAAAAATATATCATTAAACTGAAGAAAACATATTTTTAACTTTAGGACTTTAGGCCTATCTTAATTTCATGTTGGGAACTGTAATCAGTGTCTCATTCGGTTAAATTAATTAAAATACCTGTACCTGAATTTTCTGAAAAGGAGAGTTCTGGTAGACTATATGTACCAGTAACACAAATTAAAACTAAATGTATAAAATATAATGAAATATAATTACACTTACTGGACAGAAGTCAGAATTAGTTGCTATATACTGTCCTATGTGTGGATGTTTGGCCGACAAGGTCATGATTAGTAGTAAGGCATCTCTGGCATGTTGTCCAACAGGACCTTCTCGATGTACGTAAGGTATTAGAAGGGAGAAGATAAGGAACCTAGTAGGCCCATGATCAGTGTTCGTACAGAAAAAACTTTCTAAAATTAACAACTGTTGAGATATACAAACACACGCTTGATGTAAGACTAAAACTAACTGGTGCTCTATGTCGTAAGTTTCCGAGGACTGCAAATTTCCTTCTGTACACGATGACAACAACTTTAACAGCGGACGAATAACAGACTTATGTATCAGTAAAAGTTGTTTTGATTGGCTAATAAGCATTTCAAACATCCGTAACTGTTCATGCTTTAACTTGACAGCATATTCATTACTTTTAGCGCACCAAGAACAAAAAAGTTCTAAAATATCTTTTTCTAGAAAGAAATGCAAAATGGGTCCAGGCATTCCTTCGACTCCCTCCTCACGCACTAACAAGGTTATCATTTGTCCAAAATTATGGATGACAGTTTCCACCTCATCACTAGTAACGCCATCTTTTCCATGATTTTTACGGTTGATTATGACCGAGGCCTGTTGCCAATGGTTACGGAACACTTCCAAGCAGGTATCCGCATCTGTATCGCTTCTCTCTTTGGTTGGAGAGGGTTCTGCAGATCCGTTGCTCGCTCGATTGCGTTTAAACCAACTCATTCTCTTGATGTAATCTGACTCTTGTTTCTAGCACTTGTTGTTTTACATGATCTTAATCTGTTATGTCACCCAGACAAACGTATGGTTACAGTCCTGTAAGTACATAAACATCAAAGGTTATATGTTTATAATATTATAACACAGATTAAACAACAAACCAACTGTGAGGCTGACATCCACTACATGAACTTCAATCCTAAAATAAATAGATTAATTACATTTACATACGTACATGTACTTGCAACGTTACATTTTTTACAAAACATCAACCAATCTGCTTAAATTGAGCAGCAGATTATTGAACTTAGTCTGGGTACTAATATAATGAAGCTATATCCAGTTTCATCACTCTCATTCAATTAGAATCAAAGTTACCATACTCCATAGCATTGGCAAATCAAGCTCAGACAAATCATCCGCCTACATGTAACAAATAACTACATCAACTTTGACAATTCAAGGAGCAAAGTTTTTATGTTCAAATAGTGTGAGAGACTGAGAAACATTAATCATTTAAATTTAACAACAGAATCTCACTCAACTTTTCAAATTTTTTTTTTATAAGCAGTATTTTATTCAGATTTGTATCTGAATAGGGATTGCGGAACAGGCATAGCCTATATTAAACCCCTCAAATTGCTAAAAGTCATCAAAGAATCTTTCCAATATTATTACCAAGATACAAGTACATGGTGATCTATTAAGTTTACTGTGATTTCAATATGGCCTTCAGGTGAATCTAACAACACTATTAATCTGCAACCTTCTAGTTACTCAGTTGCAGCTACACTACTTAGTTTACATCCATTAACAAGATTAATTACTGTCCCACTGAATTACAACATGTATTCTATATAAAAACTGTGAGAATCAATCTATGGCATTAAAATTTGTAGAGAGGAAGAGTAATGTTTAAATCCACTCAACACACATCCACTCAACACATTTTGTGACTAACATAATATGTCTTTTTTTTCAATAATTGATTTGCATGTAGCTGTCTTTAGAAAGAAACTAGACAACCCAGAAAAATCAGAGAGCTGTGGTGGCTCAGTGAGTAAGGTGCTGGGATATTCAGTCATGGTTTCTTTTTGCAAGTGGTGCAGAACAGGGTGGACTTCAGGTTCGGCCAGTGGGACCTAGGATGGTTCAGTCAGTGGACATTTCAACCAATTTCACAATAACATGTAGGCCCCTATCTAGTCACATGTCGTGAAGGTAAAAGAACCCTTGAATTTGAAATCCAAGTCAAATTTTCAACATAGCACATTGCACGCCTGTCTTCGTTAGCCCAGTCGGAGCAGAAAAGTAGAAGTAGAAGGTTAAAACTCATTTCATTTTATTTTTTTATTTCCAGGGTTTTGGTTTATGTGCACAGCAATGTATACACAGACGCATACTAAGAAATGAATCTTCCAGTTGTTATAATGACTAGACATCTGATATCCCTGACAAGGGGGGAAAACCCGGCTAAAAAAAAAAAAAAATCCTGAAGAAATTTTCAGTAAAAGACAGAACCAATTTTGAATTTGCTGGCTCTCCAATTAGTTTTTATAAACAAGCTCAAAATATATTAGCAATATCTGCCGTCATATAATAATTAAATACATACACATCATGTGGATAACACCATGGACACTAATGAAATTATAACATCATACTGCTAGAAAAACATGTATGTTTGTTAAAATAAAACTGCTATAATTATTTTAGTAAAAGTATGTCTAATTAAATCACTGCTTGTTTACTTCATCTCATTTGACAAGTCACATGTACATGTAGGTTATATACAACCTTGGACAGATATTTATAGCAACCACATATAAGATAACTACATTTCATGGGAAACCAGTAAATGTATTAGTATAGAAATAAGGAAGAGAAAAATATAGCATAATTGAAAGACAAGGAAGTTAATACAATGTAACTTGTTTTAGGTACCACTAATGATGACAAGAACTATTGGGTCGATGGACATTTCAGCGTAGACCCTTTTGACATGTATGGCATTAAAATTGACAAAACAAAAGCTAATAATATCAATTATCAGGGGCTTTCCCAACTACATCCATCACATCAAAACCATCAGTTGCCTTTATGAAATTGGTACCCTATTCCCCAAATCTACGTCAATGTTACATGAGGCACCCAGATATCATGAAATGTTTCTGAGACTGCAATCAATATTGACTGAGCATTTGTTACCTGTAGTACTACTAGTAGTACTTATGCTATAATATGTACCTGTAAGTTAAGTACTTCAAGTCAAGCATGAGTAAGATTTTAAAGTGGTTACAAATTCATTCATTAATTACATACCTATAGTGTACCTTTCTTACTTTATATATCTATTAAATTACTACTTACTGGTAATTCTACCATAAGTATACTTTAGTAGGTAAAGCTGATATCCAACAGTAGCTTATTCAAGTAGACTTAAGGTAGATAAAGAGAACAATATATAGACCAGTAAAAATACTATCACTATAGTCTAGTCTTACTGAGGTCGTCACCTGTACTAAAAATAATCATTGTCCCCAGGTCAGGTGTGAAAAAGGGTAAATTACAAACAGAAATTTACATTATATATTATATATAACCACTTTTGTAGAGGCTTACTAAACTTATAATTTATACACAATTTACTACAAGTATGCCATTCCATAATCAACATTAATTACAGACTGTTACTTACATGTACATGGTTGCTTTAATTACCTACATAATGTATGTACATGTACTACATTATACAGTAGCTAAATATTCCAATAAATTTTCTTTTAACTTTGTTCATTTTTGTTAATATTAGTTGATTTTTGTAACTTATATTAGTAAATATTTCATAGGAATAGAAAGAGAAATGGTATTTAACTTCCACTGGATAAAAACTAGTTCATTTGGGGGCTAACATATGTTTCAATTTTAGTTCAATACCTGAGCTTGTGCATAGTGGGAGGAAACAGCAGACCAAGAGAAAACCAATGAGGTTGGACAGGCAATTCTACTCCTTGTCACGTACAAGTGGGAAATCGAAACCACACCACTTGACTCAACGACAGACTTTATATTTTAAAGTGCAGATGTTAAACCAATCCGACCCCAAAACCTCTATTTCATAGGAGACAAAAAATTGATTAAATCCCATTACTTTCAATTGAAACTGAATAATGAATACCCAAAAAATCAGTTTTAACAGCCTTGAAAAACAACAGGAATTATGAGTATCACATGCATGGCTTAAATCAAAACAAGTTTAGAAATATTTTGTGCAGAAAGTACAATGCAATTAGTGATGTAGAAAATACATCAAAGAATGTGTAGGTTTATAAAATTATTAAAGGGACTATCCCGATATGAATAAACACTCAAAAATAGAAGCATGAAAATTAAGCTCCAAAATACATGTATATAGGAATGGTGTATTTACCTTGTCTCAAAATTTCAACTCATATTGCGTTGTTTGGCTGTGAACGTCAAAACGGGTTATACAGACACTTAACCCTTTTAAGATTTCGGGTCAATTTGTTCGTTGGGTGCCCTGATGATCGATTCCTTGAGAGGTCTATAAAGTGAATGGCCCATGTGCTGTACTTGATACGGAAAGGTATATTTGAATTATTTCACCTACACATTATTTTTTTAAACAAAATGTTTGGTTTTATCCAGACACCGCATAATACGGCCTGGGACACAGGGGGATTTTAAGGGATTTTAACACAAAATTAAGCAGTTTTATTCTCAAAAAATTTTCGGGATTACATGTAGCCCTTTAAATGGAAGTTATTTTATAAGGTGTGTCTTTTCGAGTTGGTTCATGAATGAGTCAACTAAATAAACAATAAAATACCACAGTAAGACTCTAATCTTCAGGTTAAATACCTTATTTACTGTACTCAACGGTGCAGCTAAGTTTAGGGAAAAAATTTTTATTCCAGAAACTCAATAACCCAACTATTTTAATGAATCATAAATGTATACTGTCCCAAATTTTACTAGTTTCTCAACATTTCCTAAAATAGAACTATTATATATGGTCCTTTATAATAATTAAATTACATGTGCACATGTAAACTCACATCGTGAGTGCATGCATAATAACAACATGAAAGGCGTCTATATTTGTAGCATGTAGATTATTCAAGTAAAATGACTCACAGTATAGCCCACGAACTATAATAAAACCTTTGACTTGTTAAATTTAGTCTGACATGACATTTCAAGAATAATTTGCTGATAAAGAGAAACATTTGGCAGTGGTCTACTGGTCATAGGGGGTACAGTGCGCCCTAAAGTTTATGGGCAGCTAAACATTTAGGTAACGGGTTGGGTGCATTCACTACCGGTACACTGTAAGAACATTAAAGGTCAAAATCAAACAAGAATGAATAAGATTAATATTCTGATCTTAAGACCAAGAATCTTTTATTCATCATAAATATTTGTGACGACCATATTGTGAAAGTCAGTGTTCAGTGCCTTCGAGTAAACAGTAGTGCCTTATAATTATAGATGCAAAAATAGAAATTTTTTGGCACACAACCCATTCATCCCCCACCCCTATTTATCCAATAGTTCTGTACATGTATGTGTTCCACAGAAGAGATCAATAATGGGCATTGATGGAATTTGAGCACTATTTTTGGGTCAGATTGTGTTTGATTTTTATTGTAAATATTGATTATCTATAGTTCAATTGTGGACGATTTAATTAAATAACATGAGAGGAATGTGTAACAAATCTGCCAATAAACTCACTGTAGAGATGTATACTCATTTAAATGTCAATTTACATTTAAAACATGTATTTTACAGGGTTTTTAAGTAGTTTATTGCCTTTGTTCAAATTACATGTACATGTAGCTTGTTCTTGCTTTACCATTGACGACCAACTAGGCATAAAACAGTTACTTAATTGTCTAAAAGAAAGAAGAAGAAATTTCTATTGTTTTAAAATCATTTATGTAATTTTTTACATGTGTTAATACTTCCTCAACCAAAAGTATGGCAGGTCATGTGATGAGCATATTGTAAGACAAAGTGATAGGCTTACTGCATTTCATTTTATATCAAATGATCCGATTTTATATTTATCAGCATTCAATGCCTTTTACTCCAGAATACATTTCATCTTTACAATTTTGTACTGTCTGTGCTTTTAATTTTTTATACACTTTTTGTTCCATATCTTTAAAATGTGTATGTTTGTGTAAAGCAACATCTGAACAATTTTGTGAATAATGCACAATACAAGTGCCATAGATGATGGCAGGGTGGTATTTAGAAAATTTTGAGAGGTTCTGATTCCATTTTATTACGTCCTACCTGCTAGATTTGGTGTCCATAGGCCTAATGCCCATAGCCGATGGAGCACCTTGGTCACAGCATCGACCATAGTAGGCTATAGTGTATTTAAATTTGATTTGAAGCAGACTTGAATCATGTTTCTGTGTTTTCTTATAAAAGCAAATTTTGGCAATAAATAAAAAGTAAACATCTCTATCTGTGACTTTCATCAGCATAGAATTAGAATTCTGGCATAAAATAATTTTGACACCCATATGTTTTCTGGAACCATATTGCCAACCAGGATGTGTTAATGAGAAATAACATAGCCGATAAAATTTGGAAAGGAATGAAAGCTAATAAAAAAATTAAAATACGACTGTTTACAGTGTTTACAAGATGACAGGACTAATTATTTTCACTTGGCTACAGTCAAACCTATCTTAAATGTTACTGTACTGACGATAAAGTTAGTTTGCCAAGCAACAGACATATACCCATAACATCAAAGTCATCTGAGCAGGTAATAGAAGCATTTACAACACACTAAAAACAGATCCAAGGTAACAATGCATGAAGAATTTAACAGTATAATGATGAAATTTGATAGCTTTTATTTTTTCTTAGTGCCACTGGTACAGTACCACCAGCACTACACTAGCACCAGTAATCAGATTGTGAATTATAGGAAATCACTGAAAATTTATAGACTTTTTCAAGAACAGAAACACTGTGACAAAAATTCAAGTCAATGTTGAATGTTATATGAACATAACTTTAGCTTGTAGAGCAAATGATAAAAAAATAATCAAGCAGAAATCTCGAGGCCAACACCAGGACAGAACCAGTGTGCAAGTGTGTCCAAATTTAATTTGAACATATTCAGATTAATCATATAATAGAGGAATCTTATTCTTACTTGGCTAAATGATAAATCCCTATTAAACTCAAAACTTAAATCTCCATCATTTCTTAATATAAATTTTATTGATGACTTTCAAGCTAAATTAATAAAGCACAGAGAGTAATCAGTACTGGTACAAAGTTATGTTATAACCACATGTAGGCCGGCTACATTTAAGTTTCTAAGTATTTGTGACAAATTTATTCATAAAACAGGAAGAACTTGTTTATACCATCAGGAACTACAACAAGGAAGTTATTGTGGAACTCAATGTACAGACATCCATATTAATGCGTCATGGCTTTTATAATGTCATTATCTGTTTTAACTAGGAAAATTGACCCGATAGAGACTTTACATGTCATTGTCCAGTCAATATACAAAGCACAAAATTAGTAACTCAAACAATTTAACATTAAAAACACTATTATTTAAATATGTATTAACATATAGATCATCTAGTTTTATAGGTTAAGCATTTAAAAAAGTTTTGTTTTTTTTAAAAATTTGGACAATTTTAAAAACCATCATTCTTTTCTGAGAAAATATCGACCTAATTTAGGTAAACAAAATAGGTCTAGATCAAAATATGTCAGACTGACAAATATTATGAAGTGAAAGCCTTGATCCGCAGGTACATGTAAGAGTACCTTAATAAGAAAGTTTATTAGTTACGGACCTGTATTAATTAAAGTTAAAACTATTTTTCTTTTTGTTAATCATATTCATTAAGTATCCAGCGCTGATCCAGAAACGTTTGTTGGTGGGCAGAATTAACTCTACAAAACCATTTATTCAATGAGTGAATCCAGGCAAAATGTTGATTAGCCCTGTGCCTGTGCTTGACTTTACTCTTTAGTCTTTATGCCTACCCTACTCTACTAGTACTAGGCCTACTTACCTACTACTAGTACTAGAGCTATATTGTGTCAAAAATAGCTACAGTACATGTACATTATATCAAAGGCTAAGTAACAGATGGACGATCAAGACTAACTCAGAGTCAAGTATAATATTTAGTGTGGAAAGCAGTGATACTATACATCCTGGTAATAGTAATCTGAGTTGGAAGCTGTTACTGAGACAAGTGAGACACAAGCCTACTGTAGTGTAAGTCAAAGTGAGAGAGCAAATGTCAGTGCTGGCAGTGGAGTCTGAGTGAGACGTCACTTCGACACTTGACTCTCAGAATATGAATGTTTTGCTGAATTATAAACAAAATTATCAACCTATAGACGCTCTTTAAATCTATGATACGTAATATTTATCAATAAACGATGAATATATTTTATAATTGGTGTAAATATTGTTAATATAAACATAAAATAACATCAACAAACTCACCTACCTGATATTAACAAACGAAGGTCAAGGTTGACAGTAGGTTGATTACAAAATAGGAATTGGTGATTACGAGGTTTATAGTCCGAAACGAAAAATATGTAATCACGTTGTTTAAAAAAGCAGACGAAGGACATTAAGGAGGTAAACACAATAAGACAGGTGAAAAAAATTAGAGAGAGATAATGTTCTTATTATTAATTTGAGCAAGTTGATTAAGGGGAGGTAACTCTTTTAAACCGCACGGTTTCAGGTTCAGACCACTCCCGATTCTTTAGTAATTTATTGTGCACTGGCTGATATCGGCTCCGACTAGCAATTATTTGCCAATTGACTTCAATGTTAAATGGCTGTAACATCACAGTCTGTAGCTTTTTGCCCAACATTCTGTTTGTTCCATTCTTTATTGTAGGGTGGCTGATTTAGGACACGCAAAAAAATATTTTTATCTCGAGCGCTCGAGATAGTTACGTCGAGCGATCGAGATAATTAAGTCGAGCGCTCCAGATACTAAGTCGAGCGCTCGAGATAATACAACCGAACACGTCTCTACCGATGTTTTAAGCTATATGATTTGTGCATTATATTCAATGATAAATTTGTAGAATAAAGATTCATTTGTTTATTTTTACAGCCCATCCAAAGCTGCAGTTACGGAGCGGATACCCCCCCCCCCCCCACGCACACTCCACCCGGTGCGCATCACCTCCACTAAATATTTCCCGTTATATTTACCCCCTTCCAAGTGGGGAGTATATCGCATGTTATTACACGAATTAGTAATTGTATATATCGATGTTACAGAGTTTTGCTATGAGAGACTGACATTTCCTCTTATCTAGAACAGGGCGGATAGGAGGGCTTGACAAGGACAGTTGTCTAGTCGTTCGGATCGGACGAAAAACCGAGGTCCTGCGTACACGTAAAAGGTCCCTTGGCAGTTGGAATTCGATATAAGAGTAGGCCGTAGCGCCGCTGCCCGGGCACAATTTCCCTCATGGCACACTGTGTGGCGTATTTCTGTCTTCAATAGCCCATTTAGGAGCAGAACAGTAGGACGTTAAACCCCATTCATTTCTTATGTAGAAGCACAGGTCGGATCCAAGTTTATTTATTTATATGTAGGAACTGATCAATGTCTAGTTTACCCGGGCTTCTACATTCTACACCGGTCCTTGCACCTTGTTCTAACTGGGGATTCAACGTCTCCACGAAAAATATTTTTTTGCGTGTCCTATATCAGCCATCGTATTAATGGCACAATGGGGACCACATTTGTCAACCTCATCATCATCATTGTGTAAGGGGGTAACCGTTTAGATTGTTTTGCTACGGGGATTTGATGGCTGGGTTGAAAATCTCACTCCCGACACCGATTGCTCTGCTCATAACAGCATTCTTATCGTAATCTTACTCTTGAAATTAATTGGGAATCACGGTGGCTAAGTGGGTAAGACGCTGGCTGGCGAGCCTGCAGGTCGGATATTCGATCCCTGCATCGGCCGAGAAAGTTCATCCAGACCACCGGCGTGATTCCCAGTAAGAATGTTATTGAATGGAAAATCTTGTGCAAGAAAACGGCGGGCCCCATACAATACCTACGAGATCGTAGCTAAAAACTTTGAGATATACTGATGTGTAACCGTCATACATCTACCATTTAAAAATAGCTTTCTTAGCAACGGCTTAACGCCTCGAATTTAAATACGATGATTTATTTTATACCCGTTTCAGGTAGTATTACAGAGGCGCCCCCCCCCCCGCCTAATTTTTGACAGTGCACTTTTAAACTTCTGATAGTGTCTTTTCTCAGACCCAAATATGTCCGTTCCGAACGTTTACTTAGATGAAAATATCAGCCACATAGCTCTTGGAATGGCTACAGATGCAAGGAAATGACGGATTATTTTCAGTGGCGTGCCCTGTCTCCGTGGTCAGTGCCCTCATTTTGCGCCCCCCCCCCCCTTTTCAAAATTCCTAGATCCGCCCCTTATTATATGCTTTATTGTAGTTCGGCGTGCCTGAAATATTATAAATAACAATAATCAATCGTTGTTTTTATGAAAAAGAATTGTCAATTTTGCTTACTTTTTTTCGAATTTGATTCGCGTTCGGCTTTGCAACGTGGAACTATATAGGACCATCTCTTAACTCGAAACACGGAGTGTTGAGAGATGAGGTTTGTTATCTATACCCAGACATGGGTGCCATGTCGATAATCACGCGGCACTAATGAATCACTCACTACCTGATTACAATTTTAACCACAAAGTAATAAAAAATGTGACTGGCCCATGCCTCACTCCATACAAATAGCAATGCGTAATTTGTATAATATTGTTGGCGGTTCCGTCATCAGAAAATTTTGAAAAACGTTTTCCGGCCACTCTGGTGAAATCTAAGAAAAGATCTTGATATTTCATATGGTCAAATATTTTTCAGGGGCGGCAGATTTTTTTTTTTTTTTTTTTTGGGGGGGGGGTGCACCAGGTGCCCGCCCCCTCCTTGAATCCGCGCCTGTTGTGGCGCCCAATAGCCTCTTCATAAGCGACAGTTTGACAGTTTGGATGACGGCAAACGAACCAGGTACCCGTTGGCGTCAGGGCGCCCTTAAAACAAACCGACTGATCAGTACCTTAAGAGCATCACTGTGTTGCCATAATCAAGTGTATTATTTTATAACTTAAGGGTTGTCAAAATTTTTGGAGGGGAGGGGCACCTTATTTTTCTGGGTAGATACGGCCCTTCTCTGCTGAACACCAACTTTTAAAATCCTATATAAAGCCCTGATCCCAGTCGTGTAGAAAAATGTTAAGCTACATTTTATTTCATTTCTATTTATAAAGATTAGAAGATAGAAATATATACAGAAAAAAATACGGTTGTGACTGTCGGAGTTCGACTTGAAACATACATTTAATTTTCGCCATTAACAAAAACAAAGACTCGTTATTCACAAAGCCTCGTTACATGTGTATTGGTAGTGGCTAGAACAAGAAACTTCCATTAGGAAGTAATGACAAACTTGATTTTATTACAGCCCAACAAAAGCATACAACAAAGACTATCAACACGATGGTATCAAACATGCTTAATTTTGTAAAATTATATTCTGGGTGATTGCTCCTGGCTTATCTGATCATTGACAAACTAGTCGTATATGGATATTCCTAGGCCGTCACCATAGGCAATTAAACAGAAATCTTAAGACTCGAACCATCTTTTGTTTGGAGTACAGGAAGCCACGACTAGCATACTAAGAACCACTCCCAACCCCAGTCGAAAATTTTCCCTTACGCCTATGGCTGCCACCCACAACAAAGACCGAAGTTATTGTTAGTCTATCTCCCCCTTTCCTTTTCCCCTTTTGCATGGCGATTTTTGTTAACGAATTGGTGTAGAATCGACGAATGGTTTGAAAAGAAAAAACAATTTTCTGTTAGGTTTTGGTGAATATTCATGATTTTGAGACTGAAGGACATGGGTTGAGATTTGGGTTATGATGAAATGTAGGGCCGAAAAATGCATTATTTATTTGTTTTTATTTCCAGCTTGTGTATCTTAAGTTTTTCATGAAGATCCTCAAACGTGTGTTTAAGCTAGTCTCGGTCACCCAGAACCTCCTAGTCTTCAACATTTTTTTTCTGGATGATAGAGACTACTTTTAAGCAAGAGTTGTCACATATTGCTCCATCTTTGGCAGAAAGCCTTCTACCCAACGAAAATTTGGGAAATAGTTAGAACCGATGTAAGAGACGAAAAATAACATTAAAGTCATTGGGAAAATCATTAGTGATCTGTTGCCATATTGCAATCTATGTTTCATTTATCCTGTGACAGTTTTTTTGTTGTTGACGGGGTCATATATATGTAATTGTATTATACAGAAAAGCACCATGAAATAAAATGAAATGGGGTTTAACGTCCTACTGTTTTGCTCCTAAACTGGGCTTATGCAGACGGACATACCCCACATAGTGTGTAATGAGGGAAATTATATTATCATTTATTATCAAAATGTGTCGTGTAATGCGTTTTCTCAATGTTTTAAAATTTGTTGAAAATTAAATAAAAAACCGAAAAGGTTTTTTTAAGTCCTTGTGCACAGCTATAAGTAGTGGGCTTTTTTTTATTAGTCTTTTTTTTCTTTTTAAAACAAGCATGGTTTAACGTTTAACATATTTGACCTACATCATTGTACAGTTTTATGTATTCTGAATAGATCGTGTGATGTCTTGTATTCAAATTGAAAAAAATATCTTTTTGAAAACATGGTAAGCAACGGTATGGTAGTTCGTTAAAGAATGGTAAGAGATGTATATAAAAGTGTAGTTATTATGTAAGAGACGTATTTTAAATGTCTAGATGTATTGTAATGTAACAGGGGGTGGGATGTAAGTTAACTGATGTTGGTGGTACAAACGTGAGTTATAGTATATAATAGACGTGATAGACAACAATACATGGTAACATGTCTCCAACCAAACTAAACATACCACAATATAACTAAAAACATCTATTGACTTTAACACTTAAACACGTTCTGCTTTGCACAATTCGTGTAGGCTGGCTTAAAGATCTGGAATAGATTGCGGGTTCAGACAAATTGTTCCACCCGATGCAGCCATCAGGCGCGGATCCAGAGGGGGGGGGGGGGCTGGACCCCCCCCCCCCTGCTCAGACTTTTTTTATGCGATTTTATTGGCGATTTAGACCTGTAATTTTGGAATTTACCTTCCGGAAATACGTCAGAATGATCCAAATTGAATCTAATTTACCAAATTAATCGGTTGAGCGCAATTAGTTAAGCAATTATCAAACCTAGACCCCCCCCCCCCTTGCAAAAAATCCTGGATCCGCGCCTGGTCATAGATGGAAATACACATTACGTCGGTCGCGTAGCTACAAGGGGGGAAGGTATCCACCAGGGTCGTATGTAGGATTTTAAAAGTGGGGTGTGGTAGGGTCGTGGGGCGCCAATATAATGCCCAAGTTACTCAGCGCGGGGACTGTCCTAATCAAAGTCGCTAGCAAGTAACCCCATAGGCCGCCATTTCTTGGGGCGCCTTATTTTTCACCCCCACTAAATAAGGCCCTGGTGTCCACAGAAAGGTTGTTGGTTCAATTTTTGAAAACGTGTTTAAAACTTGCTTTTGTTGGACCCCTTGCTGGGGTTGTTCCGCTCGTCCGAAGTGGGTCCTTATCGAAAATCAGATATATATTCTATCAATTTATGCTGAGTTTTGCAGACGAAACCTAGAAATGGTTTCACTACTGACATCTTCAGCCTTAGTCAAGTCACAGTAGTGGATCGTTCTAAGCAGTTCTTTTGGACAAGTTTATTAGCTAAATGACTACAAAAAGGTTAATGGCCTATAGCTGCAACATACATCGACATACGGGCTGGATGAAAATTAGGGGGCAAAACCCGAAATGTCCGAAAAAATTTCGGGTTTACAAACAGCAGCGCTGTCTTCCTCGAGAGGCGAGGGAGTAGAGCTTACCATGTATGCCCCCCCCCCTCACACACACACCCCCACCCCAAAGGAAATTTTGGAATATTTGACTGCTGCAAACACGTTTTCCTGCTATTTCAGCCTGTGAACAAAGCAACTTCAAAGTGGTCTAATATAGCCTTATTAAGGTGGCTGACTCGAACTCGAATTCCAATCAATCGTTTAGAGATGACGAAGACGAGACCGTTGGAAGAAAATTTAACTGCCACAAACGCGTTTTCTTACTATTCCAGTCCGTGAACAGCAACTTCAATGTAGTTCAATGTAGCCTATCCTGGCTGACCCGAATTCCAAACAACCAATTAATCGTCCCGGAGAAAATTTGGAAATTTTAACCACCGCAAATGCGTTTTCTGCTATTCTAGCCCGTATAAGCAACTCCATTACTTTTAACAGTAACCGCAATGGCTCAGTGAGTAAGGCGCTGTATCACGAACAACAGGCAGGTTTCTGTTTCGATCCCGCTGATTAATCTGGATTTTTCAGCATGGTTTCCCTTCGATGGTGTGAGTGGGCTGGTAAGGAACAGCGTCTAATTATTCTGATGGGCGGAAAACCGAAGAACCCTTGGCGGTTGGAATCAGACTAATATATGAGTGCCTGCAGGTAGGTACGGAAATGAAATGATGTTCTCCTCCTTGTCAGGCCCTCCGTCCTGTATTACCGACAAGGGGGAATCACGCCGGAAAATCTGGATGAAGTTTCTCGGTCAATGCAGGGATTGAACACCCGATCTCCATCTCCACTACATAGCCACCGTGATACCTCCTGGTACGGAAAAGTAGGACGTTAAACCCAATTTCATTTCCTACTTTACGTATATGAAATACACAACAATTATTTTAGCTGTATACTGGCGTTAGCTTACACCTCGTGTAATATCGCAGACCAAACGTGTATAGAACAGAATGCCTGGCGTTCAACGTCCACTTCCATCAAGTGTGATATGCTTAGTTGCAACTTAATCCAACCAATAAATCTACCCTGAAACCAAGTGCCACGCGATTAACTATTTAATTATACTTTAAAACAAAAGAGCAGACTAATGGGTTTACAAATAATATTTACCGAAGCCAAGTGTCAGATGCCGATTACTATTGATTGATCAACCTATAAATCACCGGACCAGATCATCTATACCATTTGTATCCATTTAATCTTTTAGCGGCCCAGATTGGTCAATGAGTCGATTAAGTGTCCCGTTGGCTTTTTGCTTATCAAGAGATTAAAATAATAGTTTAGTAATTAAAAGGTGTTACGTGTGGAGATCAATAAAAGAAACCAGTTGATTTATATCCCCCTACACAGAGAGAAAAAAGTGGGTCAGTTGACTCATTTGAGTGAGTATCCATAAAACGACTCAATAACGACTCAGTTTTCGTTGACTCCCTTGGGACTAACTTGGAACTCAAATAATGAGTCAAAAGACTCATTTTTGTGACTCACCAAAAAATCCATAAAACGACTCGTTAAGTGAGTCAAATGACTCGTCAGGTAAAGTGAGTTCTTCGACTACCTTAGTGAGTCTAGTGACTACTTTGGTGAGTCTAGTGACTACTTTAGTGAGTCTAGCGACACAAGAGATGAGTAACACAACTAGGTACAGTGAGTCAAGTGACTAGTAAAGTGAATCAATGCAAATATATTTGAGTCACATAATTAGCCTTACGCAACGAGTCAAATGACCCCACACAGGCTGGAATCCTAATAATTAGGATTTAATTCTCCTTTTTATACGCCCACATTTTCATGTGGACGTATTATGTCGTCGCCCCTGTCCGTCCGGACGTCCGTCCGTCCGTCCGGACGTCCGTCCGTCCGTCCGTCCACAATTTGTTTGTGGACTCTCTACAGGTCACAATTCTTATCCGATTTTGACGAAACTTGAAATATAGGTTTATCCCCAAAAGATCTCGGCTGCTTTCGATATTGGCATGTATCGGATCAAAACTTCATGGATTATGGCCCCTGATTGTACGAAAAATCACGTTTTTAGCTTGTGGACCCTATAGAGGTCACAATTTTGAACCGATTTTGATGAAACTTGACATGCATGTTTGTAACCCAAAGATCTTGGTTCCTTTCGATATTTGCGGCTATCGGAATGTAATTTCCTGGATTATGGCCCCTGATTGTCCGAAAAATCACCCTTTTTAGCTTGTGGTCCCTCTGGAGGTCACAATTATTATTCGATTTAAAAAACCGTTTGATTATATCACCGTTACACCCTAAGGAAGGTTGAGTTCGAATTTCGGGAAAATCGGACGAAAATTGCCATACAAAATGGCCGCCGTTTGTACGCGAAGACAGTTAAAAAATGATATATCAAGGTTGTGGACCCTGTGGAGGTCACAATTTTGATTCGATTTTGATGAAACTTGAAATTCATGGTTATAACCCAAAGATCTTGCTTCCTTTCGATATTTGCGCATATCGGATCGTAACTTCCTGAATTATGGCCCCTGATTATACGAAAAATCGCCTTTTTTTTAGCTTGGAGGTCACAATTATTATTCGATTTAAAAAACCGTTTGATTATATCACCGTTACACCCTAAGGAAGGTTGTGTTTGAATTTCGGGAAAATCGGACGAAAATTGCCATACAAAATGGCCGCCGTTTGTACGCGAATACTGTTAAAAAATGGTATATCAAGGTTGTGGACCCTGTGGAGGTCACAATTTTGATTCGATTTTGATGAAACTTGACATTCATGGTTATAACCCAAAGATCTTGCTTCCTTTCGATATTTGCGCATATCGGATCGTAACTTCCTGAATTATGGCCCCTGATTATACGCAAAATCGCCTTTTTTTTAGCTTGGAGGTCACAATTATTATCCGATTTAAAAAAACGTTTGATTATATTACCGTTACACCGTAAGGAAGGTTGAGTTCGAATTTCGGGAAAATCAGACCAAAATTGCCATACAAAATGGCCACCGTTTGTACGTGAATACTGTTAAAAAATGGTATATCAAGGTTGTGGACCCTGTAAAGGTCACAATTTTAATTCGATTTTGATGAAACTTGAAATGCATGGTTATAACCCAAAGATCTTGGTTCCTTTCGGTATTTGCGCATATCGGATCGTAACTTCCTGAATTATTCGAATTTCGTGAAAATGGTACCAAAATTGCCGGACGAAATGGTCGCCGTTTGTACGCGAATAGTGTAAAGATATGGTATATCATGGTTGTTGACTCTGTACAGGTCACAATTCTTATCCGATTTTGACGAAAAGTCACATTTCCAGGTTGTGTACCGTCACACCATAATCATTGTCGACTTCGAATTTCATGAATATCAGACTGGAACTGACCAACAAAATGGCTGCTCCCAATACAGTATGAAATACAGGACTTAATGATGTAGGAAAAATCACTTTCGGTATTGTTTGTTCTCTATCCATCTCTCGAAAATGTGGGCGTATCCTGCCTGGCAGTGCCAGCCTATCTTTTAATAATTCTTTGGTTGGCATTGCACAAAGTTGACGAAAAATATCTGTAAAAACGAATACGAAGATGTTATTTTTTTCAATTAGATTACACGATTCGTGTATGCTTAGTTTTCCAACAACCTTATGCCTGGTGTATTAACCTCCACATTTGCAGTATATGATTCCGCGTTCGTCTTTGAATTGACGATCTTATTTGCCGAATAACATACCGTTTCTCCCGATGTGATCAGCATTATGTCAGGTCAATAAGGAAACAATATTAAAACAAAAACTTAAAAATACATTATGCGAGATTACGAAAAGCTGAGCAAAAAATCGATTCCTAATCCAGTAAATATCACTGGCTAGTGATAAGTTCATTAATGTCCAATTAATAATCTAGATAACATTTCAGGCCTAAAAAAAGGTCTGCAACAGGCAGTTTTAGCTCTTGCATAACGTATGTTTAAATTAAAAATAAAGCACTCCATATAAGTTATACATATTTTATTCTATTGTCTAAAAGTAAAAGTGGTTGTCATGCAATATGCGGGCATAATTGGCAGGTAAAGAACAATGAAAATTAGAAAGCGCTTTCACCCATTTGCCTAATGCTTCTCATGAAATTCACTGTAACATCTGGAGATACTCCAGAACGTAACACTAAATATCGATATGGTTCTTACCTCGTGATCCGAATGCCACTCACCAAATATGAAAGAAATCCGTCAAATGTTGTAGCCTCTATCGCGAACCGTTGTGTCAAACCAATTTTGATAACCATAATATAGATAAAGCAAGGGCCCCTTTCGCGTTCACAAGGTTTTTGGCAAAGAGAGTATAACTCCGTAACTGAAGGTCTGATTCGAACTCATCCCACGATCTTTGGAATATAAAGTATTTTAAGTTACAACAAAATCGGATGGAAATAGTGACCGATATGGGGTCCACAAGCTAAAAATGTGGACGTATAAAATAACTATTTCAACTTAGTTAATAATGACATGACCTTTCTTGGTATATTAATATTGTCCTCGATTCCAAGAATGATTTTTTGGATAAACGTTCATGTGTTTAAAATCTTTAAACAATATTCGATATTGAATATATAGTACACAGCGAATAACACTTCGACTGCCGTTAGAAATTCTAACGCACGAGCCAGAACGATGTCATCCATTAAAATTTCGTATGTAGTTTCGCCATCCATGATATCCCCTTGGTGTAGAATAGTGGGAGTTGTTATTCTCTCTGGTCTCTGAAATGATACAAAAACAAACATCCAAAACTTAAAAAATATTTAAGGGAACCACGGTAAGACATGGATTCGCTAGGATCGGACAAATACCATATAGGTATCGTGTACACGTATAAAAGAAGACTTGGTATAGTTGGAATTTGAAATAAGTGGATCGCTTTCATCGCACCCCTGTCCCTTAACATTGCGGCTTATGCCCGTCTTCATTATCCTAGTCGGTGCGGAAAGGTAAGGTTTTAAAGGCCTTTTTTTCATTTCATATTTTTTTTTATTGTTTTAATCGAAGTTTTTAGTTGTAGAAGGTGTTAAAATGACAACCCAATCCCCCCTCTGTAAAACTTAAAATGTTTTTTGCTTACCACATCTGTTGGACACAGCATTTTTTTTTGAGATTCTCTTTAAGCAGAATAGGAAGGGCTGTAATTGAAGAATATCCAGCTCGCCCTGTAAAAAGAATCATATTATAAGAGAATTTCGGAAGGCGATTAAAGTGCGTTTTAGTGAACCAAATAGTGCATACATTGTGTTCAGTTAAAATACCTTCAAAAGTTGTAAATTCCTGACAGCCCATAAATGTTACACGTGCGAAAAGCCTACCACACTCAACGAAAAATTTTCAGTATTCGAGGCAGCAACACACAAGGATAATTGTGTTCGTGTGCACTTCATATTTGGATTTTCCACAGTTAGAGGGTCTTTAACATGTGCTCTAAATTGCACACGGAACTCTCTTTCCCTGTCAGACACCCTGGCCTGCATCAATGACAATGATCATGAAGAAACCGTATTTGGCAAATTCCGAGTATCTTTCTTCGCGTCCCTCATTGATATCAATAAATGCCCTGCCGATTTAGTGGTACAGCGTCATACTTACTGGGTCATTATAATTCAATTTTAAGCAAACCTTCCGCTCCACCAGGACATAACAGAACAGACATAATACATATATAATTTTGGTAACACGTTGGCTCGCTATTCTGGAAGACGGGTGTTCGATCCCTGCATTTGTTGAGAGAAAGTTCATTTTCGTATGAAAAACCGAGGTACCGTCTACCCAAAGATCCCTTGGCAGTTGGAATTCGATACAAAAGTAGGCCGTAGCGCCACTGTCCGGACAAAATTTCCCTCATACCACACTGTATGGCGTGCACCCGTCTCCATTAGCTCAGGTTAGGAGCAAAACTGTAGGACGTTAAATCCCATTTCATTTCATATATAATTTCGCTTTTTACCTCTGCTTTTTCACGTTGCAGCCGTACGGCGAAATCTAATTGTTGCGTCTTCACTTTGCCCCTTGCCAAAAGAGAATCCGACCATAATAAATACTTACTGTTGCAATCCTTAGGTACATGTACATCTTCGGTTGGTTTGACTTCACGAACCTTTGCCCCATTTTCTCTTTTTGGTTAAAGGGGGTTGACGGTAGACGATGACATTCGTTTATAATCTGGGGAAAAAACACTTTGATCAGTATAAACCTACACACATAGAAGCCATCTATTGGCAAATTCAGTGACCAATGCCAGAAAGGGTTAAGTCTATTTGAATTAGAATTAATAATAGGATACAATATAGGGAGAACTCGGTATTTGTTGAATTTTGTGTGATTTTAGTATGTCTAACTACAACAAATTCTTAACTAAGTCTCGTGATTTTAAAATCGTGATCTACTATTGACCCAGTCTTGACTCATTTTCATACGCTTTTGTGGAGATATATATATATGACTTATCTATGAACCAATTGGCGACTCGGTTTTGACTCATGCCTATAATTATTCGAATAGCCAATGCAATGCGGCAATACTCCACCCAGGCCTATCAATATGGTGAAATTTTCAACTCTATTCATATTATTTTGAATATCAGCTTAAGATTTCAATATAAAGTACTAACTGGATCATGGACCCATCAAGGTCTACACACGTCGATTTCATAAATTTGAATCTGAATTTTTAATCAAAAACAAAATCAGTGGTCTATTTCACATATGCTACCTAATCTCTGTAATATAGTAAACATAATATTGGATAAGGCTGTATCCTTAACAAAAACACCAATAATTTACCTTTTCTGTGACAGATATCGGCAGATGACTTCGATTTTCTTTTAATCAAACAAGCGTCCAAACTTCGTCTAACTGCCGCCATAAAACGTCCACCCACAATTCTTTTCACCGGAAGGACTCACCCATGACTCACCCTTGACTAGGCTGTGACTCACTTACAAAAATTTCATCGCTGATTATTTATTAACTGGGAATTATCCCACATGTTTTGTTACAAAAAATATATACAATTCACCTTTTCCATTGTTGATATTTGCAGATGCTATAGATGTTATTTTTAGTCCAGGCTTCGTCTAACTGCCGTCATAATACGTGTGACCGAAAGGACTCACACGTAACTCACCCTTGACTAGGCTGTGACTCAATAACGTCAAATTCATCACTGAATATTTAATAACTCAGAGGTGACTAGTTAGTGACTCAGACGCTTTGCACAAGTTTCAATAAACTGAGTCTTAGCTGACCTATTTGCCCGCAATCTGAGTCAAAATACTCATCTAGCTGAGTATTTTCTCATAACTCACCCAAATGAGTAAGTTTTACGCGTTTTTGACCCACTTTTTTTTCTGTGTGTATCATTAAAGCCGAAATTAATCCCAAAGAATAATGGATTGGTAATCACCTAACACGTATATGGTACCAAAATCATGATTTCTGTTATTGTAAACGGTCAAATAGAGTTTATATCTTGGACGCAACTTTGTAATTTAATTGAATAGTCACAAATTCTTTAAAAATTAGCCCTCGACATACAGTAAGCATAAGATATAATCACATGTACTGTGTATTTTTAAGGCACGTTTCCTCTAGGATTCTATATTGTTTTGATCAAAATCCCAGTCGAAACTTTCCTCAGTAATAAATAGTAATTTTATTCTATCTCGAATGGTGTCCTAAATATGTCCCGGTCAGATACTAAATGTCGTTGTAACAATTCTAGTATAGTATAGTACAGATAGGGCTGCTGAACAAACGTTCTATCTCAGTTTAGTCCAACTATAAAATTGCTTGAAACGTTTACGAGTGGAATCTGAAGAATTTAATCAGTTATAAATATTATCTGGTCTCATTTTGTGTGTAAATTTAATTAAGATCATTGAAATGTGTGATAAAGAAAATAGTAATGGAATTTTTAATTCATTCCATTAAAATAGTGATTGTTTAATTTTGTCAAATTTGTGTTCGACTTCCTAGTAAAGATACAGTTTGTATAGCAAAAAAAAAAGAGAAGAAATTTGACCCTGAACTTTCGATGGGCTAAATTATAAATGTTGTACTAATGAATCGAGAGCATGGATAACATTTGTTTCATAGCGGGATACGTCAAGGTTGTTAATTGACACCGACTTATTTCTCTTTCTCTGTACATAATACAAGAGAACATTTCAATTAAGTGATACAATTAAAACCATAAAAAGTAAAGATAATTTGTTCAAAATGATTTACAAATGGCCTTCAATCTTTAGAAAAATTTGTTTAATTTCTCTCAAATTTGTCACATCCGTTAGTATTGTAAATAGTTTGACAAAGACATTTTATAAAAATAAAACACAATGTTCTTTCTATAAAATTTGTGATATCCGTTGCTTTTAAATGGATCTCGAAAAAGGTTGTCGTCATTTTCATTCATTTGATAATAAAACCAAAAGTAGAAAAGGTTTTAACCTGCTCGTAAAAGGTGACATTGCACAAAGAAAGAACATCGGGAAAGTAGTTTCTTTCACTCTCATTTGGAAAAGATTAAAATACAAATTTACACGTTATTAATAAAATGACTAACACCATTATAATCTGGTCTTTTTGTTCAAATAAAACAATAAAAATTCTATGATGCAAGCTGAAATATAAATGTAACAAAAACTTAACACTACAGCGATAAAAGAAGACGTAAGTATAAATTACTATAAAAATACATTTTGTAAAGCAGGACATTTTGAATACAAAATTATTCTTTTCATGAACACGTGTCTTTGTTTTTATTTAATTTTCTAGACAAAACAGCAAAAATGAGTTGATTTTACATAACGTCACTTTTTGGTGACAAATGACTTATATAATCGAGTATACAACATCAATTGTATGCAGTTGAATAGTCTCGGTTGTCGAGAGCATATATAGTCAAAGTGAGAGAAATAACTCGTAGCTTGTGACAGGTATATACAGCCAGTGAACCGAGACGGGGTTTTGTATTTGGTGATTAACTCTTTGTACCTGTACAGGTATTTAAGCACGGGTAACCCTGTGGGAACGATGACCTCACGGACGTGAAACACCTTCAATTTAATTTACCGTTTACTTGTGTGATACCTGTGCACTTACCGGAGTAGGATATAAAGTAATATACTGAAGTAAGAAAGGAGTGGGGCCATTGACGTGAATATCTAAAAGAAAGGGTTTTAGAAGTGGCCTAAAGCGTGTAACTTATGGACTCTGTATAACTTTCATTGAAAAAGTGATGGTTTTATCGTGAAAGAATGTGAACGATTGGACGTTTAAAAACTAGAGAACCGTTATACGAATTCTGGTTACCTTGAGTGGACTTATATGTGTAAAGAACTGAATTATAAACCCAATAGACTTTGTGTGTATTTGAGAGACTATGGCTATTATTACCAAGTTTTTGTGTTGGCCGAATACACGTGTAGGAAGTGCTGTATGTGGATATTATACGCTGGTATGTATGGTGATCAATGTCTTGTCTTAAATTCTTGGCTTATATTATATATCATAATACTACAACAATACTTGGTTGGTATGGATATAATTTCTATGTTTATTGCAAAGTTGTTTTGTATTATAGACCAAATACATCAGTACCAGTATTATCACCGTAAAAGTTTTAATTGGAGTGACGTTTCAACAATGATTGATGTCGTTTCCGAGCATAATATCAGTAAACATAACGATTGTCCATATTCCAAGTATATTCTGGAAATGACAATACTATGGACCAATTTCTAAATCCATTAAATTCACTGAGCTGATGTATGAATCATATGTAGGTGATTGTTTATGTGTGTTAAATTTGATTATATCGCGATATTTTATGCGAATGTGATAAAAACGGCCATAAACGACGACAGCAACCCCATATATATCTGCAAGGATTGGCTGGGATAATAATCATTTCCATTCATTGGTTAGACAAAATATTTGGTGATAGGAAATAAATCGATGCCTCATTTAGATTTTATACATGACTGTACCAGTGATATATTTTGTATAGACGTGACGAGCGTAAAGAAAATCCTTCCATCGCATTAACTATTATACACTACGATTTTATGGATCTATGTTACTAGGTAATCTTTAATTAAGTTTTTTAAAGTGTCTACTCCCTTTTCTGGTTCAATAAAAATGCTAAATTAGTACATATTGATGACTAATCATATCGGCATTTTAAAAGGAAATATTGATAAGAAATCCATTTAAAAAGATCGTACAAGATTCCCTAACAAGAAAGAAATAGAACAGTTTGAGACTAAATAGTTGTTATTAGTGACTGACACTGCAGAGAGAGAAAGGGGAGTTTTAGTTGGCCCAATACACGTGGGTTCCCAGACCTGTATATTTTGGCTTGGTATTCCAATTGCTGAGGTTTTTCCACCTTTATGGTTTACGCACACACTAGTGTTTTCATAAAAATACCAAGCCAAATTGTTTCCATCGACATGTGGCGCTACTCACGATGTGCGAGCGCAAACGATTCTACATGTAAGTGGTTAAGAGAATATGCAATTGCTGCTATTCTTTCTGGCAGAACAACACGATGACATTTGTTCTGAAAGTTAGTTAAATTATACTATATAGTCAGAAAAATATTCAATGCGAAATTTAAGTGTAGGTTCATTTATCAAAATAGACATGTTAATGTGTGTGCACGTAATATTACATAACCATGGACAATATTGCGACGTCTAAAATATACAAGTATGGACATATATTTAAACATAATTATTATCTTTATATATTATTCTCTGTTTTTCACAAGAATGATGAATATTTTAGTAATTTGTATTGGAGTATTAGATCTAAAAGTTTAAAACATTTGATCTGTTGAAAACTTGCCTTTGATCATTTGAACACAACATTTTTTAATAGGAAATCATAAATAAATCACTTTTAACATCACATATTCATATTCACGAATACATGTTAACTATTTATTATCTGATAATTTTCTCTTTCATATATAGAATAGTAAACAAAATATGTAGGTTCGCAAACAAATAAGGTATGTTTAAGGTAAAAGAAATCTTTATTTGGGTACGTTTAAAAAAATAATATTCCGGTCGCCCCTTGGCGCATGGTAGTCTGGTAGTTCGGTAGGAACGAAAACCGAGATCTAAAAGTTTAAGCGAACTCTTGAAAGTTGGAATTCGTATGGCGTATTCCTGTATTTATTAGCCCCGTTTGTGCAGAAATTTAGGACATTAAACCTCATTTTTATTTCAGAAAGAAAAACGTACTTAAAATGCCTGTAGTAAAACTACCCGTGTAACACTGTATAATAAGCTATTATACCAGTACTCATACTAACAGTGAAAGTGACTTAATATCTCGTAACGGTATCTACAAGAGACACCATTAAACACAGCCCAATCAATCCAACATGTAATGATATTTGTAAAGACACTATTAAACATGACCTGACATTTGTTGAGGGATCAAGTTATTTGACTTTAAGTGCGACACAACCAATTCAAGTCATTCGAACATCTAGTCTTTAAGACACTCGGGTTAATAAATTTATTTTATTGTTTTGTCGGAACTGAGAACCTAATAGGGCTTGGTTGAAAGACTGTACAGGACCTACTGCACCCATTTCTTTGAATAAACCTACATTTGATACCCATCGCTTCTGAATATTTGACTCCCTCTTGATAACATTTCTGTGGCCAAGGCGTACGTAACTAACGTACGAAAATTAAATGGTAGCTAGCTCCCCGCAGGTAGCGTGTCTCAGATGTTCATATTGTGGTCACACTCGGCTAATCTCGACAGATTCCGTAAACTACGTCAACTACATCTAGTCTCGGATGTATGACAGTAAGTGATATGTACCTACGCCCATACATTTGCGATGCGGCTACCGGTTTACTTTAACAGGAAAACTTGACGCTATTACACAAATTGGGAACCTATTCGGCTAGCGACCTATTCGACCGATCGAGCTGCAACCTGTTCGTTGGAAACCTATTTAGAGTAAAGACAACAGTCTCTATTTATCAACCAATAAAATCCAACGTTATGTCTATCAAATGAAAGTAGAATATATTATTTTTTATCCATTCCTTCAGCTCAGAATAGAAGTGTAATTTCGTCATTATCTTACAGCTGGATCGGTCGAATAGGTCGCTAGCCAAATAGGTCGCCAACTTGTGTTTGGAATGGGCGCAGCCATGTTTCATCCGGGACCTTTAAAGTAGTTCCAATATGGCGGAATTCATCGTACAGCCGAGTTTAGATTCCGAAATCTTACGACGTTTGCCGAGTGATTGTGGTCATGGCTCACCTGAACATTTAATATTAAATGAAATCTCTGTATAGGTTGGTGTCATACGACGATGCATACACTAAACGGAACCAAAAATACTATGGGAATACGGTTTAACGTCCTACAAACACAAACTTTGTCATTTTGGTGTTAGCCCGGTATATCTTATTTCCATAATTCACGGTTTAAAACCGGGAAGAAACTGGATGTCCCAGAGAAACTAAAAGGTTAGGAAGACAACCCTACATCCTTGTCACGTCCGTGCCTTGGACAAACGCTTGACACCAATCCCCTATAAGAGAAAGGTTTGATCATTGCTATCAAGGAACTTGTAATTATCCTTATTCTAAATATCGCTCCATTCATGTGCATATTTATTCAGAAATTCTAATAATTTATGCTTCGACACTGTACTTGCAATATTCTCAAATAGTGCCCCGGTACCGTAGTTGTAATATTCAAATAATAACAGTTGTTTATTTTCCAACAAAGTCATTTCGGTAGCATTCAATTTGAAAATTTAGGAACTGTGTGGGAAGGGTTAACTCGTTTTGACTATAATTAATAACAACATTGCCAGTTAAAGTTAAAACCAACGAATAATAAGAGTTTTGGGCTACGTAGTTCAAAAAAAGGTAATGAAATACTGATATACAATGTATTGATCACCCTTACTACTCACCACAAAGATAAAGAACGAACCATACTGTAACCCCTTACAGCCCTGCACAACCCATCCCACAATGACGTTACTCCAGTTGGCGATTTCAATCAGAGAATGCCTATACATGTAATTCGAGACAAAGTTCAAATATTTGATTTTCATTACCGAGGTCACACACCTTGTCACCAATTGTCCCACGTGTCAAATACCGGGCTAAAACTGACCCACCAGGTCACAAGTTGTATTCCTCCATCTTGTATTTGTTATTAGCTCACTTGAAATTACAGACGGTTATCCAGGTTATCAAAAAATCTCGATTCTGTAAGATAGTGGGCGCGGTATATTAGAGCGTAAGGCTGGTGGCGGTGGGTAATTTGTAATATTGAATTATAGAGTGTTTGAAGGTTACGAATAGAATTTTTGTTTGAGTAAAGTAGTTAAAACATGAAAATTATATATCACAAACGGACTGAAGACATAATGACACAAGCCTACCTATAATGAGGTTTTATTGGTGTTAGATTTTCACATCTAGGGTTTATAGAATCTGAGAAGAATGTTAATCTGCTAATTATATTGCCGTAAAAGCTATTACCTGTGTCTCATCTAGTGGAATTGAGGTATTTTTAGCTGCCATTTGCGGTTTCAGGTAGTATCTTAATCCACGATAAAATATACCCGATTGATTATTTTGCACTTCGTATAACTCATTTGGCGGGGCGAGAGTTGGATGGCCGAATGATTCGCGCATGCGTGTTGTATCATAAGCTGCCATTGCCATTGAGTCAACTAGAGTGGTTTCGATTTCCTTGTTGTACGTGACAAGGAGTAGGGTCACCTGTCCAATCTCGTGGGTTTTATATACGCCCAAGGCAATTATTGAGATAAAACTTGAGCCATAATTATGTTAGTCCTGAAATGACCAAGCTTGTGTCGAGTGGCCGTTACCCCCCCCCCCCCCACTCAAACTCTCTCCCTCTTTCTCTCTCGCTATGACATCGATTTATATGCGACTATAGGATAATTTTAATCGGCACTCCTAGGTTTCACAACGATACGCGTGCACAGTAGGATATGATATGCAAATAGTCTTCCACGCCAATTTCACCATTTTTACGCTTTAAAGTATTTCTGGGAGTGCTTGCTTTTTTGCAATTCATTAGGAAGTAGAAACAGAGCATCGTGTTACCCTAATTTAATGTATGCTTATTAAGAAATGATTGATAATACAAGTAAGAATGGAAACACCCGGGGCATTTCGAATCGACGTAAACGTCACAATTCATAACCCCGAAACTGAAAAGTATATCTATAATAGAATATATATGGGTTAATCCCAAGACGTTATATTATCGTTTAAATGTGTTATTTGCCAGCCTTGGACCAAATACCACCAAGTTACATGTAAATTAGGGTTTCTTTTATGTCCTTTTATTGTTCGACTTGATTTCAAGGTAACACATACTATTATATCATATAGATTTTCAAGTTCAAGGTAAATTGGTCTGCAGTACCACGAGACAGCCACGCGTGGGACATTCAGTAATGCTACACTGTACATGTATTCTATTCAAATTTATTTTAAAATTGACAGGAAGAGTGTGTATAACATGATCACGGCCGTGACTGTTAACATCCGTTCCGGTATAGTGGTGCAAGGACAGTCTTGATTTACCAGTTCTGATTGTCTGGATGTTAAATTGGCCGACTTACGTGTATAGTACATACCTGCCAGTCAATCTATATGTCATGAAACCAGACCTTGTGGGCTTAATTATAGATGAATGCGTACGAATGAATTAGAAATTTGAGATAAAATTGGGATTGTTACATTTATTAGGAATACCTGTACTTTTAGCTTCCTTTGATGTAACATAGTTTGTTTTGCAACGCTACTCCCCCCAAGGCGAGATGTTGGATGTGTTCTGTAATAGAATGCTTATTTCTCAATGAAAAATGGTAGCTAGCATCATAATTATCTTAAGATAATGCTTATAACTTTGTGTCACGAATAATTGAAATGAAATGAAATGGGATTTAGCGTCCTATTGCTTTGCCCCGACTGGGCTATTGAAGACGGGCATACGTCATATTATAAGAATGGGTAAAATTGTGCCGGGGCAGCAGCGCTATGGCCTACATTTATATCGAATTCCAATTGTCAAGGGATCTTTTACGTGCACACCAATGTATGCACGGGAGCTCGGTTTTTCGACTCATACCTCCTGCCCCACTGGCAAGAGGAAAGCACGTCGGAAAATCCCGATAACTTTCATGGCAAATGCAGGGATCGAATACTAGATGAGGCTTTGGAGTATTTATGAGACCTGTCAAGGAAGTCGCAAATACATCAATGTATTGCTCACCCCCCTTCACCAAGATAACCGTCAATTTCTTTCTATAGTAGGACCATAATGTAGCTAGAAATGGGGTTCATCAACGTCATACTCGTAAGACAATCAGATACCATACAGGGTGGCGTTACCATCTATTCATCTGTCAAGTGGACCTACCCTTTTCGTCCATTCCAGACGACTGATAGAACTTCTGGAAAATCACGCTCAACATCGGAATGGAATACGATACCTTCAAACTGACTGAGCCACCGTGGCTCACCAATAAATTATTATTGAATGCCGGAAGCATAATATCATTGTAGGGAGGGAACATTTATGAATAATACTTCATGGGGTTTCCTTATTCATAATTCGCCCTAACATTACACAGTGAAATTTGAGTCTATACGAACTAGGTGCTTCCCCGTTGTGTTTTAAGGCCAGCAACCCATGATTTACCAGTTGACTATTGTTATTAGCGATCTCAAAACCAACTATACACGCCAGTTTAACATTTCATTAAATTTATAGACCGTGTAATGTGGCGTGGGATTTCAACTGAATAATGACCAATCAACCCGACCCCCCCCCCCCCGAGTAAAGAAATGAAATGAAATGGGGTTTAACATCCTACTCTTTTGCACCTAACATGGGCTAGTAGAAGACGGGTATACGCCATACAGTGTGATATTAGGGAAATTTTGCCGGGCAGCGGCGCTACGGCCTAGTCTTATATCGAATTCCAACTGAAAGGGATTTTGTACGTGCACTCCAATGTGTACACGGGACCTCGGTTTTTCGTACCATCCGAACGACTAGGCAGCTGTCCTTGCCAGGCCCTCCTTCTGCATCACTGACAAGGTGAAATCACGCCGTAAAATCGAGATGAACTTTCTCGGCCAATGCAGGGATCGAACACCCGACCTCCAGGCTAGCTAACCCGAGTAAAGAGAAGCAAAACATTTGTATATACCTGCACATTAGTGTTCATCACTGGCCTCCGTAGAGCATCGACGGCCCGAAATCAAATTGAGATTATGCTTTAGGGATGTTCATTCTAGTATTTTATCATTTTATCTAATATGTTCTTGAAATTGCCAACAGTTGAAAGCTGATTCTAGTTGTACAGGGAAGATTAAACTAATAAACATGCCGATATATTCAGGTTTTACTGCGTGATACAAAGCCAAAGGGCACCCCACCACTCCCTTTGGATCCCCCTGGACATTTTATCA
This sequence comes from Patella caerulea, assembly GCA_036850965.1. Classification (NCBI taxonomy): domain Eukaryota; kingdom Metazoa; phylum Mollusca; class Gastropoda; family Patellidae; genus Patella; species Patella caerulea. Next base: position 25,679,855 of record JAZGQO010000011.1, read on the forward strand.
GATTTTAATTTCACGGAGAGAAAAATTCAGTAGTAGAGATATTAACAAGCAATTAAGATAAGTTGTATCAAAATATACATGTATATTACATACATGTAGTAAAGTATTTCTGGAATTCATATTTAATTATCATCTAATAATTTTGTCTTTACAGGTGATATCAGTGGTATGTTTGGGATTTTATCTGTTTAGGTACATAGCTTTAGATGCCATCAGTAAATCTATTGGTAAATATTTTATATAGTTATGAAACTGGTGTAAATCAGTTATTGGTAAATTTTTGGGTAGCCGATCAGTTGATCCATATGTACGTCTATATCAATACATATATTACACATTAAACGGACAATCGCGATTGGAGCATGGTTTCAAAAATTAAAGTCTGAGTAGGTATGAAATATGAAATTTAAACGCCAAAATATAGAAGAATGATGCATTTATCTTGTCTCAAAATTTCAGCTGAAAAAAGAGTTGTTTGGACGTGAACACCAAAACTGCTTATCCGGACGCGTAACCCTTTTAAGATTTCGGGTCAATTTTTTCATTTGGTGACCTAATAATCAAATCCTCTTCCTTTAGGGGTCTATACAATGAATGGCCCATGTGTTGTACTGGATAACGAAAGGTTAATTTCACCTACACATTATTTTTATAAAATAAAAGCTCGGTTCCATCCAGACAGCTTAGGGCACCGGTCGTCTTTTCCAGATGACGACTGGTGGGTTTAAGTTGTTTGAAAACGTATCACATACATTGAGTTAGTCGCCTGGTCCTAAGGTACAGGATTTTAAGGGATTTTAACACAAAATAAAGCAGTTTTATTCTCCAAAATCCTATCGGGATTGGCCCTTTAACAGAACACAATTATGCTTGATGGCGATAAGAGGATACTTGTCGAAGCGCCGTGCCGTTAGAATAAACCAATGATTGTTTGACATAAAAAAAATGTGTTCTGTTAATAAATTTCCCAATCGCTAAATGCCACTTAAATCAGCGCATCTATTACATGGTTTGTATCGGTATACACATTAAATAATTTATATTAGTACATTAGATAGTTTATAGCAGTGCATATTATTACATAGCTTAAGTATATCTCCGCACAATGTAGGTCCAATCTAATTCTAATTGAAAATCCAATTATAGGTTAAAATTTGTCAGCGATTGCTTCTAAATTTATTTCCTATTTTCTATTTTCAGAATTTAAAGGGATTATATATGCTGGTTTTGTTCTGTATTCGTTGCTAATAGGTGTATCGTTAATATTGCTACCCGGTGTTTATATGGTATGTTAATTTAAACAAACAAGCATCTTTCTTTTAGAGATCTTTTTTGACTAATGGTCGGCAAACTCTGTGCCCCAAGCGTTGTTCATCTTGCTGTTCGTGGAGGCGACACTCTTCCAAAAAGCCTTAGCACGATCGACACTAAACTTATCATGCTTGTCTATTATACAGTGCTGCATGGATTGTCGGATTTAGATTTCTTACTTTATTAATTGTTCCAATTTATCGCTTCAAAGATTGATGCGTGTTGCTATATATTTTGGATTGTTGGGATTTAAGAAACGTATTGTATTAGTTGAGTAATATATAATATTATATTTACAGGATAAACGTTTACTGATGTTACCATGGATCTATATATTAGTTGTAACTGTTTTATACGAAACTGGCGCTGTTGCTCTTCTTACAACAGTTCATCTAGAATATGAAAAGGTAAAATATTTTAACAAATGTTTTATGAAGGAGAAAATGGTAAAATATTCAAACACGCTTATTTTGGGATAGGAAAATTGAGAAACCAAAATTATGGCCACTGTGAAAGAAATCGCAATGTGATTTTAAAACACAAATCTTATTTTGTGTCGTTTTTTACACTTCAAAATTTCGTTTTACTTGTGTTTACTACACGAGGCATGTAGTGTAGGACATCGAAAGTATAAAAAACGAAACGAAATATAGATCTGTATTTTAACCAAATTGAAGGAATCATTCCGTCACAGAAATTACACAACGTATACAATTTGTTAAATAAAATTGTATACATCAGTTCAAATAATAAGTTCGTTTATGTTTTGTTGTTTCAGAAATTGCAGCCGTGGGAGATTATATCCGTTTGTTTTTATATGGTTCGACTTGTTGCTAATGTAAGTATTATTATACTATTATATACAGTATACCCGACAAAATAATAGATAGATATGTAAAATGAATGATAATAGCACGACAAGAGTAACATCCAAAGTATCGCCAAATGTTACCGACAAATTTTTGATATAAAAAAATATTAATACAAGTCGATAAAGTAAACAAAAAACACCCGATATATCAAAAAAGACAACCTTACCTAAAACCTTACATAAAAACGCAAAAATAAATAAATATAATTCTTTTACCTCACCAGAGTGGAAAACATTAATGGTGGCCCTGTTGAATATTTCGTTCGTTTGTTCGTTTCGGGTGATATCGTAGCCCGGTTGCAATATAAACTAAATATTAAAAAAGTACACTGTTGAAATATAAACTAAATATAAGTTTAATAGAAAATATGGTTATTGGTTTGCTTTGGTTACGTTATATCGTATATTTTCAGTGTTATTGTTCTGCTTATGTTACATTATGCCCTATTTTCAGTGTTATTTTTGCTTAATATGTTACGTTATGTCATATTTTCAGTGTTATTGTTTTGCATGTGTTGTGTCGCAGTATCAGGAGTTAACGGAGGGAAGGGGGACGTATGATTTTCTTTATAAACAGGTAAAATATACTCTCATTTTATATAAAACTCAAAGCAAGTATATTTATTTGATGTTCAATGTTAAATGGTTAGATTCATTTCTGAATCATATTCTATGTTGCTTGGTCGTAGCCTTGAAAGTTGTGGTCTGTAATTCAAGGTGGCATGGGCTGCTTCATATTGAAATAAATTTGATTTAATTATTGTAAAATCAACTAGACAAATGAGGCGTGACGCTCCTTCTGCGCCCTAGACAAGGGGGTGGGAAAGAGACTGAAAAATCCCGATCACTTTCTAGGCCAACTCCGAATCAACCCGGGGAACTCCTGGTTTGTGAAACATTTCCATACGCAATTTTATTATTTAAATTATTTTATTTTCAGCCACACAGTACTGAACCAGATCCAGAGATGTATACGCCGCCTCTCGGTGCTAATCTACCGCCTTATACATACGAAGATCAGCATAAAGAATATAGTCCACCTGATTATGATAATTTATCCTTTGAGAATGACAACGTGTTTACAACAGCGACATCTGCATGCGTTCACGGAGAATGTCGTCACGAACTTTTAAGTGACATATCAGATTGTTGTGCTCCAGAAGAGATGACACCATCCGATGTGTATAGATGTGAATATGACGTGTTACAAACTGCTCTATCTGGTTCTGTGATAACACAGCCTGTTGATGACGTAGTTGTTCCTGGTGTAGATTATCAGATGACGACACATTTAACCTGGATATAGATTAAGTACACACATTTATATGGTATTGCGATTAAAAATTGCAATGTAATTTTTTGTTTCTGCTGAAACAATATCGACATAACCAACCCCTGGCATTACGTCAACTGCCCGGGTTGCGCTATTTCCGCGAAGACTATAGGAACACACAACGGCATCGTTTATAGCATTACTTGGTTTGTGTATACAAAGACACTGACTTGGCCTGATGTGCCACCAGGTAATCCTATACAATCGAAACCATTTTTGTATGAGAATCAAAAAAGATTTCTGTGATATGTGACAAAAGTGATCGGGTGTGTATGAAATAACCTCATTTAACTTCCGCTTCCATAATTAAGTGATATCTGCTGATAAATTGAACTTATATTCGGTTTTATAGGATTTCTTTCAGATTTTTTTAAACATTTGTTTACATAAGTAAGATGTCGTTATTGTTTTGTTAACGACTGTGAGCTGGTTTTTATATTAATTTGTTATCAGAGCATTATGTGAATGCGTTCCTGGTGTGTGCAAACAATCATTTCGTAACTAACATACTGAAGTAATATGAATGTAAATCAGTACGATCCTGATATCCCGAGATTGAATCCATAACAATAATAACAGACCTTATGAGCTAAACCAAACACGACCACTCATCCATGTACCAAATATTAACCGAGTATGATATTGACAAGGAGCCAACCATTAACCAATCCACACCATCGTTGAATTGCGGGGTCATACCAAACATGGAAACCCGTTTATTGTCCAACGAAAAGGGACGTTAAGTTTCATGTCGAACGTACTTGATTTGCGGAACATTACCTCATCTTTGAAAATATCGTAATCGGGAATTGTGCCGAGAACCTGTGGTATTTCCTCATCTTTGAATATATCGTAGTTGAGTCGGGAATTGTGTACCTGGGTACATTTGATATTTCCCCATCTTTGGAAATATCGTAGTCAGTGAGTGTGTTAAGAATCTGAGTACCCGTGGTATTTCCCCATCTGTGAAAGAATCTCTGTATCTGACAGATACCTTCACCATACGACATATCTAAATTATATAGTGCAATACATAGAGTATTAATCATTTGTATTACATATCAATTTACGATTGTAACAAAACATGGTCTAAGACTGGTAATTTCCATGTCTATTGGTCTATTTACAGTAATTCTTTCCAAAATGCTTCTGTCAGGTCTTACGACTTTTTCATGATTGCGAGGCTGAAAAATCAGGGAGGAAACATGAATTAGGTAGAAATCATCTAAGAAAATGATGTCTAAAAAAAAAGTCATGGTTTTACCATGACGAGGGAATTGTTACTCTTAGGTCACAAGAAATTAATAGTTATCTCCCTTTAAAAATTTACTTTACCTATAACGTGTAATATTTGAGTGTATAATTTGAAACAATATTTCTTATAGTGTTTGTATTTTGTTGTTGGTGTTTTGTTTATCATTATATTTGTGTAAATAGCATCTCAGTGCATCAGTCCATATTTCATTTCATAAATTATCGAACAATAAATATTTTTATATATTTTTCCAGCTTTTTTTGTTTTTATTTTGATATACTCAAATGGGCATCAGACAATAACGGCCCAAACCGCTCAGTCTGTTAGACACACCCTTTCTTTTCCAATGGAGAGAACACTTGGCCAAAGGTAGGTATATTTACCAGGTTCCCGAGACAATGTACCGTCCCCCGGCCTTGAAATTCTTTGGAGAAATACATAGGGTGCCCCACCCTAAATCTCCAAATATCTCGACAATTACACCACAATACTAATATATATTTAGAAAGCCTTAAATCTGTTTCACACATTTATAGTCACTAAATAAACGACCATGCTGTACTTCATAAGCTATGATCATTAAACCATACATAAATAATACTGAAAAATGGTTTGGAGTGGCGTCCATAACATCCAGGCACTTTTGAGTAAAAGATAGGTTACGTGCCCTTGTTTTGAAATTAGTCTCTCTTAACTAGTCTACCGATCATTCTACTCCTAATTGACGGGTCGGGATAATCTAGACTACTTTTTTTTTACGAAACATGGAACAAGAAATTGAATTTAGAAGCACAAACATCAGGCAACTCAACAATATTTTTAAGAACCTTGTAAAAGTAAAATGAAACTACTGCTAGTATCGTATTCTTGCTGTACGGATGTTGAGTCAGATATTATTTGTACTTAACCAAAATATGCAGCTTCTAATAGTACAGCTAATTATAAGGCAATTTAACAAATAAAACGAGCGTAATTTCTAAAGATGCCTTAATAACCAAAATGTTAAATATTATTGCTATTCAGAATCGTCAACAATAGATTTTTTACGGCTGTAGGTGTGTTTGGTGTTTTGAACATTTCCGCATGCTGTTGCTATTTATAGCCTCAACGAGTGTGCGAGACTGTTAGAAATCAGTAGTAAGGCATTCAACTAAAACGTGCAGGATCAACGTGTCAAGAACAACTTTTCAGTTGACACGCGGGGCACCGGCATTATGGTATATATCGTCATGTTGGCGTATATGCATACACGTTGGACTTTCAGAAAGATCCAGCATCCCGTCTGACGTTAATTTTTATTATGAATTAATACGATGGCATGTTATTTTCTGGCCTGATCGCGTCGATTTTTATTTTGTGCTTGATATCGACAAGAGGATACTTGTTGACACGTCGTGCTATATGTGTACAAACCAGTGATTGTTATTTCTATATAAATTATGTTTTTTTTTTCTAATGTACTCAATCGCTAAATGCCACTCAAGGTTTATAACACGGAAATAATTCCAATATATCAGACTTTTCGTTTGAAAAACTCGGAAATCAAAAACTCGGAATTTTCAGTATAATCGCTATCTTTTCTAAAATATGGTGTATGTGATTTTCCTAAAACGGCGGATACTGACTACCAAAATAATAGGTATAATGCGACCCGGGGACCTGGATTCCTTTATTTTTACATGTTTGTGACTTGCTTACGGAAAAAGATTTTGATGTTCTGGTCCTGACTAAATCCTGGCTGAAAACAGCAGGCGATGAATATATTACCGCACAGCTGATTCCATCCAACCACTGTTTCCTACACAAAGCACGGGTAAGGTCAACGGGAGGGGGAATAGTAATCCTGCACAAGAATACAATTGAAATTACCTGCTAATGTTAATCATCAGTGCTTCAGATCGTTCGAAGATTTGTAGGTTCAACTAGATGATGAGACATGTACTCGAAATTCACAGGCAGATATATCGCGAAAAAACGCATCGAAATAGTCAATGCCATATCTGATGCTAAATACGCATATTATTTGGCACAACTTGAGATATCCAAGGATGATCGACGAAAGACGTACAGTTTCACTTCTTGGGAAAACACAAGTTCCCATGATACAAGATGACGATTGCTTTGCGTCCTCCTTCAAAACCCTCTTCAATGAGAAGATACATAAAATACATTTTGGCTTACTACAAAAATTCTTTTTAGCTTACTAGCAACACAGTCAGGGTATACTAATGAGGATTATGAGTCTTGTGATCTACCGTTCTTCGATTGGCAATCGCTTTTTTGACTTGAACCTTTCACGAATGATCAAATCAGGAAATAGTTCTGTCATCCAAACCTACGACGTGTCTCTTTGACCCTGTTACAAAAATTATTGTTTTGCAACATATTGATATTCTACTTCCTGTTATCACCCCAATAGTCAATCTTAGCCTCGAAACCTCCACATTTCCAATCGGCAAACCTCGACAGATTCCGGGTCCTACATCTAGTCTCGGCTGTATGACATAATGCAGCTACCGATTTACTGTAACAAACAAACAAGACACCATGTTTCATCCGGGACCTCTAAAGTAGTTTACAGGATTGCAGAGTGCCACATTTCCTGACATTTACAAGACAGCTTGCTGTTGTACGCCCCTTTTTGAAGAAAGATAACCTTGATCCTATCGACCAGTCTCAAACCCCCCTTTCATCTTCAAAATAATTGAGAGAGCCGTAAAATAAGCGACCAATTTCAGGCAAATTCATTCTACAGAGACCGCCCTAATAAGAGTAGCAAATGATCTTCGGGTAGCGGTAGATAATGGAAGATGTGCAGCCTTGGTTTTGCTCCACCTATCAGCAACGTTTGATAGTATCAATCACGATATATTGGTTGACAGTCGCTCCGGTCAATTTGGTATCACAGACGCTGCAATGAGTTTGCTAAAATCCTGTTTACTTTAGATCAAGTATACAAATGTCAATTAAAAATCCGGATACAGTTTAATGCAATTCTCTAAAATCAGCCTTACAATTCTGATAGCAACTTGGTACAGAATCATTACTTGGCATATTATTTGTAAACAAGGTTGATAAAACCGTAAGTAATAAAAAAACAAAATACTTTAAATTAGAATTACAATCATTAATAATATATATAGACATGTATATATATATAAATAAATAAGATGTTTGAAAAGAAAACAGACTACATTTTTAAAGTTAGCGCTTTCAGTTCCGTCGGAACCTCTTCAGACCAACTGAAAGCGCTAACTTTAAATATGTAGTCTGTTTTCTTTTCAAACATCTTATTTATTTATATATCACCTGAGAGTTGTTTCCAGAACTTTTTTAGTATATATATTAAGGTCCCTATGACATATGGTGTTCCCCAAGCGTCTCTATTAGACCCTGTATTGTTTATAATCTTCACCCGACCATTTATGAAAATCGCTGAAAAGTTGGGTCTTAATATTCACTTGTATGCCGAAGATACCAAGATATACACCTCCTTCAATCAACAATCTACTAATTCAGCTTTATGTGATGACATCACACTTTCTGAAATTGAATTTTACGATGTCATTTAACTCCCGCATCAATTATGTTTGTTCCTCTTCCTATTTCCATCTTCACAGAATTACCAAATTTAAAACCATCTAAATGCTTAAAGTACAGAACTTCTCATTCATTTCAAATAAACTAGACTACCACAATGCCTTATTTTGTTGACCTTCCAAATAAACAAATTCAACACCTTCAACGAATCCTTCGTATTAATAAATCAGGACACATCACACCGATCCTCACAAATCTTCATTGGCCCCCAGTTCAACAGCGAATCAGGTTCAAAATACACGTTTACTTTCAAGGGGTTACATCATCACGCCCTAAGTTCAACAGCGAATTAAAACAATACCCAGATAAACATTTCATTGACAAGCATCTATTACAGGCAAAAACTACAGGCTTATGGTAATTACGTATCGACCTGAAACACACATGGACCATTGTGAGCAAAGGCTACTATGACTAATTTTTGTATAAAACCACACTATCTAACATTCAAAACAGTTAAAAGTGTTGGCTCTACAACCTGCAAAATAAAAAATAACTCGTTGAAACATGACATCATCTATACATTTACACAATATGTTGAAGTTCATTTTGTCTGTTGTCTTTCACCACTGTAAAGCCCTCATTACCTTGAACATAGCGTTTAGGACGAGAGTTAAGATGCAGTAAACCACAGTCGGGTTTCCCCACAGGGTGGGGAATAATTAGGAAACCTCTGTCCTGTTGCATACATAACTTCCTTGCATTCACATGTTTCGTCATTAATAGTATTACATGTATCCTTATGATCATCCATATCTTACTGATAATATACTTCTAATTTCATCTACTTTTTATCGCCTTTCTTGCTATTCTGCTCAACACAATCTTCACCACCCTCCTTCGAACCATCAACAGCTGGTATCTGTTTGTCTGTCAGAAAAGTATTATATACACATTCTAAATTACACAACATATTAAAGTTTATTTATTTTTTGTCTTTAACGACGGTAAAGCCGTCCTCGTCTTGAATTCCACAGGGTGATTGAGGAAATATGAGGACCACTCTCCCCCGTCTCTTTCTCATTTCCACGCGTTTCTCCCTCGTTAGTATTATAAGTACAGGTATTCTCATTATATCTTCACTGGTATTAATGCCAATCTCATCTACATGTTTATCGCCGTCCTTGCCGCTCCGCTCAACATCCACCTTCGTATCATCAACAACTGGCGTCTGCTTTTCAGCAGGAATAGTGCTGGGCCGTGGGGGCGATACTGTCTCAGCAAACGTCTTTTTAGGTTACCCCAAACATAATTAACACACTCCACACTTACATGACCAATGCAATTACATTTTAAGAAGAGGAGCAGTTAATCCTGGAGCAGTTACAATCATATAAGGGATAAGTTTAAAAAAAATATTAATCAAATACGAATCATCTAACGTTACTGTTCGAATACCTGTACCAATATGTACTTCCTCGTAGGACTAACTCTCCTCATAAATATGAGTCACCTCACCGAATCTGCCAAATACTTTTCTTGGGAATCTTTCCTTAACACATCGGGACACCCAGTGCACTTTTAAGGTTCACCACCGACTTGGTTGCGTCGCAAAATAATGTCTTATACATTTAATTGTGCTGCAACGAATGTCAATTGGATTTTCAACCATTTTAGACAATTTAAAAGTAACATGCCATTCCTCTGATTTGTCTCTTTTACTTATGGCTTCCATAGTCCTGGATGAATCCAGCACCAAACACACCACCTTAAGGATTGTTGGTCTGTATACCGCCACTTTCTTGTCTAATGTAATTTTAACAATTCAATATCACCACCTCAAAATCAACATCAATTACACTATCAGACATAATGGCTAAATACCGCTGCAAATTCACCGACAGCACTCCACCCAGCTTAACAAATCAAGAGTTCCCTTTCCTCGCCCTAAAGGGGCGGCAAATCGTGTAAACAATTGTTCGGTATATCAAGACCAAAAGGTTCTTTGGGGAATAAAAATCACTGGCTACGCGGATCATATTCGCAGAATCAGTAAAAGTTTTATAACAAGAAGGATCATTTAATTTAGAAATATATTTATCTTTGGCGCGTATGTATACATGTACTTTATATGAAATATTTTGACGGCGTTTCGTTGCCATTTAAGTAACGGAAGTTAAAACTTAACAATTCTTTTAAAACAGACTTAATTTGATCAATATATTCACCAGCACTAGACGGCTAGGTGGAAATTAACTGATAAAAACAATTTTCTAATTTCCTACGTAAAATACAACCATTCTTATAGTTTTTCCTACAGAACAACCTAATTTAGGTTAACTACTTTACGTAGCCCCTCCCCTCCACCATGTTGTAGAAACGACTACATCAAAATTAGATTATATCTTGCGAAACTATATAAATTCAAGAATAAAATTATCATCAAGTATTGCATTATCAGGCCCTATAATGACAGAAGAATTTAAATTAATATTTATTAAAACAAAATTGTGGTCAGGAGGTGACCAAATTAATACACAGTAAATAACTATAAAATATAAAACCAATCTATTCCTGATGAAACTCACTCCCTGTGACACTTTATACGTACCCCCGTTGGGTTTTAACCACCTGCAGACAAATACTAAATTTAACTCACTTAATAACCGCACATGACCTTGCAATACAGCAAAAGGATTTTGCTGATACTTTTGGCATTATAGGTTGCCTTTTACACCCTCCATGTGGATGATCTTCTCCCAGCTTTACAGGAAAACATTGGGGTTCGTGGCTGATTCCGAGCATAACTAGAAACCCTAACTAGAAAGCAGACAGCTATGTGTAATATGGTGTTCCCCAGGGGTCTGTTTTGGGTCCAGCGCTGTTCATTATCTTCACACGACGATTAATGAAAATTGCTGAAACGTTTGGTCTTAATATTCACTTGTGTGTCGACGATACACCTCCTCCAATCAACAATGTACGAATTCAACTGTATGTAATATTTGGTGGAAATCATGTTATGGATAATATCACAGAGTATCTGGTAATTGAACCAAACAGCAGCTTAATAAATTTTTAACACGAAGGTTTGTTCAGTCTCCTGAAGCCAAACACATTGGCGCGGTTCTATATTCTTTCAACTCACGCATCAAACCTGTTTGTTCCCTTTGTAATTTCCATCTTCCCAGAATGAGCAAAATAAAAAATAAAATATCTAAATGTGAGAGTACAGAACGTCTCATTCATTACAAATAAACTAGATTATCACAATATCAAATTCAACTCCTTCTAACGAATTCAGAGTTTTGACAAGTTAAAAAAAATCAGACCCCCCCCCCCCCGATCCTGACAAATCTTTATTGGCTCCAAGTTCAACATCTAATTAAGTTGTCTCTTAATAACTTTCAAGGTGTTACATGATCAATCACAAAAATATATCAAAGATCTGTTTGTTCCATATAAATTCACAAGAACTTTGAATATACGTGACATATCTTGTCTTTCGGTAATATCGCATACACATTAAGTATCCCTACGCCGTTTTGTCTATTTGCCCCGAAACTCCAAAAAGTCTTATTGTCATCACAGGATTCTACACTTTCGTCGGCTGCTATAAATTGAATGTAGATAATTCAATAAAATACATACAAAAACATTTAATTGGCAATATCACAGCATGCCAAATATATAGGCAAAAACGTACAGGCTTACAGTAATTACATGTACGTATTACCTGATAAAACGCATGAACCATTGTGAGCAAAGGCTGCAATGATCAATTTGTGTATAAAACGATTTGCGCGCGAATTTGAAAAAAGTATCAATTAAACGACCCAGTTTATGTCCTGGACACAGCTACCAAAAAAGGTAAAAGCCGCAAATTATCTCCTACGTGGAAGGGACCGGGGGTTATAACGCAAGTAATCACACCATATTTGTTCCGCATCAAAACACGTAAGGGCGTAACGGTTTTAAATCACGACCGTATAAAATTTTGCCATGATAGGGAATTGCCGCCGTGGATAATGATATTCCGTATAATCATTTCGCCGAGGAAACTACTTTAGACCCGGAAATACTAAGTACACAAGTTAAGGCTTTAGACCATCTATGCTACATGGTTGGGGGCTCCCCCTTTCAATTTGGGCTTCACCATGAAAAACAGAGGTTTCGTGGGGAAGGGTTCGTTGAGGCCAGAAACATTTCCTACACTCAGAGCTGTATGTAAGATGAAGCACTGGCCCGAAAAAGAGTTCTACACACTAGTGCCGATGGATTCCCCTGTATGTCTTTTGTATTTGCGCTGCCTTGTAATCCTACTTAATCAACTGCTTCCCTGTCAGCGAGCAAGCTTTAAACCGTCTCATGCTCTAGGCCCGTGGTTGCTCCGATGTCCACCCGGCAGAGCCAGAGAACTGGGATAAGGAGCTCCTGAACTTATAGGACGGTTTTGTTTGACCGTCGGATTGAAAGAGTGTGTTTGGCTGAATGTTACGGTGTACATGTATACCGCTACCGGTATGATTCTGTGACAGCAAGTTGTCATTTAATTTTTTTTTTTTTTAAAGTTATTGGGGAATTTTATTTAATAAGATTTTATTTTTAGTTTAACTACCTAGCCTTTTAAAAAAATGGAAGAGGCGTGTAATATTTTTGCTGCTGACCGTAACACATACGGTGTCTATTGGACGGGACCCATTCAATAGTCGGGACTATATCAGACTAAACCTAACCAAATTACACAACCAAGTTCCCGTATTACTACGCCGGGCTATAAATAGATTGGGGTCTTCTTCAGTTTTACTACAAGTCAAGAGACGAGCAGATGGACACAGATCATTAAATATTTCTACCCCGGTACCCACAAATTGTAGGGCCAAGTTATTTTTAGTCTTTCTCTCCCTTTCCCTTTTTCCCCCTTTTGCATGGCGATTTTTGTTGACTTTTTGGTGTAGAATCGAAGAAAAGGGTTTAAAAATACATTTTCTGCCAGGTTTTGGTGAATATTCATGATTTTGAGGCGGAAGGATACAAGGGTTGTGAGGTTGGTTACGTTGAAAGAGAGGGCCTAAAATTGCTTGTGTAGTTATCTCTACTTCCAGCCTGTGTATCTCAAGTTTTTCATGGTGAACCTCATACATGCTTTTGGGCCAGAGTTTGCCACATGTTGCTCCATCTGTGGCAGAAAGCGTTCTACCCAACGAATATTTGGGAAAAAGTTACAGCCGGTCTAAGAGACGAGAATTAACATTGAAGTCAATGGGGAAATAATAAGTGATCTGTGGCCTGTCTGTGTATGACAAGGCTGTGACTGATAGGCCTTAGTTTTGAAAATATGATGACTAAATTGTCAGAAAATATGTATAAAGTATTTTGTCTACAGAAAAACTAAAAAAAAGGTTAAATTTAAAAAAAAAAAACCAAAGTTTGGAGAAAAATTGTGATTTCACTGCAAATTTCTCAATTTTCAGTTTATATTTAATTTCTAACAATAAGAAAAATATTTCTAATTCCAATTTTGGTGTTTTCAGTCTCAGAAAGGATAGATAAAGTGAACAACATTGTAATTTCACCTAATTTTTTCTAAAAATCTGGAATATTCACAAAAAAATCTGCAAATTCACCCATTTCGAGTTAATAATATACAGCAGTTGGGTTTATACAAAATGTTCAAAACAGAGGTTGGCTCAATTTGGCCACCAATTTAGCCAAAAAAAGCATTTATTTCTTCTTTGAAACATTAAATTCTTGCATTTCCTTCGTGAAGGAAGCAATATCCCAGTCTTTATAGACATTTATCACCCCACCATTCTGTTTACAGAGGCTATAAATGCCCCACCCACCCTTTTTTATTAATGTGTTTTGAGAGTTTTAATTGTACCTCTGTTGACAATTAATTGATAATAATTGGAATTTGTTGTTGAATTACAGTTAGGAAGGTTATTTTACACCAATAAATGGTTATTTTGTACATTTCAAGGATTTCTAATCTTTTCTGTTTAAAGGCAAACTTAGAACCCTGAGACATGTCAGGCCAATAAGACCATACCTTGATACAAAACTGGTGTAGATGTGTAAATGTCAGCTTAATGGTCAATATTGTCTTATCGAAATCTAGGATTTGTGGTGTTTGTTGGATTTATGTTACTTATAGAACAGTAAAATGTTAATTTTGATCCTTTTCAGGCCTCTTTTATGATGTCAACTCTGTTATAACTACCATTTTGACTTCATTTTTTCAGGCAATTGATGTAAAGGTCCAGACATCTTGATTCAGCACCAGAATTGCAATAAAGATTTGTATGGTGCCTCTGAGCTTTGAGATATTGAGAGAGAGAGAGAAATGGGGTTTAACGTCCACTCAACACAAACTAGGTCATTTCGGGACTAACATTGAGATATTGATAACATTGAACTATTTCCAAATTTGTAAAAAAAAAAATGTGTATTCTGTGACCCTTTTGTTAGAGAGGTGTGGACATAGGGCAATTATGGCATTTTTTTCTTTCAGCAAGGCCTATTTTAACCATAATTCACATTTATTGCACCTATTTTAGTTTTTATGTTCATATATTAGCCAGGGATGGTAAATCATATCTGTTAGACAGATTCTTTTGGTAATGTTAGCTTTGCAACCAAAGATAAGATTGATTCAGTCATTGACATTTTTAGGGAGTGGGGTTACATGTTTCAGTACAGACCTTTATAATTTCAATCAATGCAACAGTTTTGTGATTTTTCTGTTTGCATATTGTGCAGGGTTTCCAAAAATATATTACTTGCCAGTCTGGCTATCTAAAAAAGTGGAAAATTATTGTTTTTTTGAAAGATGCTACATGTAAATTCTGTACATTTTTCCTGACATGACAGTAAAAAAATATATTTTTGAAAAAAAATCCAGATTATGAGTGTTTTCTGTGTAATTTGTTTGTAACTTGTTGTATTTTTTCACAAAACTCAAATACTGAGTTTAATAAGAAAGATTTTTAAATTTTAGCACAAAAGGCCCAGGGACCTGAGATGCACTGCTGTACATAAAGCAGCTTGTATACTTAAAGGGCCATCATTTTTGCAGTTATTCTTTGATTTTGATTTTCTTTCACCGGTGCGTTGCCAGAACATACGGGAAGCATATAAAAAGGGCATTTTGGTGATACCTGAAGTTTCACCCCTATATAGGACACAGATCACTAAATATTTCTACGCCGGTACCCACAAATTGTAGGGCCAAGTTATTTTTAGTCTTTCTCTCCCTTTCCCCCCCTTTTGCATGGCGATTTTTGTTGACTTTTTGGTGTAGAATCGAAGAAAAGGGTTTAAAAATACATTTTCTGCCAGGTTTTGGTGAATATTCATGATTTTGAGGCGGAAGGATACAAGGGTTGTGAGGTTGGTTACATTGAAAGGGAGGGCCTAAAATTGCTTGTGTAGTTGTCTCTACTTCCAGCCTGTGTATCTAAAGTTTTTCATGATGAACTCCATACATGCTTTTGGGCCAGAGTTTGCCACATGTTGCTCCATCTGTGGCAGAAAGCGTTCTACCAACGAATATTTGGGAAAAAGTTACAGCCGGTCTAAGAGACGAGAATTAATGGGGAAATAATTAGTGATCTGTGGCCAGATAACACAGATTAATTATAATTAATGTAATTGAATTAAGTTTCAACAATTGCGGACATAACTCGGCAACCAAGTTGGTTGGAAATTATACACTACATGTACTTAGTACTATTGCGTTCATTATATTCATGTATTGTTTGTACGATGAGCGTAACGATTTGTATGTTTTGATTTTTTTTTCAGATGGTTTTACCAGTAGTTTTGAGGAAAAGGAATAGTTTAAAGGGGGTTAATTTAATTCCGCTTATCAAGCGAATTAAAGGAGACACCTTTCTCAAAGATTACGCTACAATAAATAGGGAATGGATAGACAGACGGAAGATATAATGGATGAAGTCGATGAGCAGGTGAAACACGGAATTACTTATAGATCTGATGGAGATAGCAAACAAAGACCTTACTGTAGAAAATGCAAGGCTTATTCTTCGTTACGCAATTGTCTATGCTAATGAATGTGGTCAACCGTCAAGACAGTTGACGTCACTGGAGGTAAGTTGAGTGTTTGTATATTTGTGAAGATTTGGAATATTATATGGAACTTGATATAGTGAAAACAGTTATTTTGGCGAATAGGTAGAGTATACCAGTTCTTTATTATTTTCTTCGTATTTCGCAGAATGATTAAGCCAGGTGTGCTGGGATATACATTACTGAGTGTAAAAGGGAGCAGGAATTAGAGGGACGCATTCAAAGTTTGGAGAAAAAGACAAAAGTTTGACACTGTCAATGACCTTAAAGAGAAAGTGAGATGTGTGTGTCCACAGGATAAACCATGTACAGCATTGATACTTTTAACATTGGACGAAGTTTCTGCAAAGTGCGATCATGAAGATGAAAATATGTTTGAAGAATTATAATGGCAGGCTAATCGTTTACAGTCAAAACTTAGTATATCTTCCCTTTGTTAATTTGTTTGTCAGTTCTTGGAGGCAAGGCTGTTAATAATGTGACCAAAGCTATAACAAAATGTATGAAGGCTGAAATTACATAAGTTGATGAGAAATCTGCTCTGTTAGATGCTGAGCGTGACTTAAATGCATTGTCTCCATTATCAAACTGCTATCCCCCTTTTCACTATTTTCAGTCACCGTCGTATACGTATATCTCCGCCTTTTCTATCCATGTATTCAGGTCTTTTTAATCCTACTTTTGGTGGAGGCACTGGTCGAGCATACCGCCCTTCTGTGTTTTGAGACCTCGTGGAGCGTGTTTGTTTTGCAACAGCCAAGACCATCAGATTAGAGACTGTATGAAGATGAAAGGAGCGAAAATAAAATAATGTGCATTAATAGGGGAATGAAAACGGCCTAAGGGAAATTATCTAAATTTAGATGGGATTTTTTGTTTTGTTCTTTCTTACCATAGACCTGGGGAATGCTAATTCCTTAGTGGATTTATTTTGATTCACGAAGTTGAGGGAGGCAGTGGCTGTGCCAGCTGTCTTTGGTTGGAGTGGCAAAGGCACGAGTATCAACTAAAGAAAATTTTGAAAAACGGGCTGCCGGAAATGCCGCCTGGCAGTATTTCAGTCAATGATCGTTGAGGTAAAGTGTCAAACGAACGGACTTGCGAACCTCGACGAATCCCACTCTCGAACGCCAATGTCGGGAGTATTTGTGGAGGGTATGGGGGACCTTCCCCAGAAAACTTTGAAAAATAAACTCTCGGAAATGCTCTCTGACAGCGTATTCAGTCAGGCATCGAACGTCGAGATAAATAAATCAGACCACATACTGTCTGTAGCCTGATCACTAGGTTGTACGATCAGAGACCAAAATGGCAAACGAACGGACTTGCGAACCTCAACGAAGTACCTTTGTGAGCACTAAATTAGCGAGTCCTTGTGGGGGTTTTGGGGACCTCCCCAAGAAAATTATGAAAAATAGACTGTTGGAAATGCTGCCTGACAGTATTCAGGCACCGATCGTAGAGATAAATAGAGCTGATCGGATGTCACCTGTGGCCTGATCACTAGCCTTTCCGACCTCAGAGAGGAAAGTGTCACATGAAACTCAATGAAGTCCCCTATAATTTGAAAAGTAGACTGCCGGAAATGCAGTCTGGCAGTATTTCAGGCATTGATCGTCGAGATAAAGATACCACCTCTCGCCAAATTACTAGCTTATCCAACCAGAGAAGAAAAGAGACAAACGGGCTGAGTGAGTGACTCAAAGTGAATGAATATTTTCGCCACTATATTTTGTGAAATGAACTGACTTGCGAACCTCAACGAAAATTTGAAAAGTAGACGGCCCGAAATGCAGTCCGGCAGTATTTCAGGCAATGATCGTCGTAATAATTAGAGCTTAACAGATACCGCTTGTCGCCAAATCACTAGTTTATCTGACCAGAGAAGAAAGTGTTGAGCGGGCGGAGTAAGAGTGACTCAAAGTGAATGAATATTTTCGCCACTATATTTTGTTATATAGAATGCAGTCATTTTCCGAAAATCATTGGGGGGGGGGGCAAACAGAGGGCAGGCAAGATTTTTTTTTTGGGGGGGGGGGGGCCGTGGTATGTCTCCTTGTATGATTTGTTCTGGTTTAGCACTAGCATTTTGAATGTCGTATAGAAGGAACTTTTCTTATCACTTCAGGGAAATATTTACCATGCTTTATCTATACCGGGAAAGGAGTTGTGTCTTTGACCCTACATTGATATCAGAACAAAACCAGAATGGATAACACTAAGGGGGGGGGGGATCCCTCGTCAACTGACGCCTATCCGGTAGCTGAGGAAGTGTTATGTAACAAAGGTGTTTTGAATGACATTGATTTACTTCCGTTGCGTGATCCTAACTGCTTTGTGTCTGGTCAAATTCACGAGCATTTAAGCGAAGGGCAGGATATATTGGTAAAAAAACCCTCTAATTTCGATAATGTCTTGAATTGGTTAAGATACGCTGTTGATGTTTCTAGTTTCTCCAAGTCATTCAAGGGTAACTTTAAAGGGAGATGTTTTGATAGCGATATGCCTCCGAAACAATATTTTCAAAATTCGGCCTCTTGTAGAGAGCATCTTGAAGTTTACTTCCACAGGACAGAGTTATGATCAAGCAAAGAGACTGGCTTACGTTCTGTTAAAGCTTGCTGACTAGAATAGGGTAAACATTATCTTTATCTTTGAATAAATGCACCCTCGAGCCGACGACTTGTCTGAAATATTTTATCTTTGGGGAAAAATCATTTAATCGAGTAAGTATCATTTTCAAAGTATCATTGAAGGGGTGGATCTATGAGAATGACATGTCAAATCTACGCATCGGAACATTGGCTATTTGGTGTACTAATTTCAAAGTTGATAAATACTTTTAAAATGCGACGAAAAATTACAACCTATATTTGTTTTCACCGTAAGTACCCGCAGTGGAAATGTGCACTGCGCAGGCGATTTTAACTAAAATCTATTAAAATCGCATTTTAAGTTACAATCAATCTTCGTGAAACTGTAGCAATATAGTCGTGGTGACATTGTTTTTAAAGATTATAGACAAGGAATGGGGAGATAAGATATAGTTTTATGTTTCTAACATATTCACATATATGCAGGTGTGTACTGGAATCAACTAACATTTGATTGACATATTGTTATATAAAAAGGGGTTATAGAAACAAAACATAGCTGGTTCTATATGTCAACAGCATGATAACAGATATCTCATGCGCAATTTCTAGAGTAAATTTCCATAACCATAGAAGGGTGTGTTTTGACGTCATTGGGCTCAATTAACCAATCTCTCTAATTATTTACACCATGTTGGACCAATTAGATAATTGAAGGTCCAAAACCAGTTGATACAAAATTAGGATACTCGTGAGAATCCAGCAGACTTCGATTAGATTCCAGAGGGTTACCATCTAAGAGTCCTAGACATCGCGAGGTGTCTAGGTTGAGAAGAGTTTAGTTAGTATTGACTGTAATTGTAATATGTACTATGCCTGTATGTATACCTATGCCACATAAAAGGTAAAAACGAACTGTTGCATTTTTATAACTGAAGAAGACAAACGTCTGAAGAAAACATTAAGAAGAAATACACAACGTGAAGGAGAAGCAAAGACGATCAGAGATAAATTTTAGACGATCACAAGGCTACGACAATATGTAGTAAGAAAAGATCATGGGTCGTACGTAGGATGTGGCGACAGGTTTTGGTACATGTCCGCTCTCCACGTCAGACAAAAAGACTCATGGTACTACAAAACGCATACAATTTAAATTTTCATTTTGATTTTAGTTAAAATCTATTTTAGTGATTTTAGCTTAAGTTTTTGTGAAACAGGGCCCTGGTATTGAAACAGAATATATAAAAAATGCGGAGTTTGATCTTTTAAAGGATGCCTTCGTTTAATGTTTGGATAAAATTAAAATCCCAGGACTAGAATTGGAATATTTCTGCCGTTATTTAATTCAGAAATTTATTTAATTTGAGACTATTTTTATATTTATAAGTTATATTTGATGGAATAAAATCTTGTAATGTTTTGTTATATTTTGTTTTGAGTATGTGACTAAGGATACATGAGGATTACTACCCCCTGTCGCACAAATCTATTCCCCCGTTCCGTTATTGATATCAGTCTCGTGATAACCCATATCTTCATTATATTTCCTCTTATCTCATCTACCTCTTTATCACCATCTTGCTGTTCTGATCAATTTCCCCTTCATCTTCACCAAAAGTATTTTTATGTGGACCCCAAACAGAATTTACGCAGTTTGCTCTCACATGGCCAATATAATTGCATTTTAAACATAGTGGTAGCCTTCCTGGGGCAGTTACGGGCATAGGCGTACGAACTCGGTGACGGTTAAGTGGGCAGAACCCGAAATGCAGGAAAAAAATAATTTGGATTTACAGACAGCGGCGCCGGTGTCCTTCTCCTCTCCAGAGCTTACCTTGTATGGACCCCAAAGAAAACTTTTGAATATTTGACGTCTGCAAACGCATATTCCTGCTTCAGCCCGTGAACAAAGCAACTTCAAAGTGGTCTAATCAGCCTAATTAAGATGGCTGACTCGAATTCCAATCAACAAATCAACCGTTTATAGTCCACGATGACGGGACCGTTGGAAGAAAATTTGACTATCGCAAATGCGTTTTCCTGCTATTTCAGCCTATGAATATAGCAACTTCAATGTGGTCCAATGTAGCCTACCTGGCTGACCCAAATTCCAAAGAACCAATCAATCGTCCCGAAATATGGGGATCCCACCCTCCCTGAGATAATTTTGAACACTTAACCACCACAAATGCGTTTTCTGCTATTCTAGCACGTGTAAGCAACTCCAAAAGTGTCCAATGGTTTTGTAACCGAAATCTCACTATGAATTCCACCCATCCAATCCAGCTGCATTCACAAATAATAAACGATACCCGGAAAATGTCGCACAAAGTAGCGTGGCTACAGACAAAATGTTTTAATCCATAGTCAACTCAGTACAAATTCGAGGTATTCAATTAAAAGAAAGTAAAATCAGTGTCTTCTTATCGTTCGATGGCAGTTTGGCGGGGGTAGAACCCGAAATGCACGAAAACATTTCGGATTTACCGACAGCGACGCATGTCTTCTTCGAGCGGCGAAAAAGCGGAGCTGACCATGTATGGTCCACCAAGAAAATTTTGGAATATTTGACGATCGCAAACGCGCTTTCCTGCAATTCCATCCCGTAAAATTAGTGTTTTATTAGATTTCGGTAACTTTATTTTGCCATGTAGATGAAATAAAATATTTTTATCAGCCCGAAAAGTCAGATTGCACGAAAGTTAGGTGGACAGCTGCCCCCCTCGCTCGTACGCCTATGGTTTCGAGCATTTGTAAATGACTTCTATCAACCCGTATCATATAGGGGTCTTTAAAAAAAATCGGAACAAAGGTCACCGCTCGCATCCTTGTACCCCCTCGTAAGACGAACTCGCTTCGCAAACACGGGTCACCTCGCCAAATCTGTCAAAAGTCTGTCTTAAAAATCAAGGAACCCAGTGTACTCTCATGTTTACCATCGACTTGCTTGCGTCACAAAAATAATACCTTACGCCATTGTCAATTAGTGCTTCAACCATTTCAGGCTTGGATGAATCTAGAGCCAAACTAACATATCATCTTGAAAATCGTTGACCTATAAACCATTACCTTCTTATCTAAAGCGACTTTAGCTGTTCTGGAAACGACATCGTCATCAGTATCGCCATCTTCGAAATTCACACCATAGCAAAACACCACAGTATATACACTCACCGCACTGAACATAATTCTACGCGGGAGAAATGTACAGTTGCAAACCGTAGAATCACCATGCAATACTCTTTAACAGTTTACTTATTTAATTTCAGTTTTAGCTCCCGCAGAAGCCGGCAAAAATTGCGCAAGCCGACCGGTAGGTCGTCAGCGCGGGGTATTGGGTATAGTTTTCAACTAGCAATAACCACGCCTCAGAAATTCCTCATTGGCTATGGTACCGCCACTGCGCAAAGCTGACGTCAACATGTTGTTGTTCTTGGTGTTTAACGTCCGCTTCCACCGAAGGTGATATCGCAGACAAGTCTTATTTTTCATTTTCATTATCTTAGCGCACGCGCGGGGCTCTTTGCTGTGGGAGGAAACCGGAGTGCCCGGAGGAAACCAACGAGGTTGAGAAGGAGCCCCTATCTCCATGCCACATACGCTCACACCAGGGCTCGAAACCACAGCCGCAAGCCAGAGGTGACCGACCAGCTAGAAGTCGAAACGCGGAACACTAGACCATCCCAACCCCCGACGTCAACATGGCGGAAGATTAAATACAGTCAATAGACGTCAATTATCAACACTGGTTAACTTTAAGATTGTAAGTGTACAATTTCACTATCGATATCATCGGCACTAATTACGCTATATTAAAGATATTAAATGGGTTAAGATAAAAAGATTATATTGTAAATTGTGGTATATTTGAATACACTTTTACGTATGTAGTAAGTAAAGTATTTAAATAAACATTTAATTAAAACAATTATTCGTTTTTCATTTTGGTTATCTCTCTTGATTGTGTAGTTATAACGTTTTTGTGCGTGGTATACATATTTTTAATTTCATTGTGGCCCGATACCATGGGGAGATAACCTAACCATCCAAACTGGATACAGACCACTATTAATTACGATTTCCTTAACCGGCGCAATCGTTTACCCAAACGTACTTTGTGTGCTGAAAGTTTTCCACTGTAGACGGGCATCAATCGGCTATGTCTTAGCGCCAAAGTTAGTATTAGGTTGACCAGTGAAATTTTGAGATAAACAAACCTAAAATAGTATACTATCAACATGTAACTATCCGCTGTGCATACCACCATACACATCACTGTTATTATCCCGCCTCATCTAAACCATGTATATGCACAAACACCTGGCAGAGATATTTCAATGCAATCTGAATAAGTAATAATATAAAGCGTACTCTAGTACAAAAGATTCAGCGTAGCAGAACACTTGGAAGATTTGTCGGGAATCGATCCATATCAACAATTAATCCGGATGGCTTGTTGGAAGAAATTGTTAAGAATCATGTTTCAACCCTATCTTCAGCTGACTTGGGTGCAGCCATATGGTAAAGCAATGCACTGGGTGACTTGCGTTTGGGTGCTACTTCCAATCAATCCATCCGGAAGCAAATTTGAATTCAAACACCCTTTTCGTCATTTGACTTGTTTATCCAGTGGGTTAAGAAAAAAGATTATTTTGTAAATTATTATACTACATTTAAAAAAACAAACAAAATATTTTACATTTTGAATAAACATTTAATTTAAACACCTCACATCGTTCATAGGAGTTGGGGATCACGGTGGCTAAGTGGGTAAGGCGATGGTGTTCGATTTTTGCTTTAGCCGACAAAGTTTATCTAGATTTTCCGGTGTGGTTTCCCTTGTAAGTAATGCATGACGGGGAGTCCGACACGTACAGCTGTCTAGTCGGTCGGATGGGACGAAAAACCGAGGTCCCGTGCACACATTGGCGTGCACATAAAAGATCCATATGCAGTTGGAATTCGATACAAGAATGGGCCGTAGCGCCGCTGCCCGGGCAAAATTTCATATATAGCACACTGTATGGCGTATGCCCGTCTTTAGCCCAGTTTAGGTAGCAGAACAGTAAACCTCGTGTCATTTCATTTCATAAGAGTTATGTACAGGGACAGGTTTTGGTTTAAAAGCGTTCTACCACAGACAGACCAACAACTGACCGTGTCTTTACTCCAAAGATTGTATGGGATTAACCATTGAATGTTTCAGATATATAAAAGTGAACTGGCACAACAACAAAAGAAACTTATAGCTTTCTGGTGTCGCGGTGTGTTAATTTCCTAAAATCTACAGAGGGCTTCACGAGAACAGCTGTCTAGTTGTTCGGGTTGGACGAAAAACCAAGGTCAAGTATACAGTGGCGTGCACGTAAAAGAACCCTTGGTAATTTGAATTCGATATAAGAGTAGACCACAGCGCCGCTGTCCGGGCAAAATTTTCCTCAAAGTACACTGTATGGCGCGAGCTTGTCTTCATTAGCCCAGTCGGATCAGAACACTAGAGCGTTAACCCCCATTAAAAAAAACAAAAAAACCCAAATAATTATTATTTTTCGAGTTAAAATTTTATCTGGCACCTACATGCTGACATGAATACACGTACATACAAAAAACATGACATCACGCTCCACATGTAAAAATACAACTCCATAACTAGAAGTCACTACAAAACGAGGGGCATCAATTAATATCGCTCTGTTTTTATTTAATAATTTCCTGTAATATTTGCTTGATCTGCGTGCTATCGCCTTACATTTTGTTGTGATATCGGGGCTCCCACCCCCGCCCCAAGATTCGGTGAACCGTTGATTTTTTGGCGCAATGTAATCTTCGGGCACAAACACCAGAAAGTGGCCATATACCAGATTAAGTGTACAATGGTAAAATGAAATCGTTCGCGGTTTACTTTTTGAATAATATAATACTATAAAACTAGTTATAGTTGAAAATTCGGGTGACAAGTCTCTAGCAAATACCCTCGACTCTTACACCCCACCCCCTACGCCTATGTTCCACTGTCGACAAAGTGGCCTAATGTGTAATCTAAATCCGTAAAAATGCGGACTAATCTATTGAAATTTAATCACATAAAACTTGTCCCATCGCTAATGAAACAAAAGCCAACGACAAATCAATATATCTTTCTGTATTTGGTATATCCTTTAAAAAAGAATTAATTTATAAGACAGATCAAAGTTTAATATTATTTTCTTTGTGATAAAATGGAAATAAATTAATTCACACAATTGCTAATGCAATACTTACCCATGTTTATATATCAATAAAGTATCTAAAATATATCTAACACCGTAGCAATTATTTTCTGGGTGTTGATCAACATCGATTAAGTGGTTTAAAACGTTTCTCTAAATAGGCCATTAGCGATATATACATCAAGTTGATCATTCTAAATGTTTTGGGGTCTAGACCGCTCTCCTGGATTTGAAACTATTAATTATTTTCACCTTAATAATTGGATAATATAAGTGAGGGTATTGATAAGGTACAAATTACCACCTTAATTAACTTTCTCTTTTTAACATTTACTCCTTATTGTGTGTCGAGTACAGTTAGAATTCTATAAAAACCTGGTTGAAATATGTCTTGTTTCATTGTTTGAAGAGTAAGGACCACATACACACGTATATAGTTGAAAGAAATTTAGGAAATAATCAAACATTTAAGATAAACAAGGTAAAATATATATTTACATAGTTTTTCGTACCTTTTTCGTTATTCGTGTAAATACGGACGTTTTTATAACCGGATTCATTAAATGTATTCCACTTTTTTGGAGGTAGGTTTGTGTGCTATTGAAAATTGATGTATCGACCATATTCTCGTTAACCTTTCTTTAAAGAATTTATTTACCCACTGTTCAAACACAAGGACAGATATTAATCTGGCCTTAAGTCCACAAAGCATTTTCAGACTTAAGTTGAGAATTTAATCAACTTTTAATCACTGTTTATGTCGATTCTTTAAGAATTAATTTACTTGATCTCGATCGAAATCGCGTATAAAATTTCGAATGTAGAATTGATGGGAAATTATATCGCGTCAATGTCGTTTATAGGATACCCAGGACAAATTAATAATGTCATTTTTTTTCACTCAAAATATCC
The DNA here is from genome assembly GCA_036850965.1 of Patella caerulea. NCBI lineage: Eukaryota > Metazoa > Mollusca > Gastropoda > Patellidae > Patella > Patella caerulea. The sequence goes on from JAZGQO010000011.1 coordinate 25,705,974, forward strand.
CGTATTAACTAGAGTTATGTCCCTTGATATCCCATCCAACAAATTCAAAGTTTTTAAATGACATTTAGAAGTAGAGGTATAATATTCATAATAACACAACTTTATGGATTTGCTACTTCTTGGATCATTCCTGTAATATTTGCTTGGCCTGCGTGCTGTCGCCTTAAATTTTGATGTGATTTCGACCGCTCCACCTCCTCTTTGATTCGATCAAGTTGATCATTCTAAATGTTTTCGGGTCTAGACGGTTCTCCTGGATTTGAAACTATTAATTATTTTCACCTTAATAATTGGATAATATAAGTGAGGGTATTGATAAGGTACAAATTACCACCTTAATTAACTTTCTCTTTTTAACATGTACTCCTTATTGTGTGTCGAGTACAGTTAGAATTCTATAAAAACCTGGTTGAAATATGTCTTGTTTCATTGTTTGAAGAGTAAGACCCACATACACACGTATGTATATAGTTGAAATAAATTGAGGAAAATTCGAACATTTAAGATAAACAAGGTAAAATATATATTTACATAGTTTTTCGTACTTTTTTCGTTATTCATGCAAATACGAATGTTTTTATAACCAGATTCATAAAATGTATTCCTCTTTTTGGGGATAGGTTTGTGTGCTATTGTAAAAAAAATGATATATTGACCATATTCTCGCAAATCCTTGTTTAAAGAACTCATTTGCCCACTTTTCCAACACAGGGGAAAATATTAAACTGTTATTGTAATTCCATTCCCAAAGGCGCTTCGGTGACCTTTTTGTTTTATAGAGGAGGGTGTTTGTGTTTTATGTAGAGCAGATGTATCAATTAATTTACTCGATCCCTATCGCAATGACTTCGAATTAAGAATTGGTGGTAATTAATATCGTGTTAATTTCCTTTATAGAATACATCGATAACATCCCAAAGAACAAATATTGTCATTGTTTTTCACTCAAAATACCCTGTGTTAACTTGAGCTATGTTCCTTGATATTTCATGAAATAATATAGTTATTCATGTGCATTTTGTATAGTTGATGTATAACAAAGATGTTCAATATACAATTTAAATATTTTTTTGTCGAATATACCATGGATGTGTAACACAGATGGCGCTTATAAGCCATTTTTATTCGTGGAGCACCCCCACCCCACCCACTGCTTATCAACCCCTTCATTCCACCAGACCATGGATCGTATATAATCTATGATTGAGTCCATAACCAGACGTTTCAACTTTAATTAAATTTCAATTAGCACATTACTTATATTAATTGACACAATAGTGTCGTATTCTCTGTTTATTGGGCAGACGAATCTGCATTATCCTACTCAAACCCTACCTAGGTAGACGAAATGTTCAATTACCACAATCGAGTACCAATAATGCCATAAAGTACCTTGGTTAGAGTGGTTGTAATTTGCATTTAGATATTGAACTATAAAATGGCAGGATTGATGACTGGTCAAATAAGAAAACAAACTATGTGTACTCGACAGAATGAGCAAAGGTTCAAATTATTGTCATGTGTTTGATATAGAATAGTTTACATAATCAATGGCTAACGACGTTTATTCGGTTGTTTTGTTGAGTTTTCTTTCATTGAAAGCTACGTTTCTCTATCGATAACAAACCCTAGATCTAAATAGCAACGTCAGTAGTGAATTTATTGAGGTATAATACCTAAAAACCAGATGAACCACTCGGCATGGCGAACTATTGTTATTCTATGTCTGTGTAAATATAAATCTACCAACTTTCAGAATAATATTTTCTCAATCAAGAACTTGTAGGAACGCCTACAATTTTCTTACTTTAGCTAAAGTCATGCGTTTGTTCTGTTCAGGAAACAATTGTTACAACATTGTCCGCTCATTAACCATCGTTATGCACAATAAATTTACTCTACCCTGTTTAGCTCAGTAATTTGAGCTTACACTTCTACCATAATAAGGGAAACATTTTGAATACTGTTAATATCATTATTTTAGAATCAATAAATAACAATAGCACTAAATTCCACAGAATTTGGAATTGTATCATCTCTTAAGAATTTTTATTCTGCGACGTATTTCACTTCAATATGACGATACTAAAATTTAACCTTTGGTATAATTTCAATAAAGTGTACAGCTCGAGTCGGAGGAAAAGTGGGTCTTGATATTACAGCTCTGGGGATTATATAAAATGGTTGAGATCAATGATTTGAAAAGAAAAAAGTGTTCTATTACTAAAATAAATGAAGACGTATATTACAAATCTTTGAGAGGTTAAAGATCGTGTGGGGTTCCGCAAATCATATAATGGAAAAATCAAAGAAGGCCGACTGCTTCTTAAACGGACATCACTCTCAAGAATGATGAAACCATTTGAAAGGGGGATAAGGATACGTTAAGACCCTTAGTTCCTGAAGTTCAAGGGTCATTGTGAAATAGGATTTGTCTACAAGGAACATTAACATGGTTTTAAGTATTCGATTGTTCTCTTTTAAATGATTTATCTGTTGCTCTTGAAAATGAAAATAAAACAAACCTGTGCTTTAGACATATCAAAATGGCCTAAAGTAGTCGATTGTTGTAAGCAAAGGGTCTGTGTTTAAAGTTTAAAGGGAGAAATAAAACAAGTTGTTCTTTCCGATTTAGAAAATGAAAATAAACTTTCAGTCATAAGTAGGTATTGATTGCTACATCTCTAATCTCACACCTCGCCATTAGCGGCTGTCTTTTATCTTTAAATACAACTTATGTCCCGGATAACCTAGTCTAACACTAAATTCCATGTCGATATCGATCATAAATATTTTCGAAAATGTTGAGAAACGTGATTGTTATTATCGAGTAATTTCGAAACATAGCATAAAAAATTTGGAAATATCTGAATAAGGGTTTCATAAGATTTGTAGCTATTTATTCATTCTTTTGCCAAAAAGTGAGATTAATTTTTGATCGTGACTATCAGTGATTTGAAACTACAAACATGTTTTGTAAATCAAGTCTACAACCTGCACTGAATGATAAAGACTATCGTAGTCACGGTTGATTAATTATTCAAGTTAAGTATGGTCTAGACCTGTTTAACCATTATACCAATAAACTACTAGTTAATGCGATAAAGAACATTTGTTTTTAAACACGTTCATTGATCTTACAACCAAACTTTTAACACCCAGTTTACCGTATTTATCTTTTTTAAAAACCCGTTAATTGTACAAGTCACGTGATTACATTCCGTTAAAGTAGAGACTTTTATAAATCTCTTCCATTTTATCATTGGAATCACACGAATCTGCAAAGCGAAGTAGCAACATCGATATAATATAACTTAACAAAATACTGGGATTTTACAAAGAAATAATGCAAAATGGGGTAGGTACATAATATTATATCGTAGTTTTGTGTACAATGTATTACAGAAATGAAGAAAATTCTTTCATTTTACCACTGGAATGAAATGAAATGGGGTTTAACGTCCTGCTGTTCTGTACCTAACCTGGGCTAATGAAGACGGGAATACGCCACACAGTGTGCTATGAGGGAAATTTTGCCTGGGCAGCGCTCTATGGCCTACTCTTATATCGAATTCCAAATGCCAATGGATCTTTTACGTGCACGCCAATGTGTACACGGAACCACGGTTTTGCGTACCATCCGAAAGACTAGACAGCAGTCCTTGTCATACTCTCTGTTCTGCATCACCGACAAGAGGAAACCACGCCGGACCTCCAGACTAGCGAGCCAGCGTCTTACCACTAAGCCACTCCACTGGAATGACATTTATAATACTTTTACTAATGACATTTATAGTTTTCCTTCTTTTATTATTGGAATGGGAGTTATAATATTTTTTCTTTTACCATAAGGTCAAGGTCTGTCATTGAGTCAACTGGCGTGATTTAGATTTACCTGTTGTACGTGACAAGGAGTAAGGTCGCCATCTCCGGATCCTACTAAAGCGAATTATTGATATAAAATTGGACCATATGTTAGTCCCGAAATGAAAGTTAAACATCATTTTTCTTTCTCTTTTACCTTCGGAATGACATTGACATTGGCAAAATCCCCCATACTTTATTAGCCCAGTCGGAGCAGAACTATAGGACTCAAACCCCATTTCAGTTCATTTTATTTGGACATTGGAATATGAACATGGAAAGCATTGATATAACTGTGGATGCAAAACAAGTGGAATCACATAAATATGAAAATCATATAAATCTAACATTGGGTGAATCTAACATGCTATGACGTTTTATAATTTAATTTACGTATGTAGAATTTGTGTATTTCAGTGGGGTTTAACATCCTAGCTTTCTGCTATAAAAGACTGGCCGTGTGCTATGAGAGGAAATGTCGTTCGGACAGCATTACCTCCTCTGATTGAAAACGTTTTGTTTTTGCAATCCGAATGATTGGGTTCTATCCCTCGGCAACAAGTCAGTGCCGCCGTGCCCACTGCTTCGATATAACTAACTAATTATTGATATTGGGAGTAAGATTTAAGGATGTCAAAGTTTGGGGTGAGGTTTGAATGAGGATTTTATTGAAGCAATAAATAAATCAGTCGAATAAAAATGGACCTGAGTGACCCGCGACAATTTAATTAAGTGGATCATAAAACAATAATATTTATAACTGTACACAAAAAACATCTGTCTCTATCGTTACTTTGCCAGCAAAGCCCGTTTATTCCTTAGGTTTCATTTGAAAAGATCCGAGGATGACTTAGAGAATAATTCCAAATATTTTGAATTAAACTTTTGCGGGGTTACAAAATGTGTGTTTTGTTGTAAACACAATAGATATCATATTTTTGATAGCTTATCATGCATATTTTATTTTATATAACACGGGGATCACGGTAGCTAAGTGGATAAGACACTGGACAGCTAGCCTGGGGGTAGGTGTGTTCGTTCCCTCCATTGGCTTAGAAAATTCATCCTGATTTTCCGACGTGGTTCCCCTTGTCAGTGAAGCTGGACGAGGGACTAGGACAGTTACCTAGTTGTTCGCATGGGATGAAAAACTGGGGTCCCGTACACATTGGTATGCACGTAAAAGATCCTTGAACAGTTGGAATTCGATATTAGAGTAGGCCGTAGTGCCGTTGTCCGGACAAAATGTCACTCATAGTACACTGTATGGTATATGTCCGTCTTCATTAGTCCCGTTCGGAGCGGAACGTGAGTTTCATAATCTGTGTGTTATCAACAATTATTTATAATGGTCTTTTATCTAACCAAGAAATTTCATACCAGATTGAGCTAAATTGATTAACAATCGGTTAAATAAAGTAAAAATTAGAGACTGGGACTACAATTAATCTCATCGGAACACCCTGATACAAACTGACATTTCGGGGGTTACCTGTTGTGACACCATGTTGAACTATTTAATTAAAGTATATAACGTTACTAAAGCTCTTCACTCGGAAAATACTTACATTTTGTTTTTCGAATAAACCTCGGGGTCAAAAGTAGAATAACGGGAATATCCGAGATTAAAGATAGAATAACGGGAAAAGCCGGGTCAATATTGAGATTACGGGGATAGCCGAGGTCAATATTGAGATAACAGAGATCGCCGGGAGCTGGAGACCTCCGGGTGCATTTGTTGCCCGATCAATATTCTGGGGAATCAATCAAACTGATCAGTGGGTGATCGGTTTTCAATCGATAATCGATGTCTGATTAATAATGATAACTGATTAGTGAAGCTTTGTTTTCTCTACCCGTAATGATCATTGTTTATCGATATATAATTGATACATGATGAAAATCATCAAATTCAATGAGTGTTGTTCTATGACCTGTTATTGACATTTTGTTTTAAATAGTTATGATTAGTGGTGACCGATGACATCAATCTGATTAATTTTGGTATTTCTGAACGAGTTGGTGAACAAAGATATTGTATGAGGCCATAGCAAATAACAATCCTTGGATTTATAAGTCAATTAGCACAATTAAAATTTTACAGGTGTCCGTGACATATTTTAATCGGAATGATTATAAATTGATTAGAATTACAACAGTTGACAATAAAATGTCGGTGTGACAAATATCTTGGACACAATTATTACCTATTTTATAGCCTATACATTGTATCTATTGTCCGTGGCTTTTTATTATTGTTTGTTCCAAACCTTCGACATATGTTCTACCTGTTAATCTTTTACTTAATTAATTTATAGTTCTTTCATTAAAATATCTCAGCTACATCTGTAATATTTTAATTAAACTTTAATTGACCATTATCCAAAATGCAATCACTATTGAAAACTTTTCAAACGGAGATTACCGGTCGTAAGACAATAATTTATTCGGTCTTTTCTGGATCGCCTTTCGCGCTTTTTTGAGGTGAAAATATTAAAAAAAAAATATGTAAGATATAGAATATATTAAATTAGACTGACCCTATACATATATTTGATTTAAATAATATCTTATTCAGATAAGATTCATGTAATACATGCATACATTGTCAATAAATAGTAAGGATTTACAAACGATTCATGGCCATGGGCTTACCGGTATAATAAGTTGTCTCCTTAATGATAACCGTAATACACAATTTAAAAATACACTGTCATATATAAAAGTATAGTTAGTTTAGCATTATGGTAATTTTAATTATTTGCTATAATATTTGTTAATACTCATGCACTATAGTAAATTTGATAAAATAGCCCATTTCCAGTAAGTTACCATTTCATAATACTCCCAGTTGGTGCGATTTATGCATAGAAACTGAGACAATATACTTATGAGGATTGCCATAACAAATTTGATATATTTTATATTTAAATTAAGTATAATATTACCGAAACTACCGTGATTAAAATCCACATAGTATTGCACAGATATTTAAGTAAAAGTCCAAGTTGCAAACCACCTTTTCAATTGATTTAGTTATAAAAATCCCACGATTGTTTGTTTAATTATTAAATCATATTACCCTACACAGTGTATTGTATATAAATTAGGATCAAATCAAAACTACTTATATTAATCCCATGTCATACTGTTTCTAAAACGATTTATAATGACACTTAACTAACTCCATATTGAAATATAAGTAAAACATATGATATATGTATTAATATATAAGTAATTATTAAATAATTCCGAGAGATAATCCGTCTTACCTGCATAGATTAGTGTCATCTTTTTCACAGATTATATGATTTATTCATATCTTGTTATAATTTGTTTATTTATCGAGTGTGAAGATCGGTTTCTATTTAGCGGAGTTTCTTCAGATCAAATTGTAGAAATTTAGGTAATCTATTAGAAAATTATTCCGATATATCAAGATAAACAGAACTAATCGTATGCTATTGTTTTAATATAAGCTATTAATTAAAATTTGAAGTACATCATATAGTTGGCATCATCCAAGGAGAACTACTTCGTCCATGTCATTTATTTAACTGCATTAATAGCTAGAACTAAAATTAGTTTTCCATTATAATTCAAATGAGTTTATTCTAATTGATAATAACCGTTGTTTTCGTTGCATAATTGAACTTATCTGTCATCTTTTGTTATTCAATGAGTTTAATATTATCGATAGTTGTCATGTGATTAATAAATGATTATTTATGAGTGGTGATTTTCTTTCCGTAATCACGACACTTCATCGATTGGTAAAACGTAAGTGATTAAATTCATCAGACGAATTAATCAAACTGTTCAACGTATGATCGATTTTCAATCGATAATTGATGTTTGATTAACAATCATAACTGATGAGTGACGCTTTGTTTTCTCTAACCGTAATGATCATGGTTCATCGATATATAATTGATATATGACGAAAATCATCAAATTCAATGAGTGTAGTTCTATGACCTAATAATTGACATTTTGTTTATTTAAATAGTTATGATTAGTGGTGGTCGATGACATCTGATTAATTTTGGTATTTCTGAATTGTATTCAACCAAAAACTGTATAAATTCGCTTCAGAAAATTAAATTTTCATTTATACTTTAAATACTGCTGAATTTTGTTTAGAACGACTTTGTAAAGCAATATTAGGTATGTTCATTAATATAATTATTTCTCGCTAATGGCTGAACATACGCCAAATACATAATGATAGGACCAATTATAGACTAGGATTCATTTTTCGAAATTGTATTTGAACCTAGAAAATCCCTTCGGTTATTTCATAGATTTTTCATTAATTTCTCTAAAATTTGATATTGGATTTTAATATAATTTCTTTAAAATAATTTTCATTCACAAGGAAAAGAGTATAACATTCTCTTTATTATTACTCAAATATTGCTGAATGCCATGTATATCAAGACATCTGACATTTTAAAATCAAGTGAGAAAATGAATTGATTTTAATTATTGCTCCAGATGTTCAGATTTGTAAATTGTAGCACGTGTTAGAGACAATGTCTTTAATAGAAGGATTTAATACAATAAAATCTCTTTAACAAGTTAAACTACTAAACATAGACTACTGTATGACACATGCTGACAAATTTAACTTGTCTTTTCAAATTGCCATGACATGAGACAATATTTTCAAATTCGCAATTAATCCGTTCTAAAATCAATTTAACCCTTTCCAATTCAGTGGCAATTTACAAATTATGACATGTTTATCCGGTGCACTATTGTCTATAGACTGAAGCCTATATCTCACTCGTGTACTGGTAGTAGTCGCGATTATCTACTCATTAACAATCATTAGACTAATCGTCTCACTGAGTAAGGTTTTAGTCTGGATGATTAATCCCTTAGATTAACGGATTATCGGATTATCACAGGGAGGGAAAGCTCTCACCTTCGCGCACCTGGCTTGGGTTAGAGATGTGTATGTCAGTGGTCTGATTGGCTAATTACCACAATCAATAATTTAGGTATAAATTCTTGACTGAAAATTTTAATTCATCATTCAATGATTTTCTGTGGATTGTGTTACTCGAGTCTTATCAGCAACTGTTGTATTAAGTGTTTCTTTGGAGTATTATTAACTTGGATATTTTAGTTGGATTATAGTTTATGATAGAGGTAATTTCGCTGATTTGTGGGTTTTTTTTTTTTTAAATGTCATATGGTATACGTATAACAGATGATTTCAAGGATAAAGACTCCCTATCTAGCTTAAAAAATGTTTCCAAACAAATTCAAGTAGATAAAGTAATTATACAGAGTTACTCGGGTCTCCGGTTTATATCATGTATGTGTGTAATTGATGCAATTATGATACCTTCATTTATGTATTTTTATTTATTTAGTTCATTTCTTTATCGTTTCAGAATCACAATGTTACGCTGGATTAGAAAAAAATGCAAACGTCACGTGAAACGACCTGTTCATCTGAAGGCCAACCAATCCTGCCATGAAGGAATCGACTTCCACATTTACGAAGAAGTTCCACCGATTGGTTCACCCAAAGAGCTCGCCTACTCTATTGTGCCATTGGTCGACAAGCTGAACGCAGAAGAAGAACGAAAGAGACGTCGTCAATATCAACCAGCCAGAAGTGAAATCATATGTAGTTTATGTGAAAAACCACTACCAGGAATGATGGATGTACCAGAGCATGCGACATGTCGGTGTTCCGGATTGAGTTCCTTCAGATCTTCCAACTGTGACTCCAGCGATAAGTTTTCCTGGTTAGATTACGACTGTGATGAAGAGAACGACTTGAGAAGACGTCATGCTGATTTAGATACCATCCAATCCAGATTAGAAGCACGAGGTCGTTCGCGACAACCCATTTACGTCTCCAGTTACCATGGCAATACTGACTTCGTTGACCATCGATTCCTCTCAGATGATAGCGGGGGCTTCTTTGATACCGACAATTCAGGCAACACCACCGATTCCAGTTTGGATGATTCCATCGTCAACCATTTAGACAGTCTTGATCTCGCCGACCACTATGGATCTCGTCTTACCATCGGAATGTCTCCTGCTCCTACACCAAGAATGGGTCTTCGCGTCATCCGAAGAACAAGAAGTGCCCACGAGTCACTGGACAGTTCGAGAAAGGGTGTCACCATCGCCAGACCAGTCTCCGACTACCTGACACCAGCAAAGATCTCAAAACCAGTTCCAGTCTGTGGTGTACACAGATCTACAGATAAGTCTACACTGTTACGATCGAGTCTAAAGCGTCGGTTTATCCAGCCAGAGAGTAAGACGGGACACTACGCCAGTATTCGAAGAGGTCTACAATGCTATGGCAGGAAAGAGAGTGATATGGGGTATGAACCGGCATCGACAGATGAAGAAGATATTTGCATCAATGTCGCTGATATTCTCCGCCACAAGAAGTCTCGAGGGAAGAAGTGTTTGATGGATCAGTACAGTGGTATGAGAAGAAACAGCAGTGTCAACGACCTCAACTGTGCCAGCCAAGAATTCTTCGTCTAATTTGTGTCAAATGACTATCTCCCTGTGCCTAATTATGTGATAGACACCGTGTAAACTTAATTCGTCCAACATGCGCATCATTAACTACGATGCCAAAAGTTAAATTTGTTGGAATGATGACATTTGTTTTTGTTATGAACTGTTAAATATTTAAAAGTGCTAAATTATTTAGATTTAAAATCATAATGTAAACTGACATGATATGTAAATCTTATATATTATTATTTATTTCTTGTAACTTACTTGAAAATAAAATATGAAATGAATTATATGTGTTTTATGAAAAAAGTATGGGGTAATGAACTTTTGCACATCACCAGCAATTTGCTTAGGGGTCCTGCGTTTATATCCAATCCAAACGACTAGACACTTTCCCCATTTCTATACCATATTCACAATGGTAAATCAAGCTCGATATTCCCATGTACATATAATGTGTGTGTTGGGTTGGGTTGTGTTGTATACATCTCAACTACCAGCTAGGATATGTGCTTACTTGCACATATTCACGATACTTCCATAACCACACATTTGGAAATCGTATGAAATAATTATTAGGGTTTCACACTGCGTAGCTTGTGTGAAACACTATTGTTTTTGTTAAAATTATTATTCTTATTATTATTATTATTATTATTATTATTCAGATTCCAATTTGAATAGATCTCAGCAACTACGTGTCGCATCGTTACGATTTCTTCGGTTTTACTGGGAAAGTGGGTGTGACTTAGAGGATAAAGCTATTTTGAACGTTCTGCGACAATGCGAAATGTCCGAAATCACCGAAGTTATCGTTTTTAAAAATATTGCAGTAATTTTAACAATAATCATTGGATTTTAACTTTCGATACATTTTGGCATAGCCTGAGACAGGGCACATAGCTACGCTACTTTCGATTTTTGATTTTCGGCAAATCTTCGAAGATATTAGGCGCCAAATTTCGAAAATTTAAAATTTTACAAAAAACTTTTTTATTTATGAATATTTTTTAGTCGTATTGTGCACAGAATTAAAGGGTCATCTGACTAGTGCAAAAATGTTAAAAAATTTTGTCTCAGTAATTTACCTTGGCCGCCATTGGTTAATTCAGTTTTTCAGTCCTAGATTAATTTTTTATTGTTCGATTTGTATAAAACAAAGTTCATATGCTTCGTTGTATCAATTGTCGTTTTTTTTATTACCGAAAGTGTTATCTGTCGGCACCGGAAGTGGCATAATTTTACCAAAAACTACAATTTTGACAGTTATTTACGATCTTCATAAACAAATATTATTTTTTTGAAAAATTATATGACTCAAAGAGTGTGCCCTTTCAAGGCGCAAAAAATGTAGGAAGCAGTTTTTTTAATTTCGATTTCATTTTCGAGCAAATTCGATTAAGAGGCTAAAAATGGTGTAAAATTGGCCTATTTACAACCTATTCAGGCTTTTCAGATTTTAAAATATTTCTTCGTAACTTTTATAAACTTGTAGCTATAATCCATACGAAGAAAATGTATGTTAAAATTCGTTTGTAATATAAGCAGTTGCCAAGAAATGGGCAGTTCTGCATAAGTCACTGTTTTCGTTATTTTGCCTGTAAAATAGTCAATTATTATTGGATTTTTATAAAAGTGACATCATTTGATTCAAAAAGCACGTAGCGTCATATCAAGTTGATTACAATTTAAAATTGACACCGGAAGTGACATCATTTGGTCAAAAAATGCATTTTACACTTTTTTAAATCAATGTTTTATTCAACCAAGAATAACTTAATATGTATTAATAATTTTAACTTTTGGTTTAAATTCACATATAAACAAAACTCATATGGTCATATAGATATCATAAAATGGTTTCTAACTTGTTCGGTTGCCGAGAAATAGACGGTTTTCTACAGGTCACTTTTGAAGGTTTCGGGGCCATAAAAGGGTCAATTATTATTCGATTTTCATAAACGTCACACCATGTTATACCTAATGCCATTTGGGATTTCATACAAGTAATTTAAGATTTTCATTATCACCGGAAGTAACGTCATTTTGGCAAAAACTGTATTTTTAGCCTCCAAAACAGATATTTTATTCAAATGAGTCTGTTTTGAAATCTTTTTCAAATTATGGTATTTGATGCCAATCAACAAATAGAATGAACCCATACGATCATACAGATACCACAAAATGGTTTCTAACTTGTACGGTTGCCGAGAAATAGCCGATTTTCTACAAGTCACTTTTCAAGTTTTTTGGTCTTTAAAAGTGGCAATTATTATTCGATTTAACGTTTTTATTTATAAATATTATTTAGTCGTGTTGTGCACAGAATTAAAGAGTCATCTGACTAGCGCAAAAATGTTAAAAAAAATTTGTCTCAGTAATTTTCCTTGGCCGCCATTAGCTAATTCAGTTTTTCAGTCCTAGATTAATTTTTAATTGTTCGATTTGTATAAAACAAAGTTCATATGCTTCGTTGTCCCAATTGTTATTTTTTTTATTACCAAAAGTGTTATCTAGCAAATTGGATTAAGGGGTGAAAAAAGGCGTAAAATTGACCTATTTACAACCCATCCAGGCTTTTCAGATTTTAAAATTTTTTTACTTAACTTTTATAAACCTGTCACTATAATCCATACGAAGAGAATGTATGTTAAAATTAGTTTCTAATATAAGCAGTTGCCGAGAAATGGGCAGTTTTGCATAAGTCACTGTTTTCGTAATGTTGCCTGTAAAATAGTCAATTATTAATGGATATTCACAAAAGTGACATCATTTGATTCAAAAAGCAAGTGTGCGTCATATCATGTTGATTACTATTTAAAATTGACACCGGAAGTGACGTCATTTAGTCAAAAACTCAATTTTTAACTTTTAAAATCGATCTTTTTTTCAACCAAGAATTATGTCACATGTAATAATAAAATTAACTTTTGGTTTAAATTCACATATTAACAAAACTCATACGGTCAAATAGATATCATAAAATTGTTTCTAACTTGTTCGGTTGTCGAGATATAGGCGATTTTCTGAAAGTCACTTTTGAAGGTTTTTGGCCCATAAAAGTGTCAATTATTATTTGATTTTCATAAAATTTTCACCCTTTGAAGCCTAATGTCATAGACGATGTTATAAAACTAATTTAACGTTTTCATTATCACCGGAAGTAGCGTCATTTTGGCAAAAACTGTATTTTAAGCCTTCAAAACCGATATTTTATTCAAATGAGTCTGATTTGTAATGTTTATACAATTATGATATTTGATTCCAATCAACAAATAGATTAAACCCATACGGTCATATAAATACCAAAAAATGGTTTCTAACTTGTACGGTTGCCGAGAAATAGACGATTTTCTACACGTCACTTTTCAAGGTTTTTGGTCTATAAAAGTGGAAATTATTATTCGATTTACATAAAATTTTCACCATATGATGCCTTATGCCATTTCTGATTTCATAAGACTAAGGGAACATTTACATTATCACCGGAAGTACTGTTATTTTGTCAGGATCAATTACATGTAACAAATGTATAAAATAAAATTGCTGGATTTGTTTGATTCTGTTTCCATTTTATTTGATGTGTGCAATGCTTATGTGGAAACCTGTATATTGGTTTCATTGGTACCGGAAAGGACATATGTTCAAGGGTAACGTAGCACCAAAAGTGACACAAGTTCAAGTTCAAAGGTAACATGGCAAAAGTGAAACCCGTCATTCCTGCATGCAGGTCTAGTTGTAATTGATTTCAAAAAGTAGGAATGATTTGGAATTTAGGCAGTGTGAGAAGTTGGCTTGATAACATGGAGGTCCGATGTTCGATCCCGGTGTTGGACGAGAAAGTTCATCGGGATATTTCTGGCGTGATTCTCCCTTGTCAGTGTATATTCGTTCGGATGGGGCGATAACCCGAGGTTTCGCGTACACATTTGTTTTTTTTAAAAGACCACCAAGTTCCTCGATATTTCTAAGCGCCCTACTTTTCTGCACAAACTGGGCTGTTGGATACAGGCACAGGTTATGCACAGACAGCGACATTTCCATATAATGCTTGACGAAATCCAACGGTTATGGGCTCTTACGCGCACACCAGTTTGTACACATCACGACGATTAGACGCCCCACCCCCACGTTCTTTCGATATTCCTGTTGAGCGAGTTCCTTGTCCCTGAGTGTACTTAATCATTAGAACTGAACCTAAATGGTCGTGTCGTAGCTGGGAGTGTCCGCATTATATATGTTAGTAAAATTACATTTCACAAAAAAGTTACATTTTCCACACAATCCTTTCTTAGTTTTGCTTGGCGGTCACTAACACAAAGATTGTATGTAAGTGATACAAATTTTAACCGTTCCCCAGTCTCATAGCTGACAGTTGGAATTTATCTCTTTGATTCGTGGCTATTTCCAAATAAAACACCACGAAAAGAAGGAAAGGATATCTCAGATTACCAATCAGAGAAAAACGATATTTAGACAGATTAGTTTTCCATGTAAGATAGGGTTGGACTGGTGTTAAATAAAGGTGGAAAGGAAAGAAGGGGCCGGCCAAGATAAATATTAAAGCGAATATTTAGAGTGTGAAGGCTTCGATCGTTAAACAACATGATGCAGCCTTACACCACAGCTATCCTAGGCTACTTACCATATAAAAGTTTTACGCGAGAGAAAAGACAAAAGTAAATGTTTATATTTCAGAAGGTTTAAACCTAATAACAAATTTTAAATCGCATTTTATTACACTTTTTTCTATTTCTGTTTCGACTTATGTTTGGTTTTTTTTTTATTGAATTTGCAGAGTTTATATTTCATTCTTATATAATTTGACATAGGGTAATTTGACAACGTGATTGTACATGTAAATATACGGCAAAATCAAATAAAAAGGTTTTAACGTGAAATGAAATAGAGTTTGGCGTCTTGTTCTTCTACACTACTTAGATTAATGAAGGTGGGCATACACGAAGAAAGCCCCCCCCCCCCGACATGCCATATTAAACTGCATGGCGTAATTATCCATATTCATTAGTACGACGCAGATTTCATTTCATTTCTGGATGGAATGTACCTCCCTGGGCCGAGGAAGACCTACAGAGCGAGAAAAGAGAGACAGACAGGGAGACAGAGAGAGAGAGAGAGAGAGAGCGAGAGGGAGGCGTGCAATCGAAAAAAAACAGGGTCATTTCTGTACTAATATATGGTTTAAACTTATTCAATAATTCGCTTGCGCGTTGGGGACTTTAGCAGTGGGAGGAAACGGGAGAGGATCCACGAGGTTGGGCAGGCGACCCTACTTCTTGTAACGTACAAAAGAGGGATCGAAGCCACGCCAGTTGACTCATTGACACCCTTCTGATGCAACGCGTACGCGATAACCATTCGAACATCCACTCCACTTAACAACCAACATTGAAACAAACCAGAGATAAAATTCCACAGTTTATGTGATAATTTCCTCATTCATTCGAACATTTCTCTTTTAGGGGTCGTATACGTAAACAAAACAACTTTCATTATAGTTTTCTTTTAAATTTAATCTGCGTAATATTCCTGTAGCTTCGAATTTATTTTTAAATCCATGTCCAAACTATTGTTCCAGTTATCTGTTACCTATTAGTTCTAAGCAAAAAGAGCGCACCTTTTCCCGAACACCATTAAGACATGATTTTTTAAGTGAAAATTCATGTTGCTAAAACTTTGATTGACCCTTAGCTGAGACATTGTGGAGCTCACAATCGGGTGTTTCAAATTAATCGTTATCATTTTTGCGATGTAAATGATCCAAGTGTATTTCGCAAACATAACAAACCTGCACTGGCATTGCAGCGAATGTAACTAAATAAGGTTTAAAATCTACTATTTGTTTACAGTCTGTTACCCTCTAAGGGCAATAACACTGTAAATATCATCGGCAAACGTTAATATTCACAATACACCATATCTTAATAGTGTAAATCTCGTGTCCAGTCTGACACAAGGGACACAACTGTGGCAACAATCATCAAATATTGTAGATGGCCACAGATCACTAATTATTTCCCCATTGACTTTAATGTTAATTCTCGTCTCTTAGACCGGCTCTAACTTTTTCCCAAATATTCGTTGGGTAGAACGCTTTCTGCCACAGATGGAGCAACAAGTGGCAAACTCTGGCCCAAAAGCATGTATGAGGTTCACCATGAAAAACTTGAGATACACAGGCTGGAAGTCCAGACAACTAAACAAGCAATTTTCGGCCCTCCCTTTCAACGTAACCAACCTCACAACCCTTGTATCCTTCCGCCTCAAAATCATGAATATTCACCAAAACCTGGCAGAGAATGTATTTTTAAACCCTTTTCTTCAATTCTACACTATTTAGTGATCTGTGTCCAGATATAAAACGAACACAGTTCTACATATACCTTTCGGTTCTCCCTGTCTGATTCTTGAAATGGCATGCCAGGTATAAAATCTGTCGATGTAAGCAGAATTTGTGGCTGTTAGGTTGCAAAGTAACTAATATTACAGGATAAGGATCAATCTGTTTTACAGAGAATTACAAAAGTCTTCTAATATTTCTGTAAAATATTACTGTCTTCAACACGTGCAATCACACCACGCGACGTCAATCATTTGCTCAATGGCATGTGTAATTTTTCCATAGTTCAATGATGCCTCTTATTTATTTTAATACCAAATTACACTAAATAAACATGAAACAACTTTTACCCACAAATACTTCTAACGTCGTTATTTATTTGGGGCTCATTAACTTGCACCAGTGATTGTAGCGGCGCAGCGAATATTCACTGCTTAGCAGTGTGGGTCAGGATATGAGGCCTGGAATATGTACAAGATTGATATTTTTCGATTGAACGTTGTTGTTGCAGTTTTTATCACAGACAATTACCACACGTAACCTTGACAGTTTTATCGTGTTCTAGATTTGGTTGTTCCGATTAAATCGTAACTTTCACGAAAACTTGTAAGGTTTAGTGGAATCGTCGCAGAGTTAACTTTAGCTTTACAGCGTTTATCACCTGAGATTAAGGTGTAACATGTTTGCCTTAACACACGTAACTTGACTGTACGTGAGAATAGAGGTGTTTTAGTTGAAATATCGTGTATAGATTTAACAAACGTGTTAACGACAGGTAGCTGGTTCAAACTCACCAGTCAATATTGACATCATACAATGCCCTTATTTGGCACCTGGCTTTAATTCAAATCACGTGATCTAACCACGGGGATTCTCGTATCGATGTTATCATTGTCAAGACTGTAAATGATGAAGAGCACGCGTTAAGGAGAAGGGACTATGGCATAGCATATATTAATGAGTTAATTATTGTACTGCGGAAAAGAAGACCACGTAACAATTATTGGATACACTTTATTTACATTCCCGTGAATGGTAGGTGATTTTATCTACGTTAATAATTAACAATATTCATTCTATCCATGGTCAAGTGCGAGGACAGTTATCAGCTACTGCATCTTGGGGTGGGGGAGGGTAGAGAGTCCTGACGGTAGTCGAACGACAAGGGACGTAGATTTTCGATTACAATGGTCCAGATTCGAATACCCTCGGGATTTTTTCAAGATTTTAAAATATTCAATCTGATTTGTGATCAAGCTGAAGAGACACGTTCATAACCCTTACCTTTGTAAGGCTACGGTATACAAACGGTAAAGGTACGGCTCTTCCTGCTAGAATGGAAGGGCTTGCATCGGGGCGTGGACAGAGAAGAACCTCAGGAATTTTCAAGCCCGGTTCTCACGGGTAGCACTGCATTAATAATGATTATCAGAAATCAAATGAATAAAAAATACCTTTGTATACCACACTGCCGTGTATTTATCGGTTTTAATATTGTACTATATTAATCGCGTTTCCCGATAACCAGACATATATATCTTGTGTATCGGCAAATGGATTAGAGGGCTTCAACTTGCATACACAAACGTTCATGGACACTTTCCATCTTCTTGGCGAGAAAGGATGCCAAATATTATTTTAAAAAATGAACTTATGACATCTTTGGAAATACAGAAATACTTTCATATAATTATTGTAGATATAAAAATCTATTAATAATCCAGAATCTTACTATGTTTATGTAGGAAAGTTTTAGTAGGGAGAATCCTTTTTTTCCACAGAAATGCTTAGGGGGTGCCGAAGTAAGTATTCTGAACATGGAAGGAGACTCACCACGTCGTATGTTATTCCACTATGACTTCATCAATTATGGCCGCAGACGTTATATCAGTTTTATCCCACCTGCTCTAGTTTTCTGCATCCATTTATATTAAAAAAGGCCAGAATTCAGCTGTTTGAAGACCATATTTTTGGTAAATCTTTATAAATTTTCAAGAAAACACATACCACCATTTTAAGTGAAAACATAGGAAAAGTTCGAAAATATAAAAATGCTATATAACAATAAAATAACAAATAAATCTTTAATACCATAATTTTAATAATAGAAATTCGGTCTTCTTATATATATATATAGAACTATCTGCGCATACTAATTTATGGTGGCAAGCATAGTTATGTGATGTCACAATACAGAGTTACCACAAGATGAAATATCTTCTGACTGTGAAGAAATACATTGAGCGGAATCCCTTGCCCGGATTCGAAATGAAATTAGCAAATAATTGTTACCTTTCTAATAGAAACATTTAAGACATGTTATTCCCTAAACATACTAACATATCACAAAGAAGGTGCACAGAAAAGGGCACGTTCGCTGCGCATCAAACGGTATTCAAACTATTTTGATGGCAATTTTTTATTTCACAGAATTAAGGGACGAATAAACTACTATTAAGCGTCCTATATGTATTCGGGACGCCTATTTCACAGAAAATCTTATTTTATATCCAAGTAGACCTTCCATATAAATCTGGATAATAAGTTTATGAAAATACGCATTTAAACAACATTAGAAAATCGTCTATCCCCTGTAGCACTTTCCCCTTGAACTAACAATTAACTGTTTATTGAAATTCTCGATTAGACGGAAACGCTCTTTTTGCTGTATCGACTAAAATAACAATTGTTAATTTATATGATAATTTAAGACTACCGCATGTAATATGAAAATTGACAACACGTTTTAACACCATATCTTTCTGCATGAAATGGGACAATAAATTGTTGATTGAATAGGACGGAGACTGTAAAATAATATACGAATTATCATTTTATATAACGTATGTGTACTAATGATGTACAAATTTGCAACACGATTTAACATCCTATCTTGCCCTCCTTCCCTTTTTAGGGATGGGCTTAATGGAATTTCAGGGGTCCCGAAACTAGTTAATGATCTTGCGTAGTTTGGAATCGCCTATTAGTCATGAATATACGTTGTTTTTGAAGAATTGCCAAGGTTTCCACAAGTTAAATATGTGCAGAAGCTATAAAACACCAAGATATTTAAACTCCATAAAGCACAATTTAAAGTCAGTTTTTCTAGAGAAAACATGCGCCACCGGATCCCCACCCTCAAGGAACTCCCCTCCCTTGCCCCCGGCCTCGCGAAGCGTTATCACTCCGTGTGGGCGCGGCTAGATTCTCTTCTCACCGTCGCGAAGTTTCTTTTGTAAAATTGACTGTAAATGGTATTTTCTATGTTAATCATGTCGTGATGTTTCCAGTTTATGCACACATTATATATCTGACAATCTTATCAGAAACTAGTCACCTCTGGCTTGCGGCTGTGGTTTCAAGCCATGGTGTGAGCGTATGTGGCATGGAGATAGGGGCGCCTTCTCAACCTCGTGGGTTTCCTCCGGGCACTCCGGTTTCCTCCCACTGCTAAAGACCCCTACGCGCAAGCGAACTATTGAAATGAAATTAAAAACCATATGTTAGTCCCGAAATGGCCTAGTTTGAGTTGAGTGGACGTTAAACCCCATCTCCCCCCCCCTCTCTCTCTCTCTCTCAGAAACTAATTGTTGAACCCTATACTGAATTCAGTAACTCTGAACACCACAGATAACAGACCATCAGCATAGTTGGTAGATCTTTTATTGAGAACATGGAATAGACATAGATAGGAAGGAGCTCTATTCAAGTCTGACTTACTGTCAGTAAATTCTGGCTTTATAAAGCATACAGCCATTAAGAATAATGATACATGACAAATTAACTTATTTGGAATTGAGATTATAGTTTCTATAACTGCACTGCATCTTTCCTTTAAAGTCGCGAAGTTCTGCTGAGTGTTAAACACATATATCATGTGTAGGTTATAAATAACATATGAATAAATGAATAAATAAGATATTTAATGAGATCGCGCCTGACAGAGGTCATTCGTGTGTTGCCCGTAAATAACATATTGAACAGATTAGATGTTTTAATAAGTCCGAGCCTAGCAGAAATTGTTTATAGCTGAAAACGTCCAATATGATATAATATCAAATCTAGCAAAGTTCTATGTATTAATTACTTTGCCACACTCCGAAAACTTTTTTTCACGAGATATCAATAATAACGACACCGGCTATGATATCTCCGATCAATTTAAACCTGACAAAAATATGTATAATAATTGCTTATTTATTAGGCATTGACAAATACTGGATGACGAATATTAAATATTTAAACAACGCTGTATTCATGTACTGTTTGATCTATATTTTCTAGTTCAGTTCAGCTTTGTTCTCTATTTAACCATGATGATAAATTTTGCATTCAAATGTGGTTAAGGCATGGAACAGAAGTTATCGACTATAACCTTACAGGTGATCAAATAATATAAATTATTTACGAATATAAACATTGGTATATTAACTATCTTTCATAATATAAACTGATGTTAACTGAACCTCAAAAAAACCCGAACATCATGATGAGACAAAAATACCAATCGATTTTGGTGAGACAACCCTAAAGATCCCCAAAGATCACGGTCAGAAATGAAATGCGATTTAATGTCTCAATGTTCTGCTCCGAACTGGGCAAATGATGACGATACGTGCTATGAGGGACATTAAGCCCGGACAGTGGCCTACTTTTATATCGAATTCCAACTTTCGAAGGATCTTTTACGTGCATACCAATGTGTACACAGGACCTCGGTTTTTATGCCATCCGAACGACTAGACGGCTGTCCTTGCCAGGTGCTTCGCCCCGAGCTATATCACTGACAAGGAGGAACCACGCCGGAAAATCTTGACGACTTTTTCGACCATTGCGGGGATCGAACAACGGACCTCCTTGCTAGCGAGTCAGCGTCTTACCCGCTTAGCCACTGTGACCCCCATATCACGTTGAGACAAAACCACTACACGAAGAACACTTTAGACAAAACCATTTAGAGAGTATTGCCAGATATAACCGCCTACAGAACTCAGAACCATTGCTAGACAAAAAGATGCAAATTTGATAGACGATGTCACAACCGTTCAGCTAAATAGTATTAACAAAATATGAATTGAAATCTTTGTTTTTATTGGAATTACAAAAATCAGTATTTCTTCAACAATATATTGTTATGAAATCTTAAAAAAGGATATGACATTTTGTAACATAACGCTATTAAAAATGTCAGAACGATTTTAAAGGAGAACAGTTGTATAATTGTTATAATAAATAAAAAAGGAAGAAATTGTGCCAAATCTCAGGATAAGTCTTATAAAACACAGCGCACATAAAGCCTCTCAGATTAAATGTTTTAAACGAATCTGTTGTTTTAAGCCTTATCACAGTTTCATTCAGGGCGACTTCTAACGGGTACAACAATGCGATGGAAAAAAATTGCATTGCATATTTTATTTTTAATTCAATACTGGATAAGGATATCCACGTAGTCTCCAATACCACGTTAACAAAAATTACCACTCAACGAAACGCCATACAATCCAAACATGACATCAACTTCAACATAAAGTTAGGAAAGTCTTTTTTTTTCTCTCAAGAATTTTACAGAAATAAAAGCAGGACAAAAAACAAATAAGTCTACTTTGTTTAGAAAATACCTCACCGAATTCGTACAAAGAAATATTTTTGTATTTTACTGAAAAGTCGATAAAACAAAAATTCTGATCATGAATGGGAGTCAAGTGTTTAACAGGTTTGTTTTCTTCGAGGACAAACCCGAGCGTATTTTTTATATCAGTTTTGTACAGCCAATATTGAAATCTGGTTCCGAAATTCTTTAGCAAATCAGATCATTTTTTTTATATCGTAGACCGTAGACGTATTGGTTACGCCTAAATAACAACTTTGGAAGTTTTGGGGTCTAACGTTCACACAAGGTCACTTAAAGACTAACGCATGACCCAATTTCAAAATTCGCTTGGGTGCGTAGAGGTCTTTAGCAATTTGGTGAAACTAGGGTCCGCAGAGAAAATCACGTGGTTGATTTAGTAACAGACCTTTCAATCTAAAGCACAAACATATTACGTCCAGCCCTCCCACACGAATGAGGATATCGATAGATTCAGCTATCCCCGGGACAAAGACTATCGCGTCGCCTTGACAACAACAGATATTTATCTGACAACCAAAGTTTTACCAGGTTTGTGAAAACATTTCAAAGTTTGGGTGGAGAAAGTTCTTTGTTTTTTTTTTCGGCGTATTTTTCCCTTGTCAGTGGTTCAGGACAGGTGGTCTGACACGGACAGTTATCTAGTCGTTCGGATTAGACAAAAAAAAAACCGTAAAAGTTCCCTTGACAGTTGAAATTCGTTATAAGAGTAGGCGGTAGCGCCGCTGTCCGATCACAATTTCCCACACAGTGGCTAAGTGAGTAAGACGCTTACTCCATAGTCTGTAGGTCGAACGTTCGATCCCAGCGTTAAACCCCATTTAGTGTCATTTCGGTTCATTTGTCCTGTGGGGGTGCATTTTGGTTTAGTTAGTACAATTTTAAGAAAGCTAGATAATGAACCAAGATATAGATGTAACGATCAAAGTTTGTCATTTAGTCTTAATATGTGTTCCATTGATAAACAATAAGGCGCTCAGATAAAGTCACAGCTTAAAAACCTTTAAATCACAGAGATTGGGAACATTTCGTGATGGTATTCAATTGGTCTGTTTCAACAGGTTTCCCTAAAAGTCGGTCAAGGAACTTTAGCTTGAAATCGAAAAACCGATGTACTTTTAGACCTGTGACAGTTTTAACAATCAATGACTTGTGTGTGCTTCTCGTGTTTTTAATTTGATGGAAATAACTGTTTTTGCCACAGCAAAAATAGAAGGTTCTGAAAAAGCACTATGACAAACAACGATAAAACAAAATCTAATAAAATCTATGAAAGTAAAACCCTTCAATCTCATTAAATGTTACCATGCAAGAAGGTCATAGACTCGGGCTGTTTTAATGTATTAAAGTGTATTATGGTAGTAGATGTGTACCAGCTACGTGAAGAGGGTGACTAAATGGTTCAGCCCCGCGGAAATTTTATTGGGGAATTCTGTTTTATATAAATCTATTATGGTTGTCTTATATATTGACAGGACGGAGGGCCTGACAAGGACAGCTGTCTAGTCGTTCGGATGAGAGGAAAACCGAGGTTCCCTGAATAGTCCCTTGGCAGTTGAAATTCGATATAAGAATAGGTCGCTGTCTTGAAAAATGTTCCTCGTAAACTAATGTATGGCGTATGCCCATTTAGAGCAGAACAGTAAGACGTTAAATCCTATTTCATTTCATTTTTATTTCCCCCATACTGTATGGATAGCACATACCTTACATTAAACCTCAAACTTCCATTCTTTATTATTGTCATTTTTTCATGTTTTTACTTTATTTTATTAAATATTGAACAAAACAAACAACGGCAAAATATCTTTCATGGTTAAGTATGTGAAATATGCCGCCCTTCACAAATATGTTGATAGTACAAACATACAATATAAAATACTGTTAGCATGTAAATCCATAAATAGGTTGTGTAGGCAATTGGAATTCGCAGATCAGAAGGTAAAATCAAACTTCTTCATCTGGCATAAAAGATAAATACCATTGTACTAGTTTCTAAAAGTCGATGGAAGGACGTTGTTGCATTTTAATTAGAGCAACAGAATAATTAGAGAAACGTAGCTCTAATAAACATATGAAAATGTTAATCTCCAAGAGAACTTGATTTAAAAAAAAAATAAATTACTCATCTCTTATTTGATGAGATTTGGAAGATTCAAATTGTAAAACTTGTCGACAAATTGTCTCGTGTAGTATTTTCCATGTTACATGGATTAGCGAATTTGATTATTGTTTCTGCGCCTGTCCTTTTGAATCCCGTGGTTAATTTTATTTAAATGTGTTAGTAGACATGGGAAATGAAATATAATGCAGTTTAACGTCCTACTTTTCTGCAGTAAGCGGACTATTGACGAGGAATCTACGCCACCCAGTAGGTAACGGCGAAGATTTTGCCAGTTGGCATCTAGAATGCTGTCAATTGTATTAAGAGGACCTCTGTTTTCGCCACATCCGTACGTTCAAACACCTTTTCATTGCCAGGGCCTCCGTGCTGGGCCAGGAACTCCTATGGTGACAGAACCTGTTCTGGGGTGAATATATTTCTCACTTCGAGTGTCGAATTTATATGCTAGTTTAGATTATCAAAATTGTGGGCATATTATAGATTATCTGATAACGGATGAGGGTTTAACTATTAAAATTCATACTGCAAGTGTTGTTAACTTTTCTCATGATCTTATTGTTGGCCCCTAAATATTTTCTGTGTCATTATTTAGAAATACAAAATAGAAAACACAATTGAAGTTTTAGAATATTATAAATTGATAAAGGATTATAGATGTGTTATTTGCTTTTAGGAAATTTGTGTAACGTGGCTGGTTGATACGTTTGTGTTTGAGATCAGAAAACAATATTATACAGTAGAAGATTTACTTAATGTAGAAGCGTCGTGTGTAATATCTAACACTTTTAATGTTTGATTTGAATCTGAAATAACAAGAACAAGCGTACCGGTAATCTCCGGCGCCATCTTGAAACTTTGACCTTAAAACGATGCTCAATTGTCAAAGGAACATGCCAAGATTGAAGGACGTCACAAAAAGAGAAAACAACGAAGAACATTACTAAATCTATGAAACCATTTTTAAAAACAAATATGCACTTCTCCGATGGGGCTCATAAAGTCGGGCATACACAATACAGGTAAATTTTGCCCGGGCAGCGTCACTATTGTCTACTTCATATCGAATTCGAACTGCCAAGGGATGTTTTACATGCTCGCCAATGCATACATCAGTCCTCGGTATATGTTATGGACGTACACGTTAAAATCTCTGTCAGTTAAAATTCTATACAAGAGAAGGCCATAATGCCTCTCCCCGGGCAAAATTTCCTCATAGCACACTAAATGGTGTATGTTCTTCTTTATTAAACCAGTGAGCAAAAAATAGGACGTTAAACCCCATTTGATTTTCCAACTGTCTGGAAATATTTAACATTCTGTAAATAGTATTCACTGGACCTCGGTTTTAGTATCACTCAGACACCTAACAGTTTTCCTTGTCAGACGCCACATTCTATATATACCACCGAAACTTGGAAAAACGGAATATTCTTGGTACATACATCATCTGGTTCAAAACATTGGTCCCCTAACCAAGAACAATTCGATTTGTCCTGGAGATATACCAAAAAACTCAAGGATTTCCCAAAAACACCAGCCCACAAAAGAGTAGGCACTAATAGATATCATTATGTTAGATAACAAAACGAAATCCAGTGAATAGAAATAATTTTCAGCATTGGCAGTTATAATCATACCTGGTATGTATACAACCAATCTTAAGATTACTTGATTCATGTTCAAGTTATCATATCATTTACGGCGCTTGGTATGCTTAGAAAATCACTACCCAATTTTCCAGTAGGTCATAAGACTAACTGTGGCTATTGTCGTTTTGGCGAAGCTGGGCAAACTAATAGTTTGGATATCATTCAAATAATGTTTATTTTATTCCTATGTAAACGATATATTTGTTTGAAATAATAACCGTTCGTTATGCTGTAAACATCAACAAAGTATTAGTAATAATCCTATTTTGCCTTCATCTTTTTGTTGACGCTAGCGTTTATTGAAGTTAATCGAAAATAGTTATGTTTTTTTTTAAAAGATATATTTTTAGTTGTTGCTATTTGTAAAGCTAATCCAAGTTTTTAAAATAATCCTATGCGTTTTTATTTTATGAAAGGTAATCCAAGTTAAAAGTCTGTATTATCCCATAACTGGCAACTACGGAAACGAAGAGTGAATCTCGGATTATTTTAGAATAAAGAAAAAAATATTGTGGCTTTAGACAGTCTGTTAAAGACATGGTCGTTGAAATGCCAAGGGACTTATTGTGGGAATTGAACCTGGTACCTCCTGTCTAGTGCGCCAGCGCTGTACTCACCGGAACACATTCACACTGAAATGAAATAGGGTTGAACGTCCTACTCTTCTGGAATAATGAAGCTCTATAAGAGAAAGCTTACTCTTATTTCGAATTCCAACTGCCAGTGGTTCGTTTACTCGCAGACCAACTAGTTGTACACGGCAAATCGGTCGTTCATCAAACATTCGTTTCCTCTGTTCTGCATCACTGACAAGAGGAACCACCCAAACTCGGAAAACCTTCTCGGTCATCACCAACCCAAACCTCCGGATTAGTGAGACACTTTATCACTGCGGCACATATTACAGAAAATATGATTATGATAACAGTAATAGTACATGTATTTTATTATCGTAAGACGTTTCAAATTATCGACAGACGTGTTATGTTAGAGGGCGTCATATTGAAGAAGGACATCGAACGCGTTTGGAGACTGAGCAAATCTTGAGATTATTATTAGGCTTCGTGCCAAGATATAATCTGTAGGATCATAGATAATATTATTCTAGAATTCATCAGTACATATTCTTTTGTGACCATGTGTCATGCCCATAATTCAAACTACAGGAAAAGCATAAGAGGCTAAAGAATCGGTTCAAAGAAAATAACCCTGAACACAGTAATGTTAGTAATCATGTTTCCAGAAATATGTTACCCATGCTCTCTGCAGGTGTGTGTGTTGGGATCATAAGGTATGTAATTGAGTAACGTGATGTGGTTTTTCATCCAAAGCATGCATGTGCAAAATAGTAGTCTCGCCTTTTCAGCCTTCTGCGCTTTACTCCGGGTCCCATGGGTTCCGTCCATTGCCAAAGACCCTACACGCAGGAGCAAATTATTGAAATTAAAATGTACCATATTTTAGTCCTGAAATGACCTGGTTTATGTCGACTTGACGTCAATCTGATTAAAACAAGGATCCTATTTCGTTTTTATATAGTTCAAAATTTCGTTTTACCTATATTTACTGAAGAGTTGTTATAATATAACCCGCGTTCTAGATGATGCGGGGGATTAGCCAATGAAACGGTCTGTTACGGCGAGTGTTTGGCACGGGGTGCACGAAGCTGTGGGTAACCAACTTGATACATCAACGCTGGTTAGCTAATCAAATGTTTGACGTCATAGTCATAGGTTCAAAAGCTCTCGTTTGACCCATGACGCAACCTTCCACTACATCCGATCAGAAATTATAAAAATCGAAACAATAAAAATACGAAACGAAATATAGAACTGTATTTTAATCAGATTGAGTGAACGTTAACCCAGAACGAAGATTGTCGTCAGGTGACCGAATAATTATGGCGTAAATTTGGCATAGAATGCTTGATTACAAACATTGATTATAGATTGAATGACAAAAATGATAAAAGAAGTCCAGGTTGAAAGCTTATTTCTATTTGACCATTCGTTAGCAGTTGGAATTCGAAAACGAGTAGATGAAAACGCCACTGTCAGGACAAAATTCCACCTCTCGCATTGAACGCGTAACCATTGAAATAAAACTGATCTACACGCCCGAAGTATTGTAATGACAAAGCTTTAAACCTTATTTCATTCTCGCGAAACGCACATAATCTTGAAGACAAATCGTCATGGTTTATCTTTAGTCCTTCAATGGATCTTTATTAAGAATGTATCATGAGCAGGTGAACAATTTGTTGTAACTTTGTTGACTGTAGAATAAAATTTGTGTTTTATTTAGTAACCAACAACTGGGTGTATGGGTTATTCTAATCTTGTCTCAACAATCATCTACTCTAACCCTTGGCGAGTCTACCATCAATTGTTTGATTTGAGGAGAAATTGGCCTGCCCATCGTATTGTGCATCGCAGTTATCATAAACCACAATATTTGCTCTTAAACTATCTTTTTATCCAGACATAATTTTTAATATTTTCAGTTTTGCTAACATCGATTTTATTCTCTGTAGAAAACCCATTCAAACTGTGAAAATTTTTTCCCCATTTATTAACAAACATTTACAGGTGATGAGATCAAGAAGATGAATTTTGTAATCTGTTTCCATCTTCTATTATCAATATTAAAGTTTTTTCCAGCATCACACCAGAACTTTATCGATATTTTTCATTGTTAAACAAACGTTAACTAACCATCACGGTTACTGTTTATTTTGTATTTGTTTATTAAAATCCATCAAATAATCCAATATTCGCAACCTTTCGCCAAAGCACAACATCTAATCCTTTTCTATTTCTAGTTCATAGTTATACCAACATTTAACACTTAAAAAAATAAAAAATTATTTGTAGTTATACCTGTAGAGAATTTGGTTAGTTTTCTGGGACTGATATAAGTAATTTTACCGTACAGATTGTTGAATAGGATCAATAAAAACACACATACCATTCAGCATCATCCGAGCTAATTAATGCAGTGTGTTATGGGGGGGGGGCATGTTTTCGGGACGGCATCATTTTGGGCAGCAAGGGAACCGAGATTGAATAATCCCAAAGGTTCTTATCGGCCAATGTCGGGATTCAAATTTGGAACATTCTTTTCGAGAGACCAGTGTTGTATCAATTGACCGTAACTGCTAAACGCGTTGCCCTTTTTGGAACATCTGTGCTATGTTCGTGTACTGTTTGTATACTGCTGGGTAATGTCATTAAGGTTGCATTGTCTATTACAAAAATAATGGTTGTCTCCTTTTAACAATTTTGCTTTAAAGAATTTACCACATTACCCCCACCCCTCCTCTTTACGACTACTGGCAAACCGAATAGGTATTCCGTTCATAAAATCGAATGTCGAATCTCTGTCTTGTTTACGTGTAAATGAACGTTTATATTGTCTTTGGTACCCAGTCAACAGTCGGCATTCCTTACAACAAAATAACTTTACTTTGCGGCTTTACCCGTCGATATAGTCAGATTAATCCGGATTGGCCAAACAATCTGTTGAATAGGGGAACCCGAAAATAGACACAATTCATTTGATCTTTGGGTTCACAATTTCCACAAAGTCTCCACTTTTAATTTTTTTTTTTAAAAAAAAACCCAACGACAACAACAACAAAATTGTAAAGAGATCAGAGGCAACTACACGACTAGTTTTTGATATTTCAATGTAATTTAAAACGATTATGTTCTGCAAAGCTACTACTGAACTGAGATTAAAGTTTTCATATAAGAAGTGTTAGTATTATTATATTCAATACATAATTGCGGCTATTTTGCATTAACCTCAGTTCAATCATACACTGGATAATTTGTTTAATATTTTAGTATTCTATCTAATACGAAACTACAACTGCAGTTGTTATAAATAATGCCAAATACGGCTATTTATCACAACCCAACCGAGTTATGCATTTTCCAATAACATGTGAACGGAGGGACAAAATGTCTTCGTCCTTGTACATATTACGGCCTGTGATTTTCCCTTTTACTGAATTAGTTTGTTCTTGAAACTAGATCTTACACCCATGTTGGTTTATTTTTACAAGAACATATTGATAGGACAATTGACTTAAAAAAAACATATTTATCTAATGTCAACAGGTTCAGGTAATTTGTAATGTACATAACATTTCCACTAGCCGTAGCAAGGGTGGGAATATGGGGTTAAGATAATTTTGTTTGCCCAAACAACTTTGGGTTGCGGAGCGATGCTAAACTACTTTTTTTTTATTTAATGAAATCGGTTGGATATTTTGTCTTTATTGTCTGAGAAATTATAATTTCGATGTTAAAGCTTGTCTGCGATATCACACAACAACATGTTTGAAACCAAAAGAGAAAGAGTTAAAGTTATGGTCTGATAGGACTCCAGACACAGACATTGGAAGCGAGTTACGAGATATATAGATTTTAATCCATTTTCTTAATCTCAAAGCAGTTTTATGAACTGGGTCCAATACAAACTTACAGAATATTTTCTTTCCCTATATTATAGGCATAACGTAAAGAGCGTTTATCATAATACTGAGCAGATAACGAAAAGATTACACAATTTACAAAACAAGCTTAACACTGGTATTAGTATCGTGTCAAATATTCCTTGTGTTTTTCTAACAAAGATTGGAGAAATATTTTCCTGGTTTGAATCTAACATGCTGTTGGCTAAAGCAAACAACAACGAACTACTGATTGTTTACCTCAGAAATTAACCAGCAACCAACACCTTGTTCTTACTCCATTGATCCAAATCTCGCACATTCCCACCTTCTCTCCCACTTCCTGTTATAACGTCATCTTACCAGACGTGAATGTTGGCTAATCGAAAATTGATATTTGTGTTTATTTAACGAAAAAAAGAATTGAAATTGATGAAATTTCTGTGTATACTTCTCAAGATGAAAATTGAAATATGTATTTACTTAAGACTACAGACAACAACAAGATACAAAAATCCACAAACGATTAGTTTTATTTCCGATTTTGGGATGTTTTTAGAATTTGGTGTAATGGAATTAAAATGGTATGCTACTACAATGCATGGGTTTAAACCAAAAATGAAGAAACATCGCTAATAAATATTTTGCAATCATTAAATACTTTTTATTGGATTGTTAATTAGAAACCTTATTAAGAGTTGCGATTCAAGTTAAGCTATTTTCTTGTGTTTCAACTGTGCTGAAATATTTTTGTGTTATTAACACTGTTTAGCAGAGTCAACACTAAGGCTGTAACGGAAGTGTGAGATATTGAGTGAATATGTCACAGTATTCCCAATACCGTGATATTGTTTATTTAAAACAATGTTACATATCCGCCTTATTCAAAAGGTATTTGAAAAGGCGGGCCTTTAGATAACAACTTTAACCTGAACATACACTACAATAAGACTTTCGAGAAAATATAACTTGTCTAAAATACCAGTTAAAGAAATCATCTCGGGTATATTTTAAAGAATATGATTGGTTAAAAGGGGACATCGGCCATGTAGTTACGGGACATTGTTTTAGTGACATATAAAGTAATGCGATGGAATAGCACATATACTGAATTCAAACTGAACCGGTTCACCAAAATTCCTCTTGTTTAACCCGTTTTTACTTTGTTTTTCGACTGGTGAATCAAGGGAGAAAACTCCACTTACTCGTTATGCCCAAGCGTGATATAAATTGGGACAGAGAGAGAAAAACACAAATTAAGTTATCTCAGTTCAATTTTTATTTCAATTTCATTAAATTCGCTTGCGCGTAGGTTTTGTTTTAGCAGTGAGGGGAGTGGGGTGGCGGAAAAATACCCACGGGGTTGAACAGGTGATCCTATTCCTTGTCACGTACACGCGGGGAATCGAAACCACGCCACTTGATTCAATGACATGCCCTATGATGCAACGAACAGTGAATACATAGAGTATAAGTTGTAACTTCCCTCTACCAAGTATTAACAGATCTTCCAGAAATCATTAAACATACATTATGCAAGAGCTAAATCTGCCAATTGCAAGCCTTTTTTGTCCTAACTAAACATTAATTAGACATTAATTAACTTATTCAGACCATAATCGACCCTCGATGTCGTCGCCAGTCGGCAATGTTTATTGGATTAAGTTCCAATTTTGCTGTTCGACTTCCCGTCATGATTAAATGGATAATTGAGACTATGTTTTTTATTGCACCGACTTTAGTAATGATGACCGAGGCTAGGCCGAAAATCTCAGTTCAGAGAGGATCAATTTGACTTAAATTTTTCAGCACATTCCTTTTACAATATCTAGTTCTATAAAGTGAGAACTGTCAGCTCTTTATATATCTCCCATAATGGATCTTTAGTATGGCCTAGGTAAATCACGTAAGGTACACGGTTTATATGACGGGTCACCAGGTACGATAAGTTACACTAATATGAACTGTCGTTTAATCGATTTTAAATGACTTTACATACAAATCTTTCATGTTGTATTTGTTTCATCAAGTGTGACGGATTGTCAGCACCTACCTTTACAATAATTACTATCCAACGTTTTGTCCATCTAAAATTATCAAACTAACCATTTGTTTGAGGTAAGGAGAATCGCTCTCGAGTGGCCAAACTCGCCATTTACAAATCCAATACGATTCGATTCGCTTCAAAGATCTTTTCTGTTACCGAACATTAAATAAGTTGTTGGCTTTGAGGATTGATACACAAACTATAATTTATTTTTCCTGGGTGATTTATGAAGAGGTAAGCTGGCTTTGAATGACAAGCGAACTAGGTCGCTTACATTGAATGAAAAGTTTGTGAGAAAAATTCTAGATATATTCTTCATCATCTTCAAATGAATCTTGTAAATTGGAAATTTGCTTAGATGGAATTTTTATGCATATATAGCTTAACTGATTTTCATAAATCGAAAATATCAGCAGGGGCGGATCTAGGAATTTTGAAAAGGTGGGGGGCGCCGCAAAATGAGGGCACTTACTGCGGAGACGAGGTACGCCGTTGCGAGGGGGTGGGGAGGGGTCACAATTATCCGCCATTTCTTTGCATCTGTAGACATTCCAAGAGCTATATGGCTGATATTTTCGTCTAAGTAAACATTTGGAGAAGACATATTTGGGTCTGAAAAAAGGCACTTTCAGCAGTAAAAAAGGCACTTTCAGCAGTAAAATGGGCACTGTCGAAAATTAGGATGGGGGGGGGCTCGCACCCGGCTATGTTTTCATTCTTAGCTGGCTGTCAGTTGTTTAGTGTGGTTTCTTTTCAAGCACAGCACTCTTGTATCTCGATACATAAAAAGGCAAAGTCAGTGTGGCAAGACAATATTTTGTAGATAAATTACTACGCTGCAGGGAATTTTAGATGTAACGAAGCAATTGGTTTCAGGGAGGGTGGGGTGTCGAATGGAGTATTGAATAAAACTGTACATCCCCCTCTCTCTCTCTCTCTCTCTCTCTCTCTCTCTCTCTTTCTCTCTCATCATTTAATCCAAACCAGGAAGATCACCTTTATTTCGGATAAGAAATTGTTTACTTATCTGAAAAGGAAATTGAATTGTCTCCCAATTCCTTCCTTCCTTTGATGTACTAAAATCAAATGATTACCGATTAGCTGTAGTTATCGTCAATTAGGATATGTTTGCACTCTTTGTGCAAAATCGAATCGCTGACAGCAACTTCTATTCCAAAAGGCTTCGATCTACAAAGATCTTGCTAACCTCAAACAAACCAAATCAATATGGTCTCTTTAGATACTGCGTTCTAACAGGTCAACTGCAAAATGGTTTTCGTTTTGTTTAATTTGTGCATATTTTAGATTCACGTGGAGGTATTTTGTATGAATTTGATTTTTTTTTTGCTGTACTTGGTGCTAATTATTGGCTGCAATGCAAATCATTGATTTCCAATTGGCAGCCACATATGTTATTTAGAAATCGTTTGTAACTTCATCCTGTGTATTAGAATCTGGCCCAGTTCGGAGCAGAATAATAAGACGTTAAACATCCACTACATTTCATCTATTATAATCTGGAAAAGGATCAGAAGATGATGTGCAGAAAGCAAAAGTTAGAAAATTGATCTGGATAATGCCGACCTATTTGGCTGCATATGACTCTGTTGACCCGAAATTTTATTTCATCCGTAGTTCTTTATGACCATGTACTTGATAAAAGTGTCTATTTCCTGTCCTTTAACATCACTTCAGCTGTTAGTTTAAATATGGACAAGTTATATTGATCTATAAAACGGAAGTTGATTAATCAATAAAGATAATAAATATATGATAGCCCTGTCAACAGGATAACTTACATGTTTTCATTTGTATGTTTTAAAGTTTACTAACATGATTTACTCGCATTATTTTCACAAAAATAGGATAACTTGCATGATTTACATACGAAGTTACAAAATACTTATTTTATTAGCTTGTAACATGTGCATACTGAGTCTAAACACCTCGGTCTACAACGTTTTTCAAAATAAAATAAGCCTGTATCGAAAGGCGTTTTTTAGCGGAGGCGCCAGCCCCCTCACGAAAACACTCCAAAGAAATTGGAAAAATAAAGCGGGAGAAAAATGCTATAACCTGTACCCCATTTAGGGGGGTCCTAAAAGCAGACAACAGGCCCCCACGTCTGACAAAAGGGCCCCCTTGACCAAGGGAAAGGGCCCCGAGTCCAAGTCAATCGTTTTCTGTTCACTATTACTGTCGAACTCATTACTGAATTAGAATGCAGTCATTGAATTTGCATAAAAATCATCATTTTTGAATTTGCATAAAAATCGTCATTTTGGACCACCCTCACCCCCCCCCTCCCCCGCCCGCGAAAGAGAGCCCTCAAAATAATATAGCCTCCGCCATTGTAAATATTAAAACACCCCTGCCTGTATCTAGTATTTCGTATAATCCAGTAAGACAATACAAACATTCCCATCTACGACAATCCTCTAATAAACAAACTGATTGTCAGTGACCTGTAAATGTTGAAGTACCGTAAGTTTATTGTTAGTAAACAGTAGTACATGGTAAACTAGACAAGTAGATATTACCCGCTTGATTAAACTAACTGCCCACTTAACAAATTTACCAAGTAACTTTATAATAAAGCAGAGACATTAAATATTGTTCTCATACATTTATGGATATTGTTTTCACTCGAGAAAGGTCAACGACCTTCTGATCAAATTGGTTTGGAGGTGGCCCTGGGGATCAGGTTTTATGTTAGGCATCAATTTCTATATAGAGATAGTTAATGTGTGAACTTGTCAAATCAACGAATTTTGGAGAGAGAGAGAGAAATGGGGTTTAACGTCCACTCAACACAGACTAGGTCATTTCGGGACTAACATATGGTTTAATTTTATTTCAATAATTCGCTTGCGCGTAGGGGTCTTTAGCAGTGGGAGGAAACCGGAGTGCCCGGAGGAAACCCACGAGGTTGAGAAGGCGCCCCTATCTCCATGCCACATCCGCTCACAACAGGGCTCGAAACCACAGCCGCAAGCCAGAGGTGACCGGCCAGCTAGAGGTCGAAGCGCGGCACTCTAGACCACTAGGCCATCCCAACCCCCCACGAATTTTGGTATTGGGTGTTTTGCAAAGAGTAAGCACACACTAACTGGCGTGTATATGATAATCGTTGGTGCTGCCTCGTCAAACTGTCATATAGATAACGATTGTTGTAACTCTTCGTGGGTGGGGGGGGGGGGCTATTGCCTTGATATTACTTTCTTCGTGTGCTTTCTCTATTGTCTTGGTTTAACTATACTAATTAAACAAAACCATAATCAACTCTTGATGCCATCAGATGTCTCCGATTATAAGAAAAGCGCTTCGGCCAATGGAGAAGCGAGGTTGAAACTCGAATAATCAGCATCGTGGTTGAGATTCTAAACAATCGGTGCACACACCTAGTCTTAAAGGAGCTAAATCGCTAACATTTGGGACCTAGAAATTGAAAAAAGTGGGTCACAACGCATATAATACTGTAATATGAATGTATATAAACTGATTTACATTCAATGGCTTCCGTTTTTACTCTAATATCAAATCCGTTATATTCGGCGAGATAAGTTAAGACGTCTTAATCGAATGCAAATTTCTAGCGTCTGGTTATTCCAGTCCACATACGCCGTTTGATTTGGTGCAACGTTTCTAGTCGCGTTCCCCGAGTTTCTTGCTAGAACTGGGGCTCAAACGCATTATGGTACACGATTTGTGTACCAATGGTAAAATGTTTATTTTGTCTTCAATATTGGATATCTCTTCCCGGTGAGGTCACAACATTAATGTTGATTTAAATGGACAAATAATTCGTGTTTTCAATGTTGAAGATATGGCCCAAGAATATTATGGTAGGTGTTGAACGTGACTGTATTTCGGTGTGGGGATGGAAACCTTGAACATGTCTCCAAGAAATGTTGCCTACAGATGTTTCTTTCGTGTGTCATGGACTAATATTACAAGATCATCTATATTATAAACCACATTGCTTATAGTAATTAGTGAACCCTATTATTATATTTTACCACAGAAAAATGATAATTGTATAAACTCAATAGATATTCTTATTTCTGATTCAATATTAAGGAGTTTGACCTTGACGTCACGTGGTGATAATTGGTCTGCTATTGAAGGTTCTTCTTTGGGTGCCTATAGGTATTTCATTGACAATAATATTAAATATAGAGACTCAATATTTCTTTATAACCACCTTAACCACAAATCATACAATAACAGATTATTAATAAGGACAAAGCACCACTATATTAAAGTTCAATTCATTACTCAAACCAAACACTAGGTACTACAATTATAGCTTTTTTAATGTCCGTGCAACCAAGCGAATACACGGTCCTGACAATTTCTGAACATTTCAGGATTTTTTCCAACAACGCGCAACGATGGGGATTTGCATCTGTCAAACGATCTTTAATGTGTTGGTAATGGTATATGTAAAGGTTGCCGTACCTCCTGGCCAACGAGTCCTTGCCATAATCCCCGAGCCATCGACACAATTTCGTTAGCTACATTGTACTCTAGCTAACAAATGAGGCAATAAATCGGCACAGTCTTGGTTAATCCAATTGTTTGTTTTAAATTATGACAAATCTATTGGGTTCAACGTCCTACGGTTCTGCTCCAGCGAGGCTAAGGGACACTAGAATACCCTAAATAGTATGCATTGAGGGAAATGTTTTATTTCAAATTCCAATTATTAAGATTTTTTTACGTGCACGCAAATGTGTACACCGGACTTGTTTTCGGTCCCATCCCATCTACTATACGCTATTCCTGTTTTACAGCTTTATTAATAGGCTAATGTATCTAATATGATTCGATAAACGTGTCTACTTACGTATGTAGACAGCGGTTAATTATAAGCACCTGTCAGAATATCAATCTGATTAAAACACAGATCGATTTTTTATAGTTCACAATTTCGTTTTACATGTCTTCACAACACTACGACCTCGAAGAGTTGTTATATAACAGGCGTTCTTGTTGATGTGAAGAATTATCCAATAAAACGGTCTGTTACAGCGAGTTATTGGCGTTCTCTGTGTGAAACATTGGGTAAACCCTTATAAACGTGAACGCTAAATGATTAATCAAAAGCCACTCGTATGACCACGTCGAGGCCTCCCAGTACAATTGGTCAGATCTTCATGTAGGCCATCGAATGTATCAAACAACGAAACGAAATATAGATCTGTATTTAATTATATTGTCAGAATATTGTTTAGTGTCTCGTGGACTTACTGAACAGATAGTGGTGTGAAGTAAAACCAAAAATTTGAAAGATTATCTCTGTGTTTTTCAGATAATCTTGATGACTAAATGGTAAAACTGAAGACAGCAAAGATAACAAGGACAGATAACCCGGCAGTGGTAAATATAGAGCATATTGATGACAACATTGTAGTGGCTATAAATTTACATATTGTTCAATCCAGCTGCTTAAAACAACATGAAAGAATTTAGGAAATAAATAACCTAACCTCAAAGAAACAAAAGTTAGGAATTCATGTGTAAGTAATGGGCGTAATACGAAGAGAGCAACAGTGACTCGGTGTCTAGGAGGTCTCACGTCCGATTCCTGCTATGGTCAAGAAAGTCCATTGGGATTTTCAGCGGTGGTTCCTTCTGGGCAGTAGTATATATGGAGAGGTTGGCAAGGGGCAGGGTATATTCGTTCGGATGGGACGAAAAACCGGGGTCCCGCGTACACATTGGCTTGCACGTAAAACCTCTGTTTGGACAAAATTCCCCTCATAGCGCGCAATCGGAGCAGAACAGTTTGCGTATGCGTATTTTTTCTGCAACGTTCATAGTGCGCAAATGTATAATTGTATCCTACAATAAGACAATATACGACCTAGTCTGAAAACAACCTTTACGCTATAACAAAACAAACATGAGTACTGTACACATATCATCCCTGTACAATGCTTGGATCAGTGCGCATACACTGTTCACATGTTCACATTAACGACTCGAGATATATACGAAAGGGTTTCACTTTTCATTATTCAAAATACTATAATTATGTGTATCAAAAGAACCAGCAGGAACTATATATTTAGGGCTTTAGACGTAATCCAAAGCCAAGTTAGCAGTTGTCAGAAATAGTGATTACTATGGGATGAAAATTAAATTACGTGTACTGAAATTGTATTACGTGTTCACAGAAATATGTCTGCCATCGTTTCAGTACGTAACTATGCTACTAACTATACGATCTATGGCGGTATATTAGTGCCAAAATTCTAACATGCTATCGTCTAATTTCTTACTTCTGTTCATGTAATTTCTAACCTCGATTCATGTAACTTCTAACTTCCATTCATTTAATTTCTAATTTAAGACAATGTATAATCCAACTTCTTTATTTGTTCAGTGTAAATTTCAATTCTGTTCCAACTTGTTTCTATTATTTAAACGAAAAATGTCTTCTTAATAGATGCTTTACATGTTTAGCATCAACATCAACGATTTAGAATTTATACATTTCTGCCTAGCAACCATCATTATGAAGACGTTTGGTGTCGCCACTGCGTGCTCAATTGGGTGATTGCGCACCTGGTGGGGACCATTATTTGATATAAACGACCCATTCTTCGTTTGGTTGAAGGTTAGAAGGCGTGCTGAGAGAGAGAGAGAGGGGGGGGGGGTCACTTAGTATTAAACTCAGTATCTGTGTATGTCTATCCATAACATTACAATGTGTTAATATAGATCAACTGCATATAAATATTAATTATTGGCTCAACCGTAATAAAAATAAATTAAATTCTCCAAATCCCGTTTAGCTTATATTTGAAATAGAAAATGAAATGAAATGAAAGAGGGTTTAACGCCCTACTGTTCTGTTCCAAACCGGGCTAATGGAGACATACGCCACACAGTGTGCTTTAGGGAAATATTGCCCGTAGAGCGGATCTACGACCTGGACTTACATGTATATCGAAGTCTAACGGTCACGAGATCTTTAACGTGCACGCCAACATGTACATGGAACCTCGGGTTTCCATCCCATCGGAACGACAAGACACTAATAAGGGGGAACTACGCCACAAAATCTGAATGAACTTTTTTCGACCCATGCCGGGATCGAACTCCCTACCCACAGCCTAGCGAGCCTGCGTCTTACCCACTTAGCCACGGTATTCGAAATAGTTTTTGCAAACCATACATTTATATCACGTTCAATATTGTTTAGAGGGTAGGATGGCCTAATGGTTACCACGTGCACGCTGTAACATAAGGTCTGTCATTGAATAAACTGGCGTGGTTTCGATTTCCCGTTTTTACGTGACATGGAGCAGGGCCGCCTTTCCAACCTCGTGGGTTTTCTCCGGGTCCTCCGGTTTCCTCCCACTGCTAAACACTCCTACGCACAAGCGAATTATTGAAATACAATTGAACGGTGTATTAAAATACCGAAATGACCTAGTTAGTGTCGAGTGGATGTTAAACCCCATGTCCCCATCTCTCTCTCCCGATGTTGTTTTCAATTTTAACACTCGGGCAAGCCACTCAATCTGACGAAGAGAGAGTCGTTTGTATCAATAGAATGGTCCCGATCAGGTGCTCAATCGCCAAACTGAGCACATGGTGGCGACACCAAACGACTTCATAATGATGGTTGCCAGGTAGAAGTATCATAATTCTAAATTTGTTTGCCGTTCATGCTTAACATGTAATACCACAATGAAGTACACATTCTTCGCCCCAATAATAGAAATAAGATGAAATAAAATTGATATTTACACTGAACAAATAAAGAAGTTTGATTATACATTGTCTTAATTTAGAAATTACATGAATAGAAGTTAGAAGTTACATGAATGGAGGTTAGAAATTACACGAATAGAAGTAAGAAGTTAGACGATAGCATGTTAGAATTTTGGCACTAATATACCGCCATATACGATCCACTATCTACAGCCTCGGCATGTAGAAACCTAATAAATTTCACACGAATTAGTGTTTCATACTAACGTAACATCTGATTGTGTAATACGCACAAACTACGTACACATGGATTCCTACCTTAGTGGGGTATATAAAAAAATAAACATTATCAGTTTCAAATTAAAGAGATCTGTGACAAAAAGGTGGCGATGTTATTTTGACCTTAGAATTATTGACTGACAAATGGAATGGCCAGGGTTCCACGGCAGGTACGAATAGAGAACAGTCTACGAGATGTTTCTAGTTCGGTAACTTCTTGCCAGCACTGTCAGCCTTGCCATTACTGTATCTTAGTCTTAAAATGTCTGCAGTATTAGACGTTCAACCCACTCCTTCATTTCATTTCGGCCATCCGCATATAATTCGACACTTATTCCAATACGCCTATCTTAATGGTAATGTCGTTGTGAGTTCACTGGATGCAATTTACGTAAAACAAGGACTTCCGAATGCACTTTTAAGTGAGGAATTTACGTTTCTGCCTTACTTGTCGTTGAAGTTTTTACCATGTTTTATTGTCCATGTGCTAACAGTCCTTTATTTACAGAATAATAACTAAAAAGATTTTAACAAATGGTTTGTACACATTACGGTAGTGCATGAGGTCAGATGTGAAAGGTGAAAGGTTATCGCTGTGAAGGTCATCCTTGGGTAAGTAAAGAAGGCCTAACGTGAGAGTCAAGCGAAGTCAACGAATAAAGCGAACAAGAGTCCGTATGTAATTTTAATTTCTCCGCATCGTTCAGTGTGTTTTTGGTGATGAACTGATGTTGTAAATTCACGTACATGTAGATTACTAAATGTCTGCACGCGCGTGTTGCACTCACACTTCTGAATTTGCATCTGTAGGCCTATAAGTATTTTTTGTGGCATGATGGGTAATCGTCTTAAAACTAACAGCCATGTTGGATGTATCCTAGCAAGCCCAAACGATTAGAAATATTTCCATGGCCATAGTTTTGATTTTATTGGTTTTAATTTGTAGATTTATAAAACACTACGAATACTACTTACTTATATCAAAATTGTTCACAAATAATCATTGCAGTGAAATTTGTTGGTGAATTACCTCCCCTTAAACTGTGTCCACTTGATACAGTGTTTCGAATCGGGTTAATTTCATTGCGTTTATTAAACTACCCATGATATAAAGGATTATAATTAAGAAAATTTTTGTTATTTCCTAAAATTACCATTACTGTTTCGGCTACACTTGCTAATTATGGAACTATAATTTAATGAAATGTTTTCGCCCTTGGACGCATCTCTTGTTTCTGAGGTTTATTAAGATATTTAGTTATTCCTGCCGTTATGATATGCTAAAAGTCCGTTAAACGTAGGGAACTAGAAATTCGACAACTATAAATAACATTTCCCGGTTTGTATCCAAGTGACGCCCCCCACCTCATTTCTCGATTCAGATCATGATCCATATTTGATAGTTAACCTGTTAAATGATCATCTATTGATAGTACCAAGGGTACGCTTTACCGTGACGGTCCCACTAAAGTAGGCTTTCAATTTGAGCTTTTGGAAACGAGGGGTCTCCTATTGCAAATTGTTTTATTGCATAACTCCCTGCCTATCGTCGTATGGTTTACAAATTATAAATTTCAGTGTATAAGTTATAATTGGTATATATGTTAAATGTAAACGATGCTATCAATATTGGATCTCTTTCTCTGTATAAGGAAAATTCAAGTTTCGATATTTCATTGCAAATATCATGTGCACATTATTTTCCTTGATCTTTATTTCTTGATTCGATTTCACGCCATTCATTTGAAAATCTAGTTTAGATTTATGTATAAAATAACCTAAACCTTCTAAATAATAAAACAGTATTAAACACTACCCTGATAGTAAAAATATATTGTGATGATTGCGTAATATTTAGAGTTGTCTCCCTTTGAGGACGACTAAACAATTTTAAATTTAAAATAGAACGTTGATTGGTTATAGTTAACTGATATTACATATGAAAGAGGTCCAGCCTTACTTTTAACGTGAGGGTCTAAAATCCTTCAATTACCTTACCCATTCGTGTTTTGTTACATATTGGTAGATCGGAATGCTGAATGATTTTTATGCCTCGTTGTAATTCAAATTCTATTAAGATTACAATTTCGTTTCGTTTATTTTACCTGGTTGTTACACTACGTCGTAATCTGGCCTACTTTCGATCAAAACCTAGTTCTGGCAGTGAAATTTCTGCGCATATGAAAATTATACTACCACATACCTATTAGAACTGCCACAAAAACGAAGCACTTTATACCTGGGCAGACAATTTGATTAGCCAATGAGATCACGTGATCAGAAATCTGTCGAAAAGGAAAGTACGTCAGAGGTCAATATAGCTCGTACAATTGTTTTTAATGAATGACAAAAACGAAACGTAATTGACTTCTGGTTTCAATAAGATTGGTTAGGTTCTTTGATATGAGCTTACTCTGCCTGTTTTTTGGTAAAAAAATTATAGTAAATTTAATTTAAAATTTATTGTGTAATTATTGGTAAGTATATAGATTATAGTAACTGCTCCACGTTTTGGCATGATTAGTTTCCACTGATTTCATCTGTTTCAAGTTTCCCGCTTTACTGGGCTTATCGATATTCTTTACCATGAAATTTATATTTTCTAAGAAATCAATAGTTAACAAAATTTTAATAACATAAATTTACAGATATA
The DNA here is from genome assembly GCA_036850965.1 of Patella caerulea. Lineage (NCBI taxonomy): Eukaryota > Metazoa > Mollusca > Gastropoda > Patellidae > Patella > Patella caerulea. The sequence continues at coordinate 25,749,275 of JAZGQO010000011.1, forward strand.
TTTTAGTAATTACTATTGGAATGACTTAATTTAGACATTTTTCAATAACGTTTTATTTTCAAAATCATTTTTTTAACATATAAAATTCTTCGAAAATGACAAATAAAATATTTTCTTTAAAGCCAACTTTTGCTGTTCAATAATTTGGACAGGGCGAACGATTTTTATTTTAATTTGTTCATTCATTATGTTTAATGACACTTGCCTCGTTCTAGGTGCTCGTGCTCTTAACGTGCACGTTTAACAACATTAGACTGAGGTTAGTATTGTTCAATTTTAGTTTGTTTTTTATGTGATTTTTTTTTGTAATACGTATTACTTTAACCCACATTTTTTCAGATCATACTACTTAGTTTACCTCTTTGCATGAGTTGTCACCCTTTTCATTCTTTCAGGGTGATCTTTTGGCATCATGGAATCGGTATCTATAAAGATATTTTCAAAAGATTTTTTTTTTTTAAATTAAGCGCAGCAACAATTGAAGATATAAGATATATATTAGACATTCTTTGTATGTCTTTTATTAGACTAACCAGTAAAAAAAATTAAGTTTACAACCTATATTCTTATTCATTATCTCCCGCATTATCATAACAGATAATAATGATTATCTTTTTTTTTGATTATGAAATCAGAGGGCAAGAATATTAGATTATGCAACAATTTCATATTTTTAATGCGATGTAGAGATAGTGCCATTATTCCCAATGGCTTACTCCCAAAAAATAAAATATTGTAAATGGTCCCCTAATCAAAGGTGTTAAGCTTTAATTGAATTTGATTCTTATCTTTGTTGCATATTATGTATATATTTGCCTGCTATTTCACATACTGTATTATTTGCTTGATAAAGACGAGAGTATCCTCGTCGAAACGTCGCTTATTATCAAACTCAGTAATTATTGTGTAACCATAAAATTGTACCTTGTGTTATTAGTGTTAATGATTAACCCCATTGTCAGAATACCCCCTCCCCTTTCTACTTTTCAGCTTAGTATCTAATCATTATCTTCCGCATTTTCATTACAGATATAATTATCATCTCCATTGTCAGAGTTACCTCCCTTTTGTTGTGTCACTGTGATGACGTAATTGTTTTCTTCATACAGAAATAGGTAAGTTTTGTAAGTCATAAATATAATACATACACACTTCCATTACTCCAAAGCAAGCATAATTCCCATACAAATAATATTACAAGTATAAAATACATAACCCAATTTCCCTTTTCATGCCACACAGATCATAACCCACGCTTTCAATTACATGCATCTCACAATGGATACGAAATAAATATACTTTTATCATAAAAATCAAGTGATGTTATTTATTTTTAGACTTGCTTTAAATGTTTTGCTTTTTTTAAAAATTTTGCTTGCAATTTTAAACTTATATGTACAAACTCAGTTTCAAATGGGATCGATTTTGTTTATCAGAAGTTTTAAACGAAAGGTTCAAATGATCGATTCTGATTATTAGACAAGAGTGACTATTTCTGTTTGCCAAAAGTTTTAAACGGCAGATTTTTTGTTTCAACTCAAAAAGGGGGTGGGGGGTGGGTGGGTGGTGCAAATATCTTATTGAAAACGTTTATTGAGAAGTAACGGAGATGAAATATGATAGCAATATGGATAGAATTCACATTTATGTATTGAGTTATATTTTGCATTTGTTGTATAATGTTTAAAAACATTCATTGACCGACCGGTTATTGTGTGTGTCTTTGTTCTGTTTAGGACGTGTCATATTACTAAATTAATTTTCTGTTCATACGGTTTTAAGTAGCTTATCCTAATAGCTTCCATATATAAAACATGAATATTATTTTTATCATTAAGTCGATTCTATGTTGTAAGCCATCGCGCCCACATTACAGGAAAATATGAAGAAAACTATGGAGTGGAATTAACGACACTTGTAAAATAGTAACCGTATTTTAATATCCTTACGTCAATGCATTTAATTTCTCATTTGACTATTTACAAATTTAAAAATGCTAATTTATATAACTTATTTCTTAAATATTGTAGTTTAAATTTATATTGTGTGCAATTTTTATAACAACTTTTAATTTACTTTCAGATTCATTTTATATTAATTAGATTGAATCAAGTTGTAGCTTACATATAAAATAAACTATCATAAATCAACATCTTTGCATGAGTATGTACATTGCAAGGCTGATTGTGTATAAGTTAAAACTATGTTAAGAGTTAAAATTATGTCATGAATTTCGTTCCATATGGAACAATGTGTACTTGTAAATTTTCATGCCATATGTTTATAAATTTGATCTGTTTTGTCACGACATACGTGATTAAAGATATATCGATAGTTGTGATTCTGAAAAAAATAACCATCGATTGAAAAATCTACCAGGAAAATTAACTTTGTTTCCAAAGAAATTACATCGTTCTTTAGACTTCAAAGGGAAGTTTTTTGAAACGAATCACGTGTGTATGACCTAATCGTTACGATCACGAGAAGGCGTAACCTGAAGACTGCCACCATTATTAATGAATGTGTAGGCATATGCGTTCATTATTGAATCGGTATTGTTGATTCAATTATTATTATTAGATGGTAGGAGTAGGCCTATGCTGTTTCTGACTATGTCTAAAACGATGTGTTTTTAGACTAACTGAACACGCATTCAGAGCAACAACACGGGAGCAGTCAAAATGTCGAATCAGTATGTGTAACATGTTAACAATGGCAGTGAAGATCTTTGACTTTATGATATAAAACTAAAACTTATATCACCCTGCACGTCATCCCAACTGATTCCGAGGGCACTGGTAATGTCAATGATATTTATGACGTGTTGATAATGGTATTGTTACGTGACAAATGATTGGCTGATTAAGCTTAAGGTATTATAATAAGTATTAAATAGTTTATCTAAACTGTAAACTATTATATAATATTATCATATGAATCAGATCTGTTAATATATCGCCATAAGAGTTATTTATAACTTAAAGAAATCTTTCTTTTATGTAATAATGCGATATGCTTCGCTTCCGGCTGCCATATTGTTTTTGTTACGTCACAGGGGAAGGGCCGGTCCAATGACGTGATTATCAGAAGAACATTAATGAAAGATGAAGTAGTTAATACTGCTGATCATTGTGTAAGGGATTTGAATGCTGTACAAACTTCAAAATTCAGAAGTAAAATAAAATAAAACCAAGTACGAACAATCCAAACCATTAGACAGAATTCAAAGTCCTAAAAACGTTATAGGCAAAATAGTGTAATCAGCAAATGGACTGCTCCCCGTGTACAAAATACGCGACAAACAGGGAATATCTGTCCAAAATTAATGATACGTATAAATGTTAATTAGAAAATTTTAATGGGCCTCCTTTGGTTCTGGTATCTTATATAAATGTTAAATAGCCCATCTGAGTATAATTTAGCGGGAATTAAGTCGCAAATAATTAGATAGTGTCTGAAAAATACAACGCCGTCGTGATTAGTGACTATTAGCATCACGGAATTTCAACTCCAGGGGTTCGTTAACGTACACATCAATATGTACATGGGACCTCCGTTTTTTTGCAGCACCCGAAAGACATGACTCTTCCTTGCCAGGCCATCTGTCCTGCACCACCGATAAGGGGAAACTGGGCTTGGAAATCGCGGGAAACCCTCACCCGTGACCGCCTCGTTTGTAAGTCTTCACCTTACACACTGAACTGCCGCCACTCATTAATGCTGTGCGTGTAATTGAAAGTTTCCATTTATTGAGTACATTTTCCACATCAGTTATAAAATAGATATCTGGCTCCAAAATAAAAAATCAAAATTGGCCTTAACTTTACGCTTTTTGCATTTCGAAATTTAGATATCGTTATCAGATAACCAATCAGAGTAGGTGTTATAATGACACATAAAGTCGTATAATTTTTAAAAAAACTCGTGTCCAAAGGTTATGCTTATTATTTCTAGAACATCTAATGCCACTTGTAATTTATTTGTTTAAAATAGCGAAAAATACAAAATTGATTAATTAAGTGCGTGTATTTGAAACTGAATTTATTGATTAAATTCTCCTCATTGGTTATAATATAGGTTATCTGAAACAAGCAATACAAAATTGGCCTTAATTTTCCGTTTTTTCAATTTCGAAATTTGGATATGGTTATCAGATAACAAATCCGAGCAGGCGTTATGATGACACATAATGATGATAGACGGAAAGGGATTGGCTGGTGCCTGGGGTGGCGTTCAATAAGTGGTTGAAGCCTTGGGGTATTTATGAACAAAATGAACTGTGGGGAGGGGTTTATATTATTATTGTTTGCATAGATCCAATAGATATGAACATATGTAATTATTTATTTTTCTGATAGATATATGGTATTTTTTAATTAAAACAGCTGATGAAAAATGATTAAATTTTCCGCTTGTTTAATATGTTAACAGATTTGTATCTCTAATCACGAGGCGAGAAAATATATTATCACGATTTTCAATTTACTAACAATGTGGAATGTTATGTGTTAATGACCTAAAGCATTGCACTGCCGATTGGGTTACCGGAATTAGATCTGGTGTAATCATTCAATTCGTTTTCCGTTTACCTTCCTTGCATATTCCGTTATTTACATATTTAAACAGTACCATTTTTTCTTTAAAATCGGAACATTATTACGAAAAACGATAAAGGTAGGCTATAAATTTAATACGGTTAAAATACGGGGACAAGATATAGATTATTTCTGGTTTCCCACAAAGAAATACCATATACATGTATTTGTTTGTCTAGAAAATGGCCCTTATCGCCCCCCTCAAAGGGTGGTTTGAAGTTGTACAATCAGTTTACGTAGTCCACAATGCTGCAGTCTATTTGCATAAATTCTGACAAAAATTAAAAAATCAAGGGAAATTGCATAGATATCAATTTTATTGATTGATTGTGGTTTTTTTTCTAGAGCTAATCAATTCGCGGGGATGGATGGTCGAATGGCTAGGTTAGCAAGTGCGTGCTGGTGTTTCATTGATTCAACTAGCGTGGTTTCGATTTTCCGGCTGTTCATGCTAAGAAATAATGTATCCTGTCTAATCTTGTGGGATTTCTCTGGATCCCCCGGTTTCCTTCGACTGTTAAAAACTTCTACGCGCAAGGGAATTGTTGAAAAACATTTTACCATATGTTCGCCCCGAAATAACCATATTGTGCCGAGTGGACGTTTAACTCCACTTCTCTCCACTTTTCTCTCAAATCAATTTTCTAGTATATCTCAATTTTAATATTCCAAAATAAATATTAACTTGGATTCTGAAATTCATTTGTTTGCTTGAAACTTTCACGTGTTCTTTTTTCCGGTCATTATTAAGCTACAGACCCGCATGTCCAAAACTGACTAAATTGACCCTTTATTCCTACCCAATCAAATGTCGCATGTAGCTGATTTTTCTGTATAGAAGATTGGTTTCTGGTCATCTTTGGCGATTTCCATGTAACATTTATTAATTCTCCATATTCCTATGCATTTTCATTTAATACAATTACTGTTTTTTGTTACTGAGTGACGTTTCGACTGAGAGGTTTGGGTCAGTATAACAAGCAAAATCGCGAATGATGTCATTCTGTTCAACAGAGTCGTGTTCATTACATATAATGTGAGGTGGTGGGGGGGAGCACTTAAAGATGGTGACTAATGACAGATTAGTAAAAGAAAGGAAAGAGATATTGTTTAAGTGGTTTGTAGATAAGTCTAAAGATAAGTAAAGTACGGTGTATTGTGTTCCTATCAATCTTTACCCTCTAGATCTATTACCTATATAAACATACAGTTACCCCTGTATATAAAAACTCTTATCTTTAATCCCTTGTTGACCCTTCTTCAAATATACTTACATCTAGTTACTCACTAATGTCACTTTTATAAAGTAAACGGTCAAAGTGTAAGCAGAGATCATGTTTTTATAAGGGATGGCCATTTTGATCATTTTATGTAAATCTAGAGTTTTTTTGTCCGTCTGACACTTGGTTTAATCTGCTTTATAAACTGTTGTGGTTATGGTATTAAAATATAGAAAATATGTTTCTCAGAAATTAAAAGGCAAATCCCGATTATATTTGGGTGAATAAAAATGCATAATTTTGTGTTAAAAATCCTTTAAAATCCTCCACGTTAGGGCCGCGCAACTATACATAGCTCAATATATGTGATACGTTTTCAAACAACAAACCCACGAATCTTCATCTGGAAATGGAGACTGGTGTCTACATGTCCCAAGCTGTATAATGCGGTGTCTCGATAAATCTAGACTATATTTCATAAAAATAATGTGAAACTGAAATTTACCTTTCGTTATCAAGTACAGCACATTGGTCCTGCACTGAATAGACCTCTAAAAGAACTTCAATCGATTATCAGGTCACACAACAAAGAAACAAAAAAAAAAATGACTCGAAAAGTGGTTTTGAGCTGAAATTTGGGGACAATGTATACACCACTGCTCTATATTTTGGGCTTAAATTTCATATGTACGCTGACTTGTTTTTTTTAAGACTCTGTTCAAATTGCGATAGTCCTTTTTAAAACATACTGACTAACTGTTCAGAAGAGGTGGATATATTACCCGGGAAAACTTCCCCGTTTAGATACCCGAACCACGTTAAAAAGTCCTCATTCCCTCCCCCACCAGCCGAGTGATCTAGAGTGTCGAGCTTCGATCTCTAGCTGTCAGATCATCTCTGGCTTGCCATCGTTATTTCGCACTCGTGTGTGAGCGTATGTGACTTGGAACCTCGTTGGTTTGTTCCCGGTACTCCAGTTTCCTCTGCAATATCACTTTTGTTGGAAGTGGAAGCGCCTAACCCCAGTCTTGACTTTAGGAATTTTAGGTCACATTTAAATTACAAACACTACTGAACGAATATACAAAGTGTCAAATTTAGATTGTGTTGTTGACACCAATGTTCGTCTCACTATCTTACTTTTGACGTTGAAGATGAACTACGCTGCATTTGTTTCAAACATGATGATATTATTGTTTTTTTATAAAAGATTTCCAACAACCTCGACCCACTGAACCCTCTGGAAACATCGAACTATATCCCTAATACATACACGTAACGTTCTTGTGTTTGTTTGTTAATGACATTGTAACATATTGATGTATTACCAGTATATCGAGTACTCATTTTACCAATTATCTTTGATTTTATTATTTATATTTCCCATTCAGATTTATTTATACACATAGTAGAGTGTACTTTATATAATAGTCAATCAACTACTACTGGGTATCACTACACTGCAGGTATTAATTGAATTACTCGTTTAATGACGACATTTTATTACGAGGTTAATCCACCAGGGAAAGTCAAGTCCGTACTTTAACTCTCATGATTCATATTTTATTGTTCGCTCTACTTTGATGTGCGGAGGAATTGGCCTGCTGATTTTTATGGCGTATGAATATTTGATAAGTTTCCTGAAGCTATATCTATGAATGAGTATTGGTTTAATATTAAAAGCTGTTCTGTTTGATTCAATGTAGGGCAATCCATTATTGGTTGAAGGTCAAATAACTGCAGTCTTGGATGATCCGACATTAAAAATTGAAAGTGCCAGCCTCCGGGGCAAATAAACGATTTCGTACTCAATTGAAAAATTACTCAATTTTGTAACTTGTCCAACCTTTAAAACACACGCGCTACAACACAAATATGGATAGGATTGACATATTTTATATGAAAATGTTGATAACATTTTGAATTCTACATTTTAAACATATTTTACTATCGCTGACCCTTAGTAATGAGGAATCCTACACATTATCGTGGCCAATCACGTTCGTGTCAGTCGAGCTGTGTGGGCACTGGAATTTCGACTAAATTATCGTAAGTTGGAATTCCGGCAGGGTCGAGAAGAAATCTCAGGATTTTCAAAAATCCTTCCCTCCCCACCCACTCCATGTTGTCATGGAAAACGCCGACTGTAGTTGTATTGATTGAACAACAAACTGAAATACAGATAAAATAATATGAACATTTATATCGCCCTATAACACAAGTCACGCAGGGGCATTCTCCAAGCCCCTTTCGCGTGCACGAGAACCCTTGACATATGAAAGAGCAGACGACAGCACTAAGGCCCTAGCAAAATTCAACTCAGTGCATTTCGTTTCCTTTTTTAAAATGACTTTATCTTTATTGTTACAAACTGTTTTTGTTGTTTCTTGACAAAGATGCTGTGATGTTTTACAGGCATGTATTAATGTTTACCTGATTACACAAGATATGCTAATTTATTTACCAGTCGAATTATATCTAATGGAGACATTTTTGATGAAAATCACGACCATGTTGTTCTTTTTGCTAAATGTTTTTTTAAAAAATTTCTATGTATGACTAACTAATAGAAACTATGTTTGTTAATTTGTTAGTGGGATAATATTCAATGCACGGAATTCCCAAATGTAAGCATGTCATGTTGTCACTTCATAAGATCAATTTATTTCTCACAAAGACGAGGAAATTGAACAAATTAACATCTTTTATGTGTTATTGATAAGATACATACCAGACAGTGTTACTTTAATAAGTTTAGTATATATACCCTTTACAATCCTTCAACTCAACAAAAGACGGATTTCACTCTCTCTCCCATCCTTGTTTGAAAATATTTACAGACTGTCTTTAATACGAGGTGATTTGTCATCATAACTTTTCTTTCATCAGGTGAGAACAGATAATTTAATAATTATAAGTGGTCGAATGGTTGAGTGATTAGTGAGTCAGTTTCTCTCAATGAGTAGGAAAGTATAATTCGGGAAGATCAGTGACACTTAATAATAAATTTTCATATGCGTAGAAATATCATCGCATATTGTAGGTCTGAATGCTTGAAAAAAGCGACATTAACTTCCTCCATGGTTTGTTCAGATGCAAGTTTTGTCTTACAAATTTTTAATTAAATAGTATTACGATTGAGACAAAGGACATTTCAGATCGATTTTAGAAATCACTGATTATCACAGACAGCACGCCCACCCCTTCAGATATCACCCCACCCTCTTTGGATTGTCTTCCAACTATTCAAGGAAACATTTGACTTGAGAGATGGGGTTGGGGCAAATATCTGTATCCCAGTAGACAAAATGAATGACATGATAAGTTTACAGTGATACCAGCATTTAGACTATGTAATGCCAATCAATTACATTCCAATTTAAATGCTCAATATTATAGTTATCAATCAATTGTTCTATACCATTTAGAAACAAAATTTTGTAGATGGCACCATTCACTTGACCAGTTTATGACTTGTCTTGTGAAGTTATACTTAGTATGTTATCATTATATCTACATTAATATGTTAATATAAAGATGATCAGATATGACTTTTTTTCTCAGAGTTACAGTCAGTCAATGGGTTGGGTGGGTATACCAGGCCATGATGCACTCGATCAACTTTAATCAATTCATATTGAGTTTAAATTTTAAATAATTACTGAGTATAACGATCTAAAACACCTCAAATAAAACATCGATTTTTATCAGGTAAATTAAGTGGTGACAGAGATGATGTGTCTGGGTTAACTTATAGTCCATTTTAAATTGATACGTAATAGACTCGGAGTAGACGAGTTAAAATATACCCCATTTTAAAAATGAATACGTAAAATTATTCTTTTTTTTCTATTTTCGTTAATAGAACGGCAACACGGATCGTGAGAAGACAGGTGTTTTGTTTATCTTTTACGATTTGTTTTGCTTATTTTTTTTACGATATTTGGTGTTCATTTTTTAAGATTTTTAAATATGTTTATCATCCCACAACAAGCTCAGTTTATCTGTACAGGAATTTGCAACGTAAAGTGTGTTTTTTTTAAAAGAAATACCACAACCGTGGTTTATGGACGGTTCAATCGAAGCTTTCTTTTCTCGTCGTAATGAAAGTACCCTCTCCTGTTTAAAATATGACACGGGGTGATACTTTTCACATAATGAAACTGGCTTTGTTGTGATTTCTATATAACGCTATGCAGAAAGTTTATATCTACTTTGTAGTCACCCAATAACGATTCCTGGTATTTTGTTGACAGTTAATTATTTGATGATAACGATTCGAAACTACAGCCGTCATAACTAAGCATAGCTCATTAATTAAACAGTGTGTCCATATGCTTACTTTTTCTAGTACACATGACAACTCTTCTCATAGGAGGGTGTTCACATGGATGACAAAGTTTACTTCTATATTAGTGATACCAGGCGCGGATCCAGAGGGGGGTCCAGGGGGTCCAGGGGGTCCGGACCCCCCCCCCCCCCTGCTCAGACTTGAAATTTTTTTTATGCGATTTTATTGGCGATTTAGACCTGTTATTTTGGAATTTACCTTCCGGAAATACGTCAGAATGAACCAAATTGAATCTAATTTACCAAAGTATCGGTTGAGCGCAATTAGTTAAGCAATTATCAAACCTAGTCCCCCCCCCTGCAAAAAATCCTGGATCCGCACCTGGATACCTTTCGTTTGTTTATTTTTAACATACGTCTCAAATGACTGCGTTTTAGTAATAATTATTCTAGTTCAATTAACTTTATTATATATGTATATTATAGGTTTAGATTCCTACATATTACTAGTGTATATTCATATTGCAGCCCACCCACGTTCATATAGCTAAATATATTATACTTCTTGCGTTCAATCGTTAAACACACTATAAAATACAATCTATATAAATATCATCATTTAATTGACTTGGTTTTTTTAGAATATTGTTTAGCGTAACTAATGAAATATTTCTTAGACTATAAAATAGGTGTGAAGTATACTTACACCTGCACGTGCATATATGTAAAAATGTAATAAAAATATAAAGAGAGGAAGTAGACTGTCTATTATTTTTTTCCGTTAGAACAAAATTTATATAATCTCCATTTAATAAACTCATTTTTTTAAAAAAAAAGTATTCGTTAAAATATTTTCAAAGTATCATTTAAAGACATTCTTAGAATTAAATTCGTCATTAATATTTTTTTAATTTAATTTAAAAATAGACACACACGAATTACACAATGGTTTTCATAATACTGCGATATTTTATGGAAAATGGGGGGCGGTATATAGAATGTACGTACATGTATATCATACTATGTTTTCCTACGCCCGCATGTAGTTATCTAAAGAATGTTATAATTTAAGTTTGAAGAACAAGAAAAACTACATTCTCGCTTCGGGTTATTTTTTTAAAATTAAAAATTATAAATTTAGAAAACGTTTTCAAGCGACACAACTGGATTATTCTCTGGGAAAGATGTCACATGACGACATTTTAACTATTTGTAAATCTGAATGTTATTTAATTATAAACAAAGACAGTTAAAAATACATTTCACCGCGGGCCACTTGTACATTTTTAGACACTTTTCAGTCAAGTGACTCAAACCGAACTTTTCTCAGAATCGGAGAAATTTAACTCCTTATAAGATAATGATTTACGTTATTCCTACAACCGTAATTATAATCGTTCGGATCGCTTGAAGATAAGGACTTTCTTACAGGAGCATTTTCAATTGAATTGTCATTTCGTTGGATATTTAAAATGCTTCCACGGGATCTCTGTTTTTTCGTTGTATCTGAAAGACCGGACGCTTTTCCACCCAAGACCACCGCCCATCATCGACATTGTACCCTTAATCTGGTTTGTAGGCAAGCGAGCGTGGCTCCGCTCCCAGGGGAAACAAAACTAAGGTCGTTCATTTTGGGCTTCAACTACCGATAACTGCACTATGAAGGTAAATGGCGCACACAAATTTAAATGTACAAAATTTACATGAATCATATAAGTTAAAATAATCTGCAATATAGGACGATAACATGGCAGCAGAGTAAAATCTGAAAAACATTATAAAAATTACACGGACGTATAATTTTAAATAAAAACAAATAATCTCCATCTTTCAAGCAACTCCACAGCTTTAATCAAACCGACATGTCAAGTTTTAGCCAAAATAAAAGGGGTCATGCACTTTTAAAATTGCAATTACCGGTGTACTATTTTCAGAGAAAATAGGATTGTATTAATCAAAAATTTGTTCCAAGAAAACTCAAGAACAACACCTGTATTTGTTAATTCAAGTGGACGGGTTTAAATCTTGTTTGAGAAGAATTTCAAATATTTCAGCCCTCGAGGCTCATTCTTTATGCAACTCCAAGCTGTTTTCTTTTTTTATTTTGTGAATAAATTGTTGCCACCGGAAATACTCATACATTAGTTTGTCTAAATGATTTCAACTTGAAAGATGGACATGTATTTGCTAAGATAAGTGAAATATGTTACATCTTTGTAGAGAAATGTTTAAAATTTGCCCCAGGGTTACAATTCACTGATAGGGACCATCATTAAATAAATCATTTACTTAAGAAATGTAAATACATTTGTGTGGCTTTTCTCACAAGAATTGCTACATTAAGTGAAAGCTGTTACTTTCTTTGGGAGCAAAGATCTTCATCTATTAAATTGATCTTTTGAATTTCTTAAATATTTACACTTCCGCTTTGTTCACGCCATCATGATGTCATCAACAAATGACGTATTTACATAGAATTTGCTACATTTCCGGTCTGAATCTGGCAGCACTTAATTTGCCACTAGACAAAGGGGGTGGGAGGGGAGATAATCTCGTTAAAATACACAGCAATTACGCATGAATAGGTGACGTAATACATACAAAGATGTACGAAAACACAATAATGGCGTGGATAGGAAAGGGTTGGCTTGATGACGTTGTAAACAACCCCCTAGGGTTAAGAAACAAGGGAACGCATTTGTCTACTATTTGTCACATTAGCATAATTTTAGGGTCCATTAAGTGAGACAAACGATGGACGTGTTGGCATTACTCGTGTCACTAAATATAGAATAGACGACTGTATTTATTCGCGGTTATGTAATGACGTAGATGGTAATAAATATAACTTAGCATCTTTAACTACATCACCATTATCATTATTTGTCCATTATCATCACGAGAGTGTAATATAAGCAAACGTCTTAATGCCATTTAGTTTAGACACTGTCACGTTTTTATGAACCGAGTAGTGCACTGTAGCGCATGCAGATTTCTGAATTAAATGAGAAACGGTGGGGTGGGCAACAGTTTTTCAGTAATTCTTAAATTGATATTACAGGGGCGTGCGATATATGAGACGAGTGGGGACCTGGAAAATACATCACTGTAAAACGTCTACTATTACCACTGAAGAATAGCTGGGCCCACTATTTTAAAACTATAGAATTGTCTAATCATTGATTTTAAAAGTTCCGTAAATAACCGTCTCTATTTTAATACAATCTGTGGTATTGACAAAGAAAGCATGAATTGTCGCTGTAGAAAATCCGCCGTCTCCTGTATAAATTATTCAAAGAATATTCTGAATCTTTATCCAGTAAACATCGTTCTCCCATCCAGTAAACATCGTTCTCCCTAATACGAGTACGTCTTAAAGCCAATTTCTCTTTTCATTAGCCCATTGGAGCAGGACGTTAAACACCAGTTCATTCCACTTTCACTGTTCGCCCTAATCAAACCGGTGACGTGCATAGGTAATAATGATGATAAGTAGTAGATATTAGTGTGGATATATTAGGTGACACGCGACAGGTAGGTAATTAGTAGGTAATAACAGGTAGATATTAATAATTACCTGATTATAACAACAAGTATTTTCTGTCAGGTAATAACAGTCATGTGTACAAGTGACAATAATGACACCCGATTTCCATATGTAATATTTACCTGTATCGCTCACTCACCTGTATTAAAACTTACTAATTAAATGCAAATTTGTCAGAACATAAATTCCGGTGTCAGAAAGTCACATAACGAGAATATGACAGTCATGGCAAGTTGTAGTATGATGACGTTTAATATCTTCATTTAAACTATCAATCACTTTAGCTCTAGATAGTATTGGGGGAGTTGCTTTTCGGATATATGGAGCGAGCCACAGTGACTCAGTGAGTAAACCACAATCCCACCGATGGTGGTTCGATCTCGGTGGTGACAGAGAGACTTCCTTGGGATTTTTTCTGGGCTATTCCCGTTGTCAGTGATGCTGGGTGAAGGGTGTAACTGTAAGAAAAGACAGCCTCTAGTGCTTCGGATGAGACGAAAACTCCAGACCCTTGCATAACATTGGCAATGCATTAAAGATCCCCTTATACTTAGAATCGAATAAAAGAGTATAACGTAGCGCCAGTGTCGGGACAAAACTGTCGTCACCACATACCGCATGGTGTGCCCATTTTGATTATACCGATTGACACAGAAAACTATGACGTTAAACCCATTTCATTTCATACCGATTTGTTGTAGACAGGATTTAACTAATGTTTACATCTATATTACCATAATATATACATATATAGACATATAAAAACCTGCTCCTAGACACAATAAACTCTCTGACTACAATAAGATTTCACAACCCGATTTATACACTATTTATACAAACATATATGATCCACATCGCAAGTTTAGATATGTATATAAACCATTTAGCAACTCTAACGTCGGACAATATCATATTATAATCATATAAAGCCTTTTTATAGTCCTACAAAATATCTTTCATAGACACATGTTCCGACATCCAACCCCTAAACCCCTAGTAACCCTTTATTCTGTATGTATTAAGGAAATCTTCTCGACTTAGACGACACAATGTAGAGAATTGACCAAGGGTCATAAAATCGGGTTTAATGGCTGGGGTAGGATACAGGGGATTAAGTCTGATTCAAACTTCTCTCCCTTGCAGAAGACATTTACTTTAATAACGGGTTCACTGTCGCTTTCCTTCATACAAAATCACCAAGGGAATAAAGAGATAGTTCCATTTTAACGAAAAGATAAATTTTGAATTGACGTGATTTTTGAAGTCACATTGGTCCGTGATGGGAGCGGCGCAGACTCGCTAGCCTGCAGATCCGAAGTTCGATTCCGGTATTGATTGAGAAAAGTTCAAATAAGGGGAAATTCTACGGAATATTATTACTCGTGATGTTTAGGATTAGTATTCTCTAGTTTTTATCAAGCGTCGGGGTGTTGGATAGTGGAATGGTTAGCACATGCGCACTGTATGGTAGGGTATGTCATTCAGTCAACTGGTGAGGGTTCGATTTCCCGGTTGTACTTGTCAAGGAGTATAGTCGTCTGTCCAATTTCGTGGGTTTTCTCAGTCCCCCGGCTTCCCCCGACTGCTAAAGACCCCTACGCGCACGCGAATGATTGAAATAAAATTGAACCATATGTTAGTCCCAAAATTATCGAGTTGACGTTAAACCCCGGTTCTCTGCCTCCCTTATCAAGCGTCACTCAGTAAGAAACAGTAATTGTATTCCATTAATCTGTGTCCTGCGTATTCCCGGTTTAGTGGTTCCATGGGATACCATTTGTGGGTCGCACAAGGAAAGTGTGTGCTAGTCGTCCGAATGGAAGTAAATAGCTGACGTGCCATTAAACAACATTTCATTTCATTTCATGGAATAATATAACATTTTCCGAACTAGCTTTACTTTGAACAATCTGTGCCAGTTTGCTTTGAATATAAGACCTATCTATATTCATCTCTATGTAAATAGTGACGCCTTATTGAACAATAAAACTGGTCGCAAAAAAAACCTTGCACATAAATATTCGTAGGTGTTTAAGACAGGAAGCCATAAAAGTCAGAATACTTATATACATACATCTGTCACCACAAGGTTCCGGTTAGAATAATACAAGAACATTTTAATGACAGGGCAGCTCGCCAGTGGCCATTTTTAGCAATTCTCTATAATAATAAATGCGCAAGTTTAACGATAGGATAGTTAAGTGGTCCGTATATTCGTCTATAGTCTATCAATTTAATGATAGGGCAATCCGCGGATGACTATTTTTCTCTTTAATAATAAATGCACAAGTTGAGCGACAGGGTAGTTAAGTAGGCAGTATATTGTACTTATTCTATAGTATATGACATAGATATTGTCTTGTTTAATGATAGAACACCTCGGTGGTCAATTCAAAATACCACACGGACATAAAAACACATACAACAGACAGATTTATTTCAAACATCTGGCTTTGTCTACATGTCTTGTTCAAATTTATTATCATTTCCTTTTAAATTATTTGTTGATAGGAAAGTACATGTGGCATGAGAATAAGATTTCAGATATCGGGGGACGTCTTTTTCAAACATATTTTAAAATGTAAGATTAATGCCTAATAATACATTGTACCGGTGGTATCGACTGTTATATGCATCGGTTATTCTTTTTTACTTTTCTGCTCCGACTAAGCCAATGAAGGAGATATAAACCATGCACCGTTCCATTTGGGGGTGGGGCCTGGTCAATTTACCAGGATTGCAGACCTACAGCTTTGTCTTGTATCGATTTACATTTGACAAGGGATCTTTAAAATATTGCTAATGGCAAACTCGGGGCCTTGATGTTTCGTTTCTTCCGAAAACCAAAACACGCTTCCTGGCCAAACCCTTACAAGTTGAGAGTCCGGTTGTAAAATCACCGGAGTGGAATCTACCTGGTTAACAGTTATTGTTTTTATCTGATTGCTTGACAATGACAAGAATCTGTTCTTATAATATAAATCAGCTGTTAGTTTAAAGTATTTCGGGGCAGAGGCCAACAGCCATTAAGCACAACACAATCTGTAAACAATATTTTCAAACAAATGACCACTAATTGAATTAGCTGCTAACTATTTAGAGACATGTGCAACAAATCAAAGACGTTTATGGTCAGATCAACAGGAGTTCAAATCATTTGATTTATCGTGCAATGATATGGGATCAGCCATTTTGAATATGTGTTACAAATAATGAATTTAAAAGGGAATATGATTTACTGGACCTATTTAAACCAGGATACGCACGTGTTAAATGTTGCACTCTTGCCCCTTTGCTTATAAAGAATCAGCAGTAACATTAAAGGAAGTAATTAACCAATAAAGTGAAAGGTAGACTCATTTTGAGGTCTATCGGGAGGTGGGAAATACGCCACAAGGGTTCCAGGTAGGGGTCGGGGTAGGTAACCATAATACTATCTGACCCTAAATTTCAGACCGATGACATTTTCGACCCGATGTTGTCCCCAAATCGGCGCAATAAAACAGAAGGAATAAAAGTAAAGCTGTGATATATGACGCCTATTAACTATTTGAATTATGACGAATGGAGATAGTTTATGGTTTGACACTGAAGGCTGGAATGGTGACATGAAAACTTGATCAGGTGCTTGTACAATATTGGACTCCTTGTGGTTATGCAGATTACGATCATAGGAATTTTTTTTTAGATTGTCATGGGCCAAAAATGGCATTTATTTAACATTGATGTCAGTGGAGAGAGAATAACTGTACAGTATAGCCTTGGACCATGAACTGGAATGTCATTGTAGCCCGTCTGAGCCCAGATAACAGAATACGTTGAACTAAAAGATATAATCCCCATTAACTGTGTAAATTTATAAATTATATAAAGATGTTTTATGTTTTGACACGAGAGGATGGAATGATATTTTAAGAGAATTGTCATGATTTATATTTTGGAGTTAAAAGAAAGGATACCCGCATGTCTAATTTATTATTTTACCGTTTCCGCTGTTGTAATTGTTTCAATAAATCAACGAGGGAGAGGTTTTAGTAAGAGGAAATATGTCTTCACATCAGAGGAGAGGGGGTATCAAACAAAACAGACGAAGCTAAAATATAACTGATAACGGGCGGGCTTTTTCACAGACAACGGTCAATCTTTTCACTGGTTCTTCCTTTCCCTCGAATTCTAACTGTCATTATTTTTTAGAGACAAACAGGAAATAATATGACAATCTTTGAATGGAGTTGGGCCTGTTTTCAACACCACATTTCAGTAACTTTTAAGGCTAATATGCGATGATTTGTTTCTGTAATCTCTTATACAGTGCTAGAGAGGTTTGTTTTGTCCTATTCTTCATCGAATTTCTTCACATGCTTGCCTTTATTAGCCCACATGGGAGGGGAACATAGGATGTGAAGCACCCGTTTCGTTTAAATTCATTTTTCCTGTGATTTAGGGATGAAGTTTGTAAAAGAGATGAAATTCCCACATTATATTCTGGGTTTCTGTGAATTAGGAATAGGGTTTATAAAAGTGACCAAACGCCCACATTTTATGTTGGGATTCTGTGATTTAGGAATAGGCTTTGTAAAAGCAATGAAACGACCATCTTATATGTAGGATTTAGGAATATGGTTTATATAAGTTATGGATCGACTACCTTATATTTAGGTTTCCGCTGAATTATGAATGGAGTTTATAAAGGTGATGAAACAACCACCTTGTGTTAAGAGTTCCTGTTATTTAAGAATAGAGTCTGCAAAAGCAATGGAACTACCACCTTATGTTTAGAGTTCCTGCGATTTAGGAATATGCTTTATAAATGTGATTAAACGACTACCTTATGTTTAGGTTTCCTGTGAATTAGGAATAAAGTTTGCAACCTGGTGAAACTACCACCTTATATTAAGGGTTCCTGTGATTTATTAGACGCTATATTTAGACAGGGGACCAATTAAAACATCATCATCTCCTCTGATAAATCATTCGTGTAACAATGACAATGGGTGTAAAATCATTAACACTATATCACCATCACAATTATTTATGTTTTCTTGTCGCTCGTGCAGTGGGCTTGTTGAATTAAATTCAGATTTACTCACAAACATAAATTACCAACCGTCGAGATGTTTCTACAATTCGTGTGGCCCTTTTGTTTACCAACCAATAAATTGTCTCATGTCAAAATTCTCCCCTTATAGTAAATCATTGATGTGCATAAAATAAATTGGAAATTCTTGAACATTATGACTCGAAAGAAAAATCATTATTTTCTGACTGGGTCAACGTGAAATATTTTACTTATTTTCATTTCAAGGATAAAAGAAAGGATAGAAATAAACTTTAATGTCATATCAATTAACAGATTTTTTTATCCTGAAACACGGTGCCTTTCTATGGCCCCGTATGCAACTCTAGACACAAAATAGTTCATTTTGGCACCAACAGATGGTTCAATTCTATTTCAACAATTCGCTTGCGCGTAGGGACCTTTACCAGTGGGGAAAACCGGAGGACCTGAAAAACTCCACGAGTTTGGACGCAGGCGACCCTACTCCTTTACACGTTCAACCGGTAAATCAAAAACACAGAGGAAGTTAGTTAGTATATTGTTTAAATACAAAGAAAAACTACAATATCATTATAATAAATTTGTTTTGGATAAAACCAGGAAGTTAATGATATCGTTCTTAATACACAGAAAAAGTTAGAAGCTCGTTATTTATAAAAGACAATACATATTTAACAGTTCCACTTGTTATATGACAAAAATGACCGATGACCATCATAAAATAGATAAAATATGATCTATATAAAATACCTTTATCTACCTGTTATATCTTAATTACCTACTCAACAACATACAAACAGGTGCGAATATACCCCATGTCTCACCTTATAAATCTTTCCTACTTCACACCCTTTTAAAATACGATCTTAAACTCAGTTCACCTCTCATAATATTACCTCCGTTGAATAAAATCTCGATTAGAATTTAGAATATTATTCGACCTATTGTCCGTTTGATATATTTGGTTGGTAAATTTGTTTTATCTACCTTTGCTATACCTTGACGAACAGATGCCAGTATTTTCTAAATGCTCATTATATATCTAAATTATCAATCTTGCGAAAGTACGTAGATAATTGAAATACGAAGGCATTAGAATATTCTAATTTCATGATTTAACATAATATGGACCGTCATATAAAACTATAACCATGTTGCTGCTAACGAATTAGATATGTGTCATGTATTAAGATGATAATCAAGGTCGTGGCAAAGATGCATACGCACTCAGGGGCGTCACTACCCGGGTAACGGATAGTTATAAATTCTGTCCAATTTACTTACTTGCATAATAAAGGTTTGATTATTTATGGGAAAACCCTTTTAAAATATGATAAATGCAACAGGGAGACTTTAATAATATGTCAGGTTAACTTCTTTGTACCGGTTTCTTCAGCCAAAAAAAACTCAAAAAACCCCAATAACATCCCCCCCCCCATCTAAAACCGACTTAATTGGCTTTTGGTCCAGAAACATAATGCTACGAATTTGTATATGATTTACGGAATTTCGAATCCTTCACAATGATCACCTCGTACATTGAGTAGATATGTTTATTTTGATTAATCAATGGTGACATCTGTCGACCGATGTGTTTTATATTTTTGTTAAGTTTTATATTGAATATTATTGAATATTGATATCTATACATCCACGAGATAAGATCAGATATTTTTATTTACACGTGACCAGATGCCATGAATTAATCAACAAGTTCAATTCATATACATAAATTATTCAAAGATTCGCTTCCCTTAAACTGATTCAAGAAACTGATAATGTATGGCATTGTGTGTTTTTTTTTATGAATATATATTATTAAGATAATTGACAAAACATGTCAATTTATTTTGCAAAATGGCCGAAACGTTTGGTAGTCCATTTTATTTGGAGATTTGTTAACTAAGATGGCGATCTGACTTCGTTGCCAATTTTGCGTCTTTATTGTGTTCTTCGATCGTCACAGAAAGCCTACAAATCAACATTTAATATTAGTGAATGAAATTAAATGGGATTTCACGCCATACTGTTCTACTCCTACTGGGCTAATGAAACGGGTATACGCCATACAGTGTGTTTGGAAGGAAATTTTGCCCAGGCAACGGCACTATGACCTACTCTTATATCGAATTCCAACTGTCAAGGGACCGTTTATGTGCATGCTAAACCTCGGTTTGTCGTCCCATCCAAACTAGACAGCTGTCTTTGCCAGTTCCTTCGCCCTGAATCAATGACAGGTGAAACCACGATGGAAAATTCATATGAACTTTCTCGACCAATGCAGGGGGATCGAACACCCGACCCCCAGGCTAGTGAACCAGCGCCTTAACATTAGTAAACAAAGCAATTTGGCCGTATAGAGCTTGTCACTTCACTAATAGAATTAAAACATTAGAGATCAATTCAGTTCAATACTTTGACCTAAATCTAAGAGACTTATGAATGAATTTATGCAATTGGGTATAACGTCCCCTTTCCTGCTCTGACAGGGATTATCAAGACAAAATGAGATCTATAGCTCCCTTAGAACATTTTTTAATGTCTGAAAACCGATTTGAAGATATTAGATATATACACGACTTAAAATCTGAATTGATTTTCATGTCAGCGACCAAACACTCTGTGATGAATTATTTGTTTATGCAAATGGACAATTTTTTCTGTTTGTATCAACGCTAAATTGTATGACAAATGCTCTGAAATATTACAAGTATGTCCAGAAAGAAACGGAGTCATTAACAAATCTCAAACTATGCATGGTTCAAACAATACCCATTTGCATATCAACATGAAATACCTTTTTTAATCGAAATATCTGTTTACCTTTTTTCTTTTGATGTATGCCGACAAAACAATCTAGGTGTACAATACCAGTATAAAGAGATGAAATAAACCTGTAGGATATGTTTGTTTAACGGCCAGACCGGTTTATGTTGATTTGAATGAAAAATTGAGTGAATCGTGATGTCAGTTTGAACTTAGAAATTATCCATGTAGCTCCATTTTGAGAATGGTATCGTATACTATGCATGGTATGCGTTTTTCAATAACGGCTTACACTTTTCGAACTGGCGTTGCTCGCCTTATAGTTTAGAGCAAATAAGAAATTGCGATTTGTTAACCATGGTGCATAAATCATAGTTATCCGAGCTGTCGCATCTGGACCAGATTCTCCCACCTCCAATTCATAACCAAAGAACTAAAAAGTATATTATATGCCTCAAGCGAACCGAAATATTTCCAACAGTAAATCTCGCGTATAAAAATACTAGACAAATGTTGTGCACTTGGCAGAACACGTTCTATTTCTATTAAGGATAAAAGAGCTTTTAACCGGGTTCACAAAATGCCTTGGTAAGCAAAACATGATCATATATTAATAGCGCTCGCATCAAAAGTTTGAAAATTATCTACACATTTTGTTGAAGAAAAATTAGGTTTTCTCACTCACTTCAATTCAGCAGGGAGTTGTCACCACACCTATTTCTATGATATATAAAAACTCTGTTTGAAATATACCGCCGCCGTTAGTTAAGATTCATCCTGTTGGTTATTCAAGCAGAAGTTATGATAAAAATTCACATTAAATTACACGCCATTTTTACCAACTATTACTTCTATCGTGATGATAATAGCGCATGCAATTGAATGGAACAAAAAAAAAAAATCATACTCAATCGACCAAACTGGGCGAGACATGACACAAATTATTTTTATGCTGTTTATAAATAGATTTTATCAATATTTTAATGAGAAAAAAACGAACATTCCAAATACTGCAATTAACATAACATATACAGTATAATATTTTGTGCTGGCTCTTCGCTATGTGTAGATATTTTTTGTGTTAAATTTTAAACAAAAAAGGTATGTATTTAAATTGTATATTCTTTTTTTTATCAAATCGATTATTAGATAAGATGTGTGTCGATATTTTTTGTGCGAAATTTGAAAGAAAAAGTTATATCTTTAACTTGTGTACTTTTTTTAACGAATCGATTTATAAGATAAAGTATAAAATGGTTTTGACATGTTCATTGTGAAATTCCATTAATAAAGGGGGAGATTTCTTTAAATTTTTATTCATTTTTTTAACGAATCACTTAATCAGATAAAGCAGAAAATGGTTTTGACATCTTCATTATTCTCTGATCATATCTATAACAAAAAGAAACCTTCAACAAAAACTCTTAATGCTTTCACCGAGGTCGGGGACAAGGTGCTTGGAATGACTATCAATGATTTTAATCACTTTCGTTCGTTCAGGACATGACCTCGGAAAATTAGCATGGGGTTTATAATTTTTTTGTTTTTCGATCCTCAAGGTGTTTGATATTTTTTACGATAGTTTCCTGGCTGGTGGTTAATTGTGTTTTTTCTGGTTTCATTAAGTCAAACATGTGTGGAAGTGAGGTTAAAGCTACCTATCTAAAGTTTATCACGTTTTGTTATCAACAGTGACTGGTGAATCGTAGCTTCTAGTTATTTTGTCATACATGTATGAAAATAACAATTCTTTTTACCTGTACAACATGTAAATTCCTGAAAGAAAAAAAAAAAGAACAGTTTCATTTTTGTATTTTCTTCTTTCTTTTCTGCAATAGATTTTTGACTTCAGAAACGAATAGTCCAGGGGAAGAACGATCTAAGTCACTTTTTTGTCTTTTCGCATAAAACTAAAAAAAATTGCAACTTCAAAATGATGTTTAACATGAACCATAGTTACCAGTACAACTCACTTTATCTTTTCAGGCAAATTAAGGTTAAATAAAGGGTCCGATTGACTCGTATTTGTGCGGGAGTCCATTTCAAAGGGGCCTTGGTTAGATGGGACTTAGATCTTTTCTACCTGAAATTAATTGTTCCAATTTGCTACCATGTTAATGTTGCCATTAAGGGTTCGTTTGAAAAATTATGTGACTTAGATCGTTCTTTCCCTGTGCTCTTCAAATCTTATCCAGTAAATTTTCGACATATAGGTTTCACTTACAGAAGACCACAATGTTCCAGAAGTTCATTGATGTAGTGTCCTTATATTACTAGTTAAGACTTTTCTCGGATTTCATGTATTTGTGTTTAGTACATAAAGGCGCTATAACCCCGTTGTTTTTGTTGATGCCATATCTCTTTAGAGTCATAGCTGACAGAATGTTTTTGTTGATGTCATATCCCTTTAAGGAGCATAACGCACGAATTAGCGTTGTTGATGGTGTCAAATCCCTTTAAAGTCGTAAAGCGTTGTTGTTGATGTCACATCTCTTTAAGAATCATAACCCATGTATTAGGGTTGCTGTTGACGTCAAATCTCTTTTAAGTCACAACCTACGAATTAGCGTTGTTGCTAATGTCATATCCCTTTAACAGCCATAACCCGAGACATCAAATCCCTTTAAAGTCATAACAAACGAATTAGCATTTTTGTTGATGTCCCTTTAAAGTCGTACCCGAGGAATTACTGTTGTTGTTGATGTCAAATCCCTTTAAATCCTAAACAATTCCACAACTACTCCTTTACAGCCCATCCTATCCCATCTTAACTCATCAACTGTCAACAGTGACACGAACCAAATTAAAACTTATTTCACGGATCTCATCTCGACTTGTCATCGAATCTAATCAGGAGAACTCAGCTGGTAATAGACTGAATTCTGTCGGTCATGGTTGATGAAGCTAGATGCCATCTAGACATCACATGTCTTATTTTTTCTTAATACCTATAGCTTACTTATTTCTAAAATAAACCCGTATTGGGTGCGTCAAGTGACGAGGTTTTGATTCTCCGCTTGTATGTGACAATGGGTTACGTTGCCTGTTCAGCCTCGTGGGGTTTCTCCGGATTATCCAGTTTCCTCCAATTGGTAACGACCCCTACTCACAAGGGAATTATTGTAATAATCTCCCCCCCCCCCCTAATCGCTGTCTTCTACCGAATAGCTCCGAATTAAACCCACTTTTCATGTCTACTATACGACCAAAGGACGAAATTCATATGGGTTGGGCGGATTCGGACTAGTCAAAATAGAGTTGCCCGGAATGATTTTTAAACTAATGAACAAGTGTTCCAATGGCCTTCTAATCGATTTTAGCGCCTTATAAATGGCATGGAAAGAGAAAACTCTTAACGGGACCCGAACTCCGTTCAAGACAATTTACCTTATGGTATAACACCTGAACAAAGTGCGAATATATAACCTTAAGAAGGTTTTTGAACCTAAAATTGGTTATGGTTGATGAAGTTCAGTATCTAAACACCAATTAAATCAATTACTTTACGCCATATCTTTATACACCATGTTAACGCCCAATACATGCATCATAGATTGTTCAAGCAGAAGACACAAAGCCACGAGTCATTGCAGAAGGAAATGGAACAAATTGCTTTGTCCTTTTACATATAACGTAATGATGACAACCACACGAGCAAATATATCAGTAATATGGACTAAAATAATATTTTGACTGTTTAAACGCAATAGGAATCAATAGGACGCAAGTATTAGTAAGATAACAAATTCTATCAGCGTCTCTTAGATCATTATAAAAAACTTTGTAGCCATAACCGATTCCAGATATACAGAAACATATTGGGTTCGAAATAGATAATCCAACGGTACATGTGATTTATATGTTTATTAAATGAGTTATATTTATAAGACTGGTTTTGGTTGTGATTGTTATAAATAGAGAATCTCCTACGAGTGTTTTTGATATCAAAAAATATCAACACAAGTTGATAATGTAAAAAAAACCGAGGCTCTGCCGAGGTTTTTTTTACTTTATCAACGAGTGTTGATATTTTTTGATATCAAAAAACACGAGTTGGGGATTTTATTTATCACCCAATCCTTTCTTACATGCAGAAATAAATAAATATAATTCTTTGGTATAAATTTCACCTTTACTGGAGCTAATTTCATTACTGCGTAGTGATACATCAGTTTTTTGACTGCAGTTTAGCTATTGCAAAGTCCTATATATTGGCCCAGTATTTCCTTTTATTTAAAATAAGTGGTTTCTTTAAAATAAAAGAAAGTAGTTCCTTTTTGATTGACCAATCAAATTCATGTAAAGCGATATCTCCTAAGGAGATATCGCAGTAGATTATGTAATTTATCATACAAGCGATATCTACTGTCAAATAAGATATTGGGTGATAAACTGTATTATATATCTAGTCTACACAACATCTTTTTACTGTAATACAATGTACTACAAATCATATACTTAATATATTCACTTCCCATAATGATTAACATGCTGGCATTATTCACTCATGGCGTCACGCTTTACACATTATACTTACCTTTATTTTGATTGGTGAACCCATGTGGCTTTCATGACTTTGATGCCATATTGAAATAATTACCATTCAACCATATCCACCATATATCTTCACCTTCACGCCACCCACGGTATGATGGACTTCATGCTGACTGCATATAACGAGGACAATATTATCACAGCATCTATCTATATCTCATAAATACATGCGATTAATTAGTATTTAACAAGATAGACTCCTGGAAGTAAGATAAGACGTCCACAAAGAATGTTTTTATCATTACACTACAGCCGGCATATCATCATTCCAGAAAAATGGATGATGAATTAATTGATCAATTCTATATCTGGTAGATCTGCCAGCACGTAAATTATAATTGGGTTTAACGTCCTACTATTCTGTACCGACGAATAAGGCGGAAGTCTGCCATATATTGTACCATGAAAGGCTTTTTGTTATCAATGGTTCTATTACGTACACACCAGTGTGTATATGGGACACTTGTTTTTCGTCCCATTCCTCTCATACAACGCTTTCTAAACATGCACCGGGCCTTCTGGTTAGTCAGTAGACCACGACTCCCTCAACAAACAAAGCGGCAATTTTTGTCTTTACATCACTGGATATTTTCGTTCTTCGTTGATCGTGAGATCTACTTTTACGGTTTACATATATCGTGCACGCGTTCAAACCAAATAATATTGACGCAGAACGTCTATAGATTAGATTAACTGAAATTATTTTATCATTAATTCTGAATATTACTCCCTAGTCAAAGCATAAATCATACCCACTTCCAAATTAGTATTATCATTAAATCTCAATATTTTGATTAAATCTTAGCCATCGTTAAGTCTGACAATCTGGAGGACCATCTCTTGACCAGGACGCAGAGATCATCTCATTGGCATCATAGATCAATAAAACCGCCTTTAATCTTTGAGTTTATCATGCGATCAGCATCAAGCTGTCTTCAGGCGGTCCTGTCTTTATAACGATACCAGACTTTTCACGGTTCATAGAACAAAGTCATCGCTTTCTTTGAAATTTCATCTTCATCGGTCGTTAATCACCCCATCGCTCATCATATCAATATCTGAAAATATTCAGCTTCATGATGATATGAGCATATATATAATCAATATTATATTTGGACTAGAACAACGATATTGTATTACATGTACATACACCCCTTCTCTATTTTCTGTAGATCTCAATGTACGTGTCAAGAAGGCCGTTCTCCCGTCTAGCATGGAAGCGTTTGTAGCCCCCTCCGCCAGCTAATTAAGAATCCTACGTTCAAGCTCATAAATATTATGACAGGTTGTCTCAATTTTATCTTTAAACTGATTCAATGTACGGTCCAAGCACAGAAATGTGGTTCCAGCTTACAGTTTGACTTGCTTCCTTGGTTGAATGTTTAAAAATTTTATTTGAAAATGCCAATGTCCGATTTATTTTGTGTATTTGTTCCCCTGTGTTTAAGAAAGTGAAATCAAAACAGGGTTTAGCGCCGTACTCTAATTCTCCATCCGGAATATTGATGATACGCATACACCATTCAATGTGCTATGAATGGAAGGAAATAACGACCGAACAGATGTGTTGTCGCTTACTATTATCAAATGGACAGTGCGCTTGCCAATGAAAACACGAGGGACCTCGGATTTACGTCCCAACCGAAAAAACTAAGGTTCATCGTCCCATACCATTGTTAGCGTCATACTCACCGAACCACCGCGGCTCACTCAAGTTTATGTAGAAATAAAATTGTTAAGATAATTATTATACATGTCCATAAAATCGACTTCATGTTTCATTATCTAACATAAAAAATGCTTTCATCACATAATCCATACAAGGACGTAAAACCAAGAACCTTTTATGTACCACTACTGCTATAAATAATAAAATATATTTTTATGCAATAACCCATTATACTCATAATACTTGTATCATAAAAACTTGTCCGTGTCTAACTTGCAAGTAGTAATAAAACCTAATACTTGCCACATCAAACATAAATCTCGACTATTATTAAGGACTCAGATAATGTATAATAGAAGGACCGCATGAAGAGAAATATGGTTTTATATAATGGTTATAAATCGTATTAAAATATAACAAGATAATAATTGTAGCGTGAGATATATTATACAGATATATAAAATGCAGGTGGTATGTTGTTAAACATGGGGTTGTTGAGTTCATTTACCTGGCTGACATTACATATGTTTAAAATCTTGATTCATGTTTTTATTTCGAAAATTATAGAACCTGTTTGTCTAACAGCGGTAGTAGGATAGGACTTTACGTTCACTTCTACCTGGGTTGATATCGCAGACAAATTTGTATAGAACACTATAAGTATCCAGTTTATAGACCGCTGGGGTCAGACGTTCATTCCCAGTGTTGGCCCTGAAAGTACCTCTGGATTCCACAGTTCGTTTCCGGTCATGACCATGAACGTTCCTCTGGAATTATAGCCAGTTTTCCATTTATCTTTGATGCAGATTAGCAGATCTAGTAAGGAAAGGCGTCTAGTCCTTCGGGTGGCACGAATAGCCGAGATCCCTATACGCATTGGTCTGCACGTAAAACAGTTGGCAGATGTGATTTGATAGTGGGGGGATCCTCATTGTTGGAAATATTGTCCGTCAACAGTAGTCCGTTTGGTGCAATGAAATGCGGTTTAACTCCCTACTTTTTGGCACCGACTGGACTAATGAAGACGGCACCGGCTGCTGGAGAACGGTAGGATGTTATACACCATTTTTGTTCTCCATCTGTGGTATGAAGTAAGGTTGATAATATTCAAATATATTATATGGGGCGTCTGAGACAACTCAAGAAAACGTTTGTTAGGGGTTCCTTTTGTGGGTTTTTTTTATTTTATTTTACGTTTTATTGTGTCAGCAAATATCTGTACTATATGAAGGGTTAGGAAACATATTTGACCTACATGTGAACCCTCGTCTTTTAACAGGAATGCAATCACTTGTCACGTGTTACACAATCCCCTTTACCTGACACAAATCTTGTCATTAAATATAATTTTATCGTATAACCAAACATTTTATCGCCTGACTAAATCTTTAAAATAGAAATGAAATGAATGTTTCTGTCAGTTCCTGTACAATGTCTTTGTTACCTCGACATATAAAAGTTTCTATATATTTTTATTAGATAATAAAAGCCTGGTTTTTATATGGTGACATGTTGATGTCTGGTTACAGGTACAGACGGGTATTTTATGTAATGTGGCTATGTTTGTTTGTTGCTTGTGATCAGATAATGTTGATTTGTTTATAATACCGAGATGGGTGCAATCAGAAAGTGCAACTTTCGTCTGCCGACGTTTTAAACCCATACCCTACCCATTTTGCTCATATTAGCACCTATTAATATTCAGCTTAAACCAATGTGGTTGAAACATGAACAAAAATAAAATGAGGTTTAACGTCATACCTTTCTGCTTTGTTTTTAATTGTTTTTCTCTTATTAGTTAAAATGAATGAAGGGAGATGGAGTGGTCTAACGCGTGTCCTTTAGGCCATAAGGTCTTCCATTGATCCCACAGTTGTACGTGCATAACCTCGAGGGGTGTCTCCGAGTTAACATAGCTATCCAAGTTGTGTTGTTTTTTCGTTTTATTGTGTCATTGCAACGTCTCATTTTCGTAAGAAAATAATATATGTATCGAATTGCTCTACTTGATTGTATTCGACACCCTTTGTTCTTTAAAGGGGTGTTTATTTTTGAACGTGATGAAATATTGTATCATGAGTTGTCAGTTTATGAAATATATTATAGGCTATTTATACCAGGTTGGTAATAAAATCAGTAAGAAATGTCGCTTTCAAACCGTCTTGCCCAGGCCTCGGGTCAAAAAATATATTTGTATTCAGTTAAAAAAAACTACTCAAATTCACAACTCACCATAAGACGGTGTTCTTCTAGTTCCTAGATATTTGAGATCTTCCGTTCGTTACCGGAATGTTTTATTTCAGAAGACGATGGAATATTGCTATGAGATATTAATATAATATCTATCTAACATGACATCAGCTATATTTATATCAGACAACAGGTCAATAATAAAATAATACTAAACATGTCGCTTGTCAAATAGTCTGGCCTACCCTTAGGTCCTAAATATTTTTTGAATTGACTGTTTCCATATAAACTGTGTTGTGTTTTTTAATGTGTCCAATCACTAAAATTAATGCCAATCAAGGATTACATACTAATCTTGCTGTTTTTGTTGTTTTTTGCATACGATCGATATGCATGTTCCTTGGACAATTGTGCATCTAATGATTAACATCAATTTTTGATTTGCCATCACAATTTCCAGATGGATGTGATCACGTTATGGATGGGTCCTGGTTTATATAGAACACCCGTACCTTTCTTTCTCGCGGTAACTAAAATTAGATAACACTCGGACTGTGTTTAACAATAATGATCTTTCACACTATTTGGTGTTAACATAATATCTCAACAGATAAATTGAATCTTCACAGAAAATTGAGCATCAAACGGCACTCTTTATTTCAGTTTGTTTATATGATTTGCAAAGGATGCCGAATATTGGGAATTTTCAGTTTTGTAAATGTACTGAATTGAACCATTATGGACTAATGTTATCTTGTGGGATTCAACTTTCAAATTATCGTACTTAGTACAGGAGTCAAAATGCTTTAAATGAGTTTTTAACTTGATGAAATATCACAGACTGCAATGTGTTTAGGTAGACAAGTTTCAACATAATGGTTGCTTTCTTAGCCACATGACAACAGCTACAACAAATGTAAACAATTTACTAAAACATTTATAAAGATCTAGAGAACGCCATTATCTCCGAGCTTCCGACAGGCAGAAAATAGACGAAAGAGTCTGACCTTAGTTCACGTGCAGAGACAATGCATGAACTACACGGTACTATAGACTAGATATATATCTATAATAAAATGTCACTCAGGTGTGACAAGACGAGGCGATTCCAGTAAATATACCTTTTATTACTTGGACAATGGTCACTTACTTGTACACAATATAACGCTGAGTGGCCATTTTAAAACTTGATGTTAGAGACAGTGCATGTATTGACCACCCGTCGCTGAGATAATTCTGTTAATGCGAAGTTAATCTGTGATGTTATGTTTTCATCTCGGGGTTAAATTAATCATCAGCTATTTTATTTAATCACCACGGGTCGTTCGGTTCAAGTGATTGAAAAATTAGATTCCTGCGCTGCGAGAACTGTGCACTGTACCCACATCCTCCAGATGGTATAAGATGGATGGTGTGTTTCGAACATCCAGATAATTTGTAATAATGGTAAAATGAAGTTTCCATGTTTAATGAACTCTCCTTCCGAAAATTTCTGAATAGGGCACGCGGGACAGATTCAGCCCGTGCAAATCCATTTTCCCCTCTTCAACATTTACATGTAAGACAGTGAATTTGTCACCACTCGTATTCGATTCTCGGTGTCAGTTGAGAACATGCCTCGGTAAAAGCAAGTCCAGTGTTTAACACTGTATCCGGTTTGGCCAGGCAGCTTATGCATGAAGTTAATGTAGAAAACACATATAAGCCTTGCTCAAAGGTAAAAGAAGGGCCAGGTAGTGTTTGAGAAGATTCGTCCGGACTTTCCAGTCGGGTTTCCCATTGTCATATCTGGCAACGAGCGCCGTCTAAACGTGCACATAAACTCACGCCATTTGCAATAACGGTGGCTAAGTGGCTAAGGAGCTGGCTCGGTAGTCTGGAGGTCGGGTGTTCGATCTCTGCATTGACCGTAAAGATCCCTTGGCATTTGGAATTCGATATAAGAGTAGGCCGTAGCGCCACTGCCCGGGCAAAATTTCCCTCATAGCACACTGTATGGCGTATGTGCAGAAGAGTAGGACGTTAAACCCCATTTCATTTCATTTCCATTTTGATTTCGATGAAGAGTAAGTGTAAACACCACTGTCCGAGCAATTTTTTTCTCTTATCGCATTGCCTTTATTAGTACAGTTGGTAAAGATTTCCGAAAACGCTTATACTGTTATATTTTTATGTGACACGACACGTTACATAAAACGGCCTTCACCATTGTTCCATCCAGCTTGTCAGAAACATTTTTTAGTACATAGCCAATTTGTTTTCGGGTCTTGGGTTTTGTGCAAGGCTAAGCCAAGAATATGTCTGTTTACAGGTAACAGTTTAGCGTCATCAATGTTTGATTTTATTTAACCTGCCAAGTTTAAGCGCCATGCAATGAATTGGTTAAACTTGTCTGGTATTGACAAGTGTCTGTGTTTACTCGGTTGAGTGGTCAGTCAGTCATCAGTATCAACCGAGCATGTCATAGCATATATTACTGCCATATCACACCCACTTACCCTCTTGTACCCCAAGGTACAGTTTACAATACCTGGTATACCTGCTGTCATCCATTTATCTAGATACATGCTAGATAAAATAACATACTCACTATAGCTATGATTAGAGATTATCTTGAATACCTGACATTACTGTTCTGGCTGTAGGGATCACACTAATAGAATGGTTTGCATCAGAGGCGCCATGCGTATAAAAGAGCACTGTCGATGGTTTTCTGACGAATGATAAATTTTGTTTAGAAATTATGATTCTTGGGTTTATTGAGAAGTACATTACATGCGGCAACGTTTCTAAAGGCATAAAATTAAGGGTATTGATGGGATGTTCGGGGGTGAGGCATTTCCAGAATTCGTCGTTTCAATAGACACAGCTAATTTGTTACTCATCTCATTCCTATAATACAGTATTTGAAACCTGTATGTTGGACTAAAGCTCGGACTGGTGGAGAAGGGGGCTGGGAAGGGTATGCTATTAAATCCCGCTAAATCCCAGCCTTATCCTTGACACTATGTTAGGTAGATTTCTACTCCGTTGACTAGTCTTCCCAACCTAGACTGACCTTGATCTGTCGAATTGACTAGTGTCAAGTTGGTGTTCTGTGTTTATTGAGATGTTTGTTTTTAATATTGACCATTAGACTGGTCAGTAGATTGTCACTTGGGTCAGTTTGTTGGTGATGGAACAACACTTCAACGTCAACTAGAAACATCACCAACTTCTAGTATTTTATAGCAATGTCTAGTATGTAGTATCCCCGTGTCCTTGAATTGATAGAACGTCATTTCTCCCTGGGATCAGGTTTCTATCCCACAATACTTTTAGAAACATGGTTTAAAATTAGTAATTTAGAAACATTATAAGTAACGTTTGGTACTTCTTGGTACGTCATGACCGTGTGTTTTTTATTATATAAGAAATGGTCCTAATCCTGCACCATTGGGGTTATTGAAGACGGGCATACGCCATGGAGTTTACTATGGTGGAAACTTTTGCCCGGGCAGTGGTATTTCCACACACATTGCATAGACTTCCGTGGGTTCTTTTTACACGTCTTAGAGTACCTCGGTTTTAGTCTCATATACTAGTTGTCTTTCATTGACATGGGTAAGACGCTGGAACACGAATCTGGAGGTCGGGTGTTCGATCACTGCATTGGCCGAGAAAGTTTACACAGATTTTCTCGGCAATGTTCTCCCTTGTCAGCGATGCAGGACGGAGGTCCTGGCAAGGACAACTGTCCATCCGTTCGGATGCGACAAAAAGCCGAGGTACCGTGTCAGCATTGGCGTAAGAGATCCCTTGACAGTTGGAATTCGATATAAGAGTAGGCTCCAGTGCCGCTGTCCGGAAAAAAATTCCCTCATCGCACACTGTATGGCGAATGAAAGTCTTCACGAACCCGGTTCGAAGCAGATCAGTAGGACGTTAAATCTATTTCATTTCATTTCTTTGACAGAAGAAACCATGCTGGAACATCGCGATTCCAGCGGTATGCACGGAATCTCGTTATTTTACCCAATCCGAAGGACCAGGTGTTTTCTTCGCTAGACAGT
This sequence comes from Patella caerulea, assembly GCA_036850965.1. Taxonomy (NCBI): domain Eukaryota; kingdom Metazoa; phylum Mollusca; class Gastropoda; family Patellidae; genus Patella; species Patella caerulea. Next base: position 25,783,217 of record JAZGQO010000011.1, read on the forward strand.
TTCTATTGATATTATTTTAGTTTGATATAGTTTTACAGTTTTGGTTTTCCCAGGGTGACATTAGTCGGCCAGTGCCGTAGTTTATTTAACCTTGACGTTCATTCATTAAACCGTCCACCTTTCCATTCATGTTTAAAGCGTGAGATTCCAACATACATCACTAAACTCCCATCAACCAATTTCGATTGATCTTACATAAATGTTACAATTAATCAACCAATGAAAGTTGATGTTATATGTAAATGTTACATACTGATAGATACTACGAGTATATCAGTTGGGTAATAAAATGACAGGTGGACCAAGAAATGTCTGTAATGTGGGGCATGCTGTGAGAAACAAATCTAACTTTATGATGTTAGCTTTTATTTATGATTTTGGATATGGATGGAAGGAATACAGTGAGGTTTAACGTCTCATCCCCACTTTACTATTTTGGAGACTGACATTTGGTAGTTTTTAATAGAATGTTGGGTAGCCTAATGTTAAATGGGAAGGGGTAAATTAAGAATAAAAACATTGGACAGCTACTAAAATCGGTATTAATAGATCAAAGGTCCCCAATCTGGTTTAAATTTATCCAGATAGTGGATTTGCTGTTTTAGAATTTGTACATATATTTTGTCAATAATTCAAACAAAAGAAAATATGTGCTATTTATCATTGTCATTTAAACTTATCCTTTTAAGCTTTCCCTTTATCGGTTGCTTTATTTCGACAGAAGTGCAAACTCAAATTACTAAAAAAAATCGAGTGGGAGCAAAGTTACCGTTTTTAACAGGAAGTCCTGTCTATATAATACAGTATGAAAAAATACCAATTTATTGTCGTGAGACCAATCTTTAAGTTGATGTTAAACTATGCAAATAAGATACAGACCAGAGATATATAGTGACAGATCTTAACTTTATAGTCACACTTTACTGTCACTTACTACTGACATAATGACAGTATGACGGCAGTGACATGTGGCACGTGTGACAGTATTATTACCTGTAGATATATGTTCATCTTGACCTAATATTTCACCGATGAATTAATATTTCTGATATTATAACCTAAATAATATGTCTAGCCCATCTAAGAATATACACGGATTACAAGGACTAATGGTGCTGGATAAATATGAATTATTTTCGCAGTCAGTGTAAAAAGGAACAAAAACTTTAGGTGAAAAACGGGGAAGCGACCGCTCATGACAAGTCTGGTGGTCCAAAGATTGTCCAATTCTACCCGTATGTATTGTGCAGTTAGTCATAAAGTCATAAAGCTATCTAAAGTCAGTCCTACAGAACTATTGTCGCAGATTTATTGCCCCAGACACCGAAATCTTGTAAACGCTCTGTAAGTCATCGTCTTTTAGATTTGTTTTGGAAATTTTTTGGAATTGTTAAGCTTATCCAAAGGAGGAAGCTTGTCTAAATACCGCCCAGTCTCAGTCTTTGATCTTGTATTACATTAGCATATTTGAGTAATAATACCTTTTAAGTCAGTGTTCAGAACATGATATTGTAACATTTCCGGATAGTCAAATGTTGTATGTATAACAAGGTTATGTTTTGTAGTGAATTATTGTCATACCCGAGAGTATACCAGTTAGTCATGTCCGTCCAGGGTTAAAGATTGTTTGGTTGCACAACATAGATATAACATTTAACTGGTGGAAGACGGCCATGCTCGCGGTGGGGGTGGGGCGTTTACGTGCATTATTGTTTTGTGTGTAAGTTCTCGGTTGGTCGTACTACTCCAGCAACTAACATTCTTTCCCTTGAAAGCATAACCTCTGACCGGTATGAAAAATTTGTTCAGTACCCCTAAGCATTGTGTAAGCTTATTGACTCCTCAAGGTCTTTATTATTGTTCGCTGGAAATACTTATCATATTTTCAGTTTAAAATATATTTAGAGGGTGACCTATGTGACGTAAGTAACCTCGAAGACACAACTGTTTGAAACATGATGATGATTCATTAATAATAACTAATGTTTTTTTTTTTTATCAAACAAGCTATCGTCACGAGGAAAGAACTTTTTGATCGTATCAACAAATTCATTTCAGTATAAACTGGGTTTGATTAATCTAACCAGGCGATACACGTACTTTAATATATAGAAAATACATGTATGGCATGAATTTGTTCGGCGAACAAAGAAAAGGTTGTCATGCAACTATTTCAATTATTAAAGAAATTATTGGGTTTTTTTTAACATGTTAATTAAATCATTTTATCACACAATTCTGTCATTGTCATATTATTAAAAGACCTTGACCTTTCGAATCAAAAGAATGTGGAATGAAGCATCCTTGAAAAGTAATGAAAATCGTTGATAATCACGTGACATGTATTGTTTGGATTGCTTTTTATTTTTTGTAATTAGTTCGTTATGAAAAGGAATTTAATTTTTATAGAACACGTGAAAAGAGGGGTAACATGAAAGGTCTTGTAGACTCATTATTCCAGTTATTGTTAGATTAAACACTCAAATACAGCTACATGTTCAATGCACCAAATAAGTATTTCAGGGAAACGCCATTTCCGAATATTCAACTCTTTAAGGGATTATTTAAGGTTTGCATTGAACATTTAAAGGATTCGGGTGGCCGAGATGCCAAACTTGTGAACGAATTATTTAAAAACAATATATAAATTATATTTATCCAAAATCACATATTATGTTGTTGGGTGCACCCCCACCCCAGCCACGGAACTCCCCAACATAATCATCCTGTGTTTGTTATCTACATATTTATGAGTCATTGATTATCTATTCTGAATCAAATCACGAGTAGTGATAATCTTGATAATCCAATCCAGAACTTCTAAGACAGTTATTAAAATCCCAATTGACTTATTTATAAAAATTTCCATCTTCATAATCTCCTGCTTCTTTTAATCGCGTTAATTCGGTGCCATATTTAGATTAAGAACCTATTTAGAACAGTTTAATCTTAATCCAATTTCCTAAATCCTCAGCGGTAAAATTATCGAATTAACGCCCCTTCCTTTAGATCATCTCATTTAAATTAAATTTTACCACATAATATAGACGCTTTAACTCCAATAATTCGCGTTCCCACGAGATTTATTTAATCCGTCATTAATCCATCCACCAGTCTCGTGGTCTCCTCGAGCTCGTTATTATTTTTATTAACTTTGATCTTTACATCATTTGACCTTTGATCTCTCGGTTTAAATCATCAAAATGTTAAAATATTTTGTATTTCCCACACCCTGATTATTTATTTATTACATCATTGTTACTGATCCTATTTACGTTGTGTCTGATATTTTTTGTTGACGTTGTTCTATTACGTGTCTAATAAAATTAAATTCAAATGGGGTTTTTGCACATCGAATGGCATTTTTTGTTATTTAAAAATTATCAATCGTGTTCATGCTTCACTTTATGTCAAATGTTTGGCCTTTTTCTTTGTTTCGAAAACCCTCTCTTGTCAACTGTAGCGCCTGTTAGGATGAGACGGGAGAAGTACCTAGCTGTTCGTATGGAACATTATCTGGAAATGGAAGGAAGAGTAGGCGGAAACCTCGCATAAAAAGTACCACATAGCTGTCTCTAAATGATCGAGGCATTATACTCCATTCGTAAGTTATATCCGCATAGAGGTTACGATTAACAAAGGGTGATATTATATTGATATCATGTCTGCTTCCCAAATGAGAAATTGATTGTCGGAATTGCTGATAACGCCATGATCTCACGATGACAGCAACGGATTCCTGTAAAATTTGTTCCATTGGGAATTGGCTTGAAAAAAACGATTAAGTCATCGTCGAAAGCAAACTGATCCCACAGTGAATATTCGCTTGGCCGCTATAATCACTGATAAGCATGGCATCGACGAGGCTTAATGAATACGGCATATTAACTTTTTTACTCCGACAAACATTTTTATGGGGTAAAAGAAAAATAAATAAAGACGTTTGAAGTATTTATAGTTAAAAAATATTTCCTATTTAGTGTAAATGGGTATTAAAATGAGTAAAATGCATCATTTTGCCCGAACCAGTTAGGTGTTAAGTAAACATTGCATGAGCCGTTGAGCCAATGGCTACCACCGCGTGCAGTCAACGCACGTGTTGTGGACAGTCATCTGTTACAGAGATAATTCGTAAGTAATTTTCTGTGAAACAATTTTCTGTGAAACAGATTGTGTCGAAAGGTCGCTTTGCATAAGTCTAGTAGTTTTAATCACTGTGCCGTGGGTGAAATAAAAAGCTATGACAATTAAAGATTGTCGTTCCAGGAAAGATATGCTATAAAGAGAAATTAATGAAGTGTAAGATACAAATAGGTCTGCTGATGTTTCCTGGTAGTTTATAATGTCGGTTTTAATTATTCAAGTCAGATTTCTAATTATACCTGGACAGGTGGTATTACGGTAGATTGGCTACCGCTCACACGTCGCAGTACCAGAGTTATTGATAAATGGGCAGTAATTGGTGCGTATTGTGCAGATCACCAAATAGGACCAGGGGGATGCTGTAAGGGGAGGGTGAATATTAATTTAGCTAACACCTCTATCAAAGTTTGCATTTAGTGGAGCCACAGTGGCTCATTTTGTCGTTTGGTTTGGACCCATCTTATACACATTGGCGTTCCATTGACCTGCACGTACAAGAAGCCATGAAAGTTGGAATTCGATATTAGAGAAGAACGTATTGCCGCTATCTAGGTAAAATTTATATACTATTTAGCATAGTTGTCTTTACTGTTAGACACAACACGATTCTTATCAAACAAAAATAAAAATTTAATTATTAATAAAAATATGCTGTAGAATCAATATTTGTCATAATATAAAAGGCTATTTTACTGATTTGCCAATTCAATATTAAAATTGGTGAAACATATTGATATCCATTTTTTTTTTTAAAAAAATAAAAATAATAATAAAACAGTCTCAATACAACCCATATAAAAAAATCTCTTACATTGTCTAGTGCAACAAAGTCGACCTCTTTATTTTACTGCTGTGGCATCATAAAAACAGCATTTTGAAAAATATAAAAATGTCGAATAAGTGTATAATCTTATACACTTTCTAAACAGTTTACACACACGGGTAAATAGACGGGTATAGGAGGTTTCATGAATCTCCCTCCGACAGGGAGAAAAAATGGGGTTTAATGTCCACTCGATACAAACTAGCTCATTTCGGACTATAAAATATATTTCAACTCCATTTCAATAATTCACTTGCACGTAGCTGTGGGAGAAAAACCGGAGGACACGAAGAAACAAGCGAGAAATCGAAACCACGCCACTTGAATCATTGACAGACCTTATGATCTAACGCACACGTGAAAAAACATTTGGTCACTCAACCCACCTGTGTAAAATATTGAGGCGGCAGAATAATCAAAGGAAGGGTAAACAGATTGTTATTTCATATTTAAAATCGTTTATCATTAAAATATTAATTAATCATATTTTATGGTGTATTTTAACCGGTTGTAGATTGTTTGGTTTGGGGGCCATTTTGTAAGGTAAAGACGTCTTCATTGTTATGTGGCATCAGGTATTGCTGTTTCGGTAACCTCAAAGGAATTATTAATTGATTATAAATTGTAATATTAAAATCAGTGTATATTATGATATTAATTAATTATGTCTACGATGTACATTAATAGGTTATAAACTGTTAGGCACGAGACGGATAACTCTAACACACCTGTCCACGTCATTATAACATTGTGTCGGCTTCCCTTTGATCTACTAATAAATTAATATATAAAATAATTGACAGGAAGATAGAGGTGTTAGTTACAACTTGCCAGTTCCGGTTTTCGTTCTTTTATCTCAAATTTTCAAGCGCTTCAAATATCGATTCTATCCGCTTCTGATTTCTTTACCCGATTGAAACCCTGTCATAAAAAATACAAAACACACCTAGTGCGTTGGTCGTGATCAGATAGTCACCTGTGTGTCACCTACATTTATGACTTCAAATTAAATTCGATGATCTCGATGTTGCTTTTTTCGCGCAATATCTGTTAAACTTTCACAGTATTGTAATTTGCGAAGGATTCTAAATCCCCAAGATGATGACCAGGGTTTCTAACATTGTGTAAAATATTTTAAGGCAAAGTATAGTATAGCCATTTATTTCACGATGTATTTGAGATGAACCATAATTCTATTTTCTGTATTTGAGTAGATCATTTTACGATCGAATTTTGTGTTGTATGGTGTGTCCGTTAGAGATGTAATTGGTGTCAATTTTTGATTTATTCACTGAAGACTTTTCTGTCGGATTTTAAAAAATAATTATTATGACATCTGTCAAAGAATGGGGTCCCCACAACATAGGTCATAAATGTAGAAAATCCACACCTTTTTCGTGACGTATTACACCATTTTCCCTATCCTAACGATGTTACTGTGAATCTCATCATTATCCACAGATACGGATTGGTGATAGACCTGTCTGAATGAATACTTGGGGTTTATCATCCACTTCGCCATCCCTAACAATAATATCTCCACGCCATCAATGACTACATATTGGTGATAAACCCGTGTCAATCTAAATCTTTAGTAACACCCTGCCAGGTCATGATGGTCACAACTGAGCAACGGTGTAAATTATATCCTCGAGCATTTCATAATACCTAACAATACAAGAATAACGACTTGGTGCTCCAGACAAAACGTCCGTCAATACATTCAATTAACCAGTGATATAGTGATTCAGCCAGGCAGGTAAATCGTGCCGAAGGCTAACAAACTGAAAGTAGATCAACTAGCCTGATATTAGATTGAATAATAGCATGACATGTGTGTGACACGATAAAGATCTGATAACTAGCCAATGGTCAATGTTATATTAACAATAAATGTTCAGTGCTGGTCAATAATACACTAAATTACTGTAATGTGTACTCTAACTTAAGAAATGTCATGAAATGGGGGTGAACGTCCTAATTTTCTGCACCCAATAGGCCATTGAAGATTGAAGATGAGCATAATACGTCATGCTGTATGCAATGTAGGTTGATTTCGCTCGGGGGGGGGGGGGGCTAGTGGTCTAGAGTGCCGCGCTTCGACCTTTAGCTGGCCGGTAACCTATGGCTTGCGGCTGTGGTTTCGAGCCCTGGTGTGAGCGTATGTGGCATGGAGATAGGGGCGCCTTCTCAACCTCGTGGGTTTCCTCCGGGCACTCCGGTTACCTCCCACTGCACAAGCGAATTATTGAAATAAAATTTAAAACCGTATGTTAGTCCCAAAAATGACCTAGTTTGTGTCGAGTGGACGTTAAACCCCCATTTCTCTCTCTCTCTGATTTTGCTGGCCCCTGTATCGTATACAAGAGTATACATCATCCTTCTCGATCACCGGACTTCTTCAAGAAGATAGCATATGGTGCTGTACTTCTGCGTGTTGTAAATGTTAAGATAGTTTACTCTAAAATTAGTCCAAACGAACAATGGTCAGCTATATCAATTGGGTCAAAGTGGGTTTGACCAGGGTGGAGTCCCAATTGTCCCGACTGACCCACTTGCCACAAATAAGTTAAATTGTCTCGTATTTGTCTATATATTTTGCTATCTGGTGTAATTGAGCCTACAGGGTATTGTTGAAATAAGTTTGAATTCTTCTCAGTTTACCTAAAGAAGCTGTCTATTTATAATATTGGTATTGACTGTAATTGACCCTTCTGGGTTTTCTATTGAAATGAAGACAAGTTTATTTATTTTTCGTATAAAACATCACCTCTTTGATATCTAATAATAATAATAATCAAATATTATTTAACATGGCCCCGAGACACTTTCAAGGAAGCATTGTCCTTTCTTTCAGATATATGATTATGAATCACATCAAAATCCATTCAACGGCTAAATTAAAAAGTCCAGCTGCATTTCAAACTTGGCCTCACTATTTTCCCCATTACCCATTTTTCTTACTGAGAACGAATGAATCTATTTCTCGAATAAATTTATAATGTCCATCTCACCCCCTTTCGATTTCTTGATCCGGATTGGTCTTTATTATGTTACTTTGTGTGACTGTTCGGGAAGTTGTTGGTAGAGGGAGGGGGAGGGGTATCTTATTCATAGAATATCATATATTACTTTACAATTTTTAAAGATATGATACAAAAACAAGCTAAAGGCTTAGATACATTTGTTTCATATAATAAATATATTTCATATACTAACTTGTGATATTTCATGACGACGAATGTTCAATTCAGTAATGTAAATTAAAAAAAGGATAAATAAATGAATAACAGATCGTTCTAACCACCACGCCAACTAACTCAAATACATAAGATATACAGTTAAAGTTGAAGAATAATTATTATTTAAAGACGTATTCCAGTCTTTAGGTTAATATATACCTTTAAAACTGTTAAATTTAACCGAATATAACTAATGTAACCTAGTTCACAGATTTTAAATATTTTGTGTGTTTATTTGAAGAATAATTTGGAAACAACCAAATTTGTTTCATCCAAAATGGAGGAAAACAAATACCATTTAGAAACATAAATCCAAGAAAAATTGGTTTTGTTTGTAGAATTACATGATATGTGTTATATTGCCAATATATTCTGTAAAATAGTGATTTATTTGTTGCCATATTTACACGTGGATTTCTCAAATCGTAAAATCAAAACGAGAAAACGATAATTGTGATCCCAGTAAATAAACACAAGATTTCATCTTTAAACAAATGAAATCGATAACTTTCTGAAACAAGAGTCGAGTAATAGCGCTCCCAGTGGATGAAATATGTGAATATTTGATGTACATATTTCATTTCATCTTTTTTAAAAGAAAAATCCCAACCTATTCGACCAATATTTTTATTTGACTTGCCGCAAACTCATAATGTTTATATTGTTTATCATCAAATACATATAGATCTTTACCATATATCAAATAAGTATATTATATATGTTTTTACTAAACAATAGTTATTACTAAATATACATAAATATATAGGTTTTTACTAAACACTAGTCTACAATAAAGTAGTGATGAGATACTCCTTTATAGATGTTGATAAGGGAGATTTCAGTACATAGAATAGATTGTCAGAAATTATTTAACAATGTACTATTTTTTATTATTCAGCATGTCAATAAACTGGTATCTTATTTATTGTTTCAATACTATATATCTATATATTTATCTCTTAAAACTAGTGTGACATTTACAAAGACAAAATTATATTTATCTTTTATTTAGAACTCATTACAATACGTACAAAATCTATCATTTATTTCTGTTTTTGTTGTGTATTTTGTACACGTTGAACATCCATTTTGCTGATTACACTATTTTGCCAATACCTTTTTTTTAGAACTTCGAATTTTGTCTAACGGTTTGGATTATTGGTATTTGGTTTTATTTTATCATGCAATCTGAACATTTATATCCAACCAATGTAAGTAATACGAAAATGTTATTAACAAAAACAGTTAATATTATTACTTCCTACATAGTTTAAACCTCGTTTTGATATGATGCAGATATTGAGATGACATCCATTCCATGTAGGATTCTATGCATTATAGAGATATTGGCCCATGCGAAAATGCATCATTATTCTTGGTTGGTTATCAATTTTTTTTTCGGTCGTTCTTCATGTACGAAGCTACCAATGCGTTAATTTTTAATATTATCTAGAACATCGCAAATAATTGGGAATTTTGGGGATATATGTCCGCGTCCATCTAGCTTGATATCGCAGTTCATTAACTGATATTTATTTATAAACAGTATTAGAACCAGGTGTGAAGTTAAGTTATATAATGTTTTAAACTAAGGTAAATACTGACTACAGTGATGATGGTCGAGTCGAAATGGCTAGACCAAGGTGTTAATGGGCTAATAATTAAACTAAATAACCATTCCACCATTTTCTTTATCAATCAAATACAGCCCTTTATTACCGTTAAGAGACCAATCACTGCAGTCGTTATTTCGTCATTAGGACAATTTTGGTGTTTTCGGTCCAATATGTTGCCTCGTTGTATTATATATAATTAATGACGTGATATCCAACGTGTAGATGCTTTGTTTAACAATTCTCAGCGTTGTTTGAGCCAATTTAGGGTTTCGCATGATAGTAATTTAAGGTGTATGGGTTTGTGTTAGAGTAATTTAACGTGTTTATTAAAGAGTTGAAGTCATCTGTGGATCTATTAGTAGAGATTATGTAGAACTATTTAGATAATGTACGAGTTGATAAGAATTGAGTTGTTTATAATTAGTAAAATAATGACTAACAGTCGACTTTTTTACAACCAATAAACAAAAAAAAAATTAAGGGTTTCAGGTTTTTTGTTAGGGCCATAAATGTTTTTTGTAATGGCTTTAATGTGTTCGAGCATGCGGATCCAAGACATGTTGTTTTCAGTTTGTTTATTAATGACAAGACACGATTTTCAATTTCAACAAAGAAAACTTTAAAATTACAAGCTTTCGGCCTTTTCTTTTTAGCTAATGGACCCATTTTATTCGCTAGTTTCAAATTTAAAGCTCTATGTTCTGTATCATATTTGAGTGTCCGTCTTTTGTTACAATCCGCTACCAAGATTTCCAACATGATAAAATAGTATGTTGAATTTGTCAATTACATGCATCCTTGGAGGGATAAAATAAATTTAACTATACGATTAGCGCTACATAATGCCCCATTAATAAAGATTTGATATTTTATCCCAATAATACACATGTATATTATTTTCATCCCACCGGACTGTGCAGACATTGGATGTATTTCCATCTAAGCAGATTTATTACCTCCATATGATTATTTGCCTTTATCAAGCAAGAAATGCCCAGTAATTGTCTTCTACCCTAAATATTGTAGATATCAATATAAGTGTTGAGTTGCTGTCCGAAACCCTTTTATTTGTAAATATCGTTTAAATCCAGTCATGGATTTATATCTATGTTTGAAACCGACTAAGACAGCTGCTGTTGTTGTTGATACTATAACCATTCATAGTGAATAAAATACTACACTGAAAAAAAACTTGTGTTGAAACAACACAAACTTGTGTTGTTTTCAACACAAGTTGGGTGTTACTATTTAACAACACAAACTTGTGTTGAAACAACACAAACTTGTGTTAAATGCTGAAACAACACAAGACTTGTGTTAAAATTTGTCAAACAACACAAACTTGTGTTGAAACTTGTGTGAAAATCTACACAAGACTTGTGTTGAAAGTTCTGAAACTTGTGTTGAAATTTTTGAAACTTGTGTTGAAATTTTTGAAACTTGTGTTGAAACTTGTGTTGAAATTTCTGAAACTTGTGTTGAAATATCTAAAACTTGTGTTGAAATTTCTGAAACTTGTGTGGTTTCATATACAAACTTGTGTATAACCATCAACAAAAACTTGTGTTGTATTTTCCTCACTTTATATTCAATATAGCAACTTTTCCCCCCTTTTGCTCTGTTTAACCTGCAAAGTTTGATAAATGAGGTAACAATAATTTTTTTTGTTAAATTATTATTTATTCATAAAATGATATTTGGAATGTTAACAGAAAAATAATATTAATAAAATTGTGTTAAATACCCCCCCACCCTCAAATCACAAACTATAAAATAGCTATTTAAATTTTTCTTTACTCATCAACAAATACTAAGCATATAAAGACAGTATCCCTACCCCATACCCCCAAAATATATAATTCAAATATATTTAAATTTAATAAGATATATACCAAGCACTAATAAGATAAATTATCCACTAATTTGAATTACTTTCAAACAGTGAAAAGTGTTATAAGTCGAATTACAAGTGATTATTGAGTAATCTAGAAATAACTAGCATACACAGAAAATTAACTAAAGAAAAATGACCTATTTTACAGTAGTAATAAAATGATGTAGAACTCTTTCCTCATAAGGAAAAAAAACCCAAACAAAATGAATATTTTGTACATATACGGAGCAAAGCATCAACAAGAACTAGCATATAAAGACAGTATCCCTACCCCATACCCCCAAAATATATAATTCAAATATATTTAAATTAATAAGATATATACCAAGCACTAATAAGATAAATTATCCACTTATTTGAATTACTTTCAAACAGTGAAAAGTGTTATAAGTCGAATTACATGTGATTATTGAGTAATCTAGAAATAACTAGCATACACAGAAAATTAACAAAAGAAAAATGACCTATTTTACAGTAGTAATAAAATGGTGTAGAACTCTTTCCTCATTAGGAAAAAAAACCCGAACAAAATGAATATTTTGTACATATAAGGAGCAAAGCATCAAGACTGCAGGATTAAAATATAAAAATATGAGAGACAATGGCAAATATTGAATAATATGTACAAAATATTTATATACAATTACAAATCATAAGCAATGGGAAGCCACGGTGAGTATAAGGCGTTGGCCGAGAAATTTCAACTGGAGTTCCAAGCATAGTTCCTCCATGTCAGTAGTGCAGGACGTGGGAAGGGACAATATATAGTTGTTTGGATAGGACAAAAAACCTCGATCTAATGTACACATTGCCGTGTATTTTAAAGAAGAGATAGAAATGAGGTTAAGCGTCCACTTGACACAAACTGGGTACAAGCCTGAATCAAAGCCACTTTGACTGTGTTCACTTTAAAGTACCCTTGACAATTGACATATTTGACTCATTGCCAGACCTCCTGATCCAATGTGTGCCTGTTAACCATTCGACCCCCTGAGTTCCCTTTAATGAACCCTTGACAGTTGAAATATTAGATATAAGAGTAGACTGTAAGGCAGAAACACCCTAATAACACAGAAAAGTGGAATATTAGGATATTAAACCTTATTTCGTTTCATAAGCAAGGAAAAGACACCATAATGTAGGTCAAGGTTTTTTGTAATTCTGGGTATATCTGATCTACATTTGGTTTCTAGATAATGCCTATTAAATACTTTTATGATTTACGACCAAATTTTACGTGAGTTATATGTCACTTTACTTTCTATATTATACAGAAATTAATAAGAGGATTAAAATCTAATTGTGTTTTCGAAGAATACTTAACATTAAAAAAAATAAATAAATATTTAAAATTGGGTCAAATGCATTCTTTTCCAGAATTATAAAATAAATTGATGCTTGGTTTCTCTTCTTTTTATCATTCATTAAATTCTCCTCCGGGGGTGCTTCAGGTGCTTCAGCCTAAAAAATAAAAAGTGGGAAATAAGAATACTTTCTATATGGTTCATAATGTTTAAATAAACAATTTATTTTGCCACATTGAGACTTAGTTTCTATTTTGTTTCAACTTTGTGTAACACTCCTTTTGTCTTGTCAAGTTACAGGCCCAGACAGAATATAATGCTCAAATGAAATGGGTTAGAGTCAGAGAAAGATAGAAATTTGGTTTAACATCCACTTGACACAAACTAGGTCATTTTGGGACCAACATACAGTTTAATTTTATTTCAATAATTTGCTTGCGCTGAGGGGTCATTAGGAGTGAGAGAAAGATAGAAATTTGGTTTAACATCCACTTGACACAAACTAGGTCATTTTGGGACCAACATACAGTTTAATTTTATTTCAATAATTTGCTTGCGCTGAGGGGTCATTAGGAGTGAGATCAACCAGAGGACCCGCAGCTTTATGATACAGCGCGCATGTCCTAACCATCCGGCCATCCAACCGGCAATTCACCCCCACCCCCTTAGAAGTCACAAAAAAGGCCTTGAGATTTTGGACTGAAATTTTGCACGGTACCGCGACCCTAAGGCATACTCTTGTATCAAATTACAATTGCCAGAGGATCTTTTACATGCATGCCAATGTGAACACAGGACCATGTTTTGTTGTTCAATCTGAACAACTAGACGAATGTCCTTGTCAGGCCCTCGATACTGAATTTTCTATGTCAACATTGGGAGCAAACCTGCAGCGTCTTACCCACCTCGACTCTCCACAAATGAGACAGTCATATGTGCACATACATGTGTGTGTATACTTTTACTATACTAAATTGAATTTTATATTTCAAATTAATAAACTGAAATGGAGGCTAATGTCACCTCTGCTCCAACCGGGCTACATTGTGCCAAACACATTTAATGGTGAGATTTCAAATTACCATATCAACAATCTTTTCTATTAGAATTGAACACTCACCCTCCAAAAACTCCATTCTTTCAGCGCTTTCTTCTCCCATATTTGTTTTTTTTTATCTTATTTTATTATATGATGTTTTATTTGCTATGGCATCTAATATGGAAACTGAAAAATATGAATATGTGACATGTAATTAACTGTTTAAGATATCTTACCATATACAAACTGTGTGATATGAAATTGAAACTAAAATATCTACGGTATCCAAAACCATCTGAATCCTGAAGATTTTACATAAGCCGTGAAAATCTATTTTAATAACCCTTGTTTGTCATTTGACTGGACAGTCACAGTAAGTAGACGATAGCCATGTGGCTGAGTGAGTAAGGTGCGGGTTGCTATTCTGGAGGTGGCGGGTTTGCTCTCAGTTTTTCCTGAGAAAGTGCATTTGTATTGTTCCATGGAACCAAAAACCTGCAGTCCCATTGGCGTGCATGTAACCCGATAGCATGGTATGGCCTTATATTTTTGTTCTGGGTATGCCCCATTGTTGGTTTTTAGAAAATACAGACTTTTCTAGTAAAGCTGTGGACACACCAGAATGATGTGCTCAAATTATTTGCCCAATTCAATTGGCACAAAATTGCAGCCGAATGAGTGGATACTCCAGGCCTAGTTGTCTAGAGTGCCGTGCTTCGAACTCTAGCTGGCCACTCACCTCTGGCTTGCGGCTGTGGTTTCGAGCCCTGGTGTGAGCACACGTGGCATGGAGATAGGGGCGCCTTCTCAACCTTTTGGGTTTCCTCCGGCCACTCTGGTTTCTTCCCACTGCTAAAGGCCCCTACGTGCAAGCGAATTATTGAAATAAAATTAAACCATATGTTAGTCCCAAAAAGACCTAGTTTGTGTTGAGTGGACGTTAAACCCCATTTCTCTCTCTCTCCCTCCTCAGATTCACCACTCAGTTGACAGTTACACATTACCTTTTAGGTCACATGATTTAACATTTGTCTTCAAAAAATTCATGTGACTTCTTGATATGAATGTGTGCTTATTGGCTAATGAATTCTAAAACCAGACGAATGCTTCAACAAAGCGAGCACACCAATCAAATATAGTTCAGCCAAATATATCAAACCTGTTTGATTTGGGCGAATGTCAGTGTACACACTACATGAATTTAGCGCTGATTGATTCATCAGAATCCTTCTGCTAGTGTGTCCAGCACTGCCGATTTACGTTTATACTTATGCAAATATCATATTTGAAATAGACCATTCTGTTATGCAACATACACTAACAACAACTCCAAAGTTTATGTCGAATTAATATAAACAAAACATACACAATGGTCAGTGCCCAGGAAAATAGCGGAAATGTAAGACCAGTCCTACTTGATTCTAGGATATATATCATTCATGGGCCTACTTGATTCCACCAATTTAATACAAGGACATGTTTATCGCACAGTTCTGTTAAGTGAAATTAAAACCCGATTTCCCCTCTCTCTTGACTGGATATTACTATAGATAGTGATATTATTAAAAAAAATATATTAAAAGAAAATGAAATACTTACCAGTTTTTCTTTGTGGAGTAGGCCTATATGCTAACATCAATGACTGAAATAAAAAGAAGAAATTATAGAGAAACTTCAGACGGCAGGTGTTAGTTTTTGAATCAGTACGTTGCTTTGATTAATATAAAAATAAAAGGTTTGTTTGGTTGTTTTTTCTTTTACACAGATAAGATTACATTTTGGAGATGGCGTTCTAAGTTGTAAAACTTGTGCCTTATCCACTTGGTACTTAGAACAATAAAATATGTTTAAATTAAGATTAAATTCCAATTAAACTAGCACAAAAGTTAGTATCTAGCTATAGTCCATGCCTGATATACACGTATTTCTCATTTTGCCCGAAACAAAGATGGCTGCCTGGCGAGTTATAAAATGAAGAGAAATTCTTACCTGCTGGTCCCAGTTGGTGTTGTTTTTTGCAAGTACAAGTATTTGAACAACGATGTAGCGCCGAATAATATTAATAAAGCACGTTTTCAGAAAAATTAAGACAAATTCGTTAGACTGCTGAATTACCGGGTCCGGGACGCTTTAGAAACAATCAAAAAAAATTTCTTGTCCGCCATTATCAAATACACACTTCCGGTTTAATTGTTCTGAGTTAGTCTCTAACATCCAGAAAAATATTCTACGAATAACGTACGTTGAAGATTACGAGGTTCTAGAAGTAGAACAAGTCTTGGTCTGACTTGTTTGTTTTTAATTATTAGTAATATACATATAAACAATAAATCGATGCTAAATTAAATACACGGGTTTTTTTTTTTTTTTTAAATTTTACAAACCTGCGGTCTTGTATACTGTGTGACAATTATATTTTTAAAAATATCACTCTCGGTTGACACTACTACGAAACATTGCGTCCTACAGTTAAATGTCTAACTGAATGTCGCTGATAAAATATCAAATAGAGTATAGATAACTTGAAGAACCATTGTATCAATAAATCAATTATGAGACAAATCTGGAAGATTAATTAAATTTGATTGGTTACTGTTTAGTAAACCAATATACTGTCCAATTTCGATTACATCAACCAATTACATTACTAAGAGTTTTACTCATTGTTTTCCAATGCACATTGAATCAATTTTGACAAACACAGGGGTGCTGAAAATCACATGTACACTACATATTCCTTTGATATATCAGTTTATTGGATCAATAAAAAAAGACAACCAGACATTTCATCTTTATAGACAACTTAACACCAATTAACATTCAAGTCTGCCCGGCAATTGTCTGATTAATTAGTGCGCACACTCTTCCAGTGAAGAACCCCATGTAATTTTCGAGATTTGAATTAAACCTTTTATTTTATTACTTTTCTTAAACTTGTGAACTCCCGAATTCTGACTTTGTAAACAAAAAAAAAAACAAAAACACCCCCCCCCCCCCAAAAAAAAAAAAAGACAAAATCTTTGGTTGACGGTAGGCCTACACAATACTTGTGTTACTGATATGAAAACACACAAGATTTTTACAAATCTACACAAGTTTGTGTAAATGCAATGCAAAACAACACAAACTTGTGTAGATTAGTTTTAACACAAGTACTTGTGTTGCGATCCAACACAAGTTTTTTTTCAGTGTATAACCACTGTAAATTGAGTTGACCTGTTACAGACAAACGTACCACAACTGCTAGAGGTAACCAACTGAACTCAAAATATTCAATAATGTTGCTCCGCGGTTGCCGTTTGTGCCGCTTGGTATTTTCTCCCCCGTTTTTCGATGCACCTGGGACAACAAAACGACTGCGCCACGAAAATGCTCGCCCTGCAGTAATCTATAAATAATTGAAAGAAACTATGTTAGAAATGTGACGAACTGCAGATTTAAAATACTTTCGGCGTGTTTATTACTTCACGGGACACTTTTTAAATATTTCTGCCTCAACCATTGTTTGTGTTTGCCTAACATGCACCATATAGAATTCAATCGCGCGATCATTTGCCTCAGGTATTATCCGAAAGCCCGATGGTGCTGATGTATTTGATCTGATGTTCTGGTTTTATTTAAAGAAAAACAGGCGATTATTTGGATCTAATCTTACAACTGATAAAAAATACATTTTTTTCTACAAATCAAAACGATTCATCCGATGCCAATGTCATAGCATCGACAATGATCACCGGTGTTTCTCATTCGTAGATCGCAACGATTTCCAGTAACTATTCGTTCTTTCTTTTTTATAGATAGCAAACTTTTCCCTTTATTCAAGTAAGTACTGGAAGTTAATTTAGTGGTCACATGTTTGATCACCCAGTTGTTAATTTTGTGTGTTTTCTATGTGTGAGCAGGTCCTGTGGAATCCTATTTAAAATGTCTTTGGTTTGATTTGTTCTGATGTTTTCATATTGGCAAATAGACCTTAAAGGGTACATCTTTACTCTGTCGATCCCGGTCCCTTAATAAGAGAGCAGAAAACATAGATGGTGCTATAAAATCAAATTTCTTACGGGTATCACCCGGGAACACATAGAACGTAATGTTTCACCCTTGGCACTACTAAAACACTATTCTTTATTCCGTGAAAGATGCACTTGTTTTAATTCGTGATCCATTATCTTATAAGGAATTTCCGAAAAACCGAGGTCTTGTATACACATTGGTGTGCACGCAAAATACCACTTAACAATTCACATTCGTTATAAGAGTAGACCTTAGAGCCGCTGTCCGGGCATAAGTTCCATGTAGGCCCACTGCATGTCATAGGCCTGTCTACGATGCAGTAAAGGGGGAGGGTTAACCCCTATTTAGTATCATTATATAATGTTCGTTTTACTTGGCATTGTAATCAAGTTAAATATTTGGTGATTCAGTTTATGAACGTAAGCCAATCTATAATATAAATTCATATTTTATTTAAGTTTTCACGTTAAATGGATATATTTATTTAATCTCCAAACTTTGTAATCTACACTCGGCTAATCGATTGCCTGTGAAATGGACACCATCACGATAAGTGTACTAAAAAGTGTGTACCCTGAAAGCAACCCAACATTGTGTTTCGTGACATCGAATATTTGTAAATCGAGTCTCCCCCTCCTCGCCTATCAAGTAAATCTGATCCAGAGTTTAGATTTTAATCGTTTAATGTAAATATAATCAGTGAAAGCTAGACACCCAGCCTGACATGTTCTAGTGGATATTTTAAAACTATTATACGTGACTTTAACAATATAAACACAGTCGCTGCCATTGTATTTATACAACTTGGTTGGGGATTCTACTGGTGGTCTTTATACAAAGGTTACCGTGTATATCACCCATGTCCAGCGGTAACATTCTATATTATGATACTTGATTGGGGATTCTACTGCGGGCCTTTACGCACAGGTTACCTACTTTATTATACCTTCTTCCACAACCCTTTAGATCGACTGCTTTGTTTATAACTTTTTGTTTGTAACAGTTTGCGTTGCTTTCTTTCTAATCCGTTTTACAATGGTATACGTATCCGCTGTAAAATGAATCCAATACAAATTTCGCCAACTTCACCCGACTTTGCGAAACTATTGTAGCGGGCCCGGCGTATCTCGAAAGGCTGGTTGTGTTTTTGGACCAGGAACTGGTCGCTATCTGCTACACATCTTGTTTTTATTCTTGTTGGCAGCGGGGGTGGAGGTGGGTGGTTAGGCCGAATGGTTTAAACTCCACAAAGGCTATTGAAAGGTGTTAGTAGTTCCTGGACAGTCGTAAATATGGTTGAACGTGTCGGGAATCTCCGGTATTAATTCCTTCCATAAACTACCGATCTTATCTGGAATTGACTTTAATGCAATAGGAAGTGTGAAAACATTTCAATGGGCCTTCCTGTAATGAATTTGTAGTACACTGCAGGAAGTGCGGAAACCATTTCTGGTGAAGAAATGTCCTTATTCTTAGTACACCTTTTTTACAAACATTTAAATACACAAAAACAAGCTTTTGTCTCGTGGTCGGATTAAGATTACACTGCACTGTTATACGACCTTACATCATCTACTCCGACATCACACGCAGATGTTGAATTGTTTCAACTTGTAATATTTTAACCGTTTTCCTTGTTAAAAAGGTCGAACGATCTTTCACATCCCGTCTATATCCAATTTTTAAAAGTTTTTTCTTTCAAAGAACTTCCATATTCATTGTTAAGCTCCGAATCATGTAGAAACGACAAAAGATTGTTCACGTGATAAAAAGTCAAAAAAAAAAAAATTACAGTGCGGACTCCAAGAAATTTTCACAATTATAGATCCCATATTTGCAAAATACATCACAAAATATTAAGCTATACGAAAATCCCATGTAAACAAGAAATGGTAATAGGAATTCGAATAAAGGGTGTCGAACACCAGGCAAATTGGGCGTATCCTTGGTTCTTACAAGTAGTTTTTTGTGGGGCTGTTGTATTTGAAAGACAGATTTTAAATCCCACAAACCTTGTTTAAAACATACATACAGTAGTGATATTCGACAGGGGTTAGATAGAATGAGGATGTAGTCGTAGCTAGGGAGCAAGTTATATTTGATCCCTTCACAGAGCAATTTGATAACATGTCTCATCTGATCGATGTGTTCACGAGTTGTTATTGCGCTGTTGGATTAGAAACTTTTAATCCATCGTTTCTAGTTGCTTGAAAAGTATATCATTGATGACAAAACGGGTTGAAAATGTCATCTGAATGAAGACTGCATTATTTAGAATTTAGATGATATATACATATTATTTTCGTAAGTGGTTTTCATTCAGTGTGTTCACAAGGCGTTCGTTCCACGTAAATGTTCTAAGTATTGGCCAATGCGTGGATTTTCGAAAAAAATAGACCCTTTTATTTTCTTGTGGAAAGATGCCATTTCTCTGCAAGCTTCACGACAACACGCAGTCCAACGTGTAATACTACGGAGCACCGTACAAGACATATATCGGTATGTTGAACATGAATATCACAGGTAGATTATAATTAAACATGTCAACATACAGGTGACGTGACGTGTACATGTTATGTACAATACACGTTATGTTATAATATTATACATTGACTGACTACATACATTCTCACTCATGTTGATTTTTCACTTAAATATCAACTGGTTGAATAATATTGCTCACGTATCCTTTCAGTTTACACTTTATCTTGAACGGTGGTTTTCAGATATTTTCCGGGGCAATAAAATGATTGGCAAGTCCGGAATTCAAGAGCAAAGTGTAGAGCGTGTTCACTTTTTCAAGTTTAAATCCGAGTACATGTACTGTAATGTCCATTCTGGGGTTTAAAGGTTTGGTTTCTTTTGGTGATTACACCTCACGCCTTCAGTCATGCTTGAAATTAAATAAACCCATACAAAACCACTTCTTTCTTCACAAATTAAAAGATTCCACGATAACCCCCATCCCCATCCTGTGTGCACATGCGACTGGTATTTTGTGTATGGTTTGTTATGGGGGTTCTCCCAAGTGAGAACCGAGAAACACCGAAAATATTGTAGCACCGATTGAACCCTTAAATCGCTCCAGCCATCGTGTGCCTTGGACTCTAAACCGTGACATATTTGCAATATGTAAACGGTGTACACGATTCCTTACGAATCGTATTCAACTGAGTTTTTTTTTATTCTTTACACTGAAATCAAGTAGAATGTCAATACAGGAATCGCCTTGTATTTTAGTCGGCCTTCTTTATTTATACAGACTCCCATTTGTTACAAAAACATGGATCAAATATTGTTACTTTTTTTTCTTATTTGAGACGTTTGACTATGGAAATCTATTGAAGGCACACGGTCTAACAAACCCCTTGCCTTTCAATCTTCAACAGGCAATTCAGCTCGGTCTGATTGATCCAGCCAACCGACAAACGATTCAACGTAACCATTGAACCGTGCAGCCATTTTAGTAACGATTACCTAGTCTCCCATATCCAAACACAAAACAACCATGGCTAGTTATACGAGACTATAACAATATTCCTACCTCCATTCATTAGGGACCGTGATTGACAGGCCACATGACGTATCACGTGACTATAGCTGTGTTGGATATGATAGCTATGTATAAAGTTTAAGTTAGTGTTAAAATAGGAAGGAAGGTTAACACATCTCGTGATGAGGCGAGGTTTATTGGATTAATCAGCTTATTATCGTAATTTACTGGGATATGACATTATTTACCATGCATTGTAGATAACATACCGTAGTGAGATATTGGACTAAATGACACATGTGTCTTAATAACCGTGGATTATAAACTGTCACTAAGATCAATAAAAAGGTAAGGAATCTATATACTTGCACATAAAAAAGCGTTTATTAAATGTATACTATAATAGGTGTATGTTAGGGTTGAAGGTTTCAGTGTAAGGGTTCATTTTGGGTGTGTTCATGGATATTCACATGGCAGAAGGGTGAGAGAAAGCGGCTAGCAGGGTAAATTTGCAAATATTGTTATACCAGTGTATAAACATGAAGTTTATTCTTATAAAATATAACCCGACTTAAACCTGATGTCAGACTTGAAATACAAACATGTCATACAAATAAAATGTTTATTTAAGGAAACTAAATCGTACACAGAGAAAACTGATACTCTATTGACAAAAACAAAAGCCAAAGAATAATGATAAAATCCATAACGATAACAAATGCACATTTTCAAATTAGTTAAAGATTTGAAATTAAAGACAGCTATGGAATAACCCTTTTCGATAATATGTGAGGTTATATTTAGATTCGGTGGACAGTAGAAAGAAAATGACATAGTTCCACTCCTGGCTGATACTTGCATCATGTTTGGTGCCATGTTCCATTATGAAATAGGATTTAACGTCCTATACGTTTCTGCCAGATCCCGGCTAATCGGGGTTCAATTATGTATATTTAGAATCTATTTAGATACAACTGAAGAGAATGCCCCCTTTCCACACCCCCTTCTGATACCATGTGTATATCCATGTAGTTTATATGTAAAAAAGAAAGATCATTACCGTAAATTTGTTTAATTTATAAGTAAGTCTTGAGTTTATTTGCAAACTGAGACATTTGTATGTTCTAATATTATAAAATATATGAGAATCATACACATTTAGTATGTATGGTATGCATTCATTTGTAAAATGTATACATTTGTGCACCTTTCAGGATTCAGGTACATTGTACATTAAAATAAGCCAATAAATTTATAAATTTAGTCTCCGTCTCAGTTGCAAATAAACTCAAAATGTAATTATAAAGTAATGCATGCACAGATCTATATTGTGTTAAATGTGGTCTTAACTATCATATTCTAACAATCATCTTTCATATAACTGTATGTATAATCTTTCATTCTTTCTTCCATCTATTTTATTCATTTATGATACTAATCTATCACTCTTTTCTATTTATAGCACTTAAAACCTCACCTATAACCGTTGATCCTATTTGTATTTTAAAGTAACTTTTTAAAAATCAAATTTAATACCTCTGACCTTTGACCGATCTAAATCTCAGTATGTATATAAGAATAGGGGTTTTAGAGTCTTGTTTAATCAGTAGGAATTTTAGTGTCTCTATCGTGCTCGTGTATAACATGATGGAGTCCTTTATGGAATCTTGTTCAGAACGGTTAAAATAACGCCCAAGAATCGTGTTGACTCAACCTTTTAGTAAAAGTATCAATTTTGTCTCCCAGGAGTCGTTGTTTTTACATTGCTTAGCATTAGGAATTGTTATTTAAGAAAATTCTCCTTGGGGAATGTACTTCGTCATCTTTATAATAGAACCCGAAGTTTGTCATGCATAACATACGAGTTGCATTTTGTTTGCTGTGGATGTCATGTGGATTATTGTGTCAATTGTTTAAGTTAGTCATTGGTGTTACGATCTGAATCTACACATTTGTATGTTTTTGTTTGATTTTTTTTTAAAATAAAAAAAATGCTTACGAATTGAATATGATGTATGGTGTCATATGAGTGCCAATAACATTCAAAAAAAAAAATAATCAGCGGAAACCATTTTTAATAATAATAATATTCTATTTATAAAGCGCTGAATATCCAACTAACTAGTTACTCTGGTGATATTCTGTTAGAAAAAGGATTTCACTGAGGAATGAAATCGGGGCGTTGGTTAAGATAGGCGACTGGACCAGGACCGTCGGGAATACCCTGGTTCATCTCGAATACAAAGTTGGAGCAGAACAGTAGAACATTTCAGATTGCAGGACAATAATTCGCGCTAGGAGATTACTATATATCGCTTATTAAACGTGTCTGTCAACTTCTGGAAGAGAAATATTGCACTGTCTATATATCTGGCGACATGGTCATGTTTGTGAGATTAATAATGCCATAAAATCTCATTTTATTACCCAGTTATTCGTGTTGTTGTGAGTCTGGGTATAATAGACTATCAGTTGTCATGGCGTCTATAACATGCATCAATTGCTTATGAAATTGATATAATATACATGTCGCCCTGCTTGTAGACCAAGATAATCAATTTATGCCATATTTAGAAACATCCCAGTGACATTCTTTAATTGGTTCTGTATCGATATTATATATTATAAAAAAAAATCATCAAATAATAGAACCGTGCTTTGTATAAAACCGGTAAAGTAATTAGCATTAGAATTATTTATAAGTTGCATGTACAATTACTACATTTTACAATCAGTTTGAGACATGCTCTTAAGTACCTGCACAAAAGAGTGCACTCTCTTCGCTACGCACGAGAAATTCATTTCAATGTCAGTTCGTCTCTCAAGGCTCAGGTGCTAGATATAATCTCATTCAAATTAAAGATTGTTCTTTTTTACGTTTCATTTGGGAACGTTACACGACTAGAATTGTTTTTTTTTTCGTTTATTGAGACTGTTTTCACCAATTTAGAAAGTTGTGTTTGGTTTAACAATGAAACATCTAGACGAGGAGTTATTAATATTTAATACAAACCACCTTTGAGTTGTTTCTTGGTCTGTTTTTAGTTGTCTGCGGTTGGAGGCCTTGAATATTTCTCACACTGAAAACAAAACACGACGTCCTTTTGAAGTTGGCTTGAAATAGAATAAAGTTTATCTATATCTGCATTTGTTGTTATATCAAAGGGATAAATTAATAGTCCCATATTTCAATCAATTTGAAAGATAGAAAGAACGATACGCATACATGTACGTCAAATTGCGATTAAAGAATATGAGAAAGTTGAAGCGGAGGTCTGGTTGTAAAATTTCACGCTGATTGATTGCCTACATATAACTTGATTTAAAGCAGAAGCCTCGTCAAAATCTGGACCCGTTTATTTACATGAAAGGATTGACGGTTGTCATGCACATAGCAGGATATGCTCTATGTGTTTGCGAATGTTTTATTTACCCGAGAAGCCCATAATAAATTAACTTACAGAAGTAATATTGATGTACATTTTCCTATTTCATTCGTTGCAAGCATCAACGTTTGGATGAATGCTCAAATAAGAATTGACAGATATAGAAACTCTCATCCTCGTTTATATTATCAAAACCCACAATCGTATAATAATTTGCCATGCGGTAATTTATATTGGCAGATCCTAATTTACATCTCCAAAATTTCAAACATAATATATTGCCATATCGTAATTTACATCTCTTTAATTCCTAACATACTGTATTACCAGATTCTAATTGACATTGCGTAACTACAGTAGTATACGTCTACGCTGCCTGATATTGAACGCCTGTCTCTGTCTCCTGATTTATATTTCCGGATATATACTGCTTTAAAGTTAACTGCAAAATATTAAAACGATCTATATAAAGCACACTTTTAAAAAAATATTGGATAATAATCCCAGGGTTTGTAAAATAACTATTTATAAAATCAATATGTCGGAGCCAAATATAAGAACACATATACTTGTAATTAGATATTAATAAAACAATACATGTTATTTGATTATTGAAATAACATACAAAAATATAATTAAACATCCATGTCATATCTAGACCATTTAAGATCTAAAACTGTCATTACATTCAGCCCATTACATTCAGCCCACACAGTTGTACTTAAATGATTCATAGTGCGAAAAAGTTAGGAATCCGGAGTATTGGTTGTACCAAAACGTTAGTGAAATCAGAAGGATTCTTGTGTAACACAACGCTAGGGATATCCGAAGTATCCTTGTATACCAAAACGTTATGGATGTCCGAAGTATTCTTGTATACCAAAACGTTAGTGACATCCGCAGTATTTTTGTATGCCAAAACGTTACGGACAGACGAAGTATTCTTGTATACATGTACCAAAACATTACGAACATCCGAAGTATTCTCGTATACCCAAACGTTAGGGACACCCGAAGTTTTCTTGTACCAAAACACGAGAGAGAGGGAAATCAGAAGTATTTTTGTATACCAAAACGTTAAAGACATCGGGATAGATGTTTTCGCGAAATAGTGAGACGTATTTTACTAAAATAACATGTTAGTTTCATAATGACCAAAGATGTATTATGATTAACCAATGTACATGTAACCAACCGGCATTATGTTCATTCATTCTGTCAAACAATACAATAATACAGTGTATGTGGTATGAAATATAACTCGTGTCACAATCATTTGATCTTTGTAACAAAAACTGACTTTAATAACTTGATTAAACTCATAAAAAAGCCTTCTTTAGTTCTAGTCGAGTACACGTTTTATAACGAGACAGAAGAAAGAAACCTGCCAATCTATGTTCATGTCAGTTACACACCAATGAGTTTAATACACCCTGTACATCTCCTGTATGAACAAAACATAAAGTATCTGTAGGTTGTAGCCCTTCATTATTATAATACAAGACATCCCTTTAAAAACATTCTTTTGAAATTTTAAACACGGAGTGCATTTGTATTTTTAATGAACTGTATAATGAATTGAAATTTTCAAAAGGAGAGTCGAATTTGCTCTCTCTGTGATGAAATTCTAGATTCAATGCATATTTCTAAACCCACCCGATTTCTTTTTTTGTGATGACATATAAATTTGACCCACTAAGTTTAACATCATCGTTGTCATTAGCCCTGGTTATAATTTCGGTAAAAAGATTGGTCACGAATTCGAATTACCGGTACGGTTCCTAATGAAACTGAATTGATTATAATATTATATAAATCACGTAGGTGCCACATGTATTGTTAGCTACATGTACATGTATGAACTATTGAAATAAATATAAAGTGGTATCAGATGTTCCAGAAAGAGTAATCTAATCATGGTTTCTGTACACAACGGTTGGGTTTTAAAAAAAAACAACAGGACGTTGTAACGGTTCAGTATTTTTTTTTTTTTTTTTTGAAAACGTCATGTCATACTTAAACGGATATTTTATTGTAATATAAGAATAACTCGGCGATCAGAACCTATTATCACCTTTAACTAAGGTCATTATTAATTGGAGTCCACACGAGCTGAATCCGGTCCTGTTTACAATTTTATTAAATGAATAGATCAATAAAATGTGTTATTTCCTCAATCTAAGACGGTCGTGATCTTCATAATACTAATACGTATCAGCTACCGAAATAAACTGAATGTATTTATAACTCGTTAGTAATTTTCTTAAAATCCGTTAACTATAATACAATGTACGCACTGCCAACGGTGTGTTAAATTCTTAAGGACAGTTAGTCGGGTGTTGTGAACACCATAGAAAGTCACGCAATGTAAATTGACTTCGACAAAGTTCGTGGTCTGACTCGCCATATTTACGACAACCAGAAGCAAGTCTGAAAGTTAAACATTAATCGTCAATAAAACGTTAAATCTGCACCATATCAGCCGAGGTATTACCGATTGGTAAATACTATAATCGGAAGCCTTCCATGTATTCCAATTTTAACTCACAGTAGTGAAACACGTTCGCGGTTCCCTATACTAATATCATAATCAATTCTCGATTGCTTCTAAATACCAAAATAATCTGGATATTTTGTTAGCAAAAAAGAAAAAAAAAAAAAAAAAAAACCCAAAAAAACAAACAAAAACAATAGCTATTCCTCCCAAAACCCAACTCAGAACTCTTAAAAGAGCAAACATTGCATGAAAATAGTACAGGGAATACCAAATGGAGTACGCGTTTAGCTAAGAAAATCCAACATTGTCGAAGCCAATTGATTGTACATGTATGTAACCCCACAGAATCTCAACACATCAAATACGATGAAAAATACCTAAGTTGAAGAAATCAATTCAATTTAACCTTCATGTGGGAATTATGGACCATAAGACGATGACTTTAATAATTTCCCTGAAAAACGATGTGAAGGTAAATTTCAAAAGTAACTGAGAATCTGTTGGTACATGTATGTTTCTAGTTTGTTATTCATGCATACTACAAGGTCGTTTTCCTCGTCGTTCTGCTTGAATGAAAATTATTGTATACTGTTCTCGATCCAAGGAAGGTGTCATATTTTATTTTGATGTTTTTGACACTACCATTTGATCTGATTCAGGCTCAGGACGTGATATGCATTTTTTTTTATCTTTATATCTTTGAACAACATCACACTTGTACCAGCCTCGTCATTTTTTTACTCGCTTATTTTGCGTCATATTAACTTCAAGAATTCTTATCAACTTTAATTGCAGTACACTTGTAAAACCTTGGTGTATTGCGTGTCAGTCTCGGTTAGTGCATTCTTTTAATAGTACGACATGTGCATTGTAATTGCGAGAAATAGAACCATTGTTTTAGTTTAGTTAAATACATTATATTCTGTAACTTAATGACTATCTGTTTACTATTTCTTCGTGACATTTGACTGAATTTATTTGCGTGTGAAGTTAAGTCGGGTGCATGTAGAACTAATTGATGCTGTATGATTTGGCGCAGCTAGCATTACAGTGTAAAAGACCACGATCCTTTGATAACTAACGACACATGGAATTGTCTATCCATTGTTTGATTATTGTTTAATTATGTCGTGGATCTGTCTGCTCTATTGTTTTAACTTTCCAGTGATGTGGACACATTTTTTCTTTCTAAACCCCCTTTCTCGTTGATTTATTGAAACAAGTACAAGAGCGACAACGACCAAATGATATATAAATTAGACAAGCGTACATGTATATCATTCCTTCAAACCAACGGTTGAAGCATCATTCCATCCTACTAATTTAAACACCTTTTTGGGCCAAAATGACAACAAAATTGCTATACATGGGTAGAGGGGGAAAGGTAACTTTAAAAAAAAAAAGAACGACAGTAGTCATCACCCATAGTAGTACTATAGGAATCACGAGTAACTCACATTCATTGTATTTATTGAACGTATTATAGGCCTTTTGTTTAAATTACAAACACGACCCCAAAACTACTAATTGGGTATAAATAGCTAAAATACAAATAAAATCAATACGTTATTTTCTCTGCTCTAATGACCATAATTGCTGATAACCTTCTACTTTTGGACCACCGCGAACCAGTTAAATAAATCAAATAGGATACATAACATTTTAAAGTTACTAAAATCATTTATTTCTATCGATTCTAAAGTAGCCAACTCATAAAAAAATGTCATACAATAGTCATAGCGCCATCTGGTGGTAGTAACAGAGATATATAGTACCATGTGATTCTGAGTGCAGTTTTAGGATCGATTTGTGAAGATCGAGAATTGAACTACGTATTGTATTATATTTGAAATTGATAGGGCTGACATGTATTGGAGCTCTAATAATGAATCATATTTAGTTTCAATTTTGTCTATTACAAAGTATCGCTTCATTTAGAATTAAATAGTTACATTTTTCTTGGCATGGTGTGGCATGTACCTAGTCTTGAACCATTATTAAGATGCTAAATCTCAACATTTACCGCAATTCTAGTAGATGTAAAATTTCAGAGGGAATTAAAACCCTCACCTGATGTCTTTATTACTGGTTTACTATCATTTGTTTAACACAGTGTCTGTCTTTACAGGGGAGATAATTAAACCTCAAGTAAATCTGTTCACTCACCTATAAATATATCAAGGTGTTGTAATAAGAGTTGTAATAAGATAATCAACAGGTATAAAAGTGTCAATATTTTATCTTAGTTGACTATTATCATAAAACAGGTAATATATCGCATTGGGACTGATAATATTACCAGGTGACTTGATTATCTTAATCATTCACAATCATCAGGTGTAATACCCCCCCCCCCCCAACACAAACACATCTATTGTTTGTTTCATTTATTGAGTAACATCTCCGATTTTCATCATGATCAGATGAGCCTGGATTTATGTCGCTTTTATATCTTTTGAACCTGAGGATATAATGTTCTATTGGGCAACACTGTCGTTTTTATGATGACATTTATACTGAATTTGTCATCACGGTCCACAATCATAAGATTAGTGAATGTTACTGATACCGATTAGGGTCATCTGCTAAATTCGTGGAGTTTGATATTTCATATTGTTATTGTTGGATTTCGGTAAGGATTTGATAGAGGGCGCGGGGTGGGGGGCAATATAGTGTCTTGTGTTTCAGTCTATTTCGCCTGGCAAATGGTTTATCTTTACGGCGGAGAATAGAAAGGTGGGAGGGGGTGCTTAACGTGTTTACTTCCTCGAGTTACAGCCAAATTATTCTGACAAATGATTTATCTGAAGTTCCACACTTCCATGTACAAACAACTAACTTAGTCCCAATATGGCCAGAAATCCGATCAAATCCATACTCTGTATCTACTCCCCAGTCCCTGTTTTATTGCTGTATCAGATTTCCCGTTTAGTGGTTTTATTTGACAGGTTATAAACCCAAGATTTATCTCTCATATTAAACTCAACACCATCAGGTGTAAACAACAGTAAATAGTATCATGATAATATCTACTAATATAGTATAAATCATAGTAAAACGCATTAAACGTGAGGTCATTAAACGTAGGCTATAGACTTAATGCAATATGTCACGTTTCCCGTCTATACTGTATTAATACATGTGAAAAACCCTAATAAGCTTGCAACGAGTTTTCTTGAAAAATTCTGAAAAAAGTAATATTGGTCATAAAGGTACTATTTATAAAGGTACTATTGTTATAAAAGTACCATTAGTTATATAAATATTATTGGTTAAAGAGTACCATTGGTTATAAAGGTACCATAGGTTATAAATATATTGGTAATAGTAGTTATAAAGGTAATATTGATTATAGTTCTCTATTGACTATATCCCATTTTGACCACCATTGGTATAAAGTCAAAATATATTAAAATAATTAACTCTTTATAGAATACAGCCATGCATGTTTATTAGGTGAGTCGATGTTTTTTTAAAAAGGCGTTTTCAAACGATAGGATCTGAATCATATTTTGCTTTATCGACTTTTGTTTTCAATTAAACAAAAAGATGATATTACGCAGAATTGTGACAGCCGTTATTAATGGAAGCGACAATATCCATGACTATCAATTATGTTATGCATTTGCACTTCGACCATTTCAATAGAAGAAAATGAATAATCTAATTTTAGTATTTACTGTATGATTATTTTCTGGATAGCGAGAATATCAATATGTGTCGTATTTGACTGTTTACTCTCTGCAGTATACGATAAACAGTTTGATTGTCAATGTAAACAATAGAATGAAATATTTATTGAATACTGTAGAGCTGTGGCATAATATTTACTTTGATTTATATTCAATACCCGTATCTCTACATAATCATTTGGATGAACGAGATTGAATATCTTCAGCCCTCTCTCCCCTCCCTCACTTAAACACATACTCTGGACTTTGAAAATAGCGTAAACATAATGACTTTGTTGAAGTGTCAAAGAAACAAAGTATTATTTCTGTGACGTTTTCCTGTTTGCCCGGTCTATATCACTTTATGAATGAATGACTGTTTCACGTAATAAAGTTGTATTTGATGTGCACACGTTGGCGACAAACATCTGCATGGATGATCACAAACTGTTATCATAGTTAATATGATACTGATAGTTAAAAAATGTTATCACAAATAAAGACATCAAAAACATTTTAATAAATAAATAACGCGGTGATATCTCCAATGTCTCCAAATATTGTTTGATACCCGCTCCTTTAAAGCAACTTTTAAATATTTAAACACTAATCGACATTGGTTAGATGCAACAGCGATTTGTTTTTGAACATCGATAAGTGCCAATTGGCTAATTGGTTGTTTAGAAACGTCCCACTAAATCTGCTAGCTATGGGAACTTCCTAATTGAATGTGCATACACAGGAAGTGAAATTAAATGTTCTAGAAATATTACGAATGTCCTCCGGACTCATGCATGACGGCTATGCATTGCCTAAGGAGGCCAAAGATTGAATATTGTATTTTTGTGTAATTTCAGTCTTCAGAATCAGCTCTATCCCAACATATCAGTAAAATAACCTATACAATCGGATTTCTTATGTCTAGTTTACATTCCCAAATCTATATAAGACTGTTGTTCCGCACTGGCTGTCACCTTGAAAAAAAACCAGCTGGTAAACTGACAATTTTTAATCCATGTTCTAACTGAAAAAGGTAAACCCTAAAACATGATTTTATTGATTATGTGTTAATGAAAGTAGAGAGATTTCCGTTCTTTGATTTACAGAGACAAACAGGTGGCGATCATGAGTTCCCGTAATACATTTCATGTATATACATATTTTTTTCAAAATATCAGATACGTTTGTTCAAAACCACAGGACCTAGCATCGAACCTTGCAGAATACCACGGCTTCTGAAATTTTACTTACTGCAGGGTGTATTACAAAGAATGTATGGATTCCCAAACATCTGTATATGACTAAAAGCCTACTTTTCTTACAATGATTGGCAATCTATTTTTAAAAAAAAACACCAAGTGGCCTCTGACCTAACTGTCGCTCTGGTTAGGCATATGTTGCGTCATACAAAGGGCAGGATATGCCTACTCTTTTTAAAACACCTCATTTCACTTATCATTGATTTGGGAAGTTGACATAACTTTTTATTCTTGATGTTACCTTTTTGTTATCTGTACATATTTTGAATTTACAAATAGTGTCACACTTTTTAATCTGTATGTAAGCCTATAGATTTATATGCCAAATAACTACATAGATTGTGTTGTATATACATAGCTCTGGAGGTTAGTGGGTTTCAACGAGTAATATTTACCTAGGTCATAAACGTGCTCGCGATGCGCATAGCCATTTTAATTCAAACACCAGAAAGTGTCGTGTATGCAGCCAGATAATTGATATAGATATAAAACTTATTATATACACGCCATTGTTAGTTTTCAGTCGTCTACCGTATTGGGTTATTCTCGCCTTGTTGACGTTCGACAAATATGAAAGGTTTTTATCGTGTTTATTTTACTCTTTGGTTAAGAATTGAATAACTAGGTCTAATATTTACATCGTCGACATAATTAGTTTTTAGTTCGTGTCTTATCTGATTGTGGAGGGTCTCTTTTCAAATTGATAAAAGAAAATGTTGATTTTAGCCAGAAAGGTTCTGAATGCAATATTATTATGTATTCATCGCTAAGGAAGGTGTAAAATCTCTGTTTAATTTTTAAAATTAAAAGAAAAACGTATACACACGTACAACACAAATTTCCTGTTTAGCTGCATAGTGGCCTGGTATTGCTTTAAATATTATATACATGTACTTGTAAATGACATATATAATATCTACGGTATTGCAGCTCAAAATTGGAATTTCTCAGATTCTGATTAATCGAAAAGTGTTGTTTACAAACTTTATTCTATGACATTTTCATGAAATTTGGTTTGATTTCATGCACAAAATAAATGCAAACATTTTAGTATTGATCAACATACATGAAACATATATAAGTAATGGTGCAGGAATGCTGAAAATTAAGTAAAATGGTCTTGGATTTAGTGAATACAATATAAGTTAAAAAGTGTTTTAAACTTTGTGAAATTCTATCGATTGATTTTTTTCTCATTTTTTAATATTTACTCGAGAATAATTTAAACGATCTCAGAATCCTTCGACCGTCGTTGTCAAGCCTTTTATCTGGTGAATGTTAAATTGTATTTGATGTAAAGATTTACTTTCTATAAATCATGTAGAATTTGATATCTGTATTTGTTCAGTGGGTTTATCTTGCTGGGATCACGATGAACCTTATTTGATATTTTCGGAAATCGACCAGGTTTCAGTGACTGGTACTGGATTAATGTCGCCGTAGAGAATATTTGAATGCGGATAATATTTGATCAGTGAGACTTTAGCTGACATTCTTCCGTGATACATGTAATTTATAATCACCGATTGATTTATCTCTTGCTCTGTTGATCAAGGTTTCTTTACGGGTGGTTTTGAGATGATTTGACGCACGGTAGAGAATTGCGTGAGGAATTAATATTTTTAGATTTTTAATTATGAAATATTCGGCCAGTTCTTATCAGTTTTTTTGGGTTTTTTTAAACAATATTTTATTCAGGTTGTCTGAATGGGATTGGGGAACAGGTCTAGCCTATGTAAAACCCCTCTCCCTCAGTAATTTTTATACATATTATTAATGAAAAATGGGTGTATATACATAGTTAAAATGGCAAACACATACATATTATATAAACATAATAAAATGGGTGAAAATGTACAGTACATGTATATATAGTAATTAATAAGTATACATATGCAAGCAAAGTGAGGATTATTTGATGATAAACAAAATTAGATAGACTAGCCAAGATTATACATTAAAATATTACTTGATCGAATTGAGTTTAGAATCTGTTTGACATGTTAATGAACTTATGGACCTGGTTAAAAATATTAGTATTAATTTCTAGACTGTAGGTTTTGGAACCGAATAAAAGACAGTTTATATTTTTAAAATCATATTGTAATTTGGCAATGGTTTCTGTTCGTGCATTTGAATGTAAGGAACATCAGTTGTTTGGTTGCACTATAAAACGAAGATATCAGAAAGTAGAATTTTGTCTTTCGGTGTAAATATTTTTGATCACCTTGTCAGACATTTATATGTGTGTTACGTCATCAGTTTGGTGCACTAATTATAATAGGGTCCGCAGTTTAGTAAGGTTGGTTTATATGTAGGTTGATACTGTGTTTACGTCATAAGTTTGTAACAGTCTGTTTCCAGTGCCCAATTTGTTTAAAGCTTTAAATCTGTTGTTTATTTTCTTGGTGCAGAATCGGACGTCGGTCGACGTTTTCATACCAACTAGATTCATCTTCAAACATAACTACAGTCGCCATCTTTAAACTGACTTAAACATAAACCGTTTTTAAACATTGCAATAATAGCTCTACACTGGTCACCTGTGACTATAGAATGTTTTAATCTAGTCTTGTTTATCAAGGTCGTTCCAGATTTAACGTTGCATGTTAATATTTCATTTACATCTGGTCGCAAACCAACGGTTTGTATATAGAATAAGGTTCCCATTTTGATCATGACGCACCACCGTCTTGTATCTTTACGACGAGTTGCAACACCAGTACTTGGATGTTTTCCCAGTTATTCTATCGGAGGAACGGGGATTTACTCACTCGTCTCTTTGCACTCCATTGGTCAGTGAAATATACCCAAAGTTCCGAACTATATCGAGCGTAGTTAATCTAGTTGTAGAGGATTAAGAGTGGGTTTGTTTAGAGAAGGATTAAGAGAGATAGTTCTCGCCAGTTGCTTCAAGTTCGTCGCATTGATAGCAGTAAACTCCCAGTGTGACAGTCTGCGACCAGATTTTTTTTATCTTGCACAACCTTTGTTTTGTATGTGGTTTAACCCACACGGAATCAGAATATACGTGTGTAACAATTCTATTCCCTGATGTAGCTTTCGAAATTCTATTAAAAAACGCATGTGAGGACGGTTCTGTGAAGACTCGGGATTGTAAGCAGTTATATATCATTTCCCTGTTCAAGTGGCATTGCTATTCGTTGGATTAGTCAGTTGTTCCACACAACACAGTTTTAACAACTGCTGTCGATGATATCATGTTATCAGTTTAAAAGGTGCCTAGACCAAACAATAAGCAAGTTATGTGAACATGTTAGCCTTACCCTGTCTGGTATATAAGAATTGCAAAAAAAGTGTGAAATATTGAGTAAGAATTTAAAACAGAAAATTGTATGAACAATTCAGTAAGAATTACGAACATTTCCTTTAAATGCGACAGCTGTTAAATCATGATATTATAATATGATGTCTTACATAGCTGTGTCACCCATGGCTGAATATCAAAACATGGCGGATTAACTCTCACACGTTTTTTCCCCAGTAATCTGTATTCAAAAGAAACGCCAAGTATTGGTGATTTGACATGACGTGCGAACTGTCAACATTGTGTGCATAAAACGACAGAACTCAAAAAGCAACTTTCAGAATTTGGACATATTTATTGAACGCGAACACAGATGTATTTGAAGTTATGATATAACTATGGATTTTAATGTTAATGGGAGTTTTATCCGTGGGAATATTAATATAACACCCTTTATTAAATATTTTAATGTGAAAATATTTGGTGTCATATTTCGTTAAAATTCAGTGGGAAAAGACAACACTATGGATTGCTCGTGTTATACTATTTCTTTTGGAGATTCATGTATGTGACTGATCTGAAGCTCGTAAATCTAAAATAGAGGAAAACATAGCTGTCGGTAATTCCGTCGCTAAACGTTTTGGATACATTCAATATATGTTGTACATTGGTTAAATACATCCCTTTGTGTTCACATTGTCCGGAATATTTAGCTTATTGTGTCCGTGATATAACATGGATAATTTCATTCTAGATCAGATGTCAAATACCTTGTTTACCCCCCTGTATCATTACTGAAAGAAAACAGAGAGGGTTATATATAAATCAGCATAAACATTAATCTGGTTTCATTCTGTGAATACGTGGACATAGGTTTATCTAAAAGAATCTTTTTAACCTTGTTTCTCCCCTGAGATTTATAATCTGTGTGAATTGATAAGATCAGATGAGAAAGACAATAGTTTTTATCCGGTGATTGACGTACGATTATTGTAATCATTAGAAGCGATCAGAACCAACAATTGTACACGGTGTTGTGTATTGTATTAAAGAGTTCTAAGCTGATATTTCATCCGGCATGCAGTATCTACTGAATAACAGTAGATTAAGGTCGACAAAGATCAGTACACTTTGAATATATCAAATATTTTTTCTAGATTTGTATAATTAAATCTATAACACTTTTCAGTTACTGCCTGCAATGCCAATTCATGCCTTTATGAACTTTCAAGTAGCATTTGACGATGTCCTTTTGCATACTGAAGCCAAATAAACCAGTTTATAAAGACTAAAGCTGCACGATTAAGCAGTAGAGGAGTTTTACTACTAAATATTGACGTGTTCATGTCCGGGATATCACCAACTGATCGAACTATTCAATGATTAAAATTACTCACACCCAAGTGTAAACCAATGAACGTGCTTTCTCTTCTTTATTTATGAGTAGCAAAGTACTTGTTTCTGCCTGCACAAGACTGACACGTGATAAAATGATCAACTAGATTATGATATATTGGTTTCTGTAAAACAAAATTCAATCTGCCTACCAAGGGAACCGGTTTCAACACACGCGTTTTGGTAGTACATTGAATATTGATGTCTACGCTTGTGTTCAGTCGGAAATATCAGAAACCACCTACCTACAAGAACACATGGCCGTGTATTGTTTTACATCCACACATGACGCGCATCATCTGATCCCAGGGGTTTGTGTCATGCTACGCATTCTGTTCCAGCACGCGCACGGAATAAAGAAATAATTCCAGAAACTAATAACTCTTAAGTCATTTTAGTGCGCACACGCACGCACGCGAAATCAAAAAAAAAAAACTCGTTGATTTGAGTTAATTATAGTGATATGTGTTGATAAATATTGCAGTATATATGATACCGGCTATATAATCGTGTCCTTTTGAACACGTGCCTGCGTACATCAACATATCCAGACACACCGACAGATATCAAACAGACATCACTAATATCACAGCATCTGGTTTTCAAAGTTTTAAGTTCTGATAATTAATGACAAACGTTTAAAACCTACCCACTTTTGATGGCACCGTTTCCTCACCTGTTTACAGTTTATGGTTTTACTTCATACATTTTACGAAAGAGAAATTGAGAATAAAGTGACACCAATGAATTTCCGGTACCCCCTTTTTTGGTTCGGATAAGCAACACACAAAAGCAAAACCAATTACACTTTGAAATATTATGGCATATTCTCTGCCATATTAAGGTTTCTTAATAGATCAGAGCCTTTTAGCGGTTAAACGTAGGAAAATCCCAAATGAATTATTCATAATAGCAATATTACTAATGATTATATATAAATGATAGTGACTGGATAATATGACCAAACGTTATCTATAATTATCCTATCAGTGAAATCCAGATTAACTAGACTGACTTCGTTGTGACGATAAACGTGGAGTGCAATGCCCAAATTAGGCAATGCAGAATTCAATTTATAAGGAATAAGTGGTAATAAAATGTATCATCTACGGTAGTGCAGATTTTCTGACATCTAGCTGTAAAAATGTTTAAGTGTTCGTGAAATGAAGCGAGTAACAAACGAATGAGTGAGACACATGTAATGAAATATAATATGAATATTTAAAACGTCTGCTAGTATTTGAAGTTTGCCATTGTGAATATCAATACCATCAATATACCTTCAGGGTTTTTCTCATCTAATATTCATGTGAACAAAACTTTTTGTTCCCTGTATAAAACATTAATTTGTTACTAATTGCATAGTGATGACGCTAGTTATATTTTAGATACAGTATTCGCATCTGAATTTGTCAAATTTGGCTTGAAATGGTTATAGTTTCTGTGCCACAAACATAGCTTTGAATTTGGAAAACATTCTCGGGAAAAATTCAAAACTGTTCTGAGAAATTTCAAATTGCCTTTGAGGATTAATATATATCGAAGTGTCGTGTCCCGAAACATTCCGTTTGGGATATCTTCTATAGTATTATCCAAGTCAAATACTGCCCAAACCAGCCCACCGAAATATTCTTGTCAAGTTAAGGAGCCAAAGAAGGATTTAGCACAACCCAAGCTTGATATCTCAGATTTTATAGAAATTCTACGCGAAATCGAGGAAATTCTTTGTAAAGTTTTCTGTGTTAGCTTGTATCTCCCTACAGTGTCAGTATTTCATTTATAAAATTCTAACGGAATTCAAGACGGCGCCACTTGTCCAGAAGCAACCAAGCTAAAAGTACCTTGACTCAACTCCAGTACCATTCCATCCAGTTCTGAAGTGGTCTTCATCCTGTTTCCAGCAGTACTTCCATGTAGATATGTTTATAGTTTATTAATGTTGTATAGTTTTAAGGTTAATACTATTATTTTATTGTATGTTTTGGTTATTGTCGGTATTGTGAAGGGGTTAGCTATTTATTGTGATTTATTTCGTGTAACCTGTGGATTGCTGGACATTTTGACACACAGGGCCGAATTTACGCCCATTGGTGTACGTGTATCCCAATATGTACACATGGGGAAAAGTGCATGATATACCTACATCAGTGTGGGATTTGGTTGTTCTATTTTCATGCTTTTAAACGTGAAGTTGTTTAAATACATTTTCTATATCTCAACGCTATTGATGTTCTTTTCTCAGTATTGTTAATGGATTTGATAACCCACTTGATTTTCTATGTGAAGATTAATGTCTAATACTTTTTTGTATTATTGGATGGCTTCTAATATATTATATGTCAATCCAAAATACGATAACAAACTTTTTATTTTAATCATATGTTATCAACGTTTAAAATCGCTTCAACATAGGAATGTTGAAATCTGAACTCTAATCCTGTCCAATCTTAATGCAGTTAATATTTATATCTGTCATTTTTAAAGGGAGAATATCACAACATAGTTTCCGTCTGACGTCTTAGTATTTTGGCTTTAAAGGTGTTCGAAAAGGGTTCAATTTATGAATTATTTACAGACATCAAGCCAAGCAGACTCCATTTTAGCATTAAGACTTATACAGGCGCTTCATATATGATGTTTTGCTGCGAGGATGTTGTTGGGAACTCTAATTTCTTCCAGACACTGCAAACTTTCTTGGGTCTAGCAGGGGAATTAGTAACGGCTCCTTCATCACTGTATATGTTATTATAAGAAATAAGTATTTATTCAAAACGGGTTAGGGATTGTACAGTGAGGGGAACAGTGAATAAGAGAGTTGTATTATTATTCTAGTTGTCTAGACAAACTGCTTTAATAGAAATCTTCTAGTTGATATAATAGACTATTGGGTCGAGGAAAACACTACTTTACTTTAACATAGCAAATAAACAGGCAGTATTTATTAAACACTTATAATATTTTACTTATACCAATATATTAGGACGTTAATATCGTGTCCCTGGGCAGCCAGGCGGGTTGGATTTCGGGTGCAAAAGTACGTAAATACAATACATAAATCTTCTGATATATATATATAACATTAGATAGATCAGACAAATAGACTAGCATGTTTTTGGTATTCAAAGCGACAATTTAAATCTATTCAATATTAGAATTAGTGTTGCATACGAATTATGTCATTTTTAAAGTAAGATAAGGGTCCAATTTACAAAAAGCCCCCAATGCCTAAGCCCGTTTATATTCCACATATTAATAAACAACTTCTTTATGTACTAAAAAACGTATAATATAATTTATCCCTATCCGGTGAAATGGGTTGGTCTAGGATGCTATGTCAAAAACAATTGTAACCTCGTTTCTCTCTGTGGAAAGAAAATATATCTTTGTCATTTGCACACGCCCCATTCCTACCACTAAAACACTTTCAGGGACGAAATGCTTAAGATTCCAATATTTGGTCTGTTTCTGAAATACCCATAGGATATTACAACATCTCTTCTCAGACTCTCGTTTACATGTCTTTGAATATCCAGGTTTCTTTTCTGAATTTCATTTGACTTTATCTTTATGCGTAATATATTTATGCTATATTTACATATATATTTAATTTGACAGTTGTTTTGTTTGGGGTATTTAGTAGAGATTTATTGCTTCTTAGGTGAAACTTTATGACCCCTTATACGTGTGGTAGAATTACAGGTGTCAAATTGCATTTAGTTGATACACCCTGTTGAAATATAACGAATGTAGAACAACGAAAGCACTACTTCAAATTATTATAATATCATAGTTTTCGACCAAAAGTTCACGGTTTAAAATTAATGAAATTGTTTTTTAAGGCGTAATAGAACAATTATTATTATAATATCAAAGTTTTTGACCAAAAAAAAAATCATGTTTTAATACTGATGAAAAAGTAAAATGAATAGTAAAAAAATACGATATTTTTATTATAATGTTTTGGTGGTCAAAGTTGATAACCTTGTTTATAATGTATTTATAAATAATTGAATTTTGTCTCCCTTTGGGCTACCAGTGACATTTTTTATCAAATGTTTTTATCCAATGATTAGATCTAACCTTTCTTCTGTTTAACCGACCGTCCACGTCATGGGGATGGACAGAAGCTGATCTTATCATTTGTTAATTAGCGGGTAAAAATAGTAGCTATGTTCTCTTGGATGTTAATAATAGTGTACAGTTCAACCTGTATTGAGCGACCATTTAACACCATGTAAAATATTGCATATTATTATGCTATACAGGCTAGTCTGTTGCACAGTAATGGAGGTTTTTTTTTTGTTCATTAGAAATTGTCTTTTATGGGTAACTCAATATGGATAAAATATGATACGGTCGTATTAGAAAGGTATTTTGTGTTTGATAATATGGTTCGAATTTGATAATCATTGTTAAATGTTTTTAATTAGTTTTTTTGTTTGATTACTATTTTACATTAAAAGTGAGATCTAAGTTGATTAAGTTTTAATTTTAACTATTAAGAATACGTTTTTCATGTAACCGACGATAGAAAGTCATTTGGTTTGTATTATTCGTTCTATATTGGTGGTGGATATATACTATTTCTCTTTCAAAAAGGCATGTTTATTAATTATAGTGGAATATTCGTCACTGACTAATTAAGGTACGAAGCTTCATTCCATTGAATGTTCACAGTTGTATTTTATTACATCTTGAAAGTGAATTTGCCCGTAAAAAAACAGTATAAAAATCTTAATACATGTACGGTTTCCTCAGTTATCTTTTAAGATCAAAAAAAAAAAAAAAATAATTGATTCGAGCTTCATTCAAATTTGGCTATAAATCTCGAAACAATTCCTGTTTAAAAAAATATGGATGTAAACATTTTAAACCTGGTTATCAGTGTAATAAAAACAATTGTGAACAATATAATTGCTTGTAGTACATGCTATAAAATGTCGTGACATGAACGGTTCCAGACTAAATGGTAAGGACATGCATAAAGGTATTAGTAGATATTGCCTAATCCAAACGCGTATTCATTTCTCGGTGAAGGGTGCTTGCTATTTGTGTTGTTTGTATTTTGCTAAAATTATTTAATTTAACATATCACTTGATTTTTATAATTAATCATTTACATCATAACTAAATGGTTGGATAAACTTCGTCTTCAAATTTAGGTATATTAAAAATCTTTCATTGGTTCATTCTAGTTTATTATTTTAATTCGCACCCAATGAAATGACAAAATGATTGAAATTCGCATCCAATGAAATGACAAAATGATTGAAATATTTGGGTTTTATATATTTCGGAGTCTCCTTTGTTTGAAGGTGATTACAAACGCACTGCAAATATTATCACTACAAAACACCCTTGTATGAAGTGATGACTGTTTAGAAACTGGATTCAAAGAATTTGTATAAATCATCTCCAAATTAATCATACGTATGAATAACTGGATTGCATCCATGACACGTGTAAGAGACACGCCCAAGATCAGAGACAAGTTCTTCCAACCATAACCACAACTCATACAACAATCATTAGACGAACAGAACAACGGTTGATCCAATTTACGTTGTTTATCTTAGCGACCGCCCAGGTTGTTTCTATTCTATCAATAATTCCTGTTATTCTTCTACTTTCTATTGTTCTATGCAGACATCTATAACCATCTATATTCTTTTATCTACTTTTACTTTGTTTCAATTCAAACAACCACCATTGTACCATAGTGTATCATTATAACCACGTGATTAATAATTAACACTATATTAATTAGACCAATCAACAAGCCTTTTATTATAAACTGCCAACGATCCCCACCCCTTTTGTTTCTTGTCGTTAATCAATATTAATATCGATCTTATTGATTCTTACAGGTTCAATACCACCATAGTTACTTCCCCTTGATACGCAACTCGACTACTGGAGAAAGACAGATTCAGTCACCACATTAATCTCTGATGTTGAATATAAAGACCAAACCAGTCGTCTACTGTTGTTGATAATTCTGATTGTTGAAGA
This sequence comes from Patella caerulea, assembly GCA_036850965.1. Classification (NCBI taxonomy): domain Eukaryota; kingdom Metazoa; phylum Mollusca; class Gastropoda; family Patellidae; genus Patella; species Patella caerulea. Next base: position 25,826,273 of record JAZGQO010000011.1, read on the forward strand.
TTTTGGTGGAATTTCGACGAATTCGGTTTCAATGGTTCCCTAATTGTTGCAGTCATAGTATTTCCAATTAACGAATGAATCTTTATTGGTGAAGATAAAATATTTCAAGATGCTGCGGTGGCTAAAAGACCGTAAGAAAGGGAAGAAGGGTGATGTTGTGAAGGATGAGTATGGTTTTAAAGGCAAGAATGGTGGAGATTATGGGTTTGATGATAAAGTTTATCATATCTACGAGGAGATCCCTGATCTACCAGATCTCGAACAATCTACCGGTCCCTATATGGTTGTTCCGCTTGACCTTGGTGACAAGAAGGTCAAATCTAAACGTGTTTCGTTTCAAGACGTAAAGGAAGTATCGGTAGATTCTGGAATCTGCCATAGAGAATTCAATCCATTTGATTTGGTTAAATCTACCAAATCCTCTTCTCAGACGCAGTTCCCCAGAAACACACGAACTGTGCCGGTCATGGGTATCGGACAAAAAACTTCCAAAAAGTCAGACATTACTTGTGCTCTTGTTCATCGCAATAGTTCGAACGCACCAGCGTTGCCGGCTAGAAATAGTATCAAGAAATCATCCCTTAGTGCTAAATCGGTTGAAAATGTGACTGAATCTAAACTTAAGAGCAGACAACTCCTCGAAAACATACTCAGTGATTTGTCAAAAAGTTCAGACGACATTTTCAGTGATCATGATTCATCATCAGACGCAAAGTTGAGTAGTTCGTCATCGAATTCTGTGGATGATATTTTATGTGAAAAACGTAGGAATAATACGTCTATGGATAGTAATGACACTGGCTGTGAATATGACATTGGTTCGTCTGGAGATAACAGTAGCCAGGATAGTTATGAATACTATTTACATCAAGTCGAACAAAACTTTATTTTAAAATGCCGAGTGAACGAAATAGCGAATGATAAAACAGCTGCGGGTTTACAGCGAAGAGATACTAACTGTGACGAAGACTCCGATTCGGATTCTCTTACCACTATATCGACTGTATCCCAAGCTACGGTATATCCTGGCAAAGCTCGCGGAACTCCGGAATGTGATTCGGATGAAGGAACAATGGCAGACTTGTCGGAATCTGAAAATAGTAGTGGATATTATGAATCGTGTTCGTTAGACAAAAAAGACCAGAAACCCGTTATTCGATTAACTAGTGCAATTTTACAAAACTCTTCGCAACGATCTCGATCCAATAAACACAAAACTAGTAAACCTAGAGACAAAAAATCGTCGGCACTGTCCATGAGTGAAAAGACGATGTCAAAACCAAAAACGAACATTTTAGAAGAAATTTGTGAGAAGTACGAAACAATGAGTGAAAGTAGTTCGAATGATATTTATTCGCGTAATTCCTGCAGTGAAGTTTACTCCCCTCCTCCTATGAGGTCAGAAAATCAAACTGTTCGTAAAGCGCCTAGTTGTTCGGGTCGTGTTGGTGATGTAGGCCCGAGATACCAGTCTGTTGGTAATAATAGTAATAATAGCAACAATCGACTTTTATCTGATCTCATAATGATGAATTATAACAAACAAATATTTCACCATTGATGTCATTATGATCTGTCATCACGTGACACCACTCAGTGTTGATATTTTCTTCCTTGTTTGAATGCAATTAATTTAAACTACAATATAAGTATAATTTATGTGAAACGGACTATAAAGATACTAAGGTCTTAGTGATGCCATATTTCGAGTTATTATTAAGGTAGTGCTATATTAAAAAAGCAACGATGAACTCCACTCACTTTCGGCCATTTAAATGATACAGTTTTTAAACATTAATACCTCAATGATTTCGTATTGTTTTGCATGTGTGTTGGTTACTTCACTTTCTTGCATGCTGTTGTATTTTAGATTTTGCGGCATTAATATTTTTTAATTATTTTATTGTATGTGAAGGAATAACCGCAACAAGCCTTTTCATTCATTATTTATGGTTTACATTGCATTGTTATCGAAATAACATTATAAAATCTCTGTATTAACATTCTTCACATTCACTGAATTAGTCACATCTTTAAATATATGTAAACAATGGTTTGTGTTTCTATCTACAGTTAAACTATTAATTTAATGGTGCTATTTTTATTCTAGAAAATCACCAACTTGGCTCTATGCATTAAGAGTTCTACTGGTATTTCTTTGAAATGCAAACTGTTTATGATCTTTTACAAATCATTCAATATTGATAAACCGAAGCGCCATTTTGAAGATCACGTGATATGTACTTAACGTGTCTCTCAGCCACAAGAAAGTTAAAGTTGCAATATTTATAAACTGAATGTAATTTATGTAAATAATATTTACTCCAATCATCTTCTCGTTCTTTACTCATTAAAACCTTTTTAAATAAAAGCTAGACTTTTGTTATACTTTCTCATGATTAGCGATCTTGGACCATTTTTTAGGCCAGGATTTTGAAATTCAGGTTCAAAAAATCCCTCCAGTAGAAGTTGTCTTTTGCGATACGTAGAACCACTGTGTTAGTTTGAGGATTGGGTGGCCCAATAATTCATTGCGCATGCGTTCGATCATAATGTCTGTCATATGGTGTTGTGGCATGGCTTCGATTCTTCAGTTGTACGTAACAAGGAGTAGGTTCGCTTGTCCAGTATTGTGGGTTTTCACCAGGTCCTCAGTTTTCTTCCCAATACTAAAGGCCACTACGCAAAAGCAAGTTGTTGATATAACATTGAACCCTGTTATTCTTGAAATGAGGGGGTTGGGATGGCCTAGTGGTCTGGAGTGCCACGCTTCGACCTCTAGTTGACCGGTCACCTCTGGCTTGCGGCTGTGGTTTCGATCCCTGGTGTGAGCGTATGTAGCATGGAGATAGGGGCGCCTTCTCAACCTCGTGGGTTTCCTCCGGGCACTCCGGTTTCCCCCCACTGTTAAAGACCCCTTCGCGCAAGCGAATTATTGTAATAAAATTAAACCATGTGTTAGTCCCGAAATGACCTAGTTGTGTCGAGAGGACGTGAAACCCCATTTCTCGCTCTCTTGAAATGACCAAATTTGTGCCAAGTGGACGTTAAACCCATTTCTATCTCCCTATCTAGCACTAGGGATCCCTATCTATGAAATGGTATGCATGTACATGTATACTATATGTGCTTTTCGACGGGGGTCGAGGTCGAGACGGATTTACCTACATAATACTTGTAGGCACTGTGCCAAACATGTCAGCTTGTTCCCAAATTTATCCCACCAATTGAAGATCACTTACATGTATGCTTATTATACAGTGACACCAATCTCCGGACTCTATACTCATTGTAAAGGGGTCCTTGGAGTTTTGATTATGCTACATGTATATAAAGAAATACCCGGTATACACTTGAAACAAGGTCACGTTTTCGCACTGCGCAAGAAAGACCTATCGGTGGGCCTCGAGATACACATAGTCTCTAGGCCAGTGACATACAATTTCTACAGGTAAATCCGACCCTGGGCTAGTTCGCTTGGTACAAGACCGCCCTAGGCGTCACAATCTATAGCTACAACAGTAAGGCCTACTCTTATATCGAATTCCAACTGTCAAGTCATCTTATACGTGCACGCCAATATGTAAATGGGACCTTGGTCTTTATCTTCCCCACCGAACGACTAGACAGCCCCCGCCCGTCCTGCATCAAGGGGGAACCACACCGGAAAATCCGGATGAACTTTCTCGGCATAGAACAGTGCATTAAACATCTGGAATTCCTAACTCTTTGTCAACAATGGGTTCTGCATAGTCTTCGTTGCAGATTACGTGTCAAATGAAACGGGGTTTAACGCCCCACTGTTCAGCTCCGACTGGGCTAATGAAGGCGGGGATTGGGTATCAACGCGGTCATTACGGATATACATAAAAGCGATATGAATGGTCTGTCGCTGTTAAGTGGTTTCAATGGTATGAAAGGTTTTCGTCAAGAAAGCAAAGACCCTTTCGGTTTCAATTTTATAAAACAATCGATGCTACGATAATTCAACTATTGGAGAGACTTAGTACACCTTCCATGCCATGAAACATTACGATATAAAAAGTTCAAAAATTAGAGCTTTATGTAAAACATCGGATAAACTTGTTGTGTAACTAAAACCAGCAGCATCCCTTCTTTAACGACATATTACACCCAATGAACTCTTGTTACATTGACGTGAGGATGAAGAATTAAACCTGAAAAGATTTCATAATACATTATTGACTATCATTGATTTAATAGAAAAAACTAATACAGCGATGTTCTAAGGTATAAATAATTGAAAAGATACTATGACATAATCAGTGATACGATTTGTGCACTAGTAAAGCCTCACTTTTCTGTTTCTTTAGCGCCATAGTGACCCTTTCAACTTCTATGCCTGCCAAATTACTTGACTTAATGAGGCTAAATCAATATTTAGAATATGCTCAAACAAATGATAGAAAAATTCATTTTATTCTTACCCCGTATGCCATCAATTGCAAATAATTCACAGTGTCTGTAGCAAATTCATTTTAAAAAAAATATAGCAAAGATGTCGGTAAATATTAGAATAGTGCGAACTGGCATTAGGAGACGTTAAACGCGATGAGATTAACACCTCATTGGATCTCAATCACACCTCAAATTAAACTATCATCTGTCCAAATACCTGCCATTCATCTCCATCCTCATCAATCACAGGTAATAGTATAGGTGTATTGTCGGTAAAATCAAAGATAAAGGTGTGTTATGCAGGTGAGAAGAGACCCCCCATCACTGATGTTATGTTATAAGGTTACAGGTGAATATTGACAGATGTATAATAACATCACCCAGTATTTGATTATACAACATAGCTACACCTACACGAAAGCTACAGTTGCCAACATTGGCGTATTTATGCGAGGGCCTATGGAGCATTCACCACTCCATATTTCTAGACAGATAACTCTAATAACTGACTTATTACTTTAATTAAGAAATTAAAACATTTTGCACCATGCCCATTTGGGATACGAAATCAGCGTGTGAAACGTGATAAGTGTATTCGCTTGTTAGGGTCAGTGTTACGTCACTGTTATGGAGAATACACGGAACCGAACTGGAGGAAGTTGGAGTTTGTGGCTTGGGGGGGGGGGGCGTCTCGTATACACATCATCATTATGACGCAATCATCTTATATGACTGGATATCAGCCGATAGGGATGTAGTGAATACAGCACACCCTACCATTAAAATCCAAATATCTCGATGCCCATCTGCAGGACAGTAAGGAAAACGTTGCCAACAAAAATAGTTATTTTATTACTGTCCGATACTTTGAAGCTATGTAGATTATGGGGGTCGCGGGTGGTACTGGGAAGAACGTTTCCTGACATCGTCAATAGTACATACCTGTACAAATAAGTTACGTTGCACACTCCGCGACGTTAATTCAATAGAACCCAACCATCTTATTGCCAGGTTCTATGCAGTAGTGTTTTTATAGAGGAGGGTTGGTTCGCCTACTTTATTTATAGAAAAAAGAAAGATCGAGTGCAAAATAATATTAGACACCAAGTTCAATATTACGTTACATGGTTGCCACTGGATTTATTAGTTTTCTACTTTTTATAAAATGAACATGTTTGGTCTGATGAGATCAAGTTCATAAACGGAATCTAACTGCGATTTAATTCTAATCACCACATTATTGCATGAATTTTAATCGGATCTACATGACCAAAAAGATTTTCCAGTCATGGGCGGTTCCAACTTTAGATTATGAGGTTTGTCATTTGGACACGGGATGTGGTTTCGACCCAAACATTGTACGTGCCAAAAAGCAGGGTCGCCTACCTACCCGTCTCGATATTTCTCTGGATCCCCTGTCCACACCACTGATAAAAACATAAAAGATATGTATTGCACTACAAATTAATGGTACCATGTATTAAAGAGAGTTCCGTGATTACATGGTCTCCCCCCCCCTCCAGCTAATCCGATGATCCGGAGAGTTGACCATGTTTAAATAATAATATAACATAAGCTTACTCTTCCGGACACCTGTTACCACTGTTTGTTGTGTATTTCGTACACGATGAACAGTCCATTTGCTGATTACACTACTTTGCCTAACTATTTTGCCTATTACGTTCTTTAGGACTTCGATTTTTGCCTAATGGTTTGGATTGTTCGTACTTGGTTTTATTTTATTGAAGTAAAAAAATGAACTGCAATATGCAGATTTAGCCCTAGCATAATGTATCTTTAAAAAACAGTTATCGTTTTCCATAGGACTGTTGTACTCTTTTTAATGCACTTTAAAAAAAATTGATCAAGAATACGATCGTGCCAATACATGCGCAATTACAGATAATCCACTGACTGGTGGAAGAGCTATGTAAAGTGAACGATTGCCAAAACAATCAAAAATACCTCGTCTCTACCTGACGGCTGCATGTGTGACTTCAGCATCACCAGAACGTTCATTCGCGGAATATGGATTTATCTACGAGCAAAGGCGCATGCTCGTTCTGAAGGTTACAGCCAGTGCAATTGTTTTCCGACATGAAAATTGTGTTTCCTACTAAATTTTAAGAGCCCAGAATAAAAATAATGATCAAGAATAAGCTCTGTTTACTCCCTGAAATGACTATCGTTAACTTTAACGAGTTAACCAGTAAAATTATAGCCTGACTGTGTCAAGTGTTCAAAACCATGTGGTCGTGCGTATTTCAGAATAAACTTGGAAAAGATGAAGGGGACGGCAACACTGCCGTGGTGGTGGATTAAAGTTTAGACATCTGCGTGGATACTGGATCAAAAAATGATGCCGGCGGGGCGGAGAGTAAAGTAAATTAAATTTAAAAATCCCCGACAAACAAGATCACAAACAGACTTGGTAGTAGTGAAGATTCTTTAATCAGACAACGTTCCGGGTATAGATAAGGGTATCTATAGTCGAAATGTTGTCTGATTAAAGAATCATCACTTCTACAAAGTCTGTTTGTGTTTTTGTTTGGCGGGGATTTTTTAATTTTATTTTCTTTTAGAATGTAATAGAGTAATAACGGGAACTGTCCGTCTTTATTAGAGCGCTGGTGATGAAAAGTAAGACGTTAAACCCCATTTCGGTTGATTTTATGTACAGTTTGTAGTAAGAAGAGTGATGGAACACCAAACGACGGTGGATGAGACGTAGTAGTATCACATCTCTAAACAGCAATAAACGGCCCTGCTACTAAAAACTATGAGTGTCTCTTGAAAGTCAAGTGGTCAGAAAGATGTAACAAGCCGTCAGGTGTAACAATTACAATAACTTGTTGGAATTATCACCATTTTCTCACGTTTATCCATCAACTCTTTCATCCACCCAGCCATACCTGTCTTTATTATAAGTTATTGTTACCAACTGACGGTCTGCTTTCATCTTGCGCGTGCATGCAAATGAGCATGAGCGTTGTGAAAGTGAGCATGCCGGGTAATTAACGGGTAATTTGAGGTATTTTATTGGTCAATAAATCACCGAGTTTAAACATTAAACCCCAGCCCGGACCTGACCATACATTAAACCATTCAGACTAATTCGATCGTCATTTCGTCTGTTTGAATAACACCACCAGAAATAAATTTACTCACTGACATCAATTATATCGTTCTCCCATAACCTTTTACTGACCTCTCTTATCATAGGCTATTTTTAAATGTTAAAAGAATTCAGGTAGGCTAGTATAGCCTGTTGCTCAATCCGTTTTGTGTGAAAAAAAATATTGTGTATAAAATAACACTATAAGTACGTTTGTATCGTCTGAATGGTGCACACAGATAGAACATTAAACCCCATTCCATCTCATTACGTTGGCATCACATCAACGGGTGTCTCCAGCAGCTTTATTGCTACAAGTGATGTCTGACCACCACCAATTATGTTTAATATACCTTGTAAATATGCAATCTGATTAAAATATAGAACCTATTACGTTTCGTTTTTTATAGTTCAAAATTTCGTTTTACTAGTCTTTACTACACTAGGATCTGTAAGAATTGTTATCTAACAGGCGTTCTGGTTGAGTGAGGAATTAGCCAATGAAACGGTCTGTTACGAAGAGTTCTTGGTGCCTGCTAATGCAATCCTTATTTACTTGACTGGTGTAGAAAAATAGGACGTTTAACCCAATTTCATTTAATTTCATTTTTTTTCTGAGATAACCCGGATGTTCCCGTCCGCACGGAAACAGAATATCCACAGAATAGTATATACAATATAAATTTAAATAAGTAAACAGTATAGATAAATAATAGGTAATAATAAATATGGTAATATAAAATATATTATTTTTAAATAAAAGTGAGAAAACAGTCAACATACAAATTGTATTGTCAATCAAACCAAAATATGAGACTCTTAAACGTATACTTGACGAATTAAATGTACGATTACACATGACAATTTTATGATATTATGCGCATGTATACAGATGGATATATTTTAAATACTGCAGCACGTGGCTTAGTGAGTATGATGCTGGCTCACTGTCCACGTATTGGCCTATAAAGATTCTTGGGGTTCCCCAGCGTGGTTAGCCTGTGTACACATTTTCATGCGCGAAAATAGCCATTGGCAGTATAGGAATTTCTCAAAGAGTAGGCCGAAACTCCGAGTACCGGACACATTTATCTTTATCAACCATTTTATTGCAGGTAAGTACGATGTTAAACTCTACTTCCTTTTCATGCTAATGGAAATTTCACATAGCTATACACGGAATCTTTAACATAACGATATGAGAATCGGTCGTGGCGAAAGGACGATTTTGCGAAAATCAATGTCTTGGCAACGTGAAAGCTAAAGATTAAACTGTGTTTATGTTTCTTCGACCCGAACGTAAAGAATTCAATAATTCTTGTTTATTTGTTTCAATTGTTGGGTGTCAGTCAACATCGGATTATGTCAAATATTCACCTCCAATCGTTAAGCCTAATCCTGTAATCCCTGTTTGGCTGAATGATGAGAAGTTGAAAGTCATATGAGAACGTAATGGGTCATTTGTAACATTACTGAGCGTAATCTTAGGATAATCCGAGGGATTATAAAGTATAGACGCTTGCGTCTGTTGTCTTGAATAATTTAAACAAACATCACACAAAACTAACGCACGTGACTACTGTGCTGGTATGAAGATTCGAAATACATAATATTAGGATTTACGGTTCGTTCACCCTAACTAACCGGGTAATCGATGACGTGCATATTCACCCTAACTAACCGGGTAATCGATGACGTGCATATTCTAGGCATGCAATGTGCCGCGAGGAAGACTTTGCCGTACAGCGGGGTTTCCGTCCATCCATCATCAGATCATGCGTGTTAAGGGTTTTTACGTGTACACAGGATCCATCTTTTCCGTCCACCTGAAAGGCTGGACATTGTTCCTTACCAGCCCAACAATCCTGCACCACTGACAATGCGATACACCGCTGGGTAATACTGGGGAACACCTCGACAAACACCGAGATCAAACCCTAGAATCCCTGGTTACCGGGGTTACTCAATAAGTCACCGAGGTTGAATTGCGTAACACCGTTGTAGTTATTACAGAAATCAGTTTCGTACATATAGGGTTTATTTACAACGGGAACAGAATTAAACCGGTACAAAGATAGGCCTAGATCAACATTACAGAAACCAGTACTATTACTCTGGAACAATTACTACGACAGGAACACATCTAACCATGCTCTTTCTCTCTCCCTCTGTTTGTATGTAAACTACTGTATATAAAGCCTCCAACACTCGGGGAAGATGGACAGGAAGGAATCATCAAATAAGGTTTAATAATATGTACATTAATTGAAACAAATCATATACAACATTTCAAATTAATTTTATGTAATTACGTTTATTCAAAGCGCTGAATCGAACCTATCATCGCTAATATTTGTGATATAGAAATTGACACAAATAACGTTAAGCTGACTCAATGACCGATTTGAAGATACAGTGAGAACATGCCATCAATTCGGCCACACAACCCCCGTGACACATTATGGGTCAAAAACGTAAATAATACTGTAATATTAATGTTCACATATAAACTGATTCACATTCAATCGTTTCTGTTTTTACTGTTTCAAATCCGTTTTGTTCGGCGAAATACACCAGAGCAACCAATCAAATGGCAATCTCTGGCGTCTGGTTATTCCAATTACGCCGACAGTAGTTATTGTGCATGTTCTCCAGATAAGAATATGCTGTTTCCGTTTGACATCACTTGTGGAACATGTCTAGCGTCGTTTTTCGAGTCAGTTGTTACAAATGGTTCTGAAACGCATTATGGTACGCGATTCGTGTACCAATGGTAATATGTTTATTTTGGAAATCAGATATCCCGGCAAGACAACAGCATCAATGTTGATTTAAATGGACAAATGATTCGTGTTTTCAATGTCGAAACCGTTGGATGATATTGAGTTACTATTTTAAAAATAGAGAAAATTTGATAAATGCAATGAAATAAAGTTTAATTTCCGAACTTTCCATAGAAATTATTAATATCTTTATACAAACAATTGTATGGAATATACATAGGATTAAAATTGCAAAAATTTGAATTGAATGACTCTCCAGTTAAATGCAATAGTGTCACTATAGCATAAAGTACATTTCAATATTTTATTTAATTTGTAATGTACTTGCTACAGTGATTGTAGGTGTCATAATGTTATCATTAACGCTCGTGATCACACTACTGTTAATAGCTGATCGATATGTGGGTCAGATGGTGTGTGTGGGAGGGGGTGGGGTGTAATTGAGTGCGTGAATTTTAAAAGAATTACAGACCGAAATGTGGATTACATACAGTGTGTGAATTTTACAGAATCAGGCTGTAGAAGCCTTTCTACCATCCTGCCCTTCGTGAAAAAAATATAAGACTAAAGATGATAGCGAAACAAATAAAAGAGATGGATGAATAGGATTATACAAGTATACAATAATCAGAATACAAAAGATGACAACACCAGTATAATAATACATAGTAAAAATATGCTTAATAGCAAAAGGCATAAAAAATAAGAAACAAGAAAACATTACCTACAAATTAATTCATATATGGACATAGAGTGAATCAGTATTATTCATTGCCAGTAAGATATTTAAAAAGTTGTTTCTTGAAAGAATTTAAGTTGGTGGTCAGTTTTAAATAAGATGGTAAAGAATTCCATAGATTTGAGCCTTTATAACGTATGCTGTTTTTTTTACAATATTGAGATTTGGTCGCAGAGTGATTAATTTGTTATTAATGTTGGTGTAGGGGGTTTCATAGTAAGACAAAGTATTGATAGATAAACAAGACACTGCATAGATAAAATTTTGAAAATAAAGTTACATAAATAGTAGGCATGCCGATTTCTATTGTTAAAAGTTTTAAGGTATTTATTGTTGGGTACAGTTCGGCGGTATGATCAACATTAAGCAGATTGGCGAACAGTAGTCAAAATGTGTCTGAATATGAGCATTATAAAAAAGGGTGCGGTAGGATATAGGGAGGTGTTGTTTAATCTTACGAAGAAGGAAAGGTTTCTGATTTATTTTTTAGAGATATATTGAATATGGTCTTTCCAAGTTAAATTATGATTCAAAACGACGCCTAAAAGTTTAAAGGATGAGACACAACTTCAGTTGATTCGTTGCCAAGTTTTATATACTATTCAAAAAAAGTAGGGGATATTTGATTTTTAAGTGTTATCAAAGTCACTTAATGAAACTGACGAAGAAACAAATGACAAAATGAAATGAAGTTCACATTCATCGATTTATTCCAAATGATCGTTAGACTAAGTAAGGCACAGACTGACCATTATAAGGGTAAAATGATACCCAGGGTCAAACAGCAAAGTTACCACAGCATCACAACAAAGTCAGTAACGGGTAAATCCTCCTCTGTTTGCCAAACAAGCATTGATCCGACGTGGCATACTCCTAATGAGACGTCTAAGGTCATTTTGGTCCAGATTGTCCCATTCCTGTTGCAACGCAGCAGCAAGTTCTTGGACATTGGCAGGACGTTGTTGACGTTGACGTAACCTCTGTCCAAGCATGTCCCAGACATGCTCGATTGGGGAGAGGTCGGGACTCAGGATGATCCCAAGCATCACCTGCATTCCATGCGGTAGCTATTGGTGCGTTTGGGCGTCACATGTAACTGGAAATGTTTTTTCTGTTAGGTTCTATAGTGACTTTTTTCGTAGTCATTTGCATATTTTAGTATTATGCCCCCAAAATCAAATATCCCCTACTTTTTTTGAATAGTATATCAAGAGTAGAGGGGGGAAATTTCTTTTTGGTGGGTTAGCATCTTACAGAATCACAGATCAAGTAATTAATACATTAGGGCTTAGCATCTTACAGAATCACAGTTCAAGTAATTAATACACGAGGACTTAGCATCTTACAGAATCACAGATCAAGTAATTAATACATTAGGGCTTAGCATCTTACAGAATCACAGATCAAGTAATTAATACACGAGGACTTAGCATCTTACAGAATCACAGATCAAGTAATTAATATACGAGGGCTAAGCATGTGACAGAATCACTCATCAAGTAATTAATACACGATCTTACCGAATCACAGACCCAGTCATAAATTAATACACGAAGGCTTAGCATCTTACCGAATTCCAGATCATGTAATATATTAATAAATAAATTAGGACTTAGTGTCTTAAAGAATTACAGACTGATTAATATATTATTAAATGATATAGGGTTTAGCGTCTAACAGAACCACAGAACAATTTGTTATACATATATAGCATGTAATATATTACTGCATGCTGACACATTGGTTCCAAGAACATTCCATTGAGTAGTATAAGCTAGAACATAACTAGGATGTCTCCTTGGGGAATAAATGTCTATGAAGTGGAATAGCAACATAATTTTAGACAGTATTCTTTATGTCGCCTTCTCATTCATCTGTAACAATAGACGCAAAGTAACAAGGAATTTATTTTTGACGATTTCAGAAACTACCTACTAAACTTCCTAACCCTATTCTAAATCCTGTTTTATTGGGCTTAATTCTACACAATAAATGTCTTCAAACCCCAGGTAGCGTTGTATCAGTTTATCAGAAACCAACAGGTTACATTATTAAATATCAAAGAAAAATATCATTGAGTGATTGACCTGTAGAGGTCATGGGATAAAATTAAATCCCAACCTGTTTTATCAGGGATATAGATCAATACGAGATATATTGACAACCATATTGGTTTACATGCAATAGCTAGTTTACTTATAGGAATGTGACGAGTCACAGAGCAGAGCTGCGGGGATGGAAGTTGGATACGAATTACATCGACAATTGTTATGCTAGGTTAGCACTATCACGATTTATGCTACGATTGAAGTCGTGGAGTAATCGAGGTGATCCTATTAGGTCTTATCATATATTGATGTCGGTCGTGGCAATCGTGTTGATCGTATCGAAACGTATCGCACGACAGTGGGAATCTAGCATGAACTATTCGGGAAGACAGAAGTTGTATGGAGTTTAAAGAATAGGAACGAACCACCACACTGCCTTATGTACTTACATAATACTCGGTAGAAATGACATTAACAGGTGAAGTGTGGTTTAATGTACCATCAGGGATAGGAAAACGCCATATACCTTGTTTGTGAGAAAACAGGCCATTCGATGTAAGGGAAGTCATACAAATTCTAACCCTTTCTTTTAATTTATTACATTCATGGCATGAAGGCCTATTACAGGAGTTGCCTATATGTAGTATGATTGGTAGAATGTTTGCGCTTTACAGGAGTTGCGTATATGTAGTATGATTGGTAGAATGTTTGCTCTTTAAATTAATAATCAGGGGCGTACATAACGATTTCGTTTGGGGGGGGGGTGTTTAGCCAAAATGCGACCGACTGATGCACATACCCCTGCCCCACACACCAGTGGTACTACAAACTGGGCAGTTCACTATAATTATGAATATGATAGTGTCGAAACAGTATAAGACAACTGAGGAGTAGAAGAATGATTTTAAAATGGAATCGAGCGCCGCTGGCGCGAAAAAATTTCAGATATGTAACCGAGTAGAAGAATGATGTTATAATGTCACTGCAGTCGGTCTCAAACACAATGCCAGAATAGATCCCAGATACTATATATTTGCGTGAATCCGTGAGCCTAAATTGCATACTTCACTCTTATTCTGTTGTAAGTATGTTTTTCTAACAACAAAATTTCACCAAGGGAGAAAAATAGTCGGTCTCAATAACAATGCCAGAATAGATCCCAAATGCTATGTATTTGCGTGAATCCGTGTGCGTAAATTGAATACGTCATTCAAAACTAGAGTACAGAATAACCATGTCTGCTTGTTGTAAGACTAACATTATACTCACAACAGAATGAGAGTGAAACACAACATCTTTTCAAAAATGATAAGTTAACAAGGTTATAATTCAGTTTTTCAGTCCTAGATTAATTTTTTATTGTTCGATTTGTATAAAACAAAGTTCATATTATGCTTCGTTGTCTCAATTGTCATTTTTTTATTACCGAAAGTGTTATCTGTCGGCACCAGAAGTGGCATAATTTTACCAAAAACTATAATTTTGACAGTTATTTTCCTTCATCGAAAACAAATATTATTTTTTTGAAAAATTATATGACTCAAAGAGTGTGCCCTTTCAAGGCGCAAAAAATGTCGGAAGCAGTTTTTTTAATTTCGATTTCATTTTCGAGCAAATTCGATTAAGAGGCTAAAAATGGTGTAAAATTGACCTATTTACAACCTATTCAGGCTTTTCAAATTTTAAAATATTTCTTTGTAACTTTTATAAACTTGTAGCTATCATCCATACGAAGAGAATATGCGTGAAAATTAGTTTGTAATATAAGCAGTTGCCGAGAAATAGACAATTTTGCATGAGTCACTTTTCACGTAATTTTGGCTGTAAAAGAATCAATTATTATTCGATTTTCAATTTTCTTTCGCCATTGGATGCCTAATGCCATAGTGGACTATTTCAAACCATTTTACCTCTTACGCTGCCACCAGAAATGACGCCATTTGCTCAAAACTTAAATTTTAGCCTTTAAAAACAATACTTTATTCAAATGAGTCGTACTTGTTATTTTTTTTTTTCAAATTATGATATTTGATTCTATTGATCAAATAGATTGAACCCATACGATCATACAGATACCAGATAAAATGGTTTCTTACTTGTACGGTTGCAGAGAAATGGGCGATTTTCCTTAAGTCACTTTTCAAGGTTTTTGGTCTATAAAAGTGTCAGTTATTATTCGATTTTCATAAAATTTTCACCATATGATATCTTATGTCATTGATGATTTCATAGAACTAATTTAACATTTTCAGTATCACCGGAAGTAATGTCATTTTGGCAAAAACTGTATTTTTAGCCTTCAAAACAGATACTTTTTTCAAATGAGTCTGATTTGTAATATATTTCAAATTATGATATTTGATTCCAATCAACAAATGGATTGAACCCATGCGATCATATAGATACCAAAAAATAGTTTTTATCATGTACGGTTGCCGAGAAATAGACGATTTTCTACAAGTCACTTTTCAAGGTTTTTGGTCTTATTCGATCTACATACAATTTTCGCCATATGATGCCTTATGCCATTTCTGATTTCATAAAACTAATTGAACATTTTCATTATCACCGGAAGTAATGAAATTTTTCCAGGATCACTTACAAGTAAGAGAGAATGTATGTGAAAATAGTTTGTAATATAAGCAGTTACCAAGAAATGGGCAGTTCTGCATAAGTCACTGTTTTCTTTATTTTGCGTGTAATAAAGTCAATTATTATTGGATTTTTATAAAAGTGACATCATTTGATTCAAAAAGCATGTAGCGTCATATCAAGTTGATAACAATTTAAAATTGACACCGGAAGTGACGTCATTTTGTCAAAAACTGCATTTTAAACTTTTTGAATCAATGTTTTATTCAACCAAGAATTACTTAATATGTATTAATAATTTTAACTTTTGGTTTAAATTCACGTATAAACACAATTCATATGGCCATATATATATCATAAAATTGTTTCTAACTTGTTCGGTTGCCGAGAAATAGACAGTTTTCTACAGGTCACTTTTGAAGGTGTCAATTATTATTCGATTTTCATAAACGTTATACCTAATGCCATTTGGGATTTCATACAAGTAATGTAAGATTTTCATTATCACCGGAAGTAACGTCATTTTGGCAAAAACTGTATTTTTAGCCTTCAAAACAGATATTTTATTCAAATGAGTCTGTTTCGAAATCTTTTTCAAATTATGTTATTTGATGCCAATCAACAAATAGAGTGGAGCCATACGATCATACAGATACCACAAAATGGTTTCTAACTTGTACGGTTGCCGAGAAATAGCCGATTTTCTACAAGTCACTTTTCAAGTTTTTTGGTCTTTAAAAGTGGCAATTATTATTCGATTTACATAAAATTTTCACTATTTGATATCGTATGCCATTTCTGATTTCATAAGACTAATTGAACATTTGCATTAACACCGGGAGTAATTTAATTTTGTCAAGATCATTTACAAGTAACAAACGTATAAAATAAATTGATATTGCTGGATTTGGTTGATTCTGCGTCCATTTTATTTGTGTGCAATGTTAATTTGGAAACCTGTTTAGTGGTTTCGTTGGTACCAGAAGCGACATATGTTCAAGGGTAACTTGGCACCGGAAGTGACATGTTTAAGGGTAACGTGGCACCAGTGAAACCCGTCATTCCTGCATGCAGGTCTAGTTTTATACTAAGACTGCTCCTATTTTGCGACCGACTGCACTGATTTTGCAGCCGACTATTTTTATACTAACAAGTTTTGCGTGAGTAGCGTGACGTATACAGTGAGTACTTATTTGATACCAACTACCTCTACTTTGCGACCGACTGCAATGATTTTGCAATCGACTATTTTTTGGCGTGAGTAGCGTGACGTATACAGTGAGTACTTATTTTGATACCGACTACCCTTACTTTGTAACCGACTGCTCCTAATTTGCGACCGACTGCACTGATTTTGCGACAGACTATTTTTTTATACTAAACTTTTGCGTGAGTAGCGTGACGTATACATATTTTGATACCGACTACCTCTACTTTGCGACCGACTGCACTGATTTTGCGACCGACTATTTTTTTGGCTGGGGAGGTGTACCCCCCCCCCCCCACATTTACGCCCCTGTTAATAATAGCATTATTTTGTAGAGAAGTCATATCTCATGCGCTTATATTAAATGAGTGATGGGTTGACGCATAAAAAGATTTATGATTTGGTAATATCACCAGATCACTTATGATAGGAAATTTACTATTGCCTCAGTTGGCTTACTAACCAGTAATTATAATTAACTGCGTCATATTTGACCAATTACATATTTGAAAGCACGAAACCCAAGGGTAGAAAATCACCAGAGCCATGAGCGACCAACAACCCAAGATTCTTAGAGAGCATGATCATGTATATTCGAGAGAGACAGCAGGGGTTCAGTCTGGATTGAGAAGACCCCTGTGATTTTAGAAGAATCATATGATGTAGTAAGAGAAATACATGTTGGTTTTAAGTATTGTAATGTAACTTAAGCTTGTAACTTATTTATCCAGTGCTTGATATAAAATGTAGAAAATAACTGTTGCAGTATTATTCCTGGTAGATACACGTATTAACGATTGAGCCAGAAGAATATACACAACGTGAAAATGGGTCCTAGCCAATTACAAACATAACCAAAGAAAAACTAAACGACCATAGGGCTATAAAAATATGTAGCATAAGAGAGAATGCGTCACGCTTTGGATGTGGAAAGTTTTTGGCATATTGGCTTTCCACATCTAACCAGCGACGCATAGGCCCTATTACTGCACCAACTGTATGCACACCATACATTACTAATCACTTTAATATACCGTAATACAACAAATTATATTATAATTATTTATCAAATGGAAAATGGTGTTAGCATACGCATTACTGAGCAAAGAATTGTATCATAAATTCCGCTCCATATGTTTCAACATATTTCTATTTGCCAAACGAAAGGCTTAATCGGTTTAATTCAAATCTTTCGCATATCTTACCGCTTATTTAGTAAAAGACATGTACATGTAGGTCAACTGAATGATGACTGTTTCCAGTTATTGGTGGGTTTTTTTCTGTTTTATAGAAATATTTATAATATAAATTCAATAGATTAATAACCACGATAGAACTATTTCTATACTTTTAATTAAATATAAGATATTTTTATTATTTACTTGTCGAGTTACGGGGCGAATGGGGTCAGCGAAGGTGACATTTTAGTGTCAACTCTTCTGTTGTGAAGGGTTAAAAGAGTCATAGTGGCGAGACGTAGAAAGCGCCCCCTGCTGTTAAAACATCAACTGACAATAGACGGCGCTGCGAGCGGTGTTTATTAAAACGCAGCATGGAGAAAATTAAAGGGAAATTGCCCCTTTTTAAAGTCAGCGTGGCGTGAAACAAGACGTGAGACGTTGTTTAGGATTCGGTGATAAGAAGGTTTGAATAATATTAAGATGTAGGGATACGATTATCAATATGTGAAAATATAAATAATTCTGACAGGGTCATGGGGGGGTAAATATTTGTTAGCAGGTTTAGATGGTATCATGGAGTGCATTTTCTTGTGGCACGTTTGTTAAACACTATAAGCGTACATTCTGCACGTGGTTTTTATAGTTCTTGATGACAATGGCACCAAATCATGTGTCTGTCGTAAATGACATATTATAGCATATGACAATAGCCCCTCAGAGTAATCAATAAAAAAAACCTTATATCGTGTACAAGGCAGGATATTCCTGTTATGAGAAAACTTGATACAATTTAATTAAACTTAGATTGCCAAACAGACAATCTAATTAGTTAACAAGTTCACGTGATCCGGAAGCTGAATTCAAAAGAAAATGCGTCAGATAACGTAATTACATCATGTTGCACCTGGCAATTATTTGCATTCATTTGTTGAGGGAGTTGGCACACATGATAAAGCTGAAATAGTATCTGCTTACTCTTCTAAAACACTTGATGTCTCTTCTTATTTTTGTTTCGGGTTCGTAATGCGTAGATATACACTTTTGGTCATCAGTTTAACATCTGATGAAAGAATTCAAATGAAACGGAGTTTAACATCATAATTTTTTTAATCAAACAGTGCATATTATAAGCTGATGAGGATGAGCAAGCAGACAGCGGGCTATGAGGAACAGTTTTGTCGTGTTTCCATTTCGTTCCATCAGAACAACTAGACCGCCCAGTAGACAGGTCTCCATTTCCACAGATAATGAGAAAGTAGATTGGGGTCAAAACCGTGACATCATAGTCATCCCCACCATGGCTCTGGCATCGTCTGCGGAACAGATAAGGGGTAAAAAACATTAACGATTGAGAATTACCACTTCATTCTTTATTAAGTGTCCTACAATGGTGGAATATTAACAATGGATATTGGAGGTGATTATTTATCAGGTGTCTTCTATATTGACGATATCAATAGAGATATATTAGTAAGCCAATTGTTGATATCGATCTCTATAGTTATTACTCTTGTTCAAGTATTTAAAAAGGTCTTCACAGAAACAGATAAATGGCACCAGCAAACACTTGATGTACAGATATATTTACAATACACATACCCTATATTTACTACATAGTGTTGTTTAATATACTCCGGTGTTTATTTCATATCAAACTGAAATAGAAGTATGTTTACTGTAAAAACAGATAATTCTTTGTTTCAATTATACTTTACAAAAGAAAGATCAACCCGTGTTTGAATACAACCTTCAACTGTCAGTGGTAATTTTACTCGCACGTTTATTTTAACACAGTGGGACCCAAGCCTGTCATCCATACCGGAATACCAGAAACTTTGTTACATGCGTTACCCAGGACCATTCGGGTTCCAGCTTTCACAATTTTTGAAGGTTCAATTTGACCGGTACCGGAATTTGGAGCCTGTCACTCAATCCGCATACGCATACAAAGAGTCATATCGGTCGTACTTGAAATGGCGGCTGAACCTTTGGCTTTTTCAAAATGAAATGAAATGGGGTTTAACGTGCTACTGTTCATCACCGTCTGGGCTAAATAAGGCTTAGGCCCCAGTTCCTGTTCCAAAACCCAACAGAAATATGAAGTTGTGACGAAAACAGAAAAACGACCAAGGAAATCATTTGGTCACAACACGGATGATGGTTTGTTAAAATGACCTGACTACATATGTCTATATATTTGTAACACATTTGGGAAGAAGGGTATGGAGAAATCCTAACCATGCTACTGGGATGGTTAACCAAAATTGATCTTCCTGCATTTTGTTTATTTATAAACAAGCCTGTGATAAAACATTAAATTTTATTCTGTAAGCTTGTACCTAAATTTGTATTTTAAACATTCAGGCGACCAGGATTTATTTCATAACAATAATGACATTGTTTTTCTTGGGAATATAAAGTTACAAAGTAAGATGGTTAATGGAATTTAAAGATTATTAGCAAATAAAGTACCCATCACTCTTAATTTCCCTATTAAATGCTGCAGACATTTTCTCTTTCAATTATTTCAGAAATTGGCTCATTCAGTGAAAACAAGTCACTTTATGGCTGAGGTGTGGTGGAGCGAGACAAACCGGAAATAAACACCACGAGTCCCTTGTTACCTCCCTGGAAGTAGAATAAAGACGAGAAGATACCCGAATCACCTACTTCCCGTGTGTAGATCAAGTTACCAAGGTAACCAAACAATGTCTAACTATATGTCTATTTACTACCCTGTTATCGTTACAGAAATACCTGTGCATTCTACCGAGAAATGTGCATTTTATGTTTTTCTTTTGTCCAGAATTTTCATATAAAAAAATCACCATATATTGTTTTTATGGACTTATCTGTTTTCAACATCTTTTTCACAACGCTACGGGTATTAATAGAAAATGTAAACAGAAATGTGTTAAGTATGCGACGTCATAAAATAAGAAGTTACGTGAAGTGTTCCAGTCATAAAGAGTGAACGTACCCAGTTGTATGGTATAGCAGAACGTTTAGGCACCCAACCCGGACCCAATTAATCTTGCAAAGCCAAAATGCAATTTTAGGGTAGATCAACAGTACTTTATTTAAACGCAACCGTGGTGGGTGGGGATGACCGAATGGTTACCACGTGCGTGTTGTATAATAAAGCACCGGTTTCCTCTCACTGCTACAGACCCCTTACGCGCAAGCGAATTATTGAAATAAAATTAAACCATATGTTAGTCCTGAAATGACCTTGTTTGTCTCGAGTTGACGTTTCCGCGACCAGGCTGTTGTATACGGTGTAATATGAACAGACACGTAATTATTAAAATTTGTAAGTTAATCTTATTTCTGAAAGACTGGGAAATCATATTGCCTGTAACTAAGATTTGCTTCATTTCAACACATCAACCTCATCATCAATCTTCTGAATTGAGAAATAAAGGCATTTTCAATCCTATGTGATAGTATCTTTCCAGTTTTGTCGCTTAAGGCATCACTCTTCATTCAGTCTAATTTGCCATAAATTGAACTCAGACGTGAAAACGAAATTTCGAAACCATCATACAATCCTCGAGGCGAAAATTGCCAAAACCGCTCTACCAGAGACAAGTTTCGCATGCTAAAGCTTAGGACCACCGTATAGCTTATCTGGAGCACGATCGCACGGACCTTCCCTCATAGTTCACTGTGTACTACCAAACGAGCTCTGGGAAGAGTGACACAGTGAAGAAAATAAGTACTTCAGTTAAAATAAAATTTTAGAGGTCGTCAGACCTATTTTGGCCGGTTTGGTTGTAAGCAGTTGCCGAAAGTGTAATCCGCTTCAGAGAAGCTGCTGTATGATGTGGATTTATCTTTGAGGGGTTGGCTTATATAATATTTGATAATCACTTCAGATTCTTGCCTTCATGATGGTTTTATATCAATTTTTATTTTTCATCCATGACCAAATACTTCGTTGGCTTTCTGTGTTTGAAGATGTTCCCAAGAGACACACGTGGCAGTATGACCCTTTGTTAAGAGATGTCGGTATTTTTAACACCAAGACGCCATGGACGACTTGTCCTTATCACTATCAGCACAAGGGCAAGTATTGTTAAATATTAAAATAGGTATGATGGAATATATGGGAATATTTCGCTACAATAGATCACCATATCCATTTCAAACAAACAATAGACGTTATTAATTATACAAGAATGATTCTTTGGTTTTAAACATGGCCATTTTATCTCATTAAATATAGAAAATGGACGCTTCGGGCTTGGAAGCGTGACAAAAGTAACGGTGAAAACTTGTCTTTGTTTGCCACCTTTATATTCAGAATGTTTCAATGGCATTTATCAACTGACTTAGAAATAGCAGGACACAATTCTATTGAATACAATTCGTGTTTATTACCAAAATTCTCCAATCTTCATCAAGTAATGGTAATGTAAGTATGTCAAAGATCTAACACGACACTCGTCAGTACGTAGCCATTGTAAAGCTATAGTTTTGGCATGGAACTGAATTAAGTTTTTCTTTCAGTAGTGGTTAGTGCCTATTTTTTTCGTAAAAACACTGGTGTACTTTTAAAATATGAACCGTTTTAAAATTCACAGTTTAACTCTTGCGTGTCTGTTTAAGTTGGTAATTACATGTACTTATCTAGATTGTTCACTTCGCATTGTGGAAAATGATTTAATTAATTTTCTTTTGATTAATGCTTTAAAAAAAGAAAAAGAAAATTCCTTTCAAGATTCATTAATCACATTTTATATTCCTTTGAAACTATTCCATCCGCTATTGTCTGACTTGTTTAGGGTTTATTTGGTTCACTTTTCACAGATTTAAATAATGTATGAAAGAAGGCGTGTTTTAAAAAAACAATCACGTCTATCTCATTGAGTCGGCCCAATTAAAATGTAATGGAAAATTACATTCTACATTAAATGGCGCATGGTTCTACTCATTAGAACTTTAAAATAGACGAAATAGGTGTAAACGCAACATATAAATATACGAATGTATATACAGTTACCATTCGTCTACTTTTCACCCCCCTCACTACCCCCCCCCCCCCTTCACGTCCAGAACGCGAAAGTCAGAAGGTAGAGGTTACTACAAAATATTGTTAGACGACAGCACTCTATACAAGCCAAAATCGACTCGAAAATAGGAAATTAAGAAATAAACACATCTCGATAATAGCGCCCCTCGCTTTGTCTTGACTTCTACTTTTCGACTTGCATTTTAGCCTGTGTAGCGTAACATCGACTTTCGACTTAGTAATATTTGTGTATTCAATCAAGTCAGTAAGAAGGCACCTACACGCATACCAAACAAGATGCTCCTGGAAAAATAGGAATTAGGGAATTAACACACGACGTACGATATTAGTGACGTATCTTTTTGCCTTGCTGGCGTCCCGAAATGCTATCGACATTCAGAAGTGGACCAGGTGGCCAAGTCAGTTCAATAAATCTTCTCACGTATCTCGCTTATGAAACCGTGACGTGTTATTGGAACAGAAAGGGATGATAAACCAACGCCAATTTCTTATTAAAGTTTAAACTATTCTATTAACGATGTAACCAGGAATGTTTGATTGTTATAAAACAATGTCCCGGAAGCATCATTTAATTATTTTCGACACACAATCTAGATTTTCATTCTCTCTTTAGTAGAGTTGGGAAATTCGTGACAGACATCATTTACAAGATAACACATGAAATGAAATGAAATGAAATGAAATGGGGTTTAACACCTTACTTTTCTGCCCGAACTGGGCTAATGAAGACGGGACAAGATCATACAATTTCAAACAATGCGCCATAATTGAAACAAATACAAATACATATCTTATCAGCTATCATTGACACTTGTTCAAAAGAGCTAAATCGCTAACATTTGGCACCTAGAAATTGGCACAAGTGAGTCGCAACGCATATAATTCTGTAATATGAATGTAAAAAAACATTCAGTGATTTCCGCTTTTACTCTAATTTCAAATCAGTTATGTTCGGTGAAATAAGTCAGCAATCTCAATCGAATGAAAATTTCTAGCGTGAGGTTATCCCAGTCTACATACGCCTTTTGATTTGGTGTGGTGTCTCTAGCCTCGTTCCTCGAGTCTCTTGCTAGAACTGTGGCTGACACGCATTGTGGTACACGATTCATGTACCAATGGTAAAATGTTTATTTTGTCTTATATATTGGATATCAAAAGCCCATCTTTTTTCGATAAGATCACAGCATCAATGTTGATTTAAATTGACAAATAATTCGTGTTTTCAATGATGAAGATTTTGGATTATATTGAGTTAGAGACTTAAAAATTCATTATGTAAGAGCAAAATCTGCCTATTGTAGGTGTGAAATGTTATATAAGAGCAAAATCTGCCTATTGTAGGTGTGAAATGTTATATAAACTACTGGACATTAATTAACTTATCCAGACCATAATCAACTCTCAATGTCAAGGATAGCCTGCGATATTTGTTGGATTGTAGTTCGATTTGCCAAAAACAATTCCTTGGACCTTATGATCCATCGGGCACGCATTTCCAATTCAGCAACCCCAACTCCATTCCCCATCCCCGCCCTACAAAGCCGGACAATCTCTGTTCTGTTTTTTTAGAGATGTGGTTCATTTTGTGTTATGCCGACAGACCTGAGCCCACTGACTTCACTTCATAGTTCGCATGTTGCTCACATCTTGTCTATTTGCCGAACGTTATGTTCATAGAGAAACTATCGGGAAGATGCGTATTAAAGTATATTAGTATTTTTATTTAGACGGAAGTGATTCTCGAATCTCATAGACACAGCTTTATCAATTATTTTAGACATATTATAGATATTGCAATTTTATTTTTGTTTTAATTTTTATTTGTCCAAGTTCGCATTTTTAAATTATAAACCGGGACGTTAATGGATTAATCTTTTCGAAAATGTATAGTTCATTTTAATCTGAGCTACGTTACTATGGCAGTTCGTAGATGAAATCTCGAGATACACAGAGGTCACGGCTCTGGTTTATTTAAAAAGCCCGTGTCTGTGTTTAGGCTGTCTCCAAGTCGACGTGTTACTAATTAATTTTTTGTCAGATAACTATGCAAGATAAGACAACTCTACTTCTCTATTTGATTAAAAACCGGATTTAATATCTCATAATTCTTTCATCATAAAATTTAATAAAGATAGCAATCGTTTGTTAGAAAACAATAAATAGAATATTGATCTGCCAGAAGATTCAATTTGTACAGCAAAACGTGTATTTTTCGCATTAATGTATAGACACCCTTTCACACGCCATGTTTGATTTGATGACGGGAGGAAGTATACTATACCCGTTTTTTTTTTACATGGGATAGGTTATGATTTAAGAATAATCTAAACTGACTGAATGTGAAAAATATAATGACATCATTAATCGATATAGTTCAATGTATATTAAAAATAGGGATGATACAATAATCATTTGAAACTCAAGAAATCGCCAGATGTTTTCCAATGCGAAAAGGGCTACATTAAATGAATATGAAAGAATTTTTGAAAAAAAAATTTTTGTATGGTAGTGCAGTCCCAATTTTCAAAATGACCGCCAAAATTGATATAGGCACTAATAATAATTTCAAAAATCTAAGATGGCCGAAATCCAAGATTGCGACCAAAATGTCACGATTTTCCATTATATTTAGAAATATAGATATGATATGATTTGAATGGCGCAGAACATGGACTTCTTGGGATTGTTGAAATCAAATAATGGCCCGAAAATTAATTTCAATAATTCAAGATGGTTGAAATTCAAGATGACCGATGACGGAAATCCAAGATGGTGGTCAAAACGTCATAATTTTCTATTTTTTGCCAAATCCCTTCTTCATTAGCCCATTTGGAGCATCACAGTAGAAGGTTAAACCACACTTCATTTTATTTCTCTTTCTGCCAAATGTGTAAAGCCATGTTACTGAATTGATTTTGGATAAAATCCAAAATGGCGCGCGAAATGAGCAAAATATTATGTTTGTTGTTTTGTTTTTTTTTTTTTACTTTAACAATTATTTTTTACTATAAAGGCAGCTGGACACTGATTATTAAGGTCAACACCGATAGCACCTAAGGCTCCAGCAATGAGAAATGGTTGCTTACAACAGGTTACCTAGAATTGGCCTCACAGTGTTCAAGTCAGGTAACAATTGACGAGTCCAGAGTCACTTATCCACGAACACCAATTGCGCCATTTGGTTGCAAATTGTATAAGCTATTTGTGAAACAATTAATTTCAGGTAAAAACGACCGAAGTCACATCGAATCACGCCCTTTTGAAATGGCCTTCCGGACAAATACAAGTCCATCACAGCCTCTATTTAACCTAATTTGCCTGAAGTCAGTTTTACTGGTAAATATGGTTCGTGCTAAACATCTTTCTGGAGTTGTAATTAAACACACTCGTTGTTCTTTTCCCGTCAAACATTCACGCCAAAAATCTTGTTTTGGGAAATATGCGAAAAGAAAAAAATATGACTTAGATCATTCTTCCCCTGGACTCTTCAATAATTGTAACTTGATGTATGATTTATAGTAAGTATATCATGCCAGTGTTTTGTGCACTGTCTTCTCAACAAATTACAGAGAGTTGTGCTTAAATCAATGTTTGAGGTACTTTTTGATTATTCCTGGAATTTTTTCGTACTGATTTTGCTGTACTGGTGTTGTAAATATAATTCTTTAAGAATAAACCTCGCCGTGACAAGTGCGTTTACCAATAATAAAACAATAATGTTATCATTCACCTTTATCAATCCCGATTAACCCGTTTCCTCGAAAATATTAACACTTCCTTTCAGTTTCTATGACACAGGCAAATAATCAAAATTAAAACGAAACCAAATTGGCTTCTGTGGATTATAAATCTCATGTGTCGAATCGTGTTTCAGTGATAGAAGTGAAAATCATTTCGCTTTGAACTGGTAAATCAACATCCCAAAACAGAATAACTAAGACTCTATTCCGGCTATATTTACTATTTAATGAGTTTCCGAACAGTATTTAATTTGCAAACCCACTTTTCGCGACATTAAATAAAATGAAATAGTTTTTTTATCGTCTTACATTTTTGAAACAATACGGTGTGATGTTTGGGGGTTTTTTTTGTCGAGACAGCTTAGCTTATGCAAACTCTACGTCGAAATGGAGTAGGATTAACGTCCTATTGTTCTGTTCCAACCGGGTGGGGATGACGGAACTTCCATCGAATTTCAATAATAGTTACGGGGTAAGTAAGTTGGTGTGACAACGTCTGGTCGTTCGGATGGAACAAAAAGCCGAGATCTCGTGTATACGTTTGTAATTGGAGTTCAATTGCTGCCTCTCATGCCCGTCTCCATTAGTCTAGTAGGCGTACAACCCTATTTCATTAATTAAATGTTTTTACATTATACACTACATGCGTTTAATATCCCATCATATTTCATGTTTCATTGGATAAACAATATATTACATAGAAGTGTGCTATGAATTAGTTTACTGAACAAGATCAAATCCCAGATGTACCTTTTCATTACTAGTTTTATCATGGATATCGGTTTTTTTAATATAAATAAATCTGTTATAATATTACTGTGTATTAAAATATTTATCTGCTGTAATAATCGATATTAATAAAAAAAAAGATTGTAAACCCATTGTTCATCTGTAATCAATTTTATGAATGCGCCACATTTTTATAATTAAAAGTAGGTTATGTTCTATTGAGAGAGTGTATATGATTTTCTGAATTTTGATGTGACAGTACAATTTCATAGTTTTGATCTGTCGAAACCTTAAACATGTTGTAAATGTTTAATGACAACTTAGTAACCATGTACTCCGTTCAGGACAAATATTCAGAAGAGTTTCTGAATTTAAATTTCTAGTCATGTTTTGGTGAAAATATATGATTGTGAAGTGGAAGCATCACGAGTTTTGAAATCCGTGTGGCATCAAATATCCAAAGAAAAGTCATCGATTTAACAATCAATCCATGAAGTTTAGAGACGAGTCGCCAATGTAGCCCATATATTTAGAGTCTTGCTCTTCCTCTGTTTTAATTCCCTTTAAGCCCTACTTGACATTTGGTCAAGGATCGAAGAGAGGTTGACTGGACTTTGCCAAGTTTGATTAATATTCCTGATCTAGTGCTGGAAGGATAGGGATAGGGTCTGTTCCTTTCAGTGTGAGTTTCTAACGTCATGCAACATTTCTAGCAGGTTTTTGTCAAATGTTATAGAGAGTGTTAAGCCAAACGAATTTTTTGGAAAAGTAACAGTTGGAGTCTCGCACAGTTACAAGAATCAACGCAGTAACAAAATAATTTTAACTGCGGTTATGTACAAAGGGACATAACTCTTGATATTACTATCGGTTCTCAGACGGACACAGATCACCAAATATTCATGTGGTACGAAACAAGGGCGAAAGTTATTTTTAGTCTTTCTCTCCCTTTCCCATTTCCCCCTTTTGTATGGTGATTTTTGTTGTGTTTTTGGTGTAGAATCGAAGAAAGGGTTTGAAAATATATTTTCTGCCAGGTTTTGGTGAATATTCAAGATTTTGAGGTTGGTTACGTTGAAAGGGAGGGCCGAAAATTGCAAGGTTAGCGGTCTCTACTTCCAGCTTGCCTATCTCAAGTTTTTCATGAAGAACCTCATACATGCTTTTGAACAAGAGTTTGCCATATGTTGCTCCATCTGTGACAGAAAGCGTTTTACCCAACGAATATTTGGGAAAAAGTTACAATCGGTCTTAGAGACGAGAATTAACATTGAAGTCAATGGGGAAATAATTAGTGATCTGTGGCCAGACTAGTAATTATTTTCCCATTGACTTCAATGTTAAATGGTTGTAACATCACAGGCTGTAGCTTTTTGCTCAACATTCCATTGGTTCCAATCGTTATAGGCACAGTGGGGACCACATTTGGCAATCTCATCATCCATAAATTTGTAGGGGGTGGACCGTTTAGATGTTTTGCTAAGGAAAAAATTGTCTAACTCGCCCTATCATGAAATAAGGGGGAAATAATTACTAGTCTTCATCCATCGAGAGCAGCCAACCATTGATTTCCCCGTCGACACCAATGTTAATATTTAGGACACAGGTGTATTATCGAAGAAAGGATTTGCACATACATTTTATGACAGGTTTTGGTGAATATTTAGGAGAATTAAAGAGTTGGTTAGGTTGAAATATAGTATAGATTGTTGCATGTTAATTTGTATGCTACTTCAAGTTTTGTTTCTAAGTTTTTCATGATGAACCCCATACCTGTTTTTGAGCAAGAGGTTGCCAAATCTTGCCCAATCTGTGGTAGAAAGCGTTCAACCAAACTAACATTTGGGGAGAAGAGACGAGAATTAAAATTAAAGTCGACGGGAAAATAATTGATCGTTCCCATGTGGTTAAGTACATTTTGATATAACTCTTGATATTACTGCCGGAAGCAGAGAACTATTAATTTCCTAGTCTCGGTCACCCACAGCCCCCTAGTCTTCAGTATTTGTTTGGATGATAGAGACTATTAATTTCCTCATTGACACCAATGTTAATTCTGGCCTCATTGCCCGGCTCCTACGTTTTCCAAACATAGCCATGGTGTTGCTCCAAATGAGGTCCACCACTGAAATTTTTAGATACACCGACTTGAGGTAGTATACACTACAAAGTGTAGCCATTAGCAGTAGGCCAACATATCACGGAAACCAACCCTATACCGGTCCTTCCTTCGTCCGAAAACAGTGGAGATTTAACAAAACCTTCGAGATAATTCTTATTAAAACTCTTTTCTTCGACCACATATCATAAAAATAAATACAAATAGCCATGTAAACTTGTCGAAAAGAGAGGGTGAGAATTGCCACAAATAGACGAACTACCTGGTGATGGTAAAATTTAATTCAATTGACCTATAAAATGTTGTTTTTTTTTTTTTTTTGTTTTTTTTTGTTTTTTTTTTGTTTTTTTTTTAACATTCCCTGATCTTTAACTCACAAAGAGTTAAAAATGTCACAATGATCTGCTAGAATTTTTAACTTATAAAAATAAGTTAAAGCGAGTACTTTACACTAATTCGTGTGTTTAGGGGCCTCTAAAATAAGTCGTTGGGTTTTAATGACTATGCAATGATCTCGAATTACAAAGGTAGTTGCCATTTATTTTGCTGCTCAGATCACCTTGGTGTGTTATAGTGTTCTGGTATTAGAAAGACTGACAATTAGAGGGGGCATGACAGTGGCGAGTAGGATTAATGAGAGCAGTGTCTAATGGTATCATAACAGGAGGTTAACCAATTACACCACCCACCTGTTCTCTTCATTTTTTGGATTTCAGAATAAATCCTTTAATGATATGATAATTAGAGCAACCCAAAGCTTTCCAGCATTTTAGAGGTTGGTCATTGATTCGTTTAACCTATATTTATATTATAGCCAGAATGTCATATAACAAACGAATTTAATTCTTCAATAATTTATCTATTACCAACAGAAAATCAGAATCTTCTCGTATTTGAAATACTATTCTAAAATAATAAGCTATGTGTTAATCTTAAGTGCAAACCTCCCCTCCCCCATTTGTCCATTACTTTACCCCATGCAATAATATATACCCAGGACCAGGAAGGTATTAAAACAAAGCAGGATTTCTGTCAAGATATGGTCGTGTTGATATTTTTAGGTACTGCTAAACCCTGGCTCTCAAGCATGTACAATAATTATATTATTGGGCTACATTTTGTATAATGATAACGCCTCGCATCAACGCTATCTCGACCAATCCATTTGACTACAGGTTAATGATTTAGTTCAACATTAATAAATGAAATAAATAGTCCATGTACGTGATTAAATAAACGCTGTTCGTGTTCGCGTTGTCTAGGCTCAATGGTTTAATTGCATGTAGATGATTTGGGTACACACTGTTTAATTATATCATCCCAGTAGTTGTTGGTGGGGCAGGTATTGGTAAACATGAAGCCAATTATGCAGGAAACATAACTACTGCAGTCAGTACAAGACTGATAAAGACCCGCCGTTAAGCCGGAACAATTAACTACACATGGCACCAGCGAATCAGCTGTTGGAGCTGCAGTCGCAAGTTTCTCGTTTAATGCTGATTTTCCTAAGATGGGAAGCTCAAACGATCCTCCCAGTAGTTGTAGATTAGGAAGGTCGAGGTTTTTATCCCTTGGACTATTTACATCCGCTGGTAATAGTGGAAGATTCAGCTGTGAAACTTCGCCATCCGATTGCGAACTTTGAGAATTAACGTCTTTTTGGATGTCACTCAAAGATTTGTCGGATTCTCCCGTGAGTTGTTCTGACTTCTCAAGCCCCTCAAAATCAGGATTGATTGTGTAATCTCTGTTCCAGTCTTCTGGTGGATCGTCTGTTCCCAAAGTAGCGAGTTCCTCCAGCTTCATCTCTGGCTCATCGACTTTATCATTTTTGTGTTCAGATTCGCTTACTTTCAGAGAATCCACATTTTCATTGCTTTGTTTAGAATCTGAATTGTGTGGTCTTAATTCGTGGCCTTCATTATCATAGCCCGTGGGTGGGTCGTCAGTTTTCATAGAAACGGGAACAAGAGAGACATCGCCGTTTGGATGTTGTCGTTGATTGTTCTCCGTCATAGAGGGAAATGAATCCGCGACCTTATTCCTTACTCCGTATCCATTTTCATCATAACCGATGGCTGGTTCGCCGGTTTGCTTAGACAAAGGTACGGCGGACACATCCCCATTTGGGAGTTGGGGGATACCTTTTCCATTTGCAGGTGCATCAAAATTTTGGCTCCTAAGTTCATATCCGTCTTGATCGAAACCCAACGGTGGATCATCGGTTCGCATAGACACCGGCACGACAGTAACATCCCCATTTGAGAGTTGACGAACACGTATTTCATTTGCGGGAGCAACAACATTTTGGCGGTCAACTTCGTGTCCATCTTGATCGAAACCTAGCGGTGGATCGTCGGTTCGCATAGAAACGGGCACAGCAGACACATCCCCATTTGAGAGTTTAGGAACCCGTATTCCATTTGAGGGAGCATCAACAATTTGGCGGTCAACTTCGTGTCCATCTTGATCGAATCCTAGCGGTGGATCGTCGGTTCGCATGGACACTGGAACGGCAGACACATCCCCATTTGACAGTTGAGGAATACGTATTCTATTTGCGGGGGCATCAACATTTTGGTGGTTAACTTCGTGTCCATCTTGATCGAAACCTAGCGGTGGGTCGTCGGTTCGCATAGACACGGGCACGGCAGACACATACAAATTTGAGAGCTGAGGAATACCTATTCCGTTTGCGGGAGCATCAACATTTTTGTGGTTAACTTCGTGTCCATCTTGATCGAAGCCTAGCGGTGGATCGTCCGTTTGCATAGACACAGGCATTACAGACACATCTCCATTTGGAAGTTGAGGGATATTTATTCCATTTGCACGTGAATCAACACTTTGGCGCCTAAATTCACGTCCATCTAGGTATGTTTCCGTCGGAGGGCCATCATTTGGACGCTGTGGGATCAAATTGTTTCTGCTTGGTTCGTTTACCTTTGGTTTGACTAAGATGTCACCAGATTTCATAGGGTATCCATAATTGTGCTGTAGTTGACCTGACTCTTCTTGTGATAGTCGAGCGTTTGGTGGCGTTTTCAGCGAATCCTGATTATATCTGCCATCAGGTTGAAATCTATCTCTATCCACAATGTTCGACGGGTCCCTGAAAAGATCAACGCAAACAGTATGTATTTTACAAACCGCGATGGTGTGTAATAAAATAAGAATAGGCTTAGTTTCTATTTAGTGAATGCACCGTTAGCATAAACGTGAGACATCTACGTATTGTTCATCCTATATTAACTTTGTGTAGTTTCTTGTCTGGTACAATCAATTACTATTGTGTATGTAATAGGAATAGTTCCACATACTCCAAGCATGTCGAAACTGTGAGTGCCTTTTGTTGGAGGTGGAGCACGTCTATAGTAACGAGGCAAGCACTAAGGTAAAGGTGAAACCTAATCAACTTACCAGCATTTTGAATGTGCAGGATAATTACACACAGCTCGTGTGATGTCAAACTGAAGATCGTTAGGACAGGTTTTCACTACAGGATGACCAAATATACAGTAGATAAACTTCCTACAATCATCACAGTGTGGATACAGCCCCACTCCACTCTCACACTGTCCTCGAGCACATCTTGTTATCGCTGAAAATTTAGAAAATTGACAGCGTCATGACAACGTTTCTGTTATATCATAGACATCACCCCACCCCACAGTGGCGTTTTCGCCTACTTTTCTTGGTGTCCCGACTGCCAATGTATATCCTATACTGTGTCATCTCCACATGCAACACCCCCTGACAACTTCAAAATTCTGAAAGATCTTCTGGACCAATTTTGAAATTCGAACTCGAGGCATTATAGTACAGATGCTGGTGCCCGAGCATAATCTGTTCTATTCGAGAAATGCAGAAAAGAATGTAAGACTTAAATCGTACATCTCCGCGGGCTTTTTAAGCAATTGATCTTATTTGATTTGAAAGTGTCTTAAAGCAGCCAAATCGCTAACATTTGGGACCTATAAATTAACAGAAGTGCGTCTCAAAGCATATAATACTGTAATATGAATGTATATAAACTGATTTACATTCTCAATGTTTTCCGTTTTTACTCTAATTTCAAATGAGTTTTGTTCCACAAAATAAGCCAACTACTGTCGCAATCGAAAGCAAATTTCTAGCGTCTGGTTATTCCAGTCTACATATGCCGTTTGATGTGGTGCAATGTGTATAGCCGCGTTCCCCGATTTGCTTGCTAGAACTGGGGCTGAAACGCATTATAGTACACGATTCGTGTACCAATGGTAAAATGTATATTTGGTAAATATTGGATATCATAAGCCCATCTTTTTTTCCGGTAAGATCACGACATCAATGTTGATTTAAATTCACAAATAAGTCGTGTTTTCAAAGTTGAAGATTTTGGATGATATTGAATTAGAGACTTAGCTAATTTAATTGCAACTGAAAGAGCGTTTCGTTGGGTGGATCGTCTGGTGCTTGATTATAAACAGGGTAAGATAATGAACCTTTTTATATTTTCGTGATTGAAACAATTTATACAACTATTCACAGAGTTCGTCAATATAACTGGGTGTATATATAAATGGAAATGATAAGATTTACTTACTCTTTGTATTTGTAGAGAATAAACTGGACACAGAAATAAAACTGACAGCTAGAACGAACAGACCTGTAATTGAAATTATCTTCTGTTAATACACATCTGGCTGAGGGGGAGTTCGCTAGTCCACGGGTTCACTAGTCCACCGGTGCACTAGTCCGCCGCTATAAGAAATACTATAAATATGGGCATCAATAAACCCAACCGTAACCCTAACCAAACCCCAACCTTTATAATAGATATCGGTTCATTACCCACGGGCTAGTGCACCCGCGTACTAGTGAGCATTCACCTCTTGGACTAGGGTAAAGCGTTCTAAATTATTTATATATATTGTTCCGACGAAGTAATCAAATAGCAAACCAAATTCTTCTTAAATCAGTTTTCAGGCTTCCGTTTGCAATATTACAAGAAATTGAGAATTTATTAACCAGAGTAATAAGCAGATAACAATATTGGTACGGAAACTTCCAGAGACGGAAATAATCTTGATGAACATACCAGGAAAGGATTATGGGAAAACCGAATAAAGCGAACTGGACATCCGCAGATGAATCCTATCCCCAAGACGCACGAGTTTGGAATGGGATAACCTGGTATTTCACATTGCTTTGAACCCTAATCAACCTGTCATTGATTCTTAACGTGCACGCCATTGTAAACGACTAGAGAACAATTTTATGACAAGCCGGGAGAGATTAGTTTACAACAACTCGCGGAGGCTAAAGCAGATGGGCAAATTACGAAACAAACTCTTAAAACAGAACAATAAAGATATCAGCACACCAACTTTAAGGCATATCTGGGGCGACCACTACCAACAATATAAGGCGCGGATCTAGAGGGGGGTGGGGAGTGGTGGTGGCAGGGGGTCCGGACACCGCCCCCACCCCCTGCTCAGGCTTGGAAATTTGAAACTTAAATCTATGCGATTTTATTGGCGATTTTTAGACCTGTAATTTTGGAATTTACCTTCCGGAAGTACGTCAGAATGCACCAAACTGAATCTAATTCACCAAATTTTTCTGGGGGAGGACCGTTAATTGGTTGAGCGCCTTCGGCGCAATTAGTTAAACAATGACCAAACCTAGGCCACCCCCCACCCCACTGCAAAAAATCTTGGATCCGCGCCTGAATATTGTCCATGTGGGATCTTAAATCACTGCGAACAAAAATCTCATAGAGCTTGTTAAAAACACCCCGCCATGTCCATAGCTTTAAAGAACAATATTGGTTTCAGTCATTAAATATATGATAGAAAAGTCCGCGCATTACCATGTTTTTGTAAAGTATACAGGCGCGGATCCAGAGGGGGTGACGAACAATTTTTTACCGCCATATATTCTCGCAAGAAAGGAGAACAAAAATAGTTTAGGTTGGAAATCCTAATTTACAGGATTAGTATGAAATTAGTCCTTGTGGACATTTGTTCCACTCAAAAATCACTGTTCCGGGCTTCGCACTCCAAAGTGGGTGCGGCACGCCCCCTCTTTCTGAAAATCCGGGATCCACCTCTGGTATAGAATGAATAAAAACAAGGAAATGTACGGACTATTTCTGTTTTGCTCGTTTTCCTTATCTAGTGGCATTTAAATTATTTGAAATCAAATGAGTACAAAAATAAAATCCCGAGCACCACCTGGACAAAATCGAGTTATTACTAAGTCTTCAAATTGGGTTAAATCGGAGTGTAGGTGTCGTATAATTTATTTCGAAAAAAAATGTCTTACCTTTTAAACACATTATGACTTAAATCCTTTACCGAAAAGACATGAAGATCGAATGCGTTAAATGGTTCACCACTCGTACACCAAGACGCGTTGGGTTAGAGTTTGTGTTACCTACACCCCCGTTTATTAAAGCTCTGAAACAAGCCTCTTGGATCTTTGCACCACTGAAATATTGACCAATAGTTATGAAGATTTGGCGGTGTTGATTTCAAGATACCTTCGTTATTTTTGGTTGCATATACCGGACAATAAGAAAGTCCTGGGGCCATATGTTTACAGAGACAGGATGGAGAGATATTTTTGTTAATAGATAAGATATGGTTATAATTGATATTTTATATAAAGGCCTAAAGGTACTATATATATATATATTATTGTATACAATACGTAACTTGTTGAGATAGGAATCAGATGTATGTACACAGTATGTTACGTAGATATCTATATTAAACAAGGGTGTGATGTGACTTTGACTTAACACAATATAGCTTTAGGTGTCTTGATATCAAAAAATATCAAAATCAATTTCCATTTTACCTTTATGCCAACTCGCCCACTGGCTAAAAGTATGTTTTAAACCATGCGCCACATGTCTAACAAAGCTTCTCTGCTAATGCCATATGAAATTGTGTCCCGGTCTCTGATTTGACATCATAGTGTAAAAAAACACAAAAATATTATATATCCAGAGAAATGCATTTTAATGTGTTAAAATAAGCTATGAATCTTTAACGTGCCGCCACTGGTTCACACAAATAGACAATGTTCATAACCAGGCCCCGTAATCTCGTACAACTGACAATGGGAAACCACCTAAAACTAAGTTATTTTAACGATCTATGTAAGCTCTAACAGATCGTTATCTTGCAAACGTGTTGCTTGTCAATATGGTCCGTTGAATTCCTGTTGCTAGAAAGTCAATTTCATTATCCGTTAGCTAATGGATGCATTAAGGTTATCCAAGAGAAATGTGTTTGTTCATTGGCGGAATTTGAAATTTTTAAATTCAATGTACATGTAGAACAGCGTTAGTATTAACAGAAAACTGAAGACAGTGGGACAATTAATTGTGCAGTCTGTTCACAAAACATGATTAAAGACAAATTTATAACTGTAGAATTTACTATAGAAAACACCATAGATAGAATACTTTATTTTTTCCTTTAGAAATTTTAGCATAAATCTGTTGGAAAAATTATGGGTTTGTACCACAGAATATTTGGGGCCATTATTTCCTACAGACTCCCCAGATTTAAACGGCAACGCATGAGGAAAAATCGGCAATAAACACCATCCAATAAGACTACACTTATCTTCAGGAAAGACGTTTATTGTGTTGCTGCTGTTTTCTTTTACCAGAAGAACGAAATCTTTTCAGACAATATGTAGTTTTTTAGGCATATTTCACGCTAAATTCATTGTTTAACATTTAATATTTTAACAGTTTATTTTTTAATAATTTATAAATAAATACATCAATAAAATAAGAATTGGAATATAATAAATATAAATTTTGGCATTTAAAGATCGAACATGTTGAAGTAAATATACAGATATTAAATATTGGTATAACAATGGATGGAAGTCATTATATCACAATGGAGGAGCGGACATTTTCATTTGGAATGCATAATGATTTAAAGGATGACAATTTAATTCTCAATGGTCAACAAGTTACAATCATGAAATTTACCAGATTAAAATTAGGGGGTGAATAATATTTAAGAAACAGATATGGCCAGTCTATTCTTCACTATGCTTCCAGTTACTAATCTCTGTACCATAAACATCTCACTTGGAGGATGCTATGGCAAACATATTGCCAAGCAGTGGTTACGAGCATTACCAACTTACTAACCATTGCTATATTGATTATTAAGAAAATTGCTTGACAATCAAAACAGATTTTAAAAACATTCCTCTATGGTTTCGACTGACCAATGGAAGCATATGATAATAGTTTTTTTTAGGAGTGTAGCAATGGTTAATGAACAAGTAATGCTCGTTGCCATTGCTTTCAGAATACAGAGTGAAATGACATGGGCTATACAAATACGTTTATTCAACTGACAAGTGATTCCAAAGAGGTAAGAAAGAAGAGATCAATATAAATCAACAAATGTTATCATTAACCTGTTAGCACTTGAAACATGTAAATACTGACTGTCCCAGGTCCTTAAACAATAAAAGAAAAGTGATATTTTTTGCATGAGTTTTTTATTTCTTTGTCTTCAAAACTATGAGACACTACTGTTCCCAAAACTATCTCGTATATCACAGACCCAGAGTCAGGTGAGTTAACATCCACTTCCAACATGGACAATATCACAGACAAATGTTTTATACCAGAAGAGCTAGTCGTGTTTGAGAAGTTAGTTCAGCATACAGTCCGAGAACTTGAGGATGGGAAGAGAAAATTGTCACTGTCTTCCTTATAGATAAAGGCTCAGTCTTGACTTTTGAGATACAGAATAATTCTCAGACAAATCTTACCAAGTATTCCTGGAAATATGGAATAACTAAAGTAACCTAATCAACACCACTATATAGGATGATGGTGAGCAGATTTTAACTGATCCATGTTTTCAATCTTGATCAACACAAGGTTGATGTAATGTATAATAAGGATGTACAGTGGCTGATCATAGGACGGCAGAACCCTTGGGCCATGGTCCATAAATACTTCAAAGATATTCATGTGATTTGGGTGGTTTGGAGTCCTAGATTAAACAGTATTTGAAAAACTCAAGTGCTAATGGATTAAGACAATTATTAACATATCATTAACAAAGCATGTAAAACAGATCATTCTTTTAACTCATGATAAAAACTGTAAAAATATAGAGTAAACATTTCTTAAAATATAAGGATACTTCACAAAGAGTTTCTTTAAGACTGAGACTTCACTATAAAACATAAAACACTAACAGATGATAAAAGTGTAGAGAGCAAGGATAAGCGCTGTGACAAAGGTGTTTGAGAAATAGGTTAGGGCATAGCATACATAATATCAATGGACAAACTAATTATTAATAACATAGTAACTTAAATTAAGTCATTTCTCAGAAGAGGCAATGACCATGAAACAGTTTACTTATAATACATTTACATAAAAGTTATTATAAGTAATTATTTGTATACACGTGTAGTAGTTATTATAAAATTCTAGAAAGTTGCACAACCAAGATAACCAATTTAATGCCATTTCACAGACCACTCTGGAACAGGAACTGTGAAACAGTCTGGTAATAAATTTGTTTAATAATAATTTGTATATACAGTACATGTACATGTTGTATATGTAGTAGTATTAACAGTTATATATTTACATCATATAGTTATATATAATAAATAATAGTAAGTGCAGGAGGGCTGTACTACACAAAACAAACAACCTTTGGACAAGATACACAATATACACACAATATATACAGACATTTCAAAAGTAGGACGTTAAATACGTATTTAACATAGAATCAACATTCATATAATATGTATTAACAGCATCTGAGATTCAAATCATACCATACACAATTATTCTTATTAAAGTTTACTATTTAAATCTGTTGAACTAACAGAATTGTGTGAAATATCTAGAAATTGAATGTGGTCCATGAATACTTTACACCTGGACTATTAATAGTAAATATCAGTGAGACCACACCAACTTTTGATTCCTCTTTCTACAGGAAATAATACTTTAAAATGAAAAATATTTGGCTTCTCTTCGCAAGAGCTTTTAGTTCAAACTTTTAAAGTTTTGTAGTCACAAGACTTGAACAACCAGTTACTTATTAGGACTTCAAAGAACTAAAAGTTGAATTAGTGTTCACAATCTAATTTTACTTCCAGTGTCATGTCCAATTCATGCCTAACAATCACACAGAATTTGTACAATTTAATTCCAAGGAACACTGAAAACCTGGTTATTTCGTTGATTCAGATCAAATTTGATAATTTCTTCCAGACGAACTTAGCTCTTTCCTTGTAAGTTCAAAATATTCAATGATAACAAATCTTATTGTGAAGGTCATAATGGTGGTTCAAGGTCTTCTAAAATACCTCGTTCATATTCATCAACATCAGCAATATCTTCATCTAATGTAGATGATAATTTCTGTAGTAAAACGTCTAATGCCTGTAAATATAAAATAATGATAAATGAATAGGGGTGACTATTGTTGGTAATTTTCACTATTGCGATAGTATTGCTATTGGGTAAACAGCTATTGCAATACTATTACTATTGGGGATTAAATATTGCGATACTATTGCACTATTGCGATAGTTTGATCTGTTTATTAGTTTAGGTTTTAAACACACTGTCGTGTATACATTTATTATAACATCGTTACACAATAGCAAATTATAATAATAATGTGATAAATGAATAAATAATGAGAAATCTATAATAAGCTGATAATTATTACAATAAATCAATAATAATAGAACGGTGAAATATAAAAATAAATTAAATTAATAGAAAAATATAATACTGTGATACATCAATAGTATAATAATTACAATAAATCAATAGTAAAATTCATCAATAATTATGATAAATCAATAGTAAAATATAATAATAACATCATAAATTAATAGTAGTAATGAATATTCAATCAAACATATATCATAAACCTTCATCACATGGTTTAATTAATTCATAAGAACAAATATGAACAATTACTTACCACATCTGTAACAACTTTTTGATGAAGTTTTTTCAGTGGTTTATTATTTAAAGTTTTATCCCGATTGTGTAAAACTGTAAGAAACTGTTCTATTAATGTATTCACAACAATATCTGTAAATATAAACAAATAAATAAACATGTTTGTATGCTAAAATACAATTAGTCAGTTGGGGAGGTTTTTCCATTCGGAAAATCCATGTGGAATTCTGGATTAGGGGCACCATGCCCCCATCCCTTCTACTAATATGTTACTACCGTAATCATATAAATATCATATAACAAAATGGGCTACTTTCAGCTTGATTCTAATACTTTGGTAACTCTAAGTCAAAAAGTTTAATTTTATTTGGCCTAGATATATAATTGTTTTAGGAAAACATGTCCATGAAAATGATGCAAGAAACCACTTTTTGACTCCTCATCAAAGATTTGCTATCTTAAACATTTGGAAATGGGGTTTAACAGCTTGTCAATGATTTAATTCTGAAACTAACAATATATCTTAATTTTTACTTCTATAGGGTGTTTCTTCAAACCCTTCTTGTAGATGCATCAATTTGTACACAGAATCTCATTTTTTGTACCATCTGATTGAACTATGTATTGCAAAGGTTGCATGTAAGAAACTTTCCTTTTTCTTCACATCCTTGCCTTTTACCGATACCATGCAAATTGTACAAGAAAATCCTCTGAATCAAGACCCACACTGATATTCAAAATGAAAGATTGTTGTGACTTTCCTCCCTTATCACACGCTATATTTAATATACTTACTATCTAGATATCTACTAGCGTAATCTGATTCTGTCCACAGTTGACCTTGTCTAGCTATTGTAGATAGAAGATATTCTAAACACAGAGAATCAGCTAATTTATCTTCAGCCTGTCGTGTTACCTATAACAACACATAGAGCGAGGGTTTAACATCAAGGGCCATTTCGGCACTAATGGTTTATTAATTTGCCTGCACTTATGGGTCTTTAGCAGTGGGTGGAAACCGGAGGACCCGGGGTGAAACCTACAAGGTTGGACAGGTGACCCCACTCTTTGCCACGTACAAGCAGAAATCAAATCTACGCCACTTGACTCAATGACAGATCTTATGATGCAAAGTGAATGCATTAACTATTCGGCCACTGTAACACAATGGAACTATCACATTAAACATGCAGCCCTTGAAATAACTAGTACCAAACATTTATGTGGGCATGAATTAGTTAAATAAAAACAAAGCAGGAATTAGTGCCTGACAATATCTGTGGCAGTTGCCTTTTTTCTAGTAAGCTTGTACACATGTTACAATTTGTAACCTGCAAAACATTCTAACCATATTTACATACCCAGTGTTGCATGGGTCTTATCTTATATTTTTGATTTTTAGTTATGAAATTGCTAATTTTTCTGAAGACCTTAACGGAACAGGCGTTACTTGTCAGTTTCATTATTAAATACTGCACCAAATACAAAATAAATAGCATATTAAATTTCTTGCGAAAAACTAATTATCATTTCTTATTAAACAAGTTCAACCGATAGTTATTCTATGGAGAACCCACAAACTCCAAAACAAACAAAATTACTCTTTTCTATATAAACGTACTGCCTGAAGTTCTCGTTTTATAATTTTATTGTCATAACTTTGTATAATTTCTTTGGCTATTTCTCTACTGTCATCAGCTACTTCTGGTTTAATTACTTCTTCATCTATAAATCTCTCCAATAAAAACTCAAATACAGAATCATTTACCTACAAACATACAAAATAATAAACTATTACAAAAAAATAAACCCTATTCTTCAATATTACAGTTCTTTAAGTTGCTGAAGATCACAGATAATATACAATCTTTAGTGATTATCAATTACCAATTAAAAGCCCAAATTTTACTTTGAAAGCAATAAAAGGTGAGAACCTTCAATGCCATGACCATAGTTTTTTATATAGTCTTATTACAGTAGAAGGATATTTATTACAAGCTTGTCCTACATAATCCATGTGCCAAATTGAAAACTATATCATGGCACCTTGACAGCGCCCCAGAAGTAAGGGTCATTACTATATGTAACAAGATGTAAGGCACTAATAACTAGTACCTGACATTTTGAAATTTGTAGTTTGTACTGTATTCATAACATCAATAAAATGGAAAAAGACAAATCTGTTGTAGATAAAAGATAAAATGACAGACGTCAAATCTGTCCAACAAGGCCTGAATTTGTGCCTGACAATGTTTGTGACAGGTGCTTTACAGGTGCGACAGGTGCGGATCTAGAGGGGGGCGCACCCGGCGCACGCCCCCTCTATTTTTTTAGGTGGCGAACAATTTTTAGCTCCATATATTCTCGCGAGAAAGGAGAACAAAAATAGTTTAGGTTGGAAATCCTAATTTACAGGATTAGTATGAAATTAGTCCTTGTGGGCATTTTTTCCACTCAAAAATCACTGTTCCGCAGCATTTTACATATTGCAAACAAAGTTTTTAATCTAATGCAAATAAGGTTTTTTTTTAAAAAAAAAACAACAACAAAAATTGTAACAATGGCAGATAGTAATAAGGACAGAACACAATTCTACAGAAAACAATTATATTGTTTACTACTGAGTCATACTTCGACTAGATTTCTCTTGGGTTGATAAAGACTGGAGAATCCTAGTAGAAACATCACTCAGTAATTGCAGTCCATAGAATTGGGTCCTGGGAAGTTATTGGATATACTTACAAGTGAAGGGCCTATTTCTATAATATAATCAGTAATGACATCATCTAATATATTGTTTCTATATTCTCTCTCGATATGATCATCGGCCATCTCTACAGCACTATCTTTAACGATATCGTAACAACAATGATGTATAGTTTCATTAATTAATTTATTTAACCATTCTTCTAACGGATCAATACGTTCGATCTTCTCCATTATCTGACTGAAAAAACAATAAGAAAAATAAAATCAAGTTGACGCCATGATACATATTCATCTACCTTTCTACCTTATAATTTGATTCTCAAACAAAATCACCTCTTTTAAAGGGGAAGGTAGAGTGTAAAAAAACCTGCAGTCCGGCGCCAATACTCCATGCTTGGGTATTCTAGTGGAGAGTCTACTCAAGTCTACTATTAAAATTAATTTTACTCTCACATACAAGGAT
The DNA here is from genome assembly GCA_036850965.1 of Patella caerulea. Classification (NCBI taxonomy): domain Eukaryota; kingdom Metazoa; phylum Mollusca; class Gastropoda; family Patellidae; genus Patella; species Patella caerulea. The sequence continues at coordinate 25,870,133 of JAZGQO010000011.1, forward strand.
ATTTGACTATGGCAAGAAATCAGGGAATAGTAGTGGAAATCTTACACCTATCAAACTCATGAAGTAATGGATGGCAGACTGAAGATTTACATCACCGGATATAAGAAAAGGTAAATGGCAAGGACATTTCAATGTACAGCTTCATTATTCTTGGAGTCCTTGTTAATCACTTTTGATCTTAAAGCGTGGTTTAAAGATGGGTTCCAAGCAAAGTATTTATCGGGTGGTTATTGCCAATAAAAGTATGGCAATTTTGGTATATGTGGAAAGTAGAGATATCCAATCTTACTAGAAAAATATTGGATTCCCTGAAAAACACTCATTGAGCTCATACAGGACAAAAATGTAAGGGTTCAACCAAATCGACAGCCCAACGATTAGGGCTATGCCCACGTGTGACGTCGAAGGCTGAACGAGAACACTGAGCGCTTTGTGTACATGTTGATAAACTCTATAAAGAATTAGACCTACAACACTTTCTGAGACACTATACCGCATGTGCATTTCAATGAAATACGTCACATGGGTCCAATATTTCAATTAGTATAAATAATGTACACTTAGCAAATTGCCTGTACCATTATTTGAAATACTGGTATGCCAACTTCACAGGATGACGTCATATATGTATTTTAAATATGCTTATTTGCTATAATACACATATCTACACCATTACTAAAGGTATTTATTATCTGACTTACTCATCAGCCAATGAATTAATAGCATCTAAAACAATTTCCCGTAACATTTTATCAATTTCTCGACCAAGAAAATCTTCACAGACTTGTAATGTAGGTTTATAAAATGCTCTAATCAATTTTTCTGGATCACTCTCTCGGGCAGACGGGAAACTATTACCATATCTTGCTGCCTAGAAGACACAAATATTCAAATTATTACAGAAACTTCTGACAACCAACTTACTTAAATGCATACGTAATAATATTTCATAATAGAATGATACTGACATAATTTGGGGGTAGATAAAGATTATTTAGGGTAATAAGTCCTTGTAAATTTCAATTATATAAAAAGAAAGCTTCTAATTAATTGTATTAAGACTTTGCATACTTGTTATGTAAAATAACCCAGAGGACACATAACAGCCCGACTGACCGTTGAATAATAATGGAGATACAAGAAGAAAGGAAAAAAAACTATTTATAGTATACAAAAAGGTTTCCCCTGGCCTAGATCAGATCTTGAATATGACATTGTGCATTCCCCTGACATCATGGCCAGTAATGTATTATACCACGAAAGAATTATTGTAACCTATAAAAAAATCATGTGATGAATAAGAGTTAAGCTGTGTGCAGAGCTGTGTATGATTAGCAGTAATGAGAAGCTATATATAGCAAGTAAATACATGACTATCTAAGAAGATTAAAAGAAAGCAGAGTATGATTTTTCTTTCTACAGGTAAAAAAAAAAAAAAATAACCTCCAATTTCAATTTCCAAAATCAGATATTTTAACCTTTTCAACTATTTCATTTATTTTAATATTTAAGTTAAACACTACTATTTTCTAGGTGCTGAAAGAAAGAGGCTATTTATATTCTATATTTACATTCCAAATGGAAAAGTCTATACATCTATATTCTAGCTGCTGAAAGGAAGAATCTATCTATATTCTATGTTTACATTCTAGATTTCAAAAAGAAAAGTCTATCTAGTCTATATATTCCAGATGCTGAAACTAAAGGACTAGATCTATATTTACATTCTAGGTTCTGTAATTATAATGAAAGATCTATAAATTCTATATTCTAGCTACTGTATTATATGTTTACATTCTATATTCACATAGATTCTGCTGAAGGAAAGAAGCAATGCATATTATATGTTTGTATTTTAGATTATAATCTAGGTGCTGAAAGAAAGAAGATATCTACATGCTGTTTGCATTATAAAAGGAGAAGTCTATCTACTCTATGATTCTAGCAATTGATAATATTAACAGGCTTATCTATGAATACATATATTCTAGATCATAAAATGAAAAGTCTATCTATTCTATAGTCTAGCTTCTGATGAATAAAAGACTATCTACATGTGTATCTACAGAAAGGCGAAATTGATCATGAACCAACTTGTTGTTCTAATTCATCATATATTTCTATTAAAGCATCTGGTACAAATTCTTCTAATAAACATTCTTCTATAAACCAGTCAACAAAATCACTCGCAAATTTAGGTTTTTTAATGAGATAGGTCGCTGGTGAATTATCCTAGAAGATATAAAATACACAATAACTTTATGAACGTAAACTGTAAGTACACGAGGGATAGTATACTTCTGCTGAATATCTGTAGTATCACACTGTTACTTTCTATCTGGACAGCCATGCATTCATCAATACTCCCCTTGGATTTGGATTTATTTTTACAATTCAATCAAATAGTTGGTGTCATTTCTATTTCTCATAATAAACTGGAAACTGCAGACAAGGGCAATACATAAAGAACACAATGCAATCAATGGAGAAAACGCTAGGTTATTTAGGTTCATAATTAATTAGTGTATGTGTTTAAACTGAATCAAGACAGCAAACGGCATCAAAAACACAGACAACAAGAACTGAACATGGATTCAAAAACTCAAAAAACACAAAATTAATAAATAAACTGATTTCATAAAGTGAAAAATTCTTACCATTTCTTCACCATAGGGATCATATGTATTGTGACCAGCAAATATATACTGAAAAAAAAATAATATAACGTTAAATACAAAAGTGTAACAATTCCTAATCCCTTTAGAAATATAGAATAAAATATTCCTTTTAAAAAAATACCAAAGCTGTTAGCATCTGTGTTTTAACATCACAATTTTGCCAGTCTATAAATTTTTGATTCACCTTTTAATAATTACCATATTCATAATTTTCATAATACATTTTTTACGCAATAAATGTATTATTTGTGTCTTAAGGGGTTAATTTTATGGAATACTAATTGACTGAGAGGTGATTTCTTTTGATGGTCAATTTCACCGCCAGTCAGTCAAGACTTGGCAAATATGACTAAAACAAGAGTTCCGGTTACCCACATAGGTGATACTCATGGTCATAAGATACTTCTCGGTGTGGATTCTCCTTGAAGATTTAGGAGGGAGGTCGGAGATCTAGTTGTTCAGATGGGACAAAAAAAAAGCTCTGTGTGCACGTTGGCACCAATAAGTTAGAATTTGAAATAAGAGTAGGCTGTAGTACTGCTGTCTGAGCAAAATTTACTCAAAGGACACTGTATGGCAAATACCCCTCTTCATTAACATAACTGGTGCAGAAAAGTTACGAGATAAATCATAAATATAACAATACTACAAAAATTATTTGCTATACTTAGAAAGGAAGTTTTTCCAAATTAAATAACAATTCTAAATTAAACACAGTCTTTGCATTACACATACATTTTTTGTATTACAAAAATACATTTTATAACAAATACATTTTATTTTTTTTGTATTGCAAACAAATTTTTTTTTTCTATTAAAAAATACCTGATATCTTGGTTTTTCATCTTCTGATAAATCAGTGACACAAGATGGGCATGAAGCACTAGGTGTGTCAAAACTGTCATCATTTCTCTTCCGTGGTACAGATCTACGAGTGACTAGTGGGGAACGTAGCGGAGAACGTGGTGGTTTACTTTTTGATTTACGTTTAGAATTATAACTTCTTCTGTCTCTGTACATGTCTTTATATCCTCGATCACTTTTTTTCTTCTGGCCCCGTCGATTTCCCCTCGCTCCTTTTGGAGGAGGGGGGTAATAAACAGGGAAGGGGGCTCCATAAACTACTGTGGGTGGAGGATAAAAGGCCACTGGGTGTGGCTGAGGCATATAGTGGACCTGTTCATCATCTGATTCATTACCGCTATCATCACCCCAACTATCATAATCTACTTTCCTGAAAGGTTCATAAAAAAAATATCAGATTTATAATGATGGTTTAAAGGGACATTCTCAAACTAACAGATTTCATAAATCAAATGCCAAATTTTCATGATACAATCTATTCAAATTTACAATCAAAATATTGAACCACAGTGAAATGATTCTAGACTTGCTTAAAAGGGTTATTTTTGTACCTCATTGAAGGAATTATAACTTCAGCAAGTACATAACATTTTGTTATCCAGGAACTAAAAAAGATTACAATGAATTTTGACAATTCTTAAAAATTAATTTTTGTTTTACATATTATTTTTCCCTCAAGAAATAGGAAGCAAAGTCTTAAAATTTATGAATCTACCTTTGAATAACCAAACCAGACGAAAGGATATTCTACATCCAATTTAAGTTTGTAACACAATAAGAAAGACAAAATATCTAACCTTTCAAATGCTTTTTTAGGTTTAACAGGCGGAACCACATCAAATTTACTTCCCCTTAATTTACGTCCATTATTGACTTCTGCTGTTTTTGGTGATTCAAGCCTAAAAATAGATAGTAAATTACATTCATAAAAAAATTCTAGTCATTGAATACAATACTCATAAATTCTAGTCATTGAATACGATACTCATAAATTCTGTGCAGTTGGTGTGATCTACTAAGTTTTTGATACATTTCGTGAAAATAATTGAAAAATAGTGGGTGTGGTGTATGTTTTGGAAACATTTTGTGAAATAACTGAAAAATAGTTAAATCCTAAATCAATCAGATTTCCGAGCATTTAGTGCTGTGATCAGATATTTTGAACATAGTATTTTAGTGACTATTAGAGAATTAGAGAATTTACTCAGTTTTATGAGGCGCAATAATGTTTTAAATATGTTTAAAGACTGAAATATATAGCTGCATTTTTCTCACTTATGTTAATCCCCATAGTTGGTGTATTATTATATTATTATTCCGAAATAGAATACCGTATACATATACTATTGGCTATATAACCTCTTCAAAAGCAGTGAATATTTCTATTTATTGAACAGAAATTTTTTCCAGTGGTTCTCCTAACCTAGAATTCTGTCTTGTTTGTAAAGAAGACAGTATAAAGTTACTCTACGGAGAGCAAGGTACATGTATCACAAAAAGTCGATTCAATTAATCATTTATTATTTACCTGGACAAGTGAGCTGGTGGAGATTTTCTGTATTTACCAAAGGGTGGATGAGAATGAGCTGGTGAATATTTCCTTGAACTAATAGGAGGAGTCAAAGCAGATTTACGTAATGGAACATTTTCGATTTCAGACGGAGTTGATCTGGTACTTGAACCAGAGGCTATTCGAACCTTTAAAGGAAGATCTCGCCTCTGTTTAATTCCATTCTGATTATTTAGAATAGGTTTACCAGTATTATAAGATGTGTTTTTATGTGTATAACGAGGATTAGATCTTGTACTAGAACCAGATCCAACTCGAACTTTCGTGGGTCGATTTTTTCCCAATTTATTTCGTATCTGTTTCAGTCTGTAAAAGCAAAAAAAAACAAAAAAAGAAATCAGATTTATTTATACCAAAAATTGTGAATGTTGGATATAGTAAATGCAGGACTAGATGATAACTCTATTTCTTTTTAAAGAAAATATGAAGAGGGCCCCACAAGGCGGGGGGAATTGAACAAATACAATTGCAAAGATATGCACACATTGCACAGCTTAGTTTAATAGCTTGGCAACCCAACTTCTTTACACTATCACAGGAATTAACATCGTAAAGATCTGTGACGATAATGACCAATGGAAGATGTTCAGCCACCCATGCATCATTAAAATTTGTGCATATCCATAACAACAAGAGTTTGACCAGTGGGCTACTAAAATATCCAAATCGACAAAAGTCTAGACATAATACTGTACCAGTAACTTAAGGTTGTAGTAGATAATGGTGGCAGAATCCCTACATAATTCTTTTAAAAGTATAGAACCATAGTCCGGTGGGGGGGGGGGGATCTGCCCATTACATTATTATATTCCAGGATTAAAATTATTAATATTATTCATTTGGTCCAGATCAGATTTCTGGTGTCATTTTAATGATAAATGTACTGTCTTGATGCAAATTCGTAGAATAAAGAGTATAGGCCCTGATCTTCGTCCGTGTTATCTACTCGTATGTTAATCAGAAAATAAAAAAGCAAGATAGATAGGTAAATAAATCATAAATTATAGGCTAAATATGTGTGTTTTTATAATATAAATGCATGGCAACGGATATGACTATCAGTTTTCGTAAGTTATAGTCAAAGTGTGGCCTTACGAATGTTGATGTTCCTTCCAGAAGGATTCTATATCTACGTATGACATTCTGTGTTAAATAAATCCATGAAATAAGGTTGTAGTCAAATGTCATTTGAGGACAAACACGAAGCATTTCAGTAATTTTGTTTACGTTTCTCCATGTTGGAATTTGGCTTGCCCTCTGGGGAGATAACTCTGGAATAAAACAGAGTTATATCCCCTAACCCATAGGTAGTAAAACTTGTAAATTATGCAAATAAATACAACTTCAATTCAGAAATTAAACACAATTAAAAGTCTACTAAATTTTTAAAAACATATAATTTCAGGACACTAAGTTGAAATTTTCGTTAAAAAAAAATATAAATAAAATTACATTGGCAAACTTGATATCCGAAGGAATTTATTTTAGTATTAGTGCTGTTTAGTCTTACTATTAAGTAGCCTACATATGGAGAGACCGGGGCACGTTGAACATGTGTGTACACCGAACCAACCGAAATATGCATAATACTAGATCTTTCCGATCTGTGAAATATTTTCCCTTGGGTTACTGTTAGGGTTAGGTTTATCTTAAACTATTCTGAAGGGTTTGGGTTTGGGTTAGGATTAGGGTTAGGTTTATCTAAAACTATTTTGAAGGGTTAAGGTTTGAATTGTGGCTATAACACGAAAGATATTTCACAGATCGGAAAGATCTAGTATCGTGCCCGAAATATATCCACAGTAAATGATACTGGGCAATCCAAGACGGGATGTAAGTGTTAGACCTATTCCTATGCAGGTTGTCAATAATTTGTTGTTCTACAGTCCACATAATCAAGGGCTTGGTCGACGCCATTTAGAATTTATTAAAATTGTGTTGGACCGCGGAGGGGGGGGGGGGCTGCATTGAACCTCTGGTAGTCAGGGTCGGTTTAGACACATTTTAACCAATTTCCCCAAACTGGACCCGGTACTACAGAAAGGGGCCCCGTAGCACCCCAAGTTAAAAATTGTGTGGCTATTATTAGGTAACGGGTATTAATCAATTATCAACAGGTCCTGGCCACAGTGCTTGATAGACTATTATCATTTAACATCATTGAAAATAAAAACATAAGATATTAAATACCAGTTATTCAACACTGATACATCTCCTTGGGCCTATCGAAAAATAATTTTAAAAAATGGATTAAAACTCCAAGTAAGTAGTTTTCGCAAATTGTCTGTGATAGACTGATATACATGGGCCCATTAGGTCTCACTGACTAAAGCCGCTCACCAGAAAATTAAGAAAACTTTTGGGTTGACATTGTACTATATAAATTTAAATTAACACAAGTTACCATTTTATGGTTAAACCTGTTCCATCTATTTTGTACAGCGAGGTTCATTGAACTTAGGGTTTTGTAGGGGTTTTTTTTCTTCAAAAGTTAAAAAATTAAATCATTTGAACCTGATACACTATATCAACCATGATATGTCTTCAAACAATTGAAAAAAATAAATAGACCTTATTATAAAAGCTTTTTAATATGGAAGAAGTTCAGAAATTCATGTGAATAAACATTGAAACATTGAATGTTTTAACCAGTAGCGTTGCTGGAGTTGCCGCTGCTCCGGGTGATACATATTTTTCAATGGTACGATTTTATCTTCCCAGAAAACCCGGCTGTTTATTTTACAGTTTAATTATGCTTTATCAGTGTTGGATGACTGATCACTCGACCATTCATTCAAACCTACACGTGCGACCTCGGTGGATATGTGTAGGCCTGTATTATATAACTTACCAGAAATATCTATACTGGATGACTGACCAGTGACCAATCGCGCACCCATTAAACCTACACGTTTGACCTCAGTAAATATTTGTAGGCCTATATTGTATACATTACTATGTTATATAAATTAATTTTTACATCATTATATGGAATTATTGTGATAACAAACGATTATGATTTGCATATTATATAACGCAGATCACGTATTCCTCCAAGCTACAGATACACCAACCCTCTTGGCTAAAACTAACACAAAATATCGTTTTGATATGTCCGGTCACTTGAATCTATCTGTAACAATCTCAATTGATTTTCAAACACTAAAATTATTATCTACAAGAAGAAACCGATTTATTAATTGATGCAAGCATGACATTGGTGATAAAATAGGCCTGTAACCATAGGACATTCGGCTCCATTAGAAAGTCTCACAATATTTATTGGTGTCCACCGCACCATACCCAGAAATAAGGAACATTAAGGAAACAAGATAACTATAACAGGTATTTCCCATTCTTTACCTTTATGCATTATTATTTGTATACTATAGGGCAGAGCGGGGCTAGTTCGCACCATTTTTATTAAAACCAGCATATCTCGATAACTATTGAAGCTACGTTTACGTAGACTATACCAGATTAAAGACAGTGGATTCGGCTAATTTAAGGCATACATTAAAGGGATTTATCACCAGACGTATACAAGTAATTTCATCTTAAAGTAACCATGTTCGAATGGGAGAACTTTCCCCGCGTCGCGGGGCAAGTTCGCCTCCTGGTTGGGTGAGTTCGAACGGAGAAATATAAAGACGTTTATTTATTCAGTTATTTATTTATTCAATGAAACTAAAATAATATTACACATATATCCAACTTCTCGATACTTTTGGATATAGTATCTATTTCTGGTAGTATTAAATTAATTTTTTTATAGGTTTTATACTAAATAGTAAAAGTAAACTAATATAGAACTATTATAAAACCAACATGTTTAGTCAGGTTGAATTAATAACTTCTTTTACTTCTTTTACATGAGCTGTAGATCAGTTATATAAAATGTTCTCTAATAATCATTCCATATCAGGACTGCTTTTATAATGTTCTAAAGCCTGCCGTTTGATCTCTTGTATTTGTGTATTATGGTTTCGCTCGATCGTTTTAAATTCTGAAAAAAAATTAAATGCAGATCTAAGGTTATGATTAATTTTTACGCGCCTGTACAAAGAATATGGCGATTTTCAATACCGTTATGGTATGGGGCACGTTCGCACCCACATGATCTCACCCACGCACCCACCTGGGCGAACTTGCCCCGAGCAAAAGGTTTGAACTAGCCACAACGGGACTCCATAAAGTAACACGTGATTTTGCGTTGTGGAGGTCGTCAATCGAACTGAACAATGTGGCCTATTGAAGGTCATTACCCTATCATACTTTACATATAAAACATTGGTCATCAACCCCAAGCATGTGTTAACAATTAAACACTAAATTCAGAGAGAAAAATTTACTCACCACTGGGATGCCTAGAACGATTTAAGATTTTATACGACCAACCATCGTCTGTATTATTTCTTTTGTGTGAAAATAGAAACAGGTAGGCAGTCTCATTTCCATCTTTTAATTATCCCATCTTCATTAGCCCGGTTAAGGATGGGCAGTTGGGCGTAACCCCGATTTTATTCCATTTTCACCATTAGTCATAATTATATTTTATCACCCACGTTTGCCAACGCATAATATCCTTCGATCATTTTTGAATATTTTTTTAGACTTATGGTGTACAATTTTCCGTGTTTATGATAGATCTCTATTGTTAGGGTTAGAAATTCAACCAAGATTTAAAACAGTTTTCAAAAATCCGACTAGAACACAGATTTTATTTCATTCCGTTTTTATAGTTCAAAATTTCGTTTTGTTTGTCTGTCCTACACTAGGATCTGGAAGTGTTGTTATATAACAGACGTTCTGGGTGTCGTGATGGATTAGCTAATGAAACCATCTATTGAGTTTTCAAAGGACTATAATTCCCAGTATTTGATTTAAATGTTTTGAAAGCTCACGAAATTGAATATTCACAATGCCAGCCAGACCCCGCAGTTTCAGTTGATTGTGTTCCTTCTTCAGTAGCTTTAATCCAAATCGCATATTTCACCGTGAAACAACTGAAAAGGTTCAACAGAGGTGTATAATTTTTTTAAATGGCGTTTGAGTTCAGAGACTGTCAACGAAACTAGCAAATTTATAAATTTAAGGATTGTGATTTTTTTTTCAGACGAAATCTGTACCTACCTGTATCTCTGATTAAAGATGAATTGTTATACAAATTTATTGATTCTAGTCACGTGGTGTTTTACTCCGCTACTAGCAGGTAGGTATTGATATTCGCATGACATATTATATGAGACAGAGGCTAGTTCGACCAATGATTCAAACAATCGACACTAATTAAAAACTAGACAAAATATCTCCCCATTGTTAGAGAATATGGTTACCTTTCGAAAACCACCAAAATAAAAGTAGCCCGAAGTTAGCGATCGAATGGCCCCTCAAAGGGACCGATTATCGGGAACCGTTTCCAAGTCAACTGGTATCGCCTTTGGTTGAACTTGCTACAATGTTTGTTAAAAGAGTTCCTATATTAAAACCTACTCTGAGTTTACGTCCGATTCCGCCGAGGATGATACCACAGACAAGCTGTTATATAGTTTTTCATTTTTATTATCTTACCGGACAAGCAGGTGTTTTTCCTGTGGGAGGAAACCGGAATACCCGGAGTAAACTCACTAGGTTGAGAAGGTGCCACACACGCCCACAAGCCGAAGGTTATTTGCCAGCCGGAGCTTCAACCGCGACACTCAAGATTACTAGACCATCACAAACTCCCGCCCCTGGAGCATGATAAGAATCAAACCTAGACCACCCCCCCTGCAAAAATTCCTGGATCCGCGCCTGAATCAAGAGAATGAACGCGGTAGATTTTTATCCCCGCCCACTTGTTCCCACCTTATGCTAAACTAATCTCTTGGCGAGTCAAGAAATTTCAAATCCATTATTTTAAAACGTTCAATTGCCCAATTGTAACACTGTAACTGTGAAATATTAATTTGTTATCCCTAGATGCTCAAACGATTTATTGTGCCACCCCTAACTGTTGTATTTAAAACAAATGAAATGAAATGGGGTTTAACATCCTACTGGTCTGCTCCTACTCGGCTAATGGAGACGGGTATATTACGCAATGCATTATGCTATGAATGAGCTGTTTTCCAGACAGCGGCGCTGCGATCTACTCTTATTTTGAAATCCATTTGTCAAGGTTCTTCTACATGTACGCCAGTGTGTACACGGTACCTCGATCTTTGTCCCCCACCCACAAGAGATCCTCAGCGTTGTCCCTTGCCAGACCCACCGTTCGACACCGGAACCACGCCGGAAAGTTCATAAAGATCTTCCTGCGTTTTATGAACTTTCTCGGCAAAGCAGGGATCGAAATCGGGACACACGTGGCTCCCTTCATGATTGAATTCAAAAACCAACATTGTTTTTATTTTCTTTTTTGGATCCAAGCCCAATAAAATTATTTATTATTTTTGTTTCAGATGAGTGTGTGTTTAATGTATGTCCTAGTTCAGCTTTTGGCATGTATCGTCACTGTTCAGATTGTACTAAGTTTGTGATGTGTGTTGGCAGTATGGTAATACCTATAGACTGTCCAAGCGGTCTGAGATACGATACGTCACTATCAGTTTGTAACTATGGCAATCAAACCCCATGTGTGTAAGTTATTATTTGTATTATAATATAATAATAGATTTTTTTTTGTTATAAGAAACAAAACTATACTTATTTATTTTGAAATAACTTTATTTTAAAGATTCTTACAAGTAATTAAAAATGGAGTGATCCTTTTGTATTTGGTACACAATTTAACGATTTAATTGGCAATTATTAATTAAGTTAGGTTTCGTTTCAAATTCTTTTTATACGCCAACACATTTTCATGTGGACGTATATTGTCGTCGCCCCTGTTCGTCCGTCCGTCCGTCCAGAATTGTTTGTGAACAGTCTAGAGGTCGCGATTTTTATCCGATTTCAATGAAACTTAAAACATAGGTTTATCACCCTAAGATCACGGTTCCTTTCGATATTGGCATGTATCGGACTGTAACTTCATGGGTTTTATGGCCCCTGATTGTACGAAAAATCACGTTTTTAGCTTGTGAACAGTGTAGAAGTCATAATTTTGAACCGATTTTGATGAAACGTGACATGCATGTTTATAACCCAAAGATTTTGGTTCCTTTCGATATTTGCGCCCGTCTGATCGTAACTTCCGGAATTATGGCCCTTGATTGTCCGAAAAATCGCCCTTTTTAGCTTGTGGTCCCTCTGGAGGTCAATATTATTATCCGATTTCAAAAAACCGTTTGATTATAAAAACCAAACAAATTCTAATGATTTTCTGATAATTCCTTAATATGCGACAACTCTTGTTGACTGCCCGAACGATTAAGCTGCTGTGTGGGCGTATGTTTCGTTGCCTAGCAACCTATTTTCTTTTCTGTCTTTATTCTCATGTTCATTTCATTGATTTGGAATTTACTATCATCTCATTTTTAAAAGGACTGAAATTTGGTCAAGTCCTACATCACCAACGTCAATGACATCGCCTACATCACCAACATCGGTCACATCGCCAACGTCGATGACATCAGCTACATCAGTGACATCGCCAACATCGATGACATCGGCTACATCAAGGACGTCACAAACATCAGCTACTTCGCCTTCCTCAGTGACCTCCCCGACATCCGGTACCAGCCCCACCTCACCCTCACCGTGTATTATAAACTGTTTCGGAAAGACTGATGGTGATTTTCAATCGTGTATTTCATGTAACAGGTATGCTACGTGTTCCGGCGGAACTTTAATTGATAATAGGCCCTGTGCGGGAAGCCTTGTATGGGATGATTTGGCCAAGGTATGCCAAATAACATCATCAACATGTAGATAGATATTATGACGTCATAATTGTTAAGAAATGCAAAATTGCAAAATAACTTTTTGCCGCAACTACAGTCATTCTGTATTTATATTAAAATATAAGAAGATAAAATAGAAGATAAATTAATATTATGAAGCTACAATATTCCTGTGCATTTTACTCTCCTAGTGCATGGATTGCATTAATTTTATGTTTTAGTATTCCACGTTTTAGATCAGTCTAGCAGTTTATTTATATGTTATCTATAACTCGTATTTTGTGTATGACTTCACCTTTATAAGCCCTGTTTTTGATTGATTGAGTTTTGCTTTGTTGTGTATTTGGAAATGGACATTAAACAAGCAATTAAAACAATGATTTTATTTCCTTTTCTCTAAATTGACCCCCTGTTGATCTCCTCTTTCTAATACTTACTATTCTTTGCTTACACATACACATCTTTCGGCATACCCAAGAATCGTTCCCCTTTCTCAAATAGTACCAGGATTTACTGGCATATAGGCCTAACAGGCTGAAGCACAGCGCAAAGGTGTATAATATTATTCACATACAGTGTCATTATTCTACACACAGAGAATTATCTGCCCTAGTTAGAGAATCGATCTCAGTTTTAAATGGCAGCCATTATCCTAAAATAGGCACATTTTATGAGATTGTATAAATCCTGTTTCTTTAGTTTTTAAGAGCCCCCCAAACATCGAAAAACATTTCACGAGCGGTCATGGTAAATTCGGATTTCGAAAGTAATGGGTGCTGTTCAGTAATATTGGAGAAACAGCATTGTTAACATTAACTGATAATACAAGCTTGATAAGTGCAATCTGATATCTTACACACCTTGTCGACAATATTGGATGTTTTTTTGTTTTTTTTGTTTTGGTTTGTATTAATGTATACTCTCCCAAAAAAGAAACGCAATGTTACATTTCGTCGTCAGTATATCCTCGCTCTACTATCGCCTTGTTGCAGCAAGAACGGCGACATGTCGCTGAACCAAACTGCTCTCCAGTTTTGCTGTGACCGTACCCATCAGTGCCTGAACCTATTAAAGTTGGATTTCATGGTGTCGGCGTATTTCAAAACAGAAGCTCTGACGGGGACGTCTGCCTCGTTATTCGGTTTCACGTAGGCGTTTGGCTACTGTCTGGTACGAGATTCTACGCCGTCCTGGAATTGCTGCTGCAGTAGAGGTCGCTGTTGAAAACCATTTACGCCAATGACGTAACCGGAAGTGACGATCCAGGACAAGTGGGACCACACTTGTTTGGCCTGAGCTTGGGCGTTCACGTGTTGAACTTCGCTGTCGGTACCTATACCAAAGGCGAGAAATGGAACTAAGGGAAACATTCAGCAGCCTGGCTACATCTGTCTTGGAGTCACCTGCTTTTAATCCACCAATAGCGTTGTTGCGTTGGTCTTCGTTCGGGTGTGGCATCACTTGGGTCTTTGAGTGTTTACATGTGCAGCTGATTTGGAAACCGAGAACCCCGGGATTTTAAAGGCCTTAGATTCAGGTTCCATGCGAAAAGCTCGCGAAGTTGTTAAATTCATGTTTCTTGGTGCAATCAAGCGATAAAAAATTTCGACAAAAAGGAAGACCAGTCACAATTAGTGACCCTACCTTTAAAATCAATAATGAATTTCTTTTACCCTTACATAATGGCATCAAAAACAAGTAAGATTTACCGAAACAAAGACCTGGTTCAAATAAAAAAATGATGAAAAATGGGTTGTGCGTTTCTTTTTTTGAAGAGTATATTTTTGTGCAGGCTAGTTAGTGATGGAATTCGCCCACCAGGCCAGGGTGTGACACACGGCGTTACATGTAAATCGCCCGGGAGGCATGGTACAATAACAAAAATACCACGAATGTAATGTGTTGGTATAATAAAAGTTACCAAATGAAACTAGATCTAACGGTTGTTAGCTAGAGGTGTTTAGATAGAGGCTAGAGATAAAGCCAGTAATATGTTCATGTCTATTTCTATAACATTAATAGTCAGTCTAACTCCTAACCCAAAATAACACACCACTCGTCGGTCATACGTTTTCTTTTGTAAATGGGGCCACGAGGACTCAGTGAGTAAGCTGAACAATCCCAAAGTTGGCCAAGAAAGATCCTCCTATTTTGGGGTGTGATTTTCCATTGTCAGTGGCGTAGAACAGCGTCTTAATTTATGTAATAACATAACTAGATGTCACCGAAACACAGTCCTTCCTTGATAGAGAATAATCCTATTAATCACATAATTCACTTGTATCAGTTGAGAAAATGGCAAATATATCATTTTCTTTTTGAAAGTAAAACGTTTACTTTTGAAAACGTCGTGGTTTCCCCCTTAAACAAGGGAGGTAATGTTGCCTCTGCCAACAAGGTATCGCTATCCTTACATGCTTAAAACAGTTCTAGACTGTTTTGTCATTATCTATTTTACTGATGTTCAAAGTTGAAAGCCCTGTTTACTTTAACATGTTGTTAACTTGCAGTTATATCTAACGGGGTGTTGGGCTCCGTTTAACGATGGAATTATAAGTCTTAGCAGTCATAGATTACTAATGCAATTTTGCATAGAACATTATAATATAAGGTTAAGGCGATAGGGACTAGCATTATACGTATACTCTTAGCAAAAAGTCATAGAACATTCTAGAGGGTTGGGCGATGGGGACTATTCCATTTACTACAGGATGAAATGATATAGTATTCTACAAAACTTTGGGGATGCTGTAATGGTCTAAATATTCTATAATTTCTGTATTGCAAATCCCACAATTTTTTCTCAAGATTTATGCTAAGACTCCTAAAGGCAAAAAATAAAGTATTCTACAGTTTTGTATAGAGTTTTCAGTAGTAAATTCTACAACTTCTATGAAGTTGTAATATATGTACATTGAATTTAAAAAATTCAAAATTATTCATTTTACATTAGGTATTTTCGAACTATTATTATTATTGCAAGAATGGCTAGCTCTTTATCTAATCTGCCCCTTGCACACCTTTTTATTGGTATCAAATGTTATATAAATTATTAATTAGTCATTTATTTACTATCTATTTCATGGATGCTAGCGATTTTCAGTGGATTGAAAAAAGATCGACAATTAATAATCTGATTTAAAACTGGATAATCGATCAGAATGAAGAAATTTGAATGACATTTTCAATAATATTAGATTTTCAATGTATTAGATTTTCGTGATTTATTTTTTAAATTTCCGCATTTACCCCATTAGCAGGGAGATACTAATCAGCACTGGGGCATACTTTGCATAGATGGAGGACGATAAGACAAAAGCAAATTGAAAAGGTTTCTTTATTTAAAAATTTCTGTTAACAATAAAGTTAAAACAGAAGTGATAAATTTAAAGCCGAATGTCATCTAACTGAGGCATATTTTTGACATAGCTGAGTGAAAATAAATGAACGTATTCCGAAAGGATAAGTCTAAGGTTTTAATGCTTCTTGCAATTCTCTAGTTATGACATCAATCTATAATTTACATCGAAAAAGCTACCGAATGTTTATTCCCTTATTCCCGCAAACGACAGACCAGATTTGTATAAATAACTCATTCTTTTGTTGCTACTGGACCAATGATTCGGAAGGGTTGACAGAATTTGTTTTAAGGAGAGAGAGAGAGAGAGAGAGATGGAATTTAACGTCCACTCGGCACAAACCAGGCCATTTTGGGACTAACATACGGTTTCATTTTATTTCAATAATTCGCTTGCGAGTAGGGGTTTTTAGCAGTGGGAGGAAACCGGAGTGCCCGGAGGAAACCCACGAGGTTGAGAAGGCGCCCCTATCTCCATGCCACATAAGCTCACACCAGACAGGGGTGACCGGACAGCTAGAGGTCGAAACGCGGCACTATAGACCACTTGGCCATCCTATCCCCCAAACCTGGGCCCTGATTCACGAAATCTTAACTAAAGATTAGTACATACTTCAGTTTTGATTGGCTAAGCACTAGAATCAATCTAATATTATCCAATCAAATAACTAAAATTTGGATTTTATCTTGGTTAAAATTTTGTGAATAAGGCCCCTGGGACTTGATTTAATTAATGGAGTAATCGTTGTGACCATGTTGAGGTCAGTCGTAGCAATAGTGTTATTTGAAGGCGGGGGTTGTTATTTTCAATCTTTACGCTTTCCCCACTACCACGATATGTACTATGATTGACATCGTGGTTTTAATCGAGGAGTAATCGTTGCGATCCTACCAGGTATCATTATATTGAGGTCTGTCGTAGCTTTTTTGTCGGCGTCGGTTGTTATTATCAATTTCTACGCTTTTAAACTTAAACCCCTGCTTAAAAATGGAGAATATAGTAAAACAAATTATAAAAGAAGAAATGTTGTTTCCGACCATATTACCCCCCTCCCCGCCCGTACATGCTCTCTGACAATTTGACCCCATAATTTAACCCTATTTGCAGATTTATTTTCAATCATACAGTTGCTTACACACATATTTGGCATCAGAAACAATCTTCGAAAATCCAATATGGAGGAAATCCAACATAACGGCTAAAATCGACCATTTTCTGACATAGAATAATATGTTTGTAATATGTCCTTTTTTTAGTGTTCGAGGGTTTAGAGATAGAACATGAACATCGGCAATGTCAGGTATAAACTCTGAAGTGTTTTACTCCATGTATTTCCAGACTGCGAGTATATAACGTAGGACGACTACGCGGAAGCCGACTATCACAACACGCTCCACAGAACAGATACAGTAAGGGTTTAAGCTATACATTGAAAACAACGATTTTTTGAATGATGTTCTTCCTACAAAAACTGTTATGGTGTAAAATATGATGTATCACATGCGATCTTATCGTGCTGGGTTAGAGCAGCAAGCTCAAAGAACAATGCTGCATTAATTCTAGCATAACTGCGTCGGGAACATTGGATCTTTTAAAATGTATAAACAGGTACAATAAGAACTAACCACATCAAGGATAAAATACTTAAACTCCACCCAGAGTTCACAAATTCAATATAAACTGGAAAAGAACGTCGAAACGAGAAATAAAATGAAAGCGTTGAAGAATTCCATCCTGCAATACAATGTCTTCGATATTTTTTGTCAGAATGGAGCTAAGAAAAAACAGATAGAAAATCATATGTTAACGCATAGCATGACAGTGTAAACATAGGTTTTGGAAATTAAAGCAGATATGAACTATGATACGGATATTTTTGTAGGTGTGTGGGGGGGGGCGAATTCTAATTCTCTACCAGTTTTAACGTTTTTGCTTAAGAAAGACATTTTCAGACTATATACAGTATACCCAATTACCATTTATTATTGAGGAAAGTTCGTGTCAAGTAAACAAAAACAAATATCCAAGTAATAAAGAACTGGGAATGTGTATATGAAAGAAATGTGTCATAATTGCCTCAAAGAATGTAAAAACAGCAAAAATAAAAAAACAAAAACAAAACAAAAAATCAAAAACATCGTCAGAACGATTTCAAAATCAGAGAAGCACTTTTATCAAATCATTTTAGAAAACAACTTAATTATTAAATGGATCAGTTTGCGAACAGTTTATTGGCACATTATTAAATAATTCATCACATTACCAAGGCATTACCAGAAGGTTTAGAGTCCGTACACAGTCTATACATCAGTATCTGGTGTGGTGTGTCCACCGCGAGTGTCAATAACAGCAGCGCAGTGTCTGTACACGAAGTCGATCAGACCACAAATGAAATGAAATGGGGTTAAACGTCTTACTCTTTTGCACATAACCTGGACTAATGGAAGACGGGCATACGCCATACAATGTGCTATGAGGGGAATTTTGCCCGGGCAGCGGCGCTACGGCTTACTCGTATATCGAATTCCAACTGTCAAGGCATCTTTTACGTGCACTCCAATGTGTACACGGGACCCTTTTTTTCGTCCCATCCCAACGACTCGGCAGCTGTCTTTGAGACCACAAATGAACTGCATTGGCACCTGGAACCATACTCCAAGAAAAGCCTCGGTACGACGTTATTAAGTCTCTTCTGAATTTCATCCAAAAGATGTTCAATCGGGACTGGCCAGTGCATAATGATAATGAAACCGTTCTGACGTAGAAAGTCCAGAATAACTCTACCGGTGTGGGCACAGGTGTTGTCATGTTGGGAAACGTGCGAAACACCACAGGAACTCTCTCTGGATCAGGCCGATACCACTCCCAACCATTATGCTTGGACCTCCCCATGCTCTCGCTCCATAACACATTGGTCCGAATAACGCTGGCCACGTCGAGGCCTTATTCTGCTCTTGTCATCTACAGTAAATATACAATACTGACTCTCATCTGTGAACAGAACAGTTATCAATTGCCTGTGTCGCGGGAGGGGGGTGAGGATCGGTCAACAGAAAGGTCTACGACAATGGATGTTCTCTTTGGTGAGACGTCGGCGCACTGTATCGGTACTGACGAGTCTTCCGTGTGTTCTATTTGTCTGATGTCCTGTCTCAGATGCCTGTGTGAAGGGATTGTGCCACAACATGGCGGTCTTGTCAACTTGAGGTAACCCTTGTTCTACCAGTTTGGGGGCGATCATCCGTGGTATCGGTGGCCCGAAAGCATTGCTGAAGTCTGTAGATGGTCCGAGCATTGATTTGCAACGGTTTGGGCAGTGTGTCCAGCGCCGTATCTTCCAATCGCATGGTTCATCTGAGCTGTCGTGAGTCATGACATGCCGCTGACGTTGTAGTGTGAATGATAACCAGCATGAGTTGCGTGCAAATCACGAAGAAAATTCCCTGGGTTCAACTCTGTGTTTGGGAATGAGCCTTATTGCCCAGGTAAAGTTCGAGATGAGGTCACAAATATACAATAAAAATATTTGGCAAGTTTTATGCAATGCTTCTATTCGGGGGAAACATACCATACTGACGATTCTTTTGTTGCTTAAATATAGAAATAGGTCGTAACATTCCCAATTATTATAAAATACAACATTGTATTGTATACAGGTCAATTATAGGTTAGCATTGTAATCATAAACATTATGTCGTAATATTCCAAATAATTGTAAAATACAATATCTTCTTTTATAAAGAGAATATTTTTGAAAATGAAAATACCAAGGAATATGTTCCAATCTTCCCAATATTGTAATGTTGCAATTCTATCTCATAAAACCAATACAATTGTTTGGTAATGTAACAAGGTATATACCCAATTATTGTGATAATGCTTACAATTTTATTCTATAACTTCATGCAAATACAAGCAAAAATATCATTGAATATAGTCATTGAATAACCTGGGGTTGTATTCAGTGACTTGGACACGTACTGCTTTTGTCCAGAATGATGTCACTTTCAGAATTACTTGCGCGGGGATACACTCTCTGGAAGCATTGAATACAGCCATTGAATAACTTATGGTTGTGTTCAATAACTTGGGTACGTACTACTTTTGTCCAGAATAACGTCACTTTCAGAATCACGGTATTCAATGGTCACCGAGTTCTTCTATAATATTCAATACAATCAAAAATTCTTTATGAATGAAAGAATGCATATTCTGGAATTAGTCGTGGTATATGTGAGTCGAATGCGACGTAGTATTCCCAACTATCGTAACACGATATATTATTATCCTATAAAACCCATAATTGTTATATAGTTGGAAATATATCTAAAGTTATAGAGATAAAAAAAAAAAAAATGAAACGGATGTACTTTTTAAAGAGAGAAAAACAAATGACGTTGATTCGCCGTAGGTTAACAAAGGAGTAGTCAAGTTATGATTTTATTCAAAGATTAGAAGGATGTCGATTTGAATTGTTATATTTTCGTTTAATGTTTTCTGGAAAAAGATTAAAATAAAATGGTTATTTTACAAGTTAAAGAGACAGATTAGTGTTTCAGCTAACAGAATATATTTATCATCCAAACACTTTTGGCCTATTGACAGGAGTTTTGGAACATATTATGAGAGCTAAGAAACGACATTAATCGATTCAGTCGCCCCCCCCCCCCCAGCGAAAGCTTCATGGCGTTATTTATACCCAAAAGTTCTTTCAAACTTCGTCTAGCCTTCCGAACCGTTTGTCCAAACTCAATTTTGCGCTTGTTTAATCGTGCTCTAGCTCTAAGTCATTTCTAAAAAATATTCTTCTCCAAAGACACATTGTCATTTAATTCCATGTATCCCAGTTAGATTAAAGACCCAGTAATGACTGATTTAGCTACTAACCGGTGTGGCACATACACGCCACTCGTCCTTGTACACGATTAAAACTATTTTAATACTAGATAATTAATAGAATATGAGTCAGGGTGCTGGTTTTTTTTTAAATGCAGAATTGGCCTGTGCGTTTGACACCTTAAAGGAGCTAAATCGCTAACATTTGGAACCTAGAAATTGACACAAGTGGGTCGCAACACATATAATACTGTAATATGAATGTATATAAACTGATTTACATTCAATGGTTTCTGTTTTTACTCCAATTTCAAATCACTTATGTTCGACGAAATAAGCCAGCAATCTAAATCGAATGCATGTTTCTAACGTCTGGATATTCCAGTCTATAGATGCCGTTTGATTTGGTGCAATGTTTCTAGCCTCATTCCTCGAGTCTCTTACTAGAACTTGGGCCGAAACGCATTATGGTATACGATTCGTGTACCAATGGGAAAATGTTTATTTTGTCTTAAATATTGGATACCAGAAGGCCATATTTTCCCGCTAAGATCACAACATAAATGTTGATTTAAATTGACAAATAATTCGTGTTTTCAATGTTGAAGATTTTGGATGATATTGAGTTAGAGACTTAGCTACTTTAAGCTCTGTTATATTTTGTATATAATGTACAAATCGCCAGAAGGCAGGGATAAGGAAAAATGACTATTTAAGATAGAGGTTTAGTGATGATTTGAATAATAGACCGGTGACTCCCCACAAGACACAGGTTAGTAGATTTCAACGGAAATATTTTAAACGGTTAATTTGGGTTCAGGTGGTTACGGTTAAACAGTGTCAAAATTGTATTTAGAAAATGGACTTAAAAGGAATTATTACCCATTAACACCCAAAATAAGCTTTTTATGAGAACTTTCGTTCGTTCATTCGTTCGCTTCTAGTTTAACGTCCACTTCGAACAAGGATGGTATGGATTTTTATAAGAATGGTTTGGTTTTATTTTTGTTTTAAAGTATTTGCCTACCGCGAATTCAGGGCGTTGAATGCATTTTTATGAATTTACATATCAATTTTATTAAACAGTAGCTATTTTATTATTTGATGTTTTACCTAAATATATTTATTGTGTAATTTGGACCTTTCAATTATTACATAGTAACACTTGAAGTTGCTTTGATTCGTTTTGCGCGTCTTTTAAAATAATCATTTTGTTTTATTAAAATGAATCTATTCATATCTATTCGTAACGTTAATTTAGGATTTTGGAAATATTTACTCGAATTTAAGAATATTTAATTGAAAATTTTAAATTATATATTTGGCATAAATATTTTCATTTGATTAAGAATTTTAGATTTTATATTCGATTAAATAAACAATGTTGGATTTTATATATTTTAAAAATACTTTTAGATTTTATATTGGCATAGATATTTTTATCTAATTAAGAATTTTAGTATTTATATTTATCATAACTTTTTTTATTTAATAAATATGTTTATGCGTATAAATGAATTAAGTCCCCTTTGTTCATTCTGATTAATTCATATTTTTATCATTATTTAATGAATTAATTTTTATCTTTATTATTCATTTAGTTTAACTGTAAGATATTTCGTCAACAAGCGCCATGGTGTTAATAAGTTTTCTTATTTTGCTACTGTCCGTTACAGGTAGGTTTACTCCTCTATAGCCACGCCCTCACTTCACCCCGTCTGTTCCAGCGTCTTTTCATAGTAGAGAATTAAGTTGACTAGCGGATCTGTTGTCTATATAAAAATTGAGAGACACCCCCTCCCCCCCCCCCCCCCGCGTTAAACGTTTGGATCGTATCCCCTATAGTTCAACCGACCTACCCACCTATCTCATCTTTATCAAATTATAAGTAAAATCGACTATATTCATTCTTTTTTTAGTTATGAGACTTAGCGTAACATTCCCCAGCATGTAAAGGCAAAGCCTAGCTTAACCGGAGCGGGGCGGGGCCCTGGGCTTGGCTAGAATCGCGGGGCCCATAACGCGACGAAAAGATTATTTCCTACACTTTTTAATGGCACGCATGCGTAACACACAATTACACGGTCTGTAATACAATAAAAATTACATGTCAGTTACGAATGGCATACAATACGCGGAAATGACATACGGCGGGGAACTGTTATAACACGTGAAGTCGCCGCTAGACAGATCATCATCACAGAAGGTTCAATTGAGTGGTAGCCCAGTCTCGGAATTGTTTCTCTTTTTGCCATGAACCTCGGTGCCCCCTAACCCACGGGGCCCTTGACCTAGACCCCTCGGGCCCATGCTTAAACTGGGCCCTGTGTGAAAGATTTCAAGCGCAATTGATTGATTCTTCGATTCATTCATCTATTTCAGTGAACGGTATGCCTTGTACAACCGACTGTAATAATAGGGAGGAAATGGGGCAAGGAGGAGGTACTTTCCCCGATTGTGATGATTGCAGTAAATATCATTTCTGTGATGGAACAATGATGGTCACCAAACAATGTGAAGCAAATTTGTGGTACGACATGAATACTGAAGCATGTAATATGAAGAGCGATTCAATCTGTGGGTAAGAAAATACGGATCACTTCTTGGCACTTCATTATCGAAACTTAATATTTTTCAGTAAATTATATCTGATTCTGCATTCTAATCATACACTATTCATAGTAGCCGCGACATCTGCCTGACCCAAATGTTACATCTTAAACATAATATGGCTTATATTTTAATTTAAAATTCTATTTAACGTAAAAATTATTGATGTTATCCTTTTATTCTTTTCTGTCGCCATTTCGTATAGCAAGAATTAAAAGCAATGGCGTAATATTCATTTGTCTAATCTGCATATTTAAATATATATATATAGTACCCAGCATATTGTTATAGGAAATATAATTACACAGTCCCTACTAGAATCATTGTATATACTATTCAGCATGCATACAAAGTCAAATCTTAAATTAATACTCTTTATTAAATTAGCAAACCTGTTTAGAATTTAAAGGGAAATTGCAGTTTTTTTATAGTGTTATTTTAGAGTTTAAAAAAAATCACAACCATTTTAAATCATTATTTTAGAATTCATAGGAAAATCACAAATTTAAATCATTATTTTAGAATTCACAGAAACATTAGAACTATTATTTTAAATTAGAGAAAAAAATCACAGCTATTAGAAAAAGAACTATTTTATACTTTTATGTATTTTAGAGTTTAAATAAACATTATAACCATTTAAATTATTATTTCAGAATGCTAGAAAAAGAACAACTATTTTATAGAATACGGAAACGTATAGGGGTCATGCAAAATGTAGAAATATTATAACTTTCATAATATATTGGAAAATAAAGAAACAAAATCACATCTATTCTACTTAATTATCCAATCTAATTAAAACATACATCCTATTTCGTTTCATTTTTCATAGTTGAAAAATTCGTAATTACTCGTCTTTACTACACTAGAACCTTGAAGGTGTGTTATAAAACGCGCGTTCTCGTTTATGTGACGGATTAGCCAATGAAACGCTCAGTTGTGGCGAACTCTTGGGTGCTGTGCAATGAACTGTGTATAACATAAAAAAGTTCATAAAAAAAATCGGACGCCAAAGGGTCAAAAGCCGCTCGTATGAACCCTGACGCGACCTCCCAGTACTGATTTTCATGCGGTGGAGTCAATCTAAAGTATAAAAAGCGAAACGAAATATAGATCTGTATTTTAATCACATTGCTATATTATCTTCTAATTTATAAAACACGCGCGACTATGTTATACTATTTATATAGCGCTTACAGAAAAAAAATTAACGTATCTTAACTTTTTAAATTAAGTTTACACTTTCCTTTTTTTTTTATTTATAGAACTGGTTACACGACAAGTAAGTTAGACATGTTTTATATTTAAAAGGGACAGACACAATGAATCCATAAATGAGAGGGGGTATAATTCCACCAAAAAAAATACCCTACAACATGGACGTGAAGTCTGTTATGGGTAATTTTGGATCAATCTGGTTATATTAAATTTTGTAGAATTCATTTTTCGTTTCCTTATTTTATATTTTACCATCAACACCGAAACGACAAGAGGTCATAATTTTAATCAGATTTCATTGGGCTGTTTACACATATTTAGATTATTTTACAGTGGAAAGTGAGTGTACTACTGATTGTTCTGATGGTATGGTCGATGGTATTTATCCGTATTGTAACAGTTGTACTAAATCAGTTCTGTGCATTGGTGGAGAACCGTCTATTAGAGAATGTGTAGACAACCTTGTTTTTAACCTGATTTCATCGACATGTAGTTTTCCAACAGATGCTGTATGTGCGTAAGTTAAACCTCTTGCTCATTCTATTACGTCAAACTCGATCACACGTCACTCCTTTTCTGACATGTATAGATTATAATTATCTGATATTTTAGCTTGACGTTGGTTAGACTATGTTATCAAGTCGACCCAATCATTATAAATGAGAGGAAAACAAACTCTGGCTCAAAATCATGTATGAGTTTCACGATGAAAAACAAGCGATGAACAAGCTGGAAATAGAGACAAGTAAACATGCGATTTCTAGCCCAACATTTCAACGTAACCAACCTCACAACGCTTGTATCCTTCTACCTCAAAATCAAGAATATTCACAAAAACCTGTCAGGAAAATGTATTTTCAAACCCTATTTTCAATTCTACACCAAAAAGTCAACAAAAATCGCCATGCAAAAGGAGGGAAATGGAAAAGGAGAGGGAGAGAAAGACTAAAAATAACTTGGACCCTACATTCGTCGGCGTAGAAATATTTAGTAATGGGTGACGGCGTAGAACTATTTAGTGATCTGTGTCCTTGTGCCCTTTCGGGACGAGAATGTGTTCTTTAGAGTTATATACCCCGTGCTCTTTCCTGTGCGATTGACCTTGGTTTTATAAATCCCGATAGGATTTATCCCTACCATAATGACCCTGTAAGCTTCTGGAAGATTTGACCCCGTTGTAATTTATTTTTTTTTTTAAAAATAGAATGACTATAAAACAAATGACATAACATCATTAGATACCATGAAGTATTATTTCTTATTGTGTTTTCATAATAGGATACAAACACCAGCATCTCCGGTTACGTCACCAGTAACGTCACCAGGTATGTTGTCAGTTAATAATACATCACTAGTAACCTTACTAATTACCAATGCGTTGCAAGTAGCCTTGCCATTGGCAATTACGTATTCAGAAGCAACGCAAAATCCCCCAAATACTGGCAAACGTTAAAATCCATAATAAAAGCACGAATCTGATTATAGACAGAATCTTCAAATGATCTACATCAAAGTAGATAATCAATTATGATGTAAAAGTGCTACTCATTTTATTTCTTGCATATTCTTTTTACCAGTTACGTCACCAACAACATCACCAACAACGTCACCAACAACATCCCCAACAACATCACCAGCAACGTCACCAACAACCTCAGCAACAACATCCCCAACAACCTCAGCAACAACATCCCCAACAACATCACCAGCAACTTCACCAACAACCTCACCAACAACATCCCCAACAACCTCAGCAACAACAGCAGGTACGTCACCAGTATTATTTCACTAAATACTAATACATCACTAGTAACCTTACAAATTACGTCTCATTATTTGTTGTTACTTCTGGTGGTCGACAGCTTCTGATATCCATACCCAATCTAGTTAGCAGTAAGTACAAGGCAGAATATGCCTTCTCTTTCCAGAATATTTAATACAACTTATTATTATTTTTTTTATATCATTATATTCTTCACCTGGACAGCAGTAACACCTTCTCCCGACGGCTGTCTGTGTCCACGATGGTGTGCAAGTACAATAGCCCTTACATTTTGGAACTCAATCAAAAATGCCGAGGAAACGCAACTTCCAGGGCATAGTTTCTCTTAAACACACGGCGTGGCGACTAGCTGTCTATCTTCTATAATCCGCTTGGAACAGATACCTAAAAACCGGACGTTAACCCCCATTTCATTTAATTTCACCCTCCGGTAATTGTTCTTATAAACAAAGATAGACGATAGTCTTTTATCTTATTCTATTGCAGCTGTAACCAAATGTACCATCGATTGCAGTAATGTTGATTCTGGTGTGTTTCCCTATTGCGGAGACTGTACACGGCGGGTCATGTGTTTTGGTGATGAAGTTATGGTTACAAAATGTCAACAGGGGCTGCTCTTCGACACTGTATCTAAAACTTGCGCTTTGCCTGCTGACGCTACATGCGTGTAAGTCAAAACAGTTTGTGTGACTATCTTTAAAGCTTACACCATAGTTGCCTTGATGGCTTAATGAAAAAGCCGTTAGCTCGCTAACTTGGAGCCCCCAAGTTCGATCCCGGTGTTGGTGGAGACGGTCTATCGTGAAAACGTATGTCATTGGTGCAGAACGGATGTCCCGGCAAGGAACAGTGTCTAGCCTCTTGGATTGGAAAGAAACTGGAGTGCACATTGGCGTGTACTTGAAACAATCTTTTGCTGCTGGAAACCCCCATAGAACCGTCTCGACCAAATTTTGGATCATATCCCTGATCTCCAGCACATTGCTCACTGATCTAACGCTTTCAGCACACAACTATCATAAGACATGTTTTTCTTTTACAGATCTTCAGAACCAAACTCACCTACTACGTCACCTGTAATGTCGCAAGGTAAGTTAAACATACAGTATCAGAGAGGACCAATCGAAATTTTCAAAACATAAACAAGAAGCAAAATGCCCCCCACACTGTAAACCTATTTACGCTGAAGGTAACATCAACACGACACAAACAAGGTCGTTTCTTGGGCAGTGGGAGAAAGCCGGGGGACCTGAGGAAAACCTATGAGGTTGGACAGATGACCATTCTTCTTGTCGGTTCAAGCGGGACTTGAATCCTTGAATCCACGCGCACGCGTTAACCATTCGGCTACTAAACCCCGCAATTCGAAAACTACACTATTGGTGGAAACAACACTGCACTATTATTAGGCCCTGTATCCATAGGCTGTTCACTTGTGGCGTGTTCACTTGTGGCGTGTTCCCATATGACCTTGTGACGCGCCACAAGGACAATGAACCTTTGTTTTTAATGTACCTGTTCTCATAGGTTGTACCCAGGGAACGTGTGGCCTCGCGCACGAAACATGTGGTCTTGTGACCGGGAACATATACAATGAACATGTCAATTCCTTTGCAGCTGCACAAGAGGGAACACGCAATTACCAGTACGATATTGTATGGAGATACATCTCCCGGTCTGTTTCAATGCCTTGAACTTTGTGTTGTAAAATTCACTCAGTTCATTGCGAGTTCTAAAAGTGACCAAACCCAGCACCGTGCGCGTTGTCTGAAGATATGTTGTCTTCTGAGATGAGCACCAGCAAGGAAAATAAATGCAATAGCGACACCCTCCTCATCCTTCCAATTTTCAGTAGTTAAGTTCATCGTTGAGCTGTCAATAAAACAACTGTTCGCATAATGATAGTTATGTCTTGTGTTTATTTACTTTCTCACTAACGTTCGTATGTAAACTTTTCTTTTAGTTCTTTACGTATCTTTCCATCGTACATTGTGCGCGCGTAAAGGGAACAGCCTATGGTTACGGGTGGGTGCAGGGGGGTCAGTTCACAACGCCACAAGGGAACAACCTATGGATACAGGGCCTTAGAATTCTCTTCTCTGGCATTTCAAATAAAACCAATGAAAACAACGAGTATGTTAAAATCACATAAAACAATCACTATATTGGTTTTAAAATGTCAGATATAATGATTGTAATCGTTATTTTTGTGCTACTAATTTTAGGAGAAGTTAAATGCACTACTATGACCTGTAGCAATATTGGTGCACAAGATGGAATGCAATTCCCTCACTGTGATGATTGTAGGAAATATGTTATCTGTGCGTCGCCAGTGCAGGTTTTGGAATGTGTGCCGGGTTTGCGCTATGATCACAATGAGTTGGGCTGTGTTTTCGATACAGAAAATATATGCGGGTAAGTGCTGCTAAATTTGTAAAGTTGAAGGTAACAATTTTGACTATAGCTAGTTACCACAATCTATCTATTATTCATATTTACCATTAAACGGCTTTTGTTCAAGAATGTATAGCATAGCTTGTGGAAAAATGTCGAATTGACTCCTCTTGACAACATCTAAATAGGGGATTTTAGATTGAACGTCCCAGAATTGAATTCTCTTATTCCCAAGTGTAGTGATATAGGATGGAAAAGGTGGATTTCGGACTACAGCGCATGCATTAGAGAAAATACCTCAACCAAACATGGTCAGCTGAAAAAGTTTCGTTGTGTGTGTTTAATTACGTTACTATTCTCCTCACCCACACATGTTGTTAGGACCACCAAAATTATGACAGGGCTGAATTCCTCGGTACTCGATTGCATTTCGGGAAGTTCTGAAATAGCAATAGAGCATCCCCATCTGCTTTCACAATAGGTAACGTTACTATTATTACCTTATCTCATGGTATGTCCTGTTTATGACACCACTGCAAACTATAGCGGCTACTCTACATGACTGAATGAGGGGGTTGAGTAGGGTGGTGCAAGGTAGAGATCGTTCTTATATCCGTGTTTTATTGTAGAATGAGTCCACCTTCAACTATTGAAAACCCCGATGAATCACAGCCAACTGAAGGATGTGTTAGTGATTGTAGCAATATGCCTAATGGTGATTATCAGTCGTGTTATGGCTGTAATATGTACTGCACATGCTCCAACGGGATAATGCATGATGAACGCGATTGTCC
Organism: Patella caerulea; assembly: GCA_036850965.1. Taxonomy (NCBI): domain Eukaryota; kingdom Metazoa; phylum Mollusca; class Gastropoda; family Patellidae; genus Patella; species Patella caerulea. Next base: position 25,900,068 of record JAZGQO010000011.1, read on the forward strand.
AGGCGATACTGTCTGGGATGATATAGTGAAGATGTGTATGCACGAGTCCTTCACATGTATGTAAGCTTAGAGTGTCATTGATTGAAGGTAGGTTTTATTCTGTATTCATTCAGTAAACAGAATTGATTAGAAACACATTACAAAATTCCATGGATCGATTTACTAATTAACATTAGCGATGTTGTGACGATAATAATATTGTGTGTCAATACAGCCACTAATCTATTAAATGGAAGATATTTGCATTTAAAAGAACTACATTGATGTCTTCAACAAAAGACACACTATACAATTATATAAATAATGGATTGGGGTCGTGTTGTATTTACGGTAATTACGAGGTACAATTTTGAAATTACGTTGCGAGTCGTATTTACTACTTGTACACTCGAGTATAAAAATATAATTCACTAGACTTAATACAAGTCATTTTTATTTTCGGGACTTGAGTGTTAAAATACCGTTTGTTTTCAAGACTCGAGTGTCAAAATACTATTCAGGTCGCAAGAAGAAATTTTTACTTAAAACAGCATTATGCAAGAACAAAATCTGCTTATTACAGGTCTTTCTTTGGGCTTGAAATATTATCTAAATAATCAATTAGACATTAATTAACTTATTATCCAGACCATAATAAACTCTTGGTGTGAAGGCTAGCCTTCGATGTTGGCGGATTAAATTCCTATATGCCGCATAACGGCCATTGATAATTAAATCAATCAAGTGGATAATCGAGACTATGCTGTTTATATTGATGATTTTAGTAATGATGACCGAGCCTAAGTGAATATTTCACTCGCTTCGTTCTCGGCTAATAGTGGATCAATTTGACTGAAATTTTCAGCAAATTACCTTTACAGTACTTTACACTATCTAGTTTTTTTTAAAACTATTATAGTGAGAACTGCCATCTCTTTATATTAGGACTAAAACATATTCAAACTAATTAATTTATCATAATTTTGCTTCAAATCCTTCTCGAAACACTGTAATTGCCAAGTATACCCCGCTATGAAAATCGATCAAAACAGGCCATGTTTGCGTCAGGTGATTACCCTTCTCCGTCCCTATGGCAACCGCGGGCGGAGATGGGTGAGAATTCATTGCATACACAAAAGACGTTGTTGTCTGTAATCGCTGACTATTTATTACAAATATCGAATACTAATTAAATTCTCGGATTATCCACTTCCTGCATCTTTTCCCGTGATTTTTATCTCAGACAGTGTTGTATGTCTAACTCTTTATAGAGTTTATCAACATGCAGCCTTCGACGTCACACGTGGGTATAGCCCAAATGTCGGGCTGTCGATTAGGAGAACCTTTACATTTTTGTCCTGTATACGCTCAGTGGGTGTTTTTCAGGGAATCCAATATTTTTTTAGTAAGATTGGATATCTCTACGTTCCATATATACCAAAATTGCCATATTTCTATTAACAATAACCACCCGATAAATACTTTGCTGGGAACCCATCTTTAAGAATGAAAGAACTCACTGCACTTGCACACATAAATATGGTTGAAATTATCATTGATTAATTTAACTTTCTTTTTTCCAGAATTCAGAATATACTCCCAAAGAATTTGAAAAATAAAATTCAAAACAACACGTTGCAAAGTCAGTGAAGGAGTATACTTATCTTCTGGGAGAAAATGAAATTAATTATAAATAATCATTATTTTTTTTTTTATTATTTTCGACATTATTTAACCACCAATACACAATAAAGTACCATCTACATAGCTACTGAAATATAATTTTATTCTCAGTAATACAATTAACACATTTATATTATCCCGCCGTTCCCCTATAAACTTATATATTATTCTCTTTAATTCCCATTTTCATAAATATGTTAATTAACCAATTTTAACCATCTATATTCGCCCCTCTTCTAAATTTTGTATATTTTGATTATCTTAAATCTTCTCAATAAAATATACATCTGTGTTTTCGTCTTGTACTTCACTGTATCCACGCTGGCTGAGTGATTGTTGCCCCTGTTAACTAAACAGGAAATTCAGGTACGAGACCTGTATTCGACCAGAATGTTCGAAGGTTTGCTTCGGGACAAAATCCGCCCCACACACACACAAAAGCACCCTGCATGGTTAGAAAGGAAATATATTATAAAATAGATAAGCATAAGAGGTGTGGGAGGGACAATTAAAGTGCTTCATAAGATTCAGATGGAATAACAGCTGGTACACAGACCAGTTGAAAATGAAAGCGAATTCCTACAAAAAAGCCTTTGGGAACCCAACTACCTCTAATGGCGCCCATAGGCCTTACTATATGCGGACAATGGCATTCAATTGGAAAACGACTAACGGAAGAGTTAGGCATAAGAATGAAAAGAACCGAATACCAAAATGACATTTCTTATAAGTATATAACCGATTACATATTTGATAATGATCCAATTTAATATTTATTTTAAATTTTCTGCAGTTGGCTAATTCTGTCTGGATTATCGCCCTTATTTTATGCCTTTATAAATACACTTACATAGTACGATTTCTTCAGCATATCTGATTTGTATTTCTTGTGCGGACTATTACGTATTATATTTTGTGCAATTACATAGCTTAATTATTCCGATAAGATGCTACAATTTGATAGTTTATTAAGCTTTAAGCGTTATTTTATCTGGATTATCGCCCTTTTTTTATTGTGGTGTTTTGTCTCCTAAATTGTGACGCCATTGCCAACCTTATGGCTTTTTTTTTACGTCACACCATTCAGTCATCAGATGACTGTCTTTCGAGACGATCTACATTTTCTCATCTACTTCTTTGTATTCAGTATTGTTTGTTTTGCTCAGTTTTTGTGATGGGTGGAACATGTGCCCTAACTGTATGTCAATATACCTCGATTCTATTGAATACTACAACGTTTCTTAATTGATTTGATGCATTTAGTTTTAGACTACCTGTTTCATTTATACATTTCACCGATGTGGTTACTTGTATAGTTAAATTTTACTACAGTATGCTTACATTCATGTTTCTTGTAACATAGCTGACATTACACAATGGTTTCTCTGGGTTATATTCCTGATTGTTTTCAAATTTGAGTGAAGTCTTTGTCACTACAGGGCCGGTACTGTACTTCGCAGTGGACGCTTAGGGCTAGCCCCCGGATAATTTTCACTTTATTTGAAACGTCCGTTTTTTGTGATTTCTGAGTATAATTTCTTGTCCATATGTTTGTTTTTGTGCAAACTATGCGTGGCACAGCCCCCCCCCCCTCTGCACTTAGGCAACTATTAAACCAGACATAATAACAATAGACTGACATAGTTTAAAACTGATAAACGCAGGAATGAGGCAGATTCGATAAGTTAAGTCACGTTCATATAATCGTGTCATTCATATTGTAGTCGTTACAGTTTGTCATTCTTACTGTAGTCAAATGGTGTGCCATTTTTTTCTGACAATATTTATTCAATATTTACATACAATCTTCAACTATAAGATCTGAAAACAAGCTCAAGCTTATATAAATCCATTTCCCGTAATGAATTATTTACAGACATTAATATAAATACATTGTTTATAATTATTTTTACTTAAACTTAAATTACATTCACTTATAGATTACAAGATCAAAACATATTTATTCTCATGATAAAAATTTAAAAAAATACTTAATATACAGTGGTTAAGGTGGTAAGCGGAAAAGGTCGTTTCATGGTGATAGTGATGCGAACCTGGAGATGTAGGTAGTAGAAAGGTGTCGGTGATCTTAATTAGTATGTCCATTCCAAATTAAAAGTAATAATTAGTGATTTTGTACCAGATTGTATTGTTAGAGTTATCTGCAGTTGTTTTTGTAATACATCAAAAAATGGTTGAATATATAAGTCAAGATTGCTTGATAGAGAGCCGTGTCACAATGAACCATCGCATCCAAAGTCCAATACCCTACATGGTCAGGATGAGACGGACATCCGAGTAATTCGATACAGTCCACGAAAACTGATTAATTTGTGTCATATATTCTTCAAAAAGTAAGTGAAAATTCGGCGCGAAAAAGAAATGGCGCCAGGCACGCAATCTCCACTATCACGGAGCCCTTAGGCATGTGGCCAAAATTTAACAAAGCAAAGTCACTATCCATCCATGGAATTAAGAAGACTCAAAAAGATTCGTGGCAGTCATAGAGCAATGTCAAAAAGACTAAATTCTGCTGGGGAACAATTACTTGAATCTGGTTTACGATGTCAAGAATTGGTGGAAATGCCCGAACAATTAAGATTGTCAATTGAGCAGAAAGTAAGCAAGTTTCAAGATTTTGATCACCAAATCATACCCCAAAGAACTTATTCACGAAGAAATAGAGGCCTCGGACAACTATGGGGGACTATTACAATAATAATATTAACTTTGATTCGTATACAGTCAAACCTCTCAAATGAGACCACATCAGCAATACCGTCAAACCTGGTTAATGCTTCCAGTCAAGAAAATGATTCCATGGAGTCAGGAAAGCAAGCGCTGATGCAAGGATAGTCCATCTTAATCTTCCAAAATTGGACCTTGTTAAATTTAGCGGAACATCTTTTGGGATGCATTTGACGCATCAATCAACTCACATGGAGATTTGGCAGCCCCAGAGAAATTTAATTACCGTAATTTATTATTGGAAGGAACGGCGAGGGTTATCACTAACGTCTGCAAACTACCAGGAAGCTGTAACTATTTTAAAGACGAGGTTTGAAATAAACAGATGATTTTAAATCGGCATATGGAGATTCTACTGAATTTTGAGACTATCAGCTCTGGTTATAATTTGAAGGGAATTCGTCAGCTGTATTATAGCGTTAAAGCTCAGGTCCGAAGTTTGAAATCTTTGGGTGTTCGATCCAGCTCCCATGACAATCTCCTTGCAAGTGTATTGATGAATAAAATTGGGCCCGAGTTGAGATTAATAGTCAGTAGTGAGATGGGTGACAGTGATTGGGAACTAGATCGACTACTACAGCTTATTTTTACCGAATTGGAGGCGAGAGAGAGAGAGAGTTGTCTTTAGATTTAAGTAGACAGTCCAACCACATATCCACCACAACTTCACGACCAGCATCAGCTTCAGCAAGATTTAGAAACCAAACCACTGCTTCAGCCTTATTGGCAACTGATGGTAATAGATTATCGTGTACTTATTGTCACCAACCACATCCGTCCAAAACGTGTACCAACGTTACAAGTATTGAAGCAAGACGCAGTATAGTAAGGAGGGATAAACGCTGTTATGTTTGTCTCAGAAAGGATCATATGAGTTTAAATTGTAAAAAATAAAAGATGCCCACGTTGTCAAGAGCGTCACCATATCAGTATTTGTGAAGCTAGAGTTCCAAATGTAATCAACAATAATCATTCTCTACCCCAAAGATATTCCCTACCCTCGCCATCATATTATCAGCGACCAAGATTTCCAGCCCCTAGCAGTCAAGCTCGATGTCCAGTTTTGCAACAAACACTACCTCACACATTCCAGAATAACCAGCCAGCTCAACCGTCACAAAGATTCCAGTCAAATAGAAATATTGACGGTTCAGCATGGTTTCAGGGAAATCAAGGAAAAAGTAATGGTCAAGTGGAAACAACACAGAATTCATTGTCAATGTTTGTTAATTCGTCAAGATCAGTATTGTTACCCACAGCAATAGCTATTGTATTTAATCTCACAATTTACAGTGCCAGATTAGAAGATAGAACGATATTTGACAGTGGTAGACAACGCACATTTATAGCCAGAGCCATTCAAGATTATCTTTGCTTCCCATTTGTTGAAAGAGAACATTTATGCTCAAGACATTTGGATCAGCATTGAAGACCCCCAGACTTTAGATGTTGCAAGCCTACACATTAGCACCAACAACGGAGATATCCGGATATTAGCAATAGTTGTTCTATTCATATGCGACAAATTATGTAACCCGTATTTAGACAGAGCTCAAAATGGATTCCCTCATCTGAGAAATTTAAATTTTGCTGATTATAATGGAGAACAAAATGACCTGATGATAGATATGTTAATTGGTTCAGATGAATATTGGAATTTTGTAACTGGAGAAGTTGTAGGGTGGTGGGTGGGTGGCCCTACCGGTTTGAACACAATATTGGGATGGGTTTTATTTGGTCCGATGAGCCATACAACCAGAGATGAAAGCAGTTATTATTCAGAGATAGTATCAACAAATTCTTCGTCAGAAGCTGATCAGTCATTACAGGATGATCTTGAAAAATTTTGGAACCTGGAATCGCTTGGTATAGAATCAAGTTTTTTATTCGAACAGCACATCAACAAAATTAAGTTCAAGGACAACAGATATGACGTGGAGCTTCCATGGAAATCATTTCATCCGCGTCCACCTGATAATTTTGAATTGAGCAGCAACCAGATTTGCCATCACTGAATGATTGTTTACTTGCTGGGCCGCCACTAACAGAGAATATACTAAACATCCTGTTGAGATTTAGAGTTCATCGTATAGCCCTTGCAGGGGATATAGAAAAAGCCCTTTTAATGGTATCAGTAGCACCAAAGGATAGAGATGTCCTGCGTTTTCTTTGGTTCGATAATCCTGAAGATGAGAATCCAAATTTTTCGGTCTACAGATTTACTAGAGTAATGTTTGGTGTTTCCTCAAGCCCCTTCTGCTTATTGCAACAGTCAGGTATCATATTGAAAGGTTTATAGAAACTAATCCAAAATTCGTCAAAAATGTTTTTAGATCTATATAATATGTTGATTTTTTTATTTGTTTTATAAGCTATATTTTTATTCAGATTTTTATCTGAAAAGGGATTGGGGAACAGGCATAGCCTATATTAAACCCTTGATGATCTTAGCACTGCTTCCAGATATGTCGAAACAGCCTACCAGCTTTATGAAGATGCAAAGGAAAGGTTTGCCACTGGTGGGTTCAATCTGAGAAAGTTTGTCACTAATTCATCCGAGCTAAGAGAGAGAGAATACATGAAATGAGTCCAAATGCATCCAGGAAATCGGAACATCACTTTTTCTCCTATACATGAAGAAGGTGAAACATATACTAAGTTTATTTTGGGAAATTCTACTTCAAATGAAGATCAGAAAATATTGAGAATCAAATGGAATTTTATGCAGGATAATTTTGCCATCGACTGGTCAGAAGTTCTTCATCTGGCCCAGAATATAGTTCCAACAAAGCGATTGATAGTTAGCATTTTGTCCAAATTCTATGATCATATGGGCTTCCTGTCACCTTTTATGGTCCAGTTTAAACTGCTCTTTCAAGATTTATGTAAACGTGGAGTTAGATGGGATGACGCCATTGCCAACCTTATGGCTTTTTTTTTACGTCACACCATTCAGTCATCAGATGACTGTCTTTCGAGACGATCTACATTTTCTCATCTACTTCTTTGTATTCAGTATTGTTTGTTTTGCTCAGTTTTTGTGATGGGTGGAACATGTGCCCTAACTGTATGTCAATATACCTCGATTCTATTGAATACTACAACGTTTCTTAATTGATTTGATGCATTTAGTTTTAGACTACCTGTTTCATTTATACATTTCACCGATGTGGTTACTTGTATAGTTAAATTTTACTACAGTATGCTTACATTCATGTTTCTTGTAACATAGCTGACATTACACAATGGTTTCTCTGGGTTATATTCCTGATTGTTTTCAAATTTGAGTGAAGTCTTTGTCACTACAGGGCCGGTACTGTACTTCGCAGTGGACGCTTAGGGCTAGCCCCCGGATAATTTTCACTTTATTTGAAACGTCCGTTTTTTGTGATTTCTGAGTATAATTTCTTGTCCATATGTTTGTTTTTGTGCAAACTATGCGTGGCACAGCCCCCCCCCCCCCCTCTGCACTTAGGCAACTATTAAACCAGACATAATAACAATAGACTGACATAGTTTAAAACTGATAAACGCAGGAATGAGGCAGATTCGATAAGTTAAGTCACGTTCATATAATCGTGTCATTCATATTGTAGTCGTTACAGTTTGTCATTCTTACTGTAGTCAAATGGTGTGCCATTTTTTTCTGACAATATTTATTCAATATTTACATACAATCTTCAACTATAAGATCTGAAAACAAGCTCAAGCTTATATAAATCCATTTCCCGTAATGAATTATTTACAGACATTAATATAAATACATTGTTTATAATTATTTTTACTTAAACTTAAATTACATTCACTTATAGATTACAAGATCAAAACATATTTATTCTCATGATAAAAATTTAAAAAAATACTTAATATACAGTGGTTAAGGTGGTAAGCGGAAAAGGTCGTTTCATGGTGATAGTGATGCGAACCTGGAGATGTAGGTAGTAGAAAGGTGTCGGTGATCTTAATTAGTATGTCCATTCCAAATTAAAAGTAATAATTAGTGATTTTGTACCAGATTGTATTGTTAGAGTTATCTGCAGTTGTTTTTGTAATACATCAAAAAATGGTTGAATATATAAGTCAAGATTGCTTGATAGAGAGCCGTGTCACAATGAACCATCGCATCCAAAGTCCAATACCCTACATGGTCAGGATGAGACGGACATCCGAGTAATTCGATACAGTCCACGAAAACTGATTAATTTGTGTCATATATTCTTCAAAAAGTAAGTGAAAATTCGGCGCGAAAAAGAAATGGCGCCAGGCACGCAATCTCCACTATCACGGAGCCCTTAGGCATGTGGCCAAAATTTAACAAAGCAAAGTCACTATCCATCCATGGAATTAAGAAGACTCAAAAAGATTCGTGGCAGTCATAGAGCAATGTCAAAAAGACTAAATTCTGCTGGGGAACAATTACTTGAATCTGGTTTACGATGTCAAGAATTGGTGGAAATGCCCGAACAATTAAGATTGTCAATTGAGCAGAAAGTAAGCAAGTTTCAAGATTTTGATCACCAAATCATACCCCAAAGAACTTATTCACGAAGAAATAGAGGCCTCGGACAACTATGGGGGACTATTACAATAATAATATTAACTTTGATTCGTATACAGTCAAACCTCTCAAATGAGACCACATCAGCAATACCGTCAAACCTGGTTAATGCTTCCAGTCAAGAAAATGATTCCATGGAGTCAGGAAAGCAAGCGCTGATGCAAGGATAGTCCATCTTAATCTTCCAAAATTGGACCTTGTTAAATTTAGCGGAACATCTTTTGGGATGCATTTGACGCATCAATCAACTCACATGGAGATTTGGCAGCCCCAGAGAAATTTAATTACCGTAATTTATTATTGGAAGGAACGGCGAGGGTTATCACTAACGTCTGCAAACTACCAGGAAGCTGTAACTATTTTAAAGACGAGGTTTGAAATAAACAGATGATTTTAAATCGGCATATGGAGATTCTACTGAATTTTGAGACTATCAGCTCTGGTTATAATTTGAAGGGAATTCGTCAGCTGTATTATAGCGTTAAAGCTCAGGTCCGAAGTTTGAAATCTTTGGGTGTTCGATCCAGCTCCCATGACAATCTCCTTGCAAGTGTATTGATGAATAAAATTGGGCCCGAGTTGAGATTAATAGTCAGTAGTGAGATGGGTGACAGTGATTGGGAACTAGATCGACTACTACAGCTTATTTTTACCGAATTGGAGGCGAGAGAGAGAGAGAGTTGTCTTTAGATTTAAGTAGACAGTCCAACCACATATCCACCACAACTTCACGACCAGCATCAGCTTCAGCAAGATTTAGAAACCAAACCACTGCTTCAGCCTTATTGGCAACTGATGGTAATAGATTATCGTGTACTTATTGTCACCAACCACATCCGTCCAAAACGTGTACCAACGTTACAAGTATTGAAGCAAGACGCAGTATAGTAAGGAGGGATAAACGCTGTTATGTTTGTCTCAGAAAGGATCATATGAGTTTAAATTGTAAAAAATAAAAGATGCCCACGTTGTCAAGAGCGTCACCATATCAGTATTTGTGAAGCTAGAGTTCCAAATGTAATCAACAATAATCATTCTCTACCCCAAAGATATTCCCTACCCTCGCCATCATATTATCAGCGACCAAGATTTCCAGCCCCTAGCAGTCAAGCTCGATGTCCAGTTTTGCAACAAACACTACCTCACACATTCCAGAATAACCAGCCAGCTCAACCGTCACAAAGATTCCAGTCAAATAGAAATATTGACGGTTCAGCATGGTTTCAGGGAAATCAAGGAAAAAGTAATGGTCAAGTGGAAACAACACAGAATTCATTGTCAATGTTTGTTAATTCGTCAAGATCAGTATTGTTACCCACAGCAATAGCTATTGTATTTAATCTCACAATTTACAGTGCCAGATTAGAAGATAGAACGATATTTGACAGTGGTAGACAACGCACATTTATAGCCAGAGCCATTCAAGATTATCTTTGCTTCCCATTTGTTGAAAGAGAACATTTATGCTCAAGACATTTGGATCAGCATTGAAGACCCCCAGACTTTAGATGTTGCAAGCCTACACATTAGCACCAACAACGGAGATATCCGGATATTAGCAATAGTTGTTCTATTCATATGCGACAAATTATGTAACCCGTATTTAGACAGAGCTCAAAATGGATTCCCTCATCTGAGAAATTTAAATTTTGCTGATTATAATGGAGAACAAAATGACCTGATGATAGATATGTTAATTGGTTCAGATGAATATTGGAATTTTGTAACTGGAGAAGTTGTAGGGTGGTGGGTGGGTGGCCCTACCGGTTTGAACACAATATTGGGATGGGTTTTATTTGGTCCGATGAGCCATACAACCAGAGATGAAAGCAGTTATTATTCAGAGATAGTATCAACAAATTCTTCGTCAGAAGCTGATCAGTCATTACAGGATGATCTTGAAAAATTTTGGAACCTGGAATCGCTTGGTATCACGGTAACATGCATAGTGTGTAGAAATGTCGTCAGAGCTTTTAGTAATGGGCTTCTGCGTTAGAAAATTCTCTGAGCAAGTAGTAAAGCTTAATTATGGTTACTATTAATGAAAACTAGTGAGAAATATACGTGTTGTCAGTTATCCTTAAACCCGTCAGTACTTGTACCGTACGTCAGTATTTCTGTTAATGGTCAGTAATAATCATACGGTGAGTATGTGAGTTAATTGGTTAGTATTTCTTACTTTTGTCAGTATGTAAAAAATACGTGAGTAATTAAATAAACGTGAGTTTATCTAAACATATCACTATTGAGGCACGTGCGGGAGAAATTGAGGAAAGCGTGACTAATTAAGAAAACGTCACTATTTGACCTAACGCTCACTATCTGAGTATAACCGCCAGTTACCTTTGATGTGCGTTAGTAATTGGACACGGCGCCAGTAGAGCGTGAAATCGTTAACTATATACATTTCTGGTGAGTATTGTTACTATAGGTAATTTAACTTCCCGATAAATTGTCGCTACCTTCTGAATAAAATATTAATTATTTATTATTATTCTCGAATCAGAAAATGTTTTATTTTTTTAACAATAATGAATGGTAGTGAACACGGGTATTTTTCGGTTACCGCCGTAGTTTGCAGAATACTGTTTTAAAACATTAACGGGTGTATTTTTCTCCGATTTCCATAACCGCCGTAGTTCGCAGAATACGGGGCAATATGTAGTTTGTAGAATACGGGGTTTGAAGAATTCGGGACAATGTGTAGTTTGCAGAATACGGGGCAATGTGTAATTTGCAGAATAAAGGGCAATGTGTATAGTGTTATTTCATTTACAATTTATATTTATTCTCGTTCATGCAGATTAGCACTTGTTTTGGGACGTGCGGCGCTTTACTATCTGTATGGTTTAAATTGGAATCACAACTAATGGTTAAAAAAGATCACCAACACAAATCTATTTTCACTAATTTTATTGAAACAGATAACATGATAGCTGATAACACAAATAATGAATTTCAAACATTCGCACACAAGCTGAAATTCTTAGCACTGAAGAATCGTGTGCATACCGGGCTGGTATGAGGCATCGCACATCTTGGGTTGTCGCTTATCGTGAAATAGTTCCAAATCTTACTACTTCACCTTAGTTTTACCTAGATCACTGCTGGTATTGTCAGGATACTTAATCATTATGAATAGAAGTATTGGAAAAGGCGGGAAAAGATACCGCGTGGTTTACGTGTGAGTAGCATGAAAGATGAAAGGGAGGATATCCCTTTGATGTCACAAGATTGACATTCAAGCTTCTAGATGCCAGTGAAAATTTAGAAATATTTTTGTGATTTCTTTTGTTATGCTAGGCTACTTTAAGAATTTAGACATAATATGTATCAACAAATAATAATTTATGATATAGATCATACTTTATTTATTAATAATATTACAAACAAATAAGTTCCCATTAGATGGTTTATAGTTCTGGAAATGACGAAAGAATGTCACGTGATTGCTCTTCGCTTTGATGTTTCATTCATTGCCGCGTGAACCTTTCAGTTCAGACACCTATGATAGACATACAGGTGCCAATCATTTTAGGAATTACATCGTAATCAACACTAGTTACTATCGTACTTATAGTAACTATCGACTATCAACACATGACATATTATAATCTCGACTTTATTTAATGATACAGCAAAAAATTAACGTCCGCTTGACAAGATAGATGGAGTGTATTTGTGATTGGTAAGAAGCGTGACACAATTTTATTTCTTCAAAAACGCGGCGTTTGTGCTTATAACCGAGGTTATAACAAGGATTATTATGCCATTCGAGACATTTCAATGTGTAATAGTATTATATCCACCACTATCGATAATTATATGTATTAGCCGATATTATATGTTGCTGTCAATATTTGATATCGGTAAAACTGATAGGTGTCATATCGGACCATCACTATTAATATATTTAGGACCTAGAAATTGACCCAAATAATAATGTAAACTGGTTGTATATGAGCTAATTTACATTCAATTGTTTCCATTTTGACTCTTATGTCAAATCAGTTACGTTCAGTGAAATACGGCATGAATCTGAACCCAACCATGTCATATATTTGTTAATGTTTGTTTAATATTTAGCTCGGTGTAAGAATTTAGAACCAAAGAGAATAGTCCATACATTAGTAATATAGGTCCAACGCGACGAGAATATACATTCACTTGATACACTCACTCCGTTCATTTGACACCTCCCTCTTTGTTAGGATAAGCTGCTGATTTGGCGATGAACAGTATCGGACCAGCTCAATTTATCTCGACAGCCAGTGTCTGAATGCTGCCTGGATGCATTTCCGACAGTTTATTTCACAAAATATTTTGGTGAATATATTCATTCACATTGAGTCACTCACCCCGCCCGTTTGACACTTTCCTCTGGTCGGATAAACTAGTGATTTTGCGACATTTTCGAGAAAAAATAAGTTAAAGATATCGTTAGATTTTAACACTAAATCACGTAACAACCATGTCTATATTTGTTAATGTTTAATATTTGGCTCGGTGTTAGAATTTAGAACCTAAGAGAATAGTCCGTACAATAGTAATATAGGTTTTGTATATTAAATCTTTTATGGGATTAAATTCTGTTAATCTCACCAATTAATTAGCACCTTTGTGTTATAGTGCTCAAGAGATTAAGAATGTTGATTGGCTAGGTTTATCACCTCAATAGAGCGTGAAATCATTTTTATATAGTTAAAAATATATAAATTTCTGTTTAGTTTATTGATAAACTGTATCATTAAAAGACAATTTGTTACCGGTGTGACTATTGAACAAAAACTCAAACGACAATTTCGGATATGTAAGTGACAAATTTTAAGAAATAAAAATGCTCTATAAATTTGTTGGAAATCTTTAACAAAAGTTTTGCTATTGTGTTTTCAATTTCTTGAATTTTCCCGTGTTTAGAATTGTCTCAGTTTTGAAAATGTAATATAGTGTAGTTATAAATGTGTTTTTTTTAGGGGATAATTTTCAATGTTCCTTTAGAAGTATTTCTATCAGCCTTTTGTTTTAATAAAGAATTAATCGCATAGGATATCTACATGAAAAATATCCCAAGATCGAACGTCGGACATGGTTTTACTATTTCAACGTTGCATGCAATGTATCAATTATATTTATCGTGTGCTAAATAAAACAATTTCTAAATTATTAATAGAATCTTCTGTGTTCATAATTTCGAATTACTTGAATGAAATTTATTATTTTTCTGTTACGTACGATCATATTGTATTTTAACATTGTGATCGTACCTTATTATGTGCTATTATTATTTTCATCGTTATTTATATTGTTTCATTGCTATATATATTGTTTAATAGCTATTATTTCTCAAAAGTAAATAGATAATCACACGATTCTTCGGTGTTCAGAATTTCAGCGTTCATATGTGTATGAAGTTCAATATTATCAGCTATCATAATTTATTTCAATAAAATTACCGAAAACAGATTTGTGTTGATGATCGTCTTAAACCATTAGTTCTGATTCCAAATTTACTAATCCTTACCGCGCCACCTGCCCCAAAATATGTACCAACCCGCATGTAACGAGAATACATATAAATCGTAATATATATTGCGCCGTATTCTGTATGGGAACCCCGTTGTAAGAACGTGAACGGGTACAGATGATGTGACGAATCAAACCTCGCCACTGAGCATTTAAATTCATATTTATATATGAAGTGGACTCTGTCTCATCCGAACTCTGATCACTGTATTTAGAGATCGATCTATCTAACTATCTTTGGCGTTTTTTTGCAAACTACGGCGGTAAGCGAAATTGCCGACAAATAGTCCCTTTACTCATTGCCACCAATTATGGTTTAAAAAATCTCCTCCGATTCGAGAATTTTAATTATTTATTGATAATTTTAATTATTTATTAATATTCTCGAATCGGAGGAGATATTCAGGTTAGTAATAAAAATATTATGATCACTTACAGTAACAATACTCGCCAGTATTTTATATAGTTAATGATTTCACGCTCTACTGACGTCAGGTTCAATTACCGACGCACATCAAAGGTAACTGGCGGTTATACTCAGATAGTGAGCGTTAGCTCAAATAGTGACGTTTTCTTAATTAGTCACGCTTTCGTCAATTTCTCCCGCACGTGCCTCAATAGTGATATGTTTAGATAAACTCACGTTTATTTAATTACTCACGTATTTTTTACATACTGACAAAAGTAAGGAATACTAACCAATTAACTCACATACTCACCGTATGATTATTACTGACCATTAACAGAAATACTGACGTACGGTACAAGTACTGACGGGTTTAAGGAAAACTGACAACACGTATATTTCTCACCAGTTTTCATTAATAGTAACCATAATTAAGCTTTACTACTTGCTCAGAGGATTTTCTAACGCAGAAGCCCAATACTAAAAGCTCTGACCACATTTCTACACACTATTCACCTTGTAGTGTATAGAATCAAGTTTTTTATTCGAACAGCACATCAACAAAATTAAGTTCAAGGACAACAGATATGACGTGGAGCTTCCATGGAAATCATTTCATCCGCGTCCACCTGATAATTTTGAATTGAGCAGCAACCAGATTTGCCATCACTGAATGATTGTTTACTTGCTGGGCCGCCACTAACAGAGAATATACTAAACATCCTGTTGAGATTTAGAGTTCATCGTATAGCCCTTGCAGGGGATATAGAAAAAGCCCTTTTAATGGTATCAGTAGCACCAAAGGATAGAGATGTCCTGCGTTTTCTTTGGTTCGATAATCCTGAAGATGAGAATCCAAATTTTTCGGTCTACAGATTTACTAGAGTAATGTTTGGTGTTTCCTCAAGCCCCTTCTGCTTATTGCAACAGTCAGGTATCATATTGAAAGGTTTATAGAAACTAATCCAAAATTCGTCAAAAATGTTTTTAGATCTATATAATATGTTGATTTTTTTATTTGTTTTATAAGCTATATTTTTATTCAGATTTTTATCTGAAAAGGGATTGGGGAACAGGCATAGCCTATATTAAACCCTTGATGATCTTAGCACTGCTTCCAGATATGTCGAAACAGCCTACCAGCTTTATGAAGATGCAAAGGAAAGGTTTGCCACTGGTGGGTTCAATCTGAGAAAGTTTGTCACTAATTCATCCGAGCTAAGAGAGAGAGAATACATGAAATGAGTCCAAATGCATCCAGGAAATCGGAACATCACTTTTTCTCCTATACATGAAGAAGGTGAAACATATACTAAGTTTATTTTGGGAAATTCTACTTCAAATGAAGATCAGAAAATATTGAGAATCAAATGTAATTTTATGCAGGATAATTTTGCCATCGACTGGTCAGAAGTTCTTCATCTGGCCCAGAATATAGTTCCAACAAAGCGATTGATAGTTAGCATTTTGTCCAAATTCTATGATCATATGGGCTTCCTGTCACCTTTTATGGTCCAGTTTAAACTGCTCTTTCAAGATTTATGTAAACGTGGAGTTAGATGGGATGACGCATTGGAAGAAGAACACCTTTCTAAATGGAGTAGATTAATAGAATCGGCCAGAAATATGAAGCCAATTTTAGTCAGCAGAGGTTATTTCCAGAATATTCAAGAACCAATTATTTCATGTCACCCCCATGGATACTGCGATTCATCGTCTAAAGCATACGCTGCCGTGGTTTACCTCAAGATAGTCACAACTACCTCAATCTATGTCCGCTTCCTGTCGTCGAAAACCAGAATTGCTCCAATCAACTCACAGGCCTTCCAAGATTGGAACATCTTTCAGCCTTAATCCAGAGGGCTTTAGAGTGTGAATTACAAATAAATGGTATACACTGCTGGACAGATTCAAAGGTTGCATGTTACTGGATTCCTCAAGAAGAGAGAGAATGGAAGCAATTTATACAAAATAGAGTAGAGGAAATAAGAAAACTAGTTTCAGCAAGGTCATTTACTCACTGTCCGGGTTTACAGAATCCAGCGGATATTCCTTCCAGGGGAATGAACCCTTTCGAATTTGTCAATAATTCCCTGTGGATTAAGTGTCCGGAGTGGATTATCAACAGAGGATCTTGACCTACCAGAAGAATGTCTGATTGAAATGAAGGTCAAGGATAGAGATCACATTAAGGGTTAACTGGAGTCTGTAATGGTAGCAGTCGAGAATTATGGTATCGCCAATGTTGTTAGTTGTCAAGATTACAGTAATCTTAATCGTCTACTTGGAGTAACAGCAAACGTATTGAAGTTGGTCAATATTTTGAAATCCAGGGTCTTCAAGATTCCGGTAAATAAGTCATTTAGTCAGCATGTATCAGAAGCTCGGGCGTTATGGATTAAGGAAGTTCAAAGTCAACTAGTCCATCATTCGATTTTTGTGACGTGGAAACGACAACTAGATGTTTAGGAAGATGACAGGGATGTTCTAAGATGTAGAGGCAGACTGGGAAACTCACAACTTACCAATTCTTGCAAATTTCCTGCTCTGTTAGACCCCAGTCATTATTTTACAAATCTAGTCGTCATCAGCTACCATAGAAAGGTTTTACATAATGGTATTAAAGAAACGTTAACTGACCTGAGATCAAACTATTGGATAATTCGTGGAGGACAGTACATCATAAATGTTATTCATCAATGTGTAACCTGTCGAAAATATGAAGGTAAGCCGTATCAACCACCATCAACGACACCACTACCTGACTTCAGAGTTCAAGAATCAGCACCATTCACGTATGTCGGAGTGGACTTTGCAGGTCCATTTTTTGTCAAGATAAGTGGTACAATAGAACAATACAAAGTGTGGCTATTTCGTCACATGTTGTTCAACACATGCTGTCCATCTTGTTCCAGATTTGTTCACTTCAACATAAATTAGTTTGGTCATCCCTTTGTGGAGAGGTATATTTGAAAGAATGATACAACCGATGAAGAGATGCCTAAAGAAGACTATCGGTGGGACAAAACTGAGTTACGATGAGTTAGTTACAGTGGTTATTGAAGCAGTACTGAATTCTAGACCAATTTCATTTGTATCAACCGAAGAACCGTTAACACCCAGTCACATTATTCATGGTCGTAGAATATTGAATGTTCCAGATGGTCTGAATGTCAAACCAGAAATTCCCCATATCAATCAAGAAGATATGCGAAGAAGGGTTCGTTACCCGAATCAAACACTAGATCATTTTTGCCGAAGATGGTCATCAGAGTATTTGTTGATATGCTATCAAGGTTAAGTCGGGTCCTAAAATGTCTATCCGAGATGTTGTTACAGTACATAATGAAAATCTACTAAGATGTCGATGGAGAATTGGTAGAGAAATTGAGTTAATCCCAGGCGAAGATAAAAATATACCAGCACAGCGTCATATAAGAGTTGCAGCTCAAGAGTCTTATAGAAAGAGGAAACAGTGGATAATTTAGTAATGTTAAAAAGTCTGATAATATTATGTCTAAATTCCATTTTGTAGGCTTTCGTAGATTTTTCATTCCCATAGTGTTTATATACTGAGCGCCGTAGAAAACGCATCACTTAGTTTTTCTTATAACAAAATGATTCTGTAAAGATATCTTATTTATTTTGCCTCTACTGTTAACAATATTCAAATGGGAACACATCAATAACAACACATTTGTACACTTATGGATGTTTAATCTGTAATCAACGGTACACAGTCAGAGGGGTGAAAACCAAAAGTACGACACAAACGGCTATACATTTAGACAAACAAGGATCAACAAAAGTAAATCAACCAGCAATTTTATACGGACAAGCTAAAAAGGGCGATTTGTCGTACAATCAGGGGCCATAATTCAAGGAGTTATGATCCGATATGTGCAAATATCGAAAGGAACCAAGATCTGTGGGTTATAAATATGCATTTCAATATCATCAAAATCGGTTCAAAATTGTGACCTCTACACTGTTCACAAGCTCAAAACGTGATTTTTTGAACAATCAGGGGCCATAACCCATAAAGTTACAGTCCGATACATGCCAATATCGAAAGGAACCGAAATCGTGGGGCGATAAACCTGCATTTCAAGTTTCATCGAAATCGGATAAAAATTGTGACCTTGTAGACTGTTGACAAACAATTGTGGACGGACGGACGAACAGAGGCGACGACAATATACGTCCACATGAAAATGTGGGCGTGTAAAAATGACTTACACACTGTGCATCAATTTCAAGCGAATCGGATGACAACGTTACCTAACGATTTTAAAAAGTGAAACGTGATAATGGGCCATAACTCTGGCAGTAATTATGTTGCAGTGAAAATCAATGGGCTTTTACGTCTCATGGCCATAAACACTGTATATAAATTTAAAATCAATCGGATGATAACTTTAGGCCCTAGAGAGTCCACAATCTGACCGACGGATGGACTGGCGGACAGACGGGGGCGACGACGATATATTTCAATGTGGGCGTATAAAATTTGCAGCCTGTAGAGTGTTTACCATCCTGTCTTGATCATGCCAAATTTGATTAAAATCTCATAAGAATTACAGTCTGAAAAGTGTTTACAGACAAAATATTCACGAAAAGTGGGCGTGACAACGCCCCTATGGGTCGGGCATGCATTTACATCAGCAGGTGCCATTTTCTCTTTGAAAATAATGCTCATGCCCAATTTGAAAAAAATCCATTAAGAATGCAGAGTGTTTACAGACAAAATATTAATATAGGTACCATCCTGTTATTGAAATGATTGATCATGCCGAATTTGAACCAAACTGTTAATAATTGCAACCTGTAGAATATTTACAGACAAAATAATAACAAAAAAACGTGATTGGCACCACCCCGCGGGGTAGGGCATGCACCCGGAGAAAACCCACGAGGTTAGACAGACAACCCTACTCTTTGTCATGTACAAGCTTGGGCTGATAACCACACCACTTGACTCATCGACAGACACACAGACAAGGGCGGCGGCATAATTTTTTCACATTATGAAATGAAATGGGGCTTAACGTCCTACTGTTCTGCTCCGACTGAGCTAATGAAGACGGTTCACATGATGAATGTGGATGTATACAAATGGATACGAATGCAACTCAAACTGCAATGTGAGTGTGAAACTTCCACTTGATCAACCATTTTCTTAATTGCCAGTTTTTTGTTTCATAACGCGACAACCCAACAACCCGACATCACGACAACCCGACATCTAAAGACGCTCTAAATCAGACCTACTCAGCAAAGTCCGGCATAGATTGTCTACGATATCACCCCTGGTTGAAGTGGACGCTAACCATGGAGGTGGAACAACCTCATCTGATTTAGGGACTAATTTACTTTTAGGAAAAATACGATATATTTAGTTTTGTGTACACATTGATGTGTACACATTTTATAGTTCTCGTTTTATAATTTATATTCTTTTAATATTGCATGTGTCAATATATGTGCATGTAAAAGTTTACAATAACGCATGATATAGAAATGGAGATAATATAATTAACTTACTATTCATGCTATTACTATTTTATTCTATATTCTGTAGATATACATGATTAAATCGTCTTTTTGAGATTCAATTCTGAATATCGAAAAACGAGTAGCTCATTTTTCGAAACGAAAAAGGAGCTAGTTGATTTTCGTTATTCGCCAATATCGAAAAACGAAAATCACACAACCACAAAGCGACCTGTTCTCACATGTATTATTTTAAAATATAAATACTCGGTAATATCTTTTTTTAAAAGTTATATTAATTTAAACATTTGGTAATATATTTTTCTAAAAGTTTATTATTGCTATCAATACTTATTACCCTTTTAAATAAGTCTATTATGAATATAAATACTTGGTAATATCTTATTTATATAAGTTTATTATTAATATGAATACTTGGTATTTATTTATTTATTTATTTATTTATTCTTCAAGTAAAGGTTACAACATGACAACAATAAATTAAAGTACATGAGCTGCATTGTATGATCTGGAAAGAGGCAACAATATAATATATTAAGTTGTGCATATAAAATAAAGGACGTTCTGGAGCATTGTATGATTAGGAATGAGAAGTATGATAGGTATGATGTCATGAAGAGACCTTTACTTAGGATAGCCCAAAAAGCTAGACGTAAATAACATCAATTGCTTATTTCCATTGGGGTCCAGGGTTGTCAAGGTCGCGTCAGGTCATCATTAGGAGACAAAATTTAATAACTAAGCCATCACAGCAATGTATCATAAATAATTAAAAATAGTTAAGTCTACATGTTATACATCAACCATTATAAATTATATATAAATTATAATATAAATAATTGGTAATATCTTGTAAGTTTAATTATTAATATAAATACTTGGAAATATCTTTTTAAATAAAGTTATTAATAACATAAACACTTAATTATATTTTTTAAATAAGTTTATATTAATATAAATGCCTGGTTATATCTTTTAAAATAATTAAGTCATTTTATACGCCCACATTTTCATATGGACGTATATTGTCGTCGCCCCTGTTCGTCCATATTGTCGTCGCCCCTGTTCGTACAAACACTATTGTACGCGAATAGTGTGAAAATATGCTATAGATTGTGGACCCTATAAAGGCCACAATTTTGAACCGATTTTGATGAAATTTGAAATACATGTTTATAACCCACAGATCTTGGATCATCTCGATATTTGCGCATATTGGATCGCAACTTCCTGAATTATGGTCCCTGATTGTACGACAGATCGCCCTTTTTAGCTTGTTGTACCTCTGGAGGTCAAAATTATTATCTGATTTAAAAAAATATCCGATTATATCATTGTTACATTGTAATGAAGGTTCATTTCGAATTTCATGAACATCGGACCAAAATTGACGGACAATGGCTGCCATTTGTACGCAAATAGTGTGGAAATATGCTATATCGAAGTTATGGACCCTATAGAGGCCACAATGTTGAAGCGATTTTGATAAAATTTGAAATACATGTTTATAACCCACAGATCTTGGTTCCTGTCGATATTTGCGCATCTCGGATCGTAACTTCCTGAATTATGGTCCCTGATTGTACGAAAAATCGCCCTATTTAGCTTGTTGTACCTCTGTAGGTCAAAATTATTATCCGATTTTAAAAACTGTTTGATTATATCACCGTTACACTGTAATGAAGGTTGAAGTCGAAGTTCGTAAAAATTAAACCAAAACTGCCAGACAAAATGGCTGCCGCTAATACGCGAATAGTGTAAAAAATGTGTATCCGTGTTGTGGACCCTGTAGAGGTCACAATTTTAATCTGATTTTGATGAAATTTGAAATGTAAGTTTATAAATCACAGTTCCTTCGATATTCGCGCACATTGGACTATAACTTCCTGAATTATGGCTCCTGGTTGTACGAAAAAATCATGTTTTTGATCTTGTGGACCCTATGGAGGTCACAATTTTATTCCGAATTAAAAAAAAGTTTGACTATATCCCTGTTACTCATTAATGATGGTTGAGTGTGATTTTCAATGAATTTTGATAATTGAACAGCTAAATCCATAATATTAAATGTTTCGTATACTAAACGTTAGCATGGGGCAGAACTTTATAAGAACCAACCAAATTCTAATGATTTTCTGATAATTACTTAATATGCGACAACTCTTGTTGACTGCCCGGACGATTTAGCTGCTGCTGGGCGTATGTTTCGTTGCCTGGCAACCTAGTTTTTTAATATAAACATTTGGTTACATCCTTTTCAAATACGGTTATTATTAATTATATCGACACTTGTAGAAAAGTATTTGGCATTTTGAGGCGGATGAATGATTGGTTAAGATTTTGGTCACGTTGGAATCCCGGCAAAGATTAACACGCATTCAGGTTTATTCTACGGAAAGCAGTGCCAGCAACTCCAATAAGCTACCAGTAACTACAAATTTTGCACTTCAAACCAAAAGCAACAAGACACACTACCAGAAAATAGGCGAATCAGAATAAACGAGCCCTTCTGTTTTCACACCTGGTAGCGATATTAAAGGACAATATTGGTGTCAATCATTATCACATATGTGATAGAACCGCTTAAACACTTTCCAAATATAATTTTAACACAGAGATTATTGCTACGACAGGGTGAGTGATAAAGGTTTCAACTATCAGGGTTGATAACAGATAAATGGGCGATTTTCTGCTCACTAATAATTCCTCGGGAAGACCTGAAGTAAGGCCTCCAACTGTTTTGCTTGTCTCGATTTTTCAGCCTCGAAATCTTGTACGTCAACGTTGAAAATTATGAAACAAGACATTTTATCTTCCCTATTATATGATTTCAAGTCGCACAAATTCACGATTTCAGTGCCACGTTAGAAGAGTGATAGACTTAAATTCGTATAAAATTCCATTGAAAGAGTTTCAAACTCATACCACTTTATGGGTTCAATAAAATATGTGCCTTTTCAAACTATCTATTTTTCTAAGTAAGGCATAGTCAATACCTTAGGCATAGTTCGATTAATACATTGGGGCGAATAGTAAACCTTCAAATAATGGATAGATCATTTTGTTACAAACGATGATAATCGAATATAGGTTTGGCCCTGGGCTGTGGTGTACGTTGCACAGAATATTACAAAATACTTATTTAAACAGTATTAGTCATGTTCGGTGTCAGTGTCGTTGTTGACGGACGACAACTAGCAGGGGTATGTAAAACACGATGTATATTAATTTCATATTCAAATTTAGCACAAGCACTCAATACTATGTCTTATTTAAAATTATTAGTTTAATTTTAGTGCAGAGATTTAACATATTTTTCGTAAAGTTGTTCTTTAACACAGGTGGTCGCCGTTTGATTCCTCACCACTGTCATAAAGCAGTTTTTTATGTTCCATTCGCCCTGCACCATTGACAAGAGTATTACAAACTAGTACAAATCGGACGAACAGTTCCATCGATGTCTAAAGTGTAGATTTAATTAGCCATAAATTTAAAACTAAGCACACAGACACAAAAAAAATATTCTAATACATTTCCAATATTATTCGAACAAAGTTATTGTTCATTTTTTTGATATTTTCTTCATTCTATTTTTGGTATTTGTCATTCGATGTCAATTTAAATTAACCGTAAAGTGGTATGTACAAAGAACATTCTGAATGTTAATACACATTCATATGACCCTCTGATACATTTACCGATGTGGTTACCTGTATAGCGAAATTAATACAATATGCTTGCATTCGTATTTCTTACAGCATGTGACAGATCATGACTCATGCTGACATTACATGATTATTTCTTTGGTTTGTATTCCCAATTGTTTTCAAATATAAGTGATGTCTGTGTCGCCATAGACCCGGGACTATACAGCGCAGTGGACGCTTACGGCTAGCCCCCGGATCCATTTACTCTTTTTGAATTCTTTTGTTTGTGGTCTCTGAGTACGATGTATTGTCCTTATATTTGTTTTTGTTTAGAATTGTGTGCGGGGCAGTCCCCCTGCACTTGCTACAGGTGCTATACTAAAGGCGTTACTTTAGTTCTGTGAGGGTGCTCTGTTTAACATATTCAAGTGGTTAAACAAACTGGGGATAAAACGAGCGCTGTGCTAATTAGGTATTTTGCAAATTCAACTTTCGTGGTCTTACTCTGACATCTTTGCCCGTATCCATTTCTGGCAGTGGGTTACTATGGTCCAGGCATCGGGTGTACTGATTAGTCCAATTATGAAGTGGACGTAAGACTTTGAAACAAAGGTAAATGATAATGGTAATAAAATTGCCCCGACCCGAGAGCTGGTGTATCGATACGTTTTATATAAAAAGCACGGGGTTAAATTTCTCGTTTATTTTGTCGTTCCTCGAGGGACGTACAGCCACCTCGGTTTTAAGCCACCTCAACACATTGGGATTGTTTGTATAAAAATGCGTTACTAGAGACCCCGCGGTATAGAGGCTGTGATAAAGACATCATAAAAAGACATCATTTGTGTTCCAACAGGGTTGTATAGCTGCCGGGGTAACGACATCATGTGGAATTTTCTTAAAATGAAAGGCATACCCACCAACCCTAGCTTTAGAGGCTGGGATAGACATCATTGGCGTCCCTAGAGGGACGTATAACAGCCTCGGCTTAGAGACCGAGATAGGGATATCTTTAGTCTCCTCGGCTTAAAGGGACAATAACATTCTTGCTGGCTTGGTAGCTCCAGAAAATAAATAATACCCTTATACTAAGTACTAGATGTTTAAGTGTCCTACCTGTTGTGTAAATTATCCATTACAACCTATTTTACTTTTTCAGAGGGTTCGAAAATATTTTAAAATCCAAGTCACATTTGAAAAGGTTTACGTAAGACTTTTCAAATCAATTGGTTGAATTTTTCCAATTTTTTAAAATAGGTGTGTTAAGATGAAATTTATATCATCATTTAATTGGAATATTATAAAATAATACGATTTGTTGACCAGAATGAAGATTGGGACATAATATTCAGTTACAACAAGAGTTTTATTGGGGCTTTAAGGAGAGAGAGGTCGTCATGTATACCTAAACACTAAGGGAATTTATAGTTAGCTTATATTTAATGACATAGCTGTGTGTGTGTAGTTTCCTGTATAATGCATTATGGATGTTATAGAGATGTCTAAACATAGTTATACCAACAAAGTGTTCCAGAGTTAATTTATCATTGAAGTAATTGATACAATTTGAAAAAAAAAACCAACAGGATAGCGTTATATGTCTTTGTAGATATTGAAGTATCTTTTGGTTCAAGGCAACACCAAGATGACTGTTAGTTGGTTTGTGGTCCTACTTTTGAATGTATCCATGGGATTCGCCGGTAAGAATTCATTCTCAAATTTCTTGAAAAACGTAAGTGTTTGGGGTATAAGGTCACTATTTAATGACCAGGGGCTGGTTGCTCAAAGCTCTGTTAACTTTTAACGATCCATTAACATGGAGTAAACGGATCGTTAACTTTAACGGAGAGGAAGTTGTTGCTTGAAGCCCCGTTAACTTTAACGGATAATGAAATTGACTTTCCAGCAACAGAAATTTAACGGACCGTTAACAAACAACACGTGAAAGATAACGATCCGTTAGTTTAACAGATCGTTAAAATAACTTAGTTTTGAGCAACCGGCCCCTGATAGATTTTACTTATAGCGCACAAGACAGACATTTTGATTAGGATATAAAGCATTGTCGACACAATACGCTATAACTGATACTAAAAATTGGTAAACAAACAGACTATTGCGCAATCTTTCAAAACGAAATGTAATACCCCAATCCAACTTATCAACCCAAGTGAATTCTATAGCTGTTTAATTCTTGGATTTATCATGCAAACTGAGATATATATCCGAGAATAGTCATTTATTCAAGGCGTATGTGTGTTGGGGTAGAGGTGCTGCGTGAAATTTGGATACATTTGTTTTGCCTAAAAGTGAATACCTTACCAAGTTCGTTATTCATGGGCAAATATTTCTATTTCAGGGGCGCAAACATTTGGTAGGATGTCGATCGATGAACCAGGACTCCCATTAATGAATGCAAACATGGATTATTTTGAACAAATGCATAAATTATATGGGAAATATGGGTCAGAAATGATGATTGGTGATATACAATTAGCCCAATTTAATGGCATTCCTACAATCCATACAGATGGTCAACGGGATAACGAAGTCCGTGATGCAACTGATATACAATTCGCTCAGCTTATTAACATTCCTACAATTGATACACAAGAAGATCAACAAGATAATCCAACCAATGAAACACCAGACAATCAACCAGATAATCTAACCGTTGATACACCAAGTGATCAATCAGATAATCCAACCGATGATACAACAGATAACCAACAGGATAATCCAAATTTAATCGATGATACACCAGGAGACCAACCAGATAATCCAACCGATCAAACACCAGATAATCAACCAGATAATTCAAATCCAACCGAAGATACAACAGGTAATCAACCAGATAATCCAAATCCAACCAACGAAACACCAGATAATCTAACCGTTGATACACCAAGTGATCAATCAGATAATCCAACCGATGATACAACAGATAACCAACAGGATAATCCAAATTTAATCGATGATACACCAGGAGATCAACCAGATAATCCAACCGATCAAACACCAGATAATCAACCAGATAATTCAAATCCAACCGGAGATACAACAGGTAATCAACCAGAAAATCCAAATCCAACCAATGAAACACCAGATAATCTAACTGTTGATACACGAAATGATCAGTCAGATAATCCAAATCCAACACCAGGAGATCAACCAGATAATCCAGCCAATGAAACACCAGATAATCAACCAGATAATCTAACCGTTGATACACCAAGTGATCAATCAGATAATCCAACCGATGATACAGCAGATAACCAACAGGATAATCCAAATGTAATCGATGATACACCAGGAGATCAACCAGATAATCCAACCGACCAAACACCAGATAATCAACCAGATAATTCAAATCCAACCGAAGATACAACAGGTAATCAACCAGAAAATCCAAATCCAACCAATGAAACACCAGATAATCTAACTGTTGATACACGAAATGATCAATCAGATAATCCAAATCCAACACCAGGAGATCAACCAGATAATCCAACCAATGAAACACCAGATAATCAACCAGATAATCTAACCGTTGATACACCAAGTGATCAATCAGATAATCCAACCGATGATACAACAGATAACCAACAGGATAATCCAAATGTAATCGATGATACACCAGGAGATCAACAAGATAATCCGACCGATAAAACAGCAGATAATCAACCAGATAATTCAAATCCAACCGAAACAACAACAGGTAATCAACCAGAAAATCCAAATCCAACCAATGAAACACCAGATAATCTAACTGTTGATACACGAAATGATCAATCAGATAATCCAAATCCAACACCAGGAGATCAACCAGATAATCCAACCAATGAAACACCAGATAATCAACCAGATAATCTAACCGTTGATACACCAAGTGATCAATCAGATAATCCACCCGATGATACAACAGATAACCAACAGGATAATCCAAATGTAATCGATGATACACCAGGAGATCAACAAGATAATCCAACCGATAAAACAGCAGATAATCAACCAGCTAATTCAAATCCAACCGAAGATACAACAGGTAATCAACCAGAAAATCCAAATCCAACCAATGAAACACCAGATAATCTAACCGTTGATACACGTAATGATCAATCAGATAATCCAAATCCAAAACCAGGAGATCAACCAGATAATCCAACCAATGAAACACCAGCTAATCAACCAGATAATCTAACCTCTGATACACCAACTGACCAATTAGATAATCCAACCGATGGTGCAAAAGATAACCAACCAGATATTTCAATCGACGATACACAAGGAAAACAACCGGATAATCCAACCGATGATACACCAGGTTAAATTTTATTTATAAATTGCACTACATGGTGTTTTGGTTTTTGGAATACCAATATATCTTCACTGGAAAGACACGTGTTTATAATTAACTATATACCAAGTCAAAATAATTGAAATTAGGATAAAACCCGACTTTTGAATAATCTTTTGATGAATAATCTGTGGAGTATGCACTTTCCCTATAATTAAATAACAAATTAGATTATACCAGTGCAATTTAAACTAAAAAACAAGAGGGCTGTCATTTTTAAAGTCTCTAGTAAATCGGTTGCAAAAACAATTTAATGCTTGCTCTGTGTACAATAAATATCTGGTTCACAGATATTTTACATGTTCGGTCATTACTTTATTTTGTAGTCCCGGTTAACTGTAGAAATAAATGCAGCAGTGAGGATGCTGGGTTTTTTGTGCAGTGTGGGGACTGTTCATCATATTTCGCCTGTTTCCGCGGAATGGAAAAAAAACTAACTTGTACAAATGGTCTAATTTTTGATGAAAACCAGGAGGCATGTGCCCTTGAAGACACTGCAGTATGCAGGTAAGTAAGCGCCTTATCATGGATAATCTCTCTACTTATACTATAACAATGCTTTTGACCTGGCATTTTCTGCTGACTTGGTTGTACAATTGAAGCCAAAAGAGAAATGTGTTTAACGCCCATTCATCACAAGCTTGGTAATTTCAGGACTAACATATGGCCCAATTTTAGTTCAATAAATTCGCTTGCGCGTATGGGTCTTTCTATTAACTATAAAATGCAGAGAGTGATGATTCAGTAATGAACGAAGAAAGGAGTCCAACCATGGAACTATTCAGTTGTTTTATTCAGACAACTAGTATCATTATTTATAGCATTCGTTGTGAAATTACATCGGAGAGATTATGATTTGACACTTTTTACGCATTTTTGAAACCGGTTTCGATAAGTGTTTTGGTTCTGTTATGCAAGATTTTTTTCTTGTTGTTTTTTTTGTATTTTCAGTCAAATGGCGCCACGATCTAAACGAAGGTGAATACAAACTTTTTAATCAATTTAATGTAGTCTTGATGGTATATTATAGGGGGGCAGCGATGATCGAGGGTACTAACATCTCATCTAGAAACTGGCAAGTTCGGATCCAATCGTGGGCCGAGAAGCACATTTGGGATTTTATATACCAGTTCGCTATTGTCAAATATGGTGGATGATTGGTATGTCGTGATGTTGTGTTGTCGCCCTTAATAATGCGACAACCCGACATCACGACATCATAACCCGACATCACGATATTACGACATCACGACATTTTTTACCGACACTACGACATTTTCACCCGACACCAAGACATTTAGAATGTCGTAATGTCGCGTAAAAATATCGTAATGTCACGTAAAATGTCGTGTTGTCGGGATGTCGCGTTGTCGACTTTATTTGTCAATGTTAAAGCGACCACGAGATCAAGTTAACCCTCACTATCTCATCCTTCACAAAGAATACTTACACCTTACTAGGGCCTACCAAATTTGCTGGGTGACCATGACTTGGGTGAAATCATGTGCTCGTTATGGGCTAATCAGCGACCATAGTCAAAAGCGGCACCATCACTCAAAAGAACTCGTGGCAGTTGGAAGGAGATGAAAATTAGGCGGTAAACCAACTGTTTGAGCCCCCCCCCCCCGCATTTCACGCCTAGCCATGGATAAGAAAAATATTATATTATTATATTGTTTTGTTAAACTGCAATGTCACCCGCACCTGACGATATTCTGCTAATGTTCGTACTTTTGGTGGTACCTGGGAATACCTCAACAATATAATTATTACATTTGAAACAGAAATCGAAAGTGGTCGACGATCATAATGATAGCTTACGTTTCCCCATACATACAATATTGCCGGGTTCATAATGCCACATAGCAGTTTTTGAAAGCACCGATTTTTATCCAGTTTTTCAAAGCACGGATTTCAGATTTTCAAAGCACGGATTTTTATCCAGAGGCACGTCCGTGCCTGTAAGCACCGGATTTCACGAATAAATGCCCAGAAATCAAAACGATGAAAAATTGTATATCATTGTATTTGTAGCATTGGGAAATCCAGACATCCACAAAATAGACTGTAAGTAGTTTATTTTTTTCATA
The DNA here is from genome assembly GCA_036850965.1 of Patella caerulea. Classification (NCBI taxonomy): domain Eukaryota; kingdom Metazoa; phylum Mollusca; class Gastropoda; family Patellidae; genus Patella; species Patella caerulea. The sequence goes on from JAZGQO010000011.1 coordinate 25,930,573, forward strand.
GCGGTTTTGAAACAATCTTATTAAGACTTGATGTTAAATCCGTTTCTTTTTTTTTTTTTTTTTTTTTTTTGTTCTTTTTCGCGTTGCAGTATATCAACATCTGGTATATTTTGTTTGAAGTTGGCGTTCAAATTCTCTGTATTGGTATACAGGGCTGCCCTTTGTACTAATTCACTGGAAAATGTACAATAGGAATGGGTTGGGGGCTTTCCTGAATCACTGTCAGGGAGAACCACGCTCGAAAATATGAATAAACTTCTGAGCGAGTGCAGGGATCTTACACACTTAGCCACCATGACCCCTTTCCGTGAAAAAAGATTGATAATATAATATTGGGTTAGATATTAAAATATTGTGTAAAACTAAGCAAGACTTAAATTTAATATCCCAAGCTTTAACATTGCTAGAGTTAGCAAAGTGTTTTGTGTCAGAACTATAATACATTTTTTATATTTTGCAACTTTAGAAAATTTTAAAAATTGGTAAACTCGTGGTCCACGTTTCTATTATGGTATATCCAAGAATATTCCTAAATGTAATTCGATAACCTGTTTTACCTAATAAACCCCACCGTCTAAAAATCTTCTAACATTATTTCCATTTTAGTTATGCCCATTTCTGAATCATGCACCCTACTCAGACCCCATTTGGTATTCTGAAAAATACTCAATTTGGCCCTCTTTATTTTCCTTTATTAATTTTTGCAGCTATTTTTTTTTCTTTGGTAGTATAATATATATAGAGAATATCCTGAGTGTTTTTTGATATCAAAAAATATCAACACAAGTTGATAAAGTGAAAAAAACGAGGCTCTGTCGAGTTTTTTTTTACTTTATCAACGAGTGTTGATATTTTTTGATATCAAAAAACACGAGTTGGAGATTTTATTTATCACCCAATCCTTTCTTACATGCACAAATACATAAATATAATTCTTTGGTATAGATTTCACTTTTACTGAATCAACAGCGTAGTGATACATCAGTTTTTTGACAGCAGATTAGCATTGCAAAGTCCTATATTTTGACCCAGTATTTCCTTCAAGGTCAATTAAATTAAAACAGTTTCTTTTTAACAAAAACAGTTTCTTTTTAACAAAAAAAGTCACTTTTTATTTAAAATAAGTGGTTTCTTTAAAATAAAAGAAAGTAGTTCCTTTTTGATTGGCCAATCAAATTCATGTAAAGCGATATCTCCTAAGAGATATCGCAGTAGATTATATAATTTATCATACAAGCGATATCTACTGTCAAATGTGTTATTGGGTGATAAATATATATATATATATATATAAATATATATATAAAAGTAGCGTAGTGGCACATAAATATATGTACTCAGTCACCATGCCCCTGGCTATTAGAATAAAAAATCATGAAAGTATATCTGCTATTATAATCTTTTAAATTGAAGTTTGTCTGTTATTTTTATTGTAATCGTGATTAACCCAGCCTTGTTACATTATAAATATCCTCTAGCTATTACCTTATTGTTTTATAGAATGGGTGTATTAAAGCGAGATAATATATGGTAGCCCCTGGTTACAACGAAAGGTAAAATAGAACTAATATATAATAGCAATCTTTATATGGCTTCTATAGTTTCTGTTTGCCCAAAACTTCGAAAGTATTATGTTAATCTTTATCAAAGCAGTGGGATCGCCCGCCCAACATCGTCGAGTTCCCCCGTGTCCTTCGGTTTCTTGCTCCTACCACTGCGCCCAAACAATGTATTGAAATACATTGTACCATAATATGTTAGTTTGTATGGTATTTTTTCTCTTTCCAAACTTATGACAAAACATTGTCCTGTTACTACGGTTCAAACTCAACGTAGTACCCATCCATCCGTCCACTATTTATTACCCCTTTACCTCTACCTACCACCCTGTGTCTACCCTATACCTATCAATACATCTTGATCGATCACCTTGTCTCAGCGCTCTACCCATCACCCAGTCTTTACCTCCCACCCCGCCCCCATCCATCATGTTCCTGAGACGAAGACCTCAGCGTACGAAGTTAAAGCATGATCGGGCCTTCTATTGAAGATTCCTTCCTCGTGAGCACATTTCTTCAGTTATAAAACCTTTACAGTGGATAAGAACCCACTCATCTGTTATATAATTATAAGACCATGTACACGTACCTGAATGGACACTCCGTTTTCATTGGCGTTGGTGTTGCTAGGAACCCGCCTGTTCATCCAGATGCAACACAAGGGGGACGACCGTTGGTGGCAGTCTGGAAACCAACCAACACACTGGGTATGCAATGTCGATATGGACGACGTTGTTAGATTTTTTTTTTGTCGTGACTTCATGAAAGATTTCGATTTATTTCCAATAGTTTTACTATTCTTAAAAATTTTCTCGTTAGTTTTTAATTTCAGATACCAAAATGCTTCAATATTTCATCAAAATTTTAGACGCTTTTTGTTCAACCGACCTGATTTGAACTCCAATCTGATCTTTTCTCATTTTGTGACATAACATAAATGCTTGATGTCTTCAGGATGTTTAGACAACTAACAAGATGGAATAAATACCGGATTTAGTGGATTAGCGTCATTTCCAGTTTCAGCCAATACTACCTGATGATGAATAAATAAACTTGTTTTAAAATCTATTTAAATTTCTTTGGGGTTTGTTTTACAATTATTTTACAGTTGCGAACGTAAATAAATCAAAACTGATGACGGTGAAACATCGACAAAAATCATCTAAGGTTAATTTAAGAACTCCCATAGACCAACTTCGATATCACTCTGGGGGGAGCGGATACTTGGTACTTCTATTTACCCTTGCCCTAAACCACAATCCATATATGACGTAATTTGCGCTAGACAGTCTTCGGTCTGGCATTCTCCTATTTAATACACATAGAAATAGACCTAAAGCATTGTCGCAATTATGGATGTTTGGATGCGATCTGAGTTATTTCAAAGTTTGATGGCAACTTCGTTGGAGAGAACATACAGCAGACGGAGAGTGGTATCTATGATGAAATTACAATGTACATATATTGATATTGCCATCTCTTTTCCAGAAGTTTCGAGCTGCAAAATAAATAGTAAGGCAGCTAGCAGTATTTTGTGACATTGTTAGATCATGGTTGAGGGTGAGACTGGTTGTTGCAATCTCTTGTCTTCCTTTTATGAAAAAATGGAATTAAGGTGTGGGATTACGGGTTCAAAAGCACTGATCTCGATGAGTTGGGAGATTTGTCACCAACATTCTTTATCGAAATTAGTGATTTAATCAGTTTGCAAAGAATTTAAACACATTCAGCCCTGGGCCACTATCTGAATATTCATCAATGTTAGAAATGCTGTGTCGCTTTGAAAACTTTCTTTTTAAAAAATTATCTTAAAGATGCTGTAGGCCTATTGCATTTTGTTTATACGAACAGGTCGTGTAGAGCTTTGAACACAATAATCCTGTTTCTGATTGAGGTAACATTTTCAACTTTGTGTTGCAATTTATTAGATGATTACCCAGACTACTTTTGTTGACGGGTACTTTAAGTTTGTGTTAGGCAGTGATAAGTAATTTCGTTGATGGAGACTTTTGGAGCACAATACATCTGATTCAAACTGAAGCAGATTGTTCAAACCGAGGCGGGTCGTTCAAACTGAGGCAGGTTGTTCAAACAGAGGCAGATTATTCAAATTAGGTAAATGGAATCGGTGGCCGAATGGTTTAACACGTAGACTTTAAATCACAAGAAACGACTAGTATGGTTTCGGTTCCTTGATTGTATGTGACAAGAAGTAGTGTCCCCATCCAAATTTGTATGTCCAGTCTCGTGGGTTATCTCTAAAGACCCCTACGCGAAAGTCAGTTATTAAAATAAATTATAACTATATGGCTGGATCAGTTTCACTGTTGACTTGTATGACTTTAAGAAAAAGAAATAGGATTTAACATTCTACTATTCTCCTCCGACTGAGCTAATGAAGATGCAGGTAAGGGATATTTTACGTACATGTCAATATGTACACGTGCGTGACTATAGGTTATCCCTTGCCAGGTCCTGCACCCAGAAAAAAATCCCGAAGTACAGTTTTGGCCAACACGAGCCCCCCCCCCTCCCCACTGTGAGCTATAGTATTGAAGAATAAGAGATACATATATTAATCAACATAAATAAGTGGAATATTATGTGAAACAATAACAATAGGCATCATGTAGTTGTAATATAATATAATATAACTGTTTATCATGAAAAAGAACTTTAAGGATGCATTATGTAAGAGACCAATCTACTTATTTGGGGTGTTATTGTAGCTTCAAATGTAACACATCAAATCAAGTCGGCATTATCATTTTCTCAAAACTTAACGTTAAAATTGATCTCTTCCAACACGACTTCTCTCTCGGAATAAAGTGATTTCAATGAAATTTCCAATATATCCCTTCCGTATAAATTTTTAAACTAGTATAACAAGAACGCCCAGCTCTTTATCTAGATCTTACATAATGCATCTTTAAGGCTGAAATTGAACCGAACGTGTATTTTACGCGAAGGAAAATAAGTTCAATGAATTTCCGCCATTTTGAAATATCGAAAATAATTAGAAGTCAATAATCAGACTCAGCATCCTTAAAAAGACAACATACAAACTACTTTTGACATATTTCTGTGGACCATTACGCCAAAAACCGCTATTTTGGGGTGAAAATTGGGGCAGGAACCTTCAGGGGGTATGTACAGGGGGTTAGAAGGGTTCGATCCCAAATTTTGTTGTTGTTGAATAATCAGTATAGTAGGCCTAATGTTTCTAAGGGGTCCTTGATCCAAAGTAAAATTATCACTCCCCCACCCCCTAATTTTATCCATAATAAATATTTGTTTTTACACAGAATTCTATTATTCTTTTCGTTCATTGAACTTATTTTCCTTCGCGTAAAATACACGTTCGGTTCAATTTCAGCCTTAAAGATGTATTATGTAAGATCTAGATAAAGAGCTGGGTGTTCTTGTTATACTAGTTTAAAAATTTATACGGAAAAAAATGACTGAATTTCCGTCAAGCCCAAAATGCTTAATATTTTTGAGTCTACGGTTATAGTAGCGGAACCTTTGTTACTACATGGAATAAAGAAGTTTAGGGATGAACTACTGCTGTCTCCAATAATCTAGTAATACCCGGTAAAAATAGGAATTAAGTTGGCGGGTAAAGGTTTTTTTTTATTAATTTTCTTTTTCATCTGTCCTCGAAAAATCGTATGAAAGATGTTAACTCGTTTCTGATTATAAGAAATCAGTTGCTAGGAAGATAGTCTCATTATGATTGGTCATCTCATTTGGGTTGCCTCCCTTCAATCATTTCTTTCAAACCTTTATCATGTTCAGTGTATAACGGTTTTGTAAAGTTTTACTGGATACTCTTCGAGTCGAGCAACATTCATTTCACTTACAGTAATTGCCATCACTTATCAACTCGAGACATATAATGATATTCTGTGAAAGAAGTGATACTATGTCTCCCACAGTGATAACGCTAAACGTTTAACGCTAGAAAGCTAATTTCCCCAAAATTTTATTCTTCAGCGATCGATTGTGAAGTATCTTGCGAGTATCGTAGAGACGAGGGCGCCTAATGTATGAATGGATTGGGGTTTAACGCCCTACTTTTCTGTACCAACTGCGCTAATGAAGACTTTCCAATGAAGAAGCAATGTTCTTACGTAGTTGGGAATATTTTGTAGTCTTGAATTTGTGTGGGTCTTGCGTTAATACGATTGCTACACTTTGAATTTTCTCCAGTATTGAGGATAATAGGAGTTACAGCTATACGCCCTTAAGTGAAGGTTTTTTTTTATAGCTTCAAAGCCGAATCTGCTCTAAAGATACTGGGTCATCGAATGTCTACACCAGTGGTTCTCATCGTCCTACGTGTGCCGCGAAATTTTGAACGGCACACTAAGAAAATGCGAAAACCACATGATCCTAATTGGGTATTCGCTAGAAGTTTATAGCTGTGCTTTTCTTTATTTAGTTTGAATCATTCGATGTGTCTATTGCTAGTCTGTGTCTATGGTTGTATCCCGTCTGTGACTTGTCATGTTTTTATTTTGCAAAATTCAAATATTTTTTCCTATATATTTAGCCAGGTGTGTCGCCCTTTTGTCATGCGTTCCATGGTGTGGCGTTGGCAAAACAAGGTTGAGACCCACTGGTATACACTTGAATTGCATTTGTCCATAATGAAAGACTGTAACCAATCGTCCCTGTGGCGTGAAATTCCCTGATTGTTTGCGACTTGGGGTTGTAGTCCATGAGAGCCCTTTCCTTCTTCATTTTGAGATCAACATTATTGTATTTAAATACGCCGTAAGCGTTTGTAGTAAATACCGAGAATGGTATGTGTTCATAGTTCTGATGCACACCATGAAAGTCCTCTGATGCCCTCCGCATTGACATGCTATCGTCGGACATGTAACATTTTGAACATTCTATGTGAGGTGCGGGGTGGGAGGGGGCTTGGCATTTAATGTCTACTCGACACAAACTAGGTCATTTCGGGGCTTACACATGGTTCATTTTTATTTCGATAGATCCCATGGGTTTGGACAGGCGACCCTACTCCTTCACATACGGGGAATCGAAACCACGCGTTCTTGGTTAAACGAATACGTGTGAAATGATCTCAAACAAAATTCCCAATTCAGATACCATCTTAGATATTTTGGCTGCGGGCGTATTAGACTATTTTAGCATCATTTCCCTTAATAATTTTTTTTAAAAAATGACCTACAGGTAAAAATGTTTATGGGAAATAGCTTCTTGAATAACTTAATTAATTATTCAATGATAACACCCACTTGCTCGCCATATTTCAAGGTTGCTATAGTATAAAACCATTTTGAAAATATTTTTTTTATCAAAGAGTAAATTGAGCTGCTTAGGATTAACACGGACCAAATGTAGGTAAGTAGAGCATCACATCTTATAAACTTATTCAATATTTATTAAAGGGCGCATGGCTCTGTAAAGATGGATCTAAAAGCACAGATTAATGTGATATGAATGTATATAAAGTGCCGTTTGTAAATCAGTCATAATATAGAATACACGACTCGTGTACATTATAAAATGTTCGTTGTGTCTTAGATATTGAATATTACCATTCCATATCGAATGTACCAATATTGAATTCTAATTCGTGCTATTGATTCCGAATATTAATAAAGATATTGAATTAGAGGCTTAGCTCCGCTGATAATATGAAGGATAGTATATCACTTGCAACCTATCACCGTGAAAGTTTATACTGTAAATGGAACATTCGTCTAAAAAAGGAATAGTATTGATGGATCTCTTTTAATCTGATACAATTCAAATCGGGTATAATGCTATAGTGATATAGTGGATTTGAATACTAATTGAAATGTTAAGAATTCCAACAGATTAAATTTTAGCGTGGATTAAGGAATAAAAAGATGCTTATGTCGATTATAATATGTATATGCCAACTAATCTGAAACACTATAACTTATTTATAACGAATATACAAATATAATAAGACACAAATAATTGATTATATTCGATTTATTATTTAAAATAAAAATATAATCTCAAACACCAACTGTTTAAAACTTTAGAATTTGAATGGAACAGATATGATTTCAAAAAGATAATCTGAAACACAAACGATTGTTTATGTTAAATTTAAAAAGATAAACTGGGACATAACAACTAGATGTTTTACGAATTGGACGGAAGCGCTGTGTGTGTGTTGGGGGGGGGGGGGGTATAAGAGCTTCACTGGTTATCAGTCACTTTCAGAATAACATAATTCCCTCTATCACTTGTTCAGATGTTAACATGAATCCAACTCTGTAAAACTATCTGATATTATACTAATCTACCAAGCACCATGATTGTTAAATGTAAATTACAATCTTTCAGAAATACCCAGCAATTGTATGGAACCCTTTAATAAAGCTTTAAGACTCGAGCCTCAGTTAAATCGTTTAAAGTAAATTTGAAAGCCAATTTATTTAATTTGAATATTATTTATAATTGTGTGTGTATAATTTATTCAATATATAATTAACCTACGTGGTTTGGGGCAAGACACTTCTTTATTGAAAACCAGAGAGTATGTTTTATATTAGTTTATATAGTCCACAAACAGATGATACACAGTATTAAGAGATTTAGTAAAACGCGTGTTTCCAGATGTTGGTTGCTGTATATCATAATCTTTAAAACCATATTTCATAAAAACCATGTCACCCTTTGTGATGACATTACCAATAGCTACGAACACACATCATGCTTGGTCCCGAAATACGCACAACAATTGAGAGTAGTTATATGTGTACATAATCAATATTTCTATTGGCTATATGAGTTACAATATTACATTACAATAATTTACAATATTATATATTCAAGTACATAATTATGGGGATGCTCGATTCACGGTCCAGAACGTCCCGAATCGACAGAATTACAATCGAGCGGAATTCAGTCCTGTCACAATTCTGCCAGTCCCGACAGCTGAGATGGAGTGAGTGGAATGGTGACGTATTCCTAGGTAACAAATATGCTTCAGCTGTCATGATTGGTTGAGATATATCTTATACATCCGACACATGCGTTGTACGCCGAAATTCTCCTTTTTGCTCGATTGACACCAGTTTTGGAATTCAATTCCGGAACTGTGAATCGAGCATCCCCTATATTACTTCAAACTCACATAAGACTATTTTCCTATTTCACTTTCAAAGTCACCTAATCAAACAGTTAAAATATTTTTTCAAAAATAATTAGCTTAGCCGTTCGTGTATAAAAACCAGTGTGTGATCTGCTGGCAATCCGTAAAATGTTGTAAAGATCTCATCCTCGGTTACCCAGTGTACTCATTCCGTTCTACTCCACTATACCCTGGGTGAATCGATAGGGTTTCCACGATTTCAAACTATCTGATTGTAGTTACAGTGTCCGAACCAATCAAAAAACAGTTTACAAACCAGTCCTACGTAGACTCTTTATCGTCATTTTTTACGTCAAAGTTGGTAGAAGATTTAATATAAAAGAATTGACATGCACACAATGATTTTTCTACTACGGGGTAGGTATATTTCTCAATGAAATATTTGCAAAGTGTGCAAGAACGGACTGGGGTCACCATGTTTGGGGAATTCTTTGTTGAGAGTTACTTCCCTTTGCCTACTACCTTTTCAAGTAACGCTTTTTGGGATTGGACGATAAAAATATCACGATCCGCCCGGGCAGATGATGTGAAATCGTGGAAACCCTATGGATTAACCCAGGGTATAGTGGAGTAGAACGGAATGAGTACACTGGGTAACCGAGGATGTAAATATCTGTGCATGTCATTCGGTTTTCTCCCGGTTACACCATACCGAATGATCAATCAAGATAAAGAATCATAGAACACCCGATAAACAACTGTTTAAGAAAGATACCACCTCCAGGGCTGAACGATTCCACTATACCAGTTATTCTATACCAGAAATATTACGATAAACCTATATAAAAACAAAAACATTTCTACCACTGACAACAACACAGCATAACCTGGTCAAATAACTCTAGCTCTATAGAATATAAAATCTACCACTCAAAAGTATTTATACTTGATGTTAGTAATATTATCTTAAAACCCAAATTATAAGTCCACTAATTCAAAACACCAACTGACCAGGGCATTCGTTACCAACATGCTGGTTTTTCATGTTATTAGGGTGAAATATACATAATCTTTGTGGCTATAATTTTATTTTAAATATTAGTTTAATATACTGAATTTAACAAATATAATCATATGTTTGCGACCGTATTTTCAATGCTTCAAACAAATCCTTTTTAGTGAAACAGAAATGGTTATTATGAACAGATTTCTGTTGTTGACAGTCATTCACCTTACTGTACTAACGTTTGGTAAGTATCGATTTATAAGTACCATTGCTTGATAATGGCTGCATCATAATGTCTGTCATTTAGTCAACCGGTTTTCCATTCCCTGGTAGGAGTAGGATTGCCTATCCAACCTCGTGGGGGTTTTTGCGGGTCCTCCGGTTTGCTCCCGCTGCTAAAGACTCTACGTGCAACTTGGTGCAAGCGAATTATTGAACAAAAGTTGATCCATATGTTAGTCCCAAGATGACATAATTTGTGTCACATGATTTACTCATCGCAAAACACTCTAATCTTTGTCTAAAATCAAGCATTAATAATACGTCTATGTCGTAGATATTTATTCAAATTTTAACTAAGACATATTGCATCGGTAAGAAGAGAAATTCTTATTTCAACAGCGTAATGTTTGAAAATGTCGAAATTACTTCTTAACCGTCATATATCCATTGTATTTCAGTAAACAGTACATGTACCGTGGATTGCAGTGATGTTGTCGAGGGAAATACATACCCTCACTGTGAATTCTGTCAGAAATATGTCACATGTTCAAATGGCCGCGCAACAGTTGTATACTGTATGGACGACTTGGTATATGACGTCAATATAGGTGCATGTCATTATCCCAATGTCAGTACATGTGGGTAGGTCCGATACGTTATAACATCTGGATTATAAACCAGTAAATTAATTATATTATTATCATCACAATCATTTCATTATGTCAAATCGCCATTAATTATCAAGGGGACCATATCTGTTTAAAATTCCTGGAGACAGAAATGCCCAATCGAAATTTATAATCTGGAGACAGAAATGCCCAATCGAAATTAATAATCTATAACTGGGTATGCCTACTTGTGTGGGTTATAGACAGAGTTAATGTGCATAAGAGACCAAGGTAATCCCCGTACCTACAGATGTGAGTTAACCCCTGTACCCGTAATAACGCTAATGTGCATCACGCACATTACACACTGAGTTACAATATCTCACCATAGCTACAGTAAAATGATCATTATTGGCATTAAATGTCTTTTATTTATGAACCATAAATCTTGTTTCTAATCCTGTAGAGCTAACTATGAATGTGCACTTAACTGTAATGGAATGCCAGATCAAATGTATCCACATTGCACCGAGTGTTCACAACATATCCTGTGTTTAAGCGAAGTCTCCGTCATTTTAGACTGTCCACAAGGTGAAAACTTTGATCTCGTCTCACGCAAGTGTAAAGATAAAAATAAAGCTACTTGCGGGTAAGTGGTGATTTTTATATGAACTATTTTTCTTGAAATATATAAAGTTCGTGAAAGAGAGAGAGAGAGAGAGAGAGAGAGAGAGAGAGAGAGAGAGAGAGTTAACGCCACATCCACTCGACACAAACTCGTAAAGACCCTTTAACTTGGGTTGTTCTTTTTTTTTTCTTTTTTTTTTGTCGGAAATCACTGGAGGTCAAACCTTATTCTACATGTATTTTAGGACCAAACAAGGTGTTGTACTTCAAATTACATCTCCTACTACATCACCAACGCAACCTACTACGTCACCAACTTCCCTCAAGACGTCACCTACTTCAACTACAACGTCACCTACTACATCACCAACTTCACCAGCGACGTCACCAGCTTCACCTACAACGTCACCAACTTCCCCCACGACGTCACCAACTTCAACTACAACGTCACCTACTACACCACCAACTTCACTCACGACGTCACCAACTTCGTCTACAACGTCACCAACTTCACCTACGACGTCACCAACTTCACCTACAACGTCACCAACTTCAACTACGACGTCACCTACTACACCACCAACTTCACTCACGACGTCACCAACTTCACCTACAACGTCACCAACTTCACCCACAATGTCACCAACTTCGTCTACAATGTCACCTACGACATCCCCAACTTCACCTACTACGTCCCCAACATCATCAACCTCACTTACCACGTCCCGAATATCACCCACTACGTCAACTATTTCACCTACAACATCTTCGTCAAACTATGTAGTGGGAAAATGTTTACAGACTTGTGAAGGTTTGAAAGACGGGAATTACCAGTGCTGTCAAAGTAAGTCAATTTTTTTCTAAAATTCACTAATTTTGCGTTAACGGCACAATGCATTTTAGATTGGTTATGGTCTACATTTAACCTTTTATTCTGGAATTTTGAGGGGGTGGGGTGGTATTTACATATAATAGTAGTAGTAGTAGTAGTCGTCGAAGTCATAGTCGTGTAGTAGTGTTCGCATTCTGGCCTCGAGTTCACAAAGCATTCTCAGACTTAAGTCAAGAATTTACTTAAAATTGTTTGCCTAATTATAACTAAAATAACACTTTATAAAACTTTTGTTGTTTTGATATATCAAATACCACAATAAAAAACTTTATGCAAAGTTTTGTGTTTCTGGATCAATGATATTTCTTATAAACAGTGAATGAAGGTTGAGTAAATCCTCAACTTTAGTCTGAGTCTCTGAGAATGAGAATCGTATTGTGCTGTTTTTATTGTGTTTATCCAGCTGTGTTTCGTTGTGCACGCATCCCGCATTATGTATTAACACAGATTGTAGTTCACAAATATACTACTAGTGCAAACATTTGCCGAGGACATTATGATGGGGCCAACATTTTAACGCAGATATCAATACTATTCGTCTGTGATATAAAATCGCCGACAACCATTATTTATGGCCTTGAAATTGGGAACTGATGCCATCCAGTAGTATAGAATTTCTCTGCCAAGGTTCGCATTTGATTTCATCCACCCAACTCTTATCAAAGTTCAACAAAATTATTCATCATTACTCATGGTTCAACCTTTTTTTTCAGGTTGTCATTTCTTCACATCATGTGTCAATGAATATATGTACGATAAACGACCATGTCCTGAAGACTTAGTCTGGGATGACGCAAAGAAAAACTGTCTTAGAAATTCCACAACTTGCTTTACAGACACAAATTTTTAGTATCTGCGGCCAATACATTATAACTAAATACACGATGCGTTGGGGGTATTCGGAATTACTTTTTTGATAACAAGCGAACTCCAAGTGATAATGCGTGGATAAAACATACATCCACATGAAGAAATAATACATCCGCAATTTTGAAAGTTGCACTTTACCATTCTCAAGGTTCGGCTTGTGTCAGAAGTTCTCGTGTCGACTAGAACTTAGTTTCCAATACACCTCTGTCTTGTCTGAAGATGAAGAACACTTTTGTTGATCGTTCTCTATCGTGTCTGATCTATCTGCAATTTTGTGTATATAGAAATATGCTTGTAAACTTTGTGTGCATTTCATTTCGTTTCATTTCGACTGGCAGTTCAAAGATTATACACACGAGCGTTATTTCAACTATTTGTTACAACTGTTACAACGTAACCATAATGCAGATTGGAATATTATATGAATTATAAATTAACCAAAATAGACGTAGCCATAATTAGATAATATTTAATAGCGGATGTTTATGAGGTTTTACCCACAACTATAATCCTATCACAAATTTGTTTACTTTAGTCTTGGTTTAATAATTCTTTAAAAGGTATCCGATAAAAAAAAGAATTCCTATAGATCCCTGTCGGTTATATTAATATTAATATAATGGCAACCTCTATTTATCACCAATCGTTTGGTCTATCATTTACACATTTCCATAAATATATCAATATAGACAAATTATATTTTGGGTGTATTGGCTAAAATATAACATAAAAATATTTTGTGATGTATCGTTTACATCCTTGTACCAGGCCAGTAGGTCTGTACATAAGGTGGGCTGATATGGGCGAGGCGGGGCGATGTTCCCCACGCGTTTTAGAAACATGACACGCGAAGTGCGCCAAGAAATTGTCAAATCCACGAGTCAGAAGTGTATTGTCCCAAGGGCTTCCTTTTTGCCCCCTGTCGCCGGTAGGTCCAGACTCTGGCTACTAGCCAGCTTTGAGTGATATGCAACATCAATGTTAATCCACATTTAACCTGATTTGACCCCTAGTTCGTTTTGTACCTCCACTCCACTCTAGTACTTGTATCCTTAACTGGACAAACATGAATGAAAACGCAATTCCGTGTGGTTTGATGAAAGGGGCACTTGGGTAAGTTGCACGCTAACTACCGAGGTGGTCGAGTGCTCGATTCCGGTGTTGCTGAGAAATCTCCTTGGGAAGGGCGTGGCAAGGAACAGTGTCTTGTCGTTCGGATGGGGTGACAATCGGGACGAAATGAGAAAAGAAATTATAACAAATTGATATTCTGGTATATTTATTACAATCAGTTCTACCGTATCACCACATTTGATTAATTCTTGTGCACAATGTCTTCAATGACTCTGAAATAAGTAATAAATATTATTATTAGGTCAATAAGTTTGGAAGCCTATAACTACAATTCCAGCTCACATTTGAAACGGGCAATTCGCGAAAACAAAATGGTCTGTGTGATGATAAAGTCTACCTAGTACTGATGGCGGTATTTCACTATGGGAGGAAACCGGAGTACCCTGAGAAAACCCACGAGGTTAGACAGGCGACCCTACTCCACACCAGTTGACTCAGGCTGTATGATATGACGCGCGCACGCTAGGGAAACCAGTTGGTCCGACCATTAAAATAGGGAGTCGCCCCCCCCCCCCCACCTTCGTTGCTCTGACCTAGTTACGGAACTAATTCCCGTACACGTAAAGGTGAATTATATGATTTACGATTATTCTTTAGCAAGATAGGACTCTGTGTATAGATAAAAATGCAATTATCCCATCCGTGACAACTCGTATTTTAATTAGCTGTTGTGATGACACCGTGGCTGTTCATCGTGACACAACTATTCAAGTATACTCATAGACTTGCCACATATGTCTGACGGTATTCAATTTTTGTCACAAAATTGGAGTAGATTTCAGAACCATGTTCTTATGGTAGTACAAAATAATTTTGAACAAAAACAAATAAATAAACAAAAGCTGAATTTAAAGAAGATGGATTCCTACCTAACAGAAATCGCTTTTATCAAACACTGCCGAAAACAAGATTCAGAAATATGTGAGGAATTTCCACAATAAAACACACGGGGCTCATTAATGATTAGAATTCATTTTCTATCAATACACGGAACTGCACGTATATTATTAATACCTCGCTTGTTTGTATTTCACGACAAGACCTATACTTAACGCTCTGGTCAAGGTTACTTCATTGGTTGATATTATTTTACTGATAAATGACAAATCGTTGTTAAGAATATGTGCTGCTTTATCCAGTTGATATCAGTAAACTCTGTT
The DNA here is from genome assembly GCA_036850965.1 of Patella caerulea. Lineage (NCBI taxonomy): Eukaryota > Metazoa > Mollusca > Gastropoda > Patellidae > Patella > Patella caerulea. The sequence continues at coordinate 25,945,762 of JAZGQO010000011.1, forward strand.
ATAGACATTACTCAATCGGCCACATTAATTGCAGAGTAACACTGTGCCATAGGAAAATAAAACTATTTATGTTTGCTGTACTCATATTTTTATCTTATTTAAGGTAATATAAACTGACGTCTTACCCTCCTAGCTTTACACACACCAGTTTTACAGGTTCGTCTACCTCCAAAACAATGACAGTACCTTCTACCACAACATGGTGGACCATTCTTCTTACAGAACGAACTAACACACTGAAATAAAACACAAAAATAGCCCTAACATCTCTCCAATATGATGGACTGTTTCGCTTACAGAACGAACCAAAACATCTGGCAATATGGGATAAATAGGATTATTCTTTAACAAGGTATAGGACTGTTTATAGATACAAACTATTTTAGGGCTTTATTTTAATAAATTTTAAAAATATAACTTAAAAATATGAAATTGGAACTTTAAACCACACTTAGTAAAACACACAAAGGCCATAGCATATGCACAATATATGGATGACCAAACAGCTTTTTATTCTTAGTTCTTAGTTCTAAATTCTTAGTCCTTAATTCTTAGTTCTTCATCTGTTGTCGTATTTCGACATTTGTACACTAAAATCAACATTTGTATCTTAAAATCAATATTTGTATCTTAAAATCTTAAAATCAATGTTTGTATCTTAAAATCAATGTTTGTATCTTAAAATCAATATTTGTTTCACAAATCACACATTTGTCTGAAACCACGCCAGTTGACTCAGACAGACCTTATGGTACAGCGCGTACGCGCTATTCATTAGACCATCTTAACCCCCTTCTTTGCTAAACGAAAGAATGTTTTACCGCTTCTAAATCATGTTTTCATGAATGTGCCTGGGAATAAGTTCATACGGATTTTCTGGCGTTATTTCCCCTTGTCAGTGATGCAGGACCGAGGTCCTTACAAGGAAAGCTGTGTAGTCGTTCGGATGGTACGAAAAACTGAGGCCCCTAGTACGCATTGGCGTGCAGGTAAAATTTCCTTTGACAATTGGAATTGGATATAAGAGTAGGCCGTAGTGTCGCTGTCCGGGCAAACGTTCCCTTATACCACACTGTATAGCCTATACCCGTCTTCATCGGCCTGGTTCGGAGCAGAATAGTAGGACGTGAAACATTACATAACGTGCAAAAAAAAATAAAAAATAAAAAAAATGACTGACACTAACAGGGGAGGGTATTTAACATCAAAATACCGGCCATAACACGAAATACATTAAGAAGGTCCAAATACATTTTAAAAATTGTACAATATTTTCTGACATATACATATTTTCTGACATATACATGATTTAGATGAGATAAAGTCCTCTTTCAATGATCCAACGACATATGTCTACTTTCAATTTATTTTATTTAGATCATATTAACCAATATATTTACATTTGTATATAAAGAAACATAATACGCACTTGATTTCATTAAAGTCACGGTCATTGTACAATTTTACTTGTTATAATATGCTGGCTCGATTCTTTTTTATTGTATGGTGAGGTGACTTATTGTAATGTTCCGGTTCGATGAATTTCGAGAAATGTATTCGGAGAAATGTTTTGAAGAAATGTTTTTGGGGAAATGTTTTATGAGAAATGTTTTGCAAGATTTGTATTTGGATATTTGTGTTTTGAAATTTGTTGTTCGATATTAGTTTTTCGTTGTATTTTTCTGATGAAACGTAAAAATAGACTATTTATTTGATTTTGTAAAAATAAATAAATTATATTAAAATACATTTTACAAATCTCATATGACAAATGTCTGATTTGTGAAACAAATATTGATTTTAAGATACAAATGTTAATTTTAGTGTTCAAATGTCGAAATACGACAACAGATGAAGATGTAAGAATTAAGGACTATGAATTTAAAACAAAGAACTAAGAACACTGAATAAAGAGCTGTTTCGTCTTCCATAACAATATGGTGGATCGTTTCAAACACACAGCAATAAACACACAAAATATCCAAAACATCTCCACACTGATTCTCTTACAGAACGAATTTATATTGTTGTTACACACGTGCTTAGTACCCAATTCTGCCTAGTGCATTTCTCACTTTGGTTAATTGTCCTTTTAGAATATAAATATGTTTCAATGCCGTACCTATTTTAAAAATAGCAGAGAATTCATTGATCAATTAATTTACTTATTATTGAAATTCACATTAACAGTCCAAACAGTTTTATTTGTTGCTACCTGTGCATGTATTTATACTGTTTTCATTTTTAATAATTAGCATTATTAGGCACACTTACTTCACATATTTGCATTTATTTTTGTCTTTTGGGGGATATTTTTTCCTGTTTCGTCAAAAATAAAATGCTAGCCCTTTTAATAAAACTGATTGAAATTATAAAGCACAAATATAGCAGTGTGTTAAAGCTTTTGCTTGTCTACGTTTCATTGTCGGGTCATATTCCCTTATCTCTTAAAAATATTTATGCAAAATCAAGTTCCCCAAATTACCCAGAGGTTGTGAGATTACTGTTTGAATTCAGATAACACCGACCTGCTATTATTTAATAATTAAACGACTGTTTCGGTAGAAAATGTCAATGCACCACGTGGTCATAAACTATTTAAACACAGCGGTTGGGAAATTACATTGTTTTATCATTTCCTTTAGAACATAATATATACTCTTCAAAAAAAGAAACGCACAACCCATTTTTCATCATTTTTTTATTTGACCGATTTCTTTGTTTCGGCAAATCTTACTTGTTTTTAATGCCATTATGAAAGGATAAAAGAAATTCATTATTGATTTTAAAGGTAGGGTCACTATTTGTGACTGGTCATCCTTTTTGTTGAAATTTGTTATCGCTTGATTGCACCAAGAAACATGAATTTAACAGCTTCGCGAGCTTTTCGCATGGAACCTAAATCTAAGGTCTTTAAAATCCCGGGGTTCTCGGTTTCCAAATCAGTTGGGCATGTAAACACTCAAAGAACCAAGTGATGCCACATCTGAACGAAGACCAACGCAACAACGCTATTCGTCGATTACAAGCAGGTGAATCCAAGACAGATGTAGCCAGGCTGCTGAATGTTTCCCTTAGTTCCATTTCCAGCCTTTGGGATAGGTACCGCCAGCGGAGTTCAACACGTGCACGCCCTAGCCCAGGCCAAACAAGAGTGGCCCCACCTGTCCTGGATCGTCACTTCCGGTTACGTCATTGGCGTAAATGGTTTTCAACAGTGACCTCTACTACAGCAGCAATTCCCGGACGGCGTAGAATCTCGTACCAGACAGTAGGCAAACGCCTACGTGAAACCGAATAACGAGGCAGACGTCCCCGTTAGAGCTTCTGTTTTGAAATACGCCGACACCATGAAATCCAACTTTAATGGGTTCAGGCACTGAGGGTATGGCCACAGCAACACTGGATAGCAGTTTGGTTCAGCAACGTGTCGTTGTTCTTGTTGCAACAAGGCTATAGCAGAGCAAGGATATACTGACGACGAAATGTAACTTTGCGTTTCTTTTTTGGGAGAGTATATATATTTGGAGGGCTCCTTAAACATTTTGGGCTCTTGATATGACTGCAGTCTGGTCAGCAACCGCCTTAATCTGTGCCTGGTGGAAATGGCTAAAAAAAATCTCCCAAAAAGTGAGCCAATGTATTTTTCTCCAAACACTTGTGCCAAAATCAGACACTTTTTGTTTGGTCAATGGCAAGTTGTTCTAATAATAGACAAGTGAAGTTACAACGCATGCGCTGTTACGGGACAGCCAGGCTTGAAAAAACATAATTTGACAAATATATTTTTTAAAAAAATAGCTAAATATATTACGTGCATCGAAATTTTCATAAATCTGCACAGTCTGTTGTATATTGGCTTTTTCTAATTCTAGAACTTTACATGTAGTCCGGTGACTGAAGAGGGGTGGGGGTGATCAGGCATTTGAGTGGGTGTTTTCGAGAGATATGGGGATGGGCAATGTCTATTATTGGGGGAAAATGTGATAATTTTGACATAACTGCTGATAACGTAATATACTAATAAAACATAAATTATAAGGACTGTCAATCGCTCAAGTAGTATATATGATGCCCCTGGACAACTCAACTGTTTTGATCTGTAGGGAGGTGAGAATGGCGGTTGCAGGGGTGCGTGTGTTGTAGTTGTGCGTGTATGTGGGGGGGGGGTGATTTAAACGATGATTTTCTAAGAGCCTGGTGAAACATCTCTTCATATGTTTATAAGATTCCCATTGTGTGAAGGTGGACGGAGGGTGGGGGTATGTGTATATGATTCCCATTGCGTATGGGCGGTGGGTGGGGGGCGTGTATTTTCGGGGACAGAAATCATTTGGTTCAAAATTGATTTTAGAAGTGGTTTCTCGTTAACTTTTTCGTTAAGTACCAATACCGTCATTCAAAATATTAAATTTGAATGGAAATGTATATCCAAAACGTAGTAAACGGGAGACATGTTAAGATATTCGTTTGTTTACGTCACAAGATTCAAAATCAAAGTTCATAACATGAGTGAGATAAATATCGTTTTGGTTCATGATCAATAGCTCACATAACATCTTTAAGATATGCGTCAGATGTTCATTCCAGCCTTGTATCACAGGGTCATCTTGTTCGATCATTGGTTTTGCAGCTTGTCTCCACAATCATGCAAAATAATTGATGTGTTTAATGTGCAAGTTGATCATAAAGAAAGGTCTGTTATTTTTTCATAAAATCTTTCTTCTATGGTCATCTACCGATATTTTCGCGTATTTTTGGATCATCGATGTCTATTTCGCCCAAGCATGGACGCGAATATACAATTTGTTTCAGCGCCTCCATTATTTTATAATGCGAAATGGAGTAGATAAGCTATTTTGGCGTCCTAGTGGTTTGTTTGCAGTTCTAGGATATTTTCGACAATTTCGATACTAATCTTAATATATTTTTGATCCATCAGGATTAGTGTTAAAAGCGTCGAGATAATCTCGGCCTACATGCTTTCAGTGGTAATGTCTGTCTGTCTATCTTTTTCAAGATAATTCCATATTTCTAACAATGTGACAGACAAATGATGTTTCTGATGACATAATTGATGGTTTATACCAAGTGTGGCGAGAGGCGACTTAATATCAGTAGATAACACTAGAAGAAAGATTTTCAGGAGGGATTTTAATCGTGATGAAAAAATAACAAACCTTTTTTCGTTATTACCATGGAGACATCATGAAGACAAGCTGCAAAACCAATGATCCAACAAGATGACACTGTGATATAAAGGCTGAATGGAAATTTACAATATGGGTGTGCTATTTTAGAAATTTTGCCATGTGATATATTCAGACTGAAATTTTAGCTCTTGACTATATTCTTGAAATATGGTTACGTTTGCTTGAATGGGGCTGCAGGCTTTGGTTGTTTTTTGTTTTTTTTTAATTTCAAATTTCTGTATCTTTGAGGTAGTAAATAACAAAGGCACTGTTTTCAGTTTAACAATTAAAATAAATTACTTACCCTACCCCTTCGTTCCAACAGGTGATCATCGCCATAGCAACTCCCGACATCTATAGCAACAGTCACCAATAACAACAATAATATCAGTCTTGCAACCATCTTTCTGAGAAAATTAAGTAAATCTATCTATATAAATAAAATCACAAATGGGTGCATGTTGGGCCTTCACGTTTTGTCGCCCACCCCTACCCCACCCTGCCACATATGTGGTATCAAATTATCCAGCAAGACCCTGTGAACTTTTTAGGTTATCGAATTTGGGCACCGTGATAATTTGGGATTATTGGGGCCCTGTCGAATTTTGGCCCCGGACAAATTTTGGCCCCTGGGGATTTTGTGCCGAATATAGGTCTCGGTCGAAGCCGGGTATCCTGCTAGTATATGAATGATGTGAGACTTTAGCCAATGAAACGGTCTGTTTCGGTAAGCTTTAGGCGTGTTTTTGCACGGAACTGTGGGTTATAAACCACTAGAAACGTCAACGCTAATTGTTTAAGCAATGTTTGACGTCATAGGGTCATAAGTCGGTCTTTTGACCCCTGACGTGATCTCTCACTACAACATGTCAGATCTTCGTGTAGTTAAGGCCATCGAAAATATAAAAAGAAAAGGAAACGAAATAGATCTGTATTTTAATCTGATTGTAGATTAAACTACTGACGCTACAAATAGTACGGGTGTTATTCACCACAAACGTTTCTTTCTAGAACATCTAATAACACTTTACTACTAACAAGTATTCTCCCTGACTGATTCCTTGTATTTGTTAATTTTGTATTTTTGAGATGTGCATTTCGAATTTAAAGATTTTTTATATATTATATGTATTTTGTATGATTGCATTTCGGATGTGTGGATTTTGCATTTATGAATTTCGTTTTTGCATTTGTGGATTTTGAATCGAGATGGTACCATGTTTCAGTCCATGCGATATACATGTGGTTATATTCTACATGTAGGTGGTTTTATTACAAAATTACACGTCAATACAAATGATAAAACGACGCCCGCATTTGGTATTTAATATGACCCCTGTGATAAATTGTTAATTGCACTGGATTGTATGATTTGATTTGTTTTGCTGAATGAAAATTTGTCTTCGTTAAAAATAGATAAAGCAGGGTTCAGATGTAACCTATTTTGAATTAAAATTTAATTAATCTGTTTTAATATTTATCCTTTTTAATCTTAATTGTATGTATACGTTTATATTATATCGTCTTTTTTTATTTTCTATGTCCCTGGCAAAGAACTTATATAGGCTTTGCCTGTTGTTCAATCCTTTCCAGATGAAAAAAATATTGATAAACTAAGCTAACCGAACCTGAACCCCTAACCCTAACTTAGGCTTATTCTATCGAAACTGAAAATTGATTGTATTTGTTTTGCCCCATATAATCAATACTTAATCTTGAACTATAGCAAATAGTTTAAGTTATATTAAAAGGGTAAATATAAAATTTCACAAGAAAACCTGAAATCTATTTTGGTATCTGTAAAATACATTCATATGAAACATCATGACGCTTAATCAAAGATTGAACTCGGTTCGATTTCTTCTAATAGTTTGACACCATACAGGATAAGCTTACTCTTCCGGACACATGTTACCACTTTTTGTCGCGTGTTTTGTACACGGTGAACAGCCAATTTGCTGATTACACTATTTTGCCTATAACGTTATTTTAGGACTTCGAAATTTGTCCAATGGTTTGGATTGTTCGTACTTGGTTTTATTTTATTTTCATTATTGTAACTGGGTAATGCAAGAAAAATATTATAAAATCACAGTTATTAGACCCTGTTAATGAAATTTACGTTATTTGTGACTAATTTATTGACTCTTTATTTTTTTATTGCTATTAATTTAATGGCCGATCCAAGAGGACTGAAGTGGAGTGTGCCCTCTGATCAACCTGTGATTAAAACAAAATAGTTGAACCACATCAAAATGTTTACCTAAACATTTGCTACTAGGAGGCAAATAGTTATAAAGGTCCTTATTGTTTTACCAAATACCTATGCACAAATACGGCGGGGCGGGGGGGTGATCTAGTGTCTTTAGATCATAAAGTCTGTCAGTGCTATTGTATCAAGTGGTGTTGTTTCCCTCCAATACTTGCCCGTGACGTGGAGTGGGTCGCTTTATCCGACTTCTTCCTATGGTTTATTCCCACTGCTAAAGACTGCTAAAGGGATTTATTGAAATAAAATTGTTAACTCCAAATATTAGCATACATATGAATGAATACTTACATTTAGCGTGAAGCGGTTGTTGTATCCGTATAAAACTAGAGCCGAGAAATCCACCAACTCGTCTATAACACGACAGGATAGTACTACGCACTATTTAAATGACTAGTGGCTGTGGAAATGTTAATAGTTTTTTGATGATATAATTACCACGTAATTAGTTCAACATTTTGTCAGACAATAATCAGAATGATAAATAGATCAACTGTTTCCCGTTCCCGACCTGATCATTAACATCGTATCCACCCTGTAGTAGTAAACTCCTTCTCTTATCTCTAACATAAGCTATTGGTATCGATTGGCATCACATGCTAATGGAATGGACTTGAACATATCGCCAACTCTTAATTAGTTTATTTCGTGACCACGCGGTCAATTTCTGTTTTTTTTTAAAGTATTACATGAGTAAGGTGTGAATTTGAAAACATGTAGCCTATAATAATTAAAATAAATACCAACTTGTCAGTGGAAAACAAAGAACGCCTACAATTTTAAAGGTAGACGACCTCGCCAATTGTCCGATCAAAACCGCGACATTTGTACCAATGGTAAACGTTGCCATCTAGGGCGCACGCATTGGACTGCTCGACCACCACGCCCATCAATGGGTATGAGGGAACTATTTTGGTAATGGACTAGGTGTGTGTTATTTACAGAACACAAAATTGAGTTCATAAAGCTGAGGGTAGCAGCTTTTTAACGTTTCCTCAGCACAATACGTTGGTACTACGTGTGCGATGCGGGAAATACGAATGTTGTTGGTGCATTACCATTTCCGTGAATTATTCTTCTTCGATAAAGGATTGGTTTACGTGCACCCCACTAACTATTGAAAATCAGGCCCATTTCGCAATTTATGCCCTAGACATTGTATAAGATAGGACAGTGGTCTACTATGGCCCAACGTTAGCATTAAACAGAAGAAATCATTGTACGTCAAAATCGCCCAATGTATCGCAAAAAGTGACCTATAAGTTAAATTGACTAAAAATAAGCACTTGTCGGTCCGTGTCGTAATAGAACCGATTACATGATTTGAGTGGATTAAATTCCGGTAACATTAACATTTTAGCGACAAAAAAATGGCGCATCGCTACTTTAAATATCGTCAGGTCAACTTGTCTCTGTAAAGAATAACGACAATCAACAAAATAAATATGGAAATAAACACAGACGGATCTGTCAGCCATTTATTCGAGGAATTTGATTTCTTACAAAATTTATATAAAAACTGAGATTGATGTTAGAAGATTTTCCCTGTTGTTCATTATGTATTTTATCAAACAGCCATTTCTCCAGACAGTCAAGGGTGACTGGTTGATAATCAGAATGATGTTTATTACTGAATAAATGCGGTGCCTTGGTTAAACCCGGTAGTTCCTTCATACCAAAAATACAGATACTTCTTTTCCATTTAGCGCTACACTTGACACCATAATCAGACCAGATTTTATACCTAGCCATTGCTTCTATCTCAGGTAACATCTTTTTCTTCACTGCAACATTTGATATAAAAAAATATGTAAAAATCTCAATGTGTTGTTTTTCCTTTCAACACTATCGTTAGACAAAATAAAAGTGACATATTGCTGGTTCGTTTTGACATTTCCCGTCAATGTCAATTTCAAGCTGTATCTGATTCTGTCAAGTTTCATTAACTTCCGTGAAGTGTAATTTTTATGTCAGCAAAAAAGCAATATGCCACCTTTATTAAGTCAATACCTTAATAGCGATTGCCCACTCGAATTCACTCTCTTATCTCAAATGAATAAAGTAATGTAAATACTAAAGGCCTGGGGCTCAATGCTTTTAAATGGGCACAAAAAAGGGAACCAACTTTTCTACAATAAAATTTTCCGTAGAATACGTTGTCGAGTGGTTATCAGTCAGCCTTTAGGGCGTTTTCGAGCTTTTCTAGGTCAATGTCAAATGGGGTTATTTACACAGAAAGTGAATGCGCAACCATTCTTGAATCATGAAAACATGCTGAAAACGATCGAAACTAATCACTCATTCAATAAAAATGTAAAATTGGTAAATTCATCTTTTTGTCTTTGAAACCCTGGAGGTCAAAGGGTCAAATTTTCTGTTTTTGCACTAGGTGGATTTAATGCAATACACGTCAGCGTTAAATAGAAAACTAAAGAGAAAACTATTCAAATTAATAATAGGAACATTTAAAATCTATCTTGAGGTGGTATTACCACCGTACACTGTAACAAAAATATCCGTGAAAAAACTGAAAAAACTCCGGAAACAAAAATTACCATGAAAATTTTATCCGTATTTGTTTTTCCTGTAATTTACAGAAATTCCCTCTATTAACATAAATTCCATTTTCAAATACAGAAAAATAAATCCTGGTAATTTTTGTTCCCTAGACTCGAAAACGATAAGAATTTTATTGAATTAACCATTGACTTTGTATGCGAAATAGCTTTATTTAACGTCGGTTTCCGCCGAAGTGCTATCGCTGACGAAATTTACCTCTTTCCGCTATTTTAAGAATACCCTCATCGAGAAAAGGGCGTGTAGAACAACTATTAATGGTCGTGTTAGGAACGTTTAGAGGCTTTCAGATGTAAGTTTGCGGCTTACACTGGCCAATCGGTTATAATATCCAGATTAAAGCGTGCTTGGTTACCAGCCAATACAACCTCCACTCACTAATTTTGAAAATTGTTTACACATTTAATTTATGAAAATACTTACAATCTGATTACCGTATGATGAATGGGAGTACACTTTATAGATCTTATAAATAATGGAAATTAATATACCAAACTTTACATAATATGATCCTTTATATTATGGTTGATAAATTGAAATGAATACTATAAAATGATAATTATTAGGAATGATTATATATGTATACGCTTTTTTATCGTTGCATTTGAAGACAGAAATAGTCCGTTATATAACGGAATAAATGATTTTATCCCTAAATTTTACGTAACTTTCCTGCCATTCCACAGTTTATTCCGTAAAATAACAGAATTAAGTCCGTTATAGAAGGGAATAAAATATTTTATCCCTAAATTTCACGGAAATTTCCTGTTTAATACTGAATATTCCACAGAATTACATAAAACACATAATTTGAAGAAATGATTCACTCTTTTAACACAATTTCTCCAAAAAATCCATCAATTAACAGAAAAAAGGTGTTAAACTGCGGAATTCGGCGACATAAAAAATGGAAATTTTTTACAGTGTACGTTTACTTTAGAATGTCGTAAAATATCTTGCGTAGCAGGACCAAAACACTTCGAAATCTGATTCCAAAACTGTCAAAGCGAAATGCAAATCCTGGCAGAAAATTGAAATTCAGTACCTTTTCATCCTTCTGGTCTATGAATGAAATTGAGTTTGTGAACCCACTGGGGCTTTTGAAAACGGATTCTAAACCAAAATTTCAATTCTTAAAGAGTATTAAACGTGATTAATAAATATGATTGATTAACTCTTTTGATTTTATTTGACTAAGGTGCACGGATTACTTTCTACCCTGACTTGTTAGTGGTCGGAACAAAATGGCATCAATCTGATTTCCAGATTAATATTTGTTGCATCGAGGCGCAGGCAATTTAGGTTTCCAACGATTTATAATATTTACGTCGCGAAAGAAGTATAAAACGGTTCATTCATAATTGGGTTTATACATATATTTGATCTAATTTTATGGATTACTAGTCCTTAGTTTCCACTGATAATTCAACGGGGTCTTTCGAATGCAGAAAAAGAAAAGCAGGTAACGCCCTCCACCCCATCAATTTCGAAGGGTTTACTTTTTATACTTTTTATTAACTAGCTTTAACAGCAATATGCTTATGAATTGGGACAACATTGTGTTAACTGCAGAAGCAAAAAGCTTATTAGCAAAAACACAAAGGCCACTTTGACGTAGCGTTAGTGTGTTCAGAGTCTCAAACATTATTGGGACAATATTGTGTTAACTATGGAAGCGAACAGCCAAAAAGCTTTTTAGCAAATACAAAAAGAACACCATTTTGAGTAAACAAAGCGGAGATAATTTGCGGTGGACGTATAGAAACTATATGAATGTAAACTATAACAGAAACCTTACCTAAATGGCGCCCCAGATATACTGTTGGCTCCACGAATTGCCCTCAAAACAATTTCAAGATTAGGCTTTAAAGGAAAATCCTGACCAGCAAGATTGATAAAATATACTATTCAAAAAAAGTAGGGGATATTTGATTTTGGGGGCATAATACTAAAATATGCAAATGACTACGAAAAAAGTCACTATAGAACAGAAGAAACATTTCCAGTTACATGTGACGCCCAAACGCACCAATAGCTACCGCATGGAATGCAGGTGATGCTTAGGATCATCATGGGGGTCCAATCCAAGATTTGCACGACTCTGACTTTGAATGTTACAGTCATTGTGGCATTGAATTCCAGGGTGGAAACATCAGTTTAATTGTTTTAGTGACCAGAAAACAAATTTTGATATGCGTCGGCTTACCCAAAATGAAAGGTTACGAGCCCTTGGCATGCTACAGATCGGCATAACACAGGCGGTTGTGGCGCGGACGATGAATGTTTCCCAGTCTGTCATAAGCAGGCTATGGTCCAGATACCGTGATACACAATCTGTACAGGACAGACCACGCTCAGGTCGACCAAGGGCGACAACTCAAGCCCAGGATCGATTTATCCGTACCTTGGCCTTGAGAAATCGTGTCATCACAGCAAATCAGATCAGCGCTCGTCTTCAAACAGACACTGGTGTGAGAGTGAGTGGCCAGACCATTCGGAATCGACTGCATAGGGGTCTCCTTCGCGCCCGACGTCCTCGCGTGATCCCTTGTTTGAGAGATCATCACATTCAAGCAAGACGTCGTTGGTGTTGGGATCGTCAACACTGGGATAATCGACGCTGGAGCAATGTGATGTTTTCAGATGAGTCAAGGTTCACTGTTGACTTTTTTTAACAGACGTAGGAGTGTGTGGCGTCGTCGAAACGAGCGCTTCCGAGACGTTAACGTCATCAGACATGATCGATTTGGGGGTGGTTCTGTTATGGTGTGTGGAGGCATCTCTGTTGCTGGAAGAACGGCTTTACATGTTGTTGCAGGGCGTGTTACAGGCCAGTACTACCGGGACAACATCTTGGCAGTCCATGTTGTGCCGTTCGCACGACGTCATGGCCGCCGTTTCATACTCCAGGATGACAACGCAAGATGTCACAGGGCCAGGATCCTTACAGGTTACCTCCAACAACAGAACATCACCACATTACCTTGGCTAGCAGTGAGTCCCCACCTCTCCCCCATCGAGCATGTCTGGGACATGCTTGGACAGAGGTTACGTCAACGTCAACAACGTCCTGCCAATGTCCAAGAACTTGCTGCTGCGTTGCAACAGGAATGGGACAATCTGGACCAAAATGACCATAGACGTCTCATGAGGAGTATGCCACGTCGGATCAATGCTTGTTTGGCAAACAGAGGAGGATTTACCCGTTACTGACTTTGTTGTGATGCTGTGGTAATTTTGCTGTTTGACCCCGGGTATCATTCCTTATAATGGTCAGTCTGTGCCTTACATAGTCTAACGATCATTTGGAATAAATCGATGAATGTGAACTTCATTTCATTTTGTCATTTGTTTCTTTGTCAGTTTCGTTAGGTGACTTTAATAACACTTAAAAATCAAATATCCCCTACTTTTTTTGAATAGTATATTACAAGCCGTGTACATCGGAAGAAAATGAGGATTATTAAAAATCCGCCATTTTGTCCTTTATTCTAGCGGCCATTTTTGATTTTGAAATTAATTTTTTGAGATCCGAATTTAACCAAATGACACGTTACCAGTCGTATCCAAAGGCAAAAATAACGATTAATTTAAAAAGACAGCCATAATGACAGTCATGTAAAAGACACAGTAATAGTCAGAATTATCTTACAAGATAGTGACTGATTATATACGGGAACAATGCCATTTTATTACCAAATTTGGCATCCATTTTGAAAAAAATCGGTACTGTGTGAACAATATTTTATTTTAAAATTGAGTGGGTCAAATTTGTTATTTTCAGAACTCTACAGTAGAACGCAAAAGAAAAACAAAAGAAACTTGAAATAGGTCATAACACTGGAATCCGATGATATTTCGTACCAGGGCATGGGTGTGTGTGTGGTTATGTGCCCTCCCGAAAATATGCCCTCTCTTTTGAAAGTGTTCCCTAAGGCCCGATATCCATAGGCTGCTCACTTTGGGATGTTCCCTTGTGGTGTATTCCTTTGTGACCCTGTGATGCGCCACAAGTTGTTGTTGTTTAATGTGCCTGTTTCCATATGTTGTACCCAGGGAACCTGTTGCCTCGCGCACGGAACATGTGGTCTTGTGACCGGAAACACAGACAATTAACTTGTCCATTCTTTTGCAGCTGCACAAGAGGGAACACGCCATTACGAGTACGACATTTCCGCCAATTTTGGTTGGATTTTCATGATCTTAAGTCCATTCTCGTGTTTTTCATCATGCCAATCTCATCTTTGATAAATTTGAAGCGATTGGAATTATTTTTGATTTCCAGTGTCAACCTCGGATTGATTTCAGTCAATAATCTTTGGATTTTCATGATCTAAGTTCATTCTGGGGGTTTTCATCATGCCGACCCCCTCTATGATACACTTAAAGCCAAACGGAAGTAGGTTTCGTTGACTTCCTGTGTTAAATAATAATTTCCGATGTCAGACTCGGATTTATATCACAGTCAATAATCGTTGGATTTTGATGATCTGAAGTTCATTCTGGGTGATTTTTCTCATCAGACCGGTCTCGTCTATGATAGTCTATACTTTCAAAAGCGAATAGAAGTATAGTTTGTATTGACTTCCGGATGGAATACCAATTTCCGTTTTGATTTCAGGTTAGAGAAATCTATCACGCAGTTCCTCTTTTTGTGGCATCTGAAGCATGGTAATTGTTTCGTGCAGTCACTTTTAGATAATAGGAATGCTCTGTCACGAGATTCAAGACAATCTGGCGTTTGTGACAAGTTTGCAATAAAACACAAAAGAAACCATAACAAGCCAGAAGTTGCCAGAAACGAAAGCAACGAAATTGTTTTCTTGTAAATAATTATGCAGTTCGCGGCATCAGCGATGCATCATCCTGGCCCCCTTACACATGCCTGGTCAAATTGGTATGCTGCCCTTTAAAACCCTTGCACAGTGATGTGCAAGAGAAATCATTATTACGGAAATTGCACCGCCCCGTGCAGCCTTTTATACAACCACTTTCTGTTAGTTCAGTTAAAGCACGACGGTCAGGCAGAGAAAGATTCTTCACAGGTCCAAGCATGCCTTAGTCCAACTGCCAACCAATTTTTTTCAATGGCGGGAAGGTTCGGGGATATGGTCATGTACGACTTGTCGCGCACGGTGGTGCAGTTCACCAATTCAGTAATTATCACACCTTCAAAAGGTTTTTAAAACAGTTGATAATAGGGTCGTCACCATCAAGCTTAAGGCATGCACAAACTCATATTTTTGTGGTGCCCTCAAACTTACCTCCTATTAGTCAGCACAGGAAGGTTGTGAAATCTTTCAGGTCTTGACACTTCTAATGATATGTAATCGTTTGATCACATGTTTCTCTCTGAATTTTGCGGGTACCACAGTTAAAGCCTCGAGATGACCTCCAGATACAAGGTCTAGGGGAATTGTGAGAACATCACTATAAGCTACAGATGCAAGGACTTGGTGATATACGAGTGTCTCATTCTATTCATGTATGAACAATTACTACGTGTCCTCAACGGTACATGTATAAATAAATACAATAAAACCAGCATGCACTTTTTGAATGCCTCTTATAGGCCAGGGTTTCTGCATGATTGATGGTGTCTTCATACCCATAGTAAAATAATGAGAATTTTGGGTGGTGTAGCCCCTGCTGTATCAAC
Source organism: Patella caerulea (assembly GCA_036850965.1). Taxonomy (NCBI): domain Eukaryota; kingdom Metazoa; phylum Mollusca; class Gastropoda; family Patellidae; genus Patella; species Patella caerulea. Next base: position 25,961,459 of record JAZGQO010000011.1, read on the forward strand.
CAGGCTAGCATATTATGACACTCGTTGGGTCTTTGCTCCCTTCAACAGCATATTCTAGCATGTTCGACACAACAAAGGCTACGCCACACAAGGTTCTCATCATTGAGAAACTCTTAGATCTGGCGGGAAACACAATTCTGGTGGTACTTGTCTCCCATGTTCGTTTCGGTATTCGCAGTCAGCTCAGTTTTATAACCGAGAAGGCCACAGAACACATATATTTAGAGATAGATGTGATCGAGCGAGTGCGTGTTATTGGTAGTAATAAGTCTCAAGGTCCGATTGGACTTCGCAGCTTCTCTGGTGCTGACTGGACAGATAAACCTGTGGGCATCACAAAGAAAGCAAGGGCTTGTGCATACATGAAGCTTGATGGTGATGACCCCGTTATCATCTGTTTCAGGTCAAGGAATTCATCTGTTCCATTAAACTTACCAGCACGTAGATGGCCATTGTTCAGTTCAGAAAAAGAAAAAAAAATGAGTCAGAGGTGTTTCTACTGGCGCGTGCTGGATTGTCGACCCATAGCACGGGAACAGATCCCCGAACCTTCATGCTATTTTACAAAAAGCGACTGACAGTTGGACAAGAGCATTTATGTTCCTGTGCCGAATCTTGATCTGCCTGCCAATCTTGCTGTAATTGAGTCAGAGGTGTTTCCATTGGCGCGTGTTGGATTATCGACCCATACCACAGGAACAAAGTACCTAACAAGATACCCGACTCTTCATTCTATTTATGGCAGTTGGACAAGATCATTTATGTTCCTGTGCCGAATCTTGATCTGCTTGCCCATCTTGTTGTAATTGAACTCACAAAATGCAGTTGCAGCAAATATGGTCTACCTTATACATCTTTGCACGTGTTTTGATATGGGTGTAAAATGCATACAATTTAGCATACAATTCCTACGGATGACATGCCACACCACATTATGATGAAGACCGAGTAATTTGACGGTCACCAAAGTGCGTCTCTTTCTGTAGCTATTGTTTTGAGTCAATAAACACATCTAAAAGAACAGTATATTATCTGCATGTCATCAACAACATAATAGAATTTGTTACCCAACAACACATTTGACTGTAGATAACGCTTGTGTGATAAATTACATAATCTACTTCGCAGGAGATATCGCTTTACATGAATTTGATTGGTCAATCAAAAATAAACTATTTTCTTTTATTTTAAAGAAGAAGCAACTTCGGGGGTTTTTTTTTTTTGTTAAAATGAACTGTTTTATTTAATTGACATTGAAGGAAATAATGGGTCAACATATAAAACTTTGCAATAGATAAACTGCTAAATAACACAAATTTATATGGAAAACAATCACTGAGTTTATTTTACACTACGTTTCAACAAGTTCCTCTCGTCGTTCTCAAGTGAGTAAACTGCTGTCAAAAAATGGTGTATCACTACGCTGTAATATAATCAGGTTCAGTAAAAGTGAAATCTGTACCAAAGAATTTTATTTATTTATTTGTGCATGTAAGAAAGGATTGGGTGATAAATAAAATCTGCAAGTCGTATTTTTTTATATCAAAAAAGACTTGTAGGAGATTCTCTATATTTTTTATATATAAACTCATTCGATATACACATCTCTGGTCAATACTGTCCGCCTAATAATACACAACAACATGGTACATCATAAAAAAAAAGTATAGTTTAATTCATATTAAATGTAAATAAATCTATAATAATGTGTGTCTATTGACTTTCAGTATTTAGGGAGCTATATCGGTAATATTTGGGCTCTAGAAATTGACATAAATGGGGCGCAACGCATATAATAATGTAATATGAATGTATATAATTTCTAATCAGTTATGTTCCGCGAAATACGCCAAAAGTCTCAATGAAAGGGCAATCTCCACCATCTACACCAATAGTATTTATTGCGCGTGCTCTCCAGATAAGAATTTTCCGCCGCCGTTTGACATGATTTGTGAAATAAGTCTAGCTTCGTTGTTCGAGTCCCTTGTTACAAATACCGCCGAAACGCATTATGGTACACGATTCGTGTACCAATTGTAAAACGTTTATTTTGTCATTGGATATCTGAAGCCTATCTTTTCTCGGTAAGATCACAACATCAATATTGATCTTAATTGACAAATAATTGTTTTCCCTGTCGAAGATTTTGGATGATATTGGGTTAGAGACTTGGCTACTTTGAATTAGAAATTCATAATATGAAATAAATGACCGAAGGCCGCTTCTGGTATTTAGTTTCTAAAACGGTCTGAGGTATATATTTGACTTGAAACTTGAAGCTACTTTAACTCTATAATAATATGTATATTATTATATACTGTAATTTACGTTGAGATATTAATTTAATCATATGTTACCTGTCCGTTCGCATTCATCTTGATAAGGGCAGGGGGTAGTATAATTTCATAAATCGCGATTGTGATTTTATTAGAACCAAATATTAAAAATTCTATCTATTAATTAAGTATGCGGGCACCAGGGGCGTAAATGTGTGTGTGGGGGGTGGTGGGGTACACCCAGGAAAATCGCAAAATCAGTGCAGTCGGTCACCAAATAGCAGTCGGTATCAAAATAAGTGCTCACTGCAGACGTCACGCTACACACGCAAAACTTTAGCATAAAATAACCTTGTCAACTTATCATGTTTGAAAAGATGTTGTGTTTAACTCTTCTTCTGTTGTGAGTATGTTGGTCTAACAAGAATATTTCAACCAAGGAGAAAAATAGTAGGTTTCAAAATAAGCGTAGCCACTGTAGTCGGTCTCAAAAAACAATGCCAGAATAGATCCCAAATAAAACTATGTATTTGCGTGAATCCGTGAACAAATTGCATAAAACTATAGTATAAAATAATCGTCTGCTTGCCATGTTTGAAAAAATGTTTGTCACTTTTATTCTTTTGTATGTTGTTCAACCATGACAAAAAAAATAGTCGGTCTCAAAAAAAAGTACTCACCGTATTCGGTCTCTACAGACTAAATGAATTAATGAGGTAAACAAGCAATAACAAAACAGGCTAAATTGACAGATTAGCTTCAAGATTATGTCCCTTTCTTATCCTCTCGTTATCGAGAATTTGATTCTATTTTCTATGACATTGGTTCAAATTTTCAAGCCCAGTCCCCAAAATTTAAAAGATCTGTTACATATCTGATTTTGTTTTGGCCTGCGGCGCCCAATTCAATCATAACAGTTACATATCTGAAATTTTTTCACGCCTGTGGCGCTCGATTCCATTATAACGTCATTCTTCTACTTCTTTGTTTTCTTATACTGTCTCAGCACTATCATATTCACGATTATAGTGAACTACCCAGTTTGTAGTACCACTGGTGTGTGGGTCGTGGAGCGTCAGATTGTACAGATGTTATGTCAACTCAAGCAAAAAAGATATCAAGAGTCTGTCCCATTGACTCACATTTCCGGTCCTGTAGTCCACAAGAATCCCCCCCCCCAGCAATGACCTCAAATGCCAGGATATTGAATCAATTTTTCAAAATTTTCTCAAATTCCTTTGTGTTATAGGCACAATCATCATATATGACATAAACTATTTGTGAACTTAAATAAAACTGCCTTCCGGCGAGAAAGCGATCTATTTATGATTATACAATATTATCTATGTTCTACCGGAGGGCTTAATGTTATAGCCAGTATTTTGTTGACATTCATTGTGGAGTGGGATTGTGGATGACGGTCTAGATTTGAAACCGCCCCTTCCCCACCCACATATTCCCTATAAAACTGATTGCGCCACTCGTACTGGGTATATGTGCACCAATCGGTCACATTTTGGCTACCCCCCCCCCAACAAAATCGTTATGTACGCCCCTGGTGGGCATAGTGTTATTTATAGTTCTAATCTCTTTATCACACATAAACAGAAGTGTTACTATATAACTTATTTAATACTTTAACCAAGACTGGATGAACACTTGTGATCAACAGTGTTATCATCTTCGTTGTGTCAGATGCTGATAAAGGCAGGAAAATTTATTCCATATGTTACCTGGATGTGATGAAATTTGATAGGTGTTTTGTACAATGTAACTGTTTTACTAAAAACACGCATACATGTATTAACACAAAAGTGTTTACCCTGCGTAAACCAATGAACTATTTAAGAAAAATCGTGGTTATTCTGGGGTGTGTTGCTTTGATCAACCAATTACTTATTTCCATCTTTGGATACAAAAGCTATAAAAGTGTTGTGACACAATCTTCACCAACCAGGAACGACAATATCTTCTCCCATCCTCAACAAGAAAGACATAATCAGCAAACGAAACGCCGAAAACCCAAATCAGGAAACGACCCGCAAAATAAAAATATTTTGTTAAACATTCCATTGTATGGAAGCAGTGTTTATATAAAACGAGGCACAAATAGCTTAACAAATTTAGAGCGACTAGACGTCCACTGTGAGAGGTTGATTCAGGATGATCCAGCGTATATGAAAAAGACTAAAATGATTTTAGCCGAGCATAAAAAGATCGTCTTGAATACAGAACTTTACTCGAAGTTAACTAAATCATGTGACAAGCTGATAAAATCACGTGGTTATGTAATGAATGTAAGTAAAGAGGAAAAGGAATTCCCCATTGCTTATAATATCATCATGCATCATGATATAGAGATGGCAGAGAGATTATTACGATCTATTTATAGACCTTCTAATATATATTGTATACACGTAGATGGGAAATCCCCATTAAATTTATTTGAAGCTATGTCTAGTCTAGCGAAATGCTTTGATAACGTCATCATGGCGTCACACAGAAGTACAGTCAGGTGGGGCCAGTATAGTGTATTTCAAGCAGAACTGACGTGTATGGATGATCTGCTAAAATATAAAAATTGGAAATATTTTATCAATCTTGCTGGTCAGGATTTTCCTTTAAAGACTAATCTTGAAGTTGTTCAAATTTTGAGGGCATTCCATGGAGCCAACAGTATATCTGGGGCGCCATTCAGGTAAGGTTTCTGTCATAGTTTACATTCATCTAGTTTCTATACGTCCACCCCAAATTATCTCCTTTTTGTCTACTCAAAATGGCTGTTTTATGTATTTGCTAACAAGCTGTTGGCTGTTCGCTTCTATAGTTAACAGAACAGTGTCCCAATCTTAAAGCCTTCCAGCCGTTAAAGCAATCGTAACGAGTCGCCCTTTAGAATTCTATAATATGACTTTTGCGTACTCTGAACATACTAAACGATACGTCAAAGCGGGTATAATATAAACTTATATCCGCCTAACATCCAAACCATCAGGATTAACACCTAACCAAATCTGAACAATAATAATCATCTGCCTCTAAACATCACCCTCTTTTCCCTTTCTTTATTGTTATAACGCCAGTCAGTAAAACCTAAAAACTTCGAAATTAAGTTAGGGCCTTGAATATCCTGTTATATAATCACAATTATAAATGAACGGTATTATACTTCAGGGAAGTGGTATGGAATTTTAGAATGTCTAAGACTGGTACCCCAATATCAAACATTGTCCTAATGAAAGGATCTCAACATATTCTAGCCAGTCGGAAGTTTATCACATACATTAGGACTGCACCAAAAGCTCTCCAGTTTGCTGATTGGTTGAAAAAGGCAAAGCATCCTCATGAGACGTTTTTTAATTCACTGTATTTTAGTCCACAGTTGAATATTTCTGGATGTTACAAAGGTATTTATCTGTAACTTATAGTGTTTTTGTAAATCTGACAATAAATATTCGATAGTGTTTTTTGTAAATCTAGCAATAAGTATTCCCCCACAACTGGTTGGTTTAACTATTAATCTGGACACAAAGCGTCATTTGTATAACTGGCTGTTTGGCTTTTCGCACAGAGAGACCACGCTCAGCTTTGTGTTAATCCACTGATTAACAGTAAACTGTCAACAAAAGGGTTAAGTACATTCCCTTCTCAACCTATCGTAGGGCTTACTTTAATCTCCATTAAACAGTTTGCCCAGAAGTCAGTAAGGTTGTTTTGATCAAAACGGAGATAATTTAGCCTTAGGCGATCGAGACTAAAATGTTTAGAAAGCAAGGGAGGTAATCAATGATATTATCATTGAATATTAATTTGGTCTAGAACGAAATGAAATGGAGTTTAACGACGTACTGTTCTGCTCCCACTGATTTAATGAAGACGGGCATACGTGCATTGTGCTATGAGGGGCATTTTGCCGAGCAGCGGCACTATGGCCTTCTCTTAGATCGAATTCCATCTGCCAAGAGATCTTCTACGTGTACGCCAATGTATACATGGATCCTCAGTTTTCCATACCATCCGAATGACTACACAGCCTTCGTTGTAAGGCCCTCCGTCCCGCACCACTGACAAGTGGAAAACACCCAAGGAAATTCTCGATGATCTGTCATAAAACGAATGAAGTCGTTTTCAATTATGATTTTCTGTCTGGTTTTTATTCGGAAAATTCTCTCTAAGAAATATAGCATTTACACCATATTAGTAATTCATCAAATAAAAAAAAATAAAGTTGGCAAGTTGTTTTAGTTATGCCGGTATAAAAATTAGAATCCACGTAAGTCAATGAAACTTGACAAAATCAAATAGAGCTTGAAATTAACATTGACGTTAAATGTCAAAACATACTGGCAAAATGTCACTTTTATTTTGTCTAGCGATAAAGTTAGCTTGAAGACCAACAAATGGATATTTTAAAACATTTTTTTCTTTTTAATGAAATGTTACAGGGAAGAAAAAGATGTTACTCGAGAAAGAAGCATTGGCTAGATATAAAATCTGGTCCACAGATGGTGTCAAGTGTAGCGGTAAATGGAAAAGAAGTATCTGTATTTTTGGTATGAAGGAACTACCGGGTTTAACCAAGGCACCGCATTTATTCAGTAATAAACATCATTCTGATTATCAACCAGTCACCCTTGACTGTCTAGAGAAATGGCTGTTTGATAAAATACATAATGAACAACAGGGAAAATCTTTTAACATCAATCTCAGTTTTTATATAAATCAGGATTTTGTAAGAAATCAAATTCCTTGAATAAATGGCTGACAGATCCGTCTGTGTTTCTTTGTAAAATTATCATATTTATTTTGTTGACGGATGTAGACTTGCCTTTATTAGTTACATAAAGCCGGGATGTAGCAGAACCGCGCGTAAACTTAAGTTCCACACCAATTTTCAGGTGTAGGCGAAAACCATCGAACGTTAACGCAAGTAAACGAATCCATTCTTATTAGTTTAAAGGGGTTTTTTATACGCCCGGATTTTCATGTGGATGTTTATTGTCGTCGCCCCTGTACGTCCGTTCACAATTTGTTTGTGGACACTCTACATGTCACAATTTCTATCATATTTCAACGAAACTTGAAATATAGGTTTATCACCCTAAGATCTCGGTTCCTTTCGATATTGGCATGTATCTGACTGTAACTTCATGGATTATGGCCCCTGATTGTACGAAAATCGCGTGTTTAGCTTGTGGACACTCTGGAGGTCACAATTTTCATCTGATTGTGATGGAACTGGAAATGCATGTTTATAACTCACAGATCTTGATTCATTTCGATATTCATGCATATCGGATCGTAACTTCCTGAATTATGGCCCTTGATTGTCGGAAGAATCGACTTTTTGTTAGCTTTTGTTCCATCTTGAGGTCACAATTATTATCTCTTTAAACACCGTTTGATTATATCATCGTTACACCGTAATGAAGGTTGAGTTCGAATTTCGTGAAAATCGGACCAAAATTGACGGACAAAATGGCCGCCACTTGTACGCGAATAGTGTAAAAAAAATGGTATATCAAGGTTGTGGATCCTGTAGAAGTCACTATTTTAATTTGATTTTGATGACATTTGAAATGCATGTTTATAACCTAAAGATCTTGGTTCCCTTCAATATTTGCACATATCGGATTGTAACTTCCTGAATTATGGCCCCTGATTGTACGAAAAATTGCCTTTTTTGGAAGTCATAATTAATATCCGATTTAAAAAGAAGTTCGAGTGTGAAATACCCAAACAATCAAAACACATCACGGATTGTTCGTCTGATTTTAATTCACCTTTAATGAGAAATATATTACTCTTTATCGAAGGAGGGACCACAGTTTTTTTTAGCCTAGATAGAAGGAACAAGCCACATTTTAGATTTTTGATGATATGCGGACCTTGTAATAATTTCAAATATTTGTAACATGATAAATTGATATATTTTCACGGTTCAAATAATGAATTACACCAACCATATATTTATCGTTGATGTTATACATACCTATAATTTCACACACAGTATTCTTTATATTAAATAATATTATTGGCATGCTTATTAAACAAGGACTTTACCCAAATATGTATTTTATTTTTATACATGCGACGAGCATGATGTTCGTGTGTGGAATTATTGCCTATACAAATTAAAACTAAATGATGACAAAACTGAATTCGGTATCATAACCCCTGCCTCCAAATCACAGAACCTAAACTTGATACCACAATTACGAATGGGTCCTAGTCTTAGTCATGGGTGACCCTATGTCTGCGAGTCGGGGGTAGGTGTAGATGGCCGAATGGTTAGCACATACGTGCTGTATTATAAAGTCTATCATTGAGTCAACTGGCGTGATTTCGAGCCCTCGGTTGTACGTGACAAGGAGTAGGGTCGCCTGTCCAACCTCGTGGGGTTTCTCCTGATCATCCGGTTTCCCCCCGCTGCTAAAGACGCCTACGCGCAAGCGAATTATTGAAATAAAATTAAACCATGTGTTACTCCCCAAATGACCTAGTTTGTGTCTAGTGGACGTTAAACCCGTCTCTCTCTCTCTTTCTCCCTCTCTCTCTCTCTCTCTCTCTCTCTCTCTTCTAGCCGGATAGGTAGCAAATATATTTTTTTTTTATTTTTACACATGCAACGATTTGAAGGAGCATGATAAAAGGTCTGACTATTCATTTTATTCGTGCAAACCAGTGAGATGTTACAATAGCTACATAGAAATAGAAGGTGTTAAAGTAGCTAAGTCAATATCATCCAAATTCTTCAACATTGAAAACACGAATCATTTGTTAATTTAAATCAACATTGATGCTGTGATCTTACCGGAAAAAGATGGGCGTCTGAAATCCAATATTTAAGACAAAATAAACATTTTACCATTAGTACACGAATCGTGTACTATAATTTGTTTCAGCCCCAGTTGTTGCAAGAGACTCGAGGATCGAGGCTAGAAGCACTAAATCAAACGGTGTATGTAAACTGGAATAACCAGATGCTAGAAATTTGCTTTTGCATATGGCTTCTTTCGCCGAACATAACTGATTTGAAATTAGAGTAAAACGGAAACCATTGAATGTAAATCAGTTTATATACATTCATATTACAGTATTATATGCGTTGCGACCCACTTGTATCAATTTCTAGGTCGCACATTTTAGCTAGGTACCCAGTTTTACGAAGGGCGTTTTGGGCAGTCAAACTTTCTAAATGTCATTGGGGGAGGTGTGGGGTTGAGGGTGGGGGTGGAGGTGGGGTCCTATGCGATAAGCTCCGCTTCTTCAACTCTCAAAGACGACCGGCACGGCCGTCTCTAACGTTCATCAATCTCGTACGCCTGTGCTGGCAAAAGGTTACTCTTGACAGTAAATTTCAATAGGGTTCGTGGGTTACGTACTGATCTTGAATAACATAATAACAAAAATGTGTTGCAATTTCCGATTTTTATTTTCGTTTTCCTGAATTCATTTAGCTAAATAAATAAAACTAAGGGAGGTTAATTGATTCTGAATATTATGGAAATATGCATCCGGCTATGAAATTTACTCAGGAAACCATTAGTAGTAATTAAGGCCGGATGGAGCTTGCATGAGGTCCTTGTATCAAATCTGAAAAACGGACATATTCTGGTCATACACACAAATGCGATCTATATCTCAGTATGGTTGATGGATAGATTCATTTGGCACACGAGAACTATAAATTAGGCGAGCCAGTTTGTTGTTCGGTATTGGCGAATACCGAACAACGAGCTGGTTTGTTGTTCGGTATTCACCGTGCATGGAATTGGTAATATAATAAAGGTACTTTTGTAAGGAATACGCCGCAGGTGGGTTTCTATGAGCCTAAATGGATTATAACACTTCGAACTCTTCCGAAATAGATTCTAACAACTTCTCTGTCTATCCGAAGAAAGAGCAGTTTCATATTGGCGAATAACGAAGAACGAGCCAGTTTGTTGTTCGGTATTCGTGAATAACGAACAACGAGCTGGTTTGTTGTTCGGTATTCACCGTATATGGAATTATTAATATAATAAAGGTACTTTTGTAGGGAACAAGCCACAGGCGAGTTTTTATGAGCTTAAATAGACAATAAAACTTCAAACTTCTGGGAAATAGATTCTAACAACTTCTCTTTCTATCCGAAGAAAGAGCTGTTACATATTGGCGAATAACGAACAACGAGCCAGTTTGTTGTTCGGTATTGGCGAATAACGAACAACGAGCTGGTTTGTTATTCGGTATTCACCGTATATGGAATTAGTAATATAATAAAGGTACTTTTATACGGAACACGCCACAGGCGAGTTATTATGAGCTTAAATAGACAATAAAACTTCAAACATCTGGGAAATAGATTCTAACAACTTCTCTTTCTATCCGAAGAAAGAGCTGTTACATATTGGCGAATAACGACGACGAGCCAGTTTGTTGTTCGGTATTGGCGAATAACGAACAACGAGCTGGTTTGTTGTATGGTATTCACCGTATATGGAATTGGTAATATAATAAAGGTACTTTTGTCGGGAATACGCCGCAGGTGGGTTTTTATGAGCCTAAATGGATCATAACACTTCGAACTCTTGGGAAATAGATTCTAACAATTTCTTTGTCTATCCGAAGAAAGAGCAGTTTCATCTTGGTGAATAACGAACAAAAGTTACTTTATTAGATTACTAATTCCATATCTGGTGAATACCGAACAACAAACCAGCTCGTTGTTCGGTATTCGCGAATACCGAACAACGAACAACAAGCTAGCTTCACGCCGCTTTTGATGTTTGATCCCGAAATGAAGTAAATATATATATAAATATTAGCCCGCGTCGCTTTCTCCAAATAATTTTCCATGTCGCTTTAATGATTAACAGTTACTACTCATCTGGTTTCTAAAACGAACTGATCCTCGGCTCGCCATACTTTGTGGGGAGCCCCCAGAGGCACCCCTTTGAAAGACATTCTTCATCCCGATAGGGGTACAACGAAACCAGTTGGTCGAGAGCATCAGTGAGATTTATCTTCGTTTCTGGATTTTGTTAGAACAAGGGAAGGGTAACAAGAAAAGAGAGCATGTTGTCATAAGGGCAATGGGAAAAGGTAACTCTTTCGAAATTTGAGGGCATTATTTCAGAAGGGAAGGTAAATTTTCGGAGGGGATGGTACGTAACCCCTCCCCCAATGCCCCAGTATGCTATCTCATCGGATTCCAGCGTTATGGACCATATCAAGTTTTTGCATGTATGCCTATCCGCCCAGCACACACCTGCGTTCTACTAATAAGACTGGATCCATTGAGATTTCTTTTTGGAAATAAATATTGGAGCCCAGACAAATATGAGGGACAGTGGTTATCTAAGAATTTGTAAATAAGAATGGTTAATTTGACCTTAAGAAATAGGCAACCAAGGTAAATTATACAATATGGGAGTAATACAACATGAATGTTTGGTTTGGACTTAGCTGCAGAATTTTGCAGTTTTATAAACTAATGTAAAGTATTGAAATCATCAGACTTGACGTGACATACGAATTGACTGTGTTCGCTAATAAACGAGAAGATGCTCTAGATTTAAACACCGAGGAGTGGCACCGGTGTACAAAGTTGACATTAAACCTGGCCATGACAGTTACCGGCGATAGAATAAATTTCAATGGGTTCCTAGTATACTGTTAGGGTAACAGCTTAAAGCTACAATTCCATATTTTCAAGTTACATTTTTAAAATGTATTAAAATTAAGCCCTAAAATAGATGGTATCTATAAACAGTCCTACCTTCCATATTTTCAAGTTACATTTTTAAAATGTATTAAAATTAAGCCCTAAAATAGATGGTATCTATAAACAGTCCTACCTTGTTAAAGAATAATCCTATTAATCCTATAGTTTATTTACTATTGCCAGTTGAGAAATTGGCAAAAATATCATTTTTTAACGTCTAATTCAAACGGTTGAAGATAGCTATTCCATGGGGAATAGAAAAACAAGGGGGTAATTGTCTTATTATTTCAACTGTGAATATAATGCCTATGATCGTATAATAGTGAGTTGACAACCTTTTGAACAAAAGACATAGAAATAATATGTTTTTTTACTTTCTTAGAAAATATGAAATTGTCGCTTTAAAACTTCCTCAGATTTTGTTGCATCCTTTGTAATATATTTCCTAATCTGACTAATTAGTAGTAACACACATTACATATACTGTTTATCTTCGTTTCCATATCAGTATTTCTTGCTGGTGAAGATGGAGTAATCATAATTTAACACCTCTAGGGTGTTAGCTAACCAGCAGGGAATATCTCTAAAAGTTATCGTTAAACATCAACAGGGATGTCTCTTTCAGCATAGACAATTGCTAACAAGAATTCTTAACAAAAGAGCATAAATGTTGGAGTGATTATCGAAAATGATAAAAATCAATGGACTTCACTACGTGAGGACAGACAGTGTGCTAACAAGAAGTGTGAACAACAGACAGACCAAGTGTTGGACAGACAGGGGTGAGAGCAATATATGACCACATACAATGTATTGTTACCTGTTTTACAGCAGTAACATTAAAAGAATATATTTATATACAAAATTCATTCGATATACACATCTCTAGTCAATATTTGGGACCTAGAAATTATGCAATATGAATGTATATAATTTCAAATCAGTTTTATGTTCGGGAAATACACAAGAAGTCTCAAAGAATGACAATCTCTACCATCTGATTATTCCAGTCTACACCGATAGCATTTATTGCGCATGCTCTCCAATAAGAATATACCGTCACCGTCTAGCGTCGTTCTTCAAGTCCCTTGTTACATGGCACCGAAACGCATTATGGTACACGATTTGTGTACCAATGGTAAAACGTTTATTTTGTCTTAAATATTAGATAGCTGAAGCCCATCTTTTCCCAGTGAGATCACAACATCAATGTTGATCTAAATTGACAAATAATTTGTGTTTTCGGTGCAGAAGATTTCGGATGATATTGAGTCAGAGACTTGCTAACTTTAAATTAGAAATTTATAATATGCAATAAATTGGACCGAAGGACGCTTTTGGTATTTAGTTTCTAAAACGGTCTGAGGTTTATATTTTCCTGCAGCTACTTTAACTCTATAATAATATGTACATGTATATACTGTAATATACGTTGAGATATTACTTTGAACACATGTTACCTGTCCGTTCGCATTCATCTTAATAAATTTGTGAATGCTGTGGGTGGTATAATTTCATAAATAGGTGTTGTGATTTTATTACATGTAGAAGCAAATATTATAAATTGTATCTATTGATTAAGTATGTCACATGGACATAGTAACAGTTGTTCATTGTTTTAATCTTTATCACACATAAACAGAGGCGTTCTTATTTAATACTTTAACCAAGACTGAATGAACACTTGTGATCAACAGTGTTATCATCTTCGTTGTGTCAGGTGCTGATAAAGACAGGAAGATTATTCCATTTGTTACCTGGATGTGATGAAATTTGGTTTACCTTGCGTAAACCAATGAACTCTTTAAGAAAAATCGTGGTTATTATGGGGTGTGTTGCTTTGATCAGCCAAGTACTCATTTCCATCTTCGCATACAAGAGTTATAAACGTTTAGCAACACAATCTGCACCAACCAGGGGTGATAATATATTCTCCCACCCTCAACAAGAAAGACGTAATCAGCAAACGAAACGCCGAAACCCCAGATCAGGAAACGACTCGCAAGATACAAATATGTTGTTAAACATTCCATTATATGGAAGCAGTGTTTATATAAAACGAGGCACAAATAGCTTAACAAATTTAGAGCGACTAGACGTCCACTGTGAGAGTTTGATTCAAGGTGATCCAGCGTATATGAAAAAGACTAAACTGACTCTAGCTGAACATAAAAAGATCGTCTTGAATCCAGAGATTTACTCGACTTTAACTAAGTCATGTGACAAGCTGATAAAATCACGTGGTTATGTAATGAATGTAAGTAAAGAGGAAAAGGAATTCCCCATTGCTTATAATATCATCATGCATCATGATATAGAGATGGCAGAGAGATTATTACGATCTATTTATAGACCTTCTAATATATATTGTATACACGTAGATGGGAAATCCCCATTAAATTTATTTGAAACCATGTCCAGTATTGCGAAATGCTTTGATAACGTCATCATGGCGTCACACAGAAGTACAGTCAGGTGGGGGCAGTATAGTGTATTTCAAGCAGAACTGACGTGTATGGATGATCTACTAAAGTATAAACATTGGAAATATTTTATCAATCTTGCTGGTCAGGATTTTCCTTTAAAGACTAATCTTGAAATTGTTCAAATTTTGCGGGCATTCCATGGAGCCAACAGTATATCTGGGGCGCCATTCAGGTAAGGTTTCTGTTATAGTTTACATTCATATAGTTTCTATACGTCCACCCCAAATTATATCCCCTTTGTCTATTCGAAATGGTGTTCTTTGTATATTTGCAAACAAGCTGTTTGGCTGTTCGCTTCTATAGTTAACACAATATTGTCCGCATCACAAAGCAGTTGCCCCGTTAAACCAGTCGTGCCGAGCCGCCCTATAAAAGTCTAAATATGGCTTTTGATACTCTGGACATACTAAACGATACGTCAAAGCGGGTAGAATTTAATCTTATATCCACCTAAGATCCAAACCATCGAGATTAACACCTAACCAAATCTGAACAATAATAACCATCTGCCTCTGAACATCACCGTACAACGTAGTTCAACATACCCCCCCCCCCTTTCCCTTTCTTTATTGTTATAACGCCAGTCAGTAAAACGTAAAAACTTCGAAATGACTCGAGTCTTCGTTATAAAGCCCCAATAACACTCTTGTTGTAACTGAATAATATGTCCCAATCTTCATTCTGGTCAACAAATCGTATTATTTCAGAATATTCCAATTAAATGATGATATGAATTTCATCTTAACACACCTATTTTGAAAAATTGGAAAAATTCAACCAATTGATTTGAAAAGTCTAACGTAAACCTTTTCAAATGTGACTTGGATTTTAAAATATTTTCGAACCCTCTGGACAAGTAAAATAGGTTGTAATGGATAATTTACACAACAGGTAGGACATTTAAACATCTAGTACTTAGAATAACGGCATTATTTATTTTCTGGAGCTACCACGCCAGCAAGAATGTTATTGTCTCTTTAAGGTTATATTTTTCTACATTCCCCATGCAAATTTATATTTAAAGACCAAATTATGAATGAGTCGTTTTTACTTCAGTGAACAGGTATTTTTATATGCTCTCCTTGCTCTACATATTCCATGGTAATAGAGATCAGCGGTCGGTCTTGGTTTTATATAGACCCCAATTATGAATGAACTGAACGGCATTGTTATAAAATATCGACTATTGTATATTTCAGTGTAAAGATTTGGAAATCCAGAATGTCTAAGACTGGTGCCCCACTATCGGACATTGTCCTAAAGAAAGGATCTCAACATATTCTGGCCAGCCGGAAGTTTATCACATATATAAGGACATCACAAAAAGCTCTCCGGTTTGCTGATTGGTTGAAAAAGGCAAAGCATCCTCATGAGACGTTTTTTAATTCATTATATTTTAGTCCACGGTTGAATATTTCTGGATGTTACAAAGGTATTTATCTGTAATCGATAGTGTTTTTGTAAATCTGACAATAACCATTCCCCCCACAACTGGATGGCTTAACTACTTCTGCGATGTAGCCTTCATTGTTGAAAGCCCAATGTGCCTTCGCCTCTAGTGCAACAAATATTAGTCTGAAAAACAGAGCGCAATTTATGTTTTCATGTATATAACTCATTGTTTGGCTGTTGACGTATACAGCCCCTGAGTAACGGGATACTACCAATATGTAGGAGTAAGGTCGTTTCCTCTTCAACATGTCGTATTTGACCGTTAAATCTTTGACATCGCATTTGATATTTTGTCCCGACCACTAGCGATCCAGACTAGGAAGTTGTCCATGCTTCTAAGACAATCAATTACTGTTAATAATCTTTAAGGATATGAAGTTTGGTTGAGGATGGATACCCGTCTTCAATAGCCCAGTTGGTTCAGAAGCTCAATTTTATTCATATGATAGAATGGACAAAAAGGTCTTGAATTTTAATTTTCTGCCAGACTTTTGATTCGGGAATATTCTCTTGGAAAAGTAACATTGGCATTGCTCTAATCACTTGAGATAAGATAGTGAATTCGAGTGGGCAATCGCCATTAAGATATTTATTAGATAAAGGTGGCATATTGTTTTTTTGGCTGACATAAAAATTACACTTCACGGAAGTTAATGAAACTTGACAGAATCAGATACAGCTTGAAATTGACATTGACGGGAAATGTCAAAACGAACCGGCAATATGTCACTTTTATTTTGTCTAACGATAGTGTTGAAAGGAAAAACAACGCATTGCGATTTTAAATATTTTTTGGTATCAAATGTTACAGGGAAAAGAAAGATGTTACCTGGGACAGAAGCAATGGCTAGATATAAAATCTGGTCTGATTATGGTGTCAAGTGTAGCGGTAAATGGAAAAGACATATCTGTATATTTGGTATGGGGGAACTACCGGGTTTAACCAAGGCACCGCATTTATTCAGTAATAAACATCATTCTGATTATCAACCAGTCACCCTTGACTGTCTAGAGAAATGGCTGTTTAATAAAATACATAATGAACAACAGGGAAAATCTTTTAACATCAATCTCAGTTTTTATATAAATCAGGATTTTGTAAGAAATCAAATTCCTTGAATAAATGGCTGACAGATCCGTCTGTGTTTCTTTGTAAAATTACCATATTTATTTTGTTGATTGCTGTTATTCGTTACAGAGACAAGATGACCTGTCGATATTTAAAGTAGCGATGCACCATTGGTATTTGTTTCTAAAATATTAAATTTATCACAGCTTAATCCACTCTTTCAGATGGATTTTTTTAAAACATTTAAACATACATTATGCAAAAGCAAAATCTGCCTATTGTAGGTCTTTCTTTAGGCCTCAAATGTTATGAAAACTATTAATTAGACAATAATTAACTTATCCAGACCATAATCAACTCTCGATTTCAAGGCTACCCTGCGATGTTTGTTGGATTGTAGTTCGGTTTGCTGCAAAATTATCCTTCGTGTTTAACAATTAATTGGATAATCGAGACTACTTGTTTTGTCTTACCGACTTTAGTAATGATGATCGAGGCTAAGCGGGACTTTCATTCGCTTGGTTCATAGTGGATCAATTTGACTGACATTTTCAGCAAACTTCCTTTACATTAGCTAGTTTTTTAATGTTTATAGTGAGAACTGCTAACACGTTAGGGGCGTTGGGATGGCCTAGTGGTCTAGAGTGTCGCGCTTCGACCTCTAGCTGGCCGGTCACCTCTGGCTTGCGGATGTAGTTTCGAGCCCTGGTGTGAGCGTATGTGGCATGGAGATAGGGGCGCCTTCTCAACCTCGTGGGTTTCCTCCGGGCACTCCGGTTTCCTCCCACTGCTAAAGACCCCTACGCGCAAGCGAATTATTGACATAAAATGAAACCATATGTTAGTCCTGAAATGACCTAGTTTGTGTCGAGTGGACGTTAAACCCCATTTCTCTCTCTCTCAATCTCTCGCTAACTCACTATCTAATCTCCCATAATGTATATTTAATTAAGAAAACAAAATCAAAATTTCAACTCTAGATAGCTCTATGAAATTCCAATACTACATTTCTTTGTAAATTCTGAATGGAATTCAGTCATTTTCGGACTGTTTTTGGTCCATTTCCGACCTCCAGGGCCAGACCCACGCCCATTTTTGTATTCGTCGTCGCACTCAGTATTTCGTAACGAATCATCTTGAAACTTTGCGACGTATATCTTATACATCAAGGATCGTCTTGAAAACTCTTCTTACTTATTCCTTATACCCCAAGGATGACATCTTTTATTTTTGGTGCATACCCACCCCCCTGGGACCGGGCCACACCCAATTTTTGTGAGTGTCAGTGTGTCGTCTACGGGCTACAATTCTTAACAGATCCTTTTGAAAATTTACATACCTATTCCATGTAACCCGAGGATGGCCCCAGAGTCACACCCATTTTTGTGCGTCTGTATGCCGTCTACATGTCACACTTTTTAATTTATTTTCTTTGAACTTGGCATATGTATTCCTTAAAGCCTAAGGATGAGAAATATTGACTTTGGCGCATGTGTCGACCCCCAGGGACAGAGCCACGCCTACGTTTTGTGTTTATTGTATACAGGCCGCAATTCTGAATTGACCATCTTGGAACTTGGCATATATTCCTTATACAGGAAGGGTAGCAACTATTTATTTTGGTGCGTTCGAACCCCCAAATGTGACATTATTTGCGTTTCTCATCTACAGGCTGCAATTCTGATTAGAGATTAGATCATCTCGGAACTTTGCATATTTATTCCTTGTACCGCAACGACAGCAGCTATTTACTTTGGTGCAACACCCACGTGTTTGTTAATATTAGTCTGTAAATTTGGCAAAATAAAACCAACGTCTAGCCTTCTTTGCCTCTTGACATATTACATTGTAGGTATTTATAATTTCTTCCTCTTGTCATAATACAGTCATTGCAGCCATTTCACATTTCATTCTCTTCCTTTTATAAAGTACCATATCAATCAAAGCAGGAATGTGGACGTGTATTGAAGCGGCATCGATACTTTAGTTATACCCGGTACCAACTCGTTTCGTTGAACCCCCATCACAGCGAAGAGTACATGACATGTGATAAGACAACGAAACTAGTTTGATTCACTATCCCTGAACCTCAATCATAGATCATTCAGATGAATTTCAATTATTTTGAAATAAACCTTATTTTTTGTCAAATGGAGAGGGGGGGGGTCGAGTGACATAATATCTTGACGTCTGCCATGGAGTCAAATGACCGGGCTTCGATCCACAATAGTACGTGAGTACGAGACAAGGGGTATGGTCTCGTGTACTTTCTCACATTTGTGAGCTGAATACTGTGTCCTATACTTGCGTCTTGTTGGCATAACATACAATCAAGGAATTGGCCTCGGGCATCTCCAAACCTTCGCATGCTACTGAACAAATCAGCGTTGTGATAACTTTAGTCAGAAAATATCACCCCTTACAGCAACAATCAAACAAACAAGAACGAAATGACCCACGACCAAAGCCCGACGATTAAGAATACCTGCCCGCGTGACGTCGAAGGCTGCACGCAAACTGGATAGTGTGGTATGACATGTCACCCCGTAGGATTTGTATGCTAAAATTGATTTTTGTTGTTGTTGTTGTTGTTTTGGTTTGATTAAGGACCAAACTATCCAAAAATGTCGAGGTTCAAATTGTCCGACACCTTGGGGCATTTTTGGAATCGGGACCCCTCTGGGCGAGAACGTGGCTATCTTCGCCAATAATAGTTGGATTGTCTTGCCCTGAAGTCCATTCTCGTGTTTTTTCGTAATGCCGATCCCATTTATAATACACTTAAAGCGATAGGAATTATTTTCCATTGACTTCTGGTGCTAAATACCAATTTCCGGTGTCTTAGCCTAGCACTGGTTGTGTTAAAATGATTAATATGATTGATTTCAGCCGATAATGTTTGGATTTTCATGCTGAAGTTCATTCTGAGGTTTGTTCATCATACAGGCCTTATTCTAGGTTCCAATTTTGCGACCCTTGAACCCTCTGAGAGGGGCCGAATCTATGGCTATCTTTGCCAACAATGGTTGGATGTTCAGAATCTAAAGTTCATTCTGGGGGGTTTGTCATCATGCCGATCCCATCTATGATACACGTAAGGAGTAGTTTTCATTGCATTACGGTGGGGAATACCAATTTAAGGTGTCTCAGCCAAGCATTGTTTGTGTTAAAATGATTAATATGGTCACCTTTGGGTAATTGGAATGTTCTGCCATGAGATTCAAGACACAAAGGAATCTTAACAAGCCAGGCTTTGCCAGAAACGAAACAAAATATAATTGTCCTCCTAATCATATTGGTACGGTCCCTATCAAAACATGTACAAAAAGAGGTATAAGACCTGTCGCATATCGCGGTGTACTTTGTTCTTGTGATATGGGGCGACAATGTAGCACGAGCCAGTGGAAACATCTCTCTCTCCGAAGTTTTCTGAACTAAACAATTGCCATCGAAGTGCTGGTAGGTTTAATGGAACACATGGAGAGTAGACTTGACAGGCAAATCTCTCCAATTCCTTGACCTGCGATGACAAGTCACCCTTCACCAGCTCAGTTGAGATGATACATTCTCCCAAGCTTCTTTAAACAGATGATAACGGGGTCATCACCATCAAGCTCCGTGCACCAGTCCTTGCTTTCTTTGATATTAATTCTATGTATGTATATTTTTTCAGAGTTTGTAATAAAGATTTAAACGACCTCGGTTACAAGTAGACAAGTTTCTTGGATTTATATATTCTACGTTGTCAAGTTGAAACTATAGAAACTTGTTACCAACTCATAAACAACCTTCCCGGGTTGCTTCCTACTACATGTACAGTCTACACCTCAAAGTGGTTAATACTATTATTTAAACAATTCTAATTAACTCTATTGTTTATAGGATTAATACCATATCGGTATAGCGGAGTCGAACATCTAATTACATATCGTTTTGGATGAATAAATTGTATTTACAAAAAGTGAATAATATAACCATATTTGTAACTATAATAAAGACGAGTCTACATCCGTCAACAAAATAAATATGATAATTTTACAAAGAAACACAGACGGATCTGTCAGCCATTTATTCAAGGAATTTGATTTCTTACAAAATCCTGATTCATATAAAAACTGAGATTGATGTTAGAAGATTTTCCCTGTTGTTCATTATGTATTTTATCAAACAGCCATTTCTCCAGACAGTCAAGGGTGACTGGTTGATAATCAGAATGATGTTTATTACTGAACAAATGCGGTGCCTTGGTTAAACCCGGTAGTTCCTTCGTACCAAAAATACAGATACTTCTTTTCCATTTACCGCTACACTTGACACCATCTGTGGACCAGATTTTATATCTAGCCAATGCTTCTTTCTCGAGTAACATCTTTTTCTTCCCTGTAACATTTCATTAAAAAGAAAAAAATGTTTTAAAATATCCATTTGTTGGTCTTCAAGCTAACTTTATCGCTAGACAAAATAAAAGTGACATATTGCCAGTATGTTTTGACATTTAACGTCAATGTTAATTTCAAGCTCTATTTGATTTTGTCAAGTTTCATTGACTTACGCGGATTCTAATTTTTATACCGGCATAACTAAAACAACTTGCCAACTTTATTTTTATTTTTTTTTTTTTTTTTTTGATGAATTACTATGGTGTAAATGCTTTGTTTCCTAGGGAGAATTTTCCGAAAAGAAACCAGACAGAAAATTGTAATTTAAAACCATTTCATTCGTTCTAGACCCAGATCATCGGGAATTTTCGGGGTGTTTTCCACTTATCAGTGGTGTGGAACGGAGGGCCTTACAAGGAAGGCTGTCTAGTCATTCGGATGGCGCAAAAAAAACGAGGAACGTGTATACATTGGCGTGCACCTAAAAGATTCCTTGGCAGTTGGAATTCGATGTAAGAGTAGGGCATAGTGACGCTGCGCGGACAAAATGCCCCTCATAACACAATGCATCGCGTATGCTCGTCTTCATTCACCTAGTCGAGGCAGAACAGTACATCGTTAAACCCCATTTCATTTCGGTTTTGACCAAATATTCAATAATAATATGATTGATTACCTCCCTTGCTTGCTAAATTTTCTGGTTTCGATCGTTTAAGGCTAAATTATCTCCGTTTTAACCACAACAACCTTACTTCTGTGCAAACTGTTTAAATGGAGATTATAAAGTAAGCCCTATGATAGGTTCAGAGGGGATTGGCCTTAACCCTTTCGTTGACAGTTTGCTGGTAATCAGTGGATTGATCCTTTGGCTGACAGTTTGCTGAGCGTGATCTCTGTGTGCGAATAACCAGACAGCCAGTTACACAAATAACGCTTTGTTTTCAGGTTAATATTTGTTGCCGACGGCACGCAGACAAAACGTCGCAGAATTAGTTAAGCCAACCAGTTGTGGGGGAATACTTGTTGTCAGATTTACAAAAAAACTCCATCGATTACAGATAAATACCTTTGTAACACCCAGAAATATTCAACTGTCGACTAAAATACAGTGAATTAAAAAACGTCTCATGAGGATGCTTTGCCTTTTTCAACCATTCTGCAAACTCGAGAGCTTTTGGTGCCGTCCTAATATATGTGATAAACTTCCGGCTGGCCAGAATATGTTGAGATCCTTTCTTTAGGACAATGTCCGATAGTGGGGCACCAGTCTTAGACATCCTGGATTTCCAAATCTTTCCACTGAAATATACAATAGTCGATATTATATTACAATGCCGTTCAGTTCATTCATAATTGGGGTCTATATAAAACCAAGACCGACCGCTGATCTGTATTACCATGGAATATGTAGAACATGAAGACCATATAAAAAGAACCAGGGTCATTTGAAAATTTTACCTTTTACTAACAGATGTTAGCATCAAAGAAAAAAGAGGGTGTTTGTTTTGGGGCTACCTATATATGGAGATGTGCAAAATAAAACGTAATGATTGATAACGATAATTGTTTTGATTTGTGTAAGTGTTGATAGAGATGGTTTGGATCCCAAGGTAAATGTTAGCCCGATTCTTAGAGCCCAAAGTGTATCCGCTTGAACAGGTCCACATTTTACGATTGATTTGGAGTGAAAATCTTGTATGTAAAATGTCCTGGGATTCAAGCAACATTTAAGGGGTGCTCGGATGTCAGTCCAGAACAATACGGAATGATAGAGTCGCAATCGAAGAACATGGAATTGAGTCCCGTCTGTCAGTGCCGAAAACAGACGGTGTGTGTGCAGAATCGTGACGTAATGAAACATTTCAATTACGTAGATTGATCGAGTTTGCGTATGCCCCGAGGAATTCTCGACAGACCTTTCGTGGGGTGGAGAGAATTCAATTCCGTAACGTTCAATTGCGTATTCCTAACGAGGACTGTGGCTCGAACAACCAGACAGTCAGTTGGCAAATACACAGCGGACGACATTCTGGCCAGACAAATAAACGCCGCAGTGAAGGAGAAATAACTTTGCGTGGACCGATAGACTTAGGTATAAAAATTTTACCTGAATGGCGCTCCAGATATACTGTTGGCTCCACGAAATGCTCTCAAAATACGAACAATTCCAAGGTTAGTCTTTAATGGAAAATCCTGACCAGCAAGATTGATAAAATATTTCCATTTTTTATACTTTAGCAGATCATCCATACACGTCAGTTCTGCTTGAAATACACTATACTGGCCCCACCTGACTGTACTTCTGTGTGACGCCATGAAAACATTATCGAAACATTTCGCTAGACTAGACATAGCATTAAATAAATTAATTGGAGATTTCCCATCTACGTGTATACAATATATATTAGAAGGTCTATAAATTGATCGTAATAATCTCTCTGCCATCTCTATATCATGATGCATGATGATATTATAAGCAATGGGGAATTCACTTTCCTCTTTACTTACATTCATTACATAACCACGTGATTTTATCAACTTGTCACATGACTTAGCTAAACTCATGTAAAGCTTAGGTTTGAAAACGACCTTTTTATGTTTAGCTAGAATCATTTTAGTTTTTTTCACATACGCTGGATCTCCCTGAATCAACTTCTCACAGTTGATGTGTAGTCGTTCTAAATTTGTTAAACTATTGGTACCTCGTTTCAAATAAACACTGCTTCCATACAATGGAATGTTTAACAAAAGTTTTGTATCTTGTGGAACGTTTCTTGATTTGGATTTTCGGCGTTTCTTTTGTTGTTTTATTTTGAGTTCCCTGATATGCTGATTATATGTTTCTTGTTTATTATCAGCAACGATGTCGTCTGCTCTGGTTAGTGAAGATGGTCTTGATATACGTTTATATCGCTTATAAACAGCGATGTAAATGAGTATTTGATGGATCAAAGCAACCCACCCCACAATAGCCATGGCCCTTCCGATAGTTCCCATTGTTTTAAATAAACCCAGTAGTAAGCTTTTTGGTCTCAATATACGTATATTTCAGAAACGTCAAAGACCCGAGACCTGCTAAATTTCAGCGCCACGGTTAGGTGATGACGACAATGATAGATTAATAAATACGACACCGATAACATGGACATTTTTTTCTGCCATTTATCCCTCCATTATCGTCGGAGACATCCAAGGTGACAACAGCATTGTTTACATTGTTGATCTAAAATGTTGGGAAAGATCACCCAGTCTTACATGTGAGACTATAGTTTAAACACGCATTCAACAACTTCGTCTGAATATCGTCGCCGTTAGTCAGTTTCTGCCATTGGCATATCTAGGATGTCTTACTCCGCCTAGTTGTCGTCGAATTCATACGAAAGAATATATGTACACGCCAAAATGTACGTGCGATCTGGGTTGTTTCGTACCATTTATAAAACGATAAATCTTTCCCCTGCTACGACCTGGGTTGTTTCGTATCATTTATAAAACTACAAATGTTTTCCTTGCCAGGTCCTCCGTATCTAACTACATCTAGCTATAATAGGGTTTGGACGTGGATTTACAGTTCCATCTCGCTAATTACAATACTCTCTCCAATCTCCATTCCATATGACATACCTACAGACATATGTACTCTTTTGGGGTATTGCGAAACAAACTAACATTATACCGATGGTAGTCATTCTGAATTTATCTCTTAGAACAAATAATGGTGGATGACGGTGGCTAAGTTGCTAAGACGCTACGCTGGCTCACTAGTCTAGTCTGGAGGTCGGTGTTCAATCCCTGCATTGGCCGAAAGTTCATCCTGATATTCCGACGTTATTCCCCCTTATCAGTGATGCAGGACGATGGGCCTGACAAGGACAGCTGTCTAGTCGTTGTTCGGATGGGATGGAAAAAGAAAAACAAAAGATCCCTTGGCAGTTGGAATTTAATATAAGAGTAGGCCGTAGTGCCGCTGTCCGGGAAAAAATTCCCTAATAGCACACTGTTTGGCGTATGTCCGTTTTCATTAGCTCAGTTCGGAACTTTAAACCCTTCATTTCATTTTCTTGGAAGAATTAAGTTTAATAATCCCACTAATTTACTAGAGACAATATGCAAACCAGTCAGCATATCGAGAAACCAACAGGAAGTATCAATTAAGGGAAGGGAAACCAACCGAAAGTAGTGAGGAACCAACAGAGGGCCAATGGGAGTGTCAAGGAACCAAGAGACGTATAAGAAAATCAAATGAAATGTTTGAATTTAGGCAATCATCGTGAGATGGTTCGTGGTATATATCATGGGATCAATAGGTGTAGGCCTATTGGGGAACAGCAGCATACAGTGAGTGCCCGTGGGATGTGCCTAAAAACCATTGGGGGCATTATCGTGGTTTTGTTCACTGATGTTGGCGTACGTGACTTGGGGATATGGGCGCCTTCTCAACCTCGTGGCTTCACTCCGGGTTCTACCGTTTACTCCCACAGACAAGACCCTAGCACATGCTCTACGCATACTAAAACAATCAACAGGAGGATGTTAAGCACTAATAGAAATAGGGGAACTGATTTATTGATTTAAATCCCTTTTTTCTTTATGGTCCATATATTGTCTAATTTGTGGTTCCTCCTCTAGTCTTCTTTCACAATCCGGTGGTCTGTAAAGAAACGAAAAGAAAATAGTTAAACACAGATATGTGTCTCTTTCAGGATGTCACTCACATCTGATTAGAAATCGAATGTACTTTATGTCCGGATCAGTGTTACACAATTGACATTATTTAGGAAATATCACTTAACAACTCCCATGCATGAACTCGATTAACCTTATCAGATTATGACATATACATTGGTCTGCCGGGGGTTGGATGACCGAATGGTTAGCGTGTGCACACTGTATCATACGGCCTGCCATTGAGTCAACTGGCGTGGTTTCGAATCCCCGGTTGTACGTGGCAAGGAGTAGGGTCGCTTGTCCAGCCTCGAGGGTTTTCTCCGGGTACTCCGGTTTCCTCCGACTGTTAAAGACCCCTACGCGCAAGCGAATTATTGAAATGAAATTGAACCACATGTTAGTCCCGAAATGGCTTGGTTTGTGTAGAGTGGCCTGCCATTGAGTCAACTGGCGTGGTTTCGAATCCCCGGTTGTACGTGGCAAGGAGTAGGGTCGTTTGTCCAGCCTCGTGGGTTTTCTCCGGGTACTCCGGTTTCCTCCGACTGTTAAAGACCCCTACGCGCAAGCGATTTATTGAAATGAAATTGAACCACATGTTAGTCCCGAAATGACTTGGTTTGTGTAGAGTGGACGTTAAACCCCATTTTTCTCTCTCCCTCTCTCTTTCTTTGATCTGCCACGGCCAGGGGGTATGTGGAAGTCATTAGTTACTACCCTTGGCCTGAGTTATGATGCAATAAATAGCTAACTACATAATATCTTCGATATCATTTGTCTAGTAATGCAATTTGCGCTGGAAACTTTTGACATCCTTTGTCTAGAAAGAGTTTATAAGCAGAAATGAAAAGTAGATAGGGACACAGACAATAGGCAAGGACGTCTAGAAATTAACTTGGGACCAGGTAAGTCTCCAGTTAAGACTGGACAGCAGCCGTGTAGTCGGAAGTTGGCACCCAAGGGTGTTAAGCCAAGCTAAGGTCATGGCTCCCTCGACACCAGCTAATTACGGAGTCTTGAGTTTTGTACATGATAGGTTTTAAGAAGAATAAAAGTATTATAAGATTTTAAACCTGACTTAAAGACCCAGTACTGTTACACCAGGCTTGAGGTGTACTCTTTATTGTGTCGATAAACCTGTTACTGAAAGTTGCACCAATCTGGTTAAAATCAATTGTTATAATTACCAGCTGTCACAGCATCATGTTTGAGTCACGGTGACTCAGTGAGTAAGGCATTGGCGTTCAATCCGGGTTTTGACCGAGAGAGTTCATCGTGAATTTCGAGTATGGTGTACATCAATCCGGTATGTGCAGAACCGTAGGACTTTAAACCCCAGAGCATTTCACAATGTTTATTGTGCTGTTGTGCGGTATTATCAGGGCGAGCAAGTGTGAGTGATAAATACCATCAATCACAAAGAGTAATACAACTTTATGTCGTGCATGTAAAAAATAGCAACTATTTTAATGCACAAGTTAGTTATCACATAGATAAGAAAAATAATTTGGGTTTACTATTCACCTTGGTTTCACCAATAATACTCATAACGAGGTTTAATATCACGGCATAATCCAACACGACATTTGGCTCTGTCACCAAAGCAGTGACATATTTTATTTTGTCCACAACACGGGTTCTCTCCAACACTACAGAAATTCCTTACACACTGTAAAAAAATACAATGTTGTAGCAACACTTCAATACAGTTCTTAATTTCTGGCCATCCTACTCAATGTACGAAATTAACTAGCTATTAAATAAGACCAGCCAGTGCGTATTGACACGCCCCTCCCACCGCCGTTTAGAAATGTGAAAAAGAATTATATTATCATTGGAGTAAATTACACTTTCAGAAATATGAAAAAGAATTATATTAATATTGGAATAAATTACACTATGGTTTCAAGCCTATCATATCGTAAATCTCTGTTCACTCAGGTTCTGGCAAGTTTAAACATGCATTATGCAAGAGAAAATTCTGCTTATTACAAGACTTTCTTTAGGCCTAAAATGTTATCTAAATTATCAATAAGACATTAATGAATTTATCCAGACCATAATGAACTCGTGATGTCAAGGCTTGCCTTCGATGGTGGCTGGATTAGATGCCTATATGTCGCTTAAACGGTCATTAATAATTGCGGATAATCGAGACTATGCTGTTTATATTAATGATTTTAGTAATGGTGACCGAGGCTATGCGAAAATTTCACCCGCTTCGTTCTCGGCTCATAGTGGATCAATTTGACTGAAATTTTATCTAGTTTTTAACTATTATAGTGAGTACTGTCATCTCGTTATCTTATCTCACATAATGTATCTTTAAAAATAAGCTGTTAAACGGGATGTAAGATATTTACACTGCGGGTAACTTAATATGTTTGGCAATTTAGTTTTATATTTTTCGATTACTTACTCGTAATGTTGTAATAAACAGTATGCGATTTAATTGTGTATGCCAACCAATATCTGCATTAAACGATTTCAAGCCTTACTTACTGACGATCTACGTTCTGATTTTCCAACGGCTTTACCCTTCACTGTTGCCATAATAACAATAGCCAATAGCAACACCAGCGTAGTCTTAGAAACCATATTCCTAAAAATAAGTTGTAATCTATTAATGTTACTATTTCGGCAATTATATCTACAGCCACCTTTTAATATGTTGAGACTAGTTCATTCCGGTTGTGGAATTGAATTTTCACTTGCTTCCCCACGCAGATACATTGGAAGAATAAGATTGCTTAAGAAATTATCTCCACGAATCACCATGGAGAAAACGCGTTACCGACGATTGGTGTAAACTTGCCTAAAATTGCTCTTTAAGTAAGTATCTTCACCATTTCATATTT
Source organism: Patella caerulea (assembly GCA_036850965.1). NCBI lineage: Eukaryota > Metazoa > Mollusca > Gastropoda > Patellidae > Patella > Patella caerulea. The sequence goes on from JAZGQO010000011.1 coordinate 25,990,353, forward strand.
TATGAATTCGTCACGATTCTACTCTCAGAAAATCTGTTATTCAGAATAATTACGTTATTTGAAAAGGCTAACAGACAGGTGTATTATGTTCCTGTAAGTCTGGCTTGTGGTATGACCGGGGGGGGGGGGGGCAGGGGTAACATGGGCATTTAAGCCTACAACTACGGGTAATTTTACATGCGCGCCAACTTGTCTCTATTACGAACGACTAGACAACACTACAAGATGTAGATCATAATACATTCACGCACCCCCATTATGCTGATGTTATAACTAATTTTGCTTCCATCAGTCAACTCCCTCATCCGAAATGCAAATTTGGGCATCTGGACTTACTCTTAATGGAAATAACACACCAAATCAATCTAATTCTATGTTATTGTGATCTGAATAAAAAAAAGTCCTGTCACTTTTATTATAACCATTCATCAGATCGGACATGTTTGTCTGGAATTACCAAATATTAACTCCGTTTGAGGAAAATTTACATTTCTATTATTTTCTTCTTTGTCAGTTATGTTATTATCGTGGCTGAATGTCATAATTTACAATTTATTTCACGTTCTAACGTATATAGTACGTCACTATCTCCATCTGGAGAGAAACGGTGACTAGGTGCGTTTGGCTCTGGATCACTAAACATGAAGTCCCACATTTTTCAGCAGTGAAACACGCAAGCGAATTAAAATTAAGTCATTTGTTAGTACCGAATTAACCTAATTTGTGTCAAGTGGACGTTAAACCCCATCTCTCTCTCTCTCTCTCTCTCTCGGTCTCATGTATATCCTCGTTCTTTCTGGTCACTTGTTACAAATGACGCTGAAACGCACTATGGTACACGATTCGTGTACCAATGGTAACATGTCTATTTTGTCTTAAATATTGGATATCATAGGCTGACCGTTTCAAGGTATTGAGTCTGAGAATTAGCTACTTTAACGTCCATGGTACTTAAATTGACTTTTAGAATAATATTTACTAGACTATGGCCACTACTCACATTATCTATATTGCACAAGGATTTCAGTTCAAGAATAACAGAATCTCTACACTAGCTTACCTGGAGTAACACTGATGTTCACTGTAAAGATTTTTATGTCCGGCTAAAACCAATGACAGATTCTACATGGAATATGCCAATAAAATTTGACAATTGTGATGTAAGGACTGTCGATAATATCCTTACGGGCCTGTCAAAGAATTACGACTTTAGCATTGTTAGTGTCGCATCGGTACGAATACGAAAACTAAAACGTCATCGACTCATGTGTACTTGTGATGCCAATCCGTAATGAGTGTTTGGTCGTTAGTATGGAGCTGGATTCACGTAGGCATGTAAATATTTTCAACCATTTTTCGAGGCCTTGTGTTTATTGTTGATTGTAGAATGTGGTCAAATGCAATATTCTGCTTGAATTGTTGTACAGCTGCCAAAATATCGATTGAAAACTTTGGCTTGACTGAGAAATTCATCGAGTGAAAATGAACGCCATCTAGCTATTAGTGTACGTTGGATTGCGAAACAGTTTGTTAGAAGATACGAAAACGTAAACGAACATACTGTATGTTAGTTTTGGTCTTCGTTTTCGTATAGATACGTACGAATGTAGTACTTTAATGGTTGTACCCAGTCGTTTAGTATTAATGTAAATATAGTACAACTTCAGTTCTTTATTGACTGTACACTGTCGTTTAGTAATATGTCAATAAAATACGACTTTAGTAGAGTAAAGATATATCATGTCAGTAAGTCATACCGCCATGGAAGTAGTCTGGTTTGTTGATTAAAGCGCTGAAGTTGGAAGTCAAAACATGTGTAACATAATCAGATAATAACTGTTGATTGGACTTCTTTATTATAACATTGCAGGAACGAACATTGCAAATACATCTATAACTCTAACAACCAATACAGCACACAGGAACATAACATATCATAACATTAGTCATGATGACCAGCGTCCAAAGTCACGTCTGCTTCCATTGTCACACGCCCTCGTTCTGTCTTGTAGAGCAGTCCCCAGTCTGTGGCCTCTCGATAAGATTGTCTTCCATCGTCTCTCTTAAGCTTCTAACTTGAGATCATTTATAAGGCCAAGGTGTTATCCACAACCTTATTAGTATTTCACAGCCATTCACAAGTTATAATACATATATATTAGAAGCCTTCATTAAACGGACAATCATATAATATTATCTAATAATACGAGAAGATAGTGACTAATTAACTAACAAAAATAATGCACGTGTAACACATATATATACTAATTGTACGACAGCTATAAACCACAGCTGCTTAATGTTGTGTTACAATTTCCTCCCTTTCCTAAGCTGTGAAACAGCCAAAATAATTATGAATTAATCATCATTTTTTTCTTGTTAATATTTATAAATGCATAAGAATAACATAACGATCTACAAACAATACATAATAAGGGTCTTGTCAAATTGATTTTACTCGAGATAAACGATTATGAATATTTTTGAACACATATAATTATCTTCAATAAGATATTTTCTGTTTTATAACGCATCAAATTTTTAAATGATTCATCTTCCTATACAAAACAAATGACAACACAAAGTAAAAATCTACCATATTGCTCCAAACTTGAGCTAAACCCTTCGTCTGGGGGTAATTACATATTAAAAATGTACCATAATGCTCTTAACTTGAGCTAACCCTACCTCTGAAGGTATAAATACATGTTCCTCTCTTTTTAGGAATCGGGGAAAATATATACATAAAACATATTTATAGGAAGATAAAACATTAATTTTGGGATTGCCTCTTTAATCAAAACCGAAACTTTACGGAATACGTCTTAAGCGTTTTACAAAAATCCTTGAGACAACCACAAAATATTTCAATTCGTTTAAGAATAATACTTATTCTATTTCTCCTACCCAAATATTTATCATATTATGCCAAAGGATGTGTTCAAATTAAGACAAAAATCGTTTATATTCTTTTAAAACAAAATGACTCACCTTCTACAAAAACATTTTACACAAAGAGTTCATATTCTACAGTTCGTTCTTCTTTTATGTTAAAATCTCAGTCTTTTAGAGTTCTCATTATTCGGGTGTTTATTCTTATTTCTTCATAACTTGTTTCCATGTTTTCTTGGGGTTTTTTTTATAACGGCTTCCACGTTGTGTTCTCTTCTTTTTTTTACTGTTGATTGACACGAATTCTGTCTTCTTCTCAACATCGACCAACAGGTTCGTCAGTCACGGACACCAAATGTTTGAGTTGTAACATAATCACATAATAACTGTTGATTGGACTTCTTTATTATAACATTGCAGGAACGAACATTGCAAATACGTCTATAACTCTAACAACCAATACAGCACACAGGAACATAACATATCATAACATTAGTCATGATGACCAGCGTCCAAATTCACGTCTGCTTCCATTGTCACACGCCCTCGTTCTGTCTTGTAGAGCAGTCCCCAGTCTGTGGCCTCTCGATAAGATTGTCTTCCATCGTCTCTCTTAAGCTTCTAACTTGAGATCATTTATAAGGCCAAGGTGTTATCCACAACCTTATTAGTATTTCACAGCCATTCACAAGTTATAATACATATATATTAGAAGCCTTCATTAAACGGACAATCATATAATATTATCTAATAATACGAGAAGATAGTGACTAATTAACTAACAAAAATAATGCACGTGTAACACATATATATACTAATTGTACGACAGCTATAAACCACAGCTGCTTAATGTTGTGTTACACATGTATCTTCAGTATAATAAGGTAATTAAACTTCCCCAACTTCTACCAGGGGCATGCTGTCCCAGTAAAAAAGCAGCAATTGTATTCCATAGAATTGTGACCCGTATTCTCTAGTTCAATTACTAAATGCTATTGAAACAGTTTGCTATTGAAATAGTTTGGTATTTTTCTGGCTGGTCTCCTTCCGATGGGAAGAACAAGAACCATTGATGAAGTTTGAAATTCGACAAAAAGACGAAACGCCACTAAACAGGCAAAATTGTCCCCACAAAGCTAAATGCAGAGGCGGATTCAATGGGGGCGCAAAGAGCGCGCGCCCCCCTAATTTTCGACAGTGCCCTTTTTTTTTACTACTGAAAGTGCCTTTCAACTAGCTTTTTTGCTCGATTTTGAGGCTCCTTTTCTACGATTTCCGAACGTTTAGACGAAAATATCAGCCAAATAGCTCTTGAATTGGCAAGGAAATGACGGATAATTTTCTTGGTGCTCCCACCCCCTCTCAGCGGCGTGCCCCGTCTCCGCGGTCAGTGCCCTCATTTTGCGCCCTTCCACCCTTTTCAAAATTCCTAGATACCCCCTTATACCCCCTTCGTTATTCTTCTTGGTACAGAAAAGTAAGATCCGGGAACTTGGATCAGTTGTCCAACTTTTTGCAAAATAAAAAGACGACAGAGGAAACAGCATTGAAGAGATGACGTAATACCCGGATTGATTAAACAGCCATATATTCTTACCTTTATTGCGATCTTTATGTAGCCTTACACAGATTTCAATCTCAAAGAATAAGCATATGTTATTATTATATACCCTATTAAATACAGCTTATTAATTTATTAATTCGCCATGAAAATATAACAACAGCTTAATGAATGTTTACTTAATTATATTCACAGCTGAACTAATTAATGTCACAATTTATAATTAAATATTATTGCTGAATGCATAAGAAATCGGCAAAAATACGAACAATAAAATAAACGTTAACATTTATGCCAAGGATAGCGCACCCCATGTCCCTGAAGCAACAACCGGTACGTTTTACAATATCTAGACGTTGCTAAACTGGTTTGCAATTCCCGAACTTATTTCTACATTATCTGCCTTTAACGCAGACATATGAACGATAGCGCCCAACCAGAGGTTGTGACATTGAATGAACCTTGAACTTTGCAACTCGATTATCACAGGTAGACATTTTAGCTGTAAAGCGCGAGACTTGGTATTCGCGATGATCGAGGAATCGGATAGTTCTCAAGCTTGTATCGCCAGTGGCGATTGTGCCCACTATACCGATGTTTGATGGGTGATATCTCGTGGTAAACATTTCATCGGCGTTAACATGTGTGGCTTTTTCAAACAGGAGAATTTTCACTCGTTTAACTTTCACTCGTTTAATTTTGATATAGACCTTTTAATAAGGCCCACCTGCCTCCAACAATCTGTTAGCTAAATATTTGAGCGTACACCGTATGATACTTCATGACCTATACCTCGCGCGGTTGCAGGGGGATACATTGCACCCCCAGAGAAATAAGGCGCAACCGGAAATGGCGCCCCCCCCCCCCCCCCAAAAAAAAAAAAATTGACAATCTTCCAATAATAAAATAATACACGTGATTATGATCACACAGTGGCGATCTTAAGGCACTGATCAATCGGTCGGTTTTAAGAGCGCCCACACGCCAATTGGTACCTATAGGACGCTACCACAGGCGTGGATCCAAAAAGTGGGGGCACTAGGAGCAGCTGCCTCCCCTAAAAAATCTGCCGCCCCTGAAATAAAAAATCTACCACATGAAATACAAAATCGACTAACCAGAGTGTTTCCAGCAGCGTTATTTTTCCAAATTTTCTGAGGGTGGACCCCAGACGTGGGTGCGATCCCCATAAGCGAAATGACCACCGAATGACATTATAAGAGATTCACGTTCTTGTCGCCCTATCCATATGGCCTTATTGGTGGTTCAGACTAGTTCTTGTTCACGGGACAAGATGTCTCTTATTTTGGTGTATTTAACAACAAAAAGAGAAACAGCGCCACTGAAATTTACACAGTGGATCACTTGCTAACGACTTTGATTGTGGCTCCACGTGCGTGGAAAACGCGCGACAGTTTAATTTTCCAAATTTTCGCGGAAGGGTCGGGGGCTCGTCGGTTCGCGCTCAGTAACTCAAGCATTATATTGGCGCCAACGAGAACAACTGCTGTACCCCCACTTTTAAAATCCTACATACGGCCCTGATACCTCATTACTAATATTTCATGGACAATGGAATGTCGATATTAATTATCCACACTACATTATGGTCTCTGGTTAATATATCACGATTCGTCCGTTTGAAATGCCCTGTCGAAGTATCAAATCAGGGTAAATATAAAGAGTCCAAAAGATGTTCGGAAACGCAAAAACAAGTCATCGGGGTTAACAGATTCTCCAAAATGTGGAGTTTTGCCCCCTAGAAATATTTATTGAAGATTTCAAACATATTATGGCTGTTATATAATTAAAGTCTCTGCTCATGATTCAGTCTGCCAATGATTCCGCTCTAAATTTTTTCGAAATTGAACTTTTCCCCCATTTTGTAATCTGTAGGCTAATCAGTAGTCAAAAGTCTTTTTATTTTGGGATGTCTTCATGATATTATAACGGACCACGTTTATGTTTCATGACATTTAATTGGCGGGTCCGTATTTAACCCGACTTCATCCAAGCCCGGAGTTAATCTAGTGTTGATATTTTGCTCGTGTTATATTTTTTTCCGAAAAATACAAATATCGCAGTCGCACAGTTACTATAAAATAGTAATTATACTAGGCGATTGTTATCTATCTGTCGCACCGTCTATATATATTGTATTTAAAACGGATTGTGATTCGACTTGTCGGCGACCGGTAATCGTTACACCAAACTTTATATTAGCCAGACCGTTCACCTCATGGTTTGTGTCTGTCTAGGACTAGGTAATTAAATCGCAGATCGGTGATATCAAGGAATATAAAGCTAGTCATTAAACACATATAAAACCAGCCTTAATTGGTCAATAAATTTGAAAACACAATGGTAGTAGCGCCCCTGTTGCTCAACAATGCAATGTAATGTCCCATGCGCATGACATCGATGTTAATATACTATTCAAAAAACGTAGGGGATATTTGATTTTTAAGTGTTATTAAAGTCACCTAATGAAACTGACGAAGAACAAATGACAAAATGAAATGAAGTTCACATTCATCGATTTATTCCAAACGATCGTTAGACTACGTAAGGCACAGACTGACCTTTATAAGGGTAAAATGATACCTGGGGTCAAACAGCAAAGTTACTACAGCATCACAACAAAGTCAGTAACGGGTAAATCCTTCTCTGTGTGCCAAACAAGCATTGGTCCGACGTGGCATACTCCTAATGAGACGTCTAAGGTCATTTTGGTCCAGACTGTCCCATTCCTGTTGCAACGCAGCAGCAAGTTCTTGGACATTGGCTGGACGTTGTTGACGTTGACGTAACCCCTGTCCAAGCATGTCCCAGACATGCTCGATGGGGGAGAGGTCGGGACTCAGTTGTTGGAGGTAACCTGTAACGATCCTTGCCGTGACATCTCGCGTTGTCATCCAGGAAGATGAAACGGCGGCCATGACGTCGTGCGAACGGCACAACATGGACTGCCAAGATGTTGTCCCGGTAGTACTGGCCTGTCACACGCCCTGCAACAACATGTAAAGCCGTTCTTCCAGCAACAGTGATGCCTCCCCACACCATAACAGAACCACCCCAAATCGATCATGTCTGATGACGTTAACGTCTTGGACGCGCTCGTTTTGACGATGCCACACCCTCCTACGTCTGTCCAAAAAATCAACAGTGAACCTTGACTCATCTGAAAACATCACATTGCTCCAGCGTCGATTATTCCAGTGTTGACGATCCCTACACCAACGACGTCTTGCCTGAATGTGATGATCTATCAAACAAGGGATCACGCGAGGACGTCGGGCGCGAAGGTGACCCCTATGCAGTCGATTCCGAATCGTCTGGCCACTCACTCTCACACCAGTGTCTGTTTGAAGACGAGCGCTGATCTGATTTGCTGTGATGACACGATTTCTCAAGGCCAAGGTACGGATAAATCGATCCTGGGCTTGAGCTGTCGCCCTTCGTCGACCTGAGCGTGGTCTGTCCTGTACAGATTGTGTATCACGGTATCTGGACCATAGCCTGCTTATGACGACTGAGAAACATTCATCGTCCGCGCCACAACCGCCTGTGTTGTGCCGATCTGTAGCATGCCAAGGGCACGTAACCTTTCATTTTGGGTAAGCCGACGCATATCAAAATTTGTTTTCTGGTCACTAAAACAATTAAACTGGTGTTTCCACCCTGGAATTCAATGCCACAATGAGTGTAACATTCAAAGTCAGAGTCGTGCAAATCTTGGGTTGGACCCCCATGATGATCTCAAGCATCACCTGCATTCCATGCGGTAGCTATTGGTGCGTTTGGGCGTCACATGTAACTGGAAATGTTTCTTCTGTTAGGTTCTATAGTGACTTTTTTCGTATTCATTTGCATATTTTAGTATTATGCCCCCAAAATCAAATATCCCCTACTTTTTTTGAATAGTATATAATCTTTCTGTGTATCTTTGTTTTAATCCCGAATAAATGGATAAACGGATGAATGGAATGATGTTTAACGTCATACTTTTCTGAACATATCGGGATTATGAAGACATGCAATGTTATTTTAAGAAAATTTTTACCCGGTCAGCAATTGAATTCTAATTGCGAATGGTTCATTTACGTGCACGCCAATGTGATCACAGGACCTCGTTTTTCTTTCCTATCCGAACGGCTAACGTTGTTCCTGGCCAGGTCCGCGGTCGTCCTACACTCTGACAGGACAAAAACTACGCTAGGAACTTTCTCGGTCCGTTTATAGTGACCCTCCATTATAGAGATTGCCTCCAGAGCGAATTTTTAGACAATCATTACACACCTTCATCTGCGTTCGCGCTCAGTATAAACGGACGGCCACTGATCACGCCAGCATTCCAGCACTTTAACAATTTGACCATGTATGCCTTTTGGCCTCCAGTTACTCTCCCCTCCAGTCTGGTTAGCTTATCAAATCTCATACTACTCGCAGTGTTTCATTTGATTATAGCTAATCCCACTGAACACTGTTTTAGCAAAAGCAAATTTCTGTTCCAAATTATGACTGGTCAATGGTCCGATTAACAACCAACACTGTTTTAGCAAAAGCAAATTTCTGTTCCAAATTATGACTGGTCAATGGTCCGATTAACAACCAATAGCTCACTGCGTTATAAAAGCATTACGCTTAAAACAGCTCCACATTGGACCAAATATGTTTACTTAACGTTACGTAGTGACTCGCGATTTTATTATGTCCAATTAACCAGTGCATGGCAGAATATTGCAGAAAAACTAATTGCGTGACAAACGAGACTATCAAATCGAAAACAATGTAAACAATACTGTTTGGAGACGAACATACTTTCACAGTTTTTAATATCTTATATGATAATAATAGTAATGTACATTTATATAGCGCTTAATCCATCCATGAGCATGCTCTAAGCGCTGTAAGTTAATAGCTCCTGTGGATAATACATCGTGAACATATGTGTCTTAAGTCTAGACCGAAACTGAACAACTGTTTCTGAACACTTTATTTTGTCAGGTAAGTCATTCCACAGTCGTGGACCATATACACTGAAGGCTTTATCACCAAAAGATTTTAATTTAGTTGAAGGTACAACAAGTGATAGATTATTTTGTGAACGGAGTGGTCGGTTTGGTACATACGGCTGCATAAGATCTGTGACATATGATGGAGCTGAATCATGCTGAGATTTGTAAACCAGTGTTAGGATTTTAAAGTTTATACGAGCCTCTATGGGTAACCAGTGAAGCGATTTAAGGACAGATGTTATATGTTGGCGTTTTGCTGTTCTTGTGATGATTCTGGCACCGTTGTTCTGAATTATTTGAAGTCGCTTTAATAAATGTTGAGATATTCCAGCCAGAGCACTATTGCATTAGTCCAATCTTGAGAAAATTAGAGACCGCACCAAAAGATGACAAGCAGCAGCAGTCAATAGATGACGAATGTTTCCTATACTACGGAGATGAAAATTACAAACACAACATAACTGATCAAGTACAAAGTTTAAGGGGAACGCAGCACTGTCAATTTTGCGCAGAATACCTCGCCGGGTAGTACTCAGTCCGCCGTTTCCGAGATATACGGGGTCGTGGGTCAAATGGGGTCATTAGCACTGAAAGTGGCGCCAGAATCGTATCATGAAAACATGCTGAAAATGATCGAAATAAATATAAACTTGTTAAATTCACCTTCGTCCTTTGTGACCCCGGGGATCAAAAGGTCAAATTTTCCGTGTTTGCACTAGGAAGATTTTAAAACAATTATAAAATATTATAAAATATAAGCCTGTTCTAATTAATAATAGGAACATTTAAAATTTATCTTTAGGTTGTCTTAGCACCGAACTCTTACTTTGGAACGTCGAAAAAGATCTTGCATAACAGAACCAAAACACTTCGAAACCTGTTTCAAAAGTCTGTCAAATCCGTCAAAACAAAATCTTTCCGATTTAGTTAATGAACTTGTCCGAATAAACAATTGAATAGTTTCTTGGTTGCACAACAGAAATGTTGGCTATGATTTTGTGCCCATTTGATAGACTACCCCATGCTGGGCCTCCGGTCTAAATGAAATGGAGTTTAATGGTTTACTGTACTACGCCGACTAGGCAACGAAGACAGCCCCGTTTGAATGAATAAAACTAATAGAGGGTCTATCGGCAAACAAACTTAGTAGGCCAATGATTTAGAGCAACAAGGAGGCGACAGACCATTCACATCCCACAGTCATACATAAAGTCTATAAGTGATTCGTTGTATACGGTAAGTTGTTATATGACGCGAATTAACCAACCATGTGAAGAAAAATAGGAAACTGAGTACCGGTAGTTAATAATGGCGCTCAATCATAATACATTTACTTTGTTTTATCATCAGTAATAAAAAATGGTTCTATGATAAAAATTGCCAAATCAATCGTTAATCGAACTTAATGATCGATGAAATCATCAACTGGAAAAATCAGTAATGGATTGTTTAACCAAATGAATACAAACCACATACTATAGCACAACTAATGGTAACTTTTATGGTCGGCACAGACGACTTTGCTGTCCCTTTGTTTTATAACCAAAATGGAAGTTATGAAATAACTGGCAAGTCTTATGAAATGTGACACGTTGTTATTGTAACCATTCAGGATATTTGTTAAAGATACCTTAAAGCGGAAATTTCATATTTTCTAAGAAGGTCAAACATAATTAGTTCTATGTCTTTTGCTCAAAAGGTTGTCAACTCACTATTATACGATCATGGGCAATATTTCAGGGGCATAAAAATCTCTGACACAAAAAATAATAACACAATTATTTGAATTGCCTCCCTTGTTTTCCCATTCCCCTCCATGCAATGGCGATCTTCAAACGTTTGAATTTGAAGTTGAAAATGATATTTTTTCCAATTTCTCAACTGGCAATAGTGAATTATAGGATTAATAGGATTATTCTTTAATATGAAAGGGGAGCTGTTCATGGATACAATCTATTTTAGTGCTTTAATATATTTTTAAAATATAACTAAAAGATATGAAATTGCCGTTTTAAGTAAGATTAAGATATAAAGAATGGTCGTTCTTGCTATTATAGATTATAAATGATGGAAAATGAATATACATGTATTGAAAATTTCATTCAAATTACTTTAAAATCTGAGCGCAATTATGAGTGGTTGTCACGTATCATTGCAACGATAATAAACAAAGTGTCGATTATGAATGTTTGTATTAAATAACATGCACCGGCTAATATTGAGAGTTAATTATGGGCTTGTCATGTGAATATACATAATTAATAATTTATATAACATTTGAAGCCAAAACAAAGGACTTCAACACACATGTTTAGCTCGTACATAATGCATCCTTAACAAAACATAGTCGAAAAGCCACTCTGTAATAAACAGTGGTTGTACTCCATATAAGTTTGCCCCGTGTATACCCAATTCAATTACTAAAAATCATGTTAAAACAATTTAATCTTTAGGGATTCCCTAAATCAATTTGCTGTCTTACTTAATGGTCGACGTGTCAATTGGTGGAATAGGAATCCCTTGCAAATTACCATATTGTAAAGGTTTAATCTCAAATACTAATATCAGTCCAACATGGTTCAATTCCGTTCGGTATTTGCAAAGTTATGATACATTAAAATTTCTTCTATCTATGCTGATCGAGCGTAACATGACGCCGTCATCTTTTATTGGCAGTGGAGAGAGAGAGAAATGGGGTTTAACGTCCACTCGACACAAACTATGTCATTTTGGGACTAACCCACATGGTTGGACAGGCGTCCCTACTCCGTACAACCGGGGATTCAAAATCACGCCAGTTGTCTCAATGACAGGCTTTATGATACAGCACGCACGTGCTAACCATTCTTCCATCTGCCCCCCTGGTAGTGGAGAAACCTGATGGACCCGGTTTAAATGCGATTGTTTGGCGTTGATATTTTGATTTTCTTAATACAATGTATCTCGATCTGAGCACATGTTTAAGGGAAAATGTAAGAGACGCACCGAGCCTTTAAGTAATAAACGTGTTCGCAAATAGACGTATAGGATGTTATTTCTTTTGATTTTGGCGTTTGATTTACACATCACGGGGAGCTAAACCTCGGAGTATTGTCCTTCGGTCTGTGTTGTGGGAAAGAGGGTTTGCATAGGCGTGCTGTTAGGGGGACAGAACCTGAATTGTCCCGAAAATTTTTCGGCCTTACAGCCCCCCCCCCCATGACATTTTTTGGAATATTTGACGGCTGCAAACACGTTTTCCTGCTATTTCAACCCGTGAACAAAGTAACTTCAAAGTGGTCTAATATAGCTGAATTAAGGTGGCTGACTCGAATTTCAATGAATCGTTTACAGTCCACGAAGACGGGCAATTTTGTTGAAAATTTAACTGTCGCAAACGCGCCTTCCTGCAATTCCAGCCTGTTAATAAAGCAGCTTCAATTTGGTCCAATACAGCCTATCTACTGACCCGAATTCCATCAATCGTCGCGGGATATGGGAGACTCACCCTCCCGGAGAAAAGTTTGGAATATTATTGACGGCCGCAAACGCGTTTTGCTGCTATTCCAGCCCGCAATATTAGTGTTTTATTAGATTTCGGGCACTTTATTTTGCCAAGTAGATGAAATAATTCTTTTTTCTCACTTTACCCGTCTGCCCGAAAAGTCGGCTTGCCCGAAAGTTAGGGGGCAGCTGCCTATGAGGGTTTGATACTAACCAGCGATTAATCTTTGGGTTGAATACTTTGGCGTGCACGGAATTTGACGAATTGCCGCTGTCTGTGCAAAATTTCCTTAATACCACTCATCTGGTTGGTACAGGACTGCTCGACGTTAAACCCCACTTCCTTTCCATTTATTTACCTTGTAAAAACCCAGGACAACTTCTTTAACAACAATATCGAAATTAGAACAACCAATATTCTTTGTTTCTAGAATCTACATCGAATAAATAATTAACTATATTTATATTAGTATTCATGTAACCTTTTATTGCCATAAACAAACGACAATTAATAGACACCCCACGTGTATGACAGAATGTCATGTGATTCTTAATTCAGCAGTATCCATTTCTACATAAAGGGCAACACCCACGTCCACAGAGACTAAGCAGTTTGCATATGTGATAGAAGTGGTTAAATATGATTGAACACGGAAATATTTGTTATGGCTTTTCTGTAATAACGATTTGCATTTTCCGGAAGAGACCCAGAATAAGGGGATGGGACATCTATAGAAACCCGTTACCATCTGAGTGGTAACTGATAAATTCTACGTTCGTCTTTAACTCTTCTTGTGTATAGACTGTGTCGAGTTGTTATCTGAGACTGTGAGCGGATATCATTCGAAAATGACTAATTACAGGAGAAACTGTTTGCCATGATATTAGAAATTCCTGGGAAATAGAAACGAAAATATCAGGGCATCGCCTATTTTTGATGTAGAACTTGACACCAAGAGGATCACCAGTGGAAGCTGCTTACATTCAAACGTACAAAAAATGAGTAGCATACTATGTCTCTTGCACGACATCCATCACTACTTATAAATACTTAGTGCCATATAGTTTAAATTTGAATATCCGCTCTATCGCCATCAATAAATTTCTATATCTCTCCGAATTCGAACACGGGGAACTTTTTCGGATTCTAAATCATCGAACGTTTATAACAAAGAAATCGGCATAGAATAAATAAATAAAATATCACACAGTATGTAGTGTAATGCCCTTTGTGTTTCTGTATGAACCTCCCTTATCTCTCTGTAACGTTGTCACGGTGTTATTGAGCACATTCTTTTTATGTATATATTTGAGTCTGCGTCTGCAGGATCTGGTCCCCGAACAGTCATGGTTTTGTTGTTGTTCTCGACGTCGACGCTGTTCTAACAAAGTCCAAAGTCAAAGAACCTTTCAATGCAAGTACTTTAGATAAGAAGCCGAACATGCTTGTTCCTTTGGCAATTTTGTGTCGATTAGCGGAATTATTTATATGACCGTTCCAAGAATGCTGCTATGACATCGTGTTCGGTTCCTGGTCAATTTAGTACACACATACTTGTTCTTCAAAATATAGTTACTTATTACATAAGGCATACATATTCGTCAGCAACGTGTCATTTTATATGTACAAAGAGTGTTGTTCTTGCAGGCATGTGTTTCATGACATGCGCCTGACCTGTAATTCCAACCTATTTTTAGAATATTAGACGAGAAAAGATCATCGTGAATATTGTGTTATTATAGAAAAGGTCATTGTTTATATGTATAATATATCAGAGACATATTGAATGAATAAAATGTGTTTGCTTTGATGGAAGCCATGTGTTCATGTTCTTATATATTTACTACAATATAAGAGATGTTAAGATCACAACACTGTCCACACCCAAATGTCCACTTATAACCTACATGAAATAATTTCTTTAAAGATGGCAAAACTTGTTCTACACTTTAAAGCGACTCACTATTTACTACAACATTAGCAGTTTATATTGCCATTATTATAAAGTGACTCGGGGAGCAGTGCTGGCTCAGTGTTCGTCGACAAACTTCCTTGGGATTTCATACGCAGTTACACTGTTAGTGGGGCTGCTGAAATGTACCCTAAAAATCGCTTGACATTTGGAAACCATTTTAAGAGTATGCCGTAGTGCCCTTGTCTGGCCAAATTGTCCCCATTCCACACTGCATGGCGTATATCCATCCTTATTAACCTCGTTTCATTTCAAATTGACTCGCTTATTTACAACACAATTAGCAATTTATATTACAACATTGTCCATGCCGATACGACATGCATGTAGTTTTATTGCCTTAGACTTTAAAGACGACAAACTGCTCTAGATTCACGCTTCCTTCAATTAGAAGTAGGTTTATAACTCCAGTTATATAATTCCATTTGATGTTTAAACTGGTTTAGTATTGGTACTTTAATTAGTAAAACATAATTTCCTTGTGGACAAAATTCTTGTAATGCCATTAAAAGAATGTGCATCAAACTTACGTCATTTCTAGAAATTGTCAAGTATTGTAATTCAACAACCTTTGGATTTCCGCCATTAGCTAAGTTTCGGGGGAAAGTTGTTGTTTGTGTGAATGTAATGTTTAAATGGTATCTTTAAGTTGATTGTGTTGAATGTAATTTTATCTAACGGATGGTGCTCAATTACCTGTTTCCCTTGAACGCCGACAAAATACCGGATAAATCAGACTACAGCGCACATAGTCTCTCTGGTGGATAATCAAGACTACATCATATTACGTCACGGGTACATGGTTACGGCGAGCTGGGTAAGGATAAAATGTGTATTATATGAAATGTTGTGAAGCAAAAGATATCAATCAAACTGCAATGACAGCATGTAAGTTACTTTGTCTCTGCATAATATCAACATACATGTAGTTGTATTTTAAAAAAACAATTGAGCGCTGTGTCTATCTACAGATGCAGATCCAAGGTACGTTGCAAACAAATATCTACCACTAGTCTTGGCACTTTACCGGTTTTTATTTTGGAGATTGAGGGGCTTGGAGACATTTTATATGTGTGGAGGAAGGTGTTAAACCCATATGTAATCAATTTATATTAGACGTTCTCTTATAACACGACTCTTCTGCACGGAGTATAACCCAACTGACAGGGTATGCTTACTCTTAATTTGCTTCCACCGATTGAATTGGGCTGATTTTACGTGTTTTTAATATTAGGAAGGGGTTAGTTCTGTGCGGTTTATTATTCTTAGTTCCATTTTTGGCTTAATAAACTGTCGACTGTTGAACATCAAATCTCAACATTTGCTTTGTCCATGGGCATAAAATTTTAATGTACACAGATCCAACTTCGCCGCAAAAAATTCAGTTCGTCAAATTGAATTAGATCGACCATTAATGTTTGCCTAATCAGATACCAATCATATTCTTTGCGCGAATCCTTGCAGTTGGTACTTTTTTTTTAACAAATCAGAGGGGTCAGTAACATATTTCTTTTACCCAAATAAAATAAAACCAAGTACGAACAATCCAAACCATTAGACAGAATTCGAAGTCCTAAAAACGTTGTTTTTAATTCAAGTAATGAATAAATATACAATAAAAAACAGAGAGGGAGAGAGAAAGAAAAAAATGGGGTTTAACGTCCACTCGACACAAACTAGGTCATTTCGGGACTAACATATGGTTTAATTTTATTTCAATAATTCGCTTGTAGGGGTCTTTAGCAGTGGGAGGAAATCGGAGTGCCCGGAGGAAACCCACGAGGTTGAGAAGGCGCCCCTATCTCCATGCCACATACGCTCACACCAGGGATCGAAACCACAGCGGCAAGCCAGAGGTGACCGACCAGCTAGAGGTCGAAGCGGGGCACTCTAGACCACTGGGCCACCCCACCTCCACTCCCAATAAAAAACAATAAACAACAATAAACAACACAAACTTGAAAGATGTTTAATTTTGACACCATATATAGCTTATATTAACTGTAGACGGGAAGTAACAATTTAAAGGAGGCCAGTCACGATTTATTGGTCAATTTAAATCAACATTGATGTTGTTATCTTGCCATGTAAAGTTGGGCTTCTGCTTTCCAATATTTAAGACAAAATAAAATTTTTTAAATCGGCACACGAATCCCCAATGCTTTCGAACGATATTTGTAATGAAGCCACCCGATGAACCACGCTAAACATATCTCTCGAGAGAATGCATAACCGATTCGAAATTCAGTAAAAACAGAAACGATTGAATGTAAATCAATTTATATACATTTCTATATCATTATTATGTGCATTGCTACATTTCTAGGTGGCACTACATTTCTAGTGATTTAGTCCCTTTAATGTCATTTGATAGTCTGCATATAATAAAAGCTAGAAACCTGAGTACAAGGAAGTATATTAGCGAAGAATGTGTATAGTATTTAATGGTGCATGCCATTTATACATAGCGCTTGCAAAAAGTAAAAGACACATTGAAGTTTTGAGGGATTTATGTATTATATATACAATTCGTGGATTCAATTCCAGGTTTGGATTTGCAGGTGACAGGAATCAGTACGCTCTAAGTTGTTTTCGATATTATTATTTCGGGAGCCCCAAAAGCGGTGGCGTATCTATTACGGTGATAGAACTTTCTAGTAATTGTTTTCTATCAAATTTATCTTTCAATCCTGGGATTTTCCAACATGTCAGGTGCATCTCGATCAGATGAGATAAAAAATAAAAGTAGTACGATAAACATCATTTCATTAATGTTTCAGTGGAAAGGAAGTGATAATGGGAAGAAGGTTACCGAAGAAGATATCTAAAGATTATTTATGTGTTGCTATTCTCGGCTTAATCTCGGGTTTTCTGGTAACCAACGCTTTAATCTTTCTGAAATCACGAAATCACAGCTTGTGTCTTCCGAGTCTTTCATCAACTACTGAGAAACAGAAACCACTCACAGAAAAACGTGTATTAAATACACCAGACCCAGATTTAAAACTTCTTTTAATCTGTGTGATTACTACTCGTCAGCACCTCGATACACGTGCTTTAGCAATTCATAAAACATGGGCAAACAGCATCATCGGTGACGTCATTTTTTTCGCTGGCGGTGCCAATAATTACACTGGCCCGCTTCCAGTTGTAGTTCTCAATGACGTGTCAGATGACGAATATCCTCCACGACACAAATCGTTCGCCATGTTGCAGCATGTGTCTCATAACTATGGCAACCGTTACCATTGGTTTATGAGAGTTGATGACGATATATTTGTATATGGGAATAGATTGAGTTTGTTTTTAATGACCATAAATAGCAAGAAAATGGTCTATATGGGTCAACCTGGTGATGGATCCCAGAAGGAATTAGGTCATCTTGGTCTCTATAGGAATGCTCCGTATTGTATGGGTGGAACTGGTGTCGTGTTTAGCAGAATAATGTTAAACAGTATAGCAAGTCGTTTACCCAGATGTTTGAATTCTACGGTATCCAACCATGAAGACACCGAACTAGGGAGGTGTATTTATAAATATTATCAAACACCTTGCACCAGGGCGACTCAGGTAAGGGTGTACGTATATTATCTGAAACTGCACGCTCCCCAACCACGCCCCAGTCCCATGACTTAATTTGAATTTAAAGATACATTAGTTAACATTTTAATAAAGAGTTGACCATTCTTATTATAATAATTAAAAAATAGATGATAACACAGAAAATTAGAACATTTCAGTCAAATTACTTTATTCTGAATTGAGTTGTCATTGTTGGAAGTTTAGACTGGAAATAGACATCAACTCTGTCCACGCCGTCTACGATAATTGTCTATCGTTGATTAACATGCGATAACTTTACCACATATTCTTGATTATCAAGTAACACTCTCAATGCCTACGGTACCCTTGCTTGACTGACCTTTCATCCGGGTCCATAGCCAGCTCATAAAATTGGGGGGGGGGGGGGGGCGCTACGGAATTTTTTGGAGGGTCTGAGGATGTGGCCGACTAAGAACACTCCTAAGAAATCATTATTGTTGGCGAAATATTTGGGGGAGTTAATTCGATTTTTGTCCACGGGCCCACTTTCATCGCTAGTCTCTTTTGGTGACGCCAGTTACTAATGGTAAACGTAAGCTTGGCTCATCATTTATTAATTTAATTTGAAATAAACGACTGTTTAAATCCGGACTGTACCCAAGCCATCCTAGGGTCTGTAGAGTTGATTTTGGGCTTGCCATGTAATTACGGGTGTAATTGATAATTTCATGTTATCTAAAGCTTAACTAAAGATTTGCAATAGGCAGATTTAGCTCTTGTATAATATATGTTTAACTTTTCCCGTATCTTCATTCAAAATTCGAAACTACTTATTCCTTGTCACGTAGTAGTAACAACTCTTGTATATGACGACAATATACGTCCACGTGAAAATGTGAGCTGATAAAAATAATAGGAGCTGAAGATTAAAGTTGAACAATTTCACCTCCACTTATAACTCAAAAATAGCTACCACAAAATTTTCGTATTGTCAAAAATGTGTTAGTGAAGTCCATTAAAAAAATAGCTCTGCACAGCTATAACTCCTTTTTCGTTAGTGTTTTCAAGATCAATTATCTGTTTAATAAATGATTCGAAGACTAACGTGTGAAAATATTGGCCACCGTAATTAGGCGGAGTGTTATCTTACAAAAATAAAGAGAAATATTGACCGACACACAGTCTTTAAAATATTTATGCATTAGTCTTCTTGCAAGTAGGAGTCGCAGTGGTTCAGTGGGAAAGACGCTGGTTCACTAACCAAGCGGTATGAGGTTTGCTCCCAGTGTTGACCGAGAAAGTTCCTCGGGATCTTCCGCTGTGGATTCCCCCTTGATAGTATTGTTAGTGGTGCAGGGCAGGGGTCTTAGAAGTCCTTCGGATGGAACGAAAAACTGAAGATGCCTAGTCGTTCGGAGGGATGTAAAATCGAGGTCCCGTGTACACGTTGGCGTGCACTTAAAGGGACCCTTAACTGTTCAAATGCAATATAAGAGTAAGCGTAGCGTCGCTGTCTGGGAAAAATTCCTCTCGTTGCACAGTACTCGTCTTCATAGCCCATATCGTTTTCCTTCGACTGCAAGTCTTTAAAAGCTACGCATTGTTGTGTCTTATAGAAAGAAAGGGTCGATAATCCGCATACTCCGCGCAGCGTTTCGTTTGATTAGAGGTAATCCCAGAGAGGGATTTCTCATTGCTTCAGGAATATGATAATCCGGTGTTTCCCCAACATAATCACACGATGTTAGGACTTGAGAGATTATCTTGTCGGTTTTTGGAAAGTGTGAGATTTTACATGCCCACTAACATCTTCGATCAACACTGAAATAACCATTACCATAAAAATTTATATATATTTATTTTCAGTTTCGATATTTGTTTCAACAAAGTTATGACGATACAAGCGGCAAATGGACAGATTCCATCACGTCATCGGAGCATCTAACACGTCATCCTATTAAAAATGTGTCCTACATTTATAAAAACGATGTGACGGAAAAACGTAACATTTTACGTCATTTAGAAAACAAGGTTCAAACTTTATCCCGTGATATTTTACAAATGTCGACTTTGATAAACAAAAGGGTATTTAAAAACAAGGATGATAACTTGTTAAAACGTTTAAATCAAGACATTCCATGGTCTGTTAACATCAACCAAACGTATTATTCCCTCGTTGATAAAAACCTAAAGGAGCCGTCGGTGCTACGAGGAAGACCTTTGACAATAATGAAATCTAGGAAAGCTTTAACTCAATATGTTCAGGAAAATAAAAACCATTATCGTCGCCTGCGATTGGCCTCTACGGGTTATTTCCGTGTTGTCCCAGGCCAAGGTCTTCAACATATCATCATTACGAAGGATTATGGTGACGTCATCAAACCGTTCTTCAGTTTGCAAACATTTGAAGGAGTAGGATTCTCAGAGTCCAACATTATTAGAAATGCGCATAAGACCCCAACGGGACAACACATTAAAATGACATAAATATTCATAATGTCTTTATGATTATTGAGGGCTGCTGATAAAGTGTAAGAAAAGACAGTCGCTGAGACAGTGTGATGAAATATAGCCGGAGGAACAATTTACCCGAACAGCGGCCTTCTCTTTTTTTTCGACCATGGAAATAGTATACACGAAATCTCGGTTTTCTTCCCATACGCAACAATAGACCCTTTCTCCATGGCCCTGTTTCACGAAGTTGAAAGTCCGGGTATCGAACCCAGTTAATGGCCAATGGGGGGGGGGGGGCTAGTAAGGTTTCTCCTTGTCAGTGGTGCATAACAAAAAAAAGCGTCTATTAGTTTAGATGGGGAAGTATACCCGAGGTCCCGTACATACCATTGACAGCACATTGATGGCCCCTAACTGTTTGAAACTGAGATAAGGGTTGGTCCTTCGTGCTGCTATCGCGGTAATTATTTTCCATATTGAATTGGTTTCTTTTATTCCATTTCATTCTTTGCTTATGAACCGGCCAACACAGTTGCAGACGGCGGAGCGGAGCTTACCGTACAGCCCACACCCCACAGCCACCACAAAAAGAGGAAAATTTTGAAAATTTGTCGGCTACAACCGCCTCGTGATAGTAGGAACCTAGTATTAATTATATATTGTCTAGTTCAGTATGGTGTGTGTATATACATTATAATATCAGAAGACGCCTTTAGAGGGCAGACAGCTAGCTTATATTATTTAAGGTAGGTCAGAATGAAGTAAAGTGGAGAATTTTTTACCTGGACGTATTTTTCTATTTTTTTATGCATTATCTACCGTAAACAAAGAAGTACTTGTATATATATATTATATATATATATATATATATACCCGAAATTATTAGGACAACCGCAAAGTTGCACTATACTTTGTTTCACGGTAAATGATAAAAAGATAAAAGGTATGCCGACACAAACTGATTTCAACACTGGTTTAATAACATTTTAAAGTACTTTTCGTCCGTCTTGGGACTATTCATAAAAAAATGTCATTGTATAAAGATGGACATTATAGTATATTTATACATATTTACATAGTTACCATTGTCTATGGTTACATATCGTTAACTAATACAAAACATGTACACACGTGTGTTAATCTGTAGTATATGGGCTCAATTTGAGAACAATGAATGGAAGATTATCATGTGTGGGGGGTTGGGATGGCCTAGTGGTCTAGAGTGCCGCGCTTCGACCTCTAGCTGGCCGGTCACCTCTGGCTTGCGGCTGTGGTTTCGAGCCCTGGTGTGAGCGTATGTGGCATGGAGATAGGGGCGCCTTCTCAACCTCGTGGGTTTCCTCCGGGCACTCCGGTTTCCTCCCACTGCTAAAGACCCCTACGCGCAAGCGAATTATTGAAATAAAATTTAAAAAAAAAAACATGTGTTAGTCCAGAAATGACCTAGTTGTGTTGAGTGGACGTTAAACCCCATTTCTCTCTCTCTCTCTCTCTCTCTCTCTTTCTCTCTCTGTCTCGCCTATGTAGAAAAAATCATAGCCCAAACACGTCAAGACATTATATGAGATTTTTTGTGCCACAATTCATATTGTCGTTGACGCTAAACGTAATGTTACGAAATTTATATTGGTTATTTGGTATTATATGGTCACAACATTTGCATCGAAGATCCAGGCATTTAGATACATAAAAACCGGTCCTTATGATAGATGAATTGAATTTTGCTCTAGTTAGGAGGCGTTTCAGATTAGGTGGCTGTCTTTGTGATTTAATGAATTGAACATTATCCAATTTCGCTTTGAGGTTGTCGCTTGATGCCAAGAGTGACCTGCTCTCGTACACTGTTTTAAAGAAGTTGGGATGTTGGGGGTTATGAGTAGCGACAAAGGTAATGATATCCGAATTGTCTTTTGCTTTAGTAGCCCTCAGTGTTTGGATATCAATTGCCAAAGCCTTTTTTATCCCAACTTATCCCAACCTCGAGGGGGTAATACTGTTTCAATAAATTTCTTTTTAGCTCACCTAATCTGACAACCCAGAGGTCTTCATCTATCACAATTGTGCATATGTTTCTAGCTAAAGAGAAATGTATATTATTTTTGGTATGGCGTGGCTGACCATGATTTATACGAAAGATAATTTTTTGTATATTATATTATGTGGAGGTGGAAAATTCAATGTATTTAACTTGTACAAATTGAATTTTTTAAATAATGATTACTTGAATGTAAAGAAAATTATTTCATCAAAAAGTACAAACCCGAATTAAATAAACGGATATTATAGTAAGAGATGAAGTAATTCTATTTTTAGTGATTATTTACTAAATGTAAAAATGTGTAAATAATATTTTATGTTGTATTTGATATATTTATAGTAACGTCATGACGTTGCGTCTATTGTTCTACGTAATTCTTCATAAATAAAAATGGTCAGTACGAACAGAAAGAAATAACCGTCAAATTAGTATTTTGGTGTCTTTCTTTAATTTACTTTATATATATATATATATATATATATACGGATAGAAAATCGGATTCCTGTGCGTTAAGACGCTTGTGTTAACTTATATTTCTATTGTAATACCTCACTGGTTTGCATGAATAAAATAAATAGTCGGGTCTCGTATGCTCCATAACGCTGTCACATAATATGTAAAAATAAAACAGACATTTGAGTAACTTCCTTGCCCTTGGTGAATAGGCATGCTAATAAACATATATTATAATATATAATATGAAGAAGACAATGTATGAAATTATATACGTATGTATAACATTAACGATAAATATATGGTTGGTGCCATTCATTATGTATGCATTTGGATTATAAGGTGACTTTAATAATATCCAGAAACCTTTTGTGAAGGGTGTTTCGGGTGTCGCCTTACCAAGATCAATCTAGAAATATCAGATAACATACAGTAGGGACGTCACCCTTTGATGTTGGCGTACCATTTTTTCAAATAACCGTACGAGCAACTTGCCAATAGTACTTTATTCATACCAATGAACATAGGCGTACGAGGCCGAACTTGTTGGGGGGGGGGGGGGGGTAGCATATTTTCCCGGCAAATATATTTCTGTAGAGTCCAGACGGCCGTAGACGCGATTTCCAGGAATTTCGAATGCTTTCTAGTAATTTGGAGTGGGTAGTAAATTATGTCAGTTGCAGCATAAAAACTGGTAAAAAGTCATCAATTGAACTTGAAATTGATTAAGAGAAACTAATTAAATTTAATAACAATTTAGTAAAATTGGATTCAAATATTACATAATGTAATAAAAGGCTTATTTAATGATATTTAATATCTACATCATAGTGGTTTTGGAACTTTTTCCTGGAGAGATTTATAAGTAAAATAAGCGTTGTTGAGCACATTATCTTTGTATAACTCTTGCCAGTGGCACTTTATACATTCACCTATGAATATTTATTTCCAAACAAAAGGGCTCAATATCGAATTATTTATGGCCTATTGAGCCATCGTACATTGATATTATATGTGACTACAAGGTACTATAATTACAAATTTATCAATTATTATAAAAGAAAATTTTCAGCTGCTCGCTTCTATCACTGCGCTCATCCGATGCATGGAGTTGGATGCCAGTATACAGGAACACAGTACTCAAGAACTGAGAAAGGCCATGTACGTGCTTGTTCTATTCAGATGGCGTACGTGTTCATCGTTAACTGGACTGTTTTCTTTCAGCTTCCATATTATTAAAAATATTCAAAACAGGACAGACGGCGCGACGCTTCCCGACAAACTGAGCATTCATTCCCGACAAGACCATAGCCTTCCCGACAAGGCCATACCCTTACCCCACCCCATTTTCAAAAACTCCTCGGCTAATGACCGATCTCACAATTCTGAGCTCTTTTCAGATTTCTATTTTTTTTTCATGAACATATTCGCCCCCCACCCCGCCTCGTACGCCTATGCCAGTGAATAGTGGACTAGTGTGGCGTATTTCACTGTATAATCTCATGCGGCGTGTCAGTATTTTAAGATGTTTAATGGTCTCGAGCTTACGACATTGCGTAATATATTGTAAAAACATTCGGGGCTACGGCCCTCATGTTGTTACATAATATTACTTGATGTCTCACTCCTGTAATATACTATTCAAAAAAAGTAGGGGATATTTGATTTTTAAGTGTTATTGAAGTCACCTAATGAAACTGACGAAGAAACAAATGACAAAATGAAATGAAGTTCACATTCATCGATTTATTCCAAATGATAGTTAGACTAAGTAAGGCACAGACTGACCGTTATAAGGGTAAAATGATACCCGGGGTCAAACAGCAAAGTTACCACAGCATCACAACAAAGTCAGTAACGGGTAAATCCTCCTCTGTTTGCCAAATAAGCATTGATCCGACGTGGCATACTCCAAATGAGACGTCTAAGGTCATTTTGGTCCAGATTGTCCCATTCCTGTTGCAACGCAGCAGCAAGTTCTTGGACATTGGCAGGACGTTGTTGACGTTGACGTAACCTCTGTCCAAGCATGTCCCAGACATGCTCGATGGGGGAGAGGTCAGGACTCAGTGCTGGCCAAGGTAATGTGGTGATGTTCTGTTGTTGGAGGTAACCTGTAACGATCCTGGCCCTGTGACATCTTGCGTTGTCACCCTGGAAGATGAAACGGCGGCCATGACGTCGTGCGAACGGCACAACATGGACTGCCAAGATGTTGTCCCGGTAGTACTGGCCTGTAACACGCCCTGCAACAACATGTAAAGCCATTCTTCCAGCAACAGTGATGCCTCCCCACACCATAACAGAACCACCCCCAAATCGATCATGTTTGATGACGTTAACGTCTTGGAAGCGCTCGTATCGACGACGCCACACCCTCCTACGTCTGTCCAAAAAATCAACAGTGAACCTTGACTCATCTGAAAACATCACATTGCTCCAGCGTCGATCATCCCAGTGTTGACGATCCCTACACCAACGACGTCTTGCCTGAATGTGATGATCTCTCAAACAAGGGATCACGCGAGGACTTCGCGCGCGAAGGTGACCCCTATGCAGTCGATTCCGAATCGTCTGGCCACTCACTCTTACACCAGTGTCTGTTTGAAGACGATCTGATTTGCTGTGATGACACGATTTCTCAAGGCCAAGGTACGGATAAATCGATCCTGGGCTTGAGTTGTCGCCCTTGGTCGACCTGAGCGTGGTCTGTCCTGTACAGATTGTGTATCACGGTATCTGGACCATAGCCTGCTTATGACAGACTGAGAAACATTCATCGTCCGCGCCACAACTGCCTGTGTTGTGCCGATCTGTAGCATGCCAAGGGCACGTAACCTTTCATTTTGGGTAAGCCGACGCATATCAAAATTTGTTTTCTGGTCACTAAAACAATTAAACTGATGTTTCCACCCTGGAATTTACCACAATGACTGTAACATTCAAAGTCAAAGTCGTGCACATCTTGGGTTGGAGCCCCATGATGATCCCAAGCATCACCTGCATTCCATGCGGTAGCTATTGGTGCGTATGGGCGTCACATGTAACTGGATATGTTTCTTCTGTTAGGTTCTATAGTGATTTTTTCATAGTCATTTGCATATTTTAGTATTATGCCCCCAAAATCAAATATCCCCTACTTTTTTTGAATAGTATGTATAGGCGCGTGTGTTTGGGGAGGGGACAGAACCTGGAATGCCAGAAAAAAGTATTCGTGTTACAGACGGAGCGGAGGCGAGGGGTTTACCATCTGCACGGAGTAGTACGCCTACAGACAGGACAGTGGCACTTAGCTTTGTTCAACAGTCAGGGATCCTTATTATAATGCTAACGGAGTACACGTGACCTTCGCTTTTTCGTCCC
This sequence comes from Patella caerulea, assembly GCA_036850965.1. Lineage (NCBI taxonomy): Eukaryota > Metazoa > Mollusca > Gastropoda > Patellidae > Patella > Patella caerulea. The sequence goes on from JAZGQO010000011.1 coordinate 26,017,131, forward strand.
ATTTGAACTATTAGACAATTTTTCTTGCCAGGTCCCCTGATACTGACATAAACTTAATGGGAAAGGATACAACACATGCCTGGGGCTAAACAGATCAACCAAAATAAATAGGAATAGCTTACGGCAATCTATGCTTACAACTTCCAGTACCAGGGATGTTGATGTTGTAATTTCCTGGCTTCCCAACCCATCTCTACTGAGTGTGTACAAGATATGGATTCCATGTCCAATCTTGGCATTTACATCCGTCTAAATAAAACATTTTGAGCCCCCGAGAATGAAATGATTTAAGGGTTTAATAGACTGACAAATTTCGACTTTTTTCTGTTTTAATCATGTATTATTTGTTTTTTATATGATGTTAAACAGTTTTCTCTCACTGTCTGCTGTAGAGATATTATTCTGGCGGAAATCCCACACCTATTTATGTCGTCTACCTACTCCTGTTCCTTCATCCTTCCATTTTTACTCAGCATGTATAAAAGGAAGATGAAGAATCATCTGGGTTTTAGAAAAACATATAACTGAACAATATATTGATTATTTTTTTAATTTTTAATTTACAACATATACCGTAAATATAGCTCGCATTAATTTCTTTAAAAGAATAAACAAAATAGGTTGAATGGGAGGTAACTCTAATTAGGACAGCACTTCCTGAAAGAAAATCTATTAATAATTTTTGTATTACAATTTACAAATAAAATCCAAAACTTAATTATTATATGGGTTTCTAAAATAAAAATTTACATCAGATAATATTTTTAACATGGGAGTAATCAATGTATAAAAAAGATAAATTTGACAAGGTAGGTATTGCAGGAGTGGATCCAGGAATTTTTGCAGGAGGGGGTTCGCCAGGTTCCTGTAAAGGAAATGTGACAGTTGACAATGCATAATGCATGATGCCATTATCATTTACATACACATTGAGCTTTTAAAAGAGAGAAATTCAACAATCCGTTTGGGGTCCATGTCCATATTAATAATGATATAGGATCACATTGCAATTCAATCACCCCCCACTGGATCCGCCCCTGGTATGTTTACTATTGTGGTCAAGTGGTAATGAAAGATACAGTATTAGAAAGCTTTACTCAAATTAAAAAACTAAGACTTTAAATCATATTTCATTTACTGAATGAACACTTCAGACATTTTAGGATGGGTAGGCTAATATTTTTGATTCCTGAAAGCCACTGATCCTCATTCGTATTTTACTCACTTTGAATATTTCAATTTTAATAAAGAAATCAAAAAAGTTGTCCTGTCTTCAATTAAATTGGATTAAAAAAGAGGCCCATCAAAACATTTCATACAAAATCATGGGTGGCATTGGTTTAACGGAATTGACAATATATTGGCTTTTAGAGATCCGACTTAAAAGTATTCAAAGCCAAAAAGCATTTGCAACTATCACAACACTAAAATTCATGATTTTTTGTAAGGCCCTGTGTTCTGGATAATGTGAACATATCTCACTACCAACAGCAACATTTGTTAATATGGTAACATGCTGTGGTCTATTTGTTAAGAATAACTCAATTTTTGTCAAGGTCACAGACATGGAAATAAGGTTAGAGCATGGGATTGTTGTGAAGACTGTAGGTTAAGTTTAGGGTAAGCATTACGGCTAGGTCCAGGGTTAAGGTTAGCATTAGCACTGGCACTGGCCCTATTCACATCTTGTAACCTTTGACCAAACCTGAAGTTGGCCTTATCAAATAGATCTAACTGGTTGTTTGTGTATTATCATGCAATGACTCATGGGACATGTTGTCTCAATCCATCAGTTAAAGCTGAACTCCGGTTACAAAAACGCTGAAATAATGTAATAAAAAAAATTAATGTCCTCAAGCAGCCATACTTGTTTCCAATTTGCAATCATCAATAATTTGGTATACTGTTGGGGAAAATACAGCTATCAGTGAACCGTGTGAAGAGAATAAAGCCGGATGTGTATAGCTGGCTGACAAGAAACAAACTGGAAGTGAGATCGGCTAACCTTTCCAGGACATAAGCCTCCATGTCCGCCATACTTATTTCACAAATTGGAAACAAGTATGCCGGCTTGAGGGCGATAACTTTTTTTTGTGACATTATTTTAGTATTTTTGTAATCAGAGTTCAGCTTTAAAACTGCATTCTACACAATTCAAACACAAGGTCAAGATCATATTTCCTCTCAACCAATCATAATTATACATGAATCCCTAGATGACCTTTGACACTCATGTAAACAAATTTGAAACAATTAAAGCTGAAATAATCAAGACTACATGTAGCATGGCATGCTTGTTCTGTTTAGTTTTTGATCTGACACACATCCTTACAACAATATATTAAAGTTACTGTAACAAAATATATAATAAGTTTTAAAAATATAATCTTTAACAATAATATAAATATATAATCATCTAATCACTTTTCTTCACTCCATTTGTAAAATGTTTTGACTTAGCATGTCCATTTTGCTCGAATGTTTTTGATTTTACTTTTAGTACTTCATCCAGTGGTCCACATCCTTCAAAGGCACTGGGAACACGGAATGAACCACCCATTTTATCCCACAAGGTGAAAAATTGTCCGTAGTTGAAGGAATAGAATAAATGGTGATCTGTGTGATGTGCTGATCCATTAACGTATGGTTTGAAAGATGTGGGTACACGATAATCCCCATCATGAATCGAAACCGTCCAGATATTTACGAAGACAAATAACACCAAATATGTAACTTTGTGTAGAGGAAACAAGAACGGATATATATGGTAGGGTAGACTCTGAACGAATCCATCCAGTGGATGAAAGGCATGACTGGCAAAGGGTGTGGTTACTTTCCATTTATGATGTATTTTATGTAGATGTTTGTAGACTAGTTTATGATGTAACCAGCGATGAATCCAGTATATACACATATCAGTAAATAATATAAACGTTACAATACTCCATATAACACCATACCAACCTAAAATATATACAGTTAAAGATACATTATAATAGTTAAAGCTAGAAAATGTAAAAAAAAAAAACGGCTCGCTTTGAGCATGCACAGTATGCAGTAAGTTACATTCCTGGGGAAAATGTCAGGGTCAGGCAGTGACAGTGGTATATAAAGCATGCAAGAACAAAATAAAGCGTGTGAAGCTAACCTACCCAAGTGTAGGTAACTATAACCTCCGATCGAAGAGGTCAGAATAGTTTGACTTGGCTTATAGAACACGAGAACGCAACACCATCCTGTCTTAAAAAAAAACGGCAATTTTGAACTGGTTTAACAATATGTGTCTAAACAGTATATTAAAGTGGTAATAGAGCTGTTGGATGTTCCCACCAGTTGGTAAAGCATAGGTTACCTGGTAATGATTGAACGATACCAACATATGCCCACAGCAGTCATGTCATCATGGAATTCTGGATTTTGAAAAATTATAGCCAGAAATCATCTCTGAGGCTTTATTGATAATATACAGACCATTACAGTATGACATGAACTGACTACTGCAGAATTGAAATAATATAAAGGTCACCATATGTATTATAATCTAATTTCATGTCAATTAGCTAATACCCATTGCCTACAGATCATCCACAATATAACCTAGACAAGTTAGAGCAGTGACAGTAATGAACAGAAATTGTTGAAATTATTACATCACTAATAGAATAACAACTTTAGTCTCTAGAAATTGTAAACGACAAACAGATGAACGTACAGGGGTAACGACGATTTTCATTCCAATTTAGCCATGTTAGCAGCAAGAGATGAACCCTGTGAGATTTAACATGGAAAATGTGTCAAGAAAAGCTCAAAACTGTAGGTGGAAATGGTATCCCTCTCGCATAAATAGCATAGATAAATACCATTTGTTAGTCCTAAAATGATCAAAGTATTGGCCATTGGGTAGATGAAACTCCATTGCACTGACTTTCCGAAATACTGTCAATTAAATTAAGGTGATTTAGTAGATACTATCTTATCTAACCTAGAAATAACAAAATACAAAACTTACCAAATTTCCAGTCATCTACACGATCATAGAGTTTACTGTAGCCTCTTATTTCCAGAAAGAACATGGCAACAGTAGGTATGCTCATCCAGGGTATTGATGTACAAGCACAGGTTATTTCTAAAGCTATCTGATTCTGAAATATACATTCAGATATACAAAATATTTCTGTTTGAAAATCCCTCTCAAAAATATAATCATCAGCTACCTAAGTAATGGCACACAAAATTTGCAATGGTATCAGGTGTCCTAGAAAGATTAAGCAAAGGCTACCCCTGTCTTGTGCATGACACCTGTCAGATGTAATCAGCTATTTTTCGTGGGCATATACCAACTGAAATGCACAGCTTGCTTATGACTAATATACATCAGATTAACACAATTTAATACTTAATTTCAACCTAACTCAAACTGGGTAAAGCTGTTTTAAGTCTTGGGGAGGCCTAAATGGTGCAGATAAAACAGACTCCCAATGAAGTTTGCTACATGTTTGAAAGTTATTTAATTAAAGTCTAACATCAATTTGACTCTTAAAGAAGATTTCAATTATTTAAAGGATTCTCTCTTTTTCTTACCTTTAAGAATTGAGGATGTTCCATTAGTCGTTTATCATAAATAAATGTATAGCTGAGAGACGCAACAATAAGATACAGTAGATATCCGCCAACATTTCCTATCACCAACAGGGAGATAATCTGTCTTAAAGGATTATCTTCCACCCAATCAGCAGGGTATACATAAGGTGTAAAAAAATACTGATCGCAGATGTCTAACACAATATCCATTTTTAATCTTTGTTTTCTTGTAGCCTATTATTTGTCCTGAAAAACAAGTACATGAAAAATATTATTTCTATACATTTCAATACAATAAAGGTCAAAGAAGACACTTCAGTCATCAACATACTGCACCCTCAAAGATGCTTTATGTAAGAATTAGATAAAGAACTGGTTGTTCTTGTAATAACATAATAATAATAGTTTAAAAATAGTTGACTACAAATTACTTGATCCTCACAAGATGTAGCATAGATTATCGTAACAAGAGTACTTGTTATTCAAATCATTAAATGGTGAACAATGGTCTAGAGAGTTGATTATAGGCTTGTTATGTGAATAAATGTCCAAATAATAGTTTTGAAGCCAAATATATTAAAAACCATCAAGTTCAATAGGCAGATTTAGCTCTTTATCTTTAAACAGTTATGGCATAATCAATCCAATCTTCAAAGAATTTGTATAGTGGACACAATAATTATATGCACTGTAAAGTTAATGTGAATTTTTTTATTACTGGGATAGAATGATGGGGCCCATTTCAATATTCCTTAATTAGGTTTGGCACTGGATAATAAGCCTTTTAATTAAACAGCACACCATTCAATGGAATACAATTAGGTCTATTTTACTGTTTATTGTTCAGCTACATGTCTGTTTCATCCAGAATTGTCTAGTCTTTAATGATACCGTAACAAAAATCGAGAGATACTTAGCCAAAATGCTGCACTCATTAATAAAACAATAATAATCTTCCATAGAATGGTCTCCTGTAAACGATTTTTATGTATGGAACTGCTATTACAGTTTTATAGAAAAAAATACACACCATACCAAGGTATAGGGATGCTATTTCAAAATTTGGCTTGTCGGACATTTTTACTTGGGAATAATACACAAGAATAACATCAGCTGAAGTCGTTTATTAGCTTCTGGAAATAAAATCAGCTTCCATTATCTTTAATATACGGTAGACTTCAACTACAAATATTTTTATGGTAGGTACTGTGGCATACCAGTATCTTGTTCTAATTAAGACAAAAACAGGTGTAGTCATTCACGTTTATAAAATTGTGCAGGAGCTATAAAAAGCTCCTGGTACCTTGAATGTATGCAGTTTAAAAGTAAACAAAAACTGAAAGTAGTTTATTAATCTCAATATTTTGAACAGCTATTTAGCTAATTTGCAGCAGCCTGTAATGACTCCTGCGAAGGAAGCTGATGTGCGTTGAGAGGAGCAGGAGCAAAAGCTCCTGTTAAACGTGAAGGACTGCGGACCATATGTCGCTATTCAGACTATTCTTCATATCTAATTCCTGTACGGTATTCAAATTTAGGTCATTAATACTGTGAAATTTTGGAGATGGCAATTTCTTTATGCCATGCATGTTGGGAAACTTGATGAAAATGGGCCCACAGCTACAGGATAAAAAATCTGTTCTTTGAAAAAATGCTATGTAGCCTTGTAAATCTGCAAGATTTCATGGGAAAACTTTATGACCATAGATTGCACTTCTGATTTATGTTTGAAAATGTTTTGTATTGTTGATGCATTACCAACAACATCTAATTCTAAAGAAAAAAATTACATAATAGATGACAGTGGAATGTTCATTTTGACTTAAGATCGACTTTTGGAAGTTTCTTTGGATGATTGATTAATGATACTGACACACGTTATAAATGTATTAATTCTGTTACGGTATATTTTTGTCAATCTGGTTACGGTATAAAAGTTTAACCATGATATCATGTTATCAGAAGTCGAATTCTGAAAATTTTCATGGAACCCCAAACACCAGTAGCCATGCTGTGCCAATAAACCCTTAAAATAGGCCCTGTCTAAAAGTTAGTTTAAAAGCAAATTAATGTTATAGTGACGTCTGATGAAATTTCAATTTTTTAAATTTTTGAAATACAATATCTAATTCAATTCTAGTGAAATATTCTTAATTCTTTCAAACAAGATACTTAATTTGTCCAAACGAAGATAATCAATTCGTTCAAACGAAGATAATCAATTCGTTCAAACGAAATACCAATTCATTCAATTTGTTCAAACGAGAAACTGACTAACTCCTTTAATTCGTTAAAACACTAACTGTAAATTCGTTCAAACGGATTTTTTTTTATTTATTTGGCACCAATACACTACACAGACTAGGTACCAAAAACGGACTAAATTTTGGATGTTTGTCTTGTGTCCAGTTCACTGACATTTAATTCGCTGGTATGTTATATCTAAACAACATGTCCCACTTGATAGCATTATTACCCTGTTAAGTGTTGACAACTTTTAACCTGCCTGCTATTGAGAGTATCAAATGACAACATTTTGAATTAGAAAATAAAAAGCTCTTTACTATAATTGGTATCAGTTGTTTATTTCTTCCCAAAACCAAGTTTTATCATTAAAATGAATGGTATTGGATGCCAGAATAAAAATTGACATCTTTCAATAAAGGTGAGCTATTTAAAATCATTTTTTTTCTGAAAACAGAAGATATGTAGTTTAATTGGACAAGGATTTGCAGGGTTAGACCCAAGACAAAGTAGTGTGTATTTTTGTACAGAATTTACAAATATTTTAAGATCAAAGGTGCTAAATTGGTAATATTTGGGACCTAGAAATTGACACAAATGGGTCGCAACGCATATACTAATGTAATATGAATGTACATAAATTGATTTACATTCAATTGTTTCCATTTTTACTATAATTTCAAATATTTATGTTCGGCGAAATACGCCAGAAGTCTCAATCGAATAGCAATCTAAAGCATCTAATCTACCTCCATAGTATTTATTGTGCATGCTCTACAGATAAGAATACAGGTCACTGTTTGACAGAACTTGTGGAATATGTCTAGCCTCGTTCTTTGAGTCCCGAAACCAGAGCAGTTATTTTAATTCGAGGAAGCTCATTTCGTCCAGTCCTTATCTTTATGCTGTCAACCCTGTACATTTATCTGTCCATAATTTATTTGTGGACACTCTACAGGTCACAATTTTTAACTTAACTTGAAATATGGGCATTTCTCCCAAAGATTTTGGTTTCTCTCGATATTGGCATGAATCGAGCCAGATCTCGTTTTAGCTTCTAAATCCTCTAGAGGTCACAATTTTCATCCAGTTACATATTTATATCCCAAAGATCTGGGTTACTAATCTTGATACTTCAGACCGTAACTTGCTGGATTATGACCCCTGATTGTACAAAAAACGCCTTTTGTAATTTTGTTCTGTCCATCCGCTAAACAATGTGTTATGACGGGAATTTGGCCCAGGCAGTTGCATCATGGCCTACCCTTATATCGAATTCCAACTACCAAGGGATCTTTTACATGCACGCAATGTATACCCTGGGCCTCGGTTTTTCGTACCATCCGAACCACTGACAAGGTGAAGCCAGACAGAAATATCCCGATGAACTTTCTTGTCAAATGTAGGGATCGAACATGCGGCCTCCAGCCAGGCTAGCGAAGCAGTGTCTTACTACCGTGGTTCTTAACAATTTAAGATACTGATGATGAATAGAAATTTTAGAATGTTTAGGATCTTTTGTATACAATTTGTTCATATCTTTGTAAAGCTGTGTATCTTTGTATAATTACGTACATGTAAACATATTTATCTTTGCTTATTGCGTGTATCTTTCTTTTATTTCTATTTGTATATGCACATGACCTTATAATTTTTTCTTATGCAATAAAGCTTCTTCTATTATCTTATTTAAAATACATGTATCATAAGCTTAGTAGCATAATCTTATGTAATATTTGAACCAAATGTAATTTTTATTTATTAAATATTTACTTTAATTTTTTATTTTTTTTTTTTTTTTTTTTTGTTTGTTTATATTTGAATGTGATTTGAAAGTCTTATAGAATCTGACCCAAAAGGCTTATAACTTGAACAATCTAAATATATAGAGCAGTGTAATATGATACTTAACATGCCCTATACACCACATCACCACAAGGTACATGTATTGTCTTTGACAACTTGATGACAGGATTCTCTTTAACAAATCTGTATTGTCTGTGGGGGTCACATTCCAAAATTTGAAGAAAACTGGCTGATTTTCACCTAGTCCCACGACTGAATAGGCCTTCCTACTTCTTTGTTCATTTTGACTAATGACTAAAAAGGGCTAAATAAATTGAATTTGTAAAATATGATCCCCAGACACCAGACAGCATGTGCGGTATTATATCATGCATTTATGAGCTAAGAGTCAAGACTAATAAGGGCCTGATTACATGGAGGGGGGCTAATCCGGTTGGGCGAAACGTCTTTTCTAAACGGGGGCCTCGGGTATGTCATTGCAATGCAACCAAATGAAAAAAACAAAACACTGTTTATATCAAAACCAGGCTAGCCCGCTTAACCGGGGCACCCGTTTGTGACTCCGGGAAGCCCAGCAAAACGAACCAGCTCTTCTTTCATATAAACAACATTGTGTGTTACAAGCAGGATGGGTGCATGCGCATGGGAAATGTTTTCTTCTCGGTTCCAATCTTAACCAAGCTTTTCATCACTGGCGCATACGCATGGTACTGTTAAACATTGCAACAAACTCAAGCGAAAGTTGTCAAGCGGGGTTTCTTTAACATCTAACAAGGCAAGGCGTTTTGTTTGGCCACAAGATATGATAAAATCACTAATTGACAGCCTTACTGACTATAAAGTAAAAATGGAATACGAAGGCAGTTTTTTGCTTGTCCATTACATAGGAAGCATGACACTAACAAATTGAAGTGCGAAACCAACTAAATACTCAAAGTTAATAAAACAATAAAAAGTTTTAATTTGATATTCAATGTGGTCGCCATGTTTTGCTTCCTATATTACACCACATGATACGTCCCAGGTGGATTGGGACGGTCCCAACCCACCTATCACTTCCATATAAAGGACACCCGGGTAGCCTCTTGTTCATGTAAACCTTCAGACGAGATAGCTCCCCTTGTAACAGTTAAAATTACGTTTTCAGACCGACGTCATATAAATAGTTTTGAGTTTTGACGAGATAGCCCGTTGATTTCATCGCAGCTCGTGTATATGGCCCGCTGTCATGTAAAAACTACAGTACAAGGCTGAACTTGACGGGCCAACCCGTCTATCCGAGCTAGCCCTTCCCATGTAACCAGACCCTTATGTCCATGATCACCAACAACTACAAGGCCTATCCCTGAATGACTTGAGAAATTTTGAGACAAATATATTCATACTCAAGAGAAAGAATACTACCAAAATACAATGACTGGGTCTTGCGTACTTAGGCTACTTGGTCCAGACCATAGATAGAGAGATAGAGGTGTATATATTGACATTTATACACCCCATGATCTAGTTACTATAATGTAACGATAACTATAGCTGGTTGTATGACGGAAGGCATCAGTAGTGGAACCATTTCTACCCATGATCCAGACACATAGAACACTCACACTGCTAAAGTAAAACTAAACAGTGAGATTCAGCACAGGTCGACAGGAACTTGACTATTTTAACGGAGACTAATTTCTGTTCTAAATTGTCAACATTATAATTCAGTTAATGATAAAAGAACACATAATACTTACCCACAGATCTTGTTGCGTTCGATCTTCGGTGTTATCAATCATTATATTTTAATCACAAAACAAACGTGACAGACACCGCATTCACTGACATGGCGATATTTTTTAACCTGTCTTGACCTCGCATTTTGATTGGCTAATGTTAGTCGACTGAGATTACTTTACACGGTGAAAGAGAGTGGCTTATAATATTATTGGCAATCTAGTATGATGATTGCTGTTGTTAGAGATTGATCAGAATACATAAATAGTTTCTTTTGAACGGACGCTAAACTTATCTAGATGTAGATGCCCATTTTAATTAACGCCATGGCCCGGCGGCGTCAGAACTTGTGCACTGGTTTGACCATGTCAGCATTAGTATGTTTGACTCTTGAGTAGTTCAACTTTGTTAAAGGAGCTAAGTCTTTAACTCAATATCATCCAAAATCTTCAACATAGAAAACACGAATTATTTGTCAATTTAAATCAAAATTGATGATGTGATCCTACCGGGAAAAGGTGGGCTTCTGATATCCAATATTTAAGACAAAATAAATATTTTACCATTGGTACACGAATCGTGTACCATAATGCGCTTCAGCCCCAGTTCTAACAAGAGACTCGAGGAACGAGGCTAAAAACATTGTACCAAATCAAACGGCGCATGGACTACAATAACTAGACGCTAAAAAAAAATGCCTTCGGTTGACACTTCTGGTTTATTTTGCCGAACATAACTGATTTGAAATTAGAGTAAAACGGAAACAGTTGAATGCAAATCAGTTTATATACTGTAAAACATGAAATTATTGCGAGCATGAAATTATTGCGACAATTGCGAGCGAGGCCCTCTCGCAATAATTTCGTGAAAATTTGTTAAAATGTCGGCCATATTGAATTATCCCTCCTTCATTACTCTTCACAAGAAAGAATCCCAATAAGTTAAAATTTGTTAATATGTCGGCCATATTGAATTATCCCTCGTTCGTCAGCTTGTAGTTAATAATCAACGGATCAAATTTAACGATAATTATTTAAAAATCTGTGTTTTATAGTCGTCCGTCAGCTTGGAGTTAATAATCAAGGGATTAAATTTAACAATAATTATTTAAAAATGGAGTTTGATAACAGGTATTTAGTTTTCTTTGATCTGTTGAATACAGACTCAAAGCCATAATCCTCAATAGTTGTTTTTTTACTGTTACTAATGATCACCAATCAACCGATGTTTTGAAGAGCCGACTGTCACCTAAAAATCTACCACATTTTATAGACAAATTTAAATTCGCAATAATTTTTTCCCCACTATAGAAATTCGCAATAATTACATTTCGCAATTATGTTTCACCACCCCAACTCGCAATAATTTCATGTCGCAATAATTTAGTGTTTTACAGTACATTCATATTACAGTATTATATGCGTTGCGACCAACTTGAGTCAATTTCTAGGTCCCAAATGTTAGCGATTTAGCTCCTTTAAAAGTCCGTGGTTGGTACCGCCGTCCAAATGTTTTTTTTACCGCCGACCAAATGCTTTTTACCGCCGACCGTATTGTAATGATAATTACCGCCGACCAATTACTTGTTACCGCCGGCCAAATGCTTAAAGTTACATTACACATATGGGAGATAAGATAAAGAGATGACAGTTTTCACTATAATAGTTAAAAACCAGATAGTGTAAAGGTAATTTGCTGAAAATTTCAGTCAAATTGGTCCACTATTAGCCGAGAAAAAAGCGTTAGCATGCGGGTGCTGTATCATACAATTATACAGCCTGCCATTGAGTCAACAGCCGTGGTATCGAATCCCTGGTTGTATGTGGAAAGGATAAGGGTTGCCTGTCCAACCTCATAATTGGTTTTCTCTGGATACTCCAGTTTCCTCCCACTGCTAAAGACCCCTACGAATTATTGAAATAAATTTAAACCATATGTTAGTCCCGAAATGACCTAGTTTGTGTCAAGTGGACGGTTAAACACCATTTCTCTCTCTCATTTATGGGGCTCCCAAAATAGCTTGATCGATGAGGTGCCTTTTCCCGGATTGACATCCATAGTGACATGATGGGTGGGGCGCCTTGTATTGACAATATTGTCAAGATATGGGTTTTGGGCTGCACATAATGCATATGTCAGATTGGTTGGGCACCCAAAATGGCATGATTGGTGGGGGTGCCTCATCCTGGAGAGGTGCCCTAGTGCCGAGATTGGTTGGCTGCCCAAAACAATATCATGGCAGCCATAATATAATTTGCGGGATGCCCATAATGCCAAGTGAGATTGGTTAAGACCCACAATGAATTGGGCGCCTAAAACAGTGTGATAATCATAAATTCAAACAATTCGCACTCAAACCGGATTCCGAACTTTTCATTTTTCTCATAAATTATTAAAGGCATGCTAAAGTTGTATTCCTTCCTTCAAATTTTTATGATGTTCATTTCAAAACATTGGAAATTATGCTCTAAAATAGAAAATTTCCCGTCATTTTCATTGGTGTAAACCATATTTTCCTATATTTTCGGGGGGTGGGGGTGGGGAGATCACCTTCGTCATCAAGTCTAGATGAACAAGGTACTGACCACATCACATAATCCCCTACCATACTACTAACCTGGGATGTACTGAAATGGGCGTCAGGCAGGGTCCAGTTCCGGGGTGTTGTCCCGGTGGCTAAAGAATGACCCCAAAACATTGAGTCATACATTCGCTATACCAGTCGAAATGAATTTTCAATGAAAGGGTACATCTCACTGCGTACAAAACTGTGCCCATAACAAGAGACGATTTTGACCCAGGGATGGTACAAATTGACACCCTAAATATGATCCCCAGAGGGCTTGAAAAAAGATTATATTCATATACCATGGTTCATTGGAGTTAAGGTGGGCATTCAGTGGTAATTTTCTAGCAAAACCATATAAATATGGTTATACTGGACCTTTTCAAGTTGCTGCACTCAAGGCTAAAATAGCAGGAAAAACATGTTTGCCAATCATACCTCCAAACAGTAGGCTTACTTGCAGGCAACCAGCTCCCCAGAATTTAAATAGGAATGTTTTCTAAAATAGACCCCCATACTCCACCCTGACACCAAGTTACATTTATTGCTGCAAATTGATTTGAAAAACAAAGATAGGTTGCCAGGCAATGAAACATACGCCCACAGCAGCTAAATCATCCGGGCAGTCAACAAGAGTTGTCACATATTCTTACTTTTTTCGGTAATGAGAAATTAATAATACTCTCAAATCTGATTAGGATTAACAACTCATACAGTAATATCAGAAAATCATTAAAATTTGTTTGGCTTTTATAAAGTTCTACTCCATGCTAACACTTAGTATAAGAAACATATCAAATCATGGATTTAGCTGTTCAGTTGAAAATCATTATACTTGTTCGTCTCAAGACCTTAAACCCTTTGTGTATCAATCTGAAGTCAATTGGATGATAAGTTTGGCCTCTAGAGCGTCCACAAGATTTTTTGAAGTGATCAAGGGCCATAACTCTGGCAGAAATTATCGGAAATCGCTGAGAATCAATAAGCTTCTTATTCTCATGACCCACTGTGTATAAATTTAAGGTCAATCAGATATTAACTTTGGCCTCTAACGGCCACAGGATTTTTGGAGTGATCAAGGGCCATAACTCTGGAAGTAATTATTGCAAATCGCCAATAATCAATAGGCTTCTTCATCTCATGACCTTAACCACTGTGTATAAATTTAAGGTCAATCGGATATTAACTTTGGCCTCTAGAATGTCCACAAGATTTTTTGTGATCAAGGGCCATAACTCGGGCAGTTTTTATCGAAAATCGTCGAAAATCAATAGGTTTCTTCGTCTCATGACCTTAAACACTGTGTATAAATTTAAGGTCAATCAGATTTTTTTGAAGTGACCAAGGGCCATAACTTTGGCAGTAATTATCGGAAATCGTTGAAAATCAATAGGCTTCTTCGTCTCATGACATTAAACACTGTGTATAAATTTAAGGTCAATCGGATATTAATTTTGGCCTCTAAAAGGTCCACAAGATTTTTTGAAGTGATCAAGGCCCATAACTCTGGCAGTAATTATCGGAAATCGCTGAAAATCAATGACCTTACACACTGTATAAATTTAAAGTCAATCAGATATTACCTTTAACCTGTAGAGTGCCCACAAGCAATTGTGGACGCAAGATCTACGCACGGGGGTGACGACAATATACGACCACATTTCAATGTGGGCGTATAAAAACAATAATTATTCAGACATGATTATTGAATTCTATGCTACAATGAGTTTTATAAATATTGAATATAAATAAATTACAAAGTTCTCACAATTACATATCACTAACAGAAACAATTTCTTAAACGTAACATGCGGATATAAGACATTTATATAAACTATAACAGAGGCGGATTACCCTATATGGTACGCAGTGGAGGCAGTTGCATACGACCCAAGCAAAAAATCGATCCCAAAAAACATTTGACCACTAGTTTAGTACTGGGTTACTTATTTATGGTATTTTCTTCAATGCATCACATTTAAAGAACCTCACTGGATGGTATTCGACAGTGCACTACGAGGAAATGCGATGGTGCTCCAGGTAAGAAAGAGAAATTGGGTTTAATGTCCACTTGACACAATCTAAGTCATTTCGGAACATAAATATGGTTCAATTTTATTTTTTCAATAAGGTCTTTAGTAGTGGGAGGAAACCAGAGTACCCAGAGAAAACCCACAAAGGTTTAAGTGTGAACAGGCGCCCCTACTCCTTGTCAGGTATCGCTACAACTGGGGAATCAAAATCACATCAGTTGACTCAATGATGGACCTTATGGATACAACACACACAATCTAATCATTCAGCCATTTAATCCCCCTGCTAAACTCAAGCATGAAAGATTGGTCACTTGTTTACATCTGGTCAAGCCATTTTCGCTTTCATTTATTACGGAACATAAAGGCTGCTTTTATAGTTGTACAAGATAATATGAAATGCTCACGCAATTCACAAAAACTGGTTAGCCAATGTACTAATTTAGAAATGAAATGGGGTTTAAAATCCTACAATTCTGCTCCAAATGGGCTTATAATAGAGTGGTTCAGAGACACAATATTTGTCCTTATAAAAACTGACCCGCTTATCTGTGTGATTGCTCCGTCGAGAAATCTTCTGAAGTGAGCAGAAGTTAGCGCCGCGCACGTGGTTTAGGATGTCGCAGCAAATATACGTTATAAAGGACAGGCATATGCTATACATTGACTGTGCTATGAGGAAAATTTTGTCTGGACACTATGGCCTACTCATATATATGGAATTCTAACTGCCAAGGGATCTTTTATGTGCACGCTACGCTAATGTTTACACTGGACCTTGACTTTTCATCCCATCCAAATGACAATACATTGTTCCCTTTCCCAGGTCCCTGTTCTACACCATTGATAAGTGATCTTTCCTGAAATGAAGTGAATCTAAACTACAGATTATAGAACTCCACTAGTTCTGTACCGGTAATGCATTTCTGTTCATCGGTATTTCCAGTTCCACACATACATAATATACAGGAAATAACCTTATCAATGGTCGCGGTGCCTATGTACCATCAGAGACTTGATATCCGCCTCTGAACTATATATATATACCACGCCAGTACATGTAATCTGGTGGTGTAAAAAATACACCCCCCCCCCCAAAAAAAATGATCAAAAAGACTTTGATGACCTTGATCTAATACCTAACTGCCCTGAGTAATAGTAATGCCATGCTAACATATAATGGCAATCATGCACTCACTACATTATGAGTATGACCCAGTTCCACTGTGTAGTGCGTATGGCACCAAAAATGCAGTGTAGGTTGTGGCAACAACTGGGGAAACCAAAGGCATTTGACTGTAGATCATGATTTTCAAGTCTATTTTGACCAGGTTTGTATTAGTGGGCATGTTACACCAACCCTAAGATACATGTAAACATCATAATATGGTTCAGTCATCTAACCAATTGTTTTTCTAAAAAATAATTTATATAATGTATTACAAATCATCTGGCTACATGAACATTCATTCCCATATTAACATATTGCTGCTGCTGCTGTTGAGCTAAAGATGGAGGTGGTTGTTGGGGTGGAAATGCGAACATTCCTGGTGTCACCAGCGATTTACCACATGACACTTTATGAGTCTGTAGGCTTTTATTGTACGTAAAGCTTTTCCCGCAAATATCACAAACGAATGGCTTTTCTCCATTGTGAGTTCGCATGTGAACAGTCATGTTATATTTCTGACGTGACTGTTTGCCGCAAATTTCACATGTGTACGGCATCTCACCCTTGTGGATTCTCTGATGACGCCGTAGATGCTGATGACAAGAAAATCTCCGCCCGCATTGTGAACAGGAGTAGGGTTTAATTCCAGCATGGGTTAAAAGATGATCTTTCAAAGAGCGAACACGTGGGAAGCGCTTGCCACATTCATCACATTGGAATTTCTTCTCCTTCGTGTGAACTAGAATATGATTATTTAATTCTGCTCGTGTCCTGAAAGCGTAATCACAGCGATCGCAAGCGTGAGGTTTTGTGTTTGAATGAGTTAACTGATGGACTTTAAGAGTACTCATCTGAGCGTAAGCATTTCCACATAGTTCACAAATATAGGGACGTTCTCCGGTGTGCGTTCTAACATGGCCGACCAGCGTGCTGCTACTTTTGAAACTTAATCCACACCAATCGCATTTGTATGTTTTTTCTGGCATGTGAGTCTTCTCGTGTTTAATCAGTGTTTTACGACAGGGGAAGACTACTCCGCAAACAGAACAACCAAACGTACCATCTGAGGGATGTAGTTTACTGTGCTGGGTTAGTTCGTCCTGCGTTGCAAACCGTCGATGACAATCAAGACACTGATATTCTAATTTATGGTGAACACTAATACGATGAGCTTTTAAAGATTTCTGAAAATGAAAAGATTTTTGACAGATGTCACAATTATAGGCCTGTTTGTAAGTTTTGTGAACGTTGTTTATGTGGTTACTGAGGTCAGAAAGTCGGCCATATTTCTTTTTACAGACCGGACAATTGTTTTCTTGAGATATATTATGATCATGATCTTGGAGATGTCGAGCCAAACTACCTGCGAAACGAAAACGCTTTGAACATAAAGTGCAGGGATGGGGTCTTGTATCAACAACTTCAGGTTTTTTGGCACTTTTCGTTGTGCTTTCCGCTGTCTCATCCTCATTATCATGTGATAAACTGTCTACCTGATTCTCTGAGTCAGTTCCAGAGTTGTCATCTGGTTCATCAGATTGTGCAAACGATACAGGAACATCACAAAACTCTGGGTCTTTGTCTGGTAAGTATAAGTCGTCATCTGTTTCATGGTCATCAAAGGCTTCCTCGTTTGACTCCTCTTGCACAATAGTTTTACGTGCTGGGGTTCGTTTTCTTAGTTTCCTTAAAGGTTTGCATGATTTCTTTTTTTTGACACTAATCCTCAATGAACTTCTACGTTTATATGTGTTATTAATTAATTCTTCTTTCGTCTTTGAACCTTTCTTTTCCTTTTTAATTCTAACAATTTTTTTAACTTTTTGCCCCTTGTTACTTATTGCACTATTTTCTTTAATTTCTTCGCATGGTGGGAATTCTTTTTTGGTTTCAAGCGTCAAATCATTCAATTTTTGACAGTAGTTAATAACTGATTTATTACTGTTTAAAGATTGGGCAAGAATTTTATTACAAAGAGACACTATCTTATCGGTGAAGAGATCATGTCCTGTTATTTGAGCACTAGTCGAAACAATTTCTTGAAATAAATTATTCTGGTCGGCTATCTGCTTTTCTGTTAATTGCTTAATTTGTTGGATACAGTAGGACGAAGTCAGATGTTCTGCATTTATATTGGAATCATTTGATGGACTTGGAACTTTGTATGTAGCTGTTTCAACTGAAGATGATGAATTATTATGAAATGGCTGCATGCTATTATGATTATTACACTGTGAATTGCTATGATTTTCATGTTGACAATTAACAGAACTGTGATTTTCATACGATGAGATAGGCCTGTATGACATGCCATTCACTTGAAAGTTGTCAACCCTAGCACTGCTGGATAATTGGCCATTATAGATGCTCTCCATCTTAGGTTATATACATGAGATTAGAACTTGGCTTAGTAATGTAATCCAGCTGAAATACAAGAAAATGGAGATTTTTAAACATAAAGAGTTAAAATTGGATTACTGGTACCAATCGGTGATATTCAATTCATTACGTATGTGTTTAGTTAGTCATTAATAATAAGTTGTTTTTTTCATTTGGAAACTCTGGCACAGATCGGTAGTTTGGAAAAAGTATGGAATAGAGTACAGTGACAGGGAAGATTGCATCACTGGAAGACTCTCATTTTGGTCGGCTATACTAATTACTAATACTATTGTATGGAAAGACAACGTCAATATTATTATTTCAATGTTCACAGTGAAAAATACTATGTCAGCTGTTCAAAATACATCTTTTAGCTTTACAATTTCCATTGCTCCAAAATACCAATGTCACAGTATTATTAAAATACAGAATAAACTTTTCAATCATTAATACTAAACACAGTATATAATAGTTATTTTGCACATTACATGTCTCCATGCTGCATTTTGCATAATAGACAAATGCATTTATAATCGACCCTAGCATATTAGTAGAACATATATACATGTATCTTATTATGGGATCTACGGTGAAGCTCATTTGCATAAGGAAAAATTCGGACTAGGACGGAAATTGATAATCCATGCGATTAATCTACAAGGTCAATGACAGTAGAAGTGGCAGAGATCAATCACCATTGATACAATAAATAGGCTTATAAAACGGTGAATCAAGCTAGCTTGCAATAAGTAATTCACTGAATGACCATGACTTCTGTGAAATCAAGCGCTTGGTATGGCTAATCCGACCCTTTGATGATTCCTGTGCACGTAAAAGATCCCTAGATAGTTGGTATTCGATACAAGAGTAGGCCATTTACGGTGCTGCTGTCTGGCACAGAAAAGTAGGACGTTGAACCCCATTTAAAGATACATCCCCAGGTACAAAATAGGTGATTTGTTGATATATTTGGATTAAAAACATATTCAAACTAATCCATTTATCATAATTTTGCTTCAAATCCATCTCAAAACACTGAAATTGCCAAATTGGTATACCCTGCTATATCCGTGATTTTTATCCCAGAAAGTGTGTTCTGTATATTAAAACTGTGACGATGGTATTGTGGAGCAATGGAAATTGTAAAACTAAAAATGTATTTTGCACTGCTGACATACATGTATGCATTTTGCACCATGAACATTTGAAAAATATATTGATATTGACAACGTTTTCCTTCAATATCCATTGACCATTGTATTATTAGTTCCTTTAGAAAATGGCTTTAAGAGTGGACAATGAAAATACCGTTCTTCCCCACCTCTGTTCTAAAGCTATTTTGGAATGCTTACATACTAGTACTATTTTTCACCTTGATTCTACTTTATTCGCCAAAGGAATCATTTCTTGTCGCAGTTGACACACATTTATAAAAATACAAAACTATTATTCTGCGATTAAAACCATTTACCAAATAAAGTATTTAAACTGAAGAGCCATTACAAGATCCGGACATGCGCAAACTGCATGTTTATTTCATGGAAGTGACTATTTTGCCGGTGCCGGCAAAACTTTCTTTACGCTATTTTTCCGGCAGTCCGTTCGACACACGCAGTTGTTATATTAAACCATTTTGGACAACTTCCTGTCAATTTCGGCGCAGAAACACGATTTTACGGGGAAAAACATAAACTACTGACAGTCTAAGTACTCTAGAGTACTTAAATTTAAAACCAAAATCGGCAGAAATGCGTCCTCGACCGAAATAGAATAATATTCTAAATGCTTTCAACAATTTACATTTATTATCCTATTTTCTTTTAAAAATACTTCTCCGATGTCTACCATCAAAATTCAAGTATGGCTATTTGCTTCCATATAAGAAACGGAGAGAGAAGACAGGCTAGACAAAAAACGAATGGTGGTTTGGGTTAGGGTTAGATTTAGGGTTAGGGCTTGGTATCATTGCCAAAGCGAAAACTGCTGAAAAATGCCAAGTCCCCAAATCAGAGAACGGCGCATGTCGAACGAGAAATGTAAACTGAAGTGTCCTCCGTGCCGCAAAATAGCGTCTGCCAAATAAAGCTGGCGCCGGCAAAATAGCATCTGCATATTTCATCACTAAATTTTACTTGAAAATGGAGTTGAATTATTACAAATTTGAGTCAAATATAGTGAGAAATGGTTCAGTTAATTTTTGGTGGAGGTGGGGAATAGCGGTATTTCACCTTATTTTCATATAGCAGCTATATAAGGCCGGGGTTGGGATGGCCTAGTGGTCTAGAGTGCCGCGCTTCGACCTCTAGCTGGCCGGTCACCTCTGGCTTGCGGCTGTGGTTTCGAGCCCTGGTGTGAGCGTATGTGGCATGGAGATAGGGGCTCCTTCTCAACCTCGTGGGTTTCCCCCGGCCATTCCGGTTTCCTCCCACAGCAAAGGCCCCTGCGCGTGCGCTAAGATAATGAAAATCAAAAATAAGCCTTGTCTGCGATATCACCTTCGGTGGAAGCGGACGTTAAACACCAAGAACAACAACTGTCAGCGGTTATCGTTCGCTCAAAGACAGTTCTGAGTTCCAAAAGTAACTATTTACTATAGGCCTTATTGGTACCATTTACGGCGTGCATTCACTTTTTATTCGGTTTATGTTTTCAGCATTTATGAATTTCATGATTCATTGTTACATGACATGAGAGATTGTGTTAGAAAAGATGATGATATACAAACCTCGATTTACAGAGAGGCTGAGTAAATTAATAAACATTTCGTTGATTTCGCTCTTGTTTATTTCTAATAACATACCATTTCCGGTTGATTTAGACGGGCTTATCCAGACATCTTCAAATAAATTGGTGACGGCGGACGCTAAATCGAAGACGGTCTAGCATAAATGACGTCATATTATGTGGAATCTGGGTTAGGGTAAGGTTCGGGGCTAGGATTAGCGTTAGGTATAGCCCCAGCTCTGTTTACATCTCAAAATCTTGACGAAATCTGTAGTCCCTAACCCTAACCCACACTCCACACATGACGTCATATAAGCTGGACCATCTCCGATTTACCTTCTCAGTACGTGTTTGACCGGAAATCACCTCCGGCGACCTACATAGGCCACTTTACGAAACTAAAATAAAAGTACAGGTACTGGGAACAAAACGCTGAAGACACGAAGTCTGAAGTAAATGAATTTTAATTGTTTATGAGTTCAACAACAAGACAATTTTAATTGTTTCCCTTTTAAATAATAAATAATACTTTTGTATATAAACATCTATCATATTCATATAATCCATCAAAGATAAAATGATTGACTAGAGTCATGCCTATAGATAGGCCAGTATTATTGACTTACTATGCCGACACACCCTTATTTGTTTAGCCTTTATCAATCGATCTCAGACCTAGTTTAGTCAAGTTTCAAACAATTTCAGGTAGGTAAATGACATAACTGTCAGTGGAGGCTATTGCTCGGTTGCTATTCTGAATCCGAATCTGAAGGGATACGTTGAAGCGACCAATTCGGCTTTCATTCGACGGGGGAGAAGTGCACCACTACTAGTGTCTTGAAGTACTTGGTGCCGGTGGTATCTGCTTTCACAATACTATCACAAAGTCTCAGGGGCGGATCCAGAAGGGGGGTTTGGGGGGTCCCCCCCCCCCGCTCAGCTACATAAAAAAAAAATAATGCCTTGCATCCATGAAATTACATCACAAAGTGATCCTACATCAGTATAAATATGATTTCTCTGTTTAAAAAGCTCAATTTGTATGTATGCCTATATAAATTAGAGACGATGATGGCAGATTTCCGTGACAGAAACCTGGCAAACCCCCTCCTGCAAAAATTCCTGGATCCGCCCCTGAGTCTATTCCACTCTAATAGAGTTCTTGGGAAGAAAGAATGTTTGTAATTGTCACTTTTAGTTGGAATAATGTCGAAAGACTTGCTATTGTTGTTAACTGAATTTAATACAATGTTAGTATGTGTAAAGCCAAGGGTAGAGAATCTATCAAGTTGAAGTACTAAGTAGCCCCCCCCCCCCCAACACCCCCTTTGCGGCAGCAGCTTTATGTATTTCCTGTCATGTTCTTCCGGTAGTGTATTTGACTTTTATTCCTGTGTTTGAATTATGCATCTAGAATACAGTATACAGTAATGCAGGCTTAGTAGTGGACAGGTTCAGATCTGGCAAATTGTGAACTATATTGAGACTTTTATTTTCAGATGGCGGTTGACTACAGCCAGTTACCAGATGTTGTCTGGGTGAACATTATGAAATATTTAACACTGGGTGACCGATATAGATTGTCTTTGACCTGCCATCGTCTCCATGGTTATTTTAGTCACCCGTCACTATGGAACTATGCTTATATCTGTATGGTTGGGGGTAATACTAACTTTCATGTATGCGACACTCTAATGTCCGAAAAATGTACAAAGCTCATTGACATATACGGACATCTTTTTCAAAATGTCCACATCAAAATTCAAGGTCATTTTGGACAATTGGATCCAGAAAGTAAAGTTTTACTGGAACGACTGGCAGAAAATTGTCGTCTGCAGGTTTTAACCCTAGAGGTTGGACTGATGATTTCAAGTTTTCATCTCCATGGCAACCAACCGGTAAAAGAGGATTTAGCATCTATATTGAAATTGGTTAAAAAAGCCCACATGTTAAAAGAGTTAAATATCACTTCTTGGCCAATGTATCCAGCTTTACTCAGTGATCCAGACTACAATATATTTCAGGTTCTACGTAAAAATGAAAAAATGAAAAATTTGGAGTCTTTAAATATGTTTTGGTTGAAGGATTGTGATTGGTCGGAAAGACATCCTATTCTACCCTCTCCAGAATTGACAACTACAATCATATCAGGATTAAGACATCTAAAGCATTTGTCTCTTCGATCACCAATGTTAAGCGAAGAACTTTTTTATGAGCTCATTTCACCTGGTCGAACAAGACTACAGTTATTACAAATTTTTGTGACGTATTCAGTGCACGACCCACAATATCAAATGCCAGATATATCAAATGGATTGTGGGTAGCATTTAAAGAATTTCATTCAAACATTGCAGTTGAGTGTACTGTAATGTCACGGATCACCAACTTCGATTTAGGTATTTTATTGAAACCAGAAATGCCATTGCAGTCACTGACAATTTTACGTCATGCTAAATGTGATGGTGAATTTTTGATTGCTCTGGCGGAAAAATTTAATAAAACATTAAAATCCTTTAACTGCATTTGTGACGTCAGTAAAAGTGACAGAGAACTGCTGAATCTAGCAAAAAAATGTCCACAACTCAGCAAACTAGTGTTTCATGGTGACATTAACCTAGGAACTATCATGGAGTTAGCTGATTTACGGAAAAATTTGTGGTCGAAATTGATCTTTTTAGAGAAGAATATAAAAACAGAGAATGAGGATAGTGATAATGAAGATGATTGCATTATTAAACTGGATAATTCAGGTGTCTATCAGGTGACATCTCGACTGCGTTTTTTCCATGTTGATGAAGAACGAGACATAAAATTAGAACAGCTTAAGAAATATGTTTCAGATAAAATTGGCTTCAATTGGGCACCCAATAAAACAGAGAACAAAGAAAATGGACTTTAAATGTCTGGAAGATAAAGACACATATATGAACCCTTTAAATCTAGTTCCATGCTAGTACTATGCAAATAATATTCTAGTTACCCTATTGAAATAATCTAGGTCAATGCAAATAATCCTAGTTATATATTCATTCTAAAAAATCTAGTTCCTTGTACATGCAAATAATTCTAGTAACCTGCAAATCAAGAATATAAATAAATGTAAATAATTTTTAATAATATCCCATTCAAAATTGAATTAGACAGACCTATTCATCGAAAATTAAGCAATGGAGCATTTATTAAACCAAATATGTTCTCTAAATTGAAGGTTAAAACAGTAGTTACTCTATATGGTCACCCTCTCACCAATTAAACAAATAAATGGATTTAATATTTAATCATATCCCACGTAAGATAGACTTAGTTAGAATAATTATTGAAAAACTAACCACAACTTAACATGCATTATGCAAGAGCTAAATCTGCCTAAACTAACAGGTCTTTAGCTTTAGACCTGAAATGTTTTCTAAATTATTAATTACACTATAAACCGCAGATTGCTTTGTTCGGCATTTCTGTCCAAACGAGGTAAAAAAAAATGCCTTAGTTAGAATAATTATTGAAAAACTAACCACAACTTAACATGCATTATGCAAGAGCTAAATCTGCCTAAACTAACAGGTCTTTAGCTTTAGACCTGAAATGTTTTCTAAATTATTAATTACACTATAAACCGCAGATTGCTTTGTTCGGCATTTCTGTCCAAACGAGGTAAAAAAAAATGCTTCGTTGTCTGGAGTTCCAAAACGAAGCTTTTTAAATTGCCCCGTTTTTGGAACGAGGTATTTTGTTCAGAACGAGGCTTTGTAAAAATGCCTCGATTGCTAAACGTGGTTTTTTCAAGATAGTTAATAGCAGTATTTCCTATCAGCGAATTTGTAAAAATTAAAATTTATGTCATTTAATACGAAAATAAAACCAGTCCAAACTATGATATTATAATCAGAGAAATAGACAAGACAAGAATACAATACACGCCATAGATGTAGGGGTAAAGCAACATCAGCTACCTTGATTGATTTATTGGCCCAATCAGTTATAGGTGTTAAGAAATAACTGTGGTGTTGTGACAATTTATTGGGGCCAATAAATTAATCAAGGTAGCTATGTGTCTACAATAGTTTTACACCTAAACCTAACTGATATCGCAGACAACAAATTAGTCTTTATCTGGTCTAAATGCAACAAATAATCCATGCCGAACGAGGCAATCTGCGGTTTATAGTGTTAGACATTAATTAACTCCTCTAGACCATAATAAACTCTCGATGTCTAGGCTAGCCTTCGAAGTTGGCTGGATTTGAATCCTATATGCTGCTTCACACATTCACATTGATGATTAAATTAAAAGATAGATAATTGAGACTATGCTGTTTATCTTACTGATTTTAGTAATGATGATTGAAGCTTGGCAGAAATTTCTCGGCTGAAATTTTCAGCAAATTACCTTTACACTATCTGGTATTTAACTATTATAGTGAGAACTGCCAACTCTGTATCTAATCTCCCATAATGTATCTTTAGTTACAAGAATTTGCTTTACTTGAATAGTAGAATAATAAATCAAAGGTCAAAACTAGTTATATGAACACTTCATTCACCCATTAATAAAAAAAATATAATTAATTTTGAATCATATCACATTCAAAATAGACTTAGACTTGAATAAAATATTGAAAATGCAAGCACTGACCTACAATATTCGTTAAATTCTTTGAAAAGCATTACAGATTTGTACAGCTGGTAAATTCCATCTCTAATTTTAATTACAATATACCTGATAATTTGAATATCGAAAGAGGGTTTAAGGTTAGGCAGGCAACTTAACAAGCCTGGCACTAAACTGCACTGGTAGACCTGGTGCCCAAATATGCTTGTGTTACATCACTCAGTTATTTTGTTAACCTGCAGAAACACCACTTCCAAAGCTAGGTTGCCACACAACGAAACATTCGCCCACAGCAACTAAATCGTCTAGGCAGTCAAAAAGAATTGCCGCATATTCTTACTTTTTTCGGTAATGAAACATTTATAATACTCTGAAATCTTATTAAGATTAACAATTCATAAAGTAATTATCAGAAAATCATTAGAATTTGTTTGGTTTTTATAAAGTTCTGCCCCATGCTAACGCTTAGTATGCGAAACATTTAAAATCATGGATTTAGCTAATCAGTTAACAAAATTCATTGAAAATCAATATACTTGTTCATCTCAAGACCTAAAACTCTGTGTATCAATCTGAAGTCAATAGGGTGATAAGTTACAAAAGATTTTTCAAAGCGATCAAAGGAGATAACTCTGGCAGTAATTAAATCAATAGGCTTTTTCGTCTCATGACCTTAAACACTGTGTATAAATTTAAAGTCAATCGGATATTAACTTCAGCCTCTAGAGCGTCCACAAGCAATTGTGGACAGACGGGGACGACGACAATATACGACCACATTTCAATGTGAAACTTCCAATCAATAGAAAAAGGAAACACAAACCAAACACACACTATTATAGGATTGACAAAGTCAAAATGATGCATATGATATTCAGATAAGTTGATATAAAATAATTAATAGATTCTATTAAAGATACATGATGGGAGATTTTGTCAAGGAGTTAGCCATTCTTGCTATAAAAGTTCAAAAATACATGTTGAAGCAAGAATATATTGAAAATTTCAGTCAAATAACTTTATCCTGAACAAAGTTGTTACCACTATAATGGTAGTTAAATTCATCGACACCCTTTTCCCACTATGGCCGATTGTTGATTGACAGGCGTTAAATCCACCTACATAGTCTGGATCAACAAGTAATGTTTAAATGGTATCTCGTGAAGCTTGTGTATAGCCTCGGTCATCACTGTCTTTTATGAATAATTTCTGGAAGTATGATGACGTCAACGTCACGGAGAAACCCCACCCACGACGCCATAGTGATTAAATCAGTCGACGAAATCCTGTTTTAATCCGAGCCCAATCCAAGCCATCCGTGGGTCTACAGAGTTCATTTTGGGCTTGTTTAAATAAAGATCTAATTTATAATTACTATGACATCTGAGGCTCAAAGGAAGACCGACAAAAGTCAGTTTTTGCTCTTCCATAATGTATGTTTAATTATTTTATATCACATTTCAATGTGGGCTTATAAAACGGGAATTTTAATGGAGTTTTTTAATGAAAAAGTAGGTGTGGTCTGCAACCCTATATTACCTCACAAAACATCAATCATTGATTTTGGTGATAAATTGATATTGTATTTTTATTATATATTTGTTATTTTTTAAAGAAAGCTTATTAGAGCATAATATTGCTTATATATACATATATATTCATTGATAAATTAATTGCTTTTTTTTAAAATATTGTATTTGTGAAAACATTGTTTTTTACCTAAATAGTTTTAAGTTTTATCGCTCAATATACTGCACATGAGGAGGTATATTAAAACATTTTGTACATTCAAGAACAACTAATACCACTTCTCATTTATTGAAAAGTAAACCTTCACATTACCTTGTTGACAATATTCATTATACATTTGTTGGAATAATTTGAATTTTCTTTATCTATGATTTTCTAATTGTTTTTATAAAATAATTTTAGCTTGGTGAACAAGGATTGTGATATAATATGTATTTTTTATAGTCTTTTTTACTTTTCTAAGAAAAATGTAAACTTATTGAATACAGATTGTGAAATCCTTAAAGATACCCTCCCGAGTTCAAACTTGATGATTTGATGATATGTTTGGACTAAAAAATATATTCAAAGTATTAATCTATCATTAATTTACCTCAAATCTCTCTCAAAAGGAAATACCCAAGATATTTAAAATCTGTCACTCCACTTGATTGGAGAGAGAGAGAGAGAGAGATGGGATGAGAAAGGAATGGGGTTTAAGTCCGTTTGCCACAAACTAGTTCATTTTGGGACTAACATGGTTTCAATTTTATTTCAATTATTCGCTTGCGCGTAGGGGTCTTTAGAAGTGGGAGGAAACAGGAGTGCCCAGAGGAAACCCACGAGATTGAGAATTCGAAGGCGCCCCCTATCTCCATGCCAATAACGCTCACATCAGGGATTGAAACCACAGCCGCGGCACTCTAGACCACTAGGCTATCCCACCCCCCACTTGATTGGAGGAGAGTCCATTTTTCAGTATGTATTTATCAATACTTACTGTCCCATACTGTGGCCTAAGTAAATTGTTGAAAGATTTTCTGCAAACTTTGTTTTCTGCTATTTAATTGCACCCTTCCATTTTAAAAACTTTTTTAAAGAAAGGAACAAGACAATTGAGAAGAATATTCATATTCCTTTACGCCTTCAAAGAGCATTAGTCTCAAGTGTGACAATTTCCGCTGTCAAATCATGCACAATGAAATTGGTAATTTTCACTTTTAATATTTTTTTGTCAATTCTTACAGGTACTTGAAATGAAAGTCACACTTTGTGCCACTGCTAAAAAATAGGACCAAGGTTTCAACACACAATACAATGTATTATCTCAATTTATTATCTCCCTTTACGTCAGAGGGAGATAATAAATCGCTGAACATCTCGTAAATTCCCAACCAGACATAAGCACACATTTCATAATCTGATGTTTGAATAGCATGGGCATAATAAATAAGCATGAGTAAAAGACATTTCATTACCTCGATTAATTACTCTTTCTTTGATTAAAATCACTCCACAGTAATCTGGTATGTTTGTTTTAGGGGTGGATTGATATTCACTTCCACAAAGGGTAATAATGCAGGCAAATTTTTTCTTGGGGAACTTGCCATTTGTGTTTTGGAGGCTAGTCCAGCAAAGAGTTGGAATGGGATGATGAGAAAGAAAATTGATCACCTCTATGCCCTTGGTTAAACATACTCCTTGTAGTGTTCCGTTTGATTAGAGGTAATCCCACTACTCACTGCTCTAATGAGTGGATATTGTTGTTTTAAATTTTGATTGGTCAGTAGTCTGACTAACAACCAATGACTAGCTGCTCTACAAAAACTTTACATTTAAAACGAGTGCCAATATTGGACCAAATATGTTTACATAACATTACGTCATGGCTCACGAATTTATTATGCCCAATTAACCTGTGCATAGCAGAATACTGCAGAAAAACTAATTGTGTGACAAACGAGGCTATCAAGTCGAATGAAATGTAAACAATACTGTTTGGAAACGAACATACTTTCACCGTTTTTAATACTAAATTCACTGTCCAAAGTTTTAGCAGAGACCCAGATTAAAACGAAGGACTGTCATGTTGATTGAACATCCAGCAATGGACAGAGAGGAATTTCTCGGGCCATTGCTTCAGGAATATATTGACCATTCTTACTCAGATCAAAAGGCATTACCCTGGCAAACAAGTAATAAAGATAGGTTGCCAGGCAACGAAACATACGCCCACAACAGCTAAGTCGTCCGGGCAGTCAACAAGGGTTGTCGCATATTGTTTCTTTTATCAGTAAGGAGAACATTTACAACACATGATAATCTTATTACGAGTAATAGCCCATTAAATAATTATCAGAAATGATTAGAATAGTTTTAATGGTTTGTCTCAAGGCCTTTGTCCACAAGATATTTCAAAGTGATCAAGTGCCAGATATCACTGAAAATCAAATAGGATTCTTCGTCTCATGACCCTAAACACTGTCTACAAATTTAAAGTAAATCGGATATTAACTTTAGCCTTTAGAGCATTCACAGGGTTTTTCAAAGTGACCAAGGGTCATAACTCTGCCAGTAATTATCGGATATCGCTGAAAATAAATAGGCTATTTTGTATCATGACCGTAAATAGTGTGTATAAATTCCAAGTCAATCGGATATTAACTTTAGATTTTTCAATGTGATCAAGGGTCATAACTCTGGCAGTAATTATCGGATATTGCTGAAAATCAATAGGCTTCTTTGTATCATGACTTTAAACACCGTGTATAAATTTAAATTCAATCGGATATTAACTTTAGCCTCTAGAGCATTCACAAGATTTTTCAAAGTGATCAAGGGTCATAACTCGGGCAGGAATTATCGGATATTGCTGAAAATCAACAGACTTCTTCGTATCATGACCTTACACACTGTGTATAAATCTAAAGTCAATCGGATATTAACTTTAGCCTCTAGAGCGTTCACAAGATTTTTCAAAGTGATCAAGGGTCATAACTCTGGTAGTAATTATCGGATATTGCTGAAAATCAATAGGCTTCTTCGTCTCACGACCTTAAACACCGTGTATAAATTTAAAGTCAATCAGATATTAACTTTAGCCTCTAAAGCGTTCACAAGATTTTTCAAAGTGATCAAGGGTCATAACTCTGGTAGTAATTATCGGATATCGCTGAAAATCAATAGGCTTCTTCGTCTCACGACCTTAAACACCATGTATAAATTTCATTTCAATCGGATATTAACTCTAGAGCGTTCACAAGAAATTGTGGACGATGGACGGACGGACCGACAGACGGACGGACGGGGGCGACTGCAATATACGACCACATTTCCATGTGGGCGTATAAAAATGAGGACGAAGTCTGTGAAGAAGGCAAGCAGGTGCTGACTGATTCATGCTACAACTCTTGCTCCATGTTACCACCCTTCTGTAACAAAAACTATTTCACAGTACAGAATCATAGGCGGAAAAAAGTAGTGCTCACAAAATGTCTTATCAATACACTTGAGTTTGTATTTAGGACTTGATGAAATCTTCCAATTTAAAACTGTTTCATATAGACAAATGGCAGAATGGACTATTGTTTAACATCTTATCAACTAATTGATCTTTTTCGTTTCAAAAGTTTGCAGTGCGAGGGCATACATACTGTCACCCCCACACCTGACAAACGAGAATGGGACCCTTCTGCTCGACCACCATGACTTCATAAATAACAATGGATCTAGACAATCAAGTAAAGTACCATGACTCTGTATATAATAAAATAAAAATTAAAAAATATATATATTTATTACTTTTTAAATACAAAAACAAATAAGCACTTGAAAATAGTTTTAAAAGCGAGGATTTCTGTATTCATAAATTATTCTAAATTTAAATGAGACAAAATAAGCATTGAGGCTTGAACAAATTTTATAATGAGAAAAAATCAAAGGTTGAGTATGTCTTAAAAAGTCCTTAATTGTTATTTAAAATCTTTTGATGGACTTTTTTTTAAGAGAGAGAAATGGGGTTTAACATCCACAGCACACAAACTAAGTCATTTTTGGAAATAACGTGGTTCAATTTTATTGCAATAATTTTCTTGCATCTATAGGGGTTTAGCTGTGGGAGGAAACACGAGGTTGGACAGGCGACCAAACTCCTTGTCCTGTACAAGCAGAGGAATCGAAACCACACCACTTGACTCGATGACTGACCTTTTGATCTAGCATACATGCATTAAACCATTCGACCACCAAACTCCTCCAGACTTTTTAAAACTGACTGAATCCAGTCTAGTAGAAAATTTTAAGCATTCAACAGTCAGAATTGATTTTTGTTGACATTTAAATAAAACTGGGATGTAAAAAGCATGACTGCATGGTCTCACAGACTAGCTATGGGTTAATTACCTAAAAAAAATTATCGGTAATCTTAAAGCAGGTCTATTCTTTGGAACCTGTGTCGAAAACCATATGAATGGTGTAATTTCTGATTGGTTATGTTTGGCGAAATACATGAACATTCCATATTGAACAACAGTCGTTTGTGCCTGTTTAATCTCAAACTGATCATCAGTGAATATTCGCCAGGAAGCTACAGTCACTGATAAGGATGACATCGACGCGACTTAATGAGTCCCTCATATTAACTTTTTTCTTCCGACAAATTAAATTCTAAAACATTGTTTGTATGTTTATTAGAAAAAAAAAGTAAAGGTGTTTGAAGTATTTGTAGTTAAAAAGTATTACCTATTTAGTGTAATTGGGTATCAAAACGAGTAAAAGGCAACATTGTACCCGAAGTAGTTACGTCTAATGTAAACAACGCACTTGCCATTGAGCCAACGATTGACGCTGCGTGATGTCATTCCACATGTTGAAGACAGTCATCTGTGACAGAGATAATTTGTAATTCTCTCTGTGAAACAGATTGGCTTAGTTCATTCTACATCTTTTTTGTTATTTGTCTTGTGGAATATGTTTTCTTTGTTCATTATATATAGCACCCATAATCATTGTGTACTAATTCTAAAATATTCATTTTGTCGCAATTATTGGATATTTAGGATAATAACATTGAAATGGACCAATATTGAATCCTAATTAGTGTTTTAATTTCGGAATAAGACATATGTATAGCATAATCTTTGATATTATATAAAGGGATGCTTCTGTGAAACATGAGTAAACAGACACTACAGAAACTGTAATATGTAGTACACCTATTTTATTCACTTTGCGTAAAGAGTGTTTAAAGTGTGGTTCTAAATCTTGGGGTTCAAGTCATCAAGTCTATTGGACAGAAAGCAGAATGACTAAATTATTATACTGACCATAGATATCTCACTGAGATATTATCTAATTTTGCATTTTAGCTCTTAAATTATAATAACTGAATTATGATGAACTAATACTAATAATTCATCTGGCACTGCAAATATGTGGAAGGAAGTAAAATGTATATATGAAATTAAATACAAGTTAAAATAAAAAAGCACATTTTTAACATATAAAATACTTAGCAGTAAATCTGCTGGACATTGAGCATTTCAAGAACACATATCCCCATGGTCCAACACCACCCCTAACATAATATGCTATGAGGCATCAATATGTCGTGAAATAAAAAAAAATTGTGAAATGTTGGGTGTAAAAAGATGGAATGGAACTGCCTGAAAGTCATTCTTAAGGTCATCTTGAAGACTGTGAATTTGCTGACATCAACCTATTTTTTTCATAAGTTTTATTGTATCCTGCAACAAAAGAACACAGACTTTCAGGATTTAAATCATGAGATTTGAAATAGGCTTATTATTTTTTTTAGAAATTTCAGAATGGAAAGATAATTTTATACGAACAACTCACCGTAGGGAAAATAAAGTAATTCCATTTCTATAACGGTATTCATCTTTAATATTTTTACAGCCTGTGAAGATAAAAGCTAATGTATAAAAAAAAACATGTAATGGGAAGTTCCGATGACCATAACTTAGTTTGGGATTGATCCATTTTAATACATTTTCGAATGATATCCTTAATGACAAGACCATATGGACTATATTCTTAACTTCTAAATTGTGAATTGAGGAGGGAATTATATATTCTAAAGGCTATTTGCATGTGAATTGAGTTAGAGAATCTATGGATCAAAGGGGTCTGAGTCTTTTTAACAGTTGAGTTAATGTTTTGAAATGGTATTTTAGAGCCAAAACAAAAGTTTAGAAGCGATCCCAGGATACTCAAAAATTCAGATGACTTACCTCTGAGTGTTCTATATCTTTAAAATCAAGGTTGTTAACACTCAAAATCTGTAATAAGACCATGATTAATTCATATGGTTATAAAAAGTATTCTTTTAGGTAATTTGAACATGTTTTTAACATGTCGAACTCACAGGCACTTGAAGGGATTAAAATAAAACCTTACTACTCTATATATTACATGAATAACTGTAATATACAGTCAAAGAGTAGTAAGAAGCTTTAATTCAATATCTTCAAGAGCCTGTGGTTGACCAAACAGTGAATTGCCGCAGGAATGATGAAAGTCGGCAAATATGCTGTAACAACAACTCAAGAATGATCACGCTCAAAGTATTACTAATTATAAAACAAAACAAAACTAAGTAAATTGATTAAATGTTGAGCTTTTAATCTGTTTGATGTAGCCCCTTTGTTAATTGTGATTGGAGCAATATACACAAGGATAATTGATTGGCAGTGGTTTCCATTCGTGGGCTACTGAACACTGTTTATTTTATTATACCCGATAGTTTACATCACGCCACACACCGAGTTTCGTCGTCTCCCGGATTTTATGATTTAGCACAAAATATGCTATTTTTCCGGCGTGCGAAATGATCTACGGGTCTGATCCAGATTCGGTCATTTTCCAAAGCCGTAGGTCCCGACTGGCATATACGGCCGAAATGGAACCCATGCTTCAGGCTTCTTTTATAACTGGGGTTTTCTGGTGTACACATTGGTGTGCAAAAAACCCTTTGTAGTCGGAAATCAAAGAAAAGAAGAAATGAAACTCCAGTTCTAAGGCAAATAGATAGCTTCTTTTCTAATTTTTACAGAGGTGACTGCTTTTGTTTACAGGTAGTTGTCAGTGAATACTAGTGTTTACAGATAGTTGTGGGTGAATACTGGTGTTTACAGGTAGTTGTAGATGAGGGTTGATGTCTACAGGTAGTTGTAGATGAGTCCTGATGTTTACAGTTAGTAACAAAACCATGCCATAGGTCAATAAAAAAATCAATTGTTTACCTGATCAGCCTCTTTAACACCTAAGTTATTAGCTTCACTGTTGGGCATCACCTGGTCATAAGAACAACTGTTTTATTAAATAAATTTATTGCCAATAATAATTAAACAATAATTACATGTTAAATGGAAAAGGATAGGTACCCCCACAGCAGCTAAATCATCCAGGCAGTCAACAAGATTTGTTGAATATTTTTACTTTTTTCAGAAATGAAACATTTATAAAACACTTAATCAGAAAATCATTAGAATTTGTTTGGCTTTCATAAAGTTTTGCCCTCTAGAGCATCCATAAGATTTTTTAAAGTGATCAAGGTCCATAACTTTGGCAGTAATTATCATATTGCTGAAAATCAATAGGCTTCTTTGTCTCATGACCTTAAACACTGTGTATTAATTAAAAGCAAATCGGATATTAACTTTGTCCTCTAGAGCGCCCACAAGATTTTTTTGAAGTAATCAAGGGCCATAACTCTGGCAGTAATTATCAGAAATTGCTGAAAATCAATAGGCTTCTTTGTCTCATGACCTTAAACACTGTGTAAAAATTTAAAGTCAATTGGATATTAACTTTGGCCTCTAGAGCTTCCACAAGATTTTTTGAAGTGATAAAGGATCATAATATATGTGTGTATTGAAACTTATGTAATTGTACTGATTTTGTACAAATAAATTATTATTATCATAATAACTCTTGCAGAAATTGTCAGAAATCACTGAAAATCAATAGGCTTCTTCACCACATTTCAATGTTGGCATATAACAATCACTCAGGATCAAGAGTCTTGTTGTCTGTCATACAGATGACAGAAAATATAGTCATGATTATTGTTGTTAATTTAAATTCAAACAGTAGAAACACATTCAAATGTCAGACTGGAATTGTCACTGGTTTGCACATGGTGGCAGGTTATGCTTAAAAGATACAACCTCTCATTTAAGGAGTAGTTTTGTATCCGTAAGAAAAATTAGGGACAATATACTATAATATAACCTTTCTATCGCAGTACAGAAATAAACTGGGATAATGGAGACAGGCATATGCCATGCAGAGTGAAATTTTGCCCGGACAGAATCCAAAACCAAATATAGAGAGATACAGAGAGAAACTAGGTCATTTTGAGACTAACACAAGGTTTAATTTTATTTAAAAAATTGGCTTGAGCATAGGGGTATTTAGCAATGGGAGGAAACTTGAGAAAACCCATGCTTTAGGTTGGACAGACGACCCTCCCTACTCCTTGTCACGTACAACCACTGAATTGAAACCACACCAGTTGATTCAATCACAGACCTTACGATATAGCGCAAGTGGTAACCATTCGGCCCCCACCCCCTCCATCAAATATATTACACAAACATGTTCCTGTAGTACTTTTCGGACCACATTACAATATACTACAGTCTGAGTTAACAGTCTAAGTTTCTTAAATCATAATGTAATGCATTCATTTTTTAAAAAATCACTAGTACATTTTACCTTAGAAACATAAATACCACAGAAATGTTCTTTTCCTCCACGAATATTGAAACCAAGCTAAAAAAAAATAGAATTAAGATCAAGCTGATTACATCATCTTTGTCATCATTACTTTACAGTCTTGAAATATGATGCGCTGGAAATATTGGTTAAAAAAATATGTATTTTGGAAAATAAACTCTATGCAATATGTATGGCAACATGAAATATGACACAATAACAATCTCCCTGCTTGGATTCAATCAGATTAACAAGAGACTTATCAAAATATTTAGCAAAGATTATAAGATGTGTAGCTAGCTTGTTTACACCAGAGATTATAAATACTATTGTTTAAATTTGATCAACATTTTAATAGTATTTTCATTACAGACTAAATTAATTAGAGTAAAATAATTCATTAGCTCTCACTCCCTTTAAAATTTTAATAAAATGTGGCTGAAGAGGAACAGGCAGCACAGACCATTCCCTTAAAAATTATGGAGATTTTGTGCCCGTGTGCAAATGATTTGATTAAAAACTCACAGCTTCTGATGTTTGATTTCTCACCATGGTAACACGTCTTGGTAGGAAGTCTTTTACGTTACCAATATAGTCTGGATGATCAAGACGCTGAAATCAGAAAATTGTTGATTTTTTTTATTCATAGAAATACAGGAAATGTTGCACAATCAAACTAAAATGAAATGTCAATTATGTTTATGGTTTTTTTTAAGGTTATTATACATTGATATAAGACATATTTACTTTCTGTCAAGTAAAGTTGGGGTATTAATGGTAATGGTAATGGAAAGGAATGTCAGCTCTTTACCTAAATCTTACATAATGCATCCTTAATCAAACAAATTAACTTTTATTTATTTATTTAATCACCCTATTTCAGAAATGCAAGCTTGAATATGGTGCAATTTTTGAAAAGATGTAGATCGTAAGTAATCAAAGATTGGTGCTAATCAGCATTGAATTATCTGCATTTTATAATTTTACTGAATTGTAAAGCGCATCTGAGCACTTTGTGAAAGGTACTCTATAGATATACACCAAAGTAATAAATAATAAACCATGACAACTTAACCAAACAAAAAGACTACTCGGACCAATAAAAAAGTGTTGTTTTAATAAATTGATAATTGTGTTTGCTTTAATATACATCTGTTTTCATTGAAAGCGTAAGGTGTTGGGAACCGACCAGTGTTATTTCCTCATCATGAAGCACATGTAAGAAAATTATTGACATACAATGATGTAGAAGGATGGCATAACCACATTAACCAGATAGCAAAGATGAGTATTTACTAAGGAGCCTAGCCAGTTACCAGTACAAAAAAAAATGGCAGTGGCTATTGTTACCACGAGTAGTACGAATAGTCCTCACTCCTCAGGCTATTGTTACGACGATGCTGTCAGAGCCTTCCATCGGCAGAGTTTAGAAGGGATTCCAAAATGACTGCCAATCTACCCAACACCAGCTTTGAAAAAGGAGCAGTATTTTCAACCTTTTCAGAACAGTTTCTGATGGCAGCAAATTAAGAGATGGAAGGCAAGTGCCAATGTAAATTTGTACACATGGAATTCTTGATCTATACCTAACCCTAACCCAACGCTTACCCTAACCCAATCCTAGCCGATGGAGGACCCTGAAAGCATCGTCGTAACAATAGCTTTACATAACCATAGCCACTATGAATAAAAATTGGTGTCAGGAGAATTAGACTAGGAATCAAAAAGATACCAGAAAAAGCACACATGATCAATCACAGATGAACTCTTTAACCTCAGGAAACTCCTCCTATAATGAAACGCACTACCGTAACACATCTAAAAAATACCAAATAATAATCACCCTGTAGAAAATAATTCTGTATAAAATGCACCGAGTCCAGTTAAATATTTGCATTCAACAGTTGTTCTCTGAACCAAATACTGAATTAGAAATTGATAAAATGGACTAAAATGTATCGTTCTTTATTCCTGATTACGACATTGGAGAATGAGAGAGCGAAATGAGGTTCAACATCCATTCACAACAAACTAGGTCATTTCGGGACTAACACATGGATTCATTTTATTTCCACATTGGAGGACTGACTAGATTGAAATTTCACAGAATATATAAAGCTGAGCCAAGATGATTTATGTGGTTGGAATAAAGGGTTTTAAAAAAATTCACAAATTAAAATTGTTCATCGTTTTATTCTACCTGTTATTCAGATTCCATCAAGAGGAAATTGTATAAAAATGGCTGAAGTTTTACTCTGTGTATCAACAGCACTCATAAACAATTTGCATATTGCATACTATTTATAGCATTATTAGCTGGAATTATTTTCAAGTCGATAGCCTCAAGGACCAACATAGTACCATGTTTTGTGTAAGAGTATAGCATGTAGCGACATAGCAGACGAAATATCAACCATGCACGTACTGTCCAGTTGGCAGTTGAATGTAAATAGGATAGACTAGATGTAAAAACCTTTTGTGTTAATAATAATAGTCCTGTACGTAATAGATAACATCTGCTTGGTTGTAAAATGTATAATAAACGTTACCAATTTGGGAGGGCCATGAGCTTCCTCAATTGCATACGGCCATAAGAGGTCCAGTAAACTTGCCATATCTTTTCTACATCAAAGTTTTTGTAAATATCGCTTTTTTGGCATCAGTCGGTAAATCTTGCACGTATATAGAAATGGCGATCCATTTTATGTAAAACAAGCTCACTGTACGGTGGTATTTTCACCAAAAAAAATATACAATGGCCTATGTAATTCAGTCTGCAAATAAGACCAGGGTCTGCGCATGACCGAAAATGATGTCAAAAGAGAAACCTGTAAAAGCTACTATTGTCAATTGTGATTAATATGAATGATTTAATAATAAATGAATACTAATATATTTATTTTCAATATTTCATCAAGCTAAAAATATTCGTCTGAGTGGTTTTACAATATAAATTAATATAGAGCAAAGCTCCACAGCAACGCACAAAGTGCGTTGCTTGCACAAAGCTCTTTTCCTGTAACACAGGAGCGTAAGTAAAAAATGTCACCCATGACAGACTGTTGATTAAAAATAATAAAATTCAGACCGGAACTGGATACACTGGGCAAAACTGGCAATGTGCATGTCGGATCAGCGCGTGTCAACTTGTTAAATCTCGCCCAAGTGAGATTACGTGTTTGATTCATAGAAATATTTATATGACGTGTCTAATCAATGACGTCACACATTTTTGACGTCACTGAAAATTGTTCTCACACTTTTTTTTTTTTTTTTTTTTTTTGTCAACAAAATAAATTATCTTAATTTTGACCTAAATTAAAATCAATTCGGAAAAACAAGATTATTTATCATATACTTGTATCACTTGGGAAACTTAATTATGATATTATGAATATGATGAAGGTTTCATACATTTGACAACAATAACAACTTCGCTCTACCCAGGCAAGGCCTGTAACAGTGTAACGGGCCCTGTAACATATCACTATCAGTTCCAAGTTGGAACTTCCAACTGGTCTTTTGGGTTGGCCCGAGTAGTCTTTTTATTTGGTCCGAGCGGCCTCTTTTTGTGGTTCTTCTGTAGTAGTCACCTAGTGCAGTGCCAGTGGTCTCTTTTTGTGAGTATCTGGTTGAAAAGAGAGTAACTCTAGGCTAACAACGGGATATATGACATTTAAGACTATAAATGGATGCTTTACCTGGCCCGGTGGAACATAAGGTGGAGGGGGTTCATATGGAGGTAAAATCATATCTTTCGTTATGTTTTCAATGAAACTCATCGTGATTTTAATAAATGTATGGTGCTAAAACGAGTTTGTTTACAAAATATGCCGCCATTAATCAACGGGGGAGTAACTCTAATACGTTTTACCCATAATTCCTTCATCGTCACCTTCCAACTTCCTCTTTTACATTTGGTAGCCGAAAATGGCTGTGGGCAAGGATAAGCGTGTCCAAAAAGGAAGCAGAAAGGGAGGCAAAAAGAAGGCGTACGTTTAATAAAAATTCAAATATGACTTCCTAAATCATTTATCTTTTCATTCCATATATTTTGTATGCAAGATGTTTCGAGGATTTGTTGATAAATAATGGATTGAGATGAAGAGTGGTCCAGCCAATAAGCATGGCTTAGATGATGTCTCGCTTATAACAGAATTGTTTACATTTGAAATTAACTAAACCTTGTATTAAAGATTAGATCAATGTTGCCCAATTCCTCGTGCTTACCCGTTTTATGTCCAGAATAGTAGAAATTTGGTATAACTTGCAATTAATGTTGAAATTTGAAAGAAAAATACTGATAGTGATTGAGCGTGTTACCGTGTAGCCTACTGAGTGTCTGATTAAAACTCACATACTGTCATAATTTTATTGATAAAGATATTGAAAATAGGTTCGAAGACCAGACAGGCAAGTGGTACTTGGAGTGCCTAATCACCTTTAAATCCCTTAAGTAATTACTAATCACAAAGTTGTTACTATAATAGAGCTAGTATAGATATGTAACTACTTTGTTGGTGACTTGGGTCACGGTCACATAGTGGGCAAGACGCTGTCTCGCTAGCCGGAGATCAGGTGTTCGATCCCTGCATTGGCCGGGGAAGTTCATAGGGATTTTCCGATGTAGTTTCTCCTTGTCAGTAATGCATGAAGGACTCGAAGGAGGACTGCTGTCAAGGCAAAATTTCCACAGTAGAGCACCGAAGTATGGTGTATGCCCGTCTTCATTAGCCAGTGCGGAGCAGAAGTAGGACGTTAAACCCTTTTTTATTTCATGTGTTGGTGACTTTTTGA
Organism: Patella caerulea; assembly: GCA_036850965.1. Taxonomy (NCBI): domain Eukaryota; kingdom Metazoa; phylum Mollusca; class Gastropoda; family Patellidae; genus Patella; species Patella caerulea. The sequence continues at coordinate 26,058,012 of JAZGQO010000011.1, forward strand.
TAATAATGGGCTGGGATAATCGCCAAACATCGTATCCATAGTCAGAATGACCGATGTACCACAACAAAACATATCAGTGATTATGCCACTATATTTATGTATTAACAAGCCTTGCTTTAGTTTTACTCCTATCCATGTCAAAACGGGTTAATCGCGGTACATTTAATAAGTTACCAGTAAAACCATTGCAATTGTTTGTAGGCTAAATGGTGAACATGCGATAATATTGGTAATCCGTTCTTATGGTCATGCTCTGGCTAAAGAAATAACTATTTTATTCTCGATTAAATGCCACTAACTGACAAACTTGATTTTTCAGAGCCGACCCTTTCTCCAAGAAGGAATGGTACGATGTCCGTGCTCCATCTATGTTCGCAGTTCGTGACATCGGTGTTACCCCAGTAACCAGAAGCTCTGGAACAAGTAAGTGAAAATGCTAAATTGGCATAGTTTAGTTTAGTCTAAATCAGATGCAATGTTTTATCTTACTGCCAACTGTATTCAAGTTATAAGATTAGAATATCATGTGGACCTATTATACATTGTTTAATGATGATACTCCAGTTCTGCTACTGAAATGCAAATGTTGATATTTATACCAACTTTCTGAACTTTGTGTAATAACCATTTTATGTGGTCGTATGTTGATGTTGTTGTCCGACGAAAAGCCTTTACACATTAGTTATTGTTTGTTTTTTGTTGTTTCAACTTGGTATTATATTTATAACACAAAATTGTAGATGCAGCATGAAAAAGTTTAAAGCCTTTTCTTTTCTTCACCGACCGAACTAATGAAGACAGAATAGGTCATGCTATGTCCTATAAGGGATTTTTTGCCATGTCAGCAGCACTACTATCTGCTCTGATTTGATTCCCAACTGTTAAATACTGTTAGTGTAATAGATTTGGCCTTCTTCTCCTACCATCTGAGCAGCTGGATGCTTTTCCTTCACATGCCCTGTCCTGCACCATGAGGAGGGAATACCAGACTGCAAAAGCCAGAAAATTTCTCGACCAACACCAATAAACACAGTGTTAACCATCCTCATTATGGTACCTTATCTTGAATCGACAGACAACCCATTGTATCTGGGTCTATCAGGGTCCTGCACAAAGTTTAATGATGATACTCCAGTTCTGCTACTGAAATATAAATGTTGATATTTATACCAACTTTCTGAAAACTTTGTATTGGATCAATTCTTATTCAATACTTTATAATCAATAAGAGTAATGGTTCAAGCTCAAGAGACAATTAATGATTTACCAGTAATGGAACAAATTCTGTCAAATTTATTAGGCCTACAATGCACTCTTAAAACTAGATAAAAAAAAGAAGATAAAGATAATTGATCATATTGAAGAGATACCCCTGTAGTATTAGAAATAGACAACTTATATGTGCAGGGGCTACAATTGTCCCAAGCTTTCAATACCCTGTTCCTTTCCCTTAATATTTCTGATCGTGTGGAAGGGAGATCAATCACATCATCACTATAGCTACAGGTAACTTTCGTTTTGAATTTAAATTTCAGAATTGGCCGCAGACAGTTTAAAAGGTCGTATGTTTAAAGTATCCTTAGCTGACCTTCAGAATGATGAAGTTACGTTCCGTAAATTCAAACTTTTGGCTGAAGATGTCCAGGGAAAAAATCTACTGACAACCTTCCAGGGAATGGAACTAACCAGAGATAAACTCTGCTCTGTTGTCAAGAAATGGCAGGTAAGTTGAAATTGAATAGACAGGAAGACATGCAGGATTCTTTTCAACAAATCTTTAGCATGCATTCAAAATAGTGCAATGTTATCACTATAGTACATGCTTTGCATGGTATACTCTGCCTTTTTCGTATACCAGAATATAGTATTCAAATAGATGATTTGGTATTTTGAATAGATTTTTTGGCAGTTGATTCATTATTTGATATCTTCAACTAATTTAATATGATCAGTTTTATTTTTGTCTCCTGTAGAAATTTATAATTTTCATTATAAAATTATATGGAAAATCTATTGATCAATAAAAGAGAACCAATGATTTGAATGGTATTTTAATAATGACTTAATTGATGGTCAGTTCAATCGGACTACAAATTTATTTTGGAAGGGTTCATATTCTGAGAGAAATTGGACCATCCATTGCTGAGAGATTGATGTTTGAAATTCATTTCGGTTAAGTACCTTAGTCTTCGTAAGATTAGTTATGAATTTGTTGATAATTGGATGAATGTGAGGGAATGATAAAAAGAAGTAAAAAATTTTCTATCTTGTTTAAAGTGACATGGTCTCTATAATTATTTTTTATTGCAGACTATGATTGATTCCCGAGTTGACGTCAAAACAACAGATGGCTACCATCTCCGTGTTTTCTGTATTGGTTTCACTAAAAAACGACCCAACCAAGTCAAGAAAACCTGCTATGCCCAGAGACAACACGTAAGTTTTATCCCATTTTAACTATGATATTTTTGTCTTGGTGACAAAATATTATATCAAGACAGCAAACCATTCCATTTTTATACGCCCACATAGAAATGTGGACGTATATTGCCGTCGCCCCCGTCCGTCCGTCTGTCGGTCCGTCCGTCCGTCCGTCCGTCCGTCCGTCCGTCCGTCCATCGTCCACAATTTTTTGTGAACGCACTAGAGGCCAGGGTTAATATCCGATTGACTTTAAATTTATACACAGTGTTTAAGGTCATGAGACGAAGAAGCCTATTGATTTTCAGCAATATCCGATAATTACTGCCAGAGTTATGACCCTTGATCACTTTGAAAAATCTTGTGAACGCTCTAGAGGCTTAAGTTAATATCCGATTGACCTTAAATTTACACACAGTGTTTAAGGTCATGAGACGAAGAAGCCTATTGATTTTCAGCGATGTCCGATAATTACTGACAGAGTTATGACCCTTGATCACTTTGAAAAATCTTGTGAACGCTCTAGAGGCTAAAGTTAATATTGGATTGACTTTAAATTTATACACAGTGTTCAAGGTCATGATACGAAGAAGCCTATTGATTTTCAGCAATATCCGATAATTACTGCCAGAGTTATGACCCTTGATCACTTTGAAAAATCTTATGAATGATCAAGAGGCTAAAGTTAATATCTGATTGACTTTAAATTTATACACAGTGTTTAAGGTCATAAGACGAAGAAGCCTGTTGATTTTCACGGATTTCCGATAATTAGTGCCAGAGTTATGGCCCTTGATCACTTCAAAAAATCTTGTGGATGCTCTAGAGGACAAAGATGATGTCCGATTGACTTCAAATTTATACACGGTGTTTAAGATCATGAGACGAAGAAGCCTATTGATTTTCAACAATTTCTGATAATTAGTGCCAGAGTTGTGTCCCTTGATCACTTCAAAAAATCTTGTGGATACTCTAGAGGCCAAAGTTAATATCTGATTGACTTTAAATTTATACACGGTGTTTAAGGTCATGAGACGAAGAAGTCTTTTGATTTTCAACGATCTCTGATAATTATTGCCAGAGTTATGGCCCTTGATCATATCAAAAAATCCTGTGGACGCTCTAGAGGCCAAAGTTAATATCAGATTGACTTTAAATTTACACACACTGTTTAAGGTCATGAGACGAAGAAACCTACTGATTTTCAGCGATTTCAAATTATTACTTCCAGAGTTATCTCCCTTGATCACTTCAAAAAAACCTTGTGACACTATAGATGCCAAACTTATCATCCGATTGACTTCAGATTGATACACAGAGTTTAAGGTGTTGAAATGAACAAGTATTTTGATTTTCAATGAATTTTGATAACTGAACAGCTAAATCCATGATATTAAATATTTCCTATACTAATTGTTAGCGTATGGCAAAACTTTATAAAAAGCTAACAAATTCTAATGATTTTCAGATAATTACATAATGAGTTGTTACTCTTAATCAGATTTTAGTGTATTACAAATGTTTCATCCCCCCAAAAAGTAAAAATATGCGACAACCCTTGTTGACTGCCCGGACGATTTAGCTGCTGTGGGCGTATGTTTCGTTGCCTGGCAACCTATCTTTCTCAAAGGATGTATGTCGGTGCTCTTTGAATGACAATCCTTCAAATGTTACAAAATAACAAAATGTGGCATGTACACATAGGCTAATCCTTGACAGTTTGAGTGGGCAGAAACTTGAAAACTGCTTATCTGAACACATTATCATTTTAAGATAAATTTCGAGACAGTTTTTATACGCCCACATGGAAATGTGGTTGTATATTGCCGTCGCCCCCGTCCGTCCGTCCATCGTCCACAATTTCTTGTGAACGCTCTAGAGTCTAAAGTTAATATCTGATTGACTTGAAATTTATACATGGTGTTTAAGGTCGTGAGACGAAGAAGCCTATTGATTTTCAGCGATATCCGATAATTACTACCAGAGTTATGACCCTTGATCACATTGAAAAATCTTGTGAACGCTTTAGAGGCTAAAGTTAATATCCGATTGACTTTAAATTTATACATGGTGTTTAAGGTAGACGAAGAAGCCTATTGATTTTCAGCGATATCCGATAATTACTACCAGAGTTATGACCCTTGATCACTTTGAAAAATCTTGTGAACGCTCTAAAGGCTATAGTTCATATCCGATTGACTTTAAATTTATACACAGTGTTTAAGGCAGGGCTGGGGTAATGGTAATGGGTAATGGTAATGGAATGTAATCATTACATTTTTTAAGTAATGGCCATGTAATGAGTAATGGAAGATTTCAAAAGTAATGAGTAATGGAAATGTAATTAATTACATTCCAAAAATCATGTAATGGTCAATTACATTTCAATTACTTTTCAATTACATTGTATGGCAGATATAAATATTTCCATATGATAAACATCAAATTTTATAGCCCCAAAGAAGAAAATTAAGTGTATCTGACACAAAATCCAATTTGTTATAATTCTTTTTTTTTTTTTTTAAAAATTAGATCAGATTTAATAAATTTTAATAAGAAGGCATTTTGTTTTATTACTTTTTATGCAGGACCCTTCTTTAGACATGTAACCTAAAAAGTGAATCTTTGAAAAGAAGTATATTTTAATCAAAGATTAGTGTTAATTTACAGTCAATCACTCAGTCAATCAATCAGTTAGATTAAAAGACAATAGTCTTACTACCCTTTAATCTTAATCTCAAGGTAACAAGTGACAACCCAAACAATGGCTTTCAAGCATCTCATTATTTTATGGTTATCAGTTATACAATGTATTATAGACAGACTATTTGGATTGATTATGAATCTCATAAAATTACGTAGAAATTGACCCAAATGGGTTGCAATACATATCATAATGTAATATCAATTCATATAAACTGGTTTACATCAAATCCTTTCTGTTTTAATTGTAATTTCTAATCAGTTATGTTCGACGAAGTTTGTCAGTTTTTGTCACCACTGTCCGTCACATGAAAATTTGCCTTGATGTTATAATTTATAGAAATAACAATTCATAAACAAATATCTATTAAAGTGATGCAAGGTTATTTTGAGTTTGGTTTTGTAGGCTGTTCATGGCAGAAAATTGTGTTCTTTTTTTGATTTCTATGTGAAAAATGATTTTTATTTATATTGTCATAAAGTAATGGGTAATGGTAATTAATTACTTTCAATGTAATGGGTAATGGTAATTAATTACTTTGCTAAAAATGAGAAAGTAATTGTAATGATTACATTTAAAAAGTAATGGTAATGGTAATGTAATTAATTACATTGGCAATGTAATGGCCCCAGCCCTGGTTTAAGGTCATGAGACAAAGAAGCCTATTGATTTTCGGTGATATCTGATAATTACTGCCAGAGTTATGACCCTTGATCACTTTGAAAAATCTTGTGAACGTTTTAGAGGCTAAAGTTAATATCCGATTGACTTTAAATTTATACACAGTGTGTAAGGTCATGATACGAAGAAGCCTGTTGATTTTCAGCAATATCCGATAATTCCTGCCCGAGCTATGACCCTTAATCTGTTTGAAAAATCTTGTGAAGGCTCTAGAGGCTAAAGTTAATATCCGATTGAATTTAAATTTATACACGGTGTTTAAAGTCATGATACAAAGAAGCCTATTGATTTTCAGCAATATCCGATAATTACAAATCCTATTGATTTTCAGCGATATCCGATAATTACTACCAGAGTTATGACCCTTGATCACTTTGAAAAATCTTGTGAACGCTTTAGAGGCTAAAGTTAATATCCGATTGACTTTAAATTTATACACAGTGTTTAAGGGCATGAGACGAAGAAGCCTATCAATTTTCGGTGATATCTGATAATTACTACCAGAGTTATGACCCTTTATCACTTTGAAAAATCTTGTGAACGCTCTAGAGGCTAAAGTTAATATCTGATTGAATTTATACACAGTGTTTAAGGTCATGATAGGAAGAAGCCTGTTGATTTTCAGCAATATCCGATAATTCCTGCCCGAGTTATGACCCTTGATCACTTTGAAAAATCTTGTGAACGCTCTGTAGGCTAAAGTTAATATCCGATTGAATTTAAATTTATACACGGTGTTTAAAGTCACGATACAAAGAAGCCTATTGATTTTCAGCAATATCCGATAATTACTGCCAGAGTTATGACCCTTGATCACTTTGAAAAATCTAAAGTTAATATCCGATTGACTTTAAATTTATACACACTATTTACGGTCATGATACAAAATAGCCTATTTATTTTCAGCGATATCAGATAATTACTGCCAGAGTTATGACCCTTGATCACTTTGAAAAAACCTGTGAATGCTCTAAAGGCTAAAGTTAATATCCGATTGACTTTAAATTTGTACACAGTGTTTAGGGTCATGAGACGAAGAATCCTATTTGATTTTCAGTGATATCTGATAATTTCTGGCACTTGATCACTTTGAAATATCTTGTGGATAAAGGCCTTGAGACAAATCATCAAAACTATTCTAATCATTTCTGATAATTATTTTATGGGCTATTACTCGTAATAAGATTATCATGTTTTGTAAATGTTCTCCTTACTGATAAAAGAAACAATATGCGACAACCCTTGTTGACTGCCCGGACGACTTAGCTGCTGTGGGCGTATGTTTCGTTGCCTGGCAACCTATCTTTTCTTTTGGAGATCTGATAATCGATTCCCGTTTCTTTAGTGGTCCATACAGCGATCGGCCTATGTGCTGTACTTGGTAACGAAAGGTGAATTACACCTACACGTTATTCTTATGAAACACTCTGATAACAAAATATCCCTGAAACTGCCTTTACATCCCCATTACATCCATTTCTATTACAAACAGTTGAATTATTGTCGTTTATATTTTAGGTATTTAAAATCCGTAAGAAGATGGAAGATATTATGAGAAAAGAAATCACAGCTATTGACATGAGAGAAGTTATCAATAAATTGTAAGTGATATTACTACAGATAGTTCCCTTGTCATTTAAGACAGATGGAATTCAAAGTGTGTACAGAAATTGTTTGCCAACAAACTTTTTTATGCCTATAAAGATACTGTTGTAGTTTTTGAAAAACAAACTTTTCATGAAATAATATTTAAGCAGAAGTTTTGTCTGAACTTTCATGCAACATTTTTGTATTTTCAGGATTCCTGATTCTATAGGTAAAGATATAGAGAAAGCCTGTCAGGGTATCTTCCCTATTCACGAAGTGTACATCAGAAAGGTTAAAATCCTTAAAAAACCCAAATTAGACTGTAAGTATATGTATACATATGACATGTGTCAATGACTCACAACCTTTTATTTATATCTATGATTATCATTTAAAGAATAATTAATTCCTTGCAAACTTGCAATATTCAAAAAGTTAAATATCTGTCAAAAAATGCTTCAGTTTTGTTCAGTATTTAAAAAGATATGAATTGAAAATCCACTGCAGGTGATGTATAGAATATTATCAACACATTTTAACATGATTTATATGGTGTGGCATAATTGACAGATTAGTATTGTCTGCCCAACAAGCTCCCTAATGTACCACACCATTATTAGTCCAGTTAGCATTCATTGTTGTCTTATTTGTCCTTTTATCAGCCTACTTACTATGCACCAACATGAAAGAAAATATGCAAAATCCAGCCTTTGGTCTTTAAAAATAGATTTAGATGGCAATTACAGTTATTATTTATGCCAATAAAGTGTGAACAACAACAAAAATGTTGAGTAGGGTTGTCTACAATCAAATAATTTGGATAAGAAAAAAATGTATTCTCAAATACAAACACAAGAAAAGACATCTAGTTCTGGTCATTTAGTATCTATTTTCTCTTGTCACAATTAACCAAAGCCTTCCCCCCCCCCCCTCCTTTTCTGTGCAATTTCATCCCCTGAAAATCATTGAAAAAATTTACAAGTCTTTTTTTTTATACGCCCACATTTTCATGTGGACGTATATTGTCGTCGCCCCTGTTCGTCCGTCCGCCCGGACATACGTCCACAATTGTTTGTGAACAGTCTACAGGTCACAATTTTTATCCGATTTCAATGACACTTAAAATATAGGTTTATCACCCTAAGATCTCAGTTCCTTTTGATATTGGCATGTATCGGACGGTAACTTCATGGGTTATGGCCCCTGATTGTACGAAAAATCACGTTTTTATACGCCCACATTTTTATGTGGACGTATATTGTCGTCGCCCCTGTCCGTCCATCCACAATTTGTTTGTGGACCCTCTACAGGTCACAATTCTTATCCGATTTTGACGAAACTTGAAATATAGGTTTATCCCCAAAAGATCTCGGCTGCTTTCGATATTGGCATGTATCGGATGAAAACTTCATGGATTATGGCCCCTGATTGTACGAAAAATCACGTTTTTAGCTTGTGGACCCTATAGAGGTCACAATTTTGAACCGATTTTGATGAAACTTGACATGCATGTTTATAACCCAAAGATCTTGGTTCCTTTCGATATTTGCGCCTATCGGAATGTAATTTCCTGAATTATGGGCCCTGATTGTCCGAAAAATCACCCTTTTTAGCTTGTGGTCCCTCTGGAGGTCACAATTATTATCCGATTTAAAAAAACGTTTGATTATATCACCGTTACACCCTAAGGAAGGTTGAGTTCGAATTTCGGGAAAATTGGACCAAAATTGCCATACAAAATGGCCGCCGTTTGTACGCGAATACTGTTAAAAAATGGTATATCAAGGTTGTGGACCCTGTAGAAGTCACATTTTTTATTCGATTTTGATGAAACTTGAAATTCATGGTTATAACCCAAAGATCTTGGTTCCTTTCGATATTTGCGCATATCGGAACATAACTTCCTGAATTATGGCCCCTGATTATACGCAAAATTGCCTTATTTTAGCTTGTGGTACCTCTGGTGGTAACAATTATTATCCGATTTAATAAAACGGTTGATTATATTACCGTTTAACCGTAAGGTAGGTTGAGTTCGAATTTCGGGAAAATCGGACCAAAATTGCCATACAAAATGGCCGCCGTTTGTACGCGAATACTGTTAAAAAATTGTATATCATGGTTGTGGACCCTGTAGAGGTCACAATTTTAATTCGATTTTGATGAAACTTGAAATGCATGGTTATAACCCAAAGATCTTGGTTCCTTTCGATATTTGCGCATATCAGATCGTAACTTCCTGAATTATGGCCCCTGATTGTCCGAAAAATAGCCTATGGTCCCTCTGGAGGTCACAATTATTATCCGATTTGAAAAAACGTTTGACTCTATCACCGTTACACCCTACGGAAGGTTGAGCATGAATTTCGAGAAAATTGGACCATAATTGCCAGAAAAAATGGCCGCTGTTTGTACGCGAACAGTGTAAAAATATGGTATATCAAAGTTGTGGACCCTGTAGAGGTGACAATTTTAATTCGATTTTGATGAAACCTGAAATGCTTGTTTATAACCTAGAGATCTTTATTCTTTTCGATATTTGCGCATATCAAATTGTAACTTAATGAATTATGGCCTTTGATTGTAGGAAAAATCACTTTCGGTATTGCTTGTTCTCTGTCTATCTCTCGAACAATTATTATCTGATTTAAAAAAAAAACTCTGATTATATTACTGTTGCATCGTAAGGAAGGTTGAGTTCGAATTTCGTGAAAATCGTACCAAAATTGCAGGACGAAATGGTCACCGTTTGTACGCGAATAGTGTAAAAATATGGTATATCATGGTTGTGGACTCTCTACAGGTCACAATTCTTATCGGATTTTGACGAAAAGTAACATTTCTAGGTTGTGTACCGTCAAACCATAATCATTGTCGGCTTCGAATTTCATGAATATCAGACTGGAACTGACCAACAAAATGGATGCTCCCAATACAGTATGAAATACAGGACTTAATGATGTAGGAAAAATCACTTTCGGTATTGTTTGTTCTCTATCCATCTCTCAAAAATGTGGGCGTATCCTGCCTGGCAGTGCCAGCCTATCTTTTAGCTTGTGAACAGTGTAGAGGTCACAATTTTGACCCGATTTGGATGAAACTTAAAATACATGTTTATAAACCAAAGATCTTGGTTCCTTTCGATATTTGCGCCAATTGGATCGTAACTTCCTGAATTATGGCCCCTGATTGTCCGAAAAATCACCCTTTTTAGCTTGTGGTCCCTCTGGAGGTCAAAATTGTTATCCGATTTAAAAAACAGTTTGATGATATCACCGTTCCATGGTTATGAAGCTTGAGTTCAAATTTCGTCAAAATCGGACCAAAATTGACGGACAAAATGGCCGCCATTTGTACGCGAAGAGTGTGAAAATATGTTTTATCAAGGTTGTGAACAGTGTAGAGGTCACAATTTTGAACCGATTTGGATGAAACTTGAAATGCATGTTTATAACCCAAAGATCTTGGTTCCTTTCGATATTTGCGCCAATCGGATCGTAACTTCCTGAATTATGGCCCCTGATTGTCCGAAAAATTGCCCTTTTTAGCTTGTGGTCCCTCTGGAGGTCAAAATTGTTATCCGATTTAAAAAAAACTTTTGTTTATATCACCGTTACATGGTTATGAAGGTTGAATTCGAATTTCGTGAAAATCGGACCAAAATTGACGGACAAAATGGCCGCCGTTTGTACGCGAATAGTGTGAAAATGTTATATCAAGGTTGTGGACCTTATAGAGGTCACAATTTTGAACCAATTTTGATGAAACTTGACATGTATGTTTATAACCCAAAGATCTTGGTTCCTTTCGATATTTGCGCCCATCGGATCGTAACTTCCTGAATTATGGCCCCTGATTGTCCAAAAAAATCGCCCTTTTTAGCTTGTGATCCCTCTGGAGGTCAAAATTGTTATCCGATTTAAAAAAACGTTTGATCATATCACCATTTCATGGTTATGAAGGTTGAGTGTAAATTTTGTGAAAATCTGACCAAAATTGACGGACAAAATGGCCACCGTTTGTACGCGAATAGTGTGAAAATATGTTATATAAAGGTTGCGAACCTTATAGAGGTCACAATTTTGAACCAATTTTGATGAAACTTGACATGTATGTTTTATACCCAAAGATCTTGGTTCCTTTCAATATTTGCGCCCATTGGATCGTAACTTCCTGAATTATGTCCCCGGATTGTCCGAAAAATCGCTTTTGTTCGCTTTTGGTCCCTCTTGAGGTCAAAATTATTATCCGATTTAAAAAAACGTTTAACTATATCACCGTTACATGGTAATGAAGAGAGAGTTTGAATTACGTGAAAATCGGAATAGAACTGACGGACAAAATGGCCGCCATTTGTACACGAATAGTGTGAAAATATGTTATATCAAGGTTGTGGACCCTATAGAGGTCACAATTTTGAATCGATTTGGATGAAACTTGACATGTATGTTTATAACCCAAAGATCTTGGTTCCTTTTGATATTTGCGCCCATCGGGTCATTACTTCCTGAATTATGTCCCCTGATTGTACGAAAAATCACCCTTTTTAGCTTGTTGTGCCTCTGGAGGTCACAATTATTATCTGATTTAAAAAAAAAGTTTGATTATAAAAACCAAACAAATTCTAATGATTTTCTGATAATTCCTTAATATGCGACAACTCTTGTTGACTGCCCGGACGATTTGGCTGCTGTGTGGGCGTATGTTTCGATGCCTGGCAAGCTATTTTTTTATAAATATTGAATATAAGGAAGGTAGACACAAGTAAGAAGGTGGGTAGTTAATTCATTGATGCAAGTTTCAATGTATTCCATTGATGAGTAAAATTTGACTTGATATGGTCACTAATGATGTTATATTTATCTTTTAGTTGCTAAGTTGTTGGAGATGCATGGAGAAAGTAATGCTCCAAAAGCTGCTGCTCCAGTTGTTGTTGAAGAAAGTGGTGAAAAAATTGATAGACCTGACGGCTATGAACCACCAGTGGCTAAAGAAGTCTAAAATTTAAAAAAAAAATAATAGAAAAATAAAAGAAAAAAAATCATTGACTTATTTTTATTTACCACTCCATTTATAACACCTTATTTGCCAGTTTTTAGTATACTATTTCTACAAACTTTATCGTATGGAGTCAGACCACCTAATAATCACCTCAATTGTTTCCCTTTTGAGGAGTGGGGGTGATCACGTGGGTAAGGCTCTGGATCGTCAGTCTGGAGGTCGGGTGTTCGATCCCTGCATTAGCTGAGAAAGTTCATCTCATTTTTCCAGCATGGTTACTCCTTGTCAGTGATGCAGAATGGAGGGCCTGACAAGGACATCTGTCTAGTTGTTTGGATGGGACAAAAAAAAAATAGGTTCAGTGTACACATTGGCGTGCACGTCAAGATCCCTTGGCAGTTGGAATTCAATATAAGAGTGGGCTGTAATGCTTCTGCCCAGGCAAAATTTCTCATAGCACACTGTATGGCAAATGTTCATCTTCATTAGCCCAGGTTAGGTGCCGAAGAGTAGGATGTTAAACCCCATTTCATTCCCTTTTGCATGACAAAGGGGTGAAATGTCGTATATAGTTGTCTAAGACTCCCACGTTTTGACCTAGCTGGCCGTAATTGACAAAATTTGTGGAATATAACTAGCCTTGTCCCTGTTACAACTTACGCTGTAACGAATTATCGCCGTGTACCAATGGTAACATGTTAATTTTGGATATCAGAAACCGACTTTTCCCGGTAAGATCACATCAATATTGATTTAAATTCACAAATAATTCCTTTTTATACGTCCACATTCATAATGTGAACGTATTATGCCGTCGCCCCTGTCTGTGTTTATGTGTGTGTGTGTCTGTGGTTCGCCTACAGGGCGCAATTCTTCATGGATTTTCTTCAATCTTGGTATACTTATTCCTATTGTTTTTGGGGCATGCCCGACCCCCAGGGGCCGAGCCACGCCCATTTCTAGTATCTGTTTGTTTGTCGTCTACAGGCCACATTTCTTAACTTATAATCTTGAAAGTTTGCATACACATTCTTTGTACCCTAAGGAACATCCCTATCATTTGGGGTGCATGCCCAACCCCCTGGGACAGAGCCACACCCATTTTCTTATCGTGTGTCTTTGTGTCGCCTACATGCCGCAATTCTTATTGGATTTTCTTTAAAACTTTGTATACTTACTCTTTATACTCTAAGGATGATCCCTATCGTTTGGGGTGTATGCCCCACCCCCAGGGGCAGAGCCACGCCCATTTTCTTTTCATGAGTCTTTATGTCGCCTACAGGGCGCAATTCTTACTGGATTTTCTTCAAACTTGGTATACGTATTCCTTATACCCTAAGGAAGATCTCTATTGTTTTTGGTGCATGCCCGACCCCCAGGGACAGAGCCACGCCCATTTCTAGTATGTATTTGTTTGTCGTCTACAGGCCACATTTCTTAACTTATAATTTTGAAACTTAGCATACACATTCTTTGTACCCTAAGGAACATCCCTATCATTTGGGATGCATGCCCAACCCCCTGGGGCAGAGCCACACCCATTTTCTTATCGTGTGTCTTTGTGTCGCCTACAGGGCGCAATTCTTACTGGATTTTCTTCCAACTTGGTATACGTATATACCCTAAGGAAGATCTCTATTGTTTTTGGTGCATGCCCGACCCCCAGGGACAGAGCCACGCCCATTTCTAGTATGTATTTGTTTGTCGTCTACAGGCCACATTTCTTAACTTATAATTTTGAAACTTAGCATACACATTCTTTGTACCCTAAGGAACATCCCTATCATTTGGGATGCATGCCCAACCCCCTGGGGCAGAGCCACACCCATTTTCTTATCGTGTGTCTTTGTGTCGCCTACAGGCCGCAATTCTTATTGTATTTCTTTAAAACTTTGTATACTTACTCTTTATACTCTAAGGATGATCCCTATTGTTTGGGGTGCATGCCCAGCCCCCAGGGGCAGAGCCACGCCCATTTTCTTTTCGTGTGTCTCTGTGTCGTCTAGAAGCCGCAATTCTAACTGGATTTTCTTAAAATCAGCGTGGTACTTGGTTTATGTATTCCTTATAGCCTGAGGGCGTCCACTATTGATTTTGATGAATGTCCCGACCCCCAGGGGCAGAGCCACGCCCACTGTTTGCCTATAGTGTTTGGAAGGCACAATTCTGAATGGATTATCTTGGTATAGTTATTCCTTATACTCTAAGGACGACAACTATTAATGTTGGTGCACGACCCTCAACGCTAAACAAACCAAACGCCTAGCCTTCTTGACAAAGTACCATATCAATCAAAGCAGGAATGTGGACGTATATTGTAGCGTTAGCGTTATGTTTACAAAGCTCTTGCGGAGCGCAGTGTTGCATGGGGCCACATGGCTGAAATTGTCACTGGAGCCATTGAATCAACAATGGAGAGAGTATGGCCCCACCTAGATAACAAAAATCATCTCTCCATCAGTATATATCAATGTTTTTAGTTACGTTCTCGTAGCTAGCCCCCACCCCGTCCCTTTTTAAACTCTACCCTAAAATGTAACATATTACTTCAAAATTAAGATGACCCACCATAAATAAATATCGCCATATATCTCGTATATTACGCCACAATATTTATAAATAATATATCGGTATATATATACCAACTTTCTGCAATGTTTCCTAAAAAGTAGTCTTGGTTATCCCGGCCTGTCAATCAGACGTAGAATGGTCGTTATTCTGGTTTACCGAGACTAATTTCAAAACCAGGGCACGACGTAACCTATCTTTTACTTACAAGTGCCCGGATGTTGTAGCCGACACTCGTAACCATCTTTCGGTGTAGCCTAGTTACTTTAGTAACGTAAATTTGTTTCGGCTCGTAACCATCTTTCGATGTATTATTTATAGATGGTTAAATGGCCATAGCCTATTATTACTAATTAGTACAACAGGACCGTTTATATAGATAGGCTAGATGTGCGAAACTGATTTCCTTTATCTAAATATTGTTAGTGTAATTGTCGATATATTTGGAGATATTTATTATGGTGTGTTATAATATGGACCTTATAACATAAGGTCCATGTTTATAATAATGGGGCGTGATTCTGGTTCGTTATACTTTGTTGTGGGAGTAGTGAAACGTATATTTGTCACGAAATGCTTTATCTCTAATGAATACATATATATTTACACAAAAACTAAATGCATGAATATGCTGTTTGTGTTCTTTCAAGCGACGCACGTATTTAAGGTCATCATACGGGTCAGAGGGAGTGGCACTGTGCGCCTGAAGCCAAGTTTTATTGGGTTTGTTATATTTAAATTACTGCTTTGGTAATAAATAGGATGGGAGACCAAACAGCTCATTCTTAATTATTCGTTCTTCGGTTATCGTAGTTTGACATTTGTATAATATGATTAACATTGTATATCTTATAATCAATATCTGTGTCACAAATAAGATATTTGTCATTTCAGATTTGTAAATCGTATCTTTATTTAATTTAATTGTATTTAAATATTAATAATAAATTCCTTTTAGAAAATGAAAAAAATATATATATATTTACATTTCATCAGGAACACACAACGAAAAAAAAATCTTGAACAAGTTTCCAAATACAAATCTCCAAATACATGACATATCTTGCAAAGCAAATGTCAAAAAAATATTTACCCATCTAACCTGAACGTTATGAGACGCTAGTGGTGGACTGTGGAACGGTTCTACCAAACCCTTAAACAGTTCCTGCACTATATATGTACAGTTCCTTGATAATCTACACTCTTCCTTGCAAGCTTTATATAATAATTATATAACTCTTTATAAAAATTTTATACAACGTGCTTCTTTTCTTTTGTGCTTTGAATAGGTTATTTTCAATAGCGTTTTATAGCTGAAGCGCTAGAGGCGCCAGCCTTCTCTTGAAAAAAAATCCAAAAAGTTGAAAAAAATAAAATGTATAGGCTACATAAGTTAAAAGTATAATTTATTCAAGTGACAACCAGAGATTTGTCTGCGAATCTAAAGACTAGAATTTCGAAATAACGCGCGTAATTATTTTCAAGCAATTTAATTGGTGAATGTTTAAAATATCCAGAGAAAACTAGAGGCTTTGCCTAACTCAATCCTCCAATTGCCATATTGAGTAATTAATTATATAGCTTAAAATTAATCATTAATTTTACTAAAAGGCATACTAAAATAACATACAATAAAGGACTCTTCTAGTGTCTCTTTAATGCGTCAATATTCTTATTATAACGTCAGCAAAGAAATTTCTATCAACGTCAGCAAAGAAATTTTAATTTAGTTTTAAAATAAAATACGCAATTTAAATCTTATTAATTACATAAGTATTCAAATAATATATTTACATCTACAGTATACTAGATAATTGAATTTTGTATTGAATTTTGTGTGTTAAGTTATAACGTGTGTAAAATAAAGTGTCAATATTTGCTCTACACATCTTATTGTGTGACACGGTGACACCCTTTTTAAATTCATTTGTGTAGTAACTCAACAATTACTTTTTCGGGTGTCTTTTTATATTTTCACTTTTTCACATTTTTATTTCTTTCGATCGTGGTTTTTATGCGCATTTTTCTCAATTATTCCAGGGTCGGTCTGCAATCTTTTCAAGAGAATTGGTGACAGAAGACAGATCCTTATTTCAAGAAACTGAGGTAAATAGAGCCATATCGATAGGATTTTGAGATAACGGCTAAAAGAGGGCGGTTTGATTGGATTGATTGGTCTTTCGATTCTATTGAACAATCTGTGTAACAATGGGCTGAAAATCGAACGTGTGTCTGTTATCGCTCTCCACTTCAGTCAGTAATAAATAAGGATAACTCGTCACTTCCCGTTTCTTCAAATTTGTTACGTATCAAACGTAGCAAAGACCAATGTTTTGAAATTTAAATTTGGAAACTGTTTAACCAGTTTTATCACATGGAAGATGGTTGGCAGGGGATAATCCAAGAATTTACTTACGCATTGACATGGCAAATGGACAGCTATTTATAGCGACAAATATATACGTTGGAAATGTAATTTCTCTCAATCAAGTCACGTAACAAACAAGATTGCTTAAAATAGAACCCTGCCGCTTGGGGTAGTTTTCTTGAGATTAAAATATTTTTTAGAGAGATTTGAAGCGAATTTTTTAATAGATAAATTAAATTTGTTTGAATCAAATGTCACAGTTGGTCGCTCTTGAACTTATAGGGTGTGTTGCTTTTAACTTTTAGACATAAAATCAACAAATTGTTTCACCACCATCCCAACCCTTCTCACATAAAAATGTGATATCAAATATTACTATTGATGATTTAGTCCTCAAAAGTCCATCTCGTATGCTCATTCATACCAGTATCTCCTTGTTTGACTTCTATTCATCGACGAGCTGAAATTGTCCACTTGGCAGCCATGAATTTATCATAAAACAAGTGTGTTGCTTTTTCCACATTTAAATTTTTACATCAGTAGACCAATGTAAGATTAAACAATTTAAAGGCCCAGCATATTAGAATAGAGGATTAAACTAGAATAATCAGGATATATATAATGATAAAACACTTAGTCGTATGTAAATGATACAGCAAGTATCAATGTAGGCTATAAGTCAGGTAAGTTTATCCAATCGCAACAGCCGACCCACCCTATTTGTTTGGGCCAAGTAACCGTATACACGGGTGTTATTATGTTTTTTGTCCAACTTGTTGAGTTGTGTCAACCCGGCCTACGTGTACATTTAATAAGGGAAATTCTTCAATAACGATAGGTGTTGAACCTATACCGTCACTGGATGTGGCGTTCGTTTAAATTACACAGGATTAAACTACCAAACGGGAGGTATAATCATAAGTTCAGGTAAAATGTTTCTAATACGTTTTAAGATCTTACATCGTTATCTGAAAGGTGAGATATAAAATTTAAAAGATAATTTCGTAACATGGTTGAGTGATCCTCAGAAATAGACGGAAATGGATATATTTTGTAGATGCATGGGTGAAAGTTTTGTTTTTTATGGTTTGCAGTTCATGTATTTCGGGCGGAGATAAAGCCTTTTATAACCTGCACAGACGATTTTCTGCTCCCTGATATTGTCTCAACTCTGAAAGGAGGTCAGTATGTTCATACTAAGAAATTGCTGCTACGACATTAGCAAAGGCGAGAACAAAAAAGACAAACGTTTAGTGCGCCGTCTAGTTTTGATTAAATTTGGGGTTACATTTTGTGTTGTGGCAAGGGTTACCTTCTCTTTGAATACTTAGAATAATAAGAATTTATTGTTTAGGCCTAGAATCAGTCACATGTAGGCCTACATATGAATGGACTTTACAGAATTCACACAAAATTATATAAAACAAAAAAGAAACACTAAAGCCATAAAAATAGGCTACTTCAAAGTTAAAAATATGAGAAAGTAGGCCTACTCTTTAAAAAGTAAAGTTTTTAGGGAACGTTGTTTTTTTTTTAAATGCTAATATGTCTATTGTTTGTTTATTTGTGGTTTCTGGGTATGTTGTCTTGTCCGTTTATTTGTTTTTGTGTATTAATTATGTGTGGTGCAGTCCCCCTGCACTTACTATTAATACAGTGGGTGCGGAGATGGAGAAAGAGCGTGATCCATAGACGTCACACCCATCATACTCTGGTCTCAACCTTGCATGGGAACGATCAATGAATAAAAATAATTACTGCTTTTGGTCGTTTGCATTTAAAAAAAAATATTATGCACTAGATGCTGTATATAAATAATCCACATATTTTTAATTTTCAATATAATTATGTTTGCCTATCGTAGGTAAAGGCTGAATCGTTTATATAGGTTATATAGGGACCTAAAAATTGACACAAATGGGCCACAACGCATATTATAATGTAAAATGAATGTATATAAAATGGCCACAAATTGCTAATTATTTCCCCATTGACTTTAATGATAATTCTTGTCACTTAGACGGGCTGTAACTTTTTCCCAAATTTTCGATGGGAAGAACGCTTTCTGCCACAGATGGCAACATGTGGCAAACTCCTGTCGAAAAGCATGTATGGGGTTCACTATGAAGAACTCGAGATACACAAACTGGAAGTAGAGATAAGAAAACATGCAATTTCCGGCCTTACATTTTTCAACGTAACCAACCTCACAAAAATCACTATGCAAAGGGGGCGAGGGAATGGAGAGAAAGACTAACTTTGGTCCCTGTTGCCTAGCAATATATTTGGTGACATGTGTCCAAATGATTTACATTGAATCGTTTCTGTTTTTACTCTAATTTCAAATCAGTTAATTATGCCTTATTATACGTGTCCATTGTTACAAATGTCGCTAAAACGCATTGTGGTATACGGTACGTAAACTAATGGTAAAAATGCTTTATTTTGTATCAATATTGGGTATCAGAAGACAATTTACAAATCATTCGTGTTTCCAATGTCGACACCTTTCGATGGTATTAAGTTCAAGGCTTTTAAATATGAATATTATAAAATAATTCAATTTGTTGACCAGAATAAAGATTGGGACATATTAGTCAGTTTTAACAAGAGTGGTATTGAGCCTTCAAATATAGGCAATCTTGAAGAAAAAGACTACACTACAATTCCGGCGTGGTGTCCCCTTGCCAGTTCATGCAGGACGGGGGCTGACAAGGACAATTGTCTGGTCGTTCGGACGGGACTTATAACCGAGGTCCCAGGGGCGGATCCAGGAATTTTTGCAGGAGGGGGTTTTCCATGTTTTTCTCACGGAAATCTGCTGTCATCGTCTCTAAAATACAAAGGCATATATACAAATTGAGCTTTTTAAACAAAGAAATCATTTTTATATTGATGTAGGATCACTTTGTGATGTAATTCTATTGATGCAAGGCATTATTTTTTTTTATGTAGCTGAGCAGGGGGGCTGGATCCGCCCCTGGGTCCCGTGTACACATTGGGCTGTACGTAAAAGATCCCTCGGCAATTGAATTAGATATAAGAGTGGGTCGTAGCGCCGCTGTCAGTGCAAAATGTCCCTCATAGCACACTGTATTTCGTGTGCCCGTCTTCAATACCCCAGGTAAGGGGCAGGACAGGATAACCCCCATTTCATTTAATTTCGTTTCACAATTGATACTGGTCAATTGACAATATCAGCTTCAGTCTATTCTATTGAAAGAAACAGGCCATAGCTAAATGGAGCATACACCCCTATTATCCCTTCACAATAGTCAAAAATAAAACACGAGGTGATCAAGCAGCACGTATTGACCAATGACAATGTTTCAAGCTCAGTAACTTTGCACACATGACCAATTGTTAAAGACTTATTATGGGGTTTGCAGCCAAAGATTTCAGAAAGAGTGCATTCGAAGGTAGAAAGTGGCAAGGTTCGTTAGAAAGTCAGTTGTTGCAGCTTGTGCCAACCCCACCACCTCTGGAATACAGTAAGTAAAAGGAGCTTGGGGTTGCAGTTTGCTGTTTTGCCGAATAGTATGCTTACTAAAACTATTAGTCGATCCCTTCATTCTTTGTTGCATAGACTTGGTTTCACAACGCATGTATATTTGGAGTACAGCATGAGTATTTACAATATTGATATATGAATATGAAAACAAGCCGAAGCTTATATAAATTCATCTCCGTGTAAATAAGTCATCATCATCATCAACATTGTCATCGCATCATTTAACATTAATCACTATCCAAGGGCAATTACCTTATTTATTCATAGCGTTTAATTAGTTTAAAGGGACAATCCCGATAAGAACAGAGTCTCAAAAATTTAAGTCCGAGTATTTATGAAATTTATGGACCAAAATATAGTGGCATGGTGTATTTACCTTGTCTCAAAATTTCAGCTCAAAATATTGAGTCGTTTGGACGTGAACATCAACACTGCTTATCCGGACACGTAACCCTTTTAAGATTTCGGGTCAATTTTTTCATTGGGTGACCTAATAATCGATTAATGTTTCTTGAGAGGTCTATACAGTGAACGACCCATGCCCTGTACTTGATAACAACAGATAAATTTCACCTACATATTATTTTCATAGAAGAAAGTCTGGTTTTATCCAGATACTGTATAATAAAACGTTCTCCATTTCCAGATGAAGACTGTCGGGTTTAATTTATTTACAAGCGTATCACAAATATCGGGTTAGTAGGTGGGCCTTAGGTTATGGATTTTAAAGGATTTTAACACAAAATTAAGCAGTTTTGTTCTCCAAAAAGTTATCGGGATTGGCACTTTAATAAAATAATTGTAAACTTAACTAAAAATAGCTTCGTTGTTTTGAGTTTCTTTCGTTGGGATCGCCATATTGAAACGCTCTCATGAATTTGGATTTAAGTGTGTGTGTGTGTGTGTGGGGGGGGGGTAATGTTGTGATACGCTGAGTTGCATCATTGGACAGTGCAGAAAATGTATATTATAGTGATCGTTGCATACACTTTACAACCTTACTCTTGTTCATTTTGTAGGGTCGACACTCTCTTACAAACAAAAGACAAAGGCAAAGCCAATTCAAGTACGCCCTATACGAAATTTGGCATGTATGTTTTTTTGAAACTACCAAGTGCGTGTCATTGTCATTATCCCAGTTTGTTCAGAAAAGTAGGACGTTAAAATCTGATTTCATTTCATTTAGAAAGAGCTTAGCGGTTGATTAATCTGTATTAATAAGCTAACAGGGTGTATGACAAGTGTGAATTGTAATGACACGTATAACTAATGTAATTAATTCACTTATTTATTTCCATTACAATAACAATTTGTAAACACCTGTCATTAATGAACAAAAGTTGTCTCATACTAAGTTCTTTTTATTTGTGTGGAAAGTAGAAAGTTTTGAAGTGAAGTGATTTTATCCGCACTAAGTAATAATTGTGATATAATCAGTAGCGAGCTTCTTCGCGGGGATTAAACAATTATCCCCCTTTAACTGGCGGTAAATGTCCATGATCCGCTTCCAAACAGTGTTATATCACAGACAAAACATAATTCAACGTGTAAAACAGCTTTATTTAACGCCCGCTTCTACGTAAATGGTGTCGCGCTCAATAAATTGCATAATATGACAGATTAACATTGGGTCAATTACTCAATCCGTTTGATGTCGAGTCATCGTGATCTAATTATTATTTCGAAGATCGACCATAGATCACCATTTGGTCAATCCTATTAATTAAGAACTTCTAATTAGAAGTCTATTATTAATTAATAGGATTAACACTAATTGTCGATACAGACCACTACGTGAACTGAACTGCCTTAATATACTAGTGTCTCGCATTGGATGTTCTTTATCTGCGATATCCCTACCGTGGAAACAGGTGTTTTAAACTTCAACTAGTCAATCAACATTGGAAATAGGAGTTGTTACATTTATACAAGGTGAACGATATAACATGTCTACGTAAATCTAATGAATTGGTTATTTTATTTTGGGGTTTTATCCCTATTTTGAGCGTTGTTTCCTTTTGTCAGTGGTGAAGGACGGAAGGCATGGCTAGACAGCCCCCATTCGTTCGGAAGGTACGAGCAACCGAGGTCCCGTATGCACATAGACGTGTGCACGTATGGAACCCATGACAGATGGAATTCGAAATAAGAGTAGGTCGTAGAGACGATGTCCGGGTATTCCCAGATAAAAAAAACTGTATGGCGTATGTTCGTCTTCATCAGCCGACTCGGCGCAGAAAAGTAGATTAAATTGGATTTTAATTTATTTTATAAAACCCATTGATTTGATAATGAATATTATTTTATTTTATTGTAGATGATGGGTGTATTAAGTAGTCCAAGTAAACAGTTATATGTGGTGTTTTGTTTAACCTGCTGTATGTTCATATATGTGGTGCTGATATATAAAGCTATACCATATAAATTAACAGTCATACAACACCAAGGAGATTACATATTACCAGCTTATAAACATGCTCATTTTCACAGGTATTTACTTTTATCAAATGAAATGAAATGGGGTTTAACGCCCTATAATTCTGTCCCGACTGGGCTAAGGAAGACGGGCATACGCCATTCCGTGTGCTATATGAGGTAAATTTTACCAGGATAGCGCCACTATAAATAACGGTCTACTCTTATATCGAATTCCAACTGCCAAGGGATCCTTTATATGCACGCCCACGTGTTCACAATATTAAAGTTAAAATAGCATGTAGATAACTGCAACACTTTTCCACTTGTGGCCTTTTTATCGTGAACCACTGAAGTTCATTCCGCGACGACCTGAATTCAACTTGGAATTTCACTATGCATAGGCCTACAATTTATTGATTTGTTTTGTTGAATGACAATCTGTCTTCTTGGACAATGTTAGATATGTAGACAAAACAAATTTGAGATAGAACTGTCTTTTGTGTTCAACTGTCAAAACAATAAGTAAACTATGAAAGCTCAGTGTTGAGATATTGTCGATGTTTGTGTTCAACTGTCAACCCGCTGCGTGAAATATTAAATTTATAGTAAACAAGCCAATTAATATTCATAAGTTCCTTGAAAGACATTTAGAAGTAGAGGTATAGGCCGAGTAATGCCTATACATATTTCAAAACAAAAAAGTTTAATCGTAAAGAACTCACCCTATCACTGAAATAACATCTAAAATCAACCCAATTTAATACTTCATTTCAGCCTAAATCAATTAAGTCCCCCCCCCCCTTTAACATTTATGTTTGGTATTTTTTCAGACGATATAAGCAACAGACTGGTAGTTTATTTATTTTAAACAATGAAAAGATATCCGACAATTCATTACATGGTGTACAAAATATACCAGATGCCCACTACGTTCAAATAGCAGAGTAAGTTTTCATATACTCGATATTTATTATAATATTGAAGATATTTATCAATTTTATACAATTTGGTAATATGTAATATACAAGGTATTTAATAATTGCATATTGATATGACGTAGCTAGTATGCTACTCATTAGTTAATTTCATACAGTACGGAAATATGTCATATTATGAGATATTTATTAATTTCATTTAAAATACAGTTGTGACGTCATCCTTTGATGTTAGCGTACCATTATTTCAAATAATCGTACGGACAACTTGCCAATAGTACTTTATCCATAGCAGTGAAATAGTGACTAGTGTGACGTATTTCACTGTAAAATCGCATACGGAGTATTTTAAGATGTTTAATGGTCTCGAGCTTACGACATTGCGTAATATAATGACCCTCATGTTTTTACAATATATATTACTTAATGTCTCGTTCTCGACCATTAAACAATACATAATACGGTAATATGCAAGATAATTATTATTTTTATAAAACACAGAAAGTTGTGAAATGGGGTTAATTTACAGAAAATTTGTTGTATTGTTCACAATAAGAAGCAAAATAAATAAGATATTATGTTTACATGGTCATTTTGTGATACGAAAAACTAAGTGATGCGTTTACTATCGCGCTCCGTATAGATACAAGATGAATATTTTTGTCGCACAACGCGGTAGACTTAAGCTATTTTTAAGATGTTTATCACGTCCATGTACAGGGCTAATAGTAACGTGTTTTGTCTGTTTATTTCTACAGGTCTGTAAGATCCATGGTTGACGGTATTAAAATGTCCATTGAACAAGGTGCTTCATGGATTTATCTCCCTTCATCAAATCAACACCTACGTCAAACCTTGACGAAATTTAACTATAAAAACGAGTTAAGCAGTTTAATTTACAGCGGACCAAATAAAAACGATGTGAGTTTTCATTTCATAGCCCAAAAGTTCAACAATCCTGATGATTTTAAACGTACTTATGACTTCGGAAAATATGGAACGCCATCCATTCAAACGCTCTTCCAAGTCGACCCTCAACAGTTTAAATCAATGGATTATCGTGCTCCTCCGGTGACGGTCCGTACATCCCCGCTTTACCCTTTTACTCAGCAAAACACTTTATATTCATATAAAGCATTCTGGGCTTTGATTCCGCTTCAAGTAAACTCGGCTATCTGGTCCCTGTGGACGGGAAGGTTGCTAATGGAACTGGAAGACTACATGGCGTTTTATGCTCCTCCTGACGTCGGCATTCAGGGGATCAGTGAAGAGCATAGTTTGCATGAATTTGGAGAAATGAGGCGTGCCTCGCTCAACTGGAAGTGTGATGAAAGGGTCACATTTTTTACGTGTATGGTGGACTTAAGTCAAGTTTTAAAAGACAAAGCTATATTTACTGATGATGACGTTTCCATGGTTACAAGATGGATAGAAGAATTGCTCTCCAGTGGATATTCTGAACCCCAGAGGAAAACACAGAACACAAAAATACATTTTTTAAATAAAATGTTATTCTGGCCCTCCAATGGCGTGGCTAAAAAACTTAGTAAAACGGAAATATTCAACGGGACTTGTTCCAAATCTATCGACAATTGTGACACTGTTAAACCCATCGACAATGTTAGGTTTAATGACGTTTTATTAATTATAGTCATCAACATGCCCGGATATTATCACGTGATCGATTACATGGAATCTTTATATAAACCGATATTTCCACAACGACTATACTGTTCGTCTAATATGACAAGTCTAAATCAGTTTTATCGAAATTTAAAATACAAAGAAATATCCTTTATTGAAGTTAGCTTCTTTCATGGACAGTTTGGTCATCAATGCATCCAAAAAGCTCATCAGCTTAAGTATGACGTCATAGGGTACCTGCACCTATCTGATGACGTCATGGTGAACTTGTGGAATTTGGCGTCACTTCCGTTAGACAGAATTTGGTTTCAACATGATATGAAAGTTGGGAAATTTACCGATAAGACTGTTGCGGATGTTGCCAGCAAACCTAATTGGTGGCCATGGGGTAGTTCTATTGGTATTAACGGTGTTAAAAAGGCATTCAGTCAGCTCATAAATGTTACAAACTCCAACCTCCCGATGAGTGACAAAGTACATTCCTTTTTTAAAACATTAGCGACGAATGCTGGAGGCAGCAGTCGAGCATTTTACCAGGCATCTGACATACATTATGTGCCAATACATATGGCGGATGATTATGTTTATTTTGTGGATTATTTCAATAAAAATCGTGTGCATTTGGAGATTACAGTGCCGACAGTGTTAAACGGTTTAACGCCGAACAAGAACATTGTTAAATTACCGGGTAATTATTTATGGCACGAGAAAAGACGGGCTTATCGTGAAGTATATAAGCAATCGGACGTTTTTTTACACCCTATGAAATTGGCCTCGTGTATGAAAAACCCGACCTGTTATCAATTTTACTGTAAGAATTATATCTCATGTTGGTATAACGTATGAAACATTGGCCTTGGGTACGTCTAGGCTACATTGCTTTCTTTTTGTACGGTTACCGTACATTATTACCATTGCACAAGCAAGGAAATCACATAATAGGTTCACCTACTAACTAGAATGTCGAATCCAGGCGTGGGTGACGCCATCTTCAATAGGATTCATCTCACAGCTGTTGTAAAACTGACTGCCGTTGATTCGGGAACATGGGACAGCGTGGACCGAGACGATTTGATATTTTTCAGGCCTGCCTACTATTCTTATCATCTGGCAAGTGAAGAGACGGATAACTGAAGTCGTCATCAATGTACACATAATACGTGGGCGTGGTTATTTCACAAATCCACGGGAGGAACACCTGTGTGGATCTTGTAAATATAGTGTTCGAATGCCAATCCATGTTCATTTTATATTCGTCTATTATAATGTTTTACTGGTATTTAAATTGCATTTTATCTCTAATAAATATTGTTCACTGTTGAAACGACTTTGTTTTAGTAACGACATGGATATTAGCGTGAGACGGGGATTTTCGAAAACAAAAGATGTGAGCGCGAGACGAGGATATTGGCATGGATATGGAATATTCGAAATTGATATGAAAGTGGCTGTAATATTCGACATTGATATGGTTGATGTGTCGATTTCGACATTGAGACGCAGATATTGTAGGCCTATATTATGGATGATTCGTGGATATGAGCGAGGACGGGAATATTCGCAGTTTACACGAGCCAGACGGGGATATTCCACATGCGCATGAGGAAGGCGATGGGTTTAATATGGATTCTTCGTGATTTTGTTGGATTCGAACGGGATTTAACGTGTTTTATCTTACAAAGTTTGAAGCTGTTTTTATTTCAACTTTATCTGATTTTCTTTAGACAAGGACAAGTTTGCACTGAGAATTATACACACCTTTCGAACCAAGCAATTTTGAGAACCTCTTTCTAAAAGCGGCAAGTTTTCCTAATAAGTAAACCGGCGCCACATCGCAATATTGTATAGGCGTAGGTACTTATCACTTACTGTCATACAGCCGAGGCTAGATGTAGGTACCGGAAACTGCCGAGGTTTGCCGAACGGGTGACCGAAACTAGCCACGCAGGACCAGCTACTGTACTTTTTTACGTGTATGATCGCCAATAGACCTCACGTTTTATAGTCATAGACGAACATCGAATATGATCTCCATATATATAGCGTATATATCAAATTAAATAAATGAGCTTGTATCTACTTTTCCTGACAGAAAAACAACTAATTTCAATGTAGCACATCAAAAGTACCGCACCACCAAAAAGTACCTTGCAGCGCCATAGCTACATGTACCTCTAATCACCCAAGCTCAGCTGATAATAACAAATATAGAGAGATATACTATATAAACATTTATTCCAATCATCTGTTAATTATAATAAAACCATAAAATATATTTATTCGTGAAACCAAATATTACTTACACAATCTAACCCGGTGGTAATAGGAAAAACCCTAAAATATAAATATCTTTCGCGTAGGCCACGTACCAACCCACCCCAATATTGGGTCCAGTCATTGAAATTAGCAGTGAATACTAGTCAAACTGTCGTTCAAACACACAAACGCATGTGTGAATTTGTTGCCAGTCGTTCATAACAAACCCATTTCATTTAACGAATCTTACCAGTTCTCTAAAATACAAATATTCACAAAACCTGATCTGATTTGAACATTATTTTTTTCTTTTCTTACTGCTAAATAATTTTCTAATTATTTTGAAGCCCCTGTCTTTTCATGTTATTATAAAAAAAATTCATATAAATGAGTACACTGCTGTTGTTTAACTGTATATTCATGCCTTATACAAAATGTACATTATATTAAGTTTACAGTATACTAAACAACCTTCCTCCATCAATTCCGGTAATTTTCGTCAATGCAATGCCAATATTTACACAAAAATTGACTATCCTTTTAGTAAATCTTACGATCAACTGCTGTAAACTAAAAATTTACCTTAAAAAGTTAATTAATTATCCCATCAATACAAATAATTTATATATGGAATCAATATGACCCAATAATCATTCTTAAAAACAATAATATGACCCAATATTCATTTACAATAATCATTAGCTGTATATCATATGGCACACTGGATAAATACATTAATATGGCCAATAATCATTCACAATAATCTTTAGCTGTATATTATATAACTGTTTGGGTAAAACATCTATATGACCCAATAATTATTCACAATAACCATATTATTTAAGTCCAGAAAAATGAAAATTTGTAATTAACTTCGTCCTGTTCATATGCCAGATATATCAAGTATGTGCATAGAGCATAGTTGCTAAATGTTTTAAGAATCTACATTTTAAATTTGAACCATATTATATTAAGGAATAATCATTTTTCTGGAACTTTCTAATAATCCAAAGACTAGCATCAATCAATATATAATATATATAAATCAATATAAATCGATTATTTCAATTAATTAAGGCCTCGTGAGGCTATATATATTCCACAT
This sequence comes from Patella caerulea, assembly GCA_036850965.1. Lineage (NCBI taxonomy): Eukaryota > Metazoa > Mollusca > Gastropoda > Patellidae > Patella > Patella caerulea. The sequence goes on from JAZGQO010000011.1 coordinate 26,087,211, forward strand.
ATACATGTATCCACAATCAAGTTCACTAATCTCTTCTTTAAAGCCCTATAAAAATACATCACATGTTTTCTAAACAATACTAATATTATATCAATTAAAATAAGGCCTCATAACCTACATTTCTTCTTCATATTTATGATCATTTTCTCCCCAATCAAGCTCACTCTAAAACAATAATACCTTTATTACAATGAATATTGTTTTCTCACAAATCATCATTACTAATTGGCCTTTTTATAGTGACAGTCTCTTCAGTGAAATGAGGTAGAAATAATCATTATTATGCTACCCACTCGGCAAATCTCGACAGATTTTGGAACCTACATCTAGTCTCGGCTGTATGACAGTATGTGATATGTACCTACGTCCATACATTTGCAATGTGGCAACCGGTTTACTTTAACCGGAAAACTTGACGCTATTACAAACAAACAAGACACCATGGGCACAGCCATGTTTCAACCGGGACCTTTAAAGTAGTTCCAATATGGCAGAATTTGTCATACAGCCGAGACTAGATATAGGTTTCGAAATCTGTCGAGGATTGCCAAGTGTTATGCTACCACAACTGCAAAATGTTTCAGTGGCATCATATCTTAACATGGTGTCTTCATTTTAAAACTATTTTGACATGCCTCAATGGGCTAAGTTTAGGCTGTATTATAATTTTTTTTTTTTTTATAACAATTGTCTTTTTTTATTATAGACAAATAGTGCTATGTATTTTATTAAATAGTAAATCTGCTATAAGGCCAACCTTTTGCTGGACACTTGTAAAATTACAACCTTAAAATCTACTGACCATCAAACTATTCCTTAATTATCTTTAAATCACCCTGAAAAAAACCATCACAATTGAACAACATTGAAAAATAGATGAACATGAACAATATCAAATATAGAGGTATATTGTTTTCATTGAAATATAAATCAATTCATTCGATTCGGCAACAATAAATATAAATCTTGAAATCAAATATTATGTACATATTACTAGTAAATAGAGACAGTATATTTTAGCTGAACAAACAACATCAACATGGTTATCAATTAGAAAGTACCAAACATCTGACAAACAGATTACTAGTTATCAACAGTTCATTACACACACACAACCACAAACATCGAATGGTGTTTTCTCTAGTATTCCTTCATAGCTTTCCACTTAGTGCAAGCTCACTGTAAAGCTATTAAAGCGAGAATTTTATATTTTTAAGATATATTTTTAAACTGTTTTAAAATAAATCCTACCTATTGATACTATAATTCACTATTGCTAGTTGAGAAATTGGCAAAAATCTCATTTTCTACTTCAAATTCAAGTGGTGGGGAGGGGGGGTGGATGGAAAAACAACGGAGGTAATTTTTTTTTTATTTCCAGTGTGAATGATTTTTAAGTGTGGGAAATAATGCCTATAATTGTATAATAGTAAGTTGGTGAAAAGACAAATAAATAATTATGTTTTGCCCTTTTTTTTTTTAAAGAAAATATGAAATTCTCGCTTTAAAGAGATGTGTAATGTATAACTGTATAAGCAATACCCCCAGGTAAATGATTGATTTCCAAAACAGATGTTAGAATAGATCCATTTGAATAATTTTTGGACCAGTATTAAGATATGTCTTAACTTAAGTAGTATAGTAGAGCATCTCTAAAATGATTTCAGTTATTCCAAACAAAGGTTTAAAAAAATATTATGCAGATTTTGTTTTCTGAAATGAATAGACATTGGGGATCAGGAAAAAGCAGATTTAGACTTGTTAAGGCCCTAAGCTATTATAAAGCTTGGGAGACCCTTGATAAAAGTTACACCAGAAGGTCTCTCAAAAGTGGGTACCAACACAGGATCTTGGATCATCAATTTTAAACATATATAAATGTCATTTAATTACTTTATAGAAATTTAAGAAATTGTAAAAGTAAAACCATAAAATTTGAAATTTTCGTTTATGTCTTTATCCGGCACAGAATGTATATAATTGTGAAGCGTCTTTCAGTTAATGATGAGTACCTAATATAAAGAGAATACATAACAAGGTATATTGTAAACAAACACAATATGGATTTCTCGTCATCAATACTGTTTTCTGTGTTAGGAAGAATTGTTCCTCTTCATTATGCTTCAGTCTGCATCAAGAAAAAAACAAAACATCAATAATAACACTACTGCATTCTGTACAGATTTTAATTCGTATGTCTTTTGCAATTGTTGTCAATGAAACATACTTTACAGTGCTTTGCACCATGCAATTCAGTACAATTCATTGCAGAAATATGAAATAAGAAGTAAAACATATCTTGTGAGTGGGATATGTTTTACTACGATCTAGATGACAGTCTGTGCGTTTTTATTATCAACTAGATGACCGGGGCCCCTAACGTGACGATATCCCTTTGAATGACACGCATGTATAACACACAATTAAACGGTGTGCAATACAAGATAACTTACATAATATCTGACCACATACAAAATCGATTCAGTTCTGAATGGCATACAATGCACGGAAATGACATAATTATCAGATCAGGGAACTGTTATAACAAGTTAACTCAGAGGATTGAGTGGAACTTCACAGAGAAGGTTGAGGCCCTTGTGCCGCTAGACCGATTACCGTGAAACTTTCATCTGCCATTTATTTTTCTCTTTATGACATGAACAGCCCATGATGGGCTTTGTCGATGACACAGTTTACTAGATTAGTAAATAGAACAGTTTTTGTCCTACCGTATCTTGAGAGCGAGGAATATTTGGTGTATTATCTGAAGAATGCCTGATATCTTGTAAAGCATCAAACAGAGTTAAATATAAACAATCTTCATTCTTCTTAATAAAATCAACTCTATCCAATGTGTCATACACAACAACTGAAATTAATACAATTATAGATTTAATCCAATAATAAAGTACAAGAGAAACTGTTGTGTAAATAAATGTGAGGTGTTGTATGATGTGGTAGAAAAAGTAAGAATACCCTGTCTTTTACATGACCACTATCATTATTATAGTCCAGAGCTGAAATAAAATGGGCTTTAGCCTTCTTATTTTCTGCAACAACTGTACTAGTGAAGAAATGAAATGTTGTCTAATATCCTACTTTTCTGCAAGAACAGGTCTAATGAAGACAGTCATACACTATGCAGTGTTTGCTGTAGGGGAAATTTTACTGTCTACTCTTATTTCAAATTCCAAAACTGTCAAGGGTTTCTTTTAGATCTCAATGAGTATGCAGGATCTTGGTTTTTCATCCCATCCAAATGATTAATATATTGTCCTTTGCCAGGTTTTACGCAACTGACAAGTGGGAACCATGACAGAATAAACGATACGTAACAGCCGATGGTGTATGAAATAGTTGGGGTATGAAATGAGTTGGGGTAAAACCGCAGTGGTCCTGTTTTACAAAATTTTAACTAAGATAAGATCTGAATTTTAGTAATTTGATTGGACAATATAAGATTGATTTTAGTTCTTAGCCAATCAAAATTGAAGTATTTACTAAAATTTGGATTTTATCTTTAGTTAAAATTTCGTGAAACAGGGCCCAGTTTAGTTACTATCTTCGTGAATAGAAATGAGTTATTATTCTATCAGAAATTAAACAATACAAAATTTACATCAAGTAATATGAACTTTAAATGGCCATGTCTAAGGTAAGGAATAATTTGTCAAGAATACAATATATTGTGTATGGTCTAAATTATCCTTTATCTTACAATATTATATCTTTAATTATGATGTTATTTACTAGATGGGACATTAAACTCATTTCGTTTATTTACTTGACTAGATCCTGTTTTTAGTAATATTTTTCATTGTATTTTGTCTACAGTCTCTATTGATTGTTATATAAACGACATATATATGAATACAATAACTTACCTGCTACATTTGTGATTAAAACTTTGATATCTATCTCCTTTAATTCTGTTATAATCTGAATAAAGAAAACAAAATTTCTATTATCATATGTCTTTAACTGTCATACTGATCCAATAATTTAAACGTTAACTGTAACATATTTGTAAATGAACTAACTTATTGTGAAATCTTTGTAATTGAACTAATATATGAATACACGAATTGTAAAATGTTAAATATTTGTAATTAACTTAGTACACATAATTGTAAAATGTTAAATATTTGTAATTAACTTACTAACATGTAACTGTAAAATATTTGTATCATAATTGAACTGATTGCAAAATATTTGTAAATGAACTTATTAACTGTAAAATATTCATAATTGAACTTGATAATTGTTCAATATTTGTAATTTAATTAACTTACTAACTGTAAAATATTTATAATTCAACTTACTAATTGTAAAGCGCTAGCACCCATTAAGTCTATAAAGCTAACCCCACTAATATCTAAGATGACATATTTTGGAAGTGACATGTCAGTTTCAAGTGACAACATGACGTCTTGTGTATCATCTATTTTATTTTCTGCCTCTATGGGCTCGAGATCTTTTAACTCATTATCATTCTGAAATAACAATAGCATTCACATAATTATAAACAAGCAGGTCTAAAGGGATGAGAGCCTCTAACTTAAAGGTAACCTGAGATTAATGTCTTCACCACAAAACTTTGGTCAGGGTGATCAGGGGCCCAAATGCCCAGATTGTAAATATAGTTTTTCCAAAATAAATAAAATTTGTCTTCACATTCACTGAAAAATATAATTCCTAAATAAAGCAAATGAAATAGGATTTAAAATCCTGTGGTTCTGCTCCAACTAGGCTAATGAAGATGAGAATCAAGTAGATCATCAAGTTGATGTTGATCTAAAAAAGCATTCCGAATTTCGATATTAGTAGATCTGAAATTAGTTTTGTTCTCTCATCACGTCACATACTCTTCACCACAGTGAAGGAAACTAGTTGGTCCCAGAGCGACCCAGTCGGCAGGCAGGTCATTTTGAAACTTACATGTGAGAATTTGGAATGGGCAGTAGCATTTTGGTGTATTCATCTTTGATCTCCAACTATTTGGGTCTATTTTACATGAAGCCAATGTATACACAGGTTAACATAAGACATCAATCAAGACTAACTCCAACCAGGTGATGGGATATCTTGAATCATCATCAGAAATGACTCAATCAAGTATTCGTATGATAAAGGCTAGTTAATTTTCCAATGCCACAAGTTAAACTCGTGGACCATACTCAAGATGAACAGACAGCATCTTTATGGTTTTACATTTACCATGACAAAAGAAGTTCTGACAATTGAGACTAGAAAAGAATTGTGTTCTCTTATGTTTTACACCACATATGCAAACCATTGGAGATCTGAAGGGAGGCATCTCTTCTCTAGTAACATTGGTCTGGACTCCTTTTGTGATGGTACATCTGAAACCACGAGGATGTTTTGTGTTCATCTTAAATATACACCACAGTTAAAAAAATGAAAATAAATGAAAAAAAAAACCTTCAAATTACTTACATGATTAGAGGCATTCGCATTTTTTTCACTTTTTATTAATTTGGCTTTTTGTTTTTGTACTTTGATAATGTTTATGTCAATGTTTTTGAAAACTTTCTGGACGAAAATATCGGAATTGGCAAAGCACAAGGGTTTGTTGATGTGTAAAATTTTAATATCGGAAGACAGGTCAACCTGAAAAATAAAAGACACATTAAATGTGCAGTAATAAGTTTTTTCCCTACCAAAGAAATAATTTATTTGCCATCACCTGAAAAATAATTTGGGGAAGTAGTTGACAGTTGAGGATTAAATAAAACTATTTTGAACAGACTGGTTGTATGATACTCGCTGGCAAACAGCAAAAAAAACAAACAAAGTATAGTGCTGATTCCATACGACACAAACGTTTTGATTTATAGAGAGATTTAGCCAAACACATTGTGATTGCTAGCCAAAACAGCTCATCAAAAACTGAACGTTGGCATTTCTTTGACAGTTGCATGGGACCTGAGAGTTTCCAAGAGGCATCCACACAGAATTAACCAGTTTTAGTTACTGGAATAATCCGGGATAAATACTTACACTATGATATAAAGATGGTGTTCGTGTTTCTTGTGTTCCATCTACAACACCTTTTAATGTTACTGGTGATCTGAAAATATACATATGATCATATACTGAGTCAACATATACATGTAAAGGCTTCAATATAACATTATGAAAGCTGGAAATAAGACACCTCTTACCAGTCATGCTATTTCGCCTGTATATTCCAAACATGTCTTATGCTATTTCACAAACGTCCAATTATGAATATGCCCAATTTGATATCAAGACATGGAGAAAAATATATTCTAGGTGCGTCTATTTGACGTCAATCAAATATGGCTTAGGAATTAAATATGAAATATATATCGAGGTGCAACTATTATTTTTTATGTACAATTTGAATATCTTGTCGACATGTGAGTTTAAATGCTCCTTTACTTTTCGGTAAAAAATATCTGAGAGGAAAAATTATGACATAGTAACACCACCTCTCACCTACAAATTCAGCCTTTGTCAGAAACAGTTCCTCTGAAGCCTGTCATTTTGTCTGGTGAGCATATTACTTTTTTTATAAAGAACTATTAGATTATGTATTACTCATCATGCAAGGTCTAGTAACACCCATCATACAGTAAACCATTAATTTGCCCATGGTGTATGCAGACTTCAAATAAAGAAAGTCTGATCAGTGTAATTTAGCTTACAGTGTAATTTACAAATTCAGCCTTTGTCAGTAACAGTTCCTCTGAAGCCTGTCATTTTGTCTGGTGAGCATATTACTTTTTTTATAAAGAACTATTAGATTATGTATTACTCATCATGCAAGGTCTAGTAACACCCATCATACAGTAAACCATTAATTTGCCCATGGTGTATGCAGACTTCAAATAAAGAAAGTCTGATCAGTGTAATTTAGCTTGTGAGGTGATTATATTTACTGAATGAACAAGTAAGCCTCCGTCCTACCTATTGGCCAATAATCTGTGAATAATAAATAAAAGTTACTTACTGTTGTGTGATGATAATAATAAGTAGAAAAGAGACCGCAATTCCTGCTAATAATCCTGGTATAACATCAACAAATACTGATACACTAAATGTTACAACCCAAACTATCTGTAATAATAAACCATAATATTTGTAATAGTAATAGTATTACATCTTATGTATACAACTAAACCCAAACACAACAAAACCATCCATTAAGAAATGCATATTGACCTTTCAAGCAATTTGTTTGATGTACCTACTTCAACCTTTTTTTTCTGTCCTGTCTATATTTCAGTATTGATTTTCAGTAGTAGGGTTTTACCCATGTCCAGGTTTAGTCTAAATTATATCCCTAATCACTGACAGAGGTCTGCCCAAATTGATGTGAAAATCTATATTTAATCTGTATCCAACAAATATTGATTTCCAACACAGAGAAAATAAAAATAACTTACAAAATCAGACTTTGATTGTTTTCTAAGTGGATTAAGTTGTGTTAATTTCCAGAACATCCCACGTAAATTAACAACAATGATAGCTGCTAGAACACACTGTAATAAAATATTTTAAACAACAATTGTATATGGTGTATTTGAGCCAGACTTTTCTGGGTTGTAAACATTGTTGATGTACATTTTGCTAACCATCATGGTTAAAATATGGGTATTTGAAAATTACATTACCATGAAATTTTTCGCAATTAGTTCCACCTAATCGCTGTGTTTACCATAACAATTTTTCATATCGATTATGCAAATCTTTTGACTTGCTCGCCAAAGACATCCTCTACAGATTATTAATTTATCAAGGTAATCAACAAAGACACGTTTTGTGCTCACAGATAATTGATTGGTGATTGTTTGTAAGTTCAACACAAATCATGTTGCAGGACCACTGACTGAAGGCCAGATTATCCAATGTTAATTTAACCCAAATCATGTGACAAGACCGCTGATTGATGTTCTAATTTGGGAATATTCAGCATCCGGACTACACAAAACTTTTTTGGTTGAAGTAATAAGGAAATAAATCGGGACATGAACATGATGACCGAATGCCATAGTATTCATATGTTGGAAGTGACACAGTTCACTGTAAATATTTATAAATGCAGCCATACTGTAGCCTGTTCAAATTGAGAAATTCGACAAGTCTCTGCCTAATATTAGTATTCTAGTAGACTGTTCAACCGGTGAATATGGTTTGATGCTTTGATCAAGAGTGATTTTGATCTATATAAAAGAGAAAATTATACTTACTAGAGGTAAGTAGTAGAAATATGGAGCTAAAACAACAATAACTAATAACACAATACTACATGCTATTAACGACGTCACCTGATATATATAAACAAATAGGTTATTAATATTTGATAACTCTAACACTAACAGGCAAAAAATTGTGGCCTACCAGTAATTCAAAAAAACTTAAAGGTTAAATTGAAATCCTATTACAGATCTTAGCTTTTTGCCAATAAATGAAGAGAATTCTAAAATAGTTTTTGTGAATAAGCGACTTGTCAGGCAGAAGACCCTAAACAATTTCCTTATTTAAATGTGATAAATCTAAGGATTGAAAAGTAATTTAGATGATTAAAACAAAAAGTTTCAGTTAAATACCAGTTTGTGAATAGAAATAACTTATAGACCTCGACAAGACAATCATCAAATTCTAAAACAGGTTACCTGAGTTTTTCCACCAGCTCCATTAACGACAACAGTTCTTGATACAGAAGCTGCTGTTATATAACCCGAAAATAACGAACACACAACATTAGCTCCACCGCATGCAAACATTTCCTACAGAAATAAATCAACAGAAACGGTGTTCTAAATCTGTAAAGAATAATATTGCTGTCACCATGTTATTGACGACTTGATTAACATAAATATCATTACAGCCAATGCAAGCAAGCGCTAAATTGTCCGGCATAAATTAATGTTTTACCAGGGTTATTTAATGATATCTTTAATAAAAATCTGGTTCAAAATGTCAGGTACAAGTTGTCCGGTACAATTACAATCATTATTTTATTTCCAGGCAAGTTTAACCAGAGATGTGAAATAAACGAACCTGATCAGGATCGATCTCATATTTATGTAATAAACCAAACGTTTTAGCTAAAGCTACTGTCTGGGCATAGGAGACTACAGCTATTAATATACCATCAGCTAAATAATCTGTAGCCAGAGTTACGTCTGGTAGTTTAGGACTTGGTATTCTAAAAATAAAAAACATAATCTAAATAACTGTCCACAACCACTTGTGCATCCACACTGAATATGGACATATATTGTCATCACAATATTATGATTTCAGCTGAAGCAGGAAAATTTAACATGCTTGGGCCTGATGCCTATTCTTCCATAAAATCATGGTATTGTGATATACCATGATACCATGGTTGCTTTCTGCTGATATTGATACATTTTGCAAAATATTTTCAATCAGAGTGTACTAATTTGCCCCTTATCTCTTGAATATGGCATATCTATGAAAAATTCTAAAAATTAAATAGCCACGCTTTCAATAACCTATGCTAATTTGGCTCACTGATTTCATTTAAGCAAGCCTAGAATTAAAGCACCTGTCACTGACAGTAGGAACAGATTTAGGCTTTGTCAGGCACAAAACCTCTGGTGCCTGTCATTTTGAGTTGAAGTTGAAAATGTCAGATACTATTTTATTAGTGTCTGATATTTTGTCAGGTACACCTAAAACAGTTATTTCCAGGCCAACATATAAAACAAATCATTTGGTAGATAATGTTTTATTTTATGAAGGAATCCGTCAAGACTTAGTTTATGAGTACATACAAACATGGACAAGTGTCAGAAAGTTTTGGAGAAATTCACACTCCTAATAAAAATCCGGTTGCTGTGATGTCACTGGTGTTTTGTAAAATTTCAACTTTTTTAATAACGTGCAAAACTGTTTTTAGCACAAGTCTATACTTTCGACTTAGAGTGAAGATGTCACAATGAATTATGGATGAATTATGAATTACTTTGAATGTAATTGGTATAAAGTGTATACGGTAGATACTGGCTATAAGAACATACCACTTATATAAGGTCATTCTATGTCTTCTATAAACGAATTTTTTGCAGACCCATGAAACATTTATGTAAATAATTGTCTTACCCTTTAGGTATATATTCTACAATCTTTACTTGATATTTAGAATTCAATTCCAAATAATATGATGCAACCGTTCCAAATATAACCTGCAATACAAAAAAACAATGAAATTTATTAGCCATGGAAACTTTTGAGGGAAACCAGAAGTGTCATCAGATGCTTTAAAAAATAAATTTGAGAATGTATGTTATAATAATAATAATAATAATTATATAATAATAATCGTTTTCTATAGCGCTAAACATTCAACCAGTCTGACTGCTCTGTTATTTTCATATGTTTCTCTTCTGATAAAGTACATTCACTATCATATATTTGATGTCAATTTGACACTCTGTAAAACGCATTATGAATGTCATCCAATCGGATTGCAATAAAGATTCTATTGACTTTCCATTTTTGTCTACTTTCACTAGTCTACACTACATAATATAGATCAACCTGTTATATAACAACTCTTCATGGACCTAGTGATGTAAAGAGAAGTAAAACGAAATTTTGAACTATATAAAATGAAACGAAATAGGATCTGTGTTTTGATCAGATAGAATCTCACCGATAAATTATAAATAATATCACATTCAAAATAAATGAAGGACTCTCCTATTTATCAAAAATCAAAGAAGCGCTCGCCACAGAGTAAGGTTTTGGCGTTAATGTTTATCAAACTCAATGAAATCTACTAAAATATTCCTGAGAATTATAGTTGGGGAGGCAGATTTGAACATTTGAGGACTCGAATGTGGCATATATTTATTTCAATAATTTGTCTGCAAGCAAAGTTTTTATACATGGAATAAGAAACCTATAAATTTAATCAGATGACCCTTATACTCCTCGTCAAATAAAAACAGCAGATTGAAAACGTGATTAGCAATGATAGCAAGTCTTATGATCTATCGCCCACACTTAAGATCACTAGGCCATCCAACCATGGGTTCCATTTCGGCCGTATATGCCTGTCGGGACCTACGGCTTTGGAAAATGACCGAATCTGGATCAGACCCGTAGGCCATTTTGCACACCGGAAAAATAGCATATTTTGTGCTAAATCATAAAATCCGGGAGACGACGAAACTCCGTGCGTGGCGTGATGTAAACTATCGGGTATAATAAAATTAACAGTGTTCAGTAGCCCACGAATGGAAACCACTGCCAATCAATTATCCTTGTGTATATTGCTCCAATCACAATTAACAAAGGGGCTACATCAAACAGATTAAAAGCTCAACATTTAATCAATTTACTTAGTTTTGTTTTGTTTTATAATTAGTAATACTGTGAGCGTGATCATTCTTGAGTTGTTGTTACAGCATATTTACCGACTTTCATCATTTGTGCGGCAATTCACTGTTTGAACATCAAACAAATTAAAAACTTTTCTTTGATGTCTTCACTTGATCACAAGAGTTAATCATGTCAATCTTGCAAATGATACAAGAATGTTAGCATTCTATATATCATTTCAAAATGTTGAAATTCCTCACCTCCCAGAATAACCAAAGAAAGCGAGATGATGATATTGCTGTCAATGAATCCGATTCCCCTTCTTCAACATCTAACCACGAGGATGACAGTTCCGCCCCGAAAAACAAAGTTGGATGATCCAACCCACTGGCAAAATATAAAGATAGGTTGCCAGGCAACGAAACATACGCCCACAGCAGCTAAATCGTCCGGGCAGTCAACAAGGGTTGTCGCATATTTTTACTTTTTTCGCTAATGAAACATTTGTAATACACTAAAAACTGATTAAGAGTAACAGCTCATTATGTAATTATCAGAAAATCATTAGAATTTGATTGCTTTTTATAAAGTGTTACCCCACGCTAACAATTAGTATATACATGAAACATTTAATATCATGGATTTAGCTGTTCAGTTATCAAAATTCATTGAAAATCAAAATACTTGTTCCTTTCAACACCTTAAACTCTGTGTATCAATCTAAAGTCAATCGGATGATAAGTTTGGCCTCTATAGCGTAACAAGATTTTTTGAAGTTATCAAGGGAGATAACTCTGGCAATAATTATTGAAATCTCTGAAAATCAATAGGCTTCTTCGTCTCATGACCCTAAACACTGTGTGTTAATTTAAAGTCGATGGGATATTAACTTTGGCCTCTAGAGCTTCCACAGGATTTTTTCGAAGTAATCAAGGGCAATAACTCTGGCAACAATTATTGAAAATCACTGAAAATTGATAGATGACTTAGTCTCATGACTGTAAACACTATGTATAAATTTGAAGTCAATCGGATATTAACTTTGGCCTCTAGACCATCCACAAGATTTTTTGAAGTGATCAAGGGTCATAACTCTGGCAGTAATTATGAGAAATCGCTGAAAATCAAAAGGCTTCTTCGTCTCATGACCTTAGACACTGTGTATAAATTTAAAGTCAATCGGATATTAACTCTGGCACTAATTATCGGAAATCGCTGAAAATAGGATTCTTCGTCTAATTACCTTAAACACTGTGTATAAATTTAAAGTAAATCGGATATTAACTTTGGCCTCTAGAGCGACCACAAGATTTTTTTGAAGTGATCAAGGGCCATAACTCTGGCACTAATTATCGGAAATCGCTGAAAATCAATAGGCTTCTTAACTTTAGCCTGTAGAGCATCCACAAGCAATTGTGGACGCCTGACCGACGGACGGACGGATGGGGGCGACGACAATATACGACCACATTTCAATGTGGGCGTATAAAAATTAAATATTTACCATGATTAATTCTATTGGTATGGGTATCTTCATCTTCTTTTTAAATCTGTCGTTGATTTGAGCTTTTACCAGGTAGATTATTATAATACAGATAAACCATGTTATTAACGTTGCTATGTTAGTCTCGGGAAGATGAATACAGACCTCATACCAGGTCTAAAAAATAAAAATCAGAGAGATGAACACAAACCTCACTTCACATTCAAAATTAAAACAATCGTTTACAAGGTATAGATTTATAATCATATATAAAGTATCAGATTAGTATTCTTTCCATAGATCCAGCTATGTCAGAACATTTCCACCAGGACAAATTCAGGGAAACTTTTTCAAGTGACTTTGGAATCGAAACCTCCTCAATTGCCAAGTAATTTCTACAAAATGTGAAATCTTACCTTTGGCAGTTTAAATAATCCAGATTTCCTCTCCAATTTTAATCCGAGACCATTTTTCAGTTGACTAGTAAATACATGTATAGAAACACCCACAGTGAAACTAGTTATTAGAGAGTTGGACATAAAACATGTTACAAACCCTAGTCCTAACTTCGACAACAAAATCTGAAATATACAATATTTGACATGGCTGATTTGTAATTGTAATCTTTTAAATGCATTTTAGTAACTGTGAAAAGTAATAACACCTAATACATACTAGCAGTTTTCATTAAGTATGTGAAGCTTGGTTTGGATAACAAATTTAATAAATAGTACACATCACAAATATAGTACTCATCACAAATAAACAAATAATAAATAGACTCCCATAAAACTCTCAATTGTTGATAAAGGAAAACTTCAGAAATCAACTTATTAACCCATTTTCTAACATGCAGTGGTTCACGCATCCACTTAACTTTTTTACTAACATGCAGTGATTGATACTAAAAGGGAAGGAAGTTGAAAAAATCTTTTCTAAATTCTAGGAAAGATTTCCATAATTATAACAATAAGTAATTTTGCACGACTGAAACCATGCTAAATTGTATTAAAAAAACATAGATAAAATATCAACATAGTTTCTTCCAGCTCTTCTTCTTTGAATTCTAACCCATCATGGTTTCTTTTATGTGCATGCGGCGTTGTTTTGAAAGATAATTGACAAGGGGGAACCAAGCTGTAAATCTTGAGGAATGGTAGCAATGATTAGCATAAGCCAGAGAGAAAAAACAGAATTTACAACAAATAAATCTACATGTCCACTTCTAATGATAAAAAAAAGACAATAAACGTACGGTTATCATACCAACAACAAAAGTAACGGCAGCCGCCACTTCTATTCTCTTAGCCTGGATATCAGGTGATATGTCGTCAGTAAACAAAATGGTCATATTGTCTGTTGAGTAAACGGTCGATGAAGCGGCAGCTATTTTTGTATTCTCGTCATACAGATCTAAAATATCGGCCATCATCAAACTCAAGACTGCTATACAACCTGTAAAATAAATATTTTGAGATTAATATGTTGTTCTGATAGATATTTAACTCAATGTTGACATGAATACATCAAAAGTTTCCAACTCTGGAATAGGCCCATTCATCACAATTGGAATTAGTATTTACAAGATATTAAACATACATTATGCAAGAGCTAAATCTGCCTATTGCAGGTCTTTCTTTTGGCCTGAAATGTTATCTAAATTATTAATTACGGTAAATTATCTGAACCATAATCATTGATAATCTAATCATGAAATGGATAATCAAGACTACGTTGTTTATTGTACTGACTAAGAGTAATGATGATCGAGGCTAGGCTTAAAATTCAAAAGCTAAAATCTTGGTTCAGAGTGGAACAGTTTGACTGAAATTTTCAGCAAATTTCCTTTACATTATCTAGTTTTTAACTATTAAGGTGCAAACTGCCAGCTCTTTATCTAATCTCCCATTATGTGTTTTTAAGCCTCTAGTGTGTTGCTGCTTGACCTGCCCTATTCTGGGAATTAAGGTGTCTAAGAGGGTAAGGCGCTGGCTGGCTATCCTGGTAGTCGGGTGTTCGATCCCTGCATTGGCTGAGGAAGTTCATCTCGATTTTCCGGCGTGGTTTCCCCTTGTCAGTGATGCAGAACGGAGGGCCTGACAAGGAAAGCTGTCTAGTCATTCGGATCGCACGAAAAACCAAGGTCCTGTGTACACATTGGCGTGCATGTAAAAGATTCCTTGGCAGAAGAAATTCGATTTAAGAGTAGGCCACAGTGCCGCTGCCTGGGCAAAATTTCCCTCATAGCATAATGTATGGCCTATGTCTGTCTTTCATTAGCCCAGGCTAGATGCAGAAGAGTAGGACGTTAAATCCCATTTCCTTTCCTGCACTATTCCAGGGATTCTTTTACCCACTACTGTGAAAGTAATAAGTTTATTCACTGCAGTCTTGGAAACATGTTAACAGTAGTTATAAGCAGTAATTGTATTTCATAGAATTGTGACCTATACTCTTCTTGCTGTTATACTGCACACTCCTAGATAACAGAAACAGTGAAGAGTCCCTCATTGACATAACAGTGGACAGTCTATGTAAGAAAAAACCTAAGTAAACAGACAAAGTAAACAGATTGATTTATAGCTCATATAGTCCAATAATACTTACCCATAGAGATTTGTCGACAAGTACCAAGGAAGAAGTAAGTTAACGGTGCAAACAGGGATATATATAACCCAACTATAGGTGGCAGAGTTGATAAAGCACCAAATGCCATTCCTACAAAACAAAGTTTAGTCCCCTTAAATTGCATTATGGAAGAGCAAAATCTGCTTATTACAGGTCTTTCTTTAGGCCTGAAATGTTATCTAAATAATCAATTAGACATTAATTAACATATCCAGACCATAATAAACTCTTGATAGTTAGACTAGCCCTCGATGTTGGCGGATTAAATCCCTATATGCCGCTTAATGGCCGTTGATAATTAAATCAATCAAGTGGATAATCGAGACTATGCTGTTTATATTAATGATTTGAGTAATGATGACCGAGGCTATGTAATATTTCAAACGCTTTTTTCTCGGCTAATAGAGGAAATATTTGACTGAAATTTTCATCAAATTAACTTTACACCATCTAGTTTTTAAATATTATAGTGAGAACTGCCATCTCTTTATCTTATCTCCCATAATGTAACTTTAATATTACCAAAACAATTTTCAAAATTACACAAAAACGTATGCGATTTGAAACACAATTCACAGAAACAATTTAAAATTTCCTGTTAAAAGTTGCTATTTTTATGAAATGGTGACAACACGCCTTATTTACCTTGTGGAATCATCATAGCACCAGCAGTTGATCCTGCTATTAAATCAGGAACAATATCAGTTCGTTTATAATTGCGGATCATCGTTATAAATGGGAGATTACTAAATAATATCTTCTTGGCACTAGTTTGTTCGTATTTACGTCGAGTCCATGTTTTTAACCTGTCACAAATACTAATTTCTTCTGGATCTTTCCTGTATTCCTTTTCAAAATCCACCAATCTACGGTGATGTGACACCATCTTGTTTTTGTCTGCAGGCAAGTTTGGTTTTGCCTGAAAATAACATTTGAAATATATATCAGAGTTGACTTTGTTTGATCCACTATCTTATTTTGATTATCACTAGTGCTAGACTACTATGAATTGAAATAAAATTAAACGTCCTACTGTTTTGCTCCGAACTAGGCTAATGAAGACGGGCATACACCGTACTTTGATGGAAATTTTGCCTGGACGGCGGCACTACAGTCACTCTTATATCAAATTCCAACTTTAAGGGATCTTTTACTTGCATCCGAATGTGTACACAGGACCTCGGTTTTCCATACCATCCAAAGGACTAGACAGCTGTCCTTTTCAGACCCACACTCCAGCATCACTGACATGGGGGAACCATGAAAGAAATTTTGAATGAACTTTCTTGGCCAATGCAGGGATCAAACACCTGACCTTCAGGCTAGTGAGCCAGCATCATACCCACTAAGCTACTGTGATCCCCCAATAAAGTACTATATGTGACCTGTTACCACAAAACCAGCTTTCTGAAAATGCAATTCTTTCTAATTTTGTCGTATCATTTGGAATTGATGTTCAGCTCATTCATAGCAACAAGAAAGCATACAATTTGTGACCATAGTACAAAATAAAGTTGTGCGACAAGTGTCTGGTTTCTTTGGAGTGCGTTACATATTGTCTTACAAATAAAGTTTGCCCATTACCGACATTTAAATTCATAAGTTAATCAATAATTCTTTTGCTTAACAGAAATGACTGAAAACCACTATTTAGATACAATGTAATAATCGAAGACTAAAACATAGGTTAGATTTGGTCTTAAATTTTATTTAGGTATTGTCTTAAAAGAAAAACAAAGATGTTGGAAAGAAATCATTAAAAAGTAATGGGAACTTTTTAGATGCCCATAACTTCCATTAGGATGATTTTAATAATTTGGGAATCAATACGCTTTCCGATATGACTCTGGTACTAATGTGTAAACCATGGTCTGAAATGGATGATTTAATCCATTCTGAAAGGAACCAGCCAGAGACCAGAGTTGAGTCAGGGTCGGAAATAAGTTAATTATTAAAGCTCTCATTCCAGATGTCAACAAAAATAATTCTTTACAACTTTGTTTGGTAGAATGTTGCTTTTCGGAATAGGCTAATATATATATTTCATACTGCATACTGATATTCATATTTTCAATTATTGCAACCTTCAAAATTTCCCAATATCACATTGCACTTGGTATTAATTTCATTGCTAGTACACAATTATTTCTATCTTTATAGAATCTCCATTATGCCATATAAATATAAATGTGTGGTAACGTGTGTAGGTGTAATTACTGGAGCATTGGGTGGCCAACTGGTCTAATGCATGCGCTTTATATCATTCATAATGGTTGTCATCAAGGCTGGTATGTCGCAATGAATAGTGATGGAAGCAAGTCTGGATATAAGCCACAATCTTATCACAGACTTTGTCATGGGAAAAATATCACACGTTTCATAATGCATCTGATAATGTCTATCACAGTTGCCTTATAACTGTCCACTCTTGATATATATACTGTATGTTGTATCTTGACAAAGGTACATTCATTAGACTGCTACAGCCCCTGTATTAGATCATAAGGTCTGTCTTTGGCTTACATTGTGTGTTGCCGATCCCAAGCAAGTAAAAACTAACTTTGGGTCATCCCACCACTAAAAACCCCAGCCAATAATTGAAATAAAAATAACATTTGTTAGTCCCAAAATGAAAATGTTAGTATCAAATGAATATAATACTTCATTTTGTGGCTTTATCTTACCTTATCATATGTTTCACTTGTTTCAATATTTTCTGTGTTTATATTATTTATTGATTGTTTACGTTTAATGGCGTCATCAACCTGAATTTTGTTAGAAACATCTGCTGTAGTTTGAACTTCAAAAGACCCAATAATAGATTCCTTATTTGTACAATCCACATTTATATCTTCCAAATGTTGATTATATGAAGAATCCAAATCAATATCCTCCACAGGTTTATTGTTTGAATCATTTAATTCGATATCACCTGTTGCAAATTCATTGTTTACATATTCATCTTCTGTTAGTGAATCATCTTCTACCTTAAATTCATCACCTGTTCCTGTTTCAATTCCATCTTCAATTCCATCAGTTTCATTCTCAATGTCTTCATCTCTTTTACTTTCAGTGTTGTCGTCCGCCTTAATCTCAATTCCATCTTCCTTTCCATTGTCCGTTCCATCATCAACATCAACGGCTTCACCTGCAATTCCCACATCCAAATTACTCAATCCATTATCTAATTCTCTTTTACTATCAGAATTTATTTCCGATTCTCCTTCAAATCCATCATCCTTTCCAGAAGAAAATTTAGTTATGTCATCTTTCTGAGCTGAATCTGATTTTTTGTCTTCGTCACTCATTTTTCAACAAAATAATTCCACAGTACACCAAGATCACATAGTAATTTTACGCATATGTGATGTTCTACATGTGACAGATATATATAAAATGAAAGATGTAGATAACATGAATACTCTGGACATGACCATTCATTACACTTCCCTTAATCTCTCTATGTAAGAAAAATCTGCAGTATAATACATAATGTACTTAAACGGTAATTTCAAATAGTGAGATTTCATTCCTCTTACTCTCAAATTACATCATGTTTCTTTCCTACCAGAATTTGTTTTCAGACAGATATTTTTGATGACCTGATAGTGCTATCAAGTAAACTGTACATTATTGTTCGGTAATGGATGATTATTTGGAGAGAGGGAGATGGGGTTTAATGTCCACTCAACACAAACTAGGTCATTTCGGGACAATCATATGGTTTAATCTCATTTCAATAATTCCCTTGCGCGTAAGGGTCTTTAGCAGTGGGAGGAAACCAGAGGAACTCAGAAAACCCACAAGGTTGGACAGCCAACCCTACTCCTTGCCACGTACAACCGGGGTTATGGTGCCCCAGAGAATGTATTTAGTGATGGTATAGTCCATAATAGAGAACATGTAATTCCCAGTGATATCTTAATAGCAAATTTATTGACCGATGTGACCATTAAAATTTACTCTAATTGTAAACTAATAATAATAGTAACGTCAAAAGTAGCCCAGACTGCGAATCAATGAAATTCTAGTGTTAGGATTACCAATTTGGATGAGAAGAGAGAATAAGCATTGGAGTTTATAACATCCATTCAACAATAACCAAGTCAATTTTAGACCAATATATTAGAGTATATTTCTTATTTCAATCATTTGCTTGCACCTCGGGTCTTTAAAAAGTGAGAGACAAAACTCACAAAGTTTTGCAAATCCACTGTGGTGTCACATACAAATTCAGGCTACCCAGAGAAAAATCCCACACAAAGATAAACATGTAAACCCACGGTGTGTCTCATATAAAAATCGGGATCAGACCGATGACTTGCATAGATAATAGAAGATTGTGTCCCTACAGTTTTATTTTTTCAGTATCACGGTACTTCAGCGGAATAGATATCATTCAATGAGCTAAATGTCCCTTTAGAAAAAGGCGGAACACATACAGTATGATAACGCATTTTAATTTCATAAACTTTTACTCTATTTTAATCCAATTAACTATTCAGTATCATGATCCAATCTACATTGTATACAAAGTACTCTGTCTTAAAATATCTTGGAATTATCTATAGGCTAAACCTATGGAAAAGGATAACAGTGAAGATGTACATGTATAGACCGGTGTTAAAATCACCAAGCACAATGAAAACTTTTGTAAAGCAAACTTTTCAAGCAAGGTGTAGAGTACTGTACTAGCCCAACATTATAATGTGATGTAAAAATAACAAAGGTAAAAGGGGTCAGTCAAAGAAAAACATACAACAATTTCTAAAAAGAATTCTATTCTTGCATACTTTAAATGTAATTTATAATTGCAATATTTCTTTTTTTTAAATGATTTGTTAATGGCCAGTTGATTTGTGGGCCTGTATAAGGTAAAGTAGAAAAATTGTTGAACATAAATAAACTGAACAAAATCTAAATTGTTCTGACTATTTAACATAACGGTTCAATTCACTTAATTTGATATTTGTTTATTTCTTGCAATGTCTTCTTGTCCACAGGTTTATCTTGATTAGTTTTACATGCAGTTCGGATTTCCTGAACTTTCTTACTCGTGCAACAATTCTTGCAAAAGTTTATGCTGCAAATCTACAAGGGATGGCGGAAAAAATTTTTAAAAAAAAAAAATCTTGGAAAATTGCAGAGTCTGATGATTGAATGTCAGTTACAGTGTTTTGAATCAAATTTCTATGACTTACCATACTTTATAGAACACTACATGTATTTCGAGCAATTTTATTCCTCTAGTTCCACGTCAATATAATGGGGTTAAATTGGGTCATTCCAATTCCATTCTGTCGCCGTCGAAGTCGGCCACTTATTTTTTTTTTCACTCTTGTTTGTGCAGACATTAATTATATCCTTTATTATAATACTTCGTGCAATTATCAATTGCATTTTTCAGACGTTGACATAGTTGTATTTTTGGTCATTCCAATTCCATTCTGTCGGCGTCGAAGTCGGCCAATTATTTTTTTTTTCACTCTTGTTTGTGCAGACATTAATTATATCCTTTATTATAATACTCCGTGCAGTTATCAATTGCATTTTTCAGACGTTGACATTGTTGTATTTTGTTGTTTTAGATTAACAACACAAACACAATTTTGTTTTTTCGACAGTAAGTATCATAAATTAACATTTCGAGGATTTGCGCTAAGCTATTTTAAGATTTTTAGAAGGGCCCTGCATTACTTTATGATCAATGTTTATACGCCATGACATGATCGACTTTTTATTGCCCAATGTACACTACTAGTAGGCCCTACTACATGTATTGACCTTTCATGAATCAGGTCTGCTGTACTTATCACCATCTGTCCAGTCTCATGTCAGATTTTACATGTCGTCATTTCAGGCCACCTTATCGTGTAGCCTACAAAATATTTAGGCAAACTATTTAAGACGTTACATCATGTTACAGAATTACTGAAAAGGGTGTAAATGAATGTACATGTATGCAACAAAATTTGTGTATGAATTAATACTATCTATCGTGCAATAATTTGACCTGGACCCTGGACAAAAAAAAAAAAAAATCTGGGTCATTGTGCGTGCCAGGTTCGATCCTTATTATTCTATTGAGGGAAAACTTTGTTTGAAATTAAAATGAAAAGCAGTTGCATAGCATTGAGAATACTTACAGGAAAGGGATATCAGAAATTATTCGTAAAACATGTGACTCTATTTTTCAACGACGTATTTCTACATTTGACGTTTCGTTACAGGGCGCAGCCATATTGGTAGTCACACATGTGTAACCGGAAATCAACAGAAACGAAAGAATTAGAAAAACGAAACGAATACTGAAACAACCAACCAAATACCGATTAAACAGATCCATGCAAAATATACTCCAAAATTACAAATATGAAATGACAATTTGTAGACAATTTGTAATCTATAACTCCTCAAACAAAGGGTTGACATACAAGATGCACCCATATTTTGTCAATGTTTCACAGAGGTTACGGGAGAGTCTTCTTTTTCGATATGAAATTTTGAAAAAGATAGATGAATTCAATGGTGCTCATTGGCAGCGGATGATCCGCTCATTTTCCAAATTCTGTCCTGTAGTGTTTTCGGGGATAGGGGGGGGGGACTCTAGACCCCCCCCCCCCCCTGCTCAGGCTTGAATTTTTTTTTTAGACGATTTCATTGGCGATTTAATAGACCTGTTATTTTGGAATTTACCTTCCGGAAATACGTCAGAATGAACCAAATTGAATCTAATTTACCAAATTATCGGTTGAGCGCAATTAGTTAAGCAATTATCAAACCTACACCCCCCCCCCCCTGCAAAAAATCCTGGATCCGCACCTGAAATAGCGCCACCGAAATTGACACACGGGATCACCTGTTGGCAACTCGGGCATTATATTGCCCCCCCCCCCCCCCCACACACACACACACACGCACCACTCTTCTGCGCCCCACTTTTAAAATCCTACATGCGGCCCTGTATACCGCTAGCAGGGTATAATCTCATTGCACACTGTATGAAGTATTCCCGTCTTATTGATGATCCCGAAACATTGAGTGTCCGCAAAGCATTCAACATTTTCCCCATGCCCATGGCAAAAGTGTATTTAGAGTTAGAGGTGAAACACAGGGTGATTAGAGCATGGGAAGCTTATTCAAACTAGACAATCTCTGGGGCAAGTCTTCCCGGAACTAACCACCAGCAATAGGATTTGTGTGCGCTAAAGGAGTATTTTCCCTAGATGAGAGATAATAATTGAACAATAGTTCTGCAGTTCGGACATTCCATGTCAATTGAACCAAATTCTCAGAAAGTTGTTGGGTGGCCCTCTCAGAAAATTATAAAAATATATGTTTAAGTACATACGAAAATATATGATTCTAGCATTATAATGTTGACCGAGATAATGGCCTTTTCGATAGGGGTACCCTTTTGCAACTTTGAAACTACTTTTCTACGACCTAGCTTTGGTGTTCTGATTTTATTCACTCTAGTAAGTCTGTATTCTTAAAATTTTGAGGTTTGTAAGAGAATGTATACAGATTAAGAAGACCTCACTATAATCAAATTTTAGAGAACAAGTATCGTTAACTGTACCAAAAATTGATACTTGTAAAAAAAAGAGAGAAAAAATAACAAAAATCAATATTTCGATACAGTTTAAAAAATTTTACTACACTATATTAGAAGTTGTTACTTATCACATGTGTAATGCATCAATGGGTATGGTATTGTTTCATAATATTCCGAAGGGGTCATTCAACAGGCACTGGTCAACTTGGCATGGAATGGTCCAGTTGTTAATCATCGACTCCATTCAAAAGTTGACAAAATATCAAGTGCATGCATATCAAGTTTTCTCCCCGGATTCAGCGTTTTCTTTCAGATTTAATTTTTGAGATATCTATCAGCTTTCAAATTTGCTACTGGCACTGTAGTGGATTTCTAAAACTATTTCCTTTTTGCTGTTGGGTTTTCTAACACTGTTTCCATATTTGCTATAACTATTTCTGCAACCCTTTCCAAGTGGCTACTGGATTTCTAATATTGTTTACATTTTGCTACTTGACTATAATAATAATTATTACTCTACCACATTGGTCAATTTTAAATCTATGGTTCGATATTGGTCGATTTCAAATCTATGCCGAAAGCTATACAAATGATACGGCAAATCGATATTTTAAAGAAGTTTATTACGAAGAAGAAAGTAGTTGCAAAGAAAGGAAAACCAAGTATAGTTCACCTTTCGAAGGTAAAGGTTAACATTCCAACATTTTCTTTGAACTGTTTTGCGCTAAAACGGAATGGGATGTTGCCGGTTAGACAAACAGTACAGGTGAAACAGACAGCTTGGAATAAACTGGGCTTCGGGTTTTGGAGTGGGATGGGACGATTTTATTGGTAGATACTTAATATTGTTATTAGATATCTATTTTTAAATTAAAATTTTTAGAAGGCAATCAAATTTCAGTGTACTTAAAATCGCTACCTTCCAGTGGTCTAGAAGGTTGATTATAGGCCTGTCATGCGAATAAATATTTACTGAATAATTTGTATAACATTTTGAGACCACAAGATTTAGATCTTACACAACACACCTTTAATGTGTGCTATGATGAAAGATTTTAAAAATACAACTTTTTTATTTTGATCCTTAGCCGATGTCCAGTTATTTCGTTTCCTTCTTTAATACTTTAAAAATATATTTATGAGTCCCGTCTTTAAAAAACCCCAAAGAAACACAAAAACAATGTCCATTTTTTTTAAGTCTAAGAAATCTGACATTTTTATTTCTTTTAAAATATATATATATATATATATCGTGTGGAATATACATGTATATGTATAATATATCATAGTACACGAAATGTTAAGGTTATTTACGAGTATCAAATGGTCGCCCGCGACCTATTTTTTACATCCAATTACCGGAACCAGTAACAGACCGAAAATAATGCTGGATATAACAAACTACTTGAACCCGAACGATTTGTCGGCACTAGATTTCATTTTGGACTGGAAGACATAATCTGTAATATCCTTGATATTGGTTTTATCTACGGGCCGCCAATTTTTTAGCACCCCCCCCCCCCCAATAAATTCCCAGAAAATGCAGCCAAATGGATTACTTACTTTATTGGAGCGTCGCCTTAACTACATACCCCCGATGTCAGATCAGCGTGAATTGAACAGAACTATACCCAAATCTTTTGGGATTATAGCTCTGGTCGCCTTATTAAAACATAATTGGGTAAATTTTTGCATATAGGAATTGATCTAACATAGTCCTATTAACTATTATATAAAGGGTTATGAAAATTTTTGTCAGCATTATTCCAACTTCTATCGTCTCGGAATAAACTTGGCTGGATAAAATGGGGGCGTGGTAACCGGAAGCTGGCTTCGCTATCACATTCACTTCTGCTTGAAGAACCCGAATCTTCACTGTTTGTAATACGCCTCCTCCTGCAAAAGAAATTCTTATGTGTTTACTATAATACTGAATGTACAATACGTACAGACCGTACAAATCAAAGAAATAGCGAAGAGAAATCAGGACCTATCTCACAAAGACCATGACCCTTCAAGTAATCTGGTTCCGATCCTCAATCTGTTTCACAGAGAATTACTTACGAATTAACTCTGTAACAGACGAGTGTGCACAGCACGTGCTTTGACTGCAGACGGCGCCAGTAATTGGCGCAACGGCTCGTGCAATGTTTACTTAACACCTAACTGCTTCGGGCAAAATGATGCATTTTACTCATTTTAATACCCATTTACACTAAATAGGAAATATTTTTTAACTCCAAATACTTCAAACGTCTTTATTTATTTTTCTTTTACCTCAAAAAAATGTTTGAGAATTTAATTTGTCGGAGTAAAAAAGTTAATATGCCGTACTTATTAAGCCTCGTCGATGTCATGCTTATCAGTGATTGTAGCGGCCAAGCGAATATTCACTGCGGGATCAGTTTGGGCGATCCTATGAACGGTTCGCGATATATGAATCGTGGTTATAACAATTCGAATAATCTTGATCGTACAACCATGAGTGGGTCTACAAAATGTGGATCGCCTTGTGGATTTAATGTGGGTTGGTCCCATCATGGATGTGTCATGGATGTGAATCCGTCACATTGTGGATAAACCGATTCGAATAACCTGAACCCGTTCCCTTGTGGATATAACGGACCCGTCACATTGTAGATTAAACGACCCCTTCATGGGTAAGCTATATGCTAATTCCAGCAATCTGGATCCGTCACGTCATAGTATAATGACTCGAGCAATTTGGACCCGTCCCTTCATGAGTATAATGTCACGAATGTTTTGGACCCGTCCCGTCACGAGTGTATTGATTTGATCAGTTTTGGTAGCATCATGGTCGTAACGATTCGCTCAATTTAGGCCCGTCTTACCACGGGAGTTACGCTTCGCCCAAATTTAGATCCGTCCTGGGTATAACGAAACGGTCATTGTGGATCCGTCCCATCATGGGTTTAACGATTCGAGCAAATCTAGATCCGTGGTATAAAGGAAATGCCCTTACCTTCTCCATTTCATAATGGAGTAAATGGTTGCCAAGATACCAGCTACAACAACAATTGTAGGTACAACAATTGATAGAATCTGATTAGGTGAACCCGCGACTGCAATGAATGAAGAGATGATTGAATTAAATATCAGTAATAACTTAATTTAAAATTCACCAGATATAAATAAATAAGGCAACCCAACGTAAAAACAAGTGATTTTGTCAATAATTTTCATATGTTTTTATTTTATGACTTTTTGTCCTGCATATTGAAATTCAGGTTTTTGGTATTTAGGTTGCACTTGGGCTGAGATAATATAGTCCTACTTGATTTACTATCATAACCTATAGATTACTAGTTCAGGAATAGACAGTTGTTAAAAGTATTTTGAAACGAAACCAAACAATTGGGTACAAGAGTCGTAACTGGAAAATAACATATAAATAGAAAAGAGAAGACGCATTTACATTTACATTTGGTAAAGACAATCTGAAGGGATCGTTAGCCAGTTGTTGCTATCAACTAGTATTGTCGTGTCTTGTGTGGTTCATTCATTGGTTTGTTTTCTGTTTGCTTGTGTGTGATGACTTATAAGCCTAATTAGCTAAAAGCTAATAATATTGTCCGGAAAATGTAAATGATGACAATGCAGTGGATTTATTAATCTCAAGACACACTCATAAATGTTAGCAACGATAACGTAACACTATACGTACCACTTGTGGTTTCATCATCATCTGGTTCGGCCATCAAGGGAACCGGTGGTTCACTGCAAGTTAATGTTGGTCGATAACCTGAAACAGAATTTGATAACTTTATACGCAAACAACTCAATCGGAGATTATATTTCATTTCGTATTTTATATATAGTTCAAAACCAAATTCCGTTTTATTTGTCCTGGTGACAGTAGGTTATATGGGGGAGTTTTTTTTAAAACCTAAACCAGTAAACTAGATCCTTCTTTTGTGGGAGATTAGCCAGAGTTGTTGACGGAATTATGGGATACATCAATTTCTGAAGTTTGAATTGTCAAGACGCGGGAACGACATTCATGCGCTTTGCAGCTCAAGTGTAAAATTTATGGCATGATTGCATGGTTTGCATAATCTGTTAAAATAACACTTCCTTCTAATCGAAAGGTAAAATCAAGATACTGGTAAGTGATCTTTGAGAATGAGAATAATGTATCCAAATAATACAATCTGATTAAAATACAGATCTATATTTCCTTTCGTTTTTTTATACCTTCGATGGCCTACATTACATGATGATCTGACCGGTTGTAGCGATAGGTTTGCGTCAGAGGTCATACGAACAGCTTTTGACCCTATGACGTCAGACATTTGATTAACCAATCAGCATTGATGGTGCTAGTCGCTTACCCACAGTTCCGTGCAAAACACGCCTAAAGCTCACCGTAACAGACCGTTTCATTGGCTAATCCCTCACATAATTCAGAACACGTCAATGATAACAACTCCTCCATATCCCAGTGTAGTTAACAAAATTTTGAACTATAAAAACGAAACGAAATAGGATATGTGTTTTAATCAGACTGCAAATAATCGGCCGTGAAGCAAAGGCAATAAAATGTGTAACTCTAATAAGTATGTAACTCTAATTATTATATACATACCTCTAGTAAAGCTTTCATTACGGCATTGCTGCATATTGTAATACTCGGCCACTAAATCTTCATATGCAGCTGGTCTAAGGCCCTGTCTACACTCACAAACTCCGGAACTACCACAGATCTGTTCTTGTTTCATAAAGCATCTCTTATTTTGATCATTACAATCTTCTCCTAGAGCTGGTATTGAAACGTACGGTGGATAGTCTTGAGGTTTACAACCAGTGTTGTTGACAACAGGCGTAAAACCGCGATAACATTCACATTGTCCGTTGATACATCGTGATAAAGGCGAGATACACCGTGTACTTTCTCTACTGCATGCATCACCTATTTTTACAACTAAAACATAAAATAACAGTTTTAATATGGGATGGGGAAAGTTGACACATAAAAATCCCAAGAAATAATTATTTCTTGAGTGAAAGAATACATAAATGCAAGTCTCAAATCATTTGGATCATTAGTCATTTATAAATTTGGTTAGATGAAGGAGGTCCCGGTATAGATGCCGGTGTTGGCTGAGAAAGTTCCACGGGATTTCCCAGCGTGGTTTCCCTTTGCCACATACACACTACAGCTATTTAATGAAATTCCATTGTTCACGAGCATGCACTGACTTTCTTGAAAACCATGTACTATTGAATGTATTTCATATGACTTGTAATCTAAAAACGTGTATATCCGTTCAATTGATTTGGAGTCGCGGTGGATCCAGAATGGAGGTTCGGTTGGGGAGGAGTGTCCAAATCCCACCCTGATAAGCTACATAAAAAAATGTAAAGCAACACTTTATGAGAAAATTGTAACGGTCGTGTGCTTTATCCTTTATCGTCAGATAGTGGGATGGGACTGGCATTCAAAGCGCGAAATAATCATATGCGCGATATCGCAATTAATGCTTTGCATCAATGGAACATGCCAGGGATATGTTTTAAAAGATATTTTGGTCAAACTAAATTTATCAAAATAATGTAAACGATCTTGAAATAAAGTTATGGACTTAAATCATCCACAGTCGATATTTTCTCTAGCCATTATGAATAGCGTTCAGCTTTTAAATTCAGTTCAGATCATAAAGTTCTGGATCAACCAAGCAAATACTTACCAGGTAAACATGACTTCTTATCAGAAGAAGGGGCGAATCCTACGTCACACCAACATCTGTTGATGCAACCACCAGTGGCTGGTGTGCAGGTAGAGTTACCTGGGCAGAGGGCGCCAGCTGTGCAATTATCACCAATCGACAGTGGTACTATAATAATAAAAAAAACAATACGTGTAGTAGAATATAATATTTAACATAAAAAGGCATTGCATGAGTAGAATAAAGCCGATTGTTGTCAAATAATACAATGAAATTTCGCAAGTGATGCCAAATGAAATGAAAATCACACCGGAAAATGTGGATGAACTTTCTCGGCCAATGCGGGGATGGAACTCAAGTGATTGAAAAATGTAATGTTAAATAATTTCGTTGTTCCAGATTGGTTTTCATTTTGACCTAAATTGTTTGCGTGTTAGATCGATTGCCTCTTCAAAAAAACTCAGTAGGTATACGAAAAATGATTTAGGCGTACGTGCCAGAGGCAGGGGGGTGGGGGCAGCTGCCCCCTCACTTTCGGGCAATCTGACTTTTTGGGCATACGGGTAAAGTGGAAAATTCTTTTATTTCATCTTCATGGCAAAATAAAGTGCCCGAAATCTAAAAAAAAAAAAAAAAAAAAAAAAAAACCCACTAATTTTACGGGCTGGAATAGCCGGAAAACGCGTTTGCGGCTGTCAAATATTCCAAAGTTTTCTTGGGGGTCAATACAAGGTCAGCATCGCTTCTTCGAGTCTCGAAGAAGACCGAAGTCGCTGTCGGTAAAACCGAAATTTGTTTGGGCATTTCGGATTCTGCCCCCGAACTGTAATCGAGCGCTAATAAAACACTACTTTTACTTTTCTTTTAATTTAATACCACGAATTTGTACTGAGTTAACTATGGATAAAAAAACATTTTGTCTGGAGCCACTCTACTGTTAAAAATGGTTCCACTACTTATGCCTTCCGTCATACTTCAGGCACATAGTTACATCATAGTAACTACTCTACTGTGTGCGACATTTTTGGGGTATCGATTGAAGTTGTTGTATTAACAGGCTCGAATAGCAGGAAAAGGCGTTTGCGACAGTCAAATTTTCAAAATTGTCACCCAACGGTCCCATCTTCTTAGACAGTAAACGATTGATTGGTTGATTGGAATTCGAGTCAGCCACCTTAATTAGGCTATATTAGACCACTCTGATGTTGCTTTGTTCACAGGCTGAAATAGCAGGAAAACGCGTTCCAAAATTTTCTTGGGGTCCATGCACGGTAAGCTCCAGAGAGGCGAAGAACACCGGCACTGCTGTCTGTAAACCCCATATTTTTTCGGGCATTTCGGGTTCTGCCCTGCCACGCCCCCCCCCCCTTAACTGTCATCGAGCCCGTACGCCTATGCAAAATGACGACATAGGCCACGTATTTCTCAAAAGATTCCATAGTAAGATGGGGGTGGGGGTACCTCCTCCTGCAAAATTTCCTGGATCCGCCAATGTTTTACGTGCTACTTTCAATTCAGAAATTTGTAATTTCAGTAAATAAAATATACAAAATTCAAAGTATACTACTTACCACATTCAGGTGCCGGTTCTGGAAATGAAATAAACATAGAATTAAAGACAGATATATTGATTTAAATAGAATATATTATACAATTTTATTTTGAACTAATAAAACATGATGATTCTAGTGACTTGTCTTAAAGGGACATTGTCACTTATGCTGACCTTGGACTAATTTACTAATAACTTCAATTTTCATATCATAATAAAACACCGTTTGTTTCAGCACAAAGGGGGCTAATTAAGACGGGTATACGACATGGAGGGTGCTATGAAAAAATTTTGTATTCCAACTGCCTGCCCTTCATCGAATTCCATATGGGTCCTTTTACGTGCACCCCAAGAAGCATAGGCCTACGAGAGAAACTCAGTGTTTCGTCCCATTCCAACGACAAAACTATCCGATTAAATATTTATTTAATGCAACCCTTACTAGACAATTCACTGTCGCAATTAAATATTGCCTGGTTATAACATTAGGGTACATTATTAACGTTAAACAGATCAAATTTATTCATATAAATACTAAAGAGTATCCCTGTAGCAAAAATAATTGTCAAGGCCTCAAGCGTATTGCTATGGTGCCTGGTGGCAGTAAGGCAATAAGTGATTTTGATTTGTATACGGAAAACCATGCATTAAAATTTAGTATATTTATCATCAGCACTTTTGGTTTAAACTTTTGATCATCGTTTGAGGGATTTGAAATCTCTTGGAAACTAAAATATTGTAATTATTCAATCTCTACCAGGGACCGGTAATTGCTCCAAAGAAAGTTATTCTAACTATCCAGTAAAACTCTATCCGATCGTCATATTGCTATGGCGGATAGGAAATTTCACAACATCCGGCATCATCACGGTAAAATCTGTTGATGGGCTTCTTTTTAAACCGTTTATATTTTGATTGTTTTCATAATCCAATGCAATGGGACGTTAAACCTTTTTTCATTTTATTTCATTACTTAACTCAAAGTTGAATAATAAATCTGAGTACATTTTAGCTGAGGATATTGGGCTAAATTGATGATCAGCGGATTTAAAACAATCATTTTGAAAAGAAAACAACGAATGTAATGGCATGGTTTTCCGTACATATATCTAATTTCAGGAAAGGTGAAGCATGCGTTTAGCAAATACGCCGAATCAACTAAGCCTACTTAATAATGTGAACTACATGCATGTGCGCATGAAAAAAGCATGATGTCTACGTGCTGAGTAAGTAAGCCATGAACTTAACCCTGGGATTCTGCGAAGCATCGACCGTTAAGGATCCAGACAGGACCAGCAGCGTAAACTTCTGCATCTTCAGCCACCCGGAAACCCGAGTTACAACTACATATTTTATCAGAACCACAAGAGGCTTCAAACTCGCGACAAGTGTCTGTACAGGCCTCACCGACAGTCGGCCTGTCATCGGCACAAAATCCATTAGGCGTTGTCCTGATAAATGGCCGCCCACAAACACAGATTCCTCCATCACACTGGCTGAATGGAACGGCACACGTTATGGTCTCATTACACAATTCCCCGAGTTTCACGGCTGTAAAGAAAAACAATTAGTGATTAAATAAATTTCCACTGTCAGTGGTTCATTATACATGTGAATTGCTAATTGGTACGTTGTCCACTGGCTAACGTTTTATTTTTTTTATAACAAATTTTGTTTTCAAGGTAACCCCCGTATGGTTTGGTGGAAATATAAACAACGATTTAAATGTACATGTATTTGATAAGTTCATTTGTTCGTGGGAACAGGCAACCATGTTTACTTGAGGTATACAGTATTATGATCCTGGATTACTTGTAATGAGACCGGCCATTTTATTTATTTGACTATAATTAAATTGATGAACCTACCTTTCAGACAAGCCATGCCTTTATTAGCAGAGAAATACCCATCTTGACACTGACATCTTTTACCACTGCACGTGGTTTGGTGACAAACAGAGTTATCTGGGCAAGACACGTCATCATCACACGAATCGTCAATACCTAGTTTAGCTAATTATATAGAATATACAATACTTTGTGACAATAGCATCTTCATTGTTTTATAGCATAAGTAAATATGTCTACCTTATTGACAACCCTAAAAAAAACCAATTAGCCAGAATATTTGGGCGAGGACATGACCTAGTTTTAAAAAATTTAAAAGCATCAAGCCTGTTTGATATACTATTAGGGTTGGGGCAATAATGACTTTTGTTCGAAATTTTTAAAACACAGGGTGTTTTTTATGGCCAAATTTTAATAGACTGAAAATCGAATCTGGTAAAATTTTTGTCGAAAACTTTTTTATGTTTGTACCCGGCCATTTTCTAAAATGACCGCCAAAATGGGGCCAAAATCACAATTTTCTTAGAAATTCATATATTTTGGGTAGGTGATATATCATTTTGTGTGATTTAGGGGCCAGAGAGTTCAAATTTAGTGAGAAAATTTAGAATTGATAATCCGGTATGGTGGAATCAAAGATGGCGGCCAGTTTCTTCCAATATACAAAAATATGAATTAAACATGGAGATATTAATACAATATACAGCGTATCAGTGTATTAATATGTCTAATCTAATGTTTTCTTGATCACTGAGTTCGAATCGAGAGGGTAGTTTATTTTCGAGCATTCGCTGTGGAGGAAATGCAAAGAATGATTATTGAGTAATGAATGCTTAGGCCATTTAAATCTTTATCATTAAGGAGGGTAAGGGGTGTTTTATTAAATAGATCATTTAGCTACAGAATGCTATATCTAGTTGTTATAGACAGAAAAGGAGAAGTAACATTAGTTGGGAACTAGACTGTAACTCAGCCGGAAATGCACGAGGATAAAACCAGTCGACATGATTTCTCTAGATAAAAATATGTGCACTGGTGTAAGCAAACAGCTGTGGTTTTCATATATTATTTGTAATCAAAAGTCGTGTAACAACTAACAAACCTGTTGCTGGAGTTGTGATTGGAGTGGGGATGCTAGTGACTACTTCTGAAGACTGCAGTTGACTAACGGAAGAAGCTGAAAAAGATTCTACGGTTGATCCGATCTGTCCAGGGTCACTGGATAATTGTTGTGATAACTGAGACGAAATAACCCCAACAGAAAGTTGTGCTGATTGTGACAGAACTTCGGTAGCAAAAACTATGGAACTGGTGCCGTCTACAGATCCATATGACGTATTAATGTCATCAGAAACAAGATTTTTAACCGAGGATGAAGATGCTATGGGTAGTTGAGATCCAGACGTTTCGTTCAAACTTTGTGTTGCAGCTTGTGAGTTTGTTACCACCGAACCCAATATTGATTCGTCAATTGTGAATGATGTGCTATCGACAGAACTATGTGTTGCAATCTGTGACTGAGATACTTGCATGGAACTCAAGACTGATTCGTCAATTGTGGATGATGCATCGTCGACGGAACTGTGTGTTGCAGCTTGTGACTGAGTTACTTGAATTGAACCCAAAATTGTGGAGGTTGTAGTATCAATGGAACTTCGATCAATTTGTGGGCGGGACGTTGTTTGAATGGATGCAGATAAACTGCCCACTTCAACAGAGTTCTCAGAAAGAGTACTACTTTCAACGCCCGATGTCTCTAAAGACTCAGACATGTTTTCCATACTCATGGAACTTCGCATTTCATCGGAAGCACTACTTGTTGCCATTAACGCAGAACGACTGTTAATATCCACAGAACTCTGAATAATAAGAGATGTAGAATCAGATGTTGGTAAACCGGTAAAGTTGTCGGTTGTCTCCATTCCCGTACCAGCGGAGTTCGTAACTACACCAATATAAATGGAAGTCGTTTTAGTGGTGACAGATGAACTATCCATCAACACAGTTTCGTTCGATTCAACAGACGAATCATCCAGTGATAAAGTTGCGGATTCTGCTTGAACGGTCTCGGTTACAGATGATGGTCGAATAGATGCTGAAAATCCAATTTCAGATGATGATGATGCTGACATCTGTAATGGTGTCGGTGAATCACTTGGTGTAACAATGGTTTCAGATGATGATGCTGGCGTCTCTAATGATGTAAATGTATCACTGGATGTAACAATGGCGACAGGCGATGAACTATCCATCATATAAACAGATGACTGATCCACAGACAAAAGTGCAGATTCCGTTTGATGAGACTCGATTACAGATGATGGGCGAATGGATGCAGGAAGTTCAGTCCTAGATGATGATGCTGGCAATGATGTAAATGTCGATGATGAAGACGACGGTGCGAATGCGAATTCTGATGCTGATTGTAATACTGGCGACACTGATGAAGATGGTGCTGGTGGTGGTGACGATGATGATGGGGGTACTGGAGTTGAAGTTGTCGCAGAATTATCTTGTGTAGAATTTGTTATGCTCTCGTCACAAGCAGAATCATTCTCATCTAGCTCTAAAATTGATGACATAAATCGTAGCAATTATTATAATTTGTTTATTTGTAAATAGAACAGTTATGTAGTAAAATATAGTATTAATTATTTATACCCAAAAGGCGTGCAAATAGAGATATAACACGGACTAATTTTAATCAAATTGATTACATCTTGACCGTGTATACCGTTTTCAACTGAATGGGGCAATTTGCAACAGATAATTTCGCCAACATAATTTTCTTGGGACAAACGTTATGTTAATTTCTGTAACTTTAGGAATATTATTTGAACAATGTGAGACTGGGGAATATTGCGTAAGTAGGAGCGTGTCCGCCTACTCTTTTTTGAATTCAAAATGTCACAGTCCCTTACGAATGCGTCACGGATGGACCTTTGCTTGTCACTGGGTCGGGGGGACTAGGCACACTTGCCCTGGACTTAAATAACTCTCAAAGGTTGTTCCTCATCTACCCAGAATTCGAAGTTTACTGGAAAGACTTATTTCCGAGTGTTACAGGGAAATAGAATGTCGTCAAATATCTATACTTTGTATAGGGGCGTAGGGTGGAGGTGGGGGTCTTGCTCTCGTTAATTAAAAGAGTTTGGTCTGTGGTTATTTACTGGAATAGTTAAAATTATTTTTACCCAGATCAGCAAATTTTGATATACAATATCCTGGAGGGTTGAATGATATTCGCTCATGGATGGTAGCCTCTCTGAAAAACGTCGTATCACATTTACATATTCCAGATATACATTCCAAATCACTTTGACATTTTACAGGAACGTTGGCTTGGTTGATTCCGCACGTCTCATTGATTGATGCCCATTGCAAATGGCCGGGAAAATTCGATATTTTTCGACATTGTAAATTGTTTTCGGAGTAGCCGACATCACAGACACATTCCCCGCCTTCATCGATATTACTACATCGGGAAAACAGAGTTTCACAAACAGTGTTTTCATTGCAATCACCATGTAGCGTTATAACTGAAATACAATAAAATCGTGTTTTAGCAATTATCTGTAATAATAGCAACGAGTCTTGGTAGCAGCTAAGACACTACAGCATATCACTAACTCAAACAAACATTGAGTTAAGTTTTTCAAAAATGTGTAGTCCAATACACTGGTTGCAGCGGTAGTAGAGGCATATCATAGTAACTGTGGTACAAATAGATGTGGCAAATTTATTCCATTTCGATTTTTTACAATCATTTAAGAAGTATAGTATACTTACGCTGTAAACAATTCTGTCTATCACCAGATGGAGCAAAATTTTTCTCACATGCGCATTTCTTATTACACCCTACTTGACGACAGGTAGCGTTACCAGGACAATTAGTGTCAGCTATACATTCGCTACCTATATCTGTTAGACCTACAAATAACATATTTCGTCAGAAACTTGTTGGCACCAGTAGAAGCTCGTTGTCTAGTGTGTTGGGCGAAGGGCCTGTTAAGGTTCGGTGCACACATTGGCGTACACATAAAAGAACCTTTGAAATTGTAAATAAGAGTAGGCCGTTGTGCCGCTGCCTCAGTAAAATTTCACCCAAAGCACAGTGTATGGCGTATGACCGTCTTATTTAGCCCAGTCGATGTAGGACTGTATCCTCATTTCATTTTTTGGAATTTGTGTAGTTATTTGAACCCCGTGTCATTAGATCCCCAGGATTGTCGAGTATAGTGAACGCCACCTGCTGACCCTCATTCACCATACTTATAACATGCTCTATTGTGTCATGTCTCTATGTCCATGTATTTATTTTCTGAGTTCTACTTAATTGTGGGTGCTTTGGTCATGCTGCTCTCTCTAATGGAAATGAGGAAACAATTGTTAACAATTCGATAGCCGAAAACAAATCCCGACAATATGGTGTATTTCTATTAACTGAAGCGGAAAAGCATAATGCGTATCTTTGTCGTATTCCTTATGCCATCAGCAACAAAGTCGTCAATGCTGGCTATCACAACAAATTTTAAAAGTTGCTTTGGCAGGGTCAAATCAAAATAGTGAGGTAGATTTCGTCAAGGTCACGTGGTGTAAACAGGGTTAGGGCACATGATTGTTGCTAAGGATTGTGGGTTATGGTAAGGACTTATTCTTGAGTTAGGGTTAAGGATAGCCCCGTTTACATTGGTAGAAAATAAGCAAAGGTAACGACAATATTAACACAACTACTGAGTTTATCCATAAACTTGTACCTTGTGTTTATATTTTCAGTTACTAAAATCCAATTAAAGAATATAACAACAATATACATATTGGTGAACAAAGCTGACTTACTTCCTTCTGGTATTGATACACACTGATCTTTTGAAGCTGTTATATCCTCACCTGTAAAACATCATTCATCATCATTAACATCATTATCATCATCAATGATCGAACTTACACCTTTCACGCGATGATTTATATATATTTTTCAACGACACAGCAGCTAAATAAACAACGTGACCCTACAACTACACTTCATCACCACAGCCAAATAAACACTAGCCCGGTTCACAATCTTGCGATTCTGTATGGTTTCTCTTTCTTTGAAAGTGGACTGCACTATGGACTTCACGTTGTGTACTTGAAGCGATGGAAAACCATATATTGTTCTACATACGCGTTTATTTATATTATAGTGCCGTATTTGAAAGTTAGTTGGTACTTACATGTTTTTCAAACTTGAATGTTTATAAGTCTAAGTAATCTATTGTCTGAGTTCTAGGAGCTGTAAACCCAGACTACAAGGTCTCCATGGGAATTTCAAATGATTCTTTTCCCTCGACCCGTCGTGACACAATGATGACTCTTGGGCTTTAGTTCCGGGGTGACTGAATGGGGAAACCAGCTTCAGTTGCGGAATGGTGGTTACAGAAACTATTCTAATCACTTTCCTCATTGAAACCAGGATGGGATTTAATAGACTCTTTTGTGACTAATAATGGATGCCAATAGCTATGACAAAAATAGATTACAAAGCCACCTAATTAACCCAAACCTATTCTAATCACTTTCCTCATTGAAACCAGGATGGGATTTAATAGACTCTTTTGTGACTAATAATGGATGCCAATAGCTATGACAAAAATAGATTACAAAGCCACCTAATTAACCCAAATCTAACTGTCGGTCCAGTGTAGGTACCGATAATGACCCTAAAACAGAACCTTACAGTTTCAAAGAATGTGTGAACGTAAGGGAACCCTTGGGTGTTGGAAATGAACAAAGGGTTGGCGTAAACGCCAAAATCTTGGCAAAATCTGCTTCATAGCACACTGCATAGCATTTGACCATTTTCATTTCCGATGGTTGCAAAAAAGTGAGATGATACAAAAGGTCACCATACATTCAAATGATCTATACCTACCTAGTGTGTAACTTGTAGAAATACATTCGCCGTTATAAGGATGGGCACTTTTATCAGCCTCTGTTGCCGGTCTGAATTCAGCTTTACAAACACATTTCGCATCTTCACAAAGCATTGTATTACCTACATTTAAAAAAATAATTCTAATACTGTACAACTATTATTAATAAGTTAATAAATAAATGTAATAAGATAAATTAACTATTATCAAACGTCGTAGGTCAATAATATATAAGAGAAGGTAAAGTAGTTCTTAATACAGAAGAAAAGCTTATTAGAAACATAACAGGTAATGAGTAACAATTATGGAAAGGTAATTAGTAATAATTATGGAAGGCAGTTAGTAATAATTATGTGGAGGTAAGTAGTGATAATTATGGGAAGGTAATTAGTAATAATTATGGGAAGGTAATTAGTAATAATTATGGGAAGGTAATTAGTAATAATTATGGGGAGGTAATTAGTAATAACTATGGGGGGGGGGGGTAATTAGTGATAATTACGGGGAGGTAATTAGTAATAATTATAGAAATGTAATTAGTGACAATTACTGGTGATAATTATGGGGAGGTAATTAGTGGTAATTATGGGGAGGTAATAAGTAATAATTATCGAAAGGTACTAAGTAATAAATATGGGAAGGTAAGTAGTAATAATTATGGGGAGGTAAGTAGTAATAATTAAGGGAAGGTAATTAGTAATAATTAAGGGAAGGTAATTAGTAATAATTATGGGAAGGTATTTAGTAATAAGTAATAAAAAATCTGGATTGAATACTAATATACAAGACCATGTCATTTTCCTGCCAACCATATTTTTCCCTTTTAGCTCTGGGAGGACATGAACAATGCAACCATTTTTTGATAAATATATTATACATCCATACCTTCAGTGCAAGTGATCTGACTATCGCATGTTTCTCCTAATAAAGCCCAACCACTGTTAATGGATACAGATTTCAGTTTACATCTCATATTATCGGCTGCTCTCATGTAGGGTGGCTTACACTCACATTTCCCGCCACGACACATAGCAAACGGCAGACGACACCTCACGTCCAAACTGTTACAAGGTTCACCTAATTCCACGACTGAAACGATTATAGTTACTAGGAATTATTGAAACGAACACCATTATAGTATTAATTAGGAGAGAGCGAGAGAGAGAAATGGGGTTTAACGTCCACTCAACACAAACTAGGTCATTTCGGGACTAACATATGGTTTTAATTTTTATTTCAATAATTCGCTTTTGCGTAGGGGTCTTTAGCAGTGGGAGGAAACCGGAGTGCCCGGAGGAAACCAACGAGGTTGAGAAGGCGCCCCTATCTCCATGCCACATACGCTCACACCAGGGCTCGAAACCACAGCCGCAACCCAGAGGTGACCGGCCAGCTAGAGGTCGAAGCGCGGCACTCTAGACCACTAGATCCCAACCCCCCGTATTAATTAGGAATTGTTGTATACGGATAAACCACACACAACCAATATCGCTCCACTTACTGGTACACACTTTAAAAATATGGTGCTTAGATTATGTAATCGTTACTTTGGGTCTTTAGTATGATATTTCTGACTAAAAGCCAATATTAAATTAACGTTGTTGGTTACAACGACAATTAAGTCACGCCACCTACCTTTCACACATCCAGTGTAGTCATCATCTGGTTGGTATCCTTCTGGACAAAGACACGTGTTTCCTAGACAACCGTCAGATAAACATTTTGCCACGCCCGGACATTCGTCGTCCAGAGTACAACCTTCATCATAGAGATTTAACCCTACAATATAAAGCATCAAACACGTGAGAGAGGGAGAGAAAGAGAGAGAGAGAAGGAGAGAGAGGGAGAGGGGGGCAATATGTTATGTAATAGTGATAGGGAGTCGGTGTGCGGGAGGATGGGGGTCCAATATAGGCAGAAAATTTTTTGGGAGAACTTTAAGTCTCACAAACATCCATCAAGAGAAAAGCCGACTGAGCTTGGCGGGTTTGGGTTGCCCAAAAGAATATTTATTACAACAGATTGTAATACTTATAGTCTGGTCACGCTAAGCTGAAATAAATATGCACAGATCCCAAGCCCCTTACTGGTCTTTATTTGAATATAAAGAAATGTGATCATTATTCTTTCATACATCTTTTTAGATAATCAAGAATTCATAATTTATCCTCGAAAAATATCACCTTCCCTTTTATAGTGTGAAAACTGATTCTCGAGTTATAATATTAGTCGCAAAAGATTTCGTTACATAGGATAATATTAATGTGTATCGTTGGGTCTGGATGAAAAAGTCGATGAATCGCTGCCCTCATAGATAAAGATCGAAAAAACAAAAAAATTGTTTTAAAAAGAACCATTTAATGCGCTATCATTTTTAGTTACACGTGCGGAATAAATACGGATTTTCTACAATCTTCATTTAAACCAGAATAACACAAACCTTACCGGGTTTGTCACTGCATTTGAATCAATTGAGATTTGTTTTCGGTAAAAAAAATATATAACTTAATTGTTATTGTGTAATTAAGTACCACCAAGAACGGACAGGATTTGTATCTGACACATAAAGATGGCGGTACAAAATTAATATAAGCCAATAGACACTTAAAACGGCCATAATTGAAACCAGAATTGGTGGATTTTATTAATGTTTGAACAAGAATATTTTTAATGAAAGTTTGTTGAGTGTGGTCTAGAACTTAATATTTAACCTTATTTTTTAGCATCTTGGAGCGTTAAGAATTATGTAATTGTGTTCAAGTGTATCCATGCGGCATTCTAAGAATCATATTACATATATATATATATATATATATCAAGAAATAGGATCCTTCCATCCCCAACTACAATTTTTAAATTGAACAGGCGAATCGGAGCGATACAGGGTTCACTCGTCTGTCCAACATTCTTCGGTTTATTTTCAAATAGACGTTTAAATTAACTTGTTAGGATTCACATAGCTATTGTTTTTAAACTATATGAATGTTCAAGAGACTGTGACTCTGAATACAGCAAATTTTGTTTATGGTTGTGAACGTTCACGATATCGTGATTCCAAATACAAGAAATTTTGTTCATCTTTCTGAACTTTCACGATATTGTGACTCGGAATTACAAAAGAAAATGTTGATCTTTAGTTTGTGAACGTTCCAAATACAACACATTTTGTTTCGATTCGTGAACAGTCTGGGTACCGGGAACTCATCGTGCTAACAATGTGCACGATATTCACTCTGCCTATTATGCATAATTGCGGCGATAGTTCATTATGCATAATTGCGGCGATAGTTCATGGGAAATGAGAGAATAACAACTATTCTGGTGTATCTTTTTCTGAAACGAAAACATCCTATACAATGTACTAAACTATATCTTACCTTTTATTGTGGAAAATGTGCAACAAAGTGTGATGAAAAAGCACAAACGGAACATCTACAAAAAGAAAAAAGAATACTGCAACTATGGGCACAAATACATGTATATCTCTAGCGAAGTGATTTTACATTGTGATTTTACTGTCATGACCTCTTGGTTATCGCTTGTATTGGAAAAAAAATATCTGGTTCAATTTAAATTGTGAATATCTTGCACTAGAAATTAAATATAAATGTTTCTGAATATCAACATAATGCCGATATTAACTTTGCGTTTTACTAATGTTTTTTTTAAAAAAAAAAAAAAATAAATTAGAATGCAAAAAGCTGTGTTGAATATTTTGTATAATGATTTTGAATATTATGTAAAATATTTACTCATAAAAACTTAGACTCAAATATTATAGATTTCCTTTGAATATTTTTTAAAATGATTTTGAATAAGTAATATATTAACCTATATTATCTTTACAAACAATTACTATTTACTTATCTTTTTTTTTTAAAAAAAATACATCAGTTAAAAATTTTCAAAATCTATTCAATATTATTTTAATATCGGTTCTGTATATACTCACGTTTTTGTGTTGGTCTTTGAACTGATGGTATTATATTGATATTCTGTTCACACCTTATATTCACCGAGATAGACGTACTTCTCGATCACCAAGACGTAATATATATCTTTGATATATCGCACGTCACCAGCTTTGTTCCTGGTTTCATTCATAATTTTGTCCACTATTATTCATGTACTGTATGATTTAAAGAGTGTCTCTAACTTACCACAACAGTAAATTGAAATGATAAAAAACTGATAAAAATAAACCAGGAATAAACTAATCTTCGTTTCGTTTTATTTTTAATGTTCTTCTATT
Source organism: Patella caerulea (assembly GCA_036850965.1). NCBI lineage: Eukaryota > Metazoa > Mollusca > Gastropoda > Patellidae > Patella > Patella caerulea. The sequence continues at coordinate 26,129,479 of JAZGQO010000011.1, forward strand.
TGTAGCGTGCTCAGATCACGATAGTTTATTGACCGATATATTTACCTGTACTGGTATGATGGGCTGTTTTCTGTCGTGAAATAATGGAGTTTTTGTCAAACCCAATATGTACAACTGACAGAAAGTGGATGTGACGCAAGGTACGCGGAATCAAAATATAAACAAATATACGAATCTAAATTGTAATGTAATTTGGGATGAATAGAATCAAACATCCGCGGGCCCCTTTCTTTAAACCTTTTAGCAAGAATTTTAAAAAAAGCACAACCACAATGGCCCAAATCTTACAATATGCAGTAAATAGTCTGCATTATGTATTATCCCCCCCCCCCGCCCCCGGGTCTTAAAACCTTGTTATTCTTATTCAAGAGTTGACTTTTCGAATTTTAAATCGCCACGAATTCGTGGTATGCTTGGTCTAGTACAAATAGTTTTGGAAAAAAAGAAAACAATTTTGAATGTAGCACCGTAACTTTAATTGTACCGACTTGATAAACCAAGCTATGAAAGTAAAGGAGAGTAAAGCAATCTTAGGGTGGGGTCGGATGAGAGATCGCCTTTCTTGACCGACTCCACCCGATTAGGACTACATGGTTAACACGCATTGTTTACGCAGTGTGCACAAAACAAGGCAACTTAGTGATGCTCGTTTTTCACCACCTCACGCCCCTACATCCTTATAATAAAAACCTCAAAATCCTTTATACAACATCAAATAAAACCGTTATTCAAACATACGTTAAACAAATTATATATACACATATAAAAATAATATTATAAACACGGACCAATGCAACAGTTCTATCGCATTCCATCTATCTCAATTAATTATAAAAATAAAGGGGCATTATCTCTATTGCTAAGAAAATACATAAAATAATACCGAATATCCAAGCATGGACTTCTTAAGGATCCCTGAAATTGATGGCTAAACGTGTACATTTCAGCAACGGGTTGTTGGGTAGGCTATATGCCTCGGATTTCTAATACAATTTAATTTGAATATGTATGATATAATATAAATGTGTGGTTAAATAATGTCAAAATCGATTTTGTTTTCGCTTTTTTCATTGAAATAAATTGTTTCGGTAGTCATGTTTTATTTAACTTGCCCCATAGCTATGCTACACATCATTTAAACAAAAACAGAAAAAAAACTTGTGCGCTGCACAACCAATGTCGATCCCATCCAGGTTTTTTTTTTGACGGCATAATACCAGCGAGAGTGGACGAATTATCGGGGGATGCTCTGGTTTATGTATTGAAGTTGTTAGCTAGTACCAGTGACCACGAGAACTAGGCAAACAAAGATATGTCTGGAAGATTAAAATCGAGCAATGACTTTATAGTCTGATAATCCAAATAATATATGGTAATCCCATGCTTTAGACATGTAGGCAACTGTCCTCCTTGTGCCCATATTATTAGTACAAGGGGTTTAAATCCAGGGTAGCGTCTATGCAGACGAAGTACCTGGTCAATTTCACGGGACTCATGCACGCACCCGCTTTATAAAGAACGTGCGTTTCTTTAGACACCATAGATAGGTCCACGTAGGGATTACAATAGACACCTCGACTTAGAGGCTAAGTTGAGGACATCATTGCGAGGTCGTAGAGAAGATATCATTCGGTTCCTGAGGGAACACCATACCCAATGCCCCCTAGACTGAGTAGCTGGGAAACAGACATCACGAGGAGACCGCAGAGGAGATATCATACCCACTTCCCTCCTCGGCTGAAAGACTGGGAAACATCGCCTCGCAACACAAGTTTGGGAATAGAGAACTTATATTTAGCGTGTGTTTAATGTCATAACGGTGTGTGTAGTTTCCTGAATATAACGGATGTTATAAAGATATAAAAACACAATTAATTAACCAAAAATGTTTTCCAGGATAAATAACTGATCATATGCACAACGTGAACGTTCCGTCCAGATAAGTTTCACCCTAGTGTCACGGGCCGTATACACAACGCGGAAGTTTTAAATCAAATATTTAACGACAGTCCGTAGTGTCACGGGTTAGTCTTTTCGGCACCGCGACACAGGACAGTGTCACAGCCATTACACCAAAAACTGCTTAGTCAATGAAACCATACGCAACAGTTTCACCACTCTCCTTCAACTTGAATCAAATTTATGTTCCAAAGTTTCAACGAATAAAATCTTTACATAGTCGAAAATGCTCGCCTAATCAAGTTTTCTAACCCATAATCAACGAATTCTGTTCCAACTTGTTTCTATTATTTAAACTAAAAATGTCTTCTTAAAGTTCCAATAGCATTTTTTTAAGTTATATTTTTAAAATTTATTAAAATAAAGCCCCAAAATAGATTGAACCTATAAACAGTCCTACCTTGTTAAAGAATAATCCTATTAATCCTATAATTCACTATTGCCAGTTGAGAAATTGGCAAAAATATCACTTTCAACTTCAAATTCAAACGTTTGAAGATGGCCGTCCATGGAGAAGAATGGGAAAACAAGGGAGGTAATTGAGTAACTATTTCCTCAATCAACCAGTGTCACCCTTTCTAACCCCCCCAAAATTTTGTCCATGATTGTATAATAGTGAGTTGACAACCTTTTGAGCAAAAAACATAGAACTAATTATATTTTGACTTTCTTAGAAAAAGTGAAATTGGAACCTTAATATATGCTTTACATTTTTAGCATCAACATCAACGAATTTAGAATTTATACATTTCTGCCTAACAACCATCATTATGAAGACGTTTGGTGTCGCCACTGCGTGCTTAATTGGGTGATTGCGCACCTGATCTGGACCATTATTTGGTATAAACGACCCATTCTTCGTTTGGTTGTAGGTTGGGAGGCTTAATTGGGTGATTGCGCACCTGATCTGGACCATTATTTGGTATAAACGACCCATTCTTCGTTTGGTTGAAGGTTGGAAGGCGTGCTGAGAGAGAGAGAGAGAGAGAGAGAGGGAGTGTCACTTAGTATTAAACTCAGTATCTGTGTGGGCCCGGAACCGGGCTAATGGAGACGGACATATCGAAATCTAACGGTCACGGGATCTTTTACGTGCACGCCAAAATGTACATGGAACCTCAGGTTTTCATCCCATCGGAACGACAAGACACTAATAAGGGGGAACCACGCCAGAAAATCTGTAAGAACTTTTTTCGACCAATGCAGGGATCGAACTCCCGACCCACAGCCTAGCGAGCCTGCGTTTTACCCACGGTATTCAAAATAGTATTTGCAAACCATACATTTATATCACGTTCAATGTTGTTTAGAGGGTAGGAAGGCCGAATGGTTAGCACGTGCACGCTGTAACATAAGGTCTGTCATTGAATAAACTGACGTGGTTTCGATTTCCCGTTTTTACGTGACATGGAGTAGGGTCGCCTTTCCAACCTCGTGGGTTTTCTCCGGGTCCTCCGGTTTCCTCCCACTACAAAACACTCTACGCGCAAGTGAAATATTGAAATACAATTGAACTGTGTTAATACACCTGGTTGGTGTCGAGTGGATGTTAAACCCCATGTCCCCATCTCTCTCTCCCGATGTTGTTTTTAATTTTAACACTCAGGCACGCCATTCAATCTGACGAAGAGCGAGTCGTTTGTATCAATATAATGGTCCGATCAGGTGCTCAATCAACAAACTGAGCACATGGTGGCGACACCAAACGACATCATAATGATGGTTGCCATGTAGAAGTATCATAATTCTAAATTTGTTTGCCGTTCATGCTTAACATGTAATACCACAATTAAATGGAGTAGACATTTTCGCCTCAATAATAGAAATAAGATGAAACAGAATTGATATTTACACTGAACAAATAAAGAAGTTGAATTATACATTGTCTTAATTTATAAATTACATGAATAGAAGTTAGAAGTTACATGAATGGAGGTTAGAAATTACATGAATAGTTGTAAGAAATTAGACGATAGCATGTTAGAATTTAGACACTAATATACCGCCATAATATACGTCCACATTCCTGCTTTGAATGATAAGGTACTTTATTAAAATGAAAAGTGAAATGACCGTAATATGACAAAGTCAAAAAAAAGTCTAGGCGTTGGGCTTGTTTGCTAAATTTACAGAAAAAAAATATGAACAAAAAGTGGGCTGACAATACGAATTGGATCCAAATCTGTTAATAATTACAACAGTTATATCTACCACATACAAAATATCAACAAAAAATTGGAGAGAAATGGGGTTTAACGTTAACGCAGGTGTCTTCTTTGGCTATAATAATACATATCCCATGTTCAAAGACGATCCATTAAGAATCGTGACCGGTACGCAAAACTTAAAGACAAAAAGAAAAATTGGCGTGGCTCTACCCCTGGGGTCAGCCAATCACAAAAAAAAACATAGGTATCATCCTTCGGGTATAGGGATTGGTTAGCAAAGTTTCAAAAGGATCTGTCCGAAAAACAATTGAAGTTTCATGGCGGATCTGGGAGAACCGGCGTTAACCTGTGACCGGAAAACACGTATCTGACGACGTGATTAAAAGGGTTTTTTTTATGAGTTTTCATGAATTTCGCGTAACAAGGACACAGATAAAACCGATGGATACATTATACTTAATAGCTCAAGGGATATAAATGCCGTATTGGTAAAGGTTGCCGGTGCAAAGTTTGTCAGTCTTCGTGACGCGGCATGTGGGAATGAGTACAGTCATGAAACTATTCAATTGTTTTTTGGGACATCTGGTTTCTTTATGTATAGCATTTGTTGTAAAACTAAAACGGGGAGGTCTTCATTTGACAGTTTGTACGTGAAATGAAATGAAATGGGGTTAAACGTCCCCCTGTTCTGCTCCTAAACTGGGCTGATGAATTTTACTATACAAAAAGTTGGGTCTGGTTTAGTGCCCATTTCATCCCCCCCCCCTCTCTCCTACACTGATCCCCCAGACTAATTGTAGTGTCCCGTTTATCCAACAGTGTTACAGTGTTTCTCGTGTTAGTGAAATTAGCAGCAAACGATTATGGAGAAGTGTATTCAGACAATCCAGATACAGCTTATATTTTAGTTTTATTATTATAATCTACAAACCATTTACATAATATACAAATATAGGTTTACTTATAAACATAAATATACAAAACAAGATGCCAAATGCCCATAACCACAATGCACATGAACATATTTACATTACTGCTTATTCTTTATTTAATTCGTTACGTAATGCCTAATTCGTAAAATATTTCTGGTAAACGTTTTCTTGAGCTTTCTTATCTTATGGGTAAAATATATGGCACATGGGTGAAACTAGTGATAGGTCTCTTTTTGTGGAGTTCTGGGTTCTCGGTAATGAAACTTGTTCGTTCAAACGCAACACTTGTCTTTTTTCACGATTTTAAGCAGTCCCGTGTCACACGATTTGCACGTGTATTCCACGCGTTCTAGACATTTAAATACAAATCAAAACAGGAACAGGGCTATTGGAATGCTGGATCAGACAGCTGTACAGGTAGCCGTCGCCAGACACTTCAATGTCCATCTATCGACCATTGCTCGCCTCAGACAACGCTCCCACGCCACTGGAAAAGTTGCCGATCGACCCCGACTTGGAGCGCTACCCGTAACAACCGTTACTCACGATCGCAACATCTAACAGCGTTTGCGCAACAAGTTCCAGTCAGCTACTGCTACTGCCAGGGAAACTGTTTGGGTCGCTATCAATGTCGAAGGCAATCTCAACGCTCAACATTATGTTGACGCCATCCTTCGTTCCTTATATTGCTGGCTCAACATGGCGTCCATCGACAGATGATTTTCCAGAATGACAACGCCCGACCCCACACTGTCAGGTTGATAAGAGATTTCCTGAACAATATGTCCGCGTTAGCGATTGGCCCGCGGTGTCTCTCAATACTAACCAGATCGAACACCTTTGAGATGAACTTGGACGACCTGTGAAAACTCAGCTGTGTCACCACGAAAATGTCTCGTACTTTTGGTTTTATACCCCTCTGACTTTGTACCGTTGATTACAGATTAAACATCCATAAGTGTACAAAAGTGTTGTTATTGATGTGTTCCCATTTGAATATTGTTCACAATAAGAAGCAAAATAAATAAGATATGTTTACAGGATCATTTTGTTATACGAAAAACAAAGTGATACGTTTTCTATGGCTCTCAGTATATATGAAATGTATATTTCCCCCTTTCAGATTTTAATTGGTTGTTGGTAACACTCAAACAAAATATGGAATTGGAAGTAGCGTCAGTGTTTTCCTTTACATCTTCAACCAAAATATGTTGCATCTTTTCCATTTAAGGTGTGGGGTTCTTTACAAACTGGAAAGCTTAATTCATAAAATTAAGAAAAACAATTCGTCACAGACATCTTATATATTCATAATTTACAGGTATATATCACTAGTTACATATACCTCCATTTTTGTAGTTTCCATAACAATAATCATTAATTGTCATTCGCTTCAAATGATGAAATATTGCAGCAAACACAAAATTAAAACTGCACAATTACATTTTTAAAAAAAAATTGTTCTGATGAAGTAATTTTGAAATTCATAAGTTCAACCATTTCGCTTTCTACACACGTAGCAAAAAAAACATTCTCTTTGATATAGACAGATAGTGAAAAACAAACCTTTCAAAATGGCTAACATTACCGTAACTTAGACTCATAAACATTTAATCCAAGAGTTTAAGTTCATTATTGAAATTCCTACATGTTCTGTAAACTATATCATGCATCTTTTTGTTTCATAAAGAGGCTGCTCTGGCGTTCTTTATCTCCCAGATAAAATGTAATTTTTTCTCGGGAAAAGATTGAAATGAAATGAAATGAAATGGAGCTTAACGTCTTCTGTTCTACTCGGAAGACGGTAGGATCAAAATTTCGTAAGTACCTTATCTAATAAAATCTATGTAAAAAGAATCCATTCGCTTCTTTAAGTTAAATCCTAATCGACCTATTTTGATTTTTTCCTGCTTGTTGCTCGCCTTGGCATTGGGGGTGTTCTTGTTGCACCTAGTAGATTTCTCATTGGAGTTTGCAAGGATGACTTAACAATGGGACAATCAGATACATAATGTTGCTTTAGTTCGTTTAAAGTATGAAAAGAACCCGAACAAAGGTCACATTGCTGTTTACCTGATCGGTTTGTTACAAAACTCTCTGGTTCAGTTTTCACCATACCAGATTCCACTTTCACCGCAGATCTTTCCTGACTATGTGATGAAGGTCTCAACGCCAATTTAACTACGGAACATTCAGAATGTAAATGTTTTTCAAGTTCCTGAAGAGATTTACATGACGCAGAGCACAAACTACAAGGGAACTGTTGTGAAATATGATGATCATCTATGTTATGTTGACGGAGTTGGTCTGCTGTTTGATAAATTGCGTAACAGATTTTACAAACGAATGGCTTGTAGTACAAATGTTTGATATAATGCTTGTGAAATTTATCATATGTAGAAAATTTTTGATTGCAGACAGAGCATCGCTTAGTCTTTAACTCTGCAGTGATCCGCGATTTCTTTTCAAAGTACTGTTTGTAAAGAGACAAGTCAGTTTCAAAATGAAATGGTAAATGGTTTTCGGCTCTTGATTCTTCCAAAAATCCTAATCCACAGTATTTACAAGAAAATGGTGAATTTTCTGTGTTAGGAGTTCCAAGCATCTCGATTTGATGGTCCTTTCTTTCTTGTTTTATTTCAGCATCCATTTCAATACATGGTAGTTGTAAACTGCCTTCAGTCTTTACATGAGGTAAAGATGTTGCAGATGAAGATTGTGTGGGTGAATTATTCTCTGTTTTCGTGAATTCAGTAGAAGAAGTAGATATTTCTTGTGAATCATCTTCAGACTTTATTTCAATAGACGATAAATGACACACGCCACTTTGGGCAGATTGTTCTTGTGAATCATCAGATGAATCATCATCATTTATGGTTATTACATAGGAATCTTCGTCGGAAGCACTATCTTCAGAGTTCCCAAAGAAATTAATCGAATCTCCACACAGATCAATGTTCAGCTTTTCACGTTTTATTTGCCTGCTATAAACTTCATTTTCACTAAGATCTGAAGACAAATGTGAAGCATCTGTACCATATTCAAGTTTAATAGATTGAGTTATCATTTCAGAGAATTCTTCTCCTTTAAAACTTCCCCTACATTTGTACTCGTTGAACAGATCTCCATCGGGCCGATTTATAGTGTGACTCAGTGTTTCTGGCATTACAGTAGTATTTACATCACTTACATTGTCAGACATAAAAAATACGGCTGGTTCTTTCAGTTGGACTTCCATCGGCTCTTCCTTTATGTTAATAGGTTCATCTGCAGTATTATCAAACTCTCCATAACTTCCACTAGTGACTTCCTTCTTAACAGATAAAGGCTTACTTTCCTTTAGACAAGTTGAATATGCATCCTGCTCTCCGATTGTACATACAGAGGCTGTGTTTGGTATTCCAGTGCTAACTTCTCCTACATCATTAAAGTCTAGATATAATTTCTCAAACAGGTTATCCGTTCTGCCATTCTTGTTTGCATCAAGGACACTGTTCGTGGATTGGGAATTTCTGTTTGTTACTGATTTGTCTATTGGTTCTGATTTGAACTTTTGGGGAACAGATTTGGCAGCATTAGCTTTTTTCTGTCTTTTCTTTGAACCACTAAAATATTTTGGGCCCTTCCTCTTTTTCTTAGGTGTATCGTCAGCATTTTCCTCTGCATCACATTTATTGATAGCTACAGACTCCAGGTGGACAGCATCTAACATATGGATTTCAGGTAGCACATCATCGAGTTTCAGGTCAACTGAACGTTTTGTGCGTAATATAGGATAAATATTATCAATAGGTGTTAATTTAAGACAAAATGTTTTTCTGTCCTTTCCAATTTCCAGAGGCGGGGCATCTATTTTAGTCTGGGGTATTGGAGAAAGGATTACATCAGCAAAAAGATTTCTAAAATTTGGTTCTGTCTTTAATCTATCCATTCCATGATTTAAACTTGATTTCACCACAAGATCGTTAATTTTAGAATGTGTTGCAACAGTACTCCCTCTCAAGTTGTTATAAGCTTTAAGATCATCTTCATTAAATATGTTTCTTCTTCCTTCCATCTGACCTGCTACTGAAAAAGAAATCTCTTCCTCGGGCAGTAATTGTTCATCGTAATCACCAGAACAATGGATATCCTTTCCTTCGGTAGCTAATGGTTCAATTTCAGTAATTCCATTACCAGTATTGATAGAATCTTCTAATAAACTTTCTCTCCCCATTCTTATTATTCCATCTTCTCCTTGATATGTTTCTTCATCACTATCTTCTTGTCCATCATAATCTATTTCAATTTCAAATTCTGGTTCTTGGATTTGTGCAGCTTTGTTCTTGGATTTCTTCTGCGTTTGCACTTGATCTCTCCCTATGGCCAGATATCTATTGCCATGCTGCAGGCTATAATGTCTATGCAATTTGTTCTTGGATTCAAATGGCTTTCCACACAGTGCACAAAACCGTCGAAAGGGGCCAAAATGACTTATCAAATGATTGTCATAAGATCTGTACGTAACAAATTTAGCATTGCAAATACAACAATTATAAGTGAATCTGTCATCTGTTTTGTTGTGAAATTTTTCATGTTCTGTTAAAAATTTGACATGCAAGAAACCTTCACCACAGTAATTTGCTGAACAGACAAAAGGAGTTGGCCCATCACATCCTTGTTTCCAAATTTTCTGCATCATTAATTTTTCCTCATCTTCCTTCTGATTAAAAAGATTTTTAATATCTGAATCACATTTAGTCAAGGAATTAGGCACAGTTGAAAGTTTCCCACCACTGATTCGAACAGACTGACTGAGAAGACTGGATAACTTTAAACGTGCTGACATTAGATCAGGACCTCTATCTGACAAATTAGTTGAACATGATGGGGGATCTAAATTTATGATTTTATCAGAATCAGCACTTTTCTTAGGTTCTTTAGAAATCTTTGGTTTCGATTTCCCTCTTTTCTTCTTTCCTTTCGTGACTGTTTTTTCTACCTCTTGTGACGCAATACTGATACTTGTCTCTCCGTTTGAATTTTCAACCCAATATATTGATGGCACAGCACTGACTTTCAGTGTTTGGTCAATTTTAAAACCATTTCGGAATACAGGAACATCCATCTTTTCAAAGCATTTATGATCAAAATGTTGTGAACATACCCGGATATGTTGTAATGGTATGTCTTTTTCCTTGAAATCTTCAGTACAACGCTCCACAAAATCCATCCAGGCTATTTTCAGAAGAATAACCTTTGGTAGTCCGAACAACAATATTTTACCATTTCGTTGTGAACCACAAACAGTGCATTCGTCACTGATTTTTGGTGGAGGTTTAGTTCCTTTTCTTGATTCATATCGTACTTTTGGAGCCATGATTTTTGATAATAAGGCATTTTTGGAGGACGCTATGGACCCTGACTTCCCTTCAGCTGGGTCTTTGTTAAATATTGATGGTATAGCACCTGGCTTTAATACTTTTTGGATTCCAACACCAAATTCTCCAACTTTTCTATTTATTACTTTCCAACAAGATGTGGTAAAATGTTGAGAACAGACCTGGGATAGCTCTGGGTTGAATTCAGTTTTAAATCGGCTGACATATTCTAACCAACGCTCTCGCTCCTCACCATATTTAGGAAATGGATGAAGGGTAACACCCATTACTAGAGGACTATCACACAGAACACATCGATAGTAGCTTGATATCTGCAACCTCCTTAGTCTCTCTTCTGAAAACAAAAAGAAAAAAATACTTTAAATCTGATATTTAAAATCTTTATATGAAGCCTATGGCCGAGGTAAATTTAAAAATTGAATTCTTATTGCACGTTCTGCTCACGAAAGCTATTCTTTTTGTCAGGGTAGCTTAGGGACCTTTTGTTCGTTACTTGATCATTCTCCGAATTGGGCTAATGAAGACAGGCATACGTCTCACAGTGTGCTATAAGGAAAATTTTGCTGGGACAGCGACACTACGACCTACTCTTATACGGAATTCCAACTATCAAGGGATCTTTTATGTGCATGCCGATGTGTACACGGGACACATTCGAACGACTAGACAACTCTTCCTGTCAGGTCCTCCATCACTGACACGGTGGAACCACGCCAGAAAATCTGGATGAATTTTCTCAGCCAATGCAGGGATCGAATACCCAACCTCCAGGCGAGCCAGCGTCTTACCCGGTTAGCCAGTGACCCCCTCTTGTATGGTACCCTACATCAAAAGTAGAGGTTTTTTTTAACGCAAAATGAAAATCAGCAATGTTTAGTCATGTCAAATAGTAGACCTGGATAATAGCATCTTAGAGAGAATTACATCTAACATTATATAGATAGACACAAATGGTCGAGTGTGAAGCTTTTGCTGGAGACAGCCATGATTGCTTACTGCGGATCATGTGACAGATGTGTATGATGTCATAATTTATTCAAGAACTGATCTAGGTCTGGAAACTTTCTTGTTAGCTATAAGATAAATAGATGTTTTTTCCCCTTTTATCTCCATTAGTACACAACAAGGTCAAACAACCGGACTGTTGTGTCTTTTGGGTTCATTTACACATGCAACATATATGGAAAGTCTTAATAAAATTGGTATTGAAAGCTTGTGTGTATCTTTTACTACTGAACACTGTTTATAAAATGTTAAATAATCAATCTTAACACATTTTCACATGGATTAACTATAAGCTGTAACAAATTTCCAAAAACTGCAATCATGTACAGTTACTTTAAAGGAACTAACTAAACCTATATTCTTTGTGTCTTGGACGGGACGAAAAAGGGCTGAATAAAAAAACAGATTTATATTCAATTTTTAAAATTTCTAATTGGTTGCCAGTATGTATACTGATGTCAACAGTCCAATTGAATGGCAGTCTCTGCACCTACTTCGGGAGTACAACATGCCATACTTCCACACTGACATTTTGGCCCATTCATCAATTGGCACTCAAGACAATATAGAGATTTTGAAATGTTCATCGTTTCTTACTGAAGCCTGTATTTTCAAGTTCACGTAGCAACATCAATATTGAATGAAATAGTCATATTAAATTTAAATTCCAAATTCAGGTCTGTGATAATATCTAGATAAAGAGCTGACTGTTCTTGCTATAATAATAGTTAATTATTCAAAATTAATATTAAAAATTTAATTGAAATTACTTTGAGCTTAGCAATTTTACTGTACTGTTTTAGTATTGACATGGACCCTATAAGCTTTCTGTTAATTTAGACTCACTCACTCAGCCTTGTTTCTCTATTATTAAAATTAAATCATTAAAATGGCGATAGTAGCCTTTTTTCAATCTGTTAACATCTGCACCATTCAGTGGTATAGACAGTTGATTATACGCTTGTCATGTGAATAAATGTCTAAATAATATTTCATACAACATTTGATGCAGAAATAAACAAATTGAGCCTAGCTAGCAGCTTACACATGACACAATTATATGGAATGAAAGTTACCTGTAAAGGATTTATTATTTATACACTTATTTTATACTTAACACGTGGTAGCGGCCTACTTTTGTTGACATTGTTTTGTTCCACTAATATCCCTGATGATCGACTCTCAATATTCTACAATTTAATTATTGTTTGTAGCCTACTGATATTGAGCAAAGCTCTTTTGAGGTAACACAGGAGCGTAACTAAAACTGCAACCCCGGAAATTAGGCACTCGTCACTGACGATGTCAGGCAAAGATTCATGTTTTGTTAGGCACAAAACCTCTGGTGTCTGCCATTTTGTCCAGCACTGATTTGTCTTTCTAATGATAGCATTACAATTAATACATATCCGGCCCACAAAGTTGAAAATGTCAGGTACTATTTCATTAGTGCCTGACATTTTGTCAGGTACATCTAATACCGTCATTTCCAGGCCTGCTAAAACTGTCACCCACCCAGACTGTGTGTTGATTAAAAACAAAATTCAGACATGAACTGGATACACTGTGACTGGGCAAAACTGGCATTAAGCCTTGGGTGCATGCCAACTTAATGAATCTCGCCCAAGCGAAATAACGCGTCTCATATTTTTTATATCAATGAATATGGTTCTCACGCATTTTTTTTTTTTTTTTTTTAAACAAATTTAATTAGATCTACACAATTTTGATCTGTTCGGAAAAACGAAATTATTTAATTAAGCTTTCATATTACATATGAAAGCTTATTAGGGTTTCACACTGCGTAGCTTGTGTGAAACACTATTGTTTTTGTTAAAATTATTCTTATTATTATTCTTCTTATTATTATTATTTTTTTTTTTCCAATTTGCTTATATCTCAGCAACTTCTTGTCGGATCGATACAATGTCTTCAGTTTTACTGGAAAAGTGGGTGTGACTTAGAGATTAAAGCTATTCCCGGCATTGTGCGACATTGCGAAATGTCCGAAATCATCGAAAATGTCGTTTTTTGAAATATTGCCGTAATATTAACAATAATCATTGGATTTTAGCATATGGTGCATTTTGACATAGCCAGAAACAGGGGACATAGCTATGTTACTTTTGATTTTTGATTTTCGACAAATCTTGGAAGATATTAGGCGCCAAATTTTGAAAATTTAAATTTTTACAAAAAACTTTTTTATTTATTAATTTTTTTATATGACATTTTAACCAAGGTTAAAGAGTCATCTGATTTGAACAAAAATGTCAACATTTTTTGTTTCCGTAATTTTCCTTGGCCGCCATTGGCTAATTCAGTTTTTCAGTCCTACATTATTTATTTATTGTTCGATTTGTATAAAACCATGTTCATATGTTCCGTGGTTCAAAATGCCATTTTTTTTGTTACCGGTAAAGTTTCCTGTAGGCACCGGAAGTGGCGTAAATTCAGCAAAAACTACAATATTGACAGTTCGGTACAACTTTTTGAAAGCAAATATTATTTTTTTCAAATCTTATATGACTGAAAAGATGTGCCATGTAATGGCGCACAAAACATCGGGCTCAGTTTTTTTAATTTCGATTTCGTTTTCTGGCAATTTGGATTAAAGGGTGAAAAAAGGTGTCAATATAAGCTATTTACAACCCATCCAGTGTCTTCATATATTACAATATTTCTTCGATACTTTCATAAACTTGTAGCAATAATCCATACAAAGAGAATGTATGTGAAATTTAGTTTGTAATATAAGCAGTTGCCGAGAAATGGGCAATTTTGCATGAGTCACTTTTCATGTTATTTTGGCTGTAAAAGAATCAATTATTATTCGATTTTCAATTTTCTTTAACTGTCTGTTGCCTAATGCCAAAGTCGACTATTCCAAACTATTTTAACACTTTCACTGTTACCGGAAGTGACGTCATTTAGGCAATAACTGAATTTTTAGCCTTAAAAATACATTTTTTATTCAAATGAGTATTATTTGTAATATTTTTAGAATTATGAAATTTGGTTCCCATCAACAAATAGAATGAACCCATACGATCATATAGATACCACAAAATGGTTTCTAACTTGTACGGTTGCAGAGAAATATTACCGGAAGTGACGTCATTTAGGCAATAACTGAATTTTTAGCCTTAAAAATACATTTTTTATTCAAATGAGTATTATTTGTAATATTTTTAGAATTATGAAATTTGGTTCCCATCAACAAATAGAATGAACCCATACGATCATATAGATACCACAAAATGGTTTCTAACTTGTACGGTTGCAGAGAAATAGGCGATTTTCCACAAGTCGCTTTTTACTTTATTTTGGCTCTAAAAGAATCAGTTACTATTCGATTTTCATAAAATGTTCACCATATGATGTCTTATGCCATTTACGATTTCATAGAACTAATCTAGCTGTTTTAGTATCACCGGAAGTGATGTCATTTTGTCAAAAACTGTATTTTTAGCCTGCAAAACAGATATTTTATTCAAATGAGTCTGATTTGTAATGTTTTCAAAATTATGAAATTTGATTCCATTCAACAAATAGATTGACCCGATACGATCATACAGACACCACAAAATGGTTTCTAACATGTGCGGTTGCTGAGAAATAGTCGATTGTCTACAAGTCACTTTTCAAGGTTTATGGTCTATAAAAGTGGCAATTATTATTCTATTTACATAAAATTTTCACTATATGATGTCATATGCCATTTCGGATTTCATAAAACTAATTTTTATTATCACCGGAAATAATGTAATTTTGTCAGGATCACTTACAAGTAACAAATGTATAAAATGAATTGATATTTGCTGGATTTGGTTGATTCTGCGTACAATTTATTTGATGTGTGCAATGCTTATGGGGAAACCTGTTTAATGGTTTCATTGGTACCGGAAGTGACATATGTTCAAGGGTAAAGGCACCGGAAGTGACATGTTCAAGGGTAACGTGGCACCAGTGAAACCCGTCATTCCTGCATGCAGGTCTAGTTGTTTCTGTTAAGATTATTATTTTTTTTTTTTTTGTGTTTTATCCACAAATCGGATTT
This sequence comes from Patella caerulea, assembly GCA_036850965.1. Lineage (NCBI taxonomy): Eukaryota > Metazoa > Mollusca > Gastropoda > Patellidae > Patella > Patella caerulea. The sequence goes on from JAZGQO010000011.1 coordinate 26,144,984, forward strand.
CTCAGAATCTAACCACAGTATCTTTATGAAACTTTTACATGTACCTATCCCCCCAAAAATGGGTGGTGGCTGTTGATTAAATATATTTTCAAAATGTTTTACGAATCCGAAATCACCGAAATTTACGAACGACAAAATGGACAATGCATATAGTCGTCACTTTATTGTTTTTTGACCGATTTTACTAAATCTTTTTTCTTTGAATACCTTGAAAAAAATCATTTTCATCAGCAGTTTCACATTTTCAAATTTCGAAAATTCGTCGCCGTGATTTCGAACCAGAAGTTTAGACCAATTTGACAACTTCTTTAATAGTTGTACGATTTTCATGAAATTTAGTATAAAAGTAGATCTTACCGATGCGACTTCAAAAATATGATTAGAAATTTTCTAACTTATCTCCCCTTGACAAAATTAAGGATCAAAGTTTAAAAAAAAATCAACGATATATAGGTTAGAATGACCTAATTTTTTTTTTTTCGATACTAGATAAGTAATCACTGATTTGTACACAAAATATGAAGTTTGGCGATCGAACCGGAGGTGCCACCATCTTGAAAAGTGAAAAGTCTGTAAGGTTTTTTTGCTATTTTACTTACAGACTTGGGAGTTATATTTTCTGAATCCTTGAAGGAAGGCCTAAAAAAACATTTAGAGTAGAATTTTGATTTAGGTCAAATGATGGTCGCCATTTTGAAGTGAATATGAAACATAGTGACAAATCGACATTTATAGATTTGTAAACAAACACAATAGGGCATAGTATGTTCAATGCGTCTCATCCTATGTCAGAAATTAATACATTTCAGGATAGCCGGGATACAGGTCGAATTTTTGTTATTTGAATATTTCAAAAGATTTTTGCCTTTGATGTTTTTCGCGCCGACAAAGTTCTTTACGAGTGAAAAATCACATTAACTTCACTAGACTGCAAGGGTCAATATGGGCATGGAAAATTTAGTCTTCACTGGCTTCTAAATGCTAAAAATTTACTAGCCAGCACCAAAATTTTAGTAGCCAGAAATTACAATGCTATTAACTGTAGTCTGTAACGTTAATCACTAATAGATATTACGCGTTGTTTTTTTTAAATCTTGATCATAATGCTAAATATGCAGAAAAAAGAACACCAGTTTTGATTTAAATAAATTTTAATTTTGATCATTTCCTTTTGATGCTACTGTGGAACTAACATTAGAACTCGAAGCACTAGACGTAACGATGTCAGTAACAACGCATGGTCACTTTGACTCGTAGTTGAACTACTGCCACTACTGGCTAGATTTCCGTCAGAAGATTGCGTTAGAGAGGAATCTTCCTTTTTTTAAAAGAGCTTAAAATTTTTTGTTTTTTATGCATTTTGTTAATATATAGACAATAACTTTAATGTACGAGTTAGAAATATGGGTCAACTACATGCATAGTCGGCCATTTTGTATACATTGCCATAAGTTAGAAGTTAGAACGATTTTCGGAACATGGTAAGAAAATATATGAATGTCGTAAATAATGTCGTTAAATTGGAGTTATTTCCCCTAGTAAGTTCCGGTTTTACGAAGCGCTGAATAAACAAATAAATTTTGTAAAAAAAACTTTGTAATTATTTTAAAAAGAGAAAAAAAACTTAGTCGCCAGCTGGCGACTCAAGTGAAAATTTTAACTAATTTTAAATATGTTTGGTCGCCATGGCGAGTGTTTTAGTCGCCATGTAGAGCCTTGCTAGATTGTGACCGATTTTAATGATTATTTTTTCTTGTTCGGATTATTCATATGACCCATGACGTGACAGGAAGTGACTGTGAATATGAAAGCTTTCATATCTGCATGGGACAGTAGCAGATCCAGTTAGTAATTGTATTGCTTGTATTATTTGTATCACTTGAGAAACTTAATTATGATGGTTTCATATTTAACAACAACCATATCAGCTTCGTTCTACTCCGGCAATGCATTGTTACATATTGGCCTGCTTATATCTTTTTTATGAAATGATAGATTATTGTTCACCATCATCCATGTGCACTTTTTCCAACATGGCGTCCAAACCAAAGCTAAGGAATCGGACAAAATGGTCGGCCATTTTGAATATTATTTCCGTCTCCTTCAAAATATTACAAATGTACAGAAAAATTACAAGCTAATCTAGTGAATCTACTTATCCATCTACACAAAAGAAACGTGCCTTCTTTTTTGCTAATACGGTTCATTTTCTTTTCTTCTTGACCATCGAATTCATGTAAGCAGAATTTCCGTCTCGCTTACCAAATGAATGGTAAATAAAAAGGGGAATAACTCCCTTGAAAACGGCGAATCGGTTAACTCACTGCACAATAAATACTGATATAAAGATCAAAATTGATTATATAAATGGAATAAAATATATTTAATGAACCTGTTGCTTTGTCTTTAATACTTTGAGGCAAATGTAATTCGTGAAATAATGCGTAGGGTATGTGTGTTTGCATAACATATTTCTACTTCTACTTTAGCGGAAACGAAACAGCAACACGTGCAGGTGTTGTATCCGGTTCCGGTGAATGACAGAAAATTGACAATAATAATTACCGAAGATAGTAAGAAGATATAAGAGGAGAAATAAAGATAGATAGAAAAATAGAATGAACCCAGCGGCTGTAGCAGCACCAGTAGAAGATGTCCAGGGCGACGGACGATGGATGAGTCTGGTAAATTAAATCTACAGTCTACAGACTAGAAGTATATTTATTTCGCTTTGCATTGCATTGATTTGCAGCCCTGGTCCTGGAGTGGATCAGCATTCAGTGGTTCAGCTCTGAACGAGGTCTCATTACACCCGCCGCCAGTAGGCCTACTACCATTAGGTCCCGTGCCATTCAACATTCAATACATATGTCGAAACTGGAATCGGCCCAAGTCAATTGTACTGGGCAACTTTTTACTGCTAAACGGCTGCGCGTCAGTCCATGTGAACGCCTGAACAATGTAAATGAACATCTTAGTGAGAAAATAAGACCTTGCATACCCTGCTAGAACCAGTATGGCCGACATGGCATTGGCCAAGTCGTTTAGAAAATGGAGACATATTTTTTAACAGTGTGCTGTGTCGGTGATACGTTCAGCGTTGAACTAGATCAGTGGATGCGGGATTGAAATTTAATAACAAAAATCATACCTATTGCCTAGGCCCAGTTTTTTTTTTATCAAATTTGCAAGAATATGCATACATGTAATTGAAGGATCAACTTAGCAACTGTGCCCACTATATGTACATTCCATCACAAAATTAATTTTTGTTTAGCTCATAAAAAGGACTAGATCTTATAATCCCATGCCTTAAACTCAACTCAAAGCCTTACTTTGTAGTTTGTAACAAATGTCAATTGAGTGTGTCTGATGAATAAGTGCAATAACAGTGTCTCAGAATCATATGTTCACCTTTTGCGAAAGAACAAGGCAGAAAATAGTGTCATTGTTTTTTATTACGCCCAGATTTTCATGTGGACATTTATTATCATCTGACACCACTAATTTTGATGAAACTTGTAGTGTATGTTCATATCGCAAAGATCTCAGTTCCTTTTGATATTAGCACATGGTGTACCATTACATCCAGGATTATGGTCTCTTATTGTATAAAAATGGCTTTTTTAGCTTGTTCTTTGTCCACCTCTTGCAAAATGTGGGCGTATCTGCATGGTAACCTTGTTTAATTCCTTTATGCATGGATCATGATTTTTTTTTTAAATATAGCATCATCTGTTTTTAAACGAAGCTAAAGAAAGAGAACCAGAAGTTATTTTTATCGGTGATTCGATTATATCAAATCTTGCTCAAACCCAGGTATGTAAATATCACTATCAGCCTGCATTTGTGATCTTCATGGCTTTCAAAGATAAGAGAATAGAGCCAGTAAATACCAGTATTTCTTTTTGTAAGGAGTAAGCCGGGAAATGGAGGAATAGGGAGAAATAGCTCTATAGTGTGTTCGCTTAACTAGGCCTTGATTATTCTTGGACCTGAAATAATTTTGATACGGCTGAAGAAATTACAGACACTGAAAGATACATTGTCTCAAAGTATTTATCAGGTGGTTATTTCCATTAAAGTATGGCAAATTTAGTAGACATGTATATGGAAAGTATGGATTACCGTACCTGAAAAACACCCATGGGGTAAGCACTGTGAAAAAATGTCAGTATCAGTAACTGGCAACCTGACTGTTATCTGTCAGCTTCTTACGTGCTAGCTTGACTCAGGGAGCGATTGTTATTTATTGATGAAATTGGTTAAATTACTTAGTTTGATAATAAGCGAAGTCTCGAAGAGGATACTCTCGTCTTTATCAAGCAAATGATACTGGTATGTGAAATAGCAGGCATATTTACATATACAAGAACAATACAAGACTCTGGCCATTATTAAATCAATAAATTGTAGTGAAACATGAAAAAAGCAATGTTAAATTTTTGTTTTTTTGGGTAGCTATGGCAACAGATGTTTGAACCATTACATTGTATAAATTTTGGTATCGGAGGAGACCAAACACAACATATTTTATGGAGAATTCAAAATGGAGAATTGGAAGACATGAGACCAAAGGTAGGTTCGGCCATCTTGGTATTATTACTTTTATTATACTAGACAGGCCTACAAGAGATAATACTACAGTAGAATCTGCGTTAAGCAGCCACCAAGGGGAATTTTTTACGATTGACCTCTTAACGGGAGTGGCCTCTTAATAAAATCTCGTTTTTTTTGTGCTGAACAACAGACATGTTGGTTTGTGCATACTTTATTCACGCCAATAATTGCATAACGTTACGGTATTCCGTATAATATTATAATAATAACTTCTGATAAACAAAGCCTGTGTTGTTATTCCATTCCATATTCATATATCAATACATTATCGAAATTTATAGTCAAATTTTGGCAACTTGCATAATGCATAATCTACTTTTGCTATCATCCAAACAAACGAGGTAAACACTTGTCAATATATAAAAGTATATTTGTAAGCATGTGTCAATAATAAAACAATGTAGCACAAATTATTTTCCGTGAATAGTCGGGGCTCGGAAATATGCCGTATGGGCGAAAGGTCACGTGGCTAATTGTGATTCAGATTAGTTTATTTCTAGTGTTACCGGTACACGCAAAAAGTAGGCTTTAATAACTTATATGAGACAAAACATTTTCTGTGAATTTTTATCAAACAAAAGACGTTTGAAAGGAACTGACTATTCGGATCTAAAATATCTTCTAGTCTTCAACTTTGGGTGACCAATATTGGACGTGGGAGGATCTCTGTGCATGCTTGAAGTTCAAGGACAACGCTGTCATTATCTGCTATTCTTTTACCGTACTTGGCATGAATTAACTCAACGAAGTTGTTTATTTACGAAATGAGTCGAGAAGGATTGACACTGAAGGTATTCATTGCATTGATTACCTCTTTGATGGGTTAGTTAATCGACGAGTTATAATTACCTCTTTGTAATCGGCCGAAAATAGATTGATATATGACACCGTAGTAGCTTGTTGTTCATTGTTTTATCAATCAGCATGATAATTAACTCTTTGTAAATCGGCCGAAAGTAGATTGATATATGATACCATAGTGGCCAATTCATTGTTTTACGATTCGGCTAGATTAAAGATCAATCGGCTAAAGCCGATAAAAAACAGCCGATTAAGACCCCTGCTTAAATGCATTGGAAGCAAACACCAATAGTTGCAATGGTAAATTTGGCTGTCGCTGAATCTTGGACATAACTTCATTTTGTACCAACCTTCAATACATCTGTCTATCATCATTGTGATGCATTCGATAATATTTATCCGTTTTGGTGAAGAAAATCGATGAATTGATTATTTTATTAAAAAAGCACTTGAACAAAATACTTATAAGGTCCATGAACAAAATAAACATTGTTGATATTGCCACTGATTCACAGGGGGTGTAACTCTGTATGTAATATTATAGGAGGTGCAAAAAATGTCTATTTAACAACATAGTAGCAATGGAAAAATCGGATTTTGGTCGGTACTTTCAGTTTATTCAATAAGTATCAAATAATGTTCTGTTATGATCAGGTTAGTTGTTTAATAAAACAAAAGATTAATTAACAGATAATCCCATATTTTCACATTTCTTTTTACCTGATTATTAATTAATTACCTTATGGGATCGGCGGGAGTGTTATAAAGAACGACAAGATGGTATCATTCAACAATGGCCGTTGAATGGGCGATGTTTTGTTAAATTTATTAGCAAAATAGTGACTGTTGAACAAAGAGATGAAACAATAGAATTTTTCCGGAAGTAATTTATTGTGACTGCTTACAAGGAGATGTCGCTAAATAGGTGTGGCTGCTCATACAGATTCTACTGTAGTTGTCTCATGATACTGTTCTAATTTGATGATACCAGACTAATTTGATCGACAACTTAGACAAGTCATATATTGGTGCGAAAAGCTGATTCAAGAAGTAGAAGAGCACTATCTTCCTTTGCATCCATTTGCAATATCAATGGTGATTTACACTACAAAATCAAAGCACTGGGACACATCTACCTTTTTGGTAAAATTTAGACATTTTTGTATCTAAAACAATTCAAAGCTTTCCAACCAAATTATGTAGATATTTTAGTTTGGTGGTATTTATTTGATCAATTAATGTTGATCTACCCCACGGGAGGTAGGGTGGCAGCTACTAATAGTGGCATGTTATGACATTTTCATTTTCTGCTCTTCAACTGCTTGATGAATCTCCATAAAATTTTACGCATGTAACATGTGTGTTGTTTAGGTGGCAGGGCTCACACTGGCTTTCAATTTTTTCCCGCCGAAATGGATGATAATTTTTATGTAAAGAAATGTTCATAGATTTTTGCCACCAACTTGAATATTTTACCGCCAAAAATATATGATAAAAAATTATACAATATCTGACAATTTTATGTCTCAGTTATACAACAACTTTTAACAAATCTGTCTTTGCATAATACATTTAGCACAGTCATTAAGATTAAATAGTGACTTGAGATAGGTTTAATATACATCATTGGCAATTATCAATCAACTAATCATTAATACGAGACAATTGATTAGTATTACTCGTCGACACGATCCGGTTTATCAGCCAGTTGATTAATTTATTATTGCGATTAGCCACGTGATTGACACTCAATAATGGTTAAAACAGGATAAATACCATTAGAATTTTAAGATTTTTTTCACGCCAGTTCTCAAAAAGAATCGCCAGTACCATAAAACTTTATCGCCAAAATCAAATTTTAATCACCACTTTCATATTTTTATCGCAAATTGTGACTTTGGCAACCGACAGTGTGAGTCCTGTTAGGTGGTATTTATCCAAAATTGTGAAAAATAATTGCTCTGACCTACATGGGAAAGAGTTGGGAAGGGGTTAGTTTATACTTTTTTTGTGAACGACTAAATGGATCTGAACAAAATTTAACAGATTCTTTTCATATGTCATAATTGGTTTAATTAATGATTTTGTCCAGCCCCATTGGAGCAATATTGTCACTACTACTTAAACATGATTTTGTAGGAATGTTGATTTTAAAGTACTAATTATGTGTAAAATATAGAAATTATTAATGCATTGATAGCCAATATGAGTCAACCAAACGATTAGGACCATTTGGTCAATTGTTGAAATATTTCAGGTGGTAGTTTTAATGGTTGGGACGAATAATCATGGTCATACAGCCGAACAGATAGTTGGTGGAATAACAGAAATTGTAAATCTTATACATACCAAACAACCACAGGCACAGCTTATTGTCATGGTAATATCTTCATATACTGCACTTTAGTCATTTTGAGACTGGGAGGTGGGGGCTTAGAATGTTCTAAGGCGTACACATTAGATCATAATGTCTGTCATTACTCATTGATTGAGTCAAGTTATATGGTTTCGGTTCTGCACATGTACGTGGCAAGGAGAGGGTGGGTTTACCTGTACAACCTCGTGGGTTTTCCCTGGGTCCTTTCGGTTTCCTCTCCCACTGCTTACGACCCAAAGGTGCAATTAAATTATTGAAATAAGGTTAGATCATGTGTTACGAAAAGACCTAGTTTAACCGTCTATTCAATTGACAGAATGAATTCAGTACTACATGTATGCCTCTTTGTTACAAAATATTGTTAGAACTTTATTGATTGTTTTTTGTATTGAAAATACATAAGCCAATAATTTTCGATAATATCTTGTAGAGTTATTCCCCCTTGTTACATATTATGATCAAATCTTTTCGAGTTTACAGCTTGGATAACTTGCATTTCTTTACAACCTATGTTTGTTAAAAGTGGGATTAGTGGGAAACAAGTTTGCGATATTCATAGCTTTTAATTAATGATTTTTCAGGGTATTCCACCTCGAGGAGAAAAACCAAATCCACTACGAGAAAAAATTCAGCAAATAAACAAAGGTCTCACTGATCAATTACAGGACATGCCAAATACGCTCTTCTTGAATACTGATTGGTCTGTATTTGTGAACTCAAATGGGGTTATCAACCATCATGATATGTTCGACTTTCTGCATTTAACACAGATTGGATACCAAAAAATTTGTGAGCCCTTATTAGAAGAAATACAGAATTATTTACAAACATTTATTAAGGTGGAGAGTACATCAATTGAGACAGCCTCCATGGCTGGAGAACTTGCCGGAGATAAATAATTTCTCAGTATATCTGTCAAATTCCAATCATGTTCGCTTTATGTAATATCAGTAAAATATCAAAAGAACGAAACAATGTTAAAAAGAGACAAATTTATTTAAATCCAAAGAATTTTTTGACATTGGTCAATGGATAAATATCTGTTTGGCTTATTTTCTAGTGAAATGGCTTGATACAAAAGTCCTTTTGAAACATAAACCAAGATGGCATTGATTTATGGAAAACCTAATGATATCTAGTAAAAATAAAGAAATTTTGAAAAGAAGGACGTATGATATGAAAAATAAAATAAAGAGTAACATTGACTTGGGCTGCTCGTCTGTTATAAGACCAACACTTTTTGATATTTTACTGACAGTGTGTTTTGAATTATCACGTTTCAGCATGCTTCAAGTCGGCATAAAAAACATTCCTTTAAGTATTGACTCTTGATTTTCCCTTTCTATTGACTATTTCAATTGTGTCTATTTTGCTTAGCAGAAATGGTTTTGTCCAAAAAAGAGTTATTTCCCTTGATTCCTTATGTCTTTGCAAAGCATGACTTGGTGGGTTGTCTATTTTCAGATCAGTTGAGGAGATAATTTCCGTAGAGAAAGTTAATCTATCAGGAATTCTTGATTAGAGTTATGATTACCTAACCCTAACCCTAGTCAAGTAGTATGTAACTTGGTGTGTGGGAAATCTCCTGACTGGCCTGAAAATAGTCTCTCCCATGATTGGGAGATTTATATTTAGAATAATAAATAATATGGATAATACTATGTAGGTAGGAAACATCAAATGTCTTTATACCTATCAAAGTATCCATAATAAGCTGTGAGTATTACCATATATGAAATGAATTTAATTATATTTGCTTTGATATCGATCAATCATTCCAGTGCTATGAAATAAATTGTATATAATATAATTATTATTAGGGCTGCAATAATATGGTCAAATCCATGAAATGATTTGAAATCAGGTTTAACCTCCTACTCACCAAACCAATGTGGTAAACACAAATTCAAAGTATGAGATGTATTGTTTTATTCACTGCATGTAGATATATCACATGTTAGTTCCGAAATCAACTGATTTCTGTTGAATGGGATGACAAATTTAAAAAGAAAAGTTAGTATTTCTTTTTGCTGTGACAAATAAAAAGAAAAATTACTGTATCGATGAAAATAAAAGAAATGTGTTTTAGTATTCCAATGTTTTGATTGAAAGGTATGTAGAAACCTTTTCAAAACTTGATCCTCTAAAGGACATGGGGTTTGTAGTATTTGGTGGTACTCAAGTATGAGACATATAAATATATATCAATAGAAACGGTTTGATTCTGTTTTAAGCCTTTCAACATCATCCTATTGTTGCAGCCTTAATTATTATTAAGTTGTGGAGCTAAATGTTTAAATGAATATGTTGTATTATACGTACATTTAGATATTGAATATTGCCATGTATATTATTATTTTTTGTGGTAATCAGGGATATCACTACAGTTTTAATTATTACTGGTTATTGTTTATGCATTTATAACAAATTTTAAATGCATTTCTATATTATAAAGTCATTACAGTGCATATTTCTCCCATCATTTGGACAAATATTAGGTGCAAAAAAATAATGGTTGGGTAAAATGTGCATGTTAAAACTGCTGTTTGTCATTTACAGTATTACAAACCCCTTGTAAACAACAATATTGTGAAAGTCGAATTTCAAACGCAATATCAGTCGAAATATATCTCAATTTTGTTCAGTATTTACGCAGATATGAATTCAAAATGTTGCCGCGTTCAGCGTCGTCTGCAGCACCTATATCTTGAGTAAAATCTTATGAGTTTTCTTTTAATCTGATTGAATCCATCACGGGAGATTATCTACCATTGATATTTTGGTTTGATTTTCTTAATTAAATGTTAAATAATCATTTTAACATGGATAGAGCCATGAAAAGTTAGATCGTGTCCACAAATGGCGATTGGCAGCATTAATAATGGAGAAACATATAAACCTAAGAAAAAGAGTTACTCGTACAGGAACAATCATGTTTACAAATCATTTTTATGGCTATATTTGACATATACGCCATATGAAATAGACTTCACTAATCTTTTCTGTTTAACAGTTATTGCTCTCTCTTTTTGTCCCCCGCTTTTCGAAGAAAGTTGGGGGACTATTAAAATGGGTTCGTCTGTCTGTCTGTCTGTCTGTCTGTCTGTCCTTCTGTCTGTCCGTCTGTCTGTCCGTCACACTTTTTGGGACACAATAACTCTCTTCCTAGTTGAGCTAGAATGTTCAAACTTGGTGTATGTGTTTATTAGGTCAATGCCTTGATGGAGTTCGAAGATGAGCATTTTCCGCTTAGGGTAAGCAGAGATAAGCAATTTGATTGGTTGATGCTTTGGGACACGATAACTTTAGTTCTAATTAAGTGAGAGTGATGAAACTTGGTGTATAGTTTCATTACAGTAATACCTTGACTAAGTTCGATAATGAGCATTTTCTGCTCAGGGTAAGCAGAGCGATACGCAAATTTGATTGGTCGAGACTTTGGAACACAATAACTCTCCTTCTAATTGAGTTAAAATGTTCAAACTTGGTGTATATGCTTATTAGGTCAATGCCTTGATGGAGTTCGAAGATGAGCATTTTCCACTTAAGGTAAGCAGAGATAAGCAATTTGATTGGTTGATGCTTTGGGACACGATAACTTTAGTTCTAATTAAGTGAGAGTGATGAAACTTGGTGTATAGTTTCATTACAGTAATACCTTGACTAAGTTCGATAATGAGCATTTTCTGCTCAGGGTAAGCAGAGCGATACCCAAATTTGATTGGTCGAGACTTTGGAACACAATAACTCTCCTTCTAATTGAGTTAAAATGTTCAAACTTGGTGTATATGCTTATTAGGTCAATGCCTTGATGGAGTTCGAAGATGAGCATTTTCCGCTTAGGGCAAGCAGAGATAAGCAATTTGATTGGTTGATGCTTTGGGACACGATAACTTTAGTTCTAATTAAGTGAGAGTGATGAAACTTGGTGTATAGTTTCATTACAGTAATACCTTGACTAAGTTCGATAATGAGCATTTTCTGCTCAGGGTAAGCAGAGCGATACACAAATTTGATTGGTCGAGACTTTGGAACACAATAACTCTCCTTCTAATTGAGTTAAAATGTTCAAACTTGGTGTACATGCTTATTAGGTCAATGCCTTGATGGAGTTCGAAGATGAGCATTTTCCGCTTAGGGTAAGCAGAGATAAGCAATTTGATTGGTTGATGCTTTGGGACACGATAACTTTAGTTCTAATAAAGTGAGAGTGATGAAACTTGGTGTATAGTTTCATTACAGTAATGCCTTGACTAAGATCGATAATGAACATTTTCTGCTCAGGGTAAGCAGAGCGATAAGCAATTTGATTTACCGAGACTTTGGAACACAATAACTCTCCTTCTAATTGAGTTAAAATGTTCAAAATTGGTGTGTATGCTTATTAGGTCAATGCCTTGATGGAGTTCGAAGATGAACATTTTCTGCTTAGGGTAGGCAGAGATAAGCAATTTGATTGGTTGATACTTTGGGACAAGATAACTTAGGTTCATCTTGATTGATGATTTTTATGCCAATACAATGACTGCATTTTCATTCAGTAATGGATTCGACAGTAACAGTGTATAGACACGATTGACTCAGACACGAGGGCCCTTTCCCTTGGCCCTTTTGTCAAGCGTGGGGGCCCTTTTGTCTGCCTTTAGGGTCCCCCTAACTAGGGTACATTTTCATTTTTCTCATCGGTTTTAGCATTTTTCTTTATAAAACACTTTTGGATGACACTTCGTGTACAGTTTGATTGCTTGATACGTTTGAAAAAAATAAATGTGCGATTAATTAATATGTGTCATCTATTTATTTTGGGATTTCGGCGGGGGACATCAGCCTCACTGTTGGCTTGTTTTGGCTTATTGCCAGTCTTCAAATTGTCCAACTGCAGAATTTACATTTATTGCCAACAAATATAAGACTTAAATATTGATTTAAAAATTGAAGAATGTTCATATGCTTTGAAAAAAAACGTTTGCCTGGGGGTGGATAAATTTACACCAAACCCTCTGTTTGGTTATGTGACAATGAGTCTACTGAAACAACATCTGTTTATGAGAGGGCTGTATCAGAACTATCCCTGCTGTAGCAATGATAGCCACACCCCCTGGACAACATCACGACTATGCATATTTCTCCGACAATCCAGGATCTCCGATAAGCTGATCGATTAGCTTGATGTTTGTATGTCATTCTGATTGAGATGAATGATAGGTCAGGTGTGTCAATAAGTGATGTATATATAACTCACAGACATTATGATCAGAGGCGGACTGAGCCCCTCGGCCAAGAAAACCAATTAGTCTGAAGGTTAATGTCATATTAAATTTATGAATTGTTTATTTGTATATTTTGAATTTGTTTATTTCAAACATCTAGTCATATATTGGTGAGGTCCCATAAATGTCTTATTTATCTACTACACATCATAGGCAGAGCCTATTGCCACGTGTTTATTGTTCCATATCATCACCAGCATCGCACCAACTAAATCAGATAGGACTTTATATTGATCATTTAGCCTAGTATTCCTAAATATTGATTAGGGCTTTTAGTGAGAATCACAGGTCAAAAGCAAGATATTGTTACTTAAAATACAGATTAAGCTATCACACGCATGTATTTCTATTAAAATTCCTTATTTCCACAATTTTGTTAAAATAATGTAGGAATGGCCCAGTGCTGGTATCATTATTTGGCCAAAAGATGACGTCAAATCTGTATTTAACTGTAAAAATGTCAAACGCTGATTAGTCTTCATCTGTATGTTTTGATTACTGTTCCTTTCTTGACTAGTAAGATGGCTTACAGGAGAACCGCACAACAAAATGTAAACACAACAAACAACACAGAGTTTTACTATGGAATCTCTCTGTAGTTAATATTGTATCTTATAGAATTACATTAGTTTTTCTTTTATTTGGTGCCAATAGCAGCTTTTTTTGTTAATATTTTATTTATGGTTTCATATTACTAATCTTACATATATTAAAATTTAGAAGATTTATACCATTCAAGAAAATGCGACTGGTATGTAAAAAATAAATGCTTTGCTAGTACTGTTGTAGAACACTTCTGTCTCCACCAAATGGATTATAGACAATATGCTTCTTGTGCTTTTAAACTACAGAAAAATAGTTTTTGGAATCTGTGTGGATGAAATACTCTATCTTCTTGTATGAAATAATTGTATTATACATTTCTTGTCAGTATTGCACAATCAGGTATAATGTTATGTTTATTATATCAATCATGTTATTTATAGTTATTAATACAATTAGGGAAAATATGCTTTTGTTAAAGATGTTCCCTTTAGGTTATTTGTGGCATTTTTTTATTGCCTTTGTGAGTGTACAGAAGAAAACTACACTTCTAGTTGTGAAGTATGTATCTACCGCGAAATATCCACTTAATGTCATGGTTGTTGTTAACCACCATAAAAGCACTGAAGTCTCCCATGCTTGCATTATTGTTAGGGATGGCATTTACCAAAAAAATTCAGTGGTTGCAGGGTTTTTATTTTGAATTCTAAACAATGAATAAAATATTAAAAAATGCTATTGTGGGAGTTATTCATTAAACATATGTATTTGGAAATTAGTTAATTTATTTAATGTTTACCCAGCAATGTGTTCATTTTGTTGATATATATATATAATGTTATATTGGTGCACATAATATTGTAAAAGTCCATATCTATAGAACAAGTAAATGCTCATTAAATAATTGGGTTTTTTGATTGTTTTTATACCTATATTATACTTGTAATGTCATGGATTATTGCAGAAGATATCTAGTTATTCCTAATGACAGTACTTTTAATTCCAAAATTGTATGTGGTTTACATAGATCTTATTTAACCTAAAGGTCCCTTCAAACCTGGTTTGGGCACAATGATTCATCAAGATTTACCGGTATGGTTTCCCCTTGTTGCTGGTGAAAAACGAAGAGTTTGGTTAGCATACAGTGACTGCTCAGGATCATCGATCATCTCTTTATTTATGTCTGAAACTGTTTAAACCTAACTTTTAACAAATTGCACTTTTCAATCCATTTGCCGTAGTTATATTCTCATAAAAATTGTAAGGAGTCTGTCAAAATTTTGTTGACTCACTATGCTCAGCAACAACCTTCTTCCCCCCCCCCCCTTTCAAATTCTCCCGATTGCCCCCAAAACCCAATTTGAAATATATTTTATTCAAAATCAATAGAATTCATCTTAATATCTATAACGGCCTAAAACCAGAGAGATGTTGTGGATCAAGCTAGTTTGGTTTTGTCGTCATGCTACGTATTTTTAACCGTGATTAGGGACCAATGAAACAAGTTGGTCCGGGAGCCCATAGATACCCAATCTGCTGGCTTTCTGACTGTTTTATTGTGAAATTATGACCATAAATGGTTGCAAACTTCAAACTTTTTAAAAATGAAACAGATTCGAGCATTATCAAACATTTCCGGTTTCTTTTGTTTTTGGATTGATAGATGATAGGGCCTACACTGTCTACCCACCAGCACGCCCCTGTTTTACTGCTCTTGGTGACTGTTAATATTCTCAGTCTCTCACCCGTGATTCTATTTTTGTTTTTGCCTAGATAAAATTTATAGAGACCATACCATTCAGAAAGTTTAACACTTGTTCTAAATCATCCTGTTAACATTTTATTTCATAACTTGCATTCGTGAAAATTTGTATGTTATGTCACACATGAATAAATAGTATCGGCTACTTGCTATATTGAAAAAAAAAACAATATATAACTACCCATTTTCGAGAAATGAGACATAATAAGGCCAAGTAAAGTATTTGGTTTCATCTATTCAATGGTTTGAAAGGATCAGTCTTCAGTCAATTCATGTACGATAGGGTCAGGGTGTGGTCAAACTGTTTTCTTAAACCATAACAAATTCGCTAACAATTAAACGAACTAGAATACCTCCCAAGATTACTGATATGAAGGCCATTGAAGTACTACGGTAGCCTACTCTGGGCCATGGACTTTTGTTTACTTAATCAAATCTGTAACTCCCTTACATGGTAGTACGTTTTGGACAATGTTTATGTAATATGTTTCCAGAAAAATGTTGATACTATTTTGCAATCCATATTTATTTAGCCCTATAGTAGATGACCCATTATAGTTCTTTTACACCGGGGAAAGTGAGACCTATAGTCTGCTTTTCGGACCCACCCAAACACTTACATCTACAGATAACAAAATAATAACCCAAAACATACTGCAAGTATTGAAACAAGAATCTCAAAATAATCATCCTCCATACTAGATCCACTGTTTTCATGTCACACCTGAATTTTTAAATACATAAAGTTTAAATTTTAAAATCTGGTCCAGATTAGAATGTGGCTGCTTTCTTTGTGTTTTACGGTAATTGAGACTCATTATAATGTATCGCTACGGTACGTAAATAGACAGATATGGATGCACGACTATAACCATACACTAGCGCACTCAATTTTTATTATCCTGGTTTCAAAACAGGTTATTGTTAGTAGATGTATTAAGATCTGGAGTGTGGTGACCACTGATTTTGCATGAAGAAGGCGATCATGCGGAAGCACAATATATTTTCTTTGTGTGGCGATTGGCGATTTTGTACTGTGGAGAACCTATACGAGTCGATTTGTAGCATATATTTGTACCCTGGTGGTAAGTTATATGTTTGACACTGGTTGAGCATAATGATTATAGCATTTAAAATCTGGAGTAGCATCCCCCCCCCCCCCCAAAAAAAGAAAATAATTTGGGCGCAAGTACTCTCCGCGTTATTGAACGCAAGTACTTATGCCGTTAAGGAACATGACGTGGGGAGCGGATAGAACCTGAAATGCCTTCGCCCTCTTAATCGTGATAGTGGGAACCAAGCATTAAGGCGTTTAACATCTTCTATTTCTATGTAACACATCACTGGTTTGGATAAATAAAATTGTCAGACCGCCGTGCTCCTATGTTTAAAAATAAAATAGATATTTGAGTAACGTCCTTGTTTAATAAGTATGTCAATTATAACATAATATAATATAAATAGGCGACGATCGAGTGAATATGTATGTATAACATCAGTGATAAATCAATGCATTATTTATACATTTGGAGCATGACGTGTTTTTATAATTTTCTTAAAACCTGACGACTTTGATGAAATGGCCCTGTGATGCATAGGCGTACGAACTCGATGAATGTTTGAAAATTTATCAGCAGCAAACGCGTCGCAGCATACGAGTTTGATGAATGTTTGAAAATTTATCTGCAGCAAACGCGTTTTCCGGCTAGACAAGTCCGTGAATACAGATACTTCAATGTGGTCTAATAGCCTACCTTAGGTGGTTTATCAAAATCCCAAATCCCTAACAACCAATCAATCATCATGGGGTATGAGAGGGGGGGGGGGTAGTGCTCCCCGAGAAATTTTTGAAAATTTAACCGCCACAAATGCTTTTTTCTGCTAGTCTATAGCCAATGAATTAAGCAAGTTCAAACTTTCCAATCGGTTTTCAATCGAAATCCCACTCTTTGCCCTCCCCCAGAAAAATTTGGTAAATTAGATTCAATTTGGTGCATTCTGACGTATTTCCGGAAGGTAAATTCCAAAATTACAGGTCTAAAAGTCGCCAATAAAATCGCATAAAAAATTTTCAAGTCTGAGCAGGGGGGGATCCGGACCCCCTGGACCCCCCCCCCCCCTTTGGATCCGCGCCTGAAAGTAGGGTGACTCCAGACAAAATGCTTTAATCCATAGTTAATCTAGTACAAATTCGTGGTATTCAAGTAAAATTACAGTAGTGTGTTATCAAATTTCGGGCACATGTTTTCAGTTTACCCGTCAGCCCGAAAAATTTATATTGCCCGAACGATAAAGATGGTGACCTCTAGAATGTCCAAAGGCTAAAAACGTGATATTTCATGAATAATGGGCAAAAATCCCAAAAGCTACAGTCCAATACCCAGGCCGTACTTAGGATTCATCAAAATTGGATGAAAATTCGAACCCGTGTATCCAGAACTGTCTGGTAATGTCAGAATTATGTGAAAGTCACGGATCATGGTAAATCATTAAGATGCATTATGTAAGATGTAGATAACGAGTTGGTCGTTCCGACTAAAATAGTTCAAACAGAGGTAATAAAGAATGAACATATTGAATATTTCATTCAAATTACTTTGTTCTGGGCGAGGTTATGCGTGTTGGGAGATGTAGTGCAGATTGTTATTATCGTGGCAGCGGTACTGGACAAACCAGACTAAGTCTCGATTGTCCAGTTTATGAGGTTATCATTTTAACATTTTAGTATGTCTAGATAATAGTTTATATAACACTTGGGGCCAAAATAAAGACCTACAATAGGCAAATTTAGCTCTTACATTTGAATCTCTGCCATCCGATGGTCTACATTTGATTTTGGGCTTATCATAATGTATAAATAACAATAAATATAACTGGAAGTCAAAATGAAGACCTGCAATGAGCAAATTTATTTCTAACACCATGCATCTTTAATTATTCATGTAATTACGTCAACATATATCTGTCATGGACGTGTCAGTCAGTGGTCAAGTATGCAACATGGGCTGCTATATCTTGGACTTAATTAGATGAGTAACTAATCCATTTAATAATGAAACAAAAACTAAAACGTCTGAAGGAGAGAACAATTGAGTTAATTAGGCTATAATCCACTCCAATGAAACTGTTTCAGATTATTTAGCTAATTACCTATAGCTTGGATACGACTTGAATCATTTCAACGACAGTTGACGAAAAACATGTTTTATTCTGTTGACGGTATGGCCTAATTGATGGTGATAATAGGATTATCTCAGATTGAACAGGTAAAATTTGCAAGTATCAGTAATCGGAATTTACCTTTAACTCACCAATTACAGGTATGACAATGCTATAAACAGAATAAGCCGAACAATAGCAGGTGTATAAAACAGGTCACCCTCCAGTTACCGTACGGAGGTTGTGATACCGTGCGAAACCCGTTTATCAACAGACTGGATTGTTAGAGTATACTGTTGAAATCAAGAGACGGATATCGACGTTGAATTTAGCATATCTACACACTTATCGGATTATCGGAATTTACTATTGGATGGAGAGATAAATTGTACAGTTTGATGCTGGGTCATTACGTCTGATGGGTGTATAATATTTAGTGATAGAGGAGAGAAATAGCAGTAGGTTTATACAACCGTAACGCTAAGGTAAATAGTTTTCTTTGTCCGACCAAAATAATTCCCATTCCTGTCATACGACTTTGGGAGCGGGGATCAGTGAGTAAGACATGAGCTCAGCAAGCTGGGGTCCCTGTTCTAACCCGGTGTTGGCATCGAAAGTTCGTCGGTTTTTCCGCCGTGGTTTTCCATGTAAAAAGTGCAGGTGGGAAGGCCATAGCAAGGTAAAACATTTGAATAAGAACACCACGTCGAAATCCCGTGTACATATTTGTGTGTACGTAAAAGAACCCGTGGCAGTTAGAATTTGAAATAAGAGTCGTAGTGCCGCTTTTCGGAAAATCTTTCCCTCGTGTATATTATGTGGCATATACCCTTCTTCATTAGCCAAGTCGGTGCATAAAAGTAGGACGTTAAACCTCATTTCATTTCATAATCCTTCACTTTGCATACGACCTTTCACCCCTTTTGTCCAGAAAGGTTTGCCTATCTGCTCGATGTACCGGATTGGAATTTGTAGGAACTTAATTTAACGAAAGTTTGAGTTATGTAAGCATTAAAGGGGCTAAATCGCTAACATTTTGAACCTAGAATTTTACACGAGTATCTCGCAACGCATATAATACTGTAATATGAATGTATATTAACTGATTCACATTCAATGGTTGCCGTTTAAACTCTAATTTCGAATCTCATGGAATAACAATTACGATGGCTCTCTGATCTTTATCAGGGATTGTACTTATATAGAACACTATAAAGGGGGATTCCACGTCAAGTGTACACAAGATTCTGACTGAGCATCACAGATTTTGATGATATTTGGTGTGTAAGTTAACTATGACGAAAAAACGTGATGTGCAAAATTTTAGCGCTAGGGGCTCCATGGGGCCCATCCAGGGGCATCCCAAAATTTGGGACTTTTCGGTTGACTTTCAAACTTTGAAAACCCATAACTTCGTCCCAAGTAATCCTACTTACATGAAATTGGTATCAATTTTTTCAGCAAACAGAGATCTGTCTTGGTGTTTTGTGTGTTCGTTAATCATAGGTTGGGCAATGATCACACGAAAAATTGGCCAAATCGAATCTGCCCCTTTTCAGGGGCGTGGTTTCAAAGGTCAAGGTCAACTCGTTCTGCCTGGATTTTGTTCTTTCTGGTCATTAGAAAAATCTCTGTTTTCTGAACAATTTGATACCAATTTCATGTAGGTAGTATTACTAGGGGTGAAGTCCATGGATTTTCAAAGTTTGTAAGGTCAGCGGAAAAAGGCCCAAATTTTGGGATGCCCCTGAAAGGACTCCATGGGCCCCCAGCGCTAAAATTTGCACATCACGTTCTGTCGTCATGGTTAACATGCACACCAAAATTCATCAAAATCTGTGACGGTCATGTCAAAATCGTCCAAATTTTGTGTACACCTGACATGGAATGCCCCTTTATAGGATCCATGTACATAGAATGTTAATCCCTGTTCAATTTCATAGTCGCCCGACGTTTCACAGATAAAATGTTTCATAAAAACACTTATAATCTTCGATTGTCAATTTCAATTCCTCATTATATATATACGACACCAAATATAAATAAATAGCATCTATAAATTTATTGTAAAAAAAATTAGGTTATCATATATATGAATTTATTACAAAACACACCCATTTCTTTACAAAATACATACACCAAAGAAACCTATCATATCAATGGAACCTGCAAAATGCAAATAGACTAACAAAAGGGCGTTGAAAAGAAACGGCACAAAAATTATGTCTCCACGTCATATTTTAATTTACCCGTCAGGTAAAGTTTGGGTGCAATTGTGTGGAGTTGATGGTTCAGTCAGAGATCAAATCAGATAATATTATTCACTCATTTCCAATCAGAATTTAATTTGAGGTCTGTTCGGTTTGCCTTTTAAAGCAGAGGGTTTCTATTTCCCAATGATTTCACACTATTCAAACTGCATATTAAGACAGCATATTTGCTGATAGAAAACATGACAATTTGTTGAATCAAATGAGTCTGTTAGATTTTTTGCATCACTTTCATATTTCACACAGTATCTCAAACAAAGATGCAAGTAACAAAACACCTGCATAAATTTCCTGTACCCGAATGAGACGCTTTGTAGGGCTGAAGATGATTTTCACGTTTTTTTTTTACGATCTGGCACGATGTAAGTAACCAATGGCAGAACGAACTAAACAAATTCCCTCTTATATAGCTCAACGAAGCTAGGTAAATATAAACATACTTTTCACGTGTTATATTTATAAAGGCCGCTATATAGGGAAGCTCGAATACAAAAGAAATTATTATCTATTTTATTTCACATATTATATTTTCAATTTTGGAATATAATTTCTAATATCCATCTTAAAAAATTCAATATTCCACAGTCATAGGCCCAGTACAATTAAATTTTAAAATGAACTAATTTACAAAATTAACTAATTTACTTTGCAAAATTAACTAATTTACTTTACAAAATTAACTAATTTACTTTACAAAATTAACTACTTTACAAAATTAACAAATTTACAAAATTAACTAATTTACAAAATTAACTAATTTACAAAATTAACTAATTTAAAAAGATAAAAATTTATAATTTATTTATAAAATTAAAAGTAGAAAATTTATTTACAAAATTAAAAAAAATTATAATTTATTTACAAAATTAAAAAAATTATAATTTATTTACAAAATTAAAAAAAATTATAATTTATTTACAAAATTAAAAATTTATAATTGATTTACAAAATTAAAAATTTATAATTTATTTACAAAATTAAAAAATTATAATTATTTATAATATTAAGAATTTATTTACAAAATTAATGGTATATAATTTATTTAACCAGCGACTACCAGGCAGGATACGCCCACATCTTCGAGAGATGGATAGAGAACGAGATAAAAAGAAAGTGATATTTCCTACAATCCATGGCCATAATTCATGAAGTTACAATGCGCAAATATCGAAAAGAACCAAGATCTTTGGGTTATAAACATGTATTTCGAGTTTCATCAAAATCGGATTAAAATTGTGACCTCTATACAGGGTCCACAACCTTGATATACTATATTTATGTTTACACTATTCGCTTACAAGTGGTGGCCATTTTGTCCGACAGTTTTGGTCCGATTTTCACGAAATTCGAACCCAACCTTCATTACGGTGTAACGGTGATATAATCAAACTTTTTTTTTTAATCGAATAGTAATTGTGACCTCCAGAGGGACCACAAGCTAAAATAGGCAATTTTGAGTACATTATTGGGGCGATAAATAATTCAGGAAGTTAAGATCTGATATAAAATGTGCAAAATCGAAAGAAACAAAGATCTTTGGGTTATAAAAATGCATTTAAAGTTTCATCAAAATCAGATTAAAATTATGACTTCTACAGAGTGTACAACCTTGGTATACCATATTTTTACACTATTTGTGTAAAAGTGACGGCCATTTTGTTCGGCAATTTTGGTCCGATGTTCATGAAATTTGTTATGAACCTTCATTACAGTGTAACGGTGATATAATCAATCGATTCTTTTTAAACCGGATAATAATTTCACCCGATCCGTCTATTTTTAGCCTGCTAGTAGTAGAAAGTTATTAGTCATTTTTAGATGTTAGTAACAGTAACAAGGGCTGCCCCTGCGCCTCTGGGGTCTGTTGTTAGCTGCTACAGTAACAGCTAACAAAGGCCACCTTTGTTATCTACTAATACCAGCTAACAAGGGCTGTATTTATTTTCTCAATTTCCGATTAATCGAAATAAAAGATCAGTAGTTCTGGGTAAAATCGCTATTCTAATTCCTTTATTTCAATGCCAGGAACAAGAATCCCGAACAAATTGTGAGTATAATGAACAACTTTGACCTGTAAAGCGCTTACAAAAAAATGTTAAAGTGGATTGATAACGTCCGGTTAAAAATCATTCCAAAATTGAATGTTGTTACAATTATTACTGAAAATCACACAGCGCCTGGCGAGTTACTTTGGTAAAATATAGGTACCGATTCGGAAAACCGATTTGCAGCCTATATGACCAACACTAAATATTAAATAAAATTTACACGATTGGTTTGGTTCGTTGTTCTTTTAGGTCCGAGAGTCTTGTAAGAACATCATTTAGTCATTCGGAAGGACCGAAACAGCGAGACCCCGTGTACATATGGACCCTAAACAACCAGTTGGATAGTTGGAATTCAAAATAAGAGATATAAGAGTAGGCCGTAGCATGTGTACACATTTGTCTGCACGTAAAATATCCCTTGAGGACGGATAGAATTCGTAACAAAAGCCGGCTGGGGCGCAAACTGTTCGGGGAATAAATCCCCCATAACACACTGTATGGCGTAGGCCCGCCTTCATTTGCCACCCGCTCCAATATTATTACCGCCTTGAAGGGGCTAATAACAACGAAATAAATCGGCCTTCAAGGCCGTAAACGACATGCCGTTTTTACCGTACGGTAAATTTATTACCGCCTTCATGGGGACATAAAGGCTCGCTTTCCCAAAACAAGTATAGGTATGTTTTAGTCTCGGTTATCCACAATATCTTTTTGTTCCTTTTTGTGGAGTTATCTCGCCTTGTTTTGCGTCAAATAATTTTTACGTGGCTACCTCACTTTGCCCCTAAATCCAAATGGAAATAATAAAAGACGGACAACATCGTTAAGTAGTTAGGTGGGGGGGGGGCATTCTAGTAGGCCTGCAAAAAGGGCGGGGGTGTAATTTTGACAAAAAAACCACCATATTGCCGCCTGTAAGCACCCACATGAACCCACGTGGATAGGGGGGGGGGGGGGGCGGCGGGTTTGGATATTCTTGAAGTATATCGACCCCGGGTTTCGCCCGGCCCCTCAAAAGTCACCCCTATGACCGGAAGTGGGTGAAATCTAGATTTTGTTTGCAACAAAAGGCCTCAAAGGGTCTCTGGGCCTAACGGAAAGTGATTTAGGGGCGGGAAGGGCTTGCCTATTTACCAGACTTTCACCTAGAAAAAGCAGCTGCAGGGTCCCCTTTTTTTTTGGCTTTTTGGGCCAAATTCTCAACCTGAAGTCCAAGACGTTTGGATTTTAGGGCCAAAGGGACCCACGCACCTTACCCCAGGTGCTAAAGCCCCGGCCGAGGTCCCTTTGTGGCTCCCGTGCCCCCAAACGTCCTATTTCATTAATTATTTTTTCTAATTTTTTAAGATCTTCTCAGGATCTGGTCCTCGCGGCTACCCCCACTAAATCTTCCCTTGCGCGTCGCGTGGTGCCATCGACAATTTTCTGGTGCGACCGGGAATGGATCAAAATGGCCAACGATGGCCATTTGACCCTGACCTTGACCTTTAAGGGTCAAAGCAAGATCACCACGCGACTTTCATTGGTCGAGTTAGTTGAAGAGGCCGCGACCTCAAGGTCGTCGAATGCGATTCTGGAAGGGCCAGTTATCTGCCCTTGGACCACAGCAGTAAAAAGATAGCTATTTGACTTTCTCAGACAATTTTGCCCCAAAAATGTCTTCCGATCGGCTCGAGATTTGGTAACCCGATAAACCGACCCCACATTTGTTCTTCATTTTTTAAAATCGTCAACCAAAAGTCGTGACCTTGACCCGCTAGCGGCCCCAGAAATATTTCGGTTTTTGCCCCCCAGGGGCCCAACTAATTAAGTCAGAACCACCTTAACTTGACCTTACGACATGTCATTGGGGCCCACGTGACCCAGGTATGTCAAGGTCATCTAAACGGGTCAAGGTCACCAAAATATCGACCAACTTGGGGGCTGCGAGACCATTGGCTGGGCCCCAGGGCCATGTGGCATGTCAAAAGTCATAACCATGGGTGGACACTTCAATTACCTTCTATATGAAACCTTGACCTTTGAGCTGACCTTTGACCTTGGGGTTGAAAAATTCCCAAAACTTCATGTACCATCCAGACTTTCGCCAGAAATGTCAAGGTCAATATCAAGGTCACGACCCACAAGCCTGGTGACAGGGCTGTCCCTTGGGTCAAGGTCATGACCATGGCTGGCATAACCTGCCCCTGGCGGCAACTTAGGTAAAAATTCAATTCCCAGACACACACGCTCGTCTGAAAACATCCCGAAAAGTCACCCGGACACTTAAAAATGATGATCGGAACCCTTGCCATCTTACCTGAACTTTGACCTGGAAAAAGCAGCTGTGAGGTGCACTTTTATGTCTTTTTGGGCCAAATTTCGGAACTGGCCCAGAACAGTCCCACCATCTGGCCCCATTATTCTAAAGCCCCAAATTGTGGTCCCTTGAGGTTCCGGTGTCCCACAACGTCCTATTTCAATCATTATTTTTTCTAATTTTTTTAATTCTTCCGCACAACTAGTCCTCACGGCTACCCCCACTAAATCTCACCTTACGTGTCGCATGGTGCAGTTGGAATTTTGTGTGTGGACCGGAGAGAGCGACAAAATGGCGAATAATGGTCATTTGACCTTGACCTTTAAAGGTCAACACGCACCTCCCAGGGGTAGATTTAGTTGAAGAAGCCGCGAAACCAAGATTGTCGGATGAAGTTTGGGATTGGCCAGTAATCTGTCCTTGGACCACATCACTAAAAAAAACGGCTAATGAATTTCTCAGGGAATATTGCCCAAAAAATGTCATCCTATCGATCTGTGATTCGGTGATCCGATAGATCGACGCCACATATGCTCTTCACTTTTTTAAAAATTGCCCACCAAAAGTCTGGACCTTGACCTGCTATGCTCCTCGGAAGTAATTCGGTTGTTGCCCATCTAATAAAGTCAGGACCATCAGACCTTGACCTTCTGACATGGCATCATGGCCCATGTGACCTGGGTAGGTAAAGTTCATCTGAAAGGGTAAAGATCACTTAAATATCTATCGACTCCGGTGCATCTGATGTGACCCCGGGCCCACAGGCCAATTTGACCTTGAGGTCGAAAATGGCCTGAAAATTTCGCCAGAAATTCACGCTCAAAGTTGAGATATCAACGGCTTGAACAACCACGCAACAACGGTCGTCTGGATTCCACTACAATGAATGGTAAGTTTTTTCATATGTCCACATGGAAATGTGGATGTATATTGCGGTCGGCATTGTCTATCCGCCCGTCCTTCATCTACAATTTCTTGTGAACGCTCTATCGCCAACAGTTACATGCATTATTTTAATTCAAATTAGTAAAACGAAAAGCATGTCAAATTTGAAAATTTACTGTAAATTGCTTCCAGAGTTAAGGCCCTTGTTTCAGTTTGTAGAACCTTGTGAACCCTCAAACGACAAAAATAATAATCTGATCTGTAAGAAATTTCTTGAAAATGCCTCCCAATGCGTCAACCCTTGTCTTTCGCTCGGACGATTTAGCTGCTGTTGGCGTATCTTTTGTTTCCTGGCAACCTATCTTTATTATCTACATTACAATTTATATTTCAACTTTCCTGAATTATCTATCAGTAATATTGTGTTTATATCAAATTGAAATTCAAACCTTCTTTTGGCTTTGATATGGATTCTTTTAAACAATCATTAACCAAGTTATAACTTGTTTCCAGGCAACCTATCTTTATTATCTACATTACAATTTATATTTCAACTTTCCTGAATTATCTATCAGTAATATTGTGTTTATATCAAATTGAAATTCAAACGTTCTTTTGGCATTGATATGGATTCTTTTAAACAATCATTAACCAAGTTATTACTTGTCAAAAAAAAAAAAAATTGTAATCATTTTTTAGGGAAAAATAATTATGGGTTTTTTTAATCACATTTTTAAAATTTGAATCACATTTTTTCAAACAAACGAATTATTTAATTAAGATTGTACCATATTACGTTATTCATTAAATTACCTAATTTGTGTTGTTGACCCTAAACATGTTAATTTCAAATTTAGAAAAGACAATTAAACAATGTTTAAAACAGCTAGTTTAATGATTAAATTGTTTAACACACATATCTGTACTGTTACCTGCCTAACTGTGTGCGTTTGCACTGGGTCCTCCCACACCTAAAGACCCCTGTAAGATTCTACCATATATGTATGTATGTTATTCCTGAAATGACCCAACTTGTGCAGTGGACATTAACCATATTGAGTGAAATTCATATACTAATATGTATAATTATATTTTCAGGAGACATTAATACTGAACATGGTTAAATGACAGTTTGCCAGGTGGTCTTGGGGAGACAAAATGCTGACGGTGTACCAATTGTAAAGATTTATCAGAGAGACCTTTGTACTTTGTATAAGAAAATGCCATGTAGGATTTAAGTGAGAATAAAAACAATATGTATTCAGACAATTTTTTATTATTTATCTGCAGGATTCCCATATGATAATTACATCAATCAACCACATGCAAGAAGGCCTACTATTTAGTACTATATTGAGATAAATGTTTTTTTTTTTAGTGATGGGCTGTCACAAATATGGCACTTTGAACAGAGGTTCAGCAAATGTTCTTTCTCAACTATTATTCCTGCAAAAGATATTGACAGTTACACATTAAAATACAAGTTTGATCTATAGAAGGGAACATATTATGAATTCTTCTCTAGTCACGACTCACAGAACTCCACAATTATATAGATTGTGACTTTCACTGGGAAAGGAATAAATGTATGACTGGCAATGAAAATCGAAGTATACATATAATTATTCAATGAAATGGAGTTTAACGTCCTACTTTCCTGCTCCATTCTGACTAATGATGATCGCATTCGCCAAATAACATGCAAAGAGTTACATGGAAACTTTTGCCCAGATAGCCGCGCTATGACCCACATGTATTCTTATTTTTAGCTTAAACTGTTCAGGGGTTCTTTAATGTGCACACCAATTTCTACACAGTACCCAGATATTGTATCTTGCCAGGCCTTTCGTCAAGCACCACTGACATGGAACCACACCGTAAAATCATGGTTATAATTATGTACTGTATCTACCTTGTATCATCACAATGGATAGGCCTACTTAGTTATACTGAAAAATCTAAATGTTCATCAGCACTGTCATTACAACATGTCTTAAATGTCTCTGGTGGTGGAGTCTTGGACTCGAGTTTTATTTCTCTTCACCAGCATGTTAAAAAATGGTCTGTAAAAAAGGAAAGAATTTTTCTTAACATTTAATTTAATGCAATACAAATTTACAAGAAGTCTCTTCAATGAATTAGCCTACTGATTATTAAATTATAGGCCCCTATACCTGGAATCAAGGGGCTGAATAAAAAACAAAACCAAAATAGCACAATATAATTTTATACAAAATATCTTTTCTACAAACAAAATAGGAGAGATATCATAACCTATATCATAATCAGAATTTGACTCACCCTTTTATTTTTGCTCTCTGCTGCGAGTGCAGTCTCTACGTCTACTTTCTTCGGTAATTTCGGATTTGTCACGACAAAAGAATTAGCCTCTCGTGTTAAAATAACTGTTATTTTCAAACGGAAATTAATTATAGAGTGAACGTTATTGGGTTTTATTATCACAGCCTTAAGCAATACACCTCATGTCAACGACAACAGCGTTCGCCATTGTCTTCGGGATTCCCTTGTTTACGACTGACATTGCACACTCGTGACTCGTGACGTCGACCAGTCAAAGGTCACGAGAGGTTCCATTCACATTGGGCATTGGGATTATCGTTTCAGTTGAGAATTTTAGTTTTCCGTCTATATCGAGAGAACGAGTTGATGGATTTCGTTAAAACATTTAGAAACATTTTATTTGGACATTTCAGATATAATAATAATATAATACAGGAGGTCTCAGGTTAATCTCTAAAGATTTCATCGTTTTAGGAACTCGTTCAAAGGGTATACCACTGTGCACGACTAACTTTCGATTTGGTTGCATTTCCTCAAACGCTCAGAAGGGCTCATGGGCTGGACCTAAGGCTTGGTATTCTTGTACTATATCGACCCCGAGAAGACCTTTGGTGACGTTAAAATTGACTTCCGGGGACCGGAAGTGGGTGAAATCGATAAAAATATCGCGATTTACCTTGACCCTAACCTTCAAAGGTCAAATTTAGGTCACCAGGGTCATCCCCGGGGTCGATTTAGTTTAAGAGGCCGCGAGCTCTGGGTCGTCGGTACAGATTCAGGCTGACTGCGTGGGTCCCCGAAACCCAGACTGGGGTCGTGGGTCAAGGTCGGCCGATTGGGTCGGAACTCGTTTACCTGATAGGTCGACACAACATTTATTGTTCTTCATTTTTTAATATCGTCAACCAAAAGTCGTCACATTGATCCGCTGTGGGCCTCGGAATTATTTTTGATATTTGCCCCTAGCGAGCCCTGGATGAGGTCACACCCACAGGAATTTGACCTCTTGTCCTGCATGACCAATTAAGCTCTGATAAAGGCCGCTATCGCCGTGAGGAGTTCCATATTTTTGCTACGCGATGAGCGATTGGTTGAGGTAGCCTACCCATTATAATAATTTCAATCACCCCTCTTGACGGGGTCGGGTGTAGCGATAATCCAGGGCGCAAAGGGAAAAAGTCGATTTTTGGCATATGGTACCCCCCTGGAAAAAGCCCGTAACTCAGATCCTATAGGTAATAGGTCAATTAAATTTGGAAGGTTCCCGGTAGGGATACGTAGGCAGGTACCCACCGAAAATGGGCATGATTGGCCTGGGGGTTTTAATTTCAGTAAAAGTCTCCGGCAAAACTCGAATTTAAGGTAGGTAAGTACCGGATCCGAACCTTAATTAGACATTTTCAATTGAATATCCTAAATAACTTTTTTCAAAATGTTTTAAGTTCTTCGAAATTACGGCTACCCCACCATTTTCGACCCTTGTACGTCGGAATCTGGTGTCAAAATAAAAATCGGAGCATTCTAAGATTTTTGAAAAAAAAAAAATCATTTCAGTAACCCCGAGAACTGGAAGTGAGTGTTATGCGATCCTGCAGTGGGTCCTATATGGCAGGTACCCAGTCAATCCACAATTGTCTGGGCGAGGGGCGATATACTGAGGTACCTGCCCTGAGAATTTAATGCCAATCGCCCTTCTTAAAGGGGTTGGCGTAGCGGTAATTCCACCCGATAACAGGGCAAAAGGGAAAAAAGTTGATTTTGGGTATATTGGAACCCCCTGGAAAAAGCCCATAAATCAACCCTTATAGGTTAGTACGTCCATAAAATTTGGAGGGTACCCGGTAGGGGTCCGTGGGCATGTACCCACCGAAAATGGACACGATCGGCCTATTTGACCTTTATACGTCCGAATCTGGTGTCAAAATAAAAATCGGAGCATTCTAAGATTTTTGAGAAAAAAAAAATACATTTCGGTAATCTCGAGAAAATGGCCACCGCTCGACTGTACTGGTAGAGTTCAGAATTGGAAGTGAGTGTTATGGCGGTGACATAATTTGTCTAAGCCAGGGGCAAAAGGCTGAGGTACATGCCCTCAGAATTTGGTGCCAATCGCCTCTCTGAAAAGGAGTAGGGCGTAGCGGTAATCCACCTGAGAACAGGGCGAAAAGGAAAGGTTGCTTTTTGCCATTTTGGTACGGACAGGATCTTCCCCGGGGTTTCTAATTTTATTAAAATTCTCGAATTGAGGGTAGGTAATTATAAAGTGTCGGATTCTAGCCCTTCTAGACGTTTTCAATTGAATATTCCTAATTTCTCTTTATAAATGGTCCAAGCTCTTCAAAATTTCGGCCCTCACCCATTTTCAATCCTTGCACAACAAAATAGAAATCGGTGCATTCTAAGATTTTTGAAAGAAACAAGATCTACCTCTGATCAGACATTTACTCAGATATAAATGCATATAACTGAGTGACATTTAATTTACTAATTCGACTAGTGTGGCCATGGCACAAAATTTACAGCTAAAACCCACCCCTCGGACCAGTCAGTTACTGTATCAGTTGAAACGAGCGGCTTTTGCCAAGATTTGTAATGTATGCACCTATAGCGACATTGACATTGTGCCAAAATTTATTGCTTTATACAAATATATAATGTCTAACAGAGCTACCCTTGGCAGCCAAATCCACCGTTACCTCTAGATATTTTTGGTGTGCATCACGTTATGCCTCCAACAGAGCCCCGTTTACCACCCAAAACCTACCTCTCTCTTGAAGAGAGACATTAAAACCTACCCCCATCCAAACATTTGATATGAAAATTCACTCTTTATTCGAAATGTTTAAGTACTGCTAATGTGATTAACCCTAGCGAAAGTCTTAAAGGAAAAATCCTCTAGGTTTTGAGGTCATACAGTAAGTAAAGTTCTATGGGGTTTTGTTATGTGACATAGTTAGCAGAAAGGAAATAAGCCCTTTCTTGCATCTATGGTAGTCTTAAGATTGAATCGATCACAGTACGCTTTGGCGGTTGAATTAAAAAATAAAATTCTGTAACGGCCCGGTTGAGTTCACTGGGCTCATGTATATGAAAATGTGGCCATATAAAAATTAAATAACTATACTATACACTTAAACTTTATTAAACAAACTATGAGCCATTTAACATCAACAACTTTACACTGACATTACACTAATCAAAATATGTATCTTTATAACAACATAGTCAACTGTAAAACATTAGATCATTCAACAAATTTATCATAATACTAAATTTAGATCATTCCATACACAGATCAGCCAAACATGTATTTTCATACTAACATTTTTTACTCAAAAGATGTATCTCAGCATGAAATCTGCAAATAAAAGCATTAATTTGATCTTTCAACACTTTATAACATTTGATGAGCAAAAACAATAGATCTGCCAATAATAACTTCTAAACCTATATGACATACTGTATCAGAGGTTGCTGGACTAGAGTAGAACACATGCATCTTTATAATAGCATAAGATCATTCAAAATATTATATTGCCAACTACATAGGCTTACTCAATAAAAAATTATAACTTTTAGTAACTATGGAATGGAATGTGGCAAAGTAATCAGACTAAACACAAACAAACTAGATCTGGACCCATTGACTCATAAAAGTTTAAGTTTCATAAGAATATGATAAAGATTTTAATCATAATTTTCGATAAAAGGTAATATAACTTTTAAATTGTATGTTTGAATAAATTGAACAGCGAACTCGCTCCAACTGATCATAAATATCCGACATGAGTGCTAACAATATAATCTACACAATTTGAAAAAATTACAGTTTTAAACTTTTGGCACAAGATCTTAGTATTTCATTCATATCTTTCTCTCTTTGCCATGATTCAATTTGAAAAAAAAATACAGTTTTAAACGTTTGGCACAAGATCTTAGTAATTCATTCATATCTTTCTCTCTTTGCCTTGAATCCATGGATGTTGAACAATTGTTTCACCTCAAAAGGTACTCCCATTTTCCTTTTCTTTGTTATTTTTTCAGCTTCATGTTCTGAAAGAGAAACACAAAATATAACATAATTTTAGAGGGGGGGGGGTGATAGAGGACTAGAGGAGCAATGGAAAGGGTGCCAAAGGCGCCCATTGCAGTAATCAATTCTTTCCCCATTGGGTGCCTGACTTTTTTCATTGTAACAACGGTTACAATGTCAATCGGAAAACAGTGTTCTGCAAGTGATGATAACTCCACTGAGAATGAAGCAATTTTACTGAAATTTTCAACATGCTCCCTGCACATTATCTATTTTTTTTTTAACAAGTTAAGATTTTTTATTGATTCCATAAAGAAGTAAAGTTTGTAAACAATAAATATCTGTGTAAACATTACTCCCAAGGTGTTTAATATATTTATATATATTTAGGTATGACTTAGTACGGTACCAAATAGTTTTTATATTTGAGAGTCAAGGTCTGGACTAAAATGCCTTGGAAATCAGTAGTGGGATGCAACAACTACGTGTCTCGCCTTTCTAGACCAAAGTAATATTGTTCGTTGTCTAAGCTTGACGGGTAGGCCTGTCATCCCTCGGTTAGATGTCTTTGTTGAATGTGTGGCTTCTTTTCAACCAGATTGGCCCTGGGCCGATTTGATTCTACTGAGCAATAATATAATCTATGAAGTTATGCCCGCTTTGTGTCAAAATGCTACTCATCAAAGATTTATTAGTTATGGTCAAAATCATACATTTTAAATTTCATCCCAATCGGATGAAAACTTTTACATCTATAGGTTCCACAAGAAAAAAAAAATTGAACAAAACTCTACAAAGGGGCAGTGACAATATGCGTCCAGTGGGTATATAAAAACTCTTATAGGGAGTAGACAGGTCATAATTCAGGACCAAAATATGTCACTGTAGTACAGTGACTGTACCCATTTTCAATCTGTAGCTTCCCAATTACATAAAATATAGTGCTTCTGAAAACTAAACCTACTTTGAAAGACTGTAAACTGTTAAATCTTTTTAATGCTGGTACAATAGAGTTCAATTATGATATTATTAAAATAATTATATTGTGATGTTAATAAAAAATATTTTATAGTTGAAAGAAATAACATAAATCACTTAGTATACTTACTTTTATCTTTTCTTGAGACAATCCAGTTTGGGATTGCACCTCTTTGATAATCTTTTCATTTGCATGATTTACCACAGGAAATCATCCCCTCGTGGCATGATTTATTTAGAATTTGAATGGTTTCGGTAGTCAGCTCAATCCTTTTTGCCTGGAAAACAAATTAACCATATCACTATTAAGGTGAGAAAAGTTCCTGGCGTTATAAACACTTGATGAGTTTTAGTCAATTTCAGAGGAAAATATGATCAACTACTACCCCTTCGAAAGAAACAATCTAATTTTGCAATATTCATACGTGTAAATGAATTAGGCCTTGCGATCAATCTACATGTATTGTATTCTAAAATTAGCACGGTGACATGACTCTGACATGCGAAATTAGTATTTATGACCATTTAACCATGAAATCCTACACGAAAGAGTTCCCAGTATGTTTGTAATATACTTTAGTATTTTGCAATAAATATGAACCCATTTCTATTTTAATATAGTAATGATAATAAATGTTTTATCAGTTATTTGGGAGAATGTTGTGGAATTGCAAGGGAAGACAACTATGTTTGGGAGATTGTTGTGGTGGAATATGCCTAGCCTCATTCTTCAAGTCCCTTTTTACAAATGGTGCTGAAACCCATTATTGCATTATAATTATGGTACTGGTACACGAATGATAAAATGTTTGTTTTGTAATATTGGATATAAGAAGCCCCTCTTTTCCCAGTAAGATCACAACATTAATATTGACTTAATTGACAAATAATACGTGTTTTCAATGTCGAGGACTTTGAATGATGATTGCGTTAGATCAGTGGTTCTCAACCTTTTAAAGCCAATGGCACACTTTGGGACACAAATATATAAGAAAAATATTGAATTTTGCAAAATGAAAACACAGCATACAACCGTAGACACAGACTAGTCATATGCACATCGACTGACTCAAACTAAATAAAGAACAAAACAACATAAAGAACAGTAGATTCCGGTGAATACTCAATTAGGGTCATCTGGTTTTTCGCATTTTCAAACTTTCACGGCAAACTTGGGAAGTTTTTGCGGCACACAGCACACTGGTTGAGAACCACTGCGTTAGATACTTAAATAAACTTTAACATTATGATGATAGGACCTATAGGATAGGTATACCTTCATGAAATACCAATGAAATGCGTTAAACTGTTGGTCCTGTTGACAAAACAGTGTTGGCTTTCAACTTTTTTTTATCAAATTTTAAACAGTGTAGCCTAAACACTGTCAGGAATGGTCTGAGAACGTTAATAATGGTAATTTGCAGAAATTCATCACAATCTGGAAATAGGCCTGGACCTACAGGTTAGGATTCACACCACCCAAATCTGGAAGTGGTAATCAGAATTTCGACTAATAGTTTTATGTAGTCTGGTCAGATTAGCGACAGTTTCTAAAGGAACTAGCCTAGGCGGCTGGCGCATCAAAATCATTGGTTGAAAACACCTAGCAGAGTTTCATACATATGTGTGTAAGTTTAAGTAAGAAAAACCGAACAAAAAAAAATTAAATCTTAAAGTAGCTAAGTCTCTAAATCATCCAAAGTCTTACATGTTGAAAACACGAATTATTTGTCAATTCAAATAGACAATGATGTGGTTATCTTGCCACAGGTATCTGACCTTTTAAGTTCTATCCCTTATATGCATACCCCATATCGAACTAGACAATATATATAAAAAACAGAACAGGAATGCAATGCCTTTTGAAACCTCAATATTATCTGCTTTCGCTTCCTTTCGGTTTTTTTTTCAACTATACGTAATGTCAGATAATATAACCTCTGTCAGATAATATAACCTCAGATATGTTTTTTTTTTTTCAATCTTGCTGTTTTGATTTGCATAAATACTCCCCACAAAACGATATCATAGCCACTTGTTTCCAATATATACATTATTTTTGTTTGTTGATGCTTGTATGACGTGAGCGCATAGAGTTGAAGACAAACGTGGCAATAAAATCGTTTTGTGTGCATATATATATACGATACGGATAGAAGATCACATTACTGTGATCCTACCTTGAAAGGTAGGCTTCTAATATCCAATATTTAAGACAAAATAAACATTTCACTATTGGTACACGAATCATGATCCATAGTGCGTTTCAGCTTCATATGTAACAAGAGACCAGAAAGAACGAGGCTAGACTCCAAAACTCATGTCAAACGGTGACGCCATAACTTACCTGGAGATCATACACAATAGACTGGAATAGCCAGACACTAGACATTTCTGTTGTGTCTCATGCTGTATTACTATTTCACTGGACATAACTGAAATGAAATGAAATGAAATGAGGTTTAACGTCTTACTCTTTTGCACCTAACCTAGGCTAATGGGAGACGGGCATACGCCATACAGTGTGCTATAATGAGGGAAATTTTGCCTTCAAACTGCCAAGGGATCTTTTACGTGCACTCCCATCCAAACGACTAGGAAGCTGTCTTGCCAGGTCCTCCTCCTGCATCACTGACATTGTGACAAGAGGAAATCACGCCGGAAAATCGAGATGAACTTTCTCGGCCAAAGCAGGGATCGAACACCCGACCTCCCGGCTAGCGAACCAGCGCCTCATCCACTTAGCCACCGTGACCCCCTGGACATAACGATAACTGATTTGAAATTAGAGTTTATAGAGTCAAAACGGTAACAATTTATAGACATTAGATTACATTATTATATGCGTTGCGATTCATTTGGGTCAACTAAAATTCTAGGTCCCACTCCCATGCCAAGAAATTATTTCAAATTTGGCAAATCTAGGCCTGATTATTATAGGCCTATTATTAGTCTATTCGCGACCTTCTTCCCACTATTCTTTCGGAGCAGAAAAGTAGGAAGTTAAACTCAATTTCATTTCATTTTCTTCCTATTCTTGATTATTTTTGTTTGTTGACGTTTGTATGACGTGAGCGCATAGAGTTGAAGACAAAAGTGGCTATAAAATCGTTTTGTATGCATATATATATACGATACGTATAGAAGGTCACATTACTGTGATCTTACCTTGAAAGGTAGGCTTCTGATATCCAATAATTAAGACAAAATAAACAGGCTAGACTCCAAAACTCATGTCAAACAGCGACGCCATAACTTACCTGGAGAGCATACGCAATAGACTGGAATAACCAGACACTAGAAATTTCTGTTGTGTCTCATGCTGTATTACTATTTCACTGGACATAGCTGAAATGAAATGAAATGAAATGAGGTTTAATGTCCTACTCTTTTGCACCTAACCTGGGAATGGAAGACGGGCATACGCCATACAGTGTGCTATAATGAGGGAAATTTTGCCCGGGCAGTGGCGCAGTGATGCTACGGCCTACTCTTATGTCGAATTCCAACTGCCAAGGGATCTTTTACGTGCACTCCAATGTGTACACGGGACCTCGGTTTTTCGTCCCATCCAAACGACTAGGCAGCTGTCCTTGTCAGGCCCTCCTTCTGCATCACTGACATTGTGACAAGAGGAAATCACGCCGGAAAATCGAGATGAACTTTCTCGGCCAAATCAGGGATCGAGCACCCGACCTCCCGGCTAGCGAACCAACGCCTTATCCACCGTGACCCCCTGGACATGGACATAACGATAACTGATTTGAAATTGAAATTAGAGTTTATAGAGTCAAAACGGTAACAATTTATAGACAATCAGATTACATTATTATATGGGTTGCGATTCATTTGGGTCAACTAAAATTCAAGGTCCCATTCCCATGCCAAGAAATTATTTCAAATTTGGCAAATCTAGGCCTGATTATTATAATAAAGTATACTCTATTATTCGCGATTTAGCTCATAATTGGATTCAACGACCTTCTTCCTACTATTCTTTCGGAGCAGAACAGTAGGAAGTTAAACTCGATTTCATTTCATTTTCTTCCTATTCTTGATTCTGTAGTCAAATTATTATTTATTGTTTAGGCTAGGCTAGGCTAGGCTAAGAACCTGACAAATTTACGAGCAGGTTTCGCCATTCCGTCCGGACATTCATATTGGCCCCGTCTTCTGCTTCGTTTCTTTTGGAAGTTCGTTTTTATGACAAAAGACAAGTGGAAAATATCAACCTACCTTTTCTTTGTCAGCCATTATGAATAGGCTTAAATGCACTTAGTTATTTCGTATCGTCATTTTGTGGAACCGGCCGCGAATTTCAATAAAACATGGCGACAGTAAAGAACGCTTTGGAAAGATAACTCTTGGCTATCTGCAAAACGTCTGGTAAACTTCGTCTATGCCGAAAGCGGTAATAAATTTTCCGTACGGTAAAAACGGCATGCCGTTTACCGCCTGAAGGCCGATTTATTTCGTTTCTATTAGCCCCTTCAAGGCGGTAATAATATTGGAACGGGTCCTTATTAAAAACACGTTGATGGGACGAATTGTGAGTTACTAAGGATTTACTTTGCCACTATTTTTTCGATTCCGATTTTACTTTTAATGGTAGGCCTACCCCAAACAGTGTATGAATTATTGTGTTTTTGTCAAATGTTTATCGACATAATTTACTATGTCTTGTAATGTGTTTTTCTCCATCACAATTGCAAGAACACTCCCCCAGTGGTTATGCATATTTTAAAAATTTTGAGTAAACGCCCCGCAGGTCAGAGATGTATTATTTTCACAATTCTGATATTTTATTTCGATTAATCGGAAATTGGGAAAATAAATACGGCCCTTGTTAGCTGGTATTAGTAGATAACAAAGGTGGCCTTTGTTAGCTGTTACTGTAGCAGCTAACAACAGACCCCAGAGGCGCAGGGGCAGCCCTTGTTACTGTAACTAGCATCTAAAAATGACTAATAACTTTCTACTACTCGCAGGCTAAAAATAGGCGGATCGGGTGATAATTTTGACCTCCAGAGGGACGACAACGC
This sequence comes from Patella caerulea, assembly GCA_036850965.1. Lineage (NCBI taxonomy): Eukaryota > Metazoa > Mollusca > Gastropoda > Patellidae > Patella > Patella caerulea. The sequence continues at coordinate 26,183,372 of JAZGQO010000011.1, forward strand.
GCTAATAAAGGAGATTTTTCGTATAATCGGGGGTCATAATACAGGAAGTTGCGATCCGATATGCGCAAATATCTAAAGGAACCAAAACCTTTAGGTTAACATGCATTTCAAGTTTCATCAAAATTGAATTAAGATTGTGTCCTCTCCGGGCTCCACAAGATGAAAGCCGTGATTTTTCAGACAATCAGTGGCCATAATCCATGACGTTTCAATCCGATACATGCCAATGTCGTACGCAGCCGATATATTATGGGGATAAACCTATATTTCAAGTTTCATCATTATCGGATAAAATTTGTGACCTGTAGAGAGTGCACAGACAATAATTTTGGACGGACGTCCGGACGGACAGGGCGACGGCATAATACGTCCACATGAAAATGTGGGCGTAAAAAAAATTAAAGATATATATTTTTTTTACGAAAATAAAAATTTATAATTCATTTACAAAACTGAAAATTTACAAAATTGAAAATTTATTACGTATTTACAAAATTAAGAATTTATAATTTATTTACAAATTTAAAGTTTAATTACAACATTAAAAGTTTATTTACAATATTCCATTCCATGGTCCATATTTGATGATCTATATATATTCCATGGTTTATTTCATATCTATTATTATTATTGCAGATAATGGGTTTATTCAGAAGAAACAATCACCTGTTTGTCATATTTATTGTAACATGTGTCATGTTGATTTACATCACAATCAATTACAAACCATCAGTCAACAACCAGGCATCAGAAGAAATTCTACATAACACTTTACACAGGTAAGAATTTAACAATTACTGCTGAATATATTGGGGTCGCGGTGTGGGGATGGGGGTCTCAGGGGCTATCCGGTTTCTTCCGACGGCGTAAATGACAACTAATTATTGAAATAAAATTGAACTATGTTGGTCCCAAAAATATCAAATATCTCAATGCTTAATTGATTATTTAATTTCAAATTAAGTTAATAAAATAAAAATTAAAATACCAAAGCTATAGAACGTCCTAGATAGATTGGGTTATGACAGCATTGCGTTGGGCCTATTTCGTGGCGATAATCAATGAAATTTCAATGTCACAATATATGAGTTGTAAATTCTGAATAGAACTGTGCCATTTTGGACATCAATCTTTCACAGTATTGCAGGTTTCCAGGGAATCTCCTGCGCTAAATTACGTATGGAGACTAACCGGCACTGAGCTCATATTTCCTGACTTGTGGACAAGCAACGTCACCAGGCATTATTCGTTTTGTGCTTTTGGGGCAAAAGCCACTGAAAAGTTGTTTTATGTAATTTCAGACGATATAGGAAACAGACTGGTAGTTTATATATTTTAAACAACGAAATTATTTCTGATAATTCAATACATGAAATTCAAAACATACAAGATGTTTATTACGTCCATATAACAGGGTAAGTTATTATTAGACAAGATTATTATTACGTTATATCTTTGTTCTTTTCATATAAACGGTAAGTTATTACATGCAATATTATTATTACATTATGTGTTATAACTTGTGAGAATATTGATCGGGTACAGTATGTAACATGATCTATCCGTGTCAAAATATTTGTTTAAAGGTCACCGGAAAGGCTTCATTACATGTATGTCAAAGTATAAAACGAACCCGAATGTCAATATTGCCTACAACAGGTAAATTTTATCGTTGGTATATAATCGTAACCTTCCGTTAATAAACAATCCGTTACGTCATTTTAGTCCTTCTGCTTATTCTAGTCTATTTCGATGAGCAAAAGGATTAAAATTGCGCCACGGATTGTTCATTAACAGATGATAAGGACTACCCACGAAGAACAACTGAAATTTACCAGGACATTCGAGTTCGTGTTATACCCATGAAAAGGATATGTTGACTTATTTTATTTTTTTTTGAAAAATGAAGCTTTCCCGTTGGCCTTTAATTAAACGGGTTTGGTGACAAATCGTTGTCTTTGAGCGACAGATTTATGTAAAGTACTATTCATTCAACGTTATTACTTTTCATCAAAACAAATATCATACACAACGTGCCCCAGACGACGAAGATGGTCTATTTCTTGAGTAGGCTGTGTTTACCACACGACCTAAGCAAACATGTCTATAATATAAGAAATTGAAAAGAAAATAACGTGTCTAGATGTCCTGTCTTGTCAGTGAATGACACTGTGTTCGTTGTCGGTGTTAATCGATGGGGGGGGGGGGGCGTTTTGATGTTGTCTGCTCTTGACGATTGTGTTATTTTTATCGGTCAACCCTATTAAAGATGGGTTCCCAGCAAAGTATTAATCGGGTGGTTATTGTCAATAAAAGTATGGCAATTTTGGTATATATGGAAAATAGAGATATCCAATCTTACTAGAACAATACCAGATTCCCCGAAAAACACTCATTGAGCGCATACAGGACAAACATGTAAGGGTTCCCCTAATCAACAGCCCGACGATTAGTGATATCCCCACGCGTGACATTGAGCGTTTTGTGTACATGTTAATAAACTCTATAAAGAGTTAGACGTACCACACTTTCCGAGATAAAAATCACGGAAAAAGACGCAGGCAGTGGATAATCCGAGAATTTAATTAGGACTCGATATTTGTAATAAATAGTCAGCGATTACAGACAACAGTCTTGTGTATGCAATGAATTCTCACCCGTCTCCGCCCGCGTTTGCCATAGGGACGGAGAGGCGTAATCCCCTGACGCAAACATTGCCTCTGTTGATCGATTTTCATAGCAGCGAATACATGTACTTGGCAACTACAGTGTTTTGAGAAGGATTTGAAGCAAAATTATGATCAATTAATTAGTTTGAATATGTTCCTAATAAATGATCGAATCACCCAGTTTGTACCCGGGAAAGCCACTTTAATTGAAAAGGAGGTTGCCAAAAGGAAGTAAATCTCATCGGGTAAAGTAATCAAAACGCAAAGGCTCCTCTTCCGCCGAAGGTGATATCGCAGACAAGTTGTCTTAGAATCTCGTTAGTTCGTTTCTGGAGTTTGACCTCCACTTCCTCATATCGTAATCTGAGAATCAAATGCCAAGTATAACACCATTAATGATAAAAATAACAGAATGAAACATTTCGGACAAAGAACGAATGGTAATAATAGTAACAAAAGTCAAACATATACATTTTTGAAATCAGCTGAATATACCACAGAATTTGATAATACAATTAAATAAATGAATTAGAAATATATACATTATTTTCATAAAACATTCAGAAAGTGGACATGAATATGGTTATCTACCCTTACAAAACGAACGCGAAACGAATGCCGTTTCATTAGTACGACTAGTTTGCAGCTACCTATATTATAGTCATTCAGATGTGACGAAAAACGGAGTTTCTGTGTACACTTTGGCGTGCACGTAAAAGATCTCGTGGCAGTTAGATTTCGATTTAAGTGGAGTTCATAGTTCCGCTGCCCGAACAAAATTTCCCCCATAGCACATTGTATGGTGTATGACCGTTTTCATTATCCCAGTAGGAGCAGAAGAGTAGGACGTTAAACCCCATTTCATTTGATTGGTACGTAAACTTAGAGTAGGTGAATGAAACTAATGCTGTTAATAGGCAAAATTTATCGTTTGATCTCTTTATTTGTACTGTATATTCTATTTTGCTTTGTAGTGTATGGTATAATGTGTATATTATTGCATTGCGTTGTGTATTGAAATGTATATCACAAAGTATTTATTTACTGTATTTCATGGGGTGTTGGTCATTTAATAGTGATAGAAATGACATAAGTTTGGGTGTCATTTCGTTTTGGCAGCTAAGCGGACTAGACGCGATCTGAACCCAACCCAATCCCACCCTAGCAAGCACTACTGTAGTGTAATAATATGATCGGACAAATCTCCAATTTATATTTAGATATTGAAGACTTTTATTTTTTATTTCTTCAGGTCTGTTAGATCTATGGTTGACGGCATTAAAATGTCAATTGAACAAGGTGCCTCCTGGATTTATCTCCCTTCATCAAATCAACGCCATCTTCGTCAAACCTTGGTGAAATTCAATTTCGGAAAACAGTCCAACAGTTTAGTTTATACAGGACCTAATAAAAACGATGTGGGATTTCATTTCATAGCCAAAGATTTCAACTATCCTGCTGATTTTAAACGCAGTTACATTATGGGACAATATGAAACGCCATCCATTCAAACAGTTTTCCGTGCCGACTCCGAGCAGCTGCATTTCATAGATTGTCGTGCTCCTCCCGTGGCGGTCCGTGTCTCCTCACTTTACCCTTTTACCCAACATAACTCCCTGTATTCATATAAAGCATTCTGGGCTTTGATTCCGCTTCAAATAAACGTGGCTGTCTGGTCCCTGTGGACCGGGAGGCTGGTAAGGGAACTCGAAGATTATATAGTGTTTCATGCTCCTCCTTCCACTGACATTCTGGGGAACAGTGAAGGTGAACACGGACATGCATTGGGAGAGATTAGGGAGGTGCTACACAACTGGAAGTGTGACCAAAGTGCAACCTTTTTCACGTGCATGATGGATTTAAGTGAATTTTTAAAAGACAAAGCCGTATTTACTAGAGATGACGTTACCACTGTTACGAAATGGATACAAGAGTTATTATCCAGTGGCTATTCCGAACCCGAAAGAAAAACACAAAACATAAAAATTAATTTTTTACACAATATGCTTTTCTGGCCTTCCAGAGGAAATGTCAAAAAGGCTAAATTAACAGAGGTGTTTGGTGGGTTATGTTCTAAGACCAAATCAACATGTAACGCCGTGCCAGAAGGAAACAAGCCGCGTGTTTTTAGTAATATTTTACTGATAATTGTTTTTAATAAGAAAGGTTTTTACCATGTTATTGACCACCTAGAAACTTTATATCGCCCACATTTCCATCAAATATTATACTGTGCTCACAATCTGACTGATTTCTCACAGACTTATAAAACTCTTAAAAACAAGGAGATCTCATTTCTCGATGTTAACTTCGGTAACGGTCAATCCGGAAATCAGTGTATCCAGAACGCTAGAACTCTAAACTACGATGTGGATGGTTACCTTCACTTGGGTGACGACGTTATGTTTAATTTTTGGAATTTATCTCCACTTCCGTTAGACAAACCTTGGTTCCAGAAAGACATGCTGATTGGGAAACTCAGTCAAGATAAAGTTAAGGACGTTTGGACGGATCCCGACTGGTGGCCATGGAAAACCGGTCACCGCGGTGTCAGAAAACTTAAATTTACCTTCGATACGCTTCAAAAGCAGCAAAAACATAACCCTAAAATCGAAAGGTTCTTAGATACATTGGCCTTAAATAGCGGAGGTCCTGAACGCGCATTTTATCAGGCCTCAGATATTCATTTTATCCCAGCCAAATTAGCAGACGACTACAACTACTTCATGGAATTCTTTGACAAGTGGGTTGTTTATTTTGAGATTGCGATACCTACTGTAATTAACGGATTGGTTCTCAACAAGGACATTTACAGACTTCCAGGAGTTTATCTCTGGCATGCCGACAGAAAATATTACAGAGAGAGATACCAACAATCAGATGTTTTCTTTCATCCCTTAAAGCTGACATCTTGTGAAAGTGATGCTGTATGTTCTAAATTTTACTGTGAAAAATATTTATCATGTTGGGAAAAATTCTAATAATAAAGTCTTTGATAATGTTATAATTTTTAATTCATAATGCATGGTTAGTGGCGGTCTAAATATTATAATATATTTAAAGTTCCAATTTCCTATTTTCTAAGAAAGTCAAAACATAATTATTTCTATGTCTTTTGCGCAAAAGGTTGTCAACTCACTATTATACGATCATGGTCAAAATTTCACAGGCGTTAAAATGGTGGACACAGGCTGATTGAGGAAATAGTAACTCAATTACCTCCCTTGTTTTCCCATTTCTCTCCATGGACGGCCATCTTCAAACGTTTGAATTTGAAGTTGAAAATGATATTTTTGCTAATTTCTCAACTGGCAATAGTGAATTATAGGATTATTCTTTAACAAGGTATGACTGTTTATAGGTACCATCTATTTTAGGGCTTTATGTTAATACATTTTAAAAATATAACTGAAAAAAATGCTATTGGAACTTTAATAAAATATATTTTCATAGCCAACATTTACACGTAGACGTATATTGTCCTCGCCCCTGTCCGTCCACAATTTGTTTGCGGGCACTCTACAGACAATTCTTATCCGATTTTGACGAAGCTTGAAGTATAGGTTTAATCTCCAAAAGCTCCCGGTTCCTACTTCATGAATTATGGACAAAATGGTCACCTCTCCTGCACAAATAGTGTATAATATATGGTATATCAAGGTTGTGGACCCTCTGCAGGACACAATCTTGAACCGATTTTGACGAAACTTAAAATACATCTTTATAACCCAAAGACATTGGTTCATTTCGCTTAGTCTTTTAGTGGTATTCAAATGACAGTGTAAAGGAGCTAACGTATCTAGACCATAATCAACGCCCGGTTCATTTCGCTTAGTCTTTTAGTGGTATTCAAATGACAGTTTAAAGGGGATAAAGTATCCAGACCATAATCAACGCTCGGTGACATTTTTGTGATGGATAATTTAATGTAAAACTGGACATTCGAGACTTTGTTAATTATCATACTAACGATCAAGGCTAGTCTAAAATTAAATTTCTAATATTCAATTTAGGGGGAAGCAATCTAACTTAAATTTCAGCATATGTTTTCATTATCTATTTTTCAACTACTATAATCTTACCTAATTCCACTTTAATCAATTCAACATCTGTCGTTGTGGTGTGTTTGGGCGTGTTAGTGGTCAAGTATTCCACACTGGCTGATCTCTGAAGGAGAGAACAACTGAGTTAATTATAATCCACTCAAATGAAACTGTTTCAGATTATTTAGCTAATTACCTATAGCTTGGATACGACTTGAATCATCTCAACGACAGTTGACGAAAAACGTGTTTTATTATGTTGACGGTATGGCCTATTTAATGGTGATAATTGAATTATCTCAGATTAAACAGGTAAAATTTATAAGTATCAATAATCTGTTAGATCAGAATTTACCTTTAACTCACCAATTACAGGTATGTCAATGCTGTGAACAGAATAAGCCAAACAATAGCGGGTGTATAAAACTGGCCACCCTCTCAACTCTCCAATGTCTTACCTGCGATATCACTTCAGTGGAAGCAGACGTGAAAGCACCAATTAGTAGTAGGGTTAGGGTTACCTTACGGAGGTTGTGACATCGTGCGAAAAACGATTATCAACAGATTGGATAGTTAGAATATACTGTTGAAATCAAAACGTATATGGGAATATACTATTGCATGGAGAGATACATGTGCATTTTATAGTTTGATATTTGGATATTTCGCCTGAAAGATGTAAAGGGGAGAAAGGATTCGTTGTATGCAGCCATAACAATAAGGTAAACATGCATTATGCAAGAGCTGAATCTGCATATTGCGGGTTTTTACTTTAGGCTCAAATTATTAATTACACATTGGAACATTTTTTAAACGTGAATTATTTGATCATTACTCACATTTGTACTGTAAAAACCAACGTCTCGATTATCCATTTTTACGGGAAATTATATAATTCAAATCCACTAAAAATCGCGGCTACAAATACTTATTACCAATATTACCAATTAAAAAGTATCGCTATACATAACTATCTACTATCTATAGAATCATCTATCTATCTATTAATCTATCTGCCTGTCTAATAAGTATCTAATCTTGAAAACTGAGCTCACAATTACACCGTCAATATTTGTTATTTTTTTTTAATTCGGCAATATACACGTAATCTCATGATCTAGTAGAAGGGTGACAACTTTTTGAACAGCAAATGGTAAGAACTAAAATTTTGGTCGGAGTGGAGGGGTTAAGTGGCCAAGAACAATAGACCCAAGCTGAAGGATAAAACAAATTAAGCAGATAATTTTGGGAGAATTTTTTTTTTTTTTAGAATTTATAACAAACCTTATAGCACATAATTTTAACTTTTTGCACGAATAAAGTGTCAAACATAGTTCAAAAATTCCAATAAATTTTTATTCAGTCCATACTTAAAACCAGCAATACATAGGTATCGGCCACCTTTTCCTTTAGAGGAATAAACTTAGATTTTAACTGTGCATTAGCTACCGTAGAAAGAAATGAATATGAATTGTCTTGAAATTATTTACCTATTTTACTTATGAGAAATAATCACAATGATCTGTATCTTGCTCACCAGCCAGCTTCATGTTGAAGTGTAGCCTATTATTTCATTAATCATTAGCGAGTTGAAATCTGACAACATATAAGGTCATTTAATTTAAGTAAGCCATATTCATTTTATTAATTAATGAGTGAGTTGAATTTTGATGAAAATCAATTTAAATAAACTTTATGAATAATGATTGATCCCTTTTATATTAAAGCTTTTAATCCGTTTTTAACCCACCAAAGAGTGCCGCAGTCGACGTTCCAAATTCTGGTCAGTCGGTTAGAAGACCCCGTTGTAGCATACTCTCGTAGTGTTTCGTTTGATTAGACCTAATCCCCTAATCCCATTCAACACTGTCGTAATGAAAGCAGATGTCTGTTCCAAATTATGACTGGACAATAGTCCGATTAACAACTAATACCCAACCGCGTAACAATATCACTCGGGTTTAAACAGAGCGCTAAGTATGGTTACAAAACGTACGTCACGATTCACGAAATTTATTACGCCTAATTAACTGTAACTAGTGCATAACAGAATATTGCTGAAAAAATAATTGCGTGACAAACGAGGCTATCAAAACGGCTACAGTGTAAACAATACTGTATGGAAACGAAAAATACTTTCACCCTTTTTTAAAACCTTAAATCACTGCCAAATTTTTAAGGTAGACCACAGCAATGACCGGAGAGGTATTTCTCGGGTCATTGCTTCAGGAATATGCTATTGTAATTTCTTTCGGATAACTGGCTATTAAATTTGTGGAAAAGAACAGCTGATTTCAGCCGCCATCTTGGATGCTGGAGTACAAATCTTACTTCGGCCTAACGAATAATAATGATATGCACATTTATATAGAGAACGTACTCCATGAGCAGAGGCATGTTCCCTGTGCGCACAGTTAAATTAATTCAATTAATCCTGATAACAAGATGGGTTTTATTAAGTCTTGATTTGAAACAAGGAAGAGTTTGAGATGATTTAATGATCTCTGGAAGAGTTGCATAAGGTTGGATAAGTATATCTAAGCTACACCATTCACACACTGATGCGTCAAAGACAACAAGGTTGGGTTAAGGTCTTGATTTAAAACAAGAAGAGTTTGGGATGATTTAATTAACGATCCCTGGAAGATTATTCCACAGTTTAGGCACATTCACTGAGAATGACCCGTATCCAAAAGATTTTAACTTCCACCTTCAGCAACGCAACTGGTGGAGGTGTGTTCTGCCAGATGTTACGCGAGGGAACTTGTATTTGCATAAGGTTAGCTAAGTATCTTTGAGCTAAGCCATTCACACACCGATACGTCAAAATAAGACAGACTTTTGAAGATGATTCTTTCATTTATTGGCAGCCAATGGAGGGATTATCGAACAGGTGGAATGTATTTTGATGATCTGGTAACAATTCGAGCTGCTGTATTGTGTACAAGTTGATTTTTAAAAATACATGTATTGGCACTAGATGATTCTACTAACGAGCTGTTACAGTAGTCAATTCTTGAGAATACCAAAGAACATACAAGTGTAGCAGCTGCTTCCTGGCTAATCAGGTGTCTCATATGGCCAATGTTCCGGGACTGTGATAACATTTTCGACAAATTTCACTAATGTGGCTGCCCATGACTAAAAATGGACCCGAAAAGGACACCTAAGTTCTTTACAGTGTCTCATGGTGAGGTATTTTATCTCGTACAAGTACATCATTCAATTGCATTTAATTTTAACGCATTTCTTGTCATCCTATCGTTAATACCATGTGTACACAATTTGGTGTCCGAATAATTAGGGAATGGAACAGTTTTTGAAAGGGAGTGATTTGTAGTAGAAACCATGATCATCAATTAGTGTTAAATTCTTAGTATACATTACAGAAAGGACCGGTCCAAGCATTGATCCTTGTGGAACTCCTGAATCATCTGTACCGGCCCTACATAGGGTTAGCTGGAAGGCAGTAGCATGGGCCATTATCAGGCCTAATAATCCAGGCAATGAATGATTTTATTAGAAAAATGATGTCAAAAAAGAGTCTTTAGTTTTAAGTTCGACCATTAAATTTTATGTAAAAGATATCCGTACCAGTCATTTTGTCAAAACCAAATATTAGTGGTCCTCAACTTCCATTATTACTAGAATTGTCTACAGCCCCGCAGTGGGTGAGATATAGCATCATGAAATTTGTATATTTTAGCATATAACAAAAACTACGTCTCAAAATAAATTCATCATAGCCTCAAATGGTTTCGGAAAAATTTAATAGTCATATATATTGAAGTAGTAGAAAAGATCATTTATAAAAAAAATAATTGAAAAAATAAAAGATCAATATGCAATTTATGGCAAATATTTGAAATTTTTTTTTTTTTTTTCATTTAAAAAATTGATGTTTTTTACTCTAAAATGGCCATAGGTTGTTCGCCGTAACTACAAGGTTGGTGACCCTCATGTTTCTGCCAAGTTTGATAAAAAAATCGCCTGACACCGCTTGCGTCGGTTTTTCTAAATTTTGCGTGATTCTCTCGCGAACTCATTCTTAAGTATACTTTGAGAAGTATTTAGATATGAAACGGAGTAAACCCGCGTAACAAATTAATATATAATTTTGCAGATATGGTGATCATTCAGGGCAGAGATCAAGTCTCAAAATGTATAATTGGCTGTGTGCTTAATGAAGTATGATGTTCAGCCTTATTTATGGTGTGGAGGCTACTTTACAACAAAATGGTGTCACTTTATCTTGCCCCCAAGTTTTCATCAGTGAAGAGTTGATTATTTCTATTGCTTCCCACGAATCAAACGCATTTTCCACACAATTGTAGCTTGAATTGATTTTGGTAATTTTAATGCGCATGCGTGCTTTTATAAAAAAGAAAGTAATCCAGGGACAGCCTCCGAATCATTACCTTACTGCAAGGTGTTATAGATAGTTTATTATTATTGTGGTTAGCCATGCTGAAAACGCAACCTTTCTTATTTACCTTTCAGTTTACAGTGAATACTAAACGGCTGCATTCCGAATATAATTTGATGCTTGGATATTACGTCTGATGGTGTATAATATTTAGGCTAGTGATAGGGGAGAGATATAGGACTAGGTTTATACAGCCGTAACGTTAAGGTAAATAGTTTTGTTTATCATAAGCCTTTGTGGCTCAATGAATAAGACGTTGGCTCGGTAACCTGGGATTCCACTATTCGAATGTTCCTCGGATTTAGTATAGGCATTCGTATAGGAAAACAAATCGAGTTCCCGTGTACACATTTGTGTGCACGTAAAAGTACCCGTTACAGTTGGAATTCGAAAAAAAAAGTCGTATGGAAAGTGTTACCGAATGTTTCATAAAAACACTGTAATCTTCGATTGTCACTTTCATCATTATATACGGCACCTATATTTTTTTTTATAAAATAAGGTTATTGTGTATATGATTTTTTTTAAATACATTACAAAACACACCCATTTCTATACAGAATACATACACTAAATAAACCAATCATATAAACTGGGCCATCTAATAGCTTTCGAGTGGTAAAATAAACTAACACTCCCTGACGTCATATTTTAATTTACCCGTCAGGTAAAGTTTGGGTGTAATTCTATGGAGTTAATGGTTCAGTCAGAGGTCAAATCAAATAAAAAGATTCACGCATTTCCAATCAAAATTACATTAAATGTCTGTTTGGAACCTATTTCACAATTTTCACAAACATCATAGTAAGACAACATATTTGCAGAAAAAAAAAACATTCCAATTCGTTGCATTAAAAGAGCCTGTTACATTTTTTTTTTTTACTTCACTTTCATATATCACACAATATTTCCCACAAAGATGCAATTAATAAACGACTGTTTCGTGTACAGAATTAAATAATTTTCTTGTAGCTCATATGAGCTTGGTAGAAGGCTATAGATTCTGTTCACAGTCAGTCTGATTAAAACACAAATCCTTTCATTCGTTCATCCTTGGGGTTTAACGTCCACTTCCACCTAGGGTGATATCGTATACACAGATCCTATTTCGTTTGGTGTTTTATAGTTCTAGATCTGTAAGGGTTGTTATTGTGTTCTTGTGAGGAATAAGCCAATGAAACGGTCTGTTACGACGAGCTTTAGGCGTGTTTTGCAAGGAACTGTGGGTTATCTGTTAGTAACATCAATGCTGATTGGTTAATCAAATGTCTGACGTCATAGGTCAAAAGTCACTCGTATGACCCGTGGCGTGACCTATCGCTACAATCGGTCAGATCTCCATGTAGTAAAGGCCATCGAAAGCACAAAAAACGAAACAAAATATAGATCTTTATTTCATGATCAGTAGTGGAATACCGCGTTTTATCAGTGAAATAAAAGTGTTATTCCACTGGCTAGCAAAGTAGTCCATGTTGTTTTACCTAAAATGATTGTAAAATCATAAAATAAATAGCAAAGTAGTCCATGTTGTTTTACCTAAAATGATTGTAAAATCATAAAATAAATAGAACATTTGTCGTTTTGTCGTGAATAACATATTTTATTTCATCTCTAAGCAATAAAACGTTTATATTTTCACTCATGCTACGCATTCGTGAAAAACATAAGTTTTCTTGCTTCTCGATGAAATAAAATAATATGTTATTCACTCTGAAACGACAAATATCCTCTATGTATATTAATCAGATTGTTTCACGTTTTTATATAATAAAGGCTATATTATCATGCTTAACATGTATACCTTATGACATTTTATACAACTAGCACTGTCGCCACGATATAAAAAACTAACTAAACAAATCCTTTCTTGCATAGCTCAGCTAGCTTGGTTGTAAGCATACTTTTTCATGTTTTTTATCATTTAGAGATGCTCAAATACGAACATTTTTTTTTGTTTAATTTCTTAATTTTAAAGAAAAATGATTTCTAATTTCTATTTTCGATTTTAATTTCATTAATTCACTTTAAATTTTGAAAATTCAATTTTAATTTTGAAAATTCAATTTTAATTTTGAAAATTCAATTTTACTTTTGAAAATTTAATTTTGAAAATTTAATTTTTGAAATTTAATTTTGAAAATTAAAATTAAATTTGAATTTAAATATTACTACAACGTACCGGTAACACATTCGATTTTCCAGACCCCCCCCCCCCAATTTTGCGAAAATTTCCACTAAAACTGCTCTTCCACCAGAATATTTTCCTGCTGTAGTAAATGTATATCTACTTTTTATTGCTAGCAGATAATGGGTTTATTCAGAAGAAACACCTACCTGTATGTCATATTTATTGTAACATGCTTCTTGTTGATTTACATCACAATCAATAACAGACCATCAATCAACAACCAGGCATCAGAAGAAATTCTACATAACACTTTACACAGGTAAGAATTTAACAATTACTGCTGTAAATGTTGGGGGGGGGGGGGCTCTGGGTCATTCGGTTTACTCCGACAGAGTAATACCCATACGGGAAATCTATAATCAACATGACACTTTAATTCCCAACAATGAGTTTTCAATTTTAATTTTGAATGGGTTCTTTTATTTTTCTAACTATTTCTAGTAATATTCCTCAGAATGCTTACAACATTTTCTTGCACCTTTGTTTGTAAAACTCCCGCTAAGGTAAGATATTCGTTCAAAAATTATGCAGTTCTCTGTCATCATTCGTCGCTGCTAAAATAGGCCATCATTATTTTATTGAAAGTAACGTTACTGCATTGGCATATTTGGCGAGAGTATCAAATTTATGAAGGTTTAATCCACCCTAATATGTCCCCTGTTTGATTAGTTAACTTTTCATTAAGCCAAAAAAAAAAGGGATAAAATAAAATACCTACGCTTGAATAACGTCTCGGTTTGGGTTCAACCGGATTTAAATCAGAACTATCATTAAATTTTCATGGACGACAAAATCGTTTTGGGCCTGTTACGTAGCGAAGAACAATGCAATTTCAATGCAATATTTTATGAGTTGTAAATACCGAATGGAACTGAGCCCTATCACAATATCTAAGGCTTAAACTGATTCCTCTGATGCTAAATATTTTATGACTTTATGGGCCAATCTCGATTATAATTGTGAGAATAAAACTGCTTAATTTTGTGTACAAGCTCTTAAAATCCTCCAAGGAGCGAGTAACTATCTCAATATCATATATTATGCGTTTAAACCACCTGTCTTCCCATGGAAATGGAGATCGTTGTATTATACGGTATCTGGATAAAACCAGGTTTATTTTTTTAAAATACGGTGTAGGCGATACTTATCTTTCGAGATTGAGTACAGCACGGCAATAGGTTATCAGATCACTCAACGAAAAAACTGACCCGAAATCTTAGTGTTACGTGTCCTGATAAGCGGTTTTGACGTTCACGTTCAAACGACTCAATATTTTGAGCTGAAATTCCGAAACAAGGTAAATACGCAATCCCGCTATATTTTGGCACTTAAATTTCAAACATACACAGACTTTAATTTCTGAGACTGTTAAAATCGGGATGGTCCCAAGCAACAGGTATTATTCTGTTTGTACTTTTGGGGCAACATCCACTGTAAAGTTGTTTTATGTAATTTCAGACGATATAGAAAACAGACTGGTAGTTTATATATTTTAAACAGTGAAAGTATATCTGATAATTCAATACATGATATACCAAACATACAAGATGTTTATTATGTTCACATAACACGGTAAGTTATTATATACAAGATTATTAATACAGTCAGTCAAATGGTGTGGATTCGACCCCCTCCCCTCTCTCTCTCTCTCCAAATCACATGTACCTGCCTCATATTGTCCTGAAATAAAACGGATTCGGTGACAAATCGTTGTCTCTGCGAGGCAAATATGTAAAGTACTATTCATTCAACGTTGTTACTTTTCATCACAACGTATATTATATTATGTAACGTGTCCCAGACGATGAAAATTGTCTGTTTTGTGGGTGGATTGTGTTTACCGCACGACTAAGGCAAACACATATTATGTTGTAATACGAAATTGAAAAGAAAATAACGGGTCCTGTCTGCGAATGGCACGCAGTCGCGGATCCAGGAATTTTTTGAGGGGGGGGGGGGGGTACGGAGTCAATTTCTGTCGCTAGTAACATAGATGCTGATTGTGTGTCTGATAAGATGCGTACCGTGTGCTATATAATATATATACGTATTACGACCATGCGTGCATGTCCCAGTGGAAGCTTGTAGGACCCGGGATTCCT
The DNA here is from genome assembly GCA_036850965.1 of Patella caerulea. Lineage (NCBI taxonomy): Eukaryota > Metazoa > Mollusca > Gastropoda > Patellidae > Patella > Patella caerulea. The sequence continues at coordinate 26,198,800 of JAZGQO010000011.1, forward strand.
ATACACCGGTGGGGAGGGGGGGTGACTAGTCACCCTAGTCACCCCCCTGGCACGGTGGTCGATATGGGCGTTTATCGAGAAGTTACTCGAGATTTTCCAGCCGCCCCCCCCCCCCCCCCCCACCCCGACGCTTAGAGAGTGGAGTTGGACGACGGGGGCCTGACAAGGCAAAAGGCATCTAGCCATTCGATGGGTGAAAAACCGTGTACTCGTTGGGGGGGCACGTAAAGAAAACCACGATTGTTTGAATTCCATGAAGAATAGGTGAATGAAAACACCACTGCCAATGCGAATGCCCTCTTCATGTTTCCTGTATATTGTATTGTAGTGTAAGGTATATTGTGTATGTTAGGCGCAGATTTCCCTCCTTGCGCAGATTATGCGTGAATCTCCGTCTAATTTTGGATGAGCAATCTGCGCGCGAGAAGTGAACTTTGTCCGGGCAATTTAATGGATTACTGCGATGATAATAAGCCGCTTAATCTTAATCGGTAATCACCATGGATCACTGCCTTAGTGAAATTTGCGAAAACTGAACCGAGTGTTTTATAACACAAGGCGTTCAGATTTTACGCCAAATCGGGCCCGTAGCCAGCTCATAAAATTTAGGGGGGGGGGGGGCTACAGAATATTTTGGAGGGGCTGAGAACACTCCTAAGAAATCATTATTTTTGGCGAAATATTTGGGCGGGCTTATTCGATTTTTTTTACCACTTTACCGACTCGAGAGCCGTCTATGTGGTTACGATTTAAATGGTTACAATTTATAGAAAAATGATTTTGAAAATATTCACTTATTCAACTTGGTCATCGTTTTATTCTTTCTGTTATTCATATTCCAACAAGAGGAATTTTTTAAAATAAAAATGGCGTGCACAAAACAGCGATAATTTTTCATTGGTTAGAGCCGTATAAATGCGGGAAAATTTACAGTAGCTATTGGCTAACAGCACGCATAAACAACCTTATTTGCATATTGCATACTATTTATAGTATTAATGGTTGGAATTATTTTCAAGTCGACAGCCTCAAGTCGACAGCCTCAAGGCCCGTGTTTTGCATAGTGTCGAGTATAGGGTAGCACAGAATTGTAATAATACATAGTACGCAAGTCTAAAATAATTATATTCGTGAAAAAGGTATAGCGGTCAAAAAAGAATCTATCGACAGGCATTTATGACTGTTGTATATTCCATGCGACGGTGGTGTAATTACACATCTGTGGGTATATGGTTTCAGACGGAACCGAAAAAGGTGGCTGGAATTTGTGTTTTATATAACAATAGGTGGTAGTCATTTAAAGAATATAATCTAAATGACGGACATTTATTACTGTATATTCCAAGCGACGGCGACCGTAGACTGGAACAGGCCATTGTGTGGGGTTTTTTTTTGTGTGAAAATACCGTCGTACAGTAAGCTTCTTTTACATAAAATGGAAGTGATTTTTATGTACGTGTAAGGTTTACCGACCGATGCCAGAAATCGATACTTACAAAAACTTCGATATAGTATCATATAAGAAAGATACGGCAAGTTTATTACCAGACTCGTAATTGGCCGAATGCAATTGAGGAAAACAAGTGGATGAGTGATCCGTGCTCATGCCGATAGGGGGCAGGTCATATATATATTTACGTCTGACAGACAACTAACATCTCGAAAAACATCGAGTGGTAATCAGCCGCACCAGCTTCATCAGCGCATATTGTAATCTGCGCGCGCGGGGGGCAATCTGCGCAGATTGCAAACTGCACAAGGGGTGAAGATTGCGCCTAACATGTATATTCAAGGCCGGTGGAAGCAATTCTCGATTGGGGGGCGATGGGTGCTAGAGGCGCTTTCTGGCTAATGAAAATACACAGCAATGCTGTAAAATTTTAGTTCTTTTCTAAATCCCTTCCTGTGGTGCTGAAAATTGACCGAAACTGACCTACGAAATGGTCGCTATCCTTAAAAGCATGTAATACCCATGTTGCGTTGCAGAGGTTTGAATTTTCAAGGGCTAGAATGCGACGATTGATTGGTTGTTTGGGATGTCGGATTTTAATAAGCCACCTAAGGTAGGCTATATTGGACCACATTGAAGTATCTGTATTCACGGTCTTGTCTAGCCGGAAAATTTTCAAACATTCATCAAGCTCCTTTGCATCACAGAACTGGGCCATTTTATGTATAGATTTATCTGATATTTCTAAATTTATCTTAATAAAAGGACACCGGCGAAACACGTCGTTAAAAAGGCTCCTGGTTATCAAAAAAATTATAAACCACGTCATGCTCCAAATGTATAAATAATGAATTTATTTATCGTTGATGTTATACATACACATTCAGTCGTCGTCTTCTTTATATTATATGTCATATTGACATACTTATTAAAGGCTCAATACCACTCTTGAGTAACTGAATAATATGTGCCAATCTTTATTCTGGTCAACAAATTGTATTATTTTACAATATTCCAATTAATTGATGATATACAAATTTCATCTTTTAAACACACCTAATTTAAAAAATTGGAAAAATTCCACTGCAAGATTTGAAAAGGTTAACGTAGGCTAAATTTTTACAAATGTGATTTGGATTTTAAAATATTTTCGACCCCCCTGCGGCAGGATGTAATGGATAATTTAGAGCAAGTACGAAACTTAAACATCTAGTATACATGTACTAAGAATAAGGCTATTATTTATTTCCTAGGACTACCAAGCCAGCAAGAGTGTTATTGTCCCTTTAACAAGGACGTTACTCAAATAAACGGTCTGACAATTAATTTTATTTACCCAAACCAGTGAGGTGTTACATAGAAAAAGGAGATATTGATACATTGACTTAATGCTAGGTTCCCACTATCACGATTCGAGCACAATAGGATTTTCTTCTAAAAGTCTACGTTACAGAAGTGCCACTTGTATGATATAATCAGATCGTGTCGTATCTAAAGGCATAATTACTTGCGTTCCATAACTCAGGGAGTACTCGTTGCCTAATTATCCCCCCCCTTTACTCCGCCGGGCCTGATATTATTGTATTGTGTATTGAATTTGTGTACTGTATTTCATTAATGTGTTGTAAGGAGCGCTATTCATTAGTGATAAAGATGCCAGACGTTTAGGTATCATTTCGTTTTGATAAACAAGGCGGGCTAAACACGACCTGAAGCCAACCCAATCCCACCCTAGCAAGCGCCACTATAGTTTAATATGATGACGCAAATCTTCATTTTATATTTAGATATTGAAGACTATTTTTATATTTTTACAGGTCTGTTAGATCCATGGTTGACGGTATTAAAATGTCAATTGAACAAGGTGCTTCCTGGATTTATCTCCTTTCATCAAATCAACAACATCTTCGTAAAATCTTGATGAAATTCAATTTCAGACAACAGTCCAACAGTTTAGTTTATACAGGACCTAATACAAATGACGTGGGATTTCATTTCATAGCCAAAGATTTCAACTATCCTGCTGATTTTAAACGCAGTTACATTATGGGAAGTTATGAAACACCATCCATTCAACCGGTTTTCCATGCCGACTCCGAACAGCTGCATTTCATAGATTGTCGTGCTCCTCCCGTGGCGGTCCGTGTCTCCTCACTTTACCCTTTTACCCAACAAAACACCCTGTATTCATATAAAGCATTCTGGGCTTTGATTCCGCTTCAAATAAACTCGGCTGTCTGGTCCCTGTGGACCGGGAGGCTGGTAAGGGAACTCGAAGATTATATAGTGTTTCATGCTCCTCCTTCCACTGACATTCTGGGGACTAGTGAAGGTGAACACGGACATGCATTGGGAGAGATTAGGGACCTGCTACACAACTGGAAGTGTGACCAAAGTGCAACGTTTTTCACGTGCATGATGGATTTGAGTGAATTTTTAAAAGACAAAGCCGTATTTACTAGAGATGACGTTACCATGGTTACGAAATGGATACAAGAATTATTATCCAGTGGCTATTCCGAACCCGAGAGAAAAACACAAAACATAGAAATTAATTTTTTACACAATATGCTATTCTGGCCTTCCAGGGGAAATGTCAAAAAGGCTAAATTAACAGAGGTGTTTGGTGGGTTATGTTCTAAGACCAAATCAACATGTAACGCCGTGCCGGAAGGAAACCAGTCGCGTGTTTTTAGTAATATTTTACTAATAATTGTTTTCAATAAGAAAGGCTTTTACCATGTTATTGACCACCTAGAAACTTTATATCGCCCTCATTTCCATCAAATATTATACTGTGCTCACAATCTGACTGATTTCTCACAGACTTATAAAACTCTTAAAAACAAGGAGATCTCATTTCTCGATGTTAACTTCGGTAACGGTCAATCCGGAAATCAGTGTATCCAGAACGCCAGAAATCTAAACTACGATGTGGATGGTTACCTTCACTTGGGTGACGACGTTATGTTTAATTTTTGGAATTTATCTCCACTTCCGTTAGACAAACCGTGGTTCCAGAAAGACATGCTGATTGGAAAATTCAGTCAAGATAAAGTTAAGGACGTTTGGACGCATCCCGACTGGTGGCCATGGAGAAGCAACTACCGTGGTCTCAGAAAACTTAAATTTACCTTCGATATGCTTCAAAAGCAGCAAAAAAATACTCCTAAAATCAAAAGGTTCTTAGATACATTGGCCTTAAATAGTGGAGGTCCAGAACGTGCATTTTATCAGGCTTCAGATATTCATTTTATCCCAGCCAAATTAGCAGACGACTACAACTACTTCATGGAATTCTTTGACAAGTGGATTGTTTATTTTGAGATTGCGATACCTACAGTAATTAACGGATTGGTTCTAAACAAGGATATCTACAGACTTCCAGGAATTTATCTCTGGTTTGCTGACAGAAAATATTACAGAGACAGATATAAACAAACAGATGTCTTTTTTCATCCGTTAAAGTTGGCGTCATGTGAAAGTGATGCTGTATGTTCTAAATTTTACTGTGAAAAATATTTATCATGTTGGGAAAAATTCTAATAATAAAGTCTTTGATCACGTTATAATTTTTAATTCATAATGGATGGTTGTGCATGGAAGGTCATCCCTGTCAATATCAAATGCTCTGCTAAAATGCCTTTTCGATTACTTATATGTAAAAAGTACAATGTGCAAAGTCCTAAAACCGGTTATGATGAAGTCAAAATACCTCTAAGGCCAAAGATAAATTTAACAGGTCAAATGTAGTGTGCCAAATGACAAATGCTTTATTGGAAAAGGCTGCTTTTTAGCGTATCTACATGTACATTTTACATTTCCCTCATTCCTTTTTACATTGTATTCTGCGGCATCTCATTTGTCCTACACGGTTTCTACATCGCATCTTACGCAGAGCATTAACTATGATATGCAAATATAGATATAACGTGACTTATTAACATATACGGAAACGAGCCAGAGATCATTCTGGCACACTGTAAGCCAGCACACGATAGCGTTCTGCACACTATAAAATTTTACTTACCTTGGAAAAATGATCAAATTTGGATGGTACTAAACTATTATTACCATGATTACGGAGAGGGGGGAGTGGGGTATGCAATGTCAAAACCCGAGTCATAATACATACATCAGCGAAAAGCACGTTCATGTACAATGTATACTCTTTTCTCTCTTTAAAGCCCCAATAACACTCTTGTTGGAACTGAAAAATATGTCCCAATCTTCATTCTGGTCAACAAATCGTATTATTTTAGAATATTTCAATTAAATGATGATATAAATTTCATCTTAACACACCTAGTTTAAAAAATTGGAAAAATTCAACCAATTGATTTGAAAAGTCTAACGTAAACCTTTTCAAATGTGACTTGGATTTTAAAATATTTTCGAACCCTCTGGGCAAATAAAATAGGTTGTAATGGATAATTTACACAACAGGTAGGACATTTAAACATCTAGTACTTAGAATAAGGGTATTATTTATTTTCTGGAGCTACCAAGCCAGCAAGAATGTTATTGTCCCTTTAATTAGCCTACATGTATATTCATGTTTTTTTAGGGGGAGGGGCAATGATTAATACGAAATTCCAGTTATAAAAAATATGTTTCTATGGCTCTTTGAATCTATTAGTTATGTACTGGCACATTCATAATTACGTACTTAAGAGAAAGAAAAATCCTAAATCCTCCTTGTTTTGTTGGAAGAAATGTGTCGCTCATTGCTAAATATAGAATATACATTCAATTTATAGTGTATACAATAGCTTTATTTAACGTCCGCTTCCACGAGGTGATATCGCAGACAATGCAAATACCTTATTGTGTGCTGGCTTATAGTGTGCCAGGTTGATCTCGGGCTCGTTTCCGTACATGTCAAGTCACGTGATATCCTACATTTGCATATCAAACCTAGTAGTGCTCTGTGTAAGACGCTATGTAGAAATCGCGAAGGACAAATGAGATGGGGCAGAACGAAAAATTTAATGAGGGAAATGTCAAATGTACACACGCCAAAAGCAGCATTTTTATTTGACATTTGACACGTTGTATTTGACGTTTTACATTTAACTTTTGCCTTAAAACTATTTTGACTTCATTACAACCGGTCTTAAGACTTTGTACATTTTACTTTTTACATGTAATCAATGGAAAAGGCCCTTTAGCAGAGCATCTAATATTGACAGCAACACCCTTCCATAGTTGTGGGTGGGGTCTAAATAAGCTTCACTTGTAATTGTTTTTTGGTAAACCTACACAATGAAAGATATACAATAGAGATCTTACCGGTTATATTACAGGAAATAAACTGGCCTAAATTTCTAATTGAATAATAACTCAAACCTGATTAAAAGTGCCTTATATGTAAGAGTTAAATCCGCCTATTGCAGATCTTTCGTTTAGCCTCAAATGCTGTATAAATCATTAATTAGGCATCTCATTTTCATTATCTTTTTTTAACTATTTTAGACACAACTGATGTTTGGGTTTTTTTTATCGAAATGTTACATAATGCATCTTTAGATTTAAAAGTAGAATAATAAATCATAGATGATTCCTATAAACTTTTTCTGCGATTACAAATGCAAGGTTAGATAATAAGATTTTATTGTATCATTGCATCCACCAAGGACAGCATAAAGTTGATCATACATATACCAGTACCAAATGCTTCGGCCGAATCGTTCGGCCGAATCAATCGACGTCAAAATTCGCATAGTGTGTCCACTGTTATTCGGCCGAATGATTCACCCGAATCAAATATTCGGCCGAATATTTAATCGGCCAAATGATATTCGCCTGGTGTGTCCGCTTCGCCGAAGCCGAATCCAATCGTCACTCATCTCGAGAAGTCACGTGATTGTTTGAAGACATTGACGCCGCCATGTTTTGATCATGTGACGTGAAAGGTGACGTAATCGACTGGCGAATCGGTTGAAGCATTCGGCTGCCGGCTGGTGGACATTCGGCTAATGTGTCCACTGCTTAATGTCTCTAGGGGGTGGACAGGAAACATCTTCATCATCTTTTCTTAGCAGTATTATTTCTTGGCCGCTTTCTCGTGCACTTAAAGGAGCTAAATCGCTAACATTTGGGACCTAGAAATTGACTCAAGTGGATTGCAATGCATATAATACTGTGATATAAATGTATATAAACTGATTTGCATTCAATTGTTTCCGTTTTTACTCCAATTTCAAATCAGTTATGTTCGGCGAAATAAACCAGAAGTGTCAACCGAAGGCATTTTTTTAGCGTCTAGTTATTCCAGTCTACATGCGCCGTTTGATTTGGTACAATGTTTTTAGCCTCGTTCCTCGAGTCTCTTGCTAGAACTGGGGCTGAAACGCATTATGGTACACGATTCGTGTACCAATGGTAAAAAAATTATTTTGTCTTAAATATTGGATATCAGAAGCCTATCTTTTTCCGGTAAGATCACATCATCAATTTTGATTTAAATTGACAAATAATTCGTGTTTTCTATGTTGAAGATTTTGGAAGATATTGAGTTAAAGACTTAGCTCCTTTAAAGTCGTGTAATAAACACAGCCATAATAATTACCATCAACGTTTCTTTTAGTTGTTTACCTATATATAGCCTATATTCTTTAGAAAAGAATCATATCTTCCATTTGGTATTTGAATATCAGGTTGTTAGTAGGGGGTTGGGATGGCCTCGTGTTCTAGCGCCGAGGTATTTTTACTCCGTGGTTCTAGTTACAATTGACACAGTCTAAGAACAATTAGGCCTACGCAAGTTCAAATTGGTTCAAACGCACAATTGCCAACATATCATTACAGTTTGTATTGGAATAAGTAATTCTATCTAAAGAAAAAAATGCCTCCAGTACTGAGTTACAGACGCCCTACTCTTTGAGACGCGAAGGCCAAAGACTGAAAGAGAGTGATAACAGTTGAATTGGTTCACTGTAGATTGAAATGCTAAATTAAGAAAGTAAAACTAAATTTTCTACTGCAAAACTTACCGTTAACCAAGTGCTAATGCTGAAATTCTCAAATGCACACTGATTAGTTTCTCAAATGCACACTGATTAGTGATTCAGAAATGTATTTTTAAATTAACATTTACATCAAAACACGTGCAATGGCCCACACAAGTCAGGTGCGGATCCAGGATTTTTTGCAGGGGGGGGGGGCTAGGTTTAATAATTGCTTAACTAATTGCGCTCAACCGATAATTTGGTAAATTAGATTCAATTTGGTTCATCCTGACGTATTTCCGGAAGGTAAATTCCAAAATAACAGCTCTAAATCGCCAAAAAAATCGCATAAAAATTTTTTCAAGTCTGAGCAGGGGGGGGGGGGGGGGTCCGGACCCCCTGGACCCCCCCTCTGGATCCGCGCCTGCAAGTACGCGCCGAATGCGCTCGACGAGGTTAGAGGGGGGGGGGGTCTCCTCACAGGAAAATAATGCAAATTATAATATATGTACATCATACAGTACACGTATTCGACAGTTCTGTTGACGCACATCACAGAATATAGCGAGAATCGTCGAACTTATGGAAGTGGCAGCTAAGCTAAGAATTAGAAGGGGCAAGCCAAATTCTCATCACCACTAAAATTAGTAGATTTTAGGCACATCCCGCCAAATCCCGCAACTGCTCTAAACTGAAAACTAACATCAATGGAATTCTTCATTTCATCATAATGTTTTGACGCATTTTTGATCAGCGTTAGACCAAATAAATCAGTTTTCCTGTCCTCTACTTCCTTCTTTCTTTTCTTTGCTCAATCCTCCCCTCTCCTTTCTTTCTTTTTCCCCCTTTTTTCTTTTCTCTTTCTCTTTTTATACGTCCACATTCATAATGTGAACGTATTATGCCGTCGCCCCTGTCTGTGTGTGTGTGTGTGTGTGTCTGTGGTTCGCCTACAGGCCGCAATTCTTCATGGATTTTCTTCAAACTTGGTATACTTATTCCTTATACCCCAAGGAAGATCCCTCTTGTTTTGGGGCATGCCCGACCCCCAGGGGCCGAGCCACGCCCATTTCTAGTATTTGTTTGTTTGTCGTCTACAGGCCACATTTCTTAACTTATAATTTTGAAATTAGCATACACATTCTTTGTACCCTAAGGAACATCCCTATCGTTTGGGGTGTATGCCCCACCCCCAGGGGCAGAGCCACGCCCATTTTCTTTTCGTGTGTCTTTGTGTCGCCTACAGGGCGCAATTCTTACTGGATTTTCTTCAAACTTGGTATACGTATTCCTTATACCCTAAGGAAGATTTCTATTGTTTTTGGTGCATGCCCGGCCCCCAGGGACAGAGCCACGCCCATTTCTAGTATGTATTTGTTTGTCGTCTACAGGCCACATTTCTTAACTTATAATTTTGAAACTTAGCATACACATTCTTTGTACCCTAAGGAACATCCCTATCATTTGGGGTGCATGCCCAACCCCCTGGGGCAGAGCCACACCCATTTTCTTATCGTGTGTCTTTGTGTCGCCTACAGGCCGCAATTCTTATTGGATTTTCTTTAAAACTTTGTATACTTACTCTTTATACTCTAAGGATGATCCCTATCGTTTGGGGTGCATGCCCAACCCCCCAGGGGCAGAGCCACGCCCATTTTCTTTTTGTGTGTCTCTGTGTCGCCTAGAAGCCGCAATTCTAACTGTATTTTCTTAAAATTTTGTATACTTACCCTAAGGATGATCCGTATTGTTTTTTGGTGCATGCCCGACCCCCAATGGCAGAGCCACGCCCATTCCTTGTATTTATTTGTTTGTCGTCTGCAAGCCACATTTCTTAACGTATCATCTTGAAACTTTGAATGATTATGCTTTGTACCCTAAGGAACATTTCTATCATTTGGGGTGCATGCCCAACCCCCAGGGGCAGAGTCACGCCCATTTTCTTTTTGTGTGTCGCCTACAGGCCACAATTCTTAATCGGTCATCTTGAAACTTAAAATACTTATTCCTTATACCCTAAGGATGACCCCTTTTGTTTTGGGTGCATGCCCGACCCCCATGGGACAGCAACACCCATTTGGTTTATGTATTCCTTATAGCCTGAGGGCGTCCACTATTGATTTTGATGAATGTCCCGACCCCAATGGGCAGAGCCACGCCCACTTTTTGCCTTTAGTGTTAGGAAGGCACAATTCTGAATGGATTATCTTGGTATAGTTATTCCTTATACTCTAAGGACGGCAACTATTAATGTTGGTGCACGACCCTCAACGCTAAACAAACCAAACGCCTGGCCTTCTTGACAAAGTACCATATCAATCAAAGTAGGAATGTGGACGTATATTGTAGCGTTAGCGTTATGTTTTTTTATAGGGTTAGGTCGACTTTTTTATGACCTTAGGCCCACTTTTCAAGGACAGGTAGACAGATGGGCCCAGATATACGAGTAGATACGCGCTGAACAGGTGAGTCCTGAAAGAGATAAGAGCGGAGTGGGGCACAGTAGTCGAGGGCAGGGGATAAGTTAGCCACTATTAATTGTATCGTTAAACCGTGTGTTGGGGTAAGTCGGAGGACATCAGTATTTCTAGTAAGGTCCGCGTATTAAATGGCAAAAATCACGCGGTTTCAGCGATGCTTAATGCTTAACCAGTAGCAAACATATTGTATGTGTGATATTTACAAATCGACTATATAATAGCAGGTTCCACACAGTCCAATATTACTATGAGGCACTTAGCTACGAGACCGTAACTAAAAACTTACATTCAAGTTCTAGATATTTACTGAGTAGTCTCCAAGCTCCATCGGTTGAAATGTGGTCTACGATCGCCATATCCGCCACTACACGCAACGAAACCGCGGAACTTTATAAACGGGTGTTTGTGAATCTCGTTTGGGAGATAAAAACCAATGATTATTCCGTCAATCCTACATTTATAAAATATGTTTGTACGTTTCTGTAAGGATTTCTTATAAGGATTACGTTTCTATTCTTTAAATTGTCCGCTGCACTTTGTTTGCTTATTTTCCATTTTAGTTTTGCCATGTAAATTGGCATACTAAATTTACGCTGTTTGTCTAAAATAAGCTCCATATATGTGCATGACTCTTATTATAGTGTATGACAGATGTAAAACCGAGTAGAACCGCATAACAAAGTAGTTTATGATTTTTGTTTTCTTTTTGAAAAAGCGGCCACAAGACAGAGATCTATTCCTGAAGTAGACAGTTGCCTGTGTGCAGAATGGTAAGTGAGGTGGATTGTAGTTATTTGCCGATCCGTACAACCGGAAGTAAATGTAACGTGCATGGCGGACAAAGTATATAAAACGTTCTGAGTGTTTTATTTATTTGCAATTTTATCATATTATTCATATTTGGAAGATTATCCAGTCATGGCACTCACCGAGGTTAAAGTCATATTATATTTTTGTTGATCAGTTTGATTTTTTTTCGCGTGATCTCATTGTTTAGATGAAGAATGTGAATCTTCTGATTGTTGTTTTTGTGAAAAAGTTTAGATATGCCAATATGATATGCTCATTCTTCTTGTATTTAATTTGAGCTACGGACTTTATACACACAGCTACGTCTGAATTGTCAAGAAATCTAAATTGAAATTTCAAATGTGATTTTGAAATAAATTATTTTTATTTTCCTTCATTCTTCATCACAATTCCCATTTCTAATTCCCATTTCTATTTCTATCGTATAATCGTGATCATCTACTCATCTAGTTCGACTGTTCGGTACCAACCAGTAAATGCGATATAGTAGGCCTACCATATGTACAGAACAGATATCTGATTGGTTACAGTAACCTAGTCCTCTCAACAATTTTTTCTAAACATTAAAGCGTATCCGATCTCTTGACTCCATATCTGGCCCCCAACACTGATCTACTTCAGCTCTGAAGCAGAGGTCGCAGACACGCGAAAATCCACGTATTTCACACATTCTTTCAAAATAAATGCAAATATTGAGGGACACTGTGTAAATTACATTCAGAAAATTTCCCCCGACGTGAGAATAATTGGATTATTCTATGTCGTAGTTTGTACAATTTATTTATGTTTTTCACACTGCATTTACACACCTCTACTCTACAGATAGTCTCCGTAGGTTTTTACATTTCGGCAAGCCTTCTATACATACATGTAACTACCCTGAGACACCCCTATTTTGCCGCACTGGAAGCAATAAAGCGCATTTCATACAAGACTTTGGTTTGGCTAGAACGCGATATAGTGTTTACATTCAGCCAATCAAATGTTGGCATTTATAGCAATAGTTTTCTCTTTACTTCCTGTGAAAGTGAAAGACTGAAATGACTGTGCTGTCAACCATAGATATGCCATTAAACCTCCAGTTATTCTTAGACCAAATACAGTAGGCTAGCAATGAAATAAGGACACTTAAAATCGGGTTGTTTACAAAACGCTTCACTTGATTCTATTGAGTATTTTGAAAGGCTGCATATTTTTACCCAACTCGAAATTGATCCACTGCAACCTCTGCTCTAAAGTCCTGTACAGCAATATCTCCTTCTCTAACTGGAGATTTCTAGTCAGATTGTTCAAACTATAGACAAGGATTCAATAGGGCGATTCCTGAACGTACAGGATGCATGTAATGAGACCTACTTTCTGAGTTGAACCATAGTTTTAAAAGGAGATAATGCTGTACAGGACTACACTGCTGAATAATCAGGATGGCCTATTGCCTGTAATTAAAGCACATAATAATAATGATACTATCTTTCTTATTTGGAAATATCAATGTTCATTCCATTAAATCTTTGTCTTTAATTTCAGGATGTTCAGAAACATTCAGTTCACACTCTGGTTTTCCGATCATTGAAAAGAACACATGATATGTTCATATCAGATCAAGGCAGTTTACCATGGAAAGATGAAAAAAGGTCAGTTAAGAATATAATCCTTCATGAAACGGTCTGAAAATAAGCCCTGAGTTTTGGAAGCATCAGTTGATTTGATGGCTTCCAACTTAAACTTATGTAGCATTAGAATTCCATGATACAAGTAAGGTTATCCTATTATTTGACAAGAAATATCAAATTTTATAATTTTGATTGCTTTTTTGTAGTGAAACAATAAAGAGGATGAGTAAAGTTCGTGATGAATATGGACCTGTATTAGACATGCCCAAACAATCCACAACCAAACAATCTAAAGCAATTGATAATCAGTGGAATGGTAAGTAAGAATTATAGTTTTGATCAAGAAAACAATGCTGTTTAAATTTTAGTATCCATGCTGAAAAGCAGAAAGTACACATGTTTGGATCCTGGGCCCTGATTCCTAGAATATTTCTTAAGCACGTTCTTGTGCTTAGATTTCAAGTATACTTTGCATTTAAGTAAACTTATCGCATTTTTTGTTCCTAGAAAATTCTTGAGAACGTCCTTGTGCTTAGATTTTAAGTAGACTTCAGTGTAAGCACAAGTATGTTATTATGTGTTCCTAGAAAAAAAAAACTTTGTTCTTATCTAAGCACAAGTCGCAGCTAGGTATAGGGCTTGCTTACCAACTGTAAGTCTGTTTCTGCTTCAAATAAGATGGCTAAAAGTTAGTTATTCCACGGCATTTTCTACATCTTTTGATATGTAGGAGGCAGAAAAAATCCTTTAGAAACATATTCTCGAGAAGTATGCTAAAATTTCGCTTCTGCCCTATAACCATTTTATTTATTTACCAATTAATAGTAAACCACACAAACACACGGGCTACTTTAAGATCAGACGATCCCTTGCTTGCTTTTTGTTATTTTTGTATTTTTTTTAGCTTGTGTCACATTTCATATGTGTATAGTATAAGGGACATGTCAAATACATCTAAATTGACCATTTGCCGGGAAACAGACGACAAATTTATGATGTAATTCGCGTACCAAAACTGTTTTTATGACGTTTTAGAGCACCGTAGTCTCATTTTACCAGTCACAATGTGCTTCGACTCGTACTTGACTTGTGCTTACGTAAGAAGGGTTTTGAGAATTTTCTAGGGACGGTATTTTATTAAGATTCTTACGTAAGAAAAAGTGAAGCATAACTTTGTGCTTACTTTAAGAATTTCCTAGGAACCAGGCCCTGTAAAGTAATACACCAGAGTACTAAAAATAAGTACCTTTAATACGCATTAGATAATACATAGAGTATTGCTTCATAATTGAAATTATGCAATATGTTAATTAACAACTTATTAAAGATATTGATTTGTAATAGTATTACTGCTTCTTTATTTAACTGAAGTGATAAAGCATGACTCTATGGTGGAAAAAGTAAAACCCAATGGTAATTTCTGATGTAAAGAAAGGTTTAAAGGACATAGGCCAAGGTTTTGTCCATTGGGGGGTGGGGGGGATATCTTCACATTGTTTTATGAATTGTCAGAAAAAAGCAAAAACAAAGAATAAATTTCAGAGAGTTAATATGTAGAATAGTTACCTCATATTAGGTTATTATATAGGATAAAGAACTGGTACACCTGGAGTTAATACAGCAACAGAATAACCTAGATATCATCAATAGATAGTACATAGTTACATAGGTTAATATCTAATGCTTTTGTTTTAACTGTTTGTATTATGTTAGGTACTGGAGGAGAAAACAATGCCAGTAGGGGAATGGAAATAACTCCATATGAACAAACAAGGTTAGTATCAAATTATAATTATTGTATTATTTTACGATTATTAACATTGAGTACATATTTTCTATATGGCATCTACTCACATTATTTATTTAAATTTTCTTTTCTTTTATCAGACCAGGAGGGCAATCAACAGAGAGAAGTCAGGCATCAAAGGTAACATTCACATCAGGTTCAAATATCCTATTTGTATCTGGTTCTTTTCTTCTTGTAGCCAGTTTGTTTGTCAATGAATCAACTGCTTATGACCAGAATCAACTGTTTATGACTCGAATCAATTGTTTATGACCGCAACTTTACGAAGCTCACTGAAAATAACAGAGAGAGAGAGAAATGGGGTTAACGTCCACTTGAGACAAATTAGGTCATTTTGAGACTAACATATGGTTTAATTTGATTTCAATAATTAGCTTGCGCGTAGGGGTCTTTAGAAGTTGGAGGAAACCGGAGTGCCATGAGAAAACCCACCAGGCGACCTTACTCCTTGCCACGTACAACCGGTGATTCAAAACTATGCCAGTTGACTCAATGACACTGAAAATAACAGGGTTATTCTAGATTTCACTACTTTCTTTTGCTGGCTTGCTAGCCTGGGGGTGGGGTGTTCGATCCCTGCATTAGTTGAGAAAGTTCATCCAGATTTTCCGGCATGATTTCCCCATGTCAGTGATGCAGGACGGAGGGCCTGACAGGAACAGCCGTCTAGTCGTTCAGATGGGACAAAAAAAGTACACATGTAAAATATCCCGTGTCAGTTGGAATTCAATATTATATAAGAGTAGGCCGTGGTGCTGCTGCCCGGGCCAAATTTCCTACAAAGCACAATGTATGGCGTATGCTCGTCTTCATTAGCCCAGTTGAGGAGCAGAACAGTAGGACGTTAAACTCATTTCATTCCACTTTCTCCACTC
Organism: Patella caerulea; assembly: GCA_036850965.1. Lineage (NCBI taxonomy): Eukaryota > Metazoa > Mollusca > Gastropoda > Patellidae > Patella > Patella caerulea. Next base: position 26,214,785 of record JAZGQO010000011.1, read on the forward strand.
GTGGTTTAGCAGACTAAAGTTTTATTTAGATATCATATGTTTATGTTGTTATTGGACACCCACTGGTAGTATTTCTTGTTAAATTGTAAATGATTAGAAATTAAATGTATTTATTGCAGGCTCTGGTATCTGTAACAGTTGGTCAACAACAGATGTTAGTACCTCGTAAAGCACAAACAATGCCTAGACCTAACTGGCATCCACCATGGAAACTTTACAGGGTAAGTGGATAATAAAAAGAATGGATGGGATGAGGTTGAACATCCAACTCTTCTACACCAACTAGTCTAATGACAGAATCTTTCTGTGACTTGATTATCAAGCTGCTCTAGCATCTGATGGGATAGCTTGTGCCATAGACTGTTACATCTTAATACTCATGTAGCCTTTGTCATGAAAACAGGTCATTATCTGCACATCAACACTGATGGTTTGTATTTCTAAACAAACATCAGATAGATACATGGGACTAAGTTAAAAGTTTTACACCTCAGTAAACAAATAAATAGTTCGGAATTTCTCACCTCAGGTAATATTTTGACAATAACAAGTTTAGAATGGAGTTGTAATTCGACAGATTTTAATTTGACTCTATATTATAGGTTATAAGTGGCCATCTTGGTTGGGTGAGGTGTATAGCAGTAGAACCAGCCAATCAATGGTTTGTAACTGGAGCCGGTGACAGAGTTATAAAGGTAAGCAAAAATCATATAAGGGGTTTGGATGGCCTAGTGGTCCTGAGTGTCATGCTTCAAGCTTTAGCTGGTTGATCATGGTTTAAATCTCTGTGTCTTACTCTGGATACTCCAGTTTCCGCCCACACGAAAGACCCCTGTGCATTCACTGAATATACTAAAATAGAACAATTGGTCTGTGATATCACCTTCCATGTGGAGATTATTCAAGCTTATCTACTAATTTTCTGGTCTCTTTGCAATTCTGTTCAAACAATAGTTAATTAACTAATATCCATGTCTGACTCCATTGTCGCGAGTAAAGAAAATAGCAGTATTTTTTTTTATAAAAAGAAGTTCCTCTTAACAGTCATTTGAATTTACTTAATAATTTATTATTAGTTTAATTGTTAAAATTTTATCATATAGTAGTTGTGTTATCTCATTATATACCAAAAGGGCATAATATTTTCATTTAAAATACAAATATTTAATTGGCTGTGAGGTAGTTATGGTAGCTCAGTGTGAGTAAGACAATGGCTTGTTAACCCATAGGTTCCATGTCTTATCTCTGGGTTTGCCAAGAATGTTCATCAGGAGTTTCTGGCTTTGCCCCTCCCTCCCCTTGTCAGTGGTGCAGTATGTAATCACATCAATATTGAATCAAACTTTATAGGAGGCATGATTAATCTTGTTACGAATTAATATAAATAACCAGAATTTATTTTCTAGTAATGTAATTCAATTTGCTAGATTTATAAGATAATATTTTTTTATTTTTTCAATCTTTATTTGTTTGTAGATATGGGATTTAGCGTCTGGTACGTTAAAGTTATCTCTGACAGGACATATTAGTACAGTACGAGGTGTGGCGGTCAGCACTCGTAATCCTTATTTATTCTCATGTGGTGAAGATAAACAAGTTAAATGTTGGGATCTCGAATATAACAAGGTTAGTAATATCATTTGATATGTTTGGATCTCGAATATAACAAGTTTCTTCAATTTTTCCAGTCTGGTATCCCCTTGTCATTGCAAGGAATAGAGTCTTGTTGTTTGGATGGTATGGAAAATTAAGATTTCTCTGGCAGTAATAAATGGAGAGAGAGAGATCGAGAGAGAGAGAAATGAGGTTCAACTCCACTCAACACAAACTAGGTCATTTCATGACTAACATTTGGTTTAATTTTATTTCAATAATTCGCTTGCGCGTAGGGGTCTTTAGCAGTGGGAGGAAACCGGAGTGCCCGGAGGAAACCCACGAGGTTGAGAAGGCACCCCTATCTCCATGCCACATACACTTACACCAGGTCTCGAAACCACAGCCGCAAGCCAGAGGTGACCGGCCAGCTAGAGGTCGAAGCGCGGCACTCTAGACCACTAGGCCATCCCAACCCTCCGTAATAAATGGAAATACGAGTAGTTTGTAGTGGCACTGTCAGCATTATGCCTGCCTTTACAAGACTGGTTGAAACTGACAAGTAAATCTCATCTCATTGCATGTGCTTGATTATTTTAAGATTCCACTGAATATTTGATGACTGTGATTTGGTAGTTATGGTCCTCTGTCAAACTTATGAAGGTAACTTATGAACTGGATCTATCAGCAACAACCTAGATTTTAACGCTTGTTCCAGACCCTAGCTATGTCGATATTTTTTTTATGCTATATATGTTGTCTGGTTTCTTGCAGCTACCAGGGACGGTGAATAAAATGATTTATATCACTCTTTGTATTACAGGTTATCCGTCATTTTCATGGTCATCTGAGTGCTGTACATTCTCTAGATATACATCCAAATATAGACATATTAGCTAGTGCTGGTCGTGATGCTTCAGTTAGGGTAAGATACTTTTTCTTCTAATACAAAACAACTACATTCTCTTGTCTTATGATTATGATCATCAACCAACAGTCACCAGATTTATAATCGTGGAGTGAGACCGAGTACAATAATTAATACAATTTATATGGAAAAAAAATCACTGGTCTGTACCAGGATTTTTAATCCATTTTGAAACAAACCGGACAGAATTGGGTAAATAAGGTTCCGATAGAAACTGGGTTTCAAAGTTTTTAGCTTCCATTTCCTTTAATATAACAGACTTTAACAAAACTAATTCTTGGTATTTGAGAAATATCGTATTCTACAAAATGTAGTTACCACAATAAATAACATCAAACAGGTACACCGTTCAGAAAAATTTTCATATTTAATTTACGTATCTGCTTGAAATTCATGTTAGTAATATTCCTGAATAAATTCATGTTGCGACAAGTGTTCTCTTATCAGCTCAAAGTCCCCAATAGCCATGTTTCGTTGGTTATTAATTCTCTAATTACTATTGATAAAAACAAGATGGACAGAAGGCTTGTAGAATTGGTCTGTACAAGACAGAAGCATTAAACTCTACTACCACACTGTATTATTTATTAAAATAAAAATATTTTAAACTTTATACCAATTAACCAGTGAAGCTTGTGTGTTTTGTTACGCATTCAGAATTTTTGAAGCTTTAACTGCATAACGTTCCATTCACAGACTCTGACAGTTCTCTGATCTCTGGTTTATCTTTGTTTACTTGTTTATTATTTTATTGTAGATATGGGATATAAGAACTAAGGCATGTGTACACACAATGTCAGGACATCAGAATACGGTGGCTGTAGTTAAATGTCAGAGTGCCGAACCTCAAGTTATATCTGGAAGTCATGACTGTACCATCAGACTTTGGGATTTAGCAGCAGGTAGAACAAGAGTTACATTAACCAATCACAAAAAGAGTGTTAGAGCTGCTGCACTACATCCAGCCCAGTAAGTTAATTGATTTTCTATTGGTAGAAAGATAGGTCACCACAGAATGTGCACCGGGGGGTTTATATTATTTTGATGATTTTAAAAGAATTTCTCCAGAATCCCAGCAAGCTTGAAAAATATCTCTGAAATACCTGAACCTTGATTACACGGTTTTGCTAACAAGGTCAATAACTCCAAAAATTATTGATTTCTATAGGATTTATTTTCACAACTAAACAATGCAAAAACAAATCTCAGTAAAACTCTTACATAAATATCTAAGGAAACTGAGCTTACCATCTATAATCTAATACACATATCCAGTTAATAGATGGCTGTCCAGAAAGTGTTAAATACCATCAAGATTCAACCAAAAATGCTCATTTTGTCCTACAGTTTAGTTTAAGAAACACCATTTAGTTTTGACATCAGTCATCTAGTTTAATATGACCATTTAGTTTAGTTTTGATATTGGTCATCCAGTTTATGACCATTTAGTTTCATAAACTAGACAACTGATGTTAAACTAAACCGTACCACAAACTGGGCATATGTGATGAATCCTAATGGTATTTAACACTTTCTGGGTGGCAGTTTATTAACTGAATATGTGTATTAGAATAATACCTGGTCCCTTGTGGCGTGATTATAAATGTTAACATGATGACATGGCATCCCAGCAGTTTGATATAGAAAGATTTTTCAATTAAACAGACATGAATTAAAATTGTATTATTGTTGATTTTAGTAAATCTCATGTAGAATGCACTGGGTTCAATCTAACTTCAGGATTTTTCAAGCCATGTACTTTCCAGTAAAGTGGGCCTAGTTGTTTAGATGGGGTGGAAAAGCTACGGTCCGAGCAGGCTCTTCTTCTTGCTTTACCATGGAAATGAAATAAACCAAATTGACCAAAGTATTGGGTTAAGACTTTACATCCAATTCATTCATTCATTCATGCTAATAATGATTTGTCTATTTCAGATATAGTTTTGCTACTGCTTCACCAGATAATATCAAACAATGGAAATTTCCTGAGGGTAACTTTTTACAGAATTTAACTGGTCATAATGCCATTATAAACAGCTTGGCTCTCAATTCAGATGGTGTTTTAGTTTCAGGAGGTGAGTCTGTCAAGATTGAATATTATTAACAAACTGGGTTTTTTTTTTCAATCTAAACCTTTCAAGAACCATTTAAAAACAGAGCATAATTTTATGTGATCAATAGATTATAGGAAGGTTAGAACTTGTTGGCTTAGTTGCTTTACAAGTACGCTGTTATTGACAATTCTCTGTCATCTTGTAGATTTTTGTTTTGTGTGTAGTGCGGTCCTCCTGCACTTATTAATAGAGTTTGTTGGATGTAAAAACAATTTTTAGTCTCAGAACTGTGTAATTTAAATGAAAATGAGACATTTTATTTATACATAACATTCATTTTCGTTCATTATTCCTTACAGCCGATAATGGCACAATGCATTTCTGGGATTGGAGAACTGGATATAACTTTCAGAGATTACAAGGAATGGCTCAACCTGGGTCTATTGACTCTGAAGCTGGGATATTTGCTCTTTGTTTTGATCACAGTGGTAGTCGTTTAATAACAGGTGAAGCAGATAAAACAATTAAAATATACAAAGAAGATGAGACAGCTGTAAGTTTCACAGATGATTTTTTTTTCATTTTAATTTTTCAGTGTGGATAAAATAAAAGGCTAATTGAGTACAAAGCATAAATTTGTAATATTTGGCTGGCCAAATTTATAGCTATACAAATTTGAACAGATGAAATAGCTTCTTTTTTTTTTAAAAATATATATTTTTCGTTTTCAGACTGAAGAAACCCATCCTGTCAACTGGAGGGCTGACATTTTGAAGAAAAAAAGATATTAATTCTTTCATTGCTTCACCATTACCAAATGATTATTTGCATACCAGGAATAAGAGGAAAACCTGTAAGATCCAATCGCCAGATATTTCTACCGAGTTCTGCTGGCTATTTATATGATGTATTTTAAAAGTACAAATTCAGTAAATACATTTAATATGTCAACTATGCTTGAATTTGAAGCAGTGTTTTTTATAAGAGGAATTCATATTATCGTACTGTAAAGAAAATATTCATTTGTAAATAAAATCACATTGTACTACCCTCTATTGTTATCGTCATCTCTACGTTCTTTAGAAGCCCATCTGCATCTGTCTCCTGGTATCCTGTTCATTAGTAACAGATTCACTTCCATTCTTTCTGCGGACATTCTATAGATCCAGGCAAACAATTTTTTGCCCCATATATATTCTCGAGAGATAAGGAGAACAAAAATAGTTTACGTTGGAAATCGTAATTCACAATGCTAGTATGAAATTAGTCCTTGTAGGCGTTTTATCCGCTCAAAATTCGTGGTGTTTTCCCCATATACACTCCGCGGAATTAGAGACGTTCTGACAGGAAAAAAGTCAGCGAAAATATTAAATTCGCGCTGGATTATTGTCCGCGAAAATATGAAATTCGCGGCGGATTATAGTCGGTAGAATTATGGTCTACATTGATTCAAAATAGTGAGAGTAATTTAGTCCATATTATCGTAAATAAAATTACAATCGTTTGTAACCTACTGGTAATACGTGATGTAAATTTTAGCCAAATTGTAGGAGGTGGGGTGTTCTTCATCGTAGCCCTTTCGTACTTTAGCCATGACAACCGCGCCTATTTTGTGTCAAAATCAAGATGGGTTGCGTCGCGTCCCAGTTGTAATTGTTCTTTAAAAATGAGGTCAACTATTTTGGGTTATGATGGCTTACTGACACTTCAGAATAAAAATATTGTCTACAAGACTACGACATGGTAACAATTTGTTGTTGAAGGGGCTTCTATAGTCAATTATCAATTCCTTTTGATAGCAGGTGTGAATTCACGTAATTTGGAAACTTGATTGACAGTATGCATTGATTCCGAATTTTTGCTGCCGAAATTAAAGGTCATCGCGTTATTATCCGACTGATACGTGTGTTCAGTAAGATTGACGGTGACTTCTGGCGAGGTGTGCTTAAAAACAGGACCTGAAGGCATTGAATTCATTTGTGATTTAAATCCGAAGATATATTACTTCAGGTGTGATTTACAATGCATTGTGTAACTTATTTGTAAAAATTGGCACGGCTATTTTAATGGATAAAACATGTTCGTAAATTTTGAAATTTTCGAAATTTGATGGAGTTTGAAATAGTCAGTCGATGGAAGTCGTAAAATGCCGAACATATTGTTGAAGTAATTTATTGGAACAACCATAATTCTATTTATTTTATTATGTAAAAGCCTGCCAGTGTTAATTATTTGTTACATTTTTAATATGAGCCAGTAAAATCCTGTCGCCGTCATTAGCCAATATATGATAATCACACAAATTATATTGCCTGGATGCCTACTCAACAAATTGGTCGGTTTTTTTTTTAAAACTTAAAAGTTTATTGTATGAGGGAGGGCGTAAGATTTGACCATGCTCTCGTGAAGCGGCACAAGTGTTTATTCTGATTAAAATTTGCGCCTTTATTTGGTAAGAGTTGCTTCCCTTTAAGTATAGATGAAAGATGGCATGTCTGCGTGGGAAATCGATAACAGTAAAATCTGACGTCTGCTTATTTATACTGACTTTCAAACCTAGTACTTTCACTCAGTTTACCCTTTACATTTGTAACTTTAGATCGAGTTGTGACTAATAATGATGCTGGAAATAATGATTTAACAAGAAGAAATTCCAAACTGGTTGATCAAATTCTACTGGCTATTACGTAAATTTAACGTAAATGTAGACTTATATTGCTCTTTTCTAGAATATTCGGTCAAATTACTGGAGTATTACTTTATAAACCTGGGATGGGATGATTATACCATCTATAGATAGGCCTTATATATGTCTTTTCTAGAACATTTATTTAAATTATTTAATTTATTGTATTCTTTATTAACAGTAAATAATATAAAAGTGCGCTCACAAATAAAGACTTTTTGCGTATTTGAAATAGAACACTTTTTTTCTATGCTCTAAAATTGAACTAAACGATTTATTTATGTCTACTTTTGCCCCACTCAAATAGCAATGGCAGTTAGCGAAATGAAATCGAGACCGTCTTTGTAAATATAAAGCATAAGTATTTGAAATTAAATAAATGAAACTGAGAATATCTGTCTATGAACTATTGATAAATAAAAAAACCTGTCGATTATCTGGTGTGTTGTCAAAGAAGTGGTAAATCTAATAGGTTTTCCGCGATTCGCGTTTTCAATCGATAGAAACTAGACCCTCGTGACCAATACGCGTGCCCTCAGCTAGAGGTCTGACGTCAACAATGACGTCAAGAAAAATTGAGAAGTGCCTAATTGGAAGATTTAGTGCGGTTTCAATAAAGAGTGATCAGACACCATTACAAGAACCGATCATGCAAATCTGAACAAGCATTGATCAGACGAAAAGTGAATAGTTTCTGTCGGGGACTGACCTCGGATTCTGTCCGTATATTTATTTATACGCCTACGGTCTTTGTTAGATCATAATTCGTGCACTACTGGTGAACATATCCAGTCAATATAAGCCATATTTATCCCTGTCATAATCCCGGTAAGGGATTACCATGTGTGGTATATAAGTCTATAATTCCCTCTTGATAATTTTATCAAAAGTATAATCCTTTATGATATTACGGAACCAGTTGGTTGAAATAACCGAGTTTCTCTATACGTATATAAACTTAAACTACCGGTATAATAAATCAAATTATAATCTATGATTTTCCACAGCTTCCAACGGTTTAGGATATCTCATATGGCGCGGACGGTGGGGTACATTTATTTTTTTAAAGAGACAGTCCCTGTGCATATAAGTGTATTTATTATGTAAGCGTGGATCGCTTGTCGAAAACTTTGAGCACATAATATTGAACCGTTCGGAAATGATTCATTAATCATTTTTAGGAATTCTGTTGCCATGAGGGACATGGTAATTGCGTCGACAATCACTAACCACTGTAACCGAGACAAGAATGTAGAGATATGTCCACTCAGGGACTAGGATAAGGGTTTTCCACGCAGAATTAACCCGTTTGATTCACTATAATATCAAAACGAAAACAAACCAAATACTCACCTAAAGTTATTTATCAAATATTGCATGTTAAAACACGCAGTCATACTATTATTCTGTTAAGATTTTCCTGGAGTCTGGGGCTAAGGTGTTGGTGGTTAGACGTTAGCTCTCTGACCAGGGAGTTCCGTGTTCAATCCCTGCGTTGGCCGATAAAGTGCATCGGGATTTTCCAAGGGACAATGTGTAGTCGTTCAGATCGGAGGATAAATCGAGTGTTAAAATTTGACTTTTGAAATTCTATATAAGCGTTGAACGTAGCGCCGCTGTTCGGGCAAAATTTCTTTGCAGAACACACTTAGTTTGCCCATCTTCATTAGCCGAGTCGGGGCAGAACAGAATGACTTTAAACCCCATTTCATTTCGGTCCGAAAGCAAACTACAGGATTGGGTTATTAATGGCTGGTATAGTAGTTACAAGTAGTGATAGTTGAGGGGTATCGCGCACTATAGTGTTTCCTAGGAAACTTGTCAAGAAAGACCAGTCAAATTAGATTCCAGCGTATAAGATGGGACAGGAAAGGGTATGTGGGAAACGAATCCGGTTCTCAGATCTATGGAAGATAAGAATTGCTGCAAATCCGTAATAACCGGTTTTGATCCTAATGTTTGTAGAAAAACTTCAACGGAATTTTTCAGCTTGATTTTTCCTTATTAAATTGCAAAACAATAGGTCTGGTATAAGGAACAAAGTCTAGTCTACACTATAGGCTGCACTGACAGTCTCAATTCGTCGAAATAGTCAGAAAAAAATGTCCTCTTAACAACTGTATGGAGTGTCCCTGTCTTCGTGAGCCCGCTTGTGTCCGAGTAGTATTACGTGTTACGTCCCATTTAATTTCATGGATGACAAGCGCAAAACTGCTACGATATTCTTTTCTTTTCTGAAAACAGTGCCTTTTGAAACCTAAGTTGCTTTTTTGGTAATTTTCGTCATCACCTTTCTTTCCCGTGTAACGATTTAAGGTATTTAGCAGAGACACCCACTACATTTTCCCCATCATTTTATCAACTCAAATATTATCTTACTTATCCCTAACTTTAGCCTTGAATTGAAACTGTTAAACTGATATTGTATATTTATATGTAGATACATGTATATGTACTACATGTACATTAAAAATCAAATGCAGTTACACGAACAATGCATTTTTAATACCGGTGATCCTACTTTATAATACAGGAAAGGTCAATAATGTACTTTATAGAATGAATTAAGTCATCTAAGCTCAGCAGGTTTTTTTCTTCTTCAATACTATGACATAGCGGATACACCGTAATTACCAGTTGATCTCTGGACGTCACTGTGACGTCACGGCACTTACGGTTAGAAAAATCGATGTGCAAGTCTATGTGTCAGTTTACTCGCCGTTTTTACTCGCTTAAATGATTACCTAATAACCTACTGACCAAGTTAATGCCATCACCTAAAATATAGAAATGATCGGCTACTCAAAGGACACTGGTCGTTAAATGTGACGTAGATTAAAAAGCCCCTGGGGTTAAGTGGAATTGCATTTCATGACGTCATGGTTATGGCGATGTGCGGACTGTAGGTGTAGATGTCGTCTGCTACTGTTGCCCTGTGTATATTCAATATTGTCTTCTTGCCTCGAGATAATTTAAGATGACATTGGTGTCAATGTCTAGCGCCTGCTTGTAGAATTTCTCTTTTCGTTCTCCTTGTGGAGCAAGGTCAAACGAAGAGGTGTCTCGGGTCGAATAGCTAGCCATTGAGCAAGAAAATTATGTTGACCATAATGACGTTATGTGGGTGAATCTTTTATAAGATGGTTATGATGGACACTGATGGCATATTAAAAAAGTAAAAAAAAATAGGTTAAAGGTCAAAGCCCGTTGGTTATTTCTTATTTGAATTTATTCACGCAACACACCAGTGCTATGATATGTCTCCCCCTAGCACCGATTTAAAAATCTATAGTATTTGGCTTTAATGTGTGACGGTGCCATGCATGATACCATTATAATAATCATATATTTCTGGAACATCTTATGCGTCTTTAACTCAATATCACCTATACAGTCTTCCACGTTGCAAACAAGATTCATTGGTCGATTCAAAGCAACATTGGTATTGTTATATATCGTACCGTGGAAATTTTAAAATTGGCACACGAATCGAGTGCCATTTGTATGAAGCGCCTCGATGAACGAGGCTAAACATATCCCATGTAGGAGAATGCTACCGAGTATTCACTTCAGACACTTCGGGTAATTCGCCGAACATAACAGATTAGATATTACATTAAAAACATTCACATTAATTATTATATACGTTGCGATCCATTTGCGTCCCGTCGAAGTACCAATAGCGATTTAGCTCTTTTACGTTCACATATTTGCCACTGTAGAAAAACAGACCCAAACTGTAGGGGCGCGTATGTAATATAGTTTCGAAATTACAGTGCTTGTGGTACATTACAACATTCCTTCCAATTCCAGCGTGACAAAATACTGAACAAAATATAATCATGCTCTCTAAAAATTGTAGATGTATGTCTTATACAAATATAATCATGCTCTCTAAAAATTGTAGATGTATGTCTTATACACATGTGTATATTATAGTGAATCAGCTTGCCGACTGGAGTAAGCTAAACATTGGCAAATTCTGTTTATGAAACTCGTTGAAATCTAAATTACATCAATGAAATAAATGAATGCACGACGTTTTTGGTCATTTTAGCACCTGTTAATTTAACCAATATGGCTGAAATGTTCGTCGAAGTGATAACCATTAATAAATCTTTTTAAAACACGACAAAACGTAAATAATAATAATACAAATCACGATCTTGACATTTAGCATGGCTTTCTACAGCATCGACACAATATTTTAATTTTCGATTTTGTCAAAGGAGGACTCGCTGTCGAACCGTCGGACGTGGCCCGATGGGAAAAAGCATTGGCATATCTTTTATTTTTCCACATGAAAAGAAATCGTATTCGCATTCCCTGAAAAATATAATGGCCAACAGACAGGGGCTGGTGTTGGAGTGTCAACATTATCTTATATCTTCGCAAAGGATTACAATTAATACCCCAAACAAGTTCCGTATGCGGGATACCCCCACCCCCACCCACCTCTTCAAGAACATGGACCTGTTTAGGCTTACTGGAAAAATATAAATGATATGAAAAATATACACATAACTTAGGAATCTTAAAAAATATTTTTAATTTTGTTAAAGCGTAAATGATTTAATTTTGTTTGTGTTATGCGGGACACTGTAATTATATTGTAAACATGTGTATTTTCTTTACAATATCCTTTTCGCCTTTATGAAGAAATTGTTGTCACGTGTCTTTCCTTTGATCATGGTTGTGTCATGAGCGATGACAGTCGGCCATCAATCAAGCGGAATAACAGCGCCACAATGAGGTCAACAAACTTTGACCTAGATACATCTTGACATGAGACATGAGATCGAGGCTATGCTGCATGCGTAATCTGAGAGGTTAAACAAAATGGCTGCCGCGAAGACGGGAGTGAAAACCGTCTCGGGTGCTAGCGGCCCAGTAAGAGTTGGATATTATGAAATGGAGCGAACAATTGGAAAAGGGAATTTTGCCGTAGTCAAATTAGCCACACACATCGTTACAAAAACAAAGGTAAGCGTTTAAGCTAGTTTATCAGTGATTAAAGCGGGCACCTGCCAGTTACTACTTCATGCTTATATTCACTATTATATTGTTGTCTACTTTATACATTGTATACTATGTGTGTGGAAGATATACCGTTATATGTAACGGTAACGCTTCTTTTCAATAAAATCACTGTATTATCAAAATTCTATGAGTTGCTATCTATTTAACTTTTAATAAGAATGTCATGGAATGTCATTGGATACTTTTAGCGGAACTTTTCGACAGTAGGAAGCGAGAACAAGCTCGGAATTTCCGGTGTATAATACATACAATCTTAATCAAGAAGTGTGAGTGACTGCGGTTTTGAGTAATGATAAATAAACGATGTGTCCATGGTTTGTTTAGTAATAGTTACTTTGTATAAGTTCTACGGTATCATTTCACCATAAAGCCGTGCGACTCATTCTTCATCCGTGTATCTACAGTGTGTACCTATATTGTAGAGTTACAAAATGACCACTAGAAAAAACAAATGACCATGTCTTAAAGCTTACTTGTCATTAATACAAAAATGAACTAAAACTTAAACATTTGTGTCCCAATTTTAATTAACCTTTGGGGTAATAGTAAAAATGAATATAATTTAAATCATGAATTATGAATACAGAGTACCCCCCAAGATCTGTGCAATGGTTGCTCAAATACCATTATTAGTTTTGTTGAACTTATGTTTACTTTAATTCTTGTCATAATCCTTTAATATAACTCACAATTTGACGTACATTGTATAAACTTACATGTAATGTAAAACAACAAAACCATTGTGATTTAGATAAAAATAAACAATTGAATTAAGTTGTTCTCAGGTGTGTTATTTCGATTATGAATGAGACAAACTCTAAACGATTTAAAATATTTTAAAACTCTAAACGATTAAAATATTTAAAATATTTGTGTGGAAACGAATGTTAGTCTTATTATGAGCATACTGTGTTGACAGTGGTAAACAAAATCATTTATACAGTATCTTAACAAAGATAAATTGTTGTTCCACACAACATATCAACATGTAAAATCCAATGAAATTGCCAAATTTTATTTTTGACCCAAATCAAACTGTCATTCTAAAAAAAATGGTAGAAAAGTTGACAAGGGTGTGAACTACCTTTTACACATATTACAATGTTACTCAACAAGCTATTATGTTAGTGTATGGTCTATGCACTCTTCCATGTAAGATGTATGCAATAAATCATGATGTTTACATGATGTATCTAAAGTCACTATCAGTCAATTTGATTGAGTGGGGAGGATCAACAAAAGAACTGACAAGATTATCAAAATTGCTGGACCAAGCACCCTGACACACTAACCATTAGTGACAATATCTCTTAAAGGTCCAATAAGTTCAAAAGAACTTTTGATAATAAGTGTTAAAATAAGTGCTAAAACATAGAAAAGAAACATCATATAGGGTAGTGGCTCCAATTCGTTTCACGGCGTTCTGATGAAATCTGATCTTGTATATTAATGATGGGACTGGGCATTTCTAATTTCATTTTTGCCTTACACCAAATACATGTACCTCATAATTTGCTCCATCCTTGGAAGCAAAATTTGAAATGTGGATAGATAACCAATTCATAAAACTAATCAATATTTTATTGAATTTTCAGTTGTTTTTTTTTTTTTTAATCAAATCAAAGATACAGTGTACTGTACAGTATCTGATCATTTAAATGATTATTAAATAAGACACTGGGAGAAGGGAAGGGTGATAATGCACAAGTGCGATTTCGTCACTCAGATGTGATCAGTTATTTCAACAGGAAATACAAATATAATATATGTCATTACTTATTGTTAAATTGAGTTACTTACATGTATCTACTCTCGCATCAACCCTTGCCCCTAAGTATCATCTTGACTAGGGTTGCAAAATTCCCTGGAATTTTCAAACAGGGTAAATTTCTTGGGAATTTTCCGGGAATTTTCAATTTGGTGTCATAAAGTGAAACCTGTGTCGCTATTAATGAGTTGCAAGTGACAGTAATATTTTAATAACTAAAAGATACAAAACATACATGTATTATACACACTCTATAATTAATGCTCAAAGTTAGGTAACTCTGCCATTTCATCATTACCTTCAAAATCATTATCTACAATCATCGGTGGATAAAACAGAGATTTCAGGTTTAAATGAATCCTCATGAATATCTGAAATTTATGTGCTGAAAGAATCGTTGTCAGCATCGAAGAGTTTCAAATTAGATCTTATATTTTTTTGTATACCTTTGAGAGCAGAATTTACATAAATTTATCTCTTTAGTTTTACCATTTGGAACACAACTAACATTTTTAAATAAGTTTTAATAGTGTATATAGATGAAAGTAAAAGAGAAAAAGAAAATTCCAGTAAATAATTGTAATTTTAGTATTTTTCAGTTCTAAAAATAGATTTGAAAATTCCCAACACTGAAAATTCCCGAAAAGTTTCCCACCCGTTGCAACTTGCAATCCTAGTCTTTATGGTCGGATACGCAGTATGTTTGAAATTTTTAAAAAACAGACCGTTGGCGGCATTAAAGGCTCATATCTCATACTGCGCCACCTCATCCCTGTTTGGTAGGATTGGTTTTACATTTCTATACGTCCACATTGGAAATATGGTCGTATATTGTCATCTGTACACTGTTAAAATTATGTGAAGTAAACACAGTAAGGGGTGTGAATCTTTACACCTTGTTTGGGTTAAAATCATGGTTACAACACAATAAGTGTAACATTCCTTAAGATGGTTACACGCACGGTGTTGTTGCACCAAAATAAGTGTTAGGTTGACTGTTTTGGGGTGTGTGGTGTTAGATACTCTCTTTTAGCGCATGCTATTTCGTTACACTAAATTTGGTGCGACTGTTTTTACTGAACCCCGAGTATTTTGACACATAATAAAGTGTAAGGATAGTCCTGTGTGTGCTTTTAGTTTCTTTACACTGTCCTTTGTGCGAGATCAATTTTCCACTGAAACATCCTACAGTGATTTTTGAGTGGAAGAAATGCCCACAAGGACTAATTTCATACTAATCCTGTAAATTAGGATTTCCAACCTAAACTATTTTTGTTCTCCTTTCTCGCGAGAATATATGGAGCCGGGTGCGCCCCCTCTGGATCCGCGCCTGCCTATAGGGTTAAATAGGACCTATTGCCCCTTTACATCAGCTTGGTGTAGCTTAAAAGTAGGACACAAAGCGGGTCACTTCGGGACTAACATATGGCCAATTTTATTTTTACAATTCGCTAAAAGCTTGGGGAATTTTTCAAAATGGCATAGCCTATCCCAGGTCAAAAGTCGAACATGCTAAGCCCATCTGCACCTAGGGCCTACTTTTTTTGTCATGCTTTAGATCGTAGATGGTTCCAGCGGTAGGCCTATTGATCGTTATCAATCAACTCCATATCAACTAGGCTACTTCAAGTGTAAAGTGATTCTCCATTTGGTGTTGGTCCAGTGGGTAGGCGTAGGCCTTGAGCCACACTATCTCAGTCTGTGGTTAGTCTACAGATCGAGAATAGGAAAACCAAAAATGTTTCATAATTAAATCACTATACATCTACCGCATAGCCTATAAAAGCGTGTGTTTTATAAGTTATAATAATAATCATAAAACTAATATAATACGCTACGGTACCCAACATGCATCGCGCATTCCCGCCACTGAAGATCAGCGTGGAAATTAATGAAGTCTGCAGTGATGTTCAAGATGAAGTCATGACCGAGTTGCAGAACAGTGATGATATCTCCAAGAGTAGGCCTAATAGGCCTAAAGGTAGGTTGCTAATAAACTGGGGTCTGTGAATTCGCTGATGATATTTAATTTATTGTCAAAAAGAACATTAGAAAGTAGTTTATTATGTTTGATAGGCTAATCCATTGCAAATTTTAAGTTAAACACCAAAGTTAGTGTAACTTGTATTTTGACAGTATCCCATAGCAACGGCTGCCTTAAGAGTTATATCCCTTTCCAAGATGGTTTCGCACATTTCGCATGGTTGTTTGTTTTGATAAAATATATGTCTTTAGAAAATGTTTGCCATTGCCCAATCTATGGTACATTTTAATCACCAGGGTGATTGGACGTCAAAAGTCAGTTTAGTTGATTGCATGTAGTTTGAAGATGAAATGAACCGAAATGATGTATAAGATAAGATCTACTCCGACTTGGTGATGAGGGAAATTTGGCTCAGGCAACAGCACTACGAACTACTGTTATACTAATTTCAACTGCCAAAGGATCTTTTAAATGCACCCCAATGTGTGCACAGGACCTCTGTTTTAGTAGAAAGAAATTATGTTATCCCTTGCTAGGCCCTCTGTCCTGCACCACTGACAAGGTGGGAACCCCTCTGGAAAATCCTGCGGAACTTTCTCGACCAATGCAGGGATCGAACACCCTAGCTACCTCCATGTTCGCGAGCCAGCATAGTACCTGCTGATCCGCCGTGGCTCACTGCATGTAATTTGAAGTGACCGTTACACATTTAATTAGCTACAAAAACTATTTGTTGTACATTTGAGATCTTAAAAGTCCTTTAATTGGTCTATTTTTGCATGTTTTATTTTTCAGAATACAGCATCCACAGCTGATATAATTGAAGGTTTACCCAATCCGCATATAGCTAGTGTGGGTACCATACAGGAATCCAGTTAAAAATTGTGTCAACTTTTAAGTGAGACCTTTCTTAAAGAAAAAATGTGTCAATATGTGTGATCAAAAATGGTGATATTAGGCCTATTGTTGGCGATATTATTAGAATTATTTTTTTAAATATTTGAAATTTACCCCATCGATTTTTGATTAAAACAACGTATCATTTGAAAGTGTGCAAGAAGCCTACAGAGACCAACTTCTTTTAATAGGAGATAATACTAGTTTCTTAAATCCTTCTGAGCTACACTTTTGTGGGTAAATATATTGGTGAGATTTGTAAAGCATTCCATCCGTCTGATTATCTTAGTAAACTAATATGGTGTATCATAAGGTGCATTTCTAAAGTAAAAGTAGGGGTCATTTTCTTTTGGTTTTAATACCCGGTAGTATTTACAGTTTTTCAAATGCAAGTTATTGTAGTTTTTGAATGGGTCTTTGTTTTTGCTCCAAATAGTATAAGGGGTGTTTGGTGACATGTACATGTTGTAAAAGTGGTTTCAAGTACCGGTAATACTTAAGTTCCTGTACTTGTTATTTTTAAGTTACTGCATTCGTTAAGTTAATACTTAAATTCCTGTACTTGTTATTATTTAAATTACTGTATGCATTATGGAAGAGCAAAATCTGCCTATTGTAGGTCTTTCTTTAATGTTATAAAAACTATTAATTAGATATTAAAGGTACATAATGTAAGATTTAGATAAAGAGCTAGGCATTCTTGCTATAATAGCTCAAAAATAGATAATGTAAAATGAATACATGTAATTTGAAAATTTCATTCAAATTACTCAATTGCAAGCCAAGATATTAGCCTTTGAAGATTAGGCAAGACGTGTGCAACAATTTCAACCACGGTACTGGTTGTTCGAAGCGAGGTCTCGCCCTTCCATTTTTAGCTTAAATCAAAGTACGGCTGAACTGTTCCAATCTATTTAGTATCGGAGAAATCCGATGCCATCGAGAGTTGTTTAAACTATGATGAAGAAATGTTTTGCATATAATTGATTTATATATGAGAATATTTTAAGAAATTTTGATGTCATAATTGTTACATTCATAATTCGTTATATTTTTAATACATTCTTATACTGCTGCTAGACTTGTTACTTTAACTAAAAAATGTGACCACATAACTCCTGTTTTATACTATTTACACTGGTTACCTGTTAAATATCGAATTGATTTTTAGATTTTGTTACTTACTTTTAAATGCTTAAATAATCTAGCTCCTGTTTACCTCTCACATCTTTTTTAACTTTATACACCCGGCCCAACATTACGTACATCAGATAAACTACTTTTAAAGCCCAAAACTATTCAACTAGTCTCTTATGGTCATCGCTCTTTTAGTTATCAAGCACCAGTTTTATGGAATAATCTACCATTTAGTTTAAGATGTTGTACATCTCTATATTCGTTTAAAAAAAACTTAAAACACATTTATTTAATCAGGCTTTTAACTGACTCTGCATGGAATCGTTAACATCTTGTTGTTTATTTATGATTACATTGTCACTTTGTAAAGTGCCTCTGAACATGTTATATGAAAGGGTGCATTATAAATATGCTTTAATAGTAATTCTTACATTTTATCAGGTATTGGTATTTTGAATTGAAGTAATGCAACAAAGGTGGATTTGTAAAAAATGGTTTAATATTTTTTGTACGCCCATATTTATGTGTGGGTGTATCATGTTGTCCCCCATGTCCGTAGGTGAACAATTGACCCCTTGACACAATTCAGGCTACAGTTACAACAGATTTTTTTCAAATTTATGTGAAGCTTTTGGGTAATCAGAGGATGAACCATATCAATTTTCAGAGTTCTGCAACTTGTCATTCATAAGTTAACATTCCTTTCTCAAAACATTATTTACGGCTGCAAATTTGTATGTTTATGTATTATGTTGTCACCCCACTGTCGGTATGTCCATTCACATGGGTCCCAATTTTTATCCAATTTTGAAAAATAGCTATACATGTATGTCCAAAAGATCTTGGATCCTTTCAATATTGGCACATATTGAACCATAACTTCATTCCGGTCTTGACAGATTTGGTGTATGTGAATAATTAGGACTGTTTGAAGATTAACCCCCTTATTTTTCAAATTTGGCGTGAAGCAATCTGTGACTTTGTGCTCCAGAGATATATTATCTGTCTGGATAGAGATCAGATTTTTTGGAAGATCCATCATCTAAGTGTCCCTATAAAATAGACTGCTGTTGAGATATATAGCGGCTTTATGGTCGTATTTCTGTAAGCAGGAAAGGTTCTATTTCTTTGAGTCTTCATTGATGTCAAAATGTTTTACCTGTATACTTTAGATAATATATAGACATGTAGAAATCATTTGCTTATACATTGATTTATAATCTTTATAATAATATTTTGTAGTCTCTTGCAGAATTTATGCCATAATTATTCACTTTTACTATGTTTTCAACCTTTTTATTATTCTGTAGATCTTCTCATTTACTATGACTCCTGGGCTTTTTCAACCAAACTTAAAGTATTGTTTCAAAATGTTCATTAAATTGATATCAGTAGGTATGTCAGTATTATTTCTAATTATGTGTATTATTAAAAGCAAATTTATAATAAACTATTTTCCGTATCTTATAATCCTTTTTGTTTCCTTAAAAGGTAAAATCTATTATATACCATATATACATACTCTAATCAGGTCTTCTATATGATTTTATCTGTGTGGATATTATAAGTTTTCATAGATCTGATAATTTGATTTTGTTAAACCTGTTTTAGGTGTTACTTTACAACAAAATTATTTGGTGTAAAGTGCATATTAAACCTTTTTGGGTGGCAGCAAAAGTTGCCACCAAGAAGGGTGTAAGCATAACACCATATACAGGGTTTGTGAGTTTAAAATGCACCTTCTGAAGTGAAGTGAGAGTATACACCTACCAAGTGTGTCTTCTTTATTACCCCATTATAGGTGTAATGTTCTACTCCCTGTTGTGTGTTATTTTAACATATAAAAAGTGTAAACCTACACTTCTTCCAGTGCAAATTAAGAGGAGTTGAGATAAGTGTAATGGGCTGTTTAACCCCAAAGTAGTGTAATGTTACATCATTTGAAGGATATGCTTTCTCTAGTTACAGTGTAAACCTAGCAGGGCTGGGGTGTATTTTGATGGACAAAACACCATATAAGGAATACGGTATGAAAGACACTGTGAGTGTGTATACTCACACAACACCAACTCAAGTGTCTAGATTGCATTATATATGGTGTTATTAATACTCCATTTTGGGTATAACTTTATACAAGTAAAGTGTTAATTATTTTACACTAAAAATGGTGGCAGCAAAGTTGCCACCCAAAAAGGTGTAAAGTGACTTAAAATTTTTAACAGTGTATAGGTCCGTCCAACGTCCACAATTTCTTGTGAACACTTTAGAGGCTAAAGTTAATATCTGTTTGACTTTGAATTTATTTATTCACAGTGTTTAAGTGTTTAAGGGTATGAGACGAAGAAGCCTATTGATTTTTAGCGATATCTGATAATTCCTGTCAGAGTTATGACCCTTGATCACTTTGAAAAATCTTGTGAACGCTCCAGAGGCTTAAGTTAATATCTGATTGACTTTAAATTTATACACAGTGTTTAAGGTCATAAGATGAAGAATCCTATTGATTTTCAGTGATATCCGATGATTACTACCAGAGTTATAAACCTTGATCACTTTGAAAAATCATGCGAATGCTCTAGGGATTTCCAATAATTACTGAGAGAGTTATTTCCTTTGATCACTTTGAAATATCTCGTGGACAAAGACCATGAGGCAAACAATCAAAAAAATTCTAACCATTTCTGATAAGTCCCCCACCCCCCCTGCACTTACTATTAAAGCAGTAATTTGAGATTTTTAAGTAATATTTTTAAAATGTATTAAAATATAGCCTTAAGAATTGATGATATCTATATACAGTCCTATCTTGTTAAAGAATAATCCTATTAATACTATAATTCACTATTGACAAAAATGTCATTTTCAACTTCAAATTCAAATGTTTGAAGATACATGTAGCTATTCCATGGCCTTAAAATAGATGATATTTATATACAGTCCTATCTTGTTAAAGAATAATCCTATTAATACTATAATTCACTATTGACAAAAATGTCATCTTCAACTTCAAATTCAAACGTTTGAAGATAGCTATTCCATGGGGGGGGGGTAATAAAAAAAAAGATTGTGTTGTTATTTAGTGAGTTGACAAGCTATTGAGTGAGCAAAAGGCAAAGAAATAATTATGTTTTGACTTTCTTAGAAAATATGAAATTATTGCTTTAATGGGCTATTGCTTGTAATAAGATATTTTTATGCTGTAAACGTTCTCCTTACTGACAAAAGAAAAAAATATGCGACAACTAAGTAGTTGTGGGTGCATGTTTTGTTGCCTGGCAGCCTGTCTTTGTTAGGTGAAGAAAAAAACCCGAAGTTGCAATAAATTTGATCACAACGTTTTCTTCTGAAAGATGGAAATAAAGTACATATTCACTGTTCATGTATGTACAGTATGGGTATTGCATCAGATTCTGATGATCAGAAAATTACTGAAATTTAAAAAAAAAAAACATACATGTACATGTAGTAGACAGAAGTGACAGCGAAATATACATATATACATGTACATGTCGCTGAGATATAGCAGGAACATGATAAAAGATAGTGACAGTGTTTCCTGTTCCACTGACATTTTACAAGTGGATTATGTACAATGTAATTAATAAGAAGTCATAGTAGTGGCCTCAAAACTTCTTTCATGTTCAGTATTTTCATCAAAGAGGGAAGGAAGCTAGAGGGGTTTGAGCATTCCTGTCTAAACCAAAATACATTTAGATGAGCCCCCCACCCCCTCAAAATCACAATAGAAATTTAAGTGCTTGGGATCTTACATACATGTATACATGTACATGTACCTGTATCAGGAATTTGAAGTTTCATGGTTTTAAAGTTGCTGATATGTACATGTACATGTAAACATGTGTGTAGATTTTTATAGCTTAATTCACATGAAAATGTGCTGAAATTGATCACTGAACATTTACATTTAAGTATTAAAATCCAAATATTAACTGGTACAGGTACTCGCCCAATTCTTTATTCGTGTAGTATCGAATCTTGTCAGGGATGTATATAATTCCATAATGTATCTTTTTTTAACCTCAATAAGCCTTCCTCACATCCCTGCCCCTTTGTCCCACACTTCCTTACTCCACCCCATAAAATATGCTTCCTCACATCGAAGTTAAAAAATATCCTTCCTCATACATGAGTTGAAATATTTGTTTTAAAGTGATGACAATATCCTTCTTCATACTGATTCATAGTCGACACTCCCCACCCCCACAATCCAAGTGAGGAAAATGATATCTGTTGTCAATCTCTATACATGTAGGTGCAAATGGAATAATATACATGTATACCCATCCGTGTGCGGGGGAAACATCTTATAAAAATAGAATCCAAGTCAGGTACATTTACATGTACATGAAAATTAGGCCTACATGTTCATACTGCTTTTGATAAAAACTCTTGTAACTACACAATATAGGCAAGGAGAGAAAAAATGGTATTGTCTTGACTCATTGGCACAAGTTTTATTTATGACATCACATCACAAAATACAGAGCCACCTATTCATGTTTTAGGAATTAATGTACATGTAGGTTTGCGTTCGGTATAATGGGACAGGAATTTAATGGACATAAAATTTGTTATCTAATTTATAGAAAGTTTTTAAGTATGTGATCTGATAATGAGTACCAGTACTCGATGTAATTAAGGTATATCCTAATTTCATTAACAATTATTACATGTTGTGAGGTAAAATAGATCCAACTCTTAGTGATATTAAACAGTAATTGTACCAGAAAGTTTTCTTCACCTTTAAGACAAAATTCATTTCATGAAGCCACGTTTGAAGTTGAAGCTGGTCAAGATCATCTCACTGTACACATGTACTCTATATTTGAAAGTGATGTTATATACATGTACATGTTCATGTATGTACCGTAATAATGCTATAATCTAGTTTATCCCAGATAAAAGAGAATTCACAATAAATTCTGTATGTTTTTTAATTTCTTAATTTTAGATCATTTCTAAGAGACATGTACCCAAGCTTGGAAATAAGGCGTCTGTCACTGACAATGTCAGTAACAGATTCAGGCTTTGTCAGGTGCAAAACCGCTGGTGCCTGTCATTTTGTCAAGCACTGATTTGTCTTTTTTGTTGATTGTATTAATACATGTCCGACACTAAGTGGAAAATGTCTGATACTACATGTATTTCTTTAGTGCCTGACATTTTCTCAGGTACATCTAAAACCAAAATTTACAGGCCTGCAATGTACCAGTACATGAACATCAACTGTATCAATATAATCAAAAGTAAAAAGACCATTGCATACATGTACATGTAGCTAGACAAGAACAAACATAACGCTAACGCTACAATATACGTCCACATTCCTGCTTTGATTGATATGGTACTTTGTCAAGAAGGCTAGGCGTTTGGTTTGTTTAGCGTTGAGGGTCGTGCACCAACATTAATAGTTGCCGTCCTTAGAGTATAAGGAATAACTATACCAAGATAATCCATTCAGAATTGTGCCTTCCTAACACTACAGACAAAAAGTGGGCGTGGCTCTGCCCCTGGGGGTCGGGACATTCATCAAAATCAATAGTGGACACCCTCAGGCTATAAGGAATACATAAACCAAGTACCAAGCTGATTCATTCAGAATTGCGGCCTGTAAACGTCAAACACAAAAATTGGTCGTGTCTTGCCTGTGTGAGTCGGGACATGCAGTTGACGTCCTTAGGCTATATGGAATACATATCCCAAGTTTAAAGACGATCCATTAAGAATCGTGGCCTGTAGACAACACACATAGGCTCTGCCCCTGGGGGTTAGGAAATCACCAAAAACAATAGGGGTCATCTTTAGGGTATAAGGAATAGGTTTGCAAAGTTTTAAAAGGATCTGTTAAGAATTGCATCCTGTAGGCGAACACAAGACACAAAAGCATTGGGCGTGGCTCTGTCCCAGGGGGTCCGTCATGCACCAAAAATAATAGTGGTCAGCCTTAGGGTATAAGGAATAAGTATAAAACAAGTTTTCAAGACGATCGATTAAGAATTGTGGGCTGTAGGTGACACACAGACAGACAAAACAAAATGGCCGTGGCACAGTCCCTTGGGGTTGGACATGCACCAAAAACAATAGGGATCTTCCTTAAGGTACCAAGAATAAGTATTCAAAGTTTCAAGATGATACATTAAGAAATGCAGCCTGTAGACGACAGACAAACAAATACAAGAAATGGGTGTTGCTGTCCCACGGGGGTCGGGCATGCACCCAAAACAAAAGGGGTCATCCTTAGGGTATAAGGAATAAGTATTTTAAGTTTCAAGATGACCGATTAAGAATTGTGGCCTGTAGGCGACACACAAAAAGAAAATGGGCGTGACTCTGCCCCTGGGGGTTGGGCATGCACCCCAAATGATAGAAATGTTCCTTAGGGTACAAAGAATAATCATTCAAAGTTTCAAAATGATACGTTAAGAAATGTGGCTTGTAGACGACAAACAAATAAATACAAGGAATGGGCGTGGCTTTGCCATTGGGGGTCGGGCATGCACCAAAAAACAATACGGATCATCCTTAGGGTAAGTATACAAAGTTTTAAGAAAATCCAGTTAGAATTGCGGCTTCTAGGCGACACAGAGACACACAAAAAGAAAATGGGCGTGGCTCTGCCCCTGGGGGTTGGGCATGCACTCCAAACGATAGGGATCATCCTTAGAGTATAAAGAGTAAGTATACAAAGTTTTAAAGAAAATCCAATAAGAATTGCGGCCTGTAGGCGACACAAAGACACACGATAAGAAAATGGGTGTGGCTCTGCCCCAGGGGGTTGAGCATGTACCCCAAATGATAGGGATGTTCCTTAGGGTACAAAGAATGTGTATGCTAAGTTTCAAAATTATAAGTTAAGAAATGTGGCCTGTAGACGACAAACAAATACATACTAGAAATGGGCGTGGCTCTGTCCCTGGGGGTCGGGCATGCACCAAAAACAATAGAGATCTTCCTTAGGGTATAAGGAATACGTATACCAAGTTTGAAGAAAATCCAGTAAGAATTGCGCCCTGTAGGTGACACAAAGACACACGAAAAGAAAATGGGCGTGGCTCTGCCCCTGGGGTGGGGCATACACCCCAAAAGATAGGGATGTTCCTTAGGGTACAAAGAATGTGTATGCAAAGTTTCAAGATTATAAGTTAAGAAATGTGGCCTGTAGACGACAAACAAACACATACTAGAAATGGGCGTGGCTCGGCCCCTGGGGGTCGGGCATGCCCCCAAAACAATAGGGATCTTCCTTGGGGTATAAGGAATAAGTATACCAAGTTTGAAGAAAATCCATGAAGAATTGCACCCTGTAGGCGAACCACAGACACACACACACACACACACACACACATACATACATACATACATACATACATACATACATACATACATACATACATACATACATACATACATACACACATACATACACACACACACACACACAGACAGGGGTGACGGCATAATACGTTCACATTATGAATGTGGACGTATAAAAATACAATAAATGCCAAAATTTACCAATCTTTACTTCAGCAGAACAAGAACCTGAAATACAAAATTTTTTACCAAACTTTACTACAGTTGAAAATAAAAAGCCCCAAATTTTATATGTTTCGAACTTCATTCTCGATGGAAAGCTACAGTATGTGCTAGTTAGAGCTAGATATTATGAGTAAATGTAGCTCAAATGCTTTAATTCCAATTTTTTTTCCATTCTGGATTTTGAACTGCACAAAAGCTTCGTACAGAGCTGAACATAACCGAGCCTTAAAACTGGTTGGCAGAAAGTCTGAAATTGACTAATAACGAGGTCAATAGTAAACTCTATAATATGATCAAATTTGGGTGCAGATGATGGATTCTTTTAAATAAGAAAGTTACAGTTTACAATGTATCTGTTTGATAATTTTAATTATCATCAGACAAGTACATTGTAGCATTAAATGCTTTATTAATACATGTATGAACATGCTAATTAATAGCCCATATTTTATTACTTATTTGATATTATCTGGAGTTAATTTAAAGAAATACAGGTTAGTGAGTTTAACTATTGTTGTTGATAAACTCACTTGTAATGAATTAGATACAATAGTAATTTGATTCCATGATAATTTGCTTCTGTACATTAGGTTTACTAATTACTTTCATGTAGAACATATGCATTAACATGTAAATTTTCAAATAAGGTACTTGATTACATGTACCTCAACTTAAAGTGCACTGTTAACCTAATGTGGTGATCTGATTTATAGCCCGATCCGCGTCCTCAGTTTAGACGAACTCATCGCGCAGGTTTCAGTCTTTGTCTATTGGTAACTGGGCGAGGAAGGCCGTTTCCCTCTCACAGTTAGTATTTAGTAATTAATAATTATCTAATTTAATTGTACATTTTATTTTTAAGAACTTTAGCTATGTTATTATGTCACCTATATTTTAATTTTCATGTATACTATTAATTTATTTTCGTAGCTCAGTCCGTACACGCGCTGTCGTTGGCCCGCTGTCTATTGGCTGCACGTGGTTGTGATTGATAGGTGTTTCTTGTATCACGTGGTTACGTCACGTGATTTTAGGGTATATTATACCTCGTCTTGCCCCATAGCACAGTAGTCTGAATCGGAGTCGAGTCGTAGGTAAGAGTAGGATAGATAAGACAGAGACCAGTTCTCCAGTCGTTAGAGTCTGACCCCGACGTATAGGGAGCGATAGAGAGAGCCCGTCAAGGAGCGTTATAGTCTGACCCCGACTTATAGGGAGCGATACAGAGAGCCCTTCTAGGAGCGTTTAGAGAGCCCGATAAGGAGCGTTTAGAGAGCCCATCAAGGAGCGTTTAGAGAGCCCGACTAGGAGAAGTATAGTGCTGACGAGTGTTGGTCGGAAATGAGCTATTTTTGTATTTAGGAGAATAATAAAGAGAGTTGCTGATTAATCTGGTGTTAGTCTTTCTGAGCCAGCTGCTTGGTTGGCTACGCCCACACCTCTACAGTAGTGAACCCTCAACGGAACCAACGGATAGAGCCAGGCCCACTCTACCACAGTAATCTGCTCTATCCGGAGATCCAGTTCACTACAGAAGTTTTCTGGTGGCAGAGGTGGGATACAGATTGACAAACATCCGAGACGGAACCAGACCCCCAGGATACAGATTGACGACCCCCAGGTGGGATACAGATAGACCACCCCCAGGATCCAGACAGACAGATCGGATGGAGCCAGATAGCCAGACTTCTCCGAGTTATTTCAGAGCCGAGAGAGGAGCTGCCCAGTTTGATGTTAGCTCAACTATAGAATCAACAGAAGAGCCAAGGAGGAAGAATGCATTAGAAAGGCTTCGCGATACGATCTCAAGACAAAGAGCGAAACCGGTTTGTCCTAATGCACAGAGCCTGATGATGAATACGTCGGGAGCCAGAGCCAATGCTGAAGAATCATTTGATGCTGGTTTTACAGAACAGAAGAAAGAACTAAATTATCAACAGTCGGATATGTTGACTCCAAGGAACAGCTCTGAAGCTTCAGTATGTGATAACTGGCGGTCAGCAAGTAATTGTAGACCCCCCGCCAGAGCTGCGACTCCTGATGTCATGGGAAGTCCGGATTTAATTAGAAATGAGAAACTTTATCATAAGGAAATGCCGAAGCTCAGTGAAAATGAGCAAGATTTTATTTCTGGACCGAGCCGCGGTATAACAGAATTGAATAACACCAAATGGAAAGAGCATGATCAGAGGAAGTCTAGTATGCCCAGAAGGAACATGATTACTCCTCAGCCATTTGATGGAACGAGCTCAATTATGGATTATCAGATTCATTTCGAGACCTGTGCTGAATTGAATAGATGGGATGAAACAGAGAAGGCTTTATACTTGGCCGGAGTCTTAAAGGGCAGTGCACAATCTGTGTTGCCATCGATGCCGACGGAAGAGCGAAGAAATTATAAAAGACTAATGGAAGCTCTCAGAAATAGATTTCTACCTCCAAACCAAACCCAGATGTACAGAGCAGAGCTTAGAGCCATGCGCAGAAAAGTTGGAGAGACCCTGCCAGAACTGGGACAGGCGGTTAGAAGAAAAGTGAGTCTAGCGTACCCTACTGCTACTTTAGAGCTACAAGATGTCCTTGCACGAGATGCATTCTTTGATGCGCTACAAGAGAACAGAGAATTGGTCTGGAGAATTCAGCAATCAAGACCATCGAACTTAGAGCAAGCAATACAGGTTGCAGTTGAATTTGAAGCTTTTATGTATGCAAGTAATCGAGGTCAACAACCAAGTCGTGCAAGAGCTGTTGAGACTGGATCAGAAACCGAGAGACTTCGAAAGGAGATTTGCGAGCTGAAAAGTACTATAGAGCAAATGAAGACCTTGAATGTTAAACCAGAACCGAAAGAACGTCACGCAGAAGCCAGCAGACACCAATTTAACGCAACAGGGAGAGACGGAGCCAGTTTTGGTGATCAACGAACATGCTTTCGATGTGGAGGAAAAGGACACATTGCTCGTCAGTGCGGTACCCGGAGAGCTGAACTTAGAGGAATTTCAAGGAGGCGTAGGATAAAGAGCCGAATTTCTTCAGCTGTGTTCCGTGAACCAAGCGAGTCTGGTCTACATATAGCTGCCACGGTTTGTGGTAATCTCGCTTATTGTCTCTTGGATACCGGTGCAACGTTGACAATCGTTTCATTGAGATTGTATGAGAGCATCTCGAATCGACCAGAGTTATCACCAATTGGACAAGTCCTAAAAGCTGCCAATGGTGAATCATTAAAATCATATGGGAAGTCCATTTTCACTTTTAATCTGAATGGAGCTGAATACAGACAGGAAGCGGTAGTTGCCGAGATTGGATCCCAATGTATCATTGGACTTGATTTCATGCAAGCTCACAGATGTACTTTGGATATCACTGGGAAATCATTGACAGTCGAAGATGTAGAGCATCCCGCTCAGATGCAAGGCTCTATTGGTATTTGCAGAATACAATTAGCTGAAACAGTTACAGTACCCCCGAAACATGAACAATTGGTCAAAGCTTATTTGAAGGGAAACCAGTCGAAGCTCTTCATGTCTACCCCTGGAATAATTGAGCCCGTTGAAGATTTTGTAAATAGAAATAATGTAATACCTGCCCGTACTTTAGTTGAGGCGAAAGAAGACAAACATGAATTTACTATCAGAGTCATGAATCCTTCGGATAGTGCAAAGACGTTGCACAAAGATGTGACCGTTGGAAGTTTTGCCCCCGTTGATATTGTGGAGAAACCTGCAGAAGTCATTAATGGTGGAGCCGAGCAGAAACGTAATGACCTCCCAAGGCATCTACTAGACTTATATAGCCGTTCAGTGGAAGGATTAACGACGGAGCAAGCACATGATATTGGAAAACTTTTGGCGCGCCATCAGACTTTATTCGCTGCTTCATCTGATGACTTGGGACGAGCCAATAAAGTGAAACATGAGATAAAGACAGGCTCCGCGAAACCAATTAAACAAAAGATACGACGAGTCCCTATCCATCAACGAAAGGATATTGAAACTCTATTGCAAGACATGCTCAAGAGAGATGTGATAGAGCCTTCAGTGAGTCCTTGGGCGAGCCCAATTGTATTGGTGAGGAAGAAGGATGGATCCCTTAGGTTCTGTGTGGATTATAGAGAACTAAATATGGTTACCGAGAAAGATGCGTACCCCTTGCCACGGATTGATCAAACATTAGACTGCCTTGGAGGTGTCAAATGGTTTTCAACTGTAGATCTATTGTCAGGATACTGGCAGGTGGAGCTGAAGCCAGAGGATAAGCCTAAGACAGCGTTTACCACTATGCACGGTCTGTTTCAGTTCAGAGTCATGCCATTCGGTTTGTGCAACGACCCAAGTACTTTTGAGAGGCTTATGGAGTCAGTGCTTGCTGGACTACAGTGGGACATCTGCTTAGTGTATTTAGACGATGTGATTATTTTCTCAAAGACGTTTGCTGAGCATGTAGAGCACCTAGATCTAGTCTTTAGTAAGATTGAAGCCGCTGGTTTGAAGCTGAAACCCTCGAAGTGTTTCCTGTTGAAGCATAAGGTAGAATTCCTGGGGCATATTGTGTCGCCAGAGGGAGTATCAACAGATCCAGATAAAGTGAAATCAATTAGAGAATGCCCAGTTCCCGCCGATGTGACACAGCTTAGGAGTTTCTTGGGAATTTGCAGCTACTATAGGCGTTTTATTGAAGGTTATGCCAAAATAGCAGCGCCTCTTCATAAAATGACCGAGAAAGGAAGAGCCTATTTGTGGACTTCGGAGTGTCAAGAAGCGTTTGAAATGCTAAAGGATCGACTTACGAGCGCTCCTGTGTTAATTTATCCAGATCATACCATTCCATTCGTACTAGATACTGATGCTAGTGGGTGTGGCATTGGAGCCGTACTATCCCAGATTATCGACGGAAAAGAAAGAGTCGTGGCTTACGCGAGCCGGAGCTTAAGTAAGGCAGAGCGTAACTACTGTGAAACAAGAAGGGAACTCTTGGCTGTAGTACATTTCGTAAAGTACTTTAAGCCATATTTGTATGGAAGAAAATTTGAGATAAGAACTGATCACGGAGCACTACGGTGGCTGCTGCACTTTAAGAACCCCGAAGGACAACTCGCCAGATGGCTCGAGGTGTTGGCTGCTTATAATTTCAATATTGTTCACCGAGCCGGAAGAGTCCATGGAAACGCTGACACACTATCCAGGAAACCTTGTGTTCAGTGTGGACAAACACACGGATCAGCGAGAATACCAGGAGCAGTGAACGTTATAGAAGTTGAAAATACAAGGATGAAAGATCAACAAAGAGCTGATCCAGATATTTCAATGGTGATTGATTGGAAGGAAAGAGGTCTTAAACCAGAATGGAAAACCATATCTCCAGAGAGCATACTGGTGAAGAAACTTTGGTCCAAATGGAATCAACTTCATGTTCGAGACGGTGTCCTGTGTCTAGAAGAGAGAAAAGAATTACGTCCCCTACGAAAACGAGTAGTTGTACCCTTAGCTGCTAGAAGTGAAATTATTGCTCTTTCACATGATCCTCCAACGAGCGCTCACTTGGGTATAACGAAGACGATAGACCGAATAAAACTGAAATACTTTTGGCCAGGAATGAAAGCCGATGTAGAAGACTATGTGAAAACGTGTAATATTTGCTCTCCAATTAAACTTAGGAAGCGAAAAGCTGCTTTGGAAGCATACACTGCCGGAGCACCAATGGAGAGAGTAGCAGTCGACATCGTTGGAAGAATTGAGCCTGCTACCACTCAAGGAAATAGTTATATTTTGGTCGTGACCGATTACTTTACTAAGTATGCTGAGGCCTACCCGATGCCGAATATGGAAGCAATAACGGTTGCCAAGGTTTTGGTGGAGAACTTTTTCCTGAGGTTTGGACTCCCCCGCCAACTTCATTCGGATCAAGGGAGACAGTTCGAGAGTGAACTTTTTCAGGAGATGTGCAGACTTTTAGGTATCAACAAAACCAGAACGACGCCATACCGCCCGCAATCAAATGGTCAAGTCGAACGAATGAACAGAACTCTGAAGTCGATGCTGTCATCTTATGTACAAGAAAAAGGAGATGACTGGGATGACGTGTTGCCCTATGTCATGTTTGCCTATCGTTCCACGGTACATCAATCTACCAACAGTACTCCGAATTGCTTGATGCTTGGGCGAGAGGTAAATACACCTGTCGACCTCCAGTTTGGTTTGCCACCTGATGAAGTCTACAAAGAGACCCATTATTGGAGTCGAGCTCTTCGACAGACGATGGAAGAGGCACATTCGTTTACGAGACGTTACCTTAGCGGACAATTAAGAAGACAGAAGAATTATTACGATCCAAAGCAGGGACGAGAGCCGTTATATGAAGATTCACTTGTATGGTTGTATTCCCCTGTGAAGAAGAAAGGGATTCCGAAAAAATTACAGAAACACTGGAGTGGTCCGTACCGTGTCACGAAGAAGATATCGGACATAACATATGAGATTTGGGACGAAGAATCCGACCGACGACAAGTGGTCCACATAGACCGTCTTAGAGAGTATCGGAGGAGAATTATTATTGATCCGGAAGAAGATTATCACAGTGTCGTATCGGAGCAGGAGTCTGACCAGGAACTCTCTGATGGCTGTATTGGCGATAATGACGAAGACACTGACGGCGACTATCCTTTAAGGCTAGGTTTCCGTTCCCGTACAGGTCGACTATCACGACGTCCTCATTACTTGGAGAATTATGTGTGTTAATAGAATAATGGTGCTCTTTAATTAGATGTTCGGAAATCTAGAGTTTATCCTGTTATTATTAGAGACTTTGTGGTTATGATGTGATTTGTGTTACTCATGAACGTTACTGATGGAACCCTAATGGTGGATGAACGTTTGTGATATCTGTGAAACTTCATGAACTTTTAATTATTTTGAGAAACTTTAATTTTAGGAAGTGACAGTACAGTTGCTTCATAGTTTTATATATAGATGTGTTTGATACTTTATGTGTTTTATTTCATAACTATTTTGTAACTTTGTTCATTTTGTTCATTTTGTATAATGCGGGACGCATTAGGCGGAGGCGTGGGTTATGTGGTGATCTGATTTATAGCCCGATCCGCGTCCTCAGTTTAGACGAACTCATCGCGCAGGTTTCAGTCTTTGTCTATTGGTAACTGGGCGAGGAAGGCCGTTTCCCTCTCACAGTTAGTATTTAGTAATTAATAATTATCTAATTTAATTGTACATTTTATTTTTAAGAACTTTAGCTATGTTATTATGTCACCTATATTTTAATTTTCATGTATACTATTAATTTATTTTCGTAGCTCAGTCCGTACACGCGCTGTCGTTGGCCCGCTGTCTATTGGCTGCACGTGGTTGTGATTGATAGGTGTTTCTTGTATCACGTGGTTACGTCACGTGATTTTAGGGTATATTATACCTCGTCTTGCCCCATAGCACAGTAGTCTGAATCGGAGTCGAGTCGTAGGTAAGAGTAGGATAGATAAGACAGAGACCAGTTCTCCAGTCGTTAGAGTCTGACCCCGACGTATAGGGAGCGATAGAGAGAGCCCGTCAAGGAGCGTTATAGTCTGACCCCGACTTATAGGGAGCGATACAGAGAGCCCTTCTAGGAGCGTTTAGAGAGCCCGATAAGGAGCGTTTAGAGAGCCCATCAAGGAGCGTTTAGAGAGCCCGACTAGGAGAAGTATAGTGCTGACGAGTGTTGGTCGGAAATGAGCTATTTTTGTATTTAGGAGAATAATAAAGAGAGTTGCTGATTAATCTGGTGTTAGTCTTTCTGAGCCAGCTGCTTGGTTGGCTACGCCCACACCTCTACAGTAGTGAACCCTCAACGGAACCAACGGATAGAGCCAGGCCCACTCTACCACAGTAATCTGCTCTATCCGGAGATCCAGTTCACTACACTAATTTACTGTACCTCAACTTAAAGTGCACTGTTAACCTAATTTACCTCAACTTAAAGTGCACATGTTATCTTGATTTACCTCAACTTAAAGTGCACCTGTTTACTTGATTTACCTCAACTTAAAGTGCACCTGTTTACTTGATTTACCTCAACTTAAAGTGCACCTGTTTACTTGATTTACCTCAACTTAAAGTGCACCTGTTT
Organism: Patella caerulea; assembly: GCA_036850965.1. Classification (NCBI taxonomy): domain Eukaryota; kingdom Metazoa; phylum Mollusca; class Gastropoda; family Patellidae; genus Patella; species Patella caerulea. Next base: position 26,248,550 of record JAZGQO010000011.1, read on the forward strand.
ACTTGATTTACCTCAACTTAAAGTGCACTGGTAGCTTGATTTAAATGTTCATGTACTTTTACCCGAATTGCACTGTATTATTGTGCATTATTTTTAAATAATCCCTTCCATGCTTGAAGATTTTGAGATTCTGAACCATTGCCACTACACCATTAACAGCACTTTGGTTCAAAACTCATTAAATATTTCATTCCTTCCTGAATTTAATTAGGAACATCAGTAAGGGGGATTTTTTTAAAGTAATGATTTAAATCAAACAGTGTGTACCTGTATTACATGTATAATAAAAACATAGGTACATGGTCATGTACAGTATCTCAGCTATGGAATATACACCCATCTCATGTTGTGATTTTGTAATGCGTTATTTGTGAAAATGAATAAGTCACATGGTAACCATACTCCGCGCAGTGTTGCGTCTGATTAGAGGTAATCCAACTACACACTGCTATTACGAGTGGATATTGTTGTGTTAAATTTTGATTGATCAGTAGTCCGTCGACCAACCAATCACGAGCTACCAATACTGGACCAAATATGTTTACATAACGTATACGTCATGACTCACGATTTTATTATGCCTAATTAACCCGTGCATAGCAGAATACTGCAGTAAAACTAATTGCGTGACAAACGAGGCTATCAAGTCAATGAAATGTAAACAATACTGTTTGGAAACGAACATACTTTCACGGTTTTAATACCTTAAATCACTGTCCAAAGTTTTAGGGAAGACCCAGATGAAACGAAGGACTGTCATGTTGCTGTACTTAAGTGATAGCTTTCATTGAACGGAAAGAATAGACACACTCCCGCATAAGTTCAAGAAACAGACGCCATTCCAGCAATGGTCAGAGAGGGATTTCTCGGGCCATTGCTTCAGGAATATGCATGGTAACATACAAATGTGTATTTCAGAGCTTTGTTTTAGCTGCGAATGGTTTATGCTTATTAATATTTATAACCAAAAGGTTGAACTTATGATATGAATATTTTACAATGAGAATACATGTACATGTATGCCCAGGAGCCAAAGTCTCAAAATCTTTATCTAAAATATTTCATTGGTTGAGTGTCATAATCATACATATTATAATGTATGTGGTACAAATTGTTGAATTTTGGACTAATGAAAAGACTGGAATTATAGAATATTTTTGTTTTAAGTTTATTTGAATGAGACTCCAAGGCAAAAAAAAACAAACCCACAGTTGTTAGATTTTGGTAGACTTGTTTGTTTCACAATCTACATGTACATGTACAATTGATCAAAAACAGTCCAGATAACTTTGATCTGTACAATGTTTTGGTATTTTGTTCCCAGGGAAACTCTGTTGAAAATCATAATTAAACAAGGAAAATTTGTACAAGTGTAACTTGTAAGTTACTGGTAATTATTGACGCATTTACTCAGGACGTTGACTGTATAATCACAGTAAATCAGACAGATTGTAACCTATCCGACATGACGGAAAAAACAAATATGTTTGACATACAACAATACATGTTTCGTACATGTTTCCCACATAATCTTCAGTGTCCCTTTGCCATTTTAATTGACATATCTTGTGTGAAATGTTGGTCAATGTGGTGTTGTGTTAGGAAATTCAGGTAAACAATCTTGACAGAATGGTTGAACTTACATGTTTAATGATAGTCTTACAGATTTGAAAAATGCATTAAGAGTTTTCATGCGTCTAGTCAAACGTGTAGGTGGATAGAAATCGTGCTTCAAACAAGTTGATCATGATGTAATGTAAACAAACACAAATCACACACTTTTATACTCGGGTCATATAGTTGTAGGCATTCCACATTTTAGATACAACTGTCTGGGTAAAGACCATATTATGTTTTCACTGACTCATAAAATACAGGCCCTTTTATGTTTTCACTGGCTCATAAAATACAGGCCTTTTTTAACTGACTCATAAAAATGCACATTTTAATTTTTAAAATTCAGGATTTTATTTTTATGTTTCATATTTTAAAAAGTTTTTGATTTTTTATTGCTAATACTGTAAGCTAGACTTTCCTCCATTCTATGCAAATACCATGGAACTGTACCAATTTGACTATTTTTCACTTTTATTTTCATAGATTTGACTCAAATCTTTGGTGGCTTTATCCATAATCTCAACTTGACTATTTTATTTACACCTACATGTAGCCAATAGAGGTTGCCCTCTGTCAATAATACAAAATCAACCAACTGCATTATTACAACCAAAATTCCACTATACTATAATGCACACTGCATGATGATTGTTGTCTCATTCATTAAACATGCATTATGCAAGAGATAAATCTACCTATTGCTGGTCTTTCTTTAGGACTGAAACATTTCCTAAAGTATTTATTAGACATTAATTAACTGATCAAGGCCTATATCAACTCTCGATGGCATCAACCAGTACGGTGGTTGAAATTATTGCAACGTCTGTCAAACCTTCAATGGCTAATATCTTCGCTTGCAATAGAGTAATTTGAATGAAATTTTCAAATTATTCATTTTACATTATCTACTATCAAACTATTTTAACAAGAATGGCTAGTTCTTTATCTAAATCTTACATAATGTATCTTTAAGGGATTAAGTTTTGTAGTACTTTTATCCAGGCCGGATGAGGGGGGAAGAGGGGTGACTGGACTGCAGTCAAGGGCCACAATATTATCCAGTTTACCATTAAATTTTCAAAAATTGAGGGTGTTCCAATCCATCTGTCATCTGAATGAATGTCATTTATATAATATTTGAACCACAATATAGGCGAGGAATTGGCACTTTACGACAAAATATGTTTAAAATGACATCCCCAAGACTATGGACTGAAAATATCGATATAGATTAATTTGTTTGTTCAGATCTATTTTACATGTACATGTATACTTAACCCCATGCAAACAATAAAAAGGGAATTTCCTGACCGACCGAAACCTATTTTTTGTGGCCAAGAAACCTTATATAAAAATGTATTTTTTATTTGACGATACAAAAATTCCCTTAGTGAGAATTGTGCCTGAAGCGGGAGTTGATCAGCAACCAGTGCAATGTTATATATACATTTTATCAATAAGGCAATAATAATACACATATAATTTTATAAAGCCTAGTTCCAGTAAGTTAGACTTGTGAAGTAATACTTCAGCTATATATATACATGTATATATGTCATCAAATTATCAACAAGATGACTGGTCTAACTCTACCTAGCAATATGATGCATGTAGAAACTAGCCTGGGGGAATTCTTACATTTATATTATAAAGATGGTAACCTAGACATCTGATAAACAACATCTTCTAAAATTATATATAACACTAGTTTATCACATATACATGTATTACAACAATAAAATAACAAAATAAAACAGAATACTATGTACAAGTTCCATGAACTACACTGTGCAGTAGTGCATTAAGTCAAAGTGTCAGGTGTGTAAATTACAGGTACATGCATTGGTGTTATCAGTCCCCCCTCCCTACCAATTTCTTTGCAAATATGAGGTCATTAATTTAGAACCCCCTGAACCCCATATTGGTTTTCTACATTGACAACCCTTCTTCTCCCCCTAACGATTTTGTTCCCACAAGCAACCATTGGGTCATATATGTATAGCTATAAAAGAGAGGGAGAGAAATGGGGTTTAACGTCCACTCAACACAAACTAGGTCATTTCGGGACTAACATATGGTTCAATTTTATTTCAATAATTCGCTTGCGCGTAGGGGTCTTTAGCAGTGGGAGGAAACTGGAGTGGCTGGAGGAAACCCACGAGGTTGAGAAGGCGCCCCTATCTCCATGCTGTAGGTATAAAAAGAGATTGTTCATTTTGTTTGGAACATGAATCAAGGAGAAAAATAAATGTGCTAATGTATTTATATGTAGAGTACATGTCTAGCAGTACAGAAATTATGTTATCTTTTTGGACAAAATTAGTAGCATAGCCAGATTGTCAACAATCATTTTCATACTTAGATTTAAAAAACATAGGTACATGTGTATGACTATGACATAAACATGTTGTTTAGACAGTAATTCATCATTTTGTTTGGAGTTAGCATATAGCTGTGGCGAGTGATTCATTCAGGTGTCAGTCAGCAAAAATAAAGATAGCAGCATTAAATCAATAGAGAATAATATGAACTTTAGATGACCAGAACCGATTTTAGATTAATCAAATGTAAACATTTTTGGACTAATGTAATTTTTGGTAAAACTAATTTTTATCACCCCCAGCCTTTCGAAGAAAGCAGGCAGGGGACTATTAAAATGGATTCGCTCGTCCGTCACACTTTTGAGACACAGTAACTCTTTCTTATTGAGCTGGACTGTCCAAACATGGTGAAGGTGTTTATTAGGTCAATGCCTCGATGGAGTTCGAAGATGAGCATTTTCTGCTTATCAGAGTTATTTCACTACATGTATCTAATCAACATCATTTAGATTAGTGAGATGTACATTGTAGGGTGGTATTAGTATAGTAGAATATTAATTGTACATGTACCATATAAGCATGACCTCATACTGTAATTAATTTCAACAGATGACATTTGCTATTCAAATTGTAGAAGTCATCTTTCTAAGCTTCTTAACAGCAATATCTATCTCTTTCAATAAATAATTGCAAACACGGCAATTCTATATCTAAAAAGTCAAATTTTAATGTGCTTTTTTTTTTATGGATGTTATACATGTACATGTACCATCACAAAGGGATATTTTGTTTTGAAAGATATAACCAAAGGTACGTAGAGACATCATGTAGGTATATAATATAAGTAATGAAAATATTATGATAAGTTCTTGAATATATAAGTGTAATGTAAGAAAAATAAAAAGAACTTGAAACATAAAATACAACATTTTAGTAAACAAACATTGTGTGGGTTGAATAAATATAGAATTAAAACATTTCACAAGAATTTGCCCCAAGCAATGACGTCAAACATTAGGAAATTGACTCTAACTTTCAAAAATTTTGTCGGTTGCCCACCCAACCGCCCCATTACGAGAATCATAGGATCTAACGGAAATAGGATCTTTGTCAGTCGGGGCACCCAGTGCTCTAGCCAGTATTTTTGTTGACTTTCATTGTAGGGTGGGATTGTGGATGGTGCTTTAAGTTGGCCCCTCTACCACCTCACCCCTATTCACAGCATGTAGATCTGCTTCTGGATGTCATCATACAGATATTTCATGGTTGTTTGTTCTATTAAGCACTCCATTACATCGTCAAAGCTTATTAAAAAAGTAATAAATTTTGTAAGAAACTTGAAGTAAAAGAGGGCATATTTTACTCAAGGCTATTAGAATCCATAACACAACAATAACAGTAATATTTCTTGACAATGTACAATATTTATATCTTTTCTACATTCTTCTCCTCCTTATTTAAAAAATGACATTAATGATCCTATTAATGTGTACTTACAAAAATGTTATTTTGGAATGTCTGGGGACCAGTATACATGTAGGTATATATACTGTAAATGTACGACCCATGAGTATCATGGACATGTACACATAACTTAAACAATTTGTGCCGTACATTGTAATTTGTTTGCTAGAAAGTTTGAAGTTTGTTTCAGAAAATCTTAAAAATGTTTTCATTTATAAATGAATTTCAAAAGCAGTTGACATTAGCTGAATCATTCGGCTGAATCAATTGGGGCCAAATTTTATTCGGCCAAATTTGGTGGTCACACTAGCCAATGGTTTCACCCGATTCACCGGTCGATTGCGTCACCTTGTATCACATGATTAAACATCACGGCGTCTATGTCTTCAAACAATCACCTGATTTCTCGATACCAGTAGATGATGAATGGTGATTGGCTAATGAATTCTACATTCAGTCAATTGCTTCGACGTAGCGAACATACTACTACTAGGTGAATATATTAAATATGTTTGATTCGGGCACTTGGCAAATTTGATGCCAATTCATTCTGCCAAATCATGCGGCCAGTGTGTCCACTGCTTCAGTGTACTTACATGTACATGTACATGTAGCTAAATAGCATGTACTTACATGTGTACATGTATAAAAGCCCATTTTAAGTTTGACTGGGGGGCTTCTGCCCCAAAGTAAAGTGCTCTAATATAGCCCAATTACGTTGTTTGAATCAAATTCCAATTAATCATTTACAGTCCACGAAGACGGGACTGTTGGGAGAAAATTTTGAAAATTTATCTGCGATTCTAGCCTGTGTAAGCAACTCTAAGAGTATCCAATGGTTTTGTAACCGAAATCCCACTCTGAATTCCAACAATCCAATCAGACTGTTGCAGCTGCATTCACAAATAATAATCGATGCCCGAAAAATGTTGCACAAGGTAGAGTGGCTCCAGACAAAATGTTTTAATCCATAGTCAACTCATTACAAATTCATGGTAAATTAAAAGAAAAATGAAATTGGTGTTATATTAGGGCTCGATGACAGTTAGGGAAGCAAAACTAGAAATGCCCGAAAAACTTTAAGGTTTACAGAGAGTGGCGCTGTTTTCTTCCAAGGTGAAGAAGTCGAGTTGGCCTTGTATGGTCCCCCCCCCCCCCCACAAGAATATTTTGGAATATTTGAAGGCCGCAAACGCGTTTTACTGCTATTCCAGCCCGTAAAATTAGTGCTTTATTACATTTCAGGCACATTATTTTGCCAAGTTGATGAAAAATATTTTTGTTCACTTTACCCATCTGCCCAAAAATTCAGCTTGCCCAAAAGTTAAGGGGGCAGCTGCCCCTCTCTGCACCCCTTGCTTGTACGTCTATGATGGGCCTGAGAAGAACCTTCAGTATTTTTCTGTCTGTCCCCAAATATGTTTTTAGTCAAAATATACATGGGTCATCAAATCACACAGTTTGTATGCCCGAAAGTATCTTTAGATCGATCTCCAGCCCCTCTTTGTTTAAATTCTTAAAACGATAATATCATATTTTTTAGCTATATTTTTATACACCCACATTGAAATGTGGTCGTACATTGTCGTCGCCCCGTGCGGCCGGCCGGCGTCCACAATTGCTTGTGGACGCTCTAGAGGCTAAAGTTAATATCCGATTGACTTTAAATTCATACACAGTGTTTAAGGTCATGAGACGAAGAAGCCTATTGTTTTTCAGCGATTTCCGATAATAACTACCAGAGTTATGGCCCTTGATCACTTCAAAAAATCTTGTGGACGCTCTAGAGGCCAAAGTTAATACTCGATTGGCTTTAAATTTCTACACAGTGTTTAAGGTCATAAGACAAAGAAGCCTATTGATTGTCAGAGATTTCTGATAATTAGTGCCAGAGTTATGGCCCTTGATCACTTCAAAAAATCTTGTGGACGCTCTAAAAGCCAAAGTTAATATCCGATTGACTTTAAATTTATACACAGTGTTTAAGGTCATAAGAGGAAGAATCCTATTGATTTTCAGTGATTTCCGATAATTAGTGCCAGAGTTATGGCCCTTGATCACTTCAAAAAATCTTGTGGATGCTTTAAAAGCCAAAGTTAATTTCCGATTGACTTAAAAATTTTACACAGTGTTTAAGGTCATAAGACGAAGAAGCCCATTGATTTTCAGCGATTTCTGATAATTAGTGCCAGAGTTATGGCCCTTGATCACTTCAAAAAATCTTGTGGACGCTCTAAAAGCCAAAGTTAATATCCGATTGACTTTAAATTCATACACAGTGTTTAAGGTCATAAGAGGAAGAAGTCTATTGATTTTCAGCGATTTCCGATAATTAGTGCCAGAGTTATGGCCTTGATCACTTCAAAAAATCTTGTATACGCTTTAAAAGCCAAAGTTAATTTCCGATTGACTTTAAATTTATACACAGTGTTTAAGGTCATAAGATGAAGAAGCCTATTGATTTTCAGCGATTTCCGATAATTAGTGCCAGAATTATGGCCCTTGATCACTTCAAAAAATCTTGCGGATGCTCTAGAGGCCAAAGTTGATATCCGATTGACTTCAAATTTATACACAGTGTTTAAGGTCATGAGACGAAGAAGCCTACTGATTTTCAGCGATTTCAAATAATTACTTTAAATTCTTACACAGTGTTTAAGGTCATAAGATGAAGAAACCTATTGATTTTCAGCGATTTCCGATAATTAGTGCCAGAGTTATGGCCCTTGATCACTTCAAAAAATCTTGTGGATGCTCTAGAGGCCAAAGTTGAAATCTGATTGACTTCAAATTTATACACAGTGTTTAAGGTCACGAGACGAAGAAGCCTACTGATTTTCAGCGATTTCAAATAATTACTTCCAGAGTTATCTCCCTTGATCACTTCAAAAAACCTTGTGATGCTATAGATGCCAAACTTATCATTTGATTGACTTCAGATTGATACACAGAGTTTAAGGTGTTGAAACGAACAAGTATTTTGATTTTCAATGAATTTTGATAACTGAACAGCTAAATCCATGATGTTAAATGTTTCCTATACTAATTGTTAGCGTGGGGCAAAACTTTATAAAAAACAAACAAATTCTAATGATTTCCAGATAATTACATAATGAGTTGTTACTCTTAATCAGATTTTAGTGTATTACAAATGTTTCATTACCAAAAAAAGTAAAAATATGCGACAACCTTTGTTGACTGCCAGGACGATTTAGCTGCTTTGGGCGTATGTTTGGTTGCCTGGCAACATATTTTTAAAATATATTAGAATAACGCCCTAAAATAGATTGTATCTATAAACAGTCCTACCTTGTTAAAGAATAATCCTATTAATCCTATAATTCACTATTGCCAGTTAAGAAATTGGCAAAAATATCATTTTCAACTTCAAATTCAAACGTTTGAAGATCACCATTGCATGGAGGGGAATGGGAAAACAAGGGAGGTAATTCAAGTAGTTGTTGTACTATTATTTTCGGTGTTGGTCACGTGAGAAATCTGTAATCAATAACATTGAAACTGCTACAATAAAAGTATTCTTTACAAGCTTTTGGTGCGTGTTAGGCTTTTGGGGTTTTCTGGCGTTGCGTCCCAAACTACTTTCTAATTCAAATCTCTGTTCAATCCCCCTCCCCCCTTACATTAATGTCCCTATCCTTCGCTACAATTTTTCTTTCTCTTATTTTATTCGATTTTCCTTATTTTTTTACTTAACACACTTTCTTCTTTCCACCTTTAACTATAAAACCCTAATCTAGATTATAATTTTTATTTTATTACACTGCCAGCTGATCATTTAAAATTTATATTCAATACATACTATTCTGGAAGCAGTTTTATATAAGCATTTAGTTGCTTGTTACTGTATCCAATTTATTCATATTATTCCCTCCATTGTTGTATATAAGAATTCTGAATACATGTAAATACTTTTAAATCATTTTCAGTGTTAGGGATAATTTATGCACATAATCGTATAATAGTGAGTTGACAACCTTTTTAGCAAAAGACAGAAATAATTATGTTTTGACTTTCTTAGAAAATTATGAAATTTCTGCTTTAAGTACTGAAATATACATGTAGTACACTATAAAAAAAGATTGCGAGATTGGCCTAAACAGGTACATATAGAGTTATATTACATAATGGGATATGGAAGATTTTTCATGTATGAAATGAAATTCGCTATGGGCAATTATAATATGAATAGATATTATCTATCTGTTATAATATATTATGCAGACAAATTATCATATGGTTATGAACATGTATTACATGTACTTGTATAGTGTTATAGATACATGTTGCTAAGTAATAATACTCAAGATATTGTTTAACTCTGTCCTATTGTCTTCGTATACCACACAATTAATTTTGTTGTTATACCTGACATATCTCAATAATACATGTATAATTGTATCTAGCTTGTAACCCATATAATATTTATTATTCACTGTTAAAAATTTGGTTTAAATTAATTCATTCTTTATTCCTTTTTTGTACAAAAATGAACATAATAGACAATGATTTAACAAACAACATTGATTAAACTTGTCTTCAACTGATAATAGGTGGCTCCGTTTTTAAGATTTTCAATTTTTGAAAAATTAACAAAATAGATTGAAATTTATTATTTTTTTTCTTGAAATATGCCAAGTAAATATTACACTGTGTTATAGAATTAATGATATGAAAGTAATGGAGTAGACATATATTATGTTTAATGCTACAGTATGTTAAGATTAGATCTGTCTGGAATCGTACTACATGTAGAATTTGTATTGTCTACCACTACATGTAAACAACAATATACTAAAACCGAATTACTGTATTCAGTCTAATAAACTCATCTTCTAATATCCAATTAAACTAATCATCCCTTTATCTGAATTAACAATTCTCTGAACATGCATACATGTACCATCCCCCTATTTGATTGATACATCCTTTTATCTGAACATCCTATCCCTGTATATCATGAACCCATGAAATTTATCTGAACTGAAGTACTGTATTGAACACTACATTATCCACATTCATGCATGAACATGTATGAATGCTTTATCCCAATCCATCATCCCATTCTGTGACCCTATCGTCTCCTTTGCCTGTAGTACCTTTCAACTGAACTCATGGTGCCTTTACCCCAATCCATCATCCCATTATCTGAACCAGTGATTCCTTATCTGAACCAATCATCCCATTATCTAAATGCTTTATCTCAATCAATCACCCTTTTATCTGAACCTTCTAACTTTTTATTGAAACCTACATGTATTACTGGTAACTCTTATCGAAACTCTTTTTTTGAACATACATTTTATCTGAACCTACTTGTTCATGTATACCCAGCAATTTTTATTATGTGTTTTGCGCATAAATTTCATGCCTGCACAATTGTCTTGCTTTACAGTCTGATTGTATGATGTTATTGGTAAATACGGTATGTAGTCATATTTTCCCTGTTGGCTGTTTTTGCTGATAGAAGGAATAAGCCACAGCTACCTGCTTGTGTTTTTTACAAGTCGATGACTTGTTGTGAAAAACACTGCCGCAGGCAACTAATAGTCTTATTTCATGTTGAACACTAACTGACAAGTAGGCTAATACTCGGTAATCAGTAACATACTAAATGTAGGCTTGTCATACAAGTCATTCGACATACATGTACCTAAACCTAACTAAGACACTGTCATTTCAACTAACCAGTGACACTACAAAAACGTACAAGAGGGTACATAACCCCTGAAGTACTGTCTTGAATGTAAAATGTTATTTGTACTAAAATGCAGATCAATTGATCCACATTTCTGCTAATCCTACCCAAAGAAAGTTTAAGTGTCTTTTGAATGTAAGAAAGGGGCTTAAAGGAGGTAAAGCTCTTTGATATAGGTGAAGATCAAGTATTGAATCAGGTTGATTAGAAGTGTCTTACAATTACATACATGTACATGTACATGTATCTCAATTACTGATGGAATAAGCATTACGATGTACGTGCATATACGATTACGATATATTATGGTAAGAAAGATGAAGTAAGAGTCGTCTTGTTTGCTAATTTTAGTTTGAATTTTGGCTTATTGTATAGAAAGCAGAACACAGAATCAGTTATTTCCTAATACTGACTTTATCTATATTAAAGATTCTTTCTATTTAAAATTTTCAACTAAAACGGGTTGTCATTCTGCAAAACATTTTTGTTTTTAATTATTCAAATCAAAGAGTGTGTCATTTTAAGCAAACACCCTAATATCCACACCATGAAGGACAGGCTTAAGATAGTGTCCTCCTCCATCTTATCACTTTCTGTCCAGCACCTGTACATGTACAGTATACGTTTGGTTATACATGTACATTGTACGACATAAACTACAGACCCGGGTCCTTTCCAGCCAACAATATAAATGATCTCTCAAGTGGTACTCAGAAATATTCTGTGTATGAATTGTATGAATTGTAATGCTTACTTTATCTTTGAAACATGATGCTTCTAACATTACCCTTTGCAAGGGTTTTATAATGTACATGTAATATGCTAGCTGTTATTGTCAACCTAATGTCTGGAGTATTAGTCACTTAATATATAGTAACATACTGACTGCTGCTGTATGAGTGAAGGTGTACTAAGGCCGACTATAGGTCCCAGTTGTAGTTTCATTTAAACTACACACTACATATATTATTAAATTGTAAATGTTATTCGATTTGCCAATTTTAACCACTGGTATACATATACTCTGTGAAAATATCTATGTATGGTACTGAAGCCTGCAGATAAGGCTTCAGTCACAGACATACACATAACAGACACAAATTAAGGCTTTGTCAGGTACACACTCTCTGGTTCCTTTCATGTGGTCTGGTACAGAACTGTCTTCAGTCAATGGTCAAGGTTTTGGTTAATATTTTTCATACATGTACAGTACAAAATTCAAAATGCTCTGTCTGTACAACAAATATCATTATTTCTAGATCATACGAACATCCGGGCAGACTGAAATATATATATATCTGTAAACCTACCAATACCTAGTTCCAGGACAGACAGCTACAAGAACCAATGGCTTGTTCTTAATTAAAGACAATGAGCTAATTTCAGATACTGTAGTTCATTGTTTGAAATTAATTAAATAAATGAACTAATCACAAATGGCTGATCAATTGTGTTAAATTTTGTGTGGGTATATTATAATATTGTCATTAACTACATTTGTGGTCTCCAACTTCTTGTCACCTCCAATGTTGTTATTGGGTATGTCAGTATTGGTTGGCGTAATTTCTTGTTGGAATGTTTTCAATGGCCTCTGATAGAGAGATGTCTTTATTATTTGACAAACTAGATTTGCTTTTGAAGGAGGACTGGATTCTTTTCTGTCTGTTAGTGAGTTTGTAAATGTTTATATGGCAGAACAACTTTAACAAATGAAAGGCCATTCATTGTAATGTAGGCGACAAATATATTTAAGTCATGGACAACATAACATTGCCGGTATTTAATGATCTGCCATTGGGTGCTGGGAATACATGGAGTGATTAAAAAATTCCAAAACAAAAATATGTGATTTGCACTAACATGTAGTATAAGTGTTTTGCAACCACTGCAGTTGCACAAACAAAAAGAAGGAGGAAAAATTGGGTCCAACCCAGTTTTTTCAACCCAACCTCCAGAAAGTTTATGAACTATTTTGTTGTGAGTCTTTGGTCCCCTTGCCACCTTCTTTGTTAATCTTGTCTGTAGAATTTTGTAAGCTTGAATGAGTGGTGGAAAAAAGCATTACATGTACAATACCGTGAGTGAGCTATTCAGGAGAGATTTTCATAACATATTTTATGGAAGACTGGAATGTACTGTATACATTGTGAATTGTTTGAATGTCTTATAGGGTGCATGCGTAATAACAGTTTAACTAGATTGAGTCATGGAGGTTATTAACCTGATTCTGATACAAAGTCTATCATTGTTACATAATATATCCTTAATTATAAACACATGTTTCTTATAATATTATCTACATGTATATTCATTATAAAACACACACTGAAAATATACATGTAGTTTAAGAAATAATCATTTTTCTTTTAATATCCTTGTATAATAAACATAGCTAATATATTTGTATATTGTTTATTTCATTTTAAATGTGTAATAATTAAGCTGATCTTTGACTCCCACCTTTTCAAACACAAATTGAGTCAAGCACAATCTTTTTTGGACCTGTCTTTTTGTCTGACACAGATTTGTCTATTCAAGTGTAATATACATTATTCAAGTGTAACTTCCTCTCAAAGTTTGTCATGCACCAAAAAAAGTAGACAGTGAAAGCCAAAAGATTAAAAAAAGTACATATCAGGTTAATTCTTTTTGAGGAATACAGAAATTAACCCAATGCACTTATTTCAATGAGATAATTTAAGACTGTCAAATTTGTTTTAGTTTAAAATTGTTGAGTCATTCACACCTACACTTACAATCAAAACAACTATAAACTCTGTTATATAATATAAAATCGATTGTTTTTCTCTGTGTAAGCTTCTAAAATATGTCAATGTCATCATTTACGTCTACACAGATATCCCTTAAAGATGCATAACATATAAGAGCTATATCTGCCTTTTTTATTTTGGCTGGAAATGTTAAATAATCTATTACTTCTATAGACATTTATTGCATGGGTGGCAAGCCTTGATTACAAGCCTCTACACCATCAGATGGCCGAGATTAGAAGTAAAAATTTAACGATTAAATGTATAAATTGATATTTAGAATCAATTGTATGTTACATGTATACATGTATCTTGTCAAACCTTTAAACATACATAACCCCACCAAGAATAAAGTAGTTTGAATGGATGGACAACACATTCTCTAAATCTTAGATAATGCATCTTTAAAGCATGTATTTGTTCAACTGTTTGGGTATTATTTCGGCTGTTGTAATTTACCGTTGAGATAATATCATCACTGCTCCCCATACACCCATTCGCCCATCGTACGATTGTAGACCATATTATTCATACCAGTATGTAATTATTCATACCAGTATGTAATTATCCATTTGTATATTTTTCAGGTAGCGATAAAGATTATAGATAAATCACAATTAGATGAAGATAATTTAAAGAAAATATATCGTGAAATACAAATAATGAAATTATTAAAACATCCACACATTATTCGTCTATACCAGGTAAGATTGATTTATATTGTTTATTAATTCTGTCAACCCCCTGCTGTACACCATCTTATTTCTACATTATATATACATAATTCCTTACTGATGACATAACAACAATCAAATTCAAGAAGTTAGAAAATTTATGCAAAGAAATCTTTTTTTATTAGTAAAGTTTTGTGATTGTATAGATAAAAGATTATTGTGATGATGATTATGATGTCACAGTTTCTGGTATTGACATTCTTAGAATAGGAGCCATGGTGTTGGCTAGGAAGACTTGGTTTCAATACCCAAGTGGACCATGACAATTCGTTGGTATTTTGATAAGGAACCCTTGACAGTTCCTTGCTCGTCTTTATTAGCGCAGTCGGTTTAAAATTAAACCACATTTCCTTTCATTTCCCACCTCGTTTTACTAGTCTACCCTTGACTATAGTCTTGCATTAATTAAAAAAAAAAGTTAACATGCATAAGCTTTTAGCAAAAATTAACATCGTTTGCTTATTTTATTTTGCTGTATTCACAAAATAACAAAATCCACCATCGTAACTTTCTATAAAAATCGTTATATTGATGATATTCTTTTTGTTCATGTGACAATAGAAAACAAAAGGAGATAGGCCGAGAAAGATAGGCGCAAGATAATTGTATAAAGTTGTGAATAATTTATATTTTAAACAACTAAAAGTATGGTACATGTAGATAACAATTCACGCAGTGAAATCTCTACAAAACATCGTAACTGAAGCATGACCTTGGTTAAAACAGAATAATCAAGGGCATTGAGCATAATGACTATATATGACAACATTTTTCACCAAAACACTTCCATCTTAACACTTCGATAAGCGATGCGTTTATGTAAGAATAAATCAATTTATTACAGGTCTTTTTTTCTGGCATCACATCATTCACATGACATGCCCATGATCAACTCTCATGACCACCACATTTCATAGATATGAAGTGTATTAGACAATGTCTGGTATTTTCTCGTTAAATGTTGGTACATGTACATGTACATGTATGAATGCCACCCTATAGGAGACTGCCAATTGATCAAGCCTGGAAATAAGGCACCTGTCAGTGGACAATGTCAGGCACAAATTCAGGATTTGTCCGACACAAAACCTCTTGTGCCTGTCATTTTGTCCGAAACTGATTTGTCTTTTTGTCCCCCGCCTTTCGAAGAAAGTTGGGGGACTATTAAAATGGGTTCGTCTGTCTGTCTGTCTGTCTGTCCGTCCGCCTGTCTGTCCGTCACACTTTTTGGGACACAATAACTCTCTTCCTAATTGAGCTAGAATGTTCAAACTTGGTGTATGTGTTTATTAGGTCAATGCCTTGATGGAGTTCGAAGATGAGCATTTTCCGCTTAGGGTAAGCAGAGATAAGCAATTTGATTGGTTGATGCTTTGGGACACGATAACTTTAGTTCTAATTAAGTGAGATTGATGAAACTTGGTGTATAGTTTCATTATAGTAATACCTTGACTAAGTTCGATAATGAGCATTTTCTGCTCGGGGTAAGCAGAGCTATACGCATTTTGATTGGTCGAGAATTTGGAACACAATAACTCTCTTCCTAATTGAGTTAAAATGTTCAAACTTGGTGTATATGCTTATTAGGTCAATGCCTTGATGGAGTTCAAAGATGAGCATTTTCCACTTAGGGTAAGCAGAGATAAGCAATTTGATTGGTTGATGCTTTGAGACACGATAACTTTAGTTCTAATTAAGTGAGAGTGATGAAACTTGGTGTATAGTTTCATTACAGTAATACCTTGACTATGATCGATAATGAGCATTTTCTGATCAAGGTAAGCAGAGCGGTAAGTAATTTGATTTGCCGAGACTTTGGAACACAATAACTCTCCTTCGAATTGAGTTAAAACGTTCAAAATTGGTGTGTATGCTTATTAGGTCAATGCCTTGATGGAGTTCGAAGATGAGCATTTTCTTCTTACGGTAGGCAGAGATAAGCAATTTTTGGATGACACTTCGTGTTCAGTTTGATTGGTCGATACGTTTGAAAAAAATAAATGTGCGATTAATTAATATGTGTCATCTATTTATTTTGGGATTTCGGCAGGGGACATCAGCCTCACTGTTGGCTTGTTTGTTGTTATTATTAATACATGTCAGGCACTTAGTTGAAAATGTCAGGTAGTATTTCATAAGTGCCTGATATTTTGTCAGGTATATCTAATACCTTTATTTCCAGGCCTGAAATTGATTAAGGAATGATAATTGAGACTTTGTTTATTATCGTGGAAGGTACATGACTATTTAGGCTTTTTACATTGGCACAATGATAAACAAAGTCTCAATTTCTTAGTCGTTAATAAATTGGCAGTCTCCTGTGGTGGTGTTCATATCAACACTTAATGAAAATATAGCAGACATTTCATGTGGGCGTATAAACATGAATATATTGAAAATTTCAGTCACATTACTTTATTCTGAGCAAAGTTAATAATGTTTAAGTTTTAACAAGAAATTCCAAAAGCAAATATAGGGTTTTAACACATGTATATGTATCAAAAATCTAAATTAAATGGTTGCTTCCTGTAATTAAGTGAGGATTTTGATATTACAGTTAAAAAAACATAGTGAAAGTATAAGCCAATCAATTTTGTTGTGGGATGGTGTTCATATTGCTTTAATTATTGTTTGATCTTTATTGTTAAATTAGTTAATGAAGATTAGTTACATGTACATGTATGATGTATACAGTTAATAACAACCACGGCATGCTAACTACACATTGTAATATTGTATGTGATTAAGTCTAGACAAAATAATCCGTCATTATACATGTAGATAAAGTAAAATATCTTATTTTTTTCTATAATTATTAAATGATATTTCCGGTTAATTTGTCCAATAATTGTTGGTATTCTATAAGAATTTTTATAGCATTTCAGTTTTAAATTAAATATGATATGTGTGACAGGAGTCTACAATGTATTTGGAAGCAACCACTGGCTCACTGCACACTTCACTAATGTTGTGGATGGTGACTTGTGGCTATACCTCGTGTAATAATGTTATGATATTATCTAGAACCAACAGAATTCATGAAGACAGTAGATATGTAAATTGTGTTGATTAATCAGGAAAAGGGGGCAAAAAGGTCAAGTACTGGTACTAATATTTGATATTAGTTGTTGATTGCTTGCAGTGTCAGTATGGTTTGTTTCACAGATTTGTCTAGTGGGTTTGTTTACGTGTAGTACAGTCCTCATTAGGCCTACTATCATAAACTTCTCCCTGGCTCTGGAAATCAACATCCTTGATCCCTGCTTATAAATGTACATGTACAGCATAATACATGTATTTTCATTGCAATTCATTAATAGAGGTAAACCTACACTGACATCAATTTGTTTTATAAACAAGTACCGGTACCTATACATCAAGACATTATTAAAAGGAGGTCAATAAGGCTAATATCAATTTGCTTTATAAACATATAAATAAAGACATTACATGTATCTACTACATGTACATGTTTGTATACAGTTAATTTACAGGTGACGTTGACATTGCTGTTTATTTTCAACATCTTAATATTTCAGGTGGCAATTGTTATCTGTTGTTACTGCACAAAATAACAACCATTCAAATAAATAAACAACAAACAAGTCACCTTATCATAAATATTTATTTACTTATAAACCTTCATCTGTCTTAAGGCCTAATGTGTCTTGTTTCTTTCCCCCAAAAAGCAGTCAAGTTTCCTATTAAACCCCAGCCCCGTGGGTTTTATGATCTGTCCACCTATGTTTTTGAAATAGCTTCAGCTTTACATGTATCTGAACACTAACCCTTGTTCACTAGTTTCACTTACATGTAGATTGGATCGATTGAGTCAACTTGCGTGGTTTCTAATCCCCGATTGTAGGTGACAAGGAGTAGGGTCACCTGTCCAACCTTGTGGGTTTTCTCCGGTTTCCACCCACTGCTAAAGACACCAATTGCAAGCAAATTATGAAAATAAAATTAAAATATATGTTAGTCCCGAAATGACCTGGTTTGTGTCGAGTGGACGTTAAACCCTATTTCTCTCTCTCTCCATGGTCATCTCATACCTATCACCACATATGTGTTATAACCATGGTGAATGTGCTTTCTAATGACATGATTTATTATTCACAACCTAATAGGTCTGGTGAGATAAATAGGTGGCCTATATTACCTGGTATGTAAACAAGAGTATTGAAATATTATCCTTCATTTTTTTACAGTTTTTTTAAATTCATCACTACTTAGCTGGATACATTTCATTGTCTGTGATCACATGACTTGATCGTGATATGCAGATTTAAGTCTATCTTTATGTTGGGGAGGAAATTCACTGAATTAAATGAAATAGTTTTTGTGACAAATGTTGTTTTTATGTGTTTGTTCATAAAATGATGAAGTTGACTATACATGTACATGCCATTTTATTTATATGTTCTAGAATGTTCTGGAAACATACTATATTACAACACTTTCAAAACAGATGATTATATTAAATATAGTTAATGTAAGAATTAGATTTATAATGGAGAGTGTGAGAGAAATTGGGTTTAAGGGCCACTTATCACAAACTACAGCAGGTCATTTCAGGACTCTTTTAGCATTGGGAGGAAACCGGAACACCAAGAGAAAACCCACGAGGTTGGACAAGCAACTCTCTCCTTGTCACGTACACGTACAACCTGGGAATCGAATCATTATGATGAAATGTGCATGTGTTAACTATTCAGTCCCCCCCCCCCAAAACATCTTCATGTACAAGAAGTTTAAATGGGCCAGATGGGTAGCTACATGGACTGTTACAATGAAAATTGTTAAGAAAAGAGTATATGTTTCAAATTGCAAAATATGTTTACATTTTGTGAGTTTACAAGTGTAAGAGAAAATAGATTATATTTTGCGGTTAATGTATATTCTGTCCTCGTCATGTAAACCAGTTAATCATGAATACCTGTACATGATTGCGACAACTGTTATAAGAACAGACAGTAATATAAGTTGAAAATCATCTTAATTTCCAAGCACTCAATTTATATGTATCTAATAAAAGATGACACCACTAGAATCTCGTAAAGGAAAATGAGAAAAAAATATTCTTAAGAGGATCCAGTGTTATGTATTGATTCTAGATCATTACTGTACCTTTAAGATTAAGGTAAAGCAAGTTGTAATTGGGACTGAGGTAACTTCAGCCCCGGCAGTTCGAACTATTCATTTCTATATAGAATAAAGACATGTTTTGAAACCACCTTGGTGTAATATTAAAACTCACTCCAATACACAAAATACAGCAAAACAATTTTACCATATATTTACATGTACTTCACCAATGGATATATCAAACGTTTTTACCTCCTTTAACTACTGTACATGTATGGATAAAAAAACAAATCTTAAAACATATAAAATGAACATCGAAAACTCGGGATTACAGCCTGATGAACAGAATATCTTATATGGATTAACAAATTAGGCCTACTTGTCTCACTATCCATTAGTTAGTTCATCAAACATTGAAGGTTGGGGGGGGGGAACTTTTTTCACAAAATACCAAATTTTAGAAAAACCTTTAATTACACTGTCATGATCAATAAATGTTATGTTTGATAATAACAGTCATTTTTTGGGACACAACAACCCTCCTTATTGGCGTGACTTGGTGTATGTGTTTATCAGATGTAGTGAATGCCTTGATGAAGTTTAAATAGGAGCATTTTCTGCTTGGGATAAACAGAGATAATTAATTTGATTGGTTGATGTTTTTGAACACAATCACTTGGTGTATAGTTTCATTATATCAATTCCTTGACTAAGTTTGATAATGAACAATTTATGCTCAAGATAAGCAGAGCAAGAAGCACTTTGATTGGCGGAGACTTTTAATGGATGTAGAATGCTCAAACACGGTGTAGGTGTTTACATGTATTAGGTGAATACCTTAATTGATGGAGTTCAAAGATGGACATGTTCTGCTCAAGCTAAGCAGAGATAAGCATTTGATTGGTTGATGTTTTTGGGCATAATAACTTTGGTTTTGGTCAAGTGAGAGTGATGAAACATGGTGTATAGTTCGATTACATCAATACCTTGACTGTATACATGTATAAGGCTGGTTTCAGTAAAAGTGCACGAACAGCATGGTGACCAACAACATCATAGTAATATTTGAACACTGAAAAAATATACAAAATGGACTCACTGTATGTGAGTGTGACCTAATTATATCTTATACTGTACACCATAATTATGTTTGTTTTATTCAGGTAATGGAGACTGAAAGGATGTTGTATTTAGTAACAGAATATGCTAGTGGAGGAGAAATATTTGGTAAGTCTATATATTAATATATATACTTCATTTATTAATTCAGACAATTTCAAAAGAGGAATTTAAAGTGTTCTTAAATATTTTATACTGCATGTATGGTCAAGTACAAATGTAGCATAATTTGACTTTTGAGGTACGGACTGTTTCCTGGAACCTAGAACCATGGTTAAATGTATACCCAGAGAATTTTACAATAATGGCTCATATTGATACAAACTATGTAGGTTGAATTGATGTTTGATTGATTGAATGACTTGTAACAGTTTTAATAAATGTACAATACAAAAACCCCTTACTGATTAGTCCGCAAGTTAACCTATGGTAATTGCTATATTTAGGCCTTATTATGTAGCTGTGTTAATTGAGCTAAGAATGTTCATTACCATTGCTTTGGTGAGGCTAAGTGACCTTCACTTGGGAAACTCAGTATGGCATCACTACAGCTGTGCTGTTTGTGGACCCAAACTTGGTGTTATACATGTACGGTAGTTTAGTCAATGTATATAACATATACATTGTGTGTAACAACAGCCATGCCTTTGTATATTCAAGGGTTTTACGTAATGAACGTTGTAGCAATCTGATTAAAATTCAGATTTATTGATATATATTATATTTCGTTTTGTTTCGATGGCCTACACTACACATGAAGATCTGACCAGTTGTTGCGATAGGTCACTTCATTGGTCACACAAGCATATTTTAACCCTATAACGTCAAACATTTGATTAACCAATCAGCCTTATTGTTACTAGTGGATTACCCACAGCTCCGTACAAAACACACCTAAAGCTCGTTGTAACGCACCGTTTTATTGGCTAATACCATACCTCACACTAATCAGAACACAACAATGATAACAAGTCTTCCAGATCCCAATGTAGTAAAGACAAGTAAAACAAAATTTTGAACTATAACAACAAGATGACAAAGAATCTGTTTTAATCAGATTAGGGTGGTAGTCATGGGGTATAATATCAATGTTATGGTGAATGTTTTCGGTATACAGTAGAATCAGTATGAGCAGCCACTCCTATTCAGCGACATCTCCTTGTAAGCTGTCACAATAAATTCCCCCCCCGTAAAGATTCTATTGTTTCATCTCTTTATTCAACGACCACTCCTCTAACGTGGCCAGCGCTCACTATTTTGCTAATAAATTTAACAAAACATCACCCATTCAACGGCCATTGTTGAATGATACCATCTTGTCGTTCTTCGTAACACCCCCGCTAATCTCGTGAGTAGTAATCAATTCACTGGACTCCCACTGATCACGTAACAAGAAATGTGAAAATAACAATTAACCCGGGATCATCTGTTAATTAATCTTTTGTTTTATTAAACGACTAACATGATCATTGTTTTCACACTTACAGAACATTATTTGATACTGATTGAATAAACTGAAAGTAAAGACTAAAAGCCGCTATATTGTTAAATAGACGTTTTTAGCGCCACCTATAATATTACATACAGAGTTACACCCCCTGTGAATCAGTAGCAAAATCAGCGATGTTTTTTGGTTCATGTGCTTATTTTTGATAACATAAAATTAATTCATCGATTTTCTTCACAAAAATGGATAAATATTATCGAATGCATCACAATAATAGACAGTAGTATTGAAGGTTGGTACAAAATGACAAATTACCGAAGTTATGTCCGAGATCCAGCGACGACCAAATTTACCGATGCAAGTGAAGTATTGGTGTTTGCTTCCAATGCATTAAAGCGTATATTAATTGATGTCAGCACAAAAAGAGCATGAGATTTTACAAAAATGGATAAATATTATCGAATGCATCACAATGACAGACAGTAGTATTGAAGGTTGGGACAAAATGACAAGTTTACGGAAGTTATGTCCGAGATTCAGCGACGGCCAAATTTACCAATGCAAGTGAACCCAAGCGTAATACTAATTGATGTCAGCACAAAAAAACACGTGATTTTATTAAGAGGCGACTCCCGTTAAGCCGCCAATCGTAAAAATTCCCGTGGGTGGCTGCTTAATGCAGATTCTGCTGTACCTTATTGGTCCGAATTTAAATGGAAAGGGTTGATATGTAAAAGATCATAATTATCATCACCGGTTTCAGTATCTAATAGGACAATACATGTTTATCATATAAAAATAACCTACATGTACTTGTTTTAAGTGAAGGGTGAATGAAATATGCTTGATTACTTAGTTTGAACATTACATGTACATGTAGGTACATGTAAGTGATCAAAGTCCATGTAGACATCATACAAATATGTATGTAGACCTGCCCTACAATATACATGTATAACTAGGATATTATACAATTTTTAAAGTAGCACTGTCTCATTTATTCATTTATACAGTAAATACAGATGGACCACACGGCACACAACTAACAAAACTAACAAGAAAAGCATACATGTACATAAGAATGTAAAAAGGACAAACCTTTGACAATGAAGCTATGCATGATGTTTCAATTTGTTAGGACAAAAAAGCTTCACAAGCTGAAATTGAAATGAAGACAACCAACAATAGAAACAGCACATGATTATCAGTGAAGTAATTCTATCACTGTTGATTAGTTTCATTCCTTTGAAGTGTATCTTCTTTATCTAATCTGTTCACTAAAGGGTTAACCATTCAGTACTTGTGCAGATTGAAGAGGGTATGAGCTTGATGATCCAAAAAATGAAATATATTATTTCATGTAAGAATGGTAATGTAATCTTATTAACAAGAAACTGACATAAATAGAATTATTATACACACATGGAGATGGCAGTAGAAGCTAATGTAAACTTCAAATGGCAATTAACTGAAATTGATCAATTTGAATCATTTTTAGACAAGTATGTATTTCGATAATAGTATTTTCAAAATTTGTATGATTTTTACCTCTACATGCATGTATGTATATTCTGGCATGTTGTCTCTTTAATTTCTGTTTTATTTGTTTTAGTTGTGTAAAAGTGCATATTTTATGACCCTTTAAAGTTGAATAAGATTAGATTACAGTAATATATATTACATAGGAGATTTATGACAGGTGACACATAGTCATTATACAATACTACACACCTTCCATCTAATGATATAAGACCCTTGGAGACTCTTCTAATATACACACCTTTTATTTACTAGGTATACATATAGTATAGGAAACATGATGTCATAATATTTATTGTCGTCAACACGTCATGGATTATAAAACACTATATTGTTCCCTCACTTCCTGTTCAAAACACTCAAAACTTGGCTCTTTTTTTTATTAATATCAGTATTTCTGATTATGTAGTATTTATTGTGCCCCACCTTTCGAAGAAAGTTGGGGGACTATTAAAATGGGTTTGTCCGTCTGTCTGTCTGTCCGTCACACTTTTTGGGACACAATAACTCTCTTCCTAATTGAGCTAGAATGTTCAAACTTGGTGTATGTGTTTATTAGATCAATGCCTTGATGGAGTTCGAAGATGAGCATTTTCCGCTTAGGGTAGGCAGAGATAAGCAATTTGATTGGTTGATACTTTGGGACAGGATAACTTAGGTTCATCTTGATTGATGATTTTGATGCCAATACAATGTCTGGATTCTCATTCAGTAATGGATTCGACAGTAACAGTGTATAGAAACGATCGACTCGGACACAAGGGCACTTTCCCTTGGCCAGAGGGGCCCTTTTGTCAAGCGTGGGGGCCCTTTTGTCTTAGGTCCCCCCCTAACTAGGGTACATTTTCATTTTTCTCGTCGGTTTTAGCATTTTTCTTTATAAAACACTTTTGGATGACACTTCGTGTACAGTTTGATTGCTTGATAAGTTTGAAAAAACTAAATGTGCGATTAATTTATATGTGTCATCTATTTATTTTCGGATTTCGGCGGGGGACATCAGCCTCACTGTTGGCTTGTTGAAATACGAACATTGAATTCAGCTTGTGATTCCAAATTGTTAAAAAAAGGTTAATTTAGATGTACATGTAAGATTATTTTCAAAACTGCAATATTACTAGTATGTGGATTAGAAAAAAACAAGTTGGTGATAATTTCTATTGTTTCTTTTGTCAGAAGATTGACACTTCCTGTACTAAACTCTTCCGGATTTCTGTTAAATGTACATAAAAGCCAAATAAAAAATTTAATAGGTTGAAATATACGATTTATTACGTGAAGGATATGTATGTATACCATGTACATGTACAGCTATTATAAATTGCAGTCTCTTTAAAAAAGAAAATAAAATTCAAAACAAATTTTACCATAAAATCTTCTGTTCATCCATAGAAGATTTAAGATATACCAGAACAGAAGGGTTTTTAGGGCACAAGTTAATATACGTGTATATATGCATGCGAGGACAGATTTATAACAATTTAATCTTTGTAAAAGATCCCATGTACCTGAAGTACCCAGGCCTCTTAAGCCCTTATCTGCTTCAATGTACATGTATTTGTAATTCCGACATTTATTAATCAGTGAGTTGTCATGTTATTCATCAAATTGTCTTTAATATAAATAATACTGGTTGAAATAAAAATCCTAGATCAATAATTAATACTAGAAGGTTATTGGAAATCATATCAGTTGGTGTGCCACATATGATGGACCACATCGCCTTTGTCACTTGATTAGTTGGAGACAATTTCCTATCTGACACGTATTGACGTCAGTATGGCACAGCTTCAAATTAAAAAGCAAAATGAAGTTTGAAATATTCTATTGGGAATTAATAAATGTGTGCTTGGAACAAAATTTATTGGTAGATTTTAATTAGAAGTCTGTGAGTAATACTGTCGACGTCAGATTTACGACATTAGGGGCTCGTGCACTTTCCGAAATTAAGCAGAGGTTTCTCAAATCAAAGTGGACAAAAAGTGTCTTCATTTATAGTGCCTTCTCAACTCCCCATGCTACACTAAAACTGTCCATCATACAATTTAACTAAGATGCACCTGCTGATTTATTCTTGATAAGAAAAGAAATGATTATTGACAATTATCCATGTTAAACGTAACCGAAAGTTTGAGTTTATTTAGTGCCGATCCAGTTTGGCTTTCTAACCTGTCTTACTCTCTGTTTGTAAGATGTTGAATCAGATTTTAAAACCTCAGTCAATTAAAAGTTAATGCCTACAATAAAATGATTTGAATAGGTTATATATGCCAAGTGTCAGTTGTTCCTTATTTGTTCCTTATCTGCCAAGTGTCAGTTGTTCCTTATTTGGACCAAAACAGGGTTAGATTATATGTTCATGTATATATAAATGTTATCAGAATCAAGATGCCCTCGGGTCTAGAATTTGTGAATTAAAATAACCACCAGTTTATAAAATACTGTAATCAACATTACGAAACTGCAATTGGTACAAATGCTAAAATGGGGCAATAGATGGAAGATAATGGGGAATTATTTTAAAACGTCACTAGAGATATTCTCATCACAAAGTTCGATATTTTTAGGTATGGAAGATCAATTGATCGTGAAATGTTTTTTTGGCTATAACTGGCATCACCATTTTTATTCTCATGACTAGTGGAAGCCCACGGCATGGGAAATCAATGATATAACCATTCAAAAATTGTGTATATGATTAGCGTTTTTATTTTAGATAACTTTTCAACAAGCTTCCCAAAATAAATTCAGCTTTAAATGCAAGTCTGTGAAAGCTTTGGAAAAGGTCACATTTTTTATTGATAGATTTATTCCTCAAATATAAATAATTATTAATTTGAAAGGTTTTTTCTTACTATCTAAGCTTGTAAAAAAAATTTTTGTCTTTTTTATTAAATTCTTTGCATATTTTTTTTTATAAAAGAGATGAGAAAAAAAGGCTATACATTTATGTGGCTTCACTTTCAGTATATTGTTGGTTTTAGTGTAACCATGGTTGGTTGAGTGGGGATCATTTTATATATGTGTTCATAAAGCAGTGGTAATGAGCATTACCAGTTCATTATTGGCGAGTAATCAGAGTTGTCAATACACACTCTGGTGTTTTACGTGTTTTACAATCTACTTAACGTTATTGGTCCATTTTAATGTGAGACTCAATACATACAAGAGAGAAGCAAGGTCCTGTGCATAATTTGCGTGCATGTAAAAGATCCTTTGGCCTTCAAAACACACTGTCATCATTAGCCCAGTTGGAGCATAACGGTAGGACGTAAAACTCCTTTTCGTTTCATTTAAGAAGAAAATGAGCGGAAATTACAACTTAACTGGTTCTTGGTCATTAAGTTTTATTGAAGAGGAAGTCTCAGACTTTCAGGATGATCATATTTAGGTGTCATAATTGTGTCACATGGCTTGTATGGTGTGTTGTCCTCCTGTACCAAGTACAGGATCCAAGGATTTACTCACCACTAATTTTTAGTTATTGATCAATCAAATGACCTGTGATTGAATTGGTAGATTGTGGAACGTATCTTCGTGCTGATGGACTTATTTATATATGCTCCAACATAATTACATGTACTGTATAAGTCATTAGACACAAATCACAAAGGCATTGACTACATGCTGTTTATTTGCTATTGATGTACTAGAAATCACAGGTTCTTAATCAATAAAATTAGCCCACAGCTAGTGAACCTTACTCTTATAAACACTAGTATTTATATAGTAGAATTGGTAAAGCACAAGACAACAGCCCTTTCATCTCTCTACAATAACCAAATTTCAAAGAACAGAAAACATTTGAAAAATTTCTTTTGGTCATTTGTTGCCCTTAAACATATTTCACAAAGTACATGTACATGCTTTGTCAAATTTGTTTCTATGCAAACACAAAAATTATTCAATTGAGAAAGTTCAACTCAGTAAAGGCAAAACTACTGTAATACATGTAGGTTAGGTTAACATGTGCGCACAGTTTCATGAATTGTTCCTTATAAAAAACGGAACAGAAGGATGGACAGGCGGAGCCCTTACAATATACCTTTCCTTAAATTAGTTTAGCTCAAGATAAAAAGTATTGGTAAAAAAAGAAAAGGCAAAATTGAACTTAATAGGTAGTAACATTCTTTTTGAAGGGAATTTTCTAGAATAGGAGCCAAGGTCGCTCAGTGAGTAGGGATGCTGGCTCATTAACCAAGAGATCTGGGGTTTAAACCCAGGTTGGGCTGAGAATGTTCTCCAGGATTTTCCAGCATGGTTTCCTCTTGTCAGTGGTGCAGGACGAAGGGCCTGGAAAGGACAGCATCTAGTTGTTCAAATGGAATTTATAAAAATAAGGTTCTGTATGCATATTGAGAACCCTTGACATTGAGAATTCAATTGTCATTATCCCAGTAGAAAGAGAAAATACTAAACCCCATTTCATTCAGTCATTGCCTTTCTAGAATGATTATTGATACTCTGGCTTATACGTGGTACCAGTTATTAGCTGTCATCTTATCATTTACACCATCTTTTAATTTTTTAAAGTAATTTATTTCATTCAGTACAAATGTGATTTTACCTTCATAGCTCTTGACTCAAAGATGATAAAAAAAAAGAAGGAAATCTCCTAAAAGAGCTTTTCAGAAGACTTTATTATTGAAGGAAAGTTCTAAGATTATTACATTTTTCTTTTGTCTTTATTACCCGAAGGACCTGCAGTGAAGTGTCACAGGGTCTGTCTAGACCCTATAATTACTTTCTGTGGTTGAATTAATTATGGGTTATCTTAACAATGATATGACATCTTTAATTAAACCATAGTCCTCTTAACTACCAGTCTATGAGGTTGAGACTGAATGGAATAATGTGTGTTAATTGTTAGATTTTAATGCATGTATATACTTAATATTATAAGCTTATTTTCTATGTTCTAATCCTCTTTATATACTTTTAATATTTTAATCTTTGTCTAAATTGTTATGTTTATGGTAATTGTAATGTAGGTATCTAGGGGTACCCTGGTGACAGAAGTACTGACCGTAATTGAGGAATGCTAGTGCAATTACAAAATCTGCCAAAAGTAATATTTTAGACCAGACCACTAAAATTGAAATATACTGTGATCAGAGGAATCAGAATGATTGTTAAAGAAATCTGATAAGAATGGATTTATTTGAAAAGATCAAATGATCTCTTTTAAAAACAACAGCATTTGTCTACCTTATTATTGTACTAGCATCCTCAATTCATGATGCACAATTTGGACATTGTCTGCTGGATCAAAAGAGCTTTATATTTTGTAGTTGAAAATTTGTTTAAACATGGGGAAACAGAGCTATTTCATACGATAAGGCGATGATAAAGAATTAATTTCAGGCACGACAAGGGGTACGAAAGAATTGGTGCTACCTTTGTTCTAGGAGACTTGAGTCTAGATTAGAATATCCCAGGTTTGAATCGAGAACAACCTGTGGTATATTCAAACCTGGCTTTACTTGGCAACCGGTAAGCCTTGAAAGTGTGCCCAGTTGTTTGGATCATATAAAAATAACAAGGTCCACTGGTGTACACATTACCATACTCGTTAGAAGACCAAAGTATTGTGTTGAGGAAGAATACATGTAAAACCCCATTCCATTGCCTAAATTTCTATTAGGACACAGAGTAGTAGCATAATATGAATTTTAGATACCAAGCAAGAAAGAAAACTCAGTATACTCAAGCCAACATTTAATAATACTCAGTAAGTTCATGGTGATTTATAAATTATATGTACATGTAATGTCTGACTTGAAGAATAAATAAATAAGATGGAAAAATTTGTAAACTGTAAACAATGAAGGTCTTGACATTAACGTTATATACATGTACTGTACGACTATATTAGATACAGACAGTTGCTTACAAAAACCTCACACTTTCTACATCACCTCGAGTCATGCCCAAACCATGTCTTCACTTCACAAGCCTGCTACAGATAAAAGAACAAATTAGTAATGCCTCAAGTCTTGCTAAACTCGTCTTTTAAAGGGACGGGTCATGAATAATCTTCACAATTACCAAAACAAAGCAGATATCTGGGGTTTTTTTTATGTTTTCTGATTTTGATTGAAACATCTTGAATCCATTCTTTAATCCAGTTAGGTGATGGTGTCTTTTCTGAACTTTATAAGATTGCTGATTGTTATTTTAAAGACCACATAAAATAATAATTTTTAATTGCATATATTGATAGCTAAGGGTTACTACATTCATTTTACGTCAAGTTCACTCCAATCTGATTAAAATTAATTGAGATATTAACGTTTAAACATCAGACAGCCAAAAACGGTTTTCAAATTTTCAATTACAACCTTTATCCGGTTGATTGGCTGGTGACGTCACAGGCACTACACATAATCTATACACATTATCTATACAATATATCACTATCTGTACGATATCTCACTGTATACACACCGCCAGTTAACACGTGTGTATTTGTCGGTCCAATTAACATTTGACTGGCGTAATCATTAACTCGTAATTTTACACGTAAGCTACTATAAGTCAAAGCATTTTCAAAAGCCGACCTTTCTCGTCTTAAGTTGTTATAGATTATATATTTGTGACTAGAATAGATTACAATTCACTAGTTGATCAACATCTCCAGCCCGTAAATCAGTACGTAATATTTTAACACGGTTATCGGTAGTCATATCGACAAATAAACCGACAGAATGAAGCGACACAAGACGGTGCAGATAAAAACAACATGTGTCTTCTAAAGGTGCGGCAAAAGGGGAGGGGGGCGAATAGAAGAGCCTCCTAAGCTGGTATCTCAGGTACACGGTAACGTCGCATTCTGATTGTGAATTGAATAATAAAGTAAATTGTTTTGGTTTTTTTTCTTTATATTATATAAAATTGTATATTATTAATATTACATTGGTAGTTTAGTAATTTGTAAAAAAGGCATAGCCAACTTTCCTGTCATATGCGACATGCTTTCAGCATGTCTGTTATTGGCGTACGTGACCATTTTCAGCTTTTTCGCGCCAAAATCAACCATTTTACACATTTCTTAGTAAGCCATGCCTAATATGGTAGACGAAGATTTCCATGTGACATTGAGATCGTGTAACGCTATTTTAGTGATAACGGAGCTTTTTGTTATAAATACAGAGTAATTATTCGACAAATACGAGTGAATTTGAGCCATGTTACTTTTGCTATTACAAACTATCGAAGCTATCGATAGTTTGCTTGACTATCGCAATTTTTAT
Organism: Patella caerulea; assembly: GCA_036850965.1. Classification (NCBI taxonomy): domain Eukaryota; kingdom Metazoa; phylum Mollusca; class Gastropoda; family Patellidae; genus Patella; species Patella caerulea. Next base: position 26,279,616 of record JAZGQO010000011.1, read on the forward strand.
CGATAGTTACTTTTTATCTATAAATTTTTTTGATGAGCATCCTTTAATCGAAATGAATTGACGATGAGAGAATATCTTCCATTGATATTTTGATTTTGTTTTCTTAATTAAATGTTACATAATTAATTTGGGTGCATTTTAATGTGGAGTAAACTGTTAAAAATGATAAGCAACAGTTTAAACTGAATACCTGCATCCAATAATATCTCGTAATTTGTTATAATTTGTAATTTTGTACAAGCAATTAGGTAAAGAAAATATACATGTATCCATTTACTTAAGTAAACAGTAGGCAAAATTATGGTTTGTTTCTTAAAGATAATTTCTATATAGTAAAAATATCTCTTACCTCATGTCTTTGGAACACCACAATGCAATCATATACATTTTCATGTAGATCAGTAAAGTTGGAGGGACCTTTTTATCTTTTATGTTAATTAAACTGTATGAAAGCTAAGCAACCCTAGAAGCTATTCATCTTGGTTTTTACGCAGTTAGTTTTATATGTAAATATGTGTTAATTGTAATGTAACCATGTGGCCACAATCATCTATGTCAATTAACGTTATATTGAATGAGAGTCTGGATGTTTGAGTGTGCCAAAAAGTACAGACTGGACATACATGTGTTTGACTAGAGGACGTGAAAAACTGATTTACTATAAATCATTATTTTACTATAAAATCATTGTATCTTTCAGATCATTTGGTAGCACATGGTCGTATGAATGAAAAAGAGGCTAGAAAGAAGTTTAAGCAGATCGTAGCCGCAGTAGCGTACTGTCATAGTCGTCAGGTGGTACATCGCGATCTTAAAGCAGAAAATCTTCTTTTAGATGCTAATCTCAATATTAAAATAGCAGGTACGTTTTGTTGTTTTATTCAACTAACCACTGTGGCCCCTGTCAACTTATATGTTAAAAAAATAAGTGCATTAGTCTCAAAATAATGTACACATATTTACTCAGCATTTAAAGTATTTGCCTAGAGAACTGAAAAAAGGACCCCAACAAAGTAATTGAGCAATTATTTTCCACAAAAGAATGGGGGGAAGTTGATTTTTAAACTTGATACATATTTGTTTTTTTGGTAGATTTTGGTTTTAGTAATTATTTCTCGTGTAATGGTAAATTAAAAACATGGTGTGGTAGTCCGCCATACGCAGCTCCTGAATTATTTGAAGGCAAAGAATACAATGCTCCTAAAGTGGATATTTGGGTAAGACTATATTTAACTAATTAATCTCATTAGCTTTGAAATAATCTTACCAAGTACAGATTAGTTACATGTTTGTTTCTCCATATAGGTTCTGGATACATGCAAATTAGTCTCTTTCTATATTTGATATTGAATTGATCTGTTAAAGACATGGTCCTCAGTTTAATTTTTTAAACAAAATCTTTTATTTTTGTCATGGCATTATCAATGCTGAAATAGACACAGGTTTATTATTTTATATTTAATTAATAAAACAATGCCAAAATATCCTGATTTAGATTCAATCAGATTACCCAAAACTCATATCAGTTGGTTTACATGCATATTATCAGCAGAGGATGTTAAATGTTGGGATATTTTTAATTCAAATATCCTGGAAAATTCTTAACAAATTCAACCATTTAAGTACTGATATCCCTTTTATAGATTCAGCTTTCACAATACTGTAGTTTGCTAGGATTTCATTGATAATCCATGAATTTAACAGTATGTTTTCACAAAAATGTTTTGTACTTCTGTACATTGACTAACTTGTCTTACATTGAATTAACTTTTACCCTAATTATACTGAATTTATTTGATGCTTTAGTGTATTATTATATATTTTATGTACAGAGTCTTGGAGTAGTGTTATATGTGTTAGTTTGTGGTGCTTTACCATTTGATGGTAGTACGTTACAAAGTCTTCGAGCCAGGGTACTCAGTGGAAAATATCGCATTCCATTTTTTATGTCGACTGGTAAGTAGTGTTTTTGCTAATGAATTATAAACGAAACAAACAAACATTGTACCGGTGTCTTTATATTACTAATGTTTACAGGGGTGTGTTGTCTGTTAGTAAAATCAGAGGAGCAAATTCTGCTTAGGCAAAGCAGCTTACTCGTGTGTCTGTCACACCTTGGGGGTTGGGATGGCCTAGTGTTCTAGAGTGCCGCACTTCGACCTCTAGCTGACCGGTCACCTCTGGCTTGCGGTTGGGGTTTCGATCCTTGGCATGGAGATCGAGGCGACTTCTCAACCTCTTTGGTTTCCTCCAGGCACCCCGGTTTCCTCCCACTGCTAAAGACCACTAAGCTCAAGCGAATTATTGGAATAAAAATTAAAACCATATGTTAGTCCCAAAATGACCTACATGTAGTTTGTTTCGAGTGGACGTTAAACCCCATTTCTCTCTCTCTCTCTCTCTCTCTCTCTCTCTCTCTGTCACACCTTTTGGAACACAATTCAGGAAGAATATTCAAGCATGTAGAGCTTTGTTGGTTGAACATCTTGACCAAGTTCCATGCTGAGCATTGTCTACTTAGGCTAAGCAGGTGTCTGTTAGATATTTGCTACTACCACCAAGATTGGCACCCACAGCTTCTACCCTCAGACTTGCATCAAAAACTGTGGACACACTAGCCGAGTCAATCGGGGTTGGAATTCGTCTAGTGTGCCCAAGGTTTGTCACACTATGTATATAAAAATAGGTATTGATAAACTGATTATTGCTGCATGTAGCATTTTATTGATTGCCTAGAAACAGGGAATTATTAATTATATGTTAGTTTTCACATACTGTCATTAGGTCACACTGTTATCTTATGAAATATGATTGTTTGAGGGAGTGTGGATGACCGAATGATTAGTACATGCACGATGCATCATAAGGTATAGCCATTGAGTCAACTGGCGTGGCTTTGAATACCTCCCACTGCTAAAAACCCCTATCTGCAAGCGAATTATTGAAATAAAATCAAAAACCGTATGTTAGTCCCGAAATGACCTAGTTTGTGTTGAATGGACGTAAAACTGAATTTCTCTTTCTCTCTCACCATTGTTTGAAGATAGTTACAGTGTCACGGTTACTTGTAAAACTAATCTTATATCAGTGATGTATATATCTGAAAAAATTTATACCTGAAACATTTTTAAAGTAAGGTATTGAGACAATGTGCATCTGCTTATGTTCCAAACTGTTAGTTTTAAATTTCTAGGAGAGTTAATCCACATGAAATTTATTATCCAAATTAAATGACCAACTAGCCTGATATAGAGTCAAATTTTCTGAACATATTTTTATAGAACTTTAATATATATAAACCTAGATTTGAGTGTTCAGATATATTTGGATTGTGATAAAGCAATAAAAAAATTCAAAGATAAGAGTATTAAAAGTAATCACACAACTCCAGAAATTTTAATGTCAGCAAAACTTAATCGCTTTAGTGACTATCACAACTAAATATGGACTCTGACTGTTGAAATTTGATATTTTTTAACACTTCAGGTTGTGACGAGGCATAAAACATGTCTGTTTAAATTCTGTATAAAATAAATGACGTAATAATGAAGTGCTTGGATGTAAAAAGCTTATGAGAGAGAACCTCCATGTTGTATCAAGGTTACAATAACCTAATATTGATTAGCTATGAAAAGGCTATTTATGGTCGATCAAATACTTAACAGTGACGTCAGAGTAATTCCATTCTTTGCGTGTTCTGATGTCATACTTTATAACGGTATTACTTCATTATTCGCTTTTCTATTGTGCTTTTAAACACTTGTCTACGCATCAGTAGTTATTGGAATATTTTTATGATAAAAATAGGCTCTGAATTCTAAAAGACCTTAATAATAATCAAGATGAGTACTGATATAGATTAATAATAAAACTGGATTTATTAATATAAGCCTATGTCTATTATATACTTCCATTTATGACCACGTAATTGATCACACTTCTTTATTTTTGTCAAGCCAAAATATTTTTAGTTTTTATAGATTTAAATTTATACTAAATTAGATTTTTAATTTATCAGTTCCGCTCCATTTTAGATTAAACAAAAGACAAGGTAATTCTAAATATGGAATATTATATAAACATATTAAAATGTTTAATGTATGTCAATTATTAAAATACATGTAGGTAAGAGTTTATTAAAAGGTCAATGTATACTTATCTCAGTATTAATGGATATTACTATTTCTGTGGTTATTTAATAGCAATGTTTTATAATATTGTATTGTTATCAATTTAATCTGATAGTAATTGTATTAAATGTTGTGGAATATATATATATCAGATGTAGTATTTTTCATTCTGTTATTTTGTTATCTCTTAATTCTGTTTATTTCTGAGGGCGTACCCAGAAATAAGATTTAGTGGAAGCAAAATACCAAATTTGTCCACAAAATGTTAAGGTGAACTCATTAAAATGGTATTTTAGTAAATGATCATACAAAACTTTTATTAATAACATTTACTGAATGTAATTAAAAAGTTTTTTTTAGAAACCTGACTACTTAAGTTTCAACCTATCTTAATTGTTGACAGGCTAGACAAAAAAAAAAACTATATTTAAATATATTCTGATCCAGGCCTTTATTGATTTATTTACATGTATTTAACTTACTCATATATTGCCTTGTAACACAGTGTTAATAATTTAACTAGCATTTTAAGGTTTATGCCCCCTATCAAGAATATTAAATATACTTTCATCAAATGTTAACATAGGAATCTATTAAAATTTAAGATAGCTAACATGTAATACACCAACATGTAGTTGACATTATTGGGTGTTTCTGTCTCAAGGCATACATGACATAGATACACCCATACGATTACATCATGTGTACCTACTTCAAGAATACACATGATGGCAAATGGCCGCCATTTAAAATACTACGCCCGCTTCTTAGAGACGATAACTTAACTCGCTATAAATTGTAAAAAAATTTACTTCGGCTAGAATTAAAAAACACCTAAGATTAACATTTGCTAAAAATTTCTAAAAAACAACCTAAATTTATGGAAATGGGGCCAAATCAAATCAGGCAAATTACATCAAATAGTCCATGTTAAACGTATAGCAAAAATTTTAAACTAACGCGAGCACGCGCGTTTCTTGACAACGCCATAGCGGGTCATAGCAACCAGTGAGTGTAAATTGGAAATCCCCAATGACGTAGATATTATAAATTGGAAAGCCGAGTCTGTCTTAAAATAAGTAGTACCGTCAGTAAACAAGATGGAAGCCATCTGCTATCGTGTTTGATCATGGAGTAGGCAAGCACAGGTGTGTCGTATGAGATACACCCTGATACCCAAGTAGGGGTGTAAATGTACATGTACACACATACATGTAGGTGTGGCTTTTATTTGGAGCATTAACATATCAGGTGTTAGTGTAAACCATATTTGTATTTATTTTCCTATATTGAGTATATAGTATTTATTTAATGTGGGATGGCCTTCAGGAAATAAGAATATTCAAATAAACTAAAAAATGAATTGATAACCATTTTTTGATGAAGTGTTATAGGGTAGTGTTATAAGTTTTAGAGATAGAGTCTATTATACACTATTACGCTGTGGTGTGTATTTTGAGGGGCATGGCAACACCCGGTACCATCATTCAGTGCATCAACACGTAATTTTTATTTTTGCCTGATAACCTAAATACTGATGTAATGAAAGAAAAAAAGAAAATAACGCCTTTTCTGAGGATATTTAACTGCTCAAATGTTTTATTATCAATTTAAGTAATTTTTGTCTTTTTTGCTACATTGAGAAAGAGAAAAATGGAGTTTAATTCCACTTGGCTCAACCAGGTCATTTTGAAACTAACATGGTTAAATTTTATTTCAATAATTCACGTATGGTTAGGGGTCTTTAGCAGAGGGACCCGTAGAAAACCCATGGCATTGGAAATGGGGCCTATAGACCTTGTCACATACAACCGGAGAATTGAAACCTCTCCAGTTGACTTAATCGCTAACAATTCAGCATTCAATACCCACTCTGTTGCAATGTAAATTGAAATAAAAAACAATTTATTTTTTTCAAAGTAAATTTATGCAATTAGATTTATACACTTATAGTTCCGATGAAAATATTTCTTGGTTACCAGTTCAGACTGGAAATCTAGGGTATCTGTTATGGTAGATTGGTTAGTGGCCCCCTTTTGGTGGTGAACTTTAAGTGGTTAATTTAAAAGTACATGTAGCTTGTGATAGATATGGAATGGACAGTTACATTTGTAGGTGACATATCAATTAAATAGTCAGGTGGCTTATTTTCACGCTTAGAAGAACACCAACCTTCAACTCAAATTGGTTATTATCAGTGACTGTGTGTGATCAGTAATTATTATCCCCCAACCTTTAGAAGAAAGTATAGGACTCTTAAAATGGTCTTGTCTGTCCCTCCGTTACAATTTATGGGACACTAAACCTCTGTTTCTAATTGAACACGTTCAGATTTTGTGTAGGCATTTTTTTGCTGAATACCTTGACTAAACACTATGATGAGCATTCTAGGCTTTTGCTAAGCAGAAATAAGCGATTTCATTAGTCGATGCCTTGGACACTTGCTCTATAGTTTCATTACAGCAATACCATATGACTAAAGTTGGATTGGGAACATTTTCTACTCAAGTTAAGAAGAGTGATAAGCAATTTGATTAGTCAAGACTTTGCATGATAACGTTAATTCTGATTCTGATTCCATTGGGTGGGGGGTAGCCGAAGGGTTAACATAGTTTTGTTTTCACGCTTTTATACCTTGTGGGTTTTCTCTCACTCCCGCGGTTTCCTACCACTATTAAAGACCTCTACATGTGAGTGAATTATTAAAATAAAATGGAACCTAGATTGTGTCAAAGTGGACATTAAACTCCATTTCTTTCTCTTAATTTGTCAAGCTTTATCTCTTAATTTGTCAAGCTTTAGATGCAATTTTGCTAAACAGTGTGAATTTGGACATAGACTGAGGAAAGTTAACATATATTTGTATATTTTAAGATGTTATGTATCGTGTATATAATATAGTCGATGTGTATACCTTAATTAGTCGAATAATTTATATGAAAGAATATATTTATCTTGTTACAGATTGTGAATCATTAATACGAGGTATGTTAGTGGTTGAACCGTCTAAACGATTCCACATGGATAAAATCATTCATCATACGTGGATGGAAAGTAGGGAGGAAGATGGAGAGGATTTTAGTGAACTTGTATCACAATATAACCTGTTTACAGATCATGAATCAGATGTCGGGGAAACTAGTGAACAGATATTAGATTACATGGAGACGTTAGGAATGGACAGGGAAAGAACTGTTAAGGTATGAATCACACAAACAACTTAATTATTTGTGTTAAGGCTCATGGGTGATGTGTATGGAACACAGCTTGTTTACTCATTCTAGATTGCCTGATACCATGTTTTATTTGCGAAGTTCATATAAGCTGACATGAAGCTGACAATTTTTTATGTCTTTTCAATTAAAATTCACATCCAAAGACTGTAATTAATGAAGAAAGTAAAATTAGTTATGAAATAGAATTACATACACAGAGTATCCTCGTTGCAATCTTAGGCCTGACAGACACATAGCATGGGTTGTTAAGCTGGACTTTAGGGAAATATCCAGAAAACATGAAGAGGTGTGAGTTAAAATGCTTGTTTAACCAACAGAAGGTTGTGTTTAATGCACCCAGTGATGAGGATGTGCATAAAAACTATACTTACATACATGCTTGCTGTGACTTGCAGTTGTCACTTCACTATCTAACTTCTAGTTTAATACATGTAGTTCTAAAGATATATTTAACATGGTAGAGATTAGATTTTAACTTATATTTTTGTATGGTTATTTTGTAGTCTGTTGAAGACCGTTGTTATGATCATCATAGTGCCATCTATCATCTGCTGCTTGAAAAATATCGTAAACATCCTAAAATGCTTTCTAATCGCCTTCCCTACACAATTCTTCCGATTGCTACACGAACTGAGAGACGTTCGAGCATTACAACTGGAGTGGGTGAGTTTATTTTATGTCTTATTAAATAAATTTAATGAAAAAGTTAGTAATATTGAACATTGAACGTCATGAATTGGTATTAATCAAATTGACATCTTGCTTGATAAGATCTTTGCCATAATAGATTCAATGAAAAATATTGTAGCATTTCATTTATTGTTTTCACACATCTTCAAGAAAACCGTACAACATTAAACATATTTGATTTGTATTATTCTCTTTGGATTAGGCCAGGTCAGTGACTGAATAATAATAATAAGTATTGTAAGGGAGATAACTCCATTTTATAACCCCATTAGCTAGTTTATTTTAAAATATTGACACTGGTATTGTAACATTTAAGTAAAGGTACACACTGTTGAATATAAACTTCATGAAATTAATTTATCCGCTGTATGCATAAAAGGTGGGTTCAAATTAGACCATTTGGTCTGTCATTGAGTCAAGTGTCGTGTTTTCGATTCCTCACTTGAATACAAAAAAGAATGAGGTAGCCTGTCCCACCTCGTCCAGGTTATTATAGATTGAATAGTTGTGCAACATACCTGTATCGTTGTTATTATTATTATATTTTTTGGATGTGTATTTGACTGTGTGCAATAATTTGAAAACAGAATTTTACCATCCCCCCAAATCTTAACCTGAAAATTTCAGCATAACATTTTGATAATGAATTTGTGTGTGGATATTTTGAACTATTTTGTTATTTGTTTTATTGAATTATTTGGTAATGTCGTAATTTGTTTTGAATTATTTGTTTTGAAATATTTTGTAATTTGTTTTGAGTTATATTTTTATTTTGTATGTTTTATAGTCGAGAGAGTTGAAGTACCAGTTGAAGTCCATGGACCTAATCACCCTCATCCACCACTTCCCACTACTCTCGTTCCTTCTCTACTTGGTGCTACCATTCCAAAAGTGCAATTCCTTCATGACAGTAATCATTTAATAGCTGTAAGTGAACATATTCTTTATGCCCGTAATTATTACATGGAAAGAACAAATATAGAATACAATCACAGGTTTGTTATGTATGTGAGACATAGAATTTAAAACTGTGACCCATACATAATGTGAGACATAGGACTATAGAATTTTAAACTGCGATCTATACAGAATTTGAGACTATAAAAACTATAGAATATGAGGCATATAGAATTTTAAACTGTAAAGCATAGAGAATGTGTGGTTTATAGAAATTTAGACTATAGAAACTGTAGAATGTGAGGCATATAGAATTTTAGACTTTAAATCCTGTATAGAATCTAGATTGTAAAATCTATAGAATGTGAGACATAGAGAATTCTAGACTAAAAATTATGTGTTTACCGTTACTAAATGCCATTAACAGAATATATGTACATCATATTTATTGTATTTGCAGCAACCTGAAGACAGTAATCAGTCAGATTCAGACGAGGAACCATCACCTGAAGCGTTAGCTCGTTATCTGGCAATGAGACGACATACTGTTGGGGTTGGAGATTCACGTCTAGAACCCCCAGAAGATGTCCGTGCTAAACTAGCTAATAATCAGCCAATATTGGCACAACCACAGCCCAATCTCTTCCTCACACTACAGGGTTGGCCTAATAGTCCTCCTGCTAATAATCTTCCACTAACAAACACCCTCCCTCCACACAGTTTAACTATACAAGACGGTAACAATCTACTACAACCACCATCGTTGATGGGAGGAGGTAAGTTGACTAGAATAACTTTTAAAATAGAGTTATTTCATTCAATTTAACTATTTATGAATTCCAGTAAAAAGTTGAAGTGATTAGTCATTTTTGACCAGAAAATTTAACATATAACTCCCTCTTTGATTTTGGTCAAAAATAAAATGACCAGTTTCTTTGTGTGTTTAATATTCGATAATTTAGGCCTAAATTAAACTTGAAGAGCTAACAAACCATATCCGCTCAATCTTCCCTAAGGAAAATTCAACCAGATGGAGCACTTTATTTTATGTACATCCAAGTTAACAAAAAAGTTAGCAGAATTATTATTACTTTATTTGTCTAAGACATATAAAAGCAAAGATGTAAACTTTGAACAATCTGGTTTTTATTAAAAGTTCTATTGGCTGTACGAGGTCTTGAACTTTATATATACCTATTATTCTGACATCACCCTTTAATATAAGCAAATATTTTCCAGAAATTGATTATCCAAATAAAAGAATCTTCTGATATATAAAGTGAACAAGTGTGATTCACTGAATAAATATATAATAAAGTATATTGGTTTACTGACAATTTACTGTTATATGATCTTTTTATTTTTGTCTTTACAGCTGGTAATACTCTGAGTCGAAGGGCGTCTGATGGTGGTGCAAATATACATCTCTTTTCACAACAATTTCATCGTCAAGCTTATATGGACAGTCAACTCGGCAGTCATGAAGCACTTTCATCTGTAAGTACCATCATATTGTAAATATTGGTAACTGTAAATTAACAGGTTATTTCTATAAACAGATGAAATTTCAGTGATTGTAAAACAAGATTTAGTCTTTTATAAATAGATAATATGTCAGATATGAAAATAAAGATGGTAAACTAGCTCTTATTACAATATCTATAAGTGTAATGAAAAAGAGTTTTAATTTTTCACTAAAGTGGTTCTACTCCAGACCCAGACCCAGGGCCATGCAACTTTCTTTATACTCAGTTTAAAATTACTGAAAATTTGCTGTAATATTATTTCAAAAGTACATGGGTGTTAATTCTCTCTAGGAAAATTGATCTTTTGTCTTTTGTTTAATTTTAAATGAATAAAATCTCTATTTTATGTGAGTTCTGAAGACAACTGTTTATCTTTCAGTCCACACTGTCACCTACAGGCATTCCACTCCCAACGCCATCGTTACAGAACTCTATAACAGTGGAGGAAGCTGAAGATGGTGGATCAGACCAAGAACCAGATCCAGACGCAGTTTCCAGGTATTATATCTTAAATATAACCGTCTCAATCATATCACATCCTTTATTTTTACATAAATCTTATCTCCACTGTTGTCTTCAAATTTAGGCAGAAACATGGCGTCGTATACTTTCTGGAACTTTTCCTTCAATTACACGTTATTTTATAGGGTGATTCATTCATTTCCTTTAACCATGTTATGTATGTGTTTTGTAGATATTTAGCTAATCGAGGTTGGTCCAAACGTCATACTTTAGCAGTGGCGAATCCAGTTAATGAAATTCCAGACGAACTTCAGCAGAAATTATCACTTCAACCAATCAGAGCTCGACGTAGCGGAGGGCTTCTCTCTCCACAAGAACGACCAAGTATGTTATGTTTATTATGAAAAAATCTTCTTTGAAGCTTGTGAGGGCTCAATCTATGGTTTACAAAGAAAATAATCCACACTTAATTCATTAATCAGGATTTTACTTTATTGTTTATTTGAATTACGTTCAAGTTCGGAACGGAGTTTAACATCTCTGCATTTTTAGATTAACATACAGTTACTTTTATTTCTATGGTCACATACCTAAAGCTATGATGGAGAATTTAGCCCAGACAGCGGCATTATTGTCTACATGTATGCCAATACGTGTCCATAGGTGGACCTCTATGTTTCATCAAAACAAGAAAGCATGCATCTTCTACCCCTGACCCGTAGAATCCCACAGCGGATTTGAACCCACAAAATTCTAGTAAAGAGTCCTTGACTAACATGACCCCCTATTGGATTTATTTGGTATTTTTTAGGTCGTGAAACATATAAAGATATAAATAGTTTACATTTACCTAATGAGAGATTTTCGCCTGTACGCCGTGCAAGTGATGGTTTATCCAATTTACATAAATATCAAACTCACCTGGAGCGAATATTTAAAGAAACAATCGGCCAGCAACAACTAACAGTACACAGCGCCAGTTCTTTACGAACCACGGGACGAGGCAGTGCCAGTTCTCTGAAGGCATTACAACAAGAATGTCAAGAACTTCAGGTATTTATTTTCTTCATTTTTTTGGGGGGGGGGGGGAGTTACTGTATGGTCTAACATGTACTGGTTAGATCGTAAGGTCTGTCTTTGAGTCAAGTGGCGTGGTGACTGGTTCCCAGCTTGTACATGACAAATTGTAATTGTATATAATTAATAAAATGATTTAAAATTAGCCCACCCGAGGATACATGAGCAAAACTTGACAATTTAGCTCATATCATTATTACTGTTTTTGTGCCTATGTATGGAAACCAGTTTATTATTTTTATAACTTTTTTTATAACTTATCCTTACAAATGAACTGAAATGTCTTGATCTTAAAATGAACAAAGTTGTCTTGACCTGAAAAATGAACTAGATTTTTGTGATCTGAAAATGAACTAAATTGTTGTGATCTTGAAATGTACTACCGGTAGATGGTCTCGATTTTAAAATTAACTTAAAGTAAATCTGTTGATGTTTATATGTGTATTAATATTTTACAGAAACAAGTTAGTAGTCGTGATTGTGATAAACATGGCCGTCAACAAAATTCTCGATATCAACAATCATTTCAGGTAAATAAATATAAATCAATCTTTTATCATTTTTTGGTATATTTGTTTGAAATATATTGTATTAATGTGGTTGGGACACTGCACTTACAGCTAGAATATACGGACATTGAATCCTGGTTAACTATAAGGGTAGGGGATAAACTAGATAAAGCATAGCCGCAGTGTTGAGAAAGAAAATGTATCTAGTCTTGGTACACTCTGAAAGAAGTTTGACCCTCTGGCCTTATATTGAAACCCAGCTTATAGTGAGGCCCCAATGTATTCATCTAGTTTACATTGTCTTATTACACAAAGAGGATGTAACATTGGAAAAGAAAAATTAGCAGATTTTATTCTTAATATTACCAAAACATTTTGTTAACATAACCATTTATATAACCCAATCTATAATACAGGGTAAAACTGGTCTAACAAATATAATTGAAAACCTCTGGTGGAAGAAATAACACAGTATACCTCATTGGTTTCTAAACGTAATATGCAAATTAGATTTTTAATATCATTTTTCAGTAGTATATTTTTAGCTGTAATATACTAAAAATGACCATGTTTAATTCATGGGTCATTAATAATTAAAGTTTTCTTTTCCTTGTTATTTTTTTTAAAAAAAAAAGAAAAGAAATTTAGATATCAAAATAATAATTGTACTAAACATTTTTTTAATTGGATATATTATTTGAAGCTTTTTTACTTAAATTTTTTCGATGAGGTGATTAAATATATGTGCCATTGTTATTATAATGCTTGCTGCTTGCTAGAATTATTATTTGTAAGCTGTGTTTTTAAGCTGGCTAATTACATTGAAGTATTATAAATGGGGGATTAACATTAGAACGTACTTTACAAATTTATCATTTCAAATTATACTTGCCTTTAATTAAATATAGAATTTACTTCTAGTAATTAATATAGTTTAATAAAACGGATGTTGATCAAATCAATATTAATACTTTATGACATCAATGTTGATCGCATTAAAATCAGATGGCAACTATGATTTGTTTTATTTTTGTCGTATTACATAAGCTCGCAACATAAGCTAGCAGTTTTTAATAGTTTCTAATAGTTCTAATTACATAAGCTCAGCTGAATGTATAAAAAGAGACTAGATTTGGACACAGTCCTGTCAATCATGCTCTTTCAGTCACATTTTGTATTGAACCCATGATAAGATTAATTTTATCGCATAAATACGCCCACAAGGAGAAGCAACAATTACGTATTTAACATTATTACCACAATCATTCTTAACATACATACATATAAATAAAGCTTGTTAATAATTAATAAAGAAATGAAAAGGGTGATATAATTAGATTTGATAGTAAGTGGGATAATAGATCTTGTGTTTATAAATACAACAGGGATTAACTCCAGACTTTCTTTCATAAAGCACAATATAACGTCTAGAATACAAATAAAGTATTATTCTTGTACTATCTCAAATAAATTATACACAATTAAATTTAACAATTTATTAAGCACATGGTTTAGAAAACTGTTATTAATCTTCTTAAAGAAACATAATGTATTTCTGAAAGAATATTTATATTATTAGAAACTTAGTCTCTCCTTTCAGTCATAATGCCAGTGAAAAATTACCTTTCGGTCAATTTACATTCTATAAAATTTCAGTCAGTTTACATGCTATAAAATTTCAGTCAATTTACATGCTATAAAATTAAAGTATGAATTTAGCCGTAAAACATAATAAAAACATTTGAAACACCTATATATACTTAAAGAAATTTGTATAATGCTAAATATGATCATATTCATTAAAAAAAACAATTAGCTTGCTTGCAAAATTTGAAAGTGGAAGTGCATTTCCAAACTAATTGAAAATTTTATTGCTATTTTTCAGACGCAATCATTACAACGTTCACCAAATCCTTCCCCACCACTTCCAAGTTCACCAAATTTCCAGCTACCACAGGTTAATACACCTGATATACAACCTGCCAATTTATATCAACATTTACAATCCCTTCATCTACAACAGATGCAGACCAATCCTGTTATTCCAAATTATAATCGTACTAGTCCTCCAACACTAACAGCTGGTCACCCCCCACAACTCTCAGAGTCCCCACCATCTTCCTTCACCGCCATCTATCATCAGCGTAACAGTCCTCCCCCCAACTTTCAGAATCTTCATATGATTCGTGAAGATGCCATCGATATCACGACTCGTGCTGCTGAGGACGAGGAAATGGGGGAAAGTCTTCCAGATCGATCGAGTCAAGAAATTCGCCACAAGCAGTTTGCGGGGAATCCTCAGATAAGTATCACAGACACACAGGGTCATGTCACCGATGTTCCAACCCTACAGGAAGAGGACAACGAGATGGATACGAAGGAAACGAGCGTTGATACTACAACAGCGAAAACATTTGGTGGCTTTAGCCCAAAGGATGTTCCTGTATCTCACCCACCCAGTGTGCATGCTGCCCCTTTCCCTGTGTTTAATATGTTTAACAATCTTGTGAACACTAACCTGACCTCTATACCACCTGTCAGTTCTAATGGTGATTCAGGTCACAGAGGTCATACGATGACAGATACTCCACCTGCCTGGTGTAATACACAATACTTGATAAATTCCGATCCCTTTCCACGACTGAATCAAGGACGTTTTCGTCGCCACCATACCATTCACGACTCATACGCTCTTCAATATCCTATATTACAAAATACGCCTTATATTACCCTTGATCAGATTCCCACATCACAAATTCACGATCCACGATTACGAGCTAGCAGCTTAGACCAATCCGAAATGATGTCTAAAGCTGTTTTTGATTTCTCTTCATCCAATCCAACTGCTGGAATTTCTCGTAAATCACCAATTAGCTTCGCTCACTGCTCCCAATCGGCACTGTCCCAGGAGAGTTCCGCTGATTCCAAACTTCTTTTAAACATTAATCCATCTTTACATAAGACTGTTGAAGAACTCCTCATGGCCATCAAGTTAATTTTGGATACGCGTTGTCCGAATGTGGATTATCAGTGTTCACAGAACATGTTCAGACTTACGAACAATAATGTTCAAATGGAAATGGAAGTGTGTGAAGGGGAAACCCCTGGAGTTCAAGTGCGGAAACTTTCCGGTGATAATTTAATTTATACCCAGTTTTGCCATGAGTTTGTGTCGTGTATGAATATGTAAATGGTCAATGACATTATTCTGTGTTATTGTAATTTGTTTTGTTTTCTATATACGGAGAGATGGTATTCTGTTTTAACATGGTCCAAGAACGAAAGATGTGCACACTGAGAAACATTTTAAGATAAAAATTTCATTTGTAGTATATTCTGTTATTGATTTTAGGATTAATATTACAATGAATTTTTAATATTTTGGTCTTGGTTTTCTTACCTGTCTTAATATGTAAATGTTCCTTTTAGGGAATTTTAAAACAGAAATTAATGGTTATCCTTATTAAAAATGTATTCCATATTATGCTTGATGATGGTTGTTTAGAATATCAAAATATTGATTTTATTACATCTGAGGTGTCAATTTATTTGATGTAGCAAATTTTTGAATGGAGATCTTGCCAATACTTGAAGGTATATTTCAATTTTAGGATATACTCAAGGTTTGGTTTAATTTTAAGATATAGGGCCTACATTAAATATGTTTTAATTATAGAGTAAGAATTCATGTTCACTAGGAAACAAAACACCTGAGATGTAATCTAATCAATATTTATCTTTAAATAATTCCAAGGGGTTTCTGTCATATTTATATATGACCAAATCATTGATAATTTGGATTTTTTGTTGTTATACTTTGTACAATATACGACAATGTAGTCTTAAAACTTCTTTCCGTATACAAACTTTGTGATTTGATGATACATTTGAACTAAAAATACATTCAATCTAATTAATCTATCGAAAATTTGCTTCAAATCCCTCTCAAAACTTTGTATTCGCTGGTCAATTCCTATAGGTTAGCTACATGTAATTAGACGCCATGGCTCTGGCATCTTACTTTATTTTGGAAGGGTCCATTTTTCAGAATGCATTTTTCATTACCTACTTTTCATTATCAACTTCTTTTTCTGTCGTTTAATTGCAAAATCTTTTGTACATTAACACCCCTCAATGTTCCCCAACCGCCTAAACGTTTGATTAGAAAATAACAACCCCTCCCTCAGTCAAGTTAGCACACAATAAGCTGGCAGACACTAGTTGGGTTACCATTTTTGCCTTGTGCTTGTCCCATGGTCGTTTTGGGGGAAATCCAGTATTTTTCTAGTAAGATCGGGTGTCTATACTTTCCATATATTGGTATACCAAATTTGCCAGACTTTTTATTGGAAATAACACCCGATAAATACTTTTGGAACAATGCTTTTTCAAAGTCAGAAAAAGTAAATGAAAAAACATTTTCATTTAACTTTAAGTATATCGAACTGTCTGGTATGAATAGTGAAGTTTTACTGCAAAATAGATTTGACCAAATTTTATAATCAAAATATTGTAACCTAGTACATGTAATTTTATCAAATATGGCTGTGACCTTAGATTACAGAAGAATTGGTTATAGTTACATAAAACTGTTTTTATAACATGGAATAGGTGTAGTTCATACACAAAAGGAAATATACAGAAAAAAGGGATATAGAGATGAAAAAAAATCTTATTTTTATAGCAATATTTATTCTAAATCCCAATAAGTGCTTATCTATAACAAAAAGTAATAGTTTTAAGTTGAATAATTTTTAAGGTAAAGATTTGAGATTTTAAAACAGACAGTTTTATGTTTTGTTTATTTTTATAATGGATAAATATTTATAAGTAAATGTATAGCTATATCATTATATAAGTTAATAATGTTTATTTTTAAAATGCTGCTAGTTCAGTGAATAAACAGAACATTTTATGTGGACTTTCTAACCAGAGGAACTCTCTTGATGGCAAGATTGCATAAACTAGGTTAGTTACTCAATAGATTTTTATCTAGAATTTGACAGGTGTCATGTGTAAGACAGAATATACTTTAATTTTCTATTGGTACAGTCCAAACACCATTACTATGATTTGTTACTTTATATTTTTATCTAGTTGCCCTTTAGGATCAATGGTAGCATATAATACAAACATAGAAAATATTTTCTGAAATTATTTCAAGTCCTTCTTTCGTTAAGTATGTTTTTAGGAGAAACAAAATCTCCCTATATGTATTTTATTGCGTGGAAAATGTACGATTTATTTCAATATTTCATTAAATTGATTATAATTATTACATGACCTATACATTTAATGTCCCCTATATATTCAAATGTACAAGAAAATATTATAAATACATGTTGGTTAATTAGGCTAAGGTTTAGAATGTTAATTAATGATAAAGTTGAAATATATTATAAGCTTAATTATAAAAATTAATAATCCTTTACTTGAAATTAGCGATTGGAAACTTAACAAAACTAAAACAGTTATATAGCATGGACACAGGCATACACCATATTATAGTGTGTTATGAGGGAAATTTGCCTAGACAGTGGTGCTATGGCCTACCCTTATATTAGATTCTTTTATGTACACGCCAATATGTACATGGGACTTTGATTTTTCATCACATCTGAACATCTATATGTTGTCCACTGCCACGTCCTCTCTCCTGCATCACTGACAAGGGGGAGCCATGTCAGAAAATCATGATGAACTTTCTCAACCAATGCAGGGATCGAACACGGGACCTCCAATCTGACGAGCCAGCCTATATTTGGATAAGTATCAATTTTTGGTAATCATAAACAATATTGGTAACAATAAAAGAATACTTATGAATGTATAATTCACGAGTGATTGTTGACCTATATAACTGAGTTAGTTTTGTTAAAACATTTCCTGATTGGTTTCACACAATATTCAAATCTTAATAGTCACATATAACCAGTCTTTTGATAAGATATGATGCTACTTAGAACTACTTTATTATTTGAACACTTCAAAATATTTTCTTTGTATGAACACAGATTTGTTTTTTGCAGCATATTTTGCTCAAAAAATCTGCAAAGAATGAAATCTATTTTCTAAAGGAAGATCCTTAAAGTTGAACCTGAGAATAATGACTGGTTTCCATTTTTTTTTTTTGGTGTTTGCGTCTCATTTGACGTCATGATCTTATTTCCTTTGTACATGTGTTTTTATGTTGAATTATTTTACATGAACTTTTTATAACTCAGCCAACAATATGTGGTAAATGTAACAATAAAAAAACACCACATGGTAATAGGGTCTTTAGATGACTGGACTATGTGAGTTATTTATATAAATCATTGTGTATATTAAATGTATAAATATTCTTTATATATATTGTATAATCGTGTTATGTACAGTTCAATATACTGTAAATAGGACCACTTTCACCTCTTATTATCTCCCCTTGAAATCTTTCATGCTGCTAACGATTTTGAATCATTTACAGAAAAGAGTTAATTAAACAAATTTCATAAAATTCAGAGCCAACAAGATACTAGGAGTTAAAGATTACCCATGACTGATGGTTGTATATCAATGTGGACAAATTGAAATCATGTTATAGAAGAATAAGACGCATCAAATTAAATGAGCGAGACCGGGAACTTGTTGTTTGCGTATTAAAATTAAACATAAAATAAACTTCAGAGTTTGAACTGCTGTGTGAGTTCAATTTAACCAATAATTTACACTTTTCTTGCTCCTATATTAAGTCTGATGCTTTTGGGGGTAGTGTGAATATATTTTAGCATTCTCAAAGAGTTTTTATGGTAATATATTTTCTTAGTATTATATATTAGCCATTTCTAGCTGATATATTAGTTAATATATAAATGGACACTGGGTTAATGATTTTTGAGTAATAGATTGGCATGGGATTTTGAAATAAGGATGGGGTATTCCTCAAAAATAATTTGGTGAAAGTGGTCCTGCTTCCGTAAGTTGTAGTTGTAATCTGTCTTAACTCTTCATGTTATTTAATTTCATCCTTGGTTACCGTTAGGCACATATTTAAATAGTTATTTTCCATTTGTGATCATTGAGAATAATTGTGCGAATTGGTTTAAAAGTGGAAATGAAATCCATAATAATCTCTCTTTTGACATAACGCACCTGAAAAGTCTTTACAAATTAAAAATAGACATTACAACAAAAAATTGTTTTAATAAATTGATATTCATATGGTTGTGAAAGGCTAGATTTAATCTTGGTCTTCTAGAGGAAATTGTTAAAACACATCTGAAATAGGCAAATTTCAATCTTATTCTCACTACAGTGGCAACAAAATAATCGTGGGGATGTAAGACTTGGAAAACAAAAAGTTGTTTAGATAAGATAACATGAAGTGATGGAAGAAATGAAATTAAGAACCGACACCAGACTTAAGTTAAAGAATTTACTCAAAGTTATTCACCTTATTTTAACTAAAATAAAGACTTTTATAAAACTATTGAATACATCATTAAGAAACTATGTGTTTCTGGATCAAAGATTTTTCTCATCAACAGTAATTGAAAGTTGAGTAAATTCTTAATTTAAGTCTGAGACTGGTTTGTGAACTTGGGGCCAAGTGATGGAACAATATTATGAAAAATAGACATTGCCAGATAATAACAAACTTAGCCCTGTATTTGTCATTCAGTGACATCGAGTGGAAACTGAAGAGAATTAAGACATCTAATATTGGAGTTATTTCCCTTGAATTAGTTTGAGTTGCGTGTGTATGAATGTTATGATAAGTAAATGTTTATTTGTTATTATATTATTATATGATTTTTATTTATGTAAATTGATGCTTGGTTATATATTAATGGTGTTTATTTAATTAGATACCTATTCTGTATATGATGTCATTTTACAATTATTTTACAATTATCGTTTATTATTCTAAGTTTCATCGTTTGCCTCTATTGAAGACATATTATTACTTTCATAAAATGAGATAGGGGCATTAAGGTTTGATAGGTAACCAAACAGATCCACAATTTGTCCTGGAGACAACATTAGGAAGAAACTAGAGATAAATTCCTGGGAGAGAGTAAATTTTATTCATTTACAGAGTTCTCTCTCAATTCTCTTTTATGTATTACTTTATATCTGGGAGGTTCAGATTTTAAAAAGTCTTAATAATGTCTGATATAAACTACAAATGACTAATTTTATTACAAGGAGCTGCATCATGGGTGCCATGTTAGCAAATTATGTAATACTTATTTCATGTTTGGTTTATTTCCAGATTTAATTGTAGATTTAAGAACCTTCTCTGATAAAGTGAAAGATAAGTGGCAAAAAACCATTCAAATAATTTTGATCCTTTCCATCAAATTTATTAATCTATCATTGTGTCTGGCGGGTCTAGTCCCCTGTTACAAATCAAAGTTTAGCTGATGTATGCTCATATACAAGGCTTCTGAATTTGACTGACATCTACATACAGCTAAATCTATAAATTTATATCCAACCTAAAATGCTTTCTGTTAGTTTTCTTTTATTCTTTGTTTATTATACAAAAGTAGACGTTCAGTGAACCTGTTGTAATTTATATAAAGTTATTATTGTTTATATAGTACCATGTATAATGTATGATACACCCGGTTGTCTGCCCTTTGGTTATTTCATTTTCATCACATACATTATGCTATAATCTAGGGGTAGATAGCTTTGTCTAAATGTATATATAATGATTGTAAGTAATACACACCCCCCATCACAACACATCATATAAAAAAACATTGCTATTGTATAGTATCATGTATTCACCCCTTCCCTACTCCCCCTTCCCTATATTTGCTCATCCAACATTCATACAAGTGAAACAGTTATTGACTTATTTAACATTTTTATTGTTATCAGCTGATAAGATGAAATAAATTTATGTTATCCAAAATATTAAATTGTTGTCTGGTTGGGGTTTTTTTTGGGGGGGGGGGGAGGTTTTCAGAAAATATAAAATTTTGTCATAATGTAAACAGACAATGTCCATAATTAATACTAGAGTAGCATGGCTCCCCAAATCCACAGAGTGTCATCAGACCCCAAATCTATGATTAAAATATTTACTTTACTAAGGATGTCTAATACATGCTAACTCTAGGATGTCTGATACTAGCCCTCTATTTAGATATCGTTACTAAGGTAATTATGATTAAACAAGAGTAGCATGGAATACAAAGTCCTCCTTTTATCTAAAGTAGCTTAAATCACTAAGTCCATCAGTAATCCAGAGTAGAATTGGATCCAAAATCTACGATTAAACGCTTACCATTAATCTAAGTAACGCGGAACCATTAGAGTATCGTGAAACTTTTTAAGTCCACAGTTAGAATGAATCCCAAAGTCCACAATTAATCTTTAGAGTAGCCTGGAACCCAAAGTTTACCATTTGATTTGCATGATGAACGAAACTGTGGGGATTCTTTATAAATTTGGTGTGAGAAATTGTGGTCATCACAGGGCACAATACTGGATCCTCGGCGTCGTGCTGTGCCATGAGAGGACAAACCCTATAATGGAGGCAGACCACCATTAATTTGCCCATTGACTTCAATGCCAATTCTGGCCATTTGCCCACCTCCAACTTTTCCCCAAATTTTCGTTGGGCTGAATGCTATTCACTACAGACAGAGAGAAGAACAAATGGTCATGTCTCTGCAGCAAAATTTGTATCAGGTTGACCAACAAAATTTTGAGATACAAAAACTTGAGGTTGGCTGTCCAACCTCCTGGGTTTTCTCCACGCCCCCCCCCTCCTGGTGTTCTCCCACTTTTAAAGACCCCTACGCGCAAGCGAATTATTTAAATAAAATTAAACATATGTTAGTCCCGAAATGACCTAGTTTGTCATGTACTTATTTGCTGTATCACCGTATCCATCCTGATAACACTGTTATCCTTCCGCCTCAAAATAATTAATATTTACCAAAACCAGGCAGAAAATGTTAATTCGAGCCATTTTCAACAAAATGGGCATCCAAAAGGGAGAAAAGAGACAGAGAGAGAATTGTCATAAATAGAGGAACTACAATGTGTTGGTACCGAGATGGTGAAATTTAATGGTGGTCTGCCTCCTATATTATGTGTTACGGAGTTACCCCCCTTTTTTGAAAAAGTTTGGTTGGAAGCATTGGGGCCAAAAGACGATGAATCCTATCGATATTGAACGATCTGCAATTTTTCGTTTGGAATTAAGCTCCCTTTTCTGAAAAACTTTGTGAACGCTATAAACACTGGTTTTTAATGCATCTTTCACATATTGCTCGATTCACAGTTGTTTATTATACAAAAGTAGACGTTCAGTGAACCTGTTGTAATTTATATAAAGTTATTATTGTTTATATAGTACCATGTATAATGTATGATACACCCGGTTGTCTGCCCTTTGGTTATTTCATTTTCATCACATACATTATGCTATAATCTAGGGGTAGATAGCTTTGTCTAAATGTATATATAATGATTGTAAGTAATACACACCCCCCATCACAACACATCATATAAAAAAACATTGCTATTGTATAGTATCATGTATTCACCCCTTCCCTACTCCCCCTTCCCTATATTTGCTCATCCAACATTCATACAAGTGAAACAGTTATTGACTTATTTAACATTTTTATTGTTATCAGCTGATAAGATGAAATAAATTTATGTTATCCAAAATATTAAATTGTTGTCTGGTTGGGTTTTTTTTTTTGGGGGGGGGGGAGGTTTTCAGAAAATATAAAATTTTGTCATAATGTAAACAGACAATGTCCATAATTAATACTAGAGTAGCATGGCTCCCCAAATCCACAGAGTGTCATCAGACCCCAAATCTATGATTAAAATATTTACTTTACTAAGGATGTCTAATACATGCTAACTCTAGGATGTCTGATACTAGCCCTCTATTTAGATATCGTTACTAAGGTAATTATGATTAAACAAGAGTAGCATGGAATACAAAGTCCTCCTTTTATCTAAAGTAGCTTAAATCACTAAGTCCATCAGTAATCCAGAGTAGAATTGGATCCAAAATCTACGATTAAACGCTTACCATTAATCTAAGTAACGCGGAACCATTAGAGTATCGTGAAACTTTTTAAGTCCACAGTTAGAATGAATCCCAAAGTCCACAATTAATCTTTAGAGTAGCCTGGAACCCAAAGTTTACCATTTGATTTGCATGATGAACGAAACTGTGGGGATTCTTTATAAATTTGGTGTGAGAAATTGTGGTCATCACAGGGCACAATACTGGATCCTCGGCGTCGTGCTGTGCCATGAGAGGACAAACCCTATAATGGAGGCAGACCACCATTAATTTGCCCATTGACTTCAATGCCAATTCTGGCCATTTGCCCACCTCCAACTTTTCCCCAAATTTTCGTTGGGCTGAATGCTATTCACTACAGACAGAGAGAAGAACAAATGGTCATGTCTCTGCAGCAAAATTTGTATCAGGTTGACCAACAAAATTTTGAGATACAAAAACTTGAGGTTGGCTGTCCAACCTCCTGGGTTTTCTCCACGCCCCCCCCCCTCCTGGTGTTCTCCCACTTTTAAAGACCCCTACGCGCAAGCGAATTATTTAAATAAAATTAAACATATGTTAGTCCCGAAATGACCTAGTTTGTCATGTACTTATTTGCTGTATCACCGTATCCATCCTGATAACACTGTTATCCTTCCGCCTCAAAATAATTAATATTTACCAAAACCAGGCAGAAAATGTTAATTCGAGCCATTTTCAACAAAATGGGCATCCAAAAGGGAGAAAAGAGACAGAGAGAGAATTGTCATAAATAGAGGAACTACAATGTGTTGGTACCGAGATGGTGAAATTTAATGGTGGTCTGCCTCCTATATTATGTGTTACGGAGTTACCCCCCTTTTTTGAAAAAGTTTGGTTGGAAGCATTGGGGCCAAAAGACGATGAATCCTATCGATATTGAACGATCTGCAATTTTTCGTTTGGAATTAAGCTCCCTTTTCTGAAAAACTTTGTGAACGCTATAAACACTGGTTTTTAATGCATCTTTCACATATTGCTCGATTCACAGTTCCGGATTTAAATTCCAAAACTGGTATCAATCGAGTGAAAAGGAGAATTTCGGAGTACAAAGCATGCGTTGACTGTATCAAAATATCTCAACCAATCATGGCAGCTGAAACATATTTTTTATCTAGGTATACGTCATGATTCTACTCACGCCACCTCAGCTGTCGCGACAGGCAGAACTGTGACACATGCGCGGATCCAGAGGGGGGGTCCATGGGGTCCGGACCCCTCCCCCGCCCCTGCTCAGGCTTGAAGATTTTTTATTCGATTTGATTGGGGATTTGGACCTGTAATTTTGGAATTAACCTTCCGGAAATACGTCAGAATGAACAAAATTGAATCTAATTTACCAATTTTTTCTGGGAGAGGGCCCCCAAACCCCCCGTTAATCGGTTGAGCGCAATTAGTTAAGCAATTGTCAAACCTAGACCCCCCCCCCCCCTGCTAAAAATCCTGGATCCGCACCTGTGACAGGACTGAATTCCGCGTCACTCGATTGTAATTCTGTCGATTCTGGACGTTCTGGACTGTGAATCAAACAGCCCCTATATTTGAAACTTTGGGGCCATCAATGCCATCAACAGCTTTCTGTTCCTGAGTTACAACCCCCACCCCTTTGCCAAAACAGCGATAGACGCTACTTGTTTCAACTTTAGTTGGAAGCAATGGGGTCATAAGAGGATGAACCCCAGAGATTAGATTTTAGATGTCTTCAAGGATTTTAGATCCTTATCACTTTGCTCAACATCCTAGTTTTTCTTGACATCGGGAAAATCTGCTGTGTGGGCATATTCCGCCCTTTGCAAGGCTACTCTACTCTGTTCTGCTTATGACGCCCCAAATATGAAAGTCTTGTCAGGCGCGGATCCAGTATTTTTTTCGGGCGTGGGGGGGGGGGGGTTAGGTTTGATATTGCGGTGGGCCTCAGCCCCTCAGAAAGATTTGGTAAATTAGATTCAATTTGGTGCATTCTGACTTATTTCCGGAAGGTAAATTCCAAAATTACAGGTCTAAAAATCGCGATTAAAATCGCAATCGCATAAAATTTTCTCAAGTCTGAGCGGGGGGGGGGGGGTCCGGACCCCCTGGACCCCCCCTCTGGATCCGCGCCTGCTCGTGTTTTTTATAAAGATGATGACGGATTTTTAAGACTGCAGTGCGTGCAGGAAAGGTATATCGGGGTTATCAACAATATTATACACTTCGTTTGGAGGATAGATCTCAAGGCTCAAAGTTTCTGCCTGCCAAGACTATACATGCAGTTAGTTAATCGTCCTATTTGTTTAACTGGAAAGAGTATAGCGTGGGAGTGTAACCAGAGAACAACTTATTAGGATTAACATTTATTCAAACATAGCAAATCACTACAGGTCAACATGTCGTTCATATTTTAGTTTCTAAATGTTGAATAATCAATTTTAGTGTGGTTTATGCCGTGAAACAATATATTGTCGGAAAAGTTTGCGACAGGGATAGGTGACCTCTGTTCTAAACTAGCACAATGTTGTGGTTATAAATATTATTACTGTACGGTATTAGTATGACATAAATTTGTTGACTACCGTTTTCTTTAGAGTAACATGGAACTATAAGTCTAGAATAAATTCACACGAAAGCAGATCATCAGCTCTAGTAGGATGACAGCTACTGTTATCGTGTCAGTTCATCGCACAAAATGTGACGCCCCTTGAACTGCATAGCGCATATTTCGCTGCCTTGCAGTGCTATTTTACGTAGAAACAATGACTAGTCAGTCTATCAATATTTGAAACCCACTCAAAGGTTGAAAACAGATAAATATCAATACTGAAGTTTTGTGAACTAAAAGACTGAGATTTATTCAGGATATACTGTATTGATCTAACGGTAACTTGAAAAGTTCAAACGTTTTCTATTTTAGTAACCGCCCGTCAAATAAACAATATATTCCCAAAAGAAAATCTATATCTAAATGTCAAACGTAGCTGCTGTTATCAGATTGCGTAAGAACGAGGAAAATGATAATGATTTATTTAGTATAATAAGTAGGCCCACGGGTATTATGTTCATGCACAATGAACATGTAGGCCTAGGTGACGGTAACAAGGGCGTGGGCATACCAAAACACCGTTGTTCTTCAATATGTTCCAGGCAAGATATTTTTACAATTTGCAAAAGAGTAGTGGCCTAATTTTATACATAACATGTAAGTGAAGATCAAATACCGAAGATCGCTTCAAAAGATACATATTTTAATTTGTGTAGGCGCATTCAAATGTGGTCGCTTATAGTCGTTACTCCATAGGGCTGTCCGTTTGACATCCCTAGGCTAAATAATTTATCATCCGATTGACCTTAAATTGATGTAGTATATCCAGACGAAGAATCGTATTGACTTCCAACGTTTTCCAATCATTACCGGCGCTTAGAGTACAAAACCCATCGATAATCATTGATTTACATGTACCTTTCGTTCCAGAGTTATTCCCCTTATGAAAACTGTGTGTAGCTTATGCGATAGAGGTCACACTTTTTAACTTATATTTTTCAAATTTAGTATGAATTATTAGATTCATGAGAGGACGAACCCTATCGATTGTTAGCGTTTCTGGTCATTTTGTTCCGGTACCCCCCATACAGTTTGTAACATTTGTTTCAAATCGATGTACAGCATCGGAACAATGAGAGGATGAGCCCTGTTTCTCGGTTCTCCGTCTATATATTGCAAACGGCGTGGGTCTATCTTGAATGATGGCAACCGCTTACTAGAAAATATTACTATCGTTGTTTTGAGATTACTAGTACCTGAAACACCAGTCCACGTATTCCCTATTTCACAGCTTGACACCTGTCCTAGTATTGTACCACCGTTATAAGATACGTTATAAAATGTTTGAATAGCTGTGACATATTGTACAGCTAGCCTAGAGGAAGAAACTGTATACTATAATAACAACATGAATATACGTCTTTATGACGTAAGTCTGCTCCACAAAGAATAACAGGGTGTCGGCGGTAATGCCGAAATAGTAAAATAATATGTGCTTATAAGTTTCCAATTCTTTTTTGCGAAGAAAGCCAGTGCGTGCTGGAATTCCACAGTGTTGTTAATTGCTCTATAAGCAAATAACATTATGCCGAGGCTAAATATTTGTGACTAGAATTATTCATATTGTGTTTTCAATCATGCAATACACTTTTAGCACGCATAATTAATTTGTACCAAAACCAATAGTTGCCGGTTTAAGAAATAAGTATCCCAAGTTTCAAGATAATCCATTCAGAATTGGGGCCGTCAGACGCTAAACACAAACAAATGGGCGTGGCTCTGCCGCTGGGATCGGGACATGAACCAAAATCAATAGTTCCTGCCCTTATTAGGCAATAAGAAATACATTTGTCAAGTTTGCAGATGATGTATTCAGAATTGCGGCAAGTAAACGATAAACAAAAAATAGTGCGGGGCTAAGCACCAAATCAATGCACCAGTCCTTAGACTGGAATACTGATGTCAAGTCCCAAGTCGATCCATTGTGGCCTGTAGGCAACACAAAGTCACACAAAATAAAAATGGACTTGGCTTTGTCCCAGGGGGTCGGTAATGTACCTAAAGAAATTAGTATGAAAAGTTTTCAAGACGAGCCATTAAGAATTGCAGCCTGCAGGCGACACACAGGCACACATAAATGTCGTATACAAATGAGTGCATTCAAAGATATGTATGACTTTCAAACTGACGAATCACATGGCTAAGTGGGTAAGACGCTGACTCGCTTGCCTGGAGGTCGGGTATGCGGTCCCTGCACTGACCAAGAAAGTTGATCTAGATTTTCTGTCGTGGTTTCCCCTTGTCGGTGATGCAGGACGGGAGGCGGGCTGACAAGGACAGCTGCCTAGTCGTCGGGATCGGACGAAAACCGAGGTCCCCTGTACACAATGACGTGCACGTAAAAGATCCCCTGGCAACTGGAATTCGATATAAGAGTAAGCCATAGCGCCCTCATAACACACTGTATGGCGCATGCCCGTCTTCCTTAGTCAAGTTTAGGACGTTAAACCCCATTTCATTTCACTTTCCATCTGTTTTTTTGCTTATTCTTTCTTTTGTTTTTAAATCATTGTTCGGGGATGGGGAATGCAGGTATAGGTCAGTGTGGATCATCTATATTACAGGTGTGAATGTATATATGTGATTATGTTGCGATGAGATCAGTATTGGGTGTTTAAATATAGACTGTTCATTTAATGTAGTGTATCTATTTTTGTATTTTCTCTGTTGAAGATTCGCCCACTATTTTCTATACAATAGAAAGAGCATATTGATCTTACGACCGGGATATATTCCTGATAATACATTCCTCACATACATGATAAATATAAACTGTAAAATTTTACACGTATACAGACGACTCCTTTATAATAGGCCCCACCAGCCACCATACACACACTGAAGACACTAGGGTTGTCAAATTATGAGGTTTTGAATTCATTCACTACTGAGTCCACCAGGATGTACTTTCATCTGATTTCCCCAACATATTATATAAATACAATAGAGTTTATCGTCCTATACCTTCTGTTCTATCCATGACCAGCATACACGCGGTAGAGTTTATCGTCCTATACTTTCTGCTCTATCCATGACTAGCATACACCCGGTAGTCTGCGACGAGGAAGCCGTTGCTAGAGGAACTGTGCGATTCAATCTTACTTATAATTCGAGCTGTACACGAGACCTCGTTTTGTCCCATTGGAACGAATGGACACTGTTCTTTGCCAGACCTTCCATCCACTGCAGGCACGGCGAAACTACCCCGGAATATCCCCAGGTCATTTTCTCATCATACACCGCCTGGCTAGCGAGACCGTGCCTTACTAACTAACCACGTCTCCTGAAAATATACAAGTTTTTAAAGTAAATTATAACAGTGCATCATATTTATGTTATATTAGAAATATCAAGGTATGTGTAAGACATTACGTGAACAATATGAACGTTTAGCCAATGCGACCTCTCTCGCCGTGTATATAATATTATATTGGGTTTGATTGTTCGTCTTACCTTTGATATTTACTGAAATAGATGTGAAAACAAGCGACTAGAATAGTTTACTATTTACATAGAGACTTCCAAACATTACCAATGAACACAGAAACCATAGAGTAGGCCTGGTAACACACGAAACAAATCTTCCAAAAATACAAAATAAAATTAATAATAGACCTTAAACAGAAAAACTTATAACGTTTAAGGCCAATGTAACGCCTGAAGAATTTATTTAGTTGAATAAATCTAGTATATTCTCGAAGAAACAGAAACAGAGATTGTTAGCAAGCTGCACACAGAGAACTTTGACCCTACCTGGTAAAGTCTATAAATTAGGGCCAGCTGCCCATTTCATCAAGGTCGCGAGATGTGAACGGGACAGATTACATGGTATAGTCCGGGATTCCAGGTCGTATAATTTCTTGATATGGTGAAGAGGTGGCGATCAAGACGCTCCACATTTCGGGGACACACCGATCTGAAGGGAAAAAAATATCATTGGCAGTTGTTTTGACAGCGCAAAACTGGCATTGCATCAAAACCAGCATCGGATCTAAATTATTTGGCAATCATTGACACGACGTTACTGTTTCTGTCGCAATTTGGAAAATAAAAAAAAAACTTTATCATAGTTCGTCTTATCTCCATTTAGTTTGATGATGTGACCGATTTCTATAGGCGCGGATCCAGTGGGGGGCGCACCCCCCCTCTATTTTTTGAGGTGTCGAACAATGTTTAGCTCCATATATTCTCGCGAGAAAGGAGAACGAAAATAGTTTAGGTTGGAAATCGTAATTTACAGTACTAGTACGAAATTAGTCCTTGTGCGCATTTTTTACACTCAAAAATCACGGTTCCGGGCTTCGCACCCCCAAGCTGGTGCAGCACGCCCCCTCTTTCTGAAAATCCTGGATCCGCCATTATAAATATTGGCTGATGTACAGTTTGTTAGTTATAGACTAACTGGTCTTTAAAGGAACTTGATGTTAGTGGTCTTCCTTCCTTTTTTTTTAATAACCTATTTTATAGAATGTCAACAATCGATGCTCAAGAAGCGGGTTTGATGACATTTTTACTCTTTATAACGAACTCGTTCTAGTTCTACAGGCACGTGTTTCTTGGGTACAAATAAAAATAGACATATTATAAAGAGATCAAACACGTGTCAAAGACACTTGTATCAAGACAGCGGCACTTTCAGTATCCACCAAGTCAGGCTAATGAAGACGCGTGATTTAAATATCAAAATATTAGTTCTATCAATACAATACTTATTTATCGATGTACTGCCCATTACTTCGCGCAAACACTTGTCAACAGTTAGATATTATAGAACCAACATACTATTATATAGAACCAAAAGTATCAGGACTTTCGGATGCACATGATCATGGGATTTTCCAGGGTGTGTGTGTGTGGGGGGGGGGGGGCTTGAGCCTGTCTCCTCAGCATACCTTAGCCATAAAACGATAGAAATGGTTCGGTAAGTAGTTTGACTAGATAACGGTTGACATTGTATAAATTATCTAAACAGTAGTGCGGGGCTAAAAGATTTACCATTGTGACGTCACAATTAAAATGACGGGGTGATGACGTTATTTATATTGTTCTGTCACAACTTGACCAGTTTCAGAATTTATATTACACGTAGAAAGACGTATTTTTGCTATTTCTTTGATAATTTTTTTTTTTTTTTTTTTTTTTTTTTTTTTGTACTTTGCTATAATTTTGGATTCAAGTTAAGTGAATAAACGTTTGTCTTAGTATGCCAACAGTAGTAAATTAACCCACGTATTAAACCAATGTAAGCATCTTCACAGCCCTAAAATATTTATTAACAATTAGAAAAACAAAGGTAATACTACTCGGCCATGCTCTTATTTCTTCATTTAGTTTTAACGTTGTCTGTAATACATGTATTAAAAGTAAATTGAATCGCGGAAGTCTTAGACGAATTTAAATTTTAGAAAATTAATGACAACAACAATGAAAGAGAATATAGGAATTAAATTATAAACATAATCATACCAATTTAAATTTTAGAAAATTAATGACAACAACAATGAAAGAGAATATAGGAATTAAATTATAAACATAATCATACCATGATAATCCTCCAAGGAAGAATTGCATTATGTTTTATTTCTGAAATAGTAGGACTTCTTGAACCGATTCCGGGGGAGCATGTTGGGAATCCAGTTCTGATGAAGCATCTGTAAATAGACCTGAATTAAGTCTCCAATCAGAAGAGAGAACACAAGTTGACATTCCAATAGTTGTTAATACATGTAATTCTGTAAAAGCCCCAATAGATAAAAGACTGTAACCAGTCCTGGTGAACACAGCATAAAAATCTTGGAAAAGGGTCGAATATGCAAAATCGTGGACAGGCTTGAAGCGAATAGCACCAAAGCTGAAAGGTACGTCTCTAACATTGACAGGATCACTACACACAGGAGCCATTCAACCTACAACACCATATATGGATGGATATTCAGCTGGTAAATTCTTTACACCAGATTCTCTGAAAAAAGAAAGGAATGAAGATGGTTCTAAAGACATGGGGCATTCAAATAACGATACATGCAATTCTTTACACGAAGCACATCCACCTACGGAACAATGACCTGTTATATTAGCGAGTTCCACTAGAGCTTCAGTAATTACCTTGGACAAAGACACTGTTGGAAAACAAAGTTCAAATATATGTGAGAAAGAGGGCGGACCTTGATTTGGTCCGTAAACAAGGTTGAAAGAATTTTAGTTGAAATTTAGATGAGGAAAAAGATCTGAAATCTATTATTGGAAAAGATACGACGATTATTTCTTTAATCAAGACTGTCTAGCTATGAATATATAACAAAAACTGTCTTCACTTGGACGGATTCCATAGTTATATTGAGTATTCTCTAGACCAACGTACATAAAGTCGGAACACAAAGCCAGGAGTATCTTATTCTGATTAATTGATAAATAATGGGATGCTCCTACCAAGTTAGCATCAAAATTGAAATTTTTCAATAAATCCAAGCCAGATTATCCAATCTACTTCAACCAGACCTGGAGCAGGCAGTAATCGCCAGCATAGAGTCCAAGCTGCTAAAGTCTCAACTACGCTCGACAGGTCATGTCTTCAGGACGGAGGGCCACCAACTGCCTAAGATCGCTCTGTATAACGAGACCGAGGGGCACCGAAAAAGAGATACAAAGAGATTTATAAATGTAAAGACATAACCTCATTTGCATATTAGACTAATGAAAACATTAATTATCTTGATTTTGACAGTGCTTACTTGTGTTTTGTTTGATCAAGTCATGGAATCAATCCTAAACTCACTTTTACAAACATTCTGATAGTCAGACTACTTCTTGGATTTAACGATATATAATCAACCCTGATAAATGAAAATTAGTTGTTTTAAATCGTGATAAATCGAATATAAAGATTTCAAGGAAGTGTTCCTTGATAATAAGCCCATCAAAATTGTTGAATCTGCGATAGACTTAGGAAATACCCCAGACTATGATCATAAACAAATTAATACGCTGACACATGTGAATATTACACTCAATCAATCAACTTTGCTCATAAACATGTTCAATACATATTTTACAAGGTCGGCTGTATGGCCTTGTATATGGTTGTCATCTTTTCAACATGATACATTTTATTGTGAATGGAGAAAATGTATCAGAAGATTGATGACCTGCCATTACAGACATCTGTAGATTCCTTAATGTAATGATGTCAGTATTGAAGGACTTGTAAAGCGATGGATTAAATTCATATTATTGTTAATAGTTAATATCATTATGACATAGGTCCGTGAAGTTTTTAAGAGGGGCACACTCGTTACAATCTGGCAAATTTTCTTTCGGGGGGGGGGGGGGGCAAAACATTTTTTCAGGGGAGGGGGGGGGGGGCGCCACCTGTTATTTATGACAAGTTTATGTGGTCTTCAAGTTTATATAGTTAATCACCTGCATGTAACAATTTGGAACTTATAAATACAACATCTGTAAAATATTTTTAGTCAAAGTTTTAACTTCAACGAAATTATATGATAATTTTGATGTAGAAACTTTACTATCTACTGGGACATACGTCATATGATTGTAATGTAATCAGAGAGACTCATTTAATCAAACAAATGAGATCATACAAATCCTTTGCTTATCTTGAGTAAATTTATGTATTTATTTGTTTTCTTTCTTTCTTTTGAATCTACAATCTGATTAAAATACAGATTCATATTTCGTTTCATTTCTTTTTTATACTTTCGATGGCCTTAACTAGATGGAGATCAGGCAAGTTGTACTGGAAGGTCGTGTCAGGGATCGC
This sequence comes from Patella caerulea, assembly GCA_036850965.1. NCBI lineage: Eukaryota > Metazoa > Mollusca > Gastropoda > Patellidae > Patella > Patella caerulea. Next base: position 26,313,569 of record JAZGQO010000011.1, read on the forward strand.
ACGAGCGTTTTTTGATACTATGACGTCATACACTGATTAATCAATCAACGTTGACGTTTCTAGTGGATCACCCACAGTTCCGTGCATGGAACGTCAAGATGTCACCGTAAAAGACAGTTTCATTGGCTAATCCCTCACTTCAACCAAAAAAACGGTAATATAAAAATTCTTCCAGGTTCTCGTGTAGTACAGACAAGTAAAACGAAAATTTGAATTATAAAAAAAGAAACGTAATAGGATCTATGTTTGAATCAATCCTTTAATTATTTAAATCAATGATTTTAGTCGAATACACTGATTTCTTGTTTTGCTTCCATTTTATAAAATCGAAAATCTTTTTGAATATGGTGGCCATTCGGGAGAGATAGTTCCCTGTATAGAATGAACTGTTTCCAAACCCGTAACAACTTTGATAGCTATTTCCATACATCGCCAAAAACAAACCATTTTAACAAACTCGATTTAATCTTTTAACTTGTTGTAAATAAGCTGCATTACTTCACGTCAGATGAAAGATATTGTCATTTACATGTGGTATGGTATGATTTGTATTCCAGTGAATATAATAGACGGATGAGAAAGATCTAAGACTACAATTACTCTTTGTACCGGAGATTAATTACCAGGAGAGAAAAGTTTGTCATACATACAGGCTTATTTATTGCACCGCACCTGGATCTATATAAACACATTAGCAGACTTAAATAAATTAAACAAACTCTTTGACGTCATTGACTTGACTACACAACAATAAGGTGAATTAGAGCCACGTGAGCCATGAAATATAAAATCTTTTAATTTCATTATCAAGTATATAATAGTTAATTAAGAACGAGACGCCAATGAAATGAAATGGAGTTTAATTTTAACGTCTTACTTGTCTGTGTTGACTATGCTATGAAGACGGGAATGCGATATACATTGTGCTATTATACCGTCAGTTTTGCCCAGAAAAGCGGGGCTACGGCGTAATCTTTTTTTTTTTAAATTCCAGCTCTGTTGAGGTTTTTCTTTACTCGACACAAACTAGGTAATTTCGGGAATAACACATGGCTCAATTTCATTTCAAGAGCTGGCTTGTGTGTAGAGGTCTTCAATACTGGGGGGAAACTCATGAGGTTGGTCAGGTCACATACAGCCGAGGAACCGAAACGGCGCAAGTTGACTCAGACAGACCTTATGATACAGCGTGTACGTGCTAACCATTCAGCCATCCAACCCACCGATTTCTTAATGACGTCTTGTTAAAAAAAAATATGAGCTTTAATGGCATTACTAATCATTGTATCGATATTAATTATTCAGAACTGAAAGAGTATTGTTTATTCTGGTATTTATTCATATTCAAATTTACTAGTATTAGACGAGAACGAATGAAGCAGCGTTCTATTATAATGCAGCAGATAACTGTTTAACATCAGGCAAATCTTTCAAATGTGAATACAAGCTGAGGACTACCCGTTTGAAAATGTCCATTAGCCATTCGTAAATCCGACATACGGACAGGGGCGGATGGGGGCAGGGAACCGGCCCAGACTCCAGTGATGGCGTGGCGGCCCTTAAAGCCACCGGCCACATACATGATCATCATCGCTCCATGGCCGGTCCAATACCCTCTCCCCCATATAATGTTCGGCAGAGAAAGGTTTTTTTTAGACGAATTGCGCGAGAAAATTATATTTCTTTGTTTTGTCGTCCCACCGTCCCTTCTGGCGATCGCCCGATCCGCCCCTGCATACGGACAACAAATATAATTTTTTGCGATCATAAAATCACATTGCATTGTCCAATTTATTTTTTTTGAACATCGGAAAAATGGGCCAAACAATCGGATAACAATTTGGCTCGATTGCTATTTGTAGCAATTACCAACCAAATGTAAGTGCATTGGGCTCATCATGCTGGCTTTAAAATCGCATTGTGTCCTAACTATAAAGAAAAAACACAACAAATCATTGTTTGGTTAACTGAACATTTATTTCTTTTTTGTAACTAATAAATTTCTCCTTACATAAAACAAAATGTCGTTGCAAGAAGACACTTTAAAAAGATCACCGGGTGAAAAAAACAACATTTTTCAACCTGAATATCTACAGTTGATCCTGATTCTTTTAACAAGACTACTTAAATAACTCATTAAAAGACACACCATAACACTTCATAAGTTAAGTCAAGTTGTATGGACAAAAATCAGTGCCAAAAATTATTTTGTTTTATTTTTTAAATATTTTGTTTTCAATACAATTATAATAATATAGAGATTATGGTGAGTCTTAAATATTGTCCATAATATCATAGTAAGTAATAATAATAATGTATAGTTTGATATTTGCTTATCAATAGAAATTGATCATATTAATATAGTGTCACTCCCAGACAAACATGGCACTCAAACAAATACCTATTTCGCTATCCTTCGATCATTTGACTGAAGACAATAAGAAAACTTGGCTGCACATGATTCAAATTTGATTATTATTTTTTTTTTGAATATGAATTATTCATATTCAGTAAGTATGATCTTGAAAACGAAGGTTAGCCACAGTATTTATTAGGAACCATGGTTGTGTATCTAATTTGATTATGTTGCATATAAATATATTCTGACTAGTAGTAGAAGTATTGTTTCCTAAATTAACAAAACTATTTTTAATGATAATTTTTGATATCGTCAAACACTTTAGTGATCTTGAGTAAAATACTTCACTTATCAAAGTCAGTTCAATAATATGCTCAAGGGAAAATTAATTGCATTAGTTTTGGCATCATCTTTCATCACATTCGGGATTAAAATTTAAGGTTTTCTGTTTTGGGATGGAACAAAATATTGAAAAACAAAGTAGTATTTGACCTAAATAGTAATATATGATATCATCATTTGTGATTTTTGTTTCTGGAGGAGTTTTTTTTTTAAAAAACAAAAATATACCTTTGTGAACCACAAAGATGACTAAGTCATTCAAGATTTGTTATTATCCAGCATTGTATGATTCTATTCTCAATTCAACAAATGGTGTGACTAAAGACATCATGTGATAATTAACCAGCTTAAGGTAATGTCTTCACTCTGAGAATTATTGTCAACTATTTTTTATTGCTTGTAAGATCTGTGTGTAGTTCTGAATTTTTATTAAACACCAAAAATATTCTCAGGGGGAAAAAAAATAGTACCTTCAAACCAACATAACAAATATTTTGAGGTATTCAACCTCAATTCATAATTCGGACCCCATTTTTAAAATAAATTTCAGAAATCACTCAAAAAATAATGATGTTTTAAAATAAAATATTGTATTACAAACAAAGTAACTTCTACTCAAAATATCACCCTAAAGGCATGTACACACTAAAACAATTTTCACTGACAACACAGATTGCAATTTTAGTCTATCAAACAGGTGATTTTTTAAAAACAAATCAATCTGGTCAACAAAAAGTCTAATAATGTGCTCTGGCCCTTAGACATTATATCATGCAAAATTGACACCCATCACTAGTTTGATTTGACAGGAAATGTCATAATTCTATCACAATTACAAAATAGGATAAATAATGATGTGATGTTATTATCAACAAAAATCATAGCTTCAAATATCACATCATAAAACATAGCTTTTGTGTTTCAAAAAACATAGCTTCACATATCACTTTATAAAGTGATGAAAACTTATGAAAAGCTCAGCTACTTGTCTTGTGTCAAAATTGAAGCTATATTGCTTCTAGTCAATAATCATTTATATACAGGACCTCACATAAATGTATGTGTTTTGTAGATTGGCAAAAATATGTATAAAACAATGTTTACATTTCTATTGATTATGATGTCTAGAAGATGAAATCTTAAACCGGCAGAACTACTTCTTTAAAAATTTGATATTTTATTTCAATTACAAATTCAAATGATTTTGATCTTGATGTGAACAGACTGATAAAAACAAAATATTACCGGTAATGAGTTCATTTACAGACATAAATATTAAATGAAATAGTATATCCATCAATCTAAACCAAAGCTATAACTTATTATTTGTTCCGTGTATGCAGTTGTTTACAACATTAAACATCCAAAGTCACAATTAAGAAAAAGTGAATTCTCGGCCTGTGACAATATCACAATACCTTTGTCCATAATTTGAAATCTAATCATTTGACATAATTTATTGCATCAGAATCTCTGCTCATTTCTGATCCGCACTCTACAAAACTAAGATAACATGGAGTAAACAACTCTGAATACATCACACCCAAATCAAAATCACATCCTGTTAAAAATGTGTATTTCATATTGATTAAATAACTGAGAGAACTGGTTCTTACTTCCTGTAACTACTTGATACTAGATTTCATCAAACCAGGAAAAGAAATGCTTTTTAATTATAAATGTAAACTCTACTTTTAATTTAAAAGTCTTCCTGAATGCTGAACTCCCCAAGGGCATTACTTGGTAAAATGTGATTTATCTAGACTAAATACAATCTTGTAGATACACTGTAATTCCTGACTTGATTATTAGGGAATTTGTTTGAAAGATCAAATAAACTGATAAGTCAGGGTAGCATTAATTTCTAGTCAGATTGATAAACTAAATTGGGTTAATATTTCAAATAGTTTTACATTTGTAAATAAATACAAAATTCATGATTTAAGTATTTGTAATGCATCTTGTGATATAATGAACTTGTTTGAATTAAGCCAGGCTGACACTTGCACGATTCCGTAGCACGCATTGGCACGACTCGAGTCGGCACGACACCGTCCGATTTGCGCAAACTCGTCGTGCCAATGCGGGAAGTGCGTAAACAATGCGTAAACTCGTCGTGCCAGTTCGTGTCAATGTGGACACTGATGGGCATGACAAAATCGTGGCCAAAAGTCGTGCAAGTGTCAGCCTGGCTTTACCAAAACATTATACTATAAATAATATATTCCTTTCAACTGCTCAAAATTACACTGATTTTTTGATCTGGGTTATTGACTTTCTAGCTTTGTGGTTTCCTCTCAATGTTGAAAGACCCATATTCGTAAACTAATTATTTCAATATACAATAAAATTGATTATTTTACTGGATTGTACATGTTGAATTGCTTTGTTGTTTAACATTCTGACAATTTTCCACTCATAGATACAACCCAAGTTATGGTTCCTGTATTAACACAGTGAGCCAAAACTGGAATCCAAAATTAACAAACATATTAAAATTGAATTATCCATGATATCACTAATAAAAAAACCCCACACATCAGACCTACCCAATTCAATACTTTATTTTGACCGAATCAGAATCAGAGTTCCTGTATGGCAGCTTAGCTTTTCTTATAAAAAAAACCAAATTATTATTATTCTCTCCTCTCAATGAAAACCAAACAAAAAAATATTATACCATCAATCAAATTATGTAGACTAAAAAAATCTTTCTCCTCTATTTATCAAACATAATTCTTTTTACACAAAAACATTAATCGTTTGTATGTCCTTGGCTCAAATTGTTAATATTATGACAAAATTGGATGACTATGATGTATGTTGAACTATAAAGTTGATGTCAACAAAAGTGTAAAATAAAAAGATGAAATTTGATCAGTAAACCATAAATATATTTTGTATACATACATATCGCATCTAACTATACACATATTTCAACAACTTCACTTATTATAATAACACAAAATAACATTGTTTATAATAGCCTCTCTCTATACAAAATAACATTATACAATAATAACAAATAACTTTTAATCTATACACATTATCCTTATTACAACTAAAAATAGTTTGTGTAATATATAACTTACATACAAGTCTACAATTCACACTTTTTATATACTAATATACAGGTACATATAGGAGAAATAGGGAAAAACCCATTTTCTGTGTCATGATAATTAAACACTGTGCTGAATTGATGATAGGGGATTTTCCCTTTATGGGAATTTCCATTCTTTTTTTTTTAAACATGTGCCTAAAATGAAAATATTCCAACCATAGTAAAGGTACATGTATCTGCCTTTTTACAATCTAACACAGTAAAATAGACTATGTCCCAATGTGCAGGTTGTATGGCTTGATTACAGGGCCTGTCTTCATTAGACCCTTATTTCATTTCAATTGATAACAGGGAATTCCCCTCTATAGCACTGTAGAAAAGAGAAAATATAGAGACAGGTTGGTTAATGATTGCTCATGACTGATATGATACATGATGATTTGTTTCTACAATGTATAACTAGTATGATACAAATAGTGAATGGAAATGTGCTATCATTAATTTATATTTACAAAGACATTATAAAATATGTCTGGATAATGCATCTTTAGACAATAACAACCAGCACTATATATAATAGTTTGACAAAATCTAACAGAAATATCACATGCTAAAATTATGCACAGATTGAATTGACCTCTTTTCTCTATACAATATAATACAGCAACCATTCCTCATCCATAATTTACAAACATGTACAACATACCTTGTATAGGACAATATCATAAGTGATAACAGTTTTAATAAAAGCGGACAATTAATGTATGCTTCAACACAAACTCATAAAATTTGTAGTTTTAATTTGATTTTTCGACACATACTATATAAAGTAATGGTAAGATGACAAAGAATAATATATTAATATTAACTATAATTATGATTTTAATGTTGAGTTGAAAGATGTAAATATTGCATTATATCAAGTTTATTGACTAATTTGAACTAGTATAGTCATGTTCAGTAGACATTAACAATAGATGGATATTGTTCAATGTAAGTGAAATTCACACGTACATGAGTTAAACAATTTTGATTACAAATTTTTGTTGTGGAATATATACAACAAATTGCTGCTAAAATTCAGCTTTACTATAATATATGCTGTTTACTATAATACGCAGGTCCTGTGTTAACAGTATTACCTACTCCTAACAGATTTCTAAATGCCTTGGACAATATGACAAGCTATGTAAATTTATGAACATCAATGTAAATTTATGAACATCAATATGACATTTTTACACTGGTAATCTGAAGAAAATATTACAGTGTAGTACACTGACCATATAAATTTTTTTTCCAAATCTACACTTGAATGATAAAAATATAAAGTTTCATCATTTAAAATACATGTAGTTCTTGCAATAATCAATATCTGATATTGATATTGTCTGAGATGTTAGAAACTGATTTATACGCATAGTTTACTCAATGAAATGTTTGTTTTATATTGTGTAGTTTAGATTGTGTAAACTAGTATATTCTAGATACATGTCTATATTAATATGACGGATGAGTTTGCTAGCTACTATTATAATGTAGGTAATAGACCTTATCACACTGAACATAAATAGACTGAAATATTACACATCTCTACATTCATATAATATATATATAATACATGTGACAACCTAGCACACAAACAATGGGGGGGGGGGAATCCCTACACACCTTTCTTACATCCATTTAGGAATGGGAATTCCTACAAACACACAGGATGGGGAATCCCTACTAACACATGTAGGATGGGGAATCCCTACAGACACAGAGGATTACTACAGAGTAGAAACCTCTCTTACTAACAGGATAGGAAATCTCTAGTCATTAGATGGTGGAATCCCTCCATACCTCCTTACACACTAATAGGGGAATCTCCTTTCTATCCACACACACACATACATTATTACAAGGTCGGTTAAATCCTTTTAAACAACTAATATTTATGTAGTACCAAATCTGAAATTAATTCCATCGCCACGACAACTACATTGACAAATTGTCACCTATCGTTAAGTGATGTAGTTTAAAAGGATTTATAACCCTACACTTGTATCTATATAAAAAATCATCACTATTTATACTAGAGAATAATTATGTTAAATCCATTTGTTCCTCTACAACTGTACCGAAATAAGATCTGTCTTGTCGTATCGTCGTACCTGTTGCGTTGTCTGATTGATCTGTTGGCACTTCATCTGATAAAGTCAGATTCCCAGTAAAAGACGATAAATTTAAAGGATATACCACACTGCTATGATCTACTCCTCGTTTTCTCTCTGCAGGGGCCACAGACAGATCCAGAGGCACATTTTCAAATTGATTGTACGTTTCAATATTACCAGGATTCGCCATTGTTTTACATGACATCACAGGTTCTTTGGGCATGTCAGATGCCCCACACACACTTTCACAAGATTCATCCAGTGTAAACATTAGTCCGGCTTCCTGTTGACGATTAAAATGATGGGTTGTCATGGAAACTGGGTCTTGTTGCCATGGAGATTGATATGGTGTGTCCAGTGAAGAACATGTTGCCGTGGGAACAGATGACTGGTAAACAGTACTAGTCTTGCTGTAACAGTCATGTGACATACTTGTTTGAGGCAAGTAACTGGTCAAACCTTTAGATAAATCAGGGAGACCCTTTGAAGCTTCCAAACATGGTGGCATAGAAAACATATTTTTATTTCCGAGATTCTCCGGGTTTGTATAAGCATTGCAAGATTGCCGCAAATCAATGGTGGGTAAATTCTGTGGAGTAATATTCAGTTGCTGAAACTGCTGATGAAGTGGAGACGTTTGTCCGTGGGCCTGAAACATTTGTCGCTTGTGTTGCAATCGGTGCTGTAACATCTGTGACGTCGTTGACGGAGGGAATTCGTACAACTGTTTGGCGACCTGGGGGTCGTCATCAGGGGTGGCCTTTACCATCTGCTGTTCTAATTGCAGACTCTGTTTAAGAGCCAGAAGTCGATGTGGAGCTATGTCAAAAGTTTCAGAAGGCAGGCTCATTCGCTTCATCAAGGGACGACGTCGTGATGAGTGTACTGGAGCCTCATCTAACGACCATTGTCGAAAACTAGGATGAAGAGGTGCTGACAATTTTCGATGTGGTACGGCTGCTGATGCTGGTGTGGGCATCACGGTAGGGGGATACTGATACAGATTCTGTAGTTGCTGATGCTCTTGACGTAACTCCAACATACCTTTGGCTCTCATACTTTCCCGTAAACGCTGACGAAATGCGATAATTCCCTGAGCAACTAAACCATCAGATGCACGTCTGCCTTCACGGAAATTAACGGGTGATCTTGTTTGGGATCTGTCCTGAGTTTGTTCGTCCTGTGACCCGGTTGTTTCGATGCTACAACTATTATTTACCTGTAACATAGACGCTGGATTGATGTTGTCTAAGTTAGAATACGTAGGGGTGAGAGAAGTGTTACTTAAAGCACAAGAAGATGAAGTTGTTTGAACACATGATGACAGACTAGAATTAACATCTGCTTCCAGTGACGAATCAAAACTCGTAAACGGTGACTGACTATACATTGTGTTATTCGTCGTCGTGCCATTATTGCTTATAAAATTAAAATTGCTAAAATCCCCGTAAGCACAACTAGGAATCAGTCCGTATCCGTCTTTGGCAATTGAATAGCGTCGCTGAAATAGATCATTGTCTGTATCGCGATCTAAAATATCGGCTTCCACACCTTCGTCTATAGATGTTGTGATCACATGACCAGCTATAGTTTGCATGGTCTTAACGAAGGGCTGAGGTAAAACGTCTGCTAAACAACCACTTACTCCGATTGGAGAGGGATTCATGTCTGCTTCACTTAGTGTTGATCGTTTGATATTGGATGGGGAGGGGGTCTGCGCCGTGTGGGGAGGATTAACACAGTCTGTCGTTCGACTAAACACACCTTGTTTAACGAGACCAAGAGGTGTTTTATGTCCACAAGAGGTGATTTGATTTGATTTCACTCTCATCATTGCTTGTTCTGCTATTGAACTCGGTCGTCTGCGTCTTGAGTCGATTCTGTTATCTGTAGGGAAACTACTTCGATGATGTCGTAATTTATCCAAGAGAAGATAATAAATTGCGGTATAATGATCATAGGCATCATTCTTTAAAGCCTGGGAGAAAAAAAAGAGGAAATTTGTCAAAAAACTATTTAAAAGAATGATCAGGATTTAAAACATATAACTTATTAATGATAAACATTCCCCCCCCTCCCACATTTGACTCAAAATATAAAGTGTGCTTCACTTCAAATGCTGCCAGTTGGTCAACTTTTGAAGTATTAAAAAGATAATTTTTTAAAAATATTACAATTTTTAAACTCATTTTTAAAGACTTTCATAAAATTAATCAGTGATTAAATGTAGTAGTAAACATGAGCTTATTGTAACCATGTGACTTAATCTTGTTTTATGAAACACATACAAAGCTGAACACCTACCTCCATTGTTTTTTGTTGATCTATACCTAAGCTTTGCATGATTCGTAATATTTTTTCGTTGAATTCCCCGACTTTGGCGTTATATCCGATTAAAGGACTAGAGGGAGGTAGACTAGGTGGTCCGCCTTCTAACTGCATCCATCGATGACTTTTGATCTGATTAACTGAGTAGCGTTTATTTGGATCTAATACCAACATCTTGCGTATTAACTGTTCACATTCTATAAGACAAGACAAACATAATAGTGGAATCTGAGCAATCGTTTGGAACAATTTGTGAGAAATTGGTGAATCAAAATCACAATTGTATCTACCAGTAATCTAAAAAATGCCCTGGTTGTCAAGAAAATAATTCTTCTAATTAAGTATACACAGTAAAACAGAGCAATGGTTTATTTCTAATCAACATATTTAATTAAGGATAGAGCTGTACATGAAATAGATCTTAATTAAAGTGAATTGTAATCTTACCTGAGAATGAATTGATTAAGAAAGATATAACCTACCTGTTGACATAAAGAATGGAATTCTAAATCTTCCTGATAAAACACGATCCCTTAAAGAAGGTAAATTGGGTCCGTCAAATGGTAAAGCTCCACACACCAATACATATAATACTACTCCAAGACTCTGTAATCAAATCAATTACATAAACTAAATCATATAGTCAATACAACTTTGAGTTGAATTATCTTGAGACTAACATCTTATTTTTTCTATTTTTGTTAAGGGATCTTTCATGTGGAATATTAATTTGCACACAGGATCTTAATTTTGGCTGCAATCAGAACAAGTAGAAGTAGATTAGGTAGATCAACATGGCAGACAGACAGTGTGGCACCTTGTCCAAAATCTCTTTGATCTGGCTATGTAATTCAGACATATTCCTTTATTACAGTATCAAGGCCTATAATTAACCTACCCATATATCAATTTGGGGACCAAGATACTTCTTCCCTTCAAAAACTTCTGGTGCAGCATATGGTGGACTTCCACACCATGTAGCCAATTCTTCATTTTCTTTGAAGAAATTGCCAAATCCAAAATCTGCAAATAAATAAAAATAAGCATTTTATATTTTATAGAATATTAATTCTAGGTCATAAATGGCAACAAAACAAACTCTTTACTTAACTCACTTCAATTTTTTTATGTAACAAGACTACATATTTATGAAATGATTTAAGATGAGGGAGACCACACGGAATCTGTCAAGATAGGTATTTTCCATTGACTGACAAACATACTCCTTTACTCACCTCAAGTTTTTTTTTATACATGTAATATGTAACAAGACTAAACATTTATGAAATAAAAGATGGGGGATTCCAGAGCAAATCTGTCAAGATACGGTATTTGCAATCAACTGATAAGCCGAGTAGAAACAAAGTGTATAACATACTCCTAGACAAGTGGAACATAATATACATTCTTTAATATAACTTTAAAATATAGGCCTACTCCATTAACAAGTGGGGAATTCTAAAACAATACATATCTTAATTGACAAGCCAACAGTGAGGCTGATGTCCCCCGCCGAAATCCCAAAATAAATAGATGACACATATTAATTAATCACACATTTATTTTTTTCAAACGTATGGAGCAATCAAACTGTACACGAAGTGTCATCCAAAAGTGTTTTATAAAGAAAAATGCTAAAACCGACGAGAAAAATTAAAATGTACCCTAGTTAGATAGGGGGACCCTAAAGGCAGACGAAAGGGCCCCCACGTTTGACAAAAGGGCCCCTCTGGCCAAGGGAAAGGGCCCTCAAACATCTGAGTCAATTGTTTCTATACACTATTACTGTTGAAGCCATTACCGAATGAGAATGCAGTCATTGTATTGGCATAAAAATCATCAATCAAGATGAACCTAAGTTATCTTGTCCCAAAGTATCAACCAATCAAATTGCTTATCTCTGCCTACCCTAAGAAGAAAATGTTCATCTTCGACCTCCATCAAGGCATTGACCTAATAAGCATACACACCAATTTTGATCATTTTAACTCAATTCGAAGGAGAGTTATTGTGTTCCAAAGTCTCGGCAAATCAAATTGCTTATCGCTCTGCTTACCCTGAGCAGAAAATGCTCATTATCAATCCAAGATATTACTGTAATGAAACTATACACCAAGTTTCATCACTCTCACTTAATTAGAACTAAAGTTATCGTGTCCCAAAGCATCAACAAATCAAATTGCTTATCTCTGCTTACCCTAAACGGAAAAAGCTCATCTTCGAACTCCATCAAGGCATTGACCTAATAAGCACATATATACCAATTTTGAACGTTTTAACTCAATTAGAAGGAGAGTTATTGTGTTCCAAAGTCTCGACCAATTAAATTGCGTATCGCTCTGCTTACCCCTGAGCAGAAAATGCTCATTATGGAACTTAGTCAAGGTATTATTGTAATGAAACTTTACACCAAGTTTCATCACTCTCACTTAATTAGAACTAAAGTTATCGTGTCCCAAAGCATCAACCAATCAAATTGCTTACCTCTGCTAACCCTAAGCGGAAAATGCTCATCTTCGAACTCCATCAAGGCATTGACCTAATAAACACATACACCAAGTTTGAACATTCTAGCTCAATTAGGAAGAGAGTTATTGTGTCCCAAAAAGTGTGACCGACAGACGAACAGACAGACAGACAGACGAACCCATTTTAATAGTCTTCAAAAGGCGGGGGACAAAAATAACTGTCATGATTCATTGTCAGACATAATGATCATTAATTAGTCATTGTGGTCTGATGCTAATAAAGCCATTAACTGAATTCACAAAATGTATTTTCTATTAAGAACAAAATTACTTTAATAAATTCTAGGTCTGGTCTTTTAAAAGTTGTAATTTTTGAAATAATAAGATCTGCCTATATGTTAACAATAACATGGATGTCAGCCATTTCAATATAATAATATTCAGAAAATATGTATGGCTAGTCTATTACATACATAATGAACAAGTTATTAAGGCCAATATCCATGCCTCTTTTTATAGTGGTTGTCATTGAGGTTATTAATGTAATGAAAATGAAATTATATATCAAGTTTCATCACTTTAAGTTCTTTAATAACTCAATCAGAATCAGAGTTATTGTGTTCCAAAATCAAATTGCTTAACCCGAAATGCTCATCATCATATGCAGTCAAGACATTCACCTAGTGAACTTTTTATCTCAATTAGATTGGAAGTCAGAAGTGCTTGTGCGACAGACAGAAACACAGTCAAACCTATTTCAACAATCTCCTGATTTCTACTAAAGGTTAGGGACAAATAGAAAAGTCACAGATACGAGTGAGGTTACATTAAAGCTGCTCTTGAAATCTGTTGACGTCATCACATGTAATTCTATCTGTATATTTAACTATATGTACAGGTGAATTTTTTACTCACCTGCTATTTTAATATTTAAATTTGCATCCATCAATAAATTTTCTGCCTGAAAAACACAAACAAAGCTTTCACAAAATAATCATGAATTTCTAAAATCAATATAAGAGCAAAAACAAGTTGCGTAGACTGTAATTATAAGCTTACATGTATCTACACAATTATAAAAAGATAGGCTGAAGCTTACATGTATCTACACAATTAAAAAAGATAGGTTGCCAGGCAACAAAACATACGCCCACAGCAGCTAAATCGTTCGGGCAGTCAACAAGGGTTGTCGCATATTTTTACTTTTTTTGGTAATGAAACATTTGTAATACACTAAAAACTGATTAAGAGTAACAACTCATTATGTAATTATCAGAAAATCATTAGAATTTGATTGCTTTTTATAAAGTTTTACCCGACGCTAACAATTAGTATATACATGAAACATTTAATATCATGGATTTAGCTATTCAGTTATCAAAATTCATTGAAAATCAAAATACTTGTTCGTTTCAACACCATAAAAGATTTTTTGAAGTGATCAAGGGCCATAACTATGGTAGTTATTATCGGAAATCGATAAAAAAACAATAGGCTACTTCGTCTCATGACCTTAAACACTGTGTATAAATTTAAAGTCAATCGGATATTAACTTTAGCCTCTAGAGCGTCCACAAGCAATTGTGGACGCCTGACAGACAGACAGATGGACGGATGGAAGCAACGACAATATACGATCACATTTCAATGTGGGCGTAAAAACTCTGTGTATCAATCTGAAGTCAATTGGATGATAAGTTTGGCCTCTACAGCGTCACAAGAATTTTTGAAGTTATTAAGGGAGATAACTCTGGCAGTAATTATTTGAAATCTCTGAAAATCAATAGGCTCCTTCGTCTCATGACCTTAAACACTGTGTGTAAATTTAAAGTCTATTGGATATTTAACTTTGGCCTCTGGAGCTTCCACAGGATTTTTTCGAAGTGATCAAGGGCCATAACTCTGGCAGTAATAATTGAAAATCACTGAAAATGGATAGACGTCTTAGGCTCATGACTGTAAACACTATGTATAAATTTGAAGTCAATCGGATATTAACTTTGGCCTCTAGTGGCTCTAGAGCATCCATAAGATTTTTTCGAAGTGATCAAGGGCCATAACTCTTGCAGTAATTATTGAAAATCACTGAAAATGGATAGACGTCTTAGTAGTCTTATGACTGTAAACACTATGTATAAATTTGAAGTCAATCGGATATTAATTTTGGCCTCAAGAGCATATATACAAGATTTTTTCGAAGTGATCAAGGGCCATAACTCTTGCAGTAATTATTGAAAATCACTGAAAATGGATAGACGTCTTAGTCTCATGACTGTAAACACTATGTATAAATTTGAAGTCAATCGGATATTAATTTTGGCCTCAAGAGCATATATACAAGATTTTTTCGAAGTGATCAAATCTGGTAGTTATTATCGGAAATCGCTGAAAAACAATAGGCTTCTTTGTCTCATGACCTTAAACATTGTGTATAAATTTAAAGTCAATCGGATATTAACTTTAGCCTCTAGAGCGGATGGACGGATGGAGGCGACGACAATATACGACCACATTTCAATGTGGGCGTATAAAAAATGTCCAGTTGGTGACTCATCAGACTAGTAGATCATTTTAAAAATTATCAAGGCAGTTTTTATGAATGATAAGACAAACACACTCTAAAAGTTTTATCAGGTCAAAATTACCTAACAATTCGTCGGTAGGTAGACGAAGTGACGTATGTTCATACCTTAATAAGTAACTGACAATAAGTCACTTCGTCTACCTACCAACGAATTTATTTCATTTTGTTTTCCTCAGATTACCAAGATAGTTTTTCCAATGAATGTCACAGTTAGAATATCTCATTTGACATTTATAGTTTGCACTTTAGTAAGAGTAAGAATGCTAAGGTAAAAAAAAAATGGAGTTCCAATTTTTAATCAAAACAATACTTTGGTGATTTTGAGAGACTAGTTGCTTTTTACAATGTTCATTTGTGCCATGTTAGGGGTCGCTGACTCGGAAACAAAAGCGTCTTCAAGGGAGCACATACCTATTAATACAATTACCCTCCATTGCTGTTTAATTGATTTCTAATTGTAAATAGATTTATATGTTCTTTTATTTGTTACATGTATATTTGATGTATTGTATAAATGTAATTTTTGTCATTGCATGCTGCTCCCCATGGGCATTTTTATGCAATGAATCAACTTACTTACTTAGGGAAAACAAATGCTGTAGGGAAAACAAATGCTGTAGCAACTAACTTACTTTTTACACAAAAGTGGGCTGACAAGGCAGATATAGCAAGCAGTGTGGATCCAGGGGTGGGTGGGCAGGGGGCCGTCTGTGCCCTCATTGACCCCATGGAGAATATTATTTACTGTCATATCTTTCACAGTCATCAAATAGTTCTCGGGAAAGATATTAAGGCATTTTGATCGTCAGATTGACGGCTAAATGCGGCTATCATCGTGGAATTAATAATCAATTTATCCAGTGCCGTTTGTGATTGTCAAATTTGCCATGGTTATGTACTTGATAGCTAAGTCTAGCGTTCAGTTCCTCTTTTCAAGAAAGATTTAGAGTTACTTCCTTTGATCACGGAAAATAAGAACATGTAGAAATGGATAAATTAGTTTTTATTATTCTAAAAACAAAAATGTGTGACATTGTCCGTTTTTGATGACACAGTGTTATTGGAGAACCAGAATAATTTTTTGTGTGGCTTTAAAGGGTAAATGTGTTGCCTAGACCAGTAAATATGTACCAGTAAATAGGTATAACAAGGTGAATGTACTTTATAGATGATATCTTACAATTAAGGATTAACATTAAAATTATCTTATTCAATTTGTTTAATGTCATATAAAGTTCATCTTGTTTTTTTTACCTCGAAACCAAAGTATTCATGTTCATAGTTGCCTAAAGCTGTACTGACATTCTAATATATTTGAAACTTACAAAAAGAGTTTGTAAAGTCAGTGTCAACATTTAATAAATGTTTTAATGTAAACAGATGTAGGGCTGATAAGATCACATTTCAATGCATATTTTGAATAATTATTAACAGTGTGAAGGTGCCTTTAGAATATAAGATATGTAGTGTTAAATTGGTACCTGTTATGCAGTTTCACTTGGTACACTGCTTGGCTTGGTAGCAATTTTTTTTAAAACTACATTTTTGCAAGTTAAATGGTGAGCAAACCAAATATAGTACTCAAAAGACCACAGTAACATAATAATAAGAGGCCCATGCTCCTTAATTGCCCATTGGTTAACTGTGCTTGTGCATTAAAATTTTAGTTAACTAGAATTATATGAATGCCTAGGATAGAACATTGTTATTATTTTTATTGACTCAAACATAAAAAATATCAAAATAGGTTCCATGTGAAAACATAGGACATAGTAGTTAGTACCAAATAGATATAAAACGGTTTCTCTTTCACTTGACTCCCACATATTCTAGGAACTGAGCCAAACTAGGTACCAAGTCAAACCGTGACGCTAGTATTATTTGTATAGTAAGAGTTTAGTGCATGTGTGCTGATGTGTACCAGTATACAATTATACCAAGCTGACCTAACTTTTTAAAAAGTATCAGAATGTTTTTGAATAAATTATTTCCAAAATATGTGAGTACATTGTGAGGAAACCTTTTCTCTGTATTATGTTGGCTTTTTCCATAATTCGTTCACCAGTGTGCAATAAGCTTAAATCTGTTTTCTGACTGTAATCTCTACTGACATCAATAAATAAATCAAAGCATCAGCAGAGTTACTTCCCTTATATTTGATCTCTTAGCAGGTATTAAATGTCAGGTTTGACGTCAGAGTGTAAGGTGAGCTCAAGTTGAAACTAATCAAACCTATTTATTGGAATCCTGCAAATCTTGTCTCTCTCGCCAAAACAAACATTAGTCACGAATTACCCTGGCAAAATTGGGCACTGAATCAAATATAATTTGCAGAAGTAGAAATCTATTTTAAAATCTACATCTTTTTCCTTTTTTAGATATCATAAATAGAAGACTAATTGCTCCTCAATTCCCTCTACAATTTTTTTCAAAAAAGCAAATAGCAAATTGTTCACAGAGAATAACATCACAAAATTCTATGCTTTATCAATAAGATAATTAACATTGATTTTTTGATCAAGTTCTTGTCTTCTTTGAGGCTATTTCAAGTTTTCTATTTTAATTCTTGTGTATCATCATTACAAAGGATTGCTTCACTTTCACTTTGTATCCAATCTGATTGACCAGAAATAAATGAGTGTTAATTTGTTAACAAGATACTACGACTCTGCACACAATGATAAATAATTCAGGAAATAGTGTGGCAAATAACCATTTTTTCAATCTGCACAGAAAAGTTTAGATAAAATTATTTCAGGTAAATTGCAGAATTTTATTGCGTAAAAAAAAAAAAAATCAATTGTAACCACAAATTTGATTATAATTTATTAAAGTAATAGGAGGGCTATGGAATTTCATCATTGCATGATCTTGCTACTTGGCTGAAATGGTCTAGACAAATCATGCAAATACATGTAGTACAAAATTTACAAATGACTAACAATCAGAGATGGACTGAGAATGAGCAGCGTAAAAAAAAAGAAAAAAAAAAAAAAGATTTTTTGTACAATCAGGCAGGAGCCATAATCCTGACAGTAGAGGTATGGCCCGATATGCACCAATATCGAAAGAAACCAATATTTTTTTTTATGTAAACATTTACTTGTAGTTTCATCAAAATCAGATTAAAATTGTGATTTCTAGATGGTCTGGTTGTTTCGGACCGATGCTCACAAAATTCGTACTCTGTCATTATGGTGTACCAGTGATATATTCAAAGTTTTTTTTTTTAATTAAATCGTATAAAAAATTGTGACCTATATAGGCTAAAAGTCCATTCTTCGTTCAATCAGGAAGTTACAGTCTGATACAAGCCAATTTTGAAATGATCCAAGATTTTGGGGAAAAAAAACCCTATTTCAAGCTTCGTCAAAATCGGATAAAAATTTGTGAGCTGCAAAGTATCCACAAACGAATTGTGGACAGACATCTGGCGTATATAAAAAAGGGTCAGATAAATGTATGTGATTGCTGCAAGTATGTAAGTCTCTTGTTAATCAAATAGAGAATTAAGAAGACTAAGCTTATTTAACCATAACAAAGTAATTACATTTCTTATCCAATTATAAATAATAAAATTCAATAGATTGGTTTTATTTCTATATTATAAAATATACTTGATATGATGAACTTGATTACTTTTTATGTCTATCAGTATCAGGTACATTTGATACTATCTATTTATATAACATGTATTAACATGACCCTACTGACGTAAATTGTAAAATCTTCTCGAGAACGATCCAACTTAAAATAACCCAAGATAGTATTGTGTCCAAAGATATACCAGGCCCCAAGTTCACAAAGCATTCTCAGACTTAAGTTGAGAATTTGATCAACTATCAATCGCTGTTTATAAGAAATATCTTTGTACTTGAAACACAAAACTTTGCCCATAGCTTCTTCTTATTGATATATTAAAACAACAAAAGATTTATTAAGAAGAGCAAACAATTTTTAGTAAATTCTCAACTTAAGTCTGAGAATGCTTTGTGAATTCGGGGCCAGGTAGTTAAACACTGTTGTAACTCTTAATTTATGCATCATGGTCTTACATGAGCAAAGCCTATATAAATATAGTATACATCAAGGAACACGATCACCATGATCTCAGACTCAACTTTAGCCGGTACTTCAATCTGAATGCATGACCTGAAAATGTTTCAGGTACAAACTTAATGGGGTATTATGGAAGATTAAATAAAGCGTTGACAGTTCTCGTTAATAGTTGTTTAAAAAAAAAGATAACATAATTAAAATATGCTGAAAATTTCTGCAAAATTTTAGCTTTCAAATTTTAGGCTAGCCTCGATCATCAATACCAAAGTCTCGATTATAGACTTATCCATTTTTACGTTTAATCATTTTTCAAAATTAGTATTCCATTAATCTGCTAAATATAGCAGACTAGAAATGGCATCGAGAGTTGATTATGGTCTGGATAAATTAATTGATGTCCAATTAGTATTTCCGGCCTAAAGAAAGACCAGCAATAGGCAGATTTAGCTCTTGCATAATGTATGTTTAGTAAAGTCTCAATTCATCAGTAGTCTTCAACCTTATAAACATTTAGCACAGATATGGCAGGCATTTGCTAAACCACTTTAATGATTATCTTTTTAATAAATATCTAAATAATAATTCATGTAATAGTTGAAGCCAGAAACCCGCCCAGCAACAGACACGTTTAGCTATGCATCTTTGATCTTCACTATTTATTGACAACGTATGTACACAACATGAACTTATGTCATTTTTAATACAAAGAATGTGCTATATATATATCGGTACCTGTTGAATGTAAGTTCATGTACATTTATATTCACTGTACTGTAACAAACATTTACAAGTAATAATAGGTTAGATATAAGATTAAATAACATTTGAGTAAATTCTATACACATGTATTGTTATATTACATTATTGTAACTATAAATACACTGTGAACCAAGTGACATTTTAAGTAAATCAGATATCTCACCCATCTATCACATCTTGCTGTTTTAATTTCAGACAAGTTTTCATAATGAAAGACGACAAAATTCAACCCTACTCGAAAATCAGAAAGTGTCTCAAGTTGTTTCAGATTGCTGTCAATATACCCACTGTGGACATAACACATGGTCTTCATTGAAAATTATAAATTAAACATTCTTTAATAAAGTTGGAATTCAATAGAATCAATTCAATTGTATGAAACATTGTAGTTAAATGACTGCTTCTTGTACTGATTAATGAACACAGTTAAGGGACCTAATTCGCTAATATTCTGGACCTAGAAATTGACCCAAATAAGTCGCAACGCATATAATAATGTAAATTGTAATATGAATGTATATAAATATAAACTGATTTACATTCAATCATTTCCGTTTTTACTCTAATTTCAAATCAGTTTTGTTCATCAAAATATGCCAAAAGTCTCAATCGAATGGCATTTTCTAGCCTCTGGTTTTTCCAGTCTGCATCGTTTTTATCGCGCATGCCTTCCATGCCTGCCTCTTTCTTAAGAGTCCCTTGTTACAAATGGTAAAATGTTTGATTTGTCTTAAATATTGGATATTAGAAGCACATCTTTTCCGAGTAAGATCACAACATAAATGTTGATTCAATTTGACAAATAATTTGAGTTTTAAATGTTGAAGACTATGGATGATCATGAGTTAGAGACTTAGCTACTTTTACTAAGGCTGTAATTGGAAGCTTATACATAAAATTAGACCAGTACCCTGGACCCACATAATAACAATTCACTTTCTGTTATTATGGTGTCTTGTTATCCCTAGATATTCTTGGTTAGAATGGGTTCGTCACATCGAAAAAAACATGTAGTGTGGGTTTAAGAAGTCAAATACCGATAAATCGAGTGATGTTATTGAAAAGCTGATCGGGGACAAAAAATAAAGTTTTCTTGGCTGATGTGGAGTCACTGGAAATGTGGAAACTCCCAAGAATATGTAGCTGTGGGTAATATCGGCCTGTGGGTAACATCGATCATGGCTTTTCTCTTCAGATCTCTGATGGTACCATGGTTTGGAATCCTATTATTCTGTAGGTATAGTGTTGGTCAATGTGTATCTAGATTTAGGACAGTTTTTGGTACCTACCTTTAAATCCCTGTGTACTATATGACGATTATGACAATATTCCACAGCTGATAGTATCTGCCAAAATTTTCTACGAGCTTCCGATTCCATCATCCGACCATGTTGTGCTATATAATCTGTAAAAAAAAAATTCATTTAGTTGATAAAACTAAAAGGGGATATAGGGGTGATGATTTTCCATTTCAGAAAATTGTAAATTCCGTTTTAAATATTTTGAATTCCGTTATTTTCCATTTCAAAGCTGAACAAAATCTGTTTTTTTTCTGGATAAAATGCTATTTCATAAATAAATGAATAAAATATCTCAAAATAGAAAACTGTCCATTTTAAACTAATGATGTTAACAAATTATAAATTGTGAATGACTTTTATTTTTAATTCAAATAATTGTCCATGACAAGCTGTTCTTCCATTTTAACACATTATGTTTACTGGTAATTAGTCAAACGGAACGAAAAGTTAATTTTGAAATTCACATCTTCCTTCCACATCACCATTGTAGAAGAGAAATAATGCCTAGGCTAGTGAAGAAGTCATTTTTTTGCCGGGTCACTCACTGGCTTTTTTATGTACCTTGATGCTTTTGGAAATTAACGTGGTCTTTAATTTTATCAACGCGTCAGATATCAATGCTGTGACAATCTTCATAAAAGTCTGCAGGGAATTGCCACGCCAAATTGACGACAGAAAGGCTTATAACCCTGTGGGCGCATTTCATTTTTTAAGCAGACTACGCCATTATGATTGGAATACCATTGCCATTATGATTTCGCTCGACTGCTTGATGTAGTCGCGATGTATCCAGACAAGCTTCGTACTTTCTACGGGAATAAAGGCTGGATGCATTAGACATCATATATTTGTCATATCACGTGGTTAAAGCGGATAAACACGAGCCATGAGCCCAGCAATAAAAAGAAGCATAAATGAAATGATTTTTACTTTTATAAAATGACTATATAAAGACACAAGAAAGAAATAGATATAATTATTGAATTCAACTAAACAGTAATTGTATTTTAAGGGATAAATGGATACGGAAGACAGGTTTTCATCTCGAGTAAATTCATATTACAATACAAAATGATGAAAAGAAAGTAGCCTATACTAAATACTAAAGGTAATAAAACCATGCGATATCATTCTATATTTTCAATTTTTTCATGAATAGAAAGATGAAATACGTGGATAATACAAAGTTCTGTTGAGGTTTTATTTAATATCCGGAAAAAATCGGCGTTTCCGTGTGAGATTTCAAATTCCGTTTTGAGTGCCGAATTCCGCGATTTCCGCAGTCGCGGAAAATCATCACCCAGGACTAGGGATATTTAACATTTTGAAGTTAAGAATGGGAGGATGTGATAGTCATGTTTATCAGGTAACCTTTAACCTACATGTACGTATGTAATGTAGTCTAACAATTTTGTCAATCAAAATATTATTCTGAATATGTACAATACAGAAAAAAGCAGAATAGCCATTTCAGGATTTGATCAGTTCATGTGTGTATTACAAATTAACAATGTACAGTTGATTCTTTTGTCACTAACTTTAAATAAAGGATCTCTATTTAAAGACAGTTGACAAAAATCCCTTCTGTTCAGAAAAATGCTAATTAATTATTGCTATCATTGCTATAAATGTAATTACAAGTACAAAATGAAAAAGAAATGACGGGCTGAACATCTTATATACCTATTAATATCCAGGTTCATAAACACATCTCTTAAATACAACAGTCTTCATCAAGTTATATATTCAATCAATGTTGTATTATGGAGAATAAAAGTACATGTACATTGTGTAAAATAATAACTATACTTCGACTACATACAAAAATACAAGATAAGTACTGGTACATCCATTATTATTATTATAGATTTATTGATCCAATGTTTAAATATTATCAAATAATAGTTCATTGACATCCAAACTAGAATAGAAGATAGGTTGCCAGGCAACGAAACATGCCTACAGCAGCTAAATCGTCCGAGCAGTCAACAAGGGTTGTCGCATATTTTTACTTTTTTTGGTAATGAAACATTTGTAATACACTAAAATCTGATTAAGAGTAACAACTCATATCTGAAAATCATTAGAATTTATTTGCTTTTTATAAAAGTTTTGCTCCACGCTAACAATTAATATAGGAAACATTTAATATCATGGATTTAGCAGTTCAGTTATCAAAATTCATTGAAAATCAAAATACTTGGTCGTTTGAACACCTTAAACTCTGTGTATCAATCTGAAGTCAATCGGATGATGAGTTTGGCCTCTATAGCTTCACAAAGGTTTTTTGAAGTGATCAAGGGAGACAACTCTGGAAGTAATTATTTGAAATCACTCAAAATCAATAGGCTTCTTCGTCTCATGACCTTATAAACAGTGTGTGTATTTAAAGTCAATCGGGTATTAACTTTGGCCTCTAGATCGTCCACAGGATTTTTTGATGTGATCAAGGGCCATAACTCTGGCAGTAATTATCAAAAATAGCTGAAAATCAATAGACTTTTTTGTCTCATGACCTTAAACAATGTGTATAAATTTAAAGTCAATCGAATATTAACTTTGGCCTTTAGAGCGCCCACAAGCTTTTTTTGAAGTGATCAAAGGCCATAACTCTGCCACTAATTATCGGAAATCACTGAAAATCAATAGGTTTCTTTGTCTTGTGACCTTAAACACTGTGTATAAATTTAAAGCCAATCGGATATTAACTTTGGCCTCTAGAGCGTCCACAAGATTTTTTTGAAGTGATCAACGGCCACAACTCTGGCACTAATTATCAGAAATCACTGAAAATCAATAGGAGTCTTCGTCTTATGACCTTAAACACTGTGTATAAATTTAAAGCCAATTGGATATTAACTTTGGCCTCTAGAGCATCCACAAGATTTTTTGAAGTGATCAAGGGCCATAACTCTGGTATTTATTATCGGAAATCACTGAAAAACAATAGGCTTCTTCGTCTCATGACCTTAAACACTGTGTATAAATTTAAAGTCAATCCGATATTAACTTTAGCCTCTAGAGAGTCGACAAGTAATTGTGGACGCCGGACCGACAGACAGACCGACGGACGGACGGGGGCGACGACAATATACGACCACATTTCAATGTGGGCGTATAAAAATCAATACTATAAGATGAAGACAAGTCATATAATATCATCTGATGACTGACATGTTGAAAATGACACACAGTTGACAATCTGGTGATCAATAGTACAACTTGTTATATTCATCAACCCATAAACTTGATCATATTAAAATTGACCGTCAACTCATAAACTCAGATTTGACTTGACTTATTAATTACCAATAATGTTCATCAGAAAGAAATGAAATGGGCTTTAACGTCCGGCTCTGATTGTGCTAATGAAGTGTGCGACGAGGAAACTTTTCTGGACAGCGGCGCTACAACATACGGTTATCAAATTCAACTGACTATACATTGTACCTTGCCAAGCATAATTACTTGATGATAAAAAAAATAAACATTGTCTCATAACAAATTCACTTTTAACAATACAATCAATAATTATTATTAAGCTCTAACTCTGCTGACACCTAGTAACCTTTCCTCGGAAGAAAAATCATTTCACTCATCAAATGTAAGCTTTCAAATCGGTTGGTTGATGCTCTGTTCCTAAATGTCAAAGGACAGTATTGCGAAATTCTTTTAAGTTTTCAATTGATTTTTTTAAGTCTGCTTTTATAAATAGAAACTGAACAGACCTATGTCTATAGAAATCACCAATGATGACTTTTTTTTCTTTAGTAAACTGAAAACCTTTTTGAACTTTCACTGAAATATCACCAGGCTTTCTATGTAAAACAAGTCTAAATATGTTTTGAAACATAAAGTAGTAAAAGTTCATATATATAACAAAACTTGGATAAAATAAAAGCCTGTTATCTGTCACAGACAATCTAATAAAATTACAGGTACCATTATATTATCAATTAGTCGTTTTATAATATCTTTATCCTGCACTGCATACAGATTTAACATTATCCGTTACCAACACTTAACAGTCTGTTCTGATGAGGTCAATCATTTTTGCAGTTTACCTAATCTCAAAAATAATGCCTTTAATGGATAATTAGTAGTGCAACCGAAACTGCTTTTTGAACAAGTTTTCCACTTTATGTATGCTAACATAGTGCCATTTGTCTTGGCTAAATGAAAATCAAATATAATGCAGGTTTCTTAACTATTCCTACTGTTTATTGCAAAAGTGAAATAAAACAAAAGGTCTAATTTTAATTATGACTTCTGTTACAGATTTCATATGAGCGCCGACAGACTAGTAAACCATACAACCAAGAGACGCTGCAGAAAACCTAAATATCAAAGAGATTCCAAACCTCTTTTACAATGACATAAAATACAAATATCTAAAATGAACTTTAGTGCCATAATTAATCTGAATATTAGCTGAATAGGCCTACATCTTTAAAGAGAAATGACCCATACAAAAAATATACCAGGAGGATGAGACAATTCATGAGAAATAAAATATTTATAAATAAAACCAAAAATAGAGAAAGAGAACTAACAAGTAAAGACAGTTTTACATATATTATGTGTCTATTTATTTGAATATATAACCATGTTTGATATAACAGCGGTTGTGTAGAATCCATCGACAACTTGTTACCTTACAGCCATTCCATCAAGTAGTAGAGTGAAGTGATTCAAACAGTTCTAGCCAGCTGTGATTACCGGCCTACCAACACTTTCACAGAATGTCAATAACACAATTAACGGGATGGACTGACGTGACATACAGAGTCTTGTTATATAACCAAGTTCAGGGTCGTTACTCTCATCCTCCTCATCACGAGGTAATGAAAAGTTGGGAGTACATGTAATTTGGTTATCATTGTTAGAAGCTAGACATCTTTCAGGCACCTAGACTCCATTTTGAAAGGTTTCTCACTGAATCACTCAAAAATTGACCAAGATAGTTTTTCTTTAATATAAGACAGCCAACACACATCATTACAACAACTTAACACAATGTTTACTCTAAACGATCACAAGTTCTTCAATTCAATCAATTGACTCTATCATTAAAAACATAATCAATTTACTTCCTACTAGAAAACTTGCCAAAATTCCATTCCATTACAGTGCCATTGAAAGATAAATAAGTCATCATTTCCTCTAGTTTCAGTTGTCAGTAATTACTCCCACAACCGATTCCAACATTTGTGAAGTAATCAGGCAGAGAAGAATACACACCTGGTGATTTTTGTAGATTTAACAAAAACGTTGTTAAGATTTCAGTGGATATAATTTTTGCAAAATGTGTTTCTTTTGCAACATTTAAATGCAATCTTAAATCATAGTCCACTTATTTAAAACCAGAACAATCCAGACCATTCACATATATATATTTCAAAGATAAAAAAGTAGTATTTTAATGCAAAGAGTTTACCCAGTACTTATTATATGCATTGTGTAATTGAACACATCTGAGTATAAAAAGACCCACTTGTAGAATAACCTGGCTTATTATTATAATTATTGTCTATGACTGTATGACATAAATGTAAAGATCGTGATGTGAATCAAATAAAAAACAACCCAATGTGAACTTTAAACAGCCATAACTTACATGTAAGTTATAATTGACCGATTTTAACAATTTTTAGAATAAAAGATTTTTCATTGTGTATGATCTTGAAACTTGATTCTATCTTGTTATCCCTATAATGATACTTACCAAATATTTCTCCATGAGGTGCATATTCCGAAACCAAATACAGCATATTTTTAGTTTCCATAACCTACAAAGAGTAAAGAAAGAAAATTAGAAATGTGACAACAAAGACATTTATTTTATCCATATTTAGCACAATTGGCCACACTGATCCATTTACCACCTAAAACATATCTGCTATATAATGACAGCTAATTTAATATACAGTCCTACAAATAGTCAATAACATTTTGCTTATAACATTTACATGTAACTAAAATAAGGCTGAAACGTATAAGTTTCATTAAAATCGGTTAATAAGACATGATTTTTCATACAATAAGTGACCATAACCTTTGAAGTTACGGTTCAAGATCGGCAAATTTCGAAAAGAACCAAGATCTTTGGGAGAGACACCTATATTTTATGTTTTGTTAAATTCGGAAAAAAAAATTGTGACCTGTAGAGTGTCCTCACAAACAAAATGTGAGAAGAGGGATGGGAAGAGAACAATATATGTCCACATGAAACTGTAGTTTTGTATAAAATTGAAGGTATATATAAGATAACATCTTTAAAATGACAAAGGGGAGACAAATGATGACAAAGAAAGGAAGATGGTGGTCAGAAATGAATAAAGTAATGTGAACTTTAGATGACTCTTAATTTACTTTAGCCTTAATCCTTATTGACAGTTATGATTTTAGACACTTGACTATATTTTATTGTGTATGGTTTAAAGTTTAAGACTAGATTGTTCCATTAATTCAGATACCTTTAAATCAGCTCCCATGAAACACACCTTGGCAACAAACTTGTGTTTATTTAATCATATTTTCCAATCGATGGTGATATATTTAGGAACTCAATTGTCAACGAAATCATCTTTAAAGTGTGTGCAAATGTGTTAGTTTAAATGTTTTATTTATTTTCTTATATAAAATAAATTGATTTTGTATTGTTTTATATGATGTTAGAAAGTACAATAAAGAGGTTTTTTTATCTATGTTTTAATATCAGATAATAAGGACAGTTATATATTTAGCTCATATATCTATTAGATAAATAATAATCAATATCTAAAATGGAACTATTAGATTATACAACTTATTTATCAATCATCTTAATCGCACTCTACATGTAACTTCACTTAACAATAAACAGTAAGCTCACACCACCTGGTTACATTACATTTATTATAAATGCTCACATTTCAAAAATACATAGTGAAACAAAGTGTTCAAAATGTGGATAAATCTTTGAGTCAGTATTCAAAATGACAGGCATAATAATGATTTCCAGGAACTGCGAATCAAAAGCATTAGATTTTAATTTTTGATTAGCAATGGGCAAAATAAGTATCGCAAATTACACTGCGATACTGGTTGTCAGCAGCCCTGTATATAATAACACTTAAGGCCCATTCAGCATTAAGCAGATATTAGCACTCGAATAATGGAGATTTTTGATTTTATCAATTAATAACTAAACTGTACATGTATAATAAGCTTATCATAATTGTTTAAGCAAATTCGCGACCTACATTCTTTGTTATTGTTGACATGTCTGTTGATAATAAATGCTTTAGACTGCTTAATAAAAGGCTTGTATAGTTGACCCTGAATGGAATCAACCCTGTTCATATCTTTTATATCTTATCAATAGCTTCGGTTCTTGAACTATTATATTTATAGTAACAATGGCTATCTTGTAGCTAATATTAGTTTGAGATGTTTATTTATAGCTTGTGTAGATAATGGTGTATTTTATATGTCGGCTACAGATACCAAGTATTGACTTGCTGTAGAGAAACTGTGTAACACTCTGTATTTCACAGCTAACATTTGTCTTGTAGAACAGAAGACTACTGGACTGGGTAATAAGGTATTGAAGGACATTACAAAAATTTAACAAATCTCAAGCAAGATTCAATTATATAAAAAAAACAATTCATATTAAAAACGTTTTAGGCCATACATTTTTTACTGTTTCTATTCAGATTTATGCCTTAAGGCTTTTAATACACACAGCAACATTCAAAATCAAATGCAAAAATACACAAGTTTTTAAGGCAGTTGATCATCATCAGGCCTGAAGATAACGATTTTAGATGTAAATGTACCTGACAAAATGTCAGGCAATAATGAAACAGTACCTGACATTTTCAGCTTAGTGCTGGATATGTATTAATAATATCATTTAAAAAGACAAATCAGTGTCGGACATAATGAAGGGGATTGGAGGTTTTATGCCAGACAAAGTCTGAATCTGTGTCTGACATTGTCAGTGACAGGTGCCTTATTTTTTAAGCCTGATCATCATATAAGATTGTGTTATTAAAATGCCAATGATACCTTTTTATGTCTTCAGCATGTGGCTAGAAGAACATACTGGAAAATTTTATTATGATCGCTAACAACATTTAATTGAGACAATTAACAACTTTAAACAATAATGTCTAAAATTTCTATATAAATGAATTAAATGTTACTGTCAGTGTCGCCATGTCAAGAAAAGAAGGATAGATTGTAGACTACTTATGACACATTTTTGTCCTACTAATGTTTTTAAAATGTTTTGGGGGTGGGTTTGTATTGAAATATGCAGATAACATCTACTACATGTAGGTTTAATTACAAGATGAATAGGAATTAAATGGTTTGAGAAAGAGGAGCTGACGTCTGAAACCAAGTTCAAAGATGTAACCCTAAAGGGGCGGTCTCCACTAAAGCCATCAATGCTTGAATTTAACAAGATATAACATTGCATCTTCATACATAAAGCTGTTGAGTAAGTTTTAAAGTGGGTGTTATTAATTATAGCCTGTACTTAGTATGACAATCTACTGACAGTTTGAGGACAAACACAAAAATATTTTGGTTTGAGGTTTAGTTTTAATAATCCAAACATGTACCTTCAGTGGCTACGATCAAACGAAACCATAAAAGACCTTCAGTGGCTACGATCAAACGAAACCATAAAAGACACCAGGTTATCATTGTTTTTGGTTGAGATTTAGTTAAGATATGAGCTAGGTTTCCCAATCTAAAGTTGCCCAAATATATTTCCCCCACCCTTCCCCAACATATAAGCTAAATCCAGCCCATATCGGGAGTCATTTTCTCTCAAAATTCATTGTATAATCTAACCCTTCAGAAGAAATATTCAGAAGAAAAAATGGGGTTTGGGTGTTTTTTTAAGATTATGTTGGACAGTATTTTTTTGTTCGCCCTAATTTAATGAAAAGAAATTGTTCAACAAGAAGTGCAAACAATCCTTCTGTTCTTTTTTCATATACTTTTATACTAAGAATTTAAAAAAACAAAACAAGTCAAATATGATATTGATAGAAAATCAAAAGAATGTTGAGCCATTTTGTTGGTTAATGTCAAAAGCTGCTTCAAAAATACATACAGTGTTTCATTTTTGCCTGAGAATCAAATAGTATAAAACCCAATAAATTTAATATATTGGCCTTTTATTATAATGTCCTGGATGTTTGTAGGTGTCGGTTAAATATGAATCATTTAGTCTGCTAAAACAATATGACACCTTGATAGTTGGTCATATTTAAATGACTTCCTACATTTACCTTTGCAACTGTCAAACACGCACCACACCCGGTGCTCTCTCATCTAAAGGAAATGATTAAATATGTTGCATCAAGTACATGCACATCACATGGTCACTCATATTCATAATACCTTTATACGAGTGCTTGCATTTGTAGTAATTACTAATACTGTAACAATATCACAGACATCATAGACAATGTCAGAAGATAATTGCACAACAAAACAAGGACAAAGCAAAACAATACAGTAGAAATAGTACAATAACTTTGAATAACTACACATTCCAATGACAGATACAACATTTGGCCAGAAAAAAAAACCCCTAAATTAAGCCAAAATATATGATCAGAAAGATTTTTGAATATCATTCGACATTCAGATATTCAATGAAGTTAATACCATATATAATAACATTTTTTGGTATTACTAACTTATCTGTATAATACTGAATAATAGTGATATAATGTTCAAAGGTAATTTTCTGTCCATGTCAAATTATTTTTTATGGTAGGAAACATTTTGATTAAATTGTAAACTTGTAATTAGATGCAAATTACCAAAATCTTCGAAATCATAATATTTGGTTTATTTTTAAGCCCATGATAGATTGAAGTTTAATCACTGAACTGATAGGCATACATGACAGTCTACCGGTACTTTACCTGGAAGAGTTTTACAATATGTGGATGATTTAGCAATTTCATGATTTGGACTTCACGATACACTTTCTTTAAATTCGCTTCATCAAGCTGAGTTTTATCTATAATCTTTATTGCTACCTGAAAATAAAACCAAAGAATCTATGTAAATGGAAAGATGGAATTTTCTCAGAGGGTACCATACATGTAGGTGCCGAAAGGCACAAAGCTACACTTTCTAACCCTAGACAATCTGTCGACACTTATGAGAATGAAAAAAAAATCCAAAGCCTTCTGGGGAAAGATAAAATATGCCACAGAATTAGAAGAAAGAATTATCTGCAGGCATTGCAGTAAAAATAACTATAAAATTACAAGATGTAGCTTTATATAAAAGTAGATTAGAATTCATCGAGGTTCAAAATTCATCTACAAATTTTATCAACAGGAAAAGGGTACATGTAATCATTGCTTTGATTATTCACCAAATTCAGCATGGCCACTTTTAAAAATTATTTGCTGGTGTTTGATGAATTTGTCATGAGAGGTTTTTCGACCATATTCACTAAGAAGAATGTACAGTACCTTACGCGGAAGGGTACTAGTGAAATTCAAATTCTGTGCAATTGTGCAGGGTTTTTATGGACCTGCATTAAAAGACCTGAGTGAACGTAATACAAAAGATCACTTCAGATTTGAATATAGTGCTCATTTATTAAAATAATCAGTTTCCTCAATTGATAATTTTCCGCATTGGGCTTAAGAATATTAAGTACATGTACTAGCTGACAATTAATTTTCCTTGTTCTTAAAATATACAGGAATTAATAAAAATACAAAAAATTCAAGTACATGTGTACAATGTAAGAGCTAAATCTGCCTATTGCAGGTCTTTCTTTTTTGGTTTCAAATTTAATAAGATTATAAATTATCAGTTCAACATTTATTCACATGGCAAGCGTATAATCAATTCTCTATATCATCAGATGGCCAAAATTTAAAATGGATTTGAACACAAACGAGATTTAAAGATAGGTTGCCAGGCAACGAAACATACACCCACAGCAGCTAAATTGTCCGGGCAGTCAACAAGGGTTATCGCATATTTTTACTTTTTTTGGTAATGAAACATTTGTAATACACTAAAATCTGATTAAGAGTAACAACTCATTATGTAATTATCTGAAAATCATTAGAATTCGTTTGCTTTTTATAAAAGTTTTGCCCCACGCTAAAAATTAGTATAGGAAACATTTAATATCATGGATTTAGCAGTTCAGTTATCAAAATTCACTGAAAATCAAAATACTTGTTCGTTTCAACACCTTAAACTCTGTGTATCAATCTGAAGTCAATCAGATGATAAGTTTGGTCTCTATAGCATCACAAGGGAGACAACTCTGGAGGTAATTATCGGAAATCGCTGCAAATCAATAGGCTTCTTCGTCTTATGACCTTAAATACTGTGTATAAATTTAAAGTCAATCAGATATTAACTTTGGCCTCTAGCACGTCCACAAGATTTTTTGAAGTGATCAATGGTCAGAACTCTGGCACTAATTATCGGAAATCGCTGAATATCAATAGGTTTCTTCGTCTCATGACCTTAAACACTGTGTATAAATTTAAAGCCATTCGGATATTAACTTTGGCCTCTAGAGTGTCCACAAGATTTCTGAAGTGATCAAGGGCCATAAATCTGGTAGTTACTATCGGAAATCCCTGAAAGTCAATAGGCTTCTTCGTCTCATGACCTTAAACACTGTGTATAAATTTAAAGCCATTCGGATATTAATTTTAGCCTCTGGAGCGTCCACAAGCAATTGTGGACGCTGGACGGACGGACGGGGGTGACGACAATATACGACCACATTTCAATGTGGGCGTATAAAAATTTAACGATAAATGGATAGTCAAGAATGTGTCTCGGTTGTCAATTACCGTTGCTACAATAATAAACAATCTACACCACATCTTAAAACTGTCATAACTTCACCCAGAAGAAAGTAATTTGAACGAAATTCTGGACATATTCATTTTCCATTATCTGTGTTTTTTTTAATTATTATTTATATTATAGCAAGAACAGCCAGCTATTTATCGGAATCTTGCATTATGCATCTTACTTTACGGAAATTATGGAAACAGGATTGTGTTTAGCCAGTTTAGCCATGAAAGTCAGAGGGCACAAGATTAGAAATAGAATAGGGTTTCCTATAACTCTAACAAGTTTGTGAAAAGGGTATAAATTCCACATTATTGAATGTTTCTTGTAGTTAGGAAATAACTTTCACATGCTATCATAATGACTCTTATTTTATGAGCTTGACTTTGCACAAGCAGCTAGTATTAGAATACAAATCCCCGCCAACGGCCCAACATCAAATGTTATTTCTGACCTGATATCATAAATTTGGTCTGGACAGATTGAGCCATTGTTTTTGTTTCAGGGATCAAAACTTGATAAATTCTAAATCATTTGTAGCAACGGCGAAGGAATCACTACACAGAGCGAGACAGTAAAACCCTCAAAGTAAGCAGTTTTAATATAACATTATTGCTGGGCTACCTTTTTTTTTACAAATCCACCCATGCCATCAACCTGAGATAAGATAAAGAATGAGCGTACTGTATAAGTGTCCACAATATCAAGGTATATACACTTCCAATTGATGAAGGATTATAAGAGACAAGTTCTAATAGAGCAGCAGTCCATGCAGCCTACACACAGGCTTTGTCTTTAAGAATTAAAGGGATTTTAATGTTTGTGACTAAATGATTACATGTATTTCTAACATTTAAATTATACTGATTTACGTAACGAAAAAGGACAAATTTATCATTGGTGAAATGCACTTGTTAACGTTTAAGTTACATCACAAAAAGTAACCACCCTCTATTCATAACATCAACAACAATATTGTATACTATTTACATACAAACACATGTTGTGTTGATTATACAGGTTATATCCAAATATAGTATGTCCTGTTGTTTCCACTGTAAGACATCCATAAAACAATGACAACAGCATGTTAACATGGTGGAAACACATACAAACCAGTACAGTGTTCAGCACTGGTATGTTCTAGAAAATTTAAATGAATGGGGTTCGCCACAGCATCTGACTTCTCTATGGAGAGGTGGCGTGAAGAATACTGCCAACATTATCACCACAGACACAGCTTTTAAAGAATATCAGAAATTTTGTTTGGAAAAGTCATATTGGAAAAAAAATGTATGACCACTTGAACTTAAATGGGGGAAAAGGAGTGTTCAGGTTTTGCGTGCAATAAACTGTACATAAATTTTTAGAGCAATTAATCCATGGCTTCATCCATATGACATGACAGTACAACTGTATGTGTAACATTTCTAGAAAAGCAATTACAGCTCATCATTGATGATTTATCAAAATAACTTTTTGATTTCTTCTTTGATTGGCATTTAGTAATTGAACATATTAACACAAGGTACAATTTTATGGATAAAACTCAGTAATTGTGTATCCATAAAATTGTACCTTGTGTTAACTTTTTGATTGAGTTTAAAATAAAATGTTGAATTGAGTAGCTCTGACACACGTTATTTCAGGGACAGTCCAAGATAAAGATGTGAGAAAACACTGGTGTGTGGGTTGGCCATCTCTCCCCATATTTCATGCTTTGTAATTGACTGATTAACCAGATTTATATACTACTATTATTATAGCTGAAATTATAGTCAATCATAATAAACTCTCATTTAGACATGTATTACAAGACAAGTTTATACAATCCACTCCCAAGCTAGGGCATTGAATGACTGAGATTTAAATGGATTTAATTGATTTTTACACAAGCAAGATTTAAAAATTTAACGATAAAATGAATAATCAAGTATTGTCCCTATATAAACAATCTGGGCTACATCTTGTCATAACTTGTAAATTTTCATCTTACAGTAGGCCTACATGTAAAACATATATGGAAGCTTGTGTAAAGAGCTGGTGATTCTCACTATAAAAAGTGCTTATGCCTACTGACACGATCAATCTAAAATGGGAATGCAGTTGTATGCATCTAAGAGTGTCTCTTTGAATCTCTTTCGGAAAATGACCAATAAATAATTTCTTATGTACATGTACAAGCAAAGACCACAGAAAATGAATTTGTCTTCTGCAATAGGCTATGCTACAAGGTTTCTTTCTTTCTTACAGCTAAACTCTATAATAAATAGGCCCCCTACTTGTGTTTATTATTTTTACATTTACTCACAGTAAGCTTATAAATTTGGGGGCTTTTTCATGTCAGTTAAAATGTAAAATGAGTAGATGTGTGGGGGAGGTTGATATAAGAGATGCAAGGAATGTCTGATGATTTCTCTAGACTTCAGGTTAGCTCTAGTTCATACTCAGCATAATTAGTAAAATTGCACCATGATGGCATAATACTATAATAGGCATTAATTACTTTTAGGCCAGACTGGGTAAAATGTAGTTCAGCTCTGAACTGAAGTCTCGTTACACTCGCCCTGTACATTCAGGAACGCACTTGTCAAAACTTTTTGACTCCCCATTAAATGTTACTGGGCAACTTTCTACTGGTTGTCAGTCCCTGTGAATGCCAGAACCTACATTTAGAAATGAAATTGTTTTTACTGTTTTGTTCCAAACAAGGCCACTGAAGACAGGCATACACCATACAGTGTCCTATGAGGGAAATTTTGCCCAGACAGTGGCACTAGAGTCTACTCTGTCAAGGGATCATTTATGTGTACGCCACGGGATCTCAGTTTTCTGCCCCATCTGAACGACTAGACAGCTTTCCTTGTCAAGAACCACGCTGGAAAATCTGGATGAATTTCGAACGTCCAACCTCCTGGCTAGCAAGCCAGCGCCATACCCACTTAGCAACCATGAACCCCTCATATTTAGACTGGAATGGTTGTGCCCGAGCTACTTAGCAGGAGGGGGATGTATTTTTCACAGGATGTTGTGCTGCACATACTAACTCTAGCAAAGTAAGCCAGGTCTTACATTCTCACTAAAATGTTCCTTTGCATTGTACAGATATGTTCACATGAACTGACCTTGTGACCGTTTAGGCTGGCCTTAATATAATGTCCCTGTCTTGTGTAACATTATCAACCATCTGTATTTTTATATCCCCCCTCCCCCAAACTTAAATTTTTTTGTTGTACACTTGTAAGATCTTTTTATTTTATTTTGTGTCAACCTGACATATCACAGGAATTATTTCCCTTTACTATGGCGTGATTCATTAATCAAACTGGTTAATCAAGACGAAAGTGTAGCGTCGCAACAAAATGGTTGATGAAGAAAGCTTTTCTATTCCCATGAATTTTTTCGGCCTCAATGCCTGTAGACGGAGTACCATTTTAATAATGACAATATTTTCAATGTTCGTATTTGTGAAAATTAAAATGAAAGTACAACCACTGCACGATCGTTAAAACACTGTTGATGGAAAATCACACTTTTGGGGCAAATCATGTATGAATCTTCCCCTCATGTCATCGGTATTGACTTGATTTGCATGCCCACAAAGACAAATGTTTCCATCTGGAAAAGGTTCAAGCTGTCAAATTAGCTCTTTGCAAACGACTTTTAAAAAAAAAGTATTTATATATTTTTAAGGTCAGTCTTGGCATAAAAAGTTGCCCAGTAATTGTTACTGGGAAGTGAAAAAGTTTCGACAAGGAGCCAAGGTAAAAATCATTAACTCATTAAGGGCCATGCAGAAGTCAAATATGTGGCTATATTCACATAATTAATCAAATTTATTATCTAATTATCCACCTCAGTTTACTGTCAGGCTAATATCTAATATGCCTAAGATTAATGGCTAAAACTTTCGAAACAGGGCGGATTTTTTTTAAGAATAATTTTAACTTGAATGGTCATCTTTTTGGAGAGGCCGGCACCTTGTCATAATTTGTCGACTTATGTAGTTAATGTAGTACTGCACTGTATTATGGCAATTGGTCTTACTAATACTAGAGACATAGGATCTTGTTTATAAATGTGTGTCTGCTCTCTGCTTATTTTGCAATACAGATTAGGTCTGTGAAATGATAATTCTAAATGTTGGGCTACTAAAGGAAGAATTTATAAAGAAAACAAACCTCTGTTTTAGTAATCCGATGTTTTGCTAATTTAACAACTGCAAAGTTTCCCTTTCCGATCGTCCTCTCAATATCGTAAAATCCAACACGGATTTGTCCTTTCGGCCTCTCCGCCATGACCATTGTTTATACATAGGTACAGTGTATCTTTTAACTTTCACCAAATGAGCCTTTTCAACCGTATAAAGATAGTATAATTGGTCGTGGACATCTTCACTACCTCTCCTATTTTCGCATGGCGCTAGTAGACAGGTCGTGACGTCATGTGACGTCATCGGCACGTCCAATGTTGTATTATCTGATTTGAAGGCGGAGTTTCGTATTCGATGGTTGCTATGGTAAACCTACTGCCTTTGACGTAAGTGCGCGTTTCGGGGCTAAACAAGAAAACTGCATATCAAAGAAGTGGTACAACAGATTGGTTGAGTCATTCCAAACAACAGGAGAGATGTATAAAAATAGCTCGATCGAAGAGTTAAAAAGGCTGCCGCACAATATTTATACTCCCTAAACAAGAATGATCTATATTGGATGTAGTATAAGATAATGTAAATGTGTTTATATATGACCGGGCATTTCAACTTGTATTTCCCTAGTGGTCGTACCTGTAACGACCTATATAACATACACCGGCTTATCAACATTGGATTGCTTACTATCCAAAGTTATTAACACACAGCAAAGAGAATATGGGCCGAGCGTGGAGCACTTGGTTTTAAATATGATTAGGCCTAATCCGCATTTTAAGATTAGAAAGATTAATTTTCTTTTGTTGTTAAGTTTATAAAAAAATTACATGGGTGGATCTAAATTCCCTTTCACGAGTGGGACCGAACACTGCCAGAAAAGGTACATTACTGAGGGGCGAAATTATTATTTTTGACCACCACAAACTAATCGGAAAAGGATATCTCTGCCTCACAATGGCAGTAATGGGGTTTCCCGAGAGGAAAAAGAAAAGGGGGCCGTTGGGGGAGGGGGGGGGGGGGGTAGGCGTACATTTTAATACAGATAAATTACAAAACTTTCAATGAAGAGTAGAGGAAATGTCAATCCGGTTTGTGGTATAACATAATGATTTACTATTAGCAAGTTATTTCAAATTTTAATTCGGTCAGTTTATGGTAAGGTATATGACTGTGACGGATATAAATTATACCACCTTCCGGATTTATAACTAGGTTTAACTACGCGGGAGATATTGAATATATGTCGTCATAAATTATCACTTAGTGTAAATAGTCACCACCCACTAAATCCTAGTTGTTATAACTACTTATATAATCAGTTACAACCACGTGACTTTATCACATTTATCTCAGTCTCATTTATTGAATTTGCTCATGAAAACAACATACATGTAAATCGGACAAAGCAAATAAAATATAAAATGAGTCAACACACTTTACAAAGCGACTGTCCTACAGCTTAATAATAGCGTACAAATGTGTTCAATAGCTTAAAAATTGTCTCTGGGACAGGCCCCGGGGTCCCATTTTGTATCGCGAGGCTGACAGACCCCACCCCTTCCCAATATGAATTTCGTTCCAATGGGCGTGATTTTAGGTGATTCATTATTGCTAACCTATCTGCGTTTAGGTGCTGTGCGGAGTGACAAGGGTGACAGAGGCAAGATTGTGAAAATAGCCCCTTGGTAGGGACGGGCACCGTAGGGACTTCCGTCGCATGGCCAAGCTATCAACTGTAGGCCGCTAGTAAACAAGCTGTAAACTGCGCAGTGGTAAATTGTTGAGATTTTGAAATCCGTTATATGGTCAACATTGCGTTTACAAGTCTATCCCTAGCTTTCAGTAAATGCATATATTCCCCCCCCTCCTTCAGAAAATTTTGTATGTATCCTCTAGTCTACAAGCGATTTTAAGCCATCAGATGATGGAATGGGATAATCATTCAAAGCGCGAGATAACGATGTGATATTAAATTAATGCTTTGGATCCCTCCAAAAAACATCCACATCCATGTTTATATGTAACATTCCAGTTTCTGTGTTTCGTCAAAACATACGATTACATCATGTGTACCTACTTCAAGAATACACATGATGGCAAATGGCCGCCATTTAAAATACTACGCCCGCCTCTTAGAGACGATAACTTAACTCGCTATAAATTGTAAAAAAATTTACTTCGGCTAGAATTAAAAAACACCTAAGATTAACATTTGCTAAAAATTTCTAAAAAACAACCTAAATTTATGGAAATGGGGCCAAATCAAATCAGGCAAATTACATCAAATAGTCCATGTTGAACGTATAGCAAAAATTTTAAACTAACGCGAGCACGCGCGTTTCTAGACAACGCCATAGCGGGTCATAGCAACCAGTGAGTATAAATTGGAAATCCCCAATGACGTAGATATTATAAATTGGAAAGCCGAGTCTGTCTTAAAATAAGTAGTACCGCCAGTAAACAAGATGGAAGCCATCTGCTATCGTGTTTGATCATGGAGTAGGCAAGCACAGGTGTGTCGTATGTCGTCAAAAGTGACCTCTGGTAACCCTGATATACGTCAAAATCATAGACGTACTGGCTCGTTGGCAGTTAGGGGGACAGAACCCGAAATGCCCGAAAAAATTTCCGGTTTACAAACTGCGGTGCCGGTCTTTCTCCATGTATGCCCCCCCCCCCACAAGAAAATTTTGGTATATTTGACGGGTGCAAACACGTTTTCCTACTATTCCAGCGCGTGAACAAAGCCTAATTTAATTGAGGCGGCTGACTCGAATTCCGATCAATTGTTTACAGTCTACGAAGAGTGGAACTTTGGGAGAAAATTTTGAAAATATAACTGCCGCAAACGCGTTTCCTGCTATGCCAGCCTAGTGAATACATCAACTTCAATGTGGTCCAATATTAAAGTCTACCTGATGCCCCGAATTCCAAACAACCAATCAATCGTCGCGGGATATGGGGGCTTCACCCTCCCGGAGAAAATTTTGAAAATTTAACCACCGCAATGCGTTTTCTGCTATTCTATCCCGTTCAAACAACTCCAAAAGTAACCGATGGTTTTGTAACCGAAATCCAAGTCTGAATTCCAACCATCTGATCACAAATAATAATCGATGCCCGAAAAATGTGACACAAAGTAGAGTGGCTCCAGACAAAATGCTTTAATCTATAGTGAACTCACAACAAATTCGTGGTCAATTAAAAGAAAAGTAAAATTAGTGTTTTATAAGGGCTTGATGGCAGTTAGGGAAGCAAAGCTAGAAATGTCAGAAAAAAATTCAGGTTTAAGAGACAACGGCGCCGATTTCCGTCGAGAGGCGAAGAAGCGGAGCTGACCTTTTTTTCACTTTACCCATCTGCCCGAAAAGTCAGCTTGCCCAAAAGTTAGCGGGGGGGGGGGGGGCGTACGCCTATGGTCAAAATGATGATAGATGTGCTTCCATTGCCGGGAAAAGATCATGTACTAGGATCCCCACCCCACCAATCAATATACATTTTCTCGGGACCCCCCCCCCCCCCTCCTGCAAAAGTTCCTGGATCCACCTCTGATTTTCGTTAAAATTGTCCATCAGCAATAACATCCTTTCGGGATCCTTAACAGAATGGCGCGAAGATAATGTGCAATTTTGTGCGCATTTTGATCTAAACCTTGTGAATATCACATAGCTATCTGTTGAAGCACATTTTCTGGGTCTACGGAGAAAAGCCGCCGAGAAAGTTTGCTGTAATGAGCACATTTGCCTGCCCGTTTTCCCCCAAGTAGTCAATAAAATTAATAACGCATATCTTGTGCCATCGCGACCCCTCACAAAGCATCTTGAGGAACCGAATATTTATCATTCTTACGCGATAAAAGCCCATGTCTACGTGAGATGGTACCCCGTATCGGTCCCGCATGCTTCCTTTCTCTGGGGTTCTCTGAAATAACATGTGTCTTGAGTCTGAATCCAGTTATTCCGGATTGTGGTCAGCCATTGAGCTTTAATAATTCTGAAGGGTTTTCTCCATTCTCGACACAGGATTTATTCCATAAGTTTGTATTTAATACATCTTTGTCTGAATATTTTTAAACTGTTTTCTTCAGTGTGAGATTTCTTGTTACACAGACGATCATGGCGTTTGGGAAATATTTCCCTTTTTCATGACGTATATTCATACCCCCCACCCGAAAAACAATTGGGGGTAGGGTCTCCCCCAAGGGCCCCATGTGTTGTCTTGTCTTGAAGTTACAGGTTTTGTTTTTATGTGCAGTCCTCTTGTACGTCGTCCTATTCAGATGTCTTGCAAACACACAGCCTTATAATGGGGTGTGTTTTTGGTGAATTTTCTCCCAAGCCTGTGTCATTGCATGGTCGCGACTGCACTGTGAAACATGTTGGTCAATGATCGGGATTTAAAGTTTTGGATGGACAGTTTACCGCACTAATTGACCAGTTTCAGCAACACCCAGCACGTTTGCTGCTTGACTGCCGCTCGCTACCAAATTTATTAGAGAAAAGATATTGACTGTACTAATATTTCAAGGAAAAAATATACACGTTTATTATGAACGACGTGTAGCCCGCGTTCGACAATGCAGATAAATATAAAGGTTGCCAGACAACGAAACATACGTTTAGATAGACAACCATAATCTTTAGTGAACCTATCAGCAATACAAGGTTGTTGATGCCTTTTTCCAAAGACTACAGTAATAATCTTTTAGAGGCTTTTAGTAACCGAAAAGAGCATTAAACTATAACACATACTTATGGAAGAACAATTACTGATTTATTAAGGCGATGTTGTTTCGACGCTAGCTTGAAAACGTTGAGAGAATACTCTTCGAAACGTCGCCTAAATAAATCAGTAATTGTTCTTCCATAAGTATGTGTTATAGTTTAATACTACAGTAATAATTATAAATGGTCGACTACTTTATCGCATATACCTAAATACTTCATATAAATTTCAGTGTTCACAAAATTCTACAAATTAATCAAGGGAACAACTCTGGTAATCATTACCAAAAAAACAAGGGAACAACTCTGGTAATCATTACCAAAAAACTGTGAACGACACAAGAACCCGACAAAGCCCTCCACATTGATGATATAGATCACTATGCTCAGGAGATGGTCAAATCAAATTTCACAGACCATAATATCTGCCCTACTTTAGCTCAAAACATTCATCAAACGTATAATTTCTACCTAAATCTGTTTTAGAAAATAAACAGTTTATATTACTGACTAATTAACTTTAGCTCGATATAGATTGGTCTTGATTGTAACGACCGAGACCATTTTGCAACCACTATGCTATCATTGTCATGGAGATCAAACAATGTAGGCGTACACAAAAAATTATATAAACTTTTTCTGAAGTAGTGTTAATAGCGAGAATAAAGATACATCCGGTTAAAACCGACATGGCTATTATTAAACATTCTACTTGGCATTGGAATCGGTATTCCCCGATATATTATTGTAAATTCCTTGGTTTTCGAATAGCACATGCTAGTGAAAACCTAGTCGACTCGGTAACAATGTCTTCTAGATCTGGCTCACTTTGAACCCCGTATGCCGAGATAGATTCTCGGGATTTTCCGGTGCGGGTTTCCCTTGTTAAAGATGCAGAACGGAGGACCGGACATGGACAACTGTGTCTAGTCGTTCACACGGCACGTAACAGTTGGAATTCGAAATAAGAGTAGGTGCTGTCGCCACTGTTCGTGCACAATTTCCCTCATTAGCCCGACGAATTAGCCCAGTCGGTGCAGATAAGTAGGACGTTAAACCCCATGAAACTTTCTGATGATGTTTGACTGGCTATAGGAAAACTTTTATATTTAAAGTGCCAATCCCGACAACCTTTTAAGGAATAAAACTGATTTTGTGTTAAAATCCTTTAAAATCCATAACCTAAGGCCCACCTACTAACCCGATATTTGTGATACGCTTGTAAATAACTTAAACCTGACAGTCTTCATCAGATTCTGGAAATGGAGAACGTTTTATTATACAGTATCTGGATAAAACCAGACTTTTTTCTATAAAAATAATATGAAGGTAAAATTTACCTTTTGTTATCAAGTACGGGGCATGGGTCATTCACTGTATAAACCTCTCAAGAAACATTAATCGATTATCAGGTCACCCAATGAAAAAATTGACCCGAAATCTTAAAAGGGTTACGTGTCCGGATAAGCAGTGTTGACGTTCACGTAAAACGACTCAATATTTTGAGCTGAAATTTTGAGACAAGGTAAATACACCATGCCACTATAGTTTGGTCCATAAATTTCATAAATACTCGGATTTTAATTTTTGAGACTCTGTTCTTATCGGGATTGTCCCTTTAAACTTCCAAGGCACGTTTGATAATTCGGGATTTTAATAATTCGGTGTTATATTAAAGGTTTTCTTGCCCTTGTGTGTTGATGGTAATTCATGTAGGAATTGTCTCTAAGCGGACGATGTCCACTGACCGATCCTATCGGGCCCTATGACTGCTATATGAAAATGCCTCTCTTCCCCCATACTCCGCGCAGCGTTTCATTTGATTCGAGGTCTCGGGCTATTGCTTCAGGAATATGCCCTTCCTCATCTCTGTTCTAAGGCTATTTTGAAATCCTTATACTACTTTTCACCTTGATTCTACTTTATTCGCCATAGGAATCATTAAAATTTCTTGTCAAAGCTACTAACACAATATTTATATTGATTCAACATTATTTTCAATTAGATTTCTGTGAATACGTTTGAACGGCAGATTAGCAATTACGAGAATCGAACGTATATTTCATCGCAACAGTAGGACGTTAAACCCCATTTCATTTCTTTTCACTTATTTCATCGCTAAATTCTACTTGAAAATGGTGTTAAATTTGTGTCAAACAACTAACCATTTTGCAATTAACATTTTGTCTTAGACAATCAGGAGAGAGTTTTCTCAGAATCAACTGATCTTTTAATATCTAGTATGGAGATCTTTGTAACCTTGTACTATATGCAGGCCATTGAATTAATTTATATGATGTAAGTGTAGGAGAGAAAAGGCCCTTCGGGTAGTAAGGGGAGTGTCATTTAGTTATTTCAGTAGCAAGAAAATAACGCCGATCCTCTAATAACGCAATAAAGGCACATACATGTTCAGAGATTGGCGACGGGACCGGTTTACTAAGTTAATATAACTTTAAAAAATACAGATGTTGGCGTACCATTATTTCAAATAATCGCATGGGCAACTTGCCAATCGTACATTATTCATAGCAGTGAGATATTGGACTTGTGTGACGTATTTCACGTGCGGAGTGTCTGTATTTTAAGCAGATTAATGGTCTAGAGCTTAAGACATTGCATAATATATTGTAAAATATTGTTACAATATATTACTTAATATATCTCGCTCTCGACCATTAAACCACACTTAATTCCGAATGAATGACATCATTATTAATTCGTCCACACAATAAATACTCCCTGCTGT
The DNA here is from genome assembly GCA_036850965.1 of Patella caerulea. Taxonomy (NCBI): domain Eukaryota; kingdom Metazoa; phylum Mollusca; class Gastropoda; family Patellidae; genus Patella; species Patella caerulea. Next base: position 26,358,477 of record JAZGQO010000011.1, read on the forward strand.
CCCGTCCTCTTTTTATAATTTATCACTCGGCTAATCTCGACAGATTCCGTAAACTACGTAGACTACATCTAGTCTCGGATGTATGACAGTAAGTGATATGTACCTACGCCCATACATTTGCGATGCGGCTACCGGTTTACTTTAACAAGAAAACTTGACGCTATTACACAAATTGGGAACCTATTCGGCTAGCGACCTATTCGACCGATCGAGCTGCAACCTGTTCATTGGAAACCTATTTAGAGTAAAGACAACAGTCTCTATTTATCAACCAATAAAATCCAACGTTATGTCTATCAAATGAAAGTAGAAAATATTATTTTTTATCCATTCCTTCAGCTCAGAATAGAAGTGTAATTTCGTCATTATCTTACAGCTGGATCGGTCGAATAGGTCGCTAGCCAAATAGGTCGCCAACTTGTGTTTGGAATGGGCGCAGCCATGTTTCATCCGGGACCTTTAAAGTAGTTCCAATATGGCGGAATTCATCATACAGCCGAGTTTAGATTCCGAAATCTTACGAGGTTTGCCGAGTGATAATTTATGGTACAGGACGTGACGTACGTGGTAGCTAGCTTCTCTGCTGGTAGGGTTGGTCTGTTGTTCAGATTGAGGATGTGGGTGCGGAGACAAGGGTTCTGCCTTCTATATTATAGAACATATGAGTTGGTGGTTTTCAAGGAGCTCTAGATAATGTTTCAAGTTTTCAAAGTACCATGGAAACAGTTGGGTGGTTTGAAGGTACCAAAGATACAGAGACTATATAAATTCAATCTTGTCAAAATTGACAGTCAAATCTTTAGGTTTTTTTTTAAATAAAAAATATCAAATCCAAAAGGTGTTGGAATAGATAGAGTTTAGTTAAAATAACGTAAGATGAAATATATAGTAGAGCAAAACAATTGTACGTGGTTGGTAAGACCACTGGTTAATTATCTAATTACGGTACAGTTCGACAAGACCACTGCCCGGGTAAATATTATATGACCACTGCCGGGTAAATATTTTATGGTAAGAACACCACTGGTTTGGTAAGATAAGAATTGGCGGGTCCTGTATTATGACATTGGACGTTCAATATTTTGCCAGAGACTCGTTTATAGTAACACAAATACGGTAAGGCCACTACTTCGGTATAGGTCTATTGCAGGCGCGGATCCAGGATTTTTTGCAGGGGGGGGGGTCCAGGTTTGATAATTGCTTAACTAATTGCGGTGGGATACACCCACCGCCGCCCAACCAATTAACAGAAGGTTTTGGGGTTCTCCCCAAGAAAAAATTGGTAAAATAGATTCAATTTGGTGCATTCTGACGTATTTCCGGAAGGTAAATTCCAAAATTACAGGTCTAAAAATCGCCAATAAAATCGCATAAAATGTCCTTAAAATGTTGATGGGGAATGTTCCCTTCACAGGTGAGGAACAAAATATCTTCAGATACCATATTAGGGTTGTTCTTAACAAGCTTTATTGGCAGTTTTAATTTACTATTAGAGTAACCAGTCCATTTAAGTATAGGAAAGTTGGTCGGGGTTTTCCAGAGCACAAACTTTCACAGCAAAAAGTTTATACACTTGGTTTACTGTTTATTTTCACCGCATAAAAATAAATAGCTTGCAATAGTTGGCACAGACTTATTCATAAACGTAGAGGTTTACAAGGAATTTTTACACAAAATTAAAGAGATTTATCTTCCAAAATGTATGTTGGACCTTCACTTTAAAGGAGCTTAGTCCGCAACTCAATATCATCCAAAATCTTTCTCAACGAAAACAAGAATTATTTGTCAATTCAAAATAACATTGATGTTGTTACCTTACCGGGAATAGATGAGCTTCTGGATATCCAATATTTAAGACAAAATACAAAAAATTACCATTGGTACACGAATCGCAATTTTTGGGTTCGATTCAGGCTTTTAGATCCGCACATGTATTGGGAAGACCACTACCGTTAGTCGACCCAAGCTATATGTTATTATAAAGACATCTTGGGATTTTAGTCTTAACATAAATGTAGCATCTCTTACAATAATACAATCTACAGTTGATGATCTGTGTTTGAAGAGTTTGTGTTATACAATGGGAAGACGAGTGGTGTATAAATAAGGTAAACGTGATATTGTATAGAATTTATTCTTATTACTACACCCCCGCAAATCTTATGTCTGTTTTATAAGATAAACTCATAGACATCAACTGGTAATACAAGCACAAAAACTGATGAACGTCATACTGTCTCTGCGGGGGAGTTTTCAGGACACCTTACCAAACTTAAGAAGTAATCTGATAGTGTATTGGAGTCCTTGGACTAAAATTTGATTGGAACGTTGGTAGACAAGGCTCGCGAATCACCTTGTTATACATTAGGTAGTGCTTGTGGGTAGCCAGTGGGATATTGGGCTAAACCAAACTATGTCTATGCTCGCATTTGGTGGGCACAGAAAAGAAATAAAAAGCATTCTACTTTTCTACACCCCAAAAAGAGTCGCGGTGGTTCAGTGAACAAGAAGCTGCCTACCGAACCAAGACGTCTGGGTTGGCTTCCGGTGTTGGCTGGGAAAGTTTGATTGATGATTTTCATGCCAGTGCAATGACTGCATTCTCATTCAGTGGTGGATTCGACAGTAACAGTGTAAAGAAAACGATTGATTCGGACTCGGGGGCCCTTTCCATTGGGCAGAGGAGCCCTTTTGCCAGACGAGGGGCCCTTTTAGTCTGCCTTTAGGGCCCTCTCATCGGTTTTAGCATTTTTCTCCCTTTTTAGTTGTTCAACTCCTTTGATTTTTTTTTCGCGAGGAGGCTGACCCCTCCAGCGCCTCAGCTATAAAACGCCTTTGCGCCTCAGGTCGCCAGTGCTACACTCAAAAACTTTTTCAGTCAACACCGGGATCGAATCCGAGACCCCCTAGTAGTAAATCAACGTGGCTACTATAGATACACGTAATAAAAACACTGGCCTTAGTCTTAGATTTAAGTACATACACCTCTCTCTCTCCCTCTCTAGGTTAGATTGTGTAATAATTTACTGATAATAAAACGGTTTTATTCAGCGTGAGGTAATTGTTTTTCCCACACGTTTTGTTAATGGTATTTTATGCGTCACGAATATTTACAGAAATAACACACGTGCCATTGTCCTTACCTGTCGCTTCTTTGATTAAAACACATATTGTAGGAGGAGAGCTATATTCTCACATTAAAACAAAGTCAACGTCCATGTTGGCTCGGGAATATGGTGTTTGCTTTACCCCTGGGTCAATTTGTTCAAATGACAATCTATAGGTTGTTGTGAAATGCAATTCATTCACCTGGACAAACATGGCTGTATTGTTGTGGGCTTCCAGGATTTTGGTTTAGATCACCGACTTAAACTCCATAGCTACCACGTAATAGAGACTCGACATAAAAGTAACTAACCTTTCGTTTAGCTTGCAACGATTTGGATGTTTAAAAATTGAATTTTTTGTTAAACGTGGTTATATCACACATAGAAAATTTTAAAATAAATCTGTAAAAATATATTATATTGGGCTTGGAAATACTAGATTAAATATCTATATCTATAAATATGGTTTCTTCTGATTATTATCAAATTGTTGCAAGCTAAAATTATGTATAAATAGGCTGATTAGATGGATATTTGTCATTAACTTGAAAACGTGACCTGTAAGTAATAGTTATTATCACACTTTCCGAGGTGTATCGGTGAATATCAGGACAGTTTTGGTCGGGGGCTCAGCCGAGGAAAGGTGCTAATAAGTTACTTACATCACATTTCTATCGAGTATTGTGAAGCAAAATGTGAAAAACAGTATTTATTATCGAGTCGTTTCAACCGAAAAGTGACAAATAATTTCAGCTCTTTTATTTATCCCTTTCTGTGCCTCACGTTACATTTCATGGTAGTATTTACACGTGCGTCTTGTTGTGAAACCCCGAGCGTGAAACAGCCACGTGTTTGTTTAGACCACATCGTCAAAACAATTTGTCTATGGCGTAGAGGACTGCGATGATATTAAATGTAGTGTAAAGGAAATTCGAAACGTGAGTCATTCCTGGTCAAAGTATGCATCGGGTCATAGTTGGTCCGTTGAAATTTAATTGTAATGAAATTTATAACTTTCTAGGCGTTTTTTTATATCCTGCTTATTTTCAAGGCTCGTGAAGTGTCTAGCAAGAGAACCACAATTAGTTAAAATAATTATTCAATATTCTCATCATTTATATGTTTTGCATAATAAATCAGACCAAATTATTGAATAGATGTCAATTGATATGTATATACCTTGTGTTGTGTTTTATTATGAATAGTGATCCGTGCTTCTAGAATTTAAAGAATTCATTTAAAGAATAGATTGATATCGTTAAACGATATGCAGGCTCAGAATATATAGATGGCATCATTAGGCGTATCTGAACTGTACTAAGATACACACTGCTTGATCAAGGTGATACGCATCTCGAAATAAATTCTAGAGATCACCATTTACAATAATTAGATATTCAAGCATTGTCGTGAGCGGGGGTTCTCGTGAGGCAAGGGTATGTACTCGATTATGTCCGAAGAAAGTAGAATCAGCCGCACCCCTCCTTAAAAAATCGCTTCCTCAGCCAAGATGGTGAAGTCGTACATCTCTTTTCTATAATATGAACAATGGTGGCGAGGCGGTAGGGTAGGCTGCGGCGCATGGATCAAAGTAATTTCGTGACACAGATGCCGACGTTTAATTGAATAGTTAACTGTTACACGTGCCTGTGTATTACAATAATACATCAACCCGATTCGCCACTTTATTTTGACCTAAATCGATGAGAAAGTAAACATCAAATTATCACAATTACAGCTTTCTTTTCTTCATTAATAGGTTCGCATTGATGACGTCATTAGATAATGACAGTACTCCTTTTATTACCCGTATTTGGAAAGAATAATTAACGCCTGGACGCCATATTAATTACTAGTTAATCAAGTTATATATTGACGTCAAGCTTTTATCGGTGTTAATTTCATTCCGATTTCCGTGCGAGGAAGATTAAAAAAAATTAAACAAAACCTGATCTATTAATTTAGATTGGAGTACCGGTTTAGTAAATTTTCATTTCAATAAATCGTTCTACGTATATCGGAGAAAACTCACAATGTTAGGCAGGCGACCCTACTCCTTGGATCGACCCACCACCACAACTCCTTCCACCAATTCCACCAACTTGAAGCTCAGTCCTAACAACTGTCCATACATACGACACACCTGTGCTTGCCTACTCCATGATCAAACACGATAGCAGATGGCTTCCATCTTGTTTACTGACGGTACTACTTATTTTAAGACAGACTCGGCTTTCCAATTTATAATATCTACGTCATTGGGGATTTCCAAGTTATACTCACTGGTTGCTATGACCCGCTATGGCGTTGTCTAGAAACGCGCGTGCTCGCGTTAGTTTAAAATTTTTGCTATACGTTTAACATGGACTATTTGATGTAATTTGCCTGATTTGATTTGGCCCCATTTCCATAAATTTAGGTTGTTTTTTAGAATTTTTTAGCAAATGTTAATCTTAGGTGTTTTTTAATTCTAGCCGAAGTAAATTTTTTTACAATTTATAGCGAGTTAAGTTATCGTCTCTAAGAGGCGGGCGTAGTATTTTAAATGGCGGCCATTTGCCATCATGTGTATTCTTGAAGTAGGTACACATGATGTAATCGTATGCTGTCCATAGTCAGCTTATGTAATCCCGTATAATTTTGGCAATCATCAGTTCTTCATCCATACTTTATTCGGTTTAAAAATGAATAAATAAACTGCATTATTTTCGACTGCATTATTTACAAATCTAATCAGGGAAATGGAGTCTATAAGGTTTACATCTTAGCTATAATTGAAAAAGTTAACTTAGTACTGGCCTTGGACGGGTACTATTATGAAACTGTGATGGAAGTTAAACGCGAAGCGAATTCAAATTACGCGCTAGATTTGAATTCTTACACCTTACTGTTCACTTCTTACGCGCAGCTGATCCTGTCTAGTTCACCCCACCACCCTTTATTGCCCCCGAATATTGCATGTATAATATATACATCTTGACTGGGGTTGGTGATATTGAATTTCAAGGTGATAGATACAAGCATTTATTTGGTGTAATTAAGAAGTTCCCCTAAAATAAACATGGCTTACCAACCTTAAAGGAACTATCCCCGATATATTTTAGTGAATGAAATTAATTCTATTCTGCGTTAAGTAATTCCATGCCTTATTATGAGTGTCTGGTTAATCATGTCTATTAAGTTGCCGACGTTGTGAATAATGCAATTCGCAGCTGCCCTCACCCACGGGGAAATTTCGGCGCGCCCCCAATGGGAGCCGCAGGCGCCCTTTACACCTTGGGGAAAAATCGACGCCCAACCAATGTCACTTGGTTTTATGGGCGAGGCGCCTCATAATGACCTACACGATTAACACCACAACAGAAGGGGCGCCCAAACGACCCGATCTGTGGGGTACCTTATCCCGGAGAGGCGCCCATAATGACATGATTGTTGGGGCGCCTTATAATGTTGGGCCGCACATAATACCTTAGTCAAAAGGGGCGCCCATAATGTCGAGATCATGGGCGCCCATAATGCCGAGATCATGCTAGTGAGATTGGTTAGGCGCCCACGAATGAATTCGGCACCCAAAACGGCGTGATCATTTTCTAAATTCAAACGGCATGTTTTGTGGGGTGCCTCTACCAGAGGGACGCGCATAATGCCGAGATCGTGGGAACCCATAATATAATGCCTGTGAGATTGGTTAGGCGCCCATGAATGAGGGCGTCCAAAACGGCTTGATAATCTTCAAAATTCAAACGATATGATTTTTGGGGTGCCCGACCCAGGAGGGGCGCCCATGCTATAATGCTAGTGAGATTAGTTAGGCGCCCACGAATGGGCGCCCAAAACAGCTTGATCTGTGGGATGCCTTATCCCAAAGAGGCGCCCATAATGACATGAATAGTGGGGCGCCTTAAAATGACAGTTAGGCTCCCATGAATGAATTGGGCGCCCTAAACAGCTCGATCTATGGGATGCCTTATCCCGGAGAGGCGCCCATAATGACATGAATGGTGAGGCACCTTAAAATGTTGGGCCGCAAATAGTACATAATGCTGAATCAGATTTGTTGGGCGCCCACAACATGTTCAAAGGGGTTTCAAAAACGGCACGCTTTGTCGGGTGCTTCATTCCAGGGACGTGGAATATAAACGATTAATTGGAACTCGGCACGGCCATCTAAGTTAGGCTATATCAGACCACTTACTGTCTCAGGGACTGGAATAGCAAGAAAACGCGTTTGAGGTCGTCAAATTTTCCCACTAGACGTCTGTAAGGCTAACCTGAAACCCCGTACGCCTATGGAGAGCACTCTATAAACCTTTCCGCGGTTTAGGTACATCGGCGCCCCGGAAGCCCTTTGCCCCCCCCCCCTAACAATTTTGGGCTAGCTACAGACCTGCTTAGCAGCAGATCTCGTAGCACACTACATGGCGTACTGCACCTGTTTCCTCGTTTGGCGCACAAAAGTATGACGTTAAACTCAAATCTGTGACTGCTATTATATCGAAGTTCAGTGGTGCTTAATTTGAAATATACAGTAACCTTTTACAGTTCGTCAGTATGGTGTTGCCTTCTTGCTTCCTGCTAGTAAAAATTTCACTAGTTCATCCTTCGATCGATAACTCATTCATATATCCATAATAAATACTCTACGATACCAGTGATAAATGAACAATGGCTTAAGGCTCTTCAATCATACAATCTTCAATACTAACTCAAGGATACATATTTTATTGACGTTTTCATAGAACATCACAGTAGTTTTCTAGCTTCTTTCACGTATTGCTCTCCAGTATAATGTTTTATTTATGTCCGCCGGCTTACTCGAGAGTGTAAGCGTCAAGAAAAATAAAATTAAAAGCGCGCGAACACATTATTGAATCTTTATTGTATCAGAGCCAACACGTGTCCCATTATTTAATTGTTGTAGAATTTTGGTGTGGATATTTCAGGTATTCAAGTTTATTTGCGCTGGAAATTTCCTTGTGACCGCGCGCGTTAGCTCAGTTAATCAACATTTCCCCTTTTTGCTATAATTGTTTAATCGAAAGAATGTTTCACGTATAGAATAAACGGCTTTTTGATTCCGCTTTTTGATTTTTGATTTAACAATATGTGTTCCACCTTATAATTGAGAGGGGGTGACCGAATGGTTAGCATGTGCACGTTGTATCATAAGGTCTGTCATTGAGTCAACTGGCGTGATTTCGATTCCCCGGTTTACGTGACAAGGAATGGGGCCGCCTATTCATGGGTCCCCCGGTTTCCTACTGCTGCTAAAGACCCCTGCGCGCAAGCCAACTATTGAAATAACATTGAAAAATGTGTTAGTCCCAAAATGACCTCGTTTGTGTCGAGTGGATGTTGAAGCCCATCTCCCCCCTCCCCTCTCTATCTTTTATAATAATATGAGAGAAATGGAACTTTTGTACTTGAACCCGCAAGTTACTGGTTTTAATAAACCTTCGATAATGTACATTGTGTGCTGGAATTCTAAAATTTAAAGGTCGTTTTATAAAGAGTATTCTCGACCCAAGCGGCTAGACAATCGATGGCGCATTTGCTAAAAGGTAATATTGATGTTTATCTTGCCGGTTACAATTTCTGACCGAAAGACGCCAGAGAGGCCAACAGGGTTATAGCAAGATGCCCACAGTTTACTGAGAAATGGTGCACTTCATCCGTATACAGATTCGAGGCTTTCAATCCACACTTTGTCCTGAAACATCGAGTCATTTCTCACAAGATGTGACGAGAGGAGATATGTGTTGTCTGGATATCTTTGCCGGTATCCATTTTAAGGCATCGCAGTAGTCGAAAGATTAGGTAACTATCCATTTTCCATGCTATCAGAGCGAACGCTTTAAGGATTAACAGGAGGATGTTAGTGTTGTTTAGCAATTGCCACGGGCTTTTAAAACATTTATCAGATGGAATTCGAAGACATGAATTCCCTTCACTGCATACAAGGGCTATTTTAGGCATGGACCCGAGGGTCCCAGGCCCAGGGCCCCGCGGTTCATGGCAAAAGTAGAAACAATTCATATTCCGCGAGGGCGGAGACTGGGCTATCCCGGCTATCCCACAACCTATTCTGTAAAGTTCAACTCGATGATCGGTCTGGGCTTCTGTCGGCGATTTCACTTGTTATAATATAACAGTTCCCCGCCGTTATATGTCATTTCCGCGCATTGTGTGCCATTCGGTACTGACATTATGTAATTTTCTTGTATTACAGACCGTGTAATTGTGTGTTACGCATGCTTGCCATTCAAAAGGGTATCAAATAATCTTTTCGTCGCGTTAGGGGTGCCGTGATTCTAGTCAGGCTCAAGGCCATGGTCCGGTTAAGCTGGATTTTGATTGCAATAACTTACTACAGGTCAGTCGCAATACTGGTGTCCACACGGTGTTGCATGACGCCGTTGACGGTACGTTAAACTCCACTTCTCTCCAAATATTTAAGTTTTTTCAGTGTCAATATCAATTCTAGATTACAATTAAGTACTTGGATGAAAACAAATCAACAAGTGTCAGTCATGGTGATCAATGCTTTCTATCATTTTATCAAGTCGCACGTAGACACACAAAATACGTCATTCGATCTCAGGGAATCGATATATTTGACTTTTTATACATTCTGAGTCTACATTGTGCTGGGTTTCGCCCATTGTGTTTAAATCGACTACAGGCTAATTCAAAGATATTCTTGGCCCCATACACCATAAATTTAATTCGATTCTCCCACAAGATTTTGATAGAGTAGAACATTAAATCTATCCGCTCATTAAGAATTCCATTGTTATCTGAAATAAGCCAAACTGAATAGAAAACTAAAATAAAATTTTACTTTGGATCCAGAGTCCTATAATAGACAGTTCTACTGACGTCATATCACCGTTGGGAAGTGGCTCTATAAAAGACTCTAGGTCTAAAAGCAGCAACAATAGACATCATGTAATAATTTAATGTATATTTGTATGTATTGTACATGGTTATTTTTATCTTACACGATAAAAAAAATAAACATGGATTGTTTAAAGAGACAACAATCAATAATATATCCTTTCTTTTGGTCTATATGGCTTTAACAAAAATATGATGGGACGGCAGATGGTTCGCTTTTCTTGAAAAGTTTGATTAGGATAGATCTTGGGTTGCGCTTTTGGTAAAGTGGGGATATTATGGGTGAGGGGAAATTGAGACACCGCAGCCGGGGGCACAATATAGGTAATCATATCGGATATCCAATTATCGATTTCTCGTACATGAGTTGTCTGCATTTGGAGTAGTCATGATTCCCCCTCTGAACTGTAAGACATAGCTGATAACTTTGAGAAATAGTATTAGAAACGATGAATCTACGTCATTCATACGTTGCTTTGAGCAACCATCGGATATTTCAATCCTTTTTCAACAACGGGCTACTCATATCGACGAACCCTATCGAGCATCAATTTTTTTTGGTCTGATACATACTTCATGGTTAAAAGATATTTTTCAGGTATATGCCCTGATTTCATGTGGACTACGAATGGCATAGGAATCACCCCGAATATTCGCAACACCTCCATTATGACTGCGAATGCCCACGAACACCTGAGAATGTCTGGCGATCACCTGCGAATTGATGACTGGATATTGTATTCGAATGCCCATTCGTCACGACATTCGCCACTGTATGGGAGTAGCATTATTACGACGTAGATTGCAGACCGTGGGATGCAAATGTATTTTTATTGAACTGAACATGCCACGTTCTAGAACAGGTGCCAGTATCATCGTTAAGTTTGATCCAGCAGACAGAGCTACCAGCATGTCCAGACTCTGTCCTTCATTAAAGGGAGTGTTGTCGTTCCGCCTCTAGTTTCCTGGAATTAATAATATATATTTGTGTAAATGCATCTTCCATTAACGGAAGTTCAATACTAAAGATAGAAACATTTTGACAAGGCATTCTTCGAAATCAGTTTCCCATGACCGCTTGGGTCGCACAACAAATGTCAATAAAGTATTAATACTACGATATTAATATCACTCAATTTGTCATCCCTGTCTATGCAACGTGAAGTTGTTTTTTTTATAGAATTCTATCTCAAACAAGCTCTTTAAAAAAAATAAATAAACACGGAAATGATGACAAAAACGTCCTTGTCTGTGATTAGCAGGACCGTTTTTGTCAAACTTTCAATTAGACTATATCTGTATATTTTTTTTAAACGGAATCATTTATATTTTTATATGATCATGTGTAAAATTTGCCATTCAATAACATAATTATCTTACTTGTCGGTCACTTTTTTCAGTACTTCGGGCGCCACTGATAAAAACACTCTTGTCTGTGATACATAGAATTGTCTGGTTCAGCGATAACTGCATACCGGAAATCATTAAAATGTAAAATGTGGATTATACAGATGGTCGACTCTACGGCAACGAAATATAGTTTTGCGATAAAGACACGCCCAGCTATCCTATATATTTTTTATCCTTATAAGGACCTATTATTAATTGCATCTAAGTCAAAAATTGAGGACTCTATAAGATGGACCGCATTTTGTGTAAATGATATTGCGGTCTAATGCAGAACAAAACTGAACCCCACCAAGATCGCTTGATTCTTTTAAAGTTTCGTCTAAATCGAATCAACAATTATTGTGGGCTATTGAGGGTGAAACAGACTTTGTACAAAATTAACATTTGGCATGAGTCATGATGCAGACTAAAATCTTTAGATCGTTAACATATCGCAAATTTCATCCGAATCGAACCAAGCATTGTGGCCTCTGGAGGGTCCACAACCATTGTACATATTTCACAATTATATGTAAAAGGTAGGAGCCATGAGCGAGTTTTACACATAGCTGTCCCACTAATGCGGCTAAGGTTTTATAAGGTTTTCTGAAGACTTGGTGAACATATTTACAGTTTAACAACCATTTGTCTTAAGTTGAAATTGAATCTAGATGTGTATAAATAGTTGAATTCCACAAATAATCGTGTTCTTGCTGCATTAAGTTGTTCCCTATGAATTATTATGTTTGAATTTTATTTTCGTCTCTGATTGCAATCTAAATAAACAATGAATATAATACCTGTAAACAAACATGAATTTTTAAGTTTATTATTGAAATGTCATGCAAATATGTTAAGATAAACAAGAGCTTGTCCTGACGTCAGAGATGCTTATTTACATACCAAAGATATCAAATATGTATAAGTCGGTATACATATATAGCCTTTTCTGAAATACTTTTCTTAATTGGTTTTCGAAAAACACTTATTATACACCTAGATCACAGCACGTATAAATACTCTTAAATATCCTTTCAATATTTCTATACATGGAGAAATCAGGTACCCGTCAACAAACTTCTTTAATTGCCAATAAGATGAACGGTCTACGTTGATATGACGTCATTGCATCTGTTTATATGACCTTTTTATTTCACGGTTCATTACACGGTATGTAAACAAACAGTTTTTAACCATCGCTATGACGTCAGTCAATTCGCTTTAAGCTTCATTATTGACATTTCTGGGGAAGATCTTGGTGATAAATTTAAATAGATGATGAGGTCAACTCAGGTCACAGCTGTTAAATATGTACAAAGAAATGTGTGAAAGAAAAACAAAACCCAAAAAACCTCTCGTATCGACTACTTATTGTTGTATGATATACAGATATTGCACCATCTGTCCTGCAGGTGCTCGGCTAAGGTAAAGGTATCGCCCCTTCCCTCATTTTTTTTGTATTAGACTACATTCGATGGAATACAAAACATCCGTCATATTGATGGTAAATTGTTTCAATGGGATTTAAAAATTGAATATACAGGTCACAATTCTATGGAATGCAATTACTGTTTATTACTGGGCGACGTTTCGACAAGTCTTCTGTAAAATAAAGGGGCGGGGGGGGGGGGCTGAAAGTAAACTGAATTGACAGACACCAATAATATTTACACCAGGGCCCGAATTAAAAAGACCACACCTGTATATGTCCTAGCCAGCAAAACGGTCCAAATAATATTTAGGACTTATTATAAGGTGGGTGGGATTGGGTCTCGAATGGGCGCATTTTATATACGTCACTGGGAATTGGGCCATTGGGGTGGGGGTCTATCAAATGGACACAGAAGCAGACTCAGCGTTCTAGTATAAAATTTTGCGTTGAAAACGATGCCAAGTGATAATCAGTCGGGCGATGGGGCATTTTCGACATGTTCGGGGCCAAAGGTCAAATGATGCTATCTGCACCGAAAGTTAATGCGCAGCCATTCTTGTATCAGAAAACATGTCGAAAATGATTGAAGGTAACTGTCAGGAAAAGATTTCGCTTATAGTACACTGCATGGCGTATGTGCTTATCTACATTAGCCCAATATGAGCAGAAACGTAGGATGTTTAACCCCGTTTCATTACATTTCATATTGCCCACGAAGTGGGTAAGACGCTGGGTAAGTGGGTGTTCGATCCCTGTATAATTGATCGAGAAAGTTCATGGATTTTATGGCGTGATTCCCCCTTGCCAGTGATGCGGAGCTGAGGGCATGGCAGGGACAATTGTCTAGTAGTTGGGATGGGACGAATAAACGGTCCCGTATAGTATACACAGTGGTGTGCACGTAAAATAATCCTCAACAGTTGGAATTCAAAATAAGAGTAGACCACTGAGCCACTGTACCACATTTTATCACTTCAAGGTTTTGTGGCAGCAGATATGTAGACCTACAGGGTTGGGTTGGTGGGAGTCCTTTTTTATTTTCTTGTGGGGGGGGGGGCTATAGCCATATGGGACAGGAAAGTACGATGTGTCCGTGTCGCAAATTATTCGATGTTTTGCTTAAATGCGCCGTGTCTCACATTAATTTATAGAAATTGTTCTTATTCTGTTCGGATTGAATATTTCAACCATTTCGTGTTAGTCGATGCTTTATCAATTTATTCTACTTTTAACCCAGACGTCTTTTTGAAGTTTGAGATAATACATCATGGAAAAGAAGGCGGCCAGAATCGTGGTAACCCGGAAGTAAATTGTTGGAATTGTTCGTTCAAGGCAACATAAAAATCATTCTGTAGCTTAAAATAAAACAATTTAATTGAAAGGCAGGAATCTGTTTTCAAGTGGTCAACCGCCTGAGAATAATTAAACGAGATGACGACGCCTTCCGTATGTCATGAGGGATTTCTATGTGACGTCAGAGAATCAAGTCTCGTGCAATCAATGGGTTTTTAATAGGGTAAAAATCTCCCCTAGTCTAATCTGAAATGACATGAAGTGGCCTTAAGGTCCCCGGGGATAACGATCAATTTAAAGGAACAGCGCTTCTGCTTCAAATTATTTATGGTCTATCAAATTTAAGACACATCACTGCAATATTTAAATACGCTTGATTAGCTGTAAATTTAAACTAAATACAATTTGACTGATCAGGTGCGGTTTCCATTCCATTTCTGATGCACTGGGGAAGACTACTTGTATGCTGTTTAAGACTTAAATGATATGTGATTTAACGTCTTACTTTTCTGCGCTAACCGGTGAAGTGGGCTATGGGGAAAATTTTACCCGGACTATTTTGAGTTCCATTTATCAAGTCTATAGGCGAGCCTCTGCTTTTTGTCCCATTTAAAAGATACATGCCTTTTCCCTTATTAGACCAAACGGACTACATCACCGATACTGTGTGTGTGTGTGGGGGGGGGGGACTCCCAGACGACTTTCAGGCTATTTACGACTTTTAAAATCTAAGTGTTATAAAAGCCTAATTTGTTAGAAATTGCAAGTCGTGATCTTGTCGTATATATGCAACCTACCGACCGCTTCCCGATAATCATTGATCTAATATAACGGTGCTCCACAAATTATGTCTACCGATACTTCGACCCCATTAGCACGAGAAAAACACGTGCTATTTGAATCGAGGTCAGTATTGAAGAGAGTGAATGATAAGGCGAATTCTATACGTTCTGCCTTTCTCCAAGATAAATAGATATACATATATATCGACATTTCTCTCTCCATACCATGTTTTATAATGTGTTATTTAGCTAGATTCCCGATTGATTTTCTATCCAAGATTAACGTGACTTCGACAAATAATACGTCTAACCTTTGAACTTTTTGCTTCCATTGACGTCAATGTGACGTCATTGGCACTCATGATTTCTGTTCCTAATTTCATGCACGCAAACAAATGAATCGCCATTTGTTGAAAATCAATTTTGCAACAAAGCAAAATCTAATCTTCGCCAGTCTTTGAACCTGCGTCGCCATATTTCATTACTTGTGGAAGAGTCCTTCATTAACGAATCTACGGGTAATGGAGGGAATGGATTTTTTTGGGATTAACTATAAATCATTAATTCATCAAAAATTCAATAGCTTAATTAAGTACGACTATTTCCTATACGTGCAACCATGACGTCATTTAATAGTCTCTCGCTACGAATTGAATACAAGAGAATAGACTTGCGTAATATCGATGAAATAATTGTGTAATTATGGTATCACCTGTATAGGGGAATAAAGTTCAAAATATGTATTATTAGACAAAGATATCTATAACTAATATACTATACTTCATTGTCGTCACCTAGTCAATTCGATTAAAGGGACAATCCCGATTTGAACAAAGTCCCCAAAATAAAAGTCCGAGTATGTATGAAATTTAAGCGCCAAAATATAGAGGAAAGGGCGTGTACATGCATTTACCTCGTCTCGATATTTCAGCTCAAAATATTCAGTCGTTTAGACGTGAACGTTAAATCTGCTTATCCGGACACGTAACCCTTTTAAGATTTCGAGTCAATTTTTTATTTGGATGACCTTGTAATCGATTCCCGCTCCTTTAGAGATCTGTACAGTGAATGACCCGTGTGCTGTACTTGATACGGAAATGTAAATTTCACCTACACAATATTTTTATGAAAGAAAAGTCTGGTTTTATCCAGACACCACATAAAACAGCTTGGGACACCGGTCTCCCATTTCGAGATGAAGACTATAATGTGTTTAAGTTGTTCGAAAACGTATCACATAGATTGGTTTAGCTCGGCAGTTTTATTCTCCAAAATATTTCCGGGATTGTCCCTTTAATGCGTAAGATGAAAAAATGAAAAAACGCCCAACTGTTCTGCTCCGACTGGGCTAATGAGACGGACGTGTGCCATACAGAGTATTATGAGAGAATATTTGCCCTGACGGTGGCACTACGGCCTACTCCAACTGCCAAGGGATCTTTTACATGCACGTCAATGTGTACATGGGACCTCGTTTTGTTCCCATCCGGAAGACTAGACAGCTGTACACCCCTGATAAGAGAAAACCACACCAGAAAATCCCAAACAAAGCTGACTTACGGAACAAAATTGAATAAATGGAAATGCGATTAATATCCTATACTTTCCTGTAAAGACAGGGCTAATGCAGATGCCCATGCATTAAAATGCCATGCAATATGCTATGAGCGAAATCTACCTGAGCAGCAATTGAATTCCAACTGTCAAAAGTTCTTTTATGTCTACGCCAGGTGTACACACACGGGCGTCGTTTTTTGTTCCATCCGAACGACTAGACGCTGTTCGTGGTCACGCCCTCCTTCCTAAATCAATGACAAGGGGGGGGGGGGCAACGTTACAACACCCAGATCGAACCCGGACATCTTGGATAGTGAGTCATTTTCATTTTCATTAAGCCACCGACGATGCCTTTTCATGATTTGGATTCCTAGAAACGTGTCTACAAACTAAAGATATTGAGTCATTATTAGTATGTGATTGCTAAATTGGATTAATGGGTTAAATAATGGTTCATTTCTAAAATATCAAATTTCTCAGAAGGCCTCTCGGCTTAAACCACACTAAGTATTACTTAGTCAGATTAATTATTCATCAATTAATTAAGAAAACAAAACCAAAATAAAAAAAAAAAATGCCTGCCTTGGATTCAATCAGTTTTAAACTAGTCCCACCAGGTGTTCCAGCAACTGCCAATAAAAGATAGCGACGTCATGTTACCGCAGCGGTATAGATCGATGAAATTTCGATTTATCATAACTGAACGGAATTGAAACTTTAAAGCTTTAAAGATTCCACTGTTGAATTGTTAAAGTAGATTGGTAATAGCGAAGCTCTTTTAAACCTAAAATCTGTTTTTGTGGTTACTTGGCTAAATGTGGGGGGGGGGGTGCAGAAGATGAAGCGAAATAAAATGAGATTTAAAGTAGCTATCATAGGCGTACGGGCTCGATGACAGCTAAGGGGGCAGAACCCGCATTGTCCGAAAATTTTCGGGTTTACAGACGCCCCCCCCCCTTCAAGACAATTATGGAATATTTGACGTTCCCTGCTATTTCAAACTGGTCTCAGGCTTAATTAAGGTGGCTGACTCGAATTTCAATGAATCGCGTATACAGTCCACGAAGACGTGCAAATTTTGAAAATTTAAAAGCCGCAAACGCATCTTCCTGCTATTCCAGAATGTGAATACAGCAACTTCAATTTGGTCCAATGTAGCCTACCTGGCTGACCCGAATTCCAAACAACCAATATGGGGGCGAAATAAAATGAGATTTAAAGTAGCTATCATAGGCGTACGGGCTCGATGACAGCTAAGGGGGCAGAACCCGCATTGTCCGAAAATTTTCGGGTTTACAGACGCCCCCCCCCCCTTCAAGACAATTATGGAATATTTGACGTTCCCTGCTATTTCAAACTGGTCTCAGGCTTAATTAAGGTGGCTGACTCGAATTTCAATGAATCGCGTATACAGTCCACGAAGACGTGCAAATTTTGAAAATTTAAAAGCCGCAAACGCATCTTCCTGCTATTCCAGAATGTGAATACAGCAACTTCAATTTGGTCCAATGTAGCCTACCTGGCTGACCCGAATTCCAAACAACCAATATGGGGGCCTCACCCTCCCGGATAAAAATTTTGAAAATTTAACCACCGCAAATGCGTTTTCTGCTATTCTAACCAGTGTAAGTAACTCCAATGGTTTTGTAGCCGAAATCCCACTCCGAATTCTAAACATCCCATCAGATTTTGCAGTTGCATTCACAAATACTAATCGATGCCCGAAAAATGTCGCACAAAGTAGAATGGCTCCAGACAAAATGCTTTAATCCATAGTCAAATCAGTACAAATTCGTGGTATTCAATTAAAAGAAAAGTAAAATTAGTGTTTTATTAGGGCTCAATGACATTAAAGCCCCAATAACACTCTTGTTGTAATTGAATAATATGTCCTAATCTTTATTCTGGTCAACAAATTGTATTATTTTACAATATTCGAATGAATTGATGGTACAATTTTCATCGTAACACACATAATTTAAAAAATTGGAAAAATTCAACTACATGATTTGAAAAGGTTAACGTAAACCTTTTCAAATGTGACTTGGATTTTAAAATATTTTCGAACCTTCTGGACAAGTCAAGTATGATGTAATGGATAATTTACACAACAGGTAGGACACATAAACATCTGGTACTTAGAATAAGACATTATTTATTTTCTAGAGCTGCCAAGCCAGCAAGAGTGTTATTGTCCCTTTAAGGAAAGCAAAACTATAAATGCCCGAAAATGCTCGAGAGGCGAAGAAGCGGAGCTGACCTTGTATAGACCTCCCAAGAAAATTTTGGAATATTTGACGGCCGCAAACGTGTTTTACTGCTATTCCAATCCGTAATATTAGTGTTTTATTAGATTTTGGGCACTTTATTTTGCCAAGTAGATGAAATGACTTTTTTTTCTCACTTTACCTGTCTGCCCGAAAAGTCAGCTTGCCCGAAAGTTAGGGGGACAGCTGCCCCCCCTCCCTGCCTCGTACGCCTATGGTAGCTATGTCTCTAACTCAATATCGTCCAAAATCTTCGACAATGAAAACACGGTTTATTTGTCAATTTAATTCAACACTGATGTTGTGATCTTAACGGGAAAAGGTGGGCTTCTGATACCCAATATTTAAGACAAAATAAAAAAAAAAATATCAGTGATACTCGAATCGTGTACCATTATCCGTTCCAGGCCCAATTTTAACAAGGGACTTGGAGAACGGGGCTATAGGGTGGTGCATGTGAGAGCATATTATACGCTAGAGATTGGCATGCCATTGAGACATAACTGGGTCTTTAGAACAGTGGGAGGAACCGGGGGTGGGGGGGGGAGAAAACCCACGAAGTTGAACAGGCGACTATAATCCTTGTCACGTACAACCATGACAGTGAATCAATGACATCCCTTATGATGCAGCGACCACCTCCCGCCCACCCCTGAATATACAGAGGTTGATACTGAATACACATAGATTAGTACTTAATACACAGAGATTGATATTGAATACACAGAGAAGGGTATTGAATACACACATACGAGTGGTGAATATACATCGACGAGTGGTGAATGCAGAAAGACGATTAGTGAATATGTTTCGAATTGTGAATAGAAGATTGGCGAATAAACAGAAAAATAATAATTTACGAAACAAAAAATTATGTTACAACATGTATTATGTATCAGGGGCGGATCCAGGAATTTTTGCAGGAGATGGGTTTGCCAGGTTTCTGTCACGGAAATCTGCCATCATCGTCTCTAAATTACATAGGCATACATACAAATTGAGCTTTTTAAACAGAGAAATCATTTTTATACTGATGTAGGATCACTTTGTGATTTAATTTCATTGATGCAAGGCATTATTTTTTTTTATGTCGCTGAGCAGGGAGGGGGTTGGACCCCCCAAACCCCCCCTCTGGATCCGCGCCTGTATATGCCGATTATTAAAAAAGTTACCATGAGTATAATGAATGCATGACGACATCTTAGCTTTAAAGGACAATATTATAGGTGTCAATCATTATCACACATGTGATAGAACTGGGTTTAAAAACACGTTCCAAATAAAATTTTAACAGAATAGTGAAGTAAGAGGGGGCTACGATAAGACGAGCTCGGCATCTAAACACTAAACTACATAGGGGATACACCAAAGTAGCAGGATAGTGGAGTAAGGGAGGGTCACGGTAAGACGGGCTCGGCATCTAAACACTAATCCACTACAAAGACACCAAACCTGCAAAGTGGGATAAGTTGGGTAAGGGGAGGCCACGATAAGACGGGCAGGGCACCTAAACACTTAGAAATGGTTCCACTACTGATGCCTTCCGTCATACTTCAGGCACAGTAGTGGCTTTTCCTACAGAGTTCCTTTGCGCAAGTTTTGTAGTCAAATGACTACAAAAAGTTTACTGGCCTATAGCTCTCTTAATTTACACAGACACTAACCCAAAACTGTACTGCACATAGCTTAACATATAATAAATCAATTCCCCATTGAAATAAAGGTGAAGCCTTACCGCATAATTAAATGATTTGATAAAATCAAATCCCTTCATGAAAATTCTCAAGTTCTGAAATTATAATGGCCGCCCAGTCAAATAGAGCATGCGCAATCCAACTCACTTGATCATACGCCCCTTTCCATATATGGCATATGACCATAATTATATGCTAATGATCTCAGCGTGGGAAAATATGTCAGAATCAATAATAGACTGCGTGTTGGGGAGGTTGGGCATAAATTTTTCGCTCAAACCTGAACAAAAACTGATAATAGATTTTATTGTTCAAAAAAAGGATGCAATGGGGGTCTTTGACATTTCAGCCGAGATTCTCTTATAGTATTTGTGCTGGGTCAGCGTATCGTAGGCATTGCCTTATATGGAAAGTGATGGGCGGAGTTAAGGCGTCGCGGTATTTGGCGAGATTTCAACTGGCCTGTGTCATGGCTGCCTGCACATTACAAGAACACCGCTAAGAAAATGTAAAACGCATTACCACAAAGAAAAACTGTTCGGTAACTCTTTTAGTTGTTAAGACTTCATTGTGTATGATAGGATTACTTATTTTAATACAAACTGTAATGACAATTGTGCGTTTTAACCTATTTGAACTTGCGTCAACGGTCTTAGACTGTACCACTTGTAACGATAACCAGCTATAGTTATCGTTACATTATAGTAACTACTAAACACTAAACCCCAAAAGATGACTTCTACCAATCCAGAGACGAGACGCATATAATTCTGCATAAATGCTGTCTCTATTGATCAACTACCAAACAATATGTTTTTATTAAATAAAGGGAAGAACTTCTCGCTAAACCTACTCCATGGCTCAAGGCCGCAAATGGAATGATTGCAAAATCATATTCAAAAAACAGGAAGAAGCCTCGGCTTTCCTATGTCTTGTCTGCGATATCACTTCTGTGGAAGCGGACGTTAAAACACCAGGTAGTAGTAGTAGTAAAATTTTAACACAGAGATCATTGTTGCGATAGATGCGTCATGAAGCTTTAAAGAAACGGGAGTGACGAACGCAAGAGGATTGGCTTTTAATGCATATTGCAATCAAAAGTGCTCGAAATCCTTCTCTCGTGGTTGATATGGTATGCCGTATCGTGCTACTATCATCTCATTTTCAATAGAAGAACTGATCTCGCCTACGGCCTAGTCGTCGCAAATACCAATTGTCGCGCTTTCAAGCTAGTATGTCTACCTGTGATAATAGAGTTGCAATGTCAAGGTTTCTGTGGGGGTCGCGATGTCACAACCTCTGATTACACGTTACTATTCACGTGGTTATAGATAACGTAGCTATAAGTTCGGGAATTGTGAAGTAATCTAGTCTACGATATCACCATCGGTCGAAAGTGGACGTTAACCTCCACAAACGAACGAACGAACGTAATCTAGCTTTCTACAATATCACCTAGGTGGACGCGGGCATAAAAGACAACTAACTCGCATTAATCTAGCAACGTCCAGATGTCGTAAAACTCGCAGTCGTCGCTTCAGGAAAATGCTATCATCTACGCTGTATAATGCAACATCATAGATTAGGCCTACCTCACTGCTGACGCCAATTTACTCCCATAAATGCCCCTGATATGGACGAAGAATCGTGAATATACAAGAACATATTCAAATACTAAAAATGAAAATGAAATGGGGTTGAACGTCCTACTCTTCTGCACCTGACCTGGGATAATGGAGGACGGACATATATATGCTCTACATTGTGAGGGAAATTTTGCCCTGGCAGCGGCACTACGGCCTACTCTTATATCGAATTCCAACTGGACAGCTGTCCTTGTCAGAGCCTCCTTCTGCATCACTGACAAGGGAAAACCACGCCGGAAAATCGAGATGAACTTTCTCGGCCAATGCAGGGATCGAACACCCGACCTCCAGGCTAGCGAGGTGGCGCCTTACCCACTTACGTTGTTGTTCTTGGTGTTTAACGTCCGCTTCCACCGAAGGGTGATATCGCAGACAAGGCTTATTTTTGATTTTCATTATCTTAGCGCACGCGCAGGGGCCTTTGCTGTGGGAGGAAACCGGAGTGCCCGGGGGAAACCCACGAGGTTGAGAAGGAGCCCCTATCTCCATGCCACATACGCTCACACCAGGGCTCGAAACCACAGCCGCAAGCCAGAGGTGACCGGCCAGCTAGAGGTCGAAGCGCGGCACTCTAGACCACTAGGCCATCCCAACCCCCCTTACGCACCTTGATTCCCTCAAATACTAAAAGTAAATACACAAAGACTAATCGTGAATACACACCAACACGTGTTGTATGTGTAAAGACGACTGGTAAATATACAAAGATAAATAGATGAAATAATCATTAAGTATTTTTTTCCAAATATTTAGCATCTATTCGAGAAATATATTCACAAGACAAACATTCGAAATAAAAAAAAAACCCAAAACAGAACTATAATCTAATAAACTGTTAGTTGGACTAAATTGTTTTTGTGAAAATGTAATATACATGTAATATGTATTAAACGAGCTGTTCTCCAATGAAATTGTTTTAATCGCTGATTCAAAATTTATTTCGAAGAAAACATAAAAATGCAACGTTTGTGTAGAGGTTTTCGTGTCCAGTCGTTTCAGGGGAAAGTATGGTGGCTGATTGGTATCATGTCGTATTGTCGTGATGTCGCCTTTCATAACGCGACAACCCGACAACACGACAACCCGACATCACGACATTTCTACCCGACAACACGACAACCCGACAACCCGACAACCCGACACCACGACATTTATACCCGACATCACGACATTTTTACCCGACATTACGACACTAAAAATGTCGTGATGTCGGGTAAAAATGTCGTGATGTCGGGTATAAATGTCGTGGTGTCGGGTAAAAATGTCGTATTGTCGGGTTGTCGGGTTGTCGTGATGTCGGGTTGTCGGGTTGTCGCGTTATGGAACAAAAATCTGGCCATAAAGAAAATGATTGATCAAGTGGAAGTAGATTCACGCTCACATTGCAGTTTGAGTTGCATTCGTATCCATTTGTATACGTCCACATTCATAATGTGAACCGTCTTCATTAGCTCAGTCGGATCAGAACAGTAGGACGTTAAACCCCATTTCAGTTCATAATGTGAACATATTATGCCGCCGCCCTTGTCTGTGTGTCTGTCATTGAGTCAAGTGGTGTGGTTTCCAGCCCAAGCTTGTCCATGACAAAGAGTAGGGTGGTCTGTCTAACCTCGTGGGTTTTCTCCGGGTGCATGCCCTACCCCGCGGGGTGGTGCCAATCCCGCTGTTTTGTTATTATTTTGTCTGTAAATATTCTACAGGTTGCAGTTATTAACAGATTTTGTTCAAATTCGGCATGATCAATCATTTCAATAACAGGATGGTACGTATATTAATATTTTGTCTGTAAACACTCTACAGGCCGCGATTCTTAATGAATTTTCTTCAAATTGGGCATGAGCATTATTTTCAAAGAGAAAATGGCACCTACTGATGTAAATGCATGCCCGACCCATAGGGGCGTTGTCACGCCCACTTTTCGTGAATATTTTGTCTGTAAACACCTTTCAGACTGTAATTGGTATGAGATTTTAATCAGATTTGACATGATCAAGACACGATGGTAAACACCCTACAGGCTGCAAATTTTATACCCCCACATTGAAATATATCAAGGGGCATATCTCTGATAGTAATTATTGGACATCGCTGAAAATCATTAGGTCTTCGTCGCATGAACTTACACACTGTGCATCAATTTCAAGCGAATCGGATGACAACGTTAGCCTCTAGAGCGTCCACAAGATTTTAAAAAGTGAAACGTGATCATGGGCCATAATTTTGAAAATAATGCTCATGCCAGTCCTTGTGACTAAAGTTATTATCCGATTGATTTGAAATTTATACTAAGTGTTTATGTTCATGAAACTCTGCCAGTATAATTATCTGGCAGTGGAAATCAATGGGTTTCTACGTCTCATGGCCATAAACATTGTATATAAATTTAAAATCAATCCGATGATAACTTTAGGCCCCAGAGAGTCCACAATCTGACCGACGGGGGGACTGACGGACAGACGGGGGCGACGACGATTTATTTAAATCTGGACGTATGAAATTTGCAACCTGTAGGGTGTTTACCATTCTGTCTTGATCAAGCTAAAACTGAACAAAATCTCATAAGAATTACAGCCTGAAAGGTGTTTTCAGACAAAATATTCACGAAAAGTGGGCGTGACAACGCCCCTATGGGTCGGGCATGCATTTACATCAGTTGGTGCCATTGTCTCTTTAAAAATAATGCTCATGCCAAATTTGAAGAAAATCCATTAAGAATCGCGGCCTGTAGAGTGTTTACAGACTAAATATTAATATACGTACCATCCTGTTATTGAAATGATTGATCATGCCGAATTTGAACAAAATCTGTTAATAACTGCAACCTGTAGAATATTTACAGACAAAATAATAACAAAACAGCGGGATTGGCACCACCCCGCGGGATAGGGCATGCACCCGGAGAAAACCCACGAGGTTAGACAGACCACCCTACTCTTTGTCATGGACAAGCTTGGGCTGGAAACCACACCACTTGACTCAATGACAGACACACAGACAAGGGCGGCGGCATAATATGTTCACATTATGAACTGAAATGGGGTTTAACGTCCTACTGTTCTGATCCGACTGAGCTAATGAAGACGGTTCACATTATGAATGTGGACGTATACAAATGGATACGAATGCAACTCAAACTGCAATGTGAGCGTGAATCTACTTCCACTTGATCAACCATTTTCTTTATGGCCAGATTTTTGTTCCATAACGCGACAACCCGACAACCCGACATCACGACAACCCGACAACCCGACAATACGACATTTTTACCCGACATCACGACATTTTTACCCGACATCACGACATTTTTAGTGTCGTAATGTCGGGTAGAAATGTCGTGATGTCGGGTATAAATGTCGTGGTGTCGGGTTGTCGGGTTGTCGGGTAGAAATGTCGTGATGTCGGGTTGTCGTGTTGTCGGGTTGTCGCGTTATGAAAGGCGACATCACGACAATACGACATGATACCAATCAGCCACCATAGGAAAGGGTGGATTGCGTTTGTAAATAATTTAAATCGTTATAAAAAAAACGACGGTTTTGTGAAGGCATGGACTTTGTATTATAAGGTCCATGGTGAAGGCCCTACTGTGCACTGTTTAATAGTGCTCGATTACCGGAGGTGTATTTGGCAATCTGTTTCAGAGAGAATTACACTCGGCAAACCTCGGATGATTTCGGGAATCTAAACTCGGCTGTATGATGAATTCCGCCATATTGGAACTACTTTAAAGGTCCCGGATGAAACATGGCTGCGCCCATTCCAAACACAAGTTGGCAACCTATTTGGCTAGCGACCTATTCGACCGATCCAGCTGTAAGATAATGACGAAATTACACTTCTATTCTGAGCTGAAGGAATGGATAAAAAATAATATATTCTACTTTCATTTGATAGACATAACGTTGGATTTTATTGGTTGATAAATAGAGACTGTTGTCTTTACTCTAAATAGGTTTCCAACGAACAGGTTGCAGCTCGATCGGTCGAATAGGTCGCTAGCCGAATAGGTTCCCAATTTGTGTAATAGCGTCAAGTTTTCCTGTTAAAGTAAACCGGTAGCCGCATCGCAAATGTATGGGCGTAGGTACATATCACTTACTGTCATACATCCGAGACTAGATGAAGTCTACGTAGTTTACGGAATCTGTCGAGATTAGCCGAGTGAGAGAATTACTTACGAATTAATATTCACTGCGGGATCAGTTTGTGTATTTGGATGTTAGCAAACTGAGCCCGCAGTGAATATTCGCTTGGCCGCTACAATCACTGATAAGCATGACATCGACGAGGCTTAAAGTTCCAATAGCATTTTTTTAAGTTATATTTTTAAAATTTATTAAAATAAAGCCCCAAAATAGATTGAACCTATAAACAGTCCTACCTTGTTAAAGAATAATCCTATTAATCCTATACTTCACTAGTGCCAGTTGAGAAATTGGCAAAAAATGGGAAAACAAGGGAGGTAATTGAGTAACTATTTCCTCAATCAACCAGTGTCACCCTTTCTACCCCCCCCCCCCAAAAAAAAAAAAAAAAAATTGTCCATAATCGTATAATAGTGAGTTGACAACCTTTTGAGCAAAAAACATAGAAATAATTATATTTTGACTTTCTTAGAAAAAGTGAAATTGGAACTTTAATGAGTACGGCATATTAACTTTTTTACTCCGACAAATTAAATTCTCAAACATTTTTTGAGGTAAAAGAAAAATAAATAAAGACGTTTGAAGTATTTGTAGTTAAAAAATATTTCCTATTTAGTTTAAATGAGTATTAAAATGAGTAAAATGCATCATTTTGCCCGAAGCAGTTCGGTGTTAAGTAAACATTGCACGAGCCGTTGAGCCAATGACTACGAGGCGTGCAGTCAACGCACGTGTTTTGGACAGACATCCGTTACAGAGATAATTCGTAAGTAATTCTCTGTGAAACAGATTAGGATGTTAGCTGTTGGAGATATGGAGGAAGGGATACAACTCTATAAATTGTAAAGTCGTTACTACACAAGGATGTAGACCACAATTGGCTTTTCAATTTCCGATTAACATCGACTATCCAGAGTTCAAATTTCCAAATTTCATTGGCAGCTCCATTTTGTTTTCATGTTCATGTACAGGATCGTAGCGGTTCATTTGCTTCCCGTATAGATGCATGATCCATATCAAATCACGCCAAGATACGAGATATTTATCTAAAGCAATCCCAGTATAGTTTCACCAGATGGCATTTTAAGTAAATTAAAATACTGCTTATTACTCAGCCAAGTTTCGACTAGGCTCTGAAGTAGTCTTTATCAACATTAATTAATAAGCCACATTTGTATTCCAAAGAATACTGCACGACTGTGCATCTCACCAATATATTATGCTACTCAAAGTTCACCAGAGGACATTTTTCTTACCATAACGCCAAATGTTGCATTCACTTACACTGCTTCATATGCAAAAAACAGAGAATCAGCATAGGGCCTAAATATTAATATAATTGCATAAAAGAAAACATGCAATAATAATATGAAATATATTTATGCCTTGGCCTACGACAGGCCATATTTATTAACTTTATCCTACCAAATAAATGTTAAACCGGCAACTGAAACATAATAAAGTCAATTATGTTCAATAAGTCAATTATGTTCAACGTTAATTTTACCTCTTGCCTTATTTTTAGGCAAGAGGGTAAATTTGCGGCCGTTCATAATTATGAAATACATTATCATAGCTTGGCCGTTTCTCCTCCCACAGCAACACCATTGTATAATTAACTAATCTATTCTTTAGAGAACCCCAGTCCATTGTAATAAAAGAAACCTTTACAAATAATGACTTAAGCTTTATAAAAGGCCTATCAAATATTTATATAACAAATCGAGGAAATAAATTTACTATTACTATGCACGAATAAAGATCCTGGACCTGGTTAGCATATCTATTTATGGCCTTTCTCTGCACATGAATATAATGATACAAAAATAATTTTAAAAAAAAACTAGATGAAAGAACATAAACTATATTATTACATTGTGAAGAAAAAAAAAGTTTTTCAGGTATAAAATATATATATTTTCCTATTAGGTCAGTGAAAAAATGTTGAAAAGTTTATGACTAAAGTTCACGTATTCGAGTAACAGTCACAAAAGTTTCTCGTATCATTCAGAGACAGGGGGCGTGACAGAGCAAACAACAAATATGGCGGCTGATACACGGAATTACTCTGTTTTCCTTAGTGTTTTGTTGTTATTTGTGGTGTTCTGTGATTCACTTCGCTTTGGAGAAATATCTAAAACTTTACACTTTGCCGACGTTGGTGAAGCCGAAAAAAGAGCTCAAAATGGTTTCCACATAACAGTTGACAAACATAAAATTGGTGACAATGTCGAGCAACTTTTATCACGTTTTGCGCGAGACACATCGTCTGCAAGTCATCACGATTTTCAACCTACTGACAGTTCCACTTTGGTTTGTATATTACTAATTAGGCTACTGTAGATTTATTTTCACTAATTTACAAACATGTCCCAATGCATGATATTGGCAATTTCATCAACTTCAACCAAGGCTACCAGAAGGTAGGCTGTCCGGCTGAGGACCATTTGATTTTCTGTTTGTAATTGAAGTGTAGCCAGTGTAGGCCTAGCTGCTTGGCCAATAGACGATGTAAAAGGAATAGAAGTACCTCTACAGTCGTCAAATTCTCTCATTCACCCATCGAAAGACCGAAGTGCTTTTCCCTTTTTGGGTTCCCGGAACATTAGACTATGTGTAACTATAATTTACCACTGTATCATCATTATTTATATGTATGGCATATTTGTAGTCATGACATAATTGGGTATTTTTAGAACACAATAAAAATGGAAATTACATTTAAGTAACGCATCAGACCAAGTTGACTACCAGTAGGTTTTATGCTCACACAAAGAATTGCATATATTCACATTTGAATAGTTTTTCAAGCTTATTTATACCAATACCGATTTGTTATGATGCTAATTAATTGTTATTCAGTGTTGTTAGTGAAAAATAATGGACTTTAGTTTAAATGATAATAACCATTCGCAGTAAACATATTAAAAGATAAGGCAACAGACACAATTAATATATAATTTTACAAATGGACACGAGTAATATATAATTTTACAAATGGTTGATCCTTCGGTATCACTTGATTCAATGCTTAGTTCTACACGTACATTTTTATCTTTATAACAATGTTGTGACGATACATGTATAAGATTTTTAAGACAAGAAGAAAAGGTGGTGGGGTTGTGTGATGTGTCTTCAGTACCATATTCTTCAGCCTTCTAAAGAAAACAAGATATTAAAATTCTAATCAGAGCTTATGGTCATAACTCTCTTCATTCAAGTTTGATTACCTCACAAATAGACCCAGATATATACCCCTGTCTGACCTGATTAGTTTTCTCTGGGTCCTCCATTTTCTTCCCACTGCTAAAGATCCTAACGGACAAGCGAATTATTAACAATTGAACCCATGTTAGTCCCAAAATGACCTACATTTATTTTTTGTCGAGTGGACGTTAAACCACATTTCTCATTCTCTCTGTCATATACCCCTGTCATAGACAATACATCTGTTATAGACACCCTCATTAGAACAACTGGCCTCTTTAAAATAACATTCAAAATGCAAAAAAAAACATTTATTTACTTCAGCAAGTAATAGGGGTCTAATTTTGTGCTTGTTTTGTTATTTTTTCTGTGTTCAATTGTTCATTTGGTTAACAACATTCCCTTATCGAAGGACTACAATTTATGACAAATATACTGGAATATGTAACCTTTTCTTCTTAAACAATGCACTTTATATTCAATCAATACAACGAAGTAAAGGGGCTTATTCAGAAATTCAAGCAGCGGGGGTGCTCAGGTGGAGACAATGTCAAGTTTGGAGTAAGGTCTGCAGGATTACCATAGAATTTTATAAACTCTTAAGCTCTGGGATAATTCCTGTTCATAAATGCATACATGATGTATGAAATTACAGGGAAGTAGGTCCAAAATGGTGACAATGCCTTTAAGGAGACCCAAATTGATTTTAAGGTGAATCATTCTTTGAAGAAGGTTGATTTGATAAGTGGTGATTATAATTATTCAAATGCTAGCTAATGATAAAATAAGATTCAGTATAATACAAACTAGTACAAACCACCTTTACCTTGAACATACAACAACGTAATTAATATGTTTATGAAGTGTTGGTAGTGATTTAATAAGGTTTTAAAATGATCTATTGTATTCCGTAAACTTAGAATTGTGTCATTTGCATTCTCAATTCAATTATGATAATTACCGGTTTTCAAATGCTAGCTAATAATAATAAAATTCAAATTCAATATAACACGAACCACTTTTACCTTGAAAGTACAAATTAATAATTAATATGTTTACGGAGTATTGGTAGTGATTTAATCAGGTTTTAATGATCTGTTGTATTCCATAAACTTAGAATTGTGTCATTCATGCATATCCAATTCAGTTACCAAGTCAAATACCATGCTATAACTCATTTGTCTTGTTCTGACATTGCAATTAAAAATGATTAATTATGGGTTCAATTAAAGGGTTTAAAGGGAAGTATTTGTTAAAGTCTGGTAGGATATTATCTTGAATATATTTGTCCTGCTACCATTACAACTAGGCCAACGTATGTTAGCACAAAAAGTGCACTACATACCTTACCTGAGATATCCATTGGGGTGCAATACAGCGGTGACATATGTCTCAAGTGGTGGACATATTCTGGTATCTGGAACAGTTGATTTCAGAACTTATTCACCAATTTTTCACATGCAACATGAGTTGTAGACATTTATTTATATTAAGCCAGTCTAGATTCATTTATAGATTAAATTAAGTTAAAATAAGGACTACTGGTCTGGTACTATAAATTATATAATATTTTTATTTGCCGTGGGAAAATATTTAAAAAGAGGTGGATGCTTTCTCTGTTAGTTTGGTCAATGGGACTAGATTCCAGAATGACTATCGAATTTTACCAGTGATTTATTCTGCCAACTTCTTGTTGGCCTGATATGTGGCATGGACAAGTCTTATTGAAAGATTGATTTTTTTCTCTTTATTGGAATTCATTTTGTGTTGTAGAGGGAGAGAAAAATAGGGTTTAACGTCTGCTCAACACAAACTCAACACAACCTTCTGTCAACAGTTCATTAACACGTAGGGGTCTTTAGCAGTCGGAGGAAGTCGCAGGACCTGGAGAAAAACCCACACAGTTGGACAGGCGACCCTAATTCTTGTCAAGTACAATTGGGAAATCAAAGCCATGCCAGTTGACTCAGTGACAGACCTTATGATAGGTTGCGCACATGCTGCTAACCATTCGACAATCCAACCCTTCCTTTTGTGTTGTAATTGTTACTTTGGCTTTATCTACAATACGGTTGATATTTTAATGAAGTTTATTTACATCTTTAAATAGGCTCTATTACAGACCAGAAAACTGGTCAAACATAAATAAGCATGGCGTACTGAGTACCATGTTAATTTGGCCCACTGAAGTGGGCATGACTAAATTTTCTGTCAAAATGGCTGCCTAATCTAAATAAACTGCAATAATTGTTTTCGTCTGGGTAATTTGCATAGGGACTGAAATTATCTTGTATATGAAGCCTTCCACATTTGGCTTGCCTGCCACTGTTCCGAAACTGTTCATTGTAAAGTACTTAGTGTAAACGGGTCAATTTCTTGAAATATTTCGCGGCATGGTACCGGGCCGATAGACACACACTTATCGTGGCCAAGTGTAAACAGGGCTATAGTATCAAATTTTAATTACAAATATTTCCATTTCATTTCAGGCTCATTTAAATACCAGTTTACCGACCCTTATCATCCACTGGGCAGGAGCCCACAGTGATGTTATCATGGCTCTTGGTAAAGACACACAAAAAATAGGTTCATCAGAGAGTAAATTATTTATTTCATACAACTATGGTAAAACATTCCAAGTGAAATCTTTGATGATCAATTCAACAACAAATTCCACTATTGATAGTTATTATAATTCACCAGCCTTAAACAGTCATGTAAGTACCATTAGATTTTTTCAAATGTAAACAAGTGACGTACATGTAACAGAAACCTTGAAAGTTGATATTCAAAATAGTACATGTAGTAGGCCATAACACAACTGTCTGGCAAAATTTCCCTCATAATAACATACCTCCTGGCATATGGCGGCCCTCATTAGGCCAGTCGGTGCAGATAACAGTAGAATGTTACCCCCCTCCCCCAGCATTCAATCCAAAATTTCATTTTTCAATTTCAACATCTCTTTAAGAAATTATGGGAAGTTTTTTTTTTTTTTTAAACAATATTTTTATTCATGATGTCTGAATGGGATTGGGGACCAGCCTTAGTCTATGTAAAACCCCTCTCCTTATTATGGCAAGTTTCAAAATGGTGAGTTAGAACACTCTGATAGTTTCAAATCATTTGAATCGGTGTGTGGCACTGGTAATTCATGTAGCTATCTATGTGTATAGTAAAACAAATGAAATTTTACATGGAGCTATATGTACCAGGCAAAGAAATATGGCTTTCTGTCAATGACATGTACACCTGTTTATTGATTAATGAATTAGATGATAAGTTACCTGTTTAAAGATGCATTATGTACATGTAAGAGCTAAATCTGCCTATTGCAGGTCTTGTTTTCTAACTTTATATTAATCTGGTATGAATTATTATTTAAACATTTATCAACATAATCAACTCTCTAGGTCATCGCATGGGCCATGGCCCTGATTTAAGTAGATTTTAATTTCAGTGATGCAAGGCATTATTTTTTTTTATTTAGCTGAACATTTAACATTAATTATTAGATTTGTGCACACATTATTTTACTTTGGTTGCTCAATGACATGTGTTCCAGAGTACATATGCGCACAGCTTAGTGGGACCAGTGACTGAATGTTTTCATTGAGTACATGTACCTTACTCTAACTGCCATACACTTAAATTTAAATGAAAAAAATCTCCTCAAATCCTGTCCCTCATTTAAAAATAAAAGCAATCCCTTGATTTTGAAGACTTTCCAATCTTTTATCCTTAATTGCTAATTTATTAGAATGCTTTGCATATTTTCACTGAAGAACTGATACATATTCCAGATCTACAACTGAACTATATTTATTTTTCTACTACAAGGACCAATACAGACCAATTCAATTATTAATAAAAGAATTGCCTACAGTGTAGTAATTTCTAACTGTATGTACCAGGAACATGAATGTTTTATTTGGATCAAAGTTAGATTGATTTTTCATCATGTTTTATGTTATAGGTCAACATGTTGTTAATGCATTTATATGCATAATGATATGGTATCATTGTTTGAAAATGCATTTATCCTGGCAAACTCTATTGAACCGATTAAGGACATTTGATTTTTATTGTTCATTAGAAATTTAGTATAAATAGTTAGGCTTAGAATAATGAAAATGTCAGTAATTATACCATTACATCAAGTATCTATTTCAATACTGAACAGTTCACTTAGCCAGGAAAAACTATTTTAAAGCACCGTATACCTCATTAAATGGTTATCAAAAATCATATTGGTCTCAAAATCTGCTAGTCGTCATTTGCATTTTCAGACAAGATATAATTTTTCACAGCTAGTAATTCTTGCTAAAATTTACTCAGATTGATTACTTACACTGTGTAAGATTTAGATAAAGAAATGGCAATTCTTGCTGTAAACGTTCAATATTACTTAATTCAGGGCGAAGATATTTAGCCTTTAAAGTTTTGACAAGATGTGCGCATTTGTAACCATCTTCCTTGTCCGATTATTGTAGATCTTTCAATTACAGCAAGATAACATCAAGGAGGAAGGTTTATAATCTATGGAGCGTTAACACAACAACACTTAAAACTTTGAAGTGATTTTATTATACCTGTTTCTTGTTAATTCTAGGTCAAATTTATAGCTATTTTTTTTGTTTACGATTTAACGTATAAAACTTAGTCAACCTGATACAATAACACCATATTGGATATATTTGAGCTATCATATTTTTATTTCATGACGTCTATATTAATATAACAGAGCAAAAGTTAAAAATACATTGTACATAATATAGTGTTAGACAATCCACATTATCATAGTCCTTTTGACAAAATAATAACACAAAAATAAAAACTGTCCTTCCACAGAAATTATGTAGACTGTGTCACCCTGTTTTGATTTTAGAAGTAAAGATACATTCGTGTACCCAAGTATAGTTAATGACTTTTGCTGCTTTGAATGGGGTTGTAGTAGGAACACTTGATGCACATTAACATGTACAACAGTCCCGGAGTTCAAATTCAAGAATGAACTACCTGGGTAACAATCAATCATGTAACATGCTATCCTAAGATTAAATTAAATGATAGCACACTAGATGATGTGACATAGCCTACATTGCTGTCTGTCAATCAATGTAGAAAATTCCACTATGAATTGATTTCTACTTGGGAAAAGACTAGCTGAATCCCATTTAAGATTGAAAAGTTGGTTGTTGTAAACCTACACCTGAGTTTACACTAGTTCATCTTTGAACATAAGCTACGTCGAGACTTACATTCAGAGCTGAACAAAAATCACACCTGACTAGATTAGAGAATACTAGTCCAAAACATGATACACAGTTTTATTGTGTTATTTTGGATCATGTGAGTAATATAATATATTATTAAACGGTACATGTATACCCAGCTAGTGTATTATTGTGTACTATTATACTGAAGTGAATTTAATGACACAGAAATCACATGACACTATTTAAACATTCATTTTAATAACATATGTGTACAGTATGCTATGCATGCTGATAACAGGGATTTTTCAAGTCTCTACTTCTACTTTTTATACTTTTAGGTTTACATCCTGTTTCACTCACACAAAAAAAAACCCACAATGAGGACGGTTATAATTTAACAAATTTAAAATTCATTGTGAATTATGTAATAGAAAGATAGTGAATATTTTAATCTTGTTGAGAGTTATACAGTCCCTTTACTCTTTACAGGCTGGTATCCGGTTTCTCTTGGTACACAAAACCACCAGTTACCCAAAAATTTCCACAAATAGATTTTGTGTTCGAAATATGTTATCTGTCAGAAACATGCATGAATAATAATTTAAATGGCCTTTAGTCCATCATATTAAAAAATTATAGCTCATTCCATTGCTGGTAACCCCCAATCTTGACAATTCTTGCACAGATTAGCTGAGGAGCAGTTGCAACACAAACCTTTAAAATCTTTTCATGTAGCAGACAGTTTACAGGAGTTTTTTTTTTATATAAATAATATTTTATATGAGTTTATAGGAGTTACACAACTACTTTAGAGAACTCACCTGATACGTATGACCTGATAAATAGGAATATTTTACATATGTACATGTAGATACTTTTCATAAACTTTTGCACAAGATAGTTTAAACTGCTGTAACACACAAATTGTAATATTTGTTGAAAGACTGCCTCCCAAATGAAAGTTTTTGGTATCGGAAAGCTACGACTCTGCATGCATATAACAATTTTCTTCAGATGTCTCCTTCAAACTAACATCGGTCTGGACTGTTTGATATTGCTTTACATGGTACATTTAGTTTAGAAAACACATTTTCTTTCAAAAAAGTAAAAACTTGGCACATACATGTAGGTTAATTGAAAATCATTATTAAGAAAGTTATAGGTTATTCACAATAAAGTATTTATATTTGAACTTAGGATAAGGGATCAAATAAAAACAGTTGAACTTTTAAGTTATGATATAATATATATATATATACTTTTTCAGGTACAAATATGTTCTTCTAATGGCCATGCACAATGTAAATAATATTTGTTACTTTTGGAAGAAATTTTAGTTTTAAAGATATTTGTGGGCAAGTTAAACTAGTGTGAGACTGGTGTTGTCGACATTGCCCAGATTTTAGCCTTGTGTAACAAAGATATACAATGTACATGTTGCCTTGCCTCCCTTTTAATATTACACCTTAAATGTAACACCTGTTGAAGTCTTGATGCGTTTTTTAGCACTCAAGGAATCACTTGTAAACTACCATATTGTGAAAGATGAATCTATGCGACAAATGCAAACAATGCATTCTTACATTAAATTAAACAAAGGCCTGTGTGTGACAAGGGCTTTTGTTTTGAATTTGTGATTTTTGTTTAATTTGGTAAAGATATGTGAATTAGTGAAATAATGTATTCATTTAACTGTTAATGTTAATACATAAAACAATTAATAAAGGCCTTTATGTGTGACAAGAGGTAGAATTACTATAAAACCCCCTGTGGGTTATATCTGAAATGTTAGTCGAAAAACATAGCCTTTTTTGTTTGATTGGATTTTGAAATCTCAATTTCTCTCTGTCTCATTTTTATACGCCCACATTTTCATGTGGACGTATATTGTCGTCGCCCCTGTTCCTCCGTCCGTCCGTCCACAATTGTTTGTGAACAGTCTACAGGTCACAATTTTCATCCGATTTCAGTGAAACTTAAAATATAGGTTTATCACCCTAAGATCTCGGTTCCTTTCGATATTGGCATGTATCGGACCGTAACTTCATGGGTTATGGCCCCTGATTGTACGAAAAATCACGTTTTTTAGCTTGTGAACAGTGTAGAGGTCACAATTTTGAACCGATTTGGATGAAACTTGAAATGCATGTTTATAAACCAAAGATCTTGGTTCCATTCGATATTTGCGCCAATTGAATCGTAACTTCCTGAATTATGGCCCCTGATTGTTCGAAAAATCGCCCTTTTTAGCTTGTGGTCCCTCTGGAGGTCAAAATTGTTATCCGATTTAAAAAACCGTCTGATTATATCACCGTTACATGGTTACGAAGGTTGATTTCAAATTTCGTGAAAATCGGACCAAAATTGATGGACAAAATGGCCGCCGTTTGTACGCGAATAGTGTGAAAATATGTTATATCAAGGTTGTGGACCTTATAGAGGTCACAATTTTGAACCAATTTTGATGAAACTTGACATGCATGTTTATAACCCAAAGATCTTGGTTCCTTTGGATATTTGCGCCCATCGGATCGTAACTTCCTGAATTGTGGCCCCTGATTGTCCAAAAAAATCGCCCTTTTTAGTTTGTGGTCCCACTGGAGGTCAAAATTGTTATCCGATTTAAAAAAACGTTTGATTATATCACCATTTCATGGTTATGAAGGTTGAGTATGAATTTTGTGAAAATCGGACCAAAATTGACGGACAAAATGGCCGCCGTTTATACGCGAATAGTGTGAAAATATGTTATATAAAGGTTGTGGACCTTATAGAGGTCACAATTTTGAACCGATTTTGATGAAACTTGACATGTATGTTTATAACCCAAAGATCTTGGTTCCTTTCGATATTTGCGCCCATTGGATCATAACTTCCTGAATTATGTCCCCGGATTGTCCGAAAAATCGCTTTTGTTCGCTTTTGGTCCCTCTGGAGGTCAAAATTATTATCCGATTTAAAAAAACGTTTGACTATATCACCGTTACATGGTAATGAAGAGAGAGTTTGAATTACGTGAAAATCGGACTAGAATTGACGGACAAAATGGCCGCCGTTTGTACACGAGTAGTGTGAAAACATGTTATATCAAGGTTGTGGACCCTATAGAGGTCACAATTTTGAATCGATTTTGATGAAACTTGACATGTATGTTTATAACCCAAAGATCTTGGTTCCTTTCGATATTTGCGCCCATCGGGTCATTACTTCCTGAATTATGTCCCCTGATTGTACGAAAAATCACCCTTTTTAGCTTGTTGTGCCTCTGGAGGTCACAATTATTATCTGATTTAAAAAAAAAACGTTTGATTATAAAAACCAAACAAATTCTAATGATTTTCTGATAATTCCTTAATATGCGACAACTCTTCTTGACTGCCTGGACGATTTGACTGCTGTGTGGGCGTATTTTTCGTTGCCGGGCAACCTATTTTTCTCTAATTTTTGTATTTTATGTTAATTGGTTTTCATTCTCTTTCAGTATGTATTTTCTGACATCATCAATAATTGTACATTTACAAGCCGAGATTATGGGCAGACATTCCGTACCCATTGTGATTTACCATTCCGA
Organism: Patella caerulea; assembly: GCA_036850965.1. NCBI lineage: Eukaryota > Metazoa > Mollusca > Gastropoda > Patellidae > Patella > Patella caerulea. The sequence goes on from JAZGQO010000011.1 coordinate 26,396,683, forward strand.
CCAAGATCTATCAGTCTCCATCCTACAGATGAGAATGTTATACTGGCTTTTGATAAAGAAGATCCCAATAAAAAGGTAAGTACCATCAAAAAAAAACTCGCCAGTCGTCATTTTCCTAATAATAATGGCCAGTAAAATTTTCTTAATAATGACAGTCGATCGTCATTTTCCTAATAATGAAGACTTCATATCAGCTGTGAACGACTCTTTTAGGTTGTCTGAATAATATTTCTTCCTGACCTGCATGGAGGCATTACCGCATCATTGTCAAAAGTGTATACACTTCGAAGGCAACTATATTGTAAAATAAATGATAGGATGGACTTTGTACAGGACTTTCACAGATAGTCTTAGAACTTTTAAGCCAGCCCTCGTATCTATGCACACCAGACATTCATCAGAAGATTGTACATGACAAAAAATACTGGGTACTCTATACTAGTTTCTTCAACTTCAAGGGAATCCATTGAAATACAATATGCTATATATTTTAATTGTGATATGAAATAGTTCATGTGAACCTTGCCTAAATTGTTGCCTCATGTATTTTATACACTTTTTAATCCCTTTTTTTTATTATAGCTGTACTGTTCCCAAGATTTTGGATTTACATGGACTTTTCTGCAGGCTAATGTCAAGTCATATTTCTGGTAAATTGAATTATAAAAACAATTTCTTATAATTACTTATTGCCCTTTATTATATCAGAGAACATTGTCAGCATGCCTCATGCCTCGTGATTTTATCTGATGTAAAAAATTTGCATTTTAAACAGTGTAAAGATTTGTCATTGCATATACATAATAATTAACAATGCAACCGTCCTTGTTAACTGCTTTGTGTGTTTCCTTACCTAACAACCTATGATTTGGTTAAACAATAACAAATTTTATAGTCCTCTCTCACTCTGCGCTGTGTCACTAGTGTTACTTGTCTTTACTACACTAGTATCTGGAAGAGTTGTTATATAACGCAGGTTCTGGTTGATTTGAGGGTTTAGCCAATGAAACGATCTGTTACGGTAGGAAATAAGGGCCATGCGTATGACCTTTAACATAAAAATCCCACTACAGCTGGTCACATCTTATGTAATGATGGCCGTTGACGGTATAAGAAATGAAATGAAATAAAATGGGGTTTAACATCCTACTGTTCTGTTCCTAAACTGGGCTAATGAAGACAGGCATATGCCAAAGGGTGTGCTATGAGGCGAATTTCGAACACCTGACCTCCAGGCTAGCTAGCCAGCATCTTACCCAATTAGCCATGTGATCCTCGGACAGTGTTTTAATCAGATTGTGTTTTCATTTACAGGGGTATTCAACCATTTGATTCTAATCAGGTTACAGTATATGTGGAGGAGACGAGGGGAAGCAATGACAATCTTGTTGTGAAAAGAATTCTTGATTCCAATAAAATCTGGCAGCGTAGAATCGTGATAGAAGGTGTTGTAGATTTTGAAGTTCGTGGACCATATTTATTTGCTACTAAGAAACCAGTAAGTTGAATTATGTTAAAATTTCAAAATTTGAGATGCTGTATTATTTTCTCCTGATGATCATGAGTACATTACCTACTGAACAAAATTTATATTAACATTTGTTAACAGCATTTATTGGGTGGAAGTGGAGATATGTTACAGTTGTGGGTGTCATATAAAAGACAAGAATTTGTCAATGCTGAGTTCCCAAATACCCTCAAGAGATTGGTAAGTTTGATATTTAAACATACATTATGAAGATCTAAATCAGCCTGTTGCAGATCTTTCAGATGTTAAAGAAATTATTAAATAGACATTAGTTAACTCATCTAGACCATTATCGTTATCAACTCTCAATGTCATTGCTAGTCTGAGATATTTACAGGATTTGAATCTGATTTAAATTCAAAATGTAATATCTTGATTCACAGGGGAACAGTTTGACTGAAATTTCCACCATTCTCTTTAACAGTAAGAATTGCCAACTCGTTATCTAATATCCCATAATGCCCTTTTTAACTGAATTGATTAATGAGTCTCCGAGTTAGAGATATAATGTATGATTTTATTTTGTATTTGAAGGATTATTATATAGCCGATGCATCAGAAGGGCAAGTAATGGTGTGTGTCAGTCATTCCAGTAATTTAACCAATCTCTATATATCTGAAGTGGAAGGTTTCCGCTTTTCTCTCTCACTAGAAAGAATTGTTTATTTTAATCCTAAAGGTGCAAATAATGGCACATGGCTTTCGTAAGTCAATATTTATAATTATATTGATAATACTATATTAACTAACATCAAAATGACCAATGGGTCAGGTCTAGTTACGGCCATTTTCCATAGTTCTAGTTCTTGACTGGCATATACGTCCATCGTGAAACCTATGGTCTGCAGACAACTTATTTATGTCTTACAGATTTAATAAAGTAATAAATGACCAATTTGTTTCACATGTTTCTAACTTGAAATATAATAGTAACCATTTATTGTTAGTATCATTGATAATCATTTTATATTTACAGACGATACACGAACGAATCATTCGCAGATATTTATAAAGTGAATGGAATGAGAGGGATTTATATTGCCTCACAGGTGAAGAATTCTAGTTTAACAGACCAACAATCACTTATAACATTTGATAAAGGAGGGGAGTGGCAACCATTGTTAGCCCCAGAGCGAAACAGTAAAGGAGAAAGCACAAACTGTTCGATGGTAATTTTTTTTCCCGTTTTAAGATTAATGTCCCAAACCTACTAACTATGATATAGAGTTGTTTTAATAATTCAAATAAAGTGTTTTTATTAAAATATTGTGGACTTGATTGCTATGCTACTACTAGTGAAAGTTGGTGAGCATTGCAACTGTTTTACAGAATGTAAGGTAAATGTACAGACCTTTACAACATTTGATCTCTTCTATCATCTAAGGCCCAAAAGAAAAAATATGCTTTTTTGCCAAAACCATAGAATTATTTCATCACTGTGTCATTGCTTTGTGGTTCAAACAATCTTCTTTGAAAGAGGTTTTGTGTTGTGGGTACTCAGGCAGGGATCCAGGATTTTGTCGAGGGGGGTGGGCACACATTGGAGCAAAGGGTAATATGTTGCAACCTTGGATTGCTTGGGCAGAGACAATGCGTAAATGATGTTTATATCTTCTATTAAAGAGCAAATATGTGAACTACAACAGTAACATAATAAACTTTGTCACTGGGGGTCACGGCCCCCTGAGACCCCCGCCCCTCCTGGATCCGCAACTGGTACTTGGTATTTAGTTTGAAAGATAACAAATGAAACAAATTAGGATCTGTAGGTTTGGTTTTTGTCAGATTGGATATTAATTACACTACATGAATGCAGTTTGGACAAGATTTTGTTATTAAGATATAAATAGGATTGGATTCTACAGCATTCTGTTCAGAGAAAACATATATTTTCACATTCTTTATTTAGGCAGCAATTGTTACAAAAAAGCAGGTAACTTTGCATGCTTTGACTGTTAAATTGTTATATTTTACTTTTATTGCATCATGCCTTTAGGTTGTTTTTTTCTCTCAATTCTAGAAATATATGTCTAATTGCACTGTATATGCCATTTTCTTGTACCTTTAGTTATGTCTTTGTTTTCTTGTGCAGTTCTCTTCACTGACTATTGCATCTTTCTTTTTTTGACCGCTCACATGTGGGCGTATCTGGTCTTCGGCCATGTCTGTCTGGTCACATTTTGTTTGCGGTCACTCTATACTCTATAGGTCACAATTTTTATCCAATTTTGAAATAAGATGAAATATAGGTTTATATCTTGATTCCTTTCGATATTGACATGTCAAACCATAACATGTAGGATTTTGGCCCTTCTTGATTGTACAAAAAATTGCTTTTTTAATAGCTTGTTCTCTGTCCATCTCTTGCCAAATGTGGGCATATTCATGTGGACGCTCTAGAGGCTAAAGTTAATATCCGATTGACTTTAAATTTATACACAGTGTTTAAGGTTGTGCCATGAAAAAACCCAGCAATTTTCAATGATTTCAGATAATTACTGCCAGAGTTATAATCCTTGATTGCATTTAAAAATCTTGTTGATGCTCGAGAAACCAAAGTTATGATCAGATTGTCTTTAGATTGATAAAAAGAGTTTTTAAGGGTCTTTAGACGAACAAGTATATTGATTTTCAATGAATTTTGATATCTTGAACAGCTGAATCCATGATGTTATAAATGTTTTTTATATTAAACGGCAGAACTAAAGCCAAATAAATTCTAATGATTTTCTGATAATTACTTAATAGAAAAAATATGCAACAACTAATGTTGACTGTACAGACGACTTAGCTGCTGTGAGCGTATGTTTCATTGCCTGGCAACCTATTTTTTCTAAATAAGTAAACCAGTTCACCTACACATGAAAACACTAAATTATTGTTAATTGTTTGGATATGGGAGATTTTTATGCTTCTTTGAAATTATGAGAGTTGACTGGGTTTTCAATTAAGCTTGGAGATACAGGGGCGCACTAACCAGACAGTTTGGGGTGCGATCCCACTGTTGACAGAGAAAATTTCCTAGTATATTCTGACAGGAAGAATCCTTGTCAAGAGGAATTCAATTGCCATCTGAGGAAATTTTTTTTGAAAAGTAGGACATTTAAACTCACATTTCTTTCATTTAGTAATTTACTCATTAATTGTACTCATAATGGTTACACACATGTATAATGATATTGAAGCTAAAAGGATCAGTTTCTTAATGAAAATACATTTAACCCATCTTTATCACAGCGCTCCATCCCCACGTATTATATGATATCAAATTAACCAGCGTGACCCTGAGAAAGCCAGGTATCATGCTATTTATAGAAATAAAATCGCTGATTTATAGTACACAATAATATGTTATCCTCAATGTCAACCCAAGTCATGCATGCACGTCTTTATATTTGGCATCTTTTCAAGATATGTACATCACAATCCCTTACTTCGTATTTATATTGTTGATTTATTTTGAGAATGTTTGTTATTTACTAAATTCCTTATCTGCATTGGAATCGTTAATTTTTGAAAGGAGTCCTTTTAGGTTCATTACAGGTATTTTTACATATACCCACATGTGGACATGTTGTCACTTCATCTAGTTTCTTTCGATCACTCTCTTCATGTTGAAGCTTATATGGAAGTTTTTAAATGAGATATATGCAAAGTTGTACATGAAATAGTTCAATAGTGCAGAAGAAGGAACCATTTTGAATTACAAAAATTGTAATATTGTAAATTTTGTATGCATTTGGTACACTATTTCTAGGCACATTTTGATATTTGACAAGACTCTGTATGCACTTTGTCAACAATTTTATGATTTTTATTATCCATTCAACTTCCAGGAATTCACCTTAAGATTTATTTTCTAATTTAATTTTGATTTAAATCTTTTGCTTTAATGAATGAGATGTTTATTAATGATTTCAGATTATAAATAATTAGATCATCTTTTACCTTGTTTTATTTGGATGTTTTATTTACAGTATGAAGCTTGTTCTCTACATGTTGCACAACGTTATCATCATCTCTACTCTAGAAGTAGTACCACACCTATATTATCTAAACCGTCTGCACCTGGCCTTATTCTGGTATCTGGTGTTTTAGGTAAAAGTTTGAAAGGAGATCTTGAGATCTTTGTTTCCTCTGACGCTGGCTATACATGGCATCAGGTGAGTATTAAGTAAAAATGATTAGTCAGATGGATTTTAAGCCAGCTTTAAAGAGCACTGAAGTTTTTTCTTTTTTGGACCATCAGACCATGCAGATGCACTCTGTTGTCAGTTAACTATTTACATTTTGGATTTCTTATCCTCAATTGCTTGAGGGATTTTAACAAGGTTTGGTAGATATATTTGCTTGGGTGGTGCCTAACTCAAAATTTGTTCTTGAATTAAATTGCCATCCCTACAGTTCTTGTTTTGACTGGTCAAATGAAGCTCATAGGCCAGAGTTTGGTTTCGGTGCTGAAATTTTTAAAAAAAGATTTTATTAGATCTGAACTGGTAATCTCTGGATTATTGACTTAACAGTAAAATATGTATATTTACAGATATTAGAAGGTACTTTTATGTATTCGTTTGGTGATCATGGTGGTATTATTGTGGCTGTACCACAATATGAAGTAACCAATAAAGTTTAGTAAGTATAACGTTTATGATGAGCCCAGCTGGAAAACTGTACATGCCCCTAATTCAAATTTCTAGCATGGACTTGAGAAGAACTGTTAAGATTTTACCAGCCCAATTCTACATGTGTAACAGACAATGAAATAGTGCTTTGTCATTTGGATGGGACAAAAAAACAAGTGCATATCTTTTTTCGCAAAGAAGATAAATCATTAATCCAATTAAATATGATTACTGACACACGATAAAGTGTAATCGTTTTAAAATGACACCTCTTCTTTATCTGGGGTGAAATATAAGAATATTGATTTCATTGTAGGTATTTATATCATGTGTTGATTTGTTTGGTTGGGGGACAATTTATTTTTCTTCAAAATTTTACGTTCATCAAACAGGTTTAACATCTTTAGGTCAATGTGACTGTAATGTTTGTGTTTGTTTTCAGTTATTCTACAGATGAAGGTATGACATGGGATACATACAAATTTACAGAAGAAAAAGATAAAATCATAATTTATGGTTTGTTAACAGAACCAGGGGAGACAACTAGTATATTTTCTATATTTGGTTCTCACACAGATCGTCATAGTTGGTTGATAGTACAGCTTAATGTTACATCAATCTTCAGTAAGTTAAAGTTCTCTTTTTACACGCCCACATTTTCATTTGGACGTCCATGTATATTGGGTCTGCCTCTCTATGTGAAGACATCTGTCCACAAAATCACATTTTTTAGCTTGTGAATTCTCTGGAGGACATTTTAAAAAAAACCTTTAACTATATCACAGTTACACCATACTGAAGGATGGGTTTCAATTTCAGGAAATTTAAATGAAACTGCCTGACTGACAAAATGGTCACTCTTTCTATGTGACTTGTGTACGATTGTGTAATATGAAGGCTGTGGACACACTCAGGTCACAGTTTTTGTTTGATTTTGATGAAACTTGAAATATAGTTTTATATCTCTAAAATCTGTCCTTTTCGATATTTGTGCATTTCATTCGATTTCTTCTTGGGTTATGTCCCCTGATTGTACGAAAAATTGTAATATTTGTGCATTTCATTCCATTTCCTCTTGGATTATGGCCCATGATTGTCCAAAAAATTGTGTTTTTCTTTTAGCTAGTTCTCTATCCATCTCTTGCAAAATGTAGGGGTATTTTGCCTGACAACGACTGTTTTGCAGTTGATCTCAAGTTTATGTTTTTTACTTTGTTGTATAGAAGGTATAATGTGTCAAGATATAGATTATAAGGACTGGTCTTTACCAGATAAAGACAATCATGGATGTTTATTGGGTAGAAAGATAGAATATGAACGAAGAATACCACATGCTAGATGTTTCAATGGACAAGATTATGTTCGAGATAAGAAGGAATTGAATTGTTCTTGTACAAGAGAAGATTTTGAATGGTAATACTGTTGAAGATCTTTTCAAACAGATTAGATATTTATTTATTTTTGGGGGGTTTGGGGGTAATAATGTATATTGTTTTTTGGTCTTGCTGTTTATCTAATTTCTTGTAATGACTCAACAAACCACAGAGTTTTTGAAGTTTCTGGATTTTCTTTCATAGACCGGTAATTGAGTTCTATAATACATGTTTTATGATTAGATTTAAACATTATAAACTGTTTCGTTTGAACAGTGATATTGGTTTCAAAGATCTGAGTGACAATTGTATTGAGGATGAGACAAATGGTCATAGAAATCCAATTCCTACTAATTGTCCAGAGGGTACTTACTACCCTTACACAAGAGGGTAAGTTTAGTTTTATTGTTGAGTTTTTTTAATGGCTGCAATTTTCTTCTTAATGACAGAGAACATGCTAGTTCTCTGATTTTCAAGATAAAATTATTCAATTAGTTGAGAAAATTCATTGATAACAACATTTTTGTTAAAGGATTTTCGTTAGTACAATTGTCAAACAAGTAACTTCTTTTCAAACAATAGGTGTAGAAAAATGACATTGAAAGACCGTGATTTAATTAAGATATTAAGGCTTTATTTTTGATTTTAGATATCGAAAAGTGGCCGGTGATACTTGTGAAGGAGGAGAAGCACATAGATTTTCCCCCTTACAATATTCTTGTCCCATCAGAGGTATGGTAACATTTCTCTACAAGTTAATTATATGAATACATCCACTCTCTTGACTTTAAAATTAACAAATTCTATATTTAAAGCCTTTGTTTCTAACATGACAAAAATCTGAACAATTTATTTGTTTTGATTATAGAAAGACAAGAGTTTATTCTGTATACTACGAGACAAGCGATTGGTCGGATAACATTAGATGACAGTCATAATGAGATACTAGTCAATGCAGGACTGATGGATGTAACAGCTGTAGAATTCGATTATCATGATAATTGTGTTTATTGGGCAGACATCACTGAAGATAAGATTAAGGTAAATATTTATATTGGTTGGCAAGTTTTAATTGAGTGAGCATAGAATTTATTTTTAAATGAAAATTAAATTATGATGATTGACACACAATTGGTTACGTTATTTTTGGAAAACTGCTGAACAAGACATTGCAATGTGGATAATTCAACAACTGCATATTGAAAAATTCAGAGTCCTCCTTATGTTCAAATGTACCGTACCACAATTTTGAACATTTCTATTGAGCTCTGCACCTTTGGTCGTATTTACAAGCTCTCACAAACAAAATATAACCGAAAAGTTAAACCAGTAAAATATGTTTTAAAGTTATGATTGGAAAATGTTAATATTCAATAGGATTCAAATAAACAATCCCAACATGTTTTAAAAGATTCAGTAAACTCAGTTGAATTTTTATATGGCTCACATTGTGTGGACGCATGATTTAAAATTTTTCTTTGATTGCTCTGTGGGAAATTTATTTCATTTTTATTGCATATCATTTATAAATAGAAGAACAAGTAATTTTGAAAAAAAAGCGTAGTACCTGGACACCAGTGTCTAATAGTTTGCTCACCTTTAAAAAGAAAATTTCTGCAATTTGAAACACCTTTCAAAAGATTGACCTCTTTTTATTATCTTTTTCTTGTAGAGATTGTGTTTAAACGCTAATGAAAACCGAACTGTTATAAATATAGTAAGTTCTAAACTACAAACAGTGGAAGCTCTAGTTTATGACTGGACGGCTAAGACTATATATTGGGTGGATAGTGAGGCTAAAACAATAGAAGTAGCCACAAGAAATGGAGATTTTAGACGTATTTTGATAAATGAGACTCATCTTGATCGTCCCAGATCCATAGCAATTAATCCTCGACATGGGTAGGTTTCTTTGATTCATTTTGAAGTTATTCAGCTTTTTTAAAATTATAATTAAAAGTTATAAGCATTATCAGCCTATTAATCATTTGTGATGTGGGTTTCACTCTTTATTTAACTTAAAGGTAACCAGACTAAGGGATATATCTTTTATATGAATTGATGCAGTTGCCTGGAGATTCAAATGGTATTTTCTGTTTTAATGTAACTCTCTGTCATATTGTATGAACGGTTATTTTGATATTTGTGATAACACATTTATAGATAAAAGGAGTCAAATTTACCACAACAGTTTATCTTTTTTGTTATGAATTGTTAATATCTATTTACTCAATTAAATGTTTTGCTGCTATTTTACAGTTTGATGTTTTGGACTGATTGGTCAGCTGTTAATCCAAGAATTTGTCAAGCTTGGATGGACGGAACTAAGAGTTCAATTAAAACTATTGTCAACGGAAGCTTAATTCAATGGCCAAATGGGTTGACAATTGATATTCAGTCTGAAAAGATTTACTGGACAGATGCAGGAAAGCATACAATCATGTCTGCTGATTTTAATGGCAGGAATCAGGAGACCTTAGTTCAAGGCTTGTATTATGTCCCTCATCCCTATGCCATAGGAGTTTATAAAGTAAGTTATGGGATATGTACAAAGTCTGAAAATTGTATTAGCGAATTTGGGTGGTTGATTGTTCAAAAGTATTAATTGCTCCATCATCTCGGCAAACAGTTTTGCTGAAGCTTCAACAATTGCCAAGGGAAGTTTATTAGGCATACCAATGAGTAGTCCACAGTGAACTTTTTGCCCCATCACACGCCTTCAATCTTATGCCATAAAAAGGGCCAACCAGCCTGGAAAATACATAGGATGAGCCGTCATACTGGATAAGCCACTTTGACTCCTAAACAGTTTGATATCAGCAAAAAGGCCAGAATCAGCCTGCATAATCATGTTGATTTAATTGAATACATTGCTAAAAAGCCATTGAAAGTATACATGTCAAAGTATGAAATACAGATATGCTAATAGGTTAGTCTGGAAATAGTTTTAAGTAAAGAATGTTAAACTCTCTTAATCTCTGTGGGGGAAACATTTTTCACATTATCATATGATTGGATTTATTACAGAATAACATATATTGGACTGATTGGGGCAAACAGGCTGTATTAACGGCCGACAAGTCATCTGGTAATGGTTTTGAAACTATTAAAACTAATCTAGAGGGTGTGGCTGATATGAAGATCATCTCGCATACATCACAACATTGTAAGAGTTGATTTGTTTTTATATCTCACAAATGATTCTTTTTGTGACTTAGAATTTAACTTTAAAAATGAAGTATTTATCCTTCACGTATTTATCCCTCACAGGACTGTAGCTTTTCTCTTTTTTCTGTCCGTTCATTATAGTTTTTAGGAGATTTTTTTAAGATTTAACCTTGAAATATTGTTTTTAGATTTAGAACACTGCTGAATACCGACCACATTCACATTTCATAGGATTCTGTTAATTTACTTGTCTGTTTATGGCTCTTTGTTTCTTTTCAATTTTAAAAAGGATTCAAACATGCTTATATCAATATGCAAAATCAGGTAGTACATGTGGCCTGTTAAATGTTATATTTTACTAAGGTAAATATCCACTAACAGATCTAGTTACAGGTCAATTTAATGAAAATTAATTTCATCAATGTATATTTGACTATATACATGTATGTATATTAAGAGAAATGTATTCACAGTATCAACATCTTATATATAATATATATAAACGCATAAATTGTAAAATTTGTCTCTCTTCATTAGCCCGGGTAGAGTAGAACAGTAGCATGTTTATTCCCATTTCATTTCATTTGTAAAGTTTGTTGGGCCTTGGTAGAAGACATGTACATGTATAATCTTAGCTAATGAACAGGAAAGGACATGTATAGCTTCAGCAGTACACACACAGAATGCTTTTATAGTTTAGTGTTTGCATTAAAGCAAGACTATGCTGTCTGAACTGCTAAAAATGCTTTTTGTATAGTTTGGGGTGATAAATTAAAGACAGATATACAGTTTATGCTATTTTTTTTTAGTGGGTGGAGCATGCAGTCCTGGTCATAGAGGGTGCTCCCAACTATGTTTACCCCGACCTCATCCTACACTAACTGGCAGTTTAAATAGAACATGTAAATGTGGCACCGACTATCGTCATTCCCTCAACCCAAGTACAGGAGATGAGACATGCTTTTGTGATGGCAATAAAAATTTCCGTAATGGGACCTGTGTCAATAATAACGGTAATGTTAAGTTTTCTTCTTTATTAAAGCCCTGACTAAAATTTAAGTCATCAAATTACTCACATACTTATACAATGTTATGTTTGAAATATCAATGTTGGATAATATCCTGGCTTGAATTCAATTGGATTAGAAAAAGACCATTAAAAGTTTCAGTGAACCGCATAGGTAGTGCTAGATTATTTTAGTGGATGTTGAATGTCGACAAATTTTTAATACTGAACGAAATTGAACCTTAATTTTAGGCCAAGATTCCAAGGGTTGTTCAGCTACAAAAAGTAAATACAATCAGTATTTTTCATTGTTTTTAGAATAAGTTAATGAGGATTTGTTTGTATAAATATATTTAGGTACATCATGTTCTGGGACGCAATTTTCTTGTGGTAATTCACTGTGTATACCATTAACATGGAAATGTGACCATGACAACGATTGCGGAGATGATACAGATGAAAAGGATTGTCGTAAGTAAAAATTAACGTTTTGTAAATAATCCTAAATCAATTAGATAGACTTGAATTAAAATAAAACAATGTAGTGACAATAGCTGATGAAATGGTCAATTGTAGAATTATTTGTTTAAAACAAGGGATACACCAACAAGAAAGAATTTCTACCACCAAATGAAACCCTACTAGATAGATTTCATGGGTATTCTGGAACAACATTCCTTTATGAAGATACTTCCACTTGTATTTTTTTATGTTCGTGGCTGATTAAATTGTCTGTCTTATTGTCCCTCGCCTTTCAGTGAAAGCAGGGGCCTATTAATATGAGTCTGTCCGTCTATACAATAAATCTCCTAATTGAGCTAGAATGTTCAGTCTTTATGTAAGTGTTTATTACTATTAGGTGAATGCCTTCATGGAGTTCGTAAAAATGAGCATCTTCTCCTTAGACTAAATAGAGATGAATTCAGATAAAATGCTTATATTTTTACATAAAAAAAGACATGAATAAACATTTGGAACTATTTCCTGTCTGCCCAGTTTGAAACTAACAACTGATTATTAATCGAATAATGTAACCACACATAGCCTGAATTTAATGAGGTATTCTATTAAGAGAATGACTCCATGGCTGGGGGGGGGGGGATGGCCTAGTGGTCTAGAGTGCTGCGCGTCGACCTCTAGCTGGCCGGTCACCTCTGGCTTGCGGCTGTGGTTTCGAGCCCTGGTGTGAGACTTTGTGGCATGGAGATAAGGGCGCTTTCTCAACCTCGTGGGTTTCCTCCGGACACTCCGGTTTCCTCCCACTGCTAAAGACACCTACGCGCAAGCGAATTATTGAAATAAAATGAAAACCATATGTTAGTCCCAAAATGACCTAGTTTGTGTTGAGTGGACGTTAAACCCCATTTCTCTCTCTCTCTCCATGGCCAGGAGCTGACCAATTTTCTCATTTCCCTTGCCAGTTTGCTAAATTGACTGTATATATGTTACAGCCAATCTGTGTAATCAGTCATTTCGCGTAATGACTAAATGAATCAGTCATTTCACGAAGAGCCTGTGAGCACCAGGCAATACGTGTAATGAATGAAAATTCCAGACATTACATGAAATGACTAAAAATCATGGTCAGACATTACGCGAAATGACTGAATTCACCGTAAAACATTTATTGACTTCACATCCAACGTTAAATAATACATTGTAGAATTATATAAATTCCCTCGAAACGAAATATTAACTTCGTCACTATAGTCTTACCGTCAAATCACTTTTTAAAAAAAAAAAGAAGAAATCCTGACATCACCCAAGTCACTTGTTTGTGCATAACAGGCTGCTATGACAGCGGCTGGAGCATTTGAGTTTGTTTTTGAAACATTTGCATCTATTTGTCCAACATCTCTTGGAACCAACACAATTGCATCGGACATACCCCTGTCCACCGCAGCTGGATTCTTTATGTACAGCCTGGCGAAGTGTTACCGTACTTGTATGGTCTACATCAGATTTAGTGAGTAACTGTTGGGGACACAAATCAAACTGATTGCGCGAAAACTTTCCTTTCAGAATCCCTGCTTTAACACAAATGGCGTACATGTTTTTCTCATCGCGGTCGATGATAATTCCTAGAATATTACGTGGATCACCACGACCTCTATCCACTAGAGGTATAGGCACAGCTACGTTGTCTTCCACCTGGCCAGTTGCTAGTTCCACTCGACTCCTCTTGACCATACGCTGAGCTTGTATCATCTGAGCAGAGCTGGCACCATTTCTTTCCCACAGGATGTTTTGTAAGCGGGCATTGAGTAAATCCGAGGGACTATTCCCCTGTTCAATTTGGCTAACTGAAGGTTCAGGGTCAAAATCCCCAACCCCTCCCACAAAAAATAAAGATATAGATTGCATATATTGTTTTATTCATGTAGTATAACAATACATGTACTTTTTATCTAGTTGTGAATTCAAAGTAGTCGCGTATACGTGTTTGTTTAGTAATACTGGGTCTCTGGCCTCCAATATTTCTTTTACTTTCATCATACTCATAGCGTCTAAAAGCGTTTCAAAATGCCGTGAATTTGAGAATTTCCCACCCCAACTATTTTAGCGATTACACGACCACTTAATAAAATCTCGGCGCTTTTTGTGCTGACATAAATTAATTACACTTGGGTGCATTGGGAGCGAACATCAATACTTGCATCGATAAATTTGAGCGCCGTTGAATCTTGCGCCAAACGAAAATTCTTTACTCAAATCTCAAACATAACTTCTGTAAACTTGTCATTGTGTACCAACCTTCGATACTACTGTCTACCATTGTGATGCATTCGTAATATTTATCCATTTTTGTGAAGCAAATCGATGAATTAATTTTATTTTATCAAAAAAGCACATCAACAAAAAAATCCATCGCTGATTATATAACCGATTTACAGGGGGTGTAACTCTGTATGTAATATTATAGGGGGCGCTAAAACGTCTAACAACAAAGTTGCAATGGAAAAAACTCGGTACTTTCATTTTATTCAATCAGTATCAAATAATGTTCTGTTAAGTGTTAACAAAACAAAAGATTAATTAACAGATAATCCCGGGTTGATTGTTATTTTTACATTTCTTTTTACCTGATCAGTGGGGGTCCAGTTAATTAACTACTACTCACGAGATTAGCGGGATTGTTTCAAAGAAAGAACGACAAGAATATGGTATCATTCAATAATGGCCGTTGAATGGGCGATGTTTTGTTAGAGGAGTGACCGTTGAAACAGTAGAATTTTTACGGAGGGAATTAATCGTGGTGCCCGTTGCACGCGTTGAACAAGTGCGTGTTTAGTAGAGGTTAAATTACTTAAAAATCGCTTGGGAGGATTTTTTGGTGCTCGTTGAAGCAAGTGTTCGCTGATTAGGAGTGCACGCCCGAGCAAGTTCTACTGTAGATGGTATCGGTTTCGGACTGGTAGTTGGTATCGGTTTCGGACTGGTAGCTTGTGACAGTAGACAGTACCTGACTGGTAGTTTGTGTCAGTTTCGGACTGGTAGCTTGTGACGGTACCTGGCTGGTAGTTTATGTCGGTTCCTGACTGGTAGTTTGAGACGGTTCCTGACTGGTAGTTTGCGCCGGGTCAAGATTGATGGTTGAGTCTTGCAGACTGGAAAATGCTAACAATAAATCATCCTCACTTTGCATCCGTTCAATAACCTCGGTGGGCAAAGATGATGATGTTAATCCAACTTTAGCTTCACATCCAAACATAGCAGCATATGGAGTTCGTTTGATTCCAGAATGCAGACTGGAATTTTTCTGGAATTGTACAAATTTTATGCCCACAGACCAATCATTTGTGTTATTATCTCCCATCCAAGCAACTAGCATATCCTTTATGTCACCATTTGCCCTTTCCACAGACCCTTGACTTTGAGGATGTCGAGGTTTACCATGAACCATGACCAGTCGGGGCCACACCAGCTTCAGTTCAGAGATAACTTCGGCTGTAAATTCACTTCCATTGTCGCTCTGGAGAATAGATGGGGCACCGACAAGAAGAAAAATATCAAGTAGATTGTGGGCAACCTCAGCAGCACGTTTTGAGGTTAATGCTCGCAGAATAACAAATTTGGTCAAGTGGTCTTGATAGACCATGATCCACTTGAATGAATTTTGGGCCATGGATTGCATATCAATCAGATCAACTTGTGCACGTGAGGCAAATTCTTTTGTTAGAATGGGACGTACGACCACACCCTTGGTCTTTGGGCGCTTGCGTTTCTGCTGGCATTCCTGGCAGTAGGACTTGAAAATTTCAAGAGCCTCTCGAGTGATGTTGGCATACTTTTTGTTGACCTCTTCGGCCATTCGATCACGTCCACCATGGCCTGTGGCCGTGTGAGCTCGTTTGACCACATCGTACGTGTCTTCAATACAGACATAATATACGGGATCCTCATCTTGGGTGGCACGCTTTTTGATGAGTTTCTCAACATCACCACACTGCAGTATCTCAAACCTGGAAAAATATGATAAATCTTTAAAAACTATATTTAAAAAATACTTAGACCATGCATATATGTAATGCATAAAAAATATGCCCCAGATCCACCCTATATTCAAAAGACGCTGAAAGAACAAAAACATGTAAAACTAGATCTGCCAGGAAGAGAGGAAAGCTTTCATTTTCACTGCTACTTCCTGTCACATTTCATGGGTTATATAAAGAATCTTAAGAAAAAAACTAAAAAAATGGCGGAAAAATATTGAAAAAAGAAATGATATAATTTTGAAAATTAAGGAAATAAATTGTCTTGTAAACAACTTTGTCCTACTTACTTTGATAGTAGGTAGTATCCATGTCTGTTCTTTGTTCCACCAGCTCCTGCTGCTGCTTTAATATTCTCTATCATTGTGAAATACACCTCCTTTGGAATTGTAAATTTTTTGCAAATTTCATATTTCTTGAAAAGCTCTGCATTAAATTGATTTTCGTAAGATTCTGCCATGATGATATCAAGTAAATTGTTTCAATGCCATTTAGTAATTGAACTGGAAAATACTGGTCACAATTACTTCTTATTACTGAATGATGTTTCGACTAGGCTTCTCTAATTATAATCAAGCAATGATAAAATGTAAAATATAGCAAGACAATATAAACATGTAAACAACAATAGTTGGTTAATACTGACCAATCATGAGAGACACCCTTCTAATTATCTTGAAGGAAACCTAACTTACTTAACTTAATGTAATTATTGAAAGTGATTAAGGCCAGGGTGATAAGGGTAATGCTAATAACAACATCGAATATGACACTCAATTTTTAATGGATAACTTGTTTTGAAATGTTTACAATGATTTTATCATGTTTTTAGATACATATAACCCTAAAAGAAGATTAAATTTAATTAATATTGTCAGTGAAAAATGTTGTTCAATGCATAAAGATTTAACATGATTTCACAAAGACCTTACAAACCTTCAATAGTCCCCTAAAGGCTGAGTAATTAAATCAGTGATTAGTATTTACTCCAGTTGCTATAGCAATTCCTTCAAATTGAAATGACACCATTCATCTATTAAAACGGCAATGGGGCCTCCCATTAAACTAAAAACAGGTTATTAGAAGGGCAGGATATATAAACTTAAAAGTTCATTAAATTTCAATAAAAACAACCATTCTACAGACATAATAATAAAGCGAAATAGAACTAACAACCAATATTAAATGTTTTATTTTAATTAAAAGTTAATGTTGTTATGTGTTAAGTCTACACATATTGCCTGATTTGCAAAATCTGCATCATGTGTAAAAAAAAGAGTAGGAATTTTAGTCATTTCGTGTAATGTCTGGAACTTTCAGTCATTACACGTATTGCCTGGTGATCACAGGCTCTTCGTGAAATGACTGATTTGTTTAGTCATTACGTGAAATGACTGATTACACAGATTGACTGTAACATATATATATAGGGATATATTTACTGCATGGTATTTTATAGGGATATATTTACTGCATGGTATTTTACTTGTGTATTAATTACAACACAATGTTTATAATATTACAGCTTATTCTACATGTGCTCATGACCAGTTTACATGTGCAAGTGGACGATGTATACCTAGACATTGGCATTGTGATTATGAAGATGATTGTAATGACAATTCTGATGAAGCAGACTGTACTACAAGTAAGTATAATATACATGTATTTTATACAAGTAAGGAAGCCATGGTGGTTAAGTGAGTAAGAAGCTTGCTTGCTAACGTGGAGTTTGCAAGTTCGATCATGCTGTTGGCCGAGAAAGTTTGTCTAGATTTCTTGCAGGGTTTCTCTTTGTCAGTGATGCAGGACAAAGGGCCTGATAAGGACAGCTATCTAGTTGTTTGGATGGGACAAAAAACTGGGTTCCGTAGAGTAGGCCGTAGCACCGTGGGCGAGCAAAATCTCCCTCATAGCTTGTGGTATGGTGTATGCCCATCTTCATCAGCCCAGTCGGAGCAGAACAGTAGGACTTTAAACCCCCGTTTCATTTCCTCTAAACAAATATTTGGTCCCAATTATTCCAGTGTGTAAAAAATCACTGATAAAAATGTTCTCAGATATATTTCAGTGAGTAAAACTGATTATTATGAGTGGCAGGCTCTGAGAACTTGTTTTATTCCAATTCCAAGCTACTATCTGGAGCTGCAATACTGAAAGACATACCAACGTTCAGTTGTCTGTTGATAATTTAATATCTTCTTTGTATAAACCTCTTGTGCTTTAATATTTAGCTTTATGCTTCCATTTCTTTTTGTTGCTCGAGAAGCTCAATCTGATTAAAACACAGATCCAATTTCGTTTCGTTTTTTATAGTTCAAAATTTCGTTTTTACTTGTCTTTACTACTCTTGGATCTGAAAGACTTGTTATTTAAGTCGTGTTCTGCCTGAAATGAGGGGTCAGCCAATCAAATGGTTTGTCGAATCGACCGTTTGACCTTTTCATGCGTGGAACTGTGGGTAAATATTACCAGCGGATAGAAATCAAAACAAAGCAAAAGTAGATTTTAAAAAGCATGGCAGTTGCTAATTGGTTAATCGAATGCCTGACGTTATCGGGTCAAAAGTCCCGTGCTTGATACCTGACGTCATAGAACGTGAGCTCCCACTATAACTTGTTAGATCTACATGAGTGTAGGCCATCGAAAGTATAAAAAAACGAAACGAAATATAGATCTATATTGTAATTAGATTGCGAGATGCTAAACATTTATACACAGTGTTTTTCAACAGTTTCTAGTAACGGACCATTGATCAAAATTCTTATGGCTATTCAGGCTAATACATTGTGTTTCTATTCATTTTGGAACATTTTTTGGTAAAGTTCAATCTTAAGATTGCACAATCTGCTCACTAGATTTTCAGCATTTCCTTGTTTTATTCTTTTTGTAAATATAAATACATGTGGTATATTTTCAGTTTATCCTAATTGCACAGACAGTCAGTTCCGGTGTAACAATGGGCGCTGTATTTTAAAGTCTTGGCAATGTGACTATGATGATGATTGTCACGATGGGTCCGATGAAGCATCATGTGTTTATGAAAGTAAGAATATAATAAATATTTTCCATTAACAATGCTTTCCAACGAAAGTAAGGCCGTGTTGAATTGATTCCTTGTTTGTCCTAGCCCGCCCGCTTAGGTTGAGAACCCCGAAAATCGTGCGCTTATCTTTTTAACACAAAAAAAAAATATTAAAAAAATTGGTTAATAACTTCTAATTAAAATTCTACCAAACATTCGTTGCGATCTGAAAGTGTTGATAATACGCACGTAGGGGCCGACATACCCTGGAATAAGTAACACTGTACTTGATTGGACGAATTCCGCAAAATGGCGGGTGAAGCGGTCATTTCGGCTAATGGGAAAGCATATTATAAACTGTAAGACAGTCGCTAATATTCAACCGCGAACCTGAATAATCAATTTTTTGATTGGCTAAAATTATCACACGTCATTATTATTCATATATAGTCCAATCATATCTTGTGTACCAAATTACGCATTCTTTACAAAATGACAAGCGATGCAGGCACCACGGTAATATCTTTGAAGATAAATAAATTACGGGAATTGGTTTTTCTCGACTGGACTCGACGATATCGTCGAAACTATCTATAACGTAGAAAGTGGGTATTCCTAGAAAGTGTAACCATAAACTATTTAATGGGGAGCTGTTATTAACCGACAGTCCGACTTATCACAAGTTCTTTGTGAGCAAAACAAACAACGAACTACAGGACACAGGCAATACAAATTTCTTCAAACTTAAATATTTCGACCGTAACACAGGAATACGGGAAATATATACGTATTGAAATCGTCAAAGACAATTGAGTGACTTCAAACACGTCTTTTATCGTAACTAGGTCGAGTTCAAAAAATGCCTTTGAGATTTTAAAATCTGCATCGAAATGCCTAAAAGACATGTCATTTAGTATTTACCCAAATAAGTGACAGCTGCCAGAAGCCACATGTTACCAAATTTAGTTTTTATTAAATTTATTCAATTAAATATTATCTGTGTTTTTATTTCTGACCAAGAAGTAGATTATTAAAAAAGGTACACAACCCTCAGACTATAGATATTATGCTCGACCACTTTGTGTTTTGAAACCCACTTTGTGTTGTGTTTACCGCATTACCGTACATGATTGCCTTAGTGGTGGCACGAGAAACAAGGAATCAATTCAACACGGCCTAAATATAGTGTTGTTATTTCATTAATATATATGGTAATTAAAACAATCAGTGATTAACAACAAATACAAGCTTAAAGTGGGCCTTACCTTAATCAAGTCTGTTGACAATTAAGCCTGCTTGTGATAGATTTCTACTGCTTTGGGAGGTTTCTTGTGAGGGATTTCAATCACACATTTGATAGATTAATTAGTTTTAAAATGCTTTTAGTCTAAATATATCATCAAATCTTTATAAACAACCTGGACCTCAGATTTTGCTTATACTATAAGTCATTATGAAGGATAAGGTAAAGAGCTGACAGTTCTCTCTATATTAGTTAAAATATAAAGAAAATAAGTTGAAAATTTCAGTCAAATTGCTTCTCTCTGAACCTACATATTAGAGCTTCAATTTTAATATAGGTCATTATTATGATAATAAACAAAGTCTCAATTATCTATTTTTACATGTCTGGATTCAAGTCTGTTATAGTATGCCCATCAGATGGTGTCAAGAGTTGATTATTGTCTTGTCATGTTAATAAATGTCTATTTAGGCCGAAAGAAAGACCTAC
This sequence comes from Patella caerulea, assembly GCA_036850965.1. Taxonomy (NCBI): domain Eukaryota; kingdom Metazoa; phylum Mollusca; class Gastropoda; family Patellidae; genus Patella; species Patella caerulea. The sequence goes on from JAZGQO010000011.1 coordinate 26,417,630, forward strand.
AATAGACAGGTTTAGCCCTTGCATAATGCATGTTTAATATCAGATATTTTTCGTCAGATTTAACCATCTCCAGCAAATATATTTTTGAACTCTGATGTTTTTATCTCATAACCAGTTAGCTATGACAGATGGCATTCAGTACATATCAGGTCAGGTGACACTAATTTCATGAACCAGAAATTTGGTTTATGATATTAATGGGTGGGCTGTGTATGTTTTGTTTTTGATAAATAGATATTGAATTATTTTCTATTTAGACAGATGCCGGTCATTGGAATTCAACTGTACCAGTGGTCAATGTGTTAATATCAATCAACTATGTGATGGAGTAAATGATTGTGATGACCACAGTGATGAAACCTCTTGTGGAAATATTACTTGCAGTCCATGGAAATATACATGTCGTTCTGGAGATCAATGTATATTTCGGACGTGGTTTTGTGATTCAGAGAAGGATTGCACAGATGGCAGTGATGAAGAAAATTGCCGTAAGTGTTCCTTTGCTAATATTTATTCCTATTTTGCACATATTCTTAATTCATTTTGAAGAAAATTAAGTTTTGATGTGGTTAATTAATTGTCTGTTTCTCAGGACATGTGTTTGTGAAATATACATGTGGTAATTATTGATTTTTTGACATGTAATTTAAAGTTTTGTTTGAGTTGAATGCTGTTTCTATTTCAGTAAAAATTAATGTTTGTTATTTGTTCGTTGAAAACCCAACATTAACGGGCGTCTGCGATCAATTGATAAATTCCTATAGATTAAAACACTGTTGCCTGGACATTAGAAGACTTGATCAAAATAGTTGGTCTAAAATGTTAATGATCTCTCTTGACCAGTGGGGTTGGATGGCCAAATGATTAGTGCATACGCGTTGTATCATCTGTAATTGAGTCAACTGGCGTGGTTTTGATTCCGCGATTGTACAAGATGAGATTTTTGATACAGTTGTCAAACCTAGGGTTTTCTCCAGGTAGTCTGGTTTCCTCTCACTAAAGACCCAATTGAACCACATGTTAGTCTCCAAATGACCTACTTTGTGTCGAGTGGACGGATGACATAGGCATTGAATGGATTAGAACACATTCACAATTTAATAATTTAACAATAACATTGATAATCAATTAACATAGCTATTTGGTCCTTGACAATCGAGACAATATTGTCATATCTTCAATATATTCATTTCTTATGATCTATATTTGAAGGAACGTCCAGCTCTTTATCTTACTCTTACATAATCTTTCAGCAGCAACAACTACACCACCACAAACTTCATCATCAACTGTACCAATATGCATTAATGGTTGGAGATGTGATAATCAATTCTGTATTTCCTATTCGTCTCTTTGTAATGGTATCAACGACTGTGGGGATAACTCTGATGAGGAAGATTGTGGTAAGATACTAAACAAATAAATCTTGTGGAGCCTCGATTGAACAGTTGGCAAGTGTGACAAACAAGTGAAATTGAAAATATCAGGCCTTAGAGAGCGTACATCCCCACCAATCACCACAGTTGAAAGATATTTGTTGTTTGATTACATCACATTTTTACTCACGCACTGTCTGTCTGCCATTTGAACTGGTAGGACTGTTACAAAACTCCATTCTGATTGAGTGTTTCATTGTTAGTACTTGTTTTCTTTATCAATTTGGTCTTATATTTAGTTTCAATCCGCGAAATTAAGAATTTTCTACCACGGCACAAAAAAATGAAAAATGCTGTGGCAGAATGGTACTGCTACGGCACCACAGTATTTTTTGGTATTTCAAAATCAATGCTTTTTTTTAGCTTTTCAAGATGGATAAAACTTATTTATTCACCCCACAAAATTTGATGCGAATGATAGCAATCGGTTACCAATCTAATTAAAATATAGATCTATATGTGACCCGGCATAGCAAATTGAGTCACGGTGACCAATTGTTCAAAAGTGATGTTTTGGAATAACCAAAGAGAGACTAGTCTCAGCTTTTCAATGATGTATTAACCATTGCTTTACGACGTTTCATCTCTGAGAAATTGCTATTTGAAGTTGGGTGGTCTGGACATCCCTGGTTTCCTAAATTCGGAGAAAACGGCCTCTGAATATGACACTTAGATTTTTGCAATATTCATGGGACAATAAACATTTATTTTGAAACTCAATAAAACGTCAGATGCTTTCCCAATGCGAAATGGGCTACAAAAAACAAATAAAGAAGAATTTTTAAAAAAATAATTATTTTTATGATGGTACAGCGCCATTTTTTAAAATGGCGGCCAAAAATGAAGAAAAAATGAAAATTCCTATATCTCATGTCCGAATCACGGTATACATAGCTCTCATGGAACGTTGAGAGTCGCAGAAATCAAATATGGAAAATGAAATTTTTTTAAATTCCAAGATGGCGGAAATCCAAGATGGCGTCCAAAATTGACAGAAAAATGAAAATTCCTCTGTATTATGTCTGCATCACGGTATACATAGCTTTCATGGTGTGTAACATGAGATTTTTGGGGATGGCGAATTCAAATATTGGCACAAAATAAAATATCAAAAATCCAAGATGGCAGAAATCCAAGATGGCGACCAAAATTGATGAAAAAAATGAAAATTCCTCTGTACTATGTCTGGATCGCGGTATACATAGCTTGGGGTTGGGGTCGAAGAAATCAAATATTGGCACAGAAAATAATTTAATTACAAGATGGCGGAAATCCAAGATGGCGACCAAAATTGATGGAAAAAATGAAAATTCCTCTGTACTATGTCTGGATCGCGGTATACATAGCTTGCGGTTGAGGTCGAAGAAATCAAATATGGGCACAGAAAATAATTTAATTCCAAGATGGCGGAAATCCAAGATGGCGACCAAAATCCAAGATGGCAGAAATCCAAGATGGCGGCCAAAATGTCACGATTTTCTATTATTTTGGGAAGCAGAGATAGGATATGGCTTGTGTTGTGCCAAATATTGGGTTCTTGGGGTCGCTGTAATCAAATATAGGACTGAAAATCAATTTCAAAAATCCAAAATGGCGGAAATTCAAGATGGTAGCCAAAATTGACGGAAAAAATATGAAACTTCTTCTATATTATGTCCGGATCATGGTATACATAGGTTTCATGCTTTGTAACATGAGATTTTTGGGACGCCAAATTTAAATATAATATAAAATTTAATATAAAAAATCCAAGATGGCGGAAATCCAAAATGGCACGATTTTCCATTATTCTGGGAAACATATAGGATACGGCTTGTATAGTGCCGAATATGGTGTTTTCAGGGTTGCTTGGACATTTTATGAAAACGGCAAGTAAATGAACGATTGTTTTGCTTTATTCCAAGATAATTAATGACTTCTTTGCTGACTGCCTTTTACAAAATGCAATTTTTGAACATTAATAGATGTTCTTTTCATGAAAATTAAACTTTTAATTGACGAAAGAGGTACTTTTGAGGCTTTTAATGAGAAAATTTGAATTTTGAAAATTTTGGCCTACTGAACCATCATTGCACTCTATCGCGGAATCTAGCTTTGCGACTTCCGACTCATTTAGCTGCGCCGGGTCACATATTTCATTTCGTTTTTTATACTTTCGATGGCCTACACTCATGTAGATCTAACAAGTTATAGTGGGAGCTCACGTTCTATGACGTCAAGTATCAAACACGTGACGTTTGACCCGATAACGTCAGTCATTCGATTAACCAATTAGCGACCGCCACGCTTTTTAAAATCTACTTTTGTTTTGTTTTGTTTTCTATCCGCTGGTGTAGTGTAGACGCATCTACCCACAGTTCCACGCATGAAAAGGTCAAACGGTCGATTCGACAGGCCATTTGATTGGCTGACCCCACATATCAGGCAGAACACAAGTTAAATAACAAGTCCTCCAGATCCAAGAGTAGTAAAGACAAGTAAAAACGAAATTTTGAACTATAAAAAACGGAACGAAATTGGATGTGTTTTAATCAGATTGATCGGTTACGTAAGCGTGGTCGCGCCATGCAGCTCCAAAAACATGCGACCGAATTCCTGGTTACGCAAATTGAAAGATCGGTTACCTTAACAAATTTATTCACATTTGATCAATGTAAACGATTTTACTCTTGTATGTATATTTTAATATGATTTCATCACAACAAAGTATTATGTTTCCTGTTGAAACTTGGTTTGTAGAGTGTCGAGGTTAATAAATACTATTTATTTTGTCAATCAGTCGCTACCTATGATTGAGGCTATTACCCTCCATTACATAGGGATTAGTAATTATAAACAAAGGGTGTAAAGCGGTCCAGGTCCATCTTATTCGTATGTGACAAACATACAGTTAAAAATACAAATGACGAGAATGGTAACATTGTTCATGCATTAGCTAGCGTATACTAGGGAAAAGTCCGTGCTCTCTATCATCTGTGTCTATTTTTAGTTTATAATCGTTGAAAAAACCCACCACTGTAACGGTAAAGCATGGATATGCCTATGTACAGCACATGGGTTAAAAGTGTACCGGTATTCGGTAATTGCAATATATTTGTCAGACTTTCGTCTACAAAATGATAAATATGTCACTTTATTACACGGTCAGACGACACCATCCAGGTACATTTAGTCATTATAATTTTTAGGATCGTAAGATCTACCACGGCAAAAAAAAATTAATTATGCCGTGGCAGACATGAGTTGCGTCAGCTTTTACCACGGCTTTGCCGTTTGCCGTGGTTAATTTCGAGCGCTTTAGTTTAGAGCTACATCTGAACCATTTTAAAAATAACAGACGTCTGTTGACGGTGGAGGGATTCTATTGCTCTAGACTGCATTTATATCATCTTTTTTCTGTATTCCTTTCCATTCCCATTGAAGCATTGGGCCTTGATATTTCCATTTATTATGGTTAAGAGCTACTTTACATTTCTGTTTATTAATAAAACTGGATAATAGATTTTTAAAAGAACACATCCCCTTCGGGATTTCTTGACAGTTATATTAGATTAAGCTATTTTGTTTTTACAGGTCTGGTATCTACTACATCATTACCAACTACAACAAGTGGGCATGTTTGCTTTAGTGATGAATTTAGGTGTCTTAATGGTCAATGTTTACATCCATCACAAAGATGTAATGGTATTAATGATTGTGGTGACAACACTGATGAATTGGGATGCAGTAAGAATATTTTATTATTATTTGGAACCATTTAACACTTAGAGGGCCCCAAATCACACAAAAATAGTCCTACTTACAGTTCCTGAAACTGTGCCCTCAAAATTCACATGACTAGTCTCAAGAACATTAGTTTTGGTATAAGGAACCAATATCCATTTTGTCAATTTATATTCTTATTCTTCAAATGGAAGACAATACCGCTAAAGTGTCACTAAGGTTAAAAACAAATTGTCGATAGTTTAAGTGATTCGATGACTCGGCTAAAAACTTCAATTTCAAAATAGATTGCAATGTTTGATACAAAACTGTCAATCCATCTTTTTATATATTATATATGTTTTAAAATTCAATTGGACTATGAGCCATTTAAATTTGTTTGTTTTCAATGCATGTTTTGACAGATATACTTTTTGCCGTCGAAATATTTTTGATATTGAATACCATTACACAAGGGATGTTCAAACGAGATACAATCAGTTTATACATTGCTGTAATGGAGACATTATATATATTTTCCATTTGGAGCAGCTAATTGTCATTTGCATTTTTCGAACAATACTTAATAACACACTAACACTATTTATGGAATAACAATTACTGGTTTATAAACATGCAACACTTCGATGATGATTGCTGTGATCAGTGCTTGTTATGTAATGTCTATTTATTGTTTTTTTTTTACTGTAAATACTTGGATGTTTTATTTGCTTGATAAAGACGAGAGTATCATCGTTAAAACGTTGCATATTAATATACCAGAAATTTTTATCCATAAATAGTGTTAGTGTGCTACTGTTCAATTACTAAATGCCACTTAAAGAAAAATACTTAATTGATAGTTAACTGTGTAAACAATAACAAAATCTCAACTTTACAAACAGGTCCATCAAACACTTACATATGTAGTTGGTGCTGGATGTTTATATTTTTGACAGAGGTTGATGAATGTTAAGAAATATTCAAGTCATTGTATCTTTCTAATTACTGAATAGAACTAAACCATTTTCAGACTGATATACTCTTTGAGAGGTGTCAAAACTGTGTGGTGTTTGATTCTTGTTTACATTTTCTATAATAAGTGATCCAAAGTTTTATATTATGTATTTTATTAAATTAGTTATATTTATTTTTTTGGTGGAAGTGATAACACCTCTTTGATATTACACCTCTTATCTTTACTTTATTATCCAGGTGCTATACCTTGTCAAAAATACCAGTATCGTTGTAACCAATCCTCTGGTTCATCCGAACGTCAATGTATCTGGGAATCATGGATCTGTGACGGAGAAAAAGATTGCCCTCATGGTGAAGATGAAAGCAACTGTGAAGGTTAGAATGTATTTGAATATTTAGTTTATTTTGTATGTAATAAAACTATTTACCAAAAGTATCTGTTATGGCCATTTCTGTGGGTAAACCACTAGAAACATCAATGTTGATCAACTAATCGATGTCTGATGTCATAGGGTGAAAAGCCGTTTATATGACCTCTGAAATGACCTTTTACCACAATCAGTCAAATTTTCATGGAGTGTAGGCCATTGAAAGTATAAATAAATGAACCAAAATTTAGATCTGTATTTTATCAAATTAGAAATAAATATGCCTTGTCCATTTTGTTAAATCTTGTTTAGAGGCTTAACCCTTAACCGGTCAGGGTCGCATATTTGCACGACGACATTATATCCAAAAGTGTTCACGGTCGCATATTTGTGACCATAGCAAGAACCTTTTTTGTAAGCCGCATTTGAGTATTTAGTTTCGTATTTAATTGATATCTCCACGCATGATTCTCAGACAGGAACTTATCTCGCCAATAACATTGAGAAAAACATGTATTCGTTCAACATTTTTTGACAAAAAACATAATTTAATGATGTCGGGAATGTTAACCGGATGACGAGATAACTCGCAGAAAATTACGTTGCCAACTCACGGATGACGAGATAACTCGCGAAATTAACATATGAAAACATGCCCCTGCAAACATTTCATTCTGATTGGCCCAAATAACTTGATTGACTTTAGCGTGTTCCCACTTTTTCTATTGTTGTTATTACGGGGTTATGGAGTGCATAGGTGGCGATAGTTGTTGTTTATTGTGGGTTATTTTTAGCAGTCAGCTGACCGCTCGGAATAAACAATGGCGGCGCCCAGAAGAAAATGAGCCCTTACGGAAATCGAAATACAATACATGTTTGCAACGTCAGGTTCCTCTTCTGATTCCAACGACAGTATTGATGACATTGATGACAATGTGGATGATAATTCGAGTGGAAGGAAGTTTAAATTGGGTGAAATTGGCGATAGTGATTCTGACATTCACAACACTGACGTGCCTGACAATAACAATTCGTTGCAATTGAATTTGAATGAACAAATTTACAATATATTGTTTTATTATGCTTTCTACAATTAGTGGTGCTTTTTATTTGAATACAATACCATAAACAGCCCAATTTTGCCAATTAATTTAAAAAGCCAATTTTGCCCCAAAAAATCCCGCGTGGGGGGTATGGGCATGAAAAAAAAATCATGCGTCGAACTGGTTAAAGACCCTCAAAGTTATTGAAATGCCTATATATGATTCTGACTCGGATTATATCGATTACGCCGATTCTGAAGACAATATTTCTGGTGAAAATGATTTAAAATGATATGCAAATTATAGATCAACTTATCCTCTTCAACTTTTTTATTGGTGTCAAGTCAAGAGTCTATCACTTATAATTATTCGACAGTAGTCGATTGTAATAGGCATACAAAATATTTCACATTAGTTATTTTTTAGCCTGACCACTTGATGTCATAACATCAAAATGACGTTGACCGGTTAAGGGTTAATGGAACTTTATAAAACCAGTATGTCTTCTATGATAAAAGTCATACAATTGCTTTAAAATTGTCTTAAATTAACTCTTGTTGTCTTTGATATTTCTGTTTTCATTAATCCAGTAGGAGCAGAACAGTAAGATGTTAAATCCCATTTCATTTCATTTTATTTTATTTGTCTTTGAAATTATTTGCAGATACACCTCCCTGTGTTGGTTCAAATGTTTTTGCATGTCACTACAGTGAAGGGTGTCTCTATAAATCTCTAAAATGTGATGGTACTGCACAATGTGCTGATGGAAGTGATGAGGACAGCTGTCCTGGACACACAACGCCAGGTAAAATATTAAAATAGTCTTATATACCATCTCTGTAGAAGAATAAAACCCAAGAATATTTTGTAATTTGAAATAAAGTATTGAATTGGTTTGATCTGAGGTGTTATTTAAATAGGTATGAACTAAATGATTCTCCTTGTATTGGACGCGGGGTGGGTGGGTGGCCCGAATGGTTAACTGGCCTGGTTTCGAATCCCCAGTTGTACGTGGCAAGGAGTAGGGTCGCCTGTTCAACCTCGTGAGTTTTCTCTGGGTACTCCGGTTTCCTCACACTGTTCTCTATGCGCAAGCTAAATATTGAAATAAAATTAAACCATATGTCAGTCCCCAAATTACCTAGTTTGTGTCAAGTGGAGTTAAACCTCATTTCTCTCTCTCTTTCTCTCTCTTATATTGTCATTTGAAGTAAGAATATTTTATTGATGTTTACTATTATTACAGCAACAAGTGGTCCAAAACCAGATACATGTGATCCTAAACTGTACTATCGTTGTCTGGATATGTGTATATTGTGGCCTTATACATGTGATAACATCAGACAATGTCCAGACGGCAGTGATGAAGATTTACCCAGATGTCGAAGTAAGTAGCTTCCCTTTTTTCCTTATTCCTTCTGTTCCTAGAAATGTGTGCTAACAGTGTCTTCTAGGTTCTAAATGAAACAAGTTGGTGCATGATTTACTGGCCAAAAACTGAGGTATTTTATAAGCACATCATTAATAATATGCTAGGAGTTTATAATCACTTTTTGTGAACTTTTTTGTAAACATAACATGTGCTTAGATTAGTCTGTCGAGATAGATTTTTCATGTTTTCAATGTTGAAGACTTGGATGATATTGAGTTAAAGACTTACACTAGTTTAATACCTATGATTATTTTGCACTTTATTAATTAATTGAATAGTTTTCAAGGTGGTGAGTAAAATGATGAGTTTATATCCTTTATTATTATTATTTATAGATCACAATAAGAAGGTGTCATTGTTACGTTTTGTAAATGTAACATCAAACTCTCTGTCTATAGAATGGGCTACTCTACCAAATGTAGCTCATTACATTGTCTCTGTGTGGTAAGTACATGTAAATATCTAACTTTTAATTTGCTACTATTTTCAGCTTAATATCATCAGTATAGCAACACTCTTATTTATAGGCCAACGGTAGAATTGTCACTTTTTCATGCAGATGGCATACTCCGCACAGTGCTGTTATGAGTGGATATTGTTGTTTTAAATTTTGATTGGTCAGTAGTCCGTCTATCAACCAATCACTAGCTGCCCTACAAAAGCTTTACATTTAAACCGAGTGCCAATATTGGACCAAATATGTTTACATAACGTTACGTCATGGCTCACGATTTTATTATGCCTAATTAACCCGTGCATAGCAGAATACTGCAGTAAAACTAGTTGCGTGACAAACGAGGCTATCAAGTCAAATGAAATGTAAACAAAACTGTTTGGAAACGAACATACTTTCACCATTTTTAATACCTTAAATCACTGTCCAAAGTTTTAGCGAAGACCCAGATTAATTGAAGGACTGTCATGTTGCTGTACTTAAGTGATAACTTTCATTGAACGGAAAGAATAGACACACTCCCGCATAGGTTCAAGAAACAGACTCTATTCCAGCAATGGCCAGAGAGCGATTTCTCAGGCCATTGCTTCAGGAATAGGGCAGATGGTAGTGTATACATTGTCAACACAATACTTGTTCATCCACAATGATAGGGAGGTGAATTTTGCCCATACAGTGGCATTTAATTTGAATTTCAACTTAGTAAGTACATGAAAATGTATACATTACCATCTGCATGACAAAGCATAATTCTCCTCCCTAGCATTGTGGATAAACAAATATTGTGTTGACAAGATGTTGAACCCTGCTGCTTTCTTTCTGATCAATCAACTTGGCACATTCTTTCATATTTCCTTTTATAATACACGTGAAATGCTGTTAAGCATCTTACTTTCCTCTACCAACTAATCTAATAATAATAAGATGTGATATATAAGACTAAACAGCCTTAACATACATGATTTTTATATCAGGGAAGCTGACAATGAACTATCTGGTAGAAACATAACCGTGCCAAGTTCTCCGTGTACTATAAAAAATCTCCATCCTAACACCCGTTATATGTGGACTGTATATGTTGTCAGTTCTACAAATATTATAAATAGTGCTGCAAAGATTAGTAAAGTTCAAACTTACGAGGCAGGTAGGTCATATTCTGTTCTGTTTTTTTTTAAAGATTTTCTGGTTTTTTTTTTTTAAAAAAACAACTGTGATCTTCATGGTTCTTGTTTTCAAATGTATTTTGTTTTAGATACGCCCAGTTGTTGAAATAGTGGTAACCAGAGTTTAACAATTAAAATTATGGGTCCACTTAGAATAATATTGAGCATTAATATCAAGGAATAAATCATTAATTAATTATTAATATTGTATTTATTTGATTTAATAAGAAATAAAGCCACAATCACTTGTTTGAAGATGAGTGAAGCATAATACAGAGAGGTAGAAATTTTGCATATTTTTTCTTTTAAATGTTCACGTCATGATATTTCGAAGATTATGATCAATTTTGTTCATAATTGGGATAATCTGTGTTTACTGTTATCATTCTCACTAAGAGGTTTAAAAATATGTTCTATGCCTTTAAGCTTCCTCAAAACCGTCCAAATACCATTGTGTCCTATCGTCTACTGATGGTGTGACTGCTGTATCGTTAACCTGGGATAAACCAACAAATCCAAATGGAAACATAAAAAGTTATGAGGTAAGATTTTTTTTTTTTTTTTATTTGTACAATTTATGATATATAATTTACTCAGTACATTACTGTTTCTGTTCCTGATGCAAATTTTTAGATGAAGAGCACAGGGGAAGATCGATCTAAGTCAATTTTTCAACAAACCCCAGTTAATGGCGCCATCTGGTAGAAAATTGTATAAGATTTCTGTGGAACAATGAATTTCAGGTAAAAACGATCAGAGTCACATTGAACCAAGGCCCTTCTGAAATCCCCCCCCCCCATCTGACAAAAACGTCCATCGTTCCCTTTATTTGACCTTAATTTGGCTGAAAAGTGGAAGTCAGTTGTTGTACTGGTATTATGATTTGTATGTAAAGGAGCTAAATCGCTAGTAGTTCGAACCTCGAAATTAACCCAAATGGGTCACAATGCATCTAATAATATGAAATGATTGTATATGAACTGATTTACATTAAATTGTTTCCATTTTGACTCTAAATGAGCCCAACCCAATAGAAAGTTATGCTATCGCCGCTTGACTGAGTTGTGGAATTTGTCTAGCCTTGTTCATTACAAAGGACACTGAAACGCACCATGGTACACGATTCTTGTACCACTGGTAAAATATTTATTTTGTATTAAATATTGGATATCAGAAGCCTACCTTTCCAAGGTAAGATAACAACATCAATATTGATTTGAATTGACCAATAAATCATGTTTTCAACGTGTAAGACTTTGGATGATATTGAGTTAGAGACTTAGCTACTTTAATAAAAATTTTGAAATTGTAATTAATCCCACTTGTTGGTCTGTTCGCATCAAGCATTCTAGTCCAAAAGTTTGTTTTGCCTTTTATGCCAAAAAAGCCTAAAATGTGACTTAGATCACTCTTTTGATTATGATTTTCACTGAACCGTTGGGTTTCTCCTCTGCTTTTATAAATATAGCTTTGAAGCTGCTTGTTTTTTTTCACATAGCAATATATTTTCATCTCCTCTGTCCATCCACAATTCTTGTAAAAACTCTGGGGGTTGATGGCCGAATGGGTTGCTTGTGCGCGCTGTATTATATGGCCTGTCATTGGGTCAACTGGTGTGGTTTCAAATCCCTGGTTGTATTAGTGGCAAGGATTAGGGACGCATGTCCAACCTCGTGGGTTTTCTCCAGGTCCTCCATTTTCCTCCCGCTGCTAAAGACCCCATTGCACAAGCAAATTATTGAAATAAAAGTAAACCATATGTTTGTTCCAAAATGACCTTGTTCGTGTCGAGTGGATGTTAAACCCCATTTCTCTCTCTCTCATATCAAAAATCTATAGTAACGAAGTGATTTAATTGAGAGTTACTGCCCCATGTCACAAAAACCTTCTAAATGCTCTGCTATGAATCCTATTGAAATTCAGAAGTAAGCAACAACATTTTACTGAGTACTGCTCCTGTCTTCGAAAATTCAGAGTTGCCCATCAGTTATATGTATTTTTGTTGCCAATGATCCCCTAAACCGTTCATAATGGGACTGTATTATTTATATGGTGTATTTTCTAGGTACATTATAAGAATATGAAGACAAATGAAATCAAGCATATTACTGTTTCTGCCAAAAATAGAGCATTTAAACTAACTGATGATGAATTGATAAATAATAACAAATATTCTATTTGGGTAAGTCAACTTTTAGTGAATACTCATATTCAACATTCTGTTCAGTGATATTATTACTTTCAGTAAAAAATTACATGTAAGTACCAATACTTATAATATGGTTTTAAGAATATTGTAAGACATAAAAATCCTTTAACAAAGAATTTTGTAGGATCTTATTCATCCTGCTGTGTCTTGAGATGAAGATGCTGAAGAATTTTCAATGTTTATTTCAGGTAACAGCTCATAATTCAGCTGGAGAAGGGGAGAAAACAACTCCAGTAATTATTACTTTTACAGAAGCTGGCATTGCTGCTGTCAAAATAAGTAAAGTTGTAACCACAAATGTAACAGCACAGATGAATTGGAGTCCTGTCAAGTCCAGTACAAAATATAATGTTTATATCACATATACAGAGAAAGAATATGGTATAACTGAAAGAGTTTTATCTACAGCTAATCCTTCTATAAACAGTAAGTACAAACTATTTTCTCTCTAAATGAAGTATGGTCTACTGAATGAACTCGCCCCAAAAAACGAGCAACACTGGACCTGCCTTTGATTGTGTATAACTTTAACTATCTTTAACTATCATATGGTAAATAATAAATAACAATTTATGGTGAAAATTGAAAATAAATCTTTGTTTTGTTGTTCGTTTCTGGAGTTTAGCATCCACTTCCACCAGAGGTGATATCGTAGACAAGAAATTTTTCGTAGAATAGGGCAGGTTTTATGTAAGGATGACAGGATCTCATTGATTATCTTTCTATGTAATTTTGATTGTGTCACTATTTTAAGTGATTTTTACCTACAAGCTTAAAATTTTCTCTACATTCTGTATTATACTAAATCGGAACAACTCCACATGGTATTGAATGTCATATATTTTACAATTAATTTGAAACTAGAATTTGATTGTTTTAATTATTGTTGTATTGTCTCTCTTTCAGTTGATCAGCTTTGTCCAGGACATTCTTATGATGTTAGAGTTCAGGCCATCACCAAAAATGGACCGGGACCTTTTGGTAACAAACAATTTAAAACCAAAGGTAAAATCAACTTTTTGATCACTAGGAGACCACATACACACACACAAATATCACATGTGCGTTGTCTTTATTATGGGAAAGAGAATAATTATTAGATTTGAAAAATTCTTTATTTCTAACCAAATATCTCTTTATTTGTGAATTTTGAAACTTATTATCACAAATAAACCTGGGAGAAGATATATTAAAGTCATGGGTTCCATGTCGGCTGTATTTGTCCAAGGGCCAGGGGTACGGAAAATGACTGAAACTATATCTGACCCATAGGTCAATTTGTGCGTCTTGAGAAAACTCAAGTTTCAAACATGGCTATGATCAGTCTCGGCTATGTAATTATAAAATTCTGCATCTTGTAGTCTGTACAGAATAGTGAACATGTATATAGAAACCAGTAAATCTGATTGATAATCATGATAGTAGAACATAAAAGTTGATTGTTAAGTGTGAACCTTATCAATGACCTGAAACAGTCCATTGTTAGTCATACTCAATGATTTGTCCACATATGATAAGAATTTTCAAGAACAAAATCGCTCTACCTCTATTTCAGACATTTAGAAATATTGATAGTCTACTCTTATTATGCATGACCATATTCTAGGGGACATTAGTTTCGCTAGCTGTTACGTTAGTCTATCCTTAGTTCATAAATTATTCGTTATTAGGATTTATGTCATTATTCCACGGTCCATAATGTAATAAAAGTTGGTCCGAAGCAAAAAACGAGAGAAATATGGATAATTATATATTTATGTTCATTTCAAAGTTCTTGTGTTACAACTTAAAATTATCATGGGCAGTGTGTTTCAATAGAGCACATGTGTGAGTTACTGTAATAGTTTTTTTAAGGCCATTTATTCAGCTTTTTATTTGTCTTTAACCAAGTAAGAAATTTCCATAATAAAACCTATTTTGATAGCAAAAGGGGAATAGCAAGTAAGAAATTTCCATAATAAAACCTATTTTAATAGCAAAAGGGGAATATTTCGTCAATAAATGTAATATGCTATGTCTTAGTCCAATATATATTTTTTTGTGTATTGACACAAAGTGGTAGACACTTGATTCACAAAACCCAACAATAAATAAAATCATAAAATCTGAACATAATTTTCAAATGTTTCGTACGTTATTAAATGACAGTGAAAATATTGAAATGGATGTGCTGATTAAAATAATTAATTTCAATTTGATTCTCACAGGTGATAGGTTGGAACGTCCAGTGATTACTAATTTGACTAAATCTGGTGCAACAGAAGCCATTATAAAGTTTTCAGCACCGCACGGATTTGAGAAGAAGGGTCTAGTTAGTTGAATTTTTTATTATTACACACAAAATGGAACTAAAATTCAATTTAAATACAGTTCACTCACAGGGGGAAACCACACCGGAAAATAGTGATGAACTTTTGCGGCCATTGCCGGGATCGAACACCGACCTTCAGGCTAGCAAAGTAATGTCTTAGCCACCGTGGCTCCCAAAAATGGGGGTGGGGGGTGGATGGTTGAATAGTTACCACGTGCGGCTGTATCATAAAGCTGTCATTGAGTCAAATGGCATAGTTTCGACTCCTTGGTTGTACAGGACAAGAAGTAGGATCGCCTGTCCTACCTTGTGGATTTTGTCCGGGTTCTCTGGTTTCCTTCCACTGCTAAAGACCCTTACGCGCAAGAGAATTATTGAAATAAAATTAAACCAATGACCTACTTTGTGTCGAGTGGACCTTAAACCCCATTTTTCTCTCTCTAGCTCCCAAAGATATAGTTTATTAATGGAAAAGATATTGTACATTGAAATACATCTGTGGGGATTGTACCGATAAATGACCATTATAATAGAGAATATTTCTTGTATGTACTATATTTAATTGTTCTGCTATTTCTGTTGTTATAGAAGTATGTAATCTACTATCAAGCGAGATCTAACATAGACGTCTTATCTTTATCTGGAACCAGTAGACAATCCACAACAATGCTATCAGTAACAATAACTGGCTTACAAGCTTGTGAGTTGTATTTCTTCAGAGTTGGCATAGAATCTACTACATGTTCGCTCAGTATACCCAAAACTATGAAAACTGACGAAGGTATGTGTATATCATTATTTATCTTATTAAACCTTAATAAAAACTAAAACATAAAAATTATCTGTTGTTCTCATCAAACGATGCTGATCAACATTTTGTTACAGTTTGATGCTAACCAAGAATATTTTAACGTTCAAATATCTGTATGGATTGTAAAAAAGACCAGTAATGTTAGGCAACCTTGACCTTAAGTCACAAAGCATTCTCAGACTTAAACATGCATTTTGCAAGAACTAAATCTGTCTATTGCAGATCTTTCTTTGACATTAAAATCTTGTCTAAATTATTAATTGGACATTAATAAACTTATGCAGACCAGACCATAGTCAACTGTGTCACATCACATTTTTAGCTTGTCGACAATCTAGAGAACACAATTTTTATCTGATCTTGATGAAACTTAAGTTGAAATATGTTTACGGTATATCCCAAAGATCTTGGTTCCATATTCAACCGTTACATCATAGTTTATGGCCCTTGATTGTAAGAAAAATCACTTGTATAGCTTGTTCTCTGTCCATCTCTTGCATAATGTGGACATATCTTGCATGGCAACTTTTTGTTAATGAGATTTGGCAAAATTTATTATATTTAAGCATTTTTAAAACCGTTCTATTTAGAGGAAACTGAAATTGAAATGTGTAATTTATATGATGTTATGAAAATGGCACCATATCAATAGACCACTATGCTTTTTTGGTAAGGATGAATTCAGTTATGTCTGGTTTTAAATCTGGAATATTACATCTTTAATTGAGTATAATTTTTGTTATTTTCAGATGATTTAGCCGAACCGAAAGATCTAAGTTTTAAATTTGATTGTTCTAATAAGTCAGCACTGTTTACTTGTATTACTCTGACGTGGCATTCACCATGTAGTTATAGAAGGACAGCAGCTCCACTGGTTAGTTTTTACATACAACTACATAAATAATACACTGTTGTTATATATACTGTAAATTCATTGATTCTTGTTCCTGATTTTACGAAAAATAAGAATTTTGGCTTGTGGTCGATCTGGTGATCACAATTATTATATGCCACGCCTGTCCATCCATCAGTGTGTCTGTTCATATTTGTGCGGAATGAGTTCAATTTTGGCAACTTATGGATTTCTGCTCGTGATTGTAGCTTGTGGAGAATCTAGAGGACCCCTAGCAAAGAAGCTACATTACATCAATACCTTGACCAAGATTGATAAGGAACATTATCTGTTTAGGCTAAGTAGTATCTTCAATCTGTTTATTCAGGGGGTTGGGTGGCAAGGAGTTAGCGTGTGCGCGTGCTGTATCATTGGGCCTGCCATTGAGTCAACTGGGGGGGGGGGGTCGAATCCCCTTTTGTACGTGGCAAGGAGTTGGGTCGCCTGTCCAACCTCATGGGTTTTCTCTGGGTACTCTGGTTTCATACCACTGCTAAAGACCCCGATGCGCAAGCGAATAATTGAAATAAAATTAACCACATGTTAGTCCCAAAATGACCTAGTTTGTGTCAAGTGGACGTTAAACCCCATTTCTCCCCTCTCAATCTGAAACACAATAACTCTCCTAATTGAGGTAGAATCTTCAAACTTATAATATTTTGGGTGGCTATTAGGTGAATGCATTGACAGACTTTTATCATGCACATTTTCCACTTAGATAAGCAATTTTATTGGTTGAGACTTTGGAACATAACTTTGGATCTAATTAGGTGAGAGTATATATCAATACCTTGACAAAGTTTGTTGTTTAAAATGCTCTGCTGGTTTAATAGCTTACGGAGCGATAAGCAATTTTGATTTTTCAGATCTTTGGATAACAAATCTGCTCTTAATTGAGGTAGAATATTTAAACTTAGTGTAGCTGTTCATTAGGTGACTGTCTTGACCAAGTTCAATGATTAACATTTTCTACTCGAGTTAGCAGAGCAATTTCATTGGTCAATACTTTTGGACAAGACAAATTTGATTCTAACTTGGGGAGAGTGATGAAACTTAATGGAGAGTTTCACTACCAGGTACTTCAAAACCTTGCTGGAGTTTGATCATGAACATTTTCTGCTTAGACTAAGTGTAGATAATCAGTTTGATTACTCGATAATCAAAATATTTATTGGGATTTTGGCAGGATACATGAGCCTCATTGTTGCCTTGTTTTATTTGTAGAAATATCATATTGAAAGGATAGAAGGAAGTAAACCTGTGAGGAATGTGGTAACACAACCATATTTCAAAAATGAAATATCCGAAACTTACTCAAATTTAGTCCGAGGAGCAAAATACAGATTTCGTGTTCGAACAGATGTTGCTGGCTCCAGAAACTCCAGAACATTGACTGTCAACATTCGTAAGTTATCTTGGGCATATTCTAACTGCCATCGTATTTTAGCACAATAGCAGATGTGTTATAATTTGCTGCCAGCAGCATAGTCTAGTTGTGTCTAATCTAATCAATATAGCAATACTAACCCGATTTCAAAAACAGTTAAAATATATCATCGTTACACATTAATGATGGTTTTGAGTTGGAATTTCGTGAAAATCTGATCCAAAATGGGTGCTCCTTCTACGCAAACACTGTCAATTACTCTGTCAGGTTACGATCATCAAATGATATTTTACATATATTGGAGGGATTGGTCTAGTTTGTACACTATATAATCTTCAACAGAAATACTAATAATACTAATTCCTGAACCATTATAGGTAGTTTGTTTTATGAATTTCAGCACCCTATGCTGCCGTTGATGATCTCATTGTACACATTGAAAGACGTGGTGTGTTGAAGTTGTCATGGAAGATGAATAGTGAAGATATGCCATCACCTCAATCAATTAAAGTAAGTTTAATAATTGGCACAGTAAAACCTGTCTATGACTTATTATTTAGACCTGTCCACGATTTATTATTAAGACCTGTACATGATTCAGTATTGAGAGACCAGTCCATGATTTATTATTGAGACCTGTACATGGTAGATAATTGATAATTTAAAACATGTCCATGATAAAGAATGTATACAGTAAAAACTTTTCATGATAAATATTTAATACATGATATGATAAATAATTGATACATTAAAATTAATACCATGATATGAATACTTTATTATACAGTAAGATACTTACGACAACAAGTGAAATTATGGTTTATATCAATTTGACTGATTGATTTTGTATGATAGACAGTATGGTGTTGCTTGCTGATGAAAAAATTAGTCTTCTTTACAAAGGGAGAGTCAGGATTATAATATTGTTTATATTCGTAGGGCTATGAAGTAACTATCAAGAGAGAGGGTGATCGTAAATATCTGGTAAAGAATACAACCCAACAAACAGAACTCCTAGTTAAAGCTGAATTGGAATTTGTTTATATCTTCTGTGTTAAATACCAAACTAAGGATGGATATTACAGTGCTGAAGCTAACCTAACCTTTCCATGTATGTCAGTTTTTGTATATTGTGTACAATCCTTTATCTCAACTACTTTGGAAATTATCAGTGTCCAAAAGATGGACATTGGCAGTTTAAAAGCCTCTTTTTTATTTGTCTAATTTGTCAAGTAATATTACATTGTTACTTTTATTTGAAATTTTATTGTTACAAAAATTGTCTTTTTACTTACATGTAAATTTCTCACTTTGTCCTATTAGAATGTATATATTTTATTGCTACCCCAAGTATTATTAGTATTTCTGATTTGTGGATTTGTCAATTATTTAAATATCTAAAAACATGGAAGTCTGTTTTTTATGAGGGGACTGATGAACTGAACCAAACTACCAGGCAAAAGAAAGTTGACACTCTGTGTACATGTTCCATAAAACCAAAGACAGTTTAAATATCCTAATTTCATTGCACACATAAAGTAAACATATTATAATGAATTGATATGTGTTAATCTCAGTAAAACCCCCAAATTGTCCTAATCATTCCAGTTCAAATTGCCTTTACATCAATCGCAAGGAATTTTGGTCTGATTTGGTCTGAATGAAATAGTATCCATTTTGTGTGTTAAGTGGCTGTTTGACTGGATGTGTTTCTGTCTTCAATAGCCAAATGTCATGGGTTCTCTCAATGTGTATACAGGCGGAGTATGGTTTTACATCCCATCTCAATGACTAGGTACACTTTCCTTGTCATCAGTGTTGGCACCACCGCTAATACTAGAATGTAAGATATGAATTCATTAGCAGCGAAATATTAAAATGATGGATGATATAATTTAATCTATGATATATTATTGTCTGTTTTAGATTCAAACACCACAGGACAGATAAGTGTGCCACAGTCTGATGTTCTAATCAGTAAAACAAACCTGGTTGCTATAGCGGTGCCTATCAGTCTTGTTATTGTTGTCTTGATTACTGTTCTGGTGGTCATGGCAGTACGCCATAGACGATTGCAGAGAAGTTTTTCAGCATTTGCAAATTCTCATTATGATACACGATCTGGTACAACTACCTTCTCTAGTGAAGATTTAGGTACGTATGTTCAGTTAAACAAGATATCTAATACCGTGTGGACGATAAATGATAATATTTCAGTTGTGTTTAAAACTGTTTTGGGCTTGTCCAGTCTTTGTTGCTAGTTGTTTCTAAGAAACATACCTTTAGATTGCTGTAATGAATAGCAGCCAATACAGTTCCCCTTCACCCACTTCTAATGACTAATTTTTTTTTTTAAATGAGACCTGGCCCGAGTTTACAAAACATTCTCAGGCTTAAACTGAGAATTTACTCAAAATTGTTTGCCTTATTTTAACTGAAATAAAGCCCTTTATAAAACTTTTATTGTTTTAATGTATCAAATACATCAATAAGATTTGTGTTTCTGGATCACAGATATTTCTCAAAAATAGTCATTGAAAGTTGAGTAAATTCTCTACTTAAGTCTGAGAATGCTTTGTGAACTCAGGGCCTGGTTATCTTAGTATATGTTTTGATAGACTAATACATCCAGGCATTAACGAATAATGCATGAATTATATATACTACCAGGACTAATGTATTAAATACTAATACGGCCCTTGTTGCATGTTTATGCATTTGATAATGATATGATATTGCAGGCTCAATGTATTACCATGAACAATAAAGTGTACATATATGAATTGATTTATGTAGTGTGTTGGATGGCCAAATGGTCTAAGACGTACACTTGTTATCATGAGGTCTGTATAAGTCAAGTGGTGTATTGATTCCCAGCTTGGACATGCCAAGAAGTAGGGTCATCTGATAAACTTTGTGACTTTTCTCCAGGTCTTGTGATTTCTATCCATTATTAAAGGCCCCTACCTACATACAAATATTTGAATAAAATTGAACCATATGTTTGTCCCTACTGGGAGGTTAAACCCCATTTCTCTCTCTTTATTATGTCAGTAAATGTATTTTTTTCTTTTCAGGAGATGAAGATACTCCCATGATTCAAGGCTTCTCAGATGATGAACCTCTTGTCATGGCTTAAAGTCCCACATAATTTGATAACAGAGGCTACATTTTTATAATCCAGTCTTTGTTAGAAGTTAAGTATGATAGTATAGATTACATTTGTCCAATTGAATGTATTGTTAGCTAAAGAAATTAAGATTTGATTATATAGTTAGTTGATTTATCATAACCGTGATGAAAATACAAACCTGTTCTTGACGAAGTACGAACCAGAAATAGTTTTCTCTGATGACATTGTAAAGTCATAGAGGTACAACTGAGTGATTAGCTATAGAATTTCATTTGGTAATAAAAGATTTTGAAACACTGCAATGGGAGGAAAATATTAAATTATCTGTCAATGTCTCTTTATAAAAACACCTTCAGTTGGACTCTGTAATAGACAGTGTGATAATTATAACAAAGACTATATTATAACTGTTATCCAGACAGATTGTAAAATGAGATTTGATTATTTTATGGTAGATTAGATCTATATCAAGTGTTTAGTATAACACACATATATATATGCAGTTGACACTCTAACCTATTGTCTGTATTTAGATTCATATATTCACTTAGAATCACATGTTTAGTAAAAGTAGGCCATTTCAAGCCAAGTCTGGACAGCATCATTCATTTTATCAGAAAGGTAGCCACTGCAGAAATGAAAGGAGTGAAATTTATTACATCCATTCATTTTGGAAATTAAAGAAACTTCCTATTTTTTTATAAACAATATTTTATTCAGAATGTCTACACAGGATTGGGGAACAGGCTTAGCCTATGTAAAACCTCTCTCTCTATTATGGTGAGTTTCAAAATGGTGAGTTAGAATACTCTGATAGTTTCAAAACAGAAAACTTTTTGAGGAAAAGATTATTTTCAAAATGTTGAAAAAGAAAATTCCAATTTTATATATATATACAAATAAAAAATATGAATGTCAGGTAGGCATTATAGAACCCTTTTGATTAAATTTGATGATAAATATGTCAGATTTTCTAAGTGTCTGTTGGCCATTTTGTTCCTTGTACAGGAAGTGTGTAGCATTACAGACTAGAAATTGAGCCTTGTGTGCGAAATATTAAATAGCTTAAAATTCTAAGTGAAAATTTAGTCTATTTTTTATTTGTCTAGTTTGTCAAGTAATATTATATTGAATGTTACTTTTATTTGAGATTTTATTGTTACATATTAATTGAAATGTATATTTGGAAACAAGCTGGAATATAAGAGTTTAGCCATTGTCTTTTTACTTACATGTAGATTCCTCACTTTGTCCTACTAGAATATATATTTTATTGCTACCCCAAATTTACCAGGCAAAAGAAAGTTGACACTCCATGTACATATTCCAAGAGGAATAAGTTTCTGATGTCTGGCGCAAAAATCAAAACATCAATGGGCTCTAGATAAATAATTAAACATAAGTGAATCAAAGACTTAAGGAGAAGCCCTCAAATAAGTCCTTATCCAGTGTAATCATTTGAAAAGGCACAAACATATTGTCTGTGGCAGCCGTGGCCATTGATATATGCCAAAACATGATCGCTCCTCATGAATGTTGTCAGTTGTCTTATGACGTCATTGGGAATTCTTTGTCTTTATTGCAATAAAGCTTGCTCAAGCTGATGATGGCTTGTGGGAGGAGGTGTGCGTTGTCTCAGTTACCGATCACGATCATCCGAGAGGTGCCCTTTTGGGTTCATGTCCAGAAAACAGCTAGTTTGGCAGTATTATCATGCTGTTTAATGGTAACCCTAATTACTGTTGCATGAATGGCACTGCCACAAGTTGCAGAACTTCATCTCTGTATCTTTGGCCAGTTAGGTTTCCACTGCTGGTCACAAATCATGCCACATATAACGCTGCCTTCACACTAAGGATGACATCGTGTGCAGTTTTGTGCCAGTCTCTCCCCTGTTCGGTCATCATCTGTCAAATGCATATGTTGCCACTCTCGTTCCTTAGGCGTACAGTTCTTGCACATTGCAACTTGTTCTGATGGTGTTGGAGACTTAAAACCATTTCTCAAAATTGTGGGTGGACTCTTATACCAATAATGTGGAGGCGTCCAAATGCAGTGTGTTCAGATTTTTTGTGACTGCACGAAATTCAGCACATCCTGCATTCAGTGACTGCAATGTGTACACATAAGATGTTTTGTCAAATATCTAAACTTATTACAACATTATAAATACATGTAGGTAAAACTGGATTAACATGTCGACTTTCTTTTGTCTAGTAGGTGATAATTTCCATGTTATATTATGCAACAGTAAATTGCATAAGTGCAAAATTGGAAAAGTTCAAAAACTTGGATTTGTAGCAGAGTAGGAATAAAAATGTTGTGTGAAAATGAATGTTAATTCTGAGATGTTAAAATTTACACGGAAATAATCCTACCATTACCTAGATCTCTTATTGAATACATACCAAAATTATGCTTATTTTTATTTTATGAATATGTAAATATATGGAAAACTATAACACACAAAACAAACCATATGAATAAATTATGCAAATTAGATGTAAATGTTTATTGTTATTATGTTGTCATTTCAATATGATTTGTAAAAGGTGGGTGGGGGCTATGTATTAATTAATATTTAAATTATTTCTGTTAATTATGTATATATTTGATAGTCTTATGACATGGAATACCACTAAAAGCCTGAAGTAAATTTAAAATTGATACCTTATGCAATATTTCTTATTTTGCTTTTATTATAATTTAAAATCTCAAAAAAAGTTTTCTTGCCATTATGGCTAAAGCTGTTGTTATCTCAGTAACAATAATTTGGATGTGATAATTATTTTTTCTGCCTACTGTAAATAACCTGTTTATTTTCTGATATGAAGGATATACTTCAGTTTTGGATTCTTTATTTCTTTTCCTCTTGTGTATACCTCCTGTTTTGAGATCTTGAGATAATTTTTTTTTTAAGTTTTAATTTGCATATCATTATTGTGCTTTCATTTTTAATGCTTCTGTATTATCATGTACATTTTTTAATATGTTTGTTTTTATACTATTATTTTTTTTTGCTTTAGATTAGTATATTAGTTTTGTAAATTTCTTTTTTTCTAGTAAATATTGTCTATTTTCTTATATTGGTATATTAAGGTATTTACTGGGGACGTCAACATTGTTTTTATTGGTCATAACAAGAAGTTATATAGATATATTTGGATTACATTTTTTATAAATCCAGTAATGAGGAATTATACTTATCCTTTAATCCAAATTACTCTATGTCTTCTTAATCTGTCTTGACCTATAAAAACCATGTTCGACACCCTGATAAAAAACCTAGGTTTATATACACTTATATTAATATCAAAAGAACATGCTAATCTAAGATCTGTTTTGATAAATCCCTCTTTACATCTTGATTAAAACTATAGATATGATGTTTTCATGCAGAGTACCAGAACATATCGCATGATAAACATATTATTTTAATTAAATGTTTTGAGAGATCAAAATTATACTTCATCTTCTGGTTCTTGAAGTTCTCTTTGATAAATCTCTATAGGGCCACACGAATTTGATTTTTGTTTTTAGGGATTACCTATTAAAATTTTGAAATTAATTTTGAGACAAAGAAGAACTTAATAGCTTTTTTTACGAACTTTTGGTTTCAAATTAGTTAGTTTTGAAATTTTAAGCAAAACATCGTTCACAGTACTTCTGTCACTAATTTACTCAAAGTTAAATTGGTTTGACCTAGATGTATATTTGTTAATGTAAGATATATATATTTACTGTTAATATTAACTGTTATGTGTGTATATATTGGTGAGGAATGAATATGTATATATTGGAATAGATCATGATCAGGCGCCTTGGAATACCGGTATATAAACTCAAATTATGTAAATGTGATAAATAACATTAATAAGTGCAGTACCATTCAAAAAATCTTTTTTTAATTTTTGAAATATTTTGTATGAAAAGGAAGTTTATTTAACTTTTTATGCATAAAGAATAGAATATTCAACACTGCACAATATATCTGATAATATCATTATATACAGTATTGAAAATTGTACTTTACAAGTAAAGGCGATGATATAATATTATGTCTCAATGTTATTTGGTATCTGGAATATGGTTGATCATGCACAAGCATTTGTGAAAACATTTCCTCAAATTATTATCTAAAAACTCAGGAATATTACACAGTTGTACTAAATGCATATAGAAAAGAATGAAAAACATGTATTTTTTCTTGAGTATTTTGAGGGAATTATAGGAAGTTACAGTCATGATATTTATGCAAAGTGAAGATAATCTGGGGTTTTAACTTTGTAAAAAATATCTTTAAATACAAACCCAAGATTCAGATTAAATAAGTCATAAGTGAGGGTTTCAAGATTAACTTTGATTTAAAGTTTTTTGTTTTCTTCAAATTATTTTTTGAGCTAAATCTGAATGAAAAATGTCATTTAATAACCATTTATGCATGTATTTAATTTGTTTAAGTTCACTTTTGATATTTCGAATGAAAATTGATAATATTTCTTAAAATATGAAATACATCTTCCCATTTTTCATGATTTTTTATGGAAAGCCTGAGGATATGTCTCTTTCAGTTAATACATTTGAATCCATTTGATGTCTGTCGGAATCCAAGACGTATTGAGTAGTTTATCTCCCTTGTGCCTTTTGTCCTAAGATAATATGGGCCATGTTCAGTAGAACTAAACATGGCAGTCATGATTACTGAAAAACCGATAACCTTATTGCAGATGTGTGTTTTGTTGAACATGGCCTGATTATGAAAACCGTCCTACCAATTGAAGAATTTTTTTATCTTCCAATCAAGATCTGTTATTGTGTGACACAAGAATTTTTGTGGGAGGGGTATTAATTAATTTTTATAAAGTAAACAATAGTTTGAATATGGTACATCCTTTAAGATTGTAATGACATTAAGATAATTAACTCACTATATATGTTTGTGAAATTAGAGTACTGGTATTGTAAACATGTTCATTCAAATTATTAATCAGTAACATGCTATCACCCTAAACAATTTACCAGAAAAAAATTGAAAGCTTATAGAATCATCATCTACTTTTAATTATAGATATCAGCATTATTATAGACTTATTCTCTAAAACTGTCACACCACAAAAACAAGGTTTTCTTTAAATCTGCTAAATGATAAGTGCGCAAAAAATTGCATGTAATTTTATGGAATATTTTAAAATAGTTGTGCTGGGTCTATGTTAACACTGGACATTTTTGAGAAAAAAGTTGTTTTTGAAAATAAGTCTATGATTAAATTGTTTGTTATTATTCTATATAAACTATATATCTGTAGACTATTTTACATTGCTAATATTATAATAAACCAGGCAGATTTCATATATAATATTCTTGTTTTGTTTTGTTTTTTTACTTAACTTTGTGTGTTTAAAAGATGTTATGAAGGTCATTTTTTCAACCCAAGAAATTACCAATAGTAGTGTCAACCAGTGTGTGCGCGATTGCCTGGTAACCCCTATGCTAGACCATTCATTATACTTCAAGTATGTGGTGTGGTAGACTATCATAATTAATAGATTATCATAACTTAGGGCAATATGGATGACACAAGGATGCCAAAGACAATTTGGAAAAGAAAATCTCTATCATACCAGTAGTCTCCCTCCCTACCCAATTTTTTCTGCAGATTTATTTTTGCAAGTTTATTATGGTTGCATGACTTTTGACACTGACAAGGTAAGCCATTAATGAAAGAGGAATTCTACTGTTACCCCAGCAACCTTGGTTGATTTGAGGTAAATGATCAAGCTATCAGTCTCTAAACAACATACTATGTCTTGTCAGTCTGGACAACATATTACGTATATATTTGACACAACAAGTGGCAATGGCTAAAATGTTTGTATTTCCCAAATATGTAACTAGCCTCATTCCTAAACTTTAGTGTCAGTATTTTAAGATGTCTCGAGCTTACGACATTGCATAATATGTAAAAACATTCAGACCTACGGCCATCATGTAAATACAATATATTACTTAGAGTAGTTATGTCTTTAAGTCAATATCATCCAAAGTCTTAAACGTTGAAAACATGAATTATTGGTCAATTCAAATCAACAATGATGTTGTTATCTTACCTTGGAAAGGTAGGCTTCTGATATCCATTATTTAAGAAAAAATAAATATTTTACCAGTGGTACAAGAATCGTGTACCATGGTGCGTTTCAGCGTCCTTTGTAACAAGTGACCACATTTGTCAAAAACCATCTGAATTCTGAACATAGAGATGCTTTAGTTTTTATACGCCCACATTGAAATGTGGTCATATATTGTCGTCGCCCCTGTCCGTCCGTCGGTCCGGCGTCCACAATTGCTTGTGGACGCTCTAGAGGCTAAAGTTAATATCCAATTGACTTTAAATTTATACACAGTGTTTAATGTTATGAGACGAAGAAGCCTATTGTTTTTCAGCAATTTCCGATAATAACTACCAGAGTTATGGCCCTTAATCACTTCAAAAAATCTTGTGGACGCTCTAGAGGCTAAAGTTAATATTCGATTGGCTTCAAATATATTCACGGTGTTTAAGGTCATAAGACGAAGAAGCCTATCGATTTTCAGCGATTTCCGATAATTAGTGCCAGAGTTATGGCCCTTGATCACTTCCAAAAATCTTGTGGACACTCTAAAAGCCAAAGTTAATATCCGATTGATCTTAAATTTATACACAGTGTTTAAGGTCATAAGACGAAGAAGCCTTTTGATTTTCAGCGATTTCTGATAATTAGTGTCAGAGTTATGGCCCTTAATCACTTCAAAAAATCTTGTGGACGCTCTAAAAGCCAAAGTTAATATCCGATTGACTTTAGATTTATACACATTGTTTAAGGTAATGAGATTAAGAAGCCTATTGATTTTCAGCGATTTCCGATAATTAGTGCCAGAGTTATGACCCTTGATCACTTCAAAAAATCTTGTGGACGCTCTAAAGGCCAAACTTAATATCTGATTGACTTTAAATTCATACACAGTGTTTAAGGTCATAAGACGAAGAAGCCTGTTGATTTTCAGCGATTTCCGACAATTAGTGCCAGAGTTATGGCCCATGATCACTTCAAAAAAATCTTGTGAACAATCTAGAGACCAAAGTTAATATCTGATTGGCTTTAAATTCATGCACAGTGTTTAAGATCATAAGACGAAGAAGCCTATTGATTTTCAGCGATTTCCGATAGTTAGTGCCATAGTTATGGCCCTTGAACACTTCAAAAAAATTTGTGGATGCTCTAGAGGCCAAAGTTGATATCCGATTGACTTTAAATTTATACACAGTGTTTAAGGTCATGTGACGAAGAAGCCTATTGATTTTCAGCAATCGCTGATAATTATTGCCAGCGTTATGGCCCTTGATCACTTCGAAAAAATCCTGTGGACGCTCTAGAGGCCAAAGTTAATATCTGATTGACTTTAAATTTACACACACTGTTTAAGGTCATGAGACGAAGAAGCCTACTGATTTTCAGTGATTTCAAATAATTACTTCCAGAGTAATCTCCCTTGATCACTTCAAAAAACCTTGTGACGCTATAGATGCCAAACTTACCATCCGATTGACTTCAGATTGATACACAGAGTTTAAGGTGTTGAAACGAACAGGTATTTTGATTTTCAATGAATTTTGATAACTGAACAGCTAAATCCATGATGTTAAATGTTTCCTATACTAATTGTTAGCGTGGGGCAAAACTTTATAAAAAGCAAACAGATTCTAATGTTTTTCAGATAATTACATAATGAGTTGTTTCATTATCAAAAAAAAGTAAAAATATGCGACAAGCCTTGTTGACTGCTCGGACGATTTAGCTGTTGTGGGCGTATGTTTCGTTACCTGGCAACCTATCTTTAACAGATTTATTTAAATTTGTTGCGTAACAGCTCATGAGAGGACAAATCATATATCTATATTCAGTGTTATGTTACCTCCCTTTTGAAAACTTTGTGAACATTATGGGTGTATCTTGCATGGCAATCGCTTGTTTATAAAATGCAAACTATTAAGCATGTATGTAGTATAAGTTTATATAAAAGAACAAAATATACACAGGAGAAATTCAAAATTTGTTTGCCAATTAATGTTACAAGGCAGAATTACATAAAGTTACTATTGCTTGACGAATATTATCTATAATCTGTACAATATATCAAACACATTAAAAATTAAACAACAATAGTTAACATTAATTGTAAACCATCAGGGAACTTTCTCAATACAAAACTGGTAATACATTTTTGAATATCAATAAAACAAGATATATGGAGAAAAAAGGATCTTTTTTATTTTGTTTTTGAAAATATTTTGTGAGCTATTGCTCTGTTTGTAATTTTGGCATTATAAATACTGAAATCATTACAGTTATAAAGATACGAAACAAGAACAATGTGAAAATCCATATATATATATTAAAATCTCTCTTCTAGTATAATTCAGTCAGCTATTATTTTAACTAAACATCGTGAAATCCTTTGTTAACAACCAGGAGACCACAATTAATAAGGATGACAGAATTGAATGCAACTGACTAAAAGTTTTTAGTGGTCAACTTTCCGTGAATCAGTTGCATGAAATCTTCTAGAAGTGTATCACAAGGCAGACACTGACCAAGACTTTCTAATAATAAACTGTCACTCTCTACAGCCGTACGGAAATCTTTAACTGAACATTTTCCGTCGTGATCGATATCGAGTTTCTTCAGGACAATCTCTACCAATTCTTTCACACCTTCATCAGGGTCCTCTTCTGTTGACTGTTTCACAAGACAACGCTTCAACATATGGAACATCTCTTCACGTGAAATATAACCATCACCATTTAAATCGTAAACACAGAAACAATATCTAATTCTATCTTCCATTCTACCCTTTAAAAATATTGACAGACCACATATCCATTCCTCAGCCTTTAAATAACCATCGTTGTCAGTATCAAAGGCCCGGAAGACGCGGTCCATGATAAAATCATCAGTGATTTTAAAGCGGGTCATGAGAACGTCACGAAAGGATGATCTGTCTAATTTACTGTTTGAGCCACACAGTTGTTGGAACATATTTAACAAGGAAGCAATTTCTGGAGGGGAGAATCTACATGGAAGACATGTTCCATTTTTGCTTTTTTTGGTCAAATTCTGAATAAATTGCTCTTGACTCTTTCTCTGTGAAGTTGCCATTTTGAAAGATGAATAGATTGTTTAAAGTGAGTGCTTTTCTGATAATGTATTATTCAAGAATAGATTAGTTTCTACTGTTTCTTCAATTCACTTTAGCTTCAACATAACTTCCACCTGAAAATAAGACAGAAAAATAGACTTATTATTTATGGAGCAGCAATAGATAAATAGATTTTATTACATAAAACACCCATTTTGGGCTGCATGTAAATAATACATATTATGCATGAAAACAGAAATACATAAAAAGTGAATGTAAAATAGTAAAAAGAATGAAAAACATATAAAAAGTGGGTGAAAATTACATAAAGATGAGATATACATTTATATAGTTTGAACTTAAAGTAAAGAGGTCTTTGAATTGTTGATTATTGTTATTATATTTTTTTTTTGTTTATAAGAAGTGGATGCTACATCCCTTACTTTAAAAGCATGTTGCACAAAGGTGCACACTGTTTTTGCCAAAGCAAATGACGGGTTAAACATGTTTTCAAAAGAAAATGGATAGTTTTGGATCTCAAATGCTCCACAAACAAAAGTCTTGCATAGTTCCTCATAAGGGTTGCACTCAATGAGAAAATGATACTCATTCTCAACTTGCTGTTGAGGGCATTTTGTGCAAAACCGCAGATGTGCAGGTATATCCTTGTATCATCCCCTCTCTATTACAAGGGAATGTGTGCTTAGTCAAAGGCTGGACATCTTGGTTTTAGTTTTAAGATTTTTAACAACTTGCAGGTATGGCACGGTAGTGTTGATATCATTTTTATACGCCCACATTGAAATGTGGTCGTATATTGTCGTCGCCCCCGTCCGTCCGTCCGTCCGTCCGTCGGTCCGTCGGTCCGTCCGTCCGTCCGTCGGTCCGGCGTCCACAATTGCTTGTGGACGCTCTACAGGCTAAAGTTAATATCTGATTGACTTTAAATTTATACACAGTGTTTAAGGTCATGAGACGAAGAAGCCTATTGTTTTTCAGCGTTTTCCGATAATAACTACCAGAGTTATGGCCCTTGATCACTTCAAAATATCTTGTGGACGCTCTAGAGGCCAAAGTTAATATCCGATTGACTCTAAATTTATACACAGTGTTTAAGGTCATGAGACGAAGAAGCCTATTGATTTTCAGCGATTTCCGATAATTAGTGCCAGAGTTATGGCCCTTGATCACTTCAAAAAATCTTGTGGAAGCTCTAGAGGCCAAAGTTAATATCCGATTTACTTTAAATTTATACACAGTGTTTACGGTCATGAGACGAAGAATTCTATTGATTTTCAGCGATTTCCGATAATAACTGCCAGAGTTATGGCCCTTGATCACTTCAAAATATCTTGTGGACGCTCTAGAGGCCAAAGTTAATATCCGATTGACTTTAAATTTATACACAGTGTTTAAGGTCATGAGACGAAGGAGCCTATTGTTTTTCAGCGATTTTCGATAATAACTACCAGAGTTATGGCCCTTGATCACTTCAAAATATCTTGTGGACGCTCTCGAGGCCAAAGTTAATATCCGATTGACTTTAAATTTATACACAGTGTTTAAGGTCATGAGACGAAGAAGCCTATTGATTTTCAGCGATTTCCGATAATTAGTGCCAGAGTTATGGCCCTTGAACACTTGAAAATATCTTGTGGACGCTCTAGAGGCCAAAGTTAATATCCAATTGACTTTAAATTTATACACAGTGTTTAAGGTCATGAGACGAAGAAGCCTATTGATTTTCAGCGATTTCAGATAATTAGTGCCAGAGTTATGGCCCTTGATCACTTCAAAAAATCTTGTGGACGCTCTAGAGGCCAAAGTTAATATCCGATTCACTTTAAATTTATACACAGTGTTTAAGGTCATGAGACGAAGAATCCTATTGATTTTCAGCAATTTCCGATAATTAGTGCCAGAGTTATGTCCCTTGATCACTTCAAAAAATCCTCGGACGCTCTAGAGGCCAAAGTTAATATCCGACTGACTTTAAATTTATACACAGTGGATGCTCTAGAGGTCAAAGCTAATATCCGATTGACTTCAAATTTATACATAGTGTTTACAGTCATGAGACTAAGTTGTCTATCGATTTTCAGTGATTTTCAATAATTGCTGCAAGAGTTATGGCCCTTGATCACTTCGAAAAAATCCTGTGGAAGCTCTAGAGGCCAAAGTTAATATCCGATCGACTTTAAATTAAAACACAGTGTTTAGGGTCATGAGACGAAGAAGCCTATTGATTTTCAGACATTTCAAATAATTATTGCCAGAGTTATCTCCCTTGATAACTTCAAAAAATCTTGTTACGCTATAGAGGCTAAACTTATCATCCGATTGACTTTAGATTGATACACAGAGTTTAAGGTGTTGAAACGAACAAGTATTTTGATTTTCAATGAATTTTGATAACTGAACAGCTAAATCCATGATATTAAATGTTTCATGTATATACTAATTGTTAGTGTGGGGTAACACTTTATAAAAAGCAATCAAATTCTAATGATTTTCTGATAATTACATAATGAGCCGTTACTCTTAATCAGTTTTTAGTGTATTACAAATGTTTCATTAGCAAAAAAAGTAAAAATATGCGACAACCCTTGTTGACTGCCCGGACGATTTAGTTGCTGTGGGCGTATGTTTCGTTGCCTGGCAACCTATCTTTTAAACCTGTAAAATGTTCTTAGTTTCTGGTTATACTGAAGCGCATAGATTGGCATAAACTTTGTTGAATTTTTCTTCTAGGCATTTAGTAATTTGAATAGTTGATGGACTAAGAGATGATATATTAAAAGTATTTAACAATTTGGCAATGGCTGCAGTCCAAGAGAGTTTAGGGTTAATTGCTCCTAAAGTACTATCCTCTTTAAAGGAAGCAAAAAGAATTAGGTTATTTATACTAAGTTGTGGGTTGGATAGACGTTTAAAATATACTATTCAAAAAAAGTAGGGGATATTTGATTTTTAAGTGTTATTAAAGTCACCTAATGAAACTGACGAAGAAACAAATGACAAAATGAAATGAAGTTCACATTCATCGATTTATTCCAAATGATCGTTAGACTAAGTAAGGCACAGACTGACCATTATAAGGGTAAAATGATACCCGGGGTCAAACAGCAAAGTTACCACAGCATCACAACAAAGTCAGTAACGGGTAAATCCTCCTCTGTTTGCCAAACAAGCATTGATCCGAAGTGGCATACTCCTTATGAGACGTCTAAGGTCATTTTGGTCCAGATTGTCCCATTCCTGTTGCAACACAGCAGCAAGTTCTTGGACATTGGCAGGACGTTTTTGACGTTGACGTAACCTCTGTCCAAGCATGTCCCAGACATGCTCGATGGGGGAGAGGTCGGGACTCAGTGCTGGCCAAGGTAATGTGGTTATGTTCTGTTGTTGGAGGTAACCTGTAACAATCCTGGCCCTGTGACATCTTGCGTTGTCATCCTGGAAGATGAAACGGCGGCCATGACGTCGTGCGAACGGCACAACATGGACTGCCAAGATGTTGTCCCGGTAGTACTGGCCTGTAACACGCCCTGCAACAACATGTAAAGCCGTTCTTCCAGCAACAGTGATGCCTCCGAGTCCCCACACCATAACAGAACCACCCCCAAATCGAACATGTCTGATGACGTCTTGGATTGGAAGCGCTCGTTTCGATGACGCCACACCTCCTACGTCTGTCCAAAAAATCAACAGTGAACCTTGACTCATCTGAAAACATCACATTGCGTCGATTATCCCAGTGTTGACGATCCCTACACCAACGACGTCTTGCCTGAATGTGATGATCTCTCAAACAAGAGATCACGCGAGGACGGCGGGCGCGAAGGTGACCCCTATGCAGTCGATTCCGAATCGTCTGGCCACTCACTCTCACACCAGTGTCTGTTTGAAGACGAGCGCTGATCTGATTTGCTGTGATGACACGATTTCTCAAGGCCAAGGTACGGATAAATCGATCCTGGGCTTGAGTTGTCGCCCTTGGTCGACCTGAGAGTGGTCTGTCCTGTACAGATTGTGTATCATGGTATCTGGACCATAGCCTGCTTATGACAGACTGAGAAACATTCATCGTCCACGCCACAACCGCCTGTGTTGTGCCGATCTGTAGCATGCCAAGGGCACGTAACCTTTCATTTTGGGTAAGCCGACGCATATCAAAATTTGTTTTCTGGTCACTAAAACAATTAAAGTGATGTTTCCACCCTGGTATTCAATGCCACAATGACTGTAACATTCAAAGTCAGAGTCGTGCAAATCTTGGGTTGGACGCCCATGATGATCTCAAGCATCACCTGCATTCCATGCGGTAGCTATTGGTGCATTTGGGCGTCACATGTAACTGGAAATGTTGCTTCTGTTAGGTTCTTTTTTCGTAGTCATTTGCATATTTTAGTATTATGCCCCCAAAATCAAATATCCCCTACTTTTTTTGAATAGTATATGACAGCATTCTACGATATACATCAACTTGTAGCGGGTATATTGGAGGGCCATTTAACTCTATTTAATGAAACAAGATTACCCCAGGGTGGGGCTATTGTTTCCAATTATAAAATAATCCAAAATACGTAACCAAACGAAAATTAACACAATCCTTCTTAGTAGAAACAAAGCCCCAGCCTATTTGATTAATCTGATACAATGGGTTACCGGTACTTAAAACAACTATTCCGAGCAAAACTCAGACACCGATCTCTGCCCAATTGAAATGAGTGTCAAGATGAAATAACAGTTAATAAACAAAGGCTCATTGCACAGAGCCATACTTTCAATGTCACCAAAATATAGCACAAGGTGCCCACCGAACAAACGACGAGAAAAACAACCAAACCATTCTTGTAAAGAAAAGCGTTTTGATTGATAAAAAAAGGTACAATAAGGTCTGTACACCTCAAATATCCACATTACCAGTTCACGGATACATGCTTTATGTGTCACATACTTGTAAGCCAAAAAATAAAATCTCAAAACATAAATAACCTATCCTTCCCCCGCTTTTAAAATTTTTAGCTAACAGCGCCAATGAACACTATAAAATACAATATAAAATAACCAGGTCTGCTAAAGAAGCGACCCAAGATAACCATTCAACTGGTCTGCTCGATAGGCGACCATTTCTAAACTGCAATAAAAACACACCCCACTTCAGCTTAAAGGAGCTAAATCGCTAACATTTGGGACCTAGAAATTGACTCAAGTGGATCACAATGCATATAATACTGTGATATAAATATATATAAACTGATTTGCATTCAATTGTTTCCGTTTTTACTCCAATTTCAAATCAGTTATGTTCGGCGAAATAAACCAGAAGTGTCAACCGAAGGCATTTTTTTAGCGTCTAGTTATTCCAGTCTACATGCGCCGTTTGATTTGGTACAATGTTTTTAGCCTCGTTCCCCGAGTCTCTTGCTAGAACTGGGGCTGAAACGCATTATGGTACACGATTCGTGTACCAATGGTAAAATATTTATTTTGTCTTAAATATTGGATATCAGAAGCCCATCTTTTTCCAGTAAGATCACATCATCAATTTTGATTTAAATTGACAAATAATTCGTATTTTCTATGTTGAAGATTTTGGAAGATATTGAGTTAAAGACTAAGCTCCTTTAACAACCCTCTTATATAGGCCAACAGCACGTGCACTTCAAGTTTATACAAGAGTTTGGGCAAAGCATATATAGGTAGTCGAGTCAAGGAAGCCCATCAAATGAGGTTGAGTTTGGGAGAGCCAAACCTTCTCTGAACGTTAGAAACTCGTCAAGTTACAAAATCACTACACTACCAAGAAAGTAAGCTACAACATTAGTAAACTGCAATTAAAATAAACACTTTATATCTAAAAAGCCCAACCTACCTCTTCGAATTTACGGATTGTTATTCCAACAAACATAAAAATGTCAACATCAAACAGTGATAGTGATATTTTAAATACGTGTTTGTTTGTTTCTATGTTTATAGTTACCTCCCCATGCTTAACAACAAGTCTCGGTTAACAAGACTTTACATAAAAGGAATCACACACTCGGTATACTCCGGTCGGAAGCATCCATGGACAAAGCGAAAGCGCATGTGCACAATCGGAAATTTCACTGTAAGCGGACATGTTTAATGATTGGTAGCTCCAGAAAATAAATAATAGCCTTATTCTAAGTACTAGATTTTTTAGTGTCTTACCTGTTGTGTAAATTATCCATTACATCCTATTTTACTTTTCGAAAATACTTTAAAATCCAAGTCACATTTGAAAAGGTTTACGTTAGACTTTTCAAATAAATAAGTTGAATTTTTCCAATTTTTTAAATTTGGTGTTTTAAAATGGAATTTATATCATCAATTAATTGGAATATTGTGAAATAATACAATTTGTTGACCAGAATGAAGATTGGGACATATTATTCAGTTACAACAAGAGTGTTATTGGGGCTTTAAGTATCGGGATTGGTTGCACAAAACTAAGTTGTTTTTTTTTAGCGATCCGTTAAATTTCTGTTGCCGGAAAGTCAATTTCATTATCCGTTAGCTAACACTGGACTGATTAAAATTAATCCAAGAGTTGAGTGTTCATTGGCTGAATTTTAAAACTATAACAACTTCATCGAAGTTAATATTAACAGAAAACTGATGTCAGTGGTAGGCTACAATTGCGCAGTCTGTTCACAAAACTTGATTATATACAAAAAGATACTGTAGGTACCGGTAGCCTAGAATTTACTACAGAAAACAATGAAAAAAAACCCTTAAAGTCCCAATAACACTCTTGTTGTAACTGAATAATATGTCCCAATCTTCATTCTGGTCAACAAATCGTATTATTTTAGAATATTCCAATTAAATGATGATATAAATTTCATCTTAACACACCTATTTTAAAAAATTGGAAAAATTCAACCAATTGATTTGAAAAGTCTAACGTAAACCTTTTCAAATGTGACTTGGATTTTAAAATATTTTCGAACCCTCTGGACAAGTAAAATATGTTGTAATGGATAATTTACACAACAGGTAGGACACTAAACATCTAGTACTTAGAATAAGGGTATTATTTATTTTCTGGAGCTACCAAGTCAGCAAGAATATTATTGTCCCTTTAATAGTATGCCTTACGTTTTCCTGTATAAATTTTAGCATAGATCTGTAGGAAAAATTATCGGATTTGCACTACAGAAACTGTAGAATATCTGGGGCCATGATTTCCTTTCAACACGTTTCAGCATTTTTATAGCAAGTTTATAGGGCTAATGTTTGGTTCCTCAAAAAAAAAAAAAAAAACATTGCTGACCTGTAGGCCTACACTTTTAAAGGGAGGTAAACCAGTATACGAGAGAGATAGAGAAATCGGGTTTAACGTCCACTCAACACAAACTAGGTCATTTCGGGGCTAACATATGGTTTAATTTTATTTCAATAATTCGCTTGCGCGTAGGTGTCTTTAGCAGTGGGAGGAAACCGGAGTGCGCGGAGGAAACCCACGAGGTTGAGAAGGCGCCCCTATCTACATGCCACATACGCTCACACCAGAGACTTCACTTAGATACCTGATCGACCAAAGACATTCTGTTTATCGAAATATACTGATCGCACATCATTGCCTTCGTGGAAGGCTTTACAGATTTGGTCATCTAGATAAAGATGTTAAAGTGAGGAAACGTTATACAATAAATCCAGACTGGTGTGGTGTTAGCATGTTATGATGAAGGAAAATGATGTTGTAAATATATTCCTAAAACATTTGTAGAAAATCTTAAAGGAGTTAATTCTTTAGTCTTTTGCACCCAGACACCAATGGGTCACAACGCATATAATAATGTAATATGAATGTATATAAACTGATTAACATTCAATCGTTTCTGTTTTCACAGGAATTTCTAATCAGTTATGTTCGGCGAAATACGCGAATAGTCCCAGTAACTCGACATCATTATAACAACTTAACGAAGCCAGTTCATGCGTATCGGGACGAAGCCGAATGGCGAATGGAAACAAAAACGTGTCACGTGACTCGGGGCTTGCTTGACAACTGTCAATCATTCCAAATAAGGAACAACGTAAAACAGGACAGGAACGCCCATTTTATTGTGAAGCTCGCAAATTGTCCAGTCTCTGGTGCTGGTTACAGGTTTACTCAATTTTTTTTTTATACAAATGGAAACGAAAGTGTTGGTTTACTAAAAATTAATACTTTTATATAAATCGAAATGTAAAATAAATAGAAGAGACTGGGCCAGTCTACAATTCACCATACGAAAGTTAACGTTTTGACATAGTCTCATTAATCTACCCTTTTGACCTCCAGTGTCAAACTGATCCCGCAGTTAATATCCCGCTACAATCACTGATAAGCATGACATCGACGAGGCTTGATGAGTACGGCATATTAACTTTTTTAATCCGACAAATTAAATTCTCAAACATTTTTTTGAGGTAAAAGAAAAATAAATAAAGACGTTTGAAGTATTTATAGTTAAAAATATTTCCTATTTAGTGTAAATGGGTATTAAAATGAGTAAAATGCACCATTTTGCCCGAAGCAGTTAGGTGTTAAGTAAACATTGCACGAGCCATTGAGCCAATGAATACCACCGCGTGCAAGTCAACGCACGTGTTGTGGATAGTCATCTGTTACAGAGATAATTCGTAAGTAATTCTCTGTGAAACAGATTGCTCCAGTGTTACATTAGCAAGGATGCCCTACAGACGTGGCCACTATCTGAACGACATCCTACGTTTTCTAGAACTATATCACCGGCGTTTTACCTATTAGTATTACCCGTGAACAGTTTTATACCTCATTAGTACTCATTAGCAGATCGTCTACAATGAATTATTCTAACAGTATCTGGTTATTGTTTAAGACATTCTACTTGCGGTATAAACACCCAGTCAACATTGAGCATATAGGATGCAAAGTAATACCCCTCAGTGTATAGAACCTATAGAGCTCTCTCGTCCCCTTTAGGTCGGCTCTATAAATCATCCTTGACAGGTAAACCGTTTTTCAACACCATTGATACCGTATATTTCAAAATAACATATATTATACCTCATCTTAACATTTTAAACCCTTTTCCGTCTATTCATTCCTACCTGAATTCAACCAAAACAGCATCCTGAGATAAATGTGATCAATATTTATTCAAGATCAAATTGGATTATACTCATGACTGTAATAACCAAACACAATCCTAAGTTATTATATTTCTTACCTTCAACACATATAAATATAACAATTGACTAATCAGGGGCGGATCCAGGAATTTTTGCAGGAGGGGGTTTGCCAGGTTTCTGTTACGGAAATCTGCCATCATCGTCTCTAAATTACATAGGCATACATACAAATTGAGCTTTTTAAACTTTGTGATGTAATTTCATTGATCCAAGGCATTGTTTTTTTATGTAGCTGAGCAGGGGTGGGGTGGGGGTGTTGGACCCCCACTGGATCCGCGCCTGCTAATAAGTTCGTCACTTCTTCGTTGACATTAATTTTTGTATACATTGCGCATGGCATTTCCGAGAATTCAAAATTTATTCGACAGCTAACCACACATTCGAATTCAACGTTAAATTAACCATTTACCATGGTACGCTTTTAACACCTACTTTGAACATATTATCTATTTACATTTTTAACAAAACAAAACAAAAAAATCTCGAAACTGGCACATTGCTTAAAGCTAAACGCTATTGCAGGAAACCGTGTTTCACTTTGACTTTTTATTTAAAACCTTATACCTATTACACACAAATACAGGTACATTGCATTCATGTACATTGTACGAACAACCACGTCGTCGACCTTCCTATCAACTTTTGAAATGTAATCACGACCCAAGTAGATTAATTCCCATGGAGTTTTGTGTCAACCGTGCAAAATCACCATTTTCTACTTAGACTGGAGATATCATTTAATTCTTTTATTAATCTTATTTTAATTGATCTGGTTAAACAAATTTACATGTTCAATTTTCAGAAGAAAATGTATCTATTGGATAAATGTCTTCACGAACTATGCCCCTCAAATAGATTTCTTTTGATTGCTGTTTTCTTATCTTCTTCCAAATTTCTTCCACGGGTTTTGGAATCTGCTACATATTTTCAGGGACAAAATCCTGATCACGGCACCAAAAGAGGGCTGTGACACTATCCTGTGTCTGATGTGACTGTCGTCTAGGGTTTTCTTCGGACTTCACGTTGTTATAAAATTATATCCAATGATCGATTAAGTCTAAAACACCGTTTATGTTGTTACTATGTTTAGATATGGAAAACAGCAAACTATACAGGTTACATACAGGAAACTACAATATCTATGATAGTTACTTGAACAGTTATTAAAATATCAACAGTCTGAGTTTAATATCCTTTCTAACTCAGACCATCTGCTTAAACGTACTTCTTGATAGTTCTACATAACGTTTGCGCTAGGATGATGTGTTCACCCTAGTCTCTAAGGCCAGGAGGCTAGCACGCTCCCCTTTCGGAATCTCTATAATATCTATTTCCTACCGTCTCATCATGGTATCTAAAGAAACCTAAATCTTACCTTTGTTTATAAAGAGATTACGTGCATGAGTCAGTATTGAGCCCCGAGGAATTGACCAGGTGCTTCCTTTATCGGATTGGTCAAATGCACAGGTGCTACCCTGGATTTCAAGACAGTACACTTATATGGGCACATAGGAGGGTCGCGAACCACGTTTTTAACTAATGTGATTGCCTTGTATTTTTAACCACCAGACATATTCTTGTTAGCCTAGTTCTTGTTGTCACTGGTACTAGCTAACAACTGCAATACATACACCAGATGATATTTTACAAACTAAGTGTATAGGGGCTATAGTGTAACAAAGGGACCATAAACTAAAAACGTGATTCTTTGTACAATCAAGGGCCATAATTCAAGAAGTTACTATCCGATATGCACTAATATCGACAGAAACCAAGAACTTTGGCATAATACGTCCACGTGAAAACGTGGGCCCCTATAAAAATGTTCTAGAATTTAATTTGCAGAAGGAAAAACGATTTATATTGCAAGCTAATTAACCCACACCGATGCCATCCCTCTCAGTGATTGTGCGGCCTAGCGAATATTCACTGCTGATCAGTGTGACAATCAACTGGCTATACGGATGACCATTGGGCTCAATAACATCATTGTCCAGATTTAGATGTAAATGGTTGGACCAGTCTACGTGTATGTTTGTTTCTAAGTTGGATCTCAACTTCAGGGAAAAGAAACTGTACTTTTAAAAGTTCAATATATACAATCCTTCTTGTAACTGAATAATATGCCCAATCGTTATTCTGGTCAAGAAATTGTATTACTTTACAATATTCCAATTAATTGATGATGCAAATTTCATCTTAACACATCTAATTTTAAAAATTGGAAAAATTCAACTAAATGATTTGAAAAACCTAACGTAAACCTTTTCAAATGTGACTTGGATTTTAAAATATTTTGAACCCCCTGGACAAGTAAAATAAGATGTAATGGATAATTTACACAACAGGTAGGACACTTAAACATCTAGTACTTAGAATAAGGCTAATATTTATTTTCTGGAGCTGCCACGCCAGCAAGAGTGTTATTGTCCCTTTAAAATGGGTTAGTGCTGCTAACTGAATATATCGAGACGTATTGACATGA
Organism: Patella caerulea; assembly: GCA_036850965.1. Lineage (NCBI taxonomy): Eukaryota > Metazoa > Mollusca > Gastropoda > Patellidae > Patella > Patella caerulea. The sequence continues at coordinate 26,459,797 of JAZGQO010000011.1, forward strand.
TCGATAGCCTTTATATAGTTTCCTCAGGCCTTTCGTTCACTGTTGTTATTTGTGTGTGTCATGTTTATGTTAGTTACCGTATGTAGATTTTAATTTAGCAGAGCATTCAATCAGTAACATGTAAGTAGAGTAGATATGGTTAATAGACATAGTATAATATACAATATTATGTATAAATTAAATGATCGATTGTTACCATGTCTGGGCAAATCATAATTATGGTGTAGCAATGCAATGGTGGTTTAACTTCTCAGCAGACATATCTAATTACACCTTGGCCAATCGTTTGTGATGAAAGTCTAGCCAATGCTCTACACAGGTAATTTTACAAACTAAAATTTGTGATTTCAACATTGAATGATTCTGTTTCGTTGCAAGGGAAACTTAACAATATCAGTTATTGATCAACATCCTTATAACAAGGAAAGAGAAAACGCCTCCAATTAAATTGTCCATCGAATTTGTAATTGATGTCAAAAATCATATTTCAAGGTGTCCCTGTCTCGTTGATTTCAAATTAGTAGTATAAAATTGGGTTTCTGTGCTTACAAACTGAATTAGCCGTGGCCCTATATGTGATCAGTGCTTGCTTTTCGGCTAGAAGTCGTTTTGCTGCGTGTTATGCGGCAGGGGTTTACTTGACATCTATCATTCTAGTGATGTCTAGCTTCATTATTGAATCCCGAATAACAAGTTGAATTACGAATAACGAAACAGGATATTGTTTGTTATTCGCCAATAACGAGGCAAGCCACTCCGTCATTCGTTATTCACCGCTTGAATAAAAATTTGGATTGTTTATCGACTATTCATCATTTGACCCGTATTACACTGCTACACCTAAGGGGTACTTTGCCATCCAATATTCTATTGTTGTCTATTTATCGTTTTACTTTATAATCCTAATATATGCTGGGGGATACTTGGCAACTTTATCCTTCTAGTGATGTCTCCGTTGATATTTGAATCCCGAATGAACAGTTGAATAACGAGTTCATATTAATTGCAAGTATTTGAGTTTATGTGTACACATGTTAACCAGTGATAATAAATCACAGTAGTTAGACAGCTTCCTTTAGTTCTGCAACCAAGATTGACTCAATCAGTGGCATTTTTTTTGGCGGTGGGGGGTGGGGTGGATTCATGTTTCAGTAAAGCTTTCTACTTCTACATTATTGTCTTTAATAAGAAAGATTTTTAAATTTTAGAACAAAAAGCCCATGGACCTGAGAAACACCGTTGTACATAAAACCGCATATACACTAAAACCGCCATCATGCTGTTACCAAACAACATGGAAAGCTAATAAAAAGTGGCTTCTTTGATATGTTCGTCCTTTCCCTAGACTTAGCGTCCGCTCCCACCTTGGGTATTATCACGAATATAGTGCCAAAGTTATTAATAATATGTATCTACCTACCCCCGTTTAATCCTTTTGCACAATATGTATGCGACAAAAGGATAAGGGGGTTAATAGGTTGGTTAGGTTGAAATGCAAGGTCGACAGTTGCAGGTTGGTTTACTAATTTGCAACTTCAAGTTTGTGCATCGCAAGATGTCCATGGTGAACATCGCATACATGTTGCTCCACCTGTGGTAGAACGCATTCAATCCCACGAAAGTTTTGGGGAAGATTAGAGCCGAGCCGGTCATAGAGACGAGACTTAAGGAAATTAATGGTCCCAGTCGATGTTTTTGAACTGCCGTAAGATCATAGATATATGATGTAGAGATTTGAAAATTTGAGGATATTCCGTTCACGGACTGTGATCATAGGCGTAGGAGCCGGGCAAAAATTTATTTTCGGGCAATGAAAAATTCGGCGACCTCTTTTTTCTATTAACGTTTAGAGAAAAAATATAAATAACTTATTTCTATGAGTTCCACACTGCCCGAAAAGTATTTTCTCGTCTTTTTCTTGTCCACCGCATGCCCGAAAATATTCCCGAAGCTCTCTTATGATAGGTTATGCCCGAAAAAACGGTATTGCCCGAAAAATGGGCATCGGGCCGGAAAACGGCAGAGGAAACGAGCCAAATGGAAAACTGCTAGGAAACAGCCAGTTGCCAGGGTGGATTCGCCCGTTTTTGCTGGACGTCATAGCCGTGCCGCTCACTTTTTCTAAAAAGCCTATTGGACTATTTGAGAAACTGTACGAAATTGTGAACATTCTGCTGGACGCCGTATGGACGTGCCTCTCATATACTATTCAAAAAAAGTAGGGGATATTTGATTTTGGGGGCATAATACTAAAATATGCAAATGACTACGAAAAAAGTCACTATAGAACCTAACAGAAGAAACATTTTCAGTTACATGTGACGCCCAAACGCACCAATAGCTACCGCATGGAATGCAGGTGATGCTTGGGATCATCATGGGGGTTCAACCCAAGATTTGCACGACTCTGACTTTGAATGTTACAGTCATTGTGGCATTGAATTCCAGGGTGGAAACATCAGTTTAATTGTTTTAGTGACCATAAAACAAATTTTGATATGCGTCGGCTTACCCAAAATGAAAGGTTACGTGCCCTTGGCATGCTACAGATCGGCACAACACAGGCGGTTGTGGCGCGGACGATGAATGTTTCTCAGTCTGTCATAAGCAGGCTATGGTCCAGATACCGTGATACACAATCTGTACAGGACAGACCACGCTCAGGTCGACCAAGGGCGACAACTCAAGCCCAGGATCGATTTATCCGTACCTTGGCCTTGAGAAATCGTGTCATCACAGCAAATCAGATCAGCGCTCGTCTTCAAACAGACACTTGTGTGAGAGTGAGTGGCCAGACGATTCGGAATCGACTGCATAGGGCTCACCTTCGCGCCCGACGTCCTCGCGTGATCCCTTGTTTGAGAGATCATCACATTCAGGCAAGACGTCGTTGGTGTAGGGATCGTCAACACTGGAATAATCGACGCTGGAGCAATGTGATGTTTTCAGATGAGTCAAGGTTCACTGTTGATTTTTTGGACAGACGTAGGAGGGTGTGGCGTCGTCGAAACGAGCGCTCCCAAGACGTTAACGTCATCAGACATGATCGATTTGTGGGTGGTTCTGTTAAGGTGTGGGGAGGCATCACTGTTGCTGGAAGAACGGTTTTACATGTTGTTGCAGGGCGTGTTACAGGCCAGTACTACCGGGACAACATCTTGGCAGTCCATGTTGTGCCGTTCGCACGACGTCATGGCCGTCGTTTCATCTTCCAGGATGACAACGCAAGATGTCACAGGGCCAGGATCGTTACAGGTTACCTCCAACAACAGAACATCACCACATTACCTTGGCCAGCACTGAGTCCCGACCTCTCCCCCATCGAGCATGTCTGGGACATGCTTGGACAGAGGTTACGTCAACGTCAACAACGTCCTGCCAATGTCCAAGAACTTGCTGCTGCGTTGCAACAGGAATGGGACAATCTGGACCAAAATCACCTTAGACGTCTCATTAGGAGTATGCCACGTCGGATCAATGCTTGTTTGGCAAACAGAGGAGGATTTACCCGTTACTGACTTTGTTGTGATGCTGTGGTAACTTTGCTGTTTGACCCCGGGTATCATTTTACCCTTATAATGGTCAGTCTGTGCCTTACTTAGTCTGACGATCATTTGGAATAAATCGATGAATGTGAACTTCATTTCATTTTGTCATTTGTTTCTTCGTCAGTTTCATTAGGTGACTTTAATAACACTTAAAAATCAAATATCCCCTACTTTTTTTGAATAGTATATTTCTAAAATGTTTTACTTTTGTTCCTGAGTCCTGATTTGTACGATCAATCTGGTGAGAGAATTATCTCTGAATATCAAAATATTGTTTAAAGGGCTAATCCCGACAATTTTTTGAAGAATATAACTGGTTAATTTTGTCTTAAAATCCCTTACCAAAGTGCCGAGCAACTAACTCAGTATTTGTGATACGTTTTCAAACAACTTGAACACGTCAGTCTTCTTCTGGAAATTGAGACCGGTGTCCCAAGCTGTATTATGCGGTGTCTACGTAAAACCAGGCTTTCTTTTAAATAAAAATAATGTGTAGTTGAAATTTGCCTTTCGCTATCAAGTACAGCACATGGAATTATTCACTATATGGACCTCTCAAGGAATGAGAATCGATTATCAGGTCACCAACGAAAAATTGACCCGAAATCTTAAAAGGGTTACGTGTCCGGATAAGTAGTTTTGATGTTCACGGTCAAATGACTCAATATTTTGAGTTGAAATTTTGAGACAAGGCCCATACACCACTCGCCTATAATTTGGCGTTTAGATTTCATATATGTACTCGGATTTCATTTTTGACACTCTGCTCAAATCGAGACTGTCCCTTTAATTTGTTGGAATTATATAATATACTATATGTTGATCATATTGATTTCGATATATATACTATATTAATTATATTATATTGATTTCGGGCAATTTTCTCTTATGCCCCCCCTGAATTACTTTGAGCTCCTACGCCTATGACTGTGATATAGCAATTAAGACACAGAATACTCGCTGCAAAAAATATCTGGCTTCAATGGTTTACTAATGGTCATAAATTTAAAATGTCGTGTCACCGTCATACTATATGTTGGTAGCCCAGCAGTAGACGTAGGCTTTCAAGAATTAACCAATATTTATTTGCCCTTCTTTTTTTCAGTGTCACTTTAAGGAGAAAGGAATATGTCACATTCCATCCACGATTGAATAAAGATGGTGTCAACAAGAAATACAATATATATAGTAGAATCCATAGACGAACCAAAGCAAATACGAAAGGGTTATTTACATTTTAACATCTACTGCAAACTTCGTAGATTGTACAGCTGGCTTTTTTTGACCTTATGCTATTTTATAACTCTCTTTGTTGTGTATTACCTTTATGTTTTTATCGTCAGATATGCTGTTCATAATTCAATAATTGAAAGTCGACCAATTACAGTGTATGACTATAAATTACACAGATTTATTGGTGAGAACATCAGTTTACATTGTGAGTCTGATTTTAATCCGGAGAATGTTAGCTATACGTGGTTCTTAAACGGATCGGAAATAAAGGCAGATTCGCGACATCGCTTTTATACATCTAATATTTCCCACCAGTGGTTGTGGGTATTACACCTCGATGAAAAGGATTTCGGTGAATACTCGTGTGAAATGCAGCATAAAAATGACAGAAGTCGCGTTCATTCATTCTTTGTTCACAGAATTGATGAAATACACAAACAGGTTGTTGTCCCTATCGGCGAATCGTTGATTGTTTATATATTAATTAATAACTTGCAAGGAAACGATCATTTTTTTTATACAGTAGATGGTGGACCAGCTTTCAACACTGTGACACGTTTTAGATGCTCATGGTTTAATCTTCTTTGTCTCAATGTTAACCATAGGTTTATTAATGTTAAGAAAAAGGTATATAATCATTCGTTCACAGTGAAATATACAATATGCCCAAGTCCAGATAAATATGGATATTATAGGTTTTATATCCAGAGTCAAATCTTAAATCCTGAATTAAATGAACAGGAAGCAGTAGTAGTTCAACTACCTTTAGTTTATAATGTAATGGTTGATAAATCTATTAGATATGATAATCCACTATTCAACATTTCTACAATTAATTCAGGTCCCTTAGAGCCCAACGAGAGTACGGAAGGTCATATAAAGGCTGAAACCATAGTATATTTCATAGTGGACTCTCTTTTATATTTTTGTACCCTCTGCTCCTGTATTTATTGTGTTATGTATTTACAATTGCATGTATATGGAGTGATCCGTATTACTAGGACAGTATGTCCTAATATGCAGTTTCACGTAAAAGACAATCAAACATTATTGAATCCAGTAATCCTTGGTTTATCAGTTATTGTTTTATTAAAAATGGTATGGTCGGTTGATACTATAGGGTACTACCTAGATGTAATACAAAACATATTAATTTTGACATTTTGCGTATACTCTTCGGACGTGATTATTATTTTCAATGTGACAATTTTAACAAAAGATCACAGTAATACAACTTCATTTTTTAAGAATAGGATAGTCTATCGAACTCCTTCTATGTGTGAATGGAAACAGACATATGATATTTATTTATCGTATTCAGACCATGACAAGACTTTTGTTGAAAAAAAGATTCTGCCGCTTCTGGAGAGAAGGGGTTTTCGTGTATTTTTCAGAACGAGGGATGTTTTACCAGGGCAATCAGGTCTAAATGCTATTTGTGAAAGTGAAGCCTTTCTAGTCATGGCTGCTCGTAATACTGTTCGGGATGTTAGTAGAGCAACGATAGAGTGGTCAATGATACGCTATCAACTTTCTGTGTCTAATAAGAGGTCGAGCGCAAATGTTTTGATGGTATTTTCTCGCGAGTTGTCCGAGGACTTCAGAATTATTAAATGGTTGAATAATTTGTAGTAAATAGTACATAGCAAATGTTAAACGGTGTTGTTTATGGTTGTGTTTCTGTTTTAATTAACCAGCGGCCCTTGCTGCATTGCACTGTACACTAGGGAGTTCATATATCGCACTAACACTAGTCCCGGTTGACTGACGAAATGAACTTGGGACATTGCCAAGCCAGGCTATATACGCCTTGTATTTGGGCATATCCGTTCTCCACCGCACCCATATTGTATCATTTGATTTAATTTTGGTCCAGGATCAGGATCTCGAACAACATTTTAAGACAATGACGTTCTGCATTTTATCACATTAACCGGACTATATGTAAGAATATTGTGATATTTGCCTTGAATTTATTCCAGAAAAGACTATTATTGCCGAGTTAATTGAGTTTGGAAAAAATTGGATTAGATCAAGTTCTATTTCTGGGTAGAAAGACAGGGAAAATGGTGACTATTTCTTTATGTAAAGTGAGGTCAGTGTAGTGTGACTCTTCCCAGCAAAGACCCCCCCCCGCCCACCCATAGACTGACGGGGAATTTGACTTTTCGGGCAGACGGGTAAAGTGAAAACAAAAAATTAATATATCAGACAAAAAACGTGCCCGGAATCTAATAAAGCACTAAAATTGTACTTTTCTTTCAATTGAATGCCACAAATTCGCTTTGTGCGACATTTTTCGGGTATTATTTGTGAATGCAGCTGCAACCGTCTATTTGGGTGATTGGAATTCAGGTTGGAAAAAAGTGAGATTTCGGTTGCAAAACCATTGGACAACAATCTAATTAAAATATAGATCTATATTTCGTTTCGTTTTTTTATACTTTCGATGGCCTACACTCATATGTAGATCTAACAAGTTATAGTGGGAGCTCACGTTCTATGACGTCAGGTATTAAGCACGGGACATTTGACTCGATAACGTCAGTCATTCGATTAACCAATTCGCGACCGCCATGCTTTTTAAAATCTACTTTTGTTTTGTTTAGTTTATCCGCTGGTAATATTTACCCACAGTTCCACGCATGAAAAGGTCAAACGGTCGATTCGACAGACCATTTGATTGGCTGACCCCTCATTTCAGGCAGAACGTGACTTAAATAACAAGTCTTCCAGATCCAAGAGTAGTAAAGACAAGTAAAAACGAAATTTTGAACTATAAAAAACGAAACGAAATTGGATCTGTGTTTTAATCAGATTGATTGGACAACTTTGAAGTTGCTTAACTCACGGGCTAAAATTGCAGAAAAATCCCATTTTGTACTATTCTTATCATGTATATGTTCAAATATTTCTAGTTGAATTATTATCAAGGTAGTAAGTTGGCGACAGCGACTGAGTATAAATGTTAGAGACGAAATATTTTCATTCGTCAATAAACCAAGTTCGACGTCAAATAATTATTACTTATATTTCAGGGGCGGATCCAGGAATTTTTGCAGGAGGGGGGTTGCCAGGTTTCTGTTACGGAAATCTGCCATCATCGTCTCTAAATTACACAGGCATACATACAAATTGAGCTTTTTAAACGGAGAAATCATTTTTAACTGATGTAGGATCACTTTGTGATGTAATTTCATTGATGCAAGGCATTATTTTTTTATGTAGCTGAGCAGGATCCGCCCCTGTATTTCTTATGTGTGAGTTGGTTTATATTTATGTCGCGTAATAATTCATTAAGTTGTATATTTTTTGTGCATTATATTATGATGTTAAATAGTTTACGACACATATTCACATATGATAATACTTTGTATTCAATTGTTGATCAATGTATGTTTCTTTTATGCATTATATTATAATGTGGAATAAAGGTTATAATTACACTTGCTCGCATAATATACTACTCAAAAGAAGTTAAGGGTCAACCAATTATTTTTGTTTGACATTTTATTAGACACAGGGATCACACTTTTGGTCAGAATGTGTTCAATAGGTCTCAATGTTGAGTCTGTTATGCAAAGCATATGCACTTTTTATACACAACTATTCTGAGAATCTGATGAACATTCGCCATTTGGCGCATAATGAGGTGAAACAAAACTGTCTCAAATCCGATAACTTTGGTAATAACGAGTGAAGCCACCACGTGCTCGTAAGCAGTCGACACAACGACGCGGCATGCTGTCGATCAGACGTCGAAAATTTTTAAGAATAAAATCGGGAGCTCTAAGACAATCCTAGATATGCGCCTGTTAATATCCATAATAACTCAATACTCATCAATTGCTAATTTCATCTTAATTACTTCTCCAAACACAAAATAAAGTAGTCTCAATAATGTCTTGTCAACATTTCTTATTATGACTTTATGCAAGGCAGTGTTGCCACGCTGGCTCTCTGTTTCCACCCTACGGCTGTGTCGTTTTTAACCTACAAAAACCGACGCTTGGATTCTACCATTAACCTCTATGTACCATGTGAAATTAAGGTTAACCAACTTACAGGCATGTGAAAAGGGCGTTTCTGTCTCTTTCTCACTCCCTCTCCCCTTGAGTAATAGCTCCCATGGCGAATTGTCACAATTTCTTGACTTTTCATTGGCCCTTGCTCTTTAAAATGATGCCAAATTATTTTACGTTTTCGTTTGATTACATGAATATTGAATAATATACGTCAACTTTAGTTTTCTCACCATTATTTTATGTTGTGCCCAATGCTGTGAAAAAATCCCTACGATAACCTACGGTTTGATGGTTTTACCCGTAGGTTTAACCTACAACCTACGAAATGGATTTTTACCCTACCGTAGGGTAAAAAACCTACGCGTGGCAACACTGATGCAAGGTGGATAACTCAAACGACCAAATATAAGAGGCAGACCACTATTAGTTTCCCCATTGACTTCAATGTTAATTCTGTCTCTTTGCCCGGCTCCTTGTTTTCCCCAATTATTTGTTCTACTGAATGCTTTTTACACCAGACAGAGAAACAAATGGTCATGTCTTTGCACTAAAATTTGTATGAGGTTGACCACCAAAATTTGGAGATACACAAACTGTGAAACTATACACTTAAGTTTCTTCATTGTTAGAATCAAAGTTGCCTTGACTTAAAGCATCGATCAATAAAATTGCTTCATCTAATGAACAACTACACCAAGTTTCCACATTCTTCCTCAATTAAAAGCAGAAAATGTTTAATGTAATGATATAATGGAACTATAGGGCCTACATCACGTTTCATCAGTCTCGCTTAAAAGAGCTAAATCGCTAACATTTGGGACCTATAAATTTACACAAGTGGGTCGCAACGCATATAATATTCTAATTTGAATGTATATAAACTCATTTACATTCAACGGTTTCCGTTTTTACTCTAATTTCAAATCAGTTATTTTCGGCGAAATAAGCCAGCAGGGTCAATCGAATTCAAATTTCTAGCTTCCAGTTATTCCAGTCTACATGCGCCGTTTGATTGATTTGGTGCAATTTTTCTAGCCTTGGTCTTCACGTCTCTTGTTAGAATTGGGTCTGAAACGCATTATGGCTCACGATTCGTGTACCAATGGTAAAATATTTATTTTGTCTTAAATATTGGATATCAGAAGTTCATCCTTTTTCCGGTAAGATCACGTCATCAATTTTGATTTAAATTGACAAATAATTCGTGTTTTCAATGTTGAAGATTTTGGATGATATTGAGTTAGAGACTTGGCTACTTCGACTAGAACTAAAGTTATCGTGTCCTAATTAAACATCAGCCATTCAAATTACTTATCTCTGCTTACCCCAATGCTGAAAATTCTCATCCTCGGACTCCATCAAGGCATTGACCTCATAATTAATCACCTATACCAAGTTTGAACATTGTTTATACCACTTGGACAATTAAACATCAAATTTGAACATTTTAGCTCAATTAGAAAGAGAGTTGTTGTGTCTGAAAATATGTGATGGACGGACGGAAGGACAGACAGACGCACAGATCCATTTTAATAGTGCCCCGCTTTCTTCGAAAGACGGACAAAATATGTAACTATTCGCCGTACGTAGCCTATCATCGTAACCAATCTGTAAACCATATTATCCCGCCCCCCGCCTCTAAATCATGAATATTTACCAAAACCTGACAGAAAATATTAATTCACACCCCCTTCGTCCGTTCTAGACCACAATATCAAAAAAGGGAATGCAAAGGGGGAGAAAAGGGGAAAGAGAGCGAATTGCTATAAATAGACGAACTACCCGTTTTGAGTACAGAGATGGTGACATAAATGTTGGTCTGCATCCTATATTTCAATATGCAGCGTATTCCCCCTTGATCATTTAATTTCTTGTGAAAGAAACCCACTGCTTATTATGCAGTTCATTCAAAACTTATAAGTTTAACCGTTTGGTTTCTTTTTTATATATACCACAGATGAAATCAATGGCTTTAATTTCTTGGTGAGAGTGATAATACCTTTTTAATAATATAAAGAAGCTAAGTCTCAATATTATAAGCGTTGCGACCCATTTGGGTCAATTTCTAGGTCCCAAATATTAGCGATTTAGCTCCTTTAAAGCTTGTAGTCGTATGTTTGTTGAATAACTTTAGCAAGCTATGTCCACAAATAAAAACGGCGAAACAAATTTGACTTCCCTCTTATATTTTAATCCTCTATATTATGGTATTTACATTGACCGCGTTAATAAATGCAGTGGTCTTATATAAACCCATATGAAATAACTGTAAAGAAAACATAAAATACAGCCCCAAATTAAACCAAAAGAAATATTTATTTTTTGCCTTTCTTTTTATTCCACGCACTTGACTTATAAATATTACCCAACCAGTGGATGTGGTTCATTACAGCCTTCCGGGTTCAAAAATCGATTGTATTTATCATACGTTACTCTCGTTTTGAATCCACAGTCTCTTAGATTATAATTCGCACAACTGTTTGTAATGGCATGCACTCTGAAAAATTAAATTAAATTATTTGCAGGTAGTAAGCACAGAATGTAATAAAAAAAAAACTCAATCGAAGAAATAATAATATTTAAACAAACAATTCTGAGAGAATTTCTAAAGCAGAGTCAGACTAAATATATCTCAAAGTTGAACAGCTTCAAATAAGAATTTTCTTTAATTTTAACTAATAGCCATAATTTAGTTAGAAATACATTACTGTATAAAATTTCAATTAAATATCTCAAACATCCTCAAAGAATGAATTTGTGGAAAACAGAATTGTCACAGGATTCCAATTCAACAAAGGGCAATAATCCAGTCAAATCGCCGTCATTCAGTAACACGCTGCAATATACGAATTCAATTTTCTCATGTTAAAATTTGAAAGATTGTTGAACGGCAGACGTGTTTATCGGGCCAAAAAGGGTAGATCATATATTTTGTACTGACACACTCTTTATACCACTTGGACAATTAAACAACCGTAGGCGTAGGTGATGTTAGAGTCCCCAGCACACAAAGGAGTGCAGGGCGTGGCTTGTGCTCGGGCAGGGGCGTACATAACGATTTTGTTTGGGGGGGTGTTTAGCCAAAATGCGACCGACTGATGCACATACCCCCGCCCCACACACCAGTGGTACTACAAACTGGGCAGTTCACTATAATCGTGAATATGATAGTGCTGAGACAGTATAAGACAACTGAGGAGTAGAAGAATGATTTTAAAATGGAATTGAGCGCCGCGGGCGCGAAAAAATTTCAGATATGTAACCGAGTAGAAGAATGATGTTATAATGGAATGTTATAGTGGTACTACAAACTGGGCAGTTCACTATAATCGCGAATATGATAGTGCTGAGACAGTATAAGACAACTGAGGAGTAGAAGAATGATTTTAAAATGGAATTGAGCGCCGCAGGCGCGAAAAAATTTCAGATATGTAACCGAGTAGAAGAAATGTTATAATGGAATCGCGCCGAAGGCGCGAAAAAATTTTCAGATATGTAACAGAGCTTTTAAATTTTTGGGACTGGGGTTGATAAGAAATAGGACAGAATCTTGAGGCTTATCTGTCAATTTCGCTTGTTTTATGATTGTATGTTTATTTCATTAATTCATTTAGTCGGAGACCGACTGCGATGAGTATTTTTTTTTTGAGACCGACTATTTTTTGCCGTGGTAGAAAACATTTCATAGAACAACATACTCACAACAGAATAAGAGTGACAAGCAGACATTGTTATTTTATACTATAGTTTTGGGTGACGTATGCAATTTAGGCACACGGATTCACGCAAATACATAGCATTTGGGATCTATTCTGGCATTGTTTCTGAGACCGACTGCAGTGACTGCACTTATTTTGTGACCGACTATTTTTCTCCCTTGGTGAAATTTTGTTGTTAGATCAATTTAACATACTTACAACAGAATAAGAGTGACGTATGCAATTTAGGCTCACGGATTCACGCAAATATACAGTATTTGGGATCTTTTCTGGCATTGTGTTTGAGACCGACTGCAGTGACTGCACTTATTTTGAGACCGACTATTTTTCTCCCTGGGTTACATTTTGTTGTAAGACTAACATTATACTCACAACAGAATGAGAGTGAAACACAACATCTTTTCAAAAATGATAAGTTGACAAGGTTATTTTATACTAAGACTGCTCCTATTTTGCGACCGACTACACTGATTTTGCAACCGACTATTTTTATACTAAAGTTTTGCGTGAGTAGCGTGACGTGAGTACTTATTTTGATACCAACTACCTCTACTTTGTGACCGACTGCACTAATTTTGCGACCGTCTATTTTCTTTGCTTGAGTAGCGTGACGTATACAGGGAGTACTTATTTTGATACCGACTACCTTTACTTTGCAACCGACTGCACTGATTTTGCGACCGACTATTTTTGTACTAAAGTTTTGCGTGAGTAGCGTGACGTATACTTATTTTGATAACGACTACCTCTACTTTGCGACCGACTGCACTGATTTTGCGACCGACTATTTTTTTTGCTGGGGGGGTGTACCACCCCCACCACATTTACGCCCCTGTGCTCGGGGTACTTACAAACAAATAACTGCTAGTGTATCATTTCCATGATGTTGTATTTTATCTGTATTCTTCGCTACTTCCAGTTGTGTACAGTTGGTAATATCCCAGGTATGTCTTCTGATACAATCCATGTCCAGATCTGTTAATATAGTTTTCGTGTCATTTATACATAAAGAGAAATGGTCCGAATCTTCTGATGAGTGAGAGAAATAACCCGTATCTCATCATGACTCGCTTTGGTTGAATTTCTTATTGCTCTGTAAGATAATTGATATCATCGCTGGTGAATAGCCGAACAACCTTCTTCTTCTTCCTCCACCGAGGGTTACATCGAACCAGCATAATTTTGGTCATAACCAAATGTTTCACAGCGGTATAAGACAAGTTTATTTAACCACTGTACAAGATACCCGACGGGAGGAAACCGGAGTGCCCGGAGAAAACCCACGAGGTTGAGAAGGCGCCCCTATCTCCATGCCACATACGCTCACACCGGGGATCGAAACCACAGCCGCAAGCCAGAGGTGACCGGCCAGCTAGAGGTCGAAGCGCTGTACTCTAGAACACAAGACCCCCCCCCCCCAACCCGACCTTTGCGATCGCCTACATTGGTGCAGCACGGATACCCTCTCCGGGGACCATGTTTAGCCGCCTGGATGTGACGTAAAACAGAGGTCACGTAAAATGACAATATTGGCAGTCAGGGCAAAATTCTCACATTGTACACCCGTCCTTATTAGTCTGGTCGGTGCAAAAAAGTAGGACGTTAAACCATTTTTCGCCTCTGAATTCATTCCCGATATAGGGAATGTTAGTTTACAAGGTCATTAACAATCACATAAAATAAACCAACCAAATTGTAATCTAATTGTAATTAGATTATATGTACAGACAATAATGATCTCTTACCCTGGTGATGGGAACAAATATACGCCACAGATTCTTTTTGTAGTTTCTGGGACGGTAGCACTTTTGCAGACTCATCTGATGAACATGATCTGGTTATATTGTCAGCACAGGCCACGGCTTCGGCGTAGACATCTGAGTTACTGAAAATAAAAGATATATTTGTTAAATATACGTTCACGCGTTCAAACTGATTTGATGATATATTTGAACTAAACATATTCAAACTATTTAATCTATCAAAAGCCTGCCAGTTACTGATACACTAACATTTTTGCCCGCTTCTTGTCCCATGGTGTTTTTCGGGTAATCCAGTATTTTCCCAGTAATATTGGCCGTCTATACTTTCCATATATACCAAATTATTAGAAATAAACACCCGAAAAATACCTTGAATCTTTAGAATTGGAAGTACAGTTAAAATTCAATGATATTATTAGTTAATTAATCAGTTCTTGATCGTGGATGACAATATAACATGAATTAATATAGTTATTCTTATGGTAATAATCAGAATTTAAATTGTAAGCACATAACTGAACTGAAGTTAATATTCATTTTGTTATATTATATTCAATTCGGACGAAGGGCGGGGGTGCTTCGCTGCTAACCCTAACCCAACAAATCCTCAGCCCCTCCCAAAATTTTATGAGCTGGCTATGGACCTGATTCAATTGGAAGAGCAATGAGCATTTAATTATATTACGAGTTAATAAGTAACTTCTTCGGTTCATACTTTCCGATTCTAATGCCTCACATAAAGCAACCAGGTTAATCTTTTCAGTCGTTTTGCTTCACACCACCTGGTATTAGAATGGGGCCTTGAACAATAATCTACGCTCAATTTCACCTTCCACTAAAAACGCACACATTTAATTTAAAGGGACAATAACATTCTTGCTGGCTTGGTAGCTCCAGAAAATAAATAATACCCTAATTGTAAGTACTAGATGTTTAAGTGTCCTACCTGTTGTGTAAATTATCCATTACAACCTATTTTACTTGTCCAGAGGGTTCGAAAATATTTTAAAATCCAAGTCACATTTGAAAAGGTTTACGTTATACTTTTCAAATCAATTGGTTGAATTTTTCCAATTTTTCAAAATAGGTGTGTTAAGATGAAATTTATATCATCATTTAATTGGAATATTGTAAAATAATACGATTTGTTGACCAGAATGAAGATTGGGACATATTATTCAGTTACAACAAGAGTGTTATTGGGGCTTTAAGAAAAGATAACATAAAAACACACGTACTTGCACATCAAGGTAAAATCTTTCGGCTTATCATCAACTATGGACATTTGGTGACCAGGTAGTGGTAAAGCAAGGTCAATGCCTCGATCATCAAAACATTGTTGTTTGGCAGCGTGTTCGCTGTACACATTGTCACACACGTCACATAGTGATACATTCAACGAACACAGCAACACTGCAACTGTAATGTGATAATAGATTTCGTTAAAGAGAGGAAATTGTGCTTAAGTTGTAGTATTGCACTGACACATTACAAAGAATTGTGAAGAAGATCCAACAGTTAAGTCAGAAAATAATTCATCTTATGTACTCTGTTACTGGCCCCACCCCTTAATTTATAATCACTTTCTCACTATAATATATTGTATTTCGAATTGGATTTTTTACATTGGTCAGAATACATCACGGCTAATAATAACGTCTGGTACTAAAATTTTTTTTACAAACACTTCTTCGGGTGGCATAGCTAAAATTACAGAATATGCGCAACCGCATTGCTCCTGAACCAGTTATTTAAGACTGTACTGCTCGATAAACCAGTCCATGGTTGCACCATAAATCAACAGCGATGAAAATACTATAAATGGGTGACTATAATGTTTATGTAAGTAATTAAACCGTACGTACGCGGAAGCGCTATTTTGTATAATTCCAATTAACTCGGAGGTATACGCTTAGTTCCTCTAGGAACTGACTCTGATCGGACGATGTCCACTGACATTTCCCATCCCTTCCTAAATAGCAGCAATATGAAAATACCGTAAAATCCCGCTTTACCCCATCTCTGTTCTCGGGTTATTTTGGAACCCCTACCTTCTATTTTCTTTACCATCTATTTATTTCTCGTAAAACGAATCATTTCTGACACAAATTTATAAAGCCGGTAGTTGAGGTGAACGAGCTTTAATGAAATTATGATAAACATTTGATCTATATAGATGTGAAGAATGACCAAAGTTATGATATTTGCATTATGTTTTTGCAGTGTGACTTCATAATGTACAAGCGTGCATGGGTTTATAACTGTGGGGAACAATGGAAAACACATTTGAGATCAGAAAAATGAATCAGATGACATACCCTTGGAAAAGAAAACATACAGTACACATTTTCTACATGGAATTTAAGTTGTGAAATGAATACAACCAAACTCTTACCCAGCAATTGTAGTGATCCTAGTGAAGCCATATTTTCAGTAATGATTCTTCTTCGTATACAACCGGGGTGTATAGTGTTGAATTGCGACACAAGTTCTATACTAGACCATATCTGAGATAAGATAGTGTTTATCAGGTGTACGGCATGACTTACAGCTATCTGTGAAGACATTCCCAGATAAGTCCATGCATATGTGGCAATAATGGAAAATAACCCTGTACAAGTGCACTTCTTGTTTTATTTTCTTGAATTTGCATTGTTGAATCAGTTAAGGCAAGGCTTTTGTTGGTTGTTTATATTCCTCTATTCTTTGGTTCGGTAAAATATCAACTTAAATTACAGCAGACAATTAATGTAATATTGATTCCATGCTTATAGGTATAAACTCCAATATGGGCTGCAATATGGATATTGCAATTGACATAAACTTGTGTCTCCAAATACAAGTAAATCAAGTCTGTCCTTACACATTTATAAGCTCTATTTATAGTGTCAAACAAAGAATACCGGATACAGGTGATAAATACACTATATATGACAATATAAAGTACATGTAGATATAATTGGGGGGGGGGGATTAAGGTGGATTAATATCCATTAAAATATAGTTTACCGACTGAAGCAATACTGTGCGGATTATCACCGCATATTAAATATCTACTATTGAGTCGAAATTCACCCTACTACAATACATGCATCTTATTTCCTCAAAATGTGCAATGGAAATGCTGTTAGCTTGTTTTTGTTCCTACACACAGGTCTGGTAATGTTGTATAGTTGGCAACATAACATGAAAGACAATGGCCATGTAAACTAATTTGCATGATCGATATATTAAAATATAGCTCAGTCAACGGCGAACAGACTGGTGTCCATCGTCGTAGGTTCATTAGAGTTCAAGATATTGCAAACAGATTGCTGTGGCGTAGATAGTCCTCAAATGGTGTCCCAGATATCTAATTTTATATTTAACCTAAATAAAAAAAACACATGGTTGTGGGGTTACAATTGGGAGTGCCATGCACAGCGGGAATGTAGATATTTACTGTTAACATGGTTTGTCCTCTAAAATACCAATACTCTTTAGTAAAAGGGTGGATGTGCGTTGTTTTAGCCCCCACCCCCAGACTAGGAGTATTTCTGTATAGAAGGCTAGAAGGCTTTTACAACCTCGTATTGGAGTCCCAAGCAAATACCTTAACCCCCTGTGATATGTTTTTTAACGTGCAGGACCTGTTGATAAGTAGTCTGGATAAACTGGTTGTTAACACCTCATCCACACACTTTCATTTTTTTCCAGTGAGTAATACAATTTACAGGTAATTGTTGTCGTTGCAGTGTTTCGTAATATTATAATATACTTTAATATCATTATCAAGTATTGGATATGGGACGAGGTGTAATTATTCGCGTCCCCATATTGTGGCGGGTGTCGAACAAGAGGCAAGATGATGTCGTTAATCAGGCTACACAGATATTTGCGGAAGGGGCAGATGTATATTTCATCCACAGGTGAGACTGCGACAGAGTTGAACACGTAAATAATCTAAGAATTGATCCGAGAATTTTTAAGTTTATTTAAATAAATGGACTGAATCCCAATTACTTCGGTGATTTGAAATTTAATCAACCAATAATAGTACTGGGATGTCGACATGCATCCGGTATGAGATATTCATTATAAGCTCTGTAAACCAGCCTTGATCGTAGACCACAATCTCTAAGGTGGTAGTTAGCACAAACACTACTGATAGTGTAGGTCCTGCAACGACAAAAACACTAATTACTGCATAGATATGTATAATATGTTCATTTTACAATATTATGCAAATATATAGTATGCATGTTTATTGTCTTGGGTAGATAGAAATAAAGCAACACTTACCTGCAAATTGCCTTCGTAAAATCCTTGGAGAAATCGGGTGCATCTGTTGAATTCTTTAATGCTTCTTTTAAGGCACAAGCTTGGGCTTCACCCAAATGGCTTTGTATACAATCTGGTTTCAATTCTATAATATTTATTTATACATGGTTAAACTAACTACGACATAGCATTATCATGATTAACAATATAACCACCACATAAAGTTATAATGGTTCAAATAACCATCATATAGCATTATGATTGTTCAAATAACTACCATATCGTATAATAACCATCACATCGTTTTATAATGGTTCAAATAACGATCACATATTGTTATAGTATTAGTATTGATATGGTTACAGACCATAACATCGTATTGTAATGGCTACAATAACCACCACAACGTCTTCTAATGGTTCAAATAACGATCACACATTATTATATTATTATAACATGGTATTGTACATGTATTGTAATAACCATCACATCGTATTGTAATGGCTACAATAACCACCACATCGTCTTATCATGGTTGAAGTAACCATAACATGAAATTGTAATGTTATAATGGTTAACCTATAACCACTACATAGTATTATAATTTTTGAAATAATCATTACATAGTATTATAGTAGCAAAATGGTTAAAATAACCAGTAAATACCAGCATATTTTGTATTTTTCATCATGGTTAAGTTTAATACAGCTACATTGCTTTACATACAGATATTAAAATAACCAAATGTCATAACGCTGACATATTTAGATGAATGATGACAAGTCCTGATAAAATATGTATTCATCTACTAAGTCCTATTTATATCGACTCACTAGTGTAAACATTTAATATACATATGTATATTGAGCAAATCTTTGGTTTCTGTCTGCATTCTGTCTGCAACCCTGGTTAAAGGTAATACAACGCCTTTTGTCTTTATTCGTGTGTGGCAGTGCCAGATTGGCCTTGTGTGTGTGTGTGGGGGGGGGGGTGTACATACCAACTGTACGGGGGACCCCATCATTGTTTTTTTTTCAAAAAATCAGGATTAATTTCAGTGCATCTGAGACAATTTAGAATTCGTTGACAATATGAGTATTTTAAACAGACTCTTTCTCTTATGATGTTTTTATTTTAGTTAAATTATTTTAGGTGACATAAAACATTAAACTCCGATCAGCAATGAATGTTAGTAAAGAGTTTAATACACCAGTTATGTAATTTAGTTAATTTTAGGGCCTAACCGATCTGTGGGCCCCCGAAAATCTGTTGGTGCCTACCAGTCCCGGGTCCCCCAATGTCCCTTACTGCCCAAGGTCCCAATCCTCGCCCCCTCAGCCCGGGTACTGGTTGTTTCCGTCCGATATAAAATATTAGAATGACCTAGAATCCTGGGAGCCCCTAAATGTGATAGACCCGGGACATTTGTCCCACTTTGCCCCCCCCCCCCCCCCGAGTCGGTACTGGTGTGTGTGCGGGGGGGGGGGGGGGAAATGGTTAGCACGTGCTGTATTATAAAACCTGTCCCCGGTTGTACGTGACAAGGAGTAAGGTCACCTGTCCAATCTCGTGGGTTTTCTCTGGGTCCTCCGATTTCCTCCCACTGCTAAAGACCCATACGTTAGTCCCGAAATGACCTAGTTTGTGTCGAATGGACGTTAAATCCCGGTTCTCTATCTCTTTATTCAAGTGCAAAGGCCTCCCGGAAGTATCTGTGAATTGGACATCCGGCTAATGAAAACAGTGAATGTATGTTCGCTAGAGATCTGGTCGATACTTGATCGTCAAGATGTTCTTTATGTAAAAAAAAAACCCTCTATGTTGTTAAACCGTACATCCTAACAAATTTTGAAAAGTTTGCGTCAGAAGTATTTCACGTGACAGAAAAGTGCTGGTTACTTAGAAAACTTCCTCAGTTTGTAATCCAACTTTTGTTCACCATGTTTAGTCCATCAGAAATAAAAGCTATCCGTCATATATGCCTAGTGGGTATAATTAAAGTATTAGGGTTGACCCATAGGTCTCAACCGAAGGGTTAGGTGTATTAGCCGATCGTAGGTAATTTACACGTACCTGCTACATGACTACACAGATAATTGATAGATTTGATGAATTGTGTAGAACTTGGTACTAGAGCGACCACTTCCTTAGGAGCACAGGATCTGCTAATATTAGCAGCACACAAACCTGATCGAATAAAAGCAGCTGGATCACTGTAACAGAAGATAATTATTATCTCGACAGGGAACTGTTAAAATTGGTTGGTTATTTAGAACGAAATAACACGTGGGTGGGTGTTCATTAGATGAGTGGTGATGTGCATTTGTGTGCACTCATGGGTGGTATATGAATAAATGACAACGGAGATTTTTTTTCAAATGCATAATATGTCAACTGGTGAAGATCATCAATGGCACAGCATAAGAACTTTACGAAAGCAAAAGATACAATTCAAGTAGACCACGGTACGTGATGATTCAATCTGATAAAATCAGGTGTCAATTTCATTTAGTTCTGATGCTCTACTACAACTACGCCTGCTTTCTTTTTTTTTTGAGATCGGCACTCACGTCACGTGAACTAATAAACAAACCAAATTATAGGTAGTGATTGTATGGAACATGGTATCCAAGGATGTCGTACCTGATAAACACTGTTCTTATAAAAAAAACAACTGAATCAGCCAATGTGAAATTATGGCCAGTCAGTAGGGAGTGGTTGATGGGGAAATGAATAGCACACCAGACCATGTCATTAGTAGGAACTTGGTAAGATCACAGAAAAGGAAGGAGAAAAACAAACGAAATTATAATCGTTTATAATCATATTGTCATGGCCACGAATTCCTTTATATAGCACCCACCAGGAAGTCGTCGTTATGATAAAATAAGGAATTTTATGTGAACAGGTTGTGTCAATGGCTAAAATTGGGACTTCGGGGTTGATCTGCGTGGTGGTCGTATTTCATTTCGGAGAACTTACTTGCACACGACACTTGTGTTTAGTAATGCGTTCTTCATCTGTTCAGTGGCTAAAGGTATGACATAATCAATGCCTTGATCGTCGTAACATCTCTGAAGAGCTGCCTGTTGTGTATATATGTTATCACAAACATCGGCGTTCACGAAAATAACTGACAATATGCCTGAAAGACACAACATGATAGCAGTGACATTCTCGACAAGACTGAGACATACCTTCTTTACAAAAGCTACTAAATGTTTGTCACACTTTGTACAGCAGGTGCTTGTCTGGCTTTAGCAAATTGGAGAGGGGGGGGGCGAATGGCTAACGCGCGCACTGGATCAAAAGGTCTGTCATTGAGTCACGTGGCGTGGTTTCGATTCCCTGCTTGTACCTGACAAGGAGTAGAGTCATGTGTCCAACCTTGTGGGGTTTCTTCGTGTCTTCCGGTTCACTCCCGTTGCTAAGGATCTCTTGCCCTCTTTCTTGTCAAGGCTTGCCAGACCTTACTTAACTTAATTATTATGGTCTTAGACCCCTCACCTTTCCTGTACCACTGAAAAGGAGGGGCGCCCCTTTACATAATTAAACAGAGCCTTACTGGTAACATAGATCAGAAATGAAACCTACCGGTAAGGGCCCATAGTACCTGGAGATTCATGTTGAAACAGTCAACACTTTACGCATAATAAACTACTATCTCGAGTTTTTATCAACAAATAGAGATAAGATACACACTAAGGTAACCTATGAGTCACAATGTTCTACAGATGTTATCTATAAAAGTTGTGTAAAAAAACGTAGACATTTATAGTTTCTTTTTCTGGAATATTTCCCACATACAGATATTTGATATAAACTAACAATAAACTACATATCAAACTTAGAGGGACAGAACTTGCATTAACAGAGGCAGATCTGGGATTTTCAGAAAGGTGGGACGGACCGCCCCCCACTTGGGGGTGCCAAGTCTGGCTCTCGTTGGGACAGACGGGCAATCAACCAAGTCACCAATTGGCTCGTTTCGGAGTAAATTACGATTTCCAAACTAAACTGTCTGTCAATTGGTTTAACAGTATATGGGGAAAAAAATATTCATCACCGAATGTCGTTTTCATTGTTAAAATACAGATATGACGTCATCCTTTGTTGTTGGCGTACCAGTGCCATTATTTCAAATACTCGTAGGCCCTACGGGCAACTTGCCAATCGTACATTATTTATACCAGTGAAATAGTGGACTAGTGTGACGTATTCCACTCTAAAAGCACGTGCGGGGTGTATGCATTTTAAGTTGTTTAATGGTCTCGAGCTTAAGACATTGCGTAATATATTGTAAAACATTTGTTACAATATATATTACTTAATGTCTCGCGCTCGTACATTTAACAAAACATATTTAATACATATATCGACATGCAGCCAAAGCTGTACACCGTTTCGAGCCCTGGTGTGAGCGTATGTGGCATAGAGATATGGGCGCCTTCTCAACCTCGTGGGTTTCCTCCGGGCACTCCGGTTTCCTCCCACTGCTAAAGACCCCTACGCGCAAGCGAATTATTAAAATAAAATGAAACCATATGTTAGTCCCAAAATGACCTAGTTTGTGTCGAGTGGACGTTAAACCCCATTTCTCTCTCTATCTCTCTTACTCTAATGTCAGATAGGATTCTTTTAAACAACACCCGATTAAATATGTTAAAATCTTAAAAAAATAAACGTCAGTGGAAAGTGTATTTGACTTAAAATTTAGACAAGATTTCATCTTATATCTATAGTCGAATAAAACCAGGTACAAATCTCATCAAAAGGAAACTCAAATTCTTCTTGTATATTTAAATTTACGGTGGCTGATAAGGGACATGAAAAATAATATAATTTGATTTTTTTAATATTCACCCAAGTCAATTATAATATAATTTGTTTTTTATAATTTTCACCCAAGTCAATTTTAATTTTCACCCAAGTCAATTTTAATATAATTTGTTTTTTATAATTTCCACCCAAGTCAATTTTAATTTAATTTGTTTTTTAGAATTTCCACCCAAGTCAATTTTAATATAATTTATTTTTTATAATTTTCACCCAAGTCAATTTTAATTTAATTTGTTTTTTATAATTTTCACCCAAGTCAATTTTAATTTCCACCCAAGTCATTTGTAATATAATTTGTTTTTTATAATTTTCACCCAAGTCAATTTTAATTTCCACCCAAGTCAATTTTAATTTTCACCCAAGTCAATTTTAATTTTCACCCAAGTCATTTGTAATATAATTTCGATTCTGATGAATTTCCACCCAGCGCGTGACGTCATCAACCAGGAAATTTGATCATATCTCCGTTTCCTCCACAGGCTGTTCGTCAAAAAAAGGTTCAAGGGTTCGGACTTGCGGGTCCAAACCCCCAGAGTGTTAGAAGGCATTACCAAGGCCTACCTTCAGGCCAAATTTGTGGCCCCTGGGTCCACGGGGAGGGGCAGGGTTTAGAAAAACGTGACCTTGAGAAAAACATGTCTCGGCGGAGGGTAGAAACGGGAATATGGGGTTTAAGGAGAGGTAGCCTACTCCCCATCCCACCTTGGCCTATGAATTCAGGCTAAACCCCTGAATCCTCTAAAAATGACAAATGTTTTGGAAGGAGATGATCGGGGGGGGGGGGCGATGATCAGGTCGAGTCGAGTTCTGATCCGACACCTGAATAAAATCTGAACCCCTTGGTCGATCCTGCTGAGTTAAGGGCTTTTTCTAAGGGGCACCGAAATGACAAAATCGATTTTTTTTCTGTTTTCACCCATTTTTCATGTGGATTATTGCTACGCCCGACCCTACCCGAGGGTCAATTGACACCAAATTTTCTAGGCAGGTATTCCACACAAGCACCCATCTTTCGACCAAACACATTTCTCAAAAGAAAATGTTGATCCCGACCCATGGGGAGTGAACGGTGGCCATTTTCCCGGGGGTACACAAAGTTAAAAAAAAATAGAGATGGAACTAGATGTTCGATTTTAATTTCGAGACCAATTTGGATGCCCGGAGGTGGAAATGGAAGGCGGGGGAGGTAGCCGAAGTTTCGAAGAGATAGGACCATTTTTGAAAAAAATTCTGTCATAACAATGTATTAAGCTGCGGTCAGGCAAAGGGGCCTTTCAGGCATTTTGATGCAAAAAATCACGATTCTGTCATAACAATGTATTAAGCTGCGGTCAGGCAAAGGGGCCTTTCAGGCATTTTGATGCAAAAAATCACGATTTCCCCCACTACCGGTCGCCAAGGCTGAAATGTGACGGCCTCGGGCGACTCCCCGGCGTCGATATACTTCAAGAATTTCCAACCTCGGAACCTGCCAATGGGTGCATTTGGGTGTTTACAGAACGAAATCGGGTGTTTTTTGGTCAAAATTGGCAAAGTTTGAGCGATTGCCTGAAACGAGGGACCGTGTTTGGGGCCCTATATCTCGACCCCTATAAATCAGAATCCATTCTTTTCTTTCGGATCAGTAACCAGGCGAATTATCCTCCATTTATTAGAATTCCAGGTCACTGAGCGCTACCACCGGGGCGGAGGAACGTCCCAAACATGGCTTTCCAAATCATCCGGATTACTTCAAAGGCCATACATCCTATGGGGCGTGCAAGTTCGATTTTTGGGAGGGACATGGCCCGAGCGTTCAGAAAAATTGTCATTTGAATTTTTTGATTAAAAAAAAAAAAACACAAATGGGGAGCATGGACCCCCCCCCCCCACCTTCAGAGAGTACAATGCGAGTAGGTGACCAAATGTAAAAAGAAATTGCGCATGCCCTCCCTTGATATGGGAATACAACCCCATATCCCTCAAAACTTGCCCTGATCATCCCCGGAACCCAATGTTACAAAACTCCAATTTGAGGTGACCGGGGGTCTCGTTTTGGCTAACACACAATTTTTTAATGAAATGGGGGGGGGGGAGGGGGTCTGGAGACTATGCTCCCGCTCACAGTGACCTGGAGAAAAATGAACCAGCAACGCTAACAAACACTATCTCTCGATCACAAAACGTGAGCGAGGGACAAAAAACCTTTACCCTTACCCTAACCCACAATTCATATAATGACGTCATCATATCCGATCTAGCGTTCTCCGATGTCATCACGCGCTGGGTGGAAATTCAACAGAATCGAAATTATATTATAATTGACTTGGGTGAAAATTAAAATTGACTTGGGTGAAAATTATAAAAAACAAATTATATTACAAATGACTTGGGTGGAAATTAAAATTGACTTGGGTGAAAATTATAAAAAACAAATTAAATTAAAATTGACTTGGGTGAAAATTATTAAAAACAAATTATATTAAAATTGACTTGGGTGAAAATTATAAAAAACAAATTATATTAAATTTGACTTGGGTGGAAATTAAAATTGACTTGGGTGAAAATTATAAAAAACAAATTATATTAAATTTGACTTGGGTGAATATTAAAAAAATCAAATTATATTATTTTTCATGTCCCTTATCAGCCACCGTATAAATTACACAAAAAGTAATAATGTGTGACGACTGTACTATTAAGGTTCGAAAAGTTTTCCGAAGACTTATTTTCATTAAAAACAATAAAACTTTTTATAAAGTGTTGATATTATTAAAGGATAATAGAACAATTTATTTCCCACCGGATTCGTTGTATTAATTTTAATAGATTATTGTTGATATAAGGGTGGTGAACTGGTCTGATATCTAAATCAATAGTGGTTTGAAGAGTGAAAAGAGGGTGGGGATTTTCTTTTATAAATAATGTTTATCTTTCTGTGGTATAAACACCATTTGTGCCTATCGGGGAATGTAAAGTGTATTGTTATGAATGATTCGTATGAATTATTTCAATAAACTTAAGATTATCTCAATTATATTCATAGCTATGTTATCTTGTTTGGAAACTGTCCATGGGAAAAACTAGAATCCCATTTGTTATAAATATTAACACTACAGGCTGTTCGCTTTTAAGAGTTGGTTATGTTTTTAGATTATGGGTAGCGCTTGCATGTTGGCATGTTGGCATCCTGGGAACGGAGGGGGGGGGGGGCTTGAATGACCGGATATGGTATTTTTGGCTTTGAGCTTTTTAAACAGAGAAATCATTTTATACTGATGTAGGATCACGTTGTGATGTAATTTCATTGTGCAAGGCATTATTTTTTTTAAGTAGCTGAGCAGGGGGGGGGGGACTCCCCCCCACCCTGGACTCCCCCCACCCTGGATCCGCCCCTGCTTGGGTTCCGACAGAGTTTCTAAAACATGACTCTTCCACTACCTTTATCAGCTCGGCTATGTAAGAATTAAATTTTTGAAATAATAAACCAATTAGGCGTGACTAGAACAAAGGCTCACCAGACGTGGTCATACAGAAACCCTAATTTCCTGTGGAACTGTTGTGGTGACAAGTTCCACACAAATGCCCCCAAACCTTGCTATAGATGAAACAAGCGGTTGCCAGACAGGGAACTGGGAAAAAGGATAGGGCTCACCCTCTCATTGTTCCAATCCTCACATCGAATATAAACCTATAGCCTATCGCGTTCACCAGGTTTTGGAAAATTTAGTAACTTTGAATTTTGACTAATAGTTTGGATTGTGCGTACTTGGTATTATTTTATTTAGACTTTCGCGTTCTGACGGGGCGAAAAGTAGAAATTATGAATGGTAGTTATATCCTTCCGTACATTTATTATGAATATATTATATGCTAACTGGTAGGTATCCTGATAATTAGGGGTGGGGGCTTGCAATATTCCTCTAGGTCAAAATGGAAATTTCGTATTTTCTAAGAAAGTCAAAACATTATTATTTCTATGTCTCTTGCTCAATAGGTTGTCAGCTCACTATTATACGATCATAGGCATTATTTACCACACTTATACATCTGTCACACAGGAAATAATAGCACAATTACCTCCCTTGTTTTTCCATCCCCCCCATACAATTTCTCAACTGGCAATAGTGAATTATAGGATTAATAGGATTAATCTTTAACAAGTTAGGACTGTTCATAGATGCCATCTATTTTAAGGCTTTATTTTAATATATTTTAAAAATATAACTTATAAATATGAAATTGTACCTTTAAATGAGTAAGAAACACCCACTCAATACTACGAGGACAGGGGATGGGGGGGGGGGTACACATTGGCTAAGTGGGTAAGATGGTGACGCACTTGCCTGGAGGTCGGGTGTTCGATCCCTACATTATTCTAAAAGGTCGAAGGACAAAAACCGAGGTCCCGTGTACACATTGGCGTGCACGTAAAAGATACCTTGGCAGTTGTAATTCGATATAAGAATAAGCCGTAGCGCCGCTGCCCGGGCAAAATTTCCCGTCTTCATTAGCCCTGTTCGGAACAGCAAGGTGGATATTAAACCCAATTTCCGTTACTACGATTACTTCGACTTATTACCCCAAATGGTTAGACGTGCTCAACCGTGAATAATAGTATATCAAGTGTGGTTAAATTGCCGAGACATTGAGTAATACACGAGGCGTTAGCCGAGTGTTGTCTCAATATATTACACAATGTCTTTAGCTCGAGGCCATTAAACAACTTAAAATAAAGACACTATCTTTCACGTGATTTTCAATGAAATACGTTCAATATTTCAATGGTTATATAGCTAATATGCGATCGGCGAGTTGCCCGTACATTATTTGAAATAATGGTACGCTAACATCAAAGGATGTGCGTGACATCTGTATCTCATATACAATTACAAGCCATCAAGCGTATCGACAATACGTCTGTGTACATAAACTGTATAATACTTTACCAATTGAAGGGATGCCATACTTATAATCGTGTGGGGTTTATGAAATATAGGATACCGTCTTAGTTCTATAAAGTCATGTGTCGATATTTTAAAGTTACATTCCCGGGTACAAACTGGGTGATTTGATGATATATTAAAACTAAAAACATTCAAACTAATTCATTGATCATAATTTTCCTTCAAATCGTTCTCAAAACATTGTAATTTCCAAGTATACCCTGCTATAAACATCTATTAAAATAGGTCATGTTTCCGTCAGGGGATTACCTCTCTCCATATCAACGGCGGTGGGAGACAGGGGAGAATTCATTATATACAAGGGGGGGACCCCCCCCCCCCCAAAAAAAAAAAAATTTGGCCTGCCCTCTGTTTGCCCCCCCCCCCCAATAATTTTTGGAAAAAACTTGTGATCTGGCCGGCTCTATTTATCTCATCAACCATTGTCTGAAATGCTACCTGGCTGCATTCCCGGCAGTCTATTTAACAAAATATAGTGGCGAAAATATTCATTCACTTTGAGTTACTCTTACTCTGCCCGTTCGACACTTTCTTCTAGAGTGCCGGGCTTCGACCTCTAGCTGGCCGGTCACCTCTGGCTTGCGGCTGTGGTTTCGAGCCCTGGTGTGAGCGTATGTGGCATGGCGATAGGGGCGCCTTCTTAACCTCGTGGGTCTCCTCTGGGCACTCCGGTTTCCTCTCACTGCTAAAGACCCATACAAGTATGATCATGAGTCACACGCAATATAATCAGCAGTTTGCTGACAGTTAGCCAGACGACTGGAGACGAGGAGAGCCGATTGGGGCGGAAACGAGACGCAGGCGAGAGGCCGGTGCCCCTGCAGAGGGGCGGAATGGTAGATTTAATAGAGTTATGTACTCTCCTCTAGTGTTCCTGTATACCAGTGTTCCTGTATTGTTGGTGTATTTTTGTTACTGTTTGGTATTGGTCGACCGGCTTCCTCCCACTGCTAAGACCCCTACGCACAAGCGAATTATTAAATAAAATTAAACCATATGTTAGTCCCGAAATGACCTAGTTTGTGTCGAGTGGGCTTTAAACCCCATTCCTCTCTCTCTGTCTGGTTCAACTTGCCCTAGTCAGAGCCGCTAATTTCTAGGAACTTTAAGAATACCAATAGGTCTCCTCAGTCTGAACTATTTCTGTCCCATGATATTTCGTATTAATTAATTGATTGGTGGATTTGCCCAAATATGGATTATATAAACCCGAATGGAAAATTGCGTCTAATATATTTTAGTATTTTACGGTTCGACAATCCACTTATATTCTAGATAGCGTTGTATCTGTTCTTGAAAAATGCGTCCGGAACAAGCTAATTGCGAAAAGAAGTTATTTACGTTTCTGTCAGGCTACAATCATGTTTGTTTTAACCACAGGCTTATATTATATAGAACTAATTCCTAATTACACGTCATTTACTCTGGAAAACTAATAATTACGTTGTTGTCAAGCTATTATCATATTCATTTGCCATTTGACTTCTATTATGGGGACAATAGATTATTATATCAAATATGCCATTTACTTTTGATACTTCGTACATGATTTTTCCAATTCTAAATAACTATGTATATATAGTTCGAAAGCATACAGCGCACCGTGAATAGGCGATCACGGCGCAAAATGTATTGAAAAACACCCACAAACGAATTGTTGATCTATGATGTGATGTGAACTGTTCAGAAGTGTCAATGAAAAATAACACAAATGAATTGTTGATTTGTGATGGGATGTGAAGTGTTCCAAACAAAGCTTTCTCGTCCAAATTAACCTCATGTGATAACTAATGACACATGCTGTGCACGAAGCAGCAAACGAATTGTTGATGTATGATGCTATGTGAAAAGTTCCGGATATACCTGCCTCGTCTAAACCAACCCCATGTGATAACTAGTGACACGTGCTGTGCACGAAGCAGCATACGAATTGTTGATGTATGATGCTATGTGAACTGTTCCGGATAGACCTGCCTCGTCTAAACCAACCCCATGTGATAACTAGTGACACATGCTGTGCACGAAGCAGCAAACGACATGTTTAATAGAACATCTGGTGTCAAATCAAATTAAGTGGGAATATTTTACTTCCGAGTTTTTAGCGTGGAAAGTTTCAATAGAACATCTGGTGTCAAATCAAATTAAGTGGGAATATTTTACTTCCGAGTTTTTAGCGTGGAAAGTTTCAATTCGTGGTGTGTCTAGACACGTGTACGAGAATCCTGGTCGTCCAGACTAACAGACTAACAAACGTAAAGGCAACTCTTTGATTTTGTGCGTAAGATTTTAAAATAATTTTATTGAAGTTTGATTCTTGGTCGTTACATGTCTTGAATGAAATCTACCAAACGCAGTTTACAGATTGGACCCGCGGTGGCTCAGTGAGTAAACCAGAGATCCGATGTTTGATCCCTTTGTTGGCCGAGAAAATGCATCAGGGTTATCCCTAAATATACCAAAGACTGCTTACAAGTTGGTCCCGTGGTTGCTCAGTGAGTAAGACTTTAGCTCGCTCAACCCTTTATTGGCCGATACATTTTATTGGGATTTTCCCTAGTGTGTTCCCTGTCAGTGGTACAGGTCAGAGGGTCGGAAAAGCGACAAGGTATACGTAACGAAAACTGCAGGTAATTTGTATACCAAGGCATGCACTGTAAAGAAAAACCGTTGGCAGTTGGAATTCGATATCTCAATGCATCTCGTTAGTCGACCAGTAAAGGGAGAACACTAGGAATCCCCATTTCATTTTGTTTATAGAGAGCGAGGGAGAAAGGAGGGAGATAGGGAAATGGGGTTTAACGTCCACTCGACACAAACTAATTCATTTCGGTGTAATTTTGTTTCAATAATTTGCTTGCGCGTAGAGGTCTTTCGTAAGGGGAGAAAATCGGAGGACCCGATTAGTTGTACTTTTCAAAATGATTTCACTGTTATTGTACTAGAAATATGACGACCAAAATGCCATTCACTGTGGGCGTGGGGTCGACTAATATGAAAGACAAAACAAGTGGAGATGAATATTAAACATATGAATATAAATATACAAATTCTTGTAACGATTATTGGCAAAGATTTTTTTCTGATCAGCGCAGAAAAACTTGTAATAAACAGATGTTGCTCTTATACATATAGCAATCGTGTAGCAGTTTTAAAGGAATGCGGGCTGCAGTCACGGAATGTGAGGCCTTAGAGCTTAAATTGCACTTTTTGTGTAGTAGATCTAGCCTTGAATATTATGCCCGTCTTAAACATAGTTTTCTATTTAACAACATAAGACGAATATAGTTCAAATGCGTCTTCAGTGCATATAATACAACAAATTCATGATAGTCTGGTGAAAAACTGGTACTTCCTGTTTGACCAGTACAAAAGCATATTGATAGAGCAATTACAAAATCATATTGATAGAGAAAGTACTAAACAACTAATCCTTGATGCGAAGAAAGAAATATTCAAACAAATAGAATTCATAGTTCAAGTTCATTTCAATGATTTGCTTACGCGTAGGGATCTTTAACTTAGGGACTTAGGGTAGAAATTGGAGGACCCAGAGAAAACACACGAGGTTGGACAGACTACCTTACTCCTTGTCACGTACAAATGTCACGTACAGTCAGGAAATCGATACCACGCCACTTGACCATTCGCCCCCTTTCCCTCTCGGGTGCCGAGTTAATATGTAATCTATTGCTATAAATATTGCTTTATCGTCAAAATCAGTAACAAATGTAATGAACGATAATAGTCAAACCACATACAAATATAATTCTTGTACGATATTTATAAAACTAGTAACAAATATATTTCGTATATAATATTTATCAAACCAGCAACAAATTCATGTAGGATGTTGATCAAACCAATAACAAATATAACTAATGTATGATATTTATCAAACCAGTAACAAATGTAATTCATGTATGATATTTATCAAACCAATAACAAATATAATTATGTATGATATTTATCAAACCAATAACAAATATAACCCACATAAGAGGTCTATTAAACCAGTAACAAATATAATTCCTGTTTGATATTTATCAAACAAATAACAAATATAATTCATATAATATGATATTTATCAAACCAGCAAAAAATATAATAATAATCATATGTAATCAGCGTACAATATGCAATTCAATTATATTAATCATGCATTGTTTTTAATCTTACTAACAATAATTGTGCATTTGGCAAAACAAATTACAAAAACCATTCGTATTCAACAATATTGTCTACTTTGAATGTCTATAGGAGCCACGAATTGTAGTTGGTCTATTTATAGAAATTCTCTTTGCGTCTGTTTTCTGCCCTTTTGGTCTAGAATGCACAAAAAGGGTTTGAATTAACATTTTCAACCACGTTTTGGTATAAATTCATAATTTTGAGGCGAGAGGATAACGAGGTTGGCTACAGTTATATTTAGGGCAACTAATAATATGTTTTTAGTAATGCTCCTTCAAGTTTGTGTATTTAGAAACTTTGGTGGTCAACCTCATACAAATTTTAGTGCAAAGACATGTCTTTAAACTAAAATTTGTATGCGGTTGACCACCAAAACTTTGAGATACACAAGCTTGAAGAAGCATACTAAAAACACAATTTTGTGATCATGCTTTAGAAGACACAACATAACCAAAACAACCAAGAGGGGCATTTCGGTTTGAGGTCAAGTAATTCTTTATGAATTTTATACATTTCCTGTATGTCATTTCCATGGCCTGTTATAATATTTATGTAGGCACAACCAGTAGTTGTTGGCTCCAATCATGTATTCGTGGAATTTTTGCTCTTCTTTCACATAGTCCCGTAATTTAAATATCTTCCAACCAAAAATGTTTTATCTTTAGTGATGCCTTATAAAATTCAGGAACAGCTTTTAGGCTCATGGAATATGCCGTTCCGGAACAGTATCTGGGATATGTATTTTCAGAAAAATCTTTAATAGGGGTGTACCATTTTGATTTCTTCTCTTGAACGGGCTGTGCATTAACAAATATATGATCCAAAATAAATTTGTCGAAGGTCTGTTTTTTTAATGCTTTTAGTAAATTTGGAACATTAACATGCATATCGTCATCTGTTTTTAAAGCGTATTTGGCTGTTAAGCAAAAATGTGTTAATCCATTTGAGCATAGCCTGTGATTTGATACTCAAATTCCTGTAACTGTCGGTAAAACTTTCTTGTATGATATCCTTATATAAATTGCTTTCATAGAAAAAATTGTTTTGAACATCTTCTGAGCTTCCACTTCCAACCAAAAACAGTAAAGTGATATTGGAGGTGGTATCCCTTCCCACTGCCCCCTAGGTATTCCTGATGGCTCCTAGCTCCGTGTTTGTATTACACGCCCCGGGATGATTTAAAATATAAGAATAAGTATGAGGATTGACAATTGTCTCTGTGGTATCTGTACGTAGGTACAACTTGCCATTAACGACAAAACATAAGACAGATACACTAAATAAACAATACCAAACACCATTTAACCTGAAATCAAAAAGAAACCACAATGGATCGGAGGCTCAGTACTGTCAATGAACAGGGCACAAAACTTTTCTATAGTAACATTTTGCGTAGAATACCATGCCTATAAAGTCCGCTGTTGGGGCGTTTTTAAGATATTCGGGTTCGAAGGTCAAATGGTAAAAGTAATCTTTTACACGTCATTGTCACAACAAAATCTGTTAATTGGGATGTTTAATACATTGATAGGTTTATTTACAATAATGAATTTGATAATGAAAGCGTTAATAGAATGTGTCTTTTCATAGTGAATAAATTCGGTCAATTAAATATTTAATAGGTAAAAGAAACGAAATGGAAACATATCCGTGCTAAATTCAATAATGATTATACGTAATACCGGAAAACACATGAAAAGCACCAAATAATAGAAAACACACTACATACCAGAAAACACCCTAAATAGGTACTCCGGACCGGGCTATACTCTATACCGGAAACTAACCCTAATAATGACATTTAGGGTGTTTTTTCGATATTTGGGGTGTATTCCGGTGATTTCCGGTATATAGTTAAGCCGGTTATTCTAATTTTAATGGTTATAATTAACAGGAATGAAAAAAAGATAAATTATTACCCTCGGTCTTTCTGGCTATTACTGTCTAACATCTTTAGTATTGGTGAAATCAGTATCTATATTTCCGTTAAACTGCACAAATCAACAGACGAACATGAAAAGTTAAAACACAGATGAACTATAAATATTTCCGAATTTTTAGAGCTAAAATGAGACTTATTAATTATGAAAAAAAAACTTTTCTATTAAAGATTTCATTACCAAATGCATTATTGCAAACAAACCTTTCAATGTATAAAACATCCAAAGTACCAGATTTTGTTGTGATAATGACGTGCATAAAGTAAGAATACAAGATGCGAGCGACAAAAATTATCCAGTCAGCAGAAGATATAGTCTCTTATCATACAAACAAATATTCTACGAATATTAGTCTGGATGGATCCTCAAAATTTGACAGAAAGTCTGTCACTGTCTGGTTTATCCAGTCTTTTAAGTTACCACATACTAAATTTATCAAAACACCTCGCTTGTCAACAATGACACACTCTAAAATTTTGTTTTAAAGGTTTTAATTGAAATGGTCATTTTCTCTCGTCATGAATCAAACGTATGGCTTCTCACAATCTCCTTAATCGCGATTCATGCTGTTGTATCGTCTCTATTTTGTTTCTTATAATAGATGTGCCTTCATAATATCTATCACTTACCGAGACTTTAGCCAAAAGGTTCCATTGCCCATGCGTAACCGGGAGTTTCTTTTTTATGTGGTAGATTATCCAGTAATTTTCATCAATAATTGAGAACCGACCCAGACCCTCCGTGCGTTGAAGACTGGGGGTTCTGGGTGACCGAGACTACAGAAGATATACAATATTAATAGAGTTATTATGAAATATGTTCTATTGTATACAGATATAAAAAAATATATATCAACAGTATCATATCAACCTGACTGTGTTCAATTGTTGTTGCATTTGATGCAAACCTTTTTTAAAATGAATTTAGGCCAACCTGTCACAGACAGGTGGGCACAGTCCGGCACAGTTAATCCTACCACCATATTCCTGAAGCAATGGCCCGAGAAATCCCTCTCTGACCATTGCTGGAATAGCGTCTGTTTCTTGAATTTATGCGGGAGTGTGTCTATTCTTTCCGTTCAATTTAAGCTATCACTTAAGTTCAGCAACATGACAGTCCTTCGTTTCATCTGGGTCTTCCCTAAAACTTTGGACAGTGATTTAAGGTATTAAAACGGTAAAAGTATGTTCGTTTCCAAACAGTATTGTTTACATTTCATTCGACTTGATAGCCTCGTTTGTCACGCAATCAGTTTTACTGCAGTATTCTGCTATGCACGGGTTAATAATTAGGCATAATAAAATCGTGAATCATGACGTATACGTTATGTAAACATATTTGGTCCAGTATTGGCAGCTCGTGATTGGTTGGTAGACGGACTACTGATCAATCAAAATTTAACACAACAATATCCACTCATAATAGCAGTGTGTAGTTGGATTACCTCTAATCAGACGCAACACTGCGCGGAGTATGCCCTACCACATACAATATTATTACTTAGATATTTTTTCAATCTGCTTAAAATACACACCTGTATTTTGTTTCGTTTTTTTTTATACTTTCAATGGCCAACACTGCATGAATATCTGACGGACTTAGTGGACGGTCGTGTCTGGGTTGTACGAGAGGATTTTGACCCTCTGACGTCAGCCCTTGATTAGTGTTGACGTTCCTAGTGGTTTACCAACAGTTCCGTGCATCGCACGCCAAGAAGTCGCCATAACAGACCGTTTCCTTGGCTAATCTTTAACTTCAACGGAAACACGATAATATAACAAAGTAAAACGAAATTTTGAACCATAGAAAACGAAACGAAATCGGATCCGTTTTTGAATCAGATTGGTAATAATTTTGCTATTCATCTTTATGTTAGAGTTATACCATATAACATAATAAGAATTTAATGTCTATGGCAAAGTATGCAAGAGAAAGGAGGAAAGAGTTTGTGTTTGTGTGCGTGTGTGTTAGAGGTGGGGGACAATCCACTTGAGTCAAAATTGACCTTAAGAGTGGCTTCTCGTTAGCTGTTTCGTTCAGTACTACTTTCATCATTCATAATATTAAATTATAATTGTATTCTCATTACGATTAAAATTCCTCCAGCCATTATGTCATCATAAACATCATGTATCTGTCACATTGTTAAAAATGTGTAATTATCTTGAAAAAGAAAGACAGATAGACATTACCACAGAAAGCATGTAGGCCGAGATATTCTGGACGCTTTCAACACTAATCTTGATTGGATCAAAAATATATTAAAGTAGTCAAGTCTCTAACTCAATATCATCCAAAATATTCGATATTGAAAATACTAATTATTTGTCAATTTAAATTAACATTGATGTTATGATCT
Organism: Patella caerulea; assembly: GCA_036850965.1. Taxonomy (NCBI): domain Eukaryota; kingdom Metazoa; phylum Mollusca; class Gastropoda; family Patellidae; genus Patella; species Patella caerulea. Next base: position 26,496,617 of record JAZGQO010000011.1, read on the forward strand.
TACAGAGGAAAAGATGATATTCAATATTTAAGACAAAATCAATATTTTACCATTGGCACACGAATAGTGTACCATAATGCGTTTCAGCGCCATTTGTAACAAGGGATTCGAAGAACGAGGCTACACATTCCATAATTCATACCAAACGATGAGAGCATGCACAATAGATTGGCCTAGTGGTCTAGAGTGCCGCGCTTCAACCTCTAGCTGGCCGGTCACCTCTGGCTTGCGGCTGTGGTTTCGATCCCTGGTGTGAGCGTACGTGGCGCCTTCTCAACCACGTGGGTTTCCCCCGGGAACTCCGGTTTCCTCCCATTGCTAAAGACCCGTACGCGCAAGCGAATTGTTAGTCCCGAAATGACCTAGTTTGTGTCGAGTGGACGTTAAACCCCATTTCTCTCTCTCACAATAGATTGGAATAACCAGACGCTCGAGATTGCTATTCGATTGAGACACGAGACATCTGGTGTATTTGATTTGAAATTAGACTAAAAACATAAACCATTGTATTTAAACCAGTTTATATACATTTAGAATACATTATTATATGCGTTAAGAATCATTTGTGTCAATTTTTAGGTCAAATATTAGCGATTTAGCTCCTTTTTAAGATTAATATTGAAGGTGTCGAGAATATCAGAGAACTGAAAACAAACAACTACGAGGACACCAAAATAGCACACATACTCCATTGCAAAACATGGAGGCGCTGAAACAAATTGTATTTTGCATTCATGCTCCGACTAAATAGACATCCCAGTTATTCTTCTCGCAAACGATGATCCAAAAATACACATTTTGTTCGATAATAATAGGGACAAAGGTAAAAAATAAAGCGAAAGGCGACTTACATCGGTAGATAACCCTAGAGGAAAGACGCACACATATAGCTTTTTTAATAACTGTTTTCCATAGACATATGCTAATATTTATTCTATCTCAGATGTATGGTTCAAATTTACTTTATGTAAATGGCGCTATACAAATGTGTCATAATAATATTTAAAAACTAATATTTTACCTTTACCGGGATCTGACATTATTTTGCATTGCCCGAGGCGCAAATATTAAAACAAAGCTTTCTGATAAAACTTGCTACACATATAAGTACATGTAATGCTTTCGTCCAGTAGGCGTGGCTCTACAATCCTTTCATAATAAAATATTACCAAGCTGCTACTTTTTTTCGTATTATGGGATTGGTGATAGCAAGTGAATATGTGCAACTAGGTTCACAGGATTACGTTCAGAATCGTTAAATCGCAACCAGTTGTTATAGTAACAACATGATAGAGGTATGTACGAAAAAGTAAAAGGAGCTGAAATTAATGGTAGGTTAGAGTTTGGCTAATCGTACGATTTACTTTTAAAGATAGGTGTTGATCAAAACACTATTTAGATGGAATTTCAATTTGCTTTACCCATACAAATATTTTCTAAAAAAGTGTGCCATTGCATAAAAATTTACTTATTAATGATAAAGTATATAATGTGGTATGTAAATAGAAAATTATAGCACTCAAATGAAGAGTGGACTGCATCTATTTATTCGATTGTTTGGGGGATTTTTTCGGAGAAAATATGATAAACGTATGAATGTTTTCCCAAAATTACGTGTTTTATGTAATTCAATGGAGTATTCCATATTAAACAGGAAATTTCCGTGAACCTCTGGGATAAAATACATCAAATTTAGAAACTCTAACCCTGTAATAAACCCAGTTTGGATAAAATGCACCAAATTTTGAAATAACACCCCTATAAAACGTGCACACCAAATTTGGAAATACCAATCTTATAATAACCGCAGTTTGGCTAAACGGGTTCCTTGACCCGAGTGAAACAACGGTATTTACGGATATAGAGCTATAGGCATCAGTTGAGTCAAACAGAGTGTCATTGTAATGATGTCGTGCCCGGGGCAAGTTATGCGTATGCTTACTAGAACTCCAGATAGAACATCAGATTTCTAACAGCGCCAGTTACTTCCTCAATGAACACCGCTGGTCAAGGTGGCATCTAACGTAAGTTGCCTTTCATTTAATCGTCTGGATTAATCTAAAGAACAACATTTAACCTTTATTCTTGTTAAATTTGAACGAAAAATAGGATTATTTGCCTTCACTATAAGTTCACAAGCAAAATAACTAATCAAATAATTATTGAGAACATATTAATTTTTCCAGATGATATGGAATTGCTTTTAGCAGGGAATCGGCCAGTCACCATCTGTTATTTGGACTATCCGGGATGATATAAAGAGACATTGGTTATAACAACTCACATCGTCGTTTATCATATTGTAAATTGGACCATGCCTTATTTAACAATCAATTCGACCTACTTAAAATTCTATTTAATAGTGTTTCTTGTAGTAGCCATATTTACTGTCGGTAATATGTTCACATCATTAAAGTACATCGGTGCAAGTTATGGAATTATCCAGAAATCTGAACCCATTGCTAATGTTTATTATATGGAGAATCTTCAAAAATACAGAACTGCGAACGACAGTTTGGCCCATAGTTCCCACTTTCAGGTTAACGCATCCAATGGGGAACATCCAAAATTGAGACCGAATTCTAGTTATATAAAGAGACCCAGTAACTGTTCAGATTGCTTCAAGCACAACTTTGATTATGTCATTCTCAACAAGAAGATATGCGACGTAAAGGGTGATAATTCTGTGGAACTATTCTTATTTATTCTCACCATCCATAATAATATCAAACAACGGACTATGATAAGGGATACATGGTTATCAGTATCAAAAAATAATACTTCAGATATAAGATATGTGTTCTTGTTAGGCAATTCAATGGATAAAGCAATGAACCAGAAGGCGATCGAAGAAGCGGCCATTTTTAATGATATATTAATGGAGGATTTTACAGATTCCTATCAAAATTTAACACACAAAACAATAATGGGGTTAAAATATGTTTCTAATTATTGTAAACAAACAAAATATGTTTTAAAAACTGATGATGATATGTGGATTAACATACCTGCCTTACAGGGATTATTGAAAACGGATGGATATAAATTAAACACGGCAGTGGGCGGTTCGTGTAGCCAGATAGCTTTCCCAATACGCGATACGGCATCAAAATGGTACGCTTCCTATTCGAAATATCCAGGTAGGACCTATCCCGGGTTTTGTTCAGGGACTGGATATGTTTTAAGTGTTAATGTTGCTCAAAAGGTTTTTGAGATATCTAAAGACGTACCGTTCTTTCATTTAGAAGATGTTTATGTTGCTATGTGTGTGCGAAAATTGAGGTTTAAACTAGTGCGTTTCCGTGGATTTACAATACCATGGGAGGATTCTGACCCATGTGAGTTAAAATCAGATAAAGTGATAACTAGCCATAGAGTTCCTCCCATATTTTTAAAAGCAATATGGGAAACAAAATGTTAATTCAAAAGTGCATGTTATAACCTAAATATATTCACTTCGAGCATCATAACGAAATGATTCATGGAGAATTTGCATAGCATCCGATGAAAACCTACGAGGTTCGACAGGCCATGTTACGACTTGTCACATTTTGGCTTTTAATGTAAAGCATACCGCTTGACTTAATGACAGACTTTGTGACCATCGCTCTAGAGCATCGGATGCTTGTGATTTTCAATTGATTGGTACGCGATTTCTAGTTACATGTATTGATTTAATTATAGAAATCGAAAATGGACAATCGTGACTTTGTTTATCATCGTAACAAAGGTATCAATGAAAATCAATTTACACTGTTCTTCTTACTCCGCTCAGAATAAAATAATTGGACTAAAATTTGCAACATATTTCCTTTTATTATCCTTTGTGAACTATTATAGCGAGAAAGGTCAGATCTTTATCGGAATCTTACATAAAGCATCTTTAACATGAGACTGTAGCGGTGTGGGTGCGCAATCCTTCTATGTCCGTAATTATTTGCGCCCTAATACCCTATTGTCAGGCTAATCCCTGATTTAATCGATTACCACTCCCCCTTCATCCCTTTATAGATATAAGATACACTACCCACTACATGTAGCTAATAGCTAAACGCAAAAAAAAAAAAAAAAATATAAATCAATATTCATTTAATTTCCACCCAGGATAAAATAACATAAATCGTATTGCAGGAAATTGTAATAATGCACAATGCTAAAAGTGGGCAATCGTTTTAAAAGCTTTTATAAATCTAATCCGGACCGTAAAAGATTTTGGTTTAGTCAACTACACCCATACATTATTGATATCAATCAATCACCATATCTAAATGGTAGGATATTCATCTAGGGGTATGGGGGCCTCCCAGAAAATTTTGAAAAACAGGCTGCAGTATTTTCAAGATCTGATTGTTGAGGCAAAGTGTCAAACGAACGGAACCTCGATGAAGCCCACTTGATACCCCCCCCCCCCCCAAAAAAAAATGCATGTCTGATTACCGAAACGTATCACATTTTTTTTTTGTTTGAAAATTTATACAAGGGGGGGGGGGCAACCATAGGAAAGTAATGAATGCAAGCAAAAAGGTACGGTAAGTATACCAGTCATATGTAACATATATCTAGAAGATTTGAAGAATCAGATGGTCAAACAGGAGACGATCGTGGAGCACTTTTGTTGTTTAATTAAGTCTATAGAATTGGTTTATGAAAAACTGAACTGTAGTGAATACTTCAATGTTTGTCGAGGAAGCGAGGAGGTCGTTTCCGTATAATAGCGTTCTAATCTCCCGGTTTGAAATGTGCATTAAAAATGTGTGATAGATTAGAGTACTTTTTGGCATCTTAGTCTTGTGTGACTGATTTGCAATCTTCTGTCTCCTAGATAGTAAGGTTTGGGATCGCTTGGTCGTTTTTGCGTAAATGACATTTGAAATGTTTCAAGGTTGAACTCCGCTTTTCCAAAGATGCAAATTATCATGCAAGAGGAATGACCAGTCGTCTCGCCGCGAGCGAGGAAAAATATCTAATTTCACCGAGAATTTGACAAATTTAAGAATACGGTACTCTTACAAAACGTTCCAATGAAGGTGTTCTAAAATCGTTTATTGTTATTTTGATCTTTTGCGTCCATAGATATTATATTTATAGAACTCAGTTTTTTGAAAATCTCAATTTCGATGAAGATCAACTTTCTCACTTATTTTGTCTTAGTCCAAAATTAGATTTTGCGCATTCCGACTTATTTTGATATACGCGGTCACAAATGTTTTTGTTTTTTACCATTTACTACTTTCGCTTGGTAAGCTATTTCAGTAAAATGATTTAAAGGGTTGGTTTGAATCGATTATAAATGGAATGCTCGATTTCAGATAATCGGATAAAAGGATTGATAGTATCAGGATATTTGAGTAAATAAGATCTGCGTTAATGAAATAAAATAATATCATTAATTTCCATTGAGATTTAAAAGGTTGATTTTAATCTATTATAAATAGAATAATCGATCTCGCATAATGGGAAATATTAATCATATTAAGATATGTGTAATTTTAATCGATATCTTAGGGGCGCGATTTGATGCTCTGGACAATCGTTTTGGAACAGAAAGTTTTAACATAACAGTTGTAATTGACCACTGGCTCTTGGGAATCAAGTTTGGTATGCACGAGATAATCATTTAAAATAATTTGGTAGTGGGGACTTCGCAATAATTATTCATGTTCTTCTGAACCTCTTGCAGTTGACATATCTAGACCTTGATAATCGATCAAATTCTCCACCATGTACACATTGGGCATTTTCTTTCATTTGTTCAATGCAGCAAGATCTTTTTAAATGGTTATCCACTATCCTTTTGGGTTTATTTCAAAATGGCATCAAACATACATTACAGGGAAAATGAGCTGTATATTTTTAACACTGGGAATTAAAGGCATATTCAGACATGGCAAAGATACTGTTTCTTTACATTTTTGCTTTTGACTTATATTAGACAAATACTGTGATATTAATATGCTAGCCTAGAGGTCGGGTGTTCGATCCCTACATTGGCGGGAAAAGTTCGTCCAGATTTTCCGGCGAAATTCCACCTTGCCAGTGACAAGGAAAGCTGTCTAGTCATTCGGATGGGTCGAAAACCCGATGTCGCGAGTAGACATTGGCGTGAACGTAAAAGAAAATATGTAACCGTTTCCTTTATTCTATTAGAATATTGACGATAGCATGTAAATCTTTCAGGAGGACCAGTTATATTGCTAATTCAGCTGTTTGTCCCATTCATGACTTTGTTCTTTTCTTTGTTCATTCCAGGAAGGCCTGTGTAAATATATTAAGAAAATTGTAGTAGACAGGAACGGATATGCGGGGACGGAGGTGATCTTAACAAAATTAGTAACGATTACCACTCCCCTTTCTCCTATTTGCTCCAACCTTCTTAATAGCCTAAATCATTGTCATATCGGCTCTTCTGGAAATATTAAGCATATCCTACCTCACGCACCATCTTAGACAATAATTGTAACTAACTGGAACAATGGTTGGGTCTCGATTTCAGAAGCCGGATATTGTACTAGGTTAATGCATTCAATAAGCATTCTAATTCTTTGGTTTAAGATAACCTTGGTCACAAAAGTCACCAGCGGCAGCAGGGCCATGGCGTCAAAGTGTGAGAAAAGAGCTGAAGTAAATACTTACATTTAATATTTAACGACATTTTTCTGGATACAGATGCACATATCATGTAATTATTTGTATGTGCACAAGTTGCTACGGGTATAAATAATGTAGCCTGAGATGAAAGATATCCTTGTTCAGATCTGAACCAGGATATGCTGGAAGATGGTGAACTGGCAACAGAGCAAGTCAAACTAACGCTCGAATCTTCCGAAACTATGTTGTTGGTGGCATCAGACGTTATAGAGACTATCGGTGCATCTGAAAGGTTTTGTTAATCCGTTTAAGGAAAATATATGCTAGGAGATATTTTGTACCATAGCCATAGATTTAAAAACATTACCAAGCAAACTGGACAATAATTGTGATGTAAAAGACATATCTTTCGTGATACCTCTTTCGTAATACCTCTTACGAAACGTTGTAAACAATCTAAAAAAAAATGAAATGAAATGGGGTTTCACATGTTCTAATCGAAAGCTAGTATGATTAATAACTGATTGACCACAAGAAATTGTTACGAATATCACTAAAAATTCTAAATATTTCCACTTAAACCGGGAGCTGTATATACGGTAGATTTTGTCCGTATATAATGTTATGTAATTAAATTTCGCTTTAGAAATGTAATATAAACGTTAAATATATATTTGCTAAATGCTATTGTGTGTGATTCATTACATTTTGCTTTAATTTGTTCACGCGAGGTGATAAATAATGTCTATTTTGACATTTCACATTGTACTCGTTCGTCTGGTTATACAATGTGTTAAATTTGACATGTGTGAAAGTGACGCGATGGGTTAATATGACATATCACATGGCACTCTTTTGTCTGGTTATTAAAAACAATACATGTAGCTTCCAACAATGTGTTAAATTTGACGTGTGTGAAAGTCACGTGATTCGCCATATAAGGGATATATTGGGATGGCCTAGTGGTCTACAGGAAGCCGGAGAGTTGCCCCTATCCCTAAGGTGAAAAGAATTAGCGACAAGGTATTGGGCTAAGATCTCGCAACTCGGCGAAAGATCCCCTACTTTTGTCAGTCTACAGAGGGCAAGATATGTGAGAGATCCAAGAACGAAAAGCTTCGACCAGGGTATCGGGGAAACAATAAAGAAATTGCGACTCGGAGAGCTCGTGATAAATGAACACGACTTGATTTCGGCATTAGTAATTTATATGTAACTTATACACCAGTCAATCCTTGCAAAAATAAGCTGAGTGAACTCAAGTGAACCGTTTTCCCAGATAATATACAAACGATTTTAATAGTCAACAAAATGTCTCCTTTTATGCACATTTTGTCACGGTTAACACATTAAAAGATAGTTTAGATAAGTTTTGATAAATCATCTGAAATATAACACTGTTAAAACTGATGGAGAATAACTCGATTCCTCAACACGTCCACCTCAGTCGGCCATTTTGTTTTTCGGTTTGGAATATACCTGCCAAACGGGGAACAGGGAATAAGCAGGAAACTGCCCAATAACTGTTCGGTATACACTGCAGAGCTTGTGGCCATTCGTGACGCTATATCATGGATCTCCCATCCAAAGACTATTAAGTTCGTCATCCCAAGCGACTCTTTGAGCAGTCTGATTTCAATCCAAAATGACAACTCGGCCTCAAGACCAGAAGTCATTTTGGAAATCAGGCAGCTGTACCAGAGGGTCCTATAAAAGGGAAGCAAAATAGAGGTCGGAGAGTGGTTTCATGAGCTTCATGATTGAATCCCTGAAGGTGGCAGTATCAAATGAAGACCAAACGACAAAAATGGCAAGCCTCCTAGGGAAACTTAGAGCGTATATGGTCAACGCAGACGCTCTAATCAACTCAATCAACACAGTCAAGAAAAGAGCTAGAGATGACGATGAGGAAGCTGAAAAAAATGATCAAGAGGTAAATCTCGCTCTACGTAGGAGGATATCTCATGTTCGCCACTACAGCACTGGCGATATGCCCAGTTGCTTGCCGGTGTTAACACCAAAAGCGAACAGCAATGAGGTACCTTCTATGGAAAGCGAGACACCAGTAGATCAATAGAACACAACCATTGAGAGGCATCAATCCTGACAGTCATCATGGCGGGCCAGGTAAAAGTTCTACAACTTAACGTTAACGGACTGGCCCCCCAGATGTGCTGAGCTGAGAAAATACATCACCCACAACCCCAAAGATGTAATATGCCTCCAGGAGACCAAGCTACTACCAACCAAAAAAGACATCTACCTACCCGGATATACTTGTCAGAGAAGGGACAGACCGGGCAGCACGACACGTGGCGGCGGCCTTGCCATCTACGTCAGTGATAACTTAAATTATATTTCTGTTACGCTGGACGTAGCGGGCCCTCTAGAAGCAATGGGCATAGCCATCACATTGAGCAATAATACAAAATTGACAATAGTGAATGTCTATGCACCCCCTCAAGTCACGATAAAATCAGTAGACTTCCAGTCACTTCTCGACCAGCTTCCGCAGGGCGAATCTGTGTTCTGTGGAGATTTCAACGCAAAACACGCTCTGTGGGGGTCACCGAGGAATGACTGTCGGGGGACTAGCCTGTGCTCAATAATAGAAGGGAACGACCTATGCGTACTGAACGACGAGAGCCCTACTTTTGTTGGAGGAAATGCCCCACCTTCACACCTGGATCTCACGCTCTGTACGCTTGGTATGGCAAACCGCTGCGACTGGCAAGTACACGAAGACGAAACACTTGGCAGTGACCACCTACTGATAGAATTCTGCATCCAATGTGAAACAACCAGGGAAGTCTATAACGGGAAACCCAATTGGAAAATAAAAGAGGCTGATTGGGCTAACTTCCGTGTAAACTGCCTTGAGTGGAAAGAGGATGACATCATCGATGCCAACATCGACGTGTACGCTGCCAACATCACAAGTGCAATTATAGGTGCCGCAGACGACTCCATTCCCAAGACTTCTGGAGGGAAACCAAGGATTAGAAAACCTTGGTGGTCACTAGAATGTCAGAAGGCGGTTAACGAAAGAAAGAAGGCTCTACGCCTACGGAAACGTCACTACAATGAAGTCAACCACCAAAACTACCTGAAGTTGAAATACGCCGCAAGAGACACCATCCGGAAGGCACAAAGCGGACACTGGATGACTTTCTGTAATGCGTTGAATCAAAACACGCAAACAGGTGTCGTCTGGAAGAAGCTGAACGGGAAGCGCAGATCATTCAACATACCAAACCTAAAGAATGGAGATGAGTACGCTACCAACGGCAATGAAAAGGCAGACCTACTTGCGAAAACGTTCGCTGACGCAAGCAGGGACGAAAACCAATCACCAGAGTTCCTGAAGAGAAAGGAAATCTTTTACTCACAGCACCCTTCATTAGAAATTGAACCTAATGAAGGGGCTAAACCAATCAATCTACCTTTCTCTGAGGAGGAGCTAAATAAGGCTCTTTCCCTCAAGAAGGATAGTGCGGCTGGTGAGGACAAAGTAAAGTACTCAATGCTCAAACATCTGCCTAGAAATGCCAAAAGGATACTACTAAACTTCTTCAACACATCCTGGCTGGCGGGAGAGGTACCTAAGGAATGGCGGAAAGCCAACGTCATCCCTCTCCCAAAACCAGGTAAAGAGAGAACAAAAGCAGAGTCCTATCGACCAGTAAGCTTGACATCCACACTGTGCAAAACCTTGGAAACAATGGTTAACATCCGACTACAGTTCTATCTGGAGAGCAACCGACTGATAGACGAAAATCAAAGCGGGTTCAGGAAAGGGCGTTCAACAATGGACCACTTGGTGAGACTACAGCAAGTCATGTCGCAGGCACTCCTCTCTGGGAACCTGTTATGTGCCGTGTTCGTAGATTTAACTAAGGCTTTCGATTTAGTCTGGCTAGACGGACTGCTCTTCAAGTTAGGACGTATTGGTATAACGGGCATAATGTTTCGGTGGATCAAAAGCTTTCTGAGCGATAGAAGGATACAGGTGAATGTTGGCAGATTCCTGAGTGCCGAGCAAACATTAGAATGGCACGCCTCAGGGGTCGGTTATCAGTCCCACTCTCTTCAATATCATGATCAACGATATACAGAAATCCTCCTACCTCGACGCCAAAACTGAGTTAGCTAAATTTGCTGATGATAGTACCATATGGAGGACAGGGAGGCATTTTTGTGAACTACAAAAGAATATGCAAAAGGCCTTAGACAAATTCATGGCATGGGCAAACGACTGGGGATTTAAAGTTTCGGAGAAGAAAACGGTCGGCATGCTTGTAAGCAGGGATAGTGGGATAAACAGAATGACTCTGTGTATGAACGGAAAAACCATCGAATTCAAAGACCAAACCAAGTTCCTTGGCGTAATCTTTGACCGAAGGCTGACCTGGAAACCACACATCGACGAGACTGTAGATAGATGCACCAAAATCCTAAACTTAATGGGGAAAATAACGGGCAGCACATGGGGGGCCAACAGAGTTACACTAATGATGGTGTATCGTGCTCTAATACGATCTGTATTAGACTACGGCTCTCTGGCCTTCATGAACTGCGCGCCATTACTCTTAAGGAAGCTTGACACCATCCAACACAAAGCTCTGTGTGTTGCGACTGGCGTAGGGCAAGGGACTAGGAGAGAGGCACTACTGCAGGAAGCCGGGGAGTTGCCCCTATCCCTAAGAAGAAAAGAACTAGCGACAAGGTACTGGGCTAAGATCTCGCAACTGGGCGCAAGATCTCCAACTTTTGTCAGTCTACAAAAGACAAGATATGTGAGAGATCCAAGAAAGAAAAGCTTTGGCCAAGGTATCAGGGAAACAATCAAGGAACTGCGACTGGGGGAGCTCGTGATAAATAAACACGACCCCCCAACGATCGCCCCTTGGACGCTCCCTATACCGCCGGTCAATCTAGATCTGTTACAGAAAACCGACAAGAAAAACAACCCCACTGCCGCACGAGCTTTATCGCTAGAACACCTGGAAGACAACTGGCCGTCCAATGACTGGGACCATGTGTATACGGATGGCTCACGCAACCCTGAAAGGGGCACCAGCTCGTTTGGAATATACCTGCCAAACGGGGAACAGGGAATAAGCAGGAAACTGCCCAATAACTGTTCGGTGTACACTGCAGAGCTTGTGGCCATTCGTGACGCTATATCATGGATTTCCCACCAAAAGACTAGTAAGTTCGTCATTCCAAGCGACTCCCTGAGCAGTCTGATTTCAATCCAAACTGACAACTCGGACTCAAGACCAGAAGTCATTTTGGAAATCAGGCAGCTGTACCAGAGGGTCTTAGAGAAGGGAAGCAAAGTAGAGCTCGTGTGGATTCCATCACATGTCAACATTAGAGGTAACGAGGAGGCAGATCGACTCGCAAACGAAGTCTCAAGGATACAGCACCACTCCGCACCATAGACTACAGCACCACGGAAATCTACAGTATGGTTAAAAGACAGGTCAATTCAATCTGGGAATTAAAACTTGTTGAACTTGACACATACAGATTCCGGCTGGATGACAAGATCAACACGAAGACAACAATCAATCACCCTAGAAGAGATATATGCAGATTTATATCGAAACTAAGGGTGAGAGAGCGGCTGCGAGACCACAAACACCAAGTCATCGTCTGTGAGTGCGGGGAAGAATGTACCACCAACCATGTCCTGGTAGACTGTGAGGTATACACGGAGGAGAGAAGGGAACTAGTAAGAACAATGGAAACCAACAACATACCATTCAACACTAAGAACCTACTCTTCCCTAGACAAGATCTGAAACTGCAAATCTTCGAACAAATCCACGCCCTAATGGAGACAGTAGGACTAAGTAGAATAGTGAAGTAAGAGGGGGTCATGATAAGACGGGCCCGGCATCTAAACACTAAACTACATAGGGGATTGATACCAAACTGGCAGAATAGTGGAGTAAGGGAGGGTCACGATCAGACGGACTCGGCATCTAAACACTATTCCGCCAAAACACAGACACCAAACCTACAGAATAGGATAGTGGAGTAAGGGGAGGTCACGATAAGACGGGCCTGGCACCTAAACACAAATCCTACGAAGATGACATGTACCAAACTAAGCAGGATAGTGGAGTAAGGGGGAGTTTCGGTCAGACGTACTCGGCACCTAAACACTATTCCGTAAATAAAAATGATACCAACCCCATAGAGTGGGATAGTGGAGTAAGGGGAGGCCACGATAAGACGGGCCTGGCACCTAAACACTAACCCCAAACGATGACACCAACCAACCCAGAAGCAAACGAGATCATCTACCAAATGATATGTTTATTAGATAAAGGGAAGAACTTCCCACTAAACCCAATCCATGGCTTAAAGCTAAATGGAAAGATTGCAAAATCATATTCTAAAAAACAGGAAGCAGCTTCGGCTCTCCTAAGTCTTGTCTGTGATATCACTTATGTGGAAGCAGACGTTAAACACCAAGTAGTAGTAGTAGTAGTAGGTCGTGTGGATTCCATCACATGTCAACATTAGAGGAAACAAGGAGGCAGATCGACTCGCCAACGAAGGTCTCAAGGACACAGCAGCACTCCGTACCATAGACTACAGCACCACGGAAATCTACAGTATGGTTAAAAGACAGGTCAATTCAACCTGGGAATTAAAACTCGCTGAACTTGACACATACAGATTCCGGATGGATGACAAGATCTACACGAAGACAGCGGTAAATCACCCTAGAAGATATATCACAACTAGAAAAACACTCTTTCGTATCTGCCACAAAGTGACAGGCATCATACACAGCAGTGCAGAATTATTGACAGATGTCAGCGTTCACCTTGGAAATATCAAGGGAAATAATTTTAACAACTGGAGGCAGACCACATAAATGTTAAACCCGTTCTACTGCTATTCCAGGCCACGAATTTAAAGTAGAACAATAAACTAATATAGCCATATTTATATCGCTAACTTTGACAATCTGTTTTTCGCCCATAAAGCCATTAATTCCCCCTCCCCGCACATACACAAAAAGTGACGATAGAAAGAAATAAACATGTGATGTTTGAATTTTTCTATGCCCCCCACACACCATATTTAAATTGGCTGTCACAGCAGGATTTTTTTTCATTTAGAATGTCCCCAAGACACCAATTTTTTTATTTAGATTCGTGTCACAGCAGTATTTTCTTCATTGGTCCCAACAACAGGATTTTTTTTAGATTATCCCTCGTCACGATTTTTTTAAATATAATGTTATAATATTATTAGTATTGTAATATTTCGTGACTTACTATGTTGAACCACCAAATACAGAAGTAGACGAGCTATTGTAGCGAAGTGTTGATAGTTTGGTAGCTGTATAATAAGTGAAGTGTTTAGCATCGTTACGTCACACTAATCACGTGATCTTTAGAAAACTCCTCATTTACAACATTCCTCGCCGTTTTGTTGGAACTTGGTCACGGACAAGGGTACCAGGGGAATCTTACAACACTCCAGGGAAGATCATACAGGGACCAAAAATCAGTATATAAAATATTCCATGAACAGTATGTACACAGTAAAATCACCATTAAAACTAAACGCTAGCTTCAGGGTAAGACCTCCAATAAAACGGGACACTTATCTACACATTAAAATCATTATCTACACATTAAAATCATTAAGACCAGTCGATGAATTAGCTGGAACCAATTTTCATCAATTGCCAGTCTGTAGATCTTTATGATGCTGTGGCATGTCCTTCTTGTCCTCATCCTCTGCCTTCAGGGAAGTAACCCGAAAGTCCTGAATGATGTCAGAGTCCGGATTCGCTTCCTGATCCACCGACTCATGGTTTGCAAGACGAGAATCCGTTCGTAGTTGCACCAAATTATTTGAGTCATTTGCAACACGCATACTGGCAGATTTGCCTCGACCAATGGAAGCTGCCAATGGTAATCCAGGATAATTAAGAACTGGTTTCAACATATACTCTTGGACCTCTTGGAATGGCTGCTCAAGGTTAACCTTCACCACCTGTATAAAATTTGAAGTGATTTTACATGTGCTTGCACAATTTACTCTAGAAACCTTAGGTTTCGAGGAAGCAGTTAGAACCTCCTCTCATACCGAAACGGCACCATTTCTCAGACTGACCACACAGTTATACGTTTCTAAGACGTCCAAGCTAGGAATCACTTCGTCATAAATGGGAGTAACACAAACATTCAATATGAAAGAAGAACTTGCAATGGCAATAGTAACATTCAGCAAACGGTAACCAGAAATCAGCTCGGAACCGATTCCCTTCAGTCGTACGGCTTTGCCTAGCTGTACCTTCTCCACCCCATTCAAAAAGGAAGTCGATACAAAAGACAGGGTCGCGACTGTATTAATCACAGCATCAACTTGCCTTTGAAACAAGTGAACGGGTAACACCAAACTCACCCCGGAAGAGCCCCTCCGAACATGAAGAATATTGTCATCATAAATTGGACATTCTAATCTTACTGGCTGGGCGCCCTCACTCACCCCGGAAGAGCCCCTCCGAACATGAAGAATATTGTCATCATAAATTGGACATTCTAATCTTACTGGCTGGGCGCCCTCACAGTCAGTCGATTGTAATTTAAAGGAGTTTTCTTATACTTAGAATCTGATGAGGATTGAACATGCAGTGGACCTTGTTTTCTAGATGAGAAATGGTGCTGTTTATCAGTGGCACTACCCAGAAAATCCCGAGGATTCCATGACAACTTGCAAGAATGGGAATTGAATTCATTCCACGACTGTGACCGGCAAGGCTCACCAGACTGGTTGGACACCATTGCAGACAGTCGTCTGTAGTCTAAAGTACTGTAGCTGCCATAATTATGCCATATGGCCTATCTTCAGAAATGGGTGTTGATTGTGTACGTTGATCACGATTGTTGCAGGATGCACATCTCGGTTGATTAGAGGCGACACCACCTGGTGAACCACGAGGAAGATATAGACAGTTCACCATGAGCACGACTCTTTACCCTACCCATGAATGAATAGTTAGAGGCCGATATTTCATTCAGTGACCTCTCCTTCTGAATGCAAGAATTGTGGTGCCAAGTCTGATGATTAACTTTGCTTCCAGCTGATGCATCGAAAGCATTAGTCCGATCAGGTGACACGGGACCGGAAGTAGTATGATAACTGGCTCATAATCCGATCTGGCTGAGAAATATAAATTGGAGTCTGGGAATTGACATCGGGAGCAAAAGTAGTTGGCATAGGATTTATATTCACTTCAGATATAGAGCTAGAGTCATCAGCAGTAGGACAGTATCTGTGATCGATATATATTAACAGAAAACCAAGTTTGCTCCGACTTTGAAACTTTAAGAAATTTTTGCTTTAAATGATAGAACTAAATTTTCTGAACATTATATCAAAAGTTCCTAGATGGGACAGAAGCAGTAAATTAGTTATTTGATCATATTTGTTTGTTGTGCGAAGAGTTGCTTTTATACTATATTTAGACTAGCGTGTTACGTAGTATTCTTAAGTAGCCAATCACCGGCAAGTAAACACTTAAAACACGTGGTCTTTTCCACGAACTGCGTGAGATGTTTTAGACACTACGGTAAACAAAACTACACGACACACTTTAATTAAACTTAAACGTATGAAAACTTCGATTCTAACATTATCTTAATTGTACCTTGATAGCGTAAATATCAATTTTACATAGTTGGATAATATTTTTCATTCAAGTTTTGTAAATTAATAGTTACGCGGTAATTAAATCCAACTCCCGAACTCGCCGGAGAATAGCGCACGGCTGAACGTGTTTCCTTGACAAATACTCGCTTATTTTTAGTTGTCAATAAAATAACTTTCCCAGTTTAGTCTTTATTAAAACGGATCTTGTTAAATCAAATTAAATTTCACCCTGCATTGAACTACAATCTATTTATAATTACTATGCTACGTTTGAAACTGGGGTCATTAGTTACAAGTACAAACAGTAGGCCTACTAGTATACTTTTTTTGCACACTTTACTCCCTAGTCCGATATACATATACGTGGCCAGTGCTTCAGTATTATTTATTTAATAACACAAATAACACCCCTTTGGCCTCCCTCATTCTCATATGTTACTCCTAGTCCAATACACATATTTGGCAAATGCTTTTGTATTCTTTATCTCATAATACATATTACACCACTCTCCCATTCCCACATGTTAGGCCTACTCCATGTCATTACATGTATTAGGCAAATGCTTTTGTAATATTATCTTATGACAGAAATTACACATGTTCATAGTCCAATACACATACTTCGACCATTGCTTTTGTATTATTGATCTCAAAAAAACAATTACACTTTTCATTTTCATATGTTTCCTTAAAAAATAACTACATGTTTAAAGTATTGAATGGCCTATTTCCATACTTTAAACTTGTAATTATTATACAAGTAAAAAATATGAAAAAGAATAAAATCATACACCTCTCCCCATCCCCATACCACACTTTATAATTGACTGATTGCACTGTAGTGTGTTTAACTTCCCACTGCAGCTCCGGTTAATTATTAATGCCAAAATGAATTTTCAGAAAGACACCAAATTATGTTCCTGCAGCCCCCTCCAACCCTCGCACTAAAATCAATTTCCACCAGGCACCGAATTAAATTCTAACAGCCTCCTCCAACCAGAATTTTTATATTTCCACTTCCTTTCCTCCTTTACAATACAATTGTCTAAATTGTACTTCCAAGTTTAGACAAGGGTTTGACAGATTGGCTAGGTAGCAGCGGTCTGGTAAGAAAAGGGTTTTAATTGTGTGCTTTTTTAAGAACACCATACATGTACGTCTGTCTGCTCAGTATCGTGTTTTTCACTTAGAGGGTTTTAACAACATGGACAAGTTTTTAATACACATTATTTTAAAAAGAATCATACTTAAAACATATAAAATCTAATGTCAAAAAAGTATTCATACAATATAATTGAAACATACAGAAAAAAATTGCACCGAAACCCGGTTTTTGAGCCCCAAAATATGAGTGAAACAGAAAACCTAAATGTACATGTCAAATATTGGATTATTATTTAAAATCATTAACAGTAAATATTTTAACAGTATTAGTCACTGTCTTTATCATTGTCACTGTGCATAAGACACTTTCTTTTAACCGTTGTCGACATTTCCTTTCTTCACTTCACTCCCTCGTATTGCTGTAACACGTACACATGAAGTTTGTTGCAGGTTAAAACGTAAAACATAAGCTTTGAATGATAGCAAAACAATATTTACTGGGGGCTGCCATTTTTGTTATTGTTGATTTATTATTGGTCAAGATGCGTCACGTGGTCCCTTCAATCACCTTTGACCGTGTCACATGACCAGTTTAATCAACACCGACAATATCAAAATTAAACCAATTATTTAGCAATAACTGCTGCGCCGTTACCTAGGAACTTTTTCGTGAGGCTTCAATATACGTTAATAAAGTTATTTGTTTTCTAAATTCTTAACGTTCCAGTTGTCGGAGCAAGGGTGACAGTGACACAATAATCGATGTCAGAATCTGGCCTTAAATTGAGGCCAATGGTATTCACGGAAACTTGGTATTTTGTGCCAGGAGAATGCCTTTTTGTGGTAAGAACCTTGATCATGCACCACTCGTATGGGTAACCACCGCTGCTCCATAAAGCAACCGTATAAAGCTGGAATGCACCAGACGTCTAATTCGGTTTACACTTGTTACGTTAATGTTTTTCGTAAAACCAAAAACAATGTGTTCTTTGAAAACGTTTTTAACACATTTGTGCTGGTAACGTATGACATTAAATCCCTATTTTATTTCTTGTTTGTCTCTGTGTCTAAACCCCATTTGGAAAACATATTTACACATGGACTGAAGATTTTTATTTTACCGCCCTGTGTATTAAAATATGTACACACTAGTAGAATTGAAGCAACTCGTATCTCAACCCAGGACATCACGATGATCATATTAACACATTCTATAACTTGATGCTCTTTATAGTTAACAACTTATCTGGAAGTTAAAGTTAATTGGCTGTTCTCGTTTCAAATATACTTTTCATTTCACTTAATAATAACCCACTTCCCGAGGTCCACGGTATCTCTGGTTGACAAACTATTTTCTTTGTGATCTAACAGAGTAAATAGACACTGCAAGAAATTACATCTAATCTCGTGAATGAATCAGGGGATCAGTCCACGGCACTGTAAAGTCCCTGGCCTGTAAAGTTTTTTGAAATACATTTATATGCTGGTTACAGATTTTGATTTAGGCAACGTGTTTAGCGAACATGTTTTGTGGGTAAGCAGATCGGTTGCTAACTGGTCCAAGGTTATACCTTATTTATCAGTTACGAAGACGTACAATTGAAAACCGATACGATTCAACCCAACTCCATAGTTTAAATAGGTCGGTTTACTTAGAGTTACTTAGTTATACCAATTATTATGTTTTGATGTTGTAATAATTTTGTCAGACGAATAGGAATTTTTTATCAAATATTGGTTAAAATATACGCATTATCCACTTTCAATAGAATCCGCGATATCTTGTTCATAATACAGACCACATAGATATTTAAAATTACATTCATCTTCCACAACAAGGTGACCATCTAAAACTGGCTTGAATATGTATAACATGTAAAGCCATTTATAAGTTTTGGTAATTACTTTTTGAAAGGGGTATTAGCTGAAAATTATTAGGAGTTGTCTCGACGAACACCGACATCAAAACAAAATCGCCCGGTTAGTGAACTGATGTCAGTTGGAAGTATCGATCTGAACGACATACCACCCTACATGCAGAGAAGTGACTCTGACACAGTGAATAGCCATGATCCATATTATATGACGTTATCTAAACGTCACAGGTAACGAGGTCAAGAAACAAAATGTCAACACGTCATTATGATCATTATCAACATTTACAAGACACAATGTTACATTGTATACAATAGCCTTTCGTACAGCCATAACGTCTTATCGCTTCTTCCAGTGATTTTTCACAAAAATAATACCTACATCTCTAGATTTGACGTCGGCATATTGGCACTATTTTGTGCTTCGGTCGTGTCTATGTCAAATACACAATAAATTATGTTAAGGTTTTTAGCGTGGGGATTGACTAATAGTTAATTTATCTCAGTTCTAAACAAAAATTTAAAACTTTAACGCAATTTTAAAAAAATAGCCAAATTCTGGCTGGGATTACTGAGCAAAATGGCCATTCATTGTATACGTGCGAAAAAAAAAAGCCAGCTACCACTTAATTTTCGTACGTTGGAAGTATAAAACCCACAATCCACAGATGAGAGAGAGAGAGAGAAATGGGGTTTAACGTCCACTCAACACAAACTAGGTCATTTCGGGACTAACATATGGTTTAATTTTATTTCAATAATTCGCTTGCACGTAGGGGTCTTTAGCAGTGGGAGTGCCCGGAGGAAACCTACGAGGTTGAGAAGGCACCCCTAGCTCCATGCCACATACGCTCACACCAGGGCTCGAAACCACAGCCGCAAGCCAGAGGTGACCGGCCAGCTAGAGGTCGAAGCGCGGCACTCTAGTCCACTAGGCCATCCCAACCCCCCAATCCACAGATGCAATCTGATTGTAGACCACAAATATAATACTCTCTTTCCCCCCCTCTCTCTCTTTCTCTCTCTCTTATATCTCTCATATTCATGATTTTGAGGCGGTAGGATAACGGAGCTATCCGATTGGCTACGGTGATATGTAAGGCAACTTGTTACATGTTTTCGTATGCTTCTTCATGTTTGTGTATCTCAAAATTTTGATGGTCAACCTCATACAAATTTTAGTGCAAAGACATGGCCATTTATTCACCTGTCTATATAGTGAAAAGCATTCACCCCAAAGAAAATTTTGGAAAAGTTTGAGGTGGGCAAAGAGGCCAGAATTAACACTGAAGTCAATGGGGATATCAATGGTGGTCTGCATCCAATAATTCTGCGGTTATTTCCCTTTCTATATCTTGTAAGCGATGCCCGCAAAATGTGGCCAAAGCGTAGAAAATAACAAAGTGCAACGTCTGGTCAGTATAAGCCGACTTAAATACGAGACTAACATGTATTGTATGGTTATTTGTACAGACTGTCGGTCAATACACACCGATGGTTTTACATGCACTGTGAATGTCTACACATATCCGAACACATTAGTCAGTCTCAGAGATGTTCACCCAAACAACTCGGATTCACTCTTAAACACCGCGATATCTATCAGACCAAGCTAACGTCTGCTGGAATGTAAAATGTATATAATAATATGCCACTCAAAGGCCAAACGTATAACCGGCAGCGACATCAACATCGGCAATGAATTTCCCTGCATTTATGGTTAAGTTTTCGTGACAAGTGGTCATGATTGATATTGTTAAAACCACAGAAACTGGGTATGATTTCAATATAACCATAATTACTGATTTTGATAGAATGCACAATATTCATACAGGAATTACCCGAATGATTACTTTCCATCAAGCCGGTAAAGCTTTGGGTATCGGGAGGAATGTATAGGTAGATCAAAGTTAATGCAATAACTTCGGGCTTGGGGACAGGAGATTAAGGGGGGGGGGAGGTAAATACCCACGCTAGGATCGATTTTAGGTGAACCATGATATACCATACATTGACAGTTATTGATCAATAACTAAACGACATATGATTGAAGATAACCAAGCATCAAAAGTGGTAGGTATAGCTTACAAAAGTTACCTTTCAAGTTATATTCGATTCTGTATTCTAATGTGGAAGAGGTAGCACTTAAGAGTTAACAGACACTACCCCATGACAAGAACGAGAAATGATCAAGACATTTAATCCAGTTACTTCTTATCAGTCCAGATTGGATAAACATAATTTGACTTATTTTTTTCAAAACTAAAATTCATCATCGTATCCACTGCAAAATGTAATGGCCTCAATTCGGTGAGAATGATCTACGGGTGAGGTGCAGAAATAGTGAATCAAACTAGTTTTCTCGTCATATCACGTATTCTTCATCGCAATGGGGACACAATGAAACTAAACGGTCTCTTGGTTTTCAGTTCCTCCGTGACAATTATACAACTTCGATTTTTTTCAAATCCGAAATCAGAGAAAATTGGATACTAGCCATAATTAGTCCGAGCGCGCGATTAGTTTGTGGTATCTCTGGATCTGTTTAAACCATGGAAAGGCAGTAAGAAAAGGGAACACAATATTGTTATGAGTACAATTGTATTATGGTGACATTGACGTGGTCGTTTCAATGAATATTTTAGGTAACTTTTTCGAAAGTCGAAAGCATTTTTTCAGAAACTATACCACGTTTTCTGAAGAGAGGGCACATATCGAAACATACCCCAATACCCTTATGGGAAATAGCAACGGATGAGCGCGATATCAAACATGTCTGGATTGTTTCTTCTTGTATTAAATGAGGGCAGGGTAAGTGGTTGCTATGCACGCTTCTGGTATTATGTGTATTGTGTATATTAGTCGGTGACGTACTCTATCCACATGACTAGTCAGTGACTGACGTTAGTGGCATTACTAATGAATTAAACCGTAGCTGTGAAGGAATGGAAATGATTAGTTTCATATTAAGTTGCTTTGACTCACAAAAAGATAATTCTGTAAATTACTAATGAATTAAACCATATCTGTGAAGGAATGAAAAGGTTTTATTTCGTATCCACAAAAAGATAATTCTGAAAATTGTTCTCCTATGCGTGGATATTTTGAAACAAACGGTACACGCACTCCTCGTGGATGGTTTAAAATCCACCATACATAAACGTCTTGCTTTCATTAAAACAAAGTGGTTATGTTGAATACACTTACAGATGAAATCAATAGGGGAAATGCTTTACGAGATGGGCTCAACATAATACGGGGGCGGGCATTTCAGTTTTTCCGACAAACCTTTAAGGTCAACGTCGTGATCTCACTATTAGAACATGATTCGGTAATAAAAACCCAAATGTCATTTCTAAATTTTAGTTCAATGCCAATAAATGTGTTCAACATATGATTATAAAACACTGTTCATTTAAAGCTTACACGTATGATTATAAAACACTGTTAATTTAAAGCTTACACATAACTCAATAAACTTTAGACACGATCGTCAATATTATAAAGCAACACATCAGCAGCGAAATTTACAGATGGCCTACATTCGACACTATGTCAAGATTGAGATTTGGTGGTTTGGAAGGGAGTCTCACTTGCTATGTTACAAGTTTGAAAAGCCTCTTCCCATTACATCAATTCTTAGCACCAATTTTATAATTTTTTTCAATCCACATTTGATGAACTATCCAAATTAATTTTGTTGTGCTATTGTAATTTAAACTTTCTGTATTACACTCAAAACATAATTTTTTCTATTCTGTATTACACTCAAAACATATTTTTTTCTATTTAAAAAAACATAAATTTCCCACAAAAACAAAATGGGGATATTGGATAGACAGATATGCGGATAATATATGTATTTGGTGTGCAATGCGAGATATAATGTACCAGAACGACAGAGAAATTGTTTCTGGTTCGTGATCTTGTACGTGTATAAAGTACACGCATTTGTCTGAGTTGTAATTAGTGTTTGTTTTGTGAGCACCCAATCCCGATCTCTGCTTCAAAATATTATATGCTTTTCTTACATGATACTCGGAACTAAATGGAATTGGTGAGTTTTACACCCTACACCCACGACTTTATACCCCGGATCTATCACCAGCATAACCGAACTCACTTCTAAAATTAGATTCCGCTACACTGCAAACATTATAATCAAATCCATTGTCCATTATGCGATGGATATTATACCTATTTTCACGTTTCAATCGCTACTTATTAATACGCGAGTTATATACACTGTGGGGAGAAAATGGTGGAATGGCTATAACCGCAATCACGACCGTGGATCAATGAACATACGTTACTCGAGGGAATAACAAAGTTTGCCGTTACTGTGTAATGTGCCTGTCTGCAGGAGCTTGCACGACGTTAGCTGAATCTGTTGTTTCGAGGTGTTATTTGGGTTCCAATTTTCAAACACGTGTAAGCGGAAGCGACTATATAATTTTTATAGTCATCGCCTCGTACAATATTATTCTTTGTTGTAACATAGAAATTGTCTATCTGTATGTGTGTTTACTTCCCTCTGTTTAATGGATAACACATGTATTATTGAGGATTATTTCACGTGCGTTTGTGTTTTTATATTGTTGCCGTATCGAAGAGAATAAAAATGATCAAATAAGGAGTAGAAAACTGGGATTTAGTGATGCGAAAGGGTGAAAATGGCGAGTGATTTATTTTGGATTAAACTTCCTTGTTTGACATATATAATACTAGTCTGGACAATTCTGCCTTCTTCAATGACAATTTCTAGTGATAGACGAGCTTATAATATAGGTAAGTCAAGTATGTTACTTTACTGAACGAACGAACTAATTAAAACTAAATGGTGGGGGTTCTTAGATATATGAATGCTTGTCAAGTAGAGTTCTTCTATTGGAAGAGAATTGTTAATTATGAAGACAACTTCACTGCGAGCGAGAGGTATCTGTTGGTGATATTCTATAGGTGTGGGATATCATTTTTTACTTTTGTCGGCATAATAATAATGATTTACTTATTTATGTGGTCTTTCATGTATTTGACATGGGTTTTTATGAATATGTAAATGTACGAGTGACAAGTATCGTACACAGAGGGCTGCGTGTGTAATTGACCCAGGGTGATCTGTGCCAAAGTAACATCGACTTCAAATAAACTCAAACCAAGGAATCTACCCCTTCCTCACCTTAAACCTAGATTTCACACTAGCATTGACGAGTAGCATGTACAAAGCATGGTACAGTGTATGTGCACTTTAAACATGTAACAGATTACAATACACCTGTTGATAAGATTTGTTTCAGTCATAGTGATATAACAAACAGGTTTCTAGTTTGAATTTCGTTTATCCGCTTGTACGTGACCAGGAGTGGGGTCCCCTGTCCAACCGAGTGGGTTACCTCTGGGTCAAAGCCACTGTTAAAGATCCCTAAGCAAGCGAAATGTTAATCTCGAAATTTCCTGGTGATCTATCTTGTCAAAAGCTGTAAGACATGCACCTTTGCTTTAGCCTGCTTTTTCAGAATCTTAGACGAAAATGTGGGTAAAAAACGTTGTTTTCTGAGTAAATGAGCTCCGGAGTCAAGGAGCTGTACCTTTTAGAATGTTCTTAATGTTGGTACTGATTGCAGATGAAAATCCCAATTCAATTCGCTGTTTCGTTAGATCTTCGGACTAATCGAACATGTATACATTTCACAATTACACACAAATAAAAACAGAAACAAAAGTTGTTTCAGGATACCATGGTGAACTAGGTGTGTATTCATGATTAGAGACCTTTGGGGCATATATAGTAAGTTTGTTCAGCATGGTGAAAATAGATCCGACAAAAATTGATCTGTTTTCAAAGGGACTTTGATATTGCTACCGGTTGCTTTTGGGGTTGCTTTTAAAGTATCTTTTCATACGCCCACATTTTCATGTGGACGTATTATGTCGTCGCCCCTGTCCGGACGTCCGTCCGTCCACAATTTGTTGGTGGACTCTCTACAGGTCACAATTCCTTGAAATATAGGTTTATCCCCATAAGATCTCGGTTCCTTTCGATATTGGCATGTATCGGATCCTAACTTCATGGATTATGGCCCCTGATTGTACGAAATATCATGTTTTTAGCTTATGGACCCTATAGAGGTCACAATTTTGAACCGATTGTGATGAAACTTGACATGCATGTCTATAACCCCAAAATCGTGCTTCCTTTCGATGTTTGCGCCCATCGGATCGTAACTTCCCGAATTATGACCCCTGATTGTCCGAAAAATCGCCCTTTTTAGCTTGTGGTCCCTCTGGAGGTCAAAATTATTATCCGATTTAAAGAAAACGTTTGATTATATCACCGTTACATGGTAATGAAGGTTGAGTTAAAATTTCGTGAAAATCGGACCAAAATTGACAAACAAAATGGCCGCCGTTTGTACGCGAATAGTGTGAAAATATGTTATATCAAGGTTTGAACCGATTGTGATGACTTGACATGTATGTTGATAACCCAAAGATCTTGGTTCCATTCGATATTTGCACCCATTGGATCGTAACTTCCTGAATTATGGCCCCTGATTGTCCGAAAAATTGCCCTTTTTAGCTTGTGGTCTCTCTGGAGGTCAAAATTATTATCTGATTTCAAAAAAAACGTTTGATTATATCACCGTTACATGGTAATGAAGGCTGACTTCGAATTTCGTGAAAATCGAACCAAAATTGACGGACAAAATGGCCGCCGTTTGTACACGAATAGTGTGAAAATATGTTATATCAAGGTTGTGGACCCTATATAGGTAACCATTTTGAACCGATTTTGATGAAACTTGACATGCATGTTTACAACCCGAAGATCTTGGTTCCTTTCGATATTTGCGCTCATTAATTCGTAACTTCCTGAATTATGGCCCCTGATTATACGAAAAATCAACCTTTTTAGCTTGTGGTCCCTCTGGAAGTCACAATTTTTTTCCGATTTAAAAAACGTTTGATTATATCACCGTTTCACCTTAAGGAAGGTTTGAGTTGCCGAAAAGTCACATTTCTAGTTTGTGTACCGTCACACCATAATCATTGTCGGCTTCGAATTTCATGAATATCAGACTGGAACTGACCAACAAAATGGCTGCTCCCAAAACAGTATGAAATACAGGACTTAATGATGTAGGAAAAATCACTTTCGGTATTGCTTGTTCTCTATCCATCTCTCGAAAATGTGGGCGTATCCTGCCTGGCAGTGCTAGCCTATCTTCTAAATTGAATTTGGAACAATCTTTTCAAGAATATGGATTATCAATAGCTAATGGATTCATTGTATCTTCTCGGGTTTGCCTGGGCAATCGCAATTGGCAGCTAAAGAAGTATAAACTGATAGCTTGGCTAATGATGAAATAATGTTACGGTGATCACTTTAACCTGATATTAGCCAAGACAAAAAAAGGCGATGGTGTACATGTAGACAGGAAAATATCGAGAAAATAAATCGCCTTCTAATATTTACTTACGTATTACATATTTACTTACTTATTTCAGGAATTTTGCAGCCATCCTTATTTGATTTGAAGGATGTTGTTTTTGAAAAGGTAGAGAATTCATCGGGTCAAACCCTTAACCGAATACAAGTGTTAGATGATGTCCGGGAAAACTATCGTGGATACCGAAAAGGTAAGATCACAAAAAGAATTGACTTTCAAGCCAAATTTTATGATAATTTGCGAATTTCTATGATGATGTGAATGCGTTTATAACTTTTAAACTTATCGTCAGCTACGATATTGTGAAAGTTAAAGATCGGCATTTACATATAGATATGCCGAATTAAAAAATAACATACTACCGGTGTAGGCGTCAGTGATAGACCATTGGCCAATCACGCTATTTTACCGAGATAGTTTGGATGCAGCTATGGCGGGTGTTGGCGCCAGGCAGGGTAAGCTTACTCTTCCGGACACATGTTACTACTGTTTGTCGTGTATTTTGTAAAAGGGGGGGGGGGGGGGCAGTCCATTTGCTTATTACACTGTTATGCCTATAACATTTGTTTTAGGACTTCGAATTCAATCTTATGGTTTGGATTGTTCGTACTTGGTTTTATTTTATTTCGCGTTCGGGAGACCATAACCTGAATTGAAGAATAGTCAAAACAATCCAGAGCCACCTATTCTAAATCTTTGATCAGAGACTTCTATGCTGCTCTTGGCTGGAATGACCCGATGATTAATAGTACCGGATGCATTAACAAAATGTGTTGCTCCCATTAAGGTTTTTAACCAAATGTTCTCCTTTAGCTCATCAGCGATATGTTTAAAACATATATCCACGAGCTTATCCTTATTTTGATTGGATTACAAAAGGTTCGAAATCGGAAAAACTCTTAAAATCAAATGAAATAGGGGTTAATGCCATGCCTTTCTGTACGGACGGTTCTAATAAAGGCCTTGGTCATAGCTACACGAAATGACTTTGCTCATATATACATTGGTCAATTTATTCCGCTTGTGCCGATTATGCGTGTTATTTTATGATTTATGATTTATATCGCTTTTAAGTGGCTTAAACATGTGTTACTTGAAATATAGAACTTATAATATACAGTAATTAATCGTGTCAATTATTAGAAAAAACAGAAAATATCGTAAAATCTAAATTTAGCAATATTGAAAATACTGTTCATCATATTCTGGTTTATAACCATTTCACTGATGATTGTCATGTGTCATAAAATCGATTAAATAAATGTATTTGTTATTTTGTTTATTGGAAATCGTTATTAATCATTTCTCAATCATATTGTTAATAATCAACGCTCTGTGGATACTTGATGTATAATGGTTCCACATAGTAAAGTAATTAATGATATAAGATTGCTTTATCTGTGTTTATCTATGCAATTACAGGATCGTAATAGGAGAGCTTGTGATAGGATGAATGGTCCCCTTCTTTACCATGTTAATATACAAAGATATACAGAATGATTGTTAACTAATTTATGCTAATATATAAATGATTGTTAACTGATATTGGTTGTTAACTAATATATGCTAATATATAAATGATTGTAAACTAATCTATGCGACTATATAAATTTAGCTCTTCTATTTAATATATGAATATTATTCAACTCGTCAAAGGGGAGTACGGCAAGGAACTGTGCTATCTGCAAAGTGTTATCTTTTATATGTCAAAAGTTTATTGAATTATATCTTTGAGTCGAAATATGGTGTCACCGTTCTGGACATTTCGATGTGCTGCCCGACGATATCACTGTTGCTAGTCTAACTTAGAAAGGTTTCAAAACCCCTTAATATCTGTGAATGCTACAGTTCTTACTGGAGATTTCAATTCTTTTCAACTGAGAGTGTACTAATAGAGTTTGCGCCGAATCTATCTGGCCAAACAAACCCTAGAACAATGTTCCACTCTTACACTTAAACTACGAGGAAAGCCACTTCCGAACGCTCGTACTAGTTTAGTTTAAACAATATTTTACTCAATAAACTGAAATGGATTAAACAGCAGGCCTATATAAGTTCTCTTCAAAACTGTCAAGCACGTAGGCGTATTATTGGGTGGGAATCTGAATTCGAAGGAACGAACTCTATCGGCTTGCTGGTCAATAAGGTTTAGTTCAAGTGACCTTTTCCAGAAAAGGCTGTGTATAATTGGCCGTACTCCGACTGCGTGTTTCAAACTCCCAAAACTGACAATTTGTCAGTAAATCACTATACGGATGTCAAGTTTGGAACAATCTATCCAAAACTGACCATTTTTCATTTCTTGAAAGAGTCGAGAGGCACATTATCAAACTAATGCTGGGTTTGGGCAGTAAAACTACAACTGATATTTTTATGTCAAGGTCTAATAGGATGGTTTCCCCTAGAACCGTATATGAATACAGAAACTTTTCTTATCTTAAATTGTATCGAGGATTTCATCATATTTACAACTCTTCTAAGTAAATTACGTTGCAAACAAAATTAGTAAAAGATTCCGTAAAACTGCCTGAAACTAAAAAATGGTTAGAACGAATTAAACAAGATGACGCCATGCAATTGTTTAGTGAAATCCATCAGACCTCAGAGCCCCACCCTATCGTCTCTCTTTGGTTTAGAGAAAGTGTGTGCGTACGCTAGGATCGATGATCCAACATCGTTGGATAGATTACTGTGTAAACAAGGTGGCTTTATTTCTAATGTGTAATCCGTAATGTAAAGAAACAGTATTTTCTATATTCCTAGTCTGAAAGGGTATGATACCATTCGGTATCAAAATAAGATTCGTTAGACAGTCCTCTGTAAATTTAATTATATTATGTGCTTGCTATTAACATTATAATCACTGTTCTGTAATACTCTTCATATTTTGGGGGATCAATAAAGATATGATTGTTAACTAAGCTATGTTTATATTTAAATGATTACTAACTGATAGATATTAACTAAGCTATATTAATATTAAAATGGTTATTCTGTGTTGATACAACTGAGTCTTTTCTAATTATTCTAACAAATATGTGTTATACCTTGAGCAGAATGACCAATACCTATTGACATGTATACTGTCAGGGTGTGTCTTCTGTTATTTTATACCCCATTTGTAACTTTCAAGCAATTCCATTGAGACAATCGCCACTGTCTTCAACCACTTGGCCATAGTATAACTCTGTACTATCTGTAAATACAAACTGTAACTCATCGTTCTGGTATTTGGAACAGGCATTCTACTTAATATTAGTCACTTCACATCCTAACATTTTCAAAACCATCCAACTTTGGATGCTAGTAAATTAAATATATTCATGTTAAGGGAATTTGCGTTTGTTGAAATTTCCTTTGAATTGTAAAAAAAGCCACACTTTTTTTGTTTTTACTTTTCCTGAAAAAAAGTGCTTCGTTTCTAATATTTGGTTAATAGAATTACTAAATAAATATGTTTCATTTTACATTAATATCCCCATGTTATATAATTCACATCCTATTAGATACAAGGGGAATTGACTCTTATCAGATGCTGTTGTATCATCTGAATCTATTTATTGTCGTTAACATCTAAATGATATCATAAACTGTTGCTGTCAACACAATTTGTACACAAAGCAATTGGAAGCTGAAAGACTTCCACAGAAACATCAAAACGATCGGTTAGCGACGTAATTATTCACAATTTACCAGAACGATTAAACGAAATAGGCCCAATTTAAATTAGCTATACGAATCAACCTCCATTGAGTCAACATAAATATTTTAATTTCTCTTGGGTATAATATAAAATAAATCATTAATAGTGATTTTTGCATATATATAATCCAGTAGTAACTTCTAAAAACCCACTTTCGTGACTTTATTCACGATGAAATATGTAAGAGCTTCACTGTGGTCATGAGGGGATGCACTCTATCCTTTTGTCGAAACTCTTGTGAACACGGTAAAGGCTAGTTTCCTTTTCGGGTCTTTTCGGATTTGATCGGAGAGAAAGAACGTTATCGATTGTCAATGCTCTGCGACTTTCCGTTTCCAAAAACCAGGTGAACGCGATAGCGGCTACAAATTTTAACAGATTCTTTTCAAATTTGGTGACTAGCATTGGGAAGAACCCTGTTGATATTTGATAATCTTCAATACCGAGTTCAAAAGTTGCCTCACCTAAAAACCTTGTGAGCACAATAGAGGCCGTCGTCCTATCGATATTCAGCACTCTGGCACTTTAATTCCAGGGTTATCTCTCATATTTTCATTTTAACCCGTTGGCTTGTAATTAATTGTATTTTATATTCCTTTATGTTTCAGTGTTTTCTGCGACCAAGAGTCTAGATACTGTATTGGGTCCTTACAGGAAAGCGTTTGCTATAGCAACCGAAAAATCTAAAATTCCATTCCTCGTAACATCGATAACTCCAACACAACAACCCGAGACGCCATTTTTAATTCAACTTTTTCCAGATGCCACCGTGTTCGCTGATGCGGTTCTAGATATTGTTAATTACTATCAGTACACCTCTATATCTGTTATCTATGACTCCATAGAAGGTAAGAAAATATCTTTAACAGACCTCTAGTTCAGAGAATTCAGAGATTTTCCAATTTCCGCCCACGTTTTCAATTTCCTGGCATCACTCAACTACAAAAGTTTAATGTAGTACTTCCTGGACATCTACTGATTATATTGGTGTATTTATTGTTCGATTTTGCTTTGTGGGTGATGCATTAAGATGTTGGGGTAATGCTGTCAGACCCATCTTAATTCTTCACAAATTAGTTCCTAGTAACCTCCTACTTTCCGGTCCCAACCGAACTATTGAAGGCGGGCATACTCGATGCTGTGCTTTGCGGGGACATTTTGCTCAGCCAATAGCTGAATTCCAACGGTCAAGGGTTCTTTTAGGTACACACGAAGGTGTACACGGGTTTTTCGTCCCATCCAAAGCACATTAATTCACATTTAAGAGTACTTCAGCTTATAAACCCTGGATTTTAACCAATGTCCCTATAATCATTTTTATACGATATCCCATTTACAAAGGAACTTCTTACAACCCTGAAGTTACTGTTTTGGATTTAAACGATTCGATGGGACGAGTTTGTTTGTAGAGGCTGATGTTACGATTTGTAAGAGAGTAAAAGACAATTAGTTATAATCATGGAGGTATTTGATTGTGATTTGAGATATTACCAGAGCTAGCAATAAATCAATAGATAAAGATATCCCGATATGACCAACGTGTTAAAACATTATACACTTCAATCATTATCTGACTAATGGAAGCACAAAATGATTAATAAATCATCAAAATCAGGGGCGGATCTTGGAATCTTGAAGTGGGGGGGGGGGCGCCGCAAAATGAGGGCACTGACAGCGGAGGCGGGGAACACCGCTTAGAGGGGGGTGGAGGCCCCAAGAAAATTATCTGTCATTTCCTTGCATCTGTAGCCAATCCAAGAGCTATTTGGCTGATAAAGCTAGGAGAAAGGCACTTTCAGTAATAAAAAAGAACACTGTCGAAAATCCGCCTCTGAAAATAATGGTGTTACTGTTATGCATCTGTTCGTGATAAACCTTAAAGCTGCAACATGCCATAATAAAGGGTCAATATTATCTGCAAAAACAACAGTAAGAAACATTACGATTACCCAAAAATTCTTCCGATCAATGAAAGAAAGTAATCATAAGTCTGACGCTAAACATTTGGTTATACTTATATATCTTAAACTACATAACCGCATACAGTATATAATTTAACTTTAAAGATATTTGTTTGTTTTATGTTAAATACGTTTAGCAAAAAAAAAACCCCAAAAAAACGTTTCATTGATGGTAAACATTTCATTAAGTACATATATTGGCAAATAGATTGTTGTTATGCTTTGATCTGTACACTCATGATTATGTTATGGAATTCAAACCACACTTGTTTCTTAAAGCATTATATAAATTTCTACATTTTTATTCCATCTGGTTGAATCTGGTATGCGATATCCTAATCCAAGAGATCTCCGTTAACTTAATAACTGAGTTGTTCACAATGTTTTGATGAAACTTTTGATTACCTTCATATAAACGAGTGTCCTTTTTAATCAGTTATTTTCGGTATTATTGCTATCATGATAATATTTCACTTTAAAATGTTATTTAGTCAACTGTTCAATTTTATTTAATAAATTTCACGAAATTTCACCTCCAGGATTCCGCTGCGGTTATAACGTTTTAATCAGTTATTTTCGGTATTATTGCTATCATGATAATATTTCACTTTAAAATGTTATTTAGTCAACTGTTCAATTTTATTTAATAAATTTACGAAATTTCACCTCCAGGATTCCGCTGCGGTTATAACGTTTCACCAACGTGACATAAGTTTATTCTTAGTAATTAATAATGAAACGCGTGTTTTGAATTTTGTTAATGCTTTGTTGCATAAAAGTTAAAAGGCACCTTAGATTAATGAACTATTTTATTTCAGGCGCCGTGGTCTTAGAAAAACTTCTAATGCAACCATCAAAAGAAGTAACTTCCATTAAAATTAATGATTCAGTTTCAAACCAAGTGAAGCAAGAACTAAAGGCAATCAGAGACAATAGATTTACCAATTTCATTATCATATGTAAAAACAGGACAATTGCTGACCTGATTCTAACCGAGGTGAGAAATTACCTGCCATATAAAAAGACAACTTGGCATCATTTCAATTAAAGCTTTATATGGTATCTGTTGTCGATTTATTCTTATTTCATACACTCTAAACCCCTTTTATTGGGGTTAAAGTATAATATTTTATTTGGGTTGATCTAATATGCTATTACTGATAGTGATAAGGGACATTTTAGTTCCGAAAAACTACGCGCTTGTCGGGTTATTTATTATTTTTAGTTCTAGGCTTGCTGTGTCTACACCGTCATTTAAATTCAATTAAAACAACAATTTCTTTTGAGCCAGATGAAAATGGTTCAACTAGTTAAAACCATTGTGTTTGGGATTACCTCTAATGGAAATATGGTAAATAGTTTTAACTATATAATCTTTGTTTTATTATCTATAGGGACTACGATTGAGTATGTTTTCCCGTCCTTACACGTGGTTGCTGGTGAACATGGTAAGTATACATTGTAAGAAATCCTCACATAAAAACAAAACAAAGAGCTTCGAAGTAAACATTTTATCTGATGTGATAAAGTTTAGCTCGGCCTGGACATTAAAAATGCATACATTACAATTTAACCAAAGATATAGTTATTAAGTGAAGCGAATTTAATTTGGGTTTAATGTTCTACTTTATAAGCTGTATGTTTTCAGCATATCTAATTACTAATTAACTTGGGTGTCTTTCATTTGTTTTTATATTCCGATAGCATTTTAATCAAATTAAGCATTACATTCTGCCAGATACATTTCATCATTGTCAGGAACATTAGTCCCATCCCATTAATTATAACATTCAAATTGGTAACCACCTTTCCCAGAAGTCACATCACAAATAGCATTTCATGTTTTAGAAAGGCCCATTTATTCAAATCTACCTCTCCCATGTGCTCGTTTGGTCCCACCAGAAACGTTCATCCTTAGAGAACGCCTTTCAAATTGGACAAATAATCTATTCATTAAAAAACACACGCAGCTTAATAACGCATTATTGCATTCCATTAGAAACATTCCATTGTATTAAGTTTCCATACGCCACTGCGACTCATGTTAGCTCGATACCAGTTTAATTCTAAATATTTTTTTAAAGCATACGGTTCTACTTGAAAATTAATTAAACTTTTTGTTCGCCTGCTTACAGGTTTTATCATTTTAAATTTTGCAGGGCTTGGAAGAATACGACCTTGAGAAATATGTTGATTCAAGGGTTAACATGACTATTGTTGCTATTACTGCTGACCCAGGATCTCCATCTTGTATTCTTGGTGAAGATATAAGTTTAAAACGGGCTGTGTTATCAGATGCTCTACAGGTTTATGTTAACCTGCAACGAAATTTGAACGTTTCAATGAGAAGTGCAGTAGGAAATGTAATTATCTATACATTTTAATTAATTAATTTGAATCATAGACATCATGTAGAATATTTATATTATTATTAAATCTATGATTCGATAGAAATTATTCCGTCAAGATGTTAACTGAACTTGCTACTGGAATGCAAACAGCACATGTCCCTGGTTACAAATGAATTCAGAAATCAGTCACATAACCCTGTTTATAAATGAATTCATAAACTGCCAGTAATTCGGTAAAATACTTTAAGAATCAACAGTGATGTATGCTTAATTTTGTTTTTATATATTTTATAGCTTGACCTTCAAGGATGTACAGGTCATCTGAATTTTACAGAATTTGGTAAGAGATCAGAATTTTCGTTACGACTGCTGGAATTACGTAATTACAGATCTGGAAAGGTAAGAACATATGGATTATACCCAATTAGCGATTATCAAAGAGGTATTTACAGAATATCGGGTCAGAAATAAACAAAATAAGGATTATGTTGATTTGTTTTGTGGGATAAAAATGTCATCACTAAAACGCCAGTAAACAAATAAGCTGTCATATCACCAATAGAAATAATTCATAATATCAACCGTCCTTTTAAATATTTTTATAATCGACATTTTTGTTTCATTTTGTGTTAAGGGCAATTTCTTAACCACTTCAATTTAGGTTACTGCAGTTTTGTCCTATAATATTCCCTAAAATCAGTTGTAAATTCCGTTCTTTATTTGGTGGTCTTAATTCGGAGTCCCTAATTCACAGTCCTTCATTCTTATTTCTTCACTTGTTGTGACATGTGTACACTAAAAGTAAAATTTTATCTTAAAATCAAGATTTGTTTTATAAAAATGAGACATTTGTCATAATTAAATTTGCTAATTATATTCTTTGGTTTTTAAATTTGATTTTAATGCAATGCAATACATAAACTATCATATCGCATTGTTCAAATACTAGCTGTATCATAAGGCCTGTCATTTGCGTGGTTTCGATTCAACGATTGTACGTGACGAGGAGTAGCTTCGCCTGTCGAACCTTGTATGTTTTCTCCAGGTCCTCCGGTATCGCCCCACAGCCAGAGGCCCCTGCGTGCAACTGCAAGCGAATTATTAAAATAAAGTTGAAGGAATAATAATTAAGGACTATGCATTAAGATTGGCGATTTAGAACACTGAATAGAGCTGTTTGGTCTCCCATAGTCAATACGTGTTTGCCAATGGTAATCATTGACACAAATGGTGTATGCACATCCTTGGCCATTGGCATTCTTTGGCAGAAATTCTAATCTAAAAAAGATGGAGATAGATAATGCGGCGCATATATCTTTATAATCTATTAAAGTGTAATGGTTCCTTGCAATTTAATTTTCTTATTAATCGACATTCATTATAACGGAGACAAAGGCCATATTATGCATATAATTGCTTTATGTCTTTATCTACAGATATATTCAATTTCATATTCCTTTCAACACAGGTACAATAATAACATTTACATGAATATAGTAGAAAGGGAGATGAATAGAGAGATCCATTTTCTTAGATCAAATGAAAGATCATAAAGAAAGCATTAAAGAAAACACCCACTCATTCATATTCTGAAAGTCTTGAAACAAAATAACACATCTGTATTAAGGCAGGTATAGGATACGGTGTACTATACATGTGGTACATTAAGTACGACATGATAACTAATAACAAACAGAGGTCGGTAATGATGTCTGAATTATATTAATACTGTATAGATGTAGAGGATGCACTTTAACATAAAGTGTGTAAAGCTAATAAACTATAATAGTATTCTAACACACCTTCGCTTACAACTATAACAAGGCACACACACACATCAGGTGCAAAGAGGTAACATATGGTACTTCATGGTGTGATATTACTTATACTATTTTTTCTTTGCAATCTAAATTGGTCGTAATCGTAAACGAAGAAAACGTGGTACCTTTGTACCAGTTTAACTGTAGACATTAGTGAAGGGTGTGTTACACAGGGTAGAGTACACCTGTTATTGATAGCAAACAAAGTGTTGAATTTAAATTACTGCATTGATGATCTTTGTTATCGGGCTAATCCTCTATGCAGCTGATGCATCTTCTGTGAGGCACTGCAGAATAATCTAAACGTATCTGGTTGTTGCTGTTTATTACAGATTTAACGTCCAATACATTTTATATGATATTATGGACAGGTTGATTAAATTAAGTTATTTACACTTCATGGTTTGAAAGTTGGTAAAAACATACAATTGGCTAACACACAGAATAAAAAGTCCTTGTATATTAAAAAGCCAATTTAAATCACACTTATAAAACCGATGTCGTGAGAAGAAAGGGCGGGTCATCTTCTCCCTTTGTCACAATAAAAACCTTAAAAAGTCCTTGTATATTACAAACTTAATTTGAATCACACTTATACGTATTTCTTTGTTCTACCGCTTTATAATTACCGTACACCAAAATTACGTAGATTTAAATGAACAAACGTAAACAGGTGTTTCGTAAATATGAATTGACATCGAATGTTTTAGAAATATTAAGCAACTGCCAATGATTGACGTATGATTGCGGATAAAGTAGTTTTTAGTTCCCGATTTTCTTTTTTCTGAAACCTATTAAATATATACTATAGGTAATATGGTGTTAAAGTTCCAATTTCATATTTTCTAAGAAAGTCAAAACATGATTATTTCTATGTCTTTTGCTCAAAAGGTTGACAACTCATTATTATACGATCATGGGCAAAATTTTTGTGACTTTAAAATGTCTGGCACAGGCTGATTGAGGAAATAGTAACTCAATTACCTCCCTTGTTTTCCCATTCCTTTCCATGTACTGCCATCTTCAAACGTTTGAATTTGAAGTTGAAAATGATATTTTTGCCAATTTCTCAACTGGCAATAGTGAATTATAGGATTAATAGGATTATTCTTTAACAAGGTAGGACTGTTTATAGGTTCAATCTATTTTAGGGCTTTATTTTAATACATTTTAAAAATATAACTTAAAAATATGTTATTGGAACTTTAATGGATCACAACAGGCATTTAAAGACCGTGCACCGCTCTAAACTTAGGAATGCGTTAATGGTAGCCAAATTTGAAACAATATGTACATTATGGTGTATCGTAGTACTTATATGAAAATTAAATTAACTTATTATTTTATTCCGTGTAACTGTCCCAATGGGGAGTATAGAAACGATAATGAAAATTACCGACGTTAATACATCAGAAGAATTGTATTTTTTTAAATTTGTTTGCAAAGAACCACCAGGATAACCGAGGTACAAATAGTAGTCATGTTCACCCATCCTACTACATTTGTATACGGTACCCAATAGAGCGAAGTATACAGAAAAGTGGCTACTGGCATAAGATACCGGACATACCTGGTAAAACTGTAAGGTGCAAATCAACACATTCGCCTCCACCCCCCATTATATCACCAATAATAAGACATAAACTCAATTACACTAGTGAAATGTATGGCAAGTCAAAATAAATAATATATATTATAAATATAGATTCCATTAAATTCAAAATTACTCTTATATCCAAACCAAAAGTAGACAAACACTATTAGTTCATATCCGGGCTGTGTATTCGGTTCAACAAGAAATTAACCACCAAATTTCTATTTAATATCCCCGGCACCTCATTATTCTGAGCAACAGGTGTGACGATGTGACATCCATGCTTTTCTGTTAAGTATCATATGGCAGAAAGCTAAGAAATGGAAAATGAGATAATTTATTGAAATGTAATAATTAAAGATATGCCACCCCACCCCGCTCTCCTACAGATAATTACAATCATAAGACCAGAAAAAAATAGTTTAAACTAATAGTATGATATTTCTTAATATCTACAAAACTAAAATTAGACACTGCGCGTGATTAGTAAATTCAGAATAGATAAAATAGGAATATATTCCGGAAATTCCTTATATCGACCGCTAAGTGACTGTAATCGTAAATGGCGGTATTAACATTGATCGGTGGGGGGGGGGGATTTGCCGCTAAAAGATACCGCGATTTTAGCATTTGATGAATATATCTTCCGGTTAATGTTTGTGGAATTGGGTTATTGATATATATCTTTAGTTTATGTTTATTTTAGGCTGGTTCCTGGACAAGCGTTGAAGACAGCTTCGTGAGACGTGTGAAGCCTTCTCAGTCTTATAGTATTTCTAGAGGTATGGTTAGTGGCAATGTATTTGACAGACCAATCAGAATAACAACCAAAATAGTAAGATATTAAGGTTTTCTTTTTTTTTTTATTAATATCTTTCTTGAATAAAAATGTGTCTCATTAAAGACGGTTTTGTGTTTTCTGGTATTATTGTTGACAGTCAAAAAATACAACTATCATATCAATCGGTGATGTATCGTTCATTCTGATAACAAATAAC
Organism: Patella caerulea; assembly: GCA_036850965.1. Classification (NCBI taxonomy): domain Eukaryota; kingdom Metazoa; phylum Mollusca; class Gastropoda; family Patellidae; genus Patella; species Patella caerulea. The sequence goes on from JAZGQO010000011.1 coordinate 26,535,751, forward strand.
AGATGGCAATTGCTTTTCGTTTTATTTGTATTGTTTTACCACTGTAATTGTACGGAAATGATTAGATTGTGTGTTATTATAATCAACAATATATTCGGGGTTCGTTTTTTTATTCATTATCACAATTAACTTATAACTATTATTATTTTTTTTTATAGGAACCACCCTTTGTACAGTATAAAAACGAATCAAACTACCATTCTGGGGGCGCATCGGTCCACCCGTTTGAAGGATTATTAATAGATATATTAGAGCAATTAGCAAAGGTTTTAAACTTCCGTTACAACATTACGCTTGTTCCGGATGGAAAGTTTGGTAGTTTGAAACCGCCACCCCGCGGCTGGACTGGTATGGTTCGCGTCTTGAAAGACGACGTAAGTAAACTGTGATGGTATTCCATATTATGTTTATACTTAACGGACAACGGACATGCGTTGAGAGTATGACAGTTAGTGATCAGATGGCTTGATATTGTCTGTTGCATTACCAATAGATCGGTCTAATGTAACAACATGGCCGAATGGTTAGAACGTGTGCGCTGTATCATAGAGTCTGTCATTGAGTCAAATGGTGGGATTTCGATTCCCTGGTTGTACGTGACAACATCGTAGGTTTTCTCTGGGTCCCCCGGCTTCACATGAATCACATGAATACCGAGTTTGTGTCGAGTGGATGTTAAACTACCTTCTCTCTCTCTCTCTCTCTCTCTCTCTCTCTCTCTCTCTCTCTCTCTCTCTCTCTCTCGTCTTTAAAGGAATTATCCATGAGCTGTAAATCGACCATTTAACTGTTATCGCTCTACACTTCAGTCAATTATATTTAAGGATCTTTTTGTTGCGTCACTTCCCGGTGTAAAATTATATTATCAATGTGTTTAACCAGTTCTATCTTATATTGACTGACACCAACGCCTGCTTATCGGAATTCACTGCAAATATGTGTAGCTCTTAATTACCGTATCAATGGAAACTAAAATGCAATCGAAAGTGCACTTGGTATAATGGTTCAGATCATATATGATAAAAGACAGAGATATAACTTAAAATGATTTGTAATATGAACCATTAGAACTCTTACATTTATCAGTTCATTTTGTAGCTTCATTAAATTATCCAAGATATGAAAAACAATACGTGGTGTCTGAAAAGGTAACGTTTTGGCTAGCTGATCTGACGCAACTGGCAAGAATAATTAAACTCACTGATCACTAACTGATTTGGAGTCTGGTTATTCCCGTCTTCAACGATAATTATCTGCGGTGGCGCATGTCTAGCCTTGTTTATCGAGTCGCCGTATTACAAACGGTGCTCGAAAGCTCTCTGGTGCATGATTCATGAAACAATTTCAAATTTTTTATGTTGTCAGAAATGTTGGCTATCAGAAGCCCATCTTTTTTACCGTAAGATAACGACATCAATGTTCATTAAAATTAACTATTAAGTTTGCAATATCGAAGACTGAGGGTGATAGTAGGTTAAGGACTTAATAATTTCAATTTGATAAAAAAAATAGATAGAAAGGGAGAGGGTAGTGTCTAGTAGTGAATTACAAGTATTTAGCATTCTCTTGTATACAAACGTCGAACCGTTTATTACTCTGGACACTTTACTGGAAATTAGCCATGGGGTGGAAATTGGTCACCGCAGAATGCGCGTCTTCTAGCATTTGATTTTCAAACACTACATATTGCTTACACTCTTTCAGGAAATATTGAAACTAAAGATTAAAATTTTATATAAAATGATTACCATTTAAGGGATGTATAACAGTGGAATGTTCTTTTAATTTTCTGAAGATACGAAAATGCCATTCCATGTATATGTATAAATCCATGTATATCTATAAATCTACAACGATCAACGATATGTATGTCATACACAGGAAATGGCTATTTCTGATTGGATTCATGGTGGGTCAAGAATGCCTCCAAACGTTAATCTGTATGTGTTTATAATTCATATAGGTTCAATCATAGATTCATGATAACTTTGTTCGTTGTTGACCTATTTACTGAAGCTAATTAGGGTCAAAGACAGCTGATAAAACTAAAACCACGTGTAGACATAATACAAACATTTTCAGTTTGTTGTCCATTGCGTTACAAAGAAATGAATCAGAAATCATGCTTTAACTTTTTTTAGTACAAAGTACTTGTATGTTTGGTGCCGTTTTTTTACATTTGGTTCATTTCTTTTTTTTCAGAAAGCCGATGTAGCATTAGCACCATTCCAGATAACACCTGGTAGATCTGCTGTTGTTGATTTCACCAAGCCTTTCATGACTAAAGGCACCACGGTGATGGTCCGAAGACCAGAATTTAAAGTTGGTCACTTCCAGTTTCTTCGACCTCTTTCCAAATATGTGTGGATAGCTATATTTGTGGCGTTTGTGATAGTTAGTTTAGTGTTGTTCGGAGTGAGTCGTGTTAACACAGACAGACAAGCAAAATACACGCATAATTTAAGAGCCAGTTTCTGGTATATATGGGGAACTCTTTTACGCGGAAGCTTATGTGGAGCCCCAAAAGCTATTTCAAGCCGCACAATAAGTAGTACGTGGTGGTTTTTCTCTTTAATTATAATATCTATCTATACGGCAAACTTAGCCGCCTTTTTGACAATAACTATTTCATCTATAGGGATTAATTCTGCTGCGGATTTAGCACAGCAAGACATTTTACAATATGGCACCGTAGATGGTAGTCAAATCGAGTACTTCTTTAATCATACAAAAATGGACCATTTTCAAAAAATGAAAGCAATGATGTCTGTTCAGCCTGGCTGGATGGTACGGACTGTCAAAATTGGGTTTGAAAGAGTGATGCAAGGAGGATATGCATTCATATGGGACTCACCAACCATCAGACATTTGGTTGCTTCCGATTGCAGTTTGATGGAGATAGGAACACCGTTTGATTTAAAAGGTTACGGTTTAGCAGTCAAAAAGAATGCACCTTATCTTGAGAAGATATCTCTGGCAATTCTGAAGCTTATTGATGAAGGGGTGGTATATCGTTTAGAGGGAAAGTAAGTCACTATTACCATAATTTATAGGTCTCACTTATCGCCTACATTAAAGAGAAAAACTGTATAAATAGTGTTAATGTCCTTTGCTATCGTCAGTTTTAAACATAAAATCAGGAATTCATATTCTTGTTAGTTATCTTGAGATTCCATTAATTACCGCCACCCGTTAACATCACTATGCTATTATGTTTAGGTCATGTAATCAAAACCTGTAAAAAACGGTAAATATGAAAAACAGACAAATGTTTCTATCATTAGAATCTAGTTTAGGCTAAGCATTTCAACTTGAGAAAAATATATTAGGTTGAATACAGATGATTGTGTTTTAATGTTATGTATAAAATTAGGTTTTTTTTCTAGATACTTGAATATCTCTTGACATGTTTTACGAAAATATGACAATCAAATAACTTGAATGGGTCTCTGTTCCCTCAATCATTTTCCGTGAATAGAAGAAATGCAATACTGTTTATATATTTGGATACATATGGACACTATTTTGTAATTCTTCTATTAACCCAAAATAAACTCTCAAAGACACAAGTTAGAAATTCGTTTATGGTGCCTAATTATTGTCGCAACATTACTGTTTATTGTTTGAAAGATTAGGATATTGTCGCAACATTACTGTTTATTGTTTGAAAGATTAGGATAATACCCTTCTAGAATCCAGCATGATGTATACCATTTACAAATTTCAGATGGTGGCGCCGACAGTATTGTCCAGATCCAAGACAAAAAGCCAAAACAGAATCACTTGACTTTGAAAATGTAGCAGGGATGTTTATTATTTTAGCAGCAGGAATTATTTTAGCACTGGTAGTATGCGCCGTAGAATACATCGTTGGTAAACTTCGAGCAAAAGTAGTAAGTACAAAATAAATGGTGTTTCAGTAATTATCGGGTATTCCCGAACGTCTATTTTTACTAACAGCTTTTAGGTTGTCCGGGAATTCCAAATACATTTTGTGTACATTTTTGAAAGACAATGTAGTGATAGAACTGTCGTATGCTATGTTTACCCTTTCTGGGAAACCTGAGTCTACTGTGCCATTGTGGCTTAGTAAGTAAACTGTGAGGATAGGATCCCGTTGGTTTACCCTTGTCGGTTGTGCAGAGCTGCGAGATTGCAAGAATCACCGTATAGTTGTTCGCATTGTACGAAAAATCGAGCTACCATATACACGTTATCGTGCACGTAATTGGATGAAGGGTAAAAAGAAACTGTATGGTTTATACCCCTTTGGGTGCAGACACGTAGAATGTTTAACCCAATATCATTTCATTTTCGAATTCTATTTTGTTCACCTATGATTACACTGAATTCGTATTTTTTAAGAGTGAATTTTGAATATAATAGCTGTTTATGACATTATAATAATATTAGGGTGTAAAAGGTTTCCTTACATTCCAACAGGTACTATGTTTGCATTACTAATTTATTCACGTCACGTTAAGTCCAACCGCATCTCTAAATAACACGACAATTATTGCAATATCCGTTCTGTATAAATACCCAGATTGTATATGAAAGGTTAAAGTGAACCGCATACAATACATGTTATATTGATTACCAATACCAGCTGATGGCTTAATTGTTTAATCTAAAAATCTAATTATAACTCGACCGAGTATATCCTCAATCATTTGTCTTTTATTCATAAGCATTTGAGGGTTTGTAATGTTGACGACTGTCATAGATGGTATATCACTTTTACATACATCGATTTAATCATTTAATCGTTCTATTTTTAGATAGAAACATTGATCTATCTTAAAAAGATGGTATTAAAAACTACAATAACTTGGATCAATTTTATGATTCTGAAATTTGTCTAACAGTTTTAAATTGTTATAACAATTTTCCCCGCATGAAGGTATTAAACGGTGGTGCCAAAACTCGTGTTTTTTTATATTCTGATCAATTATATTATATGTTTTTTATAAGTGTATATATAAACGAAAAAATTGGTTTGTTTACTCGCCGTTAGGAAACTAGATGGTTGAATTTATAAGTTGCATTTAATGGTTAAGTTGACAACTGGTTTAAAGAGTATTGTGTTAATCGCCGGTTAACTAGTCTAGTTTTCTGGAAAGATGTTAACACATACGCCAGTAAGGACCACAAATCAGATAAATATATCTACATGCAAGTGGGTAATCTTCTAATACTCCATAACAGTGTTTACACATCTATTATTTATGAAAGTAAAAATTCAGTTTATCACTTAATTTAATAGATCGATTACTTTATCGAATCAATACGTATAAATCAAGCAATGTATACGCATTGGCTTTCTATCCTTTGTAGTTTTAGCTTGTAATACCATCGCATGCGAAACGAAGCTATTAACTATGATATGAATTGTCACATTTTAGCATGAAATATTTTTAAAAATATGTAATCAATTGTATGGATATAAAATCGATCTGTATAGAGCAAAAACCATCAATACAAATGCACAGATGGAAATTAATTATTTATTTAATAAATAAAAGTCTACCCACATGTTTTTACAAATGGGCAGATAGAAATTAATTATTTATTTGGTAATTAAAAATCTACCCACTTTGCTAATAATCTAACATAGCTATATTTTGGTTGTATATTACAACCTCGATAGCATATGAAACGGTAGACTGCAAAAATATACACAGACTAATGATAAAACGTTTCATTTATAACAAGTTGAAAACAATAATCATACCCGTGGATAGTACCACTTAATGAAAAGAAATAGAGTTCAACGCCCTACGGTTTTGCACTGGTTGGGCTAATAAAGGCGGACATACGCCATGCAGTACTATATGGGGGAACTTTTTTTCCGAACAGAGGGAATTCCAACTTCAATGGTTCTTTTACTTTTCACGTTAATGTGTACACGTCCTATCCGAACGACTATAAATAGGTTAAGTTAGGGGTGGTATTCCGTCCGTCCGTCCCAAATTCGTTTCCGGAGTAGTTGTGCCGTTCTGTATTTAGGAATTCTGGGATTAATACTTTTTGTGTTTCCATGGAAACAAATTTGACTTAGTTTTTTTTGTGTATAATTTTGTTTCCGGGGCATTTTTCATAAACCATGCAAGATATCTTCATGAAACTTTGTACATACGTCGACCTATTACTGTAGTTGTGCCTCATAAAGCTTATTCAATTTAATTTTTCTTCATTAATTTTAAAAATCTTGCTTGTAATAAATTAAGTACACACATGTACATTTATTAGTGTTGCAGAGAGGAGGAACATGAATAAATGTGAGAGTTGTACTAAATCATTTGCATGCCAGTGGAATTTTTCTGAAGTACAATCAAAACTTTGTAACAATATAAACAGCTATAAATTACATAAAACTCATATATACATACATGTACATATGCTATGAAATCAAGTCTAATTTTTAAAACCAGAGCTTAATCATATATTATCTCAAATCTTCTAGTAAATAGCAATCAGTCATTAGTTTTCAGAAATAGAGAGCAATATCTATAGGGTCACAATATGTGGCACGGTTTGCGAAATATGATACATTTTATATTGATTACCAATAACATAAAGAAGTTTTATTTTCCTTATTTCTTCCAAACAAGTGCAAGGGCACAGGATGTTTGATGATTAGTCATCTTGTTGTGTTTGAAAAGGATTCAAAGCCCGCATAAATGTTTAAGACTATATTTACAGCAACGAAAATTTGTATCTTAATTTTGATTAATAAGGAGATATAAGGCATATTTGTTAGAGGAATGCCTCTAAACACACATGATAAAGCATTTTATTAATGTAGTGATAAATTCTATTTCGAACAGCTTTATTAAAACCACTCAAAATATCCGATTCAAACTTTATAGGTGTTTTTTTTTTCTCTTCTCCAAATAACGTTCTTGTATTATATAGAACTTCTAAATGTGGCATTATTTTTTTCAGAACCCGAGTAAGAAACGAGAGCCGCCAGCCAACAACATCCACAAGAGAAATAGTGACTTAAATGAGGCCAATACACCAGATATGTTGGGTGATATACAAGTATATTCAAATCATATTACGTATGCGCAGGAAAATCACGATGCTTATAAAAGATACTCAGAGTATGAATCTAGACTATGATTATAAACATATCCTGATAAAATCTTTGTGATAATAAATGTATAACAATATTTACACCGTAAGTGATAATGTCAGAAGATGATATCATTGTCAACATTAAGTTAATAACAACTCTCCGGTGCTGATATATTTCGGTGTTTAGTGGCAATAACAACTGCGCTGAAAACACAATGACATGCGTATTACTTATCTACAATTATCTGCAAATAAAATGTGACACAATGGGTAAGGAAAATTAGGTAATACTATATCTCTTAATGGTTTGGATAAACCAGTTGATGCCATATCACATAATGGTGTGGGAAGACCAGTTGATACCATATCACGTATTGGATTATGAAAATAAATTAATAACAAATAACATAATGTTGGTATCATATCTTCTCATAACAAAAGTAACATAATATTGATAGCATGATAAACATACTGTTGATACCATGTCGTGTCATAACAAATGTTTGAACAAATAGCATAATGCTGATATCATATTATGTCATAGCAAATGAATGGATATCAACTAATTTCCACAACAAAGACCAGAACATTCGTTGTGATTAACAATTAACAAGTCGTTTGATGGTGATTAACATATATCCGACATTAACAATAACAATCTGCTGGAAAAAGTGGTTTGACGGTCATTAACATATATCCGACATTAACAATCTGCTGGAAAAAGAAGTATGACCCATGACCATTATATGTCTTACTAAATATTTTACTGATGATTTTGATTTTTATTAAAATGGATCATATTTATCAGAATAACCAGAAAATCCAATTTGTGTTAATTGAGAGTCAGTGTTATATTTTATTCATCACATGATTATTATAATGATTTCTTTTATTGCGGCGCATAACATTTTGAAATGTAGAAATGTAATATATTTAAGGGCATTATTTTGAAATATTTGTTCTGCTTGTTATTGTACTTTCAAATCGAATTTGCCTATCGATGAAGGCGTGTAATATGTAATGTATATAAGTCATCAAACTCATCCCACATGACTAAACTATTTTCATTGCTAAATACATATATACCTAGAAACCAAAACGTAGTGTAATATATCTGTGGAACATACCATGATCATCACCTAATAATTTTATGTTTGTATTTTCAAAGACTGCAATGCGATCATGTAAAACTGCTGAGGATGCAAGTAACTGAATAGTTTCATTGCTGTATTATTATTCAAATTATTTGTATGTGAATTATTTTTCAAAACATAATCTAGATGCACCATAGTGTTTATGTTTGTACATTATATTCAGAATGTTTTGGGTTTTAATAGATTTCTAAACTATAGTAATTGTCATTATATATAAAAGTGAAATCTTTATGTAAAAAAAACCTATAAATTTTGTTTTAAAAATTACGAATAAATGAATTACAGTAGTATCGTGTTAACCTTTCTTCGTTCTGTTCGATAGAATGACATCTTAACGATCCTTGAAAAAGTGCAAGATATTATATTTTTAACAATGAACTTTTTCCCTTTTTAAGAATCGGTTATATTAAATCGGGGTTGTAGTTTTAGTTAAACAAGTATAAATCAAGGCTTGGTATCCAATATTTACTTAACCCAGTTTATAACACAAAGCAAGAAGTGTATATTAAAGCAAATGGGCGTAAATCTTGGGTCTCAAAATAAGTGTAGTTTGTCTCAAAAGTGTGCATCGATGTCTTAATGAGTTATTGGGATAAACCTAGCATATTTCGGGCCTAATTTTGATTGGCTACTGACCCAGCTAGGGGGCCTATTAGATTTCGTGATCATCGCGAATACTAAGTCTCGTTCATTCCAACTAAAATGTCTACCTATGATAGCCGAGTTTCAGAATCCAAGGTTCAGTCAATGTTTCCTTGGGGGGTTGCCATGTTTTATTTGAGTGGGTTTGTGTCATTACCCCGGATTTGATGTTTTCGTTAAAGGGAGATAGAGTAGCTATAAGTTCGGGAATTACAGACCAATGTAGCAACGTCTAGAACATGGTCGGATTTGCACTCTTGTGAAATACTTGATAAATACCAATTTTACTCCTGTTACTCGAGTTTTCTGACCATCAGAATTTTGCAAAATCTTTTCCTAAACCCCAGAATATGGCATTAAAGGAACTCTAAAAAGCTCGCGGCTGGTTACTGCGTCCCTCGTATTGTGGGTCTGATGCGGTACGGCTGGGGGGGGGGCTGTGCATCAGTCGGTCGCATCGATGTATACATGAACACTACTGTTCAAACACCCTATTTATTAACCAGTGCGCAAGATAAAGATGGCATTAAAAGATGCATTATGCACTGTTTGCACCGGTGAGACGAAACCCCTATTTAACGACTTTCAGAATTACTATTCTTGATTAAGTTACAAAATACTGTGGCCAACTGGATGGGTAAATGTTTTAACAGGTCATATTTCTAAGGCTAGGACAAACGTATTTGTACTATAGCTGTTCTGAAACAAGGGAATGGTATTGCACTATGAGCTGTCAATGGAATTAAATCATATTTGGCTAACTGACAAAGAGAATAATGACAGACACTGAAAATGGCCAAAGTTATTATGAACAGTTATTGTCTGCTACCAATATTCTTCGTGGTACGTCGCGAAATATAATACACAACTACATGACAATATCCCACCTCGATCGCCCCCACCCATCAACCCGAAACGCTCAGCGAGTAATGATATAATGCGAAATCAATACTGTCATATATCGATGGTAAACGTAAACCTTTGATAAATTCTGATTGACAACATACATAGAACTACCTTTAACAGACGAACTCTCCTAAATCGAGTAACAACAGCCATCACTGTTGTTCATAAATATATAATCTAGTATTAGTGATGCAAAGCGGTCATGGACAATATCGTGTTCCTAATAAAGTGACAATTGGGGTCTAAATGTGGCCCAACCAACACTTTATGAAATATAGCTGGTTTATTCCCAAAATGACGTTTGTAAGGTCTATAGTCTATTCTACTTCACTTTCAATATCATGGCTATATATTTTTCGATATCTCGAACACCGATATGCTGTAACTCAACACAGGTATATTATGGATGGTTATATTCTGGTTTTTACGACTGAACTGTGTTGATGATTCCCCAGGGCGTTACTTCCATATGCCATATCAAAAGAATTGTGTGTAAGTGTGATATATAACGGTAGTATTATTATTACAGATTTATGAAGAAATATTTAATGGTAATTACAAATGGGTCGCTTAATTTATCAATAATTAGCTACAGGTTGCTCCCGATATAATTACAGCAAATACGCAGTATAATGGAGAGAGAGAAATGGGGTTTGACGTCCACTCGAAACAACCTAGGTCATTTCGGGACTAACACATGGTTCAATTTTATTTCAATAATTCGCTTGCGCGTAGGGGTCTTTAGCAGTGGGAGGAAACCGGAGTGCCCGGAGGAAACCCACGAGGTTGAGAAGGCGCCCCTATCTCCGAGCCACATACGCAAGCCAGATATGACCGGCCAGCTAGAGGTTGAAGTGCGGCCTTTGCTGCATTCTGATTTTTAATTGATTAAACAATTTCGATTGGATGTCCAGTCAGAAATTTGAAATAACTTATAACATGTAGAGGTGCATATGGGAGTGGTACTATTTCTCCAATCTCTTGTCAGTTTCGTCGAGTTAAAGACACGCATTGACTCCTTGTTTGACGATGTTGGGCATAGACGTTCCACCTACCAATAGTCAGGCGATTAAGATCAAAAGTAATCAAATGAAGCAATTACTGGATAGCTGTGTTCCACCACTTTTTCAATATTGCTTTAACATTCACGGTTTTCATGAAAATGAAAGTACACGTCAAGTTAATTACTGCTGTCGACAATAACAAAACAAAATGTGAAATCAGATTCCACAGCGGTCTACTGTCGATCGACGGATTGTCTTCTAAAACATACGAACCGCTGAAATATATTAAACAAGTTGATTAGATAAATATTAGACGGGTTTGAACTGAACAACAATTGTTTTTATTAAAGTTTCCCGTTTTATATAAGTAGCCAATAAAGTTTGAAAGCGTACAAAATAATGAATTTACAGGCGACGTCTAATGTTTTAATTCCCTTGGTAGTTCTCGTATGATGCTCTAATCTGCATAATAATATGCCTTTAAAGGCTGTGATTTGCTGAAATAAATGTATGATTTTGCATAATTGAAACTAAAGGTCATCTATATGAAATATATCACAGGTATGCCCAGTGGGGTGCCACGGGGAGTCAAATGGAGGAGGTGACATATTCAGCTCTGCCCCCCCCCCCCCAATAATTTTAAAAGTAAAACAAAAAGGATTTGTGATATTTTTCGTTAATCGATACTTTCTACGCTGATTAAATCTCCCACATTCCCATTCTATCGTCTGAGTGATTTCTCACCGAACCTATCCTGTTGTAAACCTACTGTAAACAATAACACGTCAACCACTTTTGAATTGCTTTTTACGATCCTCAAAGTTTTGGCAGGACTATTTATTCACTTCCATTCACTCACGCACTCCGTTCGTTTGACACATCCCACTCTCTTCGGAAAAAAACCAGTAGCTGGTCAGCTCTATTTATCTCGACGACCAGTGTCTGAAATACTGCCAGGCTGCATTGCCGACAATCTATTTATCGAAATATCGCCACGAAAATATTCATTCACTTTGATTCACTTATTCCGTTCGTTTAACACTTTCCTCCCTGGTCGGATAAACTAATGATTTGTCGTCAGGTGGCATCTGGTAAACTCTATTTAACTCGACGATCAGTGCCTGAAATACTGAAAGACTCCATTTCAGGTCCTTTCGCTTTACACTTTCCTTTCTGAATCAGTCAGATTACATTTCCGGCTGTCTATTTTACAAATTTATTAGCCTGGGAGAGTTTCCCATACTCTCTGTAAGGATTCGCTACTTTTGCGCTCATGAGGGGACTTCGTCGAGGCTCGCTAGTCCGTTCGTTTGACACTCTCCGCTCTGGTCGAATAAACTAGGACCGGCGATAAGTGGTATCTATTTATCTCGACGATCACTGCCTGAAATAATACCAAATTTCCGGGGCTGCGCTCCCATACCCCTAGTTGAAGGTCGCACCTGTGCCCCTTAACCTTGGACTTTGGCCCAGTTTTACCCCCCTCCACTACCACCAGCGGCTGACGCCGCTACTGCGTATGTCACGTAATAATTGAACAATTCACGTCATGGATCTTTGTTTTTAATTTTCAATCACGTGTAGCAATCCATCAAAGCAAACTGTGCAATTCAGAGATTGGACCGTACTTTCATACTTGTATTTAAACATTACATACAGATGGGTTTATAGCCTACAATGACAATACATATAAAACACAGTTTTGTTTTGAGATTAAAACTTCTTAAATATATACTATTAAAAAAAAGTAGGGGATATTTGATTTTTAAGTGTTATTAAAGTAACCTAATGAAACTGACGAAGAAACAAATGACCAAATGAAATGAAGTTTACATTCATCGATTTATTCCAAATGATCGTTAGACTAAGTAAGGCACAGACTGACCATTATAAGGGTAAAATGATACCCGGGGTCAAACAGCAAAGTTACCACAGCATCACAACAAAGTCAGTAACGGGTAAATCCTCCTCTGTTTGCCAAACAAGCATTGATCCGACGTGGCATACTCCTAATGAGATGTCTAAGGTCATTTTGGTCCAGATTGTCCCATTCCTGTTGCAACGCAGCAGCAAGTTCTTGGACATTGGCGGACGTTGTTGACGTTGACGTAACCTCTGTCCAAGCATGTTCCAGACATGCTCGATGGGGGAGAGGTCGGGACTCAGTGCTGGCCAAGGTAATGTGGTGATGTTCTGTTGTTGGAGGTAACCTGTAACGATCCTGGCCCTGTGACTTCTTGCGTTGTCATCCTGGAAGATGAAACGGCGGCCATGACGTCGTGCGAACGTCACAACATGGACTGCCAAGATGTTGTCCCGGTAGTACTGGCCTGTAACACGCCCTGCAACAACATGTAAAGCCGTTCTTCCAGCAACAGTGATGCCTCCCCACACCATAACAGAACCACCCCCAAATCGATCACGCCCTCCTACGTCTGTCCAAAAGATCAACAGTGAACCTTGACTCATCTGAAAACATCACATTGCTCCAGCGTCGATTATCTCAGTGTTGACGACCCCTACACCAACGACGTCTTGCCTGAATGTGATGATCTCTCAAACAAGGGATCACGCGAGGACGTCGGGCGCGAAGGTGACCCCTATGCAGTCGATTCCGAATTATCTGGCCACTCACTCTCACACCAGAGTCTGTTTGAAGACGAGCGCTGATCTGATTTGCTGTGATGACACGATTTCTCAAGGCCAAGGTACGGATAAATCGATCCTGGGTGTTTGAGTTGTCGCCCTTGGTCGATCTGAACGTGGTCTGTCCTGTACAGATTGCGCATCACGGTATCTGGGCCATAGCCTGCTTATGACAGACTGAGAAACATTCATCGTCCGCGCCACAACCGCCTGTGTTGTGCCGATCTGTAGCATGCCAAGGACACGTAACCTTTCATTTTGGCATATCAAAATTTGTTTTCTGGTCACTAAAACAATTAAACTGATGTTTCCACCCTGGAATTCAATGCCACAATAACTGTAACATTCAAAGTCAGAGTCGTGCAAATCTTGGGTTGGACCCCCATGATGATCCCAAGCATCACCTGCATTCCATGCGGCAGCTATTGGTGCGTTTGGGCGTCACATGTAACTGGAAATGTTTCTTCTGTTAGGTTCTATAGTGACTTTTTTCGTAGTCATTTGCATATTTTAGTATTATGCCCCCAAAATCAAATATCCCCTACTTTTTTTGAATAGTATATATCGCTTAACTGTTTCCACCAAACGAGTATAATTAAAATCTCTTTTTTTCCCTTTCTCAATTATCAAAAGCAAAAATGTAAGCAAATGAAGGTTTTTTCTCCATTGTGTATAAATTTAGAGTTATATATTTTTTTACTCTTTAAGCCTGTTCGTGTAAGAAAAACAACGATGAGATATATTTGTCTAAGAAGTATTATCAATCATCCAAAACAAATATTTGAGATACTACATTTTTCCAGTTCACTTGTGTTTTTGTGTATCTGTAATGGATGATACAAAACGTGAAATCGATAGTTACTACTGACTAAATAAAGACCGCCACTAGATTACGCAGATCATTTTCAAGGTCCCAAAATGTCCCCCCCCCCGCACACTGTATTGTGTATACGTTAACCTGATTTTTGTCGAAAGGTAAGACGTTAAATCCCATTTCATTTCTTTATTTTTGGGTTCCCATTTGTTGGAAACGCCTACTTTGCAGTGAGGCAAGCTTTGCAATACAGGCCACAGAATATTGTATTTCCGAAAGCCCATTGATACAAAGGCAGGAGGAAGGATATGATGAATTATAGCTTTATACCCTGGAGTTTCTATGTTTATATTCAGGTATACACTAATGATTCCATTAAGAAATTTGAAACCTCTATATCTCAAATTTTCCCATAAACCCTACAAGATCCCTACTTTCGATCCACTGTTGAGCGTCTGGCGCCACGACCAATAGCCCTCCATGAAAAGATGCTTCCGACACACCCGATTTTACAACACAGGAATCTAAAAGTAGGACATTAAACCCGTTTCTCTTCATTCCACTTCACTAAACAAACTATCCTCTTTAGTTTTAAATTATTCAGTTTTTCTTTCTATTTACGTTCCCAATAAAAAAACATACAATTTTGCAATTAAAGCTGACCGTAATTGCTCACCGTAGTCCAATTTTCTGAAGTACATGATAGTGAAATATTTATTTAATGCTGGGCATGTCGGTTATATGATACCCGTGGGGAGAATTTCCATCTAGTAATCAACATTAACAATATATTGCGTAATGACAAATAACAAAGAACGACAATAGGAGGCTGCACTATCGTAGAAAGTGGTTATGTGCTTTTCGTGCAAACGTATACGAATTATTTGTCGATTTTGTGAACTCATCAAATCAAAAATGGTGTTAAGAGTTCACAACATTCGAGTTGTGCAAACAGTCTACAATATCTTGCCTTTGTCTTTTCCAAGATTCGCCAACTATTCCTGAAATAACTCAGACATGATACAGACATAGGGGCAGAAGATATAGACAAGGAAGGTGCTGGTTTGGAGAAATACTGAAAAAAAATCGAAAAAGAAACCGGAAAATCCGGAGAAAAAAAACACTAGGCAACACACATAAAGCATTAGGTGGGTCGTTGGATAGGCCAGACCACATACAAAAATTGTGTGGAACTCTAGGCTAGGCTTAGTTTCAGTGGAACACCCTAGGCTGATCATTGATCCAAATAGGTTCCACATAAGACTTGTGGCGCACTCGAAAATAGTCATGGGTTAGAGTCTTTTAGGCGGCAATTGTGGGGCATGCTAAGTTGGTTATGGGTTAAGATTTCTAGACGGCAATTTATCTCGTGTACAGCACGTCATTTCCTTGATGAACTAGTTATAAAACACCCCAATGCAGGTTATAAGCATCCATCAGTGGCTTTTGATCTTTTAGTTTTTTGCTGTTTGGACGTTGGAGGTGCCATTCAATCCTATTCATTTATTTATATTAAAGAATTTTGAAATTTAATTTGAACACAATAAAATGTTTGTATTGGAACAATGTGTAACAAAGGACTTGCGTGCCAGGTGGGTGAAATTCTAGCTAAGACCATGCAGTCTGCGTATGGCCGAGTATATCATTAACTGTAAAAAGCATTTTTGGAATACGTCCTCTGTGTTTCTATTTAGTCGATAAACCATAGTTAAAACCATAATGCAATATCAAATTGCTTAGAAGGCTTCATAATCAGAGGGAGTACCAAAATACACATTACTTTCAACAGACTGAATCAATTTCTAAAATTGCAAAAAGATTATAAATAGAAAATTGTGATTTCTTCAGTGTTTATTGTTCAAATTCTATGAAGAGTCGGACCTACGGACGGACATAAGTTACGACGATATACAGCCACAATAAAACAACTGAGGTCTAAAATGTATCATGCTAATGACGCTTAGTATTACCTTTATATTTATTTGGATAACTATTTGAAATTTATAAACGAATAGTTGTGACTTTTCCAGAACTAATGTCTTCTTTGGCACATAATAAGAGTTTATATTCTTATGTCTACAGCTAGGTTAAAATTGCAGTATGTGTAAATAAAAGCAATAAGTGAACAGGTGTACATTTGTTTTCAAAGCATGGACTATTTCGTAAAAATGGTTTTTGAAACTGGCGGAACAATAATTAATGCTATCAAATATGCAGCCAGAGACGATATTGTAACACCACATGAAACATCTTTCGTGATGTAAGACCACCCAATGCGAATTTTCTTTTCAAACAGAAGAAATCATAAGGGGGTGGGGGAGTATTTTGTTACCTCAAAATACAAACATCACATTGTATAAGTTGATTTCCTCATCAAGTGCAAGGCCAGATTAGTCATATAATTTCCCCTAATACAATTAACCTTGAGATTTAATTACTACATAAATATCACTTAACATCCCGTGGTTATCCAATTATTTTACAGTAATGAATTTCGCAATGAAATGAAATAGGGGTTAACTGCATGTTTATCAGAGCTAATGAAGACGGGCATATGCCTTCCAAGTGCTATGAATAAAAACGATCATTATGGCCTGCCCTCATTCTAAAATTCCCACTGTCAAGGCTTCTTTTACGTCAACGCCAATGCGCATAATGAGACCTCGGTTTGTTACCCATGCCGACAACACGCTGCTCCCTGCACCGTACACCATTGACAAAGGGGAAACAACAACGGCAAACTCGAGGGGAGCAAACCCAGGATATCCTCGTTAGTGAGCCAGCGCCCTGTTACTGAGCCACCGCGTATTCCAAAAAAAAAGAAAAAAATGCTTCGGTCAAAACCACAATTATTCTCTCATTTGTCCAAGCCATAAAATAATTGACTGGTGACTTGTCTTGGCGATCATTCCCCACCGAGTAACGCCGCTTCTAAATTCAGACTCAAATGGTACACGTCGTTCACGAGGATAACGCCTTCTATAGAACATGTGATGCTCTTTCTTTCTAACAAACAAACCCAGTACAAAAGTTAAAGTTGTAATTAAATAATTGCTAAGCTTTTATAAACAATAGCAATAATATGAAACAGTAGAATTTGCTTCCAAATTCAATTCCATATTCCACAGCAAAAATAAGTACTATTCCCATATGGCATAACCCATTATGAAAGAATTGCAACAAACGTGCGGTTCTTCGTCAATCAAAGATAAAAGTGATTTTGTACCAGTTAGGATACGCTATCATATAACGTATTTTATTGGACACAAATTGGTAGGAAATTGTCCAGTAGCGTGTGGTGATTGACGTTGATAAAGGTGAAAGTGTCATTAAAGAATGTCTAGGAATGTAAAAGTATGCATCCCACACGACAACAATCTGTATTCTATAAACACGATAATTGTCGCTAAAAGCAATTAAATTCAATCATTGTCGATTGGATTACTATTTAAGTTGTGAATTAAAGAGACATTCAGCGGAATTTGCACCACTGACCACGGGAACTACACCAGAAAATCCCAAGGAACATGAGACCTCCTGATCAGCGTATTAGCTTTGCCCTCCGAGCTATCGTTCAAAATAAAGAAAGAACGGCACCAATCTCTTGACAAATTCAAATTTCTTACAACATATCTGCTCATTAATTGTTATATTCATTAATTTATTTTTTAAAATTCGTTCATTTATTAACTAACTTTGTAAGTCACCATCTCTGATTTAAATATGATCGTCATATCGTAAGTGTGGTGATTAGTTCTCCAATCCTTTGTAAGACTATATTATATTATGTGTTAGTACTTCAGATTAAAATATCGTGCTTAAGTGGCATGTCGGTCAAGTTGTTGAATTGTCACGCTTTAAAGGTTAATATTGGTGCCAGTCATTACAACATTACGTGATAAAACTGGCCTAACACATTCCAAAATATAACACACATATAATTGCAACGACAGATGCGTAATAAAGGTTTCATGACTCGGAAGTGACGAACGCAAAAGGAAAACACGAGTTATCCCTCTATATAGATAGCTGTGATAATGTTTTTATTTGTGCATGTAAATTGTTCTGTGATATAATTTAGCCTGTCTCGAAATAATCACCATATGTCTGGCGCAATATAACCCGGTTGGAGCTGATGTACCATCAAAACACATTTCATTCGTTCATTCATTTAAATGTCAAAGATATTGGAATTAAGATGATAAAAAAGTCAGGCGATGAATGAGGGTTGTAGATATTCTGAAATGAACTGATATAACAGTTTTTTTTTTATTTCAACTGGGCTGATTATAAAATATACGCTGATCGATTATGATTTTGACACTAAATTTGTTCAAATAAATTACTCTTTGAACATTTTGTTATCTTACAGGCACATCACATCCATTCACACTCTTCCAAAATAGTGATAAAACATGGTTCCACAATCACGTGATCAATATCACTTTGAACAATTGGGTTTCCTCTCACGTTAAAGCACGGGATATAAAAACGATGGACAAACTCAATCACGTCAATATAATATAAATTCCCATTATCATTAAAGCTATCTATACAAACCAATATCGAATTGACCGTTTACTGATTGTGAGTTGCCATATACTAAATGATCTAAATGATTTTATTGATCACCAGAAGTAGTATACGTCAGATAACACAAAAGCTCTTGTTTTATGCTTTGTTGACATTTCTATTCGATAACTGTAATATTAAGTGTTTTTTATAGTGTCATGGCGTCTATGTGTGACGTCTGACTCTCTAGGGAATTGTGGGTAATCGCCCTAAAGTAAGATGGCGGGTATCAAGTGATGACTTGTTTGTTGTGAGCGTGTAGCGGTATTTCGATACATCCTATTGAATCCTTGAAGTACCAAGGGAATGCTTATCAGCGACGAAGGAACGATTGCTCTTCATGCCAAATCAGGGAAAATAAATATCCGCTTTGAATAATAATAGCAATAATTATAATCAGAGCATTCAATAAAATTATTTTTGAATAATAATAACAATAATTATAATCAGAGCTTTCAATGAATATATTTTGGTCCAAATTTTAACCAAATTAAATTTCACTAACGGCTGTCCTCCGGATCCATTCACTTGATTAGATACTTGTTGTTGTTGGGGTTGTTTTTTTTTGGGGGGGGGGGGGGGGGGGGGCAGTGTCTATATTTGTTTTGCGTGTAGTGCGGTCGTCTTGTGCTTACTATTGATAATAAAAAGTGATGGAACTTAATAATAATTGAATGATTCGCGTGATTTTAACTCGAGTATCAATACTAAAATGTCCACCAAATCAAAATGTTAAGGTTAAAAAAAAATATTCGAATTTGTTTGTGTATTATGTTTAGCCATGTCCCAACATGAAATATAATGAAGGTTGTTAAAATTTACCTAAATATATACTAAATCAAATTTGATTTAAAACGAACAGCAGAGTGTGCCCCAATTATTATTTAATTAATTTTGGGTCATGTAAAAAAAAACATAATGGCGAAGCCAGACAATAAATAGCCACTCTAGTAATTCGAATCCATACTATATTCTTTATGATAGTCAATACCTATTAAGTATGATTATATTTCAGAGTTTAATGAACTATGATATAATCATTACTACATCGTAATTGAAGTCCTGGATTCAAATAACGCTGGTATTCTATTTTATTCTACCCTTTGATTTGTTACAGTGAGCTAAGCAAATCCCAGTGACCTATAAAGTCACAAAGGGACTCGTTCATTTTACATTTAGAAAAACACCATTGTAAACATCATTATACAAACAACTTTTAGTGCTTTTTTCATTAATAGAAACTATTTCAGGAAAGAACCATCAAAGGTAGTGACAATGCATCATTTGTTTTTTTGACGTTAGTAAAACATTTTCAGATACCGGAAGTAAGTATAGCAAGGCAGAAGATGGGGCCCCGCGAGAGTGACCGTGAATTGATGAGTTTTAATGCCATTATGGTTAAAACTAATGTGTTTGGTATTGTTAGCTGATAGTAGTCATTGTTAGTTGATAACAATAGTGCTTGTTGTTCAAATATTTAGTCTGGAACTATTTGACACCTGATAGCTATTAGGAAACACACACTTTACCAGTGATTGAAAAAGCATTAGTTGACCAATTCCGTGATAGTAGCTCTGTACCCTCGTTAATAGTAAACATAAAGGTGACTTTATCGCCACTGGCTAAAGATTTATGGGTGATTTTTATGAGTCTTGGAACGCGTACCTTGACGCAGGACAGCCGTTAAAGGAAGAGAAACATATTTTCCCTCTTTGCGACTGAGTATCATATATTTACATCGTGTGGGTTGTAACTACTTTCACTTTATACTGAGCTTATCGCAAAAGATCATATATCGCAAAAGATCATATATTGAATGGAAATACCACTAACAGTAAATGGTTCATGTATTGATACCATGATTAATGTTATCCTTTTCTATTGTCTAAAACAACTGAAAATTCATTAACAGGGGTTGAGCAAAGGTTATTAAGTCTTTTCCCCAATCAGATTTATATTATTCTCAATATAATAGTATGTTTAAAACCATTAATAGTCGTTAATATTATATGGAATTAGTGTTCGGTGTATTATATGGACCATTATCGTAAATAACATAACGACATATACATGAAGATTATAAAATATTTTCTGGAACTATTTGACACCTGATAGCTATTAGGAAAACACACTTTATCAGTGTTTTTTTTTTTTGTTTTTTTTTTGGGGGGGGGGGGTAATTATACCCCGTCATTACTTACAAATTATCTCTGTCACAGATGACTGTCTACAGCACGTGCGTTGAACGGCTCGTGCATTGTTTACATAACACCTAACTGCTTCGGGAAAATTTTACTCATTTTGATACCCATTTACACTAAATAGGAAATATTTTAGCTACATATACTTCAAACGTCTTAATTTATTTTTCTTATACTTCAAAAAAAATGTTGGAAAATTTAATTTGTCGGAGCAAAAAAGTTAATATGCCGAACTCATTAAGTTTCATCGATGTCATGCTTATCAGTGATTGTAGCGGCCAAGCGAATATTCACTGCGGGATCAAATTCTGTCTTTATCTTGTTTTTATCTGAAACAAACAGTTTGGAAACTTGTCTGATTTCGTGAGGAACAAAAGTACAACACAAATCTGTTAGTGACATGATCTTAAATATCACATAGAATCAACTGTCCTGGACAGAATGAACCTACAACGGACCTGGATTTCAGAAACCAAAGTTACTGAGAATTGGTTTGGTGTATTTTTGTGTGAAATCACCAGCAGTACAAAAACCCGGATTATAAGGATAATCCTGGACCACTAATAGTGTAAAAAGATATACGGATGACCTTCATGAAAATACCTTTCTGTGCCTAATTGTTAATCAATAAAAAAAAGTACATGTTTGGACTGTCGCGTTTCCGTGTTGTGACAGTGGCAGATTTGCAATCAAGACTTTCTTAGAACAAAGCATTTTACTTCCATACACGGGAAACCCCCTTTAAACACCAATGGTGGTTTATGTGATAAGTACTTGTAATTATACTGCTCTTATCTTACTCTTGTTGATGACAGAATCAGCTATTACCAACATATCCTACACATACGTCGATTCCTGTCAATGACGCTATTTGTATGTTGATGAAGTCGACCAGAGGAGGGTTTCAAGTGTATAAACGTTTTATATAACGTGTCCCATAGGATGTAACCGTTCTCTTTTAACACGTTCAACATATTATTCTAAATAAATATAATCTCATTTGTATTTAGCCATTTTCAAGAGGTGTTCAGATGATAGGCTAATACGGGTGTTGTTTTCGATTGAAACGACTCGACATGTCGCTAGAGGGTGCAATCGTCCATCGGTGGGTTTGGTCAGGTTATCATATTCTTAAATTTTCTAGTGTATGAGAAAATGTGTAAACTTCCCTTTAATAGTATGGCAAATCAACCAAGATGACACATCACACATAACACTCGGTCATTTAAAATAATAAATTACATAGCGACTACTGGAATCTAAAGTTCCAGTTATGCCGTGATACTGGCGTTACTCAAAACAGTTTCGATACGCAAGTCCAAAGAAAGGGGCATAGTCGTTAGGAGTGAAATACTCACAAACAACTACGAGTATGCACTGACCACAAGAAAGATCCAAAACATCACATTCGACCTATCTTTTCAGTGGCCAACGGTTGACTGAGCATTTAATAGTCCAACAGTATGATCAAAAATGGGGGAATATTGGAAGGAACTGAGATCTCTGCGACATAAACTCAACCATTATTATGACATAACAAGATATGTTTAAACAAGCTAAAATTGTGCTTTTTTTGCGATATAAGGGGGGATAATCAACGAAGTTATATCCCAATTAACCGAGATATTTGGGATATAAACATTTTTTTAAAAATTTCATAACAACCGGATAAAAATTGTGATCTCTAGAGAGCCAACAGCCTTGTTAATACATACTTGTGCACCATTTGCGTTCAAGGAGGGATCATTTTGTTGGGCAGTATCGATCCAATCTTTACGGAATTCGAACTCAACCATCATCAATGAGAAACTGATACATTTAAATTTGTAAAATTGGATAAAAAAAAACTGTTATCTCTAGAGGATCCACAAGCTAAAAAACCGATATTTTGTACAATCATGGGCCATAATCCAGGAAGTTCCGGTCCGATATCTACAAATATATTTTAATGGTTCTTAAATTGGATAAAAGAAATTGTTACCTCAAGAGAGACCACATGCTAAAAACGCGAATTTTTTTTGTAAAATCATGGGTCATTTAGAATGGTATATACAATACAAGAAATGCAAGTTTATATTATGTGTTTCATTTTGACGGTATGATTATTTTGTTGATTAAAAATATTAATATGTACCCCTAATAAACACTATACTCCTTCTGACATACTTATCAAAATTTGATTGAGTTCCTTCATGTAATTTAGAAGAAATGCAAATGAGTAAACATATCTAAATTTGCCAAAGAGCTATGCAGAATTCCATATTTCTATAATGTTTTTATCCTGGAATTCCAAAGACTATGGGCAATATACCATTGCATACTTTTGAGCTGCGTTCTGATAGATAAAATTTGAGAAATATAACGTAGAATTCCAGATGTCTCAATTGTTTTCTGAAACTTCTACAGATAGGCTATGAGTGTGTATTATGCAATTACAATAAGCAGAGACTAATTGTAAATCGCGGTGACAATTTGATGAACAATGTGATAAACAATGTGATGAATCAATGTGTAATCAATCATCATACATCCTTTCGGCAAATCCTATTATATCTTGTCTCCAGAATTAACTATTTGTCTAAGTTAATGAATTAATGACGTAAATAGAACCATGTCAATAATAAACTGCATGTTATTTAGTTTATGAAATCAGTTTTCACGTGCACGGAATGCAGTTATTGTGAAACTAATGCTTTTGTAATAATTGACATATGAATAATGCAAATATTAAACTGCATAAATCGTTGCAAGTTGATGATATTAGAAAGAACAATGAAAATAAACAGAATAACAGAGCTAGATTACGTTATTATTTCATTAACTTCATAATTATCGCTGTGTAAGCTTTGTGTTGATATTTGCCACACATCTATAGCACATGTAAGTATGATATATGCCTGTTTTGTTTATGTTAAGGTGTGTGTCCTAAATTTGTTTTATAGCGCTTAATAATGAGTTTTTAATTTATTTATTAGGGTTGTATTTTGCAGTTGACTATTTATCAAATAACTCTCTTTAATATAAGCGATGGTGAATTAGGTGACGTTAACTTCATGTAGCTCTTGTAATGTCACAGATAAGAGTAATACAGGTGAAGTATAGATAATATAATCAAGGTGGGTGAATATCTTACAGTCATTAGTTCCTGATAACCTTTCAGCACCTTCATCAATTTACATGAAGCAATATCACATAACAGTCTAGTAGTATGTAGGCGAATACACAAAACACATCTAACACATGATACAGTGGGTAAGGGTACACTAGCACAATGGGTTCGATTTGAACAGCCCAATTATTGTTATTATCGATATGCTGCAGTTTTAGGGGATTTTATCTACTACGATAAAGATTATTGGGAATATTCAAATGCATCTTTCAAATGACGTTCAGGGATTCCTAAATTTATATCGGTTATAATCGAAAGCCATTTTTATACAGGTGGGTTTTAAAAACCGAATTACGGTCCATGATATAACAGATCAAAGAAACGGAGACGCCCATCTTCACACGTTGGCACCTTTTCGATGTGTTCTATTATTGTCAATAATCACAAATTTCAACTCACTCGGCCGAATGGTTGAATAATCAACACGACGTTAAGTATTCAATCGTTTTTGAAACTGCTTTAACAATCTTCAGAAATCAAAGTACACGAAAGCCACAAGCGACAGGGAATTAAGACCATCAGCGCCACCAATACCAAAAACAGCGAAACCAACTGTATATATTAATTTAATGTATTGCATGTAGTTTTAATTAAACTAGTTAATATCACGAACCAAATTTTAATCATCCTAGGTCCATGCTTATGTAGAGACTTGACCTCTTTCCCAAATTCTTAAACCTAACCCTTTTTATCACCAGATTTAAAAAAGCAAAGGTAGGTGATGGTTTATTTATTATTTCAGTTTCTTTCAACAACATATAGATTTAGTTCAATTTCTTTCAACTTATTTCGACAACATATAGGAAAAGGTACGAATCAAATTATGCGTGTATTCTCATTTATGAGAAGGAACTAATCAATTTGAGGTGCATATTCTAATTCTGGTTCGGCATATTCCAATTTCTTTCAACTGATTTCAACAGCATAGGAAAAGGTGCGAATCAATTTGATGTACGAAGTGAAGTACGAAGTGAGGTACGAATGAATTAATTAATTAAGTACGAAATAGCCAGGTTACGACACATCCTGCACCCCCCCCCCCGCCCCCCATAAAGAATTTATTTCTCAACGCAAGTCAATGCTTCGATTGTCGATAATAAGGTGAGTCTAATGTTTGATATCATTTAAATTTTATAACATTTATAACATAATGTTAAATACCATTAAATGGACGCGTATGGATGTTTTCTGACTCTAGCATACTCATATTCTATTATTGGATGTCTTCCTTATAATTAAAGTCTGAAAGCATGGATCCATACATGATTTCCATTTGTTTGTTTTATTAGCCCGGCTCTCTGTATTGGTTGCTTCGGAGCTGAGCAGTGGGACGTAAGCTCTTATTTCATTTCATTTATTGATTAGGTTTGCATCCCTGAAGTTAAAATGGTTATATGTTGTTAAAATATAAAAACAAAATTATAGATTAAATATGTAAAATTTGTGTTCGTTTTTTGGAATATTTAAACCATCCCCTAAGCATTTGTTTAGTAAGATCGGGTTATATTTATAAATATAATATAACAACGTCGGCCCTAAAGACCAATCAAACTACAATAACTGGCGTATATGTATTGATGTTAACACAAAATTAAACCAACGCCATAAAATGTGTGTTTACCCTTAACTTTATTAACGATTAAATGGGGCGAATTGGAGAGAAATAAGTCACGGTTCAGTTGAAGAAAGTAGTTTTTAGGGAAGCTGTGCCAAATCAGCATGGTGTAAGACAAGGAGTATTAGTAGAACTGTAACGATTCTTGCTATCTACCAAAGACTTTGATGTAGCTATAACTAATACGTTTTGCTAATTGCTAGTAATAAAGAAGAAAGTAGAGAGGTTATAGATTACAACGTGGACTCAATTTTACTATCGGCTTAAATTAGACTGTACCTATATTTTGTCTATGTTCACCGAATCACTTCAAAACAAATAAATATTGTAGATTTATGTTAACTATTTTCATGTTTTTTAAAATAGTTTTTCTGTTAGAATTATACTATTGGCTGTTTCCATTAGTAAATGATTACAATAGCATGATGAAATGTATTGCACATCGGCTTGCTTTCTCTTTTTATTTCGAAGTGTTATAAATATCCCACCGTT
The DNA here is from genome assembly GCA_036850965.1 of Patella caerulea. Taxonomy (NCBI): domain Eukaryota; kingdom Metazoa; phylum Mollusca; class Gastropoda; family Patellidae; genus Patella; species Patella caerulea. Next base: position 26,562,049 of record JAZGQO010000011.1, read on the forward strand.
TCCTTATTTCAAAACATTTTTCTATACACATCTATATTATTTAAATATCTTAGAGGTATTCCATTTAATAAAAACATTTTCCACTGCTAAAATATTCTTATACTAGAAATAATAATCGTGTAATTGCAGTTGATAAAATTCATAAACTGTGACTTATCACTTGGAATTGTATAGCTTGTATTTGTTGAAATTGTGTTTGTTCTATGGAATCCATATAATGATTGACCTAATTTGGGTTCTCTTTTTTTTTTCCTGTTTACAATTGTTTTTAAATACCTACCTATATTTTGATTTGGTTTGTGGAGTTACAACCTTGCGTGTATGGATGTGTTGTAATATAACATATATGGTTTTCCACTTTCAACATAATGCCAATAATTAAACATAAATAAACAACCCTACTTCAGCTTAATTTTCCACGCCCGTAATCAGATGAATATTTTTCTCAGTTGCATCAGTCATCGGTATGAATTGATATCTAATTTGTTAGTTTCTGTGTTCTGGTATTGACCTCATCGAGTTTCTGCAGATATACGCCGAATTACCATACCCACTTAATCACGTCTTACAAAATTTAAGGAGGAGACTACTTAATTACAATAATTCTTTATAAAATACAATTTTAAAGCTGACACAAACTATTAAAGATAACCCGTAAAAATGTAGAAAATGACTCAAGGAAATACAGGAAGTCAGGTAAACCATTGCCAGAAAAACATTCTTTATCACGAAGTGCAACCTAAAAATAAATTTAATGGGCTAATTTCTCTTGACCAAAATTCACGTCTAAAGCAAGTCATTTAATCGGGTTATATACCATGGAATAAAACATCTTAAGATGTCCAACAGCAGGGTAGCATATGTTTTAGTTTATTTCAATTAGAAAGAAATATTTTGTGTGTGTGTCGGTGTATAATACATGTACATTTATCATTAACAATTTCCATGATGTAGAGGAATTTAATTAGAGTTTCTTTATACATTATTTCAAGTAGGAGTAAGATGCATACAATATGTCAAGCGTAAGTGTTGTTTTGTTTTGTGCATACATAATATTTGTCGTCGATTTTTTTATTTACTTTGGAGCTTTTTTGTACATAAAAAATAATTAAGACAAAGGAAAAGAATGAGCGAACTAATTAAAAGTACTCTGTCTCATTTCGTTTTATTTGAGGGGTTTGTTTATAGTGTACCTGGTTTGGGGTGACATAATTTGTCAAAAAACGAAGTCCTGTGTACACGACCTATGTTAGCTGCTTGCAATTGTCCCGAAATGGCGAACACAACAACAGCACCCTTCTATTATTGTATATTTTTATTTGTGTGTGATTGGAGCAGTGGTGGTGGTGTGGGGTATTTTGTACAATGACAACCCCTAGAACAATCAAACACTATCGTCGTCTAATAATTTAATCATGCTAAAATAAAAACATTTCTTTGTCCATGCCTACTGAAAATTCCTCTGAGAAAAGGAGCAATGGCTACGTTACTGAACAATGAAAAAAGTTCTTTTAATGTCACTCTTTTACTATCAAGGTACGGCATTTTTTTATTTCCCGTACTATGGCGTGGTTATATCGCAGTCTGTCGTTGATTTGCGGCGCCAAGCGTTAAAGGTTTAACGTGAATCGATAGTTTAGCATGCACAGTGGAGTTCACCCTTTCGTGTTAGCATATCTCGCCTAATGATTAGATATATACGTAGAATAGTCTGTTACTTCTCTTAATTTTAAGAGATTGTGTTTTAAACGTGGTAGGCCATGCTTATTAAATGATTCACAAGAAACAAGTTAAATGCATGGCGAGTGGGTATTATGACGACGATCGTACAGTTAATTCTCTTTTAGAGTACATTAATGAAGTTGTTTAGTGATAGCAAGGTTCGGTTTATTGTTGAGGTAAGTTTGTTTTTTTTTAGCTGGTTGGTACTATTTAGATACTAAACACCTGTTGAATCGACAATGGTTTTATTTAACAATATTGTGATTATGGTTAGCTTTAACTCAATTCTCAATTGTATTAAATGCATCTGATATTCCATGCCCCATGTTTAATATTTATGCTCTTTGATTAGAAGCTGATCTGAATCAGACGTTATCCACCGCCAGGTCGTTATGCGTATCTTGATGTCATTCATTACATCATATCATAAATATATCGCTTTTGATACATATTTATATCTATCGTTACTATTTCCACTGATCTATAATAGCGGCTGTTGTAGGAGATAGGATCATAACTAGGCTCATTGTGTCACTATGGATGTCCCATGAATGTTTTATCTTTATTTTTTTTGTTTCATCGGTTTATGTTGCGATTCGTTCAATTGATTTTCTATACTAGTTATATCACTTCTTAAATATATATACTCATATATAAACACTATCACCAACAGCTGACCTGTGTTACATTTTAAAAGTGCATGTGGTTTGCGAATTTTAAGCGAAAGGATGGAGCCCCATGTATAATACTATAAACACTGATCAGTTACAGATTCAATATTATTATTTTATATATATATATCATATTTTCTGTCATTTATTGTGTGATCCCTTTGACTTGTGAACCCAAGTTCAACTGCACCATATGGTAATGGTATATCCGACCGACCCCGGAATTTGAATGATGGCATAGATACACGTGTATGGTAAAGATTTGGACAGCGTGAATTAAGCTGGTTAATTTTGAATCGATCGTACTTAAATTAAAACAGGGACGAATAACCCCATATCCCATAGATACAAACTGAGAAACCGGAAGTTGATACACTTATATGATTTATACACCTGCTAATTAAAGTTACATTATGGGAGATAAGATAAAGAGATGGCAGTTCTCACTATAATATTTAAAACTAGATAGTGTAAAGTTAATTTGATGAAAATTTCAGTCAAATATTTCCTCTATTAGCCGAGAAAAAAGCGTTTGGAATATTACATAGCCTCGGTCATCATTACTCAAATCATTAATATAAACAGCATAGTCTCGATTATCCACTTGATTGATTTAATTATCAACGGCCATTAAGCGGCATATAGGAATTTAATCCGCCAACATCGAGGGCTAGCCTAAACATCAAGAGTTCATCATGGTCTGGATATGTTAATTAATGTCTAATTGATTATTTAGATAACATTTCAGGCCTACAGAAAGACCTGTAATAAGCAGATTTTGCTCTTCCGTAATGCTATTTTAATGTGCTGGTAATTAATGTGATGTACTACAAAAACCAGTGTTCTACATACTATGTTAATGTGTTGAGGCGTGTCTGTATCATTATTGTTATATTTGAAAGTATTTAAACTCTCAACGATTGGAAAGTTAGCAAGTTGTGTGGTACTTTAGCATTACCACTTGTCTCGGTATCTGGAGTATTAGAATTAAGAGTGTTCTTAAATGTGAACGCCAATGGACACACGGGTTTTTTCCAAGCCTTCAGCCCTGCGCCATTATCAACAACTAGAATGCCATGTTGAATCGCATACCTTCACATTCATATTGCATTTTTAACAGGGCATCTTCATTGAAAATTTACTTTAAAAAGTAATTTACATTTGTACCAAATTTTCTGGTATGTGGCTAGCAATACTGAAATTAGACCTCCGACTCAATTTGCGTTCCTGTTTTTGATTTATTCATAGTTATTGAACACAATAACTATGATGAAATAGTTTATGTGTGGTCAATTCACAGGATGCCCCCCCCCCACACCAACACCAACAAAATAACAGAACCGATAAATGTTTTATTAAATCCAAAGGATCAGCAAATTTGATTAAAATTTGCTGTATTTAAAACTCAGTCTGTTTTAGAGCTTTGGTTATCTTGGCCAGAATAAAAATCATGTTTTTTCCTAAAGAATCTTTTCAAGTAAGTTATTCGATCCGAAAAAAATCATCCAGATTTTCCGCCCTGGTTCCCCCTTGCCAGTGGTGCAGGACGAAGGGCCTGACAAGGACAGCTATGTAGTCGTTCGGAGTGGACGAAAAACCAAGGTACACATTGGGGTGCACGTAAAAGATCCCTTGGCAGTTATAAGATATAAGAGTAGGTCGTAGTGCCGCTGCCCGAGCAAAATTCCTCTCATAGACGAGTTTGGAGCAGAACAGTTGGACGTTACACTCCATTTCATTCATTTCGAGTAATTGACAATTTTGACAAATTTTATGAAAAGCCCCGAAGATATCTGAAACTGGGTTTTTTTTTCGGGGGCGGGTGGGGTGGGGGGGGGCGACTTGTACTATTATATGACTTAAACATAATGGTGATATTTCGATGACGCAGGCTTATTTGAGATATTCCAACGTCATGCATGACGTGTTTACTAGTCATAAAGCAGTATTGCCATGTCTGTATTCTATTATCTGAGCAATCATACACAATAACATCAGCCTGCATTACAAATATTCAAAGTGGCATCAAAACTGATTAATTTGTTATTCAAAGACTTTTTTTATTGTGCAATGTTCCCTTTTTGTGTAATTAATAAATTAATAACATGCATTAGTTTTTCTAGCAAAAAATCTTCCTAGTGTTATTGTGCAAACTCTACTGATGAATTAATAATATCTCTATTTTATTTTCGTACAAATATAATAGAAATGATCAAAATCAATGAAGAATTCATGAGAGACTAGGCAAATATAGTCACTGGTGTCGTAAAGTAGTGATAAACAAGGATAACAAATGAGTCCTTTTGTATGGGCGGATCAAGATCCATGGGGTCCGATGGGTGGGAGTAAGCTTTCAGTCTGAATTGTCTGCCCTTGTAGAAGAAGCCTAACTTATTATCCCTTAATAAAGCAAATCTGTATTCATTACCAATCCGTTGTTTTAGAATGGCAAATAGTCGATTACTGGCGTCTTTTCCATTTTATTTAGTTACAAAACGTGTCGTGCGCGAAGTATGGGCTTCACTTCTGAAGACACGACGATATTCTAAGTCTGAATTAACTGAATATAGCGACCAGTGGTGCCGCATGGCATGCGCTAAACAAAGCAGACTTTTTCTCCTTTATACGGAAAGTTCTCTTAGCTGATGTACTATAGTGACAAAGGTAATTCTACTTTATAAGGTCATACTCATTGTCTGAATTGTACATTTCATAATTCCCAACCCTTGTTAATTTCTTTACATTGAAAGGGCAAAATGTCAGAGAGCAGTGGCGGGCACATAATTTTAGCTATCTTTGATATCAGTATAAATAAATTATTACCCAGGGTACCTCTGTCAAGTAAAACAAAGCAAAAAAAGAATACAATGTTGTTACATAGTAACAGCACCCCATACTAACTAATGGCTATTTGACCTTCATATTCTCAATCATCTTTGAAAATGTGTAAAAGGCAAGTACTGAATTGACATGATCAAATTCGTTAACTCAATGGACCAAGCTCTACGCCATTACAGTTTTGTTTCGAAAGATAAAGCGGATGTTGGTTTGTTTACTAAATTTAATTTCAATTTAGACCTCTTTCCATTACGGCAATATTATCTTACCCCATTGGCCTTATCTTCAAATATAAAGCTAGAATAAGATTTTTATCACACAAATCAACATTGAAGATTCACAGAAATTTGTATTTTAGATCCACAGAGAGTTGATCATTTAAAAGGAACCACAAATCTGTAACAAGATTGGTTTTTCAATTTTAAAAAATTAAGGCAATCATTCGTGAATGGCGTGATATGATTTTTTGGCGTATATAAAAACAAAAAAAAATCATCTTGATATTCTTGCTTCATTTGATAACAATGTAATGTTTCGCTTTATGAATAATTCAAAATACACTAGTAAAATATATACCAAAAGTGTATATTATGGTCGATACCTATGAAAAGAGATTATTTTCACTGTCTAACCAAACAAAAAGATATGGTTTAATACAATACCAAGTGGTCATCCTCGGTGATTTTTAGCATGAAATCAAATTAATTCCACCAATAACCCCTTAACCATGGCGGCTTTTTGGTTCAATTTTTTTTGTTATTTTTTTAGAAGACCTTAATCGAATATTATTATATTCGTTTTCTAAAATTGGAGGAGGGTCGTGTACAATTGAGTTCTTATTCTCCAGTAGATACGATTATCTGGTTTGGAAGGCTGTTGATAAACAGATCAAATACTTCGCTTCTTGAAACATTTTCTCAAAATTTCAAACATTGTGAGTATTGTGGTAAAATGGTACCTATTTTGAGCATTTTAGCAAATGTGGTATGTTGATATACGTATAAAGGCCAATTTTGCTTTCCAACGTTGTATCCATGATTGTTGATTAAGTATATTATCTCGAAAGAAACATGAAATGAATCATGAACTGAATCGTGAATCAATTGGTGCGGTGTAATCTTGTTTTGCAAGTTATGTTTTCGAGTTCCAAGTTCGAATTTACGTATCGTTTCTAGCAATATTTGTCAAGCCCAGAGAAATTTCCTAAGATATCCTTTCATTAATATCTGATGTAATATCATATACCTAACTCAAATAACTAGCAATAAATAGCATCAACACGAAACTCTTATCATGTTAACTGTTAAACCAAGACACAAGCTGGAATTCGGAAATGTCCACTTGAAACTCAGCCGATACCTGAATACAAAAGTAAAAATATTGCCATAATCAGGAAATGTATGTCAAGGTCGAATGCATGGTGTTATAAACACCTATTAAACAAATCGAAGGAATGTTTTGAATACAAAAGTGTTCAATGGCATTATACATAAAAACGCTCCCCATCCCACCCTCTTTCCCAAATAGCGAAAAGTGGGATATCCTAAGAGTAAAGCCGACTCGATGTTAACGACACGTGTTTATTTTATTGACAATGTCAAAGAGAAAATCAATTACTATTGTGTTTTCATCATGGATTTCTTCTAACAGAATTGCCTGATCCTCAACTGGTTAATTAATATTTTACACTTTCACGGTACAGCGATTATCAATTATATGAATCTAAACATTTTTGATTCCACAATGACAATGCCATTTTACGGTTAAAAACTATATATTAAAATATTTAAAAAAATTATTATTAATGTTGTACTTTTTATAGCCCATTTTTCACATAAGTGACCAGATCTGGTTTACAATAAAATAAATAAATGAAATTAACAGTCTAAATGGTAAAAAAAAATCAGATCAATAACCATTTAAAATGAAAGATCCCTGCCCTATTGACATGTCTGTAGATAATACGTTATCATCTGACCACAGCTTTATCAAGTTTTCCATGGACCTGATATCACCACAGCACAAACATAAAGCCCCTGACTGTGAAAATCTGACCAACTATTGCACAGAAAGTCCCTTCCCATCTTTCATGGACAGAGATTCTTACTGCCATCAGCTTAAAAAGATGATCGATACTGTGGCCCCTGCAAGGAAGAAAACGTTTATATATAGGCCTCGTGCTCCCTGGTATGAAGACCACCACCACCATAAGCATCGAGAACTCCGCAATTTTGAACGAAAATGGAAAATATCAAAACTTGAAGTGAACAGACAGATTTACCTTCACAAACGTGTCGAGTACACCCAAATTTTAGACAACGCCCGCACTATATATCACTGCAATCGAATATTGGAAGCAAAAGATAGCAAGAAGCTCTTGATTTGGTACAAGAAATGACAGGTGACAAGAAACAAATGATTTGCACTCTTCCAAATCATACGAATCCGGCTGAACTACGTGGTAGTTTCACAGTAAGGGTTCATAATGAAATTTTAATATGCATTGGTAAGGGGGGAGCGGTAGTTCTGGTTCTGTTAGATCTATTAGCCACTATTGACACCATCGATCATGATATTTTATTGTCACGTCTCAAATCTCGTTTTAATATTTCAAATACTCTAAATTTCGAAGAGAAGAAAACAAATATTTTAGACACTTTATAGGTGACATCCGACAGATAGTTTACAACTTTACTTATGTTGCTGAAATGGTAATGTCCTACTTTACATATGTGTTTAATTTGGGATTCCATGTACATGTGACTGTCAAATATAGCTCCGATACATCTGTCATTTTTAGGTTTTTTTCTATGGTCACACGTGCAGTATTACGGGAGTGGATTTGGCCCAGACAACTCCGTGTGCCTACTTTCATTGAATTCCAAATTCAACTGCCCCTTCTTGCCAACGCGCACATAGGTTTTATTCAAATGAACCTAATCATGTATCCAATGAAATGACAATCATGAATTTTGCCTGGCAGCGACGTTTCACCTACTCTTCGTAAAATTCCAAATGTCAAGGGTTTTGTTAACACCTGTTCGGGCTTTATACAAATTAACTCAATCATGTGCCCAATGGCTGCAATAACACTTTATTGATTTTGTTTCTTAGTGCTGTAAGTAGGTAATAAGTTATTGTGTCCACTTAGATTTTAAAAGGTTCGATTTTTAAATTCCTTGTGTTTATTTCTCCACTAATTAATGACATTATGATGTAGAGATCCAGTAAGAACTTTCTATATCTATAAAAGATAAAAAAAATCCGACATAAATAGGTTTAATATGTCTCTATACAGCGATTGACTACAAGCTAATACAGTTTATGTGGTACTTTTATATTATGAAATATGTTACACCCTCACCTGTCTTATTCCATCATGGTATATAAAAACTTTCTTCTTAATTATACACAGACGTCATATAACTTTACATCATTTACTGACACAAGATGTATATATATAATTTAAATATAAACTGATGATAATAAAAATGTATAATAACTTAACTCAATTTCCCTGCACCATCACAACGATTGCGTCTCTATCCCATTCCAATCAGATGTAGCGCCCAAATAACCTGGTGAACCTCGTGGAAGTAAGTCATAGCCTTTGGTACTTAACTCCAAGAATGTAGCTAAAACGTTGAGATATACTGTTGTCTTCATTTTTTTTTTTTTTTTTTTTTTGCTACAGCTGGAAGCCTTTAGTAATACATGGCAAACTTAATTTATTTATTAATGCATGTAACATTTGAAAAATAACTCAAGTTTCAATTATTAGGAATAACTAAAATTACTCGACCCAATGTAATGACACAACTTTCGTTTATTTTCAAATATTGTAAGTATAGTTAATCAAGCAGTGTTTTTTTAACAACTTGAATATGGATTGCTCACGATTTTCCCGTGCTTCGATTGGCGTTTAGCCCCGCCTTCATAGGGTTAAGAATCAAACCTGTTCCGTTTCAAAATGTCGTGAAAGGGTCAGCTTGCAACGCTTAGATTTCAAAGAGATGCTTTGTACCCGTGCCAGGCAGGATTGATTATATGTGTAATTGTAGCTGGGTATGGCAGATTTCAAATGAATAACAATAAACTATGGTTGTTATGAAGACAATAATAATGACAGCTGTTCCTTATTGAATTCCGACGTAATTCACATCGTCATCTTTCAGACGGTACTATATGGTGTCATCTTTGATCTCGAGAAATGCGTTGTCGACAGATGAGGTTTCTTATCTAGTTGGTACCGTGCTTAACGGTAAATATTTCACACTGCTGCGACATTTCTGAACACAGTGCAATATGGTCGGTCGATACTTAAAATAGAGGTCATCTTGCAAGAGTTTTTGGAATATATATTGTTCGTTGCTTTTAATCATCAGTTGATAGTTTCGTATAATCCTCTAATTTACTCCAAATAATAACTCTTGAAAGTTTTCAGTGATTATATTACCTTAATATTGTATAAACATTTAGTATAATGTATCACGATTAAAAAAGTGAATTTTATCCTTTATTAACATTGGTACTAAGCAGATGAAAAAATAAATTTAAGAAACAAAAAAGGTAGAAAGGTGGTAGACAGTTTGATAAGAATCTTAAATGGTTCAACTATCAAGATCGTAACGGAGGTGGAGATATTTTTAAATTATTTTGTTTTTAACGGTAGATTACTCTCCTACCTATATTATTACGTCAATGTTTTCATTAAAGGGTTTTAATTTAACAGTTTGGCTGTTCTGGAAATAAATGTGTTCTTTCATGACAGGCGGCTTGAACATATTTATAAAATAACCTTGCATGTATGTCAAACAATTCGTTTATCTTGATTTCCCCACCGAGCAATGCCAATACTGGTTTCAATGCACTGACGGTTCCGTCGAGTATTTCTTAAACGCATTTAATCTTGGTTTTCGTGAAAATAGTTTGTTTAAGTTTACAAATCAAACGCCACTACATGGTGAAATAACCGATTTACATTATCTGAAAGTTTAGACTTAACATATTGCATATAATATGCACGACTATTCCATAAAGTTTGTTATCTCCGCAGAAACGACATGAAAACACAACATAAACGGTTAATTCTATTACTGGTTGGAAAACAGCAAAAACATAACACAAAAGTATATATAAAAGTTTTCACTGCTCATCTTTTTAAATTGTAAATAATAAGTTCATTAAGTGAAAACAGATATTGCCCGTCAAGAAGGTCGCCTCCCACTCAACCGGCTAACTGAGATATTCTTATTTCTTAGAAAACATATCACAGACCTTCCACTGACTATAAGCGACGACGATAGAGGCTTTAGAGCCGATACCATGCACAATTAACCAGGTGTATTCACTGAAATTTATCTAATATATCTATCTCTCGTACATTTACTTTTTCATTTATTTTAATACATCCTGTTTTTACTGGCTGTTTTATGAAAATAGAAGTTGTTCAAGGTAGAATTTGTTCCTGCAATATGACCCGCCGGATAAATCATTATTTTGATTCCAAATATGATATAGGTTGCTTTGCCCCCATCCCATTATCAGTCTGACATAGAACTAACTCTAAATTTATTTTTAATGTTCAGCGCGGAAGTATATTCTTTGCTCTATTGATTACAAAGGTGTGATTCTGTACTCGATCGCCTTTGTATTAAAAATGATATTCTAGGGTAGACATATGGTTTATAAAGTAAATAAACTTTATGGTTAACTACCTATTGATGTCGAGTCGTGTTTACTTTTCTCAAATCAATTAGGAAATTGTGAAACCGGCTACATTTACCTCAGTCAATTAAAAAAAGACTTTCTAATGAATTAAAGGCGTCAGAATTCTTTTAGATATAAAACAAAAAATATTCCACTTTTTCTCTGATGTTCATTGCTTTAAAAGTGAAAATTAAATAAATTTGAAAGGTTTGTCAGCTTATTTAACCATTATTTAACTGATATAGTTTGTTGATGGAGTTTGCCAGGCTGTTTTACATCCGTTTCCCGCCTTTTCAAAAAGTAAAAATAAGTGCATACCAACACATCGGGTGCATCGCTGGACGAAGAACACACCAACCAAGAAAATAAATGTATATATAAGTTTGGAATATATTGCGTTCAGAAAAAACATATTATATCCGTCTATAATTACTGACCTTCTTGGTTTCGTAATTGTGTCCTTCCATAACTGTTACCAGGTTACCAGACTTCCATCTTATGTGCATGACACAACTCTCTGTCGCCCTGGTTGGAGAAACTGTACATGGGAAAATGGGAGTTGGAGACTTGGATGAACTTTGAGTTCACCTCCGGACTGTCCGGACAGGGTTGCGTAGAGTTGTACAACGATCGCTGACTGGTATCCAATCATTTAAAACGAAACTGAAAGTGAAACTTTTACTTTCGTCGTCGTTTTATTAGGCGCTGAAAATCTCGATGTTTGTTTGATATGTTATTTTTCAATTGCGAACCAATTTTTCCGACAAATGTGTTTTAACAAAGTTACCTCTAGTTACCAAAAATAATACATGTATGTGCCAAATGACGCTAGCGACTATTGGGTCTTTCAAAACCTCCGAGTTGCTTGCGTCTGAAATTCCATAACAACCCCCCCCCCCCCGCATACAATAAAGGCTGTATATGGACGAACTGGAATTATACCAAAACGGTCCAAGTCGATCAAAGTCAACAAGATCCAACACGAAGTCACAGTCACATTTTTTATAAAAATATAACAGTTGATTCCTATCAGTAAGAAATGTTTAATGGATTGTTTTGATATGTTTTGATCGTTATAACAAATTTGTTGTTTTAGCTACAAGACTAAATGTTTCGATCGTTTTGGTTAAAATTAGTTTCGTCTACATCCCATTCGCTAAATTGTTGATGGGCAAGTTTTAAATCCGATCGAATCCATGTTGGAAGAGTATCTACCATTGATGATTCGGCTTTGTTAAATAATGGATTAAAGTAAATTTTAGAGTAGATTAAGCCGTGGAAATTTTACATTTTCCTAAAAATATCATCAGAGTCTTTAATTTCGTACGTCATCCGTAAATGTGCTATATCGTCATATAGGGGGGGGGGGGGGTGGCCTAGTGGTCTAGAGTGCCGCGCTTCGAACTCTAGCGGGCCGGTCACCTCTGGCTTGCGGCTGTGGTTTCGAGCCCTGGTGTGAGCGTATGTGGCATGGAGATAGGAGCGCCTTCTCAACCTCGGGCACCCCGGGCACTCCTGTTTTCTCCCACTGCTAAAGACCCCTACGCGCAAGCGAATTATTGAAATAAAATTAAACAATATGTTAGTCCCGAAATGACCTAGTTTGTGTTGAGTGGACGTTAAACCCCATTTCCCTCTCTCTCTATTTATCGTCATATGGTCATAGCCCGGTGCTTTAATTACAATGTTAAATCCAGTTTTATTTACGGTAGGTTGTGAAATCACATTATGTTGGTGAAGTACAACACATTTTCCGCCTAAGGGATTGATTGGTGTGAAATCAATTTTACATGGGAAACTGATTTACTGTTCCAGCAGAAAAATTGTGTTAATTGAGTTGATATAAACGGGATGTCACATAGGTATTTGAACATTCCATTATATTTGTAATGCCATGATGTGTCCTCCGTATGGGGAAATACAGAAGTACTGGATCTGTTTAATATAACAGATCTGTTAAATAGCAACCAATGATCTATAAATACATATCCTTCTACATAATATCATCTTATAACTAAAACACAAGACCAATATAACTGAATAATGTCAATGGGAATTTCATGTTTTCAGTAAATAATGACAATATCTCGGTTTCTATCGTGCTTTCATACTAGACAATGGTCATGTGATAGAATTGGTGACGTCTTTAATACATCTGACGGTTATTTATGGGAACATGGGTTTTACATTAGTACTTAGTGTTACGTGACTGATATTATATAGTATTCATTATCTTACCCCACGAACTTGTAAACAGTAACGCAGGTTGTACAAAAGGCAGGGCGTAATAACTCGTTGTAATTATTGTAATTTTGTAGTATTCATTTTAATTCAACTACAGAAATACATCTCTACACAAACAGCAAAGTTATCTCCCCCTTTTAAATTTTTTTTTTATAATTTTAAAAGCTGTGGGGTTAGAATGTATATAATTTTACGCTAAATTCCTCAAAAGAAACAGATATACCAATGGAAAAGCTGGTGATATATATTACATAATCATGTAATTTCAATTCAGGCATAGTATTCCAACAAAAAGGGCAGGTAACTCTTTAACAGTGCCAACAATAAATAGCATTAGTCACAGCTTTCAGAACTCAAAGAAAACACTGCAGAATAGAACATACGCTAATCAATAAAATTCTATTTGATGAGAACAGAAAGAAAATAATCTACTATATTAATATCAGTTTTTTAGTTCTATTCACTCCTGTTTTATTGTTTTAAGGGGTGGGTAGGTATTCTATCTGCAGGACGTTGTGGGTGATTTGGTGTATTTAAGACACGAATGATAAATGTGTTTGCTGATTAAAGGCTAATTGTAAAAAAACTTATGTTGAATTTAACATCAGCGATATTTTTCTTTTATCTGTTGAAGTAAGAACATGTTATTTTATACTGCCGTGTGGTATGGTACAAAGAAACAGTGTTATGTAAGTGTAGATTTTGAAACTGTTCAATCTGTTTACCGCTAAGCAAATATTTCTCGGGCTTCACAGGATGAAATATGTTTTGGTTTTCTTTTAAACCCCCGAAATCTGTGGCAACTGGAAAGCTATGTTAGCTTTATTTAAAGCTAAATTTAATTCTTTATCCGTTATGTCAAATGAATGACTCCATTGATCATTAGGCTGATAGAGTAGCTCATTTTAAATGATTACATCGAAGTCTGGCTGATAACATAATATTGTTGACAGCTTATTTATGGAATAGAAGAGGAACATTTAAATCAGTAGGAAAGTGAATTGAATTTTTAAACTCCTATGATATACCTCGAACCAGCCCCGGCCCCTAGTTCTTAGACTTAAGTTAAAATTTACTCAACTTTCAATCACTGTTTATGAGAAATATCTTTGATCCAAAACACAAAACTTTGCACGTAGTTTCTTATTGATGTATTTGGTACATTAAAATATCAAAAGATTTGTAAAGTTTTATATTTAAGTTAAAATAAGACGAACAATTTTAAGTAGTCTTAACTATAGTCTGAAAATGCTTTGCGAACTTTGGGCCTGGTGACAAAGATACACTTTTCCTAATAAATATACTATTATTTCTCTTCAGTTTATCGAAAATATTATCTTGTTGTATATATGAAATATTTCCAACTATATTTTGAGACAATGATTTTTTTAAAAAAAAACAAATATATTCCGTAATTAAAATCTTAAGCCGTATTCAACTTGAATTGAACCTTATTGGTCCAGGTAAAGTTTTCAACTCATTTCTTGGCCGATACAAAACGAATCAAACACGAAATTCAATATGCGACGCGAAACATTCTTTTACACGCCTACGTGAATACAACACCATCCCCGAGAAACCTGGATATATGCGATGACGTCACAAATATACATGTATCCTTTTCATACCGATACGAAAGGTCATAGTTTGGAAACTTACAACTAGCGCAGAACAGGGATTCAGCCCACTGGTGTTATGATGACGTGCCTTAGCTCAAAGCAAAAGTTGTATATTTATAATGTAGAATGTTTACATCATTGAAAATGTTTATACTACAATATACATAAATAAACACATCACTTACTGTATTTATTGTTTGTATATGTTGAGGATGATTAACTTCTTCCAAATTAGTGATACGTGATACTCACTGTGTTTTGTAACACAATATTGTTCAAGTTTTATATTCCAACATGAAAAGAATGAAATCTACATTATGTAAATAACTATTTCATATTTTGTTTATGTATTGTATAATGATTGCCATTTTTGATGTTTCATTCATTATACTGGCCGTAGTTCTGTACCACACTACCCCATGTTTCAGTGTGGCAGTTTCGAATCAAAAAATTGTGACATTTGTTTTTTTAAATGTACTTGTATTTTGGCTTTAATTTATTTGTTTTATATGCGCAACCGGGCTGTATTTATATAAAACCAGGTCAAACAGAAAAAAGGTTAATAAAACAAATAGAGTTGGTTGGTTGTAAATCCCCATTTTAATCTTGTAATTCTGAATGTTACAGATATGTATAAAATGTGTCATTTAAACCGCCAGTTTCAGAACACCTCAATATTACATCGAGAACGGAGAAAATTCCAACACGCAGCCCTTGCGGGGGATTGTAACTTGTGTGGCTACTTGATTTGTACCCGTTGAATGTTAAGTTATTTGACCTATTTCGGTTGTGGTAGAATTTCTTGTCTAATTAAACGTCTACAATCACTCTTCAGTTGCATTATTTCACATCCGCATCTCCAGTCTAATCAGCGGCACATGTTTATTACGTCCCAGTATGTTTTCTTGGTATGGTTGCGTTATCTTTGTTCTTCCTGATATTGCATTCATCGAAATTAACTTATACGGTACGAATCATTTCGGCGATAACTCCCATTCCATTCTTTTTTATTAATTACATTTATTGACAGGTGTTTTCTATTTTACCCCTAACCTATTGTATAAAACGTGTTTCTTTATTCATTCGTCTGATTCCTGCCTCAATTTTCTTTGAGCTCGCAACTAAATCCACAGATAAGAAGCTAATGACGTGCTTGTTGAAAGTGAGTTACTCGGGTGGAAAAGCGATACCTTTCATACGATCTTTGTACTTGCCGCCTATCCTTGTTTATTTTTAACATTCATTGAAACAGTAACCTTAATCACCTGAACAGGTGTACAACTTTCAATAAAATCACCATGAAGCTACACTGGTGGGTGATTATTTAGAAATCGGAACGAGTTATACAATTGAATTGAAAATAAAATGAAATTGAGGTATATCGTCTTACTTTACTGCAACAACTGGGCGTATGCAGTGTATTATGGGAAAATTTTTGCCCAGAATACTGGTGCTTCCGCGTACCCCTTTCGTTGATTTGCGAGGACCACAGTTTATTTTTTATTTAATTTTTTTTTGTCAAGTCGGAGGGCATTCTGCACACAGAGATCCAACTACTTCATTGTTCGAGAATAGATCTCTGTCCTTAATGATCGCCATATTCAAAAATTAGTATTCTGTTTTAAAACGTAGCTTTATTCCGTTTTATTCTGTCATACACACCTTTTCAGTTTTATCAAATGGGAGCAGAATAGATTCTCGACAACATTCTCGACGTGCCTAGACTGGTGGCCAGTCTTCTCCACACACCAAAAATTGGCCAGTCCCCTCAAAAAAAAAAAAAAAAAACCGATAAAAAACGTAATCTCTAGAGACTGGGCAAATAGAGCTTCATTCTCACCTAGTAGGTCAATCTGCATTATGTAGGTCGTGTGACGTCGTGCACGGGATTACTGCATTTGCACTGGCAAACTGGTGTAGGTGCGAGATGTTTGTTGTGGATAACAGTTATTGTTATTTAGTGATACTTTAACGATCTAAGAATTTTGTTGACGGACAATATCTGTCGAATGAACGGATACAACGTATGGGATGAGGTGAATGAACATAAATAATTATACACGACATCATTATAACAACTTAACGAAGCCAGTTCATGCGTATCGGGACGAAGCCGAATGGCGAATGGAAACAAATACGTGACATCAGCCCGCAGACGGTTTCAGCATGACTGATTTGCACTCCATTCGAGACGCATGATTCATGAAGGTAAATATCGAACTTAATTTATCTTAGACATCACATTTACAAATTCGTGTCACGTGACTCGGGGCTTGCTTGACAACTGTCAATCATTCCAAATAAGGAACAACGTAAAACAGGACAAGAAACGCCCATTTTATTGTGAAGCTCGCAAATTGCCCAGTCACAGGTTTACTCAAATTTTTTTTTTATACAAATGGAAACGAAAGTGTTGGTTTACTAAAAATTACTACTTTTATATAAATCGAAATGTAAAATAAATAGAAGAGACTGGGCCAGTCGTATAAGCTTACTTTTTGTGTTTTCGTTTAAAATCACTCTTTTTGAATTGTTTGTTTGTTTGTGGTCTCTGAGTATGATATCTTTTCCATATATTTGTTTTTGTGTAAATTATGTGTGGTGCAATCCCCCTGTACTTACTATTATGACTTAAGATGTAAACATGTACGGAAACACCAACATGTAATGAAACATATATAATTATTTTATAAACAATTTAGTAAGCAAATCGAAATGAAAATTTAATTATACAAAGCCTGACTCATCACAAAAACGTTGAAGATAATGTTATTGAAGACATTGTTTTACCTAAATCAAAGAATCGTTTGTAGTTTTGAATGGCTCTCTTCGGATATAGCAAAAAGACAACCCTCGGTCCTCTGGGAGTTAAAGTCAATAGATTGTCTGCGACATAAACTAGGGGTTCTGTTCCTTGATCGGTATTTAGTAACTGAATATATTAACAGGAGGTTTCTCGGTCACAGTATACCGAAGAAGAAATCAACCATCTGCTATTTGTCATCATTGGGATCTTTATAGTAAATTATACTGGTCGATTATAATATCTAGGTTACCAGAACAAATTAACAGCTAAACTGATAACAAGTAATAATCGTGACCTGGTTGCCAAAATGATATTGTGGAATACAGAAGACGTTGTCTTTGGTCTACACTATAGCGAATTAAAATATTTTTGCAGATTAATCCCCGTAGAATTGATGTCTACGTTTCCTTTATTATTGAAAACGATAATATATACTTTCTAGAATATAAATGATACCACTTATCATTTGAGACATTCTCAATATTAACTCATGGTTTTTGTATAATTATTTCTCAAAAACAGCTTCAATGCGTTGGCCCTTACCATTGTGCCATGCAGAACTGTAACTGTATTCAAACCTTTTGTCGGAATATATACATCGACGAATGTCGATTGCTAGTTCTTGTACCAATAATTAACGATTCTCGGAAAGTGCACCCCACAAAATGTCAACAGAAACTTCGGTATTTTTAAATGATCTATTGTTGTAAATATATAGTGTATGTCCACATTGAACCTGCTTTTAGTAACCATTAGATTATTACCTCTCAATTAAAACTTAGAGATTTACTTTGGGGATGCATTTAAGCAGCAAATAACAATGGAACTTTGTATTCGGTTCCAGTCCCAGTGAAATATGCAACAACCTATTCAACTATTAATGGGAATCTATTGTAAATGTAATTGCCGTGGAATAGTTCTCGTATATTAATGTTTGTTAATGGTGTCTTTGGTTTTATCAGTAATAGAGGTTAATAGTGTCAGATATCAGTATAACATATTGTATATTTTATAGGTTCATCTAGTTCAACAGGCTTATAATTAGTTTATGCACTTTGAATGAAAGATAAAAATAGTTGTTGTAGGTGCTGTGCTCCAATCAAAGTATGCTCACACATTTTGGAACATCATCAGTACATACTGTATTTAGTATAAACTGTGACACATACTTATTTATTGGAGCTACGTTTCGGGTATCACGCGTCTAAGTGGGTAAGGCGTTGACTCACTAGCCCGGGGGGGGGGGGTGTTCGATCCCTGCATTGGCCGAGAGAGTTCATCTCGATTTACCGGCGTGGTCCCTTGTCAGTGATGCAGAACGGAGGGTCTGACAACGTCAGCTGTCTAGTCGTTCGGATGGGAGGAAAACCGAGGTCCCGGGTACAGATTGACGTGCACGTAAAAATCCCATGGCAGCTTGAATTCGATATAAGAGTAGGCCATAGCGCCGCTGCCCAGGCAAAATTCCCCTCATAGCACACAGTATGCCCGTCTCTATTAGCCCAGGTTAGGCGTAGAAAAGTAGGACGTTAAACCCCACTTCATTTCATTTTGAGCGACGTTTCGAAGAGTATTCTCCCAACGTTATACTGATAATACAAAAATTATAAAATTAGGAGTCTAGTACTTTATACAGAAATCTAAAACAACAATTCATAAAACCACTCAAAGAAAAAGGTCAAAGGAGGTGACAGGGAATGTTGTTGTTGCCTCTGCATCGCATTAAGAAAGTAAGGTTACTAAATGCCTCTTAAAGATTTGTATTTATTATGTTTTATAATATGTTCACTAAATGTTATGAAAATGGTAACGGTGGCTAGTATGCTGCTTATTGTTTCTACAGATGATGGCGCAATGTAGAGTTATAGGTTCTCCTAATCACAAGATCAATTTTTTACTTTATTTTATTCTAAATGTTTATTGTCATATTCTGGATAAGGATGGTTTAATGTTCATATGAAATAACAATAATATCCATTTCTTTCTCCCTGCTCCTCTTGGCAGTCACTTTTTGTACATTATTCACAGTTGTAACCTTCATCGAATTAGATATGATTTTATCTTCAAATAATTGTATCATCAATCACTTGAACCACGCAACTGGATACTCGGAACTATTTGAAAGTTTCGTTCAAAATAAAATGGTGTATTCAAATACCAACTTCGAAATCCTCGTAACGAAGTTAGACTATTATTCCCATAATCCATAACTTCAACATTTTCTATTATTTTTCGAAATCTACTGAAACACAAAGGGCCAATCCTGATAATATTTTGGAAAATAAAACTACCTAATTTTGTGCTCAAATCCCTTAAAATCATCTACCTTAGGGCCGAGCAACTAACTCAACATTGATGGTTTTCAAACAACGTAAACCACCAGTCCTTATCTGGAAATGGAGACCAGTATTTCAAACTGTATTATGCGGTGTTTGGATAAAATCAGACTTTTATTTTAAAAGAATAATGTGTAGGTGAAATTTACCTTTCGTTATACCAAGTACAGCACATAGGTCATTCATTGTAGAGACCACCAACGGAACAGGGATCGATTGTAATGTCACCCAACAGAAAAATTGACCGAAATCTTAAAAGGGTTACGTGTTCGGATAAGCAGTTTTAACGTTCACGTCAAAACAACTCAATATTTTTAGTTGAAATTTTGAAACAAGGTAAGTACACCATTTCTGTGTAGTTTGGCGCTTAGATTTTATACGTACTCAGCCTTTTATTTTTGAAACTGTGTTCAAATAGGGATACGCCCTTTAAATACGAAAGAAAGTATAGCTGGGAATTGTTTGTGTGCTCGCGTCTGATTCTTTGACAGGTTTGCCTAAGCACAGTATTATTCGCCCCAGCACAAGTTGATTGTTAGTCAAAGAATTCGTTTCTAATTATACCGGACGTTGGTATTCTTTGGAAGCGTACCGCAGAGTTCGGATTCAAATAAATTATTCTTGTAGCCCTCCACTTGTCACCAATGTAATATATGTGGGATTTCTCCTTTAAACCTCAATTCAGATAATTACATACCTTAATTAATTAAATTAATTAATTAAACGTAATGAGAATATCCAAAACCCCATCTTTTCTTTCATTCAAAAACATTGACACGTGTGATTCAACCTAAATTGAATGGTTAAGTATTTAATGACATTTATCATAATTGTTGTCAATTTCATGACTCTATAGATACATACACACGGATACCAAATTTTAATACAGTGTTGACATCTTCATACTATTTTATTAAAAGTTGCTTGCATTGTACATTCCGCCCGGGCCCGCTCATAAAATTGGGGGGGTGGGTACGGAATTTTTTGGAGGGGCTGAGGATGTGGCCGACTAAGAACATTCCTAAGAAATCATTATTGTTGGCGAAATATTTGGGTATTCCGGACTACATCGAAAGTATTTCGGTATTTCGCATGCTCTCCAGATAAGAATACGAGTCACCGTTTAACATAACTATAACTTCTGGAATATGTCTTGCCTCGTTCTTCGAGACCTTTGTTACAAATGACGCTCAAAGACATTATGGTACACGATTCGGGTACCAATGGTAAATTGTTTATTTTGTCTTTAATATTCGTTATCAGAAGCTCATCTTTTCCGGTAAGATCACAACACCAAAGTTGATTTCAATTGACAGATAATTCCTGTTTTCAAGGTCAAAGACTTTGAATGATACGGAGTTGGAGACTTAGCTACTTTAAAGATCTGACATATTGTATTGTTGGTTAAAGAGAGAGACAGAAGAAGATAAAGACGAGATTATCATCGTTAGAACGTTGCATGTTAATAAACCAGTAATTGTTATCCATAAATATAGTTATTGTGTTACTGTTCAATTACTGAATGCCACGTAAAGAAGTGGAAATATAATATTAAAGCGGCAATATAAATACTATTAAAGTGACAACATGCCCGTGTAGTTGTAGGAAAGTTTTCTGCTGTCAGAGGCGCTCCGGCCTACTTTTATTTCGAATTCCAACTGTCAGGTTTTGTGTTTACGTGCACGCCCGAAAATCATACAAAATGTTAAAGGAGATACATCGCTAATATTTGGGACCTAGCAATTGATCCAAATGGGTCGTAACGCATATGATAATGCAATAATGTATATGAACTGATTTGCAATCAATTGTTTCCCTTTTTCTCTTATTTCAAATCAGATTTGTCCAGCGAAATACGGCACGAGTCTCGACCGAATATTACATTTCTAGTGTCTGGTTATTCCAATCTATTGCGCTGCTTTCAAGATAGGTTATGGCGTCGCTATTTATGGGTTGTTGAATGTGTCTAGCCTCTTTCTTTCTGGTCACTTGTTACAAATGACGCTGAAACCACTGTGGTACACGATTCATGTATCAATGGTAACATGTTTATTTTGTCTTAAATAGTGGATAGCAGAAGCCTACCTTTTCAAGGTAAGACAATGTTTATTTAAATTGACAAATAATTCGCGTTTTCAACGTCTAAGACTTTGGATGACTTATATACTTTAAATATGCCTATGTTAGTGTACCATCCATTGCTTACAATGTTCTCCAATAATAGTCCAGCGGCTAAGTCAAAAAATATTTCAGTTTGTGGAGAAATTATGAAACTTGGCACACTTATAGGGGACCCCTGTAAGATCATTTTTCGATTAGGACTCAACTCTGAAACGCCCCGTGGTGGCTGCCATCTTGAATTTCAATATGGCCGCCATATTTGACATACTTTTGCCTTTAACTTCGAAACTAAGGCACACAGAAATGTGATTTCAGTGTCTACCCCCATATTCTCTGAGTCAAGGAATCCAGTAAATTCATTAGTTTGAACTTTCGATGTCGGCCATATTGGATTCCAAGATGGCCGCGATGTTTGACACACTTTTGCCTATAACTTCGAAACTAAGGCAGATAGAAATGTAATTTCAGTGTCTACCCCACATTTTCGGGGTCAAGGAATCCAGTAAATTTATTAGTTTGAACATTAGATGTCGTCCATATTGGATTCCAAGATGGCCGACATATTTGACATACTTTTGCCTATAACTTTGCAACTAAGGCACATAGAAATGTGATTTCGGTGTCTACCCAACATTTTCGGGGTCAAGGAATCCAGTAAATTTATTAGTTCGAACTTTCGATGTCGGCCATATTGGATTCCAGGATGGCCGCCATATGTGACATACTTTTGCCTATAACTTTGAAACTAAGGCAAATAGAAATGTAATTTCAGTGTCTACCCCCACATTTTCGGGGTCAAGGAATCCAGTAAATTCATTAGTTTGAACTTTCGATGTCGGACATATTGGATTCCAAGATGGCCGCCACATTTGACATACTTTTGCCTATAACTTTGAAACTAAGGCAGATAGAAATGTTATTTCAGTGTCTACCCCAACATGAGGGAGGAAAACAAAATTTTGAAACCAATTTATTCAATTCTGGTAACCCTAAGAGGAAAAATTTTCGATTTTGACAATTTCTGCATGGAATGCTACTTAACACAACTTAACTTTAAGACCAAAATTTTCGGATTTATCACCTGAAATCTATCAGTTGAGCAAATTTGGTGAGTATTGGTGGCCTAGTTTAGCAGCAAGGTCAATGGGCCCCAATGGCGGCCGTGTGTTCCAGAGACACAGCAAAAATAAAAACAAAAAATAATGTCTCTGGTGAAACGACATTGGTAGAGAACTAAACAATTAATAGAAGTTAGAAGTAAATTACTAGTTTCTAACCTGGTGCAATAACCATAAAAGCAATACGAATGACTATAATTTTCCACCGTCCATCGCAAGCACACAGTGAAGTACACTGCAGGTTTGCCCTGTGGCACTTGCAGTTTCCCTTGCAGCTAAGTAACTCGTAGCAAGCCTTGGCTGCCTCAGGAAGCGTGGTCCATACGATTGCCTATTGTCCATAGCACTTCTCCCAACCCGAATCACCTGGTGAGGGAACAAATGGCTTGGTCACTAAGCATTGATCCCAGATGTGGCTTGCTTGGAATGCAGCTCTCTTCGTATGTTTCAGTAGGGCTGCTGATGTCGGAGGTATATTTTCTATCTCCCTGGACTTCTTTGAGAAGAGATGGCGTCCTGCGGCATCCACACCTTGAAGTTCGCTGGTTCGATCATACATCAGGACCACAAACCGCCCCATGGTCTCCATCGTCACCTTCGATATGTCATGAGGCCTGGAACACAGAGCGTGGAAGGCCTCTGTAGCATCCAGATATGCCTCCCATGCCTGCCAAGCGGACTTCTTTCTACGGTTTGAGAAGAATGACACTGTGTCGCAGCCTGTAAAAGCATGGAAAAATGACAGTGCCTGCGACTTCTCTGGCCCGATGCGGCTGACTATCTGGTGTATCCCAATGTGTCTGCAGTTCTTAACAGTGCCAAAGGTAACAACAGCTATTCCAGGCCAATTTGCAAGAACTTGGCAACTGTTATGACCTCCACGTCAGTATCGACAGTGTGAATCATCATTTTCGTGTGGCCTTGCTGAGCCATGTCCTTAATATGGACGGAGATCCTCGAGTCTGCTTCCACATGAGAGCAGGGAGCAAGCGCTGAACTTATGGTTTCTCTAGATGAGCACACAACTTGATCATCCACCGTGCTGTAGATCACTTTGGTACCTTCATATAAGTGCGCATATTTTTGCGCAAGAAACCGAAATAACTCCTCTTTGTTTTCGGTGTTCAGAAGAAAGGCTGGCCAGTTGCCGGGGATTGTTGTGGACGATGAAACCCGACGACGAGTGCCACAGCCTCCCTTCTCTCTTGTTATGGTTTTCAAACTGTCAGACTAGTAAATATCCCATACAATATCGATTCGACTGACAGTATCCAGTTCCTTCACCACATCTTGTAGGAATACCTTGGCATAATCCTCAAAGGTACAGCAGGTTCCCGGACCCAGAAAGTGAACTACAGCAGGTACATTGAGAACTTTACAATCAACATCCAAGGAATTATTATGACTGTGTGTCAAGTTTCCTTCCAGGCAGTCCAAAAGGTTATGCGTGTCACCTTGGCGCATTTGACCACCAGTTGCCAGTGACGGTGGAGTTGACTGGTTCTCGTGACGGAAGAATGCATCAACATCTCGGAAGTGCCCTGGGGTTTTCAGTTAGTCCAATAGCTCCACCGTCGCCCTTAACCAGTGCATTAATCTGTTCATGTGCCTGGTCCATTGAAATGACATGAAAAGGCCGAACTGTCTTCTGGCCAGTGAATGCTCCGCGTTTGAACTCAAGAAAGACATCTGGACATCTGCCTTAGTTTTAAAGTTATAGGCAAAAGTATGTCAAATATGGCGGTCATCTTGGAATCCAATATGGCCGACATCGAAAGTTCAAACTAATGAATTTACTGGATTCCTTGACCCCGAAAATGTGGGGGTAGACACTGAAATTACATTTCTATTTGCCTTAGTTTCAAAGTTATAGGCAAAAGTATGTCAAATATGGCGGCCATCCTGGAATCCAATATGGCCGACATCGAAAGTTCGAACTAATAAATGTACTGGATTCCTTGACCCCGAAAATGTTGGGTAGACACCGAAATCACATTTCTATGTGCCTTAGTTGCAAAGTTATAGGCAAAAGTATGTCAAATATGTCGGCCATCTTGGAATCCAATATGGCCGACATCAAAAGTTCAAACTAATAAATTTACTGGATTCCTTGACCCCGAAAATGTGGGGGTAGACACTGAAATTACATTTCTATGTGCCTTAGTTGCAAAGTTATAGGCAAAAGTATGTCAAATATGTCGGCCAGCTTGGAATCCAATATGGCCGACATCGAAAGTTCAAACTAATGTGGGGTTAGACACTGAAATCACATTTCTATGAGCCTTAGTTTCGAAGTTATAGGCAAACGTATGTCAAATATGGCGGCCATATTGAAATTCAAGATGGCGGCCAACAGGGGGCGTTTCAGAGTTGGGTCCTAATGGAAAAATGATCCTACAGGGGTCCCCTATAAGTGTGCCAAGATTCATAATTTCTCCACAAACTGAAATATTCTGCCATATATTTCGACTTAGCCGCTGGACTATAACGCCAATATTTAAACGACTAACCCAGTTTTAAATCGGGATCATATCACAAGAATTCTACGGATCGATATATACAGCAGGCTAAATTCATTTCTGACTTTTAACTTTGTTTAACATGCAATCGAGAAACATTATTTTTACAATAGTAATGGATTTGACATGGTCATTATAGACAAGGCTTATTATAGTCAAGTTTATTCAATTGATTTGGGTCAATTTTCCTAAACACCAAGACAAAAGTGTGCTGATACAAAAATTATTTGATATGATATCCTTTTAATATTCTTCATTTTACGCTTAAAAGCCATAAAGAAGGACTATGATAATAACAGTTATTTAGAAGGCAATGCCGCTTTTAACTGTCTATTATGAAATATATCTTATAATGACGTCTTTTTATAATAGCATTAATACTCTAGTACAGATTATAAGTTGACCGTTGTATCTATATTCTTTTTACTATTATATTATTCACAGTTAGACCCGTTTCAAATTACATCATCAACCTAGTCACCCCCCCCCCCCCTGGATCCGACCCTGATCACATCATACAAGAGTATTTAAAACATAGTTTGTTGGTCTTCTCTGATTTTTTTTTTTTTTTTTTTTTTTTGAATTATTTGAAGTCTATATTTCAGCTTTGATTATAGATTAAGGGTTTAATGTGCAAGTATATACTATACACTGTATTTATAATGCAACAAGAATTCCTTATTAACAGCATACACTGATTTGAATCACCGTCCCGCTCCCGTTCATATGGCAGAGATGCATTGGTGTGTTGGTGTAGCCGTTTTCTAGAGCTAATTACGTCATGAAAACGAAAGAACAACCGGTTTGCCATCAAATGCTGTCAGCTTTTAGAAGACACTTCGGTTCAGAGGGCATTTTCGGCGATGGCTAGAGGGAAACGATCAGATGGAGAACAATGTCCATGCAGTTTTGTGTTAAATACTTGAAATAGATAATGAGAACATAGTTCAGAGTAAAATCGAAAAATTGCAAATTGGTGACCTTTGACCTTTTCTGAAGTGACCTTTCCACCAAAAATTCCATTCTTAAGTTATATTTCCTGGTTCAGGGCACAATCCTCTATCAAATGCCACTGAAGTGGAAGCCGCACCTTCCATGTTGAATAAATCGATTTTGGGGGGTACTATGGGTGGCTCCTCCTACCACACCCACCACTGGTGCAACTTAAGAATTGGGTTTCTGGGGTCTCCTAACCCAGTCACACACCACTAGCATCCCAAACCTTCCGCACCTTCCATGTTGAATAAAACCCACCTAGCTCCCGGACTATCAGCCCTGTTTTCATCTCTCGAACTCTATACATCACCGAAACATAAATTTCAGTTTGAAATCGATGAGCGGGGGAGAGGGTAAACTCACAGTATAATCATACTCTTCAAACATGGAACATCTATACTGCCTATCAGTGCTATAACTAATATTGCCATACTGTTCCAACAGTGGCTGAAACCACAGGCACTATTGAAATAAAAGAGAACACTGTGCGCTCTACTTATAATAAATAAGATTAAAAGTTGTTGGCTTGTGTTTAAATGTACATGCTGATATTGTTTTATAATAGGTTTTTAATTGAATAATACGATTTTTTTGCTTAAAGTACTACTAGCTAGGAGTCACCTACTATCCAATTAAAGTTAAATTTAAAATAAACAATTTAATTTATTGCTCAACACAACGTGAAGATCAAAGTTCCTTCCTTGAGGTAAAGTTTTTGAAAAAATAACATTAATAACTTCGTTCATATTAATAACATTCGAAAACAAAGATTGTGTTGTTTATCAACTCACCGATATGTATAACCATGTTTCTTCATGTTTAAACAAAGTACGTGATATGATGGAATATGGCATCGTGTCTTAATACACAAACTAAACTCACTTAAAGTTATCTGTCAAAATGAAAGCGATCACGTATTATAAATAATGATTCCTCACCTTTTAAAGATATAAATTCTGGCGTAACCCAGGGGTATTACAAATAAAGTTAACTATATATTAAGACTATTCAAAGAAACCTTTGTCATAGATAATTCCATAGACACTCTTAATACTATGAACCAATAATATTTTGGCGATTGAACGTTGGGCCTAGTCTCGATCGTCACTGCTAAAGTCGGTAGCATAAAAACATAGTCTCGATTATCCACTTTTAGATTTAATTATGAATGGAAGTCGAATAGCAAATCGATTAAAGACATTATCGTACAGGTAAGAGTAGCTATCCATTTGCTTTAAAGAAAGGCTGTGTGGCTATTTGAAAGCTGTTTATTCCCTTATTGTTTTAGGCGCCATTTTAAATTGCATAACCGACAGATGTGCACCAAACGCAGATTTTGAATTTACAACAAATGGGGAGTCTGACATATCTGAACTGGTATATCCATATCTAAATTTATTTTGCAATTTCATATTTCAGCTTTGATTACAGAGTAATTCTTAGAATATGTTACAGCCGGCTTTGTGATGACAGTTGCTTTCCTAAAAATATTAATTAATATATGTATTATGTTATAACAGTAGAGTAATTATCTCTGGTTTGCGTTAGAAGTGTCGTCCATCTTAAATAATAAATAGTGAAGGGTTTTTTTTTCAAATTTTTCAAATTTATTCATTCATTACTTTTTTATAATAACACCTGGGGTACCAAGATGTTGAGTCACCCATCCTCTAATTTCATCCCTTTGCGTCACCATTTAGGCGATAATTGATGTATATGGGTTTCATTTGTGGTTTTGATGAATAATTATTTTGAAATTGAAAGATAAGTTAAGCCAAACAGACGCTTGTACGTGACTAGTAATAGGTGTGGAAGTGAAATTTACATTCAAAATATCACATGTGAGTTACATTCTACTAACCTACAGTAGTCTTAGTGAGTTACAGTTCATTATGCCAGCCTTGGTCACAATAAAAACAATTACATCTTAGTAATTCGAAGTAACTTAGTGTTGATTTAATCTTAAAGGTCAATTTTCTTTGTCTGTCTTAATGCTAATAACAGTGACTGGACAAAGAAAAATTCGACGAAAATATGCTTTAAAAAATTTAGGCCAAAAACGTACGTTTACCTAATTGCCTTTTTGACGATTGATGGTGGAACCCCTAATGTTTTCTGAAACTTCATATCCATATCATTAGGCCATTGCTGTGTGAATAGCCTTAAGCTGTGTATTTTAATATATCGCAGACAAAATTACATCGACGTCGCGAGTCGTATGGGGTATGAGCTCGTGTAGAGGTCAATCGGATGTCTTTTGGTGTATTTTAAACTAACTGGATTTGTATGTATTAATTACAACCTCCACGAAGTCAGAATATGCGTACAAAGTACACACGCGAGAAAGAGCGAGAGGGAGAGAGAGATGGGTTTAACGTCCACTCGACACAAACAAGGTCATTTCGGGACTAACATTAGCCTCCCACCCCAAATATTTCGCCAGAAATAGTGATTTCTTAGGAGTGTTCTTAGCCCGCCACATCCGCAGCCCCTCCAAAACATTCCAATAAAAAAACATCCCATAGCCCCCCCCCCCGCCCCTAAATTTTAAGAGTTGGCTACGGGCCTGATATGGTTTTAAATTTTATTTCAATTATTCGCTTGCGCGTATTGTTTTTAGGAGTGTAAGGACACCGGAGTACGCGGAGGTAAGCCACAAGGCTGGACAGGCGACCCTACTCCTTGCCACGTACACAACCGGGGATTCGAAACCACGCCAGTTGACTCAATGACAGGGATTATGATGCAGCGCGCGCACGCTAACCATTTGGCCATCTAACCCCACGAACCGAGAAAGAAGATCGATTCGTGCTTGAGGTATATTTGACCAGAATGACGAGACAAAGTCAAAACTGTCCATATGATAGAGAGGGGGAACATTTTGGACACATTATAAAGTCGTTCATTACGGTCAGCAGATCTGGCGTTAGCGTGATCCACAAGATTAAACAGTGTATTCCTTTCCTATTCCTACCCGTAATAAATACACGGTACACGGAATCCTTCCCATTAATCTCCATATCAAATCCACGCCATTAATCTTTAGATACGTGATTAAATGCAATTTTATCACTTGGTCAGGTCAGAGGTAGCGAAAATTGGGGAATAATTGCTCACAATTACTCCAGAAAAGGCTGACTAAATCAAAGGGCAAAGGGTTCCCTAGTACTGCTATATATTATGCTGAACATAAAAGGTTAACAGTTAAAATAGAGATCAACTCGTACCAGGAACTATCAGGATGTTCTAAATAGTATCCTTCACGATCATCAGGTAAATACTTCC
Source organism: Patella caerulea (assembly GCA_036850965.1). Lineage (NCBI taxonomy): Eukaryota > Metazoa > Mollusca > Gastropoda > Patellidae > Patella > Patella caerulea. The sequence goes on from JAZGQO010000011.1 coordinate 26,592,033, forward strand.
TTTCCGACTCACAAAGAATAGAATTCAGTGTATAATTATCACCTAAATCGAATTACATAACTGAAAATGTTTTGAAATAATTAAGAGGAACTGTGTAAACTTAAATAACTGAAAATGTTTTGAAATAATTAAGAGGAACTGTGTAAACTTTTAGGAAAGACGCGTCTCTTGACATTGATATCATACTTCTGTTTAATGGATACGATAATGTAAGAAACTAAGTTATGTATCATCATCAGGTATACGCGGAAAGGGTGAACACCTGTTTCCATAGGATTCAGAACTATTTGACAAAGATTAGTTATGCATGCATACTAAATACCGTTTTCTGTTTTGGGGATACCTCTGACTATACATAAGTACTGACAAGACGTCTTCGGGAAAAACACTCTCAGCTGATATTTAGAGGTCAAATGCCCCCATTCCCCCGTGCTAATACGGTTTAAGTAGGTTCATCATTAAAATGGTAAACGACAAAAACGTTAAGATAAAGGAATATTTGAATTTTTTATGACATATTGTCTACATCCACTATCAAGAGAAATCAATATTTCGTTATGTCAGGTCATTAACCTTAACAATGGGTATTTAAGTGTTTATTATATCATTGTCGCATAGAAAACTGGGTAGCTGCCCTTCCAAGTACATGACCATCGATTATGTTTTGCTTCTCTTGGCATTGTGGTCTTCAGGTGATCGCTTTTCTTGCCATTTTGGTCTTCAGAAACCCCGACAATGACATCCTTGTGTGTTCCACAAGTTATAACAGTATTGCCGAGATACATTAATGTCTTCTTCATAACACTTTTATCGGTGTGATCTTAATGACATCTTGTAGATTCTTCGTATTTTATACCATTTGTCTGAAAAATTTAAGTCGTTTGAAGTCCCACGGGATTCCCTAAGGGAAGTTCGTGTTATTTCCCGAAAACCATAGATAACACGTGGTCAAGATGATAGGCTGTTTCTTCTAAAGCTTCTAGATAAAGTTGACTCTCGTAGCTGTTCCGGGTAGATGAATAATTTGAGATTTCCTAACAAAGGTGAATAGACCAAGTGTAGAAGTTTTCGAGATATTTAAAAGTTTTTAGAAAATGGATGTACCATCTAAATATAACTGGTGCATCAGACCATTCAGAGAATTAGTACTGAAGATTCTGTTGGATGGGCTTTAAATCTCGATGGAGAGGCAAGTCAACACAAGCTTCTGTGGTAGATAACGGACAAGTTTTCTAAACGCAAAAACACAAAATTTGATTTGTGAACTTCGATGTAAGTTTCTTTGATCATGTAAACTGAATGAAATATACATGTACTTTAATGACAAACTACGAATTACTTAATTACTATTAATTGATTAGTAACTAATGACTATTACGACATTAAACAGTAGACTGAATAATATCGTTGTTATTAACAGTCATATAGTAATTTATTATTAATATAGTTCTATTATAAATTTCATCTGAATAACCAATTACAAAGATGGGCCCCATTTGGGAATGTCCTTATTGTCACATTTCCTTTAGGTTTGTGTCTATTTGATTGCTGAAATGAATATATCTGTAAGATTATTTTTTATACATAATTTAGGTTTAAATAATGTAATGTGTTAAAATGTATCTCCATTAAAAGGTCAAATGTTAATGGTGTAACTACCAATCAATGGTGGCATTTTATGGCCCAATCGTCTGACTGATTGAGGGGGTGGATGACTCCCTCCATTGACACCAATATCTGCCGGTAGTAATATTGTTAATTCATGATAATCCAGTCACGAAATATACACAAAAACTAATTTTTAAAAGTGCGCCTACCATAAATCCAGTTATGATTCACATAAATATTGAGTTACGACTAGATCGAAGAAGGCGAAGATATGAATTATTTCCCCAGTCCAGCTGTGAGTTGTTGAAGGACTGGCTGAAGTATTTTATATAGTAAAATTTCATTATATTACATCAGTAGATTCAATGATATTCGTGTTCTCTCATTCATAATAATGCGGTGTGGCAGTCATCGATGATGTTCTAAAATATTGAAGTCAAGTGCCATTATTATTATTCAACACATAGTTAATGACATGACCAGACATACATTAACGACTTACTAAACAGTTCAATTATTGTTCAGTACCACCGGGGGAATTCCCTGTTTGCAAGAATTAAACACGCTAATGATGCTTGGTACTGTAATAGTGATTAAAACTGGTCTTCAAGGAATTAAGACGATGGGAATCGTGTTCTAACTACGTTATCTGATTCCTCTAAGTACGAAACTAACTTTACTATAACTCCACTCCATTTGAAATATCTTAGTCAAGTTGAACCAATCAACAATATTCTATTTGATCAGACACCAACTCATGGTTATCTTCAGTAGAATATAATAGCGATATTTGAATATGTTTGTGAATAATTCTGATCCGCGAGTCTTGTCAATACGCTACATGAAAGAGAGCACATTTTATGGCAAAAGGTTAAATTCCCATCATGCACTATTTATAGATTACCACAATGATATATAATATACAATCGTTTTGTTCTTTATCAATCTAGTTATTAAATTCTACCAGATCAAATTTGTTAAAACAACCTCCTGTGGATTTTTTAAATATCATTTTTCAGGTAATGTTGTATTTGTCTTCTAGATTAGTTACAAAAATAGACAGCAAAATATATTTCAGTAGTCTGTGAAAATAACGTGGCTCTCAGTATCTTGAGACAATTCTAAAAAAAAAATCTTCTTTTTTAATTTAGTCATCGGTAAAATTTAGTTCTTCTAGGACCTATATTGTCTCATAAGGGAGGAAATAACGTTTCTTTTTCAGTAGGATAAACAGTAAAACAGACCTTTCGGTCATTTTCGGTCATTTTCTTTCTACTGAACCTTTGATGTTTGCCTACCCATTGGTAATACTTTTGACAGAACAGGTAGCAATACATGAGCTTTATCCCCGTCTAACCTGCCAGTTTGGGTCATCCTTTCAACAGGCACGCCCAATTGTAATATCCAACCACAATAATATTTTGTCATATTTCTAAAGAGAAAAAGCGTAAAATGTCAGACAGTTCAAGAATTTCTATTTCTTCCTTAATAACATGTATGTACATGTACATGTACTTTATCAAACACTGACATGTTCGAAGACTGGAACATATTGCACAAATATTTATATAACTAATAATTTTAATCTACAAGTCATTTACACCAGCTTCATATGTTTGTACATTGATTAAATCAAATTCTGAAAACTTATACTGTAAACCAAACAAAGCAAAAAACAGCAGAATCAGCACGGAAATTTGTCAGGAAATTGACTGTTAAATCTTGAGAGAGAGAAAACGGCAACAGATGTCGCTCTAGATAATATTTGAAGCATGCATATTAGTGATAAAAATCGCCAATAAATAAATATATGGCGATATTACATAATATTTGTTTAATGATTGTCTTTCTTCGTGTTTTACAAGTAGTAAAGATTGATTTAAGATTAATCAAACGTATTTTGAATTAGCAGCAGATCTGTGATTCCGATTAACATATTTTTCAAACACAGTATGAAGCCCGAAGACCGCTATACATTTCAAATGTTATTGTTACATTAAACTGGTTTAAGGTTTGGCAATATTCTTTAGTATCGATAAAATTTGCGCACAAAAACGTATATAAGAAATGACGGCTACTGGTTTAAATATATAATTATGGTCTTTCCCGGGATTGTTGAACTTGGAGACGTGTGAGTGGAAGTTAGTTTGTAAAAGAGTTACAAATTGAATGCAAATCAAGTTTGACGGAATTATTCCATCTATCCGTATTTGGATTATATGTGCACATGAATGTATTAGCAGTATCAGCGTTTTATAGATGAAACATTGCGAAATTTGTGAGAACCGGTAAAGGATACAGTCTTGCTTCAGTACTCACCGAGGAGTGTTTATCTGCTCGTGTCACCAATTGCTGTGTGTTCATGACCGGATTCTGAGGAAATATAAAGCTCAATATCACTTCACTCAAATTTGATAAAATTTGGTATGTGACTATTAGTAAACCGGGATGTAGTCACGGTAGTTAGTATATTTGGCTTATACTTTAAATATGTATCTATTTTGTTTCAGACCAATGCTAGAATTACGGAATACAACTAGTTAGAAGAGACAGGGTGTGAAGATGACGGGGACTGAGAAGACATGTTACATGACACTATTTATAGTCATAATGTCACATGACACTATCGGTCTCAATATAACTGTTGGTAAGTTTACCTTTCGTATTTGACTTCTTGTGCTCTAACCGTCATCTTTGTATCATATAATATTATTGACTTTATTATTCAACAAGTTTCCAATCGGTTTGTACCCGAAATCCAACTCTATTCAAACCCGAATTCCAACCATTCCATCAGACTGTTGCAGCCACATTCACAAATAATAAAGTCGCACAAAGTGACTCCAGACAATATGTTTTAATCCATAGTCAATTCAGTACCGATTCGTTGTATTTAAATAAAACAAAAGTGAAATTAGTGTTTTATGAGATGAAATAATAATTTTTGTTTTCACTTTACCCGTCTGTCCTGTGGGTTGTCTCCAGTAGTATGTATGGTTGTCACCGATTCGACTGTATGGTCGGCTGACTTACATCTTGAGTGTTCCATCCGCAATGAATATATTAATTGAAATTAGATTACTATTTTGTTTAATTTGTTTTTGTCTAATTCTTATTCCACGTTTTCTATCAATATCGTTTTCTGCTCATCTGTTGGTTCGTGGGTTCTTGCGTATGCTTCAACGTTAGGTGATGTCGCAGACACCACGTGTTTCCTAAGAAAGAACATGACAGTAGGTCTATTCGATCTGGTTTCCTTAAAAGCGTCAAAGGTGAAATAAAATCATCCAAAGGAGCTGGGGTTCCATCGCATGTCCGACCAAGGTCCAGGGGGTGTAAGCAAACATTCGACGGGCCAGGAAGTGCCCTGCCCTTGGCATTACCAAAGACAAAACGCCCCCCCCCCCCCAGGACACCCGAAATGCCTTTACGTAGGTATATCAGACCAGCTGTAGCCCTTTGAATTGTCAGTTATGGAACACACATTGAGTCTTGGGGTAAAGGTGCGATTTCTGAGCGTTTCTTTTTTATCTTTAGTTTTGTTATTAACCGGTAGATTTTCCTGCTGGGATGGTTTAAAGTTAACACAACATTTCAGGGCTCGTTGGGTCTTTAAAATTCGTATGTGTTGCACTCCATAGAGGAGGTTTCCGATTTAGAGCTAATAACTAGTCAAACCATACTTTTAAATTCATTCATGCCATTATTCGACATTTGGACCTTTTAGAGCAAACTGATCAGCCCCCTCGATTACCCTTAAATTTACATGCTAAGAGATCTATGTCAATACTATTTTGTTATCTTCGGCCAGGGATTCTTTAGTTTAACTGTCTTTGGCTGGATATCCACAGTACGGCTTCCTTGGTCATATGCATTTTCATTGTGTACCCTGAGCACATGTTTGGCAGTCTATTTGACCATTTGTCCTCACATGACCCAAGAGAGATGTTTAGTCGCCGATTGTTCCTTTATCAACCCTCACTCGTTGTATATATGATTCCAGTTTGACCAGTTACCCCCTACATAAGCTAAATAGAGATGTTTGGTCGCTGCCGATTGTTCCCTTATCTTCCCTCGAGGGGAACTGGAAATGTCCATGGGCTCTTATCGTATCTCATATACTACTAATGGTGAACTTATCGAAACCGAAGTCTCTGAACATTTCGCCAACCTGACGATATGTTTTCTCGGAATGGCTACGTTTGGCCCATTGCCCCAGGGACTGTTTTTGCCTTCGCAGTGATAGAGGGAATTCACCTACTTCCTGCATCAACGCCCCGCGCTTGACACCTATGTCACACCCTGTAGCAATACGCCCAATCGAGACAATCAAGGTTATTTTGGGGCTGAAACATGGTTCAATTTTAATTCAATAATTCGCTTGGAGGACGACCTACTAATACTATAAAAGTTTGTTTATTCAAGGTCGTCTTGTTAATATGTAATTTGTATTCCTTCAGTATTATAGTGTCGATTTTTGCCTTGTTATAATACATTCATTTATACCAGAAGACCTACACGGTCATTCGCTTAGTTTCTCTTCGACAGCAGGTGTACCAAAGCTGTTTTCTTGTTGCTTATACATTTCCACCTTATACTATATTAATTATTGCACGTTAGTATAATTAAGCTCGCGTGTGTATATTTTACATGGTGAGGTTTGACCTTTTGCTAATGATGTACCTCTTTTAGAACTCATCTTTTGATCTTTTACCATTAGGAACCAATATGCAAAGTGTGACCTTCACAGATAGAAAATGTACAACATGTTAGTATTTAAAACGACCCCCGTTTATGTTTGGACTAGATATATAGCACGAACAATCTATAACAATCTATTACGAATATGATCTTTGTGTCATTCATATTTTACTTACGTTACTTCAGTTTGATTGGTTACTTTAATGTTTGCCCTGGCCAAATGGCCATTGGCTAGATGAAATGTTAGGCCTTGACATCAGGTTCACATAAAATTCTTACATAATCAGATACAGAATTATTGTCATATTACACTATGAATCTATTTCAGTAAATTATATTATTTCAAGATATTTCAAAAGTCTTGTGTATGTCGTTGCAGTCTAGTTTTTAATATTTATTTTGTAATAAAGCTTAATGTCCAACTATTTAAAGCAATTCATAATGTTTATTTTTTCAGGTGTCCTGCCCCAGTCTAGACATATAGTACAAGCAGTTCGTAAAATTCTACCTGATCTCAACCTTGACTTAATATATGACTTTAAGTTAACAGGTGAAACATTCTATGATCGAATAGAGACCGGTAAGTAGACTTAAAACTGAATCAACGGTCAAACAATTTGACTTTCAATTACAATATAATGTACTTTTCGACAACTTGGAAAGGCCTACCATGCTGGGAGGGGGTTAAGTGGCGGACACAGATTTTGTTCTCCAGGGTATGAATAACCCATAAAATCCTTGCAAATGAATTCTATGGGCGCTTTTATCAAGGGCGGATCTAGGGGATGGGAGTACCCCCCCCCCACACACACACACACACTCCCACACACACACCCACACACACAATCACACACACATAGTCCTGCTCACCTACATTACAGAATTGTAAAAACTCAATTTTATGAGAAAAGTTTCAGGGTCATGTCCTTTATCATCAGGTGGTGGGATAAGAAGGCCATTCAAAGAGTGATATAATGATATAATAGACATATGTGATAGCAAAATTAATACTTTGCATCAGAGTAAATTGAATACGATGATGGCATCCTGCATTGTCAACTGTCAAATTTATTTAACAATGGATGTGAAAATCATGCAGAACTGATTTTATTGCATATCAGTAAAACTAAAACGTAGCGTAGTTTTTTTGTAGAATCACAGTTTCTGTGTGACCCCTGATTACCCCAAATATACGCCAACATGACGATAGAAACTGTGTATTTCTCAAATATTTTCAAGGCCGGGGTAGAAAGTCCCAGCCCCCCCCCCCCCAAAAAAAAAAATAATAAAAAAATTAGATACATTGTCTCATGAACCTATCTATTAACCCCCTGCAAAATCCCTGGATCCACTCCTGGTTATGATCCAAATAGTTGAAATGTTTTTAGTAAGTCAATATGCAATTTCAGAAATTGCCTTTGGAAACAGTGGTTAATCAGATACATCTGTGAACATACAAATATTCGAATATCCGGCTGAGTGTGAAATCAGTGTGGAACCTATATTCTAGCAGTGTTGGCGAATACTAAATATACGACCAATATTCTATATTAATATACAGCAAAAGTAAGACCATTGCTGAAGATAATAACAGCACAAATGTGGTAAGCAATACTGTGAAAAGGCAACCAGTCACTGACGAGCTCTGTCACCTCTACTCTGAAATCCGTTATTTTGACTATTCCGTATTTTTATGACAGTGTTCCATCAAAAGATCGCTATCTATCCGCTTTATATTTCAGTGCATTCCAAACTCAAAAGTCAAAATATCCAAGCTGTAATTGGCCCATACGAGGAAACTGTAGCTATAGCAACGGAATCAGTCGGTGTCGTCTACATGTCTACAACACCAGTTTCCCGCAAAAGTACAGAATTTATGGTACAAATGATTCCAAGTGTAGCTGATTATTGTAGAGCCCTGTTGGCGTTGGTTATCAAAAACAAATGGACCAAGATTAGTGTTTTCTATGATAGTGATGCAGGTAGTGTAGACTTATTAATTCCTAGTCTAATATCCATTATCTTGTAGTCCGGAATTCCACTTCATCAACCTTGTTTTATTTAAAAAGATTGAAGAAAATCAACTATTAATATACAGATTGAATAAAACTTACAATTCATATGCAATAATGATAATATTCAATTTACGAATGTGAATGATCGCAATAGTTTAACAAATATGGCGGCTGCAGGATACTACTTGTCAGAATTAAGCATAAATATATTGCCACAAGCTGACATTTCCGTTCCTTGTTTTTTAGTTTGATTGCGGTGGAATATTTCTGCAAGATTGTATCTCGTATTTTTCTTAGCTTTAAGCCATCTTTAAGGAGTACATGTATACACCCTTGTCTAGTGTTAGTTATTATATTATGTAAGCAACTTCTAAAAGCCACTTACACAGGGTCCCACATATATTATAAATACATAGCACAGACGGGTTAAACTTTTTATTGATACAGGTGTAGAGCTGTTAGAAAAACTTACAACTAATCACATGTTTGTTGTTCGAGCCTGGAAACTTCAAGTACCAGCTACACGAACTGAAGTACGGGAAGCTCTGGTTAAAATGAGAAAGTTTTTGGTAGAAACCAGCATCGTCTTCTGTGAAAATAAAGAAAATATAAATCATTTACTTACTGAGGTAATGGAATGCCCTTAGCCCTACCCGCAATAATATAAAGGATGTTTTTGATTGTGGTGGGGTGGGATAAATACTATTAGCTATATTGACATGAAATAAGATCACTGAAACGTGCTAACTTGCCAGTTATTCGCCAAACGATCTGGTATTCTGGTCAGAAAATTGAATTTAGAATGACATTGGTTCCATAATCTGATATCCTGTTGACCCTTTTGGTTGTAGTACGTTGCTCGTTGGTGTTATTATGACAGTTCTATGCAAATAATGCCTGGCCAATGGTGTTATACCACAGGATGATTAAGAACATGTTTTTAAATTAAATTGCTATAACTTCACAAATTGGTTTTTTATACGTTTCCTAACTCAGGAAACCAAATTCAATCTGCCAAACACAAAACACATGATGGATATTGGAATAGAGTTTATATTAAGTGACTGGTAGACATTTGAATTGCAGACATAATGGTAATTTTTTCAGTCCTGTAACAAGGAAGGTATAATAGCGGTTGTTTACCTATTAAATTGTCCATCCTGATTTATAATACCATACTGATTTAAGGTCAATTTGCCCACAATGGCAGATAAAGCACACATAGTGAACTCACTTCTATTGTATTTACTGGCTACTAAACACAATAAGTCTCTATAATTGAAGTTCGTGTGTGTTATTAATGATGTATGGAAGCATTATGGAGTTAGACCACTGCCTGATAGACGCGTGACGTTCAATATTCAAGAGTCCATTAACTATTTGGAATTGCTATAATCTTTATTTTATTGTGCAGAATTTAAATCCCTTGTATTCTATTCAAATTTCTTTTTGTTCCTTTGAAAGCATAAGAATATACATTGAATGCATTAATACACAAATAAATGATCCAATGTTAAAGTCACAATCACAAGGACCTTTAAAACATAGTCCATTTATTTAGAAGACCAAACCGCAACTCTGTTATACATCTTCAAAAGCGTTCTTGGGTTGGTCTTCATCTTTTGTTATTTTCAGGCGAGAGACCTGGCGATGCTGTCTACGTCACCTTATCAATGGATGTTCAACGATCCGGTGAGATAACGTTTTATTGTAATACCTAGCTTCCCGTTTGTTTGTTTGTTTGTTAATCTTGTATTAATTAGATTTATTATCTTTTGTTGTTGTTTTGGTTTGGTTTGGTTCTGTTGTATGTTAATTATTTTTATAGGGAACAGGCCCGAATGATAGGATATTTTATGAATGGATAATCTATGAACCGGTAAGAGAAAAATGTAATCATAATGCTAAGTTATTAGAATGATATTATAAATCCAGTTCCATGGTAATATATTATTCTATTTATGTATAAAATTGTATGGCTTGTGTATAATTATTATGTATTGTAAGGACAGACAGCTGGCTTGTGATTTGATGTATGAAGAAGTAGATATGGTTTTTGTTTTGGTTTTTAGCTGCGTTTTTTTTTCCTGTGTGTGTGGTAGGGGCGGGGGCGGGGGATGTTATTGCTGTAAATTTATTTTATTACATATTTATTTTATTATTTATTTATTTACACATTACATTACATTATTTATTTACATATTTATTATTTATTTTGTTTTATTATTTATTTTGTTTTATTATTTATTTTATTATTTATTTATTTACATATTTATTTACATATTTATCTATTTATTTATTTATGTTATTTTTTTTTTATTATTTATTTTTCTTGTTTTACATTTTTTTTTTATTTTATTATTTTATTTATTTTCAGCTTTTAGAAGATCGGCTATAATTTGATATTAATCTGTGCTAATTGTTTGTCTCTCAATATTGTGTATACGTCAATGTCGCACTAATTATGACCATTGCTGATTCAGTTATTATAGGCAAAGACAACAATAGCAGACATTTGACATTTAATCAAATATATTCTGTTTTAAAAAAGTTTTGCGTTAGAGTTCGTTTGTTGGCTGCAATTGTGTTGTTTCATTTTTGTAAGGCTCTGCTTTTAATTATTGGTTAATTCAGCAAAAAATTGTAAATATTTTATAATATGTTCATTATATTAATTCAATCATCTATAAAAATATGCAAATGTATAGTAAATCCACATTTCAAATAATAAATATATCTTAATTACAATTAATTAATCATTTAAATACGGTTTGTTGCATTATCAAAGAAAATATTCTCTTATATATATTCGTGTATTTCTTTTCTATATTGACAGGGAGATCAATTCAGTAATCTATTAACCAAATATCAGGAGATAGCTGTCAATTTTACAGTATTCAACGTTCTGGAGTTTGATTCCTTTAATAATAGCTATGCACCAGATCACGATAGAATGACCTTTGCCCTTATGGCAGACGCCTTCATGCTTCTAGACGAAACCAGAAAAACACTGAATCCCAAAAATAAATTAGAAAAAAGAAAGCAGAGGAAATCATTTATGCAAAAAATTAAAAAGGTATTGCTTTACGATTGTCCACTGTAGATCGTTGCTTCAATAGATATAAACGATAGAGAAGAGGGATGAGCATTCTCCACCCGAAGACCGTATTAGATCTTTATATTGCCCAGCCCAAGCCCATATTTTTATAGTTTAAACCCCTCTCTTCCAAACCCCTATTTAAGTATCACTGGCATTATAAAACCATCCCCATAAACACATTTGGGGCTCTGCTATGAACCCGTTAGTAACACTGAAGGACCACCGACTATCATTCTTTCGACCTAAGATTTGCCACTACCCAAACAATATGCCTCTCTGAAATCTGAAAACCGCAAACTTCCAGTGGAGTGCATTGTCTTATTTATTTTCAGAACAAACTGACTGGATCGACTGGTGATCTAAGATTGGATTCAGAAGGGAAAAGAAGTAACATTCAAATTAATTTAACTGCCATAACTGGACCATCATATTTCCTGGTATTTTATGTTTATTTATCAGTTGAAATATTCAAGCCATTGCTTGATTTAAACAAATTGGGTGTTTTACTAAAATAAAAAAAACGGTAAAAGTTCAACGATTTTTACATAACAAAACATACTGATGTATGGTAAATAATAATTACCACTCAAGCTCCGTATGTAGTTCACTTTGAATCAATCACCTGTACATCTCTGGCATTCAATTGTCCAAAGATGTGACGTCGGTTCCTACTTCCTGTACATAAACATAGTTATTGGATTTGCTACTAGATACCATAACCAGCTCACCACCTTTATTAGCTTTATTACACGTAGAGCAGTTCCGGGTTAAAGGTCAGGATTGGTATATTTATTATAAAAGAATATGAAGTCGTTACGGTCGTTCTCACATAATGGATTTAATGTTACTGTCGCTCTACTGCATTTCCGTTTTATTTCAGAAAGGAATATGGAAATCGAATCCTGGAGAATTTGAGACAACACTACAACTATTTCCAGATAGCATCGACCCTAATAGAACTATACCATTCCCATTACGCGATAGAACAGTTAGAGTTGTCACAATATTGGTAAGCGACCATCATGACTTTCCAATAGACATCTTTTGAAATATGAAATCTTCAATTATGAGTATATTTATAATGACTTTCTTCTCTATAACCACACTCATAACATTTTCCACCTTACTGGCTACAAGCAAGTTACGCTTGAGGGCAAAATGAATCGAAATTTAGATCTACATCTTAAATCAGATTGTAAAAATGAAAGAAATTGTTTAATAGGTTAATGGATCCTTCTAGAATTCTATCGCGAATTGCTGTTTACAGTATCAACTAACCCTAGAATCTGATATATATCAAAGAAACATATTGGTCCCATCGAAAGAACCAATAATTCAGCTTCCACGATGTTATTTGAAATGATAATATTCACATTTTATCCCAACAGAGTTCAATTCAAATCGCCTTATTCTAATGGGAGTTCAATTCAAATCACCATGTTCTAATGGGCCTAAAGCACACAGAGTCTTTGGTTTTTTGTAGGAACGACCATTTACGATGCTGAAAAGAGATCATGAATCTAAACGGGGTATTGATAAGTTTGAAGGTTTTGCTGTTGATCTGATTGAGGCAATTGCTAAAAAGCTTAAGTTTAAGTATGAACTTTATCTTGTTCATGATAAAAAGTTTGGAAGTAGATCGGAAGATGGTAGCTGGAATGGTATGATTGGAGAACTTCTTGCTGGGGTACGTTATTTCTTTATATAAATGTCCATTTGTATTTGACACACCAAAGTATTCAATAAAGAGGTGAAGCAAATGTGACCGTTCTGAATTCATTTTCTTGCTCGTATGGATAATTTTGGATCCGCGATTGGAAACAGAATATCCCCAGATCATTTTTAGGTGTTGATTTTGATACAAATGGCATTTACTAATAAATAAGGTCACATATTAAGTCGGATTAATGGTAAGTGCAAGAAAATAAATGTTATGTAACTATTATAAAACTACCAAAACATTTTTGAAATAGAATTTGTCAAATGGGCAAATTCACAGTTAATGGTGAATAGCTCAGCAGAGTTTTAAATGATTCCAAATCACGTAGAAGAATTTGTCTTTTGGTATAGTTAATCGTGACTCTATAATGATTTTGATAAAGTACCAATAAACATCTTACATTTTGTTTCAGAATGCATCTATGTCAGTAGCACCACTAAGTATAAATTCACAAAGAGAAGAGGCTGTCGACTTTACCAAACCTTTCATGACTCGATACATCACCGTTTTGTTGCGAATACCAAGAAGGGAAACATCGTATTTTGAATTCCTAAATCCCTTGTCGCCCGTAGTCTGGATTTGTACGCTTGGTGCCTTCTTGGTAGTCAGCATTGTCTTGTACGGTTTGGAACGAATAGGACTCAAAGCCAAAAATCCTGCTAAAATTTCTATGCGAGAAAGTTTCTGGTTTATTTTCGGGTCTCTGTTACAAGGAAACACTGATGCATCTCCTTCTACGGTGCCGGGTCGAATCTTGACAAGTGCTTGGTGGTTCTTTGCGTTGATTTTAATTTCGTCCTACACTGCAAATTTAGCTGCTTTTTTGACTGTGAAGAAAATCAACACTCCTATTAAATCTGTCACAGACTTGGCTCAGCAGACGAAAATAAAATACGGAACTGTGGCTGATAGCGGAGTTATGACGTTTTTTAAGAACACAAATATTGAACATTTTTCTAAAATGTGGGCTCAGATGTCAGAAATTGAACCAGATTCCCTGGTTCAAAATACGACTGTTGGCTATGAAAAAGTTAAAAATGAAGATTATGCTTTTTTCTGGGATACAACTGTAAATAGGTATAAAACTATCAAAGACTGCAATGTTATGGAAATTGGTCCACCCTTTGACCCTAAGGGTTTTGGTATTGGTGTTCCTCCTGGTGCAACATATAGGGAAGAACTGTCTATGGCTATATTGAGATTAAGTGATACTGGAAAACTACATGAGCTAGAAAACAAGTAAGTAAATAAATTAGTAGTATTTGAATCATCCTCTTGTCAATCCAACCATCTCTGTGTAATTTCTTATCAGTAAGCCGTTTCTTTCTTACGTATGCCTAAAACCATTATTACTGGTGGACACTTTTCTATCACCCGTCCTAATGGTGCTATTTAAGTTATGGTTGAGCGTAATTGTAAAGATTCAAAAATTCTTTGCTTCATTTCTATTCATCGGTACTCCATAGCCTTTCAAGCGTTAGAAGCTGGCACATAATTGAAACCCTAGCAGAAGTATAAACGAACTGCGGAAATCCGAACCTTCATAATTCAATGTGTATATAAGTGTGTGTATTTTTGTCTCTTTCAGGTGGTGGGGTTCAAGGAATTGTCCTGATTTATCTAAGTCTTCATCTGATGAAACATCTGAGTTACAGATAGACAATGTAGCTGGTGTGTTTTTTATATTAGTGGGAGGAATCTGTATAGCGGCTTTAGTTTGTTTAGGAGAATATTTAGCACACATGATAATTAATGCAGCTAAATTAGTAAGTATGCATGGCAATCGTGGCAATATCTTTGCAAAATTTAGTTGAGATCTGTTATAACAATATAACAATATTTATGCGCATTTTAAATACAATTTGGGTGCAATAACGGGTAAAGACAGCATAGCTTTATCTGACAACTTTGATGGCCATCCAAATGGGGTCAAGATGAATAGTTGCTGTAATTCACAGGAACGATACCTCTATCCGAAACCGTCTGGTGTTTATAGAATTTACAAAATTTACAAAATTCAATGGTAAGGTCAATAACTCGGTAAACAAATGTGTTTGAATATGAATATCGAGGGGGATTACGAAAATAATATTTGCTTATGTGTGGCCTTATATAGAGCCTTCGTTCTGATAGCAAATATACTGAGCGCCATAGAAAACGCATCACTTAGTTTTTCGTATAACAAAATGATCCTGTAAACATATCTTATTTATTTTGTTTCTTAATGTCAAAACCAGTGGAGGACACACGCGCTACTGACAATTAACCATCGTTGTCTTACTTTTGGTTTTGCCCCCCTGACTTTGTACCGTTGATTACAGATTAAACATCCATAAGTGTACAAATATGTTGTTATTGATGTGTTCCCATTTTAATATTGTTCATAATAAGAAGCAAAATAAATAAGATATGTTTACAGGATCGTTTTGTTAAACGAAAAACTAAGTAATGCGTTTTCTATGGCGCTCAGTATATTATCGGTGATCATGGTTGACTTGACTCCCTTATTTCGGGTTAGTGGAAGTGACATTGACCATGAATTCCACATTATCAACGATAATTATTTTGTATATTGTAGGGAAAACCGCAAGCCAAGCCAAAAGAAAAGGAAAACTTTTTATAGATTGGATAGCCATAATTTGGCTCAAGAGTGACATCACCTGGCAATAATTCTTCGCAACGATAAAACTATGGAATGATAGATAGTGTTATTTATTATCATGTACTGCATGATGATTTGTAAATGTTCATGTTGCGTCATGTCTGCTTTGTACCCGAAAGACTAAAAAAAACTTAATACTGTAGTCAGATCAAAAATTGTGTCAACGTATATTGTCATCACTGCCACGTCATAGAGTATCTGACGTTTGGGACCATGTCACAGTTCGGTTTCAGCTCTGGAATCTTGAATACTTACCGATAAGACTTAAGCCTACTCCTGAAGCTGACCCACGGAACACAACTCCATTCCGTTCCATATTATTTTGAAGACGCAAACTGGATTGGTGTTAATACTACCAAACCGCTCCGATAATAACATATCTAAGGATCTGGCAGATTTTACAGTAGATGGAATTATATCTCCTGGGCCAAAATAAACATGTTCATGTACATATATAGGTGTTTGCACAAACAGATATTGGGCGTCCTATGACTGAATGTTTGTATGTATGGTTTATGTAAATAATTGTAGTTAAATATTTGAACATAGTGAAACAAAACAGATTTTATTTACTTCAGTATTTACTTTCCAAACGTGAAGTGCTAAATCAAAAATTTTGTGGTAAGTTTTAATTAATATAATGTTTCATCTCAATATGACTCTATTTTGAATCTTTGAAAATAAAAGTAGTTCCTGCCCAAATTCGATATTGAAAGTGTTAAATACATGGAAGTTATGCAACATATTGATTTAAATTTGCATCGACGCCTTACTTAAACATTTAAAGTTTATGCACTTTTTGATATAAATATTTCACTGAACGGCGAAACATCGCTGCAAAATCACCTCTTATTTATATGTTTTTCTCCGAGTGATGGTATGTCAGTGAACCCGTAGTGAAATAAATCCATTTTGAAGGTCGATAGTGGAAAAACTATTTCACTTAGCAAGAATTCTTCTCTCATGAAGAATGACAAAATCCCACTCCCTCCCAGTGTTCCACTAAATGTGATATGTCAAGCCTAAGTAAAACAAAAACAAAAAAAAAATGAAATGAAATGGGTTAAACGTCCTACTGTTCAGACCCGACTGGGCTATTAGGGAGCGATATTATAGTGAAATAATACCATTTCACAAAGGTAGTGCTGATTCTTAATATACAGACGTGTTTCAAAAGCAGTAGAGCCTATTTGCATTGTTCCTCTGCAATCATCCATCTTTTACCATCAGTCGCCCAATAAAGTTTATTAAAAGGGAGGCATTATAGATTTTTCTCGGCAGCTGCAGCTTTATTTACGAACCCATTGCATTTTTTTTAAAAACAATCTTTTTGTGTAATTATTAATGTAGTATCTTTTACCATCTATATCTTACTGTATATATACATGTATTTTTGTTGTATAAAATAATAGAAATATTAAAATTCTTATTGTTTTATAAAAGTGATGTAACATTAGACATCTGTTATTCATTCATCTTTTTATCTTTCTTTATGTATATATATTTTTGTTGTATACATTTTTTAAAAAAAATTGAACAAAAACGTTCAACTTCTTGCGAGTTGTTATTATTTTAAAGTGGAAGTGACGCCCCTATAGGCTATACTGTGTAATCTTGAAAGTTTTAGAGGGTATTTAGATTTAACAACTTTGGGGGAAAACTGGAGAATTCGGGGAAACCCCACAAGATTGGACAAACGACACTAGTCCTTGGAATCGAAACCTCGTCACTTAAAGCATTTAGCCAACCCCTCTAAGTATGACAAACATTTAATGAAAGTCGCAGTTGGATAGGATGTCTAGTCATTTGACTGGCTCCCCTTGTGGATTGAACAAACAAAATAGCATATAGTTTGGTCCGGGTTATTCATACGGAGCGTGGTTCACGTTCCTCCTACCAACCAGCAGAATAATAGGCCTACCAGAAATTTCAAAAACATTAATCTGTAGGATTAGGGTGCCGACAAGTTTTCTTTGACAGGGGCAATATGATGTAAGAATCTGAAATGCGATAGGGTTTCTCTTTATGACGACCTCACTGGTAAATATTTTACAAGGTTTCGGTGCCAGTTCAATAACTCATCGGAAAAATCATTGCGTGGTTCTTAATTTGGACAAGTTTCCCTCATGTATATAAAAGAATTGTAAGAACGGTGGTGCGAAAGACGGACGGATGAACAAAAGGAGATGATGACTAATTACGACCACATGAAATGCATAATAGTTAATATGAGAGAGCAGGGATAATGGGATATCAACAAGTTTAAGAGTTGGATGAATTTAATAATAAATATTAAGAGATAATAATAATATTAATATACAACTTTCAAGACAATATGTACAGTATGAAATGTACAAACAGTAACTAATTTTATCACACAAATACCTTTATTTACACCAATATTTCTAGTCTTTACAAAATCACCCTATAGTAAAATATAACGTTTTCACATTTATTATAATGCTGTTTAGTTGAGTTAATTCATTGTAATCATTTTAATTCGATATTGGTGTAAATTAAAAAAAAAAAAAAACACTTAGGCTTACATTGTCGATTTTTAAAGCTCCACAATTTACTGATAAAACGTCCATGGTTCGGGAGTCGCCGACAAGCGTTTTCAGATAACAAACCGACATTATAAAACCAGTATTAGGTTGGAATAAAATTGAATTAAACGGTGCTGAGAATAGTAGAGTTTTCATGTATCTTACAGTTTACTGGTATTTCGTGTACAGAAATATCTAATCAACTTTAAAATCATACATTTTAAATACTATAACTTATAAGGCATTATAACTTCATATATCAAGGGTCATTTTATCATTTAAAAAATTAACGTTAGCAATGCGTGAAGTAGTGTAATGGTGCGTTTATATTTTTTGATAAGATACGGCATTGGGTGTATCAACAGGTAGTAATGTTCCAGGCTGGTGAATCAAGTCTACGATATATTCTTTTGGTGGAAATTTTGGAGAGGTGGGCTGGAAAGAGAAATAAATATAACATCATCATTAGCTGTACATTATAAACACAGTGATCACCAAGTATACTTACCCATCTCATCAATTTGTCTAAATAGGCCTGACAGTTAAACTATATATTGGAGGATTTAATACAAATAAAAGGGGCCCTGTACAGGGTGACTTTAACATAGTTCACATGGTTGGGGGAGGGGGGGGGCTTTTTCCCGCTTCACTACTCCGAAATATCAGACGACACAAAAGTTCGTGTATGTAAGATGTTAGGAATGCATTAGTAGGCAATAAAATCATTATTTCAAATTGGTGCCAGTTTATTGTTGAATGTTGTCAAAATTGGAAGGTCTGCAAAACCTGGACTAAAAGATATAACGACAAAGGACCAAGGAATCAGAAGCAATTGGATGACTTGTAAATTTATATCATTTAATCATATGGGGTATTTATGATCATCCCCAAAGTTTCCCCAGCAAAACATTTCTGAAAGCACCAGGTTCAATAGATATATGGGGAAAATAAAAGCACAGATCACATCTTTATTTGACTATCAGTAACTGTCGGTCATTTGACGGTCATTTGATGAAATAATGAACCAAAACGGGAAGCTTAGGGCAAAAAATATGGGATCACAGTGACGCCATCAGAGGTGGAAATTATAATTGTAAGATTTGTATGTAAGTGTATAAGTATTTAATACTTACATTATCATCTATATCATATAACATTACTTCATTCCATGCTCGGTTATACTGTCCACGTACTAGAGTACAACTCAATGCTATACGATCAGCTAAAGCCTACAATATAGAAGGATATATTTTTACAAGATGTTGTATTATAGATATACATTAGGTAGAAAGTAGAGTAATTCTATATCCCATAGCATACTCAATATAGAGGTATGGGATCTCAAGGTGGTGATCAGCGACCTGTTACAGGATCTCCGGGCAATGGTTGTAGTAATCTATTTAGATGTAGATTTCAAAGACAGTTACAACTTATAGCATTTCTAGTATGGGATATCTCCCTAGAGATAGAAGTGGATGTTAAACTAGCAGCAGTAGTCCATGGCCCCAATATATCTATTCTGATAGTATGGTGTCACTGTTTAGGGTTATGGCCCAGTTTGGAGCAGGACATTAAGGGATATGGAGTGCTGTGGGAAGGAAAAAAAGTTGCAACAAATTTCTTTGGCACAATTTAGCACCTAGTATTGTTCTTATCTTCAGATATATCTGCTTCTAATGGAATTTAAATGCATTACACAAATATTATATTTATTACCGGTAATAAGTTGCAACAAACAATTTAACCACTCTTTTTGGTGTATAATGTAGTATCACTGTTGTTTATATCAGAAGAAATTTGCCAAGAAGAATGATTATTACTAACCTTAAATAACAACGCTCTATGTATATGGATACCAACTTTAAGACGACCAATAGGTATTACATTAGATTTTAGTTCATATCTAACTTGACTGACTGGTAACTCCCAACTAAAACTGGACACTTGACCTCGATCAATAGATCCTCCTAATTTATCCGAAACAAATCTTAAAAAGAAAAACAAGTATGGTTATTATACACAGGTGGCCTACATGGTGGCGATTTAATGTAACCTGTGTGTTACATATTTAAAAGATTTCTACTAAAAAAGCTCTTGTTTATTTATGAGAATTGACATTACCAGTAGATTTTACAACCTTATATCCAATGTTTTACACATCAATAATAATAATGGGAAAGTGACTAGAAGAATCTAAATAGGTTTATAGTTAATATGCTCTAGTTTCTACATCTGATATAAAGATAGTCTATAATAAAGTACCTCTTTATTTTATCATTAGTGTAAGTTATATAAAATATATCTTTGGACATCTTAGTAGAAACTGTTCTTTCTCCATAAATAGAACTGGTAAGGGTATAATAGTACTTTTCAGATTCCATACAACTTTATCCTGCCCAATCGGGCCAAATAATTTTCCTTACATATCTTGAGAACTGGTATTAAAATTTTCCCAGGGGACCCTTTTCGCAAATTTTCCCATCCAACCCTGTTTTCAAGTTCAAATAAATAATGGCTATTAACAAGGAACATTAAGTGACAGACAGAAACGCGGATGGACACATAATGTTGGGAATTAAAACTCTGATAATGCTATAACATGATATTGTGAAATATAGACTAACTTACTCTGATATTGATGCTATAACATGATAAAGACTAACTTACTCTGATAATGCTATAACCTGTTCACGTGATGAAGGTAGAGGTTGTATTTTTTCCATGACTTCATCAATATAAGCCAATAATACTGGATCTGATGGAGTTACAAATGGTAAGTTCTCTGCAGCAGCAATGGCATCTGCTTCTTTCTGTAGTTGTGCCTGTAATTCTTCCTTCTGTTTTTCTTCTTTTTCTTTCTGTGCTTTTGTTTTCCTAAAATGGATGAATGAATACTCTGCTGAGATCATTTGAGGACTTGGGTTAAGGTTTACTAAAAAGAACCTGGTGGTGTTTAACAGTGGTAGGAAAGTGGTGGACCTGATACAAACCCATTTTGTTTGTCAGGCGACCCCATTTCTTGTCACGTACCAGCTTGAGAACAAAAGCAACGTCACTTGACTCATTGATAGTCTGTAAGATCAAAAGTGCACAGTTAGACCACTCAACTGCACATTGAGTTAAACTTAAGTCATCAAGATGGAAGGGAACAACATATGTAGCTGTTTGGATCTTGAAGGGATTTTCTTGCTTTTTTATCTCTTTTTTTTAAGGAGGAAGGGTCTGTAAAACAGAAACTATTGATTTTGATGCCCACAATCATATCCATAGCGAATATCAGGATTCATGCAATCATAGAAGGCAAATAATGTTATTATTACTGTTAATAGAGTTTTTATAGATTTAAGCAAAGAAAGGATCGATTAGAAGATAACAGAACTAATGGCTTTAATTGATAAATTTATTGATTAGATAAGATACCAATTAAATGTGACAGGATTATTTCAAGCCTTGTTAAATCCTGAGAAACAAACGATGGCATTTTAGAGTATTAATAACATGAAATATTGTGGACAATCCCATACATATCTAGGAAGGACAATTTGTACTTTTTTTGTCTTCATCTGACTATATTTTCATGTCATGAAAATACTTTGTTAACTAGTTATAGATGAAAATAACCATTCCAATATTGAATCATAAATGTAAGAAATTATTAACATAAGAAGAAGCTAATGATTAAATAAGTATTTGAAGCTGCTGATCACTATTTCAATATCTAATTGTTTACATGTCAAATAGACATTTTAACATATTAATAATAATAAGAAAATGAAATCAAAATATCAGTGGTAGATAATACCCATGCTTGCATTCAGTATGTTTAAAAAGAGACCCATCAAAATATTTTTGCACAGATTATAGTGGCATTGGCCTATTTTGATCATTTCTTTTTATATACTTTATAGGTTGTCGAATATTTACCAGTTCTCAAGAAATTTCTTTGTAACAATCAATTGGAATTGAACCATCTTTGACTAGTAATAGTTCTTTTGAAGATTTAACTTTGACAATGCTGTAGTTTACAAAGTATTGTCAAGCAGTCACATGATATCTGACAATATTTAATAGAGGTCAATTTGACACTGATGATGCCAGTTTGTCCATGTTTCTTATATTGACAGGGGACTCTTTCTTCTCTTTTACTGTACTCAGAGGATAACAGCAACAAATAATTTGATGGAATACACTGTCTCCTACGGCAATATATTCACAGATATATGTAATCTAGACAGTATTTGATAAAATAATGACAAATGGTGCAGATTTATCTAAATTTTACTTTTAAACATAAATTGTTCCACTGTAAATATGGCTTAAAGCAAAATAGGTGCTTGGAGGGAGCAAGTAATTTGAATAAGCCAGTGGAGATGAATTATAGTCCTGTTATTATATCTACTATTTTATGCGGCTCTCCTATTTCCAGAAAACATTTCAGATGGAGATAACTCATCACTTAATTTATATAGCTAAAATATTCACAGTATATCATTGAAGGACAAGGCTTGAATCGATAGCCAATATTTGTATCCAATTAGAATTGACCATCTGCTATGTTACTGTACATGGTCAAAGGGACGAATTCCATATGAACATATACATATGAAAAGAAATTTGGTTGACTATATCCCTAGAGATACAGGCGTTATGCCTTTCCCAATATAAATCCTATTTGTATAGACAGATGTGATTGAATAATGTTTGTAACATAATGTTATTATAGAATGTTGGCATGCATGGTGATCGCCTTAATTCAATCATATAAATGGAGACGTGATTGACCATATTTTGATATGGTGGTATTCTCTAGATATTTGGCGTGCCTAGAATAAAAGTTATTTTATGAAAATATGAGTGATAACCCACAATATACCACCATTTATATCTCTCTGATATCATAAACAGGCGCCATGATTTACACCTATTAATCATTACACAATCTGAAATAATTCTTTAAGGCAGAATAAATTGTGCCCTTGCGGATTTGGTTTGAATGTTTTAGTGTCACCAGAAGTAGATCTATAACAATACCAATCCCTGTGATTGATAAATAGCCTAATTTTGATGACCTTTGTAATACAAAAAAAAAGTTTCAAATATAGATCCTAATACCGCAATAGAGAAGATGCCCACACCAAACACAATGGGAGAACATATTGTTGATATGCTAAATGTTCCATTTTTTATTTTCTTCTGGATAAGAAATTAGAACATGAACATAATTCCCACAGCCATCTCTTATTCCAATTTATTCATTAAAAATAAGGTTGCACAATAACACTGTAACCTATAAATCATGATTCAGATTTAATTGTTTCGCCCCCCTGCATGTATTAATGATAATTACTCATCGTTGCGCAACAGGCAAATATTAATTTTACTAATAGGCTTTTCTCTAGAGAGTCATCATTTAGTTTCTTTCAAATTAGCTGTACATTAACAGATCTAGAAAATTAAATTTAGGCACAGTAATTAAATATGTACACAAATGTAGATTGCCAGGCAACGAAACATTTGGCTTCCTGCAGCCATATGGTTCAGAGCTAGGTGCTAAACCTTTTTGTAAAAATTAAAAAATAGAAAGTATACTATAAGCAAATCATGTGACTAAATGTCTTAATAATTTAAATAGACTATGCCTGGCAATAGACAAAGACAACTTTAGTATGCCTCTTTAATAAAAGCAAATATGTAACACAGAATTCAAATATTTATCCAATTCTTATAAAATAAACAGAGACAGATTTAGTCATGCATAAAACCTATTAAAAGCAACAGATGGCAATGGTTTTATTCCCTTTATAATGTTAACACTTATTCAATCTAAATAATTGTGTTTTTTCAATATTGTCCCGCTAATATCTATTTACTATTAATGTGTAAATCATGTTTAACCTTGGATTACAAACAGTTGACATAGCAATTAACTTAACTACCTTACTCTCATAAAACTCTGCAAATAAATGAATTATAGACTTTAGATGAAGTGCAGTATCAAGTGACGGTTTTCAAAAGCCAACACATTTTTGATTGGTACTTAAATGAGGACACACCTTAGCTTTATTTTCAAAGTTAACATAGCTAACTTTTTAGGTGTACTTTTGGACTTAAAAATTTCCAGTATTAAAATGTTGTCCTCTTCTTAGTAGCAAAATTTACCATGATTAAATACTTTTTAAGTTTAAGTAATTTGAAATTTAACCACATGACAAATTTAGTAAAATTCCATCATTTACGCATCATTTAAAACGAATAGTGACTTTAACAGTATGTGACATTTGATATAATATATAATATATTGTTCTAATGAATTAATCCAAACTGAACATTTGTTTAATAAAATTCATATCTATCCAAGTCAGAATTTGCATGATTTCAATGATTACATTAGACATGCCTGTCATGTTCACAATTACACATCAATGTAATCAATAACTCTATTAATGAACTTGTTTTATGATACATTACAGTCATTTGTAAATTATATTATTTATAATTTATAGCAACTTTATTATATAATTTATTGGTCTGATTAATATGTTCTCTAACTGTTCCCTCTCAATACTGTAACAACTACTGATATATCATATAAACACCCCTGATAATACTATACCTCTATTATTCTATATAAGGATTTGACAAGTTACATCTAACCAATCATTTATTCCGTTAAAAATGCACATATCTGTATATTTTACGTATACATGTATATTTAAAACACATAAATTCAACACCTGTTGTCGTGAGAAGTTTGAAACGGGTGTAAGAGAAATTGTTCAAATTTAGAATTTGTGCACGAAAGTGTCAATTACGCAAATTACATTGATTTATCGTTATACCATATTGATATTTTATTGAATAATTAACATAGTGTTAATCCCATGATAAACTATAGCTAGATGTAGCCTATGAATTCTCTCCTCAGTCCATATCAAGAACATTGTAACCCCCAAAACAAGACTAGGTGCTTACTTGATTAGGTAAATAAAAGAATTACATATGTAACGGTAGATCTTTCATTGTCTAATTAGATATGTGTTATAATATACAAGTTCTCTTTGAGGTTTATAAAACATTCTATGAGAGATGAACGTCCAACTTACGATTTAGATTCTCTGCCTGTTCTTGATGATTTTCCTGATAAACTTGTTTTAGAACTTTCAGGTTTGAGACCAACATCTTCTGTTTTAGATTCAGCAGATGTTACCCTGGAAGAAAAACTTACAATAGACACAAAATTTAAATAAAACCTAGAAGACTACACAATAGTTATGTATAATAAAACCTAGAAGACTATTGTATCTATGTATAACAAAACCTATGGTAGCTATTTATATTAAAACCTATAAGGTTATACCTTAGCTACATATAATAAAACCTAGCAGATTACATGGGCTAGATGAAGTAGAAGATTACATGGAAGCTCTGTATAATAAAGTCTAGATTACATGGTAGATATGTATAATAAAACCTAGACAATTGGACAGTAGCCCTATATAATAAAACCTAGATGATTACATGATAGCTACGTATAATAAAGCCTAGATTACATGGTAGCTATGTACCCGGGTATAATAAAACCTAGATGACTATATAATAAAACCTAGATGATTGCACGGTTGCTATATATGAAAAAACCATATAAGATTACACAGCTATGTTTAATAAAACTTAGATGATTACACGATTTCTATATATAATAAAACCTACAAGATTACACAGCTATGTATAATAAAACCTAGATGACTGTGTATAATAAAACCTAGATGATTACACGGTTGCTATATATAATAAAACCTAGATGACTGTGTATAATAAAGAGAAAGAGAGAAATGGGGTTTAACGTCCACTCGACACAAACTAGGTCATTTTGGGACTAACATATGGTTTCATTTTATTTCAATAATTCGCTTGCGTGTGGGGGTCTTTAGCAGTGGGAGGAAACTGGAGTGCCCGGAGGAAACCCATGAGGTTGAGAAGGCGCCTCTATCTCCATGCCACATACACTCACACCAGGGCTCGAAACCACAATCGCAAGCCAGAGGTGACCGGCCAGCTAGAGGTCGAAGCGCGGGACTCTAGAACCCCTAGGCCATCCAAACCCCCCTGTGTATAATAAAACCTAGATGATTACACGGTTGCTATATATAATAAAACCTACAAGATTACACAGCTATGTATAATAAAACATAGATGATTACAGAGGTGTTATGAACAGTAAAATCTAGAATATTACACTGTAGCTATGTTAACTATGTATAATAAAACCTATAAGATTATACAGTAACTATGTATAATAAAACCTTGAAGATTATACAGTTTTAGCTATGTATAATAATAAAACCTAGAACAAATATCAAATGTTTGAATTGTGTATAGTACTTTATTCACTAAAATATCTGGAACATCAATTTTAATATAAATTTAATAACTCACTCAGGTTTTGGGTTGATCAGAATAACTGGTCTTTTGTCATTTAATTCTTGGTTACAAAATTCTTCTAACGATAAAAACTGACTTCCTTTCTTCATTTGTCCAGCATCATAAAACCCATCTTCTATTAAATTATTATAACCTATAAATAAAGGATAGAGATAATTGGGAAATGAAAAAATCTAATTATAATTCCACAAATACTACCAGAACTCAGCAAAAGAATATAAATACATGTATATGGGACAGAAAACAAACATAAGGTATACATATAAATGGACAAAATCAAATTTAAACATCCTTCAACTGAGTAGTTCCATGTTGCATTATAAAAACTAATAATTTTAAAAGTTTTCATATCATGTTTTGGCTTTGCTACCTTGTCTCTATTGCATGTGCTTTCCGTGGGATCATATGAATTTGTCCACTTGGAATAGATTCATATACAGTTTCAAATAATTCCATTTTAACAAAATATTACACCTGTCACAATAAAGCCTATTTGTCCAAAATTCATTTTGTCATGATGTTGTGATCTTGACCATTATGATATAATATTTTTGTCCTACCTATATAACCTGTGAGAGCATATTTAGCTGATAAATTACTATCTAGTAATCTTTCAAATGCTGCATCAGTAAATGGTGTTCTTTTGGTTCCTGATAATTGAATCTGTTGTAAAACACTCAAACCTCTATAGTAAAAAAAAAAAAAAAAAATAGAATGTCATTTTGCATTTTACAAAATTGTAGCAAACATATTCAACACTTCATCTTGATTTCAAAAACAGGATATCAAAAAAAGATGTCATATACATTTTATATTGTACGGATGCTTAATTCAAATATGCCTTCCTCCTGTGTACAATTTCTTTTTACATCTTAATACAATGTGAATACAATCCTATTTCTATTCGATTTTATAGTTATAGTTTTACTTGTCTTGACTACATTCGGATCTGGAAGAGTTGTTATCATTGATGTGTTCTGAATGATGTGAGAGATAACCAGTGAAACAGTCTGTTACAGCGAGCTTTAGGCATGTTTTGCACGTAACTGTGGATAATCCACTCTAACATCAATGGTTAATCAAATGTTAATCACGCATTAAAAGCTACTCATATGACCTCTGACGTTACCTATTGCTACAACCGGTCAGATCTTCATGTAGTGTAGGCCTTCAAAAGTATATAAAAAAAACCCAACAAAATATAGATCTGTATTTTAATTGATCTGTATATTGTTCATAATAAAAAACATACATACCCCAATTTACATATTTCTACTGCTGCAGCTTCATCAATTCCACAGACTGTTATAGCCCAGGCAGCACTACGTCTCACATCATCATTCCCAGAATCCAAAAATTCTATCAAAGGTTCCAAACCTCCAGCTTCACGGAACTAAAATTGGGAACGGAAAATACAGACGTGATCAAATTCATCAATGAAAAATTATTCTGCCAGATACAAATTTGTTTTAATTTTCATATTCTTTTATCTGATCCTTTTAAAATCTGTACATCATAATAAAGTCCATAAATTCAGTTTCAGATGTACCTTTAAACTGTGAATCAAAAACCCAGAATCAAATTACAAACATTAAAATTTCAATTCAGCAGATGTTCTGAAAGCGCATACTTACTTCTGTCCTAGATTCCACATCACATAAATAAGCTGCCGATGCCAAAGCTGCTTTGCTTTGTACAATGGTATTACTAGGTGAAAAAAAAATGTTATTTTTCATGTAGGTAAGAGAATTGTAGGCTAGGCCTACCTATATAATAAATATATGAATGATAAATAATTTTACATTTAATTGCTTTCAGAATAAATCATTATTTGTCAGCCCAATCTGACATCGTTAGTCAAAACAAAATCGTTAGTCAAAATAAAATCATTAATCAAAACAAAATCGATAGTCAAAACAAAAACTAAACTTAACGAATTACACAGGTTGTTCAAGGGAAGCAACTCCATTTTCAAACCGTGTCTAGTAATGGACCACACATTGACACACATAATGCATCTACTGTGTGAGTTCTGGTAAATAATAAACGGATTTCTTCGATTATGAACAAACTAGTTAACTTTGGTTATTATAAACTTACCTGTGTGTTTAAAATGAACTCCCGTTAAATAAAATCCTTTGCACCACTAAAAATCCCAACGAATAAAACCGGTTCTCTCTTGAAAAATTTGAATATTTACTTGTTATTTCGACAGAGTGGATAATAACATTGCTTTCGTCACATATTGGACCAATCCAACACACTGAAGCGAGGTTGTTTAAATTTGACGCATATTTTGGCAACCACGTGCTATGCTCAAAGCAAAGCGCCAACATTACGATCGTTTGAGTTTGGGCGACGAAAATATCAATTGAAAGCAATTACATCGGAGCTTTATATTGAAACCATTGATCGCCAGTCTATCAAATTTTATTCACAATGAAAGAATCACTGATTGCACGGATACTCGTAAAAATAAAGTCGTATATAAAATATAAAATTTAATATCCTATCTTCTTTATATTATAAATAGTTTAACACGGGTCACGAAGCACACCTCCGAAGTGTCTGAGGACTCTGAGTGTATTATTAATTTGATCTCATTCTTTCGATCAAATAATAACCGCTTCAGTGACATTTTTACGCGTGTTGCGGCAGCGTTCAAGGTGCCTAATGGCATTGGGTGGCGGATACAATGCCGATAAGTCCGTAACACCCAGTAAGAAGCGGAACATTAATTGTAAATTGCCTGTATATATGTTAAATAATAATATCATCATACCATATTATAAAGATGGGTAATATTTAAGGCCCGTGAAAAGAATGTAGTTATTTTTGTTCCTCATGCGTGTTAAAAAGAAAATAATCCCATCCGAGCCGCTAATCAAATAATTAAGTCGGTAACAAATTTTAAAAAATACAGGTTGTTATGTGTGCGAACGCTCAAACTCAATGCCGAGTCGAGACGTGCTTTTAAATGCCACATTTCCTATGCTGTCACCCCTGATACAAAGTGATATCTCCCGAGGTGTGACGTAACCAGCTGCCATATTGATATTTTTCTTAACCGAAAGTTTGTGGGATTTCAATTTTTCAAGAGAGAACTGTTTTTATACGTTGGGACATTTAGTGGTGCAATGGATTTTATTTAACGGGAGTTCATTTTAAACACACAGGTAAGTTTATAATAACCAAAGTTAACTAGTTTGTTCATAATCGAAGAAATCCGTTTATTATTTACCAAAACTCACACAGTAATACATTCATCCCAGCTCAAAGACCCATTTATAGAAATCTGTGACAAACTACCTTTATTTAAGTGGTTCAACTCAAGCTATGACAACTTACCTTGATTTAAGTGGTTCAACTAAAGCTGTAACAGCTCCTTTACTTAAGGCCTCAGCGCGTAGAGTATCATCTTGTGCTATATTAGTTAGAACACAGGCAGCATTAGAAACAGCTTCTTCTCTCTGGTCTGATAACATATGCATTAATGGTTCTAAACCATTTAAATTCACCACATCTCTAATAATAACAACAAACAATTGAAATTAAATAGTAATCTATATAGCACTGGTATGGTTTTTTTTTCGCTATCTATACATGACATCTTAGAAATCTTATGAGAAGACGCTAATCGAGAGAAGAAATGGTATAAACGAAGAACATAAATAAATTTATTGAAAAAACCTAAACTTACTTGCAGTTTGGAGGATTAGCTGTAGTGAGATTAGCTAGAGCTAAAGTAGCTGCTTCTTTTACGTCACCATTTTCACTGTTCAATAACTTTATCAACGGTGCCATACCCTCTATAAACGAAAACACAAATTTTTAATGCCGGCATATATCATAATAAAGTATTTTTAGGTAGGCCTACTTCTACAAAAATTTTAAATGCGTTTGAGTCTGAACAAGAATATTTAGAATATAATTTTATCTTTATTGAGACCAAAAATAAATTTCATTTTTACTATGGTCATGTATGTAATGCTAGAGTGGAGAGTTACTGTTCTTTGAATTACAACTGGAGAGGGTTCTTTTACATGCAAGGCAATGTGTAAGAAGGGAGATATCGATTTTTTTGTATCATCTAAATAAGCAGACCATGTTAAATATTTGAAAAGTTGATAAGGTGTATTAAAAAATGTCTAATTACCCATTTCTCTCACAGAATCTCTGCTACTGAGATTTTCACACATTATAGCTAAAGCCTGGGCAGCAGACGACTGTACATCAACATTTTCATGCGATAAGAGAACAATTAACATTTTTTCTGCTTCTTGTTCATGCAGAATCTTTCTGTTTTCACCTGAAAATATGCACAGATTTAATGATAGGCTATGTAATCAAATAAAGACATAAGCACACACATAAAGCAAATATAATCAATTCGACCATGGGACCACCATGATGCACCACTGACATTCGTAAACTATCAAATCAAGCAAAAGGACAACTAAGGCAGCAATGTTTCAGCTGGTTACAATTTGTATTTCAGAAACATATATGTCGAGGCAGAACTAAAACACAAGATACTTGGAGGTTTAATGTGATGCTCTTATATAAATAATAAGCTGGGTCTATATGACAAACTGTTACTTACTATTTCTAGCAGATCTGGCTATAGCTTTAGCTGCTGACATTTTAACATCAGGTAAAGTTGGTATTACACCTTCACCGTCCTTCTGTTCATTACTCTCTTCTGATGGTTTCTTAGCAGCTAATAAATAAAACACATCATAGAGATTTTTTTCATTATCAAAAGATTTATTCAGATAATAATCAAAGAATATGTACACCACCCACTCCATTCCATAAATCTTATGCAAATGCTTAGGTTTGTGATTGTAATTACTTACATTCTTTAGCACTCTTCTTGCCACCTTTACCAGCAGGTTTTTTATCAGGTTTCTTTGTTTCTTCTTCAGGGGGAGCTTGGTCTGTTATAATAGCTACCAACTTTTTTAAGCCACCAGTTTCTTTTATTTGCTAAATAATAATGGCTAGAGTTATATACCCCAGAAATAAACACAATATACAGAGTTATTACAGACTGTGCTAATGTCAGCAGAACCTATGCTGCCCCTCTTGAGTTTGCAAAAACATCACAAATCAATGTACAAGTGGATGATTCAAGGTATACATTTATGATTTAATGTACAAGTTGATACCCAATGATGATTCAGTGAACAAGTCGATGATTCAAAAAAAAAATGTACAAGAGATGTCTCAATGTACGCATTGATGTTTCAATGTACAAATTGACATAATCTTCTAAATTTATGCTATGCAATGGGTTTTGTGAAAAGCAAGCAAGAATATCATATCTAATTAGCACGGTTCACTTGTGAGTTTTACAAATTAATCATTAGGCTTGCTTTCATCAGTTCTGACTTAAAATGGTAGGCTACTCTTTGTTTCAAAGTATGAAATTCAACTTACCTCAAGACTTTCAATATCTTCCAGTAAACTGGACAATACCATAACAGACATTACATGTAAATCATTCCATTCAGGGTGAGCCAGAAAGTTAATCAGTTTCGATATCGCTTCTAGTTCTCTCAAATTGGCTCTATTATCAACTGAAAAATATACCCCAAAACATTGACTCTATTTGTAGATATACAAAAAATTGACTCTATTTGTAGATATACAAAAAATTGACTCTATTTGTAGGTATACAAAAAAAATGTCTCTATTATCAATTAAATTATACAAAACAAATTTGCTAATATACAAAACAAAAGATGCATTTCTTATCATAGGGCAGATCAGATATGCTTTAAGAAATAAATTTAAATTCTTTTCTTTTAATATCATTAGTGACAGTTTAAACCCAGACAAACAGACAATAATAAACTTGATTTTAACATACTCACTGAAATGACATTCTCTTGACATAATAAATGTGATATTATTAGCTTGAAGCAGGCATTGATAGAGAAATAAACTTTGTTCTCTGTTGCTTTGTGACCATATGCACGTCTCATTTAGCTAACTTTGTACTCCTCCAGGGTGAGTAATAAATAATCTAAAGACACAAAAATCTTACCATCTTGAGCATGTCTCATTTAGCTAACTTTGTACTCCTCCAGGGTAGGGTGAGTAATAAATAATCTAAAGGAACAAAAAACTTACCATCTTGAGCAGCTCGTTCTAATGTTAATAAAGCTAATTTCTGTATGATGCTGAATTCACTCTTTAATAATTCTAACACTGAATTTAAACCATCAAAATCACGTATTGTTGCCCTTGTTTGATAGTCCTATAAATAACAATAATAAACAATTGTCAAAGAAACAATAACATAATGTATAGAGTATAGGTCTACATTATCAACTAGACCAAACTGTATTTCATTAATAAACCATAATACAATATTTATTAACTGCATCTGTTCGATTATTAGTCATATTATTCTCATATGTTCAAGACTTATTTGGTATTATCTTTATCTGTACCACACCTTCATAATCTGAACCTTACCATCATAAGCTGTGCTAGAGCTTCGATTGCATTTTTCTGTACATCAGGATCATTGGAAGATAAACAACGAACTAACGGTTCAACACCGTTACTTTCATTTATAACAACTTTACTTGTAAATTCTGTAGCAAGGGCAGATAATCCTAAAGCAGCAAACTCGTGAACAACTGTATCTTCTGAAAATAAAACGCAAACCTCATTGCGTGAATGAACTCTAACATTTTGTCATAACAATTATTTGGGAATTTAATTTATATGATTGAAAGAGCAATGGGAAAGGGGAGAATATAGGCTGGGCAGCAACATTTCAATTCACTCTTCTTCTAATTCCAACTGCTAGAGAGTTTGTTACTTAGAGAACCAATTTGTACACACATTATATAAATATGAGACTTTATTGAAATAATCTCTACAATTTATTATACATCAGAATTACAAATACTAATACATTACCTTCTGGTACCAGTAAAGCTACAAATTTTGGAATAGATTCTTCTCTTTTGCGTAAATACTTTCTAACATCAGCTAAACAAATATCAAAAATAGTTCAAGCATTACAGATATATTCAAGTATTAATCCAATTAAATAGTAAGTCATGTCTTAAAACATATGACCACAAAAATTCCAATAATAATGGTACAAATGCAGTTTCTTACTTTCAATGAAATTTCAAAATAAAATCTTAAAGGTGTATGATAATAAAATCGGAGTATGCATTTTGTTTAGAAATATACTTACGGTTAGCACACATAGTAGATAAAGCCATACAAGCATTTCTTCTAGCTATTCTATCTTCACTACCCATTAGTTTTAACAGCGGTTCAATAGCACCTAAATCCATTAAAGTTCTCTTATTCTCATCACCTAAAAACACAACAGTTGAAATTATGTCTACTTTTTGAATTGTGAGAAATCAGAAGAGCTGTCTAATTGCATAAAAAGAACAATTTAATTAAATGATTATTTTCTAAAAAAATCTTGAAATATACCTTATCCTTATTTAAAACAATTTATTTATTCATGCTACATGTACCAGTATTTCAATCTACTACAGGCAGGGTAAAATTTCTTCATGCTACATGTATTTCAATCTGCTAATATTAATATGGAACACAAAAACTCTCGTAAAATATTGAAGATAGCAATAGATGGAAGTTAGATTTTAAAGGAATAAGAAATATTATATACAGAATGTGACAATTATCTTACTGATCTTATTAAAACAGGCATAAATAAATCTGAACTTACATTTGTCAACAAACTTATAAATAGCTTCACAGGCTTTAGATTGTACATCTTCTTCAGGACTGCTTAACATTAATACAACCGTTGCTGCCTGTCTGCTTTCAACCAGAATAGTATCAAACTAAAACACATTAAAAATCAAGTAAATACCATAAAAGCAGAAAATTATATGGACAATATTAAATAAATTAAAGTAAAAATTACAGAAAGTTACATTAATTTCCATGCCGCAATTAATCAAAGCCGAAACTTTCCAAAATAAAGGTTAATATAAGTTATTTGAGTATAACCAAAATATGCAACCAAAATTTGTTATTTATCTTGTTGTGTTACTCTAATTGTATAAATACTCACTACATCCTCAGGAGGTGCTTTTTCATCCTTTTTGACTTTCTTTCCCATTTTAACTGTCAAGAATCTAGAAAATAAAATACTGGTAATTGATGTCAAATGATAAATCTAAAACGCAGAACTTTTTGTGGTTTAGTCTTGTGTTAAGTCTCTACTAAAAAAAAAAGACTGTTTGAATACACTGGCACTGTCTGTGTTAGTATGTAGCCTATGCGGTCTAATATGTTATTATACATTGTGTGTTACTGTGTATAGTAGGTCTATCGGTACCAGCGTATGCAACTTTTCAATTTAGTTCATTTGTCTAAGTTTACATGCTGAAGTTATAAATTTGATAATAACATAGTGTAACCGATGAAAATGTGGTAAGCTTATCACACCAAAAAAAAAAAAAAAAAAAAAAAATTAAATGCAAATTAACCATTTAGTCCATTTAACCCTTTAATTTCAATATAGGCCTATTCACTAAATACATTGTATTTTATTTGGCCCAAATCTTATTCTATTTAGTATTTCTATCTAAATTTATATCTGTACCGGTAATATATTGTAATACATATGTCATTTATACTGTCTGTTACTTGAATATAATCAATATCAAATATCGTATATTTCCAATGAAGATTTTTTTCTAAGTAAGCTATTAATATTGGTACACCAACTCATAGATAATACTGTATGAATGATATAATCAACCGTATCTTGCTCAAAAAGTCAAACAAGACACTGTTTTTGTTTCTTTTGGCTTCTACAAGTCGTCCTTATAAATGTTATGGATCAAAATACATTGGTTCGTAAAAAAAACTCACTTGTGACACTTTCTTCAAAGAGCTGAGAAGGTAAATAACACTTGAAAATGAAATATATTTACTTGTTGCTAACGACTCACAGCCATCTTTGTTGACATTGGGAACTGGGACTCGGGAGTTACCTCCCGTTACTATGAATTGAGTTGTGATATTATTAATTGACCATGCATAATTCAAAGGGAAAATAAATGCAATTAATCTGCAAAAAATGTTAGTAGATTCAAAGAGCATAGCAGATATTTAATATATTTCCATTAAAACAAACCATGCTCAAAAAAATCAATTAATAATATGTAAATACTAATAAATCAAGACTACGATTCCATTGAATGGTTGAGGGGACATAACTACATTTTTTTACTTGTTTAATGTAGTTATTTCCCTTTGGTCGTACTTAGCATGGGCGTGGATGGGGGGGGGGGCGTGTCCACCCTTAGAATTGGAAGGGGGACGAATAGGTCTCTGCCCCCCCCCCCCATGATTTTGATGGCCAGGATAGATTTTCAGGTATATATTCACAAAATTCACATGATGTCCCGTTCTGAAGGTATTCTAACCCCTGCCTTGAGTCTTGGCACAGTTACTGATCTTCAAGATAGTTACAGCTTTCATCGAAATAACACTGATACAGTAAACTGTTCGTAATTATTATTTTTGCTTGGTAATGAAAGGTTCCCGGGTTCGTCCCCCCCCCCCCCAAAGTTATGACAAATCCACGCTCTTGATAATTAGCTTGATATTAATTTTTTATAGCATCACCGCGAAAACAGTTTTATACCCCGTCAGTTTGGTAATCATTTCCGAATAACATAAAGTACATAATAATACAGGAAATGACTCAGAATTAAAATGGTAACAACTACTCTTCGTCAATTTTCAACTGTCAGGTTTTTTTGTTTTTTTTGCGCGCACATCATCATGGTTGGATTTTCGGTTTTAGTCCCCTCCGATTTACTAGACAAACCCTTCAATGTCAGACCACCAGGTGACTGACTATATATATAGGAGGAACCAAGCTTAAAGTTCTTCTCGCCCACGTCTGGAAATCAAAACGGAGAGATGTCTAGTCGAGAGGCCATTAATGATAACTTTAAATTAATTTGAATCTAAAAACCTAATAAATGTAGGGGGATTGGATGACCGAATGGTTAGCACATGCGTGCTGTATCATAAGCCTGTCATTGAGTCAATCCTCGGTTGTACGTGACAATGAGTAGGGTCTCATGTCCAACCTCGTGGGTTTTCTCCGGGTCTTCCGGTTTCGTCCGACTGCTAAAGACCCCTACGCGCAAGCGAATTATTGAAATAAACCATATGTTAGTCCCGAAATGACATTGTTTGTGTCGAGTGGACATTAAACCACATTTCTCTCGCGCTCTCTCTCTTCTCTCTCTCCCCTCTCTCTAATAAATGTAAGAGAAATACGGACAGTCACAGCTTCCGTTACCTTCTTTCTGTGGGTTTATCGTAAGCTGCTACCGAGAGTACCTTTGAGCAAGTTTATAGGCATATTCTAATGTCGCGCCAAAATGGATAGGCTTGGATGAAATAAAATAAAAAGGCTACGCGGATTTGAAAAAAATGTTGGGTTGGGGACTAACACATGGATATATTATGGTTCTATTATATTGCAATAATTCGCTTGTGTCTAGGGTCTTTAGTAGTGGGAGGACCCAGAGAAACCCCACGAAGTTGGGCAGGCGACCCTACTTTTTGTCAAATAGAATTGGGAAATAGAAACGACGCCCGTTCACTAATGACAGACCCTATGATGCCCCCCCCACCACCCGTAGCCCACGCACGAACATACAAACATGTGATTCATTAGTTCCTGTAAATGCATGAGCTCATGATTCATTGTCAATGTAACCACCCCGTTCGCGTTTAGCCTATTATATGAATAAGCAATATCAAATAGGCCTACGTCGGATTACGGATCGTTCTGCCGTTGCCTTGTCAAAATGTCTCACAATTTTTTATTGTTAAAGAAAAAACTGGTAAATCCCAACAGATCGCTGAAATGATCACGTCGTAATTCACAGGTAAAATGTTAACAATGTTCAGTTTTGTAAATTATGTTTGTAACAAAATACTGTAGGCACACGGGCTCTATGCTTTACTTTCACTTTTCTTGATATTGACAGCTGACATGTTTCCCTTTCATCAAGCCATCTGATCTCTGTTACAATTCAATACAAAACGACTGGATAAAGACGAACAAATATAGTGACGAAGACGCGTGTGCCCGTTAGTATAAACATCACTGCTGGATCGGCGGGGCGATATGAAAGTTTTATGAAACACGAACACGTGGGAGTGGAATAAATCAACATGTCAACAAGGTAGGAAATCTGTTGACGGTTCTACACAACAGAAGAAGTGTCAGAAAAAGTGCCAGGTATTATTTTTCATCTGTATTTTACTGTTTATTTGATTTTCACGTCGAATTTCACCTGTAATCAGTTCTGTCAGTTTCACGCCGTTTATCGTCGCTTGACCTAAATAATTGTAGACAGTTGCGCGTGACCTGACATGTACGTTACTTTATTGACCACTGAACTGACCACGACCTTATAATGTTGTTGTACGATTATTGAACAAGATGCTGATTTTAGTCATTAATTTTCACATAGAATTTAAATGATTTATCTAACAGGAATAGCAAGGAATTCAAGGAAGTAAAACAGTTTCAGGGCCGTCAGGGGCTTGTTAGAAAGCAGAAATATATGTCAACTGGATAGGAATGGGTTTACTGACTCTTCTATACAATACCTGAATTATTTTGCAACAAAATGTTAATTTTTATTTTAATGATTGAAAATGCAATGTTACCTAATGAAGGAAAGTTTTGCACAGACAGTCATGTTTCTGCCTACTCTTCTTCAAATTCCAACACTCAAGGGCATACCATTATTTACAGAAGACTCCTGCTTATTTTTTTGCCTATCCAAATGGCTAGGTACAATAACAGCTAATAGCTGAACTTGAACAATATTGAAGGGTCTTCATGGCCAATAGCTGGACTTGAACCACTTTCTGTTAAAGCTAAGACACATTTATACTCTCCGTTTAAGATTTATTAGATGAAATTAAATTTGTTTCACAGTTTCACAATTAATATTGTAGATTTTCTCCAGGTCCTCTGGTTTCGTCCCACTGCTAAAGACCCCGATGCACAAGCAAATAATTAAAATAAAATTGAACCAAAATGACCTAGTTTGTGTCAAGTAGACGTTAAATCCCAATTTGCTCTCTTTCGGATATTGATGGTGATTAATTGATAAAAACCGCTTAAACAGACTAATATCTTGTGTGGTATACACTATACAAGAGAGGATGGGACAAGAAAACAAACCCAAAGATCTGTGTACACTTTGGTGTGCACAGTTGCACAGTTGGAACATATCCCAACAAATACAAGAATTTCAATTTCATCTAGCTCTATTCAATTTATAGTGAATTTTATGAATTAAATTTAATTAAATATACACTTATATTATATTCAAATGAAAATGTAGTCTTTTTATACGCCCACATTTTCATGTGGACGTATTATGTCGTCGCCCCTGTCCGTCCGTCCACAATTTGTTTGTGGACTCTCTACAGGTCACAATTCTTATCCGATTTTGACGAAACTTGAAATATAGGTTTATCCCCAAAAGATCTCGGCTGCTTTCGATATTGGCATGTATCGCATCAAAACTTCATGGATTTGGCCCCTGATTGTACGAAAAATCACGTTTTTAGCTTGTGGACCCTATAGAGGTCACAATTTTGAACCGATTTTGATGAAACTTGACATGCATGTTTGTAACCCAAAGATCTTGGTTCCTTTCGATATTTGCAGCTATCGGAATGTAATTTCCTGAATTATGGCCCCTGATTGTCCGAAAAATCACCCTTTTTAGCTTGTGGTCCCTCTGGAGGTCACAATTATTATTCGATTTAAAAAACCGTTTGATCATATCACCGTTACACCCTAAGGAAGGTTGAGTTCGAATTTCGGGAAAATCGGACGAAAATTGCCATACAAAATGGCCGCCGTTTGTACGCGAATACTGTTAAAAAATGGTATATCAAGGTTGTGGACCCTGTGGAGGTCACAATTTTGATTCGATTTTGATGAAATTTGAAATTCATGGTTATAACCCAAAGATCTTGCTTCCTTTCAATATTTGCGCATATCGGATCGTAACTTCCTGAATTATGGCCCCTGATTATATGCAAAATCGCCTTTTTTTTAGCTTGGAGGTCACAATTATTATCCGATTTAAAAAAACGTTTGATTGTATTTCCGTTACACCGTTAGGAAGGTTGAGTTCGAATTTCGGGAAAATCAGACCAAATTTGCCATACAAAATGGCCGCCGTTTGTACGCGAATACTGTTAAAAAATGGTATATCAAGGTTGTGGACCCTGTTAAGGTCACAATTTTAATTCGATTTTGATGAAACTTGAAATTCATCGTTATAACCCAAAGATCTTGGTTCTTTTCGATATTTGCGCATATCGGATCGTAACTTCCTGAATTATGGCCCCTGGTTATACACAAAATCCCCCTTTCTTTAGCTTGTGGTCCCTCTGGAGGTCACAATTATTATCCAATTTAAAAAAACGTTTGATTATATCACCGTTACACTGTCAGGAAGGTTGAGTTTGAATTTCGGGAAAATCGGACCAAAATTGACAGACAAAATGGCCGCTGTTTGTACGCGAATACTGTTAAGAGAGAGAGAGAGAAATGGGGTTTAAAGTCCACTCAACACAACTAGGTCATTTCGGGACTAACACATGGTTAATTTTATT
Source organism: Patella caerulea (assembly GCA_036850965.1). NCBI lineage: Eukaryota > Metazoa > Mollusca > Gastropoda > Patellidae > Patella > Patella caerulea. The sequence goes on from JAZGQO010000011.1 coordinate 26,632,525, forward strand.
TCAATAATTCGCTTGCGCGTAGGGGTCTTTAGCAGTGGGAGGAAACCGGAGTGCCCGGAGGAAACCCACGAGGTTGAGAAGGCGCCCCTATCTCCATGCCACATACGCTCACACCAGGGCTCGAAACCACAGCCGCAAGCCAGAGGTGACTGGCCAGCTAGAGGCCGAAGCGCGGCGCTCTAGACGACTAGGCCATCCCAACCCCCCGCGAATACTGTTAAAAAAATGATATATCATGGTTGTGGACCCTGTATAGGTCACAGTTTTAATTCGATTTTGATGAGGAAAGTTGAGTTCTAATTTCGTGAAAATCGTACCAAAATTGCCGGACGAAATGGTTGCCGTTTGTACGCGAATAGTGTTAAAATATGGTATATCATGGTTGTGGACTCTCTACAGGTCACAATTCTTATCCAATTTTGATGAAAAGTCACATTTCTAGGTTGTGTACGGTCACACCATAATCATTGTCGGTTTCGAGTTTCATTAATATCAGACTGGAACTGACCAACTAAATGGCTGCTCCCAATACAGTATGAAATACAGGACTTAAAGATGTAGGAAAAATCACTTTCGGTATTGCTTGTTCTCTGTCCATCTCTCGAAAATGTGGGCGTATCCTGCCTGGCAGTGCCAGCCTATCTTTAAATACTATTTTATTGTCAGTCATCAGTGTCCTGTTATGAAAGTACATGTATGATGTTGAGATTAACTATGTATGTTCTAATCATAAACATATGTCTTCTTTAAACATCTGTGAATGTCTGTGACTGTTGCTTCCATCAGATCCTGCAAGAGGTTCTATAACTCTGTGGGAGTCTTGTAATTTGATATTATGTAGGTATTAATATGATTTCCGTGACAACTGTTTAACCACTGAGTTGAAAGTGGCAGAATATTTTGGCACCATATGGCTTAATTTCCCACCAAAATTTTGGATGAAAGTGAATGTGGTGTCTTTAAGTCTTCATGCAGGAGGCAGGTACCAGTATATTAAATTGTTAATTTTAATTTTTTTAACATAAATATTAGGATTTTAGTTGGTATGTATACACTGATATAAAAAAAAAATGTGTGTCTTTACTCTGTGCATGTATTCACATTTTAAAGTTTTGAACAAGGTTTTTTTTCTTTGAAGAGCTATCAAGGATGATCATCTACACATGAGAATGAAGTGTATCATGATATGGCATTGCAAGACAATGTAATGAATCAATCCCAATCCAATTTGATCCTACTTTCTCCTTGATAGACATCATTTGATGTGTAATCTTTAAGTTGATAAAGTTAATCTGCAAAACTTTGAGATAGGTGTGAAGAATATGACAGTCCACTCCACATGGTTTCTTTTCAGAAGTTTTGCTAGAGAATAAATCTTTGTTTAACAAAATATCCCAATTATTGAATGACAAAATGATTGAAGGGGTGGGGGACAAGTTAAATGGTAATTTTAGACAGTAAACTCATCAATTGATTGTCTGTTATTTCCCAGACCCTTGGACGTTTGACCCCTGAAAGCACCAGAGATATTATATAGATGTAATTACACTTGTTTTAATCACTGTAAATTGCATGTATCTATCATCAATATAAACTTTCCCACCATTACTATCATGTGAAATACCAATATTAAAAGATGAACTTATTATATATGGTGTGATCTCAGCATGTGAGTTAGGGTGCTGGGTGTGTCATTTATTAGTCAAAAATGATTAAATATTTGATGCTTCTTCCTGTTGTTAACAGACTTTATGAATATATCCTATAAAATGAATGAAATGAAATGGGTTTTAACATCCTACTAATCGGCTCCATCCTGGGCTAATGAACGCGGGCACACACTATGTAGTGTGCTATGAGGGAAATTTTACCTGAACAGTCTACCGTTATTTCGAATTCCAGCTGTCATATTTCTTTTACTTGCACCTCAATGTGTATTCAGGACCTCATTTCTTTTTTGGCCCATCCATACAACTAGGTGCTGCATGTTGCCCAGACCCTCTGTCTTGCAATAATGGCAATAGGAAACTGTTCTGGTGAACTTTCTTGTGCAATTCAAACACAGATCCTAATTCATTTCATTTTTTATAATTCAAAATTTCGTTTTACTTGTTTTTGCTAGCCTAGGGTCTGGACTAATTGCTATCATTGAATTGTTGTGGAATATTTAAGGGATAAGTCAATGACATGGTCCGTCATGTCAAGCTTCTGGTGTGAAGCACACGGAACTGTTGGTAATCCACTAGAAACATAAATGCTGAATGGTAAATCTAATGTCTGACCTCATAGGGTCAGTCGAAGTTGACTATCAGATTCTGGTTTCTAGCTTTGCAGAGGATCCATGCTCACAAGCAAATTATACAACATGAAAAAACTTGTGTCTGTCAAGTGGACATTAAACCTCAACTTGTTCCTTTTTGCAGTGTTTTAAAAATTTCGAAACTGTATGAAAAGGTCAGTTGACTAAGTCTCCTATATGGAATACATTTATAAATAGAAAGAGGCGTACAATGCTGAAGAATGTCCCCACACACTTCCTAGGATTGTTCTGATGACTGTGAGTCACTTCTTAATACAATTTCCATAAGAGTGATGCCATTCTAGATTTTTCTGCAATTTTTCTCTATTATTCACACTTGATTTAGTAACATTCTACTACATTTAGGTATTTAATATACAGTTTCCTGTTTCATACAACCATTTTACAATATTGTAAGGCCTAATAATTTGAAATAAACAGCAAATTATACGGTCAACAATACACTGTAAAAAGTAAGCTTACCGGTACCTATAATACAACACATCAGTCCAAAGATTATTAAAGTCAATCAAACCTAACCTACCCTAGCTCACATTACTTTCTATTATTCAGTCCAAAGATTATTAAATCTACCAGACCTAATCTCAGTTATGTCCATCTAAAGCTCACAGTTCTTTCTGTTCATTTCACGAAGCATCTTTGATTTTTTTTAATCTAAGGTGTTTTTTTTATATTCAGATGTATTTGATTACATAACAACAACCTTCTTTTAGTATACAATAGAAGTATGTTCATATTTCTCACTTGTGAATGTATGCTTGGGTATTATTAAATTACTTACATAATAACAGCATTAAAATAACATCAGTACATATCTTTAACATTTGATATACATGTATAATAATATGGCTGGGTTGTGTTTATAGAGTCAGATGTTATATTAAACTAATTGATATTGAACCAAATGTCCCTCCTTCTGGGAACTTTATGACTGCAGGAGTAAGTAACTGAATGAAATAGCTGAGCATAAAGTGAATGGAATGTTGATAGGTTTACGTGAGGTGTGAAGAGAATTCCTTCTTATTTAACAAGGCACCATGTTGAATAAACTTGACATAGTTAACATGTGGTTGTTATTTAAACAAGAATTAAGAATTAAATACAACTAGTCAATATTCAACAACATGTAAATCTTGTTACTTTTACTAGAAAAAAAGACATTGATAGGGAATCCAATCTGATAAAAATTCTCTGGACTGAGTCACCAAGGTCACTAGGTTTCCTGCTAATTGAATACAGTAAATTGTAGTAAGCTATCATTAAGGTCATGTTTTTTCTTTCAATCAATGTCCATCTGGCTGTAATATCCAACTTACTGTGCAAATAACCAGTTGATAAATCTTGCAGATAATTTGCATACCAAAATTTGGTGTTGATAATTTGTCCGGTATGTTAAGATCCAATTTCTAAGTATTAATATTCTTGTGTATTTAAGTTAATTTTATTTTCGTAAATAAATATTATCTTTAAAATTTTCTGTAAGCGTGTTTCTTTGACTTAAAAACAGGTTGATTTTAATCAACAAAATAACTTGAATTGTAGTCAATAAAAAATAAATCTACAAAATTAGTAAAGTCTCGAGTTCAAAATCCTTGAAAAATAGAAAATGGCCCAAATGCAGACAGTGAAAAAAATGTCTTGATCAGATAAAAAGCCGATTGAATTTCGATTTTTATCATTATGAATTAAATACTAAACTTTTATATTATATAGGTTTGAATACATGAAGAGCAGTTGTAAAAATATGTAATACTACTCATCAAACATGCTATTTGATTATATGACTTATTTAGGCTGACTGGGGTCTGGTAGGAGCCTAAAGGTCTGATGATATCATAGTCATCAAGTCTACTTAGATGTTGATAAAGGTTTTATGATTATCATAAATTATGTTTTATCCCCCACACAGGACTGATAACTGTATTTGACTTAGAGTATTAATATTAGATAGCTCTAGATATTTCTTTATGTGAAATTTTTAAAAAAAATTAATCGTTCAGTAAAACCATCTTTTGAGATTGAAAAAGTCATACATCAGACAATAAGGTGTTCATGTTCATGTTGTGTAGATAAAATCCTGTAGATAAAACAAAGTAAAACAAAATTTGAACTATAATAAAATCTGTGTTGTAATCAGATTGTTGTTCATTGAATAGGGGTTCCTCATAGATCCAGATTCAGTCTTGTCTTTTTCCAGTTCAATTTCCAAATGCCATTAAAGCAATATATCAGATGAAAACATGCTTATTCTGAACATGATGGTATACATATTTTTATCATTAAAATCAGTTTTATTTGAAGCCTAAATTGAGTTAATTTAAGTCAGTGTATGTATATTTCCTATAATTGTTTATATACGAATGTTTAACATGTGTTTTTATTTCATGTACAATCTCTGGGTACATGGCTCCCATGTATATGTTATATCCCTATTTGTAAACATTAATAGGCTTGGTTTCAGTTTAGGAAATTCAAATTGGTCACATTACAGTGAAGCTATAAAACATATTTAATTAAGTTTGACTCAAAATTGCGTTCGTCTTTTGTTCATTTTCCTGTGATCGACTATCATGGAGAGCTGGTTGTTCGATTATAAGCTTTTTTTTAAAAATAGATGTTTTAGGGGACAAACAGTACATGTGGATGTATACGGTAATTGTCTATTAAACATCTGTTTTAACTTATACAACTGTGTTTAAAGTCTGGTTCACATGTATGCTTGTGGGCAATCAGTTTTTGTCGTAACATCAAATGCTAATAAGAGACCCACTTCCTTTTATAGAATGAATATTTATCATCTGTATAAGATGCTAAACTTCAGTTCGGAATAATTTTGTTTTATTTAGTTCAACCAATATAGTTATCCCTCCTGCTTTACCCCTCCCGCACCTTCCTTTTTCTCATTTTCTGAAGATGTTATTCTTTTCTGTATATAGGCTATCTCATCATGTTCTCATGGTAGTCCATAATGTCTATAATACTTTATACCTATTTTCTGTATCACTAACTCAAATTCCTGTTTCTCTCAACCCTCTCTTGACTTGACCACTTTCTTCTTTCAACATTGCTGGATTGCTTAACAACTTTCATCTTATCTACATTCCTGTTTGGACATTTTCTGTATCTTTCACCACTTTCCTCTAGCTTCTGAATGTCTCACCCAATTTGTTTTTATCACCCATCCTTCACCAATAGTCTATCCAGCCCACTTTCATCCCAACACTTCTGTTCGTCTCCCCCACTTTCTACTAGAATTACTGTATATCTTTCAATATTTTCTTTGACATTTCTTCATGTCCAATTCATGTGTCTCTAAAAGAAATGAAATGGGGTTTAAAGTCATACAGTTTTGCCCCGAGTTAATGAAGGCAGGAACATGGGTCTCTAACATTATTGTGGTTTAGCCACTTCTTTCCTGAAACTTGATTGTATATTATTCAATAGTTACATCTGCCTCACCCACTTCATAATTCACCCACTTTTCTCTCATATAACTCACCCACTTGTCTCCAACTTTACCATATAACTTTACCACTATCCTCTGGCTTTACAGTATAGTTCACCCTCTATTACAGTATAATTCACTTATTTTCATCTTACTTGACTTTACAACTCTCTTGCTTTCCTCCAACTTGACCACACTCTCGCACTTTCCTCCAATATTACCATTTGACTTGCCCATTCTCATATAATTTACCCACTTCCATCTAACTTTACGAACAACTCACTCACTTTCCCACATGTTTACCTTTTAATTCACACACTTTCCACCAATTTTACCATATAAATCACCCACTATCCTCCATGTTCCTTAAGCAACGTTCGCGAGTTTTACAACATCTAACCGTTGCTTGAATACTCAGCAATTCCCAAACTTTGCGCTCGTTGTTTTTACAAGTGACTAATCATTGTCCAATCAAAGTTTGTGGTACATAACACACTATAAACAAACAGGGTTTTTACAATTGAGAAACTTGTGGAAAAACATTGATCGATCTTTGAACTTTGCAACTCAATTGTCACATGTAGGCATTTTAGCTAAAAGCACGAGACTTGGTATTCATGACGACCGATGTATGTGATAGGTTCCCGAGCTAGGCTTGTGTCAATCAAACTTAGTGGCAAAATATGCAGGGTATTACGTGAAGGGCTTGATAAGATGTATGTAGTTAAACCGAGATCAAGCCTTCTATTGAAGATGACTCTCCTCCAGCTTTACCAATTAACTCACCCACTTTCCTCCAGCTTACCAAATAACGCACCCTCTTTCCACTAATTTTTCAAAATAATTCACTCAGTTTCATCTAATGTTTTTAAAGGTATCACCCTCTTTTCCCCATATATTAATTATAGTCCACAACTTATTTTGTATGTGTCAACTTTTGTATTAGTTTTCAGAATATTCCATTCCCTTTCCTTGTGCTTTTTTTGTTTGCTCTTGGCTTGGTAATCCATAATCGTTGATTCAGATTAAACATTTTTTTCTCCTTTGATTTAATGAACTGTTACAACTTTACAGACATGCGACCCCTACAAAAGAGTCAGTGGCAAAAAGTATGTTGTGACTAGCTTGGTCTGATTTTCAGGGAATGAAATAAACAACACAGGTGTAGCAGAGTCTATTATATGAATTTTGTTTTCAAGTCAGGTTGAGTAATTACTGTTTAAGTGTTTTATTTTTATCTTTCAGATAGGTGTAAGGTTGTCAGCTGGTTAGAAGAGAATTGATTGTTATCAGTAGAGGTAACAGGAATGGGAGATTTATTTACCTGTTTTTTAATGTCTACCTGTGTTATAGAAGACAGTCAGTAATTACCTTCAGTATGTTGTAACTGTAAGAATGCCAAGATTTCAGGTAAGTAAAAAGAGGTCCATGCTGAACAATTGAAATACTGTAAATTTAGATATGTATTTTGTGCCTGTTAAATAATAATGAGTAGTCATTTTATAAATAATGTTTCATACCAATTCCATGTCAGTTTCTACATTTCGTCTTATGAACATTCTGGGGATTTCTTCAAGATTCTGAGAAATCAACTATTTTATCAAAATACAACATTATAATAAACGCGCAGAAATCAAACTTACATGAAGTGGTCTGGTTTATAGTTCTAACTTTCTGCCATATGGTATTCTAGAATTGTGTGTCTTTGGTTGTTTTGGTATTATTTGAAGTTTAACTATTATTCATAATTGCACTGCTCCACAGAATATACATTGATAATGAATTGGATTATCTCTTGAGCCTCAGTGGATTAATGGGATATTTGACCTTGTTGGGTGCTCAGTACTCTTTTGTCTCACTGATGGCTGTTTCACAGAAAACATCAATTTAAAACACCATATAGGTATTTATTACACTTATGATGTGTAACTTATTGTATTGTACTTATATCATGTTATTTATAGATACATATACATATATATATAAATATATATCACCTTTGTTTATTATTGTATTAATATTCTTTGACCTCTAGGTATTATATTTTGACATGAAATCATTACCAGAACAAATAACCAATGACATTAATCTTTCTGAAAACAATTTACCCTCTATCTAGTTCAAAAATTACCTTCTCATTGACTGTTGGGCTGTATTTTTGACAACTCCACAATTGCTTCAGTAACCTGAGATTGACATAACGGCTTGAATCAGGCATGAATCATTTTTAACTGCCAAATTATAAACCACCTACCTGTGAAAGGTCAAATACACAGAAGAATAGGTCATTATTTACTTATGTTTTAGTTTTATGATAGTTTGTTAAGTTTATTTGTCAGGTCCCTTATTCACTAAATCTTAATTAAAATATTTTTGGAATTCTACTTGTTTATTATTGACTGAGAGCTCAAATTTGGACATGGATTTTAACCATCATGCAGTGAAAATGCTATATACCTTGAAAAAAATAATCTTTGAGGGGATTTTAGTAGCTGGATAGAGCAATAAACTATAACACATACTTATTGAAAAACAGCTGCTTTTTTATTTGAGGGACGTTTTGAAGAGTATTTTCTCAACGTTGAAAAATGTACCATATTTGAAAAGAGAAATGATGTCTTTAACACTAGATTCAATGCATGATTTTATATTTAAATCCTAATTTTTGTAAAGTTTATTGTAATGGAAAGCCTACAATTTAATGTCTGTTTAACAGAACTATTGTCCAATATAAATTGAAACATTCAGATTTGAAGTGTGTTAAAACCAAATTGCTACTCATAAAGTATCCCTCTCATTTATAAAGGAAAGTACAAGTTTGTCTACACAGTTAGTGGTGTTGATTTTAAACAGCAAACTGTGAAGGATGTAGATTTACTGATAACCTGCTGTTTCAAAAATGGTGCTTGCTTGTCAGAAATTGGCCATCTTTTTACCCATTTACCTTTTGATGTTTGGAGGTGATTGTATATATTTTGACCAGTGGAGAAGACTGGTCTCTGCTACGGTCATTATTATTACTATGATTTATAGTGGAAGCCTGCTGGTTGTATATCCTATGTAAATAGTTCACATAGCTTGACCAGTTTTCCAGATGAATGAGTCTTTGGTTTGGTGTGTTCGATTTGTAAACAATTATATTTGTATAGTGTTGATAAGTAGTTTTGTAGTAAAATATGACCAGAGTATATTATGATAATTATTGGGCTTATATTAGAAAAGTGTATTGAAGTTTTTATTGGTTTTGTATTAGTCGGTCTTCATTGTTTAATAATCAGCTAGATAATTTATATCTGATATTATAAAGAGAATGTATGTTGTGGTAGGAAACTTGGGTAGGAGATTGAGCAGTTGAATAATAGGGATGGTGAAGGTGTCTGCTAGCACCAATCTGAAAAAGACTTTTGTTTATTTTGTCTTTATTTTCTCATTATTTATTATCTTATTTTGTAATCTAACCAATATTCTATCATAATGTTCTTTAATAATCCAGACTATCTAACCAATCAGTGTGAATATACAAGCAGTTGCAGGACCATACTTCCTTCTGTTTGAAAATGTTATGGAATTTGGTTTCACAAGTAGTTGTAAGGGTGTCTACAGCTGCAGGCAAACATTTGACAAGGTGTGTGTGGGTGTGGGATGTAGAAATGATGGGAATGGTTAAGATGTATGTAGGTAGGACAGATCGTGGATGAGATGTGTAGAACATCAAGAGGAAGTGAGACCCCAAGAAGATGGAAATGAAGTGTGGATAAAATTTCTAACATTATGAATGATTGTGAAATTTTATGTAAAGATAGCTTAGTCTATTACTAATTAATTGCATATTATGTTGATTTTTGTTTTTTAATAAACAAAAAAAAACAAAACAGCATCATATGTTTTTAATGTGTAAAGTGTAAAGCGAATTTGTATCCCACCCTTTCCTTTATTTAGTTACCAGTAACAAGTCAGCTATGTTTCTTTAGAAATGTAGAACTTTATTTACCTATCCTATATCTTGAAACTAGCCATTGTTTTTGGCAGGAGTAAACAGGAATTTTTCCAAGATGATATCTATTTTTACTCAGTCTACAGTCTAGATTTGATATAAGAATGGGTTTTATTTATCTGTGTTCTCCATCATTCAAAAATACATTTACTTACTTTGAGAGATAGGTATGTCGGAAATTGTATCTGCCAGTAATTATCATAAACTAAGTCCAAGATTATGTTTATGTACCCCACCAAAAAAAACATGAGTTTTGGTGACCAAATGGTTTATAGTATTATACTGATAGTGACAAGTAATAGGGGTAGTCCACCAACTATCCTTGTAGTTTAATTGTTTCTTGTTTCCTCCTTTAATTGGGAACACAGTGGCTATAAGTTGGTAAGACGCTGGCATGGTTTCTCCTTGTCAGTGATGCAGGATGGAGGGCTTGACAAGGACAGCTATCTAGTCGTTCAGATGGGACAAAAAATCGAGGTTAGTCCTCTGAGATGAGTGGATTTTTCGGCTCCATTTAATGAAAAATGTTTTCTTTTAGAGATATTTTTTATGAATACTGTTAACTAGGAAAACTGATCCACCTTCTAACAACCGAGAATTATTTATTATAACTTATGTTTTTGTTTTGGCCTTTAACACCTCCTCATGTAACCTAACAAGAACATATGATTTATGGAAAACGTAGATTAATTTTCCTTAAGGCAGTATTTCACACCTGTAGAATAGCACCTGTAGTAGATTTATACCATCACATGACGAATCCCTGGATAGTTTATATACAATCCCTTTTCTTAGTTTTAATGTCCATGGAGAATGTAAACTACTACATTTTATTCTGTGATATAATTTATTCTTTCCCCATCTTATATGACAATTATTGTAGTTTTCATACTCTCTGCTGTTAATCTTTAGAAGAAAGAATTTGGCAACCAATTTTTGTTGTTTATACATGTAGTGTAATTGTGCCAGAAAACTAAATTATCCATTCCTTTATCACACTTGAGTTAAGATATTTCTTATGACCTTAAAGTGTTTATTTAATTAATGAAAATTACGGCTTTGCTCGCATTACGCTTTTAAGAGTCTGTCTTTGATATGGCTCGAAACCCTTGTGTTTTCAAAAATATTTCATGAAAGCAATTTTGATGAAGGCTGGTTTGGTAGTTGGATTGGAACCTACTTTTTGACACCCAACCACTTGGTCAGAGAGAAAATATTCTGACAGACAGTAACAGATGGAGAAGCGTATTAATATGTTGGTTTGGTTGCCAACTTGACTTGTCCAGCGTTTGTATTATTTATTCAGTGGGTAGTGTTATGGCATCGGTAGAACCCACTTTTACTAGAAACATTGGTCAGTGTAAGTGATTACCATTGGCTTAAAGTAAACTAAGTTTAACAGCTGAATAACATGGTTGTACTTGACCCACTTGTAAGCTATAATAATAATAGGAATCTCTTGCAAATTAATTCAGTTTAAGTAGAACTAGAATGCCCACTTTTAGTGTCAGCTTTATTGTAAAACTTTATCTAAGTATTTTTGGACATTTGTAAAGTTAACTGAAGTTTGGTAAATTATTTCAATATATTTACTAATTGAACTGGAAATACAGAGGGTCTATGGAATATAATAACTGTTTATTACTAAACGATGATTCCACTAGGATTCTCTAGTCATTATCTAGTAGGTTGTTCTGCAACCTTTGGTCTGTGATTGTTGCCCTGCAGTCAAATGAGGCTAATACAAATTGTTTTTCAGCCTTAGGTCATGATTATCTAGTTTCTTTTTAACCAAAGGAGGGTGGGGGGGATTTTACGGTATTTTACTCCAGCCCATCCTTTTGTAATGTTCTGTTGTAGTTTTGACAAATGTTATTCAGAATAATAAATTTGTTATTTTTGTTGTCCTACAGGAAAGTGGTTGTGATCATGATTTTCTATTTATAACAGATTGCTTCCTTGGAATGTGTTGATGGTAAATCATGTAGAAGATCATGTGTTTTCATTTCATTTTCTTGAACAGGTAATAGGATGACCGTCAGAGATTTTATCATAATAGACTGGACATTAGTCTTTATTCTTGATTAATCGCTCGGGTAAAAAAGCTGTGAGTTTGGAGTGGTCTGCAGTTGTTACAATACACTAGATCAATCATTGAGGTTAATACAGGCGAGGTGTGGATGGTCTTTCAATTACAATACTAAAAGACAAACCGTGTTTTCTACAGTGATCAATGGACACTTGAATTGGTCTGAATGACCACTTGATACCTGTGCATTTTGGACAATGGTCACCTGTCCAGTGACCATTAAAGCTATCTCATCCTATCTCATCTTGATATCTATACAGTTAAGCATATCAGATCTCATCCTTTCACAATACAATTTCATTATCTACCTGTATAGGTGAGTGTGGTCAGACTATTAATGGTCGGAAACAGTAGATATCAGAATATTGGCTAGTCCTTTCATTTATTCTGGTATTTTAGACAGGGATGAACATAAAATATATACTGGTATTGTCTGAACGTATACTGGTTATATCTTAAAAAAGAAAATTGTTTTTGTTGTGGATTATATAGTGATTTTAACTGAATTTTTGAATATTGGGAAAGACTTATATGAATTGTTACAGATCAAATTTAACATACAGGTAAGAGTTTGTTTGTCTCAGTAGTTGGGAAATTATTGACATCTGAAAAAAAAAGTTAACAACCACAGATTTTAAAAATTATTTTTAGGTGAAACAAAATAATCGTAATCACAATATCGCCACGGCAGCAGTGATACTTTGGGAACAGGATCAAGGTATGCTTCTTTTGGGAATAGATTTGTTGTGTACCAATAATAAATTGTCTGTGGATTATATGATAAGTTCAAATAATAGACATATTCAATTGCAGAATAAACCTGCCATCTTTTGGAAGCAGTTTCTAATTCAGAAAGAAGTTATGGCATATTATGACAGTTGTTAAAACTTGGTTAGACTTGACAGTAATGATATTATTGAAGCAGGCAAATCATGCATGCATCTGGTCTCTGCTTTTTTTTGAGAAAAGAGATCACTCTAGTGTGTAGTCTTTTCGAGAGAATTTTGATTACTAAGAATTATGTTTTTACAGCTAGTATAGCATTTAAAGTGGCATATTGTAGTACCTGCACTCCCATAGAATTTTTTTTTAACGTAGCTCTGCCAAATTTTGCAAACCTTAATTAAGCAGGTTTATGTTGACCTGAGTGCCTCTTACAACACAAAGCAACTAGTTCCCTTTAGATGAAGTCAATTGCCCATTTCTGCAACAACGCTTCAACTAGTGGCAACTAGTTGCCAACGACATTAGTACTCTTGCAATTGGTGATAAGAAATGTGTGTCATATGACTTTATAAAGCGACAAAATGCAAGCTTATGTCGGCACCCACTTTTAAATTGTCAATGAAGTTGACAATAAGGCAGACCATGCTTTTGGGGTGTTGCTTTCAGTTGCTGATTTGATCAACATAAGCACACATGAGTTGCAAATTTGACATAAGACCAACTTTAGGAATTTCAGACCATAGCAGTATGGCTCTACAGTATACACTACTGTACAGTGAAAATAAGTGTAACACGTATAATTAAACTTTGTTTCAGAATATTACCTAGTCCAATTATCAGCAAATAAATTAATAAGTATAGGTTTCACAAGACAGGTTTTAAGAAATATTGCCTGGATAATTCCTTTAAATTAGGATTGAATTAATTTGAAAATGTCCAGCAATATTATTTGTGCATTTCTTGTTACCATACAGATACAATGAATCATTTTTGAATGCCACATTAGTGATAAAAATTACTGTTTTTGTGACTGGAAGACATTATTTTCATAAGAAACGAGGAATAGCTAAATCTGTTGTTAAGGACACTACTTCCTTCTTTAAGAAACAAGTGACATCCATTCAGTTGAAGTGCTCTCACAGGTATAAATCTTCTTTTTCTAACAACCACTCGAAGATATCGGTTTTTCTTTTTGACTTGAAGATCTGTCTCACGGGAAACAGGCCAGACTGTGCACACCCCCCTTGACCTGAAAGAAAGGTGAAATTTTGCTAGTGGCTATTTGAGTGGTCAGACTGTAGAATGTGTTGGCCGTATGTTAATTTCACAGTTCTATAATAATAGATAATGTAGTTTTAATAACATTGACTTACTCTCAGATAACATACCTGTACATACCTGTGATTTGTAGAGTTTGTTCAGTGTAGCTTATCATGTAAGCTCTGACCATCATAAACTATATTTACCCTAGTGTCCATGTATTATTCTGCTGGATTAACCACTAAATCCCTTTGAACTTATTATTCAAACTTACTGGAGAGTTTATCAATTATTACCACAGTCTACAAAATATCTATGTTTTGCCTTTCGGCCCTTTTCATCTATTGGCATGTAAATTCTAAGCTGCATTTGATGACCACAGATTTCTTTATAAATTTATTCAGAACTTTTTAATATTCCTTAAACCACCTAAATATACAAAACTATTTCCTCACGGCTGACCTAACAGACTCAGGGGTCCGAACTTGAGATTTTCAGATTCTTGATGTAGGCAACCTCAAAATATAACAAATATAATTTAGTTTTGCTTTAGTATGCGATGTGCTTGTATTATTTACCAGTTATTTGATGAAAGAATATTTTGAATTCAGGAAATAAATATACAACAATATTCTGTTTGTTTTAAAGGAAGTCTGTGGATTACTGTCTTTTGTTATGAATGAAAAGAGAACAAACAACATACCTTGTTAGGTTACTACAACTCCCTACATACCAGCTCGTTGACCTACTCTCAAATTTAAGAAATTTAAAAAGTTCAAAGTCCCAATTTTAGTGCTGAAAGCTAAGTCAATATTAGTTTTACTATAATTGCATTAAAGGGTCATGGAAAAGAGTAAAGCTCCACCCAGCTCAGTAACACCTAAAGATATTTATACCTATATCGCATTGATTAGATTAAACATCAGAGAGACGGCTGTATTTTACAGATCACGACAGTTCATTATGAATTAGAATAGGAAAATATATCTTCAAGCTTTATCACAATAATTTAATGAAAAGATCAAATACGTTTTTCAGTATGATCAGAACAACTAATGGACTGTATTCAGCATAACAAATTTGAAAAGTATATAGTGATTATTACAGCTGAACTGAACCAAATAGTCTGGAATTTCTTTTCTGATTTAATTTCATGGCACACATGGCAATATATGTCCTTCCAGATCAATGTACAAACTGACTTATTAGCTTGTAAAAAATAATTGTACGTACGATGTAAATAGACATGAAATATGTAAAAATAAAAAAAAATATCTTATTAGGTTGTTGAACTTCTTGTACTTCTTATAGGTATTGAATCCAAAAGAAACTGACTTTTCTCACTGTAATAATTAGAACCAAGTTCAGTAATTGATTGAGATAATTGACAGGCTAATGTTTTGTAGACTGTTTTCTTTCTGTTTATCAGAAACAGATTATAGTGATGGTAGTAAAGTGATCAGTAGGTAATTACATATATATAGTGTTTCTTTATATACAAGCCAGATAAATCTGGTACCAGTTCATACCACAGATACTCTATCGCCTATAAAACAACTTCTAGCACATTATATAAACTCACAACTCTAGTGGTCTTAATCAATTTCTATTTCTGTTTGGTTTTCACTTCAATTCTACTTGACTTCTTAATGGCATATTTCAAGTCTTGTGTAAAGGTTAACTTATATCAGAAAAGAAATTTTAAAATCACTAAGATTTCCCTAATGGAGCTCTCTAGATTATTGTGTAATGCAAATAAAACAAATTCTTGAGATAATAGTTTACAAAAGGATAATATTTTTGAAAAAAGTTATGCGGTTAAGTAAAAAAATATTTTCACCTGATAATAAATTACTTGAATACCGATTTCGTGACTGGTCTAATTTACAAACTGTAAACAACAAATCTGATTTCGATCATTTTTTGTCTTTAAAAATGATATTGACACCAATGTTAAAAATCAGGATTTACCAGAGCTTCAAAAAGAAATACTGTAAATTTAAATTTATTTTGCTCCAATGCATTGCTATTGATAGATTTTGTTCATTTTGACAAAACTTTTTATACATACAACCCTGAGCAAGATCTGTTAGGAAAAATGAATAATTAAATACAATTTTGTTGGTGAATATGTTAATTCGAAGATTTTAATATGTGATTTTATGTATTACACTTGAATTTTATAAAGGTCTACATCTTTAAACACATATTGAACACCTTTATCATTATTCATACTGTTAACTGTATCTGAAATTCACACAAATTAACTCTTTTGGAAATTGAAGTCCTTTGCCACCTGCAATTTAACAAAAATGGAGTAAAGATGACTTTAGAGATTATGGACATTTTATGTTCTAAGATAACAAACATCGATAAGGTTATTGTTAAATTATCAATATAACCTTGGTTCAGTAGATCGACTATAGACACACCCATCATAGTCTCTTACTATCTAGGTGGTAAATAATGATACAATCTCTACAGTAACATTATCATCTTTATCTGTGCCCATTATCATCAGACATCACATAATATGATAGATAGTAGAGACTATAAATTCTATAAATTGGTTTCTCACTGCTAATGATTTGAAGAGGTTAGGTCATTGGACGCCCAAGCGGTTTAGTACGGACTACATGGTCTGTCATATTTGCAGAGTCATGTGTTCTATCCCACCTTTGTTGATGACAATGAGTGGTGTGGCCTGCTTTTACAGTTTCCTCATCTCTACACACAAATAATGAGTATGCTAGTTCCTTATTTGTGCATTTAATAGTTTAACTGTGCAATGTCCACAATGGAAAGTATATACATTTACTCAAACACAATACTTTGTAATATGTTTTAAGATGTAAACTTTTCAAACAATATGCACACATACTGAACTATGAAATGTCTAAGATGGACAGTAAATACTCAGACACAATAATTAGTAATATGATTTAAAATGTAAGCTAAGACACAATATTTCACAATGATTATAGTTAAATCTTAAACTAATATTATCATGGTTTCCAAATCTTTTTTTGTCATTTTGTATAAACTTACGGTCCCCTGCTCCGACACTTAAGATTAAGAGGTGATTGTTTATTTTGTAAACATTTATGTTGAATTATAAAAGGTTGGACTGTACGGGATGTTGAAACGTATTGTGTCTGGATTTGGGCGTCAAAATTGTATTGATGTTCTTCTTTCAAAATCAATAGTCCTGAAAGGTAAAGATATTTTTGTATTTTGCCGACAACAAATGATAGTAATAAGAGAGGTGTGATAAGATCTAATAAGTAAACAGTAAGTATTATATAGAAAGTTTTTATATTTAATACATGTATTACAGTTTTGATATGGTTTGTTTGGTGTTATGTATCTAAAGGTATGCAAGATAATACTATGACGAAGTGCACTGGTGTAAGAAATAAAAGGAAAATAAAGAAATTTACGTTTTAATAGTTTTTAAAAATAGTAAGCATTTTGAGAATTCTATGTTATGAAAATAAATTAGATACTAAGGCCCACAAATGTTTACAGACCACCAATAATTGCTCTTGTTTGGTTACCCACAAATGTAGTTCCTTCCATTGATGGTCCTTTTCTCGCTATCCTTACCCTCCCCCCCTCCTCTTTTACATAGTGTTTTTTGTGTAGAATAGAAGTAAGGGGTATGAATTTACATTTTCTATCAGATTTTGGTGAATATTTATGATTATGAGGTGGAGGATAACAGGGGTTGGTTACATCAAAATTAATGGAGGTTAGATACATGTATGCTTTTTCAAGTTTATGTATCTCAAGAATTCCATGGTGAATCTCATACATCCTATAATGGCATTCAATTGAAAGGATATTGAAAATACAGGACCATATAGGACCTTTTTATAGCAAGGATTTATAATATGCTATTTGAATATGTTTACAACAAAATATGAAGATAAATCTGTTTTTAATCAGGGCCGTAAATAATGATAAACTTGATCCAAAAATCAATCAAAACTTTACAATGGCTGTCTTTATATAGCTCAGATAGAACTTGACTACAAGAATTAAATACCCTAATCCTTCATTAAAAAAAAGAGAAACAGAATTGAGAGTGATTATAGTGATTATACTTAGTTCATGGACAGGATTTATTACACTGATGATCCTTTACTGTCAAAATATAGCCTTGTATTGGAGAATAACCTTGAACTATAATGAACTTTATTATTGGATATTCATTAAGAGAAACGAACAATCTGAAATAATATTAAACAGATGATTGAAGTCCTTTTAGATTGGTGAGATTGTTATCTGTATATGTAAATAACTTGTTTTATTAGTACGGGAACAATTTCACCCAAATAAAATATGTATTGAATGATTTATAGTGTAATGATATATTTACTACAAGTAGCGAAATTGTATATTTATAGTATAAGGCATGAAATAAAGTATTATTTTACCAATAGTCAATTACATGTAACCTTTTAAAAATTTATATGACCATGTGAAAGCACACTGTTACTGAAAGGCAATGGCCTATGGACATATTCTTTTGGCAAATATAAGCGTAGAAAGGCCATGATCATTAAACATTTGTCAAAGTTAAATTTGACCAAAATAAAGGCAGGAAGGTTTCCTTTCGATATATATCTGGAGGATTGAAAATATAGGTTACGTACCATCTTTCCCTCAGTGTTCATGGATAAAAATGGTTTATTCTTCAGATGCCAACAGATAAGATAGCAATGTGAATCAGTAGGAAGTGAATGATTTATATAACTTGTTTTTAAACTGGCTGTGAACTATTTTGCTGAGGCCAATTTATTTATCGAGTTGTTGCCCTTTTCATAAGAATCTTAATCATAGCTTATAAGATATTTTTGAGAATTTTCAGGGATTATAAGGGCAAACCCTCTCAGAATTGGAGTTGCAGCCTTTGTCAGTGAAACCTCGATACATGCCAGAGTTTTTGAGAGGGTTTTTTTTTTTCAAACTAGTTGGGAGTGTGTAACTAGTAAGAGGGATATGAAACCTTTAGCAAATATGAGCTGTACATCAATTATCTGGAGATGTATTGGCCTAGTCAAATAAAACTTTGTAAATTAATATAAGATGCTGTTCTTGATGAAAGAGTTAATGTCCCTGTAAGCCTGTTATCACCTTAAGGCCTATGCCAAACATCAAAATTAGAACATTGGATGATCTGCCACAATGTTACAATGATTTTTAATGCCAAAAGATCCCCAACAGATTTATTTTGATGTACCTCAATGATATAAATATCAAAGTCTAACCAGTTTGCAGTATTTGAACTTTGGAAAGTTGTTGCCAGTGACATTTTCTGGAAGGATCTTATTGTAACTGCATTATTGACAAAAGAAATGAGACAGTGACTTGTGTTAGTCAACTATTGTTGTTGTTTGTTTTTGTTTAAAGTTTTTGTTTGTTTATTAGTTGACACAGTTATAGATGTTGGTGATCGATGTCGGCTTTATGTACCTGTTTGCCTTACAGTTAAAGCTGACTTTCTTTTATTTTTCAGCTGCCACAATTTTTATTTTATGTTTTACAGTGAATAATATAGTTTAGTTTCAAGCTATAATAATATAGTCAAACTTTAGATTGGATTATTGATTATGAATATCAGGTCAGTATCAACATCTCTTGTTAACAGATTTCATACATGTAGATCAACTTTACAAATATATTGTTACATCAACAATATGATGTTGTTATGGGGAATATTTTGACATGTTAGATTTAGTTAGGTGTGCGTAGCACCAAATTAAAATTGGCTAGCCTCTGCTATGTTATTAAATATTTGGACTTCAGGTAGTCAGATATAAATTATTGGACCAACCAGACCATCTTGGCAAAATCCTGGCTATGTCATTTTGTTTTGCAATACTCACACAGATTTGTGTTCAGGGACGATATCAACGATACTGTTTGGAGGTTTTCTAGATCTGGGTGCGATAATATATATCTACAGCACTGCTTCTGTATACTGATTCTGTATACTGATTCTCACACACCACATATACTGTAATAGGTTTACAATTTGGATAATCTGTCATATCTTAGGTTAGTGGCATTTATTTTGAAATGTTGTTGAGCTCAAAATATCTTCACTTGCCTTGTTGACAAGATAAATGGTGAAAATACTTTTTTTGTGATTAGTACAATTATTTTGTGTAAACTTACATCATTTCTCGAGCGTTCAGAATGTATAATTCATTCCAAGGTGTTTTTTCATCATTTAAGTTAATGGTTTTGTTAATTGAAATAACAAACTTTAATGTAATTGTTACTGATTTTTTACTATTAAATGTTAAATTGAAACATTTTTTCTTTGGAGTGTTTTTATGAATCATAATTTAATCATCCCATAAATTGTTTGATATTTTTTTTCCACACAACAATCTTTACAATGACATGTAATCAGTTTATATACATTTATATTACATTATTATATGAGTTGCAACCTATTTGTGTCAATTTCTAGGCCCCAAATATTAGCGATTTAGCTCCTTTAAACTTCTAGAAGCTGGAGTAATTGATATGCTAAGGTTTGGTGCCAACCTAGTTTCTATTGTCAGTGGTAGCTTTCTTTAGGATTGACCAGAAATGTGACAATATAGTACCTAGTTGTTTGGTTAAGACAAAAATTACAATTGGAATTCAAGAAAGAGTAGACTGAACAGTGCTACCCAGCAAAACATTAATCTCATTATGACTGAAGCCTATACCAGTTAACACATGACCGTAGTAGATTTAATTAACCTTGTGTTAGTCTCACGTGTTGACAAAAGGTTAAATCCCATTCCATTCCATAACATTTAAAACCATGAGTCCCCATTCCATGTTCGCCTAAGGCCCCACAATTCCTTAATTATTCCCAGTTGTGAGCAAATAACAAATCTTCAGGTCAGTGAACTTTTGATCTTTGATACAGTTGACTATTATTAACATAGTGACCAGTAATAGTGATCAGCAAATTGACCATTTGATATTATTGGCAGATGATTGTTTCAATGACATTCAATTTTTTTTTGAGTTTAATCAGTACTGTAGATGGAGAGCTATAATTCATTTAAAATGAGGGGAGAGAAAGAGAGAGAAAGACCTCCACTTGACACAAACTAGGTTATTTCGGGACTAACATGGTTTAATTTTATTTCAATAATTCGCTTGCACATAGGGGTCTTTAGCAGTGGGAGGAAACCGGAGTGCCCGGAGGAAACCCACAAGGTTGAGAAGGCGCCCCTATCTCCACACCACATACGCTCGGCCATCCCAACCTCCCAGTAAAATTAGAATACAAATTATAAATCAAATGAAAACGAATTGAAAACATCTAATTTTAATCAGATTGTCATATCCCCATAGAATATAATATATATCATACTTCATTTAACATCTTATAGTTGCAATTCTTCCTGAAATGATAAACTTTTATCCTGGTATGAATTTGATGAGCAATAAACAATGTTCAGATTAACCCTTTGACATCTGGTGCATGCTACAGGTGTGTTTATAGAATACACCTATAATATAACTACATATAGATCAAGTTTATTGTCAGTAGAGATGAAAAGGGTTAAAACATGTTAATGAACCATGTAAAAAGTGGTTGAGGTGTAAGTATATGGACTACTAACATGTGTACAGAATATGCCAAGAGAACTGGTTTCTTAATGTCATTTGTTAGCATCCTTAATCCATTTATAGTCTCTACAATACTGATTTTGAGTACTTTGTAATGTGTCTATGTGGCATGCATTTCAATCTGTACAGTACAAAAATAGCTAGACTCTGAGAAACTCACCCAACCTCCACCAGTGGATAAATAAAAGAATCTAATGTACAATGAGTTTTCTGATGGTGCTGATTTAAATTAGTTCCTTTAATTTAAACCACAGTCCCAGTTTACTTTAATGTAGGAATTTGTTTCCTTTCTTACTAGTACTCACCACCACACTGTTAGCTATTGATTGATTAATTTAACCTGTAGAATCACAATTTATTAGTACATAAAATGTCCCCAGTTTTAGAGGACAGTTTTCTTACAGAGTCTTCATTTTTAATTGAAAAAACCCCAACTTTACAGCACCAAATCTGATAGAGATAATCTATTAGTAAGGCAATGTTTGTCATCTACAATATTACCTTTCAACTATCCATTCTTAAGAAACTAAATATTTGTAAAACCCATCTCCTCCCAAAATAATTGTGACAGTGATATTCCATCTCACCATGACCAGCACTGCTTTCAGGCTAACCAGGCCACTGGATAGATATTATTTCCCCACAGACAAACAGACCAAAAACCTATTCATGTTAAGAAAAAAATTCATATGGACCCCTGGAGCATTTCAATCATAATAGTAACTAGACCTGCATGCAGGAATGACAGGTTTCACTGGTGCCACGTTACCCTTTAACATGTCACTTCCGGTGCCACGTTACCCTTGAACATATGTCACTTCCGGTACCAATGAAACCATTAAACAGGTTTCCCCATAAGCATTGCACACATCAAATAAATTGGACGCAGAATCAACCAAATCCAGCAAATATCAATTCATTTTATACATCTGTTACTTGTAAGTGATCCTGACAAAATTACATTACTTCCGGTGATAATGCAAATGTTCAATTAGTTTTATGAAATCCGAAATGGCATATGACATCATATAGTGAAAATTTTATGTAAATAGAATAATAATTGCCACTTTTATAGACCAAAAACCTTGAAAAGTGACTTGTAGACAATCGACTATTTCTCTGCAACCGCACAAGTTAGAAACCATTTTTTGGTGTCTGTATGATCGTATGGGTTCAATCCATTTGTTGAATGGAATCAAATATCATAACTTTGAAAACATTACAAATCAGACTCATTTGAATAAAATATCTGTTTTGCAGGCTAAAAATTCAGTTTTTGACAAAATGACATCACTTCCGGTGATACTAAAAAAGTTAAATTAGTTCTATGAAATCGTAAATGGCATAAGACATCATATGGTGAAAATTTTGTGAAAATCGAATAATAACTAATTCTTTTAGAGCCAAAATAAAGTAAAAAGTGGCTTGTGGAAAATCATCCATTTCTCTGCAACCGTACAAGTTAGAAACCATTTTGTGGTATCTATATGATCGTATCGGTTCATTCTATTTGTTGATGGGAACCAAATTTCATAATTCTAAAAATATTACAAATAATACTCATTTGAATAAAAAATGTATTTTTAAGGCTAAAAATTCAGTTATTGCCTAAATGACGTCACTTCCGGTAACAGTGAAAGTGTTAAAATGGTTTGGAATAGTCGACTGTGGCAATAGGCAACAGACAGTGAAAGAAAATTGAAAATCGAATAATAATTGATTCTTTTACAGCCAAAATAACGGGAAAAGTGACTCATGCAAAATTGCCCATTTCTCGGCAACTGCTTATATAACAAACTAAATTTCACATACATTCTCTTTGTATGGATTATTGCTACAAGTTTATGAAAGTATCGAAGAAATATTTTAATATATGAAGACACTGGATGGGTTGTAAATAGCTTATTTTTACCCCTTTTTTTACCTTTTAACCGAAATGGCCCGAAAACAAAATCGAAATTAAAAAAACTGAGTCCGAGATTTTGTGCACCTTTACAGGGCGCATCTTTTGAGTAAGATCAGATTAGTAGAAAATAGTATTTGCTTTCAAAATGTTGTACCGAACTGTCAATATTGTAGTTTTTGCTGAATTAACGCCATTTCCGGTGCCTACAGGAAACTCCACCGGTAACAAAAAAAATGGCATTTTGAACCACGGAACATATGAACATGGTTTTATACAAATCGAACAATAAATAATTAATGTAGGACTGAAAAACTGAATTAGCCAATGGCGGCCAAGGAAAATTACGGAAACAAAAAATGTTGACATTTTTGTTCAAATCAGATGACTCTTTAACCTTGGTTAAAATGTCATATAAAAATATTAATAAATAAAAAAGTTTTTTGTAAAAATTTAAATTTTCAAAATTTGGCGCCTAATATCTTCCAAGATTCGTCGAAAATCAAAAATCAAAAGTAACATAGCTATGTCCCCTGTTTCTGTCTATGTCAAAATGCATCATATGCTAAAATCCAATGATTATTATTAATATTACGGCAATATTTCAAAAAACGACATTTTCGGTGATTTCGGACATTTCGCAATGTCGCAGAATGCCGGGAATAGCTTTAATCTCTAATAGTAAGTGCAGGAGGGTTGCACCACACACAATTTTACACAAAAACTAAGTCACACCCACTTTCCCAGTAAAACTGAAGACATTGTATCGATCCAACAAGAAGTTGCTGAGATATAAGCAAATTGGAAAAAAAAAAATAATAATAATAAGAAGAATAATAATAAGAATAATTTTAACAAAAACAATAGTGTTTCACACAAGCTACGCAGTGTGAAACCCTAATAAACCACTACCTTTTCTTTATTAATACAATTTGTCTTTCCTCTTCTATTTATTATTACATGCAATCAATACTTTATTCAATTATTTTATTGTTTCCTGCATGAGAATAGCTGTATATTTAATACAATTCATAAAATTGATACTGTGGTAGGAAATAATTATTGTAATAAAAGTTTATATTCTGTCAACATCTGTTATTAGTCCACATACAAGGTTTATATTGTATGTTGTTTTTATGTGTCAATATGTATGTTGTTTTTATGTATCAATATGTATGTAAGTTGAAATAATGTTAATATTCTGATGGTAGTTTTACTTTTACAAATAATTAAGTTTATTAAGTGAAATACATTTAATGGAACGATAGTATGGATTGTTTTATGCCAAAAGTTGCAGTTTCCTAATGTCCTTTGTAGCTTCTTTAAACGCATCTAGCTTTTCGCAGCAACTAAAAAAAGACTAGAATAATTTTCATACACATAGAGTAGTTGTACACATTGAATGTAATCCTGAGAATCTAATAATAGTTGTGATTTAGATACATTTCACTCTGGAGATATGGTTTTTGAATGAACACTTACGGTACACTAAATAGTATGGATGCGTAGGCTGAACAGTGCTACCCAGGAAGATATTAATTTCATTATGACTGATATGGTTTTTGAATGAACACTTACAGTACACTAAATATGGATGACTGTGTTAGATTGTATGTATGTACTGGTGGTTTTATCAAATTCGAATGCTAAGCATGTGTTCTTTGTGGAGTTATTGTCTTTGACTAAATTTTGAAAGATTACTGAATTAGCTTGTGGAATTATTCAAGTCAAAATTTCCTATTTGACATTTGTTGCTTGTTTTCAAAGTAAAGGGGTTTCCCACAGAGTTTGTGCTACCTGTGTGCAGGCTTAGTCATATCTGCTTTGACGAAAAATGAAGATCAAAAAAATTGCGTCAGATTTTATTTAATTATGTTATTGAAACTACTTGTTATTAGCTAGTAGATGTAAAAGGATATGATGAGGATAAAATTATAAGGAAATTATCTTATTATGTTTTGATGTAATGTTATCATGTCTTAATGTTATCTAAGTGGAAATCTATAGATTTTGCTGAACAATTGTCCCAGATTGTTATGTGACTCTTGTTTATTCTTGTAAAGATACATCAGGTCTTATATGGTCATGAACTTGAGATAATTAAAAGTTTAAGAGAGTTTGGAAATGAAATATATGAATTAATCTTTTACATATGGTTGACAAATGCGTTAAAAGTTAAAAGCCTCTTTAAAACATTTAAATCTTTAGGTGTTTTGACTAATTTCACAGCTTGTCACCTTTAATCTTATACTACTCTGTTTATATGTGTTGTGAATTTGAATTCCAGTTGTACTCGACATCATTTGAATAGAGTTGGGTTCTTTTTACAAAAAAAAAAATGTTTAATCTTTTCAGTTGTTTTAAATTCAAGATCTGTAACATGGTAAAGGTCAGGACATCTTGACTATTAAAAAGACATTGAAGCTTTAAAAGTGCTGGTAAATACAATAATGCATGCTAATCATGTAAATAGAGACAAGATGAAAAATATTTTATCTGTGCACAGGCTTTAATATAACCTTTTTTTCTTTGGTGGAGCTTTTGCTTAGCTAAACATGGGGATAAATTGAATTGAAAATCCCACATTGTTTTTTATGCAGATTTGCAGAAGTATTTCCCCATTCACCAATTTTTAGAACACTTGTTGAGAAGGACAGTTTATTATGGGGGAACTATATTGAAAGCACAGCCATTGACCAATTATTCGCCTATTAATACCTCCAGTCACCAAAGCCTTCTATTCTGAAATCAGGTTTTTTTTTTTCTGAAATGGAGTTGTTGCTTCTTAAAATTACATTTAAACATAATTTTCTAGCTTCTCTTCATAAGGCTGCTAGTGAGGTTCTTTTTTTTCATTTTCTTGCAACTGTTCGGTAAGCTTTTCAAAGTCTTCACAGACCCTTCAAGTGCAGTATTTATTGAACATCCACAGCACGTTTTAACATTATTTTTTTTCAAGAATGTGGATATGCATAAATGTACTTCATATGATTAGATTACAATCGAGCAAATTTCTAATAAAAACCAAATTTACAATGTTTTATGTTGGCGGTTAGTATTATGTGATTGATCGGTTCAATTGATTTTGTGTAAATCTAGTAATCTGTAGATGAATAATTGCCAGTATATCTAGTATTTTATTACTGTCATTAACATCACTTGATTGATTAATATTATAAACCTAACCAGGACATTCATGTCTTATTTATATATTTTATGTTTGATTTGTTTACAGTTTTTATACGCCCACATTTTCATGTGGACGTATATTGTCGTCGCCCCTGTTCGTCCGTCCGTCCGTCCGGACGTCCGTCCGTCCACAATTGTTTGTGAACAGTCTACAGGTCACAATTTTTATCCGATTTCAATGAAACTTGAAATATAGGTTTATCACCCTAAGATCTCGGTTCCTTTCGATATTGGCATGTATCGGACCGTAACTTCATGGGTTATGGCCCCTGATTGTACGAAAAATGACGTTTTTTAGCTTGTGAACAGTGTAGAGGTCACAATTTTGAACCGATTTGGATGAAACTTGAAATGCATGTTTATAAACCAAAGATCTTGGTTCCTTTCGATATTTGCGCCAATTGGATCGTAACTTCCTGAATTATGGCCCCTGATTGTCCGAAAAATCGCCCATTTTAGCTTGTGGTCCCTCTGGAGGTCAAAATTGTTATCCGATTTAAAAAACCGTTTGATTATATCACCGTGCCATGGTTATGAAGGTTGAGTTCGAATTTCGTGAAAATCGGACCAAAATTGACGGACAAAATGGCCGCCATTTGTACGCGAATAGTGTGAAAATATATTATATCAAGGTTGTGAACAGTGTAGAGGTCACAATTTTGAACCGATTTGGATGAAACTTGACATGCATGTTTATAACCCAAAGATCTTGGTTCCTTTCGATATTTGCGTCAATCGGATCGTAACTTCCTGAATTATGGCCCCTGATTGTCCGAAAAATCGCCCTTTTTAGCTTGTGGTCCCTCTGGAGGTCAAAATTGTTATCCGATTTAAAAAAACGTTTGATTATATCACCGTTTCATGGTTATGAAGGTTGAGTTCGAATTTCGTGAAAATCGGACCAAAATTGACGGACAAAATGGCCGCCATTTGTACGCGAATAGTGTGAAAATATGTTATATCAAGGTTGTGAACAGTGTAGAGGTCACAATTTTGAACTGATTTGGATGAAACTTGACATGCATGTTTATAACCCAAAGATCTTGGTTCCTTTCGATATTTGCGCCAATCAGATCGTAACTTCCTGAATTATGGCCCCTGATTGTCCGAAAAATCGCCCATTTTAGCTTGTGGTCCCTCTGGAGGTCAAAATTGTTATCCGATTTAAAAAAACGTTTGATTATATCACCGTGCCATGGTTATGAAGGTTGAGTTCGAATTTCGTGAAAATCTGACCAAAATTGACGGACAAAATGGCCGTCATTTGTACGCGAATAGTGTGAAAATATGTTACATCAAGGTTGTGAACAGTGTAGAGGTCACAATTTTGAACCGATTTGGATGAAACTTGACATGCATGTTTATAACCCAAAGATCTTGGTTCCTTTCGATATTTGCGCCAATCGGATCGTAACTTCCTGAATTATGGCCCCTGATTGTCCGAAAAATCGCCCTTTTTAGCTTGTGGTCCCTCTGGAGGTCAAAATTGTTATCCGATTTAAAAAAACGTTTGATTATATCACCGTTTCATGGTTATGAAGGTTGAGTTCGAATTTCGTGAAAATCGGACCAAAATTGACGGACAAAATGGCCGCCATTTCTACGCGAATAGTGTGAAAATATGTTATATCAAGGTTGTGGACCTTATAGAGGTCACAATTTTGAACCGATTTGGATGAAACTTGACATGTATGTTTATAACCGAAAGATCTTGGTTCCTTTCGATATTTGTGGCCATCGGGTCATTACTTCATGAATTATGTCCCCTGATTGTACGAAAAATCACCCTTTTTAGCTTGTTGTGCCTCTGGAGGTCACAATTATTATCTGATTTAAAAAAAAAACAGGTTTGATTATAAAAACCAAACAAATTCTAATGATTTTCTGATAATTCCTTAATATGTGACAACTCTTGTTGACTGCCCGGACGATTTGGCTGCTGTGTGGGCGTATGTTTCGTTGCCTGGCAACCTATTTTTAAACTTATAGAAGTTAATTCTTTTTTTATATATATATTTCTTGTAGAGTAATATTTAATATGGCAACTTCTCAGGCTTATTCATTCCTTGTTCTACCTAATGAGTATATCTCCTCTGAATATGTGTTCTATACAGTATACAGTTGTTTCTCAATGCACCACACTTGACATTTTCATCACACATTGGAACTGAACAGTGTCATCAGTTTACAAGGTTCCATCTGTCCTTAACAGAAATCAGATGCTGTCATCTCCGCTCAGCCTTTTGTGAAGCAAGTATGCTAAAACTGACTGTCGTAAATTAATCAACTGCATATCTGTTGTCATTTTTAAAAAAACTCAAATCATCAAATATGACCCCCCAAAATAGGTTACCTTTAAGTTATAATTGTATTAACATTGAACGATCCCCTTTCCCAATCAGTAGATCTGAAGTAGAGGAGAAATATATCCTTAGTTTCCCACATCAAAGCGCTACCTATAACAAGTCTGATTTGATTTATGATCTGGCTTGTTTTTCTTTTCAAGATTGATTTCATGGCACAATAGCAGAATCTTGATTACTATAGACTTTATGTGGAACTTGTCTATTAAAGTGAATTTATACAATTAATATCCAGCAGTACTGGAGTTGTTTATTTTTGTGACACCACTTCTATTGACATGACTTGTAAATCTAAGTTAAGCCAGTAACAAGTACCTGTTTAAATTCTAGTATATTGTATACCACTTGTCCGTGTGACACTGTCACTCAACAGAAAGGTCAATGGTACTATCAAGTCTAAATTCTAATGTTGTAACAGGCCAGGTTTAATGAAGCTAGTGTAAATATGTTACCTATGATAGTCAACAAAATATTTGTGGGTGGATTATAGGAGGACCCCAAAAAACATTCTGGTTCTATCTACATCGTTTGTTTTCCCAATGTACCTTCGAATAACTGTGACACGTTTTAAGCATACTACACATGTCACAGTAACAATAGCTAGACATTTTTCAGTGTCAACCAAGCGTGTAAGATTTGAATTACACTTTACCCTATTGGAAGATATATGTATATATATATGTAGTGTTAGGTGAACTAATATATACCATGCTGAGAGATGTGAGTTTATGGATGAACCGCTAATTCACTCTTAATTAAATTTGTTGACTTTATCCAGAGACTGCTTGGATTAAGAAGATATACATAAATATAATATAAGATGAATTAGTTTGAGTGACATGAACATGAATCTGTACAATATGGATTCAATTCTATTTGATTAATTTTGTTGACATTATTCAAGGATTTACCAAGAAGAGTGCATGCGGGAGACAGATATTTTCTTTGGAAAGGGATATGTGAATAGATTTTATTCTATTTTATTATAAATTTGTTGACATTATGAAAAGGTGTGTTTGGATTAAGAGCGAATATACATAGATTAGTAGTGATATATTATAGAAAAACAAATATAGGATTTTTGGAAATATTCATATGTGTGTATCATTATATTCAGATTATGGTGTTTGTGAACAATGGTTAAAACCTACTCTATGGATTGTATACTATATAAATAAGGTAAGCATGAACTTCTTTATTTACATTCATACGTATTTATGTTATTGTCATATAAAATGTAGGTAAGTTTTTCTTCTCTTATAGTTGTAATGATGTACATATATTTTAACATAACCCACACTGATTTTAGAGAATATAGTTGGAATAGGAAATTGGCAGAAAAAAATCGTTCTAATCAAAAGTGGATCAATGCATCCGTACTTGAGAACATTATTACTGGAAACACATTCAATGATTTCAAATTTTCTTAAAATATATTTGTGTGGGGAAATCAGTGTGTGATTATTGTAATAATGAAAAGTATTAAGACAGGATATGTCTGTAAACAAGACAGGAATCTTCTGTTGTTAATTAATAGGATGAACTAACATATGCTCATAAATTTAAAGATACATTATGTAAGGTAAAGATAAAGAGCTGGCCGATTTTGCCCGTATTTAAAACTACTTTATTCTGAGCATTTTCGCTCTCTGCCATGGCCAAGAAAGTTCACCCAAATTTCACTTGTGGTTGCAGGACGAAGGACCTGACAGGGACAACTGCCCAGTTGTTTGGATGGGATGAAAACCTAAGGTTCCGTGTTCACATTGGCATGCATGAAAAAGATCCCATGGCAGTTTGAATTCGATTTAAGAGTAGGCTGTAGCGCCGTTGTCCGGGCAAAATTTCACGCATAGCACACTGTATGGCATATGCCCGTCTTCATTATCCCAGTTTAGGTGCAGAACATTAGGACATTAAACTCCATTTCACTTCATTTATTCTGAGCAAAGATATGAGGGTTGGAAGATGTAACTTATATTTTTTCATTATCATAGCAGTAATATCTGGACAAACCAGTATTTCTGTATCACTTGCATTCTAAATCAAATCCATTTATATCTCTGCCATCCAATGGTCCAGAAAGTCTATTATGGGCTTGTCATGTTAATAAATGTCAAAATAAAGGTTTATATAGCATTTGATGCCAAAATAAAGATTGCAATAGGCAGATTTAGCTCTTACATAATGCAACTTTAACTAAAAGATGAATGTTAGATTTTAAAATTTTAATTTACTCTATGTGTAAAATATAATTTTTATATAGACAAGATGTTCCTTATACAAAATACCATTTACACAAAAACTGTTTTAAAAAATTGAGTCATTCTAGTAAAAATGTGAGGAATATTTGTCATATAGTATTTTAAAAGGTCATTTGAAGGGTGAAAAAGTCACATCACTAGTGTTAAAAAATAATTTACCTAAAAATGTATTACATACTAGAATACTATTACATAGTCTTACATTTCTCTTATATATCATATGAGTGAGACAAACTTGACTGACATGTCGTCAATTAGTGACATTTTGTGTCATGTATGCTGTCAGTTTGTTGCCAGTGTGTCTTTACTCACACGTGTTATGGAGAAATTGAATAAAATTTGTCAACACAGGATGTAGTCGCTTTCAACATCCCAAATCAACTTATAATTTTTCCCAAATTTTGTAAATAATTTTAAATAGAGTATAATGTGTATATATGTGTGTGTGATATAAATTTTAAAATAAATATAAAATCAAAATACATGATCATTCATGAATTATTGTTGAATGTGAGTCAAGTGGCAGAATAAATTTACAAACTTAAAAGATCAACATATATCTAGAGTCAAAAACTTTTACATCAGTTTGCTTGAATACGACAGATTTATTCATACAGAATCAAATTTGATACTAAGTCTTCTTCTTATTTCTATGGTGAAATGAATTATATTATGTTATAGTGAGCCGGAAATGTACAGAAAGTTAATTTTCTCACATAATATGATTTATTCTGTCACCATTAGTCGTTCTTTCACAAACTGACATTGATCTTGAGAATTATTCATATACCGTTAGAGTTGAATGAAAATTTTGATTAAATATTTTTACTATATTATCATGTTTTAGAATGATGAATTAAGAAAGATAAAGTTTGATTTACATCCTTGAGTTACTACACATACAGTTTTTTTAGTATTATTCATGTGGTTAGGTCAACGGATCAAAGAGCTCATACTGTCGTTTCTATTCATAGTTCAGCAGTCTATCTGTTCAGCATATCTACCCAGCATGAACAACACAACTTTCTTCAATGGCATTTAGTAGTTAAATAGGAAATATACACAGGGCACAATTCTCTAGAATACAGTTACACTCGAAATATCTATAACTAATAAACAATAACTTTATTGCAGATTGCATAGACTGTGTTTTATTATTAACAGTATAATGTTTTTTTCCTCAGAACTGCCGAAGCAATTTAAGCAAATAAAAGGATAAAATTCACCAATTTTCAAAGATCTTCTATTCAAGGACCACTAAAAATGAATTTCATTATGGTAAATCATATCTATTCATATTTAAAGAGTAGCAATCCATAACTATCTGCTGTATTAATAGCCTATTATATAGAGTTAATTAGGTGTTTTATGGAAATAGTGTCCTGTGATAGCCATATATGAGACTTATTTAGGTGATCGAATCTCTTGTATTGGGGTTGGGTGGCCAAATGGTTGACGCGTATGCATTGCATCATAAGATCTGTCATCGTGTGACGTGGTTTTGAATTCCTGCTTGTATCTAATAAGGAGTAGGATCGACTGTCCAACCTTGTGGGTTTTCCCTGGGTTATCCAGGTTTCCTACCATTTCTTAAGATCACTATGTGCAAGCGAATAAATTCAATAAACTTGAACCGCGTGTTATTGCCAAAATGACCCGATTAAACGCCATTTCTCTCTCTCTCAGTTGACTATCTTAACTTTCATTTAAAAACTAATTATTTGTCTCAAAATAACCCCAGTAAAGTATTTACAAAATGTTATCATTTCTTTTAGTGTTAACCGTAAGTGTTCAACTTTTGGAATTCTTAACACATTTTGAAAATTCAGTGTCACTCTGTGTGTATAACACTCTTGATTAATGAAATTCAGATTCCCTTTAGTTATTTGATGTTAAATAGTCAAGTATGTGTCATTGGTAATTATTTTTGACGCCAAACCTGCATGATGCGTTACAGATCAAAATTTAAATACTGGCTAGATTGTTTGACCAATTAACTAATAACAGAGTAGGCATGGTCACTGACCCTAAGGGACCCCCATCAAATGGTCAAAAGTCATAATTAGTGAAATAGATCAGAGGAATGGATCCATCAGCTAGAAATTTATTCACACGTTGGCCACCATTGTACTAATTTATTCACGAATATAAGCTACTACTTTAATTTGTGTGGTTTTAGTGTGTGATATGGTGTCCACTGATGGTCAGATTGTTGCTGGGCATGGTGTGACCAAAAGTCATTATATCTGTGCTTAATTACTCCCATGATAAGTCAGTCATTCATATATAGCAAGAAAATATTATTCACAAGGGATTTAGATAAGTAGGTGTTAACATGAATGGAATCCTTAATATAGACTGACATTGCTGTTTGTTATTTGTATATAAATTGATCAAAGACTTCCATTTTTAAATATCCATTATTTAACAATTTTGATTTATTTCTAATCAAAAAACTTAAGTATATGAATTAAACATTTTTTAATAAATCAAAATATTAATTTTTTGTTGGACTTCATATTATCTGAAATGGATGCAGAGTAGTCATTATTCACTTCACCTATACGTAAGGTGAAATATAAATTTTTTTCCTCAACATATTCTTTTTTTTTAAACTAGTGCAGATGATCGAGTTCTTAAAAGCCATTGATTATTTTCTATTTAGTTATGAGCAACACACTAATTTTTGTTATAAAAACAATTTGCCCTCTTTGTTCACATATTTCCTTTTATTATTGTCACGTCTTCGGCTAAAAGAAAACATGGTGGACCCAATTTCCATTCCATGGTATTGTGTCTAATGAACAAACATTCAGGGTTAGTGGTTTGACTTTTCTAATCTAAAATAATGCCGACAAACCCAACTTTTATTTGCTACATTTGAGAAATTGTTTAGCAGCACGAATAAAGGCGTCACAATTGAAGAGATTAGGGAGGAACAAGAAAGTAAACACAATGGTTGTTATGGTTCCTTAATGGACAGATGTGTCAAGTACTAATTACTGCTGATAATTATGATAATGGAGGCTATAGACGCATTCTATCCAGTTAGTTGATTGATGGTAAAGTTAATCTATATCCCTAGCTCAGATCAGACTACAAACTGATATTCTCCAGTTATTCTGTAGTAATCTTTACATAGCTGAATTGTTTCTTTGGCACTGCCTAAATCTTGGAATTAATTTTGTCTGAGTTTTTTTTAGCATTGTGTCTGCCTTTCACTGATTATATCGGATGTGTTAGAATTTTGGATTAACTTCAAAGAAGTGTTTCAAAAGCATGATGTTTCAAGGATTTTTGTAGAATTTGATTCATTCCACTGTGGATTATACATTAATTGATAGGAATTTTATAGAAAAAGTTTACCTGTTATCCTGGACCATCTTTACACAGAATTTTATATTGGTCAACCTGCCAAGTAAGTATAACTAAGCTAGAATCCCCTATTATAAAACATGGCCTGAATGATATTAGGCCGAGTGTCTACACTGGTCAAAGATTTGAATGTCAAATTCAAGAAAACAAAAGTGGAACATATGAACATATGGAAGAAATTGTTTAGAAATAAACATGCTAGTTTTAACTTGTTCCTCTTTTAAAGCATTTCCTCTCTTTAATAAAAAGCTGAATAAGGTTTCTTTCTGATCTCTGCAACATATAATTTAAGAATGCAAATGGCTAGATAGAGTAATATGCTATCAGTTAAAGAAGCTATTTATAAGATATTGAAAGTGTGAAGAGTTTGCAAAATATTGTTTTTGTGGGAATCAAAAATACAGTGACTCTTCTGATTTTAGCTTATAATTTGGCTCAGTGATTATTTTGCAATGTTTCTTCAGGCCAGAATTAAAAATCTTAACCAATGGAGTTATTTACCTGCTCATAGTTATAACACCTTGACTTTATCAAGCAAAGAATGCCATAGGTGTTCAAGTTTTGATTTGTAGGGATTAGTAATGTTTGAACAAATACTACTATTTTTATGTATTTCAATAAATTTTAAAAGTTTTTAAATTTTGGGGAACTGTATCTATAAAACAATTTGATTTGTTAGTAATATTATCTGTTACCTACATCAAGACATGTAAATAGGAAGTTAAACATGTCATGAACTTAATGTTTAGTCTACTGGGTGTATTATTCTAAAATATATCTTCCTGTTTTACACTATGGACATTACCTATTTATAATCTAGGTGGTGATAAAGATTTGAATGTAGGAGTATAGCCTTGTAGATGGTTGTCTCATATTTGTTGGGCAAAAATTGATGCTAATAAGTCCATCTTGTCCAATCTGTAAAAGTAGTCTCATATTTACCATTCACACAAATACATGACATTTTCATTATTTGTTAGCACTAACTAAAAATTTGGAGGATACATATTATTAACATATCGCCGAGCATAAAAATTTTACATATTATATGAAATGGACACAATCTGAGTGATTATCGAATTGAAGTATCAATTTTTCAATAAGTTAAATCATATTTTGTAGATATCATTCAGTGATAATTCTGTGTTGATTTTAGTTTGAATGAATGTTTTCTCTTTTTTCCAAATATTTGGGTTATCTATTGAGTAAGCTATTACAGAAATTGGTATGTTTCAGATTATGAAGTTTATTTATTTTATGGTTCTTACTAATTTATATTGAAGTCTATTATCTCTTGCAGTTTATTTGGTATTTAGCATCTTGATAGCATAGAGTTATTTGTTAGATTGCCAAAACGATGAGGTTTCGGTGAACTTGACATTTTAAGTCTTTGATTTTGCATTTATATTCATGCACATGTGGTCAAAAGTCTCTTGTTATTTTTTCAACATCCTTCTGCACTGCAACCTTACTAAAATCAACCATATGGTGAAGGTGCAGTCCTCTTTGATTTACAGGAAAACAAAATATTTATTTATTGCGTCAGATTATGTTATTTTGATATATAGTGTGAAGTCAACCTTCCTAAATCTAAATTTTGCTATTTGTTTGCCCCCCCCCCTCCTGAAAACCTGACTGCAAACAATTTTATTGTGTGTTGACATGACATCAGACTTACTTAACCAAAAATTCATTAAAAGAAAAAATCCATGTATGGAGGCCTATTTACGGAGTTCACTATTAGTTTAATAAAACAGTTGTTGTACATCAAAAGTTAATTATCACTGCTGCCATGTATATAAGTATAATTGAGTGAGTGCATGTACTTACAGTTGGGGTAAATTGGTAGCTTAAACATCTTCAGAAATAGTACTTTATACAGTGACAGTAAATGACTTACTTACTAGAAAAAGGTTAATGAAGAAGTTTTGAAAGACCATAAAGATAAAAGATGCCATGTGTTAACCAGTGACCTTTTGGTGCCTGAAAACCATTCCTTATCTTGAACTTTATTTAATATAAACTGATAACAGTAGTAAAAGAGATTGGTTAAAAGAGCTATCCTTGAGTAGTCACCATTCTCATTATGACTAGTACCACTTATAAAGGACTATTTATATTTTCAGTAGATGTTTTAAGAGATATGACTGAGATAGATATAGATGCATATCATAGATAACAGATAAAATTATAAATATTGAAACAGGAAGTTGGCAAAAAAATATTATTTTGGCTATAAATATTATTGATATAGTGATTAAATTGGGCCTACTGAAGCATAGTAATTGGAAGTCTCTGTGCAATTCATCATTTCCCAAAATAGGAATGTTGACATGTGAAATGACATTATGCATACATTTCAGGTAAATGTATGTAGAGGGTTATTCCTTGCAGAAAATTTACGCACTTTTGTACTAAGAATACAAATCATAAGATTTAAGATGCTAAAGAAAGTCACATTTCTTGGTTAAAACTAAATGCTGAAACAATATAATCTGAAGTTGTGGCTAAAGTAGAAAGAAATTGTCCAGTAATCAAGTACTGACATTCAATCAAACCCAGAAACACTGAAGATAAAGTATTTATAAAGTAGATGATAAGTAGGTGGCTAAAGAAAAAGGAGATTTTAGTTGGTTCTAGTGTCTTAGAGGATGATGAATCTTAGACCATGTGTCAATCATCCAAGCTTTTAGTAATAAACAAACATATTACAAATACATGTTAGAATTCAGTTAGTGGTTCTATGTAAATTACCATTCTTTGAATATCTACACTCCATCATAATATCTCTACAAACAAGGTAATTCTCTCAATCTTTGGGGAGCCTTGGCAACTCAGTGAGTCCATAGGGATTTTCAAGTGTAGTGCAAGACTGAAGGCCGGGCAAGGGACACTGTATAGTCATTCAGATGGCACAAGAAACAAGGACCTGTGTATGTCAAAGATCCCTTGATAGTTTGAATTCGAAATAAAGGGTAGGATTTAGTGCTGGGCTTTGATAGTTGGAATTTCCCTCATAACACACTTTATGGTATGCTTGTCTTCATTAGCCCAGTTGGAGCAGAAAAGTTGGATGTTAAGAAAATTTTTATTTCATTTTGCAGATCTTGCTCTCAGTTGGTATAATCAATATGAACACAGTCTAATTTAATTAACTTATCAATGTAAATGTCAAAAGCATAATTTGTTTTCCTTTTTAGAAGTTACTTTAGTTGTCATGTTTTATTCCTTGTACATAATTATTTGATTAATGTTGGGGGTTGGTGTTCAAGCTGTACGTTGATTGTCTGTGGTTTTTTTCCTAGAATCATGAAACAGAGCTGTACTGTTTCTGATGATTACTGAATTTAGAACATCATATTCTATAACTTATTTGACGAGTTTGCATAGCTGCTATATTTTAATGTCCCTTTGAAATCCAGCTAAAAAATAATCACACCATTCAGCATTTAGAAGTAACAGGTGTAAGGCACGAAATAGGATATGCTTACTGGAAAAACTGTTACCACTTTTTAATTGAGGAATTCACATAGCTAGCATTTGTTTTGCTCTTATATTAATATATATCCTAACTTTTATGGTTTAATTGGCTTCTGGTATAGTGTGTCCAATATGATATGGTTGTGCATGTCCATACATAGTTTAAACCTGTGCTCCTGGTTTACTTAGTTAAATATGTTTCACATTATTCAGACTACTGGTGTCATTAACAAGTATGAGACATGACAGTGTAAGTCTGTTACTTATAAAAATACATTTAACATTTATGACATGTGGCATAACAATGACCCTTAATCACTCTCCTAATGTGAAATGTCCCAACCCGAGGTTGGCATAGTTTCAAAATTTCTCATTGTTATAACTTCTCTCTACCTAATGTAAATAACATGTTTTTAACCTAGAACAGTTTATGAAATGTTTCAAGAGTCTAGCCACGTTCGAAATATTTTATATCAAATTTAAGGAAAGAATGAAGTCAACCACACAATATTTCAGTTATTCTGAGATCAACATTGCCATATTTTCAGCTAACAGGAGAATTTTCTTCTTCAGTACTGCTTCCTCCAAATCTTTTTCACATTTCAACTATCAAGGATTCTTTTATTTGCATTCTAATGTGTATGCTAGTTGGTAAACCTCACCTTTTAATACCATCCAAATAATTAGTTAACATGTTTTTTTTGTTGGCCTCATCAATCCCTTTGTTAGCTCCTCCCAAATCTCCACCCTCACTCCCACCCTACCAAGGTTAATACCTATGACAGTCTTCTAACTTCATTATAAGATCAAGAATTTTAGATTGTAAATAAATGTAAATATGTGAAACATGCAATTTTATTTTTTAAAACTTGGACTTTTTGTCCAATTATAAAATGATGTATATACAATATTCTGTACATCTGGAAAGTTATGAGTAAAAGACAGTTTAAGTGTCCCTTTTTTGCGCTAAAAAGCATAATTATATTGTGATATATGTATGGGATATTATGTGTCTTCACATTATGAAAATCTTACTGTGTAATTATTTTGAAAAGAGATTTCTTTTTAACATAATTGCATGTTCCAGTTTCAGTGTCTACAAACCTTTTTAAGAATTTGTATAAAAATTTGGGGTGAAATGTTTGCATACATTTTCAAGTTCTATAAAGTGTTCAGTTGGTTGCATATGTATTTCATGCCTTGATGAACATTTTTTGTTTAATTTTACGTTTGATATTTACAAGTAGCCACTTCATGAACATGTATGTTTAAAATTAATACAAGTGGTGGTTAATGTCAATTAATTATTCCTTTAAAACTGAAATGTAATTGACAATGATGGAAGGTGAGCGATGTCGCCAAGCTCCTTTGATAGAAGCAACACATGTGGGACAGTGACCATTAATTGTCCAAAGTCATCATAAAAGTATAAATTCTTACATAACCAGACTAATGTAATCAAATTATGCAGTTAGGCCAAAGAGAGAGAAATGAGGTTTAATGTTCACTCAACACTGTCATATCAGGACTAGAATATGGTACATCTTTATTTAAATATTTCCTAAGTGTTCTATGAGATTTAACAATGGAACTTCCTGACAGGATACATAGTTTAT
Organism: Patella caerulea; assembly: GCA_036850965.1. Taxonomy (NCBI): domain Eukaryota; kingdom Metazoa; phylum Mollusca; class Gastropoda; family Patellidae; genus Patella; species Patella caerulea. Next base: position 26,672,196 of record JAZGQO010000011.1, read on the forward strand.
TTCTTATATTTTTGTCATATTCTTCGATTTGCATATTTGATTAAGCTTAGGTGTAATGATATAGACTTATTAAGTCTTGGAACTACTTCATGAATTGAAATTTAGATAAAATATATAAAAAGAGCATTAAAGATACATTATGGGAGATTAGATAAAGAGCTGGCAGTTCTCACTATAAAAGTTAAAAACTAGATAATGTAAAGGAAATTTAGTGATGGACTCTGAACCGAGAATTTAGCAATTGAATTTTCAGCCTAGCATCGATCATCATTTCATGACATAGGGATGACATCGAGAGTTGAGTATGGTCTAGATAAGTTAATTAATGCCTAATTAATAATTTAGATAACATTTCAGGCCTAAAGAAAGACCTGTAATAGGCAGATTTAGCACTTGCATAAGCATAATATATGTTTAATGATTGTTTTTCATGGTAATGTAATATGATGACAGAATTCATATTCTAATGTCTGATGCTAAATGATGTTTATTTTCAAAACTTTGTACAGTTTACTGCTATTAATAACAATAACCAGCCTTATTCAGGTGCTAGAGACTAATGGGTGAAAGAAAAAGTAAACAAGCTATATAGAAGAGAATAAGGTTTGATGATTGATGCGGTAGACAGAGGTGATGATGGGTGTTCAACAGGGATACCTTTAACATGTAGGTCTCTTCTATAACGCCTTCAGATAGTATACAGTTTATCTCTTGCTATATAGTAGTACACAGCAGTAGACTGGTATAGACAGTATTTCTACTTGTAAAACAATTGTGGATTAGATTTTTTAATCAGTGTATTTGATAAGAAACCAAGTGATATTATTTATATGCAGTGTTAAAATAGTGATGAAAGGAATATAATCTGTGCTGCATTGTATTGGAGATTGTGAAATCTAATATTAAAGTGTGTGAATTTTGATCATTTTGACTGTGAAATGTAATTGTATTTAAAACATTTAATCTAGGATTTACACATGATTATATGATTCTGTGAGTATATTTTTTTTTTGTATCAGTTTCAGATAGATTTATTATTACAAATATTGCTTAGCTGCCAGTATCAAATGGTACAGGTGATGATGGAATGAATTCCTGATTGGTTAATTGAACTTATGTGTGTAATTGATGCTTTGATGGATGACTTTTGTTATTAGTTCTGTTGATATTTAGAACTAATTACAAAAGCCTTAAGATTGTTAAGGTATATAACTGCTTTGTGCATGTTTTAGGTGCTTTTCTTCTCATATACAACAAAATAGTGGTCTGTTTGTGATGATGTTTAAAGCCCAGGCTTTTTTCTTAGGAAAAAAATGTATTTTTGGAGAAAGTTGCATCAGTAAATATATTATGCCAGGGAATAACTATTGTCATAATTTTAAATTATAACATTAAGGAAATTTTGAGAGTGATTGTTAAGAACGAATTAGTAGGATTTAGACTGGAGTTCTACACAACCTTGGATATAGCCTACAGGTAGTTTTTTTATACATAAAAGCCAACTGTTGTCTATCTATATACCAGGTGGGAGGGATGTTATTTTCTCCACTCTACTTTTTTTTGGCAATAAATATCCTGGTTGTTCATGGTCACTGATAGTATTGATACCAGCCAATATAGTTCTATAAATAACTAGATGATTTCGCTAGTGCTTTAAAATTAGTTTAATTGTTTTCATAAAACTGTTTTCAGCTGTGAGGATGTTTGTAGTTTTAGTAAGTTAAACTAATTTATTATAAGTAATGGCCCTGAATTGATTTATATCATAACTAGGTATATAGGAAGATTTCCAATTACTGGTGTGTTTACCTTCATTTTCTTAAACATACATTTAGTACCATGATGTGTGGATAATGGTAATTTTGTAATTATGATGTGAATTCCTGGATAATTACTTAATTTCCTTATGGATTAATTATGAGGTAAAAAACACAACTATTTGCTTTTCTTGGATATTAAGATATTAAGAAAAGTAGCGATCTGTTTTATCATTAATTTCTTCTCTTCGTGATACAATATCAGCCACTGACTTGTTGTGTTTTTCATGTATATATTGTAAAATGTACTGCATGATTATAAAAATGTATGACAGTGTCAGGGTGTGGCTCTGCATCCAGCATTGTGCTCAAGTTAAACTGCATTTGTTACATATCTAGTTGATTCCTTGTTTTCATATGGAACCTAATTTATGACAGTTGAGAATTGATTGATCCTGATTCTTCAAATCTATTCTTAGAGCTTTTCAACCGCCCAACTGTTTATTATTGTCATGAATTCTTGAATGGGGATTAAATTTCATATTTTTTCTTTATACCTACTATTTTAAATGCAAAATTTTAACAAATAAAGTTACTATATTTGTAAATATAAAAGATAAGGTAACAAACCAGATTGGGTCCTGAGTCAAGCCAGAACACCAGTGTTATATTTCCTCTATGTGTAATAGTTGGTAATTATATTTTTATGAGATCATTGTATGATTTATGTGTGACTCAGGAGGTTCTATTTCCCTGTGATTTATTCAATTTCTATCATCATGTTCTATCTTTTGTTTAAATATCAGCCTATACCTCTCACCGCAAGTATTATGGTTAATATGCCTTACATTCTTTTTTTCAAAGTGTTTTATCTAAATGGTGGTTATTTTATCATAGAAGATCTTGATTTTATGTATGTTTAAAGTTACTTAAGGTTCAGGTTTATGACTGTTTGATGCCAAAATTTAGCATATAACAGACACTAGATCATCCTGAAGTTCCTGTTTAGATCTGATCTTTAACAATCAATTTATAGGAAATAATCAAGCTATTCAATGCACTTCTGTAGTCTTTAGGATAGTCGAGAATTAATTCATAATAATCGATTGAGCTGTCACTTATATAATCAACAAGGATACTTCATTGAAATTCCTAGTAAGTTTAAAAATACTTAATTATTGGAATAAGCATTAAATGAAGAGCCTTTCAGCTATAACTGTGAAAATCAGCTGTGGTACCAATTCATATTTCATGTAGAAATAAACAAAGTAGCTTAGTGCATATGAAGGAATGACCAAGAACAATGCGCAAGGGTCTTTCAGTGGGAGGAAACTGGAATACCCAGAGTAAACCCATGAGGTTGAGACTGTGTCTCTATCTCCAAGCCACATACGCTTGCACTAGGGATCAAACCCATGACAACAAGCCAGTAGTGACTGGTCAGCTAGAGCTGGAAGCGTGCCATCCCAACCTTCCGGCCATAAGATGTTGAACAGTTTGATTTATATGCACATAAAGTAATCTATAGTAAAGATAAGGTTACAGATACAAGTGTAAGAATGAATTATCTCATTATATAATATGAGGTGTAACTATTATACACTAAAGGTGTTAATATGCTTACATCTACCTTGTTTTAATAGTATTATCCTCGATGGGATTTGTAATGATATAATATGACTATTGTTTTGGGAAAAATGTACATAGGAAATTTGAATACACAGACTTGGCTAATGAAGATGGAAAGTGCTATGAGGGAAATGTTGCCTGGATAGCAATGTTAGTGCTTAATCTTATTTTTAATTTTCAAATGTGAAGGGTTCTTGTACTTGATTTGCCAACGTGTACACTGGACCTTGGCACTGGAATGACTAGACACTGTTCCTTTGCAGATCCTCCATCCTGCACCACTGAGCCACAGGCAGACCCTCCATCCTGCACCACTGAGCCACTGTGGTTCCCAGTATATAGCTTACTATTATAAATGAAAGTCCAAATACTCACCCTCAAAATAACATCATTACAAGCTATTTTCCAAATGTCAATTTCTAAAGTTATTACAGGTCTGGTGCTAATGCATTGTCGGTGGTACCCATTCCTCATCTAATAATAATTATGAGTCTGAGATCGACATTTAGGCAGCTGCCAGGTGCGGATCCAGGATTTTTTGCAGGGGGGGTCTAGCTTTGATAATTGCTTAACTTATTGCGCCCAACTGATTAACGGGGGGTTTTGGGGCCCTCCCCCAGAAAAAAGTGGTAAATTAGGTTCAATTTGGTTCATTCTGACGTATTTCCGGAAGGTAAATTCCAAAATTACAGGTCTAAATCGCCAATAAAATCGCATAAAAAATTTTCAAGTCTGAGCAAGGGGGGTCCGGACCCCCTGGACCCCCCCTCTGGATCCGCGCCTGGGTGCCCTAGATAACTACATGTGTGTATAGACAATTGCTGTTTTCAATTCTCTGCATAGAATTTGGTTTCTATGCATTTATGATTTGTATGGATGGATCCAATATTTAAATAATACTATGTCGAACATTTTTGGAAATATTTGAATGCTTATATGACCAGATGAAACACTCTGCGGACTGAAAGTATGATAATTGATTAAATGTAGACGTTAAGTAATATGCTATAATAGAGAACCATTGTTAGATTCCATAGTGTTTTGATCCTATTATTGTTGTATATATTATGTAAAATTATTCAATAAGATAACAACTTAAGTGTTTAGTTAATTGTAAGGTTAGATAGATAATCTCACCTAATTTAACCAGTACTACATTATATATGCAGTATCATGGACAGTGTGGTAGGACTCATTTCATATGTCTGTCAAATCTACAGTAAGTAGAATGCATTGACATCAGTATGTCTGTTAGATCTTAAGTAGATTGCATTAACTTGGGTGAGTAAATTAATTGGGCAGATGCAATTTGATCTTTATACAACATTAAAAAGTGTAACCCCCCAAAATTATCTGTTGTTGTTTCTCTATGCTGGGTATGTGTTATCTAATGCTGATATACATTTAGTCACAATTTCCCCAGCCAAAACTGCCTACCCTTTTCAACTGTGCTTTTAAAAAAGAGGGTCTACCGATTTCTATGTTCTAACAACGAATAGATAACAATGACGAACTAGACATGTACACATCTCTGTACAAATTTATAGATTGGCTTTATGATGTCACTGCCAGTTTCAGAACTGGCTATTGTTAATTAGAAAAGTTAGAAATGGAATAATTAGTAATCTCAACACACAAAGTAAAGAAATATAACCAATTTACAAAAACATCACCATTTTTGAGCCAAATGATGCCATATTGAAAGATTTAATAGAATTGATGATGTCTCTAACACATTGATTAATTAACAGTAGCAATTCTTTCAATGACACTCTGTATGACCTTTGACACTATGTAGACAATTGCTATTCTGTTGAGACTAGTAATCATTAATTTAGGAACTTGAGTCAGTGGTGGAGCAATCCAGACTAGTACAGGGTATTCCCCCAGTGGGCTGGGTTCCACTTCAACACTCCTCTCCCACAAGAGGATTAGTTATCATGAATATATAATGCAATATGATTTAACTAGTATTTCGGTCATTGGGACCTACTATATGTACATTCACCAAGAGGATTGGTATCGGAAAAATCACTTCTGATACTAATCCTGGTGTGAACGTGGCTACAAAACTATGGGATGGAAACTTGAAGGATTTACATAATAAACATACATTGAACAGATCAGAGTTCACATAACATCAAACTGTGGTGGTATCCTACTCGACTTGAAACAATAACTATATTAAACATGACAGAGAATAACTATAGTTTATAGATTGTTTTATCTCTGTACTCATTGTTTGTATTTTTTTTAGATGAAAGTGTTTGATGATAATGATAGATAATTGGAATGGGAGAGGTGCATACAGATTATAAGACATTAGAACTATATATACTACAAGTTGAGGTAGGTAGTGATATATTATGATAAACTCCACTGAAAATTGGGAAGTAAAAATTTATTGTACAAAGAAAAATTTGTCAGAAACAAGTGACCGAATTGAAATATTGGGAATTTTGGGTCCAACTTAGGCTGGTTTTACATGGATGTTACCTGCACACTAACAGGATAAGAATTCATGTAAGCAGTCACAATGGATAAGTCCATTCAGCGGTGCTGCAATTGTCACAGGAACTTGATATATATGTAAGCCCATGCCTTAACATGGATTGAGGAAGGGTTGCTTCACATTGAGTTTGAATAGAGATCCCACTTCCTACCCAAAATATCTGTATTCATGTACCAGTACTCCTAGTGGATTGATTTTCGAATGTCAGTTGATGTCATTGAGTTGCCTCTGAAGAGATTGAACATTTAACTGATAGTGGTAGTCCTTTAGTGAACAAAAAATCAGAGTTTGTCACTGACTTAGTGTTTATATTTTCAGGAGAAACTTGGATCTGTTCTCAGTCATAAAGATGTTGAAAATAATAAAAGGGAAATGGATATGGTTATTTCACCGTTTAATCCCCCTAAACCCACATCTAATCTTAATGAGGATTATTTAATTAACAATAAGATGGATAACTCTGATCAAAATATTGAGCTGGTCTCGACGGAAAATAAGGTAAGCAGAATGACACCTTTTATGCAAGAAATTGATGCAGTTGCAAAAACCATATCATAGAAATATGCTTTTGATGGTTTTTAAACAAATCACAATGCACCTTTAGACAGAATACAATATTAAGTTAAAGAAGGCGTTCAATTTTTGTTTGCTCTTTTAATTTTCTAGAGGGGGTAGTTGGCCAATTAACATTATGCAAACTGTAGATCCCTGCCTGTACACAACTTTCTAGAAATTCTTTAGGCACTCTGGCGTACTACCTTTTCTGAAGTCTAAAATGGCCTATTTAGTTTTTCACATTGTTCAACACTATTCTTTCTCTCCTTGACAAATGGCTTCTAAAAATCTAAAAAAAGAAAATTAAATTACTAAAATGATCAAAGGTTTGTGAATGTTTGTCCATGTAACTTGAGAATTATTGTCTATCAGTTAGTTTTGGCCATTAAGATCTGACATAGTTTAATTGTTCAATGGGGCATGTAATCACTCAATGATCACAAATAATAGAGCTGTAGATTTATTTCTTGCTATTACTTCATCAGATGTTTAACTGAGTGTTTAGTGAGAAAATGAGGGTGTTATATACTCACAAGGTATTCATGGTTGGTTTGTACACAATTTTAAATGACCATTAAGGATAATGATACGGTCTAGATGTGTTTTTGTGTGTAAATACCTTGTAATAGATGTATGTGTTTTTAATAGCATTAATGTTCTGTAATGGATACAAGTTGTCTACCCATTTAGTCACGAGATGATTTATAATTGACTGTTCTTAATAGATGAAATACAATGTATATTATAGGTATAATGGTATGTATGAATTAAGGTATATCAATAAATTGTGATTTATAAGGTAATAGATATTTAACAGTACTGTTTGGTGTGTGGATATTTGCAAATGAAGTGGTATAAGTTGTTCTGTATAAAAAGATATCTTGTTAAAGATGCATCATTATATAAGATTTACATAAAGGACTGGCAGTTCTTGCTATATTGAATATGAAAAATTGATCTATTATATTAAAAATTTCATTTAAATTTCTGTATTCTTGGCAGTGTTGTGACTGTTTAAAGATGTAGCATAAACATTGATTGAAAGTTGAGTAAATTCCATACTTAAGTCTGAGAATGCTTTGTGGTTATAAAGATTTAGACCTTACATAATCTTTCATGATGATAATCATATTTGTAAAACACATTTACTTGACGATATTTAGTTATTTTGATAAGTGTATTAGTATTAGCTGTTTTCCTTAGTCCAGTCAGAGCAGAACAGTATGGTAGGTGTGTGAGTTAGTTGTATTTTACGTCCGTTTCCACCGAGGTGATATTGCAGACAATAAAACAGTAGGATTTTTAATATCCCAGAACAGTAGGATTTTAAACACCAATTTATTTCATTTTTATACGCCCACATGGAAATGTGGTCGTATATTGCCGTCGCCCCCGTCCGTCCGTCTGTCGGTCCGTCCGTCCGTCGGTCCGTCCGTCCGTCCGTCCATCGTCCACAATTTCTTGTGAACGCTCTAGAGGCTAAAGTTAATATCCGATTGACTTGAAATTTATACACGGTGTTTAAGGTCGTGAGACGAAGAAGCCTATTGATTTTCAGCGATATCCGATAATTACTACCAGAGTTATGACCCTTGATCACTTTGAAAAATCTTGTGAACGCTCTAGAGGCTATAGTTAATATCCGATTGTTTTTAAATTTATACACAGTGTTTAAGGTCATGAGACAAAGAAGCCTATTGATTTTCGGTGATATCTGATAATTACTGCCAGAGTTATGACCCTTGATCACTTTGAAAAATCTTGTGAACGCTTTAGAGGCTAAAGTTAATATCCGATAGACTTTAAATTTATACACAGTGTTTAAGGGCATGAGACGAAGAAGCCTATTGATTTTCGGTGATATCCGATAATTACTACCAGAGTTATGACCCTTGATCACTTTGAAAAATCTTGTGAACGCTCTAGAGGCTAAAGTTAATATCCGATTGACTTTAAATTTATACACAGTGTGTAAGGTCATGATACGAAGAAGCCTGTTGATTTTCAGCAATATCCGATAATTCCTGCTCGAGTTATGACCCTTGATCACTTTGAAAAATCTTGTGAACGCTCTAGAGGCTAAAGTTGATATCCGATTGAATTTAAATTTATACATGGTGTTTAAAGTCATGATACAAAGAAGCCTATTGATTTTCAGCGATATCCGATCATTACTACCAGAGTTATGACCCTTGATAACTTTGAAAAATCTTGTGAACGCTCTAGAGGCTATAGTTAATATCCGATTGACTTTAAATTTATACACAGTGTTTAAGGTCATGAGGCGAAGAATCCTATTGATTTTCGGTGATATCTGATAATTACTGCCAGAGTTATGACCCTTGATCACTTTGAAAAATCTTGTGAACGCTTTAGAGGCTAAAGTTAATATCCGATTGACTTTAAATTTGTACACAGTGTTTAGGGTCATGAGACGAAGAATCCTATTTGATTTTCAGCGATATCTGATAATTTCTGGCACTTGATCACTTTGAAATATCTTGTGGACATACGCCTTGAGACAAACCATCAAAACTATAATCATTTCCGATAATTATTTAATGGGCTATTACTCGTAATAAGATTATCATGTGTTGTAAATGTTCTCCTTACTGACAAAAGAAACAATATGCGACAACCCTTGTTGACTGCCCGGACGACTTAGCTGTTGTGGGCGTATGTTTCGTTGCCTGGCAACCTATCTTAGTATTAGGTTGTATAATGAGGTATTATTATATTGGTATGATTAAGTGTCTATGTATAAAACTGTTAAGTTGTGTATTGGTATTGTGTATTGTAAGTGGTAAACTAATATTTATCTGGTGTTTATGTATATTACTGTTAAGTTGTATATTGGTAGTTGTATATTAGCATGATAGTTTATTTTTGATGTGTATATATATTACTGTTAAGTTGTGTATGAGGTATTATAAATGATGATTTATTTATAAGGTACCTATGCATATTGGCATTAAGTTGTATGTTGGTATTATTAGTGATATGAAATGATTAGTGAGATATGTATATTATCATTGAGAGGTTGGATGGCAGAATGGTTAGGACTTGCGTGCTGTATCATAAAGCTTGTCATTGAGTCAACTGGTGTGGTTTTGAATCCCAGGTGGTACATGACAAGGAGTAAGGTTACCTGTCCAACCTCGTGGGTTTTCTCTGGGTCCCCAGTTTCCTCCCATTGCTAACGACCTATATGTGCAAACAAAACTATATGTTAATCCAGAAATTACCTACTCTCTCTCTCTCTCTCTCTCTCTCTCTGTATATTAGTATCAGTCTATTATATTGGTATAAGGTAATGTGCAATTGTTAATTGTTATTAGTGTCTATCAGTAATTAATACTGGATATGAAAATATGATTGATCAATTTCAAGTAACTTATAGTTCTGAGATATATAATTGTATGAGTTTGAATAATTGTAAGTTTTAATTTCTTGTTTTAAGATAGTATGTTGTTTTATTAGTTATTGATAATATCATTCCTTATTTGATTGATATGTTATTGATATGTAATCCGAGGGATTAACAGGATATAATAAAGAGTGTAATATGTTGTAACAACCTGTCGGGAGATATTAAATAGATGATGTATAGTGATAGCACATTCTTAAAGATCTGTTGAAATAGTTATGTATATTGGTTTAGATATCATTAATTACAATCTCATAAATTGTATGATAAAGAGGGCAGAGTGAAATGGGGCTTAACATTCACTCCAAACAACTGGGTCATTTCAGGACTAATATTATATATGGTTGAATTGTATTTTAGTAATTCACTCATTTGTAAGAGTCTTTAGCAATGGGGGAGCCATGGTTGCAAACTGAGCAAGCTGCTGGCTCACTAACCTGGAGATTGTAGGTTTGATTCCAGGGTTGTCACAGAAAATTCATCAGGATTTACCTGACATGAGCAGTTGTCTAGTTGCTCAGATGGGACATTAGCAAGCACGTAAAATACTCCTTGTCAGTTAGAATCCGATATTAGAGTAAACTGTACAGACGCTGTCCGGGCCAAATTTCCCTCATAGTACATATTCCTGTCTTCATTAGCCCTATCGAAGGAGATCCGAGAAAACTCAGAGTGGCTAGACAGTTGATCCTTCTCCTTGTCACGAACAAGTGGGAAATCCCCCCCCCCCTAATTGTATGTTAAACATTTATCAATGCTGGTCAAGTAATGCCACCTTGTACAAGAAAGTGTTATTTAGCTGAGGGGATGAGGAGATAAGAGCCGTAAACTAAAAACAAAATAAATTTAACTAAGGACAGTATTCACAAGAAGATCAATAGGGAAACAAAAATGACCACCAGAATTATTAGTCCTAAAATGACCCTGATGAAGTTCTATACAAATTCTTTTGGTTAAAATTTGAAATTGTGTCGAAAACTAATATAAAATGTAATATAAACTATACTCAGAATTTAGAATATGAGATTATAATTGTTGGGTGGATCTTAAAACATGGATGTCATTATTATCACATACAGGAACATCTCACTCAGCTAACTTACAAAGTTTGAAATAAAAGTATGATTAAAAAGATGATTTGACATTTACTGTAGGAGGTTTTTTTTATTATCACAGGTTCAATTGCTATCAATTTAGATATTATATTATGCGTATAAGGAGTTTAATTGGATAATATCTGTTAAGCCATCATTATTATCAAACGTAACTAGGTTATGGTCTAACAGATAAACCAGATGGTTTTATTGATGTCCACTATAAATTACCGGTAGTGAATTGTATCATTATTGACCACAATGTCTCTACATTCAGAATAAAAGAACACTTGTTGAAACATTGTGCTATATGTGTATAAACCAGTGATTGCATTCCATATAAATTATGCTGTGTTTTTATTATGCTCAGTCGCTAAATGCTGCCCATGGATTATGATGACTAGAATGTTAAAATAGGAATAGTAAACTCATTAATTCATTATAAGTATTTGTTGTATTTTTGTATTGAAAAATCTTTTCTATTCTATTAGTTTTTGCTTCTAAAATCCATCTGCTTCTAATAAGACAGAGAGTGTAGGTGTCATGCAAGAGGCATAGTATGATTATACTATGGGTGTCATGCAAGTGTAAGGGTATAGTACATACTCTTTCAAGAAAATGTGATCCATTGTAGGTTAATAGTGTCAAGAAATATTTTAACATCCTGTTACATGTGAATGCAATGAAATACATACCTATGCCATATTTTTGTTACGTAAATGTTTGGTTTAGGATTGGGAGGGAGTGTAAGATTTGATGATAGATAATATGAATACAATGTATCTAGGAAGATCAAGTGATCGTCTTAAATTACAGAATACAAATAAAGATGTAAATACATAATCCGTTTTACCAGTAAATCTGGATGTAGTCTTCATGAAACTAGTATACCGTTTATTTTTAAACCAGTTCAAAATCACCGGGGTTTTTAGCACAGCATCGTGTTGCATTCACACGTACTATAAGCCAAACCAGTTTAACTATTTTGACATCTTCAGTCGAAGGTTAAAGTTAACTACACATGGGTAGCTTCATATACTTTATTCGGTTCTTGCACGCTTTCCACTGTGCACTTTCGAAAACATTGGCTCTGCCTGATCCAGATATTTTCACAGGAATGAAACTTGATGCGTACTGCGCATGCACAAAGCAAGCTGGAGCCAAACTTTTTAAGCAAACTCATTCAAGATGAACCAGTTTAGAAAAAAACGCCTTCTCGACGACAGGTTGCAAGCTGGGTTTTTTTAACTGGTTTAATGATCCCTGTGTTTTTAAATCAGTTCTACTTAAGGGTCAGAAAGGGCTGTATTAAAGATCCTTTCATTAGAATGAAAGATTAATGTAATATTTGAAAGACCTTGAATTAAGTGCATATTTATTATGTTATTGTTGTCCTATCTTTTGACTAAAAATGTCTGTATGTGAAATGTGGTACCAACTAGTTACCAGGAATGGTATTATTTATGAATATTAGGTCAGGTTATGACAGGTATTTTATATATGATGTTTTTATTGACTGTATTTCCTTTTGACCTAGTAATAATTGTTGAATGGAAAATTGTTATCAGGTGACACAAGGTCAGATAAACAAAATATTATTCAGCAAATGGTGTCCATTGTAGACAGGTTAAAATCATGTAGTAATAGATAATAAAACAGTAGTAGAGACAATCCTATCTTGTCAACTTTAATCACAAACATTCTCTATTTGTGAGGAAGATGGAGGAAATTAATATAGAATGGATTGTTTGGGTATTGGATTTCTAGGAAAGAATTTAAAGTAACATTTTTAACCAATCCTAATCTAGCCAACCAGTGATATTCTATGTGGTCATTGTTATAAACAATATTTATTCAGGATATTAAACAATTTTTATTCAGGATATCTGAATGGGATGGGGTAAAAGGCATAACGTACGTAAAACACTGCTCTCTATGGTCATTTTCACCAGTGGTTTGTGAATATTGTCAGTATTACTATTAGGAAATAAGTGACCTGGTGATGACAAATTTATGATATTATCAACTCGTTTAATTATTATGATGAAAGTATTCATTTGATTTTATTTTTGAAGTCATGTTTCTTCTTTACCAAATTTCTGTAGCCTTTAATGTTGGTATAATATTAGTGGTTCTGTCTTATTAAACTCAATTGTCTACTGTGGTGACTGAATTGTGTGTTTGGAGATGTAGTTGACTGAACATAAATTGTGAAGCAAAGATGTGGGAGGATGTAAGCCTAGTTCTATTTTTGCTCATATTTGTTCATTTGGGGATGTTCTTTACATTTCAGGATATACAGTTACCAGAGATTATTACAGATTGTGAAGAAATACCAGTTCCATCCATTGCTAAATCACAACAACTTATTGCATCCACACTACTCAAACAAAATGAAGCCAAAGACAGCAGTTTGGGTGATGAACCACTCAAAGAAAGGGAGATAACTCCACTAGTCATAGTAACAGAAAATCTTGGCGATGTCAACAATGCTAAGAAAACCAAAGACCAACAAACAGATACAAATGATATGTGCAATAGCGATGAATTAATAGATTTAGCTGAACCCCAAATTGCACCCCCAAAAAATGTTTTAAAAGATAAATCTGCTCAAGTTACTTGTGATTCTGATAACAAAGTTGAACAAAAACAGCTGCATGCTTCTGTTAATGAAAAAGGTGTTTCAGACAGTGTTCATATAATCCCTATTTTACGAGAAAAACTTTCTAAAGATAAATTAAAGCGACTTAGTCAACTGAATATTGATGTATGTCGTAATTATGAGAATCAGAAAAATTCATTTTATGATGATAAATCCCCTGAAATGCAGGTAGTAGTCAACTCACTTACACCAGTTTTGTCTCGCAGACGGTCACATAAAAAACGTGAAATGCTGAGGAATGACGAAGAAAAAGAAAACAGTATTAATAAAAACAGCATTGGTATTAAACATTCAAATAATTTGACCGTTCCTCCTGGTGACATTACTTTATCACAAGAAATGTCATCAACATGGCATGGGCCGGCTTCTCTCAATCACCCTCATCGTCCAAAAATGGGTATTGGCATGGTGATGTCAGAAAGCACACCTTTATTTTCTGTCTTTGAGAAAAATTCTTTGACGAAGTCTGCTAGCTTCCATGTCAATGGGACAAATACTGTGCCTAAAAATTTCTCAAAAACAATTTTAGATGCCATGCATAAAAGATATTGTTCACATCAGTATTCACGGAGATTAGATACCGGACCAAAATCAACTCTTGTGAAAATTCATAAAGAAGAACAATTCGTAGCAACACACAGTGTACGGAAACCTCCACTGACATTATCTTTGTCAACTGATGGCGACACATCTTCAAGTACAAGTTCCTCTCCCAGAATTCCACGTCTAACTACACCATTAGTTACAGAGTCTGCAGATTCTCCTTCCTCGGTCAAGGTAAGCTTTCTTATCATTAATGGTTACAAATCCATTGGATACTTTTGGAGTCACAGGCTAATCACGTCCTAGAATAGCAGAAAACGCATTTGCAGTGGTTGAATTTTCAAAATTTTCTCCGGGAGGGTAAGACACCCAAACCCAGCGATAATTGATTGGTTGTTTGACATTCGCGTAAGTCAGATAGGCTGTATGGGATCAAATTGAAGTTGCTGTTTTCACAGGCTGGAATAGCAGGAAAACGCGTTTGCTGCAGGTATATTTTCAAAATTTTCTCCCAACGATTGATTGGAATTTGAGTCAGCCACCTTTATCAGGCTGTATTAGACCTCTTTGACATTGCTTTGTTCAGGGGCTGAAATCGCAGGAAAACGTGTTTGCAGCCATCAAATATTCCCAAATTTTCTCTTTTTATCATACAAGGTATGCTCTGTTTTTTTCGCCTCTGAAGGAAGACTGGCACCGCTCTCTGTAAACCCGAAATTTTTTCGTGCATTTCGTGTTCTGCCCCCCTAACATGATATTGAATGTTTCCTATATTAAACATTAGCATGGGGCAGAACAAACAAATTCTAATGATTTTCTGATAATGAGTTGGTACTCTTAATCAGATTTAAGTGTATTATAAATGTTTCATTACTGAAAAAAGTAAAAATATGCGACAACCCTTGTTGACTGCCCGGACGATTTAGCTGTGGGCATATGTTTTGTTGCCTGGCAACCTATCTTTTAAAAGTATTTATGTTGAAACCCCTGCCCAGAGAACATTTTACCTTGGTGTTGTGTTTTTTCATCAGTTATGTAGCCTATTAATTAGCAGTTTGATGAGTTTAATTCACATGCCCATCAGTTATGTAGCCTATTAATTAGCAGTTTGATGAGTTTAATTCACATGCCCACTGACCTTCTGGTTTGAAAATCGTTCGAGAGTTAGGTTCATGGGTTCCATGTCGCCGGTATATGCCGTTCGGGACCTAGGGCCATGGAAAATGACCGTAACTAGATGTGACCCAACGGTCATTTTGCACGCCGGAAAAAGAGCCTTTTTTTCAAAAACCCAATTTTCAACCATGGCTATCATCGACATCCACTATGTATCTATAACATTGTACGGCCAGTGCAGAATAATGCGTATGTAAAGATAGAAGAAGCCACATTATCTCATGATTGGTGTTATAGAGTTGTATACATGGTCGTCAGTAGATTATATTGGACATTATGTTGATAATTGATGATGATTGTCGTGTAGTAGAACAATAAAAGTTAATTGATATTCGGGAATCTTATCAAAGGCGTGAAACAGTCCATTCTTAGTCCATGTGTCATAAGAATTTTCTAGAACAAAGTCGTTTACCCCTATTACAGTTACGCACTATGTAAATGAGATTGTTACGATCTTCGAAAAAAGGGAATTTAATATGAAGTACTGCTCTTCGATTCCAACCAACTGTCATATTAAATGTAACAGCATACATGTAGAAATTACTTAAATCCTCAACAACGTACATGTTGGGAGACAATTGCATTATAATTTTTTTATAGTGATATTACCGCTTTGTGGGAATTTTAGAAATAATATCTAGAGATTAGTTAACTTGCTTACCGACAAATTAAGAACATTACGTATTCCAGTGCTATTGTGTACCAATATTGATAATTCCATGTGTTAGAAAAATTGTCGTGCATAAATATATTGTAAATCTTATACACAACGATATTCTAGGCGGCGCTTGAAGTTAGCAAACATGAATGCCAAGTTGGCTATCCGACAGTTATTCATTACTAAGATTTTCGTCAATATTCTGCGGCCCGTAACGCTGTAAGAGTTGTTCTAAAACCAATGTGAAATATATGCCGTGGATAATTATATGTTTATCTTCATGTCAAAATTACTGATTACAACTCATAATTATCCAGGTCAGTGTGTTTTCTATTGAGCACTTGGTAATAACGTGTCAGCCACTGATATGGTTTTTCTTCAGCTATTTCGATTATTTAAGTAGCCAAAAGAGAATATTTAACTTATGAATTATTATCACAAGACTTAGAATAAATATTTCATTTTTAAGTCTAATATGTAATTTTTTGTGTACCTCATGCTGACAAAGTGGTATAGACACGTGAATTCACAATACCCGACCCTGAAAAAAACCCATGAAATATGGATTTATTTTGCAAAGTTTTCGTGCGTTATCAAAAATGACCGGTAGTGAAAATTTTGAAGTGGAAGCCCTGGTTAGGTTCCTTGAAGGATTTCACACCAACAGCAGGAGAACTCAATTTCATTCTTTAATTAATAGTGAATATTTTTTAAATACTGTGTAATGAAGATCAGCGTTGGCACCATGATAAAAAGTAACTTGGGTTCCAATAGGCTACTTACTTGACATGTAATGAATAATCAGCAAACTTATTAAATTGGTTCAATAGTGTAATTGCAAGTCGTTAAGCAATGAAGCTAAGGAAAAAATGTGTCAAAGCCAGGTTCAGTCAATCATTTTCAATAGCTATCCCCTTAGCAGTATTTTAAGATTTGAAATAAATAGGATTTCCTAATCATTATATACAGTTTGTATTTAAGTAACGCATAATATAGTTTTCCAGTGTTTGGAATATCCTCAAATCATTGATGATGTAAATAGGACGTTGAATGTCAAAGGAATATAGTGAGCACATAAGTGGAAGATTAATGTGTTTGTTAATCAGAAATTATTATATAATATGTACATGATATATATTATAATAGTGAGAGATATTAATATCATTACAACTGTTAAACAATGACATAGCATGGTGGTATATAAATCATATTACACACCTTTACAATCTATAAATCATATTAATGTCTGGCTAACCAATTTAACTGACTACATACTGACCACTGTGACATAGATCTCAAATAGTTTACATTTATGACAGACAAAATAATAATGTCAATATGGAGCATGAACTAGTATAGGGAGGTGGAGGGTCAACCTAGTTGAAAAGCTAACCAATTTATATGTTCCATTAGGCTACCTATGAGTCACTGGCAAAGTATAAGAGTATCTGCATGCTCTTTGTAGTGGGTGTGATAAGGATGGGCAAAAGAATTGGACCCTAAAACTAAGCTAGAATAGTTTGTTTGTTTACCATGTAACACCTGTTGCAAAATTCTCAGCATCCAGCATATCCATCCTGACATTTACTGTAGTGGGATGCCTCACCAGACATCTCTAATTGCCCAACCTCCAAAAGCTAACCTAAACCAGCTCATTTACTAATTGCATAAATAAGCTTATTGCAAAATGTTCAGCATATTCACATTTATCAAGAATGATTACCTCAAGACTTTTTCAGTAGTGGAGTACCGCTGTCAGACATCTTTATATGTCCACCCCTCAAAACCTCACCTACACTAATGCATCTACTGACCGCACAAAACTTGTTGCAAAATGCTCAACATATTCTCATATATCAAAAATGCCAGCCAAACATTTTTAGTGATGAGATATTCTTGCCCGATGTCACTAATTGCCCACCCTAAAAGCTAATGTACATGAACACATGACTAACGAATAAATTGTATTCGAAAATATTTCCTTAGCATCTTTGGTGGTGAAGTAGGCCTACTCCAGCCACACATAGGCTACAAACTGCAAATCGAGTCAGTCAGTAATAATAATTTAAGTTGGTTCTGTATGAAATGTTCTGTATTGGGCAATTAAAATGTCTAGTATCTGACCTCTTCTGGATCAAAACTATGGGATTTGTCATCAGAATCACTATGGTAAGTCCATCAAAAAATTGCAGTGTCAAGGTCGTATTTGTTCCAAATAATTATTGTCACTGTAACTCTCTATCTCCAGAACGAATGTTTGATGGTAAATATTTTTGTAAAGAGAGGAACTGAATTCTCATACTGTAGTATTGACATGTATTTATTTCAATAGAAATGGTTGCTTAGGACAATTAAAAAAGGTTTAAGAGTCTAGGCATGTATTTATGATGGTCAACGCCCTTTTCACACTAACAAACCTCCGTTAAACTTACTAACATGTTGTCACTACCTTCCTCGACTTTTAGCTTACTATTGACGTTTCTTGGACCTTTTATTTGAGCAAAAGAAACACTTAACATGCCCTAAAATGACTTATGAACTTAAAAGAAAACGGCCATCTTGGCTTGGATATGTCACTAGAATAAGATGGTTAGCATAGCTGGAGTAGTGTATGTTCTATTCAATAACACATGGATCTCACAAATATCATGTATTTGTTGTTGGAATGTTTTACCAATCTCTGAAGATTCAGATTTAACAAACACCATTTTATTCTTTTACCCAGTAAAATATGGATGATACTTGGATATTCTTACTTCCTGTCAGATATGTTTTACAAATTTTGTTTTATTCTGTCAGGTAGTCTAGAGAAAAACCATTCCCACAAACAGCATTCTGTTTAGAATACTTTTCTTTCCACCAATTCAATTATTGAACAATTTGATTATTACTGGGTAAAAATTATTAGTGAAAACATTTGTATGTTGAAAAAAGCACAAGAACCCCATATGCCCCAGATGCCTTTGTTGATGACCGTTGTTTTTTATAGTTTTAATTTTCTCTAAAATGTAAAAGCTAATTAAATTTACAACACAAAAGTGTTATATTATTTGCATATCATGACTTATCAGTGTTTCTGAAATTTAACAAATATTTCACATTGAATCATAACTTGTGATTCCAATTTGATTTTAAGACAGATCCTATTATGTTTCGTTTTTTATAGTTCAAAATTTCAATTTACTTGTCTTTATTACACTAGCATCTGGAGAATTGTTATATAACCAACCCGAGGTCTGGTTATTGTATTGGATAAGCCATTGAATGGTCTGTTCAGTTGCAGTGAGTTAACTGCGTGTGATTTGGGAAACTGTGGGTATCTTACTAGAAACATCAATGCTCATTGGTTAATCAAATGTCTGAAATCATAGAGTCAAAAGCTGCTCATATGACCCCTGACTCCACCCCACCCCCCCTTACAACTTGTCAGCTGTTTATGTAGAATAAACAAAATAAACAGATTGTTGTGATTCACAAGTAAACATTTTGAGCACAGATTTCAGTTTCTATAGTACAATGCAATCAAGTTAATTAGTCTGTCTGTTGTTCAATCCAATTCAGTTTATTGAATAAAATACTGTTTAAACTAAGTTAATAAGTAACAATTTTGAAATTATAGAACATGCTGCAATATTGCAATTTTGACTAGTAGAGGGTAAAAACGTCTCTTGCTAACAGATGACATTCATTTATTTATAAATAAATTCACTATAATAACCTGCAAAAGTTTTTATAGTTTAAGTAAACAATGATAGAAAAATTAATTGAGCAATATTTAGAAAGGATATTGGGAGAAGATTGAAGATATTTATCTTAGCAATCTAGTTATTTAGACAGAAATCTTGTTAAGATGGCGGACAATAGATGACCAATTTGGGAGTCAATGTTGTTTGAATCGGAACAATGGAGAGGGACAGAATTTGAACTATTAACCAAGGTCACTCTTTACCATTTTATATGGAGAATGGTACATGTTTAGATAAATATTATTTTAAGTAAAATTGGGCCATGCTAACTATTTTCCCAGTGAATTGGGTATCAAAAGTATGAAAAAAGATTAAGTCAATTAGATTTCAACTGGATATTGATTTATTCAGCTAGTGAATTAAGAAAGTACTTTTCTTTGAATTAAAATCGAGGTATTTGATGCCCACATCGAAAATAATTAAAAGATGGAATTCAGAGAAGATACATGCAGAATTTTTCACCAATACATGTCAAAAATAACAATTTATGAAATTGCTGTTAATTTCCAAATGACCAATTTGATGAGACAAATTGAACACCATTATTTTTTTTACAGCTTTATGCACATCATGCAATATCTTTAATTCAATAACAATAAACTCTTTTAAAGATGGGTTCCCAGCAAAGTATTTATCGGGTGGTTATTGGCCAATCAAAGTATGGCAATTTTGGTATATATGGAAAGAAGATATATCCAATCTTACCAGAAAAATACTGGATTCCCTGAAAAACACTAATTGAGCGCATACAGGAAAAATTGTAAGGGTTCCCCTAATCAACAGCCCGATGATTAGGGCTATCCCCACGTGTGACGTCGAAGGCTGCACGAGTACATTCAGCGCTTATGGGAAATGTTGATAAACTCTGAGATAAAAATCATGGAAAAAGACGCAGGCAGTGGATAATGCGAGAATTTAATTAGGACTCGTTATTTGTAATAAATAGTCAGCGATTACAGACAACACCGTCTTGTGTATGCAATGAATTCTCACCCCTCTCCGCCCATGGAGACTGAGAGGGGTAACCCCTGAACGCAAACATGGCCTCTTTTGATCGATTTTCATAGCAGGGTATACTTGGCAATTACAGTGTTTTGAGAAGGATTTGAAGCAAAATTATGATAAATTAATTAGTTCGAATATGTTTTTAGTCCTAATATATCATCAAATCACCCAGTTTATACCCGGGAAATCAAGTTTAATTTAATTTTTGGTACCTGGCAGTAAGTTACATGAATATTGTTACTTGGACATCTTTGCTTGTTTTTAATGCAAACATCATTGTTTTCGACCTGTTTTCCTATTTGTGGTTACTAATTATGGTGATCAAAATTTCCTTCAAGGCAATGGTTGATTATCAGATTATTACATCTTCGTTTCTTCACCATGTTTTGTCTTGCAGGCAGCATTGTTTTTAAATAGTGTCACTATGGATGACATGACATGACATTTACCACTGACACTGTTATTCCTATGGGTGATATAAGGGAACTGTCACGGTCAAACCAAATAAAATTCCTTATTGGATTTTAAATGTGATAAGAGACAATTATGTTTTTATTGAGATTCTTACTCCACCATTAGATTTCACTTAATCTCCCATTAACTGCTTCATCAATCACTGATCTTTGGTTACATTTCGGTCCATGTGGCCATTATTGTCCTTCTCTGTCAACGTAACTGTAGGCCCACTGTTACAAACAAACCAAAACATAATGAACTCCTCCAACTCAACAGGTGACTGTCATTTTCTACACTACACCCCCTACTAAAATCTCTAATAGTTTGACCCAGTGTGAAAGGTAAAGGGCTTCACCATGTTGCCAGTAGCCTGTTTGATAAGGTGATCCTTCAGGCATTTTATACTTTGTCAATCACGACCGATATGTGCGTGGACAAACATATGACAAGAGTTGAATGGTCTGTAGTGATACCAGATTGCCTATAAGAGATGTCAGTACCAACCATTATATAGATTTTTGATTCAGGCTTGGAATAATTGTGCTTTTTGCTGAAATTTATTATCTGTGGATGTCATATTCTATGTAATGATGTAATCATTGGTTTTGCTGTTTAACATTTAAAAACTAAATGTATAATTGTTTACATTTTGAACTTTTTTTATTTTACTGAACTTTGATAGTGACCAGTAGATCAGTACAACAGGATTGGAGATCAAAAATCTGTATGGATGGATTGTTTTTCAGAGAGTGCTAAAACTTAGAATTGTGCCTAGTCTTTCTGATGGGTCAACTTAAAAAAATTATATTCCCGTTGTGTTTTAGTCAATAACTGTTGCCTAAGAAGACCCATATGAATATAAAATATGTAATACCATTTAAAGTGTTATAGATAATGTTATTCGTATTATGTTATTGAATCTATTGAGTGTGTAAACTACCCTACATGTGTATCTTGAATAGAATAATAGTGAATAGTACATACTGGCATACTAATAGGATACGCATAATACAGGTGTCCAAACTTATTGGTACCAACCAAGTGTCTTCAATAGAGACTTGACATTGGGTGTGCCTGATATAACATATTGTTGTTGACCTTACCATGATATATTTGGTACCATTAAAAATGATTATACTGGTTGAAAAGACTTTATTCAAATATACTGTGCCCACTTAAAACTTGCCAAATGAAAAAAGCTGCTTAGTTGATACATCTATATAATTTTGTACAATATTATTTTGGTATTGGTATGAACTGGTGTTACGGACAAATTGTTTTAGACTAAACATTTGAAACAGTAGAATAAATTGGTTATTATTGTGAAGTGTATTTATAAAATGAAAGTGATTGTGGATCTAACTATATTTCTTAAGCAAAGTTATTAACTATGGCAGAATTGTGTGATTACCTGAAATCATTGTCCATATTATGTGGTAGTGCAACTGGACATAAATGGTCTGTTAAGGTATGTATATTGGTATATGTAAATGTATATTTTTTATGATGCAAGGTTCATACAAAGTTTTATTAGACTTTAAAAACACTCCCTATACAAGAATTCATTTTTATTATACGCCCACATGGAAATGTGGTCGTATATTGCCGTCGCCCCCGTCCGTCCGTCTGTCGGTCCGTCCGTCCGTCCGTCGGTCCGTCCGTCCGTCCATCGTCCACAATTTCTTGTGAACGCTCTAGAGGCTAAAGTTAATATCCGATTGACTTGAAATTTATACACGGTGTTTAAGGTCGTGAGACGAAGAAGCCTATTGATTTTCAGCGATATCCGATAATTACTACCAGAGTTATGACCCTTGATCACTTTGAAAAATCTTGTGAACGCTCTAGAGGCTATAGTTAATATCCGATTGTTTTTAAATTTATACACAGTGTTTAAGGTCATGAGACAAAGAAGCCTATTGATTTTCGGTGATATCTGATAATTACTGCCAGAGTTATGACCCTTGATCACTTTGAAAAATCTTGTGAACGCTTTAGAGGCTAAAGTTAATATCCGATAGACTTTAAATTTATACACAGTGTGTAAGGTCATGATACAAAGAAGCCTGGTGATTTTCAGCTATATCCGATAATTCCTGCTCGAGTTATGACCCTTGATCACTTTGAAAAATCTTGTGAACGCTCTAGAGGCTAAAGTTGATATCCGATTGAATTTAAATTTATACACAGTGTGTAAGGTCATGATACGAAGAAGCCTGTTGATTTTCAGCAATATCCGATAATTCCTGCTCGAGTTATGACCCTTGATCACTTTGAAAAATCTTGTGAACGCTCTAGAGGCTAAAGTTGATATCCGATTGAATTTAAATTTATACATGGTGTTTAAAGTCATGATACAAAGAAGCCTATTGATTTTCAGCGATATCCGATCATTACTACCAGAGTTATGACCCTTGATAACTTTGAAAAATCTTGTGAACGCTCTAGAGGCTATAGTTAATATCCGATTGACTTTAAATTTATACACAGTGTTTAAGGTCATGAGACAAAGAAGCCTATTGATTTTCGGTGATATCTGATAATTACTGCCAGAGTTATGACCCTTGATCACTTTGAAAAATCTTGTGAACGCTTTAGAGGCTAAAGTTAATATCCGATTGACTTTAAATTTGTACACAGTGTTTAGGGTCATGAGACGAAGAATCCTATTTGATTTTCAGCGATATCTGATAATTTCTGGCACTTGATCACTTTGAAATATCTTGTGGACATACGCCTTGAGACAAACCATCAAAACTATAATCATTTCCGATAATTATTTAATGGGCTATTACTCGTAATAAGATTATCATGTGTTGTAAATGTTCTCCTTACTGACAAAAGAAACAATATGCGACAACCCTTGTTGACTGCCCGGACGACTTAGCTGTTGTGGGCGTATGTTTCGTTGCCTGGCAACCTATCTTTAGAAACTTAAACAAGTTCTGGTTTATTTTGAACTGGACTGCATTTTTTTGTTTTCCCATAGCAACACAGCCGACTGCAAAGAAATCATTGCTTTACATCTTTAAATTTTTAGAAGTCACATGTAACTTTTCAAACCAGTCTCAAAATGAGTCTAATGTGTAAGTGAAAGGCAATGTAGTACATGATTCCAGTAAGGTCATCTATTTGATAAAGACAATAACTTTGGAAGATCATTATATATTATTACATCACGCTGCTACTGAAATAGTAATTCCATCAATTCAAAATTTTCTTTACTAAAAAATTGAGCATCTACATCTATTCATTGTCATCTAAATAATATAATGATTAGGACAGCATTTGCTTAAGGCAGTGCAAAATAAAAATGGAAACTGTTTAAGATTTTAACTTGTAACATTACCTATATCTTCAGTATATTTTTTATTTAAATATCAATGGTTCCCCCAAACCTTTGTTTAAATTTACATGTTTGATATCTAGTGACAGAAAGTTGAGAATCTAAAAGTTGAGTCCATGTTGCAGAGTACCTATTGTCCACTGTTCTATGGTGGGTGTCCACTTTATATTGACTCAGTGGTCAGTTTGTTGTGTGGTCAGTGACAAAGGTCAAGATATAATGTTTATATTATCCTCACAGTGAAACTATTATAATCTGTAGTGACTGCTACACATGGTACTGGTCAGTATATTGATATATAAGTACGTTTATACGGTCAGTTTTTAGGTCAGATGTCTGGTTTCCCATGCTGTCTGACGATTTGGGAATGCTGCTATTGTTAAAATATGATAAAACATCCATTTCCTCATGTATTTAGTTTTAATCATTCCCAGTTCCTGCTGTCATTCAGAGCAATGAGCATCCAGTTTGAGTTTAAACTGTACTTTGTCTGTTAGGATGTGGCTGATAACAGAAACAATCAAAGAGGTAAAACTCCTCTCAGGATTCCATGTTAGGTTCTTTCAACTCCACAGTGCCATGGGCATAATACATGACCATTATATAGGCTTACTTTGAAGGTCTTATGCTTGGAGGAATATTCCCACGGACCACATTTCATAATGAAAGCTACTACGGGAATCATCATTTTGAAAGATCTTGTGAAATCCAAATATGTCCATGACAAGCATCGCAATGCTATAACTGTGGAGAGTTTCATAAAATTGATGATTTACCCAATATTCAAATTCAGTGGATGAAAATATCATTTAGAACACCACCTTTTATTGCGTAATAACCCACTAAATGACCAGTTCATTACATTTGAACAACAACTACTTGTTCTCAGAAATATATTTATAACCGCATATTGCCAATGAAAAATATTGGCTATTTCATGCGTAATAAAGAAAGAAAATAACTGTAGGCTAAATAAGGTTATGAAAATATAGTTATATAACCCTTGAGCTGTATATTGGAGTTTTTAGATGTCAGTCATATATTGACGTATCTATGCAGTGATTCGAAAATAACTTATGGAATATAATAACCACAGGCTAAGGTTATAGCAATATAGTTATTCTAGGCCTTGAAGCTTTTTTTTTGTAGCTTGTATAATCATGTACAAAAATAGCACATTTTAAAGAGGCATTAGCACGTTTATTGAGAAATAATTAAATTTAAAAAATAAGTACCAGTATGACAAAGTGATAATAACGCTTCCTTGCATTCCAAATAGCCCATTAAGATGTCTGTTGGTTTTTATAAAATCAAATTCATTCATATCATTTTATCCATTATCAAGAGTATACAAACTATTTGTAGAATGTGGATATATCAGATGGACAATTAAGTGCTAGTGTATAATTAGAGGTATTATTAGCAGATATAAAGGTGTTAGAAACACAGCCTGAGGTATGAAACCTACAGTGGACATTATCTACTACTGTATTAAATGTCAATCATGGGTGATTATCCACTGTTGACCAATGATTTACAGATACATGATGTAATATTGAGTAAGAGAATGTAATTAGATAAATCATCTTATATAGATAATCACTAACACTGAGAAATCGGTAAGGATGAAAAACAAAATTTGCTTCATAAAAATCTATGTCAAAGTGTCAATAACGATGTATCTGGATAAAAACATAATATTCGGATTATAACTCCTCATTATGGCTTAAAATCTCTAGATAAGGTGTGTTAATTAACAGGGGGTGAAAATGGACTGAACGGAGAGTTAATTATCGGTAGGGTTTAACAACTCTCGGACGGTGCGTTTTCTGTACTGAGTGTGTTAATTAACCGACGGGTAAAAAACGAATGACACGGTGTGTATTGTTAAATTGGTGTGTTTTCTCGATAGTTGTTATAACTGCACCAAAAGGGTATAATCAAGGACCATGAGGCTTTATTTGATGCGTAATTGTTAAATCAAAACTTGGGAAGGAAAACTGTTTTTACCGTGCGATTTTTCATTCGTCGGTGTGTTTTACGCAAATAGGTCTTTGTATAAGGATCTTTGTATGTCCAGTTGTACGGGGCTGTTTCTTCTATGCGTATTTTGTGTTTGTTGATGAACGGAAGACACAGTACGTGTTTTATAGTCACGCCATTTATAAAATTGAATAATGAAATATAAATATAGACATTCATTTGTCGTAAAAAGGCGAAAACAATGTCGTCATTTATACGTATCCAGCAGTCAGACCCCAATTTGATTATATCCAGGTATATATCGATAAGCTTAATTTTCCGTATGTCTATATATTTTCTAATGTTCTGACAATTTATTGTTGTGCGTGTTGACATGAGTACCACGTCAACAGTAACTCATTGTCAGTTTATTGTTTTGCGTGTTGAAATGAGTACCGTGCAACCCGTAACTCATAGCCATTTTATTGTTTTGCGTGTTGAAATAAGTATAACGTACGTAACACATACTTGTTTCATTGCAACTTATTATAAAAAAAACTCTATTAAAAAAACAATAGAAATGTTAGCAGTTCAATAATAATTATTCGCGGGCTGCAGTTATTTATTTTTCTTGTCATTTTGTGGATTTCATTTGTTAACATTATTGTGGTACCACTGAACTATAAATGCATGTGTCTTAAAATTGGTCGCATGCAATATCGCTATTTACCGATATCCCCATAAACCTCCATTTGATTATCCGATACATGTATTAGTCCGAAAATATTTTGCTGACTTTTTAATTTCGACACAAAAGAGTGTGGATGGTTGCATACTGTCAGTCAGGGTTCAATAATGTGAATTGAAACGTGGCATCATAAGAAACTGATTGACAGAATATAGACGCCCCTTTATCAACACATTGTTGCCTTGTAAACTTTAATTGTAGATTGCCAGTAGTTATAATTACAGTAGGCCTACAAACAAATTTTGACGCATTATTGAACAATCAAAACTGTTACGCTATCGCCAATGATTACTTAAACCCCTTTCCCATGCATTCGTAATTTTATGTCCGGTTAAAATTCATGTCTCATTCTTCTAAATATGAAAACGCTTTAAGTTTTAGTTACATCTCTATTTATGGAGTATCTTACCTTCATCGAAATAAAATCCATAAAATAGAATTTCCATGCATATGAATATTATCAATAACGTTGCGTTTATCTCCTCACCAAATTTATATTGCTAATGCAGAACACAAAGTAATTTGTATGTGATTGGCTTCAAAAGAACTAAGTTGTCAATCATCCTTTGAACTCTAAGTATTCTTGTGATCGAAACTAATACCAATGTAACAATAGCCAACTGCACGATTCTTTCAAGACAATGTTCTTTGATGCGTAGACATGTCGTCTCCCATGTTGAACCAATGCTGTTACAAACGACATTGTGGATTTGATTATGTATTAGTAATATCTGCTGCATCGTAGACATTTACCTGTGTTAAAAAAACAAAGACAGGTCACAAGTCATTAAGCTATTTATATTTTGATTTGTGCGACCTGGGTATAATCTTTGTTGCAGGATCAACCGACGAAATTAATTGGTCGGAAACCTTATAATACCACCATTTTCTTAACATGGCTTCCCCGACTATGAACTTTTGATGTCAGACTGACTACAAACTTGTATTATGATATTACCAGCGCCAAAATGCTTGATGAGTATAATTGTAAGAATATATTACAAATAATATCAAAATTCAGTATAATTGTCAGCATATATCTTACAAATAATATCAAAATTTATATCCTATCTGAGATTTCGATTCCTATACCTTCACGGTACCAGAAAACAACAAGAGGGGTTGTAAGATTAAACATATAGGATGAAATACTATGACATTATTATCATGTCGTACTGAAAATTAGAGGACCAAGTTATTTTACTACAGTATATTTCAAAACAAAAAAAAAACTTCGTATTGGAAATATGCGAAAATTTAATGCCATTGGTTGTTCTTCTTGAATTAGTTAAATTATTAAACATTTCAAAGTTCCATATTACTACACAAACTGACATCAAAGCAGGAAGTACGCTTCGCTGAACACTAACTTGGATCAACGCTGACCTAGATATTATATAACAGCTGCTAATTGTCTGACTTTATTGGGGGTAATTAAATGATCATCGACCAGCTCAGCTATTTCAGTGAATGTGTATTTTAAACCTCTTTCAAGATTCTATCTTGATTTTAACAATATTTATGTCAAATAAGATAGATTTTATATACTGTCAAAAGTTAAGGTTTTAAAAACAAGCCAAAGGCTCAAATTAATTCGCCTCCTTAATTAATACATATACTAAAATAAACGTATAATATATACACTTCACATACAAAATACATTTAACAGTACGGTATTTTGTATTCGCTATTAATCGTGCATGCAAGTAATTTAATAGTTTGTGTCACAAAAGTGCTTCACCATTTCATAATACGTTTTCAGAACGTCAGATGTATATTAACCGAGAATTTAATTACCGGTAATTCAGCTAGTATTTTACGATGGTTATTAGAAATAGAGTTGTAACTAAAACTTAAAGCGTTTTCATATTTAGAAGAATGTAACACTGCTAAGTGAGACATGAATTTTAACCGGACATAAAATTACGAATGCATGGGAAAGGGGTTTAAGTAATCATTGGCGATAGCGTAACAGTTTTGATTGTTCAATAATGAGTCAAAATTTGTTTGTAGGCCTACTGTAATTATAACTACTGGCAATCTACAATTAAAGTTTACAAGGCAACAATGTGTTGATAAAGGGGCGTCTATATTCTGTCAATCAGTTTCTTATGATGCCAAGTTTCAATTCACATTATTGAACCCTGACTGACAGTATGCAACCATCCACACTCTTTTGTGCCGAAATTAAAAAGTCAGCAAAATATTTTTGGACTAATACATATATCGGATAATCAAATGGAGGTTTATCGGGATATCGGTAAATAGCGATATTGCATGCGACCAATTTTAAGACACATGCATTTATAGTTCAGTGGTACCACAATAATGTTAACAAATGAAATCCACAAAATGACAAGAAAAATAAATAACTGCAGCCCGCGAATAATTATTATTGAACTGCTAACATTTCTATTGTTTTTTTGTATAGAGTTTTTTTTATAATAAGTTGCAATGAAACAAGTATGTGTTACGTACGTTATACTTATTTCAACACGCAAAACAATAAAATGGCTATGAGTTACGGGTTGCACGGTACTCATTTCAACACGCAAAACAATAAACTGACAATGAGTTACTGTTGACGTGGTACTCATGTCAACACGCACAACAATAAATTGTCAGAACATTAGAAAATATATAGACATACGGAAAATTAAGCTTATCGATATATACCTGGATATAATCAAATTGGGGTCTGACTGCTGGATACGTATAAATGACGACATTGTTTTCGCCTTTTTACGACAAATGAATGTCTATATTTATATTTCATTATTCAATTTTATAAATGGCGTGACTATAAAACACGTACTGTGTCTTCCGTTCATCAACAAACACAAAATACGCATAGAAGAAACAGCCCCGTACAACTGGACATACAAAGATCCTTATACAAAGACCTATTTGCGTAAAACACACCGACGAATGAAAAATCGCACGGTAAAAACAGTTTTCCTTCCCAAGTTTTGATTTAACAATTACGCATCAAATAAAGCCTCATGGTCCTTGATTATACCCTTTTGGTGCAGTTATAGAAGAAGAAGAAGAAGAAGAAGAATTGTTTTATTAATGTGTCACACATTGTACAATAGCAATAAAAACAGTTTGAGACAAAAAATTATAAGTGTACAATGTCCGGCCTATAAGGCCTATGAGACACAACAATCATCATAAATCATCTATATTCGAATATAATAAATAAATACACATAATTAACAAGGATAAAAATACAATAAAAAATTTGAAACGTACGAACAATAACATTAAGTAACTAAAAACAAATAGCTAGGCATATAAAATAATAGTAATCAAAATATCATATGTTAAAATATTTTCTATGATAAAACATTTTTTTAACCGTGGCAGCTAGGATTTTTACTAGGTTTGTGTTGTTCATTAGGGAACATAGCTGGTGGGTTGGTGTCAGTGCTAAGAAATGTGGGTTTATGGTGGCTGCGGCGTTCCATAGCTTTTGTCTCGGTTCAAAGTAGCAATCACATGTACACAAGAAGTGAGTCTCATCCTCTATATTTGACGTGTGACAATAATTACATGTTCTGTCTGTTAATAATGTTACTGGTCTTACAAAACGTCCAGTTTCTATTGCTAAGGGCAATGACCCACATCGTAGTTTTGCTAGAACACTACGTTGCGATCTGTCAAGTATACATTTTACATAGGGTTCGACATACAATGAGTGCTTAAATAGCCTATATGTCCTTAATTTGTTACCATTAATTAACCCCTTATCATTCCAAAGTCCCTGATACCAGAGCCTACAATCTAACCTATTTAGTGCTTCTTTTAGAGATAAAAAATCGGTTTTGCGTATATTGAATAAATCAGGAATTGGGATTTGTAATTCGGCCATCAACGTTATTGCAATATTATTCCAGGACTTCCTGAAATTAAACGACCAAGCTTTAACCTTACTAACAAGGCGTATTGGTTCTACGCATGATAATCTTCTCCAGAATCTAACAATTTCTATTTTCTGCTTTGTAAAGTTTGATGTCCAACCCATATCACCACGGACAGCCAAATTTGAAGTTTTACTTCCCACGCCCAAGAAGAAACGACAGGCTCTATTCTGGACGTTATTAACGCATCTAAATTCTCTAGTGCCCCAAATTGCTGATCCATATGATAAGATGGGTTGGACTAGATTATTATATAAAGTATTAAAAACATCATATGACATGCCACCGACACATTTAAATTTACTAATAATTGTACATAGAGCTCTATTAGCAGATTTAGCTATCTCTTTTGCAGTGTGAATAAGGTCAACTGATTCGTGTAACCATAACCCCAAGTACTTGTAGGCATGTGAGTAATCTATGATGTTACTGCCACAAGTAAAGTTTCTACATGACCTGCTGGTTGAATTAGGGCGATAGTGAACGATTTTCGTTTTTGAAGTATTGATTTGGATTCGCCATTTACCGCACCAATTTGCAACACAGTCCAGCATACGCTGCAGCGAGTCCTCATCTGGGGCTAAAAGAGCTATGTCGTCTGCATACAATAGTAGACTAACAATGGTGTTATCAATTTTAATACCACATTTAAGGTTATTAATGTCTTCAACTAAATCGTTAATAAAAACAGAGAATAAAGTAGGGGATAGGACGCAGCCTTGTTTTACACCACTGTGAACTTCAAATTCATCAGTTAGATACCCATTTACATTGACAACAGATCGATTATTTTCATACAGAGATAATATATTCTTATAGAACTTTCCTTTCACACCCAACTTCATTAATTTGTACCATAGACAGTCTCTATGAGTTCGATCGAAGGCCTTCAGGGCATCAATATAACATATAAATGTGCTTTTTTTGGATACTTTTCTGTTATTTACAATATTGTACAGAGTATAGATATGTTCTAATGTGCTCCTCTCTTTGCGGAACCCATTCTGCTCATCAGCAAGAAGGTTGTTTACTTCTAGCCATTTGGAGAAACGAGTGTTTAAAATATCGGCATACAACTTACACGGGATGGAGATTAGAGATATGCCTCGATATCCAAGTGGGTCGCGGGGGTCAGTGTCTGGTTTACTGATGGGTTTAATTATACTTTTTTTCCATAAGTCGGGAATAACATGATTTTCAAAACAAAACTTGAAAAGACTAAATAAAATATCAATGCAATGACTATTTTTAAGAGCTTCAGCAGGGAGACTATCAATGCCTGTGGCTTTACCACATTTTGATCTGTTGACTGCGGAGATTACCTCATCCCGTCGAATTGGTGCATTTAGATCACTGCAGTCTATACCATATTGTGACACAGTATTATTATTGGAAACAGATAATTCATTTTGAATAAATGCTAAGTGGTTATCGTCAAATAACATATCATTTTTACTGTTATATAATGATTCATAGTCGGTTTTCCATTTCTCTAAAACATTTAATTGATCACGAATAACACCTTCATCTGCAACACATTCCCATGGGATTAAGCCTTGTCTATCATTCGATATACCAATTTTACCAATTACCTTCCAGAAGTCACGTGAGTCTATGTTTTTACATTTATCTAACAACTTTTGTTGTTCACTTAATTGGTATGATCTCTTTAAACGTCTTAACAATTTATCGAATGACTTTCTTTCCGTAATAAAAGTTTGTTTCAAGCACTTCTTCAAA
The DNA here is from genome assembly GCA_036850965.1 of Patella caerulea. Taxonomy (NCBI): domain Eukaryota; kingdom Metazoa; phylum Mollusca; class Gastropoda; family Patellidae; genus Patella; species Patella caerulea. Next base: position 26,705,135 of record JAZGQO010000011.1, read on the forward strand.
CCAGGCAGTTTACATTTCAACCATGCTTTTTCGCTACACACGACGACATCCCATTGACGTTGCAAATCATCACACCAATAGGGTTTGTATCTCGACTTTGATTTATTATTCTTGGATTTATATGACATTTTCTGACCTGCAACTTTATCAAGTTCCTGATGTATAAACACGACAAAATCCTCGTAAGCACTGGTAACATTTTTATCTATTTCAAGTTTGTGTTCAATATTTCTTATTGTATCCTCGACTTTAAGTCGAATTTCACTATTTGAAAGAAATTCACCAGTTATATTTTCTTGTTTATATCGTTTTAGAACGGAGCTTGTGTCACTATCATGTTCCAGTAGATCCTCGTGTAAAGTATTTGTTGGAACTTTAATATTCCATGTTAAAATCGAATGATCTGGTATAACATCAGGCATATTTTGTCCATTCACCAGATTAGACATCTTAATCGTTTTAAAGTTTTCGTAATTACACAAACTTTCGTGAGTAGTGATGACGTAGTCAACCACTGACTTCCCATTTTTAATATATGTGAAGTCTTGTTCACCAAGGCGTCCATTAAGAATACAGAGATTACTGTTAACTAAGAAATCTATGAGTAGTCCTCCATACGAGTTCTCCGTGTAATCAATTACCTCCCGTTCTGATATGTTGTCAACCCCTTGAATGAAATCACACTCAGAACCAATCCGCGAATTCAGGTCTCCACAAATACATAATAAACCTTCGTTTTGATAAATATAGAGTTTTTCTAAAAGGGTATCATAGAATTGTTCACCATCAATGATTCTACTCGAACCAACAGGGGGGAGGTAACACACACATAATATAATTTTAAAACTGGGCTCTGCAATAGAGGTGAGCCTAAACCAGATTATATCGTCTGTTTTGTTATCTAAAATATCAATGTTATATTGTAATAAAAACGAATTTTTAATAAAGGCACCAACACCGCCAGATCCACGTTTCGCTCTTTTGTCAATAACGCGTCGATTGTTACCGAACCATTTAAATCCGTCCACATGAAGTTCATCATTATGTCTGAGGAATGTCTCACAAACCCCAAATATATCACAATCGACATTTCTTAAAACATCCTCCCTAAATCGTTTATTATTGTGTTGTCGGTTTGACCAACCACCTACGTTCCAAAATCCTAGCCGCACCGAATCCTATTCCTTTTTTAAAACTAGACGTTTGCCATGAAATTGGAATTTCTGTTCAGAACCCAGGCCATGAATAAGGGTCTGTATATTTGAACGATATGACAATTCTTGTCGAGACAAAGCGTTGTTAAAATACACATTTTTAAAATCAACAGTATTGCGCAGTTCATTTTTAACTGACATTAATTTTGTTTTTTGTGAACTGTCTCCCAGTGTAGCAATAATCAAACCTGGGCTGTTATCATCGCGTGATTTTTTCCTTACGGCTTTCACAACATGGATATCTGTTATTTTTAAACCATCACGTATAACTTTGTTCACTGCTTCACGTGTAATCTCAGGATTATCAGATTCGTCCGACGTTGTAAGGACATTTTTAACAACAACAGTACATTCTAAATGTGGCTCATGATCTGAACTGCTTACGGGTTTAGACAATTTTTTTTCAATTTCGTCCATGTGTTTTTTAACATTTGATAATCTACTTACAGTTTCTTCATTTTTAATTGACTGACTATTCTCTAATTGTCTTACTTTCTCCGTAATATTGTATATTTGTTCATTAAAATCTTTTCTGATTCCCTCTGTCTCAGCTTTCAGTGTCTCTGTTAATTTTCTGGTAACTCTAGATTCCATCTCTTTTAGTTGACACCCAAACGATTCTTTCAAACTATGGATAGCTGTGAGAATTTCCAGGTTTGTAATACTGTTTTCAGTTACCATTTTATCTTCACTGTGATAAATTAAATCATCAAAGTCTTCAGAAACACTTTTTTTCGACTTTTTAGCAGCTGACGGTCGGCAGGGATCTCTAGAATCTTTAGACTCAGGTCGTGTTTGAGCCATCACTTCGTCGACAAATTGACCACTGTCCTCCATTGTTTGTAATCACACAAAATCACCGAGCTTCAATAATGTAATCGTTTTAGTCTAAGAGAATCACAAATCCTTAAAATAGCCGTTAAAACACCACTAACATATACTGGGTATACTTTTTACAAAGGATTAAAACTCTAAAATTGTACGATGGACGGGATTTACATAGATTACTAAGTTTAAAAATTCAGATTTTTCCCTCCACTAAAAACACGTCTTCACCATCCGGGGCAGATAACTCTTATAACAACTATCGAGAAAACACACCAATTTAACAATACACACCGTGTCATTCGTTTTTTACCCGTCGGTTAATTAACACACTCAGTACAGAAAACGCACCGTCCGAGAGTTGTTAAACCCTACCGATAATTAACTCTCCGTTCAGTCCATTTTCACCCCCTGTTAATTAACACACCTTATCTAGAGATTTTAAGCCATAATGAGGAGTTATAATCCGAATATTATGTTTTTATCCAGATACATCGTTATTGACACTTTGAAATAGATTTTTATGAAGCAAATTTTGTTTTTCATCCTTACCGATTTCTCAGTGTAATAAGGGTGGTTTAAAGCTATACACCATGCTTGTGATTGTATCAAATGTTTTGAAGTTGTACACAAGGCTTAGAGGGATGATCAGAATCATATTCAGTGATCATGGAAGGAAAATGAAATCAAAGGCACATTATTCCACACCAAATGGCAAATATAGACTTCAGTCAGTACACATTAAAAGGTATAATTACCAAAAATTAATCTCCAACAATCCTTATGTAAATTATATATGGCCCTTTGAATTTTTATATCGCTTTCTATTGATTTCTGAACATCATCATCATCTGATTTTGAACATCAGTCAGCTGCTAAAGAATAATCAGTTCTATCCCTGGATTCTTGAGTTTAAGATGACATATAATCCCCAAAAATTTAATTTAACCTAGAATATTATCTAAAGCAAAACAACAATTTGCTAAATTTAAATCAGAAAATGATTATTACAATTCTGGCACATCAAGTGTTAAAATGTTTGCAGAGAAGATATTTGGTTTGAACCTGTTCCTTGTTTTTCTGTTTGGTAATTATATTTTGATGAGATGATTTCATACCCTTGATTGGAACTATGCTTGGATAATTTTACAATTGATTAATCAGTAGTGGCACTCTAATAAGTAGTAGCATGCCGCACGTTGGTATAGTTTTTGTTAATTTATTATTCAGATTTTCCAAATTCATGATTCAGTGTGCTGTTAATAAACTTTTAAAATATTCAAGAAAAAAACAAATAGTGACTGCAGGGGGTTTCCACTATCTTACTAGAAAATCAGTCCATGGAAATTTCTTGGTTTATTTTAATATTTTTATTACCTAGAATTCTCTTTGACCAATGACCTGGAACAATATGAATGTACTTGATGAGTTTGTGATAAATTATACGGGTCATTAGTTGCTTAGATTGACAGAGATAAGGTATTTACTCTACAGCTATATGACAAACACTTTAACAAAATATATTTGTTCAAAGGACAACTCCTACAACTTCTTTGGTCTATTCAGAAAGTTTTTTGCTCTTTCATTATAACTGCATTAAGTGCATGTATGAGATTGATTTAGTTATGGATATATTGATTAAAGATATATCAGGGTCTTAAATTAAAAGCAGTTGGTGCTTAGCCTCTCTAACTTTTTTTTCAATGTCTTATTTTGAAATCTGAATTAAAAATGGTATGTTTTTTAAGTGCTAGAATGATTGCATAGTTGTGATCTGACAAGCTTTGAAGTAATAGATATAGAAATAATTATTTTTTTGACGTTCTTAGAAAATATGCAATTATCGTTTTATACAATTATTCACTGTTAAAATTGTACGTTATGCACGTTAGATCATAACGTCTGTCATTGAGTCAAATGGTGTGGTTTCATTTCCCTGTGTGTACATTTCAAGGAGTATGGTTATCTGTCCAACCTCATGGGTTTTCTCAAGGTCCTCCAGTTTACTCTCACAGCTAAAGACCTCTACGCACAAGGAAATTATTTAAATAAAATTGAACTATATGTTTATTTTCTCACCAAGCTATGCACAAGCCATGTTTGAAACACTCCTCAGTACTTAAATTTTATACCATAAAATATATTTTCTTAAAAATTGGTATAAGTTGATGTTAATTGAAAAAAATGACACAAGAAATATAGTCATGTATGTCAGGAAGGTGAAGATAAAACTGTACCAAATTCTTGGATGTGATCTATCTAGAAGTTTGTGGTCTAACACTCTCATTAAATCCTTGAAAGAATTTATATAAATATATATAAAGAATGTACTAAATTTCAGCTACGTGCGGTACATACATATATTCATTTGAATCAAAAATTTTATGATTTCAGTTCAATAACATTTTTTTTAGTATATTTGCTACTAACTTTCTAAAATCTGAATAAAATTTCTTTTTATTATGTATCAGATATTTGTACACACAGGTTTAGTGCATGCACATTGGTTTTATTTTATACCCCAGTATTTTAATTATCCAGTCACCAGCTGGTAAACCTTGTGCACAAAAAATTACATGTGTATATTTGTTAAACAGCAAATTTGTTTGATTTTCAAAGAAGGATTTTTTTGTAAGTAAAACATGCACTGCATATGCTTGTGCCTAGAAATAAGTTTTAACAAACTACTGTATTGGTATTTGAAAAACAAGGACCGATTCACATGGGCTTTGCATATTTTAATGTCTAAAACATGTCCAAGGCTTTATAGTCATTATGAGCTTAATTCCATTCCATATAATAAACTGTGGTCTGCAAATCTATTGATCAATTCAAAATGCCTAACTTTGATATGGCATTTTTCAGACAAGGTACATGGGTGACATTTTTTTTAGTTGATTTAAATACTAAAACCAACATTTGTTTACAGTATCCCTGTACCTTCACAGTTTAATACTGAAAGTGAAATTTAATTTTGAAATATTTTATTCTTATAGTGTATGTCCTCTATTTGTGAACATTTTAGTCGTTACATTGTCACTGAAGTATATTAAATATGGTTTAGTATGTAATAAATCGCAAGAATCAAAATTATATTTTGTTTGAACAAATGAACAAGTATGAAAAGTACCTGAGAAATTGAAGGGAAAGTTAGAAGATTTACCGGTATCTAATATTATTTGTATGTTGATGTGTGCCAAGAAAAGGAAGTTGGAAAGGATTTCGATCTAGGTTATGTTTACTAGGAAGAAGATTTTCAGCCAACTTCCTTTGAAAAAGCCAAGCTGGATTAAAATGGTCAACGTTTGATTGGAACCACATTAAACAGGCAATGTTTTATCAGTTCAATGTGAAAGTTGTTATTATCATTAATTTTTGTTATTAATTTACAAATCCAATATTAGAACAAATACTTTTGATTAATACCCGGAGAAAGTTTATCTGAAAAGAAATTGTCTGTTTTAATTTATTTACAATAAAATTTGGTCTCTCTGAACCTGAATAATTCTATTTTAATGCTGAATAGTTATTAGATTTTGTTGGATGAGAACTTGACAAAGACTTTCAATGAAAATTGATTGTACATTTATTTACCTTTATTCAAGATGTTTATTTAAGGTGATCTATTTGATAGATTTTCCTAATTAAAATACCTACTTTTATTCTTTAAGTATTTTCAAGGGTTTTTAATAGAATGTTTGGAAGACCTATTTGACAGCTTTCAACATCTTAATACATGTTTACTATTCTGAAGAATCTCAAATTTTTGTTTGAAAGCCATGACCTTGTCAGCAAGATGCCAATTCTAATCTCTGTCTATAGCTCTTCTTCATCACATACGTAGCAAGTAGATTACAGGATCGGAAAACAAATACTCGATTGGTATGGGAAAAGTAGAAATACACCTGAAATAAGAGGATAACAATCACATGGTTTTAGAAATGTACCTTTATATATTAACCCTGCTGCTTCTCATGTCCTTGAACTTGAACCATCTTTCAACAAGCAACAATTTATCCCTCACTGAGTTCAACTGAAAAGTAAACATCAGATCACATACAGAGTTCCGTTATTGACATTACAATACCATTTCTATAAAAGGATTAAATTCAAAGAAAATGCAATTTCTATCAAAAAGATTTAGAGATCAGAATTTAATTAAGTGGGTAAACATTGAGGATTGAAAGATAAACCCAAGATTATAGGAATTCAACCTTTTAAAGATCTTGTCAGTTGTTTTTGTAAGAAATTCTTTTAATTACTTGATCCTGGAGAAAGTTAAATCAGTTGATCATATCTTGACCTGAGAGTTGTTTTGAAAGGTCAAATTCTAATAACTTTATTATTGTCAGATCAATGTAAGAGTTAAATGAATTCTGTCATTCCTTTTCAAATGTTAATCGATTTTACCTTTGTAATTGTGATGTGAATTAGATCTTGGAAAGGCAATAAATACCTAATGAACATGTATCTCACAAGGCACAGTACGCATATCCTTTTAAAAACACCTGATCTAACTTTTTTATATTTCCTCTTTTGTATTGGTATTCCTTTAATGATTTGATCATGGAAAATTTGTTGAATCAAAGCTAATTATTATGCAAGTTATTTGGGTTAAATCTAATATCTTCCTAAATGATGTTATGAAATTTATTGCTAAAAGATGAGTGTTAAACTATATGTGCCTGGTTATTATGACCTGCAGAAATAAAGATTTTTTTACGCATTCATACTTGTAAATCTTCTTTACATGAAAAGATGTCACTTGAGAGGAAAAAAAGATCATACCATTTGTGACAGGATTTCAAACTAACAACCCTAAATCGTGTTACTTTGAACAAAAAATAATGGTTGGAAAGATTTTTTCATTTACTCTGATCCTTTATTTTGTGGACTGTGATTGACAGTTGTATGGACATGGGTCTCATCAGCGGGTCAAATCCACCCTAAAATGTTGTAATGGCTGTCCTTACACCTAGTCATTTGTCCTGATCTAGATAAAGGTTTTCTTGATTGGCAAGTTCCTTTGAAGGGTGTTAATATTAAAGGGGACTCCTCTTAGCCAAGTTATAGAACTTAGTGAGTTTTCATCCTGAAGATTTTAAATAGATATTTGTTTGCAATTTCAAGATTAAAGGGACTGTAGTTTGATTTTATTGATAGCAGATTTTATCATTTATAACCACTATGATAACTTCCTTTGATCCTGTATTTGAAATTACATTTTCATTGAAGTAGGATGTTAAACCTCAAATCATTTCACTTTATTTATATTTTGATAATAAAATTGAATCAACACAGAAATTTGTAACTAAGGATCAACAAAGAAAACATTATGAAAAACATCTTCGAATATAGTCAGTATAAATTGTAGCTACTTATTTATGAAAACAGGCAGTTTGAATGCTCAACTCTACCCTTTAGTTTATGCATCGGGGGGGGGGGGGCATTTTAGACCTTTGAATTTAGTTGGCTCTAAGGTCAAAACTTTTTATGACTTCACAATTTGCAATGTTGAGAATTCTGAGTAAAATCATATTAACTTTATCAAACCAGTCAGCAAAATATGTTTATTATGGAATGTGGGTGATCTGTGGAAGATGCAAATGTTAAGATTCAAGTCTTTGCCATACGACTTCAATAATCTTTCCAATCCCATTGTTAACAGTTCTGTTGATTGTACTTGTGCAACATGTAATCAACTTTCTTTTTAAGATAAAAAGGTGACATTTTTTTAGAGTTGAAGTATTTATAGTATTTTGTGGTTTTCACACCTTGTCCGACCATGACTTGAACTGTCTACTGTACAGAATCAAAATGTCAGCCAAACCTTCCATTGAGTTTATTTCAACTCTTAACTGTTTGAAAAAAAGGTCACTCTGCACTTGTCACTAAACAAGGACATTCCACCCTTACATCCTAAAGCGCCAAAAATGGAGGAGGATTTGTGTGATGTTTGTAACTTCAATCACATGATCCACTTGCTACTACTTCACACCTTTTAATTTCTAAAGTTTCTTTCTATTTTGTCAACACTCTTAACCTACTTCAGTCATCATTTGCCTTTCTAATGAAGCAGGAACACAAAGATTTTAATTAAAACAAGTCAACAATTGGTACTGGTTACCTGTTCGAGTTTTTGTACACTTACATACAAACCTACCATCTTCAGATTTTATTGATATAGCAACACTTTTTTCACGTTTAGTTTTAAATTCTAGTCACATTTACCATTTTATTTTTAGCACTTCATCATACATGTATTTCCTTCTGGACTCAAATTACTTTCTAAAGATTGAGTCTTGAACAGAATATAAAATTACAGTAGAATCTGTATAAACAGCCACTCCTATTCAGTGACATCTCCTTGTAAGCAGTCACAATAAATTCCCCCCGTAAAAATTCTATTGTTTCATCTCTTTATTCAATTATCACTCCTCTACTGACAAAAAGTACTGACAAAAAGCCGAGTTTTGTCACAATCATCTTGCATCTCTTTTCCATTGCCACTATATTGTTAAATAGACGTTTTTAGCGCCTCCTATAATATTACATACAAAGTCACACCCCCTGGGATGTCGGCACAAAAAACACGAGATTTTATTAAGAGGCCATTCCCGTTAAGCGGTCAATCGTAAAAATTCCCTTTGGTGGCTGTTGAATGCAGATTCTACTGTAACTTGAATGCAGAGAATAGAACAAACAGATTCTGTTAAATACTATCAAAGTTGCAACAAGTATCAAAAAGTTTATCAAGCAACTAAATTTAAGATTTTTTTCTAAGAACTTGGGACAATTTCAATAATTTGCTAGCACATATGTGTCTTTAACAGTGTGAGGAAATTGTGGGACCCACAAGGTTGGGTAGGTGATCCTACTCTTTGTCACGTGAAGCTTGTCACGTTAGACTACTCGACCACTACCCAACCCCACTAAATACTGTATGCCTTTCATGCATAATATTATCAATTCTTTGTACAGTGATAATCTTGTGTCAATATATGTGCAGAGTTAGATAAAGTAGGGAATTAGGAGATTGAAATGACTCATTACAGTAAGTATTTAATAGTGAAGTGAATACGGATACATTTTTGCGTTACTATCTGAGTAAGTTTTTTCACTTTTTTTTTAGGGTATTGCATTAAATCTGTAATGCATTTACTGTTAACCCCTTGGTTTATTGCAGTAATCTTCAGATTATGTACACTTAAGATTTAACATTCTACATATATTATATATACATGTTTGAAATGTTTTTGGGTGTTAGTTATGTTTTCATTTTTGCAACTTGTATAATAAGTGTCCTATGATATGACTGTGGATAATTACCTTTAGAAATTTATAGCAAATGCTAACAGTTATAAATACATAAAAATATAGATTAATTAATTTGCTCAAATTATACTCTGCTTATTATACATATATGGATTATTCACTTTAATTAAGTGTATGGGCTAACTCTTATTACTTATTATCAAAAGTGTATTAATTACCCCTTGTTTTGTTAAATTGTTCTTTTTTACTTCCTAATCTCAATCTTTTTAACTCCTTGGAGTTGGACTTGATGACATATCTCGTAAAAAGTAACAGAATACTTGCAAATGACAAATCTCACTAATAATGCATTCTAAACAATACGAAATTGATTTTATAGAAATTGGAGATTAATTAAGACAGCATCATTAATGACAATTTCACTTCCTGTTTGGATTTGAAATTGATATTGATTCGAAAAATGTGAAATTAAACAAGTGGGTGATATAATTTTTCTTATTGTTAATTTCCCATTCATATGCATTAGTATACCACAGTCACCAGCTTACAGTGTTTGCATATCTTGGGCTAAGCTAGACCATGTTCATTTTGTAAGAAGCCAGAGCATGTTCATTTTGTAAGGGTTTCTATCAACACAATTCTACACAAAGACAAATGTATGGACAAGACATCATACTCAGAGACCACAAACAAAAACAATTCAAAAAGAGTGGGTGTTATTGATTACAATCAAGCATTGGAGACTATGATTTTTAACCAGTTGGAAAAATTCTATGATTATTTTGTCACGAAATACTGATAAACACAAGTTATATGTATTTTCAATTGTCACATATTTATTTCACAAATATTTATGTTTCTATACCCAACGAAAAGGTTATTATTGTATTGGTGATGCGCATGACGCACATCTTAGATTAATTACAGACTTTGAATTTTATATCTCTTGAAATCGATGATACTATAATATATCATTGGAACAAATCAAATGACATGGATTATGCTACGAAATTATGATTCCACATTGATGATTTAAATGATTTGTATTCTTTTTTTTTGTTTTCAGAAATTGAATATTGGAAACCATGAGCGACAGCAAGCAGGTATGTTGTTAGATTATTTACTTCCACACACCATCACCAATCTACATCCACACCTCTTTATTTCTTCTTAAGACGGCAAAAGATAACATGCACACAATACATATTATCATAACATTTCACAATCCTACCACTGTTTGCATCCTCCATGTTGCAGATGTGCTTAAAATTGAACAAATTCTAAAATCAGTCCCATAATGTATATAAGGCAGTTGTTTATAATGTTTAAACATTCATTATTTGATGACTTCAACTTTAAAAGAATCCTGAATTTGCAACAGATCATTAAACTGAATTACAGAAATGCTGCCAATTTTGTTATATTATTCATTTGAATGCTGTTAAATTCTCATTTACAACAGTGTCAGATTATTTTTATCAGCCACCTTTAGCACACAACATATACACAGCTATTGCAATTCTTTACTCGCACCACTGTTGTAGTTAACTAGAGATTAGCTAACCATATTTGTAATTTGTCGACCATGCTGCAATGTTAAAAAAAAACTCTCAGTCGTAGTTGATTATCAAACAATATGATTGGTTTAGAGTAAATATATGGTGACAAAAGGTAACAGGGAGTTGACAAACAGCGACTAATTCATCTGAATATAACAAAACAGCATTTAGTGAAAACAAACAGGTCTTATAAAACTAGCTGCATAGTGACCATTTATTTAAGGATTTAGTATTTATTTACATTATTGAATAAACATTTTATTTATTTATTTTGGATTATACATACCAATACCTTAGTAAATATTAAATAAACTGCTTCTCCAGTAAATATCAATTTTGGATACTTTTAAAGGTAGAGATGTTATAGCTAATAGATATCGAAATTTATAGGAATAAAAGCATAGATCTCATTAGGTTACTAATAAAAGCACAGGAATTATAACTGTAATATTGATAAAAAAATTTATGACTTGTGTGTCATTTGCATTTTTCGGAAAAAAAATCTTAATTTTCACAGCTTAATTTCATACTAAAATGTACTCTAATTCATTATTTAACATTGAAAATTGAGAAAACAAATTCCATATGTTAACACAAACTGATCCCGCAGTGAATATTCGCTTGTCCGCTACAATCACTGATAAGCATGACATCGACGAGGCTTAATAAGTACGGCATATTAACTTTTTTACTCCGACAAATTAAATTCTCAAACATTTTTTTGAGGTAACAGAAAAATAAATAAAGACGTTTGAAGTAATTGAAGTTAAAAAAATATTTCCTATTAAGTGTAAATGGGTATTAAAATGTGTAAAATGCGTCATTTTGCCCGAAGCAGTTAGGTGTTAAGTAAACATTGCACGAGCCGTTGAACCAATGACTGCAGTCAACGCACGTGCTGTAGACACTATCTGTTACAGAGTTAATTCGTAAGTAATTCTCTGTGAAACAGATTGATGTTAACAGTAGATAATCTCCTGGCTTGGATTCAATCATATTAAAATGATATTAGAAAAGTTTTTGGGTGTTGCTGAGCTTTTTGTCAGATGATTTGCTGTCAATATCATCTGCAGAGGAGGCCAGATATTCATCTTTGCAACCACTGAACAGTTTTTGAATTGACATTACTTTTAATGATGTTCAATATTCACAATATGGTAGTTTGAAAAGGATTCTTCAAAGACAACATTACTACACAGGTGGGTCCAGTAACAAGTGGTACTGTCTGTTCTGCTGGCCAGTCACCTCTCGCTTGCAGCTGTGGTTTCAATCTCTGTGGGCGCCAATTTAACCTCATGGGTTTCCTCCGGGCACTCCGGTTTCCTCCCACTGGTAAAGATCCCTAAGTGCAAGTGAATTATTGAAATAAACTTGAAACCATATGTTAGTCCCAAAATGACCTAGTTTGTGTCGAGTGGATGCTGAACCCCATTTCTCTCTCTCTCTCTGTTCTGGAGAGACTAACCCTACACTGCCTTCCCCTTCAAAATGAAAATTTTTCACTGGAGATGAATGTTCACAGAAATACAGAATTTTTTTAAGTACACAACATTGATGATATAAGTATAAATAACCAGAGAATGCATGGATTTCATGATAAAGTATTTTTAGAATTAAATTCATGACATTTACCCAGTATATAAAATTATATAAAACAAATTCAAGATAAAGTCATATAAAAATAGGATACTGATCTATTTTTAGAATTGTTCACATAGGAGTGAAAAAAATGAGTACATGTATTTAGAGTAATATTATTGTTTGCTATTCATGGATAGGACACATGAGGATTGAATTAAATATGGTGTGATGTGGTTAAATCTATTCAACATTTCCACAGTCAACTTATTCCAGATTACACTCAGGATTAGAATCCAAAATACAACCTGTCTTTTGTGTTTTCAGGGGTGGGGTGTATCATGATTTCATTTGGGCAGAGCTTTCATATTTAGAATATGTTAAAAGTTTACAAAACAAAATTAGATTTAACAAAATGTTTTGTGTCCAAATATGCTATTATTCTATAGTTTGATGACTTCCAGAAGATATCCTCATTCATGCACCATATTATACTTGTTACTAAAATTAGCAATCATTTGTCATCCAAATTCAACTGTACCACAATTGTGTTTTTTTTTCTTTTAGTTGAATTTGGATGACGAATGATTGCTAATTTTAGTAACAAGTATAATAAATGTAGAATTTGAATGTAGAATTTTTTATCATTATAGAAAGACTGTAATTAATGGGTGCTAATAATAATGCATAATTCACAATATTTTTAACTTTTACTTTTGAGCGGTAAATAGCCATATGTCTAAGACACTCAATATATACTACACCACACATGATTTACCCAGCAATAAATCTACAGACAAATATGCAGAAATCAGAAACAAAGAAACATCAAATAAAGTGAATGGATCCGGGGGGGGGGGGGGGGGGGCTAGCCGTAAGCGTCCACTCCACTGTGCTGTACAGTCTTAGGGCATGTAGTGATATAGACTTCTCTCAAAATTGAAAACAATCACGAATATAACCCTTGAGAAAACCATTGTGTAATACAATCATGAGTCATGATCTGCTATATGTTGCAGAAAATATGAATGTAAGCATATTAAAGTAAAAATTACCTACACAAGTAACCATATTGGTGAAATGTATAAAAAAAAAACAGGTACCGTTAGTCTAAAACTAAGTCTACATCAAAGTTTAAATAAAATGTGTATAATAAAAATAATAAGTTTCCCTTGAAATTAAATATTCAGGAATAATTTTTAAAATGTTTCATGTCTATTGTAAGAAGCAAGCAAAAGAGTAATGAATTACCGTTTTTATCATCTATACCATATGATTTGTTTTAGAACTGTAATTGCATACAAATGTCTCCCTAGTGTAAAATTACAGAATGATATCTACTGTAAATGGCTTCTTTATTATCTTTAATTTAAAACAATTTTGTTTTTAAACATGAAATAAGATTAACAGACACCTGCAGTTGTCTATTAAGGTAGCAACTGCTGCTTTTAATTTTCTAAAAAGTCTAGGTTGCAGTAAAATTTTGCCAACGTTATCTCTATTATTTTAAAACAAACATATCTAATTACAAAAGAAAAAAAAATATATTATGTAGAAAATGCAGGATAACTGTAAAACATAAGACAGATAGTACAAACCATCAGAAACACTAATACACACACCTCACAGATTACTTAACAAGAACAATTTGTGTATAGCTTTTATCTATAATGCAGCCTTTTGTCAACAGGGCAGTCATCTACTATCTTGTATTTACCATCAGAAATCAAACCTGTCTTCCTTCATGCCAAAAATATATATTTCATGTACAGAAATAAAGCAATGATAAGATTTGAAGACATATTTATATGACAGTAGAAATATTATATTGGTACTTAATCTTGACTTATTTTACAGTGTTGACCTGATATACCACTAATTAACATACATATGTTCTATATATAACTTTAATATACCTATACACCTGTAATAACATTCAACACTTGTTTAAACACCTTGTAGAACCACACAAAATACTCAAAATATTGTGAATTGTTTGATAGAAAATTGTAGAATCCATTAAGACTTCATTTTTTTGTTCTGAATGTTATGATCACCTGAAGTAGGAAATAATTTGTAAGCACTAATTGATTGCATTACCTTTAAAAGATGCTTTCTTCAACAGGCTGTGATGCTTAAAATTATAACGCTAATTGTTTCTGACAGTTTGTCTTGTTAGATTAAACATATGTTTGGTGCATGCTAAGTTAACAAAAAATCTAAATATTTTATTAGACACCTGTATAACCTTTGTCTTATATGAGAATATAAAGTACACTTATATTCTGCAGTAAATTTGTATGCTATTATATATAAAATATAAATATTAAAATATGGTGTCAAATTAAATCCTGCATCTCCTTCATATAATCAGGGGCGTTTTAAGGTTTATCATGGCGGAGGCTATGGTGGGGGTGTCTTGATTGATGTTTTTCATACCAGTGTAATGACTGCATTCTCATTCAGTAGTGGATTTGATATATTAACAGTGTAAAGAAAGCGATTAACTCGGACTCGGGGGCCCTTGACCAGAGGGGCCCTTTTGTCAGACGAGGGGCCCTTTTTTCTGCCTTTAAGGCCCTCTCTAACTAAGGTACATTTTCATTTTTCTCATCGGGTTTAGCACTTTTCTCCTGTTTTATTTGTTCAACTTCTTTGATTTTTTTCGCGAGGAGGCTGGCGTCTCCAGCGCCTCAGCTATAAAACGCCTTTGCATATAATATAATCTCAGGAATGGTGAACATTTGGTGCCATGCTATGACCTATGAAAACATAGTGGCTGGCCAAGTGTGGAGTGTAAGGTGTATCAGTATGTCAATCATATATCTGACATGTAGTTAGTATTGTTGTTGAGTTTGTAAACATGTAAGTAGTTGAAGTAGATAATTTATACCAATGTACATCTTGTAGTCAGAAATACTTGTGCTACTTGATCATTGTATGGTACACCTGCCATATTACTTTTAACCTAGAGGGGGCTATTCTAGGCTGAAATTGATAGTAACCAATGATCATCAAATACTATTAAAATGGGGTTTTGTAACTTACTTAAGCTTACAAATAAAACAATGGTACTACTGGTTGATTAATAAAATAAAGCTACTTGTAGACTTATAGCTATCCTAATTCATGTTTATAAAAGCACGCCTACAGTCAAGATATATGCAAATCCACGGACCCCCTCCCCTCAACATTAGGAAATTTACCCTATATGAAGATGTTAAATGATTCTTAGAGACATTTGACAGGATTAGGAGGAATGTTAAGTTAATATTCAGATACATTCACATAATGGGAATTCCAGGCAATGTCGGGGATAAACTCTTATGATTGATCGATATACATGTATCAAGGATTTTGTTCAGTGTGTCACGTCTGTCAATTATTATATGTAATTTGTGTATGTAAACATGGGTTATGTATATGCAGACAGACTCATACAATCAAAACATTAAAAACAAATTACGACATCCAATCGCATTATCAAACATTTGTTGCCAGTGTGTTTATATAAATGGTTCAAATGTATTCTATGTGTGTGGTTTTACTTTAGGCCTGTTTTTTAGAAAGCATAAAATGAAGATCATTACTAGTATGTTTTAGAAGAATGAAAAGCAGTAAAACTCTGTACATTGCCTATATTTTTTGTATAAAATGTATTTGGCTAATGGTAGCTCTGTGGGTTAATTATTTTTTGGATATACTATCTAGAAAAAAACCCCCATATAAATCATTAGAAAATATGCAAAAATCATGTCTCAAAAAGTCAACATTCAAATTAAGAAACTGTTCAGAAACAATTATAATAAGGCATCCCTCTACATTTAATTTGAAAAGAAAAAAGATAAACATATTTAAAAGTTAGAATTCACAGTAGGATGTTTGCTGTTACAAAGGGCAACAAAGGATGATGCTTGGTACATTTAGGGAGGGAAAAAATATACATTTAGAACTTAAAATGTCAGAAGTTTAATAGCAGGTGTTAGTCATCTGGTGCTGTTTAAGTTAAAGTATATCAGTATATGTGACATAATTGCATGTAAAACAAGATAAGGTGACAATTTAAAAAATTACCAATTTTGGGTTGAGAGGTCAGCATCGTACTAAAATCCCAGTAATCAACTAACTATCAAAACTTTATCACTTAATCAGCTCAGCTGAGTTTAAATCAGTTAAATGTACAATATTAAACTGGTTTTTTCTATTCTGAATTAAAGGAATCAGAGTCATTTCAAAGTCGGTTTACAAATTGGCTAGCTTGAAAATATCTCTTTTTGTGTGTCCTTACATAAGCAAATTCAAAGTACTCAAAAGTCCCCCGAAAGGAAGATAAAAAAAAAAAGAAACGAAAAACGCCTTAGAAGCACACCACGAAGTGACGTCTGACATAGTCCATGTAATTGAATGTCTAATTATTTAACTTAACATTATACCATAGATATGAAAGTTTACAAATGACATTTAAAAGACTGAACCACAGACACCTTTGAAATCTGGTATCAGAAAGTTTCAAACTTTCCCAACATGTTTGTTTGAAAATACCTATAGTTATACAATATTCTTATCAAACGAAATTAAACTGTTGGATTTGTAGAGAATTGTGGTTTTCCATGCATGTGTTTTGCAGTGTTTGTAAGTGCTGTTATATAAATGTGTAAACATGTGATAAACTGTAGTTGAGTGGTGTTTCTTCGTCCCTGGGAAATAAACCTCCTCTAATAAACACCCTACTACAGATGTTTTCTCATCTGAATTATAAACCAGTCGCCTCATCAAGATACATGTATATTGGTACATCATCATCACACTGTGTGGTATTGTAGTTTGTTTTCGTTCAAAGTTTTCGTGTAAATGGATTAACAACCACTTGGTAGCTTTTATTTTAGCTTATTGTACAAGATTTGGGAATTTTGTTTAATGTTGCTATACTGAGAATAGAATTTTTTCGAAAGACTGATACTTCATTTGTTTTACAGTGTGTAGTTTTTTTTTAAATGAGAAAATCTTTGTCATTAGCATAATTGCAGGTTGTGAGTGATACATCTTAGATGATAAATGGTTGTTTCGGAATATTTAGTAGTTTTCTGGGATGTATACATTTTAGTTCATAATTGGATGTACATTTACAAATAGAGGATGTTCATAAGAATCAATGCAAGTATATATGATGGACTTAATGTAAGTGATGATCCATGAACTAAGGATTTACCATTTACATTTCTGTTTATGCCAGTTAATCTTGTTGGATGAAAATAAGCTTTTTTGTGTGTGTCTGTAGCAGATGGTACATAACCTATTTACATTCTGTGTGATAGTTAGTTGAGGTTAATGAGTGATTTTACCCGGAAAATTCCAAGTTACTGAGTATTGAAGTTATCAAGTGTTTCATTTTAGTTTCCTATTTAATGATTTGGGGTCTTATCTTTCTGTACTAATAGATTTTGCCTGAGATATCTAGTTGGATTTCTCCAGCCTATTAGGAAACCACAGTGGCTTTTTGAGCGATGTTGGTGGTGAAATGCCACTATCAGTGCAAAATTGTCCTCATAGTTGGTGCAGAAAAGTAGGATGTGAGCCACCATTTCATTTCATTTTTATAGTTTATTTTCAAGTTCCTACTAGACAATAAAACAATTTCATATGTAAACAGTGTTGGTGGTAGAATTTCTGTAGCCCAGCGAAAAAATTTTTATTGACCAGGTTTTAAGAAATTTGTTCTTTCAGAGGAGATTTATGACTTTCAAATGACGAATTCTTGTATTGCTATACTTTTTTTGTATCAATGAAAAATCTGATAATTAAAATTGTATTCAACAGTTTTATAGAGCAACTTTAAAGTTATTTTAAAACCAGTCCATCCACATTTCTGATTTAGTATCTTTAGGTTAAGATTCATGGAAGGGATAAGTTCTATTTTGTGGGAATGCTACATGAAGGAAATAACCAATGTGCTCAGTGTGAACCCTATTATAGAATATCAACTGATTTACGCCAATATGATCTTAGATCACATGTATTACCAATTGGAGGATAGGTTTGGTGAATGGAACATAATCAACGCACCAGTCGAAATTTTTTGTCAGTACACTTAATGTTCTTGATGAAAGACGTATGGGTAGGAGTATGTGAATTTTGTTAAACAAAATTTCACAGGTGTCTTTGAAACCATAAATTTATTAAGTCAAACTTATCTTCTCTAATCTTATCTCAGCCTGATAGAATATTATTTGGTTTAAAAATTTAATTGCACATCTTGAGTTTAATAGTCATGTTTAATACAGGATTTCTGTAAAAATCTTCATTAAAACAAAATGTACAAATTTTATGTTACTGAAATTTCATGTAAGAGGTTGCAAAATGTTTTAACATATTTTATTCAACACATGTCCTATTTTGAGATCATTGAAACTTCTGATTTTATTTATAGGCTGGTTGTAAATCTTGTGAAGTATCCTCCTGACCTGGTTCTATATATGTAAACTGAAGGACTATTATATTTTGTAAGATAATCGATATATAACACATACTCCATTAGGAGTGCTTTCTAGAAGACTACACACAAAATAAAAATGTCACAAAGTATGTTTGATATCAATACATTAATTGTTTATGAGCAATATTTCTTAACCTGTTTAACACTTGTTCTTCCGTTTATCCAAGGTTACGTGTGTGAGTCAATTCCATGTCACTTGAGTACAGGAACAGACTTTCTCTACTTGAAAGAAATAATAATTTCCTTCATTATATCAATAGGTTGATGTATGATTAAGAAGTAACATCCTTTGTTTTTTTATTTTGTAATGAGACTTCATGTTTTAATTGGGGTGTTATGTCACTGATTCTTGGGAAAATTTCTGTCTCTTCTGAAGTGGATATTTTCAGTTAATAAACAATTCAATGTTAATATCCTTGATAGTTTATATATTTTCATTTGGTTTTGAATTAGTATTGATAAATAAAGGAGCCAACAAGTTGGAATCAAAAAAAATAATAGCTTTTGTTTTGGTGAGAATTTTGATATATTAGCATGAAAATAAGAGAACGTGACTATTGTCGATTTATAAATAATTACATTCCATTCTAACCTTCTGATAAATTAACAAGAAAATTTTAATTGAGGAAATGTGACCAAAGTTGGCATATGTTGTTTTTTTTTCTAGAATGACCCAATAATTAACATTCATGGTTTGTCTTGTCATTAAATCTGCTAATGACTAGAGCAGATGAGGACAGCAGGTGGTTTTGTTCTAATTTTCTGATTAGATGTTCATCATGTTTTAGGCTTCTTGAAGAAAATTCCATGACAATATCATTGATTTCAGAAGTGCATGAAAAACCTTCTTGAGGAATTAGTGATGGACAATTGTCAGATGTTGTTAAGATTGTTCACACAAGACTGACTCATATGATGTGTTTAATTGACCAGGTATCATCAGACTTCTGTCTTAATCAACATAATAGTATGAAATTTCCTTCAACCAGATGTAGCGTTCCCCCTTAATCAGAGAAGGGAAAATGAATTATTTTCACGTTAAAGTTTGATGGATTCTAAATATTAGTCATTGTCAGATTTACCAATATCTATTGAAAATCAAAAATCAGTTTTGCACACAGCTATTGCCTTTTTCTCTGATTTGATGCTGCATTATTATTCCTTTTAAAGGTCTATTGGATTTGTGGGTGGAGTGGGGGACACAGGTTCGTGCATATGCCCAAATTTCTTTATTTTTGTCTGAATCCTATCCGATACAGATTTATTCAAAGTTATCACGAAATTGTTGATTTCATACTTTTTTTTAAAGATTTGAAAATGATAATATTGGTGAGATTCTTGGAACTATAAATTGTAAAATGAACCTTTATTTAAGGTTTTTGAAGAAATTTTGACAAAAATTTAAAAAGTGTCGAGTGGAATGGATGACTGTGTCTTATATATTGGAAACTAAAGATACCTATTTATTTACATAGAAAGAGTTGATATTTGTAGTCAAAAACTATTGGTGGTGAAATATCGTTTATTGGCAGGTTTGTAGTACTGTGACACACAACATGGCTTCAAAACTGATTTATTTGTCAGCAGGGCTTAATATTTGCTCGCTTCTGATGGTCGCTAACCTTTCTAATCATAGGAATTATTGGCATTTATTTTCGCTACAGCTCTAATTATCTTGTGTACTTGCATTATTCATTTGTTCTAACTGCCTTAGTCAGTGTTTTATGTCTTTGGTCCTGTTGTGGTGTGATGAAGCTGATGACAGATGACCATTGACAAAATATGCCTTTTAGGAGTTAGGATTTGAATGACTAATGAATGGAAATGTGAGATCTTGATCAAAACTGTTATTATGAATATTCTTTGACTCAAGAGTATATTTCAAGTGTTTGAATAATCTGTGGTAAGTTCTATTTCTACTCCAAATAATGAAACATGAAATAAAATGCATGTCAAGAGTAATAAGCCAGCAGGAATATAACTCATCTTTTTGTATGCAGAGACTGTTACCCTTACAAGTTTTCTAAATGCTTTTAATGTTCACTTGTTGTAGAAGATGACAAATTAAGTATCTGCAGTAAACAAATTTAAATTAAGATTTGCTAGCAATCAATTAGTCAGTGTTTCTTGTTATTTTTTAAAATGGATATCTCAGTTTTTTGGAGTTGCAAATTTGATTACCATACAAAAGTTCCTCCCAATGTATAATTTAATAGAGTATCCTCTTTATGAAGCAAATATTTTTTGATGTTGATTAATTTTACTGGCTCCAGACTTACTATAATCAAGAAATTGTAGCAAAAGATTTTGAACAGTATTCTTTTAGTTTTAACTAATTAACAGTTAATGAATGTTACAAATTAGAATCTACACATACATGAATTAGTGTTTCTTATTTGAAGATATTTCATCTATCTCTTTAGTAGTCTCAGGACCAAGCTTTTTGGCAGTATACCAATAACATGTTTTTCTTAACTGTCAGTATATCGTGTAAGTCACAAGTTGTAGATGTTTTCAGATCTTTTTGGATTGATTTACTCATTGAACATTCATAGTATGCTTTCTATGAATGTAGTACTTGTAGACCTTTTAAATATATCCATTACATTTGTGCATATTTTACCAAAAGACAAAGTACTCTTTAGGAATTTAATGATTGTGTGGTGATCATTTGTACATTTTTTTTTTTAAAAAAAAGAGGATGTATCATCTAAAATTTCATGCTTTTGAAGTTAATGCCAGTAACAGTGGTTTCAAATGTCTTCAATGTTAGTGAAGAGAAAATTAAAATAAATGTCAATTTTAATTGTCTGCCAATTTTACATGAACCTGTGTTGTACATATTGTTATTTGGTTAACAAGGAATGCTGTGTATGTGATTCTAGCTGAGTTTTAAGGAGACTTATGTAGTTAGAAACATGGGGTCATATTAATACCTGTTGGTGAGTCTGGACACTGGTCACTTTATCACTGTCCTTTCAGTAATAAGTGGACATAATGACAAGCTAGGGATGGTTTGATTGACATAAGTTAAGCATAAGGAATTTTGAACTACGTAAACCTGTGGATGCCACATATTTATTTTTACATGAATCAGATTAAATTTTATTGGAATATTTTCTCAATAAGTACTTGACATTTAGAATTTGTGAGTGCTGTGATTTTGAGATATTTGTCTTACGTCAGTGGTCTTTATAAAATTTATCAATGCACACTAATTTCAGGAAATTGAGGCTAAATATTTGTCTTATTCATGATGGTAGTAATAGTTTGTATTATATGTAACTAATTCACTGAAGGATATTGGATGTTTTAACCAGTTTATGGAAGTATGTAGGATGTTTTATATATATTAACAGATATATTTGAAGGTTGACTGTTCTTCAAGGCAATTACTTTTTCATATTAAGTAATGGGATTCTATCTGGAGTTTTTTTATATTATCTTTAAGTGTGTGTTTATTAAAAGGATTGTTTAATTTCAGTGCCAAATAAAAGATTTTAGTCATAACCATGGTTTGTATCTAAGTGACAATTAAAATGCTAGCAACATATGACACAGGCTTTAAGAATGTGATAAACTTTGTTTAATTTGAAGCAAAACTTTTAAGTAAAACATTTTGGAATGGTTATATGTTTGTTCTGATTCAAAATGGCATCGCTGTGCTGGAGCAATCAAAGCAGCATTGAATCTTTAGATCTTTTGAGTCGGTCTCCATCTCGTAAAAATCGGTGGATTCGAAGTTTTAGTGAACGTGTTCGTGGAATTAAAGAAAACAGAAAGTTTGAAGAGGGAGTGTCAAGACATCGTAAAGTTCGACTACAAGGTACAGAAATATTATTTTATTGCATGCCATTGTGTGTTTCCTTTTGCAAATAAAATACTTTAGTTTAATTTCACACCCTACATACTAAAAAAAAATACCTGAATCTCGTAGATTGAATTTGACCAACTATACTCGATATTATATTTAGCTATGTGAACTTTGTAAATGGGAAGCAACAAAAGGCATTATAGAAGGCACATAATTACCAGTACATTTTAAGAATTGCTGAAATATTGCACTCAGTTCTTTCTTCATTTATTTATTCATAATCCTAGATATTCAAAAGTATCATCAAATGGTGTATTTTCTACATATTGAATATAAAAATAACATCTGAAATATATTTTGACTTTTCCAGTCCTCAAAATTAGGTGCAATCATAGTTAAGATTGTGGGTCTTCAAACATTAATGTTCAGCAGCTTTAAAACTTCATTCCCAAGTTAATATATAATAATGAAAATCTTATTCTTAGTTTGTTCGTTTAATGGAATACAAACCGAAAACCCACTTCGGTTAAATCTACATAATACAATACCATAAGCAGGGGAGTACATTTATGGCCCTGAGGGTAAGGATTAAGAGATGTCAGTTCTGATTAGTTAAGCATATTTAATCTCTTTATCTGACATCCTCATCTTATTACTATCAGTAGGTAATTACTCTTGCATATTCTTACATTCTAGTTATTTCAACATTTCATTACGTCTACATGTTAGGATTTATTCTTATATCCCCCAAAACATGACTTTTCAATTAATGAACAATTGGACTGTTCATTTTATCACCATTTGAAAGATTTTGTGAAAGTTTTAATCTCTAAAAGAAATATCAGTCCAAAAATGGGTCATTATTATTCAGTATTTATAAAAATAGAAAACTGAAAATGCTACATATAAAATCTTTTGGTGGGCTCTTTCTCAATTTGAGTAAATTTTAGGATGGATTTTTAAACTTACATATTTGAAAAGATAATTCCCCTACCTATATGAACATCCATATCTGCATCAGATATCTTAATATATTGATTGTGCTACTGCTGAATAAGCAAACACATTGTAGTAAAAGAATTTGGCGACATGTTCAAATGTAACCGGCAAAATTGTGTTGTCCCCAATAACTGATTACAACTGCACCATACTAAGATTTGTAGTGAAAAATCACAAAATAATTTGCATGTACAAATGCTAATGTATGCCATATCCATGGACACATATAACTACTAATTCTTGGAGGAAGAACTGGAGTACTACCTGTTAGAACAGATTGTGATTGAAAGATGTATATGTCATGCTTGTGTATGATGGATTAACATCTCGGGATTTCAAGGATTAAAATATTGAATAATATACTGATCCATATGCTATGTATGACCTGATCACCCTCATGATTATGGTATACCAGTAATTCATCTGTGATTCTACGATAGGAAGCTAAAGATTATATCATTGTCTAATTCAGTGCCTTTGGATAAACTCTTTTGAAATTTTATGGCAAGACTCATATATTGCTTTAGTATCTGGATATAACATATCAACAGCATCTGGTGAATTATTTTATTCACAAAGAGTAAGGTTGGTTTCAATGTATTTTAGATTCTTGTTAGAACAGAGTTTGACCCAACTTTTTCAAAAGTGACCATCTTTTATTGTTAACTGACCCTACACTACTGAAGTGTTGACCCATAGCTATTAAAAATGACCTGTATAGATGTAAAATAACTAATTTTGACCCTGATTGTGAAATCTGATTCTCCGCGATCTTAAGGTTCAGACAATGCTCCCCTGAACTTTAGCGCTTGTGTGTAAAAGGGGGGTGTACAGGTAGTCTATTGTTAGCTTATTATTTCATTAATCTGTTGTATTGAGCAGAAGACAGGTAGGCTACTGTCTACTGCTGATCTTGATTGTTGAAACAGGTGCTAAAACCATAGCTGATTCTCATTTGACAAAACTAGAAATATAGGTTTTTCCCCATAAGATCTCGGCTGCTTTCGATATTGACATGTTTCGGATCGAAACTTAATGCGTTATAGCCCCTGTTTTTTCACAAAAATCAAGTTTTTAGCTTGTGGAACCTATACTTGAAATGCATGTTTATAATCCAAAGATCTTGGTTCCTTTTGATATTTGTGCATATCGAATTGTAACCTCCTGAATTATGGGCTTGATTGTAGGAAAAATCACTTTGTTTTTAGCTTGTTCTCTGTCCATCTCTCAAAAATGTGGGTGTATCCTGCCTGGCAGCCACTGGTTAGATTGCATTGATGCGTATTTGGGCAAATTTTTAGTTTCATACAAAAGCTATAAAACAGTATAAAGTTTATGTTTTATTAAATTGATCTCTTTTAATGTATACAATCCAATCTATAAACAAATTTTATCTTGATTAGAATTTAGAAATAGATTGTAGAAAAAGTTTGTTATTTAATATGATGAAGATATCCATGAAACTGTGTTTGTGTTATTTCAGTGTTTTTCCTATCACTAAATGCCTTATAAACAATATATGATGAAGATAGTAGATGTTATGGGTCAATGTTATTTCATCTTGCCTTTCTATTTATCTATAAACACGTTACACCCCTTGATAAAATACTTCTTATGATTATTTACAAGTAATTGAAACACTGGAAACAATGGATTAAAAATGTGTGTGGTACAAAAAAAACAACCCTCTTGTATTCTTAAAGCTATTAAACAAAATATATTCAAAATCTCAAGTTTTCTCCACAAATATATGGAGTGTTTATTTAAGATTTAAGATTGAGGAACATTTTTTTAAAACCTTTATCCATTCAAAATATTTAGTTGTATATCTATGCTCATTTTCAAACACAAACTAGGCATTTCAAACACAAACTAGGCATTCCTTCGCTCCAAGTTGTTGATATAAGGTTGTAATTGGCTCTTCTTATGCTGGAAAATTGGCCATCAAGTTTATCATTTCTTTTCCCTGCCCTTTTTCAAGCAACAGAACAAACATACCCCATTTATGTTATTATACACATTTGCCTAATTTGTGAACTTATCTTTTATTTAAAAAGAAAATAAAATTAACCTTTGTTGAATAAAAGCATTTGTGTGGAAGAAATGGAAAATTAGATTATGTTATTTACACCTAAATGTGTCAGTAGTATTGTAATTTGTATTTGAAATACCAAAAATACCTTTTGTTTGGACTGTACTTAGTATGGGCCAAACAAGTACAATGAGTTGTTACTCTTGATCAGATTTTAGTGTAATATTAATGTTTCATTACCGATAAAAGTGAAAATATACAACAACTCTTGTTGATTGCCCAGGCGATTAAGCGTATGATTTGTTGCCAGGCAACCTTTGTTTTATATTTAATAATATAAATTTAATAATTTCGTTCTGATATTAGTCTTGTATTGAATACATTATTTTATACCTATATGATCTGTCATTTGATGGATTACACTTGACTGTTTCATTTACCCCAAGGCATAATTATTTCTAGATTTGACGTGAAAAAAGTGATTTTTAATGCATTATATAGTAGATTAGCTACTCTACTAGTTATTGACTATGATAAAGAGCCAGATGAACAGAGGTATGAGTTTAATTTACATATTATATGACTGTACTATATTGGATACAAAGGAAACTGTTTATAGATGAAATTTATACATTAAGGTAAAGATTCAAATGTTAACGATTTAAAAAAAAATTATTTTATTATTTTACAAATGTTTAACATTGGGATTCAAACCCTCAATGTGATGTTCATTACATTGTATAGGGATTCTCCTTTGTCAAATCATTGTCATATTGATAGTAATTTGAGATGGAATCCTTACTTAGCAGAAATCAATCCCAGAATAATTGAACATTGTCTCCAGAGGTTGTTGAATATTAGTTTTAAAAATCTAACACTTTAGTGGTACATTTGAAGTATTGGGGGTGGGGGGGAGACATTTTCTTTTTTTAAAAAAAGATACCAGAGTACGAGGATGAAGTGATATTCAAACTGTATATTTTTAAATAGAGCACTGCCTTTCTTGTTTGAATTAAAATCTGTTCAATTCTTTATATTTTGATCATACTTCAAGTTAGATTGTGTTTCAGTTTATCACAATTTTATATATTTTGATCATCCTTCAAGTCAGATTGTGTTTCAGTTATCAACATGCTGTGTAAAGGGAGATAACTGTTTCTTAACTTAAAAAATGTTTGCTTGAAATCTACTTGTGTATTCCTCGATATTTTATGAGTATATATATTTAATGCAATGCAGCTGTCTATTTTTTTTATATAATTGTTTATAAGGAAAGTAAGAGTTTGTAATATTGGATTATTTATGTAATGATATTCTATTATCCAATCACAACTAGTAAGAATAATATTATTGTGGCCATATTAGGTCACCAGTTTATAACTATGGTTATTAGAAAGCTCCTGGATTATATGGTAGTCTCTTGACAGACAGATATTATTATAACAATTACTTAGCCAGGTGGTTTAAAATTGTTTTGAAATATTTGCTTAAAAATGTCAAGACGAACATGTTCATCAGTCATTTTGAGTTTTTCTGATTATATTTTTAAGTATAAAGTAGATGAGAAGATCATCTAATAATCATCAACATTTTATTCAAAATTAAAACATGTAAAAATTGCATTGATGGGGTCTAGTGTGTTTCTTGTTCACACACTTAAAAATGTCATTTAGTTTTTTCGGGGAAAACCACAACAAAACTATTCATATTTCAAATTTAAGATCATTAAATTCTCTGAAAGGTATAATGTTTGAAAGCTGTTGCTTTAATATCATTACTCACTCACCTGTCCAACCTTGAGGACTCTCTCTGAGTCCTCCGGGTTTCCTCCCACCGCTAAAGACCCCTATGCGCAAGGGAATTATTGAAATAAAATTGAACCATATGGCTTAATTGTTTCAAGTTGATGTTAGACCCCATTTCTCTCTCTGTCATTACTACCCACACACATACTTTATTGTATAAGACTTGCCTGATCCTAAACCCACCCGATCAACAAATAAATGAGCATGTTGACCATGTCTGGTCCGGAGATTAAACCACCACAAACTATATTCTCCTTCTTCCAAGATGTTTATTTTAATTACACAATCGCAGACACCCTAGATCCTATCATAACAGGAAACACAAATGTTACTATACTGACCAGGTCAGAGGTTACACTATATAAACCAATATGTCACCTGGCGCTGAGAGCAGAAAGAGGTGTAAATAAGGAACAGCTTGTTGCAAGCAAATGACAGTAAAAAGTATCAAGGAGGCCAGAAGATTGTTTTTCCAATACTGAAATCATTTCCCTGACCATCGCCCCCATTGCCTGACATGGTCGGTTTCTTTTATTAATTAGGCGTGATATTGGACATGTGTTTTGCCTGTTGGAGGAATGAGAGCCAGGTGGATGGTGTACTTTGAAGGTATAGGTAACATACTATGTTTACATTCCAAGAGAACATATTTTTATACATGAACTACTAGCTTTACCACATACCATGGGAACTGACACAAACTTCTCTTTCATTGGTCGCTTCAGCATAGTTTGAAGGTTGAACTATAAAAACCAATCATTGAATGCCATCAAGATTAATACTCTTCAAGATAAATATTTGTACAAAGAATGTGCATGTGTCAAGATAGGCATTTCAAACAACATTTTTCTCAAAATGATTTGAATGAAAATGTATTAAAAAATATGTAAACCATATACAAAGATCATTATAAGGTTATTATGTGAGCTGCTTTGATTGAGGTAAATAAAAAGTACCAATTTGATTAAATATGATTTGTTCAGTGTTTGTCGAAATAGATATATTTATGCACATAAATATATTACTTCAGAAGATTAAGCAAATTTGGTAGACTAACTTCAAACTCTACTTCTTTGTTTTAGTACCAAGTTTTAGAACTAGTTGCACTTCAGTGTGTGTTAAAAGTCATTTTTTTCCCTATTTATCCTGTTACACAAGATATACAGGTTCCTCATTTAGTTTCTTAAGTTTGTTACATTAATGTTGTGTGTTTTATGCTACAAACTATCAAATTTGGTAGTTTCTGTATAAATTTGGTGAGATTATCTTCAGATGTAAAAATGTTATTTCCAAATCTAATGAAGATTGGACCCTTGAATGAAATGTATATTGCCCTTGATAAATTTTAAACTCATATAGATGCTCTAATTGTTGTTATTATCTGATTGACTTCAAATTAATACACAGTTGCTACCCTTGATTATTTCGGTTTATTGAAATGCTCCTTATTACCTTCAAAAGAAACGATATGCAACAACCATTATGGGTGTATTTCCTGTTGCTGGACAACCTATCTTTTTACTCTGTATTTGATTAGTCTGTACAATCAACTATATTGTATTTTGTTCTTAATGTTTTGATACTGTATGTCAAGACTAAATTTCATGATTAAAAGATAAATGTGAATCTCACCGTCTTATCACCAACAACCTATTATATATGATGGTATACATATCTACATCATTATCTTTGTGTAAACTTTATCTATATAAGGTCATATCTTGGTCAAACCTTTAAAACAACTACACCTTCATTTGATTAAGATAGTATATACATGTAATAAAGGATTTGAAATCAAAAAAGAAAACCTTTCATGTAACCTCTAGTTACAGAGTCATCTTGATTGGTAATGTATAAACTATGATAATTAAAGGAATGGAAAAAAATTATTCATCATTGTACCTACAAAAAAACCTATTATTACAATGGATTTCGGTAAATGTATGTTTATGTGCATGCTTTTCTTTCGGGGTACTTACATACTTATCCCATCACAGACTCTCAAAACATTATCTTTGACATGCCAGAAACTTTTAATATTGATGAAACTCACAAGACAAGCAGAGTGTCAGAATCTTGATGTTTGATAATTGATGAAGTACGAAAATGATGTCTGGTTTTCGCTTGAGCACATGTTAATGTTTAAAATTCTTCATGTCTTACAGACTGAAAATATTTCTGTTGTTAATCTGGTATAGATTCTGGTCAGTGGTGTCTGTCGACTGATAATGGTCATTAGTGTCTATGACTGGTGACTTGTAAATTTTAATGGTCAATAAAAATTTCTAGCCTTTACAAAGTAATAAATTTGTTGATGATTCTTGGACATAGGTATCCATTACTATGTTTTCAGTAATTGTTACCCAGAATTTGGATGATCTTGGTTCATACCCAGGCATAAAGTAATATTCCTTCCGTCGAACCCATAAATTTAGATCATCCAGCCTATCAAGAGGTACACACTAGAGCATGAAAGATATCTCCTGTGCACTAATATGATGTGAAAAAACAAAGACCTAACTTAGAATAATCAATCCATGTATGTAAAGAGCATCCCAAAATGCAGGAAGAAAGAAATCCAGATGGCTGAAAATTCTGCTTGACTTGAATTGACATTGCTAGCTGACTGTGTGCATATTGCATATAACTTTATCCTGACTAGTGTTTTTTAACTAGCTTATAGCCAATTCAGACGCCTAAGTTGAACTGATTTAAAAAGCCTGGGGAACGTTAAACCAGTTTAACATTGTCATCTGAATGCAAATGTAGGGAAAATAAACCAGTTTTAAAATCATAGCTCGCGACCTGTCGTCGAGAAGGCTTTTTTATTTTAAACTGGTTCATCTTGGTTGGCTTAAAAACCCTGGCATGCGCAGTACGCAGTAAGTTCCATTCCTGGGAAAATATCCGGGTAGGGCAGTGCCAGTGTAAAGGAAACCTTGCGAGAACCGAATAAAGAATATGAAGCTACCCATGCATAGTTTACTCAATCTCTGACCGAACAAGTCATAATAGAACTGGTTTGGTTTATAGTAGGTGTGAACGCAACACGAACCCGTCTTAAAAACCCTGACGATTTTGAACTAGTTTTAAAATAAGCATTTTAAACATGGCATCTGATATATAAAATGTCCCGCTCCACTTGGGTAGTTAACAACTGTAGGATGATTATTTGCAATGGTTATCATAAAGTGTGGGTTTAGTTTTGGCCCTTGGTGCTAAAATATATGTGGATCATACCTGGAAAGGTGTTTGAGTAATATGATTGATGAGTACATATTATATCTCATATCATTTCTATATATATATATATAATTAGCCTAGGGTAATATGAATGTAAAACATCAAAGTAAATGAGCTTTTCATCTACTTAAATCGCTACTTGTAGTTTTCATTTTCCCCCCCTGGTCTTCGAGTTTATTATGTTGGATACAGACAGTATGTCTTTTGTCAGATAACCTGTTAAAATGTTTATAAAAAAGAATGTTTATGTCAAAATTAATTTGTTAAAAAATAAACAAGAATATACAACTGTTATATTTGTACTAGACTGAACTTTAGTGGTGCTGCAAATGAAAGGAATTGTAAAATGAACAAAAAACCTATCCAAGGATGAAGAATGGGTGGTCCTGGAATTGCAGTGTTAATAATTCTTTGTTCCGAAATTAGTATATTGTGACTTTTTGGGTGTCTAAAAAGAGTTAATAGTTTTTTTTCTAAATTGTCACCCATCCAACACAACAATTTGAAATTTTCATTAAAAAAAAATCAACCTCAATGTTTCTTTGCCCTCGACAACCAAACCATAGAGAGTTCTAAATATTGCAGGATTTGCCCTATTTAAAGAAAGGTCTTTCATGTAGAAAATGGTTTGAAGATAATAAAACCCCACACATGATCTTTAGACTAATAAAACAAATCATTAGAATATATTTTTATCCAACAAAAATGTACATTAGAATATATTTTTTATCAAACAAAAATGTACATGTGTGTGCTCTTAGATAACATGTCCCCAAAAGTCTTAACACTATACCAATGTCAAACTATGGATATTAATAATCATAATCATCTTTCTCTGAGTTCTCTACCCCTGATTTTCTGTCACTTCCAAGCTCTATTGTGTGCTGTAATCTAATTAAAGTTTTGAAATGTATTAGTCCCGAATAGACTTGATTTGGTTGTGTTGAAATTATAACCCACTTCTGTTATCTCTTTCATATAATAGTTTTACCACAACCCTGCATGTTTGGAATATTGGAATATGTTATTTATATTACAAAAACTTATTTATAGACCTTTGTAGCATGTAGAATTGATTTTTATTGTACTGTTAAAAAATCTTTTCATCTGAGCTATAAAGCGAGCTGTTGTCTTTCAAGTTTTTCATACATAGGAAATTATTTGAAAATGATTTTACATAAATTTCTTTTCATGTTAAAATTATAAATATAATACTGGCATGTAGATCTATGTGTAGGCGTTGTTGGTCTGTATAGTTGTATGATATTTAAGGTTGAGTTAAATTATTGATGTAGGAGTATACCAGTAATAATATTACTTTGTTTGGTGATACTTTATAGCTTTATCAATTTACCACAAGGGTGATAGGATTTAGAATTAACATTTTAAAATGTTATTTTATGTGAATATGTTGAGTTAATATTCAGTACATCGATTTCATATTTATTTTACTATCGTGACATTTTGATTGATCATGATCGAATAGTTTAATTAACTGTATTTCGTTGTTATTTCATTTTTATTTTTAACTTTGAATAAATAAAAGACGTAAACATGCTATTACAATCCATATCAATTACCATGAACATGACTAATTTTGATTGATGTGCATGTATGTAATTGCATGATAGTTAAATCAAAAACAACAATATTGTTCAAAATGTAGGTGTGCATACAACCAGCACACATTGTCTTTAGGGTTATTAAACTGATCTATCAATTTCAGATAAGTCACAATATGACATGTCATCTTTTGTTTTTGATACAGTTCTGAAATAACTCCAGTCTGAATTGAATATTAACGTAACTTTATGAAAAGTTTAAATATTTGGTGTAATAAGTGTGTTTTTAAATCCATACTTTAATCTCAAGCCAAAAATGTTAACTTGATGATCCTAAAATACCTTAATGTCAGTTGTCCACACCAAATAATTTAATGTCTTTTTTAGTTTAATGTTTCATATTAAAGTGAGTAGTATTCCGCTTAACTTTATATTTTCGTTTACATTATATAGATACTTATGTGTAAAAAGACGATTGTAAGGAACATAATAAGCAAGTGCAGATTAGTGGTTCAATGAATATTCAAGGTCTTTATTTTAGAAATACCTTCCCTTTTTAAGGAAAGATAAATTCCCAATTACACACATCATTGCACAAATCATTGAAGCATAGTTTGTGTATTATAATTATTTGTTAGATGTTGTCCCCCACCTTAATCAATATTTGTATTAAGGTAAAATAGACATAGTTTACGGGAGGATGAATGTATGTTTGTAGTATTGTATATGTCTTGAATAGTTTGTATACTGTCATGATGTTTATGACTTCTCTGAAATGGAAATTTTTGATCTAGTTATAATCGGCAAGCTTAACAAAAATTAAAG
The DNA here is from genome assembly GCA_036850965.1 of Patella caerulea. Lineage (NCBI taxonomy): Eukaryota > Metazoa > Mollusca > Gastropoda > Patellidae > Patella > Patella caerulea. The sequence goes on from JAZGQO010000011.1 coordinate 26,738,359, forward strand.
GTAATGATTTATTGAAGGGTTGGGCTTCGACTGTATTCATAAATTGATTTATATCAATTTACTGAGTCCTTATAGGACAGCAATTCAGTTAAAAATAATGAAGTAGTTTTAAGTTTTATTGAGAAACCCCTTGAAATTGTTTTACATTTTAGAATGTAAAAGTTGTCTTTATTTCCCATTGTTCAACACTTTCAAAAATATTCTTCATACAATTATTATCAATTGTAATAACATCAATTGAGAACTATTCCATTTGCCATATGATGTAAAGCTTTTATACACATGAGTAACTTGGGGTAATCATTTAGGTACGCAATTAATATGATTAAAAAAATAATGCAATTCAATTAACCAGCAAATGCCAATGGTATATGCTAACAGTGTAAATTTCAGTAATCCATGTTTATTCAAAATGCAGGAAATAAAAACAAAAATGGTTAAATTTAAGCAAAATATGGTATGAAACATCAGCATTCAGCATGTTATTACTTTAATGAGTAAAACATTCCCATCTTTGTAAATGAAAAAAAAAAAATTAGGACAGCAAATGTAATGTGTCACTATATTTCACTTTTGATATATTATATCTTGAAGCAGACGAACAAGTGATCATGTGACTTTACTAAATGCGAAGGGAATATGTGTTTGAATTAAGAGTTAAACAGATTCTGTAGCCGACACACTTTTATATATATCATCACACTATGATGGACTATAACAAGGGGACTATTTCTCATCTTTCATGTACAAATGGATTAAAAATTTCTGATTTATGTTGAGCATGGCTAATATGTTTGTAAAAAATTCCAAGGAGTGTCATGCTGGTAAGTTGAATATTTTTAATGCCAATTTAAAATTTATTTGGAACCACTTGTTTAATGGTTAAATTGTACAATTCGTAAAATTAAGAAACACATATTAACAAACAATAAGAAAGAGATGATATGGACACATTAAAGAACATAAAATGTAAAAAATACTTTAAAAAAATTAAATTTAGAAAAAAACGAAAATTGAATGGGTTCCATAAGAGAAATCTGTTTCTAGTTCAGGGATCTGTTACTCAGGAATATAGAGTTTCACTCAGAAGGCAAAGAACCTTTACATATAGGATATTAGATTAGCAGGAATTGCAGAAAATTTGGTGGGAAAACATCTTCTCTTTGTTTCTTCCATAAGTTCTTTATTTGGATAAAAATGTAAAACCATTGCAAATCTCCTTGAATAATCTTTTGCATAGAACACAAGACAATCTCCCTGCTAAAATTTCATCCAACCTCTGATGGATATATTTACTTGTATTTTCTGTGATATATTTACAAATTTTAAAAAATGATAACATTATTTAATATGAATACTTTATGGTCAATAAAAGTTAATAAAAGGTATTAAAATATATGTTATGACAGGAAGTATATGTATAAATAAATGGATGTATATTGTTTATAATATTTAGTATCTATCTCTTTGACATTTATATCATTGTAAATATGACAGTTATGTTGGTTTATTAGAATATCCAGTGTAGTGTTCTACTTTCATATAATATTAAAGTAGTTATGATATTATATTTACATATTTTTTTGTATCAAAACTCCAATATCCTGCTTATAAATATGATAAACAGAACAGATCCCATGTTTTGCCTTTGCATGGCCTACAATTTTAAATATTGCATGAATTTTACAAATATTTCCTGAAAATAATGAAACATTGGTTTGGTGAATTTAGTAAGAGAAGCAGTTGTTAGCGGAGACATTAAACATTAAGAGCGAGAATGTTATTAAAATAAACAGATAAACTTGTTACCATTTTGTCAAGGCATTGCTATAACTAATATCCTTAGAAAAGATCTGATGTTATTCTAATGCTATCAAGAATGTTCAAGTATCTTTATGGGCAATACAAAAACAACAAAAAATGAGTTTATAACTAATTATTGAAACATATTCTTTCTTATCTTGCTTACTCAGTGGTATTTATTTTTAGCATGTAAAGACTGGAATGAGTAAAGTTGAATTTCACAGTGTAGTATGGTTTTAACTGTAATTTGAAACCAACTTGAAATGTCTTGAAATTATTTGGAGGGAAAATGTGGGTTTATAAACATGACCTGGTTATCTTAGATTTCTGGAATTGATGACAAAAAAACATACGAAAATAAGAGATAACAGCTTTCTTGTCCTGCTCCATCCTATATGTAGATGGTGTTTTACTAAATGCAGTAATTCAGAGGATGTCAGAATTTTTTAGGGGGATTTCTAGCAAAAATTGATCTTATCGCAATATTATTTTAATCTCAATTTTGCAGATTATAAACTTTGTTTTGTTTATATTTATTCTCTTAATATTCATTTGTATACTTTATGAAAAGATAAAATAACTGGATTGTTTTTGTTGAAAACATCCCAAATTGATCAAAGAAGATAAAACCTCAGCTGTAAAAAGCTCAAGATTGTCTTATGTTGTAAACAATGTGTTACCATTTAATAGAAAAGTTTGAATAAAAAGACAACATGTATTACACCTTCTCAAATTAAAGAAGAAAATATCAATAGAAGTTAAACTATGGCCACAGGAGTTCAACCCAACCTGTTCATAGCTACCCATCTGTGCATTAGTAATTATCATTTTATTCCTATCCAACATGAATATCAATAAATACAAGTATATATACCCTGTTCGATGGTATTAACTGCATTTAAATGAAGAAAAAATGAGAAAAAAATCTATAGACTCTAGTGAGATATTAATCCATCACAATAATTAATTTTGTCTCTCAACATGTTACTTCAATACTGCTATTTTTTGAGGGGTTTGAGGATTGTTTTTACATGTTTGTGTAGAATGAGGTGGACAAGCCATATAATTAACACATAATCTATGTAATATCTATATGTGTCATACTGTAAGATGTTATAATGGATGTATGCAGGGACTTGTATCATGAACTGTTATCCTTGTAATTAGTGTAATATGATAATACATAGATAAAGTCTGTATACATTAGATACATGTACACTGGTCAGCTAAGGCACACAGGTCAAATTAGTCAGCTATTAGCACTTAGTTTGGCCATGGTCAAGGCAGTTTTTGACATTTGGATATTTAATTCAGTGGTATGAGTAGATGTTAGCGGGTGAATTCCCATAATCATGTTTGAGAGATGCTGATAATTTAGATGTGTTTTAAGTTTTTGATAATGAATATTCCTTCCACCATGACAACATTTGAAGTTTTAAGAAAGAGAGCTTGCTATTTTTAAATACATAAGATTTATGTCAGAACTTTATGAGTACTAAGCGATTGATTTAGAAATTGATGATAAAGGACGGGTGTGTTTTGATTGACAGTTCAGCAGCTGTTTTTATTTGTATATATATTGATCTTGTATCACATGAAAACTACAGCAGTAAAATTCATTCCAAGAAGTGGACATTATGTTTACATGTAGACACAAATACCTTACAGAAGGTATTGAATACATCACCATACTGGACACAATAGAATCCTGGTGCAGATTTGGTTATCATGGATTAGATCTAGTTTAATTTATTCAATTCAACATCAAATGGCTATTTATGAAGTGGTGTTCTCTTAACTATTTCAGAAGATGTTCATGAATTCATTTGAAGTAATTTAGCCTAGTTTTAATATTATATTGTCTTCTGACCTAATTAATTATACTTATAGTGGGGATATCGGTTCCTAGACCTGTATCTTTAAATCCCTAAATATACTGGATTACCAAATGATAAGAACACTGCAATACTATAATGGATTAGCTTTGAGAGTTTCTTTGGAAGAGTTATCTTTGGCGTCCTTGAACATAAAAAGCTACATCTACATAATATAAGATGAACAAGAAAAAGAATTTAAAAGGTTGGAAATTTCTTTACGTATTATATTCCTTGTGTACTTAATTATTACATTAATGGGTAGAATTACAATTTCCATTAAGACACTGAGTTCAGCTGGTTTTACAAAATGCTGGAGATCATTTAGCTGGGCTAACTTTGTCACCAAAACTATATTGGTGTGGAAACTTTGGAAATGAAGCTAAGGAAGCTACACAGTTAATTATCAGAGTCATCAAATCCGGGGAGCAATAATTTGTAAGTTTACAAATTAACCCTGGGACAAGCCCTCAGGTCCCCATTTGGCTTTGCTATGTTGACAGCTCTTCCCCCTCCCAATCCTGACATGATTTTTTATTTAGACTGGCCTGACCACTGTGGCTGCTAGAACAGATATGCTGACTTGGCTTAAAGTCCAGTTTCTGGCTTGAAACTATCTTAATATATTAATTATAGTGGTCTTTAGGCATATTTTTTATGAGTTTTTTTTTATCAGAAGTTGGATGATGAGAGGGGTGTTATCAAAATAATAACATAGTTATCTGACACTGATTAAAGCAGTAACCATTGGTCTGATAGACATGATGATAAGATGTAGATAATCAAGTCAGAAGTCTTTTTACAGATACTCATTTGGAAAACTTTACAGTGATTTGTGCAATAAATTTAAGGATCTGATTATTTTGTGAACCCCTACGCAGTTTTATTTTTGGTAGAATTTAATAATTTATTTGTCTGACCTGAACTGGAAGAAATTCCTTTCAGTTAGGAAAAATTGAAATATAAAGCAGCTGTTGTGGTTAAATCTGAAGGTCATAAGAAGAGTAACTTAAATATAATGACCCAATGAGGTCATGCCAGTTTAAAAGAAATGTTATGAAAAGATAAATAGTTTTGAAACCGATAAATGTACATATCTGCTATTGTCTGTCCACTTTCAGAACTGAACAAATTCTGATTTATATATTGATGTGATCAAAACAAAACATCCCTTTTCGCAGCCTATAACCAAACAATAAAGACAAATCCGTAAGACATATTTATGACTTTTGAAATGATAAAAAAGACCTCCCAAAATTATAAACCCTGGGCGTGAAATCTTCTTAAACAATTTTAACATTTAACAGATTCCTTTAGTATTAGTAAGCTACATTACCATAGTTTGGAAAACAACCTAGAATTGCCCCAAGAACAAGCCACCACCACCCTTTTCTAAAAAGTGTTAAATTTGCTTCAAGGAACCAAATAAAATAGTCTGTTTAAAAGAACAAATTTGGGGGTAAATACATGTTAATCTGAAATGATAAGAGTTATTAAAGTAAGCTATATTTTTTCATAGACCTTATCTAAGCATGAAGAAGAAATATCTGTTCTAAGCATGAAGAAGAAATATAAGTTCTCACACTGTATATTGTTGATGTTTAACAAGATCATTCAGTGCTAGGGTCAGAAGACACAAATAATTTATTCCTGGAATATCGACCAAGATAACTTTTACCTTGATGTTACAACCAGTTAATGTTGCTGTTTTTGTGCTTCACGAAATAGCCAGAACAATGATTTTATACCTAAGCTCGTTAATTTATCTTCATTAATTGGTTTATTCATCCAGATTCTTCATTATTACTGCCTGCGTAACAAGTATTGATTATATAGAGTTTTATTATTTCAGAGTTATTGATTATGTATGCCTGGCCAGATCACTGGTGTTAATCTGCCATCAAATTCAATGTATATTTCTAAATGATTAGAAAGATTTTATAGCAAACCAGGTGTGACGGCTTCTGATATGACTCATCATAACATCATTATAATCAATTTATTTAGCATTGTCTGTTATTTAGAGATAATGTATGTCAACAATATTGTCATAGAATTGATTTTAAATATAAATAGAAAGACAGGTTTAATTTTAAAATTATTCCTGTTTTACCCTAGTTGGTTTTGTGTGATAAAATTCTTTTAAATTAAAAGATGTGTAAAATAGAATATTTCCTAACAACTCTAGTTTGAGAACAAGGTGGTAAAAAGTCAATATAAAACGAAGTGAAAGTTAATGTATGAACCATACATCAACACACAACAATCAAACTCCATATAACACAATTCAAAGCAGTCATTGATTAATTGATTACTTCCATTATTTGTGTAGCATGGAGAATAATTATGCGAGGGCTTAATGACGGCCTGGGAATAGTTTATCAAGTTATAGCATTTAAGTTATTTGACTATAGGGTGTGATGATCCAATAGAACTTGGCAGTAAGAGAGAAAGGACAGAAGATTTTTGTTTCCCATCTTATTGGATTTCTGTTTCCCTTGAAATATAAACTTTTAACAGCTTTATTAGAAAACTTCTGGATTTAAAGTGTGAGTTAATTAATATTTGTAACATTATAAGATTATGTTAACTAATTATTTAAATTTCAATAGTACACTGAGCTTTTTATGTGAACGGCAGATACATGTTGACCAGATTCATTTATATATTATTTGCTAATATTTTCTGCAACACACCAGATTCATTTATAAATATATATCCTGTATTATTAGTATAATACCCATAAAATGTACACATTGAACTCTATTTTGTGATTACACCATGTAGTGACATACTGAAGTTATTATTTTATGAGCTTGTGTTGGTAAAGGAGGACTTGGTGGCAAAATATATGTGTGTTTCATACATAGATGTTGCATCATATCACTCCATTCATTTATTATGAATAGTACAATTCCATCTGTCATGCTGGTAAACAGGATCTGTTTAAATTATATGTCTAAATATTGACTAAACCTGATGCTCATGTACTCAGGATACTTTAACAGGTGAATTAATGAAATTTACTGAATGAAATAGATTTAAATGTCATTCAAACAAATTAATTTCACGTGAATGTACACTTTTTTATTTTCAAACATGTTTTCTTTCTTTTTTCGTTAATACACCTAGTAACAAAGAAGAATCTTTAAGTTTTGGGTAGAAATGCATTTGCAAAATCAAATGGTTGATCAATTGAACCCCAAAACACATAAAAATAGTTACATTGGCAACCTGAAGCATGGAGATGAGTGACTAATGGCATGGTTTTAGGAATATGAAAATGTCAACCAAGCTGGAGTAATTTGGTGGGAAGTGTGGGACCAAGCAGAAACACATGTTGATAACTTGTGGGTAATCACACATTCCAACAGATTGAATCATGACTATATTTCTCATTTCTTGTAGAGTCTCCAGGCCACATTAGCACTGAATATTATGCGACATTATGACCATTGTTTTCACAATTCACTACGGCCTGAAGCTGAATTTTATGGAATACAGTAATGATAATTTCTCCCACATGTCAATTATTGTTGCACATGACAATTTGGTGGTTTTATTTCAAATTATTTTATATTTCATGATATTTATAGACATTTTAAGATGTAAATAATTGTGTATTTGAGCAGAAATTTGTTCCTTCAGGAAAAGCATATAACCATGTTTTATTCATTAGTGATTTATTAATAGAAAAATGTGCAGTGTACTATATTGTGTAGGTTGAGATTAAACAAAACATTTATAAACTACTACACCTAAAATTTACTTAAATTTAAAATGAAATGCTGGTATATCAAGTACAAAGTTGACTCCCACACCCCCTCATGGTTCTTTGACTTCTGGTTCCAGATCTTTGGGATCAGTGAACCTATAAATCAAGGGTTTTTGCTAGGGGTTAATGAGCACAAAATACATCAAGTTGATATAAGGTTGATATAAAAAGATTTTATCTTTTCAATGAACTTAACAAATATCAAAACTAACAAGCCATCATTAACCCTAACTAGATGACTTTACAAAAGAGGAACTGGTTTTAAGTGCAAGGTCAAAGTAGGTTGTTATTATCTTAATTAGTATGTCCAAAAGTCACCATTATATCCCCTTAGTTGATTGTTACCAAGATAGTTCACCAATGGTTTATTAAATTTGTAGTCAGTCCTGTACTTTAGTTCAATCTTTATACCATGTTGACATTTACAGGCATCAATTTTAAAATCATAAATAAGTTACTACACTGTAGTAAACTAGTAAATGCCACAATGTATACTTACATGTTGTAGAAATTATTTAGTCAAAATTGAGTAAAATTTTCCTTTGAAGTTATGGGGTTTGATTGGAATTTATGAAAATTTATAAACGAAGACAAAATGTACAGAATGTTAGCATTGGCTTTATATAAATCTTCACTTCTGAATACCAAGATTGTCGTGATTTTTAAGGATTAGATAGTCCTTGCAATTAATTTTATTATCCATTCTCATGACCCTATCTTATGGCCAGAAGTGGGCATACGTAGAAACATGGCTTGACCCTAGGGTTTAGTAATAAACCATGTGTTGACTGCAGTAATTAGGTTGATTATCTCGTAAGTAAGCCAATCATCATGTTAAAGTGAACCGACTTTTTGCTTTGGAGCACTTGTAAGACACCCATATTCTGGTCTTAAGAAAATCAACATTAATATTGGTTATCTAGAAGCATGAGCTAGCATGTTGTATTGGTTTAGCCTTTGAGCGTGAACTCCTAGAATAATTATCAAAGATTTTCAGAGCAATGAGGTCTAATTAAGCAAGTGGTAGTAATGATTATTTGCAATAATTCCTAGTCATTATTATGGATTGTTGAAGAGAAAATTATTCTCTTTCTTGATTACCATGCTTTCAACAGCAACCACATTTGTAGGTCACATCTTTTTGATTTTTGTGATAAAGAGATTCATTTCATGTGCAGAAAAACCAGGGCAAGATGGTCTGACAAATGCTTCTTAGAATATTTCTAACAGATTGGTTCATTGATTATTGTGGTTTGTAGAAATATTTGATTATAATATAAAAGGTTTATAGTTCAAGTATAGGTTATTATATTAGAAATATCTGTGTATAATCCTTATATCAAGATGAACAAAGCGGTAACCTGACTTTTCTGCTCTAATAAATTACTATCAAGATATAGTATTGTAGTTGTTGGGGCTGGGCAAAACACAAAGTTATAGATGTTATAATAATATACAATCATATAATTCCTTCTCATTTAGCATTTTATTTGGTATTACATATAACATCTGTCATATTTTCTTTGAAAATGGCATTGTCTTGAAATTTTTAACTGACAAAATTATCAAAATTGAATATCAAGGCTACATATTGTAGTAAATAATCAGAAAGCATATGGTAGGCCTATTATGATTATAATTGCAGAACATTGTGGACGTTCAAAGTTTGTTAGATAGCAATGTATGTTATGAATAAACAGAACAAAAGTGTACTTTTTAAAATTTAATTGTTGCTAAAGTTATATTAGAGAGAAAAAAGACTCCAATATTTTCTAACATATTTATGATTGTTTATCTGTAAATAGCTCTGTTGTAAACATTTTCCTCTTCCTACTAAATTTTTCTGTTTTGTGGTTTTCCTCTTTCATTTTTTTCCTTGTTCTATTATGATAGTTTAAGTTTTAAATCATCTAGGTTAATAAATTTATAGTTTTATATCCTGTCCCACCATTTCCACAGCCAGTTGTTTTGTATTATTGTACTACAATGTAAGTAATTACAATATGTAATTGATATGACTAGAATCTATTCTTGATAAATTAAATGTAATATAAGTGTTTTGACAAATACTGATAACATCTGCAGGATACACCCAAATATTGTCTATTTTCCCACCACATGGCATGTTTATACATCTTTAATTAAAAGGAAACAAACACTGCAAAACCATACATATTCCAATGATTGTGCACTTGGCTTAAAAACAATTATAATGTTTGGTGAGGGGGACGGGAGAGCAAGGAGTCTTGTACAGGTCTTATATTAAGGAATTATTACCCTCTGAACTGTAGCAAGAGGTTAGACTGTATTGGGGTTTATATGTTAATTCAACATCCAGTCTTCCTGTAAAGTGTTTGTTTTCATTATTATGATATAATGACCATAACATACTTAAGACTAGACATAGTAATTCGACCAGTTGAAGTAGGTGCAGACGCCATAAAAGGAAAGCATGTGACATGTCTATGTTTAGATAATTATTCCAGAAGAGAAGATGAGGATGTAAATTAAAACTTGTTAATTATTCATATTTTATTACCGTAACATTACACAATGCAATAATAAATGACATTAGGAAAAAAGGATACATAATAATATCATTGTGTACACCAATGTTGTTTTATGATTATAATTGTCCTAAAATTTCAGTTTAAATTGCCCTTTGTTTTGTAGTATCCATTTTTTTGGCAGAATATGGCCAACATTTAATTTTCAATATTAACACTAACCCTACATAATATGTATACCTCTCTAAGATATGAAAAACGTTTATGTTTAGGTTCAGTTAATTGACAGATTTTGTTTCCATAAAATAACTTTATTTTAAGGGAAACAAGAAATTAAGTTTATTACAATAACAGTTCAAGTAATCAAATGAATTTCCGAAATTCTTGTCTGTTCACCTGATTTTAGCCAATCTACATGATTGATTTATTAGACGAAGGTATTGTCTTTGCTTCTGGAAACCTGCAATATTGCCTATAGCATTATAGTCAACAAACAACATGGCGCCTTTTCCTCACACGACAGTCCCATTATTTATCATGTTGTCTTTGCACGCCAGAAAAAATTGGATAGAATTCTGTGTTTCACCTGAGGCAATACTCTTTCATGAAATATTGACTGAAACTGCTGTTCCGTTAATTTTTCAATTAGGTTGTCACATGTCCTATTTCAAACAGGTAAAAAAAGAATTGCCATCTGCTGTAAGGCAACGTTCGCCTATGAATTATTAAGCTACATCATGATAATGTTTTAATTGAAAGTCCATTGTTCAAGAGTCAGTGTAGCATTATGAACGAAACTGGATCCTGAAATGTTGTTACAAAAACCAATTGTTTAATCAGAGTTAATTATTATAATAGATGCATTATGAGGTGAAACTGTACAACATTAGTCTCTGAAAGAAATGTTTGACCTATTTTTTTGAATATTGATTTCTTTTTTTCCATAAATGAGCTTGAGACACATAATATATGTATTATTTTCTTTATACTTTTCTATCCTTGTCACACACTGTTAGATAAAAAATATACTTGAATATACATAAAAATAATGATCATCGAGTGTAAACAAATTATTATTAAATATATTCGTTTCATCCTGAAAACTTAACATTACACTTACTAGTTGCTATTACTTGGGGTTGCTATTACTACATGGTAATATTTCGGTAAATGAGAAGAAAAGGCTCAAGTATAGTATTAAAAGTATTATGTCTCTTTAAAATTGTCCAGGTAAAATACATTCCTCACAACAAAAAAAATAATGTCATTGTCATTCCACACATAGCCTTTTATAAAGGCTAATTTACTTTCATTTACACTAAATATACATCAGTGACATTTTTAGGCAACAAGCAGTTACATGTAGATGAGTTTCAATTATTGAATATAATCACTGTTTGGTTTTAAATGTCACCAAACCAACATCAAAACACATCACTGATCCACATTATGGCTGTGTTCATACAATCACTGTTGTAATTACTAAATATGATATAACTTAATTTGAAGAATAAATAAAGATTTGGGGTCTAGGGTAACTGGTAGTCGTCATTCTTCAAACAAACACTTTGGTTACAAACTTAACAGTCATAATGGCATTTTTACCATTCTTTACATAAAAATGTTTTGTTTTTCTAATTTATGGATGAAAGATGACCTGGATGTTTTGAGGTGAATAAGTTTTATTGATATATTACATTATGTTTGACTTGATGCTTATGAGATTAGCTAACCATTTAAGCTATGGTAAGCTAATCTAATTCAAAACATACATTGGCCTACTTGTTCTAATATCTAATCTGTATTTTTATTATATTATCATGTCATAGGTCACACCTTTCTTGAACATCTGCTTAACATTCAGTCTTAAAACATGTTAACTTCTGACCAAAAACCATTCACAATATAAAAACTTATTAGTGAATAGTAAAAACAAAATATTGAAAAATTAGCTACTACAAAATTATGCTTTTTTATTTCGAATCTTGCTAATTTTTATACATATGTGTGCAGAAAGAATGTATGGACGACTCACAATGTCGCTGTGGCAATTTGCCAACTAAAAAGCTTTGTCAAGGTAGCCACATAAGTTTTAATCTTCCCTCACAAATTTTTGTATCAAGTGTCTCCATTTTTGACCAGTGGAATTTATGATGGGATCGTTTTAACAGATTTTTTACAATATCTTCATACAAGACCAACAATAGATACAGATATACTTCTCGAATGTAAAATATGAACAAATATAGCTAAACTAATATACCTTTATGCTTGCCACTCAGCTCCAATTGTATTATATTAAAATGTTATTTGACCAAGTAATGTGATAAATATACCATGCCTTTATGGAATCTAGGGTCATTATAGTCAAAGTTTGTGGTGGTTTTTTAGGATGACCTCGTACACAGATACTCAGGAAAAGTAAATACCAGAGTTATCATCTTAACATTTAATTTAATTATTATCATTCACAAAGTCTTCCTTAAGAATCCCAGATAAGCAAAACCTAATAAGTTACATGTGAACTAAAATCTCATAATTGTAGCTATTTCCTCACTCACCTTGGATCTCATTAGCAAACTGCTGAAAATCTGAGACAATTTTGAACATGAATTTAGCAAGTGATTGTCTGATATGATATAGTTGAAGACAGTGTTGTTTATTTTCTCATCCTTTCCACAATTGGCTAATAAACCATTTGTGCCAGATATACAGGGGGGAGTTCCTGTAACCTACTGATATCTAAACACCTAAATGGTACTTGGTTCGTGATCTGCTTTAGATTATCTGAAAGACCAGCCTGAGAGAACGATTTCCTGTAGCAACAGAAATGAAATTGAATTACAGTGTTAACAATGGATTATATTCAGTTTTTGAAAAGTTTCTGATTTCATTAAAAAAACCTTTTTACTTGTCACGTAGTTTGAAATCTGTCAAGACTTTTGGTGCTGTTCAACTTTCAGACACTTAAGTTAAACTGATTTAAGCTGGAAGTTGTTAAGCCAGATGTCTTTCAGAAGGCTGATTTTTTTGTAAGCTGGCTTATCTTGGCCATTTGAATGGTTGGCTTATAATTGCTGACTTCACAGAAAGCTTAAGACCTGTTCTTTTGGTTACTTTTTGTTAAAATTACAGTTCCTCATGTGTGTGCTTATTTGACTTATACCTCTTGATTAATACAAAAACTGTACATAATAAATTCTAAGAGTTGATAAAAGACCAAGAGTCCAAAAAACAAATTCAAGTAAATAATATGATGGAGAAACTGTTGATACTGTAGCACTTGATAGTACTAGTCTATGTTAGTATCAGATGTCCGTGGAAGAGTATTCAGACTCACCCCATAAAATAAGATGTTTGCCAGTGAATATGGGTCAGTATCAGAATCCGTTCACATATTGTTTCCGGTTGTAGAATAAGATATGCAATCATGCCAGTTATAGATATCTTGGGAATAAAATGATATCTGTATGTAATGGAAAACATGTTGCAGTAAATACTCTGTATCATTCGCTTCAAGTGGGTAAAGTTCATATGTATAATATTGCGTATAATATTGCGTTGTTCTGTATCATCTGTGATTTTGTGCAAGGTTTTCTCAAATAAGTTTCCTAACCTGGATTATAGAACCTACCAAAGTATTTATATCATAGTTTCCTGTATGACTTTAACTTAAGTTTTGTTGCATTTATAGGGTAATGAATAGAACTGTTAGCAAAGCGTTAATAAACAAAAACAAATATTTTCTGTATGTTACTTCGATTCTAAATAAGATATTGAGGGTTTTTTTTTTATAAAATTCACCCCAATATTTTATTTTGAATTCTTTCAATTTCATCATGATATGTATCGTAAAGATGACAGATAAAAGTGTTGTGGATATTTGGTCTACCACATCAGAATTTGGTATGTCTGATAAATTGTAGATAATTTCGTCACTTGTATATATTTGTTACCTCAAATGATGCAAGAAAAAGAGGATGGATAGCTATTAAAAATGAACAGACACTGAAGAAAATGGTTACACAGTTCACAGTATTGGAGCCAAACTGGAGAACACATGTATATATGTAGGTGTAAAACGTTTAGTAAAAAAAATACTGTGTAAATCATTACATTATCGTACTTGTTACAGATACCACATTGTACACATAAGTGCACTTGAACATAGGCTAATATATGTATAATACCAAAAAAAAGGTTGTTATCTTGAATGATGCGTTGTACAAGTAATGTGTGTCTGTCATGTAGGTGGTACATTCAATTCATATGTATCATGCGTAGGCCTATTTGTTCAGATGAAGATTGATAGAAATAGGATGTTGTCATTTCTGCTTGTGTACTATTGCTTACGTCTTTAATTTTTCAAGAAATGTTGATTTATCAATATCAGCGTAAATGATTGTATCCTATTAGTAAAATGTATTATATCATATTCAAGGAAGATTACATATTTCTGATTTATAAATCAATTAGTGGAACGCAGAAGGTGTGTTTAGCTACATATTGAAATTCTTTTATAAAATGTAAAGTGTGAAAATTAGACTTCTCTTTTGTTGTTTGGAAAGATACATTTCCATGAAAAAGGGGCAGCTGAGAGACAACATAAAAAATCTTCACCCAAAAGAAGAGACACCAAACAATTTTGATAAGAAAAGGTAGTGAAGTGAAAATAATTTAAATATTTTTTTTTATTTATCCTTTTATCGTCAGTGATGTATGGAAGGAGATGATGAAGTTATGTGCGAAGGTCGAATTATGAATGAAGCAGTAGGGGGGTTGTTGTGTATCTATTTATCTGTGTATATACAGTATGTAAGATAGTTTTCATCAGTTGGATATGATGTTGACTGTTTGTAGCGTTAGACTATATTATACTTGGACTATTGGGTGTTAGCTAGAGTATATAGAGAAGAAAACACCAAGATTTAGGTTACTAGTAAACTGTTGGTCGACATTAGGAGGATATATAACACAATAGTAGATCATCATTTATTGTTCTTTAGGAGTGACATATTTTCGTTAAGGAACAAAAAACCAGTGAGCTATAACCAAAAGACATGACATGTGTTTATATGTTTCATTCTGAAGAGGATCGTTCAGTCACATTCTAGCTGATGAGGTATCGGGATCAGATTTATCAGTCCACATGTTCTATTGGTTATTCTCTATGGATTATAATATGTGAACATTTATATCTCAAACATTGTTACCTAAAGATACAAGTTTTCTTAAAGATGAATACTGTGATACAGAAAGCTTAGTAATAGAAAAATATGGCCAAGACTGAAAAAAAATTGTTATCTTTGCCGTTAGCTAATGGTCATAGCCGTCACTGCGAAACGAAAAATGACCGGGAATCTGTATGCAGTTCTTGTAACACATTGGATGGACTTCCAGAATGTGGACAGTCTCAGTTTTGTAAACTTGTCGCAAACTGTGGATTAGGAGATTCAGAAGGTATGTACGGAATAAGCCAGATCACATGTATTAAATACATAATGTTTTAGAATAAGTCTTTATAAACTCAAATATTTATATTTAAAAAGGTTTGAATATTAATTCAGTTTGTTTTTGAACAGGACTGGTAAAAAGGAATCAGATAAAAAGTCAGTTTAGAAAACTATTGTCCTAGTGGTTCCAATTGACTTAGCTTTAAATACTGTTCTAAATCGAGGCATGGTGTAGTTTTTATAAGAAAAGAAAGATGTAATAGGGTGCGACTGGAATGTGTTTATAATAAAGGCAACTGATGTTCTGATATAAAAGAACAAAATCCTTCAATAAGGTTGACATACAAAGCATTTCAATTTTGGGTAGGGTAGAAGATGATGACACCCCCCACTCAACATCTGTCTGTATCTTGCCATTCTGATTGTGAATTAAATATTGCTGTTATTTTTTTTTAAAACACTAAAAAGAAAATATTTATAATTTGATTGATTCATTATAAGGTTTCTATATCCGGTAAAATGATTGAAGAATATGAAAATGTAGAGTAATTAGAATTTGAATGTGTCTATGTACTAATAATTTGATAGTTAAAATTAAGTCATTTGTTGACAGGTCGGCTAGACTTTAGTTGACTAATGACTACATCTTGTAAGCTATTAAAATAAGATAATCAGGACAAGTTAATTAATTTGATTATGATTAATCCATTAATTAATCCAATAATTAATGGAATAATTAGTAAAAAGGCCATATATTTATGACAAAGTTATTGTGTCCTCAGTGTTGTGGTAGAATTTGATTGCTTAAACAAACAGTATCAAGATATAACCCCATAATCTTCTCTGTTGTGGTAAGTTATAAAAACAATGGGTGCTTAAGGGGGGGCTGATCTCCAATATAGGACTTTAAAACAATAGATGTTTATGGCACTCCCAGACACTTGTCTTGTACTTCATAAATCTGTCTTGCTTCAAATTGTGGAAACATTTACAAACTCAAAGTTTGTCAGACTTAAAACTGAGTCAATCATTAGCGTCACTCCAGACTTGATGTCAACTATAGTTAATTAAGGGGGTGTTTTGATTATGTAAATCAGGTGTTGCCTTTCAATGAACCTGTAAATGGTTTGAATAAATCCTAGTCTGCTTAAAGGTATTAGTTGGACTGTGACATTTACTGAAATATACTGTGTTAGTCTTGAGCCTGGATTTACTATTTGGATTATTATGGAAAGTGAGTTGGTATTTGTACGATTGTGGTATATAAAGTAAGTGACATCTATTTTAAATATTTCATTTGTTGTGTTTTTTTATATTAAAAATTGAAAAGGGAGAACTATCAACATTATTTGTCTTTTTAAAATTAGAATATATGCTGCTTTTAGTTGTTTGTGAAAATTAGAGGAATATAACATTTAAAATAAATGAGTTAAACTCCTGAAACACAAGTGACCTAGTCACATTTTTTTGGATAAACTTGTAAGTAAAAAGACATTTTTTCACTGTAAAGCTTGGTCATTTGATACTTAAGATTTTAGGGATCTTTTGGCTATTGTTGCCCACCCAACAGTTATCAAATTTATTGTTGGAGTGGTCCCAACAGCATGTGGTCAAATTTGTGACTCATTGTCAAATCCATGGACAATTTTTATTTTTGTGTAGGTTTGGTATTTCCTAAAAAAAAAAGGTATGTTCAAAATTGGTTGACTGTGTAACATTGGATTGGTCGTATCCCAACATACTCTTTTCAGAAACATTTGGAAGAATGATGGACATAAGAGGAACTAAAGTACAATGTAGGTTTTAGACATTTGTGATAAAAGTAAAATTAATTTTGAATTTATTGTATACCAAACTACTTTTAAAAGAACATATTGATTCGTAGATGATACAATGTGATGTTGTAAATTGTACAATATGCTATTCCTATTAACCAATTTTGTATTCAACAAGTGCCACGTTAATATAATGTCTGTTAAAATATTTAGCAACTGGATATGTATAGGCAATGATGTAAGTAATATAGCTAATATACTATAAGCTTTCCTCGCTGCCATCTATAGCTAATCTCTAACATGTGGTAAATATTGTGAAAGGAAATGACCGGGCGCATGTGGTTTCATGACATAGAATCATAACACAACACTTGTTATCCCCATTGTTTCGTCAGCATTCTCAGTTTGAAGAATTTGTTCCATTGAAAAAATTGTTTACATGTTCAAAAATACTGTTTAAAAAAAAACATATAGTTTTCTAAGAGTAAAAGGGTGCAGACATATGGGAATTGTTACATATCCATATAGGTGAAATTTATTTCTGACCACAAATATGCTGTATTATTATGCATTTATAATGGTTAGAATCCTGTAGGCTAGACTGATATAGCTAAAAAAAATTCTCCTCCAAAATTTGAAATTAAAGTTGTTTAGCGCTTTTGATCCTTGACAGTCAACAAACAAAACTTTATGGTTTGACAGTTTGACTATCTGGTCAAATTAGAATATGTGTTGAATTGTTCAATTCACTGCAGATTTTAAAAAACATTTACATCTAGCGTTTCTCAAACTTTCAATAGTTGTATTTCAAGTAAATATGATATTGTTCAAAATGAATCACATTAATTCGGTCAAATTCAGTGTCATGTGAAGGTTTTTATAAATAGAAAGGTGTGGGTGAAGGAGTTTTATCAAATATCAATAATCTTATTTTGAATAGTAAGATAGTCAGTCACATAACTTAAAATTACATGAATCTAGTTCATGGAAATAACAAAGTATTAAGTGACGCTGACACCACATGAATTGAATACAATATTTATTATTCATAACTATTCATATCAGATACAAAATTCTTTCACTGTATTAACTCCAAATGTATTTTGGATTAAATGTTGGGTCAGTTAGGGTAAACTTTGAATGACTTATCATAGAAGCAAAATATTCTAAATACAATCTTAGTGGGCAATACTTGTATCACAATGAATAAATTTGAATAGAATAGATCATGATCTGTTTGTACTGAGAAGACACCAAGAAAAAATACAAACAATAGTGTTTTTTATTGTATGGTGATATCACATAATGATATTCATAAAGTTGTTTATCGCTAGGTGTTAAAACATATGTGTCCATGTTTTCATTATAACATTTTTGAGAAGGTTATGGTAATATTGAACATAGGTCAACCATGGTAAAGGAATTTCAATTTATAAAATGTTGACCTTTCAAATCATATGCAAACTTTATATATTTAACAATTTGCAGGAAAGGAGGACAAAATTTTAAAAAAAATGGTGATGAACCATTACTTTGTCACAGATACATCATATTGATACCGAAATAATAACTGTACCTCACAATCTTCAGATGAAACTTTCTGTAATTAATTACTTTGCAAAATACCAGAAACTATAATGAATTGCAACATCATGTCTCCAGTTTCAAGTAAAAGATTTGAAGGCATCTTGTGTGTAGATCGTTTAGTTAACATATCAACTTAAGAGAGACAGACGATTCTACTTATAATATGAAAGAATGTACCCACATAATGTCCACTCTTTTCAAAATCAACATGGAATTCTTTAAGTGCTTTCCTACTTAGAATTCAATAGTTGTAACCTTTTCGGTCACTGTTGTTTCAAATCAAACAAGCAAACATTGGGCAACATTTTTATCATTGGGTCATTCATAGGCGAGTAGCAAACGTGTAGGTATTACACTTATAACAACACTGTCATGGCCACTCAAAAAGATCGGCATGACATTGAGAGAAGGGTGGTACTCAATTACTGGCTCGGGTGACCTATATTTCATTTTCAAATCTTGACCATATGTAATGTAGGTTGTTGTGGGACCTACTATTTACACGTATGACTTTTGAAGATACTATAACCTTACACTGTGATTGGTTCCATATATGGTGTTATTTTACAACAGGAAAAATATGGATTCAAGATATTCAAATTTTTGAATCTTGTGTTCTAGTTGTCATGGAAACATAGTGACTATTTGCAGAAAGCTGAATGAAGTTAGAAGATTATTGGATAATATAAATCAAAGCAGTTTTTATTACGTACAATTTTAGATTCCCAAAAAGCTGTTCTTGAAATATAAAGTTTTTGTATGAAAACAAAGTAAGGAACATCGGTTCTGTATTTAATTGGCACTTTCTCGAATGAATTTGTTGAAGCAAATTTTGACCAGCAACTTGCATGTTAAATTTCATCTGAACTTATGAAAGGTAAGACTGAAATTCTTTGGTGGATAGATTATAAAAACTCAGTTTCTGTTGCCAAAGTTTATTTATTGAATTTATATTTTTTTTAGAGATTTGATCCAAAGAGATTTAGTCAACATAAATGCATGATTTAATTCATTGGAACTATAACAGTCCTTACTTACAAACATTATGGGTAGATTTCTTGTATTTAAAAGCACGGATTGACTTTGAAGTTTTATTTAAAAATGAAAGGTCAATATCTTATGTCAATTTGATCCTTGTTTTGCAATGAAACCTTATAGGTTAACATATACATGTTTACATATTGTTTAGTGACAGTGACAAATAGACACTTATGGTAATATACTTATGAATATCAATTGGCTTTTGATATTTTGGGGTGATTCTTTTTTGTATTATATGTTTTGTGTCGAAGATTGCTTATAATAGTATTAGAAACTTGGGTAGCAGGTGAATAGTGTATTATTACCTTCTTTCTTATCTCTTTATTAAATGAATTAATTGGGTAACAATTGATATATATGATTATGATTTATTAGTATATGATATTACTACAAGTCTTTCAAATACTGTGTATATTAATAACAGATAATACTGAAAACATATGATGTTATTTTGCATTATTTTTCTTTGAATAAATTAGGGGAAAACATGTTGAGGTGATCAGGTTAACTGTGTCTGTACCAGGGTACTCGCTTCAATCATATTTACCAGTCAGGACCTGGTGTATACTGATCTTTCACCATTGTATTAGTACATTTTTAGAGTTTTCACACCCACACAATTTAGGAACTTGTAAATATAATAACATCAAACTGATATATTTGATAATCTCATATTCTTTACTGTTAGGATTAGAAAAACCATGATTAATAATTATCAAAAGTGAATTTTTTTTGTGATGTATATTGCAACTAAACCATTGTCTTAATTACAATAAAAGTAGGAAGATTTATAACACAATATATCCACATTAATAATCACCACTAGTACTTTCAAAATGACAGTTTGATGTACAACTGTCCTAATTACTGGAAATGGACGTCACATCATATGAACAAACATTAATATGTTTATATAGGTCAACAAAATGTCTGCAGAGAGAAAGAAATTTAATAATAGAGGTAAACTACACCTTTATGAACCTATACCATAGGAGGTCGATGATAAACCCTTGAAATAAATTCTTTCAAATCAATTGTTTCATAAATATATTTCAACTCTTGGGGGAGGGTGGGGGTGGATGTTCAGATATTGGATAAATATAGAGATATAAATAACTTTTATCTAATCTTGTTGTTTTCTGTATGCTCTGTTACAAAAAAAAATCAATTAAGAGTAGCACACGTTTTATATTGTTAGCATGACCATTAGTTTGACATGGACAAACAACATGATCTTGATAATAGAAAGTGTTACATCCCATTTCAACCACATCTTATAGAAAACATCACTGTTAATTACATCAGGTAGTTTAACTATAACAACTATATAACTGACTCCATGAACCAGGAAACTGTCAATAATTTCAAAACAAACATGGGTGGCCTAATGTAGAATTAAACGAAACTTTCAACTTGTCTACCTATAGGGAAAAGGATTTACTTACTTGTGCCAAAATCCACCCTATTGTCATTTACTTCATTTTCATATTACTGTTACCCAACATAGTGTACAGACAGAATATTGCACAATTTTCCTTTTTGAGGCAGGTTTCATATGGAAGGGCAGCATGATTTTAAAGGGACCATTTTGATTTTAACAGTCTCAGAAATAAAATTCTGTTTACGCATGCCACATGATAAAGGATAATACACTATATACTACAGCTTTGGACACCGGACTCCATTTCCAGATGAAACCTGCCTCACATATATCGAGTTAGTTGCTTGATCCTAAGATAGAGGATTTTAAGGGCTTTTAACTAAAATGTCTGGTTTTATTCAGGCATCATATAATACAGCTTGGGACACCGGTCATCATTTCCAGGTTTACGTTGTTTGAAAACGTTTCACATATCGAGTTAGTTGCTCGACCCTTAGGTAGTGGGTTATAAGGGATTTTAACAAAAAATTCAGCAGTTTTATTATTTTCCTTTAAGCAGTGTTACATTTGTTATACTGTTGAAATCATCACGATATACCTTGGAAATGTATATAGTCTCATGAATTATATGAGATGGTACACTTTTGGCATCATTTCTATAATAACTATATTATAAGTCACTGACTTCATATCAGTTTTTGAATTCATCTATTTGTGTTGTTGCTGCCGGAAATAATGTTTAGAGACATGTACAATGTTCTATTTATATATTATTATTGTTTGATTGTTATTACGAATAATCAATTATATCTCAACTATTGTTCATAATAAAGTTATCGCTCCCATCATCCGTCAGCAGAATAGCCCATTTATAGCCATAAACATTTATTTTTATTGGTTATAAATTCAGTCAAGATTATCATTTGTAGATTAGTGTTTCTGTTTTGGAATTATTGATTTTGAATTAACTGGATTATAGTTACTAAACATAATTGAAATATCTATTTTAACATACCAAACATGTAATCATAATCAGAACTGAATGGTAATAATACCATTTCTTTAGAAAACAAGGATTTGATTTCCAAAATTTGATTGATACATTGGTATCATTAATTAATTTCAAAAGCAAATTCATTGATTGTTCATTGTTTTCTTGGTTTATTTGCTAATATTTGGCTCAATAGTGCATAAATATAAAGTCTATCAGGGTGTGCTATGTTTTTCTCTCATAATAGTCTGTAACCATACACAACCATTTTAATTCATTTATATTGTAATTGATTTATTTACTCTGTATTTAGATGCTATGGATCGATATTTCTATTGGAAGTTAATCATGTGATTAGATTGTATTATATATATTATGAGAATATTCTATTGACGTCTCCTACAATTATGACAAGTCCAAACAAAAACACTGAAATATGAATCAATAAGGTATCAAAGGATTATTAGATATTAATAAGATGATATAGGCTTGTTCATATTTTGCGCAAAACTGAAAGAATTAATGGTTTGGGTTTTTTTCTGCATATATGTAGTAGTATATTGCCATCACTGGTGTCCAGCCACAATTATGGTAAACAAGTTTCTTTGATTTTGTTCCTGCTTGTTGTGATTTTTTTGCTAACTCTAAGGAGGATCCCTATCATATTACCCATCATTTTTATGCATAGTTATTGCTTTTGGTCTTGAAAGCTTGCAAATCAATGTTAAAATGCTATTGGCAGACACTTATTTATGGCAACTCAATGCAATTCAAAAGGCAAATATCTACACAAGAGTAACAGTATAAAATAGTTCAAAGATATTGATGAAGCACTAATAGATAGACACTCTGAAATCATTATTTATCAGTGATAAAGGTATGTGGCTTCAGGTTTGTTTTTGCAGGGTGGGGATCATATTATTAAGTCTTGTTAGATATCAGGAACATATCAAAATGAAGTTTAATAATGTTTAAATTTGAGTAAAATAAGATTTTTAGAAGCAGAAGATTAAAAAGAAGATTTTATGTGTTCACATGTCAGTTGACAATCAAGGGCTTGGACCTGGTACTTTCTGAATAGGTAATATTAATAATATGGTACTATTTATTTCATTTACAGTATAAAGATGTATGTTAAACCAATAAGCACATAAGTTGCCCTCTTACTAACAAACCACTGTACATGACTTGTTCTATAAAAAAAATTCCCTACAATTTGAATAGGAATTTATGTGAAAGGCTATTAAAGTTAACCAGCTGCTGTTTAAATTTTGTGTAGGTTTCGAAATATTGGGCGAATCTGTATATATGTAGATTGTTCATGGGAGTTGAACACATGGTCAAGCAAGTATGTGACTTTGGGCGAAACAAGGGAAACATGTGAATAGAAGTGAATATGAAATGATCACATAGTATAATTCTTTAAAACCATAGGCTGTAAGCAGGATATCATATGCTATTTTTATAAGATGTCAATGGCGTTTATCATACATGATAATTATGTTATGTGAAGAGAATATGATCTACTCATCATCTCTGTTTAAGCTACAGATTTCTTCAATACTGTAATAGATATTGGGAGATAAAATTATTGTGAAACATCCTGGTGCTTTTAAAGGAACAGTGACATTTTTTACAAGGTGTCCATTCATAGAAGTATCTGTTCCTCGTGTCAGTTGTCAGAAATTTCTATCACAATATATGGTTGTTCGAAAATGATCATTATTGTTCAATATCAAAAGCTTCGGATAAACAGTTTTTCTGTTATACTTTATGTTTCCTGCTTGGGCACCACTTTGGAACACCATAATTTAGTCTTATTTGATGAGAATGAGGAAACTTTGTATGTAGTTTCATTAAATCCATACGATGACTTTGTTTGATTATGAGCAATTTCTTGTCTAGTTAAGCAGTGGTAAGCAATTTTGATGCTTTATAATAAAGATACATGTGCAAGTAATTATGGAGTTTCATCCATTTTGGGGGATTAAGAAGCAGTACAGGGGTGGGTGGCATGGGCATCACACCTATTGTTGTCTTGGTGCTGTTTTTTTTAATAATATTTTACACTATTGATGACAATGTATCAAGCAAGACCCAATCTCCTTTGTACTATGTATGTATCATTATGAAAGTGCTTAAGCACAAACCAGTTTTGTGGTCTTATATTAAGGGCACTTAAAACAACAAGGTCAAGGATTTGAGTGGGGAGGACCAAACACCATCCATCATTCAATCATATACACTTAAGATATAACCTGTGTACCCAAGTGGTCACAAGGCTATCACCGGTGATTGTTTACCTTACCTATTAGTATCATAATGCAATATGTTTCTTAGCCATTATCTATTTAAAATGGGATGTATACTGTTATAACCACAAGCATCGGATATAGCAAGATCAAACTTCATATTGGAATTACCCTCTTAAAGCTGTGGATGTGAAACAATTTAAGTGCACTGTTTATTTGTCTTGGATACCTCTAGGAGTTGCTTGACAAAGAAGGCTGTACATGAAATGGAAATTTGAATTGCTGGAAGATGGTGAAAATTTCAGGTGATCTATATAATAGGATTTTGTAAACAGAACCCCAGAAGTTCTGCTTACCTATCATCATATTGGGTAAAGTTTTATGATAGAAATAGTAAAAAGACAGTAGTTGGTAGTTGGAGTTTAGCCAATCCCTTTCTGGCCATGTAACATCCTGGGACTACAATAGCTGTAAACCAAGTGTCTATTTTTCTTCACACATATAGGAATCTATTTGAGACCGGTTCTGGGTCCCATAAATAGAGCAAAGGTTATTGTAATCAGTTCAAATATCTTGGGGTAGAATTGGTACTCTGCAAGGTGAAGATTGAGATCAAAAATGATGCCATGATCAAATCTTCTATGTATTGTGATGAATGTTTATCATAACTATAAATTATTGTGGGAAACTGATGTTGTCTTGTTGGCATGTGCTCTTGTAATGCTTTATTTGACTTCAGCTCCCTTGACGTTATAACAAATGATTTATATGTACATGAAGAATAGAAGTATGAAATCACAATGTTACAACAAATACAAGAGCATTTTCATTCCTAGCTGTTGCAGAAGGTTTTGAAAGAAAATGTAGTTCTGCTTTATTGTAACAGTTCTGTTTTGAATAAATGATGTCTTGGTTTGTTCTGCAAGATTAATATTAATATGTGTAGAAATATGACATCAAATATGTACATAATTTTGAAATTAATAAATTCCTTTCAAGAGGGTTTCATACTAACATTTTTCGACATTGGAATTTTAATGTTTTATTTTGTAAAGCAATATACTCTGTGTTAATGATGTACAATTTTAAAGATGATAAGTTGTAATGAAACCCAATTTGTAATACCAACAGTATTTTTGTGTGTTAGTATGTCAAGTTTTAATGTGTTGACTATAAAGTCTTCTTGGATCTTGTTTAATGTTAATCACATGTAGAGTAAACCTATAACATTTCTACCTGTAACCATTAATTAACCTTTCCAACTGATGTACAACTGCTTCTATTATTTATGTGAGAACAAGCCATCCCAAGCTTTACTTATCACATGCAAAAGAAAAACTTACTAGTCTTAAATGTCCCTGTATTTAAAACTTTTTAGTGATAATTCCTGTTTTTTTGGTGTGGGACTAAATTTCCTATTTGGTACTTTCCCAGCTGCGCCCTTACAATTTTATTGACGGTTATTAAGCTGATGGTTAAGCAGTCGATTATTGCCATCAACAAAGCACACTAGTTGAATGTCGCTTACTATACCATTTGTAGGTATAACCTTGTGTTGGAATCTTAACTCTGAACTGATTTGAACTTGTGTTTTATACTTCTGGTGGATTGAGATGGTAACAAAACTATTATCACATCATACAATAGTATATGATTTCCAGCTGGTCTAGGTAAAATGATAAAACTTGGATAATGTATAGAAGTATGTGTTAATTCATACATTTGAAAGGTGGATATATGAAGTGTACTTGAAGAACTCTTGAAATGCCAGAAATGATATATTTTACATAGCTTGTTGAACAATTATTTGTACATATTTTACATGCTCATTTCAAGTGGAAACACCTGCAGGACTATTTTATTGTCTGTTTCCTCTAATTCATAAATAATACAGATTATCTAGGAAATACATAATTTATATACATTAAGTTTTAAGTATAAATTAAAGAATTATTATCAAGCTCAAATTAATAAACTAAAGGAGTGGTAGATTTGAATATTAGATAGCAGTGAAATTGAATAATATGCAATAAGCAACATCTGTTCCATTGCTAGCACAATATGTATAGATAAATACATGTAAAATTGATTTTTATGTCAAAAGTAGGCCAGGGGTATTAATTTATTGCTCAAACTTTCAAATGGAATGAACAAAATCAATAATAATGTAGGTATACATATAATAATATATAATGTTAAAAGTTTCACTCACGAGTTATTTCATGTACATAAAGTGATGTAGTTATATTTTAGAATAATCTGTTGTACAATGCACAAGGTTTGTTTATTTAACTTTAGAATATATCTGGTGATTGTAATATTTGAAATGTTCATAGTATACATAATTCTGGTATTATTTGACAATAAAAAGTCTACTGAAAACATTAATTATCTGAAATATTTAATTCCATATGGTAAATTTCTAGACAGAGTTTATCACATTATTAGAAACAGTTATTGATCAGAATTATGTACATGTGATATCTACAAATTTGCAGTCTTAGGAATTAATTCCAGTGAGTTTTCTATATTCGTTTATTTCGAGGAATTCACCATTGTTTTCGGTAGATATTTAAAATTCTAAATTTAATCCCACATTTTATTCCAAAACTGACCCAAGGTCAGTTAAAATAAACAATCTGTGTCTGTTTGGTCTGAGAGGTTTGATTGTTATCCTATCAAAATTGTATTACCTTGCATATTAAATAAGACTGTAGATCCTTATGTAAATCTATAAGCTCTGTAATCTTAAACATGATATAGTTTATGGAAGTCTAGAATATCATAATTCAAATCAACTTTGAACTCTAGGTGTCGAGTATAGACTATCATAAAGTTTACATTATAATACTTGAGTTGTAACACAGAGAAACCACTTATTGTAAATACTTTTCCAAGGCCAGGATCAAGTGTCTGCTTAATTTAATGAAACACCTGAGTGTTATAATGGAATGGCGGACCCTGGAGCACAAGTTTTAGAGTGTTCTGTATGATTATATTATTAAGTTGTCGAATTGAGACTGGCTTCTAGATACATAGGGTAGATAATTTTTTTCGGTTAATGCAGATGTCTCAGTATTTTCATGATTGGATGAAGAAGGAAACAGTCACTACTTAGTCCTGTCACTCAAGATTTTAGGTCGAAGGGTCAAGTGTTAGAGATTAGAGTTGGATAAATTGCTTTGAGTATTGCCTCTCTGAAGGAATCTTATCTACCCCTACTGCTGTTTTATCTTGTTTTGAAGTACTGGCATACAGAATCTTAAACTTTATATTTATAGTGGGGCTTTTTTGTCAAGTCCCACTATCTGAATTGTACAGCAAACATTAAGATACCAATATAACATTTATATCAGTAACGGAAGTGGTTATTTATTTAAATAAAATAGCATACAGTTTAGATATGATTTGTGGTAATTTTCATGACATGTGATATCATTTTAATGCCTTATGATTAGAGGCTTTGATATGATATAGATATGTTACTACACTACATGGATCTCCTTTAGCTTAAATAATATAGTTGAATTTACTAATTATATAATAAAAGAATATGACTAAACACATCAAAATCATATGCCCGTAGGTTAAATTATGGTAATGTATCCTTACTAGTTATTTCAACAGAAACCCAAACCACCTCAGTGTCTCTCCCTCCAAACACAAAAGAAATATTTTAAATATGTAAGGCTGTTGTATTCAGATGATCAAATTATATGGTAATGAGATATTTTTTAAAAAAAAAAACTGTTTAATTGGTCCCTACAAATTACATGTTAACAATATGTATGTGTTGTACTGAATTCATTTTATAATACATACATCATACTATAAATACCTGCATATATGAATATCGTTATCGCTGTTGCACAACCTGTAAAATCAATAATTTGATTGCTGATTGAATCTGCTATTGTACTTGTATTCAGTCTTCTCCAATACCCATCAAAAATGATTCATTCTTTGTGATTTTTAAACTGTTCCAGGTAAAGAAACATTAAATTAGATATTTTAACTATATTCATTATTTTTATTTTTTAGAAATTGAAGCAGTGGAAGCATGCAAGTGGTTGCGAGCAACAGGATTTCCACAGTATGCCCAGTTATATGAAGGTAAGACTAAAAATTGTCAATAATTTTAGGTTTCTGTTTAAACTCATATAAACTGTGTTTCCAAAATCTGTTTATGGACAGATGAATGGCATTGACACTGACTGTGCAAAGAATCTAAAAAGGTAACATTCTACACTTTTATGCTTTGTGCATCACTATCAAAGAATCTGTTGTGGGTTAACACAATATCAGTGAGGATCAAATCCACTGAAAACCTTTGTACATGCATCTAGCATACCCCCATACTCATGATTGGATGTCTTCTGTGGTGAACTGATATGTGGCATGTAGAATTTAGTAAGCCTATACTGTGTGCAAGGTCATAAAATAAGATATCTTTAAACACCATTTCTGTCAAATGTGTGGGTTATGTAAAAACTTATCCAGTAGTAGAGTTAAATATTAGTATTGCATACATATATGTTATATTTCAAGGAATCCATCATTGTTCTTTGTGCTCAAAAGGCACATAATTAGATTATTATATGTAGCCTGCAGACACAAGCTAATAGTTGGGTTTCTTGGAACCTAATAATCAATGATAACAGAATATAGTAACAAATTGAAAAATTTCTATGATTTCAATCTGTTGAAATTAATCACTTTTAAGTTCACAATCTCTAGATTTTTTCTCATTGTATTAAATGTGCAATAAAAGACTAAAGACCGTATATATGGACTCTTTGGATAAAGAGTTTTTGCCTTCAGAGGTTTCATTATTGGGATGGGGTAAAAGGATACTCAGTGTAACACTACTGGACATGGACATAATAGTCAAAAGAAAAAAAATCACTGTGAGTTAAACAAAAATTTCAACACATTTTTCCGTAGCATTGCAAAGAACAAATGGATGTAATAATATGCAATTTAATTGGTGTGAAATTGATGGCTTCCGGTAATTTGCCAAATGGAAAATATTATCTTATCAAGTTCCTGGGTTGTATTTTATACAAGACTGGTAGGGCAGTGATATGAAGTCTGGATCTCGCTGGCACATATTATTCTTCTGTGATATTTCTTAACACTGAAATGATAGGTAATTTCTATACCTCCTACGGCCAAATTAATTGAATAAATATCGCGATACAATGTGAAGTATAGCGTGAACCTCAAATTGAAAAAAAAAAGACTATGTCACTGGTGAATTGTTACAACCCTAGTTATAGGTTTACAAAAAACATTGATATGCTAACAGTAATCAAAAATGATGTTGAAATAACCAATTTGAATTAGGCTCAATACATATCAGTGCTTGCCTATGGTGCTATATCCTATATTCATGTTCTAGCAGATTTGGTAATAAATGAACTTCAGATTTTACCATGGTCTGGTGCCTAAATCAACTGTTTTGTGTGTATCATTAATTTACGGCCCTTTACAGATTTTGATAATAATTCTGTTTGTCTTGCTAATTAGATCAATGGAATTATAAACTTACGAAAAATGAACAATAGCAATTGCTTGTCACAAAATAGAAAGTGAATAACAAAATATTGTTGCTTGAGGTTTCATTTTCTAATGCCTTATTGTAAATTTCAAGAATTTAAGATAAACACTGATACAAAAAGAAAAATATCAATTGACGTATTGTTTCCCAATAGCATTTCCTGTTTCACCATCACAAAGAAGTCATCTTTCAAAGATGACTTTCGTTTTAATCCTATGGATTGTTTCCATTGTATCGAATCAAAGTCTGATTACATTATATAATACGGATGAAGGCAGTCAGTTGACAAGGCTAACAGGAACTTACAACTTAACATTTTAATCCAGTAAATAATGTGGTAATACTGTATAAGATCGGTTTGTTTTCATCCAGTGATATAAATCTTTGTAACATGCATTCTTTAACACACACTGAAGTTAAAGAAAAGAGACCAAAGCATGTATAAAAACTTATATAAAAGCTAGTGGACGTGGGTCAGTTGATCAAAGGTGTCAAGTAAACAACAGGACAATGACCGAAAGGTGATCAAGCGCTTTAATCCTTAATATAGAAAGGATTAAATCATAGCATGGGGTTGGTAGAAAAACATATTTACTCACCACATCAATATTTAATATCTGAAAATAAAGTTTAAAAAGGAAGACGGTATAGTAGCACATATGGCTGTTTAGCGTGAGTAGACTGACATATAAATGTGATCTTTAAGTAATAAAAGTGCCCCCCAAAATACCATACGAACAAAGGATTTTATTTGATGTACACAGAGAAATGGTGTAGTCCTACATGTATAGTGTAGCAAATAACCCTTTAATTAAGGTGGTGGGAGTAAGTAATAGATACATGATACTGAGTTAACCCCCAACCCTCTTTCTTTTTAAGGTTCACATTCCCTAGAGTTCATTGGTTAAAGGGGTTAATATTGACCTTTGTATGATGAAAGAGACTTTGGCCTTTTTCTATTTAATAAGCTGGTATAGGTAGTTTGGCTTGAATTGTCAAGTTGTATATTGTGGTAAACTTTACAAGTGGTATTTTAAGCTATTAGATACATTTTAAACAACTGCTCAAAGCTTAAGGGGATTAACAGGGGTCGTTTACCTTAATACTTACTCCAACCTGTCCCTGTAAATGTATCTTTCAGAGGGCAGACAAGTGTTGATCAAAGATAATTTCTTGTGGTAGAGTTTTAAATTAAACAATTTTACAAGATTGTAGTCAAATTAGTATAAATAGTGTGGGGGTGGAATGGTTATGATGTATGGGTGTAATTCTAAATACAAAACTACAGACATTAATATTAATTGGTCATTTACAAGATAAAAAAAGATAAAACGGGTATTAATCTAATATGTCAAGGGTTACTGGTAAATGTGAAATAATATACACTGCATGTTTAATTATCTAAGATATCTAAGAAGATCATAATTTTTACTTCCCTTTAATATGTTTACTTCAACTTCAAGCACAAACAACATTGGTTTGTTTTTCAAATTGAGTGAACACTTATATTGCACTGAACACTTACAGCTTGGTAGGCTCGATCCATTCAACTTTCAACTGATTTTATAGTAATTTTTGTTTATTGCTCGCAAAATATCTGTGTATTGTGCGTCTTGTCCGCAGGTTTGTCTTTTCGGTTTAGTTTTATTTCTCTTTTTATATAATTTATAATTCCAAGTTTGTTTATTTATTGTGATCATATGTTTTTCAGATGGACAATTTCCAATTGATATATCTGTAGTTGAAAAAGACCATGATTTTCTGGATAGAGATTCCATACAGTCACTTTTTAGGTAAGAATTAATCTAAATCTTAAGGATCAAATCTTTCCAACTCGGTGTTGGAAAGTTATCTTAATTAGTAAAGTTTATTATGATTCAGCATTAAATAGTTTTGGGACTATTAATATTTTATGTTATTGATTTACAACTAATGAAACATATGTTAAATCTATATTAATAAAGAACTTTGTGTAATATTGTAGTAATAATATCTATAAATAACATTTGTAAGGAACACAATAGCATCATAGTGGTCACTGTATCTTCATAATCATGTGGTATCCTTCACACCTTGTATGTGGGTATGTAGTTGAAATATAGAGGAAGTTACTCATGTAAGGAAATTATGACGTTCTTGTGTGTTTTCCATCTACATGTATCAGTCACTATTTTTATTGTAGAGACACATGCCACATACAGTAAGATTTACTTGTTTTATTGTCTTCAACTTCTAAACAAAGGTTTAATTTTAAAGATCAGATCTCTCTTGAGCTTTCCTTGTCAAATAATTTGGTAGACAAAGTTTGTCATAAATTCAGTTATGGTTTTGAAACTCTATTTTGTTGAAAGATAATTATCTGTTTTTGATCTAAGGATTTTAATATGATTAATTGTAGGTCATTAATAATACAAATTTGATTTAAACTGCTTGAGTCTGATTCATCAAAGGATCCATACCAATGGAAACTATTAATTTAAAAACTTAATATAATCAATAAATTATGTCAGATTTCAAAATTGTTGTCACATGGATAGTCGTGTGACAAGCACTATGTATAATTGTGTTGTCTATAGATCTGTATTGTCACAGACTACCATTGTTTATTAATTGACACCGCCCATCTATAAATGGCCACACCCCAGATAGGCACATGACCTTATCAGGTCAGGTTTGATATTCTAGTTTCCATAAGCCATAGCAGCCTTGCATGGCATTTTATACTACTTGAAGTTACTTCTGAATCATGGATTTTTTCTTTGTCATACATGATAACAATGTACCAGTTGCTAAGCAACCAGTCTTATTGTGTGTAATTTAGGGTTAAAAATCTGTTCGATAATTTTCAAATTAAAAGTTCAATTTTATACTAAAACTTGAAGAGTAGATTCAGGGTATGTTTTGCATGTGTATTAGATTTATTTGAACAAGGAGTATGCCAGGGTTCTTCTCTTTGAGGTAAGTTTTTCAATGAGAATGCAAATGATATTTTGGCTTTTTTTTTATTGAAATAAAACAGAATTAAATGTTAATACGTGTCATCACCATGTGAACCTAATATTGAAATTATTCAATTATATGAAAAACAAAGTTATTAATTTATGATTGATGATCTATATTTCATGACAGTTACTGTGTTAATTCTGATCTTAATAAGGAACCAAGGTTCAATACAATGCTTGGCTTACACCCTACTGGTGTTGTTTATTCCATATGATAATAATATGAAAACCTGTTTTGTTTATAAACAAACTTGCAAATATGTTTAACATAAATACACTTGATCACCTGTGTCTACATGGACCATAATAATCACAAACAGGTCAGAGTTCTTCAACGGACTGACTCAAAATACTTCAATTGGATTAGCTATCTATCTTATTGTCATATTGGTGTATATTTGTCATTGTTATATTTTATACAACAATGTTCACCTGTAGGGTTTTGTATTATATTCGTTCATGTCTTACATGTGAAGCTCTCAGTCCTTCATTCTTTTGTCATTTGTTTCAAGGTTGCAGGCCTAGATAATTACATACATAGTGTTAGAAGATTAGTAGAGTTTTGTGTTATTATTTGATTCTTGGTTCACAAATATTTTGATTATTCACTGATCATGCCAAAGTGTTATTGATGAGTAGTTATGCATAATGAGGCATGGATTATTTTTTGAAAAACATGTTTCACTTTTATTGAAGTTTTTATGTTTTTTCCCATTTTCTCACAGTTTTCACGAATAGTTAAAATGGACAATGTAGAACATAAAAAATATAACTAAAAAAGATGAAGTAATTATCAGAAAGAAATTGACCTGAACAATCATCTTAAATGACGTATTACAATAAATAATACTGCCGAAATAACTTGCATTATTAATGTGATTAAGTATTTGGGAAAATTGTATTCACAATTATTGTTTATTCCTTTATGACAGTTTATATACAGGAGAATGTGACTTCAGATTGTCTTCAGTTTTAGGGCGGGCAGGCAATGAGAATATTTTATGACCAATATTTTTTCAGAATTGAACCCCTGGACAGTTTTTAGTTGTAAATCAGAAGTCAATTGATGACCAGAATTTTCAATTACCAACTTTTATAGCTTCAATATTTTGGCTTTTACATACTTAACATGATCTAATCAACTTTATTCTGTTTAAGTAAATTTCTCCATAAACCTTAGATAATCATAGAACCTCCTTTTTTTTCTTTTTTTTTTAAATTAGATTTTTGCACAACAAATAAAGCACACTCTCCTGGATAGAAGCTGTCATAAACAATAGTAGTGATTACTAATAGTCTAATATACAACCAGTATGTTAATTACCAATTCACAGCCATATGTTGATTACCAATATACAAAATAGTATGTTGATTACCAATATACAACCAGTATGTTGATTACCAATACACAACCAGTATGTTGATAACCAATAAACAAATAAGTATAGACTAGCATACAAAGAAATGTGTCATTAAGGCAAATAGCATAGGATTTAAAAGAAGTTATTACCTCCTGAAATAGTAACATTTAAAAAGTATCCATATGTCAATAATATATCCTGTCAGAATATCAACAATACTGTTTTATGGCAGTCACAGATATTGGTGTGTTGATTTGTTATTTTAGTGTATAAAAGCATGTAACTTCTGATAAAAGTAAATGGCACTCATAAACCAATAATCTTTGAAATAATACAACCTGAGTTTCATTCTGATCTGTACTGAAGTTATTTAACTTGGTGAAGCTATAAATAATACTTCCTCATAGTATTGTGTCAAAAAGTTATATCTGGGGAGTTCGGGTATTCTGTCTGTCAATAAGTACTGATTATATACACAGCGAGTATACAATAGTAATGTCACACTAGTAGCTATACATTTTGGCTGATAAGGTATTTTCTATATTGGCAATTACTTCTTAATGACATGACCAAAAGTTATAAATGGCCAGTGCACTGGTCAAATGTTCAGTATTATGTACATAGCAGGTGATGTCAAATAGGTCACCTCATAAATCATAAAAATCTAGATAATGACAGTTTACAGGTATATGTCCCTGGATGACTTGTGGGATATTTGTTATAACTAGGTTATGTATGTGTTATGTATGGTTTGAAAAATTTAATAAGCTTTACTTTAGGCAAAATACATGGCTAGCATAATGAACAGAGAGAATCTGTGGGTAAAAATATTACGTGTAATTATCTTAATCAGAATTAAAACCAAAAGTTGATTGCGGATTTTATTAAGTAAGTAAGTAAACTTAATCCAAGACTTGCTATACTGATAAGTAAGTTTAAAGACGCTGACTTTTAGATGAAGGAGAAGGGGGGGGATGTAATTTAGGTTGGTCACAATTACGTGTATTACATTGTATATGATGGTTTTACCATAGCACATTATATCAGGGTATCAGGGATATAAGAAATATTATGTGGAAAAGGCATCAAGTTGTTTCATTCGTCATGAACTGTGGCTGGTATCTTGTAGTTTAACTGTAACTACTTAACCTGTCATCAGAACAGATCCCAAGCTGTAATAAGCCATAATCCTCAGTTCTTCCTTCGCATTAGTGAGAAAATGTCTTTGTGAATAGCTCTTTGCAACAAATATTTTTTTAAGGTAATGACAACAATAGTATTTTGTATTAAATTGTTTAATACAAAACATTTGAAAAGCCTGGCTTTAAACAATAATGTTTGTTTTGCTCATTGTCATGTGTAAAATTGCCTTGAAATGAAATCTTGATTCTGTTTACATACTAATGAGCAATAGTTTATCATTTATGTATATCAACATATTGACAGTCAAAGGATATACATACATTTCTAATTATAGATTAAACAATAGATTGACAAATCCAATCCAATCTACTACATAAGTAAGAATTAAGTCTGACCTTAATTAGCCCCCTCTTGCCCTCCCCTATCTTTTTGATAGATGACCACTGGTCAGACCATAACTAGTCTATTGTCCATTCTCAACCAATGAATAGGGTGAGTTATAAAATTGACCAATAGACTATGTATTGTATTTGTTGTTTACTATTAGTACATTGAGTTGTTATTTTGATACCTACTATAGTTGTGAGTTATTTATTTTTAAACAAGTGTTCAGTCGCAGTTGTTGGGTGGACATTTATTACACTAACTGTACAGTATGTCAAACTCTTTGAATTGAATTAAGGTAATATACCTTATTTAATTGATTTTTATTGAGAAATGTGTTATTATTGCCAAAATTAACCATGCAATCCATTCAAAAATTATTTAATTCTGTATCTTTCAGGAGACTCAACACATTAAACAAATGTGCTCTTATGAAAATATATGCCCAACCCAAAAAGGGGGTAAGTATAATCCAGTTTATTTCTATTTTTTTTAAAAATTGTTTCCATTATGTACCCATCAATAAAACATCACTTTGAAGAAAACATTAACCACAGAATACATTTCTATTCCATTAAAGATGCATTATTTAAGAGCTAGATATGCTCTGTATAATATTTCAAAAAGAGATAATGCAAAGTTATCATTATTAATTAGTAGTTTTGACAAAATTTAAGAATCGATCGTAACCAAACTGGTCATTTGAGTCTTAGCCCAACTTCTTCATTTTAAAATGAAATCAGTAAATGAACAAATGGTTGTAATCTACTTCGAATCAGAGCCACCTGATGGCACCAAGAGTGGATTGTGCTCTTATCATGTTAATAAATGTCTAATTGATAATTTATACAACATTTAAGGCCCAAATTAAACTTGCAATGAGCAGATTTACCGTATCTCTTGCATAATGCCTATTTGAGTTATTTCTTTTGTTTACAGTGGTTACTGGCTATTAGAATTATTAAAAGTGTCATTAGTAACGTTGGTTATTTAGAAATAACATTTTAATTTTTTTTAAAAACTTCCTAAAACTGCAATAATACTCTCAAACAAATTTTTTTCTATTGAAAAGCATGTTAATAATGAAAGTAGTTTTAATGTCAATTAACTAAACTATGTCAAGTCGTAAATCAGAAACAAGAGGACCCATGGGGCACCAGATTTCCATGTCAAAGGGACATCCTTCCCATCTGTAATCAGCAAGGTTGACTGCCTGCTGATAAGAAATTTTATGCTGTTTGAAATAAATTAAAAGAACCCCTTTCCATAAAGAAATAAAGGAAGCGAGGGTGATTATGCAAATTGATCCATTTTTGGCTTGTGCAATCTTTTTAACACTATGTTTAGTTAACATAAACCTAAGGTATGGAACTCAAAATCTGAACACTTAAAAATCTCTATCTGTGAATATTTCTAAAAAATATTTAGTAGGGAGAAAGGGTATACATAGGCTATATTTATTCCTAAAATTATATTTAGAAATTATTTTTCCAAAAAATAGATTTAGTTTGAGTAGATCTTTGAGTAGGTCTTGAACCAAATGTTTTGCAAGAAAAGATTGTTTATAAAAACCATTAGAAGGTGTTGTTAAACCTTTAACTATAGAAGACAAACTCACAGTAAATGTTGTAAAACCATTATCTAAAGCACTAGTAGTAATGATTATTTACATGTATGTATGTTGTTTTTATCTCTAAGCCACCCAGAGAGCTCTTGTCATGGTATTAAGGATACATAAGCCTTTGTTTGTATTAAATTCTACAGTAGTAGTAGCATAATGGATGTTAATGTCCGCTTCCACCTAGGGTGATATTACAGACAAATAAATCCTATAGTTTATACAATACCTTTACACTCAACATGTATTGAAATATACATGCTGTAGAGTATAGATAATTTTATGCATGTCTATATTTACCTAATTATTAAAAGTTTGTTTAAATTACAATACTTTAATTCTGTAATATGTTGTAACACAGGGATTGTTGCCAGCATGCAATTATCAAATCAATTTATAAAGAGAATCTATAAATACTACTCCAAATATCTCTAAAATGATTACTTAACTTGAAGACTGTAATCTTCCGCTATGTTACCCAATTAATATATAATGCTCTTGTGATCAAAGAAAAGCAATGTTTTATGGGCTTCTTTGTCTGTGTTCAATGATTACTCAACTGGAGTAATCTGCTGTCTTTCGGCTTTAAAGTTGTCCCCACAGGTTCAATCTCCTGTGGTTTCTGATTGTAATGGATTGAGTCATAAGAAGACTATTAATGTATCTTTCTTTATTTTATCAATCTAAAAACATGTTATATCTTATTTATGTATTTTTGAAAATCCCCAATAAATTTGATTTTCTTTTACAGATTGAAGAGTCTGATGATGATGATCTGTGTGCCTTAAGTGATCGTTGGGAATTCCAGAAAGATTGTAGGAGATGGTCGCGTAAAGATATAGATCCTAACCTAGGTCGAGATACGGTTAAATCATGTTCTAGTCACGATAGTCTGTTAACCGATCAAGATAGCAGTAGTCAGGCAGGAGATAGTCCTGTCTTAGACACCAAAATGCCACATGATGAACACAACCTGCATAATATGTTAGAACGACAACACTCAACACCAGATTCTGGTACATCAGCATTTATCGTCAGTCCCCGCCTTAAACGAGCAGCTAGTGAAAAAATTAAAAGTGCCAAAAACTTGCTAAAAAAGATGGAGAGCTTTAAAACGCGTCGAGGCAGGAAATTTAACAACAACAAAAATGTGTTTGAAATAAGTGGACCAGTTATTGCAGATCGTGATACAATGCAAGCAAAAATTCAACATTTAAACTGTGTGGACATTAGTCCAACTAGTGAAGAGTCACCCGAACTACCAACAAACAATTCAAAATCTGTTGACCAATCTATGACTGATGATTCCATGTTGAATTCCTCTTTTCATTCAAATAG
The DNA here is from genome assembly GCA_036850965.1 of Patella caerulea. Taxonomy (NCBI): domain Eukaryota; kingdom Metazoa; phylum Mollusca; class Gastropoda; family Patellidae; genus Patella; species Patella caerulea. Next base: position 26,777,204 of record JAZGQO010000011.1, read on the forward strand.
TGCTGGTGATGCAAGCTCTAAAGCCTGCTCACCCAATTCACAATTAAATCATTCATCGGCTCTAAGTGAATATCACACGGCCATGTCACAACTTTCACAATCTTTTGACTCTGCAGACCTTCCCGGTAATCGCTACACTAGTCGCAGAAATCAGAGTGATACAGACTTGCTTGAGATTTTCTTGTTACCTCAAGGACATCAACCAGGAAAATTTCCTATTAATTTACAAAATGGTTATGTTGATTCTGGTGGTAGTTGTAGCATCAACTATAGAACTGGTAGTTTTAGTTTGGGAAAAGATTCCTACCGGGACACTGTTGATTCTGATGATACTGTTAGTGCTAGATCACATCCTAATTTCCGAAGACAATTATCCTTAGACACCAGTATGTCTAAATATCGGTTCAGTGTTTATGATAACATGTTGGATTCATTAGATGATACTAGTAGTGAGGATAATGTTTCTGAAGCCACATTAGATATCTCCACGCCAAATGAAGAACTGTCAAAAGCTCAACAAGAATTGGACATGATTTTACATGATCTGTTTGAAAATATAAATGGGTTGAATAGAACAATACATGGTGAAGATGAAGGTAAGCATATGGGTTTAAATATTTGGGTTGTTGCGGTTTAAATAACGTTAAAATCCATTCTTGAATTATATTTTTTAAAAAATTAGTTCCTTCATGTTTAAATTTTTTTTTATTTTACTTTCAGTTGATGTACAGTCAATGATGAAAAGTGAAGAAAAGAAGTCAGATAAAGTGGTTGTAGCAGATGCTAACCAGAATAATATTGATGCAGCATCTAACAATAATAACACTCTTCACATTGATACATCTCCAAGTGATAAGAGTTTGATACATATTGATACATCCTCCATGGCTGATCCTACATCCCCAGCTTCCCCAGTATCGCCAATAGAAGCCAACTCTGTGATTGACAATAGTATGGATGGGGATAACGATATGACGAGTAACTCCTCATCTTCTGTAGATCCAAGCGACCAGGACATTCCAAACGAAGAGTTCTCACAAGATGATTTGTTAGATAATGCCAATAATCGGGAAAGACGAGATTCAGGAGTTGGTTCATCATTAACAAGAGCACCCAGGTATGAAAGACAATTGTGAAACATAGCTGTTTTGGGCACACTGTATTTATTTGACAAAAATGATTTTTTGTAAAGATAAGTCAGGGCTAAGGGAAGTGGTACAGTTTACAAAGAAACTGACTTTTTAAAGTAAATTTCATTCATATTTCAGTGACAAAAAGAGGAAGAAGATCAGATGGCACAGTTTCCAGAAATCTCATCGACCAAGTTTAACAAGTCGTGATCTTCAGATCAACAGTTTAACAGTTGGACAATTATTAGTTCTGCGCAAGATGTCTTTATTGAAGTTAACTGCCATCATGGAGAAATTTTGTCCATCTAATCGTACCACAGGATGGAACTGGACAGTTCCCAGGTTCATGAAGAGAAGCAAAACACCAGATTACAGTGTTAAAAATGTTTTTGGTATTCCTCTCTCCTTGATATTACAAAGAACTGGTCAACCATTACCTCAGTGTATTCTGTATGCCATGAGATATTTACGAAACACAGCTGAAGATGCAGTGGGCATATTTCGTAAATCAGGAGTACGATCCCGTATCCAAAAATTAAGAGATGATCTTGAAGAACGACCAGGTATATATTGAAACTGTTATCAAATGTAGTTACAACTGAGCAAGTTTTTTTAGTCTACTTCTTGTAAAATATAATGAACAATAAGAGTAAGTGTTTTTTATCATAATTTTTTCAGATACTTGTAATTTTGATGATCTGCAGGCCTATGATGTAGCTGACATGTTTAAACAATTTTTCCGTGAATTACCAGAGTGTCTTTTAACAGTGAAATTATCAGAAACATTCATCAGTATATTTACATGTAAGTTTAGATAACCAATTGATACAATATGAACTACAGACAATGTATAATATATATACTGGCGGATAACCCGATGACAGTCACAAATTATAGTATAAATGTACATGTATGTATATACATCTAAAAATATTAGTACAGCTGTAAAGCTGAAAAGGATTTTCATAATCTAACTGTATTACATGGAAATAGATTTCTAAATCTCTCTTGGAAACATCCTTTCTTTTGCATGTACATTTGCAGATCAGAACTTTTAAAGGGCCAGCCTGAATACATTATTACAATGATATCTGTTTTGTATTGATCATCAGATCACATGGTAACATTTAAAACTATTCATCATGTTCATTATTCTCTCTATACATTTATTTTGATCTCCCTTATACAGATGTTCAGCCAAGTCTACGACTGGAAGCTATGCAAGCTGCAATAATTTTGTTACCAGATGAAAATCGTGAAGTTCTTCAAGCTTTGTTATTATTTCTGAGTGATATTTCTCAACAGTCAACTGTTCATCAGGTAGGTGGTTTGATGCCTGCAGTATTAAAATTCTTACATAGTTATCTTATTGTTCTTGATGTGAGGTATAATATCTAAATATGTGATTTTAACAAAAAAAGACAGTGAACTGCATTAACATACATAATATGTCATGTTAAGATATTTGTTTTGTTTTCCAGATGACTGCCAGTAACTTAGCTGTGTGTTTCGGACCCTCTCTTTTCAACATTGGGGGGCTGCGGGCTACTAGTACCCCTAGTCCTAAACCTAAACATAGGAAAAATCTAGGAGTGCCAGATGCCAAGGAACTAATGGAACAAAAGGCAGCTTTAGAATGTTTGACATATATGATCATAGAATGTAAAAAGATGTTTATGGTGAGATTTTATTGTGCATTTTGAAATTCTTGTCAACATTAAAGTTCCTGTGTCAACTTTGTTGACATCAGCAATGTAAAATAAAAATCAACATTTAATGCTTACTCAAAGACATCACTTACGTTAATTTATATGTCATATTGAAGTTAATTTTACACCACGAATTCATTTGTATAAACATACATATAATTGATGCAGATTATTGAATTTTTGTTACAGTTATATTGCACTAATTATTTTAAACATTAAGAATTAGATGAACAAAGATCCATATAACAAATTAGCATGTTAGAATAATTGGGAAATATGAAGTCTAATAATTCAAGCATGCTTCCTCACATTTGTTCCATATTTGGTCAAAAATATATTTGTAGAACATTATACATGTCTGGTACATAATTTATTTTCAATATTTTTTAGATTCCTCCCTGGATATATTCCAGACTACATATGTCATCTGATAAAAATGAGCCCGCACCCCTAGAACAGTATTATCAGAAAAATAATACTGGTCGACCTGATGTTAGGTCTTTTGGTGAAGATACCATTCAGCAATTGCTAAAGGTAAATATTTCGTTGGATATTGAGCTCTTGTTTAATGGTTTAAAATGGCTAGCATTGTTTTTATCTAAATTGCATTTCAAATACAGTTCTTGTTTAGTGAATTATAAATTAGATCAACATTTTTATTAGATCTATATTATTCTTCTTGTTCATTGGGAGACAGGTATATTTTTAAAGACAATTTTTGCCATACATTGAGGGAAACAAAAAAGTATTTAATGACTTTTTTCTTTATCAAAATAGGAGGCTCATGAGAAGAACAGGGGCTGGTTGTCCTATTCATGCCAGAATGCAGTTGATGTATGTTACAGAAAACCACATGATTCCCATCCATTACGTGAATGGAAATGTACTGTAGAGATTGAAGCCCCACCTGTTGAAGTTTTAAACAGACTATTACATGAAAGGTGGGTTTGTATTATATTATTAAAGAAGTTTGATTTCATGGATGTTTGCTGATATTGTTTTTGTGATAACTCTGAACATAGCTTACAGGTTATCTATTTTGATCATTGCAGGCACATGTGGGATGAGGACATGTTAAGTTGGGCTGAAGTGAACCAAATCTCTAATAATGCTGATGTTTTCCAGTACATTTCTAACAGTATGGCACCACAACCAACTCGACACTATTGTCTTCTCAGGTAGATTATCTCCCTTTAATTTCCAAGATTATACCGTAGTTTCCCCCCTTTACATGAAGTTAACAAATTGTACACTGGAAAGGATATCTCCACTGTTTGAAACAATTAAGTGTAGGAGGTATTATTAGCATAGCATGTATGGCTCTATTTTTTGGAACCCGGAAAGAGACAAAAATGGTTCTAAAAGCGCATTTATGCAATATGAATGTATGTAAAGTGATTTATATTCAATTTTTGAAAAAAATTTGTAATTTCTAATCAATTATGTTTGGTGAAGTATGTGAACAGTTAAAATTGAACGGCAGTTGTTTGCACCTGCTTAATGGATTCTACTGTTTTTTTAAAATTATTATTCTATCATTTGTGAATCGGCCTTGAGTAATTATTTTCACATTGTGTTGTACGATACTTTGTTCATTACAAAATGGCCCCCGAAACTTGCGTACTGATTATAAAATACTGATTATGTCTTAAATATTGGATATTAGGACCCAAAATCACATCAGTATTGAATTATAATTCATGATTTAAATTTCAAATGTTATGGAAAATATGAGTAAGTCCCGTAATAACCCAACATATTCTAGCTATATCAGTAAGTTACAAAATGGCACATAGAAAAGGATATTATCTGTACTGTGGCTATTTGGAAAAAATAAGTGTAGGACTTTTTATCATTTTATACATCAGGGTAGGTAACTGTTAATTGACTTGTTTGAATTTCCTAAAAATTCAACCTACAGCATAATGTAGAACTCTCTACAAGTTCTTAAGGGATAGCATGGATTGATACATACATCTGTTTGATTTTATTGGTCTGTTCTGTATTTTTTTAGATATTGGAGAACAGATCTAGCTAAAGGTGCATGTGCCATGGTGTCCTGTAGTTTTAACTGTGCAGATGTACCAGAGACAAAAGGTGTCCGAGCTATTGAACTTGCTTCACATTTCCTTATTGAACCATGTGGTGCTGGAAAATGTAGAATGATCCACATAGCTCGGACAGACACAAAGTAAGTTATTATCTATAATTCTGGGACAGTTATAAAATATTATGAAAAGGAAATCTCGCATATCTGCAATATGACTTGATTATTGATCCTGAGTATAAATCATTATCCTTTTGAACTAGTCTGTGATATAATTCAAGGTGGAGGAATATGTAAAACCCTATGAGCAAACAAACGAACATAAAAGTGTTTACTGGAATTTGTTTGTAGATGAGAGATGATCATGTTTGGTAATGTAAATGTATGTTAATAAGGAACAAAATGCAAAGCTACAATTTATAACTATCTGATCATTATGAAATTATTTTTCCAGGGGCCGAAACCCAGAGTGGTACAATAAAGCTTATGGATATATAGTAGCAAACTACATTGAAAGAATCCGGGAAACATTTCATCAAAACATTGCTGTAGATAGTCGTGAAACAAGTGTATAATTGCAATCAAAGATGCATACAATTTGAATTTGTTTTTTAAAAAAAGACTTCTGTGAATATACTTTCAAAATCTGTGATTTATACAAAATAACTGTTGATATTGTGTTCTACTTTTTCACTATCATAAAATATTATCAACAAAAAATATTCCAAATGTGTGTTGAAATATGGATAATTTCAATTAATTTACAGTCAAGGCTAAGGTGAATGAATGATGTGATTCCAGTCAATTCTGAGCATAAGATGTGTGTGAAAAGGATTATTATGTAATTAACTAATCCAGAAAACTGACAGATTCACTTCTGGACATAATGTTTAGTTTTCTGAGTATTTGGTCTTACTAGGACAATTTCTGGAAAAAAAAAACAATCTAATACAGATATAGAAAACTGTGTTCTGGCAGGGATATTGATATATGAAACTGCATTGATATTATAGAAGGACACAGCATAAGGAACTATATATTATAGACTTATTCAGCTTCTGTTAAATAGTGCTAAAATAAACAGTTAATCATGTGTATATAGTAATTAATATGAGCTAGATCATGTGGATTCATTAAAGTAATTTATGCTGGTTATAAAAATGCTACATGATATATAATATGTATAAATTACATTCTGTCAGTTATAAAATACTTTATGAATTAATAGCTATGTATATGAATACAATATGTGCTACTTTGTGCCATGACATTACTTGTATATTTAAGTTCTATAGTGACTGTACATTACAACAAAAACCCTGTTTATTGGAACAATGTATGGAAGTCTATACATTATAGAAATACCTGAAGTAATATATATCATGATAATAATTAATATTATTTTTATCAGTATCAGAATAGTAACACCCTTCATCTGTTTAAACTATATTTTATCAATTTTATTACATTTTGTCACCCTGTAAATATCAGAATATTCAGTCACACATCCAAGGTTCTATATTGCACTACAATACATGTAGATTTTGTGTTGATGTATGTTGATGCATGTTCATATGCGGTGTATGATACTGGCAATAATTGCTAAGATGTAGTATTAAGAAACTGTTAGGGCTGTGAGGGAAATTAGTGATAATATAGATGTAACTTTCTAAAATTAAGAACCTCATTTGAAATATAAATATACTGGTGTACAGCTTACAAACATTTACCTCGACAGTTACATGATATTATAAACAATTATTTAAGTTGTTTGTGCTTATTCATTGTATAAAATCTGTATCCTAAAGTCTGAGTTACATCAATTATTTAATCATGTTTTTCATTTGTTTTATGCTTTTAAAACTTTGATCATATGTACTTTTTACTTTGGTTTGGGTTTCTTATTCTGTAGCATTTAAAAGATTACAATTGATGTCATGTAACAGATTAAATAAAATATTAAAGATGTATTATGTAGGACAGATTACAATTGATATCATGTAACAGATTAAATGAAATATTAAAGATGTATTATGTAGGACAGATCTGACCATTAAATATTTTAAAAATAGATAATAACAAGGAATATACAGAACATTTCAGTCAAATTACTTTATTCTGAGCAAAGTTATCAGTGTTTGAAGTTTTGGTGATAATAATGTATTATGTAAGATTTAGATGAAGAGCTGACAGATCTGCATATAATAGTTTAAATGTAGATAATAACAAGGAATATTAAGAACAATAAAACATTTCAGTCAAATTTCTTTATTCTAGACAAACTTATCAGTTTGATATGAATAATTGCTACTATTGTTACCATAATAAACAAAGTCTTGTTAATTCATTTATTAGATTAAATTATTAAATGGTAATCATTCTTAATCCATTAAAATTGGGAGCCATATGACGTTCTAGAGAATTTATTTTGGACTGGTTCTGTACATAAATGTCTATTTAACATCATTAATATCAACAGAAATATCTACAATATTCAGATTTAGCCCTAACATAATGCATCCTTAACACCAGGTTATAATCAGAGCTTTGCTGCAGTAAAAAGCATTCAATTACTTTACAATATTATCTTACCCTTCATTAAGATTGCAGCATTCTATATTACCTCATTTTAAATGGCATAAACTTTATATTATATATTAAAATATATTATTAATACATTATATTTCCATCAAATTTTTATGGCTGTTATACAGAGATATTCAAGTTATTCACCAATGATTTTCATTCTTTGTGTTCATATTTTAGTGCTGAGCATAATAATAGTTTGTATCTATCTGACAAAAAGTTAATTTATCTTATTTTAACATATTTATATTATATCATCATGGTGTTTCAGTAATTGGTATCATTATTCAGTTTTTAATCATAGAGATTGTTTTCATATCTTATCTCAAGTTTTGTATATCATTGGATCACTTTTAAAACATGTTATGCATTGTTAAATGTTGCACAATATTGATTAAATTCCTTTCATATAACTTTTACACAATTTCACTGTTCAAAAATGTAGCACTCGATGTTGAATTATTTTCTGTTGAATTTACAATTATTTCTCGTCCATTTATTGTTCTTTAATCTGGTCCATATGGTATATATATATATATATATATTTGTGAAGAAATATGTTTGTTGAGTGTTCAGATGGTTCTATATAATCTAGGTATATGAACACAGTAAGAGAATTATCTACTATCATTCAATTATGTCCTGGCAATATATTCTCTAGTATAATATTATTGATGACATGCTAATGTTATGATATTAAATCTTATCATAATTTCATGTGTTGGGTCTTGATACATCAGATTTATATGTGTTTAATGATGAAATTAACATGGAACAAAACCTATTTTAAAACCTGAGAGACCAAAACTTGTTTCAATCAATTGGTTTCTGAAAAATAACTTCCATCCCACAGAAATATTGAATTCTTTATTCAAGAGCTGTTAAGTGTGCAACAGGAAGTAATTACTACACGATGAGAGACTTAAGAGTAGTCCTGGTATAGCATTAGTCATGAAAGAGTCCCACCTCTGGGTCTAATATTAATACATTGGAGGGTGACATTTTTGCAAGTGACCAATCAATCGCAAGGGGTAATGTTTAAAACAGTCAAGCAGTTGTTCAGACACCATGTAGACATGAAGGTCATTGACCACAGCCCTCACAAGTGGGTGTTCGATGGGATGCGAATGGGGAGGCCTTTTGAAAATTGACAACCGCAAACCCATTTCCCCTAGTTCAGCTCTGAACGTCGGTCTCATTACACTCACCCTGAACGTTCAGGGACTGGCCTATTCAATCAATGTCGAAAATAATTTGAACCCCAGTTTTCGACATTGATTGAATGGGCCAGTCCCTGAACGTTCAGGGTGAGTGTAATGAGACCGACGTTCAGAGCTGAACTACGTGTTGTGATGCTCATACTGACTCTAGCGAAATGAGCAAGGTCTTATTTTCTCACTGAGATGTTCCTTTACACTGTACAAGCGTCCACACGGAGTGACACCCATCTATTAGCACTGAAAAGTTGTCCAGTAAAATTGGTGGTCAAATTATTTTCGACATTGACTGAATGGGCCAGTCCCTGAACGTTCAGGGTGAGTGTAATGAGACCGACGTTCAGAGCTGAACTACCTCGCTAGCATTCGATCCCCGCCGACAAAGTTCATTGGAACTTTCCTACTTGGTTTCTCCTTGTCGGTGACACCATGTAGACATGAAGGTCATTGACCACAGCCCTCACAAGTGGGTGTTCGATGGGATGCGAATGGGGAGGCCTTTTGAAAATTGACAACCGCAAACCCATTTCCCCTAGTTCAGCTCTGAACGTCGGTCTCATTACACTCACCCTGAACGTTCAGGGACTGGCCTATTCAATCAATGTCGAAAATAATTTGAACCCCAGTCAATTTTACTGGGCAACTTTTCACTGCGAAACATCGGAGTGTCAATCCGTGTGGACGTCTGTACATTGTAAAGGAACATCTTAGTGACAAAATAAGACCTTGCTTACCTCGCTAGACTCAGTATGAGCGAAACAACACGCTGTTTAAAATACGTCCCCTCCTATCAAACTATCCTTTCGCCACCATGACACTGCGTGTTGTGATGCTCATACTGACTCTAGCGAAATGAGCAAGGTTTTATTTTCTCACTGAGAGGTTCCTTTACACTGTACACGCGTCCACACGGAGTGACACCCATCGTTTAGCAGTGAAAAGTTGCCCAGTAAAATTGGGGGTCAAATTATTTTCGACACTGAATGGGCCAGTCCCTGAACGTTCAGGGTGAGTGTAATGAGACCGACGTTCAGAGCTGAACTACGTGTTGTGATGCTCATACTGACTCTAGCGAAATGAGCAAGGTCTTATTTTCTCACTGAGATGTTCCTTTACACTGTACAAGCGTCCACACGGAGTGACACCCATCTATTAGCACTGAAAAGTTGTCCAGTAAAATTGGTGGTCAAATTATTTTCGACATTGACTGAATGGGCCAGTCCCTGAACGTTCAGGGTGAGTGTAATGAGACCGACGTTCAGAGCTGAACTACATTTCCCCATGCATTTCAGACCAAAGTAGGAGAAGGCATTTTTTTTTCTTTGTCTTTTTTCTTTATAGGCTTAGGCCCACTTTTTTTTTATAATGAGCTTAGTCCGTGACATGTGGGCCCAGTCTGAGTGTAATGAGATCGACGTTCAGAGCTGAACTAGGCCCAGTCCGGCACTGGTTAAAGGCCTAGGATACTTTAGAAATGAAATAACGATTTTGTTCACCTAGATAAGGCTTATTATCATTCAATAGAGGTATCTTGGCGCGACTTGTTTTTGGACATACCGGTCAAATTGAGTTAGAAAATAAAATGAATTAAAATTAAAGAATCTACCTTTTTGTTGAGATTTATATGTAAGCACAACCTTTCTTCCAATAGTTTTTTGTCTTCTTAATATGGAGCTATCATTACATCATAACGTTAGAACATTACCCATCAAACGAAGGTTAAAATTAGATGCTACCAAGACGTCTGCTTGCGAGCCAATAAAAACCAATGAAGTTATCCCCCTTTAACCTCCAAGAGCCCATACATATTAAATACCCCACAGTGACGACGTTGTCCGCAGAAAAATGAACCAGCAGACAACGGTAATACCTGTTTTAATTTTTACAGGGACGGATCGAGGAATTTTTGCAGGAGGGGGTTTGCCAGGTTTCTGGAAATCTACCATTATCGTCTCTAAATTACATAGGCATACATACAAATTGAGCTTTTAAGACAGAAATCATTTTTATACTGATGTAGGACCACTTTGTCATTGTCAAGTGATGTACCGGTAATTTCATTGATGCAAGGCATTATTTTTTTTTATGTAGCCGGGTGGGCCCCCCCCCCCCCGTTTCATGGAAATTTTAGACCAATTCTTGGCTTGTTTGAAACCCTACTGCAAGGGGAACATTAGACTAGGGGAACATTCACACAAAGCCGCCTAGATTAGAAAGATAGGTTGCCAGGCAACGAAACATACGCCCACAACAGCTAAGTCGCCTGGGCAGTCAACAAGGGTTGTGGCATATTGTTTCTTTTATCAGTAAGGAGAACATTTACAACACATGATAATCTTATTACGAGTAATAGCCCATTAAATAATTATCAGAAATGATTAGAATAGTTTTGATGGTTTGTCTCAAGGCCTTTGTCCACATGATATTTCAAAGTGATCAAGTGCCAGATATCACTGAAAATCAAATAGGATTCTTCGTCTCATGACCCTAAACACTGTGTACAAATTTAAAGTCAATCGGATATTAACTTTAGCTTTTAGAGCATTCACAGGGTTTTTCAAAGTGATAAGGGTCATAACTCTGCCAGTAGCCTAATTATCGGATATCGCTGAAAATAAATAGGCTATTTTGTATCATGACCGTAAATAGTGTGTATAAATTTAAAGTCAATCGGATATAAACTTTAGATTTTTCAAAGTGATCAAGGGTCATAACTCTGGCAGTAATTATCGGATATTGCTGAAAATCAAAAGGCTTCTTTGTATCATGACATTAAACACTGTGCATAAATTTAAATTCAATCGGATATTAACTTTAGCCTCTAGAGCGTTCACAAGATTTTTCAAAGTGATCAAGGGTCATAACTCGGGCAGTAATTATCGGATATCACCGAAAATCAACAGGCTTCTTCGTCTCATGCCCTTAAACACTGTGTATAAATTTAAAGTCAATCGGATATTAACTTTAGCCTCTAAAGCGTTCACAAGATTTTTCCAAGTGATCAAGGGTCATAACTCTGGTAGTAATAATCGGATATCGCTGAAAATCAATAGGCTTCTTCGTCTCACGACCTTAAACACCGTGTATAAATTTAAAGTCAATCAGATATTAACTTTAGCCTCTAAAGCGTTCACAAGATTTTTCAAAGTGATCAAGGGTCATAACTCTGGCAGTAATTATCAGATATCACTGAAAATCAATAGGCTTCTTTGTCTCATTACCTTAAACACTGTGTATAAGTTTAAAGTCAATCGGATATTAACTATAGCCTCTAGAGCGTTCACAATAGGCTTCTTCGTCTCATGACCTTAAACACCGTGTATAAATTTCAAGTCAATCGGATATTAACTTTAGCCTCTAGAGCGTTCACAAGAAATTGTGGACGATGGACGGACGGACCGACAGACGGACGGACGGGGGCGACGGCAATATACGACCACATTTCCATGTGGGCGTATAAAAACGATTAGGGTTACTTTTGAAAATAAATTCAATTTTAAAACTAAACTTCCATGAATGATTGAAATTACATTCGACCACAATCAATTCTGTAGCTAAATTATTAGGCCTATTAGGTAAATTATTATTCATTTTATTTGTGCAAACCATTGAGGTTGTAGTAAAAGTTATGCTAGGTTTCCACTATCACAATTCGCTCCAGGAATTTTCTGTAGCTAATAAAGATGGCCATACGCCATATGAGTGTGCTATGAGGGAAATTTTGCCTGAGCAGTAGTGCTACGACCTACTCCTATATCCAACTGTCAATGGGTACACAGGACCTTGGGGTTTTGTCCGATCCAAACGACTACAGCTGTCCTTATCAGGCTCTCTGTCCTGCATCACTGGCAAGGAAAACCACGCTAGAAAATCTATATGAACTTTCTCGGCCAATGCGGGAATCAAACACCCGACCTCCAGGCTAGCAAGCTAGCGTCATACCCACTTTGTCACCGAGAACTAGACACCCAGAGTCAAAATCAAAATTGTGTAATTATCTGAAACTCACCCACTGCATAACCTCACTTAATGGTCAGTAAAAGTCCTGAATTTCTGGTACTTCAATTTGCAAAATGGAATAATATTCATCTATCGGCAACTGCCCGAAAAATTTGATGATTGCTCAGAAAAAAAATCTCAGATTTTGTGTGGTTTGTTTATAAATCTGAAAGGACTTTTAAATCTAACAAAATTTAATGAAAATTTGATTTCACTTTACATCTTTCTTTTGACATTGATAAAGTGTTAACCCCTAGGGGGTCAGAGGTACTATATATCTTATTGGACCACATGTTAAACAAAATAGGAAAAGTTCCATGAGCTGAGATTATGGAAATACTAGCTTGATTGAAGTCAAAACAGTGAGTTGGTGTTAAGTTTCGATGTTGGTAGAGAGAGAAATAGGGTTTAACCTCCACTCGACACAAACTTTCATTTCGGGACTAACACATGGTTTAATTTTAATAATTCGCTTGCGCGTAGGGGTCTTTCACAGTGGGAGGAAAACAGAGTACCCTGAAAAAACCCCACAAGATGACCCTACTCCTTGCCACATACAACCAGAGATTTGACTCAATGGCAGGCCGTATGATACAGCGTGCGCATGCTAACCATTTACTGACATAAACTCAAACACTAACATTTTGTTCTGACCTCACCCAATGTATCTTCCTAGTGTCATAGGAGTTATCCTTGACAAACACATACCTTATTATATCATAGATGCCAACAAACAAGGGCCTAAATACCCACGTATTTTAGTTGATATGTTTATTCTAAATAAAATAATTTCACAAAAAATGTGACATGATTAAAACAAGTAATATAATTAGTTTTCCTTTTAAATATTAAAAAGAAAATTTTGACATTTTAATTACAAAAATTGTGAGTATCAGAAGATTAATTTTGAGCTATGACACTATGTTATCAAATCGTGTAAAATTTAATTTTGTTTCAGAAATATATGAAAAGTCTTCACATGGAGCATATATGGAGCATGGTTTAACTGAACAGAATATAGAATTAATATACAAGTGATATCTTTGAAAAAGATCTGAACCCCGGTAAAACTACTACCACATTCTAAAATCATGAAACACGCCTCGAAATAACGGTTTTAGATGTACCTGACAAAATGTCAGATGCTAATGAAATACTACCCGACATTTTCAATTTAGTGCACATGTATTAATATCATTAAAAAAGACAAATCAGTGCCGGATGAAATGACAGGCACCAGAAGTTTATTGCCCGACAAAGTCTGAATCTGTTCCTGACATTTTCAGTGACGTGCCTTATTTCCAGGCTTGATCATGAACTAGTTGCCAGATAAGTAGTAAATAGACCTATATGGTAATTCTGTAACAACATTATATGTTGTAATTAGAATGCCTCAAGTTTTAATACAATTCTATTGTTATTTTTTTATACTCTCATGATTACCAACAATCTTAATAATACAAAACAAGCTGACAGTGAAGCTTATGTCCCCCACCAAATGAAAAAAGTAATTAGATGACATAATGGTCAACGCCACATTTTACCATAGTCAAGGTATTGATGTAATGAAACTATAAAACTAGTTTCATTACTCTGCCTTAATTAGAATTAGAAGCAAAGTTATTGTGTCTAGAGCATCAACCAATCAAACTGTATATCTCTGCTAAACCTAAGCAGAAAATTATCATGATGAAACCTACACCATGTATGAAAATTCTAGGTCAATTAGATGCAGAGTTATTGTATTCCAAAATGTGTGACCAGCGAGCAGACAGACACATGGATTGACAGACAGACCCATTTTAATAGTTCCCTACTTTCTTCAAAAGGCCGGGGTCATGAAATAAATTTTACACTAATTAAAAACTTTATCATTGTTCTGTCTCAAAGTATTTTAATAAATTGGTCATTGACAAAAAGAAGGTTTAGTGGGATAAGTTAAGTTTATTGATAATATCTGGAAATTGACATAATTTAAACAATAACTTTTTGGTCGGACCTCTTTAATATATCAAACAAAAATTTTAAGAAAATGTACACAAAATATTAAATTATTATAAGATGATAATTTTTAGGTTAGCATAAACTTGTCAATTAAAATTCCTAGGGTGTATTATTAATGAACAGGAATATGGCAGTAATATATATAAACAAATACTAATTTGTATCATATCATTGAAAAATGAAGAGTTTTGATGCCAAATCCATTTATTGTTAAAGCTAATATATAGGGGAAACATCTAATGCTTTTTTCACATTATTCAAAGCCCATGAATAAAAAGCATGGCTGTAACTAATTTGTTCTGAAATAACATTAAAGGTGTGTGTATAAATATTACAGACATATTTATGGCACATAATTTTTGAGTAAATTTCTCTCTTTGGTGGAAGTACAAAATAAAGGCAAATTTAAATTGACAGCAGTTGCACTATTTGTCAAAATTCATTCTCTGTTTAATCTTTAATTCTTTGGTATTTATCCTCTAACACATGAAAGTTAAAGTAGGAGTGCTGGCTGAAAAGTTCTAAGTGTAACCCTGAAAGTCAATGGTTTCCATTTATTTTTCTGTTGCCAGCGATGTTACAAGGCCTGGATGCCTGTCAGAAAGAAATTTTGTTCAGCCACCTTAAAAATTCATCATTACGAGAAAATGACTGGATTTTGGATGCTGGTGGCAAGTGATGAATTCATGGTTACAAATCTGTCCATGGCGCCGATTGTCACTGGACGTCAGGAATATATTATGTTTCTGATCAAGAACTTTGGCACTCATCTTTCAGGAACTTTTTTCATTTCTAATTCGTTGGAGGTAATGTGCACAACAACCCTCTTATGAGAGAGATTCCCACAACACTGGTAATATGTTGAGTGGTCAATCATAGATCAGTCATCCCCATGTCATGTTTTCTGTTACTGTTAATGGCCTTCCAAGAAGTGGGTTATCGGCAATGCTCTTGTATTGGTTGGGGTTAGTCGTTTCAGTTCCAGATACTTGATAACTGTCCTATAGCCATATTTTTCCATTTTTTGGTGATGTCAATGGATGGGTTTACAAAATGATTTGGTACGAAGACAATAATAAAACTACCAATTGCAGTTCTTATGTCTATGATTTCACCAAATTCAACGATTGTAATTTTGAGTGGCAATGGATTTTTCAACCGAATTGATCTATCCTTTTTCAGTCTTAAAACTCTTCAGTCAGCCCTCGCAGTACAAGATTACCACAACCCAAAAAACATTTTATTTGCACTTAAAAATAACATTGCACACTGAAATTGACATGGATTTAAAATGGAGTATTAAGAAAACAATTTGTTAATGTTTACCTTTAAGAATGGCATGATTGGAAAAAAACCAGCACTATTCAGAATTATTTTAGTGGGTGGTTCATTGTCAAAAGAAACAACTTTTGAACCTGCTGCTTACCGCAACAAATATGACCATGTATAACATGGATAGATCATTACAACAAAATTCCACATCAAAACAATATAAAATATCTCATTGTATAAAACAAACTTTCTTCAATCATACTGAGGACACCAATTAACATTCTGGAATTTGCGTAGTAATGACCAACTATAGCTATCAACTTTCGTCAGTCAACTTCAATGCCAATCAATTCAGATTTTTTTCAAATATTCTTTAACTAATAATCATTGAATGTAGTGTAGCTATTGAAGGTTTTCTAGTATAATCAGATGTACTCCTTTGTGGTAATCCTTGAGCATGATTGAAGAAATTATCAGATATATCGCCCACTGATACAAGCATTCAATTCTAACATATTATACAGAACAAAAATTCTCAATCTAATTCAAATTAATATTTAATGTAAACTCCAACTTAATTAGAATTAGATTGAGAACATATACTTTAAAACAGTGACCATCTACATTCACCAGGAAAAAATCCTCAAATAAAACGCACAATTTATAAAATAGTAAAGTGAAATTTCTGTTTGTTTCTAGACATCAAATTTTGATTTCTTTGGATTTAAGGTCAATACAAAATTTTCACTAGCATTTTGAATCTGGACCTGAAATATTTTCACGAGAACTTAATAAAGTAACCTCTTCTGGAAAAGGTGCTGCACTTTTTTCACAAATGGTTGGAATGGTGGTAGGTAAATAGATAGGGGCAGTAACTGGAGTAAATGTAGGTCGTTGTCTTGGCTCTAGTGTTGCCAGATATTCTTCTCGATGTTTTTGTAAAGCTGGACCCCAATTTGATGCCGGCTTGGACAAATGTATAATTCTCTGCAACATTACAATGAAATTCATAACACTGACATTCTAATGTGATCATATTTTGTTAGAAGTTAAATTTTAAGTGAAATAGAATTAAAAACATTTCTGTATGAGATGATAAAAGTAGCACCAACAAGTTATTGGAGAACTCGATCAAAACTGAGAAAGAGCTTGAAGTTTCTATTTTTTTGAAAATACAGAATCTGACAGGATTCTTCATTATGATCTACCCGGGAGATAAAATTCATCTATGCCCCTGGGTTAATCTAATAAAAAACACAGTCCATTGAGTTGCTCACCTGTAACAGAGGTCCTTCTTCGTGATAAATCTGATAAATAGCTAATACTGGTAAAGGCAAAAAGGAGACTAAACTTAATGCCCAACCAAATCCAATAGCCCATGTTGGATACTGGTAGTCTTTGTATGATACAGGTTCCAAAGAAGCAACACTAAATATCCAGATGCTCTGCAAAGAACATACAAAATGAATTGGTAAACTGATTCTGCATTTCTTGGTGGTAAAAGAATAATCTACCTTGAACATAATAATATATGGACCAGTAACCGATAATAACTTTATTGCATTGATTTGGAAATTTGGAAATATTAACTATAATACGCAATTGTCCAAGGAACCAGCATGCCAGGTTTCAAGTCGATCATCCTTAAAATAGAGGAGCATTGGGATTTTTTTTAATTGCCTCTCCCCCAAGAAGAACAATATGATGAATAGCACATCAGGACCAAACAAAATGCTAACAAAATTTTTCAGGAAAGTACTCTATGTTCTTACTTCCTTTCAAGCTTTAGTTATATTAAATATTTGGTATGGCAAGTGAATTGATACTTGTGGAATGACCTATTGTGATGGGTGACTACTATATAACATGACTTACAAGAATAATCACAGGTGTTATGAACTTCCAGCAAATCTTCCACCAAATACAAGGTTGGTATCCAATCATTAATTCAATATCCTTGTAAAATCGATCCGCACCTATTCAGGAAAGAAAAGTACTAATTAGAAATATAGATATTTACAGTAAAACAACCAATCCTTCTTTTAAAAACACCCAATGCCACTGATGATGTCAAAGTTTGAGTTTATCAGGCAATAAATAATTCTATTGTTATCCAATGTTAAAGGGATTATGATGGCATCGTCAGGGTTGTTGTTTCAATAAATTCGGATTTTTTACTACCAGGAATAGTGCAAAAAATTCAAAAGTTAAGAGTATTTCCCTCTATTATTTATTTTTGTAACATGAGAACTTACCATAAACCCATGCAATTGCAACACATTCTGCAAGAGACATTAACATAAGGGAAAAGGAAGAAGCATACCAATCCATGATCTGTAGAATGTACACACCACCCTGAAATCATTTTATTTTAATCATGTAATCCTAATAAACATGGAATAGTTTTATTAAATAAAAAATTTAAATGTGGGGAGTGGATATACACACAATACAGAAAAAATGGAAATATAATACATAATTGTTATTGTAGAATAATGATAATTTGACTTTCTTAACTAAGATATGTAACACAATCTTACAAAAGAGAAAACCGTAATTATGACTCTTCAGGAGTAACACAGAATTTGTGGACAGCAGTAATAAATTGGGGAAAACATCATTGATGTAAAACATTTTATTTCATAATTATTTATTTGTCATACTGGTACCTAATCCTAATAAATGACATATTTATGACAATGACAAATTAGAGGTTTTCCTAATTTAGATTATTTTGAATAATAGTAACATATAATTACTGTCATATGATATATATGAAAGATAATGTAAAATTGAATGTCAGTTGATTGATAATTGCCAACAAGTCATTATTTACTGATAATAATTAATCCAAGCGATGATTACTTGATGTCATGTTTCATGTTTCACAGAATAGGAAATAATCAAAATAGCCAATAATTCTTTTCAAAGAGAATTAATTGTTTTGATATTTGAATTCCGTTCACTTTGGCATCATATAATATCAGCATGGCTAATTGGACATTATTATTTCAAATTATACTATCACAATGGCTCAAAACGGCACAGAATAGTAGGAATGAGTCGAATTAAACAGCCAGTAGAATTCATCTAAAAACCAATTTGTTATCAAATTTGAGATCAATGATTTTAAACTCAGTAAAGATATGCACCTAGCTCAATTAGATCCGATGCAGAAGTTTTGTGTTCCTAGATATAATATGTATATAACAGGCAGACAGACGGACACAAAGGAATTCATTTTAATTCTTTGCTAGATGGTTTGCCAGGGAATGAAACATACACCCACAGCAGCTAAACTGTCCAAGCAGTCAACAAGGGTTGTTGCATATTTATGTCTTTTTTTGTCGGTAATGAAAACATTACAATACACAAAAATCTGATTAAAAAGAGTATCAACACAAAAACTAATTATCAAAAGTCAATAAAATTTATTTGACATTGGGTTCTCACCCATGTTCAAGTTTGATGTACAAAACATGTAACATCATAGTAGTAATTATCGGAAGGTTTTTTGGTCTCACATGTATAAATTTAAAGTCAATAGGATATTTAAAAGAGTCAACAAGCTATTGTGTGTCACAGACAGACAGGGTTGATCACAATATATAACCACATTTCAATGTGGGCTTATGAAAAACAAGGGAAAACGACTAACTATTACAGACAGTACCTGCATGATACACGGAATACCCAACACAAACTCCACCAAACACATGCCAACTGTGAAGATCAATTTCTTGTTTCTCAAAAACTGAGGAAATTCATCCACAAAGGCACTGGTCATAGTTTCAAACATACCAAACTGAAATTAATAGAGATCACAAGGTAAGAAAAACTATAATTTCATCTAGATTTCCTGAAATATTAAACGGATTAGTGGAATTCTACGTGAACCAAAAAGTTGCCCTTTTTAATCTAAAATAGACTGATAAACTGTAAATAAAACCTGGATAAAATCCAAATTATTATTTTATTTATATTCTAAATATCAACATGACATACAAAAAGTAACAGGCAACTTTTTGGCAGAGATGACCTTGATGTATTCAGACTGTATACTTACTGATAATTACGAAATACTTTACTTTGAAAATTATATAAAATGACATTAAAATTTTGAAAATTTATTAATTTTGATTTAAAACAATTAATAATTGGAACATGTTTAACAACAGGTTTACAGTGTGTATAAGTATTGATTTAAAGGATGTGTTCAGTTATTAGATTGAATAATATAACTAGTAAGTAAAACACAGACATTTGTTAATCTCTAGAAGAAAAGAATCAAATCAAATTACTATCAAAATATTTGTCTAAATATACAAATAGAATTAAGAAACTTGAATCAGATAAAGATTAAAAGTTGAATCATTACCATCAACATCTGATCTGTGCAACTTATTATTCAGTTTCATCAATTACAAAATATAAACTATTTGGCAAATTCATATGCACATATTGCTTGCAGGTTATGTCCAAAAACATTTCCATATAATAGGAATAATACTGTAACAAGACATAAAATGACACTCTACATTTATTGGCTGTGTGTTGAATTCAATGTCATTTTACATAACTGATTTTTAAGGCATGTGCAAAAACAACAAGATATGTCAGGCAAAACGAACCAAGCACAATTTTATCTAATTGGCTAGAAACTTGTGATGAATTATTTAACACAATATTACAATATTGATTACAAGGTTCTATATTGAACTGTTCTTGATATTGCTCTAAGAATGTCAATAACCTGATTCATGATAATTAAATATGATTAGAACGAAGAGTGTCAAATAAGACACAATAGTTACAGATTTTAAAGACTTAATTTAAAATAAATTTTTAGACAAAATCTTTGATAGAAATTTGATTTCAAGATAAAAGATAATTTTTTTTAAAACAATCAACACTTGGACAAATGATATTGAATGTTCCTTGTACCAGTTTTCAAGGTCAAACCATTCGTCTTCTCCAAATCTTGACCATAGCTGACTTCAGAGACAGGCATTACAATTAGAAACAATAATCTATTATAACAAAGGCTGAGGTTATTGATACCTTACCTAGTGTGCCCATATAACTATAACTTAAACCAATAATTAACCTCACTTTCAATCGGCTAGACATCTCAAGTTGGATTTTCTGTAAAATACACAATTTTTCTTTGCTTTTAGTATTTTTTTCAAAAGAATTTATTTAATTTAGGGTATAAGTTATTTATATCTTACGTCTTAAAATCTTATATTAAAAGTTGAGATATAATTTGTCCAATTGTTTAATATTACCTTCTCTTTTTTTTTGAACCCTTTCATTTTGTTTTAAAATATTGTAAAGTTAGTTTTCATTATGGATTCATAATAAATATCCAGTTTATGATATATGAATAATAACATTTTGTGGTTCCAAGTGACCTTTTCAAACTATGACAGTTTGATATGATATGTAGGTTCACATTTGTTGTACTATTGCCAAAGTAAAGTAGGATATTAGCTTCGTTAAAATAATTAGGTAATTAACATATTATTCATATTTTTTTTTGTCCTAGATTTCCAACTGTGAAAATGAATTATATTTTAGACAAAATTGGAAAAGAGAGATAGAGAAAAAAATAGAGTTTAATATTCACCCAATAAACAAACTGGGTTGTTTCAGTTCTAATCTCAGGTATATTTTATTTCAATATTATCACTTGCACGCAGGGAAAGAATTTTGAATATAAAATGCAAGACAGGATAAGCATTTCATAAAATAATATGGATAATTCTGAGCTTTGAAAAGTTTGACAGTGCAGATACTATTAGAAATACAGATCATTTCTTCCAAACCTACCTCGAATTATTTGAAGACTAACTTTAATCCAAGAAATATAGAACCATGGCTAATTAATGTTATTCAGTTATTGTTCAGTGCAATTCAGTGGCCTACTCTGTTAATAAGATTTAAGATGAAGACTAGTGTTTCAAGTGTGCAGTTAAATTAATTCAGTGAAGTTTTGTTGGGTTACCTTAGTTCTACAAAATACTCCACAGTAAATTGTATATTCATAATCAGCTACCTCTTTCAATGCTCAATTTCTAAGTCAAACCATTTGTTTTAAAAGAATTTTGAAGCTTATGTTATATATGGTTTTGAGGTCGGTTACCAATAAACTTGAAAGTGATCATTTCTAAAAATAGATCTAATTTTCTTATTTGAAAAAGTTTTGTACCATTATTGCAATATGTGAAAATTATGTATATATTATAACAGAAAAGTATAATATTCTGAAAAAAGGTTATGAAAACAAATCAAAATTTGTCTTAAAAACTTTCTTCAGATCGCCATCATATTGTGGCAAAAATGCACATGTATCATGGATCATTTTACAGAGCTTTTTCAATGTTAAAAATTAAATCATAACTGAGCATTGAAAGAGGCAATATTAAACCACACAATGGCGATTTGTTTTGTATTGCAGTTTAAGTATTTGTTTTAGCTTCCCTAAAACATGACTGTTTTGGGTTAGAGTTCAGCCTTTGTTAATAGCATCCTTTGCTTCAAATAATTTTACAAAGTACATAACTTCGTTCCTTACTCAATCTCCCATAAGATGTATTTTTACTCAGTGTTTCATAGTGATCTTAAATATCTTTAATTCAAACACATATTTTCCTATATGGAAATTAACTATATTTCCACAAATAATGTTTACATATTTAAAAAAAAATTTCAACTGAAAACTTGAGTAAAAATACTTTCTCATTTACAAATCTGACACTTTCAATTCTTTGTTTTCTATAGAGATATACAATACTTTGGTTTTAGGATTGATTTAATTCTGTCTTTTCATGCTAACCTCCTCCACCCTGAGACGAAATCAAACCCAAACTTTTTTTTGTATTGATTCCAAAACCATCCCTTACCCAATCTTACACCGCCACTCTCACTTAAAAACAACCCCCTTGTTTTGAAAAAAAGTCATTGATTCAAATATTAACTCTTTAACTACAATGAGTTGGTGATAGTGGCTTCCTCTTTGCATTATTCTAACAGCAAGCCAGTGCTAGTGGCTTGCTTACATGTTATGGAAAACAATCCCCTACTGGCTGAAAATATGTAAATAATGAACACAGGCCAACCAGATAGACTGTTATAATCAAACACGGTGTTTGTTGATAGTATAAATGAAGGAATTTCCGAAATTACTGTATGAGGAATTTACCTCTGGCCTGTTTACTGATCAAGCTATGAAATGGCGGTGGTGACATGGAGAGTCCAGTGTAAATTGTCTGCTGCTCGGCAGGCAGTAGTTCAGTTATCTGAGAGGACAGTGTTTCATTTTTAAAATATTTAATAACCTTGTTTTTATTTAGTCCAATTCCTTATTTAGAATAATCTGCTGAAGACTGGCAGAAACTATTATTAAATTTTAGGTAATTTACTGAAACACTTTAACAAAATGCAAATTTCATATTTGAATGGGGAATTTCTTTAAGATTATGCCAATATATACTTTTAGACACCTAATTTCAATATTTCATGGGTTCTGGCTACTTAACTGAAGAACGATTGAAAAGCTGAATTTTGCTGATAAGTATTCTGTAGTTAAAGAGTTAAAGAACAAACATACAAATTTCACCTCATGAGATATCTTTTAAATTTTTTTTATACAAATTAAATTAATTGCGCGTGTTGAATTTTAAGATCTATCACTTACGTGTACCTGGCATTGGAAAAAATCTGCTTTCATCCATAGGGGCTAATCCATAGTCGCGTATAGCACTCACGCCCTTTCGCAATATTAAATTACCCCCCTTAATCTATAACCCAACACTACAACCACGCCCTACTTCGCCCATTTTCAGTCATCATGCAACCACGCCTAATCTCACAATCACTCAACTTTCATATGCTGAAAACTAAACTAGAAAAGAAATATAGAATTATTATTTTTGATAATAAACTGTATCTCATTGATTTCTATAAAAAGCAGAGGGTTACTTTGTTAATTTTAAATTTAAAAAAAAAAAAAAATTCCCAAACTGCAAAAAAAAAAAAAAAAAAAAAAAATTTCAGTGAACTGTTGCATTTAAAGCATTAAAAAAACCTTTAAATCTAGCTAATCAAATTAACCCTTTTTGCATACCAAGAAGCAGATTATCTCATGCAATTTTGTTTTCATTATACTGACTTGTCATGACAACCACAAAGTTACTTCAGAGACCTATTATAAAATTAAATGTAAATTAAAGGGATATTGCCAGACATTATAGAACAGCTTTGTTTAATGTATTAAATGGTGATAGAACAAAAATATAGCATTTGTATATTTTCATGGTTGAGGACTATCCTAATAATTCCACAATTTGCATGGCCCAATTAACTTGATAAACAAGATACCACTCCTGCAAGTTGAATGCCTTGATTATCCAGGACATACATTGTCAACACCAAACATGAGAAAAGGCGAGTAACATTAGCAGCAAGTCGACATTAATCAATTCTGTATAATAGTAATTTTATTTACATTGGCAGAGTATATAATCAGTAGTGTTCTCAAGTTCATGGCAATATCCCATTAATGGGGGAAATCTTTTTACTATATTATGGTCCACCTTTGCCATTGTTATTTATTGAATATTATAAATTCATAAATTTGTGACACATCACTTTTCTATATGCTCAATTTGCTCAAATTTTAAGGTTTCTATTAAAATGTTTATGAATTGAAAATATCAATGGATTCAAACTCTATTCAATTAGACAGCAAAATTATTTAGACCCATTGTTTTCTTCATTTCAAAAACATAATAATATAATGTGAACAAATTGTACAAATCGTTAAACATGGAATTTTTTTTCTGGTGTCAAAATATAATACTGTAATTTTGAAATGTACAGTGAATGTAATAAAGATTCAAAGAAATATAATTAAATTTCCTGGTATAATATGTAGGATATATCTAGGGTTGCTATGGCAACTAGGACCCCTATTCTCTTATTTGCGATAAGAACATTTGTTTTCAGTGAGCATAAATATAATTGAGTAAAATGAATTGCAAGTTGTAATAAACACCACAGTGTATTTTAATTGGTAGGGTACCCTATCAATTTAAACATGGTTGTTCAATGACTTTTGCCCATTAATCACTCCGGGTAAGTTTTAGAGTAGGTTGTCATAACAATGTCACAGTTAACTGCATCAGTGAATATGGTTTTTGGCTCAAACATTGCAATTTTTTAAAAATAATTAATGAATATTTTTTATTTTTTTTAAATCTTTCTGTAAGCTCTAAAAATGAAACCAGACAACATTAGATTCTTCAGATTATAAACAATTATCAATGTCATTTTATCGCACATCTAGCATTTTGCTTTGAAGTTTTTTGTACACCTTTTAATATGCTGTAGCAATTACTTTCTGAACTTATTGGACCTGAAACTAATATAACTGATCAAGAAATTTGTTAGATATCAGCTAGCCAGAAATGAAACCTCACTTTTATGCACAAAATTGTACTAATTTTTATTAGTATAAAACATGACTATATAAGTTTATCTGCACAGATGCCTAGGCCAAGTTGGTCAGTGGGAGACGACAGTTTGCAAACAAAAATATTTGATTTTTCTTTCTATTAAAAATATTGTCTGGTTAAGATGGCTGAGGGAAGTTAGTAACACCAAGTCAAGAATAAATTGAATAAAACTTTACTTTTATTCGAAAAGAAAAAAAATATTCAGTTGTTTAAAGTAAGGCTTCAATTCAAAGGTAAAAGGGAATATCATTTGAAATCCAGATTATATGTAACTGAAGCAATATTGTCAATTTTAAAAGGCAAAAAAAAGAAAATTCATTGAGTATTGATCAGTTATATTAGTCACAGTTTACACGTTATAAAAATATTACACCTTGTATTCCCCAATTATTTATGATCAGTTGTCTTGACTACCGTACAGTCATGTTAATTGGTGCCATGTTGTTTGTAGCCAAATCCATAAATGGGCATAGACATCCCATTTCTACAGACACCTAGTCTGTTTGGAATTTTTTCATTCATTTTTACAAAAATAATGTGTCAAATCATACTGAATAAAAAATTTCATGTAACATACATGGCTACCAATCAAACGACAGTTTACAATTACATGTTATGCATCTTATATAGGATATCTTGTAAAACCATTTGTGTGTAGATAGCAATTACTGAAAATACATTTACTCAGATTCGAATACCTTTTTGTCGTTACTTATTTTCAACCAGTCAACCGTTGTACTAATCTACACCCTGATACTGCGAACCAATCTAATGTTGTCTCCTACCAATGCAGTTCACTGTCATTAAAATTAAACGCTAACCTGTTAATATTTTACCACTAGAATTACAACATAAATGTTACCTGTGTGTCGAGACCAACGGTCAACAACATTAAGAAGAATAAAATAGCCCACAATGGAGATATTGGTAATCTGGAAATGGCTGCTGGGTAGGCAACAAAAGCTAAACCTGGACCTAAATAAAGAACAGATTGATTTTATCAAACATAAGCCTACTAGAAGATCAAATCATTACACTGACTAAATATTTTAAGAAGAGCAAGTCATCTTTTTTTTTTAAAACATAAAAAAATTAAAAGGTATTCACCTTGCGTGGCAACCTCAGATATATCTACACCAGTTTCTTTAGCCATAAAACCCAGGATCGAGAAAATAACCAAACCAGCAAAAATACTTGTACCACAGTTCATCAGCGGGACCATAATAGCATCTCTAAAAATTCAAAATGTATTTGTTCACAGACAATAACAACATCTTTCTTGCTTAAGGCTAAATTTCGTAACAGATAATTAGTGGATCCATTTACAGCATTATTCAGACAATGTCTACCATGATGAAATGGAATTAATTATATTTTGTATTGGCTTTGAGGTCATAAGATGATGAAAGAAAGAAGTCCTACCTGTAAACATTATTATTGAATCTATTGTAGGAAGACATGGTAATTAAACCACCCCAAGCCATACCCATAGAATAGAATATTTGTACAGCAGCATCACCCCAAACCTAAAGTAGAAAATAGAATATAAATTTAACAAGATATCATTTCAACTACCAAACCAATTCCCTTTCAGATTCTGAATGTATGTGTA
Organism: Patella caerulea; assembly: GCA_036850965.1. NCBI lineage: Eukaryota > Metazoa > Mollusca > Gastropoda > Patellidae > Patella > Patella caerulea. The sequence goes on from JAZGQO010000011.1 coordinate 26,804,298, forward strand.
CAATGTACATATACACAATTATACAACAAAATATAGACTGACAGTATATACACAATTATACAACCAAATGGAGGCTGACAGTTTATACACAATTATACAACAAAATATAGGATTGACAATTATACAACAAAATATAGGGTTGACATTTCATCTTTATCTTGATAATTTCTTATATCAACCTTAACACTACTCAAGTCACAAAGTGTATTATTTATTTTTTTGGCCATCTAAATTATGATCTTTACAAAATATACCTTTAATGTAAAGAGTTTGTCCCAATCAGGAATCAGGTAGAATCTAAGACCATCCATGGCACCAGGTAAAGTTACACCTCGTACTAATAGAATAATTAAAACCAGGTAGGGAAAGGTAGCAGTAACGTATACAACCTGATAATAGAAAATAAAGATTACCATACAAAGTTATCACAAGCTATAAGGCTATGCTGTTGAAAGCCATCAGAGAACTGGGGAGTTTTGGAAGTAAGATTTTGATCAAAACAGAAATTGGAAAAGGCATTTTTAACCAGTGTGTATTGTTTTGTCTGAAATTAATAATTAACAACAAATATGACACGTAAAATTTTATTGAGATATCAGCATAGCATGGCAGAGTATAGCCAATATTATGGAAATTACAAGCTTGTCAGTGTTTTGATTATTTTAATTTAATTATGTAATTTCCTTTGTACTATTTTAGAGGGCAATGACAGCATACATATAAAGTTGCATTCCCGGGTATAACCTGGGTGATTTGATGATATATTAGGACTAAAAACATATTCAAACTAATTAATTTATCATAATTTTGCTTCAAATCCTTCTCAAAACACTGTAATTACCAAGTATACCCTGCTATGAAAATCGATCAAAAGAGGCCATGTTTGCGTCCATGGATTACCCCTCTCCGTCTCTGGCAACGGCAGGTGGAGACGGGTGAGAATTCATTGCATACATAAAACGATGTTGTCTGTAATTGCTGACTATTTATTACAAATATCGATTCCTAATTAAATTCTTGGATTATCCGCGTCTTTTTCCAGGATTTTTATCTGTTGTACGTCTAACTCTTTATGGAGTTTATCAACATGTACACAAAGCACTCAAACTCACTGTACTCTTGCAGCCTTCGAGATCACGTGTGGGAATAGCGCTAATCGTCAGGCTGTTGATTAGGGGAACCCTTACATTTTTGTCTTGTATACGCTTTTTCAGGGAATCCAGTATTTTTTGCGTAAGATTGGATATCTCTACTTTCCATATATACCAAAATTGAGATACTTTTATTGGCAATAACCACCCGATAAATACTTTCCTGGGAACCCATCTTTTACTAGTTTAATACATTAGTTAATTTTCATATTCACAACAAAATGCTGAAAATATATTGAATTGTAGAAAGATTTTCTAAGAGGTGCAATTATTTTAGAATACTTACTTTTCCAGAGGATTGAACACCTTTACATAAACACAGAAATACAATGACCCAGGCCAGAGCTAAACAACCAAGCAATTCATATCTAATACCACCAAGATTCTCAATACCTTCAGTTAGTTGTAAAACTTGTCTTCTGCAATACAAATAAGTCCCTTAAGCATTCACAGATTTCAAGAATATCAAAATTGTGTATATTAATATGAATATTAATAAAAGAATTTGTCCTGACTGGATGTCTTCTATACATGTATCATAATTGATAAACATGAACAGCCTGATGTCAAAATGCCACATTATTATTTTCTATTAACTATATGGAAATACTTAACTCATTAAAAATCCAAGCATACTTACTGCCAAAATTCCTGACTTGGTGGAACTTTGCTTACATTTGAAGCCATTAAAGTACTATTTAACATAAATGATGAAAAGTTTCCATCTGTTGAATAATTAGATACTGTGCTATTCATGGACCCACTTAAAGCACACTGTTCTGTATTCCAATCATTATCACAATTACTCCATGGAAGAATAGATTGCATTGAGACAAATAAATAATATAGCGTCCATGCTATAATAATATTATAGTAGATACAAACAATACCAGATATAATAACCATACCATAACCAACACCTGAATTTAAAAAAATTTAAATTTAGTAAAATAACAACATGAACATCTCTGTTCATACCTCATTAAACTAAATGAATAATAACTTTACATGATGCAAAACAAATTTTACAAAGTGCATTTTATTGCCTACTATTTATATTTCATGATTGAACATTGAATGAATGTATTTAATTTATTGCCAACTGTCTACATCCCATGATATAACTTGAGTGAGGTTTTTAATCATGCATTATTCAAGAGCTATTATTGCAGGTCTTTCTCTAGGCCTGAAAGTAATTTATAATTTTAAATCATTAATTAGACATTAATTAATTTATCCAGACCACAATCAACTCTTGATGTCAATGCTAGCCTGCCATATTTACTGGATTAGGACCCATTTGCTGCTCAACTATGTTTATTATCGTACAGATTTTAGTAATGATGATCAAGGCTAAATAAAATTCAATTGCTGAAATCTTGGTTCAGAGTGGATCCATTTGACTGAAAGTTTCAGCAAATTCCCTTTACATTATCTTGTTTTTAACTGATATATTGAAGACTGTCACTTCTTTGTCTTATCTCCCATTATGTATCTTTAAGTTATTGCCAACTGTCTATATTTCATGATATAACTTTTTGTGAGTGTATTTAATTTTGGGTACTACTAAACACTGACAGGGACCGACAAGAGCGTTCTTTTGTCAAAAGCCCCAAAGTATGTAATAGATATGCATATTCATATCCAACATTATATGATTTCATAAAAAACATTACAAAAAATAAATATAAATAAAGCAGCAGATAATTAAAACAGACAAGGAAGAACTATAGCTGAATACAATTTATAACCTGTAGATTATTAGTCATGTGTACTCTTGATTGTCAATTCATATTAAATGCGAGATTAAAATTTGAAGCCAATGAATGGACTATAAATCAATAACCAGATAATAAGCTTCTTCAAAAGTACACTGCAAAATCATGTGCAGTCATTAAAGTATACAGAGAAGCAAAATATACCATAATGGCTAGCAACTAGTTCAAGTTATCAAATCTTGTTATGACATTGTCATGGTTTAATAAATCATCTAAGCCATAAAGATAAAGTAATATGCATAACAAAGACCATCATTGATAGTAGTCATAACTACCCATGGTAGACTTTGTTGTTAAAGTTAGAATGCTGTTTCTTTCAACATGCATTGGAATTAAAACTTTTACAGTATAAATGATGATTTATTACATTGTAAAACAGGTACTGTACCTGTAATTATTTCTTAAATCAGTGATAGGGGTTCTAATAATATAATTGTAGGGACGAAAAGATCAAAGATCAAAGGCTGGCACTGCCAGGCAGGAAATGCCCACATTTTCGAGAGATGGATAGAGAACAAGCAATACCGAAAGTGATTTTTCCTACATCATTGAGTTAGAATTTGATATGTGCAAATATCAAAAAAAATTAAGATCTTTGGGTTATAAAGGTGCATTTCAGTAGGCCCTAGGCTTCAAATTCGACTGGGGATCATGTTGCTAAGTGGGTAAGAAATTCGAACTCAACCTAGGGTGTAACGGTGATAGAGTCAAACGTTTTTTTAAATCGGATAGTAATTGTGCCTCCAAAGGGACCATAGACGATTTTTCGGACAATCAGGGGCCATATTTCAGGAAGTTACGATCCAATATGCACAGGGTCCACAACCATGATATACAATTTTTAACAGTATTCGCGTACAAACGGCGGCCATTTTGGGTTATAACCATAAATTTCAAGTTTCATCAAAATCGAATTAAAATTGTGACCTCTACAGGGTCCACAACCTTGATATACCATTTTTTAACAGTTTTCACGTACAAACGGCGGCCATTTTGTATGGCAATTTTTTGTCAGATTTTCCCGAAATTCGAACTCAACCTTCCTTAGGGTGTAACTTTGATATAATCAAACGTTTTTTTTAAATCGGATAATTATTATTGTGACCTCCAGAGGGACCACAAGCTAAAAGATAGGTTGCCAGGCAACGAAACATACGCCCACGCAAGCTAAATCGTCCCGGCAGTCAACAAGGGTTGTCGCATATTTTTACTTTTTTTGGTAATGAAACAACTCATTATGTAATTATCTGAAAATCATTAGAATTTGTTTGCTTTTTATAAAGTTTTGCCCCACGCTAACAATTAGTATAGGAAACATTTAACATCATGGATTTAGCTGTTCAGTTATCAAAATTCATTGAAAATCAAAATACTTGTTCGTTTCAACACCTTAAAGCTGAACTCCGGTTACAAAAATACCGAAATAATGTAATAAAAAAAAAAAGTTAACGCCCGCAAGCCGCCATACTTGTTTCCAACTTGTGAAATAAGTATGGCGGACATGGAGGCTTATGACCTTGATAGGTTAGCCGATCTCACTTCCAGTTTGTTTCTCGTCAGCTAGCTATACACATCCGGCTTTATTCTCTTCACACGGTTCACTGATTGCTGTATTTTTCTCCAACAGTATACCAAATTATTGAAGATTGAATATGTCTGATCAGGTAAGATTGTAAATAATTACATGAACTGCGTCTACTACAATATCAATTTCTTACACTTTGGTAAAATGGAGAAAAAAACCATAACATCAATAAATTTAGCACTGTCAAACACTCCCCAATGAGAGCCGTCCCAAACATGTAGCTATGTCCCTTGGTCATTTTCATGAACACTATTCAACATGAACACACGAAGAAGGCAATACTAATAGTTTGTATAGGTGATTTGTTTTGGTTGAAAAACAGGTTGGGTAAGACATCTGGTTGCATCTTTTTTTTTGGAGTAAAGCTTAGGCTATATTGTAGTAGACGCAGTTCATATAATTATTTACAGGCCTACCTGATCAGACATTTTGCAATCTTCTATAATTTGGTATACTGTTGGGGGGAAATACAGCAATCAGTGAACCGTGTGAAGAGAATAAAGCCGGATGTGTATAGCTAGCTGACGAGAAACAAACTGGAAGTGAGTTCGGCTAACCTTTCCAGGTCATAAGCCTCCATGTCCGCCATACTTATTTCACAAATTGGAAACAAGTATGGCGGCTTGCGGGCGTTAACTTTTTTTTTATTACATTATTTCAGTATTTTTGTAACCAGAGTTCAGCTTTAAACTCTGTGTATCAATCTGAAGTCAAGGTTTTTTTGAAGTGATCAAGGGAGATAACTCTGGAAGTAATTATTTGAAATCGCTGAAAATCAGTAGGCTTCTTCGTCTCATGACCGTAAACAGTGTGTGTAAATTTAAAGTCAATCAGATATTAACTTTGGCCTCTAGAGTGTCCACAGGATTTTTTGATGTGATCAAGGGCCATAACTCTGGCAATAATTATCAGAGATCGCTGAAAATCAATAGGCTTCTTTGTTTCATGACCTTAAACACTGTGTATAAATTAAAAGTCAATCGGATATCAACTTTGGCCTCTAGATCGTTCACAAGATTTTTTTGAAGTGATCAGGGGCCATAACTCTGGCATTTATTGTCAGAAATCGCTGAAAATCAATAGGCATCTTCGTCTTATGACCTTAAAGACTGTGTATAAAGTTAGAGTCAATCGGATATTAACTTTGGCTTTTAGAGCATCCACAAGATTTTTTGAAGTGATCAAGGGTCATAACTCTGGCAGTAATTATAGGAAATTGTTGAAAATCTATAGGCTTCTCTGCCTCCTGACCTTTAACACTGTGTATCAATTTTAAGTCAATTGGATATCAACTTTGGCCTCTAGAGCATCCACAAGATTTTTTGAAGTGATCAAGGGCCATAACTCTGGCAGTAATTATCGGAAATCTCTGAAAATCAATAGAATTCTACGTCTCATGACCTTAAACACTGTGTATAAATTTAAAGTCAATCAGTTATTAACTTTGGCCCCTAGACCACCCACAAAGTTTTTCACAGTATAATAGAGAATTTCGGAGGACAACGCATGTGCCAACTGTATAAAAAATATTTCAACCAATCATGGTAGATGAAACATTTTTTTTACTAGGAATATGTCACGATTCTACTCACTCCACCTCAGCTGTCGGAACTGGCAGGACTGTGACAGGACTGTCAATTCCGCATCACTCGATTATAATTCTTTCGATTCGGGACATTCTGGACTGTGAATCGAGCATCCCCATGGAGTCTTTTGCAGTGGGAAGAAACTGGAGTACCCAGATAAAACCCAGGAGATTGGACAGGCAACCCTACCGTACTCCTTGAAATGAGTTAACCATTCGGCCACACACCCCCATCATGTGCCCGTACAGAAACATTTTACACTGACTTGATGCTGTTGACAGTGTGTGTTCAGTAATTATAAGTTTTTAGCATCTTAAAATTCAATAAACGTTTGTAAATAATGATTTACCTTTAAATAGTGGACTTATTGACCAGATGGTGACAGGACTCAAGCTAGCAAACTGACCATATGCGATCTCCATGAAAAAAAGTGGCATACCACACACTAACATAAAGAACACATATGGTATCAAAAATGCACCTGGAAAAAAGTCAATAATTAATAATACAATAAACAAGCCAACAGTAAAGCTGACATACCTTGCATTAAGTATTAAGGAAATGAAACTACACACAAAGATTCATCACAATATGCCTCAAATTACTAATCAATCCAATTTCTTATCTAGAACCTCCAAATTTTTCAAAGTGATCAACTACAGTAACTGGGAGTCTGTGACAGTAATTATCGGAAATTTTTGGTTTCCTAAAAAGATACTTCATCTCATGAACATAAACACTGTGTTTCCAAGCTTAGTTTATCTCATAATAACAATTACTGCCAAAAGCAATTGTACGGGATTAACAGAGACTACTGACTACTTTGAATAAAATGTATGATTACCCCAAAAACATAGATGCACCTCATTATTTTCCATAATTTATGTTCATATCATTAATATTCATCAGTTATAACTGTCTTTGTTTATACCATAGAAAATGAATATGAAATGTTCTGATAAAGTTCATTATCTAAACAGAGGCCAAATATGTCCGTTCTGAACATTTACTTAGACAAAAATATCATTCAAATAGCTCTTGGAATGGCTGCAGATGCAAGGAAATAACAGATAATTTTCTTGGGCCCCCCCAACCCCCATCTCAGCTTCGTGCCCTGTCTCCATGGTCAGTGCCCTCATTTTGTGCCCCCCCCCCTCTTTTAACAGTCTACAGACTTCATAATATATCTTTTAAGTAAAACATGGGACAAGATCTACTGTCATCCCAAAATAATTCAAATCTCTTTACATACCTCCTCCACTTCTGTAACAAAGATAAGGAAATCTCCAAATATTTCCAAGTCCCACAGCATAGCCAATCAAAGATAGGAGGAAGTCCATCTTTCCCTTCCAATTTCCTCTTTCAGTCTTGAAGTCATCGCTGCTTGCATCAGAACTCATGCTACCAGTCAGACTGGTTTCATCTATTTTACTTTGTGGTTCTGGATTCTAAGGGGAAAAAAAAAACCAATTTTATTACAACAAAATATGAAATATTGCTAGAATGGAAGTTTTTTTTGTAATTGCTTTTTATGGTTTCTTTTCATTTTAAAAAAAAAAGATACACATCTAAAATCAGTGGGTTTTAAAAACAATCCTGACTCATCGATATCCCAAAAGATGAAGTGGTGAGGTGGAAAATCGAGAACACAAAGTGAAATCTAAGGTGACTTGGATATTACATGATACTTTAGTGGCATTTTGCGATTGAGAAAATAACAAATTACAATGAATAATCAATCATTGGTAATTATATAATGACTGTTTAATGTATTAACCATGTAAAGTGTCGACAGACTTTGTGTTAGTAGTGAATTGATATTGGTTTAGAGTTTTACAATTTTACATAAAATTTAACTGAATGTAGGCTACAGACAAAAAATAATTTTTTCTCTACTGAGTAAATATCAAAAACGTGCGGCAAACACTGTATAATCATAAGATCACATTCCGTCATGAACAAAAGGCTGAGGTAAATTCTCTGTAAGTCAAGGCACACAATACAGTAGCACAGTAACTTTAAATTCAGGTAAACTATGACACTTGTATATTAAAGGGTTTGCTAAATTACTAAAATGTAATAAGATACCAGATTTTGCTTTTACCATAAATGAACCAACTTCTCACAACCTGTAGTTGTGACCTATCATAGTATTGATGATTAACAAAAAAAGTGTATTAGGGTAATACATAAGTCTTGGTGCACTTTACATATATTGATATATTTCTAAAAATCTGTTTGATTAATACATGTACATCAGTATCGTAGGCACTGGTAAATTACTTTGATAATTGCTTATCTTTAATAGTCAGAAATCATATAGTTTCAGACATTGTTCTGTTGTATCATGAAATTGATTTAAATACAACTATTTCACCACGCACTATTGGCATACAAATCTGTAAAAAACATTAACAGAAACAGAAAGTAAAAAAATCATACGCCCACATTTTCGAGAGATGGATAGAGAACAAACTAAAAAGAAAGTGATTTTTCCTACAATCATGGGTCATAATTTATGAAGTTACAATTTGATATATCAACACGAACCAAGACCTTTGGGTTATAAACATGAATTTTAATGAGGATAAACCTATGTTTCACGTTTTGTCAAAATCTGATAAGAATTGTGACCGGTAGAGAGTCCACAAACAATTGTGGACTGACAATTTTGGTTATAAACATGAATTTTAATGAGGATAAACCTATGTTTCACGTTTTGTCAAAATCTGATAAGAATTGTGACCGGTAGAGAGTCCACAAACAATTGTGGACGGACAGGGGAAACAGCATAATGCGTCCACATGAAAATGTGGGCGTATGAAAAGATATCCTTTGACAGCTGTCGACCAAGGACCTTGCCTTCATGAAATATTATCCGTTTGTTCATAACCATGACAAAAAAAAATCACTTAAATACACAGTTGTTTCTTAATTTAGTCAGTCCCCAGACCCCACATTTACTTGAGCCTATACCAAATAATTATTAAATGTTGAAAAGATGTTAATGTACGTTTTACCATTAATTTTGAATTTAAGTCTTTGTTTTTGAAAGAAAATTGTTCAATGTTTGCCCTTTCAAGTTAACCTAATTTTCCCGGGCTTACAGAAATTATTCACATTAACAAATCTAAATCACAAAATACATAGACACGACATTTGTTTTAACTTTCATCTAAAAAATAAGGAAAAAATATGATTTGTTTGTGCCAAAGGGCGACTGACTAAAGACATAGCACATTCAACAGTTGGCCTTTTCATAAAAAATAATTGTCTTTTGTGGTTATGTGTTTTTGTTTGCTTGTTTAATGCTACTCCCCTGTAGTAACTGCTAGAATTAATAGTATCTTTTTTTCAAACATCAACTTTATAAAAAATGCATAATTTAGTTTTCTAACACGGAGCTCAAGGAACACCCATTGCCTAATGGCATGTGAAGGATCTGGGTACAATTAATTACTCTCTTATAAACCCAGAACAGAGAACTGCTATTCTACACTGAATGGCAAGCTCGCCTAAAGAAGCACGCAAGGATGACTCACTGTTGATTAACTTTCATAAATAGATATTGATCACAGGAAAAATCAATTTTGTACTTCATTTATGTTCAAGAACTATGAATGTTCAAATGATCATAGGTTTCAAAACTGACAGAGTAATATGGGACAACAATCACTGGTTTGTTATACACATGTACGCAGTTTCGATATGTGTTCTTTTATCGTTATCATTGGTTGCTTTTTTCATTGTGTAACCATTAAACATAAAAGATTATTGATAAATGACAATAAAAAAGACATCTTGTTGAATAATAGTTAAAGAATTAATCTGACACATTTTGCCGGTCACCTCTGGCTTGCGGCTGTGGTTTCGAGCCCTGGTGTGAGCGTATGTGGCATGGAGATAGGGGCGCCTTCTCAACCTTGTGGGTTTCCTCCCACTGCTAAAGACCCCTACGCGCAAGCAAATTATTGAAATAAAACTGAAACATATGTTAGTCCCGAAATGACTTAGTTTGTGTTGAATGGACGTTAAACCCCATTTCTCTCTCTCTCTCTGACACATTTTCTATGCCCACATGGCTTCATCCATGAAGAAATGAATATTTGTTATATTGTATTCTAAATATTATTGTATATTAACTTATTTTAATATCAAATGCATCATTTTGATTTAGCTAAAATTGATGTCATCAAACTCTGTAATTGGTTTGTTTGTTCTTCCAACTTGGGTTACCAGTTTCTATTTATTGGAAGATTGTCAAACAGATATATGTGATTGTATATTGTTGACACCACGCCCCTCGATTCATCATCTACAATTTCTTTTGAACACTACACACTACTTTTATATTCCAGTCATTTTGAATTTTCAATATGATGTTTATAGATGTATTAAGTCAAGTCAAGAAAGCCTTTTTAATTCAACACTTTCTGTTAATTTCTTCCAGAGCATTGGCTCTTGTTATACTTGTGAATGCTTTAACAACAAAAAGTTATAATGCATTATAATGATCTGTATTGAATTGATAATGCATTATTTAAATTAATATACAAATGGAGAATTGCATTGAATTGCAGTCATTTCTGTTAATTACTTTTAGACTTATGGCTTCCTTTGATTCACATTGTAGTGCCATATGAAAGCTTGAATGACATCAAAAGTTATCATTTGATCGGTATTAAAATGATACCTACAGTAGAAGAAATATGCAATAACCCTTGTCAACAGCTCTAACAATTTAGCTGCCTAACAATTAACTGGGTTAACAAAGATGGGTGTACACCATGCAGTGTGCTATAAGGTAAATTCTGCCCGCACAGCTGAACTACAGTTTACTATTATTTCAATTTCAATCTATCAAGAGCTGTTTAACATGTACACATGGCTTCAGTTTTTCACCAATCTTTTTCCCAGAGGCAGCCGCGGGGCCGGATGCCTCTGGTTCCTTTGACCGGCCATTTTTACCAAATTTTTTCAAACCTAAGCCCCGCCCATTCAGACCTCTGATTGGTCAATCTTTTTGGGTCGATTTCTCGAAAACTAGAGGTCGGATCGTCGTTTCATTTGTTGTAAAATGATCCTTGAGTCAAAGTCAACTCACTGACATAGAAAAATTTGATCCTAAACGTACAAATTCAAGTTTTTGTAAAAATCTATTTTTCTCCGCGAGGGTATAGTCTTTCGGTCATCCTGGCACGTAAAATAATTACATGTCACGTGATTCTTCACTTCTGGGGAAAATGGCTACCCTAATTCACCAGAGAAATTTCTACAAAAATTTTTCTGGTTTCGAGATTGGTTTTTCACACCATCTATGAATGCCTAGAGGTTCTGGTCAGTTCCTCCGTTCTGCACCATTGATAAGGGGAAAAAATGCTTGACAATTGCAGAAAACCCAGAAAAAGACCTCCAATACACTCTGCAACACCTGTCTTCATTAGCCCAGTTCGGAGCAGAAAAGTAGGACATTAAAACCCCATTTATTTTCCTTTCAACTCAGTAACACATATTCTGCCAAGAGACATTAGTATGGCAGTTTCCTATGGCTATAAATTTGTTACTATTGCTTTTATTTTTACTTGCTTTTAGCGTCATATCGTATGTTTTTATGTGATATTTTATGACATATTATATGTTTTTATGTCATATGTTTTATATCATATTACATGTTTTATATCATTTTATATGTTTATATATATTTATTTTATGTCATATTATAGTTTTATGTCATTTTATATGTTTTTATGTCATACTATATGGTTTTGTACTAGCATTATGATGTAATGCATATAATAAGAAAGAAATTATTATTATTATTACATATGAAACCGGTTTTCAGCATCAGAAGTTTGAACACTGATTTCTATAAGGAAACAGATTGTGGCTCTGCATAAGAGCAATAATCAATTTTGTTTCCTAAAATTTGTTCCTAGAAAGAAAGTGATAATAACTTATATCTGTGAAAGGAATACCACTTTTTAGAATATTTTAATAGCTTTGTCTTGCCTACATTTCTGGCAAGGAATACAGACAATGGTCACATGATATTTACAATCAAACATTCATTTACCTTTACTCACATATGATATCAACAAAGTCATTAAAACAAGCCAACAGTGAGGCTGATGTCCCCCGCCGAAATCCCAAAATAAATAGAAGACACATATTAATTAATCGCACATTTATTTTTTTCAAACGTATCGAGCAATCAAACTGTACACGAAGTGTCTCCAAAAGGGTTTTATAAAGAAAAATGCTAAAACCGACGAGAAAAATGAAAATGTACCCTAGTTAGGGGGACCCTAAAGGCAGACAAAAGGGCCCCTCTGGCCAAGGGAAAGGGCCCTCGTGTCCAAGTCAATCGTTTCTATACACTGCTACTGTCGAATCCATTACTAAATGAGAATGCAGTCATTGTATTGGCATAAAAATCATCAATCAAGATGAACCTAAGTTACCTTGTCCCAAAGTATCAACCAATCAAATTGCTTATCTCTGCTTACCCTAAGCAGAAAAAGCTCATCTTCGAACTCCATCAAGGCATTGACCTAATAAGCATATACACCAAGTTTGAACATTTTAACTCAATTAGAAGGAGAGTTATTGTGTTGCAAAGTCTCGACCAATCAAATTGCGTATCACTCTGCTTACCTTGAGCAGAAAATGCTCATTATCGAACTTAGTCAAGGTATTACTGTAATGAAACTATACACCAAGTTTCATCACTCTCACTTAATTAGAACTAAAGTTATCGTGTCCCAAAGCATCAACCAAACAAATTGCTTATCCCTGCTTACCCTAAGCGGAAAATGCTCGTCTTCGAACTCCATCAAGGCATTGACCTAATAAGCACATACACCAAGTTTGAACATTCTAGCTCAATTAGGAAGAGAGTTATTGTGTCCCAAAAAGTGTGACGGACAGACTTACAGACAGACAGACAGACGGACGGACGAACCCATTTTAATAGTCCCCCAACTTTCTTGGAAAGGCGGGGGACAAAAAAACATACTACTACCAACCAGTAGTCTCAGAGACTAACTGTACCTGCTATGTCTGTCATTGGACAAATCTGGACGGTACCTGGTAAAAATTACAGTACACAGCTGAATATTTATTTTTCCATAATATCAAATTGTCAGAATACCCTACCTCACAGAATATGTCTATTTTTAACTTTCTAGATTCTGATGAAAAAGAAAGAAAAAAAAACGTGTTAATGATCTTAGCACAAGTCTCCTTGACTCTTTTACCCAATAAATAGAAGAACAAAATATTGATTGTAGAAATTGAAAAGAGAATAGAGAGAGAGAGAGAAATGGGGTTAAACGTCCACTCAACACAAACTAGGTTATTTGGGGACTAACATACGGTTTAATTTTATTTCAATAATTCGCTTGCGCGTAGGGGGTCTTAAGCAGTGGGAGGAAACCGGAGTGCCCGGAGGAAACCCACGAGGTTGAGAAGGCGCCCCTATCTCCATGCCACATACACCAGGGCTCGAAACCACAGCCGCAAGCCAGAGGTGATCGGCCAGCTAGAGGTCGATGCGCGGCACTCTAGTCCACTAGGCCATCCCAACCCCCAAAAAAGAGAATAATTCTATGCCTGTTTAAATGCACAGATAGTAATTAACTAGTCAAAACAAGTTGAAAATGTGGGGCCCATTTCAAACTGCTCATTCATTAAGTTTTTTTGTAATCAGTGCTAAATTTACAAACAAGTTCAGTAACACTTCAGCAATGCATTCAATAGTTGCTGGCTGAGACCAGTTGAGGGATGAGATTCAAAATGTGTGTTTCTCACGACAAAAGATAGGTTGCCAGGCAACGAAACATACGCCCACAGCAGCTAAATCGTCTGGGCAGTCAACAAGGGTTGTCACATATTTTTACTTTTTTTGGTGATGAAACATTTGTAATACACTAAAATCTGATTAAGAGTAACAACTCATTATGTAATTATCTGAAAATCATTAGAATTTGTTTTGCTTTTTATAAAAATTTTGCCCCACGCTAACAATTAGTATAGGAAACATTTAATATCATGTATTTAGCTGTTCAGTTATCAAAATTCATTGAAAATCAAAATACTTGTTCGTTTCAACACCTTAAACTCTGTGTCAATCTGAAGTCAATCGGATGATGATAAGTTTGGCCTCTATAGCGTCACAAGTTTTTTTGAAGTTATCAAGGGAGACAACTCTGAAGTAATTATTTCAAATCGCTCAAAATCAATGGGCTTCTTCATCTCATGACCTTAAACAGTGTGTGTGTATTTAAATTCAATCGGGTATTAACTTTGGCCTCTAAAGTGTCCACAGGATTTTTTGATGTGATCAAGGGCCATAACACTGGTAGTAATTATCAGAAATCGGTGAAAATCAATAGGCTTTTTCGTCTCATGACCTTAAACAATGTGTATAAATTTAAAGTCAATTGGATATTAACTTTGGCCTCTAGAGCGTCCACAAGATTGTTTTGAAGTGATCAAGGGCCATAACTCTGGCACTAATTATCGGAAATCGCTGAAAATCAATAGGCTTCTTCGTCTTATGACCTTAAACACTGTGTAGAAATTTAAAGTCAATCGGATATTAACTTTGGCCTTTAGAGCGTCCACAAGATTTTTTGAAGTGATCAAGGGCCATAACTCTGGTAGTTATCATCGGAAATCGCTGAAAATCAATAGGATTCTTCGTCTTATGACCTTAAACACTGTGTATCAATTCAAAGCCAATCGAATATTAATTTTGGCCTCTAGAGCATCCACAAGAATTTTTGAAGTGATCAAGGGCCATACCTCTGGTAGTTATTATCGGAAATTGCTGAAAAACAATAGGCTTCTTCGTCCTTAAACACTGTGTATAAATTTAAAGTCAATCGGATATTAACTTTAGCCTCTAGAGCGAGGGACGGACGTCGGGGGCGACGACAAAATACGACCACATTTCAATGTTAGCATATAAAAATTACCATTTGCCACAATATTCATAGCAAACTGAATAATTATAAGAAAAGGAATCTGATGTTTTATTTATTTCATCATAAATAATAATAATAATTCACAATTTGTGTACATGTAGTGAAAAATCACTTTATGGCAGTTTCTATTGCCTTTGATGCATTACCCCCTGCGCAGGATGGTATTGTCATACTTACTGCAGGGAAGCGTCATTTTGCTCAGTCTTTGTGAATTTGACACCAAATTTAAGAGTTTATCCTTATTTCAATACAAAATCTGGGCAGTTTGACATTGGATTAGCTACATGTACAAACTTGATAAAATGTATTACATACAGCTTCTCACAAATGAAAGAATGCATCACTTAAACACTTAATTTCCATTCAATCTGAACAAATATATCTGTAAATGTGAATTATATAATTGCTCTGGGTAGAAACTGCTAGGGCTAATCGACATACTGTAAGTTGTGAAAAAAGTTTGTTATTTCATCTTCATCTTGAGCAATCTTCATAAGTTAAAGATACATTATAGGAGATAAGATAATTTTGAAGAGATGGCAGTTCTCACTATAATAGTTAAAAACTAGATAGTGTAAAGGTAATTTGCTGAAAATTTCAGTCAAATTGATCCACTATTAGCCGAGAACGAAGCAAGTGAAATATTCACATAGCCTCGGTCATCATTACTAATATCATTAATATAAACAGCATAGTTTTGATTATCCACTTGATCAATTTAATTATCAATGGCCGTTAAGCAGCATATAGGAATTTAATCCGCCAGACCTGTAATAAGGAGATTTTGCTCTTGCATAATGCTATTTTAAGTACCAAATGATAAATACATCTATCTTACTTGATGCATTTTCACAGCTGTCCACCAAATGTGCTTGTTACAAATTTTATATATATTTTTTTATACAAATAGTATTTTATTCAAAGAAGAAGAACGAAGAACAGGCTCAGCTTTTATATCATGGTAGAACAAATGGGACTGCTTGCAATTGTCAATGAATGTATTGCTTTGACTGGATTTGAAAAATTTATTAATCCCCGGAAAACTACAATATTGTGAAAGTTAAATTTGTCAACATTCTGTATCCAACTGCCAGCTATATACCGGAAATAGTCATTACAAACCAAGCGACCCATGAGTTTTGCTCTAATCGTATTTGATGTTTTCAATTCTTATTTAAACATTAAATAATCAATTTAAATACATTTTACTATTGGTTAAGGAGTGGAAATTTGACATTTTCAAAAGCTTTTAAGTTAAAACATAGCCACATTCGTCAGCCTCCCTTACCTAGGTACATGTGATATGTTTTACATTAAAGTCACAAATCTGCAAGAATGCATTTGAACTTTAAGATTGCCATGACATGAGGAAAATGTTGTTTAACATCTTAACACTGCTGTGTGATAGACATGAGAACATCCTAACACAGGTTTGTTTAAGTGTACTTTGTCTTAAATCAGTTTAAACATTGAGAAAAACCAAGAATAAACTACTAAAGTGTTTCACCAACAACAAACTGCCATTCAGATGGCAAAAACTAAATCAGGAGAGTGTTGTGTTCATCATACATGTATGTGCAATACATGCATAATAAGTCAAGTCATTTTAGCTATTCTAGCTACATGCAGCTAATATCTAACGGCACGTATTAGTCACAAGTCAGTTTAGGGGACTTTCAATACAGAACTTTAGTTGATATTGAGGTTTGTTTTTTGGATCCATGTATCTCATCTAGCCTAAGCCGAGTCATAGACTTAAAAGAAGTTCCCAAATTTTGAAGAAAAAAATAAATAGTAGATAATCTATAGCTATATCTATAGCATGGGGGAGGGGGTGCTGGATTGTTTATAACAAAATATCTTTCAACCTAAAATATGATCAAAATGGTCAAAACTCTTAGTCAGAGTGACCATAGTTTGGTCATAATCAGCAATTAAAAAAGACCAATTAAATATTTTTATTTATTATGAATCCACATACGTTTTGACATAGTAAATTTACATTTTGGTTTACATGTGTTCTGGCAACATTCCATTGTTGTTGTTAGGGGATGCTGATGATTGTGTTAAGAAAGTTTCAAAACTGTAAATTGCCATTGACGGATGGTCAATACATTTATCATGCAGTATGATTTGTAATTCATTTGAAAATTTCCTAACTAATCCTTCACTATGAAATGCTTTATTTATTATGTTGTCAACATAAACTTGAAATAGTGAAACCAAATTGGAACTTAGATTTAATTTTATAATATACCTTTACCCCATAGTACCTCAAAGTAGAATTTTCACCATAAATGTTTTTAAATCTTTCTTTTATCCGTACAATTTCACACAGATCAGATGATAACTCTTGTCATTAGAGCATTCCCAAGGTTCAATAAAATGAAACAAGGGCCATAACTCTAGCATTATTGATTGAAATTTTTAAAATATAATAGGATTCAGCATTGCACTGAACTAATTTAAATGATGCATACAAATTCATACAGATCGGATAAGATGATTCGTCCAGAGGAAATGGAAATTATTGAAATTAAATCTCACTGATTTTAAAAGAATCAGATGATAAATGTATGTAGAGCATTCACAAGAAGTGTAGACAACGGATGGACTGAGGACGGACGGGTGTGATGGCTATATTCGACCACATTTCCACGTGGGCTTAAAAAATTATGGACTTGATTAAAGATACTGTTAAAACATCTAGCTAGGCATCAGCTATTGACTTGAACATGCTAATAAGACCACGAAGATTTATTGCCTTGCATGAATAAACACTGATCTTTATTATATACTTTATCATCTTAACGTGTGTGGCATAATATATTTATTCTCTAATAATTTTCAAGCATGACAAAATTGACACAACAAGTTGTAATCTTGAAATGGATCACTGTGTTCTTTCCCGTTTTGCATAAAGTGCTCATGGGAGATGTTATGAGTTACATTTGTATTTTTAATATGATGGGCATCCGCAGCAGACTAAAGGAAATCCTTAATGATGCATAACCTAATACTTAAATCTGCCTGTTGCAGGTCTTCTTTCTGGCTTAAATGTAATATAAATTATTATGTACATTTATTAATATGATAAGCCCATAATCAACTATATAGACCTTCAGATAGGTCAAATCTTTAGTAAATTAGAACACATCACCCATCTAAGTGTTTAACAATAAAAAAGATAATCAAGAATTAGCTATAATAATAAACAATTCACACCTTGCCAAAGGTTGAAATCTTCTCACAGAAAAATTAAATTTTCAATACATGTATATTCACTTTCTCTTATCTAATTTTCAATGCCTGTACATGTATATTCATTTTTCCCCATATCTAATTTTGAACTATTTAAAAATTTTCATTGTGTATTAATAAATATCAAAAGCCATTTGTTCAAAGTAAGATCACAACGTCAATATTAACTGAAAAGAACCAATATTTAAGTCTTAATTTCTAAAATAATGAAGTTGAGAAAACAAAATATTTTGGCACTGATTTTCAGCTGTTTGTGGAATCAGGTGTTCAGGATGAATTTTTCTTGAAATCATGTAGTCGAATAAGAAATAAAAATCCAGAATGTTATGTTATAGCATAGCCACAACATTTCAATCTCTTTATCATTTACTTGAACACTTCCTAAAGTGAATTTATTCTACCTACAATTTGGTATTTGTATTCATGAATTGGTTTGATTAATGATATTGTTTTCAATAGTAAATACAAATGAGGAAAGCAATAATCTATTAGACTTCCTTAGAGGAAATAGAAGTCAGCTTCCCTGTTTACATAATATTTTTGTCTATAAAATCCAAACTAGCAATTGTCACAATATGTATTTTTAGGCCATTACTAAAATGTTTGTGATTGATAATACCATTGAGTCAATATTGTGGGGTCATTCGAGATGGTGGCTAGTTTGGGCTGAAATTTGAATTTTACATCAGGATCAAGTTGTGTCACAAATATATTTTCGAGGTAGCTGATTACATTTTTGTACATAATTTGGTGATTAAGTGGTTCGCCTTGGTCAATATAGGAAGGAATCTATTTGCGGACTTAGGTTTCCAATTATTGTTTTGGGATTAATGATTCTCCTGTTGCAGATCTAATACTATGACATTCATCCATTATCATCTAAATTTCATTTGGAGTGTCTGGTCTACAACTTGGGCAACTCTTAGCTAACAACAACCTCGATAAAACTGAACCAAAATGGTTATGTCTATTGAAGCATACGGCAAATTAATTTCACAAATTGAATTAAAGTATGAGTTGTCACTTGTCGTGTTATGGCATGCCAACTAAATAGTGGTTGTGAGTGCTACAGTCAACTGTTTAATAGCAGTCCCTGGTTTTGTGAGAACTACTCAACTGACACAACATACATTTTTATGCCGGATACACAATTACTGAGTTTGATACTAAGCGGCGTTTTGATGAGGATACTCTTGTCTTTATCAATTAATTGTGTATCCATAAAATTGTACTTTGTGTTATATGTTCGGTTACTAAATGCCAATCACAGAAGATCTTCTCAACTGTCTGATAATCATTTCTTTCAGACCATGTAAAAAAACATCTTAATGCAAAACTTTGGCACCATGGACCATTTAGAAATCAGTACTGGCCCCTCCACATCAATAGTTTTACAACTTTAGTAGGATGGCAGTTATTTCACATGGTATTCTTCACTGAGCTTGAAAACCCAACCACGTTATCATCAATAAAAAGATAGGTTGCCAGGCAACGAAACATACACCCACAGCAGCTAAATCTGAAGTCAATCGGATAAGTTTGGCATCTGTAGCGTAACAAGGTTTTTTTAACTGATCAAGGGAGATAACTCTGAAAGTAATTTTTTGAAATCAATGAAAATCAGTAGGCTTCTTCGTCTCATGACCTTAAACAGTGTGTAAATTTAAAGTCAATCAGATATTAACTTTGGCCTCTAGAGCGTCCACAGGATTTTTTGATGTGATCAAGGGCCATAACTCTGGCAATAATTAGCAGAGATCGCTGAAAATCAATAGGATTTTTCGTCTCATAACCTTAAACACTGTGTATAAATTTTAAGTCAATCGGATATTAACTTTGGCCTCTAGATCATTCACAAGATTTTTTGAAGTGATCAAGGGCCATAACTCTGGCACTAATTATCGGAAATCGCTGAAAATCAATAGGCTTCTTCGTCTTATGACCTTAAAAACTGTGTATAAATTTAAAGTCAATCGGATATTAACTTTGGCTTTTAGAGCGTCCACAAGATTTTTTGAAGTGATCAAGGGCCATAACTCTGGCACTAATTATCGGAAATTGCTGAAAATTAATAGGCCTCTTCGTCTTATGACCTTAAACACTGTGTGTAAATTTAAAGTCAATCGGATATTAACTTTGGCTTTTAGAGCGTCCACAAGATTTTTTGAAGTGATGAAGGGCCATAACTCTGGCACTAGTTATCGGAAATCACTGAAAATCGATAGGCTTCTTCGTCTTATGACCTTAAACACTGTGTATAAATTTAAAGCCAATCGAATATTAACTTTGGCCTCTAGAGCGTCCACAAGATTTTTTGAAGTGATCAAGGGCCATAACTCTGGTAGTTATTATCGGAAATTGCTGAAAAACAATAGGCTTCTTCGTCTCATGACCTCAAACACGTCCGGATGGACGGATGGACGGACGGACGGGCGGCCAGGGGCGACGACAATATACGACCACATTTCAATGTGGGCGTATAAAAATGAATTTGTAAATCAGTGATATGAAAATTGATTAAAATGACAAGAGAAATATGTTTAAGACTATTATGAAATGCAGTGAAATGAAATTAAAGAGAACTAAAAAAATGACTGAGCCAAATTATATGTACACAAATCTAGTGTTCATATACTTTAGAACAATTCAACACCAATCTGATTAAATACATTCTCGCATCCTTTAATTGGTTTTGCCATCTTACTAACTTAGCTCAATTTTCATGGATTGTGACCACACTTAAGACACGACCCAGTACGTTGTTTCCACAATGTGCCTGCTTCCACAGTGGGCTTATAGTGAGGCAAGTACATGTAATTGATCAGAGAGGCAAAAAAAACATTTATACCAACATATTAGCTCTAGAGACAGACTTGAGTATCTTTAACTCCCTAATTAGATTTCTTCCTAGATCGACCCAAAATAATATATGACTAAAATGAAAAATTGTGTATGAAAAAGGAATCAGCTTCCCCCAGAATGTATATTTTAACATCAAATTTTGATCATTTACAAATTAATGTGATCTTATACACCTCAGATATATAATAGATATTTTTATATTGGTGTATATGGACATCACAGCAATATAAACATCTGTTATCGGCAGCCACCTATATATAATCACCCATGGGCATGTACTGCACCTTTTGCCCTTTGTTCATGAGCGAAATAATAATATATGCTAGCTTTTCAATGAATGGTTTTCCTGGGTTAAAGCTGACTAAACAGAACTATAATATTACCAGATTAATGTAGGCGTCGATCTTAACATAAATAGGGGGCCTATGCTATCTAGCTAAATATTCATTATCCCTTCATCATAGTTCATCGCTTCTGTTAAATATATGAATATTTAATATAAATAATAGATTTTAAAAATTTGTGCAGAAAATATATCACATTTCATTCTAACTGAATGAGTAATGATTTTCTTTGGATATACTAGCTGGCCATATGAAAAACTGGATTTATTCTGTTAACACGCGCACATCCTCATGGTTATTTCCCTAACAGTAAACACGCGGCTTTTTGGTTCCTACAAAGGAATCTTTATTCTTACCTCAAAATCTTTCATTTCTTGAACCTTGGGTAATCCCATGATCTTCAATATTTTGAAGGAGTAAAATATCAGCACACAGCAAAATCTTCAACCTTTCATAAAATTAACTAATTTAGTCGCCCTTCCGTCTAAAAATGCCGTGAATAACTACTAACCAGAGAAAACTGACTCTACACAATGACGTATAGATTGGACCGATCCATTTTGTTGAAATGGGGTAATGTATTCAAGAGTATTCATTTGCCGATTTTACTATAGTTGATAAAATGAAATCTTATTCAGTAGATTACTTGTCATTTGTCAACAGTAGAATGCACCGATTTAGTAATATTTTGTTTAAAACCTGGACGTTTCTTTGTTTATAATCTATGACCCACATTAGTGGGAGGCAGCGTCGATCGATAGTGGATTTAAAATCCTTCTTCGACCATGTTTAGTCGAGTTCATTTCCCTAGTTGTGAATAAAATGTTGATGTCAACAACTTGTATTAAAGTACATTATTAATAAAAGGAATTTCAAATGAATGGGATGTAACGTATATTAAAGATGGTCATACCCAAAGCAGATGCTACAGGAAATTTTGCAAGAACAGTGGCGTTTCTGCCTTCTTCACTTCGAATTCCAAATCTACCAAAACTGGCACGGGTTATATTACGCGCCTGCCAATATGTCGCCATCCATGCCAGGAGACCAGGCCCCCGATAATGTGGAAAATCACGAGGAATTAACTTTCTCGGCTCACCCTGGGATCGATTGAGTTTCAAAGATAAATATGGGATATGGAAATTATGTACATACGAATTCTCGTAATCTGATTTCTAATTATTGATTTGACGATGCCTCCGAAATCCATGACGCCGCAAGGGTTCAAAATCAAATATATTTCTTTTTAATCGGCGGTCTGAGAGATAACATGAAGCCAAATAATATATTTTCATTTTAACGGAATGTACTTGTAATTTGCATACGGCAGATTATACTGTGAGAAAATTCATATAGGAATAGTCTCTCACGGACGAAGTCAGATGAGGGAACGTCAAAAAGTGAGATTAGATAACTGTAGGAAATCTCTGAGAAGCTATGGGTATAAATGAGCTTTCAAATTGTTACAGTTTAGTAATTAATGATGTTGTTTTCGACCGAGTTTAATAGGTCTATAGCTTTATTCTTTGGAATTTCTAATCAATTGTTATGTTTGGTGAAACTATACGCGAACAGTCCAAACCGCAATCATTTTTTTGTTTTTATTTTTTTTTTAAATCCGTCATAAACAACAGACTTCAGGCCATATATTTTGAAATGTTTATTATGTCTTAATTACTGGATTATAGGATCCTACATTTTTACGGCAAGATGACTACACCAATATTGATTAAAAATGGACCAATACTGAATTTTAATTCGTGTTTTTAATATCAAATTTTATGAGTGATGATACACGGGCCCGTAGCCAGCTCATAATTTATTTATTTATTTTTTTTTGGGGGGGGGGGCTACGGAATTTTTTTTGAGGGGCTGAGGATGTGGCCGACTTAGAACACTCCTATGAAATCATTTTTGTTGGCGAAATATTTAAGTTACAAAATTTACATGGGGCCGATCAACGGGGATTTGTTTGTATCGTCGCTCCTTTGAAGTCAGTGGTTCTCAACCAGTGTGCCATAAAAACCTCCCACATGTGGTCTAACCCGAACCCACAATCAGCAACACTCACGTGCCCTAACCCTGTTTACATTTCATGATCTTGGGGGAAATCTGCAGGTGTGCATGTGAAAGAGATCTTACCCAATTCTGCTTGGACCAGTTTGTGTTACTGTGTCCGATTTAAACAATACAAGCGTATGCGACATGCACATACGTCAGGTATAAGTAACAGTAGATTAAAAAAAAATAATATTGCACAATAAGACTACCATAACGTTTTTCAAAATAGTTTTGTTTGTTGAGGCGAATTAGATAATTAAAATATCGTTCATCCGGACGACTAGCACGATTTTTCGTCATCTATCGTGACGGAATGAGGCTGTACAATAATTGTGACGAATGGCAGCTTACCGGATTAAAATGGATATGACACTGCACCCACTGACCTAAAAATCAGGCTCATTCCAAAATTTCTCGGGGAAATTCCGGATTTAACTGAGGAATGTCGATTGTGTTTGGCTCACACTCATTCGCTGCATGGACCTTATAATGTAAATGTATTTTTAAAAACCCAAATTGTTTGATTTCGAATCGTTTAAGTTGGAGTATGGATTTTTTTAACAGCTATTTTCGGTGAAGGAACTTGATTATTGTCGGTTTAGTTGCTATTTAACCAGATTCGGAAGATTTAGAAGAACGATGACGATAAAGGTGTAATAAGTAGTTTGGCCACAGTAAATATAGTCAATGGCAAATATTGGTTATTAACAGTATTTCTACAGATCGATAAAGTTGACCTAAATTATTACTCGTTATGAGAGTTGTAGTATTTGTGCTCCCTATAGCGTATGCCAATGTGGTCGAATTGTAGACTCCTATTCCACGAAATTTCAACTAAGATAAAATCCAAATTTTAGTAATTTAATTGCATTATATTAGATTGATTTTAGTGGTACCAAAATTTGGATATTATCTTTAGTTAAGATTTCGAGAAACACGACCCTAGCCCGTCCGACGGCCTGGCACATGCCGTTATTATCCGATTGGTCTGAAATTAATACACAGTGTGTGTATGTGCACGAGACGAAGTGAAATGCAATGGGGTTTGATGTCCTACTTTTCTTCACCGACAGGGCAAATGAAAACGGGCGTACGTCGTATATACAGTGTGCTATAAGACAAATTTTGCCCGGACAATTCTACGCTTATATCGAAATCCAACTGCCAAGGGTTCTGTTATACGTGAACTCAAAAGTGTACACGGGAACTCTGGGTTTCGTTCCACCCGGAAAACGACTAGACAGTGTCCTTGCGGCCTTGTAGCACTGAAAGGTGAAACCGCACTATAAAAACACCGGGATCGAATCATGGGCCCTGTTTCTCGAAATCTTAACTAATGATACAATCCAAATTTTAGTCGATACTTCAATTTTGATTGGCTAAGCATTAAAATCAATCTAATATATCCAATCAAATTTCAAAAATTTGGAATGTATCTTGGTTAAAATTTCGTGAAACAGGCCTCTGGACCTTGTATAGAACCAAAGAACCATCTGGGCTCCCCCACTTTGAACCAGCGGCTGCCAGGCAGGATACGCCCACATTTTCGAGAGATGGCTAGAGAACTAGCTAAAAAAAGGGTGATTTTTCCTACAATCAAGGGCCACTATTCATGAAGTTACAATTCGATATGTGCAAATATCGAAAGTGACCAAGATCTTTGGGTGTGCATTTCAGGTTTCGTCAAAATCGGATTAAAATTGTGACCTCTACAGGGTCCACAACTTTGATATAAAATATTTTTTTTACACTATTCGCGTACAATCTGCGGCCGTTTAACGGTGATAATATAATCAAATGTTTTTTTTTTTAAATCGGATAGTAGTTGTGATCTCCAAAGGGACCACAAGCTAAAAGGAACCTGGATTTTTGGTTTGATTTTCAGGAAATTCGAACTCAACCTTCATTTCGGTGTAACGGAGATATAATCAGCTAAAAGGGTGATTTTTCGTAAATCAGGGGCCATAATTCAGGAGGTTACGATTCGATGTGCACAAATATAGAAAGAAACCAAGATCTTTCGGTTTTAAACATGCATGTCAAGTTTCATCAAAATCGGATTAAAATTGCGATCTGTAGGCCTACAGGGTCCAAAACCTTGATAAACCATATTTTTACACTATTCGCATACAAAGGGTGACCATTTGTCTGACGGTTTTGGTCCGATTGTCACTAAATTAGAACGTAACGGTGATATAATCAAGCAGTTTTTTAATAATTGTGACCTCCAGGTGGGGGGGGGGGGCACAAACTAAAACAAGCGATTTTCCGTACAGTCAGGGGCCATAATTCAGGAACTTACAATACGACATGCGCAAATATCGACAGGAACCAAGATCTTTGGGTTATAAACGTGAATTTTAGGTTTCATCAAAATCGGATTAAAATCGTGACCTCTACAGGGCCCACAACTTTTACATATCATATTTTTACACTATTCGCGCATAATTGGCGGCCATTTTGTCCTCCAATGTAGATCCGATTTTCACGAAATTCGACCCCAAGCTTCACTATGGAGTAACGATGATATGTAAAACGGTTGTGTAAATTGGATAATAATTGTGATCTCCAGAGGGACCACAAGCTAAAAAGGTAATCAAGGGGCATAATTCGGGAAGTTACGATCCAATATGCGCAAATATCGAAAGGAACCAAGATCTTTGAGTTATAATCATGTAGTTCATGTTTCATCAACATCCGTTCAAAATTGTGACATCTATAGGGTCCGGTCCACAAGCTAACAAAAGGTGAGTTTTTGGACAATCAAGGGCCATAATCCATGAAGTTTCGATCTGATACATGCCAATATCAAAAGCAGTCGAAATCGTTTGGAGTTACGTCAAAATTGGATAAGAATTGTGACCTGTAGCGTGTCCACAAACAATTGTGGACGGACGGACGGACCGACCGACAGGGGCGACGACAATATACGTCCACATGAAAATTTGGGCGTATAAAAATCTTTTGTGTGCTGATAGACTTGATATATATGAGACAAAGAATCCTATTGATTTTAACTGTTGGCAGTATTGTTGTTGAAGAAATTTATGGACGCTCCAATCTCTATGACATAGGAATTGACTTCAATGTTGTACACTTTGATTTTGTCCCCGAAACTTAAATGATCTTCAGCAATTTAGCTAGGAGTTACGACCCTTCGTCACTTATAGAAATCTCATAGGCGCTATATAAAGATATTGTTCGATTGACTTTGAATTTATACAGTGTCGTTTTCATTGTACAAAGATTCCTATTTATTTTCAGATCGAACTGTTAACTTATAATCTCATTACAAACGTGCTTTGTTTCTGCAATGTATTTTATTTATATCCCATAATTACTTCGTGTGTCTTGTAACCTATACAATGACACATCTTTTATCGACTACCCGTCCTGCTTAGCTGCATAATAATATTTCATTTTTTCAAGTATAAATTATAGCCTTCTTGTTTAATCTAAAACAATATTAAACTCGCAACTTACGAATGTTGGAATATGTTATACATTTCAAATGTAGGGAAATATTTGGCTCGGTTATGTTTACAGCAATAAACCAAAATACTCTTTTTTGATTAAACCGAATATACATATCACGCTTCTTTATAAAATCATTTATATATTTAGTTTAACCAGTAATAGCCACGATCATACACGTTGTTCATGTGTCTGGTGGCGTAGTGGCAGAAACCAAGGATAGGAGGGACAAAATCTCCAAAACTTTACCAAACTAACGATGCCTTCCTTGGCATCACGTAATTTCAAGCCTCTACTTATCTCAGATATTCAAAACAAACAAATTTGTGTGAACAAATAAATATGAATTTGTCATTGGGCAAGAAATGTTGATTTTTCAAGATTAATCTTTAAAAGATTATAATAATTGAAATGGCATGTATCGTCCTATTTTTATGCACCGACCGGAGTAATGAAGATACACCATGCAGATGCCATGGGGGAAATTTACCCAGATATTTCCTTGTTTAAGATTATCAATAGAGGGCAATCTCTGAAACTGTTTGTGTAATTCAACTCGTTAAAATGAAATATGTGGGCTTAACCTATATAGGTTAATGTTATATAAATTCTTATTTTCATTCAATATCGTCAAAAGTATTTCAAAGAGTTACCGACAAGGTAATATATGTTACAGACATGCCAATTCTACAAATCCAACTGTTATTGATTTCTTTTAAAATTGACAAAATTATGGATAATTTAAATTTTGACGAAAACGGCGTTATCAAGGGAGTTTTTGTATTGTCTGTAGCGCCAAGTATTTTGCAAGACTTATAGATGTAATTGAAATCAAAACGGTATGTCTTACAGCCGACAAGAGCGTTGTTTGGCACGTTCACTTATCCATATTGTTTTATGAAATGATTTAAATTTTGGATATGACGTTGAGAATAATATGCAATATTATGTTTCCGTGGGTCAGAAACCTTTTGCAATATTTTGGGCAATATTAGCAAGGGCATGGATTTGCAATAACTTTTGGGGATGGGGACGGACGAACCTGGGAACCTTTCATCGCCAAACAAAAATAATAGTTACGAACACTTTACTGTATCGGTGTTATTTCGAAGAAAGCTGTAACTATCGTCAATATCAGTAACTGTGCCGAGACTCAAGGCAGTGGTTAGAAAGCCTTCAGAACAGGACATTCATGTGAATTTTGTGAATATATACCTAAAAATCTATCCTGGCAATCAAAATCATAGGGGGACAGAGACCTATTCGTCCCCCCCCCCCTCTGATTCTAGGGGGGGAGGGCCACGTTCCCCCCCCCCCTAAATCCACGCCCATGGATATTAGGGTTATTTTAGCAAAATATTAGATGTTTTAGATGATAAAAATGATTATTATATTAATTACACAAACGGCGTGGGCGTGACAATGGTTTTTAAACCCTAACTTTATCCCACAAAGTGAGCTACATAACGTGTCCGTCTTCAATGTCAAAAATATGGCAGGCCATTTAGTCCACTTTACGGGCATTAGCACTTCGGTGATTTTTGCTGTCATTTTCATGTAATTTGACTATACTTACACAAGCGACAATCTGATTGATCAGATTCACACAAGCGGTTGCCATGAAAGAGTAGGAAACAGGCTAAAAAAATTGTAACCTGTAGTGAGAACACCCAGACTGGCGTCGACGATATACGTCCACTTGAAAATGTGGGCGTATAAAAATATTGCCGGTTGTGTTAAAACTATATTTTCATTCGTATTATAGTGAAGTGCATTTTCTTCACTCAAAATCAATCAGTTTGAATTAGAAGTAAGTTCAACTTTTATCACATCCGTTGTCCGAAACCAGATACAGGATAAATCATCCATAACTTCACTCAAAATCAAACAATTTTAACATTGAATTCATATTATTTATTTATCTTTAAATCTCGCATAATATATTTAAATTCTGATCGGGATGAGGTGGCGTACGCATGCAATATAATATCAACACTGTAAAATAAAAAAAAATAAAAATAAATAATAGACAAGTTTATTTTTTACCGAGTTATTTGTTCATAATAATGATATTGTAATAAATCAGACTTTGTACTGTTAAGTAAATGTTTTTGTATCGTGTCCAAAAACGGGACGTTCAGTACAATAAATATCTCATATTGCCTTATGCATTGAAGCAATCATCGTCTACTTTTCCGTAATATTTATTCATTATTGACATTGACTTACATTGAAACCATAGGGTCCTAATCCATTATAAACATTATTTAAGACACAATTAACATTTTATAATCAGTACACGAGTCGTGTACCTTCTGGTTTTGGGTGCCATCTTGTAATTATCAAATAAAAACATATCCTACAACACAATGTGCAAGTAACTAGTAATACATGTAAGCTGATTCACAAAGGACAAAATAATAATTTAAAAAAACTGTTCACATATTTCAGCGAACATAATTGATTAGAAATAGCAATATTACTGTATTTTCTTTTAAAACAATGGAATTTAAATAACTTTACATACATTGATATTGCATTAATGCGTGCTTTTTTTTTTAAGATTCCAAAAAATAGAGCCATACGCCTTTTAATCGAAAACGGTCACTCATTTGCATGTATTAGTAATCTTGATAAGGTAATTGAACAAAGAAAAAATCCTATAAATAAAGCTTTACTGAACAAACATGTTCTAAACATGAACGTCACACATGGGGGGGGGGGTCCGGGGGGGGGGGGGGGTCCGGGGGGGACCCCCCAATTGTTTTCCTGGGGGGGGGGGGGCTGAATATACTTGCCCCCCCACCCCAAAAAAAAAAAAAAAAAAAAATTAAAAAATTTGGCAAAGTAAAGTGCACGAAATCTAATAAAACAGTAATATTTTAGGACTGGAATAGCAGTAAAACGCGTTTGCGGCCATCAAATATTCCAAAATTTTCTTAAGGGGTCGAAGAAAACTGGCCGCAGCCCGTAAACCTGCTTCGGGCATTTCTAGTTTTTCTTCCCTAACTGTCATCGAGTCCTAATAAAACACCTGTTTCACTTTGTCTAGGGCCACTCTACTTTGTGAATGCAACTGCAACAGTGTGGTTGGAATTCAGAGTGGGATTTCGGTTACAGAACCATTGGATACTTTTGGACTTGCTCACACAGGCTAGAATATCAGAAAACGCATTTGCGGTGGTTAAATTTTCAAAATTTTCTCCGAGAGGTTGAGTCTCTCATAGCCAGCGACGATTGATTGGTTGTTTGGAATTCTAAGCAGCCAGGTAGGCTATATTGGACCAAATTGAAGTTGTTTGTATTCACAGACTACAGGCTGGAATAGCAGGAAAACGCGTATGTGGCAGGTCAATTTTCAAAATGTTCTCCCAACGGTCCCGTCTTCGTAGGTGTAAACGAGTGATTGGAATTCGAGTCAGCAAGCCACCTTAATTAGGCTATATTAGGCCACTTTAAAATTGCTTTGCTCATGGGCTGAAATAGCAGGAAAAGGTGTTTGCAGCCGTCAAATATTCCAAAATTTTCTTAGGTGGGGGTAAGTAAGTCACGCTTCTTCGCCTCTCGGGGATGACCGGTGTCGCTGTCTGTAAACATGATAAACGTTGTATTGGTGTAATGTTTCAGTTTAACCCCGTAAAATATGCCAAACAATGTTAACAGAAGACTGGGACTTTAAACAAAATTTATGGGGGTAACCCCCACCCCGTTTCGCCCCCCCCCCAATATATATTTCACGGCTACGCCCCTAAAGTCCATAAATTCAAAAACGCCACAATTATTTCAGAATTAATATGGTGAATCTACAACTTAGTTCTCGCCACCTCCATCCCCTTAAGTGCAGTGGTTCTATGGGAAATAAATCGAAACTATTCCAAGTCATGTGAAATATAAGACTGTCTGTAAAATGAGTTTGATGAGTTATATTGTTGAACTGTGATAATGCATCATCACTGACCGTGGCCATCATCAGTATGACACCACCAACTGATCTTTCACACAACGCCTGTTATATCACGTGTAATTATCACGTACTGAAAACTGTTATGATAGTTATGTTAAAACAATAAATAACCTGTGAACAACTAAAAAAAGTAAACTCACTCATTTTACTTTTTATAAACCCATCAATGTGGATGTGTATTGTATACGTAACGACCATCTACCCGCACAAGGCCAAAAACTTTAGTTAAACATACATTATGCAAGAGCTAGATCTGATTATTTTAAGTCTTTATTTAGGCTTCAGATGTCATAAATTAGATCTTTATTTACTCAACAAGCACAAAATCAACCCCGTAGACCCACGGATGGCTTGGATTTAAACAGGATTTCATTGATTGATTGAACTTTAAATGGCGTCGTGAGCGGGGATATACCGTTACGTTGACGTCATACTCACGGAAATTTTAGATCGAGGCTAAATGATAGAGTGTTTCGAAGCGAGGCCGCTGTTGGGCGAGACCATAACAAATGACATCTAAACTAAAGTGCAATAAACTAAACACCGATAATGACAAATTATACAATTCCTGGAGACTGGGTGACAGGTCTCCTGTCTTAATAATATTAATAAAAATATTTTTATTTCCCCGAGCAAACTGAATATGCTAACGGTGCCACAGACCATTACTTGATAATCGACATTATGTATATAGGTGGACTTAACGCCCGTCAATCAAACCATCGGCCATATTCGGAAAAGGTGTAGATGGAATTAGCTACTATTTCTGGTCACAAATTACAGTGGTGATTACAATGTTCAGAATAAAGTATGTATATAGTTTGACTGAAATTTTCAATATATTATTCTTCTTTCATCATCTGTTATAGCAAGAACGGCTAACTCCTTACAAAAATCTCCCATAATGTATCTTTAAGTCAACAAATAGATATTGCTTGGCTGTAAATGTCTTTTATACAATGTTGCAGTCTCATGACGTGGTCTACAGTAGAACTATCGGAACGATAGCCACTTTGTTGTTGATTTGTAATGATGTTATTCCTTTCGCAGAAGTGCCAAAGCCTATTTGCAATAGAGGGTCATGGTGGCTAAGAGAGTTGGACGCTGCCTCGCTAGCATTCGATCCCCGCCGAGAAAGTTCATTGGAACTTTCCTACTTAGTTTCTCCTTGTCGGTGATGCAGGACGGATTGCCTGACCATAGTGACAAGGGTAGTTGTCTTGTCGTTCGGATGGGACGAAGACTTGCAGTCTCATGTTATATATTTTGGCGTGCACTTAATAGATCCATTGGCAGTTGGAATTTGATAAAAGAGTGGGCACAATTTTCTTCATAGCACACTGTTTGGCGTATGTCCATCTGCATTAGCTCAGTAGGTGCAGAACAATGGGACGTCAAACCCCATTTCATTTCATTTCTATTTGAAATAACGCTTTGTAACGTTTTGCAAAAACAAAAATGTAGACGTAAGACTGACAGGTTTATAGGATGTTGTTCTTGTTATCATTATGCGGACAGATAGTTGAAGCAATCTTCCATCCTGGTGGCCATTGCGATCATGAGAGATTAAATAAGATACCCAGGACTTACGTCAGTGCTTTCCCTGGTAGTTTTTTTAGCATGTATTTGACACAGTCTGGTTTCCTGCACGTCGCGTTTAACCCGTAATGCGTTTTTCAGATAATCTATAGTGAGGGTGGTATTGGGGTCAGTTATGTCATCCCTATCTTCGTGCACTATTTAGCCCGTGTTCTCAATGAACTTACTCATGTGTTTCATAAAAGCGTCATTGTGATGGCTGTTGATACACCCGTCCGTATAATTAAGTATGCCCTAATAAATTTGCCTTGTGCGTATTTTTTAATGCAGTCTCAATTTTATAAATAAGTAAAGGTACGTATATTTTCTCTTTTTTTCAGGTGAAGCGTTTTTTCTCTTGGCCTACCTGATTACACTTCCCACAGAAATTTTGACTTCAAGGTAATCAGATCTAGTGTCCTCATTCGTCCTACGTTTTTATCTCCCTAATCTTTGTATTCGGCCTGACTATAGGTTGTCATGCCTTTTTGACTCAAGATCCCAATTATTATGTAGTTCCCAGTCTGCCTTTTCCCTTTTCCAAATAGTTTGCCATTTTTTACTTTCGGTGTTTGTAGCGGTATGGAGCGCTAAATGGTGACTGCCTAATGTCTCGTTCCCTATTCCCCAATGGCAAGAGGCAGGGGCAGGGGCGTTTTAAGGTTTATCATGGAAGAGGCTACACTATTTTGAGGGCCCTCTTTTGCGGGGGGGGGGGCGTCTTGATTGATGATTTTTATGCCAATGCAATGACTACATTCTCATTCAGTAACGGATTCGACAGTAACGGTGTAAAGAAAATTATTGACTCGGACTCGGGGCCCTTTCCCTAGGCTAGATGGGCCCTTTTGTAAGACGTAGGGCACCTTTGTCTGCCTTTAGGGCCCCTCTAAGTAGGGTAATTTTTATTTTCTCATCGGTTATAGCATTTTTCTCCCGTTCTACTTTTCCAATTTCTTTGATTTTTTTCGCGAGGAGGCTGACGCCTCCAGCGCCTCAGGGGAGGGGGTGATGGGTGCTGGTGTATGTTTCAACCATTATCAGGTCTATACGAGTCCTTTAGGTTTTTTTCCCAATTTAAGTTGGTTCTCTGTCACTGTCGTTGAGTAGTAGAAGATTGTTACCATCCGTGTGCTATTAGAGTTCTTACCAATATGTGTCGCTTGTGGATAAGCCTAATTTATAGTCCGCTTCCACCGAGGTGATATCGCAGACAATCACATGTTATATATACACTGTCAAATTATTTACAAAGCGATTAGCGAAAAAAATTAAAGGGATAATTAAATATATATACACTGTTAGAAATATTCTGGTTATTTTACCCTTAAACTATGGGCAGCAAAAGTTGTCCCTAAATCATACGTAAAATTACACCGTTAGTTATTTAACATTTTACTGTAGAATTACATATATGTTAATTAAAGTTACATTATGGGAGATAAGATAAAGAGATGGCAGTTCTCGCTATAATAGTTAAAAACTAGATAGTGTAAAGGTAATTTGTTGAAAATTTCAGTCAAATTGGTCCACTATTAGCCGAGAAAAAAGCGTTTGAAAGATTCACATAGCCTCGGTCATCATTACTCAAATCATTAATATAAAAAGCATAGTCTCGATTATCCACTTGATTGATTTACCAACGGCCATTAAGCGGCAAATGGGAATTCAATCGAAGGCTAGCCTTGACTTTAAGAGTTTGTTATGGTCTGGATATGTTAATTAATGTCTAATTGATTATTTAGATAACATCTCAGGCCTAAAAAAAGACCTGTAATAATCAGATTTTGCTCTCGCATAATGCTATTTTAACATTTCTTGTAAAAAACCATCACAATGTTAATTTACATTTCTTTTGTAAAAATACACCACAATGTTAATTTACATTGCTTGTAAAAGTACATCACACTGTTAATTTTCACATTCGTTAAAAATACTAAATTTTGGTAATTTTACGTGCAGGATTCAGGCAACTTTTGCTGAGAATTATCAACCAGAATTAACATTACTTCAGTATATATATTGAATATGCAAGCTCGCGGTACTATCTATTTGCAGGCATTAAAACCCTGCTTTACAGACAGTCCGTTCCAACTTAGACTGTCCAATCGGTTTGATTAATCGTCTTCAAACGAACTTGAAACCGAGATGTTGCAACGGCAACTAGGTCAAAACATTTTTCTTATACATTTAAGAAAAAACGTACAAACTGATTAACGCACGCTAAATATAAATACACTTTACAGATTTTATAAATAATGGAAACAAGATATACATGACATGCAATATACAAATATTTACAAAATGTGATTGACCATATTATGGTTATCAAATCGAAATGAATACTATAAGAAGATAATTATAAGGAATATTTTATTAATATGTGGAATAATAAAATAAAATAAGAAATAGTAAATTTACCGATTACGGGAACTCCCAATAAGTAAATTTGCAAACTAACAACTAGACGTAAATCTGACAATAACATGCTGGTTCTGTTATATTCCGTTCAGTTTTGAAATATTACATGATAATGTGGTGCCTTGTGAATATTGGTAAATATTCCTAATTCGTTTTAAGGAAAAAGCAAATACTTTAACAGCTGTAATTTTACCTATATTTCTTGCCTAAAAGTAAATTACTTTTACTTTTAATGTGAATAAAAGTTACATGCCTGCTTCGTTACTTTCAGCTCAAATTTTTTGCATAATATGTAAGAATGTACTTTTTTTTGAATGTCTTTGATTCCATCGCTGCTTATTGACAAAAAGACATGAAGCTCGATAAACATACACGAAACACGGTAAAAATACATCAAACCTGGTAAAAATACACCAGACTTGGTAAAAGTAGTATATGTTGTAAAATATATCGACAATAGCGGTGCAAAATCTACTATTTGGTTGTGGACTTCAACGATCACTGTTAATTGGTTGTGTGTTGCGAAATGTTAACAAAATTTTTTCAATCTTGATTTCATTACTACTAAATAAAACGTTTGTTTGATATCAACTTTTTAGTCATTTTTACGACAACCAATTGGGCTACGATACTTCTTAATACAGTTGGAATACACTGTACATTACTGTATTTTGACGTTACGTGTGTAAAATGACCTATTTCAGGGTAAAATCACCTGCATAATGTGGATATTTTTACGTGTATTTGTACTATCACTCCTATTTTGATCTGATAAAACATACATAGAACATACAACTACGTAAATATTTTACCATATTTTTACGGTAAATTAACATTTATTTCTAACGGTGTATATATAGTAGAATAGTTAATTAAAGTTAATATATAATTGAAATTAAAGATGGCAAAATAAAAATACATTATTATGCTAACGTTTTCACCGAGAATGCGGCTCATTAGACGTTTATTAAAATTTAATTAACAATAGTCTATGACGTCACAATGTCAAAGTTACATGATCAAATTTTTATACAGGCCAGGGTAGTTATTATCTTTGTGCTGTCGATGGAAATTCATTCTCAGTCTAAGCATCATTTGAGTCTTTCCTATGTAGTTTTATTTTGCCATCTTTAAAATTTCAATTTTATATATATACAGAAAACGATATGTGACGGGACGAGACGTTATGTAACAGGTACAAATACAGGAGTGCGAATAGTGACAATTATAGACCTTTGACAGACTGACACTGAACACGAATATTTGACAAGGCAGACATGAATGTGCACGAACATTTGGACAAAGAGACATAGTATGTACATATATATTTAAATAAGTCGTTTTTGTCGGTCTGGTCGATTTATCCGGTTGAATGGCACGGGGGTGTCCAATGCAGATATCAGGCAAATGTATTGAGAAACTTTAACAATGTAACCGAAACCATACATGACAACAAAAAGATCAACGACCTGTGTGTGACACAGCAGTTAAAATTTACCATGAACTGGTAAGGGTGTAAATAATAAAGAGATCCATGGCCACTTTGGATAAGTTACACCAAGAAAATAGAAAACCTACCCAACAACAATTAGATCAACGGTTGGTTAAACTATCCAATAGCAAGATTAAAGAGTCAGTTACCACCAACGATCCACATGGCAACTGAGTGGTTGTGGTGTTAGCAAAATACCAGGTGTGAGTAATAATTGATGAAAGGTGTTAAGGCTAGATAAAAGATATATGGTGTTATACAGGTTAATTAGATACATTTGCCTACTTTATAACAACTAATTATGCGGTAGAATTATACTTGAATATGCAATTTGGATAATGATTTAAACACTGACAAACATGAGTAAACAAGGTAGAAAATAATAACGAATCAATAAGTTAAAAATCAATACACACAGATGTCCAGTTTTCAGGAAAAGTAGAAAAACTACTGTTAATGAATTACATGTAATTGGTCATACGGAAGGAATATCCCTGTATCACAGTTAAGATCTGGACCGGTTGCTCAAAACTAAGTTATAACGGGTCGTTATTTTGATAACGTATCGTTTGTTAACGGTCCGTTAAATTTATGTTGCTGGAAAGTCAATTTCATTATCCCTTAGTTAACGGATTCATTAAAGTAAATCCAAGAGAAGACTGGTTGTTCATTGGCTGAATTTTAAATTTAGATGTATATAATGTAAATGTATATAACAACTTAATAAAAGTTAGTATAAACAAGAAACCGAAGACAGCGAAACAAAACTTGATTAAAGAAAAAAGATTATTTACTACAGAAAAAAACTATTGAATACTTTATTTTTGTCTGTATGACAAATTATAGGATTTGTACTACAGAATATTTGAGGCCATTAGTTTCCACAGATCCCCCAAATTCTGCAGAATACTACTATAGAATTCCATCGTATAGAATATGGAA
Source organism: Patella caerulea (assembly GCA_036850965.1). Classification (NCBI taxonomy): domain Eukaryota; kingdom Metazoa; phylum Mollusca; class Gastropoda; family Patellidae; genus Patella; species Patella caerulea. The sequence continues at coordinate 26,841,784 of JAZGQO010000011.1, forward strand.
TAACCCTCCCCCCCCCATCGTCCAACCCTCTAGAATGTTGTATAGAATTACACTAGTAATATACATGTATGACTTCAGCCCACTAATGCCGCCGTTAAACTGATAACGTAGCCCAACACCTCCGTTAAATTTAACGATCCGTTTACTCCATGTTAACGCATCGTTATAAGTTAACAGAGCTTTCAGCAAACGGCCCCTGGGCTATTTCTTCTGATGGGTAAGACCTCCATTATTTTCCCCGTCTTTTTTGGGAAATTAGAATTCTGCGTCAAGGGTTGGACTGGAGGTGCTGGTTTATTATTTTATCAAGAGACTGTCTACTTTCATCAATGTATGGGCTGTCACATTGTTGATAGTTATATCCATAAACACCTCGGTGTTGTTTTGAACGCAAAGTGCAACTGGGGAGAGCATATAAAATTTCTAACGTCAAAACCAGTGAACTGATGAATTGTTTTAGATTTCTCATATATAGGCTAAATCGTAAAACCTTAGAAATTATCTATGAATCATTCATTTGGTCGATTTTTAAATGTTCGTTTAAACTAACTACAAAGTTGGATAAACTACAGTTATACCTTCATTTACATGCATTAAGGACAATAACTGAACTGCCAAAGGATCCCCGGCAGAAGCAATTCTTGATTTATTTGGTGTGTGTGTGTGATGGTGTGTGTAGGTGTGTGTGTGGTGGTGGGGGGGGGGGGGCTAGATCGTTGGAGACGCTTTCTGAGCGATTTCTGGCCCGTCAAATTACTCAGCACCGACTTTTTGTTTAATCCCTTACAATGAAAGCACTATAGCTGATGGTTATTTCCTGTGATGCTGAACTGGACGAACATTATGCACACTAATACGGGGGGGGGGGGGGCGAGGGGATTGTATGGCCGAGTTTGTGTCGAGTGGGCGTTAAACCCCATTTCTCTAGCTCCTGATTGTACCAAAAATTCACACTTTTAGCTTGTGGGCCCTCGAGAGGTAACAATTTTTATCGATTGTAACAAACCGTTCAAATATACCACAGTTACATCATTACAGCTTAGTTCAAATTAAAATTTCAAATGGCCACTCCCCTTTTTGCAAATGGTGTGAAAGCATATAATACCCAGGGCGACCTTCGGATGTAAACTGCGGTCGCGAAAACAGTTTGAACCGACTCCAGAACGCAAAGGCCCGGCCCATTGGCTATTCAATATGGCGGCACTCATGTCAGTTGTTTCCCCTGCTATATTTTGTGCTATTTCCTCATTTTTAGAACTATATTTTGACGATGGGGATGAAGAAACGCGTTTAAAACATTTTCGTACAAAGGTTGTAACAATTTTTATCCGATTTTAACTATTTCGAATTATACAGGGTCACAAAAGTAAAAGCTCGAGTGTGTGTGTAATTTAAGCGCCAAAATATTGAGGAACGATGTGTTTACTTTGTCTCAAAATTTCGGCTCCAAAAATTGAGTCACTTGGACGTAAAAGTTAAAACTGCTTATCCGTACACGTAACCCTTTTATGATTTGGGGGTCATTTTTTTCGTTCCTTCAGAGGTATATATAACGAATGTCCCATGTGTCCGAAAGGTAAATTTCATCTACACATTATTTGTATAAAACTTCGATTGGTCCAGATTGAACAGATGGTGCAAAATGGAATGCATAATGGCGATTTTTTCCGTGTGGATATTGTTTTTAAAATATATCTAATAAGGTTTTCTGGGGTACTTATTTCTATTTTGGGTTCAAAAATGAATTAACGAAACCCTAACAATACCTAACGAAACCCTAAAATACCTAAAAATCCAGTCCTTCATAAGACTCCTTTAAACCCAGGTTGAAAACATTGAGAAATATTTACAAGAGCGATTGTGTGTTTTGTAGCGCTATGAGTACGACTATATTCGGAATTAGCGGGATATAAATGGACTCATTATTATTAATAGTAAGAGCAGGTGGACTGCACCACACACAAACAAAATATACAAGACACCTTTACGGACAAGACACAATGTACAGACATAACAAACAACAAACGTACACAAGTGAATTGACTCGGGAGCTAGCTTCCACTGCGCTGTACAGTCCCGCCCTTTAATGATATAGACAGTACTCAAAATGAAAAAGAAGGAACCAATAATAAGGGAAGGATCATATGGAGCAAGGATTAGGGACCACTGGTCCCTAACCGTCCCTGACATAAACCGATAGTAACCATATTGAAAATACGCATTGAACAACATTAAATATAGAGTGGCGGATCCAGGTTTTTTTTGTTGGGGGTGACAACCTCCTGTTTTGTCTTACCGACCGCGGAACGATGGGTGGCGCATGCAGGCACGCACCTCCGAGTGCCGTAGGCGTGATTTCCTCGCATCTGTTCTGAGCCATAACGAACAATGATTTCTGTTCGTGGACAATGTTTCATTTCGTTGATGATTTTCAAAATTTGAAGAATAAATTTCGAAATTTAAGATAAGTTGATTATTGTGAAATTTTGCATACATCAAAGATAGTGCGGACTGTACGTACAAAATAATTGCCACATTCACGGAAAAGTTGTCAACGCCTCTTATAAAAAGCAGCAAGTTAAATATCCAGATTATGAACCTAATAATGAACAAACTGTTTGAATGTTATCGAATATTTGCAAATGTACAGTCAATTTTCTTCGCCAATGATACCAGTCCTATCAATACCATTGTAAAAAAATGTATGATTTATGCATCAGTCTGACAAAAGTGTTGATGCCTTCTTCCGGCGAGGAAATGCTTCGATGAATTTCCTGCAAATGTCATAAGAGATCAGTCGCGGTGATTGTGTGTCTGATAAGATGCCCACCATGTGCTATATAATTTATATACGACCATGCGTGTGCATGCCCCGGTGGAAGCTCGTAGGACCCGGGATTCCTATACACAGGTGGGGAGAGGGTGACCCTAGCCCCCCCCCCCCGGATCCGCCCCTGATATAGTCGTCCACTTGTAAATCTTTACCCTCAAACTAAAACTATATTGTTTATTGGAATTTTCGATTGAAGGGAAACTTCCTTTTAGTTGTAGAATACCCCGCCGATATACCAATTGTTAATTTATATGATAAGGTATCTTTCTGCCCGAACAAGCAATAAATAAATTGCGCATTGGATAAAACGGAAGTATTTTTTTTTCTCGCTGTAAAATAATAATATTATACGAAGTGATGTGGAAATTTGATGCATGTTTTAATATTCCGTATTTCAAAATTAAGATACATGTATTAATACCACTGGAATAAAATTGGGGTCAAAGCCACGTTGATTCCACCCTGTATTAGTACAACAAGTACAAGTTTTAACTAAAACATTGTCGTTAAAGTGGATTTAAATGCGTTTTTAAAAACACTTTCTCGCTAAATAAACAAATAAAAAAAGGAAACACGGATATCAATCAAAATTGCAACGCCGCATCACCGGATTACACAAAATTCTTGAATGTCAACCACAAAGCGGACCCAAAATGAATTGAAGTAGGGTCCGCGATGTCCATACACAACTCTTCTATTGAGCTTAAAATGTGATAATTGATATGAGAATCCCATATTTTCACGGTAGTATAAACACACCAAAATTCATTGAAATGGACTAAAATTGATTTCTGTTTCGTGTTTTGGGACATGGTAAGTAGTAGAGCTTATATTGTTATATGTGGGTATGTTTATTTCGTACATACATGTATATTGGTTCTTGTTATTGCAAAATGCTTCTTAGTGTAAAGGGGCGTTTTGTTGAGATATGCATTGGCTTTTATAATCCACCAATTTTCTCATTCAATCTATCTTTCCTGTCGTTTCAATTATCCCAACAAATCCTACAAATAATAAGTAATATAAGAAAGGGAAGACAGACGTGAAGAACGAACTGAAATAAAATGAGATAGAGAGAAATGGGGTTTAACGTCCACTCAACACAAACTAGGTCATTTCGGGACTAACATAATGGTTTAATTTTATTTCAATAATTCGCTTGCGCGTAGGACTCTTTAGCAGTGGGAGGAAACCGGAGTGCCCGGAGGAAACCCACGAGTTTGAGAAGGCGCCCCTATCTCCATGCCACATACGCTCACACCAGGTCTCGAAACCACAGCCGCATGCCAGAGGTGGCCGGCCAGCTAGAGGTCGAAGCACACACACACACCCACACACACACCATCACACACACCCACGGTGTTTTGAAGAAATAGAATAATTATTGTTCTTAGAGTTTACATACATAATTCAATTTGATGGCATTACTTTTTAAATTAAAGTATTATTTGAAATATTCCTGATTTAAATTCTAACATACAATTACTATAAGCAGCACGGTTATAATACTTTGACAAATCTCGTGATAAACAAACTGAAATTTTAAATACAGTCCACCTCCCACCATTACTGATGACTGTTCACCTTATGAAGTAGCACACTACCTTATCAGGAAGCGATATCCACAACGCTGTTCTTGTCTGTCGTATCATTCTGGGCCCTGTTTCACGAAATTTTAACTAAAGATAAAATCCAAACTTTAGCAGATACTTCAATTTTGATTGGCTAAGAACTAAAATCAATCTAATATTGTCCAATCAAATAACTAAAATTCAGATCTTATCTTAGTTAAAATTTTGTGAAATAGGCCCCAGGCTGCACTGGGCTATTTGAAATCATTAACAAATAAACTGTGATTGTTATGAGGACTCTAATGAATATTTTCTGATGAATTCTATCGCTCGAGTTATATAATTGCAGTACTATCTATTTAATTTCTACGAATATTCCCATCCCAAAAATTTCTGGGGACGTTTTTTTCTATCCCATCAATTAATTCCATGCTTGTACATGGTCCCGATGAAACATGTCACATATATAGCCAAAACTTTGTCCAATGAATGCGTGTGACATGTCAGCCACCTTTACAGTTTTTACACTCAAGTTCGTAATTGTAAAAGTAGCCTAAAAGTAGATTTTTTTCTATCTATTTCACATGGTGCGAATTTGAAATCCGAAACCCATGTAATCATGGTATCCATCTTTGCTGAAAATGTCAATAATTCCCCAGCGTTTTGAAAAATACGACTAAAGAATTTAAAGTTAAACATTGATGTGGGATATATAATATTTATGGGGGTGTTGACCAGAAACTCAGATACACAAGATTTTTTAGTGCGAAGAAATTAAGAGAACTTTCCAATTTAAGTGGGCGAACAAAATCGAGCCTCATACACGTCTACAAAAACTTTAACAATATACCAAAACATATTGTTATCGGTTTGTAAAGACATTGGTTTATTCGAAGAATTATTTTTACTTCAGTGCGCGATTGAGTCGTTTGTTCTTAACAGTAATTTCGATTGACTTCAAACTATGAAAGTCATTAATATATCGTGAATTAACAATTATAATATCTGTACGTGGACGTAAACAAGTCTGATTTGTCGATATTATTAGGTTAATCTTTCAATTATAATAATGTTAATTATTATAATTAATTAATACATTTGATAGAGGTGATGATGAATGTTTTTTTTTTTTTTTTGCGTAAATACAGCACGCTGCGAAACGAGAGCGTTGGATAAGGCCATCACCATTAATAATTTATCACTAATCAGCCTAAAGACAATTTATATATTAGCCTATTCCTCGGGCAAAGTAACGTTCTCTCATAATAAACGTATATGACTGTACTATACCTAAAAACAAATAATACTACAAAATGTTGTTCAGCTTCCGCCCTGCCCCATTTGGTTTTAATATTTCAACAAATTTGATTATAATTGTACTATGTTGAATGTATAACCACTAGTGCTTTTGATAAATGAATATTTGTAACCATTTTGATTATTGCTTGAAAACGATAGATGTAAAAGTATTAAAAGGCTCATGAAACAAAGTCAGGAGCAATAAATCGATAGCTGTCCAATCTGGTTTAAATGAAAATATAAGAAAAGTCTTAGATGTGATAAATCGGATGGAAAAACAATCCCGAAATACACGATTTGAGAAACTATCATCAGAAATAATTATATCTTAGCATCGATTAGAAAAAGGCTAAAATTGACTTAGGATCGATATGGCTAACTTCGAAACAAAATGTACCAAAGTTTATCGCCTACACCATGGGGGTATTATGAAGAAAATAAGGAAATCATTAATCAAATAAAATCATAGTTCACATATCTTCAATGTCGTTTTGGTGATATGTGTTTAATACTGGCTTTGAACCAATTAGGTGTCTGATTTATTACATCTCCTGTCAAAAATGTCGTTAGTGGTGATTTCGTACAAAGTAATTTGAGGTGGTTATGATACATACTCGAGACCATAAATTTCCTAGAATATGTGATGATCGACTGCTTGTTTACATGACCTCTTAATGTCAGAAAACGGTTTGTAATAAGTATTCGGTTAGGAATGGGGTCAAGTAAAAATACCAAACGGAATTTTAGATAAGGGTCGACTAAAAATTAGGGCCAAAGTCCCCCCCCCCCACACGCTACAAAAACTAATACTACAGGTCTTTTCGGCCCTTTGCTGAATGTTCTTATTGAGAATGGTTATAATTAACCAAATGTAATCAGCTATATGCGTGTAAGACGCGGTCTTTCCTGTGGAATATTTGTAATCAAACATTGAATTTATATTTTATTGGTGTTGTACTGTTATTTCACGGGTTTAAACTAGCTAAATGTACAAAATAAATTATAAATATTATCTAATTTATTTGTCTGCAAAATGTGTAGTTTTATTTATAATTTCAATTATAACCGATTATCCGCGTGGGCATGCGTGCGTGGTTGGTGCGTCAGTAGCACAAGTTGATGAAATAACATTTAAAAACATGGTCTTTGTATGTGTCTGTTTGTGTATGGGGAATTTAATCGATCGTAATGTGAACAGATATATGAATATACTATATTTATTGAAAATCGCACTGCCGGCCGTCCTTATTAAAGATATATAAGGGAAGATTTAGAGCTAATCATTCTTGCTATAATAGATCAAAAATAGATTAATGTAAAATAAAAATATTAAAAATTGCATTCAAATTACTTCATTCTGGGCCATATCTTTAATATTTGTGAGAAACTGGTCAATAATTGTCCAGTGAGAATGTGATAAATTTAATCTACTTAGTGTCGAGTATAATGCTGCAAATGAATGGACGTGATACAGTGGAATAATTCATCATTTGACAAGACTGCGATTATTATATATCGGAATAGGACACAAGGGGTCTTGTGGACCCCCCCCCCCCTCTTTCCTTTCAAAATTTCGATGGACTCGGTGCTTGCTTTGTATTTTGAAATCTTTTTTACTGATGGTATTATTTCCGTGATACTAGTGATCAAGTCAAGATCTGAAAGCAAATCCAGGTACCCTGCCAACCCCATCAAAAGAAGATTCTATGGAAGATGACAATTTTGTTATTTGTAGATTTGTATGGTTTCAAAATAGCAACATACGTCCCCTTTTCTCCATAATTCGCACACACGCTCGACATACTCATCTTACGCTGTTGTTTGTCTGTAATTATGTGCAAGAATTTTCTAGCCGTAAAGGATGTATGTTGTACGGAGGTCAAGCCCCCGACCTCCCTTGTTTGCGTTTGCCCCCCCCCCCCAGTTATTTATTTTTAACAACATACATTGACCTCCTTCTTCATATATAATTCGCACACACGCTTCGCTTTCTCGACTTTGTCTGTCTATAATTATGTGCGTACATAAGGAATTTGTTTTGTTTTGGGGTTTTTTTTGGGGGGGGGGGATGTTTAGCCAAAATGCGAGTGACGCAGTCGGGAGGCGAGAGCCACAGGTGCGAATCTTCTAAGGGCCATGTGCAGTAGCGAATCTTCTAGGGGCCATGTAGAAGCTGGGAATATTGGGGTTGTGTGGGGCGATTCCAATTCTTCTAGGGCGCCATCCACAATCCCACCACCCCACAATGAATGTCAGCATAGATAGTATTGTATGATATAGTTGCTCGCCGGAAAGCAGTTCACATATAGTTTATGTCATATATGATGATTGTGCAGGCCCGTAGCTAGCCCAAAATTGTTAGGGGGGCAAAGGCTTCCAGGGGATGTACCTACACCGCGGAAGGGTTTATAGAGTGCTCTCCATAGGAGTACCGGGGTTCGGGTTAGCCTTACAGACGTCTAGTGGGAAAATTTGACGATATCAAACATGTTTTCTTGTTATTCCAGTCACTGACACAGTAGGTGGTCTGATATAGCCTAACTTAGGTGGCTGAGTCGAATTCCAACCAATCGTTTATAATCCACGTCCCTGGAATAAGCCCCATTGAACAAGTTGTGGGCGCCCAACAAATCTGATTCAGCATTATGTACTATTTTGGCCCAACATTTTAAGGCGCCCCACCATTCATGTTATTATGGGCTCCTCCCCAGGATTAGGAACTCCACAGATCAAGCCATTTTGGGCGCCCAATTCATTCGTGGGCGCCTAACTAATCTCACTAGCATTATATCATGGGCACCCTATGGATCTAGTCGTGAGCGCCCAACCAATCTGATTCGGTATTATGCACTTTGCGCGGCTCAACAGTATAAGGCGCCCCACGAATCATGTCATTATAGGCGCCTCTCCTGGATAAGGCACCCCACAGATCAAGCCGTTTGGGTGCCCCTTCTGTTGTGGTATTAATCGTGTGGGTCATTATGAGGCGCCTCACTATTTGGCAAGGCGCACATAAAACCAAGTGGCATTGGTTGGGCGCTAACATCGCCATGGGCGCACAACAAATGTCACTCTACTTTATGTGGCGCCCATACTATTATTATGGAGACGTTGGTCGTTGGTCTCGTATTGTGTCATATGGCGCCCATTGAGGAGCCGATTTTTCCTCAAGGGGTAAAAGCTGCTAGCTACGGACCTGTTGTGCCTATAATACTGAACAATTTGAGAAAATTGAGTCGATATCCTGGCATCTGAGGTCATTGCTTAAGCCAGGCTGACACTTGCACGACTTTTGGCCACGATTTTGTCGTGCCCATCAGTGTCCACATTGACACGAACTGGCACGACGAGTTTGCGCATAGAACTGTACTACGATCTATGGTTTACGCACTTCCCGCATTGGCACGACGATTTTGCGCAAATCGAACGGTGTCGCGCCGACTCGAGTCGTGCCAATGCGTGCCACCGAATCGTACAAGTATCAGCCTGGCTTTAGTTTAGACAAATGCTTTTGAATCAGTGGGACAGAATCTCAAGATCTATTTTGCAAGAGTTGACAGAACATCTGTAAAATCTGAGGCCCCACGACCCACACCAGTGGTACGACTAACTCGGCAGTTCACTATAATCGCGAATTTGATAGTGATGAGACAGTGTAAGACAACAGAGGAGTAGATAAGCTTATAAATTTTGGGGACGAGAGGATAAGAAATGGGACAGAATCTTTAGGCTTATCTGTCAATTTCGCCTGTTTTGTGATTGATTGTTTGTTTACCTCATTAATTCATTAAGTCACCAATGCATTATTTTCTAGGCGGACTGCAGAATGCTGAGTGAAACACAACATTTTTTCAAACATGATAAGTTGACAAGGTCCATTTTACACTAATGTTTTGCGTGAATAGCGTGACGTATCCAGTGAGCACTTATTTGACTGCATTGATTTTGCGACCGACTATTTTTAGACATTGTTCGAAAATATGGGCCTAAATGTTTAATTTTATATAACATTTCAGGCCTAAAGAAAGACCTGCAACTGCAATAGGCAGATTTAGCTCATGAATAATGCACATGTAACTAGAGAGTTTTACTGAAGGTAAAGGATTATTGTGCTGGTATGTTCTAGAATGTTTGTAAACATCATTTAGTCACCAATTTCAACATTAAATACTGGCGAAGTACCAAAATAAATAAACACCATCAAATTCCTTGTAAAAACGGTTATTATGAAGTTATGGTAAACAAACAAATAAAATCTTTTATTTTTTAAAGAAGCAAAAATAACAAAGATACAAAATTAAACAAAGATTATTAACAAACAATTTATATACAAGGGGAGTTTCCCCAAAACATCTGAAAAATACAAAACATAAAAATAACTGGACGGTTCTATTTTTCCTGCAGTTTCTAGAATTCAGCATTAATTATTATATTATACACATTAGTTTAGTTTAGAATGATCAATAGTTGTTACATAGTGTTTGAGAAATATTTCTCCCATTGTTTTCAAGATATTATAATTGTGTTTGCTTGGTGTAATCAGAGGAAACATTTATAGAGTAGTTTGATGTTGAAATACAGTCTATTTCTAATTAAAATGGTTTTCACTACATCCATTCATTATTATTCTTACAACTTTTAGGGTAATCCCCCATTGAATATCACACAACAAGCAAATAATAAATATTAATTTAGCTACATTATTAAAATGTATGAGAGAATGGGCTAACGAGGATGGGCATACATTAATAAAACAAAGCCTTTTGTTTCATTTATTTTTCATAGAATTAATTTTTTTTTAAAAATATAGTTAAGTTCACTTTCTCAGCCACAACAGCTATTTTGGAATGTATGAAACTGAATATTTTTGAAATTATCTAAACAAGTCTTTTAATTGAAGCGGCCACAATTTTAATAACCAAATCTGTGGCTCTTCCAACAGGTAGTTTTCGGCATGATTTATAATTTGTTCAGGACCTGAATTGGGCTACCTCAATATCATTAACAAAACTGTCTATAAGACCATTATAGTCAATAGTAAGGCACTGTAACCATTTATTGTAATATAGTCTTTATGTACCAAGAAAGATGTACCTTTAATTGAAATAAATATGAGGCTTGTGTTCTTAGAAAGTCATGCGTTACTTAAAAATAATGCAGGACAGATTTTTCTTTCAAAACCACCCATCAAAAAAGATGCATTAATTACCATACTGATCATCAGTGAATTTTCGCTAGGCCGCTACAATCACTGATAAGGATGACACAGATGCAACTTATTGAGCCATAAATATTAAGATTTTTCCTCCGACATTTTAAATTCTAAAATATTTTTTAAATGTATTGGAAAAATAAGTAAAATTATTTCCTATTTAGTGTAAAGGGTATTAAAATGAGGAAAAGGCACCATTATGCCTGAACCAGTAACGTTTTATGTAAACAATGCACCCACCAATGATTAAGTCACGTGTTCAAGGCAGCCATCTTTTACAGAGATATTAGAAGACATTCGTCATTCTCTGTGAAACAGATTGATTAATGTATATAAATATTGCACCCATGTTACAGTAAGTGAATCCATAGGCTTTTTTAACAATGTATTTTAGTCATCCTTTTTCTTTTGGTAAGGGTTTTCTTGAGTACCAGAATATTTTTTTGTGACCTTATTAAGCCTGTCATTAATGGAATAAAATGGTCTTAATCAATGAAATAAGAAATTAGTATTTCTGACTGTTAACCAGTAAAACTACAGCCATGAAGTGCCAGACATGTAACCAGAAAGGCAATTCAATCTGCATGATATTTGAAACCTACAATTGACAAATGTTTTAAAGAACTTTATCTGATAATCAAATAACTGTTACTTGCCAACTATTCAACTACTGAATTATGACAATTACATTATTCTCTTGGCAGTTTTGATCTTTAAACATACAGTAGTCTAACGTCCTGACTATCAAAAGAATATATTCCATTATTTTGTTTTTAAATAGAAGCACACAACAAATCATTATAAAAAATGATCAAACTATCACTTTAATAAACTTTCTGTAACAATTCGATCATTTCTTCTTCGTCATTCTGTATTGCTTCTTCTAACACTGACTTCTGCTCATTAGTCACAATAGATTTATCTGCCCCTGATTTTAATAACAGTCTCAAGAGATTCTCATTTCTATTACTGTAAGCATACCACAGTGCTGTCCAACCATCTTTATCTTGTGCATTTATATCACATCCATTCTAATTAAAGTAATTAATATAAATATTAAATAGAACTAAAACAATCTGATGAGTATTGTTTACAGACAGCTTGTCGGACATAATAAGCGATCTCTGAAGGCACAGAATTTATCCTGTAGGGCCTCCCCATCAAAATTTAATAGTGTTTTCCTGCTATTCCAGCTTGTGAATACAGCTATTTAGCTGAACTATGCCTGCCGACCCGAATTCCAAACAACCAATCAATCATTTAGCTGTGAGTATGGGGACCTCTTCATTCCTAAGCAAATTCAGAAAATTTAACTGCTGCAAATATGTTTTTCTGGTATTCTAGCCTGTGAGTTAAGCAACTTCAATGTTGTCCAATAGTTTTGCAACTTAAATCCCATTCTATGTCAACCTTTATACCGAACACCTAAACAGATTGTTGCAGCTGCATTCACAAATAATAATTGATGCCTAAAAATGTCACACAAAGCAGAGTGGCTCCAGACAAAATGTTTCAATTCATAGTCAATTTAGTACAAATTTACGGTATTCAATTAAAAGAGAAGTAAAATTAGTGTTTTATTAGTTTTCGGGCACTTTATTTGGCCAACGATCCAATATTGTTTTTTTTCCCACTTTACCCGTCTGCTCAAAAATTCAGATTGCCTGACAGTTAGGGTTCATATCTGTTATATACAAAAAGACTGAGTAAATCTTTTAAATTTAATTAAATGAAAGAAGAATCTATATTTCTCAAAATTCTGAAAACATACTTAGTGTTTTTGACTAAAATCATTTAGGACTTAAGAATGTCTGTCAACTAGCTTAATGTCTGTAAACTAGCTTAATGTCTGTCAACTAGCTAAATGTCTGTTTTCAAGCTGTGCTAATTGTAGACAGCCAGTATAAGTTTAGTATGAATAAATAATGAAACAAATTAACAATTTATCATTAAATGTGTGATACTCGCTTAAAAAACAATGATCTTTACAATCCTGTACATTTACCGTTATTAATACTTTCATTGCTTCTTTATTTTCATTGATACAGGCTATCATAAGGGGAGACAATCCTGTTGACAAGCACACAGCATCTTTGTCTGCTCCTGCCGATATTAATGTATTAACAATGTCACTTGAAGCTTCTTTACAGGCTAGATGAAGTGGACTTTCACCTTCACTACTACAGCAATTTACTTCAACATTGGCTGAAAAAATAAAGATATCAACACAAACCGACATATATAATAATGTAGCCTGGACTTATAATTGTATTCTCTGAAAAAGTAACCATGGAGTATTGAAATCAAATGGGGTTTAATGTCCTACTGTTCCGCTCCGAACTGGGCTAATATAGACGGCCATATGTGTGTTATGAGGGAAATTTAGCCTGGACAGCGGCGTTATGGCCTACTCTATAGACTCAAGATTACTTTTACATGCACGCCAAAGTGTACACAGGACCTTCCAAACGAATAGACAGCTGTCTTTGTCAGACCTTCCATCCTGCATCACTTTCTCAGCAAATGCAGGGATTGAACACCCGACGTCCAGGCTGGCGAGCCAACATCATTGCGACCCAACATGGTGTATAAATGAATACAAACATAATTTATACTTAGTATGAATCTTAATAAACATACAGTAGCACTGTTTTTGTTCTAACATTTTGTAGTAGGCTAAAGAAAATACAGTCCAACTTAAAAATAAACATCATACCATTAATCAGAGTTTGTACCATTAAGGGTTTCCCCTTTTTAACAGCATAAATTAAAGGTGGTTCTGATGTTGATAACAGTTGGCCACCATCTGTACCTTTCAACATAAGTTTCTCAACAACCTGGCTTACATAAATAGTAGTCATAGTAATGTAATGTTATACACAAGTTCTATCAAAACTAACTTTTCTAACCAGTGTTTAAAATCTGTCACATGGATGAAATTAATTTAATTTTCACTTTTAAGGTGGTGCTCCTATCACTCTTTGGCAAAGTGCAATTCAGCACTAACTGCTGATGATAGGTTCCAAACTTCCACCTATCATGATTCAAGTAGTAGGTGCAGGAGGACCGCAATAGGTAGGTAATCCTATTAGATCTAGTCATATAAATTGAGGTCAGTCATAGCAATAGGGACAATCCTATCATAAAGCATCGCACAACAGTAGGAATCTAGCATTATAAATGTTATCCCAGCACTACATGTAACTGTTTATAAATGTTATCTCTTCTGGCTTGATACCGACCATGTTCTGTGAGTACAAGGTTATTTAAGAAATTTCTTCATACTGACCATTACTTGGTTTTTCTTTAAAGCCATTTCAAATGGTGATAAACTTTTATTATCATGGAATTTAAAATCACATCCATTTTCAATCAATAAAACTGCAATTTCCTCAAAACCTGAAAATATTAACATCACCCAGAATACAAATAAAAAAGACACATTGCTAGGCAAAAGAACATATGTCCACTAATATGTCAATCCAAGCTGAAAATAGATTGCATGAATTTTTCAATATTTGTGATTGACAAAAATAGTTATATGATTTAGATTTATATCGATTGTTTGATGCGTCATTTGCATTTTTGCTACAATATCAAATTTTTAACAGCTAAATAGAGGATAAATACGTACTTCGATTGATTATTTCAACATTTAATTAAGAAACAAATTTAAAATACCACCTAAATAATCTCCCGACTTCAATTAATAAAATAGGCACATCAGGTTTCTTTGCTACCAATAACATATGGCTGCATAGATCATTAAGATTTCAATTGATCATAACTTTGTAAATACATGTACTGAACCACAATGAACCATTTTTGAATTCGTAATCTTTTTTAAGATTAAACTTCCACAAGGGATTGCTACTGCACTAAATAATAATACTCGTTTTCTATAATGTTGAACATTCAGTCAGTCATAGAGCCTTTTACTCCTTTTAAAGTAGAAGAATTGTATTTAATAAAGTTATTAAAATATTAAAAACAAACCATGTCATTTCTTGCACAGTTAAACATACATGTACTATACAAACTTAACAAAATGCTACACAAATCTTCAAAATATTTTAAAACTCTAATTCTTAAATTAGTTAGCAATCAATTTAATGATTCTTTTCAATACCTGACATAAACTTGAAGTATTGGATGATAAGTTCAGTCAGGGAATATTTTACTTTTTTACATTTGATTAGCAGTTTCCAGAAAAATTGTGTAAGAATGCTAATCAATTGTATAATTGAGTAGCAAAATTTACAAATTGATTAGCAGTTTTTTAGTATGTAATAGAATTCTTATTTCACATAATTAGGCCTATATGTGACAATAACAATACCCACATTATTTGTATTACCAAACGGTTGTTTACATTTATATATAAAATAAAAATAAAAGTATGTGACCACATGTTATTCTTTGTACGAAACCTGGACATTCTTTATTTACTTCATACTCTAGTCAGATCTTTTCTGCGTCATATTTCCTCACCCAATCTTGAACTGTTGCTAATTTTAATGTCGAATTTGAAGACATAACATAATATCATGTGTTTGAATTTCGCGACGTACCCTCGATCATCCGGTAATTTTATCTTGTAGTCTTTTGAATGTCTGTCTTGACGAATGTGACTACCACAGATATAGAAAGAAAGTATGTAGTGTTGTCATCTCTGTCATCAAAACCTTTTACGTCTATAAATAGCAGACGTCCACATGAACTGCTCTCGTTCCACTGGACCGTTGCAGAGGCACGTAAAGAGTCTTGATGATATAGACAATAAAATTGCGAGATTTGAGATTTGTTTTGATGTGTTTTACGATACTGAATGGTTTTAAAGTTAAAATTAATTTTCAAAACTTTGATTCGCGCTGAAGCAGGGTTTTATGATAATAATGCTAATCAAATATGAATTTGATTCGCAAAATCGGACCTTTGAGTCTCAAATTGCGATACGAACCCGGTTAAAATATTCCCTGAGTTCAGTTGCCGCCACTAGAAGTACCCAAGGATTTTAAGGTGTACACATGTAACTTACCTAATTTTATAGCCAGTTGCAATGGTGTCCATCCATAAAACAAAACATTAATATCCACATCCTGAGATAAACTATATTCCACCTTTTTACTGTTATTTTCTCGTATAGCCATGTGTAGCTCTTCACCTTTAGAAGCCATCATGATTAATTAAGACATTCCAACCCCAGTTTTCTGTAAATAATAATCTTTTAAATTTTATAATCATCTTCACAAATTATAAACAGAAATATTATCTGAAAGCACCTTTTCTAAAGCTTTACAAACATCAGCACTTTTTTTTACATTTGTTTAGATAACAAGTAAGTTTTAGGCAACAAGTGCTCCTATCAAAATAATGCCAATCAAGTGGTCCACAAGCAAAGTCGTCCTCACTAAAAATATAGGTGCAGTCAAAAATTCAAAAATCATAATGCCAATTAACAAATAATACAAGTAAATTTCATTACAAAAACAAAACAATGATGAACAGATGAACTAATAAAAAAAACCCAACTAAAATCATAATGCCTATCTAACATAAAAACAATCAAGGAATAAAAGTTACTTCTTCCATACATTTAACAAACAATATATCAAGTTTATTACAAAAACATCAGTGATTCTATATAAAAATCAAATAACAAAAATTGTCCACAGGGACCAGCAATTTCTCTCATTATGACAAAGTGAGAAGATGATCCACCCTCTCACGACAGCGATTTTAAAACAGTGTTTTAAAGTGATTTTTAGATGTACAAGAACTTTTTATTATTTAGTGTTTTAGCTATCTTCTAAGTATATTCTATTCAGATGTAAATAACTTATAATAATTAAATCAACCTGTCCATAAAATCATGCATTGGACATTAAATTTGTAATAAACAACAACTAGCTATTTCATCCATACAATTAAATTGTGTACGAGTAAATATCATTTGTAGACGACATCACTATGTGGACAACTCCACCAACGGGTGTGGACAACTTTGCTTGTGGACGACTTGACTGGTGGTTCCCTTTCAAAATCACTGTGGTGTGTGCACATAAAAATTACACCTGTAATAAACAACAACTAGCTATTTCATCCATACAATTAAATTGTGTACGAGTAAATATCATTTGTAGACGACATCACTATGTGGACAAATCCACCAACGGGTGTGGACAACTTTGCTTGTGGACGACTTGACTGGTGGTTCCCTTTCAAAATCACTGTGGTGTGTGCACATAAAAATTAAAGCATTTCCAAGTGAAAGTTCAGTTAGTACCACCATGGATCAGTTATTACCATCATGGATCAGGGGAGCATTGCTCTTCCCCATGAAGCTGTAGAGGGGTCTGTCACATACTGGAGACTTCTCAGACTAATGAAAATTGTCAATTCTTTGTTGCTGAATATTGTATCTGATTCGGACCTAATCAGTAACAGTTGGTGCAAATTTATATAATGATGTGTAAGTTTACATTTGCACAACTTTGCACAAGAACAAATAGGTTCAGTCAAACACCTGGATGCGCAATGTACAAAAAAAATAAATAAAAATATGTACAGTCTCACTCAGACTTAGATATCTCGTCTCTAGCTCGGACTTCAATAAGCAAAACTGTCAATTTTTTCTTCAAAACAACACAGTAATTGTTTTCCATACAAATTAGTTTCAATATTATATACGGTATTCAATTACTAAATGCTGCACATGTATTTTATTAAGCTTCATATTGTCACATCCAACCACAATTAAGATAATCATCTGTTTTAAAGGAGCTAAATCACTAATATTTGGGATCTAGAAATTGACATGAATGTACATGTATATAAACTGATTTATATTCAATCTGTCTGTTTTTACTCTAATTTCAAATCGGTCATGTTCATCGAAATATGCCAGAAGTCTCAATAAGATTGACAATCTCGTCTATTCCAGTCTACAGCGATAATATTTTTTGCACATGCTCTCAAGATAAGAATATGAGGTACATGTAACTGTTTGACATGACTTGTGAAATATGTCTAGCCTTGTTCTTTGAGTCCCTAGTTACAAATGGCTCTGATAGTCTGAAATGCATTATGATACATGTTCGTGTTTGTGCACCAATGGTAAAATGTTTATTTTGTTTTTAATATTGGATATCAGTAGCCCATGGTCGTTGCTGAGGAAATCAAAGGTGGATCGAATGCTGCCATCTACTCTATAATTGGCTTTTGTCGTCTCTTTGCGACATGTTCTTTGAAGGATCTTTTTCATACTCATGTTCCTCAAATGTTATTGTGTCCAGTGTTCGATCTTGCATGGTGTATTCTGCATCTTGATTTTTTGCTGCCAAGTTTCAGGACGCTGCACATATGTGGATGTCAGCGAGGTAGCCAATCCTACAACCACTGCTGGAGTGTGTCGTATCTCCTGCGAGTCCTGCCCCTTAAAATGGGACCTTTTCTGTAAGTGCTGCCGTATTTGTGTGCCGTATCAAGTATGAGAAACATACGCACAATTGATCATTAAATGATACATGTAACGTCACACTCAAAATCCAATATAGGCCTACGCCGTCATCAGATATGGACCGGGAATTTGCACATCAGTCTAGGGCCTAGGCTACAATATATTTATTAAATTATACACTACAATTTACGCTACTTACACTTACAGCTACAATTACCGGTATTAAAATAAAGCCCTAAAATAGATGGTATCGGTATCTATAAACAGTCCTACGACCTTGTTAAAAAATAATCCTATTTATCATATAATTCACTATTGCCAGTTGAGAAATTGGTAAAAATATAATTTTCATCTTCAAATTCAAACGTTTGAAGTTAGTTATTCCATGGGAAGATTAGAAAAACAAGAGAGGTAATAATTGTGTTAGGCCTATTATTTTTGGCGTGAATGATTTTCAAGTGTGGAAAATGATACTTATTGACTTATATTATTATCGTATAATAGTGAGTTGACAACCTTTTGAACAAAACACATATAATTAATCATGTTTTGACTTCTTAGATTCACTTACCATAATCATTCATCAGAGTCTAAACTCTTCGCCTTGCGTTGATTAACTTTACCTACCCGCTCTGATCATTGAGCGAGCGGTGACAGTAATTTTAACCTTGCTGTGAAACTCAGAAGGCCTAATCCTTAATTTCGTCATCACCGGTAAAGGGCAAATAACTCCCACTGGAAAAAATTATCGGATTATGGTGGTAGTATTTTTTCAGATTTCGAAATGGTTGTATTTCGGGGTGACCCTTGTGGGGTGATTTGTATTTTGATAACTTACACTGCTGTTTTTTATGCCGACTATGTTGTTGTACGACATTTGGTTATTCCAACCATGGCTGAAAGGTAATATGTTATCCGTAAACGACTGTACTGTCATGTTCTCTGTCTCTGAACTCAGAACTGAAGATCAGAAAGACATCACTATCACTTCAGACTCGGTTCAATTTTCAAGGCTTGATTTGTAAGCTACATGTAGATGTATGGATATAACTTTGCTGGCTCAGAAGCAGAGTTAGGTCTACTGTCTGTCCCATGGTAAATAATAAACGGAATTCTTCGATTATGAAGAAACTACTAACTTTGGTTATTAAAAATTACATGTGTCGGCTGTGTGTTTGAAATAAACTCCGGTTAAATCTATCCATGGCACAATTAAATATCCAAACGAATAAAAAAGTTCTCTCTTGAAAAATTGACTCCCACAAACTGGGCAATACCAAAATAAAGGCTTATTACGTCACTCTTCGGGAGATATCATTTCTTATAAAGGGTTGACAGTATGCTACATCGAAACATTTGACGGCACATTCATGACATATTTGCGACAATTCATGGTATTAGCCTCGGTTCGGTATTGAGTTTGGGTGTTAGGCATATATCTCTGTATTTTATTACCATCTTTTTACATTCTAGTAAAATCACTGCAAAGCTTATACATTTTCTTTAACTTTTGAAATAATATGATTTGGTTTTAATTATTTGATTAGTCGACTGGGAGAATGTTATTTGAAACACAAATGCGGCATAAAAACAACGACATTCTATTAACAGGCTTGAAATTGTGCCCATGAATATCTTATATAATAATATGATATATAAAATGATATATTTCATTTAACATATAGATATAGAGTATATTTACAATTATGGGATGATGGTGTGATAAGTATTTACAATAAATTGAAAGATAGTTAGTGATAAAGTATGTATTTACAGTATGAACAATGAAATATTGCACCTTCTTCCAGTCTCTCGTCAATACACACGACATGCACCCTCTAATCACACATATCACAACACACCCATTCCACATCCTTATCAGAATCACCCAGTGGTGGTTCCACAGCACCGCATACCTTACACACACTGTCATCAACACAGTCAGCAACATTTTCCCTTGCATCCTCAACCACATCAAGCACTCTACTCGCATCCATCTTTGTCACACTAGAGACTTTTGGCAAGTGGCATTTTTCCTATTCGTATCACGTACCCGTATCGTATACGTGATACGTTGCGTAAGAGTAGTTTTAGAGTTTTGGCAGATTGTTGCGTCGTGTAGGCCTATAGGTATGTGTCACTGAGCTGAGCTTAGTTATGTTACAGTATGATGGCAGCTATCTACCAAGATCAACATCAGTACTTGTCAAGTCCATATAGACTACAATTTCTCGGAGTGAGTGAGCTACTAAAAAATATTAAAGTCCCATCTTATTAAAATAAATCTTTGACTTCTACTCATTTGCAAGGCCCCACATCTACCTAAATTTAGCGTGTTGATCAACCAGAATGCATATCGAATCGATCGCGGTTTGTTTTCATAGTAACACGTGGTTGTCAAACTCTCTGTCAAAATTACACAACCCCCATATGGCTTTATTAGTTTCGTCCAAAGCGTGACGAAAGCCATGTTCAAGAGAGAACTTTTTTTATTGGTTTGGATATTTAATTGTGCAATGGATTTTATTTAACCGGAGTTTATTGTAACCCACAGGTAAGTTTATAATAACAAATGTTAAGTAGTTTCATCATAATCGAAGAAATCTGTTTATTATTTACCATGGGACAGACAGTAGTTACTTTACTTGTAACGTTAAACAGCTGTGGGTATAACGTTAGAATTGGTACATTCTAAAACCTCTCACGCAAGTTCAAATAGGTTTAAACGCACCAATTGCCAACACACATCATTACAGTTTGTATTGGAATAAGTAATATCACAAATGGACCACGAAAATAGTTACCGAACAGTGTTTCTTAATGCGTTCTACATTTGCATAGCGATGTTTCTTGTAATGACATACTACGAAATCGGCCACAACACCGGCCAGTTGAAATTTCTCGTAGCAGTTGGGTTCCATCAATTCATATAATTATGTGGGTAAGGCTTCACCTTTATTTCAATGGGAATTGGTTTATTATATGTTAATCTATGTGCATACAGTTTTGGGTTAGTTTATGTGTAAATTAAGGGAGTTATAGGCCAGTAAACTTTTTGTAGTCATTTGACTAAAAAACGTGCGCAAAGGAACTCTATAAGAAAAGCCACTACTGTGCCTGGAGTAAGGTGGAAGACATCAGAGTGGAACCATTTCTAAGTTAGGTCTAAATCAGCAGTTTTACACACTACGGCAGGTAGAATGACAACAGTTGTGACCTAGTTGACGACCTTTCGGACTTGATGATTAAATAAAAAACACTCTGTCAGGCATAGCGGCCCCAAAACCCCATCCAGTGATCCAGTTGATCCATGCCCAAATAGTTTAAATACAACATTCACAGTTAGTGCAAGTCGCCTAACTTTTTGAACGAAAAATCGTAAACTGTACTTTGACATGCATTCCTTGACAAACTTGCATTAACAAATCGATAAATATAATGCGAACAGAGAATAGTTACATGTTACATGTCGATGTCATAGTTCTGAAAGGTCTTAAGTCACAAAAATTGTTTAATTTAGTTTTTGAGATATGAGAGGAAAACCTATTCCAATCCTAATAACTCAATAAGGATTTTAATAGCAATGTTTTTATGAAAGTTACGATCTTACAGTTCTGAAATACTCTTAAATGTGATTAGTCATCCTACTCAAAAAAAGCTATTTGGGTCATAAGTGGCACTTACAACCTTCCAGGACTATGGCATCGATGTATTGTAGTATGTGAAACAAATCTTTGCTGAATGGTGGTGGAAGCAAAACGTTAGTTGTCAATCACAAATACTCGCGGCTGTGTGTTGATTTAGATTATTCTGTTTCAGGACAATTAATCTGAATTAAAACATTCTTAAATATCAGAAAGCCAATCAACATTCAATACAAGGGTACTTTATTGTAATAACATCAGTGAACTAATCTTGGACTTGCTCAGCCAGTCAAGCTTCTTTACTCTTTCTCGGTTATGTGAAAAGAAGTAGGGCCGTCTGTTCAACCTCCTTTTTTTGTCCTGGGTCCTCCAATTTTCTCCCACATCTATAGACCCCTACGTGGAAGCCAATTATTGACATGAAATTGATCCAGGTGTTAGTCCTGAAATTACCTAGTTTGTGTTTGGTGGATGTAAACCCGGTACCATCTCTCTTTCTCCCACCCATTTACTCTTTCATACAAGAAGAACAAGGATATATTACTAATGTACGCATATTTTCAACAATGTTTAATTAATTCATCATTTATTTTTTATTGTGACCAAGTCTTAAACCTTATTATATATTATCGAGTCAGAACAGTCATTGAGGACATGTAAGTCTGAAAAGTTGCCAACTCAGTCTAAATCATCACTTGTGTGGAGTCAGAAATGCTAACAATGGCATAAGTAACACATTCAACATGCAAAGTTAATTACGACTTTTGCTGTAGATTTTAAATCTGACTATTTTCCCATGTTCTTGCCTACTCCAATTATGTAACTGTATAGTCATTTTACAAATGAAAACTGAGCTTATGTGAAGTTTATTGATAAATATATTTTTCAGTATGTGGGGAGCTGTAAATGTTGTGTTTTTCAACTTGATTGTATTTTTATTGACGGTTTCACATCTACGGGCTGTATTATCAGATCCAGGAATAGTTCCTTTACCATCAACAAGTATGGATTTTTCCGATCACCATGCTGGAAATCCAGTCCAATCGGTATTCTATCTTTATTTTCTTCTTTCATTGCACGTTTATATATGTAATATACATGTATTTTTATTTACCCGCCTGGAAATGTCAAAAAAGCTACATGTACTGGTATCAAATGACAAGTAGCTGTTTTTCATAACTGGTTACTAATTATCCACGACCAATGACCACACATACACATTATTAATTATTAACGTACCGGTGTACAAATACTCTTAAATTGTTTTTATATAATATTAATCCATATGAATAATCCATTGATTTAAAACAGCCTGCATGAGTATCATTTAGGCATAGTGTTATTTAGATGGAATTTCAAAAGTATATATATATGTATGCTTGTCTTAATTTGTTAACTAAAATTTCTATTTTACAGAAAGATGGCTGGACAGTATGTATAAAATGCGAAACATATCGACCTCCAAGAGCACATCATTGTCGAGTCTGTCGTCAGTGTATCAGACGAATGGATCATCATTGTCCTTGGTAAGTCATAGTCATTATTTGTTGAATTATAGACTTAAAACAAATTTTAATGAACGTGTAACATATTTAAACTTATGCTGTGAAGAAACATTTTTTTATAGGCTACATGTTTTCAACTGCCATGGGATGTTAGCTACACGTAAAGTAATGTCTTTGAGTAAATGTTATGAGTTGTCCAAGTTCAGATCATTAATTATTTTTCTAAATAAAACACTTATATGGATATACTACTTCTGAATTTATTAACAAGCTACGTTTCGATACTCATACAGGTATCGTTCTCAAGCAAATAATGACTAATAACAAAAATGTGGTACAATATATAGTTAACAAAATAAACAATGATATGAAACCTTACTATGATTAAGAAACCATTTATGATGATCATAGGAAATTTTTGTCTGATTAGAGTAATTAGTGTTCACTGATTGTCTAGTAAATCCACCCAAAGATTTGGGAGATAATGACCTGTGTCTCTGTTCAATTTAACAAAATAGTTAACAAAATAAACAATGATATGAAACCTTACTATGATTAAGAAACCATTTATGATGATCATAGGAAATTATTAGTGTTCACTGATTGTCTAGTAAATCCACCCAAAGATTTGGGAGATAATGACCTGTGTCTCTGTTCAATTTTGGTTGATGTTTTTGGATTTCTAGGGCTTCTCTGAGGACTCGGCTTTTCCATTCGGGAATGTTTCTAGCTAGGATTTTTGTGTTGTCCCATTCTATTTTGTGCCGTGGGTTTTCCGAAATGTGTTCTGCTATTGCTGATTTGTTAATTTCTTGTTTTCTTACTGCAGTTGCGTGCTCCTTTATCCTTACTGAAATCGGCCGTGATGTTTCTCCAACATATTCCTTATTGCAGTCACAATTTATTTTGTAGATAACGCCCTTTGGGTCTTCTTTTGGTTGTTGTATTCTCCCATTTGCTTTTAAGACTGTTTTCAGTGTGGTTCCGCTACTAAAAACTATATCTGCCCCTAACTGTTCTTTTAAAATACGTTTAATTTGGTAACTGGCTGGTCCTATGTACGGGATGGAAATAAATATGGGGTAGTTCTGTTTTATAGCTGAAGGTGGTTTACAGGTATGCGTTAAGGTCTTCTTCATCGTAGATTCAACTATGCTGCTAGGGTAATCATTATATTCTGTTAGGACGTGGTTGATATGTTGTAGTTCTTCTTCAAGGAGTTCATCGTCACATATTAATTTTGCGCGTCTTGTCAGTGTGCCTATTATGCCGGTTTTCACTTTAGTGGGGTGGTTTGAACTGTTGTGGACGTATTGGTCTGTGTGGGTGGGTTTTCGGTAAACAGTAGTTGTTAGGTTCTGTGCTGAATTGTTTACTAATACATCAAGGAAGGGTAATCTGTTGTCGTTTTCTAATTCTGCAGTAAATTTCATTCGGGGGTGGACACTGTTAAGATGATCTAGAAGGTTCTGTGGATTCTGGTTTGGTTCCATTATAACAAAGGTATCGTCCACTTTTCGCATCCATGTTAATGGCTCAAACGGTGCGGTTAAGAGGGCGGTTTCTTCGAAGTAGGTCATGTACACTTCTGTTATTAGAGGACTTATTGGAGAACCCATAGGTAACCCATGTATCTGTTCGTATATATCGGCCTGCCATGAGAAATATGTTGAGTTAATGCATTCTTCTACAAGTTTGATAATGCTGTCAATAGTTAGGTTAGTGGATAATTCCTGGTAAATAGATTCTATTCTTTTTCTTAATATCTGCACGGCTTCTTCCCTTGGTATATTAGTGAATAAATCTACGACGTCATAACTTACTAACTGGCCATTCTTATTATTTCGTTTGAGTTTTTCACAGAATTCTGCAGAATCTTTAATATAGGAATTAGCACTAGTTGCAAGAGGTGATAACAATTTGGTTATATACTGCGCTGTATTATAGTACACTGATCCACGCGAACACGTTAACAGTCGGATTTTGATAGGATTTTTATGTATTTTAGCCTGTACTCTAGCATAGGGTGGCGTTGGATGGGATATGTTCAGTTTATCGTAAATTTGCTTATCTATTTCATTACATTCGCGGAGGGATTTTAGAGTTGATTTGAGTTGTCTGTCAAGTTTAGCTGTAGGATCCTTCTTTAGTACTTTGTAGGTGGAACTATCTGACAAGGTGGTATTTACTAATTCATTTAGGTGACTAGTGTCTATGATGACTGTGGCTTTTCCTTTATCGGCTGCTACTATGGAAATGTCTTTGTTGTCTCTTAACTCTTTTATTGCCTTCGTCTCTTCTTTAGTTAGGTTGGGCTTGGTAACAACTGGTTTTTCTAGAATCTTCTTAATTTGATGTCTGATGTAATCTATCTTACCATTTGGGGCTAGTTGTTGTAGACCTTTTTCAATATTGGTTACGAATGTTTCAATTGGTGGTTTGTTGTTGGTGGGTATAAATTTTAATCCTTTTGACAAAAGGCTTGTCTGATCGTCTGTGAGTGTGTGGGAGGATAGGTTAACTACTGTTTTCTTCAGATATTCTTTCTTGGTCGAGCCTTTGGATTTGATTGCTTTTTTGTCTTCTTCTTGTAGATGGTGGAACTTTTTGGTTTGCCTCTGCTTAGTTTCTGACTTACGTTTATCTATTGCTTTTTGGTTTAGGTTAATGAATTTAGTATAATCCGTAGGTGACAACTTATTCGATAATTTATTCAATATATCTGTTTCAGTAATTTGCTGTAGATGCTTTATTCTCCTATGGTGCGATATACGTTCTTTAACTAATCTTTGACTTGCAACTTTAAGTATTTGACTGGCCTTTGAAGAATTAACAGGTGACTTTAGTCGAAGTCCTTTTGGCACAAAATTATTATCACGACAGCGTAACAAGAAAATTAAACTAGATGATGATTTACACAATTTTGATTGTACACACTTTAGTTGATTAATCACATTTAACGTCTCATCTCCATAATGATGTTTAACATAATCCTTGTAAGACATATAGAAATAGAAATTACAAATAAAACACTTATATGGATATACTACTTCTGAATTTATTAACAAGCTAC
This sequence comes from Patella caerulea, assembly GCA_036850965.1. NCBI lineage: Eukaryota > Metazoa > Mollusca > Gastropoda > Patellidae > Patella > Patella caerulea. Next base: position 26,868,380 of record JAZGQO010000011.1, read on the forward strand.
GTTTCGATACTCATACAGGTATCGTTCTCAAGCAAATAATGACTAATAACAAAAATGTGGTACAATATATAGTTAACAAAATAAACAATGATATGAAACCTTACTATGATTAAGAAACCATTTATGATGATCATAGGAAATTTTTGTCTGATTAGAGTAATTAGTGTTCACTGATTGTCTAGTAAATCCACCCAAAGATTTGGGAGATAATGACCTGTGTCTCTGTTCAATTTAACAAAATAGTTAACAAAATAAACAATGATATGAAACCTTACTATGATTAAGAAACCATTTATGATGATCATAGGAAATTATTAGTGTTCACTGATTGTCTAGTAAATCCACCCAAAGATTTGGGAGATAATGACCTGTGTCTCTGTTCAATTTTGGTTGATGTTTTTGGATTTCTAGGGCTTCTCTGAGGACTCGGCTTTTCCATTCGGGAATGTTTCTAGCTAGGATTTTTGTGTTGTCCCATTCTATTTTGTGCCGTGGGTTTTCCGAAATGTGTTCTGCTATTGCTGATTTGTTAATTTCTTGTTTTCTTACTGCAGTTGCGTGCTCCTTTATCCTTACTGAAATCGGCCGTGATGTTTCTCCAACATATTCCTTATTGCAGTCACAATTTATTTTGTAGATAACGCCCTTTGGGTCTTCTTTTGGTTGTTGTATTCTCCCATTTGCTTTTAAGACTGTTTTCAGTGTGGTTCCGCTACTAAAAACTATATCTGCCCCTAACTGTTCTTTTAAAATACGTTTAATTTGGTAACTGGCTGGTCCTATGTACGGGATGGAAATAAATATGGGGTAGTTCTGTTTTATAGCTGAAGGTGGTTTACAGGTATGCGTTAAGGTCTTCTTCATCGTAGATTCAACTATGCTGCTAGGGTAATCATTATATTCTGTTAGGACGTGGTTGATATGTTGTAGTTCTTCTTCAAGGAGTTCATCGTCACATATTAATTTTGCGCGTCTTGTCAGTGTGCCTATTATGCCGGTTTTCACTTTAGTGGGGTGGTTTGAACTGTTGTGGACGTATTGGTCTGTGTGGGTGGGTTTTCGGTAAACAGTAGTTGTTAGGTTCTGTGCTGAATTGTTTACTAATACATCAAGGAAGGGTAATCTGTTGTCGTTTTCTAATTCTGCAGTAAATTTCATTCGGGGGTGGACACTGTTAAGATGATCTAGAAGGTTCTGTGGATTCTGGTTTGGTTCCATTATAACAAAGGTATCGTCCACTTTTCGCATCCATGTTAATGGCTCAAACGGTGCGGTTAAGAGGGCGGTTTCTTCGAAGTAGGTCATGTACACTTCTGTTATTAGAGGACTTATTGGAGAACCCATAGGTAACCCATGTATCTGTTCGTATATATCGGCCTGCCATGAGAAATATGTTGAGTTAATGCATTCTTCTACAAGTTTGATAATGCTGTCAATAGTTAGGTTAGTGGATAATTCCTGGTAAATAGATTCTATTCTTTTTCTTAATATCTGCACGGCTTCTTCCCTTGGTATATTAGTGAATAAATCTACGACGTCATAACTTACTAACTGGCCATTCTTATTATTTCGTTTGAGTTTTTCACAGAATTCTGCAGAATCTTTAATATAGGAATTAGCACTAGTTGCAAGAGGTGATAACAATTTGGTTATATACTGCGCTGTATTATAGTACACTGATCCACGCGAACACGTTAACAGTCGGATTTTGATAGGATTTTTATGTATTTTAGCCTGTACTCTAGCATAGGGTGGCGTTGGATGGGATATGTTCAGTTTATCGTAAATTTGCTTATCTATTTCATTACATTCGCGGAGGGATTTTAGAGTTGATTTGAGTTGTCTGTCAAGTTTAGCTGTAGGATCCTTCTTTAGTACTTTGTAGGTGGAACTATCTGACAAGGTGGTATTTACTAATTCATTTAGGTGACTAGTGTCTATGATGACTGTGGCTTTTCCTTTATCGGCTGCTACTATGGAAATGTCTTTGTTGTCTCTTAACTCTTTTATTGCCTTCGTCTCTTCTTTAGTTAGGTTGGGCTTGGTAACAACTGGTTTTTCTAGAATCTTCTTAATTTGATGTCTGATGTAATCTATCTTACCATTTGGGGCTAGTTGTTGTAGACCTTTTTCAATATTGGTTACGAATGTTTCAATTGGTGGTTTGTTGTTGGTGGGTATAAATTTTAATCCTTTTGACAAAAGGCTTGTCTGATCGTCTGTGAGTGTGTGGGAGGATAGGTTAACTACTGTTTTCTTCAGATATTCTTTCTTGGTCGAGCCTTTGGATTTGATTGCTTTTTTGTCTTCTTCTTGTAGATGGTGGAACTTTTTGGTTTGCCTCTGCTTAGTTTCTGACTTACGTTTATCTATTGCTTTTTGGTTTAGGTTAATGAATTTAGTATAATCCGTAGGTGACAACTTATTCGATAATTTATTCAATATATCTGTTTCAGTAATTTGCTGTAGATGCTTTATTCTCCTATGGTGCGATATACGTTCTTTAACTAATCTTTGACTTGCAAATTTAAGTATTTGACTGGCCTTTGAAGAATTAACAGGTGACTTTAGTCGAAGTCCTTTTAGAATGGGACAACACAAAAATCCTAGCTAGAAACATTCCCGAATGGAAAAGCCGAGTCCTCAGAGAAGCCCTAGAAATCCAAAAACATCAACCAAAATTGAACAGAGACACAGGTCATTATCTCCCAAATCTTTGGGTGGATTTACTAGACAATCAGTGAACACTAATAATTTCCTATGATCATCATAAATGGTTTCTTAATCATAGTAAGGTTTCATATCATTGTTTATTTTGTTAACTATTTTGTTAAATTGAACAGAGACACAGGTCATTATCTCCCAAATCTTTGGGTGGATTTACTAGACAATCAGTGAACACTAATTACTCTAATCAGACAAAAATTTCCTATGATCATCATAAATGGTTTCTTAATCATAGTAAGGTTTCATATCATTGTTTATTTTGTTAACTATATATTGTACCACATTTTTGTTATTAGTCATTATTTGCTTGAGAACGATACCTGTATGAGTATCGAAACGTAGCTTGTTAATAAATTCAGAAGTAGTATATCCATATAAGTGTTTTATTTGTAATTTCTATTTCTATATGTCTTACAAGGATTAAATTATTTTTCTCTCTTGGGAAGAAATTTATAATTCTTGACATTCAATATCTTTGTAGGATAAATAATTGTGTTGGAGAGTTTAATCAGAAGTTTTTTATTCAGTTTTTATTCTATGTGGGTAAGTAATAAAGTGATTTTATGAATGTCATTTCAATACATTTTAAGTATTATTTTGGCAAAGAAACAACCAAGATCATGTTAACATTTTGTAAATTTTGATTGTGTTTTAAGTTATCTTTCTGTTCACATTTTGTCTGTTGAAGCCCACGAAAGATGCAGTTGCCAGTAAAGCTTATTAAAATCTAATAACTGATTAAATCTGATCAGAACGGCTGGAGTGATGGCAAGATGGTGATGACTGAACATGCTGCTACTCTCTGATGCAGATACTGTTTCTGTTACTCAAAGATGTTCATAATATTTTGATTAAATAATAAAAATATATATTGCACTGAGTGTGTGAATTGAAAATCAGACCCTTATAGATAAAGTAAGATGAATGATAAATGTAAAGAATGTTTGAATATGAAGCAAGGTACATATGAACAGAAAATATATAGGCCTTTAGGGCAATTCATCCCTGAAGACAATTTTGATGATAGATGGTCGGGGGGGGGGGGGGTGGCCGAATGGTTAGTGGGTGTGTGTTGTATCATTAGGTCTGTCATTGAGTCCACTGGCATGGTTTTAAATCCCTGGTAAAAAATTGTCTCGAAATGAGTTGTCTTGTCATGTATTTTCCCGTATCCATTATGAAGCCTTGTTGCATGTGAAAATCTTGGTTCATTGTGGTGTTTCTTTTTTATTTCAGGTTTGTTGAGTGTTTATGCATTTGGCTTGACTATAGCTGCATGGATCATAGACCCAGGATCTCCAAAAGAACTAAAACATACCAAATTGTGAGTTAAATATACAGAGTGTAATGTTTTTTTCTATATGGTTGTGTTGCGGTTACTTGTTCATACCTGTTGTAAAACAGGTAAGGGTGTGACGATTAGTCGGTTTAGTCGTAGTCGGTTCGGTTTTACCTACAAACCGGTTCAAGTTTCGGGAAATCGATAGTCGTCTAAAAAAATACAGCATGATATAAACCAGTCGCCCGAATATTATAGCATGTTTTTTAAAAAAAAGATACATGTATTAACGATCGACAATTATGGTGGCGAATAAGCAATAAGCTACTTCATTGATAAATGGTCGACGATAATAATAATGAGACAGTATATTCTGTAATCGGTCGTAGATATTCCCGCGATAACAAGCGAATATGTTTTTGCATACCTAATGAAGTTATTTTAAGAATATGTTATTTGATTGGTCGGTCACTAAGGTCAATAGTTGATGTGCCCAATCAGAAACAAGCAATTCTCCAGGTTAGGTCAATAGGCATGCACACTCAGCTGATGCCCAGGATACGCTTTCTTGTCGGTTTATCAATAATATTATTGATCAATACGTCATTGTTTGTCAATTTTTTGAAATCTATTTTTATGTTGTATTTATTACTTTTATTAAAAAGGTTAAACATGCGATTTGAACAAACTACATAGTACAAACAAAACCAAATTTTTAATGTCGCCATTGCAGTTTTAAGCTACGTATATAAATGCCAGTATATTCACGTGTATTGTAGACCATGGAAGACTAATATTTTTCAGTTAGTTTCACATTACTGACTAAACCGAATCGGTTCGTTTTTTTAGCCGCCGACTAACCGGTTCAAGTTTTGCTTAGTCGTCACACCCTTAAAAACAGGTATCAATATTATAATCTACTGTACTCGGCCTCTCTGCATGAATACCTTTGGCTTTTATCTAGTGGTTTGATAAGCCATAGACCTTTTGATGATCACATAATGTATTTACATATTCTTTTATAATTGTGTCTGGTAAATCATAGAGTTAGGTGCTAGCTTTTGGACAAGGAGATTGTGAATTCAATCCCTATGTTGGTTGAGAAAGTTCATTTTGTCACTGGACCTGGCAAGGAATCTTCTCTCATCTATTGGATGGGACGGAAGACCAAGGTCATTAGTGTGTCCGTAAAAGAACCCTTGAAAGCTGCAGTTAAAAATACGAATAGGCCATAGTGCTGCTAGCCGGGCACAGCACATATGTCTGTCTTCTTTAGCTCGGTCTATGTACAAATTTAGGACTCTAAAATAAAGCCCATTCAATTCCATTTCTTTTGTAATTTTCAGAATACATTCTGTTATATTAGTGATTGAGTCGATTCTGTTTGGTTTGTTTGTTGTTGCTATCGGCTGTGATCAGGTAGGTTATACAGTACAATCCAAGAGCATTTAGTGCTTCTTTACCAGGATTCAGTGAATCCACAACTATCCATCGTGTCAGTAGCACTATGAATTTCTATCCCGTCACTGCCACAGCGAAAATTCAAGCATGCTGATACAGCTATTGAAAGCTTATCTTACATATGGAAATTGGAAATAATTAAATTGATCTAGAAGGTTATGCAATTCAATCCAAGATTCAACAGGAAATGCTTAAGTATGTGCATCTACGTAAATCATGTAGCTGATTAATTCTTCTCATCCTTGATTTTTTTCATACTAAATTTCTTATTTTCTAGAAATCTTTTTTCTTAAAATCGGTATTTTTCTTTTTGTTTTCCTAGATATCCTCAATTCTAAATGATGAAACTTTAGTGGAACAAGTTAAGAAAGATTCAAATTCATACAAAAGGCAACCAAAATCCAGGATGGCATTATTTCAAGAGGTCTTTGGGCGGGGTAAGTTTAGCTTCAAGACAAGATTTTTAATTCGGTACACCTTCAAATCACATCCAATAATTTGGATGGAGGACGGAAAGCCTGGCAGTATAGTCATTTGAATGGGACTAAAAAAGACGTCCCCATGGTACACATTGATGCGCATGAAAAAAACCCTCGACAGTTGGAATTCGATGAAAAGGTAGGCTGTAGTGATGCTGTCTGGGAAAAATTAACCAGAAAGCACTAGGGTTGCCGAAAAATATTGATGTAGCTGATAATAGTCGGCAACTACTGGAAAATATTGATATTGATATTCAGTTCAATAAAATGAAATTAAAGCAAACTAAAACATGCACACCAAGTTACAACCACCGCTTTGGTATGTCGGAGTTGCTTGCAAGAATGACAATGACTAATTAATTAATTGATTAGGGGGAATAACTCCATTTATTGTTATAAGTGGCGCAAGAAAATTGTCCACAGTGGTTGACACCATGAGATATGTTGTGAACAAAACAAACATTAAATAAACATAGTTTGAGGATCATAGGTTTTTATTTTATTCGAGCAATAACAAATTTAAATATAATTAGAATACAAACCGTTATTTTTTTTCAAATTTAAATTTTCCAATATATTGATATCACCAAAATGGTTGCTGAATATTGATATCCAGTCCTAAATAGCCTAAAGCAGAATGTTCTAATATATTTAGCAATTCATTTTCATGCCATTCTGCCAGTAAATTAAAAGCACTTTATCTATGTTACTTGTTTCAGGTCATCCTTTATCATGGTTATGTCCCTTGCAATTTAATCCAGTGAACAGACAATTACAGTCATCATTCGAGGTCTGATCTAATAATAATAACCAAAGACAGCTACATCATATCAGCTGAACACTGGAGCAATCATTTCTTGTATTTTAATGTTTATTTCATTTCATTTTTATAAACTTAATGGTAATAGTGTGGATTGAGAGAAATGAATATTGTAGACATATATTCAGTTTTGGGAATAGGCTGGGTGGGTATCTTTCTAAAATTGAGAGAATTTTTTTTTGTTTTATTTTGTGGGTTTCAAACATTATTGTCATAAGAGTCACTGAGAAATTAGAAAACATTTTTGACAAACGTATTCAGGTTATTCATGTTAAACTTCAATTATCAATTTTAAATTTTATAATTAAAATATTGGTATGTTTCATATACTGTAAAATATTGGTATGTTGGATATAATGTTTTATTTTGTGGGTTTCAAACATTATTGTCATAAGAGTCACTGAGAAATTAGAAAACATTTTTGACAAACGTATTCAGGTTATTCATGTTAAACTTCAATTATCAATTTTAAATTTTATAATTAAAATATTGGTATGTTTCATATACTGTAAAATATTGGTATGTTGGATATAATGTACCTCAAATCATATCCATAAATATTCAGAACCCACGCTATTTACATTCTTATCATAATTTGTCATCATTAAATACAAGAAATCACATTCTACCAAGAAAGGCACATTATCTTAAAATCAATATAATTAAATTTCTTATTGGTAGTTATTTAAATGCCTTTATTTGTCATTAGGAGTTCATCCAATTTCAGAAACACAGATCAAAAAGACCTTAAAAATAATATTGCCGAAATTGGCTTCCATAAGTCTGTTGAAATTAACATAATTATGGGATATAATAAAATTCTAATTGCCATTTTATATAATGTGCCATTATTTATATTAATAGTTACTATATATAGCAAAAGGCCTTAAAACTAATATTGTCACAATTGGCTTCAACAATTCTGTTTTAGATGTATATATACAAATAATTTATATCCTTGAAATTCAATAAGAATAATGGTTAAAATATTCATTGAATTAAATTAAATACAGTGAATTTTAACAGGGACTGTTAAACATAATACTTTCAATTTGTAAACAGTCATAATAAGTTTTTATAAATAAGAATTTCGTGCCACATTTTATTCATTGTTTTTAACCCCAATCAAAAATTTTGTTGAAGGTCCCATATTCTGAGCTACTAGAGCGTAAGAATTATTCTTGACCTTTAGTTCAATTTTGCCAAGTTTTGAAATAGGAGTGGATATAGTAGAATAAATGCTGTGATTAAAGTTGATTTGCTATTCACTTGATTTGATATTTTCCAAAGATTAATCTTATAGGTTTTTGTTTTTCGTGTAGTGCGGTCCTCCTGCACTTACTATTAGATATAGGTCATTGTTCCTGTTAGTCAGAGTCTTGTTTGTTTTCTGTTGTGAGATTATATCTACAAAGACATGTCATCAGCTAAAGTATCTTCACAATTTTGTGAAGCCTAATAAGGTTATCACATTTCATTCCACAACATAAATCACTTAAAATTATTGAAATAGTTGTTTATAGCAGTTGAAAATTATTAATTAATGTTTATTATTATATGTTATAAGGTATCTTTCAATATATATTTTATTAACCCAAGCATTGTGATGTATTATTTATTATTTTAGAGATAATAAAGGCTGGAATCAGTTTGTTTTCTCAATATTTTAAGAATAGATATAATTGAGGTGCCAAATCAGGAAGGCGCTAAAAAACTGGTTCTTGCCTTAAAATGTGTATATTATTATGTATATATGTAGTGATTGCATTTAGAAGCATTAATCATGTTACAATATATACTCATTAGCTAATTGGACATTGTTACCCTTCATTTTAGAATTCATTAGACCTTTCAATTTGGAGTCCCAGGCTGATAGTATGGTCATGTATTGAGTGGATCAATCAAATGTATTCATATTGTGGTTGGAGATTTAACTAAGTATTTATTACTAGTTGTGTTGGCGCCCTCTTTCATGTTGTATTGTCTTATTTCTTTTGTATATTGTTGTACATTGTTTTTGTTGTATATATCTATCTATATATATGCAATCATTTAGCTTTTAATTATAATTTATGCAAATGATACAAAGAGTTACTTCCTTTTCTGTCAAGTTTTATTCGAGTCTCTTTTTATCTTATGCATATTTTAATGAAACTGAAAATTAATGGGGTAAATAATTTTCAATAATACAGACTATATTGCTCATGTATATATATAATGTAAATGGTTTAATGCACAGTGATCAGAACTGAATATCCGCTAGGTCACTACATTCACTGAGAGGGATGGCAGCTCACGATATTAATTTTTTTTCATTTGCAAATTAAATTTTAAAACATTTTTTGACAGTATAAGAAAACTAAATAAAGGTGTTTGAAATATATCTAGATAAAAAACAGTTTCTATTTAGTGTAAATGGATATATATAATAAGTCACAGACCCCATTCTGCCCGAAATGTCTTATGTCGTCAGTAGATGGCATGCTTTAACTATACATCTATGAAACAGATTGGGTTTAAAATGCCATACTGTTTAAACAGAATGTGGCATCAATAAAATCAAGTTAATGCATCTAGATGAACTGTATTCATGAACTGTTTTGCACACAGTATTCATACATATGATCTTATTCTACAATGTTGATTTCATTACTCATAGTTTGATAGTTGAAAAATACTGTCTTAGTACTACTAGAATTTCTCACCAGTAGAAATCGAGTTAAGATATTTGGCACTGATTTCACTAACTAGATTTTATATTGTTAAATGTATTAAGGCAAACATGTTCAGCTTCGGGTGGCCATCTTGAAAAATGGCTGCCATCTTCTATTTTCAATTGGCTAATCCGGCAGATTTTATTAGTATCCCCTGAAGAACAACTGCCCCACTATTAAAGGTATGTTTCCCTGTGGTTAACTAGATTGTCAGGTTTTTAACTATCAAACTGATGTTTTTAATGTCCTTGAAACATCAAAATAGATGATGATGTCTATAACTGAATTGAATTGCCCCTGCTTTTGATCCCAGCATACATATAACAAAGAGTAAGGTCGTCTGCAAACTGTGTGTTTTTTCACCCGGGCACTACCTAGGCTCTTTTGATAGAGCCTCAGCTTTAGACTACAACACTAATCACCTATTAATGTAAATGTTTTAGATTTGAAATACTGGTAGTAGAATAGGATTTCCCATGATAACTGGTAAAGTTGTTTTCAGCAACAAATATTGTTTTTCTTGGTACTTGAATACAACCTTATAGTGTCTGGGATAGTTGTGTAAATAGGAAATTGAACACAGCCCTTCTGTTTTTAATTCTAAATATTAGATATCACAGTAAATGTACTTGTATGTACCAGTATGTATACCCCTAGCCTTCTAAAATCTAGCTCAATTTTCATTTTATCATAATTGTTGTAAAGGATGTAATTTATGTATTGATCTGTTTCTGTCAAATGTTGTCATCATATTTCTGTCTACAATGTAACTTTGGAATATTTTTTTATTTGATATAAAATATTTATAAACCAGATTCTGCTCATTTATCAATGGCTTTGTGTGACTGGAATACAATCACAGTCTGACTATGGTGGTCTAATACTTCCCTTCTCCCTAGAAACCTACACATATCTTTTATCTTTAACATTTTGTTATCAGTTACAAAGGGAAAGACTAAGACCACTATCCCAGGTAATTCTAGAAAAAAGACCTGGATTTTTATATTCCCACATTTTCATATGGACATTATTTTTTTTATTGTCGCACCTGCCCATCTGTTGTCATTTTTTTCAGATTTTAATGAAACGTGAATTGTAGGTTTAAATCCCGAAGATATTCGTTCCTTTGGATAATGGCATGTATCAAACTCTAACTTCATGGAATTATGGTCCCTGATTGTATGAAAAATCGTGTCTTTAGCTTCTGGATACTTTATAGGTCACAAGTTTCATCCCATTTTAATGAAACATGAAATAGTGTTTCATCTTTACAATACCTATCTGTAAAAGACATTTGCAAAGTCCATGGTTTCCATTTATTTTTCTACATAGTCTCTTTCAATGTGTACCCATTTTTGCCAACGATGTTGCAGGTCCTGGATGCTGGTAAGGAAGAATTTTCTTCAGCCAACCTAAAAAAGTCATTCACATTAACGACCGACTTCGTTCCTTTTTTGTTTTTTGAAACGGGTCTCATATATGGTTACAAATCTGACAAAAAAATATATCAGGATCTGCTTCAAAACGGTGCCGATTGTCATGGAGAGGCCATACTTCTGCGGGGAGTCCGGAATCTGACACACTTCTTATCCGCATTCAAGAGCTTTGGCACCTATGTACACTGTTCTCATGAAAGATACCCGCACTAGTGGCATTGCGTTGAAAAGTCGGTCAATGGTTGATTCGCAATCACCGTGAATGCCGTGAAATGCTCCCGAATAATGTTTTCTTGAATGGTTGGTGTTCAATGACCTTCCAGCGCGTTGGTCATCGTCATGATTCTCCGCTACTCTGAACTTCTACAGCTCACGCTTTTACTGTCGAAAGGAAGGGGCATCATGGAGTATTGCCGGTGGAGTATTGTCTGTGTTTTGGTTAATCCTTGTATTTGCAAGTATTTAATGACTACCCTATCATTGTTATTTACATCATCGGATGTTATTGCGGCTGCTGTAAAGATTGAGAGCGTCACATAGGTACTTTTCGATTATTGGGAGTGCTGTCCTGTGGCCAGCTTGCTGACTGCATAGGGGTAGGTTACGTTTGAGAGGAGGGTCTGAACTGGATGACTGCAAACGGGTTTTCCGGCCGAGAAAGTCATTCTCTAGCGAACTCTCAACAATGAACATAGTGACAAGACCGGCCCTCGATATAGTGTTCCATTGGGTAAGTCAGTACAAAACATAGGGCTGATAGATATCAGAATATACTCAATGTATAATACATCATCTGTATTATAATGATAACCGACTGCTGTCAGTTACAAACAGTAGGTTTATATTAGGAATTCCAGTTATATGTTTGATGATTTTATTACTTATACTGCATGCAAAGGTGGCATTGTTAATCGCATGGTAAATTAAGTTCATAAACTGATAGCCAGTTTTGTCCATTTCTGATGATTTCAAGGGGTAGGTTTACAAGATGATCAGGTATGAAGACAATAATAACATAGTTACAGTTCTTATACATTGCACCCCAGAAAAAAAGGCGCCCGATAAACAGGCACTTATCAGTCGGTCGATTTTGAGGGCGCCCACTCGCCATTGGGTCTCTGTTTCGTTTTTTTTTTTTATATCACTTATGTGGAAGCTATGGAGCGCCACCACAGGGGTGGATCCAAGGGGGGACACCAGGAGCAAATACTCCCCCTGAAAAAAATCAACCACGTATAATAGAAAATTGACTCTCAGATATGACAAGAGTGGCGAAAAACGTGTTTCCAACAGCGTTATTTTTCACAGTTTTGAACCCCCCGCCCCACCCATAGCTTCATGGGAAATCACGGTGGCTAAGTGGGTAAGGCGCTGGCTCGCTAGGCTGGAGGTCGGGTGTTCGAACCCTGCATTGGCCGAGAAAGCTCATCTCGATTTTCTATTGTGGTTTCCCCTTGTCAGTGATGCAGAACGGAGGGCCTGACAAGGACAGCTGTCTTGTCGTTCGGATGGTACGAAAAACCGAGGTCCCGGGTACACGTTAGCGGCCAGGTAAAAGATCCCTTGGCAGTTGGAATGCGATATAAGAGTAGGCCGTAGCTGCCTGGACAGTATGGCGTATGTCGGTCTTCCATTAGCCCAGGTTTGGTTGAGAAAAGTAGGACGTTAAACCCCATTTGATTTCATTTCATGGCTTCATGACAATGTAAAGTTAATATTTTTGTATTGCATTAGGAGTTTGGTGACCAAGTAGTCTTGCAATTTATATTCTAATTAAGACGATTATGAAATATACTGGCGTCAATATACTGTAATATAATTCCAACTGCATCACGTAATGTGCGAACCCACATCAATGTTAGACGCTAAGACAACTTAATAAAGAAAGTCATGAATGCTGCAATGCCAGTTCTTAATCAAATTTAATGATTTATACTTCCATAAGGCATAACACGAAGCTGTGATCAGTTTATGAACTTAATTTACCATGCGATTAACAATGCCACCTTTGCATGCAGTATAGGTAATAAAATCATCAAACATATAATTGGAATTCCTAATATAAACCTACTGTTTGTAACTGAAAGCAGTCGGTTATCATTATAATACAGATGATGTATTATACATTGAGTATATTCTGATATCTATCTGCCCTATGTTTTGTACTGACTTACCCAATGGAACACTATATCGAGGGTCGGTCTTGTCACTGTGTTCATTGTTGAGAGTTCGCTAGAAAATGACTTTCTCGGCCGGAAAACCCGTTTGCAGTCATCCAGTTTTCAGACCCCCCCCCCCCTCTCAAATGTAACCTACCCCTATGCAGTCAGCAAGCTGGTCACATGACAGCACTCCCAATAATCGAAAAGTACCTATGTGACGCTCTCAATCTTTACAGCAGCCGCAATAACATCCGATGATGTAAATGACAATGATAATATCTTTACAATAGTAACTTTAACTGCTGTAGAAACCTGATTTATTAATTCAAACTCACATCTCTTCTCTGTTGGAAATTAAAGAGTTTCCTTGTCGCCAGGGGCGTAGCCGTGAAATATATATTGGGGGGGGGGGGGGGGCCGCAACGGTGGGGGGAGGGGGTACCCCCATAAATTTTGTTTAAAGTCTCAGTCTTCTGTAAACACTGTTTGGCATATTTTACGGGGTTAAACTAAAACATCACACCAATACAACGTTTATCATGTTTACAGACAGCGGCACTGGTCTTCCCCGAGAGACGAAGAAGCGTGGCTTACCCCCACCTAAGAAAATTTTGGAATATTTGACGGCTGCAAACACCTTTTCCTGCTATTTCAGCCCATGAACAAAGCAATTTCAAAGTGGTCTAATATTACCTAATTAAGGTGGCTTGCTGACTCGAATTCCAATCAATCGATTACACCCATGAAGACGGGACCGTTGGGAGAAAATTTTGAGAATTTAACTGCCACAAACGCGTTTTCCTGCTATTCCAGTCTGTAACCTGTGAATACAGCAACTTCAATTTGGTTCAATATAGCCTACCTGGCTGCCCAGAATTCCAAACAACTAATCAATCGTCGCGGGCTATGGGAGCCTCACCCTCCCGGAGAAAATTTTGAAAATTTAACCACCGCAAATGCGTTTTCTGCTATTCTAGCCTGTGAGCAACTCCAAAAGTGTCCAATGGTTTTGTAACCGAAATCCCACTCTGATTCCAACCATCCAATCACACTGTTGCAGTTGCATTCACAAGTAATAATCGATGCCCGAAAATGTCGCACAAAGTAGAGTGGCCCCAGACAAAATGTTTTAATCAAGTCAACTCAATATAAATTCGTGGTATTCAATTAAAAGAAAAGTGAAATTAATGTTTTATTAGAAAGTTAGGGAAGCAAAACTAGAAATGCCCGAAGCAGGTTTACGGGCTGCGGCCAGTTTGTATGGACGAAGAAGCAGAGCTTACCTTGTATGGACCCCCCAAGAAAATTTTGGAATATTTGATGGCCGCAAACGCGTTTTACTGCTATTCCAGTCCTAAAATTAGTGTTTTATTAGATTTCGGACACTTTATTCTGCCAAATTTTTTTTTTGGGGGGGGGGGGGGGTCCAAGTATATTCAGAACCCCATCCCCCCATGTGTGACGCCCATGCTTGTCGCATTATAACGCAATTAAATATCCCTCTGGGCATTATTTAAACCACGTCTGCTTCCACACACCACATTGCAGGTAAGTCTTAAGTGGTTGGGTTGTAGCAGACAAAAAAGTCTTAAAGCCCAAATAACACTCTTGTTGAACTGATTAATATATCCCAATCTTTATTCTGGTCAACAAATCGTATTATTTTACAATATTCCAATTAATTGATAATATAAATTTCATCTTAACACACCTATTTTAAAAAATTGGAAAAATTCAACCAATTGACATGAAAAGTCTAACGTAAACCTTTTCAAATGTGACTTGGATTTTAAAATATTTTCGAACCCTCTGGACAAGTAAAATAGGTTGTAATAGATAATTTACACAACAGGTAGGACACTTAAACATCTAGTACATGTACTTAGAATAAGGGTATTATTTCTTTTCTGGAGCTTCCAAGCCAGCAAGAATGTTATTGTCCCTTTAAGTCCAATTTATGAATACTTGTAAGACTAAAGCTTGTTAAACTGGTTGGTTGATTATATAAGAACTGTTTTAATAATAATATTTTCAATTTTAAATTTCATTGATAACTTATTTAAATCACAGAAATTAGATAAATTCACAAGATTTTTAAAAATGGAGTTACCTCCCCTTGACTAATGATCAATCTATGAAATGTATTGCTAACATTCAAAATGACGACTTTGCCAGTGTTTTTTTTTATTTTTATCGAATATGGCGAGATTTCTAGTTCTTAGTTAGAAAAAATTTAGTGATAAAAAATATGGTGTTCTTCACTTTAGTTATATAATTTCATTCTTCAAAGATATTCTTTTTAAGATATTTTTTTTTATAAGAAAGCGTTTCAATATTAAAGACGACGGTTGGTTGATAATTATGAGATCATCAGGTCATTATCTCGACCTTCATAAGGCGAAAATCAGACATCACGACTTTCCAACTAAATATCACGATATTTTAACCCGACAATACGACATTTTACAGGCGATCAAGAAAATCGCATGCTAGATACTGCGAGCATGCAACAACCATCTAAATGATCGCCCTATAAAGGAGAGAGAGAGAGAGAAATGGGGTTGAACGCCAAAATAGGTAATTTCGGGACTAACATATGGTTTAATTTCATTTCAATAATTCGCTTGCGCGCAACGCCGGATTAACCACGGGGCACCATGGGGCACATGCCCCAGCCCCCCTCCCCACACACACACATTAGGGGGCCCCCTACAAAAATCTCAGTTGCACGCCTCGAGCATGGTCGGTCCGAGGACTCCAACGGCCGGTGACCTAGTGACGGGGCCTCTCCGATGCTCCGAGGGCCCCCCATCGGAAGTCCCTGGGGTCCCCTCAATCATGGTGTGTCGCGATCGACATTCGAGAATTCGTTGTAATCCGGTGATGGGTGTAACTATGGAAGCGTATAGGGGTCAATAGCTACTGCAATATTAAGTTGGTATTATGTCAACATATTGTGATTATTCTGATGATTTTATCTCTGAAAAGTCAATTTTTGCCGAGGTAATGTTTTATGTCCCCATTTCGTCTTAAATGTACACCTTTGCAGTAAGAGATTGCTATTCGGAAGCTTTGGCGACATATTCCACATCGCTGTGGTATATGTAGACATATTCGCAAAATATTGTCAGGCGCTATGTCGGCGTGTGCATCTAAAACAAAATGACGACATGCAAATTAGCGAGTTATTCAATTAACTCAGCAAAAATTGCCTTTTCAGAGATAAAATCGTCAGAAAAATCACAATATGTTGACTTATTATCAACTTAATATTGCGGTATCTATCGCGCTATTGACCCCTATTCGTTTTCATAATTGACCGATATACGCTTCCATAGGTAGTAGGATTTTGTGTAAGCATATCCCAGCTCCACAAATAAAATCACTGCTCACATGATGCTTTACTTTCTAGCTTCAAAAAAATAATATGTCAGAAAGAAATTAGGTTGATATTTTTGATACCAGAAAAAATACGTCTAATATATAATAATATAGAGATTAGACCTCATTTGTATACAATACAAAACGTGGGATATAAGGAAGATCTGACTGGTCGCTATAAATACTTTAATAGCATACTTTTGGTTGGTTTTAACAAACGAACTCATCATGGCCAGACTATTTTCCAGATGAAATAGATGATAAATCTGACCTTTACAGTATTTTTACTTAATTAAATCTCTAGCGGTTAGTCAACAGTGTGTATTTATAGTTGGCAAAGTCTAATAATTTTTCCAATTGTTGTTTTCAATAATATTTGTAAAATCTGTTCAGGTCTGATCTAGAAGATGATCAATCGATCTTTTAACGTATTGCTAAGCCAACAGCAGACACATCGATATCAGGAACTGATTCCAATAAATTTATATTAAAATGCTTTATCTAATATTAGTTGGCTGGCTCTTCTTATTAAAACATCACTTTATATTTTCTTAGGGTCTGCATACTAAATGATACCCATTCGTCTCTAGGGAGGATAGTTTGGAATACAGGCGGTGTCGAGGTAATTGCTCTCCTCATAGAATAATCACAATCATCTCGTGCTTTATTGAAACTATCGTTTCGCCTATCTCTCTTGTTTTGTTACGAACACAGCGAAATTAAGCACGTACTTTATATTCTCGTCTGTTTCATCAAAATCCTGGGTAATGGGCTCCAGATAAAGGTGTAAGGTATATCTGACTTAATGATTAACCCCCGCGGATGAATATCTATTGTCAATAGTCCCAGGTGTATTGGTGTGATGAGATCGTGATACGACTTTAAGTCCAGTGATGAACCAACATACTCCGTGCTATTGTCTCTCATATTGTTGTCGGATGAAATAAAACCTTTTAACAGTAATTTAGTAAGAGTGAAGGGAAGCTAGACCAGTAGACACGATGGTAATAGAAGAGAAGACCTGCATTATCCCAGAGTCACAGACATTTTGACAGGCGGGTGATTAAAAATATCTTGTCCGCCCGTATTAATTCCTATCTTCATTAATTCATGGTATAACACTTGATGCAAGGCTTCCAAATCAACGGATAATGACTTCATAGGTAGATAATAGAGACGTTGGTCAGTATATAATATGCGATAACTGAAAATGCCTAACACACTACCTAGCAGCGTATATAAAAGAAAAAATGATAACAGCACAATTTGTGCATCCTATGTCCTTCCGTAAAATCATCGATATCAGGGAGCTTTCGCATCGGTATGAAAACGAATGCGAAAACGAGCACGTCATCGATTCGTGTGTACTTGTAACGTCAATCCATAATGAGTGTTCGGCCAGTGAAAAACGTAACGCGTGTGGAGCTGGATTCACATAGGTATGAAAAAAAATGTTTATTGTCTCATATTATATTGAATTTTCCACAATTTTTCCCGGCCTTATGTATATTGTTGATTGTGTAGAGTTTGTCGAATATGCTCAAATGCAACCTATTCTGATGATTGATTTGTTGCAGCCTACATCTGCCAAAATATCGATTGAAAACTTTGCCTGAACCGAGAAGTTCATGGATTGGAAATTAACGCCATCTTGCTATTATCATACGTCGGATTACTAAGCCGTGTGTTGGGGGATACGAATACGAAAAACGTAAACGAACACATGTTCGTTTTGGTGTTCGTTTTCGTGCCGATGCCAAAAGGTCCATATCATTGTTTTGGGTTATCACTGTAACGTTTCGCTGATTTCAAATCACATACATGTACTCATATAATTACATAGTCACATACTCCAACCCATTGAAAGCTACAAAAACCCAAATCTATCACCCTGCTAGATATTTTTTTTGTGTACAAAATAAGATTTTTTTTTATTGAAATGGAGTTTAACGTCCTACTGCACCAACTGGGCTAATGAAGACGGGCATACGACAGCCATACAGTGCGCTATGGGGAAAATTGTGCTCGAACAGCTGCGCTACGGCCAACTCCAATTCCAATTGCCAAGGGATCTTTCGCGTGCACGCCAATGTGTACACAGGACCTCGATTTTTCATCCCACCCGAACGACTAGACATTGTCCATTGTCAGGCCGTCGGCCCTGTACCACTGACAAGAAGGAACCACGTTAGAATATCCCGATGAACTTTTTCTGCCACCGAAGGGATCGAACATGGGACCTTTAGGCTAGCGAGGAAACGCCACAAGAATTTTAAAATAGTCGTGAACCACACTCCACCTTACTTCCCTCTCACATCAAATTGAAAATGGGCAAAGTTGAAGATGAAATCCATTTTATACCAGAATTTGCACTGTATGTAGATTTACGTACCGTCCTTATATACCCAGCATTTACAGATACAGATAATTATCTATTCTGCACGCCCCCCCCCCCCCCCTCAGTTGCTAAGTCAGTGTGTTTGTTTTTCATACAACGAATCGAAGTATCAATTGTGTATCATATGTATTGTATTCTCGTTATTTATATATCTATACCCACTCCTTGTAATTATATTGTATGCAGTCCTCGGTGGATCTTTTGATACAATAATATCTTATTTGACATTATGTATTAGTGAAGTCTAATCCGTCAGCTATTGTAGGAAGCTGCTGTATGATATTTGAGTGTAGGCGCGAATACATTTTTTATATAACGAAGCATAAATACCAGGGACGTCATTGCCATTTCATATGCAGAACATTAGAGATAGTTGCGCGAGTGACAGCAATATAAATAAATACTTTTCAGGCAAAAAAACGTTATCTAAATCCTTCAATCATGCAACTCCTGAGTGCTGAGTACATATATTATATACACTGGTGCCTAGTTTGGTGTTTTCGAATCAAAGTCGAGATATAAGCTTCTAGGACACGTAGAATAATGACGTTACAAGTAGACTAGGTCATCGTAATTCCATTATTTGCATGATGACAGTGTCGCCATTCTTTTGATGTCCTTTTAATCACGACATTATCAAAGGGTGATTGTTATGTAGACATTGGGGTCCAGTCTTGATTATCGTCGACTTCTAATAAACGCAAAACATGCCACAGCCTAAATATAATCTCGAGAGAAACCGAAGCTGGCTTTCAACGCGACCATAAGAAATGGGGAGTATCGCGGTAGTCTATTGCTAACACAGCCAATGTCTTTCTTGTAGAAATCAGAATGGAGGCATCACAGCTATTGCAGATATGATAAAACACAAAAAAAGATGGAAGCAGGGGCCTGGCGGTGGTCATTTTGGGGTTGAGTATGGCCGAGACATTGCCGCGCAAATATACACCCCGATTTCTGCCCCAAAATATCACCTTTACCATGGACTCCATTTCAAGTGACCAAATTAGAATTGAAAACTTGAATTGAAAACGAAAGTGGGGAGTGGAAAATTATGCCATATGAACGTCAGTGCTCAAACACATTAGCTACAATTGTCTAGTCTGGTGGCTGAAGGTGGCGGGGGGGGGGGCATTATGTTGACATAAATGATGATCATATATTATATATTAATAAAACATAAGCTTCTAGGACTGCCCGTCACTGAAAGGGTGTTTATGAAGGCCCTGGACAACTGTTTGATTTATGGGGTAGGTATGGCAGGTGTGTATGGAAGCGTGTAGGGGTCAATAGCGCGATAGATACCGCAATATTAAGTTGATAATAAGTCAACATATTGTGATTTTTCTGACGATTTTATCTCTGAAAAGGCAATTTTTGCCGAGTTAATTGAATAACTCGCTAATTTGCATGTCGTCATTTTGTTTTAGATGCACACGTCGACATAGCGCATGGCAATATTTTGCGAATATGTCGACATATACTACCGCGAAATGGAATATGTCGCCAAAGCTTCCGAATAGCAATATCTTAACGCAAACGTGTAAATTTAAGACGAAATGGGGACATAAAACATAGCGTGTTGACTCAATTACCTCGGCAAAAATTGACTTTTCAGAGATAAAATCATCAGAATAATCACAATATGTTGACATAATACCAACTTAATATTGCGGCATCTATCGCGCTATTGACCCTTGCCTTATACGCTTCCATAGGTGTGCCGTATGGAAGCGTATAGGGGTCAATAGCGCGACAGATACCGCAATATTAAGTTAATAATAAGTCAATATATTGTGATTTTTCTGACGATTTTATCTCTGAAAAGGCAATTTTTGCCAAGTTAATTGAATAACTCGCTAATTTGCATGTCGTCATTTTGTTTTAGATGCACACGTCGACATAGCGCATGGCAATATTTTGCGAATATGTCGACATATACTACGGCGAAATGGAATATGTCGCCAAAGCTTCCGAATAGCAATATCTTACCGCAAACGTGTACATTAAAGACGAAATGGGGACATAAAACATAGCGTGTTGACTCAATTACCTCGGCAAAAATTAACTTTTCAGAGATAAAATCAGCAAAATAATCATAATATGTTGACATAATACCAACTTAATATTGCGGTATATATCGCGCTATTGACCCCTATACGCTTCCATACGTGCGTGTGTGGATAGGTGGGGATAAAATTGTCGAGAAATGAGTTCACATTTATTTAAATGATGATAGTCTAAAAGCTTGATGAAACATCTCTAAATTATCAACTTAATATTGCGGTATCTATCGCGCTATTGACCCCTACGCGCTTCCACAATTGGTAGTCTTTTGCTGCACATTAAATGCAATTATTATATTGCCACAATATGATGACAGTCTACAAAACCAATGATTGAACAAGATGACCCTAATATACAAGTCTGGAATGAAGATTTGGAATGAGAACGGGTATCTGAAGCATATCCAAAGAATATACATGTATTTATGCGAGCTGTTGATCAGCCATCAAGAAGATATCTATCCCGCTCATATTAAAAGAATAAACTAATATTTGAACATGTGTTTTTTATGTTTCAATTCCAGATCTCTTGAAAGTAGCATTATAATTTAATATTTTGACTGGCAATATATTGGTACTGAAC
Organism: Patella caerulea; assembly: GCA_036850965.1. NCBI lineage: Eukaryota > Metazoa > Mollusca > Gastropoda > Patellidae > Patella > Patella caerulea. The sequence goes on from JAZGQO010000011.1 coordinate 26,889,886, forward strand.
GAAAAACTCGAGAAAACACTTTTCAGGTCAATTTTGAACTAAGTGGTTTCTGTCCCCCAAAATATATTTTATGAATATATTATGACAACATGATATTCCCCCATCCCACCACACACATTCATTGTAGACATTTGGCTCCCCATATCTCGAAAAGGCTCCTCAAACGCCCGATCACCTCCCAGTTTCGGAATCTACACAAAAAATAACTGGTCTAGAAAAACTTTGTCTCATAAATTCTCAGCCCGGGTGGCGATACCCCCACAGCCAACGGACTAAGAGTGACCATCACCCGCGCACAACAATAGAAAACTCATTGGATTTCATTTACTTCAAAAAAGAAAGTGGTATTATTATTCTTTTTTTTAAGCAAAATAACCCTCTATTGTTTTCCGGGGCAAATATGATAGCAAAAGTGGCGCGTGAATATTGCTACCCGGGTACTGGTCACAGTGGTGCTACCTAGGGCCTGTCAGTAACTGAGTGTAACGAGACTTACTAATGCTTGAAACCAATTAAGTAAAATGCGGTAAACGTCTTACTTTTCAGCACCCATGGGGCGAATGGAGATAGGCATTTGAGGTAAATTTTGTCCGGACAGCGTCGCTACGACCTATTCTTAAATTGGTTTTTGTCCCATCCCAACGACTAAACATTGTCATTGTCACACCCTCCGTCATATCTTGCATCATTGACAAGAGGAAACCGCAACTTGAAATTAATATCAAATCATGGTGTCACACTGGATTTGACATTTGTCGCAAACAGATAATAACAGTAAATTTATTTCACCACAACGAATTGTGTTTAAAACGAAACAAAAACCCCTTTGGGACACATTTATTTAACTTTGGAACGTGTAGATTACATTAATGAGCTCACAAATCAGTTATTTAATTTATCGTGGTTCGGTATGTTTTGCCATTGTCTTTGGGTCACTTTGACTTAGTGTCTAGGACAGTTTAGACTCTCATTATATTGAATTATACAGTTATATTGTGTGACTATTCACTGTTAATATCAAGTTTGTCGACAATATATTTTATACTTGTCTCACGCTATGACAACATTAGTTTACATTTCAACTCAAGTTTTGTAAATGGTTTTGTGTACATATTGTGATAGCTAACCAGAAACTAGTTTATAAGTTAAGCTATCCACACACAAAATATCAATTTTACACCATATGTTTGATTGTAAAAGTGTTTGTGTACTCAAACAAGGCTGCTTTGGAAGTGGAAACTGTTTGTCGTGTATTTTGTACACGCTGAATAGTCCATTTGCTGATTACACTATTTTCCCTATACCGTTTTTTTTAGGACTTAGAATTTTGTCTAATGGTTGGATTGTTCGTACTTGAAAGTCGCAGTAAAATCAATTAGCCGGTGAGTTTTAAGTGAACTAGGTTAGTCAGATGTAAGATTCACAAAAAAATATTAAAGCGTCAATTTCATATTTTCTAAGAAAGTCAAAACATAATTAGTTCTCTGTCTTTTGTCAAAAGGTTGTAAACTCACTATTACACGATCATGGGCATTATTTTAGAGGCATAAATATTAACACAATTACCTACCTTGTTTTTTCCATTCACCCCTATGGAATGGCTATCTTCAAACGTTTGAATTTGAAGTTGAAAATGATATTTTTGCCAATTTCTCAACTGGCAATAGTGAATTATAGGATTAATAGGATTATTCTTTAACAAGGTGGGACTGTCGTTTTTCGAATCGCCGATTGTACGTGACAAGGAGTAGGTCGCCTGTCCAACCTCGTGCGTTTTCTCCGGTTCCTCCCACTGCTAAAGAACCCTACGCGCAAGCCGGAGTAAAAATGGGGGGGGGGGGGGGGGCTGGGGCCTGGAACATGTGGGGGGCCCCTGAGCACCGATCGCCGATCTATGACCGACGGAGCAGTCCACCGCGAGCGCAGTAGGCCCGAAGCACCGCAAAGTCTCCCCCAGGAATGTTCAGAACTATTAAGAGTACCTTCACCAGAAAAAAAAATAGAATTCTGCCACAAAATTAGCGCATTCTGGCGTTATTTCAGTGGACCAATCCATGCGAGTGCTATGAAATGAGGGCATTTCTAGAGGAGTGAGTTGGAGCCCATTGAGTCCGTTAAATCCGCCACTGTAAGTGAGCAGAGCTACATCAAACCTAATTTTGAAGTCGCTCAGTGATAAATAATGGGGTCACTTGATTCGGAGTCATATCATATCTCCCACGACGATTGGATGAATGGAGGCCGTAACGTTACGACCATGCCGGACTCGATTTTTGACGAACGTCTAACTATGGAAGCGTGTAGGGGTCAATAGCACGATAGATACCGCAATATTATGTTGGTATATTATGTCAACATATTGTGATTATTCTGATGATTTTATCTCTGAAAAGTCAATTTTTGCCGAGGTAATTGAGTCAACACGCTATGTTTTATGTCCCCATTTCGTCTTAAATGTACACATTTGCGGTAAGATATTGCTATTCGGAAGCTTTCGCGACATATTCCATTTCGCCGTAGTATATGTCGACATATTCACAAATATTGCCATGCGCTATGTCGACGTGTGCATCTAAAACAAAATGACGACATTCAATTTAGCAAGTTATTCAATTAACTCGGCAAAAATTGCCTTTTCAGAGATATAATCGTCAGAAAAATCACAATATGTTGACTTATTATCAACTTAATATTGCGGTATCTATCGCGCTATTGAACCCTATACGCTTCCATATCTAACACTGTAAGTACCAAATGGTAATACGAGATTTAATCAAGAAATCTGAATATTTCGTGTGATCATGACGTGCATCTCATCAAAGTCAGTTTATACCCACACAACAAATATCAACAACTACAGCTTATATACAACCGTACGTCAATCTGAGGCAAAATTCGCACTACCCGAAATGATGGGGACGAGTAATTATACGAGTTATACGATAATCGAGTTAGACGATGTTCGGTCCGATAGAAGATCTCATGACAATAAAAGACCATGTGTTATGATGTTTCGCCCAAAATGCGCATGTTGAGATATTGCTATTCTGAAGCATTGTCAGTATAATATTTCGCTCTATTGACCCTAACATATTGGAAGCGAAACAGATAACGTGTTGTTTTTTAAGGTAATATGTCAACATATTGCGATCGCTAAGAAAATTTTAGCTTTAAAAAGATGATTCATGCCTAGTTAATTGAATCAACGCGTATATGTCGTTTTTCGTTTTCAATGCATATCAATGGCTACGTTAGCGTTAAGATATTGCTATTCTGAAGCTTTGTCGGCATATTCCATTTCTCCGTAGTACTTGTATATTTGTACATATTCGTAAAATATATCATGCGCTATGTCGACAAAGGTGGAATATATCGCCAAAGCTTCATACTAGCAATCTGAACGCAAGCGTATGCATTTAAAACGAAATGCAACTCAGTGCATTGATTCAATTAACTCAGCAAAAAAAAAAGTCCATTCAAGGGTAAAATAATCCAAACGATCGCACTATATCGACATATTACTTTATTCATATCGCGAAATTTATCGCGCCACGAACCCCTATACGCTTCCATTATATGGAAGCGTATAGGGGTCAATAGCGCGATAGATACCGCAATATTAAGTTGATAATAAGTCAATATATTGTGATTTTTCTGACGATTTTATCTCTGAAAATGCAATTTTTGCCAAGTTAATTGAATAACTCGCTAATTTGCATGTCGTCATTTTGTTTTAGATGCACACGTCGACATAGCTCACGGCAATATTTTGCGAATATGTCGACATATACTACGGCGAAATGGAATATGTCGCCAAAGCTTCCGAATAGCAATATCTTACCGCAAACGTGTACATTAAAGACGAAACGGGGACATAAAACATAGCGTATTGACTCAATTACCTCGGCAAAAATTAACTTTTCAGAGATAAAATCATCAGAATAATCACAATATGTTGACATATTACCAACTTAATATTGCGGTATCTATCGCGCTATTGACCCCTATACGCTTCCATACTTCCATACTTCCATTTCGTCGTGTATAAATGGAATATGTTTATCTTATTATTGTAGCACATATTAAAAAACGATATCTTTTGCACTATTTACCCCTTCACGCATCCATTTCCTCGTAGTAGCGCATATGTTTATCTTATTAATTTCGTGACATCTTTCGGTTTATTGACCCCTACACGCTTCCGTAACCACATTTATTTTCCGTGATGTCAAACGGTCGAAATGGACGTTAAATATATTCATTCACATTCATTAAACTCGGCTAAAATAAGTTTGATTACGGACCAGTGAAAAATTATATAATATATCTTATATTAATAGTGAAATAATTGCTCATTTGAAATGGGTATTTATTTGAACAGAATCTTTAATTTTATATACAATTACGTTTTCAAAATACAAGATCTTCTGTGTGTAATATAATTTATTATATTATACTAATCTATTACATAGAAAACAATTAATCAGAGAAACGTTTGGGAAATAATTCTCTTATCGTTTTCCAACAATATTATAATTATTAATGTTATGAATCCACACAAATATGACAGATTCAATGCACGTCTTATTCAAGCGTAGAAAATTTTGACATGACGCCGGCCGAGTGTATCCATAACAATCACATAACTTCTGCTATTGACCCCAAGAGTATGGCAATCTGAACACAATGCCATTAGCGTGACCGGTATCAGATTCAGGTGAAACAAGCACATTAATTAAAATCTTCCATTTCGTCCTCTGAGTCTAATTCGAAAACCACAATATTTCAAAATAATTGAATTGAATGCATTCATGGTATAAATCCCCAACGTCATATAAGCCTGTAAAGCGTCTATATAAGTGATGAAAAGCGTGATAATATGCCCGTTGCATCCGCGATCCCATTTGTTTCCCCCCATTTATCATCATGTCGTTTTGTTTATCTATGACCACATCGCTATCACCATCAGTCATTTAGATATAAATAATGAACTAATACATATGGTTGCTGTTGAAATTCAGTTAGTAGCTTTGTATTAGGGGGGGGGGGCACTCCACAAAAATCTCAGTTGCGCGCATGGTTGGACCGAGGACTCCAACTGTCGGTGACCTGGTGACGGGGGCCCCTCCGATGCCCAGAGGGCCCTCCATCGGAAGTCCCTGGGGCCCCCTCAATCCATGGTGTGTGGCGATCGACATCCGAGCGTCCTATTTTCGACTGGTATCCGTGTTTCTTTTTTGTTTATTTATCGGGAAACGTCAATCGAGTAAACGCACCAAAATCCTCTTCAGCGGCAATATTTTGGTTACAACTGCAATATTCAGATTTCAAAAATCGAGTCCGACTTGGCCATAACGTTACGGCCTCCATTCATCAAATCATCGAGGGGATATAATACGATTCCGAATCAAGTGACCTCATCATTTATCACTGAGCGACTCCAAAATTAGGTTTGATGTAGGTCTGCTCACTTACAGTGGCGGATTTAACGCGCTCAATGGGCTCCAGCACCCTCCTCTAGAAATGTTATCATTTCATAGCACTCGCATGGATTGGTACACTGAAATACGTACCCGGGGGCTGTACTTTTAAGCGGCTCCGACACAAGTGCCTGAAATGCCAGAAAATCACGTTTCCAGCCTCCAATTTCGGAACATTTCCTGTGGGGGAGACCCCCCCCCTCTCGCGGGGCTTTGCGGCTTCAGCGCTCGCGGTAGTCGGGGCCCCCACATATCCCAGGCCCCAGGGCCCCCACCATGGTTAATCCCGCGTCGACTCTATCCTGGCAAATGAGGACTGGTATACGCCATGGAGATGAAATGTGGTCCGGAAAAGGCATATACGATCTTCTGTGTTTTCTAATTCCCAACTGTCAAAGGAGCAGGGTCGTTTTTGTAACCTCCGGATCCTCTGGTTTCCTCCCACGGCAATAGACCCTACGCGCAAGCGAGATATTGAAATAAAAATTAAATCATGTAACCTAGTTTGTGTTGATTGGACGTTAAACCCCATTTCTGTTACTTGAACGCCAATATTGTGTTTACGAGACCAAACGACTGGCAAGGGGAAATCACGACGAAAAATCCAGCGAAATTTTCTCGGCCAGTATCAGGACCCGGTGTTACAATGACATTTAAAATACGTCGTCTCTTATTATCAACACACAGCATTGGACACAAATAATAATAGTATAATGTAATATGAATGTATATAAACGGATTAATATCCAATTGTTTCCGTTTTTACTGTAACTTCTAATCAGCTATGTTCGGTGAAATACGCAAAGAGTCTACAATTTGAATGGCATTCTTTGTCGCCTGGTTATTCTAGTCTACATGGATAATGTTCCCTTTTGGGTTATGTATTGCTCCGTTTATCGAGTTGCTCAAAAACATTCCGGCGCGAGATTCACGCTCCAATTTCTTGACAAATAATTGTACGTATTCATCTATTTATTTATTTATCTTATTATATTACTATTTTATTTTTATTTAACTTTGTGGTTTTGGTAATGAATGTGTTGATGTTGAAATGGGTGGCTTCGTTTTGATTAAATAATTATGTCTCTAGTGTTTTCGTTTCTGAGATATGCAGTGAGGTCTGCTAGTTGGCGTTCTGAACGTACAGTAAATCGTTCAATTCTCCTCGAACTTTGATAAACCTGGTGCTGTTATTATGCTGAGATGTACGGGATATAACACGGTTCCGGAACAAATATTAATATTTCAAAAAAGATGCCGGTTGCTACTTCTGACGCGTTTACACGGTTTGCGACAAAGATGTTATACCCCCAGGGCTGGGCGTAAAATTGTTTTAAGGGCAATTTTGGTGTCAAACATTCCAAATATAATTTTAACACAGAGATCATTGCCACGATAGATGTGTAATAATGGTTTCATGAATCGGAAGTGGCGAACGCGAAAGGAAACATGAGGTATCCCTCCATATAACAGACTGAAGTGACGAGTGATAACAGATATACGGCCGAATATTTCTGCTCAATAATTATTCCTTCGAAGACCAACAGTTGTTATATGGGACTGCAAGACGATATCTGACAATTGAATAAAGTAATTGAGTGTCATTAGATAAGAGAACACGAGAAAAATAGAAATAGTCCTTACTTTCCCTTGGGTTTATTCCTTCCATAGGAGAGACCGGGGCAAATGATTAATTGATCCATTTTTTTCACATACATGTTTATCCTCCTTTCATATCAAATGTTTTATTAGATGTTCTCTTTACATTATTGTATTGTTTGAAGTGATATCATATTTGCCATCGTGTATCAGATCCAATTAAATCAATCGTTAACTTATTAAATTTTAAAAAAAAAAACCACACATTTTAATCCACTTGACAATAATGGTGCAATGTACCCCTCTTTACAAAATAGTAGGGGCGGGTTTAACCACATGATGGTGCACATTGACTGTTATGTCTAGGCTTTAAGGGGTTTGGTAGACTTAAATAAATGAACGACAGGTGACATTTTTAGTGGAGACGCCAAACTGTACTTTATTAACTGAAGAGTTACATAGATGAGATGATACGTCACAGTGAGCGAAACAACTGAGATGTTTCGCTACATATAGATATACAGTGGGATGTTTCGTAACATATATACATGTATATTGTATCAAATACATTACACCCCTCCCTGTTAGTTTAGAACTCAACTAAAATAAAACAAATTCTATTGTTTCCCATATAAGTTCAACCCTCAAATACTATTCTCTATCGACGATTATTGTTCAGTGCTAAAAAACATGATTAATAAAGAATTGAAAACATTTAAAACAACAATAATGTCTTTACTACTCCTTTAGATTTTTAAAATGTTTGATTATTTAAATGTTTAGTTTCTTTGTTGCTGCTCTCATTCGAGTCGGATATCGTCTTGGCACGGAACAACTAGCACTTGATTCAATATTGGATTTTGATTCATTTGACTGATTTGGCACATTTGATAAATCATTATTTGAACTATTTGGCACATTTATTTCAACATTCCCATGAGTGGTAGGAATTTGCACATCAGGAATACTAATATTTATATTACGATTAGCTGTTTCAGGCACTATAGCTATAGATATATCATTTGAAGCTTTTTCACATGGAACACTATCATCACTAATCACAACTTTTGAATCACACGAATTGTCCAAAATTTGCTCTATATGTCTCCGAATTATATTTCCTTCGGCGGTACGTATTTTATATGAAACTGGTCCGGTTGATTCCACAACAGTTCCTGCTATCCACTTTCCTCCCCTTCCATATGAACGAGCTAAAACAGGATGTCCATCCTCAAATGACCTATGGGTTGTCGAAGTTCGAGATGAAACTTGTTTATTCTGAGAGGATTCAACCTTCTGCTGTGTGCTGGGTTTCAGTAAATCAAGTCTACACCTCAACATTCGACCTCTCATTAGTATTGAAGGTGCTGCGCCTGTTGTAGCGTGTACTGTATTTCTATAAGAGAGCAAAAAGCTTGACAGTCTATGTTGCAATGTTTTGTTGATTTTTCCAGACTTTAGACTGTGTTTTAGACTTTGAACGAACCGTTCTGCTAGTCCATTGGTCGCTGGGTGATACGGTGCAGAAAACGTATGGTGGATTCCATTTGATTTCATGAACGCACTAAATTCTTCAGATGCAAACTGCGGTCCATTGTCTGAAACTACTTGATCAGGGATACCGTTTCGACTAAATATTTCTCTAAGTACTGCAATGGTTTTAGAAGATGTTGTGGTGTCCATGATTTCAACTTCGGGCCACTTTGAGTGTGCGTCGACAACTACTAAAAACATTTTAGATTGGAATGGACCTGCGAAATCTATATGTATACGTTGCCATGGTGATTTAGGCCATGACCAAGGATGTAGAGGTGCTTTACTGGGATTATTCCTAGTGTCAGAACAACCTTTGCAAGTCTTTGTTACAGCTTCAATCGCAGAGTCTATACCAGGCCACCAACAGTAACTACGTGCTAGTGCCTTCATCCGGACTATGCCCAAATGACCACTATGAAGTTCTTCCAAACATGACTTCTGATAATGTTCTGGAATAACTACTCTGTTGCCCCATATAAGACAGTCTTGGCATGTTGACAGTTCATTACGCCTATGGAAATATGGCTTTAGCAAATCATCTGTGCAAGTATCAGGCCATCCTTTGAGAGTATAGTCTAATACTTTTGACAAAGTTATATCAGTTCGTGTTTTCTTTGCAACTTGTGTCGATGTAACTGGCAATGTGTCAATTGTTTGCACAAAGAATAAATCAGGTTGATTTACTTCTGAATCTGGGGTCCTGTTATTTGGCAAAGGAAGTCTTGATAAACAATCTGCATTCATGTGTTGACCTGTTCGCTTATATTCTATTTCGTACTGATGTCCAGCAAGGAACAAAGCGTATCTCTGTAAACGTGCAACTGTCATTACAGGAATGCTTTTCTCTGGATGAAATATCGAGAGTAATGGTTGATGATCAGTAACCAGGGTAAATTTCCGACCATATAGATATGTATGAAATTTCTTCACTCCCCACACCAGACTCAGAGCTTCCTTGTCAATTTGTGAATAGTTTCTTTCAGATTTCGTCAATGAACGTGATGCGAATGCTATAGGTCTGTCACTGCCATCAGGATATGTATGTGACAGTACACAACCTATACCATAGGGCGAGGCATCACAAGCTACTTTCACTGGTTTTGAAGGGTCATAGTGTACAAGTACTTGGGTTGACAAAATTAAATCTCTAGTTTTCCGAAATGCTACCTCACACTCCTCCGTCCACCGAAATTCTTTAGATTTTTCAAGTAATTGGTTTAACGGATGCAAGGTTGTGGCTATGTTTGGTAAAAATTTATGATAATAATTTACCAAACCTACATAAGATCTAACTTGTGATACATCAGTTGGTCTTGGTGCATTAGCAACAGCAGCTATCTTCTCTGGTGATTTGTGTAAACCATCTTTGTCTATCACGTGACCACAGTACAGGATTTCATATTCCTTGTAGAACCTGCTCGATTGCTCTCTGCCATATAGCTGGTGCAGATGCTATGCCAAATACTAGACGATTATACTGGAACAAGCCTTTATGTGTTGTGATGGTAAGTAAAGGTTTTGATTCTTCTTCAATTTCCATATGTAAATATGCATTACGAAGATCTATCTTAGAATATTTCACGCCTCCAGCTAGGTTTGCGAAGATATCTTCTACTCGTGGCAGAGGATATTGATCTACTTTTAGCTGCGGGTTAACTGTTACTTTAAAATCTCCACATATGCGGACTGCTCCAGATTTCTTAGGAACTGGTACGATCGGTGTCGCCCACTCACTTGTTTCAACTTTAGACAAGATTCCTTCAGCTTCTAACTTCTCTAACTCTTCTTCGACTTTAGGGCGCAAAGAATAAGCAACTTGTCTTGGTTTGCAGAATTTAGGAACTGCATTATCTGCTAAATGAAGTTTGGCCTTTGTTAATGTTAACCTACCAATACCATCTTGAAATACTTCACCATATTTCTGTAATAATGAATCTAAACTCTCCTTTAAGGCTCTTGATGTCTGCATCGTAGATGGATTTGTCTGCATCGCATAGATACTCTTTAAATCTATGTCAAGATGTTTCAGCCAATCTCTACCCAGAAGGGTTGGTCCATTACCATTGACAACATACAGCGTTAAATTTTCTTTCATATTGCCTTCAAACTCTACTGTGACATTCATCTGCCCTAATGGCTTGATTCGTTCACCGGTGTAAGTCTCCAATGACAGTGTGGTTTCTTGTAGATGTTCCGATGGGTATTTCTTCTCAAACTCAGCTTCTGACATCAGGGTCAAAGACGCTCCTGTGTCTAGCTCCATTTTGAGTTTGACACCATTTACTACAGGTTCTACCCATATGACATCAGATTCTTCTTTGTCGACTTTATTGATATAAGCTAAATCAATATCGCTGTCGTAATCTGTATCATCATCATTTTCAATATTATGAACAGACTTTTTCCTGTTGAACCGCTTTTTCTGTCTAGGTACCTCTGTGCTTTTAGTTAAACAGGCTCTCGCTATGTGACCTCTTTTCTCACATTTGATGCAGATCGAATCTTTAAATCTACATTCATATTCTCTATGACCGGATTTGAGACATCTCTCACATTTATATGACAAACTTGAACTTGGTTTTTCCATAGTCTGTGGTGGTTTCTTCTTAAACTTTTGAAGTTTATTGACTTGTCCCTCTTTCTTTCCACCTCTCAATTCCATAGTGTCTTTTGCAGCAGTCTCCATAGCTATGGCAATCTCTAGAGCTTTTGCATGGTTGATGTTATCTTCGGCCAAAAGCCGCTTCTGGATGGCTTCCGACTGAATTCCACATACAAGTCTGTCTCGTAAGGCTTCATCCAAATATGTACCAAACTGGCAGTGTTGAGACAACTTTTTAATTTCTGCAAAATATGTTGTAACATTCTCAGATGCTAGCTGATCTCTTTTGTGGAATCGAAACCTTTGTGGAATTACCAAGGGTTTAGGTGCGAGATGGAGTGTCAGGATATCAGAAAGTTCTACAAGTGTTTTAGAGGCTGGCTTGTCTGGTGCAACCAGGTCTCTCAACAAACTGTAGGTAGTTTCACCAATCAGGCTAAGAAATGCAGGAACTTGCTTTTCATCCTCGATGTCTTTGAATAGAAAATAAAGTTCAAGTCTCTCAAAATATGTGGGCCAATCGTGTGTTGACTCGTCAAAGTTCTCAATCTGACCATTTTCTACAGCCATTGTTGCTTTTCAATGAATTTAAGAACCGGAAATATTATTCTTCAGCACCTGGGCGGTAAAACACTCGTGTCGACCACGTGTGGGGTTTACACATAAGATAACAGGTCGAGAATAAAAGTCCAAATTCTTTACTGTAGTTAACTTAATTTTTCCCACTTTTCATATTAGGCTCTTCTCCAATTCTTCTTCTTTCTGAAGAACTGAAGCATAATCCTCGTCGCCAGTGTTATGTCTAGGCTTTAAGGGGTTTGGTAGACTTAAATAAATGAACGACAGGTGACATTTTTAGTGGAGACGCCAAACTGTACTTTATTAACTGAAGAGTTACATAGATGAGATGATACGTCACAGTGAGCGAAACAACTGAGATGTTTCGCTACATATAGATATACAGTGGGATGTTTCGTAACATATATACATGTATATTGTATCAAATACATTACATTGACCAATGGTAAAAAATCCATGTTAACATAGATCTGGATTTAGATCTCAAACTTAGTCACTTATTTCATAGTGACCTAACGAATCTGAAAACAATCAGTGTTTAGTTAAAACAAATATCCACAGATTTGGCATCCGTGCAACGATCGAAACAAGCAGGGGTCTGGGTTCCCTAGGCTCCTACAAATCACTGTAAAATGTACATAAGTTGGCAGTTTTGTGGGATCAAATTCAACTTTTGTAGTGAATCAAACAAAAATTTTTGTCCGATATTCTCTCTAAATACGGACAGCCTGATTTGCTGACGAGCGACTCTAGTCCGGGAGAGCAGCTGCGCTCCTGCATGGCTCAGCAAAGTTTCGAACACTGCTCCCGTGAAGTTTTAATTCCGTTTATACGACTTTTTCTGTTTTTCTTTCGCGTTCTTTTATCTGGTGGCAGTCAATTCTTTTTACAAATTGTCAGATATCCTCTCACAGTCTAACACAACAACCTTTGGTTATCGTGAGAATTATTGGTGTGCAGAAATATGTCCATGTATCTGTTATCATTTCAGTCAGTTACATAGAGGGATAACTCGTCTTTCCTTTCTTGTTCGCCACTTCCATTGTTGAAACATTTATTACTCATCTATCGTAGCAATGATCTCTGTGTTAAAATTATATTTGTAAAGTGTTTTTAAACCAGTTCTATCACATATGTGATAATGACTGATACCAATATTGTCCTTTAACTATATCTTAATATTTATCATCGCCTTATTCATTTAAAGCTTTCGCCATTCAAGAAGATAACTATGTACAATTCTCATGATATGGATTCATTGCTTTGTTAGGCCAAAGATATTTGATTGTATCTGATATATTTGACCAAATCATTCTGCTAATTTCGCTTTTTAGTATTTTATTATACAGGAATTTCATCATTTTTCATAATAGTTTTAAAAAAAAGTCGCAAAAGGAATTAATATTTAATGTCGATTATGTATCAACTCTTTTGAATGTCAAATTGTTAATCCCTCGTGATCATATTCTTAAATATTCGAAAGTAACAATGGCTAGTTGTAAAGAAGTTCTTAGTGACATGTCAGACTAGTTACTATAAACACTATTATGTACAAATCAACCCACCTGGACAACGATGTATGCACAGTAGGTTAATGGTTGAGCAATTGTTTTCATTTGAAAGGGCGCGTCAACGTCCATTTTGCCATTCAGTCACCAGTTACAAAAGGTATGGTCATAACCTATTTAGCTGGAACAATTTATAAGGTTGTTGATGGACCTACCGTAGCCCATCTAATGTGAAAGGATCCCATCGCTTAAACGTACATTATGCTAGAACTAAGTCTGCCTATTGTAGGTCTTTCTTCAGGCCTGAAATGTTTTCTGGATAACATATATCTTATGTAAACGCCTGCGATATATTGGATTAAGATCCGGTTTGCTGCTTAACTTTCTTTCTTGATTTAATCATGAAAAGGATAACCGAGCCTATGTTTGTATCGTACCGACTTTAGTAATGATGATCGAGGCTATACCGTTTTTTCAATCGCTAAAATCTCGATTTAGGGTGGATCGATTTGACTAAAATTTTCAGTAAATTTCCTTTACATTATTTAGTTTTTAACTATTATAGGGAGAACTAGCAACTCTTTATCTACTCTCCCATAATGTATCTTTATTACTTAGTGGATACTACAATGTGGAAAACCATGCCAATAGAACGGCTCTGGGAATTTAGTCTTATGAAAGTTTACTATTACATTGTTATGAGTGAAAGCGATACGTGTCGACCTGATACGAAACAGTTTGAATCCGTTGGCTATAAAAACCCTTCACAATCCTAGTCAGTCAATATTAAATAGACATGATCGAACCCGGGACTTTATTCAGAATCGGGAGAGTTGATGCCATGTAAATTTGAACACGTACGTCGTTGCCCTCAAGTTACATTTCTAACGAAAAGAATTATGTCTTGTTTGCACCCGTATTGATGCGACGAAGTCGCGATATGTCGTCATGATCAAAGTCAAACAGGTGATAAATTCCCGTGTTTCCTGGAACACCAGACCAAAAAACTACGGCGTTATACTTAATTCAACAAGCCAATATTATTATATACATATATATTGTTTGGATTCCACATTGTTTCGTTATGCCCAGATACTTTCGAATTTTCTTGGATATGCTTATGTGCCTCAAATAGAAGCATAGGGAAGATGCAAAGTGTTTTATATGTTCTAGAAGTTGGCGTCAGGGTTACGTGCTACCCTCAGGTTAGCAGACAAAACAGAAAAGCACCATGTCTTCAATCTCAACACTAAAATAACACGCGAGATCCATAGTGCTACATCGAAAAATAAACTTATTGAGGGTAGAGGCTAAATTGCTTAACCGATTATTAGTTTCAACACGTCCAACAGATTCCTACAAACGGGTTATTGACTGGAAAAATCCTGCAATTGTTTTAAATTTGATACAGCCAAACAGAATGTAGAATATGTATGGAGCAACACCCTCAATATAATAGACCACAATAGACGATAATCAGCTAATAGATTTCGGCCGGGGGCAATAATGCGGATATTACGAGCGAAACGTAATCCTTTGGGAAAATCACACTAAAGCAGTGGCCACACGCCAGCCTAGAAATCCCTTCAGCACTTGATCTGCCAGAATCAAGCATTCCAACAGTGTAGTACACATATTGCCCTCCATTCAGTTGTGACAAAGTGTCATTTTGTATGACAAGAAATACCGGGAAGGCTAAGCAGTCCAACGGTTTCCATGGAGTACATCTATTAGTGCACTACGGGAATTCAATCTGATCCGAAAACAAAGCAACACCACATGTTATTAAGGTTGAGTTAAAACAACTTGGCATATCGTTACCTCTTCCACATAACTGTTGTAGTCGCAATAGCCACATTTAATACCAAAACCTGCAACATAAATTCTTTATTTTTAATATTTCAGTTTTGTCGAAATCAAATTTTTTGTGTTCGAGAGAATTTGACCTATGGTGGTTGTGATTACGGGGTCGTGAAAACACCATTCTCACGTGTTGTTATATTTAGAATTGCAAGCGTACCTGTCAAACAAGATTTATGGAAGTAATGCGTTTTCATTGGTGCCAGTATAAAATGGTGACTATTAAATGCAGATACAGCCTTCGTTTTCACTCTATACAAAGCCGATAAGTAAGTAGTAAAGAAAATATTATTTCATTATATCCGATTTCGTGAGAAATGCGAGGATTATTATGTCTCAACTTTAATGGAGACACATCCTCTAATTCTGTGTTAGTTTTTCCCACCGCATGCACATAAATTCAGACAATGCGCAAAATACTGATTGATCAATGACTTATTTGGTTTACAAACAAGACGAATATGTGTTGCACTGTACTGAAAAGCTACCAACCCATCCTCTACTTCTGCGTTAGCTCTTCTGGTCACATGGGCATAAATTCAGACAAGGTTGATCAATAACTTGTTGGGTTTATAAATAGAGGAAAATATGTTGCATTATTCTGATCAGTGATTAACTCATCTCTCTTTCGGGTTCGAATGCAAGTGAAAGCAACATGGTTGCAACTTTCAATTTTATAAATTTTCACCTTCACCTTCGGTCCGTCCACAATTTCTTTGTGGACAATCTACAGGTCAAAATTCTTGTCCGATTTTGACGAGACTTGAAATATAGGTCTCCAAAAGATCTCGGTTCGGTTCGTTTCGATATTGATGATATGTATTCGATCGAAACTTTATTGATTATGACCCCTGATTGTACGACAAATGGCTTTTTTAGCTTGTATTGTCTATTTTTTTTTTTTAAAAAAAACGCTCGAATATATCACCGCTACACCTTAATGTCGGTTGATTTGTGAAAATCGGACCAAAATTACGGGACAAAATGGCAGCCGATCGTACGCAAATTGTGTTAAAAAAATATGGTATTTCAAGGTTGTAGACCCTCTAGAA
Organism: Patella caerulea; assembly: GCA_036850965.1. Classification (NCBI taxonomy): domain Eukaryota; kingdom Metazoa; phylum Mollusca; class Gastropoda; family Patellidae; genus Patella; species Patella caerulea. The sequence continues at coordinate 26,906,102 of JAZGQO010000011.1, forward strand.
GTCATAAGTTTGATCCGATTTTAATGAAATTTGAAACACATGCTTATAACCCAAAGAACTTGGTTTCTGTTTGATTCCCTAATTGTGGCTCTTGATTGTACGAAAAATCACGTTTTTAGCTTGTGGTTCCGATTTTAAAAAAACGTTCGACTATATAACCTTTATACCCTAATGATGATTGAGTTCGAATTTCGTGAAAAACCGATCAATACTGCCGGGCAACATGGTCGCCCTCTTAAACAAATAGTGTAAAATATATGGTATATCAAGGTTGTGGACTATGGAAGCGTTCAATAGCGCGATAGATACCGCAATATTAAGTTGGTATTATGTCAACATACTGTGATTATTCTAATGATTTTATCTCTGAAAAGTCAATTTTTGCCGAGGTAATTGAGTCAACACGCTATGTTTTATGTCTCCATTTCGTCTAAAATGTACACGTTTGCGGTACGATATTGCTATTCGGAAGCTTTGGCGACATATTCCATTTCGCCGTAGTATATGTCGACATATTCGCAAAATTTTGCCATGCGCTATGTCGACGTGTGCATCTAAAACAAAATGACGACATGCAAATTAGCGAGTTATTCAATTAACTCGACAAAGATTGCCTTTTCAGAAATAAAATCCCCAGAAAAATCACAATATGTTGACTTATTATCAACTTAATATTGCGGTATCTATCGCGCTATTGACCCCTATACGCTTCCATAGTGGACCCCTCTAGGATTTTGATTTAATTTTATAACTTTATATCACAAAGATTTTGGTGTCTTTCGATAATCTCGCATATCAGAACGCAACATTCTGGATTATGGTCCATGATCGTTCGAATAATCGCATTTTTAGATTGTGGACCCGCCAGTCAAAATTTGTATTCAATTAATAAACGAACATTTAAATATATCACCGTTACACATCAATGAGGGCCGAGTTCAAGTTTCGGACATGGTCGGCCCTTGCACACAAATAGTGTAATACCAAGGTTATGGACATTTGGAAGTCACAATTTTTATCCGATTTTGATAGAACTTGAAATGTATGATAATAATCGAAAGATCGTCGTTCCTGTGGATATTTGCGCATATCGGACCTTGACGTCCTGAATTATGGCCCCTGATTGTACGTAAAATCAGGGGTTTTGCTTGTGGACCCTCTAAAGGTTACAATTTTTATCCGATTACAGCCTAATGACGGTCGAGTTCGAATTTCATGAAAATGGCATTGATACTTGATGATAAAATGGCCGCCACTAGAACGCAAATAGTGTAAAAGTATAGTATATAACACCAAAGTTGTGGACCCTCTAGAAGTCACAATATTTCCCATTTTGATAAAACTTAAAATATATCTTTATATCCCAAATATCGTTTACATGTATCCCCGTTACATATTTAATGAGGTATAGAATTTCGTAAAAATATCTAAGCCAAACAGCCGGACTAAAAATGACCGTTCCTTGTACGCAAATATTGTAAACGTATCTAATACCAAAATTGTAGTCCATTTACAAGTCACAATGTTTGTCCGATGTATCTTAATATCCCAAACAACTCAGCCCATAACTTCCTCGATTATGGCGCCTGAATATGGCCCCTATCCGTCTCTGGCAAACTGTGAGGGTATCTTACCTGGCAACCGTTGGTTTAATTTCAATGAACCTCGAAGACGTGTAATCTTTGCAAATTAAAGGAACTAAATCACTAACATTTGGGACCTAGAAATTGACAGAAGTGGGTTGCGACGCATATAATACTGAAATTTGAATGAATATAAACTTGTTTTCTGTTTTTACTCTAATTTAAAATCAGCTATGTTCCGCGAAATAAGGCAGCAGTCTCGATCGAATGCAAATTTCTAGCGTCTGGTTATTCCATCTACATACGCCGTTTCATGACAGATGATTTAAATTGACAAATAATTCGTGTTTTCAAAGTTGAAGATTTTGAATGATATTGAGTTCGAGACTTAGCTACTTTAAGTAGGACTTTGTTATTAATTACACTAGTATAAAAATGAGAAATCCATGTATCGGTATGATAATAATAAGAGGACGTTTAACTCGACATAAATTCCGACTGCCAATACTGACTGAATTTTATAACAACCACATCTTTCAAATATTCAGCAAATAATTTCTTTTTACCAATGGGTAGGGGTGGGTGGGGGTGGGGGTGGCCTAGTGGACTAGAGTGCCGCGCTTCGACCTCTAGCTGGCCGGTCACCTCTGGCTTGCGGCTGTGTTTTCGAGCCCTGGTGTGAGCGTATGTGGCATGGAGATAGGGGCGCCTTCTCAACCTCGTGGGTTTCCTCCGGGCACTCCGGTTTCCTCCCACTGCTAAAGACCCCTATGCGCAAGCGAATTATTGAAATAAAATTAAACCATATGTTAGTCCCGAAATGACCTAGTTTGTGTTGAGTGGACGTTAAACCCCATTTCTCCCTCCCCCCTTTTTTACCAATCTATAGCATGGTTAAGATTTCTTTGCATATTAAATGCAATCAATGCATAATGTATAAACTCAGAATGACAATTACCTTCATTCACAAATCTTCACACATTCGTTGCCTGGCAAGCATATTTTAAATTTTACAATTCCAACATTTTCCAGAAAACTATTCGAAAATAATACATAGCGTTATTTTAAACGCGAAAGGAAAGCAATTTTTTCGCGACCCTTGACACTTATTTCTTGTAGAGATTTATGCAGTCTCTAAATAATAGTTATGGATTTTTACCAGTAGTTCTAGAAAAATTGACGTTGTGTCAACATCACCGTCAGTCATCTGAGTTGTATTTCTTTTGTCTTTACATTCGACCAACCACATATTTACAAGCAAGAATTTCTTATTTTATAATCATATCAATTTCATTCCCATATTGCTTAAACCAAACATTGTAAACTGTTATAAGATCTCAAGTTACCAAGAATACAAAAAAATAATTTCTGAAATGTTCCAGTTTTGCGCGTAATGGTGTATTTATCAAAGCCGCCATTAATTTAATGATGCGTCATAAAACTATTCCATGGCTGTTATAAAAATAAAATAACACAATAAAGTGATGAATGCTAAAAGAAACAAAATTTATGTCTCACGGTATAAAAGAAACATACAAGCATTAAATGAATTATATTCTAATGAAATGAATGCGAATTAATTAAAAGGTGGAAAATGACAAGGGGAAACTACGTCCGAAAATCTCGACGAACTTTCTTGGCCAAATAGGAACGTACGCGCGACCTCCAGAGAGAGAGAGAGAGAGAGAAAGGGGTTTAACGTCCACTCGACACAAACTAGGTCATTTTGAGACTGACATATGGTTTCATTTTATTTCAATAATTCGCTTGCGCGTAGGATTCTTTTAGGAGCGCCCGGTGGAAACCCACGAAGTTGAGAAGGCGCCCCTATCTCCATGCCACATACGCACACAACAGGGCTCGAAACCGCAGCTGCAAGCCAGAGGTGACCGGCCAGCTAGAGATCGAAGCGCGGCACTCTGGACCACTAGGCCACCCCCCCCCCCCGCGACCTTCAGACTAGCAAGCCAGTGTCTTACCCATTAATCCACCGTGGCTACGATTGTATGAAACGAATAATTAACAAAGACAGTTCTCTCAACCAGTCCTAGCAGATCATAATGTACATCATATGAAACAAACTCTTAATTTCGATTTGGCTCTGGTATAATCTTATTAAATCAGATGAGTAGACTTTGCTGGTCATTAAAATTCACCAGATCAACATTACTGAATTTTCGTTTGAAAGACATGAAAATTATATTGTTCAAAGGGATTATTCGATGCTGCAATTATTATTATTTGAAAAATATTCTACATCAAGTTTGAACATAATATTCTACCTCAATTTTGAGGGGGGTTATTATGTTCAAAAGTCTCGACCAATTGACTAAGCAAAAAATGCGCATCACTGAACTTAGTTCTGGTAATCATGTAATGAACCAATCTGTTTCACAGAGTTAATGCGACATGTGTTTTTTTTTTATCTCTGTCCAATATGACTAACCTTTGAATGGCCAGGTCGCTATAGTTTAACGGGTGACGTCACATCATAATGTTTACCAACAAAGCAAGTTTAAAAACAGAATATACATGTATATTGAAGAATCTTTAATCAATCTTAAACGGTGTTCATTTTCACAGGAAAATGATATAAATGTTTCAAAGACCGAAAAAACGTCAAATCGATGATCACACGTGCGTTGTTTACATCGAACGTAGTAACATGAAATGGCACGGGCAGAATTATATTTCTTACCCATTTTACGCCTGTGCGTTAGGGGGCTTGTTAAATCAAAAAATTTCTACCTGCTACACGAGGACCTACCCAATTTATGTGGTGTGATGTACTCGTCATGCGTGAAAAAATTTTTGTGGATCAGACCCCTCTCCCCCCGCCCCACCCACACCACACCCACTGTACATACCTCCTGAAGGTTCTTACCTCTATTTTGACCTCAAAATAGCAGTTTTTGTCGTAATAAGCCACATAAAAATAGATTTGACCATCCAATGGTGGATATTCAAGATAGTGGATACAAACATAGCCGCCATTTTGTAAAACTCATACTGGTACATAATCTAGTGACAACTTGACCCCTCCCTCAAATTAAGTGCTTAAAATGCTATAATGTCCATGTAATGGTAATGTCTGTATATTTGTGTCTATAACTGTGTCTAGATGTACACGTATGCACTGCAGTTGTCTTATCCCATGCACGATTCGCACATTGGCGTAACATTCGTGTAATTTTCAGATTTTGTTATCGTAATGTACTAGTGATGTTGTCCTATGTGTACCTCCAACATGTACAGCTTATCAAACACACCAACTTGCCTTCAGCAAGGAAAGACCTGGCAGACAGAAAGTATATGGAAACTGCAGGCTTTTTAAGTGGAATATTGCCATGATGGTCATCATCAGTTTGATGTACCTACTTAGACCGACTAGTGCTAGACAAGATCAGCGAAGTAAGGGGACTCTGCCGAATATTTTCTATCAGAAATTTTACAAGAACATTTTTACACGTCTATTTAAAAAATTTTGTGGGGAATAAGATGTGGGAATTCCGACAAGATCAGCACAATCAGGAAAATGTTTTGCGAATGTTTCGTCGACAAACAATAGGCGAAGACAATGGAAAGACGACATCATGATATGCAGTCCTTTGAGAAAATGAGAGATAAAATAGAAACAAAAAATGTACCTTCATCATGCCATAGTGGCCCATAATCGATATCCCTTTGGGATGGGTTCACGTCATCTTCATCTTCATCTCAAAGAGTACTAAAGTCTCATTTGACTCAAAGAACTGCATATCATGATGTTGTTTTTCCAAAACTGTTTTGCTGATTGTGCTGATCTTGTAGGAATTCCCCTATTGTTTTCGATCATCTTGACACCTCACACTACTTCTAAGCGCTTTCTAACATCTTCATCCTTACAAAATTTTGGTAAAATTTCTGATAGAATAGATTCGGAGGAGTCCTTGCTTCGCTGATCTTGTTTAGCTCAAGTCGTTCTAAGTAGATACATCATTTTCTCGATGACCATCAATTTGGTTGGCAATATTCCACTTAAAAAGCCCGCAGTTCCACATACTTTCTGTCTGCCAGGTCCTTCCTTGCTGAAGATCAAGATGGCGTTTTTGATAATCTATACATGTTGGAGGGTATACATAGGAAGACATCACTAGGGGGGTATGTACAGGGGGGTTAGAGGGTTCCGATCCCCCAATATAGTAGGCCTCATGTTTCTAAGGGGTCCTCGATCGAAAGTAAAATTATCAACCCCCCCTAGTACTATTTTCTGTACCTACTTATGCTAAATATGGAATATTTGTTATCCATATATACTTCAGACATCTTTATTTTTTTCTCTAATACAAAAAAAAAAAAAAGTTTTATAATCTAATTTTTCGGAGGAAAACGTTAAAGACCATATGTAATGCCCCCCAAATCTCCTCCATACCTATAGATAACAGTCACTAAATTCATTTTACGACAAGTTCAAACTAATCTGATTAAAATTAATTCAGTTATTAAGGTTTAAGTATCTGAGAGCCAAAAACGGTTTTCAAATGTTCAATTACACCCTTAATCCGGTTGACTGGCTGTTGACGTCACAGGCACTACACATATTATACACATTATCTATACAATATATCACTGCTTGTACCATATAACACTATCAATACACACTATTAGTTGACAAGTGTCTATTGACGGTCCAATCACCACGTGACTTCCCTAATCATAATCATTGTCTTACTTTGTTATAGTTTAAACATTTACGATTGGAATATTTTAGAGTTATTTTAAAATACCGTATCATGCCGTAGATCCATTCAGCGTCCTTTCTTTTAATATGCCGCGTGACAAATGAAGACGATGCGTGCAATTAGCGTATTTGCCGGTAATTTGGATAACCCAGTAATACATGATATCCCAATCTACATACGCCCATTAGCAGAGAAGCAGTTTCCCTGTATTTTATGCATCACTAGTTCCTTTGGGAACTGTCTCTGATTGGACAATGTCCACTGACAGTTCCTATCGGACCCTAGCTGCAATATTTAACGTCCGGTGAAAGTGTAGGTGTAGGTTTTCAATTCTACTTGAAAATAGTGTTGAATTATTATGACTGTGTATTAGCTGTGGCAAGAAATGATTAAACAAAGAAGAATCTGTGCATAACATAATCGGTAAGGATTCAAAATAGCCTTAGACCAGAGGTGGGGGTGAGCGGTATTTTCATATTACAGCTATATAGCGCTAGATAGGAACTGTCAGCGGACATAGTCCGATCAGAGACAGTTCCTTAAGGAACTAATGAACCACTTGCGAGTTGTGGGGTAGGGGTAGGTCACAGACGGCAGGCAAATTTTACATGGTTTAAGCCATTACAGCAAATAACTACCATCCATGAATGGAAAAACGTATTTGTTTTCATTATAGCAACCAAACAATCCGATAATCGGTTCGTCAATTGCTAAGTATCCTCTAGTGTAAGAAAAAGTATGATGGACAAATTTAGGTCTAGGAAATATATAGTTACACGGTCCCAAGGCATAGAATTCAAAAATGGTTGAAACCCGGTTAAAAAAATTATCTACTAATTTGACAAAACATTTAGATGGTGTTAATATAAAAAGTGTGTGTGTGTGTGTGTGGGGGGGGGGGTTTACTTTGATTAATATGTTCAAAAACTACCATAAGGCAGTATTCTAGCGACTCAATCCTTTATACTTTAATATAACAGTATATAATGTGACATTGATGATGCTAATGTAATTATTGACTTTCTTGCATAGAAACAGATTGGCATTTGGCTAAAAAAAAATCTTGGCCGTATAATGGAATAATGCTTGAATGTTCTAATGATTAAATGTTTAAACCAATTAACGTAAATGAAGTAACGTTAATGTAATGGATCATGAGGACTACTCATGTACATAACAATATGGCCGGTAGCCGAGATTCACCAATAAAAGGTTAGGTATTCATTATTTTGTTTGTGATGAATTGTCAATAATAATTCATAACATACAAAACGCACGTCTAAATGTAATCTGTCGATAATAATGTGACACTACATAATTAGGTTTACGACACGACACGACCGTTACATTTGTTTTGACATGGTTTCAGTCAATACGACCACATTGATGTAGATTTGCAGCGTTTGGTTTCCATACAACTTATAAATATGTCATAGTTCGTAGCATTTTAACTTTTACAATCTCGTCACACAGTACCCGCATTAGCAATGCTTGGCATTAGTGCGTATTCGACAGAAGCAGGTGTAAATGAAAAGGTAGCTGTTCAGTAGCGAAACCGGTTTTCGAGGTCAGGGGCGTTATATGTAGTGACACAAGGCTTCTGTGGAGGGGGGGGGGGGCTGTTTCCGCCAGCAAAGTAAGCAGGCCCGTATCTAGATACCATTAAGCGGGGGGGGGGGGTAAACTTTCGGTACGGGGGCGAACACTTTGAGGAAATTTTCGGAAAGGTCATTCTAACAGACTGTTGTAATCATCATGCTATGTAGTTACCTAGGCGTCTAATAAGCATTTTAAAATAAGTATTCAAACAAAAAAAAAATAGCTTTTTTAGGTTGAAATAAGGAACTGTGTATACTTTAATGATTGTTAGCAATTTCTGAGCGGCGGGGGGGGGGGGGGCGAGTAGATACGGGCCCGAGAGTAAGGCGCAATGTGCCCTGTAAATTACTTCCGCTTATATTTTTAATGTGTACTTATATTTAATTTGTCTGATATTTTTTTTTACAGATTTCAGAAATAATGTAGCTAAATATTGCCTTATATTATTGCCTTAGTACTTATATTTAATTTGTCTGATAATTTTTTTTTACAGCTTTCAGAAATAATGTAGCTAAATATTGCCTTACTATGAAAGCCTATAACTACTATTCGTAATTTCTACTTTTCGCCACTTCAGAAAAATGGAAAATTAGAAGTTGCGACAAAATGTGAGGCGACAACACACCATTCAAACCCAAATTGACTCGAAAATAGGAAATACTTCGCGATAAGCACTACATTAGCCGAATGCAAGTCGAAATAAATAGAAGTCATAACAAAATCAGGGGCGCTATTATCACCGTGTCTTTATTTCTTAATTTCCTCCCTTGTCACTGATGCAGGGCGGGGGGCCTGACAAGGACAGCTGTCGACTCGTTCGGATGGGATGAAAAACCGAGGACCCGTGGACTGCACGTAAAAGATCACTTGACAGTTGGAATTCGATATAAGAGTAGGTTTGTATAGCGAGCTGTCCCCTCACATTTTGTTGTAACTTCTACTTTCCGATTTTCGCGTTAGACTTCCATACCTAACCAACGGTGGATTATCAGACTGGTATTGTTGACATGTTTTCTATTTTTGTGTGGTTATGCCGCATACACCATAAGCAATGTCAGTGTGTAGCCGATTGCAGCGATGGGATGTTTGACCATTTTCATGTTAGTCCAATGTATTAAGGGAGTCACATAATAATTGTTCTACATTAGCTCTACTCAACGATTTTGCGTTGCTTTTAGATAAGTTTATTATTACTGGTTTCAACAATTATGAGTGAATCATTGGTGCAAAAAGAGGAAGATTCCCGCCAATATTCAACGTTCAGGAAACACCCATACGAAGCATTGGGACCATAAACGGACGAACTCTATCCCTGTCCAACGTTCCAGTGTCCTTTCTCATTGCATTTCGCATTAATACCGTAACAAAACACCGTTAAAGCTAGCGAGGCTACAGTTTCTAACCTGTGACGCGGTAGAGGAGAGACATAAAGCACTCTTATCAAATGTGATCAACATCCTAATTTTCTTTTTTGGTAAGTTGAGCAGTTTCTATTGCCATTGTTTTATTTCGAGACAAAAATTGTTTGTTTCTATTCTTTGTGTGGCCATACTGTTAGTCATATTTATAATCGAGGATGTTTCGTTTTATAATCATATCGTTTTCATTTCCATTACTTAATCTAGACATTGAAAACTTTTATGAGATACAAACTATACAAAAAATAATTTCCGAAAAGTTCCAGTTTTACGCGTAATGTTGTATTTTTCAAAGCCATCATTAATTTAATGATACGTCATAAAACTATTCTATGGCTGTTATAAAAATAAAATGACACGAAAGAGTGATGAAGGCTAAATGAACAGTAATTAACGGGAATTTAGATCTCACAGTATGAAAGAAATATACAAGCATTAAACAAGTTGCAGTATATTCTTAGGAAATGAATTCGAATTAATTAAAAGGCGGAAAAGGTGTCATCAAGATGTTGCTGAAACAACAAGTAGATCGTTTGCTCTCTGTTGTTCCTTGCATATTACTCTATTCGTTCTGCAATTGGGTTAACAACTTAAACCAAGCTATCTGCTTTGCTACCTTTTTCGTTACCGACTTGCTTTAGAGTTAAGTTAAAAATAATCTATTTTTACGTATACATGCCTCTGTCCCTCCTTTTTGTATGGGCATCTGGAAGTTATTGCCCACAAAAGTAATCTCAGATTCATATTGTAATCTTTAATATTAGGTACTTAAAAGTAATCCTAGATTCATATTGTAATCTTAAATATTAGGTACACGCCACTTTTCGTTGGAACAAACAACCTAAACATAATTGGAATATGTGCAATAAAAGCGAACAGTTTCAGTACTGGTGACATCATGTGGGTCCCTCCCTGTAGCAGCTGGCCAATCAGATCACGAGATAGTTCCTTTAGTGGACATCGTCCGCTCAGAGACGGTTCCTAAAGGAACTAATCGCGAGAGAGAGAGAGGGAGAGCTGAACATTCGAACACTGGGTCTGATTTGAGATGTAAGAATACAGCTTGATACAGCAGTTTATAGCAAAACTGTAGCTGGTATCCTGACTGACAGTAACAGGTCGGTCAGACCAATGATGAACTGCCAGTAACGGATCGTTGTCTACCCCGCCCACTGACTAATTTATCCCATTCACTCGATTTGATATAAAAAATAAAATAAAACCAAGTACGAACAATCCAAACCATTAGACATAATTCGAAGTCCTTAAAAACATTATATAATCAGATTTTTTGCAATATCTATTTTCTGTCTTGTCCGCAGGTGTACCTTCTAGGTGTTTTTTTTGTTTTGCGTAGTGCGGTGCTCCTGCACTTACTATTAGAAAGGGGCGTCTATGTTTGGTAACGATGGTAAACTAAAAGTTATCTGAATGTATATCCGGTAATTCCATATATCATCCCATGTCACATAGACACATCGCAATTCTAATAGATTATTACTGCAGTTCTAGTGACCTCGAATAATAATTACTCGGCTACACAACATCGAACAACTTTTCTTATGAAATCTTTATTTTATTTCAACAAAACAACACAAAACCCCATATGCTGGGCAAAGCAAAAAGGCAAGGACGCAGAATTGGTTTGCAAACCAAGAATGATCATAAAGTCTGAATATACAGATTAGAATAACTATATTCATTAAGAGAACAGCAAGTATATCACTTAGATATGGTTACATTTATACATTTGAATAAATATTATATTCAACAATACGTATCCTTAAAATTTTATCAGATCAGAGTAACAAGTGTATCCATATGAATAAAAACTAAAGATATATTAATTAGAGAAACACCCATATTGATAACCATAATAATCACTTAAGTTTATCCATCCGAATAGCAATTCTTCTAAGCACAATGAAGAATTAATCCATGTCAATAACGAATCATTTCTTCCAAATGGGGTAATTATGTTAACGATTATATTCATATGAATAAGGATTATTTTCATTTGAATAAGGATTATATTCATGTGAATAACAATTATATTCATATGAATAAGGATTATTTTCATTTGAATAAGGATTATATTCATGTGAATAACAATTATATTCATGTGAATAACAATTATATTCATATGAATAACAATTATATTCATATGAATAACAATTATATTCATATGAATAACAATTATATTCATATGAATAACTATTATATACATATATATATATTAGATTCATTATATTCATGTAAATACCCATTATGCTCATGTAAATAACCATTATACTAATGTAAATAATGATTATATTCATATAAATAATGATTATATTCATATAAATAACTGTATGAATACAGGTTGTATTAATATGAATAACGATTGCATCTATATGAATAACGATTATTAGTATATTCATCGTTATAATAACTATAATTTAAGCATTAACAAAAATCATTATAATATTGTTGTAATTAACAGAGCACACACGGATTATATACTATAAACAAATAACAGCGTGTTAATATGTATGCATTACATTTAGAGTTTTTAACAATAATGTAACCCTTGTACACAAGTACAATATGACCACGGCATCGTACAATTTTCATATGGATACACAAATTAAATTGTAATACATAATGCATTATTAATTAGTACAGCCTAATATTCACATTTCGTGTACCAATTATTTATTACATATACATATTCATTACTCTTAAATATATGATTAAGAGTATTTATACGTTTTAGACGTACATTTATCATTTCAATAATGATAAATATATGACATTAATTTATTAATATACATGTACATGTATTTATTCCGAACGTTTTACACATAAATATAAATGTACATTTAAACACGCTACATATTTACATATATAATGAGACCGTTTATATTATGCAGGTATCATATTTTTAGCGACTATTACATCTAATAAATAATTATTGACATTATTTAATTAAATACATGACTGTCATTGTGTACGTATATATATATATCCACACAAATAAAAAATAGACAATTAAACATAATATGCATCATAACATTATAACAGGTGTAATTACATCATATCTGATAATTTACATATGTTTACTGATAATATAAAGACAATATAATTTTATAATATCACCCTATACTATGGATTAACGTCCGCTTTCGTGGTGATATAGTTCTCAATATTCCGTCATTAAAACGTTCCCCAGAAAATATGCAGAGGGAATTTTCCGACAAAAATAATTACATTCACTTTCATTATAATATTTGAAATTATATTGCACAAAATACTTATATTCAGTCGAATGCTTGAATGATATTATCCGAATATACACATAATAGAATATCAGTGCATCTACGATAGGATGTGTAAACTGTTCTGTTTCGAAACAATTGTAATGGAATTCCATTGTAGACAATTTTGAAGACAATATGCCTTTGACAAATAATTTTACAATGTACATAAGTTTGCATTCAAATGTTCGACGTAGCCTTAATTATATTATATTAATAATTAAGCATTCTAATTGTTCTATTAATGTATAGCCCACAGTTACACATATACAAAAACCGAATCTCCTTGTATATCACGAATCCAACATGCAGTCAGTAGAGCCTTTGCGCCTTAATGTCTCATTTCAGTGGATTTGAATGTCTTTATTTTTAGGCTTTATGTTTGTACATTTCTGTAATTTGAAACTAACACAACTGAAGCATATGATCGATTATAACACAACGAACCACAAATATGTCATTGACGAAGTGGAATCTAACCATGTTGTTTGTGGTTTGCTTTGGGATACCACCCAGTTCCAGTGTTGAATTTTCATGGGTTTCCCATTAATGTACTATTGCATATTATATCCACTGACCGCGCGCTGAATATAATTAATTGTACTTGAAAAAAAGACATTTTACAGCCAGGAAGCATATTTTTACTCTTCATTCAAGACCGATACTGCCTGAATTTTCCAAAGTTTCTTTGTCTAAAGAATTGACAATAATATATTATATAAAAGTCACGAGTACATGGGTCGTCGTTCGGGACGACTATCCTTGGATATTTAAGGAATATGCAGGTTTTCGTGAATTCTAATCCTGTGATTTCTGAATTCACATGAAGGTAGTGACATTCGATATCCAGAAGAGTAAAAATATCATGCAAAACTGTTTCAGATTGAGCACACATTAATAGAAACATTCCTGTAATTTGCTTATGAAGACTACACACACCAAAGACATTCAATACGTTGCCATTAAAATAATCAGCATTTAATTTTGTTCACAGGCTTCTGTTATCAAGACCAAAGGCAATGCTTCCCGTTGAATTGTATTGTTGCAAGGCTTCTATTTCTAAAACCCTTTCAAAACAGCAACTTTCTGAAAGCGTTACTTGAGTTAAATTGTTCGCCTTGAAAAACTCAGATCATTCTTCCAAATGTGTTCTTACGCACTGCACTGACGTCAATAAAGCTGGTAAATAGTCCTGCATTTATACATCTTCAAATTCATCATCTTATACGTTGCACTCCGTGACATTTATCACATTTATACACTTAATCAACGATTAATTCAGTAACTCACTAGCACTTTATTTGTCACAAATCACAACCGGTATCGTTCAATACTAATGATGTTAGTCTAAATAACTCACATTCAGATTTGAAAACGTGCTTTATGTCATAATGCCAATTCATTTAAAGGCGTGTTAAAATCTTATTTATATTCTTACATTTATACATTCTATACTGATATTCTTAAGCATACACACTGCGGTCTTACTTAAAGGATATAAACGGTTCTCTATTTAAAGATTGGCAATCTAGATTCCCATATACACCTAAGACCCAGGTGCACTAGTCAACAAAGAAGCGATGCAACAACCTTCTCATGCACTCAGCTATTAGTGATAAAGTTAGCCATGGATCAGACAGAACCTGGTCACACCTTCCAGACAGAATCTGACCACATTTCTTAAGTATATATAACACACCCAAGACCCAAGTGTACTAACACGCACCGCACCCATTCTGCTACTTTTTTTGTTAACAACGTGTGTCATGCACGAGGCAAATTCTAACCCTGTTTTATACCGTTGCTAACAAATTTAACAGCTATAAGTGATAATGTTTGCCATGCACAAGACAAAATCTGGCCACACTTTACACCATTTCTAAAGTATACACCACTCCCCATCGCCCAAGACCCAAATGTACTTGTTCACAAAGATACGACGTAACATGCACCACATCGATTCAGTTAGTTTTTAACAATGTGTATCAAGCACGAGGCCAAAACCTAGCCCCGTTTTATACCATTGCAAACAAATATTTATGGAATTAATTACTGCTTATATTACTATGCTCAACTACACGAACTTTCTGTCTACCAACCCACCAACATTTTCCCGGTTAGTTCAGAAATATAGGATGTTAAACCCCATTTCATTGGGCTTCTTTCTACCAGTTATAGCTAATCTTTCATCAAGTTATTTCAGTTTCCAATCACATCCTTTCACCTTTTTACTATTTCAAACACATGGCAATGTTCGACGTTTTGAATTCAACATTTGTATTTTTTACACGTTCTCTGTTATTATAGTAATTTCACTCAAAAAAGTCCCCAGTTAATCGATAGAACACTCACATGCATGGTAATCTATTTCTTCATCTGAATGATGATATAACAGTTCAGTGAGGCTATATGGCTCAATACAAATTCTATAGCTATATCAGCATCGATAATAAATGCATTCACCATGGATAATATTGTTATTTGTAACCATCTATGATAATAGTCCATTCTGAGGTTACTAATCAATTTCTGATAACTAATTGATTCGATTACTAAACATCCCCATATATTATTACAGCAATTCGTCAACAAGCTTACGTAAATTGCAAGTCAATTAAAATCATCCTGCAGTTGCATTTAAGACGTCAGTTTATCGACGTATTCACTTATCTAAACCTTTTACGTATTCGTTATCTTAAGATTTGATACAACACTGGTAGATAACGTTAAATGTTTTACTATTGGATTTCGAGTTTTATTATTTGAGTTGGCAATACAGTTAGATAGGTACCAACACAAAGATTCCCATGCAAGTTACAATATATTATTCAAATTAAAGTATTTATACTATAAATCGCATGACCAACTCATTTTTTGTTATTTCCATTATTGCATGTAACCCATCCAGTTTATTTCATTTCTGAATTTCAAATTATACATTTCGACACCATCCAAATTATATATTATATTTCAACAGCAAGCAAATCACAAACGCTGACATTGTCAGGGGTTTGTGGCCGAATGGTTAATGCGTGCTCGTTGGATCAGAAGGTCTATCAAGGAGTAGGTTGCGGGTTCTGTCCTCCAACTGCTGAATCACCTACGCGCATGTAATTTATTGAAATATAATTGAGCCATTTGTTAATACCGAATAACCTAATTTGTGTTTAGAGGAATTACAACTCTCTGTCTAACTTTTTCTGACCTGGCCAATCACGATAAATAATCGACTTGTCAATATGGATGTCATTTTCGTGTATTGAAATTTGAAGAAATGGTCACCACCGATTCACTAATCCAAAATAAACCGAATACGAAATCTCTATCTCTGCCACATGACAGATTACTCCTCAGATTAGAGTAACAATCACAATATTTCAGAAACTAAAAATATTAAATGACTTGTCACGGATGTAAAATTTTCTTATTTAGAGTTAAGTCTCTAGTCAGTTCAGTACAATACGAAGATTATTCGCTTCTTATCAGGAATTCAGAATTATTGAAGATTGGCAGAATTAAGGCGCTTACAGACTGACATCATGTTCAATTTACTCTACTGACACAATACAATCTAGGCTGACGTGGACAAAACAAATCCGCAATATATTTGTGTGAACATGCAGCACGTGTCCAAAGTCTATGCACACAGCCTTTAGGAGTAATAAGAGTCTATAGGTGATCCATAAAAAGTATGCTAATGTTTCCCTGTGCATAAATGAATGGAGATATTCAACGTCAAGTGCCCGTTAATCGTTGGCAGATATCCGCCAGCTTTTCCAAATACACTGCATAACAAAGAAATAAATGCCCTGATGCAAGATAACGAGTGATTATGACACAATGTTTATCATTCTCAACAATGAACATTCGAACTGTTCGGCAGCGCGTTGCACAACAAACTAAGATCACCGTGTCAGTATAATGTACTCAACTTTAACATTAAAATTTCTGAGAAAATCCACGATAACGGGTCGCTACAGTGTTATCCATGTGGTCATACTTACTTCAAATTTGAAATATATTTTAAAACAATCTGTTTAACCCATGTCAATTATTAAATGGGACTAACACCGATTTCGATATTTGAAATGAATCAAAAGATATTGGCGTATATGACCAATATAGTTATTATCGCACATTTCAGGTTCACCAAACATGTTCAAGCTAGAAACAATATAACAAATATTGTATTGTTTTATTGGTACGTTTATAGAATATCCAAAATCTAACGTAAGTGTCCACACAAATTAGTTCCCGTTGTGATCAACTACGTTAATTTACCCACAAGTTTCTCTACTGGGTACGACTACTAACTTGAACTCATACATGCATCCTCTTGATTCAATCGTCTGTGGTTAGACCAGCAACCAGCCTCCGGTCCTGTTGGGAATAACAACCACTTCTACTTGATTCGTATTTTCCGGGCTTACAATACTTAAGGCATCGCAAAACGCTACATTCCCCATTGTTTGATGAAATTGAACTTTCCCATTTGGTCTGAATCAACTAGATAAGAAACACTGCGCCATTATTTCTATCACATCACGTTTCTGTTCTGGGCACAATACATTACATTTTTATATCTAGTTCTACAAGGCAGTCTCATTTCCTGTGGTAACGGCAGTCTTTCCGTTCTCTGTCCCTGTTGGGAGAGTCATGTAGGCTGAATATTCGCGATCCATTGGAGCTTGACCCCCTATAAACAGGCGCTTAAATGTTTCTCTGAACTGTTTACTCATACCACAGTAAATAAAGAAGTTCAGTGGGTAACTTAATAATATGAATAAGTTAGAGAATATAGACAATGTTTTTAAAGTATGAGGTTCTATAATGTTGATATCAAACGTATTAGAAATAATCATTATTATCATCAAAATACCCAACGGGAATTCCACTAAAAGAAACAGTCCAACAACAGCGACAAGCATTAACGTCGTACAATTACTGTCTTTCAACTTTTTAGATTCGCTCTTTTTGTTCTGACGCAGTAGTTGCATGCGTCGCACTTGTGCCACACGCATGGCGTAAATTAAAAGCGCGTTCATGACTACTAAAAAGCTACAGGGGATTAAGTGAATAAAGAGAACACGGAACCAAAAATAAATACTCATATAGATTTTCATATCTAACAAAACCCAGCTAGCATACATTTGGACGCAGCCAACAACAGTTTGGTTTACGTGAACGTGAGACGACACCTCTATAGGAAAAAACGAAGCTTCAAAAAACCGGGACAACTGGCTAAGGGTTGCAATGACGTAAACTGCAATCGACACAAGAATGGCGTTAGGAATAGTGCACCACACACGCGCTTTAAAAGAATGACAAACATAAATGTAGCGCTGGATGGCCAGAGCCATGGTTAGCCATATTGAAGCTGTGTGAAAGATTGTTGGTATATATTCTGCTAGGTACATATACGCATAACACCATCTGTACGGTATATATTCTCGTAAACGATCCGTGGCGAAAAACTGTAGAAATATAGGCAGCGGAAACACCCCTGTTAACATATCCGAGATGGCCATTCCTACAAGCAGAGTATTAGTGGGCGATCTCATGTTCCTTTTTAGTAAAACAATACACACTAAAGAGTTGGTCACGATCGTCAGAAACACTAATATTGGTGATAAATATCCATTTATTATAACTGCGTAATTTTCCGGAAATTTATCTAAGATATGCAGCGGAGTCGGAAGTGGTGGTATAGCATGACTCGAATTATTAGCCGCCATTTGCATTTCTCCGAACTCCATCACCCCGGTCATTTCTAACGCAGTCTCATCCATGGTGCTATTTTATCTTTGTTAATGTAAATATGTATGTGTTCAAGATATATAGTCTTACTGTTTGTTATACATTAACTTCATAAATCTGGGTTCATTGGCATATTTAGTTCCTCTTTTTCGAACAAACTTTATTACAGCGTTCTTACAAATACCTTTATTTTATATACCGAACACAATGAGTCATTTTTTTACACGCTAACTGATAATGATGTCTTTAAGGGTGTTCTTTTTATTGAAATCACTTCAAATATGAAACGTTGATGAACTTGTTACTGGGAACGATACAGATTGGCATTGAGACGTGGTTTGTGACTTTCGGTGCGATTTTAACCATGACGAGCGACCAAAAAAACAGCATTTTATATCCATAGTGGAGTATTTCACAAAGGGCAATACAACACAGAATAGCCGATATGTAATCAAACTGTATGGTCATCCCGTTTCAAAATCTTGACATATTTATGTCCACACAATATCTATTAATACCATCATAGTGCTCGAACAATGGTCCATACTTCCAGCTATAAAATTCTAGTCAGTAATCCAACGACTATTTTCAGTTTTTGTTAAATGAATTCTGTTTGGCTTCGATCAGTTTAGTTATTCTATAATATATCGATAACCGCACAACAACACATTGCCATTATTACAGAAACTTTATTCGAGTTATATTTTAGTCTTCTGAAAAGCTATCGAAAGAATAATTTGATTAGATTCAATATAGTTATTTCGCCGTACGGCTCATAGGTCGAAAACCTTGGTAGCCACTCGGGAGAGTGAAATCTATCTTCAGTAGGTTTCACATTAATGTTTAAACTAAACAGTCACTCCTATTGCAAAACCAAAGTTCTGTTAAACACTTTCTAGGTGGGTCCGCGTCCGTTATAAAAACTCACTCCAACTTTCGCGATTCGTCAAACTGATATGCAATGCATGCCAATCCCACTTATCGCGATTTAATAATGTGTGAATAAACTTTCTGCACTGGATTTTTCTGGAATCTGGCAATTAAAAACAATGTATATTACCCGTAGAAACAACGCGGTTCCATATCGTCTAGCAAAATAGATTTTGTGCCTTTGAAACTTTAACAAGTGAGGTATTGGGTAATTACAAATACATTATGGTCTCGTTGATCCTAGACGGAACATCACAATAACACGATTTCATACCGTGAATCACATTAAACCAAATTATTCACAATCGCGATTGTCTCTGGCCAATTTCTGAAATCGAACAGAAGAAAAGGCCAAGAGACAAACAAACTCTAGATTAAGGCAGAACTATATCCGGTTCTTGAATCTTGATGTCAAAAACGTTTTTTCACGCTAAATCACGCGGGATTAATTATTCTTCCATTACTTCCTTGTCAGTCAAGTGGAAAATTTAAATGATCTTCTCCTAGTTAACTCTCTGGTGTCTGGAGGTAGAATCTGTAATAACGTGATGTCACGAGAAATCTCGTCCAGGATATAGAACTAGGGTTTTGACCTGTAAAATAGAATAAATTGTCTTAAGAATGGATGGAATTATGATATTTGTCTTGCGTTCAGTAGATCGATAAGACAACGACAATTTATTGGCATAGAAATAAAGAAATGATTGATTTTATAATACAATTAACACAATGTTAGCACAAGAGAATGATTGTTTATCTGACGTAACACAGATTAAAGGTAGTCGTGTTCTGCTCCCATTGGAATCGGCCAATTACATTTAAGAATCAGATTACACACTCTATGAAGTTGTTGTGTCTGTCTGTGTTAAGCTTTTGACTACGTTGCTGTTTTATTTTGTCTCAACATGTTCTTGACACTGTTGACAAGACCAATTTCATGTCCAAGTGTCATAACATATTTGTCAAATTTATATAATGCTCTGATTGAAACACATATCTAAATTTCGTTAAGGTTTCACAACATATACCCACCGCATCCAATATTCTGGAACTGGAATGGTATGTTTAACGTCCGCTTCCACTAATGTGATATCGCAGACTATCCAATATTCTGACAAGAATCTAGTTTAGAATATTGGATAGTCTGCGATATCACATTAGTGGAAGCGGACGTTAAACATACCATTCCAGTTCCAGAATATTGGATGCGGTGGGTATATGTTGTGAAACCTTAACGAAATTTAGATATGTGTTTCAATATTCTGACAAGAATCTAGTTTATATATGCACCTCAACAATGTACACGAGCTACACCATGTTGAAAGGGGGGGGGGGGATGGGATTTAAAATAGAAACTAGGTCATTTCGGGATTAACATATGGTTGAATTTTATTTCAATAATTCACTTGAGCGTAGGTGTCTTTAGCAGTGGGAAAAAACCCGAGGACCCGGAGGAAACCCATTCCGCCGCCCCCCTTATGTTAAAGGACACAAAATGTCTTGTAAATAAGATTATGACTATTACATGTATACAGCTTTGAAGTTCCTCCAACAGGTAGACGTTATTTAACACCATTTCATCGAACTATTTCAATATTATTGATGGTCAGGTGATTTGCCGGAAACATGTCTCCTCGATCAGGCATTATCCTGTCCCAAATCACCTGACAATTGTGTCTGACTATTTCCCCGGATTCAATGTCTTGCAACAGTTTAATTGAAAGCGCATGTTTTCTTTTCTTTTCTTTTTTTACCCCCCCCCCAAAAAAAAAAAACAAAAACAAAAAAAAAACAAACAAAACAAAATATTTTGTTGTTTTTAAATGCAACTGTTTATGAGCAATGGAAGACACAGTGCGTAACTTTAGATTCGTACTCGTTCGTTTCATAAAAATGTAGCGTCAATTTGTTCACATTTTGCTCTTGCAATATTTTTACTAAGCCGCATACCAATTTCATTAGGCCTTCATTCATTAAAAGTGTGGACGGACAGGGTGGGTTGCGATTTTCAATAATATGCAAGATGTAAGATATATATATGTTGTAAAGGTGGCGTCTTACAATCAAATGGCCAGTAAGAGTATGCCTTTGTTATTTATTTAATTTTTTCTACGCTATCAATTGACCAATTTCCAATGGATAATATTCCGTAAAAACTAAAGGAAGTATCCCTTGTACATAATAAATATAAATGATTAACAATGTAATGTTATAGAACCATTAATATTGTAAGCTCCATGGAACACATGTCCACCCTTTCCAATATGTAACAAACCGTTTAGTTGGACCAAATGCAATTTATATGCAGATAACAAAGCGATTACAACTTTAACTGTGTGAATTTATATTTGAACATTAGGATTATTCATTTATTTGTTCAAAATGATAATGGTTAGGAATTATTAAGTGGGCATTACACCCCATCTTTTTCAATGATATATTGTGTCTTCAAACGATATAACAAATCCATTCATTGTACAAACATTTCCTATTTATAACCGTTTTAATACTACAAGTTATTCATGAGATCAACAAACAAAAACGATTTCGATTCATATTACCGATCTAAATTTTGATTTTTTTTCTCCTTTTTCGAGTAAACTTTATTTCACAATCGAGGTCATTTATGAGATTACGACAAGGCAAAGGGAGCATAAATGAGATACTTAATTTAATAGCTGACAATTCTTTTATTTTTTCCCGCACCTTGTGTCTCCTTATGAAGACAAAATTGCAACTGTTACCAAATTACATCGTATTAGTGCGGGGTCTGATGATTGCCGATGCCATAAAAAGTCACCTATGATTTTAAAGATAGGTTGCCAGGCAACGAAACATACGCCCACAGAAGCTAAATCGTCCTGGCAGTCAACAAGGGTTGTCGCATATTTTTGCTTTTTTTGGTAATTAATGAAACATTTGTAATACACTAAAGTCTGATTAAGAGTAACAACCCATTATGTAATTATCTCATTAGAATTTGTTTGATTTTTATAAAGTTTTGCCCCGCGCTAACAATTAGTATAGGTAACATTTAATATGATGGATTTAGCTGTTCAGTTATCAAAAATTACTGAAAAAATAGGCTTCTTCGTCTCATGACCTTCAACACTGTGTATAAATTTGAAGTCAATCGTATATTAACTTTGGCCTCTAGAGCGTCCACAAGATTTGTTTGAAGTGATCAGGGCCATAACTCTGGCACTAATTATCGGAAATCGCTGAAAATCAATAGGATTCTTCGCCTTATGACCTTAAACACTGTGTATAAATTTAAAGTCAATCGGATATTAACTGTGGCCTTTAGAGCGTCCACAAGATTTTTTTAAGTGATCAAGGGCCATAAATCTGGCACTAATTATCGGAAATCGCTGAAAATCAACAGGTTTCTTCGTCTTATGACCTTAAACACTGTGTATAAATTTAAAGTCAATCGGATATTAACTGTGGCCTTTAGAGCGTCCACAAGATTTTTTTAAGTGATCAAGGGCCATAAATCTGGCACTAATTATCGGAAATCGCTGAAAATCAATAGGCTTCTTCGTCTTATGACCTTAAACGCTGTGTATAAATTTAAAGTCAATAGGATATTAACTGTGGCCTTTAGAGCGTGCACAAGATTTTTTTAAGTGATCAAGGGCCATAAATCTGGCACTAATTATCGGAAATCGCTGAAAATCAATAGGTTTCTTCGTCTTATGACCTTAAACACTGTGTATAAATTTAAAGTCAATCGGATATTAACTGTGGCCTTTAGAGCGTCCACAAGATTTTTTTAAGTGATCAAGGGCCATAAATCTGGCACTAATTATCGGAAATCGCTGAAAATCAATAGGCTTCTTCGTCTTATAACCTTAAACACTGTGTATAAATTTAAAGTCAATCGGATATTAACTGTGGCCTTTAGAGCGTCCACAAGATTTTTTTAAGTGATCAAGGGCCATAAATCTGGCACTAATTATCGGAAATCGCTGAAAATCAATAGGCTTCTTCGTCTTATGACCTTAAACGCTGTGTATAAATTTAAAGTCAATAGGATATTAACTGTGGCCTTTAGAGCGTGCACAAGATTTTTTTAAGTGATCAAGGGCCATAAATCTGGCACTAATTATCGGAAATCGCTGAAAATCAATAGGTTTCTTCGTCTTATGACCTTAAACACTGTGTATAAATTTAAAGTCAATCGGATATTAACTGTGGCCTTTAGAGCGTCCACAAGATTTTTTTAAGTGATCAAGGGCCATAAATCTGGCACTAATTATCGGAAATCGCTGAAAATCAATAGGCTTCTTCGTCTTATAACCTTAAACACTGTGTATAAATTTAAAGTCAATCGGATATTAACTGTGGCCTTTAGAGCGTCCACAAATTTTTTTAAAGTGATCAAGGGCCATAACTCTGGCACTAATTATCGAAAATCGCTGAAAATCAATAGGCTTGTTCGTCTTATGACTTTAAACACTGTGTCAATCGGATATTAACTTTGGCCTCTAGAGCATCCACAATATTTTTTGAAGTGATCAAGGGCCATAACTCTATTATCGGAAATCGCTGAAAAACAATAGGCTTCTTTGTCTCATGACATTAAGCACTGTGTATAAAATAAAAGTCAATCGGATATTAACTTTAGCCTCTAGAGCATCCACAAGCAATTGTGGACGCCGGACCGACGGCCGGACCGACGGGCCGACAGACGGACGGACGGGGGCGACGACAATATACGACCACATTTCAATGTGGGCGTATAAAAACGGTTCAAGAATAAGTGATGATTATATTAGGGAGTCTTGTGAATTTTTAGCAGACAGCCCGCTTTGCCCTTTTAGGATGTTTTCGTTCGTGACTCGAATCGCATAAACTCATGTTGTTATTTTACCATGAAAAGTGGATTGCTGATATCCAATCCAATATTTAACACAGAATGGAAATTTTAAAATTGGCGCACGACTCGCGTGAAAGAATGCTTACGGGTGCCATTTGTGTGAAGCGACTCGATGAACTACAGTAAAAACAGAAACGACTGAATGTAAACCTGTTCATATACATCCATCTTACATGCGAACCATTTGTGTCCATGTTTAGGTGCCACAGAATAGCAAATTAGCTCCATTAAACTGTATAAATATGCATTACAAACCAGAATACATGAAAACAGAAATGACCCGACGGTACCGATAATACGATAAATCATTTTTTTAAAATTCGCACTTTCACATGAGAGTACCCCCTCGCGAAGAATCTAGTCTACTATCCTATCAGATCTACATATGGAATCTATTTACAGTAGATGTACTTAACGGCCGATGCAATGCGACTTAATTATCGTGCTTAAAAAAAAAATCCCGAATTTTCATAGTAATTAGTCAGTTGATTTATACAAAGAGTTTTCTGTCTATGTGAATTCCTAAATTTTATGGAAAGTAGCATCAGGTGTCCTATAACGAGCAACCATACCCCATTTGTTATTGCACTTGGTTTTCCGTTTGCCGAAGTACATTTACGATCGATTGGGTTCGATTTTTTTTATACAAGGCAAAAGCCCACGTTTTTAGGGCATAATAATATGATGACATTGCTTAAACGAACACGAACACGGAAACAATAATATGCAAAGAAATAATAAATATTCACTTTCACAGATCACAAAATTTGTTCAAGCAAAGACATTAATTCCCAAGATGATTGACATCGAAAACGTTAACTCAGAGTGAAATTTGTTTAATACGCCCACATTTTCATGTTGACGTATACTATTGTCTTCCCCCCTTTCCGCCCGCCCGTCCATCCACAATTTGTTTTTAGGCATACTACAGGTCACAATTTTTATCTGAAACTTGAAATATATATACACTGTAAAAAGTTTCCATTTTTTATGTGGCCGAATTCCGTAGTTTAACACCTTTTTTGTGTTAATCGATGGATTTTTTGGAGAAATTGTGTTAAAAGGGTGAATTTTTTCTTCCAATTACGTGTTTTATGTATTTCTGTGAAATATTCAGTATTAAACAGGAAATTTCCGTGAAATTTAGGGACATAATATTTTATTATCTTCTATAACGGACGTAATTCGCCATAAAGTACATTTCCATAAAACACCTGGATGTAGATGGTGTTAGTTTTAAATGCTATAATGTGCTTTTCAATAAACCACGTGGATCTAGACGGCGTTTCTTTTATGTGCTGTAATGCATATTTCAATAAGCCACCTGGATCTAGATGGCGTTTCGTTTATGTTCTGTAATGTACATTTCAAAACACCACCTGGATCTAGATGGTGTTTCTTTTATGTGCTATAGTGTATATTTCTTGATTGAAGAAATATTAACGCGTAATGCCAAGCGTAGACGATGTAACATTTATGTCGATGAACAAAATACCGAAAAAATATTTTTGTTTTTGTTGCCCACAGATACAAAAAACGTGGTGCCGCAGATCAACGAATGTTTTAGGAATAAAAATGTTTGAGGTCGAACAAAAGGTCAACACTGACGACGAACATGGCCTTACAGACGAAATAATGTCTTAGTTTGCTCAAACAATACATTACCGGCCAATGTATATGTAAATTAATATACTTCATTGCTAACGACAAATAAAATCACGTGATTTCAAAATGGCA
The DNA here is from genome assembly GCA_036850965.1 of Patella caerulea. NCBI lineage: Eukaryota > Metazoa > Mollusca > Gastropoda > Patellidae > Patella > Patella caerulea. The sequence goes on from JAZGQO010000011.1 coordinate 26,932,025, forward strand.
TATCATGTGATATGTACAAGATCATTCACGAACACTTGTTCGGAACATTTTTGTTCGTGTTTTGGACCCTTAGGCGGCGAACAAATTGATCGGAACAATTTTTATGAATGGTAGGCTAAAATGTGTCATTGTCTGCGTTCAGCTTAATAGTCTGGCGAACACAATGGTTAACCAGCACCGTAGATAGTCAAAGAAGACTTGTGGGTGAGAGACGGAGAAGGGTGTGGGGTTTGTTGTATTATAGGCTAGTCATAGTGGGCAAATCTTGCTTTCACGGCCTGTTGTATAAATGCTTTGATGCAAAAATTGTTACATATTGGGTTCAGCTCCAGAACATTTGGGAAAAGTTGGATCTTGGCAAAGAGTGGAGGACTGTCGAATGAAGTCAATTTGAAAATCAATGGTGGTCTGTGGCCATATAAACACATATACGAGTCATTTCCCTGAAAATAAGCACGTCAATTTGTTTGTTCCGTGGCCTTAAGGAATGGAGCTTATTAGGCTCAAGTTTTTCTCTGTAATTACTGAATCACGTAAAACTACATATCTACGCCGTTCTTTCACCTATTCTCTTTACAATAGTTAGGCTTTGAATACCAAATCAGTTGGTTCATTAAAACACAGCCGCTAGACGTGTAGAAAGCTAACAATAATGAACAGTTTGTGCACAGAGCGTGCTTCGGATATTTCGCTCCGTGCGATAAAAAAATAAAAAAAATTAACAGAAATAAGATCACAAGATTGGATCTCTTTATATATACTTGTTTTGTCTATAATGCAACGTGCGTGGGTATGTTATCTAAGGAATGAATAATTTAAATGATTTCATCCACACTATAAGCTTTAAAGATTAGAGTTTAAGTTCGTTGTCCGCTGTACCGGCGAACGAGTACATCCGAGATCGAATATCGTGATTGGTCTTGACGTCTGGTTTATATTTGGGTAGAGTGTGCATCTTTTTATATTAGTTGTTCGGGTTTTGTTAGCTGAATAAGTTTGAGGAAGATATGCCTGTTTAATTATTTAAAACGATTCATTTCTAATAAATACCTATTTACTATCTACATCCCGTCACCCCCGGTTAACAAAAGATAACGTTATGACAATGTTTCGATTTCACAGCATGTGGTTACAAATGTAGTTTTATCGAAACACTTATGTCCGTAGTAGCAACCATTCCCCAGAACAATATGGCCACGTTAATGTTTCTGCGACAAATTCGTAGCAAATCGAAAAAATCCCTTTCTTATTTGCTTTGCTTAATCAACCTAAAAAAAATATATATATTATGTGTAACCATTTTTAGATACCGGCATCAATATAAATTCGAAATAATATGATTTCCTGTTCACCATTTCCTTTCTTTTCACGAATTTAAATTGCATATCTTCACGATTCTAAATTACTGCAGTTCGATAGTTTACATGTAGAGAAAATGAATGAGAGAAACTCGGCAAGGCAATTCAGCAATTAGGTCCTATATTAAACACTGGAATAAATCATACACAAAATAATTGGTTACTATAGAAACGTAACAGAATATTCCATATGACCAATTTATACTAAAAGTCTCTTAACAATCATGTTAAATACCGCGAGGATATGCTGCGGGATATGTGAAGTGATACGCGATGACCAGACTGGTGTATATGGGGTATTTTTAGTAACACATTGATAGAACTGTCATCAATCATAAGTTATAATTCATAGATATATAATTCTTATTGGTTATGAAAGGTCGTCACTACGACAGCACTTATGGCACTGACATAATGCCATTTGTCTAAATGTATTAATTTCATATTTTGCCGTGTATCTCCTGAAATATGACCATGTGCAATATGGACCACGTGAATCGTGCCTTGTTTTCATAGAAATATATGTTATGCTTTGCTTTAGCTTATGGTACTATTCTTAAAGATGTAATTATCTGTTAACAGCCCATGTATTTTTATTTTACCTCCATGTTTTCCACAATTCATTTTCATTAAACACAAAGTGAGTGTGTCTAATTAAAAGAATATCCATGGTGGGCGTCCAAGGATCGTTATTATCCATTTCGTATTCAGTATCTATATGTAACATTTAATTTCTTAAAGCATTCTTAATTTGATTCTCGTATTGATTAGAACCATTACTTAATTGTTTAGTTGGGTGGAAAACCGATGGCCTCGTCTACGCATTGACAATACTTACAATAGACGAACATGTCTTTTTTGCATTTGATCTTGGGAAATAAAACCTGTTCTCCAACTTAGTAGTCATATCCCAAATAAAAAATCAAGTTAAAATGTTCCTGTCAAGATATATTTGACTAAATAAAATCAGTTTGGTGCGTTTAAAAAAACCTAAAAAAACTAAAAACACAAACTGCCAGTACTGGTTAGATTGGTAGCACGTTTTAAAAGTAACAGCTACTGCAATGCCTGTAACCCTATTTTTATAAGCTTTTGTGGCTATTGCATTTACCGGGTCACATCCAAAACCGCTTTGTAGAGTAATTGAAGTTCTTTAGATTGTGGCATTTGATGTGAAATATATATACTAACTGCGTTCAAAAGATATCCTACGGAATTATGCACTGTGACTCATCCTTTACCATTACAAATTGATCAGATTTTAGTAGAAGAATATTGAAGAAACACAATGATATGAAATCTATCCATGATTGACAGCATACACCGAGAGTCTGTCATCCTCTTGGTATGTACATTAATCTGCATCGTTTAAAGGGACAATAACATTCTTGCTGGCTTGGTTTACGTTAGACTTTTCAAATCAATTGGTTGAATTTTTCCAATTTTTTAAAATAGGTGTGTTAAGATGAAATTTATATCACCATTTAATTGGAATATATTAAAATAATACGATTTGTTGACCAGAATTAAGATTGGGACATATTATTCAGTTACAACAAAAGTGATATTGGGGCTTTAATCAAATCATATACAAACTGGAAGATTAAAATTAATACAAGTAGACTCGAACAAGACACAGATCTCACACGGTATTGGATCTTGTCCGATCTGGAAACTATCTCTCCGTGTTTATACCCACAATTCTCACTCTAACCCTTCGGAATAGTTTTTCACACAATCCACCGTTTTTACAGCTTCAATTTGTACGTTTACGTTTGTAAACCTAACCCTTAGCCTAACCCTAGAAAGATATTTTCCACAATGGTAATGAACTAGTACCGTGCATTAATCACAGATGAAAGCATAGTGCAGATTGTGTGGCATTGGAATCCCACAGGTAAAAATAATTGATCTATCAGATAAAATCTAACCCAAATTATTTTGCAATCCAACAACTTTAGTTCAGCTGTGATATAACTAATACAAACAAATTAACAAAAAATATTTGACCATTAGTTATTAATGAAAAATAAGTTTCAAGGGGAATAATATGGGGGTTCTGCTCCGACTGGGCTAATGAAGACGAGCATACGCAATGCAGTGTACTGTGACGGAGATTTTGCCGGGACAGCGGCGCTACGACCTACTCCTATAATATATCGAATTCCAACCGTAAAAGGATCATTTACGTGCACCCCAGCACGTACACGGTATCTCGTTTTTTCGTTTCACCCGAACGACTAAACAACTATCCTTAGGAAACGGAAATATGTATAGTGTTAATTACGAAGACTGGATCTACGAGCAGTCGTAATCGTGTACGTAATGTACAAAGCTTAACATCATATCCAAATAAAATAAAACTAAGTACGAACAATCCAAACCATAAGACAGAATTCGAAGTCCTAAAAAAAATGTCATATTTTTTTGATTCTGTTTTACTAATCTCCCACCCCTATATATTTGGTAACCCTTATCGGTCAAGGAGTCAGAAAGCAGAAGCTGAGGCTAGAACCGACACGATAGGAGTCAACAACAGGGGATATTGTAAGCTGTCATCTGATCTGTTTATGTGATAAAATATTGATCTATCCTAGAGTCGTATCGCTAATGTCAAAAGGTAACAATCTTTAAGTATAATGGTGCACTACTGAAAAAAATATGGTAATCCGGGGTGTATTATTGAACTCTAAAAATATTCCTTTGGCAATTGGAGCTGTAACGCTATTACTATTTACATCTATTTTACCAAGATAATAATTGTCATTGACAGAAATTCGATACAAGCGGGTTAACGTTGGTTAACGTATTTGATAAAATGGGTTAACGTAACAGTACATATGCTACGCACAAACCTACGTTAACAAATCTATTCAAAACAGTGACCAGTCGGAAATGATAAGGTAAAATATTCCAGATATACAGTATCGCTAAAGCACGACGATGACAATTTGTTAGGTAAATGAATTCTTAAATTGGTGAATAGGATTCTGTTCTGGAACGAGAAAGATACGTTTCCTCTTGCTTATGACTCGTGACGATGATTTAGACCTGAATTTCAAATAAATGCTTGGGTAAAGGAAGTGGTTCCAAACTCTTTTTTGAAACGGCACACCTTTGAACACATGCCAAAACAGCGGGACGCTTGGCTAAATATAATATATGAAAAATATTTGAGTTTTGCAAGTAAAAAACATGGCAAGTCATAGACGACATATAACTACAGACGCAGGCTAGTCTTAGACGCGTAGAATGACTCAAACTAAATAAAGAAACATATAGATAGCTTCTTTAGTGAGAAGTTTTGTGCTGTTCAAAATTTCGCGGCACACTTGGGGAGATCTAGTTGAGAATCACTGGGTTAAAGGCCAACAACAAATTCCAGCTGTACTTTTAAACACAAATTTTTAATAAGTATGCCGGCAATATATGCAATTTAGAGTATGTCCCGGAAAGGGAAATAATCAAATAAATGACATCTTAATATGGACTAGAGAGGGACAAAACTAACTGACCAATGGAGCTTCTAATGAAACGTACAACCGATGAGTTTTACGTGTTAAAGTCTATCGGACTGATAACAACCATAGCATAAATGAGGCATGGCCGTACTATAACCCAAATGCACCGACTGCGTGTGCGCCATAATCTTGTCAATAGAAAAGGATTTATATTTTTCATAACACCTGCTTTAAGATGATAACTAACCTTAAAAAGAATGGCTGCGCTTGGAAGTCAAAATCTCTTGAAGTCCATGCATCATTACAGAAGATGATTAATGTTTATTTTATACAGTCTCTGAGAAAATGTTTGAACTAAGGATTACCTTAACTACCAGGTTAATTGCCACCATTAACTGACTTTACCCTAGTAACACAACTTGGGATTTTTTTTAATCGGTAGCTTAAACAAACCAAGTGAATAAAATACTGTTGTTAAATTCTTCTAGATAAATTTTTATGGCAAATCGATAACCGATGAATTACCATTTCTTCTAAATTTAGTTTTCAAGGAGTCGGTTCATTAGTCTGTGAGTGCTGTGGTGAAATATTTATAAATTGCCCAAACGTATTTTTAAAGCTAGTCAAGATGGCGGTAATGAGCGAAGGGAGGTGATAAGGAGAACTGTCAAGGCCAATTTAAACTCCGATAGAGGGCGTTAAACAAACATAACGACTGTTACTGTATTCGGTTTTGATACAAAAACCTAATCAAATTCTATTCAACTTAATACAAATGGAATTGTTTTCGATGCATAGTTACTATGGATTTAAATTACCCGTTTTCAATCGACAAAAGTCCACGTTAAGGTTTACATTTTAAATTCAGACATAGTGGAATTTTGGAAGTAAATTTAGAGCCAATAAAACGTTAAAAGATATCGGGGCAATGCGGGGTTGAATGTTACTTTACATAATAATATACATGTATGTTGTTGAATCCAATTTCTTACTAAAAAGTACACCCTTTATATAATTTTTAACATACAAATTTTGAAGAAACTGCCTTAAAAAGTCATTCATTAAATTAATCACAAATATACAATAAATTACACAGGAATCATTTGCTGTTATATTGCCATATTATAGAATATGTAGACTTAACACACAGAAATGCATTAACAAAAACATGGGACACATTTTAGCAATGATAGTTTCATATCGTGCAATACGGATTTAACTGGCATGACAATTGATATGACTTTCATTCTATATAAAACAATAAAGACAGTTCGCGCATGTAGAAGAAGTGTTATAAAGTGGTCCTTAGGGAAACTAGCCATGACTCAAGTAGAAATATAACACTTTAAATGTTGATATATAAGTATTGCCAGATTACATTAATAATATTATTTAAGAATATAGGTTTGTGATGTAAATAAATTCCAGACGTCGATCTTAGATACTGAAATATTATTCCATTAAGTTTTACCATTTATTTCAGATAGTTAATGCGTTTGGTTGAACCCGAGTATTGTACATGTAGTTTATTTAATTTTACAGATGTCGTCATTTAAGATTTAAGTCATCTGATACAGAAACTATGGTGGTGATTATTTGGTTTTAGTATGTCATCTGGTTCGGATAGACAACTGCAACGGAAAACACTGATCAAACCCGAGACTATCAACATTTTGACTCTTTCCATCGATATTAAAAATGTGCTCGAACTGTATGCAAAATTTTGAAACTAAATAAATCGATCGTTTCTTAATTAAAAACAACTTTAAAAATGCGATGAACTTGACCCATTGTCTCTGTCTTGTGACAATCACAAAATGCATGTACATTCTATAAATCGAGTACAATATTTAAGCTATCTCTAACTTGATGTATCCCCGAAATATTTCTTAAAGACACAGCTTGAAGATTTAATTTTGGAAATAGTCAGCAACCAAAAATTCTTTTATTTAAAGTAATCGAAACTATACAATAGATATATTCTTGAAGGCATAGCACGCAGCTTATTTTGTTTAAGGCGCCAAGACATATTGAATCACCTAAAAACTGAAGCATTGAATTGGGTTGATCTCGTGTGGTGTTTCAAATAGTCAGGATGCACTCTCTCTAAGATTAAATTTTTATTCCAAAAGCTGTTTTTTCGCTTACTGTTGCGATAATTGAACTCAAATTGGTTACTTGCCAACATTTGCTTTATCATTTATCATCACACACAACAACTTGACACATAAAATCTCATGAAAATGACGATTTTATTTTTGACCAACAGGTCTAGTCTAATACATATTATGTGCTTACAGTAAAAGCTAACTATGACAATAACTTGCGTGAATACAATGCTACTGTTTTTCTAGCGTCTTTGGATACAAGCTCACCCAATAGGAACAAAACAAAATACATGTTCGGATCAATGTTGCATATTGTAGGGCTCCTAGCTGTAATTAAAACAGCGACCCATCAATCAATCAATAATATTAAACAAGAATTAAATGGATTTGAATTGTAATTCTATTGAATTCCGTCAACATGCTTGTTCTTATTAGATATTAAGGAGTTCAGCATCCTTTCAAGTTGATTTTCAATTTCAATGCTAAAAATTACACATAGACTGACATTAATTTGGCGGGTGGGTGGGGGTCGTGTCCTTAATCCACCACTGACTACATATCTATTTAATAATCATTTAAAGTGAGTCCGGGGTTTTGTATGCCACAAGTCGTTGGTGTGTGTGCCAGGGGTTGCAAACCCTTCAGTGTATGCATTGTTATAATTAAAACGTTAACGTCACTAGCTCCTTGGGCACATTTGCCTGCTGGTACTATTAAATGATGGGTTGCCAGACAAAGAAACATACGCCAAGTCGTCCGAAGGTCATCAAGGGTTGTCGCGTAATAGCATTCTTCATCCCATGACCTTAAACACCGTTTATAAGTTTAAAGTCAATCTCACTATATAGCCACAAGAGCTTCTACGAGATATTGCAATGTGATCAAGAGCCATAACTCTGGCAGAAATCATTGACAATGGTTCAAATAAGTAGGATATCCTTCGTCACATGATCTTAGACACTGTGTATAAATTGAAAGTCAATCGAAATATAACTTTTCCCTCCAGATATCGTTAAAATCAATATACTTCCTCGTCTGGTGACCTTAAACACTGTGTATAAATGTAAAGTTAGTCCTTAGTCGGATATTAAATTAGCCTTTTTTAAAGAGCGATAAAGGGCCATAACTCTGACATAAGTTGTCAGAAATCGCTGAAAATCAATGGACTTCTTCGACTCATAACCCTAACCACAGTGTATACATTTCGAGTCAACCAAATTTTAACTTGAGCCTCAAGAGCGTCCACGACAATATACCACCAGTAAACAAATTGAAGACCAATACTGGATTAAAGTGATATACGACGGGAAGCCAATATACAGACATGTATTTTCTAAATCTTTATGTCACAAATTAATTTTTTGCGTACGTTGAAGCAATTTTAATCAGCTTCTATTCCCGGGGTCAGAAGATAAGGGAAGATTATACGTAATGTCAACCATATTTAACAAAAGCAAACCGAGTCTGATCCTATAAGACAGGGATAAACATGATATCGTTTGGAGGAAAACTCGTTTATTTTCTTCGAGCAGATCATTTAAGTACATTAGATCTTAAGTCATGGGGACAATTTTGTTCGGAAAAAATGTAAAACGAAAGCCATTTATACATCGTATATAACTGCAGTTCATCAAACCAAGACACAAATCATACTTGTATGTCCTTGTTTACCTAGGAGCAGAGCAGGCGCCATGAAGCTGTAATATGTGTCGCAACATATCGCAAAACGTTAAGCGTACCTAAATCCAATCTCATTCTTGTTTTCCACGTGTAACCGCCATATTACCGGTATATAACTTATTGTATGATGGTCTCTTCTTTCGGATACAATGTTCGAATATCGAACTATCACATCTTAAATGAAGGCTCAGATGAATTCAATATGAAGGCTCACACGATTTCTGAGGATAACTGAATTATGTATACATTATGAAATTTGAGTTGATTTGATTTCATCATGACTAAACTTTCGACCCCGATTCTTTATCGGGGGGGTTGGGATGGCTTCGACCTCTAGCTGGCCGGTCACCTCTGGCTTGTTTCAATCCCCGGTGTGAGCGTATGTGGCATGGAGATAGGGGCGCCTTCTAAACCTCGTGGGTTTCCTCCGGGTACTCCGATTTCCTCCCACTGCTAAAGACTCCTACGCGCAAGCGAATTATTGAAATAAAAGTAAACCATATGCTAGTCCCGAAATGACCTAGTTTGTGTCGAGTGGACGTTAAACCCCATTTTTCTCTCTCTCTCTCCGATCCTTTATCAATTGGCAGAACACCCAAATATGACCAAACATCGGGAAATGGGACTTAGTTCGATCCCCAGTGTGGTATGCTGTTAACAAATAGGATCACTAAACTTTGAACACTTCACATTTCGCGTAAAAGGCAAAGATTGACTATAAGGTAAGAAGTTACGATCTGATGCAGACCCAACTCGAACTCTTCCTAGATATTTATCTGCAAAAGTGTTACACTTACTAATCTACCGGTTCTCTCACAGCATATACAAAATACTTATTCTTGTTTTTTGATTCAATTTAAAAAGAAATCATGTCCCTCATTATTTTACAAAACCATATGTTAATCTCACACAGTGCGATATTTGATGTGTCATTTTTTGTTGTTTGTTTGTATGGCAAAAATTTGTTCTCAATGTGCTGTATCTAAGCCATTATACGTTTACTGCAATCAATCTGTCCAGTAATTAATCTTTTCAGGAATCTCTACGTCTTACGTATATATATAATTACAGCTTGTTTAATGGACAATGAAGTTTTTTTTTTTAATACGAATTATAACCCTATTAACTCATTTCTCACAGCAGTTTTTTTTTTAATTGCGATATTTGCCAAATAATGTCTTACGGAGTGATGCAGTAAGTAAATGCAGGGGAAAATGTGTGTAAATACGCAACTTTAATGTTTACATCAACAGAGAATAAAGGCGCAGTCGCAGGTATATTGTTTAAAATGAAAACCTGGACAAAACTTAAAAATATTTATCATAGTCATGTAAAGATACGTTTTCATAGAAATGAAATCATGTTTACACAATTGCAATTATCATAGAGTTGATTGTGATCTTCGCGATTATGAAGACATATATTCTACATAAACAAAATCAAAGTGCGTATATATATGTATGTTTTATGTGCATGTATATGTTCGCCCATCACACCTAGTCGTCGCGACATAATCTGGTATCAAATTGATCTTTGGTGTATATTCTATGCCCAGAATAACTTGCGGTCTGAGAGTTGGGACCGGCTTTGGGTATATACAGGGCAATTTGGGGTTATTCTTCTGAAAATTTTTATTTAAACCTGTAACGGTTTATTCTTCCAAGGTAGGGTTTTTCACAAGAAAACGTGATATGAGGTTTTTATTCCTGGATTTCTGAGATATTCTGCCAGTCTGGTTTTTTTCTTCTTCTCAGGTTATATTTTTCAGTCTTTCTTTCCGCAGCATAACCTTAGTCTCGTACTTTATCCTACATATATAGGTCACTGTTGAGTCTCCACCTTACAAATGGAGTCTGCTATTAGATACTGCAAGCAGTGGACAAGTGCCGTTCACAAAATCTGATGTGTTTGCATATTCTCAGGAGATAACTCTAAAATTAGCAAGTAATGTGATACAAAGTGAAAAAAAATAATAAAAAAGATGTTGAGAAATTATGCTAAAAATGGATCCATCTGAAATAATCAAATTATCTTATTGAAAAACAACTGCACTTGTCAACCTTGTTGCACTAGAATCTTCAATCCTGGGAATATATTAATTTACGGAACAACTAATATCAATCGAAACCCCATTGCATTTCGTTTTACTTCGCCAGCCGTTAGACTCACCAATATATAATGGACTTCTACACCATTTCCAAGGATTCAATACAGATTGCATACTGCTCAATATTGTAAAGGTTATTTACCGGTAGTATCCCATCGTTCACGCCGGTCAAAGCACTTTTTTCGGTATCGCCAACCAAATCGTATGAACGGTTGCTAACTTGACCCCACTTTTACCGAAATATATCAAAACACGAAAACGAAGTATGGGGTTTCAAGCACTGCATATAATATAAACAGTAATGATCATTATATGAAATGGAGAAGACGAAAATGAATGTAATCGGCCAGTCAAAACGATATTTATCTTACTTGGCGTTAATTGGAGACATTGCTGCAATTTCCGTTAATGCCATTCAGATAACTAACATGATGTTACGGAGAGAAGGAGACATTCAATTTAAACTCATCTGAAAAGAAACCTATAACTGGAATTAAATGTCATCAATTTATACGAGAAAACCCACGAGGTATATGAAAGCAAAGAAATGAAAGGAATGTAAGCTGTTCGTGGTTACATGATTTTATAAAAAAAAAAATTTATATTCATTTTTTATATCGCCCTTTCTGTATATCTATCCAGTTTTTAGCTGGTTGTTACATGGTCATTAGCGGGGAATGAATTGAATAGAAAACACGAAATCATCATTTTGAAGATTTATTATATTTCTTTGTTTATTTTATTTACAGATATTTTTCGACGTCAAACCTTGAAATTATCTTGTCTCTTGTCAACAATGCGCCGATTATCTTTCGTTTCAATTTTTTCCTTCAATTTACTTAAGATGTGCAAGAAGGAGATTTCTAATGGATTTGGCACATGCTGGATCAAGATACAATTGTTAAGTAAATAAAGAACGGGTTTACACGAGATCCATGCAATTATTTAACAGGTCTAATCCGAGAAAAATACAGAATTAACACTTGGAGATAATGGACAAAAAGTAAGAACATACGTCAGATTACTAATTTTAACCTTTTAACTTTTCTGTCAGTACATTTATACTATTTTCGTATTATCCCTTTTCCTAGCACTATTAACTAAAGAATGGAATTGTCCATGAACACGATTCTTGTCTCGAATTAATGATAACTTGAAAATATATGAGGCACAGACCCGGATCCATGATTTTGTCGAAGGGGGGTGAGGGGATGGGGATGCGCATTGGTAATACGTTGCAACATTGGATTGCTTGGAGAGAGAGAGAGAGAGAGAGAGAGAGAGAGATGGGGTTTAACGTCCACTCAACACAAACTAGGTCATTTCGGGACTAACATGGTTTTTTAGAATTTTATTTCAATAATTCGCTTGCGCGTAGGGGTCTTTAGCAGTGGGAGGAAACCGGAATGCCCGGAGGAAACCCACGAGGTTGAGAAGGCGCCCCTATCTCCATGCCACATACGCTCACACCAGGGCTCGAAACCACAGCCGCAAGCCAGAGGTGATCGGTCAGCTAGAGGTCGAAGCACGGCACTCTAGACCACTAGGCCATCCCAACCCCCCCTTGGATTGCTCGGGCGGAGACAATGCGAAAATCATGTTTATATCATCTATTAAAGAGCAATATCTGAACTACAACCCGCTGACCCCCCTCCCCCAATGATCCGCGCCTAATTCATGTCGGTAACGAAATGAAAAAAGGAGACAAGATTTACATCCCACCCATACCACATATATATATATATATACACACACCACAAGATCGAGACAAAATTTGTCAAGCCTTTCTGCAAAAAAATTCTGCAGGGCACATTAATATGGATATGACTTCCAATAATTACAGCACACGCTCCAAATTTGTTATAATCTACAGAAGGTTTAAACAAAGTTTAGATGACTGGATTAGCAACTGGTATGCGACCATGGACTTAATTCGTCGAACTGTCTACATACTAAAACTAAGTGAACTTATGATGTTATAAAAATCAGGTAACTTTTTCATGTCAGAACTTTATTCAGGTTAGCAGGCATACTCCTAATGATGCGTCTAAGGTCATTTTGGTCCAAATTGTCCCATTCCTGTTGGAACGCAGCAGCAAGTTCTTGGACATTGGCAGGACGTTGTTGACGTTGACGTAACCTCTGTCCAAGCATGTCCCAGACATGCTCGATGGGGGAGAGGTCGGGACTCAGTGCTGGCCAAGGTAATGTGGTGATGTTCTGTTGTTGGAGGTAACCTGTAACGATCCTGGCCCTGTGACATCTTGCGTTGTCATCCTGGAAGATGAAACGGCGGCCATGACGTCGTGCGAACGGCACAACATGGACTGCCAAGATGTTGTCCCGGTAGTACTGGCCTGTAACACGCCCTGCAACAACATGTAAAGCCGTTCTTCCAGCAACAGTGATGCCTCCCCACACCATAACAGAACCACCCCCAAATCGATCATGTCTGATGACGTTAACGTCTTGGAAGCGCTCGTTCCGACGACGCCACACCTTCCTACGTCTGTCCAAAAAATCAACAGTGAACCTTGACTCATCTGAAAACAACACATTGCTCCAGCGTCGATTATCCCAGTGTTGACGACCCCTACACCAACGACGTCTTGTCTGAATGTGATGATCTCTCAAACAAGGGATCACGCGAGGACGTCGGGCGCGAAGGTGACCCCTATGCAGTCGATTCCGAATCGTCTGGCCACTCACTCTCACACCAGTGTCTGTTTGAAGACGAGCGCTGATCTGATTTGCTGTGATGACACGATTTCTCAAGGCCAAGGTACGGTAAATCGATCCTGGGCTTGAGTTGTCGCCCTTGGTCGACCTGAGCGTGGTCTGTCCTGTACAAATTGTGTATCACGGTATCTGGACCATAGCCTGCTTATGACAGACTGAGACACATTCATCGTCATCGCCACAACCGCCCGTGTTGTGCCGATCTGTAGCATGCCAAGGGCACGTAACCTTTCATTTTGGGTAAGCCGACGCATATCAAAATTTGTTTTCTGGTCACTAAAACAATTAAACTGATGTTTCCACCCTGGAATTCAATGCCACAATGACTGTAACATTCAAAGTCAGAGTCGTGCAAATCTTGGGTTGGATCCCCATGATGATCCCAAGCATCACCTGCATTCCATGTGGTAGCTATTGGTGCGTTTGGGCGTCACATGTAACTGGAAATGTTTCTTCTGTTAGGTTCTATAGTGACTTTTTTCGTAGTCATTTGCATATTTTAGTATTATGCCCCCAAAATCAAATATCCCCTACTTTTTTTGAATAGTATGTAATAATATACAGTCCAAAAACCTGATCTTATTTATTGTACAATATCCGCCTTGACTATTGAAATCCTTCAAGGAATTAACAGAAAATATGCATTAAAGGCTTAAAAGTGCGTGTATCCGTTCTACGATAAAAGAAACCCCAGAATATTTAAGATTACGGCCCCCTGACACTTTGTGAATCTCCGTGCCATTTTCAGTTATTTGGTATTACACGGGGGACAAAAATACATGAATATTTCTTCTTATAAACAAAACAAAATCATGTAACTGTAAATATATATCAAATAGGAATTACACAAGCGCCAAATCTTTCGTTAGGCCTTAAATGTTATATAAATTATTAGTTAGACACTAATTAATTTACCAGGACCATAATCAACTCTCGATGTCAACGTATAGTCTGGGTGTTCAATAGATTTAAATACGTTTTGCGTTTGATGAGGTGGCCGTAAAAATGGTTAATAAAGATGTTGTTTATTATCGTAACAACGGTAGCAATAACAATCGAGGCTACACTGTACTTCTTATGGCGATAACGAGTCTCAGGGTGAAGTATTTTGACTGAAATTTTCAACATTTATAGCAAGAGATGTCATCACATTGTCTAATCTTAAATGGCGCATTTTAATAAAACTACAGCTTCTATTCATAAAACAAATATTTAAAGAGGCGTAGTTCTGTGAATAAAAGTTTACAGTAAAATATATTAACTTAGATATTACCTAAAACTCGACAGTTTCAAATCGGTCAACTATACATGTATTTAACTTTTAATCTGGCTCTGTATGTTCCATTACCGTGTTTATTTCATTTTTTATTTCCTCAAATCAAAGAGCAATTACCTTCTACTCTCCGAGTGACCAGTGACACGATGTCCAAGATAAATTCAAACACTTTGACGGAATTATGGCGATTCCTTTTGACCAACAGAATGGTCCCGGCATTTCAATAATGTTCTCGACTACATGATTAGTGCCGTCAATTTATAATATGTACACCACCGTGGCATGTCATAACTAGTATAATCTAACGGCATAGAAACCAATTTACCTCATACGATACAAGAACATAAGAATACTGTATAATAACATATAAAGGAAAATAATACTCCGAAATGGAAACCAAAATGTTTGTCCCATTGGGATTGTGTGGAGATTTTTGGTAAATTAGTATTAAAGGTTAGCGAGACAGCAACTTAACCTTGCTGAACCTTATGTACTCTTTTAATGACATTGGCTGAAATGTATATAGTCAAGTCACGTTAAGTCAATGGTATATCTACGTAAAATGCTTCAGCGAAATATTCTTTGGGATGATAATGCTTGGATGTGCAATATCCCCCAATTAACACAAGCTCTTTCATGGAATATAATATATATATTACATAAAATGGCACACTACATAAATTAGATAATATAGCGATCACTGATCAGTTTTAACACATTCCGAAAAAAGACGAATAAAATAAGTGCGATTTTATTACTACCCTCGTATGTGTATTATAACACTCCCAATAAGAATGTTAGTCACGCAATCAGAGGCCATGATGCCCAGCCGCAGCTTAATAATGACAAATATTCACGACACATAACTATCATAATTGAATATCTCTTTAATACATAAATCAGTGTCCAAGAATAGTTGAGTGAAATGAAATAAGGGTTCAACAACCTACATTTTTGCGCCATCCCGTTTAATGACGATTTTCTCCAATATTCCCACATACTAAGTACATTGTATATATTGCTAAGTACTACCGCATACTAACTCGTTATTATAGCAGACTACCTTAATACTTCAATCACAAAACAAGGGGTTAATTCGTTGAAAACATGCCCCCACCCACCACCAAATCGAGGACAAGTCATTGGCAATGTATCGCTGTTCCAGTCGTAATATTAATAATAGTAAGTGCAGGGGGACTGCACCGTAACATAATTTACACAAAAACTATACACGGACAAGACATCATACTCAGAAACTACAAATAAACAAACAATTCAAAAGGAGTGAATGGTTCCGGGGGCAGTCCCGAGCCTGTAGTGACAACGACTTCATTCAGATTTGAAAACAATCAGGAATACAACACAAAGAAATGATTGTGTAATGCCAGCATGGGTCATGATCTGCTATATGCCACAATAAATACGAATAAAAGCATACTGTAGTAAAATTCAAATATACAAGTAACCACATCGATGATATATATATAAAAAAGTAGCCTAAAACTAAATCAATCAAGAAACGTTCAGGTATTTAATGGAATCGTGGTATATTATGTGGTTGCAATTATAGTATTCGGTTTGGATTTGGTAATATTTGACAATCTTTCAGACGTTTTTACTGCCGGGTATTGATATAAAAAACATACCTGTTGCTGGGGGATGGATGGTTAGCGCGTGCGCGTTGTGACATAATGTCTGTCATCGAGTCAACTGGCGTGGTATCGATTCTCCCGCTATTCGTGACAAGGAGTAGGATCGACCGTTCAACCCCTCCGACTGCTAAAGACGTCTAAGCGCAAACGAATATAATTGAACCATGTTAGTCCCGAAATGACCTAGTTTGTGCCCAGTATACGTTAAACCCTATTTTTCCCTCTCTCTGTTTACCGTTCACATTTTGCTAATTCCTCAAATTTACTCACAACTGTGATAGTTTCCGCAAATTTACTCTGTGATAGTTTCCCCACAATAATGAGGTAGTATGTGATGATAATTGATAGTCTATATTTTAGTATTGGTTGGTATTGGGTAAAAAATCCTTTCGCATGGGACTAATTACTGTTTCATTCCAGGTATTACTCAATGAGCCCCCACAGCTACCTAAAGATCAAACATTGTGTTTAATCAATTATTCATTCCACTTAAAGTCTCAGATCGTTATCGGGGTTATTTTTAATTCCTTGCAAACCATAATATTGTGATAGTCAAATCTCTGAAAGGAACATAAACTCATTAGTGTTTCAACATTTAATGTGGTTCACGTATTGTTTAAGAACCATAATCGCCATTTCAGTTATTTTTAATGCCTTGGTAACTACATTATTGTGAAAGTGGAATGTCTAAAGGGAAATTTTACGAAAATATGACGAATTAAAAACATGGGCTTTGATGGAACCTTTGTCTTGTTTCGAATACCAACTGAAATTTGATCTTTACTGGCAAGCCAATGTGTATAACCGACCTCGGTTTCTGTCGTATTGCACCATGTCAATGGACAGCCGCACCAGGAAATCCTGTGGAACCTATATTACCTTGTCAATATACTTTTCTCTTAGACATTTTTAATCTGATTGATTCTAAGTCAGGAGATATGTACTGTTGATATTTTCATTCCTTGATTAAATGTTACTTAATCTTTTTGAGTATACCATTTAGCGTGGAGTAAGCCGTGAAATACAAATAATGGTCAGTGTTATTCGTTAATGTACTACAAATAGCCCGATCTTGTAGTGCACATATCAGAAAGACAGGCAGTTCAGATATTTGTAGTACATTGTATCAGTAAGATTGACAGTTTAGGTATATTTGTACATGCCGTACATAGTATAAAAAGACTGACAGTTTAGGTATATTTGTAGTACATTGTATTATCAAGTCTAGCCGTTTAGGTATATTGGCACTTGACTTATTTACTGTAAACACTTTATCTTTACATAATTGAACTATCTTACAATGTAACTTGGTAAACATGTCTACTCCTCTACAATTAAAGGGTGATTTACAGACACCATAAACTTTTTTGAGAATCTTTCTTAACATAGAGTTACCAAGCAATATGCAAACATCATAATAAACTGTTTTGAGAATCCTTCTTAACTTTAAGTTACCGAGCAATATGCCATGTTATTTTTCCCAGGCTGGACGTTAGCATGCTCCCTATTTTCTCACATATGCTTGGTGGTAACGATTGGCAAACCACACATTTCTGACCCCAAATCACAGGTACAGTATAAATGCTAAAACACACTTTTGGCCTTATCACAGCATCAAAGCATAACACAGACGGACATTAGCCCCAGACATGCTGCCAATCAGGTTTGCTATGAACCATAGCTTAATTCAAATAACCATAGGTTGGTTGTTGATGGTATTTTTAAGATGATTGATGAAGGCGATTATGACTAATTAAAAGCAGAAAAGTAGGAAGTTAAACCATATTTCATTTCATTTCACCAATTAAAAGAATAGTTAAGATGCCAAGTTTACCTGATAACAAAACAAACGACTTATCTTGTTAATTTCCTTTCTGTTTATTTGTCAAATTTCAGAAAACAATTTATCAGCAATACACCATGATCATGATACATGTTATAAATTCTAGTCCAATTTATCCACAGCTTTACTAAATTATCAAAATGTGTCTTTAACAAACGCCAAGTTTAATTCTTGGTCCGTGTACATAGTTTCGTTGGTAACAGGATGCGAGTCTGGTATTGCATATCAATTATCCAGAAATCTAAAGGCGCCAGAAGAACTATTATAGATCAAAGGTGCTCGTGCAACTTAATTAAATGATCTTAATTATTTTAAATAAAAGTGAAAGAGTAATATGTTTGAGACTAGTCTGTGCTACCCAGGTTAATGAGCACAATGTTGCACAAGGATGTACTTTGTACTCCACATATAATTACAAAAATATGCATATTTATTCAAGTACTAAAGCAGGAAACATTCAGAAAACTTAAGACCATCTGAAAATGTCTTTTATAAACATCAAAGGACCAACACATAAATTTTATTGTCTCTTAAATGCAAGGAATATGATCATAACGCAGATAATGAAAGCCTTTAATGAAATGATTCTTACTTGTAATCGGTTACTCATTAAAAGTTAAGGATTTGGATAATCTGCATTCAAGAACCGAATCGTGTTATCATACAATGGAAACTTTGCCAGGGTAGTATTGTGTCAAGGGGACGCTTCGTACTAATTAGCAGGAGTTGGAGCTAAGCTGCTGGCAGTAAGAAATATGGCGACATGAACTACTAATCAATTCGATTGATTAGAAACATCACATAACAATGCACAGAGGTTTATAGGTTTATTTTCCTCCAGAAAGAAGCAGGGGTTTGAGTGCAATATCATTTTCTCATATTAACGTTAAAAGTAAACGCACGTTGAATTAATTCAGTTTAATTATACACAGTAACTCTTCCATTTAAATCTATTTATAAAAATATATTTACCAATCACCGAAAGATCGAAATTAGAGCAATTTTTATTACCCCACAGGCGCGTCTGAGTTAATTGATACCATGCATGTAGATAATGATAAACAAAAAGTCGTGTGTGAACCTTGTACGAAAATCTGGCGTACGCTTACACCCAGAGTTAATCAAACCGAGAAATTTAGGAAACTAGTGAATTTGGTAACTGGATTAGTAGATTTCGAATGAATGAAATTCTACCCTTGAACTTTCTTTTATATCACTTGCAAATATCTCAAACCAATAGCTTAAATTAAAAAAAAAAAAACACAAAGGAATCGGTTCTTTCGTTGATTCAGCCATGTCAGTTTGAAATAAAACCATTTACAGGGGGTGAGCGCAGATGACCAACATAAATAATATATATATATTTGGTCCTTAATACGATATTGGGTCTTTGAAAAATTTTAGGTTTACTCTTTCAGTCGAATCGAAGCAAATCCCACGTACTAAAAAAAACAAACCGCGCGACATATTTAAATGGAAAAAAATACAACGATATTTTGGTAAAATCCTAACCATTGTCAAGATGTCCATCAAATTCCAGCTGTTTATGACATATGGTTGATAGACCAAATAAGGTAATATTACCCCCCCCCCCGCCCATCTGCCACCTGGTCTTGGGGAAAATGGGGAGGTTTATTCCCCATATGGGATGGAGCGTCATGTCCAATCATGGACGTGCAGAAATGTGGGGTTATAAAAGAGGGTGTTGAGCTAGGTATTCGAGCAGCTATTTATTGTTAATTCCAGCTTAACAATAAATTAGTAGGAACCATTTAAACTGGAGTGTTATATATTATGATCACGAAGAAAGCCCACGAAGTCAAATATTACTAGAGCATTTCAAAGAAAATTATGTACTATCGGAAATATTAATGCAATCTAAGTAAATAAATGGTCTTAAGAATTGGCTTGATTATAATTAAAATGATCAAAATTAATATAATTTTTTATCCAATAACGTCGTTAAATGAATGAAAAGAAATGTAAACACCGGTAGTAGACTATCTATTTGGAAAAGGAAGGTGACTTCTAAAGTATTACCTTAATGTCTAACCCGGTACTTATGTGTGTCCTTTTGAAGGAACTCCCATTGCTTCTGGAACTGTCAGAAAACAATGTTCCTGAACAACGGTAGTAAAATAAAAGTACACCCGATGGAATTACCCATTTCCATTATTCTACCCAGTCTTCATGGCGTCATTGATATCAAAATGTATGGATCAAATTCAGTTTATGCAGTGATATGTTCAGGGAAATGACACATAACCAGATACTATTTCATAATCTGTCATACATTTAAATGTATGACAATAAAATTAATTTGTAACGTAATGGTAACATTATCAAATTTCAGATTTTTAAAGATGGAGGATTTAAATGGCATATGACGGATTGTACAGAATACAGCGTTTTGAATTCCATATAGCACCGTTAAAAAACACCGATACAGCTAAATACACGAAACAGGCGATGCATTATTGAGCGATAAAAGTTGTTTGCCTACTTATAAACTCAAGATAATCATTACTAATAAGCACCAGTAATGTACAAAGATGCTTTACATGTGTTTCCTCTTGAGAAAATAAAGAAAATAAACAACTTAAATGATAAGGGCATGCTTGAAAACATCAAGACGATGTCTACTTTAATTAAACTTCAAGTTTGGTAAAGCTCATTTCATACCGACACTTTACTTACAGTGTCTATCATCAGATCACTATGTAAACTTATATACTTAATAAAATGTTTAAGCACCGACGTCCAATAACCATATGCGATTAAAATTTCATACATATAATTATACGGGTATTATGGGTTGGCTGATCTTTGAGAAATTTCAAAGACGAGCCACTATGCAAAGTCGATATTTTAATTGATTAAATCTTTTTAAAAAGTTGAGTGTTAATTAAAATATTTTTCGGTCGTTACTGTAGTCTCTTATCTTCATATAACATCTTCTATAAAATATAAATTTTTAAAGGAAGATATTTATTAAGATTATAAAACATTAATACGGATATTTCTTTATATTTCTATAAGAACAATGTGGGGGGTAGGGGAATGAGAAACGAATTTTTACACGAGGAGATAATTATGACATCACGGTATGCTAATCATAATCATTATAGTTTTACTGTGATTATGTATGCAATGTAAAACGGAAATATTGGCGCTTCTTCAAACGGCTGTTGATTTATGTTTCTACGTTTGGTAAGTAGCTGGTAATGACTGTGTGTCAAACCGTTCGAATGAAAGCAAGTTCTTGATCTGGTACTGGACTGAACATCTTCCGGGTAGGCAGAAATGCCACTGGTAACCATATAGAATTAAAATGAACATGCAAGTCTTTTGTGCACTAACTAAAGTTCCCCCGGTCTTGGTTAGTGTCGTGGTTTGGCTCGGTACCCCCTTTTATTGACAATACATTGGATCTTAGACACCCATTACATACAATACATCACTCACAATACCCAAGTAGACATAATAACAATATGTAAATAAATAAGAAAAACAACACCAGATGTAAAGGGTGGATACCAATAAGTTGTAATGTTGACAAACTCTCTAGCAGATTGTTTTATAAAAGTGAAATAAGATAAATCAATTATCGTTTATTATAAACTACATGTCATAATAAAACCGGAATTAAGGTGCCAAGCTAAACCGGGCACCGAGTTAAACCGCGACATTGGACAGGTAACTTATCGCATAACCCCAAGACCTCATATGGAAACGTTGCATATGGATACATTAGCAACGTTGAACCTCCCATTTAAAACATATATACGTGAACAACAAACATTTATCAGCATTAAACTGATCTATTGCCGAGAATTTAAAGAAAATGAACATTATATAAAATGCGAGTGGAACGCCGATGTATTATTTTGTCATTAAACGGCGACAGAAGAACTTAAAGTTTTTTGATGTGACATTTACTCAACGAAGTAAACCATCTAGTACGCACTATTATTATTTCTATTATAAGGGAAACTTGATACATTTAATTCCAAAGCTATTTCGCCCGGAGGAAGACCGACTCCTATCTCATACATTGACTATGAGTTACAAATAACAATCTAAATTATTAATAACAAAATCTTGATATGAACTTATAGAGTACAGCAAAAACTACAAATATTATAATCAATATACTATCTCAACTAAAATAAACTTTGTGTTTATATAAATAGTCAACGTGATGACTGTAACGCGCTAAACATCCCCGCCACTCTTAACTGTGACGCACTAAACCCCTCCCCACCTCTCCACACGTACACACATCCATTCAATCCCCTTAAACATATAGTAGATGTTGCTGCGATACAAGATGTACCACTTCGAAGCTATAATAATCACCTAAATTCATGCATGGCAATACAGCTTTGAAATACCGAAAGAATTACAAAGCTGCGTGACAATTTCAGAAAATTGATTTCAAAAACATTTTGTAAGTTAAATTCAAATAAGTTAATAACTTACCATTAGCTCCCAATTCTTAGCTTTAAGTCCATTAACGCAGACCATAGAGCAAGAGATGACTGTTAACTTGTGTCAGTCAAAAGCCAACTGATATTGTATTCAGTGGTTCCTATTAACCATCACCCGTTATTAAACCGTTCGGCACATTAACACTGGCCTATTCTTTGCCACCAATAACCCTTCACGACGGCGTATTAATACCTCATCGGCACGCGGCTTGTGCAGTGAAATGTCACAAATAGTCCATAGGGAGCGTACAAGTTATTATATGTGACGTCAGGGGAGGACGTTATGGCGCGAATGTGAGCTCGTGGCGAAGTATCCAGTGATTAAATCTGACACAGGGTGTCATTTAGTAACAAGGTAATTAGTTAACTAGGAATATAATAACTAATCATCCAAACATAACAAAACTGTAAAGAGTCCAGATTATTATCCCCATTTACTACCAACAAACACAGTAATATGAAACACAAACAACCATTTGTAAACAGTATATCACAATGTTTGAAAATATAAACCAATTTAGTGTATATTCTTAATATAAACATTTTTTCGTGAAGCACCAGTCCCATTTGTTCCAACAAGTTTTCAAAACCTGAATCGAGAACTTGGTCCCGTATCGTGTTTACAAACTTAAAATTTCAAAATGAGACCAGAAATATTTAGAAATCCGATAAGACTCTTCCTTTTAATTCTTCGAATTCTAACTGCAAGACTCTTCCTGATAATTTTTCGAATTCTAACGGCAAGTGTACTCGCTGGCGTGTATGTAAACGAACCCTTGATAGTTGGAATTCGATGAGTAATATGCGGAAACGATGCTGTCCTATCAAAATTTAACCCAGAGCACACTACGTATGTCTATCTTCATTCGAACAGTTCGTGGATGAAAGTAATGATGCTAAACACAATTTCATTTCAATTAATTAAATGTAATATTTAATCAAGTACGCGGTCTTGTATTCAAATAGTCTACTGATTTCGAACATAAACAAACAGATAACCCCACAATTTGCGATTCTTAGAATATCCTGAAATTCGACAATCTTCTTCCTTATGACTCAATCAACAATCTCTGCATATTTAAAAAAAAAAAAAGAATTCAAAACCAATTACATGCTGAATTTCGATAGTGTCGTTCCTTATAACCAATTGGACATCCTGTGAACTTGATAAAGACGGCAAAAAATACGCATCAAAGTGGTCAGTGACTCTGGATTTTGATGGTGCTCTCCCAAATACAACTGCCCAGGTTCCTCCTAATCATTAGCTCAAAAAATCACAACAAGTTTACAAAATTCCAGTGACAATTACTCCTTGTAAAACTGGTGTAGCAGGGCTATTATTTATGACTAGCCAGTCACAATTCGAAAAATAAATCTCTAAATCGCCTATGTAGAGTTTACAAGCACGTTGTCTTATAAAATCGTATTAACTGTCATGCTATGACAAAATAATAAACGGTAATTGCAGCATATGAAACATATAAATGGTATCGGGTGGCTCAAAGAATAGGTATTACTCATAAGGAATTCCGATAAAAGAATTTGGATGAGTGGTTAACCAATGGTACCTCCACAATTCGTATAACTGAAATGTTAGCGCGAAACTTCGATTGTAAAATATGCTTTGAAATGCTACGATAAATCTAAAAAGACAGAAGTATAAACCCCGCCTCGACCCCATCGCGGGTATAATGACGAACTAGACAGTTTTCTTAACAAGGGTTGGAGTTTTTTTTTTACTGAATTAAGCTATTGTCTCGCGACTTGCTTTTCATCCCTTCACTTCTAACGGAAAGAAGGAAACGAGTTAAACAATCTTAAATAAACTTCTCTTAGGCAAGTTTTCTTCCTTAATTGGTAAATTAATATGTTGGCATAGTTACAGGAAAACTATTGCAAAATATTTCCATCTAATTTCTATTAACTTACTCAGAATAGACTGCTGTTTTTTATGTGTTTACACAAGCACAGTGATGAATCTGATTCCATGTTTTGGGCTTTAAGGGTTTATAAGATATATTTATTTAAAGCCGATTTATATTGATTTTAACATTGAAATAGGAATAAAATATTGCTATAAACATAGTTAAAGAAACGGTCTCGAATTTCCCACCTGATACAAGACCCTAAATGTAAAGAATATTTCCGTGCATTATATCCTCTTCTGCATTTTCAGATTAGAACATGGAGACGCTCGGAAGGAAGTGATGTTGTCGTACATATTTTCAGTTCAGAATATAGGGAAAGCAGTGCGTGATTGTTTTAAAATTTCCGAGATATTTACATAAAATTACATCCCACTTCTACTCGTTGCCAATGGCAACCTTTGATGAAACTGTCCTGTTCATTTCCAATACATGGCATGAAAGTATCCGTGTATCAGAACCGAACAGTACACTTACGAAATAGAGCACTGTTCATTTCTGATACAGTATCCGTGTATCAGAAATGAACAGTACACTTACGAAATAGAGCACTGTTCATTTCTGATACACGGATACTTTCATACCGTTTAAGAAACTTATCAAGCAATAAGAAGCGGGCGTTTAGTCCGACACAGACCGCAACGATAACTAGTGGTTTCATTCAGCAATTGGCTAAGGTACATGAGACAACTAATCAAAATCATAGTAACAAAACAAACCGGTAGGACCTACATGGCAGTGCAAAAATATATACAATGACACTAAATCAACATAACAACATATTACGAAAAAGAATTATTACACATATCAATTGGCATCTATTCCATAATTTGATTTGATTTATGCAAAACATATAAATGAGAATATTGAATGATTATTTTAACTAATTGTGATTCTCTTGCTAGACACTTCACAAGCCTTGAAAATGAGCCGGATATAAAAAAAACAAAACGCCTAGAAAGTTATAAATCTTATTACAATTAAATTTAAACGGACGAACCATGCGCCGATGCATACTTTGACCAGGAATGACCCACGCTTCGAATTTCCTTTACACTACATCTAATATCATCGCACTTCTCTACGCCATAGGTTTCCTCCCACGGCTAAAGACCCATACGCGCAAGCGAATTATCGAAATGAAATTAAAAACCATATAATAGTCTCGAAATGACCTCGTTTGTGTCGAGTGGACGTTAAACCCCATCTCTCTCTCTCTACGCCATAGACAAGTTGTTTTGACAATGTTGTCTAAACAAAAACGTGGCTATTTTACGCTCGGGGTGTCACAACAAGACGCACGTGTAAATACCCAATGAAATGTAACGTGAGGCACAGAAAGGGATAAATAAAAGAACTGATATTTGTTGTCACTTTTCGGTTGAAACGACTCGATAATAAATGCTTTTTTTCACATTTTGCTTCACAATACTCGATAGAAATGTGATGTAAGTAACTTATTGGCACCTTTCCTCGGTGTATCGGTGAATATCAGGACAGTTTTGGTCGTGGACCGCTTCGGCTCCGCCTCGGCTGAGCCCCCGACCAAAACTGTCCTGATATTCACTGATACACCGAGGAAAGTGTGCTAATAACTATTACTTATTTAAATAATATAACTCTTTAAATAATCGATAGATCTTATCGCCAGGTATAATCCGTACAATAGACTCACTTGCCCAGTTAAATATACTAGCACATTATCCGTTTACGAAATAAATGGGGTTTAACGTCCTACTTTTCTGCGCCCAAACAGGGATGTCCGTTTACATGCCTTCGAAAATATACCATCTTTAAATTTCTAGTACATAGTTACAAAATTGTAAAAGTGTCCAAGATGCCTAACGAATTAAACGGTCTTAAGAATTATAGCACTATGCAGTGCCGTGTAGTCGCTGAATAGATGTGCAAAATACCCGGGAAACTTCCCGCATGCTAGAACAGCCTTCGAAGTTGTAATTGTTCATTGATTTTTTAAATGTCCTTTTCACGTTGTGTATTCTCTTCTCCTTATCAAGTAGTTATAATGTTTGTCTTACAAGGAAGAAGGCCATTCTTTCAACCCCAATCCAGTGGGCGAGTTTGCTGATGGAAACTGCTACATTTCCTCCTTCTGGAATTCAAACAACTGTCTGACGAATGCCCAAAGATATGATGGCCTTGTAGCTTTGGACTTTCAATTATCTAATTGGTCAAATATGAGGTATTATTAGTTACAACGATTGGTTAATTATCCCCTATGTGTACAGTGAAAATTCCACATGTATGTTATCAACATAGAATTGAATATTTACCAAATTATAACTCTTTGATATACGTGCGTATGAGACAATAGTACTTCTATACAATGTGTGAATGTAATAGCAAAAGGTGTTAATAAATACAATGCTACTTATTTAAAGAGCAAATATTCTGACAATCCTGGAACTAAATATCTATGGAAAAAAAACAACATTTAAACCATTTTAAAAGCGCATCAAATGGGTGGTACTATGCGTCGCTAGTCAAATGTGGAAAGCCATTAAGCTAAAAACTCCCCACATCCAACGTGTGACGCATACTATATATTCGTCTTAATATCTCAATAGTTAAGACGTTTGTCTTACAGTGAAAACCAATACAACAGTTCGTTTCCACATTTTAAGTCAAGCATTGGATTCATATGTTGCAAGCATAGATTGCAAAACAATACTTAAATACCCCAAAACCTGTAAAAGTCAAACCAGCCTGGCAAATCTCAGGAAACCGCTACATCATATGGTCTAAAGAACCCACTCGGAAGTCTAGCACTAAAGAATCTTAATCTTCATAATGTCTGTCGATCGGCTAGGTTTTCTACCCCTTGGTTTCGGCTTTACAATTATTTAATTGGTCAAATATGATGTAATTATAATGACACCAAACGATACCAAACTGAATTTCCACAAGATTGATCTGGTGAAATTTTGTTTTTCACACAGAACCAGTTATGTTTTGGTTATATAAATCTTTTTATGTGTAAACACATCACTCATTTTAATTTGGTTCTTGAGGTATCACTTCTCTATAATGTGTGAATCTACATGTATATACCAATTACAAATACAGTATGGTCGCAAAAACCATAGTACTACAAATGACACAGAAACTACACTGTAAATTTGAAAGACACCCAACAGCGTCACATTTGTGAAATTACAAAAAACATAGATATAGTTGTCAAAGTTTAAATTTGTCACGCAAATAAGTGCCAATGCCACCATCCCCAAAGAAAACACTTTATTGCAATAGCGTGTCTGAACTAGTTATTACTGAGTAAGTTAAAGGCACATTGCCACTTAAGGAAAAAATAAGTCATTACAATTTTTTATATATTATATTCAAAAATAGACTTCGACTCTCCCGGCGAACGACAATCCTGTGAATGACATACGTTGAAGAATGTGATTTACAATCCATTTTAGACTGCGATGTTTCTTACCGATAGATTGGCGGATTACGCACACTATGCCATAATATTTGGGACAACTCTTATGTAATTTCCCAACCATTTCATGTGAATTGTTAAATCAAAATAATATCTTAACTATCCAGTGGAGATGTCTAAGCTAGAATAAAAGATCACATTAGATAAAACATAAAATGTGTATCATACGTTGTATTATTTAACCATATTTCGAACGATTCGTCAGAGCAACCACCAACAAACTCAGATAGCAACTTGTCAGTGCAGAGAAATGCTGGCAGCTGTAGCTCCGATAAACTACGACTAGGGACAGCGCATAACCACATAAACAGGTTCCGACATCCGGCAAGACCCATGGACTGCAAGCCATTTCTCTGTCGACCAAGGCATCACCTCTGGTGGTGCTACAGGCCTTCCTAAACATGTGGCCCGTGGGTGTTGGCGCGATGTGGGGAATTTGACCTAATAAGAGCGCTCCAGCCTCAAGTGGACTCATTTGGGGACTTACGGACGAACATTGCTCTTTTACATAGAGATTTTCATAGTCAATATTCAAAGTCAATTAACCGGTATATTGTATGCATAAGAAAAACAACCCAGAAAATAGGATCGATAAACAATGCGTTACTTTAAAATACATTTAAACAATAGGGCAGCGAATAAATTTGACCTCTAAAACATGATGATATCACATTGGAAACAAAACGATAATGACTTAGAAACATAAAAATAATGGAGTAATTAAAACCCCACAGATCCTTGTATGACATCAGTAGATACACACAAGTGTGTTGTACTTGAAAAGAGGGGAAAGGGTGCTTACTAGTTTCAGGGTTAGGGTTATTGTGGTGGTTCAACCGTTCCTTGAAAATTTGGCGTAACGTCTCAAACCTTCCTTCGGTCCTGATGATGCGTTTGATACAGATTTGTATAGTTGAAGACAACCTAAATGCAGCTCAATTGAGCCATCTTAACATTAAAACTATCTGGGTATCGTTTGTCTGGACACCGTACCATATTTCTTGTCGTATTTGATCGATATTCGACCATCGTGCCAACCTTCAAATCAACGACATATTTCGTTTCACACATTAAACTGTAGATGAAAAGGAAAATAGAGAAATAAAAAATCGTCCTCGCAATGACGAAGCTTCCGGTACACGATTGACCTTCATCCTGCTCTCAAGTGAATAGATTAAGACTTGCGTGACGTAGATGAATTCATATTTTAGATAGCCGTTAGAGTACATGGCTATTTTATAGTTTAAGACGACCCCGATAAGAAAGATAATCGAGGCTTTGATTTAATGTGTCTGGCAAGTTCGAAGATCAAAAGGAGATGGCAAATGATTTAAGGAACAAACAATCTAGCAAAGTTCATTATATTTAAAAATCAGATTGACAATTTTATTAAGTGTATGTAATGACGAGTTATTATTGCAGATTCTGAATTAAATCTTAAGTTTACATATTACGACGTGCCACCGATGGTCATAATATATCCAATGTTATAGAACAATCCTTCTATAAATTAAGTGTAATAAGTATGCTAGACTAATATACGAAGGGCAGCTTTTTATTTATTATCGTAAGAAGCTATGCAAAAAATAACTCCATACATTTTTTTACGTGGTTTATCGCTTTGTTTTGAAAAGATTATAGGCAATAAAAATGATGGAGTCATGAAATGTTTCATAAATTTTTCTTTTTTGTTGATTTATTTAATAGAATTGGACATGTTTAAAAAAGACATCTAAAACAAAAATATACGACACAAGACACATTGACATGTTATTTACTAATATTCTTTAGGGTAAATCTTGTTGCTCCATTTAAAGGTAAATTTGTTGCGAGCACTTCCTCTGCTGTAAACAAGATCATAAAACTAAATAATGATCTTCTATGAAGCAGTGAAAATACTAGCAGCAAAAAATAATGAGTCTTGGGTTATCTCCCGTTCTTCTTTCTTTCATCCCTCGCCACATGCAAAAGGTACGACAAAAAGCTGGTTGGCATGTTGAGATGTATGGAATACGCTCTTGGGTTTTCCCGATGATTTCTTCTTTAGCACCAGTCTTTCGTCTAGCATATGCTTTTACAGCCCTTGTGCAATCCAGCTTCAAAGATATTAACGTTGGTTTCGATGTTGTTGGTCATGTCCAGGATTTCTCTTATTCATTATAAACTGTCCGCATTGGAATTGATAGGAAACTATTTGACAAGCTTCTAAACTTGATCTTATACGGTGATGCCTATGCGTTTCAATATAATTGAATTAAAATTAGATGACAATTTTATCGGAATAATACAAAATTGCAATCTAACATGCTTTATATTACCTTAGCATTCTGTAAGTGAAAGTAGCATTTGTATCAGACATTTGTCTACCAAATTTCCCCCCCCTCACCCCCCAAAAAAACCCTTTGCCAAATCATTACCATATACACTTTTTCTTAATTCACACACAATATCGATTCGTATATACCATTACGGGCAATATGATTTGTGCAAAAGATCACGTGAGTAAATAAAAGATATCAGATGTCAACATAAAAGTACATGAAAATAAAAACATCGAAACAAAAACCACATACTTTAGATTGTTCGTGCCATATATATTTACATAGTGATCATAATACTTTTAAATGTATGGATGGTATAAGAGATCCACCGAATATCAGTTCGTAGAAAATAAGGCTTGATTGCAATTGACGTGATGGTAATATTATCAGGGGACATAACCCGAAATTTATAAACATGACTAATGTGCTTTAGCGTTGGTCAAATGGGTTCAAGAATGCTGCCAAAGTTTAACAAATGTAAAGACGTCACGCTAAGAAACCTCCCCAAACAATCAACCTATTTTCTTTATATGGACATGTCGCCCAGATTAATAATACATTGTACCATATGATATGAGTTTAACAATCAGAGACGCGACAAGTTTCGGAAACATTATCCTCCGTTTCTAAACTGTCTTTAGAGAGAAGTTCTTCAAACATTTTTTGTTTAATCATTCGTTGAATGTGATTGTGACACAGATAATTTTGCTAATGATTAAATAATTTCTGTTTATTTTTTCTAAAGGTTAAAGGTATCACGGAGATATGTTTGTTAAAATGGCCTGCGAGGCCTTCACTCCGAATTGGCCCGTTTTATTAACTAGCCTACAACATGTCTAGGACAGATCATGTAAACAAAAAAATAAAATGAATTAGATACACATTGTATTGATACATTTACTCATATTTCGTGTGGGAGAGGTAATTTGTATGTGGTTATTACTTGAACATAACCCCATGTGAATTTGAAAAAGCAATTATTTATGAAATAAAAATTATATAAAAATTCAATAAAAATAGGCATACAAATGAATTTCTAAATCAACTATCAATTATTAGAATTATTTTTTAAAACAAGTTAATTGCATTCCATGTCTCGGTCACTTACATTTTTTAGACTTATAATTTAAATGTGCCACAATTTTCATCTGATGGGATTTCTCTATTTCGTCGGTTGACTTATTCAAAATAATGAATATTCACGAAACAACTGCAGACAATGTAAATGTGAACCCTATACTGTGGTTCTAGACCAAAATGTCATTACAAACGACCATTAAAATTTCACGTGAGAATGGCTTAAAATGGACGCAACTATAACAGGAAGTAAAAGAAATCAAATGGAATGGGATTCAACGTCCTACAGCTCGGCACGAAGCAGGCTATGATGGCCACCTATCCACCAACTCTTCATCGGATTCTGTTTACACAAGATCATAATGAATATTCAAGAAACAATGGCAGACTCTGTACACCATTAAAGGGTAACCTGTGAATTACTTAAAGTGGACGGAACTATCATAGGAAGTAAACGAAATGGAATGTTCTGCACGAAACGTGCTTTTAAGACGAATATACGCCATACTGTGTACCACACACGGGAAAATATGCTCGAAGAGGGTCGTTTCCGAACATATTTCATCGAATTGCACGGCAACAATTAGTACCACGGGTGGGTCTTTGGTTTATCACGCCACTGCATCGACTAGACACACATTCCTTGCTTTCGTTTTTAGTGGAATTGTATGTCCAGAGCGGTTGAAGAGGGTTTAACAATGTTGTAGTTATATGCCATTAAAGGAACCTGCCAAAATTAGATCACCACATCGACGTGTTGTAAGGACGCGAGTTTCGAAGGAACCAAAACCTCACAACAATAAAAAAAACTTCCCTGGATCAGCCATTGGGATTTTTGCCGTTACTATTTTGTATAGATTTCGGGTATATCAGTATACTTACAGGAATTTGTTACAGTTACACTCTTACAATTGTAATAATACTAATCTTCTTAAAACATCGAATTTGAATGATAAAATACATAGATCATGGACATTCACGTGGATATGACGTATGGTGAAATATCACCTAAAAGAGTATAATCGAGATATTAGTATCAATTTAATATTCCTGTGTGCATTTTTCTGATTATGTAGGTATATGTTCACAAAAATCTTTAATTTTTTCAATTTGTTGTTAGTTGTGCAAATTAATCCCCCCACCCCCAAAACATATTGGACTATACTTCCAGGGTTACCCCCCCCCCTTGTCAAGAGAACGCGAATTGGCCTCTATGCACCTTTATGGGAGTCAAATTTATCCAGAGCGCTGTAAGTAGTTTATTAAGATGTTTCTTCTACAAAAACATATCCCGTGTACACGTTGGCTTAAACGTAAAAGAAACAAAGATAGTATTCGAAATAAAAGTAAGCTGTAGTGCCACTGTACAGGTCCGGTTGGTGCAGAAAAGTAGACTGTTAAACTCCATTGCATTTCATTTCTCCAAACCAGCAAAACCCTATGGTGGGTGTACAACAACGTACATTTAACAACTGAAGTGTTTCGTCATTCAAACCAGTGCCACTGAATATCGCAACACTAACAACTTAGTTTCGTATTTCATTAATGAACATCTTAAAATAAGACATTACTTTTAATATGAAACGAAATTACATTATGGTGAACATGACAGGAGCAAATTGAAAATACGGCTACCTGCAGGGCTGCATTTATTGTCGAGTTGTTTTTTTTATATTGCTAATTTACGAAATATATTAATCATTGTTGAAATGTTTTCAATCTTTACAACTCTACACAGCTAACACCAAGGGGTAGAATGATTGAACCTATGTAAGTCAGGAAATCGATGAAGTAAATGTGTTCGAAAAATATATCTTGTCCTAAAACGAAGAATATGTTAAGGTTTTAGTTATAAGAAAACTCTGCTATGTAGCGTGCCACATGAAAATTCCTGTTTACGGCACTTTAAGTTTTTTTTCAGTTGTCACTGGGGGACGTTTTCAATCACTACTTTGTTCCACATTAACAATTGTCATAATTGACAGCATGACGCCTCTCTTATCTCATAGGACATTATTATTTTCCGATGAAGCACGGCCTTTTACAGATTATAAACCACTCCAACCAAAAGCATATTTATATAACACCTACCCCTTCTTGACCCCACCCCACCCAATCCAACAAACTATCGACCCGTGGTCCTGCACACACTCCTCGCAGTATTTCGTTTGATAAGAGTTAGTCCCACGTAACGCTGCTATAATGAAAGCATATTTCTATTCCTAATTACGACTGGTCAATAGACCGATTAACAACCAATAGTTGACTGCGTAACAAAATCATTACGCTTTAAACAGAGCTCCCAATTGGACCAAATTATGTTTACATAACGTTAAGTCATGAATCGCGATTTTATTATGCCCAATTAACTAGTGCATAGCAGAATATTACAGAAAACTAATTGCGAGACAAACCAGGCCAGCTAAACAATACTGTTCGGGGACGAATATGGCTTTCGACTTTTTCAGTGACTTAAACACTGTCCAAGGTTTTAGGGAAGACCCTTGGAATAGATTTGATTGAACGGAAAGAAGAGGCACACTCCCCCAAAAGCCCCGGTGCTAAATGCCAATTTAGCAATGGCCAGAGGGGAATTTTTCGCGCAATTGCTTTAGGAATATGGATACTCTATATAGAACATCCGATAACCCAGTTTGCATTGGTGTTACTGCCCCACCCTCTCAGCGCATTTCTGAAATTCCTACCACTATACAGTCAGGGATCATGTGACCTTTGTATTAAACAATACAGTCAGGTGCTATTTAAATACCAACTTTATTGTTATATAAAGCGAACACGTAATGGTCTCTTAAAACACATGATAATAGATTTTCAACTGTAATCCATCCTACTTTTACAATCTTACACAATAAATATGTTAAAATCTGTTTTGAAAAATAATATATCAAGTAAAAACTAGAATCAGGCTATACTGGATACAAAATATTATGGTTCCACAGCAAAGGCCCACCTCCTTCCTACATGCACCACCTTATTATCTGAGCCACTTATTATGGACGTTACATAAGTTTCTATATTTTTTACTGGTTTCGATCCCTTTTTAATTCTGTATTGTTTTATTTATTAGAATCGCCAAACTGTCTTAACATTGACACGAAATTTTAATTGAGAAATGAATAAATAACCGCCTCGGCACGATATAAATGTCGCCAATTACTTACAAAAGTTGATTTGCTATCACGTTTAATAATAATTTAAAAGAAGACCTCTGATAATTTCAATCTTTCTGGCACTAAAGTAGTGTCAAATGATGTAACAGTGACATTAATTGATATGTGCAAAACAATTATCAAGCCACAGCTGGAATCACACAGTGTAATGCGCGAGTTATAAGACCAGATTGATGTATCCCGGTATTTCAGGTTACTCATCAATAAAGCACTTGTGGGAATAAACCCCTCCACCATATGTATTCGTTTAGCATTTAAAATCTTAGTGTCCTAGCCTAATGAAGCATATTTAGACTCAATTGGCCGCATCCGCATCTGAACAACAAAAGCGTAACTTTATTTTCATCGGTGACTTCTATAATTACAGGTAAGGTAAAGGGCACTGCAAGAAAAAAAAAGCCTATCCTCTCAAACCTACACAAAACAAGATCCCAGAGCGATTTTATAGGCGACGGGTTACTTTTTCTGTTTTATTTAATGGCGAAAAAATAAAAGAACCATATTTTTATTTTATAATAACTATAAGCAATGTTCTTTAAATGCTAGGTATATTTACACAAAGACAAAAGTAATCAAATGAATCAATAAAATGCCAAATAAATCAAAATAAAATAACTAATGGAGAATGAACTATTCAAATCAATTACATCTTCTTTTTGATTATGATATATGTTCATCTTTTTGAGCTATGCGATTACAATTGATTAATGTTATTGGAAACATTTTGTTTTTTCTTTACATTACATTGCGTGATCATCAATTTAGGTATTACAAAAATATAAATGAGCGATGGTTAAATTCCCTTCTAGAATTTCAAACAGTTTGTATTATTTGATTTATATGGCTTCGATGGTTTTTTTTATTTTGACTGATGAATTAAACGTCCAGGAAACATGTTTTCTAATGAAGCCCGTATTGGAGAATTATTTTCTTTTAAAATATCACCCATTTCATGATTAATTTTAAATATATTTATCAACAAATGAAATCAATGCATAAAATAACGTCCTACTTTTCTCTTCTAACCCGGCCACATTGTGCAATGTGAAAGATATAACAGGGTATCCTTTGATTAATTAAAACACGGTACTATATACCCCTTAGCAACGTCGTTGTCCACTTAGCAATGCACCGCTTGATCTCATGATTTTTCCCATCTTCAATAGAAAGCTTAATCTCGCTTACACTACGTACATCTTATCAATTCCTTCACGAAACCCCCAGCATTTCGGCATTTAAGTTCGATAGGGTACAGGCCCGGCTTGTGAGCCTATCAGATTTCTCGGTCGTCGCATATACCAAGGCTTGTGCTTTCGAGCTAAAATGTCTACCTTTGATAAACGAGTTGTAAAGTTCAAGGTACCTTCAATGTCAAGGTTTCCGTAAAGGTCACAATGTCGGAACCACTAATTGGACGCTACTGAACACATGTCTGTAGATAATGTAGCTTTAAATACGGGAATTGTGAAGTAATCTAGCATCGTCCAGATGCTGTAAAACTTACAGTCGTTGCTTCAGGAATATGGGGTTTCCCATGCTCAAGCATATACAAGGATGTTGGATTAAAACTGGCCAAGAACTTAAACTCCGTAGAGTGAGATGAGTATAAGTAAGTTAGGGTGGACGAACCGAGGAATAAATGACTATGAGATGTTGGTTTAAACAAAAATCCTGAACCGATGCTTAAGCGTCTGACGAATTATTAATGGGCGAACCAAATGTCACTAGTTTAAGAAACCAAGTCTGTAACTCGATATCATCAAAAGTCTAATTATAACACGTTGAAAACACGAATTACTTGCAATTCAAATCAACATTGAAGTGATATTAACGGGAAAAGGTAGGCTTCTCATATCCGATATTAAAGACAAATAAATATGCGTTTCAGCGTCATTTGTAACAAACGATCAAAAAGAATCCATGTCAAACGGGGACGCCATAATTTATCTGGAGAGTATGCGCCAGAAATTGACATTCGGTTGAGACTCTGGCCGTATTTCGCTGGACATATCTGATTTGAAATTAAGAGTCAAAACGGAAACAACTGAATGTAAATCAGTGCATATACAATCAGAACAAATTATTATACGTTGTGACCCATTTGGATCAATTTCTACGTCCCAAATATTACCGATTTAGCTCCTTTAACGGACACGCTTCTAACTTACAAATGCTTGAATGGAAGTTTTCTCATAATGTGTACCTGCTCTTTGAAATCGAAAATAAATCAAATCTTTGGGATTTCGATTGTTTCTGTGACAAAAAATCATGGGAAAATCATTTTCATATATAAAGGCTTTTTTCGTAAAAACTCAATCTTATGGCTCAAGTTTGCTTTGCTTTGTAGTAAGATCAGCTTTGTTCGCGCAAGTCTGACACACTGTGGTCTTAAATAACGGCATCGAACACATCGTCACGTTCGCTTCAAATGGAATGTGACAGGGGTCGGTATACTGTATTTGTTGTGTAACAACAATTATCAATTATGAAAAGAGTCGGGCACACACAAATGCATTAAAGTATCCACATAAATCAGTAAACTACACTAAAAACATTTTATTGGTATTTAGCTCCACAATATACAGAAAATGTTGTTTTTTTTTTCAAATTAGGATTGACAGGGGTTTAAATTTATATACCCATAAATGTAATAATGACTGTTATATCTTGAATTTTCATCTGTATTTTATGAATTAAGAATAAATCTACACGTTTAAACAATGTGCCTATTTTATGATTTGACGCATATGATTGCAATATATTATAATAGCATAATCTATTGTTGCCATAATCTATTGCCGTTGGTATGAACAATGCATTTAAATAACAGTAATGTAAAGTAATGGAATAGAACAATGAGTTAATGTAACCACTTTATAATGTTCAATTTTAATGGTACGTCTGGTATGAACTGGAAGACAATTTGACCAGGACATAGGTTTATCGAATTGCAAATGACGAAGATGTTTAACTGACAATAGGTGCATGGTCGTGTCATTTCTATATTAGAATCATTATATACAACATTCCTGTCCATTTCACAAACGACACACATAAACCGAAGTGGAAAATTGAAACCAATAGCCCACTTGCCTCGCTAGTTATATGAACCTTGAAATTTATTGGCTGAACGCTAATTCTATAACGACAAACAGTAATATAAATGCACAAACAGCTATTTATGCCCCCGTCAGACCGAAGTGATGACCCTACTGCGCTCTGAGACCAAACGGCGGCCTGGAAATACACAAGGTCGTCGGCAAGCGTAAACACAACGCGGAAAATGCCCCAAAATTACAAACTTAAAAAAGTTGCGTTCTTACTGCGACTTGTGCGTTTATACAGCATTCTCGCGGTGGGCTCGTCACGGTCTCTCCGCGCTTGTGACGTTTCTATAAGCTTGGCAACGGCGGTCATCGCGAACCCGCGTCGCTCAACCACACGTCTTATCTGGATTACACGTGCGTTTCCACAAGGTGATCACGACGACTATATAAGCCGTCACGGCCTGTTTTCAAAGCAAGTCGTACATGATAAGCAACCCCGGTCTGACGGGGTATTAAGTACTTTACACGCGGCTTGCTTTTTCCAGACATACAAATTACATAATATAGAATGGATTTTATAATTTTATTGCATGGTTTAGATTTATTAATATTTACATGCCAATTAAAATTCGCACAAATCGCTGGTATTACTGAATATGATTTTACTTTCACATTAATGAAGGATTTAAGACGACGTATACAAATGCTTCATAACTCGTTTTAACCATTTCATTAAAATTTCCCTTATAAATACCTCTTTTGCCTTCCACAAAGAATTAGAATGAAACTCATTTGGAATGTAATTCATAACACATTGGTGCTCGTAGGTGTGTTTTTACATCTTCTTTTAGAAAATATTGTAATTTAACTTTAATAAGAAACACGGCCATAAGTGATACAACATGTGCCCACCTACAGCCTTGTCCTCGGTCGAATTATATAATTGTCTGTATAAAAATTGGTTCCGTAAAACCCTTTCAAACGTATCGTGGATAATCTAGCCAAGACAGTGGCTTATAGCGTCCGTGTATTGGTCAGTGTTGTTCTTGTATTTATTTCAAGTGTTTCTCGCAGGAAAAAATGAAATCCCATGACGCAAGGAAACATTAATTGTATGAATAACAGTGTCTATCTTTAAAAGAAATGTAGCAGATTAATGGGCCTCTAAATTTTTCATAAAGAGAGTTGGTCATACAAAACAAATCTGGTAGTCAGTCACGTTTTTTTAGACAGTAACAATTTCTGACACTTGTTGGGTTTTCTTTCTACACTAGGCATAATTTATACTTACATTTACACAGGATTTATACTACTCTTCCTAATCTGAAAAAATATAAAAGAACGAAACGTTAGTTGTGAGGCAAAGATACTGACATGGTTAAGCCGAATCTCGATCCCAGAGATAAGTTTACCCTTCGTTTATCGCTGGTAACAAATCACCGGCCACCAATCAGCGTAAAAGCGATTCCTAAGCTCCGCCCCTAGTGGCTACTGTTTTGCACGATTTATTAGGATGAAATGCTGCCGATTTCTCGACAATTAGGAATCCGTTCGTTGCATGCACATATCGATGATCCTTGGGACATTTTTCACATATTGACATCAAAGGTCACTCGAAAAAGCCGAGTTATTCTCCCCTGGTTTGAAACCAGGTCAGTTATCGAATCTTTATGTCTGTCTCTGGGCATTGGATCTAGAAACCCACAAAGCAGCTTTGAAATTATAATTAAATACACAGGAAAAATAAAATAAAAGAAGTCTCCAATATCTTAAATTATTTTAATTGTACCCTTGTATTCTCCAAAACAAAATGTATAAAATGTCGAAGCAAAAAAATGAGTTTCCGGCTCATACAATTTTAGAAGGGATTCTGAATGCAACACAATAACAGATCGCCAACGCATATAATCCAGGTTTTGTCCTTTGTGGTCTCTGGAGGAATACTAGAGAGATAACTGTTGCATTCGATTGTACAAGATGATTCATTATCAGCAATTGATTTTTCCTCAGTATTAATACTATTATTTAGTTGTTATTAATGACAGTGTTAATAATACAACTAATATAACAAATTACAATAAAGCCGACGAAGCGTGTAGAACTTTATATATTATCGCACGAAAATCTATATATCGCCATATCAAGTTTCATTTCATAGAGTCATTTCACACCAATTCGTATCATTTCAGTGCAAGGATATGAGAAATTTAGACCATAATCATTATATCTAATAAATAGATTGTGTTGAGACATCTGATATGAATCACCAATTATCCATGATAAAACCCAAACATATTTCAATTCATAGAATATGGGTTTCGATATATTCGATCTTCCTTGACCGAAACGCAAGAGAGCGAGAAATGGGGTTTAATATCCACTCGACACAAACTAGGTTATTTCAGCTCCAAAATAAATATGCTTCAATTATATTTCATTTATCTGCTTATGCGGAGGGTCCTTTAGTAGTTGGAATAAACCGAAGGACCCGGTGAAATGAAAACCAACGAGGCTAGCCAGGCGACCACACTCCTTGTCAAGCGCAAACGGGGATACGAAATCATGTCAACTGACTTAATGACTATCCTTAAGATTACGTGCACTCGTGCAGCCCCTAGACCACCCCCAACCCCTCCCCCTTCTTTCAATGCAACGTTTACTGACGCTTAGAGCCGTGGATTTTATCTCACACAAGAAGATCAAAATGTTTAAGAGAGCGCAAATTTAACGTTTCTGAAATACTATTTAATCAATAAGACTGAAACCAGATGATTTGAATAACGTCATGTATTCTTACCGTAGATCAGTATATCTGGTTGCACGGATTCGGTGACCTACAGATCAACAACAGGTTGACTGTTTCTGTTTTGTAAATAAAGAAATGAAATGACGATTCGACATAAACTATGTTATTTCCGGATATGGTTCAGTTTTATTTTAAAAAAATTAGCTTGCGTGTAGGTGACTTTAGCAGTGGAAGGAAACCGGGGAATTGAAACCAGGCCTTTTGGCTCAATGATATTAACCTAAATCGCATGCGTTAAATCATTACACGGGATGTTGGGGTGTAACCAACCCCCAAATTACATCTAATACATAGGGTGTAATAGCAGACGTAGAAAGGAAGCTACAAACTTACTAGAGTTTGTGTTCTACATTTACACCAAAATGTTTAATTGATAATGGGAACAGATTGTCCAAAATAATGTTAATATTACATCGTATGTTGAGTTTGTATACTAAAACGTAAGGAAAGCCTAATATTTGGTGAAAATCTCGCGTCAACCTCTTGTTAAACTTAAATACGGTTATTTATCACCCAATAACATATACTATTAAAAAAAAAGTAGGGGATATTTGATTTTGGGGGCATAATACTAAAATATGCAAATGACTACGAAAAAAGTCACTATAGAACCTAACAGAAGAAACATTTCCAGTTACATGTGACGCCCAAACGCACCAATAGCTATCGCATGGAATGCAGGTGATGCTTGGGATCATCATGGGGTCCAACCCAAG
Organism: Patella caerulea; assembly: GCA_036850965.1. Taxonomy (NCBI): domain Eukaryota; kingdom Metazoa; phylum Mollusca; class Gastropoda; family Patellidae; genus Patella; species Patella caerulea. The sequence continues at coordinate 26,973,288 of JAZGQO010000011.1, forward strand.
ATTTGCACGACTCTGACTTTGAATGTTACAGTCATTGTGGCATTGAATTCCAGGGTGGAAACATCAGTTTAATTGTTTTAGTGACCAGAAAACAAATTTTGATATGCGTCGGCTTACCCAAAATGAAAGGTTACGTGACCTTGGCATGCTACAGATCGGCACAACACAGGCGGTTGTGGCGCGGACGATGAATGTTTCTCAGTCTGTCATAAGCAGGCTATGGTCCAGATACCGTGATACACAATCTGTACAGGACAGACCACGCTCAGGTCGACCAAGGGCGACAACTCAAGCCCAGGATCGATTTATCCGTACCGTGGCCTTGAGAAATCGTGTCATCACAGCAAATCAGATCAGCGCTCGTCTTCAAACAGACACTGGTGTGAGAGTGAGTGGCCAGACGATTCGGAATCGACTGCATAGGGGTCAACTTCGCGCCCGACGCCCTCGCGTGATCCCTTGTTTGAGAGATCATCACATTCAGGCAAGACGTCGTTGGTGTAGGGATCGTCAACACTGGGATAATCGACGCTGGAGCAATGTGATGTTTTCAGATGAGTCAAGGTTCACTGTTGATTTTTTGGACAGACGTAGGGGGGTGTGGCGTCGTCGAAACGAGCGCTTCCAAGACGTTAACGTCATCAGACATGATCGATTTGGGGGTGGTTCTGTTATGGTGTGGGGCGGCATTACTGTTGCTGGAAGAACGGCTTTACATGTTGTTGCAGGGCGTGTTACAGGCCAGTACTACCGGGACAACATCTTGGCAGTCCATGTTGTGAAGTTTGCACGACGTCAAGGCCGCCGTTTCATCTTTCAGGATGACAACGCAAGATGTCACAGGGCCAGGATCGTTACAGGTTACCTCCAACAACAGAACATCACCACATTACCTTGGCCATCACTGAGTCCCGACCTCTCCCCCATCGATCATGTCTGGGACATGCTTGGACAGAGGTTACGTCAACGTCAACAACGTCCTGCCAATGTCCAAGAACTTGCTGCTGCGTTGCAACAGGAATGGGACAATCTGGACCAAAATGACCTTAGACGTCTCATTAGGAGTATGCCACGTCGGATCAATGCTTGTTTGGCAAACAGAGGAGGATTTACCCGTTACTGACTTTGTTGTGATGCTGTGGTAACTTTGCTGTTTGACCCCGGGTATCATTTTACCCTTATAATGGTCAGTTTGTGCCTTACTTAGTCTAAGGATTATTTGGAATAAATCGATGAATGTGAACTTTATTTCATTTTGTCATTTGTTTCTTCGTCAGTTTCATTAGGTGACTTTAATAACACTTAAAAATCAAATATCCCCTACTTTTTTTGAATAGTATTTCTTGCTGTAATACTATATACAGGAAAACACCGAACATCAACGGAAGACTACCGGAATACGCCATGTTATACTGAAAAACACTAAATACCGGAAAACATAATAAATACGGGAAAACACCCAAAATAGATAAGCCGGAGCCTGTGTGCGGGGTTAGGGTAAGGTTCTTCCGGTGTTTTCCAAGAGGACCAGGTCCTCTGTGGGCGTGGGGTTAGGGTTTTCCAGAGTACAGGTTCACCTATTAGGGTGTTTCCGGTATTTATTGTGGTTTCTAGTATTTAGTGTTTTCCGGTTGTTTTCCAATGTTCTTTGTGTTTCCGGTATATAGTATAGCCCCATATCCTGCAGTAGATATTTTGAAATAAGTTATACTTGTTTTACTACAATTTATAATTTAGATTGTAAAGGAATTTCCGTGATGAAATTTTCTCTCATGGGCGCGCTATGTTTATTTACACCACCAATATTTCGATATGTATTTGCAATTTTACTAATAACTACAAGATTGGATATCTGTTTAAATTGGCATAAAATACGTCAATATATAATATTATTTTTTTGGGGTATTAGACTTAAATAATTTAGGAGGTTGGATGGCCGAATGATTAGCACGTGCGTGCTCTATCATAAAGCCTGTCATTTAGTCAACTGCGGTTGTTTCGAATCCCCAGTTATACGTGACAAGGAGTAGGGTCGCCTGTCCAACCTCGTGGGTTTTCTCCGGGTCCTCCGGTTTCCTCCCTCTGCTAAAGACCTCCACGCGCAAGCGAATTATTGAAATAAAATTAATCATATGTTAGTCCCGAAATGACCTAGTTTCTGTGGAGTGGACGTTAAAACCCATCTGTCTCTCTTAAATATATTTTTACTAATAACTACAATATTGGATCTTTATTTAAATTGTCATAAAAGACGTGAATATATTATACTAATAACTAAATATATTGGAATTTTATTTATATTTTCATATTATTAGGCTTGAATATATTATATTATCACCCAATAACACATTCTACAGTATAATATATTGCCTGTGTGATATTCTACACCAAATAATTATATTTATAATATTTGTGCGTGTTGGGTGATAAATACTATCTCCTACTGGATATATTGATTTAAAGAAGACTCATAAGAAATTCTCTGTATATCACACCCTTATTTCAAAAATTAAAAGAAAATCTCATTATTGCATTAATTGCACTTAAAGATGTTATATTCATCGCATATTCTGTTTAATGATAGTACATAATTTAAATCGGAATCAGCCAGGTGGATAAGCTAATCAGTCAACATTGGCCAACGCTCTTTAGATGATTGTGGTGAGACCTAACGTCCTTTAGTATTAACATACGGACCCTATATACAAATGCTCTTACATGGATAAGCGTCCATGGAACGACTCCGAGGACAGACCAGTTTTTATTAGTGAAAATCTGTGCAACGCAAGCATTATATTAAACACTATTCACCCCTTGCATGTACCCATATCTTAAGCGATACAATCGTCTGAATGCCTTTAGCATTCAATTAAAAACAAAAAGAGTTCATAATATCACAGAAAGAGACAGGTAAATAACACACTGTTGCTTTGAGTTTATGTTATTTCCTAAAACACTCATTTAACTGATGCTTAAACAAAGTTTACATTTGGGTTTGTATTATTTACAAATATCTCGATGTGTGAGTTATATCTTTTACTAACCCTAACCAGAATTATCATTTGAGTGACGTATTTCAAATTGCTTCACATGTTTTAATATGTAATCGAATCGATATGTTTTGCTGCAATAGTGGGAGACGTTTTTTTTAAAACACCAAAGGAATTGTTTTGCTAGCAAACACAATCAGTTTACTTTTGCTCGGGTGGCCACAAAGTTGCCACCTTCAGTAATGTGAATTTATACACCGCATTACACAAATTTGAGTATTACACCACAAACATTGTAACATCACACATATGAAGGATGACACTTAAATAATATAGATCCCGAATGTAATTTTCTTTGAATCTCAGGGGAATTGACAATACTAGCTGTATTTATTCTTGGCCACGATAAGTGTTTCATACCGTTCAAGGCCTGTAGTGGAATAGCAAATAGACACAGTAGACGTAAGATCGAACCCGAGGCCAACAAAATTTCTTTGAGGAACATATTATAAGCAACGAAGCCCACATAAAATCATCCTTCCCTCGAACCTCTAGGGACTGGAACCAACGGCCACTACATGCCTATTCTGCTGAATTACTACAGGTCAGTTCCGCTAAAGCACTAGCTGAGTTCCGCCACAGTCTGCCTGCAGGACCGACTTTCAACCTGACAATTATAGTATTAACACAATTCGTTTTTACACATACTAACAGTAAATAGTTCTATAACTGTTGAGTTCATCAGCCATCCTGTAGAACCAAGTACGTTTTTTCAAGAACCTGGTTCTACAATTGGAAGAAGGCCGCGATAAAATGCAAGAAATTGCACCATTTACATTGTAATACAATGGACATATCTTTAACGAAGAAATATGTATTCAACGAGCTATTTAATGAACATAATGAAGTTAGTAGTCTAAAGAAAAAAACAGGTCGAAGGTCGTGTTAGGGGTCGCACGAGCAGCTTTTGACCTTATGACACCACACTTTGACCAATCAATCAGTGCAGACGTTTCATCGTTTACTCATAGTTCCGTGCATTGTACGCCACGAATTCGCCGCGTTCCGTGCATTGTACGACACGAATTCGCCGTAACAGACCTTTTCATTGGCTAAGCCCCCACTTCAACACGGTAATATAATAGCTCTTCCAGATCCTAGTGTAATAAAACTAAACATCGAACTTTAAAAAACGGAAGGTCGCGTCAGGTGTCTACCACCGGCTATTGATTAATTGATCAGCGTTGACATTTCTACTGGTTGACACTTCCACAATCTCGAACACTTCCACAACCTAGCGTATAAGACAAGTCAAACAAAATTTTGAACAATTAAAAACGACAGGAAATAAAGATCTGTTCTTTAATCAAATTGACTGAATTATTCGACGGAAAGTGTAATGGAATAAAAAAAATCAAACAATTTCGAAACAGGCGCTTGTAAATTATTCAGTAAGCAGACTAAAATGTGAAAATAATGAAAGACACTCGCACCCACCACTACTTATAACCCACAGGACAACGGGTATTACAATTCATTTGGTATTTGTTCTGGTAAGAGAAAACATATCAATGAATGTCTTGATGCCAAGTTTTGTTAAATTTACCGACGCCACCAGTGTATCGTTTGTCTAACTTGTAACACTTAACATAAGAGATAATCTTTAAATCTCCGTCTCGGGCGACCGTATTCAACACAATACTATTCCCTTGCATACAATTAACATCGCATTTACAAGAAGGGTGGGAATTTGTTTAAATACCACAGACATGACATTAGCACATTACATCTACAAGCTGAACGAGAATAGCGACATAATTAATCCATTGAGAGCAATGTTACAAGGCCAAAAACATGTGTAGAAACAATTCTAACATGTTGAGGTCTAACTTCGTTTTATCTACTTATTCTATCAATTGCAACCCTCATACCAACAAGTTAAAAATTTATTTGAATAGCACGTGCGTGCGGCATAATAAAGCCCGTCATTGAATCATCTGGCGTGGTTTCCAATACCGGGTTGTACTTGACAAGGAATGGGGCCGCATTTCCAATCTCGTGGGTTTTCTCCCGGTCCTCCGGTTTCCTCCCACTGCTAAAGACCCCTACGCACAAGCAAATTATTGAAATAAAATTAAACCAAATGTTAGTCCCGAAATGACCTAAAATTTTAGTACAATGTAGGTTTATACATTAAACGAAATATTAAGAGACATTAACCGAGATATGGTTATGGATAATAATCATATAACATTCTGAAACAGGGGGTTGATGTCAGTGTCCTGTATATTATTTCAGTGTAACAATTTGGTTCTTGACGAATGGGTGGCTCTTAATCTAAAAGTTATCATTTCCCGGAAAAGGGTACATTTTATTCATTGAAAAGTTTACCTCGACGCTATCTTTTGGTATAGTATTTCTTTCGTTAGCACAAATAGTACAGTGGTTCCAAATGATATATAATAAACTGTAGTATCGTTGCTGGTAAATCTAATATTGAATATAGGGTTTGTTCACATTCGGTTAAAACGTGAATGTTGTCCCTTTTATCTATGGTGTGCCATGTCCGAGAAGACATGCGATTAGTTTCGAATAAAAAAACCTTACACTCTCTTAATTACATGGTATTTTGAGAGAGCTTCAGCTAAGTTTTTTACGAAATTTAATTAACAGATCAACAGTCAAATGGGTTATATTCGCAGCGACGATTCAACGGTATGGTCAAAACAAGATAAATCGAAACTTACTCCAAAGCGTCTGTCTGCCTAGATAAACAGTCAAATGGGTTATATCCCGGCGACGATTCAACTGTATAAGCCTAGTCAAAACAAGTTAAATCGAAACCTGCCCCCAACGCTTCTGTCTGTCTTTACAGGAATAATACGGATTAAGCAAAGATAGAAAGGGTTAGGGTGCCAAATATTTTCTTCTGGTGTCGTCGGATTACTGTGGACCAAATGGTGCAACTGAACCAGCTGCATCCAGTATTTTGCAATTAAGAACCCATCTAAATCAAAGCTAGTGTAGCATCAACATGTTTAGTATTTGTTTCATCTCGTACGAAACATTTATTTTAAGGTAACTTACTGTCTATGCCCAAGTTGAAGGTGACTAGTTCGGACAGCTAAGAAATAACAAAAATAACCTTCTCTGAGACAGGCCGCAGCAAAGAGTTTACAAAGTGGTTGTTTGGTCAACATAAGAAAAATATATGGTCGCCGGCGTTTTAAAAAACCTGCGTGATTCAAGCGTCTGAATGTCGTATAAGGGACAGAATCTTGCCATCCTATGAACCTCTATCAAGGTTACAAAGTTTTTGGGTCTAGATATCTTCTGCAGACCTTGATGTAAAACAAATACAACAATTTTAGATAATAACCGTAGACGTAATTAATTATCGAAAATCGATTTGGATATTATTAACGATTGTTCATTAAATCACTGTGAAATTTGGAAGTAGAAAGCCAAATGACCCATGAGCGTTCATTAAATCACATGGAAATTTGTAAATTGAAATACAGATAGTCTACATACGAGGTTCGTATATTGAGTATATGTACCTGTACAGCCACGTCGATATTTCTTGAACATCCAACAGGCGTTAATGCGACTTTAATTGGCTTGATCATAAGTGAAATAACCTAGCGGTTTGAACAAGCTCGAACAAAATACTCTGTCTGGCAAATAAGACTTGAACTGCATTGGTTGTCTAGATGCTCCCTTTTGTGGATGATAAAACAGTAACGGAAAGAAAGTCTTATGCATTTTTCAGTACATTAAAATAGGATCCACAATATAATAAGTATAAACTCTGGGGTTAGATTTGCTGGTAAAGCCCAAAATGTACATGTTGAATGTTCAAATTATTATATTGTTTATATAGATAACTGTGGAATAGTTATTTATGCAATTACACATTACATCGTTGTTGTCCCCGTCACATGAGGAAAGCAGTGGACTATTAAAATGGGCTCGTCCGTCTGACCGTCAAACTGCTGGACACAATCGTTCTCTACTTCCAATTATATAAGACTGTGTATGGGGAGCTATAAATCTTCATTCTTTTGAGCCAAGAAATGGACACTGTCGGGTCGCAAAGCATACTATCCATGTAAATAAATGAATTTCTAATCAGTTACGTTCTACGAAAGAAATTGAATGGCAGTCTTTGGCGTCTTGTTATTCCAGTCTATATTGGTGGTATTCTCCTGTGCGATATTTTAAGCCTCTTTTATCGAGTCCCCTCATTATCAATGGCACCTGAAAGCATTCTGACAAGCGATTGGAGGGCAATGGATATCAGAAGTCCACGTTTTCACGATAACATAATAACATCAATGTTGATGCAAATTGACCAATAAGTCTTGTTTTCATTGTTGAAAATTGTGGATGATATTGGGTGCAGGGTGAGGGGCCTAACAATGTAGCATTTAGTCGTTCGGATAATACGGTAAAACCGAGAACCCGTCTTTACATTGGCATACACGTTAAAGATTCCCTGGCAGTTGGAATTTGATGTTAGAGCAGCGCACAGTGTCGCTTCCCAGGCAAACTTCATTAGCCCAGTCGGAGCAGAACAGTAGGTCGTTTAACCCCATTAATTTTCCTTAAAATGGGTGCCTTTACTGAATTCGATGAGGATCAATTTCTAATAAGGATAAGCAGAATTTTGAACACGGTAACTTCGATACTTATTGTGTGAGAGATAAAACAAAGTCTATAGTTTCATTACATTCACACTTTTTACGCAGAATGATCGACAATTTGATAGTTTGATTGGTTAAGTTTGATGATGAGCATGTTCTGCTAAGACTACGTTTAGATAAGCAATGTGATGAGCCGAAGTTGTAAAAATTAAATATATTATGAGCAATTGATTCATATATTTCATATATTATGTTTGTTGTGTGGGTGTGTGTGTGTAGATCACAATTACGGAACGGAATGCATCCTAGCATAAAAAAAATGTCTACATACCTTCATACTTCGCGAAGTTTTCTCAAATGCTTTCATTGCTAAAGTCCATGTTTTCAGACTTCTCAAATTGTGTAGACGGGTTGACGTGTGGTCTTGTTAACCATATACCCTAAGCGCCCAAGAAATACTTTTTTATTCGATCAATATGGTTTCGTGTTCTAGACGATTCAAATGTTATTTCACGTGGGATTTCATGCACTGCTGTATTCTAACTTCCATAATTAAAGAATCTGGAATACCGTTCTTTGATCTTCAGTTTTCATTTTACGCATTAGTTATCCGCCAACGTACATTTAAATTTATATATATCTATATGGCAATCGTCTGTTGTTCATATATACATCTTCAAGTCTTGAGAGCTAACAAAAGAACTGTTATCTATTATACCATCACCGGTTCTAAACCAAAATGAAAACGAAAGACAAAAAAGAATTTATTCGGATGGCAAGAAAGAAACAAAACACCAAAGCCCATTGATTTCAATAAATACGTTTTTATAGATAATGTATTTGTGAAATCTAATGATGCTGAAAAGTCATTGCCCCAAATGAACCAGGCCACTGCGAAGCAAAATACTTTCAGAAAGGGGTATAATTTGGAGATAAGAGTCGGTGGTGGGGTACGTACTCAATCAAAGACACAAACCTAAAGTAATATTGCAGAACAATTTAATTCAAGCATGAAATTATAATCTTATTATCTAAGATCATTAATCAAGTAATTTGTAGTCCCTTTAGATAGTATTGAACATAAATGCACTAGCTACATCTGTTCCTATAAATCATAAACGATGACCATTGAGCACTATACTACAATTAAGAGAGAGAGAGAGAGAAATGGGGTTTAACGTCCACTCAACACAAACTAGATTATTTCGGGACTAACATATGGTTTAATTTTATTTCAATAATTCGCTTGCGCATAGGGGTCTTTAGCAGTGGGAGGAAACCGGAGTGCCCGGAGGAAACCCACGAGGTTGAGAAGGCGCCCCTATCTCCATGCCACATACGCTCACACCAGGGCTCGAAACCACAGCCGCAAGCCAGAGGTGACCGGCCAGCTAGAGGTCGAAGCGCGGCACTCTAGACCACTAGGCCATCCCAACCCCCACTACAATTAAGAGCCTATTTATATTTCATTCGGTACCGGGGAACTGCATGAATGTAATAAGCATACGTGTACCAAATACATACTCCAATCAATATATAGGACATTTGCCTCTTACATATATACACATTAAAGCTACTGCAACATAACACCAGATAATTTAGTTGTTCTGGATGGATTCCATCAAACACTATTTAAATCTGGACAGGAGTATGAGGAGTGGGGGACACGGTAACTCAGTGAGTAAGACGTTGGATAGCTCACCTTTAGGTACCGTGTTTGATTTCTGGGTTGGTGGAAAGAGTTAACCGGGATTTGTACTACTACTGGACTTCTTTGTTGTGTTTTCTTCGTGTTCGAAATTACAACTACAGATTGATATTAAAGCCATTTGGCACCATTTTAGCCCGTTCCGAATAGCTGATAAACTGGGCAATCCCTAATGAATTCGCCCAAAACCCTCTCTTCGCCTCATAGACTGACCTTGGTGTTTATTTCTTTCCAAAATATGGATAAACACCTTTCATACCCCAAAGAGGAGAGGGGAACATTACCTTATTTGGTGTACCAGACACATTTATAATTAAGATGGTATTTGATGGATATTTTGACAATCGCAATGACAACCATCCTGTTCTTTTTATTTTTTTTTTTAAATAAACTATCACTATTTTATATACTCTTCAAAAAAAGAAACGCGCAGCCCATTGTTCATCCCATTTTTATTTGAACGAGGTCGTTATGTCAATAAATCTTATTTTTAATACCATTATATGAGGATAAAAGAAATTCGTCATCTGTTTTAAATTTGTTTTCGCTTGATTACACCAAGACACAATAGTTTAACATCTTCGCAGGCTATTCGCATGGAACCTAAATCTAAGGCAGTAAAACGGTGTGGGGGGGTCTCGGTTACCAAATCAGTTGCACATGTAAATACTCAACAAACCAACTGAACGAAGACAAACGCAACAACCGTATTGGTCGGTTACAAGCAGGTGAATCCCAGACAGATGTAGCCAGGCTGCTGAATGTTTCCCTGAGTACCATTTCTCGCCTTTGGGATAGGTACCGACAGCGAAGATCATCATGTGACCGCCCAACCTCAGGCCATACAAGAGTGACCCCAGCTGCCCTTGATTGTCCCTTCCGGTTACGTCATTTGCGGAAACGGTTCTCAACGACCTCTATTGAAGCAGCAATTCCACGACGGCGTAGAGTCAGAGACGTGAAAGCAGATTACGAGCAAGATTTTTCGTTAGAGGTATTTTTTGTTAAATACGCCAATACCGTCAATTCCGACTTCATTGGTTTCAGAACTGAGGGTATGGCTACACCGTAGAACAGTTTGGTTAAGCTGTCGCGGTTCCTGTTGCAAAGAGGGGATGGTAGAGCGAGAGTATACCGACAACGAAATGTCACATTGCGTTTCTATTTTGGGAGAGTATATATAAACTTATCACATAATTTGAGCGCGTCAGATATGACTTCTACACAATATGTGAGTCCAATAATTGGTTACGATATGACTTCTACACAATACATGTACGTAATTCCAATAATTGGTTAAAAATGTGTAATAATAAAAATAAAGGAGTAGATGACATCATAACTTCGTACCATACGGAGCTACACTTAGGGGGCTCACAATACTCTAGCTTTCTTCGTGATTCCTGGACTTTGTGTATATTGAAATGTATCAATCAAAAAACACCCCGAAATCATCTTGGACCACAAACAACATCCAGAATGATATTGAAGTCATCAATCTGGATTTTGCATAAAAGTATATATTGCATTCATTTCTACTTTTTATGTTGACATTTACTTCTTTGTCTCTTAATTCAAAATATGCCAACACAAATATCCATGCCATGCCAGAGTCTGATAATTGAATACAAATTATGTGACGACAGCTTTAGCATTCTCCAAGCATACTACACACGGCACCTTCATATATCTCTAATTAGTTTAGGGAAGACTAAGAAAATTCCGGTAACAAAATCATTCCCACATGACCAAAAAATATGGCGTTTATAACATTAGTCAAAATCAATTAACTGCCTTGGTTTAACGGAACCGATGTATCTGTCTTGTGGGTGTGTTTATACGAAAACAGAAATAATACAAAATGCTTAAAGCAGGCAACGTTCTATTTTCAAATGATGGAAGGCGTGTCAATTTCATGTATGTGTTCTGGGGTCAAATTGCTTTTAGAGCATTAAGTTTTTGTTCCAGCCAGAAGAAAATCCATTAATTTCATGCATTAAGAAAGGCATCTCAAAGTGTGCATTATTGATTATATAAATACGCACGTGCAGAAACTCTTAACAGGATGTAAGCGATATCAATTCGATGGACGCGGACATTAAATAAAGTTAAAATACAGATGTGAAGTTATCCTTTGATGTTGGCGTGTCATTATTTCAAATAGGTATGGGCAATGCGCCAGGCCTACATTATTCATACAAGTTGAAATATTGTACCCAAGTGACGTATTTCATTGAAATGCACGTGCTGCATAGTGTCTGTATTTTAAGTTGTTTGATGGTCTCGTGCAAGACATTGCGTAGTATATAGATATCGCCCTCGTGCTATCGCTCTCGTACATTACCAATATATTAATATTACTTAATGTATCGCACTCGACCATTAAACTACTTCACAGACTGTAACATGACCAAGGTACCAATACTTAAGACTCTTTCTCTTGAAGCAGTGTAACAGACACAACAGCAAGGCCGTCCTATATTATTATAAAACGACAAATAGCATGAATGAAGTTAACATTGGCAACATTGAATCAGGAATTTGAAAGATAGAGTAGGGGAGTTATAATAAATACTAGACTGATATAGGAATTCTAGTTTCGCAAAACCATTCAGTGGTTTCCACACAGCCTTGCAGTTGTCAGTTCTGAAGTTCTTAGAACTCATAATCCTTGCCGAAACAACATGCTAGCATTCTATTAAAATCTAAAATACATGGAAAATCCATTTTATTCTATTTTCTTAAATAACCCACCACTACAGTGTATTTAAATTCTCTTTTTTATGTAAATATAGATTGCGTTGTGAATGATAAAATATAGTTATACGGTCAAATTGAACACCTGTTACAGAACGAATATTGAATATGATTTAATTGTACAATATATTGGTCATCTATAATATTACTAATATTCAATCTGTGTAGAAGCTTTTACTGGGTAAAATCTTTTAGTAGAGAGAAAACGATAATTTCCAGTTGTAAACATTAATGCACTTAATAATATCACTAGCCAAATATGGACATATATAAATATTAGCGACCACGTTTACTTTAGAATGATGGTCACAATTCCTATTTCTCAGTTCATTCATCTAGACCGGAACAGATGGTCAAATACAGGCTAATACAAAAAAATATAAAAAATATATCCTCGTGGCATAAAGACCGGTCATGAATAATAGAACTATCCTTTAATTAAATACATACTAAAACTAATACTAAAACAACAGCTTTAGCTGTGTGTCTGGTAAACTACTTAAGTTTCTAAAAATCGGTATTGTAATTTAATATTCATGTTAGTAATAATAATGTGTAGAACAGAACAAGGTGTTTATTACAAGTATCGTACTACTAGGTTTGTAATGAAACGTTCAGTTTTTTTTAAAAAATAAAAACTCAAAGGCGTTTTTACTATCTACAAAAATTGTTTACTTTACAGTTTGTATTTAGAATTTTAACCATCAATCTGATTAAAACACAGATCCAATTTCGTTTCGTTTTTTATAGTTCAAAATTTCGTTTTTACTTGTTTTTACTACTCTTGGATCTGGAGGACTTGTTATTTAACTTGTGTTCTGCCTGAAATGAGGGGTCAGCCAATCAAATGGGCTGTCGAATCGACCGTTAGACCTTTTCATGTGTGGAACTGTGGGTAGATACGTCTATACTAACACCAGCGGATAGAGATCAAAACAAAACAAAAGTAGATTTTAAAAAGCATGACGGTCGCTAATTGGTTAATCGAATGACTGACGTTATCGGGTCAAACGTCCGTGCTTGATACCTGACGTCATAGGACGTGAGTTTCCACTATAACTTGTTAGATCTACATGAGTGTAGGCCATCGAAGGTATAAAAAACGAAACGAAATATAGATCTATATTTTAATTAGATTGTTTAACCATCAATATAATTGGCTTTTGGTTTTGAAATAAGTGCACGTGGCGTACCATCCTGATTAATTCTGAAACAAAGTACATGTGAAATGAAATGTTATAGAGCTTAACGTCCTACTTTTTTCCACTGATCGGCCTAAAGAAGACGGGCATACACCATGCCACGAGGGAAATTTTCTCCGCACAGCGATGCTACGACCTACTCTTCGTTTGAATTTTACTTTAATATAAAAGAGACCTCAAATAGATCCTGGCTGTTAAGCAAATGCAAAAATATTATAGCCCTATGGTTTTTGCAATTACAAATATTTCAGGCGATATATGAATTGTATATGGATTTAGTATTATTTAATTAATCTGTTCAAACATCTGTTATTTGGACATATAATTAGTCGTTATCTGTATGATAATATATATTTGATATGTAAATATATACTTTAACAGAGTGTGCATAAGGCACCAAGATAATACAAAATCAACAAATATGTGACCCGGGAAGGCAAAATGAGTAGGAATACGCAAAGTTTAACCTTGAGGTTTTGTAGGAGTACCGTATACTTAAATCGCGCTTTTTTCTTAACATTCTCAGCGATACTTGCATCGTTGGGCAATGGGTGGGTTTAGTGGGAAGTTCGTCCCTTTATTTAATTAAAAACGTAGTGTTTGGTGGCTGATCTCTAGAGGCATCAGTTATACAGACATATATGCATATCGTCTGTGCATTGGTAGATGTCATCCTTGTGGGTTTAGTGTTTTGGGGCCTGGACCGGCTTATCGCAGCTTCCCCTTACTCATATTCCTTAAGCAATGCCCGGCGAGTTTTACAACATCTAACTTGATACGATGTACGTAGTTAAGCCTTACTAAGGCGAGACCAAGCCCTCTATTGAAGATGTCCCTTACTCCACTATCCTACCCTGCAGTTTTTGTGTCCTTTTAGCGGATTAATATTTAGATGTTCAGCCCGTTTGACCCGTGACCCACCCTTACTCTACTATCTATCCAGCTCAATTGGTATATATCCCTTATGTAGGCCTAGTTAAGAGTTTAGATGCCGAGTGCGTTTAACCGTGACTCCATCTTAGTTCAAGCTCTAGTTCATAAATATGGCCGAAGTATTCCCAATAATCCCAATTTGAACGAACACAAACGAGTTTTAAAGCCCCTACAGTACACAAATATTCTTTGCCAGACACCCCGGGCAATTGTGGTAACACGTCTGCGTTCACTATTCGATCGTTATATCTTGGGTTAGGATTCTGGTACCATTACGGTACCTGAAAATAACAGTAGCCCTATTGTACACGCAAAACCTTAGTGTAATCGAGTCTTGTGTGAAACATAAAAGGGAACACGTATAGCTGTGGTGGCTCCTTTGATAATCAATTAGAAACTCAAATGAACTAGAAACTAAACTTTATTACCCAATCAACGATCATAATCACCTGAGCACTAACACAAGGGTGCTAATTAATTGTTAAGATTTACAGAAATTAAGATTTACTCAAATTTCAAAATGTCCTCACTGCGACACAATTTTCCCTCACCACATATAGTTTATTGTTGTCAATATATAAATTACTCGCCAAAGACAGAACGTTGCTGTCGTATCCAAATTGACGGAACTGTATATTGCTTTTTCATTTCAGTCGCTGATTAAATATAATGCAATAGCGCACAAGTGCCGAAAAGTATCAGAATGCTCTTGATACACATTCTAAGCTTCGTGGCTATCAACGGTAATACAAATACAACAGTCAGGTCTGTGGAACTGATCACATGATGATACCTTGTGCAACCAGGGCATTTGGCCTAGAGACCCTTGTTGGACTTGATTGTTTGTAAGATTCATGTGTTTGTTTTAAGTGTCAATTTCATAATAATGGATGTTTGCCATTTGCTAAATCTCAAAACCAGCATCAACCTTATCGAAGAAAATCAACGCTATTGTAACTCCGTTGTAGTGGACCTTTTCAAGGTTTTCGTTATTCCGTACAGGTCCAGTATCTATTAGTTCTCAATATGTGAAAATGAAGTAGCGCAACAGGGACACACGCCTATAATTCACTTAACAGGAAATAATCAACCCGAAAATTTCTTTTATCGCCGCAGATCAAAAGAAAAATGAAGAGAATTTACTTGTAATTATGGTCAGGGAGACCGCCCGTGTTGGCTTCCGTGATAAGACCAGCGTCCAATAATCAAAAGGTATACTTGTGGCATCTCAACAAGGTTATAGAAGACGCTTGACGATAATTAAACAGAGTTTGTTGTTATTACAAGTAGCTCAATTTCATTATCTCATTATAGACTAATTAATACAAGGTGGGCGTGCAAGATTAATAATTATAGATCCTGATCATGAATGTAACATAAAAGGCAAACTGCCCCTCGTCTTACCTGACTCTATTTCACTGCACGGTTATAAGACACACAAATTACAGATATTATAATCTCACCGATATGGGAACATAATATTATTTAGTGAATTATAAATAGAAAGGTATATCATATATCTTTGTTAAATAAGATATCGGGTAGTAACGAACATATAATTGTCTTAAAATACGGGAAAGGCATAAGTTTATTATCACTATTAAGACAGACCCATAACTCAACAACCCCCCCCCCTCCCCATTTGTGTTGGTATAAATATTGCTTATTATAATGCCTTTAACTTTTAATCGATGACTTTTAAACAACTTTTAACCAAATGGAACTCACTGTACGAACAGTTTTTAATATGTAGACAATCCACGGGTCCAACCAGGAGGAATTTACTGCCAGCACATTCCTTTATTTCCCCCACTGATTTTTTTATATCCGCACTGATAGCACCAAACAATAGTCAACTGGACCTCGTCTTTTAACATTGCTTTCTTTTTTTACTCCGCCGAGCGGAATATAATTTTGTCTGCGGGGACGTGCATCTATCCAATCCCCATCTATGATGGGGACTACTTCTTACGATATTGTCCATTATTTCCAAAGGAAACTAGTATAAAAATATCCAGTGATGTCATATCTATACGTCATGTAGTAATCGTGTTGACACCAAACTATGGAAAAATGGACGATGGTAAAGCCATAAGTCGAATAATTCGATACACATTATCAGTAATAGGTCACAGCTTTACGCCAATAATATCATTAATCACATCAGCTATTGATATTTCTATGGGAAGTCCTAATCCCCTGTCAGTCATCACCACCTATATAGGTCTGCTAAGCAATTCTCGTCTAAACAAATATGACGATACTTGGCTCGACATAGTGTCTTTACAAGCTAACCTTGCGTCCCTCTTAAATCTGCTTTTAATATTCACTGAGGCGATTCACTTTTTTAATAAAGAAAATATTTTTTTTTTTTTACAGATCATACATATATACGTTTAAAGTCAATATTATAATATATAATATTTGTAATTAATAGATACCGATACAGCTTATATATACATTATGTTCTAGTGAGACGGGGGGGGGGGGTCTAGAGTGCCGCGTTTCGACCTCTAGCTGGCCGGTCACCTCTGGCTTGCGGCTGTGGTTCGAGCCCTGGTGTGAGCGTGTGTGGCATGGAGATAGGGGCGCCTTCTCAACCTCGTGGGTTTCCTCCGGGCACTCCGGTTTCCTCCCACTGCTAAAAAAACCCTACGCGCAAGCGAATTATTGAAATAAAATGAAACCATATGTTAGTCTCAAAATGACCTAGTTTGTGTCGAGTGGACGTTAAACCCCATTTCTATCTCTCTCTCTCTAGTGAGTCAATGTATATACACATACCAAAAATGTTCTGTTGTTTTTAAAATTCAATTGTGGAAAATGTAAGCACTACTTCAAATTCATTGACGTTTATAAATAATCTAACGATAGCCTATTCATATCTACCTGATGGCACATTCACGTAAAAACAATATGTGATACTTTTATATATCTACTTTCATCGATTTCACGTAGTAATTATTTGTGCGTTGACAAATTCACATAAAATCAAAACAAAATCTACTTTCGTGTCTAGTCTTTGACAAATTCGCATAAAACCAGAATCGCCTGATACCTTCATACCTAGCTTTTAACGCACGTTCTTTTGTATGTATGAAATATTGTATTTTATATTTAGTTTTTAACGAATTATGTTGTACTTCTATTTCTAATTGTTGACGAAAATTCACTATTATATCTAGTTGTTGACAAGTTCGTGTAAAAAGTATAATTATGGTGTATTCTAGCTTTTCACAAACTCATACCAACGCAAAATATGCTGTACTTTTGTGTCCGGCGGTTGAAAAAATCAAATAACAACTAGACCTGCATGCAGGAATGACGGGTTTCACTGGTGCCAAGTTACTCTTAAACATGTCACTTCCGGTGCTAAGTTACCCTTGAACATATGTCACTTCCAGTACCAGCGTAACCACTAAACAGGTTTTCAAATTAACATTGCACACAAATAAAATGGACGCAGAATCAACCAATCAATCCAGCAATATCAAGTCATTTTATACATTTGTTACTTGTAAATAATCTTGACAAAATTAAATTACTTCCTGTGTTAATGAAAATGTTCAATTAGTCTTATGAAATCAGAAATGGCATACGATATCATATAGTGAAAATTTTATGTAAATCAAGTAATAATTGCCACTTTTAAAGACCAAAAAACTTGAAAAGTGACTTGTAGAAAATCGACTATTTCTCTGCAACCGTACAAGTTACAAACCATTTTGTGGTATCTGTATGATCGTATGGGTTCATTCTATTTGTTGATTAGCATCAAATACCATAATTTGAATAAGATTTCAAAACACTCATTTGAATAAAATATCTGTTTTGAAGGCTAAAAATACAGTTTTTGCCAAAATGACGTTACTTCCGGTGATAATGAAAATCTTAAATTACTTGTATGAAATCCCAAATGGCATTAGGTATAACACGGTGTAACGTTTATGAAAATCGAATAATAATTGACACTTTTATGGCCCCGAAACCTTCAAAAGTGACCTGTAGAAAACCGTCTATTTCTCGGCAACCGAACAAGTTAGAAACAATTTTATGATATCTATATGACCATATGAGTTTTGTTTATATGTGAATTTAAACCAAAAGTTAAAATTATTAATACATATTAAGTTATTCTTGGTTGAATAAAACATTGATTTAAAAAGTTTAAAATGCAGTTTTTGACCAAATGATGTCACTTCCGGTGTCAATTTTAAATTGTAATCAACTTCATATGACGCTACATGCCTTTTGAATCAAATGATGTCACTTTTATAAAAATCCAATAATAATTGACTATTTTACAGGCAAAATAACGAAAACAGTGACTTGTACAGAACTGCCCATTTCTTGGTAACTGCTTATATTACAAACGAATTTTAACATACATTTTCTTCGTATGGATTATAGCTACAAGTTTATAAAAGTTACGAAGAAATATTTTAAAATCTGAAAAGCCTGAATAGGTTCTAAATAGGTCAATTTTACACCATTTTTAGCCTCTTAATCGAATTTGCTCGAAAGTGAAATCGAAATTAAAAAAACTGCTTCCTACATTTTTTGCGCCTTGAAAGGGCACACTCTTTGAGTCAAATAATTTTTCCAAAAAATAATATTTGTTTTCGAAATAAAAAAATAACTGTCAAAATTGTAGTTTTTGGTAAAATTATGCCACTTCCGGTGCCGACAGATAACACTTTTGGTAATAAAAAAAATGACAATTGATACAACGAAGCATATGAATTTTGTTTTGTACAAATCGAACAATAAAAAATCAATCTAGGACTGAAAAACTGAATTAGCCAATGGCGGCCAAGGAAAATTACTGAGACAATTTTTTTTAACATTTTTGCACTAGTCAGATGACTCTTTAATTCTGTGCACAATACGACTAAAAAATATTCATAAATAAAAATTTTTTTTGTAAAATTTTAAATTTTCGAAATTTGGCGCCTAATATCTTCGAAGATTTGCCGAAAATCAAAAATCGAAAGTAGCGTAGCTATGTGCCCTGTCTCAGGCTATGCCAAAATGTATCGAAAGTTAAAATCCAATGATTATTGTTAAAATTACTGCAATATTTTCAAAAACGATAACTTCGGTGATTTCGGACATTTCGCATTGTCGCAGAACGTTCAAAATAGCTTTATCCTCTAAGTCACACCCACTTTCCCAGTAAAACCGAAGAAATCGTAACGATGCGACACGTAGTTGCTGAGATCTATTCAAATTGGAATCTGAATAATAATAATAATAATAATAAGAACTAGACCTGCATGCAGGAATGACGGGTTTCACTGGTGCCATGTTACCCTTAAACATGCCACTTCCGGTGCCAAGTTATCCTTGAACATATGTCACTTCCGGTACCAGCGAAACCACTAAACAGGTTTCCAAATTAACATTGCACACAAATAAAATGGACGCAGAATCAACAAAATCCAGCAATATCAATTCATTTTATACATTTGTTACTTGTAAATGGTCTTGACAAAATTAAATTACTCCCGATGTTAATGCAAATGTTCAGTTAGTCTTATGAAATCAGAAATGGCATACGATATCATATAGTGAAAATTTTATGTAAATCGAATAATAATTGCCACTTTTAAAGACCAAAAAACTTGAAAAGTGACTTGTAGAAAATCGGCTATTTCTCTTCAACCGTACAAGTTAGAAACCATTTTGTGGTATCTGTATGATCGTATGGGTTCATTCTATTTGTTGATTGGCATCAAATACCATAATTTGAAAAAGATTTCAAAACAGACTCATTTGAATAAATTATCTGTTTTGGAGGCTAAAAATACAGTTTTTGCCAAAATGACGTTACTTCCGGTGATAATGAAAATCTTAAATTACTTGTATGAAATCCTAAATGGCATTAGGTACAACATGGTGTGACGTTTATGAAAATCGAATAATAATTGACCCTTTTATGGCCCCGAAACCTTCAAAAGTGACCTGTAGAAAACCGTCTATTTCTCGGCTACCGAATAAGTTAGAAACCATTTTATGATATCTATATGACCATATGAGTTTTGTTTATATGTGAATTTAAACCAAAAGTTAAAATTATTAATACATATTAAGTTATTCTTGGTTGAATAAAACATTGATTTAAAAAAGTTTAAAATGTATTTTTTGACCAAATGATGTCACTTCCGGTGTCAATTTTAAATTGTAATCAACTTGATATGACGCTACGTGCTTTTTGAATCAAATGATGTCACTTTTATAAAAATCCAATCATAATTGACTATTTTACAGGCAAAATAACGAAAACAGTGACTTGTACAGAACTGCCCATTTCTTGGTAACTGCTTATATTACAAACGAATTTTAACATACATTTTCTTCGTATGGATTATAGCTACAAGTTTATAAAAGTTACGAAGAAATATCTTAAAATCTGAAAAGCCTGAATAGGTTGTAAATAGGCCAATTTTACACCATTTTTAGCCTCTTAATCGAATTTGCTCGAAAATGGAATCGAAATTAAAAAAACTGCTTCCTACATTTTTTGCGCCATGAAAAGACACACTCTTTGAGTCATATAATTTTTCAAAAAAATAATATTTGTTTTCGAAATAAGAAAATAACTGTCAAAATTGTAGTTTTTGGTAAAATTATGCCACTTCCGGTGCCGACAGATAACATTATTGGTAACAAAAAAAATGACAATTGAAACAACGAAGCATAAGAACTTTGTTTCATACAAATCGAACAATAAAAAATTAATCTAGGACTGAAAAACTGAATTAGCCAATGGCGGCCAAGGAAAATTACTGAGACAAAATTTTTTAACATTTTTGCACTAGTCAGATGACTCTTTAATTCTGTGCACAATACGACTAAAAAATATTCATAAATAAAAAAGTTTTTTGTAAAATTTTAAATTTTCGAAATTTGGCGCCTAATATCTTCGAAGATTTGCCGAAAACCAAAAATCGAAAGTAGCGTAGCTATGTGCCCTGTCTCAGGCTATGCCAAAATGTATCGAAAGTTAAAATCCAATGATTATTGTTAAAATTACTGCAATATTTTCAAAAACGATAACTTCGGTGATTTCGGGCATTTCGCATTGTCGCAGAACGTTCAAAATAGCTTTATCCTCTAAGTCACACCCACTTTCCCAGTAAAACCGAAGAAATCGTAACGATGCGACACGTAGTTGCTGAGATCTATTCAAATTGGAATCTGAATAATAATAATAATAATAAGAATAATAATTTTAACAAAAACAATAGTGTTTCACACAAGCTACGCAGTGTGAAACCCTAATAATAATTTTAACAAAAACAATAGTGTTTCACACAAGCTTCGCAGTGTGAAACCCTAACTAGATCTGCTACTGTCCCATGCAGATATGAAAGCTTTCATATTCATCGTCACGTGTCATTGATTGTATCAAGTAACCTAAATAAAAGGATACGAAGAAAAAATTATTAAAATTGGTCAAAAACTCGCGAAGTTACAAGTCTAAATATAGTATGAAACATTGCACCCAGGCATAACAATAATCTGAAAACTAAAGGGAAATAACTGAAACTTGTATTACTGTAATGAGACGGATGAGAAAATGAAATGAAAATGGCGGGAAAAAAAAATTAAAAATGGCAGGTTGGACAGGCGACCTTACTCCTTGTCACGTACAACCGGGCATTCGAAAACACGCTAGTTTACTCAATGACAGGCGCGCGTGCTTACCATTCAGCCACTCAACCCCCCTTTGAAATCAGACACGTGCAATATGTCATATAGGAAGAATAAGAAGTCGCTCACAACAAAATGGTAAATTAATGAGTTTAGGTCAAAAGGTTGAGCTACTGTTTTAGAGTACTTAATAGTTTTAAAGAGACACGTTAAGGGTTGTTCATAGTTAAATGAAAGTTTAATTTTAAATAAGACCAATAAAATTAGGATTTAATAATGCCAGACTAATATTTCCAATATGTTTGGTTATAAGTAGGAAATCGTGACGACTTCTTAAGCATGTTTTAAACAAAGGATCATGTTTGTTTAAACAAGAATGGCACTCTGCAATAAAAAAAACTGGCCAAAGCAAGATTTCTATGCAGAAATTAAATAATTGCTAGAACCAGAAAAATATTTATCCACTATAATAAATAAGCAACATAGAGAAAATGAAATGAAATTGAATGGGGTTTAACGTCCGACTGTTCTGCTCCTAAAATGGGCTAATGAAGACGGGCATATGCCATAATGTGTGCAATGAGGGAAATTTTACCCGGGCAGCGGCGGTTACGGCCTACGAGGTTGGACAGGCAACCATACTCCTTGTCACGTACAACCAAAAAATCGAAACAACGGCAGTTGACTCAATGACAGACGTTATGATACAGAGCGCACGTGCTAACCATTCAGCCACGCAACCTCCCTAAAATCGGCAAATTGCTGACCTACAGCGAGAAACATTTCAACCGGGCCAAATTTTCTATTGTAACAGTTTAATTTGCACGGTACCTTTAGTTATCAACCGAATATTACAAAACTTTTAAAAATAAGCTCCCCCCTGACCAGCTTAAGCGTTCGCAATAAACGTTTGCCACTTAAAATCGGGAAATTGCTGACTTTAAAGTGAGAAACATTACAACCGGGCGAAATTTTCTGTTTTATGACTTTTACAGTACCTTTGATTACCAACCGATTATTTTCTGTTTTATCACTTTTACAGTACCTTTGATTACCAACCGATTATTACAAAACTTTAAAAATAAAAGAGAAAGAGAGAAATGCGGCCTAATGTCCATTCGACACAAACTAGGTCATTTCGGGACTAACATATGTTTTTTAATTTTATTTAAAAACTCCCCCTGCGCTTACAGGTCTTTAGCCGTTGGGAGGAAACCGAAGAACACGGAGAAAACCCACAAGGTTGGACATCATACTTCATGTCACGTGCAACCTGGAGATCGAAACGACGCCCGTTGACTCAATGACAGACGTTACGATACAGTGCGCACATGCTAACCATTCAGCCATTCAGCCTCCCTGAATTCAGAAAATTGCTGAGTTATAGCAAGAAACATTTCAACCGGGCGAAATTTTCTGTTTTAACAGTTTAATGTGCACGGTACTTTAATTACCAACCGATTATTACAAAACTTTTGAAAATAAGCTCCAACTGACCAGCTTAATCGTATGCAATAAACGTTTTCGCCTGAATTGAAAGTTCTGCTCGGAGAAAGTTCATCTCGATTTCCCGGCGTGGTTCCCCTTGTCAGTGAGGCAGAACGGAGGGCCTGACAAGCACAGCTGTCTAGTCATTCGGATGGGACGAAAAACCAAGGTCCCGTGTACACATTGGAGTGCACGTAAAATATCCCTAAGCAGTTGGAATTCGATACTGTTGAATAAGCTCTATACGATGACTAAATGTGTAGATTGTAGTCACCCACACTGCATGTTTCGCTTAACAATGAAAGGGTGCCGTTTTCAATGTTCGATCCTTTTGTTCTTCTACTCCTGATATGTTGGACTGTTGATCGATGGTTTCATATAAAAGACTACCAATAAGACTCTTTGTAGAAGAAGTTCCCAAAAAATATTATGTTGACTTTACGAGAAAGACCTCTAAACATGCTCCAAATTGTAAAAATACGACTTTTTGGGTTTTCAATCTCTTTTTTTCGGCTATCCCTGATATTTAGAAAAAATAATACAATGATTTCACACAACAGGCTAGCTATTAGACTCTCTATTGACAAAAGTTTCACCGCCCTCCCTTCATTATAACCGAAGTTATCGTGCCCTAAAGAATCAACAAATTAGCTTGTTTATCTCTGCTTACCCTAAGCAGAAAATGCTCATCTTTGAACTCAATCATAACATTGACCTAGTGAACGTCTACACCAAGTTTGAACATTCTAGCTTAATTAGAAGGAGAGTAATTGTGTTCCAAAGTCCCGACCCTTCAAATTGCTTCTATTTTTCATTTTCAATTCAAAATGGTGACCATCACGTGACCGAAATCAAAATTCTATTCGCGACATTTTTTAGGCCTTCCTACAAGGATTCAGAAAATATAACTCCCGAGTCTGTAAGTAAAATAGCAAAAAAGCCTTATTGATTTTTCACTTTTAAATATGGCGGCACTTCCGGTTCGATCGACAAACTCCATATTTTGTGTACAAATCAGTAATTACTTATCTAGTATCCAAAAAAAAAATCAGGTCATTCTGACCCATATTTCGATGATTTTTTTGAAAATTTTGATCCTTAATTTCGTCAAGGGGAGATAATTTAGAAAATTTCTAATTATATTTTTGAAGTCACATCGGTAGGATCTACTTAGATACTAAATTTCATGAAAATCGTACAACTATTAAAGAAGTTGTCAAATTGGTCTAATCTTCCGGTTCGAAATCACAGCGACGAATTTTCGAAATTCGAAAATGTGAAACTGCAGATGAAAATGGTTTTTTTAAAGGTATTCAAAGAAAAAAGAATTAGTAAAATCGGTCAAAAAATAACAAAGTTACGACTATGCATTGTCATTTTTTTCGTTCGTAAAATTCGGTGATTTCGGATTCGTAAAACGTTTCGAAAATATATTTAATCAAGGTTCGCACCCCATTTTTGGGGGGGGTAGGTCAAAATTTCAGAAAGATCCTATGGATAGATTCTGAGAAATCCGATTTGCAGAAAACACACAAAAAAAAAAATAATAATAATAATAACTTTAACAGAAACAATAAGCTTTCATATGTAAATATGAAAGCTTAACTAGACCTGCATGCAGGAATGACGGGTTTCACTGGTGCCAAGTTACTCTTAAACATGTCACTTCCGGTGCCAAGTTACCCTTGAACATATGTCACTTCCGGTACCAACGAAACCACTAAACAGGTTTCCAAATTAACATTGCACATAAATAAAATGGACGCAGAATCAACCAATCAATCCAGCAATATCAAGTCATTTTATACATTTGTTACTTGTAAATGATCTTGACAAAATTAAATTACTTCCTGCTTTAATGAAAATGTTCTATTAGTCTTGTGAAATCAGAAATGGCATACGATATCATATAGTGAAAATTTTATGTAAATCGAATAATAATTGCCACTTTAAAAGACCAAAAAACTTGAAAAGTGACTTGTAGAAAATCTGCTATTTCTCTGCAACCGTACAAGTTACAAACCATTTTGTGGTATCTGTATGATCGTATGGGTTCATTCTATTTGTTAATTAGCATCAAATACCATAATTTGAAAAAGATTTCAAAACAGACTCATTTGAATAAAATATCTGTTTTGAAGGCTAAAAATACAGTTTTTGCCAAAATGACGTTACTTCCGGTGATAATGAAAATCTTAAATTACTTGTATGAAATCCCAAATGGCATTAGGTATAACATGGTGTAACGTTTATGAAAATCGAATAATAATTGACACTTTTATGGCCCCGAAACCTTCAAAAGTGACCTGTAGAAAACCGTCTATTTCTCGGCAACCGAACAAGTTAGAAACAATTTTATGATATCTATATGACCATATGAGTTTTGTCTATATGTGAATTTAAACCAAAAGTTAAAATTATTAATACATATTAAGTTATTCTTGGTTGAATAAAACATTGATTTAAAAAGTTTAAAATGCAGTTTTTGACCAAATGATGTCACTTCCGGTGTCAATTTTAAATTGTAATCAACTTGATATGCCGCTGCATGCTTTTTGAATCAAATGATGTCACTTTTATAAAAATCCAATAATAATTGACTATTTTACAGGCAAAATAATGAAAACAGTGACATGTACAGAACTGCCCATTTCTTGGTAACTGCTTATATTACAAACGAATTTAAAAACATACATTTTCTTCGTATGGATTATAGCTACAAGTTTATAAAAGTTACGAAGAAATATTTTAAAATCTGAAAAGCCTGAATAGGTTGTAAATAGGTCAATTTTACACCATTTTTAGCCTCTTAATCGAATTTGCTCGATAATGAAATCGAAATTAAAAAAACTGCTTCCTACAATTTTTGCGCCTTGAAAGGGCACACTCTTTGAGTCATATAATTTTTCAAAAAAATAATATTTGTTTTCGAAATAAGAAAATAACTGTCAAAATTGTAGTTTTTGGTAAAATTATGCCACTTCTGGTGCCGACAGATAACACTTTCGGTAATAAAAAAAATGACAATTGATACAACGAAGCATATGAACTTTGTTTTATACAAATCGAACAATAAAAAATTAATCTAGGACTGAAAAACTGAATTAGCCAATGGCGGCCAAGGAAAATTACTGAGACAAAATTTTTTAACATTTTTGCACTAGTCAGATAACTCTTTAATTCTGTGCACAATACGACTAAAATATATTCATAAATGAAAAAGTTTTTTGTAAAATTTTAAATTTTCGAAATTTGGCGCCTAATATCTTCGAAGATTTGCCGAAAATCAAAAATCGAAAGTAGCGTAGCTATGTGCCCTGTCTCAGGCTATGCCAAAATGTATCGAAAGTTAAAATCCAATGATTATTGTTAAAGTTACTGCAATATTTTCAAAAACGACAATTTCGGTGATTTCGGACATTTCGCATTGTAGCAGAACGTTCAAAATAGCTTTATCCTCTAAGTCACACCCACTTTCCCAGTAAAACCGAAGAAATCGTAACGATGCGACACGTAGTTGCTGAGATCTATTCAAATTGGAATCTGAATAATAATAATAATAACTAGACCTGCAAGCAGCACTGAACCGGCTTTCAGGAATCATACAGGAAGTTTATTATACCATAGCCGATCCATTGAGCTACCAAACTATACTTTAGTTGTTTTGCTTCAGCGACACCCTCTATCATATGTAAAAGTAATATTTGCTGGCGAAAAGACCGGTCAAAATTGTAAATTAAGGCAAAATTACGTCACTTCCGGTACCGAAAGAAATTTTTATAGGTGAAAAATAAGTCGAAAATTCGCAACATACAAAATACAAACTTTGTTTTATACATATCGGGCAATAAATAATTAACCTATAACCCATAAACTGAAATTAAGAAGGTAAAAAACTTAAAAGTGACCCTGGGAAAATTGGTTATTATTCGACAAGGGAACATGCTAGAAGCCTTTTCTTGATATCAATATGATGGTATTGATTCAATCTTACTCCCTATTAGAGTCAGACGTTATAAAGTTAAACGAATAATGAATATAAATCACTTCAAAAAAAATGTTTGTTTTGAAGGCTAAAAATACGTTTTTTGCAAAAATTACATTACTTCCGGTGATATTGAAAATGTTAACTTGGTTCATAGAAGTCATAAATGGCATAAGGCATCAAATGGTAAAAAGATTATAAAAATCGAATAATAATTGACACTTTTATAGACCAAAAACCTTGAAAAGTGACTTATAGAAGATCGCCTATTTCTCTGAAACCGTACAAGTTAGAAACCATTTTGTGGTATCTGTATGGTCGTATGGCTTCATTCTATTCGTTGATGGGAATCAAATATCATAATTTTAAAAATATTATAAGGCAGACTCATTTGAATACAATTTTAGTTTTTTAGGTTAAAAATACAGTTTTTGCCCAAATGACGTCATTTCCGGTCACAGTGAAAATGTAAAATTGGCTTGACCTAGTCCAAATTGGCATTAGGCATCAAATGGAAAAAAAATATTGCAAATCGAATAATAATTCACTTTTGTATAGGCAAAATAACGTGAAAAGTGATGCATGCAAAATTGCATATTTCTCGGCAACTGCTCATATTATAAACTAATTTTCGCATACATTCTCTTCGTCTGGATTATTGCTACGAGTTTATGAAAATTACAAATAAATATTTCAAAATATGAAGACGCTGAATGAATTGTAAATAACTGAATTTTACACTTTATTTTACATTTTATTCGAAATTGCCCGAAAATGAAATTGAAATTTAAAAATATGAGCTAAGGATTTTGTGCACCTTTGCAGGGTGCATCCTTTTAGTTATATCAGTTTTGGAAAAAAATAATATTTGCTTTCAAAAAGTGGTACCGAACTGTCAAAATTGTAGTTTTTGTTAATATTACGTCACTTCCGTTGCCGACAGAAAAATTTCACCGTAACAAAAAAAATTACAATTGGGACCACGGAGCATATGAACTTTGTTTTATACAAATCGAACAATAAATAATTTTTCTGGGTACGAAAAGCAAAATTAGCCGATGGCGGCTAACGCAAATTACCGAGACAATTTTTTTTCTCATTTCTGCTCAAGTACGATGATATTTTAACCCTGTGTAAAATATCATCAAAAAATATTCATAAATAAAAAAGGTTTTCGTAAAAAAAATATTTTTTTTCAAAATATCGGACATTTTTTTGACTACTTCCGGTTTTACGATCATTGTCGCGATAGCTTTACGAGGTTCTTTGGATACTTAACTTTCTGTACCAGAAGTGTCAGAAACATCCATTGAGCAGTTTTTGAAAAAAAGATAAATTAAAGAGCGTTTACAAAAATTTAACGATTTTTCAATTTTTTTCAAAGTTTGATGCCATTTTTGGACCACCTATTTCATTTCAATGGTTTTCATTTTGGATTCACTGTATAGACAACCGATAGGACTTTGAGTAAGAAAAGTTTAAGAAAAATCGTAGGCGTCGTTTTCGAGAAAAGTGCGTCTCAGAATGTTAAAAAATCGGAAAATACTAGATTTTTGGCATGCAATAATTTATTTCCTTACCATGGAAATCATATTATTGAGATACCATATGATGGTTCATTAATAGTTCTATCCAGCGACACTTTAGCTCTTTTGGTCCGCTATTACCTAAGGGAGAAATCATGTTTTTCGCAAGTGCGACAATATTTTTAACTTTTTTTTTTATTTTTTGAATACTTCCGGTATGGTTATTATTTTCGGAATAGTTTTAATAGCCAGTTTGGGCACTAAAATAGCCACAGGGCTCTGTAATGATATATTACATTATCTGATCAGATAAAATGCCCCTGAGAAATCCTACGTTCAAAAGTGCCAAAAATGCAAAAAATTTAAAATATCGAAAATTAAATTTCAATAATTACATACATATTATACACTGTTAGAATCGTAATTAGGTCAGCTATCTGAATATACAACCTTTTTTTAAAAATTTCTGAAAATAAAAAAATAGTAGAGCATTTTCCAAAATTTCACGATTTTTCGACTTTTTTCGATTTTCAGTCCCTTTTTTATCCTATTCCAGACATTTCAAAGGCTTATTAGATGGCTTCATGCAAAAGACTTCCAAAAGGACTCTCGATAGAAAAAATTTGAAAAAAATTGTAGGTTAAGTTTTCGAGATACAGGCGTCCAAAAACGCTCCAAATCAGAAAATACTTGATTTTCAGCGTGCCATATTTTGCTGCCTGATCATAGAATCCGTATGAATTGGGTATCATACGATAGTACAATCCTAGTGCAGTCCAATGGTACCCTAATTTCTTTAATCCATTGATATCGGGCGGAGAAATCGCGTTTTTCCCAAAAATATCCATTTTTTGCATTTTTTTCAAAATATTGCCCATTATTTCGACCACTTCCGGTTTAAGGATTCTTGTCGAAATTGCTTTATAAGTTGGTATTGGACTATAACTTCATGTTCCAGAAGTTTCAGAAACGTCAATTCTGCCATAAACCGAAACCCGAGCTCACAAAATGGGAAGAAAATTCGAAAAAAATCGAAAAATAAAGGGCGATAACTCTGAATGAAACTTATATTACTGGAATCGGATGGACTTCAGGTATCCAAAAATGTAGGTCAAATTTGAAAATTTTTAAAAATAACAAAAATTGTCTCGTAAACAACATGTTTTCAATTTTCAAACGATAAAAGTCATAGACGAATGTTCGAAATTGAAAAATGTGAGATAGCCATTGTATCAGAAAAGATTCAGGGATTCCAAAAATGTAATTTGTTTGAAAATGGATAAAGAATTGCCGAAACTATGGCCAATTTTCAATTTTTAGACAACGTACAAAGTTCGGTCACTTCCGGTATGCGCAGAAATTTCGAAAATATTTTATCAAGTAGCCACCACATGGTTTCCCGATAGAAAATCTAATTCCAGATCGATATCTGTTTCGATCATAGAGATCTAGGCCCTCGCGGTAAATAATAATAATAATAATAACTAGACCTGCATGCAGGAATGACGGGTTTCACTGGTGCCACTTTACCCTTAAACATGTCACTTCCGGTGCCAAGTTACCCTTGAACATATGTCACTTCCGGTACCAGCGAAACCACTAAACAGGTTTCCAAATTAACATTGCACATAAATAAAATGGACGCAGAATCAACAAAATCCAGCAATATCAATTCATTTTATACATTTGTTACTTGTAAATGATCTTGACAAAATTAAATTACTCCCGGTGTTAATGCAAATGTTCAATTAGTCTTATGAAATCAGAAATGGCATACGATATCATATAGTGAAAATTTTATGTAAATCGAATAATAATTGCCACTTTTAAAGACCAAAAAACTTGAAAAGTGACTTGTAGGAAATCGGCTATTTCTCTGCAACCGTACAAGTTAGAAACCATTTTGTGGTATCTGTATGATCGTATGGGTTCATTCTATTTGTTGATTGGCATCAAATACCATACTTTGAAAAAGATTTTAAAACAGACTCATTTGAATAAAATATCTGTTTTAGAGGCTAAAAATACAGTTTTTGCCAAAATGACGTTACTTCCGGTGATAATGAAAATCTTAAATTACTTGTATGAAATCCCAAATGGCATTAGGTATAACATGGTGTGACGTTTATGAAAATCGAATAATAATTGACCCTTTTATGGCCCCGAAACCTTCAAAAGTGACCTGTAGAAAACCGTCTATTTCTCGGCAACCGAACAAGTTAGAAACCATTTCATGATATCTATATGACCATATGAGTTTTGTTTATATGTGAATTTAAACCAAAAGTTAAAATTATTAATACATATTAAGTTATTCTTGGTTGAATAAAACATTGATTTAAAAAGTTTAAAATGCATTTTTTGACCAAATGATGTCACTTCCGGTGTCAATTTTAAATTGTAATCAACTTGATATGACGCTACGTGCTTTTTGAATCAAATGATGTCACTTTTATAAAAATCCAATCATAATTGACTATTTTACAGGCAAAATAACGAAAACAGTGACTTGTACAGAACTGCCCATTTCTTGGTAACTGCTTATAGTACAAACGAATTTTAACATACATTTTCTTCGTATGGATTATAGCTACAAGTTTATAAAAGTTACGAAGAAATATTTTAAAATCTGAAAAGCCTGAATAGGTTGTAAATAGGCCAATTTTACACCATTTTTAGCCTCTTAATCGAATTTGCTCGAAAATGAAATCGAAATTAAAAAAACTGCTTCCTACATTTTTTGCGCCTTGAAAGGGCGCACTCTTTGAGTCAAATAATTTTTCCAAAAAATAATATTTCTTTTCGAAGAAGGAAAATAACTGTAAAAATTGTAGTTTTTGGTAAAATTATGCCACTTCCGGTGCCGACAGATAAAACTTTTGGTAATAAAAAAAATGACAATTGATACAACGAAGCATATGAACTTTGTTTTATACAAATCGAACAATAAAAAATTAATCTAGGACTTAAAAACTGAATTAGCCAATGGCGGCCAAGGTAAATTACTGAGACAAAATTCTTTAACATTTTTGCACTAGTCAGATGACCCTTTAATTCTGTGCATAATACGACTAAAAAATATTCATAAATAAAAAATTTTTTTGTAAAATTTTAAATTTTCAAAATTTGGCGCCTAATATCTTTGAAGATTTACCGAAAATCAAAAATCGAAAGTAGTGTAGCTATGTGCCGTGTCTCCGGCTATGCCAAAATGTATCGAAAGTTAAAAATCAATGATTATTGTTAAAATTACTGCAATATTTTAAAAAACGATAATTTGGTGATTTCGGACATTTCGCATTGTCGCAGAACGTTCAAAATAGCTTTATCCTCTAAGTCACACCCACTTTCCCAGTAAAACCGAAGAAATCGTAACGATGCGACAAGCAGTTGCTGAGATCTACTCAAAACAAAAGAAGAATAATAATAATAAGAATAATAATTTTAACAAAAACAATAGTGTTTCACACAAGCTTCGCAGTGTGAAACCCTAATAATTTTAGTAATCTCAATAGGCTTTCAGACGAAAGTCTGAAAGCCTAATAAGAATAATAATTTTAACAAAAACAATAGTGTTTCACACAAGCTACGCAGTGTGAAACCCTAATAAGAATAATAATTTTAACAAAAACAATAGTGTTTCACACAAGCTACGCAGTGTGAAACCCTAATAAGATTTTATACTTTTGTATCTGGTTTTTAAAGGATTCGCATAAAATCAAAATGTGGTGTACTTGTATATCTACATTGTTAACAAATTCAAGTAAAACAATATGTTGCACTTTTGTATCTAGACATAATAAGATGTTGAAAATGTATATCTAGTTTTAACGAATTCACCTAAACACAAGATTTGATTCTTTTCGAATTCACGTTAATACAATAAGATGTTGAAATTCTGAATCAAGCTTTTAACAAATTCACGTCAGTATAATACGATGTGATACTTTTGTGTCTAACGAATTCAGGTTAAAAGAATAAGATGTGATACTTTTGTATCCATCTCAGAAGAATTTCACGTAAACACAATGAGATGCTGTTCTTTTGTAAGATGTAATACTTTTGTATCCCGCTTATAACAAATTCACGTAAATAGAATAAGATGTGATACTTTTGTATCCATCTTATAAGAAATTCACGTAAACAATAAGATGTGATACTTTTGTACTTATGTGTACTTTTGTACTTGTTGTAAATACACAGTAAGGTGTGATATTCGTTTATCTATCTTTTAGTAATTCACGTAAGATGAAAACATAACACTCAGAGAGAAGTGTGATTCTAGAATTATTGTCGCCTCCACTGGCCTAAAATCTTAAAAGGGTGATTGGTAAGGAGAAAACACGATTTATTATAGTGTATCGAACATACTTCAGTGATGTGTAAAAATGGCGAACTCTTATACAATGTACAGATGTTTTCATTCCATATATTCTCTAGAGTATTTCAATGACACGCGATTTTCTTTCAATCCATTTATAAAAAAAAGACGATCACAATTGAATTGTCTGAAAAATATTCATTTCTTTGATTTTAAACGCCTTCATTTCATTAGACGACCACAATTTACTTCTTCAAGAAATCGGTTTAAGTCTTTTCAAAGTAGAAAAGGGTCAAAATATGTGTCATTTAATATTAGTAAGAGTCCATATTTACTATCTCGCCTTTAACTACTTTTCAAATCAAATGATACAGGGGTTATCATTTTGAAAATGCCTCTATGAGTTTTACTGATGGCTACAAACGACCATGTTTATAACATTTGGCGTGGCGTGGCCAGTGGAAAAGTTTCCGGTATACACATTCAATTAAGGCAATAATGGGTGGTATAATGAGTTGAATATAACAAATTTTCGTTAACTAACGGATATATCAACCATTTAATTGATAGTTCTAAATAATTGTGTATGGTTGTGTTGATATATATTGCACCTTTAGTAATTTTACATGCTACAGAATACTCATTAAAGCAAATGGGCTGCAAAAACGTTTGTTTTAAGTTTGCACCCAGTGGACGAATTAAATTAATTTTTAACAGGATACATTTAATAACATACTAATGAAAGAATTTCCCATAACAGTGAAATCTTGGTTTTGACTTTCATCTAATCACATGTGTTGGAAGACATAAGATATGCACATAACTACAGAAAACTCTTACACTAAAGTCCCGTTCATGACCCCATAACCAATGCAGAAGACGATAAAATAACTGATACAAGCCAACCAATAACTCCGTATATCGACAACACATAACTCACCCGAAGTCATCAATAACAGATTCATTGATTGGTCATTTATCACCATAGAATATGAGATGGGATTCCGCCATGCTCAACCCGTCCTTTATCGGTTTCATGTCAGTCAATGTCCCGTCTAATCTTTACTTTCACTTTTCTTGTCCATTAACGACCTTGACCTTTGATTAGACTGGCTAGATGTGTTTCAGACAATCGTCACCAGTTGGTTCTCCCAAAGATCAGATTCTATAACCCACAGTGCGCATTTATTGAATTATCAACAAAATACTTTATCTAAACTTCAAACAGCAATTATATATTATGTCAATATATCAAATGCTTTTCATCCATGCCATCAATTGAACAAGTCCTTCGGGTTATCATACACAACAAAGGATAAGATGTTTATTAGTACACACGTCCATGGGGTTATCCAATAACAAATGGACACCCACATAACCCAATTACATCATATTATTCCACCATTCTGCCCACTTTGATTATGCACGGTCTGCCACCGACCACTTATGTAATTATTTGAAATGCTGTTAGCTCAACTCCCTGTCTATGGGGCAGTTAAGGGTAATAGCCATGTTTCCCCTTTATGCAGAAACCGAGTTTATTCTACTAGAAGAAAGACGCCATCGACACAAGTTAAGACCACTACACACAATTATCAATAACCTAAGAATCTCATGAATCTTGAACCATCAAAATTACACATTCCATTCGAAACCAAGTCAAAGTAAACTTTTTGTAAATCATTTATTCTATTCAGAAAAAGAGACTACATGATATGCCAATGTAGAAATCACGTGACTTATTGACATATTACACGGAAACGAGACCAAAATCATCCTGGTACACCGAAAGCCGGAACACGACAAGAGTAAATCAACCTGCGACAATTTACTTACCAACTACATTTCTATGATTATGGAGGGGGGGGGGCTGAAGTGTCTAAATAGGGTCATGTGATATTCCAGATATCATATTACAAATCAGTGGCCTACATGTATAGTCATTATTTGAATATTTGTTGGGCACAATGATACTTGGTGATATCGCAGTCAATGTAAATATTTGTTGTTGTTCTTCTTCATATTTCGAGCCCTGGTGTGAGCGTATGTGGCATGGAGATAGGGGCGCCTTCTCAACCTCGTGGGTTTCCTCCGGGCACTCCGGTTTCCTCCCACTGCTAAAGACCCCTACGCGCAAGCGAATTATTGAAATAAAATGTTGGTCCCGAAATGACCTAGTTTGTGTTGAGTGGACGTTAAACCCCATTTCTCTCTCTCTTCTTCATAACGTTTAACGTCCGCTTCCACCGAGTCTTATTTTTTCATTATCTGAGCGCACGCGCAGGGGTTTTGCTGCCACATTATTTACGCACTCGGCTAATCTCGACAGATTCCGTAAACTACGTAGACTACATCTAGTCTCGGATGTATGACAGTAAGTGATATGTACCTACGCCCATACATTTGCGATGCGGCTACCGGTTTACTTTAACGGGAAAACTTGACGCTATTACACAAATTGGGAACCTATTCGGCTAGCGACCTATTCGACCGATCGAGCTGCAACCTGTTTCGTTGGAAACCTATTTAGAGCAAAGACAACAGTCTCTATTTATCAACCAATAAAATCCAACGTTATGTCTATCAAATGAAAGTAGAATATATTATTTTATATCCATTCCTTCAGCTCAGAATAGACGTGTAATTTCGTCATTATCTTACAGCAGGATCGGTCGAATAGGTCGCTAGCCAAATAGGTTGCCAACTTGTGTTTGGAATGGGCGCAGCCATGTTTCATCCGGGACCTTTAAAGTAGTTCCAATATGGCGGAATTCGTCATACAGCCGAATTTAGATTCCCGAAATCTTACGACGTTTGCCGAGTGATTATTTACGCTCACACTGGGTATCGAAACCACAGCCGTAATTAGCCAGCTAGAGGTCGAAGCGCGGCACTCTAGACCACTAGGCCACCTCTTGTAAATATCTTATAGTGCGCTGGCTTATATTGTGCCAGGCTGATCTCGGCCTCGTATATGTTAAGTCACGTGATTTCATACATTTACATATTATCAAACTTAGCGCTCTGCGTAAGATGATAGGTAAAAAAGCACAGACACTTTTGAAGGGATTAAAATAAAACTTCTTACTACTGCTTGACTATATAGTACAGGCACTTGAAGGGATTAAAATATAACTTCTTACTACTGCTAAGAAGGTTTATTTTAATCCCTTCAAGTGCATGTGGTAAAAAGCGTGAAGTAAAAATGAGCTGCGACAGAGCGCACATGTAAATTATTGTGATAAGGGAAATGTCAAATGTAGACACATCAAAAAAAGCATTTCCAATAAAACATTTGATACATTGCATTTGACGTTTTACATTTAACTCCGACTTCGGAGGTATTTCGCCTTTATCATTATCGGTTTTAGGACTTTTAATATTGTACTTTTTACACGTAATTCATGGAAAAGACATTATAGCAGAGTCTTTAATATTGGCAGCGATGGCCTTCCATACTATGAAAACTAGATTCCATTACCATATGATGTAAGTGAATACCGCACGATTTTCTAATAAGAGTGACCCAATATATTAATGACATGTAAATTTGTCTAGAAATTGATTTTGATTTTTTTTTTTTTTACATATGACATTTGAATAATTTTCTGTTCTGTATTCCTGGTGGTGTATCTACATGTAAGTGTGACATTGTAATGTCTTCATTCAGTATTTATTCAATGCCTTTGTATATAGATAAGCCAATAACATGGAGATGGAGATAAAATGGAATTTACGATCGCACGAACAATTCACATCAAAAACTATTAAAAATAATTCTTTTGAAAACAAGATTATACCGTTGTAACCGGCAGACGCAGTGAGAATAAACTGTATCTCAAAATTATGTAATGACCCAAAAGACAATGCTCTTTAAGGGTTTTAAATAAAGATCTTGATTGCTGGATAAATAGTTCTATGAATCGTATGGGTTTCCTTTTAATTTGAAAAGAGCCTTCCTTCTTCCATCAGAGTAAATTAACCCGTCTATGTTCTGATCTGTGTTATTGTTACCAGCACCCTTGCGATTTATTTCGGATTCCATATAACTTATTGGAACTGATTATCTATACCCTACAATGTGGAAATTATGAACAGTTAGTCAAAATGAGAAAATAAATATCTCTTTAACTTTCGATTGGTTTATGATATACTATGGAAGCAGTATAAAACATTTGAATGCAGCAAATTAAGACATTTAACTCTATTACAGTTCATTGCAGAATATGTTATTCCAAAGTAATAAGCGGCGGAGTGTGTGTGTATGTGTATGGGGAGGGGGGGGGGGTCTCCCTATAAATAACATAATAAAAAAATAATTTATTTTTGTGTCCTGGTTCCTACTTAGCAGTTATTGACATGTTTGTCAATTTGTAGTGAGGTTATAACGGATGAACTTGGATGTTATATATGCGCCCCAAACTGACACGTGGATTTGTTAAAAGTATCTCAAGAGGAGGCGCTCCAAGTAACACATATCCTCCGTTCGCCATATCCTGAGTAGGAAAGCATATTTGTTCGATGTAGGAACATTGAGTACTTACAGTATGATACATAAAGCACAAAAGTGTCACCCTAACAGAAATTTGTATACCGGTACATAACTGAGTGAAGCAATGCCGATTCCACCAAGTAAAAGAAACCATTAGGTAAATTTGGTCTATGTACAAGTCGAATTAAATGAAAAGCAATAATACAGCGATAAACCTGAATTAGGCTCTATTTAACAGTTTATAAAACTATTTGGCATCAAATAAACTATATCCAATGTTGGCAACAAAGAGACAAAAAAGACCCACGTTTTATATGACTATTACCTTTTATCTTGATGTGTTCAAACATAAACATTCCAATAAACCAGTTGGCATAAGCTGAGGTGTGACTTCCACTTTAATTAGAAAGTTTTAAGATTCAAAGAATATCTGACAGAGATTAAATTACATTAATGTTCCTTCTTTTTCTCTCATCTCTAAGACCACACTACTGATTAAGCCGTTCTGATACTGTCACGTGCTAGATTAGGTTTTTTGACTTAATTCTTGACATTTTCCACAGGAGTAAAAAGATTTGGACTTGTCACACTGACTTAACCATTATCGCAAAGGTTATCCAAGCAGAAAATAATAAAGTAAAAAATAAACAAATCAAAAACTTTTAGATCATAATGTGTACCGTTACGTTTTCCATCTTAAAACATGAAATTCTATAGAAAAGATTAGCGTTTAAATAGATTACGGTTAAGGAAGAAAGATCAGTAGAATTAATTTGCTTTTGATGACAACTTTATAATTGTAAAAAATATAGTTTCATGGATGTAAGATTGAAACAGCAAACGTTCTCAATTATAATTCATAGTGTAGAATATATTCGATTCATTCATCAAGTAAAACCATATTTGACCTATAAAACTGTAACGTGACAATGTCGCACAAGTGCTGCACACATTTAATTAATAGTGTGCGCGTGGGTATGTGTGTGTGCATTCTTCTTGTCCTGTTCATCTGCAGTATTGGTAGACGCAGGAGAAAACTTACGAAGTTAGACAGGAGATTTGACCCGTGTGCAAGTGTGGAACCGAAACCACCATGTTGACTCGCCTCCCCGCCATGCCCCAAACCCCGTTCACCACTGGGCAATGTTAATCATTACCAGTTTTTTTTTATTATGCGTGGTTTAATGGTCGGGAGCGACACATTAAGTAATATATTGATACTGCGCGAGGCGTTAACCGAGTGTTGTTTCAATATATTACGCAATGTCTTTAGCTCGAGACCAATAAACAACTTAAAATACAGACACTATCCCACACGTGCTTTTCAATGAAATACGTCACGTGAGTTCAATATTTCATCTAGTATAGATAATGTATATACGATTAGCAAGTTGCCCGTGTATTATTGGAGATAATGGTACGCCAACATAAAGGAATGACGCCACGTCTGTATTTTAAATGTAAATATAAGTACAGTGATATGTGAACTTCTCATGACGTACCCTGGAAGCAAACTCGGCTTTCTGTATGTACAAAACGTATACGTTAATACAGAAACATTTTACATGAAATACTACTAGAGGCAGCATTTTAATTAAACATTTATATTATTCGAAGAAAAAGATGCGTTGCCATGAGAGCCAAGGCTACAAAAAACAATTGTTAAGGTAGCCATCTTAAAAGCTGAAGAATAGGTGAGCGAGAACAATATCAGGTAACGTGTGTGCAAATCACTTACTGAGATTACAGTCATGATGACTGACCCGTTGTAATGGTTAACATGTTTATATTTTTTTATTAAAGCAGTAAGATATTAGTACTATAACTACATCGAATTATAGATTACGGCAATATATTTCCAGTGACCTGGGCTATCAGAACTAGGCTACATATTGTCCGTGGGTTATGTTAGCACTTGCTAACATCTTTGACTTCGTTAAAACTTAGCTTCAGGCACACCATGAGCTAGTTTTTTTAAACAATCATATTGCGGAAGTGAAACCATTTATAGAGCATCATAACTGCGAATGTAAAGCATCCTACTTGTTATGTATAAGTATTGCTTTAAATTGAAGGACATACATAATGCAGAAATAAAGGCGTAAAACGGACATCTTAATATAGAAATGTATTTATATGAAAAACAATTTAAAACTGAAACATTCCTTCATGCGGGCATTTTGGGGCTACACTTTCGACAGACATGTCTCAATCTAAAATGGCAACTCAAACTCATGGCCAGTAGCCGTCTAGAAAAGATTTCCCCACCGGTTAAGTTTTGCCAGTGAAGAACTCGAGAACACGTAACGTTTTCGTAAAATATTCTATAGCATCTCTGAATTCAATAACATGAGTAAAAGACAGATCAACTGAATATGATAAATAAACTAAGTTGAATTTGATACATACAAAATGGAGTTAGATGATAAGATCTACACAAAGTACGCGATCAGTCATACAAAAACGTGTATGGATACCGGGGGTGAAAGACTTTAAAGGGGAAAAACAGCATAAAAAATGCGTCCCTGAAAACTATAATAGAGTAAGGTTTATTGTTTGATCAAGAAACGAAATGAAATCTTGAATAGATTGGAGAATCTTGAATAGACCAAAACCTAGTTAAAGATACATTGTGTATTAGCTAAATCTTGATTTTACAGGGTTTTATTTACTAACGAGACTAACTCCTATCAACTCTCTAGACGATAGGATGGCAGAGATTTAAATGGACTAAATAACCATTCTGTATTTCTTGAATTTACAAGGGACTAATAAACAATACGCCAAATAAAAGCTACTTTCAATGTTACATAGAATAACAGATACTGTTCATATACTGAAGTCATTTCGTATTCCTGTAATAAACAACTACAAAATACGTAACTAGTATTATTGTACTTTTGTGGGATGCTGAGTGCAAACCAAGGGAAAAAAAGCTTGACGCATTCCTGTATCTACAAAGTCTAACCATGTTACTGCACTGCCTCGGTAGATTATCAATCAAAATGCAACCACAGGCATGATATAACCATAGTTCAAGAGAACGTTAACAGGAAATAAACTAAAAATATTGCGAAAGATTTAGCATAAATGACACCTACGGCAGCACCATTTACTTTAGGTTTATGAATTAAGTTTTCTAATTCAGAAATATTATCCGATAAAAAGCTAGCCCACGGATAAACTGGCCTTAATGAATGACTGTTTGGATTAGGTTGAATGCAGAGTCTGTTTATAGCTACCCCATGGCGGCATACTAATGCTTAAAAACTATTTTAGTGAAACGTTACAAGTCTCTCCATCAAATAGTTTTAGTGTGTCATTTGGAAACATTACCTCTTGTCAAGTATATCAAAATAAACAAATCTGCCCACGAAATGTTTTAATTTGTAGTCTGGAATCATTAACTCTTATCAAAATCAAAAATTGTAAAACCCGCAAATTACTGGCACAGCGGAGAAATCAAGAACAGATACATCGTAATTAAATAATATATAGAGAAATCATATTAGGATAATGAATGATCATGTTGGGCATCAGTGACAAATAAGAGAATTTAAAAGGCAGCTATGATAAACATGAATAATTATAGTTGAACCTCCCCTTCGGCGTTTAATGACAATGTCAGATAATGGAATTAAGTAGATTGCAGCATATATATATATATAGCATGGTGATGAATAATCGGCTAAATAATATAAGAGTGAGACAGACGACCAAATGAGATACGTGAAAGACAGCAGCAGATTTTCTGGTATTCTCTTAGCAGTGATCTCCTAGATTAGTCCTAGTGTTTCCAATTATAAACAACGGCTATCATTAGCAAAACTGACATTCAGTAAAGACTATCAGAATATGTTCATTATACTATTTGGTTTCCATCTAATCATATAATATTTGCTCGGTATTTGCATACCGTACAGATAACAGATAATGTTATGATTAAGAGTAACCAAACCGTCTTGTCAGACGGTGAAGAGTGTGTTGGGGGGTCTACGACTCGTTCTTTGTATACATTTAATTGTGTACATCATAGATATTAAAAGCAGACGCCATCTCATGTATATACAGGGGGGTTGGGGTGGTCTAAAGTGCCGC
This sequence comes from Patella caerulea, assembly GCA_036850965.1. NCBI lineage: Eukaryota > Metazoa > Mollusca > Gastropoda > Patellidae > Patella > Patella caerulea. The sequence continues at coordinate 27,015,090 of JAZGQO010000011.1, forward strand.
GCTTGGACCTCTAGCTGGCCGGTCACCTGTGGCTTGCGGCTGTGGTTTCGATCCCCGGTGTGAGCGTATGTGGCATGGCTCCTTCTCAACCTCGTGGGTTTCCTCCGGGCACTCCGGTTTCCTCCCACAGCAAAGACCCCCCGCGCCTGCGCTAAGATAATGAAAATGAAAAATAAGACTTCGGTGGAAGCGGACGTTAATATGCTGATTTTAGAATAGGTCTACTTCATAATTTGACATAACTATAACACAATTTGACATAATGGTTTACTTTATAGAGTAACATAGGTCCCATAGATTGAGTTGCCTGCTTTAAAATATACATTGATTAAATATTTTCACCTTGTTGTTAAAGACCAGAAGTGTGGAAATAAATACTATTGAAGTCATTGTATTTTCTTATGGGCTCGATTGAAAACTCATCGGAATTGTCTTAAATATTTATATCAAATCTGCGCTAGACAGCAGAATGACAAAAGAAGTCCCGAGCCATTATTTTATTACAGTTTACACAGTGGTTCTGTTTAAACATATACCTGTAATAAACAGAGATAAAAAAACAACTATTTCCCACAACTCGCCGGTCAAGTACATTAGTTCTGTATCTGTCTAATTAATCCGCCATTTTGTTATTGTAGATGTCGCGTAACTGATATTTTAGCCGGTTTCTTGTTGAAATGTCAAATATATTATTTATAAAAGCGATATAAAACATCCAGTTACACCCAAAATACAAAGCACGTTCTATAAGAAACCATGCATTTGGGATTAGGATACACTATTGTTAGTTACGGGGCCACAATATATATATAATGAGAGAATGGAAGTAGTTAATTCCGCGTGAAAGACCCTCAGAAAGTTGTTTTCTTCTCGCAACTATTGGTAACTTTAAGTTAAGTTTACATGAATATCTAATTGTATGAATACTTGTCACAAAAGAGCAAATGAAATTTTCTTATTTTCAGAAATGCTAGCCCAATCATAGTATCCCAAAGCCATACCTACAGTCAACAATTTACATTAAGAAATATTAACTTATGCATGTATACCATTAAGCTAATTGTGTTTATAACAAAACTCCAATAATACAGTTTGATATTTCTAATGGAACACCCCGCCCTATCTCCGTCGAACAAATGAGCTGATCCCGCAACAAGCTCTGAGATCCAAAAGGGCGAGAGTCTTTCTAACACGACCTCCACAAGCCTGGAGAAATAAGTCACATCAGCCACACAATTAACCAGTGGGAGATTATTTTGACTATTTTTCTTTACTGGCAGTGACATGGTAGATTGGTGTGAGAGACGCCCCCCACCCGCCGGCGTCCAAGCGAAAATAGTATAGATGAAGGAATGAGAAACGTTCGCAGTTTTAATATACACTAGAATGTAATTGGACAGTAAAACGAGCTTGCCTAGTTGCACAGATGAATGAATGAGAAACGTTTATAGTTTTAATATACACTAGATTGTAATTGGACAGTATAACGAACTTGCCTAGTTGTGAATTTATTTTTTTCTAGCTAGCCTATCTGGAGTGTCAAAATGTCAGTTTAGAAATATATTTCCCCACAACGGCAACTTTTGCTATAACTGATCAAATATAAGTATCTCCGATTAAAGGTTATAGCTTTCTCAATAATATTATTTCATCTTACACTCGACCCACACAAGTCAAAGTCTCAGACTTAATAAATCACGAATTTATTTCCAGAACATCTCCTTAAATTAAGAAACTAAAGTGGCCGCCGACTTTTAAATTAGGCCCTGTTGTTATCGAAAGAGTTAAAGTCCATTCTCTTAGTTGTCATTATTGATAAAATAGGACGATAGAATTGATACTTTTAGTCCATTGATTAGCCATAAATTTTATAGCTATCAAAGAATGCCAGATAAAGAGACTTATACTCACGCTATAAAGGCGTTTTCACCGTTAGATGAACGAGCCATTTAAAGATACTCTGTCAGTGAACGAAATAGTTTAAATTAACGTTATCACACAATTCTTAAAGGTTTCAAGCACATATACTTCAAAGAACAAAACTGGTTAATTTGTGGCTCTGTTCTTTTTATCGTTATCGCAGTTTTATATGGGTCTTTCCGTGAAAAATGCAACTTTTGATAATTTTACTCCCACTTTGTTTTGACGTTTTTGTCTAAATTTGAAAACGAGGGTTGGCATTGCTTTTCAGTTTTTGGTATACATGCATATTCATTGTTTAGAGACTGAAGGATATCGCGTCAAGAAGTTGGTTACGATGATATGGACGTTTATAGTATGCTTCTTGTGTGTATCTCTTGAATTTCAGTTGCCTTGGTCCGTCTGTAGTGGAGAGCATCGAGTCCAACGAAAGTCTTGGGTTCTGTTAATGAAAATTTTGGGAAGGTTTGGAGTCGATTTTAACGGAGAAATAATTGTGGTCTGCATCCTAAACTTTGTAGAGAGTTGTCTCAAAATGGCGTCATAAACAAAACATTGTATAAAAATATGAATTGTGCAAAATGTTTGGGAAGAGATGCAGAGATCTTAAAGATGCATTCTATAGGATTTATATAAAGACCTTGCCGTTCAAATAATAGATAATTAATGCAAAATAATGTGTTAAACATTTCTATCAGATAATTTTATTATGAATTTTGACAAGAATATTGTCTCGTATTGAGTGACGTCCATTTTAAATTTTACCAATTACCATGTCACTGGAAACATGGTTCTGGTCTATGTTTGGTTTAACGAGTAGGGCACTCCTTAACCAAAAGGACCTGGATTTGATCCTGTTTCGCTGTTGAAAATTTCTCGAGGATATATTGTGTGGTTTCCCCAGTAGTGCAGGACGGCGTGGGGGAGGGGGTCCGGGAAGGAACAGTGTATAATGATTCCTGTGATACAAAAACGATATTCACTGTACACATTAACGTGTACGTAAAAGAAAAGTTGGAATTCAATAAAGAGTAGTTGTAAACGCTACGGTCTGAGCACAATTTTATTTACAAACAGCATAGATCGCATTTCTTCAAATGAGTAATGCGAACCATATGATAGCTGAACTAGTGTTGGACTACTTTATTCATCTTTCTGCGGTAACACATCGAACCGAAAATTACATTTGAGCACACGAACTGGCCATGAGATTTACACACTAAATTAATTTCATTTGTGTATGACCAACCATAAAATTATGATTCAAAACTTTTTATGATATTATAATAAATATGTGTATACTGCTGTCTATCTCTGTTCCAAAATAAACGATTATTAGAACAAATCAAAAGTTCAAATTATGACACGATTTCCGTATATTGATTCACATTGTACAATATAATGCATGCGATGTGTTATAAATACGTTTCTGTGTGGGATTTTTTTTTTAAGAAAAAAACAATACTGCATTTTGATCTGCTATGTTCCATTCTATTGTCTACAAAAGTTGTGTCAATTGCTGTTTGGTAAAGACAGAAAGGGGCGATATTTCAAACCATGGAATTAAGATTTACAAATTAACACTGAGGAACGACCGGCAATATCTCGGTAAAAAAGCAAACGCCCAAATTATTGAATTCTGTACGTTCAAGGAGTTCCTTCAGCGACACTAATTTGAAATAATGTTCTGTGTTCTGTCTAAATTCCTTAAACTGCTCCGTGTAGGTTAGTTTCAGATTTGTAATGATTTTCATGTCATTGTCACTAGTCAGACTCATCAGTCATAGAAACACATCTTTTCTTTTTTCTTCAAAGAAATCGAAGTTTAAATCTGTATCTAACAATCCACAGATATAATGATTCTGTGAACATAATCGAATACCGCTTTCAATTCCTTTAGAGAGAGAGAGAAAGAGAGAGAGAGAGAGAGAGGGGTTGGGTTTAACGTCTACTCGACACAAATAAGTCATTTCGGTACTAACACATGGTTCAATTTTATTTCAATAATTTACTTGTGCGTAGGGGTCTTTAGCAGTGGGGGGAAACCGGGAAACCGGAGCCCCGCTAGTTGACTCAATGACAGACCCTATGGTATAGCGCGCACGTGCTAACCATTCGGCCATCGAACCCCACGTGTGCCATCACTACATTATAATGATTATCTGTCAATTTATCAAAATAAATACATTAATAACGAACGGGGAATCAAGCATCATATGATTACAGATGTCGCTTCACGTTTCATTTTTAATTAAGTACCAATAATTACAAATCCGCGAACTTCCCACCGGTAGACAGTTACTTTCATGTTGTGACACTTGCCTGTATGAACCATCTTACTTTATAAATGTTCGGTGGAGAAGTCTATAATTATTGCCCAATGGATCAAAACGTCAGTATACAAATTAGCACATTCCCTAGGGTACGACTAAAGATTACTTATCTTTCAGATACGTCCACTTCGTTAAGATGGTAAGGATGTTAAATAATATAGTTTAAGTAGAAGTACAATTTCACTTCTATGTCGATTAAAATTTATTCTGATAGCTAGGGGATTTTAAATTTCATTTTAAGTCAACGTAGTCATGGTAATTTAAATGTTCAATTAATTATAGCGAAGAGAACGGATTTAAATTTAATTGAATGTCAATTTAATTTTGAAAATGTCAAACGTTACTACAAAAGATATGTAGTGTTCAATTTATAATAATCATCATATGAATTCTCCGGCGGTGGCTTTTCCCTCCGTTTACATCAATCATATTAGCATTAATGTTTTATTTGAAAACACACAACGCTACACAGATTAATTATTTTAATAACATATTAACAATTATTTCATCAAATTAAGAGCCAACAAATATTAAAGTAGCTAAGTCTCTAACTCAATATCATCCAGAATCTTCAACATTGAAAAAACGAATTGTTTGTCAATTTAAATAAACATTGATGTTGTGATCTTACCGTGAAAAGGTGGACTTCTGATGCCAAATATCTAAGACAAAATACACATTTTACCATTGGTACACGATTCGTGTACCATAATGTGTTTCAGCCCTAGTTCTAGTAACAGACTCGAGGAACGGCGGATGTAGATTGGAATAACCCGACGCAGCAATTTGCATTCGATTGAGACTGCAGGCATGTTTCGCCGAACATAACTGATTTGAAATTAGAGTAAAAGCGGAAACCATTATATACATTCATATTACAATATTATATGCGCTGCGACCGACTTTGGTTAATTTCTATGTCCCGAATGTTAGCGATTTAGCCCCTTTAAATATTATGTAACGTAGATTTATCAAATATAATCAATATATCAACCAAAGAATAGATTATTTTGCAATAACACGATTATAACTCGAATAATTCGCAAACAAGTATATTAGAATGTTGATGAAATTTGTCCAGTTGCTTGACTTCCACGATGAAAACTTCTCTATATTACTATAATATTGGTAAACTATGTCAACAACAAACTTACCTTTTAGGCTCTTTATTTTTCAAGTTTCAAGATAATCAACACTCATGTAAAGTAGACCAAAGTTTGTGTCATAAATATCAACCTCCAAATAGTTAGGTGGCGCTCTAAAACAATACCTCAATCTCCATTGCCTGACATCGATCCGAGCGCTCAGCTCTTGTCAACTAAAAGTGACGGATCGCGCGCTTTCAATGCATGTCACGTTGCCGCGAGATGGATAGAATAGTGAGCACGCGGACTCCTCCTACTTACCTGGCATATCTATATAATTCCATCTCATGTCCAAGAGATATTCCTGGTAGCTCTTTCAGTGCCAACATATTACTGAAACTGCTGAAAGGATTAAACAGAGATTGCCCCGCATTTCTGGTCTCGCATACAAGTGGAGATTTATTAATCTGTTCACACTGTTAGATGTCTTCTAGAACTGAAAGTGAGTGAATCGAGCGACTTAATGACTTTACCAATATTACTTGAATTCATTATCTTTGAACATTTGACGGGGTTTCTCTAAATAGATTTTAAATACGCCGACTGGCTGGCGTAATTATAGAAAATAGTTTCAGATAATCATGTCCCATATTCGATCTCCATATCAGTGTATATATATATATGTATATATATAGATCTATTCAAAAACAACATTTCCTGTAGCAATTTGGAACTTATAATGTTTTTGTTAAAGCCACATCATGCCAGAATAAAGGTTAAACATAAAGTTCCAGTTCTCACACAATCAGAAGTAATTCTATTAAAAAACACAATAGGCCAAAATTATCACATTGGTTTCCACTGGTTTCACATGGTCCTATGGTTCTCTTTTAGTTATAATAATTGTGGTATCATTTTCATATTTAATTACATTACAGTCTATAGACGACCTTTTATTTTACATATGAAATATCTGGCTTGTTGTTGGGTGTTTAATAAAAGAAACTATTTTCGATTGCTTGTTTGATTTCTGTATGTAAGGTGTGGATATGAATGTTATTTATTCAAACAATAGTACTATTTCTAACGAACTGTATTATCAGCACGTGTTCTTTTACAAAGAACAGGTGTATCGTCAAGCGATATTATTACGACATTAACTTATTCTACTCGATACAATAAAACACACAAATTCTTCCGTAAACATTATTATGTGATTTTCAATATCTACTCATAGGGATAAAAAACATTTAACCGCGGGTCAGGAAATCGTCATCACCATATTAATAAAAAGAGAAATTAACGCTTTGTTTTGAGCGAGAAGATAAATCAAGCTCTAATTTCGAACACATCACCAAATAACAAAGTACATGTAGTGAATTAAGAGTTAATCAGAGAAGTCAATCGGAGTTAACCAAATCGATTTTCCGGTAACTAAACTGTTTTACTGAATGCAATCGTGTAGATCGCCATTAACTTCGTAAATAGTCGGCAATTTCCGTAATTAGTACATCCATTTTATATGGAAGGGTATTGCTGCCAATATTAAATGCTCTGGTAAAATGTCTTTTCCGTATTTAGTACCCCCAATGTTCGTAATCAGTACATAAAATTTCCATAATTAGTACATCCAATTTATATGGAAGGGTATCGCTGCCAATATTAAATGGTCTGGTAAAATGTCCTTTCCATGGATTATGTGTAAAAGGTACACAGTCCGAACAGCAGTAGGATACGATCTAAGGCAAATGCTCTTTTTTGGCATTTTACATTTGAGCTCGGTCGTATCTCATTTGTCCTCTACGTTTTCTACATAGCATCTTACGCTCAACACTATCTTTAATATTATGCAATCACGTGACTTGTCAGCATACCATAAGAGTATTCACCAAAAAATAAGAAATCAAGATAGCAGGGTATAAGAAATTCGCTGGACGACCGTGAATGCAACGAAATCTCGTGATTGGTATAGCTAATCCGAGCCTTCAACAAATAAGATAAAATGAAAGTATCGTATGTTTTAGCAATTAGGTTACTGCTTGACAACGACACATTTCCTGCGACAAAATTAGGATGAGATTTCTTTCACTTCTGAAGTACGTAATCATGAATGCACCAGGAAATTACTGATAAATTCTAAGAACTGCAATTACACTGCAGTGATGTACATGTACAGCACGATAAATAGAATAGTGTATTAAGACCCGTATTTTGCCATTTAAACACTTGACAGTGCCCCCACCCCTCCTTTCTCTAGCGTGGGGGGTGGGGGTGACTGTATCATAAGGTCTGTCATTTTTCAATACAAAGTACATAATCAATCGAAAAGACACTTTAGAAGAACATTTAATATTGGCAGCGATCGGCTTGCATACCTTTAAATAGCTAAATGGCACAGAAACACTATTTTTTGTTTGCTAAAAATCATTGACATTAGTAGAAGAAATACATAACGTTATTTAAATAACGTTATGCGGCTTCTGCAATGTTTATTTATACGACAGTTCTTTCCGTGGGCGTGCCATACCGACCTGCACTTAGGATTCGTCGAAGTGTCGGCGGAAACAAAAGTGTTCGGGCAAAATTGCCCCAACTGCACCACACTATCTCAGTCTTCATATAGCCCCTTTGCAAAGAAGTAGGACGTCGAGATCATTCTCACGATAGTTGTACAAGAATACTGCTATTATGTATCACAATGTATTTTAAATCCCGAATATATAGACGGAAGAAATTCCAAATAATCCAATCCAGGATCATTGCAGGATCACGCCTGTACCCCTCCTACTTCTTTACAATATCATTACGGTGTCATCACGCGTCAACTATCGAGTCAGTTTCAAATACATTTTGCGTGCAAATACAAATATTTACAGGAAAATTTAACTTGTTTCTATAATTTTAAACATCGCGAGAAAACCAGCGAGGAAGGACGGGCGACCCTTTGAGACAAAAAACACGGCATTCTAATCGTTGAACGTCAAAGTACGTATTAAATCATCAACCATTGCATCCCGCCATAGTATCGAACTAGTATTATTTTAACCGTACGTTTTATTCATAACCAGCAATCCCTGTGAAATCGTAAATATAAACAGCCACTATTTATTTGGGTGAATGAGATGACCTGAATTCTATTAAAAACCAATTACGAATCGTTTTTCTGTTCTCACGCAGAAAGTCGGAGTGTAAATTTTATTAACCTGATCATTCATTGTATTTCCGTTTCGTTTCAGTTTTCCGTTAAACCCAGTGAGTAGATTTTTTCGACAGCCAACAACTATGAATAATGCTCGCTATCTAACCCATCAGATGCGACATATCGTTTTATTCTCAATTAATGAAAAGGAAAAACATAGATTGATGTGATAGAATCTAATCATTGTTAGAATAAATTTATTATTTAATGGACGGAACCATAATGATTTTAGTTAGCTTGTGTTTATTAGGGGAGGGGGCAATTTTCTTTCCGAGATTTATTGAAACTGAAATTGCAAATAAATTATTTATGCACAAAAGGAAAAGATGATTGTGTGTTATATAAATTTATCGTGTCTTTAAATCTGTTCAGTTGGGCATTTCAACCACCACCGGATGTGTTCAACACATGCATGCAATTCGAATGAAGCAATATTTTTTTTCTCGCGGGTATTATAGACTCGTGTTTGAGTCCAACTGTGTCATCTATAAAGTTATTTTAATAACTAAATAACTTAAATACGATAGATCTATGGGGGGGGGGGATTAACCACACTATTGATTACGTTGAAGTGTACCGAGATGTGATAAAAACGCACTAATAATTAGACTGGAAGTGTTTGCGAGAAACGGCGCAGCTGAAATATGATTTTAACATGATGAATTTGCAGTTACGGGACGTGTATAATATGATGTCCAATATTGGCGATGGTATGAAGTAAAACGGGTTTTAAAGGTCCAATTGTCACGAAATTCGTACTCAACCACCATTACGGTACAAAGATGATATAGTTAAACGGTTTTAAAATCATATTAAAATTCTGACCGATATGCGCTTATATCGACAGTAACCAAGGTCTTTGGGTCATAAACATGCATGTCAAGTTTCATCAAATTCGGATCAACATTGTCACCTCTAGAGTGACCACATGCTAAAGACGTGATTTTTCGTACAATCAAGGCTCGATGTCGAACGGAACCGAGATCTCTTTGGATATATACCTGTATATCAAGTTTCGTCAAAACCGGATAAAAATTGTGACCTGTAGAATGTCCACAAACAAATTGGGGACGAGTGGACAGAGGCTACGACAATATACGTCCACGTGAAAATGTGGGCGTATAAAAAGATAATAAAAGCCAAGATTGATACTGATCCCCCCCCCCAAAAAAAAAAATAAATAGATGGCTCATATTGATTAATTGCACATTTACTTTTTTGAAAAATTTCGAGCAATCAAAAGATTTATCTTTTCGTCGTCTTAGTAAACGATGTTCGCAAAATTCGATTTGAAAATAGTGTAGAATTATTATAAATGTGTGGCGGAAAAAAAACTTAACCAAAAATGGAAGGTAAGGATTCCGAACTAGTACATCTTATACCTATATAGGTACGGCCAGCATACGATCAGAGGCCGTTCCCAAAGGAACTACAATCGAGTTAGGTCACTGTCACTCTATTGAGTGCATCTGACTTTGCCATTAGAAACGAATGAAAAGAACCATCCCTAATTCGATTCATGATTTACGAAACCATGTAAGTTATTACTTATTGCTCCAGCACTATGTTGTTTGGATAATGTTGTTTGCGAGACAAAAGAAGTAAGCTATTTTGTCTGCAATACGAAACTAAATTTAATAACTAATATAACCAGTTGTTTAATTATATAATCTAGCGACACCAGATACCAAACCAAAGGAAATGACATATTAAGATCTTGTTATATATTCAATATATTTTAGGAACAGTAAATAAAAGGTTAATGGCCTTTTTATTTGCTTATATTATCTTTCAAACTAAACGCATTATGAAATCGGCACGCTCCTGTCTGAAATCAATAGCCACACAATTACAAGCAACGAGAATTGCTCATTCAAGACAATGCGCACTAATTTTTAATTTATATTCCTTCCGGCAACTGTTTCCGACTGATATATCCAGTATCAACAACTTCATTTTGTTTCCAATTCAAATAAATGCGTATTACCTTGGTGAATAATGGGACTTAATAAACCAAATAATGTGAAATAATATGGTATTACTTATATTTTGTTTTTTAAAGAGATTTGAGTCTTCTTAAGTAATAGCTTGGTCATATATCTATTTTATAATTAAATAATTAATAAAAACAAACAAAAAAATTCTTGGAAACGTGAGAGTTTGTCGGTATTCTAATTCGTTATTGAAAGAACACGAGACTCGATAGTTGTTACAGCTCTTCCATTGACTGAAATCTATGACTCAAATTATATTCAAGAATATGCAATACGAAAGTAACAAATTCTCTTATTTTACAGGATATTGTAGATTGGACACATATTCGTGTTAAGAACTTCAAATCTCGTTCAACACCCACAGTGTTATACTTGAGAGAATGGTGGTGGTAAAGAAGACTCAACGGTCTAATGAAAGGGATCAAAACATAGCTACCAATGAAACCAATAACTTCGGTAAACAAACCACCAAAGCCACGTAGACAATCATAGCCTGAAGCGAGGACTATCAACTGATGGGATCAGCGCTTCAGATGGTATCTGAAAGTGATATGTATACACGTGGATTACGTAGCAGAAATAAATGGATTGCAAGAGACTACTTGAGCATACAATGTCATAATTTCCGGCTCCCACTTCTACAGGCAATCAATATGACAGCGAAGAGAAAAGGTATGAACATTACAATCAAGACCGGATTCACACCAGTAGAAATAAACCTTCCTATTATAAAGTAAAGCGACCCATGCACATGTTAATCTCATCACCGCATGTGATAGATACCTTGCGTGATTTTCTGCAAGATAATAGGAAAATCGTCCAAAGGTCATCCGTTGTGTGCTTTACGTAAGAATCACATTTTTTTAAAAAAAAATTTATGTGCAATTTATATGCCTAGCGGTCGCAATCCTAAAAACTATCGATTGGATAAAAACTACCGAGGAGGAGAATGTATCCTTATGTTTAATGCAGTTTTATCCTGCTGATATGCATTTAAAATATGCATTTGTTTGGAATATTGATTTTCATATAGCAAACAGACAATGCAATAAAACGCTGGTTAGCTACGTTCACTCGGACGAGGAGGGAAAGATAAAACGAAGACAACATATTATATGGAGACACCACAAGCTTCAAACATGTTACTTAGTATCAGTGGTAGTAATTACAGGCGACTTTTTAATTAATATCCTATCATAGAAATGGTATCCTGTATAGTCCATTATCAGCATTAGAAATAGGAAGCCTTTTATTTTATACGGTATTGATAATGTTAACGGTAAATAATGGGCACCAAGGTATTAGTTATTAATTAAGAATGTCTTTTAATGGCTATCTATATCTTCAACGCCTGTATTTTGTGGTGTGTTGTCTGGATAAATGAGGGCGTGGTTCTGCGATAATTCCTAAGATCAAGATAAGAAACGAAAGTCCTGGGAATGTTCGATGTCTCAGACAATAGCTCTGAACGTCGGTCTCATTACACTCACCCTGAACGTTCAGAAACTGTTCCATTCAATCAATGTCGAAAGAAAATTGGCGCCCCAGTCAATTTTACTGGGCAACTTTTCACTGCTAAACGACGGGGTGTCAATCCGTGTGGACGCATGTACAAAGTAAACCAACATCTTAGTGAGAAAATAAGACCTTGTTTACTTCGCTAGAGTCAGTATGAGCGACACAACACGCAGTTAAAAATACGTCTCCTCCTAGCAAATTGCAATTTCGCATGAATGACACTCTAACTGTAGGTCAACCTCCACATTCAGGAATGTCGGTCATACAAAAAGAAACGAAATGTACAGGCTTAACATTGTACAGGCTTTCACCCGGATTGACACCCCGTCGTTTAGCAGTGAAAAGTTGTCTAGTAAAATTGACTGTTCTCCATTTTTTTTCGACATTGATTCAGTGGGACAGTCCCTGGACTACATAGTCAGGTGCTCTATAAAGCAACAAGAAGGTTACACATCACTTGAATGGTTTTCATGATATATCATTTCCAAATTTTTCTTAATCAAAAATACAACCAATGTAACTTGCTTCATTAACGCAGCTATGTTTGTTTTTGTTTAACGCACCCGTTGATTCCTAACACGGTATGACGCAGCCACCATTCTGAATGCCAGGTATTACCAATAATAAATGAATCAGATAACTGCGTAATAATGGGATAATCGTGATAGAAAACAATATAAACCAGTGCTATTTACATCATTCTGTGAGGGGAGAAAGTGTTTATCTGTTATTTATCAATTTATTTATTATTCATCAATCACTTAAATCACCCACCGCCATTAAAGCCAAACCAAATTCACGCTGCCGGTGGGAAATCGCGGGGATTAAATGTGAACAAATAATCGCCACATTTCCCGCAATTTATTATTGAGCCGGAAATTGAGATAGAGCTGTACCTTGCGTTTTCAATAAGATCGTGGTAAGAAATTTGATTACAAGTTAAAATGAAGATGCATGAGATGTATATATGGGGGATAGACTAGCTAGTGTAGTTAAAACCCTTGTCTGAGGCCCCATTATATCTGCAGCTACACGTCGGCGTGCTATTAGACATTACACTTGGTGACATTTATGGTATTTTGAGGCAGTTACGATAATAGAGTCAGTTTATTTTATTATGATTCATAAAGCAATATTGTCCCCAATAAAAACAATTTTACAGGCATATCTTGATCTGCAATAAATATCATATCCAGTAATTTCAACAATATATACGGATTATGTCATATACATTGTCATATAAACATTTCCATATTTTTTGCGCTAAAGTGGGTGATGTGACCTTCTAGTAAATCATATATATATTACATATTATGCACAGTGTGGGATTGGATCTTCAGTTAAAAGAATTCAAAGGGGTAAAATAATTCAAAGGGGTCATTGGTTAAAACATAGATGTGACGTCACTCTTTGTTGTTTTTAACCAGTATAATATATAGGAGAATGTACGATGTTCTTAAACGATCGTCTATTATTTTTAAATCTGAAAATAATGGACACTTTTACCAAGTTGATGTAACTGGCCTGTTTATAAGGATGTTAGGCACTTGATTGATGACACCTTTTTATACGCACACATTTCCCCGTTGACGTATATTGTCGTTGCCTATGTGCCTCCGGACGTTTGTTGACCATATATTTCGTAACTTGAAATGTAGGTTTATATCCCAAAAATCTCGGACCCTTTCGATATTGGCTTGTATGGGACTGGATTATGGTCCCTGATTGTACACACCAGAGGTCACAATTTGTATCCAATTTGGATGAAACTGAACATGTATGTATATAAGTCAAAGATCTCGATTGATTGTCCTATTGGCGCATATCTGACAGTAACTTCCTGAATTATGGCCCTAATTGAACAACAATCTGTGTTTGTAGCTTGTGGAACCTTCACAAAGCCACAATTTTTATCCGATGTAAAGAAACAGGTTGACCCTTATCCATCATGTATCAGGTATATTATCTCTTTTGTCTAGAAAAATAGGCGGTTGAAAGGAAGATACATTTTGCAAGTGATGGACAGAGAACAAGCTAATACAAGGCGAATTCTCTTACAATGCCAGGTCAATATCTAGGAAGTTACGGTCTGAAATATCGACAGGAACCCAGATGTTTGAGATGCAATCATATTTTAAATTCCATCAAAATCAGGAAGTGACGGTCCGATACGCACGAATATCGACAGGAACTGAGATCTGCGATGCATACATTGCTAGTTTTGTTTCTCAGATTAAATTTTTTTTACCAGGGACGATTGGGCAACTTCAACGAACACCCCGGGCGACACAGTGTAGCTACGCATACAGTTTAATTACAGCACTTCAAATTTCACTCCAAATACATGTAGTCAAATCATTATCAATAGCTATTTGTTGGACTTCTTGATACCTTTGCCATCTCCCTTGGCATGCAGCATTGTAAAAGTAATATAATATATTGTTAATGGACTGGAAATGTTCTAACTAGATTATAAATATCGTTAATTGTGTGAAATTATCTTTCAAACAGGATGCCCATTCAGAAAACCCATTGTGGGGTACTTTGTCAGATAACCATACTTGTTAATGAAGGAAGACCACGGTCACTACCATTAGTTGAAGGGAACAGCATTATTTAGTGCATGTCTACAGTGAGATTCTTATTGATAATCTCAGATAGACATCTATTGATCCTTATTTGCTGCGTCAATTTGTTCAACATCCAGGTTTTCCTTTAGGATAAGCTGAAGTTGAGACAGGGCTGACGTATGGACGTATTCTATGATGCTTTTCGTGGCTATCTTATCTTTTTCTAACCACACTTGGTGAACCCCCTATCCCAACCTTCGAAAGATAAAAATAAGGAGTTTATTATATTTAACTATCTATTCTTGAAATATTAAATACAGTTATGTCATTAATATAGGGACCTCTTTTATGTAAATAAGAAACATTCTGCTTAATGTATTTATTTTTGTTAAATTCACCCACCGTCTTTGGCAAACACCTTGGGTAATTTCTATCAGGTTGGCAAATGTTATCAATTATTTAGAAATATCTTATTTTAATTTCATTTTCCAACGTGTCTAGACTTTTGATATTTAAAGTTTTATTTATTCTTGATGAGTCTACATAGCACGCTTTTTATATGTTGTCATAAAGAATGCCAGAATAAACTTTTGCGTGGGTGTAGTTAAAGGATAACGTAAGATGATCAGACGCATTAAAAAAGTGATTCCACTGGGTAGCTCAATGGTTGTAGACTGTGCATGTAAGAGCAGACGAAATTTAATAATTAACCCCGGGATCCATAATAAAAAACACAGGGAGCATAAAAGTCCGTAACGACGTGTGTCTACCCCCAGAAGCCACAAACACCCTGCAATATCTCAGCATGCATCTGACTGCCAGTGGCATACCTCTCCACGATCCTCGCAGTGCTATTTCCAGTTGACGAAGATTTTACAATTGCAGGACCTGGCAGAGACGACGTCCAATGTTGCGCAATTGGTGATGTCGACTGGTTTGATTCAAAAAGTTCTCTGAGACGTGCGAAAACGTAAAACTTCTTAAAATTATTATTAGTTTTAATGTATCTTGGTTTGATAAATGAAAGCCTATACACGGTCGATCTAACGTCAGTGACGTCATTTTCAATAGACCCAAAAGTCGACCTGAAACTTTTTATTACATATCTCAGCACCCATAAATCGATCGTAAAGCGGTTTTAGTCAGATAAATATTAACATTTAGATTTCAGTATATTTACAAATAGGACTTATTTCCGTATTCAAATAAACGTGTAAAAATCTGGGCAAGGTTACAACGTTCATGATATTGATATAAAAACTTGCTGTGTGGTAGTTAACATTAGGAACTGCGTCTGTTATCGTGGATTTTTAGGAACCCCTACCTCATTTTCTTTTCACCATGATTCTGTATTTGTCGCCAAATAGGAACCATTTCTCACCATTTCTGACACAAATTCATAATTATTCAACACTTATTTAGAAATGAAATTTGGCTATTAAATAAATATGTGGACTGCATACGTTTGAACTGTATAGCGTATCAGTTCTAACGTAATTTTTGTATGATTTTAATTGCAAGATTCTACTTGCCGTCGCAAGAAAATATTCCTTTGACGAACATAGAGAACCACGGTGAAAAATACTTGGTAAGGATACTATAACAGCCTTTGAACAGAGGTGGGGAAGAGCGGTATTTTCATATTATATTGCAGTCATACAGAGACGGAGAAGACCTGTCAACGGGCTTTATTTTAAAATATTTTAAAAATATAACTAAAAAATATGAAACTGCCGTTATAATCTATGAAAGTTATTTATATATATTTATATATATAAATATAGGAGATGTTTAACGAGATTTAGATTTATAACCTATCTGGTTATTTCGTTATAGAATTATATTTATTATACTATTCAAAAAAAGTAGGGGATATTTGATTTTTAAGTGTTATTAAAGTCACCTAATGAAACTGACGAAGAAACAAATGACAAAATGAAATGAAGTTCACATTCATCGATTTATTCCAAATGATCGTTAGACTAAGTAAGGCACAGACTGACCATTATAGGGGTAAAATGATACCCGGGGTCAAACAGCAAAGTTACCACAGCATCACAACAATGTCTGTAACGGGTAAATCCTCCTCTGTTTGCCAAACAAGCATTGATCCGACGTGGCATACTCCTAATGAGACGTCTAAGGTCATTTTGGCTCAGATTGTCCATTCCTGTTGCAACGCAGCAGCAAGTTCTTGGACACTGGCAGGACGTTGTTGACGTTGACGTAACCTCTGTCCAAGCATGTCCCAGACATGCTCGATGGGGGAGAGGTCGGGACGAAGGTAATGTGGTGATGTTCTGTTGTTGGAGGTAACCTGTAACGATCCTGACCCTGTGACATCTTGCGTTGTCATCCTGGAAGATGAAACGGCGGCCATGACGTCGTGCAAACGGCACAACATGGACCGCCAAGATGTTGTCCCGGTAGTATTGGCCTGTAACACGCCCTGCAACAACATGTAAAACCGTTCTTCCAGCAACAGTGATGCTTCCCCAAACCATAACAGAACCACCCCCAAATCGATCATGTCTGATGACGTTAACGTCTTGGAAGCGCTCGTTTCGACGACGCCACACCCTCCTACGTCTGTCCAAAAAATCAACAGTGAACCTTGACACATCTGAAAACACCACATTGCTCCAGCGTCGATTATCCCAGTGTTGACGATCTCTACACCAACGACGTCTTGCCTGAATGTGATGATCTCTCAAACAAGGGATCACGCGAGGACGTCGGGCGCGATGGTGACCCCTATGCAGTCGATTCTGAATCGTCTGGCCACTCACTCTCACACCAGTGTCTGTTTGAAGACGAGCGCTGATCTGACTTGCTGTGATGACACGATTTCTCAAGGCCAAGGTACGGATAAATCGATCCTGGGCTGGAGTTGTCTGTCCTGTACAGATTGTGTATCACGGTATCTGGACCATAGCCTGCTTATGACAGACTGAGAAACATTCATCGTCCGAGCCACAAACGCCTGTGTTGTGCCGATCTGTAGCATGCCAAAGGCACGTAACCTTTCATTTTGGGTAAGCCGACGCATATCAAAATTTGTTTTCTGGTCACTAAAACAATTAAACTGATGTTTCCACCCTAGAATTCAATGCCACAATGACTGTAACATTCAAAGTCAGAGTCGTGCAAATCTTGGGTTGGACCCCCATGATGATCCCAAGCATCACCTGCATTCCATGCGGTAGCTATTGGTGCGTTTGGGCGTCACATGTAACTGGAAATGTTTCTTCTGTTAGGTTCTATAGTGACTTTTTTCGTAGTCATTTGCATATTTTAGTATTATGCCCCCAAAATCAAATATCCCCTAATTTTTTGAATAGTATATATTATGTTGTTCAGTGTTCACTCAACACACCGAATGGTTATTTATTTGATATTTATTATATCTATCAAATGTATTTTGGTGCACTGTTGGCTGGAGGCCTAGATTACTCATGCAAAAAAGATTATTATTACTAAAACCTTTCCCGGTATTCCTCGAAGTGTTTACCTCTTACTTATAAATCGTCGTTATTTCTGGTCATCGAATAAGGATAATGGTTACAGGCATCGAATGATACAGCAGTTTATCTTTAATGTCAACACAGGGTATCGTCATAATGTTGCATGTCAAATAATGCTTAAATGTCATACCATGGTTCATAAACTAAAGATGACTACATGTAATTTCAACTGATAACAAAACCGCGTTTTGTTACTTATGTCGCACTGGGCAAAAATAGTCCCAGTTACACGGAAAATGATTACATTATGTGTCAATACCTGTGATAAAAATGTAATACCTTCAATATTAACAGGTATTCCAACACAAATTAATGTAATAGTACATTATTCTGCCAAGTGTTACATAAAAAATTGCACATTCGAAAGTTGGGATTCAACTGACGACTCTTCTTTGCTGAAGATTACACATTGTATCAAATTGACTATGATATATACTCTCAACAGTGCCATATACTAAACTGAAGAAAAGGGGCGCCAGGCCACAAGTACACGGAGCAGGCGAAGTCCACAGTTTGTACTCCAGTAATCAATTGAAAGTGCGTACTCCAGATTCAAAATAATGGATAACGGATTTCTATAGTAAATAAATCTCGATTTTACACCTATTTAGTACAAAGTCTTAATTCTGAATTGCAGATTAAAGTCCCGATGCGCTATTTTAGCGCTAATGCAATCATTGGATGATTGGCAAACTACAATATGGTGACAGATGAACCTCTAAAACCAATATCTAAAATGGCTCAACATAAAACGGGTAACTCACAATATTTCGGTGTGTGTGGGGGTGGGGTGGGGTGTTGACGCATGAGCGTTAATTCATAAATTGTTGATCCCCGAACTGACCTGGTTTATGTTGAGTTACTTGAACCAAAGTTTTTTTTCTCTCTACCCTTAATATTCAGTTTGCTTTCAGTGTTGGCCGGGAAGGACACGCGGGGCTTCTCTGTAATTTTTCCTTGTCAGTGGCGTGAGATGGAGGACCTGGCAGCTGTCTAGTCTAATTTTCATTAGCCCAGTAGGATATTTAACCCGATTTCATTTAATTTCAGCAAGTTAAAATCTTCTGAAACTCTAGCTTAATATATATATATATATATATATATATATTATCAAAATAAATTTTAAAATGATGTTAGTGCATGTTTGGTTACACAACTGAACCATCGGGATTTCAAGGCAGGGCCAGCTGTGAGTTTCGGTGCAATTTCGTATCGATACAAAGGCTATACAAGCACCAAGCAAATTCATATGGCATAATACTTTTTGGAATACAGCCATACTCTTCCTGAATGTCATAGTATAATCTCGGAAATGGCGGTTAGACTTGATCTTTGCGCCATTAAATAATATCAGGTGAACTAATATTAAAGCTTTCTTCTATCGATTACATGATTATTCAGCTTGTTTTTATCCGTCTTTAATTCCGTTCACGCTGTGGAGCGGTTCAGAGAAATAAAAATAATCGTTTCTATCTAAATTTATATATAATGCCGCAAAAATATAAGCAAACAAAAAAAAAAACAAACCCGCAAGGGTAGGCATTAATTAATGAGGAGGAGAGCAATCACGTTAGATGTTCTCTGATTTGTTTTTTCCCTGATGAGTATAAATTGATATAAGCTGCAGCAACGTCTTCATCAATATAGTATTTCCTTTCTGGGTTTGAGTTAAAAAAAACGGATTTGCTAGATTTACCCATTTATCACTGTTGATTACTCGAGAACAAAAAGTAGATTACGTCTGCCTTATGTACGACATACATGACTAATTGTAGCCGGGCGTCATTTATATTCAGTTTAGTATACGGCACCGTCGGGGGTAGAACTTCAGTAGTATAATTGTCAGTTTGATGTAAATGCGTTGTCTTCAGTAAAGAAGAGTTGGCAGTTTCAACCCAACCGGTTATTTTTGGCAGATCAATGTACTATAACATTAATTTGTGTTAGAATGTCTGTTAAAATTGAAGGTATTACATTTTTATCACAGGTATTGACACACAATGTAACCATTTTCCGTGGCACTGGTTCTATTTCGCCTCGGACCTCATTCCTCACAGTGCCTCCAAGGTCCAGAATGATCTCTATTATGAAAAACACTACGCGGACTTATATTTATAAGACTAACGACCGATGTAACAGTTAAAAACCTCATTAAATCAGCAATACTTGTTAAAAACATATTTCCCAGATTATAATCGTTTTTTTTTTAAATCAATTTTCATTGGTCACCGTTTTACCTGAATAATGTATATCTGTTGTTTTGCCCAGGGATTAATATGATGCTTTTGCTGAACATGGTGTCGATTACAAAATGATATTTTTTTTATGTAAATTGAATTTGGTCTAGTCTATCAAAACGTGGACGTAATAAACTATATTGGGACTAAGTGAATTATATATATTAATTTCAGTCGTCAGATGTCTCTCTGAAATGACCAATTTAATTGGTATATATAACGCGGATGAACAGAACTTAGCACCTAATGATTGTTACTGGGCTATAAAGCTATTTACTTTCTCATAAGTTGCAAATTGTATTTTAATTTGTAGCATTTTCAGTTCCTAAAGCAATTCAGAATTCTAACTAGCTCCCACAAGGAATAGTTTATGGTTGGCGTTTATCATCAGTGGTATTCTGTATTGTACATAGTAATTCATTGACCCTCGATGCATAATATACTCAGTCAAAATTATTTTAGCACTGAAAAGGTAATTGTACTGATAGTCCCCGATTGAGATGTAAGCTGAAATAGATCACATTATCATTGATTACTATCCATTCCATATATCTATGGCATTTGATTTAGCAAATGTGTCCATTATAACCAAGAACTGATTGTTCTCAAAGGACACTTTAAGTACGAGATCAGAACTTCCTTGTTATTATCATGTGTCTACAATCTGTTTCCATGCAAAGGAGAGGACGTGACTTTACATAAACTGTAACATAAATCATGAGTGATGCTGTTTCGCGGAACAGAGTCTAATAATAATATTATATGGACCCTCATATAAGACAAAAAAAAACGAATAAATTCCATCCCATATTAAATTTATATCTGGTAATCGCAAAACCCGAAGAGATATATATTACGTTAATAAACATCCGAAAGTTAGATAGTTTTTGGTACTCCATTCACATTAGTCGAAGCTACCTGCGCAGCACGTAACAGACCTACGGTGCAAGGAATACGTGAACCACTTGTCAATGAGCCAGATTTTATGATAGTTGGGTAACCACCTCTCAATCATTGCGAAAACACCAACAGACTTATGATGTAAACGATCGTCAACGTTCTTTTAAACCCCGCAGTACCTCTGCAAGAAAAGACGCAGCTCTGACTGGTGTGAGGTCATCCTTTGCGCCAGTTGTTAAACTGGGAATGGGTACAGAACTGTTCGTGAACGGCACAACTTTATTCACGGCATTATGCTATGGACAGCTTGCTCCTCTAGTTATGAACTGTATAGAATTATATGAAATCCTTTACTTAAAATTTAATAGTTGTCTGACTTCGCTGGTAAAATAGCTATCTGAACAAACCCTAGCATTATATGCAAGTAAGGGTGTTGTGATACTGTTTTTCTCTGCGTATACACATCCTTTATATTAATGATAGAAGTAGGCTAAATTAAGTGTCTTAACTATAAAATATTCAAAGGTACAGGTTTAAATGTGAGGAATATCTAGTAACCCTGCCTAGAAAAAATCCGTATTATGTTTCAATGCAGAAGACGTAATATGCTATCAATAGACACGTTGTTCGTTGAGTAATAATGATGATGTATTCTGAAGTTCTTATATATAACCAGTTTTAATGGCAGCTCTTATTTAAGGCATAATATTAAACATGCAGTATGCAAGCGCTAAATGTGCCTATTGCAGTTCTTTGTTGGGTCTAAAATATAATATATACTAATAAACATACGTTATGCGAAAGTTCAATCTGCCTATTGCATGTCTTTATTTAGGACTGAAATGTTATCTAAGTTATTAATTAGACATTAATTAATATACTTATCCAGATCATAATGAACTCTCAGTATTTACTCGAGTTGAATCGCCCATTTATGATAAAATGGATAATCGAGACTGTTTTTATAGTACCAACTTTAGTAACGATGATCGAGGGTAGTTCTAAGATTCAATCGCTAAATTCTCGGTTCAGAGTATATCGATATGACTGACAGTTTCAGCATATTCCCTGTACATTACATGTATTTAGTGAGAACTGTCAGCTCTTAATGCAATCTCCCATAATGTATCTCGAGGCATTTATTAACATGAAAAGAACCTAATCAACCCTCGATGTCATTTTATGTCTGTACAGCAATGTACTGACGTCTAGGAACATGCTAAAAAACTAATACACAGCAGTATTGGATTCAAAAATCTTTTCAGTAATGTGTTTAGAAAACGCCCTTCTACAAAATAATTACCACCATCTCATCTTGTAAATATGCTTAAAGCCTCAATAACACTCTTATTGTATCTGAATAATATGTCCCAATCTTCATTCTGGTCAATAAATCGTATCATTTTAGGATATCCCAATTAAATGATGATATAAATTTCATCATCTTAACACACCTATTTTAAAAAATTGGAAAAATTCAACCAATTGATTTGAAAAGTCTAACGTAAACCTTTTCAAATTGGACTTTAAAATATTTTCGAACCCTCTGGACAAGTAAAAAATGGATAATTTACACAACAGGTAGGACACTTAAACATCTAGTACTTAGAAGAAGGGTATTATTTATTTTCTGGGGCTACCAAGCCAGCAAGAATGTTATTGTACCTTTAATGGATGGACATACAATCATTTTACGCCGTTGCAAATGACAGACATCGAATTTGTGCCCGACAACAAATACTTACACAAAACACGACTACTTGAACAAATCCGCACATCGTCCCACAATAAATGACCGTCATACTAGAAATACTCCTAATGTGTGAAAATGTGATCAATTTACACAGTTGTAAACGACAGAATTGGATCCTGTGCCCCCGAAAACATATATAGACAACAAAGATGACGACAACTTATTCAAAGTCAGCACATCATACCCTTTTCCCACTGAAAACAACAGCCTTTTTGATGCAAAAAAAGGTGAACGTAATCAATTTACACTGTTGTAAATGTCAGAAATAGAATATGTGGCCCAACAAACATATACATCGACAACAAATCATTTTTGAAAGATCTTTTTGAAGAGATGGAAAACAAAATCCGAAATATCGCCAAGATCCCTATCAATATATTACATTGTCAAATCTCAGTTTATACGTCGATAACATTATAAATATGGTGAAAATAAACGTCGAGATTCCTGCTTTGATTGATATGGTGCTTTTTAAAATGAAGAGAATGAATATGAAATGTCTGTAATATCTCAAGAGACAAAGAAGGCTAGTCGTTGGATTTGATTTGGGGGTCGTGCATCAACATCAATAGTGGTTGTCCTAAGAGTGTAAGGAATAGTATACCAAGATAATTCATTCAGAATTGTGGCTTTCGGGCGCTAAATGCAAAATTAGGCGTTGCTCTGCCCATGGGGGTCCGGACATTGATCAAAATCACCTGTGGACCCCTTCAGGCTATAGGGATTACATATGTCAAGTACAACGCTGATTCATTCAGAATTGCAGTCTGTAAACGAAAAACAAAAAGAACGGACGTGGCTTGCCCCTGACATTTATTTCAACCTTGAGCCTTCTACGACATTCGTTCCAGAAGACAAAGTCTTGTTAACGTGATATAGGCTAGAGCCTTTGAAGGTCTTTTTTTCAAATTTTATATAGAGCATAGCCACTATAGGAAATTTTCTTTCGAGTTACTGCCCTTGACATTCCGACAGAGGTTTTTTTTAAAAATGTAACGTTAAAGATTTGGGTCATGAGCGAACGAAACCTGTCGATATTTAGCAATCTGCAAACTTCTGTTCCGGAGTTACTCCCCTTCAACAAAAAAACTTGTTAAAGGGATAGAGGCTACAGTTTGAATGGATTTCTTTCAAAGTGTGTATAAAAGATAGAGATATCGATATTCATGATGGGGTCAGACTTTATGAAGGATCCTTTCCTTATTAATTTTGGTCAACATCAAAGTTTACCTTTGGCAGAAGCTGTTGTTTCTGAGTATTTCCACGATTCGCGTTGCTATCTCTTGTGGGCCTAATGCTTCGTTAGTAATGCTTACTATTTTTAATGAATTTTGTACTGAAATAAATACCATAGAAAAATATAAAATATAACCGAAGTCAAATATATCCATGCCGATATATAATGAATATATAGATTAAAAATAGAAATCCTGTCTCCAAACGTGTATTGATCAAACATTGCATTTATATCCATTTGCCATACATGCAAAGTCCAAACTTGTGATTTATTGCTTGTAATTCAGGGTATGCTTACAAGGTATCGGGGACGGATCCAGGAATTTTTGCAGTAGGGGGTTTGCCAGGTTTCTGTTACGTAAATCTGCCACCATTTAACCCTATACACTCATCCCTTGAGCTTTTCAAACAGAGAAATCATTTTCATACTGATGTAGGATCACTTTGTGATGTAATTTCATTGATGCAAGGCATTTTTTTCATGTAGCTAAACGGGGGGGGGGGGGTATTTACAAACACGTGTCGTTGAATTTAAGCTATCCACCACAAATATAAATCTGATATGTAATCCAATTGGTGGATACAGAAGTATAATGTTGTTATTTTTTCTGTTTAAACTGATAGATGATTTTAGTTTATTTATATCCGAATATACGTGAGTTTACGAAGTTATCACACAATTAATCAAAACAAAGGTGCCTTTTTTCCCATTTTCTATTTCGAGCGAATATGTCGTGTTATCGTGGCAATCACTATGCTAAAGTAAGAATGTTTAGATTTAAATAGGAATAGCAGATGATCTCTTATTTTTGTCACTTCCGGAATCTGCAAATCGACTTAAAAGGCTCAACCATAAAATTTCATCAGTTAAATGTTTCATGCCCGTGGTTTTGCCTCTTAAACGACACACATCCAGCTGAAATTTAATATCCAGTATCTTTAAAACAAACGAATAAAATTGATAGAAAATTAGTACGCTTGATCAATATTATTTGATGTATTCGGATTAATTACCTGCTTAAACAAGAACCTCAAAGATTACATTTCAAGACGACATGGTACGGTAATTTGTAAGGAAATTATTTTAAAATAAAACGTACATGTGATACATTTCCTCTTTGTTTTCGAGAATATCTAGAAAAAGGAAATCTTTATACTCCTCCGGAATAATTTATAACATAATATTAATTTCTATTACTGACAATTACTTTTAATATAAATATTATTTTGAGACCCTTTGATGAACCTACAAATTAATGATAGTTAATTGATGAAAACAATGCTACCTCATTAGAGCACAGGAACCAATGTATCAGATATCATTTTTCATACTTATATAAAATTATAAAAATGTTGTTCAGAAACGTGTTTAGTAATATCCTATTCCAGACTTTTTTCATCGTTTTAAATAAAGTGTGGGCCTAATGCTTCTTTAGTAATGCTTACTATTTTTAATGAATTTTGTACTGGCATAAATACCATAGGAAAATATAAAATTTAACCAAGTCAAATATATCCATGCCGAAATACATTGTATATTGGTGAATTATAATACAGGCATAGATTAAAAATAGAAATAGACTTTTTTCATCGTTTTAAATAAAGTTGATAATGGTTAAATAGTTATTCTGGTATGCGAAATTTGAAAGTATAAATGGTATTTTATAGTTTGTGGTGACGATTGTCTCAAATTTGAATTTAATTTAATTTTAACCACATAAATATGAACCGTGTATTCAAATCACGTCAATGGAAAAAAAGAATTACCAGCCGACAAAGAGCTGTAAATTTGAGAAAAATAAGTTTAACCGAAATGAACTAGTCTAGATAATTGTATTTAGAAATGCATACACGTATGCGTGGTATTATGCAAGTTTGCAAGCAAGAATCATTGACTATTAATAAGATAAGACAACCCATTCAGCGCAAGGCGAAGTGACACAAATTGAAATATGGGGTCCTCAAAATTATTCACAACACCTTTAGTGCCTTTAGATTGGTGTCTAAACGTGCTTGAGATGGAACTGAACAACAATCTCGTTCCCAGAGGCAGCCGCGGAGCCGAAGGCCTCTGGCACAATAGACCGTCCATTTTTTCCAATTTTTTTCAAACCTAAGCCCCGCCCATTCTGACCTTCCGTGAAAATGGCTACCCCGATTCACCAGAGAAATTTCTTCAAAAATTTTTCTGGTTTCGAGATTGACTGAACAATGAAAAATGGATGAAAATCAAAAATAATGACTTTGTAATTTGTAACTTTGGAAAATATGAAACAAATATACCATTTAGCACTGCGCAGCTACAGGTTAAATAGCTCAACATGGGAAATCAAAAAGTCTCACAGAGATACCGGAATATATACAAACATCAAGACTTCAAATTTTGAAAACTATCTTTGTTTTAGCACACCACGTCCATATAATGAACTTTTTTTTTCTCAAATATCCTCTATTTTCTTTTTCAGAGGACTACTTTCAGACTTTTTGTATGGAGTACTATCATAAACATCATGTTGGAATAAATGTTTCGGGTCTATATGGCAAATTGTAAATACTGCATCACAATTTCCTTGAAACTGCTTTTGGTTTTCAGCATTTTTTTTTTATAATGACTACACATTGTTATCGTTTGTTGTATTACTTCTTGTAAAATAATTTGTTACAAATTTCATTCAATATTTATTCAGATTCAACACATTGTTTAATCTTAGAATGTACAATTAAAGTCCACTATAGAATGTGGAAAGGTTCAGCTGAATAATTGATTGAAAAATATGCTGTGTTTCAAATGTTACCCCATAGAAATGAATTTGCCCCCACAAAAATTATATCTAGGTAACAAATTCCATCAATCTCGAAACCAGAAAAATTTTTGAAGAAATTTCTCTGGTGAATCGGGGTAGCCATTTTCCCGGAAGGTGACATGTAATTCCCACGCACGAAATTTCTCGTTTATTTGCGTCGTATTACGTGCCTGGATGACCGAATCACTTAAAAATATACCCACGCGTGAAAAATAGATCTTTACAAAAACTTGAATTTGTTCGTTTAGGATCCATTTTTTATGTCAGCGAGTTGACTTTGACTCAAGGATCATTTTACAACAAACGAAACGACGATCCGACCTCTACTTTTCGAGAAATCGACCCAAAATAATTGACCAACCAGAGGTCATAATGGGCGGTGTAATGCGCCAGAGGCCTTCGGCTCCCTCTGGAACGAGATTGAAATTATATATCATTCCCTCAAAATGATTGTTATTCTAACATAAATGAATAATAATCTATCCAAAATTTATAAACAAGCCTTTTTTGTCAACATTTATCAACACTTGACAAAGGCAGTCATGATGGCATAGATTTTGACAGTTCTGTTTTCACCAATTTACAGAACGGTCCATACGAATAATGTTGACTTCAAAAGATGTGACAGTTCTTCCAAATGGAGCAGATTAGTCTATAATATTAAGATTTACCGCCTGATGTAAGGGTAATTGGGATAGTATAAATCAAAAAGTATTTACTGCATTTTACCTTTCTGTGTCATGCATGACTTATTTTTTAATATTATCAAATCCCGTAAATGACACCTCATTTGTATTTTGACATGAATTAATCGTATCACGTCGTTGTTTAATTTAAAAAATGAAAAATTTGTATTTAAAATTAAAAATTTGTGTTTAAAATTATAATAATAATAATATGTACATTTATATAGCGCTAGTACTCCATACACAGATGCATGCTCACAGCGCATACAGTTAATTAATTTGATTAATCATGATAACATTTTTCGAAAAGATAAGTTTTAAGTCGTGATTTAAAACAAGAAACAGTTGGAGATGATTTAATGATTTCTGGTAGGTTGTTCCAAAGTTTAGGTGCGTTAACGGAGAACGATCTGTATCCAAATGATTTAAGCTTCCACCTTGGGCAACACAACTGATGAAGTCTGTTTGATCGGAGGCTACGTGAGGGAACATGTATTTGCATAAGGTTGGATAAGTATTTTGGAGCTAAGCCATTTACACACTGATAAGTCAGGGACAGAACTTTGAAGATGATTCTTTCATTTACTGGCAGCCAATGGAGTGATTTTAGAACAGGAGTTATATGAGAGTATTTTGTTGCTCTGGTAACAATTCGAGCTGCGGTATTTTGCACAAGTTGAAGTTTTTTAATATTGGCACAAGATGTTTCTGCTAACAAGCTGTTACAGTAGTCAATCCTTGAGAATACTAGACAACATACAAGTGTGGCAGCTGCTTCCTGACTAATCAAATGTCTTATATGGCTAATGTTTCTGAGCTGAAAATAGCATTTTCTACAAATTTCCCGAATGTGATTGTCCATGCTTAGATTGGGCTCTAAGAGGACACCTAAGTTCTTCACAGTGTCTGAAGGTGCAATAATTGCATCTCCTACAACCACACCATTCGAACCTAGATTTTTCAGACGAGTATTTGGACCAAAGAAGATACATTCTATTTTAGTGTCATTCAGTTTCAACATGTTTCTTGTCATCCAGTCTTTTATGTCACGTGTACACGATTTGATATCAGAGAAATTTCGGGATGGAACAGTTTTTGAAATGGAGTAATTTGCAGTCAGTTGTGTGTCATCTGCATAAGAATGTCGTCCTAGACCATGATTATCGATGAGTTGTCCTAAATTGTTAGTATACATCACAAAAAGGACAGGTCCTAGGACTGAGCCTTGCGGAACTCCACAGCTTAACTGAATCTTGTCTGATTTCACTTTATCTACTAGAACAGATTGGAGTCTATTAGTAAGGTATGAATCAAACCAATTTAATACGATACCATCTAGACCAAAGACAAGCAGCCTGTCGTGATTGATCGTGTCGAAAGCTGCGGATAGGTCCAAGAGGACCAACAGGGAGATACTTCCAGCATCCACAGACATTCGAATATCATTTGTCACTCTTAACAGTCCAGTTTCGGTGCTGTGTCCAACACGATATGCGGATTGGAATTCATCCATAAGGTCGTGATGATTCAGATGGTCCATCAATTGAGACTTGACAGCCTTCTCCAGTATCTTAGAAAGAAAAGATAAATTGGAGACAGGGCGGTAGTTTGATAGGGAGGAAACTTCAAGATGAGGTTTCTTTAACAGAGGCTTTACCACTGCTTCTTTGAGACTTTGGGGAACAACGCCAAACTCCAAGCTTTTATTAATGATACACGTAATGACTGGGAGAAGCACACTCACATAATCCAAGAGGAATTTAGTTGGAACAGGGTCTAACTCACAGCTTGTAGGCTTAGAATCTTTTATTATTTTCAATACTTGATCTTCTGTATAGGGTTTGAAGAAACAAAGAGAAGGTGCTGACGGGCTGGATGTGTGTTGTGATGTGTATGTAGTGTCATTCTGTACTGATTTAATCAAGTCATCTCGGATTTTATCAATCTTTCCTTTGAAAAAACTAGCAAAGTCATTTGCAAGGGTGGTATAATCGTCTGCTGCTGGAAGTGGAGACGACATTCTTTGTCCTAATAAATCAAACAGATGAGTGAATAAAGCTTTAGAATTTGCAGAATTGCTTAAGATTTGGTTATTGTAATACTTAGTTTTCACATGTCTGAGTTTAATACGTTGCCCATTGATATTAGACATACGAGATACTCTGACACAAAAGCTAACTACGAAGCAATGTTTACATTTATACAACGATTAAATGTGTTATTACTGAACGTAATGCGGCATAATTGTATGTATACTGATGAAACCTTTGCATATCGATACAATTTTCCACTAAACGTTGTCAGTTTAGCGATTATTTGCCTCACGTCTAAAGATATGAAGGGTCATTTTCAAGATTGAAAACGAACATGGCTAATCCCCACCCCGTCTTGAAAATGTCAAGGAATTAGGAAAGGAACTCGAAAATCAGGAATTCGACGACTGGAATACATAGATCAGAGTATAAATTTTTATCAATTTGTTTGTAGGTGTAATCGCGATTGGGCAATTTAATGATGAAACTGAAATTTGCGTT
Organism: Patella caerulea; assembly: GCA_036850965.1. NCBI lineage: Eukaryota > Metazoa > Mollusca > Gastropoda > Patellidae > Patella > Patella caerulea. The sequence continues at coordinate 27,045,383 of JAZGQO010000011.1, forward strand.
TACATCAAAACATTTCGGAGGTACGAATTAAAGGGGAATTGGCAGTGGAATAGTGTATTGTGAGTTTATTCTGTGTAGGGAAATAATATCTTCAGCCTTGTTTGTGTTGAGACTAGTATGCAACAAGTTGGTGTTACTTTACATTGCTCTTAAGACTGATTAATATTAATAATGATTGCTAAAATATTCGTAAATAAAGGGATATAATTCTGAAAAGATCTTGAACATTCGTTTAGCACAAGTTAGGAGAACCTTTACAAAATTACAAAATATGAGTTGAGAATAGCAGCCGCTAAAATGGCACCATATATTGCGATAATCGAAAATTATTGCAAGGCATAACGATTCTCCACTTTATTATGATAGCCAAATGGTACAAATTAGTGTTTGTTTGATAATTGTTGCCTCTGACGTGCCAATAAGGATTCGTAACCAATATGGTACAACTCTAATAGAAGACATCGTATATCGTTGAAAATCAATACTGTTCTTCTTTTTTCATCTTACCAAATTAAATTTCTGCAAGATAGGTTTATAATTGCAGCTTAACAAGATTTCGTAACAAAGCGACAGAACCCCGAATACAACTGTTGGAAATAAGATTAATTCATTTTGATTTGTTCCACTGGATTATTAAGGGCTGTTTTGTGGTCGTATGCTGTCGGATTAAACGGTACGCTGGCTTGCAGGTCCTATTGCAGTTCCCGAAGTGGAACAGAAACTATTATGCAGAAATTAGATTTCGAACATCGTCTTTGTAACCAAGAATATTCATAGATTGCCATGTAAACACGCTGATCGTTATTTGACTTTTCCGAACAATATCTTATATTTCACGGTTCAACCCATTTGTTCAATAAATACCAAAATGAAAACACCAAGAGTAAATAATATCATGGATTGTATACAATCGGATTACAACAATAATAACATTTCGACGAATGTTGATAAAAATTCAATTCGTCAAATTGTTGTATATACTGAACCATTTCTAGGCCGATATTCAATCAAATGACGACCATTGTCTTTAGTTCTGTTCGATCAATGTAGGTCATAATCGGTTTTTATATGATAGTTTACAATATTGTTCGTGTGAACTATAAGCGAAATGCGTGTTTTTGAACGATATTCATCTATCCCGCGGTTTATTACGTGTTACAGTTCTGGAAGACCAAAACAGACATGGTGGAAATTGACTATATTTTTGTTTTTATTTTTAAAAAAACGAAAAGAAAAGGAAACAAAAAGAAAACAATCCGTTTGCATATATCAAGAATTTAGAATACATTATGTATGCCAAGATAGATTCATACCGATACACAACCCCCAAATGTTTTTTTTAACTATTTAAAGATACCTTCCCGCGTACAACTTGGTGTTTTGATGATATATTTGGACTAAAACAGATTTAAACTAATAAACCTAACAGATTTTGCTTCAAATCAGTCTCAAAACATTGCATTTGTGAGGGAATACCCCTGTTATAAAACCCGTATTAAAAGAAGTCATGTTTGTTTCACGTGACTCGGTTAGCAATGGATGCAAAGCTGGGAGAATTCATTGCGTACACAAGACGAGGTTGCCTTTAGTCGCAGCCTATTTATGATAAACATCGAAACCTAATTAATTTTGGGGATTATCCACTGCACACATGTTTAAGCTCACCATTAAGTTTATAATATAGTATAACGCTCATTAACGCTGAGAGATCTGACAATCTCCGCGAGCAGCCTTTGACGTCTCGCGAGAAGACATCCTTAATCGTCGGGAAACGTCTCTTTAGATTTTCGTCCTGTATGCACTCCATGGTTGTTTTTTTTCAAGGAATCCAGTATATTGGTAGTAAGATTGGATGTTTCTGTTTACCATATATACCAAATCTGCCATACTTTTATAAATAAACAAGAAATAATGTTTACTTATAGTAATTGCAGGAGTATCACCCCACACACAAACCAAACCTTTTTAAAAAAAACCCGACATATACTCAGGAATTGCAAGCAATAAACAACCGACGCATATATATCAAATAGTTTAGTACAATGAAGAGCAAATTTAACCGTATACAGTGTATGTATATGCCCCCCCCACCTTTAATAGCATATAATTTAAGGAAGAATGCGTTTATGGAGTTCCAAATTACTTTGTATCGTGGTATATGTAACATGAAACAACTGATCATCTTTATATTAAAGAAGCATTTGAACTTTTGACATCTACGGAAGTTAGCCGGAACCCCATCGCTTCTTCTTGCCTTCGCCTAAACTAAGTGCGAAGACGAAGCCACGACAAATATTCCTAATTTCGCCCCGTTGCGTCTTCGATTCGCTATGGGTTAAAGCGGGAACTTAATATTTTCTAAGGAAGTCAAAACATATTAATTTCTATGTTTTTTGCTCAATAAGTTGTAAAATTCACTTTTATTTGATCATAGGCATTACTTCCTCACACTAAAACGTCTTTCACATCGGCTATAATAACACAATTACCTCCCTCGTTTTCCCATTCCCACCATACAATAGCTATCTTCAAACGTTTGAATTTCTCAACTGGCAATAGTGAATTATAGGATTATTCTTTAATAAGGTAGGACTATTTATAGATGCCATCTTTTTTAGGGCTTTATATTAATATATTTTAAAAATATAACTTTAAAATATGAAATTACAGCCTTAACAGCTCAAAGGCAAGAGCTAATCAGCGCGAAGGTCGGAAGTATAGTCACCTTTCCGCTTTGTTCATTTCTTGCCGTCTTCCTGTTTATTTTTGCCACATGCAGTCCTTGGAATATCGAAAGTTGAAGCTTTAGAATAGTGTGCAAGACAGATACAGATTGGAAGGTGAAGTGAAATCACCAATACGCTCCTTCTTGCCTTCGCCATTCAATTATAGATTCCCGTTAAAGGCACGAAATCGATGATATGAGCAACGTATTTGCAACCACATACAAGGGTGCACTTAAGAGAACGTAACTAAAAACGTTGAGATATACTGATGTGCTTGTTTTTAGCCATGATTGGATACCTTTAATTCCAAATGGCAAACACAATTTCTTTATCAATGCATGTACCATCTTAAAAATAAGACAATTTTAAACACTTTAGCATTTATGACACATACGCAGTCCAATCTACTGAAATAACATTCATTTATCAGCAAATATTGACAATAAAGTAAATCAAGCGTTGTTTTTATCAAAATTGATTTGGACATTCGTATTATTCCTGCACAACTCTAATCAGATTAATACTTTAATTGGCTATTGCACACAAGGCCCCGCCTTTATGTGTAAACGACGTAAATTTAAAATGTCGGAAAGAGCAAACTCTAATATTACCTTGATTTTTAAAAAAACTGTACGCGTGTCAGACAGGATTTTATGCTTAATTGCAGTTGGATGTAGCAGAAATGTTATAATAAATAACAATACTCAATCGTTGTTTTGATGAAAAATACTCTCAATTTTGCTTATTTTTTGCAACGTTGAAGTATATAGGACAATTTCTTATCTCGAAACGTGGAGGGTTGAGAGATAATGTTTGTTATCTAGGGTGCACTAAGTACGAAACATTGGTATATGTAATGTCTACTATGTATAATAGTAAATGCATATAGTATTAAATTAGGAACCCCGAATACAAGATCACAGTGAAGAAAAATAGGTTGCCAGGCAACGAAATAAACAGCGGCTAAATCGTCCGAGCAGTCAACAAGAGTTGTCACATCTTAAGCAATTATCAGAAAATCATTAGAATTTGTTTGGGTTTTATAAAGTTCTGCCCCATGCTAACGTTAAGCATACGAAACATTTAATATTATGGATTTAGCTGTTCAATTATCGATTTTCAAGAAATTCACACTCAAATCATCATTAATGTGTAACAGGGATATAGTCAAACGTTTTTTTAATTTGGAATAAAATTGTGACCATACGGTCCACAAGGTAAAAAAAACCCCATAATTTCCGTACAATCATATCAGGGGCCATAATTCAGGAAGTTATGGTCCGATGTGCCTGAATATCGAAAGGAACCGCATCTTTGGGTTATAAACTTAATTATGTCGGACAGTTTTGGTACCATATTTACGAAATTCGACCTCAACCTTCATTACAGTGAAACAGTGATATAATCAAACGTTTTTTTTTTTAATCGGATAATAGTTGTGACCTCCGGAGCAACCACAAGCTAAACAAAACGGTTTTTCGCACAATCAGGGGACATAATTCAGGAAGTTACGATCCGATGGGCGCAAATATTGAGAGGACCAAGATCTTTGGGTTATAAACATACATGTCAAGTTTCATCGAAATCGGTTACACATTGTGACCTCTATAGGGTCCACAAGCTTGATATATAACATATTTTCACACTATTCACGTACAAAAGGCGGCCATTTTGTCTGTCAATTTCATCAGATTTTCACGAATTTCGAACTCAACCTCCATAACCATGTAACGGTGATATAATCAAACGGTTTTTAAAATCGGTTAACAATTTTGACCTCCAGAGAGACGACAAGCTAAAAAGGCGATTTTTCGGACAATCAGGGGGCATAATTCAGGAAGTTACAGGCGCAAATATCGAAAAGAACCAAGATCTTTGGGTTATAAACATACATGTCAAGTTTCATCAAAATCGGTTCAAAATTATGACCCCTACAGGGTCCACAACCTTGATATAACATATTTTCACACTATTCGCGTACAAACGGCGGCCATTTTGTCTGTCAATTTTTGTCCGATTTTCATGAAATTTGAACTCAACCTCGATAACCTTGTAAGGGTGATATAATCGAAGGTTTTTTTTAAATCGGATAACAGTTTTGACCTTCAGAGGGACCACGGGGGCCATAATTCAAAACGTTACGATCTGACGGGCGCAAATATCGAAAGGAACCAATATCGTTGAGTTATAACGATGCATTTCAAGTTTCATCCAAATCGGTTCAAAATTGTGACCTCTACACTGTTCACAAGCTTAAAACGTGATTTGTCGTACAATCAGAGGCCATAACCCATGAAGTTACAGTCCGATACATGCCAATATCGAAAGGAACCGATATCTTAGGGTGATAAACCTATGTTGTAAGTTTCAATGAAATCAGATAAAAATTGTGACCTGTAGACTGTTCACAAACAGTTGTGGACGGACGGACGAACAGGGGCGACGACAATATACGTCCACATGATCACACCACTGCCAAAGAAGATCGCCACCCAACACCATTTACACGAGAGGAAAAAAAACAAAACATACCGAATTATATTCTTTCTTCTACTCGCCTGAAAAATAAAAAATAATAATAATTGATATGTACGTATACTCAAAGCCATTAAAACCGCCATGCCAAATTCAAAGTGTATTTACTGCAGCAACTTTTAACAAATGTACATAACAATTGACGTAATCGAGATAACAAGCATCCGTGGATATTTTCATGAAAGAACTATGAAACAAAGAATGGGTCAGCTGAAGTCGATATCGGTTATGTCCACCCCGAGCTTTTACACACACGTCTGAAATCACCTTGGTATAGACTTACACCGTGGGATTGTTTGCCAATGAGTGCCTGTGACAACGTTGTAACTGTTCGTGGTGACACAGCTTGAGTTCGAACCCGTCGTCCAAGTTCATCCCAAAGGCGTTCGATAGGGTTCATGTCGGGAAGCATAGCGGACCAATCACATAATTTTTGTTCGTAAAGTATTTTGACAACCTGGTAGTTTGAGGTCGGGTGTTGTCATGCTGGAAAACCACCTGTCGATGGACAGCATGTTGAAGAAGAAATGGAAGCAACGCCGGACGATGGATGGTGTCATCATACTGTTGAGCTTTGAGATTGCCTTGGATCGCCACCAACTGGGACCGAAAGTTGACTTCCAAACCATGACGCCACCTACGGACACGACCCCCTTCCAGTAGTCGGATGTGGCGATCTTGAGCAGCGCTTGTTGCAGGTGGCGCTCCAGGTCAGGGTCGATCGTAAAAATATTACTATATTTCTCTAGTCAGGGGGTTGGATGGCCGAATGTTTAGCACGCGCGCACTGTGTCGCAAGGTCTGTTATTGAGCCAACTGGCGAGGTCTCGATTCACGGGTTGTATCGAGGTTGACGAGGAGTTTTTCCACTTCTATGCGAATTTTATTAGAAATAATTTCGGTATTACAATAATGGACGCCAGTATTACATTTGGCCTATTTTTATGAAGAAGGGCGAAGAACTGAAGTCTAGTTTTATTTCCCGATAAAAAATGAAATTTATATTTTTTTTAGAATAATTAGTAAATGCTATGAACTTTACGTAATACAGGAGTATTATCTTAGACGTCAAATGATTTTTATTTGAAACCGAAACAAACCGACCATTATCTAATTATAGCCACTTTTATTGTACCTTCTTTTTTTATTTTATCAGGCCTGTATGTATTTGAAGATTTCCGCCAATTGGAAGTAGAAAAATTGATTACTGCGTGTACACCGGAAGTGCACAATTATTATATTTGACGTCATAATTGATCACGATTTAGTTTTTTATATCTGTTGCAGGAAGATTTGATGTCATATTTACTGTTCTTGGCATGACCTTATCAATATTCGTTTATGTTGTCAATATGGATCTTTTCACTTATTTTAGAAGGAAATTGATGCCTGCAAATTTATAACATTATGTTTTGCCGAATAACTGACGGCATGTCGATGTCCACATTCAAAAAAAAGAACAAACAACAAATAAATGAAAGATAATAATGAAGATCAGTAACGAAACGTATAAGCCATAACCAGTGTCAGGCTATCGACAGCCATTTTCTTTGGCCTATGGTACTGGGCATTAATCAACTGGATTTCACCCGATACCTTACTTAGCGTTAAATGTAAAAGGCTCTCAGATTCTACTCTGAAGATTTAGCCGTGTTTTGGCCCTCGACGCTTAAAATTTAGACAAATCCTGATTTTTTCCTGCGTATTTGAATTTAAACACGGACATCGTGTTGGCGGAAAGATTAACCCCGAAAGCAGGACATGTTACTTCCCATTAAAGTGGCATATGTACGAATAAGTTTTGCTATGTATACGGCCTACTATATAACAATTCCCATGCAAATCTGATTGAAATTATCCGATATAATATGACCGTTTATATATCGGACTTTTAAAAACATTCATCGCTGAAATCAAAGGAGAAGGTGGGTGGGGGTCAAACGCACTTCACGCGACGTCATCTGACTTACGCGGAATTCTGGCTTATGTTTATTCCCATCACGTTTCAATTAAAATGGTGACAATAGACTAATAGATCAATATAGTCTTATAGAAAATATATGAAAAGTTAATAGACGCACGTGTGCCATGGAATTTAATCCACAAAATTTATTATTAGACAAATGTGTTATTTTTGTTACGTTATTCGGGCAGACAAAATTACTATAATTTAATTGTATGGCGACGATAAAGGAACCTACCTACAGCTGTAGCGGTTCTTTAATTTTCTATAAACTAGATTGCCAAATCAGCAATCTGAACCCCTTGAATAGTCACAGGCTAACTATTAAGTATTAAACGTTGAAATTAACAGAACTCATTCTTATAAAGAGTTACAATAAACCGTACGGAGAAGTGACATATTATGCATGTGTTGTAAATAATACAGGTTAATAATGGGTCGTTCGCTTTAAAAGATTTTTATATTATAACGCACACAGTGATTGGAAACTAGTTTCCATTGGTGATTGTGTGTTTGCTCGAAGTTTGTGAAAATTCAAGCAAAGCAAAGACACACAATGATTAGCTGATTCATAGATTTCCAATAGACGAAATATAACGAATATAGTCTTGATGTACTGTGTGTATTGCTTACATGTTTATTCAAGTACTGTATGTACATTTAGTTAGTCAACATATAATATTTCCAATTATTGTAGGAGTATTTCTGGCTGGGCACGGCAATACAAGTTAGTATCATCGATCCAGTAACAAACAGCATAAGCAAAGTTCACAAATAAATCGTATACCGACATCAAAGCGGTACCAGGTTGTTTCGGAAATAGTATCGAATATTATGGTATATTTAAAACAAATTCTAAATATCTGACATACCCCCCCCCCCCACACACACACTTTACATTGTGCCAAATGTAAGTAAACAAATACGACTTGTGTTCTCAATACGATTATTGTAGAAGTTAAAAACTGCCCTCCCTCCCCAATTATTAAACTAAATCTGCATTTTGCAGGCCTTTCTTTAGGTCGGATATGTTATCTAAATTATTAATAGACATTGAATAACTTCCCCAGACCAACATCAAGTTTCAATGTTATCACTAGCCTGTGATGTTACTGGGTTAGAATCCGATATGCTGACATCGTTCATTGATGATTAAATCCCAACATGGATATACGAGACAATGTTTTTTTTTATCGTACCTACTTTTAGTAATGATGATCGAGGCTAGGTAAAAAAAATCAATGGCTAAATTCTCCGTTCAGAGTGGGTCCAATCTGAGTGAAATTTTCATCACATTCTCTTTACATTATCTAGTTTTTAACTATTATAGTGAGAATTACCAGCTCTGTATCTAATTAATCTCCCATAATGTATCTTGATAATCGCTATTACAGGATAAATCACGCTTCCATTGTCAAGTGTAGCAATATTGCTAGAACATTTTCTATTTAAATTAGTAGCATCGTTGTTATTAATATCTTTGACCAATAATTAGATTCACACATTGTATAGCAGTCCTATTGTCTCATATGCACGTAAATCAAAATGAGGGAATGATTGATAAGTTGATACCCAAAAAGAGTTTTAATTTGGTAAACATGTGAAGAGTAAGTTCCCACTATCCATATAGGAGTGGTTTTCAATGCCATTAGGTTAATTAACCAACCGCTTTTATTAATTATGTCATATTAGATAATTGAACGTCAAAACTTAAAGCTACAAAACTACCATATTTCTGAGCATTCGTCAGCCTCTTGAATTCCAGAAAGAGAAGATGTAGCAATTTCTGTCAGAGGACTCGTCCCAGCTGTAAAACTACTACATTTTTTAGCATTCCAGAAGCATTTCTGACTGGGGTTTGAATGACTTTATTATAATCTATTATGCATATATCTATATATCCAGATATGGCACATAAACTGTAAAAACGAATTGTTGCATTGATATTCCTGGTAAGACAAACACCTTAACTACCAAGAAAAGAAACGTCTTAACTATTGAGATAGTAAGAAGCAAATGCACAACGCGAAGAGGAAGCCAAAGGATGTAACGACCGGAATTGAGCGTCCGCTTTCCACGTCTGACAGAAAGACCCACGGTACCACAGAATTCGTACGGTCTGTCGACAGTTTACTTGATTGTCCCTAGTAACTTTAATGTTAATTCTTGTGTCACTGTCGACCTTGCTAACTTTTCCCCACCTTCTACCAACGATATATAAGGTTCACCATGGAAATCTCTAGATACACAATCTGGAAGTATCACACTAAGTCTTATATGTAAGTATCAAACAAGTCTGTTATCATTCCGCCTCAAAATCATAAATATTAAACGAAATCTGATGACAGGAAATATAAATTCAACCCCTTTCTTCACTTCTACAACAAGAATGGACCTGTGCGTGTTTCCTGTCTTACTTTGTCCTTCAATGTCAAAACATAAATGATACATAGTTAGCAATATCAGAAACCGGGTCGGCATGTTATAAATTCATGTTAGACTGTAAGTATGGGGTTTTCACAGGCGACCTTTTTGTATCGCTCGACCCTCGGTTATGTTGAATTAAAACCGCCGACTGTTATGCCAATTTGATCTTCTCATTTTCATTTTGGTTTATATGACAATGTCATCTTTTTATTCTCACTTGGTTTTATCTCCGGTCCATTTGTAACCGATAATAGTGAAGTAGCACCCCGTCGAACAATTTAGGTCAATGATAAGTATTCCCACTGGTAAACCGTATTCTGAAATATCGAGAATGCAGAGTCTATTGTTAACACATTAACTCACGCGCCTTTTGATTTGACGCAAAATTAAAATAGTCAATTTCATTTGACTTGTTAGATGAGAGCATTTCGCTGGCTTTGATCTCTTTCGTGGTATAGGTCCAAAATGACACATCCATATAGACCTAGGTAGTTATTGTTCAGGTACAAGTCTATAAATGAGAGCATAACTAGAACGTTTCTTTTGCGACCTTAAATATGCTATTTCTACGGTTTAAAATGAATTCCTGGACATCATGTCTCATATGGTTCCATCCTGACTGGGCCTGAAGTCTAAATTAAACTAGTAGCCTGGTCAGGCTAACCCATCTGGATGTTTGATAGTCTATCGCATTGAAGGCATGCTAATATGTCTGGGATATCATTTATTCTAATTAATCTCCATCCATCCACACAATGTCTATTTGTAAATCTAATAAGTCATGAGTGAAGTCTGTAAAACGTAATAATTGTCATCAATTAAGTATTTGTCTTATATGAGAGAATATTATATACCTGACTGCTAAGCTGCACTTAGGGGGTTGGGGTGGTCTAGTAGTCCGCGCTTCGACCTCTAGCTGGCCGGTCACCTCTGGCTGTGGTTTCGATCCCCGGTGTGAGCGTATGTGGCATGGGCGCCTTCTCAACCTCGTGGATTTCGTCCGGGCACTCTGGTTTCCTCCTAATGATGTTAAAGACCCCTACGCGCAAGCGAATTATTGAAATAAAATTAAACCATATGTTAGTCTCAAAATGTTTGTGTCGAGTGGACATTCAACCCCATTTCTCTCTCTCATTATTCTTAACTTAATAGCATGATGACAGTACAGCAATATTGAAAGAACATCAGTCATCTCAGACATTTTAAAAGACTGCATTAACTACATGTACTATGGGCATGGTTTCCACAATACAGACCATTTTACACGTTGGGATTCCAACTATGACGTTGTGTTCATTACTGTTTTTTTTTTAGTAATAGTACTTAAAAGCTATCAATCGTTGAAGTATCGACACAGCTATCACAGAAAACGGTCGATCTTTAAATAAAGTCGAATTCAACCATGATTTTACATACATTCAGAAGGGCTCTTTTAATTGTTCATTCCAAGAGGATTTTATCTCGGCAAACCTTCAGCCCGGAAAAATCCCAATTAAGCTGTTCCCTTAGCTCAGAAATGCCCAAATTAAGGTGTACAGAAATGAACCGATTAAGCTGTATCCTTTACTCAGAAATGCCTCAATTAAGTTGTACCCTTGGCTCAAAAACGTCCAATTAAGTTGCATAAACACAAATCCCATCATTCAAACAGATCAAAAATCCTATGAATACGGGGTGTGTTAATATTCGGTAATCGGTCATAGGCGTACGAGGCCGAACTTGTTTGGGGGTGCCAAGACAAATATATTTCTTTAGAGTCAGCGAGGTGGTGGACGTCAAAGCCGTAATTTGGAGTTGGTAGTAAATATTGCAGTTGCAGCATAAAAACTGGTAAAACGTCATCAATTGAACTTGAAATTGATTAAAAGAGACTAATCAAATTTATTCACAATTTAGTAAAATTGGATTCAAATATTACATAATGTAATAAAAGACTTATTTAATGATATTTAACATCTACATCATAGTGGTTTTGGAACTTTTTCCTGGAGAGATTTATAAGTAAAATAAGCGTTGTTGAGCTCATTATCTTTGTATAACTCTTGCCAGTGGCACTTTACATTCACCTATGAAAATTTATTTCCAAAGAAAAGGGCTCAATATCGAATTATTTATGGCCTATTGAGCCATCGTACATGTGTATTACATGTGACTACAAGGTACAATATTGTCACAAAATTATCAATTATTATTAAAGAAAATTTTCAGCTGCTCCCTTCTATCACTGGGCTCGTCCGATGCATGGAGTTGGATGCCAGTATACAGGAACACGGTACTCTAGAACTGTGAAAGAATATGTGTAGTGCTAGTTCTATTCATATGGCGTACATGTTCATCATTGACTGGACTGCTTTCTTTCCGCTTCCATATTATTAAAAATATTCAAAACCCGACAGACGGCGCGACGCTTCCCTACAAACTGATCATTCCTTTCCGACAAGGCCATACCCCTAGCCCCACCCCATTTTCAAAAACTCCTCGCTTAATGACCGATCTCACAATTCTGAGCTCTTTTCAGATTTCTATTTTTTTTCATGAAAATATTTGGGAAGACGGGGGGAGCTTTTACCTGAGTAGACTAACGTTGAAAATAACTAATATATTATGGATACTTTATAATATTATTAAGACCTTTGCTTTGAACAAGGAAATGTCTGAGAAACCGCACTTTGAATAAGAAATTTTTGTAACCGTTAAATTCATTCATACTTTGATTGACTAAATACCCCGAATTCAGAATTGCGACATGCGATATATACTTACAACTTAAAGACCCAATATATGTTAAAATTCAGACTGTAGTACGTTAACCGCAACACCTTACGACCTAATTACAATAAACATTACATGACACCAATATTTTGTTCTTAACTTTTGTTGTAACTGAATAATATGTCCCAATCTTCATTCTGGTCAACAAATCATATTATTTTAGAATATTCCAATTAAATGATGATATAAATTTCATCTTAGCACACCTATTTTTAAAAATTTGAAAAAATCAACCAATTGATTTGAAAAGTCTAACGTAAACCTTTTCAAATGTGACTTGGATTTTAAAATATTTTCGAACCCTCTGGACAAGTAAAATAGGTTGTAATGGATAATTTACACAACAGGTAGGACACTTAAACATCTAGTACTTAGAATAAGGGTATTATTATTTTCTGGGGCTACTAAGTCAACAAGAATGTTATTGTCCATTTAACAAAAAGCCGATATTCATCGTTTATAACGAATATTGGCCTAACAAAATTTATAAAACGTTCATTTCGGATACATTTTGTAGGTCACATGGGGACTTACGCACGTCTTCCAAATGGTGCTGAGAACCTGCCCTTTAAAATATGGCCTGTAGCTGTATACCTAATTGACACTATTTTGTAATGACCAATATCCGTTCCAGTGGAATCGGGGGTAATTTTGGGATGAACTGGGATTCACTATATCCAATCCGCCATCTATATCCCATAGTGCGCCATCGATATCCACAATTGATCGTTAAAGTTAAAGAGACATCCCATGCATAACTGTGTGATGTTAATAGCTCAAAGGATGACACGATGTTAATGAAGGTTACATTATACGTTAATTTACTATTATACATGCACTTATAATTTTGTAACCTTATACAATCCAAATTCAATATATCCGTTTAAGATTAATTAAAAACAATATATTGTTCTTCTAGCTTTCTGAGTTCCATGTTTGAGTCCTGACAATAATTAATATAATGAGTCTTACTGGTTGGAATCCAGTTTTAAATTATCTCAACCCATCCATTAAAGTTTTTAAACCATCATCATGGGGTATTTTTTGTGTTAAAACTATTAAACTATCATATTTATCATATTCTTACTCTGTTGACGTTACCAATCCTGATGACGGGCATAAGATATTAATAACTTTTGTTTTCAATGCTTAGTTATTGGTTTGGGGAAATATTGGGTCACATGCCATTTGCCGGTCAATAGAAACGGTGGTGACACTGATGATACCCGTGGAGGCATCGATGTAAATTGATTTTAATTATGGTACCTTGGAGCGAAGTCTCAATATAAATCCATACAATTTTACCGCTTGGAAACAGGATAATATTGTTTCATTTTATTTAAAATATAAATAGCCTGCATTCTATAATATGAGAAATAAAATATGCTTTCAATGTCTAAAACACAACTGCAACAAGAGCATTTTAGGCCATTAGTGGGATTAAAGTTGAGAACTGGCCAAGCTTAAACTCACAATGGGGCGGAAGGCAAGAAACATTATTTTGGATTTAAGCAAACTAATAGCTGACAAGTGTTTTTAGACAAACTAAGGATAAATGCCATCTAGACCCCGATAGAAATAAAAATTAATGTAATATGCATATTTTCATACTTCACATTAGAGTTGATCTAACTTTACGTTCTTTCCAGCAAACGAATGATTCGTCTGTTTCAAGTAATGGACGAATTTGTTGATTTCATATCGTCAATTATATAGGATTATATCCGCACAAAATTTCAGTTTTCTAAACCCACTTCTTCGTGAGACTAAAATAGCCATAAATCTGCCTACAAATAATTTTTAATGAAATCAGACATACTCTTATTAAATAATTTGATGTCCGCAAATGTCTGTATAATAGATCTTATGAGATTGCTTGCAAGGCGATTAGTAGAAATTGGAATATGAAACACTAAAAAATTCAACACTATCAAATTGTAGGAAATATAGCTTAAAACTTCTAAGATGTCAATCTGTTCAGACAGCTGATAAAAAGGGGAAATGTAATTTTTCTGAAATAAGGAGCTCTCTTTCTCAAGTATTATAGAGTTTCCAGGAAAAGTCTTTTATCACAGACGATAGTTTTTCTGCATTTTTCCCTGCTTCAGCTGGCCTGAATCCTTTAGTATGCAGCATCATGGTCATGAATTGACATTAAATGCATCAGCCTTTGTCATTGTTTCATGTAAAAAATTGTTTTCGTGACAATTTTGAGTGGATGTGATGTGAAATTACACGTTAAGGGCTAACATAACCATTCTTCTCTGAAAAGACCCCATTTCCCTGCTGCTAAATTGTGGTATCTTGTGGTCGCAGCGGAATGGGACAAGAGAACAACGCGTCTTTATAAAGTTTGAAATTGGATAAACTAATTCTTTAAGTTAAAAACAGAATTGTTGCCTGACAATTTGAAAATTAATTTGTTGACGAAAAAGTAATTATTCAAAAGAAAGGAGAAAATATTTTTAACCCAGCTGTGATCTAGAAAACTCTTAAAATGATGGAGTCAATCTGAGTATATCGATTTCAGTTTCGCGAGTGATATAATTATAACATGAATAAATTCGACCACCATTTTAAAAGTACTTTTAAATCAAGACTAATTGTAACAATGATGAAAGAATTTCATTATCATACAATATATATAAAACTAGCCGATATATTGTCTAAATGGAAGGACTACACGTGAACAACGATTAAAAGACTCATCCCCGGGTCAGCAAAATATGATAAACATTCATTTTGTTTTTTTACAGGTAAGGTTTTTCCTGGAATCGATAATCATCAGACTGGCCCGTGTAGCAATAAAAGACTTGTTAAGCAATGTGCTTTGCGTATCATATAAAAGTTGTGACTTACCTGTACTGATTATACAGCAGTAATACCTAGGTAACTGTAATGCCGCCTTCCGAAAAGTGTCACCTGTCTGCCACCACGAACAAGACAACACATTTCAATCCAAATCAACGACTTGAATTACGAAAACATAATGAAGAATCTTATCAGACAAAACAGGGTTTATTGTATAATGTATGTATCAAGTCTTAGCTATTAAAGGGAAGAAATATGTTCTTGTCAATTTAAACTCCGATCAAAACACACTATAATATGAACAGAATGATAAAAACCACTTATCAGCTTTATAAAATACGATAAACCCCAACTGCTATCTATATATGTCAATTTCCTATGGAATAAGCTGAATAAAAAGTCGAACTTGTACAATCTCAGTATCGACCTCACACTGAAGAGCTATTGATCTATCACTATAGATATAGATCATGTTATGATGTATTCCGATTCCACGCCACGCTGCTCCTTTATTTTGCAAATTTTGATAAGCTAGTAACCGCACGACTGGTCAAGTGTGTGGGTAAAAGCGGGATTTGCTCAAATTGTAGAAGAAAAATATTGAGGAAGTAATAGCGATAATAATAGTCTTGAAATGCGTTGCTAGACCGTGAGTGGCTAGTTTCCGTTTTAAAAATAAAATGTTCTGGATGACTGAGAAGTAATTTTTGTTTTCCCTCTCATTTCCAGTTACTCAAGGAAACTGTATATCCAAATTTAGTTTACTTATTTAATTAATTTTGTAGCATTGAACACGCGCGAATAAAACATTTCGATTGATATAGTGTTTTTATTTTAAATGTAAGTAGCAATCATGAATTTATTAGGTGGAAGTGGATAGCTTTTGATAAGACCTCAAATCTCAATAAATAAATATCGCAGAAATGATAGGATAGGAAGGTGCTTTGATTCTGCTAGGTTTAAGGAGATCCGATTCTTTACCGTGTAAATGATTCTTCTTCATTGGGTTCAACGAGTGTTCATTAGCTGTATTCATCAGCCCGCCGTTCTCGTGTATCGAGTACAAATATATATACGGAGTTGAAGGACGTTACGTCAATTTGGTTCTAATTGTTTTGATGGGGTGAGAAATAATGCTACTTAATATTTATTAAATTTATAGGAATCTTCGAACTGTGGAACGATAACATTGTCAACAATAGTAGTTTTGTTATGTTCCCAGATAAGATCTATCACGTACTTGCATTTTAATCACTTTGATATGCAAACTGTGCCTATTGAAGACGTTATTAACATAGGAAGTAAGTGAAATAAGAGAAACGAGGTTTAGCGTCCACTCGACACATACTAGGTCATTTCGGGACTAAAATATGGTTTAATTTTATTTCAGTAGTTCGCTTTCGCGTAGGGATCTTAAGCAGGGGGAGGAAACCGGAGAAAACCCATGAGGCTGAACAGGCGACCCTACTCCTTGTCATGTACAACACTACTGCTTTGTCGTGGAAACATCAGCTAATTGGATATGTTCCCTTGATAAAACCACGTTTTATTACAATAAATCTATGAAAATCTAAAACCGTGGTTGTGGGTATACAATTATATTCCTTCTTAAGGAAAGGATAATAAAATAGTCGGTTATAGAGCGTCTGTAATTATCATCGATTTTAGGCATTATTTCATCTTAACAAGAACAAAGGTCCTTTAAAACAATTTTAAACTTCTCTACATTCTCGCTTTTCTTCCACGGCTTTTAAAAACTCTAATGCCAGATATATTATAATAATTTATTGACAATATTTAAACTGTCTCGGCCACGAATAATGCTGACAATTCGCAGTATGTTCTTTAAGAATGTGTTATACTTAGAGGGCGACTCGGCCATTTAAAGCTTTACTTATGAGCTAAGTATCCCATGCTTTGATTAGCTTTTTAAAAGAAATAATACAAAAAAGTTTTACTTAATATCCAAAGAATGAACTGGCTGGTGAGTATGGATCTCCAAATGATTTGGTAAAGAGTTTTAGTTTAAATAGTTAGCCAGTGTATATTTCAGCTATTCAAAGTCGTGGAATCAGTCTCGGCATCACCTTTAGCATTTAACAGGCTAATACAGTGTAATAGGAAAACCGGGGTGGGTATTATGGCCAGTCTCAAGCCAGAATCTGATGGCATTAATGAGTTGTCGGAGAAAGATCACACATTGTCTTGTAAGTTTAGCATAGATTTCTGGATAATGTGGTTAGCACCTTGATTACCAGTCACATGTAGGCTGATTTCGATCCTGTTACAGACTGACATGGTTAGCTTAAAGCCAAGCACTTCTTTGAACATAATATAGAATGAAATACCTACACGTAATTTACCGTTATATAGATTCTCGTTCATATTCCCCACGACATTAGATGTATATAATTCAACATGCATTGAAAGAGCTAAATCTGCCTATTGTATGTCGTTCTTTGGGTCTTTATGCTATCTGAATTATTAATTAGATATTAATTAACTTATCCTGACCATACTCAACTTTCGACGCCATCATTAGCCTACGATATTTAATGGATTTTAATACATTTTGTGATGGATAATTTAACTTAAAAGAGGATAACCGAGTCTTTGTTTTTGTCGTTCTAATGTTAGTAATGACTATTGAGGTTAGCCTAATATTGAATCGTTACAACTTCCGTTCAGGGTGAAACAAACTGACTGAGATTTTCTGCATATTCTGTTCGCATTACCTATTTTAACTATTATAGCGAGAACTGTCAGCTCTTTATCTAATCTCACCAATCCCAAGCTATGTATAGCTGTGGTGTTCTTTTTGAACATTCACACTAATGTACTTATATCATGTAAGTACGCCGACCGGCTAGAAATCAATTGTCATAAAAGGGAAATTAAAATTACATGGCGACTCTTACTTAGACGAATTAGCATTAATTGGTAATCGAACTGACACCGACTGAATGAAATATATGCCATATTTTCTTCGAAGCATTTGTCTGATAGTTTAAAACGGCAATTTCATATTTTTTAGTTATACTGTATTTTTAAAATATATTAAAATAAAGCCTTAAAATAGATGATATCTATAAACAGGCCACCCTTGTTAAAGAATAATCCCATTAACCCTATAATTCACAGTTGCCAGTTGAGAAATTGGCAAAAATATCATTTTCAACTTCAAATGCAAATTCAAACGTTTGAAAATCACCATTGCATGGAGGGGAATGGGGAAAATAAGGGAGGTAATTATGTTATTATTTTCTGTGTATAGTGAGTTGACAATCTTTTAGCAAAAGACATAGAAATAAATATGTTTTGACTCTCTTAGAAAATATGAAATTATCACTTTAAATGTACGAATATAGTTAATGCTTGGAAAAACTTTAGACACTGATTTTCACGAAATATGTGCTAGTGACGTAACTTTAAAGGATCATATAGTTGGTTCAGTCTCTCAGGTTATCTCTCATGTGTTTCGTCACTTTCATCATCTAGCTTTCAAATTTGTAATTAGAACACGGTTATTATATAGTCTCTTCACAACTAGACTTGCGTTTAAATTGTCAACACAAATATGCCATCTCTTCTGTTGCCTACTAATGTTTACCGCATGTCACAACACTGTAAATAATAGGCTTATTCCTGTCGGACATGACGCACCGAATAAATTGAATGTCCATGACAGCCAGAATTATGGATTTGAAGCCATTATTCAAAATAAATTTAAAACACTTTATAGACGCCAATTGAATGAATAAAACTTTAATTCAACCGCAGTAAACAAATACAATCCCAAACCTGTATTTGTTTTTTTTTACATCATTGATCAGCTGAATCTAAATGGATTTTAATAACAAAGCAACTTCCATGAGGTATGTATATTACATAGTATAGTATACATAAATAATTGTGGAAATTGTATTATGTCTTCGATTACACTGAAATTGATGCCCATTTTAACTGTGTAATTCGATGTTATGTATGATTTAAGATTTCAATTCTATGGTTATCGGATGTCTGATACGGAGACAATTTGGTTATGATTTATAGTTAAAAGCACCGCTTCACCTCAGTGTAAACGTGAAATATCATCCACGGGTATAGGCTATAGGGTATTTCCTAAAAATATTAAAATACAAACACTCTTTTAATTACCAATTTAATTGGATTATGCCTGTTTATTTCTTTTGTTGAGAAAAAAAATCCATGTAGATAAAGTTAACATTGAGATATAACCGATATTGTATTCCACTGTCGACTAGTAAACCAACCCGATGTTGTGTTCCACTGTCGACTAGTAAAACAAAAATAAATCGTAAATAGCTGGCCACATTTCTAATCAAAGTAACATCTTTTGTTTTTATCTTAGTCATTTAATATACACCCCATGCTTCAGAATTGTCTTCGGCAAAACTCTTTAATTGTCTGAAAGCAGGGATTTAAAACTGAACTCCGGTACAAAAATGCCGAAATAACGTAATAAATTTTTTTTAACGCCCTTGTGAAATAAGTATGGCGGACATGGAGGCTTATGACCTGGAAAGGTTAGCCGATCTCACTTCCAGTTTGTTTCTTGTCAGCCAGCTATACACATCCGACTTTATTCTCTTCACACAGTTCACTGATTGCTGTATTTTTCCCCAAAAGTATACCAAATTATTGAAACAAGTATGGCGGCTTGAGGGCGTTAACTTTCTTTTTGTTACATTATTTCGATATTATTGTACCCGATTATTGTACCCGAAGTTCAGCTATAAGCTAGCTCTATGGTCGGGTATTAGTGGAATCATTGAAGTGATCATATTCAATTGATTACAGATTGGCCATGCATCGCCAGAGGAAGATGGACAGACGACTGTCAAGAATTTTTCTGAATAATTGGACGATCATTTCATATTGTGAGATGTATTATTTTAAAGAGGAATGTCAGATATTGATGACTGTGATTTCAATTGCTGAGTGTAAAATAGAATTAGATCGATCTTAAAGGACAATAGCAATTAAATTCCAAGTACAGTGTAATCCTAGTTACAATCCGATGCACCGCCAATATTAAAGTTGCATATTGTGTTATGCACATGAAGGAAGCACATGAATCTATCCTCGCCCAATTTTCTCCCTATGAGATAGCCCAGTCCCCATAGACATTTGGTGAACTTTGTTTAAACTTGTCAAATTTGACAATTCATCATATATGCATCACATTCGGTGGTTTTAAAATCGACATGCTTTTCGTCTTATTGAGCTAGACATAAAAGATGATATCACTATTTCGGAAGTCAATTTGACCTTTATTGGTAGAGCTCCATATGCGTACGTGATAGTTTCGTATTTGACTTGATATAAATCTGCATTTTTTGTAACTCTAGTTATTAATCTCTTCAATCTTTACCATGAAATCTCGTAAGAGAAGCGTGCACTTCAATCTTACATCACCGCGCTTTATAATGATTAGGATATTAAACGTTATTTTCGTCGGCCCAAGGGTAGCCATTAAGACCACCGGGGGTTAAAAACTAAATTAGTTTCGTATTTCTATTACTTACAGACCAGTGATCAAAAACTTCATAAACTACACCTCAATCAATTTGTTAGTTGACGCTGAAAATTTCACATTATCGATAGTATTAGAGAGGGAGGGTTTATTATCCATTTTAAGTATCAATACATTTTGCGAGCTGAGATGACGTGATGGACCATTTTGAGTTTAAAGGGTGGCAACGTTCTTCGGCACTCGTTATTTAGTACTTATTTTCATGCAAAATAGGTTAATTTGCCAACAAATTTAAAAAATAACGATATAGTTTTTTAAACTACAAAACATTATATAAATTGAAAGTTATTTTGGTTACATAGATTTTAATTTACATCATATTTAATTTACTAACGTGTTGAAAAGAAAACACTTAAATCTTCAAACTATGATCATATCCCACGGCTAAATATCACACTTATTTATCGTTTACAACTTTTTCTAGTCTTGGAAATAAATTGATTTTGAAAAATTACAGTACATAAACAGTACAATAGGCTGTTCCATGTAACCAGTTCCTAAAACAGAACACATAGCCCTGAATTGCTGGACAGTGTTGATGCCCGAGTCTGTTCTCTGAAATGTTTATTTAACGAGCTGTGTAACCCCGTTTCGAATAAATATAAAGGGCTATCCCGTTTTGCTGTTTATGTTAGAAAAGTGGTCTATCCTGTCTTCTTCCCTTACAAATAATCTTCCGTAAATCAAACTTTACTGCCTTTATTCGGGCATTCAGAAGTTGATAATACTTGAAACAGTTCACAAAATCCTAGGCGAAACCTCACTTTGATAGAAACAAATACAAAGACAATTTTATTCCACTTAAATGTATATGCATCACCAGAATAGTGTGCGTGATACCATCAGAGCTTACTACGGTCACAATTTAATAATTAATTGTGCTTGAGGGATTTCTTGAGAATTTTATATCATTATGAATACTAATTGCAGTCTTAAAAGTCGATAATTTAGTCCAAAGGGATACTGAATGCTTTACAACGTGTTTATCAGGTTTATGGAAATGTGTCAATCCAAAATTTCTCAACACATATTAATGTCTTTGTTGTATAGGCATTAATGGTGATTACGTAAAGGCAACAAACAAATTTCGATCCATGAACTTATATATACAATATCCCAAACTCATAACCACAGTGGTAAAACTATACGTATGACAATACTTTCGCTCACACAGAAACCGAATTCCCGTATTAACTAGCTCGAACAATATGCGCCAGACCTTAAAAAGCCTCAATGTACGATTAATCGCCAGCAATATCGCAGGAGAGAAAAGGAGATGCGATTTTTTAAGTTACACTAAGCTATCGATCAAGGCGAATACTGTGACTTTAAACACTTAAGGGTTTTTATAAGCGAATTGCGCAGGGATATCTGTTTACGTGGTTTCAGGTACATAAATGAACATGGCTTATTTTTGTTACATCCACACGACCATTAAATTAACTCTCTATCCCAAGGGTTAATGCCAGACCTATCAATCTTTCATTGTGATTTGTCATTTATTATAATGTCCCAAAAGTATAAAAGAAAATCATTAAACACAAAAATACAGTTGCCTTTTTTATATTTTGCTGAGAGCGTCTGTATTTTGCACATGCTTGACAATGACCTAATACATTTAAGAAAATTGTGTGTACATACAATGTAGCAAATAATTTGTGTAGAATAGGGTTATGTGGTTTTAAAAAAGCCTCCAAATGAACAAGACGTGTTGGCAATAAATTAAGTTTCATTTATTACTTAACAGCAACCGTTACAGTTACAAGGTTAGTTTTAACAAGATGCAGATTCGTCTTTGATTAATTAAAACGCTGAATGTTAATTTATGAGAGGAAATTGATAAGTTGAAGACAAGTCTGACACCATCCTCGGTATCCTCAGTGGTCTCATTCCGTTCTACTCCACTAACCCCGGGGTTAATTTAGGGGGGGGGGGGGTGTGAACGTTTTCAAGTTATCTGACCTTGATGTTTGTGCTATCTTTATAGACCAATCCCATGCATCGTTAATAGCAAAGGAAAGTAACTAATGGGGCAAAGAAAGCATAACGCAATGTCTCCCCTTCAAGAGATTAAGTTAGAAATTAGCCAGGCGTTAAAAATTAACCTAAATGAGAGATGTCCAAATTATACTAAATGCGTATTTATACCACCGTCAGACCGGAGTTGCGTCCTTACTGCGACATAGAATGGTCTTAGAGCGAGTAAAGATCGCCATAAGCGTGGCGGAAACGCTAGATATCGTGCTGCGGTCTCCATGGTCGCCAATGATCGCCGAGCCACTACGTTTGTTTTGAACATACTCATATGATCTGGAAAGCTGCGATAACGTGAAGGGTCGTAAAGGTCCTTACTGCGCTGCTACGGCGACAAGAAATGGTTCCAGAGCGTGCCGTGATCACCATAAGCGTGGTGGAAACGCCAGATATCGTGTTGTGGTCTCCAATGATCGCTGAGTCACGGCGTTTGCTTTGGGTATGTTCAAAGCAGACGCCAAGGTTCTGCCATATGACCTGGAAACTTGAGAGAACGTGCGGTGGGTCGCGTATGGAAGCGTATAGGGGTCAATAGCGCGATAGATACCACAATATTAAGTTGTTATTATGTCAATATATTGTGATTATTCTGATGATTTTATCTCTGTAAAGTCAATTTTTGCCGACGTAATTGAGTCAGCACGCTATGTTTTAATGTCTCCATTTCGTCTTAAATGTACACGTTTGCGATACGATATTGCTATTCGGAAGCCTTGGCGACATATTCCATTTCGCCGTAGTATATGTCGACATATTCGCAAAATATTGCCATGCGCTATGTCGACGTGTGCATCTATAACAAAATGACGACATGCAAATGAGCGAGTTATTCAATTAACTCGGCAAAAATTGCCTTTTCAGAGCAAAAATCGTCAGAAAAATCACAATATGATGACTTATTATCAACTTAATATTGCGGTATCTATTGCGTTATTGACCCCTATACGCTTCCATAGTCGCGAGATAAGCGTGGTAACATCTCTATGAACGTAGTACACGCGCAGTACACACGTGGCAAAGACGCTGCGAAAATAGTAACATTTGCAACGGTGCTTTCATAGCATCTTCACTACAACCCTCACGTGTCGGCCGCGACCCCACCAAGCGTGTTGAGTCCTTATGGCGTTGTCATGGCGATGTTACGATGATTACACCACTGTTGCACGATTGCATCACAGCCTCATAGGGCTACCTCTAAGCATATGGCGATGTTATGAATTCTTAATACGACCATGGCGCGGTTACCAAGCTTGCGTTACTCGCCTATGGCGACCATTATTTTCATGTACGACTTGTTTTGAAAACGGGCGATTTAAAGGTCATCTTCAAATTTCGAAAAAAAATCTACCAGCTTATATAGTCGCCGTGATCACGTTGTGGAAACGCACGTGTAGTCCAGATAAGACGTGTGGTTGAGCTTCGCGATGACCGCCGTTGCCAAGCTTATAGGTCTCAATAGAAACGCCATGAGCAAGGAGAGACCATGACGAGCCCACCACGAGAATGCTGTACAAAAGCAAAGGTCGCAGTAAGAACGCGACTTTTGTAATTTTGGGGCATTTTTCAGCGTTGTGTTCACGCTTGCTGACGACCTTGTGTATTTCCAGGCCGCCGTTCGGTCTCAGAGCGCAGTAGGATCACCACTCCGGGCTGACGGGGGCATTATTAACAATTACTATACAATATAAACATAAAGGCCAGACAGATGTGTATATATATGTAGGCTCAAGAGTTTTATTGCGAATCGTTCGTTCGTAGCTGGAGTTTTACGTCCACTTCCGCCAGGGGGTGATATAGTAGACAAGTATTTGTTCAATAATAATAAACATAACATAATGAAACATTTCAGACAAAGCACGAATAGTAATAACAAGAAAAGTCGAACATTTAGATGTTATACATATTTGAAATCAACAAAACATAATACAGCTTTTGGTAATGCAATTGAATATAAATGAATTGGAAATAAATACGTTATTTAGATAAATTATTTAGTAAATGGACATGAATAGGATTATCCACCCTTATTAATCGAACTGGTCTGTAAACTGTTTTGATTGGTTCGCAGACTTTAAGGCTAGGGCAGGTAATTCGAAATCATTGAAATCGTGCGGATTAACAAAGGTAATAATGGAGTAGAACGTAATGGGACCACCAATCTGCAACGACTTCTGCTTTCCTTTAAAGCGTAAAACAAAACATGATCTTACATTAAATAGTTCACGAAAGTGTTAAAGATAAAAATCTTCAATAAACTCATACATGTTGCAGAATAAATAAACCATAAAACACTCAAATAAACGAAACGAGAAAAAGCTTTAATAACCTAAAGCGAAATATTATTACAATAAGATGTCAATTACTTTGCGTGTCATAATAAATAAAAATCTAATAAAAAACAGTGCATAAAAGTGCGAACGACAAATCCTAAATAAACTAAACCTATTACAGATTAAGCAAAACGTAAAAACTTTAATAAACTAACCAGTTTAAGAGTAACAAAAACCTTTAATAACCTGAAGCAAAATATTAAAATCATATGTCAATTGCATTTCGTTTCAGTTTTTTTTTAAATTGCAGAAGGCTGATTAGATTGCAGTGTAATTAAAAAAAAAATAAAACGAAACAAGAGAGAGAGAAATGGGGTTTAACGTCCACTCGACACATACTAAGTCATTTCGGGACTAACATATGGTTTTATTTTAATTCAACATTTCGCTTGCACGTAGTGGTCTTTAGCAGTGGGGGGAAACCCGAGGACCCAGAGATAACCCATCATGCTGGATACACGACCTGACCTTACTCCTTGCTACGTACAACCATGCCAGTTCACCCAATGACAGGCATTATGATACAGTCATCCAACCCCCCAAAACGAAACAAAACAGGAATCCTTTTTTTTTAGGTTAGATAATAATTTTGAGTACACTTCACATAAAAATGAAATGAAATGGGGTTTAACGTCCTACTGTTCTGCTCAGAACTGGGCTCATATGACGGGCATACTCCATGCAGTGTGGCTAAGAGTTAAAACTTCCAATAGCATTTTTTCCGACAGCCAATGAAAATGCAGCTTACTTAAAATATTTTAGTTTCAGTTTTCACCAATAAGGCACCGCCTCACCTACTGAGCCACTGTAATATTTGCCGGGAGTATCATACCATAATTGCTGTATACTAGTTTAAAAATAGATAATGTAAAAGAAATATATCGAACATTTTTGAAGTCTCGATTTTCATTACTATGATAACAATGTCTCGATTATCCATTTTTAAATTAAATTATTTAAGCTCTTTCGTGTTTTAATACATTCAAAATCAGTATAATCCGATAGTCAAGGGAGTTGATTATGGACTTATCAGACGAATAAATGTCAAATTAATAATTTATATGACATTTGAGACGAATAGAAAGATCAGCAATAGGCAGATTTAGCTCTTACATAATGTATCATTAAAGAGTATATTAATGAATCTTCAGTAGGCTTGTTGATCTTACAAAAAGGACATATGCTAAGAAATATTTAGAACAATATGTCATTGAATTGCAACAAGAAAACACCACAATATCTGTATCGTATGTAAATATCAAATCAACAATAGTCGACGGATATTATGTTTTTATGGGAATGGGTGTCAACGAAAGCAGCAATATCTGTACGTCTGGACTTTTGTATGGAAATTACAGCCTTATATGTACGCGAAAAAATCAGTTACATATATATAAGGATACATTGAATAGACTAAATCTTCAGATTTTAGCCAACGATTACTACTTAAACCAACCGACTTTATTTCCGACGTTTTGTAAAATGTGTCTGTTCAACGATAAAGGGGTTAAATAATCTCAACTCTTTAATAAATGTCATTATGCATGGGTAACATGTTTATTCTAATAAAATACTGCTAAGATAATATTTATTGCCAAGTTTACCATGCAACAGTCTGCAAAGAGAAGATAAAGATCGCCTGAAAGCATGCTTATCAATATTTTACCAACGTTAGGGTGGGTGGTTTTATCGTTTTAAGACAGTCCTTAGCATTTATATTAAATATTTAATTTTGTAATTGATGATTAAATACCTCCAAGACAGGCGAGTTTGTGTAATATTTGCGTGCTGAGATAATAAAATAATTATTTTGGTATAAACCATCAACAGATTCGGAATAAGATATGATGCAGATTTCATTAATATAAATAGTCAAATAATCTTATGAATGTCTTATTAACCGCAAGGTGTCAGGTGCATACAAACAGTTCAATATTTTGTATTTTTACCAAATGAACTGAATTAAGCCAAGTAAACAGCAAGCAACTATCTAAATCGCAGAGCCTGATTATTAGGCATAAGCACAACGGCCCATACTACCGACTATTAAAGTCAACTAAGTTATTTCGAGACTAACATACAGTCTACCTAAAGCTTTCATTTGTGAAGAGGAATCTTTAAAAGAGGTAACAACCCTTGCTGCCTAGAAAAAATTGAGAGGTTAGGCTTGCGACAAACCTGGGATTGAGCCCATATAATAATGATCATCTTTCGCAGGCTAGTGTTACAATAATGGAGAAATGTATTTGAACACGTGCGATTGGAGAAATGTTTTAGTGTCACTTAAACAACTGTTGAAGCAACTGGAAAACATAAGATAATATTTGACATATTATAAAATGTTTAATTGGGTTTAGAAGTATTAGTATTTGGTATTTTGAAAACTACTCACTCTCAATGAAGAACTATCAATATCTTCCATATTTGTAGACATTATTACGCAATATCCTGGTCCTTTAATGACATTAGTTCCTTAAGGCAAATGTCTATCGTAGTTTGTGATTTGTTTTTGTCTGAAGTTAAGTAGCTACGGACGTCTTTAGTAGCTATAACGTAACTAAAATTGGATAACCGGGTTAATTAATGAATAAGCCAACACTGAGACTGATGTCCCCCGCCAAATTGAAAAAGTAATTAGATGACACACATTTTTTAATTGCATATTATCCTTTTATTAAACATCGATCATTTTGCTCATCAGTGGTTAATGTGAGCAGACATTTCTCGATAATGAAGCGGAAATAAGTTGTCCAGCACCAAAGTCTCGACCAATCAAATTGCTCATCATTGAACTTAGTCAAGGTATTTATGCACATGTACTGTACTCCGACTTTGATGTTACATTGCAGCAGAAACTTAGTTATGGTGATGAAATGGTTGATATACACAAAGTGTCACCTTCTCACTTAATGAGAATCCAAGTTGTCGAGCCCCAACGTTTCGACCAAACAAATTGCGTCGTCAAGGTATCCGAAATTAGTCGATCAACTTGCTCGTGGTCGAACTTAGTTAAGGTATTCTCACTGAATTAGAATCAAAGTTGTCGATCTCCAGAGTCTCGACCAGTCAAATTGTTCATCATTCAAACTAAACTACGAGTTTGATGTAATGAAATTATATACCAAGTGTTAATAACTCAATTGGAATCAAAACCATCGACGCTGAAAATATTCATTATTGAGCTTAGTCTAGATACTGGTGTCATTAAACTATGCGCATAATCTTAATTAGTCAAGGTATTGATCTAGTGACATACACGGAGTTTCACCATTAATGAGCTTACTCAAGGTACTGGTGTTATCAAACTAGGACTTGTGCATTATGAAACATAGTCAAGGTATTGATGTATTCATACGCCGAGTTTCACCATACACAATCAATATGAATCAAAGTCTCGACCAATCAAATTGCTTATCACTCTACTGAACCTGAGCCAAAAATGCCCATTATCAAACTTAGTCAATGTATTGGTGTAATGAAACTATACACCAAGTTACACCACTGCGTCGACCAATCGATTTGCGTACTTCTGCTTAGCCTAAGTAGAAATGTTCATCATAGATGTCAGGCAAGGCATTTCCCTAAGAAACACCTACACCAGTTAGAAGCAGAGTTATTGTGTCACACAAAATTGGACAGACAGACGGACGGACGAACATACCAACTTTAATAGTCCCCTGCATTCTTCGAAAGGCGGGGGAAAATACAACAACCTTTGACATCGGTTTTTCTTATAATAGGACAACGAAAGCATAGGTGATGATGAACAGTTTTAATAACTATGTTCAAGAAATGAAATTAGTGTAATATTGGATGGAGAAGTCGCAGTTTTACCAGACAAACACAGTTTGTGCCACTTTAAAACGACGAACAGTTGATATCGTTGAGTGGCCTAATAGCGTTTGCAAACTGTACCCGTGGATTAAATAAAACGAAACAATAACCTACAGATATTTATATTACTGGACAGAAAACGACGAAAGAGCAAAGATATCTATAGTGAAAAGTTATCAGTCTTCATCTGCGTGGTTTATGGCTATGTTAACAGGGCGCACGTGGATTATTGGTCAAGCCGTACATCTCCAACTGAGAACTAGACCTTGGTATTTCTTTAAACACCCAACCAAGAGCTTTCGATGGTTTCTCGGGACTAGAATAAAAGGTTATAAACTGTAGATATAAAAGTGTTTATGATTATTACGGGTCCTGTCATGATTTGCCAGTGCACGGTCGTTCTTCCCTTTTTTTTTAAATTGAATTTATCATTTATGTTCACATGGCTTAAATGAGTTAATTCTTTAATCTTTGGCAACTAGAAATCGACACAAATGGGTCGCAACGGATATAATAAATAATGTAATTTGAATGTATTTAAATTGAGTTACATTCAATCGTTTCTGTAATTTCTAATCCGTTATGTTCGGCGAAATACGCGAAAGGTCCTATCTGATTACCATTCTTTGACATCTGGTTATTGCATACACCTGTGGTATTCTTCTATGGGATATGTTTAGCCTCGTTAATCGATTCACTCAAAAGCATTCTGGCGCACGATTCGTGTTCTAATTTTAAAAGGTTCAATGTGTCTTAAATATTGGATAACTGAAGCCGATCTTTTCACTGTAAGATAACATCAATGTTGATTATTTAAATTGATTTATACGTCGTGTTTGCAATGTTGAAGAGTGCATGATATTGAATTTAAGACTTAGCTTCTTTAATGCACTTTTAGATTTTAGGGTTGCAATATATGACCTAATTCTTGAAAGACCGTCTTTAACGTTGATGTCAAGGGACCCATTAGTAACTTAATATTTTCGTCTATGCATTAGTGACATTGTGCCATATATTGAACATTATTGTCCTAAATAACCAGAAATAAATGATCAAGCCTGCTTTACCAGACAACCTTCCGCTAAAAGAAAACACTTTGGGACTAAGTTCAACCTTGTAAACCTACCATTAACCAATTTTCGTCGACAAGAAACGTCAAATATGAACTGGCATGAACTATTGACAGCTACAGTCCAAGATACCACGGACGGATCATCCAATAACGAACGACTGTTTGCTCTTCAGACATGGCTATCGGTAAATTAAATTTGTCAATTTCCAACATTTACTATATTTGGACACCTAAATGCGACCATTCAGTTTCTTTATGATCTTAAAATATATTTAACAGACGTTATTTGTTTACCACCAAAAGGCAATCGTTTTGATTTATTCATATTATCGGTAGGTTCGTGCCCATTGGAATCGAATCCCGCGTTGTAAAATAGTTCATTTGCATTAAATTTACATTAACTGTTCTTTATTGATGAATTTTTCAAGTCGTGCAATATCAATAGGCACGTTTTCTTCCCTGAAGACTTAAAACACGGCAGGTTAATAGCTATCTAGCGAGAAGATTCCATTTGGCGTAAATCGGAAAAGTGATTTGAAATTCTACGAAATAAATTGAAAAAAACTGTAATGCTTAGAAAAGGTATTATACTAACGAATTCTTTCACTTACAGCCTACAGTGCATGGTAAGACAACAGCCAATAATTCTCTATTTCGAGAATGAAATATCGGTGAATATAAGTACCTATAGGTTAGGTTTGGTAAATGGCTCGGATAGCTGTATAATATTCCATTTTGTTTAGATTGCGTGTTTAACAAAACGCAACTCAATCACTTAAGCGTAGAATTCTCCACACTTATTTCAGAGAAGATCCCTCTCCAATAACTAGTTGGACTATGATTTAGAACGGTTCCAATTTTAGGTTACATGTTCACATTATCTGACAATATAAGTAGGCTGTATTTTCACGCTTGTTGCTTTTCATAAATCAACACTTTGTTATTCTCGGAGACTCCTTGAATTGCGTACTTGAATGAAATAAAAAGTAATGTGCGTAATGTAAATTTGCTAAACCGTACGCGAATTTGAGTCGGTAGTTTTACGCCCTTCCCCTCCCTCATGGCTTCATCTTTCTACTTTATCGCCTAGAGGGCAATAAAGACCTTGACCGTAACAGAGCACCATTCCCCAATTGTACTGAAAACTGTGATTAAAGAGACATACGATTAATTGTTTTGTTTACGTGGGGAGTCCTGGTTTTAAATTGATTTTTCAAGTCATACATTTTCTGCGAAGACCAGACCTACTGCGAATTAATTCAATTATTAAAAACTTTAAAGTAATTGAGATGGATCTTTAGTACGGAATTCGTCTTCATTATCTTATATTTATAGATTTTACTTGTCAAAATAACTAAGTTACACGACGACGCTTTTCACGTTTTGTCACATCGTCAATATTGCAACGGATGTTTTTTGGGCAAGGAACATGAATTTGTTTTTATTACATTAGTCAATTTACACGGCAATCTCTGCGTATCGTTAGATTTAATGTACGTTCGAATGCATTTGTCAAGAATATCGACAATGATAATTTCAAATGTTGGATAGGAACTAATTGGAATCAGTCTTCATCTAAGATAAATATTTTCAACTGTATACATTATAATTTGCATTTGTCAATCATTTGTTACAACCGAGTGTGCTTTTTTGTTTATAAATTCAACAGATCATTATAAAGAGAGAGCGAGAGAGAATTGAGTTGGTCTGAATGTTACTCTCAGTGGCGTCGAATGTAATGTAAAATTATTCTAAAATATAGGTAACGTAGATTAATTTTATAAATTTAAAGGATGATATATTTTAGCTGCGTTACATAAAGAACGTGGTATTACCAAACGGGCGTAGATGGGATGCGGCAGTACCGATCTTCTTTCAAATGCGAGTCCATGGGAAAGCAAAGGGGTAAATTATTTTCGTCACCAATCTACTGCATCCAATTCAAGCCTCATGTTTTAACGAACAGAATGTGAAAATCGAAATATTAGGTCTTGTTTCGTTCTCAATAATAAATAATATTTTCGATACCAACGTTTCCGGTTATTCAAAGTCTTCTGCTAGTATGTTCATTAAGGACAAGGTAAAGTGACACCATTTTGTCACAACACCTGAAAAACCAAAACAAGGGCCCTTGGATACAAAAGTCTAAAATAAAAAACATTACTCACAGACCATTTTGTTGGTCCTTTAAACTTATTCTAGGATCACTGAGGCCTAAATTTATGGTGAAAATGTCCAACAAACGCGGTTACACCTACAACATTTATTTTAACTTTCTGACGTTACTTATTAAACTCAACTATTGTCCCATGGTGTGTACAACAACCGTCAAGACTCGCTTTTTCAATTAACCCCTCTCTATTAATGTAATACGTATTTCATTACGTTAGGCACATACTCGCTTGTGCTTTAGCCATTTTGTTATTTCGTCTCCACCTTCTGCTCCAGAGACCGTCCGTTGACATATCACTGAAGCACGAAAAATCGCCAGGTTGATCGAACCTCCTTGCGGAATACAAATCATGGGGGATCAATTATTTACATACCTATGTACTTTTTTTTAAAGCCCTTACCTTTTCTTTTTCTTTCTGATCACCCATTGAATACAATACATAGTTCCGAAGACAGTGCAAATGACCTTCACCTTATACAGACATTACTCCGCTTTCAGTGAGTTTCTGTCTTAATGTCATATTATGTGTTTGGCTCATATCAGTAAGTGTATGTTGCATGTATTAAAATTTGTTGGTGAAGTGTAACTTATGGAATTCACATTGGCTGTATCGGACTATTGCCATTCGCTGCAGCAATTCCAGAAGATGTCATTCGGCCCCCAAATGTCAACAATTATGAAATTTGGCAAAAACTTTATTTTGTGAATATTTTGAGAGAAATGATTTGCAAGGAGAAAATTTGAAGGTACTGTAGCATCATGTTGCATGGATGTCACTTGTAATCGGATAGCCGATCTCTGGAGATGTGGGTCTTTTTCGAAGCGACGTCGAAGGGTGGAATGAACTGTCAAAAAAGTTTGTACATGTGGTTTCGTCGTCAAGTGACTTCAAATTCGTTGAATAAGTTTTATTTTCATATTGGTAAGTACACACTGCATTCTTGCATTGCAACTTATATTGTGGTGATATCCATTTGAGAAAATAATAGTTTTTAATATAGCTTGTCCTGTATTTAGTTTGGGAATACGGAACGCCATAGGTAGCACGTGCCAAAGACGACAGTCGTCACAGTCTTCAGTTTATTTGACTAATCATTTTACTCCGCTTTTTGAAATTAAACCTTTGCATTAGGTCTATTCATTTTGTGGATTTTGTGTCCGTTAAAGTTATCATGTTTAACCTATATTATTACTAATTAAGCCTAAATTATATTCTTTGGCTTAGGCATACTTTTAAGACATGGTTTGTTGGGGTTTTCATTTTCATGTTTAAAATTCTTATATGTCGTTTATTTAAGATTTGTTTCATGTAAACTCTTCATTGATATAACCACTGGTACATTTTTATTCTTATTTTACAGACATGGACAAGATAATCTATGCAGATAATGGCGGACGTGTTGCCTTAATTACAGGAGGTAAATATTTGAGACTTAGAAATTGACACAAATTGGTAACACCGTATATAATAATGTAATATGAATTTATATAAACTGATTTACTAAAATTTCAAATAAATTTTTTTCTGCGAAATATGCCAGATGTCACAACCGAATGGCAATCTCTAACACCTGGTTATTCCAGGCTACAATGATAGTATTTATTGTAGGCCCTACATATGGTCTCCAGATAAGAATATGAACAAAAAAAAAAACTTCCAAAACAAACATTCATATTCAAATAAAATATGTGAATATGTGTGGATTTAAAATCCTCCAAACTGATGGCTAATGTATGTACCGTGGTAGCTGTCTTTTTTAAAATCTAGCATGTCTAAAGCAACCATCATGCCAATAAAAACAATTCCCTATCTTGACAGTAAGTTACACTTTTGCAACATGATGACTGTTTTGCATGGGCAGGGTGTGCCCAAAATATCACAATTACACAAACTCGTTTGGCAAGTTTACAAATCTACAACATACCAACCCTTCTAGAAGACATGTACATTGGACATCTGTGAATGGATGTGATTCATTTATGTCAGCATCTAATTAACTAGAAGATCTGATATCACCCCCCATTAGAAGTTTGTAAATAATGCTGAATGCATTACACTTGTACATGTATATTGATCTTTGATTATAGAATTTGTGTGGGTTTAGAAAATGAATGGAAAAATCCACCATTACATTATTTATTTTTCAGAAATAGGAATACTTGTCTAATGAATGCCAGGAACTGAAATGTGATTTAGGATTTGTTGACTTTAATAACAGGTGCGTATAACGACTTGTAAATAATGTGGATTATTCCATTTGGTGTACATACCTGTACATTATATGATGAATGCTTTTTGAGTAAAGGGGGTTGGATGGCCGAATGGTTAACATGTGCGTGCTGTATCATAATGCCTGTCACTGAGTCAACTAGCTTGATTGTGAACCCCACGGTTGTACGTGACAAGGAGTAGGGTCGCCTGTCCAACCTCGTGGGTTTTCTTGGGGCCCTCCAGTTTCCTCCCACTGCCTAGTTTGTGTCAAGTGGATGTTAAACCCCATTTTTTTTTCTTTTTAAGTAAATCGGGTATCCGAAAGATTAACATGTGCACATTTGATCACAAGGTCTGTCATTGGGTCAAGTGGCATAGTTTAAGTTCTCCGCTTGCATGAGACAGTGCATGAAACAAAATGACCTTTTGTTTACAAAATATTTGCAAACTTTGAGGTCAACTAAGTTTCGATAAAAAAAAAATTCAGATTTCAAGTCTTGATGGTTGGAGTTTGATTATCTGAGCAACTTTTGGCCGGTTTAGTTTTCCTGTGTTTTTTTTTTATAAAGCTTCTATCTGCCAGCCCTGACTTAGGAATTTGCTTTATTATTTGGTAAATATTTTATTTCAAAGTCATAATTTGAGATTTCCATCCATTTTTTATTGTTTTGTATCAGTTGTCTGTATCAGTTGTCTGTCACACCTTGAATCGTGGATTTCGGACTATTAGGCTGAACCCAGTCAATCTCAGTTGTCCAAGAATTTACAATCGTACTCAATCACACCAATTAATACCTTTCAAGTATGTCCTTTATTCTGGGAGACCGTTAAAATCGGTATCATATTTGTTTTACGCCTTTGCCTTATGCCCAAGAGTCTCTCAACAATCGGCCAAGGACAAAAGTGGTACTGCTTGCTCTATTATTAGCCAGAATTGAAAATGTGAGCGACATGAATTACAGAAAGACAGATTGGTTTTCCTACTGAATCTTATAAGAATTTATTTATTTTATTTATTGGCAAATAAGCTCGTCTGTCTCGTATCCGATGTTTAATAATATCTATCACCCTCCTGTTCCAGACTTACTCGAGTTGAATTATCAGAAACACTGCAGCGACTTATTAATTCGCTTTCACCGTCTATTATCTATGGTGGGTCAATTTTCCCCTATCACCGCTTGTCACTTTCCATCAACGCTCAATCACCACACGGTCGGCCATTTTATCTACGACCGGAAATTGAAAATCACAGGCCCGCAGTTGTTGGGTGGCTGTGAATCATACAGTTCGTCATCTTATGATCAATGAGCACACTGATAAAATAAACTAGCTCATATCAGATGCCATCTTAAAATTGAATTCTTTTGAAAAATCAAGAAGTTAAAATTGTGTTGGTTTTTATTTTTGTTGATATCGAAAAATTAATTCATTCGTTTTTTTTTCTACTGGATTTAATTTCACCTATTCTTGATACATCGACTTGATATTCGATGACTTGCCTTAAAAGAAAACGAGAGACATTGTCTGTGGTATAGAAATTTATATAATAATAAAGTAATTTTGATTGAAAGTTACAGATGGTTAAACGATAATATCACAACCCAGACAAAACTTGATTTAAAAGAACGTGGGATTTGCGTTTCTTGTCTCGAGACTAAAGGGTTATTATCAAATCAGATTTGATCAAATATTACATAAACTTACACTATCCTTTAAATGCCATTTTATAAAATAAAACATGTACTTTTATGTTTCTTATAATTGTATTATGTGCATTCGTTAACGAATACTTAGGTGATATTGTGTCTTGTTTAGAGAGATTATTCTTTAGATTCCCAGATATACGTGTTTCCGAATCAAATAAGCCATCTGAATTGAAAATTCTAAACACTTAGGTTTCAGGTGAGTGGCTTTATTTAATCTAGAAAAAACTCATTCTAGAAATATTCTGTAATAGTCGAGATCCCGATTGTATCATGAAAGTATATTTATCTATATCACGGGGAAAATATAGCCGTTGGCGAAACATGATATCATGAGACATTTCAAACAGGTCTTTTCGTTACCTATAGTGTTCGAGTAAGGCGACGAGTGACCACTAGCGTTACCATGTTATGGAACTCCAGAAACATAGTCAGTAGTTGTGCACAAAAATACACATTTAATATGTTTATTTTTTTACTCGTATTGTATCTCCTTCTCTAAAAGAGGAAACAAACGCGACCTTCCCCCGAAAAACTCACAGACAATCCACAGATAGTGGCAAAACCTGTCATACAACACTTGTACATCGCAGACACGCAATCACTTATTTAATACATGAAGTTACAGTTTAGGAATATAGTTTAATAATGTGCATCGTATAGCAGCCAACAATTTAGCTATAGCTGACATGACTTTATTGTCAGTGTTTGCCTCTAGGGGGCACTGTCTACATAATCGCGTCACCTTATCATCATGTTATTTTCAAGAGACGTGTTTTGCAACATCACGGTGTTACATGATTAGGTTTTGTTCCCGAGGGATCGGGTCTCATATTATTTAATTTATTTAGGGTTTTTTTCTACTCCAAATACATCTTATGGTTTCGAAAGAAAATTCGAGTACATTTTTTTTTTATTAATTTGGAGCATGGAAAAAGCTGGAAGGGAAAATAGATAATGAAGAGACGGAGAGGTAAATCATGTAAGGAACCACTGGCAACACTACATCTAAACTACTTGGAAAGTCGGTTATTGGCAGTATTTGTGAGGAAAATACGCACATACCTTGTATTTATAGGTTTTGATTCCACTGATGGAACGATATGTGTTAAGCACAAAGCGGATTACAATTCTATGGAAACACGATTTACCGCTAAACCAAATAACAGATTGGTCTAGCATTAACTCCCCATTTGTGTAAAAATGAAAACAATTGCCATCGCATTGTTAGCATAACAATCTATACCGGAGAATTCATCAATATAATATTAAAATCAAAACAAACATGACCAAGTAATCAGTAAATTGAAACGATGTGTTACAATAATTTGATGTTAAGCAATGATTCGTCACAATCAATTATGTCACAGCTAGGAAATGAAATGAAATGGGTTTAACGGCCTACCTTGGAGCGCAAAACAAGCTGATAAAACATGCAGTGTTTAATACGGGAATTTTTTCCCGGATAGTAGAGGTATTGCCTGATTTAATAGCAGGACTAGCAGTCATATATCATTGACAGGGGGGAAGCCTAGTCAGAATTTTATGGAGAACTTTATCTACTAACACCAGGAGTGAACCCATGTGCCACCACAGCTCCCACCACAACCAGGGCTGTACTGTGGTTAAATCTGCACCAACCACCTAAGTTCAAGTTTTGAAGTAATATATTTAGCCGTAACACCAAGTATTATCCCCCGGATCCATTCACTTCATCTGATATATATATACGTTTGTTGTTTGATGTGTCTATGTATGTTGTGTTCTGTCCGTGGGTTTGTCTTGTGTTTATGTGTGTTGTGGACCCCCTGCGGTTAATTAAGTTTATTCTCAGTTTATTATACAAGTTGTTAATTGCGTTTTTCTTTAAGTGACTTTATGGCATGCATAAAGGGATGGGAAACAGAATCTGTAGTAAATGGGGAAGGGGATGTCATAATACTGCATTTCTTAATTTACACAGCTCAAACAAAAATGAGCCAAACCCCACCAAGACAACATTTTGGATAATGAAGTCGTGTGCCAACCACTTGTGTAAAATCATAACATGACGTGGATGGTATGCCTATTGTGCAATGGGGAAAAAGAATCTGGCCATCGATGTATATTTTTAATGTGTTTGATAATCCATCCATATATGCATGTTCAAAGCATTATATTTAAGGAGTCCACTTGTCAATAAAAAAAACACGCTGTAACAATCTCTAATCTGGATTATAGGGTTTACACAAATGAGTTTTTAGTTGTGACTTAAAGATTGTAAAAGCGTGTGATTCTCTATTGTTTGCCAGCAACTGATTCCATCGGCGAGGTGCAGCAGTACTGAAACTTTTATAATACAATTCTTTTCGTTTTGCTTTTGGACCTAAGAGTACTTAACGTTTATAGTTTCTCAAAAGTTCTGACAAATATAAATGGACGAACCCATTTCAACTTAATACTGAATCTGGGATTTAGCTGTCAACCAGTGAAGAGACATTAACACCCATGTCATGGATGAATAATTTGAAGCTCTTGTTACAATCCTGGCAGCATATTATCTGATGCGCAACGTATTTGATAGAAACCAATAAGATACAATTCATCAACGTGGGTTTCAATAGTAAGTGTCCAATCAGGGGTTTCCAGGCAGACAGATTGCATCACCTATTGTTGCATTCTTTTCTGTTATTGTCCGTAGATTATTAGAGATTCCAACTAACAGTTTCAGTCTTTTTCATTATTCAGTATTAGACTGTTGTATGCCATGCAGGATTATACGGAATGTGAACATACTGCTGTACGACTTAAAGATTCTTTACTTTGGGAGTCTTTGAAAACGTCAATTAGCTATGTAAGACTAATGCCGGATAAAATGTTGCTCAGTAATTATACTAAAGGATGTGGTCTAGTACAAATGATACATGTAGCACCCGACTGAACAATGTGACATCATCTGATTTTTCTTTGTTGACCAACATAATTTGGATTTATTTTTTCAGATACGACCATATCCAGGCCAGAGGTGTATCGGATATCTTAAAATAATTTTTGTGTGGTGATTCATGAGAATTTTATGAGCAACGGTATCATAAGCTGCAGATAAATCGAGGAGGATTTAAGCAACTTCTTTCCCATCATCAACAAGACATCTTAGATCATTTATTACTGTAACAAGTGCAGTTTCGGTGCTGTGGCTGAGTCTATATGCTGACTGTAACTTATCAAAGCGACCATGTGTCGAAACGAAGGACCGCAATCTAATTAAAACTAATTTCTCAAAAATGTTTGATAAAAGGGACAATTTTGAGCTGGATGTTAATTTTTTGAGCACGTTATTCTTTCTTGAGTAGTGGCTTTGCGACAACTTGTTTCAGTGTGTCAGGAAATATTCCGGTTGAATTGAGAACAGTCATTATTAATGGTAGTATTGAATTATAAGCCTGGTTGGAATCTAGTCTAAAGAACAGGTGTTTTTCTTGGTGTTTCGGTGATATTCGTCATATCGTTTCACTGAATGGTTCAAAGTGTGAGAATGGTTCACAAGCAATTCTGGTCATATCTTTAAATGAAACAAATATGTGATGAAATAATATTATAAGCCACCCCAAGCACCATGTCAAAGCCGATTGGTTTACCGGATTCCTCCTTTTGCAGGCCGATTTCATAAAGTCCATCACATTCAAATCTCGTTGTTGTCCCCTCCCATTACAATTCAGCTCCAACCTCTTGTGTTCCCCAGGGAGCCACGCGTCAAACTCGTTAGTGCTCCTCGTATGAACATATTACAACAGTACAAGTTTGTAGGTTTCTGATCCAATAATGGAATGGCTTTTAATTAAGCTGGGTTCATTAAGATATAATCAATACAACAATGCAGTTTAAAATAAGTGAAAATCTGTTTAAAAAAAATATAGTGAAATGGCGTCCGGCGTGGTTGGAGATAACGTCTTACAATGTCTCTAAGGGTCCTCCATACTAGTGAGAAACAAACGGTACCCGGTATAAAATATACGAAAGCCCAAGATGGCCATACATACTGGTGTGTAAAATTACAATTTCGTATTTATATATATATATAATAATTAACGTGTTGGGAACTTGCTATCTCACCTTCAGGTCTATAATAAATCGCTATTTCAACTGTGGAATACTGAATAGATTGGAAAAAGCTGTTTCCGACTTCTTAAGAGGACCAATCTGTCACGTAAGACGCCGAGATGTTATCTGCCATACTGTCGTCACGGGTTATATTTATGACCTTCGTTAGGGTGTCGCGTGGACGTCGTGACCAATAATTACTTGCCCCTTTTAACGGCGCAATATTTTAATTCGTACATAAAACATTATTCTCCCAGTGTTAACTGGCTCTGTTGATGCCCTTTTACATTACAAGGTATGCTTTCAAATATTATTTTCATAACTACATAACTAACGTTTATAAAAAAAAAAAATCAACATAATTTCAATTCAACTGCCGACTGGTCCATACGTGACCTGTCAGCGCGCAAGATGGGGAATGTAGTAACGAGTCAGTAATACATTCCACAGTGTACGATATGCCAGATAAAAATTTATGGAATGTGATGGCGTATAGACTATGTGGCGCAGTTTCAATTCACAGCCTGCACGTGACTGTATGGTAGCATGTCCAATCTTGCCCCCCCCCCCCACCTTTATGCGCAATAGAATTATTGAAATAAAATCTAACCACATTTTAAATTCGGTATAGACCTAGTTTATGTAGAGTGGATTTTAACCTCATCTCCCCTTTCTCAACAAAGACTGTCGACAGGCTGACAAAAGAGCCGATGGGTCTTGTTGAGTTTTTTTCTCGCTTCGCACGCGTATGGATTGATACGAAGACCCGAGATGTCAGTGCTTACCGCCAAATAAGTGCTAGTTGAACTGGAATCGCATGAAGTAAGGCGTAAATAAAATGTGTGCGATTTGTTGTCAATGATTTTAAAGCCGGCATGGGTGACAGTTTTTCTCGATGGTCGGATGAAATACTTTTGTTTCTAAACAGATATTGATCAATCAACAATTTTTAACATCTTATACCACTTTTGATTAATGCCGATAATTTACGTAGATAATAATTGTTGTCATGTTGTAGTCTATTTCATATATTTGCACAAAAATTTTCAATTCGTCATTTAACACTTTTCATTTGAGATTCAACATTTTATATCCTAAAGGCATTTAACAGACACGGAAGATCGCTGCGTTAATGTAAGTAAATCTATTTTTAAAATGCAACTATAAACTGAGTACAGCCGTCACAATCATACGATTCTTGGGAGACATATAAGATAATACTTTTACGTAAATTAGACTCAATTTTCCGTCCACTTAGCTAATTGTATTTTTTTTATTCGTGGCGTTCTTCTCATATTAAATCCACTGTCTGCAACCGACGGAAATCTAATAACTTTTATCATTTTTAATTTGTCACTTGTCAAATCCAACCTCCCTTTACAAAGACGTGTAAGGAAATATACGGCATTGTTCAATCATAAATGGCGCGTCATGTTTTCTCACATTTAGGTATTACTCGTTGCTAAGCCGTGACCCCATGTAAGTCAAAACACGAGCTGAAAAGGAAATTATTTGCTTCTAACCCTTTTGATACTTGAGTTATAGAAGGTGACAGCTTATGTCGCCTACGTGGAAATATTTACAGTCTTTTTTTTGCAGAAATCTATTTATTCTTGTAATTTCAGCGCTGAAAAGAGTTTTCAATGCAGGTCACTTAAAGGATTCGCGGTGTCGTTAAAGATACATCTTTTCTTACTTTAATTGAATTTTCGAATACATCAATATTTGAATATCGAAAATGGACCACTTCAACTACTGAATACATCCAACAAAAGGCAAACACAGAGTTGGATACTTTTTTGTTGTAGAAAGGGGTGTGGGAATCTCAATAAAACAAAACACACATTTCTAATCAGAAAAATTAATTTGTAAAACCTCAGAACCCGAGTACAGGTTAAATAAAACACTTATAGATTTTTGCACCGACATTAATATATACCCTGGTTTCAGACCGCCCCCATGTCCCCGAAGAAATATTAACTGCGACATCCTGGTGATCAT
This sequence comes from Patella caerulea, assembly GCA_036850965.1. NCBI lineage: Eukaryota > Metazoa > Mollusca > Gastropoda > Patellidae > Patella > Patella caerulea. The sequence continues at coordinate 27,087,613 of JAZGQO010000011.1, forward strand.
CGGCTTTGTGCACGTTCCTCATATTAAGCCGCGCAACACCAGATTATGAATGCCAGGTTGTCCCAATCTCGAAACCAGAAAAATTGTTGAAGAAATTTCTCTGGTGAATCCGGGTAGCCATTTTCCCGGAAGGTGACATGTAATTCCTACGCGCGAAATTCTCGTTTATTTGCGTCGTACGCCCCTGATTTTACGTGCCTGGATGACCGAATCACTTAAAAATATACCCGCGCGTAGAAAATTAGATCTTAACAAAAGCTTGAATTTGTTCGTTTAGGATCCAATTTTTGATGTCAGCGAGTTTACTTTGACCCAAGGATCATTTTACAACAAACGAAACGACGATCCGAAATCTAGTTTTCGAGAACTCGACCCAAAAAGATTGACCAATCAGAGGTCAGAATGGGCGGGGCTTAGGATTGGAAAAAAATGGACGGTCTAATGCGCCAGAGGCCTTCGGTTCCGCGGCAGCCTCTGGGAACGAGACTGAGGTTGTCCAAAGGCAAAATTAGCTAAAAAATATGTCATTCTTGTTGATCTTTAAGTCTTGGACGGTTTTCCCCTGAAATAGGTATTCTGATACAGATATCAGCAAGGAACAATAAAGAATATTTAGCTCTAAACAAATTAACAACCCAGCGTTAAAGAATATCCCACCAAAAACAATACAACAGGATACATCTGCGCTGACATTTTAGTTTTGTACACAAAACAACCAATATCTAACAACCCAACGTTAAAGAATACCCCACAGCTTACATTAACCAAAAAGAATACAAGAGAATAGATCTGCACTGACATTTTAGCTTTGTACACATAAACCACCAATAGCGATATTAAAGCTGGGAACAAACATCAAGAAAGGATTTGTTTGATTCTTTGCTGTTTGTTCCGATCTACCACTTTTATTTCCAGATCATTGGTTTTACAACGTGTCATATGAACCACCGGTTTACCGTCTCAAAGAGTGTCCGATTATATGATCTAAATGACAATGTAGTGCTATATTTAGGCGACCAAGATTCAGGTTTTAGTCAACACTGTGATTTAGTTAAAAGTGTATCACGTAATTCCCAACACGAGGATGTCACCATTGATAGATCGTACATTACATTATACTTCGTTTTCGAAAGCCGAGTGCCATCACACCGGAAGTACTAAATCTCAGACAATTGCGTGACCTACTTAAAGAGTTCTATTTGAGGTGGTTTCTAGAGGCCAGTATTGATTGCCATTCGGTATGTATTTCTTTAGTGAAACCTTAATAGCGCCTCTTGAAATTGGGGTCATCGAACTTCTGAGGTTTTTATAACAATCCCGACATAAATCACTAATATTGGTTATTAGGGCAGCTTTAATTACGAATATAAATTATCTTTATAGTTGCAATATAAAGTGGCCACCCGAAGTCTATTAGTTAAATAAATATTTGAGGTGATTCTTTTCATCAAATAGTTTACAAATGTCAACAAACTGACTTGCCATGTAAGGTAGAACATTTTCGCTTCTTACGAAAGAAAATTAAATGGTTGGTAACTACGATTTGTTAGATTGGTTTCGCCCTTAAATCTGTAGTTAAATCTGGCTAGTTACTTTCTCAATTGCCCAGTTTCTTTGTGGTTTATAAATAAATCCATTGTTCGTAAATTAATTAAATTAATAACCGTCATAGTTAAACTTGTCATTTCAACATTACATTTTCCAAAAAGGTAACAAACTGAGAAATCATCGAACAGTTACTAAATGAAGTGGATTTGCTTACATTCATAGATATATTTCAGATAAATATTACGTGATTTGGGTGTCATGATATAGATATATTGCAAAAACTGTAGAATAAGTTAACACCGATCCTAAATAGCCTTTCCTGGAAACAGTATGATGCCAGGTGCGCGTTTGGATTAATATGGTGGGGCTAAAAAATAAAAATGGTCAAGTTCGATAATTATATAAAAGAAAAGGCTCAAACTAAACGCTAAAGAATAATTTATGAAGTTATTAATGGATAATTAATATTTAGTATCAATAACCACATACTTATATATTTAGTATCAATAACCACATACTTAAATATTTATGCCCCGTTGTAACTTTATAATTATCGTAACCCCGGAGTTAATCTCTATTGCGATTATCCTTAACCTTTATCTTAAATTAAAACGAAATAATATAAACTCACGCCAGTCAGCATAGCTTTGTGTTCCGTAACTATGCGTTCCGTAATTGGCCTACAATCATACCTAAATTTAATAATATTTTGGACAAAACGTGCACATAAAGTGAGACGGACCGGTATGGGCGTTTCCAATATGTCTTACCGTTAAATATATAGTTATTTGAACATCTTCGGCATGGTTACAACAACTTGGGGTGCATACTATGTTGAGTCCACCGAAAATCCCTTACTAAACCAAATGTTAATCGTCTATTTACGGAAGCACGTGGGTGATTCGTGCAGCAATGGGGCGCGGGTGGGTATGGCTTTTGTTTAATTACATATATTAACATAATAATACGAGTTTATCAAAGGAATCGGACCAATACCTCGCGGCATCTATCAAATCCAGACGAATCTGAAAGTTATATGTATGGCTCTAACAGTTCCATTGAATTGTATATTCAGTCCGCGTGATTCTTATAATTCAACAAGTTTGTATAATCCCCAAAGATCAAGCTGACAAGAACAAAACTGGCGGCCAGAAGTCTTTTAATTATCTGTCTCAACTAACATAAGAAAAAAGCCAACGTCCAGGGACCCCTCGTTACCAGCCGACAAAGCCATTCACGGATTGAATCTAGTAGACGAGATTGAGGTGAAAGGCTTTTGATTCAAGAGAAAGGTTATATGATATCATGGCCGTCTTTTTTGTCGAAGGTCCACTAATTGAATTCACAGAGCAATGGGATATACGTTTCACCTACATAATATAATATGTAAATCTGAAGTACAGGAATTAGAAGAAACATTTAAGTACATTACACATCGAAGATTTATTCCTTCTGGTTAGTCAAGACCTTGGAGGGTGAGCATTTCAAACGGAGGCCTCTGTTAATTAATTAAGAAAAAACCTTCGCAAATTGTTGAATGCAACCAGCGTTCGATTTCTAATCATATTTACATGTATACTTCAATAAGCCGGGTTAAAATTGCCGAACTAACCGACGTCACCCCATTTACATTGGATTTTTAAACCCAGTTTAGGTGCATTTTATTTAAGAACTATGTTAATACTGGCTGAAATTTACCGTGGCTATTATAAGCTTTCATTACCTGGTACACTGTGATCACCAGCCAGAAGTAAAAACTAGTGTATGCATCATTGTATTTGGATGAAGATGCAGTGTTCCAGAAAGTTAGAGTTAGATGTTGATGTTGAGTTCGAAATCAATTATCATGGATAGAAATGAATTATATATCTTACAGGTTTAGAATAAAAATGGCGGCCTGAAAAATATGTGACCTTCATGTTTGGATCAATATGCTTCCTGATCAAAATACTTTTATTGTGTATAGTCTGGGTGTCTTTATTTATCTTTTAATCCGGAATAGTGTGCCTTTATATTCACGTTTCAATGCATTAACATCTCACATCGTCTTTAATTATTTTGGCCATTGAGCAGTACTTTTAATCAAAATGAAATGAAATAGGGTTTAATCTCCTACTGTTCTGCCCCGACTGGGATAATGAAGAGGGCAAACGTCATTCAGTTTGACTTTACGAGCGTTATCTTTCCATTTATTAGTAGTAACAGTCCAATATCACCAGCTTATGGAGTGTTTGTGTCTCAGCTAATTCGTTACACGAGAGCTTGTTCCTTGTATTCTCATTTTTTAAATAGATCGAGGCATTTGTCATCTAGGCTTCAACTATAAGGATACTTGCGCATTAAACTCATTAAAACCTTTAAAAGTTTCATGGCCGTCATATTGACTTGATTGGCAAATATAACATATCTCTCTCGGCTATTATTCGATCAAGATATATTTATTTGACTCGTATAGTATCTCCCTAATTATGTCAGTCAACTACATCGTTAACACTGTTCATCATGTGCATTTTGCATACCGATAGTCCACTGGCCAATCATGTTATTTTATTGAGATTTCGTCTAATAGTTTGGATGCAGCGATGGTGGGTGTGCCTACTTTTCCGGACACCGGTTACCACTTTTTGTCGTGTGTTGTGTACACGGTGAACAGTCCATTTACTGATTACACTATTTTGCCTCGACCGTTTTTATAGGACTTCGAAATTTGACAAATGGTTCGTACTTGGTTTTATTTTATTATGAGGGAAATGGTGACCTCGCAGCGGCATAATGGCTAACTATTAGATCGAATTCCAACTACCAAGGGATCGTTTACGTGCATGCCAATGTTTACATGGAACCTCGGTTTTTCGTCCCATCTGAGAGACTAGTCAGCTGTCCGTGTGAGATATTTCGTCCTGCATCAGTGACAATGAGACTCCACGTCGGAAAATCCCGATGAACTTTCTTGACAATTCTACTAATAACGGATACAAACTTTAGCCCCCCCCCCCCCTGCACATGTGTGTGTGTGTGTGTGTGAGAGAGAGAGAGAGAGAGTGAGAGAGAGAGAGAGAGAGCGAGAGAGAGAAATGGAGTTTAACTTCCACTCGACACAAACCAGGTCATTTTGGGACCAACGTATGGTTTAATTTTATTTCAATAATTCGCTTGCGCGTAGGGGTCTTTAGGAGTAGGATGAGACCGCAGGACCGAGAGGAAACATCACTATTATGACAAAAGTGTCACGGTCGTCTGCTTTATCCTTCTTTATCATCAGATGATTGGATGGGTTTCAACTCTGGGTTTGTGTGACAAAGATTGTGATCACCTACGGAGACTTTGCTTATCGCTCCCTCTCGTTCTTCCTCTTAAAAATCGTATAATAAAGATTAATGAAAAATACATTCTCAAATTTCCCCGAAAATCATTTAATCACAATATTTCATTAATTTTCTCTATGTTGTCAGGGTAGTCGCTCGTTGCGTGATAATAAAACATAATTGTCTGTTTAATAATATCCAATAAATGACATAAGACATCTGATCACGATTTTCAAGATGGATCGTTCTAATATGAATTCTGCATTCGTATGAAGAATTACAAAGGCCAAAAGGCCAAAAAATACTTTTAAATTGTTTAGTCATGCCTGGAAGTGGAATTAATCCTACGGTATATTGTATTCATATATCACCTCATGTTCGGAAATGGTGGGGGGGGGGGCTTTTGACTAAAATGTCCGGAAAATGTCGAATTCTCTGTTGAGATTACGATTTAAAGATGGGTGTAATGGATCGTATAAGACAAAGAAACCATTCCCTTTGATGACGGCGTTTTTCATTAGGACATCGATTTTATATATCTCGATGATTTCAGTCAACCGCTGAAAGAAAAGAAATCGGGGACATTTGGTCGCGCTGTACAATTTACGTCAGAGCAACGGTAAGGTAATTATGAACCCAAAGGTTGGACCTTTAGAACCTGTTTTACTGTTATCCAGTATTATCCAATACATGCAGCAAATTAATTCTATAGATAATAGGTTGTTGCCCTAATTTGTTATTGATTCCGTAACAGAAAACATGTTACCGCGGTTGTTTTGTTGACCACATTTGCTAACAAAAACACGGATAAGTAATAGTCAGCAATATATCTAAATATCTTAAGTAAATATGTAATTTAGAAATGACAAGCTTTATTTAGACATGGAATTACGTTTTTATGGATGGATTATGACAGCAAAGTTTACGTTAATTAAACCCGACTGATATAAATATAGAGCTCTAGACTAGGAACACGTTTCTTACCAATAAATCGTGATGGGATAATCAAACCGTGTAATGAAGGTCTTAACTGTTTTCAAATAGATATTGATAAGTACCGGAATGAAATAACTAATATTTGTGATCAATTATTTGAGTTGACAAACTCAGCAACGGACCATAATAGATTGTCGGATCTTTAAGTATAGTTCAATGAGGAATCAGACCAGTAATTATGTACGTTAATTAGTAGACGATGTGTCTGTTATTACAAAGGTATGCGTAATATAGGGACGATGTCTGTCTTAATAAACAGTCTCAATACTAATATATGGTGACTGGAACTTAAAGTAGAACGACTATTTATTAATGATTTAATAAAGTTATGGTTAATATTATAGGTTTTATGCATTTCTATATCATAATGTTGTCATTTAAAAAATATAGAAACTTTTTACTACATGTAACTCATAACCAATTCTCCTGAGTTGCTACCCTGTTATAGTTTATTCGAAGGGTGATTAATTGAACAATACTGATTAACTCTATTGCATATGATATATCGGTATAGTCGAGTCGAACATTTATTGCTCTTTAATTAAAAGCTCATAATTTATTAGGCTAAAACTATCATGTTCGACTGTTATGTGTCTTCAGATCGTATACGTTACATACTGAATAAATAATTAATTTATTATAAGTTGTCACGCATGTACTTTAGTTGTTTTCCATTTTCGGACTAGAAATAACCTATAGTATTTACAATTAGGTTGACAAAATGCTATTCATGATCAAGATGAAAATATATTATATTCAGGTGACGCACATTACAGTCTCGATATGAGTCCAAAACGGTTCCGCCCCGTGCAGTATGCTGCTCGGGCGAAACATTACGCCGCCATTTTTGATCAGACGCGGAATAACCTGAACGACTGTTCGAAACAATTGTAAACCTCGGCGTTCACAAGAAATCTAATCCGTTACACGGAGATACATCAGTTTCTCACTTAGCAAATGAGTTTGCTTTGTTCTATCACGAGATTATATGCGTATACATGGTACGTTCCCCCATCTATAGTTGTACACCCGTTTGCTTCATTCAGTGAAAAACACCGAAACTGTTGAAAACCTCATTCAAAACACAATACCAACAACGTGCAGCTTCGATTCATTACCACAACTCCGGGTTTAAACAACACCGTGATATATTCGCATATCATCGATATCTCCCTTTCGTTGGGTGTGTTTCATGCTATCATAAACCCACTTTTATATAAGGCAAAATTAGAACATCAAAACGAACTTATGTCCATTTAGTAACCTTTCTTTTTTGTCTAAATTAGTCGAATAGGCCTCTCTAAGCACATGGGCAGCCATCATCATCTACCCTAATACCAGCGCGCACCTCGTAAGTAAACAATATAGTAATTCAAAATATGTACGATATTTTTAAAGCTGGCGAAATTTCATCCACGATAGATGAGATTGAATCGACTTAATATAACGATGATAAATCAGAGTTTATGGTTTTGATCACAACAGAACTGTGCCAAGATGTACAACAGAGATTAAAGATAGAGATATACATGTACCTATCAAAAGATCAAACTGTGTTAAGATTACCAGTGCCTCATTTGATGGAAACCCCAATCTAAAAAAAAATATCGCAAAAAAATCACGAACTACAGTAATATCACCATTTAATACCAAGAAAATAAACCGCAACACGTTACATTCTGTAACCAATTCTGTCACCAAAGGCGGATATGCCCCGGTAACGTAGACATCACATAAATATATAATTATATGTATGTATATCATAATCCATGTAGGGCTTTTAATTGTTTTTTTTAAAAAAAACCTAAGACATATAGTATACCTTATTTCAGCTTGTTTCTTACTTTGATATCTTTTTAAGTTAATGATATTACATGGAGGAAATGTCAAAACGTCATTTTGCATTTAGAAAACTCTTTATTCTTTTACAAACATCTTAATTTGTTTTGTATATTTATATTAAAATCCTGATTGGCTTAGTGATTAGATGGTAAAAGAAAACATTACATTAAATAACGTCCCTTTTCATCCTGATTGTAACATAACAAATACATGCAGACGGAGCTGGCTGTCAAATGTAACTTCATCAATGTGTTTTTTCAGATGGTCGTCTGTGATAAAACAAAATGGGGAGACCAATATGTCATCTTCTTTGTATAGATGTTATTGACAAATGCTCCTTATGTCTCCATTATCAGATTAACACAACTCGAGTATTAGCTTTTGAAACATTTCCGTTTATGTTATGTCGTCGAACTTCTGACTATTTGCCAATTCGATATATTAATCGAATTTATTTTATCAATTGGACATTTTGACTGCCTACATTAATTGTACTCAACCCTCCATGAGCAAATACTTGAATGTATACAAGGACCCCTCGTTTATCCAAGGTTTACAAATCGTCTTCTCGATGTTTCTAATCTATCTGAACGATAATACCCGACTAAGCAATCAAGTTCGCCTTTTTGTTACCAGAAACGACGTAAACACGGTTATTTTCAAATAAACGTCACTCAACGTGACTACTAATCAATATAAAGGGTGCTGGTTAATTGAGATGTAGTCTCGATCAAGCATTAATCTTCAAGGAAGTAATAAATAAGTCAATATTAGCTTCCGTTAGGTGCCGCTACTAGTCACCTTGTGTCAGTTGTATAAACCAATATGGCGGATAATCTGTCATTCTGATGTAATCTGATAGGGAATGTCTTTCCCATACATACTTGCGATTTACCACGGAATTGTTTTACAGTAAACAGCGATTTGTCAAGTACACGTACCAATAACATAATGATACCCAATAAATAGTTCACGCTGTGGATACAATCCAGGTCCAAGATTTGTAAACAATACAGATAACGATATCAATATTATGTCGGGAACATATAAAGTCTCTTCCGATTTCGTTATCGATTGGGGGAACACGTGTGAGCTTCTTGATAATATGTTATATGTGACGAAATCCCAATCTGGAAGATTCACCAGTTGTACGTGACAAGGAGTACGGTCACCTGTGCAACACAATGAGTTTTCTTCGGGTCCCCGGTTTTCCCATACTCCGCGCAGCATTTCGCTTGATTAGAGGTAATCTTACTACATACTGCTATTATGAGTGGATATTGTTGTTTTAAAGTTTGATTGGTCAGTAGTCCGTCTACCAACCAATCACTAGATGCCCTACAAAAGCTTTACATTTAAAACGAGTGCCAATATTGGACCTAATATGTTTACATAACGTTACGTCATGGCTCACGATTTTATTATGCCTAATTAACCCGTGCATAGCAGAATACTGCAGTAAAACTAATTGCGTGACAAACGAGGCTATCAAGTCGAATGAAATGTAAACTTCCCGAATTATGTCCCCTGATTGTCCGAAAAATCGCTTTTGTTAGCTTGTGGTCCCTCTGAAGGTCAAAATTATTATTCGATTTTAAAAACCGTTTGATTATATCACCATTCATGGTAATGAAGAGAGAATATGAATTTCGTGAAAATCGTAGTTCTGGGTGAGTTTTAATTATGATTTTCTGATGATTACTTAAAATGCAACAACTCTTGTTGACGGCCCGGACGATTCGGCTGCTGTGTGGGCGTATGTTTCGTTGCCTGGCAACCTATTTTTAATACCTTAAATCACTGTCCAAAGTTTTAGAGAAGACCCAGATGAAACGAAGGACTGTCATGTTGCTGTACTTAAGTGATAGCTTTCCTTGAACGGAAAGAATAGACACACTCCCGCATAAGTTCAAGAAACAGACTCTATTTCAGCAATGGCCAGAGAAGGATATCTCGGGCCATTGCTTCAGGAATATGCGGTTTTCCCCACTGCTAAAGACCGCCTACGCGCAAGCGAATTATTGAAATGACATCAAAACATATGTTAGTTAGTCTCGAAATGATCTAGTTTGTGTCGAGTGGACGTTAATACCCTAACTCTGTCTCTCTTGAAATCAAGACGTAAAATTAAAGTGAGGGTAGTCGCATCCATAGCCCTCGAAATTGCAAACACGACTTTTTGGTCAAATTACGACAACATTGATGATGTTGTTACCTTACGGTGAAAAGATTTGCCTTGGATATCCAATATTTAAGACAAAGGTGGTTTATGATTGCGCGTGTGGGTCGTCAGCAGTTCGAGGAAACCGGAGGACCCGGAGAAAACCCACGAGGCTGGACGGTCGACCGTACTAACGCACAACCGAGGATTCGAAACCACGAAAATTATAGTAAAGGGAACTGAACTGAGAGGTATTTAACCAGTAGTCAAGTCGCATTCCGAACATTATTAAATACACCTGGAATGTCTTTAGACCAAGATCAAGTGGAGTTGGTGACCGAAAAATAAACGAAACTGAACACTAATATGATAATTACATTCGGTCTGAACCATATTCGATCTGTTTATAGCCTCATTTTATTATTTTTGGGTGGAATCCTAAACCATAGTTTGTGAAGTTAAAGTACATAGTCAGCAAAACAGTAACAAAGGTTGCTTGTTATCGACCGCATTTATAGGTAAAAGGATTGTTTTATTGGTGTGTATATAATGTTGTAAGCATATGGGACACTGCTTACGATGACATGGGAACAGAATAGCTATTGGCCATACTTGTAATTAGTTCGATTATTATTAGGACAAAGCAACCACACTTATGGGAAGCATATGATAAATACATTCATCCATATAATTCTTTAATAGTAAATGCAGGAGAACCGCAGTAAATCAACAAAATAAACCTGCGGACAAAACAGAAAATAGACATTACAAAAAATAAACAAATATCTAATCAAGTGAGTGGATCCGGGGGCAAGAATAAACGTGCATTAAAATATTGTCTTTGTATTAAAAAACAGTCTGGATAGTCACGCTTTTCTAGATAAATGCTACCAGGCTTAGAATGTGATCTTAATATTAACAGACAGATAAACACCAGAGTGTATGGTGTGTCCCGAGATAACCCTTTCCCCTTGATTTTGTCATTTTGGCGACCCTCTTGAATGTCTTTTCTGGCTGTGAAGGAGTATCATGTGTTATAAAAAGAGTAAGTATACTATGTCGTGTGGAAGACGCCCACTATGAGCTATAGCTAATATTTTATTTATAATGTTCTGGCTATCACCTTACACCCTCTTTAATCATGACCCATCTTCACCAACCCGATTAGTGCAGGACACTAAGACACCTAACACCATTTCATTTCAAAACTGCAAAACCAAGATTATCAAAAACCTTTGTTAGAATCCTAGTTACGAGTCATAATCTATACAAATTAAAGACAGTCCTTTGACGGTTACACTAGGGCTGCCATGAGGCTGAAATATGGTAGCTCGAGCCAGTAACACAGGCCTGATGGCGATGGACTACCACTTCCGGTTTTGATTCATGGCTATACCCGTGCTACGACGTCGGGTCAACCATTGATATACATTTCTCCTTTCACAACTTGTTGAAAGTTAAATGTCGCATCTAAATCAATAGACTGATTTACATTAACTCGTAGTTTTTAGGTTGTAGATTAGCAAATAAATCAATTAAAAAGAAAACGTATGTAGGTCTAAAAAGGAAACAATTTCGTAACTTGAAGTGAAACCTGTCTTTGATAAAGTCGATTCAGATGTGCAATTATTTCCACCCAGATAAAAGAAATTCAGCTTTATGTTTCAGGGCCAACGTCAGCAATCTGATAATTTGATTAGCGGTTAAACAGGGGGAAAAACCAGTGACTCCATAAAAAGAATGTTTGATAAGCGTATATGAGATCAATTTAATTTGAGACTTCAGCTTTTACAAAATGACATTAAACGACTCAATATTGGCTATAAATGTTTTTTTTTTTCTTATATTAGTGGGAGTAAGTGTCAATGATCATAAAACGCGGATACATGAGAATCGGAACGAATAACCTCTTTATCTTCAAAAGCGGAAAATGGCAACATATCTGTTTATACTGAGTTTAATTTCTTTGGCCCCGGATCCATTTACTTGACTGGGTAATTTGTTTGGGTTTATTTCTCGCAATGTCTATGTCGTTTGTCTTGTTCCCGAGTTTTTCTTGTCGGTTTTGTTTTGCGCGCTGTGCAGTGTGGTCCTCCTAAACTTACTACTAGGGGGATGCTCGATTCACAGTCCAGAACGTCCCGAATTGACAGAATTACAATCGAGTGACACGGAATTGAGTCCTGTCACAGTTCTGCCAGTCCCGACAGCTGACGTGGTATGAGTGGAATTGTGACGTATTTTAAGTAACAAATATGTATCAGGTGCCATGATTGATAGAAATATTTTTTATGCAGTCGGCACATGCGTTGTACTCCGAAATTCTACTTTTCACTCGATTAACACTATTTTCGGAATTGAGAGAATTTAATTCCGGAACGTTCAATCGAGTACGCCCTAGGTAAAATGTAGAAACAAGCACATGCGACGTCCAGTGAAAGAAATTGACAAATCTAATAGCAACACAAATTGATATAAAATCGGGAAAGTAGGTTGAGTGTCTCTAGTAAAGCTTCAAAGCTGACATATTTGACAGGTGTCATCTATTTTAGTATATATCGATTTCATTTCAAAGGCGATTATATTGTAATCTGTCAGTAAGTTAATTCTACATATCACAAATATATGTTCATCTCGATTAGCAGAGCTCACAAATTAAACAGTTATCTGTGTAGGAAAATATTTTGGTCGGAGCTAATAAATTGTAATGTCCCTAACGTTTGTTAAGTTTTCAGCACACTATGGATAAAGGAAAAGTCACTAATTTTATAGTTGAAGAATTGGCATAAATTAGGGGAGGAGGTGAGGGTGCGTTTACGGATAAAGGGGGGGGAATGAACAACCACAACAAGTTCGACAAAATTCAACACAGAATTCAACACTGGAAAGACTACCCCCTTGGATTCTTCCTTACACCTTAATGCATTATCCAACCGAGTATTCTAATACTATATAACTCATGATAAATTGGGATCGAAAGCTATTGGTCTTTAACTGGGTTGCTCTGATCTGTTTTAAACCTTTAAGGGACATTGCAAGTTATTGATATGATTGCCCACGTGCTTTCGACTTGTGTCTGCGTTGTGAGATAAACTTAAACGTTATAAACATATTAATATTTTAGAACTCACACCTGTAAATTGCTAGCAAAATTAAGAATAAACTGAGCTTGAGCGCCATCTGGTATCCTTTCATAAGCATATTGTGGGCTTGATAAATATGTATTTATGTCCTCGTTCTTATCGCAATAAAGAAATGCCAAAGTTGAAAATAATATAATTTTCGTTGCAGTATCAATTCCCCCTATCAATGTAGAGCAAACAAAATTATTGAACGGACACTATAAAAAAACATGTCCACCGTTAATAAGTTAGTAAACACGGGGGACTGAATGTAATGAGGTTTGCGTCTCGATGAACTATTGGTTAGATTACTATTCTATAACAGTATGGAAGTAACCCTATCAACGTATATCACAGTGTCAGTTGTAAAAAAATTAAAGGGACAATAACATTCTTGCTGGCTTGGTAGCTCCAGAAAATAAAAATATCTCTATTCTAAGTACTAGATGTTTAAGTGTCCTACCTGTTGTGTAAATTATCCATTACAACCTATTTTACTTGTCCAGAGGGTTCGAAAATATTTTAAAATCCAAGTCACATTTGAAAAGGTTTACGTTAGGCTTTTCAAATCAATTGGTTGAATTTTTCCAATTTTTTAAAATAGGTGTGTTAAGATGAAATTTATATCATCATTTAATTGGAATATTCTAAAAAATAATACCAGAATGACGATTGGGACATATTATTCAGCTACAACAAAAGTGTTATTGGGGCTTTAAAGGGAAAAAGGAAGAGGAAAAAAAAAACGGCACACTGGTTGAGAATCACTGCTTTAGCATTAAAGCAACATGGTCGCAACTATTTATATTAGCAGTATTGTCAAAGACCCAACATTTAAAAAAATAAAATAATTTAAATTGATTAATTAATCCTAAGTGATGTTATGTTACGTTGGTTGATATTGATTAAACGCGGCCATTTTGACGTGTCTTGGATAACTAAAGTAAATATAATTCTGCTATTTGTTGTAAACAAGCCATCACATTTTCATGAAGGACTTTTCTAGAGCGGCGACCTTAAAAATGGAACATATTTAGAACTTTTAACATGCGTATGAACGGTCTGACTTAGTACGTGTGTGGTGCTATGTCCTACACAGTGAGTCTTGAGATCAATGAATTAGCTGCTTAATTCGGGAAGCAATCTACTGCGAGTGCAAAAATTCGCTTTCAGTGAGAAACCATCCCTCACACGTTCCATGTTCACAATAAAACCTCAACTAATCCAAATTACAATTGACCGACTCGAACTTTCGTCGTCCTGTTAACGAGAGCCAGGTCAGTTGCTAAAGATCCGAGGATAAATTCGCCGGGTGGATGAAGCAGATCGGAATATTCACCATTAGACATACAAATAAAATAGGCTTAATGTCCTATTGTTCTTCTCTGTGTGTTATGAGGGAAATTTTGCCCGGACAGCAAAATTATGGTCTACTCATATCGAATTCCATCTGTCAACGGATCTTTTAGGTACACGTCAATTTGTACACCGGACCTCGGTTTTTCGTCACATCCTAAAGACTAGACAGCTGTCCCAGTTAGGCCCTCCGTTCTGAATCACTGACGAGTTTGAAATCATGCTGGAAAATAATACGTATGGCTACCAAAGTAGCGATCGAACACTCAACCTCCAGGTTAGCGAGCCAGTGTCTTACCCAATTAGCCACCGTAACCCCATTAGACATAAAAAGATACCTCTCAGTCGGTAAATTTCGAGTCAACATCACTTACATGAAGACTTAAGTATTATTCTAGTAAAAATACATGTTTGTCTGGGTCATTCCAAAAGGAAGTCAGTCAATACAATATCTGCCCATAAAAGCTGTTCTATCGGATTTATTAAAGCCAGTAGCACACTATGCTTGATCACTTTCGAAGTAGCATTTACGTCCAATTAACCTTCATATACTTTGGATTTAAAAAAAGATTAAATGGTCAACCTACTTGACGTACGATGGAATGAGGGGAGGGAGGGAGAGAGAGAGAGAGAGAGAGAGAGAGAGAGAGAGAGAGAGAGGGGGCTACAAACAACAACGCTACCCCTTGACAGGGCTGCTGCTATCAAATGATGTAACCATATTACATAATTCGAGGTAATGGCATTTTAATTACCCCCCAACCCCATCCGCTCCTAACAAACTTTTCAGTTACATTTTATCACCCAATACCCTTACAAGATATCACACTGAACACACCTAATCTATGGATGGATTGCATGTTGTGTAATGCGAACAAGGCAGACGTATAAAGACTTTAGGGACCATGAACAAAAATGATTTTACATAAACAAATCCAGGGGTGAACCGTCGGGAAAAAATAGAACCAACTGGCGCGAAATGATCTATGAGTGCGGCGTGAGAAAAGGGAATCAAACTAGTTTCGTTTTCTCGTCATACCACGAATTCTTGACGGCAGCGAATTCACAAGGAATCCAGTTGGTCCAGAGCTACCCAAAATCTACTGGTACATAATGTCATTGAGTAAACCATGTATGTAGAACCTTAATATTTGAAAGCGATAATATAATGATATCAGGAGCATAATCATAAATCTTCTTTGTTTTTCATAACACATCAATACTGATAGCATGGTACCAGGTGTATTAAGACGGCGCGCTATTTTAACGATAATATATAACTGATAATGAAGATATTAGTCTGCAGCCAATGTATTTATACGCCCTATTATAAGATAAACAAATGAAAAAAAAGCTTATATGATGACACAATAAATCAGTTCCTATTATTGCGCTAAACAACGTACGTATCCTTACGAGTCAACATGACTCCTTATAATAAATTGCCCATCTTTAATTCCCAAACAGACAATTATGACAGTCCGAATTGTCAAATATGATTCTCCGTAGAGATTGGAGTGTCATGCCAACTTTTAGCTCATAATTTGAGTATAGTGTCTTTGGATATGTTTGTTTAGCATATTGCGCCATACCAGTTTCAAATACTCAAATGACCGGAAAGCAGGTTGTCTGAAAATGTTGTCATCCAATAATTTTGTTGCTTATGTAAGAGCTCAGATCCTGAAATATCCCATGACAACCAGGAGAAGGAGAATGTTCATCGGTTATAAAACCGCAAGCGTGTCTTCGTCTTTATCTCGGGGGTTTTGCCAAAAAACGTCCGTAACTGACCAGAATGGTGATTTTGGGAGAACAAAGTTCCAAAAGGTCAGACATTTATATCGTCTAGGAATTGATCATAGTAGCTCAACTCATTACACATTATATTTCTAAAGTGAAGGATTCCAAAAGGATAACGCAGAACTATATCTCGAAGCACAAAGATATAAAATAAACCAGTGTTATCTCATTGATTTAATGTTATATACTATTCAAAAGAAGTTAAGGGTCAACCAATTATTTTTGTTTGCCATTTAGACACAGGGAACATGTAAATCAAAACTTTTAAGCACACTTTTGGTCGGAATGAGTTCAATATGTCTCAATGTTGAATCGGTTGTGCAAAGCATATGCACTTTTTATACACAACTATTCTGAGGATCTGATGAAAATTTGCCATTTTGAGCATAATGAGGTCAAACAAAATTGTCTCAAATTCGATAACTTCGTTAATAACGAGTGAAACCACCACGTGGCATGCTGTCGATCAGATGTCGTAAAAACATCCGGAGAATGACCTGCCACTCTGCCTGAAGTAATTGCACCAATTCTTGAAGATTATCAGGTTGCCTATGATTGTCTCTCTCACACGTCTGTCCAACTCATCCCATGCATGCATGCTCCATTGGTGCCAAGTCAGGAGAGTTTACAGCCCAAACCATTCGTTCAATACCATTTTGGGTGAGAAAATTATTAACAACACTTGCTCTATGCAGTCTAACATTGTCATTTTAAAGAACAGAACCTGCTCCAATTTGACGAAGACTTGGGATGACAAAAGGCTGTAAAATTTCGTCTCTACCAGATACCCGTCAAATTTCCTTGGTTCGACGAAAAGCTGAGTCCTGTAATGTAACGAAATTCCAGCACATACCATTACCGCACCACCGCCAAAGCGACGGCGTTGTCTGACGTTAACATCAGCAAATCTTTCTGCTTGCCGCCTATGTCTGCCATCATTGAACTGTAATGCAAAACGGGACTCATTAGTGAGAGTACCCACCCCCAATGTCGCAGTCCCTATGTGCACCAGTCACGACGTGCTGGTCTAAGATGTTGAAGAAGAGGTGGTCGAACCGTTTGTCGTCGAGATCGAATGTTGTGGGCTCGCAGACGATTTCTTATGGTCTGGTCCGATACTTGAATACCATTTGCATTTCATCTCTCAGACATCTCGCTGTAACAACGCGCTGACGTAAGGCCATTTGAATGGCATGTCGGTCTTGACGTTGCGACGTTGATCTTGGCCTAGTCTCCCAATCACACTCTGGCTACAACCGATTCTCTGTGCCACATTCCTCTGTGTAAAATCCTGTTGAAGCCCCGCAATGGCTCTTCCCCTGTCAAGTCCACTCAGCTGACGTGAACCAATTTTGACACGATTTCCGCCAATCATATATATATATATATCTGATATGTGCATGGCAGTTACCCGGTAGAAACAAAAAGTTTGACCCTTAACTTCTTTTGAATAGTATATATTAAAACGCGCTAAATATATCATTGGCCGATACGAAAACAAAACTTTATCAACGCCGATATATTCATCGTAATGCGAATGTATTACGTCATGTAGATTTTCTAAAAACAGAAATATCTTTGGAAAATCATGGCTTTGATAACATATATATATATATATATATTCGTATTTTATATTTCTCGTCAATTGTTATGCGATCATCGCTGAGATTAAGTAATTAAATATAGTCAAGGTAATGCATACCCACAGTATTTACGAATACAGATTACCTTGTAAATGCTGCATTTATGAATTACCCGTACATAACACTTTTGAAGCATTCATGAGATGACCTCCCATAACCCTAACTGTGTTGAAACTATAGCATGCACTCCTTGCGCTAGTATGTTAAAGATATATCATCACAAAGATAAGTTATAAGCCCCGTTTACATTTGGCCGCGATAAACGTGCCGTACTAGGTACGGTACCAGGCCGCGATAAATTTCAAGAAATGGACCCGTTTACATTACTCTAAAATAACCGGTCTCAGAACCGTGCCAAATGTGGAACTCTTCACAGTAAAGTTAATTTCAACCCCTGTACAAATTACCCAGATGAAAACAATTATGATGACTGATTTAGTTTGAGCAGCCATTTTGACAGAACTGATGACAGAACTGTCAAGGTTTGAAGGGAAAAAAGGTCAAGGTTCATATGGCGCATGCGCAGTAATCCGTACTCAGACCGGTTAGCGTTTACACTACGAAAATTTGAAGTGAGCCGTTCCTAGTACGGTTCCGAGACCACCTCATTTCAGTGGGCCAGATTGGCACGGTTCTCGGTACGGCGCGCCTGTGTTTTACCCGTTTACACTACAAAAAAATTAGCCGTGCCGTACCAGGAACGGTACCTGGCACGCTTAAAATTTGTAATGTAAACGGGGTTATAGGGTAGGTCTCTCCAATAAAAATATGGCATATGGAAGGTAGAGACTAATTGCTCGACTAACGTTATGTTGGCTTCTCACGTGTTGATACAATAGTGATAAGTATGAAAGGGAGGGGGAGACTTAAACACTTTGTAGACACTGCGATTAACCGGCGGAAAAAAACTGCAAATGATAACCCAAGAATTTACTTAGAATCGAAAGTTACGGTACATGGACAGCGACCAGATACAAATACAACCTGACACTGGATTCTGCACCAATTAGTTCACATGATAAACACGGCGGATTAAAATAGATTTTATCTTGCGGCATTTTCTGGTTTTCTTGCGATTAAAATGATTTGAGGGGGATTTGAAGTAAACGTTTATCCAAATATATCATCAAATCACATAGTTTGGACACAGGAAAGGCTAACCTCTTCCATTAAATTTCAAATGTGTGTAACAATGACCAATAACCATAAAACAAGTTTAAATGAATAACAGACAAGAACGCAATGATTCGGACACAAACTAGATGTTATTTAAATCTAGACTTATTTTAAAATGATCACTTAAAATGCGATATAATGTATTATCACAGACAACTGAGCAGACAAAAGGGTTACGCGAATCTGGGATCAGTAAAATTTGAATTATTAGATACTTACGTTTTCTGAAGTATGACGCCTGTAGGAGAAACTAAAATAGATGAGGACAATATCATGGTGGCTTATTTCCACCAATCTGTGTAGTTCTATTTCAGGGGTTGCTGTGATTGAATGCTCTTTTTCAAATACTTAGTGGAATTTAATTTTAGACTCGTTCTATTCTGAATGAATTAAAGTCCCGGTCCTAGCATAAAGGTTAATTATGGTTCCTACACAATACAGAAATAACAATGTCGTACACAATTAATCGTATCGGTCAGTTACATAAAGCGCCATTAGTTAAGTTTAGATAAAGAGCCAACATAATAGTTTAAAACAACAGACATTAAAATAGAATATACTGAAAATTTCAGTCACTTTACTCCACGCTAAGCCTAGTATCGGTTGTCATTACTACCGTTGCTACGATAATAAACAAAGTCTCGGTTAACTGCATCGATCATAAACCGTATTTAAATCTACTTATATCGCAGCCATCCGATGGCATCGAGAGTTGTTTATGGCCATGGTAAGTTAATTAATGTCTAATTAATCATTTATATAACATCTCGGGGCCCAAAGAAAGACCTAAAATAGGCAGATTTAGCTCTTGCATTATGCTCTTTTAACATTCAAGTTTACATTCGTTCCTATTCATCACTATCCGCCATCTTTGTCTATCGTTAACAAATATAGTGATTATAAATGTGTCGTACAAGACAGTCTATTCTACATGTAGATCTTTTTCTTTAGTACATAACAACAGTATTTGCATAAATTGCAAATGTGCACGACATGACTTTCTGTGCATTCAAGAGGGGGATTTACGTCATGTATGTGCATATGGTCAGTTAACCCTTTTAGCTGGAAAAAAAACTTATAGAATTAAAAATTGTAGATAAAAGACACTGAGACCATTAACAAAAACCAACAGTAGTATGTAATTATTTTGATATTGCTACATCCAAGTGGACGATATTACCAAAGTGTGATTTTTTAATTCTACAATGTCGGCTTTCACTGATATCTATTATCTAAACTAATACCATAAATATTTATAAATATTAAGAAATTGTTTGAAGAAGTAATTAAAGGATATCAGTCTAAATGTAGGTTCCAAATCTTCTTAAATCACAATGAAGAAGTCTGTAGATTCGCGATATTTTAGTCCATCGAGCCAACAGCTTATGTCCGTTAACCTTTTTACGATCTTCAACTTCCTTCTTCTGAACCACTGTACTGGTTTTAATTTTCTTGGGTGGTGCTTATTTTCATTTGTTTGAATGAAGTAGATCTGTGTTGTAGGGGCAGGAAACAGGGTTCCGAAAAGAGAAATTTTTGACATTTTCAGTCACATTTAGAGGGTGTGCTACTTGAGTGGTGCCAATTCAAAGTGTAGACTTGCTGAAATAAATTTGATCGGCTCAAAAGGGTCAGAGCGAAACGATGGGCGTGCCAGGAATATTCTTTCGGTAGGGCCCACCAGGGCGGAATAATACTGCATTAAAGAAATTTTATTTCGATGTTTTCAAATGTCCTTTCTGAAATGAAATGGAGTTTAACGTCCTACTCTTCTGTGCCTAACCTGGGCTAATGAGATCTTTTACGTGCACGCCAATGTATACAAGGGACCTCGGTTTTTCGTGTCATCCGGGCGACTAGACGGCTGTCCTCGTCAAGCCTTCTGTCCTGCATCACTGACATGTGGAAATCACGCCCGAAAATCGAGATGAACTTTCTCGGCCAATACGGGGATCAAACACCCGACCTCCAGGCTAGCGAAGCAGCGCCTTACCCGCCGTCATTCCGGAAATGTAATGTCTAAAACAATCATTGGAATCTTGACCGGTTGTTAATTATTAAGATGGTTTCAAAGGACGGTTTTGGGGCTCCTTCCTAGAACAGTTAAGAATGTTGGCTTTTAGCAATGTAAGTGTTCATAAATAAAGTTACTAAGGCCGGTCAAATTGTAAACATAGACGGAGAAACAATACAAATATTGAGGGCCTATTCTATCACACTGGTGGGCGATTACTCACGCTTTCGCGGTATTGATTTAAAGGGGCGTTGTGAGCGATTAGTTATAGAGCTGGCAGTTATCCCTATAATTATAGTGAAAAACTAGATAATGCAAATAAAATATGTTGAAAATTTCAGTCAAATTGGTCCACTCTGAACCGAGATAAAGTCCATACGATAACAAAACATAGTCTTGATTAACCATTTTTGGATTAAATTATCAATGTGCGTTTATTGTCAGGATATTTAATTAATGTATAATCAATAATTTAGATACCATTTCAGGTCTAAAGAAAGACCTGCAATAGGTAGATCTAGCTCTTGTATAATATATGTTTATCTATGTATCTTTTTTTTTTGATTCCAGCTTTAAACTTGACATCCTCCTGGCATCAATTACCATATTGGTAAATCCAGACGGTATTCCATCACAAATCATTAATCCGAATTTTGACAACACAGCCATGCAGTTCATATCATACAGAAAAAACGTCCCTGAATTTGAACATGACAAATATATATCCAACAGTATATACTACGTCTTGTTAAAACACCCACGTTTTTCTATGGTGCCCAAGACGACTGGTCATTTCAGAAATACTTTTAACGATTGGTATATTACACAACACTCAAAATGTTTGAGATGGAAACGAATTAGAGGAATCGTCCCAGTATAGTTACGTAGTGACCTAAATCCCAGTCCTGTATGTCAATATGAGGTTATGTGGTACTGTGAGTAATTTGCATTTGCCAAATGTTCAACATTCCTAAATTTGTATTAACCGCTTTTACCCCTAGTCTAATAATTATACTTAATTTGATTGTGATACGACGTCGTATGTTATAGTCAATGATATTTATTTGTAAGGAAAACATTTCATTTTACTTACCTTACACTGCCCTGGTCATATATTTAATATGTCCTTGAAATAATGTAGTATTTTTGGGGAGAGGGAAACGATTTTAATGTTAAGTAGGTTAGTCGAGGGGGGTGGGGGTGGTGGTGTAATTCTGTTTTAAGATTGATATCGATTTTTACTTATTTGATTAAGTATATATTGATTATATTTATGTTTTAAAATATTTAATTTTATATGTTAATACTTAGTTTCGTTAGTTTTATGTGAGACCTGGGTTCGTTTATTTTATTAGATTATTTCTAGTCAGGGACTAAACCATTAAGATATTTATAACATATTGTTGTCATATGTGGCTGTGTATGATGAGTGGTATCAAGTAGTACGAAACTTCCTAGATGATTAAATCACGGATGGATCACTGTCTACTGAGGCACTGTATACCGGTTTAAATAATTTAGATGTAGCTTTTACCGTTCACTGGGAAGGTATTAGATATGTGTATTGTTCTTCCTCTATGAATAGTTAAATGGTAGAGGTCACACTTACTTTACATTCCCGATTAAACCACTCTAGCCGTAATCTTATATATTAGTTTTCTTGTGTTAGTAATGCTGGTAACAGTACCCTGTCGCAGAAATACAAACTTTTAGTTTCTATATGATTGTGTTTTGTAAATTCCAGCACGTGCCTAAATAGTCATGGTTATATACCCACGTTGCGGTTACCATGTTACTTTTCCAACGGCGCACTATTTTCCATTAAAATTTCAAACAAGACTTTTGGGCTATGCATTCAATATTTTAGCGTTTAATTGTTCCCTGTTAAATCTAAAACTGTGTACGGTAACATACGCGTTGAGTTCAGGTTATAGAGAATCATAATTCTATGTCCATGTGGACACGATATAAATCTCAGTTTTTCGTCTCATTTTATTTGTCAGCCCCGTGGTCATTACACCTGACGAGTGAAATCGTCCCCCGTCTATCTATCTATCTTCTTGGTGTTTAACGTCTGCCAGGATTCGAAACAGTGATATAATTAATTATACACGGTCAGCTTGAGATAGTATTTTAACCCGTTCAATAAACTCTAAACCGTCGGCAGCACCACGCCTGACTAGCAATAATCGGGACCAGAAGATACCAGCAATTATCTGTCAACGCCGAGATACGAATTCGCGAGATTATCTAATCGAATATTCCATGTATTATGAAATATTCTAGTAATAAAATTGTCGTTTTCTAATATGTATTTATTCTCAATCGATCATCTGAGGGATAAAGCATTGTACCCGTCATAACATATGAGTACAAATGAATAAATACATAGCAATGACATGCCCGGCGAAACGCTCTACCTCGCTTCTTTTCGTCAGTATATATCTATATAATAGTGGCGTATTCAGGACCATGGAAAGTAACCTCATCAAGCCTAGCTCACAACCAGCTGTACCTGTAAAGCACATGCATGGGTTTTAAGGTTTGGTAGCTCGCAGAAAGACCGGCAGAAACCGGGCGACAGCTTTGTAAATAGTGTGCACATAGTAATCCTCGTGTACAAGCTAGACGTATGACTTATTCAAACGGTGAGAAAATGCCTTCGTAATTCCGTAGAAAGCGTAAACGTGACTTAAAATGGTTGCTCCTCCAGACCTGTTACTGTAATGATTCCCTGGTGCACCTGCGTATTTTCAACTGCATTGTCACCAGGAGGCATCTCCGACGGTGTGCCAGAAAAGCAAACACATTTTGAACAGCACTGCGTACACGGGATGTGCCTTATTAGAAAATATGTTGGTGTCTCCCAAGGAGATTGTATTATTCAAATTCGCAATGAGAAGGCGTTATCTCCCACCAAGAAGTAGGACATGCACCGGTCATCCCGAGATGGTTGTTCTGAGGGGAAAAAGCAAGCTCGTCCTTTTCTAATCTTGATACTGTTGAAGGCCCCACAGTCCGACGCCACCCCATTGGCACCAAACTTGATCCACAAGGACACTTGTAACGGGCATCAACAAGTCCACCTCGGGGGCCATAATATCGGCAGTCTCAGGAATGTTAATCTCGTATGTAGAACGACACTATACGATTCAGGTACGAACATAAACTGGTATTTGATGCCACACGGAATGAAAACTCAAGAGACTTGTAATTATTCTCCGTATCAAGGAATCAGATGATGTAAACAAGTTGCAGCCCAGGCATGCGTGGGCGGCGCTACTTGGGCCTTTAGTAATGCGGGGTCCCCGTAGGCATCCACATGTACGCCACAAGCTCTTCAAACACATTGTGGTACTGACCGAAAAGCGACACCGTTCAATCCATGGGCGTACCCACCACCGCTTCTGTTAGCTGCATGTAAAAGTCCTACAACAATAATCGTTTCCGTATGGTGACAGCCATAATTTGTGCTTTCTGCAATCTCTCAAGTATATCGTGCAAGTTTCAGAAGTAGTAAGTAATATATTCTAATGCACGCCACCCATCGGGCGTCTGATGCTGTGTTACTCTCATCGCAAAGAATGTATTAGCCATGATCTTGGCTCGATGCAACCGTGCAACAGGGGTTCGTAATTTTTCTTAAGACCTGTAGTATTTGCATGCGCAGGACAAACATTCTCCACGGCCAGTCTGCGACCTTTTACGGTGTCAAATACACACACACACAATTGACGCATAAGCCTCATGTGCGGGTTAACTAAAATTTCACCCATAGTAGCACTAAGCTTTAATTACAAATCTACTCCAACCTGGATCGGAGTCATTTTCGCTTCTCTCACACCCATTCCTGAATGGTTCTATAATTATGACCGGTATTAGAGTATATCTTGACTGGATAATAGAGGTAATCTATTGCATTCCACCGGAAAATAGATTCCTGTCTCCAGCTAGTAGCCAATATCTCAGCCAATGAAATCGTACTGGATCCTTGAAAAAAAGCGAACCCTAGCCGATCGTGAGGAAATTACTGGACTGATCGATCACCTTTTAAAATAGACGTCAAGACCACGAAGACATCTCCTTCTGGGAATGTTTATTTAGGTAACCACTATAAGCCGATGGTTAGAATAAAAGAAGTAATGTTTTAATAATTAGACCAATAGTGGGGACATTCTTAATGATAGGACGTCAAGTTACGGTAGCCCAGTCCTGGGTTTTATCGCGGTGTTGGTGGTCAAGACAGTTGCTCTGGGTTTTCCAGCTGGTTTCACCTTGTCGGTAAAGGTAAATTATTGGAATTCGATGAAAAGTTTACGGAAACATCACTGTCCGGACTAAATTGCTCCATGGCACCATTCATGGAGATGCCCGTTTTCAGTCCGACGGGTGATAAAAACTAGAACGTTATCCCGATTTCATAACATCAATTTAGAGACCTCGAACATTAGCCCTGGTGTCATCGCCACTTCATAACGTTTCAAAACAGCTGACTTGTATACCATTTCGGGAACATTAAACACCGATTCACAGCGGTAACTATTCTACATTTCAGCCAACTGTGATGTGTAGCATAATATTTAATAATTTTATTGTGATATGTTGGGGGGGGGAATCCCCCAGAGCTTAGTCCAGATAGACAGATGGGCCGGTTCGTTCGTAAAGGTCTCTTACCCATTCAATCAAACCCCATTTCATTTTTAATTACATATCATGCTTACTAACTACTTGTTGACATAACTGAGGGTTAGAGTTGATTTGTTAATACTGACTAGACTGCGTTTTAAATCAATATTCAACTAAGTCATTTAAATGTTACATGCTATACTTACCAATTGGGAGTAATAATTGATTTTCTAATGCGGAATATGCCGATTTTGTATTTCATCCCCAACCACCCGCCTGGGAAAATATGTTTGTGCGCGCCAGTTGACACCTTTATATTAGTTTACATAACAGACTTCTGATCCGCTGATTAAAGCATAACTTAGTTTTCCAACACAACGCAGATTCTAGGGTAGGGATGTTATTCGAATTACACAAAGAACGAAGAAACTCTATCGTCTTCTTAAATAAATAAAATGGTCTCTTCAAGCGGAAATGTTTTAGTAATAGAAACAATGTGATCCACCAAAGACAAAAAACAAATTCCTATTTTGGTAAACCCGGGCTTTTATTTCATTTTCCCCTTGGGTCATTACAGGAAATTAGTCTGCAAAGAAAACATGGAATCGGTACTAGATTGTATTTGATCTGTAGAAAATTCTATGTATTGTTTCGTTTTGCGCCAAGGATAGGATATTATGTCAGTTTGCAGTCAATAACGATAACATGAAACTAGAAATATATGCCCAATATTCAAAATACTCTGAAGAACAATGGGTGCAAAAACAAGATATTGCACACAATGTCTAGCACTTCATTCAAATCGCGTTATGGTAGATTTGTGTAAAGTGCGGCAAGAATTATGGAAGAGAAGTGCATTGGAAAGGTTATCCAAATTTGTTCATCTCTTATTGTTCATTTCAAGAACCATAACAAAACAGTTTCATGCCATTCCAGAAAATACTGAGACATTCGCCCACAAGTGTGACTTCTTTGTGTATTAAATTTCCAATTAAATTAAATAAGGTGTAGTGTTAATAGCCGATATAGCATTATGAAATCTGTTTACACGTGGTTTCTCACAAATGTAGAGTATTATTATCGCACAATAAAATTTACTGGGATAAAATTTGTTTTTAAAATTGTTCAATGCACAAAATGTTGTCATCTATTCTTTATTAGCAATAGAAAATGTATAAGTTTTAATGGATCTATAGAGAATACCTAGTTCTGATTTTATAATGACTCTATTCATGATACGTTTTATAGATTTTGATGAAGTCAACAGCAAGTAAATTCCCAAAACGATGCAAAATTTTAGACTTGTGTGTGGTCTTTAAAACGATCATTCCATATTTGGTCATGACCAAATGACCGTCAGCGGAAATAAGATTTCATCCGGGGAGTTAAAATCAGAAAATAGAGCTATTACAGAATCTGCCACCAATCTATTTTCTAACAATAGGGCTTACATGATATCATCAGATCAACATGTCCAGTGTGCGTGCTATTGGGTGACTGGCAGATTCTTTAATCCATGCCGAAGATGTATACATAAACAGGAGAACCAATACTTATTTTCGAGACATAACTTTTTTGAACTTGTTTTGTATAAACGTCTTTTTTCATTTTTTATTTCATTGTGAACAACATGATTTAAAGAAAAGCAATGCCTGTGGATTATTGGTAAATAAGTTAAATACTGATATTTGATTTTAAACCAAGATTATATTTGTAGAAAATAAATTGGAAATTTTTGTTTAATCTCTCCAGAAATTGATGATTTTCCGTAGCTCTGGCATTTTTGATATATTACACCAATAATGTTGTGTATTACAGAACTCTCTATCTTATAGGACAGATAAACCACGGGCATTAATAAAACAGTTGGACAAGATGTAGACTTATAAACTGCGGAGAAACCTCCAGACATATTCTCCTTCAGAACTTATTCGTTTTTTATTTGTTTCATTTGTTTTTTTGTCTCTGTGACTCGAACCAATTTATTGTTTTATACGTGACAATGAATTCTCCCCACAGCCCCACCGAAATTGATTAAACTGAAATGGGATGTATAAAGACAATTGTCTCAGAAACCTCGACAGTAAATTGAGACATGATTTGACGAAGTGGTAGCATCGTGAATTGAAATAGATAAGAAGTGACAATTAGATACGGTTGAAGGACAAAGCAATAAAATCAAAACGCATTTGTCGGAAGTATTCGGCTAATTTGCCATTTTTATACGTCCACATTCATAATGTGAACGTATTATGCCGTCGCCCCTGTCTGTGTCTGTGTGTGTGTGTCTGTGGTTCGCCTACAGGCCGCAATTCTTCATGGATTTTCTTCAAACTTGGTATACTTATTCCTTATACCCCAAGGAAGATCCCTATTGTTTTTGGGGCATGCCCGACCCCCAGGGGCCGAGCCACGCCCATTTCTAGTATTTGTTTGTTTGTCGTCTACAGGCCACATTTCTTAACTTATAATTTTGAAACTTAGCATACACATTCTTTGTACCCTAAGGAACATCCCTATCATTTGGGGTGTATGCCCCACCCCCAGGGGTAGAGCCACGCCCATTTTCTTTTCGTGTGTCTTTGTGTGGCCTACAGGGCGCAATTCTTACTGGATTTTCTTCAAACTTGGTATACGTATTCCTTATACCCTAAGGAAGATCTCTATTGTTTTTGGTGCATGCCCTACCCCCAGGGACAGAGCCACGCCCATTTCTAGTATGTATTTGTTTGTCGTCTACAGGCCACATTTCTTAACTTATAATTTTGAAACTTAGCATACACATTCTTTGTACCCTAAGGAACATCCCTATCATTTGGGGTGCATGCCCAACCCCCTGGGGCAGAGCCACACCCATTTTCTTATCGTGTGTCTTTGTGTCGCCTACAGGCCGCAATTCTTATTGGATTTTCTTTAAAACTTTGTATACTTACTCTTTATACTCTAAGGATGATCCCTATCGTTTGGGGTGCATGCCCAACCCCCCAGGGGCAGAGCCACGCCCGTTTTCTTTTTGTGTGTCTCTGTGTCGCCTAGAAGCCGCAATTCTAACTGTATTTTCTTAAAACTTTGTATACTTACCCTAAGGATGATCCGTATTGTTTTTTGGTGCATGCCCGACCCCCAATGGCAGAGCCACGCCCATTCCTTGTATTTATTTGTTTGTCGTCTACAAGCCACATTTCTTAACGTATCATCTTGAAACTTTGAATGATTATGCTTTGTACCCTAAGGAACATTTCTATCATTTGGGGTGCATGCCCAACCCCCAGGGGCAGAGTCACGCCCATTTTCTTTTTGTGTGTCGCCTACAGGCCACAATTCTTAATCGGTCATCTTGAAACTTAAAATACTTATTCCTTATACCCTAAGGATGACCCCTTTTGTTTTGGGTGCATGCCCGACCCCCATGGGACAGCAACACCCATTTGGTTTATGTATTCCTTATAGCCTGAGGGCGTCCACTATTGATTTTGATGAATGTCCCGACCCCCAGGGGCAGAGCCACGCCCACTTTTTGCCTTTAGTGTTAGGAAGGCACAATTCTGAATGGATTATCTTGGTATAGTTATTCCTTATACTCTAAGGACGGCAACTATTAATGTTGATGCACGACCCTCAACGCTAAACAAACCAAACGCCTAGCCTTCTTGACAAAGTACCATATCAATCAAAGTAGGAATGTGGACGTATATTGTAGCGTTAGCGTTATGTTTGGAAGTATAGGTGCGCCATTAGTTTTAATATTAAATGTAATACATTACGAAGATGTAAGTACTTCAGAATGTAAATTAACTTAATTAGGTTTTTAGTATGTGATGTCAAGCATCTTTGCTAGGCCACGGTATTGTTGGCTACTGATACAAGGAGGTGAAATGAAAGGGGTTTAATGCCCCACTTTTCACGAAAAAAACGAGTGCTGTCGATATTGATAATTGTGAAGATAAGTGGCGATGACAGTTATTTGGTGACGAAACCGGGTGCTCTATTAACACCACAAAATATAATGAATGAAAGTTTTAATAAAATGGGGTTTAGCCTACTAATCTTTCACACTAACCGAACAATGAAGACGAGCGTACGTCATACAAAACCTTAAGAAATTAATTAGATCCTGTTTGTTTTACATATTTATATAATACTCGACTGGGCTGAAATGTTTTGTCTTAAATAGTCTCCGAAGAGTTTCATCTATCATAAAAACAGTTCACCAATATAAATTATGTCACGATAACTGGGCGATATTCGAATTAAAAATTCATTTTCCCCCAGTGTGATTAGTTTTTTGAGCGGTTTGAAAGAACCTACGCATTTTCCTTATTTATCTCCTCTACACATGACATTTAAAAAATCCTAATTAGTAAGCTTGCAACATGTCCTAATTCAATGCGACATTTGTAATCAGCGGTGGCTATAGTCTGCTGAATTAATAACGACAGTAAAAGAATATGTATTGACTAATTAACGGTTAGGAAATATGCCAATAATTTTTACATCATACGCCACTTTATGTTTCTTTTGCAGGATGGAGAACAAAAATGGAAGCGGTGTTTAACAAGGTAATGTCAACCGTGTTTAAAAGGGTTGAACCGGATTACTCGGACTCCAATCAATAAATGTAATAACATATACTAAGCATAGGTTCTCAACCGTAACGGGAATTAAATACTAACATATCGATTAACATGACTTACACAATTCTTCGTCTGTTGTTTTTTTTGTTTCATAGGAGGCACATCGATAGCTATTTATCTTGGTTTTATTTCATACTGATGCTCAACAAAATTTGTTAGTCACTCTTCTTGAGGAAATTAATTTTTCAGGGAGTAGACAGTAAATATTATGTTTGTTTATGTGTTTTTTAAAAAAGACCTAAAGGTCAATATGAATAGTTCTATTTCGGTTTAATTTAAATCCAATGCGATTAGATGTAGACAATGAAGAGATATGACAAAAAAGACATATAGTCCAGGACAACAGAGCCAAAAATAAACCAAGAGAGTTAAACACAAAAAGGTCCAAATCCCCTGACTGGAAGCTAATCATGATCGACCAGCATTTCTGATATCACTTTGAGCTGGAGATTTGAAATGAAATTGATTTTAACGTTTACCTTTCAACTCCATTCGGGGAAAAAAGTGTGGCGATACGACCTACACGTAATTCGATTCCAGGTGCCAAGAGTTCATTTACATGAACGCCAAGGTGTACACGAGACCTCGATTTTTCTTTTCGTAACATTCGAACATGTTGTTCCAATTTCACTAAGCCACCGCGAGACATTTGATAATTCTGTGATCCCAGCGCATTTATTTGTTAAATGATGTCATTTGATGGCATCCGTTTTCCAAACCCACTAAGCGACGGCGGGAGATTTGACAATTCTGACATTTCATGCATGTATTTATTAAATGTTACCATTTGGTCACGTCACGTAAGCGGTAAGAAAAATAGAACCTTCAATAGAATGTACCAGATACGTATCCAAGCGCCGGCCTACAACTCTACTTAGGGGTGGACCAATAGGGACTGGCACCTAATTATTCGTGCGGGTTTACCACCTGGACATAGAATGACATGCACGTAACGTAGATCTGCAGTTCATTGACATCTGCATATCGGAAACGACGCTGTCCGGAAAATATTCGCTTCCCTTAATTTAAACTGTCCGGCTAAAATTCGCTTCCCTTAAATTAAACATGTGACCACAGTAACTGGAATACAACCGAGAGTGTTAATATTGTACTAATTAGACAGTTTTTATTATATCCTCCAAGTGCAAATAACACAACATATCCTAAATATGGACAATAACAAGGTGACTTAGAACAAAAAAAGCCGGCTTCACCAAGCGTCAACTACTATACTAAAGCCTGCAAGTATTTATGATTCAAACTAAGTCATGAACATCGTGAAGACATGTTGAGAAAAAAACGTAATATTCATGTGTCATAAAAAAATTGCACCTTACTATGGCGGGGGGGGGGGTGTCTTGAAATGCCCCATACTTCCCGGAACATAGCGTGTTTGGGACTCTATGGCGATTCAGTCCGTAAATACAGCAACTTCAGTGTGGCCTAATATAGTCTAACGTAGGTGGCAGGCCTGAATTCCATTCTCGCCCTCTCTGTTAAAAACTAACCGCAGCGTTTTTCTGCTAGTCAAGCCCGCGAGATCAGTAACTTCAAAATAGTCCAATAGTTTTAAAATAGATATACCATTATACGCCGACCTAAACACCAATCACCCAAACAGAGTGTTTCCGCGGCGTTCATATCGTAAAATGTCGCACAAAACAGAATTGTGGCATTAAACAAAGTGTTTTAACCGATAGACAATTCAGTACGAATTCGCAGTACTCAATTAAAAGAAAAATGAGCTTTAGTGCCAGTGCCAGCCCACCCCCTTCCAAACACACACACACTACACTGCCTCGAACGTTTTTTTTTTAAAATGAAAATATAAAACGGGGGTACAAACAGGAACTAATTTCATACCAGGTTGAAATAATAAGTGTTGAATATAGCGTGACATTTCAGCTGTCGCGGATTTGCCAGGTACCCGATCTAACTTCTTAGTTTTTGAGAAACAACATAATTCGCAATAGACCTAATTACACATATTAATGATATTGAAGAAAGGGAGATAAATGTATAAGAAATACAACACTAAATCAAAGGTTTTTATTATATAACTTTATACTACAGCTATAATAACAAACAGGCGGGTTGTACAACAATTCTCTCGCATATTGATGAAAATGAAGTTAAAGCAACAAGATAAATCAAGTCATGGCTGCTATAAGAAAAATGGTTCCATATGAAAACAAATTGAATAGATTTGTAATAGGGTGAAGTCTCATTTGAGTCTCATGCAAACAGCAGAGCAAAACCACGACACCGGTACCCTCATTGCATTGACATAACTATGGTGTCTTCACGAGAACGATAACAAAATTACTAGCCATTATAAGTTAATAAAACAGCATGCCAATCAAACCAAACCTTCGTTAATTAATTTCCTTCTAAAACATTTAAATGTCAAGTAAACTTTTTGCAGTAGGTTAACATTACCTTGGGGATTCCGTGAGAGTGACACAAACTATACCTTAAGTAAAAATTAAAATGGGTTCCGGGCTTTCAAGCATTTAAATACATGCTGTAATCAAGTGCACAGAGGGATAAAAGACAGCGGATTTACAAGGTTAAAGTCAATTTAGACCTTATTGAAGATATAAAACAGCTCTAATAACCCAATCTCTTCCTTGCTTTATTGAAATTAGCCCAAGCCTAGAGTTTAATATTTTTCGTGAACCAATTTCACAAAAGAAAGAAAAAACTATTACACTTATCGCTATCCTAACAGATTGCTTCCTAATTTCCATTTGCTTAAATTGACTCAACGGTCTAATTAAATTTTATTCAGCGAAAGATAACATAAAAGACTGTGTCATAAAACTTCGGATATCTCCATTTATGGGCAGTTTACTTCGTCTTCAATCATGAAATATACGTTATGAAAACCATGGCGTCAAAATCGGCACCAGTCTTTAAAGTTCTAACCCGCAATCAAAAAAGACGATTACTTAAAGTTTAAAGGCAAAATAGACCCAGGTTAAAACTTAAGTAAAAATTGACTTTAATACCGTACTAATAAGCATTGAAGCGAAACTGGTATTTATGCTTCGCCTAGCATCATATCTAAAAACTTTTTAAAGTCCTTAATTATGTTAAGTTTTGAATAATTAAATGATTATTGGTCGTCTGGCACAAATAATTAAACTTTAACACTGCTCTGTTCGGATTTTAATCGCACTTTTATAAGATTATTAAATAAATATGGTCAAGTATTTACTGAAAACATAGAAAACTATCCATTCTTTATGTGAAAACATGAACGGTTCTCGCAAATAATTAGGTTAATAATCGCAAAGAGTGTCCTACAGAGCTTACACTAAACAAACTAGAAATCGGTTATCTTACAGAAAGTGTCACTCCGGTGTTTACTCTTCATCGAATCATAACTGGCAGTAGTTCCCTTTTTTATCAGCGTCTACATGCGACCTCGACGATTCACCAGTGACAATGGGAAGGCTGGTTGGAATTTTCTCGGTCAACATCACGTAGATGAACCAGAGGATTCTCTTGTTAGTGAACCAGCGCCTTAACTTACTAGTAGTGATAAATCAGTTTACATATTAAATCATCTAATGACGAACAAAAATGTTCTTTACGATTCACTTGTGATAAGACCATTACTATGGATTCAGCAGTTAGTGCAAAAATTCGTTCTATACCTAAAGAAAAAAAAATAGTTCAGATAGGAAAACAAGAAACGGCTGCATTGATCTATTTGATACCATATTATTTCACAGAAGAAAAGATAATGTTGTCTGTGATTGGTAATAATACATCAGCGACCGTAGCAATATTAGATAAAATGTTTTAACCAATTAAATGGTGTAACCAGCCACATGAACACAGGCTTTAGGTCAGCCAAGGTCACCATTCCTATCTACAATCTTAAATTGACAACCATAGGCTCAATCCAAAATATTTTTGCGCTGAGTATCGAATTAGTACAAAGGGCCTGTAGAAGCTCAGTGTTCGTTCACACCACAATGTCACTGTGTAGCCTTCAGCAAATGGCTTCCCGTCGGCTTGAAACATTTTACTCTTCCAAATTCAATGTCATGCACGAAGGGATCGCTCTGAGCACTACTTGAACTTTACAAACAGTTCAAAGACATAGTTATCAGTAATATGGCACTGGTATTTATTATTTTTATTTCTATAATAACGTTACAGGCATGGTGTAAGTTCTTAGGGGAGGGGTGTCATTTACCTACGATAATGAGAAGGGGTCATACAATGTACCATTGGGGGGAACCTGAATCGATGTACCGCTTCCCTTAAAATGTTCGATGCTTTGCTAGAGATATAAAGAATAAACTAGGCCTACTGTTTAAATTGATGTGTTGAGTTAACATATGTATACGTTTTAACTATCACCTTGCCGCTCTCCATTAATCTCAAACCCTCATTATATTAGTATTACAAAATGTGTAATGAATATTGTGTAACTGAAAAAACCGTCATTCCAAATTGAGATATACGTTTCTATACACGTTCTGTTCCAATATCGACAACGATTTAAGTGTCACACGAAACTTAAAATTTACCCAATTCCATCAATGCAATCAAATTATATGCCAGATCCAATTTCGTTGTGATTGTAGTTAATACAAAAATGCAAAGGTTCAGTTAAATTATAGTTTCTAATTCTGGTCGATTAGGATTGTGTTGCAATGTTTCAGTTTATGTTTAATTTTAATCTGACACAGGCAATATTAAACACAATTGCATCGGTTCGGTAGGGAAAAAATGAACCAATTTTATTCATTTTTGAAATATCGCATCGGAACTTTTTCTATTGCAATCGTCAGAGAACAAATTAGAATTTGTTAGGAATGGAGTTGTTGCGTGAAGAATGAAAAGAAATAGTGCATTGGTTATAATTAAAATGCTATTTTCAGAGAGTTGTAACTATTTTGTTACTTTCGATAGATATCGATCACTGATTTGATTTATGAGCTTGTGCACAATAATGAAACAGACCCGGACAATGATGTACATATTTGACAAATTATTTACATAATAGAATGAATATTAGGAATCTGTATGTAAGTATGTTCGATCAGTCAATTTTTGTAATAAAAAAAAGTATATCAATGCCTAAAGGGTCTTAGGGAACTTTTTCCCATTTCTACCGACCCATATAATAACATAGGGTGTACAATGTAGACAAACAATTGTGGACCAACGCACGTACAGGCTCGATTGCAATCATAGGAACATTGAAAGCGATTATTTATATGGGAATCAAAGACCACATTCTGTAAATCATCTTTTTTGTATTTACACTCATCATTCTATCAAGAACGGGAAATTAAAGAAAAGAACGAGGCCCAATCGTGTACGTACCACTGTGGCCTGTAAAATGGGGACAAGAAAATTTACGTCATGTTCGGTGCCGTTTATATATATTGAAGTTCGATGGGGAACAAATAAGAATAGTTGTGGGGATTTTTTTTTTACAATAGAACATGGGCAGTTATGTTTGCTCAAATACGAAAATAAAACAAATTTCGTTCCAGTTAAATACGAAAATATAATAAATTTTGTTCCAGTTAAATCAGGACGTACATTTCTGATTTTTTAAGACTAAATCTCAATCAAAAAGACGCATTTTTGCCTTTAGTAAAAAAGAACCCGCGTTGTGTATTATATGTCATACTTTAGAGAAAGTCCATAAATAGACAGCAAATTAGACTGAATGTGGTAGTTAAAGGGACACCACTGGGTTTATTCTATATTTTATTAATACTGCATAAACTATACCACTCGTATTGAGTAAACACCCGCTTTAACATCAAAACATGCCTGTTGTTTTTCCTGGTTGGTATGAGTTATATAGCTTTTAGTAAAACGAAATTTCACTTTCTGATTGATTACACACATTTGACAATATTCTGGGGATTCAGTTACAGTGTCATAGCCAAACTGAGGCAAATGTCATGGGTTTTATTAGTTACTAGGGTTTTATATGGGTGCATGTAGCTTAAATTTAAACTGGTGGATCTTAAACCTTAAAGTTTCTAGAAAGAAAGAAACCGAGAAGAATGCTAGGGTGTGGAGTGAAACTAGTCCGATTATGTCATTTCTTTCAATGGTTTAGTGATACACAGCTAACAGAACAGTCGCCACGGGCTTTAGAAATGGCAACAGTCAAACTAAACGTTTGGGGTGCTTGAATATACGTTGCGTGAAAGTGGTATGATGGGTTTTTGTTAAAAGTTGCATTATTTCTACAATTTGCAGATACTTTTTCAGGAACTATTTTGACATTATTTGGTTCAAGTTTAACGATATTACCCAAGTGCCGCGTTTCATTAAATTATGATTTTTAAAATAAAATCTATCGTGTTCCCAAGCTATTGTTTGAAAAGTCAATGGCAATAGTTCAGATCATAGTTATCGAATCTCGAATACATCTGTGATATCGTGAACATAAAGCCATATAAGAAGTTTATAAACAAAATTGGATGAAACCTACTTAACGAACGGGCAGACAAGGGGAGGGGGTATATGTCCGCAGTAAATGTTTAACGTCCTACTTTTCTGGACCGAATGTGCTAATGAAGACGGGTGTATGAAAGACTATTTACCCAGACAGTGGCGCTGCTGTCCTCTTTTATTTCAAATTCAAATAGACATGGGATCGGTTAAGTACACAGGGCCTCTGCCGTCCTATCCGAACTACTAAACACTTCTCTTGTCAGACTCTCCGTCCTGCACCACTACCAAGAAAAGCAGCGCCTGAAAATCCCGACGAACTTTCTCGGCCGATACTGAGCATCCTCGGATCTCCG
The DNA here is from genome assembly GCA_036850965.1 of Patella caerulea. NCBI lineage: Eukaryota > Metazoa > Mollusca > Gastropoda > Patellidae > Patella > Patella caerulea. The sequence goes on from JAZGQO010000011.1 coordinate 27,124,633, forward strand.
TCTAAATATAAACAATAGTGCCATTAAACTTTATTTAGGCTGAAAATGGAGGTACTCCCAATGGAACAAATGTTCACAGTTTGGCATATAATTGTAAAAATTGATACGATGGAATCTGGTTCACGTACGTCTCGTCAACACCCCACTGTCGACAACATGACGCCTTATAAATGCCTGATTTATATGTCTAAACTTGAGAAACAGGAAACAAAATACAATTTTCTAAATTGTATAAAACACCATTTTGTTCTGGAAATATAATTCCAGACGATGGTGACAGACGACATTCTGTTGTAACAGATCAAGTCAATTATTCACAGGAAGTACATTAATGCAGCCTTTGACTTAACACGTGACATGTGGAGGCGAGTTCATGGCTAGAAAGGTTTGGGGAACGTTACTCAATAGTTTCTTCAAAACGAAAACAATCCCATTTAATGAACTAACCAAGTTGTCATGACAACCCAATCGTCAGCGTATATACTAGGGAATTGGACAGTTGTCTTCGGTACTGAAATAATCCGTACAGTCTTTTAATCTTTGACCACAAAGTCCATAAATAGATCAGACAGCAAGGCACGAGGAATGTGCCCCTTGACCTTACGTTCTGGGGTTAAATGCAGTCAACGTGATTTATTCGACTGATTAAAGGGTCTTTCCCCGTCTAATATCAAACGGAAATTATCCGATTACTGGTCTTGACAAATTTGGCAACAAACACACTCAATTTTCCTATTGGCATTTGCGGTGATTAATCCCGACTTTTGATTTTGATTCAGAAAAGACTGGACTGAGTGTTGTAATATACAGAACAAGGGTGTAGGGGGCTATTAAATATTGTAACTGTTAATATTCCGTGTTTTCTGGTTCAGTTTGTGATTCTTTAAAAGCCATAATTCATCGGACGAAGAATAAATACACGTTTTCTGGTTCAAAGTTTGTGATTTGTTTAAAGCCATATTTCACGGGACGAAGAATAAATAGTTTGGATTCTGGTATGAGATTTATAACTAGATTTGTAAAGGATGGCAAGAGATTGATATATGAATGTTTAATGCATACAATATATCAGCCCTGGATACATGGATGTTATTCCAAACATATGGTCGAGAACTTTCTTATACCGTGTAGCGTAGGCGGTGTTCTTACTTTAGCTCTGCATATTTACTTAAAATTAACTTTAAAAATAAGATCAAGGTAAGGCAATCGTATAAGCCACTGGCTGTATTCGAATTCTATGTATATGATATTTGGACTGTCGCCTTTATTTTTGTTAACGTCAACTGGCAGACCATCGCCAATCAAGACTGGACGAATTATTTCTATTCTCATCTTTTAGAGCATTATTTTTTTTTATTTAGAGTGAAGCCTGTATTATTACTGGTCGATGGCTGTACAAGGGCAGTGGACGCTTGTGGATTATGGATGGCCCATCCATTCACTTGACTTTATATTTACTGTTTATTGCTTGTAATGTCCATGTAGTTTCTCTTGTCCGCAGGTTTGTCCTGGCGATTTTGTTTTGCGTTTAGTGTGGATCTCCTGCACTTACTTTTAAGTCCAATTTACACCAATGATTAGATGTTGGCTGTTTTCATTCGCCGACGAATAATCATTGATCTGCAGTAAATTCTAAACAGCTCGACAGGATGTCCACGAGAAGCACAATTCACACCAATGATTAGTTGGCTGTTTTCATTCACCAACGAATAGTCATTGATCTGTAGTAAATTAAACAACTCGACAGGATGTCCACGAGAAACCATCGCTGAATATATTTCTCAAATACACGTTCGAAAACATGTTGTATCAAAAAACGCTGGAATACATATGGCCACAGAAAAGAGGTAAATCGCTAATATTTGGGACCTAGAAATTAACATAATTGGGTCGCAAAGCATATAATAATGTAATATGAATATATATAAACTGGATTACATTCAATCTAGCGTCTGGATATACCAATCTACATATTATTTATTGCACAAGCTTTTCAGATAAGTATAAAAGACGTCACCGTTAGACATGGCCTGTTGAATATGTATTGCCTAGTTTTTCAATGTCACTTGTTACAAATGGCGCTGAAATGCATTCTGGTACATGATTTTCCAGGTGAGATCACATCCTCAATGATTATTTAAATTAAAAAATAATTCGTGTTCCCAATGTCGAAGTTATTTAACTATTTGGAGATTATCGCAAATTTATCACTCCATAACAAAAATTTAATATGTGTGACACTATCATATTACATTTATAACAACCTGTTGATACAGTTTTAACCAACCAATAATCGTGTCAAAAATAATACAAAATTCGGAGACAAAGTAGTGCATTGTTACCGGTATATTTACGTCCTGGCTCCTGCTGGTGTAACACGGTAACTTGGCAACATACGGTATTGCTACCCTCTGGGACGTGCTAAAAATGAAAAACAATGCATAGATCTTTATCGATAAAAAAGTAATATTGTCATGGGTGTTAAACAATCTACTTTGTGTAATATTAAATTATGACAGATTACAAGCTTCTTGTCAACACACTCGACTGACATTTGTATCAAACAATATCAGAGAATGTTAGTAATTGAGAAACATCGGGGAGTTTTTCCATCAACAATTTAAAGAAGTAGCTGGCTCGCTAACCCAGAGTTCCCGTGTTCGATTCCGGTATTGGCCAAGATTCGGATTTTCTGGGTCAGGGTGGGGGCAAGGGAAAGCGTATATGCGGTTGTTCGGACGGGACAAACAACCGCGTGCCCTTTAATGACCCCGTGACCGTTGGGATTCAAAGTAAGGGTAGGCCGTACCGCTTGGCTGGACAAATTGCACGCTATAGCATAGGGCATAGCCACTCGAAGCAGAATAGTAGGAGATTTCAATTCGCAAAATATTTCTTACAGAAGAGACAATAGCAAACATGTTTATGAATCGGTTTTGAAAATGTCGTCTGTTGGTCAAAAATGTCCCCGAGTATTCTAGCGTGGCTTCACTTGTGCAAGACGGGCGGCCTAACAAATACAGCGTCTAGTCGTCCGAATGGTGCGCAAACTCGGGGTAGTCTGTACACCCGTGTTCATTAGCCGAGTCGGTGTAGATAGAGCTTAAATATGGCCTAAAATAACGTACTTTTGATGGAGCATGAGCGTGCTTCGAAAAGAAGGAAACTGTGTTCTGTAAAAATGGTGTAGTACTCTGAAAAATTTAAGGTAGCGATGCCTTAAAATGTTGACCCTGGATGAATGGTTTCTCTTGTAGTGATCAGATCTGCTGGCGCTCGGATGAGTATATTATAGTGAGCTCCAGCCGCATCAGCTCCTGTTTTTCAGTAGCCTTAGTATCAGGTTCGCTGCGTCATTAACCTTCATTTCACTATCAATTTGATAAAGTTTTTCTGGACATACTTTTCACTAATGTTCGGTATTATCGGCGATTTTATATACTGAAATATGTATGGGAAACTGGAGCTTGATCCACCACCGCCTACAATGCATTGTCAGCAAGCGACATTCGGGTTTTTCCTGAAAAAAACAACCCTCCAGGGTCGAGCAAGGTTAACGGATGTTTCCGGTTGTTTGGACCTCCAGATTTACCCCCTTTAAAGGGCAAAAATGAGATTATTTATTTTATTTTTTTATTTTGTACCCTTCTTACCGAGTTGAGTTTTGATGAAAATATTATGGTAACAAAAGTTGTGTGTTATCTTCCTAGTGCTGGGTTTGGTGTGAAAAAAACTATAGCCAAATAAACTGATGTAAACTGCACTAGAATAGTCCACAGATGCCGTTTTCAGCTTTGAATTTTCGCGGTCATAGAATCCGTGCTACGAGAATTGTGTCAGAGATTAAAATTTTATATCCATAGGTAAAGCCAATATTGAGATTGAACTTAGTCCACAGATGCTGTTTTCAGCTTTGAATTATCGGGGTCATAGAATCCGTGCTACGAGAATTGTGTCGGAGATTAAAATTTTATATCCATAGGTAAAGCCAATATTGAGTTTGAACTGAGTGTCCTGCATTGACACAATAAGCCATAAAAAATGAAGAAGACTTCAATGTAACTTATCCTGTTGTATTATATCAATCCATTACAATTCTTTAATTGAACCTAAATAACATGAGGCTTACTTTTTATATCCGTTGACGTGTATATGTCATTTTTACACTATACGAATGTAATGTTAATTCTACAAAACAAATAGTGCATTTAGTTAATCCTCTTTCTCCGAATGAAAACAACAAATAAGTAAGCCATAAAACTGAAATGTGACTTATGGAATGATAAGCCGACATTTTATTTCAATGTTTTATCATGCTGCTTGCTAACACTGCCCGTGATATCATTTCATTAAAAGTGGAGCGGACAAAACATGTTCTGTAGAAAACACCAGGAGGTAGTATCTCCTTTAAAGAAAATATAACCGCTAACGAGATAGATGTACTGTTAAACGAACAGTGACAAGTGACAAATTGAATTGCCGTTTAGTCGATAAAAACACCTGAATTTTAGAAGAAACTGGACTATATGTGCATGCTGGAAGTACATGCCATCATTCCCATTGTTAGCACCTGTTTCCGGCTTCGTTCCTTACTATTAGACACAAAAAATAGAAGCCAATATTCCGGATATTCTTGTTTAGAGAAAATTGCCGGCCGAGTTAGCGAGAAGTTGACACAGGATGGATATCCACTTGATTATGTTGGGTTGACTAATCAGATCTTTTAATTTCGGTCACGATCTGCTTAGATGATGACACAACTGTTTACAATTGTTTTAATTGAAGCGTACGGAATTTAAATCCCTTCGTTTTATTCTAAAAGATTCCCTTCTTTTGTTTCATCGATAACTATCTACAATTTTAATTGAGTGTGTAGCCGCTAATTTTAATTTGAATATATATATAAATACAAATCCAGACAGGACATACACAGTTTTACCTTTTTCAAAATTTAATAACCAAAAGGTTATAATTATTGCACAGATAACTCGTGATTCACGACCGCATAATTCCGATTGTTTGGATTATCGTATTGTGTGGGTTTTGTTTATACATCCACGAACCTGTGTGTAGATCACATATTCGGGATATTATGATGGCGTATTGAACATATAATTAAACAATGGTTTGTTTGTCAAAGTAACAATGGTATTTATTTTCTATTGCACAATGCAGGAAATGTATACAAATCTGTGATACGATTTCTGTATAAATCGAAACTTACAAAAGAGTACTTTGTACGTTTCAACATTAAAATCGATTTCCTTTTCATCTAATTGGTTATGGCAAAGATCGTTACAATCTTTACAGGCAATATTGTCTTCTTAAATATCGGCAGATTTTATAACTTTGATGAATTGTATTGTAGAGATCGGAGTAAACGGAATTATGTCGCGTAATTCCGAAAGACGACCAGTTTACTAAATGTTCAAAATTATTGTGTTTATCGAGTTTCTGTTAGAATACAAAAGAATTTAGTCAATATTGCGATTCTCATACCAATAACTATCTTCCGTCTTATATATAGATTATCACTTGTATATAAAGATTACGTCCGCCATATGCAATTTGAAACAGAAATTGTTTTTTTGAGTCAAGGGATTACTCAAATATCGTGAATATAAATGTAACTGAAATGTTCAGTTACGTGAAGTTATTGCCCATGCTGGTGAAACCACAGGGCAGTCGTAGAAATTGTTTCCTAACTGGATTTGTCTGGGGGATCACACATCATCTTTATAGTGATTTATTGCTTCTAGCATTTCGTGCATTTTGTAAAAAAACATCCCCCATTACATCCCACTTCTACTCGTTGCCAATGGCTGCCTTTGATGAAACTGTCCTGTTCATTTCCAATACATGCGTAAAAGTAGCCGCGTATCAGAAATGAACAGTACACTTTTTAAAAAAACTGATATTCACCGATACACCTCGGAAAGTGTGTTAATAGAGACTTTTGGCAAGTGGGATTTTCCCTATACGTATCCGTATCATATGCGTCACACGTTGCGTCAGAGTAGTGTTAGAGTTTTGGCAGATTCTTGTGTCGCGTACGTATGCATCACTGAGCTAAGCTTAGTTCTGTACAACATGATGGCAGTTATATACCAAGATCACCATCAGTACTAGTCAAATGCCTTGCCTACAATTTCTCGGAGTGCATGAAGTCATTCGCCGACTGTTGAGCTATTAAAAAAAATTAATGTCGCATCATTTAAAAAAAATCTTTGACTTTGACGCGACAGGAATTTTTGGTTTCACTAATTTATCATTTACATGCCTTTACCATAGAATCACATCGTTTACAGCTTTGCAAGGTCCCATATCTTCCTAAATCTAGCCCGTAGATCAACCAGCGTGCAGACAGACAGGACAAGTATGAAAATTCCGAGAAAAACCCATCAAAAATAATTATCAAATTCCAGTCTTTATTATGATTAAATTCACATCAAATATACACCTATTTGTTCTAAGATACACATAGATTCATAGAAAACGCTATGATACAACATTTCAGTGTCTAAAAAGACGACAATGTTATACGGACCTTCTCCGTATGTAAGCTGTTCGATAGGGCTGTCGTATCCGTGTGCTATATCACGTATGAGAAATACACACACATTGATGACGTCACACACAAAATCCATACGGATACGCGATACGCACAAGGGATTTACGCTAGCCAAAAGTCTCTAATAACTATTACTTACAAGGCTATTGACGGGCGTATGATGCTTGCTATGCCAGATTTTAATTGTCTACTTACCCTTTAAGATAAATTTACTACAATTTAAAACTGTTATTTCCTGAAACTTGAGATCGATATACATGCAGTATGTTAAGCCGAGAAAACCTTTTTGTTCGGTCGTGGGTTGTTTTAAAATATATTTAGATATTTTGTCTGTCGGTTTATCAATTTAGCATGTGGTAAATGTTTGTAATCGTCCACAATATCACCATGGATCATGCAAGCGTCGTGTTCCATTGTAAATAAATGTTGAGAAAAAAAAGATGTCGTTAATAGGCTTACCTAATTGGGTAATCTTCATCTGTAACGATGGCTGTATTTTCGTAATCTATTGGATCAGACCTGAAACGGGAAAATGAATTTGATAAGAAATTCACAATAATACGCTGATAAAAGCTTAAGACTGAAATTGGTATTACTGATAACATTGCGTTGATTTAATTGAACACTAGGATTTTTCAAACAAGAGAGATAACAGAACCAAAACAAATGCATACTTGATCCACTGATGTAAATATTTATCAGCCATCTTAGCGATTTCATATCCTGATCGACTGATTATTTCTGTGAGGGGCAATAACACATCCAATGTATACTATATATAAATACAGGTATTTATTAATGATTTTGAATTCTATGATGTATTTCAAAGACTTTTCCAGACTCTGGATTTAACACTTGAATCTGTTCTATAAGTATAATGGTAAAAGCCAAAACAAAAGGATGTAAAGGTTGAATAAACTTTCTTTCAAAAATCAAAAGAATTTAATTAAGGTTAAAAAATGTTTTGATATATCCGTTAAAGCGAAAATTTCATATTTTCAGAGAACGTCAAAACATAGTTATTTCTATCTCTTGTTCATTAGGTTGTCAACTCACTATTATACGATCATAGGCATTATTCCCCTCACTTTAAAAACATTGACACCGGGAATAATAACACAATTTACCCCCCTTGTTTTTCTTTTTTCCACAAGGAATAACTATCTTCAACTTCAAACGTTTTAATTTAAAGTTGGAAATGATATATTTGCCAATTTCTCAACTAGCAATAGTGAATTATTGCATTAATAGGACTGATCTTAAACAAGGTATGACTGTTTATAGATAACATCTATTTTAAGGCTTTCTTTTAATACATTTTAAAAATAAAATATAACTTAAAAATATGAAATTGTACTTTAATGTATGATCTGATGAATACATGTACTTCCTTTCTTCAAACTTCTCATATTAACCGAATCGGTAGGTGATGATGTTAATTCGTGGTATTATTAAGACATCGTCCCTTGGTTATTACGGGTAAAAATTTACTACAAATACACCTAAAATTTACTTTAGACTATGATCCTGACCTGCATTCTTGATAATAAAAAATTAATATACTGTAAATCACTAAATTCTGGGCGAAGTTATAGGTGTTTGAAATTTTAACGATATAGTTTTGATTGTCAAGTACCATGACTACAATAATAAAGTTTCTGTTATCCAGTTTTAAATTAAATTATTTAATGACGATCATGTTTAAATCCATTAAAACCACGGTCATCCGGTAATCTATCGGGTTGATTATGGGCTAGTCGGGTGCATCAATGTCTACTTAATAATTTATGAACATCTGAAGCTAACAGAAAGACCTGCAGTAGGCAGATTTAGCGCTTACCTACTGCATCTTTCTGGCAAGATTTAATTCGAAATATGTCTGACCCCTGTGACACTTTATATTACTATACAATCTAGAAATATATTTCTAAAACTTGTGTCAATGCTAGATGGATATTTGACATTTCACAATAAATCAACTGTTAATTGTTTTGTGTACATAGAAGGTCGATCGAACATATTGGCTCTACCGCTGGGACGAACCGGATATTATGAATTGTGTGAATCTGTAATAAAGTGCCTTGTCAAAGATTATGGTTTGATGCACAACACAAATAAGCACACTGTTTATTGTATAAGAAATATAATCACTGGAAATGGAGTTTAAAGTATTACCGTCCTACAATAATCGAGGTTATTAAGACGGGTGTAAGCCATAGTGTGGTGTACCAGGACAGATTCTCCATGTAAAAAAAGAGTTCAAACATCATTCTGCGTGAACGTATGACCAAGTAACATAAAAGATGCAAATGAATATTCGTGCTATTGCGCTGTTTAATCAGGCTTCCGACGAAGTTGAACGCCCCGCACTTTGAAGCAGAAATGCATGACGGTCGGGCACCTTTATATATTTCTCATCTATTACAGAATTGATTTTAAAAATTCATTGCTCAATTCTAGCGAAATAAATAAGAATTTAAAATAAGTGTATCCAGCATATTTCGGTTTGTTATATTAACATTACAAAGTTCTTCATAAAACCTGCCTAAGAAAACACTTCTCGACAAGCTAAATTTGAATAAATCCATATAATTAAACGTACCAGCCAAAATGGCCGTTGTCGTGAACAATGGCCTCTACATATGAATTAATCAACAAATAGTCACGATGTGGATTAAAAGATAAAGGAATAAATGAGAGATTGGTGGAACTAATTTTCACTCATAATATAAACTGACAACCAGGGAAGATGGTAAACATGCTGGACAATCATAATTGCCCAGAAAAAATATTTTCAGGTTTTTGTCAAATTTGGAACAGAAAAAAACATTACTTAAAAAAACGAAATGGAGAGACATACATAGATTTCTGACATTCACCATGATTTGTTTGTGTGGTCGCTTTTGACCATTACTGCTTCAGTTACATAAAACAAAACATGGCAATCCTTCCCACAAGCTAAACTGTGATAAGATCATAAATATTATATCTGTGGGTAAAGTATACTTTAAAAACACTATTATCATATCACCAAGAACGTAAACTGAACTTTTTAGGAGCATTTATCAGAGCTGTGCATGCAAACAATTTTGAGTGCTTTCTGATATTCTTTAAAATAACTCCACAACTGTATAGTCGGAAATTAAAGTCAGAACTCATTTGTGTCATCAATTTTAATTAGTAAATTAAAATTTAAGAAAAATCAGTCGCTGTCCTACTGACAATACTACATGTATACACTGGGAAATGGATGTTGCCTTAATCAGAATGTCTTACGAGGTACATCAATAGAAGCTACAAAGCAGTCGCGATTATGAAGAACACACTGACTTGCAGCGGATTGCGTTATAATAATAAAAACGTTTGCTCACTGTGCAATTAATGAATTTTAAATGTATTGCCATTAAGGATGTTATACTTTCAGTTTGGTAGGTGTACAAATAGCCAAATTTTGGGTCCACTTATGAGGTAAATTATTGCCAACAAATGTTCCTAATTGGTCTGTCAAGTGTTCCAGTCACAGATTTATACGTGACAAGGAGTGTGATTGTCTGTGTTTTCCCGTTTCCAACACATGGCTAATAATTACTGAATGCAGATTTACTATATATGCTAGTCCACCAATGACCATTTGTTGTGTTCGATGGACGCTGAATCCTGTATTGTAAATATGATACCATACTGGAATTGCAAAATACTAAGAGGTTTTTGAATAATGTGAAACAATGTATATTTCAAATAACAAACGATGTTGCTGGATTTGGTCGTATAAGGGCGAACTGGGAAACCCTCATCTTTATTGTGTAATGACAGATTTATAAAAAAATCAGTTGGACGAATGAATGACCGTAATTACAATAGATAGATTTTAGTTAATGGTTTTAAAATTATGTAAAAGTATAACGTTTTAATAGTTTTATTGGAAAATAAATGTGTTAATGTGGTGTAATGACGAAGATTACGGTAATAATAGACAGACATAGATTGTTCTATACTTATTTTCTCCACCACTAATGCATCTACAACATTAAGTTGTTCCCAATAATTAAAGGCATTGTCTATGGATTTACAGATTTTATTTCGTTTAAAGAACGCCAGCAGTTTTAACAAAGTGTGTTCAGCAATAGGCAGTTTTTATCATTAGAGATGTCTCCCGGCGGTCCATTAATATCAAAGACTATATTTCTTGCCCTTCCGATATAAGATAAGATAAGGTTTATAATGTACCATTGTATCCATCATGGGCAGCATACAAAGTTTACAGTTTAAACAAAAGTACTATGTAAATATTCCACAAGTATGCGTTTTTAAATAACATTTCATATGTCCATAAGCGCCCGTTTTGTTACAACAGAGTAGTGGCCCACATCCAATAACACTTCTCCTTGTAATGCCAACATATAGCTTATATTTCGAATATCGGAATAGTAATTATTATACTGACACGCGATAATGAAGATGTACCAAAGCCCCATTTCTGATTATCTCCCTTTAAAGAATATTCTCGTTTTGGGAATAGTTGTATAAATTGCTATATTCATCAAAATATTTTCAAATTCTATACAAAGCAGGATACTATTTTGCTGTGTGCAGGTCACCGTTAATATTGATAATTTATAAAACTTTCACATCAGATTATATCCCGATAGCTCCAGCCTCAAATCCATAAGTCTCTGAATGGTGGAACATTGTAACATTAATTTCTGTTCAGATCCATCCATCGGTTCTATGATATTAAAATTAAAAAATGGAAGTGGTACGTTAACAATACTTTTTACACGGTAACCTTTAAAATACAAATCCGCACTTATTTGTATTCACATAGCTGCAAATTTGCTAAAGATATTTGCAAAAGGTAAATGGAATGGTGGACAGGAGGAAATTGCTTTGTTATGTTTACTTATTGTAAAAAAATGCTTTTGTTTTTGTGCCACCAAAGGTGGTAGAATATACCTTGCTGTAATTGAAAACATATAAGATGCTTTCTCGCTAGCTTGTAGTTCGATCCCCGCATTGGCCGGACAGTTGTTTAGTCGTTCGGATGGTACGAAAAGCCGAGATCCAGGGTATCCAAAGTTTTCAGACAGTTGAAATTCGATATACGAGTAGGTCGTATATCCGTCTTTATTAACTCAGTTCGTAGTAGGACGTTAAACCCCATTTAATTTCAATTGAAAACATTGATATAAAAGACAGTATAATATATCTCTTGCGTACATGTATATTTCGCATTAGTTATGTCGAAAACTTCCGAGTAATAAATATTGTGTTAAACTCAAAAAACACCAGTGGTGCAAATACTTTCGGGTACTGCTATACAAAAACATACACTACACATTAATAATTATAATGGGCATATGATTAAGTAATCAATATATTGAGGCTCGCGGCAAAATTATATATGACATTATTGTTGTATGTAAACAACACCATCACTGTTCGTATTCGGTCAAAGGTTTGAAAGAAATGGCATGTCAAGTTAATAGAGATATTTTTTGATTACAAAAAGACGTCCCCACACGAAAACGCATAAGGCTTTTTTTCTTTGTGGTAATTTGGAAAGATTCTCGAATCGATGGCTATGTAATTAGAACCCCCGACGTCAAAGGGATACATCGTCAATGTTCAGCCATGTTAATAAGTTCCTTGTAATATAATATAAATTTAATTATACTACTGACGTAAAAATATTAGATAATGCCCATAACATACTGGCAGACAGGGCACGTCGTAAATATCTAAGATGATTAACTCTACAACACGTTTATTTATAGATTGGTTCCTGTTTTTTTTCTAGTGGCTTCAGTTAGAATGCAGCAACTAGAAAAAAAACATCCCGTGGGCTGTGCATGTTAGACTGCAACAAAGACTCGGTCACTAACCAGAGGGTGCCAGTTCAATCTTGGGGTTTGCCGAGACAGTTCCTAGTGATTCCCAGTCTGGCTTCCGCTTGTAAGTGGTGCAGCAGATTTGTCGAAAAAACAAGGTTCACAATACCGAATGCTCTGTCACCAATTGTTTTAGACTTGGTCGATGTAGACATACCAGGCCTGTAGCTAGCGGGGAAGGGGTCCCCCCCCCGGAAAATTTCGGCGCCCCCGATTGGCGGCCTTTACCCGTTGGGGGAAAATCGGCTCCCTCAATTGATGCAACGTCTCCATAATAGTATGGGCGCCACATAAAGCCGCTTGGCATTGGTTTGGCGCCACGACGATATTGGCACCCAACCAATGCCACTTGGTTTTATGGGCTCCTCCGCAAATGGTGGCGCGCCTCATAATGACCCACACGTTTAATGCCACAACAGTTGGGGCTCTCGAAATGGCTTGATCTGTGAGTTGCCTTATTCCGGAGAGGCGCCCATTTTGATTATTGGGGCGCCTTATAATGTTGGGCCGCACATAGTGCATAATACCGAATCAGATTGGTTGGGCGCCCACGACTGGATCAACGGGGCGCCCAAAACAGCATGATTTGTGGGGTGCCTTATCCGAGGGGGGCGCACATAATGCCGAGATCATGGGCGCCAATAATATAATGCTAGTGCGATTCGTTAGGCGCCGACGAATAAATTGGGCGCCCAAAACGGCGTGATAATTTTCTAAACTCATAACGCCATGTTTTGCTCGGTTCCTCATCCCAAAGGGACACGCATAATGCCGAGATCATGGGAACCCATAGAGATTGGTTAGGCGTCAATGAATGAATTGGGCGCCCAAAAAGGCTTGATAATCTTCAAAAATTCAAACGACATGATTTGAGGGGCACCCATAATATAATGCTGGTGAGATGAGTTAGGCGCCCACGAATGAATTGGGGGCCACAAACGGCTTGATCACTGGAGTGCCTTATCCCGGAGAGGCGCTCATAATGACATGATTGGGCGCCACAAACGACTTGATCCATGGAGTGCCTTATCCCGGAGAGGCGCTCATAATGACATCATTGGTGGGGCGCTGGGGCTCCCAAAACGCCATGATTTGTGGGGTGCCTGATCCCAAAGGGACGCCCATAATACCGAGATCATGGGCGCGTAACTTAATGCTTGTTAGATTAGTTAGGCGTCCACGAACGAATTAGACGCCCTAAACGGTGTGATACTCTTCAAAATTCAAACCGTTTAATGTGTTGGGGGGGGGGGGCACTATAGGCAATTTGACTTTTCGGGCAGACGGGTAAAGTGAAAACAAAATATTATTTCATCTGGTTGGCAAAATAAAGTGCCCGAAATCTTTTAATTGACTATGGATTAAAACATTTTTATTAATTCAACTGCAACAATGGTCTGTGAAATCCCTCTATATTTGGTCTAATTTGAAAATATGTTTAAAGCATAATGGCGTTGGTGCGCAGTTAGCTATTGGTTGTTAATTCGAATAATGACCAGCCATAATTTTGAACAGAAATGTTCTTCCGTTACAACAGTGTTAAGTGGGATTAGCTCTAATTAAACGAAACGCTGCGAGGAGCATAGTACGCCACCAAAGGTAGACTATATTGGACCACATTCAAGTTGCTGTACTCACAGGCTGAAATAGCAGGAAAACACAATTGCGGCAGTCAAAATTTGCTCCCGACGGCCCCGTCTCCGTGGAATATAAACGACTGATTGAAATTCGACTCGGCTATATCAGACCACCATCTGTATTCGGGGACTGAAATAGCAAAAAAAAAAACGCGTTTGAGGTCGTCAAATTTTCTTTAGGGGAAGGGGGCGTCACTAGACGTCTGTAAGGCTAACCCGAACCCCCGTACGCCTATGGAGAGCACCCCATAAACCCTTCCACGGTGTAGGTACATCGGCGCCCTAGAAGCCCCACCGGCGCCCCCAGAAGCCTTTGCCCCCCCCCCCCCAACATTTTGGGCTAGCTACGAGCCTGCATACAGTAAGCAATCGGACGACGACCTCAAAGTTCTAGAGCAGAATCAATGAAATATTAAAAATTATCCGGGATACCAGCTATGAGAGAGTTACAGCTGTTTAATCTAGAAGATACAAGATAATTTACAATCGTTTTTATGACATTAGGGGATAAATTTAGAAAATTAGTTGAGCAATGCTTAAAATTCATCAAAAACCTGCGATTCTTGGTGCTTAGATGGGGGTGCGGTATAGCAACACTACTCTAAGTTTACAATAAGTCGGATAAATGGAATCATTTTTTTTTTCAAAAGAAGACATTTTAAAACGTTTTTGAACATTAATTATGGTCAGTAATTTTCGTAAACTGGTAGCAGTTTGGAACTAGAGATGCCAATGTAACATTGTCATTGACAATAGATCACATTTGGAATCAATGAGAGTGTCATTTAACTCTGGAGCGTTGTTGTTCACAGATCTGGCATTTAAAAGGAGAATCTTGAACTTTTGAGTAGTAGCGCCATTTTTTATTTTTGGCTGCGCTAGATTTGAATGGTTTACTGCCTCCACAGTATGTATGCACATGGTTGCACATTTGGGAAACACGGAAATAAATTGCTCAATGACCAAAATGCAGATCTATATTTCGTTTCGTTTTTTATACTTTCGATGGCCTCTAGAATTAAAATCTGACCGGTTGTGGTGGAAGTTCGTGTAAGGCGTCATACGGGCGCTTTTGACACAGTAAATTCCGCCAAAAATCGCCGTAACGACAGACTGTTTCATTGGCTAATCCGTCACATCATGCAGGCCTTGGTGTAGAACTGGTAAGTAAAACGAAATTTTGAACTATAAACAACGAAACGAAATAGGATCTGTATTTAAATCAGATTTAGAAATTGCTTGTATGCATTTTTGCCCAGTTGTAACATATCGCCTGGTTCGCTTGATGATTGACTTCGTTACATGTTTGAGAAATTGAATGTTTATTATTCAATAAGTCAACTGTAGATTATTGTAAAAATTGGTCTTTTGAGCATAATCTGGTCATATTTGTGGCAGTTGATCATAGGAACCGCTCACCACCTTGCATGAATGTCTGTCAATGATATGCACGAATGATCTTTATAAATTTCCGTATAAACTTTTGTTTCTCCATTAGCTCACAAATTCCAAAAGGTTTCACTAAAATCCCCTTCTTTGTGAGTTCTATATTGCTCTAGGGGGATCGAATAGTTATCACGTGCGCGCTGTATGGCAAGGTCCATCATTGAGTCAGCTGCCGTGGTTTCGATTCCCCGGTTGTACCTACGATCACCTATGATGTAACAGTGATGTATTTGAATGTTTGTTTGAAAAAAGAACAAAAACCCACTTTGAAATTGGGTGTTTTTATTAAGACTTAGTGGCTTAATAGGACAGATACTAAAATATATTGAACATTAGACTGGTTTTACAATTTGAATGCCTACCTTCAAACCAGTTCTCATCCATAATCTGCCAAGAAATTACATTCAGTTGGTCATTCACACTATGCAGGGTCGTATGTAGGAATTTAAAAGTGTGTGTGCAGCAGAGGGGTGGGGGCGCCAATATAATGCTACGCTCGAAAGTAAGACTACCGCAATTCCGTTTTCCACCCACTTGGAGGCGCTATTTCTTATGTTAAACCCACCAAAATGAGAAACTACTTGTCCTCTAAACTAGAACTAATCCGAAACACCAATAAGGTCATGTGGATAGGGCGACCAGAACGAGAATCTCTAATCATGTCATTTGGTGGCGGCGCCCCCAAAGACCGATAAGGCCCTATCAAGTGTGGATAGGGCGACCAAAACGAACCCTCTAATGTCATGTGATCGGTCAGACGCTGACCCAGAAAGAGGTGATAGGAGGGGCACTTCGCCTATGGGGGCGGAACCCATGTCTAGGGTATTCCCTCAGAAAATATGGAAAAAATAGCGCTGCCGGAAACAAGTTTTTCGGTCACTCTGGTGATATGTAAGAGTCGATTTCGTATTTTATATGGTCGATTTTTTCAGGAGCGCCATATTTCAGGGGAAATGTATTTGCTCCTGGTTCCCCGCGCCTGTGGTAGCGCCCTATAGCCTAAACTTAAGTGATATAAGAAAGTTTGAATCAGGGCAAACGAATCGGGTACCCATTGGCGTGTGGGCGCCATTAAAACCGACCGACTTCTCGGTGCCTTAAGGGCAGCACTGTGTAATTCATGTGCATTATTTTATAATTGAAAGGTTCTCAAATTTTTTGAGAGGCGTCAAATCGCGGGGCGCCTTATTTTTCTGGGGGGTGCAATGTAACCCCTGCAGACCCGCTAGATACGGCCCTGACACTATGGCTAAACTAAACCCCCATTTGGACCCGTGACCTATTCCACCGAAGATAATTGATTTGTAATTACAATAAAAACGGAAACATGTATATACATTCATATCACATTATTATATGCTTTATGACCCATTTTTGTCCATTCTTAGGTGCCAAAGATTTAGCTCATTTAAATAAATTGATTATCAAAAAAAAAAAAAGAAATCGTAAAATATGTGTAGTACTACTGCTACTTTTAGGACTTCTTGTTTCGTTGTGTTTCTGTGATCGTAAAACAATACCACAGTATTTCAGCTATAAGAACTTTATTGCCAAGCTGGATGATTTCGCAGGTCCCTTGTTCTCAACAGATAATGGCTGCTTGAATATCTGGGAGAGTATCTAATGGGGCTTGATTCTAGACTCAAATTTATACCCCCATCCCTGCACGTCCAAGATATAGCCTTGACGTTAATTTTTATTCCAAATGCGTAATAACCTACTAAATTTCACACTAATAAAGCAGGTGCTGATACCATATTATGTCTACTAACCATAGGTCCAATAACAGGAAGAACGTGATGGACAGTTTTGTCATAGGTTATGATTTTACCAAAACATCAATGCATGACTTATTATGTATAGCTTTTATTTCACGTTTACTAGGTACGTGGGATTTTAATTTTATAGACAGAGAATTTAATAATTTTCCCAAGACACAATATGGTCTTAAAGACCTAAGACCAAAGTCTTACATATGATATGCATATCAAAATTAATTAAATTTAACAACGTAACACATATATACTACTCCATATAAGAAATAATATATGTATCGACTAAGAGAAAAATGATTAAAACGTAATATGGATTATTGGGCGAATCTCCAATAATAGATTCGATAATAAATGTAACATTTTGATCTGTATAAAAAGTCCAAACTTATGCTTTCTTAAAAAACAATTATATTCTACTTACAGAAAGGTCATCAGATTCATGAAATTTCGCGCGTCAATACATGGCTCGCACAATAAAGTGGCCAAACTAATGATATCATTACATTTTCATTGTTAGCAACAAGCGAGGGCAGAGTGCCGATGGTGCCGGGAATTTAATCTAAGCGGGCAACCAATGAAAAGTAAATAAATTAATTTGTTGTTTTTTAAATTTGAAATTAACTTCGTTGTGCAAGCTGTTCACCAATCAATCATGCGTAATAATATACCAGACCAGGTTAGATTCTATGCGCGCTGTGCATTTCGTTTAAAATTGTCTTCCTTTCCCAAACTGCTCAGTACAAAGGGGGCATACAATCAGGGTGTTCACACCGGTAACCAGCAAACCAATGCAAACTGTTTTCAAAAATATTTCCCCTCGTCCCAATTGCTACGATGATGCGACATATACCGTTTCTAATGGAACAGTTATAGTCATTATTTGAAATTCATCTGTTATCATGGTATAGGTGTGTGGGGTCTCTTAGTACTGTAGAGTCTCTTTTGTTCGGGATTAATATATCTACCACAGTGTGCAATATTCTAACTATAGAATATTCTTAAGTTATAGAAGCCATTTTGTTATTAACAAACATCCATACCTTAATACAACATGGAGAGAGAGAGAAATGGGGTTTAACGTCCACTCGACACAAACTAGTACATTTTGGGACTAACATATGATTACATTTTATTTCAATAATTCGCTTGCGCGTAGGGGTCTTTAGCAGTGGGGGGAAACCGGAGTGCCCAGAGGAAACCCACGAGGTAGAGAAGGCGCCCCTATCTCCATGCCACGTACACTCGCACCAGGGCTCGAAACCACTACCGCAAGCCAGAGGTGACCTAATACAACATGGAATAATGTAAAATTAAATAGAACCATATTAAAAAGTTTCCATTGAAATGAATCTGGATATTTGTTTCAACGTATCGCTAGTATTATAATAGAATGTAATTGATGATATCAAGACTGTGGTGCCTTTAGCAGTGTCTTCTAACCTTTCAAAATCATTCCTTAATTCACGAGAATTTCGTCTCCGAAACTCATCTCCCTTCAATACTAGAACAATTCATACGCTAAATTAAACAATCTTTATTTTGTTCTTCCTCTGTTTTAATCATTCTAGTTTGTGATCATTCAATTTTCGAGTCGATAAGAGATCTAATAAATTGTCCTGAATTTTACTGACTGAAATGGTGTTTAATTCTAAAAGCTAGGTTAGCGAACGGAGATCTTTCCAGGCAAAATGTAATAGCATAGTGTTCGATTCATAAAAGTACATTTCCCCGTCGTAATTTGTTTGTTGATATGCATGCTTTCTAAAAACTTAGATAGTAAAAGCAATTTGATATGTCAAATAACGATAGATTATCTGTATTAAGGAAATCGGGATTGACGTCCCACTGTACTGTCCCTATTACAGGCTAATGAAGATGGAGTTACGCAATACAGTTTACTACTATGTGGTCGAAAAGTTTGCCCTGGTAGTGGCGATCCGGCCTACTATTAAATAGAATTCCAAGGATTCTTTTACTAGCACGCCAATGTGTAAGCGAGACCACGGGTTTTCGTCCTATCCGAACGACGGTGCGTGGTCCCGTAGACAAAGGGTAAACATTCCGGAAATCCCGATGATCTTTCTCGGTCAGTATAGTGAACTAGCGCGTGACCTTCAGGTTTGCGAGCCAACGTCTTACTCAACTGAACTGTTCAGACAAACCGCGTTTATATTACAAATTTTAATCGTGTCCAGACACAACATGTTTTTGTAATAGTGTAAATGGGTCGAGTATAAGCGTGCCTTATTGAGTACCTTGCCAATATGGCCCATTGGGCACGGTACCAGACACGACACTGTTAATTACTGTGCATGCGCGAAGCGAACCGTGACCTTTTTCTCCCGTAAACTTTGACAGTTCTGTCAAAATTGTTGCTCAAACTAAATCAACCATCATAATTGTTTTCGTCCGGTTGATTTGCATAGGGGCTGAAATTAACTTTTCTGTGACGATTTCCACATTTGGCGTACTTGGCACGATTCCGAAACCCATTATTTTAGAGTAATGTAAACGCTAGAACGGCATTCTTATCGTGGCCAATTGCGCAACGAGTTTACTGAGTGAAGGGAATTCCTTAAACGGGACTACACTTTCAAGTCATAGTTATCCAGACAAACATACAACACCGAGGTGAAATCCTTGTCATTAAGAACATATGTATATATGGGACAGAGGTGAATGTTACCACTAGCATGTATAGACTCATTATACTCCAGTTTACAGAATTGTGTAGTTTTTCAACTCTAGCATCTCCTAGAAAAAGATATACTTATCAGATGAATGGTCTGTCGTCACTTTAATGTACCTTTATAATTATGCTTGTATAATTATCGACTCAAAAGGTACCATAGACAGTGCTATTATAAAATTAACTTCTTCAACAGAAGCGAACCAGACTGTCGTCAGACGACTGAGGATGTAGACTGGCGAAAATTAAAAATAGGAATGTCAAAATAAAGGTCTTATTCTTCAATCATCGACAACTAGCTTAATAGTAGCTCTCTAAGCCGAGGAAGATACACTCTCTTACGAGTTATCTTGTCCAGCAACCCACCAATTTGAACTGATTATGGTGCTTGAGTCTTGTTGAAGCTGACGGAAAATCTATAATTTCTATAAGTTTATCATTTCAACATTAATGTGCACTGTATTCAAATGGCTCTCTTCTATATTCGTGGTCCCGATATCTTTAGTTGGTAGTGCGATCTAGTTAATGGGAACATCTGTTGAATTTCATGTACTAATATCTAATCCATTCATATTCATCCAAGAAAACATTTTAGTTAGGTATTCATTAGCACACCCCGTCAAGTATGGCCATTCAAATAAATCTAGCCGCAAAGGTGAACAGGAAACATCAAGGACAGCAGAACATTAATGGGTCTCAATATGAATATCAATAAATGCTTGTGGGTGTATATTGCGATCTGGCCTGTCGGTCCATCCATCCACAAAAGCTTAACTTCACTCCACACACGAAAATTTCGTATCACAAATCTGCAGATAACCGATTTGTCTTTGACGCGAAATGATCTAGGTCAACCGCCATCTTGGGATTTTACTGCGATCGTAACAATAACCTTGTATCATTAAAACGTGTGGTATAAAACTATATTTGCGATAGCTATTTTCTGATGCATTGCTGTACTTTCAAGACTCGTGTATTATTTGTAGTCCTGATGTATAGCATATTGGTGTAATTGCTTAGTTATTATCCAAATTGTGATTAACGAGGTATCAGTTCTTAATCGTAGTAGACATTGAAAATACAGGACCTCCCCTGGAGCCAACAAATCAAACTTTACGTTAGATAAATCAAAATCTAAGACACCGTAATTGGAGATCCAGCCAATTAGATGTGGCCTTTCAGTTCGCCGTAACAAAAAAATTAAAAACCTATTTGTCTTATTAGTGTAACAGGGTGACAGGGGGATGCAAGTGGGTTGGAACCAATGGTTAAAACGGCATCTTAATTTGACAGACACCATGTCAATGAAGAAGGGAGAAAATCCACGTAATTGATGCGACGATAACAATAGAAATAGTGTCGTCATGGAAACGATTGAAAGATTTAAATCACTTCCGATACAGGAGAAAAGGCTGACTACCTTAAATGCCAGCAAATTTCAACAGACGCCATATCGAAGGAAACATATAATTTTAAAGAAGTCGCTTCTTGAAATAGACACTGTTATTTCCAGAATTGCTTTTTATACAGACAAAACACGCTACGAGTAGACTACCCCGGAATAAATACACACAATAACTCATATAAAATAGAAACCTGAATCATTACATGTTTTCAAAAAATATGTTGTCTTGGATATTGAGTAGAGAATAGCACACGCCATGTCTTCCACTTTGTTTGTTTGGAAAGTGTCATACGCCTGTAATTATTTGATACTAGTGACATTGCATCTGCAACTTATTATTTTGGACCTTCGTCTGGTTGTATTCCGTCTGATATGCGACAGATGCGCTAGAAAGGTGAATCATGCCCTACCTTATGTACAACACTGGTCACTACTTAAATACCTAGCTGGAACAATAGTATGGATCAGTATTTCAGAAACAGAGATCTACTGGTTTTAAAACAACCTCTGTGCCTTTTGGGTCACCAATATCCCCGCAGCCAAAATTTCTTGCTTGCTTAGAAAAATACAATTACGCAAATCTGAGAGTTCCAAGTAAATGCTATAGTTATTCTAATACTTCTGAAGATGGCATAAATTAAATATTGGCGATGACTTCATGCTTGGCAAAGAATAGTGTATTGGTCAATTTATGATTTAAACAAAAATGCCTAACACGTAAATGTTACAGCTGCACAAGGAATTTTGGAAATCCATAACAGTAAATAAAAAGAAAAGACAGAGTTAACTTCATTTCTTTAAAATATCTGCAATTCATACCGGTATTTCAGGTGCGTGGTGACAGCTGATGTTGTATGACGCAAAATACCCTGCACACAAGTCAAATATTTTTATCGTTAATGGGGTCCCAGGGGAACGCCAATCTCGAAACCAGAAAAAATTTTGAAGAAATTTCTCTGGTGAATCGGGGTAGCCATTTTCCCGAAAAATGACATGTAATTCCTACGCGCGAAATTTCTCGTTTATTTGCGTCGTACGCCCCTGATTTTACGTGCCTAGGTGACCGAATCACTTAAAAATATACCCACGCGTAGAAAAATAGATCTTTACAAAAACTTGTATTTGTTCGTTTAGGATCCAATTTTTTATGGCAGCGAGTTGACTTTGACTCAAGGATCATTTTACAACAAACGAAACGACGATCCGACCTCTAGTTTTCGAGAAATCGACCCCAAAAAGATTGACCAATCAGAGGTCAAAATGGGCGGGGCTTAGGTTTGAAAAAAATTGGAAAAAATGTACGGTCTAATGTGCCAGAGGCCTTCGGCTCCGCGGCTACCTCTGGGAACGAGATTAGGGGAACGCTAGTGTTGGTGCGCGGGTGTTAACCTACAAATTGTTGGATTGGTGGGACACGATAGAGTATTCTGAGCCTGGGGATACGATTGATGTTGGATGAGCATCTACCAGTAGCATTGTAAATAGCAATGACATCACGTGTTCTTTTCAAAAACTGGTGTGAAATGAATAATTTGAAAACAGTAATGGCAGTTGTACAATCACTTTTATTGGCACCAAAGCTAATCGTCATCATCATCGCTGTCACTGCATGTATAAACATGGCCAAGGGGGGGGGGGAATTGGTAGCGCGTACGCGTTGTATCATAGGGTCTGTCATTTAATCAACTGACGTGGTTTCGATTGCCCGACTGTGCGTGACAAGGAGTGGGGCCACCCGTCCAACCTCGTTGGTTAAATCCGGGTCCTCCAGTTTCCCCCCCCCCCCACTGCTAAAAAAAACCTGTGCACCAGCAAATTATTGAAATATAATTGAACCATGTGTTAGTCCAGAAATTACCTGGTTTGTGGCGAGTGGACTTTAACCCCCACCCCCTCTCCCTTTCCTTGTTGGTGCCACGGGAGGGTGGGTAGGGGGTGGAAAGATCATTGAACAGTCGGTCAGATAGGGCGGATAAGATAGTTTACACAACATTTGATTCAACAAACTGAATCCGATTGAACTACAGACAAGAGGCTCTGTTAGTTCTTTTAGCCCAGATAAGATTGGAGACTAAATTCCTAACAAATATTTGAACTGAAACAAAACATCAATAAATTTACTAAACAAGATATATTGCAAAACCTAAATAATACTGTAAGGGAATGGCAATTGAAATGAAAAGGAAAAAAAGTCAAATAGAGTTTAATGTCTTACTGTTCAGTATTAGCCGGGACAATTAAGTGTGCACACGTCATGTATTATGCTATAGGAGAAAATTAAATTCTTACTAAAATAGATATATGGCAAAAATTAAATAATATTGTAAGGGAGTGGCAACTGTAATGAAGAGCACACAAAAAAATAAATGGTGTTTAGTGTTCAGTATCAACCGAGATAATGAAGATGTGTACACGCCATGCATTATGATATAAGGGAAATTTATTTAGAATTCGAAATGTCAAGAATTATTTTACGTACACGCCAACTTGTACACCAGACCACAGTTTAATATCTTCCGAATAACTGCGACCTTGTCAGACCTTGTGAAACAGTCCCTTTCTGAGTTACCACGACTCTTTTGCATTAATGACATCTGTATGGAAAGCAAGAATACTAGCTGAACATGTACATTGCCCACACCCTCCTTAATGATCATCTTTACTCAAGGTACGATTTATGGATACACAATTACTGAGTTTGATAATAAGCGACGTTTCGACGAGGATACTCTCGCCTTATCAAGCAAATGATACAGGTATACTATTCAAAAAAGTAGGGGATATTTGATTTTTAAGTGTTATTAAAGTCACCTAATGAAACTGACGAAGAAACAAAAGACAAAATGAAATGAAGTTCACATTCATCGATTTATTCCAAATGATCGTTGGACTAAGTAAGGCACAGACTGACCATTATAAGGGTAAAATGATACCCGGGGTCAAGCAGTAAAGTTACCACAGCATCACAACAAAGTCAGTAACGGGTAAATCCTCCTCTGTTTGCCAAACAAACATTGATCCGACGTGGCATACTCCTAATGAGACGTCTAAGGTCATTTTGGTCCAGATTGCCCCATTCCTGTTGCAACGCAGCATAAAGTTCTTGGACATTGGCAGGAAGTTGTTGACGTTGACGTAACCTCTGTTCAAGCATGTCCCAGACATGCTCGATGGGGGAGAGGTAATGTGGTGATGTTCTGTTGTTGGAGGTAACCTGTAACGATCCTGGCCCTGTGACATCTTGCGTTGTCATCCTGGAAGATGAAACGGCGGCGCCATGACGTCGTGCGAACGGCACAACATGGTCTTCCAAGATGTAGTACTGGCCTGTAACACGCCCTGCAACAACATGTAAAGCCGTTCTTCCAGCAACAGTGATACTTCCCCACAACATAACAGAACCACCCCCAAATCGATCATGTCTGATGACGTTAACGTCTTGGAAGCGCTCGTTTCGACGACGCCACACCCTCCTACGTCTGTCCAAAAAATCAACAGTGAACCTTGACTCATCTGAAAACATCACATTGCTCCAGCGTCGATTACCCCAGTGTTGACGATCCCTACACCAACGACGTCTTGCCTGAATGTGATGATCTCTCAAACCAGGGATCACGCGAGGACGTCGGGCGCGAAGGTGACCCCTATGCAGTCGATTCCGAATCGTTTGGCCACTCACTCTCACACCAGTGTCTGTTTGAAGACGAGCGCTGATCTGATTTGCTGTGATGACACGATTTCTCAAGGCCAAGGTACGGATAAATCGATCCTGGGCTTGAGTTGTCGCCCTTGGTCGACTTGAGTGTGGTCTGTCCTGTACAGATTGTGTATCACGGTATCTGGACCATAGCCTGCTTATGACAGACTGAGAAACATTCATCGTCCGCGCCACAACCGCCTGTGTTGTGCCGATCTGTAGCATGCCAAGGTATTTGGTATAAAATGATGTTTTCCGGAAATTTTGCTATGTTCCCTTGTTCTTTCAGCAGTATTTCTTTAAATCAAAATTTTACCAATACCCTACTCTTTCCAAGCATGAAGACATCGGGTGTTTTCGCCAATAGTTAATTTTATGCTAACTTCAAAATTGTTAATAAATATGTGTAGAGCATTGACTAGACAATTAGCCAATAGGTTGCCAATTTGATTTCGTGTTCAGCCCCTCAATTGCAAATGTTTTTCTTGGAACTCTGGGATTTGTGTTTCTGGTGTTATAAGCTTTCTATAAATGTATAGTTTGTTTAGCGGAATTTCAAGCCAGAAATTTTGGTCCGCTGCCCTACAACACGAAAATGTTTAACAATGTGATGTGTAAATTCTTCAAAAAACCCATACAAAATTGAACGAGAAAACCCATCTTGCCTATCCACCCCACCTCTCTGTATGGGGCTTTACTATATACCGGAAAGCTACGGTAAAACTCCATGTTATACTGAATCGGGCCCGTATCTACAGGGGGTGCGGGGGTATACCCCCCCACTCAGAAATTGCTAACAATCATTAAAGTAGACATAGTTCCTTATATTAACCTAAAAAAGCTATTTTCTTTTTGTTTGGATACTTATTTTAAAATGCTTATTAGACGCCTAGGTAACTATAGCATGATGATTACAACAGTCTGTTAGAATGACCTTTCCGAAAATATCCTCAAAATGTTCGCCCCCCCCCTACCGAAAGGAAATGCCCCCGGCTTAATGGTGTCTAGATACGGGCCCGCACTGAATACCGCAAAAACACTAAATACCGAAAATACATTATATATAGGTGATTTCCGGTTGTTTTTCGATGATTCCGGTATGTAGTATTTTTCAGGTTTGTGACATATTTGGGGCTTTACTATATCCCGGAAAACCGAAAACTACCGGAAAACACCATGTTATACCGAATACCTGAAAACACTAAATACCAGAAAACACACTAAATACCGGAAACACATACTAAATACCGGAAAACATCCTAAATGGGTAACCTGTAACCGAACTATACTAGATACCTGTCTGTGTTTTCCGGTAGTTAGTGTGTTTCCGGTATTTAGTTTATTCCGGTATTCGGTATAAAATGATGTTTTCCGGAAGTTTTGCTATGTTTTTCGGTATATAGCATTGTCGACATATTTGGTCCCAATGTGTGTACATGAATGTTAATCCTATTACGAAACTACACATTTCAACATTACTAGTCAATATATTTGGCATAGTTTCTCTGTCGATATTTGCATACTAATAACCTTTTGTAATTGGTAATTTACAGCAGCTTACCGAACTCTTGTCAAGTTAATAACTTCGATTTTTGAATACAAAAAGAAGAAAAAAGAACAAAGCATGGAATAAATTATTTCTTTTTTGTTGTTCGTTGTTTTATAATTCAGTCGATTGTGTTTGCTAGTCAAGCGAGATACCTTATCAGAAAGAAAGGGTTTAATATACATAAAACAGATTGAAAATTATTATCAAAGATAATAGCTGGGTACATTATTGGGATAATTATTAATACAAAAAAGCTTATTAATAGTCTTATTCCAGATCTTTTTACTTTGATAATTTAACGCCCATTACTCGACAAAGACATCATTATATTTTACATTTTATTGATGCTTTTGTGTATGTGGTTTACAGTGTCTATTTGTGTGACCTAAATAAATTTACCTTTGTTTTTGAGGACTGAGTTTAGTAATTAGCAATTGCTTCACAAATAAAAAGACTAA
Organism: Patella caerulea; assembly: GCA_036850965.1. Lineage (NCBI taxonomy): Eukaryota > Metazoa > Mollusca > Gastropoda > Patellidae > Patella > Patella caerulea. The sequence continues at coordinate 27,151,748 of JAZGQO010000011.1, forward strand.
GGGGGTTTGAAGGGTGACTGTACTTCAGAACAACTCAATGTAGTATCGAGGTCATTATTTGGGGTTAATAGATTGAACTTACTAAAGTAGTGCTATACTATACATTATTGTAGTTGTTTATGCAACAAACGGGTTAAATCAAGTAAATAGTGCCTCCTGATATGGGACTCAGGATCTGATTCCTTCTATGTGTGTGTGCGGGGGGGGGGGGGTCTAGATTAATTAGCGTAGCGTTAATTACACAATATTGCCTAAACACGAAATGAAATTAAGTGGGCTTTAATGTCCGGCTCCGACTTTAAATAAGGACGAGTATACACCGCACGGTAATTTATCGTGACAACAGCTCTAGGGCCTACTCTTACATCGAATTCTAACTGCCAATGTATCTTTTACGTGCACGCCAATGAGTAAAAGGGCAACGCCGGGAGGGATCGAACCTGCAAGCGAGCCAGCGTCTTACTCACTTAGCCACCGTTGTTTCCTGTCTAAAATACACGCTGAATGTTATTTATTTCTGTTTGTATTTCATTCCGATATTAATGTTTTGGACTTTAAAGTATTATTTTCTATATCTGTGGTTATACAAACGTCATTTCAGAATGGAGAGGCGTGGATTTCAGCCTGATCTGCCGGTGAGTATATAGCTAATGCGTGATAATAATCCTAGGAATATTACAACTACGATGCCATAAATACTTAAATAATAGTTAACGCCGTGGATAGTTTTCTACCATCAATTTATATATATACTCTCCCAAAAAAGAAACGCAACGTTACATTTCGTCGTCAGTATATCCTCGCTCTACTATCACCTTGTTGCAACAAGAACGGCGACACGTCGCTGAACCAAACTGCTCTCCAGTTTTGCTGTGACCATACCCTCAGTGCCCGAACCCATTAAAGTTGGATTTCATGGTGTCGGCGTATTTCAAAACAGACGCTCTAACGGGGACGTCTGCCTCGTTATTCGGTTTCACGTAGGCGTTTGCCTACTGTCTGGTACGAGATTCTACGCCGTCCGGGAATTGCTGCTGCAGTAGAGGTCGCTGTTGAAAACCATTTACGCCAATGACGTAACCGGAAGTGACGATCTAGGACAAGTGGGACCACACTTGTTTGGCCTGAACTAGGGCGTTCACGTGTTGAACTTCGCTGTCGGTACCTATCCCAAAGGCGAGAAATGGAACTAAGGGAAACATTCAGCAGCCTGGCTACATCTGTCTTGGAATCACCTGCTTGTAATCCACCAATAGCGTTGTTGCGTTTGTCTTCGTTCGGATTTTTCATCACTTGTGTCTTTGAGTGTTTACATGTGCAACTGATTTGGAAACCGAGAACCCCGGGATTTTAAAGACCTTAGATTTAGGTTTCATGCGAAAAGCTCGCGAAGTTGTTAAATTCATGTTTCTTGGTGCAATCAAGCGATAAAAAATTTCGACAAAAAGTATGACCAGTCACACATAGTGACCCTACCTTTAAAATCAATAATGAATTTCTTTTATCCTTACATAATTGCATTAAATACAAGTAAGATTTACCGAAACAAAGACCTCGTTCAAATAAAAAAATGATGAAAAATGGGTTGTGCGTTTCTTTTTTTGAAGAGTATATATCTATCGGTAACAAAAGCGGCATCATTTACCATGCGCTTTATCTGAATGGATTTATTAAGCGTCCGTATATTAGTAAAACAAAGCAAAACATTCTCAGTATGCCCTGGAGCACATAGAAACTGTACTCGCCCACTACTAGTTAACAGCGGAAACTGTTTGGGTTTTTTTGTTTTTTTGGCGTATTGAATATTAGCAAACCCTAAATCTCAGCTTGCTTCGATATCGTGAAAACCGACATAAATGTAATAAATAAAGGTCGAGACACACCATTCTTTAATTAGACAATCGATGTCACCGACAATTGGAAAAGGTAACTTGCTGCTGAGAGCAAACAATTAACCAGCTGCGTGACAAAGATAGAGTACAGCGACTCGGTGTGTTACGTCATTATTGATGCACTTTCACCTGGCAGAATTCGGCCAAAAAGACTATGATATACGCTTAAAGTCATAGACATGCCATCTATAAATTAAATAGTTGTAATTTTGAAGCTTGATCTGTTTCGAATTTAATTTCAAACCAAATTTCACATGTGCAACAAAATCAAATGAAATGAATTCAGTTAATTCTGCGGACAATCATACACATCAGTAAAGCACCATTTTGTTGTGGAAATATACAATGACATCTCCTCTATGGTAAGAATGGAAGCTTACTTACGCTGACATCGGAATTTAACTAAGATAGATCGAAGATGTCTTTGTCGTATATGTATATTTACCCATTCCAGAATACATGACAACCTTGGATCCTTTAGACTGCAATATGTTTCTATTGGGACTGTACTAGGCGCAGAGAGAGAGAGAGAGAAATGGGGTATAACGTCCACTCGACACAAACAAGGTCATTTTGGGACTAACATATGGTTTCATTTTATTTCAATAATTCGCTTGCGCGTAGGCGTCTTTAGCAGTGGGAGGAAACCGGAGTGCCCGGAGGAAACCCACGAGGTTGAGAAGGCGCCCCTATCTCCATGCCACATACGCTCACACCAGGGCTCGCAAACAATTATTTCTAGAGAATACATAGGTCCAGAAATATGATAGAACCGTTGAATATTAAATGCTAAATGAAAGGAAATGCAGTTGAACGTTCTGTTTCTGTGGTCCATCCGGGCTAGTAAAGACGAGCTTACGCCATCATGTGCGCAGTGAGTGAAATGTTTGCCCAGGCAGCGGTCCTTCTACCTACTAAAGGTTATTTTACTTAGCACGCCACTTGGATAATTTAGTACTTTAGAGGATATAATCTGCTACCGAATGAATATGAGAATAGTCGAAATATATTTTCAAGAAATACTACGAAATAAAATAAAACAAGAAATTAGATAAATTTCAGTCGGGGATCAGGGCGTTTCTTTATCTTCCCCAATTGAACTTTGCACGTAATTGGCTACAGGACAAGAAAAATGTCTTAAATTCGTAAATAATCGCAGTAGAAGTGTATTGGTTGATGCATTGGTCAGTAACAGTCCGTCAACAATCCACTATTACATACGTCAGCCACACCACTAGCAAGGCATTTCCATTAACAGTAAATCACTTGATCAGGTTCCAGGCCCTCGGGGGGATTGTTAGTCAAAAGCTTTATGCCATATCTTGATACCCATTACTTTATGGGGCCATTTTAATAACATTTGTGGAGATTGGGCTATCACTTCAGAACTTCCTTAATCTAACCCCATCGGATTAAAGAACAATACGACATGTCTACGACTTTTAATGGACATCAATTCAAAGGCATCAAAAATCTAGACATATCTTCGACATAAATTCTCGTATTGAAACTAATCTTATCCATTCTTACATTTCTCTGATGTAACGAATCTGGTTGATATTCGGAAATCTTCATGAAAGTTTAAATCATTCATTATAGACGTAAGGAACCACATTTAATTTAAGAGCTAAAAAGTACACCTTAGGCAGTAATTTAGACACAACAAAATACTTGGCCCAATTCCAACTTCGACGTTCGAGTTTTAGAAATGAACTAGCATACAGATGTAAAACACTGTAGAGATGACGACGTGAAAGCACTAAAGTGTGCTCTGTAGTCAATAATTAGGACACTCGCCGAGATACTATCTTGGCATCGATATGCGTGGATAGAAATGAATTGTCCTTCAAATTATAACACACCAGAGGTGGCTCGTCAATTCAGTACAAAGCAATGTGTACATTAGGATTTGGTGCATTTTAAATACCCTTTTAACAAATATGATTTATTGTAAGACTACTATTAGTGTGCATGGTGTCCGATATTTGTCTGTAATGGTGTGTCATTCACGTATTTCAAAAGAGTGTAGTGATAATCCAGGTGTGTATATATGAATACATTTCGAACAAGCGATTTTGATCTACTGCAAATCACATTTGAGGTACTACTGTGTCATAAAAAATACAACAAAATGAGGAAAAAAACACTGGTCACGGGGAATTTAAGAATGCTAACCTTGACTACTGGGGACTATTGAAACATTTAACTGGATGTAAGTATTGGCTAATATACTCCTAGAAAGTAGGTAGGCACTTAGTATACGCATATGTTATTACTGGGGTCTGAGAAATATAACAATAGAATACTGGGGATTAAGAAGACCCACTTACCTCTTGTAAGATGATAATCCAGTTTCAAAACTTGTAGAAAACACACTTCTCACAATGAATGAGTTTACAAGACGTGGAACAAGAAGATTGGAGATTCTCTGGCTAACCAAATGCCCCAGTCACACCATCAAAACAAAATATTGACAGTCTGGCGAGCTGTTGAAAGAACTGCTGTATTACAGGAATAGTCATATATATATAAACGACGAGAAAAATCTGCCAAGCTTAACATTTATCAGATTGCATATAAAATTTCAAATAAGATGTCATAAAGTGGCACACTACGAAAAGTGTCATGTTCTAAAGAAACGATCTTCTTCATTTAAGCGAACCTGCTACATCAGTAGAACCCTTCCTTGTTTCACAATTTAATTCAAATGTGACGGGAAAAAAGTAACAGCTCCTGAAGATTTAATGCTTCTTTAGATCTCCTACAGTGCTATTTGTTAAAATAAAAATAGACTTTGATATAAAATAATTTGTTTTCGTGAAAATAGTGGGATGCGCCAAGCATATAAACCAGTCCTTGTAAGTCTAAACTAAGCTGTTTATATTCGCCAAACAACAACAGGTTTCAGTTACTTCAGAATCGTATAAAAATAGGCAGGTTAAACACGCTTCCATTTTCACTAATCTTAGATTAATGTCCAAACAGCTCACATAGGCTTTCTAGAAGCCATAATATCACTGAACGCTAATCTAGCATCGATGGAGAATCGAATCTGTCAAAGGTACGTGAAAAAAGAACAATCTTGTAGAAGATTTATAATATGTTAAACGTGTTATCGACGATATAGATTAACCTAGGAAGAACGGAGGCGAGACGCTAATCAATATGTCATTGCTCTAAGATTGTCGTCAATATATCATCAGGTAGCAGTGATAACCATGTATTATAGCAAACACGCCTTCCTCAAGGTGAAAAGCCCCAATACATTACTGACGCATCAGCATGACCAACATAGCCTTGACAGAATTAGTTAAAATATGAAACCTGACTTTACAATTATCATTTGGCTCACCTGCATCATCTAGTAAAAAGGCAAAGATCTCTCTCGTTTTAGCGAAAATAGAAAGTGTCTATTTAATTAAATTTTATGTGTTGATTTGCTTTTAAATGTTGCTTTACTGTGGATATAAGAGTCACTGTGGAGATATCGCCGACTGTTTGTTCGCGAGTCCAATTCTAGCTAAACACGAAAGTAAAGTTAGTAAACGCAGAGAAATGTAAACCAATTCTATAATACCACCACTATTTCTGGAACTGGAACACTCAGCGTTTCATATTCTAGAAACTGTGATACCGATACCAAACTTATTTCTAGAACACGTGATGTACCTCTCTATCTTGAAAATGGATCTTCGAACTATACTAGTTCACCGAGTACGTATTATTATTTGGTGGGCATGACACAATCTTCCCATTAACTGAATATTATGTGTCTAAATTTGTGATCTGGACAAAAATTCGTGGCATACATTAGAGAGGGTGTGATTTCAGGGATTATCAGGTGCAGAATTTGCCGAAATAAAACATTTACGTCAACCGACAAAGTCACTGTTAAGATATCACCGACTGTGTGCTTGTGACTTCACAGTTTAAGCTAAAGTTAGTTAAAGCAGTGAAAATATAAAGCAGTAACATCACGCCAAAATATAGCGCGCGATAGCCATACTGCACCTCTTGCTAGGACCGAATCTACACCTATTTCAACATCACGTGATGTCGCGTCTCGGTCTTAAAAATCCCGATACCACCTGTTTTCTGGAAGAGACGACACCATGTCTCTTTTTAGAACACTGTTTATCTTTCTAATTCTAAAACAAAGGATACCACGCCCCGTTCCTAATCAGTTCATACCCGGTTTTATTTGTTTTAGAAGTTCATGTGGCTAGTAATGTTTACTTTCATATTATAATTTATTTAATTGGAACCAATGACATTTGAAGTCTTCCATTCGTCCCCTGAATTGATCATCAGGTGGACAAGGAAAATACTTTACGCTAACCAACTAAACAAACTATTGTTTCTCAAGATGAGCACAACACAAAAACGTTTACAATCGTGCTTTTCTATTATATGACTTTATTACATTAGCTTCATTTATACTGACTTATTTGTTCAGTCAAAAACTAATTTTACTCGCTGCCTGTAATTCATTGAAGGCCATCTTAAAAATTTCGAAACAAGTTCTATGTGGTCAGTGGGTACACAAATCGACGTCTTTCTTATATTAACTTATTAGGGTTTCACACTGCGAAGCTTGTGTGAAACACTATTGTTTTTGTTAAAATTATTATTCTTATTATTATTATTATTATTCTTCTTTTGTTTTGAGTAGATCTCAGCAACTACGTGTCGCATCGTTACGATTTCTTCGGTTTTACTGGGAAAGTGGGTGTGACTTAGAGGATAAAGCTATTTTGAACGTTCTGCGACAATGCGAAATGTCCGAAATCACCGAAGTTATCGTTTTTACAAATATTGCGGTAATTTTAACAATAATCATGGGATTTTAACTTTCGATACATTTTGGCATAGCTGGAGACAGGGCACATAGCTGCGCTACTTTCGATTTTTGATTTTCGGCAAATCTTTGAAGATATTAGGCGACAAATTTCGGAAATTTAAAATTTTACAAAAAACTTTTTTATTTATGAATATTTTTTAGTCGTGTTGTGCACAGAATTAAAGAGTCATCTGACTTGCGCAAAAATGTTAAAAAATTTTGTCTCAGTAATTTTCCTTGGCCTCCATTGGCTAATTCAGTTTTTCAGTCCTAGATTAATTTTTTATTGTTCGATTTGTATAAAACAAAGTTCATATGCTTCGTTGTCTCAATGGTCATTTTTTTTATTACCAAAAGTGTTATCTGTCGGCACCGGAAGTGGCATAATTTTACCAAAAACTACAATTTTGACAGTTAGGTACATTTTTTGAAAACAAATATTATTTTTTTGAAAAATTATATGACTCAAAGAGTGTGTCCTTTAAAGGCGCAAAAAATGTCGGAAGCAGTTTTTTTAAATTCTTTTTCATTTTCTAGCAAATTGGATTAAGAGGTGAAAAAAGGCGTAAAATTGACCTATTTACAACTCATTCAGGCTTTTCAGATTTTAAAATATTTTTACGTAACTTTTATAAACTTGTAGCTATAATCCATACGAAGAGAATGTATGTGAAAATTAGTTTGTAATATAAGCAGTTGCCGAGAAATAGGCAATTTTGCATGAGTCACTTTTCACGTAATTTTGGGTGTAAAAGAATCAATTATTATTCGATTTTCAATTTTCTTTCGCCATTGGATGCCTAATGCTATAGTGGACTATGTCAAATCATTTTACCCCTTGCGCTGCCACCGGAAATGACGTCAATTGCTCAAAACTTAAATTTTAGCCTTCAAAAAACAATATTTTATTCAAATGAGTCGTATTTGTTATTTTTTTCAAATTGTGATATTTGATTCTATTGATCAAATAGATTGAACCCATACGATCATACAGATACCACAAAATGGTTTCTAACTTGTACGGTTGCAGAGAAATGGGCGATTTTCCTTAAGTCACTTTTCAAGGTTTTTGGTTTATAAAAGTGTCAGTTATTATTCGATTTTCATAAAATTTTCACCATATGATATCTTGTGTCATTTATGATTTCATAGAACTAATTTAACATTTTCAGTATCACCGGAAGTAATATCATTTTGGCAAAAACTGTATTTTTAGCCTTCAAAACAGACATTTTTTTCAAATGAGTCTGATTTGTAATATATTTCAAATTATGATATTTGATTCCAATCAACAAATGGATTGAACCCATACGATCATATAGATACCAAAAGATAGTTTTTATCGTGTACGGTTGCCGAGAAATAGACGATTTTCTACAAGTCACTTTTCAAGGTTTTTGGTCTATAAAAGTGGCAATTCTCATTCGATTTACATACAATTTTCGCCATTATGCTGCCTTATGCCATTTCTGATTTCATAAAACTAATTGAACATTTTCATTATCACCGGAAGTAATGAAATTTTGCCAGGATCACTTACAAGTAACATATATATATAATGAATTGATATTGCTGGATTTGGTTGATTCTTCGTCCATTTTATTTGATGTTTACAATGCTTATGTGGAAACCTGAAGTGACATATGTTTAAGGGTAACGTGGCACCGAAAGTGACGTGGCACCAGTGAAACCCGTCATTCCTGCATGCAGGTCTAGTTTTCTTTTAGATTTAAAATTACCTATCTCGTTATGTGCAAAAATATCACATATCTGAGAACTTATTTTACTTATAGTATTTCAGACCCGTTGATGGAATCGAAACGTTTAACAGGATGTGATCTTCCATCACAAAGGAGCATTATGTAAACTTTAGATACAAGAGCTGCCCGTAAATTTGACAAGATGCGTGCATTGATGGTAACCACCGTACTGGTCATTAAATTAAATTCTTAAATGTCCGAACCGTTTTAAACTACATTAATTTCCAGCGCTTGTGCATAGCATAGAGAGTTGGTTCTGGTCATCCCACGTTAACCCATGTCTAATTAAAAAGTTATATATAACATTAAAAGGTCCAACGAAAGATTTGCAATAGGCAGATTTTGCTCTTGCGCAATGCCTGTTGTTTAATATTTAACAATATTCTCATAATTATTCAAGAGAAATAATCCATATTCTATAAGATTCCAATATCTCTTTGAGTAATGATCTTTTCGTGATATCAGGTCTGTAAAGTGTTGTTGGTGGTGAAATTTAATGCACTTAACAATGCAAATCACGCCATACCTTGACTTGTCGGGCTTCACGTTCGCTTCCACTTTAAGCGAAAATTTCATGTTTTCTAAGAAAGTCAAAACATAATTATTTCTATGTCTATTACTCAATAAGTTGCCACCCACTATTATACGATCATGGGCACTATTTCCTAAGCATTAAAACCAGTGACGCAGGAAAAAATTACACATTTTCATTCACAATATTAATTAAATTTCTTCTGTCTCTCGGGTCGCTGTGGTCATCAAAACCAAGTCAGTGTCAATATTTCACAACACGTTATCCATCAATTGTTTCATATTCGGGTAAAGTGGTCTAAATCGTATTGTATGTAGTCGTTAGTATTATCCTAAATGAATCTTGACCGCGGTCTTAATATTATGTTAAAGAAGCATATTGTAATGTTAAGATAAAGAGCTGGCCCTTCTTGGTATAAAGGTTCAAAAATAGATATTTTCAAAAGATGCATTAATTATTATCGTATCCACCGTACTTATTGTTCGAGGCGTAGCATCACTCCCCCATTAAATCTTTAAATGGCCGAACCGTTCTAATCTACTAAAACTCGTAGCCAAAGGGATCTTGTCGTGTTAATAAGTGTCTAGATAATAGTCTATACAAAATGATAGGCCTAAGCAAGACCTGCATTGGGCAGATTTAATTCTTGAACCTATTCCTTATCACGTACAACCGGATAATCGAAACAAAGACAGTTGGCTCAATGACAGACGTTGTGATACAACGCGCACGTGCTAGGCCATCCAACCCTCCGAGCAGTCAATAGAATTGTGGCCTGTGTATATATGTAATGATGATATTTTGGAGATTGATGTGATAGAAATTAACATTTTATTTATTTTCACCCAATTATGGCACATGGTTAATTTGATAAACTAAAATCGAACCAATCGAAATTCTGGTTTAATCAGATTGACCATAACGGACATCTACTCCACCGCTCATTACAGCGGATACTTTTTACTGCTCAAATATTAAAATTATACGTGTTTTAATATTTCTACAATAAGTTAACCTTGCTGAAAATGTAGCTATCCGTGTATTTTCTCCCGGGCGCTGAGAACACCTCTCATTGAAGGGTATCAGGTGGATAAACCAAGAATTCAGACAAGTCAACTTATTGAATGACTAATTTTTTTATCGCCTTTTATACTTTATTATTTTTTCTGCTACTTGTGTTAGCCATTTCATCGATCTTTATGTACCAAGATTTACAAGGAAACTGGATTTCTAAAGTTAGACAAGTCGATAAACATCAACTCTACCCATGTCTAACTCAATCATTATTTATTTAACATCCATTTATCATGATAAGGTTTCTTTTCCCATTATGTAAATACAACTTGAGCTATGAAATAACTGTTTTCAGCCAATTTGGTACTCTTAATGTCAACAGAAAGTTTTGTTCGCAAGACTTGAACGTCAATAGCCAGTACGTGTTTATTGATATAAGATCGAATTGTCTGGTTAATTCGAAACAGTGAAGCAATATAGTGAAAAAAATTTAAATGAAGAAAAAAAGTGCGGTTTTAGCAGTCTAAGTAAGTTCATTTTGACAAAAAAAACTTTCTCTTCTATAAAAGATTTATATATGTCAATATTTTCAGTCTAGGACATTTATTTGTCGCTTCACTAAAAAGGTATGTTGAATGGGTAAAAAAACCGGTTACGTTTAGCCCAGATCTTGGAGAAAATAAAGTATAATTTCGTGATTGAAGCCGTATTAGAAATACTAGCAATTGGCGCGATGAGTTAAAATTAATAAGCATTTAAAATCATATAAACACGAGTCAGAACGATAAATATAAGAATTGATTTCCGCTTGACCACCTTTTTTTTTTAGCATGTTTTCTTTTAAGTACTTGTATGGTTTAAGGTGTTGTATGCTAAGAGGTGTTCTTATTGATATTCTGATAATGTTAAAGTGATGCCATCAAATGGTTGGTTCCCTTCACAAGTCATAATTTAGATCAATATCATGCACAATCCATAATATCAATCTCATTTGTTCGATCTCTTATAATTGCTATGTTTTATGGCAATTGGCCTCCCCTTACTCTTTGCAATCCATTAACATTACTTACGTGTAAGTTTATAGAGTTCTGTTTCAAACGTGTAAGTTTATAGAGTTCTGTTTCAAAAGCTGCATCTATAGTAGAAGGTTAACATATTCAAAGGTTATACATGTATTTATTTTTCTTTTACGGAAAATGGGGGTGGATTTGTGCATGCTGTTTCAATCACCACTGAAATGACCACCATCTGCAGTTAACAGAGCCCAGTCTTCGCAAGCGCATCCATAAAAGAAGCTAACATGACCAAAGGCTGTATGATTCTTCATTGTTTGCAAATTTGATTTATTAACTGATAACAAGACCCAACAGGAGACGCTGTCTCTCACGGCAATCAATTCACAGTAGGTATATAATTTTTCCTATACAGTTGTCTTACAATTTTGAGACGTGGCGCATCATGTTTTCATAAAAAAAATTTGATTTTGACATTTTGATTCCAACGTTAATATTTTCCCGACGGAGTGGTTTTGCAGCAAGTGAGAGGTTAAAACTATTTTTGTATATTCATAGAAGAAGTTTTGGTGTTTCTTTAAGAATGGCTGATTTAAAAAACAAATAGAACTCAAGTAATCACAGTAAAACATTTTTTAAAAAATAGGAACTGAACAAAGCTGTCGGCAGCTGTATGTGATAATTTAATTCATGTCTTAGATTTTGACTGTTGTAAGCGAGGGTATGGGACATGGGTGATATTATACATACAAATGCTAAGATCATCAGGAAAATGACAAAATTCAAAACACACGTCAAGCAGAAGCAAATCGTCCCTGTTGTTTCTGACATTTTGAGGAATAATTCTCCAGACATTTTACGTCAGGAAAGTTAAACACCAAACCTTCATCAATTCATAACTCATATTCCAATACAGTTAGAATATATGGTTACTACATATAAAGCCGACCCCTAGACAATTTATTATAAAGCTAGGTCGTCTACCTGGAAGTTCTAAGATAGGATGATTAAGTTTTTTTTATTTTTTAAGGCGTTAATCCGATTAATATTTGTTTCCGGTGGATTGAATCCGAGTAATGAAATACTTGTACACCTTAATACATTACATTTAAAGGCTATAAGCCACATGTCCGGTCCATAGCGCCATGCAGTCCCACACCGCTCTGTCTAAAGCAGTCGTCATCGTCCGGGCCAACAGAACGGCACAATGGTCGCTCTTGGTGGGCTGACTGGTATCCGATTATTAAAAACGAAACTAAAAGCGGAACTTTCATTTCCATCTCATTGGCGATTTAAAATCTCGATCATTTTCGCCACTTGTGGCTTTATCAAACAGACCTCATGTTACACTATATTCGCCAAGTGACGCTAGAGACTATGTGTCTTTCAAAATGAATGCTACATGTCGCTGTCTCGGGTCCTGAAAAAAAGTCCAAGCATTTGTGATTGATTATATATCTTAAATATGTATAGATTCAGAATCCGGATGATGCCACAACAAATTAGTATTCCAATATGACGGCTTTATTCAAAATATGGCCACAGTTGGCGTTAAATTTTGATATTACCAATGTAATACGCCCAACAGTAGGTTTTCGATGTAGGAAAATTAACAGCAGAACCGGAAAATGTGCCATGACGAACAAAGCACCAATATGATTCTTAAATTTGATAAAATATCTATGATTAGGGGATCATGGCAGAAAATAGTACATTTAGCAGTTCAGATATGAATTCCGCGACACAGAAAACTTCAAGTTTGACAAATTAAATCTTCGCATTACTATAGTAACAAACATCGAAATGCCCCGCCGTCTTCAATGACCCAGTTGGAGCAACTGAAAGGGTGTTAAAGGCGACCGCTATTGAAAATATAGTGCTCATATTGGAATACCTTTGTATGGAATATATTTTTCTCTCATAAATGAGCCCCATCTTTAATTTGGCTTCCTAGCTGAATTCGCCGTCACCTTAAAACCGACAAAATCCTACATGCGATATAAAACCAGAGAAGGCAACAAAATATGGCGTAAATAACTACAAAGTATTAAGACAGTAGTATCAATTTTGAGGCAAAAGTCGAATGAGAGCGGTGATGGAGTGGTCAAAAACTAAAACAAACGACATTAAGGAACCCAGAGAGTCCATCTTTGGCACCCATTTTGTGCTTCTACTGGAGAAGTGCGTTAAATGTTGCATGGAACAATTTGCACTGACTTCCCATCTGTTCACATATGATCTGGACTCCCAAAACGCAACTGTTTAAGTATTGCTTTTAGAGACTCCAACAGGGTGATGTTCACTTTGTCAAAAGTGGTACAACTACGAAACCTGTGTCAAAATATAAATATTTCTGATAATTTTGTGCCAAATGTCAAAACTGGTCAGCCCCGCCTTTAATGTACTTTTTCAGTAAGACAATCCTTGACAGTTGGTATTCGATATAAAAGTAGGCCGTTGCGCCATTGCAGGGCAAGGCATATCACAGGGAGAGACCCCAGTCAGAGGAGAACAATAGTATCACCTATCCACAATGCAGCGCCTTGTCTGTAATTGTCACATTGTTCTAACATAATGGCCTTTTTTGTAACCTGTCTTAGTTTCAGCCCCGCCTTTAATGTACTTTTTCAGTAAGACAATCCTTGACAGTTGGAATTCGATATAAAAGTAGGCCGTTGCCCCATTGCAGGGCAACGCATATCACAGGGAGAGACCCCAGTCAGAGGAGAACAATAGTATCACCTATCCACAATGCAGCGCATTGTCTGTAATTGTCACATTGTTCTAACATAATGGCCTTTTTTGTAACCTGTCTTAGTTTCATTTTCGTCTGTGCCAACAGTAGAACGGTTGTATCTTAACAGATGCTTTATCTATGGCTGAAAAAGTTCAGCGACGACAGATTGTCATTCCTCAAAATAAATCATCGTGTGCTGGTTAACGTACATGTAACATATCCATTGCAGTAGGAATTTAGTGCATGTCGGTTAGCGCAGAAAAAGCTTGACGTTAAACTCCATTTCATTTCCTTCCGTCAAAAGGGCTCAAACATTTTGTGCAAAGTAGATAACACCCAGGAGCAAATGTACAAAATGGATCAGAGATATGCTGTAATTTAGATATTTGATAAGGTTCGGTAATCATGGCTGTTCATATTGTTTAAGCCACATCTGAACATATAAAATGATAAGATAAATATTAGAGATAGATTAATATGGAGGTCATACAAATTTATAAACCCCGAATCGTTTTCCTTTGGAGATATTGCATACTGTTACCTTTCATTAGATACCACAGAAAATATGACAATTCACACGTGTGTATGTGATCAGAATTCACACCATCAACGATAACATAAATTGTTTTCGACGTATCTTCAAGAGATATCTCGTAAGATAGATTCAGCAGATTTCATATAACATTGGCGACTAGAATGTATTTTTATCCTGTCGTTGTCCATAAAAAATACATGCGTAATAGTACATGCAATTAATATAAGGTGTCATTCCGCGTATGTTTGGGTGACTTCAATTAATGAAAAGTGTCATTCCGTGTATGTTTGGGTGACAAAAAAAATGATTAGTCACGGGGGAGATAATCGTGGAATCATTTTAACTTTGTGAAGCTTAGTGATAATATTTCAAAGAAATGCAACAGACAACCTTTCATGTGTAAGCTGTGTTTTACTCTGCAGTAGTGTGATGATATCGTTTATTAAATCGCATTGTGTGCCTGAGTTTACCATGATCATTTCCAGTCGGGCATTTGTTTTGGTAGCATTTTATATTTATGTAAAACTAGATTTAAATGTTGCAAGATTAAGATTGGGCTTAATTAAATAACGATTTTTGTCGGGCTAAGTATAGGCCAGGCAGCGTGTCATGCCGAATCTGGAAACAGATTCTCAATGACCTATGCCTTTCGATACGGAGTACAGTAGTGGTTATACTATTTCTGACATTTCTTATAACGAACAGGAGTCTTTCTTGATTTACTGTTTATGTGATGTAATAGTTTTTGAGTATAAAGATATGGTCATCGCGTGATAAGGGTGTATAATGTTAACTCAAAATATTATCCTGACATTGGAGATCTCTATGGTATTGAGAAGACTTGAACGACGAAAACATATCATACAAGTAAACACAGATCACCAATTATTCCTACGCCTTCAAGAGACTTAGTTATGTTTAGTCTTTCTCGCCCTTTGCATGGCGATCCTGTTGATTTTTTTTGTCGGATACTAGTTAGGCAGGTTGAAATTTGCGGCGGACAGTTGCAGGTTACTTGTATGCTACTTTAAAGTTTTCCATGGTTAACATCATCCATGAGATTGGGCAAGCTCCTGTCACACGTTGATGTAGGGAATGGGTTAAAGCTAGTAAAGGAGACAACACTTCGCATGAATGTCAATGGAAAAATCAGTGGTACGTCAATGTTATATTACTTTAATCTGCAATACTGATCGGCTTTGCAGGTGTCGATTCGCGCACATATTACTATCCCGAACAATCAGTTTTTCAATATAGCTTATGATCGTGGGACACACTAAACCTATATTGAAATACACGCCGAAACGTTACGCGGTATGTATACTAACCGGTGATATTGTTCCATAATTGTTTGTTGTACTTTCCTTATAGGTCCTTCCACTACTAAAGACCCCTACGCACGAGCGAATTATTGAAAATAAAATTAAACCATATGTTAGTCCCGAAATGACCTAGTTTGTGTGTAGTGGACGTTAAACTCCATTTTTCTCTCTCTCTCTCTCTCCTGATAGGTCCACATGCGAAAGGAAGTGTTTTACCCAACGAAAATTTAGGGAGGAGGCTAAGAGATGAGAATAAACATTAAAGTCAATACGGAAATGATTGGTGAACTGTGGCCATGAAAAGGAAAGGGTAAAATTTTGTAGACTGAAAACGAAAATGCTTAGAGTTTATAGTCTGTATCACTACAGGCCCGGGACTGTACAGCGCAGTGGAAGCTTACGGCTAACCCCCGAATCCATTCATTTAAATTAAATTGTTCGTTTGTTTGTGATTTCTGCGTATTGTGTCTTGTCCATGTAATTGTTGGGGTTTTGTTGTGTGTAAATTATGTGTTGTACAGTCCCACTGCACTTACTATTATAATTTCGTCTATTTTATGATTCCAAAGAATACGACTATACTCCCTTTAAGAAAATGTACAATTTGGAAGGGAAGGGATTTATTTCATCGAATGCTGAGAAATGTGACAAATATAACGAACTGGTCGGAAATCGTTATGTCTGGTTGTTTAATTCTGATTGACAACTCAGAATAATCAGTCTATTTTGTAAAGTGACAGCATCGTATGTATCTATACTACGATTTCCTTAACACATGACTATGTTAGTTAGTCGGAAGTAGGTTTGAAAGGGAAAACCGGAAGTGAATAAACGGTGTTTGGTTAAGAATTGGTTTGAAGTATTTATTCTCGAGAAAATTTTTATTCAAAATCACGCTTTCCTACATCAAAATACTTTTGTTCAAATTGGTTTCGGGATTACAAGTTATTAACTGACCGGAAACAGGCAGGCGACCGGGGTCCGGACAAGCGCTTCCGTGAATACAAACTGGTGTATTGGCAGCTGTAAAGCGAGACAGGTTAATTTTACTAATTATAAGAACTCTATGTTTCCGTTACAATATATGAAACTATTATTCTTGCCGCCCTTGAAGAGCAATATATAACGACCGCCAGTTTATGTGATCAATTACATTAAGTAATTGATGAAGGATACTTTTTTCTACTTCGCAAAATATATATCATTAGCTGTCATGACACTCAATGTAATCTTGTAGTTTAATTCGTGATTCTCAGCACATCGTATAATGTGATTTTGGACAGTCAACTAGAACACATGTTTATAGAAGAAGAATTACTGAATTATTTTGGCTGCGCTTTGAAGAGTATCATCTCAACGTTTTGAAGTAATTACAGTAATGCTAGGTTTTCACTATCACGAATCGACTGTAATCGTGGTGATCCTTTCTGGTCTTATCATATATTGAGGAAGTCGCAGTAATCGTGTTAATCGTATTGAAACGTACCCGAACGTATGTCCTCTTAGCAGAACGTGGACTCAATACGAACAATCGTATCGAAACAACTCGCACTTTGTCTGAATTAAAACCTTTATGTGTCTGAAATGATTAATAGTATATTATATCGCTATATTAACTTTTATCTTAGCTTTTGTTCTAGATATATAGACATTGTGTTGCAAGACATCGTGTCACGGGGAAGATAATACGATGTGGTTATTTACTGAGCACTTAATATGGTTGCTAGTCATCTTATCTTCTTTTATTATCAACAGGAAGTGGTTACCACATTTCAAATTGTCGTGTTTGGGTTGCACTCAATTTGACAGTACATAGTTTTGTTAGTTCCGATTTAAAGAACAAAAAAGCAGCCACTTATCCTAGAAGTAGATGTGCAGATAAATGTTCTAGTTTAACTAAATGCTTTGTACGAAAATTCCTTATCACCTGGATCTGATTAAAGCGAACGACACGACCCGTTATTAAAGAAATGTAATGTAATAAAGTTAAACGTCTTAGTTTTCAGTAGCAACCTGTTTTACAGAGAATTACTTACGAATTATCTCTGTAATGGATGACAGTCCACAACACGTGCGTGTTTTCTTTTATCTCAAAAAAATGTTTGAGAATTTAATTTGTCGCAGTCAAAAAAAGTTAATATGCCGTAGGATTAAGCCTCGTCGATGTCATGCTTATCAGTGATTTTAGCGGCCAAGCTATATAATCACTGCAGGATCAGTTTGACTTCACTTGTATAGAATTATAGATTTATCAAAGTATCTATATTTTTGTACTCAAATTTGGAGCTTTTGGGCCGTAGTTGCTTGCGTGATTGTTGGTCGAGGTTTAGCGTCTGGTTTCAATGATATCACCGAAAGAAGTTTAAAATGAGTGGCTCGCTATTGTTATTTTGTGTTTTCTATTCCTATTTTTTAAATTCGGACTGTCATGTTAAGTAGTAGCTGGGTGGTTTCGCGTTCCAACAAATTCTATAATATAATCCTACACATAACAACGTAAATGACCTACAGTATAATTTTGGTTGCGGATTAAACATCCTGTAAATTAGAAACCATTTATCAGTGGCAAAACATTTCGTCAATTATTTCTTCACCAGATTCGTATTTCACGCCTACAAAATATTTGCTTTCTCGCTGGAGGTAGCACTTCAGATAATTATTTTCTTCCCCTTATAGATTGGTAACTCTGTATTCACAATTTGTCAAATTACCAGTTATGATTAGACATAACTAGGTGGGTTTAGTGTGACAAATAAAATTATTTAAAAAGGGAAGTAATTCTGAATGTCGATGTGATCCAAACGTAAATCAACCAAAATATAGATCTATTACAAAGAGTTGGTATTTCTGCACGTTTATTTAACAAGGATGTCTAGACGTAATAGTCTCATCACACTTTTTTTTCTTCATCAGGATGGACTATAATTGAGAAGAACAGTAATATGGCTTAGTATTGTCGCGTATTAATACAATATGGCTTCGCGGTAATGAGAAGACGTTAGAAAATAAAGAATCTAACTGTAGGAGACTGTTCAGGATATTTAGGGATGTATGTTATTAATTTACTTTCAACATTCTCAGTCATTAGTCTGTTCGTGCGGGAAGCCTAGCAAAGGATAAAAGGAAATGTACGGCGACATCTTGAAGTTGGTTTATTGTGGAATTTGAATATCCACTGTAGAGGCCTATACTCCTCTGTTGTGTTTTTATGTATACATATATATATGAATCATAATATTGTACTCTTATACGAACATCTAATTTATTTCTAAAAAAAAAACAGTTAAAGTCTACCAAAAATAAAAATGTATAATTAAAATGGTACATCGAGGGAGGCGTGGGCGTTACGCTAGGTCATTTTGGAACTAAAATATTTAGACCATCGTTTAGCTCGAAATCTGCGCTCGATTTAGGTGTTTGTTCCGGATTGTAATATGCGCGCACGTCGACATCCGCACCGTTCCAGCTATCATGGATATTGTAATTCCTCGTTGGCGCCTGGCTGAAAGAGACACTAGTGTTTCCGCTACTAAAATACCCCATCTTGATAAAGAATTACTAAAGAATCACATACCGATTTCTAATCTTTGGGGGTTTTTTTCAAAATATATTGAGGAAGCTGTGTCATCAATATTAAAAATTTACCCTCAACGATGTATTCCAATCTGCACATATAAAACAACACAGCATTGATACCACCTTATTACGTGTCCAAAATGACTTACAAAACCAAATGGATAAGAAACAAACATCAGTTTGATACGATAGACCACCAAATACCTTAAAAACCGTCCATAGACAGTTGTTAACATACGCTTCCCACCAAATCCAACGTTTTAAAGTTTGGCGTACCATCGGATTCCGTCCTCGGTCCTTTATTATTTACTAAATACACAACATCTTCGGGAAATGGCATTCGTAAACGCGAAATTAACTACCATCTGTATGCCGACGACACTCAAATTTATATAGCTATTTGAGCCTTCTTCTGGACCATCTGAGATAATAATGCAAACTTGAAGCCCGTTTATCAGATATTCGTTAATTGACTCAAAACAGAAATAACGAAATTCGACAGCAGGCAGTAACGTCTAAAATCTAAAACAGAAAACTATCAAATTGGCTATAGCTCTACTACACCAACAGACTCTGTAAGCAGTATTAGTGTTTATTTTGACTATAATCTGGACATGAATAAACAACTTTCGGCCATGTGTAAAAATATGAATTTTCAGATTTATAATATAGGAAAAATTAGATCTTTCAAAACTAGTGACACGACTAAAATGCTGGTAATGAATACGTACATCAGAACTTGACTAATGTAATTCACTTTTGTACAATCTGCACGGAAATAACATTAAACATGAGAAGCAGCCCGGGTCATAACCAAGACTAAACCATATTGTCTTGACTTCAATACCCTAGAGACCTTCTGAACACCTATCAACCATACGGAACCCTTCGATCACAATCATCAGACAACCACTTAAGTAGGCCTTTCTCAAAAAGCAACTCCGGTGATAGGTCTTTCGCAGTTGGTGCTCCGAAATAATGGAATTCAATATCAAAAGACCAAATTCTATTAAAGGTTTTAAAAAGTATCTCAAACAAGGCTCCAGCTGTGTCAGACTTTTAACATTTGTACAAAATATTTTCTCCATTTTTTTTATGGATCAGTGTGTTTGTTGTAATCTTATATTAATTGTAATTATGTAAAGCGCTTGAGAGCAGCTTACCGAGTTGAATTGTCGTCGCTATATCAATTATTATTATTATCAATCATTATTGCAAACGGAAGTCACATAACGTTGATTTACCAGTATTTATGAAATTTATGGACCAAAATATAGTGGCGTGGTGTATTTACCTTGTCTCAAAAGTTCAGCTCAAAATATTGAGTCGTTTGGACGTGAACGTCAACACTGCTTATCCGGACACGTAACCCTTTTAAGATTTCGGGTCAATTTTCTCATTGGGTGATCTGATAATCGATTAATGTTTCTTGAGAGGTCTATACAGTGAATGACCCGTGCCCTGTACTTGATAATAAAAGGTAAATTTCACCTACATATTATTTTTATAGAAAAAAGTCTGGTTTTATCCAGATACTGTATAATAAAACGTTCTCAAGGTTTAAGTTATTTACAAGCGTATCACAAATATCGGGTTAGTAGGTGGGCCTTAGGTTATGGATTTTAAAGGATTTTAACACAAATTAGCAGTTTTATTTCCCAAAAAGTTATCGGGATTGGCACTTTAAAGCCCCAATAACACTCTTGTTGTAACTGAATAATATGTCCCAATCTTCATTCTGGTCAACAAATCGTAATATTTTACAATATTCCAATTAATTGATGATATAAATTTCATCTTAACACACCTATTTAAAACATTGGAAAATTCAACCAATTGATTTGAAAAGTCTAACGTAAACCTTTAAAATGTGACTTGGATTTTAAAATATTTTCGAACCCTCTGGACAAGTAAAATAGGTTGTAATGGATAATTTACACAACAGGTAGGACACTTAAACATCTAGTACTTAGAATAAGGGTATTATTTATTTTCTGGAGCTTCCAACCCAGCAAAAATGTTATTGTCCCTTTAACCTTTTCCCTGCAAATATTCGTGAGGCTGGAGGCTTTCTATCACAGACGAGCAACATATGACAACGTCTTGTTCGAAAGCCCATATTATAAGATTCAGCATGGAAATATTGAAAAATCAAACTTGGAGTAACCTAAATAGTAAATGTATAGCCATCCTCTTGCCTCCCCAGTTATACTTCCGACTGTATGTCTGAGATATTCACCAGAACCTGGCACCAAAAGGTCAATAAAATCACCATGCGCAGAAGTTTGCTCTGAATTATTACCCTTTTACACTAAAATGCCCCAACAAGAAACAGTATGTAAGAATATAATTCAATGATCATTAATAGATAAATTAAGCACTAAGCGAAGCAAGTTATTAAGAGCTAATATGACGTGTCGATCACGATCTTAATTGGGCGTTGATTATTATAACTTATCGTTTTATTGCTATTTTTACGGACAAAAGTTATTCAAAGCTGTATCAGATGAAAATGCGACCACGAGTCCAAATCCATTATTCCATACATGTACGTGTCATTTTATTGTCAGTTAAACAACAAGAATACCACAAATGTGTCTGCGATGATAAACGATGCATTAACTATATATTTGGCTAGACATAGTTTCCGTATATGGCGTTAATTTCTACAATCATGAAAACCCTATACTTTCCAAAATAAATATAAAATTCTTTTGTTGTTTAATTGTGTCTGGTAAATACGTCAAATGTATAATTATCCATCTGATCTGGTGCAAAGAAAGATCGAGCGAACATTTCAGTGTGAAATATAAATTTAAGAAATGACTTTAGGGAACTTGTTTGCAGACAAATACCACTCGTAATGCGAAAATAATGACCCTATCATATTTAGTACACAATATACTGTAGTTAAATAAATAAACTCATACATGGCATATCGGGTGAATCCTTTAGCTAGCGAATGTTACTTATTCTATGTGTGAAAATTGTATATATTTGATATAGGTTTAATCCGAGGACTACTGGTCAAAAAGTTGGAAACACAAACTTCCACTGGCATACAGTTCCATTTGTTAAGTTGGGAGTTGTTTTGTTAAAGATACATTATATAAGTTAAAAACTATGTAATGTATTGGGAACTTGCTGAAAATTTCAGTCGAATTGATCAACCGAAAATTAAGTGATTGACTATACTGTACGTCGAAATCCCACTGTCAAGGATTAGTTTAAGGTATACCAAAGTGTGAAAGACAAGGGACCGGGGTTTCGTGCCATCCGTTCGACTAGACCATCCGCCTAGCACAACTGACAAAAGGGTAACTACACTGGAGACCTTGGTTAAAATTAAAAAATTGTCAACAGAAGATATATAAACCGGGTATAGTTTAAACCAACCAAGGCCTCTTATCATATTCGCCAACAATCTTTTGATGGGCCTCTTTTTATTATATTTTGATTTTGTTCAATTAATTAAATAAGGAAAGAAATTTTCGCTTTTCAGTGTAGATTAACTCTAGATATTTCCCCATAAATGCATTGACCACCAGAGGCTTTACTAAAAAAGATAGATGTGTCTTCCTACTTAATGACGTCCTAATTGACGTAGAGTTTTCCCATAATCATGCCACAACATCTTATTCTTTCGCATAAAGCTTGTGAAAAAGAGCCTAAACCAGCGGAAGATTTAATTTCAAATCCTTCACAACTGCTTTAGAGCAAAAAACAACCACAAAAATAATGCAAATAGGAAGGAAGGAAGGTACGGAAGGCAAGTCTAAAAATATATGTACTTGTACAGGCGTAAATGTGCTTATAATTCTTTCGACTTACTTCAATGTTATTTCCATTATATATCCTGTTTTGTAATATTCCTTTCTACATGTCGATGACCTTACTCTTCCTAACCTCAAAGAACCCAACATTTTGTTGATCAAGTCTTGAAGACGGATGACCATTTTCAACATTTGCTTCGGAGGTTAAATGCTTATATAGGCTGGGAATTTAGAGGGGATTTCCGTATCACGTGTCTATTTATCTCCTGATGAAATCATTTAAAATCTCTAATGGGAGAAACAATGTAAATTTTAAAAAAATCTTCGATACTATTACTAGACCAAAAGTTGGCTTAGACAAGGGAACCATTGCAATAAATAGATGAGTGGTTTGGTTAGAATGACTTTGGCTTACTAACCTGCTGTTGGGTCTTGGTGTTTGCCGAGAAAGTTATCTGGAATTTCAAGCAAACCATTGGGACGAAAACCCTAGGTACCGAGTACACGTTGTCATGCACGTAAAAGAACCATTGGGCGTTAAAATTCGGATTGGTGTAGAAAAAGCAGGACGTTAAACCCTATTTCATAAATAGACGACCCATATTATTAGTCAACACAGCCAAATAGAGCAGGTTATATGTCTGACCCAGTGATTTCAACTTTAATATTTATAAAAGTGTGACGGTCTCTGGCAATAAATCGACAGTGTAACATGGCAGCCGATTCTGTGATTGTCATACAGACAACTGCTGCAGACTTAACCTGCGTTTACGTTGCTAGTTTGTTGTCAGCTGATGGTCACGGTTCTGGAGATGTCCAAACATACGGTACAAACACTGACGATTTGAGTCTCCAAAGCAAGGGAGTCTCTGGTATCACAGCCATTTTTGTGACTTATTAAGACACAATATGTTACACAGGTTGTTACTGATAATGCTATTGTAGACATATTCAAATCCAAGGCTCTAATTGTCTTTGATTTGGGCCAAAATAATGTGTGTTATTTCTATTGATTGGCAAAACGTGGTCACTAACTTCTCGCTGATATTTATTAATATATATAAAGATAAACTTATTCAACTTAGAAATCGTCCCGGAGAATGGCGAGCGGTAGGTGATACAGTTTGATTCCAGGGTTTTACATCCCAGTCCCCAGCTGTCATGGGCAGACAAGGAATAGTGTTGCAAAGTCGTGGTTTGTATGTATTTGTACGCGTAGCAAGAAACTCACCTGTCATGACGGATTGGGTTGCTTTAAATCAATTGGTTTGTCAGCGTGGTTAGTGGTAGTGTCCCTGACCGACCTCATTGGTTTTCTCCGTTTCCTACCAGTGCTAACGAAGTCGGGAGGGATAGAAAAATGTAATTAAATGCCTACTCGACACAAAGTAGGTCATTTCGGGACTAACATGATTCAGTTTTATTTCAATAATTCTTTTGCACGTAGAGGTGTTTAGCAATGGGACGACCCGGAGAAACCCCACGAGGTTTGAAAGGCGACATTACATTGGTCCATATTATGCAAGTTTCGAAATGACCTAGTTTGTTTCGAGTAGACGATAAAACTCATTTCTCTCCCTGTGTCTGGCTTGGCATAAAAAGTGACCTTCTTGCGTTATATTCTTATTAAACAGATTTTTTTTATTATTTCGGAATCGTTTGTTAAACACATCACATAAAAAAGTAATGGACTGGCTTAAAATATAAAAAACAATTTACAATAAAACGAGGCATTCGATTCAGAATCTTAAGAATACAAGAAGAAATATTAAAGCCTACTTCAATAGATATATGTTGACAACAAGTTCTTGTGACCATATAAATAATTTATATCTAAATAAAGCAACATATCACGTGACACAATGACCAACACCAATTTCATACCTCGAGGCTTTTTGTCACCAATTATACGTTGCCGTGGAAACTGGAGAAGGCAATTTCAACAATTTGTTAAAAGCCATTATATGGTGTTTTTCTGCTATTTGAGAATGTTTCTAATACGTCTGTTTGTTGTTTTCCTTTTCGTGTCTGTTATTTTCACGGATCAGAAAACTCGTTTCAGATATAGAATAAAAATTAAATAAAAGAGGTTAAACATTTCTTTCCTTAAAATTAGCTTGCTGTTGTTATATGGTTAGTCTTGTTATTTCATGCCCCCTTCGCAGACTCAATTAATGGGGAATGGAACCGGAAATGGCGTTTATCCAGTGCGTTCCATTTTCCATATCTTTTGGGGAGCGCCCCCGCCCCCCATCCGATCCCCATAGCATGTACTTTTCGGGGCTCGGAATTGTCGCCCTCCCCACTCATCTTACTGAAAACCCCGGATCTGTCTCTGCTGGTCACATAGATTGCTAGTTTTCTGGAGATATTTATAAGTTTAAATTCCCTTAACGTAACAGTAGATTTATTCGTTATGTTTTGCAAGTTATTTAATATTTGTTGCGTTCTGCCGAAAATAAATTTTGTATTATCTCATCTCCTGGGAGAGATATGATTTGCGTGCACGGCATTCAAAAAAATATATTTCTCATTTAATAATGAAACAAAAATTACGTTTTTGACGTTACTAAATAACTTGGCATCATGAAATTGAGAAAGAAATCCAATTTCCTTTATCCTTAAGAATAACTTCATTTGACGTATGGTATCAAAACAAATATTTATCAGTATATTTAATATTTTGTTACGTAAGGGTTTATTATAGTAAATTGTTTTCTTTTTCTAAACCTGAAGTAAATGATGCGCCACGTGGTTATCCAGGCGACCAATTTCCTTGTCACGTGCATGCACACGCATGACGTAGAATTGGTTTATTGCCATAATGACAGAACATAGGATCAACTACGAACACATTGTAATATATATGTGCATGACGGTTGTTTGGTAATACACCATAAGACATATTAAAGTGACAGCATCCGGTGTACATCAAAATCCACCATTTGTACATGTACATTCATATTTTCTCATTGTATTTTATCTATTTGTGTATGCTTGATAACAACTTGTGAAAGCTTGTTGAAACGTGGCAATGAAATAAGCCACGACAATTGTTATTCCATAAAAAAAATGTTACTTGATTATGTTACTAAATGTCATTCAAAGAATAAAGAAGTTTGAAGCCAGCTAAATGAGTAAAC
Source organism: Patella caerulea (assembly GCA_036850965.1). NCBI lineage: Eukaryota > Metazoa > Mollusca > Gastropoda > Patellidae > Patella > Patella caerulea. The sequence continues at coordinate 27,177,885 of JAZGQO010000011.1, forward strand.
CATCAGCGTCTGATAGCGTATTGCATAAAATGTTTCGTCCATCACTGTATTTTATAATCTAAATATATTCTTGTTACATATGTAAGGTATAAGAATTTATCGACAACGGTTTTCTAGATGGCGGCGGTTTGTCTAATATCAACTTCTAATTTACAATTAGTCAATGCGAAGCTGATATTATATGCACATGGGACCATCATGATTTAAGATGGCTTCATTTCTTTTCAAAGAATGCAATATGTTCTTTTTTAAATTGAATTTAAACATATCTGATTTATTGGGTGTGGTTGTAGGTCAATGATTCTAATCTTTACGAAAAAATCTTTTGATAGTTTGTCCGATGAAGGTTATTACCGTATTGTTGAAATAGCAGACATCTTGAAATTTGTTATCACAGATAGGGTGCTATGTATCAATGGTATAATTGTATCAGATCAAATGTATTGAACATGGTGGCGTTATTTATCAAAGAATGCATAATTTGTCTGAACAATTTAAGACGTGTTAATGTTTGTCCTAAAGTGTTAGCCAATATTTCATCATATATTCAGTTACCCAGAACATTAAAGGTGTCATCCCGATTTTAATAGTCGCAGAGATAAAAGTATGAACTTAAACGCTTTTTTAAGACTTCGGATCATTTTTTCGTTGGGTGACCTGATAATCTAGAGGATCATACAGTCCATGGCCCACATGCTGCGCTTGATAACAAAGGGTAATTTTATATAATAAAAGTCTGGTTTTATCCAGACACTGTATAAGACAACTTGCGACAGCGGTCTCCATTTCCAGATGACCAATGACGGGTGAAGGTTGTTTTGTAAAGGTATCACGTGTACATAGTTAGTTACTCGGCCCCAAGGTAGATGATTTTAAGTAGGTTTTACTCAAAATTAAGCAGTATTATGCTCCAAAATATAATTGAGATCCACCCTTTAATGGCGTAACACACCAAAGAGTACGTAAAATATGCTGTTATTGTGTTAAAGAATAAATTGCCAATTGGTCGGTTTTAAGAGCGCCCACACGCCAATTGGTACCTGATCCAAACACTCTTATATCATCTATGTCGAGGCTATGGGGCGCCACCACAGACGCGGATCAAAAAGGCGGGGGCACTTGGACCCCAGACGTGGGTGCGACCCCATAAGCGAAATGACCACCGAATGACATTATAAGAGATTCACGTTCTTGTCGCCCTATCCATATGGCCTTATTGGTGGTTCAGACTAGTTCTAGTTCACAGGACAAGATGTTTCTTTTTTTGGTGTATTTAAAAAACAAAAATGTGATTGCCTCTGGCGAAAACAGGCGGTTCTCGCTGGTGCTTATTTTAAGCTACGGCCAATATACGTTTCAAAATAAAATTTTTGTCTAAAATGTGTTTCGGCCAAAAATAGATCGAAAATACATTTATCTTTCATCCCTGAAAAAGAGAAAGTGGAATTCAACTCTAAAGTTGTATTTTTGAAGAGATTTGTCAAGGTATTCATTCAGAAGTTATGTTATTATCCAATTAAAAGTAAAAAAAATAACAAAAATCGGACATTGTTTTGAAGTATTTCTCCTGGCTCTATTGCGACAGTACTTCTATCAAACTCCGCCCCCTGGCGTCAACTTTCCAAATATGGTAAATCTATGCAGATTCAATGAGATCTAGTTGTGTAATGGACAGTAGTATCAAAGCTTGCAATCTATTTAGAGCTGTAAACAATGACGTTTTGTTGCTAGGTCGTGGCTCTTTCGAACACGCTGATTGGTCAATCTTCGCTTGCGCATGCGCTAAGATGTACTTGCGCTTTACGGCACGAGAGAAACGGAGGCAGTCACTAAACCATAGATCGTGTACAGTTCTACGATTAAACCAGCGTCATAACATTGCTTGACTTACTTCGTACTGTATACGTGTGAAAAATAATGTCTGCCGCCAATTCTACCACAAGAATAGCTTGTGTGCTAAATTCCACCCGTGAATTTGGCTTCGGTGACGGAGAAGTTGTTTGAAGATTACTTTTCGGCTTCGTTAGTTCATATGCAGTCAATTATTACTAAATTAATAAAATAAATAAAACTCTCGGGCCGGTGCTGTAGGCCTATTGCACTACTCTAGCACGGCAAAGATCGTCTGTTCGTTGACCTACTTGCATGAAATATGCATTCTATAGAGGTCCTATGCATAGTCGTTTAGATATAGGTCATAGGCCTACTCATTGGTGACATTATAAATTTGGAGTATATTAGGCCTATGGATGACTGATCCCACCTTGTCACAAGGCCTATACTCAGATTTCCTAAACACCCTTCTCTGGAACTTGGGCTAGTGGGCTGTCCTACACATACACACGAAAGAAGGAAAATGAATCGGTTGGTAAAAAAAAACCCTTGCATGTTATTGAATTGGTTTTAACTTGATCAAAAAACCTCATTGTACATTAGGACAGATTTGGTGGGATTGGCTTCATTTTGAACATTTTGAAATTGAAATCCAAGATGGTTGTTCGGTTGCTATGGTAACAGTGGGTGATGCTCATTTATGCCAAAGCTGTCTTATTTTATTTAAATAAATTTTATTAGTAACAATGCTGTGTAATATTTATTTTTGCAGGTGTTGGAACTGTATTTCAAACTTTAACCCATATTTGTGATTTGAGAAAACTTGATCATTGTTTGAGTAATTATTTTTGGATGTTTTATCAAATATTTTTCTTAGGTATAGCACTATCATATGAATTTAACGAAGGGAAATGATCGGAGCTATGACTGTGGCAGTTTCCAAGTCATTTGATGGATTTATAAGCTTGGTTGCTATGGACTTTTGAATGAGATAAATACTTTCTTCAATCTTTATTTTTGGCGGCCATTTTCTTAATTTCTCATTCTGCTGAGTTCTAACGCAGAAAAGGGTATAACTTATCGAATTTTCATCCGATTTCAAAAATTTATTCAAGTTTAGAAAGCTCTTGGTGTGGGGATTCCAAATCTACCAGAATCTCAATTTTGAAATTTTCCAAGAAAAGCCTGTTTTTGCCAGAGCCGCTCACAAATAGAAATATCGCCACCGAAATTTACACAGTGGATCACTTGCTAGCGACTTTGCTTGTGGCTCCAAATGCGTGAAAAACGCGTTAACGATAGTTTAATTTTCCAAATTTTCGCGCGGGTGTCTGGGCTCGCCGCTCCGTGCTCAGTAACTCGGGCATTATATTGGCTCCCCCGAGCACAACTGCTGCATCCCCACTTTTAAAATCCTGCATACGGCCCCGTTGACTTGGTTTTCTGACTGAGTGTCCAATTCTTTATGCGATACGCCTTATTCAACAAAGATCATCCATAATGCTACGCTTAAGCTGTTGATGGTTTTGTCAGTAACTCGTTAAAGTTTTGACGTTTATCAATTTTCTGAAAAAAATTGGTAGGTTAACTGTCGTAGATTATGCACTGTTATAATGTGGGTATTATGCTATATTTACACTGAAAAAAACCTTGTGTTGGATCGCAACACAAGTACTTGTGTTAAATGTAATCTACACAAGTTTGTGTTGTTTTGCATTGCATTTACACAAACTTGTGTAGATTTGTAAAAATCTTGTGTGTTTTCATATCAGTAACACAAGTATTGTGTAGGCCTACCGTCAACCAAAGATTTTTTTCTTTTTTTTTGGGGGGGGGGGGTGTTTTTTGTTGGTTTTTTTTGTTTACAAAGTCAGAATTCGGGAGTTCACAAGTTTAAGAAAAGTAATAAAATAAAAGGTTTAATTCAAATCCCGAAAATTACATGGGGTTCTTCACTGGAAGACTGTGCGCACTAATTAATCAGACAATTGCCGGGCAGACTTGAATGTTAATTGGTGTTAAGTTGTCTATAAAGATGAAATGTCTGGTTGTCTTTTTTTTATTGATCCAATAAACTGATATATCAAAGGAATATAGAGTGTACATGTGATTTTCAGCACCCTTGTGTTTGTCAAAATTGATTCAATGTGCATTGGAAAACAATGAGTAAAACTCTTAGTAATGTAATTGGCTGATGTAATCGAAATTGGACAGTATATTGGTTAACTAAACAGTAACCAATCAAATTTAATTAATCTTCCAGATTTGTCTCATAATTGATTTATTGATACAATGGTTCTCCAAGTTATGTATACTCTATTTGATATTTTATCAGCGACATTCAGTTAGACATTTAACTGTAGGACGCCATGTTTCGTAGTAGTGTCAACCGAGAGTGATATTTTTAAAAATATAATTGTCACACAGTATACAAGACCGCAGGTTTGTAAAATTTAAAAAAAAAATAAAACCGTGTTTTTAATTTAGCATCGATTTATTGTTTATATGTATATTACTAATAATTAAAAACAAACAAGTCAGACCAAGACTTGTTCTAGAACCTCGTAATCTTCAACGTACGTTATTCGTAGAATATTTTTCTGGATGTTAGAGACTAACTCAGAACTATTAAACCGGAAGTGTGTATTTGATAATGGCGGACAAGAAATTTTTTTTTGATTGTTTCTAAAGCGTCCCGGACCCGGTAATTCAGCAGTCTAACGAATTTGTCTTAATTTTTCTGAAAACGTGCTTTATTAATATTATTCGGCGCTACATCATCGTTCAAATACTTGTACTTGCAAAAAACAACACCAACTGGGACCAGCAGGTAAGAATTTCTCTTCATTTTATAACTCGCCAGACAGCCATCTTTGTTTCGGGCAAAATGAGAAATACGTGTATATCAGACATGGACTATAGCTAGATACTAACTTTTGTACTAGTTTAATTGGAATTTAATCTTAATGTAAACATATTTTATTGTTCTAAGTAACAAGTGGATAAGGCACAAGTTTTACAACTTAGAACGCCATCTCCAAAATGTAATCTTATCTGTGTAAAAGAAAAAACAAACAAATCAGCCTTTTATTTTTATATTAATCAATGCAACGTACTGATTCAGAAACTAACACTTGCCGTCTGAAGTTTCTCTATAATTTCTTCTTTTTTTTTCAGTCATTGATGTTAGCATATAGGCCTACTCCACAAAGAAAAACTGGTAAGAATTTCATTTTCTTTTAATATATTTTTTTTAATAATATCACTATCAGTAGTAATATCCAGTCAAGAGAGAGGGGAAATCGGGTTTTAATTTCACTTAACAGAACTGTGCGATAAACATGTCCTTGTATTAAATTGGTAGAATCAAGTAGGCCCATGCATGATATATATCTTAGAATCAAGTAGGACTGGTCTCCCATTTCCGCCATTTTCCTGAGCACTGATCATTGTGTATGTTATGTTTATATTAATTCGACATAAACTTTGGAGTTGTTGTTAGTGTTTGCTGCATAACAGAATGGTCTATTTAAATATATTTGCATAAGTATAAACGTTGTTGAAGCATTCGTCTGGTTTTAGAATTCATTAGCCAATAAGCACACATTCATATCAAGAAGTCACATGAATTTTTTGAAGACAAATGTTAAATCATGTGACCTAAAAGGTAATGTAACTGTCAACTGAGTGGTGAATCTGAGGAGGGAGAGAGAGAGAGAAATGGGGTTTAACGTCCACTCAACACAAACTAGGTCATTTTGGGACTAACATATGGTTTAATTTTATTTCAATAATTCGCTTGCACGTAGGGGCCTTTAGCAGTGGGAGGAAACCAGAGTGCCCGGAGGAAACCCTAAAGGTTGAGAAGGCGCCCCTATCTACATGCCACATGCGCTCACACCAGGGCTCGAAACCACAGCCGCAAGCCAGAGGTGAGCGGCCAGCTAGAGGTCGAAGCGCGGCACTCTAGACAACTAGGCCTGGAGTATCCACTCTATTGTGCCAATTGAATTGGGCAAATAATTTGAGCACATCATTCTGGTGTGTCCACAGCTTTACTAGAGAAGTCTGTATTTTCTAAAAACCAACAATAGGCCATACCATGCTATCGGGTTACATGAACGCCAATGGGACTGCAGGTTTTTGGTTCCATGGAACAATACAAATGCACTTTCTCAGGAAAAACTGAGAGCAAATCCGCCACCTCCAGAATAGCAACCCGCACCTTACTCACTCAGCCACATAGCTATCGTCTTATCACTGTGACAGTCCAGTCAAATGACAAACAAGGGTTATTAAAATAGATTTTCACGGCTTATGTAAAATCTTCGGGATTCAAATGGTTTTGGATACCGTAGATATTTTAGTTTCAATTTCATATCACACAGTTTGTATATGGTAAGATATCTTAAACAGTTAATTACATGTCACATATTCATATTTTTCAGTTCCCATATTAGATGCCATAGCAAATAAAACATCATATAATAAAATAAGAAAAAAAAATATGGGAGAAAAAAGAGCTGAAAGAATGAGGTTTTTGGAGGGTGAGTGTTCAATTCTAATAGAAAAGATTGTTGATATGGTAATTTGAAATCTCACCATTAAATGTGTTTGGCACAATGTAGCCCGGTTGGAGCGGAGGTGACATTAGCCTCCATTTCAGTTTATTATTTTGAAATATAAAATTCAATTTAGTATAGTAAAAGTATACACACACATGTATGTGCACATATGACTGTCTCATTTGTGGAGAGTCGAGGTGGGTAAGACGCTGCAGGTTTGCTCCCAATGTTGACATAGAAAATTCAGGATGGAGGGCCTGACAAGGACATTCGTCTAGTTGTTCAGATTGAACAACAAAACATGGTCCTGTGTTCACATTGGCATGCATGTAAAAGATCCTCTGGCAATTGTAATTTGATACAAGAGTATGCCTTAGGGTCGCGGTACCATGCAAAATTTCAGTCCAAAATCTCAAGGCCTTTTTGTGTCTTCTAAGGGGGTGGGGGTGAATTGCCGGTTGGATGGCTGGATGGTTAGGACATGCGCGCTGTATCATAAAGCTGCGGGTCCTCCGGTTGCTCTCACTCCTAATGACCCCTCAGCGCAAGCGAATTATTGAAATAAAATTAAACTGTATGTTGGTCCCAAAATGACCTAGTTTGTGTCAAGTGGATGTTAAACCAAATTTCTATCTTTCTCTGACTCTAACCCATTTCATTTGAGCATTATATTCTGTCTGGGCCTGTAACTTGACAAGGCAAAAGGAGTGTTACCTCTTGTGGCAAAATAAATTGTTTATTTAAACATTATGAACCAAATAGAAAGTATTCTTATTTCCCACTTTTTATTTTTTAGGCTGAAACACCCTCGGAAGAGAATTTAATGAATGATAAAAAGAAGAGAAACCAAGCATCAATTTATTTTATAATTCTGGAAAAGAATGCATTTGACCCAATTTTAAATATTTATTTTTTTTTAATGTTAAGTATTCTTCGAAAACACAATTAGATTTTTAATCCTCTTATTAATTTCTGTATAATATAGAAAGTAAAGTGACATAAATCACGTAAAATTTGGTCGGAAATCGTAAAAGTATTTAATAGACATTATCAAGAAACCGAATGTAGATCAGATATACCCAGAATTACAAAAAACCTTGACCTACATTATGGTGACTTTTCCTTGCTTATGAAACAAAATAAGGTTTAATATCCCACTTTTCTGTGTTATTAGGGTGATTCTGCCTTACAGTCTACTCTTATATCTAATATTTCAACTGTCAAGGGTTCATTAAAGGGAACTCAGGGGGTCGAATGGTTAACAGGCACACATTGGATCAGGAGGTCTGGCAATGAGTCAAATATGCCAATTGTCAAGGGTACTTTAAAGTGAACACAGTCAAAGTGGCTTTGATTCAGGCTTGTACCCAGTTTGTGTCAAGTGGACGCTTAACCTCATTTCTATCTCTTCTTTAAAATACACGGCAATGTGGACATTAGATCGAGGTTTTTTGTCCTATCCAAACAACAATATATTGTCCCTTCCCACGTCCTGCACTACTGACATGGAGGAACTATGCTTGGAACTCCAGTTGAAATTTCTCGGCCAACGCCTTATACTCACGTGGCTTCCCATTGCTTATGATTTGTAATTGTATATAAATATTTTGTACATATTATTCAATATTTGCCATTGTCTCTCATATTTTTATATTTTAATCCTGCAGTCTTGATGCTTTGCTCCTTATATGTACAAAATATTCATTTTGTTCGGTTTTTTTTTCCCTAATGAGGAAAGAGTTCTACACCATTTTATTACTACTGTAAAATAGGTCATTTTTCTTTTGTTAATTTTCTGTGTATGCTAGTTATTTCTAGATTACTCAATAATCACATGTAATTCGACTTATAACACTTTTCACTATTTGAAAGTAATTCAAATTAGTGGATAATTTATCTTATTAGTGCTTGGTAAATATCTTATTAAATTTAAATATATTTGAATTATATATTTGGGGGTATGGGGTAGGGATACTGTCTTTATATGCTTAGTACTTGTTGATGAGTAAAGAAAAATTTAAATAGCTATTTTATAGTTTGTGATTTGAGGGTGGGAGGGGGGCGTTATTTAACACAATTTTATTAATATTATTTTTCTGTTAACATTCCAAATATCATTTTATGAATAAATAATAATTTAACAAAAAAAAAATATTGTTACCTCATTTATCAAACTTTGCAGGTTAAACAGAGCAAAAGCTGGGATGCTGCATGGGAAAAGTTGCTATATTGGATATAAAGTGAGGGAAATACAACACAAGTTTTTGTTGATGGTTATACACAAGTTTGTATATGAAACCACACAAGTTTCAGAAATTTCAACACAAGTTTCAGAAATTTCAACACAAGTTTCAACACAAGTTTCAGAAATTTCAACACAAGTTTCAGAACTTTCAACACAAGTATTGTGTAGATTTTCACACAAGTTTCAACACAAGTCTGTGTTGTTTGACAAATTTTAACACAAGTCTTGTGTTGTTTCAGCATTTAACACAAGTTTGTGTTGTTTCAACACAAGTTTGTGTTGTTAAATAGTAACACCCAACTTGTGTTGAAAACAACACAAGTTTGTGTTGTTTCAACACAAGTTTTTTTTCAGTGTATATTGATAAATATCATTTGATATATAATATAAAAATGTTGTTTTTGGCCATTATGACAAAATGGTTTGCCGTCATGACCAAATATTCTAGCCGTTTTGTTTTATCGCCTTTATGCCAATAACGCCTACCACTAGGCCTAGTACTTCATCAACAGTAAAAACTAAAAGTCTATTCTCGTTCTCGTTCACCAGCTACTCCTTCATTGATCTCACCGAGAAATCACATCATGGCGCAGTACTTATTACTACTTCACCAGGAAGTCAGTTTTATCAGAGATCTGTATAATTAGCAAGAACATTTTTACGTATATTCAAGTTGGGGCCATATAAAAGAGAGACAGTTTAGTCCGGTGCGAAACAAAAACAGCATTTTTATTATTTTATTTTATGACGAAATTTCAACTCGAAAATTCTGCCATCCCCGATTTTGTGTCGGGATAGAGATGTAGGCAGTTATAAGTAGTCTCAACGTTGAAATTTGGAAGATTGTTATAGATTTTCACACGGATTTACAAAGAATTGTTTACCTTGTCATAAATGCATCATACACTGTAATAAAAACATGTTGTGCATAGTTATTGTTACTTGACGGCAGGCCTGGAAATAACAGTCCTGACAAAATATCAGGCATGCACTACTGAAGTAGTACCTGGCATTTTCATCTTTGGTCCGGACATGTATTAATAATATCATTCAAAAAAGACAAATCAGTGCCGGACAAATTGACAGGCACCAGAGGTTTTGTGTCAGTGACAGGTGCCTTATTTCCAGGCTTGTTTGGTGGACATTATCCGTATTATCACAGACATATCTTAATTTGTATTTTTACCAAAGAATCTGATGTTTCACTAGTATATTTGTATTTGGACAGAAATGTCGGTATATTTATATATTTTTCAGTATTTCAACTGATGGGATCTGTTAACTAACTATATAAATTGTATTAAAATCAAAAGACTGGTAATATTCCAGAATAACTTGTATATTAAGGGCACACTTATGTTATTTCACAGTGTTATACTGTGTGCGTCAGTTAAAGTAGCTAAGTCTCTAACTCAATATATATATCATCCCAGAAATATTTGTCAATTTTTAAATAATCAACATTGATAATGTGATCTTACCGGGAAAAAATAGGCTTCTGATATCCAATATTTAAGACAAAATAATCATTTTACCACTGGTACACGAATCGTGTAGCATAATGCGTTTCAGTGCCATTTGTCAAACGGTTGCGCCCCAGTTGTGTCAATTTCTGTGTACTAAATATTAGCGATTTAGCTCCTGTAACACATGCACGTCGCAAAAGTTACTTTGTCGGTGAGAGTTTGAATGTGCGTTGACGATGCAGAAAAACAGAACCGAGGGAACTCAACAACAATATGTGAAGATAAGTCTTCGTAATACAAATGTAGATATTGAGATTGTTATTGAATCTAAATCCCAGGTCAATATACTATGTCGCCCAAGCAAATGTGTATTTAAATCGGCAATGTAAACAATATTAATGTGTCTGACACGAATGCCCAGCGAATATCATTATAGGTTGATAATCTTTGGCAAAAAGGTTACCATGGCTTGTTTTTCAGCTTGTCCTACAGAATTTTTCGTTGATCAGTTTGAACATAGCCAATATGTTCTGGAATTTAATCTGTTTGTGCATGTTACAGGTCCGTAAGCTCCGAACAGTTATTCACGCAAGATTTCACTGAAAACAGGTTCCGTGACATAAACAGGAAGGTTAACACATTTTAATTTCATGTTTCTTTATGTGCGTCATCTCAATTTTGTTTTGGGCTTTATATTGCAGAAATAAAATTGCAAGACGAAGAAGATACAAGAGAAAGTACTAAACCTAGTTTCAGAAGCCATGTCTGATCTCTTGATATATGTATATTTTATATATTCATGACTGAAAAATTACATTGATAGAAAATTTGATATTTAACAAAGATCATTATGTTAAAGCGGAAATTTCATATTTTCTAAGAAAGTCAAAACATAATTATTTCTATGTCTTTTGCTCAAACGGTTGTCAACTCACTATTATACGATCATGGGCAATATTTCACAGGGACAGAAAATAATAACAGAATTACTTGGACTACCTCCCTTGTTTTCCCATTCCCCTCCATGCGATCTTCAAACGTTTGAATTTGATGTTGAAAATGATACTTTTGCCAATTTCTCAACTTGCAATAGTGAATTATAGGATTAATAGGATTATTCTTTAACAAGGTAGGACTGTTTATAGATACAATCTATTTTACGGCTTTATTCTAATATGTTTTAAAAATATAACTAAAAAATATGAAATTGCCGTTTTAAAAAACAGAAAATATTCTGAAAGCATATTTACGAGATTTTTTTTCAGTAATTTTACATAAACGTGCTACTGTGGCTAAACACCAATTATATTAAACAAAAACAGAATAAAAAAAATACAGAAAAAACATCTGGTAAATCTGCTGCCAGACTTTTTCCTTTTTTTTCAGATGTTTTTGTTACAGTGTAGATCTTTCTGTGACAAGTACGTTGGACTATATCATTTGTCTGCGAAAATATTGGCTTGCGAAAAGAATTTTTTAAAGTCTACCGTACCGCACGCAAAAAACCTTACACGATGAACAGGGATAACGATAGGATTAGATACTCCAAAGCAAGTCGTTCTGTGGTAAACATTCGCTTGGCCGAGAGGATGACACTTCTTGACACATTCTAAAACATTTTTTGTTTTTAATTATTAATAACAAATAATGGTATTTCAAGGTTATATGGATACAAATATTTTATATTTGGTGTAAATGGGTACATTAAATAGTACGCGAAGGCGTAAAATAATCAAAAGGCACCATTTCAGAACGAAACATATTGTGTTACTGCGTCCGATATAAACAATGTACGTGTTATCGACGCAATACGGTGTAACGCGACAATGGCGCCATTAGTAGGCCTGTCAATTTATGGTTTGGTAAAATCAGAGATGGCCGACAATATTCAAATCAATGTTCAAGAAAATCCTAAATGGTTGGTTTAAGATCTTGTATGTATTATGAACATATAGGAATATACAATTATCACAATGTCAAATATTTTAATTACAGGGACTTTACCATGTTGACATAATTAACTGTATGTATGTACTCCATGTCAACGTCACCCCCTTGTTAACTCCAATTCATCACATAAATATAATCCTTGAGTGGCATTTAGTGATTGAGCACATTAAAAAAACACAACACAACTTATATGGAAAACAATCACTGGTTTATACACATATAGCACGACGTTTCGACAAGTATTCTCTTATCGTTATCAAGTACAAATATGTTAATGTGTATTTTTAGAACAAAATGCAACCCCATGTGTCTTGGGCCCTGTATCCATGTTCTCTTGTAGCGGAACATGTGGTCTTGTGACCGGGAATACAGACAATGAACTTGTCTATTCTTTTGCAGCTACACACGAGGGAACACGGCATTACGAGTTTGATATTGTATGGAGAAACATCTACACTGTTGAAATTCGTTGTCATCAATCTCATCACTATGACTGAAGCTGATTTGATTGAAGAGTTGAGAAGTCACCCGCTGTTGTGGGACCCTAGAAATAAGGATTACCAGCGAGAACTCATCTGGAGTTTGATACAAACCAAATTTGGACCAGCGAAAGCTGAGCTACATAGTTTTTTTATTTCAATTGCAAGTCAAAATCATATATCATATCAACTTTGTGCTGTGATTTAGTTGTCGATATATATAAATTAAAGCGTGACTTACTCCCAGAATATATTTTTACAAATAAAAGATAGTATTGAAGTTCCCCGCTAAGGTCGTCCGCTAAGATCGTTCAAAATGCCGAATGCGCACTCTACAGAACGTCGGACACGTGAATGCCTGTAACTGTAAACTCTTCTCCATCATCGCTAATCATGCCGTACTCAATCCCACCAAAACAATACTTGTGAAGCCTTTGTAGTTATAGTATATGGAATCAGGATGAACAGAATTATTCAAACGAATATGTTTACCATCCAGTGCCCTGATGGCAGGTGGGTAATCCCAGAGATCTCCAAATCGTTTGGCATAATTTTGCCTTTATTTAGATGTTGGAAATGGCGTGACCCTTGATTGTAGAACTTCCCACAAGACTTGGCATGTCATATGCACATGTCTGGCAATAGCTTGTTTGGGCGTGTGGAAAGGAACACCCAGAGATACAAATGGTGCTTCAGTAGCCAGATGCCCGCAAAATACAGGAAACAAATGTCAGCGAAGTTACAATGCTTTACGTGCATTGAGCTAATAATAGTATATTATTATCTTTCTATCTCTTTCAGATGTCCGTGTCCAGAAAGAAATTGACAAGTCTTAGACAGGCACACTCGAAGGCAATCCAACACCAGAAGTAACTTCCGTCTGGCAGTGTAGCATCCAATCGATTATTGTGGAAGTACATGGAACCATGTCATTTCGTCTTCCAACCGATAAACTACGAAACACAGTCAGTAATTGTTCCGGGGACGACCAAGGCGATAATCATGGTGGCGAAGAAATGGAAAACACGAATGAAGAAAGTAGCCCGGAAAGTGAAATCGAATCGCTGGTTGATACCATTTTGGACGAGTCGGATCCACGACCGATGATGCCCAAACTTCTCAAAATGAACCAGAGTAGTACCCACCTTAAGAAACGCGCAAGAGATGATATCACTGGAACTCACAATGAACTGGGTGAATTTCACACAACTTTCCAGACCTTGAAACAGACTGGTGATGAGGAACTCTTTTTCAACTATGCTCGTAGAAGCAGAGCGTCATACGATGAACTGGTCAGCCTCATTCTACCCAGACTTCAATCGCCCGGATCAAACTGGTGTAAGCCTATCACAGCTGAAGAAAAACTTAAGTAAGATTTGTTTGGTATGCCAATCCTGTTTTCATAATCAAAGTGTCATCAAATCTCATAACTCTTGCGAACCATGTGCCGGTACTGTTGCTGTCATTGGCGAGGGCCCGGGATACAATTTACAAATACCAGATATTCTTATGGATCAGAAAACGGTGTCGCATTATGTGTTTTATCCTTATTACAAAATTTTCAGTGAATGTGAAGAAAAGAAGTATGTTTTTGTTCTTTATGAATATATAAGTGGCGGTACTCTTTGGTAATCTTTTAGCATGTCATATATCTACCAGAGGTTGTTTGGTGGTGGTGGTTGGAGGGGAGGGGGGGGGGGGGGCAGGGGTAGCCCTTCTCTTTTTCTCAAAATGACTGATGAATTAAAAGACCTGACAGTTAATCTCAAAATTCGGTACTTTCCGGTACTCCCATTTTGCTAAACCTTTAGTATGTCATTCCGAACACTGCAAACAACCATCAGAATACGTTTGTAGTTGTTTAGTGCTTTCTCCCTTTTTTATAAACTTACCCATCATCTTGTTAAAAGATGGCTTTCCCATTACCACTATGAAACAGATTAAGTTGAAACTCAACCAGGAGAGTTTGCCGGTGTGGTTCCCCTTGTCAGTGATGCAGGACGGGGGCCTGACAAGGGCAGCTGTCTAGTCGTTCGGATGGTCCGAGGTCCCATGTACAAATTGGCGTGCACGTAAAAAGTCCCTTGGCTGTTGGAATTCGATATAAGGGTAGGTCCTATCCGCTACACCGGCAAAATTTCCCTCATGGCACACTGTATGGCTTATACCCGTCTTCATTAGCCAAGTTTAGGAGCAAAACAGTAGGACGTTAAACCCCATTCATTTCATTTCATTTCAACCAGGAGTCATGGTGGCTCAGTGTGTAGGATGTTAACCTAGAGGTACCATTTACACTCCCTGCATTGGCTGAGAAAGTTTATCGGGCTTTTCCGGCGTGGTTCTCCTTGCAAGGGACAGCGTGTAGTCGTTCGTATGGGAAAACAAACAGGGTCAAGTGTACACATTGGCGTGCACGTAAAACAACGATCGACAATTGAATTCAAAATAAGGGTAAGCCATGGCCTTGCTGTCCGGACAGAATGTCCATCTGTCTTCCTTTTTGCCAGTAGGACGTTAACCCCATTTCACTTCATTTTTCAACTAAACATAAACGCTTTATTAGATAGTAGCACATACATATCAGACAGAAGAGGGGCGGGGGTGTAACTCAAATTACGTCATTCCGGAAGTAACAATTCAATAATTTGCAATGGTGTCAGTTGGTAGGCGGTTGGATGCACGATCATGAACCAGCATTAAATCTGACAATAGCGTTAGAAACGTGGTGTTTAATAGAAAAGAAAAACACATTACATGGAGATTATTTTTTTTTTATTTTCATGTTCTCAGAATAGAAATGGACAAAAATTCTTTAATTTAGCTATTATAGTTGGCTTTAACATTATTACTTTTATCACGATCAACATAAATTTACATAAAACATTTGCATTATATGATCACAGTTAAATTAGACCTTTACAATTCGACGGTTATCTGTAAACTTTTTAGATTGTATTCAATATTCTGTCGATACTCAAATTATCTTACAGATTTCTGTTAGTTATAAAAATATGCAAACAAGCCGCTTAAGGACCGATCGGTACAATCTTTATCAACAGACCACAGTGTAGGCGAGTTAATGTCATCCTGTATATAGAACCTTACGTTGTGTCCTCGATTTACAATCTAAAAATATATTTGTTCATCTATAAAAGTTACGTATAATAATGATTTTGAAAGGCATTAGGACGTTAAATTTGAAATTATATCCATCTTTTACTTAAAAATCGGTGAAATTGTCAAAAATATTTTTTGTTTATAGCAATGATAATATAATTTGAATTAGTGCACGATACCGGATTGTTTGTTGATGTTGGTTTTTACTTAATGTGAAAGATATCATTCTCTCCTCTAAACTTGTTCGACGATACCTGTCTAAATTCTATTCAGGAAATATTTACCTCTACCGAAAAACACGTTTTTCTTCTATAGATTAATCACAATGTCAGAGAAAACAAAACTTTTATTTGCTTAGCTCAATCTTTTACTCAAATTGCATTAATATTTGTTTGTTGATAGATTATACCATTACATTGAGTATTAATATCTTCAATGAGACATGTTACGTCAACCAAGTCCAAAATATGTGTCAAACGTATTGTTTTTAGCTATTTAAGAGGTTAAACATTTAACTAATACTGGCGTTGATTTTTAAAATAAAATAAAAAAAATATGACACACACAAGCTAAACAATCAAGTTTCCTTTCAGATGTAATAAATATATTACATACCGATTCCTTCGTGAAAGTTTATCTCCTTTCATCTGTGTTTAAATGCATACCATGTCTTATTGACAAAAGAGCATAAATTATTATTTGAGCATAATTTTATTACTGACTTTGTAGACAGGATGTTGTCCACAGAAGTAAACCTTCGCGTCATCGTATAAGGGGAAGCAACTCCGACCACCAAACCTTTTCCATTGACTTTATGTAATTCTTCATCCTGTCTCCCGATTATTACTTTTTCTGAAATTTTAGTTCGTGGTAATGCCTTTTTTTAAAAAAAATAAAAAATAAATAAAAATAACAAGAACTAATAAATTTTGTGGTCTGCATCCTTTGTCCGTTTCACAAGTTGAGTGATCTTTAAATGTATAAATGTAATACAATTTATGACGCTTAGTTTAAATCACGGATTTCCGTTTTCCACTCAGTGACTTGATATAATATAATCTATAATCGAAATTTATCGAAAACCAATCACCACTGACTAGGAAATCTGGTTATATTGACAATCACCTTAAAATAAAACTAGTCTAATAATCACATTAACAAAACATAAATATAAAGCAATAAATGTACAGAATAAACGGTATTTATGGTTAAAATGGCCGAATATATATCCTTTTTATAGCTGTAATCATTAAATACCGTTTAATAATGCATACATTCTATGCACAGTAATATACAAAAACACACCCTATTCAATATAAACATGGTATTTATACTATGTCCTCGTAAAAGATGATCAATGTGGTCACAAAAAATCAACTTTAATCAAACAACAGCAGTACATATGAAACGGAAAGGCAATGATAATATGCGGTTTTGATCGGTTTATCGATTAAGAAATCGATTGTTTATTAGATCAAATTATTCTTAAATCCTAATCAGTTTGTTGATTAAGAATTACATTTTTAAAATCAAATTTATTAAATTGCTAAAAAAATATTTTTGTTCCTCTTTTAAGTACAAATTTGAATACACCAATCTATAAATAACATTTTATTTGCACCTCCATTCTAAAATGGTCTTGGATTTCAAAGTTCTGCGGATATACAGCTCAGATGTGAACAAGATAAGCATGCAATCTACCAATTTTACAAAAGAAGAACAGGGTGTGAAGAACAGTGGATTATAGAGATGTAAATTTGACCTTTCTTATGAAAGAAATTAAATAAATAATCGATTAGAATAATTAATCAATTCAATTTAAATATGTCGTATACCGGTTTTTGGAAGACTTAATATAACAAAACCGTGAAAGTACTGCGAAAATATCGTGAATCCCGCACCATCGTTTGATGTAAAATTAAAAAGTAAATAACAAAATTTAAAATACAATAACAATTTTCAAAATGTCGAAAAGGTTTTTTTTTAAAAAAAAATGTCGAGACCGGCTCGTATTAATTTAGCTGTTTATAACATACTGAAACGTATATAATGTAAACGGTCTTATTATGTTTATTATAACATAATCATAGAGCATGCGCAACAATTTCACAATATGTGTATGAATAATTAAACCATATAAATCATCATAAAAAAATTCAATTAAAATATGTTACAGTTGTCAATGGTTAAGCAACCACATTATTTCATTTTAGTAATTGTTTCGTCAGTTTTCAAAACAAAGGCACTTATTATAATTTCCCAGCCTCAATAACTGGAAATACTAAAACGAGATCAGTAAAAATAAGAGAAAAAAAATGTTTTCAACGAATAAAACCAACAAAGCCACATCGACATGATCTTAAGCTTCACGAGCAATCCATAAAATAAGTAATAAGTATTATAATATTAATCCAATAATGCATTAACCTCATCCACAAACTCAACATTTTTTTATGTTTTTAATATCTACATTTTCTATACCAGTTTTAACATATACACACACATAGCAGCATAAATACATAGTTATTAAGATTGCATATTGTGGAGCTGGATGTATATATTAAAAATAAATATTCACATAGTGTTTTATCTTTTGGTTTTTTTTTCCATAAAAATCACAAAACTGTTGCGCATAACCAGGGGTAAACATTAGTTGCAAACTTGTGCCATCAATATCTATATGTTACGATTAAAATATCATTAAAATATCAAAACATATTTACGATATATAATATGTTTATGTCGTTTGTGCCATACACTGTATCATACAATATTATAAAACTATAGTATTTATTAAACACATGGAAGTTTTATACAAGATATGGATTGTTTGACACCTCATAGCATTTAGCTAGGGGTACGAAATTGTATAATAACAAGTGGCCTTTTAGTAGGATAACAGGAGGGGTTCTATTGCATATGAAAATAACGTCAAGTCCCGGCAATTTACGTTACAATTTATCACAATTTCAATTTATCTTTCTCCATAATTTTTAGATCAATGATGATAGAATTTATTCGGTTCTAGCAAACATCTGGACGAGACCGCTTTCACTCTACTGTCTTTCAGAACAGGCACTAGAGAGTTGTTCCCCTTTGTGTGTTTCCCGTGCGGTTGGGCCAAAGTTGCTGTTGTAAATTAAAGGTTGATAATGTATATTTAGCATGAGCGGAATAAAAATATATTAAAATCCGCAATACATCACATCACCACCACATTCAAATCATAAATGCTTAAACCCCCAAATAAAAATGGGATGTTTTAATCTCGAGTTTTTACTTGAAGATTAGAGGACAAATATCCTAGAATTATAATGAATTAAATTGAAATAAATAATACCGTTGTTTTATGACCGACTTTTTGAAATATGGATACCATTGATTTTTTAATTTATATCTGATACTCAATTTTTATTGTCCAGATTATTGTACCGCGCCTTGACCCAGAGCAACATGCTTGGACTATCCTTTGAAAATTTTCACATAGAATTAATTATATCCTATATATATATATATTTAACCAGAACCCCAAAGCCAATTCAAGATTTCTTAAACCCTACCATTCTAATTTTTTTCTTTGTGGACAAGATTTCTATCATCATACATATTTCATATTGCTACATAATATTACAATATCTGAAAAACATAAATGCTCCCAGAAAGTATTACGACACATTTCCTGCATACATAGCGCTCTTCAAAACACAGAGGTTAGTTATAGTCAAGCCTTGGTTACCTGCACAGATCCTATTTCGTTTCGTTTTTGCCAGAAAAATGTATTTCCAAATCTCTTACACTATTTAAGTCAATGAAAACGGATCTTAGTCTTCGTGAGACATACTCACATACAGCAAAACGCCTCCTATAAGTTCTGCATAAACAACACAAACTCACGCTTCATAATACGAAAACTGTATGACCTTTTAAAACATTATCTATTTGTTTTACCCCACACCATAAATATGATACACTAATAAATTATGGTATAGAAGTAAAGTGCCCCACTCAACCCCATAACACATACATCCACACAAAGTTCTTCTTAAAACATGGAATGTTCATTCGTTTGTTTTGTTTGTTTTTTTAACCTGGAAAGCTAATTAATTTCGAATGGGTTTTATATATAGCTTCTTATGGAATGGCCGTTCTTGTCCTCCCTTAGCTAAACTTTGGTTTCAGAGTTCGGAATATAAAACAAAAGGAAATTTATGATGATTTTATGTAAGTGGATGCATGAGGCCTTCACATATCCTCGTAGAGGACTTTGGACATAAGAATAACTTCGCGAAACTATTTCAAAATATTTCATAACTAGAAAACTATTAATTATTGGGCAATCTGATTCAGCAGGTTTTATTGTCTCGTCTTTTGAGTTTGATTAATAGTGGTGTTTTAAGCATCGTGAACCCAATATTAGTTCAAACTTGGGATTAGCACCAATGAACAAAATCAAAAACAACCCGTCGTTTATCATTCAAAATAGAACAGTTGTGAAGACCTCTTACGGCTTGTTCCAAAATATGTTTGACTTATTTGATCGTCTTGAAGTCCATCAGCGATTTTAGATTGCAAAATCGCTTCCTTTTTTTGGATCCTTGAAATTCAGAAATGCTGGATACAACGAAATTCGAAAGATATTTTGGAACTTCGAAAAACTTTGTGAGCTCGTGGAAAATTTACCATGAGCAGTTTTGAGTACCGTATCCAATACTGATGTTAGTATTGAGATGGATACTGCCTTTGGTGGGCCCGTTATGATATATTCCTACACCAAATGGTTTGGATGTTGTAGATTAGCCTGGATTTTGACGAAACGAAATAACCAACGTTCTAAGGTTATACACCATTCCTGATATTAAGTATTTACAGCTGTAAAGATGACCGGCCACCACAACTAGTAAATATATTCAGAAACTTTTTTTTTTTTTTGCTTTTGCAGATGTTACATTTTCCATCCATGTTCATGTCGTCAAAAATTATTCGAAGTAGCTATCCTCGAAAAAATCCAAGTCATCGTCCTCCTGAATATGATGAAGGTTCTCCCCGACGCTGGAACTGAAACGTTTGTTGAGCCCCCTTCCACGTCGTTTTCGGAAACGCTTCTCAATAATTACATTGAGTTCTTTAACCATCTCGTCCAAACCATAAAATCGAGCCTCTTCTCTGAGGATTTCGACATCCCGAAATCCAGATGGTAGCAGAAGTCTCGATGTGCGTAAGAAGTTTAGGATATGTCTGAAAGTAGAGAGAAAAAATGGTTTATTTAATAGCAAATACAAACACCAAACTTAAACATGTAACTGTCTTTAATATTCCATTATGGCTTGATTTATTTAAATATATGGCGCAAATACCATACCAATGATCGTTATGGACATTCTCACACTTTGCGTCATAGTTGGACAGGTGGTCCTAGTTGCATATAATAATGTGGGAAAGGTCATTTTTATGGGTAGATGATTAATAATCAACTTTGGTCATATGGATTCCGACTAGAAAGTCTCTCCCCTCATTGAATTCAATATTAAATATTATGATATTTCTTGGCCTATAACATGTTATTGAACATTCCTATGATCTCCATCTTCATAGCCACGAAGAGTCAAATATGTCACAATTGTCCAATAGAAATATTGAAAGGGGGTTGACCATTTCGATCTTTGTTACACCTGGTCAAAGATCATTTTAGAAGGCGATCACCTTTATACGTGACTGTTTACTCCCGGCTCCTTCCACCCAAAAATCATAAATATTCATCAAAAATCTGGCTGAAAATGGAAATCAAAATATCCTTCTTCGGCTCTAGATCAACATAAATTGATGGGGGTGGGGGTGGAGAGAGAATTCCTATAAATAAAGGAACTACAAGTTACTTGTTTAAGCCCATGTCAGTATTTTACTACCACATTGTTGAGATCACATCGAACACAAAACGGTAAGTAGATAACAGAATAATGAGATATATCAAAATTATAGGAGTGTTCTGGTTTAAGATTGCGACAGCTTGATATACTAGTATATAATAAACACCATCTGTTACCTACATCACATGTATTCTTCTATTAACTTTTACCATTATATCAATATAATAACACATAGATAATATTCTATTTACTCTTTATATAATATACTCGCTAGTAAATTTCAAACCATATACTGTTATATAGAGAATTTTAAAGCTGAATTCATATCTGTAATGTGATGATTCGCCATATGCACAGACTAGAAGCTTTTTACCCCCCCCCCCCCAAAAAAAAAAAAATGTTTTCTGTAGGAAACCTTCAAATATCCTGCCTCTCACACGACATCTGTCACTGGCTAATATTTAATATTCGAATGGGTTAACAGGTTTTATTCTAGTTTAGACATATTGTTTGGAGCGATATTTGGATTTCCAATGATGCGTTCTTGGTTATTTTGAACAATATAATAAAACTCTTGAATGATAAAACAATATCATGCCATCTCTCCACAAAATGGGTACAGTTAACTGCCAATGAATTCTGGCATTTATTTCTGGGTTTTTGTGGGGGATTTAGTTTTTTTTAAAAATAATAATGTGTTATAGGTTTATCCCAGGGACATACATCATATTATTGTGTCTATGAGACTTTTTAAACATGACAGTTTCTATGTTTCTATGAGACTTTTAAAATGACTACTTTCCAAATACATGTAACTATTTAAGTATGAGACTCTAAATAACTATATGAGAATTTCTAAATGACTATTTAAATATGAGACTCTATAAATATGACTGGTGCTTCTATTCTTAGTACATCAACTCGTGTATAAGTTAGTTCCAAATAAACAGATGGGCTCTGTGTTTTGCTTGTTTTGAAATGCCAACGGGACAGACGAGTGGAATGGCTGGTTATCATTCATAGACTCGTCTGTAAAGTAGCAGGAGTCAAGTGTCAGTGTTTACCAGGATTCTCTAGTCTGATGTACATCAATAAATATATAGATAATAGTAAGGTGTGAAAATGTTATTGTGTGTATAGCCTAGTTCAAGACGTCAACACGTGGTCAGTATGAAGAACGCAAGTCTCTCTGTTTACGATTTGTATTTATGTATTTTTGTTAGCCCACCGATTTGAATACCATTAAAGTCCAATGACACATTGCAGTACAAATGTCTTACAAAACATAGAACGAACAGTTCACGAATGCAGCACATACAATTATAAATGGAAAGTTAATGGCAACAAAGCTGTTAGTGGATAAACCTATTTGTGCACTCAAAAGTCTCCAAGATGAACTCAGTGATTAGTGGCACCAGGTGTTGCCGAAAGAGTAAGGATATAATGTCTTCTGTATGTGTTCAAAGATAAAGTAACCGGTTTTATTAAAGCAACAATGTCCCAAAGAAACCAAGAATTTATAATTACACACGTTATGTCACGTATTCAATAGCCCAGTTGGTGTAGATACGTAGCACGTTAAACTCCATTTCATTGTTTGATGTGGATCCTAGATCATTAGTCTCTTTTGGGAAATCATAATGAACGGAAGTATTATGAATGGAATTTCACGATAATATTTTAGCCTGAAAGTGTTGATATTCATATATTGCAAGAAAACGTCTGCTTTAAAATAAAAACTTATTATTTTGGAAATGTGACACAGCTTATGTTATCACCCTACGCCAAGAATGTAAGATCCAGTTATTAAAATCAAGATATCGGATAAAATAAACTTGTAATTAATGTAATCAACCATGCAAAATCTCCATGAATTTAAGCTAAAGAACTATGAGAAAACCAATATTCTATAATTCATAACTAAACAGGGTTAATGCAATGAACTCATATATTATCAGTAATCTAAAATTAATAATTTCAGTCATTATTAAATCCAATATCATTTAATGTTCAGGTCGGAGATTTTTATCGATTCGTCAAAACGCTTCGATAAATTGTGTCATATGACGTCAAATAATACCGCTGCATTATATATTAAATAGCGCTCAAAGTATATTTGACATTTAAAGTTATACCTTATGACACATCATTTGAATGGATTGGCGTTAATGCTTGACAAAAATGTGTAAAATCCGCCATTGTTATAATAAATGAAAGACAAAGCAGAACGAGTGTGGTCTTTTCAAAAGGTACGCTTATTCATACACGTACACCGTGAAACTGACATCTAAACAGACATCATTAAGATAAATATTTAGTTCACGTTTCTTGGGGCGTTTATGTTTAGTTCAGTTTAAAAAAAACAAACAGTGTGCCAGATGTCAAACCTTTTTTAAAAGCGAAAGAGGAAAGTGTCACTTTAAGAGTGGTTTAATTAGTGAATATATGTATATATAGTTTATATACCCCAGGTAAAAGTAAATCAATATATAGATCTGACTGTCAGGTGTGAATTACATATTATACTGTCCGCATTCACCTTTCATTAGCCTAGGTATATAGTAGGCCTATGCTAAACACATGGCCTCTGTCCTAATTAAAGGTAAACTAAACAAAACAAAACAACAACAACATTAGAAATCTTATATCAACTAAAATAGCCTGAAAAATTTCAAGTATATACCGAATTTTGGTACATTTTGCGACAGAAACAAACACTTTGCCAATTCATATATTAGCTATATGATACCCATTAATTACTTGCATAAAGGCATCGAGCAATCAAATTTTCATTCCATTCTGCTTAACCTGAGCAGCAATTGTTCATAATCGAACGTAGTCAAAGTACTCTTGTAATGAAACTATTCAACACCACTTTCACTCAGAGAGAATCACATCGAACCCGGTCAAGACCGTCAGATAATTTTAATCATTCCTAAGTTTAATAGAACAACAACGATGCGCCCTTGGGTGAAATAAAATGGCCATAAACTGAAAGTACGATGATAAAATGGAAGCCAATGTCTGCCTTTGGTAACAATGTCTGCCTTTAGTATACGTGTCCTATGTTTTTAAAATAATAGATTACACTGTCAAGTTTATTGTTTTAAAAACGAATATTACAGGTTGACGAATCAAGCCAAACTCGGTTTTGGGATTCATAGCATTCGTTCTTAATAGTGTTCATGATGGAATATTCAACTGGGAGCATTTCCATCAGAACTCGCAGGGCAGTATTTTTAATGGAATATTCAGCTGGAGGCATTTCCATCAGAGCTCAGGGCAGTATTTTTAAAAATCCAATGTCTTTGTCTAAATGTTTACAACGGGGAGTAGTTTAAAAAGGAAACTATCGATATATCAACATGTAAAATGTCGTATCTTATAACTACGCGTGTTATTTCAATCAATAAACGTCATGATTAATTTGAATGGATGACTATTAAATTACCGCGGTAAAAGTTATTTATTCGCATGCCCACCCAGTCCTGGCGTCATCTAAAACAGCCAACAAATAGCTATATATATATATATATATACATTGAAGATCACGATGTATGCCATATTACAATATGAACTGTAGTAATGTCATCTATGGAAAACCATGGGTTCAACCCCACGTTTGTACGTGACAAGGCGTAGGTTCGACTATCTAAAACGATCTTTTCACCATCTCTAAAGACCCATGTACGCAAAGCCATGTTAGTTGTGAGTGGACGTAAACCCCCAATAACGAAAATCGATCTATAAATGTTATTGATTTTACACCTATATAACACTGCAATACACCAATATGTACTATGGTATATTTACACCTATATATAACTCTGCAATATATCAATATGTACTATAGTATATTTACATCTATATATAACACTGGAATAAATAGATGTTTATAAATATACCTCCAATTAGTGTTCATTCGACCTTTCATTTAATAAGACTAGAATAGGGACGCCCGCATATAGATGTTTGAGATGAAATCTCTCTATTGTATATTTCCGAACAAAACGAGAAGAATACTTGACAAGAATCACTGGCTTTATAAGCACGACATTTCGATAAGTGCTTCGATAACGGTACGGGGATACTTACGTAGAAAATATTTTGGCTTATTTTATCCCATTTAAATTCTTCTAGTTTTGTTATGTTCCCCATTGCTTGCTTTATGTCACTAAAAGATCAGTATGGCAATATATTTCTGAAGGAGTGATATTTTATATAAAATAATAAATTTTGCGAGTCCAATGACACAGCAGTATTGTTCGCAGTATACTTATGTATGTCCAGTTTTTTTACAGTATGTGTTCTATGGTTAGTTAATAGTCGAACACACAAGAATCCAAGAATATGTTTAGATAGCAGTGTTTCACCTACAATAAGAGACCTCGGTACGGAAGCCCATAAGGGTCAATCAAATGAAAAAAAAATATTCTGACTATCTTGTAATTACAAGATAGCCTATCTTGTAATTACAAGATAGCCTATCTTGTTATTACAAGATAGCCAAAGCCTTCTGACTATCTTGTAATTACAAGATAGCTATCTTGTAGTTACAAGATAGGCCATCTTGTAGTTACAAGATAGCTATCTTGTAGTTACAAGATAGCCTATCTTGTAGTTACAAGATAGCCTATCTTGTAATTACAAGATAGCCAAATTAGTTTTCTTGTATTTCAAGGTCGTCCCACACTGATTTATCGGATAGTTATAAGCCAAAGTGTATGTGTGTGGGAGAGAGAGAGAGAGAGATAGAGAGAGAGAGAGAGAGAGGGGGGGAGAGGGGGAATGGGGTTTAACGTCTACTCGACACAAACTAGGTCATTTCGGGACTAACATATGGTTTAATTTAATTCCAATAATTCGTTTGCGCGTAGGGGTCTTTAGTAGTGGGGTGGGGGTTGGATGGCGAATGGTTAGCACGTGCACGCAGTATCACAAAGCCTGTAATTGAGTCAACTGGCGTGGTTTCGAAACCCCTATTGTACGTGACAAGGAGTAGGGTCGCCTGTCCAACATCGTGGGTTTTCTCCGGGTCCTCCTCTTCCCTCCCGCTGCTAAAGACGCCTACGCGCAAGTGCATTATTGAAATAAAATTAAACCATATGTTAGTCCCGAAATGACCTAGTTTGTGTCGAGTGGACGTTAAACCACATCCCCCTCTCTGTTTAGCAGTTGGAGGAAACCGGAGGACTGACAACCTGATGATGCCGATCCCGTAACATACAATAATACTTCGTTGAGGTTGAGAGTTGGCAGGTCGATTTGTTAGCACATGCGCACTGTATCGTAAAGCCTGTCATTGAGTCAACTGGCGTGATTTCGAATCCCCCGTTGTACGCGACAAGGAGTAGTATCGCCTGTCCAACATCATGGGGTTTCTCCGGGTCCTCTGCTTTCCTCCCACTGCTAAAGATCCATACGTGCAAGCGATTATTGAAATTAAACTATATGTTAGTCGCGAAATGACCTAGTTTGTGTCGAGTGGACGTTACACCTCCCCTCACTCTCTTTAGCAGTTGGAGGAAACCGGTGGACAGGCGAGGATGGACAGGCTATCCTACTCCTTGTCACGTACAAATGGGGATTCGAAATGACCTAGTTTGTGTCGAGTGGACGTTAAACCATATACCCCTATCTGTTTAGCAGTTGGAGGAACCCGGAGGACTGACAACCTGATGATGCCGATCCCGTAACATACAATAATACTTCGTTGAGCTGGAGGGTTGGCAGGTCGATTTGTTAGCACGTGCGTGTTTTATCTTAAAAGCCTGTCATTGAGTCAACTGACGTGGTTTCGAATCCCCCTTTTGTATGTCACGGGATCGGCATCACCAGGTTGTGCCCTCATTAAATACTATTCATACTCTCATTTAAAACTTCATTCCCTCATTAATAGCATTTATGATACATTGATTTCATGTTCTCCTTAAACATACCTTCCGCGCGTACAAACTGTGTGATTTGATGATATATTTGGGCTAAAAATATATTCAAGCTAATTAATCTATCAAACGTTTGCTTCAAATCCCTCTCAAAACATTGTATACATCAGGAGATACCGCAAGCTATAAATAATCTGCTTTTAAACGCTATGTCAGTCAGCTCATTTCATTGATGGAGGGTCCGTTTTTCAGAATATCCCTTTCCTTACTTACTTTTCAAAAGTCAAAATTTAAAGAAGTTTGAAAAATAGAAATAGCGTTCTGTGGCTTCAAAGAGCGTATTAAAATAGATGAGTCATGATATAAATATGCAGTTGGTGGGTGTATGAAAGCAATGGTATTTATGGGAGCATGAAATCGGTGTATGGTGACCTTTAAATTGGCATCTCGGTATCTTGTAATTACAAGATAGGTTATCTTAGGCTATCTTGTAATAACAAGATAGCTATCTTGTAATAACAAGATAGCCTATCTTGTAATTACAAGATAGTCAGAATTTTTTTTTTTCATTTGATTGACCCTTATGGGCTTCCGTACCTCGGCTTTGCACTATTGCTTTGAATATATGTGGGTGGATGATAGACTTATCTAGATGAACAGCGGCGATTGTATGAATGTAAGGTTGTCGAATTGCAATTATGCCCATAGGATTGTAGACCGGGTCTTAAATGAAAACATTGCAATATTATACACGTAATGATTAACTTGAACATTGGACAGGCACGCATGGTAAAGTAAAGAAACAAGCCGAAATTGCACAACTGTGCTAAAACAATCATAGATATTATCAATTAACAATTGTCAACATGTGTAGTTTATGATTGACAGTTGAAGCGGTTAATAACATGCACTATCTGTAAAAACCGACACAACATTTAGATGAATAATTATTGCTATGGAAAAAGAAACGCAGATAGTGAATATCATTAGATAGAAGATAGTAACTATCTACGGTGTAAACATTTGGCTCTGATAATGGCATTAACACAAAACGAATGTATTCGTTTAACGTTAACATTTTGGGTTTTTCTGCTCTCGCATACATGATTATTTCTTCAAGATTAAACATTAAACTAAGCGAAATTGGCCTAGCTGATACAGGATTCCAAAATGCATCATATGATACTGCTGACAATGGACAAGGTCCGACAGAATTCAGTAACTGAATAATAATACAGACACGGTGACATGACAACATTGAGCCTCTGCTCAATCGATGACCGCGGGCACCCATTTCATCCAAAATGAAAAAGTAAATCAAGTCACAATGTGCATAACTGAAAACAGTAGCGGTTTTCCTGGTAGCGCCTGTACAGGTTGTAGCTTTTAGTCCAGGATCTGTCAGAATTGCTGGAGCAACGCTTTATAGATTGCGTAGTCCTTTTAGTGTAGAATGCTCTAGTAGACAATGTGGTATAGTAATTAAACTATATATATGACCTTGTGTCTACTAGTATATGTCAACATATACTAGTAGATGAAGATGAAAGACTTTATATTACCAATTATATTACCTATAGTGTATTTACATATTGATGATAATGGAAGACGTGTGTTAACATTTAAGAGATGTACAACAACGATAGAGGAATGGTCAGTTATATATTGACATATCAAATGTCAAAGCAGGAATTCGACAGATGTTTCCTGCTGATGAAATATTTTGTAAAAACTAAACTAATACATAAAAAAATAATGTTCTGTAGCTGGGCGTCAAATATGTTTTTATTTAGTCATAAAATAGCTTTAATAAAACTTTGTGGGTAGTCAACTTGAAAATGCATTATTTACAACAAGCAATCGCAGAATGTCTCTATGCTTTGACTTGGGTTAAAAATAAATTACATGCAATATGTATTATACCATCAATTTCATTAATGGGCGTAATATATTTGCCCAATATAATTACATTAATGTTATACTGTAATATGCACTGCTGATATGTGTATTTGGGTATATTTAAACAGACTGTATATGTGAAAACCTTTTTGATAAGGTATAAATATATACTTATGACATAGATGACCAATGAATCCTCGATGATTTAACTTCAAATACTGAAGATTTGCCAAAATTTAGTCATCATCTGAGAGGTTATGTTGTCAATACCTATCCTTGGTACCAATTAAATAAACAATATTAGGTAACCTCTTGTACGGGTGATTTACTGATGGTGATATCATTCGCGAGTCATGTCCGTTGGTATTTCCTGGGAACTGATTCAGATGCTCCCAAAACTGAATAAAAAGGTAATGTACCAACTTAGAAGATTACATCGCATCCTAACACGATGTTAGCAAATAGATTTAGAGACAATTTTACAAGAGCTTTATTGATTTACAAAATAAAAATATAAGGATAATACGACGCTATGGTTTTAAGACAAAACCAAGTCAATGCGTCATGTTTTCTCTGTTCAAGTTTATAGTAGCTATAATTGAATTAATTACAGAAACATCGCCTCTTTATTAGCAATAAATAAAACTACATGTAACTGAAACCTGACACTTGGCTTTAAACCTACTGCATCAAATCTACAAGTACACTAGCAAAAAAAAAACACTTTGGAATTCCTGGCAAACTGGATATGATTCACTCTTCCTGGTATATAGAATACGATGATTCAAGCATTACTTCATTCATTCATCACCGTGCCAAAATTGTTCTACTATATTTACACGAAACGCAACTGTGTAACATTTTACATAACTGTCTATTTAGGATAGATTCCCGCATGGAATATTTAAGGAGGGTTATAAATGCTAACCTCTGTAAGTATCATGTTGGCTAACATTATAATCTTAAATAATTATAAAATAAGAAAAAAATCGTCATGTTATTTTTTTGCAATGTATGCAAAACATTGACCCGCTTGTTAAATACTTAGATTGACTAAAATTTCCTTGATTGGGATCAAATAATTGTTGATTTATTGTGTTATTTCGAGCGCAATTATTAGCTTAAACTATTAAAGGTAGAACACAAAATAATGGATGTTCATATGTCTATGGACCTAAATAGTTAATGTAGAAATATACCCACACCCATTCCATAATACACTTTTATATTTTACCTAAATCAAAGTGAGCTCGTCCTTTAATAACTTGACGCATCAGTTGAAAGTGAGTGGTATTACTTGTCTTGGAAAGGTGTTATAATAACAATCTATAGCGTATCTTGAATAATGCCATTTACACACCCTGGAATATCAATCTAAATGTTTGGATCAGTTTACTTATCAACCCAAATCCAGGTCGAGTTGTTATGGGACCTAATGCAAAAGTCAAGAAGATAATAGATGAACCGTGAACGTACTCCATAGTCTATGCTTGACATTCTTTGATGTCGTTCAATACATAACCCAGCAGTCATGGATTTACCGTTATGTTTATTGGCTGGTACATACCTGTAAAATTTACCGTTATAAGAATATCGATTGCCTCGTCTCTAATTATTATCTTTCTCCTCTAGTGGATAAACATACCTTTACAATAATATACTTCGTTCTAGGTTAAACAGGGTATTCAGTTCAGATTCATTGACCAAAATGCCAAGTAAATAATACAGGTTAAATTTAAAGGGTAACAACCAATAATACAAGGATTTCAGGTATTCACTAGGGAGTCTATTACTTTTAAAGTTAGCACTTTCAGAATCAAGGAGGTTTATCTATAGGACAAACGACAAGGGTAGTATAGGGGGTCTATTATCTTTGATTTTCAATCAGCCGTTTTTAGTAAATTACTATCAACTATCAACCAGCATCTATTACTAAATTCAACACTTGCTAAGATCCAGTGTTCTTATCTAAAACAACGATCAACATCGCTGAAGACTTTTTTTTTATTAAGTGTTCACCTTTAATTTATATTTCAATTTTTTTTAGACTTACTGGTAAAGGACTGAGAATTATTTATTAAACGAGGTGTGGCAGTGGCACATATCGTTAATTACTTTTAAATCATCTTATTGTGGACATAGTCGATTTTGTTTTATGTTCTTCGTTTTGAATAGAAAGTTCATAATCACAGCTGTTTTCTTTTCCTTTGAGTGACTGTCCACCTTTAAAGTATAATATCACCTGTTCCCTAAAGGTATGTTATGTTATTTACACAACACTTTCTGGTAATAAAAGATAGCTAATTTACACCTTTTCACTCTCATGTTATCGGTTTCTGATACATAAAGAACTGATTTTATATTAGAAGTATCATAGATAATACTCTTGTAGCAGGTTTTCTCTTCATAAACGGATTGATGTTTAGGTCAGTGGGTAAAATAGACTTAATGGAAAAAAACAGACAATAAAGATATGTGATCCTGGGGGTGGTTATTATAAGAAAAATAATGTACAAAGTATGTAAGTTAACTGTTCTAATTATATCAGAATATGGGTTATGGATATAGGTAGAGTTACAGTTAACAATATACATTCTTATATAGACTACTAGAAACGTGAATATAAATATTGTATATGTATACTTTCTGTGTTTTATTTATCCTTGATAGAAATATATTTCTACCATTCACTTTATGTATGCGGCGAATCATTGCAAACACAAAATTTCATAAATTAATGGTTTATAAAACCTGGTAACGGATCTTACACGTCAGAGAACATGTATTTGGGATATTTTACTGGATTTGTTCGGCGAGACAGAAAAGAGAACCCTGACGAAATTCGGAATTGTGTAGCAAGTTTTCGAATAATTTGACCCCTGTCATTGAAAATTTGATAGCGATCTATGGGTTGAAGTATTTGCAAATTTCTTTTCAAACTTGTAAGGATTGTTCATCTAGTCGAAAGTCGAAATTATGAGTTGCTTTACAATCTTATATGGTACCCCCCCCCCCCCGCCTAAAATTAGAAAGTCACCTTTCAAAGAGTTGGTGGTAAGTGTAAATTCGTTGCCTGGAAACAATACGTTTATAGTTCAACTAGAATATCACTAAACTTCGAGATTTTTGTCATTTTATTGCATAACAGTCGACTTTTTTACAGTAAATTGAGGAAAATGCTGATAATATTAATAATACCATCAATCATTGCCTAACAGTAATTATTGTGCTTTACTTGTCGTTCATGACACATATAGAGTTCACACTATGGAAATGTAGACGGAAATGGCGTATGTACATCTCGTAATACCGATATGTTCTAGAGTGCTTTGTATTTTAATAAGACTGATAGCCATCATATTCACGAGGATTGGAATTAGGTCATATATGTGAAACAAGATTTGCAAGAGAGAAAATGTCAAATAAATAATTAATAATATTTATCGTGTTACCAGAAAAAGCAGCGACCTGAAAAATATTAACACCTGTATGTAGTCTCTTGAGATGACTTTGATTTACGAGTTTTGAATAAATAATATTTTGACGTCATAGATTGAAGGTTGTTTCTTTTTAGGGCGTTTTTATTTTTAATGTTTTTAGAATTACCGTATTATAATAGAACACAAGATCGTTGTAAACGCAGCAGCCCAACGAAATGTTTGTAATTTGTGGAGTTGGCAACAAGTGTGTCTTTACCATCTTATGACTAATCCACTGTAACATGGGTAAGGCTACAGTATCGGTACACAGTAATGTGTCCTGGTACACAGTAGTGTGTCATGATACACAGTAGTGTATCCTGGTACACAGTAGTGTGTCCCGGTTACAAGCTGCGGATAGTTGTGCAGTTAATAATGTACTCAATACACTATAATGAACTCTATTTTTCATTTATTACGTACATTATTAAATGCACAACAAACTGACTACCTAAACCACCTATACTTAAAACCAATATAACGCATAAGATTTTTAAAAGATATTGATATGAAAAAGAACATGTTATTAACACAACTACGTCAAATGTCGTGGCAGTTCTGGTATGAGTTGGAATGTTATATAAACAACACTTATGAATTCTAGCGTCCTAATTCCTGCAAATTCCTGAAGTGTTAGTAAGATATAAAAATATAGAACAAAGACTAGTCAGAAAAAGGTTATACATATCAAGGACTGTGGTTTACTTATATCACGTGATTAAAATCAATACTACGAGTATTTGTAAACAATGTTATTTTCTAAAGCTTAATTGATCAATCACACAAGTAACAGTACTTAACATTCATAAACTATTTATTATTCAATCCGTTCAATGTACAGTTCAACAATTAATGGAGCTAAATTGTGTACCCGGGCCCGTATCAACAGGGGGCGGGGGGCATGCCCCCCCCCCCCGCGTGAAATGCCCCCCCCCCCGCTCAGAAATTGCTAACAATCATTAAAGTATACACAGTTCATTATATTAACCTAAAAATACTATTTTTTGTTTTTGTTTGTATACTTATTTTGAAATGCCTATTAGACGTCTAGGTAACTACATAGCATGATGATTACAACAGTCTGTTAGAATGACCTTTCCGAAAATTTCCTCAAAATGCTCCCCCCCCACAGAAAGGTAATGCCCCCTACCCCGGCTTAATGGTGTCTAGATACGGGCCCGTGTGTACCGCACGTGATCCGCTTCTTCAGGAATTGAGAATTTGGAATAACGGTTTGCAGCATAAATCTTAAACAGTCTCTCTCTCTCTGTCTCTCTCTGTATCTCTCTCTCTCTCTCCCTCTCTCTCGCAAACATGCACAAACATGGTAAACAATTTTTGATTCTTTACGTTTGTTTAATACACAAACAAGACAGCCAGACTCGCTATTTAGTCTTTTGTAATCTATAACATAAATAGTTCACCAATTGGAGAGATTCGTGTGATTATATCGATTCTCTTGAACAATAATTGATATAAGTATTAACATAATCCTACAACAATACACAAGTCATGGCCGACGTTATAATCCTTCATAGATATGTAAAAACATATTATATTTGTCATAAAATAATAATCCATACACCATCTTTAACTCTTTACCGAAGCGTATCATACTGCTTGGTGTCATTACTTGACTTTAAGCCCGAGGCTTTTTCAGTAAATTAGACAAAAATATCAAAATATTGGATAATCTAGGTTAAAATTTGAATTTGAATTTCGTGAATAAGTAATTATTCAAATAAAATAAGTCGATCGATATTGATAGCATTATGCTCATTTTGTTCATAGGAATATGAAATTATACCTTTAATAGTGTAAGCTGACGTCCACGATTTGTTTAGATCAACCGTGCTAAAACGATTTTGTGCTTTTCGAAGCTATACGAAAATACAACATGTACATGTGTAGTTAACCAATGGTTTCACGTGATATACGGTTCCAAAAAGGTATATATATATATTGTATTGAAAATTTCAGCCAAATCACTTTATTCTGGGCGAAGTTAGGAGTGTTTGAAGTGTTGATAAGAATAGCAGAATGTTATGATTATAAGTCTCGATTATCCATTGTTAAATTAAAGCATTCAATGGCAATCTTGATTCAATCTATTTAAAATCACAACCATCGGATGACCCAGATAGTTGTTTATGGGCTTACCATGTGAATATATGTTTAATTTATAATCTATATAACATTTTTGACCAAAAGAAAGAGCTGCAATAGGCAGATTTAGTTCGTTAATAATACATTATAGCTCTAACAGCCGTGGTGTAGTTATAGTTTTAAGTCAAGATAAACCGAATTAGATCAAAAGCCTTCTTGAGGAGTGACTGATAGAGAGCTGGGTTGCTAAACTGGTTTATTTTTCCAGTCTTGAGACAATCGAGTTAACGATCACCGGTGTAATCATCGTTTATTGGATTTGCATGCAATGCACCAGATTCGGAGTCAATGTCTAAAAATCGAAATTAAATTAATGTAGCAGCGGGTATTACCATTACCACTAAAGCAATACTCTTTTGCTTTACACTATTGAGACTAACTTGTATTTCTCTTCGTGAAAGCCTATATCACTTTCAGTTTCAAAATTTGTCAAGAAAAATTTCATCATTATCGATTACTTGGATAAATCAATCGTATAACAATAAAAACACAGGGAGAGACAGTATCAAAGGAATTCCATATTGAGCTTGAGTTATACATTATCGAGCAATTAGCTATACATTCTGATAACATCCATGTTTTATCACTAGCTCTAACATTACATAATAATATTATCCTTATTACCTCACTTCATTGATTTCCAGGTAGAAATATGGACGCTAGTTGATTGCACACTCGGCAATATCCGTCAAGTTTTGTACCTTTCTGGGTTTCATTGAATAACATTAATAAAAACACACTACTCTCTAATCAAGTTTTTTAAATCACGGAAATCCAATCCTTTACTAGTGATTTGAATGAAATCAAACAACATTATAAAAAAAAAACAACAAATTACCTTAGTTTTGCGGTTTAAATGGAGAAATTCACTAAAGATATGCTATAACCTAACTGATTACACACTTCTTCATTTACTTAGCTGTTGACCAAGCAAGATTCTCGAGGTTTTCCGCTCGGGCTTCCATTTGTCAGTGGTGCAGGACGGATGGCCAGGCGTGAAATATTGCCTAGTCATTCGAACTTTGCTGTGCACGTATCTCCCGACAGTTGGAATGCATTTGTTGTTCGGACACAATTTTCCCCATAGGCCACTGCATGGAATATGCCGGCTTTTGTCATACTGGTTGTAGCAGAAATGTAGATGTTAAACCCCATTTCATCCATTTATTCACTCAAGATATGCAAATTATTTCCCTCCATGAACGTCTTTTAACGTTAATTGGACCGTTTAGACCTTAATCAATATCGAGAATTGGTTTATGGGCTGTATGGTTGCTCTTATTGCCTCTCGTAATTTCATTTAGTCTGGCATTTCTGTGTATAAAAGTGTTACTATATTGGACGCTTGTTATGTATTATTTTGTGTGTTATGCTGCACGGTTTCCATGCGGTAGTGTAATCGAAATTACAATTATAATTAGTTATAATAAATAATTTTGTAATTGTAGCGTTTTCTTTATATGTTCTCCCCGAGAGCACTGTTCTCTATAAAAAATGATATGTTAGCTGCGGCTTGGCAATATTCATTCCATCAACTCGGGTTACTGAGCAAAACATAAATATCAGAATCATTTATTTCTTTATAAACTCACACCAGCCAAACAATAATAACGACTACATAACTCAGCGTGTCACATAGACCTTTTAAATGAAAGTACATCATGGTATGAAACAAAGTGTTGGTGGAATAATTCGATTTATTGTGATCTAATTAAGAACTTAACTATTTTGGGGAAACAATAGGAAATATTCTGACATTTTAAAAACAGATACTTTTGGGCAATTTACATGCAATAAAAGAGGACTCGTGCGTCTTTGAATGTTTACGACAAAACGCCTGAGACTTTAAAAGGAGACTTAAATCACCAGCTTTGTCTTATTAGTATAATACCAAAAACGCTGACAAAGCGCATATTGCTAATGATATTAATTTGTGACCTTAGTGGTTGAAGTATGGAATATACTAGTATATGTATATTAAACCATCAGTGACAGATGTTCTATATAATATATTTATATAAACTTTATAACAGGCTATAATTAAAACACGTGGGTTGTATGTCATATAAAGGCCTGGAGCTGGGTGATTGATATTAAAAGTAAAGACAACCAAAATATAAATTCGACATATATCAAATATTGGTAAACAGATTCCTTCAAGATTAGTGTATAAATGATGTTCTGAACAAAACTGACTGCATCATATTAATTGACAAATATTGAAACATTATGATAATTGTCGTGCTTTAGGTGGGTTATGCTTACTCCTGCTACCACGTCACTGGAGTCGACAGTGAAAATAATTCATGGAAGTTCAAAAATCATTTCCCATGTGACATTTGAATTTGTTATTTTTGGCACCCTTTGCACTTACTGGTCTGTCGTGTTTGTTTTTGAATTTGCATCGTCTGGATTGTATTCTTGTACTGTTTGTTCTGTGGTTTGTTCAGTGCTGTGGCTATATTGTTTACTAGTATAAAGAACCTTAATACAATGTAAGCACAACAGGACAGATCCCTCTTTACATCCATAAAGTAATTGGGTGTGTGGGTGTCATATAATTGCATGAATTGCTCAAATAGAAATGAAGGGAGCCAGAAATATCTAAACAAAGTACACACGAATCTTAACATTCACAGAAAACATCTGTCTCTATTGATTTTACTTGAGATAATTTTAGTCGACCTGGCTTGTGATGATAAACGTTATATGTAGTTCTAAGACTATTATCAGAGTTTTCGTACTTAGATTACAGTCGACATAAGTATTCTAGGTATTAAATGCACGTGTATGTGCGCCAGGTGTTGGGTATGATAATGGATATATCGTCTGCATGTGCAGTCTATTTTTACCTACATATTACATATCAGTTTGATGCTGCAGCCAGAATGCAAAATGAACAACACAAATTGTTACCTATGTGAACTTTACAAACGATCTAGATTTTTTTTTAAATATCCAACAATTTTGCGTATTTAAATGCCAGTGCATTTTATTATGAGATTGTAGCATGTGTCAAAATTAAATGTTCAATTCAAATGAATTAATAATTAAATATAAGCATTCGTTGAAGCACGATATAAAGTGGAGAATTCTAAATAATCTATACCCCCAGGGATCGTCCTTATCCTCCTACCCTTACAAAATATTAAACAAAGCTGTAAATTTATTGAATGAAAATCCGCCTCCTCTTTGAATTCATTATATGAATAGGATATAGCCTACAATATGCAAACAATATAGAAATCGGATTTGCCTCATCATTATGCAAAATTCATATTTAAAAAAATCAAAGATACTTCAATTTGATAAATGGCTGACAATGTTTATTAATTACCCATTAATTTAGACCTAATTTATATCCAGTATAGTTATTATAAATTATGTCCTATATAAGTTCCAATTAACATTAGTCTCGTGATAGTTGTAATAATATATAGCAGTATATTATATTAATACAATATCCACACCATATCTTATTGTATTTATATGAACAACAATGTCTATATCGATATTACATCAGATGTCGAAATTACCACGTGGAACTTACCTGAAGCAATGTCCATCTCTGTCGATGACGTAATTCCCTCGGTCATCCTTTGGACAATATTGGTTGCCCATAGCAATCCTCCAAAGGTAGGTACCATGATATGTGGCCATTGTTGCTTTTAGAGTTGTATAAAACACCCCACCGACATTCAACTTCATAACTTTATCCGAAGACCTCGACATTTTATTTTCTCCAATTTTAATCAATAGCACGTCTGCTTCTCTCCAATAGCTCGTGCTCACGTGTTCACCGACTTTCTCCTTCTGTTACTTTTACAGGTAAAATTTCCAATTCCGCCATTTTACTTTGTGAATTGTATCGTCTGCTTTTTGCAGGGACCGATTATTTTCCTACTGAATGCGAAACACTTGCAGTCTTGTCAGAGAAAAGCCTAACTAAACTCTAAAGGTTATTTTAACAATGGATGGTCTCCACAGTCCAAATAACTTTTACCCGATACAAATGGTATATAATACGCGGTGGAGAGCTTGTGTATTCAACAGCCCATCAACCCAATAATAAGTTAACCGCTTGCTGGTAATGAAATATATATTTCTACTGTTATACATATGGTGGGGCTTATGATGAGTCACCGCCGTTATCCAGCTTAGTGCAATAAACCGTTACATACTCTCGGGACTGAGGAAAAGATCGAATAGCTTTGTCTTCCTGTATGCATTTATTTCAAGTGCACAATGGTTGTATTTAATATTTAGCTTAAAAATATTAACGAAAAGCTACCAGATTTATTTCATGGGTGTTTTAAGATATTGTTTGAACTAAGTATACCCCCATTTAAATAGAAGAACAATTCTAATTCATCGACGCTTTCTGTAAATTACGGTAAATCGCAACTAGAAGATTTTATGTTCTAATATTTGGTGTTATGATTCACACTATCTGTAATAATGATTGCATCTTCCTTAACCCAAGTCAACTAAATAGCGATGATGAATCTGTTCACGAAACTCGGCCTCTATGCGAAATATATTTATCAACCTTATTTTCGCATTAACTTGATTATTTCCTTCGTATATACAATTCAGTCAAATGCCTGGAGGAATTTAATATACAATAAAGTGATTAACTGCTTGGATTTCCCTTTGATCATATAATTATGGGCGGTACACTTTCCAGAGTATCTTTAGAGACGTTCTAACTAACAGTTTTATGTGTTATTTTACTGTAATGTCAGATACTTTATGTGGTGTTTTTTCTGTAATGTCAGAGGTTACATGTGGAGTTGTACCTGTAATGTCTGAAGTTATGATTATGTTATGGTTTGCCTGTAATGTCAGAGGTTATATGTGGCATTTCAGAGGTTATATGTGGTGTTTGGTCTGTAATATCAGAGGTTATAATTATTTTATGTTTCACCTGTAATGTCAGAGGTTATATGTTGTGTTTTACCTGAAAATTAGATAGCTTGTGATATTATTAACTATATTTTCGGTGTTGCACATAGTATGGTGTACATTTTTGAAATTCCAATACAAACAATGATGATTTTTGATCCTATAAGTCACATATTGATAGTTCATATAAGAATGCATTTATACCTTAAACAATTAACAAAGATAGTAATAGCATTCTGATATGCTATTGACATAATAATATCATCAGTTTACGGGGTGGGCTTCGAATGAATGTGTCGTAGAAACCTGCATCGTAGTCCTATTTGAAGAAGAAATATATCAAAAAATCTTTCAGTTTGCATTATGTGACAAACATTTCCTAATAATTTCTGTAATCACTTAACTGCGTAATTCCTTTCGGTAAATTTTATCATACCATCAGATTGTGTTTGAATACTTTTTTCGATGAGATATCGAGAGCAGGGTGCTGCACATTGATATAATAATAAGATGACTGCGTCATGTTTTCCTTGTTTTGACGGACGTCATTCTTTATAACAGATGTATTGGGGGCTTTGTACCAGTGACCTATGTCAGTAAAGTATTATAACGAAATAAAGCATCAACACTAATGTCGGCTACTTATTAGGGTTTCACACTGCGTAGCTTGTGTGAAACACTATTGTTTTTGTTCGGATTATTAGGCTTTCAGACTTTCGTCTGAAAGCCTATTGTGATTACTAAAATTATTATTAAGCTTTCATATTACATATGAAAGCTTATTGTTTCTGTTAAAGTTATTATTATTATTATTTTTTTTTTTGTGTGTTTTCTGCAAATCGGATTTCTCAGAATCTATCCATAGGATCTTTCTGAAATTTTGACCTACCCCCCCAAAAATGGGGTGCGAACCTTGATTAAATATATTTTCGAAACGTTTTACGAATCCGAAATCACCGAATTTTACGAACG
The DNA here is from genome assembly GCA_036850965.1 of Patella caerulea. NCBI lineage: Eukaryota > Metazoa > Mollusca > Gastropoda > Patellidae > Patella > Patella caerulea. The sequence goes on from JAZGQO010000011.1 coordinate 27,218,710, forward strand.
AAAAAAATGACAATGCATAGTCGTAACTTTGTTATTTTTTGACCGATTTTACTAATTCTTTTTTCTTTGAATACCTTAAAAAAAACCATTTTCATCTGCAGTTTCACATTTTCGAATTTCGAAAATTCGTCGCTGTGATTTCGAACCGGAAGATTAGACCAATTTGACAACTTCTTTAATAGTTGTACGATTTTCATGAAATTTAGTATCTAAGTAGATCCTACCGATGTGACTTCAAAAATATAATTAGAAATTTTCTAAATTATCTCCCCTTGACGAAATTAAGGATCAAAATTTTCAAAAAAATCATCGAAATATAGGTCAGAATGACCTGATTTTTTTTTTGGATACTAGATAAGTAATTACTGATTTGTACACAAAATATGGAGTTTGTCGATCGAACCGGAAGTGCCGCCATATTTAAAAGTGAAAAATCAATAAGGCTTTTTTGCTATTTTACTTACAGACTCGGGAGTTATATTTTCTGAATCCTTGTAGGAAGGCCTAAAAAATGTCGCGAATAGAATTTTGATTTCGGTCACGTGATGGTCACCATTTTGAATTGAAAATGAAAAATAGAAGCAATTTGAAGGGTCGGGACTTTGGAACACAATTACTCTCCTTCTAATTAAGCTAGAATGTTCAAACTTGGTGTAGACGTTCACTAGGTCAATGTTATGATTGAGTTCAAAGATGAGCATTTTCTGCTTAGGGTAAGCAGAGATAAACAAGCTAATTTGTTGATTCTTTAGGGCACGATAACTTCGGTTATAATGAAGGGAGGGCGGTGAAACTTTTGTCAATAGAGAGTCTAATAGCTAGCCTGTTGTGTGAAATCATTGTATTATTTTTTCTAAATATCAGGGATAGCCGAAAAAAAGAGATTGAAAACCCAAAAAGTCGCATTTTTACAATTTGGAGCATGTTTAGAGGTCTTTCTCGTAAAGTCAACATAATATTTTTTGGGAACTTCTTGTACAAAGAGTCTTATTGGTAGTCTTTTATATGAAACCATCGATCAACAGTCCAACATATCAGGAGTAGAAGAACAAAAGGATCGAACATTGAAAACGGCACCCTTTCATTGTTAAGCGAAACATGCAGTGTGGGTGACTACAATCTACACATTTAGTCATCGTATAGAGCTTATTCAACAGTATCGAATTCCAACTGCTTAGGGATATTTTACGTGCACTCCAATGTGTACACGGGACCTTGGTTTTTCGTCCCATCCGAATGACTAGACAGCTGTGCTTGTCAGGCCCTCCGTTCTGCCTCACTGACAAGGGGAACCACGCCGGGAAATCGAGATGAACTTTCTCCGTGCAGAACTTTCAATTCAGGCGAAAACGTTTATTGCATACGATTAAGCTGGTCAGTTGGAGCTTATTTTCAAAAGTTTTGTAATAATCGGTTGGTAATTAAAGTACCGTGCACATTAAACTGTTAAAACAGAAAATTTCGCCCGGTTGAAATGTTTCTTGCTATAAGTCAGCAATTTTCTGAATTCAGGGAGGCTGAATGGCTGAATGGTTAGCATGTGCGCACTGTATCGTAACGTCTGTCATTGAGACAACGGGCGTCGTTTCGATCTCCAGGTTGCACGTGACATGAAGTATGATGTCCAACCTTGTGGGTTTTCTCCGTGTTCTTCGGTTTCCTCCCAACGGCTAAAGACCTGTAAGCGCAGGGGGAGTTTTTAAATAAAATTAAAAAACATATGTTAGTCCCGAAATGACCTAGTTTGTGTCGAATGGACATTAGGCCGCATTTCTCTCTTTCTCTTTTATTTTTAAAGTTTTGTAATAATCGGTTGGTAATCAAAGGTACTGTAAAAGTGATAAAACAGAAAATAATCGGTTGGTAATCAAAGGTACTGTAAAAGTCATAAAACAGAAAATTTCGCCCGGTTGTAATGTTTCTCACTTTAAAGTCAGCAATTTCCCGATTTTAAGTGGCAAACGTTTATTGCGAACGCTTAAGCTGGTCAGGGGGGAGCTTATTTTTAAAAGTTTTGTAATATTCGGTTGATAACTAAAGGTACCGTGCAAATTAAACTGTTACAATAGAAAATTTGGCCCGGTTGAAATGTTTCTCGCTGTAGGTCAGCAATTTGCCGATTTTAGGGAGGTTGCGTGGCTGAATGGTTAGCACGTGCGCTCTGTATCATAACGTCTGTCATTGAGTCAACTGCCGTTGTTTCGATTTTTTGGTTGTACGTGACAAGGAGTATGGTTGCCTGTCCAACCTCGTAGGCCGTAACCGCCGCTGCCCGGGTAAAATTTCCCTCATTGCACACATTATGGCATATGCCCGTCTTCATTAGCCCATTTTAGGAGCAGAACAGTCGGACGTTAAACCCCATTCAATTTCATTTCATTTTCTCTATGTTGCTTATTTATTATAGTGGATAAATATTTTTCTGGTTCTAGCAATTATTTAATTTCTGCATAGAAATCTTGCTTTGGCCAGTTTTTTTTATTGCAGAGTGCCATTCTTGTTTAAACAAACATGATCCTTTGTTTAAAACATGCTTAAGAAGTCGTCACGATTTCCTACTTATAACCAAACATATTGGAAATATTAGTCTGGCATTATTAAATCCTAATTTTATTGGTCTTATTTAAAATTAAACTTTCATTTAACTATGAACAACCCTTAACGTGTCTCTTTAAAACTATTAAGTACTCTAAAACAGTAGCTCAACCTTTTGACCTAAACTCATTAATTTACCATTTTGTTGTGAGCGACTTCTTATTCTTCCTATATGACATATTGCACGTGTCTGATTTCAAAGGGGGGTTGAGTGGCTGAATGGTAAGCACGCGCGCCTGTCATTGAGTAAACTAGCGTGTTTTCGAATGCCCGGTTGTACGTGACAAGGAGTAAGGTCGCCTGTCCAACCTGCCATTTTTAATTTTTTTTTCCCGCCATTTTCATTTCATTTTCTCATCCGTCTCATTACAGTAATACAAGTTTCAGTTATTTCCCTTTAGTTTTCAGATTATTGTTATGCCTGGGTGCAATGTTTCATACTATATTTAGACTTGTAACTTCGCGAGTTTTTGACCAATTTTAATAATTTTTTCTTCGTATCCTTTTATTTAGGTTACTTGATACAATCAATGACACGTGACGATGAATATGAAAGCTTTCATATCTGCATGGGACAGTAGCAGATCTAGTTTATTATTATTATTTTTTTTTTCGCCGGAGCCTATTTCTCAGTGCCTGTAACAGATACCGATCTGGGACCTGATTCTCTATCGGGAAACCATGTGCTGGCTACTTGATAAACTATATTTGAAACTTCTGCGCAGACCGGAAGTGGTCGAATTTCGTGCGGTGTCAAAAAATCAAAAAACGGCCGTAGATTCGTCAATTCTGTACCTATTTTCATACAAATGACATTTTCGGAAACCCTAAGTCTTTTCTCGGACGATAGCAGTTGAAAATTTTGATATTTCGAAACTTCATCGCTGACTTCTTGCGATCGAAAAATGAAAAATGTTGTTTGAGAGACAATTTTTGTTATTTTTCAAAATTTTGAAATTTGACCTACATTTTTGGATACCTGAAGTCCATCCGATTCCAGTAATATAAGTTTCATTCAGAGTTATCGCCCTTTATTTTTCGATTTTTTTCGAATTTTCTACCCATTTTGCGAGCTCGGGTTTCGTTTTATGGCCGAATTGACGTTTCTGAAATTTCTGAGGCATGAAGCCAAATGACCATTGCAAGGAATAAAGCAATTTCAACAATAATCTGTACACCGGAAGTGATCGAAATAATGTCCGATATTTTGAAAAAAATGCAAAAAATGGGTATTTTGGGGAAAAACGCGACTTCTCCGTCCGATATCAATGGATTAAACAAATTAGGGTACCATTGGACTGCACTAGTATTGTGCTATCGTATGATACCCAATTTGTACGGATACGACGAGCAGGAAGCAAAATATGGCACGCTGAAAATCAAGTATTTTCTGATTTGGAGCGTTTTTGGACGCCTGTATCTCAAAAACTTAACCGCAACTTTTTTTTTAACTTTCTCTATCGAGAGTCCATTCGATAGTCTTGTGAATTATGCCATCCAATAAGACTTTGAAATGTCTGGAATATGATAAAAAAGGGACTGAAAATCAAAAAAAGTCGAAAAATCGTGAAATTTTGGAAAATGCTCTACTATTTTTTTATTTTAAGAGATTTTCAAAAAAGGTTGTATATTCAGATAGCTGACCTAATTACGATTCCAATGATGTATAATATGTATGTAGTTATTGAAATTTAATTTTCGATATTTTAATTTTTTTGCATTTTTGGCACTATTGAACATAGGATTTCTCAGAGGCATTTTATCTGATCAGATAATGTAATATATCATTACAGAGCCCCGTGGCTATTTTAGTGCCCAAACCGGCTATTAAAACTATTCCGACAATAATAACCATACCGGAAGTATTCAAAAAATGAAAAAAAAAGGTTAAAACCATTGTCGCAGTTGCGAGAAACTTGATTTCTCCCTTAGGTAATAGCGGACCAAAAGAACTAAAGTGTCGCTGGATAGCCCTATTAATGGACCATCATATGGTATCTAAATAATACGATTTCGATGGTAAGGAAATAAATTATTGTATGCCAAAAATATATTATTTTCCGATTTTTTAACATTCTGGGACGCCCTTTTCTCGAAAACGACGCCGCAGATTTTTCTCAAACTTTTCTTACTCAAAGTCCTATCGGTTGTCTATATAGTGAATCCAAAATGAAATGCATTGAAATAATATAAAAGGTCCAAAAATGGCCTCAAATTTTGAAAAAAATTGAAAAATCGTTAAATTTTTGGAAACGCTCTTTAATTTTTCTTTTTTTCCAAAACTACTCAATGGATGTTTCTGACACTTCTGGTACAGAAAGTTAATTATCCAAAGAACTTCGTAAAGCTATCACTACAACGATCGTAAAACCGGAAGTAGCCGAAAAAATGTCAGATATTTTGAAAAAAATTAATTTTTTTACGAAAACCTTTTTTATTTATGAATATGTTTTGATGATATTTTACACAGGGTTAAAAATATCATCCTACTTGAGCAGAAATGAGAAAAAAAATTGTCTCGGTAATTTGCGTTAGCCGCCATCGGCTAATTTAGTTTTTCGTACCCAGAAAAATTATTTATTATTCGATTTGTATAAAACAAAGTTCATACGCTCCGTGGTCCCAATTGTAATTTTTTTTGTTACTGTGAAATTTTTCTGTCGGCAACGGAAGTGACGTAATATTAACAAAAACTACAATTTTGATCGTTCAGTACCACTTTTTAAAAGCAAATATTATTTTTTTTCAAAACTGATATAACTAAAAGGATGCACCCTGCAAAGGTGCACAAAATCCTTAGCTCAGATTTTTTAATTTCAATTTCATTTTCGGGCAATTTCGAATAAAATGTAAAATAAAGTGTAAAATTCAGTTATTTACAATTCATTCAGCGTCTTCATATTTTGAAATATTTATTTGTAATTTTCATAAACTCGTAGCAATAATCCAGACGAAGAGAATGTATGCGCAAATTAGTTTGTAATATGAGCAGTTGCCGAGAAATATGCAATTTTGCATGCATCACTTTTCACGTTATTTTGCCTATAAAAGAGCGAATTATCATTCGATTTGCAATATTTTTTTTCCATTTGATGCCTAATGCCAATTTGGACTAGGTCAAGCCAATTTTACATTTTCACTGTGACCGGAAATGACGTCATTTGGGCAAAAACTGTATTTTTAACCCAAAAAACAAATATTTTATTCAAATGAGTCTGCCTTATAATATTTTTAAAATTATGATATTTGATTCCCATCAACGAATAGAATGAAGCCATACGACCATACAGATACCACAAAATGGTTTCTAACTTGTGTGGTTACAGAGAAATAGGCGATCTTCTATAAGTCACTTTTCAAGGTTTTTGGTCTATAAACGTGTCAATTTTTATTCGATTTTTATAATTTTTTTACCATTTGATGCCTTATGCCATTTATGACTTCTATGAACTAAGTTAACATTTTCAATATCACAGGAAGTAATGTCATTTTTGCAAAAAACGTATTTTTAGCCTTCAAAACTAACATTTTTTTTGAAGGGATTTATATTTATTATTCGTTTAACTTGATAACGTCTGACTCTAATGGGCAGTAAGATTGAATCAATACCATCATATTGATACCAAGAAAAGGCTTCTAGCATGTTCCCTTGTCGAATAATAGCCAATTTTCCCAGGGTCACTTTTAAGTTTTTTACCTTCTTAATTTCAGTTTATGGGTTATAGGGTAATTATTTATTGCCCGATATGTATAAAACAAAGTTTGTATTTTGTGTGTTGCGAATTTTCGACTTATTTTTCACCTATAAAAATTTCTTTTGGTACCGGAAGTGACGTAATTTTGCCATAATTTACAATTTTGACCGGTCTTTTCGCCAGCAAATATTACTTTTACATATGATAGAGGGTGTCACTGCAGCAAAACAACTAAAGTATAGTTTGGTAGCTCAATGGGTCGGCTATGGTATAATGAACTTCCTGTATGATTCCTGAAAGCCGGTTCAGTGCTGCTTGCAGGTCTAGTTATTCTTATTATTATTATTTTTTTTTTTCCATTTTGATCATATCTCAGAAACTACTTGTCGGATTGATCCAATTTTTTCGGTTTTACTGGGAAAGTGGGTGTGACTTAGAGATTAAAGCTATTTCAAACGTTCTGCGACAATGCGAAATGTCCGAAATCACCGAAGTTGTCGTTTTTTTAAATAATGCCGTAATATTAACAACACTTGTTGGATTGTAACGTTTGAAAGATTTTGGCATAGCCAGAGACAAGGCACATGGCCACGGTTCTTTAGAATTTTGAATTTCGACGAATCTTCGGAAATATTAGGCGCCAAAGTTTGGAAATTTAAATTTTGACAAAAAACTTTTTTATTAATGAATATTTTTTGATGGCCTTTTACCCACGGTTAAAGGGTCGTCTGATTTGGGCAAAAATGTTAACATTTTTTGTCCCGATATTTTTCCGTGGCCGCTATTGGCTAATTCAGTTGATCGGTTATAGATACATTATTTATTACCCGATTTGTATAAAACAAAGTGCATATGCTTCGTGGCCCCAAGTGACATATTTTTTGTTACCGATGAAGTTGCCTGTTGGCACCGGAAGTGACTTTAATTTAGCAAAAACTACAATTTTGACAGTCCGGTACAACTTTTTGAAAGCAAATATCATTTTTTTCAAATCTTATGTGACTGAAAAGATGTGCCATGTAAAGGCGCACAAAACATCGGGCTCAGTTTTTTTAATTTCGATTTCGTTTTCAGGCAATTTGGATTAAAGGGTGAAAAAAGGTGTCAAAATAAGCTATTTACAACCCATCCTGCGTCACCATATTAAAACATATATCTTCGTAACATTCATAAACTCGTAGTAATAACCCATACGAAGAGAATGTATGTGAAAATTAATTTGTAATATGCGCAGTTGCCGAGAAATAGGCAATTTTGCATGAGTCACTTTTCACGTAATTTTGGCTGTAAAAGAATCAATAATTATTCGATTTTCAATTTTCTTTCGCCATTGGATGCCTAATGCCATAGTGGACTATGTCAAATCATTTTACGTCTTACGCTGCCACCGGAAATGACGTCATTTGCTCAAAACTTAAATTTTAGCCCTCAAAAACAATCTTTTATTCAAATGAGTCGTACTTGTTATCTGTTTCAAATTATGATATTTGATTCTATTGATCAAATAGAATGAACCCATACGATCATACAGATACCACAAAATGGTTTCCAACTTGTACGGTTGCAGAGAAATGGGCGATTTTTCTTAAGTCACTTTTCAAGGTTTTTGGTCTACAAAAGTGTCAGTTATTATTCGATTTTCATAAAATTTTCACCATATGATATCTTATATCATTTATGATTTCATAGAACTATTTTAACATTTTCAGTATTACCGGAAGTAATGTCATTTTGGCAAAAACTGTATTTTTAGCCTCCAAAACAGATATTTTTTTCAAATGAGTCTGATTTGTAATATATTTAAAATTATGATATTTGATTCCAATCAACAAATAGATTGAACCCATACGATCATATAGATACCAAAAAATAGTTTTTATCATGTGCGGTTGCCGAGAAATAGACGATTTTCTACAAGTCACTTTTCAAGGTTTTTGGTCTATAAAAGTGGCAATTCTTATTCTATTTACATACAATCTTCGCCATGTGATGCCTTATGCCATTTCTAATTTCATAAAACTAATTGAACATTTTCATTATCACCGGAAGTAATGAAATTTCGCCAGGATCACTTACAAGTAACATATGTATAAAATGAATTGATATTGCTGGATTTGGTTGATTCTTCGTCCATTTTATTTGATGTTTGCAATGCCTATGTGGAAACCTGTTTAATGGTTTCATTGGTATCGGAAGTGACATATGTTCAAGGGCAACGTGGCACCGAAAGTAACGTGGCACCAGTGAAACCCGTCATTCCTGCATGCAGGTCTAGTTTACATTTACAGCTGTCACAATTTTCGTCCTATTTTCTCTGACATAATGGGAAAGTTTCGCAGTGGTCAGTTGAATATCTCTATGAAAATAAATAAAAATCAAAAATTCCACAAATTCATAATATGTTTTCTTTTTTAATAAAAAAAAAACTATTCCTTTATATTGATTGTTACAATGTTACGAATGCAGCTTGAAATATTTCTTAAGATTCGTATAATATGATGTAAAAAATGTTTATCATCACAATGTTACACCGTTCGCCATATACACTGTCGTACCTGATACAACCTATACTTTGAATCAGACAGATATTGATCGACTCGGTTTAGTTGATATGCATGATCGATTATAATTAAGTCGCTTGTAGTCACTGATCCACAACGGCTTTTATATCACATACAGATGTAGTTCATTAAGTTTAGATAACTTTTTCACGTGGTGTGCGTTAAGGCTGTCTTATTAGACCTTATTTGTTCAGGTATTACAACAATATATCAAGGATATGCTTAGTTTATTATTGCAAACGATTCCCCAGTGGTTTTTAAAATCTAACGTTAGGTAATCTAAATTAACATTTGTCCCAGCCTACTTTTCCGTACTCAAAGTACTTTGATACCAGATCAAGCGTATATAATAATGTTTTACAAGCCGAAGCATTTTTTTTTTTGTTAATCCAATGGTTTATTAAAATATACATTCCGAAACTTAAACGGTAATTACCTATATTTATTTGTATTCATTTGATCCGTAACGCTACATATTATTTTATTAAATTCGAATACATTCATACCATGTAGGAATGGTGTAGTTTGACTAACAAACATATTCACTGGTATTTATTGTCTCCCTTTAATGTTCCCTTATTGAAGCCGTCAATTTAGGAAAATAAAGGTGAGATGAACTGAATGCAGATGAGATTAATATAAATACAAACATTTATAACAAGAAGAAAAAAACAAGATATCCAGGAATTTTCTTACTTTGAAATATATATATAATAATACCACATTGACCACGAGTTTTTCATGTCAATCATGTTGAAAATATGCTAATTCGGCACTACCCCGAGGATCGAGTGGGCGGGACTATGTTTGGAACAAAGCCCTAGTCACTTGAATTACACTCAGTGTACACGGTGTACACCGACCATTAGATACCTCAATATGTGCCCAAAGCAGCACACGCAGAACAAAGTAAATCAGGCCGCGGCCGTACGTGATCCGCGTCTACATGTAAAATCGCTATTAATACAATGCTAGATTATGTGACTATATATATAGACTAAACAATTTATAAATTAGATGAATAGTTATTTAACTATTCATCTATTTTGTAAGTCTAAATATTTCATTAGGTGTTGTTATAGAATATCGTAATTCTATTAAGTAGTATCTTATGCTAGACTACATCATTTTCTAACATGTTCACATTATATGGCGGTGTACCATTGAACACAGATCACAAATTATTCATCCTCATATAATATGATTTCGATGTGATTGACTCTGTTGTGTACCAATTAATTAGTTGCCCCCACATCTTATCCTTGTGCTGAACATTGTCCACCACATACGGAGTAACATACCTTGCTTCAAATTTTGGTATGAAATTGACCTTGGATATTTTGGGATACACAAATATGAGTCATATATGATGGTGGTCTGTTTCCATTTAATCAATCAATTTATGTAGATTACCTCCCATGAACTAGTAAATAACATGTTTTCGTTTTCTACCTGGCCTGACTATGTACCAAACACAGTAATCTGACAATTATTTAATTTTGCAAGCATTAAGATAGTAGTTTTTATAAACTATTTGAAGACTGGCTTTCAGCTAAGGTGTGTTTTCTTCAAAATGAAATGAAATTCAGTGTAATGGCCCATTTTCCGCCTTAACAGTCGCGATTTTTAAAATTAAACCTAGTCGGCATGAAGAATTATTCAAAAGTTATTATGTATATTTAAAGTAGCCGAGTTTTTAACTCAATATCATTCAGAATCTTCAACATAGAAAACACCAATTATCGGTCAATTTAAATCAACATTGATGTTGTTATCTTACCGGAAAAGATGGGCTTCTGATACCCAATATTTAAGACAAAATAAATATTGCCTCATTTGTATACGAATCGTGTACTATAATGCGTTTTATCAATTCTAGAGGAACGAGGCAAGAAACATTGCACCAAAACAAACGGTGTATGTAGACTGGAATTACTAGAAGCTAGAAATTTGCATTCGATTGAGACTTCTGGCTTACTTCGCCGAACATAACTGATTTGAAATTAGAGTAAAAACGGAACAATTGAGTGTAAATCAGTTTATATACATTCATATTACATTATTATATGCGTTGCGACCCACTTGTATCAGTTTCTTGGTTCTAAATGTTAGCAATTTAGATCCTTTAAATTAAAGCAAATGTTGCAAAATTTAAGTAACTAAAACGCTGAATTCATGTTATGCTGTCTTGGCCGTTATCTTTGGTCAAATTCAAATGATAACAAAACTTTGATATGGATAAGTTGAATATTTATAGGAAGACAGCGCAAGATAACTGTAGAACAAACTTCTTGTCTTCAGTTTGATATTGAAATTAATATTTAGCGCTATTCCTGGGTCAAACGAATATCACTGTAGCCAAACGGTAAGTTTACGCCTCGGTGGATCGGGAGGTTGGATGGCCGAATGGTTAGCACCTGCGCGGTGTATCATAAAGCCTGTCATTGAGTCTATCGGTTGTAGTGACATGGAGTAGTGTCGCCTGTCAAACCTCGTTGGTTTTCTCCGGGTCCTCCGGTTTCCTTCCACTGCTAAAGACTCAAGCGAATTATTGAAATAAAATTAAACCATATTTTAGTCCCGAAATGAGCTAGTTTGTGTCGAGTGAACGATAAAACGCCATTCTCTCTCACTCTCTCTTTCTGTCTGTCTCTCTCTCTCGCTTCGGTGGATCCGAGAGGAAGAAGCCGGTGCACTAGCCAGGGGGTCGGTTGTTAGATCAAGGTGTTAACAGAATGACTGCGGGGCGGAGGTCGTACAAGGATAGCTGAAATGGTACGAAGACCGAGGTCACGTGTTCGGATAAAAGAACTATTGGCAGTTTGAATTAACTCAGTCGATACAGAAAAAGTGGACGTGTAATTCATGCATAAATCGTTACAGAGTGGGTATAAGGAATTACGAATGTCGTCTACGAGACAGGTGGCACTTACTATTTACGGCTTTAAATTCCAAACTAACACAAAATGCATCATTAAGTCTATCCTAGTTGCGTCATGTTAAGTTGATTTTATATTTACTTGCGCATAAATTTAATAGAATGAATCAAATTGGGTTTAACGGTCCACTTTTCTGCTCCAACCAAGTTGATGAAGACCTGCATTCGCCATACTGAGAACACTATGAGGAAAATTTTGCCTGAACTCGTATTAAAATCCAACCGTCAACGGTTTTTCTGCTCCAACCAAGTTGATGAAGATGGGCATTCGCCATGTTGTGAACTATGAAGGTTCTGTTACGTGCATACCAAGGCACCCACCCATCTGAACGACAAGGCGCTGATCCTTGCTTGGCCCTCTGAAGTACAATCTGACCGACGGGAAACCATAGTGAAATATCACGAGGGGCTTTCTCGGTCAGTCGGCAACTTACAGGTAAACGTACCACTACCTTAGTCACTGGAAAATTTACAAGATAGATTAGAAAGAGAGAGAAATGGGGTTTAACATCCACTCAAGGTCATTTCGGTTTAATTTTATTTCAATAATTAGCTTGCGCGTAGGGGTCTTTAGCAGTGGGAGGAAACCGGGGTGCCCGGAGGAAACCTACGAGGTTCAGAAGGCGCACCTATCTACATGCCACATACGCTCACACCAGGGTTCGAAACCACAGCCGCAAGCCAGAGGTGACCAGCCAGCTTGAGGTCGAAGCGCGGCACTCTAGACCACTTGGCCATCCCCCCCCCATGAATTAGAAATGTTGATTATTACAGTGGAATATAAGTACTTATACATAGAAGTACATGTACAAGAAAAGTTCAACAGAAGTCTTTTATGTTATTTAGTGGGAAATACCCTAATTCACCCCCAGAGCTATTTTAATATTTAGTGCTAAGCCTACGTGGTCAATGGGATTTCTTTTATGTAAGCAACGACGCCTAGAATTCACAATTAGCCTGGTAATGGACCAATGAACTCCGTTTTGATATCTAATGACACCAACGGTCACAAAAGCCTGGGGTGCGTCTCTTTCTATTGAATCCAAACCGGATATATTTATAAATCCACCTGATGTTCTGAGAATTTGCCTTCAGAAATCGACAGATAATAGAGTTGAGGATATGTTGAATAGAGATGTAGGTATGTAAATTTCACATATCATTTAGAACAGGTCTAAGATAGGAAATCAAATTGTACACTATTTCTATATTTACATTCCGAGACAGCCAAATCTACCTATGTAAATTAATACATTATGTAAATTATCGTTCGATGTATTCCTCCGACAATCTGGATAGCATAAAATCACTTTTAGGTAGATTTCGTGTTATCTCCCTATCGGCATTACCTTTCACCATTCTTAACATCGTGTAAAATAGACCAGGTTATCACTTGAATCACTTAATCAACAGATCGCCAATTGATTTTCCACAGAAAGATACTGGCGAAAACCAATTTATTTTATGTCTTCTTTGCGAATTTGCATTTATTTGTTTTACTATCAATTGAATCAAATCAGATGTATTTACTTAGTATTGCGTAATTCGTACTTTTATAAACAGAACATGAGCATGAAACTGTTCATTCATTCATGCAAAGTCATCATCAAATGAAATCTAGCACAAGTACTACAATACAAAATGGACGGACACAACAAGTTATGGTTCTCGACAGTATAAATATTTCAGAAAGAGAGATCTTTTCTGGGCTTCATTTTTAGCTATAAATATCTCCTGTTCTTTGTTATAACTAACATGCCTTGTTCATTAGAATACGACAGGTGTGTAATATTGATTTTAATAGAGAATAAAACAGAAATTGAAATCATATATATTTATTATTACTGTAAGCTTCATGGATAATTATCAGCTACATTCCTTTACTACTAGCTAGCGGTTATAACAATTTGATTTCTAATTATTTACATCTTTCACGGTGTTTACCTAATTTTTGTATCGCCAAAAAGTATAATCCTTCGCACTCTTTCCTGGTTTAAATCCCCAATTGTCGCGGACAATTTTATCTTTACCAGCGTGAGTTGACGTTCTATAGCCGGTCAAGATGGCTACATGTTTACCATTTGAGAACACGTCACCTTCTTCCGGTTGAGTTTTCACCAATTCCCAGTTGTCATCGGCCAGTAAAAATTCAGATTTTGGATCTCCCCACTCTTTTACTCCAATTGGTCCTCCAATTCCTAGCCACCTATAAGTGAAAAATGTATAATACATTTACTAATTACTATAGCACGTTTATCTTTTATAAAACACCAAACCATCAAACGTTTCCACTAGTCTGGGGGTTACGTGTTCGATCCCTATATTAGCCGTTCGATCCCTATATTAGCTCAATTATAATAAAATTTGTTTCGAAGTCTCGACCAATTAAATTGCTTATCTCTGAGCAGAAAATGTTAATTATTGAGCCATTGGGTGGATTAAAATTCTCGATCATTTATAATCAACATTGTCGTGTTCAATAGCTTATCTCGATTCTGCCTTATGCACAGCGCGATCATGACTTATCATTGACATCCGTCAAGATATACAACAAGTGTGGGTCCAATAAATTTAGACTAAATGATATCTGTAAATCGGGATAGGATCCAATCGACACAACCAATCCTGTATAAATAGACCCGATAATGGACCCAGTCTGGATAAGGGAGTGATAATATTCACAAACCCAAATTGAGGATAGTGAATATACATGTAGTTCAAATTCTATCGCTGGAAGTACCGATATTGTCTGTAGTTTCTTACTTTTTAGGTACACTTCCGCCAGCTTGTTCAATAATATCAGCCACAAAAAAGTGGCATTTATCAGTTCCTGGTCCTGTTTCAGACGACGAATCATTACTCCAATCATCAGAACCAATATGACTCTCGGCAATAGATGATATCATTTCACCTGTCACAACCTAGAAATAATAACAATCTACCTACATTTTCTTTATATTTCTATCAAAAAAACTAATAGTGTTTGTTTGTTTAAAACTGTATGCATTGACGTGTACAAGGTTGACTCAATGAAGCCATCAAAAGGTTCGTACACTGCATAATACTAAATGATACTCTGGTTAATGTATTGAAGTGACAACGAGAACTGGGATAATTCAATATTCCTTGTAGAATTAAAACGGGCAATAACATCATAACCAAGTAATCAAAATATGGTATCCCTCGCTTTAGAAAAGTGGACACCCGACATCCGCCCCACCTCCTTTGTGTCCATATTCGAAGATTGTGAATAAATCTAGGGCTTCTGGGCGAAAGGCCAATCAGATAAAGAAAGTACCTTGCCAATTTCTCCAGTGCCAGGTTGTGAATCACGCACTTTGCCTCCTTATAAGTAAGTGCAGGGTTTAAGTTTCTTTAGACATCAATCAAAGATCATAGAGCGGCCCAAGAGGGACGTTATTTAGCCTCGGCCTAGAGGCCAGTATACAGACATCGTTCAAACGTCATAGTGGAGACATCATTGACACTCCTAGAGGGAGAGGGACGTGCAGCCTCGGCTTAAGGGCCGCGATACAGACAATGTGTTGTGTTTCAACCGTTAGGTCTGAATTCTAAGCTTGTTAAACTCAGACTATCGATATTATAATAGTATAAAGTACTATCATATATGGTGTACTTTCATGTAATTCATACTGAACATGGTTATAACTTATTGAAACACTTTCTTCCAGAGTTCATTGATCCTTAAAGCTGCAATTTCATATTTTAAAGTTATATTTTTAAAATATATTAGAATAAAACCTTAAAATATCCTATAATCCACGATTGCCAGTTGAAAAATTGGCAAAAATTTCATTTTCAAATTCAAACGTTTGAGGATAGCTATGCATAGGGGGAATTGAAAAAAAAGGGAGGTGATTGTGCTATTATTTCCTGGATGGCAGATGTATAAGTGTGGAAAATAATGCGTATGATCGTATAATAGTGAGTTAACAACCTATTGAGCATTAGACATAGAAATAATAATGTTTTGACTTTCTTAGAAAATATGAAATTTCAGCTTTAAAGTTTTATACACACGGTGGAACTTATTGATACATTCTGGAAAATAGATAGTGTCAAACACTAGTGGTAATTGCCTGCTCAAACAAATAATAATAAGCAAGTGATGGACGTTTTTAAGAGGATCAAAAATATATTCATAAAGCCAAATATGAAAACAAATCCGTTTCAAAACATGACATCAATACAGTGTCTAAGTGATTTTCTAAAATTGGATATGAGTAGTAAAATATCAAAGCAAAATAAAAGACAAAAATGAAGTAAATATTAGAGAAAATGGTGACGTTGGGATCTTCACAAACGGTTATATATCCTTTTTGAAAATAAACAAATTAGAGTAGACAACAAATAATCTTTCGATCAGTTTTACAGGGTTTGCAATGGAAAGACAGTGTGCTTTTTGAACAGGATCTATCCTTTTATATCATACATGTTTCCAAGAACTTCTTCAAAAACTTTGTACATTAAGTGTTTAGATAAAATGCTAGAATTAAGATAACGGACATACTTTATTTACGTCAAGTGACAAGACGATTTCAAAATGGTGGAGCTACTTTCGGATTATTTAACGTAGCGCCTAATTTATTCATGAAAGTATAGGATAGTAAACTAACCTTGTCATATCAGAGAGAGAGAGACAGAGAGACAAATGGGGTTAACGTCCAATAATTCGCTTGCGCGTATGGGTCTTTAGCAGTGGGGGGAAACAGGAGGATCCTGAGAAACCCCACGAGATTGTACAAGCGACCCAACTCCTTGTCACGTACAACCGAGTATTCGAAAACACGCCAGTTGATTCAATAACATCCTTTATGATACAGCACGCACGTGCTAACCATTCGGCCCTACAACCCCCTTATCATTTCAGAGGATTTCGATCAAACTGATATTTCAATATATCAATGAAAGATCATAATGAATGAATTGACTAATAATATCATAGTTAATATACACCAGCGTTCACAAAACTAGTAATATTTTTTATATCAAAGAAAGGTCATATTTAATGTCATCAACAGATATATGTATATCAATAGATATGGTCATATTTAATAGATATCAGTTTTGATCAAACTAATAATATTAATAATGATGAAAATATTGAATTATCTTACCATCTTGAGCGGTTATACGTCTATAACTTGTTACTTGGTTCAAACAGCTAACAAAATTATAAATCAATATCATAAATATTAATGAAATTCATTCGGCAAAAAGAGGTAATTTTACATATTTCTAATTATTGATATACCTTTTCGATATCCACTGTTTAGGATTGAAATAAAGTCCTTGTCGTGACTTTAGTGATAAAATCTTGCTAATTGCAATATTGTAAAAATTGAAATTACATTAGCGAAATTCATGTCGAACTGTGCTGTCACTTTTATACATGTAAATGGTACACTTTATATTTTCTCTCTTCTTTTTCTTTGTAGAATCTCTCGATTTGTACCAATTGGCTAGGTATACTGATCGCCAATTTTTATTACAAAGATTTTTATTGTCGGATTACATCATGAAATTACAACCCGCCTGCCGCCATCTTAACGTGTTCACACAATTGCTGAGTACATTAACATGGATTAAACATTGACACTATGGATATTTTCTGAAAATGCAAATTACGCACCGTTACTAATTTCACAAAAAGTTTCCACCAAAAAAAAAATGACTCTAGCGTTCAAAGAATTTGGGATCATTATTTCCCCACCTCCTTAGATCGCTTGACTATTAATTTAAACAGGTATTTAGTTCTTTAAACAAATTCTTACATTAAGGCCCATGTAGTGTGCAATTTGTTAATTTTGCCAATAATTCGTTTACGTGCTATCCAATCTGTCATGCACACCAGTGCATGTGTACACCTCAACTGGCTTTTCGTTCCTAGCGAGGAAGTGTTTCAGCCAATATCGAAAATGGGAATACTGTACACGAACTGGATATTCTTTGGTTTCCGATGCCATTGTAATGAACAAAGAAACACATGTACGAGACAATGTAGAAGTAATTAGTAATGGTTGATTCACAAATGGCAAAAAAAATTAGCCTATTAAGAATTTATTTAGGCCTTGTATTTATGGTGACTGGACAGTATGTAATGAAACATGATCAAAAAATGACCAGAATTTCTTTCATAGGGCTTCTATGTATGGTATGCTGCGTTAATTTATTTGTTCAATACATGTATAATTTTTTCGTAGAGAAAAGTTTTTTACATTTCATTAACGCGTATACTGAGCTAGCCGTTTAGATAAATAATGGCGTTTGTGTTAACAAAATAAATCAATACGTTTCCAACACATCAAACAAAACATTTCAGTGAAAAATATAGTAATTTATTTTAAATTATCGACAGTTTGTAACATACATAGCACATTATTATATTAAAACTTGTGATCTAACCACTTCGTTTATTTCCGTATTCGAAGTAGCATATCAAGTAATTATGAACCCTGTTTAAAGAATCACGTCACCGTAAGCGCCACCTTGGAATTCTGGCGAAAAAACAAAAGTCTACCAATGACAATTTATTCACTTTTGTTTATCATTTATTTAATGTTCGCGCTGTAACATAAAGCCTGTCATTGTGTCAACTGGCGTGGTTTCGAATACCCGGTTGTACGTGACAAGGAGTAGGGTCGCCTTTCCAACGTTAAACCCCATCTCTCTCTCTCTCTCTCTCTCTCTCTCTCTCTCTCTTCACTATAACTTCGTGCTATCAGATAATTGAATTTTAGAATAAATTGACATGACTCTAATACAGCAATACAAAACCTCCTAATAAATAAAAATAAAAATAAGTTTATAATTCAGATCTATTTGCAGGATATATTTAGGTATGCTCTTCATCTATAAATATTTAGAAAAAAAGTCGAGCTAAGAGTAAACCCTGTGTAAGGCCACAATGACTTAAATTTATTAGACATAATAAGGCCATGTGTAATGAATATTATCCATTAAGTTTATTAACAGCAGGTTTCAATGAAATTACTTCAACCGTTCTCTCGTTATATATTACTAATGCCCTTCAAAGATATTAACTCTGAAACCAGGTTACAAAACATTCGATCAAAATAAAGAATACTATATTTAAAAAACTTTGTGGTAATCTACGATAAATTAATCAAAATCTCACCGACAGAGTGAAGGATTGTCCAAAGATAAATTGAATGTTATGTGTCGTCTTTAAATACATTTACGGTAATTTGTCGTATGTTCAGGTATAAATAGTGCAGTATATATTTATCAAAACAGTCATTCAATTCCTCGAAAGCGCGATTGCTTTCTTGGGTGTGAATACGCGATTATCTAGTCCGTTTTATGCATATTTATATCCTTTATAAAGGATATTTCTAACTTGATCTCATCTACGCTATGATATAACATTTTAAGTTGACTCTTCGCGGGTTTGACATGTTTAACACAGTTCCCCTTTTAACACATCCGAAGGCTTCTATATCGTATGTAAATACGAGGAATATAAAATAAAGGTAGGCAAGTTAGTTTGATACTAGTATAATATAACCTAGATAAATTGTGTTAATAAATTTATGTTCATAATAGATTAATCGCACTGGTTGCAGAACAATGTCTTGGATTGTGACAAGACACATATATCGTAATCTGCCAGTTCACGAAGTCTTCATTCATTTTTTTGGTAGAGATGCATATCTTTATTAGTACACCAGTTATCAAACCAGATTCAGACGCGAATCTCATGTGATCAAGATAATGGCTGCAAACTGTTGTATGCTAAGCTAAGACATTGACCCTTTTGGAAACCGTTTATTTAATGTGATTTTGTTATGCTGCATGGATATAATTTGATTGGATATTATATACAGTGACATAGGTATATAATCCCCACATACCGATATATCATACCATGTGTCTTAAAATAAACAGTTATGATTTATTCGTTGTCTATTTCTTGATAACTGATACTTTAATATTATTTTGCTTCACTTCAAAATCTGGGACAAGCTACGGGAACTAGGGCAACTTCCTTTATCTTATTAATTTATAGTTTAACTTTCCTGTGTCCTCCGTTATCTTTGACAGGCTAATATAGAAGAAATGTTAAATGATTTTATTTCAATTTATATACATGTATGTCCATTAAGATGACCTTTTACATCAGTTCTTTAACTCCTAACAGGTATATTAAACCACACTCTTTATTAATAACTTTATCTTGTTCCGGTTCACCACTATTAGATAATGAAAGCCCGTTTCGGGGACAAATGCGTGTAATCATATACTCTCACATTAAAATAGTAGATCTACGGGTATTTAATGCAATATGAGCCCAAAGTCACTAAGAACTTTTCTAATCTACGTTCAATTTCTAAGCAGTAAAGTTAATAGTTTGGGTACATTGGTTTCCTCATAGGGAGTTCATGTCTGTTTATTTGTGTACCCGAGTAAGGATACTGTTAATAAACTGTGCAAGGAAACAGTAGCTGCCGCTAAAGTGTGGTTAATGTGGTGAAAAAATTAAGCTTATCGCAAACGGGTTATCTTCTGACACAGGGTCTTTGGCTCCTGTTGTTAACGTTGAACATCATTAATTCGTTTCATTGGGGGAATATGATTAGCAAATTGTGTGTGTTCCTGTTAAATTCATTGATGCCGAGTGTAAAAGGTATATGCTGACTTATTCCGGGAGGCCTGGTAGGGACGAACGACAGACTTATTATCAGATAACTTGATTAAAAACTGACACATCGTTGCTTGCGTAAATTGAGGGGGTGGGGGATATACACACTCTGTTGGACGAATACATTGTTTGGTACTGGAGCAGAGGAATGAAAAAATATTCGGTTGGTGGACATAAAGGCGTATTACCAAGCGCAACTTAAGTAAATACATATCAAGCATCCAATATACTAAAATCCAAAAATGATTCGAAAGTTAAATACATTTCAAACATCCAATATACACAGTGTGCGCAAATGTACTAAAAATCCAAAAATGATTCGAAAGTTAAGCTTGTCATAGCCCTTAATCTTGATATACAAGTTTATTCTGTATTTTTCGAGTTTTATAACATGAACTTGTACTATATGTACAGGAATGTCGAACGATGAGACAAAATGTCCGTGAAACACATGGATCCCGCAAAGCTTGTTGGGCTTTTTAAATGTACTGGATATCGAGTTTGCAAAATCTACTCTGAAATTCGATGGTACCGTTCTAAAACAGTAACTTATACTTATATGAAATCATAAGTAAAAATGGAAGAAAACGACATCGTATTGCTACTGTAAGACTACTCGGAAGTGACGACTGCAGTTTATCAGACAAGCACAGCGCAGTTAATGCCCCCCGTCAGACCGGAGTGGTGTCCTTACTGCGCTGCTACGGCGAAGAAAAATGGTTTCAGACCGTGTCAAGATCGTCATAAGCCTAGTAAAGCGGGAGGGAAACCCCAGATATCGTGCTGTGGTCTACATGGTCGCCGATGATCGTTGAGTCATGGCGTTTGTTTTGAGCGTATTCAAAACAAACGCTAGGGTTCTGCGATCCGACCAACAAAGCTGTAAGAACGCGACTTTTTCAAGTTTGTAATTATTAGCACATTTTCAAGTAATGTGTTCACGTTTGCCGGCGACCTTATGCATTTTCAGCTTGCCGTACGGTCGCAGCAGCGCCGTAAGGACTTCATCCCGGTCTGACGAGGGCCAAACTGCGTTGCTGAACAGTTCGGCGACCCTAAAATATACAAAGTCGCCAGCAAACTTTAAAACAACGCGGATAAAATGTCCCAAAATTTTTTACTGTGAACTGTGCGATTATACCATGTTCTCGGCGGCGGCTCGTCACGATCGCTTCACGCTTATGGCGTTTGAGATCTATTAGCTTGGCAACGGCGGTAATCGATGAATTTGCGGCACGCTTACCATACTCATAGGATTTCTTACCACACGTGATCACCGCGACCATATAAGTTGGTTAGATTTTTTCGAGATTTCAAGATGACCTTTGAATCGCCCGTTTTCAAAACAAGCCGTACATGAAAAACATGGTCGCCATAGGCGAGTAATGCAAGCTTGGTAACCGCGCCATGGCTGTATTAAGAACTCCATAAATGCAGTGGGAACCTCATAACATCGCCATACGCGACGTGATAGCCCCAAGAGGTCGTGGCGTGCAACCATGTTGAAATCATCGTAACATCGCCATGGCAACGCCATAAGGACTCAGAACACTTGGTGAGGTCGCGACCGACACGCGAGGGTTGTGGTGAAGACGCCACGAAGGCACCGTTGCAAATGTTACAATGTTCGCAGCGTACTACGTTCATAGAGATGTTACCACGTTTGTCTCGCGACCTTCGCGACCCACCACGTTCTCTGAGCTTTCCAGGTCATATGACAGAACCTTGGCGTTTGCTTTGAACATGCTCAAAGCAAACGCCGTGACTCGGCGATCATTGAAGACCAGGAAGACCAAAGCACAATCTCCAGCGTTTCCACCACGCTTTTGCCACACTTATGGTGATTTTGACGCGCTCTGGTGCCATTTTCCGCCGCCGTAGCATCGTATTAAGGGCGCCGCCCCGATCTGATTGGGGTATTACAAATGGCGGGCCATCGATTTGACGAAAACGTGGACATAGGACCGAAATCCTTGAATCATCGGCGGCAGATTGCCAGATTGGTTGTGCGCGGTATCAAAATTAATGCTCAATTGGTATACACTGCAGATCTATTATGGGCCTATCAGAAAATCGTTTCCTCTCCTAAGCATACCAAGAGTCACGTGAAGCCGTGTATAGATGTGATTTGTTGATGTTATGACCAACCCCTTAACGACACCTTAGCTCACCATTCGCTTCAAATTTGTTGCAATATTGCTTCATGAAGTGTTGCTAGTGAAGTTTGAAAATAAGTATTTCTGTGCTATATATTACGGCATCTTACTTAGCATGTATAGATATTACGAGCGGTAGTATCTCTTGCAAAAATGAAATCGTTATAGCCTTCTTCAAAATCAACCAAAGTTGTAGTTGTCAAGATGGCGGATACTAAACAGTTTTAAAAAAGGATTTGAAGAATTCTTGAACAGGTACAGCAATTACATGTATATAATCTATTCCACACTTTAATTTTTCATCAGTCGTGCAATTGGTTGTTTAATAGAGGCGGGGCTAAATAATATTAATTGTATATATTTGTATACAGTACATCATGGGAATAGGCTATAATATGTTGATTTGAAATTAGGTGTGGTGAGAGATAAACTGTCTTTCATCTTCAAGTTATAGGAATACACTTATCACTTTATATACCGCATACTACTACAGAGTATCGCGAATTAGTGCGCAAAATTTGATTAATACTTCCATGAAGTATTGATTATAATGTCATAAATAATCAGGCCCGGAGTTCACAAAGCTTTCTCAGAATTAATTAAGAATTTACTCAACTTTCAACCACTGTTTATGATTAATATCTTTGATCTAGAAACACAAAACTTTGCACATAGTGTCTTATTGATGTATTTGATACCTTAAAACAACAACAGTTTTATAAAGGGCTTTATTTTAGTTAAAATAAGCCGAACAATTTTGAGTAAATTCTCAACTTAAGTCTGAGAATGCTTTGTGAACTCGGGGCCAAGGTCAAACATATTTCAAATTAAATCTCATTTTTAAATCAAACGAAATAATATTGTGTTACTTTCTCTATAATTATTCCAGTTTGGGATATGTAATTTACTTATTTTTAGAAATTTAGAAATGAAAAATTAATCAATAAAATCGATCAATTACTTATTTTTAGAAATGAATAATTAATCAATAAAATCGATCAATCCATAGATTTTCTCGAAATAATTTCTAGAGATGATTCTTTCTGGAAAACGTGTAAGGCTGTTATCTTCCGTTTGTGTTAAGGTCTCAGAGCAGGTCCATCGAATAGTTGTCATTAAAATACTCACCAAGTAAGCTTGTGTGTGTGTGTAAGCCATATAAGGAAAATATGAAGTATTTCGGCATAATTCAAATAAATGGCCAAATGTATGTTCAAACAACTGTACATTCTTGAGTATTAAAAATGAATTCATGAAATGGCCGTTGGTAATGATTTTGAATTTTACTTTCACCTCACAGAAATATTTCACTGGACACAGATTGTCAAATCACGATGTAGATATTAAATTTTAAAAGAAAGATTTGTAAAGTGTAGGTAAAATCGTTCTACAGAATAATATATCACACAATCGACCAAGAAACGGCAGTTTGTTCTGTAAATGAGATACATTTTACTTGAGAAAGAGAGATTGGTTATCTTATAATAAAATTGTCATGCACATAGCTGCCTTTTAAATTAACTTATTCGTTTAACTGCTGAAAATAATAACAATAATTTTTGTAGACAACAATTATAGACCGCATTTGTTTTAAGAAAGAATGAGCTATCGATTTAGAAATTAAAAAACTACATCTTTAGTTGGAATAAACATGGGGGGGGGGTATCAAAGAAGAAGCGAAACTATTTTATTAAATTGCGTAATTTTAAATTCCGTTATTAAAATATGAATTTTAAAAATATCAGTATTTAGATATACATTATGATAGATTTACATATTAATTTACTATATTAGGCAATTTATTCTTTGTTAAATGAAAATTCACATCTTCTTTAATTTTGATGGAATAATAATATGTAATTATTCGCTAGATATTACTTTGTGGAAATTGACATCTTTTTTACTTTTGATGTAATAATAAAATGTAATATTTCACTTAATATTACTTTATTGCATTCACATTTATTCTATACGGTGAATGTAATTAAAGAAAGAAATATTCGAATCATATTTGTGTCTTAATTATAACATTACAAACATTGGTGCATGATATTTTTTTTTTTTTTAATCGGGTAGGATGCTGGACGATGATTGTCCCATAAAATGGTTTTATCACGTAAAGCTATATTTGAGCATAGAAGTGTCAAAAATCATATCGTAATGTAATTTTTTTAAAATATGTTCCGCGTTACAGGCGACTCTGGGTTAATACAAAACATGTCGGGTTTCATATTGTAAAGATATGCCTAACTTATAACGTCATTTATATGGGATTACCCAGACTCTGCAGTGATATTTCTGAACACATGGAAATGCAAAAAATCGCGAGAGGAAATGCTGCGTTTTTCCGCTGACGAAAATGTGTACATGCAAAGCAGGCCTAATTCAAAACATGGCAACTCAAAATTTATATCAAATTCGTCCGTCACTACACTTTACTTATTAATTTTTGGCGTTTCCCGAAACTTTATCCGGGTTACTATTTTGACGTTCCAACTAATGACACCTACTGGTATATTAGTGCCATCATTGTTTTGTTTTTATACGCCGACACTTTCACGTGGACTTATATTGTCGTCGCCCCTGTCCGTCCGTTCGTCCACAATTCTTCTCCGATTTTGACGAAACTTGAAATATATGGAAGGGTAATGCTGCCAATATTAAATGCTATGCTAGAATGTCTTTTCCGTTGATTATATGTAAAAAGTACAATGTACAAAGTCACTATACCGGTAATGATAAAGTCAAAATACCTCTAAAGCCAAAGTTAAATGTAAAACGACAAATGTAATGTGTCAAATGACAAATGTTTTAATGCAAAATGCTGTTCTTAGACATTTCTACATTTTACATTTCTCTCATTACAAATCACATTTCCGCTCTGCCACATCTCATTTGTCATTCACGCTTTCTTTTTATCAACTTGCGCATAGCATCTTCTTAAATATCTTTCTTTAAATAAGAATATGAATAATTGTTCCAAAGGAAAGATAACTCAGTTAACGCACCATTAGTTGTTTTTCTTTTTAAATTATTTATATATGTTTGTGCTGGTAAAAGGAAAATATAACTTTTTGTTGAATCTAAAAATATTAGCATACTGACTAATTTCCTCCCCGAATTAGTAAACATTTATTGATGTTTGTGAAAGGTTTAAAGTAGCTAAGTCTCTAACTCAATATCATCCAAAATCTTCAACATTGAAAACACGAATTATTTGTCAATTTAAATCAACAATTCATGCTGTGATCTTACCGGAAAAAGATGGACTTGTGATATCCAATATTTAAGACACAATAAAAATTTTACCATTGGTACACTGGAATAACCAGACGCTAGAAATTTGCATTCGATTGAGACTACTGACTTATTTCGCTGAACATAACTGATTTGAAATAAGAGTAAAAACGGAAACCATTGAATTTAAATCAGTTTATATACATTCATGTTACATTATTATATGCTTTGCGACTCTCTTATGTCAATTTCTAGGTCCCAAATTAAATGTTAGCGATTTAGCTCCTTTAAACTAATCGCAATTTTGAAAAATAATTAATGACACTTAACAGGAACAGGATAATGAAAGGACGGAGAAGCCAGGGAATTTTTTCAACCGTTGTGATTGTCATGATATAGACCTCGACAATATTTACTTATTAGGCCTATACATGTATTAATTTTTCACTTACCTGTGTTATGTATAATACTATATCAATAATTACATTATAAATGTGAGAGAGGGAGAGAAATGGGGTTTAACGTCCACTCAACACAAACTAGGTCATTTCGGGACTAACATGGTTTAATTTTATTTCAATAATTCGCATGCGCGTAGGGGTCTTTAGCAGTGGCAGGAAACCGGAGTCCCCGGAGGAGACCCACGAGGTTGAGAAGGCGCCCCTATCTCCATGCCACATACGCTCACACCAGGGATCGAAACCACAGCCGCAAGCCAGAGGTGAACGGGAAGCTAGAGGTCGAAACGCGGCACTCTAGATCACTAGGCCATCCCAACCCCCCATTATAAATGTATGAATATATATGATCTGTATGTCCATAGTGGCACAGCCGCAGTACTATATTTTGTCTTTGACCTCCTTCATTTTATATAATCTTACGAAAACAAAAAATTAGAAAGTGGAATAATGATAAGAGATTCTACGCGCATGAAACCACTTGGGCTTACGGCTCGACCTGTATTGGCCGAGAAGGTTTCTCCTAGTACGGGACAAACAACTGAGGTCAACTTAATTGTTAGCTAAAGAACCCATGAATGGCATAAAGTCAACTGAAGAATGGCAGCACGTTAACTGGGAGAAATAATTCATATTCTTATTTCAAGAAAGATCGGACGTTTCCGTATATATATGTAAATAAGTCACGTGGTATACTATATTTGGATATTTAAGAAGATGCTACGCGCAAGTTGATGAAAAGAAAGCGTGAATGACAAATGAGATGTTGCAGAGCGCAAATGTGATTTGTAATGAGAGAAATGTAAAATGCAGAAATGTCAAAGAACAGCATTCTGCATTAAAACATTTGTCATTTGACACATTACATTTGTCGTTTCACATTTAACTTTGTCCTTAGAGGTATTTTGACTTTATCATTACCGGTATTGTGACTTTGTACATTGTACTTTTTACATATAATCAATGGAAAAGACATTTTAGCAGAGCATTTAATATTGGCAGCGATACCCTTCCATAGAAATATAGCTTTATTACCAAACGATCTCGGTCGAAAAATCACGTCAAAATTTTCATCTGATTTTGATGAAACTTAAAATGCTTGTTTATAACTCAACATTTTGGTTCCTGTCAATATTTGCGCATATCGGATCGTAACTTCCTGAATTAGTCTCCTTGATTGTACGAAAAATCTCATTTTTAGCTTATGGTCACTCTAAAGGTCAGAATTATTATCCGATTTAAATAAACATTCGAACATATCACCGTTCCATATTGATGATGTTTCAGTTCAAAATTACTGAAAATTTCGCCAAACCTGCCCGACAAAATGGCCGCCCCTTGTACGCTAATAGTGTAAAAAAAAATATGGCATAGCATGGTGTAGACCCTCTAGAGGTCATAATCGGATAGTAACTTCCCGAATTCATGACCTTTGAGTGTACGAAAAATCGCGTTTCTAAATTGTGGTCCCTCTACAAGTAAGTCACAATTCTTTATCCGATTTAAAAAAAAAAGTTTGAAAAAATCATCGTGTCACTCTAATGACATTTGAGTTTGAATTTCGTGATGACCGCCCCTCATACGCAAATAGTGTAAAAAAGAAATATAGTATCAATGTTGAGGACCCTCTAGAGGCCACAATATTGATCCAATTTTGATCAATTTTTCTATTTTATGTTTAAATCACAAAGACCTTGGTTCCTTTCGATAATCACATATATCCAAACGTAACTTCTTGGATTATGGCCTTTGGCTATTTTCAAAATATCACACTTTTAGCTTAGCTTGTGGTCCCACCGTAAGTCATAATTTGTATTCAATTTTAAAAACCGTTTAAATATAACACCATTACACATCAATGAAGGTTGAGTTCGAATTTTATAAAAATCTGACCGAAACTGCCGCACAAAATGGTCGCTCCTTGTACAAAGATAGTGTAAAAGTGTGTAATACCAAGGTTGTGAAAATTTTTATCAGATAGTTGTTAGTATTTGCGCAGATCAGACCGCAACTTCCTGGATTATGGACCCTGATTGTACCAAAAATCACGTCTGTAGCTTGTGGATCCTCTAGAAGTCACAATTTTTATTCATTTTTTTTTTTTTTAAATTTTCAAAATGTATTACTGTTACACCTTAGTGACGGTTGAATTCAGATTCTTGCGCCGCGTACGTATGCATCACTGAGCTAAGCTTAGTTCTGTACAGCATGATGGCAGTTATCTACCAAGATCACCATCAGTACTAGTCAAATGCCTTGCCTACAAATTCTCGGAGTGCTGAAGTCATTCGCCGACTGCTGAGCTATTAAAAAAATTAATATCGCATCTTTTTTTTAAAAAAATCTTTGACTTTGACTCGACAGGAATCTTTGGTTTCACTAATTTATCATTTACATCCCTTTACCATAAAATCACATCATTTACAGATTTGCAAGGTCTCATATCTACCTGAATCTAGCGCGTATTGATCAACCAGCGTGCAGACAGACATACAGGAAATGTATGAAATGCCGAGAAAAACCCATCAAAAATAATGATTAAATTCACATCAAATATACATCTATTTCTATGATACAACATTTCAGTGTCTAAAAAGACGACAATGTTATACGGACCTTCTCCGTATTTAAGCTGTTCGTTACGGGCTGCCGTATCCGTGTGCTATATCACGTATGAGAAATACACACACATTGATGACGTCACACACCACAAGATCCATACGCACTCGGCTAATCTCGACAGATTCCGTAAACTACGTAGACTACATCTAGTCTCGGATGTATGACAGTCAGTGATATGTACCTACGCCCATACATTTGCGATGCGGCTACCGGTTTACTTTAACAGGAAAACTTGACGCTATTACACAAATTGGGAACCTATTTATCAACCAATAAAATCCAACGTTATGTCTATCAAATGAAAGTAGAATATATTATTTTTTATCCATTCCTTCAGCTCAGAATAGAAGTGTAATTTCGTCATTATCTTACAGCTGGATCGGTCGAATAGGTCGCTAGCCAAATAGGTCGCCAACTTGTGTTTGGAATGGGCGCAGCCATGTTTCATCCGGGACCTTTAAAGTAGTTCCAATATGGCGGAATTCATCATACAGCCGAGTTTAGATTCCCGAAATCTTCAGAGGTTTGCCGAGTGGATCCATACGGATACGCGATACGCCAAAAGTCTCTAATTACACAATTCGTAAGCAAAAGAATTAAAACATTTACACCGTGGATAACACGTTTTAAGGTTTGCGTACGCTATCTAATTTTAACGTGCTCAATATTATTATTATCTAAGTATTGTCAAATTGAATCAAACCAAATTTTATCAACCCACGAAGGCTCAAAGATCGTTATTGTCTCGTTTGGATAGTGATATTTCTAACCTGCTCTTTTATTTTCAACACCGAAAATTTGTAATGTTTTCCTTTTATTCTCTTTGTTGATATTGGATATTTATACGACATGCATCATTGCATCTGAAAAGGACACATAGCTAGTCACCAGTAAATGATGTTGGGTTTGTTATCTGGGTGTATTTTTGTATATTATTTATCTTCCGTAAATATAGAACTATATTATACTTGTACTTTTCTACTGCAGTGTGCTCTTCATAGAATTAAATTTGATATTGAAGAGTGCTCCGTCATTTGGTAGCCTAATATAATAATCTAAATAAATCCTTAAAAGCATCTGAAATAAATGATTAAACCAATTTACTGAGCTATCTATTACAATTGCATGAACTCGTGATGTTCAAATATTTTCTATTTATCTAGTTGTATAAGCTGTCGTATGATTTTGTTTCTCTGAATACCAAATGAATTGAATCGTTTTTGTACCATCTTCATTGTACGCGTTACAAATTAAGTCACGTGTCAGAGGTATGACGTCAATCGAAAAAGCGGAGAGTTTAGGGGAACTCCCTTACTGTAAAACATTTATAAGATGGCGCATAGTGTCGTTATAATGTTCAGTGTGGGGATTTTATGCCGTCACCCGCCGGCTTGTGAACGCAATAGATATGGAAAACAAAACAGCTCTTTATTTCGTAATTCTTAATTCTTAGTTCTTAATTCAAAGTCCTTCATACTTATTCTAAATTTGTCATCGTATTTCGAAACTTGTACTCCAAAATTATCATGTGTATCCTAAAATCAATATTTGTTTTACAAATCATACATTTGGAAATTATATTTTGATATAATGGTAAATACATTTCATCAGAAACATCCAAAGAAAAACAAATCTCGAACAATTAGTTTCCAAATACAAATATCCAAATACAAATCTTATGCGTTTCACAAATATCGAGTGTAACTTAATTGCTTAAATGTTTTTACAATAAAATGAACAGGTGGGTCGTAGCTGTATTTCCCATGCTAGGAAAAGAAATTGCATGAAAACTTTTTTTGTGAATAGTGGTATGTTGAATTTATGTTACCCTGCCTTTGGCAATATTATCATTATTGCAAATATATATATATGTGTCAATAGATCTAACAACGTAGCCCTAGTCAATGTTTGTTAATGTTGGATTTTAAGTTAGGAGAGGGCGATGGCTGTCCTATGTTTAAAGCAATTTTAGTTAAAATTGTCCCTAAAATAATCTTGGGAAACGCCATGATTTTAAGTTAAAAATCGTATAGGAAACTCACGTATCTTAAGTAAGGATGATATTTTAGTTTAAGGCGATTTTAAAGAGTTATAAGTTTTTGTGAAACAGGACAGAATATTATGACGATCGGGAGCGCTAGTCGTGGTCTGTCGAACGGCTCTACCAAACCCTTAAAACAGTTCCAGCACGATACGTTTCTTGAGAATATATTTTCTTCTTCGATAATCATTAAATTCTTTGTATAGTTGTATTTTGTCAATAACTTCGTCCGGGGGATACTAAACTATACTAAAAACGTTTCTGAAGGATAAAAAGGCGCATTTCGACATGATTTTGATAAACAATGTATTTATTATTTTAATTACCGTATCTTCTCGTGTAAAGCGAAAGCGAATAGTCGTCGTTCGAAACACACAATGTTGAGGTCCGTGTACAAATTAGCCTGCATGTACAGATCCCTTGGTAGTCGGAATGATATAAGAGTAGGCCGTAGCGCCTATGCACGTCTTTATTAGCGTAGTTGGAAGACGAATTTGTGTAAGCTTCGGTTTGTTTTTCCGATCTTTGATAATATTATGCAGTTTTCCCTGTAATTTAATTATATTAAACGGTGTGTACTATTTTGCATTGATTAACGCTTTATACTATTACGATTTGTACTTATTATTTGGAAAATAATTTCTTAGGGGAGATGTATTTATATAAGCCCGTATAGTTTTTATTTTCTAAAAGACATGTTATCATTATGTTAAACTTTAGTTAAATTAAACGAAGAAACAATTTAAAAATCTGATGTGACCAAATATTGATTTGTAAAACAAAGTTCGATTTGCAAAAAAAAATAGATATCAATTTGCATACAAAGATATCGATTTGTAAAACAGATATTGATTTGTAAAACAAGCATTGATATTGTAAGATACAAATATTGATATTTTAAGATGCAAATATTGATATTTTAAGATACAAATATTGATATTTTAAGATATAAAAATTGATACAAATATTGATATTTTAAGATACAAATATTGATATTCTAAGATACAAATATTGATATTTTAAGATACAAATATTGATATTTTTAAGATACAAATATTGATATTTTAAGATACAAATATTGATATTTTAAGATACAAATATTGATGTTTTAAGATACAAATGTTGATTTTAATTTTAGTATACAAATGTCGAAATACGACAAACAACTGAAGAAATTAGAATGACTATGAATTAAGAATTAAGAGCACTGAATAAAAATTGTTTGGTCTACCATGATACAGGCTGTAGTTTGTAATAAATTCTTTTTTTTTCTAATTAGGTTTGAAGCATTGGGGATATGAGCGGATGAGTCCTATTGATTTTCAGCGTTTGGCGACCCTTTGCTCAGGGGTTAAAATCTTACCTTGTCGAAAATCTTGTGAACGTGGTATTTAGTGGTTTGTCCCAAAAACCTTGTGAAACCTTGAGGCTAAAACTTTTAACGGATTTCTTTCAAATTTGGTGGGGAGCATTGAGGTCACGAGAAAATGAATACAATCAATATTAAGAGTTCTGCAACTTTCCGTTCCGGTGTCATCGGAGTTATGTAAATTTGCACATTTGATATATCTGATTTCCAATAAGTTCTGTATAAATACTCAGTGTGTGCTTAAAATCTATTTTATTTTATTATATTTTTTTTTATGGATATTTTATTTTACTTTATTCTTTATTCTTTGTTATTATTATTATTAACACTTTTCTGCACTGACCAGAAAATGATGACAGGCAACGTGTTATAAGGGTTCTTTTACTAAAAAAATCCCTTTAAAACATTTCAAAATATTTGATTTGTAGATCATGATACTAACACGTAATGTCTATATTATAACTGGATATAATCCTTAAAATACTAAATAGCCGGATGTATTTATTTCATGGAAGGTTACTAGAAGAAAAATTAGGGGAAGTACCGGTATAATCCATAGCTACCCCATAGTTTTAGTGTCATAAAAGAGTTACCTATACAAATAAACAATGTTATAGTTGGATATTATTTATGGCGAGAAGCGATAGAATATACTTGAATATAGATGCACAAAAAGAACCACAAAAGTTTTCTAAATAATAGAGTATAATATGATCAGAAAGTACACATTTTTTCAAACTGAACGTCTTTGTGAGACTTGTATATTATTATTTCTATGTCGAAAGACTAAATATTATGAAAATTGACCGATTTAGATTTTGTTCAATTGTCATTATACCTTATTTTTATTTTATTTTATGTTCCCTTCTTCATTTTATCCACCGGTGCCGAAAAGTAGGATGTAAAACCCCATTTATTTATTTTTTTACATTTGAATTAGTTGTTACAACTTTGCTTGTTTTTATTTATTTACGGTAAATATCTGTTTATCGTTGATGATTTTGAGAAGCCACTACAACTCAGTGAATACGTCGTAGGTTCACTAACCTACCCGTGTTTAATCCCAGTATTGGTCGGACATGGGAAAACAAATTGTCGTTCGGGTGGGGCGTGCACGAACAAGAACCGTTATTGAATTCGATATAATTAGACAGTAGCGCCCATTGGCGTACGAGGCGGAATTTGTTTGGGGGGGGGGGCATATTTTCCCGACTAATATATTTCTTTAGAGTCCGCGTAGGGGCGGGCGACATAGCCATCCGCCCGCGAGCGCCGGATGCTCTAAGCGTCCCGACGGGTGGGCTGGGTGGCCTCCCCCAGAAAATTTTGAAAACCAGACGGCCGTAGACGCGATTTTCCGATTTTCAGGCATTTCGAATACTTTCTAGTAATTTGGAGTGGGTAGTAAATTATGTCAGTTGCGGCATAAAAACTGGTAAAAAGTCATCAATTGAACTTGAAATTGATTAAGAGAAACTAATCAAATTTAATAACAATTTAGTAAAATTAGATTCAAATATTACATAATGTAATAAAAAGCTTAATTTAATGATATTTAACATCTACATCATAGTGGTTTGGGAACTTTTTCCTGGAGAGATTTATAAGTAAAATAAGCGTTGTTGAGCACAATATCTTTGTATAACTCTTGCCAGTGGCACTTTACATTCACCTATGAATATTTATTTTCAAAGAAAAGGGCTCAATATCGAATTATTTACGGCCTATTGAGCCATTGTACATGTATATTATATGTGACTACAAGGTACAATATTATTACAAACTTATCAATTATTATTAAAGAAAATTTTCAGCTGCTCACTTCTATCACTGGGCTCGTCCGCTGTATGGAGTTGGATGCCAGTATACAGGAACACAGTACTCAAGAACTGAGAAAGGCCATGTGTACGTGCTAGTTCTATTCAGATGGCGTACGTGTTCATCATTGACTTGACTGATTTCTTTCCACTTCCATATTATTAAAAATATTCAAAACCCGACAGACGGCGCGACGCTTCCCGACAAACTGGGCATTCATTCCCGACAAGACCATAGCCTCACCCCTTTTTCAAAAACTAATGACCAATCTCACAATTCTGAGCTCCTTTCAGATTTCTATTTTTTTTCATGAAAATATTTGCCCCCCCACACGCCTCGTACGCCTATGGTAGCGCCGCATTGGCCGAGAAGGTTCATCCAGATTTTCCGGCGTGATTCCACCTTGTCAATGATGCAGGACGGAGGTCCTCATAGGGAAAACTGTCCAGTCGTTCGGATGGTACGAAAAACCGAGACTCCGCGTACACATTGGTGTGCACGTAAAAGAGCCCTTGACAGTTGGAATTTGATATAAGAGTAGGCCGTAGGGTCGCTGTTCGGGCAAAATTTCCCTCATCTGTATGGGGTATACCCGTCTTCATAAGCACAGTTCGGAGCAGAACAGTAGGACGTTAAACTCCATTTCATTTCTTTTCATTTATATATGAGCTAAATGTTTTATTTTTACTGAATTTTACTTATTTATGAATAGGCTAATTATTATTGCTAGATCTTTACTGGTTTTTTCACTTATTTATATTTCAGCGAATTGTAATACTGGTTTTCATTTATGTATTATAATTATTATTTCTTTACTGGTTATTATTCATTTATGCATGAGCTAATTGTAATATATTCACTGTTTTTATTTATTTATATTTTTACTGGTTTTTATTTAATTTTTTTTTTTTTTTTTTTTTACTTTTTTTATTTATTTGTATTTTCTAGTTTTTATTTATAATTTTACTGGTTTTTATTTTTTTTTTTCATAATCTTACTGCTTTTTATTTATTTATATTTTCTACTTTCTAGTTATTTATATATTTATTTATTTATAATTGTACTGGTTCTTATTTATTTATAATTTTACTGGTTTTTGTTTATTTTTATTTTATAATTTCTAGTTATGTATATTTTGACTGTTTTGTTTATTTATATTGTACTAGTTTTTTTATTTTTGTGTATTGGTTAATTGTTACATCTTTAGTGGTTTTCATATGTATGAGACGTATAACCCCATTTCATTTCATATCTATATGGGTTAATATATAATCTTTACTGATTGGTATAGTTTTACTCGTTTTTATTTACCTATATATGGGCTATTTGTTATTATCTGGTTGTATTTCTTTAAAATGCAGATTTAAAGCAATGAAACCCATCTAGCTCTATACAGTGAATCGTTTAGAAATGTCAGGTCATGCTTACGCCCAAATACAAATTGTGTTTGTCTCCTTGGACATAAACTTCAATCCAGATGAAACAGGTTATGTCTTATGTTAAAGTATGCATATCTAACATCTAGATTTTTTTCAGAAATGGAGAATGATAGTGAAATAGATAGTGGCGAATTTACCCTTGTCAAAGGTCAAATGAATGGATTGTGTGAAATTGAAAAGCATTGTTGGTTTGACGACACAAAGTGCCAGAAGACTTCTGGTGGATCATCTTTGGGAGAATCATCTCTGAGTAGCTCCAATGGATCAAGTTGTGACAATCTGCCACGTGACACTTTATTATCGTCAACATCTGACATCGAAGACGAGAGTCTTCTCTTTGGATACGGGCCACATACAAAATGTAAAACACGTATTAACAATGAACAAAACACTTGTGGTGTACGTGACAGCGACGAGAAAACAAATCGCCAAGTTATACATGTATTGGTAAGCGATATCAATAAAGATTTGACTATGGACGATAGAGGGGAAGGTATTGGTGGGCCAATAAAAACACGAACAAGGGATTTTTCCAGTCCAAGCTTAAAGCGAACTGAGTCGTCTGAATATACCAACGATAACTATAATCAAGTAAAGGTTGTCAATAAAGATTCCACTGTAGAACTTAAAGAAGTAAATAATTTCCAGTCAATGGAAGCACTAAGGAAGGGGTTTGCCGGTCTCGGTTTGCTGCAAAAAGAGTCGTCAGATTATACCAACGACGGCTCTGATCAAGTAGAGACAACCTTAATCATGAAAGAAAAGCCACCATTTCCTACAGAAGAGTGTGACATTTTGTACAGAAAATTAAGGGAACAACTTCAGTTAGTCGATGAGGTACATACTTTTTTGCTTTACAGTTTATATGCAGTCTGGATTTTTTTATTTCTCAGGCAATACATGTGATTTTCATATTATACTATAAATAGATTAAAATAGCAGTGTCCTACAGGTATGTTTTTAAAACCAGTTTACATTACGATATATGTAATGAATGTTTCCTTAACACAATATTTCCATACTATTTTTATTTGTTTGTATTTTAGACAAGAGGGCCTCATCCGGTACATCCTTATCGTACAGCAGGACACCATCAGCCTACAAACGTTAACCTACGAACTAACAGAGGACGTAACACACATCTTCCTAATCAATATATCTATAACACTCAACTAGAAACAGACGATGTAGGAAGACCGTATATTCTTCCTAATCACATGAACAGTACTGAATCATTCGGCACACAACTGTCCTGTCCCCGCGGACCCCCAGACAATGAACTACCATTTGAGTTGCCTGGCCCTGAAATAGTAGATGAATTTATAACGAAATACTGTCCTACGAGTAATAATTTATCCAGGTCTGTTGGTGTTACTTTACCGGATAATCCTAAAGGAATTCCTCTTCCTTCCATTCAGTCATTTGTTCCGCGAAATATACAACACTGCCACTTCACAGATAATGGTAGTGGTCTATCAACATTGATGCCTAATCATTATACACTATATCCAGAAAATGTTCAAGGTCCTCCCATTTGTTCAGATAATGGATACAAGACATGTTCTGATTCGTCCAATTTCGCGCTTACTAATAACATGACAAATGCGTATTATAACCCAGCCATGCTTGCTAATAACAGAAGTGGACACGGCCAACTGAAAAAAGATTTGCCGGTTTCTCACACAAACTCTCCTGTGAACCAGAAGAGTTTGTCTAGAAATTTCAGTATGCAATCAATTTATAACACTCACAGAAATCACGAACATCCAATGGGCAATATATCTAATATCACTCCGGGAAGAACTCGAAGTGGATCAACAAGTTCCCAAAGTTCTTCTTCTACATATCAAAGTTCAATCCGTTCCCCTGGGTATCCAAATTCTGACCAATCAACTGCGGAAATGTCACCTCCTTCCACAGCATCAAGTCATGGATATCCAAATTCTGACCAATCAACTGCAGAAATGTCACCGCTTTCCATATCATCAAGTCATGGTTCGCCTGCATCTTTATGTGATTCCGATCCAAATTCGCCCCCTTCTTTTTACAATCGACATAACCCCTCAATTGACACCAGAACGCCACCCCTGATAAAAAATATCCCAGTTCCTGTACATTTATTGAACATTCCTACACTAAACGACTCTCTTACGTGTACAGAAGAAAAAGACGTTGAAGACGAATCGGATTATACAGAAAGTAGGTCTATACTTATTGAAGACGAATCGGATACTGAAAGTGACCCAGATGATGGCAACAAGTAGGTTAAATGCTTTCTATACGAATTTTAAAGACAGGAAATTCTTGCTGTTAACCGAATCCAATTTTTAGATATTTTTAAACCATAAATATATGTTTCTGTTTTTAATGGAAATAGGAACACAAATAATATGCGTTAACTTTCTGACAATGTTTAGTCTAGAAAGATACAACATACCACGACAGAAGATGAATCGGCATCTAATGACGTTAGAATAAGGCGCATTCGTAGGAAATGCCTTTGCGTTTAATAGGCCTATATTGTGGTTTTATGGTCATCGTGTTGACTCATTCTCCAAATTCAAGGAAGGGGCAATCTGATTAAAATACATATCTTTGTTTTGTTTTGTTTTTTTATACTTTCGATGGCCTACACTACATGGAGATCTGGTCGGTTGTAGCGATAGGTCGCGTCAGAGGTGTTTCGAGCGGCTTTTGACCCTATAACGCCGGACATTTGATTAACCAATCAGCATAGATGTTACTAGTAGATTACCCACAGTTCGGTGCAAAACACGACTAGATCTCGCCGTAACACACCGTTTCATTTGCTATTTTCTCACATCATTCAGATCAAGTCTTCTAAATCCTAGATCCTGGTGTAGTAAAGAAAAGTAAAACAAAATTTTGAACTATAAAAACGAAACGAAATAGGGTCTGTGTTTAATCAGATTGAAGGAAAAGGTTATCCACGAACCTTTTCATAGGCATATCGTATCCACGAACCTTTATCGTAGGCATATCATTATAAGGACGAACCGTTTTGAGAATCGGAATATTATGCAATTATGATACGTATCGCCCTTGCCACAAACATCTATTAAACGTGTCCGAAAGAAAATAGTTTAGTCAATGAATTTTTATTAAGACCTTTTGAAACACATTTATGCATATTTTGTAGTCCTCTGCATGATTTATCTTACGTCACAGAACCAATAGAACGAAACAGTATCATCAATCAGCAAAACTGCTGTCCAGATTTTAGAAAAAATATCGACGCGCAAAACAACTCGAAACAGGTATAATGTTCTCAAAATGTAATAACTCTTTCCAATGACCATATATGGGTAATCTATAATATAAGAACAGAATAATACTTAGAGAAAATATTAATCTGAGGACAAAGACCATTACAACAAATATCTCAAAATTAGTGTCTAAGGTGTCATACATTTATTCATATACAATATAAATCGGAAACTGTTTGGTGCCTAGTTTTGATTAATTTCTGCATGTAATTGTGTCATGTGTCATTAATTTTTGCAAATATCATTTAAATATTATGTATCAGTAACGATAGATTAATAATTAATTTCTCCTTATTTTATATTTTAGACACCGCTTTACCTCGCTGTTAAGTGCCAGAATAAGGACGTTTGTGAATATTTATTGTCGAAACAAGCAGACCCAAGAATTTTATGCTTTAGAAAGGACGTGGTGAGTCCGGATTTATTTATCACCATCTCCTTTAGCCCAATTGGTGAATAATTCTTTAGCGTATTTTTTTAAAACTTTGATAGTGCAATTCCCTAAAAACTCAATTCATGTCTACAAGTATAATTGTTATCTGGGATGCCTGCATGATACTACTTCCTAAATAGCTTACAACATGCACACTACCAAATCATCATCATCACTGTATCTTTCAAGACATTCTAGAGGTACATGGGCGTTGATGACTGTGACTTGTTATTTTTAAAGTATAATACTTAATGGTTGTTTCAAACTCTTGTTGTAATTGAATACTATGTCCCAATCTGTATTCTGGTCAACAAATTGTATTGTTTAACAATATTCCAATTAATTGATGATACAAATTTCATCTTAACACACCTAATTTAAAAAATTGGAAAAAAAATCAACTAAATGATTTAAAAAGCTCAACGTAAACCTTTTCAAATATGGCTTGGATTTTAGAATTTTTTCGAACCCTCAGGACAAATAAAATAGGACGTAATGGATAATTTACACAACAGGTAGGACACTTAAACATATAGTACTTAGAATAGGCCTATTATTTATTTTCTGGAGCTGCCAAGCCAGCAAGAGTGTTATTGTCCCTTTAATGGTTGTTTGAAAAGTATAACGTTGAGTTTCGAATCCACGATATCCCAGTTAAGAATCTAGTGGCCTGAACGCTCGACTACTGTCACCCCGGTTTGAGGCAAAATAACTGCTTGGAATGCATAAGTCTATTATAGAATTATTTACATTTCTAGAGAAAAATAGAGCGTAGTTTCTTTGAAAATACCCTACATTTGGCTAGTGAAAAGGGATATTATGAGATTGTAGAAATGCTCTTGAAATATTACCAGGAACCGGATTTCATAGACAGTAGAAGAAAGGGAGATGGTATGTTAATTGTTTTAATAGTAATACTTCCATGAGATCGTTTTGTTTTATGAAAACTACAATATTTGTATTATTTCAGATGACCTGACATTATTCCTTATTTGAGATACGAAACGAAGCTTCTGATAAGTTTTCTCAATTATTTTGATTTTCCACTATATTCTAAACTAACTGTATCATGTCACATCAATTTTAAATTTATGCTAGTTGGTTTTGATTTTTATACGCCCACATCTTCATGTTGACGCATTTTGTCCGTCCGCCCGTAATGTAAAATTACACTTCCGTTTACACGAGATATGCCTGAAATTACTGGAATAGCACAAGTAATTATTGTCAGTTTTTAACAATTCCGTTTAAATCTGTCTATTTCAATTCCATTTGAATCTGTCTTTTTTCAGGCATGACACCATTACTTTTGGCGATAGCTGAACACAGTTCAGCACGAAGAAACCGTAGCACGATTATCCGAATTCTTGTTGAAAACGGCGCCAATTTATCCATCAAAGTATGTCCCATATATATTTTATCATAACTCAAAGAAACTGGATAAATATACTGTATGTGGATTACTCGTAGAAACAATGCCCTAACTATCTTGAGGTCTGTGTTAATACCTAACAAAAAACACATAACATTTCGAAACACACACCTATTGTGGTGTCGAGATGACTTTATGTTATGTGGCTTTCATGTTGGAAATATACCGAGACGCAATGAAAACGCACCACTTATTTGAGTCCTTGCAAGGCATAATGATTGTTCGGGATAATTGTAGAGTGGCTTGACAAGCACCGACACAAAATAAAAATCAAAACTCTTACGGAAGTGTTCTGATGTTGGTACATTCAGAACTGCAAGATTAAAAAGTTTGAAACTTAAACGTTTGAAACTTAAAATTTCAATGTAATCCGTTATATCTCTTTGATTACAACTGTATCTGTCGGGGGTGGGGGTAGGATGGGGTGGCTTTTAGGGTCGCCTGTCCCCATTTTCCTCCGACTACTGAAAAAACGCCCAAGGGAATTAATGAAATCAAAATTGAACCATATTATGTTAGTCCTTGAATGACTAACATAATGAATGTATGTGGATGTTGATATATCTCTCTTTCTCTCTCTCAATCTCTCCCAGTTAACGCCTTGTTGCTTTGCTTTTAGGATAATAAAACCGGCAGTTTACCTTTAATGTTGGCAACAAAGAAACACGAACTAAAGCTTGTCCTCGAGATGCTGGATAACCTAGATGTAGGAGAACGAAGGGAACAAGTTCTCGAAACAGATCGCAGTGGTAATACCTATCTTCACATGGCGGCTCAAATTAATAACCACAATACCACAGAAGATTTAGTCAGCATCTCAGATAGTGATATACAGGATTTCTGTATGAGAATCGTACAGTATGGAGGCGATATTGAAGCTAAAAATATTGAAGGACTTATGCCAAAAGATTTGCGTCATAATCTGGTAAGATGTGTATAATGTCACGTGTGTGTCAGAGAAAGGGTTGTTGGGTTTTTTTCCTGAGTGTTGGGTTTTTTTTTTCCTGAGTGTAATTAACCATTTTAATTCACGTCATGGGGTGTTAAATGAATAGAGAAAATCAAGAATATATTTACTTACAGAATCTTAAGTGAACGTAATAGGTCGATTACAGGAGAAATGTCAGTGAATAAAACAGTGGAATCATGTGCGAAAGGCTTATATATTTTGATGTTCCAAGTTAAGTTTTCACAAACATAGCAATGTCTATGTAGCTCAATATTTGACACTGAAACGCATGAGCAAGATGAACGGACTATTTGTAATTTTTTGTTTCTATACTTTAAGGAATTTGGTTTCTTACTCTGCATAAAACATTATTTTCAATCAACTACAGTCGGTTAAACGAAGTTTTGTTTTTGTTTTTTCAGATGAGGCAGATAAGATGAATAATAAAAATTTAAAATATTGTAATACCAACAGCCACAGGCAAACCGTTTGACAGAATTTTAAAATTTGTATTCATTCGTTTTTGATCCCATCTAGCTATCATAGTTTTAGTCTGATGTTAATGAAACCTGGGCGGACTGTAGATTTCAAATCTGTCGGTCTGTCAATCTGTCCGAAACAGTTTCAGGGCCTTTTCCACAATGAATCAGAGGTATTAAGACCATTCGACTTACGCTCATCCAGGGGTGGATTACATCACAAAGTGATCCTACATCAGTATACAAATGATTTCTTTGTTTAAAAAGCTCAATTTGTATGGATGCCTTTGTATTTTAGAGACAGCAGATTTCCGTGACAGAATACTAGCAAACCCCCTCCTGCAAAAATTCCTGGATCCGCACCTGTCAAGATGTGTAACTTAAATCAATTTTGCACGATGTATCTTACAGCATTCAATCCATCATATACTTGTTGATAAAACAGCGTTCAACATAATGGGAAAACCGGTAGGAAACACTAAATATGTGTTATGGTATGGATACATCGACGTCTGTTCCTCTATCATTAAACTGTCTGGTTGATCTTAATACGTTGTCTCGAAACACCTCAGGCAGAAATTAACATCGTGTACTGTTTGTGATAAAAAAAAACCGACAAAACATAATAACAATTTAATTAGTAAATATATTATAATTAACCAGCTTTGTATCCTTGTATTACTGGAGCGTCAGACAAATCTACTCTGTCGAAGATTTAAATTATGACTTTAAAAGAACTACACATTTTAGGGCAAATTAAAGGATTGATTTGTGTTGATCGATCGGGCTGTTATTTCGGTTAAATTTTTGTTTCAGAATATTTCATTTACCATTCGTTTTTCTAGTTTGGTTAAAATTTTCGATATGGAGGAATACAAATCAGCTATGTCTAAGCGCTGGCTTTATACTTAAAGCAAATCAGAACATCTAACTTAATTAACTCAATAAAACACCCAATAACAGTGGTTTATTGTTATAAACGTTGCAGCATTTATTGCACATTAAGTGGGTGAGCGCCAGTTTATAACATGTATGTCCGCCATATCGTTTATAAAACCATGTTAACATATCTCCATATATTTTCAAGGTTCGAGTAGGTCATGCTTACTCTTCCAGCCATGGACATTTGGATGCATGAGTTTGTCTATGTTTTAGTGAACAGTTTTCTGTCAAGATTCTATGCTGGTTAAAAATAGATAGCAGGACAAATTTCACAAACCAAATAACGAATAAGTTGTTTGATAATGTACATACTTGTATTTAGAATCAGAATAATATACCCGGTTGTTATCCATGTATTGTAAAATAATTATAATAACACAACCTATATAATTTCAGGATTTATAAGAACTCGTAGTTCGTAGTAATAAATTACATATATCCCATCTTATTAAATGTGTTTATTTACTTTTTGAAGGGAATGGAGCATATGGTTAAACATTATCCAGATATGATTTTTATACGCCCACATTTTCATGTGGACGTATTATGTCGTCGCCCTTGTCCGTCCGGAGGTCTGTCCTTCCACAATTTGTTTGTGGACTCTCTACAGGTCTATCTGATTTTGACGAGACTTGAAATATAGGTTTATTACCATAAGACCTCGGCTGCTTTCTGAATTTGGCATGTATCGGATCAAAACTTCATGGATTATGGCCCCTGATTGTACGAAAAATCACGTTTTTAGCTTGTGGACCCTATAGAGGTCACAATTTTGAACTGATTTTTAGCTTGTCGTCCCTCTGGAGGTCACAATTATTATCTGATTTAAAAAACCGTTTGATTATATCACCGTTACACCCTAAGGGATGTTGAGTTCGAATTTCGGGAAAATCGGGCGAAAATTGCCACACAAAATGGTCGCCGTTTGTACGCAAATACTGTTAAAAAATGGTATATCAAGGTTGTGGACCCTGTAGAGATCACAATTTTAATTCGATTTAGATGAAACTTGAAATTCATAACCCAAAGATCTTGGTTCCTTTCGATATTTGCGCATATCGGATCGTAACTTCCTGGATTAATTATGGTCCCTGATTATACGCAAAATCGCCTTTTTTGGCTTTTGGTCCCTCTGGAGGTCACAATTATTATCCGATTTAATAAAACGTTTGATTATATAACCGTTACACCGTAAGGGAGGTTGAGTTCGAATTTCGGGAAAATCGGACCAAAATTGCCATATAAAATGGCCGCTGTTTGTACGCGAATACTGTTTAAAAAAAAAATGGTATATCATGGTTGTGGACCCTGTAGAGGTCACAATTTTAATTCGATTTTGATGAAACTTGAAATGCATGGTTATAACCCAAAGGTCTTGGTTCCTTTCGATATTTGCGCATATCGCATCGTAACCTCCTGAATTATGCCCCCTGGTTGTACGCAAAATTGCCCATTTTGCTTCTGGTCTCTCTGGAGGTCACAATTATTTTCCGATTTTAAAAAAACGTTTGATTATATCAT
Organism: Patella caerulea; assembly: GCA_036850965.1. Lineage (NCBI taxonomy): Eukaryota > Metazoa > Mollusca > Gastropoda > Patellidae > Patella > Patella caerulea. Next base: position 27,263,365 of record JAZGQO010000011.1, read on the forward strand.
CGTTATACCTTAAGGTTTGAGTTCGAATTTCGGGAAAATCGGACCAAAAGTGACAGACCAAATAGCAGCCGTTTGTACGCGAATACTGTTAAAAAGTGTTATATCATGGTTGTGGTCCCTGAATTAGGTCACATTTTTAATTCGATTTTGATGAAACTTGAAATGCATGGTTATAACCCAAAGATCTTGGTTCATTTCGTTATTTGCGCATATCGGATCGTAACTTCCTGAATTATGGCCCCTGATTGTCCGAAATATCGCCTATGGTCCCTCTGGAGGTCACAATTATTATCCAATTTAAAAAAACGTTTGACTCTATCACCGTTACAACCTACGGAAGGTTGAGTTCGAATTTCTTACCCACTTAGCAACATGATCCCTAGTCGAATTTGAAGCCTACTTACATGCACCTTTATAACCCAACGATCTTAATTCATTTCGATATTTGCACATATCAAATTCTAACTTAATGATGTAGGAAAAATCACTTTCGGTATTGCTTGTTCTCTATCCATCTCTCGAAAATGTGGGCGTATCCTGCCTGGCAGTGCCAGCCCATCTTTAATATAGAAATTCATCAACGCTTTGAATATTCCAGAATTAACGTAAAAAGTAAATAAGACGGTGTTTAGCTAACTGGTGTCTTTTATACAGATATCTTTCGGCGGTGAATAGACGGTCGAGGCCTGTTTCTATATCTCTCTATTCTTAGCTATGCTTGGTGGGAGATAAAAAGAAAACACTGCATAAATTTCCATTAACTGTTAGGTCTATTAAGATGTTAACATGATTTTTAAAGTCGATCTCTGTCGTGCTTTCAAAATTTCACATTGTGATAACTTGGGAAGTTATTATCACATACAATGTCCTAGCAAATCTATAGGGAAATGTGAACAAGGATAACCCTGAGCGTTGGATTGTGGTACATGGCTTGTCAGACAACCTAGTATATGCTAAATGTCAGCTTTGTAGATGACAGGGCGCCGTATCTAGCGGGTATGCAGGGGGTACATTGCCCTCCCCCCCCCCAAATAAAAATCGACAATCTTTCAATTATAAAATAATACACTTGATAATCACACAGTGATGCTCTTAAGGCACTGATTAGTCGGTCGTTTTTAAGGGCGCCCGCACGCCAATGGGTTCGGTTTCCCTGATCCAAACATTCTTATATCACATACGTGGAGGCCGTGGTGCCCCACCACTCTGAAGCACCCCCACTTAAAATCGTACATACGGCCCTGATGGACGAAGGTAGGTTTATTTTTGTAAATCTCAGCAACTGATCTTTACTTTATGGACATGCAAACCGGAATGACGACAATATGGGCCGACAACCCGACTTTAAAATCCAGACATACGAAGTCTCGACGGATGTCTTTCCGTCAGTGTGGTCTCCTTGGAGTTGGCATAGCTGGCATTATATTACTTAATCAAATTTGCATCAAAAGTTATTGAGCAATAGAGGCAAAACAGCCACTAAAACCAGTAAAATTAACAAAAAGTTAACGAAAGTTTTGTGGTGAGAGTCACAAGCGGGTGCGAACCTTTTTGGTACTAAAGTTTTATGTTTGTGACAGACCGAATTTCATATTACATCCCATTTACCTTCCAATCAAAATAACAAAGAACACTAAAAATTAAGGACAAGACAATCACTAATTTTTAAATATTATTAAAGGACCGTCAACCGACACTTGTGACAATAACATGCACAGATAATTCCAATCCTTTTTATATTAAATAATTTATTCTTAATTAGGAAATTTTAATTTTAAAGTTAAATTATGCGACATCCTCTCCAGATGACGATATTTTACAAGTTATTAATTAATACAAATCGGAGTTCGTCATTGATTGGACTGAAATTATACAATAGATGACAAACATGTTAAATTGACCCAAGGAAATCGCACCATGGGATCTAATAACTTGTTTGTGGAAAAATAAAAACAACCTTGTTTTATAGCATGTGCTTGGAAACATAATTTACAATATTTTAATACATACATGTAGTTCGTTTCTGGCAACTTCAAAAAATATTTATAATTGAAACACGGTTTGTTTCTGGGATAAAAAAAATTTCAATCTTGTACAGTCGAGTAAGATAACTGGCCACAGATCACTAATGATTTCCCAATTGTCTTGAATGTTGATTCTCATTTCTCTTTTACCTTTTAATTAAAAGAACGTATGAGGTTCATGGAAAACTTGAGATACACAAACTGGAAGTAAGGCCACTAAACGTGCAATTTTCCGCCCCACATTTGAACCTGGCCAACCTCTCAACTCTTATCTTTCTGCCTCTAAATCACGAGAACGGCAGCGAATGTATTTCCAATCCCTTTTCTTCGATACTATACAAAAAGTAAACAAAAATCGCCATGAAAAGGGGGAAAGGGGAAGAAAGACTTAAAATAGCTTTTGCCCCTACGTAGGAATATTTAGAACACTAAATATTTCTCCATTGACTTTAATCACAGAGTAAGAATAACCCTGTGCTCAATTTTATTCTCGTCATTTATACCGGCTGTGACGTTTTCCCCAATTTTCGTTGGGCAAAACACGTAGACAGAGCAGCATGTGGCAAACTCTTGACCAAAAGCATGTATGCGTTTTTTCATGAAAAACTTGAGATATACAAGCTGGAAGTAAAGACAAGTAAACTTGCTATTTAGGTCCTACATTTCAAAGTCCGCCTCAAAATCATGAATATTCACCAAAACCTGGAAGAAAATGTATTTTCAAACTTTTTCCTTCGATTCTACACCATAACGTCAACAAAATACAAAAGGAGGAAAAAGGGGGGAAAAGGGAAAGAGAGAGAAAGACTAAAAATAACTTTCGCCCTAGGCTCTACCGGCGTAGAAATATTTAGTGATCTGTGTCCAGCTACGTAGAATTCTTTAATGGAGTTGTCGCCCCTTTACCATTTAACGTTATTACACGTCGCACCAAAAACGCGGTCGGCTACTAGGAGGGGTAATCTAAGACCCCAGATATAAATATGTTTTTGGGTGAATAATTTTATTCAATTACGATCAAACTACAGCTTCATATCAAGACTGAACAATAATCAATCAGGCTAAAACAAAATATTGCAGGTAATATCAGTGATGTAAATAAGAATTATAATAAGATGAATGTTGCCACTGCCTCACGTCCACTCTATTTGCAGCATTATACTCGACATCAAGTATCAAGTAGCTGACAATAATGTATAAAATTCTCGCTAGACAATTATGAACCAATTTCTCACAAAGTTGAAGGATATGGTCGTTGGGGTCCAAACCACCCCTTGTATACTCACAAGGGTTAATGATCTTGGTCAAATAACATTATAATGACATAGATAATCTGGGGTGAACAATTTCATGGAGTTATTTTCTTTTCATTGGACCAGTCGTTAAAGGAGCTAAGTCTTCCAAAATCTTCAACATTGAAAACACGAATTATTTGTCAATTTAAATCAAAATTAATGCTGTGATCTAACCGGAAAAAGATGGGCTTCTGATATCAAATATTTAAGACAAAATGAATATTTTACCATTGGTACACGAATCGTGTACCATAATGCGTTTCAGCCCCAGTTCTAGCAAGAGACTCGAGGAACGAGGCTAGAAACATTGTACCAAATCAAACGGCGTATGTAAACTGGAATAACTAGACGCTAAAAAAAAATGCCTTAGGTTGACACTACTGGTTTATTTCGCCGAACATAACTGATTTGAATTAGAGTAAAAACGGAAACCATTGAATGCAAATCAGTTTATATACACTCATATTACCTTATTATATGCGTTGTGACCCACTTGAGTCAATTTCTAGGTCTCAAATGTTAGCGATTTAGCTCCTTTAATTATATTGCCATTGGCAGTTATGGCAGAAAATACAAACCTATAAGATTGCAAAATGTCCAGTATCTAGTAGTCTATAGTTATACCTAGTTGCCAGGATATTTTTACTCTTCCATTTATAAATGATTCCACTACTGATGCCTTCGTTCTTACTCAAAATAAGAATTATCTCCGTGAAAAATTACAGCATGTTCCAGAAGCAACGACTATGTCATGGACAATTTCGTCATGGACAATTTAACACAAGATATACAACAAATAAAACTTTATAGAAAATAAAATTTACTTCACAAGACTTTATTGAAAATAAAATTTACTTCACATAAATTGTACAATAATCCAACAATTATAAATAATTATTATCTGGGTAAAATTTGGCGAGAAAGACAAAAGATACATTGTAAACATGTATATATCAACAACATGGGAAATTGACTAGATAAGAATGAGATTCATTAAACAACCATATTCAATGATAAGCCTATTGCATATAAATACCTAGTCTAGAACACTACACTCAAAATAACATTATTTGACTTTGTTAGTTAATTCAATGCTTATAGAAATTTAGTCAGAAAGAAAAACAAAATAGAAATAATTGTAAATAAGTGAAGTGATTATAAATAATTTATTGTAATAATAGTAATCAACAATAATAATCCCCCCCCCACCAAAGAAACAAACTCAAAAAACAAACAACAAATAAGTAAAACTTTAAAAGTAATTATAAATAACTAATTAAAATAATAATAATAGTAAACAAAAATAATAATCCCCCCCCCCCTAAACAAACCCCAAACAACAAATAAGTAAAACTTTTAAAGTAATTATAAATAATTAATCATAAGATAATAAAGTAGTTACTTTTGATAAGTCCAAAAGCATATAACTAAAATCAGTAAATAAATGTATGTAATTAATCTGTTGTACATGAATTTGTTTTTCATTATTTGTATCTTGTGGTCAATATATTCTATATAATAGGCTTTATAATAAAAAAAAGCCCTGACATTGGTTTTACAGGCTATGTATGTAAAGACTATTATTCCTTCTATAATAAGTGGTATTATTTTGAAAAAATTAATGTTTTGATAAAAGCTCCAGAAAAATTATGAATTCTAATCTTACAAAGTAAATTATAATTAAAAACACCATAAATTAGCATTTTTTGATTTAAGATGATGATGAGCCAACATTTCTTGTAAACACAAAAAAAAGCTGTTGTTGTCAAAAGAGAAAAAATAGGTAAACCATAAAGAAGAAGAATAGCAAAAATATTATGGAAGATAAAATTACATTCTAAAAATATATACATGTACTACATTGTGAAATCTTACTAAGATTTTTTATGAAAATATTTGTGAATATAATGACTATATTAGAATTAATACAAAAGACTTAAAACAGGCGACTCATAATATCCATCTTTATCCACTACAAATATTTAATCATTTTAAACTTGCATTATACAAGAGCAAAATCTGCCTATTATGTGTCTTTCTTTAGGCCTGAAATGTTATCTAAATTATCAATTAGACATTAATTAACTTATCCAGACCATAATAAGCTCTTGATGTCAAGGCTAGCCTTCAATGTAAGCTTGATTAGATTCAAATATGCTGCTGAATGGCCATTGCAATTAAATCACAACATTGAATAATCGAGACCATCTGTTTATATTAATGATTTTAGTAATGATGACCAAGGTTATGCAGAAATTTCACGTGCTTCGTTCTAGGCCAATAGAGGATCAATTTGACTGAAATTTTCAGCAAATTACATTTACACTACATGTATATAGTTTTTAAACTATGTAAGTGAGAACTGCCAATTCTTTATCTTATTTCCCATAATGTATCTTTAAGTCTTGTTATTTTTCTAATCAAAGGTAACAAACTAATAAGATTAAAAATGTAAAGACAAAAATAATTATATACTTAAATAAAGATATGTCTAACAAAATTTGTACTAATGATCAATAAACACAATAGATTTGAGATCAATTGATTGATATTATAAATCTTGTGGAATAAATAAATAATTCTTACGAGTCAGGATTAATTTGCCTGAGAAGATCGACTAGTCGTTGACTTTTTCTTTATATTTGATGTTATTGCTTAGGCTCAAACTAGTTTTCAGTTCATGTAACGATACTCATTTACGTTAGTCAATCTATCAATTTCTACAATGAACAAAAGAACTGTTGCTGATGAAAAGAACACATAAGGGCTAACAATATTTCTCTGTTGTGATTGGATATTGGGACAATTCACTGCCAAATCACAATAGATAAATTAAATTAGGCAAACAGTGTTCTATGCATGACCAAACAGGTCCTTACCTATTGCTGAAACTGTATATTTTTATCATACAAAAGTCATAATGCACAAATGACAAATGTTCCAAAGTCCACAAGATCCTCGATTTTACAAAACTTTTTAATTTTTGGCTCAAATAATACAATACCTGGAGTAAAAAATAATATAAAATACTCTATTATATAACAATGAATAAATATTTCAACAACATTAATATTTATCACAACAATAATATTCAGCACAAAAATCAAAATATATATATTAGACAATATATAACATTGATAAAGATATATGTCATTATAGATTTTAAAACAATTATCATAATATAAAAGTTTAACAGATATTGACTATCATGAGTTAAACACTGTATAAATGTGGACAAAGGTTGGATATTCGATTGGAATATACAATGACTAGATGGATAAAACATTTTGGACAAAGTAAACAGGTAGATCTAATTTATATTCAAATACTCCTATCAAGAAGAAAGATTCAGAGTTGTATATCACATATTTATCCTAATAGGTTAGCATTGTGTTTAAAGTCTCTGTTAATCATGTAAATTACCTTCGACTACTGTAAAAACAAGAAATTACAGGTAACTTGCATTTATTTCAGTATGCATTTCTATTTCATAAGATTAAAATAAAAAGTGTGATTAATGTTACCAAACTACAGATTGTCCTTGAATTTTGTTGATCACTAGTATGTTTAGTTTTGTTAAACCAATTACTGTATTATTGGTGGTGCACATCACAAGTACTGGGGAATTCTTATGTGTAATGAACCATCCCTAAGAAAATATTATCAAGAAATCAACACCACAGACTGTTGCGGATGAGAAATTGAACAGTCATGGTCAAATGTTTTGGATACATCAGATACCACACTGATTTCAATACACATTAATGTCAACATACTACGTGACATATTAATTTCTTGCAGTGCATGACTGGGTCCACCTTTGGTCTGAAATGATTGGAAAATGGATTTGCGGTTGTCAATTTTCAAATTTGTCCTGGGGGGAGACCTCACCGCCCCACAACCTCGGACGCTCACACACATTTGGCATGCTCTTGACGCCCCTTGATCTAACTTGAATTATACAGAGTATTGAAATACATACATCATTTATTTATTGATGACAACCGAGGGAGAAAGCATACGAAATGAAAAGTTAATTGTCTACAGTTTGTTGAAACAAAAACCAACTGTAGCAGTCAAAAGACATGAATATTAGTGGACAAGTGAAAACCATCATGCTAGTATTCAAGGTTATATTCAATGTTATTTATCACAAATTCATCCTTAAAATAATTTAACCCTATTACGAACAACTTGAAAAACTTTCCATATATCCTCAAAAATAATCTAATCACGCTCAGGGTCATCGAGATGAGGTTGGTAGCCAAGAGGGATCTCCGCCCATTTTTGCCGGTCTCCAGAACCGAACACTCCAAATATTACACCACCTAAACCATATATACTGGCAGCGAGATAAAATACTATCCTCCATCTGTCTGTTCCTCCCTTGGAAAAATAAAAAACACATTTACAGACAACTGAAATATAATTAAGGTTTTTAACGGAGTGAGATTTCGTACAAGATTTGCTAATCTTTATCAAGCAAATGATACAACTATGAAATATATACATGAGATATTATATACATGATGAACTAAACTTAGTTAATGATTAACAATCAGTGAATCCTGGTCAAAGCCAATCCAGCTTGGGTCAGTTGGAGGTTCGAGTTAACCATCTGTTCAGATTAACTTCAGATAGCCAAATTCAGCCATTTTTTTTATTAAAAGCATTAAAAAGACATGTAGCAAGCTGTTTTCTCTAAATGGATTATTTGCCTAATCTTTGTGTCCACCAATCGTTTAACCCATGGTTGTAGCTTTGACCAGATGTATACATTGATTGTAACCACCATTACTGGTCATTTGAGTCTTAGCCTCACTTCTCCACTTTTAAATTAAATCTACTTAAAATCAGAGGCATCCAACGGCATCAAGTGTTGATTATGGTCTTGTCAAACATGTCTAATTAATAATTCATATAACATGTAAGGCCCAATAAAGACTAGCAAAAGGCAGGTTTAACTCTTGCATAATGCCTGCTTAATTAAAGAATTATACCAGCTTACCCCTTGAACTATAGCACCTGTTAGACTAGGACTGACTATTCCTGGCAGTGTAGCAAATGTATTAGATAATCCCATCAATATACTAGCATACTGTGGTGCTATATCAAGTTGATTGACACCTATTCCAGCCCAGGCAAATCCACCTAAACCTACAGCTATTGTTAGACATGTTATAGCGGCTACAGGAGTCAACAGATAACCAGCGGTTATCATAAACACTGCCTGGATGGCAAATGCTGAAATAGTTTAATAAATAGATGGAATTATAAAATATTGATAGAGAATAAGGGAATGGAGTTTAACACATACTCCAGTCATTTTGACACTTAACATACACTTGTGTTTTTCTATGGTAATGTTTGCATTGTTATGGAGTACAATAAACTTAAATTTGCTGAACGTCATTTACATTTTTCGGACAAAATATAATTGTTCACAACTCAATCGATGCTAATATGCACTCACGATTATTCAATATTTTATTATTAAAATATAACAAGCCAAGAGTGAGGCTGATGTCCCCTGCCAAAATCCCAAAATAAATAGATGACACATATTAATTAATCACACATTTATTTTTTTTCAAACGTATCGAGCAATCAAACTGTACATGAAGTGTCATCCAAAAGTGTTATATAAAGAAAAATGCTAAAACCGACGAGAAAAATGAAAATGTACCCTAGTTAGGGGGACCCTAAAGGCAGACAAAAGTGCCCCCACGCTTGACAAAAGGGCCCCTCTGGCCAAGGGAAAGGGCCTCGTGTCCGAGTCAATCGTTTCTATACACTTTTACTATCGAATCCATTACTGAATGAGAATGCAGTCATTGTATTGGCATAAAAATCATCAATCAAGATGAACCTAAGTTATCTTGTCCCAATGTATCAACCAATCAAATTGCTTATCTCTGCCTACCCTAAGCAGAAAATGCTAATCTTCGAACTCCATCAAGGCATTGACCTAATAAGCATACACACCAATTTTGAACATTTTAACTCTTGTCCCAAAGTATCAACCAATCAAATTGCTTATCTCTACCCTAAGCAGAAAATGCTCATCTTCGGACTCCATCAAGGCATTGACCTAATAAGCATACACACCAATTTTGAACATTTTAACTCAATTAGGAGAGTTATTGTGTTCCAAAGTCTCGACCAATCAAATTGCGTATCGCTCTGCTTACCCTGAGCAGAAAATCCTCGGCAAATCAAATTGCTTGTCGCTCTGCTTACCCTGAGCAGAAAATGGTCATTATCAATCTTAGTCAAGACATTACTGTAATGAAACTACACACTAAGTTTCATCACTCTCACTTAATTAGAACTAAAGTTATCGTATCCCAAAGAATCAACCAATCAAATTGCTTATCTCTGCTTACCCTAAGCGGAAAATGCTCATCTTCGAACTCCATCAAGGCATTGACCTAATAAGCATATACACCAAGTTTGAACATTTTAACTCGATTAGAAGGAGAGTTATTGTGTTCCAAAGTCTCGACCAATCAAATTGCGTATCGCTCTGCTTACCCTGAGCAGAAAATAATCATTATCGAACTTAGTCACAACAAGTTTCATCAATCTCACTTAATTAGAACTAAAGTTATCGTGTCCCAAAGCATCAACCAATCAAATTGCTTATCTCTGCTTACCCTAAGCGGAAAATGCTTATCTTCAAATTCCATCAAGGCATAGAACTAATAAACACATACACCAAGTTTGAACATTCTAGCTCAATTAGAATTAGGAAGAGAGTTATTTTCTCCTAAAAAGTGTGACAGACAGACAGACAGACAGACGAACACATTTTAATAGTCGCCCAAACTTTCTTCGAAAGGCGGGGGACAATAAAAAAAAACAATGGTAGATATTCCGTTTCTGCTTAGATTCACTTGTATTTATATGGAGTTGAGTGGACGTTAAACCCAATTTCTCTCTCTCTCTCATTTATATGGGCAAGGGATTATAGAGGCTTTGCCTGTTTCCCAATCCTAAAATTAAATTGTTTTATGATTTCCGTGAAATTGATTGGTGGTGCTGACTGTTTTTGATGGTACTATACAGACCGATATTCCTTTAGGAGATTGGCTTAAAAGCTTAATATTGTAGTTTCAAGGTCTCCTGTATGACAATAAACTACACATACAAATAATTACAAAAAAAGAATTGTAAACTACCATAATTTAGAATGTGATATTAAGTTGGTTTGGGTTAGAAGTTATTAGTGCATATGAGCATACCTGGTATTTTTAAATCTAAACATATTTACCTCCACATAAGAAGAGCTTTCTAACTATGGTTGTTGATACACCAAAAGTATTTCTTAACATGTCTGCTAGTTGACCACAAAATATAACAACAAAACCCATAACTAAATATGGCAATGCTGATAGGAAACCACTCTACAAAAATTTCAAAATAAACCAACATGAAAAATTCCACTTTAACTATATGACTAATGAGCGACATTTCCAATGCTTATTTGTAATCATAATTTCAGATTAAGTTCACTAGCCAACTAGCAGTTCAAACAGTTGCTTATGATTGAACCATGAAGTCTTCAACATAACCCAATCTGATTAAAACAAAGATCCAATTTCATTTTGTTTTTTATAGTTCAAAATTTCGTTTTTACTTGTCTTTACTACTCTTGGATCTGGAAGACTTGTTATTTAAGTCGTGTTCTGCCTGAAATGAGGGGTCAGCCAATCAAATGGTCTGTCGAATCGACCATTTGACCTTTTCATGCGTGGAACTGTGGGTAAATATTACCAGCGGATAGAAATCAAAACAAAACAATTTAGTAGATTTTAAAAAGCATGGCGGTTGCTAGTTGCTTAATCGAATGACTGACGTGCTTGATACCTGACGTCATAGAACGTGAGCTCCTACTATAACTAGTTAGATCTACATGAGTGTAGGCCATCGAAAGTATAAAAAAACGAAACGAAATATAGATCTATATTTTAATTAGATTGAACATAACCTTACAATTGTAAGATGACTTTCCATATACTGCTTTAAATTACTCACATTTTCAATGTTGAATCTAAGAACATTATTCATGAAGGTCGGAAGTTCAGCTAACCAGGTGTAAAATCCCCAATTCTCAGCAAAATGGGCTGCAACCAGCGCCCAAACAGGAAGTGATGTCAGGAGTTGCGACCAAGGTGGGTGGATTCTCTGAAAAAAAAAATAAAAATCATGTACTCAACAGCCATGAATATAATTTTTTAAACTAAAGATTGACATGAACTGTATTTTGTCTCAGAAATCAAACAAATTTTTTGAAAAAAGCACTGGTTCCATCTATATTTATGATCTCCTGCCAATTAAATTTATAAGAGGTAGCTTTTTCGATCAATGCGTAGTGTTATCAGATGTTCTAGATATGGTACCTGATCTGTTGCACTAACCTTTGTTTGTTCATCAGTATATCCTATATTTTGTTGAATATATTCTAATTCAGCATTAGTTATACTCTGATGTTTAGCTGGACTTTCTGTTATTATAATACACCAAAGCATAAACCATATAACAGCTAGACTTCCTGATTGTTAAATAAAATATACAGCATCCATAAACCATAAAACAACTCAACTTCCAGAGGGTTAAAAAAAATATACGGCATAACATATGGCAATAAAGTGCAGCTATATTTTTACACCTCTGATTTTCTGTAGAACATTCATAAAGTGTGCTATGAGGGAAATTCTGCCCGAGCAGTGGCACTATGGCCTACTCTTATATCGCATTCCAATCGCCAAAGGATCTTTTACACGCATGCCAATATATACATGGGATTTAGCTTCTCGTCCCATCCAAATGACTAGACAGCTGTCCTTGTCAGGCCCTTCGTCCTGCACCACTGACATGAAGGAAACCATGTCGGAAAATCCCAATGAACTTTCTCAGCCAATGCAAGCATCAAACAGACTGGTGAGCCAGCATCTTAGCCACCGTGGCACTCGATTATCTTACGAAAATTGATGCAATTTCAAAAGAAAATTTAATTTAATCCTTTACTAATTGTTTCTGTGTCTTGCTATATGTAAAAAATTACACATAGCTCAAAATTCTGGATTTCTATAAAACGATTATATCTATTACACTACACTACTACAGTAAGACCTAACAACATCTTGAAGACATTTTTGTCCACTGGACCACTCATTTAGCCTATGAAAAGCTGTTATTCCTTTGGCAAGAGCAGTCTTTGTCAACAACAGTGATTCGAATTAGACTTAAAAGATTCATAATGTAAGAGCTAAATCTGTTCAAGTTTTTATCTTAGCTTTAAAGCAGGAATTTCATATTTTCCAAGGAAGTCAAAACATATTTATTTCTATGTCTTTTGCTCAATAGGTTGTCAACTCACTATTATACAATCATAGTCATTATTTTCCACACTTAAACATCCTTCACATCGGAAATAATAACACAATTACCTCCCCTGTTTTCCTATTCCCCCCATGCAATAGCTATCATCAAATGTTTGAACTTAAAGTTAAAAGTGATATTTTTGACAATTTCTCAACTGGCAATAGTGAATTATAGGATTATTCTTTAACAAGGTAGGACTGATTATAGATACCATCTATCTTATAGCTTTATTTTAATATATTTTGAAAATATAACTTAAAAATAAGAATTGCCGCTTTAAATGTTATTTGAACTATTATTTAGACATTTATTCACACGAGAAGTCTATAATCAACACCTGGGTGATATACAAATCTAAGGATAAGATGGATAATTAGGATTTAGTCTCAAATGTCAAGTACCATTGCTATGATAGCAAATAATCTACACTACATCTTATCAAAACTTCAAACACTAAGACTAAATCGGAATGAAATTTCCAAAATATTAATTTTTTCATTATCTATTTTTGAACTACTATAGAAAGAACGGTAGGCTCTTTATCTAAATATTCCATAATGCATCTTGAAGGAGAACAGATAACCAGAAAAGAAGCAATTTCATCTTATGTAGAGCAGATTAACAGACTATAGTATGCTAGTTTAATTAGATTGCTTACCAAATACATAGAAAATGGAAGGCCATCCTGCTGCACTTCTACCTAAAGCACCTGATATTGGTAATGCTACTACTGTTCCTATATATGAACCTATAAAACAAATCAAAACAGATTGTAAACATTTTTATTTTAAACAATATTTTTGTTTTAAAACCAAAGGCATTTTATAGATGAGGCGCTCTTCGCCAAAAAAAAATGAAAGAAGTTGAAAAAGTAAAACGGGAGAAAAATGCTAAAACTGATGAAAAATGAAAATGTATCCTAGTTAGGGAGAGACATACTGACAGACAAGGGGCCCAAACGCCTGACAAAAGGGCCCCTCTGGCAAAGGGAAAGGGCCCCTGAGTCTGAGTCAATCGTTTTCTATATCCAGTAAATGTTGAATCGTCTACTGAATGAGAATGCAGTCATTGCATTGACATTAAAATCACCTTTTCTGAAAACCCACTAATAAGCTATTCAGGTAAGAGATGGCTAGGCCGCCCAGTGTGGCCTGGCTACCATATTCCATTAATTATTATTTGATTGAGCTCCCGGTAAGTGATATGTTTCGCATTCAAGTTTCAGACGAGTATAGAATTAGGCCGTCCCTCAAATTAACCCGGCCAAAATGTTTGCACACCCCCACCCCCAGTTCACCCACGAAAGAGGGTACTCAAAATAATATAGCCTCCGCCATGATAAACCTTAAAACACCCCTGTTTAAAACCTTTTTCAAAGCTTAAATTAAATCAACATATTTGTAAAGCATATTTTGGTCACAATCTTAATTTTCCAAGTAAAATCATCGGAACTAGTTATAAACAGGGGGGTTGGGATGGCCTAGTGGTCTAGAGTGCCGTGTTTCGACCTTTAGCTGGCCGGTCATCTCTGGCTTGTGGGTGTGGTTTCGAGCCCTGGTGTCAGTGTGAGTGTGTGTGAGTGGCATGGAGATAGGGGCGCCTTCTCAGCCTTGTGGGTTTCCTCCGGGCACTCTGGTTTCCTCCCACTGCTAAAGACCCCAACGCACAAGTGAATTATTGAAACAATATGTTAGTCCCAAAATGACCTAGTTTGTGTTGAGTGAACGTTAAACCCCATTTCTCTCTCTCTCTCCAGTCATATACCGGTAATAGTTTTTGGTCAAATAGCAAATAACATCTTTAGGGTTAAAAAGAAAATTTGCAATGCTCACCAGAAAATGCAAATAATGCCAATTTAGTCTTTTCCTGTGGTGGAGCCCATTTTGACCATATAGCATGTATAGCTGGATAGGTTACTCCCTTTAATAAATATTGAGAAATGCATATAAAATCTTGAAGAAATGTCAACTTAAATTATACCCAATCTTAACCCTTACCTGTACAATCTGATATTGCCACATGATGTAATGTGGGTCACACTCTTATTTCATGGCTTATAATTTTATGTTACCATTTTGTAATTATGACTATAAAAGGCATGAAGCTTCAGTGTAACTGTCTGCCCAGGCCTTAAATACATTTATCAAAAGATTATATTTTTCTGCCAGTTTCAATTTGTTTATACCAGAAATTAACTGTGAGGGATACACTGGTGCAACGGGCTGTCTTTTCACAATGAAATAGCCCAGTTTTGCTGTTAAGTTCTGTCTCATAGTTTACCAGATCTTTTGTAAATGCAGGTCAATTGCATATTTATTCTTCAAAATTCTAGAAAATTAGAATTACATACCTCACAAAAACCTTGTAGTACTCTAACAGATATCAGTAAATATACACTCCATGTTACAAATAATGGTGTCAATAATGCTAATACAGCAGTAATAAATATTCCTCCTCCAAAAAAATATTTACCTCCGTAACGATTGGCTAAAAATCCTGTAAAAACGCAAACAGAGTGACTAACATTAAAGTGCACATAAAATAGCCCTAAAAATTTTTTCTCTATGTCTAGTCCATGGTTATTTTATCCACGTCACATCAATCGGACTAAAAGTAATTCAGCTATCTTCACTCAAAGTTGTAAAAATAGACCTCATGTAAAAACGACATTGCCAATTATTGAAAACACTCTAAATCCCACCAGACGCCACTGACGTCACATTGACGGAATGTATATTCAGAATGTTTATTCCTTAATTACCTACCGTCGGGTGTATTCATTAATGCCTGACTGATGTTGAAATAAATAGATAACAGCCTTGCCCAACAAAACAGGTTGTTATTAGGAAAGTTTCTGTAAATAGTACTTGACACTTTTAACTTTGTGTCGGATATTTGGTATTCCCAGTGGTCTCATTCTACTCCATTCCACTATCCCCTGGCTTCATCCACGCAGAAGAAAATATTCAAATTATCTGCCCTTGATGATAATAATCGAGTGAACAAGCCACCATTTTGTTGTGAACATAAAAAATGATGGTAGGACAGGTTTGTAAACTGTCTTTTGATTGCTGCATAGAATCAAGGGCAGATAATACCCTATGGATGAACACAGGGTATAGTGGAGTAGAAATGAATACCACTGAGAATACCAAGGATGCTTATTTCCAGGTTTGCTTTGTGTACTTGTTGCAAAACATGGAAAGTTCAAGATACTGGTTGGGATATAAAAAAAATACCCAATTTTATCATTTTATATTAGAAACATGAAGTTTAATTCTACTCACTTTTCTACCATATCTATAATACATACACAACATACACAATGGATTAACAAAAATTTTAATAAGTAAAATGTATTTACCTCCAGGTAATTGTGTAATAATATAGCCCCAGAAGAATGAAGATAGAATATGTCCTTGTAATTCTAAATCCCAATCATAATCAGGTGACTTTACCTAGCAAAATGTAAACATGCACATATAAAGAAGACATAGATAAAGATGCATTACATGTTTGTAAGATTTAGATAAAGAGCTGATAGTTCTCACTATAACAGTTAAAACATGGATAATGAAAAGGGAATATTTGAAAATTTCAGTCAAATTACTTCATTCTGAGCAAAGTTATTGCCATCTGAAGAACAGTGTAGTGTCAATTGTCATTGCTAATACACAAATTCTTGATTACCCATTTTTTACCTAAATTATTAAATGGCATACATTTTTAAATCCATTGAACATCAAAGCCATATGATAGTCTAGAGAGTTGATTATGGGCTTGGCATGTGAATAAATGTCTAATTAATATAACATTTGAAGCCAAACAAATGATCTGCATTGGGCAGATTTAGCTATTGAATAATGCATCTTTAATTGGATCAGCACTGTCAGATAGGCCTAAAAACTTTGCAATTTAAGACAAAAAGTCATCTTTCTAAATCTAGATTTTAAAGCAGCTAAACTATTTATTACAATACAAATTTTATTTACAAACAAAAGCATCACTACTTTCTTTATCTACATCAATTTATAACTGCCAGGTTAATTCTATTAATGTACAAAATATTAATATACTTACCACTCTATAAGTGTTATTAATATGTATTGTTCTATTATTAGTCATGGCAACTATAGCTACACTCAAATTCACTCGTAAAGCATATGTATTAGCTGCAGATAAATAAAAAATTATGGTGATATATAATTTAACAGTTTAACAGAAATAGTGAAATATTCATCACACATGTTTTACATAGGAATCTCATAACCATCGTACTAAACTGAGGTAGGTTAGGGTGAATCTCAAATATATATGAGCTAAATTGCCCAGACAACAGTGCTACAGCATGCTATTATTTCTAATTCCAACTGTCAATGGATCTTTTATGTGCACACCTTACTTACTCAGTCACAGCAGCAGCTATAAGTGCACATCTTTGATTTATACTCACCAAAACCTAAGAAAGCCATAAAGGCAACAATGTAGCGTTTCGGTACAAGACAGGATAAACTATTCTCAGATTGGTCAGGCGTCGTATCTCCATGTATTTCTTCATATTGATGGTTAAATGTTGGTTTACTAGACTGTGCTTCTTCTTCTTCAGGTCTTGCTGTCTGTGGTTCTAACTGTTCTGTATCATCAGACATCTTAGATCTGTATCAAAAATTACTATATTTCATATCATAATGGACCATATTAATACTTGGATACAATTTACAAATAATACCTCCCACTTTCTGATATTTTATTATTTCTATTTTAAAACAACAGTATTAAAGTAGCAAAATTGGAGTCACAACATACATGTACTACATTATGGTCATTGGCAAACTCATTTCACAAATAGTAAACAGGTTGGATTCCAAAATGTTTGTTAATAGTAAGTGAAGTTATATGGGTATTATCCAAGAATATTGTAAGTACTAGGGATTAAACAGTTAAAGCCTCTAAATTAATGTGCATATTCAATAATTAATATGATCAAAAACGGATTTATAACAACAAATTATTCTGGCTTGTATAGATTTATTGTGGTTTATGATGTGATATATATGGATGTATGCTATGAAATATATATTAGTATTAATAATTTATACCCTGGCTAAATTCATAGTTAAGAGATATTGTTGTGACAATGACATATTGATACATGTAATGAAATAATGATCAGTGAACATGAAAGTTACACTCACAATATGCAGATATTTGTGTGGTATGCTGTATATTATATCACAAAATATTGAAATAGGGAGAAACAAGGCACAACATACTGATCAATTGTAGAAACCTGATGTCAACTGGTTGGTGAGGTCAGAATTCTACACATACATGAGTATCACTCGATTTTGGTTGATTTTTATGTTAATTTTCTTTAGGAAACTAAGCAAACTCTTTCAAATTATACCTTGCTATAACTATCAATTATCTACTTCATGAAGTTTTTGCACATTATTTGTTGTGATATTACAGCAAGTGGCATTGTCAAAAGTTCCCAGTCATATATAATGACCTTTTTAGTAAACTTGGATATGGGATCCCATAATATTCGTCACCATATTTACAGGTGTAAATAAATATTCAAGAAATAAAACAGTGATGGCAATCATTTACATAATTTGCACTTATGTCCTTATAACCTCGTGCAACATTATTTCCCATTTTAAAAGATAAAACTTAGATTATTTATTATCATATAGAATATGCACGTGTCAATGGTTATAACTGTCAACTGTCAAATATAATATGCCATATGTTAAGTTTCTAAAAAAGTCTGTTATTTGCAGATATAATTAAATTCATTAACTAATTTATTACCGCATGCTTAATCAATGCATTTAAATTACATGACAAATATGATAACGATAATCATTTACAACAAAGTATCTGATAGTGCACTGTTACTGATATTACCTTTCAAATAACCGTCCAAAATGGGGAAACACTTCTTTGATCAAGCCGCCAGTCGTCGTTCCCAAATACCTCGACCTTATTATGCAAAATATTTGTTACGGATCATTTGATTGGATGAGTAATTTCTTACCAGCTGTCACTTTTGATACCTACTTGCTGATAGAGGAAACCAGAAAAACATAAATAAATCAAATATAGCCGTTAAAATTAGCTGGAAGATCAGGCTTTTTGTATTAAAAAGCAGCGAGTAGTTTTATTTCAAGAATGTGATCGGCTTCCAGTTTCGCAAATTTAACATAATTGCATGTTTCCATAGTAGAAGGGGGCCAATCAGATACATGGTCTCAATGTGAGTTGTGACGTCACATCCTTCAGTCGAGAGAAAATCAGTCTAGGTTCAGTCGTCCATTTTGCGTCAACTTGGATATTATTTTGCCGTGTTAACCGCCCAAGTGGAGTAATAGAAATATCAAAATGGGGCCAAACTACGGGCCGAAGGTGTTAGCCATCGTTTTCAGCCTTGTGCAGGTCAGTGTTGCTTATATGGAGGTAAATTCTGCTCTTTCTAGAAGCCTATCTTCCCATACCTATCCCGATACTACATTTCAGTCAGTTGTCTGATCTGTCGCTTGTGAAATTCCTGTCCATTGTTATTCTTACAGTAGATTAGCCTACAGTGGATGAATTCAGGAGACACTGTCTGGGAACATCCACCGTTGGGTTGTTTATTATACATTTGATCTGAAATGATTAGCTTAGTGTAATTTTTTAATTAGGTGCGTTTATTACTCTGCATGTGATTATTATCTGAAGCCATAGTTTATACCCTGCGGGCATTGTGTGCCCTCTGTGATGATACAGAACTCTCGTGCTACACACAATGCCGATGTGATTTGTCTTTATTGTTCTTTGCCTTACAGACAATCGTAGGCGTTTGACTTATTTTACAGATTTTAATTCTCGTTATAAGGTGACAATTGCAGTGCGAAACAGAACAAATTTATTTGAGGAAAATATATTTTGAGTCATAACTTACCTTTAATATTAAAGCATGCTACATGTATATTGAGTATTGGAACCTCAGGAATACACAATATACCATTATACATGTTTTGATAGGGTTTCGATAGGGCCTGTATTATACACATGGGTTGATAGGGTGTGTATTACACATATAGCTGCATTTTATATGGTCAATAATGTCTCCACTTTTTAAAAGATATTCAAGTTATAGTCTTTTCTGGATATAACATTTGGTGGTGCAGTAATTATATTATGATACTATTGTAGTACATGTATAACTTAATCTAAAATGTATAGATGATGAATAGACAGTGTGGCTGTTACATGTATTTATACAATGTTCAATGTACTGAATAATTTATGAGTTATATCATAGTTAATGAGTGAATTATTTGATACTGAGGTCTATTGAATGACTCATGAAGAAACCCCAATTGAATATAACACTGTAGGATATTATGTCAAATAAATCCAATTGATAGAAATGATAATATTCATATCCTGACTGGTTGAATGGATTTATTATTTCTAAAAACACTTCTTCCATTTATGATATTATAATCTATAACTTATAAGTTCAAACAAGTATGGTACTTTTATAAAATAAAACCTGTCAGGACTGTAGGTACGTGAAACGCTGCTTTATAATACAGGTTTTTAGTTTTCAAAGAGTCTGTTTAAGTAAGAGATTATTCTGTTCTACATGTTATAAGTTCAAACAAGTATGGTACTTTTATAAAATAAAACCTGTCAGGACTGTAGGTACGTGAAACGCTGCTTTATAATACAGGTTTTTAGTTTTCAAAGAGTCTGTTTAAGTAAGAGATTATTCTGTTCTACATGTTTTTCAAACCACTGATTGTTGTTAGCTAATGTAGCTTTTTACAGACAATATTAAATATTTCACAGGTTGATCTACATGTAGGCTACAATATATATATGACTTTTCATTACAATATGTAACCATGTTTCTTTTCTCAGCATAGTAGTTTGCAAGGGTTCCTTATGTATCTTTAAGATATTATGTTAAATTGTTGGTTGCTTATCGCACTACAAACTTCAAAAATATGGATCAATAACTAAGCTGGCGGACGATTGAATCTGATCACATTCACCTGTCGGCTAGTACATGTACAGTACATGTATGATACATAAATTGTGCAACACTTTAGGATTTGGCGTAGAAAATACTAGTGGACAGATTCTCAATCAAATGGCGTCACTAAATGTATAATAATTGAGGCATAATGATCAAATCACTAATCAGACTAGAAAATAAAATGGAGAATGTACATAAAGTGTCTATCCTTTACACAAATCAATGTTTCTGATATAATACAAAGTGTCTACCAGATACCGCTAACTGTGTAACATATTTTATTGACTACATTCTTAGACAATTATTTTGTAATGCAGTGTCCATGAAATATATCTTGTAACAAATTCATGTTTATATAGTGAGAACTGCCAGCCCTTTATATAATCTCCCAAATGTACATGTATCATTAATGCAAACTTGTTTCATTTTTCTTTTCTCTGTATCATTGATACATATCAAAATCACCATATAGACAGTTTATATGTTTATTCTTTACATTGTTTACCCAAATTCTAGTCCTGTACATGTAGGTGCAAAAACAATATTTTAAACTTCAAACATGATTTCAGAACTTATACATGTACAGGCTATAGTAAGAAGGTGGGGCCTAGATTTCATTTTAAGAATTTCAGTGTAATAAAATGAGTATTACTTTAATAAAACTAATAAATGACCAACCAGTTGGATGGTAAACAATGCCTGGGTCAATGAAAGGTCAATACCATAATTGGAATTTCTTTATTGGACTAATACACTGAGTTAAATGTTGTGGAAGTACATACATGTATGTAGAATTTGAAAAGGCATCAAAATAAGAAACCTGTCAGACCGGTTATATACCAGTACATCTGAAACGTTCAGTGAACTTATAGATTGTATAACCTTTTATATACCAGACCTTATGATGCACGTATTTCTGCTTTTCATGTGCAGCATATGATTGGGGAGTCCAGCAGTCATAATCTGTTTGTGAAAGCTGGAAGCACCTGATAATATGCTACCATGTCTTACATGTATTAGTGTTCTAATGAAATCGCAGCATTTAGTATTCACCGGCCCAAGTGAAAATTAGATAAATATATTAGAACTGTACACTTACATAATAATGTTTATTTTGTAGAAATATCACAGGACTTTCACATACATGTAGTCTTGAGAATATAGGATTCCCTGAACTTTCCATAACATTTACAGTGTACTGGTATTTCAATTCTGGATGCATCTTTTATTCATATGTTGAGTTCAATATAAATTTACTGTCATACTTTAAATACATGTACAAATGTACATGTACACCTAGTGAAAAGGTCAACATAAAGTTCATATTTTAACATGTTTCTTCTCTAGAATCATTTTACTTTTTATCAAGGCTGTTTAGATACTCCATGAAAGCTTGACATGGTGAAAATATAAATTCATGTTTAGGGCAAAATGCATATTTTATGACAGAGAAGGTTGGGATCACAAATCAACAATCCCTTTCCTCCACTTTAAATGTGTAGCTTAAAACAATAACAAGGTTGCCTGATATACACCTAGTACCAGTATAACAGATTTACACATACATGTACCAGTACTCTTATACATACGTGTACTGTACATGTATAGAAGTGGGTGACAAGATCTTGTTGGACATCTCTTATAAACACTAAAATATTTCTTAGACAATGAAGTTATCTCACACTTTCTACACATACTGAAATTCAATTTTATGACGGTTTGTGTTGTTTTAGTGTCAGGCTGTCCATTCTGACTAGACTATGAACCAAGAGAAATCATCACTTTATACAGTAGCAACAAGAAGTTAAATGTTAGATGTCATTCTGCCTGTCTATTATATAGACCAGACTTCATTACTGAACAGGACCAGTCAAACCTGCAGCAATAACAAACTTGACTGGGTTCTAGATCTCCTTCTCAATCAATTCTATCTCAAACTCCATTTAATCTCTGACACATTACTGACACAGTTTGCTCCATTTGATCTTGAATGTCAAAGGTTACCTTTCTTTTAGTTTTTTGTAACACAATGGGTACATTTGTGACTTTCATAAACATTTATACAATTTCTGCAAATTTAAATTGAAAGCAACAAAATGATATGGCTGATAGATTCTAACCAAAGGTTGCCTTGTCCACTAAGGACATGAATTTTAGTAGCAAACAAAGTTCACTCCAATTTTGAGGCAGCAAGAACTTATATGGAATTCTGCCCAGTCAAATTGCTACACTCTGAATCGAGATATTAGCTTTTGAATTTTAAGTCTGGCCTCGATTGCCATTGCTTAAGAAAACATTGTCTCGATTATCCATTTTTGATTTTAATCATCAATGAGTGTTGAGCACCAGATCGGATTCAAATCCAGTGAAAACCCAACACATAAGATGGCATCGTGAATTGATTATGGTTTGGATAAGTTAATTAATGTCTAATTGATAGTTAAACATGCATTATGCAGGTCTTTCTTTATACCTGAAATGTTATCTAAATTATCAATTAGACATTAATTAATTTATCCAGACCATAATAAGCTCTTGATGTCTAGGCTAGCCTTCGATGTTGGCTGGATTAGATTCCTATTATGCTGCTTAACGGCCATTGATAGTTAAATTTTAAACATGGATAATCGAGACTACCGGTATGGTGTTTATATTAATGATTTTAGTGATGATGACCGAGGTTAGGTGAAAATTTCACACGCTTCCTTCTCGGCTCATAGTGGATAAATACTATCAATATTGAAAGAGACTTTATTGCTTTTAACAAGAAAATAAATGTTCGTTGTAATTCAATTCATACAATATAATTACATGTACATGTATGTATGGAAAGTGCAGGCAATCCAATATTAATTGCATGAACAGTTGCTGAACTCCTTATGATTTTAAATTGAAACATATTATAACGACTACACCCTATACTTACATGTACATGCACATGTACCAATAATTTTAATTTCAAGCTACATGCATGTTTATATGACATAGACCTTTTAAATTACCCCATCGATCATTTCATGTATATGCTGTACCGGTAACATACATGTTCATATATATTGATGATTATACATGTACATGTTGTTGGCTTTGTAACGCATCAATCAATCAACATGAAAATTAAACATGTAACATGTATATTTCACTGCATCAGAAATAACAGTTAATGTCAGTGGCTTTTTTGCTTCATTATTTCAATAACATCTTTGTTTCATTGTCATATATCACCCATATGGTTTACATTTGTACATGTAGATCAACATGAGCTAATTTAACGATACACTGTACTGTATGTTTCACAAATTGGATTGATAGAGCAACTAATATGTAACATTCAGAAGCCAAACAGACTCTTGCACACTACAAGTATTTAGTCTATAAAATTGAATCTTGGACCTATTCAGCTTTACCGTTGACATTATACATATACATGTCGACTCCACATGTCGACTCCCACACCGGCAAATCTGAACATCACTTTCATCCATACATATGTACATGTACTGGTATAGTCAAGAGATATATGTACAGTACTGTACATGTATTACAAAATCCTGAAGAAGCAGAACTACACTTCAAATATGTGGATATGTTAGAAATGCTGTATTTGATACATTGTACGGTGTATGTGTACATTATCTCTATCATAAAATCCATTATGGTTGTTACAATTAAGTCTCCATGTCCCATTTAATACAATAAACATGTGAGAATTTTACAGGTACATGCACAAGTACTGTTCACCAATACATTAGATACCATGCAGTCAAGAGATAAATAAGAAAAAGGTGTATCTCAAGCACCATGTTTTGTGAGATTTATTGAGGATCAGAGATTATTTACTGTCAGAGGCTGAAAGATAAAAGAAAGCCATTTCTATAATGAAACATGTTAGTGTATACATGTATGTACATGTACATGTAGGTCTTGTCTCTTGTTTGATTCTACACATTTGAGGTTTTACTCTCATGTTATATGTACATGTATTACTTGTAAATTGAAGAGTTTTTTTTATGAATCATTAACATTTTATGAAGCATTTGGGCCCATACTTGAACAAAAACCTCACACTACATGTACTTCAATACAAAATACACTGTATACATACATGTATGTGCAAACTTTGTTCCATGTCAGACATTTGTGACCAGTGCCAGCAAAATCTGTCAGAAGTCTTAATTCATTCATGATGATCTGTCAGCTACATTTACAGTAGTTTGTGATGAAATTATTGCTTTTCAGTTATAATCACCTAAGAATAGTTTGAAATGTGGGTTGTTTTTTTTTTTTTCAAAATTCTAAATCATTTTTAATTTTTCAAACTCGAAATGCCTCAAAAATTGATTTTAATAAAAGATTTTGAATCATACATTATCAAGATTCTCCCTGAAACAATCTAAATTAGTGATGTTTTTCAAGTCAAATAACTTTGCATTTTAAAGCCAACAGTTGTCACTTTGAGGAAATGTATAGAACTCAATTTTGGTGAAGTGACCTTAGTGACTGGTTTTGCTGGCACCGGTCTCTCACATGTACCATAATTATGAAAACCATTCTAAACAGCTTCAAACATTCAGCCAAACGTGTAATACTGGTACTCTAGTGAGCATTTGACTTGTTGGTCAAGTCTAAGTGTATTTGAGTTTGCTTTTAGCAACATTTACGATATTGATGACATCCTGGTCATATTATACAGCTTGTAATTGTCGAGTGTGATTTCCTACAACATTCATGTCAACAAGTACTGTAATATGGTAGTCATTATCAACTACTTTACCCCCAATAACCTTTATGTATAATCTGCAAGATTTGAACATCTGTAAATACCGTGGTTCGTATTGATTTGAGGAATGATTGACCTTTAAAATGTTTGAAACTTGGGCTAATGGAAATATACACCATACACATTAAAAATTGAGCTTTTACCGAATAGCATAGTCGCCACAGAACAGTAGGTCAAATGTATTTCATTTCACCAAAAAGTATATTAATTTGTCAAAAAGTATATAATGTACATGTACGTGTACATGTAGATGTCCAAAAATTATGAAAACTAATAAATTCTAACTTACTATACTGATACATGTATGGCCATCTATGGGTCACATTACTTTCTAATTCTAATGATTTCAATCCAGTCATCCTTATACTGTATGCCGGAAGGATACATGTGCCAGTAGTAACATGTACATGTAATTTCAATGCATAAACATTATGCCCAAAGTTTTTTGTTTGATTTGTCTAAATTATTACCTAAATATTACTTTTCAGTCCTTGTTCTTGTTAGGTATGAAAAAGGAAAATGATTATTGGTGTTCTGATGCATATTGAGGCTTTATTAAGCACTGCAGTCAGATTCTTGTAATTGAAAATAATACTTCTGACATTTATGCTTCATTAAATACATGTACTGTACTGTACACATACCTTACTTGGAGATGTGCATGTGAAGGGGTCATTGCTACCATTGAAAACACATGATATTCTATCTTTATTTGATGTAATCTTTGTAAAACACATGAAAGGTAGTTTACTATGACTGCATCACCAATTCGTCTATACCAGTGTGTGTATACTCTTCTTGAAATTCTGTCAAAGATTCTTTTACATGTACATGTAGGTGCTTGCAAGTGTTTACATACATGTAGGTGGAAGTCAGTGTTTTGTTTCAATCTGAACAGCTTTACACACAATTTTCAAAAATTTTGTCATGGAGTAGAGATTCTCACCCCCACCACCTCTTCTGGAAAATGCTGGAACTGCCACAGAAACAGTATACTGATTAATGTTGTCTTGTAGAAAATGAATAATCTGATGAATTGTATAGTTTGATTAACAACATACAGTTTGTACAGAAGATTGTTCTCAGACAGGATAAAATGTCTGATTCTCTGTGTTCCATTTACTCGTGCCTGTTGTATTACTTTCCGTGGCAGGCTATTGATCCCAAAGCAGAAACATCACAATTCATAAATATGGCCGGTAGTTAGGATGACATTAATCAGCTCGGATACAATACATGTATAGTATGATACAGACAAATAATGCGTTCTAGTTTATTTCCGAGTTCAATGTCTTATTTTCTGTTGAATATTAAAACTTTTGGTAGAGTGTATCTCCTTTCTATTAGAATCCCAGTGAGATGAAGTTTGTAATATTGGCTTTTTACCAGAATTGAATAATTGATTATAAGCTGATAAAAAAATATATACAATAATAATATTAATAGTTTGTGAGTGATTTCACATATTCAACCTTAGTTGATTTAGCTCTATTCATAAAATATGACCTCGAGTTACATGTATATGTCTTATATTTGGCCTATTTATTGTGTTAATAAGCTACTTCACATAGATTATATTTACATGATTTAACCACCATATAAACGTACATGTAATGCTATTTGAGATTAAAGAAGAATTAACATATTTGCTACATGTACATGTACATGTATGTGGTGCTAATCATGTATGTACAGGGCTATCTACATTGTACATGTAGTAACTGCTCTCTTTTTCTGGACAGTTCGTTTGTGACCAGAATCAGCTATTCTTGATTGCAACTTGACAAGGCTCTCCAAGATGCACTCAGGCTTGTTTCTATTTGTGTATATTGTACATAATGTACTAGTGCTGGGTATTGCGACTGCAGTCACGATACGATATGTATTGCGATTCATGTACCACGATACGATACGTATCGCGATTCATAACTAGGTCATAGATTTATCAATAAAACAACAAATTAAATATGTGATTGTGTTTTTAATGAAGTCACTAAAACCAGGAAATAAATAAACTTGATTAGGCCTACTATTTAGTAGTAAACTCTAATCCTAGCAGACGAACTTAGACAAGAAGACAGTCGCCACTATGGACACCATGGTGTCTTGTCGTGATGAGATTGGTTGTATTACCACAATTATTTTAGAATAGTTTTGCATATTCTACAAACAACTTTCGTTGTGTCACCCTTTAAAAACCCAAAATGTTCCCAAACTTTAGATTTATATTTTGCTGGAGGATTTGTTATTGCGACTGTGTTTACCGCCATTTTGATTTTTACAAGAGCTACTATCTATTATATTTACGTTCTAAATTTATAAAATTCGAGAGTAAAATGTTGTTTTATGTATTCAAATATGTATGTTTTATTAACTAAGCCTTACAACAAACTTTAAAATTCGGAAACAAAACGAAAAGATGTTAAAATGTTGTTAATCTTAACCTACGAAACTAACGGTAATTACGGTCGTGCGCTATTTATAGTAACACACATGTCAAGACTACTGGACATCGTTTGCGAAGTTTCATTGTTTCAAATAAAGTTTAGGGTTAGGATATAATTTAAAGTTTTTAAAGTTCATAATATAGTTGATAAAAAGCAAAAAAGAATCGTGAAAAATCGATTCGGCATCCCGCGATTCAATACAGGTATCGTGAGACGGTGAATCGCGATACATCGATTCACCGATTTATCGTGCCAGCACTATAATGTACATTTTTTAAATAAATTTTGGAAGAAATTTGCCAATTAGTAGTAATACATCTACATTTGTACCATGTAAAGGATACCATCCAGACGTCCGTCCACAGGTCACAATTTTCATCAGATTTTGACAAAACTTGAAATATAGCTCTATCTCCCTAAGATCACGATTCCTTATATTCTGGCATATCAGATTGAAATTGCATAGTTTGTGGCCCCTGATTGTACGAAAAATCACATTCTTAGCACACGGTCCCGCTAGAGGTCATAATTTTTATATGATTTAGATAATCCGTTCAAATATCATGAACATCAGACCAAAACTGATGGACAAAATGGTCGCTGCCTGTGCAAAAACAGTGTTAAGGGATAATATCAAGGTTGTAGTCTCAATTTGTATCCGATTTGATTGAAACTTTAAACATTTGTTTATACATTATCCCAAAGATCTCGGTTCCCTTCAATGTTTGCACATGTATTGAACCAGAAGTTCTTGTCTGGCAACCGCTGGTTAAAAAGTTTGTAGAACTCGATTTGTACAAAAAAATAATTTCAATATTCTTATCAGTTGGTTCCCAGAATCTTTGTAGTCAAATTTCAGTTGGTTATCAGCACATTCTGTCGATTTTCTGCAGAGACATTGATTGAGCACTACCGTAAATATGCCCATTAATGCCCAGGACTACAGTTTGAAGTTGTATAAATGAAAGACTCGATAAACATATACAAGTATTAAACAAGTTGCATTCATCTTTCTTTTCTAATCGGGGGGTTGGGATGGCCTAGTGGACTAGAGTGCCGCGCTTCGACCTCTAGCTGGCCGGTCACCTCTGGCTTGCGGCTGTGGTTTCGAGCCCTTGTGTGAGGGTATGTGGTATGGAGATAGGGGCGCCTTCTCAACCTCGTGGGTTTCCTCCGGGCACTCCGGTTTCTCCTCCCACTGCTAAAGACCCCTACGCGCAAGCGAATTATTGAAATAAAATTAAACCATATGTTGGTCCCAAAATGAGCTAGTTTGTGTTGAGTGGACGTTAAACCCCATTTCTCTCTCTCTTTCTCTTTCTTTTCTAATCACCTTGAAGTTTTTTTTTATGCCTGCCTGCAGAGTTTTCTTCCTGCAAAGTTTCAAATGTTTTCACTAAATGGAATTGATTTTACACCCGAATTCCTTTTGGCTATCTCTTGTTCTGTTTTCTCAAAGAATTTAAACTTAATTTATTTGACAAATAGCTAGAATTGACTTTTTTAACAGGCAGTGAAACACTTAAATTTTGGTTATAAAAAGGGTTGTAATTATTCTGACAGTTCCTTGAGCATTTGCTTTTGGAGTTGGCATTTTGTCAGGTAATTTGCAGTTACTGGGAAGACCATCAAGAAAGCATGTACACACGTCTACTCTGAAAGAGGCATAGTTATTTTAAATGGAAAATGAATTAATAAAATTAATGTAATATTTTATTGTTTTAGTAATAATAAGTTCAAAATGTTAAAAAATAAAAAAAACAATGAGCAGAATAAGATGTTGCAACAATAAATACATTCCTCCATAATCTAGCACTCAACACATTTGAGCAGATGCCTGCTCACCAAAAGGTACTGCTACCGTTTTGTGAATCCTAGAAAGAGAAAGTATGTTGACTGCATATTCAAAGATAATAAGTCTTTTTTTTTTTTTTAAAATATGAATAAAATATTTTAGGTCTAGACAGAAATTATTAACATCAATTATTATAATCTAACCGCATACATGTATTTAAGTTACATGTATGGCTATCTACATTTTCTCTTGATATCATGACCTCCACTTTTTTGTCTTTGAATTTTTGTCAGTTACTGAAGGATAACATACATGTACATGTATTTCTATCCATAAACATTAAGGTCAAGATGGCATTTAACTAAATTACTATCTAAAAAATGTATTGTAGTCCTTGTTTTATTTTTATTTGCATTGAAACTTTAAAAGAAAGTCTAATTGTCAGAAATTGCTGAGGTAGTTGTCTCCATAAAAATGACATTCCACAAAGAAATATAATGTAGGCCTTCTGTGGTGTGACCAATGACCATGTAGGTGAGAGAGAAGTGGTTTTTAGTGTCCACTCGACACAAACTAGGTCATTTCGGGACTAATATGTGGTTTTATTTTATTTCAATAATTTGCATGTGCGTAGGGGTCTTTCGCAGGCTTTATTTATGATACACATGCTTATCATTCAGCCATCCATCCCCCCCTCTAACATGTAATGTAGGTAAACACAACCAAAACTATGTTACGGCAAATGGCTTAAAATTACATACAATAATACTTACTTCTATTTAATTCTATTTTTCAGGCTTTAGCAGCAAATGCTGATGTTGAGGATAAATTTGAACCCATGGTTGCCTTTATGTGTAACAAACCAACCATGCATAAAGTGGTGAATGGTTGGGAAGCAGACTATAAACAAGAATGTATTACTGAAAATAAAAGAAGTATATTGGATTATTGTAAAAAGGTGAGTTCAGAATTCCAACATTTTCTGGCCTTATTCCGATGACAAACAATTAGCATGAGAAACATTTCCAACACACATCACATTCTGTTTCAATTACCTACGAAGTAAAAATAAAGACAATTTCAATGGGGTTATTTTGTAAAAAAGGTGTGTTAAAAATTACAAAGATACATGTACTTGAACATATACCATACATACCAGTAAGCTACTTGTAATAGGCTTTCCTGCCTACGACATTTATTTTAAAAATGTGGATTTGATTCATTGAAAACTTTATACAGACAAAACTATTATAAACATGCATTCCCAAACCCCTTCTATTTAAACAACATTCAAAATGCTGAGAATCAAACCTTGAAAAAAATGTTAAACACAATCATTCAGGTAATGCAGAATGGAAGTGACTCATGGGTAAGGTGTGCACTTGTTTGACATTGGTAAATAGAGAAATATATGTCAGACTTACAGCTAATATTTATCTTGGCTAATGAACTCGATCTATCTATTTTAAACCTTTCACCTGTATACACACTTACCTCTTTCTATGTAAAAAAAAACCTGTAATAGTTTGTATAAACACCTTTGTGTTCTGTTATTAGACCAGATGAAACCTACTATCTAATTACGCAATCTTGATCTCAATTTAATTTTCCTAAATTTTCTTTACTGTATATTTCTTGTATTTTGACACGTGAAAGTTTATCTCCACTGGCAGACCGTTACAGGTACAATGTAGGGTAGTGAAAGTTTATCTCCATTGGCAAACCATTACAGGTACAATGTAGGGCACAGTGCACTTAGAATTAACAGATGTGTGTATTATTTGTGGCAGCTACTACTACATGTACAATTATAATCATACATGTATTGAATATGATAACACAAAGCTGAAATGACTTAAATGTTATTTATACCAAAACAAACAGAACTAGACCTGCATGCAGGAATGACGGGTTTCACTGGTGCCACGTTACTCTTTAACATGTCACTTCCGGTGCCTTTACCCTTGAACATATGTCACTTCCGGTACAAATGAAACCATTAAACAGGTTTCCCCATAAGCATTGCACACATCAAATAAATTGGACGCAGAATCAACCAAATCCAGCAAATATCAATTCATTTTATACATTTGTTACTTGTAAGTGATCCTGACAAAATTACATTATTTCCGGTGATAATAAAGATTAGTTTTATGAAATCTGAAATGGCATATGACATCATATAGTGAAAATTTTATGTAAATAGAATAATAATTGCCACTTTTATAGACCAAAAACCTTGAAAAGTGACTTGTAGACAATCGACTATTTCTCTGCAACCGCACATGTTAGAAACCATTTTGTGGTGTCTGTATGATCGTATCGGGTCAATCTATTTGTTGAATGGAATCAAATTTCATAATTTTGAAAACGTTACAAATCAGACTCATTTGAATAAAATATCTGTTTTGCAGGCTAAAAATACAGTTTTTTACAAAATGACATCACTTCCGGTGATACTAAAACAGCTAGATTAGTTCTATGAAATCGTAAATGGCATAAGACATCATATGGTGAAAATTTTATGAAAATCGAATAGTAACTGATTCTTTTAGAGCCAAAATAAAGTAAAAAGTGACTTGTGGAAAATCGTCCATTTCTCTGCAACCGTACAAGTTAGAAACCATTTTGTGGTATGTATATGATCGTATGGGTTCATTCTATTTGTTGATGGGAACCAAATTTCATAATTCTAAAAATATTACAAATAATACTCATTTGAATAAAAAATGTATTTTTAAGGCTAAAAATTCAGTTATTGCCTAAATGACGTCACTTCCGGTAACAGTGAAAGTGTTAAAATAGTTTGGAATAGTCGACTGTGGCAATAGGCAACAGACAGTTAAAGAAAATTGAAAATCGAATAATAATTGATTCGTTTACAGCCAAAATAACATGAAAAGTGACTCATGCAAAATTGCCCATTTCTCGGCAACTGCTTATATTACAAACTAAATTTCACATACATTCTCTTAGTATGGATTATTGCTACAAGTTTATGAAAGTATCGAATATTGTAATATATGAAGACACTGGATGGGTTGTAAATAGCTTATATTGACACCTTTTTTCAGCCTTTAATCCAAATTGCCAGAAAACGAAATCGAAATTAAAAAAACTGAGCCCGATGTTTTGTGCGCCTTTACATGGCACATCTTTTCAGTCATATAAGATTTGAAAAAAATAATATTTGCTTTCAAAAAGTTGTACCGAACTGTCAATATTGTAGTTTTTGCTGAATTTACGCCTCTTCCGGTGCCTACAGGAAACTTTACCGGTAACAAAAAAATTGGCATTTTGAACCACGGAACATATGAACATGGTTTTATACAAATCGAACAATAAATAAATAATGTAGGACTGAAAAACTGAATTAGCCAATGGCGGCCAAGGAAAATTACGGAAACAAAAAATGTTGACATTTTTGTTCAAATCAGATGACGCTTTAACCTTGGTTAAAATGTCATATAAAAAAATTAATAAATAAAAAAGTTTTTTGTAAAAATTTAAATTTTCAAAATTTGGCGCCTAATATCTTCCAAGATTTGTCGAAAATCAAAAATCAAAAGTAACATAGCTATGTCCCCTGTTTCTGGCTATGTCAAAATGCATCATATGCTAAAATCCAATGATTATTGTTAATATAACGGCAATATTTCAAAAAACGACATTTTCGATGATTTCGGACATTTCGCAATGTCGCAGAATGCCGGGAATAGCTTTAATCTCTAAGTCACACCCACTTTCCCAGTAAAACTGAAGACATTGTATCGATCCGACAAGAAGTTGCTGAGATATAAGCAAATTGGAAAAAAAAAAATAATAATAATAAGAAGAATAATAATAAGAATAATTTTAACAAAAACAATAGTGTTTCACACAAGCTACGCAGTGTGAAACCCTAATGAAACTCAGATTTGATGTATTATGGATGTGATATCGATTATTGACAGTTGTTCACCTTTTCATTATAATTTAATCCAAATGTTCTGTTTATTCATATGATCATAGATGTACAAAAATACTCTGTCTGGATTTCCTGGAAATTTTTGAAATTCACAAAAATATAATGAAAAGAAGGGGCCATATGTTTTTCATCTGAGTAACATGCATAGGAGACTGAAATTAAATTGTCTTTAACAAGTTCCAAATTTTGCATAAACTGTGCTTCTTGAATTTAATTGTGGCTGGGAATGGTTGCAAGAATGGACCGTTTACCGTGGTATAGTATCAATACATGTAAACACATGTAGCTATTGAGATCCAAGAGGCATTGGAATTGGTCTGAAAATACTGAGGTAAACTCTTTCCTGTCCCTCACAAACAATTGCTTGTCCTCCTCATAGTGGTTTAGTTTTAATTAGACTGACACCATTCCATTTGATTGTTAATGTATTTGCACATACTACTGTAATGGAATAACACACAAACTTCAATGAAAATGAGAACTCTTTGTAGAAACGTGCTTGCTCATTGATGCAAATTTGGAGGATTCATCATGCCAACAGCTTATTGACAGAACGTGGAACAAAGACAGGTTTAGTGATCGAGTGTTTATAAGGAGTTACTAGCTCAATCTATATAATAAAGTAAGCGGTTAATCAAGTCTAGTTGTTGTAATTGAGTAAGATTATATTGATTGGGAACGATGTAATAAAGTTATGTGTTATTGACCTTTTGGTAAACCTGACTTATCATGTACATGTACCCGCTACATGTAGGTTTGATTTAATTATATCATTATTTTATCACATGTCACAGCTACACGAACACCCAAAATATAAATGGTTTCTGTCATGGAAATCAGAAAAAAAATCTGTTAAAGTACATGACAATCTGGAATTATCGAACCACGGTAGCTCAGCGAGTAACACACTGGCTCACTAACCAAGATGTCCCAGGTCCCATTTTGCTGTAGATAGAGGAGAGTTCCTCAGGATTGTTCATTATGGTTTCCCCTTGCCTGCGGTGAATCACGAAGGGCCTAGCAAGGTACATTGTCTAGATGTTCAGGTGGTACAAAATAAAACACGGTTCTCTGTACATGCTAAAGGAACTCCTGACAGTTGGAATTTGATAAAACGTTGGCAGGAAATGCAACTGGCTGTACAAAATTGCATTTGAATGTACCTGTATTCAATAGTCTTATTCATGCAAAAATATATTACAATTAAATTTAACCTTTTCATGTCAACAATCAGTGTTAAGACCACTAAAAATTAATATTGTGATATAATGTTAGTTAATAGGCTACATGTACATGTACATTTAATTATACCAGAATCATGATAATATTGTTTCATAGTATTGTAATAATTTATAAAATCTTGTGAACGCAATACATTACGGTTTACAAGTCTGGAATGTTTTTTCTAATAACTTGCTAAGCAGGATTTGTTGATATTCAATTTAGAGCTAGTAATGTATGTTAGGGGTGTGACAAATCCCCATCTATTATATTTAATATACAATATGTCTTTCTTGTTTTACTTTATATTGATTTTGATATTGTAGAGTAGTTATAAGGATTGATATCTCTTATCTAATGTCTTCAGCTTCAGTCTTCAATTGTTGCATATAATCAATGGTTGGCACTGACAAGTTCCATAAAAATCAATGGCCAGGTTATAATATATTGGTATGGCTTTAATATTAATGTAGGTTTTCATCAGATCATAAACAATATAAAATATAGTCTTGTATAAAAGCCATTGATACACAAAATACATGGAGATGAATGTCACATGTGAGCGATAATTATATGCCGAAATAATTATGCCTTATTGATAAGAATAGTATAAATTCTTCTTTAAATTAAAGAATATGAAATGTCAGCATGTCATTTGTGTAAATGTACATTGTAAACTAC
Source organism: Patella caerulea (assembly GCA_036850965.1). Taxonomy (NCBI): domain Eukaryota; kingdom Metazoa; phylum Mollusca; class Gastropoda; family Patellidae; genus Patella; species Patella caerulea. The sequence goes on from JAZGQO010000011.1 coordinate 27,298,997, forward strand.
TGTATTTGAACTTTTCTAGTTCCAAACACATCCATAACACAATATCCATGATAAAATTTATTTATGGTTACACATTTTGATGACATTAGTTTTGATAATAGGTAAACTTATAATACGCATTTTGATGACATTAGTTTTAATAATAGGTAAACTTATAATAAATTTCTCTATGAAGTTAACATGAATTCCTCTGAGTTGATGTTCTGTATGTAAGCTGAAAACAATCTGTACAAAGGTAAAACTAACGTCTTTCTTCACAAAGTAAAATTTCCAGTTCAATGATCACATTATATTTATATCTGATAACATATGTAGTTTGTATATCTATATACAAATATATACCTACTGTATATATTATACAGGGTGGTTGGGATAGCCTGGTAATCTAGAGTGTAGCACTTCAAGTGTCTAGTTGGCCATCCATCTGGCTAGCGTTCATGGTTTTGATCCAATGTTGTGAGCATCAATGTATGAGGTTTGAAAATAGGGGCGCATTCTCAACCTTGTGGGCTAGGATAATAAAAATGAAACTATGACAACTTGTCTGCAATATCAGACTCAGTGGCAACAAACATTAAACACCAAGAACTTAACTTAAACAACATTTATATTATCAAAAGTTTTACATTGTGCCCTGTGTTCCTTTACAGTTGAATAAGAATTAGATAAAGAACTGGTTGTTATTGCTATAATCTTTCAAAAATAAAAGATGGCAAAATGAATATATATGTATTGAAAATTTTAGTCAAATTACTTTTAATCTCTGGGCAAAGGTTTGAGTGCTTGAAGTTTTGTCACAGTCTAGTGTAGATTGTTTATTTTTGAATCAACAGTACTTGACCTTCAAGATTAAGTCTTGATTTTCTATAGATTATTATTTTCAAAAATTTGAAATTGTATATGTTTAAAATGTTAAAGAAGGGTTTGCAATATTTCCATTTGGCTAAAAATACATGTATGATAAGTATTTTAAAAGAACCTTTTAAGAATACATCCATTACCATTGTCTAATAAAAAAAAGCAGTTTCTTATGGTTATTCTGGTTATTAATCTGTCTCCCCTCATTTGTAGAAAATCAATTGTTGCCAGAAAGACAGTTAATAAATAATAGATTAATAATGAGAAAGAAATGACAATTATTAATTGATTATTGATCTAATACTAACGGCCTTGCTTTGATAATCGATTTAGAACTTACAATAATCAATTGATTAGTACATGTAGGTAATTGTTTAATCAATAGACACTGAATATTGACTTTGATATCTGCTTAATCTACCAAGAACAATGTATTTCAAAATGTACATGCACCTTTAGCTTGTGTTCATGTAGTAAAATCACTCAACTTCTCCTTGACTTTAAAGTCTGGCACACACTGCGCTATGACATAAGCTTGCCTAGTGGGCGTCCTCAGTCGTTAGCCATTTCCCCTTGCCATTGACCATCATGACAGTTGTCACTGATATATCTGATTATGATATGTTAGATACATGTACATGTATGATCGCCAAAGTCGTCACTTCTTCGACAAATCGTGTAATGTGCTACCTTAACGACAACCAAGGAAATAAATTCACCTAAGTATTAAACCAATCATATGTGATATAACCACACACAAGGTTTCTCATGAATTTTTTCTGTTGCATATAGTAATCTAATTTCGGCCTAACTTACTAATAGAAATTAAGTTTGCAATTCTGGCACGTGAACTATAAATTTTATTTTGTTATCGTAAGAAAAGAAACATGTTGAATACGTACAGTAAGCCCAAGTGATTGTTTCGTCTACATGTACATGTACATAGCAATACTAATTTATAATATAGTCCTAGGATTCATAAATGGTACTTAGAACGGGTGTTATTTCCGAGTACCTGTACCGAGAAAACGGAGGGTGACACTCAATTGCTTTCCTGAGCTTATTGGTGGTCTCATCTTGGTGTTTGTTTGGTTATTTGGTTATGAGAAGGATGGCGACTAAAATTCATTTAAAGGTGTCACATGACAAAGCATGTGAAAGTTTGTTTTTGTGATCGCCAAAGTCATTGTGTAGTGTGCTCAGTCCACTTACTTGTTGCTCAAGTTGTCGCAAAGTGTGCGCAAGGCTTAAAATGTACATAATCTGTACCGTGTATGTATTTTATTTCATTGTGAATTCAAATTAGTTTTATTAAAAACAATTTTAAAGTTTTCATAGTTTTTTGAAAGTCCACAATTTGCATATTATTACACTAAATTACACTTAAATAATTTGTCAATCTCATAAACATATTATAACCAATTGCATAACTTTATGTTATTTATCGTTACTAAAAATAATAAATTAAAAGAAAAGAATAAAGTCCCCATAAGACATTTTGTCCTCAAGTTCATGTTCATTATCAGTCACTTTTATTATATAGACGATAAGCTTGACTTATGAAGCTTGAGACATGACCAGGAATACGAATGAATATTAAGTTGAAATTCATGTAGCAAATCATCCTGTGTCAAAAGCCAATACACAATGAAATTCTCTGAGCTTTTATGAACCGGGTATGCTTCATTAACCATATAAAGATTTTACCTCATTATGTCATTAAAAGTAAGATTCTTTGTTAAATTTGCTTCAGCTATTTTTGTACATTTGGCAATATCGCAAATATTTCTATGTTGTACTAATTACAAATGTGATCTTCTCTATTCTGGGAGGTATGTTTACATGTATGATGTGGAAGTCTTTTTTCCTGCCAAAATCATCTAGTCATGGATTGTTATTTATGTAACCCCTTGTGCTTATACAGTTGCAATAAGAAACTATGTAAATAATGTATAAAAAGACTCCAAAAATATTTATGAGTTATTTACAAGTTTGCAAAAACAGCATAAAATACAAGATTGTACAAAAATTACGCTTCTGCCATTTACTGTTAATGTTGGTAAAAAAACCCAAAACAGTTTCTACTGCTAAATGTGAGGGCTGGCTGAAAAGTACAAATGGCTTCCGTTTATGTATGTACATAGTCCCCTTCAAGGTGTACACACTTTTGCTAAAATTATTCCAAGGTCTGTTTGTTGGTCAGGAGGAAATTTTCTTCAGCCACCCTAAACAGGTTGTTCACATTATAAACTATTGTTCATTCTTTCTACTACCACGAATATTATTGTGTTCCGAAAAAGTATGTCAATATTTAGTCTATAACATGAATATTGTAATGAAAGTATAGAATTATTTTGATTTTTTCATATAATGGAAATAAATTTATCAATGTAAAATATTTTGTACAGAATATTTTTTTTTTCTTTGTAGATGTACCCTGATCATGATATCACAAATATTGTAGAGACATCTTACATGGTCTCTATTCCAGAATGGCCAGATAAGGACGGCAAAAAAACCCATACTCATAAAGTTCGACCATACAGATGTATTGGTGAGTAGAAAATGTAACAACTAATTCAAAAGCCTTATTTTTCTACTGTAAAAGATGGCATGATCATTAAATTCACCTCCAGTCAGGGTTCAATTTAGCCTAAAACCAATGAGTAGCAAATTTTTGTGACAGATTCACATTATGGCTAATCAATTTCAAAATTTGAATAGCATTTCCTCAGATTTGAGGAGCAGTAAAACGTAGCCTTCATCACAAAAATTTGCAATTCTGATTTTTCGGGGTATAAGTGGATACTTTTTTCCGCCGAAGTCCACCCTTCGTTCTATACTCAGCTTCGACATCTCCAAAAAAATTGAAAAAATAAATCAGTTACTGCCTCTTCACGATTGCGGATGCACTAATCGTCTAAAACAAAACTACACGTACTTTAAGTTAAACCACTCCAATCGAAATATTTGTAGACGTGGCTTTTTTTGCTTGTTTATTTCTTTATTTAAAAACACCCCCCCTCTCCACCTTCAAAATATTATCAACCAGAGAATATGCCATAAGCATATACATGTAATTTCAGACATTCATCAAAAATGGCTTGTTTCAAGCGTCTCGCGAGATGTCTACTTTAAGTTTTCAGTTAAGTTAACCAATCATACTATACTGCATTGTTTTATTCTATTTTTAGTAACATATTTTATAAACACGTGTGATTAAAAACGGAGTCTGCATTGTCTTCTAGTTATGGGATATATTGAAATAAAAACTGGTTCAAATTAATCACGACCACAACTTGGAATTTTAAACAAGTTAGTCATGCATTTATAAACTGGTTCTTGCGTAAGCCCAATTCTACTCCACATTCATCCAAAATATAATAATCACACTTCACAAGTTTGAGGCAATTTTTGGCTAATGAATAAAATAATTCTATCGCCTTTACCGCGATTTGAGTTGCTGTATGCAATGCGATAGGGCTTAAATTGAACCCTGCCTCCAGTATACATTAGTTATGTTTGTGATGTTACATCCACTTGTTTACACAATTTGGTACGCACAAATGATATAAATCTGGATTAAATTGTAAACCACTGAATAATCTGTTGCCATCCACAGCTGCTGTTCGGTACAGTAATTAGATATTTAAATTGAAATACAGACAAACGAACTGTTAAAAGCCACCAAATTGATAGTAATTAAACATGTATGTGCTTTGTTCAAATTAGACATCTTAATACAAACTGGTTACTCGGGGGGGGGGGGGGGGATGGCCTAGTGGTCTGGAGTGCCGCACTTCGACCTCTAGCTGGCCGGTCATCTCTGGCGCGCGGCTGTGGTTTCCTCTAGGCACTCCGGTTTCTTCCCACTGCTAAAGACCCCTACGCATAAGCGAATTATTGAAATAAAATTAAACCATATGTTAGTCCCAAAATGACCTAGTTTGTGTCAGTGGACATTAAACCACATTTCTCTCTCTCTGTCCTCTCCCGCCCACCCTCTCTCTCTCTCTCTCTCTCTCTCTTACTCTCACAAACTTGTTACTCATTTTATGCCACATAGGCCTACTAATGTACATGTATCTGTTAACACTACATGTACCATTAATCCAAACGTGCTTCCAATTTCCTTATTTATTTAAGAATTAATAAAGGCTACAGATAATTAAAAGTTGATATTGACACCTTCGTTATTGAATTCATCCAACTTTTTTCCTCTCAGTGATAGCAGCATTTGAGTGAATATTTCCTGCTGATCAGTTTGCCATTTTACTCCTGGTTAGAATTTATTCAGCTGCTTCATTTATGCAGAATATTTGATTTTCAGCAGTCTTTTGTTCTCAAAGGTTTTATAAACAGGTTCTGTTGATTGAAAATTGATATGTTAAAGCTCATGGATCCAGACAGACGCAAACGCATTTCTTCTACAGAATTCATTTATAATGATGTGTTCCAGATTTATCTTTTTAGTTCTGACATTTAGAAGACATGTATATTTATGCAAAATATGAATACTATGTCTGTGAAATGTAACTAACATAAATTCTTTGTACATACATGTATAGGGTGCACCTACATGTAGCATTCATTTAGATACCTGTCTTCATTAACCCAGTTGGAGCAGAACAATAGGGCATTAAAACTCAGTTAATTTCATTTAGATACAGTAAGCATGATCAGGAAGATTGTTTGCATACAGTAAGCCTTAATTATATTTAACTTTGTATTAGTTTTTCGTCTTTGCTCTGGTTTTAATGTGAAGTTCTAATAACTTTTGTGCGACCATCAAAAGAAGATGTCAGCAAATGTCAGACTTTGTCTGGTCATTTTGACCTATGGTTAAAATATTTGCAAAGGTCATTAATACATTAAAGTTTGCACCAAGCCGCCATGGACATAAGGCACCTGTTACAGACTTTTTGTCAGGTACAAGTTATCAGACATTGTAAATAATACGATCCTGGTACAAATTATCAGACACTATATATTAGGGCTGGGTATCGATAGAGATTTTTACTATCGATAATCGGCAATGAAATGTCGGTCGATAATCGATAGTATTGAAAACAAACTTATTTTCATGGTTGTCATCAAGACTGGATACAGTGTAAGTTCAAAGTTCAAAACCATACGAAGTTGCGAAAGATTGTTTGCTCCTGTCTAAAACTCAAAGTGCTTCCACACAGCACTTTTAGCTTTGCTGGGAAAATCAACAAACGTTTTGTCGTCCATGTGTGCATTTATTGTATTACTGAGGCACACGTACAGAAATAGTGAACTGTACAGACGAATTCTGAAGCTTTCAAAGGGAAATAACTCTTTACTTTATTTACACATCCGGGTATCTTCGATTTAGCGATATTTAACAATAATTTCTTCAAAACTAAAGTAACGTTTCAATGAGAGTGAATTTATGAAAACGGCTGCTCAATAAGCAGTCACAATTTTGCTATGTGTTACATTGATACTTGATAGTAATTAAAGTGAGCGGTGTATTATGATTAACTGACAGAAAACATTGACATTTCAGACGCAAGAAAAATAGAAGAAGAGCGACTATCGATAGTAACCCTCCGCTATCGATAGTGCTTTTCTGGGCCATCCAATCGATACTAACGATTTATATAGATATTTTACCCAGCCCTACTATATACAAGTATGTTACAAATTATTAGACATTGTAATGATACAAGCCTGGACATAAGGCACCCATCACAGACATCACTAGACACAAATGAGGACATAATGTTTTTTATCACCCAATAACGCATTTGACAGTAGGTATCGCTTGTATGATAAATTACATAATCTTCTGTCAAAAAACTGATGTATCACTACGCTGTAATGTAATTCGATTCTTAAAGGTAAAATCTATACCAAATAATTATATTTATTTATTTGTGCATGTAAGAAAGGATTGGGTGATAAATAAAATCTCCAACTGGCGTTTTTTGATATCAAAAAACACTTGTAGGAGATTCTCTATATAATATTTATGTTGTCACTTGTGTGATAATGCCTTATATCTAGACTTGGTCTGCAAAAATATTAATTCCTGATAAAACCCACCCAACCCACTCTGTTAAACCTTCTCATTAGTTTGATGATGTAACTGTTTTTACAAATATGTTTTGTTAACCTCTTTTAAATACTTTGTGGATCCAGGCATTTTATATACATGTACATGTACCCAGGTTGAAAGGTTGTTTGTTGCTCTTCCTATCTGTAGGTCATGAATAGTGTCTTGCAAGCACTCTGCAAACTGCATTGACTTGACACCTACATGTAATTACATGTAATTGCAGTGATTCTGAAAACTTTGTCCTGTTAATCACTTTGTTGCATTATGTAAATATATTATCATTAAATCTATTTGAAATCTTCATTGGCCGATTGATTTGAAATTTGTGTGTCTGGATCAGATTATTGCTAAGAATCTAATTGCTTTCAATAATTTCTGTTGAAGAGGCAATATGGGAGATTATATAAAAAGTTGAATGTTCTCGCAATAATACTTAGAAAAAACAGATAACATAAATTTCAGACTAGCCTCAATCATCATTATTTAAGTCAGTACAATGAAAAGCAGACCCTCGAATATCCATTTATCAATTGAATTATTTTTCAAAAAATGTATTCCAATGTGCTAAATATTGCAGGCTAGCGATGACATTGAGAGTTGAATATGATCTGGATAAGTTAATTAATGTCTAATTAATTATTTAGATAACATTTCAGGCCAAAAGAAATATCTGCAATAGGCAGATTTTGCTTTTGCATAATGTATGCTTGATTTTGAATATTTTTTTGATGCAGTGTTTTAATATGCCCAGGTTAAAAGGTTGTACATTGTTCTTCCCATCTGTAGGTCATTCAATTCATAGTTACTTGTGAGCACCCAAATGACTGCATTGGCACCTAATTAATTTCAGAATATTGTCCTATTTATCACTTGATTTAATTATCATCCAATCAATTTTAATCTTTACTAGCTTTGCTCCCCTCATAGGCGCGGATCCAGAGGAGGGGTCCAGGGGGTCCGCCCCCCCCCCCCCCCGATTTTATTGGCGACTTTTAGACCTGTAAATTTGGAATTTACCTTCCGGAAATACATCAGAATGCACCAAATTGAATCTAATTTACCCCCCATTAATTGGTTGAGTGCCTTTTATCAAACCTAGACCCCCCCCCCCCTGCAAAAAATCCTGGATCTGCGCCTGCCTCAATAAGATAAGTATGGGCAGATATAGTTTCGAGATGAAATTCATTTTCTTTTGGACTAATTGGCGAATCCTTTTGGCGGCAATACTGTTAGTTTTAGTGCGAGTGGCTAACTTTAGTTTTGGATCGGCCCTTGTGCCCACTAGGTCTGCCCCTGTTTCCACTAAATTATTATCTAGAAATCTCCAGTTTGTCTATAATTTCAAATTAAAGGACAGGAAATGTCGTCTGGCCATTTTCTAATATAACTGTCAACTGTATAATTAGAGCTGTCAATGACCCTTTGTTGGTATGACCTACAGGTTAAAATCATTTTTGCATGATTTATAGATTAGGTTGTTCTTGTCTAATGGCCCCATAAGCACTGGTAAGTCTCTCTTCATGCTTAATTTATTTCTCAAAGTAAGCTGGTAAAAGTGTGATATTGATTATATTTGCTGTAATATTACCAGTAACAAGTTAGCAGTGGAAGAATCCAGATAAGATCGAACTTCTACAGACTCTGGCACACTAATAATTGGCAAATCTACTCCACACCACTTTTGACTAGTAGAACATATTACAGTGGTTTAACTTGATTGACAAATTGTGTGAAAGTGAAAATGTCAAAGCAATTTGAAGTTGATGATTATCTCTCTCCTACATGTTGTTACATTCAAGTTTTCTCAGGCAATTGAGAATGATATTGAACACAAAGGCAAGATCCTTTGTTCAAATTAGGAAATTTGAGAATTTCACATAGGTACATGTACATGTGATCAGACCAACCAACTTCGATATGATTTATTATATTTTAGAAAAATCACAAAAGAACTCCAATATATTTTACACATATAAATATCATAAACTAACTTCATAAATTTGGAGTCTCTATTGTTAAGGTGCCGATCATCAGACAAATAGGAAAACATGCTTACTAACTTTACATTCTGATTAAAGCACAGATCCTATTTCGTTTCTTTTTATAGTTCAAAATTTTGTTTTACTTGTCTTTACTACTCTAGGACCTGGAAGAGATGTTATATAATTAGCGATCTTTAATCGATGTGAGGAATAAGCCAATGAAACGGTTTGTTACTTCCAGCTTTAGGCATGTTTTGCACAGAACTGTGGGTAATCTACTAGTAACATCAATGCTGATTGGTTAATCAACTGTCTGACATCATAGCGTCGAAGGTGCTCGTATGAACTCTGACATGACCTATCGCTACAACCACTCAGATTTTCATGTATTGTAGTCCATCGAAAGACTAAAAAAATGAAATGAAATATAGATCTGTATTTTAATCAGATTGACTAGCTTTACTTTTTGCAAAGCAAAACTAATACCATTGTCAGGTACATCCGAGTCACGCATTTGATTAAATCAGGAATTTCAGGGTGTTTTTGTCTCTACTTAAAGAATTGGCTATTATCTGTGGGTCGATAATTGACTTCATCTTGTTTTTTGATCATTTGTTTCCATAGCAATAACAAATGTCTGGAATCCAAATGTGGATTTAATTCAAATGTCTGGATGATGCAATTGACAATAAGAATAATTTGTCTGCTATTGTTTCTTATAGCTTTAATTTACAGAAATGAACCCATAACCAGTTTAGAATATTAAAGGCTTTTTCTAAGATTTTACAATTTGTTGAACTAATGCTTATAAATTGTTTTATATTTTAATAGTTTTAACTTTGCCCCATTCCATCAAATTAAGTTGACCTTTAATAAAATAAAACCATGTATGAACAATCCAAACCATTAGACAGAATTTCACTTGATATGAAATAACCAGTTGTAAAGTCAACTAAATTTTATTTCACCAATAAAATAAGTAGAAATTGTTAAATGACCACATTGAAACATTGTTGTATATTGTCATCATCCCTTTGTGTCCATGTTAAAAATTTGAGGACACTCTGATGACTAAAGCCATCATTCTATTGAAATTTAGACAGAGCTTATTTTCATCATACAGTGAAAAAGGTTGATTTTCAACAATTTCCAGAAATTACTGTTATTGCCCTCAATTGATTAAGAAAATTTGTGAGATCTCTTGAGGCCAAAGTTGAGATTCAATTGACTAGAAATTTATGCAGTTGTTATGTTCATGAGATGGTTTCTGATGACTAGTAAAACAGCTAATATCAACATCTGATGACCAGTAGATACTTTTTATGATAAATGTCAGCATTTTAGGAAGAACTAGAAGCCATCCAGATTTTAGTTTAGTTATTTCTTATAAATACTTCCCTTGCCTGGTGACTGCTAGGATGACTCTGCTGCTTTCGGTGTATGTTTTGTTGTCTGATGACCTGTTTTGTTTTTGTCCCCCGCCTTTCGAAGATGGGTTTGTCCGTCCGTCTGTCTGTCTGTCTGTCTGTCTGTCTGTCCGTCTGTCCGTCACACTCTTTGGGACACAATAGCTCTCTTCCTAATTGAGTTAGAATGTTCAAACTTGGTGTATGTGTTTATTAGGTCAATGCCTTGATGGAGTTCGAAGATGAGCATTTTCCGCTTAGGGTAAGCAGAGATAAGCAATTTGATTGGTTGATGCTTTGGGACAAGATAACTTTAGTTCTAATTAAGTGAAAGTGATGAAACTTGGTGTATAGTTTCATTACAGTAATACCTTAACTAAGTTCGATAATGAGCATTTTCTGCTCAGGGTAAGCAGAGCGATACTTAATTTGATTGGTCGAGACTTTGGAACACAATAACTCTCCTTCTAATTGAGCTAAAATGTTCAAACTTTGTGTATATGCTTATTAGGTCAATGCCTTGATGGAGTTCGAAGATGAGCATTTTCCGCTTAGGGTAAGCAGAGATAAGCAATTTGATTGGTTGATGCTTTGGGACACGATAACTTTAGTTCTAATTAAGTGAGAGTGATGAAACTTGGTGTATAGTTTCATTACAGTAATACCTTGACTAAGTTCGATAATGAGCATTTTCTGCTTAGGGTAAGCAGAGCGATACGCAATTTGATTGGTCGAGACTTTGGAACACAATAACCCTCCTTCTAATTGAGCTAAAATGGTCAAACTTGGGTGTATATGCTTATTAGGTCAATGCCTTGATGGAGTTCGAAGATGAGCATTTTCCTGTTAGGGTAAGCAGAGATAAGCAATTTGATTGGTTGATGCTTCGACACGATAACTTATTAGGTCAATGCCTTGATGGAGTTCGAAGATGAGCATTTTCCGCTTAGGGTAAGCAGAGATAAGCAATTTGATTGGTTGATACTTTGGGACAAGATAACTTAGGTTCATCTTGATTGATGATTTTTATGCCAATACAATTGCTGCATTCTCATTTAGTAATGGATTCGACAGTAACAGTGTATAGAAACGATTGACTTGGACACGAGGGCCCTTTCCCTTGGCCAGAGGGGCTCTTTTGTCTGCCTTTAGGGTACATTTTCATTTTTTTCTTCGGTTTTAGCATTTTTCTTTATAAAACACTTTTGGATGACACTTCGTGTACAGTTTGATTGCTCGATACATTGAAATAAATAAATGTGCGATTAATAATATGTGTCTTCTATTTATTTTGGGATTTCGGCGGGGGACATCAGCCTCACTGTTGGCTTGTTTTTTTTGATTTGAGGGCCCAGAGGACTATTTTTGACTGGGCCATCAAGATATCAAAAGCAAAATACTGATTTGAATTACATGTACATATTGTACGTTGAATGGCTCAATGAATATGGCACCTGCTTACTGCAAGCCCCAGGTGTACAATACAGTGTCTATTTCTCTGGATGTTGCTGTCTGATTTTTGTTTTTTGGTCTGGCAAGTTAAGGCATCTAGTTATTTGGATGGTATGTAAAAACAGGTCCAATAGTACTCATTGCATTGTACATGTAAATGTATCTTGGACTGAAGCGAAGGCTGAAACACATATGTCGAGGCAATTTTTCCTTCATAATAAAATATTGCATCACAGTTTTCTTTATCCTTGGTGGTGCAGATGTTAACCCAATTTCATTTCATTGCCTTTTGAATGCAGGAAACAAGCAACTTAGCAAAAAAAAAAGAAATTAGAGTTTGGTGGCCCTTGACCGTGTTCTATACTCCAAGGAAATGTTGATTGTTGAAGCTAATAGAAAATAGACATCTGAGCTGTATAACTAAATCCTTTCAGTCTTCCAGGAGGCAGTGAGACTTATTTTGTCAAGGCAATAATTATTTGGAGCTTGGCCAAAGATATTTTCAAGATAAAGTAGATGATATCAACAAGTGGGGGGATGGCATTAAAGATAATGAAAGGCTGTCATACTTGTAAGCTGACTTATTTATAACTCTGACCATTGCATTTTATGAATTGAACTAAGATAGAATACCATTTCCTATAGATGCCAAGTTTTGCTATCGATAGATGTTCCTGTTGCCAGCAACTGCTGTAGTAATAAGATTTTATTCAAATTAACTTAACAAGTAGAGAGAAAAATTGCTGAATGTGCAATATGCAGTCAGGTCTATTGAAATTTAATTGGTATGGGATGTGAATTATTTGGTTTGTTTATAATTTCAAAATCTATTAGGAAACTAATTATGTTTCACCGTTCTTCTACTGTATCTTGTAATGAATGATATTTAAATCATGATTTGTACTCTTGCTTATGTACATGTAGGCCGATATTAGGCATTGCTCTTGAAAAAGACTAAAGCTCTACAATGTCGACAATCGAACGATTCAAAAATTTGATTTTTTTATATGAAATCACAATTTCATAATGGTTGCGATGATATGGACTGTTTCTAGTTCATATGATATGCATATATGTGATACTTTTTTTTTCACAAAGTATTTCTCAATCATTCTCAATTAAAAATAAACATCATAGTGTGTACAGTACATCAAATTTATTTTGTATGGTAGCACATGTGTAAGTTAAAGATACTTTTGTTAAATTCTCTTTTTCCTCTTCATTTAATCTATATTTTACTTGATGGTCAAGTCGATCCTTATTCTCGTTAAAATATTGAACTAGATTAGAATGTAATAGAAATGGATAAATGTATAGATTTAATGATATAGAGTACATTAATCACAAGTTTAGAGAAACTTAGCCTGACATTTTAAACATAATGAGAGCAATAATTACACCATGCTTTGATGTACTGGGAGAGATTGCCAACAGTGTGTGGTGCAGTGTATGAACCATGACCCAATCAATTGGTGATTCAAATGTTATTTATTCCTATTATTTCTGACATTTCTGTGAAAGTGAAAGAACTTTGTATCAGAATCTCTGGTTTTTGTTTGGCAGCTTGCCATTTCTCATCTTAACCAATTACCACCTTAGCAGACATTTTTCAACAATAGAATTGTGGTTGTAGATCTGTTACTAAAAGACCACTGTTTAGAGAATGTCTTCTTTAGAAGTGTGATATCATAAGAAATAGATACTATGTCCAAGACTGTAAAGTCATTAAGAACTAGTTAGGCTTATATTGTGTGGCCAATGATCTACTTTGTCACTTTGAATTTGCAGCTAGACAGAGTTATGAATTTATTTCTCCCCTTGGTTTTGACTGTTAACAATTGCAAAGATAGTTCTTGACTTGTTAAAGAATGCATCTTTTTATAGGATACATCAGTATAAATCTATAGCATACAGCAGATTCATGCTTTACAAAGGTTGGCTATTATTATCAACATTACAAGAGACTGCAGTGTATTTCATTCAACTCCATCCCCAGATATTTACATTAAATGTTAGTGTATCAGCATCTGGAAATAAGACAAATTGTGCTAAAGGGAAACATGACATGATTTTAGATGAATGGCTTACAAGAAAAGATAAGACGAAATGAATAGAAATGTCCTCGATTGGACACAAACTAGAATACTTTTCAGAACTGAATTTGTCTGGCAAGTGTATTATGGCAGAGACTCTTTACTTCTTCCTGATATGTTGCTTTACCTCTTTCAGTTTAACCCATTGTGTATAGTATCTTGATGATGGAAGTAAATAAAAGCGTAGTTGATTGAAAACCATAGAGTAGAGATGGTGAAATGAATGACTATATTGTTAGTAAAGAGAAATTGTCATCATACAACATTGTGAACATATTCAATAATGTACCATTGTTAACTTCGATGAAATATTAGTCTGATAATTTTCTCTGATATTTTATTACCACCATTTAATTTACATGTGGGCTGTGTACTATCATAATGATTCACTCGTTCATGTAATAAATTTTTGACATGTTTTACCAATGTAAAGTTGAAATCAATTTTATTTCTTATGATGAATTCTATAGCTACACATCATCATTTGTAAGATGTCTATTGATTGGCTGACTCGTGTATGGCATGAGTAACCTACAGCAGCAAAAATGTCTGCCGGTAGCCAAGCAGAGAGGTACATATTGATTGGTTAAAATTGTCTTTGTCCAGATCAATAGGTATTTTCACTGTTATGGTTTCTAGGTATTGTTAACTTGTTGCGTCACTGAGTGTATAAAAGACTGATTGAACAAAGCTACATGTATTACATGTACATGTAGTCCTGAATGACTAACATGTACTGAGGAAATTCTATATGGGACTTTAGTTTTACGAAAACTTAAGCCTTTCATCAAAGGTTTAAGTTTTTCCATCTTTTATTTAATCAAATCACTATTATTACTAAAGAAAAGTAAACCTGCACACAAAGGTCTGCCCTCCCATCAAAGCTGCAACTTGTTATGTATCTTATTATGTTAAATCACTATCAGTACTGGATAATCATTTCCTTTTCATGGGGATCAAAACCAAGTAGTCCAGATTGGGAAGATATTAATTATTACTTATCAGTGGTAATCCTTATGATTTATCGGACAGGTGTCGTTCAGTAAAGTGCACTGTATGTTGTATGAGCTTCGGTGCGACCTAAATAAATCTGATTAGATTATTGAATTTTCAAGCAAAAAATATCTCTGTTACTGATAAATAGAAACATATTTCACTCAGCAAAAAAAAACCTGGTTCAGTGAATAAATGATGGACAATTCTACTTTTGATTGAGGTAAAATGTACAAACCTTGTATAGTCGTTAATTAGGTGAATGCCATGGCTGAGTTCGGTGATGAGCATTTTCTTCTTCGGCTGAGCAAAGATAAGCAATTTCACTGGTCAGGACTAAGGGACACAATAACTAGTAATTGTTTAATGGCATTTAGTATTTGAATGAAATATACAATGTTATGGCTAGAGAAACGTCACCAGTGATTGTATTCCATAGAATTGTATCGGTATTATGATTATAATATTCATTACTCAAATGACTGCATGTCTTGACTGAGTTGTGTTATGTATTTTCACCATAAGCTACATGTAAGCAACTGTTGATGTGTCCTTTACACCCTTTGGAAACCAATAACTCGGCCCTAATTCCAGGGTTCACAAATGTGAAGTCGTTTGATACTTTTGACAGGGTCCTGCAGTTGCCACACATGTGTATTTTGAGTTTCGAGCTACGGGTGTTGTGGGGGATGTATTGAAGGGGAATTGCTTTTCTGCTGTTTCTATTTCTGAAATGCTTGGTAATTTCGAACAGTACAAAGAGATTGTTGCTAAGAGAATTGAAGCCAGTGCTTTTGCTGGTTGTTCAAATGAACCATCTTACATGTATAATAATGTTGTTTAATTCCTTTTTTTTATTTTTCAGTTGGCGCCTTCCAAAGTGATGCTTTGTTGGTTCCACAACATTGTGTTTTTGACCATCACCATGATACAGACATGTGCATGGATTTTGACTTCTGGAACAAAACAGCCAATGACAAATGCAAGAATAGACATGATCAGAAGATTCTCAAAGAAAGTTTTGCCATGCTTTTAGAGTGTGAAGTTGATAAATTCAATGGTGTTGAATTTGTTTGCTGTCCCGAAAAGAAAGGTAAGAATCCTAAAGTATCTTAATTCCAGACAGTTTCTTCATGTCTGAATGGTATCAGTGGTGGGTTACTAAGTGGACAGTAAATTAACACTTTGTGGACTAATGAAAGGACACTGAATTTATAATTGATTCCTCAGATGGCTTTGATTTTTGCATCCGTCGGTCCGGCATCCACAATTGCTCGAGAGGCTAAATTTAATATCCAATTGACTTTAAATTTATACACAGTGTTTAAGGTCATGAGACGAAGAAGCCTATTGTTTTTCAGTGATTTCCGATAATAACTACCGGAGTTATGGCCCTTGATCACTTAAAAAAATCTTGTGGACGCTCTAGAGGCCAAAGTTAATATCTGATTGACTTTAAATTTATACACAGTGTTTAAGGTCATCAGACGAAGAAGCCTATTGATTTTCAGCGATTTCCGATAATTAGTGCCAGAGTTATGGCCCTTGATCACTTCAAAAAAATCTTGTGGACGCTCTAAAAGCCAAAGTTAATATCCGATTGACTTTAAATTTCTGCACAGTGTTTAGGGTCATGAGACGAAGAAGCCTACTGATTTTCAGCGATTTCTGATAATTAGTGCTAGAGTTTATGGCCCTTGATCACTTCAAAAAATCTTGTGGACACTCTAAAAGCTAAAGTTAATATCCGATTGACTTTAGATTTATACACAATGTTTAAGGTCATAAGACGAAGAAGCCTATTGATTGTCAGCGATTTCCG
The DNA here is from genome assembly GCA_036850965.1 of Patella caerulea. Classification (NCBI taxonomy): domain Eukaryota; kingdom Metazoa; phylum Mollusca; class Gastropoda; family Patellidae; genus Patella; species Patella caerulea. Next base: position 27,315,688 of record JAZGQO010000011.1, read on the forward strand.
ATAATTAGTGCAAGAGTTATGGGCCTTGATCACTTCAAAAAATCTTGTGGACGCTCTAAAAGCCAAAGTTAATATCCAATTGACTTTAAATTTATACACAGTGTTTAAGGTCATAAGACGAAAAATCTTATTGATTTTCAGCGATTTCCAATAATTATTGCCAGAGTTATGGCCCTTGATCACTTCAGAAAATCTTGTGGACGCTCTAAAAGCCAAAGTTAATATTTGAACCATTTGATGGGGTCTTTAAGGTCATAAGACGAAGAAGCCTATTGATTTTCAGCGATTTCCAATAATTATTGCCAGAGTTATGGCCCTTGATCACATCCAAAAATCCTGTGGACGCTCTAGAGGCCAAAGTTAATATCCGATTGACTTTAAATTAACACACACTGTTTAGAGTCAAATAATTACTTCCAGAGTTATTGTCCTTTGATCACTTCAAAAAACCTTGTGACGCTATTAGATGCCAAACTTATCATCCGATTGACTCAGATTGATACACAGAGTTTAAGGTGTTGAAACGGACAAGTGTTTTGATTTTCAATGAATTTTGATAACCGAACAGCTAAATCCATTATGTTAAATGTTTCCTATACTAATTGTTAGCGTGGTGCAAAACTTTTTTAAAAAGCAAACAAATTTTAATGATTTTCAGATAATTACATAACGAGTTGTTACTCTTAATCAGATTTTAGTGTATTACAAATGTTTACCAAAAAAAGTAAAGATATGCGACAACCCTTGTTGACTGCCCGGACAATTTAGCTGCTGTGGGCGTATGTTTCGTTGCCTGGCAACCTATCTTTCGTTATTTTAACATTTTACCAGCACTAATTTTGTGATGGTTATGTATTTTATGCAAATGGAAATAGTATGCGTAATATAACTGTTTGAGTTAGAGAAAAAAGTCCATTACCATTTATGAGTTTTCATTAAACTTATGTAAAGATGATTAAAATTCTTGTACTATATGATGATAAGGAGGGAAAAATAATAGCAAACGACAGGAGTTTTTGTAATCTCCCAAGTAAATTATTTTAGAAGTTTTAAATGATTCAACACAAATTATATATATATATATATATATATATATATATATATATATATATATATATATATATAATATATATATATATGAGAGAGAGAGAGATAGATAGATGTCTAATGGAGATAGTTTTGAAACATAAAATAGATATTCAATTATCGTAATGCCCTATTAAAGTATTGAAGATTGCACTACACTGGCGCCAGGGTTGGCAAAAAAGATAGATTGTGTTTTGGAGACAAACACGAGACTTGTTCCAACCAAGCAACCTGCAGTAAATCCATATAATCAATAAGCCATATAGAAGGAAAATGAATAATGAAACTTAATGATACTAAAGTCTACAGACGAACACCTCAAACTAACGCAATGATTCTATAGTCACTATTGACCAGACTGATGAAGTAGATAAGAATACGGTTAGATGTGATTATTATAGATCCCTTACCCTGATAATAATGGTATTATTAGAGTAACGCTTCTAAAATACAGATCGAAATATTTGTCTCTAAGAAAATAGAAAGATAACTGAATGAACTTACACAATGTTTTAGGATGAGAAATAGTATCAAATTTAAATCTCAATGTCTACATAAACCCTTCAAAAATAAAAAAGTAGGATGAGCTACGTAGAATTAAATACTTTGAATGTCTGAGTACCAGTATATAGCACCTGTAAGCTTATATTTTATCGATAATGTAATTGTTTTATGATGCTTTTACATACATGTAAACATACTTTTGTTATATTGCAACTCCATTTTAAAGTATATGAATGAATTATTCAGGTACCATACACATACATGTACATTGATGACTCATGTTTAACCTGAGTAATTCACAATGAGCTCATCCCTGTTCTACATTGCCTTGCTTTTAGATCTTGTCACTTTTGATAACAAGTCTCTCATCTTCTAAATTATACTGATGGTGCATCATTAATAGAAGCTACTCCCTATCCAAGAGTGAATTCCCATGGTGGCCCAATATATTATATCCGTCTAATAGGAGACATTATGTCTGTCACGATTCTGGAAGGTCGGTGTGTACCGATGTCCTCAATTTTTTGCTATATAATAGCTGTCTTGTTATAACTTCATATTGTCATTAAGTATTCGACTGGTAAATGTACCTTCTCTTCAGTAAATTAGTGTTAAGATAACTTAATTATTGGGGAACTAGATATGATTCTAAAATAACCAAACTGAATGTGAAAATCTTTGAAGAAATATACTTTAGACTCTCAAGTGTGAATAAGACAAAACTACTAGTAGAAATGAAGTTTTTGAATTCAGGGGCTATTATTGCGGGTATTTCAAACATAGTGCTATTAATCGTAATATTTTACCTGAAAAAATGTTGGCATTGAATTTTATCTTGAAATGTAAAGGAATTAATAGGTGAATTAAGGCGCTTCCAGGGTCTTTGAAAATAGGTCTTTGGAATGCCCAGTCTGTTAGAAACAAAACCCTTGAAACAATTGATTGTATAACCGATTGTGAATTTGATGTCTTCTTAATAACTGAAACATGGTTGTCTCAGAGTGGTGACGAAGCCAGGTGTGCTGAAATGACACCACCGGGTTTTATGTGTGTTCACGCTCCACGAGTAACTGGTAGGGGAGGGGGTATAGCTGTTATTTTCAAGGAACACTTGCGGCTACAGAGGCTTCAAACACCGAAAACGTACACATCTTTTGAACATTTATCATTTACCATAAAATCTGCATCAAAAAACCTAAAGATAATCTGTATCTACAGACCACCCCCTTCAAGAAAAAACAAGTCTACCGATTCAGACTTCGTAACTGATTTCAATAATCTCTGTGAAGATCTTGATTGCAATGATAACATCCTAATTGCTGGAGATTTTGACGTGCATTTTGATTCTTCTAATAACAAAATTACAAAACGTATCTGCGAGCTTCTGGATATTCACGGCTTGGTGCAGACCATTACTCAGCCGACACATCGTTCAGGGCACACCTTGGACTGGGTTGCTTGCCGTAATCATGAACTTATTCATAATGCGGATGTCATTGACAAGCTAATGTCTGATCATTTTGTTATATCCTTTAATTTTAATTTCTCAAATACTTCACGTAAAAACCGGAAAATATGCTATAGGAACTTCAAATCCATCAATTTTGAAGAATTTAATATCGATCTTTTAAACAGCACTCTATTCACACAATGTTCTAATGATGTTGACCATATGGTAGCTGTACTCGATAAAACATTACTTGACCTCTTTGATAAACATGCACCCATCCAAACCAAAACCATCAACCATTTAAAGAAAACACCATGGTATGATGCGTCTGTAAATGATGCTAAGCGAACACGCCGAGCAGCTGAAAGGAAGTGGCGTAAATCAGGGTTAGTGGTACATAAAAAAATTTACACAGAGTCTCGAAAACATTTTATGAAATGTGTTAAAAATGCCAAATCACAGTATTTCAACGAAGAAATATCATCATGCTCACGAAATCCGAAATTATTGTTCTCAACGCTAAACTATTTACTGGGAAAAGAAAAGAGTGTCATCCTTCCAGAGGGAGATGATAGTACTGTTGCTCAAAATTTCAGTGATTATTTCATTGATAAAATCGATAAGATTCGTCATGGTCTTGGTTCTATCAACGCACAAGGGTGTGATGACAGTAGGTTCGTAGTTCCATCAATTCAATTCGACTCCTTTAATCCAGTCTCACCTGAGGAGATAAGGAAGATAATATGTCAATCCAAACCAACGTCTTGCTCCTTGGATGTCATACCAACACATTTCCTGCTTAAAATTCTTGATACAATTTTACCCATTATTACTAACATCATAAATACGAGTTTGCAGTCTGGAATAGTACCGGTATGTTTTAAAACTGCAGTAGTCAAACCACTTATAAAAAAGTCGACACTTGACCCACAACTACTGAAAAATTATCGACCAGTATCAAATTTGACCTTTCTGTCTAAAATTCTGGAGAAGGTTGTCAAGCAGCAACTTCTTAGTCATTTAGAAAAATTTCAACTTCTTGAGGAGTTCCAGTCCGCTTATCGCTCTGGCCACAGCACTGAGACAGCACTACTATGTGTTCTTGATGCCATAAAATCATCTGTTGATGAAGGAAAGATCGGAGTGCTGGTCCTGTTGGATTTATCAGCAGCTTTCGATACTATTGACCACGGCTACCTACTGAATCGACTTTCATCAGATTATGGACTAACTGGAAACATTCTAAAATGGTTTTCATCCTATCTCACAGGACGATTTCAGTATGTTGAATTTAACAACTCCTCATCAAGTCATCAACAACTCGTATGTGGTGTTCCCCAAGGATCTGTCTTGGGCCCGATAATCTTCACAATGTATACTAAGCCGTTAGGCAAACTTATTCATGGTGACAATCTGCTGTATCATTTTTATGCTGATGATTCTCAGCTCCTTGACAGCTTCAAGCCACTTCCGATCGATCAAAATGCCATCATTAAGAATCTGGAAGGGTGTCTTGAAAATGTCAAAAAATGGATGTCATCCAATATGCTTAAACTCAACGATGAAAAGACTGAGTTTCTTCTGGTGGGTCCTGCCAGCAGACTTAAGAAATGTGACATTCGAAAGATCAGCATTGGAAACACCGAAATTCCTATGTCTAAATCTGTGAGAAATCTTGGAATTCTTGTCGATTCTCGTCTCAGCTTTGAAAACCATGTGAACAACATTTGTAAAATATGTCATTTCCATCTCCGAAGGATAGGGTCCATTCGTCATCTAATAACTGAAGATGCTGCTGCAACCTTAGCTCGATCCTTCGTCCTGTCCAGAATAGACTATTGTAATTCAGTACTAACTGGTATTACGAACGAACAGATTTCAAAACTGCAAAGATTACAAAACCGTGCTGCTTACATTGTCACAAAAACTAAATCAAGATCACACATCACCCCAGTCCTGAACAAATTACATTGGCTCCGTGTTCGAGAAAGGATCAACTTTAAAGTCTTATCGTTAACATATCAATCGATAAATAAATCCGCGCCAGGTTACCTTCAAAATCTAGTATCACTGTATCAACCTAAACGATCATTAAGATCAGAAGGGAAACTATTATTAGATGTACCTGCCTATAAATTTAAATCTTTTGGGTCTAGAACTTTTCGATACAGTGCATCAATTGTTTGGAATACACTTCCAGAAAATATCCGACAATGTGAATCTCTGTCGGTTTTTAAATCCAAAGTGAAAACTTGGTTATTTAGTCACTATTATTAACACTCCAAAGTGAGAACATTTTCCAGCGCCTAGTGCATTCCCTAGTGGATTGAATAGCTGCGCGATAAAAATATCATTATTATTATTATTATTATTATTTATATACATCCACATTGAAATGTGGTCGTATATTGTCGCTCCCCCCCCCCATTTGTCCTGCGGGCCGGCGTCCACAATTGCAAAGTTAATATCCGATTGACTTTAGATTTATACAACAGTGTTTAAGGTATTGTTTTTCAGCATTTCCGATAATTACTGCCAGAGTTATGGCCCTTGATCACTTCTAAAAATCTTTTGGACGCTCTAGAGGTCAAAGTTAATATCCGATTGAGTTTAAATTTATACACAGTGTTTAAGGTCATGAGACGAAGAATACTATTGATTTTCAGTGATTTCGGATAATTATTGCCATGTATGACCCCTGATCATTTTGAAAAATCTTTTGGATGCTCAAAAGGCAAAAGTTTATATCCGATTGGCTTTAAATTTATATGAGACAGTAGCTGATTGATTTTCAGCGATTTCCGATAATTGCTGTTAGAGTTCCGGCCCTTGATGACTTCAAAAAATCTAGTAGACGATCTAGAGTTTAAGGTCTAAAGACAATCAAGTACAGTATATTGATTTTTATGAATTTTGATAACTGAACAGCTCCATGATATTAAATGTTTCATATACTAAACATTAGCAGGGGGCAGAACTTTATAAAAAACCAAACAAATTCTAATGATTTTCTGATAATTAATCAATGAAATGTTACTCTTCTTAATAAGATTTTAGTGTATTAAAAATGTTTCATTTCTGAAAAAAGTAAAAATATGCGACAACTCTTGTTGATTGTCCGGACGATTTAGCTGCTGTGGGTGTCATTGCCTGGCAACATATCTTTGTTGTGTGCCATATCTCTAGAATCAATGATGATTCATACATATTATAGTTATATTGGTACATTTTAACTTTATACATGAATAACCCATAATCAATAATCTCAAATGACTTGTACAGTAAGTTGCAGGATGAGTTATATGAAGCAAGCTGTATTCTGATGTCGTTTAATTTATAAATATTTTATATTATATTTTTAATTAAAGTAGATAAGAACAATGTTGAAAGACTATTAATGTTAATATAGTGGGAACATCATACTGTCATTAGTTTTTGGATTATATAAAAAAAAATATGTGGCCATACACAAAAAAAAATCTTATTCTCAGACAATCATTCCATAAACATCTCGTTTCAAGGCACTACAGTGTACAGTTATATCACTAAGTTGTTGAATGTATGATTGTCCATTATCATTTATGATGCACCACTTTATTGAATGTATGATTGTCCATTATCATTTATGATGTGTTATAGTGTAACATACAGTATAAGTTTGTGCATAAAATGGGATTTTTCTCAATCTGATTTATTTTATATGGTTATTGGTTTTTATACGCCCACATTGAAATGTGGTCGTATATTGTCGTCGCCCCCGTCCGTCCGTCGGTCCGTCCGTCCGTCCGTCCGTCCGTCGGTCCGGCGTCCACAATTGCTTGTGGACGCTCTACAGGCTAAAGTTAATATCCGATTGACTTTAAATTTATACACAGTGTTTAAGGTCATGAGACGAAGAAGCCTATTGTTTTTCAGCGTTTTCCGATAATAACTGCCAGAGTTATGGCCCTTGATCACTTCAAAATATCTTGTGGACGCTCTAGAGGCCAAAGTTAATATCCGATTGACTTTAAATTTATACACAGTGTTTAAGGTCATGAGACGAAGAAGCCTATTGATTTTCAGCGATTTCCGATAATTAGTGCCAGAGTTATGGCCCTTGATCACTTCAAAAAATCTTGTGGACGCTCTCGAGGCCAAAGTTAATATCCGATTTACTTTAAATTTATACACAGTGTTTAAGGTCATGAGACGAAGAATCCTATTGATTTTCAGCGATTTCCGATAATAACTACCAGAGTTATGGCCCTTGATCACTTCAAAATATCTTGTGGACGCTCTAGAGGCCAAAGTTAATATCCGATTGACTTTAAATTTATACACAGTGTTTAAGGTCATGAGATGAAGAAGCCTATTGTTTTTCAGCGATTTTCGATAATAACTACCAGAGTTATGGCCCTTGATCACTTCAAAATATCTTGTGGACGCTCTAGAGGCCAAAGTTAATATCCGATTGACTTTAAATTTATACACAGTGTTTAAGGTCATGAGATGAAGAAGCCTATTGTTTTTCAGCGATTTTCGATAATAACTGCCAGAGTTATGGCCCTTGATCAATTCAAAATATCTTGTGGACGCTCTAGAGGCCAAAGTTAATATCCGATTGACTTTAAATTTATACACAGTGTTTAAGGTCATGAGACGAAGAAGCCTATTGATTTTCAGCGATTTCCGATAATTAGTGCCAGAGTTATGGCCCTTGAACACTTGAAAATATCTTGTGGACGCTCTAGAGGCCAAAGTTAATATCCAATTGACTTTAAATTTATACACAGTGTTTAAGGTCATGAGACGAAGAAGCCTATTGATTTTCAGCGATTTCCGATAATTAGTGCCAGAGTTATAGCCCTTGATCACTTCAAAAAAATCTTGTGGACGCTCTAGAGGCCAAAGTTAATATCCGATTTACTTTAAATTTATACACAGTGTTTAAGGTCATGAGACAAAGAATCCTATTGATTTTCAGCGATTCCCGATAATTAGTGCCAGAGTTATGTCCCTTGATCACTTCAAAAAATCCTGCGGACGCTCTAGAGGCCAAAGTTAATATCCGATTGACTTTAAATTTATACACAGTGGATGCTCTAGAGGTCAAAGTTAATATCCGATTGACTTCAAATTTATACATAGTGTTTACAGTCATGAGACTAAGTCGTCTATCGATTTTCAGTGATTTTCAATAATTGCTGCAATAGTTATGGCCCTTGATCACTTCGAAAAAATCTTGTGGAAGCTCTAGAGGCCAAAGTTAATATCCGATCGACTTTAAATTAACACACAGTGTTTAGGGTCATGAGACGAAGAAGCCTATTGATTTTCAGAGATTTAAAATAATTATTGCCAGAGTTATCTCCCTTGATAACTTCAAAAAATCTTGTTACGCTATAGAGGCTAAACTTATCATCCGATTGACTTTAGATTGATACATAGAGTTTAAGGTGTTGAAACGAACAAGTATTTTGATTTTCAATGAATTTTAATAACTGAACAGCTAAATCCATGATATTAAATGTTTCATGTATATACTAATTGTTAGTGTGGGGTAACACTTTATAAAAAGCAATCAAATTCTAATGATTTTCTGATAATTACATAATGAGCCGTTACTCTTAATCAGTTTTTAGTGTATTACAAATGTTTCATTAGCAAAAAAAGTAAAAATATGCGACAACCCTTGTTGACTGCCCGGACGATTTAGCTGCTGTGGGCGTATGTTTCGTTGCCTGGCAACCTATCTTTGCAATTCAATTACTCCTGGTTATATTAAGTAGAAAATATTTTGTGATCAATAATAATTCATATGATTTTAGCTGTCAAAGATAGGTATCTTAAAAAATATTTCATCAAACATTTTTTTGATTATTTTATTATCCATTACTAACATGTAGAACAAAGTTTTATTATTAGTTAATTGCCTACAGCTAAATATTATATAAAACTAAGATAAAGAATCCAGGTGATACTACCATTTTAATTGTATAACTAACTGTATGGTTTGAACATTTTCTGAAGATTAATCTACTTGTCTAGCTACGATATTGAGACCCCTTCAATAATTACCTTGGTGTATATGACTGTGAAGAAATTCACTCAATTATTTGAAGATGTCATAAATCTGTGAGCCAGACGCATAGAGATGATGATCTAAAATTACGACTCCGTTATCAGTTTTTTAGCCTTTATATAAAAAGGAAGAAATATTTGTTTTTAAATTCCTGAATGTGGTGTATGAATAAAAACTTGTTACTTCATAATGCCATCATTTCATCAATAAATCTATTTGAACTTTGATTGTTGAAAGCAAATAAGTAGAGATTGGGAGCAAGCTGAAATGAATTAAGGTTTCCCGGTGCTCAGATTTTTATTTCAGAAAAAAAAAAGTTGTGGATGACATCTAATGTTTTCTGTGAAAATCAATACTTGAGTTTAGAAACCAAACCTTAGGATGACGTCAAACCTGAAAACATTGATAAAGGGAAGCTCATGTTGCACGATGACTAATGGGAAATCCGAAGAAAAGCAATAGACTATTCTTGAAGGATGTTATTTTAAGGAGAATTTGATTTGAGATGGTAAATCATATTGATTAAAACCAGAAGATGCGGCAAGTGCATTGAATCCAATCATGCGAAATAACATACAAATTGATATACATGGTTTTACTTGATCTTTAACACAATATTACACATTGGCTGGTTTTGGTTCTAATTCATACTATTCTTACAGTTCTGTGGGAAAGTTGTTCTAAATTATAATGCAACATTCATTGGTAGTTACATCTCTGGCTTCTTTAAATTCAGTAACTTTATCTGGGTTTCATCTCTAGGGGGAAAAACTGGTTGAAGTAGAATCTAATCAAAATCATTAATTAATCACCATTCTTTTAATGTTATTTCATTGATTAGCTACTATTTACTATTATTCACATACATACATGTATCAGTACAGTTCATCGAACATTGTATTATTATTGATGAACTGAAACCTTGTGTTTAATATCACAGACCCTGTAATTATCATATATAATTTAGGAAACTGTGATGCATTAAGTTGATTGTAACTTGTATTAACTCAACATACATGTATAATATACACAGGGCTAAGAATATGATCCATTCTTGTATTGTTTGTATATTGATTTCTAGCTACTGAATTCCAGTCAGTACCCGTAATTGTGAGTCAACCATCTATCATAAGATCACGTAACTGGTGAAAAGCTACTACAATTTCTGGTATTAAATATTAGATTAAATATCTCTGGTGTTTACTTAGAGGTCTGGTAGAGTACAGTGAGGGCATGGGTGGTTTAAAATTATACTATGGAGATAGATACCATACAAGGAGCCTAAATGGGGAGACATTTTCAAACAAAGGTGTAAATATGTCTTTACTGTTGTGAGATACAGGATTACTCTGGTATAGGATTATGTAGTCAAGAAAATGTCTGCAGTTACCAAAACTTGAGGCAATTGGATGCACTGTAGTGAAAACAAGGTGCACGTTAAAATATTGCACATACAAAATAACAATTCGATTTAATCGAAGATCCTGGAGTTACTGGTCTTTGGAGTTCAGGATTCATGGTAGCTGTTGCATATCGATGTTCTGTTTTTGCTGAATGGCCACCAGGAGAAATGATACATGTTGTTTTAGCATTTCTCTAGAATAGCAGCTGTCGATTTTATGTAATAATAAAACAATTTATGTGTTTAATTAACTTAGATTGTTATTGTGTATCTGATAAATACAGCTGTTGAAACACTGTTCTATGAATTGTGTTACATAAAGAATAATTTATCCACCCAGCCATTGATTTTATGAGCTGTATAATATATACTGTTGCAGGTTCACTCTGGCAAATGTAATCATTAAAATAATCTGTTACCAGAATACAAATTGTTCTACATGTACAGCTACTCAAGATTAAATTACTAATATCATTCTAGTTATACATTGACTGCATTCTTGTTGGAATTTATTGTGAAAAGTATACATGTAATTTAGTCTATGGCATGTGGGGTTCATTTAGGTCAAATAATCCTTTTCAGATTTATTAAAACAGGATATGGAAATTTAATTTATTAGATAAACATTTCAGAATTATGTTTTCTTCTTTATGTACATAATCCAATAATGCTAGTGTATTTAACTGTTGGGAGGGAATGAACAACTAAGGTCCTGTGACGTATAAGAACCATTGACAGCTGGAATTTTATTAATTGTTGGACGATGCAGCTGCCCAGGTAAAGTTTCCCTCATAGCTCACTGCTTGGCATAAGCTAGTCTTTATTAGTCCATTTGTTGCAGAATTTTAGGATCTTTTTTATTGGTGAAGATTCCCGCATGTACATCATGACAAGAAGTAGGGTCGCCTGTCCAACCTTGTGTGTTTTCTCTGGTTTGCTGCCACTGAAGACCTCTATTTGCAAGTGAATTATTGAAATAAAATTCAACCATGGTTTAGTCCCAAAATGACCTACTTTGTGTCAAGTGGACGTTATACTGGAAAAGGGTGATGAGAGATTCATATATTATTGCCATATACCATTATAACCATATCAAAATTTGTTCAGAAGATTAATTATTACTTACAACATGAAAAATTATTTAGGCTATAGGGTGTGACTCAAATAATTATTGTAATTTTCATATATTATTTCTATTACCGGGTAAATGTTGACCTTTTCCTCATAGTATTTATACTGATTGTTTTAACATAATGTTATTTCTCATTTCCTCCCTGTATATGTCTATATAACCTTTATTTTGTCTGGTGTATTTCCTAATCTTATAAATAGAAACTTTTGAATTCTTTCACTGACATCTCACAGGATTCCAATCATCTCTATATTGACAAATCTTGAAAACAAGCAAAACATTCAATGTTTAAATTTTTGGGAATTCTATATTACTGCAGACAAGCGGACTTACTGCAAATGGACTTGAAGATTTTTTGAAAATAAAAATGGAGTTTAAAGGCTGTCTTGGCAGTGAATGCTTACGGCCTTCTCCCAAATCCATTGACTTGCATTGTTTTTATTTATTACCTACAATGTACCACTGTTGTGTGTGTGCTTTACACTGATTTCTCCTGCATCTACAAAGGAAGGTAGACATTTCTGCTAGTAGATGTTTGGAAGATAAATACTCTATGATTATGTAGTTATATGTGCATTGTAACTGAAAAGATACCAATTATTTAATCGAATAACAATGCAATTTAAAGTTGTTAACCAATACGTTTCAGAGTTAAAACATGATGTACATATTAGTTTAAATATTACTTACCATGCGAGGAAAAGGGTTAGGTGAAAAAATAAGATTTAACAGTTGTGAATGTTGACATATGCTGTAGGTTTTATTGACATTGATGTGTTGAAAAACATTTTCAAAATATAATTTAGCCGAAAATAAGGTCTTTTTTTGGAATCTCCACAATTAAGTGATGCTGTTTTTATAATATAGTTCACAGATCTTTCATTATGGCACTAAAAATGGAAACTTACATGTCAAAGCTAGTGTTGAAGGCGACAAACACTGCGTACCTTACATTATAAAATCAATGATGATTCCATTTTGATTTTGTCATCGAGTGGGTGAAGATTAGTTGTTAGAAAAATATGTTCTCGAAAGCAAATGCCAGCGTCTAGGGAATACCTTAGTTGAAATCAACGAGAGCAAATTGTGTCTATTGTAATAGTTTTATCAAACCTTTACTACCATTGTTTGAAGAGATACCTTAAAAAAGTAAATAAAAACAAGATTTACGAGGTCAGGTTAACGGGTGTGTACAGTAATCTTTAAAAAGTTGTTGATGAGAAAAGTATGATTAAAGAGACATTTTATTTATGAGATTTAAAAGAAATCACCTAGGAAATGTATGTGTATCTAGAATAAACTTTTGTGAGATTTTAGATTATTAATCCACATCTCCAAAAGAGACATGATTTATTATTAGGGCTATTGGTACATACATCTATTTGTAAAGTCAACCAGTGTGGTTTGAATGTCTGAATGGCTCGCTGACTAAGACATTGGCCCGCTAACTTGAAGGTCCTATCTTTGTTTCTTGTGTTAGTCGAGAAATTTCATCAGGATTTTCCAGCGTGGTTCCAACTTGTCAGTGCAGTACAGAGGGCCTTGCAAGGAACATTGTATAGTTATTAGGATGGTACAAAAAACTGAGGTCCTGTATACATAAAAAATCTCTTGGCAGATGAAATTTGATATTAGAGTAGGCCAAAGTGTCCCTCATAGCACACTGTATGGCATATGCCTGTCTTCATTAGACCAGTCATACAAGATCAGTAGAATGTTAAACTCCATTTCATTTCATTTTCAATCTCGGAATACATTTAGGAAGTAAATTTGAAAAATTCAGTCAGATTCTCATTGGTCATGGTCGGGCGTCGGCACCTATGGGATTGACAAAATAAGTGTGTTTAGTTGTTCAAAAGGATGATATACCAGGGTCCATTTTGGCATGCAGATAAAAGAACTCTTTGCAGTAACTGGTCTCTCTCTCACACACACACACACACACACACACACACTTATAACCACAGATACAAAATAAGTGTAGGTTAGGCTTTCTTAAAGTGATGGAAGTATTGTTATATTGTGTGGACATAACATTAAACCCCATTCCCATCCATGTACAGTATCTTGATGGTTGACCACCATTTTATTAACTGTCGGCTGAATATTCTAGAAATTGCAGATCAATTCCGTTTATGTCTTAATATTAAATAACAAAAGTGATTCTCAGTATCTCTCTTTAAAAAAAAAAACTCCAATTTATCAATGTTACAACCATACTAACCTTGTTTTAAAATACTCAACATCAATTTAACACGCGCCAACTAAAAGCTTCTCTCAGTGTTTGAAGTTGGGTGATAAGAATTTTTACTGGTTCATCATAAACTATTTGATGTTGTGAGCTGACTATAAATGATAGGAATAAAGTCTGATTAGCTCAACATGAAGCATTCATCAGTTTTTTTTTATATTTTTGTTACTACTTTGCTTTCCTGAAATTAAAAAATAAAAACAACCATCATTTGGAACAGAAATCAAAATGATGACTTCTAATTTGTGAATGAATTAATGAATGAATGAATGACAGAGACTATTTAAGCACTTCCCATTTGTATCTATATATTTAATGTTCAACACCAGTTAAAATTGTTGTTGTTTAGAATACATTATGCAAGAGCCAAATCTGCCTGTTGTAGGTCTTTACATATATTTGGGCCTGAAATGTTATAAAATCTATTAATTATACATTAATTAACTTATCAAGACCGTAATCAACTCTGGTTGTCGAGGTGAGCCTGAGATTTTTGTTGGATTATAGTTTGATTTGCTATGAAATTTACCTTTGTGATTTACCAGTTACATGGATAACCGATAGTACTAGTTGTGTCTTGCAGACTTCAGTAATGATGACTGAGGCTAAGCGGAACTTTCATTCACTTAGCTCTCTGTTCATAGTGGATCAATTTGATTGAAATTTTCAACAAATAACTTTCACATCAGATTTTTTTTAACTATTGTAGTGAGAACTACCAACTCGTTATCTAATCTCCCATAATGTATCTTTAAGTTAGAAAGATTAAAATTAACAACATATTAAAGACATTTAAACAGTCAAACCTGAAGATTACAGATTTAGAGAATTTAAATTAACGTCAAGGAAGTAATGAAAAGTGATATTTTCAAGATTAAATCAAAAAGTTGTAGTTAAATACAAAACTATGTAATGTAGGCTAAATAATCTCTTGACATGGTTGTTAACAGATAGAAATTAAATTAAATACATTTCAAAGCATCACAGACAGCTGATAGAAACTTCAAATGGCCCATACTTAGGTTAGAATTGATCAATTCAACTAATTTGTGACCTAGCATTATATTTTGTTACAGGTTTACGTTAGATTGCGTTGCAGGATCTTAAATGTTTTATTAGAACTTTTCGGGCTTAACCTGAAAATTTTCATTGTTTTAGCTGGGTGAGGTAGAAATTTTACTTTTGGTGCTAGGTCAAGAAATTGTCCAAAGAAATCCATCCAAACCAAAAAAATATACACTATTGATAAAACAAAGATAGAATAATCTCTCCATAAAAGACTTTTCATGTATCTGGTTTTTGTGTAAAGCCTTTTAATCAATGGAACTGAGAAAATTCTTTTCATGCTTATTGCTAATCTTCCCTGGACACATTGCTTTATCCTATATTCCATACAGCTCAGAATGTCTGGTAACTGCTGGTGGCTATATCTATTGATCAATATCCATGGCGATAGATAGTTTGCAGCATGGAGGCGGCCATTTTGTATTTTCAGTGTGGTCGTAATAAAAGGTTATTGATACAGTTATTATACGAAGCAGATGATAATTTAGGTGAAAATGATAGGCTTAACCACCTTTTAATACATCTTGTTTATGTTTTATAGACCCGCAAAAAGATCTGAAAATTAGGCCTACTACATAAAATCCATTCTTTTTACAACCCACCTGCTTCATTTTTGATATTTTTAAATTTTTACCATAGGCTTTAGAAGGCACTCAATGGTTTTAGATAATTATAATCTCTTTAAACATCAAATTAGAACATCCTGAGTGTGCTCAATAAAGAAAATACTTCAATTTAAGTGATTTTGTTTGAATCGTCATTCAAATCGAGTTGATTGATTTTACTGAAAGAAAAGTACATGTATGCTGCGGTATACGAAATTGATTGTATTTGATGTTGCTGTGATTATGAATAAACATTCATGTAATGTAGTTATTGTATTTGAGGTTACTATGTTACAAAAAACAACTTTAGGTGTATTACTGACATTTGTAATTGTGTCATGAACATATATTTTACCTTAAAGGTTATTTAATTGAGAATGTTGGTCCTTTGTTAATACACCATACTTAAACAGCAAAAAAATTGAAGAATTTAAACTATTTTTGAAAATCCTTTTATGTGAAATGATATATATATATGTAAGGTACATGTATAGTATATATCCAGTGTATAAAAATGGTTAAAAGTTGTCATTTGATCTTTTAAATGTTATAAATGAATTCATTCTGTATTTTTGTACTTTTCAGATGATCTTGAGAAGAAGAAGAAAACTGATAAAACTATCATCTATGAGGATGAGGATGATGATGATTCTAATGAATCAGCAGAAGATGATTATCCAGCCATTACATCAGACGATAATACTGATGCATACCATGCCTACCTCAACATGGGAAAACCTAAATCTGGTAAAAACGAACATCAAATATTTATCAAAGCTCGTAAAGAGATGAAAAAGCAGCAAGAAGAAAAGATGACCAAAGTAAGTGGGAACATGTTTTGCAAAAAAAATGTGTGGCTAATAATCCATTTTTCCAATGTTAAAAGACTTTGACTTCAGGTAAACTGTAGGATGATTTTGCGGATATTTCAGAAATAATCCAGTTGGATGAAGGCAAGTTAATTGTTTGATAGTAGATAATGAAGTGAAATTTCATTCTAGCGGTGAAGTTATGGAGACAATTTTTACGGAAGAGCACTTAAACATCAAAGCGTTACATTATTAACTCAGAAAAAGATTACACTTTACAGAATTTTATTTAACTATCTGGACATAAATTATTATTATGGTACAGACAATAAAAAGTCTTTAGTCAACAACAGAGTAAAAAAGCATTCATCAATTCAAGAATAATACTTTTAATCAGAAAGGTTTTATGTAAAGTTGTATTACCGTATTTTATATCTGTCTACTGTTTCCAGTAGGCAAATAATATAATCATTTTGCTTAATTGATTTAATTATAATTATGAGCTGAGATGTGTTTTTTAAGTACTAATTTAGACAATTAAATATAAACAACCAGAGGTTAGATACATTCTTGACTTCCACTCACTTTCATTGATATGAAAACATGTACTTGGTATGTTCTACTAAGGTCGTTAACAGACTGTTCTATAAGACAATAAAGATGACATGAATAAATAAACAAGGTCTCACATAGTATTCCACTTCAAGTAATTAAACTAATTATATTTCTGTTTGAAGTCAAATCTGTAGTGTTTGATGTTTGTTCATTTGTTGCCTGTTTTTAAAGTAACTAACTCTTTTAACTCAATATCGTCCAAAATCTTGAACATTCAAAACACAAATTATTTGTCAATTTAAATCAACATTGATGTTGTTATTTTACGGGAAAATATGGGCTTTTGATATCCAATATTTAAAACAAAATAAATATTTTACGATTGGTACACGAATCATGTACCGTAATGCATTTCAGCCCCAGTTCTAGCAAGAGACTCGAAGAACAAGGCTAGACAATTGCACCAAATCAAATGGTGTATGTAGATTGGAATAACCAGACACTCGAAATAGCCATTCGATTGAAACACCGAACATACTGATTTGAAATTAAAGTACAAACAAAAACAATTGAATATAAATAAGTTTGTATACATTCATATTACATTATTATATATGTTGCGGCCCATTTGTGGCAATTTCTAGGTCTCAAATATTAGCGATTTAGCTCCTTTAAATCAACATTAATATTGGTGCATTTCAGTTAATGAAAGAATGGCAAGCTGCCCGAGATCACATTGCTGAACTCCGAAAAACTGATTTCAAATCAGGTGAAAAACTAGAAACAGAAATTACTGAGGTAGAGTATTAATTAATGCATTTTCAATTATTCATTTACAATGTACTTGTAAGTGTACAACAGAGTCCACTTTCTAGTACTGGTTGTACACATTTTCTATTTACCTCGAGAGACTAAGTAATTCAATTAAAGCAATGTAACCCAAATGTATCTGTTCAATGAAATGAAATTGAGCTTAATGTCTAACTTTTCTGCACGGACCAGGCTAACAAAGGAGATACACCACAAAATGTGATAGAAGGGCAAACTTTCCAAATGTCAAGGGTTCTCTTACTTTATGCCAAGATGTACACACAGGACCTCTGTATTAATTTGCATCTGAATGACTAGATTGAGTTCCTTGTCGTACCCTCTATCCTATTCCACTGACAAGGGGGAATTCTGAGTACATGTAACTGTCTCAACCAAAACCAGGACAGAATTCTGTCCTAAACATCAAACCACTGTACCTTTTAATACCATGCTATTTAAATTTGCTTGATTTTTCTTTGAAGTCTACATATGTATATTTCTAGAAATGTTCAAATTTACTTCCACTTACATATTACTAGGCAAGTTTTATATAATTATTATTCTCAAATGATGCTGATGTCTTTAGTTCCATCTGACAATGAATAATTTATTATATACTGTCGAATCTGTCTGGAGAGCCTGATAGAGTGTTATTTATTACATGACTTTAATAAAGTATCATGAAAGCCGAGTTACTGACTGTCCTATCGATAGATCACTTTATAAAGTTTCCACCAGCTTCCACGTACAATTAACCCTGAAATCTATTTGGTGTATTATAGTTTTTAAAAAAAAGGCTAGATGAGTTTGAAAATTAAAGGGGTATTACAGAAGATTAGATAGAGTTGACAGTTCTCACTCTTATTAGTAAAAAATAGACGACATGAATAGAATATGCTAAAAATCGCAGTCAAATTACTCCCCTCTGAACCAAGATTTTAGGCCTGCCTCAATCATCATTACTAGAGTCTGTACAATAAAAAGTAAAGTCTTGATTATCCATTTTTATACGCCCACATGGAAATGTGGTCGTATATTGCCGTCGCCCCCGTCCGTCCGTCTGTCGGTCCGTCCGTCCGTCCATCGTCCACAATTTCTTGTGAACGCTCTAGAGGCTAAAGTTAATACCCGATTGACTTGAAATTTATTCACGGTGTTTAAGGTCGTGAGACGAAGATGCCTATTGATTTTCAGCGATATCCGATAATTACTACCAGAGTTATGACCCTTGATCATTTTGAAAAATCTTGTGAACGCTCTAGAGGCTATAGTTAATTTCCGATTGACTTTAAATTTATACACAGTGTTTAAGGTCATGAGACAAAGAAGCCTATTGATTTTCGGTGATATCTGATAATTACTGCCAGAGTTATGACCATTTGATCACTTTGAAAAATCTTGTGAACGCTTTAGAGGCTAAAGTTAATATCTGATTGACTTTAAATTTATACATGGTGTTTAAGGTCGTGAGACGAAGAAGCCTATTGATTTTCAGCGATAGCCGATAATTACTACCAGAGTTATGGCCCTTGATCACTTTGAAAAATCTTGTGAACGCTCTAGAGGCTATAGTTAATATCCGATTGACTTTAAATTTATACACAGTGTTTAAGGTCATGAGAAGAAGAATCCTATTGATTTTCGTTGATATCTGATAATTACTGCCAGAGTTATGACCCTTGATCACTTTGAAAAATCTTGTGAACGCTTTAGAGGCTAAAGTTATTATCCGATTGACTTTAAATTTATACACAGTGTTTAAGGGCATGAGACCAAGAAGCCTAATGATTTTTGTGAACGCTCTAGAGGCTATAGTTAATATCCGATTGACTTTAAATTTATACACAGTGTTTAAGGTCATGAGAAGAAGAATCCTATTGATTTTTGTTGATATCTGATAATTACTGCCAGAGTTATGACCCTTGATCACTTTGAAAAATCTTGTGAACGCTTTAGAGGCTAAAGTTATTATCCGATTGACTTTAAATTTATACACAGTGTTTAAGGGCATGAGACGAAGAAGCCTATTGATTTTTGGTGATATGAGATAATTACTACCAGAGTTATGACCCTTGATCACTTTGAAAAATCTTGTGAACGCTCTAAAGGCTAAAGTTAATATCCGATTGACTTTAAATTTGTACACAGTGTTTAGGGTCATGAGACGAAGAATCCTATTTGATTTTCAGTGATATCTGGCACTTGATCACTTTGAAATATCTTGTGGACAAAGGCCTTGAGACAAACCATCAAAACTATTCTAATCATTTCTGATAATTATTTAATGGGCTATTACTCGTAGTAAGATTATCATGTGTTGTAAATGTTCTCCTTACTGATAAAAGAAACAATATGCGACAACCCTTGTTGACTGCCCGGACGACTTAGCTGTTGTGGGCGTATGTTTCGTTGCCTGGCAACCTATCTTTAGGTTTAAATATTGTTCAAAAAATGTATTCCAATCCACTAAATCTCATAGATTGAAGAGAATTCATGGTCTGTCAACCTATCTTTAGGTTTAAATATTGTTCAAAAAATGTATTCCAATCCACTAAATCTCACAGATTGACGAGAATACATGGTCAGGAAAAGCTAATTAATGTCTAATTAATAATTTCGATAAAATTTCAGGCCTAAAGAAAAACCTACAATAGGCAGATTTCGCTATTGTAATAGCTGTGGGTCTTTCTGTTTAAATTTTGTGTATAATATTGAACTAGATTAAGAAAATGTTAAAAAAAAAGAAATGTCCAGTTTTATTCATGTGGCATAAATTATATGTAAATTTTTCAGAGATTTAAGCGATTGTATAAATCTTATCAACAAGAAGGAGCTGCAGAGAAAGTTCAACTTATTGCACTTCATCAACAACACATCCAATCAGATCTTAACAATCGTAAACGTGTTGCTATGGATAAATATATCGCAGCTTTACAAAAACAAGATGTAAGTATCAATCAATCATTCTAATCAGAGATAATGACAGCATAGTTGGGCAAAATGTTGGCTTTGCTTGCATCTGCTTTGAAAATAAATTTTTGATTAATATGTATGACTTATACATGGTGGGATTGAATGAAGTGCTCATGAGAGGTAAATGTGAGCTTGTCTCCAAAGACCTGAAATACATAGATAATCCAATATTAAGAAGCTTTTATTCCTTCCACTTCTGTATATCAAGAAAATGACTGAAAGGAATATTTTGTAAACCGTAAGCAAGAAAAAATCTTGTTGGGGGTAGCTTATTTTAGCGTTTGTAGATATAATATATTTTTATTTTATGATAAGTAGTGAAATACCGTGTTTTATCAGTGAAATAAAAGTGTTATTCCACTGGCTAGCAGTAGTCCATGTTGTTTTACCTAAACTGATTGTAAAATCATAAAACAAATAGAACATTTGTCGTTTTGTCGTGAATTACATATTTTATTTCATCTCTAAGCAAGAAAACGTTTATACTTATAAATACAAGTTTTCTTGCTTCTCGATGAAATAAAATAGTTATTCACTCTAAAACGACAAATATCCTCTATGTATTTTTAGATGTCAATTCAAATGTAGGGATCAAAACTGAATAAAAATATTGTTGCCAAATGAAGTTGATTTTTAGGAAAATTTGGACAGTTGATCAGAAAATTTTTTATATGTGATCACTTTTATGTTGGTAATTTTGATTGATGTTATCAATAAATATTTAGAGTGTAATTGGTATCTGTTTTTATAGGCTCACAAAATATTGAAATACCTCAAAGCATACATCCGTGCTGAAGAAAAAGATAGGATGCATACAGTTAATCATTATGAACATACTGTCTACACCAATAAAGAAGAAGCAAAAGAAATGTACCCACACATGCAGGA
Source organism: Patella caerulea (assembly GCA_036850965.1). Taxonomy (NCBI): domain Eukaryota; kingdom Metazoa; phylum Mollusca; class Gastropoda; family Patellidae; genus Patella; species Patella caerulea. The sequence goes on from JAZGQO010000011.1 coordinate 27,337,282, forward strand.
ACATCTAGATCTCATCTCACAGAGACTGAACCAAACAATGACAATGTTAGCGAAATTCCCTGATATGCAACGTAAACTTCTCCCTGAAATCGGTAAGTGCCAACTCTTCAATAAAATAAAATGTAATGCTTTGTGGATTCGGCCATTAACTTCAGATTGGTTTTCTTGGAAAAAACCTAAAACAACATTTATCTTATTCCTGTATAACTAAATCTCTGCTACTTTCCCATTGAATAAATAGGATACAATTTCTATAAGTTTGTGGTAGTATAAACTTAATACCTCATTTTGCATTGGTTAAATATTTGAAACTGGAAGTTTAATACACAATAAGTTGGAATTAGTTCACGTCTTGATGTTCATTTGTCATACATAAACTTAAATTTATGTAGATTATTAGAGATATGTTTTTGTAAAAATCTGTAATCCATTTAAATTTGGAAACACTGAAATAATTTTAGAAACATATCTCTATTTATGTTCTTGCCTAATGATGTTTTTATACGCCCACATTTTCATGTAGACGTATTATGTCGTCGCCCCTGTCCGTCCGTCCACAATTTGTTTGTGGACTCTCTACAGGTCACAATTCTTATCCGATTTTGACGAAACTTGAAATATAGGTCTATCCCCAAAAGATCTCGGCTGCTTTCGATATTGGCATGTATCGGATCAAAACTTCATGGATTATGGCCCCTGATTGTACGAAAAATCACGTTTTTAGCTTGTGGACCCTATAGAGGTCACAATTTTGAACCTATTTTGATGAAACTTGACATGCATGTTTGTAACCCAAAGATCTTGATTCCTTTCGATATTTGCGGCAATCGGATTTAAAAAACAGTTTGATTATATCATCGTTACACCCTAAGGAAGGTTGAGTTCGAATTTCGGGAAAATCGGACCAAAATTGCCATACAAAATGGCCGCCGTTTGTACGCGAATATTGTTAAAAAATAGTATATCAAGGTTGTGGACCCTGTGGAGGTCACAATTTTAATTCGATTTTGATGAAACTTGAAATTCATGGTTATAACCCAAAGATCTTGGTTCTTGCCGATATTTGCGTATATCGGATCGTAACTTCCTGGATTATGACCCCTGATTATACGCAAAATCGCCTTTTTTTTAGCTTGTGGTCCATCTGGAGGTCACAATTATTATCCGATTTAAAAAAACGTTTGATTATATTACTGTTACACTGTAGAGAAGGTTGAGTTTGAATTTTGGGAAAATCAAACCAAAATTGCCATACAAAATGGCCGCCAGATGAAATGGTCACCGTTTGTACGCGAATAGTGTAAAAATATGGGATATTATGGTTGTGGACTCTCTACAGGTCACAATTCTTATCCGATTTTGATGAAAAGTCACATTTCTAGGTTGTGTACCGTCACACCATAATCATTGTCGGCTTCGAATTTCATGAATATCAGACTGGAACTGACCAATACAGTATGAAATACAGGACTTAAAGTGCCAATCCCGATAACTTTTTGGGAAATAAAACTGCTTAATTTTGTGTTAAAATCCTTTAAAATCCATAACCCAAGGCCCACCTACTAACCCGATATTTGTGATACGCTTGTAAATAACTTAAACCTGACAGTCTTCATCTGGAAATGGAGAACATTTTATTATACAGTATCTGGATAAAACCAGACTTTTTTCTATAAAAATAATATGAAGGTGTAATTTACCTTTCTTCTCAAGTACAGGGCATAGGTCATTCACTGTATAGACCTCTCAAGAAACATTAGTCGATTATCAGGTCACCCAATGAAAAAATTGACCCGAAATCTTAAAAGGGTTACGTGTCCGGATAAGCAGTGTTGACGTTCACGTCCAAACGACTCAATATTTTGAGCTGAAATTTTGAGACAAGGTAAATACACCATGTCACTATATTTTGGTCCATAAATTTCATAAATACTTGGACTTGAATTTTTGAGACTCTGTTCTTATCGGGATTGTCCCTTTAATGATGTAGGAAAAATCACTTTCGGTATTGCTTGTTCTCTATCCATCTCCCGAAAATGTGGGCGTATCCTGCCTGGCAGTGCCAGCCTATCTTTGTTTATGCCACTGCTTACATTGTGTTTTATACGTATATTGTTGTTGCCCCCATTTGTCTAGATGTCCAATTCATCCGTCCATCCACAATTTGTTTGTGCACCCTCTACGGGTCACAATTTATATCTAATTTTACGAAACTTGAAATATAGGTTTATCTCAAAAAGATCTTGTTTTTTTTTTTATATTGGCATGTATCGAACTGTACATTGTGTTACTTCATAGATTATGACCCCTGATTGTACACAAAATCATGTTTTAAGCTTGTTCTCTATCCATCACTTGCAAAATGTGGGTAATGACATCCTATTATGTTTGTGTTGTTCTCTGTATTTTGTATGAATTATCTTAAGTCAGTCTATGGTATCCTAGTTTCAATAACCAAGGAAACTGTTCTTTAATCTTTCAGAGAAATTCCGTCAACGTTATCGAGCTGTTGATCAAAGCATCTTGAACATCGTAATGGGACCACCAAAAACTGAAATTATTGCCAAAACAACTAAAGGTGATGAAGAAAGTAAGTGTGTTTTCTGTTTGCAATATTCAGGTGTTTTGAATTGCTGTATTTCATTAATGCATTGAAATATAAACTCCTTTATTTCAATATGTGTCTCTCTCATTTAAGATCAACTTACTGTTAAAGCTGTCCAAACTTTGGTTTCACTACATATGTTGAAATAGTAATCTTTGGCAGAGAGATGCATCTCTTTCAATGAAAGAATACATGTATATAATATCTTATTGTAATTTCAGCTGTTGTTATTACCAATGAAAGCCAGCAACCAGCATCTGTATTGGATGAATATGATGGAAACAGTGAAACAAGTGAAAATGAACATGAATATCATTTCCAGGCTAATGCTAGAGATGATACTGTTGGTATTGATCAGGTAAGATAAACTACAATGATTCAGGTTTGTGGTTCAACAGAGGATATCTACCAGTAACCGTGTTGATGGACGAAAAAAAACTGTTTAGCATGTTCACATGAAGGGCACTTAGAAAATTTAAAAAGAGTTGGTTAAAATCTTGAAAGATCACAGGGATGCCATTTCAGAATTTTGTTTGTTGGACATTTTTAGAAGAGGCCAGAATTGCGTCCCCAGAAGTCATTAGTCATTTGATATGCTTCTTGGTGTATGTTGACATTACAATACATAAAGTCATCACACATATTTTATTGTTTTAGGATGTGAATGTGGTGTCTGCTGTTGCTTCAAACAAAGTAGGAAGTACTTTTGGTATAGCCATTGGTAGTGTTTCAATCTTTGTCATTATTGTTGTTGCCATAGTAATGTTACGCCGAAGAGGAAGCAGACAGACAGTTACCCATGGTTATGTTGAAGTAGATCCTGCTGCCTCCCCAGAGGAACGACATGTAGCCAATATGCAGATGAATGGCTACGAAAATCCAACATATAGATATTTTGAAATCGCCACATAATCATGCTTGTTGTTATGCAGAAATGTGCATTGTGGGTAGATTTTTTAAAGATTCATTTTGTAAACGCTTGTGGCCATCATTTGATATTAGTTTGTCTGTATTGCTCCAGTGATAAAATTAATGAATTATTATTATTTTGGTCCTAGATTATGTAAAATGCCACAAGTGTTAATTGTCAACACGCTCTAGAACAAACGACACAAGGAATTTTTTGTACTTGTAAACATTTGAAAGCAGTTTCAAAATTTGATTACTTTGGATTGATAAATTAATGTGTAAATATGTTTGTTTATTTTAAATGTTGCATATTTAGCTTTTCAAGGGCGAGATTTTAATCGATTTTTACACAATTTTTATTTAATCAAAATATAGGCCTATGTTATCCATACAGACAGATTGAATTCATCTTGTGTTAAAAAAGATTTATTAACACTACCCCTTTCTCCCTTAGAAATATGTGATTGCTTGCACTCAAAACTTACATTTGATACTTTAAAAAGGGAACAAAATGACAAACTTGAAGAAGGGAAGTAACTCTTCCTTTAAAGTCGAGATAACTTTTCTTTCATATTTCCAACAAAAGAAAACTTATTAAAGTTGTGTTAACTATTTCCTCTAATTGAAATATAATGGTAAAATATGCTTGTTGAATTGTAATTTAGCAAGTTGGCGAAAAGTCATTTATTATTGTAAAATGACTCTCCCCACCTTCATTGTATATTGCTACATTCACTGAATGCACTTGTAATGTGCACATATATATGTTTATTATTATATTAATCATGTCATATATTGTATATGTATTCGGATGGAATGATACTATAATATTGTAGTCAAGCAATTACTAATTAAATGTTATCTGGTATTTTTGGTGAAATTTGTCAAAGTAAGTATATGTACATTTTTTCTCCTTTTTTCGTATTTATATTACAGTTTTTTTCTCTGGTAGAAATATTACTCTGGATGTTTGTAACAGATTTTATAGTTTTTAATCAAGATATTTGACTTTAAATATCATTAGCTATTTGATAAGATCTCTGCTTAACAATAACAAATCTTGGAAATGTAATTGGGACATCTATTTACAAAAATAACAGTGTTTAGTTCACAACTAAATTTCTGTCCATAACTGTGAGGTTTTGCATTTGTTTTGCAGATTTTATTAAATGGCTGGTTTATTAAGACTGCCAAGCAATCAAAACCGTAATTGTTTAGATTTGAGATCTGGCTACTGAAATAAAGATTTAGTAATTTGAATGTGTATATTGCGAGCTTTTATTATTAGTGTTGTAATATTAATGTTTAATATGTGTTCAGTGTAATGGTTGATATATATATATATATATATATAGTGATAGCAAATACACTATTCATATAGTCAGTATACTCTTAAGAACATATTAATTTCGTACTTTGGTTAATTTATATGTAAACTTCTTTAATAACTTTAAATATTGTATTTTATATGAACAAATTTTTTCCCCATTAAAGCTGTTCAAAAGAAAAGCCAGCGCTTGGTTACTGGGAAAATCTTAGATTTTAGTAACATTTCACCAGCAAAAATATAATCATTCTATTATTTTTATCCTGGGGAAGCAATGAAGCGATCATACCAATAGCCTAAGCATAAGATACAAACCCAAGATTTTCCAGGAACCGAGCTCACTTTAGCAAAAGATGTTCTCAATATTTAAAGTTATTTTAAAGTTTTGAAAGATAACGTTTTTAACATTATGGGTTGCTATTTTTTTTCCAGCCTACTTAATTATCTATGATATATATTATTTGTAATAATTATTAAGAAATTAATTGAACTGGTACCATGTTTCCATTTTGATATTAAGTATAGCTATGTGTTTAAGAAACTCTATCAATGCCATTTAGTTTCTCATTTTGGAGGTAAAATGAAAATTTCAAGGTAAAAGATTATAAATTATTTTGGCCAAATTTTCTTTTGGGATGACATGAAATTATGAAAAATTTATATTTGCATAAACCACTCAAATGAGACTTATTTTATTTGTTAATTATTAGTTTGTCTATAATAGAAATACTGGATCAACAAATTAGCTCAAATTTACCACCAGAGGGCTCTCGACATTCCATTCTAATGATTGACCAATCAGGTTGTGTTGTGATGATCATGTGATAAATTTTCTATCTTTAGCTTTGTTGTGGTTGGTCAATTATTATCTGATGCCATTCCATTGGCTGTAACAGTTGACACCAGTCCTAATTTAGACATGCAATACATGGTAACATCTTTTTTTAAAGAATTATCCAGTCATTTATTTGCTGTAGTCGATTCACTCTTCTAATAAACACATTTACAATAAAACATGTCCACTTATTTTTATAAGCCCACATTTTCATGTGGACGTATTATGATGTCGCCCCTGTCCGTCCGTCGACAATTTGTTTGTGGACTCTCTACAGGTCACAATTCTTATCTGATTTTGACGAAACTTGAAATATAGGTTTATCCCCATAAGATCTCGGCTGCTTTCGATATTGGCATGTATCGGATCAAAACTTCATGGATTATGGCCCTTGATTGTACCAAAAATCATGTTTTTAGCTTGTGGACCCTATAAGAGGTTACAATTTTGAACCGATTTTGATTAAACTTTACATGCATGTTTATAACCCAAAGATCTTGGTTCCTTTCGATATTTGTGCCTATCGGAATGTACACGCATACTGTTAAAAAATGGTATATCATGGTTGTGGACCTTGTAGAGGTCACAATTTTCATTTGATTTTGATGAAACTTGAAATGCAGGGTTATAGCCCAAAGGTCTTGGTTCCTTTCGATATTTGCGCATATCGGATCGTAACTTTCTGAATTATGGTCCCTGATTGTCCGAAAAATCGCCTGGAGGTTAAAATTATTATCCGATTTGAAAAAACGTTTGATTATATCACCGTTACATGGTAATGAAGGTTGAGTTTATGAACAACGAGCGAAAATTGCTGAACAAAATCGCCACCACTTTTACGTGGACAGTGTGAAAATAAGTAATATCACGGTAGTCACAATTTTAGTCCGATTTTGATGAAATTTGAAATGTAAGTTTATAACCCAAAGATCGCGCTTCCTTTCGATATTCAGGCACATTGGACCATAACTTCCTGAATTTTGGCCCTTGATTGTACGAGAAATTATGTTTTTTGCCTTGTTGACCCCATGGAGGTCACAATTTTATTCCGAATTAAAAAAAAAAACGTTTGACTATATCCCTGTTTCACATTAATGATGGTTGAGTAGGAATTTCTTGAAAATCGATAATTGAACAACTAAATCCATAATATTTAATGTTTCGTATACTAAAGCATGGGGCAGAACTTTATGAAAATCAAACAAATTCTAATGATTTTCTGATAATAACTTAATTTCTGACAACTCTTGTTAAGTGCCCGGACGATTAAGCTGCTGTGTGGGCGTATGTTTCGCTGCCTGGCAACCTATTTTTTGCCTTGTGGTTCCTCTGGAGGTCAGAATTATTATATTGATTATATCACTGTTACATAGTAATGGAGGTTGAGCTCGAATTTTGTGAAAATCGGACCCAAATTGACTGAAAAAAATGTCCGCCGCTTGTATGCGAAGAGTGTAAAAATATGGTATATCATAGAGGTCACAATCTTCATTCAATTTTGATGAAACTTGAAAGACATGTTTATAACCTAACAATCTTGGTTCCTTTTGATATGTGCCATAGTAACGACTAGACAGCTGTTCTTGTCAGGCCATCCATCCTTCATCACTAACAAGGGGAAACCACGCCAGAAATCTAGATGAACTTTGTCACCCAAAGAAGGGATCAAACACCCAAACTCAAGGCTACCGAGCCAGCATCTTACCCACTTAGCAACATAATCCCCAGTCGAATTTGAAGCCTACTGAAATGCACCTTTACAATTTACCCAAAGATCTTAATTCATTTCGATATTTGCACATATCAAATTCTAACTTAATGATGTGGGAAAAATCACTTTTGGTATTGCTTGTTCTCTATCCATCTTTTGAAAATGTGGGCGTATCCTGCCTGGCAGTGCCAGCCTATCTTTTGTATTTGCCAGAAAAGACTTGTAAAATTTATTTACATACTTTAAGATACTTTCCCAGAAAAGTATTTATCGGGTGGTTATTTCCAATAAAAGTATGGCAATTTTGGTATACGGTATAGGGAAAGTGAAAACCTCTACTCTTATTAGAAAAATGGTGGATTCCCTGAACAACACAACTGGAGCTCATAATAATAATAATAATAGTCTATTTATATTGCGCAATATCCATGCATGAGCATGCTCAAAGCGCAGTCCAAAAATGATCACAGCTGTCATAAATTGAATGCTTTCTTAAACAAAAAGGTTTTAAGTCTGGATCTAAACACTGCAGTATCTGGAGAGTTCTTTATTTCCAGTGGCAGATCATTACACTCTGTTGGGGCTGAGTAGGAAAAAGTCCATTGTCCAAAACGGACTGTTTTTATACCCCCACATAGAAATGTGGACGTATATTGCCGTCGCCCCCGTCCATCCGTCTGTCCGTCCGTTAGTGAACGCACTAGAGGCCAGGGTTAATATCCGATTGACTTTAAATTTATACACAGTGTTTAAGGTCATGAGACGAAGAAGCCTATTGATTTTCAGCAATATCCAATAATTACTGCCAGAGTTATGACCCTTGATCACTTTGAAAAATCTTGTGAACGCTCTAGAGGCTAAAGTTAATATCCGATTGACCTTAAATTTACACACAGTGTTTAAAGCTGAACTCTGGTTACAAAAATACCGAAATAATGTAATAAAAAAAAAGTTAACGCCCGCAAGCCGCCATACTTGTTTCCAACTTGTGAAATAAGTATGGAGGCTTATGACCTTGAAAGGTTAGCCGATCTCACTTCCAGTTTGTTTCTCGTCAGCTAGCTATACACATCCGGCTTTATTCTCTTCACACGGTTCACTGATTGCTGTATTTTCCCCCAACAGTATACCAAATTATTGAAGATTGAACATGTCTGATCAGGTAAGACTGTAAATAATTATATGAACTGCGTCTACTACAATATCAATTTCTTACACTTTGGTAAAATGGAGAAAAAAACCCATAACATCAACTTGTGTAATGGTTCTTATAAACTGTATCAATTGTAACCTTAACACAGTTTAAGGTTGCAAGTATAGTATAGTAACCAGTCTAATACACCTTAATTATGAATGTCCATCTCCCCATAGACCTACCAATTCTGATCAAAGTAAAAACCTGCTTAATTAACTTTACTTAAAGTAGCTAAGTCTTTAACTTAATATCATCCAAAATCTTCAACATTGAAAACACAAACTATTTTTCAATTTAAATCAACATTTATGCTGCGATCTTACCGGAAAAAAAGATGGGCTTCTGATATCAAATATTTAAGACAAAATAAACATTTTACCATTGGTACACGAATTGTGTACCATAATGCATTTCAGCCCCATAATACGTTTCTAGCAAGAGACTCGGGGAACGAGGCTAGACACATTGCAGCAAATAAAACCGCGTATGTCGACTGGAATAACCAGACGCTAGAAATCTGCAGGCTTATTTCGGCGAACATAACTGATTTGAAATAACAGTAAAAATGGAAACCATTGAATGTAAATCAGATTATACACATTCATATTAGATTACAATTACAGTATTATATGCGTTGTGACCCACGTGTCAATTTCTAGGTCCCATATGTTAGCGATTTAGCTCCTTTAAGTTACAATATTTGCTGATAAATGAAAGTTGCTCCACTACATTATTATTCAAATTATTGGGCTGCAAATAGTGCAAATTGCAATGATGTTACATTCAAATGTTTAATTAGTCGTAATACTAATTAATAGGCTAGTATATAATTAATTTATTTTTTTAAGATGTTACATTCATTAATAAAGAAATTAAATTCACCAGGTGAAACTAAAGACATTTATTCAATCTATGCTAAAAACAAATACATCGTTGTATTCAATGTTTTTATTTTTAGCAGTTACCTAGTCATACTTCGTTACTAGCATACCTCAGAACTCTAACTGTGTTTTAGCACACGTTCAATGTTATTGATGTTCTAATTAATAAATACTGACCGATATATCTTCGTTAAATATATCATATATGTAAAGAATAAAACCTTCTCTCTCCAAGTTGGCGCACTCCGCTAGGTACACCTTTTTTTTTTAGGTCCAAGCTTCTTTGTTAAGGTGGTGACGAAAGTTGCGACAAGGGAGATAAGTATACGCATTCTAACAGATTTTAGACCAATCATATTACGGTACATATTTCTGTAGTGATAGCTGTTTACCCTAAGCCGAAAATGCTCATCTTCGAACTCCATCAAGGCATTGACCTAATAAACACATACACCAAGTTTGAACATTCTAGTTCAATTAGGAAGAGAGTTATTGTGCCCCAAAAAGTATTACGGACAGACAGACGGACGAACCCATTTTAATAGTCCCCCAACTTTCTTCGAAAGGCGGGGGACAAAAAATACAGTGATTAAAGACTACATTGTCTTGTGTATGCACCCGTTACTAGGTACTGTGACACAAACATTGACTCTTTTATTCAAGTTTTTATAGCAGAGGTATTCTCTCACAAATTTGTGTATCATCAAATCACTCAGTTTGTAGGTGGGAAAGTAACTTTAACCATAAAGGAACATTCTCCAGAGTATTCTATGCCATGAGATAAGTTCCATAAGATTTTAGAATCCATTGTGAAAGATTGTTTGAAATTGCTGCAATTACTTGTTTAAAAGTTATCCCAAATTTCTGACAATTCATTGCATTGCGGAGGGGGTTGGGTGGCCGAATGCTATACATCTGTCATTGAATCAAGTGTTGTGGTTTTGATAAACTGCTTGAACATGACAAGGAGTAGGATCGTCTGTCCAAAATATCCTTATTTATTTCTAGTGGACGTTAAACCAATTTCTCTCTCATTCATTGGCAGCCACAGTGGCTCAGGCAGTATTGGGCTTGCTCGCAAACCTGAAGGTCTGGTGTTGGCCGAGACATCTTCTTCCTCAAAATTTTCCAATGGGGTTACATTTTATGATCAAATAGAATTTGAAATAAGCAGATGTTAAAGTTATGACCAGGTAGGATTAGAGCATAGTTTATTTACTTTAGATAATCCATCTTGGGTGCCCAGTTATGTATTAGTCGTACTAGTCTACAACCTTATATTGGGTGAATGGCTGTGTAGCCTCTCAAGTGCCCACAAACAATTGTGAATGACAGACTGACAGACAGGGTGAAAACAATATACCACCGCATTTACATGTCGTATACAATGATTAATAGAATTACAGTATAAAAGAAAAACTTTAAGTGAAAATATTAACTTTTTCATGGATAAAAAACTAATACCAAATGACTGGAATTCATTTATAACATCATAGGAATTTATGACATCATACTGATCATAGGAATTATGACAGATTTAGGTACATAACCATTCAAATTACTTTATTCTGAATGAAGTTATTAATGTTTGTAGTTTTGATATGATTATTTATTATTGTAACTAGGCTGCTGGTTATATCATGGAAAACTTAAAAAGGTGAACTATATGTCACTATTTTAGAAGTAATCACATACATTAGAATATGACTTTCTCCATAACAATTTAAGATGGATTAATTTAAAGATAATGAACCTATTTACTACCGGGGCGTTATGTGACCCAATTCTTTCCGGTTCGTTTCAAAATGGATCAAGAACCTTTATAATCAGTACCTAAAATCAGAATCATCTGATGGCTTCGGGAGATGTTTATGGTCATGTCATGTAAATAAATGTCAGTTTTTTGATTTATATAACATTTTTAAAAGGCCTACAAATTGCTTATCTCTGCTCATACTCCACGGAATGTTTTGTTTGATTAGAGGTAATCCCACTACTCACTGCTGTAATTAGTGGATTGTTGTTTTAAATTTTGATAGGTCAGTAGTCCGACTATCAACCAATGACTAGCTGCTCTACAAAAGCTTTACATTTAAAAGGAGTGCCAATATTGGACCAAATATGTTTACATAACCTTACGTCATGGCTCACAATTTTATTATGCCCAATTAACCTGTGCATAGCAGAATACTATAGTAAAACTAATTGCGTGACAAACGAGGTTAACAAGTACTGTAAACAATACTGTTTGGAAACGAACACATTTTCACCATATTTAATACCTTAAATCACTGTCCAAAGTTTTAGGGAAGACCCAGATTAAACGAAGGACTGTCATGTTGCTGTACTTACGTGATTGAACAGGAAGAATAGACATACTCCCGCAGAAGCTAATCCAGCAATGGCCAAAGAAAGATTTCTCGGGCCATTGCTTCAGGAATATGATCTCTGCTTATTCCTAGGGAGATAATGCTCATCTTCGAACTCAATCAAGCCATTCACCTAATAAACACCTATCTCAATGAAAAAAAAAAGAGTTGTTTTCCCAAAAGTGTGATGAGTGTCTCCAAAAATGTGGCCCTTGTTTCACCAATTTAAAGAATGCATAAAATTTTCATACAGATCTGATGACAACTTTTATCGTTCCAGGATTCACAAGGTAGAATAACATAAAAAAGAGCCATAACTCCAGAAAAAATCAACGGAAATTATTGAAATTAATTAGACCTTTTCATCTCACTAATGTAAACAACATATCACATTCCAACAATCTGTAGACTTCACAATAGAGAATATATGACCACATTTCCATCTGTGCGCATAAAAACAACAGCCTCTATTATATACATAAAGTTTTATGAAAGGCCACAGAATGTTTTATGAAAGGCCACAGAATGTTGAATACTGAAATCCAGAAATTTTAACTAAATCTCACCTGGCCTACTAACTTTTGAAACGTTTTTTCAAATCGGATAAAATTCAGGGCCATAATTCAGGAAATAACAATCGGATAGCATATTTTTACACTATTTGCCTACCAGGGGCAGACATGTTGACTAAAGTCAAATGCAACTAACATTACAGTGCAACGGTGATACATGTATAAATATTTGAACTTTTATTTTAAATCAGATAATAATTGTGACTTTTGGAGAGACCACAAGCTGAAAACGTGATCTCTGTGGACGGACGTATGGATGGACAGGGGAGACAACATAATATGTCCACAAAATAATACAATCCCAAGACATGAACATTTCAGTATAATTTAATCTAAAAATATCTGTAACAAAAATATACACCTTCATACATTGATTTCAGCTTTCTTTCATTATTGTCTTATTTCAGATGCATTATGTAAGACCTTAATCTGCCGAATGCAGGTCTTTCTTTTGGGCTCAAATTTGAACTAACTGATAATTAAATCTTTAGACCATCCAATGAATCTGAACACTTTGAAGTCTGATAACCTCGCTCAGAAATGATTAATTTTACTGAAATTGTCAATATATGTATATCAATTTTCAATTGTCCGTTTTTGAACTATTATAGCATGAATGACCAGACCTTTTTCTAATTCTTACATAATGCAGTTTTAAGGTTACATATACATATTGTTACAAATCTGCCTCAAACCGAAATATATATGAAACAAGAAAAAAAAAATTAAATATTCTTAATTGCATTATTCAAGGTAATCTTTGGAACATCAAGTACATTTTGTTTTTGTATTCAGGATGCTTTTCTTCATAAAGCAATTATTGTTTATAGAATTTTAAGATCTATACTGAGAGGTAACAAAAATGCACGACTGATTTGACTGCAGGTACGGTACAAAATAAATGAATGATGTCACATAAATGCCATAACATCTTGTTGATACACTGGAACATAGACACCGGAATAAAAGCAAAGTCATCGAAGTGTATGTCCACCTCTAGCAGCCACACACACCAGACAACATCACAGCAGGGAAGAGATAAGCCTCTGAATGGCTGGTTAGGTTTCTTCTCCAATCTCATTTGGGACGAAAGTTTGCAGTTATGGACCTGTCCTATATTGTTCCACAAATGCTCTACATGTATATAGTGTGAGTTGAGAGAGAGCTGGCCATTTAACCAGTGCCATGTTGTTTTAGTTCAAGAAGTACATAGAGACACATGCTGTAAGTGATTGAACATTATACTGAAGACTGTCTAGCACACAATAGGGGTTACTGGCAGCAGCTGATCCTGCACATGTTACCAGACAATGTGCTGGTTTTGTTGAAGCAATCCTGTGAATGCTTTGGTGGACACTACTTGCTCGAATCTATCAGCCAGACATAGTTAATATTATACATAGTTAATATTATACAGTATGTACCAGACAATGTTGATCTTGTAAAACGTAACGCACTACTGCAAAGGTTTTGGTCGATCTTAGATAATGATGGGACAGCATATATATTATAGAAATGTAAGAGTTGTACTGACCCTAGCTTGTTAAACAAGCCAACATTGAGACTGATGTCCCCCACCGAAATCCCAAAATAAATAAATAACACATATGAATTAATAGCACATTTATTTTTTTCAAAAGTATGGAGCAATCAAACTAAGCAGTAAGCTTCATCACTCTCTATCAGATATCAAGATTATCTTGTCCCAACCCAAAGCATCTATCAATGAAATGGATTAGCTCTGCTTAGCTTCAGCTCGAAATGTTAATTATTGAGCTCAGCCACGACATTCACCTAATGAACATCTACATTAAGTTTAAACATTCTACCTCAATTAAAAGCAGAGGTGTTATGTTTCAAAGTCTTGACCAATCAACTTGCTTATCGCTCCTTAGCTTAAGCAGAAAATTCTCACTATCAAACTTGGTCAAGGTAATGATATAACGAATCTATATTCCGAGTTTCATTGCTCTCTCTTTATTATAACCAAAGTTATCAAATCATCAATCAATCAGATTGCTTATCTCTGCTTACTGTGAGCAGAAAATGTTCATCATCGAACTCCATTAAGGCATTGACTAATGAACGCCTACACCAAGTTTGAACATTCTAGCTCAGTTAATTCGAAGCAGAGTTATTGTGTTCCAAAGTTTTGACCAATCAAATTACTTACCGCTCTGCTTACCCTGAGCAGAAAATGTTCATTATCAAACTTAGTCAAGGTATTGATGTAATAAAACTATACACCAAGTTTCATGACCCTCAATTAATTAGTAATTACGTTATCGTGTCCCAAAGCATCAACCAATCAAATTACTTATCTCTGCTTACCCTAAGCAGAAAATGCTCATCTTCAAACTCAAACACCATAAAGGCATTGACAAAAAGACATACACCAAGTTTGAACATTCTATCTCAATTAGGAAGAGAGTTATTGTGTCCCAAAGAGTGTGACGGACAGACAGACGAACAAACCCATTTTAATAGTCCCCCACTTTCTTCGAAAGGCAGTGGACAAAAACACATTTTTTTTATCATCATTTACCACATTCCAATTCTGTCAAATTCAATGTCCTCAAAAGAATCAATCTTACTGTTTTACGCAATTGTCAAAACATCATTTTACAATAATGATTTGTAGTTATTACGTTTAGAGGTGCAAGATTAAAGTGTATCTGTCAAACGAGAATTTCGGTCAGCCATATATAAAAGCGTATATTATCTACTTCTAATGGAACTCCCTCTGCACTCTACATATCTTTGTATGTATAATCATTGGAAAATATTTGCAAGCACAACAAATTATATTTAAATAAATTCATCATAATACAAAACCATTTATCCCTGAGAATTAATACATAATTTGCAACAACCCTCCTATCTTTAGACTGGGGGCCAATGTCAGCCTAAGCGTAACAAAAAATCTCTTAACAAAACCAAAGATAAATCTTGAACTAGCAAATTTTTCAGCAATTCTCCTACCCAGACTAAAGTGGTGGACACACTAGCCGAATCAATCGGCGTCAAAATTCGCCTAGTGTATCCTCTGTTATTCGGCCGAATGATTCGCCCAAATCAAACAAGTTTGATATATTCGGCCAAATATTTAATCCGCCGAATGATATTCGCCTGGTGTGTCCGCTTCGCCGAAGCATTCGGCCGAATGTAGAATTCATTAGCCAATCGTCACTCATATCGAGAAGTCACGTGATTGTTTGAAGCCATTGACGCTGCCATGTTTTGATCATGTGACGTGAAAGGTGACGTAATCGACTGGTGAATCGGGCGAAGCATTCGGCTGGTGTGTCCACCCATTTGGCCGAATAAAATTCTGCGCCGATTGATTCGGCCGAATGATTCGGCTAATGTGTCCACTGCTTTAGAAAGGGCATATCAAAAATGCATATTGGCTTACTCAATGATATCTTATGGGATTTGTTTTTGTGAAGTTCTCATGTAATTACACTTACGGTAGTTACTGGTTTATGTCAAAATTGTCAAGCTAAGTAACAAAGAGGAACATACAATCCCTAGCCATGTTGTGACTTCACATGTGTTTTCATGTTGTCATGCCGACTAAAAGTCTTATCACAAACATTACATTTATAGGGTTTTTCTCCAGTATGTTTTCTCATATGTAATTTCATATTATCAGCACGTGAAAATTTCTCATCACAAACATCACATGTGTAAGCCTTTTCACCGTGACTTTTCATATGAATGTCCAGATGTGATTTGATTGGAAAACCTTTACCACAAAATTCACAGATATAATTTCTTCTTTGATCTTTCGGCTGGTGAATGTGTAGATGACTTTTAAGTACAGTACTACATTTAAATTTCTTTCCACAAACTGGACAAATACGTTGATAGCGTTTCTCATGCTCATGTCTGATATGAATTGTAAGTCGTCTTTTGTTATGGAAAACTTTTTCACATTGATCACATTTAAATTCAAGGCCCTCATGAACACTCATGTGACTCGTTACTCCTCTATTTGTAAGGAAAACTTTATCACAAGTTGGGTATATGCACTTGAATGCTCTATTTGAATCATGTGTTTTCTCATGGTTTGCTAAAACAGATTTAAGACTAAACCTTCGATTACAAACTATACATTGATGTGGTCTATCAGAACCAGTTAAATGAGATAATACATGATAGCTTAAATGACTTTTGTTCAGATATCTTTTACCACATTGTTTACAAGTAAAATCACTGTTTTCACCAGTGTGAATTTTAAGATGTGCTTTATACCTATATTTGAGTTCAAACCTTTGATCACAAACTATGCACCTATATAATTCTTCGTTTTTCTTTTTGCTATGCTTTAGTACTAGATGCAATTTTAAATCTCCTCTTTTTGTAAAAACATCATAACAAATTTTACACTTAAAATGGTTAATTTGAGCCTGGACATGCAAATCATAAAGAGATTCATCATCAAAACCTACACCACATGCACAAATGTATTTCTTACTAACATCATTTACACCATGGATCTTAAGATGATCAACTAACTCTGAATCTAAATTAAAACTTTGATCACAGATGTTACAGAAATACTGATCTCTGTGTTTATCTTCCTTGTGTTTAATAATCTCTTCTTGAGAAGTAAAAATTTCTTCACACCTAACACATACAAAATGTTGCTTTTCTTTATGAATTTTCATTATTTCAATTGATGGAAGTGATTCATCACAAATATTGCAATGTTTGGTATGTATTTTCTTATGTTTTTCTAATTCAGCTGAAGAATCATATAAAATCATACAAATTGAACATCTAAACACATTTTGTCTTTCCTCTCGATATTCAATAGGGTTTGGTGAGTTTGAGTCATCAGTAATTGTTGCCATGTTAAAGCTTTCAATATTCAGTTAATTGTTGTTTCAATTTCTATTGTTCTAGTGACATACCAATAACATTCCCATAGAAATATCAACTAGAAAAGGTTGCAGTTTTAGTCAAGTTATGTACAAACCATTTCCTAATGGTACACTACAAGCTGCTATACCATATACTTTCTCAAAACTTTCTGCATACTTTTTCAGTATATTTCAATCAAATTCCATTTGATCAGGTACCATTGGCAATGTTGAGTCTTATATATTCGCAACAATAAAATCTACAAAAAATAAAGAAAAGTTTAGTTTAATTGGAAAAAAAATTCAATTGATTCCACCAATTTTTATATACTCATTCAATGATACAAGTTCTTAAAATAATGGAGGCCTAATCCAACCCACCACGGAAATGCACGACATCCATTAATTAAAGTTTGCTACTAGATGTGCTACTTCCAGTCAGCATATCTCAAGATTTCCATGCCAAACCTGATATAGTTTTTGGAGTAAGTCGGTGCAACAGCTTAGTCAGGTTTTACAAATGAAATGTAAATTAGATTTCGATTGAAAAAGCTTAGCATGCAACACTTTGAAATCAGTCACGATCCCTAATATTAATAGGAGTCCATACAGGCATAGGCTTGATAAGAAACCTTATTTTTCAACACTGTGAGTTTCCAGAAAAGAGATTGGTACATGTACTATATCGTTTCACCTAGCAAAGTTAGTATGATACAGATCAGACAGTAGCCTACTTCAACAAGCAAAACTGTCAATATTTTCTTCAAAACAATGACTGATTATTTCATTCATGACATTTCTACCACATCCAATTACAATTAAGCAATCATCTTTGCTGACACAGGTACAAACAATCTCTTTAAAGGGGGCTAACTCAGTATCATCCACAATATTTGACATTGCAAATATGATTTATTGGTCAAATTAAGACAGAATGAACATTTTAAAATTGACTATATTTTCTTTTGATATAACTGATAATGGAATGATTGGCTGTACACTGCAATATATATACATCTTTTTAGAAATCCACGTTTTGGGTAAAATGTCTAAAAAAAACTCAAGGAAATGTTTTATGCTTTCTTACAATAATTTGTTAAAACTGATATAAATTTTTCTTTTTTTAAAATACCAATAATTAGCTATAACATTTGGGGGGTTGGATGGCCGAATGGTTAGCGTGAGCGCGCTGTATCACACAGCCTGTCATTGAGTCAACTGGCGTGGTTTTGAATCCCCGGTTGTACGTGGCAAGGAGTAGGGTTGCCTGTCCAGCCTGTTGGGTTTTCTCCGGGTACTCCTGTTTCCTCCCACTGCTAAAGACCCCTATACGCAAGCGAATTATTGAAATAAAATTAAACCATTTGTTAGTCCTGAAATGACCTAGTTTGTGTTGAGTGGATGTTAAACCCCATTTCTCTCTCTTTCACTATAACATTTGAGGCTTGTTATATTATACTGGAAATATTTTAATATATGTGCTATAAAATGTAGTTTTATGTAATTGAAATGTTATCAACCATTACATGAATTTTGTAATAGAATTAATTACATCTCCATTACTTTTGAAATCAAATAGGTTTGATGTTTTTACATTATGATGAAGATGAAGGCAATGTCGTATACAAAATCATAGCAAACAAAATATGCGAGAATTGCAGGACCTTCAACTTGCGCATAGCTAATACTAGAAATAGTTCCACTACTGATGTCTTCCGTACGTCTTACTCCAGACACAGTAGTGGCTTTTCCTACAGAGTTTCTTTGCACAAGTTTTTTAGTCAAATGACTACAAAAAGTTTACTGGCCAATATAGCTCACTTAATTTACACATAAACTAACCCAAAACTGTACTGCACATAGATTTACATATAATAAATCAATTGCCATTGAAATAAAGGTGACGCCTTACCCCATAATTATATGATTTGATGAAACCCAACTGCTACGCGAAATTTCAACTGGCCGGTGTCATGGCAGCAAGTTGAGTAATACGTCATCATTAGGCCTACAGTTCATAAACATCCCTATGTAAAGAAAAACTGTTCGGTAACTATTATAATGGTCCAGTCCTCACTATTTCTGATAGAATTACTTATTCCAATACAAACTGTAATGATATGTGTTGAGAATTGTGCATTTGAACCTATTTGAACTTGTGTAATGGTTCTTATAAACTGTATCAATTGTAACCTTAACACAGTTTAAGGTTGCAAGTATAGTATAGTAACCAGTCTAATACACCTTAATTATGAATGTCCATCTCCCCATAGACCTACCAATTCTGATCAAATTAAAAAACCTGCTTAATTAACTTTACTTAAAGTAGCTAAGTCTTTAACTTAATATCATCCAAAATCTTCAACATTGAAAACACAAACTATTTTTCAATTTAAATCAACATTTATGCTGCGATCTTACCGGAAAAAAAGATGGGCTTCTGATATCAAATATTTAAGACAAAATAAACATTTTACCATTGGTACACGAATTGTGTACCATAATGCATTTCAGCCCCATAATACGTTTCTAGCAAGAGACTCGGGGAACGAGGCTAGACACATGGCACCAAATAAAACCGCGTATGTCGACTGGAATAACCAGACGCTAGAAATCTGCAGGCTTATTTCGGCGAACATAACTGATTTGAAATAACAGTAAAAATGGAAACCATTGAATGTAAATCAGATTATACACATTCATATTAGATTACAATTACAGTATTATATGCGTTGTGACCCACGTGTCAATTTCTAGGTCCCATATGTTAGCGATTTAGCTCCTTTAAGTTACAATATTTGCTGATAAATGAAAGTTGCTCCACTACATTATTATTCAAATTATTGGGCTGCAAATAGTGCAAATTGCAATGATGTTACATTCAAATGTTTAATTAGTCGTAATACTAATTAATAGCCTAGTATAAAATTAATTTATTTTTTTAAGATGTTACATTCATTAATAAAGAAATTAAATTCACCAGGTGAAATTAAATTCACCAGGTGAAACTAAAGACATTTATTCAATCTATGCTAAAAACAAATACATCGTTGTATTCAATGTTTTTATTTTTAGCAGTTACCTAGTCATACTTCGTTACTAGCATACCTCAGAACTCTAACTGTGTTTTAGCACACGTTCAATGTTATTGATGTTCTAATTAATAAATACTGGCCGATATATCTTCGTTAAATATATCATATATGTAAAGAATAAAACCTTCTCTCTCCAAGTTGGCGCACTCCGCTAGGTACACCTTTTTTTTAGGTCCAAGCTTCTTTGTTAAGGTGGTGACGAAAGTTGCGACAAGGGAGATAAGTATACGCATTCTAACAGATTTTAGACCAATCATATTACGGTACATATTTCTGTAGTGATAGCTGTTTACCCTAAGCCGAAAATGCTCATCTTCGAACTCCATCAAGGCATTGACCTAATAAACACATACACCAAGTTTGAACATTCTAGTTCAATTAGGAAGAGAGTTATTGTGCCCCAAAAAGTATTACGGACAGACAGACAGACGGACGAACCCATTTTAATAGTCCCCCAACTTTCTTCGAAAGGCGGGGGACAAAAAATACAGTGATTAAAGACTACATTGTCTTGTGTATGCACCCGTTACTAGGTACTGTGACACAAACATGGACTCTTTTATTCAAGTTTTTATAGCAGAGGTATTCTCTCACGAATTTGTGTATCATCAAATCACTCAGTTTGTAGGTGGGAAAGTAACTTTAACCATAAAGTATAAAGGAATACTCTCCAGAGTATTCAATGCCATGATATAAGTTCCATAAGATTTTAGAATCCATTGTGAAAGATTGTTTGAAATTGCTGCAATTACTTGTTTAAAAGTTATCCCAAATTTCTGACAATACATTGCATTGCGGAGGGGGTTGGGTGGCCGAATGCTTTACATCTGTCATTAAATCAAGTGTTGTGGTTTTGATAAACTGCTTGAACATGACAAGGAGTAGGATCGTCTGTCCAAAATATCCTTATTTATTTCTAGTGGACGTTAAACCAATTTCTCTCTCATTCATTGGCAGCCACAGTGGCTCAGTCAGTATTGGGCTTGCTCGCAAACCTGAAGGTCTGGTGTTGGCCGACACATCTACTTCTTCAAAATTTTCCAATGGGGTTACATTTTATGATCAAATAGAATTTGAAATAAGCAGATGTTAAAGTTATGACCAGGTAGGATTAAAGCATAGTTAATTTACTTTAGATAATCCATCTTGGGTGCCCAGTTATGTATTAGTCTACAACCTTAATATTGGGTGAATGGCTATGTAGCCTCTCAAGTGCCCAAAAACAATTGTGAATGACAGACTGACAGACAGGGTGAAAACAATATACCACTGCATTTACATGTCGTATACAATGATTAATAGAATTACAGTATAAAAAAAAAACATTTTAGTGAAAATATTAACTTTTCAGGGATAAAGAACTAATACCAAATGACTGGAAGTCATTTATAACATCATAGGAATTTATGACATCATATTGATTCGTTTCAAAATGGATCAAGAACCTTTATAATCAGTACTTAAAATCAGAATCATCTGATGGCTTTGGAGATGTTTATGGTCTTGTCATGTTAATAAATGTTTGTTTATTGATTTATATAACATTTAAGACCTACAAATTGCTTATCTCTGTTCATACTCCACGCAGTGTTTTGTTTGATTAGAGGTAATCCCACTACTCACTGCTGTAATTAGTGGATTGTTATTTTAAATTTTGATTGGTCAGTAGTCCGACTATCAACCAATGACTAGCTGCTCTACAAAAGCTTTACATTTAAAAGGAGTGCCAATATTGGACCAAATATTTTTACATAACGTTACATCATGGCTCACGATTTTATTATGCTCAATTAACCTGTGCATACTACAGTAAAACTAATTGCGTGAAAAACGAGGCTATCAAGTCAAATGAAATCTAAACAATACTGTTTGGAAACGAACATACTTTCACCATATTTAATACCTTAAATCACTGTCCAAAGTTTTAGGGAAGACCCAGATTAAACGAAGGACTGTCATGTTGCTGTACTTATGTGATAGCTTTGCTTGAACGGGAAGAATAGACATGACATACTGCCGCAAAAGTTCAAGAATCAGAAGCTATCCAGCAATGGCCAGAGAAAGATTTCTCGGGCCATTGCTTCAGGAGTATGATCTCTGCTTAGCCTAAGCAGAAAATGCTCATCTTTGAACTCCATCAAGCCATTCACCTAATAAACACCTATCTCAATAAAAAAAAAGAGTTGTTTTCCCAAAAGCGTGATGAGTGTCTCCAAAAATGTGGCCCTTTTTTCACCAATTTAAAGAATGCATAAAATTTTCATACAGATCGGATGACAACTTTTATTGTTCGAGGATTCACAAGGTGTAATAACATGAAAAGATAGGTTGCCAGGCAACGAAACATACGCCCACAGCAGCTAAATTGTCCGGGCAGTCAACAAGGGTTGTCGCATATTTTTACTAATTTCGGTAATGAAACATTTGTAATACACTAAAAACTGATTAAGAGTAACAACTCATTATGTAATTATCAGAAAATCATTAGAATTTGATTGCTTTTTATAAAGTTTTACCCCACGCTAACAATTAGTATATACATGAAACATTTAATATCATGGATTTAGCTGTTTAGTTATCTAAATTCATTGAAAATCAAAATACTTGTTCGTTTCAACACCTTAAACTCTATGTATCAATCTGAAGTCAATCGGATAGTAACTTTGGCCTCTATAGCGTCACAAGAATTTTTGAAGTTATCAAGGGAGATAACTCTGGCAGTAATTATTTGAAATCGCTGAAAATCAATAGGCTTCTTCGTCTCATGACCTTAAACACTGTGTATAAATCTAAAGTCAATCGGATATTAACTTTGGCCTCCAGAGCGTCCACAAGATTTTTTGAGGTGATCAAGGGCCATAACTCTGGCACAAACTATCGGAAATCGCTGAAAATCCATAGGCGTCTTCGTCTTATGACCTTAAACACTGTGTATAAATTTAAAGTCAATCGGATATTAACTTTGGCCTCTAGAGCGTCCACAAGATTTTTTGAAGATATCAAGGGCCATAACACTGGCACTAATTATCGGAATTCTCTGAAAATCAATAGGCTTCTTCGTCTTATGACCTTAAACACTGTGTATAAATTTGAAGTCAATCCGATATTAACTTTGGTCTCTAGAGCGTCCACAATATTTTTTGAAGTGATCAAGGGCCATAACTCTGGCACTAATTATCGGAAATCGCTGAAAATCAATAGGCTTCTTTGTCTTATGACCTTAAACACTGTGTATAAATTTAAAGTCAATCGGATATTAACTTTGACCTTTAGAGTGTCCACAAGATTTTTTGAGGTGATCAAGGGCCATAACTCTGGCACTAATTATCGGAAATAGCTGAAAACCAATAGGCGTCTTCGTCTTATGACCTTAAACACTGTGTATAAATTTAAAGTCAATCGGATATTAACTTTGGCCTCTTGAGCGTCCACAAGATTTTTTGAAGTGATCAAGGGCCATAACTCTGGCACTAATTATCGGCAATCGCTGAAAATCAATAGGCTTCTTCGTCTTATGACCTTAAACACTGTGTATAAATTTAAAGTCAATCGGATATTAACTTTGGCCTCTAGAGGGTCCACAAGATTTTTTGAAGTGATCAAGGGCCATAACTCTGGCACTAATTATCGGAAATCGCTGAAAATCAATAGGCTTCTTCGTCTTATGACCTTAAACACTGTGTACAAATTTGGAGTCAATCGGATATTAACTTTGGCCTCTAGAGCGTCCACAAGATTTTTTGAAGTGATCAAGGGCCATAACTCTGGCACTAATTATCGGAAATCGCTGAAAATCAATAGGCTTCTTCGTCTTATGACCTTAAACACTGTGTATAAATTTAAAGTCAATCGGATATTAACTTTGACCTTTAGAGCGTCCACAAGATTTTTTGAGGTGATTAAGGGCCATAACTCTGGCACTAATTATCGGAAATGGCTGAAAATCAATAGGCTTCTTCGTCTTATGACCTTAAACACTGTTTTTGAAGTGATCAAGGGCCATAACTCTGGCACTAATTATCGGAAATCGCTGAAAAACAATAGGCTTCTTTGTCTCATGACCTTAAACACACTGTATAAATTTAAAGTCAATCGGATATTAACTTTAGCCTGTAGAGCGTCCACAAGCAATTGTGGACGCCGGACCGACGGACCGACAGACGGATGGGGGCGACGACAATATACGACCACATTTCAATGTGGGCGTATAAAAAGGGTCATAACTCCAGAAAAAATCAACAGAAATTATTGAAATTAATTAGACCTTTTCATCTCACTAATGTAAACAACATATCACATTCCAACAATCTGTAGACTTCACAATAGAGAATATACGACCACATTTCCATCTGTGCGCATAAGAACTACAGCCTCTATTATATACATAAAGTTTTATGAAAGGCCACAGAATGTTTTATGAAAGGTCACAGAATGTTGAATACTGAAATCCAGAAATTCTAACTAAATCTCACCTGGCCTACTTACTTTTGAAAAGTTTTTTTAAATCGGATAAAATTCAGGGCCATAATTCAGGAAATAACAATCGGATAGCATATTTTTACATTATTTGCCTACCAGGGGCAGACGTTGACTGGCAGTTTTGGTCTGATTTTCACTAAAGTCAAATGCAACTAACATTACAGTGTAACGATGATACACGTATAAACATTTGAAATTCTTTTTTAAATTGGATAATAATTGTGACTTTTGGAGAGACCACAAGCTGAAAACATGATCTCTGTGGACGGACGTATGGATGGACAGGGGAGACAACATAATATGTCCACATGAAAATGTGGACGGCTTTAAATAATACAATCCCAAGACATGAACATTTCAGTATAATTTAATCTAAAAATATCTGTAACAAAAATATACACCTTCATACATTGATTTCAGCTTTCTTTCATTATTGTCTTATTTCAGATGCATTATGTAAGACCTTAATCTGCCGAATGCAGGTCTTTCTTTTGGTCTCAAATTTGAACTTATGACTAACTCATAATCAAATCTTTATACCATCCAATGAATCTGAACACTTTGAAGTCTGATAACCTCGCTCAGAAAAAATTAATTTGACTGAAATTGTCAATATTATGTATATATATCAATTTTCAATTATCTATTTTTGAACTATTATAGCATGAATGACCAGTTCTTTTTCTAATTCTTACATAATGCATTTTTAAGGTTACATATACATGTTGTTACAAATCTGCCTCAAACTGAAATATATATGAAACAAGAAAAAAAAATTGTAAATATTCTTAATTGCATTATTCAAGGTAATTTTTGGAACATCAAGTACATTTTGTTTTTGTATTCAGGATGCTTTTCTTCATAAAGCAATTATTGTTTATAGGATTCTAAGATCTATACTGAGAGGTAACAAAAATGCACAACTGATTTGAGTGCAGGTACATAATAAATGAATGATGTCACATAAATGCAATAACATCTTGTTGATACACTGGAACATAGACACGGGAATAAAAGCAAAGTCATCAAAGTGTATGTCCACCTCTAGCAGCCACACACACCAGACAACATCATAGCAGGGAAGAGATAAGCCTCTGAATGGCTGGTTAGGTTTCTTCTCCAATCTCATTTGGGACGAAAGTTTGCAGTTATGGACCTGTCCTATATTGTTCCACAAATGCTCTACATGTATATAGTGTGAGTTGAGAGAGAGCTGGCCATTTAACCAGTGCCATGTTGTTTTAGTTCAAGAAGTACATAGAGACACATGCTGTAAGTGATTGAACATTATACTGAAGACTTTATAGCACACAATAGGGGTTACTGGCAGCAGGTGATCCTGCACATGTTACCAGACAATGTGTTGGTTTTGTTGAAGCAATCCTGTGAATGCTTTGGTCGTTCTTAAGTGGACACTGCTTGCTCGAATCTATCAGCCAGACATAGTTAGAATTAATATTATACAGTATGTACCAGACAATGTTGATCTTGTAAAACGTAACGCACTACTGCAAAGGTTTTGGTCGATCTTAGATGGTGATGGGATAGCATATATTTCATAGAAATGCAAGAGTTGTACTGACCCTAGCTTGTTAAACAACATTGAGACTGATGTCCCCCACCGAAATCCCAAAATAAATAAATAACACATACGAATTAATAGCACATTTATTTTTTTCAAAAGTATGGAGCAATCAAACTATACAGTAAGTTTCATCACTCTCTATCAGATATCAAGATTATCTTGTCCCAACCCAAAGCATCGATCAATGAAACTGATTAGCTCTACTAAGCTTCAGCTCGAAATGTTAATCATTGAGCTCAGTCAAGACATTCACCTAATGAACATCTACATTAAGTTTAAACATTCTACCTCAATTAAAAGCAGAGCTGTTATGTTTCAAAGTCTTGACCAATCAAATTGCTTATCGCTCCTTAGCTTAAGCAGAAAATTCTCACTATCAAACTTGGTCAAGGTAATGATATAACAAATCTATATTCCGAGTTTCATTGCTCTCACTTTATTACAACCAAAGTTACCATGCCCCAAATCATCAATCAGATGGCTTATCTCTGCTTACTATGAGCAGAAAAGGCATTCAGCTAATGAACGTCTAACCAAGTTTGAACATTCTAGCTCAGTTAATTAGAAGCAGAGTTATTGTGTTCCAAAGTTTTGACCAATCAAATTACTTACCGCTCTGCTTACCCTGAGCAGAAATTGTTCATTATCAAACTTAGTCAAGGTATTGATGTAATAAAACTATACACCAAGTTTCATCACCCTCACTTAATTAGTACTTAAGTTATCGTGTCCCAAAGCATCAACCAATCAAATTACTTATCTCTGCTTACCCTAAGCAGAAAATGCTCATCTTCAAACTCAAACACCATAAAGGCATTGACAAAAACACATACACCAAGTTTGAACATTCTATCTCTATTAGGAGGAGAGTTATTGTGTCCCAAAGAATGTGACGGACAGACAGACAGACGAACAAACCCATTTTAATAGTCCCATATTAATAGTCCAAACATATTTTATATCATCATTTACCACATTCCAATTCTGTTAAATTCAATGTCCTCGAAAGAATCGATCTTACTGTTTTATGCGATTGTCAAAACATCATTTTACAATAATGATTTGTAGTTCTAGTTATTACGTTTAGAGGTGCAAGATTAAAGTGTATCTGTCAAACGAGAATTTCGGTCAGCCATATATAAAAGCGTATATTATCTACTTCTAATGGAACTCCCTCTACACTCTACATATCTTTGTATATATAATCATTGGAAAATATTTGCAAGCACAACAAATTATATTTAAATAAATTCATCATAATACAAAACCATTTATCCCTGAGAATTAATACATAATTTGCAACAACCCTCCTATCTTTAGACTGTGGGCCAATGTCAGCCTAGGTGTAACAAAAAATCTCTTAACAAAACCAAAGATAAATCTTGAACTAGCAAATTTTTCAGTAATTCTCCTACCCAGACTAAGCACGGGCCTATCAAAAATGCATATTAGCTTATTCAATGATATCTTATGGGATTTGCTTTTGTGCAGTCCTCATGTAATTACATTTACGTACGGTAGTTACTGGTTTATGTCAAAATTGTCAAGCTAAGTAACAAAGAGGAACATACAATCCCTAGCCATGTTGTGACTTCACATGTGTTTTCATGTTGTCATGCCGACTAAAAGTCTTATCACAAACATTACATTTATAGGGTTTTTCTCCAGTATGTTTTCTCATATGTAATTTCATATTATCAGCACGTGAAAATTTCTCATCACAAACATCACATGTGTAAGCCTTTTCACCGTGACTTTTCATATGAATGTCCAGATGTGATTTGATTGGAAAACCTTTACCACAAAATTCACAGATATAATTTCTTCTTTGATCTTTCGGCTGGTGAATGTGTTGATGAGTTTTAAGTTGAGTACTACATTTAAATTTCTTTCCACAAACTGGACAAATACGTTGATAGCGTTTCTCATGTTCCTGTCTGATATGAATTGTAAGTCGTCTTTTGTTATGGAAAACTTTTTCACATTGATCACATTTAAATTCAAGGCCCTCATGAACACTAATGTGACTCTTTAATCCTCTATTTGTAAGGAAAACTTTATCACAGGTAGGGTAAATGCACTTGAATGCTCTATTTAAATCATGTGTTTTCTCATGTTTTACTAAAACAGATTTAAGACTAAACCTTCGATTACAAACTTTACATTGATGTGGTCTATCAGAACCAGTTAAATGAGATAATACATGATAGCTTAAATGACTTTTGTTCAGATATCTTTTACCACATTGTTTACAAGTAAAATCACTGTTTTCACCAGTGTGAATTTTAAGATGTGTTTTATACCTAGATTTGAGTTCAAACCTTTGATCACAAACTATGCACTTATATAATTCTTCGTTTCTCCTATTGCTATGCTTTAGTACTAGATGCAATTTTAAATCTACTCTTTTTGTAAAAACATCATAACAAATTTTACACTTAAAATGGTTAATTTGAGTCTGGACATGCCAATCATAAAGAGATTCATCATCAAAACCTACACCACATGCACAAATGTATTTCTTACTAACATCATTTACACCATGGATCTTAAGATGATCAACTAACTCTGAATCTAAATTAAAACTTTGATCACAGATGTTACAGAAATACTGATCTCTGTGTTTATCTTCCTTGTGTTTAATAATCTCTTCTTGAGAAGTAAAAATATCTTCACACCTAACACATACAAAATGTTGCTTTTCTTTATGAATTTTCACTATTTCAATTGATGGAAGTGATTCATCACAAATATTGCAATGTTTGGTATGTATTTTCTTATGTTTTTCTAATTCAGCTGAAGAATCATATAAAATCATACAAATTGAACATCTAAACACATTTTGTCTTTCCTCTCGATATTCAATAGGGTTCAGTGAGTTCGAGTCATCAGTAATTGTTGCCATGTTAAAGCTTTCAATATTCAGTTAATTGTTGTTTCAATTTCTATTGCTCTAGTGACGTACCAATAAAATTCCCATAGAAATATCAACTAGAATAGGTTGCAATTTTAGTCAAGTTATGTACAAACCATTTCCTAATGGTACACTACAAGCTGCTATACCATATACTTTCTCAAAACTTTCTGCATACTTTTTCATTAAATTTCAATCAAATTCCATTTGATCAGGTACCATTGGCAATGTTGAGTCTTATTTATTCGCAACAATAAAATCTACAAAAAATAAAGAATAGTTTAGTTTAATTGGAAAAAAAATTCAATTGATTCCACCAATTTTTATATACTCATCCAATGATACAAGTTATTAAAATAATGGAGGCTTACCGCCTAACCCACCACGGAAATGCACGACATCCGTTAATTACAGTTTGCTACTAGATGTGCTACTTCCAGTCAGCATATCTCAAGATTTCCATGCCAAACCTGATATAGTTTTTGGAGTAAGTTGGTGCAACAGCTTAGTCAGGTTTTACAAATGAAATGTGAATTAGATTTCGATTGAAAAAGCTTAACATGCAACACTTTGAAATCAGTCATGATCCCTAATATTAATTGGAGTCCATACAGGCATAACCTTGATAAGAAACCTTATTTTTCAACACTGCGAGTTTCCAGAAAAGAGATTGGTACATGTGCTATATAGTTTCACCTAGCAAAGCTAGAATGATACAGATCAGACAGTAGCCTACTTCAATCAGCAAAAATGTCAATATTTTCTTCAAAACAATGACTGATTATTTCATTCATGACATTTCTACCACTCCCAATTACAATTAAGCAATCATCTTTGCTGACACAGGTACAAATAATCTCTTTAAAGGGGGCTAACTCAATATCATCCACAATATTTGACATTGCAAATATGATTTATTGGTTAAATTTAGATAGAATTAACATTTTAAAATTGACTATATTTTCTTTTGATATAACTGATAATGGAATGATTGGCTGTACACTGCAATATATATACATCTTTTCAGAAATCCACGTTTTAGGTAACATGTCTAAAAGAACTCAAGGAAATGTTTTATGCTTCTTACAATAATTTGTTAAAACTGATATAAATTTTTCTTTTTTTAAAATACCAATAAATAGCTTTGTGTCAGTTCAGTATGTAATTTACTTTTTCGGTGCTATAACATTTGGGGGTTGGATGGCCGAATGGTTAGCGTGAGCGCACTGTATCACACAGCCTGTCATTGAGTCAACTGGCGTGGTTTCGAATCCCTGGTTGTACGTGGCAAGGAGTAGGGTTGCCTGTCCAGCCTCTTAGGTTTTCTCCGGGTACTCCTGTTTCCTCCCTCTGCTAAAGACCCCTATACGCAAGCGAATTATTGAAATAGAATCAAACCATATGTTAGTCCTGAAATGACCTAGTTTGTGTTGAGTGGATGTTAAACCCCATTTCTCTCTCTCTCACTATAACATTTGAGGCTTGTTATATTATACTACAGGAAATATTTTAATGTATGTACTATAAAATGTAGTTTTAAGTACTTGAAATGTAATCGACCATTACATGATTTTTGGAACAGAATTAATTACATCTCCAATACTTTTGAAATCTATATTATGCAAAACATGGCCATTAATTAAAAAATGATATTTGGCTTTACCGGTCATTTTAAAATCAAATAGGTTTGATGTTTTTACATTATGATGAAGATGAAGGCAATGTCGTATACAAAATCATAGCAAACAAAATATGCGAGAATTGCAGGACCTTCAACTCGCGCATGGCTAATAATACTAGAAATGGTTCCACTACTGATGTCTTCTATATGTCTTACTCCAGGCACAGTAGTGGCTTTTCCTACAGAGTTTCTTTGCACAAGTTTTTTAGTCAAATGACTACAAAAAGTTTACTGGCCAATATAGCTCACTTAATTTACACATAAACTAACCCAAAACTGTACTGCACATAGATTTACATATAATAAATCAATTGCCATTGAAATAAAGGTGACGCCTTACCGCATAATTATATGGTCTGATGAAACCCAACTGCTATGCGAAATTTCAACTGGCCGGTGTCATGGCGGCAAGTTGTGTAATATGTCATCATTAGGCCTACAGTTCATAAACATCCCTATGTAAAGAAAAACTGTTCGGTAACTATTATAATGGTCCAGTCCTCACTATTTGTGATAGAATTACTTATTTCAATACAAACTGTAATGATATGTGTTGACAATTGTGCATTTGAACCTATTTGAACTTGTGTGATGGTTCTTATAAACTTAACACAGTTTAAGGTTGCAAGTATAGTTTAGTAACTAGACTTAAGCGGGGCTTATGTTTTTATGTCGACTTTGCAACCCAAAGCAACTAGTTGCAGTCATTTGCTTGAGTGCTTATGTCGATCACATCAGCAACTGAGGACAACTGGGAGCAACTGAATTCGGAGCGCTTATGTCGACTTGGAACTGATAGCGATCACACTTAACGCGTGACTGTTAATTTATTCATCACTCGATCAACAAAATGGCGAATAATTTAAAAGAAGCAACAAAAAGGCATGGTTGGTCTTACTACAATTCTATTAGTATATTATTGTTGACATCATCAACATTTGAAAAGTGGGTGTTTTCGTTCAATTTCATTTGCATATTTATAAAGTAACATGACACATGTCTCTTATCATGTGATGTTATTTCCATGGAAACGAGTTCACTCCAGTTGCAAGAACGCTCATGTCGACTGCAACTAGTTGCCGCTAGTTGCAACGAGTTGCAGAAAGTTTAACATGTGCAACTGACTGCAACTAGTTGTAAGAGTAAGAGGCACTCAGGTCTACTTTTTTCAGTCGCATTCAGTTGCTCCCAGTTGCCGAAACACAGTTGCTTTAAGAACTGTTTGCAAGATCGACATAAGCCCCCCTTAATTAATACACCTTAATTATGAATGTCCATCTCCCTATAGACCTACCAATTTTGATCAAATTAAAAACCTGCATGATTAACTTTACTTAAAGTAGTCAAGTCTTGAACTTAATATCATCCAAAATTTTCAACATTGAAAACACAAACTATTTTTCAATTTAAATCAACATTGATGCTGCGATCTTACCAGAAAAAAAGATGGGCTTCTGATATCAAATATTTAAGACAAAATAAACATTTTACCATTGGTACACGAATTGTGTACCATAATGCATTTCAGCCCCATAATACGTTTCTAGCAAGAGACTCGGGGAACGAGGCTAGACACATTGCACCAAATAAAACCGCGTATGTCGACTGGAATAACCAGACGCTAGAAATCTGCAGGCTTATTTCGGCGAACATAACTGATTTGAAATAACAGTAAAAATGGAAACCATTGAATGTAAATCAGATTATACACATTCATATTAGATTACAATTACAGTATTATATGCGTTGTGACCCACGTGTCAATTTCGGCAGCGGCTAAATACCACGCTTCAAAATACCACGCTCGCCTTACTGCTTCTATACACACGGAACGTGGTACGCTTTTTCGGTACCACTTTCTATTTAATTATAGGGATTTTACATTATATAAAGCTAATTTTGCAAATTATGCTGATCATTTAATCAATTTTGATGTTTTTATTGGTGATATTTACACTTAATCTTAAAATAAATTACAATACAGATAGCCGATCGGTCGGTTAATGCATCGAGCCGTACCTATGCTATACTGTTTATAATACGGTGTAACCGTTATTATACCCTATTCAAAAAGACCCTACGTGGTATATTGGAATATTATGTATGCGACTATGCATAGATATGAAACAAAACCCGGAAGGTAAAAACTAACGTTGTATAATCCTGTATAGGGGCGATAAGAAAGGGCGATAAGTTGACAGTAAAAGAATTGGTATTCCGGGGCCGAGATAACCGTACCACGTTCGCCTTGCTAGTGCTATACAAACGGAACGTGGTACGCGACTTCGGTACCACGTCCTTTTTATTTATAGAGATTTTACATTATTTGTAGTAAATTTCTCAAATTATGTTGATTATTTAATCCATTTTGATGTTTTTATAGGCCATATTTACACTTTATGCTAAAATTAATTATAATACAGATAACCGATCGGTAATAATACTGTGTAAATTTAAAAAGACCCAAGGTGGTATATTGGAAATGAAATGAAATGGGGTTTAACGTCCTACTGTTCCGCTCCGACCAGGCTAATGAAAACGGGCATATCAGTACCTCGCTCGACTTTCTCTGTCTACAAAAACGAAGCGTGGTACGCGACTTTGGCTTATATTTCAAATTGGATCATTTTGATGTTTTTATAGGCCATATACTGTTTCCGATTTAAAAAGACCCTACGTGGTATATTGGGTAGATATGAAATAAAACTTGGCAAGTAAAACGGGGTATAATAAAATATGTGGATTATACGAGAGTACCTTGAGTCGAATATAGTTAAACAAAAGTGGTATAATAAAATCCGGTGCTGAGATAACCGTACCACGCTCGCCTTGCTGGATCTATAAAACCGGAACGTGGTACCCGACTTCGGTAAAAAAGAATCGTGGTAAAATAGAATCCAAGCCTGAGACAACCGTACCACACTCGCCTTGCTGACTCTATACAAACGGAACGTTGTACGCGACTTTGGTTCTATACAAACGGAACATGGTGCGCCACTTCAGTTAAAAAAAACGTGGTATAATAGAATCAGAGACTGAGATAATCGTACCACGCTCACCTTACTGGTTCTATGCAAACGGGACGTGGTACGCGACTTCGGTTAAAAAAAACGTGGTATAATAGAATCAGAGACCGAGATAATCGTACCAAGCTCGCCTTACTTGTTCTATACAAACGGAACGTGGTACGAAACTTGGGTTCAAAAACGTAGTATAATAGAATCCGAGACTGAAATAATCGTACCACGCTCGCCTTACTTGTTCTATACATAAACGGAACGTTGTACGCGACTTCGGTAAAAAAAAAGGTGGTATACTAGAATCAGTGACTGGTATAACCATGGCACGCTCGCCTACTGGTTGTACACAAACGGAACGTGGTGCGCGACTTCGATACAAGAAAAGTGGTAAAATAGAATCCAAGACTGAGATAACCGTAATTAGAACCAAAGACTGAGATAACCACGCCCGGCTTACTACTTTTATACAACTGAAACGTGGTAAATTCGCTCTACTTCTCCTATACAATTGAAACGTGGTACGCGGCTTTGGTACCACGTCCTTTTTGATAATAGGGATTTTACATTTTTCGATGCAGATTTTGCAAATTGTGTTGATTATTTGATCCATTTTGATATTTTATAGGCCACTTCGGTACAAAAAACGTGGTATACTAGAATCAGGGACTGTGATAACCGTAGCACGCTCGCCGTATACTGGTTCTATACAAATGGAACGTGGTACGCGACTTCGGTACAGAAAACGTGGTATAATAGAAACCGAGACAGAGATAACCGTACCATGCTCGCCTGGCAGGTTCTGTACAAACGAAACGTGGTACGCGACTTCGGTACAAAAACGTGGTGAACTAGAAACCGAGAGCAAGATAACGGTAACTTCAAACCGATACTGAGATAACCGTACCACACCCGGCTTACTACTTCTATACAACTGAAACGTATTATGCTCGCCTTACTTCTCATATGCAATTGAAACGTGGTACTAGGCTAATTGGTACCATGTCTTTTTTTAATTATAGAGATTTATACATTATTCAAAGCAGATTTTGCAAATTGTGTTAATTATTTAATACATTTTCATGTTTTATACTATAGGCCATATTTACACTTTATGACCATAGGGATACTAATAAATGTACTGAGACAAACGTAACAGTACCACGCTCGTCTTACTGATTCTATACAAACGGAACGGTGTACATGACTTCGGTACAAAAAACCTGGTATAATAGAATCCGAGACGGAGATAACCGTACTACGCTTGCCTGACAGGCTCTATACAAACGAAACGTGGTACGCGACTTGGGTACAAAAACGTGGTAAATTAGAACCCGCAACCAAGATAACGGTAACTAGAAACCGATACTGAGATAACCCTACCACGCCCGGCTTACTACTTCTATACAACTGAAACGTGTTATGCTCGCCTTACTTCTCATATACAATTGAAACGTGGTACTCGGCTTTGGTACCACGTCTTTTTTTAATTATAGGGATTTTTACATTATTCGTAGTAGATTTTGCAAATTGTGTGGATTATTTAATCCATTTTGATGTTTTAACTATAGGCCATATTTACACTTTATGATAAAATAAATTATCGTGTAACATAATGCGTTTCAGCGCCATTTGTAACTAGGGACTCGAAGAACGAGGCTAGACTTATTCCACAAGTCATGTTAAACGGTGACCGCATATTCTTATCTGGAGAACATGTGCAATAAACGTAATCGACGTAGACTGATATAACCAGACGCTAGAGATTGCCATTCGATTTCGCCGAACCTAACTGATTAGAAATTACTGTAAAAACAGAAACGATTGAATGTAAATCAGTTTATTTTCATTCATATTACATTAATATATGCGTTGCGACCCATTTGTGTTAATGTCGAGGTCCCAGATATTAGCGATTGAGCCCCTTTATTTATAGGGATTTACATTTGTACCGAAGTCGCGTACCACGTTCCATTTGTATAGAACAAGTATAGGGCGAGCGTGGCACGGTTATCTCAGTCACTGATTCTATTATATCATTGGATTAAAAAATCAACATAATTTGAGAAATACGACAAATTCGCGTACCACGTTTCGTTTGTATCAAAGTAGTAAAGCCAGCGTGGTACGGTTATCTCAGTCTCGGATTCTATTATACCACGTTTTTTTTTTTGTACCGAAGTCGCGTACCACGTTCCGATTGTATAGAACCAGTGCAAGGCGGGCGTGCCACGGTTATCCCAGTCTCTGATTCTAGTATACCACTCTTTTTTTTACTGAAGTCGCGTATAACTTTTCGTTTGTATAGAACCAGTAGAATGAGCGTTATACGGTTATCTCAGTCTCGGATTCTATTATACCACGTTTTTGAACTGAAGTCGCGTACCACGTTCCGTTTGTATAGAATCGGTACAAGGCGAGCGTGCCACGGTTATCCCAGTCTCTGATTCTAGAATACCACTCTTTTTTTTTACCGAAGTCGCGTATAACTTTTCGTTTGTATAGAACCAGTAGGATGAGCGTTGTACGTTTATCTCAGTCTCGAATTCTATTATACCACCTTTTTTCGTACCGAAGTCGCGTACCACGTTCCATTTGTATAGAACACGTAAAATGAGCGTAGTACGATTATATAAGTTTCGGATTCTATTATACAACATCTTTTTGTATCGAAGTCGCGGGCCACGTTTCTCTAGCCCCAGTTAGACGATCGTGGTGCGATTATCTCAGTCTCGGATTCTATTATACCACGTTTTTGAACCGAAGTTGCGTACCGTGTTCCGTTTGTAAAGAACCAGTAAGGCGAGGGTGGTACGATTATCTCATTCTCGGATTCTATTATAAAACATTTTTTGTACCAAAGTCGCGTACCACGCCCTGTTTGTATAGAACCAGTAAAGCAAGTATGGTACGATTATCTCATTCTCGGATTCTTTTATACCACGTTTTTTGCATCGAAGTCGCGCAACATGTTCCCTTTTTATAGAACCAGTACGATTATCTCAGTCTCGGATTCTATTATACCACGTTTTTGAACCCAAGTTTCGTACCACATTCCGTGTGTATAGAACCAGTAAGGCGAGCTTGGTACGATTATCTCAGTCTCGGATTCTATACTATACTACCGAAGTCGCTTACCACGTTCCGGTTGTATAGAACCTGTAAGGTGAGCGTGGTACGATTATCTCAGTCCCTGATACTATTATACCACGTTTTTTGAACCGAAGTCGCGTACCACGTTCCGTTTGTATAGAACCAGTAAGGCGAGCGTGGTACGATTATCTCAGTCTCTGATTCTATTATACCACGTTTTTTGAACCGAAGTCGCGTACCACGTTCCGTATGTATAGAACCAGTAAGGCGAGCGTGGTACGATTATCTCAGTCTCGGGTTCTGTTATACCACGTTTTTGAACCCAAGTTTCGTACCACGTTCCGTTTGTATAGAACAAGTAAGGCGAGCTTGGTACGATTATCTCAGTCTCTGATTCTATTATACCACGTTTTTTTAACCGAAGTCGCGTACCACGTCCCGTTTGCATAGAACCAGTAAGGCGAGCGTGGTACGATTATCTCAGTCTCTGATTCTATTATACCATGTTTTTTGAACTGAAGTGGCGCACCATGTTCCGTTTGTATAGAACCAGTACGATTATCTCACTCTCGGATTCTATTATACCACGTTTTTGAACCGAAGTCGCGTATGATTATCTCAGTTTCGGATTCTATTATACCACGTTTTTGAACCGAAGTCGCGTACCACGTTCCGTTTGTATAGAACCAGTAAGGCGAGCGTGGTACGATTATCTCAGTTTCGGATTCTATTATACCACGTTTTTGGACCTAAGTCTTACTAGTTCTATGCAAACGGGACGTGGTACGCGACTTTGGTACCACGTTCCGTTCATATAGAACCAGTAAGGCGAGCATGGTATGATTATCTCAGTCTCGGATTCTATTATACCAAGTTTCTATTGTACCGAGTCGCGTACCACGTTCCGTTTGTATAGAGCCAGTGTAAGGCGAGCGTGCCACGCTTATCCCAGTCTCGTATTCTATTATACCACGTTTTTGAACCGAAGTTGCGTACCGCGTTCCGTTTTTTTAAAAAACCAGTAAGGCGAGCGTGATATGATTATCCCAGTCTCTGAATCTATTATACCACGTTCCGTTTGTATAGAACCAGTAACGCGAGCGTGGTATGATTATCTCAGTTTCGGATTCTATTATACCACGTTTTTGAACCGAAGTCGCGTACCACGTTCCGTTTGTATAGAACCAGTAATGCGAGCGTGGTACGATTATCTCAGTTTCGGATTCTATTATACCACGTATTTTGGACCTAAGTTCTATGCAAACGGGACGTGGTACGCGACTTTGGTACCACGTTCCGTTCATATAGAACCAGTAAGGCGAGCGTAGTATGATTATCTCAGTCTAGGATTCTATTATACCAAGTTTCTATTGTACCGAAGTCGCGTACCACGTTCCGTTTGTATAGAGCCAGTGTAAGGCGAGCGTGCCACGGTTATCCCAGTCTCTGATTCTAGTATACAACGTTTTTGAACCGAAGTTGCGTACCGCGTTCCGTTTTTTAAAAAACTAGTAAGGCGAGCGTGGTATGATTATCCCAGTCTCTGAATCTATTATACCACGTTCCGTTTGTATAGAACCAGTAACGCGAGCGTGGTATGATTATCTCAGTTTCGGATTCTATTATACAACGTTTTTGAACCGAGGTCGCGTACCACGTTCCGTTTGTATAGAGCCAGTATAAGGCGAGCCTTTTACGGTTATCCCAGTCTCTGATTCTAGTATACCACGTTTTTGAACCGAAGTTGCGTACCGCGTTCCGTTTTTTAAAAAAAAAAACAGTAAGGCGAGCGTGGTATGATTATCCCAGTCTCTGAATCTATTATACCACGTTCCGTTTGTATAGAACCAGTAACGCGAGCGTGGTATGATTATCTCAGTTTCGGATTCTATTATACCACGTTTTTGAACCGAAGTCGCGTACCACATTCCGCTTGTATAGAACCAGTAAGGCGAGCGTGGTACGATTATCTCAGTTTCGGATTCTATTATACCACGTTTTTTGGACCTAAGTCTTACTAGTTCTATGCAAAAGGGACGTGGTACGCGACTTTGGTACCACGTTCCGTTCATATAGAACCAGTAAGGCGAGCGTGGTATGATTATCTCAGTCTCGGATTCTATTATACCAAGTTTCTATTGTACCGAAGTCGCGTACTACGCTCCGTTTGTATAGAGCCAGTGTAAGGCGAGCGTGCTACGGTTATCCCAGTCTCTGATTCTAGTACACCACGTTTTTGAAACGAAGTTGCGTACCGCGTTCCGTTTTTTAAAAAACAAGTAAGGCGAGCGTGGTATGATTATCCGAGTCTCTGAATCTATTATACCACGTTCCGTTTGTATAGAACCAGTAACGCGAGCGTGGTATGATTATCTCAGTTTCGGATTCTATTATACCTCGTTTTTGAACCGAAGTCGCGTACCACGTTCCGTTTGTATAGAACCAGTAAGGCGAGCGTGGTACGATTATCTCAGTTTCGGATTCTATTATGCCACGTTTTTTGGACCGAAGTCTTACTAGTTCTATACAAACGGGACGTGGTACGCGACTCTGGTACCACGTTCCGTTCATATAGAAGTAGTAAGGCGAGCGTGGTATGATTATCTCAGTCTCGGATTCTATTATACCAAGTTTCTATTGTACCGAAGTCGCGTACCACGTTCCGTTTGTATAGAGTCAGTATAAGGCGAGCGTGCCACGGTTATCCCAGTCTCTGATTCTAGTATACCAATTTGGCTTATTTTTGAAATTATGTTGACAATTTAATCGATTTTGATGTTTTATAGGCCGTATACTGGTACGCTTCTTAGGTTTTAAAACGTGGTATAATAGAATCCGATGTCGCGCACCACGTTCCGTTTATATAGAACCAGTACGATTATTTCAGTCTCGTATTCTATTCTACCACGTTTTTGAACCGAAGTTGCGTACCGCGTTCCGTTTTTTTAATAAACCAGTAAGGCGAGCGTGGTATGATTATCCCAGTCTCTGAATCTATTATACCACGTTCCGTTTGTATAGAACCAGTAACGCGAGCGTGGTATGATCATCTCAGTTTCGGATTCTATTATACCACGTTTTTGAACCGAAGTCGCGTACCACGTTCCGTTTGTGTAGAACCAGTAAGGCGAGCGTGGTACGATTATCTCAGTTTCGGATTCTATTATACCACGTTTTTGGACCTAAGTCTTAGTAGATCTATGCAAACGGAGCGTGGTACGCGACTTTGGTACCACGTTCCGTTCATATAGAACCAGTAAGGCGAGCGTGGTATGATTATCTCAGTCTCAGATCCTATTATACAAAGTTTCTATTGTACCGAAGTCGCGTACCACGTTCCGTTTGTATAGAGCCAGTGTAAGGCGAGCGTGCCACGGTTATCCCAGTCTCTGATTCTAGTACACCACGTTTTTGAAACGAAGTTGCGTACCGCGTTCCGTTTTTTAAAAAACAAGTAAGACGAGCGTGGTATGATTATCCCAGTCTCTGAATCTATTATACCACGTTCCGTTTGTATAGAACCAGTAACGCGAGCGTGGTATGATTATCTCAGTTTCGGATTCTATTATACCACGTTTTTGAACCGAAGTCGCGTACCACGTTCCGTTTGTATAGAACCAGTAAGGCGAGCGTGGTACGGTTATCTCAGATTCTATTATGCCACGTTTTTTGGACCGAAGTCTTACCAGTTCTATACAAACGGGACGTGGTACGCGATTCTGGTACCACGTTCCGTTCATATAGACGTTGTAAGGCGAACGTGGTATGATTATCTCAGTCTCGGATTCTATTATATCAAGTTTCTATTTTTACCGAAGTCGCGTACCACGTTCCGTTTGTATAGAGCCAGTATAAGGCAAGCGTGCCACGGTTATCCCAGTCTCTGATTCTAGTATACCACGTTTTTGAACCGAAGTTGCGTACCGCGTTCCGTTTTTTAAAAAAACAGTAAGGCGAGCGTGGTATGATTATCCCAGTCTCTGAATCTATTATACCGCGTTCCCTTTGTATAGAACCAGTAACGCGAGCGTGGTATGATTATCTCAGTTTCGGATTCTATTATACCACGTTTTTGAACCGAAGTCGCGTACCACGTTCCGTTTGTATAGAACCAGTAAGGCGAGCGTGGTACGATTATCTCAGTTGCGGATTCTATTATACCACGTTTTTTGACCTACGTCTTACTAGTTCTATGGAAACGGGACGTGGTACGCGACTTTGGTACCACGTTCCGTTCATATAGAATCAGTAAGGCGAGCGTGGTATGATTATCTCAGTCTCGGATTCTATTATACCAAGTTTCTATTGTACCGAAGTCGCGTACCACGTTCCGTTTGTATAGAGCCAGTATAAGGCGACCGTGCCACGGTTATCCCAGTCTCTGATTCTAGTATACCACGTTTTGGAACCGAAGTTGCGTATCGCGTTCCGTTTTTTAAAAAAACCAGTAAGGCGAGCGTGGTATGATTATCCCAGTCTCTGAATCTATTATACCACGTTCCCTTTGTATAGAACCAGTAACGCGAGCGTGGTATGATTATCTCAGTTTCGGATTCTATTATACCACGATTTTGAACCGAAATCGCCTACCACGTTCCGTTTGTATAGAAACAGTAAGGCGAGCGTGGTACGATTATCTCAGTTTCGGATTCTATTATACCACGTATTTTGGACCTAAGTCTTACTAGTTCTATGCAAACGGGACGTGGTACGCGACTTTGGTACCACGTTCCGTTCATATAAAACCAGTAAGGCGAGCGTGGTATGATTATCTCAATCTAGGATTCTATTATACCAAGTTTCTATTGTACCGAAGTCGCGTACCACGTTCCGTTTGTATAGAGCCAGTGTAAGGCGAGCGTGCCACGGTTATCCCAGTCTCTGATTCTAGTATACCACGTTTTTGAACCGAAGTTGCGTACCGCGTTCCGTTTTTTAAAAAAAACAGTAAGGCGAGCGTGGTATGATTATTCCAGTCTCTGAATCTATTATACCACGTTCCGTTTGTATAGAACCAGTAACGCGAGCGTGGTATGATTATCTCAGTTACGGATTCTATTATACCACGTTTTTGAACCGATGTCGCGTACCACGTTCCGTTTGTATAGAACCAGTAAGGCGAGCGTGGTACGATTATCTCAGTTTCGGATTCTATTATGCCATGTTTTTTGGACCGAAGTCTTACTAGTTCTATACAAACGGGACGTGGTACACGACTCTGGCACCACGTTTCGTTCATATAGAACCAGTAAGGCGAGCGTGGTATGATTATCTCAGTCTCGGATTCTATTATATCAAGTTTCTATTGTACCGAAGTCGCGTACCACGTTCCGTTTGTATAGAGCCAGTATAAGGCGAGCGTGCCACGGTTATCCCAGTCTCTGATTCTAGTATACCACGTTTTTGAACCGAAGTTGCGTACCGCGTTCCGTTTTTTAAAAAAAACTGTAAGGCGAGCGTGGTATGATTATTCCAGTCTCTGAATCTATTATACCACGTTCCGTTTGTATAGAACCAGTAACGCGAGCGTGGTATGATTATCTCAGTTACGGATTCTATTATACCACGTTTTTGAACCGAAGTCGCGTACCACGTTCCGTTTGTATAGAACCAGTAAGGCGAGCGTGGTACGATTATCTCAGTTTCGGATTCTATTATGCCATGTTTTTTGGACCGAAGTCTTACTAGTTCTATACAAACGGGACGTGGTACACGACTCTGGTACCATGTTTCGTTCATATAGAACCAGTAAGGCGAGCGTGGTATGATTATCTCAGTCTCGGATTCTATTATATCAAGTTTCTATTGTACCGAAGTCGCGTACCACGTTCCGTTTGTATAGAGCCAGTATAAGGCGAGCGTGCCACGGTTATCCCAGTCTCTGATTCTAGTATACCAATTTGGCTTATTTTTAAAATTATGTTGATAATTTAATCCATTTTGATGTTTTATATACCGTATACTGGTACGCTTCTTAGGTTTAAAAACGTGGTATAATAGAATCCGATGTCGCGCACCACGTTCCGTTTGTATAGAAGCAGTACGATTATCTGAGTCTCGTATTCTATTATACCACGTTTTTGAACCGAAGTTGCGTACCGTGTTCCGTTTTTTAAAAAAAAACAGTAAGGCGAGCGTGGTATGATTATCCCAGTCTCTGAATCTATTATACCACGTTTTTTTGTACCGAAGTCGCGCACCACGTTCCATTTGTGTCACGGTTATCCCAGTCTCTGATTCTAGTATACCACTCCTTTATTTACCGAAGTCGCGCACCATATTCCGTTTGCGTAGAACACATAAGACGAGCGTGGTACGATTATATCAGTTTCGGATTCTATTATACCACGTTTGTATGGAATATATAATCATTACAATTTGGAAAATTTGCTTCAAATAATGTAAATCCCAATAATTAAAAAGGACGTGGTACCAAAGTCGCGTACCACGTTTCAATTGTACAGAAGCAGTAATGTGAGGTTGATTGGGTTATCCCCGCTTCGGATTCTAATATATCAAGAAGTTTGTTTTACACAATATTGTTAACGGTATGATATTTAACGGGCCGATCGGCTATTTGTATTGTAATTTATTTTAACATAAAGTGAAAATAGGGCCTATAAAACAACAAAATGGATTAAATAATCAAAATAATTTGAAAAATAAGCATTATATAATTTAAAATAAGTCAAAGTCGCGTACCACGTTTCGTTTGTATAGAAACAGTAAATGAACTTGGTACTGTTATCTCAGCCTCAGATTCTATTGTACCACGTTCTTTTTACTTATCAACTCACTGTTCTTTCGTGTCATTCTCATTCTTTATTATACCACGTTTTTAACTGCTACGTTTTAGTAAATCTACGCAGTAGTGCAATATACCACGTGGGGCCTTTTTAAATAGGTAACAATAACGTGTACACCGTATATTAATGGCGATTATTTTAACCGACTGATTGAATTGTATTATATTAAATATCAAGTGTAAATATGATCTATAAATAGTATAAAACATTGAAATTATTTAAATAATTAATGTAATTTCCAAAATTAGCTTTTAAACGGGTAAAATCACCATAATTAAAAAGAACGTGGTACCAAAATCTCGTACCACGTTACATTTGTATAGAAGCAATAGGGACGAGCGTGGTATTTTGGAGCGTGGTATTTAGCCACTGCCGTCAATTTCTAGGTCCCATATGT
This sequence comes from Patella caerulea, assembly GCA_036850965.1. Lineage (NCBI taxonomy): Eukaryota > Metazoa > Mollusca > Gastropoda > Patellidae > Patella > Patella caerulea. The sequence continues at coordinate 27,381,621 of JAZGQO010000011.1, forward strand.
TAGCGATTTAGCTCCTTTAAGTTACAATATTTGCTGATAAATGAAAGTTGCTCCACTACATTATTATTCAAATTATTGGGCTGCAAATTGCAATGATGATGTTACATTCAAATGTTTAATTAGTCGTAATACTAATTAATATATATTCATTATTTTTGTAATACTCTTCATATTTGGAGGATCAATAAAGATATATATATATATAGTATAAAATTAATTTATTTTTTTTAAGATGTTACATGCATTAATAAAGCAATTAAATTCACTAGAGGTAAAACTAAAGACATTTATTCAATCTGTGCTAAAAACAAATACATCGTTGTATTCAAAGATTCAATGTTTTTATTTTTGGCAGCTACCTTCTCATACTTCGTTACTAGCATACCTCAGAACTCTAACTGCACACATTCAATGTGACTGATGTTCTAATTAATAAATACTTGCCGATATATCTTCGTTAAATATCATATATGTAAAGAATAAAACCTTCTTTCTCCAAGTTGGCGCACTCTACACCTTTTTTAGGTCCAAGCTTCTTTGTTAAGGTGGTGACGAAAGTTGCGACAAGGGAGATAAGTATACGCATTCTAACGGGTTTTAGACCAATCATATTACGGTACATATTTCTGTAGTGATCAGTGATAGAGGGTATTTCTCCACGCCCCACTTGCCACTTGGTATTTAAAGTGCTCATATAATGGAAGTGAAAATTTTTCGTTATGGGTAGTCCATCGCTACTTTATTCACTTTACCGCAAGTTCACACTAATTTGAATGAAATTAAATCAACTATCTTCACGCAAAGTCGTAAAAATAGACCTCCCGTAAAAAACGACTTTGCCAATTATCAAAAACATTCTTAATCCAATCAGAGGTCAGTGACGTCACAGTGATCGAATGCTTATTCGGAATATTTATTCCTTAATTACCAATATACAGCCGACGTGTGTATTCATTGACGCCTGACTGATTCCTTAATCCCCCTAATTACATAAAACAGTTGACTACGAATTAATTTGTGCTGTTATTTAGATTGTTTTATAATGCCCCGCCCTCCCTGCTCACGACCTCAATTTTAATACTGTGTTCAGTCCAAAAGACTCGAGATAAATTTTTGCCAGAAGAGTATTGTGGTTCTAGTTCCTCGAAGCCACGCATCGGCCGTCTCGAGGAACTGCCGCCCTGGTCGTCACTTTCCCCGCTTCCCTCTCCAACTCCTAGACGGGTACTCGGTCGACCCAGCTAGGGAATTCCCATCGAGACTCGGCCGCGAGGTCACGCATCGGCCGTCTCGAGGAACGGCAGCCCAGCACGTCCCTCCCCCCGCTTCTCTCTCCTACTCAGAGACGGGCATTCGGTTGGCCCAAAGAGTTCCAGGCCCGGGACGGGCAGGCACTGAAATTCCTCGAGAGCGCGACTCGGCCGTGAAGCTATATACAGTCGGCGTGTGTATTCATTAACGCCTGACTGATTCCTTAATCCCCTTAATGAAATAAAACAATTGATTATGGAATAATTTGTTTGTAATTCATTTTAATTAAAATTTAAGATCCAATTTAGAATTTGTTTCATAATGTACGGTCGTTCTCTTCTCTCACGGCAGCGATTTTAATACCATCTAACATCGTGCATGGAACCGTACATGATGATGAGATTCCCAGCGTTGATTGACTGAGAAATGAGGGCGATCTATTGTTATGCATATAGTCATCGGAAAATGCCATATCCGCTGTGAATTTCAAATGAAGTTACGATAAAAGTTGTTCTTTGTGTATAAAAATGGTTATTATTGTTATATATAGTCAATAATGAATATATCGACAAATGACTGACACCATTTGTATTTCTGTACTTATAGATAAAAGGTTGGGATATCAAGTATTACTGGGTTATCCAAATTACCGATAAATACGCCAATTGCATGTGTCGTCTTCATTTGTCACGCGGCCTATCAAAACAAAGGACGCTGAATGGATCTACGGCATGATACGGTATTTTAAAATCACTCCAATCGCAAATGTCTAAACTATAACAATGTAAGAAAATAAAATGGTGATTATGATTAGGGAAGTCACGTGGTGATTGGACCGTCAATAGACGTTTGTCAACTAATAGTGTGTATTGATAGTGTTATATTGTACAGGCAGTGATATATTTGTATAGATGATGTGTATAGTATGTGTAGTGCCTGTGACGTCACCAGCCAATCAACCGGATTAAGGTTGTAATTGAATACCTTAATAAGTGGAATAATTTTAATCAGATTAGTTTGAATTGACGTAAAATGGATTTAGTAACTGTTATCTACGCGTACGGAGAACATTTCTGGGCCATTATATGTGGTCTTTAAGGCGGCTGCAATATCAATGTTGAATGTTGCTTATTTGAAGCATAATCTGAGCCGTAACCAATGCAAAACAGCAATATAATATAGTTTAAATCCCAAATGCCGTAGTACTGGACTCCGTGAAAAGGTGGAATTTGTTCCGGTTATCCTGACGGACACCTGTATTATACAGGGCAAAATCACACCACTTCTATCGTCAATAATTTTGCAATTCAAGCTACATGTAGGTAGTTGCAATTTGTATCATGTACTGGGCGCGGTGTAGTTAACAGATGAGGTTTCTTATCTAGTCCTGGGCCCCGATTCCTAGAAAATTCTTAAGCACGTTCTTGTGCTTAGATTTTAAGTTGACTTTGCATGTAAGTAAACTTATCGTATTTTGTGTTCTTGTGCTTAGATTTTAAGTAGACTTCAGTGTAAGCACAAGCACGTTATTATGTGTTCCAAGAAAAAACGTAAGCACAACTTAAAATTGTCAATCTAAGCACAAGTCCTACAACCAAGCCAGGTATGGGCTTGCTTAACGTAGCCTGTTTCTGCTTCAAACAATATGGCTTGACCGTAGAGTTATTCGACGGCATTTGCTACATCTTTTGATACCTAAGAGAAAATTGGAAGACAGATAATCCTTTAGAAATATATTGTCGAGAAGAATGCTAGCCTATAGAAAATTTCGCTTCTACCCTAAAATCATTTGATTTATTTACAAATTGGTAAACAACACGACCGCGGGCTACTTTAAGATCAGGCGCTCCCTCAACCATTCCGCCTGTTTGCATGTGCCTGCGTTTTGGGTTTCTTTTTTTAGCTTGTATGCCTGGGGGACATGTCAACAGCACCGGGGGATCACGTGGTTAAGTGGGTAAGACGCTGGCTCGCTAGCCTTGAGGCTGGGTGTTCGATCCCTGCATTTGCCGAGAAGGTTCATCCAGATTTTCCGGCATGGTTTCCCCTTGCCAGTCATGCAGGACGGAGGGCATGGCAATAATGACAAGGACAGCTGTCGGATGGAACAAAAAACATGAGGTCCCGTGAACAAATTGGCATGCACGTAAAAGATCCCTTTGTAGGCCGCAGCGCCGCTGCCCGGACAAAATTTCCCTCATAGCACACTGTACGGCGTATGCCCGTCTTCATTAGCCAAGTTTAGGAGCAAAACAGTAGGACGTTAAACCCCATGTCGTTTCATGTCATTTGTCAAATCCATCTAAATCGACTATTTGCTGGGAAGTTAATGTCATTGATCTATTTATAACTCTATGCAGACGAATTTAAGCACTCGGCAAATCTGGACAGATTCCGTAAACTACATCTCGTCTCGGCTGCATGACAGTAAGTGATATGTACCTACGCCCATACATTTGCGATGCGGCTACTGGTTTACTTTAACAGGAAAACTTGACGCTATTACACAAATTGGGAACCTATTCGGTTAACTATCTACTCGACCGATCGAGCTGCAACCTGTTCGTTGGAAACCTATTTAGAATAAAGACAACAGTCGCCCTAACTCATCTATTTATCAACCAATCAAATCCAACGTTATGTCTATCAAATAAAAAGTAGAATATATTATTTTTTATCCATTCCTTTAGCTCAGAATAGAAGTATCTTACAGCTGGATCGATCGAATAAATCGCTAGCCAAATAGGTCGCCAATTTGTGTTCGGTATGGGCGCAGCCATGTTTCATCCGGGACCTTTAAAGTAGTTCCAATATGGCGGAATTCGTCATACAGCCGAGGTTAGATGTAGGTTCCGGAGGTTACGGAATCTACCGAGGTTTGCCGAGTGGAATTTACGGTGTAATTTGCATACCAAAATTGTTTTTATGGCGTTAGAGAGCATCGTAGTCTCAATTTATCAGTCACAATGTGTTTAGACTCATACTTGACTAGTGCCTACGTAAGAACGGTCTTGAGAATTTTCTAGAGACGGTATATTATAAAGATTCTTACGTAAGCAAAAGTGAAGCATAACTTTGTGCTTACTTTTAAGATTTTTCTAGGAATCGGGACCTGGTGTAGTTCAGCTCTGAACGTACGTCTCATACACTCGCCGTGTGATAAAAGAAGTGGTTAAACACATTCCATTCAACATAGACCATTGCTACGTTAGATGCGTAATAAAGGTTTCATATGAATCGGGAGTGACGAACGCGAAAGGAAAACACAAGTTATCCCTTATTATTACTGTTGATCGCTTCCCATTATCAGTAGATCGGGCAAATTAGTTTACACCGTGAGCTATTTTGTTGTAATAATTAATTTGAAATAAAAACAAATAAACTACTGATATTTAATCACAACTTATCAGTTGATTATAGCCCCTCTAAATCACAAATGGTCATTTCAAAATGGCAAACGCTCTGGTTTATACCATAATGGTCCCGATCAGGTGCTCAATCGCCAAACTGAGCACACGGTGGCGACACCAAACGATGTCATAATGATGGTTGCTAGGTAGAAGTATCAAATTTCTAAATTTGTTTGCCGTTCATGCTTAACATGTAATACCACAATGAAGTAGACATTTTTCGCCCCAATATTAGAAATAAGATGAAGTAGAATTGATATTTACACTGAACAAATAAAGAAGTTGAATTATACATTGTCTTAATTTAGAAATTACATGAATGGAAGTTAGAAGTTACATGAATGGAGGTTAGAAATTACATGAATATAAGTAAGAAATTAGACGAAAGCATGTTAGAATTTTGGCACTAATATACCGCCATAATATCCGACACAGCGTGCTGTTGAAAACACGTTCCATTCTGCTAAACAGCTGTTGAAATTAGCCCATTTCAGAGCAGAGCAGTAGAACGTTCAAATTAATTTCTTCCATTTCACTTTAGTAAAACAGAAACAAGGTTTTGTTGAACTAAATATAATTCTAGTGGTCACTGCCGGATACGATGTCAAATTTCGCTTTGTATGGAGTTGTGTCCCTTTAACTGTACTGTCAACAGGCTAGATCTATTATAAAAAGGCCTACGTCGCTGAGATGTAAATTAGATTATGGAACGTGATTGTTGGCGAGATTGTAGATTAGGGTTAGTGTAAGCGTTAGGGCTAGGGCTAGGTCCAGGATTCTGGTTAGGGTTGGGAATAGTTTTAGCCCCGTTTATATCGCGTGACCTTTGACCAAACGTGAAATTGGTCTTATCAACCTTTGCACACACTCCTACACTTCAATTTTGAAAGTCATCAAGTTCTCTTTAAAGGACAATATTGGTGCCAGTCATTATCACATATGTGATAGAACTGATTAAACACTTTCCAAATATAATATTATCACAGAGATCATCGCTACCATAGAGGAGTAATAAAGGATTCATGAATCGGAAGTGACGAACGCCAAAGGAAAACGCGAGTTATTCCTCTATATAACTAACTGAAATGACTAGTGATAACAGATCATGGCCGAATATCTGCTCACTAATAATTTCCTCGAAGACCTAAAGTTGCTGTGTGACACTGTGAGGGAATATCTTACGATTCATAAAAAGAATTGACTGCCACTAGATAAGAGAACAGGAAAGAAAAACAGATTAAAAGTCCGTGCATTACCATGTTTTTATAAGGTAGGGGAGACCGGGACACATTGGACCACAATGGATATATCCTTTATAAATAATACTATACAACCCAACACTATACAGAAGTGAGATAGACCCATTTCTCCATCAATAAGCCACATACTGCCAGTTATTTTCTTAGGCAGTGGATTTTTCAAAAAAGCGCTTAAAAGAGATAAATTTCCCATCCATGTTAACTTCTTAGCCTAGGAAATTCTTGTACTTAAGTTCATATATGTCTAATCTATACAATCCAGATAAACCGGGGTTTGATCCATATAAGAGGGCATATTGATTTTTTTTTTAAATTTTGATCATGAAATAAAGAGACATGTATGTGAACAAAGTGGTTCAATGACTATAGAATGAATAAAAACAAGGGGCTGTACGGAATATTTCTATTTTTCCCGTGTTCTCTTATCTTGCGGCACATAATTACTTTATTGTATCGTCAGATAACCTCTTGCGGTCCATTATAACAACTTTTTGTCTTCGAAGGAATTATTAGTGAGCAGAAATTCGGCTTTTTATCTGTCATCACTCGTCACTTCAGTCATTCACATAGAGAGATAACTCGTGTTTTCCTTTGGCGTTCGTCACTTCCGATTCACGAATCCTTTATTACTCCTCTATGGTAGCGATGATCTCTGTGTTAATATTATATTTGGAAAGTGTTTAATCAGTTCTATCACATATGTGATAATGACTGGCACCAATATTGTCCTTTAAAGACAAATCAATATCCTCCACTGTATTTGACATTGCAAACGCTGCGTATTGCTTAGTCTCTGTCACCCAGAACCCCCTAGTCTTCAACGCACGGAGGGTCTGGGTCGGTTCTCAATTTTTGACGAAAATTACTGGATAATCTAGCACATAAAAAAAAAACAAACATTTGATAATTTTCTTGGCACAATTCAAGCTTAAAGCTGGAATAGTATGCTAAACTTTCACTATGGTGTATTTTTGCTGACCAACTTTCAATATTGGTATCAATGAGTCGCTGTTTAAAAGAATATGAGAATTGTTGCCAACACCTTCTGATCCCCAAATACAACCAAAACCGAGGGAGCTTAACAGCAGCTTAATTTTTGTTCCCCGTGTTATTCTATTCTCAGAATCAAGTTTTCTTAGCATAATATAAACTTGTTTTGGATATCTGGAATTTGGCATTTGAATAAACTTGATCCAGTATTTAACATGACGTCATATGAAATACTGCAAGGTCATGTCGACCACATTCACTCAATGTACAAGCTGTCGAGCTGCTTTTGTGAATTTGTAGAATATATTTACAATAATACGATTGCACAGATTCTATATCTTTTCTATATTAAAAACCCCAACAATATAGGCTTAATAATAGAATCGAAAATTTTAAATGAGATATGAATAGGTGGATTACATGCTTTTCGAAGTAAACATTGAATTGGAACCAGTGCTTTTCTAGCTTTTAGTGACAGATTACTCAATGTCTTACCCCAACATAGCCTGGAGGAGAGTACGAGCCCTTGATAGCCATAATATGTCACATTATATTTTAATGTTATTATAATAAAATCTTTCACTGTTTCTTAAAGTTCCAATTTCATATTTTCTAAGAAAGTCAAAACATAATTATTTCTATGTCTTTTGCTCAAAAGGTTGTCAACTCAGTATTATACGATCATGGGCAAATTTTGGGGGGCATTAGAAAGGCTGACACAGGCTGATTGAGGAAATAGTTACTCAATTACCTCCCTTGTTTTCCCATTCCTCTACATGGACGGCCATCTTCAAACGTTTGAATTTGAAGTTGAAAATGACATTTTTGCCAGTTTCTCAACTGGCAATAGTGAATTATAGGATTGATAGGATTATTCTTTAACAAGGAAGGACTGTTTATAGGTTCAATCTATTTTAGGGCTTTATTTTAATACATTTTAAAAATATAACTTAAAAAATTGCTATTGGAACTTTAATACACCTCCATTTCTAAATACAACAACTTTTGTTTTCGAAACCCCTCTCTGGCCATTGCTGGATTAGCTTCTGATTCTTAAACTTTTGCGGGAGTGTGTCTATTCTTCCAGTTCAAGCTATCACTTGAGTACAGCAGCATGACAGTCCTTCGTTTAATTTGGGTCTTCCCTAAAACTTTGGACAGTGATTTTTGGTATTAAAAACGGTGAAAGTATGTTCGTTTCCAAACAGTATTGTTTACATTTCATTCGACTTGATAGCCTCGTTTGTCACGCAATTAGTTTTACTGCAATAATCTGCTATGCAATGGTTAATTGGGCATAATAAAATCGTAAGCCATGACGTAACGTAAACATGTTTGGTCCAATTTTGGCGCCTTTCTTAAAGGTAAAGCCTTTGTAACGCTGTCAGCTACTGGTTGGTAATGAGACTAATGACCAATCATAATTTAGCACAAGAATGTTCGCTCTGTACAGCAGTGAGTAGTGGAATTAGCTCTGATCAAACGAAACACTGCGTGGAGTATGCCTGTCTCCATATAATCTACTAATGCAGTCTTGTCCAACCCCGGAAGTACAATCAAAATAAGGCGTTAGTTTTTAATCTACCTTGACACAGGTGGGCTTCTGATATCCAATATCTAAGACGAAATGAAAATTTTAAAATTGGCGCAGGAATCTCGTCCCAAAATGTTTTCGGACGCCATTTGTTATGAATCGACTCTATGAACTAGGCTAAGCATATCCCACATAAGAATATTGCCGGTGTTTACTGGAATAACCAGACACCAAAGACGGGCATTCAATTTGGAATCATCGCGTATTTCGCCGAACATAACTGTTTATATACATTCATATTACAATTTATGCGTTACGACCCATTTTGCGTCCATTTCTTTGCATCTTCAATAGAATGTGTGATCTCGCTTAAATTTAACTACGTACATCTTATCAAGGCCTTCGTGTAATACCCTGCATATTCCGATACTTATTTCGATTTTATCAGTCCTAATATTGTCTGGGTAAATAAAAGATATTGGGTTTTCACGCTACCCTGTACGCCCCCGGGGAGGGTTTCCCCCAAAAGTGGGATCCAAGATTTTTCTCTGCCCATGTCGTGAGGCGATCACACACCATGTATATAATATTCGCGCCAGTCAATTCGCAGTGACAGCTTTAATGTTTTTCTATATTCAGTGTACTGGAGGTGTCATGTTCATAAACCTGCACTGGGGAAACAACCACGAGTTTAGTTAAATATTTTAGTTTCGTTGTTGAACACTAAATGTTTTATATCTCAACACTGTAACGCTTGAACCATTTATTGTTTTATTGTTTGTCCGAATCAAAATGATCGTATAATTTTACATAATTGTATGTTTTGCATAATACAGATAAGCCTTTGCAAAATAAATTATCCTATTATCGAGGTATTCATGTTATCACTAATAGGTTATATGTAATATAAGAGATTATTCGTATACCAAACTATTAACAAAATATTAATCATATTAATATTTATGAAAAACGTATGAAGCTTTGGACGTCCCACTTAATTAACACTGAATGGGCGTAGTGAGAATTAGATTGAATTTAATACTGTGTCTAATAATGCTGAATTATTTTAAAATTATTTAGATTGTAATTTTTGGAAAATTTATTAGTAAGACAGAAGTCTTCACCGACTACATTCTTCGAATTTCCAGGTGCGTGTGCGGGGCTATGAGTTAAACAGGTTAAAAAATACTTACATAATTGACAAACTCTGTATCGTTATTGGGACGCAATGAAATGTCCGCATTATTTCGCTATACCTCAAAACAATAGAACATGTTCATCGTTAGGGTGTTATATACATGTATTTGGAGACTTTTCTTCTATGATACATTATTTTAATTTATAAGTAATGATAGTTTATGCATTAATTAAATTTACATGATTTCAAGTCGAATTCAAAGTTTATATGTATGGATAATCTGTATTTAAAATTATTTATTTTATTTGTATATTGCAATAATACGGTAATCTGTCATTAATATTAAGGCGCAATGAAAAGCACTTCATAAAGTTTAATTCCTTATCAAAACTTCCCTGATCAATAAATGATGACAGTTAATATAAAGCAGGTATGTGTCATAAAAGATAATCGGTTATCATGATAACGCATCGATATGTATTACTTATATAGGTATATTTATCTTTCAACGTATACTTATATATCAAATTCCTATATACCTACTGACACTGTTAAGTATTTTAAAGTTCCAATTTCATATTTTCTAAGAAAGTCAGAACATAATTATTTCTATGTCTTTTGCTCAAAAGGTTGTCAACTCACTATTATACGATCATGCGGGCAAAATTTTTGGGGCATTAAAAAGGCTGACACAGGCTGATTGAGGAAATAGTAACACAATTACCTCCCTTGTTTTCCCATTCCTCTCCATGGACGGCCATCTCCGAACGTTTGAATTTGAAGTTGAAAATGATATTTTTGCCAATTTCTGGCAATAGTGAATTATATGATTAATAGGATTATTCTTTAACAAGGTAGGATTGTTTATAGGTTCAATCTATTTTAGGGCTTATTTTAATACATTTTAAAAATATAACTTAAAAATATGCTATTGGAACTTTAAAGGAATCGTCCGAGTTATATTTCAGTTTTTATTTGAGATTTTTACCAAATTTCACATTATATAAGTGTTAATCATTTCTATATATTTTCCGAAGTTATATTGACAAGGGGTCGTTGCGATTATTGAGACACTCGTATGGCGAAATTCCTTAATTGAGTTACGTAGAGATCTCATTCACATAGCTCAAATTGTTTTGGGAAAATTTCAGACATGGGAATTGGACTATTTCTTCACATTTTGGTGTTTGTTTTACATACTTAAGCGCAGCATTATCAAAGGATATCTCGGGAAAAGTGCAGCACCCCTTTAAGTAGTGGCTTCATAATTTCGGAGAATAGTGACCCGTGGGATTAGAGCTTACTCGTGGTTGCGAAATATTAGTGAATCAGTGCTACACCTACTCAGTATTATTAGTATATATAACACAGATCATTATGTTTTTGTAGTAGATAATAAAGTAGTAATGCAGGTTGCTGCCGGTTTTTCCTGGTAAGTATTATATTATTATATAATTTATCAAAGACCTATTGCATTCTGTAGAAACTGAGCCGTGGCATAATATGTATAATTAAAATCGCTATGTCACGTATTGGATTCAAGAGACAACTTATGGGAGACTTTTCACAACTTAAACAGCTTTCAACTTGGATGTTGCCTTTATACGAAAGAGTAGAAATATAGGCTTTAACAGTTTAGCTGCAATGTCTGCTTAGATTTCAAAACACATATCACTGCATGCGTCTGAAGAAAACAGACCTTAGTCACTTTGGGCGTCAGAAACCATCACTTGAAAAAGTTTGAAAGAGGGAGGGGGCTAACTTTAGATTATTGTCGAGCCCACCGTCAGATCATTTTTTGTTGTCGTACCAGGGGCGGATCCAGGAATTTTTGCAGGAGGGGGGTTGTCAGGTTTCTGTTACGGAAATCTGCCATCATCGTCTCTAAGTTACATAGGCATACATACAAACTGAGCTTTTTAAACAGAAAACGAACGAAACATACGCCCACGGCAGCTAAATCGTTCGGGCATTCAACAAGAGTTATATTCTTTGAGAGGCATTTAGCAATTGAATTGTGATATAATACTAGAACACTTATTATGGATACAATCACTTGGTTTATTGTACTGCAACGTTTCAACAAGATTTTACAAGTCGTTTTTTCTTATATCAATTACAATAACCATAACTTACTCTAAGATGACTTATATATTTATTAAAACATTAAGTAACCTGTGTCACCTGTCTATACAGCTCATTAATTAATAATATTGTTGATTGTACATATATATATTTCAATTGTAATATGTCTCATTTGTACATTGGGTATTTGCTTGAAAACGACTTGTAACATCTTGTTGAAACGTTGCAGTACAATAAACCAAGTGATTGTATCCATAATAAGTGTTCTAGTATTATATCAACAAGAGTTGTCGCATATTTTTCCTTTATTCGGTAATGAAACAGTTAAAAAAACCTAAAATCTGATTAAGAGTAACAACTCATTGAGTAATTATCAGGAAATCATTAGAATTTGTTTGGTTTTCATAAAGTTCTGCTCCATGCTAACGTTTAATATACGCAAAAGCGAAAAAAAAAATCAAAGACATTGGAAAAATATAACGGGAGAAAAATGCTAAAACCGATGAAAAAAATGAAAATTTACCCTAGGTAGTGGGGCCCCTAAAGGCAGACAAAGGGCCCTACTTCTGACAAAAGGCCCCCCCCCCCCTGGCCAAGGGAAAGGGCCCCGAGTCCGAGTCAATCGTTTTATATACACTGTTACTGTCGAATCCATTACTGAATGAGAATGCATTGGCATAAAAATCATCAATCAAGACCCCCCCCCCCAGCGAAAGAGGGCCCTCAAAATAGTATAGCCTCCGCCATGATAAACCTTAAAACGCCCCTGAATATATGAAACATTTATATATCTTGGATTTCGCTGTTGAAGTGATCATGGGCCATAACTCTGCCAGTAATTATCGGAAATCGCTGAAAATCAATAGACTTCTTTGACTCATTACCTTAAACACTGTGTATAAATTTAAAGTCAATCGAATAATAACTTTGGCCTGTAGAGCGTCCAATTGTGGACGCCGGACAGACGGACGGGAGCGACGACAATACGACCACATTTCAGTGTGGGCATATAACAATAATACACGATAAATATTTCCTTGTTACGAAATACTATTCATTTGACAACGACGGCGTCCCGATATATTTTACAACCATATTGTCACGATTTCTTTTGTACCCTAGACCTATCCATAGGCATAATATGATTTTTGAATATTATAACTCGCTGATCGTCATTTGCATTTTTGGGAAATATCCAATTCTATATGGCCTTTTCCGCGCTAAAATTATGTACCCAGATTGATTATTTAGCATGCAATTAAGAAATACAAACAGCATGGAATACCACGAAATGGATTAAATCCAGAGGCGGATCTAGGAATTTTGAAAAGGGGGGGGGGCAGCAAAATGAGGGCACTTACTGCGGAGACGGGGCACGCCGCTACGAGGGGGTTGAAAGGGGGCGGGCACCAAGACAATTATCCGTCATTTCCTTGCATCTGTAGACATTCCAAGAGCTATTTGGCTGATATTTTCGTCTAAGTAAACGTTTGGAGAGGATATATTTGGGTCTGAAAAAGGCACTTTAAGCAGTAAAAAAGGCACTTTCAGCAGTTAAAAAAGGGCACTGCGCCCCCACTGGATTCGCCTCTGAAATCGGAACGACTGCGAGTTTTGCAAGCTTGATAAGATGTACGTAGTTAAAGTGTGTGTGCGTTTGGGGAATTGGTGGGGCGAATGGTTAGCACGTCACGCTGTATCGTAAAGCCTGGCGTGTTTTCGAATCCCCGGTTGTATTTGACAAGGGGTAGGGTCGACTGTACAGCCTCGCGGGTTTTCTCGTCCCATCCGAACGACTAGGCAGCTGTCCTTGTCAAGTCCTCCTTCTGCATCACTGACAAGGGGAAATCACGCCGGAAAATCGAGATGAACTTTCTCGGCCAATGCAGGGATCGAACACCCGACCTCCAGGCTAGCGAACCAGCGCCGTATCCACTTATCCAACGTGACCCGCCAAAAAAAGATGGCTTCGACTGTGCTAATGAAGTCGTTTGCGATGATGGAAATTTTGCCTGGACAGCGGCGCTACGGCCAAATCTCATATCGAAGTGAATCCAACTTCCAAGGGATCGTTTATGTTTACATAATGGTCTCTAAATGGCCTAGTCTGTGTCAAGTGGACGTTAAACCCCAATTTCCCCCTCCCTGTCAGTGGTGCCGGACCGAGAGGCTGGCAAGGAACAACATACAGTCGTTTGGATGGGCCGAAGAACTGAGGTCCCGTGTACACTTTGGCGTGCACGTTAAAGATCCCTTGGCAGTTGGAATTCGATATAACTGAGGTCCCGTGTACACTTTGGCGTGCATGTTAAAGATCCCTTGGCAGTTGGAATTCGATATAAGAGTAAGCCGGGCAAAATTTTGATCGTGGCACAGGGGAACAGTGGCACGATGTAAGATCCATGCCCGTCTTCATTAGCCCAGTCCGGGAAGAACAGTAAGTTATAAAATCCCATGTCATTTCATTTATAACTAAACAAAATCAGATCAATATGACGTCAACCCATGTGAATAAGCAAATAAGCAGAATGATCTTTATTACAGGTAAACGCCTAATTACATTGTATATAGTTAGTATTTTAGTAAAAAGTAGGCTATATCATTTGTATATACATGTAAATTTTCAGGGAACTCCATTGCTATTGTTATTGGTCGGAAAGGCTCGTAATTAATGACAACGGTTGATTCCAGGAAATGAAACGGATTTTCTAAGAATAAAGTTCGATTACCGCGAATATTTATGACTGTTTATTTATCCCGTAACTAACAAAAATACTTCCCTGTGTCCATTAATAAACTTTGCATATGTATCAGTTATTACTCATACGCCTACATCTCGTAATGCTTCTTTAGTATGATATTCTATATTCTATTCCTTGACAAAATAAGTTGAACGAATAACATGGATTGCGACATAAGTAGTGAGTAAGCAGTGTTGCAAATTATTTGGAAAATACAAACAGGGTTGTGTTGGCGTTTTAAAGAACACCAAAGAGTATGAAAACTGTATAAATAGCGAATGATTGATATGCAACACGTTATAGTGACTGTAGTATTGTCAAGTTTAACGTAGGAGAAGTGATGGTCGTTTTCTCTTTTCTATCGTCATTTTAGAAACCATTGATAATACGTCGACTTGCACATTGCATCAAATGGATCAAATCTGGCTTAAACTTTGGACGCAAATGGATTACGTTATCTTAATGATTGATGTATATTTAATATAATATTATACTGCTAAACCAGTGAATTAATCAGAGCGTGTCAAGTTTTGAGTATAGAAGCAGGTAGGTGAATTTATTGTACTGTTTAAACAGCATTTAGTAATTGACAACTAACATAATCACAGCAGTTCTATGGAAACCTATAGATTACTGTTGTTTTACTAAAGCTATGATAATATGATTGTACATGAAAATATACATTTCCTTTGTTCCTTCTGATTGTATCAGTATAATCATTGTGGAGACGTATAGCTCCGATCAATATATATTACAGATGAAATGAAGTGGCGTTTAACGCCCCAGCCAGGCCCGTAGATAGCGGGAGGGTGGGAGAGCGTCTTGTTGGCCGTTGGTTTCGTATTGTGACCGATGGAAAGGGAACCAAAGGCTCCCATTTGGATAACCGATTCTTTCCCAATTGGGTCCCTGCCTCCCCCTTGACTTTTCGTGCCATCGGAAGGACTAGACACCGCCCTTGTCATTTCCTTTGGACTACACCACCGACAAGGGGAAATCACGCCGGGAATAGAAAAGGATCTCTCTCGGCCAACACCAGGAGCGAGCCCGGGACCTAATATTCAGCCAGCAAGTGTTTTACTCACTGATTCACTGTGACCTCTTTCCACAAAACCGTTGTCTATTGTTTTATTTTTTTTATTATTATTATCCCTTACATCTAAAATATTTAAGGCTCAAAATAACCTCTATAAGAGCTTGCCGAGATAATGAGTCTTTCATAAGGCATAAATGGGGAATCTTGAACTTGCAGCTATCTCAGTAGGTAGACTGCTCGCGATAATCCTGGGGGCGCGCCTCAATAAAATTTTGATATTCTGATAACACCCGTTTTTCTGCTGTTTTTAACTTCCGAGTGTGTTAGCATGGAATAAAATATCAGTGGTCGTAAACACTGAATGAAATCAAATGTCATTCAGTTAGTTAGTTAAACATCTATAGCATTAAAATCGTCAAAAACAATATAAATATTTTTGGGTGTTCAGTCATCAGGATTTGCCAATACACAGGCAATATCCCCATTTGAAATGTGTCCCCCCCCCCCCTCGACTACACCCATCCTACACGAAATCTACTATCACTGCTGACTGTGGAAACGGACGTTAAACCAAAAATGCCAAATTCTGATACCAGCGCGAGATTTTATCCAAGACTTACATCACCGCGTTCCAATGGTCGGTCTACAGGTATCGGATGTTCTGACGGTTCTGTCACGAGTGTAACACCCACCAATCACTACTAAATTTAAACTGTTATTGGGTAAATAGAGGAACACAATTAATTAAATAGATCTGTGGTGATACAAGTCATTTATATCTACAAAAGAAGACCTCAAGTTAAACTCAACATAAAATATAGCAATCTGATAAAAATAGAATGGGGTTTTCTGGCGAACAGCTGATTTTATTATTTAGTTTAGCCGGCCGGCTTCGAACGGGGATTCCCAATTGCTCTACGGGTTTTTACCGTTGTAAACAATGCTCACTAAAATTCCATAAACCATACATGAAATACAGGGTTAATACAGTGTGACCGACACCTTCTTGGGCAGAAGGGGCTTGTAATCGTGAGTTAAGGTGTGATCGGAATAGTATTTCCACCATGATTATCCGTTTACTGGGACATTTCAGATTGTCCGTGCTCTTTGTGCCACTATTACTAAAGTCTTTTTCTTTTTTTAAAGGGTTTCAACGTCTTCAGCAGGCGCATTTCCGGTGGTCTGAATATGGATAAAATTGATAAACAATAATTACTTCACTGACTGGGGAATTAGGGATGTTTTCTATGCATGGACCAAACGTAGCGTTGCGAGCTAGACTTCTTAAAGATCAGTGGTCGTTTCTGTCATCACATTGTCACCCAGTCAAGCACGCACACCTAACTTCCCACAGGTTTTTTTTGTATCATACGAACACTTATACGTTGTTGCTATTCTTTACACAGAAAACTATATCACCTTTAGAATAGATCTCTGCCCCGAATGGTCGCTATATTAAACAAAAAAATAGTATACCATTTTGTTACCCGGTTCTAATCCATTTTACATCTTTCATACATACATTTTCTATTATATTAAATATGAAGCGGAATAAATACATCGCAATATTCTGGAAGTATACTTGGTCTAAATAACGTGGATGTAGGAATTAAAATATTTGCAAACAGCTTTGGGTGTGTTTCAAGCAGAGCTAATTGTCGACAGATATAGTAAGTTTCGTACGCGCTAAAGACACCTACATGCAAGCGCATTATTGAAATAAAATCGAACAAGATGTTAGTGCCGAAATGACCTTGTTTGCGTCGATGTACGTGGCATGGAGTAGGGTCGCCTGTCCAACCTCGTGGATTTTCTCAGGGTACTCCGGTTTCCTCCCACTGCTAAAGACCCCTAGAATTAAACCATATGTTAGTCCCGAAATGACCTAGTTTGTGTCGAGAGGACGTTAAACCCCATGTGTGTCTCTCTCTCTGTGGTAAGGGCGTTACCCCCCCCCTCTCTCTCTCTCCCTCTCTCTCTCTCTCTGTGTTACAATAAATTTATAGTAAATATTTCCTTGTGTCCCCTTTGTCATACATATATTGTGTACGAAAGTTGAGTTAGCTATATATGTATATGAATATAAATAGCCATGTTTGTCACGATTATAATTGTATAAACGGCTCACATCTAAAATAATATATACACATACATGTATTGAATATAGTTTTTGTAATATTTCATTCACAATATTACCATGTTTTGAAGAAAAGATGTCCATATTGGAATTTCAGTACAGTTCTTCCGATGCCAGTAAGTTTATTTGTTTGTTTTTTTGTTGTTTGCTTAAAAGTATTTAACTGGTGGAGTTGAAAATCAGTGGGTGACTAGTCGAAAAATTATACAGAAAAACTTAAATTCAATTAGCTTACAATTTAAACGGATCAGCTTGTACACTGGTTCTCAGTACATATGTATAAGATAAGTAATAATGTAAACATACTTACATATTATATCAAAATCACAAGTTTACGTAACGTCATTCGATTGTCATGAATCTGGGTCATATTTGTAAAGTATTATTAAAGTGAAGGTTGTTGTGATTCATAGCATTGTTTTTTTTTATGTTGAGATGGCAGTTTTAATAGGTTACACCACGTTATGACCAACCCGAATTTGTATTCCTCTGTTCGAAAACAAAAGAAAAATAATAAGTTACAGCTTACCCTATATCACTAATCGATCAACCAAATTCAATGATTGATTTTGACCTAGACAGGGGTACATTCTGTACAGTGAACCATCTACGTTTGAAATTTAAAGGAGCTAAATCGCTTACAGTTGGGACCTAGAAATTGACAAAAGTGGGTCGCAATAGTAATAATACTGTAATATGAATATATATAAACTGATATACATTCCATGGTTTCCGTTTTTACTCTAATTTCAAATCAGTTATGTTCCTCGAAATAAGCCAGCACAGTCTCAATCGGATGCAAATTTCTAGCGTCTGGTTATTCCAGTTTACATAAGCCGTTTGATTTGGTACAAGTTGTCTAGCCTCGTTCCCCAAGCCTCTTGCTAGAACTAGGGCTGAAACACACTATGGTACACGATTCTTAGTGTTTTGCAGACACGCAGCGTAAGTTTCGTATGTAAAAGAGGTTTAGCTCTTTAATTTGTCAACAACGTGATACCATTATAGCAACAATGATAGCCAATTAGTTACACATGCAATAGCAACCTTATACAGTAATGGCAGTCAATTACATATACCTATAAATGACATTAGATATACGCTGCATACAATACATGTATCTATTCACTGGGGTGTTTAGCCAATAGACGCAGGCCTACTAAACAAGAAGTGTGAATTTAAAGGGTATGTTGAAACTTGATTATTAGACACGAATCTTTCTGGGTTAGTTGTCTCTAATGACAACAAAACAGATCAATATTTCAACCACTTTCCTAGCACCACAATACAGTACAGTGGTGTGTAGTAGCTGTTCGTTGATGCCAGAAGATAACTCCTTCCCAAGACTTAAATAATTATATGAACTAGTACTGGTAAAGCGTAAATCAAACGAAAACACACTTTTTATTCAAATTAAGTAGGGCATCTTGAACAATAAAGTTAACGGCGATGATAAATTTATCCAACGTTTACTTGATTTCACGTTTGTATCCCCCCACCCCACACTCACACAAACAACATCCACAAAATAGATGCCCGGGGAGTTGCTACAATTCTACTAATGACATATGAAACACAAAGTGAGTCAGTCATTCTAAACCTGTTCTGCTATAGTGTTACGTCACAATATTATTATTATTATTATGCTAGTAAAGTGGGATAAATACGCTACGTGTGAAAGAAAAGTATTTAATCGTTAAGTTGTTATTCACCGAGGGAAACAGGGGCGGATCCAGGGCAGCTACATAAACAAAAATAATGCCTGGCACCAATGAAATTAAATCACAATGTGATCCTACATCATTATAAAAATGATTTCTCTGTTTAAAAAGCTCAATTTATATGTATGTCTATGTAATGCAAACCCCCTCCTGCAAAAATTCCTGGCTCCGCCCCTGGGAAAGTAAAAAATATATAAATAAACACAAAAGACTTTCAACTCACGTGATTTTGAATTAGGCTATTTATATAGAAATAGTTTGAATTTTCTCTGTGATGTGAAAAATGTTATAGTATACGTAAGTAACCGTTCATTTCTTCATTAGATTAAAGAGTGTATAAACAACGTCTGTTCTTAACACAAGGTATATTTTTATGGATACACAATTACTGAGTTTGATACTTAGCGACGTTTTGAGGGGATACTCTCGTCTTTATCAAACTCAGTAATTATTGTGTATCCATAAAATTGTACCTTGTGTTAATATGTTCAATTACTAAATACCAATCAAAGAAGATATACGTCTGTTCTTCTTTCTGGTCGAAGCTAAGGTACATTTTTTCTGCTGACTGTGATTCGCGACGTCTTTATTTTGGAATTGAAGTCGAGATAAATATCTTTTGGAATGAGCAATCTTGATTCCATTTTAATATTTAATATTGTGTTACTATATGTAATCTGTTTCACAGAGAATTACTAAAGTCTTCTGATATCTCTGTAAAAGATGACTGTCTTCAACACGTGCAATGCCATCAACACGTAACTGCTTCGGGCTGAATTCTGCCTTTCAGGCTGCATTTCCTTTAGTACGGATCCAGTCCGGCTCCGGTCCGGGAACATACTTGACATACGGCAGGTTGTGAATTATATATCCTTATATGCGGTTTTTCAAGCAGAAGGGCTCTCTTTTCAAAATGGCACGTGTTTAAGAAAGGGCGAAAATTAGAATTTCCCTACTTATTGTTAGCTTTTTGCCGTGCGGGATACCCAAACTGTGTTTCCTTATGTGCGTTATGGGTGTTTACGGACACGGTTCCGCATGCGTTTCGTACCGAACGCGACATGGTCCGTTTCGAAAAACCGCACAGGACGCCGCACAGAGAACCGTATCCGCACCCACACATAAGGAAACACTCTTACTCAAATTCTATGAAAGTGATTTTTTCCGTATTCGCCGGATCGGATCCGTACTAAAGGAAATGCGGCTTTAAGCCCTTTCTTAGACACGTGCGCTTGAAAAACCGCATATTAGGATACACAACCTGTCGTGTGTCATGTCTGTTCCCAGAGCCGGACTGGAACCGCACTAAAGGAAATGCAGTTTTACTCATTTTAATACCCATTTACACCAAGTAAGAAATATTTTTTACCTACAAATACTTCAAACGTCTTTGTTCATGTTTTAGAACTTAATTTGTCGGAGGAAAAAGTTAATATTTGTGACTCATTCAATCGCATCGATGGCATCCTTATCAGTGGATGTAGTGCTGATCAGTGTGTATAGGTACGTGTGAAAGGAAGTATTTATATATCTTCCAATAAAGTATTTGAAGTCGTGTTGTTATAAGATTCCGGAGTTTCTGTATAATGGGTTTTTCCTGTTGATCTAAAAAATCCCTATTCCGGAGTTTCTGTATATAACTTATAAGGGTTTTTCCTTTTGATCTAAGATATCTTCCTTATAGTCAAAAATATTATTAAAATGCGTAGTTTCTATCGATGGGTTTTGGTTTTTTTTTATGTAATGTAAAGAAAGAAACCTTATTTTTCGTTTCTATACGGTAGGGTTTTTTTACCTTTCGTGTAAAAAAATCTTTTTTTTCCTTTCAGTTCAATTGTACTTTACGGGTATATGTTCAAAATGATTTAAAATCCAAATTTCAAATAACGGATTGATAATTACCTAAATACCAACACCATTTTGAAATCCCCACAGACTTGGTTTAGAGTAAAAGTTTTTTAATGATATAATAATCCAGGAGACAAAATAATATGGTCATAGTACCAAAAGGTTTGATCCCGCAAATTTGTAGCAGGTACCCGTACGAGTAAAAATCAGTTGGTCAGATCGGGCACTGCTTGGGCGTATAGCAACAGGAGCAACTAAAAATAGTCCCCAGGGGGGGGGGGGGCTAAAATTAGGTCATAAGTTACATAGGGACAATGGTATCCATAGTGGGAGTAAATATTTCACAAATCTAACCAAAGTTTCTTCAAGGGCTTTGCCCCAGGTCAGACCACATCCAATATCACCCCATGGTCATCCGTTACATTGTTGAAACTTACCAGAAACAAAGATCCACACTTGGTAAATACAACTTTCAAAAATCTAAGCAAAAATTTGGGGGCTCTCCCCAAGTCAGATGGCTCTAAAGTTATGTCCGACCACACCCTAAAAATGGGACTTTTTATATGGTCATCAGTTACATGGCTGAAACTTACAAGAAACAAAGATCCACACTTGGTAAATACAATTTTCAAAAATCTAACCAAAATTAAGGGGCTTTCCCCAAGTCAGTTCGCTCTAAAGTATGCCCGACCGCACCCTTAAAAATGGTGCTATTTATATGGTCACCAGATACATGACTGACACTTAACAGAAACAAAGATGTCATACTTGGAAAACATATTTTTCAAAAATCTAACCAAAATTGTTGGGGCTTTCCTCAAGTCAGATCGCCCTAAAGCCAACTTGACCACACCCTAAAATGGGACTTTTTATATAGTCATTACTTACATGGCTGAAACGTACTAGAAATATTGTTCCATGCATGAAAAATGTATTTTTCGAAGATCTAACCATAAATGCGGGGGCTTTTCCCAAGTCAGACGGACCTTAAAATTGCAGCCCCGCCCACGCCTTCTATATAAAGCTTATATTAAATGTAATATCAATAATGCATTGTTGAACTGCAGCAAGATTCAAAATTATAGTACAAAAATAGAACAAATGTTTATCAGCTATGTGAAATCATAAAATGGGCAATGGTATCAAGTGTTATAGGATGATTCACCACATCACAACAGCCAATTCAACAAGAGTGGAAAATTCAAGCAAATATTTCAAAAGTATCTATTGCATTAAAAAATTGCTTTGGTTTGAAATTAGAAGTTTTGGGGTTTTTCCGATCCTCGGCAATGAATAGCAACCTAATGGATTTTACAAGTGTTAATCTATGATGAATTATTGAAATTATGAAATCTATTTATAATGTTAATACATAGAACTTTAGTTATCCTCCCGTTCCATTGGTAAGTTGTTGTCTATATAACATTTTAATGATTTAAAATAAATAATTGTGACTGGGTGATGCCAATAGTTAATCTGTCTCGCTTTCATCAATTCTTGGTCAATATCTTTATCTATGCAAATACTTTCAACTGACACAGGAACAACATCATCATCAAAAAAATTCAAACACCCCATCCTCTTTTAATACCCACCCATTATTCTCTGGATGCGAAATCAGGGGATTATTCTTTGACGCAGTTATCCAGACACTACAAATATAATTCACTCTCTTGATATTCAAAGTTAATACCTGTGAGCATGGCGGCAAAGAGCTTGCTTCAATGCCTTTAATTTATGTATTTCTTTAAAAATATTTCTAGGCGAAGATCATTAACTGAAGACATATTAAGCATCCCATAGAAACTACAAACTAATCCTTCAATAACTGTATTTACTCCAGAAGGAATGGATTCACTTTTACCGAGAGAAAACAAGGCTTTCTAGTCATCAACAGCTTTTCCCGGTGATTATTAATGGTCGGACATTCCCTTTCCCTCTAAACGATACCGTATAATCACAGCCAGTGAGAGCATGGTCTGCTGGTAAAGACTCGGATAAAGTTGTGCCAATACTCTTGTGTAATTCATTCATATTTATATATCGAAGTGTGTTTTTGCTCTAAAGACCTACTTCCAGCCAAACATTAATCCATGAAACAATAACATGTCTATTACCCAATAGGATTATCTGCATATATCCAACCTAGTGCTTTTCTCGTGGGAACCGAAGTGGGATATCATTCTTGAATCAGCCTCCCCGAGGTGACTTTCAAGCGCAGTTTCTTCCCTTTTTAACAATTTTTCATTGGAGGCAGAGAAGAAAAAACATTTTTCTTGGCAGGTCACAATTACTTCTTTGTTCTTCAATATAATGGCTGAGCCATCCTTCTAGTTCATCACTAGAAAGGTAATGAACATCGCTTTGAATTTGTCATTCCTTAAGGCCTGTGAAAAGTTTGCAGGTCTTCTTTGAACGGGACCAACAATATCATACTCTAATTCTCTACTGGTTGCACTGACTCTTCTATTTATCTCAGAGTCTTTTATGGGCGGAGTTATAGTTCTGTTAAAAACCAATTATATCATTGAAGCCTTTGTAAAATGCATCTTGATACTCCACCAAAAGTACTTGGGAGAGTCTGCATTTATTGTAGAAAAACAGGCCATCAACTATGATACAGTCTATTTCGGAAGTTGATTTGGAAGCAATGCGGTTTTCAAGCGCTTCAATTGGTGTAACTTTGGGAGTCTTCAGTATTGTACCATCTACATGACGTTATGAAAGTGGCATTTGGGTTAATGGGTGCTTCACGACCCCAGCCATTATATCAATCCTTCGCTCAAGAGCTATACAGAGTATTCAACCAATTAAGTCACGTTCCATTTTCACGTCTTTTATAATACCTGCATTATTTTCCCCTTAGTTTTTAAACAATTCCTATGGTGGCTGCTTTTGCTGATCCAATGTTGAAAAGAAATTGATGATTTGATTCATCTTGAGTGAATGGGGTGCATGAGCTGTTCACTCATTAGAATTACGGTTTCAACATTTCTATTTGGTGTTGGCTTTAAGTCCTGAGAAATATCTTGTTTTGTATCTAAACCAAGTTCGTTCAATAAGTTGGAAAGAATACTGACGCAGATTTAATGGCTATTTGCCTATCTTTGTCGAGCTGTAATCGAATTAGTCAATGGACTGATTCCTTTTCTTTGGCTAAGCGCTTCCCAGTTCTCTTCAGTGCAAAGCGTCCTTTCTGTTTAATTCGGGGTGGGTATCCTTAAGTTCAATAAGTTGTCATAAAACCGAACTAAGCACCGAGCATAGTTTGACTTGTTGGATGTAAAAAAATAATTGGTTAATTTGGGCAAACAGTATATTTAAAATTCATAATCTCTAGCTCGAATACTCTGAGACAATTCATGATACAGGTGATTTCAATATAGAGGCCATCCAGTATTCAGCTGTAAGACCACGATTTGTACTCTGTCAAATTCTTCTGGATTTCCGTAGAATTGACATGGCGCAATCATTAAAATATTCAGCAAATCCCATGGCTTTTACTTCAGTTTCAATATTACGTAACCCCTGTATATCAATGTCCTTGCTGTAATAGAATTATCTAAAATGTAATATTTCCATTGATAAAACAAGCAACTGGTGAACTCTCTTATACTTGTTGTAATGTTTTCCACTAATAAATCCATTAAGTGAACCAACAGTCAGCACTCTACATTATGTTAAAATATATGTTCCTCTGGATGTGAAAAGCACCAATTCAATGTGAAAAGCACCAGGTTGAACAAATAATCAGAAATAAGCTGTTCTAATGCCAGAACCAAGTCCTACAAAACTGTTGTATTATTTCAAACTTTTTAAAAAGTAAATATGTTTAGATCATTTATATAGAGGGGGGTGGTGGGGCTGCTTAATGAAAGCCCGCACATTTATGGTTAGATTTTCAAAAAATACATTTTTCATGCATTGAACAATATTTCTAGTACGTTTCAGTCATGTAACTAATGTCCATATAAAAAGTCCCGTTGTTAAGGCGTGGTCAAGTGGGCTTTAGGACGATCTGACATGAAGAAAGCCCAAACATTGTTGGTTAGATTTTTGGAAAATATGTTTCCAAGTATGAACATTTGTTTTTGTTTAAGTTTCTGCCACGTAACTGATGAACATATAAAAAGCCCCATTTTAGACATACTTTAGAGCGATCTGACTTGGGCAAAGTTTCTGCCACGTAACTGATGAACATATAAAACGCCCCATTTTAGACATACTTTAGAGCGATCTGACTTGGGCAAAGCCCCTTAAGTTTTGGTTAGATTTTTGAAAATTGTAATTACCAAGTGTGTATCTTTGTTTCTGGTACGTTTCAGCCATGTAAATGATGACCATATAAAAATCCCCATTTTTAGGGTGTAGTTGTAGTTTAGAGCGATCTGACTTGTGGAAAACACCCAAATGTTTGGTTAGATTTTTGAAAATTTTATTTACGAAATGTGGATCTTTTGTTTCTGGAAAGTTTCAGCCATGTAACTGATGACCATATTATTAGCCCCGTGAGGCGATATTGGGTGTGGTATGACTCGGGGAAACTCCCGGCAATTTTGGTTAGATTTGTGAAATATTTACTCCCCACTATGGATACCATTGTCGCTAGAAGTTTTCAGCCATGTAACCTATGACCTAATTTTAGGCCCCCTGAAGATTACTTTAAGGTGCTGCTTCGGCTATATACGCTCCAGCAGTGCCCGATCTGACCAACTGATTTTTACTCGTACGGACACCTGCTACAAATTTGGGGGGGGGGGGCGGTCAAGGGTCAAACCTTTTGTAACTGATGTCCATATTATTTTGTCATTAGCTCCTGGACTATTACGGGTATAAACATCCTGTTCCTAACAAAAGTAAGTTTTCTTGACGATCTGTAACATAAAAGACTCATCTTGACTCAGATATAACGACGTCTCCAATTACAAATCTTTTAATGGTGAACAAGATTTCACCGCTAAAAGACCGCAAGTGAAGTATTGAAATGAACTTGAAGTATATTAGTTCCCTCCTTCTCTCTCTCCCTCTTTCGCTCTCTCTCTCTCTCTCTCTCTGTTAACATAACGCACTTCAATTTTTAAGGATTTGGTTGCTTTAATATGAATCGAACATGTCATAAAGTATTATAAAGCTCAATTCAACCCGACTTAATTTTTGCACGCCAAATTGTGTTTTAATTGTGATAATTATTAGAGCAATCCAATGTAAACACGATGGGTTTTTACCATAAAATGTATTTGTCCCGTATTGACGTGTTGTTTTTGTTGGTAAAATCCTTATTGCTGAGGGAATCTGTCGAGAACAAATCATGAGTCATGGTTATTTCCAAATTCTTAAAATAAAGTTAGTTAGCAACATTCGTTACATACCACATGAAATTTATATTATTATGCAACACGATTACCGACAGCCATTTCATCAAGTCGTTATGTTATTGACCAATGTTTATTCATATCTAATGCGATTAGTTAATTTAAAATTGTGATTTGGATTGTCCAATCAGTTTTCATTGTAGGGTGGGTCTGTTCAGATTGGTTCACGAGTCCGCCATTAATATTCTCAGGCGCTGATTTTATAGAACTACCAAGAATGTTTTAGTGTTAAAAGATTTATGTTTTGTAAATAGAAAATACATGGACTGTCAAGAATGTTTTAGTGTAATAGGAGTATTTTTTTGTAATAGAAGAAACATGGTCAGGAGATGGTCACCATCAAAATGGCATGGGCTGCATATCCTTCAAGAAACAGTACATTATCACATGATCGTCGATAACTTCCACCAGCAAGCAATGGATCGATCTGAGAACAAAACATACGAAGGTAAGTAATAAGCTCTTACTTAGTTTAATTTTCTTTAAACTGTTCTCTCGTAGTTTCGGGGTCCATTTCAATCTTGAATTTACGTTGTTTTTGATAGGATAACACCGCCCCATGCCTTCCATGAAACTGTCGATGTACATTAAGGCTAGTAGTCTAGTAGTCATCGCTTGGGGAAGTGTGAAATCTGAATATTCACGAGAATAAAACGTGGTTGTTCGATTGCAAAACCTGGAATGTTTGTTTTATTCTATTGTAATATTAAAACATGGGCAAAGCAATAAATGACTGAAGATTCTAATCGTCTTTTTCAAAGATTCTAACATTTACCTAAATTTCGTTTCGTCTTGTATGACCGACATTCCTAAATCTGGACGTTGACCTATATTTAGAGTGTCATGGCGCCGAAAAGTTAACTTGATAGGAGGGGACGTATTTTTAACAGCGTGTTGTCTCGGCCATACTGGCTCTAGCTAGGTAAGCAAGGTCTTATTTTCTCACTAAGATGTTCATTTACATTGTTCAGGCGTTCACGGGGATTGACACGTGACCGTTTAGCCGTGAAAAGTTGCCCAGTAAAATTGACTGGGGTTCAAATTATTTTCGACATTGATTGAATCGGGCACCCCCTGAACGTTCAGGTGAGTGTAATGAGACTGAGTACGTTCAGAGCTGAACTAGTGCTAAACAAACCGTTTGTGTTTCAGGTCTTCCCGGTAAAAGCGTCCATAAAATGGCGTGATGTTAATTTCATGTGTTAATTCATGTTCCTGGTGTTCCTGTCTGCACGTACTTTTCACCCTTCACGTGGCATATTCCATCAATTTGTGATCACAAATTTTGAGAAAATAACTGATATTGTGGCATATATTAAAGGGACAATAACATTCTTGTTGGCTTGGTAGCTCCAGAAAATAAATAATACCCTTATTCTAAGTACTAGATGTTTAAATGTCCTACCTGTTGTGTAAATTATCCATTACAACCTATTTTATTTGTCCAGAGGGTTCGAAAATATTTTAAAATCCAAGTCACATTTGAAAAGGTTTACGTTAGACTTTTCATATCAATTGGTTGAATTTTTCCAATTTTTTAAATTAGGTGTGTTAAGATGAAATTTATATTATCATTTAATTGGAATATTCTAAAATAATACTATTTGTTGACCAGAATGAAGATTGGGACATATTTTTCAGTTACAACAAGAGTGTTATTGGGGCTTTAAATAATAAATAGGTTGGCAAACAACAATGATACAGACACAGACACACCTGTTGAATATTGATACGAATTAACCTTTGATAGATTATATTATTACACAAGTGTCAAATATGATTAGATATTCTTCGTTGATAACCAGTTGCCATATTATAAATTAATATCTGGACAAAATAGACTACGATGGGTTCTGATATAAATCATTTAAAAACGAAATTAATTTAATAACTTATGTGATGATATAAGTTTTTTAAAAAGGAGATTAATTTCATAACTTACGCAGAAACCCCACACGACAAGAGAATTCAAAATGAATTCACAGAGATCAAAGAAATGCATGTAATTATTGGAAATCCTGTTTTAGAAAAAATAGTTTGTCTTGCATACACAGGAAGGCGAATTGCTCATAATGTGTAGGCTAATTGTGTCATTGTCATTTGTAGTACATGTACATACATAATAATTATATTGGATGATTTCCAGATAATTTCTTAAGTACTTTAACAAAAGGCATTGACAATTTCTCTTTTATTTTCTGTGATCTTACTTAACGGTTATGTATTCTTCTGTCTGTTTTTTTCAGACAAAATCATTCTTCAGTCTATTTTTTTTTTTTTTTGAATAGTTAATAATTTTACTAGCTTTTATTTTAATCATCGGGCAAAATCATTCTCTATTCTATTTATTTATTCTTTGTTTTTTTTTTTAGAAAAAAAATTGTTAATATTTTTACCAAATACAAGGTTATAAAAAGCCTTTATTTTTAATCATCGCAAAGATTATGAATGCCAACTGATTGTTAAACGCATCAAGCGTATATATATGATATCCTCTGTTGTCCATAATATATATGCACATTATGTTTGAAACTGATATATTTTCAATCATCGCAAAGATAGCGAATTTCAGCTGATTGCTAAACGCATTAGTCACATACTATATACGATATCCTCTGTTTTCTATGTATATATGCACATTATGTTTGAAATTAACATATAGATGTATATTTACATTTTGTTTGAAATTAACATAGATTTCATTTGTGTTCTTGTGTTTATGTTTTTAAAAAAAAAACTACTTCCAAGATGTGGCAAATTTCTTGTCGATTGTTAAAAATGTATGTTTAATATTATTTCACATCTATTTGTAATATTAATTATATGTTCATCTTACTCGAAAACGGACACCTCTTTAATTGTAAAAGATTTATATACAAGAGAGTTTAAATTTTAGTTCCTTTTCTATTGCATTTTTTTTCTCTCCCTCTTTTTTTCTTTTTTTTTTAAAGTAGACTTTTTAAAGATGAAATAGATAATGACACCTAAATAATTGAGAAGGATTTATATTTCCGTTCCTATTCTATTTCACTGTCTCTCCATATTTGAAAAATGACCTCTTTTTGAAATTATTGCATCAACAAAAATGACCATGTACAAAGCTAACTCAATATGTTAAGGCCAGTTCAATTTTCGTCAAGGTCGATGAGATGTAAATAAGGTTAGTGTAAGTCTTAGGGCCATGTCCAGGGTTAGGGTTGGGATTAGCCGCTAGACCAGTTTACATCTCGTAATCTTTCGCCCAACTAGAAGTAGTCTTTCTTTAACCTCAGGTACACGCCATACTGTCGGGGTAATTGACTGATTGGGACCATGGCTGATTGGGACCTGGCTGATTGGGACCAGATTTGTGGCTGACTGGGACCATATTTGTGGCTGATTGGGACCAGATTCTTGGCTGACTGGGACCAGATTTATGGCTGATTGGGACCATTATAAGGCTTATTCGGACCATTACTTAAATGCCGCGAGAATTAAAAATATGTTTGCATATTTTTGATAATAAGACAACTATGGCAATAAATAGTGTAATTAGTCACAAATAATAGTGTAATTAGTGATTGACGGCTTCAATACAAATGAGCTAAATCACAGAGAATATGCTTCACATTCTTGGCTGATTGGGACCAGATTCTTGGCTGATTGGGACCATGATCAGACCAATGATAAGAGTGTTTTAAATATGTTTGCATGACAATAAATACGACCCAGTATTATCAAATTGTAACCCAATATCAAAAAGCCTCATATTAGTATAATTACTGCAATGAATGCTATATTTTGTAATGAATGAAGCTGAAATAATGACAGACAAATATTGTTCTTTGTATAATATTTTACTTAGTAAATATCATTTTATTTCAATCTGATTAAAACACAGATCCAATTTCGTTTCGTTTTTTATAGTTCAAAATTACGTTTTTACTTGTCTTTACTACTCTTGGATCTGGAAGACTTGTTATTTAAGCCGTGTTCTGCCTGAAATGAGGCGTCAGCCAATCAAATGGTCTGTCGAATCGACAGTTTGACCTTTTCATGCGTGGAACTGTGGGTAAATATTACCAGCGGATAGAAATCAAAACAAAAGAAAAGTAGATTTTAAAAAGCATGACGGTCGCTAATTGGTTAATCGAATGATTGACGTTATCAGGTCAAATGTCCCGTGCTTGATACCAGACGTCATAGAACGTGAGCTCCCACTATAACTTGTTAGATCTACATGAGTGTAGGCCATCGAAAGTATAAAAAAAACGAAACGAAATATAGATCTATATTTTAATTAGATTGATTTTATTTCATATAGTGATTCAATTCCTTTACAAACCAATATTTTATTAAAACATACAAATATTTAAAATTATTTCCTATAAAAATACACATTTCAAAATATTTCCTATAAAAATACACATTTCAAAATATTTCATATAAAAATACAAAATATTTCATATAAAAATACACATTTCAAAATATTTCATATAAAAATACACATTTCAAAATATTTCATATAAAAATACACATTTCAAAATATTTCATATAAAAATACAGACCTGTAAAAAATAAACACATATATTTCATAACCTTTCATATAACAAAACAAAATTATTTACAAGCTATTATGATTTAGTCAGACCATATAAATGTGCTGCTTTGTTTAGTAAACTACTTGTCGTAATCTCATTTTCACAATATTGTCTCCACAATTCCATTATTTTTCCTTCTGTTTTTCATGTTTTTGTTGTTTTATATTCCCGTCTATTCCCGTCGCTTTCCCTCCTTAACTAATTTTAATTGGTTTGGAATTTCGTCCGCTTCCTGGTATAAAAGGGTAATTAATTGGGCACCTTAAATCGGATAAGATTAATTATATGATTGAGATTTTATTGTATCATAACACCCATTGCAGACCGCATTAAATCCATACATGACATAAGCAACATAAAATAAGTAGCAATATAGGCCTACACATATATTTATAGAACACGAAACATGAAATACAGGTTCTGAGAAATTTACAATATTCAGCAAAACAGTTCCGGTTATAAATTAACAAATAAAATGGTAAACATCCCTTCTTAGTAGCTCTTTTGTTTAATTTGCTATGCCACCCCTCTACGTCATTATTTGTCATTACACTTCTACCGAAGACTGACTAGGATTCAACTGTCCATATTGTTGATTCTAACCAGGTTTCCTTTACATAATTAAAAAGTCTAGCAGCAGCGGTTGACCTTCTGGCAATTTTCTCTTTAGTTGATCAAACGCGGGAGGTATGTCTGTTGCAGGTAACAAAGGGAGGGCAAAAACTTTTCTTTGGATCTTAAAAATGCTGTCTTTCTGGTTATAGGCAGTCTGAAAAACAAAATTCAATGTCAATAACCGAGAATATAGGATTATAAGATCCATGATATGCAATACACTAAATTGGTTGACAAATGTGTATACACATTAAACAAAGTTAATTAAATCACACTTTATTCATAGTATAAAACTCAGGTAGCAATATACAAGATCCTAATTACACTTTTTATTGTTAATTAATGACAAGCCTAATAATCCAATATACAATCAGATCCAATCACACAAATTCCCTGTTGTGGCTGTCAGAAAGATCTGAGTAATTTTCATGTAGTAATATAGTACACTTTCCTAGATATCACCTACTTGTTTACTTGTGTTAAAATTTAGTCTATAAATCTATTATGTTTATTTTCTGTATAAGGTAGGATATACATTTTGACTGCCTTTAGGTTCATCATATTTGAAATAACCGATTTCCGTTGCTACTGTATTGCTGGTATTAGTTTTCAAATTTGGATGGTTTA
Organism: Patella caerulea; assembly: GCA_036850965.1. Taxonomy (NCBI): domain Eukaryota; kingdom Metazoa; phylum Mollusca; class Gastropoda; family Patellidae; genus Patella; species Patella caerulea. The sequence goes on from JAZGQO010000011.1 coordinate 27,413,965, forward strand.
AACATTATTTCTTTAACATAATTACACACAATATATGTACATGTATAATGGTTTCGGATTTCCCTTATGATACTGTATTGCTAGGGGCTAGTACCGGTATTAGTTGTCAAATTTGTATGACTTAATTGCAATTAGCATAAATTGGTTTAAACAGTATTTCTAACATATAATTACACACAATGTATAGGCTATAATGGATTCCAAAACAAGCTATGAAGTTTATAAAATAAAATAAAAAATTGTCTGTTTAAATTGCATAAAACGTATAATAATTTACATAAGATTAATAAGATAATCTCTGTTAATATAATATAGTGTAACTGTGACATAAAAAAATGCAATATAAACATAAATAACGCAGGCCTACATAAAAAAGCACATAATTATAGTCATGATATAGATATAAAACTCCTTTAATTTATATTAAACTTAATTCAATATCAAAACCTAAGTTTCTAGTATTTTTTAATCGTGTGGTCCGAATCAGCCTAGTGGTGGTCCCAATCAGCCTAAAATGTGGTCCCAATCAGCCAAGAATATGGTCCCAATCAGCTTTGACTTTTGCCCCAATCAGCCATGGTCCCAATCAGCTTGGTTTCGCTGTCGGCCATCTTGCTAGAAAACGGACACCCCTTTAGATGTAATAGATTAAGGAGTTTAAATTTCTGTTCCCTTTCTATTTCCCTTTATCCTCTTACCACCCCTAAATGTAACATCTTTTAAAAGTGGACTTTTTAGCTAAAAGAGTGGGTTTTTGTCGTGATAATTTTGTTTTGCATTAGCGTTGTCATTTTTCGAAATATTATATTTGGAGATTGGTTTGAATGACAACGATCTATTTTTTGACTGGTGAATAATTATCATTTTGTATGCTATCAGACAGATCAGTGGGTCCCAACCTTTTTTGTCAACGGCACACCTTTTAACACCTGCAAAAATAGCGCCACGCCTCAGCGCTCACTCAAGGTTTCATATTTTTTCCGCCAATTTCCCATTTTGATTTATTGGCCATATATTTTTTCCGCCAAAAAAAACCTAAATATATAATAGATTTTTTCAGTATTTTTTTTTTTACATGTAAGACAATATACGTATGACATTACACATTACAAAATTCTTCTCTGTTTTGCAGAAGCCAATTTTTGAAAGCTTTTTCAACATCTAGCTGATATTTTCAGCATATTTTATTCAAGTAATCTATTTTTTAAACTACATGTATGTATTTTAGTGAGAACTAGTAGCTCTTTCCAATCTGCTATCATGCCCTTTTAAGATTTTTCTTTTTCGAAATTTTTCTCTGTAGCGAACTTTTGAGGTAGCTTACCTGCAGACCTATATTGGCTATTGTAGAAGTTGATATCGCTTCAACATTCAAGGGTGTAATATTATTAGATGGACGAGAACTGGTCATGTTAGTATCACCGGTAGACTTGGAGCATTTCGGTCGTGACATACTAAAACAATTTGACATTCTCCTTTCTGAGGTTGACGAAGGCTGTTCAGTTTTTCGCGTACGACCCATCAGGGCATATGATTTGATGATTACTGACTTTCAGATTCCAAGTTAACAAAGCATTCCGATACTTAAAATTTCATCAACTTCCGATCATTGTTAATGAGAAATAATTATCTTAATTATAAAAGCTAAATTTCATATTAAAAATAGTGTTCTGGCAGAATTTCCAAAATATGACTGGAAGAATTTGATAGTGGAAATAAATTTTTATTTCTCGTCTTATTCTAATATTTTTTAGTTCATCAATATTAGATTCTGATATTTTTTAGTTCATCAATATAATAATAGATTGTTATATTTTTTAGTTCATTAATATTAGATTATATACATCCACATGATATGTAACCAAAATGTGCACAAGTTATACAATTACAAAATATGTATAAATATAACTATAATGTTCCCCTAAAACAATACAGAATTAGATAAAGGACACCTCTTTCTAAAGATTTTATAAAGAGTTTAAATTGCTGTTCCTTTACCTTTTCAATTTCTTGGCTTTGGGTCGACTATGGTTGTCCAAAATACATGTAATAAGATATGGCATTTATAGTTATGTTGCGTGCTTACCATCTTAAAAAGAAGAGATATTACTGATAATAATTTACTTACTTTAACAGGTTTGCATTATTTCTGTCTAAATGTTTATTTTCTTCATATCTTATTTAAAATCGTATATTATTTACAACCAATTCTGAATTATTTAAACATTTTATTTAAAAGAAATATATATTATTTACAACCAATTCTGAATTATTTTATGAAGAGATATTTAACTGTATTAATAGAAGGAGTTGATTTAAACTAACTGGTTAGCATTCTTTATCCTTTTTTTTCTTTTAAAAAAAAAGACAACAACAAATGGTCAATATTTTTTTAAAAACACAGACTTTATTTTTAATGATCGCACAGGTAGTGAAAGCGACCTAAGGCAGCTGATTGATAAACGCATATAACGATATCCTCTGTTGTCTGCGTGTATATATGCTCGAGTGGACGTTAAACCCCATCTCTCTCTCCCATCTCTCTCTCTCTCTTCGTGTTTATATGCATATTATGGTTGAAATTGACATAGAAATGTTTATATACATTATGTTTGAAATTAACAGAGAAATTTCATCTTATATATGTTTATGTTTCTAGCTAACAAAAACTACTTCCATAAGATGTTGCAAATTTCTGGTCAATTGTTAAAAAGATATGTATAATATTATTTTACATCTATTTATACATCTAATATTATGTTCATCTTGCTCGAAAACGGACACCTCTTTAATTGTAAAAGATTTATGAACAGGCAGTTTAAATTGATTCAGGCGTATAATCATCTTCAATGGACGGTATGATTTCGCTTTAAATACGTACATCTATCTTATCCAGATGTTGTATAACTCACAATCGTTATTTCGGGTACATGGTGAATAATATAATAGCCCTGTCGGAAATACACAATATTAATTCACTGATCACCATACCGGATGACATTGTGGTACAATCGGGTTGCTTTGTGTTATTACTGAAAAATCTTTCTGTAGTACACGCACTTCGTTTTTTAATTAGTCTGTTCGGTAAAAAAAAAAAAAAAAAAAAAAAATATTATGTATGTTGTTAAACAAATTTTTATTTCGATGTATTTAACTGTAATAACGAACTGTGTTGAATACAGTGTGCTCTTTTCCTCTGTTCCTTTATAAAATAGAGATATTATGTAAGTAAAAATGTATATTCCCTCAAAAAAAAATTATCAATAAAAAAATATATATTATGTATGTTCTTAAATGCAATCATTATTAGATTCATTGTTTAGATAATGGTAACTTGTGTTAACACACAGTGCTGTTCTCTTCTATATCTTTATATATAAAAAAACAACCCAACAATATTACATTATACGTTTTTATCAAATGAATATTGCTTACAAGTATTTGTAAACATCTTCTTAAATGAAATGTATTTTGCTTAAAGGTATTTAATATAAATGTAAAACAAAATATTTTATTTGTTCTTAAAATAATTATTCATTGCTTAAAGGTAATTATCTGAACAATAATAAAGGTAATACATTTAGTATGGTTTTATACTATTTTATTATCCCGTATTAAATCGTATCTTATATTTTATCACGATTTTTAATTATCAGTATACATTTAAGGTTATGTTTGCTATTATGTTAACTCTATGTTATCGCTGTATAAGTATTAATTTGCACGTATCAGTATGTATATTACGCCTTTGTGGTTATTCCTTGCTTCAATCGGGACAAGAAAGCTAATTTATAAAGTTTCCTGGCATCTTCTTACTCTTCCGAATACCTGTTACCACTGTTTGTTGTGTATTTTGTATTTGCTGATTACACTATTTTGCCTTTCACGTTTTTTTTTTTTTAGGACTGCGAATTTTTCTAATGGTTTGGATTGTTTGTACTTGGTTTTATTTTATCGTATATGTATATTGTATGTATTATATATATATATATGCATTTGACTAAAACAATCTACACAAATTTGATATAAAATGTGTTTCCTTTAAATTTCTAACAGAATTTCGGGAAATTATTTGGAGGAATTTCATAGAAATGAACGTAGACATAGGCTTTTATAATTGAAAATAGTTTCTGAATCTGCATTATTTTATTATTTTAAATAATTATTATATATCCTAATATCGTTTACATTTCATGTATACATGTTAGCATTTCACACTGAATTGTATTTTACATCCTAGTATTGTATCTATTCAATTTCATTTGTTTTCTTTTATTTGTCTTTGATAATTTAACATACCACCATTATTCGATTTTTGATACTTTTTGCTTCATCAATACTAATTAGATTGGAATATTGTTTCAGTGCATCAATATCATTTTTTTTTCTTTTGTCTTCAATACCATTAATTCTTTTTTTTATTAAGTTCATCAATATTAGATTATATAAACAAACCCACATGATCATATCTAACCAAAATATGTACAAACTATACAATTACAAATTCTGTATAATAATAACTACAATGTTCCCCTAAAACAACACAGAAATAGATAACAGACACCTCTTTCTAAAAATTTATAAAGAGTTTAAATTGCTGCAGTTCGTTCAACTTTTCAATTTCTTGGCGCTGGGTCGGCAGTAACTGTTGCTTAAGAGTTGCGCTTTTAGAAAACACAAGGCATGCTATATGGAGTGCTTCCATTTTAAAAAAATGATATCACTGATAATAATTTCATTACAGTACTAAAGATTTATTTTCTGTACATGATATCTATAGATATATTATTTACAACCAATTGTGGATTACATTGTGAATATGTATTTAACTGTAATAACATACAAAATGTATTTTAAAAAAAAAAATATATATATATATTAATTATTATATTATTTACAACCAATTCTGAATTATAATGTAAAGAGGTATTTAACTGTATTAATAGATTAGGTTTGCATCAGCACTTGCAATGTTTCCTCTATTTTCTTTAGTTCAATACTAAATTCAAATGTTAGCTGTTCAAAACTATGCACACAAAAATGTATCAGTTTATGAGAACTACTCAAATGAGAAGTGGTATTAGGATTACTCAAATAAGAAGTGGTATCGGGTGTTCTTAGAAAAATTATATTCCATAGTATAATCAAGCATGACATCTGATTATTTGTTACCATGATTTTTTTTTCTTGTTGCTATGATGTTTTTATTTTCAAAAGCATTAATTAATATGCATCTGGTTAAATAAGAAAACATATACCTTTATTGCTGTTTTTAGTTCTCAGTATTAAAGTATAAAAAAAATTCCTTCCTACTGTTATTGCTCTTATTTTGAGAAATAACAAATTATTCCATAGTTTTATTGTTATTTTGAGTTCTAAGTACTAAAGTATACCCACATCGTGGATATAAAATGTGGATATCATTTCCCTTTTTCTTGCAAAGCAGTAGGACGTTAAACCCCAATTCATTTCCTTTTTTCTCTGTTCCAAATGGGGTTTTCTCCAGGTCCTCCGCAAGAAAATTATTGAAATAAAATTTTACGTGTGATAGTCCAAAAAGGACATAGTTTTGTCGAATGCACGTCAAACCTCTCCCCACCCTCCCTCTTTTTTTCCTGATAGCAGCCATTGCTATCATCGATCATAAGTTGCCAGCCGATTGGTTCGTAAAAGTATTTGACATCCTCTGTATTTATTCCTATGTTTTTCATAGTGTATGTTTGATTGTATATTAGTCTAATACAATGTAAATATACAATAGAAATATTTCACTTTTGTATGTTCCTATTAATTGATTTGTTAACAATAATCCAATAGTTTACACAGTAGTGAATTCCTTTGCAATTCTTGTTCACCTCTAGAGCTTTTATAACTAGATTTTTAAAAGCTATTGACTTGCTATTATTTATTGAGTGATAATGTCTAAAGTAATTATTTGTTATTATTATACATGTATCTATGTGGTTGGTATGATTTTTTTATGTGGTGTATGCGTATTTTAATGTAAAAATAAAAAAAAAATCACCGTTTTCCTGATCGTTTTGTTCTTTATGCAGGATAGGCCTGTGATATACAAAGTGTCTAAACCCACCCTTTCGCAGATCACCCACACTCAGCCCCTGTTCCCAACATCGTAATAGTGGTTCCTATATAATTCATAACAGAATTAATTACATATTCATGTTGTTAGTTTGATCTACTAAATTTTTCATTCGGTAGTCGTTTTAAGTATAGATTAAATATTACATACGTAATAGATTAGCTCTGGTATCTATCTAATGAATATTAAGAAATTCATAATATAGGCTATTAACCGTAACTGTTGATTAATCTATTACTTGTGTAAAATAATATTAAATCTGTACTTCAAATATAGTCTATTATAGTAATTGTTGATTGGTCTAAATCTAGAATGTTAAATCTATATTTAAACTATAAGTAGACCTACAATTATTAAGCGCTCGATACAGACACAGAGAACCTGTAAAAATTCTTTCATAAATAATTGTATTATGAATGATAGGAAACACACAGTGCTATCACCTTACATCCAAAACCATCTATTAAAGCTATGTACCAGTCTTAAATATATATATATATAGTATCGCCATACTTAAAATTCTGACAAACAACACTCAACATGATCCGGAAGGAAATTTGAGAAATGAAGTGCAGCAAGATAATACCCCCCGTCAAACGACGGAAATGATCTCAGAGCCAGTAAGATCACCATGTGGTAAAAGCGCGGGGAAAACGACAGATATCCTGTTGTCGCCAATGATCGCCTTGTCACGGCGTTTGTTTTGAGCATGTTCAAAACAAACGCCTGGGTTCTGCAATCTCACCTCGAAAGCTGTGAGAACTCGACCCTTTTAAAGTTTGTCATTTTTTGGAACATTTTCTTGCGGTGTGTTCACGTTCACCGGCATGTTCCTTACGCAACGTCCGCGAATTTTACACCATCTACAAATTAAAACGGTGTATTTTTAGACCCAAGTCTAACAATGGAAGCTCGTATAACCAATCTGTCCAAAATTTGTTATTTTCATCTGAAATCCATAAGTAGTATCAGACACCTGCTAATAAAAGATGCTACTCACACATTTGTCCGACCTTCAGTGTTTTCGCGATTGGATTACAGCAATAGTATCCTTATCAGGGGCGGATCCAGGGGGGAGGGGGTCTACCTGCTCAGCTACATATGAAAAATAATGCCTTGCATCATTGAAATTACAGTGATCCTACATCAGTATAAAAATGATTTCTCTGTTTAAAATGCCCAATTTGTATGTATGCCTACGTAATTTACAGACGATGATGGCAGATTTCCGTAACAAAAACCTGGCAAACCCCCTCCTGCAAAAATTCCTGGATCCGCCCCAGCTTATCGGTCTAAAACAAAATCTACGCTCTAATCTTCAAGTTATCCAAAACAATGATGCCAGGATAGTTAGCCAATCATCTCGACGATCTCACATTAAACCCATATTGAAGGAACTACACTGGAGAGAGAGAGAAATGGGGTTTAACGTCCACTCAACACAAACTAGGTCATTTCGAGACTAACATATGGTTTAATTCTATTTCAATAATTCGCTTACGCTTAGGGGTATTTAGCAGTGGGAGGAAACCGTAGTGCCCGGAGGAAACCCACGAGGTTGAGAAGGCGCCACATACGCTCAGGGCTCGAAACCACAGCCGCAAGCCAGAGGTGACCGGCCAGCTAGAGGTCGAAGCGCGACACTCTAGACCCCTAGCCCCCCCCCCCCCGAACTACACTGGCTACCAGTTCACTCCAGAATCGACTACATGTATTGTTTATAGACGTCTTCATGGCTCCAGTCCTGTATAGCTATCAGAGCTAATAAAGCCCGTCGTACACGAGCAAAGAAAATTTGACAAATTTCTTTGACGGTCTCTTCAAATTTTCTTTGACCGTGTACGAAGCCAGAAATGAAATTTGATGATCACAACGCCACTTCGTTGGTCGGAGCTAACGGTTCTCCGTGGAAAGGGACCGCAGTTATTGACCAAAAAGAAAGCCAACTTGTGTACACAAAATTCAGAATAGTGATTTCCCAGCGTGATTACGATGCCTTTGACGCGTAGAAAAGCGGCCATGGGTTGTAGAGACGATAATCGAAAGTTCAACTACTTTTTCTTTGCACTTATCCGCCCCTGCGTCGAAAAATGAAAATGAAATCATTAGATGCGTGCACAGATTTGTGGCAAATTTATTTGAAGGTCTATCGTACACAAGCCTAAGTTCCAAATCTTTGACACATTTATTTGACGAAAAGCTATGCATGCCAGCTTTTGTCAAATCTCATACATGTATTGCGAAAATGTGGCAAATTTCCTCTCGTACACGAGCAAATTGAGATTTGTCAAAGAACATTTGCTCGTGTACGATCCCGTAAAGGAGCTAAGTCGCTAACATTTGGGACCTAGAGATTGATAGAAGTGGGTCGCAACGCATATAATACTGTAATATGAATGTATGTAAACTGATTCACATTCAATTATGGTTTCTGTTTTACTTTAATTTCAAATCAGTTATGTTCTGCGAAAGAAGTTAGCAGTCTCAATCGAATGCAAATTTCTAGCGTCTGGTTATTCGTGTCGACATACGCGGTTTGATTTGGTGCAATGTGTCTAGCCTCGTTCCCCGAGTCTCTTGCTATAAATGGGACTGAAACGCATTATGGTACACGATTCGTGTACTAATGGTAAAATTGTTATTTTGTCTAAGATAATGGATATCAGAAGCTCATCTTTTTACGGTAACGTCACATCATCAGTGTCGATTTAAATTGAGAAATAATTCGTGTTTTCAAAGTTGAAGATTTTGGATAAGATCACAAGATATGTGCTGATTACGCATTCCAAAGTACAATCTACAAACTTTCGGTTCTAGAATAGTTCAGTACAGTGCACCTTTTTTGTGGAATTCCTTACTCCATTATCTTAAAACAGCTCCATCACGTTTAAATTAAAAACTCATGTTATTACCACCGCATTTTACTGGCAATGGATCAGAATTTGTGTGCAAAAAGTGACCATAGAGTACACAGAACGCGCCTAGGGCATGCACTTGTGGATGAATTGGCGCTTTACAAATATACATTATCATCATTATTATTATTATCTAACTGTTGCTTCAATACTCAGCAATTTCCGAACTTTTGTTCCCGTTGTGTTTACACGTGACTAATTAGCATTGTCCAATCAGAGGTCGTGGCACATAACCCACTGTAAACGTTGAAAGTTTTTATTTAAACGGAGACATTCACGGAAAACCAGCAACCTTAACATTGATCGATCTTTGAACTTTGTAACTCGATTGTTACATGTAAACATTTTAGCTAGAAGCGCGAGAATTGGTATTCACGGCGACCGTTGAATGTGATATGCTCAAAAGCTGGGCTTGTACTCAATCGAAATCAGTGGCGAAATATGCAGATTATTACGCGAAGGGCTTGCTAATATGTTCGTAGTTAAGGTGATATCAAGCATTCAAGAGAAGAGGGTTTGCCGGCGACCATGTTCATTTTCAGGCCGTCGTACGGTAGCAACAGCGCAGTAAGGACGCAATCTCGGTCTGACGGGGGTGGGGGGCATTAATGACAAAATGTATTTACCAGAATATAGGCCTATTGGACTCTAGAGATATAGGATTTCAGTAATAATTAAACAAAGAAAGATGTATGCGTAGGCCTACTTTGTGGCAGTAATTGAACATTTCGTGTCACAAACCAATCGTGTTCTTTATTTCCAACAAAACTACTATTTTATGATTATAAAGTTATTCTTGATTCGGCTTTATACTATTTTCAAACCAAAGTTGTTCTTCTAAAAAGACAGATATGTTACAAGATGGACGACCGGCCAGCACATATTTTCCTATCACAAGACAATATCAAACATAACAGAATATTGTATTACCGGACAACGTTAATCATCTGGAACCACTGTATTCAATAAAGAAGTTTCACTTTTAGTTCTGTTATTAATACTATTTAGCACTGCGCAATGAAACACTAATCACTACATTCAATCTAGCAAAATGTTTGGCTTTATTATTCCCAACCATAACAATGCATAATCAATTTTAGTCTGAATAATCAGTACATAATCTATTGTAGTAAACAGGGTCAATGAGAACATTAAAGGGACTGTAACCAGATCTATGAAAAGGAAATACATCACATATGAAATGAAATTAAATGGGGTTTAACGTCCTACTGTTCTACTCCGACTGGGATAATGAAGACGGGCATACGCCATCCCTATATCGAATTGGAACTGCCAAGATATCTTTTACGTGCACGCCAATACCCGACCTCGGTCTTTCGTCCCATCCCAACGACTAGTCGACTGCCCCTGCCATGCCCCCCCCTCCCACTCACAGGGGAAAGCCACGCCCGAAAACCCCGATGAAAAATACATCACATCGCCATGATAAATGGGGGAAGCGGATGAGGGTGCTGGATGTTTACCACCGTCTGGCTCATGAAATTAAATGGGGTTTAACGTCCTACTGTTTTGCTCCGACTGGGCTAATTATGACGGACTGAATGTTATACGCACATGCACCTGTAGTTGTACATCTTATTCCCCTTTCTGTGGTATATAGACCATTGGAAAATAGTTAATATTTATTGATTGCTTGAACGATATCTAGAAATTCAGTTAAGTGTTTACAACAAAACATAAAACAGGGTATTTATACAGAGGCGGATCCAGTGGGGGCGCGAGAGGCGCGCCCCATTCTAATTTATGACAGCGCCCTTTATTACTGCTGAAAGTGCCCTTTTTACTACTGAGAGTGCCTTTTTTACTGCTGAAAGTGCCCTTTTTCATACCCAAATATGTCCTCTCCGAACGTTTACTTAGACGAAAATATCAGCCAAATAGCTCTTGGAATGTCTACAGATGCAAGGAAATGACGGATAATAAAATTGTCTTGTGGAACCCCCCACCCCACCCCCTCGCAGCGACGTGCCCCGTCTCCGCAGTAAGTGCCCTCATTTTGCGGCGCCGCCCCCCCCCCCTTTCAAAATTCCTTGATCCGCCCCTGATTTATACACCTGTGATCTGTTTGGGGTCGGGGTGACTTAATGGTCTAGCTGGCTTCCCACAATACTCTTTTCTTCCATATTTGAATGTTATTATCTCATTCTATGTTGTGGATAGCGTTTCCAACGATGTTCGGCTACCACGGATTTGTTGGCTTCCAAACGTCTTAAGATTGCTGCATTATGCTCTGTATACATGTACAATGTACAACTATACATTGGATTTGGTACACTATTCATGTAGGATCAACTTATCTTATGACTTTTACGTTACCTGTTTTAATGTGCACTATATATCTTGTTTTGTTTTTTGTTGTGAATAACAATTTAAAAATGAAAAATCTGTTCACAACGAATCTTTTTTTCCGGCTTCAAATGTTATAAAATTTATTATTTAGACATTTTATTCACATGCCAAATCCATACCTTCGAATGACTGGGTATAAAGTGAATTAGACCAATCGCGCCATCTAAAATTGAACGATCATCCATCACAGCTACATATTATGTCCATTACGGGTCTTTTTCTGGCTTCAAACGATATATAAATCATTATTTAGACATTTATTCATTCACATGAAAGCCCATAATATTCAAATATCTATACTATTGGATGAGTGGGATGTCAAGTATAAAGAGACCAATCGCGCATTCGCTATAAAGTGGTTTAATTGAAATGTTCAATATATATATTCATTACTATTCAATTTGAAACTACAGTATTATGGCGAGAAATATTTTCTCATACCATTCTTTTTTATCATCAATTTGGGGTTTGCTTACGTCCTTTTGCGAATTATATAACGTCTTGTAAAAGTTGGAGTAATTTCACAAATTCTTCCAAAGTAGATTCATCGTTTCATCCGCAGATCCTGTAAAACATGCAAACTGAGAGGACAATCACCCTCATAAATAAAGAATAGACAATTTTTATTTCAAGATAAGTAATGTGTTCGTTCGAAGTGTTGTCAACACTGGAATTGACTGTTGAACATCTACAAACACCTTACTTTATAAAACTTAACTGGTAAATGAAATATTAGTTGAGGAAATCTCATTAGCAACCGTCTCATCAAAATTCTGACGATCTGATATGCATAAAAACCAATTACTAAAATTAAACAATCGATATATTGTCTGCCACAGTAGGTAATTTGATGATAAAATACATGTTGAACTATTAAGACAGAATATGTCATCAATTAGCCGCACATTTGGACATACTTACGATATGATTACAATCACATAACAATTACTACAGTATATAATTTAATATAGTATCTGAATGTATATCTGTACACTTAAATATAATAATTATTGGACACTTACAAATTAATCACAGTGAAATACAAATCTACATGATTAATGGAGAATGTAAAAAAACCCAACTACAATATAATGTCACTGTTACAAAATATTCAGTTACCGGTTATGCTATAAATACGCATTAAGTAGTGATTTATTGTGGTAATAAATTTTGAATTGGAAATAACGTTGTCTACTTTAACGTTGTTTTTATTAATATAGTCCATATCGGTACCTAGTTTTTAAACAGTCTAATTAAAATTAGATAAAATGAAAAACGAATGATTAAAGCGAGAATTTCATATTTTCAAAGAAAGTCAAAGCATAATTATTTCTGTCTTTTGCTTAATAGTTTGTCAACTCACTATTATACGATCGTAGGTATTATTTCCCACACTTAAAAATAAGTCTCACTGGAAATAATAACACAATTACACCCCCCATCCCCCATGGAATAGCTATCTTCAAACGTTTAAATTTGAAGTTGAGAATGATAATGATAACAAGGCAGGACTGTTTATAGATACATTTAAAAGTGTAATTTAAAAATATAAAATTGTCGTTGTAAAGAGAAAGGGTGCTGCTATATGTATCTTGTTTTTCGCTGTATATGTCCACTTATCTAGCGGTTGAAAGTGATTTGATGTAACAAACGCCTGTGGACTACAGGGATGGGTTCAAGCTTGGGGTGGGGGATGGCCAAATGGTTAGCGTGCGCGCTATATGATACGGCCTGCCATTTAATCTAGTGGCGTGGTTTCGAATCCCCGGTTGTACATGACATGGAGGAGGGTCGCCTGTCCAACCTCGTGGGCTTTCTCTGGGTACTCGCGCGGCTTCCTCCCACTGCTAAAGACCACTACGTGTAAGGGAATTATTGAAATAATATAAAACCATATGTTAGTCCCCAGAAATGACCTAGATTGTGTCGAGTGGATGTTAAACCCAATTTCTCTCTCTCTCAAACTTTGGGCTATTTCTGTACATTGGCTATTGTATATCCAAACTCACGGTAGGTCCGGCCATAAATTACGATTATGATTTCTCCGTTGATGTTCAAATTTATCAACTCTGTTAAACGCAACCGGGATACATTTTTCAGAATACTCAAAAGATTGTTAAGATTGTTCATTTGGAACATAAGGCAGAAACCTACCGTATTCAAAACATTCAAGCGATAAGTCTATTCATTTTCTTTGTTTTTAGAAAAACAAAATGGCCATATTTACAATTACATACATGCAATAATATGTCGTGATTAGTTTAATTGAGTGGCTAGTATATAATTCTGTATTGAAACCAGCAAGAGGTTGAGCATTGATACATGTACGAGAAATACGTCTAGATGTGATAGTATATTTCAGGGTCTTATTCGATAAAACCCGTCCAGTTGCGAACAAATATGATTAAGGGTAGACAACTTCAGTTTATAAACCTGACCACATTTCATTAAATGTAGTCTCCTCACTAAAAACATGTTTCGTTGCCACGTCGATTAGAGATATAAAATGGTAATATTAAGCTTAAAAAACTAAATAACTAAGGTATATTTCAGGGTCTTATTCGATAAATCCTTCCAGTTGCGAACAAATATGATTAAGGGTAGACAACTTCAGTTTATAAACCTGACCACATTTCACTAAATGTAATTTCCTTACTAAAAGCAGGTTTTGTTGCCACGTAGATTAGATATATAAAATGGTAATATTAAGCTTAAAAAACTAAAGAATAAGCATCATTCTTGCAATTGTATCTATTGAGTGGGTGTAGATAAACAAAGTTGAAAAAATCAAAATCACTCCATACATGAACAAAAAAATCTGCCAAGAAGCAAAATGTTTTGACCTCTGTTATCTGTATCCTGTAATTTCGACTTTAATACAAAATTCAAAGAATTCCAATCACCTATATATTTTCACTATATGGGATCCTTTCTATCAGAAACCATCGTCAAACCTTGTCCACCGAGAAATGGCCAAGGATCTGGGGTTTGTGCCCTACCCTGACGGCAGCTTGCAATGCCACCCGAATAAACACCACCTTGTCGGCTCGCCAATAAAGTTGGGATCCACCTAGATTAAAAAAATATATCTGTCAACACTCATCAGTATATCTCAACAGGAGCGGATCCAGAGGGGGGGGGGGGGGGGTCCAGGGGGTCCGGACCCCCCCCCCCCCCAGGCTCAGGCTTGAAAATTTTTTTATGCGATTTTATTGGCGATTTAGACCTGTTATTTTGGAATTTACCTTCCGGAAATACGTCAGAATGAACCAAATTGAATCTAATTTACCAAATTATCGGTTGAGCGCAATTAGTTAAGCAATTTTTAAACCTAGCCCCCCCCCCCTGCAAAAAATCCTGGATCCGCACCTGCTCAACGTTTTTAGCTACGTTCTCGTAGCTAGGATCCACAAGCGGTTCAGGAGAATAGATATAGGCCTATCTAGAAGTGGTTTATGTTACACCGTCTGCATACTTTTCAGTGCCAACCGGATAATCAAGACGGACATAATGTCATGCAGTGTGTTCTACGGTCTTATTTCGAATTCTAACTGTCAACGACCCAAGGCGCGGATCCAGGCGGACGTCCCCCCACCCGTCAGACACTGTGACATAGGACATAGTTGATTTTCATTTTCGTTTGCTTTGTTACTGTTGTAGTTCACATATCTGCTCTTTAATAGATGATATAAACATGATTTTCGCACTGTCTCCGCCCAAGCAAACCAAGGTTGCAACGTATTACCCTTTGCTCCAATGTATGACCCGCCCCCACCCTTCGACAAAATCATGGATCCGGGGTCTCTGGACCCTTTATGTGCATCCCAACCTGTACAATGTACATGGGACCTCGGGGTGTTCGTAATGCAGGAAGGATTAGAACTGTTCCTTACCAGGATCCCCATCGATAACCACAGGCAAGGTTAAACTATGGCGGAAAAGTCCGAGGATGTTTAACGGCCAACGAGAGCAGGTTAGAGAGCCAGTGATCTGTATCATAAAGCCTGTCATTGAATCAATTGGCGTGGTTTCGAACTACTGGTTGTACGTGACAAGTAGTAGGGTCGCCTGTCCAACCTTGTGGGTCTTCTCTGGGTCTTCCGGTTTCCTCCCACTGCTAAAGAGCCCTACCCACAATCGCATTATTTAAATAAAATTAAAACCATATGTTAGTCCAAAAATGACCTAGTTTGTGTCGAGTGGGCTTTAAACCCCATTTCCCCATCTCTCTATCTCTTACTCACTGAGACACCGCGTCTCCGAGGGAGGTGGAAAATAATTTACACAACAAATAATGTCACGAACTTAAGTAGGCCCATGACAATCACTTTTAGGGGAAAGAAGGTAAAGTGGAAATGAGAGACAATATTGCCTTCTAGTCGGTAAAAATAAGTACTATGTTTTTCAACCATAGGTTCAATTATGTACGAGCTATGGCTCAACCAACACTAACAACGCTACGTCAGTATCAAAGAACGATATAATATATCTAAGGGACAGGAACAATAATTTACCTGATAACAAACTTTTACTTTCTTACTTTTATTTGAATACGGCTAATAATTTGTAGTGAATTGGCTATGTTTTTTTTTTCCATCGACCTTCCGGGAATCAATTGGATTATTTTTTTTAACTATTTAAATTTAGTGTAATAAACAAGATCGTTCGTCACTCTAGAATTCTTATGCTGCTTTGAGCGCGACATTTTTTTCGGGCATCATCATTACTCTTATTATATGAAATTCCAACTGCCAGGGGTTCTTTTACGTGCGTGCCAACGTCCCATATGAGCAACTAGACAATGTCCTGCACCCACTGCAAGGGGAAACCACGGTAGCAAATTCAAGGGAACTTTCTCGATCGAAACCTGGGCCTCCTGTTTAGTGAGCCAGTGCCTGACCCACCGCGGCCTCTGATTTAAGATCCCATACGCCACCACGGAGTACAAGAGAACATCGTATATGAAATAACAATAGAAATAACTCTCATAAAATATACCAAGATTTTTATTATAAATAAATAAATATTGTAATAAAATACTATAAATTAAAGCATTTTTATTCAAATAAGGTTTTTCTTCTCTTTATCTAAGACCCATTATTTAATGTATACAGGCTAAAATTGAGGCCAATATATTATAACGTGGGTTATAACCAGATATACTGAATATGACTTTTTCTCATTTACTTGTGGAAAGACAAAACTTTTCATTTTATTCGGGATGTTCCCGCTGTCAATGATTTCTGTTGTATTATTGGGTGGAATTTTTCTAGATTTAGAACGTGCCAACAAGTAGGAAATACTATGATGCAATCAAGGAAATATCTGAGTTTCATATCTCTCTCTCCCTCTTTGCATGTATATATCTGTCTGACTCATTGCACCCAAGTATATATTTTTGATATATTGGCCTTAACAAAGGATAGCCTATACAGATATATGATCACAGTGAACTTTAGTAATATGTATGATATACTTTATATATAAGTAAATAGTAGACAAAAAGTATACTGACATAATAGATCAGGAATCTTGGCACATCTTCAAAAAAGTGAACTGAATATTATTAGCGCATACGAGTTGTACCTCTATATAGGCTAGTAAATCAACATATATGCTACTCCAATTAAAAACATAAGATACCCTCCCCGTTTGGCATTGACTCATAATTATTAATTTAGTCAGCTACATTTTTCATTCAAACTCAACCCAAAGCATATATTATGACAAGATCTCTTTTATTTTGTTTTAAAAAAAACAATTAACAAAAGTGTCCAAATAACTATATTTTTCAACATTTTCCATGGGATAAAGAATACTAATAACACATTATTTTCACCTAAATCAAACTAGTTTAGCACTTTTGGGGGGGGGGGGGTATTTATGATTTCCTAAGAAATATTCATTGAAACTTAAAAGAGGTCGACCAATGAACATTGTTCAATTCTAAAGAAATAAAAGATAAAAACTACAAGAATTTGGAAATTGAAGATCAAATATATATATGCATTACTTTTTAATATATGTGCTATTTAAGATATACATCTGACATTCAGTTTTGAATCATTTAAACTTCACCATTATTATTGGATACGTACACGTCCTTTCAATCATACACACATCCGTCCACCTCCTAATGATGGCATACACAACACTCATTCATTTTATAATGTTTTGTTCACATGTAATTCACAATATATACAACTTTAGAACTGAAATATAAATAAATAAATATATACATAACATAATGATGACATATAAACACATTCATTTTATAATCGTTTGCTCACATGGAATTCACAATATACAACTTTAGAACTGAAATATTTATAAAGAAATTATATACACATCCTAATGGTGACATAAATAACACACATTCATTTTATAATCGTTTGCTCACATGGAATTCACCAGAACCAAAATATAAATAAACACTTCATGCAGTACGTTTTCAGCAAACTGACAACTCCGCATCTGTCAAATCCACATAAGCATCGACACCCCTAAGCCTTGGGGGACGTTGATCACAGTTACAGTCTTTGTTTTTCGTTGCTATGCGATCATAATGGTTACCATTTGTATGACATAAAGCAATGAAACATGGATGATACGACATTCCACTATCATAGGAAAACATAGGTTTAAACAGCAACCAGTTGTAAGAGTCGCCCGTGTGGTCCGGAGACAGTACAAATATGTCTCTCTGTAGCAACGTTGCTGCAGCGTAGATCTCCATGGTAGTACTCCATGTCGAAGGAAGTCTCATCTCGTGGATGTGTTCACGTAAGGAATCCCCGCTATCAAGATATTTTTCAAATTCTTTGGGATATTTTTCAATAACATCGACCACAGCTTGGCGCACTTCTGAGTGAAAACCTTCTTGACCGTAAATGTCTTTACTCAAAGCTCGGAAAAAACAGTTGCCATCACCTTGGATATAATCGATCTGCAGATTATCAGAATCCAGTCGTGATTTGAGATATGCGTAGAGTGGGTAACCAGGAGTTGATTTTATATCTGTTGTCTTGACAGAATCAGAGATTGAGGGTTGATCGGAATCTTTCCGAGAGCTTTGACAGCGAGAGCTTTCTGCCGGAGTTCTAAAACATTCCGTTAATGAATCGTCGATTTCCAAAACGGGTGGAAAACTGAACTTATCTGTTGGTCGAGCACGATCCGAGTGACTGTCCACCCTCCCCTCACGGGTTGAATGTCCGCCTTGATTCTGTGAAGTTCTCACCTGAGTCGCCACGGGTCGTCTTTTTGCGGGACGACCTTTGTTGCGCAAATTTTGCATTCCATTATTATTGTTATTTTCTCCCACAATCATCACATCGTCATAATCACTACCATCGGAACAATAATCTTCATCCACAAATCGTGGCTGTGTCTGGATTTCGGCGAATTCTCGTCGTGGTTCACTTATAATTTGAATAGGAATTGTTCTCACTCTAGGATTAGTATCCATATGATCAATGTACGAGGGAGAATGTCCAGTAAATCCATTTCCGATATCATCGAATAATCTCCTGTGTCTTCTTAACACATCCTCGGTAGTGCGTGTCCAATTGCTATGGTGTCCGGTTCGGCTTTCCATACCAACTGGGCGACGACCAAACCAAGGATCCATGTCAAATGTCTCCATGAATCGTGAAGTCATAAACATCGGCCCACTATCGAGCTTCATCTTATTAAACTCGTGTTGTCTTCTATTTAACAACCTTCTACGTTCACGTTCACGTTGCTCGTATAAATCACAATTGTTCATAATTTCTACTGCATTTCCCTTTTATATAACCCAGTCTACTTGACCAAGACAACAATGCACTTGTTTACTCGTATTACTCATCGCGAATTTTCTTCCAACTGGGTCAGCCTATAACGTTACATACGGGAAATCTCTCGAAGTTGCCTGAGAAGTCATCGTAAACAACTAGTCACGTGATTGTATTATGACGTGGTATCGCTACGCTATATTTAGTAATTGGGATGTACTCTCGCGTGTTACTGACTATAATAGGAAAACGAAGGCACGTGTGTCCGAGTAGTTTTAGGTATTCAAAGATGACTAATTTACATACAGAAATTACCATGATTTCAATATTTGGCAATAGTTATCTTAAGCCATGAACAGAAATCGTGTTTCTCACCAATTTTTCATAATGTGTAATTAATTGTGCGTGTGTGCTGATGATACATAAATCTTACGTGTACACCCAAAATAAATCATAAAACGTTTGGTTCCTACTTAAATTAAAGATAAAACGCATTTAGTCGGCTAGTTTTGATTCATTTTGGAGAAAAAAATTAAGCGAACACAATTACGCAATGAAATTGGGTTTTCTGTTCCAAAATACACGGGTAGAGATCAGTTCACATCATTTGATTACGCAGCCATAAGTACATGTATCTGGAACGATTCTTTAGAATCACTTTACAGCTTTAAAGCTGCAACCAAGAAGTATTTATTGTTAACCCCAAATTATCTACTATTAGTAAAATTGGTTGATGTATAACATGTAGACTTAACTATTTGATACATTGCTGTGATAGCTTAGTTATTGAATTTTGTCTCCTAATGATGGATGACCTGACGCGACCTTGACAACCCTGGACCCCAATGGAAATAAGCAATAGAAGTTATTTACGTCAAGCTTTATGGGCTATCCTAAGTAAAGGTCTCTTCATGACATCATACCTATCATACTTCTCATTTCTCATTCCAATCATACAATGCACCAGAACGTCTTTATTTTATATGCACAACTTAATATATTGTTGAAACTTTCCCGATCATACAATGCAGCTCATAGTTCTTAGTACATGTACTTTAATTTATTGTTGTCATGCTGTAACCTTTACTTGAAGAATAAATAAATAAATAAATAAACGCCCTACGTCTGAACTGCAGTAATAAAGGTAATGAAGGTGGGCAAATAGCCATGGATTCAGTATTCTATTTTAGAAATTTTGCAAAGACATTGTTTTGGAATTCCAACTGCCGAGGACTCTTATTTTGTGCACGCCATTGGGTATACACACGGGACCTCGTTTTCCCCCATCCCAAGGCTAGACACTATCCTACCCCAATAACACTAAGGGGAAACACGCTTAATCGTACATGACCCTGGCACGGAACTGTGTATAGTAGTTCCCATGGTACGTTAAAAGCTCCCCGGGGGAAGCGAAAAAAGTAAGCCGTTTTCGTCAGCAACGTTAGTGGAAAAGGAGACCAATTTCATTCAGTCATTTGTTGACAGAAGCTCTATTTTATTACGTAATAAGAGTAAAGCCGGAATGTGAGGTAGAATGTGACCGTTTTTATATAAAAATCCGATACATTCCACAGCTTTCGATTTGCGGATTCAGCTTTCTCAGCTGTTTAATAAAATAAACTATGTTGCTTTTGTTTTTTTTTTAATGGATAAATTCCGGTAAAAGCGGTGTACTGTTAGTATTTACAGCTTTATCTAACATAGGCTATAACTTTAGATATAACTATATTATTAAAGATTCAATTATTATTTAAATCAACATGACCAGCCTATAATCAACTTGGATGGGGTGTGGTGGACCGAAATGTTTAACGCATGTGCGTTAGAACATAAGATCTGCAATTGGATCAAGAGGCGTGGTTTCATTAACACTCTTTTCGGATGACCCAGATTTAAATGGATTTAAAAATCACGAGATTTTTTTTAAAGATTTAACTGTAAAAATAGATAATCGAGGCTAAGTCTTGGTTGCTACAATAATGAACGATCTACACGCTATATCCTCAAACACGCTATAACTTCGCCCAGAATAAACTAATTTGAATGTTCTCTATTTTCAGACTATTATAGTGGGAACTAGATGAGGATGTTTTAAATTGAATGTCACAAGATTAATTGAAAACGTTCGATTTATGACGAACTTGCACGATGTGTTGCAGGCGCGGATCCAGAGGCGAGAAAATTTTTTATGCGATTTTATTGGCGACTTTTAGACTTGTAATTTTGGAATTTACCTTCCGGAAATACGTCAGAATGCACCAAATTGAATCTAATTTACCAAATTTTTCTGGGGGAGGCCCCCCCCCCTTAATTGGTTGAGCGCCTTTATCAAACCTAGACCCCCCCCCTGCAAAAAATCCTGGATCCGCGCCTGTGTTGATGACTAATTAAAGGAAGAAATGTGTTTATGTACGATTTTTTGGGGGGGTATTAGTAAATAGATCGGTATAGAGAAATCTATAATTTTAGGCAATGTGCCATATATGAAAAGGCTATGCACTCACTGTTCGCTTGATAATAAAACACCACAATAATACTGATGTCTATCGATTAAAATACCTCAACCTATTCAACAACAGTGCTTCAGTTTAACGTCCTACTGTTGCTCCTAAACTTGGCTAATGAAGACGGACATACGCCATACAGAGCGCTATAAGGGAAATTTTGTCCGGCCCACTCTATGTCGAATGCCAATTGCCAAGGGAACTTTTACGTGAACGTCAATTTGTACGCGGTTTTTCGTACCATTCGAACGACTAGACAGCTGTCCTTGTCAGGTCTACCCGTTCTGCATCACTGACAAGTGGAAATCATGTCGGAAAATCTGGATGAACTTTCTCGGCCAATGCAGGGATCGAACAATCGACCTCCAGGCTAGCGAGCCAGCGTCTTGCTCACTTAGCCACGTGACCCCCCTATATAAATGACGAAATATGTCTAGGCCTAGATGTTGTAAAGGTAATCTAATATTAAACCTCTTTGATCTAATTTTGTTTTTTGAGATTTATGTTTTATCGTTGTCTACTTCAACATGTTTTTTAAATATTCGGTTGCTTCACGCGTATTCGTAAATTTTAATATCATAAGAGCTATGTAAATTGTTTTTTTTTTCTATTTTAAACGTTTCAAATGTAAACAGTCAGATGTATGTACTTGATATAATCAGACCGGATTGAAGCACAGTTACGTCTTAATTTTGTTTGAATTAATATATTTTACTTCAGCAGTTTGAATGGTTTGACATTAATCTCTATACCGAAACAATGACCGTATAATATCATTTAATTGACTGTCATATTTTATTTTACTATGTAGTAATAAAATTATTTTTAGAAAGTGATCCGCCGATCAAATGAGTATGACAATGTCAGATGTTTAGTCATCCCCAAAACATAGGGGTCAATTGAACTATTTTTTGCAGCCTTCACTCTCGGATGATTTTCTTTGGCAATTTGCAAGCCGTTTTTAATTGCCCCCAAATTGCTTGAAAAAATACATATCAACTATTTTGTATATTTGGCATTGCAACAAGGTTAGACTGTCTCTTGGAAATTGTGTATGCGGCAGCAAGCAATCGCCAAGGTTCCGTGTATACATTGACTTGCATGTAAAAGATCCTTGGAAGTTAGAATTTGATGGAAGAATAGGCTGTAGAGCCGCTAGCCGAGCAAAATTTGAATTGTAACACACTGTATCTAAGCCCAGAAGAAGTATAGTAAATAACATTTCATTTCATTTCCGAGCTGCCATTGCAGTCATTTAACGCTCATCACCTGAAGATTGCTTTACGTTCACACTTGTCGTGATTTCAACGGCATCACTGGTTATCAATAATTGCTTCAATTTCAACGCCCTATAAAGCCTTCCGGCCATTGGTGTCGATAAGTAACGGATGTTTCCAGTTGTGTACGCGTGATAGAGTATGCTATAACCTATGGCTTCAATTGGGGGGGGGGGGGGCAAGTGAATCTTAAGTACATGTAGACATAGGTTCACTGTTATTCTTTTAAAGATATTTAAATATAGAGCTGACCAGTCTTGCTGTAATAGCTCAAAACAGATAATGTAAAACTGAATATTGAAAATTTCATTTGCATGATGACCAAGTTTTAATCTGTTTAAATCTCTGTCTTCTGGGTGTGTAGAGAGTTGATTATAGGCGTGTCATCATAGGCGTATGGCGAAATTTTTGACTGGGGGAGGGGGTTGTGGTGGTTGGTGCCCCAAAAATATAGTTAGGTTCTTAGTATGTTAGGTGTGGCTTACTGTTCTCCAACAATAGAGGGTTTAAGTCTGCAGATTTCTATTTAATTGCCTAACTATAGACACCCTGAGTTTAAATTTGCTGTTAAATTGGACATATTCAAAAACACAATGTTTTTTTTTATACTTTTACAAAGTACAATTGTGTGTCAAAATTTACCCAGCATTTGGTGCCCAAAATGGGGGGGGGGGGCATACGCCCCTGCTTGTCATGTGAATAAATTTCTAAATAGGTTGTATATTATAACCAAAATAACGACCTGCGATAGGCCGAATTAGCTCTTACATAATGGATCCTTAATATTGTGGCTAAAATAGATTGTCAAGATCAGATATGAAATTCATGACCTGCAGATTACTAAAGACACTCAAGTAACTTTTGACACTACAGTCCCTCAATCTCTAATATTACATGAACACAGAGCAGTCCCACTTCTTCTCATAGATTTTTACCAGCTCACACCCAAGTGACTTTCTTTACTTTTTTAGCAACATAGTGTATATTGAAATAAAAAAATAATTCAAAACATTTTTCACATATTTACTTTATATAATTTTTTTTGTTTGTTTAGTTGTCTCTATTCATTTACACTTTCATATCACTCATTCAACTATATAATTACCATGATTATATTATAATCTTATCACATTTATCTGTATATTATCAACAAATATACCATGCTTCATCCTAATGAAATAAGTATCTATATTACGAAGAACTGCTTTGATTACGTATAAAAAAAATTGTTGAATTAGCTTATCTGATGTGTTATTTACATATAATTTATTTTACATTTTTGAAATATTAATAAAAGTTAGTTTGTTTACAAATTTTAGTTTCATTTTATTGTGTTAAACTGTGGTCTGTCTGAACACAAAATCAGTTAAATCTCAACACAGAGATTGTGTAAACACTAAAACCAAAGATAAATGTTGGAATAAGATGATGATTTTTCTTGTGTTCAAATAATAATTTGAAGATGTAAAATTAATTAATCAATTTCACAGTAACTAATAAACAATGGTCTAATATATTCAAGTTAAAGATTAAATCTATAGCAAGGATTGGTGTAAAAAGAAATTTAATGTACATGTGGACAAGGAAATACATCCCAAAAGCCCTAATGATTTCTGTGCATGGATAAAAAAAAAACCCCACCAGATTTGGACTGGGTTGAGTACTGAATATTAACACCATTTCTTTAAAATTGTCTACATAAAAACGATATTTGAGTTTAACATAGGAAAGTCCTATCCAGACAATTAAATAAGAACAGTGCCTTTAAATTTGAAGAGACATAGAAACTGTTTTAAGAATTATTCCAAGTGTATTTACATTATTCTTATCTTTGTTACACTGAAGAGTTCTTATATGAAGTTATTTTGGTTGTTGTTATCTTTTCTAAAAAGGATAAATATGAACATGAAAATATCACAATAACTCATCAAATCCTCTTCATTGGTCATTTAAATAGAACAGTTGGAGCAGAACAGTAGGATGTTAAAAACCATTTCATTTCATTTCTACAAATATTGTACCGATTTAACTTTCAACAATAACCTTGTTCTATAGTCTTTACAATTGGTTTCTAAACTGTTTAGTATACTGTTAAATAATAATATTAATCCTATTATTACTAGGCCATTGAATAGATTTTCTATGGGTTCCAGTGACTTGATAATCAGCCTTACACTTTGAGTATGTCTATTCAACAATCAAACCACCTATGCAATAATCTTAACAAACACACAAGTTTGAAATTTTAGGAGAAAAACAATACAATTTAAGGAGTTTAATTAACAAAATTTTGTGATAATAAAATAATAATCTATAACATATTTAACAAATGAAAACACAAGCAAGCACATAACACTGGATTAAAATACACATGTATAATGTTTTAACACAACAATTCAACTAGGCTAGCAGTGAAATCGTGCTGCATTTACATCAAATACGAGTTTCTATATCAAAAATAACACAAGTTATTTTAACACTCTAATTTATCAGTAGACAATGTTATTCATGCATTATTTTAAACCGTGCTGGGTTTCACCATGCAATACGATACATATTACAATACAAAGCTTTGTAACCCAAATATTGTTAGATATTGCATATTTACTTTAGCCCTTATTTCTTTCACATTCTTTCAATAATAAATCTTCATTTGAAAATTCGTAAAAATCTTCTAAAATGACCCCCAAATCATCGTATTTGTACTTGTTTCCAGTTAAAAGCAGGTAGTTAAATTCTGATAACGAATGTCAAATTTATCGACATTTAATTTCACAACCACTGTTCAAAAAGGAATAACTATACATTAATAATCAATTGGGTTGTTAATTTTTGAACAGTGGTCGTGAAATTAACCACTTAAACACTGGTTAGAGAAATTAAACGGCCAGCTATAAACCAAACACAAATAAAAATTGGATGATTTTGGGTCGTTTGAGACTATTAAGAACTTAAAATAAAGGTCTGTTTTTGAACAAAAGTGAAAGAAATTAGGGCTTAATATGCAAGATTAAACGAAACCTGGATTACAGTGCTATGTATTGCGATATATATTCCTGAATAAATCTATCCTGAATAATCAATACATAAATGTTTGTATTTTAATGTACCAGTAAGAAAGATGAATTTTGATACATGACTCAACATTATATTGTGCCAGCACTTACATTAATTTTAAAGCTAGAATCCTGTAGTTACTGTAAATATGGCATGTTCTAAACATAGCCCTTTTCTCTCTTTTACATTATATAAAGTTTCAAATGTTCTAATTTCAACATTTTTCTGATATGCAGAGTTGTGGATAGCGGGCAATAATTTTGCCAAAATTTGTTCCCATAGATTATGACCGAACTGGAAAGCCAAGACAACATGTTGCCCAGCATCCCAGGTATTATTCTTACATACACGTAGGCCCACCACTAAACATAAATTCAAAATATGCCAACTTATATTTTAAAATATAACATGGAGCACAGTGACAACATATAATCCAACGTCTCTATTACAAGTAGAAGTACCAACTAAACACTGGAAACTAGGCACTTCTGTTTTTCATAAACAACTATATTAATAACTTTGTTAGATGTATTAATATCCAGCTGATTTTGGAGAATGTTTTTTCTTAATTCAACAAACATATATTCATATATTCATTAACAACTGATTAAATGAAAGGAAAATTTGGTTACACTATCGAATTAACTTCTATAGTGTATGAAGTATCAGAGATTAACATTACACAACACCCCAACATATTTACTGTCACATTCACTGCAGATTTAAGAATAAGATTCCTTAAAATCTGGACTGAAAGTAAGCATCACAAGTTTATGTTTGAAAAAAAAAAATGAAAAAAAAAATGCCATGATTGCGATCAAAAATCGCACTTTGTGGCAGGCATCAATTCTAAATAAAATCTGCATTGCAATTAAGTCTTTATCATGTCTTCACATATAGATATATACAACTACTAATGGCTGCTATGTCTTCATCCAACAGACGGAATGTCAATTCCAAGATTATGAGCTACAGTAACTTGTACTTGTGCTGCATTTAACAAGGAATGAAGATGGGCCATTTCTCCTTCAGATCGAGATAAACTAATGGCTGTATTAAATGACTCTAAAGCATTCACCATGTTTCCCCTGAAATTGAAAACGAACCAAATGAGTACTGACATTTTCCAGGTTTCTGTTTCAAACATTTTACCTGTTGGAAATGAGAGAGAGAGGGAGAGAGACAGAGAAATGGGGTTGTCAATCAAGGTAGGTGTATAATCTCTGTATAATTGATTTGATCAGTAGTCAACTTTATTAATCCTTCCTATTATTAATTAAAGATAATTGAGATTTGTAATAGTTATATTCTCACAAGTCACAATTTATATTAACAGCCTGACTTTCGCCAAATCAGATATGTCCAGAATGTATGGCGGAAACAGAATAACTAGACCCTAGCTGTAGATATACTGGGCTTGGGTGAAGGCATAGCCTAACATGTCTTCCATAGATCCTAAGGTTCATCAATCAGTATGTTGCTTGAAATACAACAGATTCTGTGCATACAATTTTCACGGTTTTGAAGATTGAGTTCAGTGAAGACCTTCAACAAAATGGGGTTTAAAACTCTAGAATTATACATAAATTGATGAGATTGTTTATCTAGTGTTCTTGAATTATCTCAACTGAAAAAGTATTGAATACTCCTCAAAAATAACTGTAGAACATAAGATAATATAGGTTTTACCTTTGAACATCAATAGTTCCAAGTACTTCATAAGCATATTCACATTTAGGATCTACTTGTATGGCTTTCTTAACTAATTTACAGCCTTCTTCTAACTGTGATTTCCATTGCACTAATAATAATCTACAAATACAGTATTAAACAAAACTAATAAGTGACATTTACACATTTATCAAATTATAACAAATCACTGTTGTATTCAGAGACATTGGCGACTGTATTTTTTGCTCCAAGTAAATCAGTAATAGTATATCCACTCCAAGAGAATCAGTGATTGTATTTTCTGATTTAAGTAAATCAGTGATTGTATTTTTTGATTTAAGTAAATCTGTGATTGTATTTTCTGATTTAAGTAAATCAGTACTTGTAGTTTGCTTTAAATAAATCAGTAATTGTATTTTTGCTTTAAGTAAATTAGTAATTGTATTTTCATTAATAAGATGGACTTAAAGCTGAACTCCGATTACAAAACTACAGAAATGATTAAATAAAAAAAATATCACCGTACATAATCGCCATACTTGTTTTCAATTCGTAGAAGAAGTATGGCGGCTATACGGTGTACGAAAACAGTGGCAGGCCACGCCCACATCCAGTGTATCTCTTATCAGCCACACTGTCCACATCCGGCTAGTAACATTTCAACTACCAATTACCTCCTGACTGTGGAACGTGTTTACACTATCAGTTTGATGAAAATATCATTGCTACACAATTATTATGTCTGATCAGGTACATATTAGTTTACTAATTAGACGAAATAAGTCAGCCACGAAATACTTTTGATCTAAAAACAAGGTAAACTGCCTTACCCGAAAGAATTACAAATCTATGAACACCATTGCAACAAATGCTTTTTGTTGTTGACATAACTTCAAGGGACATAACCACTTATGTCCCTTGATCCTCATAAATAACGACAAGATGAAAAATATTTTGAAGTGAAACCTACTTCTTTGATGGAGAGAACAATTGTTTTATGCCGCTTTGGATAAATTTTGAAACGATAATACTAGACTTTATAATACTACAAATTATCGGGTGTTTACACGCTGTTGTGCAAAATTTTTTCAAGAAATAAGAAAAAAATGATTGGTGTTGATAGTATTGTTATTCTATGGGGTAAGGCAGTTTTCCCTTGTTTTTAGAGCAAAGTATTTCGTGGTTGACTTATTTCGTCTAATTAGTAAACTAATATGTACCTGATCAGACATAATAATTGTGTAGCAATGATATTTTCATCAAACTGATAGTGTAAAACATGTCCCACAGTCAGGAGGTAATTGGTAGTTGAAATGTAGCTAGCCGGATGTGGACAGTGTGGCTGACAAGAGACACACTGGATGTGGGCGTGGCCTGCCACTGTTTTCTTACACCGTACAGCCGCCATACTTCTTCTACAAATTGAAAACAAGTATGGCGATTATGTACGGCGGTATTTTTTTTATTTAATCATTTCTGTAGTTTTGTAATCGGAGTTCAGCTTTAAGTACAATTCAAGAAATGCTATTAAGTGCTCCAAGTCCCTCCATCCATAACACCTGTCAATACTTAAATTAATTGGGGCAACTTTCATTTCTTGATGAAAGCAGAAAATAAGATATAATGACAGTAGTTACAACTTACTAAATACCTGATTAACAAGTCTTACTACTTTATAATTAAATCTGTACATAAAAAACACAGTGCTCTATCATAGTAATACATAATATTACTATAAAACATGCTGCTCTATCATACAGTTTCAAACTATCACCATGGTAATCTGTGTTACTGTAAAAGACTCTCTAAGTGGCCACATATTTTGTATATTTCAGCACAGTGATAATTAGTAGTAATAACTAGCATAGTTTATTTAAAATTGTCGCATTAACTGCAAAATGTTGTCATTTTGAGCCTAAGGAAGAATATGTCTATTGTTGAATATTATTGTTAAAAAATATTATTCTTACCCCTTATGAACATAAATATTTGGATTATCTGGTTCTAATTCAGCTGCTTTATTAAAATATTTAAAACCATCATCAAATTTACCTTGATCTGCCAAGGACTGAAATTAAGGAAAAATTTACATTGATTATCAATTTCTGAAGCAGAACATCTGTAATATTCAATCTTAACACCAGTTTTCAACAAACCCCATTCTCTCATGGAAACTGTCGTGAGAAACTGTTTTAAATTGGAAATATCTTTCAACAAAAGCAGTGTGCTCCTGTTTTCATTTCAGGTATCTGAACATCTATGGTACTTTTTGTCTGTGAAGCTGTCTCTAAGTCAACAAATTCAATGCCTTGGTGTAACCCATAGATGTAAAGCTAGGGATTTTTTCAATATTTGGATTGAAAATGTTAACCAATGTACATGTAAGTAAGCCATTTGGCATATTTATCACCTGATTTACATACTTTGTAATTTGTGATAGCTATGTACTCTAATAATAGTTGAACATCTAAATTATGAATATCAAGAAGATGGTAGATTATTATTCCAGCGTATTTTGCATAAAAAGAATTTCCTGTGATATTCTTTTAAAAGCTAGGATTTGTTATTTACATTACCTGAGCATACATTAAATAACCATCAGAATAATTAGGGAATTTCTGAATAACTTCTGCAAATAATTTAGAGGCTTCTTCTAATGCAGAAAGTTTTTGATAAACAATACCGGTTTTATGTACTGAAAAGAAAAACAATCAATGGATAAGACAGCCAAATATTATTCCATAAATTATGCTATCTATGCAATGTAGAGGCTTTAAGAATTTACATTAGGGTTTTTTTGGGAGGGGAGGATGGATATAAGGACAGAGATCGCTTTAGAAAATGAGGATAAAGAACACAATCAAAGAGTAAATTAAAATTTACAATGGGACGAAACCAGAGTGCCTCGAGGAAACCCACAAGGTTGAGAAGGCGCCCCTATCTCCATGCCACATATGTTCACACCTGGGATAAAAACTACAGCCGCAAGCCACAGGTGACCGGCCAGCTAGAGGTCGAAGCATGGCACTCTAGACCACTAGGCCATCCCAACACCCTAGCTCAGAAAGGGGAGACGTGTCACTCATGAATCTTGGATATAGTTAGCTTTAAATGAAAGGTCCTTTCATTCTTTGGCACTTCAACTGAGTGTCTTTGAAATTTTTATGTTCATTTCATCCAGACTAAACAAAAATAATCAAAAATATAAAACTAACCTGCATGAGCTCTTTGAACATATGAAGTAGGGAAAGATGGATTTAATTTAATACTTTGATCAAAATCATTTAGTGCCTGCTCAAATTTATCAACCAATAAGTATTGCTAGGAAAAACAAAAACAAATCAAAAATTTATACAACAAATTTAAAATCAATTTGGGAAAAATCAAGTATATAAAAAGTTAGAAAGAAATCCAACAACTTAGATACAAGATTTGAATCGTGGATTTGGGGGATTCTTTTGTACAATATGGACTGTGTTGGCTGATAAAGTAGAGACTGTGGGGAATATTTTCTCCTGCTCTATCCAATACAAAGTCAAAACTAATGAAAATACAAAGACAATGCGGTTGCACAAAATAGTTACATGCAAGCATTTATATTCAATTCTCTGTTAATACATTTGGTTACATTGAATTCCCCATGAAATGAAACTTATATAGCAGATACACATCATTTCCCTCGCATAAATTAAGAATCAACAGTAAATCTGCAATAATGTAATACCTAAGTATAAAATAATCCAAACTTACATGAGCTCTATGGTGGTAAATGTCAGAATTCTGTGAATCTACTTGTATAGCTTGGTCAAAATTTTCAAAAGCTTCTGCGATTTTTTCTTTTTGAAGTAAAATACTACTCTGTTTAATAATTGCATTCACTTTTATCTGTAAAATAATAAAATAAATCAACCTTAAAAACATCCCATATTCCACACAGATAAGATGCAGATGATGATACAATAAAGATCATATATTAGGCTATATAAAATAAAAATTATGGTTCTCAGATAATCTTGGGTCTCTTTGGTGATATTTTACCAACTATATAAAAACTTTTGAATTAATCCAAACATGTTCCGCACGATTGTTTGGCAAGTATGCAACACTGATAAATGTCACTGACAATAATAAATGGTATAAACAAAATGATGAGATACATATAGTGCCTTGAAAATGTTGTGTACGCAAAGTTATTAAACCTAGTTGCAAAGCTTTGACAAAATAAAAACACATAAACATCACCTTATTTAATGATTTTAGGTGAACCATGACAAAACATCTTTCAGCTGCATACGGAAAACAAATTGTAGAAATTCAAAAAAAAGAGCAGACACAAAAATTGATCTGTTAACTTGACAGGTTTAAAGGAATGGGTTACCTTTTTATCTACATCTGTGGATGATGCCAGAGTTTCAAAATCAGCTTGTGCTTGATCTAATTGTCCACACATCAAATAAAATGTTCCTCTTAGTAACAAGGCCATGTCTAAATTTTTACTATTGGTTAATCCGATTTCTTCACTACATAAAGACATAATCTGATCATATTCTTCTTGTTTTAAATTCTCAATGGCTTGTGCAAATGGACTGAAAAAAAAAAGTGTGATGCATGCAATAACTTATATTAAAAAAAATTAGCTGAACTTGGGGCCGGCTTGCTCTGTAAAGGATCCATTAAACATAAAAATAAATATCTGTACAATTTTAAGGCTCTCTTTACTGTGACAGAAGTCGAACAACATATCTACTCAACAAATGGAGTGATATCATGGATGACAGCGTATTGAGGTATCACTGATCGACACTGTCAATGAATAGTGAATAGCCAACTGACATGAATCTTTGATGATATTTTTGCAGTTTTCACAGATTCTTAGAGATAAAAAACATGTTTCTGTGAAATTCCATTTCAAAATGGATATTTGCGTAAAATCATCAGGTCTATTTTTTTATTAAAACTACAACAAAGTCAGTTTATTTGGCCTTGACTTTTGAATCTGTCTACTACCTGTATTACCTTTATTGTGTAAGAAGTGAATAAATTGATTAGATTCTGAAATTGAAAGAAATGAAATGAAGTTTAACGTCATACTGTTCTGCTTATGACTGGGCTAATGAAGACAGGCATATACCATACAGTGTGCTTTAAAGGAAATTTTGCTAGAGCAGCGACTCTATGACCTACTCTAATCTTGAATTCCAACTGCCAAGGGATCTTTAAGGGTTTGCCAATATGTATACCCTGTTTTTCGTCGCCTCCAAACAACTATACAACTGTCCTTGTCAGGTCCTCCGTTCCACAACGTTGACAAGGGGGAAACCACGTCTGAAATTTCCGTTAAGCTTTCTCGACCAATGCAGGGATCAAACATGCGACCTCCGGGTTAGTGAGCCAGCGTCTTACCCACCGTTGCTCCCTAAATTCTGATATCACACCTTTATTTCTTACCTGTGTTCAGTTACTCCATTACTTAAACCAGTATGATTGGGTGTATTAGCATTATTCAGATCTTCTGTTGTTGAGCTAGATATTCCATCTACTTCACCTGTCTTACCATCGGTTAAATTTGTCTTCAATTTCATAGCACTAATTGGATCGGCAGAAAAACCACTAAAATAATTCTTGATGAAAAACTTGGATGGTAAACTAGGTTTCTTATTCTTAAATTTAAAAAAAAAAACAGTTCGATTAAGTTGATCCAAAATAACACTTAAATTTTGCTTTATTTATAAGGGCAACATATTCCCAACCTTCACATCTCTGAATATGATTTAAACATAAAGTGGAAAATGAAAATGGCGACCTAAAAGGTTTCACACATTTTTAAACTTAGTGACCTATTAACTTAATATACTAGGATTCAAATTTCTTCCTATAGAGTTGCTGTAGCAGGTCAACCACGAATGAATTTATTTCATTTAAATTTAAAAAATAATTCAAAATCAAATTTTTCCTTTAACTGTGATGAAATTAAATATGCTTTCTTTATAGATTTGTTGTGACTTACTTTAAAAGATTCTTTTGCACAGTTTTTACCTAGGTCTTTGAGAACCTGATCAGCTAACTGTAGATTAGTTTGATTACTGAAACCTTCTAATATACAGGCCGTTGTTATATCTACAAAATATCACAAAGTTATTCAAATGTAAGCCTGTAGAAATTTAAATTAACAAATGTCACAAGATTTTACTTCATTATATGTGATACACTTGAATACATTCAGTAAAATAAAATGAAGAGTAAGGCTGGGAATCGATATGAAATTTCAATATCGATTATCGGCAAGAATTTGTCAGCGATTATCGATAATAATCGATTATCTTTCTTCCGGAAAAACCCAACTTTACCGACCTGATTTGTGTTGATCCAGTTATAGTAGTCTAATACTGTGCCGATGTGCGTATAAAAATCAATTAATGTAAAATAATTAGTTGCTAAATGTAGGATTAACTTGAGTATTATTCTAAGTTTTGTTCTTGATTTGAACCTTTTTTTTAAATTCCAATATCTCCGATAAATACAAAGACAATACATGGTTTCTCTTTGCAAGTTACTGGCGACCACACAGTGTTACTAATAATAGAATAAAATATAATAGAAGGCGTCTATTGATTGGACAATAAAAAATAATTACCGGCTTTCAAAGTACAATTTTTATGATTGGTTAATTTTGACGAAAACCAAAGTAGAATTCTTCCAAGAAATTACGAGAGGTATAGATATTTTCCTGGGAAGTCAAAAACTTGTTTTGTATGGGCTGTATCTGACATGATTTAGAAATAAAAGCTGAGTTGATCATTAATAATACAATTAGTTTTTATCGTGAAAGCAAATCAATCAAGAGCAAAGAAGGGAGATAATTCTAATTTTACTATATCACGCGTGATCGTCATTGTTCAAAAAGTGCGTGAGCTATTTTAGTTTCAACTAGTAATAACAATAAAAACAACGAAAATATTAAAATAACGTATTTAATCTTAAAGTTTAGTTGTTTTTTTTTACAATAATATATATTTAAAATGTGCCAGTTTGTAGGCAGAGGGGGGAAATAGTTGTTGTGTTGACGTTGTATTCGTTCATTTGCTGCATGCCAGACTACGGCAAGTTCAGTCATTGAACTTGCCGTCAGAAGGTAAATATACCGATAATCGATATTTGAATTTCAATATCGATTATCGTATCGCTAAATAACTTCTACCGATTATCGATTATATCGATATTTTTGCACAGCCTTAATGAAGAGACATTTTGTTCATAAATATGCCCTTCTTTTAATTATCAAATAATCGACT
This sequence comes from Patella caerulea, assembly GCA_036850965.1. Classification (NCBI taxonomy): domain Eukaryota; kingdom Metazoa; phylum Mollusca; class Gastropoda; family Patellidae; genus Patella; species Patella caerulea. The sequence continues at coordinate 27,448,926 of JAZGQO010000011.1, forward strand.
TCGACCATGCATTGTGATGTATTGTGTAGCCCATACCAATTCTATCTATTACCTTCTAGAGAATCTCGTAGTTTTCCAACTTGTTGATAAGCTTTGGCACGTCGTGATAAAGCTTTAGTATATCTCTTATTCAACTCTATAGCTTTAGTACAGTCCTGTATCACACCATCATAATTAGACTGAAATAGAACAAATGGAGGTTTAAACAAACAGTTGATTAAATATCAATCGCCCACGTATTTCAAATCAGTAGAAGAAATGGCAAATCTTGTCACACACATTCAAAAAATTAACTATTAAAGGACCCAAACATAATATAGCCAGTGCGGCTCAACATAGCGCACAATATTTTGAAATGAATTCATGTTTCACAACCTTCACATAATCTTTTTTTGGTACTCACCATATATTCCATTGCGGCTGCCCTATTTTGATAAAATGTTGATAAATCAGTAACTTGGTCTGAAGGACAAAGATTGATAGCTTCTGTGTAACAGTTAACAGCTTGAGCATATTTACCTCCCTTGAAATATTTATTACCCTTTCCTTTAGCAGCTTGAGCTTTTTCCAGTGGTGTCTATAAAATACAGTACCAGTACTTAATTGAATAAGTTAACAAACCTCAGATTAGATTTGGTTAGTGTTCCTAATATACAAACCAAAATAATAATCACGGTCTACATAATGCAATATATATTGACTATCAATCACTATTGGTTAACAACAACAAATGTTTTTTCACACACTAACTACACTGGTCTGCAGAAAGAGGTATCAAAAATTAAAAGGTTTCTTTTATCTGCATACAGAGACAGAGAGAGAAATGGGGTTTAACGTCCACTCAACACAAACTAGGTCATTTCGGGACTAACATATGGTTTAATTGTGTTTCAATAATTCACTTGCGCGTAGGGGTCTTTAGCAGTGGGAGGAAACCGGAGTGCCTGGAGGAAACCCATGTGGTTGAGAAGGCGCCCTTTTCTCAAAGCCACATAAGCTCACACCAGGGCTCGAAACCACAGCCGCAAGCCAGAGGTGACCGGCCAGCTAGAGGTAGGGTGCCCCACCCTAAATGAATATCTCTAAATATCTCGACAATTACACCACAATACTAATATATTTAGAAAGCCTTAAATCTGTTTCACACATTTATAGTCACTAAATAAACGACCATGTTGTACTTAATAAGCTGTGACCATTTTAACCATACGTAAATAATACTGAAAAATGGTTTGGAGTGGCGTCCATAACATCCAGACACTTTTGAGTAAAAGATAGGTTACGTGCCCTTGTTTTGAAATTAGTCTCGCTTAACTAGTCTACCGATCATTCTACGTCTAATTGACGGGTCGGGATAATCAAGACTACTTTTTTACGAAACATGGAACAAGAAATTGAATTTAGAAGCACCAACATCAGGCGTCTCAACAATATTTTTAAGAACCTTGTAAAAGTAAAATGAAACTACTGCTTTGATCATTATTCTTCCATACGGACGTTGAGTCAGAGATATTATTTGTACTTAACCAAAATATGCAGCTTCTAATGGTACAGCTAATTATAAGGCAATTTAAAAAATAAAACGAGCGTAATTTCTAAAGATGCCGTAATAACCAAAAAGTTAAATATTATTGCTATTCAGAATCGTCAACAATAGATTTTTTACGGCTGTAGTAGTGTTTGGTGTTTTGAACATTTCCGCATGCTGTTGCTATTTATAGCCTCAATGAGTGTGCGAGACTGTTAGAAATCAGTAGTAAGTCATTGAACTAAAACGTGCAGGATCAACGTGTCAAGAACAACTTTTCAGTTGGCACGTGGGGCACCCTACTAGAGGTCGAAGCGTGGCACTCTAGACCACAAGGCCATCCCAACCCCCCTTTATCTGCATACAGTACACATACATGTATCTAATACATGTAATAAGCAAAACATTTACTATTAGACATACTCTGTGCAGTGTTTCATTTGATTAGAGGTAATTCCACTACTCACTGCTTAGCTGCTCTACAAATTAAAAAGAGTGCCAATATTGGACCAAATATGTTTACATAACGTTACGTCATGGCTCACGATATTATTATGCCCAATTAACTCGTGCATACCAGATTACTGCAGTAAAACTAATTGGGTGACAAACGAGGCTATCAAGTCGAATGAAATGTAAACAATACTGTTTGGAAACCATCATACTTTCACCGTTTTTAATACCTTAAATCACTGTCCAAAGTTTTAGGGAAGACCCAGATTAAATGAAGGACTGTCATGTTGCTGTACTTAAGTAATAGCTTTGATTGAACGAGAAGAATAGGCAGAGAGAGAGGGATTTCTCTGGCCATCGCTTTGGGAATATGACTATTAGATGACCACAAGCATTTTTGTCCATGCATGTATGGTCTGCAGAAATAAGTACACTACAAAAGTTCGATATCCCAACAAAATATTCACATCAATAAGCAAATTTATTTCTGGTAACATTCGTTATTATCTTCTTAAATAAACCTAACTGTAAACAACCCAGTTATCATTGATTACACTTGTAGATGAAATCAATATTCAATCTGTTGACTGCTACACTAGAATATGAAATTCTCAATCAACAGACTGACATCTTTCAGTGTTGACAGACCGCACCGGTAGGCTGAGTAAACTATAAAAAAAACCAAACTAACCTCTGCCGGTTTGTCCTCAACAGTACCAACAGAAGAAGGTGCTTGCTTAGAATCGACATCTTCCCCCTGTCCCGATTTTGCCTTATTGCGTTTGTAGAACCAAACACCAGCAAGACCCAAAGCGACCGGTGCTCCGACATACAGGGCTATGTCCCATTTTGTCCACCCTTCCGTCCACTCTTGCAAAGTCAGTTTCACTTTAGTCGCCATACTGATCCAAGCTCACGTGCTGTAACGAGAATAGACGAGATCAAAATTCTGGATTCATTTCCACAACGAATCGAAGTATAAGTTGTCGGGGCTTATCTTTATGTAGAAATCGTTTTCAACGTGGTTTATGTTATCATAGCCATGGGTTAGAAAATATAAATGGAGATGTATCAATATAGCCCACCGACAATAGTATTTATTAATAAAGAAGACGCGAAGAGCGACTAACAGTAATACAGTGATAGATCATCTCAAATGTACGGAAGACCAATAGTGCCAATCAAATAGAAAAACATTTTTCGGATAATCTCTCAATTGCCTGATAATTATCTCGTAATTACGATATAATCAGTTTCGATTATTTTCATTTGAATGACTCTTTTGGAATGGGATTTAAAAATTTGGTCGGTTCAAATTAGATTAAAAATCTCAATTTGGTTGTGTATTTAGCGTTCATCTTTGTTCAGACAACTTCGCTTGAATGAAATTTTCGATATATTCCCTTTTCATTATCTTCTTTTGACTTACGTGGCTTGTTTATAGTATGTGTATTGTGACAATTAAACACCACCCTATAGAAAATCTCACTGATCAGCACTGAATATTCGCTAGGCTGATTTTCGTAATCCTCTGTGAAACAGATTGATACATACCGAATAATATCTTGCACACAAGTCTTCACAAAAACATACCATAATGGAAAAAGACATGAATACACAATATGTAATATGTAGTATATTTCAATTAAACCCGAAAATGAATCTCTGCCGCAGTGCGAGTGTCTAAACTTGAATCGTGAATTGATGCTATTGAGTGCTGGACGACAAAGAACTTCTTAAAGCTCAATGATGAAAAAACTGAGTTCGTGCAAATCGATTCTTATCATCTTTTATCCAAAATATGTATTAGTAATATCTCAATCGGAATTTTGTTGTTAACCATGTTAAACATACATTATGCAAAAGTTGAATCTGATTATTGCATGTCTTTATTTAGACTTCAGATGTCATAGAAATTAGATCTTTATTACACAACAAGCACAAAATCAACTCTGTAGACCCACGGATGGCTTGGATAGTGTCGGACTGGTCCAACCTGTTCACCTGTCTTTGACAGGTGGGCCTATGCTCATTTAAAAAAAAAGTGGGCCTAAGCCTATAAAGAAAAAATGAAAAAGAGAGAAAGAAAAAAAGAAAAGAGAAAGAAAGAAGAGGGGGAAAGAAAAGAAAGAAGGCAGGAGAGGATAAGACACAGGGCAAGAGAAAGAAAAGTTAGGAAGCTTTGGTCTGAAATGCTTGGAAAATGGTTTTGCGGTTGTCAATTTTCAAAATTATCATTACTGCAACTCGTTACTCTACAACTTACCAGCATATCAAATAAATAGACCACAGAAAGCAAAGCTACAAGAATTATTACACGAACTAAATTATACACCGATATTACCCCCGTTTTGAAAGAACTCCACTAGCTACCGATTAAAACCAGAAGAGATTTTAAAATTTTCATGCTGACTTTTTGTGCTTTGTCATGTGATGACTCTCTTCTATATATTTAAGAATTAATTCAACTCTATACCACTTTCCCAGAAATTTTCGTTCTGAAACGGTAAATCAGTAACTGCAAACTCTTCTTTTGGTAGACGCTCCTTTGCTTTTGCGGCTGCGGAACTGTGGAATTCAAATGATTTTCCCATAGAATTCAAGTACTGTACATTAATTGACAGTATTAAAAAGAATCTTAAAACCCATCTTTTTAGAAACGTTTTCTTTTAATTGTTTATCGCATACTCCTTTTAACTAGTGTTTTCTTTTAACTGACCATAATATGTTACCAAAGAGCAGCTTCGGTTGGATTTTAGGACATTATTATTATACATATCCACAAACATCAAACCAAATTACACATTGTCATAAGCATGAAAATACCTTCTTTGGTGCCAATATTTTGACAAAATTATTATTTAAAATAAAATCAATATAAATAAGATTGTCAACTCCGTCACATTCCAACCGTCCTTTCTCAACTTTGAACTTGAAAGTCTTCTCTTAAAATTGAAAAGTCAGCAAAAATTACAAAGCTTTTCATTTAAAAAGCATATCGAATCGAGTCGAATAAATAGCCCAAAAAGCAATTTATAGAAAAGACAGAGCAATAAACTGTATCAAATATTGATTTTGCTGAGATTTATAGGGCAATTTGTCCTTACCGTTAATTATAGCTACATATTGTAGAAAAACCTTACATAATAGGAGAAATTTTATGGAAGGTATATTCCAACAATTAAGTTGACAACATGTGGTTGTAGCGAAAATTGTAATTTTCTTCTGTTGGCAGGTTTTAAGTCGTAAAAACTGACTGACGGAGAGGATTCGATCAGAAAACTGTAGTACATGTATATAGGAATAAGGTTGTCACACTCGGTGAATGAATGCAGACAGCCAAACTATGTCCGCCGTTCATAAATAATAACGGAAAAGATTTCTTCTCTGGAGACAAAAGGCCTTTGTTAAAATTATATCGTGTTAGTACTTTTTTATTGTTTCTAATGGTATACAAACATTTGTTTAGACAACTGGAGTCAAACTAATGACTTTGAATGGATGACTTGTCTACACATTTTGGTTTTGTTACATGTTCGTTTTTTTAAGAGTCCAGCTTGGCTATTGCATAATATTAATTCTTGACTTATTAATCTATAGAGTTAGAATTTGATATAAGAGTATAGAACATAGGTAAAATTTCCCCATAAAACACGTATGACGTTTGCCCGTCTTCATTAGCCCAGTTGAGGAGCGGACAAGTAGGACATTAAACTCCATTTCATTTCTAATAGGCTACCGACAGTTCCTCACATAAAAAAAAAAACTAGCCACAACAGACCGTTTCATTCGTTAACCGCTCACATCACCCAGAACGCGGGTTATGTAACACCCCCTCAAAATCGTGTAAAACGAAATTTTAAACTATAAAAAAACGAAACGAAATGGGATATGTGGAAGGTATATTCCAACAATTAAGTTGACAACATGTGGTATCGCGAAAATTGTAATTTTCTTCTGTTGGCAGGTTTTAAGTCGTAAAAACTGACTGACGGAGAGGATTCGCTCAGAAAACTGTAGTATATAGGAATAAGAAGTTTAACGCCGGACGTGCTCATTACTCTTGACACTTTATTTTCTGATATCCGGTTCTGTCGTTATGTTGGCGGGGTGGTGGTTGCTGAATGGTTAGCACGTGCGCGCTGTATTGTATGGTTTTCAATGAGTCAACTGGTGTGGTTTCGATTTCCTGACTGTATATGACAAGGGGAGAGAATCGCTTATCCAATCTCGTGGGTTTTCTCCGGGTCCCCCCTCTGCTGAAGACCTCCACGCGCGCGCAAGAGAGAGAGAGAGAGAGAGAGAGAAGAGAGAGAGAGAGAGAGAGAGAGAGAAATGGGGTTTAACGTTCACTCGACAAAAACTAGGTCATTTTGGGTCTAACATATGGTTTCATTTTATTTCAATAATTCGGTTGCGCGTAGGGGTCTTTTAGCAGTGGGAGGAAGCCGGAGTGCCCGAGGGAAACCCACGAGGTTGAGAAGGCGCCCCTATCTCCATGCCACATACGCTCACACCGGCGCTCGAAACCATAGCCGCAAACCAGAGGTAACCGGCCAGCTAGAGGTCGAAGCGTGGCACTCTAGACCACTAGGCCATCCCAACCCCCCACGCGCAAGAGAATTATTGAAATAAAATTGAACCATGCATTAGTCATGGTGAGTGAGGAGGAAATGACCTAGTTTGTGTCGAGTGAACGTTAAACCCCATTTCTCCCTTCTCTCTCTCTGTCTTTATGTAGTCTATGGCTAAAAATAAATAATTCCCTGGCGACTGTGAAATATAATGGCAATCAATATGCGTTGAATAATCGTTCGGCGTCGTTTTTCGAAGAATCAATAATATCCTCTTAGAGCGTTTACAGGATTTCGGGGACAGATGCAATACATCCTTCTAAAACGATGTTAGATTTGAACTTCAACATGAATTCAATGCCAGCAAATTTTGCTTTAGCGAAATCTAAGAAACACCGATCTTTTGGTGAAAAGTGCAATAAATTGCACAGGGTTAGGGTTACCTTATAAATAACGAAAGACACCCCATCTCCTGGCGTGCTCTATAGATCGATACAAGAATATTTTCAACTGCACTGTAAAATACTCCTCTGATGGCAAGCGAATTATTGAGATAATAAATATTCTATAAGTGGTAGTTCAGAAATGACCCCCCTTTCCTCCGCTATTAGCAATTTGGAGAGTTAACAGAAGTTGTGCACTAACGGACAGGGTCAATTCCACCCATCACCACTTGATGTAATAGTGACCTTGTAAACTGGACATAACAAACACTACAAATAACCATTTTATTTATTGACGCATCACATGAAATATTCAATGTAACTATACTGCAGTTTAATAATGTTAGTTTAGCAATTGTAAGGTCACAGATGAAATTGTCCTATAATCCAGTTTTACTATTTTCAAACCCATTAGAAAGCAATAATATAAAATGTTCCGACCGTTTTATTTACTTTGTGCTTTTGGTGCGATATCATACTTTGCCACCGTAATTTTCCCTGACCACTCTCCTACAACTAATTTGTCATCTTTTGTCAAACACACCGCAACTGGTTCGTCTAGACCATCATGGTGGGTGAGGAGGAACTTTACAAAAATTCCTTCGGGTGACAGGAGAGAAATCCTATGATTATCACTATCCGCAATTAGGACGTTACCAACTCGATCAGCGCAGACACCACATGGGTGGTGAAGTTGCCGCGTACCTTTGCCTTCGGAGCCATAACTGGACTTGAAATTACCACGAGAATCAAAAAATACAATGCAATGACGTTCGAAATCCGAAATAATGATGTCTCCGTTAATGTTGACGCATACACAGCGAGGATTAGCAAATAACTTTTTACCATCCAGAGATTTTAGTGTCATTTTCATTCTCCCCTTTCGATCGTAGAGACAAACCTTTCCTTTTCCTGGATGACAAACGACAAGATCGCCATGGTCAGCTTCGGCCATGCCCCAGGCAGCCACAGAAATGTTGAGATTCGAGGGAAATGGTTCTCCGTCCGTGTAGAACAATCTTAAACCCATATTCTCGGTTCCATCACCAGCGTCAGCTACAAGAAGTTTTCCAGAAACTAAGGATGTTACAGATATCGGATGAATAAGGCCCTTGTAAATGTCACGTATTAGCTTTCCTTCTAGGGTATATATGCTACATCTTTTGGAAGAGTAAGTCGTTACTGCAATCGTGTCATCAACAGTGGCTGCCAATCCGGTTACTGATTCATCTGTTTTAAATCTAGCCAAAATAATGGCGTAAGATTTTGACTTCCGCCTGGTAGGAACTGTCTTTGTTACCTTACTATCTCTTATGTGAAAGCTAACCCCCTTCTTGCCATTTCTGGAATGAGGACTTCCATGAGGATGTGTCATTATTGATCTATGGTTATCTTCATCAGTAAGGCTTTTAGCGCCATGTTTTTCGTCAGTAGAAATTCTATCTTTCCGGTGATCCTCTCCGTGAGGTATCATTAGAGAATGAGCAGCATGGTCTTGGTTGACATCATGCTTTGTGATGGATATCCCTGAAAATTTGACTTCACTGGCACACGCAGCAACATTTTCCATAAATTCGATTGTCGTCGCCATGTGTTTTTCCGTGGCAACCAGATCATGAAGGTGTTGTTTGATAGAAATTTCTTCTTCCTCACGTTTCTGGGTCATTTCTCGAATAAGTTTTTCTTTCTGGTCCTCGATATTCCTGTGCAACTTTTCGGCCTGCTTACTTATCAACGTTTCGGTACTTTCACAAGCTTCCTTTAAAGTGTCTAGATATTTATTAGAATCTTTTGTAAGGGAATCCAAACTGCTTCTATAATTTGTCAGCGAGAAACGAAGCATATCTAAAGGTAGTCTGAAGCTGGTGTCAACACCCGAAACCTGTTTAGTCCCAATATCGTTAGTTTCATCAAATGTAAAATGACGCGATGATCCCCTGATCGATGCACTGTTAGGTGGTGCCGATGGTAACTCAGAGATTCCACCAGCAGGAATGAGGACCATAGTTTTACAGGTTGGGCAACAAAATTCATTATCTTCGCTTGTAGAATCGAAGTTGTTTTCCAAACACGATTTGCAAAATCTATCTGAACATGGAAGAATTTTAGGATCTTTATATAGTTCATTACAAATGCGACATATGGGAGATGCAGGTTCCTCCTCGACAATAGGTGATAATGGCGCCTCCATATTCTAAGGGGGCTGGCTACCTGAAATGTTTCAATATAAAAATTGTTAGAAATAATATGAATGTTGTATAAAATTATCGGCGTGTTTTCAAAGGGTGTCTTGTCCAAATGTAGGGCGCCATCAATAATCTCATTCAACGACGAATGTCAACATGCATAAATAGGTATCTCGCAATCTGACGTATAATTGTTAGTTTTTCTGTTAATAATATTTTTTGTCCCTTAGGGGGCGATGGCAATAACGCTGAACAGCCTGGCATTTGAGGCCATTTCTCGCAGCAAAGTCTTGTGAACGAGAGAACAGAAATGGGAGTCAATTGGACAAAATCTGGAGATTGTCTATCAATTTCGCCTATAACCGTGAATATATATTGGATTAGATAGTATAAGACAATAGAGTGAAGAATGGGCCATAATGGAATCCACCGCCTTAACTTATCTTTTAATTTTTGGGACTTGGACTGAGGGTGAGGGTGGGGGTGGGGTTTTTCTGTCTCACGGGGGCGCTTACTTGTCCTCATGCAACCACCCTCCCTTAAATCAGCGTCTGGTATAGATTGACAAACCAATTGTGTACACCATGTTTGGTCCGCATCTTGTGTTGCATAATTTTGAAGAACAAAAAATGTTATTTTTAAATTATTGTGGTGAATACAGCAAAATATAAATTTCAGAACATGCTAAACTAGATTCTACATACCTGTATATTCTACATTCACTCTTGTGAGGTTAAATATATAAATGGAGTGTTTAATACATGTTCACTAGTAAGTATAGCTGTATCACCGTTTGCCCTTCACCATGTTTCAAAACAATAGATGTAAGATCACTCGAGCGTTTATTGTAATGTTTCACTATCTACCTACTTTAACAGGTATTATAAATTGTCATTGCAGTCGAATTTGAAGGACGAATAATATACTACGTCAATAAAAGACAAATATTTTTTTTAATGTAGGTTATATATGTTCTATGAAGCATACATTAATAGCAATTTTAGTGCAACCTTGCAATTTTGGGATAGAATCTTGCTTTTAAGTGAATTAAAGAGACTTAGTTATTTGATAGAAACTGCCATTTGATGGGTCTTATCCATCACCCCGGGATCTCATTGGCCCAGTCTTGGCATAGATGACATTATCAACCTAATCCTGATCTGACAATCGGGTTTTATTGTTACCCAGGAGGACCTCGTGTACACATTCTTATTATTAAAACATTATTGGTCCCAATAAGTACCATAAACAATTACAATACTCCCTATAACCTTAAAGGAAACATCGGGCCAATATTTGGGACTTTGCAACGGGTGACTAACTGTCTAAAAATGATGTATCACTACGCGGTAATGTAATCAGGTTTAGTAGAATTAAATCTATACCAAAAAATGGCATCTGTTTATTTGTGGCCTAAGCAAGGGTTGGGTGATAATTAAAATCTTCTATTCGTGTTTTTTGATATAAAGAAATATGAACACCCGTCGTAGGGTTTGGTACCTCACAGACCAGTCGAATGAAACCAGGTGAAAATTTGTATGTGCAGGACCAAAAGTTTCTAAGGCCAGTCTGTCATCTTGCATGCCGAACACAAGCAAGTGACGCGTAAGGTTTACTAAAATTTAACCTTGTAGACTGCCGGTACGGCGGATGGCGAGCCAGGTGTCATGTTTGTAAGTTATATTATTAAAATAAAGCCCCCCCCCCCAAAAAAAAAAAGATGGTATCTCTAAACAGACCTACCTTGTTAATCCCATTAATCCTATAAATTCACTATTTTTAGTTGAGAAATTGGCAAAAATGTCATTTTCAACTTCAAATTTAAACGTTTGAAGATAGCTATTCCATTGGGGGAATATAAAAACAGGGAAGTAATTGACTTACTATTTCGTGTGTGAATGATTTTCAAGACATAGAAAGAATTATGTTTTGACTTTCTTTAATAAATATGAAATTCTCGCTTTAAACATGCATTATACAAGAGCAAAATCTGCCTATTACAAGACTTTCTTTAGAGCTGAAATGTTATCTAAATTATCAATAAGACATTAATTAACTTATCCAGATCATATAGTTAAACTCTAAATGTCTAGGCTAGCCTTCGGTGTTGGCTGGATTAGATTCGTATATGCCGCTTAAGGGTCATTGATAATTAAATTTAAAAAGTGGATAATCGATACTATGCTGTTTATATTAATGATTTTAGTAATGATGACCGAGGCAAGAGGGAAATGTCACCCGCTTCTAGTTTTTAAAATATTATAGTGAGAACTGCCAACTCTTTATCTTATCTCCCATAATGTGGCCTTACATGAGCAGACATATTGTTTCAGAGCTTCTAATTTGATCAAATTCTCAGTTAAACCCCCATACCCCCCCCCCACCTCGAAATATCATACTTTTTTCGTCACTAAATTCGATTGGGTATTCACCCAACTTGAGAACCAATCAGATTCCCCAGTCATCGCGAATACCAATATGTCTCGTGTTTTTCAGCTAAAATCTCTACCTGTGATATTCGAGTTGCAAGTTCAAGGTTCGTTCAATGTCAAGGTTTCCGCAGAGGTCGCAATATTTGATTTGAGAGTGTTAGTGTCGCATCTTCTGTTTGGACACTATTGTTCACGTGTCTGGAGTAAGGGAAGAAAGCGCGGGAATTGCAAATTAATCTAGCAACGTCCAGACCTTCTAAAACTCAGGTGCGGATCCAGGATTTTTTGCAGGGGGAGGTCTAGGTTTGATAATTGCTTAACTAATTGCGCTCAACCGATAATTTGGTAAATTAGATTCAATTTGGTTCATTCTGACGTATTTCCGGAAGATAAATTCCAAAATAACAGGTCTAAATCGCCAATAAAATTGCATAAAAAAAATTTCAAGCCTGAGCAGGGGGGGGGGCGGACCCCCACCCCCCTGTGGATCCGCGCCTGAAACTCATAGTCATTGCTTCAGGAACACGCAAAACTTCCTGAACACGCGCCCTTGAACCCTAATTTCATTTCCCGGTAACCAAAAGGGATATACTATACCATGTTGACATGTGTATATTTTTATGGCAACTTTGAAACACTAACCGATTTTGGACAGCAGTTCGTTTCATCCAATTACCAGTATTCTTTATACGTATTGGTTGGTGTAAATTTGAGTACATGTGCATCGAACTTTGTGATTAATCAAGACATATTTCACTTTAACTTTAAGGATTGTCAATACAGTCATTATCATATAAAAACTGTATTTATGACAGATCTACGTCATGTTCGATCATCTTATGAATGCGCATGGTTAACATACCCCTTGTCAGGTGACGTACGCCGAAATAGTCATTAGACTTATGACGTAACTACTTGTGGCTTATTCTGTCTCTATTATGTTTTACTCAACAAACCCACGGGATTGTCAATAAAAAATGATTAAACGCATGGGTGTACACGAACAAAAAATACAATTACGACACCCATTTTTTATTTCACCTTGAATGTTTGACCTTAAACTCAACCCTTACCATGATGATAAAAATCCCACTTTATAAATATGTTCATTCACTCTATATACTGCACTAAGTAAACAGGGTTTTTATGAATATATAAACAAGAATGATAATAAATGCTTTTCTCCTTAAAAAGACATATTCGTGTCTATTAACAGAAAATTTCTGGGCCAGGGACTACGATCTCAGAAATTACTAGGGATCAACCGATAAGTTGCACAAAATAATTTAATGTAGATATTCAAGAATAACTTGAGAGGCAGTCATAAATTACACAGGTTGTCCCACAATGAGACACACCAATCCTCAAATATTTTGTCCTGGTTATAATAATTTCAAAGATTTCCCAAAATGATTGTGACCAGGATAGAGTCAACAACGTTCCATAAATTAAAGAGTGGTTTTCGCTTTGGATTCACAATCCTTTTAATGAGCTGAACGGCTTATTAACATTTCACAGAGAGACATTAATAATAGTGCCCGAGAGTATCAGCAAACTTTCGTTAATCAAGGAGAGTATACATAATATGTCGTATCAATGACCAAAATTATTGTACTTTAAGTACCCATCAGTTAGTTCCCATGGACATAAAGCAAAGAAATGAGACACTGCAAAAACAAAGTAGGAAAAACTGCAGTGAAATTTGCTAAAATTAAAAAACAGTTTCCATTCCAAGGTGACTAAACATAGTATGCGCCTGAAAGTGTGAACAGACTGATGTCTATCACACCAAATATGTGCTTCTGGGTTGCTATTCACAAGTATTGTCTCATAAAACTCATCCATGTTTTATTCAAAACAAAATTCTGTTCAAATGCTATAGCTAACAATAAAATACAGCACAATGACATGCGTATAATAATAATGTTTGATATTTCCATAAGAAAATTAAGACAAAAACGGGAACAAGTAACATTGACATCTCTAATAAACATAGTTTGCCAAGTACTGAAACATACGTCCACAGGAGCAGAACTAACACAGTTATATGGGAGCTAAGTCGTCCTAGCATACTTTGATCAAGAGTATCAACCCATTAAGTAATTATCAGAAATTATGAGGATTTGTTTGGCTTCTAGCTCTGCCACATGGTAACATTTAGAATACAAAACATAAAATATCATAACTTTAGCTGATCAAGTTATCAGAAATGATTGAAAATCAATAGATTTTGTTGTGTCATGGCCTAGCAACAATTATAAGTATTTATTAAAAAACAAATCTATAAGGTTTGTCGTCTCGGGACCATAAACACAATGTATGAAATTAAAGTCAATCATGTGATAGCTTTTGTCTGTAGAATATTTAGTCATAGATGACGTCATGCCTGACATGGCAGAAATAATTCAAGGAGTACCACAGGGTTCTGTCTTAGGACCAATACTTTTTAGTCTGTATACAAAACTGCTTGGTTCTATTGTAAGGAAGTATGGTCTTGAGTTCCACCTGTATGCTGATGATACACAGCAGTAATGTTCTTTTAAACCTCTAAATAACAACCTTTTTCCTGCGAAATATAGCCTAGAAAACTGCATATAAGAAATTAAATCGTGGATAGCATTGAATTCATATGTTACCTCAAGACTAGATAATTTCAATTCTTTGTTAGCTGGACTTCCTCTTACAGTAACTTATAAACTCCAAAAAGTACAAAATTGCGCAGCTAGTTTAATAACACAAACAAAGCAGTCCTCCCATATTACTCCAATATTGTCCAGTCTTCACTGGTTACCAATTCAATATCCAATTAAGTTCAAAATTCTGCTTCTTACATTCAATTGTCTCAACAACCTCTGTCCTGCATATTTATCAGAACTTCTTGAATTGTATACCCCTAAACTCACCCTCCGCTCTAGCTCTGACCCATGTCTTCCCGTTGCACATTAAGCAAATTTAAGTTCATTTGGTGACCGTTCATTTTATGTACAAGCCCCCCCTACTTTGGAACAAACTACCACTGGATATTAGAACATGTTCATCATTGGCAACCTTTAAAAAAACACATCTTTTGCAGGAATCTTTTATATAAACGTTTTAAATGTTACTTTTATATAATATGTTCATATTTTTTTTTTTAACTTGTGTTTTAAGTAAATGTATTCTGTATGTTTTATCGTATCATTTTATACTGGTAGTTATTTTACATCGCTGCCTATTTGTCTAATATTTATTTATATGTCTTTTTCTATTTATGTATCTTTTAATTGTGTACAGCGCATATGAGCAGTTTACAGTGGAAGCTATGCACTTTATAAATGTTTCAATAATAATAATAAATAATAAATATTCAAAGAGGTCAAAGGCTATAACTCTGGCAGTAAATTTATGTTTTTTGACATTAAAGAATAAATTGAATCAGATATTAATTTTAGCATCTAGAGCCCTCACAAGCAATTGTAGCTGCCAACTGATGTAAAGACAGGCGGAGGAGGTGACTACAATATAAGAACACTATTGCTTGTGGACATCGGATTGATGTAAAGACAGACAGACGGGGTGATCACGACAATATAAGACCACATTTGAATGTAAGCATATAATATTCCATTTAAAACCATAACATTTTAAATAAAGATCATTTGGTTTCCATAAACAGTTTTTATTCACAACTGAGCTTGTTTTCACACTTTCTATTTTGTTCAGAGAACATTCTGGTGTATCACATTTCTCATAATTTAGTTCTTCATTTCCAGTGCACTATGAATTTAGGTGAAGTTTATGATACAAGATGTATGGATACATTACACAAGACAGATAAACTGTAGATCATCGTTTAATAGGTAACACATTACACCTGTAAATATAATTATGTATTAAATCAATCATTTATTCATTGTTTTTATTAATGCATGTATCAAATAGTATATAATAATGCAATCGGATTAAAAAACAGACCCTATTTTGTTTTGATTTTTATAGTTCAAAATTTTGTTTCACTTGTCTTCACAACACTACGATCTGGAAGAGGTGTTATATAACTCTCGTTCTGGTTAAAGTGAGGGATTAGTCAATGAAACCGTCCATTACAGCCTGTTCTTTGTGTGTGATGCACTGAACTGTGAGTAAAACACTAGAAACGTCAATGCTGATTGATTAATCAAAGCTTGTACGACTCCTGACACAACTTTCCACAAGAACCGGTCAGATCTTAATGTAGGCCATCGAACGTATAAAAAGAACGAAACGAAATACAGATCTATATTTTAAGCAGATTGATATAACTTAAATAAAGGAAATGGTGCCGACAGTAATTACATTTCCATTACTCATAACTTTTGAAATCTTCCATTACAAATCTTACATGGCCATGACTTCAAAACCAGCGGACAGCAGTTCTTATTAATAACACATCACACAGTGAATTTCAAAAATTTATAAGTCTGGATCTGAAATGAATTTCATCCAAATCATGTCATAATAAGACAGGATCCTATTCTCTATATTGTGTAGTGTAAAATTATTCATTCAAATGCCTTATGGTTTGTGGTCTCTGTCCATGTGGCTGAACCTAGTTATTGTCACAAAGATGCCTGGAATCAATAACTTTCACCAGAGAGAGAGAGAGAGAAATGGGGTTTAACGTCCACTCAACACAAACTAGGTCATTTCGGGACTAACATATGGTTTAATTTTATTTCAATAATTCGCTTGCGCGCAGGGGTCTTTAGCAGTGGGAGGAAACCGGAGTGCCCGGAGCAAACCCACGAGGTTGAGAAGGCGCCCCTATCTCCATGCCACATTCGCTCACACCAGGGCTCGAAACCACAGCCGCAAGCCAGAGGTGACCGACCAGCTAGAGGTCGAAGCGCGGCACTCTAGACCACTAGGCCATCCCAACCCCCCACTTTCACCACAACTATCTCATTATCAAAATGGAATACAGTATATCGGTAAAGCCTTAAAAAGTTACATACCCTAATAGACCTTTTCCTGACCATTTATCAGGTTTAACTGATAATTTAACTAATTCACCATCTCTTAAAGCTGTAATGTGTAGGGGTTTCTGTTAAAATAAAATATAATATATCATGATTAACAACAGAATTAAAAGTTTATACATAGAGCTAAATTACATTTTTCTTTAGGAACGTACAATTTTTTACTTTATTGTAGACAGAGTTTGTGCCAAGAATTTTTCTTTTATTTGTTTTTATTGCTGTTGGTATTGACCAAATCAATCAACAAGATCTGACTTACAATATTGTTTGATCTGATCTCAAACATGCATCATAATAGTCAGTTACCATAAAAATATATATAGTGACAGACTGCTACAGGTGGCTTTAAGTCAGTCTTACAACATACACAATTCATTATAAGGTAACTGTAATATGGTGTGACATTAATATCATCAATGTGGAACTGAATTAAATGAAATAAATTCTAAGATTCATTAGAAACTCAGCACAACCAAACCTGATTTAGCAACAATGCTTAGAAAATTATTATACGGTTGAATACACTTACCCCTTTACTATGTTGTACCACTGTGCCAATACATGGTAAGCCTGTAAAATTTTCTTTCATCACTGAACCAAACTTAATAATTTCATCTCCCACTTGTATACCCTTTAAGCAAAAGAAAATAAGCCGGAAATGACCATTTCAATTCTATCCTATCCAACAGGTGGCTTTTAAAGTGACAACTGACACTTTGAATCTTCTGTTAGTCAGATAAATATTAATAAATTATTTTGTGAAAGGAATATATCCTTAATGGCCCAATATTCTAGATTTAAATGACAACTATGTAAACTTATACATTAAAAAGTACTTTTGTCAAGAAGTCAGTCCAAAAATAATTACCACTGATCAATCTTAATGTAGGGCTATGATCATCTTAGAACATCTGACGAAAAAAAAAATATTGCTATCTATGAACATCACAGTCAAGTTGTTGTCTGAACTATTCCGTATATATTTGTTAATTCTAAAAGAGGAAAATGACTATTAGCCTTCTAGTGCATTGAAGCTTTCACATTTGAAAACATCAACTAAGCTGTGGTGTGTAAAAATACCCTGAACCTACCCCATCAGCAGCTGGTGAACCAGGATCTAATCTGTCAACTATTAAAAATGGTTCTTGTTCTCTAACTGGTTTATTTACAGAAATTTCCATTGGTTCATCTGTATTCTGTTTTTCTCTCGCTTGTGCATGTATCTCATATAATGTCTCCTCTATTTCTTTCATTAATGCCTTGTGGTCATTCTGTAGACCTGAAATATTAAAATTTGTAAAATTTCCAGGAAGATAATCATCACTTATACAGACTGAAAATAAATTAAAAACTGGCTATCAATGATCCTATTATTGCCATACTAAATGATTATTTTGGACATTTTTGATTTGGGTGGGACAAATTATGTAATTGGGATGACCTGATTTTAAAGCTTTACAGTAGACACAAATATTGTTTTGGCATATCTATATTGTCTCCTGTCCTGTGGATCCTTGATTGGACAACTTAAAGTTATTATTATTATAAGCGAATGTCTAAATGTTAAAATTTTTTTTAGCTTGTATTTGATTTAAACTAAAAGTGGTCATGTTCATAAAATGAAAATATAAGCTTACATATTATATTATGTCTGGCATGTCGTACACTATAAACATCAATATCATTCCGAGGAAAACCTTGACTATCTACCAGTGGACCATCCAATCCAACTCCTTGTTGCTGTGAAAATAAGATACAAACTCCCATTTATTCTTTTTAAAGTTCCACAGTGGGGGTTACTTCTGGCTGGTAGGTAAATTTAATTCTGATTTGACTAAGGTATAGGCCTACATTTAACCTACCAGCCACTCATGACTGCATTGCCGAGATAGCCTTGTAATGTCATTTCAAATTCCAATTACCAAGAATAATGAAATTTTTCATGGTTTTTTGAGTAAGCCAATGGTAGGATTTTCAATAATTTGGTGCGTCTTTATTTATCGGATGGACCTTATTATTATTAAGTTCCCTGACACAGAATTTTATGACACTACAATAGTCCAGGGGAGACAACTCCATAATTCATTCACTTGTGGAACAACATTGCAAAAAACAATGTTATTTTCCTGTTCAATTTGAACAATGTAGACATTACAGTATATCGAATTCACTTAAAGAAAAGGACAAAGTATAAATGCCACTTTAAATACCTCCTTATTATTTGCTAAATATATACACTACACGACGTAAACACTTCTATTTTGATTTGTCATCGCCCCCAGCCGAAACTTAGTATCTATCTTTCAGTAAACATCATTATTGACGAGCATGATTACACTGAAAAAATGTCTAAATTGTCGTGACAGGTTTTTTGTAAACATTCCCAAATGCGTTTTCTTCCTACCGAATCTAAAACTTCTGTTAATTCAGCTATTTCCTTCTCTAATTCATCCCTTTTCTTCGTTAATTCTTTCATTTTCGCCATGGGGGTCGCCATATTGGTTAATTACAAATTTATCTAAAACTATAAATACATATTTCTGAAACGAAATTGTCAGAATCTTCACGTCAAGACTAATTTAGCGAAAACACATGATTTGGAGATGTTGATGAGGAATTTGGGTCCATAAACTTTTGATCTATAAACAAAACAAGTTCTCTAATGTTTTTTGAAAAAAAAACCCACCCTAAACACAACTGTAAATTTGAGAAAGCCTTTGTTCTTGAGATGTATAATCACTTGGTCCTGGTAACTAGGCATTTATTATCTTGCTCCGCCCAATTAAGTGAGAGAAAACCATGCAGTCATATTGTGACATCCTCTGGTGTGTGTTGTTCTGAGCCACTTCAGGGGGTCCTCAGTTGTTAGTCTTAAACACTCAGGACAGTGCCAAAAATTGAGGTAGTGTGTGTAGAAACATGTCTCAAGTACACAGCGAATACATTTCAGTTGTTGCAGTAGGATTTTATTTTTTTCTTTATTCATTCAGTACATAGAATGTTACTATTTGTAGGTTTGGGAGAATTCAATTCTAAAACATCAAATTGAGTATCAAAATTCCAGTTCTTGTTTTACGGGTTTGCAATTGTGTGAAGGTGGGACCTCATGTAGGCCTATGCCTTTATCCACTGCACTATGAGGCAAATTTTGTTTCATACATAGACTTCACTGAGATATTTAGAAATATGATTGTATACCGTAAACACTGAGGACTCTGGGCGAGCTTAGTCCTCTCTCAGCAGAATATACCTTTAGCAATATTTTTTTAGGCAGTCCACCGTAGTCCTTTCCATTAATAAACAAAACTCTTAAAAAGTAAAAAATAAAATAAACGCAAAAATACTATTATTTATTACTATAAATTTGACAGATCACACTTACTAATAGCACTAAAACATTAATTTCCATAATAGATTACATTGTTGCTAATATAATTTTTCAAAATATAAATATCTAGTTGTAGCAGACTTTATATTATATTTATCATCTAGTATTTAAGCGTTTTCACAATAAATAGTTTCCACAACTCGTTTCGTCTTTAAACTAACAAATTAAGGCCTAGATGTGACATCATCTGGGTAACTGTCAACCACTGTTTATTAACAAGACCATGTGTTCAAAAAAATCTGCAATGGTTGTATCACTCCTTTAATGAACTGGTAATTAATACATGTGGCGGTGCATGCTATTAACTCAATGCTGCAATTTCTTCAGAATTATCTAAGTATTCCTGAACTTCTGGCGCATTTCCAAGAACTGCTGCTAAAAGTTTTTCAAATGCAAGTGGATTATAACTATGGTAATAAGTCTTTTTATATTCCTCCCCACGCCATGGCTGTGGTAATTGTTTCTGGAATAAATGGTTTCCACTGTCAAACCATACAAAGTTTTTAACGCCATGTTGAGATGAGAAATCAGTAGTATTAAGTTGAAAGAAAGTAAAGTTGATGGTGGTCTGATTCATATTAACACACTGTACACAAATAGGTTTCGATAAATTTTGTTCATTCTGAAAAAAAGAATAAATACCAAATTCAATGATTAAAAATGTTTCTTTGTAACCAGTCGATCCAAGCTAGTTATTGAAAAAAAAAAACTTTTTGAAACGTAGAAATGCTCCGTCCATTCTCTACAAAATATTTTCATTCCCCATCAACTTCCACTAAATGATGTCTTTTCATTTCCAAATTTTAGATATTGTTTTATCCCTGTACAAAAATTCACAAAATGATATCATTCCCTACAAAATGTTTCATTCTCAGTCAAATTTCCACAAAATCTTTTCATTAGTCACCTCATTTCTACAAAATATATTCATTTCCCTTCCAATTGCAGGATTCAGTTATATTAGTCTTGTGCATCAGTGTGGGTATGGACATGTTTGGACTGTGATGATAGATGTAGTTATTTTACAATGAACAAATGAAACTTCTATGTAAATATACTTACACCATATAATTTTCTAGCTTGTGTTACAGCATAACCAAAACAGTTAAATAATCCCATTGCTTGGTTAGAGTCATCCCTCCAGAAATTATTATTGATTAGAAATATTGTGTGCGGATGTGAATGGCTGAATTCTTTTTGGAAACCTGAAGTAGTGGTAAGATATTAATATTAATAATGTGAAACTGTTATATGTTTGAAGTTTGAAGACAATACTTGGTGATGAAAAGCACAGTTTTGGGGGAGAAGAGAGAGAGAGAAATGGGGTTTAACGCCCACTTGACACAAACTAGGTCATTTTGGGACTAACATACGGTTCAATATTATTTCAAAAATTCGTATGCATATTGTATCATTTAGCAGTGGGAAGAAACCAGGAAATCATATCTGTGGACATTTGGACAGTGAAAGTAAGTTTGGGTAAAAGATTTTCTAATCATTTGACAAATTTTGGCGATTCAAAAACCCTTGCAGAACATGGACTATGTGGCCTTAAATGTAAAAGTACTGTAGATATACACATTTATACACAATAAAGAGTTTGTGAAGATAAATACCTGCAATATTTTGGATTCTGTAACAATTGCGTTTGGGTATATTTATCAGAGGCGATAATGGATACATGTTGAGTAATTTCTGATTGACACTTTCATCTATTTTATCTTC
Source organism: Patella caerulea (assembly GCA_036850965.1). Taxonomy (NCBI): domain Eukaryota; kingdom Metazoa; phylum Mollusca; class Gastropoda; family Patellidae; genus Patella; species Patella caerulea. Next base: position 27,470,652 of record JAZGQO010000011.1, read on the forward strand.
TCCTTCAAATGCTTTCATTGGCTGATTTGACATGAGTAGATATTTAGCATTTGCTTCGAAAATCACTAATTTACCTTTTTAAAGAAAAACATATAATTAAAAGTCAACAACAGCATATTTGGAATCTTTTTATGGATAATGTATTTGATACAATACAACCTATTACTGTAATATATTTATACATTTTAACTGATCGATTACACAACAATGTTTATTTGGGAAGCATATGAATATTTTGACCCATTATGACTCGGATATACCATAAAATGTCCTGATATACCAGTCTACCAAACATAAAAAACATATGAATATTGACCAACAGTAAACATGAGAATTTTGGGAGACAAAGCCAACAAAGATGAATAAGAAATATCTCCACCAATCATTACAGCTGAAATAGGTTCACCACATTATATATCTCTACAGTAATGTGTAGAGCAATGGGTAGAGGAAGTGACATTTGATCATTGACTTGTCATGTTTACATGTTAATAATATGTCTAAATAATAGTTTATTTAATATTTGAAGACAAAATAAAGACGTGCATGCAATAGGCAGATTTAGCTCTTACATAAAACATCTTTAATGTATACTTTTTGTCATACAAAAATATAAATACAACTCTATTTATAGTGTTTGAGGATCAATTCTAATTCCATGTATATTGACTGACAAGTATGTATATTAGCCAGTCAATTTCACTGGCAAATATGGCTGAATCCAGACCCCATTTCACGGAACTTCATTGATTTCTGGTAACTGTATCAGGCATGATTCTGTGGACCCCAAAAAATAACTGATTTTGGCCGTAGGCCAAAATTTGCTGCCGGAGATGACGATTGAGGCACGCCGCAGGCGTGCCGAACCTCTAGGGGGGTTCGGGGGCATCCCCCCCCGAAATTTTTTTCAAAATTTAACCTCAAATCGAGCACTCTGAAGACATTTGGATGGTAAATGCTTTGATTAAAAATGAACCTGGTACAGCAAATTTTAACACAAACGCAAAAATAAAAACAGATACTTTTACCGGTCGCCATTTTTATTTCAGTACAGAATGCCGGTATGTGCGTTCTCCTTTCACTTTTTACTCGGGATAGTTCGTACCACAGTATTAATAATGATCGTTTAAATTAAAAAAAAAATTATTTCAATTAGCTAAAATAGATTAATATTTTTTTTGCATCATTGATGCCTAAAAAATATTATTAGAGCCACAGAAAATGACAATATATAAATAATAATAGAAACTGAGCCGAAAGAAATGAGCGCAGGTAGGAAAAGTTGTGAATCAACCAACGTTTTATCACAGGTGAAGCAAAACGACCGATTAAGATGGCTGCCAAATGTTTTTCTCAAGTCTCGATTACCATGCATTTAATTTTCTGAATTGACACGGCAATTGAAACATACACTGGTTAATCTTGTGTAAATAGACTACATTAGTCAGACCACAGACCGTGTTTACACCGTTGTTGATGAAAAGACTTGATAACAAAACTACCAGTCTTGTCTTTACTTCAACACACGGGGTTTTTTTTTATCATCACGATACGGACATAATATAAAAATAATGATCATCAGACAAAGTCAAAACACTCTCCCATACCCCCCCCCCCCCTAAAATTTTTATTGCAAATTTAGATGATTTACGAAAACGACCCACGGCCGATAAAAATAGCGGAAATCCGTTAAATAACAGAAAAAAATCATGCCTGCTGTATGGATACTTACCTTGATAATAATAATGAGAACCAAGATAGGCATCTGGTATTAAACGTAGATCTGATAATATACTAGGAAACTGGTCACCAGTTGACTGACATAGCCGAATTAAATTACGCATCAAAATACCACTGAAATAAAAGATATAATTTCATTCTGTAATATTTAACACAACAAAATACAATCTTATAGTCAATAGTCACACTATTCCAGGTCAAAAGGCGAATATAGATAATAAGATGATACTTACATGGAGCGTTTCTTGGGAATACCATATTCTCTAGTAAATTTATAACCGACATTGGCTGTGTCGATACGTTTTGGTAATGGCTCTTTGGATGGGTCCCATTTCTGTGACTGCATAATATATCTCTGGATTAATTTATCCTAAAAAAATGAAATAAAGCTGTCAATCAACATCAAACAGTGGCAGCAATTTTGTCAAAATATTTTTTTTTAATCTTTTCCTGGTTATGTATATATCAGTGTCCCAATGGATCAATACAAAATCTTTACAGCTGATTCGTCGTTCCTTTCATTTGATTCTCTCTTAGTATCAGTGGTTGTCATTTAGTTTTCGAGTTGGTTTTTGTATGTGGAGCAGTCAGCGTGCACATACTAAGTATCTAAATTATATATTTACATGTACCTGATCCTGAGCTTGAAATCGACCAATGAGTGGTTTTATTGTGTCCGGAAATCCATTAAATGATATAGACTTAGTTAAAATACAAGCTTGTTTGGAACCTACAAACAAACAAATAAACAATTATGACAAAAACTGGATGTCAGCTGTTTCGTAACCTGGCTGTTTCGTACTTAGTTCATTCGTATCTCACGTGAGCTGTTTCGTACCTTCGGAAATTTCAAGTTTTACATGTACTTAAACTTCAGCTTCCTCACATGTGCTGTTTCGTACCTTCGTTAATTTAAACTTTTACAATGCACTTAAGATTAACCCTCCTCCTTTTGCACCCGGGCTTGGGATCGACGTTGGTGGAGTTTCTTCTATTCTATCGACACTATCGTGCTAAGTTAAAGTTTGTTTTTTTGTGCTGTGCTTCTATTCTATTGTGTAACAGGAGTGGCAGTGGGGCCGTAAACAAATATCTGTGCATATTCCTCCCCCAGACTAAAAATACGATCCTTGTCTAGAGTGTGAATTCGTTGACATCTTTTTAACTTCCCCTCTTACACAAGCTTTATCTGTAACGGCAATATCGATGCTTCTTTATGCAGCAATCTACAGAGCAGGTAAAATGGAAGATTGACAATAACTGCTTGCGCCGCCTGACCCTTTGAAGTTCACAATCGCCGGTCAATCAGGGCTCACACTGTCGATCGCCAAAGTCACAATTTGCGATTAAATCATGAAAGTGGCGATTAAATTTTCATTTTGGCGAAAATTGTGCGATAAAGTTTTGGGGTACTGGCATTTCTATTTTAGTATTGGCGAAAAAAAAAATAATAAAATTCTAACCGTATTTATTCTTGATTAACCATATAGCGGCATACTATAAATCAATCAACTTGTTGATAATCCCGAACGTGTCATGAGTAACACTAAACACTTGTCTAGGATTAATGGTTTCAATTGATAACTGTCGATCATAAAGCCTATATCTAGCCATTGTTCATCATTAATTAACCCTAACAAATAGATTAGCGGTGACTATTTGATGTTGTGTAATGAAAACAAAGGGGACTAATCAAAATGGCTGATCATTGCTGGCAACTCTTTTGAAGGGGAGTTACATGATTTGATAGTTGAATTTCGTTTACTGTACGTGGCTTCATACATCATATGTACAAATATTACAGCATGGCTAATTGGACATTATTATTCCAAATTATATATCGCAATGGGTCGAAAACGAAAGAGTGAGTTGAATAGCGACGATTCTAGAGTGAGAAAACTGTCTGCCTTTTTTTCGTTACCACCGCCAAAGTGTTCTAAAGTTAACGAAGAGTCTGACGTCGGCTCCTCTAGACGAAATGAACTTGATGCTACGATTAACGATTCAGATACTGATACCGTGACCGTACCCGAAATCAACAATAGGCCTATTGTACACGCGAAACGGAAATTCAAAGAAAACTGGAAATTTGGCAACCCTTGGCTTGTCAAATTTGATGTCAATCACCTTAACAAAAAACCAACCTGATCTCAATACATCATTTACAAAATGGGCTAATGTAAAGCAAAGGAGAATCTTGTAAATTGTAAATATGGTTGTTAAAGAATGTTAAAGAAATAAAAAAATATTATGTTATTACAACATGTGTTTTTTTTATCATATATTTTTGGTAGGGCTGGGTATCGATAGTGATTTTTACTATCGATAATCGGCAATGAAAGGTCGGTCGATAATCGATAGTATCGAAAACAAACTTATTTTCACGGTTGTCATCAAGACTGGATACAGTATAAGTTCAAAGTTCAAAACCATACAAAGTTACAAAAGATCGTTTGCTCCTGTCTAAAACACAAAGTGCTTCCACACAGCACTTTTAGCTTTGCCGGGAAAATCAACAAGCGTTTTGTCGTCCATGTGTGCTATTTATTGTACCGGGTACTCTATTACTGAGGCACACATACAGAAATAGTGAACTGTACAGACGAATTCTGAAGCTTGCAAAGGGAAATAACTCTAACTTTATTAACAGATCCGGGTATCTCCGATTTAGCGATATTCAACAATAATTCTTCTTCAAAACTAAAGTAACGTTTCAATGAGAGTGAGTTTAAGAAAACGGCTGCTCAATAAGCAGTCACAATTTTGTTATGTGTTACATTGATACTTGATAGTAATTAAAGTGAGCGGTGTATTATGATTAACTGAAAGAAAACATTGACATTTCAGACGCAAGAAAAATAGACAAAGAGCGATAATCGATAGTAACCCACCACTATCGATAGTGCTTTTCCAATCGATACTATCAATTTATATCGATATTTTACCCAGCCCTAATTTTTGGCAGATAAAATATTCAAGTTGGCAGAAACAAAATATCATCATTGTTTTACGTAAAAATTAGGATCCATTTTGGCGGAAAAAAAATGAAAGCCAGTGTGAGCCCTGCGGTCAATATTGACAAAAATCACAACTCATAGTCAATAATCACAACTCACCCAGCAGAATGGACTCAACAATCAACACCAGATTCAATATTTTTCAATCTCTTTTTAACCGCTTTAACAATCTCCAATCAATTATCGTCAAGAATCACAACTCATTCGCTTAATAAGTTCAGTTCAACACCAGATTATAAACAACAAAGGCAGATCGCAGTGTTTGGGGGGGTTTTTGCCAACTTATATTTTTAAATTTCTTTCAACATATTTAAAAAAGTACAAAGCAAATGGGTTATAATTCTGGTTCAGCAGCAATTTTTATAAAATTCGCGCAACAAGCAGCCATCTTTGTTTTATAAAGTTTGCGTTGCAGCCATTTTCATAAAATTTTCGTAGTGGTTGGGTATTATTAAGTTGTCGTGTTTCAACATTATTTCAACAACACGTAGGAAAAGATATGAATCAATCTGAGGTACGAATCATGTTCGAAATTTATTCCTACAACATGTAGAAAAGGTACGAATCATGTTTCAACGTTATTTCAGCAACACGTAGAGAAAGTATGAATCTATCTGAGGTACGAAACGAGGTACGAAAGAACGAAGTATGAAACAGCCAGGATACGAAACAGCCTGCACCCCAAAAACTTCTTAAAATGATTTCTATATATTTTAACATAAATCTTGAAAGCACCACACAAAATGATGTCAAAAAAATGCTTATGTCCTGTGTTACAAAAAAGAATACGACCATACAGCAGCATTGTCTCAACTGCAGCTTATCCGTAAGGAAAACTTGGATGTTGACGAAATTTGACAAGGATTTAGGAACCTTGAAGAAATCTAATCTCTAGGGTTCATCTCTTATGGCCCCATTCCTTCACACAAAACATTTTACACAGACCTATACTTCAAATTTAGATCCCATTGCATTTCGTTTTTACCTTCCATTATTCTGCTGCCTCTAGTATAAACATAGGCTGGCTCCTCGTTATAATTTGGTAACTCTGTAATAGATGGGCGAGATTTAAACTGGGGATCATCAGGAACTGGAGGTACCCATGGTTCAGGCGGTTCTTCAACATTAGGATCAACTATTTCAAGACCTGTAAAAAATGAAATTGAAAAGAGTTGCACTTAAAAAGACTTCAAACCGTCAAACCAGATAATTCAGGACCCCAACATGGTTAATGCAATCTGATGGACTTCCATGTAAAACCCCAAAAGTAATTGATCTGAATTTGCGTGAAAAGTGTGAGCGGCCTTACACTTTAAACCTATATCTAACCTTTATTCTGACATGTTGGGGCTTTAATAGGTGAACAGTATTCCATATAAAACAAAATGGTAGAAAATCTCTTTAATTCTAAGGAGACTTAACATACAAAGGAAACTGCCTTAAAATTGTATTCAAACTGATGAGTTACATGCAAGGTCAAACAAAAATCAACTCTAAAAAATCAAGGTACTAAAGGTGAAATATTTACTTTTTAATCAAACTAAAACATATACTGGTAGATGGTCATGTACTCTACTTCATCAGAAATGCCAAAATGGTGGCAGAAAGAGAGAGAGAAATGGGGTTTAACGTCCACTCGACACAAACTAGGTCAATTCGGGACTAACATATGGTTCAATTTTATTTCAATAATTCGTTGTGTGTAGGGGTCTTTGGCAGTGGGAGGAAACCAGAGTAACCAGAGAAACGAGGTTGGACAGGCGACCCTACTCCTTGACACGTACAACCAGGGATTCGAACCCACACCAGTTGACTCAATGGCAGACCGCATGAAACAGCGCGCGCATTGTAACCATTCGGCCATCCAAGCCCCGGTGGCAGATAAGTCAGTGTCTGTGTATTTAACACCGACAATAAAATGGAATGCATTACACAATCTGTGTTAAAACAGGACATAACAGGATATTGTGTACAAGTAGGTGTACATGTACATGTAGATGGCATGTAATGTACATGTAGCCAGTTCTACTCTTTAACACAGAACAGTGCCATGCCCATAAATCTTTTTTTTAAAAAAGTTGAGGAAACACTTGAGCTAAGATGTATATGAAGCCTTAATTCAATACTGATACTACCATATGTCAGATTAAAAACACATTGTAAATTCTACCTACCACTATCCAAAACAGCTTGAGGTATCATTGGTGGTCGGTCTGGGAAACTTCCTTTATGTTTCCACACATTTTTTAACATCAGTCTTTTGTTGTGTTTTAGTAATGTGCTTGTAAATTTCATCCTTAGTTATTTGTAAATCTATGATTGTCAAAGTTCAGAAAAAAAATACCCACCAAAACTGAAATGGAAATCATTTTCAAATATTCTGAAAGAATAAATATGCCATATTATAATAAATAGTTTTTTTTAAGATCAAACTCAAGACTGTGCATGAAAGAAAGTTGAAGTTCGGAGATGTATCATTAGAAAGCTAAATCCTTTAGACTTGGAATTAGTAATTCCTGTAAAATTTTCCCAAACTCACAAAAAGAACTGTATCTTTCTGACTGCACTGCCTAGGGGAAAGATTCAGATCATAATCAGATTATGTTGTTACAACCATTTTAGACACGGTAACCGCCGACAGTTGACATTTATTTCTTTTGGTTAATTATGCACAATGGTCATTCAAAAGGGAAATAAAGTGGGCGTATAAAAAAAACAAAAGGCAGGTTATCGTTTATTATTTCAATTTCTTTCAAGGTCCATGCTTTCAACAACATATATAGATTTATTTTAATTTCTTTCAATATATTTCAACAACTTAACATAAAGGAAAAGATACGTGTGTATTTTAATTCTCAGTCATTTTAATGAATAGGCGTTGGAAGAGGTGCGAAAGTGTGTGTAACAGCGACAATGACATGTTTGTATGCACACACAGACCTCGCCCAGACAGTAAAATTCATATCGAGCGTACATGTGCAGGCTATGTCAAAAGAAGACTGCGGTTCTGTAGAATAAATGTATTACCCTTAAACGTTACTTCATATGTAACAATTAGAAGAAATCTCTACACTTATCAAACTATTCAACAAACCCTGGAATAGAGACTCGAGAGCCCAAATCATCTATTTTATAGAAAATCTAAGCCGTTTCAAGGGCGCAGACATCTTGGATAAGGATACTTCGTTGGTAAAACCCAGCCCGGGCGTGTTGACAAATCACAATGCAACTTGTTCTTCTAAAACACACTGCAAACTACATTTACATTTAAGACTATGGTATTGTGATACCACTATACGTTGTTGTTATTGTATTTCTGTGCTTATTGCCAGGGCATGAATTTCCATATAATGACTTCTCCTTGGGTTGTTGTAATATTTTGGAATCAATTTGAGATTAGAAAGCAAAAGTCAGAACTTGAAGTACCAGAACAGCTCCAGTTAAAAAGGAGTCCCTTTTGCTAGAACTGTTCCATGGTGTCACGCAAACGACATTTTTCCTTCATCGCAAAAGTCTTTTACCAAAGCCAATGAACAGTAATTCATGAAGTATAGCTGTGAGTGGGATTCACGGGTGGTAATCAACAGAAATTAGACTCAATTAAAATCAATATATTGTGATCTGCTGGTGCAATTTCAGAATTGTAACAAGTAAAAGAAATGTACACTAAATACTGTACAAATATTATATTAAACAGACTGTTTCAATATCCTGTAAGAATTTCACAGAGTTATTCGAGATGTTGCAGTTTGACCATGATGCAAGAGAAAGACATGTCTTGCACTAGCATGGTGAATAAAAGAAGATTCATTCAAACCTCAACAAAAACAAATTCATTAGATGAAGATGGCGACCCCTTGATCAAGTACAAATACCAATTTCCTAAGCGCAAGCCAAAAACTACTAATAATCATGTAGACATCAATGAACTTGTAACCCAAGTGATACAAAAAGTTAATCTCATAGACAAAATGATAACTTCAGTACCTAAAACCACCATTAAAAAGCAAGTTCAAATTATTCTTAACCTGGAAGCCAACCCATCCATTATAATAGAGTTCTTTTCAAAGAAACCATCATTTTTGAAAGCAGAACACCTTGGAGTTTTGATTGAGGGATTGAAAAAGTATGGATTGAAGGATGCAGATATTTTTAAATACTTATGCACTATTGACAATTTACAGGAACTAAACATGAAGAAAATTGAGACAACCTTTGATTTTTTTAGGTCAGTAGGTATGGCCAATAATGATATAATCAAAACTTTTCTAAGGAATCCCAACATCATTAGATTATCTTATAAACAGATATTAAACCGTGTTGATAGTTTAAAAGCCTTGTTTAAAACTTCAGATACTTTAAGTCTGATCGCAAACACACCTGATATTTTATTTGACAGTATGGATGACGTGACCAAAAAGTTTATGTACGTTCATCAAAGTATGGGAATAACTCAGAGGCAAATGATGTACTCGTCTCTGTTTCAATGTACTTTACAACATGTAATCAACAGACACATGTTTTTAGAGCGGGCTGGCTTTTTTACTAAGGAAATAAAGCAGAGTATTGGAACATCTAGTACCAACCCCAAACTTCAAAATATTATTGACAATTCTGATGCAGACTTTGCCAAAATGTATGGTAATATGGATGTAGCGGAATATCAAGCATTTTGTAAATTACTAGCCAAAGAAAAAGCATTTGTCTCAGAAGATGACATATGAAATATTAATGGAATACTTCAATCTCAGGGAATACTTCAATCTAGACCATGGGTGTCGAACATGCGGCCCGCCGAAAGTTTGAGTGTGGAACAAATTTCAACAAACTGACATGTCGGTAAATAGCTGTTATCTAGACCCAAGCAACTATCCAAAAACACCAATGCCTAGTTTAAGGTGATTTGGTTTAGTAGCAGTTACCTTGTGTCTGGACGAACATAGTGTGCAGTGCAACATCTTCACACATTCTTTCATGTTTTGTCATTTTCCAACAAATAATAGTATACATGTAGTATTAAAGTATCTGGAACTTTTTCAATAGCTGTATTGAAATGTTTAGAAAATGTATTGGATGAAAAAAAAATACAACAATATTTCTTCCTTTTTTTAAAGATACTTACATGTACAGGCACAAATTGTAATCAAATTATTAATCTAAAATATTTTGAAATTTGGTATCAGATATACTTTTCTAATATTGTTAAATGCAACAAAAAGTGTTTAGTTAATTAGTTATTATTTATGTATGACTGTTTTAGATATTTTAGAATATATTAATTACCACAGGCACTTGAAGGGATTAAAATAAATTAAAATAAAACTTCTTAGCAGTGGTAAGAAGTTTTATTTTAATTTATTTTAATCCCTTCAAGTGCCTGTGATTAATTACATAACTTGCATATATACATTTACCTGTATTTCATTAACATTATTTGGAGAGTAAAGGGAGACAACACAAAATATCACTGTACATGTATCAGACCACATTTTGTTGTGTCTATGTTGACGTCTATACATTCGTGATTGGCCCTAACTTAGTTCCTTATGGAACTGTCTTTGAGCGAACGATATCCGCTGACATTGTCCCCTCAAAGACAGTTCCTAAAGAAACTAGCCCTAGCTTAATCTAAATTGTTCAGCAAGGGTTCATGTGGACATCAGTCCCCATGTAGAATGGTTAAGTTTTATCAACAGTTCGTATTCATCTTTATTATCTGTCAAAATACATCTATCAGAACCCTTGTTTAATTCCCCATTTATATTGTGTCCAGCAATTGGATGGCATTTAGAGAGGCGCTTTATGGCAGAATTATTCTATTTATGGACTGTTTATGTCTATGGCGGTATATTAGAGTCTAAATTCTATCATGCTATCGTCTAATTTCTTACTTCTATTCATGTAATTTCTAACCTCCATTCATGTAATTTTTAAATTAAGACAATGAATACTTCAACTTCTTTATTTGTTCAGTGTAAATATCAATTCTGTTTCATATTATTTCTATTATTGAGGCGAAAAATGTCTGTCGGAGCAGAACAGTAGGGCGTTAAACCCCCTTTCATTTCATTTCATTTTCTATTTCAAATATAAGCTAAATGGGATTTGGAGAATTTTATTTGATTATTTTGTTACGGTTGAGCCAATAATTAATATTTATATGCAGTTGGTCTGTATTAACACAGGGTATAAATGTTATGGATAGGCCTACACAGTTACTGAGTTTAATACTAAGCTCTCTCTCTCTCTCTCTCTCTCTCTCTCTCTCTCAATTTCAGCACTCCTCCCAACCTTCAACCAGACGACGAATGAGTCGGTTATACCAAATAATGGTCCCGATCAGGTGCGCAATCACCAATTGAACACGCAGTGGCGACACCAAACGACTTCATAATGATGGTTGCTAGGCAGAGATGTATAAATTCTAAATTCGTTAATGTTGATGCTAAACATGTAAAACATCTATCAAGAAGACATTTTTATACGCCCACATTTTCATGTGGACGTATATTGTCGTCGCCCCGCTCTGTCTGGACGTCCGTTCACAATTTGTTTGTGGACTCTCTACAGGTCACAATTCTTATCCGATTTTGACTAAACGTTAGCATGGGGCAGAATTTTATAAAAACCAAACAAATTCTATTGATTTTCTGATAATTACTTAATATGCGACAACTCTTGTTGACTGCCCGGACGATTTAGCTGCTGTGTGGGCGTATATTTCGTTGCCTGGCAACCTATTTTTCGTTTAAATAATAGAAACAAGTTGGAACAGAATTGAAATTTACACCGAACAAGCAAAGAAGTTGGGTTATACATTGTCTTAAATTAGAAATTACATGAATGGAAGTTAGAAATTACATGAATAGAAGTAAGAAATTAGACGATAGCATGTTAGAATTTTGACTCTGATATACCGCCATATATGTCACGCTGTTCGAATGGCATGAGAAACCACGGTCAATGAAGTTCGAAATAATAATCTATGCTCACAATCATCCGAGTAAACCAGAGCCGATGGGCTAACCAGAATCGTTTTGTTTCCCCTTTTTATATGTAGTCGTATATTGTCGTTGCCCCCCGTCCATCCATCAGTCCAGCCGAAGTTTATATCCGATTGACTTTAAATTTATACACAGTCTTTAAGGTCATGAGACAAAGAATCCGATAATTGCTGCTAGATCCTTGATCACTTCCAATAATGTTGTGGACACTCTAGAGGCCAGAGTTAATATATGATTTACTTTAATTTTATACACCGTGATTAAGGTCACGAAACGAATTAGCCTATTGATTTTCTGCGATTTCCGATAATTGCTGCCAGTGTTATGGCTCTTGATCACTTCAAAAAATATTGTGAACGCTCTAGAGGCCAACATTAATATTACAAAACGGAATAGAAAATTACAAACATCCCATTTAATATGAACAAAGCTAAAAAAGCAACACGGTTTCAACAAATTATTCTGTTTCTGAAAATTAAATAGAACACATACTTGATATTCTCAAATTAAAAAGAACACATACGCGATATTCTCAAATATCATGCATTCTTTCAAACGATAGGAGTATATTATAAAAATCGTCTATTCCTTTTTCTTATGTACATTATGTACAATTAATGACCATATACCAAGTGTTCTCATCTTCGATTTTCTTGTGTAATAATTTGTTTCGTTGAAAATATAGTAAATATATAGCACATCGATCAGATCAACTCAATTTAATGTTTTTCTTTTTACCGAAACCGAATCACTGGAGTAACTAATAATGCTTAGAAGTATAAAATACCCCCAACCCCTAAAAATATATATATATCTTCAAATTATAAACTGTTGATACACACCGGTAGTTCATTTAATTTTTTACTAGATAATTGGAAGATGATTTGGTTGCCGAGTCCGATTCTTTGATATTTTCATGGGAATAGCTTTCATAGTACTGACTATAGTAGGCCTACATATGTAGATCTTGGCGGGGGTTCATCACCCTGTTGGATGAATATTGCGTGGCACCTTCCGAGCAAAGCATCAATGGATTTAGCTTATTATTTTGTTGGCATTTGGTTTGCAAGTTGGGGACTGTCGGTAGTTGTAGGAAAATTTTAAAAAATAGGCTGCCGGAAATGTAGCCTGGCAGTATTTCAGGCAATGATCGCCGAGGTAAAGTGTCAAACGAACGGACCTTCGAACCTCGACGAATTCCACTCAAGAGCGTCAAAGTAGGGAGTTCTTATGGATGGTATTGGGGACCTCCCCCAGATAATTTTGAAAATTAGACTGTCGGAAATGCTGTCTGACAGTATTAAGTCAGACACCGATCGTCGAGATAAATAAATTTGACCACATACCGTCCGTCGCCTGATAACTATTTTATCAGACCACAGAACAAAATGTCAAACAGAAGGACTTGCGAACCTCAACGAAGTATCCGTGTGAGCGCCAAAGTAGCGAGTCCTTGTGGGGGTGGGGGGCTTTGGGGACCTCCCTAAGAAAATTTTGAAAAAAGGACTGTTGGAAATGCTGTCTGACAGTATTCAGGCAAGGATCGTAGACATAAATAGAGCTGATCGGATATCGTATGTCGCTAGTCTTCCCGACCTCAGAGAGGAAAGTATCAAATGAAAGGACTTGCGAACCTCAACGAAGTCCCCAATAATTTGAAAAGTAGACTGCCCGAAATGCAGTATGGTAGTATTTCAGGCATTGAGATAATTAGAGCTTAACAGATACCGCCTGTCGCCAAAAGTAGACTGCCCGAAATGCAGTCTGGCAGTATTTCATGTCAAAAGAGCTAGGCTGTGATTTAGCCACGAAAATCGTTTCATTTTGTCCCAGCAAATTCCAGGCGAAAATCTGACGCTTTGCTGCACAAGTAAACAAGTAAGTCGTCACTGTAGTAACATTTCTATTGCGATGTTTTGTACAATCAGACCAACACTCGAATTACGCCTCAGACTATATTTGTCAAGTGTAGCCATAATGTGGTGAAGAAATCATATTCTAAGCCAATCAGAAACCATAAAAGCAATCAACGTCATTAGGTCAGGGGTCAATAGCCATAAATAGACCAGGGAATACCTTTTACGAGACGGAACACGTTGGCTTGTTTACATTTGTACGAGAGAATTTTTCTACAAATATGCCTGAATTACGGGACAATAACATCAGATAAATGTTGTGCTGACACCGTGAACACGGCTAGCTCCTGATTTGCGGAAAAAATATGGTCAAAAGCGAAATTGTATCAATGAATGTGATATTTCCTGGAAAAAGTATTTTTTCCATTTTATTTCAATACAACAATATGCAAAAGAAATATAAATATAGTATACAGATGAAAACGTTTTTGGCATGATTGAAATACTGGTTCGGTATAATAATTATATATAATGTTGAGAAAAAAACCAAAAAAATAATACTATCTACATGAGCCCACTGATACAACAGAATATTAATAATGATTCACCTAACAACCCTGAACATGCAATTATACTTGTTTTTTTTTTTTAAAAAAAAAAAACAAACAATAAAGACATATTATTAGAGATGTCAAATAAGTATACATTTATTTTATAGAAAGAAATACAGTACTAAAAAATAAGAAATGAATGCAATTTTATATACTTCCTCATACAGTATTCAACAACAACACTCGATGGCATGAGATTTCTCCGATATTAAATAGATTAAAATGATTCAGCGATACTTTGATTTAATCAAATATGGAGGACCGAGACTTAGCTTTGATCAAACAGTACAGTGGTTGAAATTGTTGAACATGTCTGCCAAACCTTTAAAGGCTAATATCTTTGCTTGCAATAGAGTAATTTGAATGAAATTTTCAAATTATTCATTTTACATTATCTACTTTTGAACTATTATAGCAAGAATGGCTAGTTCTTTATCTAAATCTTATATAATGTATCTTTAATGAAAAATGTATATAATAATAATAACATCATTTATATAGTGTATTAATACTGGCGAATGGTTTCTAATCTGCTTTTCAGATTTTTATATCCACAGAATCGGGCCCGTCGCCAGCTCATAAAATGGGGGGGGGGGGTACAGAATTTTTTGGAGGGGCTGAGGATGTGGCCGGCTAAGAATACTCCTAAGAAATCATCAATTTTGGGGTGGGGCTAAACCGCACAGACTACATGTATTTACACACAGATCAGGTCTTGTGTCCGTATACACTGTACAAAATTAAAAGATATATGCCAGTAAAGAAAAGTACATATAAGAGAAAAACAAACAGTTAACTAAATAAAATGGTTTCAGTAATATGAATAAGAAATGAAATGGAGTTAAACGTCGTCCTACTGTTCTGCTGTTATACATGTACATGTACGCTATACAGTGTACTACGAGGAAAATTTTGCCTGGGCACAGCACTATGGCCTACTCTTATATCGAATTCCAACTGCCTATGGACCTTTTTACGTGCACACCAATGTTACACAGGAATTCAGTTTTTCGTCACATTTGAACGACTAGACAGCAGTCCTTGTACCTTGTCAGCCCCTCTGCCTGCACCACTGACAAGGAGAAACCACGTCTGAATTGAATTGGAATAAAAAATGAAAATAAAAACATATATGTCAACTTAAATTAGCTAAATATGATATGAACATTTATCGACATGTACAGTACATTTAAGTAAAACATGTTTAAAATACAAAAATACATATGTATACAGGTTTAGGCCTACTCATAAAAATCACAATTTCATCAATATGATTTGGCTGTCACTTTCATATTTGAACAATTTTCACAAATCCATACTAGAAAACTTTCACTTCTAAAAAATACATCTATCTGTAGCTCCTATATACATGTACTGGGTTAAGGAAGACGGGCGTGCGCTATACAGTTTATTATGAGGGAAATTTTGCCTGGGCACAGCACTATGGCCTACTCTTATATCGAATTCCAACTGCCAAGGGGTCTTTTTACAAGCACACCAATGTCCAAACCGCGTACAAAAATACATACATACATTCATAAAAAATCATGTAATTTCATCAATATCATTTGACTGTCACTTTCATATTCAAACAATTTTCACAAATCCATACTAGAAAGCTTTCACTTGTAACAAATACAACTATCTGTAGCCTAATGCAGCCTGATTTGCATCCACAGAGAAAATATTGTTTGGTTCTTGGTCTCTATAGTCAACCTAACCCTGTCATTTGTTACAGTAGAGTTTAACAAGAAGGGCATAAATTTCTGCAGATACAGTAAAGCAACTTTAAAGTAATGCACATGGTATTTCACCTCATTGGTGACACAGTCTTTTCCATAGTGGTCTTTTGTCTTGGTCTGAGTTGTCATACATTTAGGAATAGGAGAATATCTTCATCAACTTGCATTTGCAATAAAATTGGAAAATGTTAAGATAATGATCCCCTTAACAAATTAACCAGACCTATTATTCTTTTTCTTATTTCGCTGGTAAAATATTAGCTGCTCTAAACATAGTTCTTTATTCATACACAGTTGTTGGGTTTTTTTTACGTTGGTAATGTATGTGAGAAGTCTCTATTGTTAGAATGAGAGAGTTTTGTCTGCACATTCCTGCAATTCTTTGTCCAACATATCAATATTTCCATCTAATTTGATCCACTGGTTAGCACATACCCTAGATTTTTCCCAGTTTCTCACAGTAAACGGTTTTACATCGGTGTTTTAAACAAAATCTACACGGAGTATACAGTTCTAGTTATTCTTCCGCTTTTTTACTATCAAAACGTAAACAAACCGGTGACCGTTCACTCTACACGACCCATTGACCTTTCGTCGTGTGCGTCTGATTGGTGAGCTTTGTCACGTGATCTATTAAAACCAAATCACCGCGAAATTCAAATACCATCGCACATTGATAACTAAGCCCATTTTTATTTTACGTTTTCTGTCAAACGTCAAAGAATTGATAAAAGAAAAGTTGTGTGGAAATACAAAGTAATACTAGACTTGCTTGCAAGGCTGAAGGCTTTCACCTTACCCAAGGCAGCACAAAATGCCCACCACTCACCCCTTAAAACACACACACACACACACACTTAAACAACTCAGATATTGACACTTTCTGTGCATGCGCATTACGATAGAAGGAAAGTGAAAAATATAGTTGAACAATTTACAACATTATGAACTTGGATCGGTAGAATCCAACAGACGCCAGAAATCTAAATACGCAATCAAAAACGCAAAAATTCTATAAAAAAATTTACAATTTCAGTACATTTTCAAATTTTTAGGAAAAAAGGAGAACGGCGTGGTGTTGCAATTCGACCTTTATCGCATCCACAATATCACCGGCTCTACAAAAAATATAGCTTTTTAGAACCTATTTTCATTTATGCACGTTAAAGATTTACTTTATTTCAGGTCTGTTCAGAACTTTCGCAATACTTCTAAGTACTTACTGCTTAAAACATAGGAAAAATCATTATTCAGAACTCTATCTGCTTTAGTTTCAGAGATCTACACGAGAATGAAAAAAAAACCAGTTTTTCGAATGGGACAAAAAAAAAGATCGTGTCAGATCATAACCAAAACCAAGAATCATACCTTTCAACATCAACTTTTCAACATTTGTTCAGAGGGGTGCCTTCCTTATGAATAGTTTCAGTAAATAGCGTCATTTTCGTTGGTATCATATGATAGCGTCATGTAGACAAAAAAAAACCGGGATAATAATTTCAGGAGTAACTGTTATTGACTAAAATGAAGCAGCATTACCAGATATTGGTTACCAGTAAAACACCTTTAGTTCAAATATTGCCTCTTTCAAAAAAAGCTCTCTATATAATGCTTTATGTGTACACGGGACTTTGGAATCACGTCCATATCAACTACTCAAATGATTAAATATTCAATGAAATATCTACAATTTTCTGATTTCGTGCACGTTAAAGATTTGACGTCACTACATGTAACATATAAAATTTAATATTTATTACAGATAGAGTCCATGCTCAAACTGGTTATCTCAACTGAGAACGACATGGTTATCTCAGTTCGACCTTTATCCCATCCGCAATATCCCCGGCTGTACAAAAATATATTTTTTTCGAAAATCGGTTGGGAATTGACATAATTATAACCGATTTTCATTCGTGCACGTTAAAGATTTACATCACTTCCGGTCTGGTTCACAACTTTCGCAATAGTTCTAAGTACTAAATGTTTAAAACATGGGAAAAATCAATATTCAAAACTCTATCTGTTTTAGTTTCAGAGATTTACACGAGAATAAAAAAAACCGAGTTTTCCGATTGGGACAAAGTTGACACGTTTACTATTATTATCTCCCTAATTATGTTACTACATCGTTAAGACAGTTCATCACGTGCATTTTGCATACCGATAGTTCATTGGCCAAACATGCTATTATATTGAGATTTCGTCCAATAGTTTGGATGCAGCTATGGCGGGTGTGGCGCCAGGCAGGGTAAGCTTACTCTTCCGGACACCTGTTACCACTGTTTGTCGTGTATTTTCTACACGGGGAGCAGTCCATTTGCTGATTACACTATTTTGCCTAATAACGTTTTTAGGACTTCGAATTCTGTCTAATGGTTTGGATTGTTCGTACTTGGTTTTATTTTATCGTAAGTGTCAAATAATAACCAAAACCCAGAATCATACATTCAACATTAAATTTTCAGTATTTATATGGAGGAGTGCCTTCCTTATAAATAGCTTCAACAGAGAGGTTTATTTTCACTGGTATCAAATGATTACGTCATGGAGACAAAAATCCAGCTATATTAATTTCAGGGGTAACTATTATTTACTAAAACGAATTATTTTCAATCTAGAAGCACCAGTAACAGATATTGGTTACTATTAAAACACCCTTAGTTCAAATATTGCCACTTTTAAAATAAGCTCTCTATATATGCTTTATACGTATGCAAAACGTTCCAATTATGACCAATTCGGACATTTGTCGATGTCACACCAATGTGTACACGGGACTTCGGAATCGCGTTTTCATGTCAGCTACTCAAATATGTAACTGGTTCAAAAATTGATTTTATATTCAATGAAATATCGCCAATTTTCGCATTTCGTGCACGTTAAAGATTTGACGTCACGAACATATAAAATGTCGATATTTATTAGAAACAGAGTCCATGCTCTAACTACATTACACTTTCTGTAACCGGTGCAATATTCGTACTTCTGCACGATACTACTGCAAGATACAACTGCTACCTCTTCAAAATTGCATTTGCTTACAAACAGCGTGAGCCGTCGATTTGTGTCAAGATGATTACGGCTATGAGGTAATTTGGGCCAAGGAGAAATAATATTAATTCAAAGACTAATTATTACACACATAAATCAAATATTTCTGCTACAGGGTCACTATACCCTTATTTTGAATAGAAGTAAAGACTCAAAGTTGAAATACTTTTTGCCCAAATATCGTCACTTTGAGAGAAAAAGGGACTTTTGAATATGCTCTAAACGTTGCTAATACGTACAGATTGTATCAACTCTTACTGCATGTTTCGCTTAACAATGAAAGGTGACGTTTTCAATTTTTGATCCCTTTGTTCTCATACTCCTGATATTTCTAACTGTTGCGCAATGGTTTCATACCTAAGACTACCGATAAAACTCTCTGTAGAAGAAGTTCAAAAAAAAACAAAAAAATTACGTTGACTTTTCGAGAAAAAGACGTCTAAAAATGCTCCAAATGGTAAAAATACGACGTTTTGGATTTTCAATCTCGTTTTTCGACTACTCATGACATTTAGAGAAATTGTACAATGGTTTCACACAATACACCACCTATAAGACTCTCGAATGAGAAAGTTTTAAAAAAATCGTAGGCGGCATTTTCGAGAAATACGCGTCTAAAGTTGATCGAAATCGTAAAAAACCTTACTTTTCAAAGTCCTATAACTTTTTCAATTTATGATAGAATCTTGTCGCTGTGGTACCATCTTGTAGATATTTTACGTGGCTATCAAATGACGCTGTACTTTAACTACTCAGTAAACAGCCAACTGAAACTTCGCATTTTGCGCACAGGCACCCATTTTTCAGAATTTTGTCAAAGTTTGGATACTTTTCTTGACCACTTCTGGTGATTAGAGCATTTTCATCCATAGTCTAAGGACTGGAGACGACTCTTGACTTCATATTCCTGAAGTTTCAGAAAAATCGTAGGCGCCGTTTTAAAAAAATAAGAACTCTACGATTTGACCAAAATGCGTAAAAAAGTGAAAAATCAAAGTTAACATTTCAGAACAAAACTTATATTGTTGGAATCGGATTGAGGTCAGCTATCCAAAAATATCAGTATTATTTTAAAATTCCAAAAAATAACAATTTTAGAAAATTTTGAAAATTTTCCATTTTTCACCAAAAAAATGAGAGCGACAAAGTTTCTAAACTCGATGTTTTTGAACTGCCATCTAGTCAGAAATGTTTTCAGCTATCCAAAAATGTAAATATCGGAAAAGTCGGATGAGAATTAGAAGAATTATGGCCGATTTTCAATTTGAGTGCACGTTAAAGATTTGACGCGTTTCCGCTTTGCGCACAAATTTGATTTTACATTTATGCACTAACCACCACCCAGTTTCCCGACAGAAAATCAAATTTCAGACCTCTATCTCTTATAGTTGCTGAGAAATAGGCAAAGTGGAATAAAAAAAAATAATAAACTAGATCTGCTACTGTCCCATGCAGATATGAAAGCTTTCATATTCATCGTCACGTGTCATTGATTGTATCAAGTAACCTAAATAAAAGGATACGAAGAAAAAATTATTAAAATTGGTCAAAAACTCGCGAAGTTACAAGTCTAAATATAGTATGAAACATTGCACCCAGGCATAACAATAATCTGAAAACTAAAGGGAAATAACTGAAACTTGTATTACTGTAATGAGACGGATGAGAAAATGAAATGAAAATGGCGGGAAAAAAAAATTAAAAATGGCAGGTTGGACAGGCGACCTTACTCCTTGTCACGTACAACCGGGCATTCGAAAACACGCTAGTTTACTCAATGACAGGCGCGCGTGCTTACCATTCAGCCACTCAACCCCCCTTTGAAATCAGACACGTGCAATATGTCATATAGGAAGAATAAGAAGTCGCTCACAACAAAATGGTAAATTAATGAGTTTAGGTCAAAAGGTTGAGCTACTGTTTTAGAGTACTTAATAGTTTTAAAGAGACACGTTAAGGGTTGTTCATAGTTAAATGAAAGTTTAATTTTAAATAAGACCAATAAAATTAGGATTTAATAATGCCAGACTAATATTTCCAATATGTTTGGTTATAAGTAGGAAATCGTGACGACTTCTTAAGCATGTTTTAAACAAAGGATCATGTTTGTTTAAACAAGAATGGCACTCTGCAATAAAAAAAACTGGCCAAAGCAAGATTTCTATGCAGAAATTAAATAATTGCTAGAACCAGAAAAATATTTATCCACTATAATAAATAAGCAACATAGAGAAAATGAAATGAAATTGAATGGGGTTTAACGACCGACTGTTCTGCTCCTAAAATGGGCTAATGAAGACGGGCATATGCCATAATGTGTGCAATGAGGGAAATTTTACCCGGGCAGCGGCGGTTACGGCCTACGAGGTTGGACAGGCAACCATACTCCTTGTCACGTACAACCAAAAAATCGAAACAACGGCAGTTGACTCAATGACAGACGTTATGATACAGAGCGCACGTGCTAACCATTCAGCCACGTAACCTCCCTAAAATCGGCAAATTGCTGACCTACAGCGAGAAACATTTCAACCGGGCCAAATTTTCTATTGTAACAGTTTAATTTGCACGGTACCTTTAGTTATCAACCGAATATTACAAAACTTTTAAAAATAAGCTCCCCCCTGACCAGCTTAAGCGTTCGCAATAAACGTTTGCCACTTAAAATCGGGAAATTGCTGACTTTAAAGTGAGAAACATTACAACCGGGCGAAATTTTCTGTTTTATGACTTTTACAGTACCTTTGATTACCAACCGATTATTTTCTGTTTTATCACTTTTACAGTACCTTTGATTACCAACCGATTATTACAAAACTTTAAAAATAAAAGAGAAAGAGAGAAATGCGGCCTAATGTCCATTCGACACAAACTAGGTCATTTCGGGACTAACATATGTTTTTTAATTTTATTTAAAAACTCCCCCTGCGCTTACAGGTCTTTAGCCGTTGGGAGGAAACCGAAGAACACGGAGAAAACCCACAAGGTTGGACATCATACTTCATGTCACGTGCAACCTGGAGATCGAAACGACGCCCGTTGACTCAATGACAGACGTTACGATACAGTGCGCACATGCTAACCATTCAGCCATTCAGCCTCCCTGAATTCAGAAAATTGCTGACTTATAGCAAGAAACATTTCAACCGGGCGAAATTTTCTGTTTTAACAGTTTAATGTGCACGGTACTTTAATTACCAACCGATTATTACAAAACTTTTGAAAATAAGCTCCAACTGACCAGCTTAATCGTATGCAATAAACGTTTTCGCCTGAATTGAAAGTTCTGCACGGAGAAAGTTCATCTCGATTTCCCGGCGTGGTTCCCCTTGTCAGTGAGGCAGAACAGAGGGCCTGACAAGCACAGCTGTCTAGTCATTCGGATGGGACGAAAAACCAAGGTCCCGTGTACACATTGGAGTGCACGTAAAATATCCCTAAGCAGTTGGAATTCGATACTGTTGAATAAGCTCTATACGATGACTAAATGTGTAGATTGTAGTCACCCACACTGCATGTTTCGCTTAACAATGAAAGGGTGCCGTTTTCAATGTTCGATCCTTTTGTTCTTCTACTCCTGATATGTTGGACTGTTGATCGATGGTTTCATATAAAAGACTACCAATAAGACTCTTTGTACAAGAAGTTCCCAAAAAATATTATGTTGACTTTACGAGAAAGACCTCTAAACATGCTCCAAATTGTAAAAATACGACTTTTTGGGTTTTCAATCTCTTTTTTTCGGCTATCCCTGATATTTAGAAAAAATAATACAATGATTTCACACAACAGGCTAGCTATTAGACTCTCTATTGACAAAAGTTTCACCGCCCTCCCTTCATTATAACCGAAGTTATCGTGCCCTAAAGAATCAACAAATTAGCTTGTTTATCTCTGCTTACCCTAAGCAGAAAATGCTCATCTTTGAACTCAATCATAACATTGACCTAGTGAACGTCTACACCAAGTTTGAACATTCTAGCTTAATTAGAAGGAGAGTAATTGTGTTCCAAAGTCCCGACCCTTCAAATTGCTTCTATTTTTCATTTTCAATTCAAAATGGTGACCATCACGTGACCGAAATCAAAATTCTATTCGCGACATTTTTTAGGCCTTCCTACAAGGATTCAGAAAATATAACTCCCGAGTCTGTAAGTAAAATAGCAAAAAAGCCTTATTGATTTTTCACTTTTAAATATGGCGGCACTTCCGGTTCGATCGACAAACTCCATATTTTGTGTACAAATCAGTAATTACTTATCTAGTATCCAAAAAAAAAATCAGGTCATTCTGACCTATATTTCGATGATTTTTTTGAAAATTTTGATCCTTAATTTCGTCAAGGGGAGATAATTTAGAAAATTTCTAATTATATTTTTGAAGTCACATCGGTAGGATCTACTTAGATACTAAATTTCATGAAAATCGTACAACTATTAAAGAAGTTGTCAAATTGGTCTAATCTTCCGGTTCGAAATCACAGCGACGAATTTTCGAAATTCGAAAATGTGAAACTGCAGATGAAAATGGTTTTTTTAAAGGTATTCAAAGAAAAAAGAATTAGTAAAATCGGTCAAAAAATAACAAAGTTACGACTATGCATTGTCATTTTTTTCGTTCGTAAAATTCGGTGATTTCGGATTCGTAAAACGTTTCGAAAATATATTTAATCAAGGTTCGCACCCCATTTTTGGGGGGGTAGGTCAAAATTTCAGAAAGATCCTATGGATAGATTCTGAGAAATCCGATTTGCAGAAAACACACAAAAAAAAAAATAATAATAACTAGATCTGCTACTGTCCCATGCAGATATGAAAGCTTTCATATTCATCGTCACGTGTCATTGATTGTATCAAGTAACCTAAATAAAAGGATACGAAGAAAAAATTATTAAAATTGGTCAAAAACTCGCGAAGTTACAAGTCTAAATATAGTATGAAACATTGCACCCAGGCATAACAATAATCTGAAAACTAAAGGGAAATAACTGAAACTTGTATTACTGTAATGAGACGGATGAGAAAATGAAATGAAAATGGCGGGAAAAAAAAATTAAAAATGGCAGGTTGGACAGGCGACCTTACTCCTTGTCACGTACAACCAGGCATTCGAAAACACGCTAGTTTACTCAATGACAGGCGCGCGTGCTTACCATTCAGCCACTCAACCCCCCTTTGAAATCAGACACGTGCAATATGTCATATAGGAAGAATAAGAAGTCGCTCACAACAAAATGGTAAATTAATGAGTTTAGGTCAAAAGGTTGAGCTACTGTTTTAGAGTACTTAATAGTTTTAAAGAGACACGTTAAGGGTTGTTCATAGTTAAATGAAAGTTTAATTTTAAATAAGACCAATAAAATTAGGATTTAATAATGCCAGACTAATATTTCCAATATGTTTGGTTATAAGTAGGAAATCGTGACGACTTCTTAAGCATGTTTTAAACAAAGGATCATGTTTGTTTAAACAAGAATGGCACTCTGCAATAAAAAAAACTGGCCAAAGCAAGATTTCTATGCAGAAATTAAATAATTGCTAGAACCAGAAAAATATTTATCCACTATAATAAATAAGCAACATAGAGAAAATGAAATGAAATTGAATGGGGTTTAACGTCCGACTGTTCTGCTCCTAAAATGGGCTAATGAAGACGGGCATATGCCATAATGTGTGCAATGAGGGAAATTTTACCCGGGCAGCGGCGGTTACGGCCTACGAGGTTGGACAGGCAACCATACTCCTTGTCACGTACAACCAAAAAATCGAAACAACGGCAGTTGACTCAATGACAGACGTTATGATACAGAGCGCACGTGCTAACCATTCAGCCACGCAACCTCCCTAAAATCGGCAAATTGCTGACCTACAGCGAGAAACATTTCAACCGGGCCAAATTTTCTATTGTAACAGTTTAATTTGCACGGTACCTTTAGTTATCAACCGAATATTACAAAACTTTTAAAAATAAGCTCCCCCCTGACCAGCTTAAGCGTTCGCAATAAACGTTTGCCACTTAAAATCGGGAAATTGCTGACTTTAAAGTGAGAAACATTACAACCGGGCGAAATTTTCTGTTTTATGACTTTTACAGTACCTTTGATTACCAACCGATTATTTTCTGTTTTATCACTTTTACAGTACCTTTGATTACCAACCGATTATTACAAAACTTTAAAAATAAAAGAGAAAGAGAGAAATGCGGCCTAATGTCCATTCGACACAAACTAGGTCATTTCGGGACTAACATATGTTTTTTAATTTTATTTAAAAACTCCCCCTGCGCTTACAGGTCTTTAGCCGTTGGGAGGAAACCGAAGAACACGGAGAAAACCCACAAGGTTGGACATCATACTTCATGTCACGTGCAACCTGGAGATCGAAACGACGCCCGTTGACTCAATGACAGACGTTACGATACAGTGCGCACATGCTAACCATTCAGCCATTCAGCCTCCCTGAATTCAGAAAATTGCTGACTTATAGCAAGAAACATTTCAACCGGGCGAAATTTTCTGTTTTAACAGTTTAATGTGCACGGTACTTTAATTACCAACCGATTATTACAAAACTTTTGAAAATAAGCTCCAACTGACCAGCTTAATCGTATGCAATAAACGTTTTCGCCTGAATTGAAAGTTCTGCACGGAGAAAGTTCATCTCGATTTCCCGGCGTGGTTCCCCTTGTCAGTGAGGCAGAACGGAGGGCCTGACAAGCACAGCTGTCTAGTCATTCGGATGGGACGAAAAACCAAGGTCCCGTGTACACATTGGAGTGCACGTAAAATATCCCTAAGCAGTTGGAATTCGATACTGTTGAATAAGCTCTATACGATGACTAAATGTGTAGATTGTAGTCACCCACACTGCATGTTTCGCTTAACAATGAAAGGGTGCCGTTTTCAATGTTCGATCCTTTTGTTCTTCTACTCCTGATATGTTGGACTGTTGATCGATGGTTTCATATAAAAGACTACCAATAAGACTCTTTGTACAAGAAGTTCCCAAAAAATATTATGTTGACTTTACGAGAAAGACCTCTAAACATGCTCCAAATTGTAAAAATACGACTTTTTGGGTTTTCAATCTCTTTTTTTCGGCTATCCCTGATATTTAGAAAAAATAATACAATGATTTCACACAACAGGCTAGCTATTAGACTCTCTATTGACAAAAGTTTCACCGCCCTCCCTTCATTATAACCGAAGTTATCGTGCCCTAAAGAATCAACAAATTAGCTTGTTTATCTCTGCTTACCCTAAGCAGAAAATGCTCATCTTTGAACTCAATCATAACATTGACCTAGTGAACGTCTACACCAAGTTTGAACATTCTAGCTTAATTAGAAGGAGAGTAATTGTGTTCCAAAGTCCCGACCCTTCAAATTGCTTCTATTTTTCATTTTCAATTCAAAATGGTGACCATCACGTGACCGAAATCAAAATTCTATTCGCGACATTTTTTAGGCCTTCCTACAAGGATTCAGAAAATATAACTCCCGAGTCTGTAAGTAAAATAGCAAAAAAGCCTTATTGATTTTTCACTTTTAAATATGGCGGCACTTCCGGTTCGATCGACAAACTCCATATTTTGTGTACAAATCAGTAATTACTTATCTAGTATCCAAAAAAAAAATCAGGTCATTCTGACCTATATTTCGATGATTTTTTTGAAAATTTTGATCCTTAATTTCGTCAAGGGGAGATAATTTAGAAAATTTCTAATTATATTTTTGAAGTCACATCGGTAGAATCTACTTAGATACTAAATTTCATGAAAATCGTACAACTATTAAAGAAGTTGTCAAATTGGTCTAATCTTCCGGTTCGAAATCACAGCGACGAATTTTCGAAATTCGAAAATGTGAAACTGCAGATGAAAATGGTTTTTTTAAAGGTATTCAAAGAAAAAAGAATTAGTAAAATCGGTCAAAAAATAACAAAGTTACGACTATGCATTGTCATTTTTTTCGTTCGTAAAATTCGGTGATTTCGGATTCGTAAAACGTTTCGAAAATATATTTAATCAAGGTTCGCACCCCATTTTTGGGGGGGGTAGGTCAAAATTTCAGAAAGATCCTATGGATAGATTCTGAGAAATCCGATTTGCAGAAAACACACAAAAAAAAAAATAATAACTAGATCTGCTACTGTCCCATGCAGATATGAAAGCTTTCATATTCATGGTCACGTGTCATTGATTGTATCAAGTATCCTAAATAAAAGGATAAGAAGAAAAAATTATTAAAATTGGTCAAAAACTCGCGAAGTTACAAGTCTAAATATAGTATGAAACATTGCACCCAGGCATAACAATAATCTGAAAACTAAAGGGAAATAACTGAAACTTGTATTACTGTAATGAGACGGATGAGAAAATGAAATGAAAATGGCGGGAAAAAAAATAAAAATGGCAGGTTGGACAGGCGACCTTACTCCTTGTCACGTACAACCGGGCATTCGAAAACACGCTAGTTAACTCAATGACAGGCGCGCGTGCTAACCATTCAGCCACCCAACCCCCCTTTGAAATCAGACACGTGCAATATGTCATATAGGAAGAATAAGAAGTCGCTCACAACAAAATGGTAAATTAATGAGTTTAGGTCAAAAGGTTGAGCTACTGTTTTAGAGTACTTAATAGTTTTAAAGAGACACGTTAAGGGTTGTTCATAGTTAAATGAAAGTTTAATTTTAAATAAGACCAATAAAATTAGGATTTAATAATGCCAGACTAATATTTCCAATATGTTTGGTTATAATTAGGAAATCGTGACGACTTCTTAAGCATGTTTTAAACAAAGGATCATGTTTGTTTAAACAAGAATGGCACTCTGCAATAAAAAAACTGGCCAAAGCAAGATTTCTATGCAGAAATTAAATAATTGCTAGAACCAGAAAAATATTTATCCACTATAATAAATAAGCAACATAGAGAAAATGAAATGAAATTGAATGGGGTTTAACGTCCGACAGTTCTGCTCCTAAAATGGGCTAATGAAGACGGGCATATGCCATAAAGTGTCCAATGAGGGACATTTTACCCGGGCAGCGGCGGTTACGGCCTACGAGATTGGACAGGCGACCATACTCCTTGTCACGTACAACCAAGAAATCGAAACAACGCCAGTTGACTCAATGACAGACGTTATGATACAGAGCGCACGTGCTAACCATTCAACCACGCAACCTCCCTAAAATCGGCAAATGGCTGACCTACAGCGAGAAACATTTCAACCGGGCCAAATTTTCTATTGTAACAGTTTAATTTGCACGGTACCTTTAGTTATCAACCGAATATTACAAAACTTTTAAAAATAAGCTCCCCCTGACCAGCTTAAGCGTTCGCAATAAACGTTTGCCCCTTAAAATCGGCAAATTGCTGACTTTAAAGTGAGAAACATTACAACCGGGCGAAATTTTCTGTTTTATCACTTTTACAGTACCTTTGATTACCAACCGATTATTACAAAACTTTAAAAATAAAAGAGAAAGAGAGAAATGCGGCCTAATGTCCATTCGACACAAACTAGGTCATTTCGGGACTAACATATGTTTTTAATTTTATTTAAAAACTCCCCTTGAGCTTACAGGTCTTTAGCCGTTGGGAGGAAACCGAAGGACACGGAGAAAACCCACGAGGTTGGACTTCATGTCACGTGCAACCTGGAGATCGAAACGACGCCCGTTGACTTAATGACAGACGTTACGATACAGTGTGCACATGCTAACCATTCAGCCATTCAGCCTCCCTGAATTCAGAAAATTGCTGACTTATAGCAAGAAACATTTCAACCGGGCGAAATTTTCTGTTTTAACAGTTTAATGTGCACGGTACTTTAATTACCAACCGATTATTACAAAACTTTTGAAAATAAACTCCAACTGACCAGCTTAATCGTATGCAATAAACGTTTTCGCCTGAATTGAAAGTTCTGCACGGAGAAAGTTTATCTCGATTTCCCGGCTCGGTTCCCCTTGTCAGTGAGGCAGAACGGAGGGCCTGACAAGCACAGCTGTCTAGTCATTCGGATGGGACGAAAAACCAAGGTCTCGTGTACACATTGGAGTGCACGTAAAATATCCCTAAGCAGCTGGAATTCGATACTGTTGAATAAGCTCTATACGATGACTAAATGTGTAGATTGTAGTCACCCACACTGCATGTTTCGCTTAACAATGAAAGGGTGCCGTTTTCAATGTTCGATCCTTTTGTTCTTCTACTCCTGATATGTTGGACTGTTGATCGTTGGTTTCATATAAAAGACTACCAATAAGACTCTTTGTAGAAGAAGTTCCCTAAAAATATTATGTTGACTTTACGAGAAAGACCTCTAAACATGCTCTAAATTGTAAAAATACGACTTTTTGGATTTTCAATCTCTTTTTTCGGCTATCCCTGATATTTAGAAAAAATAATACAATGATTTCACACAGCAGGCTAGCTATTAGACTCTGTATTGACAAAAGTTTCACCGCCCTCGCTTCATTATAACCGAAGTTATCGTGCCCTAAAGAATCAACAAATCAGCATGCTTATCTCTGCTTACCCTAAGCAGAAAATGCTCATCTTTAAACTCAATCATAACATTGACCTAGTGAACGTCTACACCAAGTTTGAACATTCTAGCTTAATTAGAAGGAGAATAATTGTGTTCCAAAGTCCCGACCCTTCAAATTGCTTCTATTTTTCATTTTCAATTCAAAATGGTGACCATCACGTGACCGAAATCAAAATTCTATTCGCGACATTTTTTAGGCCTTCCATCAAGGATTCAGAAAATATAACTCCCGAGTCTGTAAGTAAAATAGCAAAAAAGCCTTATTGATTTTTCACTTTTAAATATGGCGGCACTTCCGGTTCGATCGACAAACTCCATATTTTGCGTACAAATCAGTAATTACTTATCTAGTATCCAAAAAAAAAATCAGGTCATTCTGACCTATATTTCGACGATTTTTTTGAAAATTTCGATCCTTAATTTCGTCAAGGGGAGATAATTTAGAAAATTTCTAATTATATTTTTGAAGTCACGTCGGTAAGATCTAGTTAGATACTAAATTTCATGAAAATCGTACAACTATTAAAGAAGTTGTCAAATTGGTCTAAACTTCCGGTTCGAAATCACAGCGACGAATTTTCGAAATTCGAAAATCTGAAACTGCACATTTATAGTAATTGTCTCAAGGTACTCAAAGAAAAAAGATTTAGTAAAATAGGTCAAATAGTCACAAAGTTACAGCATTGTAGGTCAAATGCATTCGTTCGTAAAATTCGGTGATTTCGGATACGTAAAACGTTTTGAAAATATATTTACTCAACAGCCACCACCCATTTTTGGGGGGATAGGTAAAAGTTTCAGAACGATCCTATGGTTAGATTCTGAGAAATCCGATTTGTGGATAAAACACAAAAAAAAAAAATAATAATAATACTAGATCTGCTACTGTCCCATGCAGATATGAAAGCTTTCATATTCATCGTCACGTGTCATTGATTGTATCAAGTAACCTAAATAAAAGGATACGAAGAAAAAATTATTAAAATTGGTCAAAAACTCGCGAAGTTACAAGTCTAAATATAGTATGAAACATTGCACCCAGGCATAACAATAATCTGAAAACTAAAGGGAAATAACTGAAACTTGTATTACTGTAATGAGACGGATGAGAAAATGAAATGAAAATGGCGGGAAAAAAAAATTAAAAATGGCAGGTTGGACAGGCGACCTTACTCCTTGTCACGTACAACCGGGCATTCGAAAACACGCTAGTTTACTCAATGACAGGCGCGCGTGCTTACCATTCAGCCACTCAACCCCCCTTTGAAATCAGACACGTGCAATATGTCATATAGGAAGAATAAGAAGTCGCTCACAACAAAATGGTAAATTAATGAGTTTAGGTCAAAAGGTTGAGCTACTGTTTTAGAGTACTTAATAGTTTTAAAGAGACACGTTAAGGGTTGTTCATAGTTAAATGAAAGTTTAATTTTAAATAAGACCAATAAAATTAGGATTTAATAATGCCAGACTAATATTTCCAATATGTTTGGTTATAAGTAGGAAATCGTGACGACTTCTTAAGCATGTTTTAAACAAAGGATCATGTTTGTTTAAACAAGAATGGCACTCTGCAATAAAAAAAACTGGCCAAAGCAAGATTTCTATGCAGAAATTAAATAATTGCTAGAACCAGAAAAATATTTATCCACTATAATAAATAAGCAACATAGAGAAAATGAAATGAAATTGAATGGGGTTTAACGTCCGACTGTTCTGCTCCTAAAATGGGCTAATGAAGACGGGCATATGCCATAATGTGTGCAATGAGGGAAATTTTACCCGGGCAGCGGCGGTTACGGCCTACGAGGTTGGACAGGCAACCATACTCCTTGTCACGTACAACCAAAAAATCGAAACAACGGCAGTTGACTCAATGACAGACGTTATGATACAGAGCGCACGTGCTAACCATTCAGCCACGCAACCTCCCTAAAATCGGCAAATTGCTGACCTACAGCGAGAAACATTTCAACCGGGCCAAATTTTCTATTGTAACAGTTTAATTTGCACGGTACCTTTAGTTATCAACCGAATATTACAAAACTTTTAAAAATAAGCTCCCCCCTGACCAGCTTAAGCGTTCGCAATAAACGTTTGCCACTTAAAATCGGGAAATTGCTGACTTTAAAGAGAGAAACATTACAACCGGGCGAAATTTTCTGTTTTATGACTTTTACAGTACCTTTAATTACCAACCGATTATTTTCTGTTTTATCACTTTTACAGTACCTTTGATTACCAACCGATTATTACAAAACTTTAAAAATAAAAGAGAAAGAGAGAAATGCGGCCTAATGTCCATTCGACACAAACTAGGTCATTTCGGGACTAACATATGTTTTTTAATTTTATTTAAAAACTCCCCCTGCGCTTACAGGTCTTTAGCCGTTGGGAGGAAACCGAAGAACACGGAGAAAACCCACAAGGTTGGACATCATACTTCATGTCACGTGCAACCTGGAGATCGAAACGACGCCCGTTGACTCAATGACAGACGTTACGATACAGTGCGCACATGCTAACCATTCAGCCATTCAGCCTCCCTGAATTCAGAAAATTGCTGACTTATAGCAAGAAACATTTCAACCGGGCGAAATTTTCTGTTTTAACAGTTTAATGTGCACGGTACTTTAATTACCAACCGATTATTACAAAACTTTTGAAAATAAGCTCCAACTGACCAGCTTAATCGTATGCAATAAACGTTTTCGCCTGAATTGAAAGTTCTGCACGGAGAAAGTTCATCTCGATTTCCCGGCGTGGTTCCCCTTGTCAGTGAGGCAGAACGGAGGGCCTGACAAGCACAGCTGTCTAGTCATTCGGATGGGACGAAAAACCAAGGTCCCGTGTACACATTGGAGTGCACGTAAAATATCCCTAAGCAGTTGGAATTCGATACTGTTGAATAAGCTCTATACGATGACTAAATGTGTAGATTGTAGTCACCCACACTGCATGTTTCGCTTAACAATGAAAGGGTGCCGTTTTCAATGTTCGATCCTTTTGTTCTTCTACTCCTGATATGTTGGACTGTTGATCGATGGTTTCATATAAAAGACTACCAATAAGACTCTTTGTACAAGAAGTTCCCAAAAAATATTATGTTGACTTTACGAGAAAGACCTCTAAACATGCTCCAAATTGTAAAAATACGACTTTTTGGGTTTTCAATCTCTTTTTTTCGGCTATCCCTGATATTTAGAAAAAATAATACAATGATTTCACACAACAGGCTAGCTATTAGACTCTCTATTGACAAAAGTTTCACCGCCCTCCCTTCATTATAACCGAAGTTATCGTGCCCTAAAGAATCAACAAATTAGCTTGTTTATCTCTGCTTACCCTAAGCAGAAAATGCTCATCTTTGAACTCAATCATAACATTGACCTAGTGAACGTCTACACCAAGTTTGGACATTCTAGCTTAATTAGAAGGAGAGTAATTGTGTTCCAAAGTCCCGACCCTTCAAATTGCTTCTATTTTTCATTTTCAATTCAAAATGGTGACCATCACGTGACCGAAATCAAAATTCTATTCGCGACATTTTTTAGGCCTTCCTACAAGGATTCAGAAAATATAACTCCCGAGTCTGTAAGTAAAATAGCAAAAAAGCCTTATTGATTTTTCACTTTTAAATATGGCGGCACTTCCGGTTCGATCGACAAACTCCATATTTTGTGTACAAATCAGTAATGACTTATCTAGTATCCAAAAAAAAAATCAGGTCATTCTGACCTATATTTCGATGATTTTTTTGAAAATTTTGATCCTTAATTTCGTCAAGGGGAGATAATTTAGAAAATTTCTAATTATATTTTTGAAGTCACATCGGTAGGATCTACTTAGATACTAAATTTCATGAAAATCGTACAACTATTAAAGAAGTTGTCAAATTGGTCTAATCTTCCGGTTCGAAATCACAGCGACGAATTTTCGAAATTCGAAAATGTGAAACTGCAGATGAAAATGGTTTTTTTAAAGGTATTCAAAGAAAAAAGAATTAGTAAAATCGGTCAAAAAATAACAAAGTTACGACTATGCATTGTCATTTTTTTCGTTCGTAAAATTCGGTGATTTCGGATTCGTAAAACGTTTCGAAAATATATTTAATCAAGGTTCGCACCCCATTTTTGGGGGGGTAGGTCAAAATTTCAGAAAGATCCTATGGATAGATTCTGAGAAATCCGATTTGCAGAAAACACACAAAAAAAAAAAATAATAATAACTAGATCTGCTACTGTCCCATGCAGATATGAAAGCTTTCATATTCATCGTCACGTGTCATCGATTATATCAAGTATCTCAAATAAAAGGATAAGAATAACAAACTATCAAAATTGGTCAAAAACTCGCGAAGTTACAAGTCTAAATATAGTATGAAACATTGAGTAATCTGAAAACTAAAGGGAAATAACTGATACGTGTGTTGCTGTAATCGGGATGAATGAGATAACTTTGAACAAAACTAAAACTTTTTGAATCAGGTTGAACTCAACTGTTTGAATATGTACGTTAAATATGTAGATTTGGAAAATTATAAAGACATAATATCAAAATCGTTCAAAAACTCACAAAGTTACAAATTTAAATGTAGTGAGAAACATTGCACCCGGGCAAAAAAATAATCTTTAAAGTAAAGGGAAATAACCTAAACTTGTATAGCTGTAATCGGGCTTCCAAAATTAGAGATATGTTATATAATTATGGTTTCAAATATGTTTGGTTATAAGTAGGAAATCGTGACAACTTCTTAAGCATGTTTCAAACAAAGGGTCATAGACTGCAATATACAAGAATGGCACTCTGCAATAAAAAAAACTGGCCAGAGATTTCTATGCAGAAATTAAATAATTGCTAGAACCAGAAAAATATTTATCCACTATAATAAATAAGCAACATAGAGAAAATGAAATGAAATTGAATGGGGTTTAACGTCCTACTGTTCTGCTCCTACAATGGGCTAATGAAGACGGGCATACGCCATAAAGTGTGCAATGAGGGAAATTTTACCCGGGCAGCGCCGTTACGGCCTACGAGGTTGGTAAGGCGACCATACTCCTTATCACGTACAACCAAGAAATCGAAACAAGGACAGTTGACTCAATGACAGACGTTATGATACAGAGCGCACGTGCTAACCATTCAGCCACGCAACCTCCCTCAAATCGGCAAATTGCTGACCTACAGCGAGAAACATTTCAACCGGGCCAAATTTTCTATTTTAACAGTTTAATTTGCACGGTACCTTTAGTTATCAACCGAATATTACGAAACTTTTAAAAATAAGCTCCCCCTGACCAGCTTAATCGTTCGCAATAAACGTTTGCCCCTTAAAATCGACAAATTGCTGAATTTAAAGTGAGAAACATTACAACCGGGCCAAATTTTCTGTTTTATCACTTTTACAGTACCTTTGATTACCAACCGATTATTACAAAACTTTAAAAAGAGAAAGAGAGAAATGCGGCCTAAGGTCCATTCGACACAAACTAGGTCATTTCGGGACTAACATGTTTTTTAATTTTATTTAAAAACTCCCCTTGCACGTACTGGTCTTTAGCCGTTGGGAGGAAACCGAAGAACACGGAGAAAACCCACGAGGTTGGACATCATACACCATGTCACGTGCAACCTGGAGATCGAAACGACGCCCGTTGACTCAATGACAATACAGCGAGCACATGCTAACCATTCAGCCATCCAGCCTCCCTGAATTCGGAAAATTGCTGACTTATAGCAAGAAACATTTCAACCGGGCGAAATTTTCTGTTTTAACAGTTTAATGTGCACGGTACTTTAATTACCAACCGATTATTACAAAACTTTTGAAAATAAGCTCCAACTGACCAGCTTAATCGTATGCAATAAATGTTTTGCCTGAATTGAAAGTTCTGCACAGAGAAAGTTCATCTCGATTTCCCGGCGTGGTTCCCTTGTCAGTAAGGCAGAACGGAGGGCCAGACAAGCACAGCTGTCTAGCTAGTCCTTCGGATGGTACGAAAAACCAAGGTCCCGTGTACACATTGGAGTGCACGTAAAATATCCCTAAGCAGTTGGAATTCGATACTGTTGAATAAGCTCTATACGATGACTAAATGCGTAGATTGTAGTCACCCACACTTCATGTTTCGCTCAACAATGAAAGGGTGCCGTTTTCAATGTTCGATCCTTTTGTTCTTCTACTCCTGATATGTTGGACTGTTGATCGATGGATTCATATAAAAGACTTCCAATAAGACTCTTTGTAGAAGAAGTTCCAAAAAAATAGTATGTTGACTTAACGAGAAAAACCTCTAAACATGCTCCAAATTGTAAAAATACGACTTTTTGGATTTTCAATCTCTTTTTTTCGGCTATCCCTGATATTTAAAAAAAATGATACAATCATTTCACACGACAGGCTACCTATTAGACTCTCTATTGACAAAAGTTTCACCGCCCTCCCTTCATTATAACCGAAGTTATCGTGCCCAAAAGAATCAACAAATCAGCATGCTTATCTCTGCTTACCCTAAGCAGAAAATGCTCATCTTTGACCTCAATCAAGATAGTGACCTAGTGAACGTCTACACCAAGTTTGAACATTCTAGCTCAATTAGAAGGAGAGTTATTGTGTTCCGAAGTCCGGGCCTTTCAAATTGCTTCTATTTTTCATTTTCAATTCAAAATTGTGACCATCACATGACCGAAATCAAAATTCTGATCCGATAGATTTTTAGGCACTCCTTCAAGGATTCCGAAAATATAACTCCCGAGTCTGTAAGTAAAATAGCAAAAAAGCCTTTTTGATTTTTCACGTTTAAAGATGGTGGCACTTCCGGTTCGATCGACAAACTCCATATTTTGTGTACGAATCATTAATTCCTTGTCTAGTATCGAAAAAAAAAATTAGGTCATTCTGACCTATATTTCGACGATTTTTTTGAAAATTTTGATCCTTAATTTCACCAAGGGGAGATAATTTAGAAAATTTCTAATTATATTTTTGAAGTCACATCGGTAAGATCTACTTGTATACTAAATTTCATGAAAATCGTACAACTATTAAAGAAGTTGTCAAATTGGTCTAAACTTCCGGTTCGAAATCACAGCGACGAATTTTCGAAATTCGAAAATGTGAAACTGCAGATGAAAATGATTTTTTTCAAGGTATTCAAAGAAAAAAGAATTAGTAAAATCGGTCAAAAAATAACAAAGTTACGACTATGCATTGTCAGTTTTTTCGTTCGTAAAATTCGGTGATTTCGGATTCGTAAAACGTTTTGAAAATATATTTAAACAACGTTCGCACCCCATTTTTGGGGGGGTAGGTCAAGGTTTTAGAAAGATCCCATGGTTAGATTCTGAGAAATCCGATTTGCAGAAAATACACAAAAAAAAAATAATAACTAGATCTGCTACTGTCCCATGCAGATATGAAAGCTTTCATATTCATCGTCACGTGTCATTGATTGTATCAAGTAACCTAAATAAAAGGATACGAAGAAAAAATTATTAAAATTGGTCAAAAACTCGCGAAGTTACAAGTCTAAATATAGTATGAAACATTGCACACAGGCATAACAATAATCTGAAAACTAAAGGGAAATAACTGAAACTTGTATTACTGTAATGAGACGGATGAGAAAATGAAATGAAAATGGCGGGAAAAAAAAATTAAAAATGGCAGGTTGGACAGGCGACCTTACTCCTTGTCACGTACAACCGGGCATTCGAAAACACACAAAAGTTTCACCGCCCTCCCTTCATTATAACCGAAGTTATCGTGCCCTAAAGAATCAACAAATTAGCTTGTTTATCTCTGCTTACCCTAAGCAGAAAATGCTCATCTTTGAACTCAATCATAACATTGACCTAGTGAACGTCTACATCACGTGACCGAAATCAAAATTCTATTCGCGACATTTTTTAGGCCTTCCTACAAGGATTCAGAAAATATAACTCCCGAGTCTGTAAGTAAAATAGCAAAAAAGCCTTATTGATTTTTCACTTTTAAATATGGCGGCACTTCCGGTTCGATCGACAAACTCCATATTTTGTGTACAAATCAGTAATTACTTATCTAGTATCCAAAAAAAAAAATCAGGTCATTCTGACCTATATTTCGATGATTTTTTTGAAAATTTTGATCCTTAATTTCGTCAAGGGGAGATAATTTAGAAAATTTCTAATTATATTTTTGAAGTCACATCGGTAGGATCTACTTAGATACTAAATTTCATGAAAATCGTACAACTATTAAAGAAGTTGTCAAATTGGTCTAATCTTCCGGTTCGAAATCACAGCGACGAATTTTCGAAATTCGAAAATGTGAAACTGCAGATGAAAATGTTTTTTTTAAAGGTATTCAAAGAAAAAAGAATTAGTAAAATCGGTCAAAAAATAACAAAGTTACGACTATGCATTGTCATTTTTTTCGTTCGTAAAATTCGGTGATTTCGGATTCGTAAAACGTTTCGAAAATATATTTAATCAAGGTTCGCACCCCATTTTTGGGGGGGGTAGGTCAAAATTTCAGAAAGATCCTATGGATAGATTCTGAGAAATCCGATTTGCAGAAAACACACAAAAAAAAAAATAATAATAATAATAACTTTAACAGAAACAATAAGCTTTCATATGTAATACATATGAAAGCTTAACTAGATCTGCTACTGTCCCATGCAGATATGAAAGCTTTCATATTCATCGTCACGTGTCATTGATTGTATCAAGTAACCTAAATAAAAGGATACGAAGAAAAAATTATTAAAATTGGTCAAAAACTCGCGAAGTTACAAGTCTAAATATAGTATGAAACATTGCACCCAGGCATAACAATAATCTGAAAACTAAAGGGAAATAACTGAAACTTGTATTACTGTAATGAGACGGATGAGAAAATGAAATGAAAATGGCGGGAAAAAAAAATTAAAAATGGCAGGTTGGACAGGCGACCTTACTCCTTGTCACGTACAACCGGGCATTCGAAAACACGCTAGTTTACTCAATGACAGGCGCGCGTGCTTACCATTCAGCCACTCAACCCCCCTTTGAAATCAGACACGTGCAATATGTCATATAGGAAGAATAAGAAGTCGCTCACAACAAAATGGTAAATTAATGAGTTTAGGTCAAAAGGTTGAGCTACTGTTTTAGAGTACTTAATAGTTTTAAAGAGACACGTTAAGGGTTGTTCATAGTTAAATGAAAGTTTAATTTTAAATAAGACCAATAAAATTAGGATTTAATAATGCCAGACTAATATTTCCAATATGTTTGGTTATAAGTAGGAAATCGTGACGACTTCTTAAGCATGTTTTAAACAAAGGATCATGTTTGTTTAAACAAGAATGGCACTCTGCAATAAAAAAAACTGGCCAAAGCAAGATTTCTATGCAGAAATTAAATAATTGCTAGAACCAGAAAAATATTTATCCACTATAATAAATAAGCAACATAGAGAAAATGAAATGAAATTGAATGGGGTTTAACGTCCGACTGTTCTGCTCCTAAAATGGGCTAATGAAGACGGGCATATGCCATAATGTGTGCAATGAGGGAAATTTTACCCGGGCAGCGGCGGTTACGGCCTACGAGGTTGGACAGGCAACCATACTCCTTGTCACGTACAACCAAAAAATCGAAACAACGGCAGTTGACTCAATGACAGACGTTATGATACAGAGCGCACGTGCTAACCATTCAGCCACGCAACCTCCCTAAAATCGGCAAATTGCTGACCTACAGCGAGAAACATTTCAACCGGGCCAAATTTTCTATTGTAACAGTTTAATTTGCACGGTACCTTTAGTTATCAACCGAATATTACAAAACTTTTAAAAATAAGCTCCCCCCTGACCAGCTTAAGCGTTCGCAATAAACGTTTGCCACTTAAAATCGGGAAATTGCTGACTTTAAAGTGAGAAACATTACAACCGGGCGAAATTTTCTGTTTTATGACTTTTACAGTACCTTTGATTACCAACCGATTATTTTCTGTTTTATCACTTTTACAGTACCTTTGATTACCAACCGATTATTACAAAACTTTAAAAATAAAAGAGAAAGAGAGAAATGCGGCCTAATGTCCATTCGACACAAACTAGGTCATTTCGGGACTAACATATGTTTTTTAATTTTATTTAAAAACTCCCCCTGCGCTTACAGGTCTTTAGCCGTTGGGAGGAAACCGAAGAACACGGAGAAAACCCACAAGGTTGGACATCATACTTCATGTCACGTGCAACCTGGAGATCGAAACGACGCCCGTTGACTCAATGACAGACGTTACGATACAGTGCGCACATGCTAACCATTCAGCCATTCAGCCTCCCTGAATTCAGAAAATTGCTGACTTATAGCAAGAAACATTTCAACCGGGCGAAATTTTCTGTTTTAACAGTTTAATGTGCACGGTACTTTAATTACCAACCGATTATTACAAAACTTTTGAAAATAAGCTCCAACTGACCAGCTTAATCGTATGCAATAAACGTTTTCGCCTGAATTGAAAGTTCTGCACGGAGAAAGTTCATCTCGATTTCCCGGCGTGGTTCCCCTTGTCAGTGAGGCAGAACGGAGGGCCTGACAAGCACAGCTGTCTAGTCATTCGGATGGGACGAAAAACCAAGGTCCCGTGTACACATTGGAGTGCACGTAAAATATCCCTAAGCAGTTGGAATTCGATACTGTTGAATAAGCTCTATACGATGACTAAATGTGTAGATTGTAGTCACCCACACTGCATGTTTCGCTTAACAATGAAAGGGTGCCGTTTTCAATGTTCGATCCTTTTGTTCTTCTACTCCTGATATGTTGGACTGTTGATCGATGGTTTCATATAAAAGACTACCAATAAGACTCTTTGTACAAGAAGTTCCCAAAAAATATTATGTTGACTTTACGAGAAAGACCTCTAAACATGCTCCAAATTGTAAAAATACGACTTTTTGGGTTTTCAATCTCTTATTTTCGGCTATCCCTGATATTTAGAAAAAATAATACAATGATTTCACACAACAGGCTAGCTATTAGACTCTCTATTGACAAAAGTTTCACCGCCCTCCCTTCATTATAACCGAAGTTATCGTGCCCTAAAGAATCAACAAATTAGCTTGTTTATCTCTGCTTACCCTAAGCAGAAAATGCTCATCTTTGAACTCAATCATAACATTGACCTAGTGAACGTCTACACCAAGTTTGAACATTCTAGCTTAATTAGAAGGAGAGTAATTGTGTTCCAAAGTCCCGACCCTTCAAATTGCTTCTATTTTTCATTTTCAATTCCAAATGGTGACCATCACGTGACCGAAATCAAAATTCTATTCGCGACATTTTTTAGGCCTTCCTACAAGGATTCAGAAAATATAACTCCCGAGTCTGTAAGTAAAATAGCAAAAAAGCCTTATTGATTTTTCACTTTTAAATATGGCGGCACTTCCGGTTCGATCGACAAACTCCATATTTTGTGTACAAATCAGTAATTACTTATCTAGTATCCAAAAAAAAAATCAGGTCATTCTGACCTATATTTCGATGATTTTTTTGAAAATTTTGATCCTTAATTTCGTCAAGGGGAGATAATTTAGAAAATTTCTAATTATATTTTTGAAGTCACATCGGTAGGATCTACTTAGATACTAAATTTCATGAAAATCGTACAACTATTAAAGAAGTTGTCAAATTGGTCTAATCTTCCGGTTCGAAATCACAGCGACGAATTTTCGAAATTCGAAAATGTGAAACTGCAGATGAAAATGTTTTTTTTAAAGGTATTCAAAGAAAAAAGAATTAGTAAAATCGGTCAAAAAATAACAAAGTTACGACTATGCATTGTCATTTTTTTCGTTCGTAAAATTCGGTGATTTCGGATTCGTAAAACGTTTCGAAAATATATTTAATCAAGGTTCGCACCCCATTTTTGGGGGGGTAGGTCAAAATTTCAGAAAGATCCTATGGATAGATTCTGAGAAATCCGATTTGCAGAAAACACACACAAAAAAAAAATAATAACTAGATCTGCTACTGTCCCATGCAGATATGAAAGCTTTCATATTCATCGTCACGTGTCATTGATTGTATCAAGTAACCTAAATAAAAGGATACGAAGAAAAAATTATTAAAATTGGTCAAAAACTCGCGAAGTTACAAGTCTAAATATAGTATGAAACATTGCACCCAGGCATAACAATAATCTGAAAACTAAAGGGAAATAACTGAAACTTGTATTACTGTAATGAGACGGATGAGAAAATGAAATGAAAATGGCGGGAAAAAAAAATTAAAAATGGCAGGTTGGACAGGCGACCTTACTCCTTGTCACGTACAACCGGACATTCGAAAACACGCTAGTTTACTCAATGACAGGCGCGCGTGCTTACCATTCAGCCACTCAACCCCCCTTTGAAATCAGACACGTGCAATATGTCATATAGGAAGAATAAGAAGTCGCTCACAACAAAATGGTAAATTAATGAGTTTAGGTCAAAAGGTTGAGCTACTGTTTTAGAGTACTTAATAGTTTTAAAGAGACACGTTAAGGGTTGTTCATAGTTAAATGAAAGTTTAATTTTAAATAAGACCAATAAAATTAGGATTTAATAATGCCAGACTAATATTTCCAATATGTTTGGTTATAAGTAGGAAATCGTGACGACTTCTTAAGCATGTTTTAAACAAAGGATCATGTTTGTTTAAACAAGAATGGCACTCTGCAATAAAAAAAACTGGCCAAAGCAAGATTTCTATGCAGAAATTAAATAATTGCTAGAACCAGAAAAATATTTATCCACTATAATAAATAAGCAACATAGAGAAAATGAAATGAAATTGAATGGGGTTTAACGTCCGACTGTTCTGCTCCTAAAATGGGCTAATGAAGACGGGCATATGCCATAATGTGTGCAATGAGGGAAATTTTACCCGGGCAGCGGCGGTTACGGCCTACGAGGTTGGACAGGCAACCATACTCCTTGTCACGTACAACCAAAAAATCGAAACAACGGCAGTTGACTCAATGACAGACGTTATGATACAGAGCGCACGTGCTAACCATTCAGCCACGCAACCTCCCTAAAATCGGCAAATTGCTGACCTACAGCGAGAAACATTTCAACCGGGCCAAATTTTCTATTGTAACAGTTTAATTTGCACGGTACCTTTAGTTATCAACCGAATATTACAAAACTTTTAAAAATAAGCTCCCCCCTGACCAGCTTAAGCGTTCGCAATAAACGTTTGCCACTTAAAATCGGGAAATTGCTGACTTTAAAGTGAGAAACATTACAACCGGGCGAAATTTTCTGTTTTATGACTTTTACAGTACC
The DNA here is from genome assembly GCA_036850965.1 of Patella caerulea. Taxonomy (NCBI): domain Eukaryota; kingdom Metazoa; phylum Mollusca; class Gastropoda; family Patellidae; genus Patella; species Patella caerulea. Next base: position 27,513,546 of record JAZGQO010000011.1, read on the forward strand.
TTTGATTACCAACCGATTATTTTCTGTTTTATCACTTTTACAGTACCTTTGATTACCAACCGATTATTACAAAACTTTAAAAATAAAAGAGAAAGAGAGAAATGCGGTCTAATGTCCATTCGACACAAACTAGGTCATTTCGGGACTAACATATGTTTTTTAATTTTATTTAAAAACTCCCCCTGCGCTTACAGGTCTTTAGCCGTTGGGAGGAAACCGAAGAACACGGAGAAAACCCACAAGGTTGGACATCATACTTCATGTCACGTGCAACCTGGAGATCGAAACGACGCCCGTTGACTCAATGACAGACGTTACGATACAGTGCGCACATGCTAACCATTCAGCCATTCAGCCTCCCTGAATTCAGAAAATTGCTGACTTATAGCAAGAAACATTTCAACCGGGCGAAATTTTCTGTTTTAACAGTTTAATGTGCACGGTACTTTAATTACCAACCGATTATTACAAAACTTTTGAAAATAAGCTCCAACTGACCAGCTTAATCGTATGCAATAAACGTTTTCGCCTGAATTGAAAGTTCTGCACGGAGAAAGTTCATCTCGATTTCCCGGCGTGGTTCCCCTTGTCAGTGAGGCAGAACGGAGGGCCTGACAAGCACAGCTGTCTAGTCATTCGGATGGGACGAAAAACCAAGGTCCCGTGTACACATTGGAGTGCACGTAAAATATCCCTAAGCAGTTGGAATTCGATACTGTTGAATAAGCTCTATACGATGACTAAATGTGTAGATTGTAGTCACCCACACTGCATGTTTCGCTTAACAATGAAAGGGTGCCGTTTTCAATGTTCGATCCTTTTGTTCTTCTACTCCTGATATGTTGGACTGTTGATCGATGGTTTCATATAAAAGACTACCAATAAGACTCTTTGTACAAGAAGTTCCCAAAAAATATTATGTTGACTTTACGAGAAAGACCTCTAAACATGCTCCAAATTGTAAAAATACGACTTTTTGGGTTTTCAATCTCTTTTTTTCGGCTATCCCTGATATTTAGAAAAAATAATACAATGATTTCACACAACAGGCTAGCTATTAGACTCTCTATTGACAAAAGTTTCACCGCCCTCCCTTCATTATAACCGAAGTTATCGTGCCCTAAAGAATCAACAAATTAGCTTGTTTATCTCTGCTTACCCTAAGCAGAAAATGCTCATCTTTGAACTCAATCATAACATTGACCTAGTGAACGTCTACACCAAGTTTGAACATTCTAGCTTAATTAGAAGGAGAGTAATTGTGTTCCAAAGTCCCGACCCTTCAAATTGCTTCTATTTTTCATTTTCAATTCAAAATGGTGACCATCACGTGACCGAAATCAAAATTCTATTCGCGACATTTTTTAGGCCTTCCTACAAGGATTCAGAAAATATAACTCCCGAGTCTGTAAGTAAAATAGCAAAAAAGCCTTATTGATTTTTCACTTTTAAATATGGCGGCACTTCCGGTTCGATCGACAAACTCCATATTTTGTGTACAAATCAGTAATTACTTATCTAGTATCCAAAAAAAAAATCAGGTCATTCTGACCTATATTTCGATGATTTTTTTGAAAATTTTGATCCTTAATTTCGTCAAGGGGAGATAATTTAGAAAATTTCTAATTATATTTTTGAAGTCACATCGGTAGGATCTACTTAGATACTAAATTTCATGAAAATCGTACAACTATTAAAGAAGTTGTCAAATTGGTCTAATCTTCCGGTTCGAAATCACAGCGACGAATTTTCGAAATTCGAAAATGTGAAACTGCAGATGAAAATGGTTTTTTTAAAGGTATTCAAAGAAAAAAGAATTAGTAAAATCGGTCAAAAAATAACAAAGTTACGACTATGCATTGTCATTTTTTTCGTTCGTAAAATTCGGTGATTTCGGATTCGTAAAACTTTAAAAATAAAAGAGAAAGAGAGAAATGCGGCCTAATGTCCATTCGACACAAACTAGGTCATTTCGGGACTAACATATGTTTTTAATTTTATTTAAAAACTCCCCTTGCGCTTACAGGTCTTTAGCCGTTGGGAGGAAACCGAAGGACACGGAGAAAACCCACGAGGTTGGACATCATGTCACGTGCAACCTGGAGATCGAAACGACGCCCGTTGACTCAATGACAGACGTTACGATACAGTGCGCACATGCTAACCATTCAGCCATTCAGCCTCCCTGAATTCAGAAAATTGCTGACTTATAGCAAGAAACATTTCAACCGGGCCAAATTTTCTATTGTAACAGTTTAATTTGCACGGTACCTTTAGTTATCAACCGAATATTACAAAACTTTTAAAAATAAGCTCCCCCCTGACCAGCTTAAGCGTTCGCAATAAACGTTTGCCACTTAAAATCGGGAAATTGCTGACTTTAAAGTGAGAAACATTACAACCGGGCGAAATTTTCTGTTTTATGACTTTTACAGTACCTTTGATTACCAACCGATTATTTTCTGTTTTATCACTTTTACAGTACCTTTGATTACCAACCGATTATTACAAAACTTTAAAAATAAAAGAGAAAGAGAGAAATGCGGCCTAATGTCCATTCGACACAAACTAGGTCATTTCGGGACTAACATATGTTTTTTAATTTTATTTAAAAACTCCCCCTGCGCTTACAGGTCTTTAGCCGTTGGGAGGAAACCGAAGAACACGGAGAAAACCCACAAGGTTGGACATCATACTTCATGTCACGTGCAACCTGGAGATCGAAACGACGCCCGTTGACTCAATGACAGACGTTACGATACAGTGCGCACATGCTAACCATTCAGCCATTCAGCCTCCCTGAATTCAGAAAATTGCTGACTTATAGCAAGAAACATTTCAACCGGGCGAAATTTTCTGTTTTAACAGTTTAATGTGCACGGTACTTTAATTACCAACCGATTATTACAAAACTTTTGAAAATAAGCTCCAACTGACCAGCTTAATCGTATGCAATAAACGTTTTCGCCTGAATTGAAAGTTCTGCACGGAGAAAGTTCATCTCGATTTCCCGGCGTGGTTCCCCTTGTCAGTGAGGCAGAACGGAGGGCCTGACAAGCACAGCTGTCTAGTCATTCGGATGGGACGAAAAACCAAGGTCCCGTGTACACATTGGAGTGCACGTAAAATATCCCTAAGCAGTTGGAATTCGATACTGTTGAATAAGCTCTATACGATGACTAAATGTGTAGATTGTAGTCACCCACACTGCATGTTTCGCTTAACAATGAAAGGGTGCCGTTTTCAATGTTCGATCCTTTTGTTCTTCTACTCCTGATATGTTGGACTGTTGATCGATGGTTTCATATAAAAGACTACCAATAAGACTCTTTGTACAAGAAGTTCCCAAAAAATATTATGTTGACTTTACGAGAAAGACCTCTAAACATGCTCCAAATTGTAAAAATACGACTTTTTGGGTTTTCAATCTCTTTTTTTCGGCTATCCCTGATATTTAGAAAAAATAATACAATGATTTCACACAACAGGCTAGCTATTAGACTCTCTATTGACAAAAGTTTCACCGCCCTCCCTTCATTATAACTGAAGTTATCGTGCCCTAAAGAATCAACAAATTAGCTTGTTTATCTCTGCTTACCCTACGCAGAAAATGCTCATATTTAAACTCAATCATAACATTGACCTAGTGAACGTCTACACCAAGTTTGAACATTCTAGCTTAATTAGAAGGAGAGTAATTGTGTTCCAAAGTCCCGACCCTTCAAATTGCTTCTATTTTTCATTTTCAATTCAAAATGGTGACCATCACGTGACCGAAATCAAAATTCTATTCGCGACATTTTTTAGGCCTTCCTACAAGGATTCAGAAAATATAACTCCCGAGTCTGTAAGTAAAATAGCAAAAAAGCCTTATTGATTTTTCACTTTTAAATATGGCGGCACTTCCGGTTCGATCGACAAACTCCATATTTTGTGTACAAATCAGTAATTACTTATCTAGTATCCAAAAAAAAAATCAGGTCATTCTGACCTATATTTCGATGATTTTTTTGAAAATTTTGATCCTTAATTTCGTCAAGGGGAGATAATTTAGAAAATTTCTAATTATATTTTTGAAGTCACATCGGTAGGATCTACTTAGATACTAAATTTCATGAAAATCGTACAACTATTAAAGAAGTTGTCAAATTGGTCTAATCTTCCGGTTCGAAATCACAGCGACGAATTTTCGAAATTCGAAAATGTGAAACTGCAGATGAAAATGTTTTTTTTAAAGGTATTCAAAGAAAAAAGAATTAGTAAAATCGGTCAAAAAATAACAAAGTTACGACTATGCATTGTCATTTTTTTCGTTCGTAAAATTCGGTGATTTCGGATTCGTAAAACGTTTCGAAAATATATTTAATCAAGGTTCGCACCCCATTTTTGGGGGGGTAGGTCAAAATTTCAGAAAGATCCTATGGATAGATTCTGAGAAATCCGATTTGCAGAAAACACACAAAAAAAAAAAATAATAATAACTAGATCTGCTACTGTCCCATGCAGATATGAAAGCTTTCATATTCATCGTCACGTGTCATTGATTGTATCAAGTAACCTAAATAAAAGGATACGAAGAAAAAATTATTAAAATTGGTCAAAAACTCGCGAAGTTACAAGTCTAAATATAGTATGAAACATTGCACCCAGGCATAACAATAATCTGAAAACTAAAGGAAAATAACTGAAACTTGTATTACTGTAATGAGACGGATGAGAAAATGAAATGAAAATGGCGGGAAAAAAAAATTAAAAATGGCAGGTTGGACAGGCGACCTTACTCCTTGTCACGTACAACCGGGCATTCGAAAACACGCTAGTTAACTCAATGACAGGCGCGCGTGCTTACCATTCAGCCACTCAACCCCCCTTTGAAATCAGACACGTGCAATATGTCATATAGGAAGAATAAGAAGTCGCTCACAACAAAATGGTAAATTAATGAGTTTAGGTCAAAAGGTTGAGCTACTGTTTTAGAGTACTTAATAGTTTTAAAGAGACACGTTAAGGGTTGTTCATAGTTAAATGAAAGTTTAATTTTAAATAAGACCAATAAAATTAGGATTTAATAATGCCAGACTAATATTTCCAATATGTTTGGTTATAAGTAGGAAATCGTGACGACTTCTTAAGCATGTTTTAAACAAAGGATCATGTTTGTTTAAACAAGAATGGCACTCTGCAATAAAAAAAACTGGCCAAAGCAAGATTTCTATGCAGAAATTAAATAATTGCTAGAACCAGAAAAATATTTATCCACTATAATAAATAAGCAACATAGAGAAAATGAAATGAAATTGAATGGGGTTTAACGTCCGACTGTTCTGCTCCTAAAATGGGCTAATGAAGACGGGCATATGCCATAATGTGTGCAATGAGGGAAATTTTACCCGGGCAGCGGCGGTTACGGCCTACGAGGTTGGACAGGCAACCATACTCCTTGTCACGTACAACCAAAAAATCGAAACAACGGCAGTTGACTCAATGACAGACGTTATGATACAGAGCGCACGTGCTAACCATTCAGCCACGCAACCTCCCTAAAATCGGCAAATTGCTGACCTACAGCGAGAAACATTTCAACCGGGCCCAATTTTCTATTGTAACAGTTTAATTTGCACGGTACCTTTAGTTATCAACCGAATATTACAAAACTTTTAAAAATAAGCTCCCCCCTGACCAGCTTAAGCGTTCGCAATAAACGTTTGCCACTTAAAATCGGGAAATTGCTGACTTTAAAGTGAGAAACATTACAACCGGGCGAAATTTTCTGTTTTATCACTTTTACAGTACCTTTGATTACCAACCGATTATTTTCTGTTTTATCACTTTTACAGTACCTTTGATTACCAACCGATTATTACAAAACTTTAAAAATAAAAGAGAAAGAGAGAAATGCGGCCTAATGTCCATTCGACACAAACTAGGTCATTTCGGGACTAACATATGTTTTTTAATTTTATTTAAAAACTCCCCCTGCGCTTACAGGTCTTTAGCCGTTGGGAGGAAACCGAAGAACACGGAGAAAACCCACAAGGTTGGACATCATACTTCATGTCACGTGCAACCTGGAGATCGAAACGACGCCCGTTGACTCAATGACAGACGTTACGATACAGTGCGCACATGCTAACCATTCAGCCATTCAGCCTCCCTGAATTCAGAAAATTGCTGACTTATAGCAAGAAACATTTCAACCGGGCGAAATTTTCTGTTTTAACAGTTTAATGTGCACGGTACTTTAATTACCAACCGATTATTACAAAACTTTTGAAAATAAGCTCCAACTGACCAGCTTAATCGTATGCAATAAACGTTTTCGCCTGAATTGAAAGTTCTGCACGGAGAAAGTTCATCTCGATTTCCCGGCGTAGTTCCCCTTGTCAGTGAGGCAGAACGGAGGGCCTGACAAGCACAGCTGTCTAGTCATTCGGATGGGACGAAAAACCAAGGTCCCGTGTACACATTGGAGTGCACGTAAAATATCCCTAAGCAGTTGGAATTCGATACTGTTGAATAAGCTCTATACGATGACTAAATGTGTAGATTGTAGTCACCCACACTGCATGTTTCGCTTAACAATGAAAGGGTGCCGTTTTCAATGTTCGATCCTTTTGTTCTTCTACTCCTGATATGTTGGACTGTTGATCGATGGTTTCATATAAAAGACTACCAATAAGACTCTTTGTACAAGAAGTTCCCAAAAAATATTATGTTGACTTTACGAGAAAGACCTCTAAACATGCTCCAAATTGTAAAAATACGACATTTTGGGTTTTCAATCTCTTTTTTTCGGCTATCCCTGATATTTAGAAAAAATAATACAATGATTTCACACAACAGGCTAGCTATTAGACTCTCTATTGACAAAAGTTTCACCGCCCTCCCTTCATTATAACCGAAGTTATCGTGCCCTAAAGAATCAACAAATTAGCTTGTTTATCTCTGCTTACCCTAAGCAGAAAATGCTCATATTTAAACTCAATCATAACATTGACCTAGTGAACGTCTACACCAAGTTTGAACATTCTAGCTTAATTAGAAGGAGAGTAATTGTGTTCCAAAGTCCCGACCCTTCAAATTGCTTCTATTTTTCATTTTCAATTCAAAATGGTGACCATCACGTGACCGAAATCAAAATTCTATTCGCGACATTTTTTAGGCCTTCCTACAAGGATTCAGAAAATATAACTCCCGAGTCTGTAAGTAAAATAGCAAAAAAGCCTTATTGATTTTTCACTTTTAAATATGGCGGCACTTCCGGTTCGATCGACAAACTCCATATTTTGTGTACAAATCAGTAATTACTTATCTAGTATCCAAAAAAAAATCAGGTCATTCTGACCTATATTTCGATGATTTTTTTGAAAATTTTGATCCTTAATTTCGTCAAGGGGAGATAATTTAGAAAATTTCTAATTATATTTTTGAAGTCACATCGGTAGGATCTACTTAGATACTAAATTTCATGAAAATCGTACAACTATTAAAGAAGTTGTCAAATTGGTCTAATCTTCCGGTTCGAAATCACAGCGACGAATTTTCGAAATTCGAAAATGTGAAACTGCAGATGAAAATGGTTTTTTTAAAGGTATTCAAAGAAAAAAAAATTAGTAAAATCGGTCAAAAAATAACAAAGTTACGACTATGCATTGTCATTTTTTTCGTTCGTAAAATTCGGTGATTTCGGATTCGTAAAACGTTTCGAAAATATATTTAATCAAGGTTCGCACCCCATTTTTGGGGGGGTAGGTCAAAATTTCAGAAAGATCCTATGGATAGATTCTGAGAAATCCGATTTGCAGAAAACACACAAAAAAAAAAAATAATAACTAGATCTGCTACTGTCCCATGCAGATATGAAAGCTTTCATATTCATCGTCACGTGTCATTGATTGTATCAAGTAACCTAAATAAAAGGATACGAAGAAAAAATTATTAAAATTGGTCAAAAACTCGCGAAATTACAAGTCTAAATATAGTATGAAACATTGCACCCAGGCATAACAATAATCTGAAAACTAAAGGGAAATAACTGAAACTTGTATTACTGTAATGAGACGGATGAGAAAATGAAATGAAAATGGCGGGAAAAAAAAATTAAAAATGGCAGGTTGGACAGGCGACCTTACTCCTTGTCACGTACAACCGGGCATTCGAAAACACGCTAGTTTACTCAATGACAGGCGCGCGTGCTTACCATTCAGCCACTCAACCCCCCTTTGAAATCAGACACGTGCAATATGTCATATAGGAAGAATAAGAAGTCGCTCACAACAAAATGGTAAATTAATGAGTTTAGGTCAAAAGGTTGAGCTACTGTTTTAGAGTACTTAATAGTTTTAAAGAGACACGTTAAGGGTTGTTCATAGTTAAATGAAAGTTTAATTTTAAATAAGACCAATAAAATTAGGATTTAATAATGCCAGACTAATATTTCCAATATGTTTGGTTATAAGTAGGAAATCGTGACGACTTCTTAAGCATGTTTTAAACAAAGGATCATGTTTGTTTAAACAAGAATGGCACTCTGCAATAAAAAAAACTGGCCAAAGCAAGATTTCTATGCAGAAATTAAATAATTGCTAGAACCAGAAAAATATTTATCCACTATAATAAATAAGCAACATAGAGAAAATGAAATGAAATTGAATGGGGTTTAACGTCCGACTGTTCTGCTCCTAAAATGGGCTAATGAAGACGGGCATATGCCATAATGTGTGCAATGAGGGAAATTTTACCCGGGCAGCGGCGGTTACGGCCTACGAGGTTGGACAGGCAACCATACTCCTTGTCACGTACAACCAAAAAATCGAAACAACGGCAGTTGACTCAATGACAGACGTTATGATACAGAGCGCACGTGCTAACCATTCAGCCACGCAACCTCCCTAAAATCGGCAAATTGCTGACCTACAGCGAGAAACATTTCAACCGGGCCAAATTTTCTATTGTAACAGTTTAATTTGCACGGTACCTTTAGTTATCAACCGAATATTACAAAACTTTTAAAAATAAGCTCCCCCCTGACCAGCTTAAGCGTTCGCAATAAACGCTTGCCACTTAAAGTCGGGAAATTGCTGACTTTAAAGTGAGAAACATTACAACCGGGCGAAATTTTCTGTTTTATGACTTTTACAGTACCTTTGATTACCAACCGATTATTTTCTGTTTTATCACTTTTACAGTACCTTTGATTACCAACCGATTATTACAAAACTTTAAAAATAAAAGAGAAAGAGAGAAATGCGGCCTAATGTCCATTCGACACAAACTAGGTCATTTCGGGACTAACATATGTTTTTTAATTTTATTTAAAAACTCCCCCTGCGCTTACAGGTCTTTAGCCGTTGGGAGGAAACCGAAGAACACGGAGAAAACCCACAAGGTTGGACATCATACTTCATGTCACGTGCAACCTGGAGATCGAAACGACGCCCGTTGACTCAATGACAGACGTTACGATACAGTGCGCACATGCTAACCATTCAGCCATTCAGCCTCCCTGAATTCAGAAAATTGCTGACTTATAGCAAGAAACATTTCAACCGGGCGAAATTTTCTGTTTTAACAGTTTAATGTGCACGGTACTTTAATTACCAACCGATTATTACAAAACTTTTGAAAATAAGCTCCAACTGACCAGCTTAATCGTATGCAATAAACGTTTTCGCCTGAATTGAAAGTTCTGCACGGAGAAAGTTCATCTCGATTTCCCGGCGTGGTTCCCCTTGTCAGTGAGGCAGAACGGAGGGCCTGACAAGCACAGCTGTCTAGTCATTCGGATGGGACGAAAAACCAAGGTCCCGTGTACACATTGGAGTGCACGTAAAATATCCCTAAGCAGTTGGAATTCGATACTGTTGAATAAGCTCTATACGATGACTAAATGTGTAGATTGTAGTCACCCACACTGCATGTTTCGCTTAACAATGAAAGGGTGCCGTTTTCAATGTTCGATCCTTTTGTTCTTCTACTCCTGATATGTTGGACTGTTGATCGATGGTTTCATATAAAAGACTACCAATAAGACTCTTTGTACAAGAAGTTCCCAAAAAATATTATGTTGACTTTACGAGAAAGACCTCTAAACATGCTCCAAATTGTAAAAATACGACTTTTTGGGTTTTCAATCTCTTTTTTTCGGCTATCCCTGATATTTAGAAAAAATAATACAATGATTTCACACAACAGGCTAGCTATTAGACTCTCTATTGACAAAAGTTTCACCGCCCTCCCTTCATTATAACCGAAGTTATCGTGCCCTAAAGAATCAACAAATTAGCTTGTTTATCTCTGCTTACCCTAAGCAGAAAATGCTCATCTTTGAACTCAATCATAACATTGACCTAGTGAACGTCTACACCAAGTTTGAACATTCTAGCTTAATTAGAAGGAGAGTAATTGTGTTCCAAAGTCCCGACCCTTCAAATTGCTTCTATTTTTCATTTTCAATTCAAAATGGTGACCATCACGTGACCGAAATCAAAATTCTATTCGCGACATTTTTTAGGCCTTCCTACAAGGATTCAGAAAATATAACTCCCGAGTCTGTAAGTAAAATAGCAAAAAAGCCTTATTGATTTTTCACTTTTAAATATGGCGGCACTTCCGGTTCGATCGACAAACTCCATATTTTGTGTACAAATCAGTAATTACTTATCTAGTATCCAAAAAAAAAATCAGGTCATTCTGACCTATATTTCGATGATTTTTTTGAAAATTTTGATCCTTAATTTCGTCAAGGGGAGATAATTTAGAAAATTTCTAATTATATTTTTGAAGTCACATCGGTAGGATCTACTTAGATACTAAATTTCATGAAAATCGTACAACTATTAAAGAAGTTGTCAAATTGGTCTAATCTTCCGGTTCGAAATCACAGCGACGAATTTTCGAAATTCGAAAATGTGAAACTGCAGATGAAAATGGTTTTTTTAAAGGTATTCAAAGAAAAAAGAATTAGTAAAATCGGTCAAAAAATAACAAAGTTACGACTATGCATTGTCATTTTTTTCGTTCGTAAAATTCGGTGATTTCGGATTCGTAAAACGTTTCGAAAATATATTTAATCAAGGTTCGCACCACATTTTTGGGGGGGTAGGTCAAAATTTCAGAAAGATCCTATGGATAGATTCTGAGAAATCCGATTTGCAGAAAACACACAAAAAAAAAATAATAACTAGATCTGCTACTGTCCCATGCAGATATGAAAGCTTTCATATTCATGGTCACGTGTCATTGATTGTATCAAGTATCCTAAATAAAAGGATAAGAAGAAAAAATTATCAAAATTGGTCAAAAACTCGCGAAGTTACAAATCTAAATATAGTATGAAACATTGCACCCAGTCATAACAATAATCTGAAATCAGCCGTGGGAGGAAACCGAAGGACACGGAGAAAACCCACGAGGTTGGACACCATACTCCATGTCACGTGCAACCTGGAAATCGAAACGATGCCGGTTGACTCAATGACAGACGTTACGATACAGCGCGCACATGCTAACCATACAGCCATTCAGGCTCCCTAAAATCGATAAATTGCTGACTTATAGCAAGAAACATTTCAACCGGGCATTTCAATCGAAACAACGCCAGTTGACTCAATGACAGACGTTACGATACAGTGCGCAGGTGCTAACCATTTAGCCACGCAACCTCCCTAAATTTGGCAAATTGCTGACCTACAAGGAGAAACATTTCAACCGGGCGGAATTTTCTATTTTAACAGTTTAATTTGCACGGTACCTTTAATTATCAACCGAATATTACAAAACTTTTAAAAATAAGCCCCCCCCCCCTGACCAGCTTAATTGTTCGCAATAAACGTTTGCCCCCTAAAATGAGCAAATTGGTGACTTTAATGTGAGAAACATTACTACCGGGCGAAATTTTCTGTTTTATCACTTTTACAGTACAGTACAACCGATTATTACAAAACTTTAAAAATAAAAGAGAAAGAGATAAATGCGGCTTAACCTCCATTCGACACAAACTAACATATAGATGGGACGAAAAACCAAGGTCCGGTGTACACATTGGAGTGCACGTAAAATATCCCTAAGCAGTTGGAATTCGATACTGTTGAATAAGCTCTATACGATGACTATGCAAACCATTATTAATCGATGAAGGTGTTAAAATGTACACAATATAAACAGTATTAATCTAAATCAATAACATAAATGATTAAAAATATTTTTTTTAGATAGTTTTAAAATAGAAAACAAATAATTATATCAAATCAAACCTATTCAATTTCAATTAATATGAGGACTGGCTGCAAAGTTCTAAGCCTATGTGTGCAAGACCTATATATTGTTGATGTTTCCTTTTATTTTTCTATATAGTTTCCATCAAAGCTCAATTTTTTCATCAGTTATTTACGGTGATTTTGGATTCGCAAAACGTTTTGAAAATATATTGATTCCAAGGCCACCACCCATTTTTGAAAGGAGGCTAACCAGAAAAGTAAAATAGATCACAAAATCACGAAGTAACACAGCTGTCAAGGTCAATTTTTTCATCAGTTGTTTTCGGTGATTTTGGATTCGCAAAACGTTTTGAAAATATATTGATTCCAAGGCCACCACCCATTTTTGAAAGGAGGCTAACCAGAAATGTATTGATTTCCCAGATTTGAGACAAAATCGCGAAACTGCGATCCATTTGATTATTTTCAAGCTGTTAATCGGAGTTATTCACGCGAAAACAACTTTGTCGGCACGGAAAACATCAAAGGCGAAATTTGAAATTTTGAAATTTGCAAATACCAAAAATTCGACAATGAGCTAGGCTATCCCCAAATGTATTAATTTCAAAGATAAGAAACGAATTCAACAAACTACGGTCTGTTCTGATAATTTACATGCCCGTTAATGTCCATTTTTCACTATTTCTGATATTCAATTCAATATGGTGACTATCCATTGACTTAAATCAAAATTCTACTGCCAACATTTTATAGCCATCCCTTCAAGGATTCAGAAAATATAACCCCCGTGTCTGTATGTAAAATAGCAAAATGGCGTTTGAGGTTTTTACATTTCAAGATGGTGGCACTTCCGGATTGAGCTACAAACTCCATTTTTTGTGTACTAATCAGTGGTCTCGTAGCTAGTACCTAAAAAAAAAATTCAAGATGATTTGACCTATATTTCGTCGATTTTTTTGAAAATTTCGATCCTCAATTTCTCCAAGGGGAGATAATTTAGAAAATTTCCAAAGTATTTTTTCAAGTCGCATCATTAAGGTTTACTTACATATTAAATTTCATGAAAATCGTAAAACTACTAAAGAAGTTGTCGAGTTGGTCTAAACTTCCGGTTCGAAATCACAGCGACGAATTTTCGAAATTCGAAAATCCGAAATTGCAGATTTGAAGTAAATGTCTCAAAGTACTCATAGAAAAAAGAATTAATTAAATAGGTCAAATAGTCACAAAGTTACAGCATTGTAGGTCAAAAGCATTCGTTCGTAAAATTCGGTGATTTTGGATTCGAAAAACGTTTTGAAAATATATTTAATCAAGGTTCGCACCCCATTTTTGGGGGGGTAGGTCAAAGTTTTAGAAAGATCCTATGGTTAGATTCTAAAAAATATCCCTAAGCAGTTGGAATTCGATACTGTTGAATAAGCTGTATACGATGACTAAATGTGTAGATTGTAGTCACCCACACTGCATGTGTCGCTTAACAATGAAAGGATGCCGTTTTCAATGTTCGATCCTTTTGTTCTTCTACTCCTGATATGTTGGATTGTTGATCGATGGTTTTATATGAAAGACTACCAATAAGACTCTTTGTAGAAGAAGTTCCCAAAAAATATTAAGTTGACTTTACGAGAAAGACCTCTAAACATGCTCCAAATTGTAAAAATACGACTTTTTGGATTTTCAATCTCTTTTTTTCGCCTATCCCTGATATTTAAAATAAATGATACAATGATTTCACACAACAGGCTAGCTATTGGACTCTCTATTGACAAAAGTTTCACAGCCCTCCCTTCATTATAACCGAAGTTATCGTGCCCTAAAGAATCAACAAATCAGCATGCCCATCTCTGCTTACCCTTGGCAGAAAATGCTCATCTTTGGACTCAATCATGACATTGTCCTAGTGAACGTCTACACCAAGTTTGAACATTCTAGCTCAATTAGAAGGAGAGTTATTGTGTTTCAAAGTCTCGGCCCTTCAAATTGCTACTACTTTTCATTTTCAATTCAAAATGGTGACCATCACGTGACCGAAATCAAAATTCTGCTCCCTATGATTTTTGGGCCATCCTTCAAGGATTCAGAAAATATAACTCCCGTGTCTGTAAGTAAAATAGCAAAAAAGCCTTAGGGATTTTTCATGTTTCAAGATGGTGGCACTTCCGGTTCGATCGACAAACTCCATATTTTGTGTAGGAATCAGTAATTACTTGTCGAGTATCGAAAATTTTTTTTAGGTCATTCTGACCTATATTTCGACGATTTTTTTGAAAACTTTGATCCTTAATTTCACCAAGGGGAGATAATTTAGAAAATTTCTAATTATATTTTTGAAGTCACATCGGTAAGATCTACTTGTATACTAAATTTCATGAAAATCGTACAACTATTAAAGAAGTTGTCAAATTGGTCTAAACTTCCGGTTCGAAATCACAGCGACGAATTTTCGAAATACGAAAATGTGAAACTGCAGATGAAAACGATTTTTTTCAAGGTATTCAAAGAAAAAAGAATTAGTAAAATCGGTCAAAAAATAACAAAGATACGACTATGCATTGTCAGTTTTTTCGTTCGTAAAATTCGGTGATTTCGGATTCGTAAAACGTTTTGAAAATACATTTAATCAAGGTTCGCACCCCATTTTTGGGGGGGTAGGTCAAAATTTCAGAAAGATCCTATGGATAGATTCTGAGAAATCCGATTTGCAGAAAACACACAAAAAAAAAAAATAATAATAATAATAACTTTAACAGAAACAATAAGCTTTCATATGTAATACATATGAAAGCTTAATAATAATAACTTTAACAGAAACAATAAGCTTTCATATGTAATATGAAAGCTTAATAATAACTTTAACAGAAACAATAAGCTTTCATATGTAATATGAAAGCTTAACTAGATCTGCTACTGTCCCATGCAGATATGAAAGCTTTCATATTCATCGTCACGTGTCATTGATTGTATCAAGTAACCTAAATAAAAGGATACGAAGAAAAAATTATTAAAATTGGTCAAAAACTCGCGAAGTTACAAGTCTAAATATAGTATGAAACATTGCACCCAGGCATAACAATAATCTGAAAACTAAAGGGAAATAACTGAAACTTGTATTACTGTAATGAGACGGATGAGAAAATGAAATGAAAATGGCGGGAAAAAAAAATTAAAAATGGCAGGTTGGACAGGCGACCTTACTCCTTGTCACGTACAACCGGGCATTCGAAAACACGCTAGTTTACTCAATGACAGGCGCGCGTGCTTACCATTCAGCCACTCAACCCCCCTTTGAAATCAGACACGTGCAATATGTCATATAGGAAGAATAAGAAGTCGCTCACAACAAAATGGTAAATTAATGAGTTTAGGTCAAAAGGTTGAGCTACTCTTTTAGAGTACTTAATAGTTTTAAAGAGACACGTTAAGGGTTGTTCATAGTTAAATGAAAGTTTAATTTTAAATAAGACCAATAAAATTAGGATTTAATAATGCCAGACTAATATTTCCAATATGTTTGGTTATAAGTAGGAAATCGTGACGACTTCTTAAGCATGTTTTAAACAAAGGATCATGTTTGTTTAAACAAGAATGGCACTCTGCAATAAAAAAAACTGGCCAAAGCAAGATTTCTATGCAGAAATTAAATAATTGCTAGAACCAGAAAAATATTTATCCACTATAATAAATAAGCAACATAGAGAAAATGAAATGAAATTGAATGGGGTTTAACGTCCGACTGTTCTGCTCCTAAAATGGGCTAATGAAGACGGGCATATGCCATAATGTGTGCAATGAGGGAAATTTTACCCGGGCAGCGGCGGTTACGGCCTACGAGGTTGGACAGGCAACCATACTCCTTGTCACGTACAACCAAAAAATCGAAACAACGGCAGTTGACTCAATGACAGACGTTATGATACAGAGCGCACGTGCTAACCATTCAGCCACGCAACCTCCCTAAAATCGGCAAATTGCTGACCTACAGCGAGAAACATTTCAACCGGGCCAAATTTTCTATTGTAACAGTTTAATTTGCACGGTACCTTTAGTTATCAACCGAATATTACAAAACTTTTAAAAATAAGCTCCCCCCTGACCAGCTTAAGCGTTCGCAATAAACGTTTGCCACTTAAAATCGGGAAATTGCTGACTTTAAAGTGAGAAACATTACAACCGGGCGAAATTTTCTGTTTTATGACTTTTACAGTACCTTTGATTACCAACCGATTATTTTCTGTTTTATCACTTTTACAGTACCTTTGATTACCAACCGATTATTACAAAACTTTAAAAATAAAAGAGAAAGAGAGAAATGCGGCCTAATGTCCATTCGACACAAACTAGGTCATTTCGGGACTAACATATGTTTTTTAATTTTATTTAAAAACTCCCCCTGCGCTTACAGGTCTTTAGCCGTTGGGAGGAAACCGAAGAACACGGAGAAAACCCACAAGGTTGGACATCATACTTCATGTCACGTGCAACCTGGAGATCGAAACGACGCCCGTTGACTCAATGACAGACGTTACGATACAGTGCGCACATGCTAACCATTCAGCCATTCAGCCTCCCTGAATTCAGAAAATTGCTGACTTATAGCAAGAAACATTTCAACCGGGCGAAATTTTCTGTTTTAACAGTTTAATGTGCACGGTACTTTAATTACCAACCGATTATTACAAAACTTTTGAAAATAAGCTCCAACTGACCAGCTTAATCGTATGCAATAAACGTTTTCGCCTGAATTGAAAGTTCTGCACGGAGAAAGTTCATCTCGATTTCCCGGCGTGGTTCCCCTTGTCAGTGAGGCAGAACGGACAGCTGTCTAGTCATTCGGATGGGACGAAAAACCAAGGTCCCGTGTACACATTGGAGTGCACGTAAAATATCCCTAAGCAGTTGGAATTCGATACTGTTGAATAAGCTCTATACGATGACTAAATGTGTAGATTGTAGTCACCCACACTGCATGTTTCGCTTAACAATGAAAGGGTGCCGTTTTCAATGTTCGATCCTTTTGTTCTTCTACTCCTGATATGTTGGACTGTTGATCGATGGTTTCATATAAAAGACTACCAATAAGACTCTTTGTACAAGAAGTTCCCAAAAAATATTATGTTGACTTTACGAGAAAGACCTCTAAACATGCTCCAAATTGTAAAAATACGACTTTTTGGGTTTTCAATCTCTTTTTTTCGGCTATCCCTGATATTTAAAAAAAATAATACAATGATTTCACACAACAGGCTAGCTATTAGACTCTCTATTGACAAAAGTTTCACCGCCCTCCCTTCATTATAACCGAAGTTATCGTGCCCTAAAGAATCAACAAATTAGCTTGTTTATCTCTGCTTACCCTAAGCAGAAAATGCTCATCTTTGAACTCAATCATAACATTGACCTAGTGAACGTCTACACCAAGTTTGAACATTCTAGCTTAATTAGAAGGAGAGTAACTGTGTTCCAAAGTCCCGACCCTTCAAATTGCTTCTATTTTTCATTTTCAATTCAAAATGGTGACCATCACGTGACCGAAATCAAAATTCTATTCGCGACATTTTTTAGGCCTTCCTACAAGGATTCAGAAAATATAACTCCCGAGTCTGTAAGTAAAATAGCAAAAAAGCCTTATTGATTTTTCACTTTTAAATATGGCGGCACTTCCGGTTCGATCGACAAACTCCATATTTTGTGTACAAATCAGTAATTACTTATCTAGTATCCAAAAAAAAAATCAGGTCATTCTGACCTATATTTCGATGATTTTTTTGAAAATTTTGATCCTTAATTTCGTCAAGGGGAGATAATTTAGAAAATTTCTAATTATATTTTTGAAGTCACATCGGTAGGATCTACTTAGATACTAAATTTCATGAAAATCGTACAACTATTAAAGAAGTTGTCAAATTGGTCTAATCTTCCGGTTCGAAATCACAGCGACGAATTTTCGAAATTCGAAAATGTGAAACTGCAGATGAAAATGGTTTTTTTAAAGGTATTCAAAGAAAAAAGAATTAGTAAAATCGGTCAAAAAATAACAAAGTTACGACTATGCATTGTCATTTTTTTCGTTCGTAAAATTCGGTGATTTCGGATTCGTAAAACGTTTCGAAAATATATTTAATCAAGGTTCGCACCCCATTTTTGGGGGGGTAGGTCAAAATTTCAGAAAGATCCTATGGATAGATTCTGAGAAATCCGATTTGCAGAAAACACACAAAAAAAAAAAATAATAATAACTAGATCTGCTACTGTCCCATGCAGATATGAAAGCTTTCATATTCATCGTCACGTGTCATTGATTGTATCAAGTAACCTAAATAAAAGGATACGAAGAAAAAATTATTAAAATTGGTCAAAAAATCGCGAAGTTACAAGTCTAAATATAGTATGAAACATTGCACCCAGGCATAACAATAATCTGAAAACTAAAGGGAAATAACTGAAACTTGTATTACTGTAATGAGACGGATGAGAAAATGAAATGAAAATGGCGGGAAAAAAAATTAAAAATGGCAGGTTGGACAGGCGACCTTACTCCTTGTCACGTACAACCGGGCATTCGAAAACACGCTAGTTTACTCAATGACAGGCGCGCGTGCTTACCATTCAGCCACTCAACCCCCCTTTGAAATCAGACACGTGCAATATGTCATATAGGAAGAATAAGAAGTCGCTCACAACAAAATGGTAAATTAATGAGTTTAGGTCAAAAGGTTGAGCTACTGTTTTAGAGTACTTAATAGTTTTAAAGAGACACGTTAAGGGTTGTTCATAGTTAAATGAAAGTTTAATTTTAAATAAGACCAATAAAATTAGGATTTAATAATGCCAGACTAATATTTCCAATATGTTTGGTTATAAGTAGGAAATCGTGACGACTTCTTAAGCATGTTTTAAACAAAGGATCATGTTTGTTTAAACAAGAATGGCACTCTGCAATAAAAAAAACTGGCCAAAGCAAGATTTCTATGCAGAAATTAAATAATTGCTAGAACCAGAAAAATATTTATCCACTATAATAAATAAGCAACATAGAGAAAATGAAATGAAATTGAATGGGGTTTAACGTCCGACTGTTCTGCTCCTAAAATGGGCTAATGAAGACGGGCATATGCCATAATGTGTGCAATGAGGGAAATTTTACCCGGGCAGCGGCGGTTACGGCCTACGAGGTTGGACAGGCAACCATACTCCTTGTCACGTACAACCAAAAAATCGAAACAACGGCAGTTGACTCAATGACAGACGTTATGATACAGAGCGCACGTGCTAACCATTCAGCCACGCAACCTCCCTAAAATCGGCAAATTGCTGACCTACAGCGAGAAACATTTCAACCGGGCCAAATTTTCTATTGTAACAGTTTAATTTGCACGGTACCTTTAGTTATCAACCGAATATTACAAAACTTTTAAAAATAAGCTCCCCCCTGACCAGCTTAAGCGTTCGCAATAAACGTTTGCCACTTAAAATCGGGAAATTGCTGACTTTAAAGTGAGAAACATTACAACCGGGCGAAATTTTCTGTTTTATGACTTTTACAGTACCTTTGATTACCAACCGATTATTTTCTGTTTTATCACTTTTACAGTACCTTTGATTACCAACCGATTATTACAAAACTTTAAAAATAAAAGAGAAAGAGAGAAATGCGGCCTAATGTCCATTCGACACAAACTAGGTCATTTCGGGACTAACATATGTTTTTTTAATTTTATTTAAAAACTCCCCCTGCGCTTACAGGTCTTTAGCCGTTGGGAGGAAACCGAAGAACACGGAGAAAACCCACAAGGTTGGACATCATACTTCATGTCACGTGCAACCTGGAGATCGAAACGACGCCCGTTGACTCAATGACAGACGTTACGATACAGTGCGCACATGCTAACCATTCAGCCATTCAGCCTCCCTGAATTCAGAAAATTGCTGACTTATAGCAAGAAACATTTCAACCGGGCGAAATTTTCTGTTTTAACAGTTTAATGTGCACGGTACTTTAATTACCAACCGATTATTACAAAACTTTTGAAAATAAGCTCCAACTGACCAGCTTAATCGTATGCAATAAACGTTTTCGCCTGAATTGAAAGTTCTGCACGGAGAAAGTTCATCTCGATTTCCCGGCGTGGTTCCCCTTGTCAGTGAGGCAGAACGGAGGGCCTGACAAGCACAGCTGTCTAGTCATTCGGATGGGACGAAAAACCAAGGTCCCGTGTACACATTGGAGTGCACGTAAAATATCCCTAAGCAGTTGGAATTCGATACTGTTGAATAAGCTCTATACGATGACTAAATGTGTAGATTGTAGTCACCCACACTGCATGTTTCGCTTAACAATGAAAGGGTGCCGTTTTCAATGTTCGATCCTTTTGTTCTTCTACTCCTGATATGTTGGACTGTTGATCGATGGTTTCATATAAAAGACTACCAATAAGACTCTTTGTACAAGAAGTTCCCAAAAAATATTATGTTGACTTTACGAGAAAGACCTCTAAACATGCTCCAAATTGTAAAAATACGACTTTTTGGGTTTTCAATCTCTTTTTTTCGGCTATCCCTGATATTTAGAAAAAATAATACAATGATTTCACACAACAGGCTAGCTATTAGACTCTCTATTGACAAAAGTTTCACCGCCCTCCCTTCATTATAACCGAAGTTATCGTGCCCTAAAGAATCAACAAATTAGCTTGTTTATCTCTGCTTACCCTAAGCAGAAAATGCTCATCTTTGAACTCAATCATAACATTGACCTAGTGAACGTCTACACCAAGTTTGAACATTCTAGCTTAATTAGAAGGAGAGTAATTGTGTTCCAAAGTCCCGACCCTTCAAATTGCTTCTATTTTTCATTTTCAATTCAAAATGGTGACCATCACGTGACCGAAATCAAAATTCTATTCGCGACATTTTTTAGGCCTTCCTACAAGGATTCAGAAAATATAACTCCCGAGTCTGTAAGTAAAATAGCAAAAAAGCCTTATTGATTTTTCACTTTTAAATATGGCGGCACTTCCGGTTCGATCGACAAACTCCATATTTTGTGTACAAATCAGTAATTACTTATCTAGTATCCAAAAAAAAAATCAGTTCATTCTGACCCATATTTCGATGATTTTTTTGAAAATTTTGATCCTTAATTTCGTCAAGGGGAGATAATTTAGAAAATTTCTAATTATATTTTTGAAGTCACATCGGTAGGATCTACTTAGATACTAAATTTCATGAAAATCGTACAACTATTAAAGAAGTTGTCAAATTGGTCTAATCTTCCGGTTCGAAATCACAGCGACGAATTTTCGAAATTCGAAAATGTGAAACTGCAGATGAAAATGGTTTTTTTAAAGGTATTCAAAGAAAAAAGAATTAGTAAAATCGGTCAAAAAATAACAAAGTTACGACTATGCATTGTCATTTTTTTCGTTCGTAAAATTCGGTGATTTCGGATTCGTAAAACGTTTCGAAAATATATTTAATCAAGGTTCGCACCCCATTTTTGGGGGGGTAGGTCAAAATTTCAGAAAGATCCTATGGATAGATTCTGAGAAATCCGATTTGCAGAAAACACACAAAAAAAAAAATAATAATAATAACTAGATCTGCTACTGTCCCATGCAGATATGAAAGCTTTCATATTCATCGTCACGTGTCATTGATTGTATCAAGTAACCTAAATAAAAGGATACGAAGAAAAAATTATTAAAATTGGTCAAAAACTCGCGAAGTTACAAGTCTAAATATAGTATGAAACATTGCACCCAGGCATAACAATAATCTGAATACTAAAGGGAAATAACTGAAACTTGTATTACTGTAATGAGACGGATGAGAAAATGAAATGAAAATGGCGGGAAAAAAAAATTAAAAATGGCAGGTTGGACAGGCGACCTTACTCCTTGTCACGTACAACCGGGCATTCGAAAACACGCTAGTTTACTCAATGACAGGCGCGCGTGCTTACCATTCAGCCACTCAACCCCCCTTTGAAATCAGACACGTGCAATATGTCATATAGGAAGAATAAGAAGTCGCTCACAACAAAATGGTAAATTAATAAGTTTAGGTCAAAAGGTTGAGCTACTGTTTTAGAGTACTTAATAGTTTTAAAGAGACACGTTAAGGGTTGTTCATAGTTAAATGAAAGTTTAATTTTAAATAAGACCAATAAAATTAGGATTTAATAATGCCAGACTAATATTTCCAATATGTTTGGTTATAAGTAGGAAATCGTGACGACTTCTTAAGCATGTTTTAAACAAAGGATCATGTTTGTTTAAACAAGAATGGCACTCTGCAATAAAAAAAACTGGCCAAAGCAAGATTTCTATGCAGAAATTAAATAATTGCTAGAACCAGAAAAATATTTATCCACTATAATAAATAAGCAACATAGAGAAAATGAAATGAAATTGAATGGGGTTTAACGTCCGACTGTTCTGCTCCTAAAATGGGCTAATGAAGACGGGCATATGCCATAATGTGTGCAATGAGGGAAATGTTACCCGGGCAGCGGCGGTTACGGCCTACGAGGTTGGACAGGCAACCATACTCCTTGTCACGTACAACCAAAAAATCGAAACAACGGCAGTTGACTCAATGACAGACGTTATGATACAGAGCGCACGTGCTAACCATTCAGCCACGCAACCTCCCTAAAATCGGCAAATTGCTGACCTACAGCGAGAAACATTTCAACCGGGCCAAATTTTCTATTGTAACAGTTTAATTTGCACGGTACCTTTAGTTATCAACCGAATATTACAAAACTTTTAAAAATAAGCTCCCCCCTGACCAGCTTAAGCGTTCGCAATAAACGTTTGCCACTTAAAATCGGGAAATTGCTGACTTTAAAGTGAGAAACATTACAACCGGGCGAAATTTTCTGTTTTATGACTTTTACAGTACCTTTGATTACCAACCGATTATTTTCTGTTTTATCACTTTTACAGTACCTTTGATTACCAACCGATTATTACAAAACTTTAAAAATAAAAGAGAAAGAGAGAAATGCGGCCTAATGTCCATTCGACACAAACTAGGTCATTTCGGGACTAACATATGTTTTTTAATTTTATTTAAAAACTCCCCCTGCGCTTACAGGTCTTTAGCCGTTGGGAGGAAACCGAAGAACACGGAGAAAACCCACAAGGTTGGACATCATACTTCATGTCACGTGCAACCTGGAGATCGAAACGACGCCCGTTGACTCAATGACAGACGTTACGATACAGTGCGCACATGCTAACCATTCAGCCATTCAGCCTCCCTGAATTCAGAAAATTGCTGACTTATAGCAAGAAACATTTCAACCGGGCGAAATTTTCTGTTTTAACAGTTTAATGTGCACGGTACTTTAATTACCAACCGATTATTACAAAACTTTTGAAAATAAGCTCCAACTGACCAGCTTAATCGTATGCAATAAACGTTTTCGCCTGAATTGAAAGTTCTGCACGGAGAAAGTTCATCTCGATTTCCCGGCGTGGTTCCCCTTGTCAGTGAGGCAGAACGGAGGGCCTGACAAGCACAGCTGTCTAGTCATTCGGATGGGACGAAAAACCAAGGTCCCGTGTACACATTGGAGTGCACGTAAAATATCCCTAAGCAGTTGGAATTCGATACTGTTGAATAAGCTCTATACGATGACTAAATGTGTAGATTGTAGTCACCCACACTGCATGTTTCGCTTAACAATGAAAGGGTGCCGTTTTCAATGTTCGATCCTTTTGTTCTTCTACTCCTGATATGTTGGACTGTTGATCGATGGTTTCATATAAAAGACTACCAATAAGACTCTTTGTACAAGAAGTTCCCAAAAAATATTATGTTGACTTTACGAGAAAGACCTCTAAACATGCTCCAAATTGTAAAAATACGACTTTTTGGGTTTTCAATCTCTTTTTTTCGGCTATCCCTGATATTTAGAAAAAATAATACAATGATTTCACACAACAGGCTAGCTATTAGACTCTCTATTGACAAAAGTTTCACCGCCCTCCCTTCATTATAACCGAAGTTATCGTGCCCTAAAGAATCAACAAATTAGCTTGTTTATCTCTGCTTACCCTAAGCAGAAAATGCTCATCTTTGAACTCAATCATAACATTGACCTAGTGAACGTCTACACCAAGTTTGAACATTCTAGCTTAATTAGAAGGAGAGTAATTGTGTTCCAAAGTCCCGACCCTTCAAATTGCTTCTATTTTTCATTTTCAATTCAAAATGGTGACCATCACGTGACCGAAATCAAAATTCTATTCGCGACATTTTTTAGGCCTTCCTACAAGGATTCAGAAAATATAACTCCCGAGTCTGTAAGTAAAATAGCAAAAAAGCCTTATTGATTTTTCACTTTTAAATATGGCGGCACTTCCGGTTCGATCGACAAACTCCATATTTTGTGTACAAATCAGTAATTACTTATCTAGTATCCAAAAAAAAAATCAGGTCATTCTGACCTATATTTCGATGATTTTTTTGAAAATTTTGATCCTTAATTTCGTCAAGGGGAGATAATTTAGAAAATTTCTAATTATATTTTTGAAGTCACATCGGTAGGATCTACTTAGATACTAAATTTCATGAAAATCGTACAACTATTAAAGAAGTTGTCAAATTGGTCTAATCTTCCGGTTCGAAATCACAGCGACGAATTTTCGAAATTCGAAAATGTGAAACTGCAGATGAAAATGGTTTTTTTAAAGGTATTCAAAGAAAAAAGAATTAGTAAAATCGGTCAAAAAATAACAAAGTTACGACTATGCATTGTCATTTTTTTCGTTCGTAAAATTCGGTGATTTCGGATTCGTAAAACGTTTCGAAAATATATTTAATCAAGGTTCGCACCCCATTTTTGGGGGGGTAGGTCAAAATTTCAGAAAGATCCTATGGATAGATTCTGAGAAATCCGATTTGCAGAAAACACACAAAAAAAAAAATAATAATAATAATAACTTTAACAGAAACAATAAGCTTTCATATGTAATATGAAAGCTTAATAACTTTAACAGAAACAATAAGCTTTCATATGTAATATGAAAGCTTAATAATAACTTTAACAGAAACAATAAGCTTTCATATGTAATATGAAAGCTTAATAACTTTAACAGAAACAATAAGCTTTCATATGTAATACATATGAAAGCTTAATAATAATCTTAGTAATAACAATAGACTTTCACCATTGAAAATGGTGAAAGCCTAACTAGAAGAATTAGATTATGTAGTTTGTTTTCCGCCTGAAAATCGTCGGGATGGAGCAACAGAAGCAAGCTTGCTAGAAATTTCACATCACGGCCTAAGCGGAGTCAGTGAGTGGCTCAAAGTGAATGAATATTTACGCCACTATATTTTGTGAAATAGACTGCCGGAAATGCAGCCAGGCAGCATTTCAGACTTTGGTCGTCGAGATAAATAGAGCTGACCAGATACTGTTCGTCGCCAAATGAGCAGCTTATCCAGACAAAGAGGGAGGTGTCAAACGAACGGAGTGAGTGTATCAAGTGAATGAACATTCTCGTCCCGTTGAACCTATACCCCAAAAACTTTGAGGATCGCAAAAAGCATTTCTCAAGTAAGTTTACAGCAGTATGAGATTGTTGAAAAAATCACTCAACATGCAAGTCTATGTCTGAGTGGGGATGTGGAATTTAATCACCGTAGAAGGTATTGATTACCGAAACGTATCATAAAAACGTTTTTAATTTTCTAAAAATTTTGAGGGGGGGGGGGAGCGCAAACAGAGGGCAGACCAGACTCATGGTATGGGTGGGGGTGTCTTGGCGCCGCCACTGAATATCGGTTATATTGCAGTTTCTTGTCGACTCTATTTCTTTGATACTGTGCCCTCGTTTAAGACATCAGTTAAAAATTGGCTATCATTGATCAAGGTCTTCCATCTCAACAGTCGAATGTTTCAAAAGATTTGACGATGAATCAGCGATACAAGATGGAGATATGTACTGATAAGAATCTATTGTTTGTGGAAATATGCTGGAAACAACTTGAGCTGTATTTGAGATGGTGGATTTCCGCCTGAGACCGGGATCTTTACAGGTTTATTATCTGGATATTCATTTTGATCGATTTCTCTTTTAATACTGGCTTCAGTGGGGTTTTTATCTATTACGGCTAAACTCTTCGTGATATATCCATACATGCTGCTACACGGTGAATATACCCCAATGTTACTCATAATGTCAACATGAAATTTGCACTTCTTGATCCTTGAGCTGAATTTTCGTTGAATCCAATCATTTGATCTCCAGGACTGGCCCGTGAGATGGATTGATGCCCTTTATCTATACAAGAGCTTATAACAATCGGTGTCCAAAACAAATGGACTTTGATCTTTAACACTTTTAGCTTCACGTCACCAATAGACTGTGTTGTCTGACGGTAGCTGCCTCTTCATCGCAGTTCTCAACACAACCTTGAAGAAGTGAAACACGATGCATATACAATCATTGTTTTTTATAATGTAGATAGTCGGTATGTCTGAAAATATTCAAATATTAATTAACTAAAGGTTACGAAATTGGAGTCAATTGTTTACAGCTATAATTAAAATCAAATAAATCATATCTGTTGGTTTTAAGAAATATAACTGTTTAAGGTTATCAACTTTAATGCCAAGTTCAGCACATCTTTTGCATCTTTTCATCTTCAACAAGTTTAGTGATGAACCTGTAAATATGAAAAATATAGATATTTACGATTATTATCAACAAGTTTATTTGTGTTTCTTTTGGTTGCGGTATTAAACAGATATTAAACACATTCAGAAATGATCTTCTAATGTAGATCCAAAAGAGCAATTGTCGCAAAAGTGCAATTATATATCAATCACATATCAATTAAAGCTGAACTCCGGTTACAAAAATACTGAAATAATGTGATAAAAAAAAGTTAACGCCCGCAAGCCGCCATACTTGTTTCCAATTTGTGAAATAAGTATGGCGGACATGGAGGCTTATGACCTGTAAAGGTTAGCCGATCTCACTTCCAGTTTGTTTCTCGTCAGCTAACTATACACATCCGGCTTTATTCTCTTCACACGGTTCACTGATTGCTGTATTTCCCCCCAACAGTATACCAAATTATTGAAGATTGCAAAATGTCTGATCAGGTAGGCCTGTAAATAATTATATGAACTGCGTCTACTAAAATATAGCCCAAGCTTTACTCCAAAACAAAAGATGCAACCAGATGTCTTACCCAACCTGTTTTTCAACCAAAACAAATCACCTATACAAACTATTAGTATTGCCCTCTTCGTGTGTTCCATGTTGAATAGTGTTCATGAAAACGACCAAGGGACATAACTACATGTTTGGGACGGCTCTCATTGGGGAGTGTTTGCTAAATTTATGGATGTTATGTTTTTTTTTCTCCATTTTATCAACGTGTAAGAAATTTATATTGTAGTAGACGCAGTTCATATAATTATTTACAGTCTTACCTGATCAGACATGTTCAATCTTCAATAATTTGGTATACTGTTGGGGAAAAATACAGCAATCAGTGAACCGTGTGAAGAGAATAAAGCCGGATGTGTATAGCTAGCTGACGAGAAACAAACTGGAAGTGAGATCGGCTAACCTTTCCAGGTCGTAAGCCTCCATGTCCGCCATACTTATTTCACAAGTTGGAAACAAGTATGGCGGCTTGCGGGCGTTAACTTTTTTTTATTACATTATTTCGGTATTTTTGTAACCGGAGTTCAGCTTTAAATATCAATAAAACGTAGACTTTATAGGACAAATCCATAGGAAAACAACTATATAGATTACATTTGAATGATACTCAACAGCTCTAGGTATCATTTATAAGCTATATTTATTAACATGACAAGCCCATAATCAACTCTCTATACTATCGGGTGGCAGACATTAAAATGGATTAAAATTTATTTTTTTTACGATAATATAGATAAACGGCTTTGTCTTGTTTGTTAAGTACCATCGCTAAGAAAATATACAAGTTTATTTATCCAGTACAGTTTCTACGACAATAAACAATCTACGCCACATTTCCAACACTCATAAAATATCCCCGGACAATTCCACCGACGCCAATAACGCTGAAACAAATAATGTGGTGTGAAATGTTAGTTTGCAACAGGTAATTTTTTAAAAATACATTGGGTGTAATGGAACGGGCATAGGCGTACGGGCTCGATGACGGTTGGGGGGCAGAACCCGAAATGCCGAAAAAAATTTTGGGCTTACAGAGTGCTGTGTTGGTCTTTTGGAATAATTGTCCAATAAAGCCTACCAATCAACCAATCAATTGGCGCTGCGTCCGGCGGTATACCCTCCCAGAGAAAATTTTGAAAATTTAACCACCACTGTCTAGTATACATAAAGTAGTACGATTTATTTTATAGTGTACAGTAAAGACATACATGAAATAATTTTTTTTTCCACTTTACCCGTCTGTCCGAAAAGTCAGCTCCCCCCCCGCCCCTCTGGCTCGTACGCCTATGGGAACGGGATATAAAATAAATCTCACAATCATCTTGCCCCCCAATCATTAGGCTTTAAGTGGCTGTAACTAACCAAAATGTGCGCTATGCGAGTCTAATCGAATTGGTCTTATCATCGAGAAGTTATGCAATGGCATACCGGACAAAAATGATCTGGTGGATTAAATGTAAATGTTGAAATTACACGGCATTTACTTGGGGCTGACCGGGCCCTTTAATATAATAAAACTTTTCTGTATAATATTATGTTTAACGTAAACTCAGAACAAACCTTAAGAGTCTATTCAAGGTTTAGATGGTATATTCCCTCAACTATTATCAGGTTCCACACTTGACCAAGATCCGCCCACAGATGATACACAGTGGCGGATCCAGGAATTTTTGAGGGGGTGACAACCCCATGTTTTGTCTCGCCGACCGCGGTTTACGGAGCTAATTTCTGCCGCTAGTAACATAGATGCTGATTGTTTGTCTGATAAGATGCGTAACGTGTGTAATATAATATATATACGACCATGCGTGCATGTTTCGGTGGAAGCTTGTAGGACCCGGGTATTCCTATAGACCGGTGGGGAGGGGGGGTGACTAGTCACCCCCCCCCCCCCGGATCCCCCCTGATACATCAGATGCCCATACAGATTCTACTGAACCACTGATACGGGTTCCTATTTGCTTCACTGGTTGGTAAATCTACAAAATGAAAGAAATAAAATAGAGATCTTACCAGATCCGTTATGTTACTGGAATTCAACTAGTCTACACTTGTGTTATTCTTATGGAAAGGATATGTTTGATTTAAAATGTTCATTATTGTAGCTATGGTACTTGACAATCGAGACTATATCGTCAAACTCTTCATAGATTCACAACTGCAATCGGAATAAATAGTAATTTGACTGAAAATTTCTTTAAATCTTACATAATGTCTCTTTAAGAAAATGGTTGGATTGTGCGATTAAGCTAACACACTAATCATTCGATTATATTGGCAGAATTATGTATCTGTTTATTTAGAACGCATGCTCTCACCCAGTTCACCTATCACAAGAGGTTATCAACAACACACCAATAATTCCTGATGTAATTAAGGGCTTCAATTGTTTTTCCTGATCAGAATTATCACTTAGACCGGTATACAAATGGTTATGTCCAAATCGACAAGCAACTTTATATTTCTTCCGATAAGCAAAAATGATAATATATATTTGCTGTTTTCACACGAGGCCCAAGACACGTCATTTATCGCTCTGGCGAAATTGGACTTTAATCTCACAAATTCATCTCTGTCTATCTCCTCACGAAAGGTTGCATGGGATTTCGCATTAAAGGTACAAATGTTTATCGGACTGCGTCTAAAGTTCGTCTCAGAGAAAACAAGCGGACAGATAACTTAATATTGAGTTATGACATTAATGTGGTCGACCAATTTGCTGTTATTCGTCTGGTCAGGAGAACTAATTACAATCAGAAAATTTAATAAACGGTTCAGTGAAATACAATATTAACTAGATAAGCCTCATTTGTAAGTGTTGCTATTTTCTTGGGTTGCTAGAAAGGTTAAATTTTGTATTATAACGTCAACCATGATAGAGTTGTTAGTTGGGAATTTGCTTGACTGGTCGTTCCACTTAGACAACAAACCAAATTATCAACTTAATCACTGTCTAGTATACATAAAGTAGTACGATTTATTTTATAGTGTACAGTAAAGACATACATGAATTCTTCAGAGACAATATTACGTTCCTACGACCACGAGTTTTAACAATAATGCCATCTTAAAGGAGCCAAACTCGTTGATTTTGGTACAGAAGAAAACAAAATGAAATGGGATTTAACGTCTTACTATTCTGCAGTGTGTCGCGAGGGAAATGTTACCCTGACAGCAATGGAACGGCCTACTCGTATTCAGGCGCGGATCCAGAGTAGTAAAGACAAGTAAAACGAAATTTGAAATATAAAAACGAAACGAAATAGGAGCTGTGTTTTAGTCAGATTGCAGCAGTAAGCTAGTCTTGGGCCACGTATCTATTTGTTCGAAATTGGATAACTTAATTAAATGCATATTGCGTTATGCGTAATAACATTAAACTGAAATGAGCATAGTGTACTGCATAACATGTTTTTCAAAGAACCTCCTCGATCACATTCCAATAGGGCACAACAATAATGTGGCCGAGATTCCTATGTCGCGTCTATGCCAGTGTTTCTTAAATTGGTCGAATTCATGAACAGAAAATTCGACCATTGTCCATTTCCGATTTCAATGTATAAGTATTTCACTGTCATAGAGATAATCAAATGACACAGTTTTTGTCCAATCTAAGATGTAGTCCCCGCGAGAATATTCCTACACAGGCTGTCCAAGTAGTACAGTAATTGCAAGTGATTGTTCGAGATATAGTAGTGGAGAATAAGTACCTTGTTATGGACGGTCAGAATGAACATGGAGTAAATTAGATAGATAACTACTTACATACAACCAACTGACCGAGTGGCAGTTTCCAAGCAATGAAGCTCATTGATATTCTCTCCACACCAACTTAACCAGGGTTCGATACATCTATACGCATAATGAGATAACGCAATTTTAGACTTCGCCTATTGGCATTGGATTAACTTATTAAATGTATCATGGGGCCTAATCAACGTGCCGTGTTCAATCCCAACAGACGCTAACCCTAACCGTGTACTACGCTGATTGCATTCCCCGTCTCAAATTTAGCCGCTTTTGTTAACACTATAGCCAATATGTCAACCTTGTTAAGGGAATTTCCTTTACACGCTCAGCTAATAAATCCCATATATTTTGAAATATTTACCAAACATCCTGACTAGAAGAAGAGTAAAATGTAATTTATCGACGTAAGTTAGTGAGGTGAATTGTTTGCTTATTAGATTTGAAGGAAGTGATATTCAGAGATTCTCCTCATTTTTATAAAGTCGATGTTAACATCACCCTAGACTGTACGAATGTCGGATGTACGCCTTCACACTTCAAATGTCCATTAACATGTACACACCCACGTTCCGCCATCTCAATGGAACCCTTTCATATATGAACTACGGAAAAATCATACTCAATCTTGTCTTCATATTTGAAATGAAGATGGACAAGCTTATATTCGATCTGAAATTACATTTCGCTTTCTATTAGAGTGCACATAGCACCGTCTTCTTGTTCAAGATTTTATCGGAATTCCAGTCTTCAGAACCTTAATCTCAGTGATATTCATTTATATCTTGCTGTCTTTAAGGGAAGTTTTTAGCTAGTAATCGTACTTTTCTACGTTTAATACACCACTTCAATCCGTAACCGTAATTGTAGGTTCAATATTGCACGTGTTAAATTTATTCACGTGACGCAGACAATGTTTTATTTTTAAACTAGATAAACATTTTGAAATCCAGGTCAAAGCTATGACTTCAGTTGCCTGATACCACCTCTCATTTGAGTTCACAAAGGTGTTGAATCTGATGTTTACAAATGTTGCTGGGGTTTAACGTCCACTAAACACAATCATGTTATTTCGGGACTAACACATATATTTCTTATCATTTGCCAGCGCGCTGGGTTTTTAGTATAGTGCAAGAAATCCGGAAGACCCGAAGAAGGACAGGCCTTGAAGAGAAATCACAATGCTTGTATGGTCATATCAACTGCCTCTTCTTTGAGTTAAAGTAAATAGATCCTACATTCCATGTAATTAGATCCCACATTTCATGTAATTATGATTCTACATTTTATTTCGAGACGTATTTCATGGACGTCACTCTAATTTTGCTTTTATTGTTTTTATTTCTGTTAAATCTCTACAGTATTTCACGTGACTACTGGTATGACGTATAAGATCCATCCTGTGTGGGCACCCACATACGTGCAATATTTATATCGCAAATGTGATCCCGACTGTCTGCGAAGGTTGGTGCGCGGGAGTTTGCCAGGAAATAATGGACTGCAGGGTGGAACATACTAGAATCTGATGACTGGTTGGCGTTGGTCGAGCAATCTTATTATTAAGTATAGAGAACATAATCTGCCAATAGCATGGTAAATCGCATTGAAACCACGTGATCTTTCCACTAAACTATAAAAGCACAACCCACGCACTTATGTGGAGGCGGACGTTAAACCTCCAGAAGAAGACCTCTTTAATACGATCGTACAGAGGCAGGGGGTGGGGGCATCGACCACACGGTATATTCTTATTTCGAATTCTTTTACGTGTACTGTAACATAATGGCAGATGCTAAAGACGCTATGCCATCTTGACACGTGGAAGCAGAATAGATTATGAATTATCTCGGTGAATACACCCGTGGGGGTCTTGATGGTATTCAGTAGTCATTACCATAATATAAACTTATGGCTGACGGGGCCGTCTAAAAGTTAACTTGGGACTAGGCAGGTCTCGAGGAGATGAGGCGAGACGAGAGCGTGTGGGAGTTGGCACACCCGTGCCAACCTAACATGGCTCCCTAAGTTGGAGCTAACCACGGAATGTTTACTTTTGTGCATGATATGCTAGAAGATGAATAAAGTATTATAAGATGTTAAACCAGCGTTGACATCAGATATAAAGGCCCAATACTGTCACAGTACGCCACGTAAACAGGACCACAGTTTTGCGTCCCATCCGAATAAGTGGGCCCTCCGTCCTGCGCCACAGAATAAATGGACGAATTCCAACTTAACCACCCCATGGCCTTAGGCCACAAATGGAAATATTGCAAAATCATGTTTTAATAAACAAGCTCACGTTTCGGCTTCCCCAAGTTCGTGCCTGAGATACCACTAGTGTGAAAATAGATGTTTTAACCTCCAAGAGGCTTACAGGAATGTTGCATCAAATGTAGTTCCACCCGTCCATGTGTTCAAATCGATGCTGCAAGGTTTGATTATTTATATTGCACTAAATATTTTGTATTTGGTTTCATAATCTGTCTTTTTAGTTTTAACGGAATCGAACTGATTTAGGTTATTCAAATAAAAACGTTGTTTATTGTTCATAAAATGTGACGTGGTGAAAAACTGAAAATATTTCCTTTAATTTCCTGCATTTCACACACTATTGGTTGAAAATCTGAGCAGATTTAATGTATTGAGAATTGAAGAAGGAAAGTTTTTTGCATGACATTCCTCTTCAGATCCCTGTTTTCCCGATATTGATTAATTACGGCAAATCTAGATTAAGCCGAAAACTTATTGAGCTGATATTTATATTAAATTCATCACTCACGGAGGGATTAGTCGGCTTTATAAAATTAACATTCGGAACACATTGTTGAAATAGAAGCGAAGCCTGAGGTTACATGTCTTGGTTACGTCGTTGTTTATCTAGATATCTGAAGTGAGAATCTGATTTACAAGAAATCCCGATGTTTATTGAATCGGGAGAATATATTACCATCCCTTGAATACAACATACCCTGCGGTTTACTATTTCTTGTAGCTGTGTAAATAGTTTTCTGGAATTGATGATTAATTTGCAGGACAAACATATCGTCGCCATATTGGATTTCCTATTGTATTGTTGTTGGCTTTAAGAGTATTGTTTTGGAATATTGACATTCTTATGTTGATCAAGCGCCAAAAAGTCGCCACAAGATACTAATTTGTTATTTTCATCGATTGGTACTTTATTTGTTTAGATGTCCGTGTATGTCCTTATTACCTTGGTGCATACAAAAGGGCAAATTGATTTTTTTTTATGGTGTGGGCAGATTCGCACCCTCTACCTCCCCTCCCCTGTCCTCATTTATCTCTGCCGGTTCCCACTAGTCGGCCTTGTATATAAGGACTGAGATATTTTTGTTTAGTTTAACTGTATTTTAATTTTGATTAACATTTATTTTTAGAAAATCCAAAAGATTGTCTACATTTATCCAATTCTTGGGACGAATCACACATACATGACTCTCACCCGAGAGCCTAAAAAATACCAAGTTATTTTAATGATTATTATACTTGGTAAGGAGGTTATTTTAACCGTTATTATACTTATCGGTAAGGAGGTTATTTTAATCATTGTTATACTTATTGGTAAGGGGGTTATTTTAACCGTTATTATACTTATCGGTAAGGAAGCTATTTAAACCGTTATTATACTTATCGGTAAGGAGATTATTTTATCCGTTATTATACTTATTGGTAAGAAGGTTATTTTAACCATTATCATACTTATCGGTAAGAAGGTTATTTTAACCGTTATTGTACTTATTGGTAAGGAGGTCATTTTAATCATTTTTAAACTTATCGGTAAGGGGGTTATTTTAACCATTATGATACTGATTGGTAAGGAGGTTATTTTAACCGTTATTATACTTATCGGTAAGGAGATTATTTTAACCGTTATTATACTTATCGGTAAGAAGGTTTTCTAACCGTTATTGTACTTATCGGTAAGGAGATTATTTAACCGGTATTATATTTATCGGTAAGAAGGTTTTCTAACCGTTATTGTACTTATCGGTAAGGAGATTATTTTAACCGGTATTATACTTATCGGTATGGAGGTCATTTTAAACTTTATACTAATTCTTGGTATTCTACAATTCTTAACACGTCATTAGAATGGTGTTGACTCACGAACAAGAAGGTCACGGGTTCAATCCTAGGAGTCTTTAGCAGTAGGGGGACTGGAGTAAACCCCACCAGACTGGACAGCCGCCCCTAATCCTTGTCACGTACAGCCAAGGAATCGAAACCATGCCAGATGACTCAATGATAAACGCTAACAATTCGCCCCCCCCCCCCCAAGTGATGCAAGATGGTAAGCCTGCAAAAAAAAACAAAAATTTCTAACAACCCATCGTCATTAACCCGATTGTGACAGAGAGATTGAGAGAGAGAGAGAGAGAGAGAGAGAGAGAGAGAGAGCAAGAACGAAATGGGGTTTAGCGTCCACTCGACACAAACTTGGTCATTTTGGGACTAATATATTGTTCAATTTTTCAATAATTCATTTGTGCGTAGGGATGTTTAGCAGTTGGAGGAAACCAGAGGTCCCAGAGGGCCTGGGGAAAACCCAGGGGGTTGAACAGGCGATCATATTCCTTGTCACGTTCAAGCGGGGAATCGATAATCAATGACAGACATCGTGATTTTACGCTCACGGGTTAAAGCATTAGACTACCCAATTCATTTCATTTTAAACTTTAAAATCCTCAAGACATTCCTGCTAAAACGAAATGAAATGGGATTTAACGTCCTACTGTTCTACTCCGACTGGGCTAATGAATACGGGCATACTAGCTGATTCAGTGTGCTATGAGGGAATTATTGCTCGGGCCAACCTTATGTCGAATTCCAATGGATAAACGGGACAGCAGTTTTTCGTACCATTAGAACGTCTAGAACCGCTGACAAAAGAAAACCACACCGGCAAATGCCGATGAACCTTCTCGGCCAATGCAGGGATCGAACACGCGACCTCCAAGCTAGCAAGTCAGCGTCTTATCCACGAAGCCACGTTAGCTCTCCCGACTAAAACACAGTCTTGTATTTTATTTGACCCGTGTTGTCTTTCGGCATTATTTTTCTACTTTGATTCTCTAATTATAAACTGACCGAAATAGTAATACATTATCAGCGTATTTACACCTACAAAGTAATTACCATTTGTACTATCTTTTATACTTAACAAAACCATAACCTTTCATTTCATGAAAAAATGCTAATTTAGTTTATTTTCGAAAAGGGTAAGCAAAGATTGTAATTTTCACACCGATATGTGTTCTTTTTTATATTTTTAAAAAGAGATAAAAGATGAAACATTTGCATTATTCATATTTGTGTACAAAGCAAAATTTTATGTTGATCGAAGAGAATAATTAAAATGATAAGAATGAAAATACCCTTTATTAAAAAAGATTGTTTAGAGGCCATTAAGCTATCATTATCTATATCAGAACACTCAACATACGATAAGAAAATAACAGGATTAAATATGCATGTGCTTGGATTAATCAACCCAATCTCCCTCGTAAATTTATCAACTAATTACATGTACCAGTATAATAGGCAACACGGACGTAATGCAATAATGGTTACGGTACGTTACGCCTACTTAAAGTCGCTTTCATTTTCAATATTTGGTTACCGCGTGCGCTTTGGATCATAAGATCTGCCATTAAGTCAAGTGGCGTGGTTTTGATTCCTCGGTTGTACGTGAAAAGGAGTAGGGTCGCCTGTCCAGCCTTTTGATTTTTCTCTGGGTTCTCCGACATGTTCCCGCTGCTAAAGACCCCTACGAACAAGTAAATTATTGAAATAAAATTGAATCATATGTTAGTCCCAAAATGCCATAGATTCTGTCGAGTGGGCGTTAAACCCCATTTCTCTTCTCGCTTTGCAAACTTCAGGAATGCGAATATTGAATCCACTTTAGCGTGGATTAATCCGTGAAAAGTTAGTATTTTCCAAAAAATGCGAATGATAATGAGTTTCCCAACACCGTTCCAAATGATATTAATCAAATGACATTCCCGTTCCAGTCCAAAGGTATCTCACTTTTCCAGACGAAATTTTGCTTGATTGAAAGGTGGTGATTCTGGTTCTATCGCCATGACCTCTATACTCGACAGTCTTTCTGTGTTTCAAATCATCAACAAATATTTTCGATCTGGTAAGATTCACTCGATAGCTAATGGATAGAAGGTGGTAAAAGGGCAATGACCACCAACAAAGTCGTCAAAGTCCAGGTAATTCCCTTAGTTAAACGTGGTGAAATTATTTCTCCATTCAAAGTATGGGAGGCCCACCCGTGAATATACCCCCCCCCCCCCCACACACACACACACTTTCGGTTTAGCTCTATTAATAAAGTTAAAGGGGTTGCATATAGAACTGAACTGTTGTGTTATATGACTAAAATCTTTGCATGAACATGCAACATATATAATAATTATGATACTAACGACGTGTGTATAGATGTCCGTGTTTACAATATTCTCTCATAATTAATTTGGATATGTACAATCCAAGTTTAGCTTGCTGATGTACAGAATTCAACATACGTAGGCAGCTATAATTTCTTATACAGTGTTCAATATTATATCATTTAATGTTAGATAAAAGCTACGGTCATGTTTCCGCGGGAATTGAATTATAAAATACTGTGAATGTGTCGGTGGGCCTTTCATTTAATTAAACACATCATATTGCAGATTTTTTAAAGAAATCCTATCGGCATTTACATCCTTGTCTAATCGTATATAGCTAAGATGTGTAACGTATTATGGGCTGATCTATATTGGACACATTGTTATTATTCGAACCCCCATTGTGGCCTTTTGAAGGACTTAGCTACAAGTTATTAGATTATGTCAATTTCTGGATAATTAAACGGCTTTCTAGAAATGAAAAGATGGTTCTTTTGTGAGTTATCTTACTATGTGATCTGAACTCCGTTTATTGGAGTTACCTAACGATTTTGTTTTTGGTAATATTAGCTTTAGACGAACAATTTGTTTCAAGCCAAGGTCAACTCTGGGCACACAATTTACTTAAAGTTCCAATTTCATATTTTCTAAGAAAGTCAAAACATAATTATTTCTATGTCTTTTGCTCATAAGGTTGTCAACTCACTATTATACGATCATGGTCAAAATTGTTTGGGTATTAATAAGGCTGACACAGGCTGATTGAGGAAATAGTAACCCAATTACCTCCCTTGTTTTCCCATTCCTCTCCATGGGCGGCCATCTTCAAACATTTGAATTTGAAGTTGAAAATGATATTTTTGCCAATTTCTCAACTGGCAATAGTGAATTATAGGATTAATAGGATTATTCTTTAACAAGGTAGGAGTGTTTATAGGTTCAATCTATTTTAGTTCTTTATTTTAATACATTTTGAAAATATAACTTAAAAATGTGCTATTGGAACTTTAAAGTGGTGTTATTCCCGGTCGCATCTTCTCCCATAGTGATTGTGGATTGTTTTTTAAATGGAATTATCCGTAACCACAACATTTTGTCAGCCCTAGAATTGGTAAATTGTATTTCAATAAAGTGTCTTTAGCAGTCTCGAGTAAACGGAAGACCAGTAGAAACCTTACCAGATTGGACAGAGGGATTTACTCATCGTCACGTAGATGCTGGGAATTGAAACCACGCACTTTGACTCAATGAAAGACGTGCAGATCTGAAATTAAAGCGTTTAACCATTCGGCCCCTCAAGAGTTTGGTAAATGAAATAAAAATACGACATGGGGTTTAACGTCATACTGCTCTGCTCAACTGGGCTAACGAAGACGGGCATATGCTATACAGTGTGCTATGCCAAGTGATCTATTACGTGCACTCCAATGTATATACGGGAGTAGACAATGTTCCTTGTTAGTCCTCCGCCGCTGACTACGCTAATCCAGACCGGAAAATCTTAATGAACTTTCTCGGCCTATGCAGGGATCGAAAACACGACCTCAAGGCTAGCGAGTAACTTCACCACCATGGTTCTCTGTTTGATAAATAGCCGGTTGTACGTGAAAATGAGTCTATATCGCCTGTCCAAATTCGTGGGTTTCCGCGGGTCCCCCGGCTACTTCCACTGCTAAAGCCCTACACGCGAGCGAATAATTGAAATTTAATTGAACCATATGTTACTCCCGAAATAATTATAGTTTGGGTCGAGTGGACGTTACCCCCCCCCCTCTTTCTCTCCTCCCATACTGATTATTGCTCGAATCAGTGTTGGGAAATACGACCCGCAGCGTAATGTATTGTATAAATTGCGTTTCATGTCTTATTAGATCTAACACCCACGCTGTCATTTAGGTAGAATAAACCCTTAATCTTTATTCACCACAACTACAAATATCCATACTATATAAATTAATATATTTTTATGGATGTAAAAGTTCATATAGCTTTATAGGCGGGTAAAGATAAAAATGCACCTGGAACAAATTGCAACAGAAATTATTTCTTTGGGAACTGTTCCGGTATGGTCTCCAGTACTCCCATAACAAAAGCGGCCATTATCGGTCTTGGGGAAATTTGCATAATTAACATAAATCCAAGATGGCGGCCAGTGGACCAGAATATCGCCGATATCTCCAAAACGGTTGACTTTAGTGCAAATAAATGTATTACCGACCTATAGGAAATCGATACTCGCGAGTTCAAAAATGCCAACATTTTTTTCCTCCGACCTTATTGTAACGTCGTAACGTCATTTTGACGGCATTACGTCTTGCTCGTTGTGACGTCATTATCCAATTTAATTGTAACTGCACTCGGAAAACTGCTGGAAACCACGAACGGCTGTATAATTTGTAAAAAAGAACACATCTTCCTCCAAACTGAAACTAAATACCATCTTTCATCTATAGCTGGAGTCACGGTAGCTCAGTGAGTAAGACGTTAGCTTGCTTATCTGGGGATTCAATGTTTGATCCCTGAGTTGGCCGAGAAAGTTCATCGGGACTTTCCGGCGTTGTTCTCCCTTGTCAGTGGTGCAAGACAGAGGGTCTGACAAGGGACAACGTTTAGTTCTTCGGGTGGTACGAAAAACCGAGATTCCGTGCACACATTGGCGTGCAATCAGGCGCGGATCCAGAGGGGGGGGGGGCGGACCCTGCTCAGACATGAAAATTTTTTTATGCGATTTTATTGGCGATTTAGACCAGTAATTTTGGAATTTACCTTCCGGAAAAACGTCAGAATGAACCAAATTGAATCTAATTTACCAAATTTTTCTGGGAGAGGGCCCCCAAACCCCCCGTTAATCGGTTGGGCGCAAATAGTTAAGCAATTATCAAACCTAGACCCCCCCCCCCCTAATAAAATCCTGGATCCACGCCTGGCAATTTAAAGGAGGTAAATCGCTAACATTAATTTGGGACCTAGAAATTGACACAAGTGGGTCGCAACGCATATAATGCTGTAGTATCAGTGTATATAAACTGATTTACATTTAATGGTTTCCGTTTATGTTCGGCGAAGTAAGCCGACAGTCTCAATCGAATGCAAATTTCTATCGTCTGACTATTCCAGTCTATATACGCCGTTTGATTTGGTGCAATGTTTCTAGCCTCGTTCCTCGCGTCTCTTGCTAGAGCTGGGGCTGAAACGCATTATGGTACACGATTCGTGTAGCAATGGTAAAATGTTTATTTTGTCTTGAATATTGTACATCAGAAGCCCACGTTTTCCCGATAAGATCACAGCATCAATTTGATTGAAATTGACAAATAATTCGTGTTTTAAATATTGAAGATTTTGGATAATATTGAGTTAGAGACATGGCTACTTTAAGGTTCCCTTGGCAATCGGAATTCAATATACGTGTACACGGGACCGCGGTTTTTCGCACCATCCGAACGACTTGACAGCTGTCCTTGTCATGCCCTCCTGCATCACTGACAAGAAGAAATCACGCCGGTAAATCGAGATGAACTTTCTAGGCCAATGCAGGGATCGAACACCCGATCTCTAAGCTAGCGAACCAGCGCCTTATAGACTAGCCACCGTGACCTGAAAACAAAAATATAGAAAATCGGCATCTTAGAAATGTCAATAAACAGAACACATCTGATGTTTCCAGAGCCAATTTATGAGACCCAAAATAGAAAATATCGCACACATCTTCAGAGGAATAAATTATCACTGTTTTGGAGTTTGCATAAGATATAATCCATTTTTCACATCCAACAGTGTAAGCCAAGCCATGCTTACGGCCTACATCGCTTGGAATTACACCCCCTTTGCAGTTACAACTTATGATTTTCAGCAGTGATTCGGGCACACGAGGGCTGTCCATTGTCTTCGCAACGTAATTTTTTGCTCGAAAATTGTCAATCCCAATGTTCTAGATTTCGTTCTGTGACAACGTTAGTCCCGGTTTGGACCCGATGGCACATTAGTTAGCTGCGATATTGTAATCAAGTCGATATATAGAAATTCCCCCCTCAACCCCCAAGTATTTCTACGAAAGTATTTCTCCCCTGCTTCTGGTAGGGTTTAGTCTAGTTTATAACATAAAATGTACTTATAGTTTACCAAAGTAGGACCGCCGGAAACAGTTTTTTTAAATGGCCAACGAGACGTCATAATATTCATACTTTGTAACTATCAACCAAACTTTGATGATCTTGGTGTCTATCCCTTGGTTTATGGGAGGAAAGAACACATTAAGATCATAAAAGAAATGATGTTGGTCAATATGCTGTCAAATATTGTCTTCAACACCTCCAAATGCCAATAGTCCATAACCCTTGACTCAAATTTGATGATTTTGATGTCTATACCAAGGTTCGGGGGGGGGGGGGGGAGAGACAAGAAAAACATTAAGAAAACTTTGGTTATTCACAACCTTCAACTGTCTACTATCACTTAATACACAAACACCATTGTCCATAGGATAAGTTTCAGAGCGTTCAGTTTTAAGTGTCTTCCTCCTCTGTATCGACCTCATGGGTGTTGTTTGGTTTGTCACAGTTTTCAGCTTGGCAAGTGCCACATACAGTAGTAGACTCCATTACATCTGCTGCTGCATCGATAGCCTTTGCATTCCTCCCGAACAGTTGAAATGGACTATTTCAGGCGAACGTCGTTTTTAATGATCTTGGTTTGTTCTCTGCTCCCCAAAACCTAGGGGTTGATAGTTACAGAGTTATAAACATTAAGAGGTTTCGGTGGCCACCTTGGGTGTCATCTTTATAAAAACACTTCCCCGAGTGTCCTACTTGCGTAGGTGAAGCCTACCAGAATCAGTTGCGAAACCCTTTGTAACAATCTTTTGAGGGTTAAATTGTATTTTGACCTGACTAATGTGCAGCATCTTCAGTTGGAGGTATAGACTATACTTGCATTACTTTCTCTGACCACTTCCTGCAACAGATTGAGCCACCGTGGCTTCAGACTACAGATGAACAATGATATATAGTTTCAGTTTGAGTGAAGATGTGTTCTTTGCTCCAATCTATACCCCCCCCCCCCTCGACAAAATCCTGGATCCGGGCCTGAGTGGTTCGTTATTTCCAACAGTTTTCCGAGCGCAGTGACAATAAAATTTGATAATGACGTCACGAGAACAACGTAATGCCGTCAAAATGACGTTACGACGTTACAATACGGTCGGAGGAAAAAATGTCGGCATTTTTGAACTCACGAGTATCGATTTCCTATAGGTCGGTAATACATTTATTTGCGCTAAAGTCAACCGTTTCGGAGATTTTGGCGATTTCTGGTCTCCTGGCGGCCATCTTGGATTTATGTTAATTATGCAAATTTCCCCAAGACCGATAATGGCCGCTTTTGTTATGGAAGTACTAGAGACCAGACCGGAACAGTTCCCACAGAAATGATTTCTGTTGCAGTTTGTTCTAGGTCCCCCCTCTCATATTGCTATCTTTACCCGCCTATTAGGCTAAATACCGGAATCTGCCAATTACCACCATTTTTCTAAAGCTAACACGACAAAAGGGTTAGTGATAGGTTTAGCTTTGAGACGATTTTGTGGACAGGTTCTGATAGTGGTCTGCTCTTTATTGTACACAAGGTGGAGCACGGTTGCTAAGTGGGTAAAACGCTGGCTCGTTAACCTGGGGATCGGGGGTGTTCGATCCCTGCATTGACCTAGAAAGTTAATCCAGATTTCCCGTGATACAGGACGGAGAGCATGACAATAGGCGGGTAAAGATAAAAATGCACCTTGAACAAATTGCAACAGAAATCATTTATTTGGGAACTGTTCCGGTATGGTCTCTAGTACTCCCGTAACAATAGCGGCCATTATCGGTCTTGGGGAAATTTGCATAATTAATATAAATCCAAGATGAAGGCCAATGGACTATAATATCGCCGATATCTCCAAAACGGTTGACTTTAGTGCAAATAAATGTATTACCGACCTATAGGAAATTGATAGTTGAAAATGCCAACATTTTTTTCCTCCGACCTTATTGTAACGTCGTAACGTCATTTTGACGCCATTACGTCTTGCTCGTTGTGACGTCATTATCCAATTTAATTGTAACTGCGCTCGGAAAACTGCTGGAAACAACGAACCGCTCAGGCCTGTATCCAGGATTTTGTCCGGGGGGGGGGCATACATTGGAGCAAAGGATAATACGTTACAACTTTGAATTGCTAGGCGGAGAGAATGCGAAAATCATGTTTATATCATCTATTTAAGAGCACTACAACAGTAACAAGG
Source organism: Patella caerulea (assembly GCA_036850965.1). Taxonomy (NCBI): domain Eukaryota; kingdom Metazoa; phylum Mollusca; class Gastropoda; family Patellidae; genus Patella; species Patella caerulea. Next base: position 27,557,416 of record JAZGQO010000011.1, read on the forward strand.
CAAACGGAAATGGAAATGAAAATCAACTATGTCACTGGGACTGGGGGGGGGGGGCGTCTCCGCCTGCCGCTGAATAATTTGTATAAAAGAACACATCTTCACACAAACTGAAACTATATATCATCGTTCATCTATAGTCTGAAGCCACGGTGGCTCAATTTGTTGCAGGAAGTTGCCAGAGAAAGTAATGCAAGTATAGGTTCTACCTCCAACTGAAGATGCTGCAAAATAGTCGGGTCAAAATACAATTTAACCCTCAAAAGATTGCTACAAAGGGTTTCTCAACTGATTCTGGTAGGTTTCATTTACGCAAGTAGGACCCTCGCAAAGGTGTTTTTATAAAGATGACACCAAGCTGGCCACCGAAACTTCTTAATGATCATAACTGTGGAACTATCAACCTAAATATGATGATCTTGGTGTCTACCGCTAGGTTTTTTGGGAGCAGAGAACACATCAAGATCATAAAAAATAGTCCATTTCAACTGTTCGGGGGGATGCACAGGCTATCGATGCAGCAGCAGATGCAATGGACTCTACTACTGTATGTGGCCGTTGCCAAGCTGAAAACTGTCACAAACCAAACACTCATGAGGTCGGATGTCAAGAAAAACCGAGGTCCCATGTACACATTGACGTGCACGTAAAAGATCCTTTGACAGATGGAATTCCCTGCGTTTGCAATATCTATCTTTACAATGTCAAGACTTCTCAACATATTATGATTGATACCCGACGTTGTAACAACCCCTAGCCATGGCCCCCAATACAAGTCAATAGATATATAAGCAACCAAGGCTTTTGCCCAGACACGTCTTCAAGTTCTCTTACGCCTGATCCGTCTGTCACCTTTCATTATATTTGTTACATAATATCAGGCTAACACCGTCAAGGTATCAGATATATGAAGTATATTTTACCTCGACACTGCGAAATAAATAACAAGACAGTGTACATTAGATAAACTCTTTAATTTCAACATAAGCACGCAATAGAACACTATAGCGTTTCATCCACGCATCATAATGAATAAAATCGTAAGTACAATAGTATGATATATTATGTACAATTAACATGTCAATCATCAAGAATAGAAAACAACCATATTATAACAGTTATCAACAATTCTTGTTTACAAGAGCACGGTATAGATCAAATACCACGTATATTTATTGTCATTTTAATTACGACAATAAACAAGACGCAGATCAATTAACGGCAAGATGGAGCATTAATACATGAGCGGAATACCGGAAGTACTCGAAACGGTCGCGAGTCGATGACTTCCGCCCATATAGCCGCTCAAAATTGTGCAAATGGCATTTAAATATATTGCTTAATTCGCTCTCTCTCGGGAGGGATTTGAGCAACCCATGACCTACTATATTCTGATTATCCTACACTGTGCTCAAGCATAATAATATTTCTGGGGAAACGATTTAACAATAACTGTTTAAGCTTTAACAATCAACAAACTTAACAAAAGTGTTTTACATCCAGTGCAATCTATCCGTTCATTAAATAACAAATATCTCTTCCAGGCAAAAAACTATGATCAATATATATCACCGAGACTGGGTCGTTTTTAGAAATGTCATAACTGAATGGATGAATTTGAATCCATAGTTATATAAATATACAAAGGCAGTTTAAAAAAAGAAATCAGTTTAAAAGAATGATTAAATACAGTAGAGATTTCCTTGTTTACATTAGCAACGGACATGGATAGCTTTGATTTGATATCAGCTATTTGCTATCAAATATTGTATATTCACTTTTTATTAATCACAAAAATAACAGTAACGTTTTACCCGACACAGTATAATCCGGATATTTAAATATGAAATCAAAATTGAAACCTTCTTGCACAATCTAGATTTTCCATATTTGGGCTATGATGTGGGTTAATTATCACTATTTTTAAAAAAAAAAAATCACATTCTATTAAAATAGCACATGTAGGTGAAGTCCTAATGTAACCATTGTTACTTGTAGGAAAATAATATGGAAAATGGAAAAGGAAAGAAATCGTCTCCGAGTTGGATAGATACACAGTCGTATTTTCCAGTTTCTTATACTGAAATCCATTTTATTATCATTAGTTTCACAGACAAAAGCCCCGAATTGCTTGTTTTAGATCTTCGTCTGTTCACAAGGGAATCGTAAATTTGTGCGTTTTTTTTGTAATAATGGCTTAACTATCAGGTTTCTTGGAGATGTCGATGTTAGCGACATTTTATGACTATCGAGAAAGATATTTGTCTGATTGTGTCCAATATAGTTTTGTTTTACAGTTAGACCAAATCTAATACTGAAGCTAAAAACTGATATTGGCAACAGATTCATAGCCTTGATTCAATTATTGTATTTTAAGGAAGAGTTACTTCCCTTGAAATAGCCAACACCAGATACGAATTGGAAACTATGTTTAATCTGAATGGAGCTTGTTAAAACACACTTCACCAATAATAGGCTGTTTTCTAAATAAGAGAACATGGGCCATCAGTGTTAAAATATCAAACTACCGTAATTAAGTTAATGTGTGGGATTTATGGATTTGGAATACAAATAAATGAAAGTTAATTGTTACGTTATTTAAGAGTTACACCCAATTCACTATGTTCGGTTGTGGAAGTTCGATTATTTGAAACAAGCAGTCTTCTTCAATTAAAACTGTCGAAATCTGGGTATGGCGTGATTGTATTCCAGACAGAAGGGATTTTGGTATTTCATTTTCATGTATTTGTTTTAAAGAATGTGCATTGACCAATTAAGATCTTGTCGAAACTGATAATATCGTATTTAAATAAACATGGGATAGAACTGATAAATAACATATTTTGTTAGTTTTTGTTAGTTTCTGAGAACCTACGTAAAGTCGCAACAAGTAGAATATTCCAAGAAGACAACACAATTAATTGAAATGATAATAGAAGTTGTAACAACCTTTCATCATCTAAACGATTAGAAAACTCGCCAAAGTTGAAAATCACGATCAAGGAGGAAAATCGAGATGGGCGAGTTATAACCCCAGAAGGAAGTTTCCCGATATCTCGAGAATGGACAAACTATGCCCCATTCAGAAATAGCTTGATTAATTATAATATGTATCAATTGATAATTTGTTTCTGTATGATTGAAACCATACACTAAAGACTGTAAGATTGTTTAGCGTAAGACATATTTGCTCCGGTGTCGCCATAATTATAAAATAAAAGTAGGACCTATTAAGTCTAAAATATTACTTCACAATAACAGCAGCCATGTTGATACGAAATCAGTATTGCATCATGCAAGCGAGTTTTATATTTGAACTCATATCATTTTACAATTCAACCCGACGTTTCACACTCAACACCTCCTTGAATTGATCCAGGTCGCATAATCAAACGAACCATATAGTTCCAGAGTTATGTATTACAATCGTTTAATCAAATTAGATCCACTTCAGTACACATTTCGGCACTTCGCTGTGAGTCAGTTCACATCCTTCAAGTGTTCCCCATTTCGGTCTAAATTTCGCGATGAGCGAATTTGCCTCACAATATATGTCACAGCAAAATAGAACAACACATTGAGTCCTTGTGTTCAACAGCAATTTTCGGAAAGCCCAGTAGGCCTACGAGTCATTTAATTTCACAATGGATGTTCCATAGCTCAATCATAGTTCCATATCTCATTTTTAGTTCCATAGCTGGATCAAAAAACGAAATCAAGTTCATCATCGCATCCATGGATGAAAATTACTCCGTAAATTCTTTGCGAAAACAATTGGCGAAATCTCGCAAAGGCAGTATATATATAATGTAAGAGTGTCAAGCTCTGCTTTGTTTCACAAAAGAATCGAAGGCATTCGAAATGCTTACCGATTCGGACAATGTTACGATATTCTCTTTTCAAGAATTTAACATAAAATCATGTTGAATAATTCATGATGTAATTTGCATCGTATTCTCTTTAAACAATAACCAATGTAATGATGGAAGTAAACATAATATGCATGTATTATAATAAGCCTATATACATAAATTATGTTAATTTATTCATATTTAATTGTATATTCTATATATAGTATATATATATATTATGGTAATAAAATATGTTTTGTTTAAATAATGAACTAGATATGGTATTTATTAATATGTAGGGGTTATTTACATCTCTCCGACAAAATTTTCTTAAAAGCTTTCCTAAATTCAGGGTTAAAAATTGTGTATATGACTGGATTGAGAAAACTGTTGATGTATCCCAACCACACAAAGAAGCTAAAGAGAACGACCGGCATATTACAGGCTGCATATTCGAACAAATCAAACTTGATACAGATAGCGTTGACAATGTTAATGGTAAAAAATGGCCACCAGCACAATAAAAACACACCTGAAACGAAACGAAATTTTTATTATTGTCACAAATAAATTAAAGAATCGAAATTTTAAGATATTTTTTTCCGATTTGACTTCAACGAATACTGATCTGAGAAAAATGGTGGAAAGTACATGCAACCGTGCCACAGGCTGTACCAGGATTTGAATTAGCTGAGAAGAAAATTACCACCACCGTAAGTCATTGGGTTAAAATAGTGCATGCAATTGATATTTCTGACATGTTATGGACGTGTTATGGATTTCAGGGGGTTGGGATGGCCTAGTGGTCTAGAGTGCCACACTTCGACCTCTAGCTGGCCGGTCACCTCTGGCTTGCGGCTGTGGTTTCGAGCCCTGGTGTGAGCGTATGTGGCATGGAGATAGGGGCGCCTTCTCAACCTCGTGGGTTTCCTCCGGGCACTCCGGTTTCCCACCACTGCTAAAGACCCCTACGCGCAAGCGAATTATTGAAATAAAATTAAAACCGTATGTTAGTCCCGAAATGACCTAGTTCTCTCTCTCTCTCTCTCTCTCTCTATCTCTTTCTCTTATGGATTTCAATACCCATACATCGCCTCAAAAATATTAAATAAACATATTAAACAATATTGTATATCGAATGTATTTTTAATTGTTGAAAAACGAAACTTGAACATCTCGTCCAGTTGGTTTATTTGATATTATTGACGAGTTAACAAATGACCGTTCTTCTGTTATATTCAAGAATATCTTAAACAAATTGAAATAATGATCTGAAAGAACTATGATGCTTAGATTACTTATCCTATGGGACACAGTTAATTGCTTTGTGATATGTCCAACTAATTTACACAATTAATCTATGTTTCGCTGGGAATAGTGATTTGAAGACGTGTTTTTAGTACTCGAGTTCTCGGCTTATTTGGCCTATATTCTTCGAGCCAATATTCTTTGAGAAAATAAAATTACTGTTACTTTATTTCGATAAAAAAAAACTATATTTTTTGTAAATCTTTTTTCCGAACATCTTTTGATGTGATAATACATTAAGACTGGATAATATTTGTTAGACAAATTATTGTTTGAACTTTTAAAAATACATTACGCAAATGGATAAAATGGGTGTAATAGTAATTATAGTCACCCAAGATGCTGACAACAGCAATAAGAAACCCGGATATAGCGGGAGGTAAAATATTAAAGATGCAGTCTTGTAGCAGGCCAGTAAGCATATTCCTTTATTTTAACAAATACTAGGACTAAAAGTGTTCTTTATATAGTAATTTTGACTAATCTTGGTCTGAATATACGTGGATACCCATACACAGTTGTTCAAACGGCGATAGAAGATTACCAGAAAGTAAAATGGAAGATTTAAATCAATAGAAATCAATACGAATTTTAGATGACACCAACGTTAGAATTAAATGATTGTAGTAATTTTTGAATCAAGGTGATTTGTGGATAAGATTATATTATATTGAGTATTTGCCGTTTACTCTTGAAAAGGGTGGATAAGTCAGTTTACAAATTAAAATCTGATATCAAGAAGACTTGTTTTGGAACTAAACTAAAGAAAACACATAACCATAAAATAGCTTACATTAACTTGATTTCATATTTGTTTTTTTTATTATAATTGCTTGGAATGTATGTGTAGTTTGTGCCTGTCCGTCCACATGTTTGTCTTTTCATGCACTTAATACTAGTGCGTTTATATTGCAATCTTAAAAATTAACGGTTATGAAGTGGGCTTCTTTGATTTATTTGATCAAAAAGACAGTGCAGATATTAAACATTTGTTGTAGCCTTCTAACCAGATCTTATATCTCATAATGTGTTTGTAAAGTGTAGAGGACATTTTTGTCTTTAAGCTTTCATTGAGTTACGTTAACTTTTCATCCATTAACAAAAGCTGAACTCATCTCCCACGGCACACAGAAACAACGGTTTTTGTTGGTGTTTTTTTTTTCCTGTTCAATATGGCAGCACACTAAGAGGGCTAATGGTCGGATAACATAGCACCATTAACTAGTTGCTTTTTTAATAAAATCTAACCATACGGAACAAAGAATAGTTTTTCGTTTGTTCCTGTACGTGAGAAAGTCAGAGCTAAGATACATTGATGAAGTAAATGTGAATTTTGAGGTTAAAAGGGTCGAATATCAACTCCATAAAGCGTGATTTTTATTATGGTCTACTTCTAAGAACGGCTGTCGAGAATGTCGACTAGCTCGGCAAGCTCTTTTGATTGATGTAAAACTCCTAAATAGCAAAAAACAATGTTCTCTCACAGTGGGGATAGACCATGGTAAACCTAAACGAAACCTTATTACAAAAAGCCAGATCACATGCATAGAAAAGTTGTCTTGCTTTGGGCAGTCATGCGAGAGCCATGTTTTTATAAGCCACGGATAATGTCCCTTGATGTCGACTCTTCGCCACTGGAGGGGAGAAAATTAAGCCTTGATCTGACAAAATGAAGAATTTTCATCAGTTTTCAAAGACAGCTCGTCATTGATTTCCGGGACTAATTTTCTATCTTTTTTTCCCTCCTGAAACCTGGATAGAGTCCGATCTGGTCCCAAGACACAACCACCATTATATTAAGTAATCTACAATACTCATGCTTTGGGAAAGAAAATCAGAAGCGCGGAAGAATTTAATGATATTATACTCTCGCTAAAATTGCAAATCTGTCTTCGTCTGCTTATGTTTAACGAGAAACGGCGATATTTTACGGTGTGAAGTTTAATCTAATGATTGCTTTCTACAGATCACTGTTTGGTGTTCACTCAATTTTAAAACATGATAAAGTGTCCTTACAGGGTTAATACGCTACATAGCACTATAAATAAATCAACCCAATAGGGCAGATCTGGCTTTGACTGAAGTGCACGTCAGAAACCCACCCGAGTCATTATCGTTTGCGTCAAACACTAAAAGAAAAAAAAGAACTAAATCTTACTTTGTGAAATGTGATTAGAGTCTACGACGAGAGGTTAAACAAGGACGAGAAACATATTTACGAGCTATCGCCACGAAACAGAAAGAACCCTTGACCATAGAAAGAGCAAATATTCGCTTCCTATTTTAAAATCCTTATATACATGAATAGTAATCACGTCCTATTTAATTTCAAAGATTTAAAGAGCTAAAAATCATTGTTTCATTAATTTGACAGTAGAAGGTGACCGTTACAAATTTCAACAGTTATAGAGCATATCAAAATACCCCCCCCCCCGCCCTCTATGATGTTTTAAAACCAGGTTTCAGGCGCGGATCCAGAGGGGAGAGGGGGGGTCCAGGGGGTCCGGACCCCCCCCCCTGCTCAGACTTGAAATTTTTTTATTCGATTTTATTGGCGATTTAGACCTGTTATTTTGGAATTTACCTTCCGGAAATACGTCAGAATGAACCAAATTGAATCTAATTTACCAAATTATCGGTTGAGCGCAATTAGTTAAGCAATTATCAAACCTAGCCCCCCCCCCCCTGCAAAAAATCCTGGATCCGCACCTGGGTTTGAAATCTGTTTGTGTCGGCATACCGTTCATCTTTTCATCGTTTAATGTGAAACCAAGTAGTGCAGCTTTATGGTTGTGCTAATATGTTTTGGATATATTTTTCGTAGGTCTTCGGGATATTCATAAAGTATATACGTACCTAATACAATGGCCAGCGTCTTAGTTGCCTTTCGTTCTCTTTTCGAGGATGATCTTTCCTTTCGCTTTCGACTTGTCCTCATATGAAAGTTGAATTTTGTTATACCTTTCTTGTGGGCCTCTTTATTTCTATTTTCGTCGCTCTTTACGCTACCCTTCGTATGCAAGGGAGATAATTGTGCACACCTTGGAGCACCAGGGGAATTAAATTTAGTCTCAGCTTCAGCGTTATTGCCCGAAGTTGTAGCAGAGTTACCGGCCGTTTCTTGTTTATCTAGTGCCTGTGCCACGGGGTTTGCTATCAGTTCTCCAACTCCGTCATGCTGTGTGACGTTGTCATCCGAGGCGGGACTTTTATTAGTATCACTACCATCATTAATATTGCTATCATCATTTTCACCTTGGGAATCAGACCCCGTACCCATATTTGTCACAGACGTGTCATCAACAACGGGCGTGGCTAGTTTATGAGCTTTGTTCGTATTATAGGATGCCGGTTTCCCATTGTCTACTCGCGCTAATCCAGTAGTTACTGTTGGCTCGGCACAGGGCGCCGTAGCTGCGGTGTTCTCTATCACGCTTCGTATTGCTTTTTGGTCCGTTTTTAATTTTTTCTTTTGTGCTAATGCTCTTTGAGAACGAATGTGTAACACTCTATATATTCTCCAGTATAGGAATATCATTATTAAAGATGGTATATAAAATGAACCCATGGATGAATAAATGAGAAAGTCTGAATTAAAGAATGCACAATCCCCCGGTGCTCTTTTCTCACTGTAGTTCACACCTAGAGCTATGGGAACCGCTATGGCCACCGATATAACCCAGGTTAATGCCAACATAACGAAAATACGCTTCGAGTTTTTGTGCTTTGAATATTTTATAGGCTGTGTCACGGCAATAAATCTGAAAGAGAGGAAAATAAAGTATTAGTGTGGTGTAATAAGCATGATTAAAAGGTTTGATTTGTTGCCTGGAACAAGCCATCGAACACAAACCACCTTCTTTAGAAGATAGATGGTTCAAAAACACTCAACTGTTGTGAGGTTTTCAAATATTTATAGCATTGTGAAGACAACTGATCGAAACTCTGAGAAATTGAATTGAATTAAAACCTCAAGAGTTGGTTTCGGGTTACATTGGTCTCGTGGATGTTAATGAACCCATAAACCCTACATATTTGTCGTTTAGCATCCTAGTTTTAAATTAATAGATGTTTACTACAAGTAGTGAAATCCATGTAGGCTAGACGCTTAGATGTATTTGACCGTCGCTGAAATTTGCTATTGGAACGAAAATTCTTTGACTCAAATCTCCAATGTAAATTCTATAAACTTGTCTAATTTTACCTATGTTACTGCCTACCTTAATATTCGATAATATTTATGAATTATTTATTTTATCAAAAAAGCATATGTATGTCTATTCAGGTTGTTGAAACATAAAACGTAACATGGCAGCCCATTCCGTTGATCTGCTGTGTGGTTCAAGAGATAACAAAAAGATTAACCAACATTGCAGCTATTTCGGATAGCCTCGTTTATCACACAATATTCTCTGCAATATTCTGTTATGCACTGGCAAATTGAGCGTAATACATTTCGTGCGATACGGCCTGCCATTGAGTCAACTGGCGTGGTTTCAAATCCCCGGTTGTACGTGGCAAGGAGATAGGGTCGTCTGTCCAACCCCGTGGGGTTAATCCGGTTTCCTCCCACTGCTAAAGACCCCTACGCGCAAGCGAATTATTGAAATAAAATTAAACCATGTTAACCCCGAGTGGACGTTAAACCCCATTTTTCTCTCTTTCTCTCTCACACGTCGTGCGTTCTGACGCAATGTAGTCGCGCATGTCACACACTTAACGGTAACATATTAGCGCTCTGGTTAATCTGGATTGAATTTGTTATATAGTAATGTACTGGTTGTTAATCGGACTGTTAACCAGTCATACTTTGGGACAGAAATCTGCGTTGAGAATGGCATTTGAGTGGGATTAACTTTATGCAACCGAAACACTGCGATGCGTATGTAAAATCATGCTCCCGTGTTCACACTGACGTGCAGGTAATGCAATTCGTGTAGCATGGATGGAGTATGTCCGTCTTCATTAGACCCATCAACGCAAAAGTGTCAGAGTAAGACGTTAAACCATATTTAATTTCAGTTTTCTTATAATCTTGACCTTCATCCCGGTCTGCTACGCGAACTAACAATGGGGCTTTGTATGTAGATTGCGACCGTGGCCAAGTTCAGTATCTGACAGAATGATTTCTGAAATGAAATAATGCAGCAGATTGTTAACTTACAGCATCGTTGGTATTGTGTTTTGACGTTTAAAATTCATATAACCCATGACCATTTTTATATACATCTTACCTATCAACACTTATAGCAGTAAGGTTTAATATTGACGCTGTGCACGCCATCACATCAGATGCTACCCAAGCATCACAAAGAGGGTCACTAAATAACCACGCACCCGTTACCTGAAACATATAATTTATATATCATATGTCAAAAATGAAAATGGGGGATAATGGTTCTGTATATCTATAGATTTCTAATTGTAGGTTCCATATAAACATTTAAGCTCTAAAAGATTTGTTATAATTTATCGTGTACCAGTCTCAGATTTGTCGGTACCCACAATTCTCAGGCGTAACATTATATTTTGTGAAAATAAGATTATGGCCCAGCAACTAAGATTATGTTCGAGCAAATTAGATTATGTTAGAGCAAAGGCATTTATTTTCGAACACAAATTTTTTGAACTGCATTTGCCAGGAAAACATTATTTGTCTTCCATACTATAATTTCAACAATCTAATTAACAATCTATTTCGTTTCGTTTTTTTATAGTTCAAAATGTTTTATTTGTTTGTACTACACCGAGGTCAGAAAGTGTTGTTATATAACAGGCAATCTGGATGACGTGAGGTATTAGCCAATGAAACCATCTGTTACGGCGACTTCTTCGGGTTCCATGCACGGAACTGTGGATAAACCACTACAAACGTCAACGGTGAGTGATTATTCAATGTCTGACGTCATAGGGTTAAAAGCCGCTCTTACGTCCTTGACACAGCCTTACAGTAAAACTGCACTCTACCTACATCTAGTCTCGGCTGTATGACGAATTCCGCCATATTGGAACTACTTTAAAGGTCCCGGATGGAACATGGCTGCGCCCATGGTGTCTTGGAACTACTTTAAAGGTCCCGGATGAAACATGGCTGCGCCCATGGTGTCTTGTTTGTTTGTAATAGCGTTATGTTTTCCCGTTAAGGTAAACCGGTAGCCGCATTGCAAATGTATGGGGAGTATCACTTGTCATACAGCCGAGACTAGACGTAGGTTCCGGAATTAGCTGTCGAGATTTGCCGAGTGAGTAAAACTGGTCAGATCTTAATGTAGTGTAGGAAATGGAAAGTATAAAAAAAAACGAAACGAAATATAGGCCGGCATTTTAATCAAATTGTCATTTCAACTGATACAAACTAAAGCAGAATGATGTCCCTGTACAAAAAGCTGGCTCATAAATAATACCAAAGGTATGAAGTAATACTTCCGTAATTGCCACAACGAAATAGGCACCCTGTCCCTATATTAATTGTAATTAGTGAATTATTACTACATAGTGTCATAGAAGATGCCTTTATAATTTTGCCAAAAATTACGAATCCCAACCAACTATATCAGAATCTTGTACTCAAAAGCAAAATGTGGGGGTTCCGGGACATTCGTCCCACTTGCCCTCCTCAGACCCAGTACTGACGATAAATCGTTATGGGATGCATTGAAAGCTGTTCCCGAGAAATTGTCGCCGATAAAAAATCATTCTGACTACAACAAATATTTACTCATCCTAATCCGTTATTGGTCAGGGATATTACCCCCCTTCCTCTCTCTCTCTCTCTCTCTCTCTCTCTCTCAAATCCACAAGATGATGATGATGTGGGGGTAGATGAGAAGATGATGATGACTTAGGTATGGCTCAGTGAGCAAATATGTCCCTTTCTATTTGATCTATGTCGATAGTCTTGATGTTATCAAAAATCTTATTAATTCTATAGACGTATCAATATTTTTTTTTTATAAGGACAAATTTACATCATTTGTGTTTTATTTTAGTGCAGGGGGATAATAAGCCATTTTTGCACTTACTGGCGATCATTTCGTGGTGAATTCCAATATTCACTCTTAAAAATTTTAAGTTTTTTCGAAGAGAAAATGGAACGAAACCACAATGAGAACTAACATCTATACAATTTTATTTTTCTACGGTTCTGATTATAAATGGCACCATGCTGTACATCCAACGTGCAGGAAGTTGGCATACGTCACATTTCCGTATCATGGAGTTTGTTCTTTGTCAGTTATACTGGTTTTGTGCACCGAAGCATTTATTTAGGTCATGAAAGATTCATTAAGAATGTCAAAAGTTCAAATTGCTGTTTGCAATGTTAAGGATCAGAGGCCTGTTTCACGAAATATTAACCAAGATAAATTTCAAATTTTAGTAATTTGATTGGACAAAATTAGATTGACTTTAGTGCTTAGCCAATCAAAATTGAGGAATCTACTAAAATTTGGATTTTATCTTTATTTAAAGTTACATTATGGGGAGATAAGACAAAGAGATGGCGGTTAATAAACTAGATAGTGTAAAATTAATTTGCTGAAAATCTCAGTCAAATTGATTCATTATTAGCCTAGAAAAAAGCGTTTGAAATATTCACATAGCCTCGGTCATCATTACACAAATCATTAATATAAACAGCGTAGTCTCGATTATCCACTTGATTGATTTAATTATCACCGGCCATTAAGCGGCATATAAGAATTTAATCCGCCAACATCGAAGGCTAGCCTTGACATAAGAGTTTATTATGGTCTGGATATGTTAATTAATGTCTAATTGATTATTTAGATAACATCTCAGGCCTAAAGAAAGACCTGTAATAAGCAGATTTTGCTCTTGCATAATGCTATTTTAAGTTGATTAGATATTTAAATCATTGAAACTGTTTTATAGCTCATGCATTTTTTACACTGTTTCTGCTGTCGACGATCAATCGCAGATTAAATAGTATGAACTATAGGTTTCTCATATAGGTAACATTTTGTCTTTAAAGGGACTGGTTGAGAATCGTACCTTGATTGAAGTTTGAAATGCATGTTTTAATACAGAATATGCTTAATATTTATATTTCAGTGAACTTGTGTTACTCGCCCATAATATGCCCCAGAATACCAAATCGAATGAACTTTCAAAATTCTTCGACGAAGGATACCTGAATGGTTTTTCGGAGCAGATATGGTCGCAGACCAATATGTATTTGTTTAGACAGGCCTTTACCCAGGATCACAACTTTGTTTAAGACCAATCTCAGTGACTCCAGTTCCAGTTCAATCAAACAAACAGAATTCAAATTCATCGTTGATTGCAATATTCTTAGCAACAGCTAGTCGAGTGAAAGAAAACAACGCACAGATTACATATTCTACAAATATCCATATTGTATAAAAACTAATCTTCTTAACCAATAAAAAACAAACGTATAGACATCATATATCATAATTTACATCTTCTGTCTTATACAACCCCGCGACGCCGAACAATACACTGTTGATATCTCAAATACTTTTCTATTCTGAATGAACACAATGGAATGATAAATGTATTTAGCTCACACCAACTGGTTTTGCAGTCTTCCATTTCTCTGTTTCCAGAAGACAAATTATATTTTTGGTACTGTTTGGCATCGTATTTTGGTAAGAAAAGGCCTCCAGACGCTAAGATTGATATAGTTATGGCCCTGTAGTCACATATGGGAAAAGCTAACGGTTTCTCATCTGTTTAAATCAGTCATGTGTAAACACCTACCTTTCTTTTAATCCTACAGATAATTGCTTACCACATGCTCAGTGCTGACACTGTCTTGCCTGTGAACCAGATGGGATTGACGAAATAGGTTGCTACATATTTATAAGTTTCAGTGAACTCGTGGATATTCAAGACAGTCTCTGCATGTCCGAGCACCCTAGAGTGAATTTTATCCACGCGTTTCCTCCTACACCCAACCCACCCTCATACAAGGTATTGAGGATGCAGACCAATAATGTTTTACACATTGGCTTACAAGCACCACAAGAGAGAAGAAAATAAATTAAATACTTCTCACATATCCCCTGTTAATAATTGGTCATTTGTGTGAGTTTTCTGGCCAGTAAGATGTCCAGAATACTACTAATGTAAACTGTTCTATTCGTACACACCCTTTACGTGTTACGAATAAGACTTTTCCCGTAACACTCTAATGCCCACGATCCACTTTCACAAATTTTTTAAGGCATTCAGTTTACTAAATACAAAAATGAATTTTGAAAACAGTTCATAGCGACCAAATATGTGTACAAATATTTTCTGAGATTTAAAAACAACCATTAATTTGGTGAAAAAAGTTTACCCCAAAAGAAATTATCTTCTCACATTTCTTCAAATGTACACGTCTCTCGGGTTTTTTTTTCCAGACGTTTCTGTTAGTTAACTTAACGAGAACTATATCAGCTTAGTGGCTTTTAATCACTGCTAATTGACAGAGAGAATTTCTTGCTAATCAATGGTCATGAAAATGAGCGAATGATTGCGGTAATTAGATTTGGATTTGGTATACATCGTCTTGTATCGTTTCAGACATCATCAAGTCATCCTTATGTTCAGGTCGAAAGTCAAAATGTCGGATGACCCTTGTCCAATATCGCTCTTTCCCAGACACAATTTTTGTGTGTACGTGATGATTGTTTCTTAGAATTCTTTCGATCCACCGAGTTCCAGCAAACCCATATTAACTCTGATCAAAGATCGACCAGACTAGATATATATGTATCCAAATCTATTTTATATTCATTTGAGTCCTTTATTACTCGACTTAAAAGTTACAAGTATATAATAGAAGGCTATTATCGCAACCGTTTTCTTTAATATGAAAGGTTGTAAACTAATCCTAAAATGGTACTGAACTGAGCTGTTGCAACCCCATATAATCTACAATTAAAGAAGTTTCTCTTGGGCGGGCCCAATTCCTACTTGTCTGAGGTACAGCCAGGTTGTTCGGCTTGGACGAAATTCGGAGATACTACAACCATGTGAAAATTAGTTTGCACCTTAAATAACACCAAACTTTAGGAAGTTAAACATACATTTTGCAAGAGCAAAATCTGCTCATTGTAGGCCTTTCTTTGGGCCTGAAATGTTATAAAAACAATTAATTAGACATTAATTAACTTATTCAGACCATAATTAACTCTGGATGTCGAGGCTAGCATGAGATTTTTGTTGGATTGTAGTTTGATTCGCTGTAATATTTTCCTTCCTGTTTTACCATTAAAATTGGATATCCCGAGACTACTGGTTCTGTCTTACCGACTTTAGTAATGATGACCGAAGTTAACGGAACTTTCATTCGACTAGTTCTAAGTTAAGTGTGGATAGATTTGACTGAAATTTTCAGCAAATTGCCTTTACATTAGCTAGTTTTTAACTATTGTAGTGAGAACTGCGAACTCGCTATCTAATCTCATATAAGGTACAGTTGGAAGATTTTACATCTTAATTTTAAGTAAGTATTTGCAGACGATAACGCTAAATGATGAAATAATCAAACCACAATCCCTGAATTCAAATCGTTCGTCATACACTATTATCAGGGGTTTGTAAGCAAAGGCTCAATGTGGTCTATGCTGTTTAATCAGATCTGATGAGATTGTGGAAAACGTATGACACACGTGTGTCAATCACTGTGACCAACCGGAAATGATGTCTAGAAATCTGCAGAAATGAAGCTTTCCTAGGCGCATGATCAATTTTATGTCTATAGCATAATTACCTTATATATATAGACATATCGCGTGAATACTACTATTAGTTGACAGTAGAAGTAAAAACGACGAAACGAAATGCTTCCCGGGCAATGGACACGAATGTGATTGTCTTTTAAGTCCTAATGAGTATCTTTAGAGATCGAGATCTGTCATATTCCAGCAAAGTAACTAGAGTACAGATACATGTTAACATCATGCAATAATATTAGCTTAGTAATATAGCATAGCCAATGGTATCATCATGGTGGACATGGCCGATGGTATCATCATGGTATTATAGCCTTGAAAAAAAAAATTTAAAATTTGGTACGAAGACGATCAAAGAAAGAAGCCATTCCCCTTTGTATTGATTGTATTTCTGGTATGCAGGATAATAGAAAAATGAAAGGTTATATCCCCGACTGATTGGTGTTAGAAGAGGTTCTGGAATGATAAATTGTGGGTCTTAACGGGTTTAGAGTGTCTAATAATAAGTGCAGGGACTGAATCACACATAAACAATTACACAAGACAATTTTACGGGCAGGGCACAATACACAGAAATCACAACCAAATGTGCATATCAGATTTAGTGAATGGATAACACCCTTCCACTACCAATTATCGCCAATGTGTTAATACGCTTATCTTTTAAAGCGTATTGTGATACCGACTTCACTCAAAATGGAAACTAACAATAAGGAGGAACATCTTAAAAGTTGTATAATACTAATGTGAGCCATGACCTGCCTAATGCACTGTCATGTCGGGAAACCACCATGGCTATCGGACAAATTTTCAGCTTGGTGGATAAGGAGAATCTAATTTCCACACCAGGTTGTTCCATACCATAACCTCCGAATTTGTCTTAGATACGATGGGTCGATTACATGTAAGATATACAGAAGAATTCGTTTTTGATCCGGATCTATTGCTTAATGGACTGTCTGAACAGAAGATTGTTGGGGTAAACTTAATATTACAATTGACGACTTATCTGGGAGATGTTCTTGTAAAAATATTTTCCGCGCTTCGTTTCACACGACAAAAATTTAACTTATAAACAGCAACGGTTATGTATCATGATTCAAAGTTATATTACCGACCAAAATATATTTTTGTTTACTGAATCTACTGAGCGTTGGTAGTGTAATAAAATTAAGACATTTTCGCCTACGATTTATTGCTAATTTTGAATTTAATTTAACCATTAAAACCGTTACTAGAATGTTTTCGTCTAGATGTATTCAACGCATCTTTCATTTTACATTTATACAAAAAAATAAAGATTATGGGATGTTTACTGCTGAACTCAGCAAACAGATTTATTCTCGTTCAAATAGTATTTTATTTTCAGTTATCATATGTGTAACTGCGGCTTGTTTCACTAATGTTGAGAGAGAGAGAGAGAGAGAGAGAGAGAGTAGGGTTTAATGTCCATTCGACACAAACTAGGTCATTTCGGGACTAACATATGGTTTAATTTGATTTCAATAATTTGCTTGCGCGTAGGGGTCTTTAGCAGTGGGAGGTAACCGGGGTGCCCGGAGGAAACCCACGAGGTTGAGAAGGCGCCCTATCTCCATGTCACTTACGCTCACACCTGGGATCGAAACCACTGGTCAGCTACGGGTAGAAGCGCAGCACTCTAGACCAATAGCACATCCCACCCCACCCCCTGTTTATTAAACAAAATGCGTATGCATGCCTATGTATGCCTAACTATTAGCTATTTTATATACTGTAGGCCTACATATTTTCATCCGTTTTATTATATTTATATAATAAATGTGTATGTGTTTGCCATTTTAACTATTTATTAAATACTGATATTTCCTTTTTCGTTAGCCTGAATGGGTTTTAATCAGGTACACGCGAAACTTTTCAAACCTCCTTTTGAATTAGATACAATTGTTAGTGTAAGACCAATGCATCTATCATTCCCTAATTCGGCTCCTGTGACCACACCCTCCTCTCGATACTGTTTCCTGTAATCATGTTCTATGAAATAACATGTTATTATTAACTTAAATATGAATGACAAGAGACAATTGGCAAACACATCTATCTCCTAGACAATAAATAGTGTGTTTGGTTAAATCATACCGAAATAGCTCTACCTTGAAAAATTTAGCTTTTGTGACCCACACCCCACCACCCCAGGGGTTATCACCC
Source organism: Patella caerulea (assembly GCA_036850965.1). NCBI lineage: Eukaryota > Metazoa > Mollusca > Gastropoda > Patellidae > Patella > Patella caerulea. The sequence goes on from JAZGQO010000011.1 coordinate 27,575,468, forward strand.
TTTATATTATATTCTCTGAAACAACATTTAGACCCGAAATGGCCTAGTTTGTGTCGAGTGGACGTTAAATCCCATCTCTCTCTCTCTGAAACAACATGCCATCTGTATATTAGCTTATTAATAATTCCATATTTATGATCAAAGAACATTGAATACATATCAGTCTCGGGTGTCAATAGAACATGTCAAAAACTCATAGTTATCTATACGATCTCGTGGAAACCTGTTAGTAAAATGTATATGTTGCCAACTGTCTCTACATCAGAACTTTACATCTCTTAATTGTCTAGACAGAGTCCCCGGTGTGAATTTTTAACTTTCAAACGGCATTGAACCTCGGTGACATTCTGTTGCTTCTGGGTGTGTTTCCTGATGACATAAAACATTACATGATTTTAAAAGTTGGGGTCATTATAAAATGGTTAAAATGGTTGATGTTTTCTTGGTGGCTAATAGATTTCCCGTATGATTTCAATATTTGAAATGGCAATTCGTTTCTTAGGTGTGAATTTAACAATTTTAAATTCCCATTAGTTCAACAGAAATTAATTTCAGAGCAAGAACCAATTTATCGAACGTTCCTTCAATAATTGAAAAATATCACCAAATGGACCAAAATCAATTTAAAGTTTGACTTGAACTTAAAATTATCAGTATAGCCAACCGTTTGTCGATTAGCCCACCCGCTTAAAATATCCCAAATTCGCCCGCCAATCTCATAAAGTCCTGTAAAGAACCATTTTCGGTAACCGTTATTAACACAGTTGGGTCTTCGTAATAGGTTAGGGTTACGGATCGACAGAATTCTGCTTGGCGTTTGAGTTCCTATTATCTGAGACATCGGTTACCATTATCAACATAGGCAGGTCCTCGTCATGGGCAGCGGTTTACTGTCCACTTGCAGACAAAGGCCGATTTCACAGTTTAAAAGGCAGTTCATCTGCAGCGAGAATTAAAGAAAAAAAAACAACCAGCAATCAGTTACTGAAATCAAAATGAATGTAGAAATAAGAAATAAATTGAATATGCTCACCTCCATATAAACAGCAAAGGGCATCACTAACACAGCAACAAATATGTCAGCTACGGCAAGGGAGCAGATGAAATAATTAGTTACAGTTCGTAATGATCGTTCTCGATAGACACTCATCACTACCAGAATATTACCAAACACTGTAAATATTGGTATCACTATCAACATTATTGCCCAAAATCTATATTCCGGAGGTTCATCATTCATAGTTTCATTACCATAGGACATGTTAAAGAAACATAAAGAATCGTTCATTTCACAAGGATATTCCCATTGTTGAGAAACACCCATACCATACTGACTTAAAATATCAGACGTGGCCCCAATCGGATCACTCGTTGTGGCGTTTATAATCTCTTTGTGCATAGTGTGCGTGATATTGTCAGTAAAATTTCCAAGTGGACCGAATGGGGACCCCCCTGGTGGGGGATCCTTAGTGACTTCAGTGTCCTGCATATCACCTATATATGTGCCCCTCCCACTGCTTTGGAATCCAGAGGACCGCTCGTTTTCTGGAACATATCCCTGCTTATCTCTGTCCATGTTGAGTGATACGTATTAACTCACATAGCAGCTACTTGTTACTGTACGACGTTCCAACGACAGATTGTCATTAGGATCAAGAATGACAGTTATTAGCAGGTAGTGGAGAAGGATCAGTTTTCGAAGTTGGAAGCACTTATATCCTTTAATTAGCTGAGTAGACACAACACATACACCGGGATTAATCAATCAGTTACGGTTTTAGTCGGGCTGGAACTTTTTCTTATAATTACAGTTTTAAAATCCATAACCTGTTTTCTCTTAACCCATAGACTTGCATCTTTTCCAATATTATTATCAAAAAGGACATATTTTGGAAATGTTCTTCAAGGCATAAAATATCATAACACTGTTCCGGTAATTATTGCCCATGTGTTCGTCGATTATATTAAATAGCAAGCAAGAAAGAAAAGAAGTCTTTTAAATTCGCCCTCCCACCTTTGTTGGTCGTAAAATCAATAATCATTAGTCATGCTCAATAAAAACTCGTGTCCAAGAGAATAAATTCCACAAGTTATCAGGTACCTAGTTTCCAAGATTAAAATCCACTCTTGAACCAATTACAGATTTAATCATATTTCTCCATCAATATTATGCAACACTGAGCTTAATTGGTTTAGAAGTCTCATAAGCGGGCTGTGTAAATCAAATTAAAATGGAAGGATGAAAACTCCAAGGATTAAGGCTTCTTTCCCTATAACAATCTGGTTTTTTAATTCAAATTTGAATTCCCACAAAACCAAACCAAGAATCACTTAATATCACTATCAACACATATAGGGCTTAATATATATAGTGAGAGATATAGTACCTGCATAATCATTATTGTTCGTGATTCTATAACAAAACTAATAAACATACACCTTAATTTAACAGTCAACGTTTTTTCGTCGTAAACACAATATATCTGGTTCCTTCCGACGGTCTATTTATATAAATCCATTCTAAGATTATCCCCGTCTTTCTTTCTGATGGATTTAATTAAGTATTGTCTACATTTAAAAGCAATACGATAAAAAAAAAATCCAATATGGCTGCTATTTATTCCCGCCAATGCGTCATTAAAGAATTCGTCGGTTTCTGTGTCGATATCCGTTTTATTTAGAACACTTAATTGAAGTCCTTTGGAAATAACGATTCCTCACCGTTTACAAATTCCAGAAATATACATTAACTATCCCTGCAGGTTGCTAATCGACACCAGGCAAGGAAGGCAAAAAGTAACCACAAACTGCCCGGTTTTAAATAAGTAAAAGACTGATGATTCTATAATTGGAGAATTTCCTTTGATCACAGAAATCTCTAACACACGGATCAGGGGTGGCTGTTAAAATTCAACACATTTCCACAAATAAATGATTTTAACCGTTTTATGAAGAGCCGCTGTCTAACCTACAAATATCATAAACAACTTAATCAATGTCAGCTCATGTGCACGATAACTGGAGAAACATTTGGATGTCTTCGATATGTTATTCTGTAAACGGTGCCGTTGCGGTGAGCGCCTTGGTTCGTTGTCCACCGAACTTGTTTGCTTTGCTAAATACCAACCCAGTAAGATGGTAACGGGCATACAAAATTTAGAATTGATATAACACTGGATTATGTATAGCATATATATTAAGTTCTTTAACTGTTATGGATATATACGTCACGAAGTTCGCCTGTCGTCACCATATTGCCGAAAGAAAATGATGATTTGGGGAATACTGTCTTTCCAAGATGACCAGACAAACGTAATTCCTGTTCATCAGAACATGTTCGCCACACACCTAGCATTAATTGACGTGTCAATTTCAGTGTTCATGCCTCAATATGACATATGTTGTTCTTCCGTACTTATCTACTCTCTGCACGTGCTCAGCAGACGACAGATTTCGATCTTGTTGACATAAAGTAGCTAGATGAAGTGATTGGAGGCGAGTTGAGATTCTTTTTACACCTTTTGATCAGTAATGCTAATGTGGTACGGTCTCGTCTACTTCTAAGTACGGCAGTCCGAACTTTGTTTTAATAGCAAATGCTTTGATGATCAAAGCAAATCACGTTACCCCTTATTTACTCAATAGAAGACGTCCGTATTTATTCCAAGTTCCACTCCACCTTACTCCGTTTTCTTTAAATTCGATATTTAACGCACGTTACGTTAATATTGCCATTCTGTGGAAGATATGTCTTTCTGTTGGCAAGTGTAGGTATTACAATACATGTATTATCACTTAGCATGATATCCAAGTCTTGTGTGAACACACTCTTTGTCATACAATGACACTAATTCAATAAATATCTGGAAATGTCTCTGGTGAGATGAGATAATATAACCAACGATTCTCTTCTTCGCGTTGACGGGTAACTATAATCCGTTGTGGTGGTTCTTCATAATACTAACATGTCCTACAAATATACAAAAATATTATATATCATTTATTCGTTAATTTTGTAAAATTGATTATTATGGTATCAAAATATACGAATTCGACAGCAAAATGGTAAAGCGTTCAAAAATACAGTTGATTCCAAAGAAAATAAACAGAAACTACATGTATATCAAATCTAACAATTAAAAGTAGACAAACCAAGGAATGTGGTGTTCCAAAGATGTCTCTTGGACACAAATATTGCTCAGTGAATGCCATAATGTTGTTTATTCCTTACGTAAAATTCAAACTCTCTGGGACTGTCTATGGGGGTTTGCTACAATGTAACGTAATTTTACGAATTTCGTCCGCTCTTCTAATGATGGCACAGGGGCGCAAACGACCGACAATTAGATTGAAGAAAGAACACGTTACCGCGAGTGGTCAAAGATTTAGTTAGCTGACAGGTGGGTCATTACTTCCTCTATTTCGTTTGGTTATATATTTTTGTGTGTTCCGTGGTTGATCTTTTGGCAAATTAGAAACCATAGGAAAATGTAAAGCTAAAAGACATCATATAATACAGATCGTGGTCCTAGCCAGCGGTAATTCTAGTATATATAACTAAACAATTCACTGTGAAGATTGCCATATATTTATTCTCAGCACGTTTTCTTGGCGATTTGGATTCACCTCTCTCTTACTGCCTATTGTATTAATTAGCTTGATTTATATTTTCTCAACGCCCCTGAAAATATTTACTATTGACAAACGGAAATAATACCCGTGAATAAAGTAACATCGAATATGTTGTAAATTACCGTCCAGATTCTTGAAAAAAAAAATGATTATCTCACTGGCAAAAAAATAAATCTTTATATGTAAAAGATTGGATATATTCCGTTTATATATCTTTATATTATATTTATATATAAATTCCAACTCGCAATGTTCTGCTACTGCGGCTCGGGTTGAAATGAAGTAAACTTCAGCTCGCAATCTCTAAGCTGCTGCGGCTCGAATCCCGGAAACATAATCGACAATTGAGTGGTGTTTAAGAAATGTAGTTTCAATAAAAGTACGAACTGCAAAGTATAGCTTAAATATCAACTATTTCGAATGGTAGCAATCGACCACACTTGCTACCTAAAGGTAGGAATGGTTAATGAGCTTTTAAGCCCATGAACCTGCTTTGTGAAAATGATAATTAACTGAACAAGTTACTGTTAGCGACGGTGATGAAAGTCCTAACACAATACATTTTTGCATAAGTGTTCAATACATGTATACTAATGCATGCTAATATATCACTGCGCTAACAAAAATAGACTTTTCAAGTTTCACCATGATTTTCAAATTGATTAGTTTGGGGTTTGTGGAAGAAAATGCTCATTTTACAAGACAGACATATAAAACCATTTCTGACATTGTGTCTTTACTTCAATTATTTTTTTCGCCAATGATTCCAACATTTTATAGTTTGTGAAACTTAAAAATAGCCTGCTTTTAAACATACACACTTTGTCAGAATAAACAAATGAAAATTAATACGTCTACGTCCAACGCTAATCAGTTTATATTTTAATCCGAAAATCTCATTTTCAATTTTAATGCCACCAAGTTGATTAAATTTCATTGAGGACAATCAATACGCATGTCCCATATAACACCCAGAATGAATACGTAACTCCCATGGACATTTTGTAATAACTATGTTCTTTTGTGTGAATGAAAAGCTTCAATCGCCATGATTTCAATATCAGATATGTGTTAAGAAAATATATTGGCCGAATAAAGTTTAAATGGCGTTCTAGTAATTTGATTAGCAATTATATATCTAGGATATTTGACGCGAGCATGTTTCTATCTAATACAATTACTATCTACTCTAGAGATCATTTAAAATCCGATTCTCTTACAGGTTTTTATTATATTGGCACTGGGGACTTCCATATTCGAAATGATTTCCCCTATAGCAACTCTTTGATAGAATACTCGAGACTTTTGATATTTTGTAATGAAATATATTTTTTATAATGTGGCGGGGGGGGGGGGGGGCATGGTGAGAAAAGGCACAAATTTACCCATCAACTATTTACGTGTTTGGTTAAACACACGACCACATAAGTCTTAACTGGACCCCCCCCCCCCAAAAAAAAAAATACAGTTCGTTCAAATATCTAAAGCAAATAGAGCCTATTTTTCATTTAGTGACATACTATATAACAGTTACGAGAGAGAGAGAGAGAGAGAGAGAGACTTACATATGGATCTGTTTTATTTCAATAATTCGCTTGTGATTAGGGGTCTTTAGCAGTGGAAAGAAACCGGAAGGTCCTGCACCCCCATTCCTTGTCTAACACAACCGGGAAACCGAAAGCACGCCAGCTGACCCAATCGCAGACCTTACGATGCAGCACACACAATCTAACCATTATAGCGAAAACTACTGTCAGCTCTTTATCTAAATATTACCTAAGTACAAGCATTTATAGTCCCAACATCGTCCTTTGGGTTTGGGTTTGGAGGTGGGGGCATGACCACCTGTGACACCAGTGTACTAACACCCAAGTAATTCACCTTATTTGCCGCATTATACTCACTATACCCAATTTAATTTGGCCAGGATGAACTCAGATCAGTTTCAGATGTTCATATGATTAACAATGTTAAAGCACTTGACCACAGCCGTCAGGAGAATGCTATATAGAAATAAGAAATTACTGGTACGGAAATCGAAATCTTACAAAGAGGAAATTTGTTACACTAGCAGCCAGTGACTTACTTTACGACCGACCATTCTGACGTCATTAAGAACCCGACTGGATGGATATTGAGGTCTTAAAAGGTTATTGTACATTGAACATTGAGAGATTTGTTTTGGATCATCTAATATCCCGTATATATCTATATAAATATGTGAATAACTTTTATAGTAAGTGCAGGAGAGAGAGAGAGGGGGAGATAGAGAGCGGGGGTGTAACGTCGGTTTAATCTCACTGTGCCACCCTATCAACTGGTGTTATAGGGTAGTGGTGTGAAAATTTAAGTAAACAAAGGATTAAAGACTGTATCCTTATTAGTACTGTTCACCTAGTTAAGATTTAATTATTTTAATTCTCAAGGAGGTCAAAATTTAGTTAATTTGGCACAGTAAAATGAAGAAGATCGGAAAAAGCCACACAAATATATGCGTTGAAAGAGCAGACTTGTACTGAAAATACCATAGTTCAATTGGATAACGGGGACGATTGCCCCATAAAAGAGTAGAAGAATCTATTCGTGATCCAAAATCGAACTGTTAAATGGAGTAAAAATGTGCAATTGAATATACTAACGTCATATCACATTTATGATAGGGTTATGTTAATCAGTCTAAACCTAGTAGTTTTAAAAAACGGACTATACTTTTAACACCATTGTTTTCGATAATCCCCTTGCTTGATTAATCCCCCCATCAGAACAATAGCGGGTGGCACAGTGAGATGTCCCCGTAACGTCTAATGTCCATTCAACACAACCTACTAAGTTATTAAGGGAACATTGTGGTAGCATTCTATTTCAATGTTTTGCTTCTTCAGCAGTGGAAGAATATCGTAGACCAGGAGAAAACCATAAGGTTGAACAGTGGGTCGTACTCCCTGTCCCGTACGAGTGTTTGCTCGAAACCAAGCGAATTGAGATTTGCACTGACCGTAAATCATGTTTATTCTGATATAAATAATTTACCAATGTTTTCGTGGCAAGTCTGTGCAGCGTGGTACAAATATAAAATAATAATCATGGAATGCAAACAATACCATTTTAGAATCGATTTGAGTTATACAACAAATCAACGCTATACTTAGATCATTTATAGGTCACGTGTGCAATTCTATTTTTGTATAGTCACATGTGCAATGATTGTTTTATATGGTCATATATAGTTTTATATGGTTATAAATGTGCAATGCTAGATTTATATGATCACGTGTGCAATGTTGATTTTCAACAGTACAGGCTTCATTTACATAAAAGCAAAATGTGTAAAACGGTGGACCTTGAATTTTATTCCAATTCGAACAGGGTGACACTTTTCACGCAAGGACACTGCATCATATTAAAGGGAACCACACCTGCATTCAAATTCGGGACAGGCTTATTAGTTTCCTAACAGTTTCACTACCGATGCTCACCAGAGTACTTACAGAATATGTAATTAATCAACTTAACGTAGCAGACACCGTCTTCTACAACGAACTAATCAATTTCTTAGCTAGACGAAAACTCACTACCGCTTCCTATCCTCTCGAGTCATCTTCTGGCATATCTGCTTCAGAGCTTTAGATGCAACCAATCCAAGCAGCTCGCATGGTGGTCCCTAGAAACGGAACTTTCGGTTCGTAAACCAATCAGTCAGAAATACCTTGCTCTAACATGTTGATTTATGAGAATAGTTACGTCGCTTCTTATACAACATGTTTTCGAATTAACACAAATACTTATGTTGGTTATCGTAAGCAGTGGCCAGTCTCCTGTATACGATACTGCGAACCATTAAGACGAGGACATACTAATCCACCAACCAAGCATATCAAGTTTAACCAAGCATTTAGCGACGAGAATTTCCCAATGGGCATCATCCCTGTCAAATTTTGAAATAGAGCGGTTGTGGCGTTATAGAAAGGATGCGCTTGTTGTGTCTCATGCACTTCAACTGTGGATAAGGAACCAGGGGCCTATTTCACAAAATTTTAACTAAGATAAGATCTGAATATTAGTTATTTGATTGGACAATATAAGATTGATTTTAGTTCTTAGCCAATCAAAATTGAAGTATCTGCTAAAATTTGGATTTTATCTTTAGTTAAAATTTCGTGAAACAGGGCCCAGCTAATAACGACCGACTAGAAACACTGACTAAAAGCAAGCAAAAAATATGTCCGAACCACTGACACTCTTAGAACTTCGTCTACAGGCTGTTAGTCCTTAGTAAGGCCTACCCTGATGTTGTATGTACGTTGATAAAAATAACATGGAATTTCCAGGATTTAAGTTTAGTAGTTAGAATCATACAATACAATAAACTGCTTAAAAGTAAACTCAGACTACATCAACTACTATCTTCATAATAAAACAACTGGATAACATCGCTTATCGGCAGTTATTAGCAAAAACGAAAGTTTTAAACATAAACCATCCAACACTTTGCTACAAGACTTTCAATTAACCGCCGCTTCAATAAAATATAAGGTAATTCTTGCCAAGTTTACAAAGGTACCTTTTAGTCTAAATAATTTATTACTGAGGCAATATTAATATTTCAATTATCATCTGACGTAAACGTGTACAGGGATATAAACAGATATAATATAGTATGTATATACATTGATAACCTGCTCAGGCGTATACATCATTAATAAAGATAATATCGACCAATGACAGGCTTAGAACCATTAACTGCGGCGTCCTAATGGTTTTATATGGAGGAATATAAAGCGATCTATTAGTAATGTTGACTCGCGCGTAAGTTAAGTCAAGAATTATCTACAATTTATCGTTTATTGAGGACTGATGTGATATAATTGTTGCATGATATCTGCTGAAAAATGAGGTAGTTCTTGACGCGAGGTGCGTAAATGTCTACATGGAGATCTAACATTAAACTCATCACCGACATTTGTTATTTTATACGTAGAATATTGTTTCTGCGATAATGTAAATTGCATTAATATCGCAATGTGTTAATTATTGCATTAAAGATTACAATGTTAGAAAGTCATAATAAAATTATAAAACAGATGGAAGATTACTTGCGCAGTTTGTAAAGTCATCATATCAACATTTTTGCAACGGAAGTTGGTACCCGGAAGACCAATAAACGAATGAAGGTGAAGGCTGCGGAGAATATCGAAATGGTTCGTTAGCAATTTCACTAGGTTTTTTTTTCAACAATGGGTGCGAAACTAATTTTGTTCTAACTTTCTCGGGTTCCACATCCACCACCCATTCAATACCAACATCCAAGCAATGGTTAACCAGGTAACTTAGAGTATGCGGGAGGAAACCCGGAACGTCACAATCGGCAACAAGTCAGTACCAATCCAAGTTGCTGTTGAGATCTTCGTCGATTACCGTGTTAATATTTCACACAGTAATAGAAACATAAATAAGATTGGAAATAACCAAAGATGTATTAAAGTAACTTTCGTGTAACCTTAAAGGAGTTTGGTGCTATCTGGTTTTGCTCACTTACTGCTGACCTAGAATATATATCTGCGTGAGCTGTCGTTTCGTATTTCGATTCAATGTATTTGAAGACCATCAAAGATCATCAGTAAATAAGTTGTGGATTATGTGCCATTGTTAAAGTACTTTGTTACGTCTGCGTATAGATTTATGTCTTTTTGGTCGCTGGAGGTTAATGATACGCATTGACTTTATTTTACAGACAGATCATATGGAGCCTTATCCTTTACACTTTTAATACGAAAACAAATTTCACAAGAAGATGTAATAAAATAGCAAGCATCCCCCATGTCTGAAATTAGTCTTATCAGACGAGCTAAACGCTAAATAAACGTCCTTTAACAACCTTTTGACGGCGGATCGTGGTACGTAAGAAGGAAAATATTAAGCAAAGTGCTAAGCTGGTTATTCGGGCTGTCACGTCTAATGCCCATCAGATTGTAATTAGAAGCAAAGTAAATAGTTTACTTTAGCAAGCTGATTTCTCGTCAGGTGGCACCGCTAACAACTTTATAAAAATGATAAATGAGCGATCACTAGGGCCACTTTTGGATGCTTATCTCGTACATCCAGACATCAATATTATGAAGTTGGATAATATCGGATATCATGATTTTCCTTCAGGAGCAGATTAGAGAGCTATTTTAGACATCAAATTGCACTGATTGACTAACCTCTTTAGCTATCGAGACATCTGTCTCTTGCAAAGACGACCCATTTCGATATATCAGTGTCCCGTGGGACAAAACGTATAATGATTGATAAGTTTTTAAATAAACAATAGTGGTTACATTATCATTTACAGATGACTGACAGATACCTGTTTTTTGTATTCTGGTATAGGTGAAGATTTCTTATATTACACAGTAGGATAATACATTTTAGATTTTTTTTTGTTGACACCCTGTCTTGAATTAGTATTTTGTATTCAAATTTGTCCGGTGATCTTAATCCCCACAGTCCAAAACGAATATTGGTCCTGCCAAATTAGCTTCAATTGTCGGACAGAGATTTCTGAACGTCATATATGACTAGTTGAGAAAGAAAATGACTGATTTTGAAATAACTGTACATCAAAGGGTTGTCTTAAGTAAATGGTTATCAATGCAATATAAGGAGAGAAATGAAATGAAACAGGGTTTAACGTCCTACTTTCTGTACCTAACCTGGGATAATGAATACGGGCATACGCCATACAGTGTGCAATGAGGGCAGTTTAGACCAGGCAGCGGCGCTACGACCTACGACCTATTCCAACTGCCAAGGGATCTTAAACGTGCACATCACTCGGTCTTTGTCCCACCCGAACGACTAGACAGCTGTCTTGCATCACTGACAGGGAGAAACCACGCCGGTTTGGATGAACTTTCTCGGCCAATGCGGGTATCGAACAGCGAGCCAGCGTCTTATCCACTTACCCACGTGATCCCCATATAAGGAGAGACTAAACATTTTACAAAGAATATTTACAAAATAACCATAGTACAATCATACATCCATATATTCAGGTCGTTTAACTATTTATGTTAAGAGTGTATATTGTGTATAAAATGAATAATATAAGCAGCATCATGGTACATGGTAATTCCATTAACAGTGATGATCTAAAATTAATTCAAAAACGTTTGAAACCGGGGGCTTAATCTTGTGTTAAAGGCCCTTAAAATTTCAAATTTTATGAATAAATTATACTTACCTGACATATGAACATTAGGATTTCTATCTCGTTATTATTTAACTCGCCCGGAAGTTAAAATCATGCGCAAACCGGTCTTCCTACTACATCCGGTTTGGCGCCATGATCACCAGTTTTCTCACGGCGCTAGAAAGACACCATGAGGAAACCTTTCAGAAATAAATCTGGGGAGGTTGGGTGGGTTGTTACATATGTCAGGTAAGTATAATTTATTCATAAAATTTGAACTTGTGTCCAAATTTTGAAATTTTATTTCATAAATTACGAAACTTACCTGACATATGAACATTAGGATTTCTATTGATTAAAAAGCAATAATCCAGGTCTGCAGATTATCTAGGTTTCCTCCTCGACCCTATACTGAACATACCACTTTTACCTTAAAACTATGTATTCCTCTACATAACCATATTTGCTTTAAAACAGTTACTTTCTAACAACAGGTGAGACTCTCTGTCCCTTTTAACTAGATCTCCTATTTACAGACCATAAACACCACTAACAAAAAACCATCACCATTAACATATATACATGTACCGACACCCTTCCTCTTTCAACCTATAAATTTAAAAAATTTACATTAACATTTTTCAAATAAAAATTTGTGAAAGTTGTTGCCTTACTCCAATCTGCACTATCTAACACATCTTTCATATTTGCTCCTTTAAACAAAGCCCATGACGGTCCCACTGACCTAGTTGAATGTCCCTTAAGATTTGCTATTTCTTTTTTACTTTGCTTATATGCCATCTGTATAGTTTTTACAATCCAAGAAGAGATTGTTTGAGACGACACTGGCCTATGAGGTTGATTAATCGTTAGAAAAAGTTTGAATTCCCTCTGACTGTCTTTCGATCTAAAACTCTCTGTTCTCTTCAAATACACATACAAGGCTCTTTTTGGATCTAAGAGTTTACTGTCAGGAAAAGACGGCACCACAATTTTTGAATTATTGTGAAAAGGCCTGTCTTGTTTTGATAAACCATGTCGTAAAAACGTTATACCCTTTTCCTGTATGTTAATCGACCCCTCTCCTATTCTTAATGCCTGTAAATCGCTGCACCTTCTAAACGTCGTAATTGCAACCAAAAAAGCTGCCTTCCACGTAATGTACTTCAAACTAGCACATTTTGCTGGTGTAAACGGAGGTTTCTTTAACATCTCCAGCACTAATGGGAGGTCCCATTCAGGAAGTAAATTACGTACAGGAGGTCTTGAATTAAAAACTCCTCTTAAAAGCCTTATGATGTAAGGATGTTGTCCCACAGGTGAATTATCAATAGGTGATAATATCGAAGATAACATAGAGCGATATCCCGCTGTTGTTCTGTATTTCAAACCCTTTTCAAACAGATATGTTAAAAAATTTGCACAATCTTTTAAAGAAGCCTCTTAGGGATCAACTTCATGTTCAGAACACCAGCTACTGAATTGTCTAAATTTACATTTGTAATCATTCTGCGTACCTGATCTCCATGACGCTGACAACAATTTTCTAGTTCCTGCTGAAAAACCTTCTGTTTCGAAATGTTTGTCGATAGCCGCCATGCAGTCAGGTTGAACACCTCCGGATTTGGATGTGTTATCTTTTGCCTTCCTAGACCTTGTGTTAACAGATCTTGCCTTACAGGTAACTGTCTCGGGTATTCTACTAACAGATTCAATAGCTGCGGATACCACAATTGCTTCGGCCAAAACGGAGCTATCAGTATCATCTCGCATTGATAATTCTGCATGTGGTTTAACACCTTGGGTATTAGAGACAAAGGAGGGTAGGCATACACAAACATCTTCTCCCAAGATATTGACAGAGCATCTAGAGCTAATGCTTGTGAGTCCTGTGTCCATGCACAGTAAATTAGAGTTTTGTGATTCTCTCTGGACGCAAAGAGGTCTACTAGAGGTGTCCCCCAAAGTCTGAATAGTCTCTGTACCAACTCTGTATTTAGAGACCATTCTGTTGCCCTGACTTTCATCCTGCTCAACTTGTCTGCCAAAACGTTTTGGACCCCCGCAATATGAGCTGCTTTCAACATTATATTGTTTTCCAAAACCAAATGCCACAATTTCCATACTTGGAGACATAACCGTACTGATCTTGTCCCCCCTTGTTTGTTTATATATTGAACTACTGTTATATTGTCTGTCCGAATTAGCACATTTTTGCCTCTCAGTACTGACAGAAAATGTTTGACTGTGAGGTACACTGCCTCCAATTCCAAATTGTTTATATGGCATTTTTTCCATGTTTCCGGCCATACACCCTGCACTGTTAGGGTGCCTATGTGGCCTCCCCAACCATACATTGAAGCATCTGTTGTGATTGTCATGGTCGTCTCTTCTCGACACAATAACCGACCCTTCAAAATGTTTGCTGAAGCTAACCACCAGGTTAAATGTACTTTCAGATCTTGTGTACATGGGATTTCGTGCTCTAAACCCATTTTTGAAGGAGTCCATGCTTGTAACAGATGCATTTGAATTGGTCTCATGAAAAGTCTGCCATTGGGTATTAACTCCAAGCATGACGCTATTATCCCTAGTACTCTCATGTAATGCCTTGCTGAAATTTGACCGTTCATTAACTGTGTAATGGCTACTTTTAAAATTTGAATTCTCTCCAGGGTTGGATAAACATATCCCTGTTTGAGTCTGAACAAACCCCCTATGTATGTTATGTTTTGTACTGGCACTAAATTTGACTTTTCTATATTTATCAAGAACCCTAGACGAACAAGAAGACTGGTTATTGTTTTCTGATCTTCCAGGAGCTTTAATCTGCTCTGATTGACTGACAGCCAATCGTCCAAGTATACTGCCATTCTTATGCTTTGTTTTCTCAAAAACTCTGCCACAACCGATACAATTTTTGTGAAAACTCGTGGAGAGCTTGTTGGGCCAAAGCATAGAACTTTGAACTGATAAACTGTTTCGCCCAACGCAAACCTCAGAAACTTTCTGTGATTTTGAAAAATTGGGATATGCAGATAAGCGTCCTGTAAGTCCAGGGAAAAAGCCCAATCTCCCTGTTTCACAAGATTTAAAACTTTCGCCATTGTATCCATTTTGAAATGTTGTTTTCGGAGATATCGGTTTAGTGGTTTTAAATTTATCACCGGTCTCATTTTGCCATTTTTCTTTTTCACCAGAAAAAGTGTACTGAAAAAACCTTTGTGTATTTGATTTTGGGGTACAATTTCTATTGCATCTTTTTCTAAAAGCACCTTTATTTCGTTTTCTAATAATTCTGTGTGTTTGACACTGACATGTGTTTTTCTTATCCCTGAAAAGGGAGGTATTTCCACAAATTCTAGTCTGTACCCGTTTCTTATTACTGACAAAACCCATTTGTCTGCTGTAATTTTCTTCCATTCTGACAAAAAATGAGACAGGCGTCCACCCACCGGTAACTCCGGAAACACAATCAAATCTCTTACCTTGTCATCTTTTATTAAATGCCCTTCCTCCTCTAACAGGAAAGGGCGGCTTCTTATAGAAACCTTCTGTTTTTCCTTGTCTTTCACCCTCTGGTGCCTGTGTCTTATCAGAACTTTTCCTGAATCCTTTATTATGTGAAATTCTAGGTATTCGAAAATCCTCTTTAACAGATGACCCCTTATCTTTTTCCAGACAACTTCTTTTTACATTAGTATTTGTACTAAAATTTGCTTTCCGTTTTTTATCATACTTCGGAAACTCAGGTAATAAATCCTCTAAAGTCTTATTTTTTTCTTTCCTAGACTTTAGTGTAGTTTCCAACTTGTCCCCAAAGACTCCTTCCGCTGAGAGCGGTAAATCTGATAAGTCTCTGGAATCTTCTAACTGAAAAAGAGAAGTATCTGTCATACTTAACTGTCTTCTCACAATATGGTGGAAAGCTCCTGCTCGACCCAATTGGTCCAAACTTTTAGTCGACATGGCAAAAATGTCCCTTATATGCTTCCTAGCATTGTCAATATTTGGTTTGTCATCATTAAAAAGTTCAATCAAAGTCCCTAAACTTTGTTGCATATACATATTAATGATGATACCCATGTAAGAAGCTTGTTGACCTCTATAGGCAATTTTTTCTAACATTTTATATGGTTGCGTAAATAAACTTTTTCCTGTTTTTGAAAAAGCAGCTTTATTGCCGTGTTTTTTTATTAAACAGCGTCCAATCAAATCATCCAGTGACGGAACTTGAAGAAACTTTTCCGTGTCTTCATCTACAGGAAACATTTCTTTTGTTTCCTCAGCAAAAGCTGTGATAGAGTTAGGCTTGTCACAACGCCAGTGACCTAACAAAACTTCTTTCTGAGAACTGTCCATTTCAATCCCCTTCTTCTTCTCAGTTTTCTTAGCAATGGCATCTTCGCCAAAAATCTCGAACAGACATTTTCTTGTCTTGTCCTGAAATTTATCATCATCAGACTTTGTGTCTTCATGATCTGACGCAGAGCCCAAAACTTCATCCTGCCCTGGCGCCAAAGAAACATAATCCTCGTCATTTTCCTCTTCTGAGGAATGCCTAGGATCGACATGTCTTTGTGACTGTTGTCTATTTTCATCAGAGTTTTTGTCACCATTTGCGGTACTTCCCTGATTTCTGATGAGCTCAAAAAGGCTATCAAATTTATCGTCTAATGAAGCGAACTTTGTGTTCCACTTCTCGTCAAACAATTCGTATTTAGATTTTCTTTTTCTAGTACTACTACCACTACAATGTTTACTTTTTTCATCAGACCTACCCCGACTTTCTCGTGCAGATTCGTCTAAAAAATCGTCATCATATGACATAACATCACCTTCAGTGCTCCGCGTACTGCAGCCTGCTTCTTCCATAATAACTAACAAAAAAACTAGAAGCCACGAGCGAAAAAACAAACGACTTCTTTCTAGCCGCCGAGAAAGAAAACTGGTGATCATGGCGCCAAACCGGATGTAGTAGGAAGACCGGTTTGCGCATGATTTTAACTTCCGGGCGAGTTAAATAATACCGAGATAGAAATCCTAATGTTCATATGTCAGGTAAGTTTCGTAATTTATGAAATAAAATTGTCTACCGTAGGGCAGATCAACAAACTTAATATAAATGATACGTTTTCAAACAACTTTAACCCGTCAGTGTTCACCGGGAAATGGAGACCGATGTCCCAAGCTGTATTATACGGTGTCTGGATTAAACATTCCCAAATGGGTCTAACATTGATATATTCTTCATCGATTCAGCAAACTATGCGTATCGTCGCACTTGAATAAAATGTATCATCTGCAAAAGTTGCTAACTGTTATTTGGTTGCAGTAGTACTGGTAAATCTTTAAAAAAAAAAATTTTAAAAATCAAGGGCCCGATACAGAACCTTGTGTTATGCCGCATTTTATTGAATTACATTGAAATTCAAAACATCGATGTTTGATACCGTTGACACGTTTGTACCATTAGTTTTTCATTTACAGTTTCAAATGTTTATGAGAGAAAATGTTTTTATATAGAAAATTGTTGTTTAGGGAGTTATATATAGAAGATTATCATTTAGGGAATTGTTTTCAACTATTGCAATTAAACCTGTCAAACAGGAAGTGTTAGTTCCGAAATTGGATTGGATAATATACAATAAATTAAATTTGTTAATGTATTTAATAGCATGAGAATAATAAAAATTGAATAAATGTGACAATACAGAATTTAACAAAAAGATTGCAAATATAGTTATAAGAGACAAGACCTTAGAATCAAATAGATTTTGCTTTCTTAATCACATCTTTTAACGAATTTTTACACACGACTATTTTTAGGAATTTTATGCCATTTTTATTCCATGCAAACATACTGGCTAAAGACATAACATTAATTTCATTAATTTTATTTGGTATGGCTACAATGGTATGATCAATTGAAATAGACGAATAGTTTGTTACTCTTGTAGGAGGGGAAATAATTCATTTAGGCGATACAAATCAAGCAGATCAGACCAATAGGAATTAACAAGATTAGGAGGATCAATATTTATGTCGCTAAACATTATTATTTCAAAACCAGAATTCCATTGAGATTCCATCATTTGTTTAAAGTATTCTAGCAAAGGTTGTGATACATGGTTTTAAGTCCGGCCAAATAGAATCCTTTTCGTTTATTTTTAAATCCCTGGTTCGGTTCCGGAGTTGGCCGAGAATGTTTCTTTGGAAGTCCCAACCTTGTCAGTGATACCTTTCAGTAATATATAATCTTCGATCAAAAGCAATAAAATTCATTGTCTGAAATTCATACGTTAACAGACAGCTAGTATATACACAATTGATTCTAACTTGATCCAGACAAATATTAGTTGCGGTCGAAGGAGAGACTAGAGAGTAGTGTGTTCATAAACCCGTTGGTCCATTCCATTGTCTTCGGGCACTTCTCTGCATTGATATAACTTATATTATCAGTAATGTGAGCGGATGAAGCGACAAAGAGGAGTGACGAACTCTGTCTCACCTTCATATATCTGGCACAAGTAGAGGAGTAATTTGTATTTTTCTCTAACGTATGAAATGGGCAAGCTATATCCACTTCATTCTATTAACCCGTCTTTTTTAATCTCCCACCAAACTATAAATCTATTTCTAACATCTTAAGATGGATAATTCCATTGGTATGCCTTTATCTGAACCGTAACATAAATCTTTGTGAAAATAAGACCATCGATTTGTTAGAGCTGCTCTCACAAAATTAGTACAAGTACCTCCTAACATCAAATATCAACAAATATTGAAGAAAAACTTTGATTGAGAACAAACACAAATGGTTTATGTCATATTTTCATAAAAATCAACTGAAATATATCTTTTTAGCCATTGGTTGATTTAAGAATGGGAATAAATCATTTATGTTATATTTCTTGATGATTTAGCGTGTCTACTTATTTAACACTGTCCTTTAAACTGGATATATTTGTAGAGCTGAGGTATCTTGTAGCATGATGCCGGAGTTGCTAAACTGCCATATTTCAAGCTATAACCCATTGATACACACCATGTAGGCTGCGGGCTAATGGAAATGTATGCGGCTTTGTGTCAAATACAGAAAGAATGAAATTCTTGGGGTTACCAGTGATGCGTAGAGGCATTTTGAAAATCTCATTATATGACTTTCTGTCAACGTTTTAAATTGGTTTAGACAAAAAAACTTAAGGAGGTTCAAGAACGTGGCACATCGAAGTGAGTAGCATGTCACGCTTACTCATTCACTTGATACCATTTCTATTGTAACAAAAATGAGAGACACAGCGGCTCAGTCAATAAGGTCATGGCCGAGAAAACTCTCGGGATCTTTCATTGTGGTTTCCTCGTTTTAGTCCTGTAGGACGGATGACCTGACTATGAAAGCGTCTGGTCATTCATATGGGGCGCAAAATATAAAAATTCCCTTGACAGTTGGAAACTAGTAACTGTACGTGCAAAATTACTCCCATAGCACAGTACATGGTTGTCTAATGTATATTAGCCCGGTTCCCGCTGCAGATTTAAACGCTAAACCCGTTTCAATTCCTGACAAATAAAAAATCTTTGGGAAATTTTCTTTCTAAATACGACACAGAGAAGCTTTAAACCAATTTGTGTATGTGAAGATGAGAATCGACAAATTGAGCGAGAATACTGAAACACAATCTTCATGTCAAAGAAAAAAATACACCTCCCATTTATCCAATTGCTGAGTGACGTTGGTCTGATTTAATAGACGATAGACAATTAAATATAAAAAACACAGACGTTTAGAAATCATTAAATCGTCTCTGAACAGAAAAGTCATATAGATAATCGGGTCTCTGTGGAACTGAAACAGACATTCAAGAACATTAGTGAGTTAAAAAAAAAATCTAATATACTTTCTGTAATGTCCTGATCTAATAAAATGTTGACAAGTTTTCTTTGTTTTATATTGCCCAACATTCTGGTCACCTTTATATAGAAGATATTTTCTACCGAAATCTCAGCTCTGTTTTGTTGATGAACAAAAGTTATAACACGTGGCAGTGTATATCCGAAGAAGACAAACGCCAAGCACCAAAGTTGAGGACTAAAAAAGCGACCTACAAGCTGGCTTAATCGCTGGGTATTAAAGGGCCAATCCCGATAACTTTTGGGGGATAAAACTGCTTAATTTTGTGTTAAAATCCCTTATAACCCATTACCTAAGGCCGACCAACTAACCCGATATTTGTGATATGCTTGTAAATAACTTAAACCTGACAGTCTTCACCTGGAAACGGAGACCGTTGTATTATACAGTATCTGGATAAAACCAGACTTTTTTCTATAAAAATGATATGTAATTTACCCTTTGTTATCAAGTACAGTACATGGGTCATTCACTGTACAGACCTCTCGAGAAACAGGAATTGATTATTAGGTCACCCAATCAAAAATTTGACCCGAAATCTTAAAAGGGTTACGTGTCCGGATAAGCAGTGTTGACGTTAACGTCAAAACGACTCAATATTTTGAGCTGAAACTTTGAGCCAAGGTAAATACACCATGTCTCTATATTTTGGTCCATAAATTTCGTAAATGCTCGGACTTTAATTTTTGAGACTGTTCTTACCGGGATTGTCCCTTTAACGTATTTTTAATTTCTCTGTTTAAAAGAAAATGATTAGACTGGTCATTCTTCTGGTGAAGCTTTACACAGGCACCTAAAAGCAACATTGCCACGAAGTGCTAAGCAGTACAATATCTAAATATTTCCCCCGTTTCAGGTACCCCTCTTTATTTTACCAAATCAGAATAAACATCACGAGAGTCACATACTTGCGCCTACTTGTGAAATACAAAATAAATCATTGATAATATTATGTGATAATGTCTACAGGAGCACATGTCGATTCAAGAGCTTTTAAGGTACACATCACATAAGTTTTCTTTTAATTTAAACCTTACGTATGTAATTTGGGTAACACTACACGACTTTAAAAGAACAAGGAAAATTGATAATTAGATTTCCTTTAAGTCTACAACGTGGTTGTAAAACGTAAATTAGATTTGATTGAAATAATGAGCCTCTCACCGTAACACGGACAATGCATCCTAAACATTCAATGCAACTGAATCATTTCTGTCATATTACTGATTTCAAGATGTCTAATTTTGAGCTATTCCGTGACCGGGAGAAAAAAAAGAATTATTATGTGGTACGTTAATTAATTAGTGAAGGCCCGACAAGGACAAGACGAAATACCAAGGACCTGCGTACAGCTTGTACGTAAAATAACCCATTACAATTGGGATTTGAGATAAGAGTGGTTCGCAGCGCTGTTGGCCGGGCATAAATTTTCCCATAACTCACTGCATGGTAAATCCCGGCCTTCAGTAGGACTTTAAACTCCATTTCATTCCTTTCTTTAAGAAGAAATAACACATAAAATAAATCAGTATTGTAATGCAAATGTACAATAATTCTTTGGCTATATAAACTCCCAAAGAGTCAAATAAGAAGTAACACCGGGTCATTTACAAACATTAATAGTTAAATTTGAAGTCTTGATAAATAAAATGTAAACAGGAAGCTGCGTAGGTGTATCATAATGACAAACGAAACATGGTTGTATACTGACTGTCTAAATAATCTACCCAAGTAACTCGCCGATTATCTCAATACAATGCAAACTGTAAAGGAAACGTAATATTGTAGACAGTCAAAGACGTAACCTAAGGCTATATCAGTGATTCACTTGATATTGCAACCGTTTCAGACATCGCCCTTTCTTTTAGTCCATTGTCTGTTAAATAGACTTACTAAGCCACAGAGAGATTGTCAGACGGGGATGTGATTTGTATACGAGATCAGTGACCTAGGGGGTCTATATGACAGGGTCGCTTAGACAAACAACAATCTGATCAAGTTTTTTTTTCTTTCGCGTTTTGTCATCAAGTTTCTTTGAAGGATTTTTCATCAAGATTATAGGAGAAAAAGGAGTCCAGGGCATCGATTATCTGACATCTCAAGTAAGCAATAAATAATATATGTGCAGGTCTTATTACATTTCAAATCCCAATTCTTCGAGTGAATGAGATATTCCTGATGAAATCCTGTTCAGTTGATTGCGCGTGGCTGAAGCGAGTTAGGGTACCAAGCATTAAACAACAGAGATTTTAATCATTTTTCTATATTTGTACAAATCGTTGACCCATTATCCATTGAAACTGTCAGACTCAACCTTTCCATTTTGTGTATTGAATGTGGGGATTTCAGCGACTTCAATAAAGCATCGTGATAAGGGTTCCACCACAGAATTTAAATTACCGTTTACTAATTTCAGAGTTTTTTTTAAAAAGTTAGATGACTTTCAAATTTTGATATTGGGTTCATTCTATTTCAACACGATGCTGTTATGATTGATGAATTCGCATTGATTTAATATCTGGCTTGTGCGACCAGATAAACGACTCATGAATAGCAAGAAAAAGACACGAATAACAACAGGCTAAACCTTTTTTGACAGACGTAAAGTTATAGGTAATTTATCACCAACGTCTGCACCCAACAGGATATCAAATCTTATCAACAGCAATCTGATTATGGCTCTTATTACGACAAATGAGCAGACCCAGTTATATTACCGACAATCAAGTGCGTCCGTTTTGTGATCCGTGCGCATGACTGAATTATCAGATGATGGATCAGCACAACAATATATTGGTAATCTGGATCATTAATAGATATATAACGGACTATTTTCGTCAGTAGAAGTCTTTCAAAATCTGAAACCGTTTCACAATTTATTGACAAATCAAACTGTTTTATAATACGAAAACAGGTATGACTCCGATAGTCTTTGGGGAAGCACTTTATGATTGAAAACGCACTTACCGCTCTGCACTACATAAGAATTTTTGAGAAAACATTAAGTATTATAGAATGATTAGATCAAGCACATGTTGAAGCATTAACCAGTGAGCAAAAATGTTTATGTATTAAAACAGACGCAAGACATTAAAAACCAATTTCAATAAAAAAAAATAAAAAACATTATACAATAAACAGAAATCCAAGACAAAATTGCATTAATTTCCAAACAAACTGGTTAAAATTCAGAACCAATCTGCTCTTCTAGGATGATCATCGCCTCACTTATATTTATAATGCAGATTTTAAATGTTGGCGAAATAATGATAAATTGTACTTCTGTAATGCATCTTTCAATCCCATAGAGTAGACAAGGAATGTTCATAATGATACAGAATAAAATACAAAACAAAAAGATAATGATACGATTAAATTATATAAAAACTCAGGAAATAGATAGGTCTTGCCTTTTACTCAAAACCATGAGAGTGATGTGTTCGTCTGATATTATGATGGAATTCGTTCCAGAGATGCGGTATTCGTACAGCAAGGCGTGTTCACCGTACGTATTTATACTGAGTCTAATTTCTTCGACTTGTATATAGGTATATGTATGCTGCAGACCATCGTTAACACCCCGAATGCAATGGCCAGCGCTCTTTCAAATCCATTCTGGGGGAAATCCATTGTCCGTATCCTTTTTTACTTACTGAATGGTCAAGTTTTGGGCCATTCGAAATGGAACACCCGGTACAATACTTATCATCATTATCAGTGTCATCACACAACTCATTTCTTATGTCGTTTAGCTTTTGACTTTTCGCGCTTTGCGTACACTTTCTTTCAGAAACCACGTAATCAACTACATTTGTGTATATGGTGGCTATGCAAAAGTACAACAAAATATTTTGACCCCGCTAGATTTTCAAATAGATTAGAAATAAAATAAAAGCGCATCTTGCCGCATGTAGTGTTACCCTTCCGAAGTATGAATCTCCCCATACGATACAAAATTCTTAACCTTTTCTTACGTTTACAATTTTTCAAGATGGACGCCTTTTTGAATTCATTTGACAACAATAACAAAAAAACAACAACAGTTAACAAGAAACTTGCCATTTTGAACTAATAAAACAAAATTAAATTAAAAATGCCGTAGTATTCAAATTGACATTTTAAAACGATCTTAATTTGTGTAAATAAATATGTTACAATGTAATCAACCATTTAAGTAAAAGGTCGTTATGTCACGTTTGTTTTATTAGTCTGCGCTAAGAGGTTAACCATTATTTAAAGTTAATTATGTTGCTGTGAGATGACGTGGTGTAGTAAGGAGTTGCTATTGACGATAAAAATTTAATTCGAATGTCATGACATCATAGGTTAATAATGAACAAACGGAAAAATCTAACATATGCACACATCGAAAAAAGAAATCAAATAATGCTTATGTTACACGTATATGTTTATGTATGCTCCATTTTTGACCATCGTGTTAGTTCGTCTTCTTTCAGTGACGCTCTTCGGAAGAAAAAAAAAATCTAGGCTCCGGCAAATCATGCTGGAACAAATCGATTGACAGCCATTGAATTTGGGTATGATGTCACAATTTATTTAAAAATGGTCGCAATGACGTCACACTAGTTCTTATATGAGTTGGTAGCTTCAACATACTCCTACTCGGTAAGTGCGTGTAAGTACGACCATATCTTTGATTAATATTTTTTTTTAACAAACTTGTACTTCGATTTTTATAGGTTTGTGTTCGGGGATATAATTGGGCAAAGGCAGTAACTCTTTTACGCGAATGCGTGTGTTGGCTTACGGCCTTGTTACACATATAGACATGTAATAACATTCTCAGTTCTACTTAAACCCACATTTATCATCTTATTTTTATTTTTTGTGGTGAAAAATCCATTTATTCTCATTGACATATTGAGTATCTGCCTCCACACTGCTTCCCCCTACTGGCATTTCTGCCAATTAAAACTTTTCCATATGGCAAATAAAAGTTTCAAGCGCTTCTCCATTTCACCGCGGCTTTCTGTTTGCAGTGAGCGACTCTTTTCACCTCTTATCTGCCTTCATGATCAGTATTAAGCGGTGCTCTTTATACAATCTTCTCAATTATTAAATATACCCGTTTCTTATATATGCTTCTCATATTGATCAATTTGGCGGGAAAATTGTCAATTATAACCCGCGGCCTTAGACAACCGGATTCGTCTGCCATTCTCAATTGGCGGCCATCTTGAATTCTACTTGATTAGATGTCCAAGAGACCATTGAAAGTGTTAAAAGCCGGTATGAATTTTTGTTATCGGAAAGATATAAATATCTTTCAATAAGCTTATTGGGTCAATCGGGATTAATCAGACGCACGTGATGTCTCAGTCACATGAGGAAATATTGGTCGTTTTCAAAAGTTATCAGTATTAATCAGAGTTGCCAGTACACTCATACTTAATTGAATTTAAGAAAATGAATGAAGTTTTGACACCTCGGTAATCCAAGCACTAAGTTCTTTTTGAGGCCATTTAAGGACCTTTATGCAATTTGAGTCGCGTTTTGAAGCAGAAGGAGGTCGTCTCCGTGTCCTACCGAGTCCGTGGTCCCGGAGAATGGTTGAAGTAATTTCACCAAATTTGTACTGCAATTATGCGCGACCTGTTAAAAATTATAAGCCTCCTTGGATAGCCCAAGTTATTAGATCTGAACAACAGCGAGCTTTGGTCTAAGGGAGCTTTAAGAAGACAGGGTTAACTATTTTTAACTGTAATTTTGCTACAGAAAACGTATTTGTTTAATATCTCTTTAGACCTTATAGGCTATCCATATGATGGTAGATTTAAACCGATCATCGGATACATTTATACCAATCACACTGGAAATTCTGCGATAAAACCCACAAATCTTTAATCAATCTACCATTTACTTGATATGTGGTGGTGGTGTGGGAGAATTGAGTCTCTTTCTAGAGGTCAGCTATACAGATGGAATAGTTTTCGGTCCATCGTTTGACCCCTAAGTGTCATATTAATCAACACAAATGTATGGATTTTTCTAGAGACGAACTAATATAATAGCCCGTGCCAATCAAATGGGAGAGTGATTGACACATGTAGGCCGTACGTTGATTTAATATAAGATATTGAACTGATCATTGTTGACAAAACAAAGGGGTATATATGATAAGTAGACAAAAATGAATAATATGACAGAAAATAGGTTTGTTTATACTGACATGATCCCCACACTAACTATGTCATTGGGATGTGGTCGGAACTGGAATTATATTATAACCCTTGACACTTTTCTTGGCAGCAAAGAAAAGCAAATAATAGCAGCTGAACGAAACGGTCATTTTTTCTTTCTATATAATCCATCTTTTTTATTTTACCATCATATATCACATCAGAATGCCGTTACAATATTTGGGCTAAATAAGATGTAGGTGGATCAGATTTACATTTAAGACTATATTATATGCCTGTGAAATGTGAAATACCGGATCAGACTGGCTGTAATGAATTATTTATAATAAACACGTTGTCAAACGAGTGGATTAAAATGGATATTGACTGGCTATTTGAAGAAGTGATCGGAGTTATTTTCCTTTAACATGAAACTATTCCGAGTGGAATGTCGTGAAACGCCCAGTGATATCTGCAAATAACTAAAGAAATGTATTAAAAACCGTATAATTAAAACAAATGGGGAAATTACTTGCCTTAAATAAACAAATGACTATTGGTTCCAGACGGTGACAAATTAGATGAGCATGCGTCATCAAAGACATCTTGATATTAATTGCTCCAAACGAAAATATACATTCGTATAATTGTATTCACATGAAGATTGGATACGTAAGAAGGAACTGGGCTTTAATGATGTCCACGAACAACAACTAGCCCAATGATGATTTTTCAAGAAAGTTTCTTTCGTTACGAGGGAATTACTAACATTTAGTAGCCCGCCTTTTTTCTTATTTCGTAAAATATGAGGCTTGGAACAGAATAGTATTCTTTGATAACGAAAATTGTGCTGGTGCAACGTCTAAATTATATGGCCAAGACTACAATTCAGATCAGATGATGAAAATAGATATTTTTATCTTCTTAAAGTCAGGGGGTGGATGGCCGAATGGTTAGTATGTGTGCGCTGTATCATAAAGCCTGTCATTGAGTCAACTGGCGTGGTTTCGAATCCTCGGTTGTACGTGGCAAGGAGTGGGGCTGCGTGTCCAACCTCGCGGGTTTTCTCGGGATCGTCCACTCTCCGTCCACTGATAAAGACCCCTATGCGCAAGCACATTATTGAAATAAAATTAAATCAAATGTTAGTCCCGAAATGACTTAGCTTGTGTCGAGTGGAGGTTAAACCCCATTTTTCTCTCTCTCTTCTTAAAGTCACCGTCAGGCCAAAGCTCGATGTCATTCAGCTCTAAAAGGTTTGGCTTTTAGCAGGTCGCGTATAATTGCAGTACAAATTAACCTGTGGTCACTCACTTTGTCTGACTCTGCAAGTTTGCAACTTTTGAGAAAAAAAATAGTATCCGATGACAGACTTGTCCCTTTTCACTAACCGATATTTTTGGAGAAAAAAAATAAAAACAGTGACATGGTTAATTTCCTAGCCTGCGATATCACTCCTGTGGAAACAGACGTTAAAACACCAGGTAATAATAGTAGTAGGTTAATGTCCCCGCTGGTGGACTTGTAGAAGTCTTATCTCGAATATATCAGCACGACAGACTTTAAATACGCAAAATACCAGTGTCAGATTCTGAATAAGCTTCGATTTAAATTGTCTTCTGTGGTTGATATGAGAAAGCTTTTCACTGGTTCAGGAAATTAGTTATATCCAAATGACGAGCCCCGGCTGTGCTTAGTATTGAGTTAACCAGTGCGCGAATGGGCAGATTACATAAATCATTAGTACCCATAACATCCTGTGACGCAAACTATAATAGCCCCGCAGTACACAAAATTCCCTCACTTGATTGAAAGAAATGTCGTGCTGACTATGAAGCTATGTTTAAAGGAGCAAGAAGTCATATACAGAGAGTTATATTGTCTGGGGTATTTAATACCGCGTTGCCCCAGACAGACCCCAAATATCATATTTAACCCTTATAGCCTAATCTATAACAGATCTTGCCTAGAAATTTCCCAAAATCTCACAACAAATGTATAGACTTTAGTATTTAAGGTTATCAGTGTCAGCTTACAGTGGTATTTTTAATAATTTGACCACGTTAGTTTGAAAAGTAAATTTATTATTTAAAGGGTATGATGCTGTGGATTTTCTGCTGAATCTACCTCTCATCGTTTTCCCAAATTATTTCAAACCGTGGCACGCTTTGACTCGTGCTAAAACAACACTTTTGGTTTAATTTTTCGACGTAGTCAGTGAAATTGCAGGGTCAATTCCGTAGTTCGGCGAGGTGAAATTAGGACGGTTTCGAGGATTCCTTACTTAGCTTATTAGTCTTTTTTTATTCCCAAAAAAATAGGACATTAAAAAAAGCCATTTCATTTCATCTCCATTGATATTTATTTGCCATAGTGGTCTTTTTCCCCATAGTGGTATTGTTCGGGGTTTAGGATATTGTACTTTTAATACGAAGCATATATGGAAAGAAAACTATCAAAGACAAAGAACAGTTGGACTAAGGCGATTCACCAATGGGATGTTTAGGGGTATACTGTATTTTCTTTGCTTAGCAGATGTAAGATAAATATTTGAAGAATAAAATAAATTGGAATAACAGAAATAAAAATGCCCATGTGATACCTTAGTGGCGGATTTCAAGGTTTAGGAGTTTTTTTGTAAGGAAATTATTTCCTAATGATGTTTGCACTTTAGAGGTAGGCATATTCAACGGAGAACAAGTTTTTATTTCTAATTATACCACCATACAAAACGCCACAGATGATCCGTTACATGGGATGTCTAGTCGTAAATGGATTTGCTTCGCCAATTTCTTACCGGAAGTCGAAACACAAGTGGTGCTAATTCTCTGCTCGCCTACAGTTCTGTCTAGTAGAGGACAAACATCATGACGTCACGTATTATAGGGTTTCCCTTTTGAATATCAAAGAGTAAATGCTTGCGCGATTAATGGCTTGACATAATGTCTGCACGCGGGTGGTACTTCCGCTAACGAAAGGTCCATTTTACTGACCAAGGCTGGCCCGAATGAATCTGATCAAAACTGTCACGCTACACTATATATTTCTGGAAATGTGACCTATATTAACTCTTTTGATTGTACGTTTCAACTCCGATAGCGCATCTTTAGGTCCTTTATTACCCAATAAAAATATATTATAGATCCCGGAAAAAGTAAGAAACCTGGTGACTGAACAACTTTTCTTATTATTCAAATACTTAACTGTGTGTTTGATGAAGTTTTCATAAAAAATATGACATTCTACACTGTTCGTGTGTGGTACGTCAATTGTAATCCGAAGTGAGGACTATTTTATAGTCAATTCTAGGTTTTTATGTTTCATCTTGCTGGTTTTACCTGGTTGGTCTTCCAATGAGTCAATGGGGAAATGCTTGATTTATATCAGTAACACATTTTTTTTAAACTTTTACTTAATGTTCCAACCATTTCAAAGCCTTAAATAGAACTTCCGATATCACAGTACGGTTCGTTTATAGCAGTAGCATTTCTTTAACGTTTACTAAATGTTCCATTCATCTGATACCGAAATGAAATGGGGGTTAACGCCTTGCTGTTCTGCTCTGACAGGGCTAATAAAGACGAACATACACCATACAGTGTCCTACAAGGCAATTTTTGCTCGGACAGCGGCGCTACAGTTAACTCTTATATCGAATTCCATCTGCTAAGAGACTTTTACGTGCATGCCAATGTGTACACACTGCACCACGCCGGAAAATCCCTATGAACTTTTTTGGCCAACACTGGGAGTGAACCCGCGACCTATAGACTAACGAGCTAGCGTATTACTCACTTAGCCACTGTGGCTCCCATATCCGATTCCCCTTTTCACTTATGTGATGGAAATGTTACCATTTAAAACACTCTTTACGTGGACGGTCTTCCGTGATCATACGTTTCACATTTAATTATTCTATAAATTGAAGAATGTCATATTAGCACATAATAATAACATAACTTACAAATCGAACAGGCAACCAGGAAGCATCTTCAACAGAGAATAATAATAATCCTTATCCAATTAACTAATATGTCAAGAAATCAAAGGTTGTACGTTCTTCATATTGATCATTATTCATGGAATATTGGTTCGATGTAATCTATATAACATTTACGGCAAGACAGAAGACGACTCACTTTGTGTAGACCGCTTATTCATATACCGGTTGGACAAATTTACTACAATGTTAGCCTTCGTGAAATATTCTATTACAAAACTTATTATTTTTATATCCATCTTTTAATTAAGAAGTATACGAGTATATTATGCAGATAGAATCACGAATTATATATAGACATACATTTCAGACTTCTCTTTTGATATATGTAATGAGGTGGCCAAATATGGATACACACATTTTCCCTCAAAATATAAAAAAACGCTAATTTTCGTAAATAATTATCAGTCTAGTGGTGACGCTGTGTGGCTTAGCGACAATCATCACAAACGAGGTCATCTGGGCCCTGTTTCACGAAATTTTAACTAAAGATAAAATCCAAATTTTAGCAGATACTTCAATTTTGATTGGCTAAGAACTAAAATCAATCTAATATTGTCCAATCAAATAACTAAAATTCAGATCTTATCTTAGTTAAAATTTTGTGAAATAGGCCTAACATGTAACATATTTAATATTACGTTTTGTGGATAGGGTTCTTTAGCACAGGAATACAAATATTCTCCTTGTCACACACAAATATTCTCCTTGTCACACATTAACGTGATATCGACACGTCTAGTCTTTCTGTCGGTACGAAAACTTGACGTAAAATAAGCCTTTACCGTGCACGTAAAGTAAGCCCCATAGAATAGTGTATTCCAGGCTTGATAGGAGCAGGAGGGGTAGACGTTAATCCAATTGCATTTTATTACTATTTAGATTAATTCGAATCTACGTGCTATATTTTATATTTTATTTTAAAGCTACTTTGCACAGGGATGATTATTTTAAGAGAGAAAACCCGCCAATAACACCATTCATACCCAATCAATACAGTGCACGCATAATTGCATCATCTGTCACGTCAAGGAAAACATGAAAAGTAAACTTTAATCCGCAATGGTCCTCGTACTAATTGAAGTTTTAACGTTAACGGTTGGGTGGTTACAATCTACCAGCTTTGAATATAATATCTAATATTTGCTGATAAGGGGGATACAAATTAGAAAAAAATAAACTGCCATTCCACTTTAACAAAATATCAAATATCTTAATCTCTAAGTTCAATAACTTTTTAAACACAATCTCCAAAGATATCTGGATATCGGACAGGTTTAGATAAAATCAAAATGTCAACTATTTTGCTTATCGTTTCAAGAATGTCACTGATATTTAAAATAATAATATTGGTTTGCAAAGTCTGTTTTGTATTTTCGTATACAGATCTTAGTTTCTATATTTACGACATTTTTTGATAAAAAATGTATTTTATTCCTAAATAAATAACACAAAATTATTGCTTTCTGGGAACACTCAAGTTGCTGAAGGACAAATTCCGAAATCAAATCTAATCAAATCTGCCGTTTCTCAGCGAAAATTCGAGAATTTCTGTAACGCAAAAACCCAGACATAAACTCAATTAACTAAACAATGCTCGAAAAGAACAGAATATCGTATCTCAACAACTCCAAAAGACATGAAGTGAAAAAAATTTATACGCCCACAATTTGTTTGTGGACTGTATATAGTTCACATTTGTATCCGATTTTGACTAAACTTGAAATATAGGTCTATCTCCCAAAGATCTCGATTCCCGCTGATATTGGCATGTATCATTATCGGGCAATAACTTCGTGGATTATGGCCCCGGATCGTAACTTTCTGAATTATGGCCCTGATTTAAAAAGAAAATGTTTAAATATATCACTGTTACACCCTTATGGCGGATGAGTTCGTATTTCGTGAACATCGGACCAAAAGTACCGGATAAAATTTAAGAAAAGTTACCTAAATAATGGCTTTTGGTATTTAACGGATCGTTATCCAAATCAGCCATCCATAAATTATCTGAACAACTTCTGTATTACAACTAACTAGTCCTCGCTAGTTTGTTCATGAAACGCAATTAATAAATGCCATCTTATTAGTGTATAACATTTACGTTTGGATAACCTGAAGAAATAACTATGGTAGGTTTCAGTTGGCTTCTGAGCATCGAGACAAAAACGATCATATGCAGTCAGACATTGAACTTATCTGATAAAGCGACAATTATCGTTATTAACTTATTCTCGCTTATAAATTTCACAGCCAATTAAAGCAACTTTACATTAGGTTATAACAAATGTACGTTACCAAGTTAATAACAACTGTACATTACCAAATTATAGCAACTGTACATTATTTGGTTAACACATGTATCTTGCCATGTGTGTATGGCAGCACATGTATGAGGGCGTTGGGCCGTGAGGGAGACACGCTTTTCACGTACCCCCCCCCCCTCCTCCACCATTTTCAGGGCGTTGGGCCTGGGGGAGACACGCTTTTCACGTACCTCCCCCCAACCCGTCCTCTCAACTCTCCACCATTTTCATTGTTAAATATCGTCTCATCATATAGATTCTCTAAATATTGAAAGCCCGGACCAATTGTTCTTTTTCCACACTTAAATTGTTTTAGAGACATCCAGAAGATCGTTACAACAAAGCAAACATTGAAAAAAGGTGAATAACCTGATATAACATATCGTATTTATGCGACACCTAAGGCAATTTGGAGTTTGTCTGTACCCTTTTTTTAAAAATACTGGATAAAGATTGTTTACAACCAGGATACTCTGATAATCGCAGACATATTTATATAGCAATTTAATGCAAAAGATGAATAAACTGAGGTAAGAATTTTAAGGTCTTTGTCAAAAAGAGAATATTATCCGGAATATACAGCATTCTCGCCGCAGGCTCGTCACGATGTCTCTGCGCTTATGGCGTTTCTATTGAGATCTATAAGCTTGGCAACGGCGGTCATCGCGTTTCCACCACGTGATCACGGCGACTATATAAGCTGGTTAGATTTTTTTTTCGAAATTTCAAGATGACCTTTGAATCGCCCGTTTTCAAAGTCGTACGTGAAAAGCATGGTCGTCATAGTCGAGTATTAATGCAAGCTTGGTAACCGCGCCATAGTCGCATTAAGAACTCCATACATGTAGTGGAAACCTCATAGCATTGTCATATGCTTAGAGGAAGCACTATGAGGTCGTGATGCAATCGTGCAACAGTGGTGGAATTATCGTAACATCGCCATGACAACGCCATAAGGACACAGAACGCTTGGTGGGGTCGCGGCCGACACGTGAGGGTTGTGGTGAAGATGCCATGAAGGCACGGTTGCAAATGTTACAATTTTCGCAGCGTCTTTGCCACGTGTGGACTGAGCGTGTACTACGTTGATAGAGATGTTACCACACTTATCTCGCGACCTTCGTGACCCAGCATTCCAGGTTATATGGTAAAACCTTGGCGTTTGCTTTGAACATACTCAAAGCAAACGCCATGACTCGGTGATCACTGGCGACCATGAAGACCACAGCACGACATCTCGCGTTTCCACCACGCACGCTTATGGTGATCTTGGCACGCGCTTTTGTCGCCGTAGCAGCGCAGTAAGGACTTTTGCGACCCCATCACGTTCTCGTAGCTTTCCAGATCATCTGTACATGTTCAAAACAAACGTCGTGGCTCGGCGATCATTGGCGACCATGGAGACCACAGCACGATATCTAGAGTTTCCAGCACGCTTTTACCAAGCTTATGGCGATCTTGACTCGCTCTGGGACTATTTCGGTCGCAGTAGAAGCGCAGTAAGGATTCATCCCCGGTCTGGCGGGGGTATAATAAAGGAACCATTCATTCATTCATTAAAGAACGGGCAAATTATATAATTCTGTGACTATAAATTAAGATCTAATGCTCTGACGAGACATGGTTCCTAAATTAACGTGTTGTCCCTTTTGTCACGAAGTATTTTTTTTTTCAGGCGCCGTATTTTGAATCTGAATTATCGCACTGTAAAAATTATCAGAGGACGCCTTACTTTTGTTACTACGGTTCGTCCGACATTAATGACGGGAAGCGGAAAGTGTTTTTTTGTGAAATAATTATTCCGGATATAAATATATATACAGAAGGGAAATTACATCTTTTAGAATTTATTCTGGTTACGAGTTGTGTCACGTGTCTTCTGGAATCAATTTAGATCAAACTGATTTTACGTTCAACGCCAAAAGAATAATGAAGTTTGGGCTTACCTCCGAATAGAACATTTGATGCTTGAATTCAGACTTCCGAAATCTTTCCATTGCTAAAATCTGAAAAACAAAGCGTTTGACGTGAAATAAAGAGAGGCATGTACTAGGTTCTGCAACATTTAGCTTCAAAAGAAAAAAAATATGTTGTTAGATAAAAGTATTTAATTGTGAGCGGCACAATGTGCGTTGGGGGGAGGGGGCTGGCTTGCGTTTGTGATTTCGATCACAAAGCCAAATATTCAGCTGTCGATTCAACTCTTATTGTCGGCCTAAATCTAATGCTAATTGACTAAATCATAATTATTCTGTATGGATAGATCAACCTACAGATTTCAAGGGTAATTGAGACCAGAAGATGCATTCGGCTTACACAAAGCAGAAGACTTTCAAAAAGGAAATGCAAGATATCATCTTTCTTAAATATTGAGATTAAACGAACAAAGTGTGCAAACAATCTTTGAGGTAATAATACCATTATTCTAATGTCTCTTCGTTTTTCTGAGAAAAAGTATCAAAATTTCTGTAAAATGGCGGTTTTATGGCGCCAAGAGGTAATGATGTGACACAATTAGAAGATGTATTTTAAATAATATTCTGACATGAAGACATTGTTCCATATAAGACAATATGGAATTTTTGCACCCTGTAATCAAAAGCCAGATGTATTATATTAGCGCCGCAGTAAATTGAAAACTATCATTGAATTAGTCGCAACCAGATCTTAACAAACTGGGAGACAGCCATGCTTTGAAACTTCAAACGTGTAATAGCCCCTGTGCATTTCGATTTCGGAAGACTTCTTTGATATGTCTGAAGCGACTAGTTGTCTGCAATGTAAATAGCTCTTGTCTTAATTTTCATCGTTTTTTCTATCCAAGAACAAGGTTTTGATTAATGCTGTTTTCTGAACATGATAGCAATTTGTTAAATCAATTTAAATTGGTTGTGAACCACGTAGTGTATCCATGTCTTCCAGGAAAACTTCCCGTGCTATAACATTGTATGCTGAGTTTATTCAAAAGCGCTCATGGCAAGGAGCATCAATTATATCGTTTAACACATGTTATGGTTAACTTAACCCGTTATACTACCTATGGAATATCAAAATAGATTCTTAAAGAGGGATCAGAGAAATTTGTTTAACATGATTGCAAGTGTTACTTTAATTTTAAATAGTTTGTAAAGCACAAAATGTACTGATATTTCTAGAGAAAACTCCCGATGACATATACTAAAGACTACATCGATGATTTTCCTCATTTTGCGATGATCAAACCATATACCCCTTTTATTCAATTTATTTGGTTTGTTTATGGTATATTTTGATGTGGATTAATCCCGTTCATTGAAACTTTCAAGGTTTGTCTCTGTTTTTTTCTTTCAAAAAGAAGAAACGCATTGGTGTATATAACGGATTCAATAAATATTTCCCCTCCATTACTAAACAGAATTCATCGACCGACGAAGACGATCGTTGACAACACCCGACAATTTGTTATGAAATAATTAAATTTTGAAAACGAGTGTAGAATGTGCATATCTCTAGAACATTGATCCTTGTCGGTCACTTATTGACAAAAATGTAGTCTTGTCGGTTGGGTCTTATCGGTGTTTAGCAGGACTCTATAGAAGGAGAGCTTAGCACACTCAATTCCTCCTTTCAAACCTTAGAGCCGTATATTTCTCGACATTTAGTATATTTCTACTTTAATCTGGTACTGTAGGGCATGTGAGACTCCCTGCAATTTTTCTGTGGAAAATAACAATATGGACACCAATTAATCCATTATGAGAAGAGGGTAACAAAGTCACCCATAAAAGAAGCTCGAGGGATTCCTTTTGTTTTCCACTTCGGTTTCTGCATTAACCTTTTTTAAAACAACCGGTTTCTAAATTGCCTCTGACAATAAAGACAAAATAACATTGTTAAGTGATTTACATTGACTGAATAGTGCGTATATGTGTGTATTCTTTGTTAGGCTTCGTAACTTGGTAGACGCCAAACTGATTTGATTAAGTCTTAAGTTTGATTGAATTCCCGTTCTAAGAGGTATTGAAGCGAGAGAGACACACATACAGTAGAGACAAATTCTTTTGTCTCTTTTATCGATATAACTTGTATAAAAACCTCTGACTTGATTTTCATTAGAGTCTGGGTTTCAACATTTTCTTGCAAATTGTCTGAGAGATAAAAAGCTAGCTATTACAAGACAAGAGAAAGGAAAATCAAACCAAATCAAGAGTATTAGGCAAACAAAAAAGTATTAAATCAAATGATTAACTTATATTTTATACTAGAAACATGCTAAAAACAAAAGCTTCGTTCGTCATCATTCATATATAACCCAGGATTATTTAGTTTTGAGAGAAGTTTTTAGATCGGTTCTTGACTAAATCAATCAAAATATTTCGTTAATCTAATATCATGATTATTTTTCGTCTCTAAAGAAATGGTCAGGTTTAATCTAACTGCAAGTTGTGACGGATATGCTTGATCTTTCCCAATCACACGATTTTTTAGGTCATCAGTGAGGAGAATGTTTTGGTTTCACTTAGCTTGATTGGCTTTTTGGATTGTGCTGCGTTTGTGTATTCTGTTTTCTATAGTTAGTTCAGTAGTAAAAATGATAACTAATGTCTCGTCAACACAATAATTCGGGTCATTTTGAGGCAAACGTACATGGAATTATTTATTTCTATGGCTACATGTGCAATGCGAGACGAAAGGTGGGGAATTGTGTCAAAGCAGCGGCATTTCCGCCTATTGTTCTTCGATTTCAAAAGGTCAATATATATTTTTTTTTACGTGCGCGCCAACGTTCGGTGAAAGCCCCACGGGTGCTACAATGACAAGTGAATGGGAGGTGGGGGCTAAATTCTCCTCTGCCCACATTCTAGTCGATATTTAAGTTTCCCAGCCCTTCAAATAACACGGGCCATCGGCATTAAAATATCCCGATAGTCGATATGTTACGTACATATCATTTTCTTTTGTGTGTACTGTGATACTAAGACACGAACCAGATTGTGACAGGTCAGAGTGTTTACTGTAAAATGAGCAGTAATTTTTTACTGGAATGCAGGCGTTTTATAAATTCATTATATTATTATTATTATAGTGCTGCATTATCTTCACTTTGCATTATCCTACTGGTTAAGCAGTAGTATCCATGAGGCTGAAAGAAGCATTAACTATGTTAAGGTGAAATGCTGTGCCAGTTTTATGGATCTATGTGTATCCTAGAACACGTAGATTTATATTTGATGCGATTTAACCATGCTAATGCTGGACTTTAATCATAATTTTAAATGAACTTTTCGCGGAATTTCCATATTTTTCTACCTGCTTGTGTGTATGCTGGTTGATCTACGTGCTGAAATTGGGAGGTGGGACCTTTCAAATCTGTAAAAGGGGTATATACTTATTGAAATGATACATTAGTGACGCTCATTTTTATTCAATTTTAAACAGCTCGGCGACTGTCGAGTGACTTTATTTAGTTCAGGAATTTGTAGGCTAGTACTGATGTTGATCTTTGTAGATAAATGGGGTTTTAAAGCGATATAAGGCGTCGGCCAAACTTGCCTATTGTCAGTCAGGTTTCAGGATTTAAATGCTATATAAACGTAAGTTTAAATATATATTGTTCAAACGACCTCATAAAGAACTACATATATCACCAGGTGTCATAGATATTTAGTTTATTAGATAATGGCCGTAATATACTCGTTCAAGTCTAATATGGCAGGAGACTGCCAATGAAAGGATTGACAACGTTTATTATCGTGATAATTGCCAATCAAGAGTAGGCGAAGTATCCATTTCTTGTCAAAAATTTAAACACCCATAACTTCGATCAGAGTAAAGTAATTTGACTCAATTTTTCAGAACCTTAATAGCATAACTGCCCATTTCTTACTTTAAATTCATAAATACATCATGACATAGGTATATTTATTATATAAACTACAAAAGTGTATGCCAAAAATCAGCCATCTACAGATAAAACGATGACAAATAATTACACATGAATTATATTACATAATAAAACGATTAACATTATTTTTGCAAGATCTTTATTTTTTGATGACAAAGCAATTAAGTCTAAAGTAGTAGTTATTTCACCTATTGATTATGCCCACTAAAAACATCTTATGAATGGTATTACTAATGGTGTTGAATTATGTATATGGTGCCGATAGTATGGATGCATTAAACCGTAAATACGAGACATTGAATACACGTACTTAACAAGATGTTCTAACAGAAAAACAATACATAATTGATTGTAAATCGTGAATAATAACTACTAAAGTTTTTAGATTATAGTAGAAAAGAGGTTGTTTTTTTGCTAAATAACTTAATACCGTTTTAAATTTGGAGACAGACTGTCTGTGGTAGAAATAAAGTACACTAGCGCTTTTATTGTTTGTTACTTACAGTGTATCTGATGAATGTGTCCTATCTTGTATTATCTTCCTGGTTTATGTGTGGTGTGATTAGCCTCCATTTATTCTTTTAGAATTGGGTACATTTGAACGGACGAAAATAAAAACGAACAATTATGTTGGTATCAGTATTTATATCACACAGAGAAATATTTACTTTAAGAATAGATCTCTATCATGATAGGCCGCCATATTGAGAAGATAATGTCCTGATAAATTCTCGGTTCTAAACCCTTTCGTACACTCAAATAAATAAACATTTCGAATTTTATTACATCTGAATGTTTCGACTAAAGGGAATTTAAATGATGTTCAACTAGCTCCATTGTAGTGAGACAACGTAAGTTTCATATTGATTTGTATCTCAAATCTAATACATGATCATTTCGCTTACCTAAACTTTAATACCATTAGTACAATGTTATAGTAATCTTTGAGGTGGGGCAATAATACTTTTAAGACAATCAACGTTTTGCGAACGAGACCCTGGGATATCATAATTTATTTCTCCCCACGCATCAAAAGATTTCGAAATCTGCATAGTTCCTAAAGTCCATACCCATCGTTAACGTATAATTTAAAGATTCAACCATCACACATCCTGGTTGTATACAATATGTGTTTTTTTTAACATATATTAATAAGACAAAAGGTCGTAGAGTAAATTAACTTGTTTGATATTTATACTATAGGCGCTGCTTGATTGTTGTCTCTTTGTATATCTTGTTGCAGAAGTTCGTGCTATTTTGTATTGTATGATCACGAACTTGATATGGATTTGTTTTGACCTTTATTTCCGGTTCAATAACCAACTCCCGTTCGTGGCACGCTTAGGGTTGTCTAACTTCAAGGCTGTCTTCACAGCATTATAGGTCCCCTTGGAAAATCAATGCATTGTGGCCCCTTACACGACCACCCCAGAGAATAATGATTTAATTTGTTGATAATGTTAAACATAAGAGTCCAGGGGAAGAACGATCTAAGTCACTTTTTCCACAAACTCCATTTAATGCCTCCACGTTGTAGTGTATAAGCTTTTTTCAGGTAAAAACGAACTGAGTCAGATCGAACCAAGGCCCTTCTGAAATGGCCTCCCGGACAAATACAACTCCATCGTACCCTTCATCTAACCTTAATTTGCGTCAAACATTCTCGTATAGAATATTATTTATTTCAAGTCACAACATACATAGATTAGCATAGGGTCCCTTTCCTCGCGGGCCTGCCCATTGTGCCAAGGCGTTAAGACGCACCCACCTATCTTCAATAATCTTCCAAATAATGCAAGACTAATCTTATTTTTTTTTTTAAAAAAAGTCAATATTTCAATATCCCTCTATAATAATCTCGTCTTCATTAGCTGGCCGTTGATGTAGAAATGTATGACACTAAACACCATTCGATTCGTTCTATATTAATCAACGAAATAGCCACAAGGCGGATCTTTAGATTATGATTTCATTATTGTAAATCCCCCACTTAATCTATTTAACCATCTTTATTTTGTCTTCCTTCAAATGTTACCCCTGTTCATGTGACGGATATTTGTTAAACCTAATACTAAACTCTTATTATAACTATAAAAATAAAACAAGCCTAGAGACATAGCCAGTGTCCGGTATGCATGGATCCGATGAACTAAGGCATCGGATCCATAACAACGTGGTTAATTTCAAGCTTTCCGTCCAATGCCGAGCGAAAGGGAAGTCAGTACCTTATTAGGATTCTTGTCGAAAACCTGTCGATAGTTGTTTCACGTTTTTTAATCATCTTAACGGAAACGACAGTCATCTTAACTTTACAACGAGGCTAATTTTAAACAGAAAGTAACACTCTCTATTATCAATAATCGAATTCAAATTATCCTTTTTGTTTGTTTAAACGCGTTTCGTGGTAGACATGTCTGGACAAACGCTGCACAAAAACTTGGTCAAACATAACAAATCGTATTCATTTTTCTGAATGTGTCTGTGCCATTATTAATTGTGCAACTCCCACGTCAATTTTCAATCAGACAAAAAATATGGAATCATCCATCTAAAGGTTCCAGCATGTCGCTTGCATACGTAAATGATTGGATCCGATCGTCAGTTGCTGGAAATGGCAGACCTGGGTTTAATGCAAACTCTTAGTAGGACTCTATAATTTGAGTCAGAACATCTTTAATTATAACAGAAACTTACGCAAATCCAATGCCTTTGAGTTACATAATTGTCCATATATACGCTGTCTGAAAGTTTCAAATATTGAGCCGTTTCGAATTTTATTCTTCTATTGTGCGAATGACTTGATAATCGAGACAATCTGTTACCGTACACATTATCGACCTTAGTCTTACCAAATTAGAATCAAAGTTATTGTGTCCC
Source organism: Patella caerulea (assembly GCA_036850965.1). Classification (NCBI taxonomy): domain Eukaryota; kingdom Metazoa; phylum Mollusca; class Gastropoda; family Patellidae; genus Patella; species Patella caerulea. Next base: position 27,616,396 of record JAZGQO010000011.1, read on the forward strand.
AGTGTCTTGTCCAATCAAATTGCTTATCTCTTTTCAGTCCAGGGGATCACGTGTTTAAGTGGATAAGACGCTGGCTCGCAAACCTTGACGTCGAGTGTTCGATCCCTGCATTAAGTTAATCCAGATTTTAGTCGTTCGGGTGGGACAAAAAACCGAGGTACAGCGTACTCATTGGCAAGCACGTAAAAAATTCCTTTGGCAGTTGGAATTCGATATAAGAGTAGGCTGTAGCGCCCCTGCCCGGGCAAAATTTTCCTCATAGCACACTGTATGGCATATGCCCGTCTTCATTAGCCCATGCCCATGTTATGAGCAGAACAGTAGGACGTTAAACCCATTTCATTTCATTTCTTTTCGGTCCAAGTAGAAAATTCTGATTTTCGAACCTAATTACGACACCCACTTAACCAAACACCGCGTCCAAATGTGGGAGGGTGGACAGACATAGTGAAAAATGCTCATCATCGAACTTAGTCAAAACATTCACCTAATGACCATGTACATGTTTTATTATTCTCAATTAGAAGCAGGGTTATTGTGTAAACACACCTGCATACAAGTCCTATACAAATATCTGAAGCTCTGTTATACACAAACACAAACTGTCTGTTTCTTCTCTTTCCACACTAATCCCAAATGCCGATATATCTATGTATTCATACTGTCATAAGTGGCAATAGATCGTCACTTTAAAGTTGCACGCTCGAATTCCTAAAATTATGAGCTACGTAATAGCTATTTAGGATATTAATTTCACATTTAATTTGTAGATTTAAACCCACTTTCACCTGGGACTGTCACTTTAAATACAACAAAAACTGAATCACTTTATCGTATCGTCTAGAAAGAGCATGCGCGCGCTTGTCACAACCCATGTACGTCCAAGGTTTCGTCTGTATCGGAATAAATTAGTTTTTTGTGATGTTCTACAAAAAATATCAAAATTCGCACAATTTTGATTTGATTAAATTGATGGCCGTTATTTTATTTGAATAAAATCAAGCAGCAACCTAAACTTGATTATCGTAAGTTTTTTGTTATTTTTCAAGCGCAAAAACATAAAATAAAAATAATTTTCCTGGATGCATTAAGAAAGGATCGGTAAATCACTATATAATGTATATTACATCACCATATTGTTTTCCATTTTTCCCTTGATTCAACGCTATCTTATATATTAACTGAAGGTTTTTGAAGACAGTTTATTTTTTTCAAGCATTGGATGAAACTTAATTATCTATACGGGGAATAGGTTTGTTAAAATTAACTGGAAAAATAAATACGTCTGTGTATTATTGCGAAATACACGCCTTCTTGCCCCCTCCGATTAATGTCTTTAAGCTAACATAACAGAATTACAGTAGCAATTATAAAAACGAAAAATTTATTAACTTGTTCATCTCCCTGGGCACATAGCATTACTTCCAGAGCAATTCCTTTCTGTTATATAACATTTAAAATATGTTTTTTTAGAAGTGAAGTATTGACTGAACAAATTGTGTTCATTTTATTTGTTTTAAAATCCCATCTGAAAAACCATAGCCATAATCGATTTTTGTGCATCACACCATATATTGTGAATATGAAAGCCATCCACATTATTATAATTTGAGACAGAACAGTCCCGAATAAAACAATATTACAACAACAACAAAATTTTCGGAAAATGCTCTTTTAAAAATATTAAAATTATGGTCACTAATAGAAAACTATTGCAAAACATAATTTCTAGTAATCCGCTTATTGTGTTTTCGCACTAGTTTCTCTCTTAACTAAAGTGAAAGTAGTTTTTGAGGCAAGACGGTTGAGTAACGTAATTACCGAAGACAACCTGTCGATCCCACAACACGCGTCAATATAAATGCATCTCTACAACACAATCCATCAATTTCGATCCCTTCATTTTCTATTCCTTCAAACCCATTCCTTCTTAAATAGACACGATGGCACAGTCCGTTTTAATTGCATTACCATGATCAACTTAGACCGGTTAACAATTGGCAACAACTGAGTTGTGGGGGAAGCATTGAAAGAATATTTTGTAAAGAGGTGATTAAGTTGATTGGGTTATGTGACCTAATTGTAGTCTTGTAGCGAGACCGTGAACAAGCGGATCAATACATCGATCTATATTGAGTCGTGTCACCACTTCCGTTTTAATGGGGCTAAATGCGTCTTTTCGTTTAAGAGAGAGAATTAAGGAGTGGTGAATCCGAACAGGGGTCGTTATCGGAAATGTGATCGTGCTGTTTTGCCAATTCTGGTTGATCCTTTCCAAGACGGGTGTTACCAGTGGAAATATTCGGATCAGAACTCGCGAACGGAAAGTCGCAGACTAACAGGCAATCTCACAGTCGCACAGATCTTCGATTTGTCCACACGTGATAAATCAAAGGGTGGGAAGCAAAGAGGCGCGGATTACAGACCGTCTTGAACCAAATATCCATTTTATACCCTCAATATCCATAGTGTGTTTTTCTACGTGCTAAAATAAACAGATCGACCGCTTCCATCAGCGTAATAATATGTTCTTCCTTTTTGCAGGCTTATACACAAATGTCATGTTTGCCAACACAGGTCGGGTTATTAAGTTAAAGGCACTGATTCGTTCAAACGCGCTAAAAAGAAGAAAATTATTTTTAGAGTATGTGTGATGTAACTGGGTCAACCAAACAGCTAGAGACGTGCAGACAAACAACAACCCTATGAACGTTTGATTATAAAATAGAATATTATATTGGTTGTTTGAATATCGTATTAAGGTGTTAGAAACCGGGTAAGATATGCAGAAATTGGTCTCTGTATGCTGATTTAATTATAATATCAGACGAGAACAGGTCAACATAAGAGCAGAAAATGGACACCGTTCCTTAAGGACAAGAAGATGCAGTAAAGTAATAATAAAATGAAAGAATAAGAAACAACAATTACTTGTTGTCTACCAACTCATCACCACAGTGGTAATAATAGATGTTCTGGAAAACAAACTCGTTTAAAATATACTGGTTTTGTGAAAGAATGTTCCAACACATGCATGGGCACCACGGTTAGCGGATGCCAAAGATTATTTATCGTTCGAGCTTGTGGTTGTGGCTATGGCTATGTTTACAAACGCGTTCACTCAAACAATGCGTTAAATGGCTCGAACAAATCATCTACGCTGGGTTGGAAATGTAGGTAGAAACCGAGATGGCATGTCGGCGATAGATTGTCTGCTGGTATCGCAAATTAAGCAGAAGACATGTCTCGGAGATCATTCTGTATGACAGTATAAATTGTCGGCGATACAGAAAAATAGTTCAAAACTAATTATTGGTGTCACTAATTTGTCGGTGCCGTCAAAATTTTGCCGAGCTGTTTGTTCGGACCAATACTGGATGGAATTAAACGCCTAGCGCCGCGTTTGTCGTCTGACTCCAGTACTGAAGGACATGGAACCTACGAGGTGTCTAGTAATGTATCAGTAAATGCTGTTCAGACGCGAGCCAGGATGGTCATGTAATATTTCGTGTTATGATCTCTACATCTAGTTATGGTTAAGATTAATGAACCGGGTCTATATCATCTCTTATCTAATGGGAACTGGTCTGAATAAATATCGTCTATTTGTATTCAATAATGGCCGTCTTGGGTCACATAAGAAAGATGATAAACTACGGCGACTTCAGAGTCAATAGAAGAACCAGGGCCTGGTCTATATATGAATTATGGTGTATTTACATAGAACATGTTTCCATGCAAGAAAACTATCATCGTCTCTTTTTTAGAATGTGTTGACTGGACATAACAGAGTCTGGAACGATCAGGGCGGTAAATACTAAGATCAATCGAAGAATATGATTCAATGGTAGAACTAGTTTTGACGTTAACTAAACAGTTTTAACTTTGCCACGACTTCAACTTCAGAAAGGATACTCGGTTATCAACATATACGTTTTAAAACCAAGTTTTGGAAGGTATGGATGGACGGTCTCTAGTAGTCAATGTACAGGTTATAATAGTATTCGGCATCCTCAGTATTCTACCTGCTGATTGAATCCACAAATTGAGTTCAATTACAAACTCCCACCTCCGTTGTTGTTTTTTTTTAAGAATTATACCATCAAAGTATCAAAAGACGACAAACAGTTCAAAATGCATGAACGATGGAAGTTGGATAAAAACAAAATCATTTTAATATACCCCCTTCATTTAGTTCGGCGTGGGATGAAAAGAAGCCGACGAGAAAAATTAAGGTGGTAATTTAGTTATCTTATTTTACTCTTTTATTTGATCGAAATTAAAATCAAATTTGAAAAATAGGTTATTGATGTCTGGATTCTGACAAGATCTTCGATGAACGCTGGGCATTACACGACTAAAATTGGCAATACGTGTTCGAGTGTCATTTTAGAACAGTATACAGTCGTTCAAACGAGATTTATTTTCTGTCAGATAAATAATAAACTGAAGTAATTGTTGCTTTTGTTTCTGTGACTATCCATGGATTAATGCTATTATAAGAATCGTCTATCTTTCTCAATAACACAGCAAACAATTAAAATATTTAACTTGGTGTTTCTGTAGTTTAATCGGCACCCATTCCTGTTGTTTATATCCCTTTTTTAAACAAAAAATAAATAAACCAACACGGTAATTTAACCGCAAGAGTCTTCAAGCAATTTTCCCAAACTATATAATTAGACTTTCAGCTAAGAGGCAAAATATGTACTCTTGAAATATAACCAAATGACGGACTTAGAAGCTAAAAGAAAGAAATGATCGATATATAAGCAAGGATGTCGATGGCAATAAGGCCAATTCGAGCCCGTTTAAGTGAATTAAAGGAAGAATTATTACATACTAGTCAGAGAGCTTCGTACATATTGCTGAGAATAAATCACAGTGCCAGTAATAGGAAAGTCACATTAAGGGACGGTAGAAGCGTCTTGACGTAACAAAACATAATAATAAAACTGAGCGAGAGGATATAAAGACGAGTGTAACCAGTCTGTAAAAGGGATCATGTTCTAGACTTTTTTCAACATCGAAACTTCAGGCGAGCAAATTTTATTTTAGTAGATTTCTTTAATAGAATTACCCATAGGAAATATCCTTTACGTTGTGATTACGACCACGACTTTCTTGAGGTGAGCATTACTAAGCCGTCCACTTCGTTGTTTTTAAGCAGAAAAGCTGCATAATCAAGTAACACTATTTTATATATTCGACATTTAATTGCTTCTTTTTAGGTATTTGGGTATTACTTTATGCCAGAGACCACCAACTACTATATTTAGACCCCGTCAGTTTTTGTAGCATTTCCAAACCGAAGGATTAACAGTATTGGTGCTGTGAATGATTTGTTACAGTCTAAAATGATTTTTCTAATTCATTTACTAGTATCTGGATACATGGGTGAAACCCACATAAATGTGCATCTGTGAAATGCATGGTTGCCGTCAAAAGATATGGCTAATTTATAACAAAAGATTACTATCTTGTTCCTGGTAATACCAGGATAAGATATCAGTTCAATTACCTTCGTACTGTGATATATAATTTACTTATAACTAACTAATGTAGCATTGCGGTTAATCAGAGACTATTACAGACCTTGAACAACACATTGGTTTCGGGCAGTGGGTAATGAATGAATGGACAGAGTACATGACCTATAACCCGGATATGTTAAACTTAATCAAAGTGTCACAGTGGTTACTATGATTTTTAATAAAAAAACATAATCGTTAAGGTTTTACGTATTGATCTAACATCGATGAAAATTGACACGGGAGGGGGGGGGGCATGCATATTCGGCAACTTAACAAACAGTTGTTTTTGTCGATTTTAAATTTGCATAGACATCCTTTTATTCAGTAACATATTGTAATAGAATATGGAAATCAGCAGAACCGTTGTTAACCAAATCCCTATAGCTCCAACCCACGATGCAGACTACAACATTATTATAAATAATGGAATATTGAACTAAACAGCTATATAAATAGAAGTATAAATTATACATCCAATGAAGAATCAAAGTTGCCGATTTAAAAAAAAAATCCAGTCTGCGGTCTTTAACTTACGCGTACTGAATAAAAAAAGGGACGTGCATATAAGCGATTATTTAAGGTTCACTAACAATGGGATAAAATATTAAGAATACTGAAGCGAATACTGTAGTGTTACAAATGTTGCAGATATAATATATTTCATAATCTGTCCCAAAACCTAATCCTCGATTTCATGCATTGATTTGTGCTGATGGTGGACAATCCGTCCTCGTCCATCGATAAAATCAAATGTGTGTCGCCGTGTTAAGCACAGAATAAATAATAAACTGCCACTTCATCTTTCGGGGAAAACCATTCAATGGTGTTGAGCATAGAATAAACTTTCGCTTCCTCTTTCGGGGGAAAAAACCTACAACAATGTAGAGCAAATAATAAATCATAAACTTCCGCTTCATCAATCGTGTAGGCTTGTTACATTTCTTATCGAAATTAAACATCAGATCGACACAATTCATCATTTTATTTTGACCTAAATTAAAGGGGTTTACATGATATTAAACGGATATTAAAGGAATCTTTAAACTCTTTCTACGATTATAAGCTTGAAGTAAGTCAGTGTTTGTAGAGAACCTGAAGGTCTCAAATAATGACAATAAAACACAACAGATTTACCCATTTTAACACTTTATTTAAACTATGTAGATCATGCTCCTTTTACTTTTGGGTGTATACTTAACTATACTTATATATAATTTATATGTTATTGTGGCATTGAAGCCTCCACTAACTCTTAGCACTTTTGGTCTCATAGTTAACGTTGTGGCAGGTAACGTTATCCCAACATCCATGTTGCTGGTCATTTTGTTCTAATGGCTACAGGGTGTGACCAGTATCGTACACGAGGTAGGTTAATTGATTACTCTTTCCGGAACACCTAACAGGTTCTCTTTGATCGGGAAGATCTCATGTGGCAATCCCATGTGGTTGGCTGTTTTCTTGCTTTTGTACTTTAGCACCCGAGTTAATTTTAACACTTGGTGCATTATGTATATGACGTCGTGAAGGGCTGTTCCATTATAATTTGTTTTGTGGGGCAGTTAATCCCTTATTATTAATATTAAGTGTGTTCTTTCCCATTGTGTTACCGTATTGTGCTCAGTTTCCATAATTTATCATACAAGATAGTACTTTTGTAATATTTCTGTGTTTAATACATAGAAGAAAGTACTTTTGTATTATTTCATATATATATATATATATATATATATTATATATTTAATAAAATACCATTCAGTAACAAAAACTCTCCCCTTTAAGTACTGAACACAACTGTACTAAAAGACCAGGAAATTGAAATATCGAACTGATGAAGAACTATCCCTAAACAAACAAACAGGTTTATAGTTTTAATATATTCCAAGCAAAAACTGAAATAATGAATTCATATAGAAATAACGTCAATAACAGTACAAAAATGTGGAGTTTAGATTGATATTACCGTTTAGGATCTAAGAGAAAAAACCCATTACATTTCCTTGTTATTGTAATTATTTTATATAATAGAAAATAAATACACATTTGAAGTGGAATAGTATATAAATAACAGACAGATCCAATATATAATGTGTAGATTTAATCCGGGATTAGGAGCTGATGATGTCTGGTTCTTTTTGTCTATTGGTTTAAATGGAAAAGTCGAAATAGAACAAAATGCACAACTCCCAATATCCCTGACCAGGGGATCAATACATTAAAGCACCACCGTACTTCTAAACGACTTTATCATTATATTCTTAAGTCTAACAGAATACAAGTTTAAAAGCACCCGATTACGGTTATTTTCAGACAAAATTACAAACAGAGTGATTGGAAAACACCGATTATTTGTTATAATATTTACATTTAAGATAGATTTAACATTCATTCCTATAAAAATATATCAAAGTATGAAAATGGCACGACTGAAGGAAGGTGGGTTATCTTATTCGTCTTAATAATGTGGTGCATATTAGATACACAGCCTAGGTAAACACGAATCCAATAACTTGAAAATTTCTTGTACAGAACACCTGCATGAAATCATTAATTACCCAAACAGATCGAACTGATAAATTGAATAGTTTATTGAGGCGTTTACTTGAAAGAAAATCCAGCAAATTAACATTTAATTATTCATGAAAATAGAAAAGAACAAAAGGCATGATTTACCTGGAACAAATGTTTAAACGCATTTTTTGTGTCGTAACGTTCGGGGATTAGTCAGGAGAACTATGTAACAAAAGCACAATGATATATGCAAGGTTCCTACTGTCGTGCGATGTGTTACGATAGAATTGTCCAGATACGTTGATACCACTGACCGCAATATAATATGATACGATGTGATAGGATCACCTCGATGTTAGCCGAGTAAGTTCATCGGGATTTTCCAGAGTAGTTTCCCCTTATCATTGGTGCAGGACGGAGGGCCTAGCAAAAGAACAGCCGTCTAGTCTCGTGTACACCTTGGCGTGCACGTAAAATATTCCTTGGCAGTTCGAATTCGATATAAGAGTAAGCTGTCCTGACATGGCGTATGCCCGTCTTCATTAGCCTAACTGTGTCAGAATAGTAGGACGTTAAACCCCATTCCATTTCATTAATTTCTGCTTTGTTCTCATGTAATAATATACTTGTAGGGAAAATGTGTCTCATTTTAAGAGAGATACTCTTTAAATGTAATTTATATTTTGAAATATTTTAAGCTGAAACCGAAACAAAGACCAGACCTGTAACTTTTTATTTTGGTACGAAAGTTAAACAAAACATTCTTCTGAATTAAACATATGTTTGAATAAAAACATTCATACTTGGGAGACAGAAAAAATAACACTAATTCAAAACATAACGGACATCATCGTCCATAAAAACATAACTTATTCATTCGTTTCACGTTTACACGTTTAGTTTGTCAATATATTGATGACTTTCATCGATTCGAACATAAAAAAATAACTGTTTGAACTGACATTTATAAGAACAAACTCCTTGATAACTAGAAGAAACTTGTACCACTCCTTGACACGATGTTCACAACACGACAAAAACAAGTACACAAAATATTAAAGAGAAGAAAGATTTAAATCAGTTTTTTTATTTGTTTTTTTTTTAATTTTTTTTTTGTCACTAACTTACATTTATATCATTAAAATGTTTGTTTAAACTACATTCATGATTTCTATTTGAACGAAGTTACAAAATAATTTTATTGTATAGTAAATAAAATGAAATCATTCATGATTATTAATTTAATCAATTTAAATCATCATGATTATTAATTCAAGCAAAATACTTAAATCATCATGATTATTAATTTAAAAGGAATTATTCATGACATAACTTATAATTCAAATACTAATTTATATTTCAAGCAGAATTGATGGATCTGAAATTACAGTAAAAATTATATTTTTTTTAATTTGAGTGTTATCTACTTTCTGTATTGCACATCTGTTTATTTTCATTAGCACTAAATAAAGAATTTACAGGTTCTAATAAATCAACAGCATGAAACTTCCTTCAACAATAAAATTATATTTCATTCAATAGCGGTCCTATAGCTTGATCGGATGTAATTTGTTCACATTTTAAGATGAACACAGTATGTGTTTTACACTACTCATTTATAGCAGTCCTTCATTAGATCGGATATAATTTGTTCACATTTTAAGATGAACACATTATGTGTTTTAAAATCTACATATTTCATACTTTATTCCATGATATTAAATTATTCAAGTGAAGCAAGACTTCAACTTTGCATATGAGGAAATCGTCACGAAGCTCTGTGATTAAATTAAACTTAATATTTATGCTGTTATTAAATAACGATAAATAGATGGGGAATTTTCTATGTTATCGGGCCACAAGTTTACTTTACAAAACTTAAAATGAAGAAGTGTATTCAGTAAAATAAATTTACACCCGGAATTTCAAGATGGCGTTAAAGAAGAAATATACAGTACCTTAGTTACAAAACTTTTATTCAACATCTACAGAAACCAGCCATTGTGGGGTTTTCCTTTCCCCTCCCTGAAGACCTAATTATACAGGGATCAAACGAATTGGGTGTTCAGAATTATAATTAAAACACATTTTTTTGTCGAGAAACAAATAGGACAATCCTGAGACAGTGAACAAATTTTGGTCTATTCTCCAAGTCCTGGATTACTAATGTACTAATTCCGGTATTCCTAGCGGTTATTGTGGGTGGTCAGAAAGTTTTTCAAACGAACAACATATACAATTCGACAACTAGTAAATAAGGATTTATAGATCAGAATAAAAAGTTGCATTGGGACTATTGTTATTATAATAAAGGTATCTGTATAGTAAATAACGAAGAAACACAGTTTATCCGACGCCGATCAGTCATGGCATGATTTCGACATATCGCACACAGTCATCCCACACGGGATTGAATAACAATCAAAAATAGCACTATTTAATCTTGGTCTTGACAGGACTGGGAGGTTAGCAAACCATTTCGCTGACATTTTAAATCCTTAACCTAATTCCTAACAGTTAATTAAAAAAATGCTACTGTTCCTTTTCAGGAAAGATTTCGATTTTCCTAGCAGTTTATGGAACATTACGGACAGGTTAGTATTACATCAATTTTTGAATACTAAAATATAAGATCCTGTTTAGTGACACAAGATAACAAGAATTATTGTTATACGTGTTTTCAAATGGAAATCGTAACACCATTATGTCTCTTCTAATTTGCAGCCGATAGGTGGTCGCGTTTTTCTCAAAATAACTAAGATTTCATCAATCAAATAACAGCGGTTATATATAAAAAAACATGAACAATATATCCTAGCTAACAACGTGGTTTTGTATATTTGTATTTATAACTTCCCTGTGATATCCTATAACAGTGCAAGTTATTAACTTAAACAACGTGAGGTTGAAAGCATATCAGGATACAGCAGTTTAAATGTTTTCTCGCAAATTGATTTTGTAAATTAGCAGTAGGCATTTTGAAATATTGTAAACTTTAGTAATTATTAACCGCGTTATTTGAAACATACATGTATCTCGTAATCACCCTCGTGTTAAATTTAATCGAATAAAGATCTCATAATCAGTAAAACGTATGAAACCAATGTTAGTTCTTTTTTTCTAAAAATAATACTAAATTTAATTGAATTTGGCATTGAAATATCACTCCAGCAATAGGAATGTATCTCGTTATCAACCTCATGTTAAATTTAATTGAATTAAGATCTCATAATCATTAAAACGTATGAAATCAATGTTCGTTCTTTTTTTCTAAAAATAATACTAAATTTAATTGAATTTGGCATTGAAATATCACTCCAGCAATAGGAAGGTAAAAGTAAAAAGAAGAGTTTTAAGATGGTTAGGGAATTATTAGAACAATAAGAAAACAACTAAAAAAGGTATCTATGTTTATCTAAAAAAAATTTAAACTTACCTTCGCATAATAAAACAATGTTTAAACAAAGATTTTCTTCGTTTCAATATTTCGCTTAAATGTTCCGAGTTAAGATTGTGTATCCAAATGTGAGGTAATTGGTCCAATAAGTACACATCCTATACAATATGACAACGTGTGATGTGTAGGTCAATATAATACTGCTAAATATAACAAACTCGCGCCTTTCCTACCAGAAACACAAACTGAATAGGGTTGAAGAAAAAGGCGGATTTATCTAAAACGATGCACGGAAGATAGCGAGTATAGGTGGTTTGATGGTAGCAATCAATGCTAGAACTATTCTGGCATTATAGCTTGCCCATCATTCCCCTTGTCTATAATTGATTCCTACGGAAACTGGGAACGAATCGTGAACTAATTGAATCTGTATTCTGTAGAGAAGTTGGAAGCTAGGTATGGTCTACGAGAATAAGTTGGATGTTTTAATGTCTTCGGCTAGTCAGTTCTGACGATGACCAATTGTTCCAAAGTCTCTCCAATCATGGCTATAACCTCTCTGATACTAGTCAAGTAGGTGTAGATTTAAACTGGTTTAGACTTTCTTCAACTGTTCAATCGCCTCGCTTAAAATTAACACCTTTCTTGCTTTGATTTGATTATCTTAAGGTAAAGGGGGTGGAGCTCAGTAATTTCAATTATATATAAAGACACACTTAGTAACCAAACGTGTAACAGACAAGTCGAAGCAAAATGAAGAAAAATGGCAATAAAGATTCCATGTTTGACAGAGTCTTAATCAATGACAAAATCTTAATACGTTTAAATATTCTTCATTTCCTACAAGTGCAACGTTTTCCTGTTTGTGTACATTAGTTGTCAGTATATTTGATGAATTGTCTTCGTTACAATTATACGTTTCCCTATGGTGTAACATGTTACTTAACTAGAACTTATCCATTCGACAATTTCATCGCATAGAGGGGTGTGAAGGCTAGAATACCCTTCTGTACATGTGGCACCCGTCTTACAAATCATCTACCTGATTAAATGGTGCGGCCAAGCTTATACTATATCACTGTCATTCAATAACAGACAGTAAATGATATAATGATAAGTAGACATAAGATTCTGCATGCACAACATCCTGGTACAACATAAATTGCTAGTTTAGACAAAATCCACTGGCAATCATTGCATAAGCATTTTAAAATCCACACACTACATTAATTCTAAGAACTATTGGCAGCTGGAATTCGATATTAAAGTATTGCATAGTGCCGCTGTCCGGGCACAATTTCCCATATAGCACACTGTATGTCGTATGCACACTGTATGTCGTCTTCATTAGCCCAATCGGGGTAAAACCGTAGGACGTTAAACACAATTTCATTTGATTTCAAGGGCGTTTTTTGTCAACAACGCCCTGAGTTATACTCTTCGTAGAACGTTTGATGCGCTTTACGATTGAGCTTTAATCGGAATAAGTTAGATAATTCGGCGTGATATATTTGAAGCATTGACAGCTAAAAAATGCCAGTCTCTCTCTCTCTTTCTCAGGTAAATTGCGATTGTTAAACGTACATGGCAATATCCCTTTAAGTGGACGACTATCGAATATCTTTAAGATGTAGATCACCGCCCAAGACGATATAAAGGTCAATATTAAATTAGAGGACTGATCTTTTAATTAATACAAAAAAGCTAGAATTATATAGCAGAAAACCATGTATTAAGCAGTTCAACAGATGGTGCGATGGTCAGTCACTAAAAATACTTATATCTAATTGGTCATTAATTCCTTCGATCCGATTACACCTTATCTACTAACAAGTGGCTAAATCATCCGCAATTCCAGTTATTTTAGCACTTATTCCATCACAAAACACGTGCCTTGATTTTTGTGTTAAATCTGTGTCTTGTTTTAACGATACGATAATCCAATTTTTATGACTAAAAATAGGTCTAACATGTGACCATCACCTAATTTCTATTTTTAATTTGCTATATACCATGTAAACGACATATATAAAATGAAAATTCAAGCACATTTCTTTGATTCTAGGCCAAAATCTCACTAACAATTGGCATGTAAAAGACAAAACTGCTATAGGTGAACTATATTCACATTGAGAAACAATAACCAGCCATAACCCCCAACGAAGTGTATTGCGATTATCCCCCTTTCAAAATGTTCTTCAATGTGAAGTTACAACGGTTCAGTGAGCTGATCAACTTCTACAATTTGAAGAGTAGCCGACGTTTGACAGAACCAGTGTTGCGAGTGATAGAGTAATTAAGGAACGAACGCAGGTTTTTGATGTGAGCAGCAAGGCAAGTTAATGGAAGCGAGGAATTCCTCCGCTAAACTTACTAGTCAAAACAACTTGATTAAAGATTAGCTCTCCATGTTAATAAAGATGTACATCCCGTGACCTGATTAAACGGACTAGACGGCAACGAAAAGATAACAATTCGATCAAAACATAAATGGATCCCTGGAAAATGATTTTGAAGCCATTTAAGTCTACTGAAGTGTGCTACAGCGACGCATTTTGACGAAGACTGTGCTCTGGAAGATTGGATTAGCTAGAAATCAGTCTGATACTTTTTATCCACCACTAAGAGAACAGACAAGTTTCATGAAGCCAATTTTAACACAGATAAAATATAAATCAATTATTACAAATTCAGAAAATGCCATACAAATCCATGGCATTGTCATTACGGTATTCAAAATAGTCTGCGGACAATAATGTCAAAATGAACTCGTGAATGGCCGCGAAACGTCTATGTCACCGATACTGTTAAGGAAGTCGTTTTCGATGCAAAAAATGATTCATCGGCAGATAATTCCTCATTATAGTTTTATTGTATTTTATATAGTTTGCCGACAAATATAACTATATTATATCGACAATGAGAAATACAATAGAATGAGGTGAAACGTACTACCTTTCTTTGACAACCGAGCTCGTGCTAATGAAGACGGACATCCAGACAGTGTGCTATATGGTCGCAAGTATGCCTACTCTTCATCGAATTTCAACTGCAGCGTCAAGGGTTCTTTTACGTGCACGCGAACGAGTACCTGATACCAGGTGTTGTAGAAACAGTCACGCTGGTCCAGATCTAGGATTCATGGCTAGTAAAACTTCTCCATTACACTGTTTAGCGTTTTACGCTGCAATAGTCGGTACTTTTATAGTGAAGGAATGACTTATCCATCAGTAGAATCGTCAGTACCATCACACGACAGCAAGTTTTTACTTATCTTGTAGAAATACAGTTCATGAAAAAAAAAACAATCAACAACTATAGATGATGGAGCGGGGGATGCAGTTTTATTTAATAAAAGCCGCCCATCGTTATCCCAGAGTAGTAGGACGCCAAATTATATCCATTTTCATTTATTTATTGAAGGCTGTCAATCTGATTTAATGTCTTGAATTATTGACTTAAATAAATGTATAGTATTGGTGGCGAGTTTGTCGTACAGTACAATCCGATGTATCTATTTCTAACCCGATTTGTCTCCCGTAGCTATTTGAAGGTGATCTGAAACTGTGATTGAACTAAGCTTATTGACATAGACTTAATCTATAGGTGGACTTGTGGAACTACCATGGTAGCCTAGTTGATTTTCAAGATTTGCTATTGATTAATTATCACAAGAATTCCAATATCGACTCATGTGGCCCAAATCAGTAGAGATAACAAACAGAAAAGCAATGCCACCTTAAAGACGATAGTACAAAGATATTTCTCTAACCGCGGGCAGGAAATGCAATCACGATGTACATTTTTTAAACAGAAATCCGATTTTGAAAAAATTAATCAATGTTCAATAATATATTGTCAAAGAAAAGATCCAACGTATTTTTAAGTCGCTTATAATCGGAAACCTATTGTTGTTCGGGTATCTTTGATAACCATGCAATGCTACTTACTGGGCGAGCTATATTTGGGCCCTTTACACTCTTTTTTCCGTAAGCTATTTATGGCTGGTCCGACTAACGTCCAATACAGAAGAACAAAGAAAATACACACGGAGCGAACTCAATAAGTTATGGGTGCAACACAGTGCAAATACGACAAACACACAAGATAAAGTGAATAAAGCTGTTATCAACGCAGACCTACACCTTACCTCAAGACCATATGCTATACCAGTAGCAAGGGATTACAGATCATCTGGCAATCAATAAGTATACCCTACCTCTCGCACGATATCCAAATTTAGTGGGCATACATGTATGTATAAATTCTATAAATCGACAATATAAATATTTCACCTTAAAGTGAATTAACCTGTAGCTTCAGGAAGTAGAAACTTTCATAAGTATGTATATTTCTACAAAACGACAATATAAATACTTAACTTGAACGTGAATTAACCTGTAGCTTTAGAAAGTAGCAAAAGTATGTATAATTTCTAGAAAACGTCAATATACATAAATACACCACTTTAACGTGAATTAACCTGTAGCTTCGTGAAGTAGCAACTTTTTTTTTAGTAAACTGGAACCCCTAGTCTCCCACCCTCTAGATATTCAGATGGAAAGGTCTGATGATGCATGTCAAGGGTTCGACTCACCACATTCCTTAAAATCTATGTGAAAAGACGAACCACCTGTTAGTGAAAACATTAAAAGTTAGCCAAGTAATACTGCCCTCCTCTAATTTTGATTTGCGTTCAACGTTCCCTAATATTACATTTATCGGAATTAAAACATTCTTCACACAATATGCATTTATCTTCAGGGAAAGATAATATTCATTATACACCAAAGAATCTTAGAATTACAGTAAAAGTGGGTGTAATTTATTGAACATAGCACATTCTATATATCCAAAACGTCCGTAATTATTATATATTTTCAATTACTATAATGTTCGCATATAATCATTTTTACGCTTTAGTTGTTAAGTATTCATTAAGCATATGATTAACATTAAACACTTTTTCTAGATTAACGGTGCGTTAAAATTGAAAATTTTTATAACTGTTCTAATACCTTGTAATGATAGCCATTAAATCGGTCTGTGAGGAATTATTTGGTGTTTAGAATAAACTAATCTTAAATAAATTGTATAATGCAAATTTCTTAACGAGTAATTTCATAAAACCGTAAATCATATCTAATCCAAAGACGGAAACGGAATGCCGAAAGTCTGATACCAGACTGGCTAGCTTTCTCTTCTGAAATCTTGGTGGCGTTTATTTGTGTTTTTCTTTCGTCCCTAATTGAATTTCAACCTTACTAATTACAAGGTAAAAATTGGAAACCCCCAACCTATCCTTAGTAACAATTGCAACAAATTTATGATAATAATGTTGGTTTTATACGCCCACATTTTAATGTGGACTATGTTGTCGTCACCCCTGTCCGTCCGTCCGCTCTATTCGTCACAATTTTTATCCGATTTCGATGTAATCTGAAATATGGGTTTTTCTCCAAACAATCTCGGCTTCTGTCGATATTGGCGCATATCGGACGATAACTTCCTTGGTTATGACCCCTAATTGAACGAAAACTTACGTCTTTTAGTGTGTGGTCTCTCTTGAGGTTACAATTTGTATCCGTTATGATGGTTGAATCCGAATTTCGTGAAAATCGGACGGAAATTGCCGGACTAAATGGCCGATCGCTGTACGCAAACAGTGTTATAATTTGTATCCGTTATGATGGTTGAATCCGAATTTCGTGAAAATCGGACGGAAATTGCCGGACTATATGGCCGATCGCAAACAGTGTTATAATGCAAATGTAATATCAAGATTATGGACCATCTAGAGGTCACAATTTTTATCTAATGGTGATGAAACTAAAAACAAGTTTATATCCCAAAGATCTCGGTTGCTTCAGATTTCGGCCCCTTTTCTACGAAAAATCACGTTGTTTTTTTAGCTTGTTTTCTATCCATCTCTTGCTAAATGTGGACGGATCTTGTCTGGCAACCGCTAATTAATTTATTTAATGACATATCCCTTTATTTTTGTGGGTATCGGTGTACGAGCGGTTGGGCTAATGGTCAGTCAAAGTGTGGCCTTGTTTAGAGCTCACCCCCAAACAGAAGATTGCCTAACCATGTGTGTTAGCCTCTTTCTCTCTCTCTCCACTTTATGTGGTATATGTGCATTTCGTTATTTATAAAACCTTGCTGCTATGTAGAAAATTCAAACAACACTATCCAGCATATAATTCTACAGCATACACCCGTTTGGCTATTATAGACACCTATGTCTTTCGGTATCCAACGTAAACAGGTGAGGTTTTTTTATCTTGAAAGGTATATCTGTCTTGGAACCTTAACGCTTCAAAGAAATACGACTGTTGTAAATGATAATTCACACGAATGAAAGAATCCTTGTTTTTTCCTATCATCTTGAAAGGTATATTTGTATTGGAACATTAACGCTTCAACGAAATCCGACTGTTGCGTATGGGGGTTCTTTTCACGTGTAATGATGCATGAAGATACAGGTGCACGTTTTGATTGAATATAATATCTTAATATAGAAGATTCTACATACCATCATTATTTCTCTAAGACATCATCTTATCGCAAAATAACTGAAATTGACACTTTTTTTTACTGAGCGTGGTCTTAAATAACTCCCGCGTCGAAAGTAACCGAATTCTTAAAGAAAAATAGTTCTTCTTGTTCATGGAGACGACGATCTTGATCGTTTGTTCATTCGTGTGGTAGAAGTTAATGTCAGCGAGAGTGATATCGTGGACGTTTTTTTCATTCTTTTTAAATAACCTTAACGGAAAAACAAGTCGTTAAGAGAGTTCATATTAGTGACTATTGACAATGGGAATTTTTCCCAGTCGTATCACGTATCCGTATCGTCACATGATATGTTGCGTCAAAGTAGTTTTAGAGTTTTGGCAGATTTTCGCGCCGCATACGCATGCATGAGTAGCTGAGCTGAGCTTAGGTCTATTAAAGTATGATGACACTAAACTACTAAGATCAACATCAGTACTAGTCAAGTGCCTAGCCTACAAATTACTGGAGGGGGTGAAATCGGGCGAAAGTCGCTGGGCTATTACCAATTGTAATGTCGAATCTTAATTACAAATCTTCGACTTCGACTCGACAGCCATGTATCATTTTAGAAAGTATATACCCTTTTACCTTGGAATCACATCAGTTACAGATTTGAAGGAAAAATACAAATTTCGAGAAAAACTCATCGAAAATAATGATTAAATTTCAGTCTTTATTCTGGTTAACAACACATCAATTATACCCCTTCGTGTTCTAGGATGCACACAGATTCATAAAAACGCTATGGCACAACATTTCAGGTTCTAAAAGTAGCACAAAGACGGTAAAAAGACGACGATATTATGCGGACTTTTCCCGTACGAAAGCTGTTCGATACCTGCTGCCGTATTCGGTATCACGTATAAGAAATATACACACATTAATGACGTCACACGCAAAGTCGATACGGATAGGCGATACGGACCAGGAATTTACGCTTTCCAAAAATCTCTATTGTGTAACATGTTCCCGGTGACCTCAATAAGGCGATATGTTTTATATCTCTTTAAATTCAAGAATTCCTATTGGAAAGTAATGTAGACTAAATGATATAAAATGTCTAGCGCTGTTACTGAGGTGTTTCTTTTTTAAAATGAGGATGACTGCACAATGCTTAACTGGGTGAAAATATGATTATTATTACCGTAATTTAACAGTTCATAACACGTTTCATATTACCATATAGGCAATTAGCTAAAAGCTAAAATACCCGCCACTGTCTGATAACCATTATTAAGATGCAATTTATTTGTAATTTTAAATTCAATCACGTTAAGCAATTGCCTGAAATAGATACTAAATTATATTTCTTAATTACGAAAGCGAATTAATATCCAGATACCCAAAGGTAAAAAGAAATTGAAACAAAAAAACCCAACCTTTTCATGAAAACAGACAACCGCATAGAAATATTTATATTGGACAATTAAATCTTAACGACCATAAAAGAAACCAACCAGTTGGTCTAAAGCATAAATATTATTTATTAAGGTCGATTTAAAGAACCGTTTTTCAACATCCATTCTGTTTACTCTCGTCAATGTTTTAAGACAAGCGGAAGTAGCTTATTAATCCAACTAAAGGGGCTATCCTAGATATCGCGAATTGAAGTAATAACCCAAATACCCATTCTGGAGGCTTTGAATCAAAATATTCGGCCGTTCAGAAATGACAGCGAGATAAAGAAGACCGTATTCTTGTCGAAACGTTTGAATGAACCAGTCATTATTTTTTAAAAGAAAAAAGTTATAGTGTGATACTCTTAAATTACTAAATTCCACTCAACGAAGCGCTAAATTTCCCAACCCATACATGTACGTGTTATGATTTATGAAATACCTATCCTGATGACCTTAACCTGAAACACCTGTCCATGGCTATTATAAAGTGCCATATAATAACTTTGTTTTTATTAAATATTAAGGTGAACCTAAACTATGTAGATAATCGATTAGATGTACTATTAGAAATTTGTTTGATACAAGTGGCAAATTTATTATTTTAGATTGGTATTAATACATTTTAACCAAGTAAAACTATCACGGCCTCTTATAAATATGTCAACTAGGTACCGTAAATTTGTAGAAATATTTTGTACATGATTGATTTTCGAACCCGGGATTCAAATTTGAAACGAAAAGACAATCTGTATCAAAAAAGGCCTTATTTTACGGAGAAGTGTTTGCAAGTTTAATTTTTTAGTATAAACACGGGGCAGTGCTTTACCCTACAGTTACTACTGAAATGCAGCAAAAAAACACACCATTGGGTGCATGTGTTAAGCCTAACGCCCGCGCTCATATGAACAGTTAAATAAATGTAAAAAATGAGTCAGTGCGCCAGCAGTGAATTAATAATAAATTAAATCAGTTTATCATATGATTTAATAATAAACTTATTTCAAAATAAAGACGTAATAAACACCACACTGGGTAATTGTGGGGAATCATCATGTGGGAGAAACAAGGAAATGGGGGATTGAATTGAAAACCATCCACGATTTAAATTAGCTTTAAATTATACGAGAAATGTAATAACTGCTTCGAGTTACGATTTGCGAATTTGCCACAATATATAATATCCTTGTATTCGATAGTTTATAGTCGAAAGGAGGGCTTAGTTCGGCCCAGCGACCAAGCCAGATAACTCTAGATGTCATATTAAGCTGAAGATTCTTGTCGGACGATTAACTAAAAGTAGAATTTATAACTATGTATGCTCATATTTCTAAAGAGGAATCGTGCGCAGACAAGATTTTGAACTGGCGTTGAGCTGCTTAAGGCTAAATCGGACCAACACGTATTGACGTGTGTTCGTTAACAAAACATTTTTATTTTATTAGTGACCTGACCCTTAGTTGGATACTAAAAATCCCCGTGGAACAGGCAGCGTGTCAGGTAAACGATTTATGCCATGGCAGATTTATTTCCAGGAGATTTTCTGCATAAATGAAGCATGTGCAAATCTGGTTATCTTTTCGTTAAATTTGTCACTCTACCTTGGTTTATGCCTGGTTTACGAAATGATGCGAGCTAACACGCAGATTTACACGGTGTGTTTTCAAATGATTTCATTTACGATGGTTTAGAGAAATCAATAGCGCAATATACACGCAAAAACAATCCAATCTCAACTTGTTGTTTGCCTTTGAAACCATTTTATCGTTGCGGTGTTATTACGTAACTAGCCATTGTTGTGGTCGGGGTAATCTATATATCAATGCTACAGGACTGAAGATTTATGGACTAAAAAAAATATAAATCTCTCCGGGACGAGAGTTTTCATTTTTTTAGATAAAATGTGTAATGCACTTAACTGTCCACATGCCTAGTTATTTCCCTTAGTTTTGAGAGACTATTTGGAGCTATTTTATCTTCGTGGTGTTATTGCGTAACTAGCCATTGTTATGGTCGGGGTAATCCATTATATGAATGCTACAAGACTGATGATTTATTGGCTAAAAGAGAACAGAAAGAAATCTTTCAGGAATGTGAGCGCACATACCTCCTGATCATGATATCACGTGCATTGCACTTGACCGACATATGCATAAGCTGTGTTTCCTTTCTCGGCACGGTTCAAGGATGCAATAAGATTCATGAAAAACACTTTTTATATTGCTATACAATATCTGTTACCGGGATGCTAAATGCGAACCTCTTCACAGAAAAGTTATTTTTAATTAACCAATCATATTACCTGAGTTCAAACACATACGTGTGGTCACATTACATTTGCATCATCCTTTCGTGTTCTTAAGAACTAGCGAAAAAATCACGAACAAATGAATATTTTTTGTGCGATTTAAACCACATCTTGAATGGCTTTGCTAACACCTCCTTTGGTAACGTTCCTTTTTCATGCTCGCACCCCACACCGCCAGTCCATGGTTTAAAAGGAGCTTATGCCTAAGTTCGGTGTTCTTGTCTGCGATATCACCTCGGTGGAAGCCGACGTAAAATACAACTCACACACACGAAGTTCGGTGTCCAGTCGATGATTTTATCTAAACGAATTAGGATACTCATCACTCTGCAAATCTAACACAACCCTTTAAGAGTTTGACTGTCATTCAGCCCAATTTCATTATAATTCATTAGCGTTTACTATCTTTTATTTATAGCGCTGTATAATCAGCATATGCAGTAAACAGTAAGAATGTTCGCTGTTTTCCTGATATGGACCATAAAATTAGCAAATCTAATTTCATTATAGAACACTTTAAGTTTCGTGCTTTCATACAATTCTAGAAAGGGTTAATCATGTTTTCACTTACATGAAACCTTCATAAATTATGAACTACTTCTACAGAACTATCTCCTACTACTGTCTTTCATTTGCTGCTAAAGGGTGATTCTAATCTGCTCAGAGATAATTACCTGGTTTCACGTGATAGATAGTTATTTCTTTGATCCACAATGTATATTTTATTATTTACCTATGGCTTGTCTATCAACAACTTGTCAAAGACCCCCCCTGGCCTCGAATAAACTAAAACTAACAGTTGAGATAAGCTCAGATTATTAATATTTCATGAAAACTACCTGAAATGTGGGAGTAATTATATCTATTCCAATTACGTAATTTAGTATTTTTATTTATTGTATTTTAACAATTCACTGAAACAAAAGTAGTGCTAATGTTTAATAACCCAGTTCTGTCGATTCAAGGCCAATTTATTTTCGTCAATGCTGAAAACATCGACGGTTTAGTACTGCTAGATCCTAAAGTACCAATGGGTAATTGTCGCTCCGCTCAAATGAAAAGGTCTTCAGAATCGAAAATTTCGGTACCAACCGGGCTAATTAATATGGACATGAATCGCTTAGCAACATAGCAGCGTCTACACAAAGCTTTTTTTTTTTGGCCCTTTCCTTTCTTTGCCAGGTTCTCCGTTCCGTGTCACGTCAGAAAATCACAAGAACTTTCTCGGTCAATACTTATTAACCAAACGGGCTCGGGTTCTATCCCGGTGTTGGCCAAGAAAAGTCCTCGGGATTTTGTTAGTTTCTTCCTCTTAACAGGACGGGGTACCTGACAAGGTAGTTCGTTCAGTCGTTCTGTGGTACAATTGATAAGTTGGCACGCCAGTAAAAGAACCGCTGGCAGTGGTTATTCGAGTAGGCGGAAACATCGCTGTCGCATAGCAAACGTCCGGTTGGTGCAAAGAAGTAAAACTTTAAACCCTATCTTATTTATTTCACGGTCTGGTATGGAAATATTGGACAGTTTGAAGATTAAGCCAATGGCATCTTCGTATAGCAAAATACCCGAATTTAAGTATCCCTTTACGCTTAAGGCGCTAAATTAAATAAATTCCTTTAATTCGTAATTAGCATTCCCCGTCAGGCATCAGGATTCTGTTCTATACATTTCGTAGTATTTCACCGAGTCTTGTCACAATTTCAAAAATAGCCTAAACCAATGAAAAACTTTTATCTCTTTAACCGCAGAACTACTTTCGTACATACCAGTTTATAGTAAGTCGTAAAAAAAGTTCAATCGAATTTTTTCTTACGGTAATCCGTGCTTAATGATTTTCAAAAGGTTAGCAATATTTCTCGCGAGAATTGAATAGACCCGGGATTAGTGAGTCGTTAGATCTCAAATCTTATTGGAAGATGATTGAAGTCCGGAGCGTGTATTTTACTTCCCCTCTGAGAAAAACCCCACTAAATGTACATAGCAGATGATTGTATAGCGATATCGATGATCTCTGACTAAAGTTGAAACTAAAATATATTTTTATCTTACATCGACATATAAAATACTCATACCTTTCAAGAGTGAATCTTAAGTCATTTATTGGGTTTCGGATATCTTGTTATAACCATTTGATCGATTAAGATATGTCAATTCACAAATCAATTCCATCAACTTGGATATACACGATTGTATCTAGGAGTCTAACTATGCATTTGTTACATTTCTGAAATCGTTTTGCAAGGTTTCTAAACTCAATTATAAAGAAACACAGATCATTAAAATGGACTAAACATTGGGGCTGTTAAAGGAGTTGCGTACGTAATCTTTCGAAATTCTATTAATAGTGATTCTTTATAAGTTCGTAATCCTATTACCGTACGTCACATAAAAGTACATGCTTTAATAGTACATAATAACCACTGATTTATTGCATAAGCTACGGTAATCCATACCATGGTCTACACAGTGCCGGATGATTGAAGTGACGTAATGTCGATACTTTAATTTGCCAAGACACATGAAAGATAAGTAAAATGACCTTCGCAGATATGCATGAACTATTGGCTTTGACAGATTTTACGATAGTATCCATTCGGCTCCCGGCAAATGGAAGTTACGTACTCGTGGGTATGTGTAAGTTAAAGACTTACGTGCTCTTCATGTTATCGAAACAAAACAAATGTTCGTCAATCGGGCTGTTGGTATTCGTAGACAGTCTTTATATTATTGAAGGTTGAAGTGATGAGAGATAGAGAGGTATCGGGCAGAATAAACTAGTTAAGATTTAAAGTATTGTGTTCACCTCAGCACAAGTTAATGGAACTGTCATTACCATGCTAGGTATATGGATGATCCAATTGACAGCCAAGTAATAAGCTTTATCAAAATACTTGGTCGTCCATAAAGATTGCCGGCTTATTTACACAATTTGATTGACAATTAATCTAAGATATTGCGGCCTATCATGCGATTAACCGTTCCCCGTACTTCTTTGGCTTCCCATCGCGTTTAGCCCAGTGTGAAGATAAGCACAAGGATGATAATCGACCATGTATTCGTTTACTCGATTTGAAGACCTTTCTCGGTACAAAGATGTTTTCTAAATTTGGAAATATAAATCAAATTCGATATAATCACGAGTTAGGGTAAATGAATCGTAATCCTTATTGTTTGCACAGAGGCATTTTGTGTGCTATAAGCTTTTAACCTTCTTCAGCTTTCTATTTATAATCGTATTTAACCAAAAAATTATCTGATCTGTTGCAGGAGGGTTTACAATATTAAGATCCGATGTTGTTGCATAATACCAAAGTACAGCAGCAAAAAATGACCCATCTCTCGATTATTGTTCGTATTGTTCGTTTTTTTTTATTGATATGTAACAAAATGGGGTTAAAGGTTCCAGGTTCTGCTCCAGCCTGACTAACATGGACAGGCACATGTCATTTAATTTGCCATAAGAGAAATTGTGCCGGACAGTCGCGTCAGGAGTTCTTTCCGAACGACTAGATGCCGTTACATGCCAGACCTCCCACCAGCCTCCACTTCAGTATCCAAGGAGAAACCATGTTGGAAAATCCCGATGAACTTTCGGCCACAACACGGATTGAACCCTGGACATCCGGGTTAGTGAGACAGAGCTTTACTGACTAAGTCACCACGCCCCCCTCGTTTCTTTATATAAAAGGGGCGTAGTAGGAAGTTTGAGGAGACAGACATATACTGCCCTTTACACGAAACCCATGATATATGTTGTTTATTTCTTGGAATATCTGTGTAGCTTATCTGGTTGGTTTTATGTGTAGTACTTACTCATGCCCTGCATGTCTCATCAACCTCAACATTTTCGTGGACATCATTATCCTTATCTATGTCACCACCATCACCATCACTTTCCTGATAACTGGCAAGGTGCGGATAGTGTGCACAAACTTTGTTATACAATGCATCCATTCTCTTCGATAGGTCATTTCGGGACTAACATATGGTTTAATTTTATTTCAATAATTCGCTTGCGGGTAGGGGTCTTTAGCAGTGGGAAGAAAAGGGAGTACTCGGAGAAAAGTGATTCCGGGATATATTCATATTTATGCTACACCCGGTTGTAAGGTACAATCAAAATAATAAAAACATTATGTGTATTTGGTATACATGGCAAAACAAGGGTGTTGGCAAGGGCAGATCCAGAGGAGGGGTTTGGGGGTTCCCACCCCCCGCCTGCTCAGTTACATAAAAGAAAAATAATGCCTTGCATCAGTGAAATTATATCACAAAGTGATCCTACATCAGTATAAAAATGGTTTCTCTGTTTAAAAAGCTCAATTTGTATGTATGTCTATGTAATTTAGAGACGATGATGACAGATTTCCGTGACAGAAACCTGGCAAACCCCCTCCTGCAAAAATTCCTTGATCCGTGCCTGGTTGGTTATACCAATCGACCTGGTGGTCACTGATAAATTGATCGAGAGGTTGGGCTTTGGTTCGAAAAGAGTAGAAAACCGTATAGAAGTCATGCTATGTTTTGGGCAGTGACAACAACCCACGACGACAGCGGCACCCTCAAACGCAGTCGTAAAATATATTTAGCTCCCACTCCACTTTAAATCAGGGTAAGCGTAACTAGTATTCTAGGTTGCTAAATATTGAGTGACTTATAGGAAATAAGCGAGGTCGACTTCAGTTAAGTGTTGTTTTGTGGACACTGGCAAGGACGCCATGCAGTAAAACAAACATATCAATTCCTCTTGATACAAGTCAACTTCCGGAAATGGCGTAGACCAACAGCTAATGATTGATTGGATGATTTAATCTAATCGAGTTCATACAAATTGTACAAGATGTTTCTATTAATATCGGGAAAAATATCCCGAACACAACTATTTGTATTTGACGTCATCATGCGCAAAGTTAGCATATGTTTCTAGTTGTCACGTGAGCTCGAGACCCATGAAGCAGACGATTAAATGACCAAATTGCGTGTTTTGCTGGCCAGTGAAATGGATTGTCTTGATCTATGACCCGGAAATTATTTTCTTCTTCGGCATCGCTCATGGGGAAAATTGAAAAAAGCATAAGAAAGAAGTGGCGAGACTTTGAGTTAGTTTTTAGTTAAGGCGGTTGACAAGCAACACGGGATATCAAACGCCCAATTGCTAATAGCTAGACATTCGTACCGTGCACGATATCTCAGAAACAATATTAGCGCTTTTTTACAAGAACATTAACCGCGATTTTATAGAGCACATACCAAAGTGATGAGGTGTGATAAAGACCATATAAGACAGTCTGGTATCCAAATTACCCCAGCTACAATTCAAGTCTCAGTTCCTAACTGCCAACGTTATTTTTAAGTAGGTGGACGTAGGGTAATGGATCCACATACAATAAATTCAACTAATAGAACCATAAAAGGTTGGCTTTGTGGATAAATTTCGGCATAAAACAGGTAACGGGGCTAGTTATTGCTTACTGTTTCTTCACAGTGACGTAGCAGTGTGGGAGTTTATAAGGTGCCAGTCTCCCCTTGGGCGCTGTTTTGAAGGGGACAAACGTTCTTCTGGGTTTTGAACTATGGTAAACGTTACTCAGTATTGTATTGTCTGCTAAATATTATCATTATGCATTTTAGAACACTTGCTATGCAATTATCACTACCTATGTGCACGTCAACATTGCCGTGGACCAGGGCACCGAGTCTCTTACTGCGCCACTATGGCAGACTTGTAAATGTAAGTTCACGACAAGATTGCAGAAAGGATCGAACACCAGGAAATCGAAATAATATACATGAATAGAGAGAGAAATGGGGTTTAATACTCATGCAACACAAACCAGGTCATTTCGGGATTAAAATGTGGTTAAATTTTATTTCAATAATTCGCTTGTGCAAAAAGGTCTTTAGCAGAGGGAGGACCCGGGGAAAACCCACGAGGGTGGGCAGGAAGCCCTACTCCATGTCACATACAAGCGCGTGATCGAAACCACGCCAATTGACTCAATGACAGACCGTCTGATCCAACGCGCACTCGTTAACCATTCGGCCACCCAACCCCACATACATCAATAGAAATAAAATTGCAACTTATTCATTGGGGGATGACAAGCGTAACAATACTTTAAATTAACAATGCATTGTATCGAGCTGTTCTTCATTGAGGATGCTTAAATATTTCCAGCGGATCAGGTTAGTTTAACACTATTCATGCCACTTTCCTCTGGGGATTTATGGAAGTTTATTTTAACCTGCTATTATCCATATTTCATAGTTTTTCAAATTATGTATTGCATTACCCCTTTGCACTAATTAGTCGTTCGGATGGAACGTAAACGAACCATTGACAGTTGGAATTCAGTTGCTTATTTACAACACACATAGCACAACAGTTGGAACAAATAAATGTGACGTTAAACCCCATTCCATTCATTCATTCCGTTGGCCATCACCAACATTTGTTTAGCTTTCGACAAGTCTCTTTCTTTTTACAATATTTTTTAGTCTTCTCGCCTGCTGTTCCACATCATTTTACCATACATATTTATGTAACAAACATTCGTATTACCGTACATAGATGAATGAAAATTGTACGACAACTGAAACAAGATTTGGATGTCTCGTGTAAATCAACCAGGGCTTATAACACCGGTTATTAATGCCTGGTTGTATAAAAATAGTAACAGGAATGACGAAAGCTGTACGCGATATGAATTCCGTCTTCGCCTCTGATGTAAGCTGTCTACAGAAATTTCACAACATCTAAGCTCTCAGCTAAAACATGCTTTCATCAGACTATTGGCTTGCTCATATTTGACACATCATGCTATTGACAAAACATAGCCAACTAAGCTCTGGTTAAGTGTAAAGGTTAAATTTAACTGTCTTTCAATCGTATGATTGATTAATGAATAATTGCATTATGTAAAAGGTAAAAAAATACAGAAATCTAATGTATGTTTTATAATTTCATTAAGTCACTGGTTGTCGTTTGAAGTAATTGATATTTCTACCTGCTTTTAATCGAATCCCAATCGTGAACTGTCCCTTTTCGCACTCGTCAATGAGTGCACGGATGAATCGACTTTTCGTCCCATCCCAACGAATATGCAATACTTCGCCTGCTATCCCCACAGGCCCATTAACAACCAATAAGAGCCGTGGCCTAAGTATAGTACACACAATTACGGTATATTTGTCAGAATTATTAACCTAATTTTAAATCAACAGCTTAGATGGCATAGTCTAATTAGATGCCGGGGGGGGGGGGGCAATGGAAAGCATGTGTGCGCTGTATCATAGCGCAGGTCATTGAGTCAACTGGCGTGGCTTCGAATCCCCGGTTCTACGTTACAAGGAGTAGGATCGCCTGTCCAACCACGTGGGTTTGTTCCGGGTCATCCGGTTTCATCGCACTGATAAAGACCCCTACACGCATGCGAATTATTGAAATAAACTTTCAAAAACCATGTATTAGTCTAAAAACGACCTAGTTTGTGTCGTGTGTACGTTAAAAACCATTTTTCTCTCCCCTTCTCTCTAGTCTAATTTTCGGCCTTGGAGTTACATCATATCATAGAGTTTCTAGCTGACAAGAACTAGATTCGGGTAACCAAATGCTGTGAATGAAGGAACTGTTTGGGCGGTTTACATTGATTGGTCTGCCCACGTGTTTGATCCAGGGCAACTATTTTTTAATACTTCGTGAGTATTTTATTAATAAGACAAATATTTCTACGTTTATCCAGTAGAGGTTCAGAATCAGATATCATTCAATAAATGACCAGTTTCATACAATATGTTACTCTTCAAATACGTTAGTTTGAAAACGTTCAGTCAGTGATAAACCACTACACACAACGGCCAAACCAGCAATCAATAGACACAAATAATATGAGGGGATTATTACAACAAATATTAGTCTACACTGAACGTGCCACTACAATGTCATGAGTCCTGAACGTATCAAATACCAACCAGGTTCCTTAACTATAATTGCACGGAATCGTTCCAGAGTTTAAACAAGAGTCGAGACAATTGGCATAACCAGGAACAAACACAAAGACAGGTTGGTCGACACAGTGCAACTACTGTGAGCAGTCTGTCAATACTTTGATTATGTAATAAATTTATCGAGGGCTGGGTCGACATTTAAAGTGAGTTTTAATGTATAGATTGTTAAAAGATGAACTATATTGAATCGACAATCTTGTTGTGTTCGGGGGGAACCTTAGACGAAGCCAACTCGGCGTGTACGTACCAGGGACAAAAGAAAATCGAAGATGTGTATAGAATATGAAATATAAAGGCTGCTTTTTTAATGATTCCGGTCGAGCAACTTTACGAAGACAAAACAAGTCGATGAATGGCCTTTATGGTGATTCTTTGACCTGAAATGCATCAAGTCCTGAGTATTTATTACATTTCGCCACTGAATGGTGAAGAGGCGTAAAGTAAAACGATAACAAGGCGTCCAAACTCTCAGAAACTGGACTACATTTCCGTATTTTACGTAACAACCCTGTGCACACAAGCAATAATTTCCTGTATTTGTCTGAGAGCATAGACAAATGCTTCATTCATTCTCATTATCAATGGGTTTTCAAGTCGGAACAGATGGACCGTATGCTCAAAGGTCGCCTGCAATTCAGTGAAAATCGACACTTACCAAGTCAAGGGTATACAGATTGAAAATTATCTTCAGAAAAAATAACATGATATGATTAAATATATATTTATTCAGACTATGCTAACTGGGTTAACGATATCTTGAACATATAGCCCAGGCGCCAAAAGAAAAATAATCATCTCTTTTGTATCTTTAATAAGTAATTATTCAAAGCAACTTGACAATACAACTTTTCAGTTATTTCATTTTTTTTGGTTATTGAATATATTAATACTTTATGCACTCAGAAGAAATAAACGAGAAGAGCTACCAACTGAGTTAAAGGTCCCATTATTATAAAAACCTTGCAAGATAGAAATGCAACAATCTTTATTAGCTATTTGAACTCAATAAACGATATGTGGCATCAAGTGTTACCCTGCCTCCAACTAGTACTCACACACAACAGATTTTGTTACTTCTGGATCTGGAGTCCACTCTGTGAAATATAAACTCCCAACCTGATTAAAACACCCTTCTTATTGGTTTCGTTTTTATGGAATTTCGTTTTACGTGTTTTTACTACACTAGAATCGAGTTCTTGTTGGTGTGGGGGATTAGCCAACGAAACGGTCTGTTATGGCGAGTTTTCGCGTGCGGATCGATTAATGGATGGTGAAAAGCCACTCGTATGGCCTCATGACATGACCTTCCACTACAAACGGTCAGATATTCGTGTAGTGTATATGTCGAAAGTATGAAAAACGAAACGAAATATAAATCCATATTTTAATCAGATTGTATATGGTCGGGGGCCAAACGCCACCAGCACAGCCTACCAGCCCCGCTGCATTAATACAACAATACAATACATGCCCTACCTCGTGGACGACACCTGTCAATATCTATAATTGACTGGGCAATTGTTTGGGCCTGTATTTCAGAGGATAACTTACGTACCACAGTCACCGACAGATGCAAAAAATGCACGTGCTTTCAGGTATTATCGATTAAGTAAATATACCTCCTGCGTTCACATATCCGTCACCATCTATAACTATTTGAAGCAATACTCTGTACCCGGATTAAATTTGAATAAAACTGTGTTTTTGAGTCAAGTCAGCAAAAAAGATTATGTATGTTAATACTAGAAAGCACAAATCAACGAAATGAAAGTTTCCCCTAGTTGGGTTCGTTCGTTCCTGGAGTTTTACGTCGTAGACTACTTTATATGATGGAATAGCTCATTTTTGAATATGGCAATTGACTTTTAGCCGATTTACCAAATGGTAGGAGCGGATGGAATAGGTAAATTATTACTTCACATTAGGACCGTTGGTGCTAGCCTATAATAGGCCAACGCGTCTCGTCGCATATACCATATTGACAATTTTGGTTTGGGGAATTGGGGCGTTTGTATATAAACGAAATAATTATGTAAACATCAATAACAACGATGTTATGCAAGCACTATAATCTAACATAATAGATTTCATTGTATGTACAAATGAAGTACAAAGAAGTGCCAGATTGGGAATAATGCTTTGGTATTTAAAGATTTGAAGGTTTTTATATTTATGTAGTTATGACAGATGTCGTGGAATGAATTTGATAGGTCTAGACTAATGTAATACCAGCAATCGAACACCATCTACATAAAGATATTAATCAGCCAACTAATGAAAGCGGCGACTGTGTCAATTGATATCATCTATATTTTATGAGCAACTAGCTTCATACTGATGCTGAAATTCCATATGATGGGTTTCACACACGAGTCTCTTATCAATACCAATAGTATATATCTAGTCAAATCTTGAGGCCAAGATAAATTATTCACAGACCTACTGAATAAGATAATTTAAAGTGAAAGTAGGTTAAATAAGCATACACACAGACCTGTTCTAGATATTTGACTTTACAGGCGCTATTGAAATTCATACAGTTCCGTTTAAGATATTAAGCTTAAAACAATGGTTAAGTTTCATTTTAAAAGTGACAATTTGGGACAAAAGTGACAGTAACCAATTCTATGCCATATTTTATGATCATATACTATTTCATAATTTAACGTCCACTTATTTCAAAATCAAACATTTTAAAGTTTTAATTCAAGTCAAATTAGTATAAAGTTACAATTAGCCAAATTATTTTCAAGTTACAAAATTTATTTTAAACTTATAGTAGTCTATACAGACACAAACGCCAAACGATAAAAGAACTCCTTAATCCAATTCTGTTGGGAGAAATAAAATAAATTGCTAGAGTGTTTTATATATCCGTCCGGAAGGGTGCCAGCTACTTCGAAATAGAAATTTCAGATATTTTAAAATTATTTTGCGGTCGAAAGTCTGATTTTCAAGAGTGCTTCATTAAGCTAGAAAGCGAATCAAATTAACTCGATAGAGCACAGTAAGGATTTTCTATGTCAGGAATAAATGAAGTTCCATTTGGTATAAACCACTATTTAAAATAATATATTATTCAATTAAAGAATGAGAAAAGTCATATAATGGAAGTGCGGTGTTTTATGTAAGAAAGCTTTGTCTGTCCAAACCTCAACATTCACGAATATATACCTCCAGTAATTGGAATAGAAATCGACGTGGTACGGGATACACTGCCAAGTGCATGACTATCGTTATTCTAAAAGAACAATAATAGTTTATTGTAGTGTGTTTCATGAACGGCTGTATCTGGTCACAGACGAACTATCGAGATTTAGATCAAGAGCTTTTGCTGTAGTTATCACCGTTTAAAATTTTGACAAGATGCGGCATAGATTGTTTATCTTCGTAACGACCGTACTTGTTACTCGAGATTTAGCCTCGCTTCGCCAATTTGAAATTAAATCTTTTATTAATCCATTTGAATCTACGCCAGTCGACGATCTAGAGAGTTGATTACAGACTTTATGTAAATAAATGTCTAAATAATAACTCATAGTAATATAACTTTTGAAGCCAAGATAAAGACCTGCAATAGACAGATTTAGCCGTTACATAATCCATCTGAAATATGGCACTTTAAGTAGTCCAAGTGTACACGAATACTAAGTTGAACAATATAGCCGAGTTCTCGTACAAATCAAAATACGCCAATATTCTGGTCTTTCTGACCGCAGGTTTATGTATTATTTAAGGAAAAACAACACATTTTTTTCAGGTCAACCCACTTAGCTAATTGGATCTTCCAATTCCGAAACACCGGAATTCAGACTTCTCTTTTGCCTGTTTTTCTTTACGAAAGTTAAAAGCTTCTACAGTCAATCTTAACCTCAGAAGAAGCAAAAATATAAATTTACATGACATGAGTTGTTAAAAAAATCAGAAGACTGTACATTTGTTTCAAATACGTCTGAAGACGAAAGGCTAAACCAATCGATAAAACATTACTGATACCGCAAAGTATCCCAATGGACAAAAAGGCGTCACTGATCCATACTGGAATTGATCTACGTAGGAAATGAAAGACTTTTGAAAGAAAGAAGATCGGTGGGTTGCGACTATAACCCACCCTTCAAGCCAATTAATAGAATCATTTCTTGTAACCTTTGAGAACATTTAAACGATTGGTCTTGAGAGAGATCTGTGGTACCAGACAGACCTGTATATGTCCTGTTTTATTGACCTGGTACAGGGACAAATACTGTTTGCTTTCATTGAAGTCTCTTTGCATTTTGATGCATGCAATGGTCTATTCCCACTAGAGACGCACGCTAAATTTATTTATTTTATGTATGCGGAATACAAATATAATACAGTATGTAAATGGATGTATATGAGAGAGAAGTGATTTACATACACTAGTAAGTACATGAATAAATTGCACCTAATTTATGTTAAATATAGCATAGCTCATCAATATCGGATAACTGTTTCTGTTTTGTTAGTACATATAAACTGGTTAGGGATAACAGTGATGTCATTGGTGTTTAAAGATACATTATGTGGGATTAGATAAAGAGTTGGCAGTTCTCACTATAATATTTTATTCAGTCAAATTGATACTGTCTGAACCGAGATTTTAGCGCTGATTGGAGTTTTCGGCCTAGCCTAGATCATCATTACTAAAGTCTGTACGATGAAAAAAAGTCTCGATTATCCATTTCATGATTAAATCATGAATGAAAGTTGAGCAGCAAATGGGATTCTAATCCAGTAAATATCACAGGCTAACGTTTACATCGAAAGTTGATTATGGTCTGAATAAGTTAACTAATGTCTAATAAACAATTTAGATAACATTTAAGGCCCAAAGAACGACCGGTAATAGGCAGATTTAGCTCTTGCATAATAATCATTGTCTTAAAACAGTTTCTTTGATCTAAACTAAGACACGCGTATTTTGTCACCCATGTACGGAAGAGGGGAATGCCATTTCTGGAGAGGCATAGACTGTAAGACAGACAGGTGCCTCTCGCGACCTACTGTTTGCGACTGCCCTGATAATATTTTATTCGGACATCCGTGCCCCCCTCCCCCTATTTACTTTAATCGTACTTGATTCTATAATGTCAAGTCTCACAAAGCGCAATAGAAAACTGGTTCCTTATTTATATATTAATAATATCAAAAAATCGGATAATAGTGACAGAAGAAATAATGATATTATAATTAAATACTAAGGAACATGTATTCCTCGGGGGCAGCTTGCTACTTCCGGTATATCTGAAACCTCGTACTATTCTAAAAATGGGTTAATCCCATTGAAGGTACCAATAATAAATATAATAATATCACATATTATACGAAATAGGAAACGTGCTATTTGAGTTATAAACATATGAATAGAGATTAACAGGAACTGATCGATCAGTCCCTTTTTTTTTATCTGAAGTTGACATCACATTCGTTTGAAATGAAATGGGGTTTAACGTACTGCTTTTTTGTTCTGACTAGGCTGATAACGACGACCTACTGTTATATGAAATTCCGACTGTCAAGTGGTCCTTTACGTATATGCAAATGTGTACACTGAACACATCTGAATGAGTACATTGTTAGACCCTCTATCCTACACCACTAACAAGGGGCGGGGACGCGGGGTTCAGTATGAGACGGGGGTATCCCGGGAAATGTCGATGAAGTTTCTCGGTCAAAACCTGAAAAGAACGCCGAACCTTGAGGTTAGCGATTCGGCGTCTTACTCACTGAACCATCGCGACTACCTATATTCGTTTGGTAATTTCGACAATGGGAAGCATAAGAGGTGGACCGCGATCATATTTATGCCCAATTCCACTGACTTATTATTACCACGGATTGATGCCTTTCCATACCTTATTTTCTTAACTGAAACCAAAACAATTCAAAGTGGACATTTATTTTTTGTAAAAAAAACTGATTGACTGTGACACATGAAAAGCAAACATAAATTTTCAAATACAATTGGTCTAGACTTCGCTAGAGGCCAGTAATAACATTTACTTCTTCCATATGATGACAAAACCAGGGGCGGATCCAGAGGGGGGGGGGGGTCCCCCTTCCCTGCTCAGCTACATAAAAAAATAATGCCTTGCATCAATGAAATTACATCACAAAGTGATCCTACATCAGTATAAAAATGATTTCTCTGTTTAAAAAGCTCATTTTGTATGTATGCCTGTGTAATTTAGAGACGATGATGGCAAATTTCCGTGACAGAACCCTGGCAAACCCCCTCCTGCAAAAATTCCTGGATCCGCCCCTGAAAACAGTCAAGTCTTAGTTTAGGTCAAAGAAACTGCAATTTCTACAAAGATGGACAAAGGACGTCTTGACATACTTTACGGCAACGATTATCGTCCTAACCAAATGTTGTTTATTAGTACGGGCCATCGCTTATACCTCGTGGCTGATGGCAGAGTGGATGAATTGTTTCAAGAAATGAAAGATAGTTATAGCAGTCTGTCTCAATTTATATCGTTCGATATTTCCCCAAAATATGAGAATTCATTCCATAATAATTATTGGGATAAACTTATCTTATTAATTGAAGGGGTCATACACTTCAATACAACAACAGTCTCGAGTGGTTTAAAATGCTTACTTAATGCGAGTTACATCACTGGAGGGTACATCCTATCTATGGTTTGAGAGAGAGAGAGAGAGAAAGGGGGGATGTTTGGTTCTGTTTTCCCCAAATGACTAACGATGACTGATTTCAAGAAAAGATGTTGTTGCTAACAATGACGAACAGTTACAAACCAGCTCTCAAATAGTTACGTATATATAAACTATTTTGGCAATCATTTGTTCACATTTTGGAGGTAAATGATTTGGGGGTTGCAAATCACATGAAACCTATTGCCGTCTTCTTTACAGGATCAACTTTACCTGTATCCAGCAGTAGTTTAGCGGTTTTGAGGAATTCATGCGATTCTGCATCACAACCTAATGTGTAAAAACTATTATAACATTTTGCCGGTAATGACCATTAAAATATTCTGTTGTCCTCTTTTCCACAGGACAAAGCTTGAAGCACTTATCTGAAAATACATCTTAGAGAATACGTGAGATAGAATATGATTCGATGCTATTAGAAAATTAAAGGCTGACATAGTTGAACATGACAAGATAATCGAAACTGTCATAATTTAATTGGATAAAAACAAAGGCAGGCAATGGTTGACTGGATAATAAAATAAGGATGTAATTGTCATATAAATTATGAAGACAATAATCCCAAAATTGGTCTGTCAGATTATCGCCCTTTGATCCTGAGCTTGTCGAGGTCCAAGGCTTAGACATAATTCATTTACTTATATGTTTGTAATCAACAACGAGTGAGCGCGGTTTGTTATCCCAGAGGTTTTCGCCTTTGTTCCGGGTCGCTACTTTATAATTTTTTGTCAATTTGAATATCAAAGGCCCAGACAAACAAAGCGCAATTTTTTACGTCACCGACTTTGATCTCAAGGTTAGCCAAATGCCACTTTTCCAGTTATGAAACTTCGATATTAATGGCTTAGTTACAGGATAGATATTTTTTGTGTAATTGACATTATCAAACTCTCTTTGTATTTGGTTTGTTTAAAGCGACAATAACATTCTTGCTGGCTTGGTAGCTCCAGAAAATAAATAATACCCTTAATCTAAGTACTAGATGTTTAAATGTCACACCTATTGTGTAAATTATCCATTACAACCGATTTTATTTGTCCAAGGGGGTTCGAAAATATTTTAAAATCCAAGTCACATTTGAAAAGGTTTACGTTAGACTTTTCAAATCAATTGGTTGAATTTTTCCATTTTTTAAAATTAGGTGTGTTAAGATAAAATTTATATCATCATTTAATTGGAATATTCTAAAATAATACGATTTGTTGACCAGAATGAAGATTGGGACATAATTTTCAATTACAACAAGAGTGTTATTGGGGCTTTAAGTAAAAATTGCAAAATTCGATCGATGTATAATATGATTGTTTATTCCCACCGGACTTCTTGACAGTATATGTTAAAAGTTAATCATAATAGTCAACGTTTAAATATGTATTATGTAATTGTGCAACTAATGAATCTGCCTTTTACAGTTTTTTTTTCTGTTTTTGTATGTTATATAAAGCTCATAACCAACTCTCTGGGTTATCTGGTGGCTCCGATTTAAAGGCGATTATAACACCACGGCCATTTTGGAGTTTAACGACAAAATTAAAACTCCATTGTCATGTACCGACGCTATAATACTAATTTACCCTACATTATATTTACACTTCAAACACGCATAACTTCTCACAATATAAAGAAATTTAACTTAATTTTCAATATTCGTTTTTCATGACCTATTTTTGAACGACCATCTCTTTATCAACTTCTTGCATAATGTATGCTTAATATATTATTGAATACAAATCTGTTATAAATATATTTTCAAAAACATAAACATACATAAACTGTTCTAAATACATGTTAGATAAAACCCTTCATATTACTGCACATAATGGTAATGTCGGAAAAAGTATTTAATATTTATAGATACATAATAACAAGCGGTTGCCAAAGATGGACAGCGAATAACCTAAAACAAGGGAGCGATTTTTCGTACATAATCCAGGAATATACTGTCCGAATGCGTGAGTACCTACAGGAACGTAGATCTTCGAGATATAAATATATTTTAAGTCACATCAAATAAGATAAAAAACATTGTGACCTATTAGAGGGCCCACAGGCTAAAAACGCGATTTTTGGACAATGCATCGATGAATCAAATCGTTTCCGCTTAGCCTAAGCAGAAAATAATGTAGCTGTGGAATTGATTCGAATGGTTTGAGCACAGATATAGAATGTTGTCTTCAGTTAACCGAGTTTTAAAGTAGGCATACATCCAGCTTTAGAGTACTGGTCAAGATCGATCGTACTTGATTCTATAATGTCCGACATAGTTTCCTTATTTATAAATTAATAATATCAGTAAATTTGATCATAGTGTCAGTAATAATGTTAATCTTATTTCAATTAACTGCAACTGGAATTATTTCCCGAGGACAGGTTGGTACGTCTGATGTATCAGAAACTCACTGTTAATCTTTATGGTTGTTTAAAATAATGTATGAAACAGGGTATGTGAGATGACGAGGAGCATCCCCCTTGCACAAGATATTTGCGTCTTTATCCGGTACTCGAAAGTGGGTATAAAATACAAACTGCAAAATAACAATTTGATGGTGTTATTGATTGAGTACAATAATTTAATGGTGCAACTGGCAATTAAATTAAATAAATTGACATGGAGTTCAACGTTCTACTCTGACCGAAGACGGGCAAACTCCATACAGTGTGCAATGAGAGAAATTTTACCCTGGTAGCGGTAC
The DNA here is from genome assembly GCA_036850965.1 of Patella caerulea. Taxonomy (NCBI): domain Eukaryota; kingdom Metazoa; phylum Mollusca; class Gastropoda; family Patellidae; genus Patella; species Patella caerulea. The sequence continues at coordinate 27,655,500 of JAZGQO010000011.1, forward strand.
TATGACCTACTCCGATAGGTGGGTATAAAATAACTGCAAATTTACTTGAAGTGCTATAAATATATATCACTCAAACCCCAGACGTTCAAAAAAGCCATATGACAGAGAATGTCATTGGGTGTACCTTTTGCATAGCCATAGAAAATATTGTCTAGCCAAAGATTAAGAAAAGTTGCCACTTTAAAAGCATCCTGGTGGGATAGATAAGTTCTGTATTGGTTAATTACGTAAAGTGACCCAAGGGGGTGGACCAAATAGAATTCAATATATAGACCACAACTTAATTAAATCGGTCTAAATCTGTGCTCCATACAAGACATACGGGAGTGGAACTATGACCTGACATCAACGTTAGTACAGCTATGCCAGAGCATGGCTTAATATAGCGGTTTGGTGACCAACAGTCCTTCGAGAATCCGGACTATGAATTCGACGGAAATGACATGTAATGGAGTGTATTCTGCTCAGAACTAGGCTTATAAAGACCGGCTATGAAGCAAATTTTGTCCGGACAGCGGCACTACGGCCTTCTCTTATATACGGGATTTCGAATTTTCGTCCTATCAAAAGGACTAGATAGCTGTCGCGGGAATTTAGTTTTTCGTCCTATCAAAAGGACTAGACAGCTGTCGCCGGGCTATCCATTCTGCTCAGTTCCTGCATCACTGACAAGGGAGAAGCACGTCGAAAAATGCAGGGACGAACACCCGACGCCCATGTTAGCCAACCAGCGTCCTACGGTACTCCTACCCACTTAGCCATCGTGGCACCATGAATTCGACGGAATGCACTACATGTAAAGACACCGGATAAAATAAAACTCAGAATATAGAAACAAAATGGAAAGTGTTCTATGTTTTAATTAAACTTAAGAATCATCGCTTTTTATATGAATACAGTTAATCTATTTCAAATCAAAAACATATATACACTGTATAATACATGTAAATTAAGACATTTCTGAAAATATTTGTTTCGTAAATTCAGGGCAGTATCCCACTGTCATAAATAATGTAGTCAGTTCATTGACATAATAATGAGCAATAGAAACCAATTATCTTAGCGACTTAATGTAACTATACATTAAATTCAATACTCTAACTCAGAATTGTCACTCTCACTTAAAATGGGCATACACTATTAATTGTCCCAGACCGCACTGATCAGCAGTGAATATTCGCCAGGAAGCTACAGTCACTGATAAGAATGACGTCGACGCGATTTAATTAGTCCCCCATATTAACTTTTTTTCTTTTGACAAATTAAATTCTAAACATATTTTGTATGTATTAGAAAAATACGTAATTAGGTTTGAAGTACTTCCTATTTAGTGTAAATGGGTATCAAAATAAGTAAAAGGCATCATTTTACCCGGAGCAGTTGCGTCTTGTGTAAACAATGCGCGAGCCTTTGAGCCAATGATTGTGGCCACGTGATGTCACTGCACGTGTTGGAGACAGTCATCTTTGACAGAGATAGTAATTCTCTGTGAAACAGATTGGTCCCAGTCCTTAATGGTATTGGTAAAATATATTTATACATGTACACCTACTTTGGTCACTATCATCGGATTAGAATAGAAGTTATCGTATCCCAAGACCCTAAGTCAATCCCTTCACCAAATGAACATATACACCAAGTTTAAAGATTCTACCCAACATTATTGTGTTCCAAACTCTTGATCAAATAAATTGCTTAGCTTAATCAGAAACTTGCCCTTTTCGCACGTAGTCAAGGTATTTGTGTAATGAAACTATACACCGAGTATCATCACTCTCACTCAATTAGAATTAAAGTTAGTGTGACCCAAAGAAGCGACTGTAAAATTGCTTTTTCCGCTTAACCAAATCATAAAATGTTCCCCCACTTCCTTCGAAAGGCGGTGGCCAGAAAGAATTCGAAATGTTATAACCTAACATATTTTAACATCATAAAGATATTATTAACAGCCTCTCTTTTTTAATAAAATAATAAGCTTACTCAGATGATCTCTTCTTAAACGAAACTACGTACATTTTCTTTTCAATTGAAATGAGCGCATTTTATGGCTTTCTAATTTTTATAAATGGATTTTCTCAATTTGATGTAAGATATTACATGACTGTTATCAAAGAACGTGTGTTTTCTTAATCTAATATTACTCACGATTATGGTTACATAACATACGTAATCACATACCTAACTTATTGAGCTTTTATAAAAAAGTTTAGACAAATTTTTGTTTCGTTTTCTTTGATATTTTAGCATAGTCCTAAATTTAGATCGCAGTATATATCGGATGTCCCACAATTTTATTATTGTCTAGCAGATGCGTTTACACAATTTAAAGGAGGCAATGTTATCCACAGTATTCGATGTGAAGAGATGGGCTTCTGGTATCCAATATTTTAAAAAAAATGAAAATTTTAAAATTGGCACACCAATCGGGTGACAAAATGTTTTCGAGCGCCATTTATAGTGAAGCGATTCGATGAACAAGGATAAACATACCCTACCCTGGAATACTACCAGTGTTGACTGGCTGTCATTCAATTTGAACTCTTCTCGTAAATCATTTTACATATATGTTCATATCACATATGCGTTGCGATCCATTTGTGTCCATTTCTGGGTGAGAAGCCAAGAATAAGGACTTAGCTCCTTTAAGGGCGTTGAGCAGTCTAAGATTCGCACTAACTTTTCAACGCCAATCTTATTAAGTCTTTGCAAACTTGTTCCACTTATAAAATAACTCAGAAAACTCTCGAAAGTCGCGTCGTTTTATGTGTAACAATGGAGATACGAGGCGGAGGAATAAAACTATTTATAGCAAACGAGACTGATTCCCTGACCTAGATCAGGTGTTGAATAAATTATGACGTCGTGCACGCCAGTCACGTGATCAACACAGACGTGGCTTCAACGGGAGTGGAAGATGTCACGTGACCAGAAGGAATTCCCTGTATGACGCTATTATCCAGGTCTATTTATCTATCAAGAAAGGAACATGACGGATTTTTTTTTTATGGTCAAAGATTATTATTTTTTGAATGCATAACATGATTTAGAGTGCGGTGGAGTAGTGCAGTGAAGTAATTATTTACTTTTACATCCGAATTGTTGTATTTTAATACTTGTTGTCGACGTATTCAAAGAATTAACCCAAAATCGCAAAATCTCGTTTGAAGGTAAATAATGAACAACAATTTTAAAATACTTTGAGTTGGTATTTTTTAACGTTTTTGGTGTCGAAAAGTAGCTTATAACCTCCACTTTCGATCTACTGGTAGGATTATCAATAAATCTTTTGAGCTTGTACTAATAGAATTTCCAAGAAAACGCATCGTTTTTTTTGCGTTTCCATGGATACAAGACAAACCACAACCTATAGCCAAAAATTGACCAGTGTATTTTTGGGACTTGCTATTAGCATTGTTCATGCGAAATTTGATGAAAATATCTGCAGGCATAACTGAGAAAATTCTACTTTTGTTGTCATCAATACCCCTTTTTATCATGCTTTTGGGCCAAGTTTGGAACATAGTTGGTAAATAAAATTAGTATTTATTTGGTGATTAATATGTAGTTTATCACCCCAAATAACAAAAAATGTCATATCTTATCAACAAAAATTACAGTGCTAGCTTTAAAATTTGCATTTTAGACTACTCAACGCCCTTAATCTATTTGTGGTATTATTTGGTCACTGCGTAAAAACCAGGAAGAAATTTCAATAAATTAATTCCAGAATAGAACATTCATTAAAATAAATTCATGACATAAGCAGTGTTTAAAAACAAAACAAAATGACATATTTTTAAAGCGTGAATGAATAATCAAGAACAAATAATAATTGACATGTATACATCCTGACATAACAAATCCTTAAAATAAATAAAACCAGGCAGAAATGAAAATAATTTCAATAAAGTAATATCGGTATTGAACATCAATTAAATAAATATAAATTCACAACATAGCAGAGTGTTTTACAAGCAACATGAAAATAACATATTTTTAAAACGTATTGTAAAAACTATATGGAAATTTACACGGTTACAACATCCTGACATAATAAATCCTTAAAATAAATAGAACCACAGAAATTAAAATAAATTCGATCAAGCTATATCAGAATTGAAACAAAATTTAGACATTATAAATCCTTAAAAAGGCAGCTGTATTAGATTTCGAATTCATAAATATGGATATACAAAAACGAAACGAAATTAGCTATATTGTGTTCACGAAATAGGAAAGCGGCAAGCGTATTAGGTTCGACTTCATGGAAACACAAAAATGAGACAAAATTAGCATATATTGTGTGTGTATGGAATAAGAAAACAGTTTGTTTAAAAAGTTTACTACGTTTACAGAGAAAAAATGTCGCCGAAGGGACTTGCTTGCTTGGTGATTCATGCTTCTAACGAAAGATATATATAGGCTTTAAAAATACATTAATACAAAACTGACACGAAGGGCAGAAGGTCGAACACGTACTGTCTGGAGCAGAAATAAAAATAACTGGCTCTGAAAATCAATTTTGGTATTCACAGTTTGTGATAATAATCAAAAGTGCATTAGCAATGAAAGTGCACCAAATAAGTGCCAGAAAAATAATGAGGTATACAAATTGATTCATTCATGTAGGAAAAGATTGGAAGTGTAGTTGTGAGATTAATCAATGTGCCATAAGAAAAAAAAAACCTAATCTCTATTTAAGGTGTAGCGTTGTTTGACTTTTGCTCTTCATGTCCATCAAATTATCTATCATTCCAATTGTCAATACAGGATCGTGCTAAAATTAGGATTCTAGGAAACGAAACGTAAAATAATATCAAAATGGGGCGGAATTTCGGATACAAAAGCTGTACACATTGGCATTAAGTTTTATTTATGAGTTCTGGATATTTTTAAGTAGTTAAGATATTGAGGTTGGAGTAGCTTAGTGTGTTGGTTACAAGTGCTGAATGTTTAATTTTCATGCCAGCAGTAAATGCCTAGATAAAATGTCATGATTAATCGAAAAATCTAATTGCTAATTCTGTTGTCTGATCAAGGCACCAGAACGATTTCTTAAAATGATATCATCGCTTTATATGCAATTGTTATGGATGTCGAACTGGGTCGTCTCGACATTGACGTATTCGACATCCGAGGCAATTATCACAATCTAAATTAATTATAAACCCACTTTTAAATGAAATTGATTGCCACTGTTATATAAATCGGCTTTGTCTATCTAACTGGCAAATTCATTTTGTTGGGTGTATGATGTGCTATGGAATATTAATATTATTAAAAACTGAACAGGCTTACCTTAATTTAAGAATTTCTTTTTTTTAAATCTGAAATATAAATAACAATAAGTCAGACTCTAATTAAGCAACTTGAATCTCCCAAGTATCTTCTTTAACCATGAAATTTACCGTTTAAAAATGTACGTGCCAGCACATAAGTACATATAGCTTTAATGTGTACTTCGGAACCAAAAATCATTGCTAAAGAAAGAGACAATTACATATATTTCAGCTTGAGCCATAATGCAAATACCAAAAATAGGTTGCCAGGCAACGAAACATACGCCCACACAGCAGCCACATCGTCCGGGCAGTCAACAAGAGTTGTCGCATATTAAGGAATTATCAGAAAATCATTAGAATTTGTTTGGTTTTTATAATCAAACGTTTTTTTTTTTAAATCAGATAATAATTGTGACCTCCAGAGGCACGACAAGCTAAAAAGGGTGATTTTTCGTACAATCAGGGGACATAATTCAGGAAGTAATGACCCGATGGGCGCAAATATCGAAAGGAACCAAGATCTTTGGGTTATAAACATACATGTCAAGTTTCATCAAAATCGATTCAAAATTGTGACCTCTATAGGGTCAACAACCTTGATATAACATATTTTCACACTACTCGTGTATAAACGGCGGCCATTTTGTCCGTCAATTCTAGTCCGATTTTCACGTAATTCAAACTCTCTCTTCATTACTATGTAACGGTGATATAGTCAAACGTTTTTTTTTAAATCGGATAATAATTTTGACCTCCAGAGGGACCAAAAGCGAACAAAAGCGTTTTTTCGGACAATCCGGGGACATAATTCAGGAAGTTATGGTCCAATGGGCGCAAATATCGAAAGGAACCAAGATCTTTGGGTTATAAACATACATGTCAAGTTTCATCAAAATCGGTTCAATATTGTGACCTCTATAAGGTCCACAACCTTTATATAACATATTTTCACACTATTCGCGTACAAACGGCGGCCATTTTGTCCGTCAATTTTGGTCCAATTTTCACAAAATTCATACTCAACCTTCATAACCATGAAATGGTGATATAATCAAACGGTTTTTTAAAATCGGATAACAATTTTGACCTCCAGAGGGACCACAAACTAAAAAGGGCGATTATTTTGGACAATCAGGGGCCATAATTCAGGAAGTTACGATTCAATTGGCGCAAATATCGAAAGAAACCAAGATCTTTGGTTTATAAACATGCATTTCAAGTTTCATCCAAATCGGTTCAAAATTGTGACCTCTACACTGTTCATAAGCTAAAAAACGTGATTTTTCGTACAATCAGGGGCCATAACCCATGAAGTTACGGTCCGATACGTACCAATATCGCAAGGAACCGAGATCTTAGGGTGATAAACCTATATTTTAAGTTTCATTTAAATCGGATAAAAATTGTGACCTGTAGACTGTTCACAAACAATTGTGGACGGACGGACGGACGAACAGGGGCGACGACAATATACGTCCACATGAAAATGTGGGCGTATAAAAAATGGTATGACCCAAGGATGTACTTTTTGCCCATTCAATTCCATTAAGAGCAGAAATTACTAGAACTATCTATTACGTTTTTGTACTTGCAAATAATAGCTGACATATAACTGTTTTATTATTTATAAGTAATAATACACAACAGGGAAATACATTTCATATCGAGAGAAAGAGCAATTCGCTTCAGTAGATTCATCAGTTAGTAGAACGGGAATGTAAACAAAAACAATACTATCGGCAACAATCTAACAATCCAAGCATGCAATATGGCATAGCTATTCTAAATGGTCATTATTAAGTGGCGATGAATCGCATCCGTTTCAAAATTGGAAAGTTTCAAACTCTCACGTTAATTATTTATATTTTGTGAAAACAAATTGATTAAGGAATTCCGGTTAATATTACCTTACCACTTTAACTCCCAAATGTGTACTTAGCAGTGCAAATGTCAATTTAGATCATCCATATTTTAGATTTCGGTCTATTTTCTTTTCACTCTTTTCTATTATGTGTTGTTGTCCAGAATGCGAAAGAATAATAAAGAAGGGGTGGCTATCAATTAACCATGACCCTTTAATTGCATTTCTCCCTACACTGAATTACCGTTGTTCGAAATACTCGTAAAGTAATGATCGAGAATCGACATCTTTTCACTTTCACAACCAAACTTAATTCTCTCGGTTATAAAAAAACGGGGTTTACTTTAAAACAAAATATCAGCCTTTTAGTAAAGATAAATCTGATAAAGAAAACAAAAGCATTAATTAAGTCGAGATTCTTATCACAAATAAAACCATAAGTATTCATTAAACAATCATACAATAAGCTATGACAATATTTTTGCTGGTCGATTAACCAACATGATATCAAATTCACTTTGATAAATAATCCATTTCGAATAATCAGATAACATCCTGTTATTAGAGTAACTAGCACTTTTTCGATTAAATATACATTATGCAAGAGCTAAATCTTCCTATTGCAAGTCTTTTTTTATGCTTCAGATGTAATAGAAATTATATATTAGACCTTTATTTACACGACAAGCTCAATATCAACTCTGTAGACCCAAGGATGGCTTCGATAGAGTTTTGATTTGAACAGCCTCGTCCATTTGAAATTATATCAATAAACGGCAAACCAAGCTAACGTTTACCGTTACTCGCTGATGTCACAACGGGAAATTGGTGATGAAAACCCTGTCAAGCGAGGCTACCATAGCCATTGAGCATGTTACTTGATAATCGAGAATAATTAGGTGGAGTTATCGTCTGTCAATCGCCTATTCTCATAGACGGTGAAGACACAATTGTTGCCTATTTCTAGTACAAACTTCTAACAGCGACAACGTAATTTGACTGACATTTTCAACATTTTCTTTTTTTATCATCTATTTTTGAATTAGTATAGCAAGAATGACTAACTCTTTACAAAACTCTTATTTAACGTATCTGTAAGGATTCGCACTTTGTAGACATTTTACAAATATTTATATATATATACTAGTAATAATTAAAACTGCCTACGCAAGTTGTATGGTATGTTCTGTCTTTAGGGTCATCATTCATACACACCGATCGAAAGAAAAACCCATAAGTTAAACATAAAGTTTAATCGGGGGCAAACTTGAAATACACAAAGACTGAGTATAAAATTGGAATACAAATACTTTCAGTTAATAACTGAAATATACAAACTTTGAGAATATAATTGGAATACACAAACTTGAGTATGTACTTGGAATACACCGACTCTTAGTATGTAATTGGAAAACGTAAACCTTGACGAAAAATTTCAAATACAAAAGCACTGAAAACTATCCATACGATATAGTTTGAGATCGATATGTTAAACATTGGAATCTACACACAAATAACTAAATTACTGATGTTAGTTTCAAAATATAATGTCTGTCAAGAGAACGTTAATCGTATTCCATTCACTATGGGTGCAAAAGGTTACACAAACGTAGAACAGTTAATCTCAGTATTAAGGCAGGTGTGAAAATTTAAGGATAAAACGATAATTAAATCTTTCTCAACTGTTATATCAATTAAACATTATACTCGTAATTGCTTGATCATAACCATATGGTATAATGTACCAAGTCTGGCCCCGGAGAGTTGTACTAAGAAGTTAACGAGGCTACTACTACTAACTTTCAGTTTATTTTTGATTGAATTATAGTGTCCTCTCTGTTTAAACACTCTTCTAACTACCACGTCTAGATCCCTGGGAATTTTTTTAACTGTGTATTTAGTGTCCGTGCATTGTGCGTTGGTAGCTGTGTTAATTTCTCCTTCAGTTCTCGTGCAATGTGTATGAGCTGTTTATATAGGAAATATAGACTATAAAGATCACAGAGCACTAATGTCACAATACAATAGCAAACTCAATGCCAGGACAGACTGGAAGCAGTGTGAACGACGCCTGATGAGCGTCAGGCCCCGTTTTATACCTAGATCATTTTGAAGAATTATAAGTGGCGGACCCCAGAAATGCAGCAACTTATTTTGTCATTGGCGTTTTTAAAGTTGATTTTAGACGACGATCTTTAGATACTTGTCTTAACATTGAGCTAAATAGTTCAATAGATACATTTGCCAATTTTAATAAGCAATTCACCTTTTCCAAGATATATCTTAAAGTATCCAATCTTATTATCACCCTACACGGAAGCAGTTCAGCACTACCGCAGAACATTTTCTCGAACTCATATTGTTACACGTGAATATCGACAATCTTTGCTGTTTTAGTTGTCAGATCCACAGAAAACTTTTCAATAAATAATTTTTTTAACAATTTTGGACAAGAAAAATGATCATTGGTCTTCAAGAATATCGTGGCATTGGATATTTGATATTGTTATATCCTACAGACCTATTGGACTTACTATTCTCAAATAAAAACTTTGTTGCTAAATACGAATCGTGTGTTTCTGAATAACAGTTGAGATGATGTGGTCGCGTGATTGGCTTACTCACATGACATATCTGTAATGTATTAATGAATTTAAAGTGAGTTTAAACTCCTAACGATGATGCGCTGCGTTGTGACCTTACCCTTCTCTTTAAAGGACTGGTGACAAACGATGCATTTGTTTCAATACAACAGAGAGTGATAGTTAATATCGATACCGGTCATTTGTCTATTTCTAATATTTTAACTATTTACTTTTGTCCCGGTCTAAGTACAAAATAAAAACAAAATATCTCAACTGCGCAAACTCTGCGAATGGAAAGTGTTCTAGAACGATTCTGTACGACACCTATAATTGCATACAGCCAGAAAAGAGAGCGACTGTTTGAATTTTGACCAATTGAAGTGCAATATTTGTAATCCAGTTAGCATTATCTTCGCATTTTAAACAGTTACTGAAGTACCAATAATAGACAGGAGTGTGGGGGAGGGGATATAACCGTGCCCGCAATATAGTCAAAACATACTCATTAGTGCCGCGGTGGCTCAGTGAATAAACGCTGGCTTGCTAATCAGGACTTGGCGAGTTCGTTGGTCGAGAAAGTTTATTGGGTTTTTTTCCAGCGCGGTATGTATACCCTTGCCAGTTGTGCAGGTCGGATGGCGTGTGTGTTCACGTTAAAGAACCGTCGAGTAGGCCGTAGCGGCCCCTGTCATAGCTCTCTCAGCGCAGTAAAGTAGGATGTCAAACCTCATTTCATCTCATGATAACAGACCATGAGGCGTTTATGGGAGGTGGTCCAGTTGCACAAAACTTAATATTTACCCTCAACTTAGTGAACATTAGTGATGAACAGTTCTATTTTTCTATTATTATATACTCCACGATTTGGAAAACGTACATTTTCTGTTCCTTACCTTCATTAGATAAGTGAGAAAGTTTGCTTTATGTTATTGTTACGTGTGCAGTGCGAGTTGGCGGGCAAACTTTACACCTACTTCGAATTCCATTTATCGGGCCTTCTTGTACGTACATGTCGATGTATACACGGATGGAGCTCGGTTTCTTATTCTATCCGAACTACTAGGCAGACTACCTTATCATTCCGGCTGACGCCACCTCTTGACAAGTGAGTATACAGTATACCAGTCTTGAAAAATCTCAATTGGCTTTGTCTACCCCGCCCGATTCCAACACGAAATATATTTACCAAGGGGTGAGTGTCCTGTCGCTTGATAATCACCCCCCCCCACTAAACCCTACCGCCCAACCCCACCCACACACAAAAACCGCCATACCCCCTTTAAAACGTTTGCTGCATTCCCGAAATACCCCAGGAAAATATATCTAATAAATTAATCGTTTTACTTTATACCAATTACACCGTTATTCCAAACTGTCTGTAATGTCATTGTAATTTTGTCCGTATCTTGTAATTTTCTTCTTTGATAGTGAAAAGAAGCGAAATGAAATCGATGGAAAAGCGAAAATAGAAAAATAAAAGGTGCACCACATCTTGATAAGTGTTCAATTTATTTGATTGAGCGTGAAGGCAAGTGTCTGAGAATTAAGAGCGTCCATTGACAGAATGTTGAGAACAAGTTTGTTTCCTTTCCTCAAAAAAGTGAACACCATACAGCAAGGGTTAGAGCAAGCAAATATTAAAGCCATGCAGCTTATTATGAGCAACTCAACAGACACATTCTATGAATAATCTACCCGTCTGGAGGATATCAAAGACCTCAATTTCTCAATTCTTCCCGCTCATACCATGCTCTTGTTTAAATGTATAAAGCTGACAAGACTATTCGCGCTTCGTTTCGCAGCTCCGGGCAATCCATAATTTGATTGCAAGTCACCGCAAGTTTATCAAATGTAATTGATTAAATTTCAACACTTTTTCTCCGAGTAGTTCGGGTTGATCTAATTCGCCAGCGTGGGCTATCAATATAAACTGATTGAATTCCGATCGAATATCAATATATTTGATTGGCGTTTCAATTTGGTGGAATGCGGTTTCCGGAAAACGAATAAATTTTGTGTGAGAAGAAATATGGTGAAATAGCACCATTGTCTTTTGTACTGGAGCAATAATAAATGACTCGGGTCGAGTATGTGAGGCTATAGAGCCGAAATAGATTACAGAAATTTGAAGATTAAGATTTGATCGGATTGCAGAAAAACCTTTAAGGCATCGCTGAGCGTCATTTTATTACCACGAACGTAAAACTCTCCTTTGTGCCAAAATTCTTCGATTACGTGTAATAAGTTGTCCGAGGCAAGCCTTTGAGCAAGTCATAAATTGCTAAGAAAAAAGACTTTTACAACAATAAGCCGAGAACAGAAGGAGATGAAATTAATTTCCTTGCCAAAACCTGCCAAGGAATATCAGGCGAAACGAAAGATAACTCCCAAGTAATTCAGCAAAGATTTAATGGACGATTTTATTTCTTTCCATTATCAGGATAAGAAAGGCTGGAGTTTGTAAAATTTGAACACAATAAGATCACCTCGTTACCACTTGAGTTTTTAGGTGATCTAGGTAATGTGTCTTTTAAGATTGTATTGAAGCGAGAGGGCAAAAAATGTAAATCGGGCGATTTAAAGTAATTTCTTTAAAATAGTAAAATATCGATATAATTTGGATATTACTTGGCATTTCAATGAAATTAAAAATAATTATGCACCAACAAATTATTAACGAGTAGTGTTTTATTTGCTTATCAGTAAAATTGTGAATGTGCGTGCTTGTTTTTTTGTCATCGTAAATTATTAATCGATTATCGATTTTTTTCTTTAGTCTTGATTATGATTATTTAATTGATTTTTTTTATGCGGTAGGGGGGGGGGGGTAAAGATCAGTTTTTTTCGATATATAAGGACCCGGCGAGAAGTACGCTCTATCAACACAATTTGCGGGTGAATTAGTTTATATGAAGGCATTAGACCACTGACAGCTCCAGCCCCCACGGTCCCTCACTCGGCCTGCAAGTATTTCAGCAGGGGCGCCGAACGTCTATTGAAGTTTATTATCAGCAGGAACCAAGAGAAAACTTTGCATATCCACTTCGCGACTGACATAATATGGTTAAATTTTATTTCACGAATTCGCTTGTGCGTACGGGTCTTTAGTCGTGTTGGGGGGGGGGGGGGGGGGGCGCAGAAAACTCATGAGGTTTGACAGGCGACTATTTTGTCCACGTACAAACAATGACAGACCCTATAACATGACGCAGACGCGCATACCAATCGGCAATCCAACCATCATATGCTTCATATGGAATTATATATTTACCAAATTATATATGGTTAATCGAAGATAAGGATTGTTGGTTTAAAATTCGATTTAAACGAATCGAAATTGAGCATAGCCACGATGAAAAATTTTGAAATGGACGAATTTGCAAATAATCTACGCATCCGTGTACAAACAATATTTTCCGATGTGGATTTAAGCTTAATCTCTTTAAAATATTACTTAAAGTAGTGGTTCTGGACTAGGAGTTAGTGTACGTCGTACTGAAACGATTCCAATATATATAAAGGGTGTTTATTCAGCCATAAAATCAATTTAAGCAAAAGTCAGAAAACGAAGAGGAAATTGCATTTACTGGGGATCATTTGGCTTGCATTGGACACATGACCTTGGAAACATGGCGGAAACATAATAACCAGTGCGCTATCTTTATATTGCAGTATCAATTTGTTTCAATTTTTAAATTAAACTTTCTTAATATGTTTTATGCACTTAGGTCAGATTAGTTGAACGTTTTTATGTATTTAATGAAATACTATTAATATTCTAAACAGGCGGTTTAAACTGCTATTATAAGAAACTGGTGGTTGAGATTACTGCTAAGGACCAGATCAGGATATCCAGTACACACACCTTGAACATTTTATAACTAATTTAGCACCCGTCTATAAAATCCGAGCATCTTTAAAACACCTGGACGATTTATCTACACGTGTGTCTTGAAGAAAGGCCAAAGGTTTGATTAGGGTTATTGCGAATACTTAGAATTTATATATACTATCATCACAGCGCCATTAACACATTCAAACAAATAAATACATGATTCCAATTATAGTAGCACGGTTACTAATGAAAACAGTCCGTAGCCATGGGTAAACACAATTCGACCTTCAACCATAGTGATTCGGCTTCACCTGACACGACTTGTGCATTTATAGTGTGTTGATTCGTGAAAACGTTATTAAGACATCTTTCCTTTTGGTAGAATGAGTAATGAGAGTATCCCAATAGAACGATTAATATTCACGCTGTACAAAGAAATGCTGTATAATGAAACGTACTTATACTTTTCCGCGCTGACTGGGCTAATAGAGGCGGATGGAGACCATATACTGTGCTACCAGAAACAGTTTTCTATGGTAGAGGTGCTTCAACCTACTGTTATTTCAAATTACAAGTGTAGAGAGTTCTTTTACGTGCACGCAAGTATGAAGAAACATTCCTCTGTTACACCCATGTTACTGCCTTATGATGTCATACCATAAACCATTTCTTGCTTAGTTGTTTGGTGTAGCATACCCATCAAACTACTATTACAATATCGTCATTATATAAGATTTCGATAAAGAGCTGGACGTTCTTGTTATAATAGTTCATAAACAGAAATAAACATATTGAATAGATAATCTCGATTATGAAAGACTAGTGCTGCAATAATAAAGTCTCTGCTATCCAGTAAAGCGTTAATAGCGAGTGGGTTCCAATCCATTCATTATCTAAATCACCAGATATCCTAGATAATTGATTATGGGCTTGCCATGTGGATAAATGTCGTTAACAATAACTGATATAAATTTTGAAGCCAGAATAGACGAACTTAGCTCTTGCTAACCAAAAAAGAGCTGGTGTTGAAACGAATTTTTTTATTTGTGTAATATAAAATTACCATTAACAAGTTGACAATGTGGGATTAGATACCCAAAACATATTCCCATTTTCGAAAGCAATCTACAGCAAAGAAAAAGAAACCTGTACCTTTTCTTGTTAGAATTATTAAATAAAAGAACAATGCTTTCAGTCACAAATGGAAAGTATGATTACGTAAGCGTCTACTATTGATAAAACTGTCATTTATTTTCATAATATCTGTCTACGCCAACTTCCACAAATAACCAAACTTTCATTTGTTTATAAATATCATATTCATTTTAATAATGCCAAGTATGTCATAAACTAAATGAACTTAGTCTGGTGGAATTTAGAAATATCAGATGTAATTATTATTTAATAGTTACTCGCCATATTTCTCTTTGAACATGGTATAATGATACTGATATCTAGACGATAACAGAACCCATTGGGAACGTTCCGTTATTTCGAGTAGGAAGTCACCGTGATATGAATTTTAAAGCCGGCGTAACAAAATTCGACCTCAACCAACCCTATATATATAATATATCTACTCGTTGACAGGATAGGCTGCCTTCAATAATTAAAATATATAAGCTGAAAACAAACATTACGGAGGTAAGCGTGTGTGTTGGGGTTGGAGGCGTCGATTGGTCAAACACGTGCGATATTTCAGTGGTGTGATTTCGATCACAAACTCTTCGTGAACCTTCGGTTTCCTAGCTCCTACTGCTAAAATCCCCTATGTGCAAGACCAGAAATGATCCAACTTGTGCTGAGTGGTTGTTAAGCCCTATTTCTCTCTCATACGACTGTAATATCTTTATTTGGATGTAACACAGAAAAGTCCATTATCGCAAAATCTAGAGAATAGACAAAGGATGTAAAATGCGTTGGGATGTGAATATACAAATAATCAATATAAAGTATTTATGTTTCATGTTCAGAAGAACACGTCATGGCTTGGATTATGTATCGGCGAGTATATAGAAAATTAAATATGTGGCATGTATTACTTTTTAAATTAAAGTTTTTTTCTGAGTGCAGGGCCAGGAAACGAAAACATGAAGTTGGATTTTATTTCTGGTTATGCAAAGTTGTTGGGAATGCTCGAATTTACTAGGTACCTTGGGATATAGCTCAAAAATTACCACCGATGTTGAGAATGTTAACACAGGGGAGTAGTATCCATCACCCAAGCTATGAATATTTATAACGCTGTCAGAGAGCCTAACGAATTACGTTGACGACCAAATAGAACCATCTCTGACAACTAGAACTCGTGTCTAAAAAAAACAATTTATTTTAGCCTCATTGACTCCCAAATATGCTTTGAAAAAATAACAAAAACATGGAATTCGTTTTGGAAAATTGAAAACCGTTAAAATTTGTGAAACGAAATTGACAGACAAGAGCATTCTGTCACACTTTGCACGCAACATCGTCAGAGAAAAAAAACAATTGAACGATTGACAAATCTAGGAATATCTTCATTTGATTATATTGAAATAGAAATAGAGAGAAAAACTAGATGTTCATTCTGTCAAACGTTCCCATGGACACATTTTTTCTTATTTCCCCATACATCATTTGTATAAATCGAGCACGTGATTCTTTTGTGCACTATGCAAATCAATCAACAGTCGATTATTGGGGTGATTGAAGATTATAGTACTGTTGGTCCCAATCCAAACACAGATAAAATGGAATGCAATAATACACAAATGGCAAGGTAGCTCAATTTTCAAATTCAATGTTTCATACATGTTTCATTAGGGAATCACTGTCGCCTCGGCTAAACGGTTACAATAACGAATGTCTTGCATATCACACACATATCACTTTTTCCATCATGGCGCTTTTTTATGTCTTTGCCTTTGTCTTACTTTCACAATTTTTATTGTAAAGTTATTTTTATTTTATGATTTGTTGCATGTTGTACATTGCGCATTATGATATATACTGAGCGCAATAGAAAACACATCACTTAGTTTTTCGTACAACAAAATGATCCTGTAAACATATCTTATTTATTTGGCTTCTTATTGTGAACAATATTCAAATGGGAACACATCAATAACAACACATTTGTACACTTATGGATGTTTAATCTGTAATCAACGGTACAAAGTCAGAGGGGTCAAAACCAAAAGTACGACAAAGATGGTTAATTGTCAGTAACGCGTGTGCAGCACAATTAACCATCTTCGGGGTTTTCCCACCCATCACGGATGGTCTTACAAAGAAAAGGCACCCAGTTGTTCGAATTGGGCGTAAATTCGATGCCCTCCCGTGTTTCTTTTTGGCGTACACTTAAACCAACCACTGACAGTTAAAATTCGTTGACGTACACCGAACATAATGTATGGCGTATGCCTGGGTGGTGTAGATACCAGGCCATTAAACCCATTTCATTTCAGTTTCTTATGTATGCCCTTTTCATAACTTAGTTAAAATTTAATCAGTTCTTTCACCACTGTAATGATTACTCTTTTTGCTTGAACACATTAATCCCCCGCTACGGATTACTTGGGATCATGGTTTTTAATTATAAAAATAAAAAAGGACACGGGTTCAATAAAACAATTGGTCTTAATGCAATTATCAAGAAGCAAAAAGGTCGAGATACGAGCGAGTGAAAAAACTATGCCAGCCATTTTTGTTGAAAGATCGTGATTGTAACAGCTAGGGAGAAATGGTAATGAAAAAGGCTCAATTAATTTGTCCGCAAAGGTTCTTCTATCAGTCTGCAGTTTTTCTAATGAAATTATTGATCACCATTCATTAGATGGAGGGAAGTATATTAGTCGTAGTTGCTATTACAAATGATAAGATCGACTCATTTTAATGAACATCCTTTACAAACAATCAACTTGAAGCGCCAACATCCTCAATAACATGTGTACCCGATAAAAAGAAGGAAATCTTAATGTATGGCTCACGACTAAAGTGTTTTTGGCTCTCTATTGAAACACCCTTCTTCAAAAGAGAAGTCTAAATAAAAGAAACACATTCTACTTTTATAAAGTGGCCAATATGTATATCGCCAGGTCACCTGACCTGTACGTTTCGAATTTACTTTATCATCGTTATGGTTCTGGATTCTTATACAGAAACGACTTGACATAAAATGCGTAGGTCATCTGTTGTTATCATTTCCCGACACAAATGTCAACTACAATTTAATTTATTAAATTCTTTTAAGTAAATGATCGAATAAAGGACATCAGAAACACACCGATTAAATATTAGGGAACATTTTGAATTAATATGTCTTTCTATTTAAGTCATGACAATCCTTATAATTGCGCTTACCTTACAGTGTTTAACTCATCTGATCTCACCCTGGCGGGCAATATGAAAAGAACGAGAAAACGACTGTCGTTAAATGACTAAAAGTGTCATCAAAAGTACCATTAATCTGGATATTATATCGTCACACTTTCTTTGATACAGTGAGTATGAAGCTATTGGATTGCTTCACTCGGGGGAAATAATACGCCTAAATGAAGATAGGTGTCATTTCGAGAGAGTAACCACAGGATAACGCAATCAAACAGAAAGCCAATACCACAGTGACTTTATTTAATACGTCTTCATATTAATGAAGGAAATAAACCGACGTTTACATCTGAGCATGTGTTCATAACCTTTTAACTTTTAAAAGTCAGCAGCATGGAAATGATGGTCTCGCTTACGGTTGTCGTAATATATAAAATGGTCTCTTCGTGTGCTCGGTAGTTATAAAAGCCCAGCAATAGCAACAACGAATGGCGAGTAATATTCGTCAAGGGATTAGAATCGTGTAAGCACCAATATAACGACAAACGTAAAATGGCAAATCACGTAATGTATTTGCATAATGGGCATTAGGAATAAAAGCTTTCTGTGTTGAAATTTCGGGGGCAAAAAAAGTCCAGTCATTCAGGATTTAATGAAAACACTGCTTTTTTCCCTTTCATATCTGAGACAACTCGCTTTTCATTAAGATGACTTTATTTATGTCTACACTTGTAATCCCAGTGTGGAAAAATGTCTCAAGAATCCCCTCATTTGAATTATTTTGCATTAAAAAGCTATTATCTTAGGGATTGCTCTCATCACCGTCGCCATTGCTTAAAATCAATTTACTTGTTTCTGGTAGTTGTGAGGATGGTGCACAGATGGCATCATTGTGGTCGTTGTCTGTCTACGAGAATGACGACGGAGCAATAATCTGATACTAAAAATGGCGGCACTACTGAAACTACTGCACAAACCAAAATGCGTTATCCAAAATTCACATTAGACTGTAAATATCCCGGACGTGTACAAGATGGAGAAACTATTTCCAAGATTAAAAGATAACTTGTTGACAGAAGATTGAGACATGACGGAAATGAGCACACGATTCTGATCTGTCACTGACATTTAGTCGTGCAGAAATGGTATTGCATGATTTATTTAGGACAACCCGCCAATAATGTCGCTGTTTAAAAGTCCAGGATGCGTTAAGCAAAAGTACAATATAAAAGTGTTAGCTATGCGAAACCCTCATATGCCAGCACACACTCTCTCGCACATGGCATCCACCAATTACCTGAATCGTTAATTACAAGGAAATGAATCATCAAGTTCTAAAACTTTTCAAGTAAATAAGAAATTTACAACTAAATAAGAACTTTCCAACTAAATCGACATATTCACATCAAGTGCAAGCATACCCTGTATCATGCACACCCGTGGTTATAACCAACTGATTATTTAAGACACCTGCCAATTTGTTTACACACAAAATTAAATAGCAGGACCCTTAACTCTATGACCTTTACCTAGCAGACGTTCAAGAGATCATATCTAATTAGATAAGAAAATCTCAGTAGTAAATCAAATTCGAATAATAGTAATCTCCAATCTAAGTATATGCTCGCTAACTGGAACTTTAATACACGATCGAGGTTTCCGTTTCAATAAATTAACAAAAAAATACAGGTCACAAAAATGTATGGAAAAAGATAGAATACTATTCATTCGTTATTAAAACGATGTAATTTTTGTTGGAATGAGATAGGTTTAATCGTGTTCGCATCATGAGACCATATTCTCTATGATTATTAATGTCTAGATTTTATAATACAGCAAAAGATTAGATCTGATCTTAAATATCATTGTAATAAGTAATGAGTCTAGACGTTGGCATATAAATATAGGTTATACAGCTAGCAAATGATACCCATTCAGCCAATCATACTGTTTTATTACCCTTCTACCCCCTACAATACGACATCGAACAACACTGACTGTTAAAATTTATATATTGATAGTTCGCAAAGTTTATGCCTTTAAATTCAGTTAACGTGATGACGTATGCTGATATAATGGTTCCAGTTGGAGAGGGGGGGGGGTCAACGTTCTCTCAACAAAAGCCAGAGCATTTTACAATTAACCTATCATATAGTATAGTGTACGTCATGAACTATAAAGTGCAATTTGAAATCAGCTTGACTAATTTTACGTGATTAATGCAAACTAATGTGATATATCGATAAGTGTTTCAGTTGTCAACAGAGCAAGTCATAAACGAAACCAAGAGGATAAAAATTGTAGTTGATGCTCAAAGTTAAAAATATAACAGTACAACAAATGTTAGATATCATAGCTTAGCTTTCCGAATGCATGACAACAGAAGTGATATAGAAATAGTAAGCTTATTTATCCAGGAAGTTTCTGATCAGAAGGCAATTTTGAGACAACGGTCACTAAATACTCGGTTAACCAGACGTTTAAGTACAAAACGTAGAACAAACTAAGAGAAATACTACCATGTTGATTGAAATACCGGAAGTCAAGAATTCTACTTGAGTTATGTACACTCGGAAAATCTCGACAGATTCCGTAAACTACATCTAGTCTCGGATGTATGACAGTAAGTGATATGTACCTACGCCCATACATTTGCGATGCGGCTACCGGTTTACTTTAACAGGAAAACTTGGCGCTATTACACAAATTGGGAACCTATTCGGCTAACAACCTATTCGACCGATCGAGCTGCAACCTGTTCGTTGGAAACCTATTTAGAATAAAGACAACAGTCGAATTAACTCATCTATTTATCAACCAATAAAATCCAACGTTATGTCTATCAAATGAAAGTAGAATATAGAAGTGTAATTTCGTCATTATCTTACAGCTGGATCGGTCGAGTAGGTCGCTAGCCAAATAGGTCGCCAATTTGTGTTCGGTATGGGCGCAGCCATGTTTCATCCGGGACCTTTAAAGTAGTTCAAATATGGCGGAATTTGTCATACAGCCGAGGTTAGATGTAGGTCCGTAGGTTACGGAATCTGCCGACGTTTGCCGAGTGGAGTTATGTAGTAACAGTGTCTCTCTCCGATTAGTCGTTTTGTACTGGAAATAAACGTTTTGAAGAACAAGCGGTATGAAAATTGAAATCGATTCAGCTCATTTACAAACAAAAAATCATAATTTCATTTTAATGCAGCTACGCTGTACGCTGAAAGCCATTTCCAGAAGAACAAAATTCACATGGGTAAAAAAAAGTGCCTGCAATTCTCTCATCTCGGATTTTCGTCAATCTCACTCCTCCGCATATGATTGCATTACAGCTTAAAGAAATGATTTTTTATTCTTTTTGTACAACACCAGGTCTACTTAAAGAAATCAATTTCATACATTATCTCTTCTTTACTATTGGATTTCAATTTCAGCTAAAAGCAATTTTATTAGTAATATTTGGTTTTGACGCAATTCCATTGTTAGATCACGAGGATTGACTGTAACCTATTTATGTACAATAAATCCAAAATATATTTCCCAAATAGCAATTACAATGAAATTATATATTCCCACAGTTACACCACCATGAAAAGGCAGTGTCTGCTATGGTAGTAAAAGTTGTTGCACGTTGTTCATTTATAATATCTTGATAACTATTTCAGTGTCAAGTGAGTTAACCGAACATGAACCTTGATTACCAAAGATGGAATTTTGATATGGATATGGACTATTTTTCATTTTTGATATCCGTTTGGGCTTCTTGTTTCATTACAGTGCTCCCGTTTCCTCTGTAAAAACCCACGCGATGACATTCAATTACCGGTTCCCAAATTGCGTTAGATCTCCTAAATTGAAGAAACTAGAATTATTTGTTATACGGTATCTTCGTTACAAACACGCGGTTTCACAGATTTTACACAAAATTTCAGAAAACGCCCACAGTTTCACAAACTGCAAAATTCAAATGACTTTACATTCAATTTTATTAAAAGCGTTTTGGAGTTTCCAACCACTAAAATTAGTTTATAAGCTGTTTGTGTTGTTAAATCTTTATTCCAATCTCGGTTATCCGTTTAAACCCTTTTAACGTGATCAATATTAATGTATATATAATATTCCACGGTAAGTGGTCCATAAATCAAGATTTAATTTTTTTTTTATTAAATTCCTATACGTGCACTTTGCTGCCCTGGGATGCCCCTGTGCTAATTAATTCATTAAGATCACAAACTGAAAAACCTAAAGACTTATGAACTTATCTTCATTAGTAAATCAAATTATACAAATTTAATATTTAGCTCACTGTGTACCTGGTTCGCTTCGTTTACTACTTACGGTCGCACCTGTTCCTGGGCGAAAAATGCCAAATGTTATCTTTCTCATGTTGAAAAACAAACTGTTAATTCGGCTAATATGAAAACGTGTACTCCCGTACATTGAGCTTTTATTTTGATGTTTATCCCATGGCCAATCCAATACACCTTTAGTGCAAACCCACACGAACAGATTAGTAAGATTATTATATCGGGAAACAAGGGCGGAAATGCCTCAAATTATCGGTTTCAGTACCACAGCGTGAATCATTACGACTTTAGCCCTAGACAAGCCTAAATACTAGCGTTTCAAAATTTGAAAAGAAAATAATAGTTTTCACTAAATTATAGATTTTTTTCTCCATGTTGTTATTACACGGTGAAATGAAATGGGATTTAAAGTCCCACTGAGCTTATGAAGGTGGATATTCGCCATACAGTGTGCTAAGTGGGACATTTGGCCTCGGCAGCGGCACTATGGCCTACTCTTATTTCAAGTTCCAACGGCCAGTGGTTTACGTGCACGCCAACATGTACACGGGACCTCGGGTGTCCGTTGCACCCGAATGACTATACGTTGTCCCGTGCCAGAATCCAGTCCTGCAGCACTGACAAAGGGAAACCCACTGAAACAGCTCAATGTCCTCCCTCGACCAACAAGGATCAAACACGGGAACTCCAGATAAGTGAGCCAACGTCTTATTGACTGGGCCACCACTATAATATCTGACCAAACCTGAAACAGGTACAGTTGATCTTAAGAGTCTACGTACGTTTAGTCTTTCTAGATGCCTTAAAATAAGTACTAATTGGAAGGGTGTAGAAAAAATCAATAGACTTTAGATTGAAACATATCTTGAAAGAAATCAAACTACTGTTTACTTTCTATCGCAGATAACAATTTCTATCTTTGTGTTTTGCTTGTTGAAAAAGGGGGAGATAATTTGTTTCTCTACAACATCAATTAGCTATAGCTACAAAAAAAACCTTGACATAATGGTGTTTATGTGTACATAAATCTTTTTACCACTCGCGATCTAATCGAGCCGAGCACATCTTTGATTAGTGTCGTCTATATCACAATGAAACCATATATTATTCGGTAGCAGTTCGGAGTCAAATATACAGAAGCCATATTACTTTAATCAGTGGCGTATCATAAGTTAAATCATGTATTTGATTGGCACTGAAACCTCTTGAAGGGTCGTTTAAGCGGGTTGTTTGATGTATTCCTGAAATATGTATTTACATTTCTTTATTCTTATTCATACCATAGGTCAAGAATTGTCTTAAATATACTCTAAACCTGTAAGTAAATGTTTATATATAGATATGAAATAGGGTTTAACGTTGTACTGCACTGCAAGAACCGGACTAATGAAGACATGTGACGTGCGATGTGAGAAAATTTGCCTTGATGGCAGCGCTTTCGCCAACTCTTCGTCGAATTTTATCTGTCGTGGGTGTTTTGCGAGTCTGTCAACGAGTACACGTATCGGACTGGGATTTTGTACCATTCGAACCACTAGATGCTTGTGAGATCTTCAGCTTGTGAGATCTTCACCATGATAAGTATTAACCAGGTAGGGATTTTCCGAAGAACTGTTCAACGAACACTGATTCGAATCCGACGCCTGCTTGTTAATGTTAGTGCGCCAGTAGCCATATCCACCGAGTCTCCTGTTTATACCAAGTTAAATAACAGTGGTATGTGTCTGAAATTTTATTCTACTGTGTGGTTTGATACTTATAATTAGTTAGATATACAGGCGACAGTTGCAAACATGTTTTGCAAAGAGATGTGATTTCTTACAACTTTTCTCTTTTCCACAATCCCTAATTAGACAACTTCCGTAATAAATAATATCGTTTACGACACAAATTCTTATTGGCAAAAGACCACGAAGATGACGAAGAGGCTACTCCATATCTCAACTCCAATCGAATGCCTTTCAAAGAAAACTATAATAATGTGTCATTACTCGAAAATTAAACAGACAATCTCAGGTTCTTGTGTTGAAAAAACATTCTAAGCATGTTTGTTTTGGGTGGTTTTTACATTAACTTTCAAATATGAAATGAAAAGCAGATTTTACAAGTGATTACTCAAATTATAATTGACATAATTCTTCTGTTTACCATAAACATTTGAAAAGATTTCTGCATGTTTATGAAATAGTTAACTATTTTCTAATAGAACTTTAAAAGATGGCTTTTAACTGTAATTACTGAAAACGTATTATCATATCAAATAACGACAGCATCAAGCATTCCTCTATGCTGACATCGCCGGTCGTTGATACAAATGTTTACGGATGTTTAAAATGTCCAATCAATAAATGTATTTTCTCTACAAAATGGGTGTAAAAAGTATAAAAAGAAATCACCAACAGACAGTTACTCTAATGGTGTAACTTAAGCGAATGCGCATGAATTTGATATTACCAAGAGAACAAAAAGGAAGAAGTAAAATCGTGACCATGAAATTGAAATCTGCCAATTTAATTCCGTCAAGAACATTTTGAAATGCACAGAAGAATATATTACCTAAATAAAAACAATAACTTCAGAAACAATGGCACGGTTGACCTTTAGGATGAACACAGACGCAGTCAGCCTGAAACACTTTAATTTTTCAAAAAAAGATTCTTATATTAACGATTCATAGAAAAAGATCCTGCTGTACTAACTACTAAAGCTAATTTATTTGTCCGTCTTCTTTAGCAGTAAAAAAGCAGGAAGTTTTGTTTCCATTTATATATATATAAATATACACTGTTAAAATGTCAAAGCACTGTGTTAATAGTAAGTACAGGATTTATAGATTAAACAGAAGTACATGTCACGGTGGTCGCCATCTCGAGTGCACCGAATCCGTCATTTTGGAATTCAGTCATCCAAAATAATTAAAATGCATTTCATTGGCGCATGTTCGTCATTTTGTTACAAATACTTTTCTAACATCATACAGAGATACGCGATAGAATTTGTATAGAGTGGTACTGTTGACATGAAATTCTTGGTTTTTTTAAATCAGTTTACTAATACTTCCCCGCTTATAGTATTAAGGCCACATTCTGGTGTGAAACGCTACAGGCACTGAATATTATTCGAGTTATGAAAGAAGGGATAATGAATCGGCTTAATTATTGTCACCCCTGCAGTTCTTTTGGGTTATATCAGCTTGGAATTACTTCTGGTATCGCGACGCATTCAGTGCCAATGGATTAACCGCTTTATGTGACTTGACCGAGCCCGATACAATCGAATTTAACACGTGATCAGAGTTTCAATTTGGCCGAAGAATTCATGTGGAATCACGCCTCTTCCATTCTCTGGCCTAATTAGAAAGAGTAAATTTGAAGAGACGTTATTCATGGAACTATTAAAAGAGTCTTACCTGTCCAATAGGTTTTAAAAAGCGTTATTAATCGCACACGTGGTCAGGGAAAATAAACGTATCCTGTAACACTGAATAGCCAGTTTGATATTCGCGGTAAGAGTGTACTGCAGTTATAGTACGCCACCAAAGCCACGCTGCTTTAGACCGATCAATGAAGCACGTTTATAGAACATAGCTGATATTATACATATCGGTTATATCAGTAATACATATATATGTATAACAGATAATTTTCATTTACTTCTTCTCGGAGCCAAACAGAAAGCTGTCTTCTACCCAGTGCGTGACTGACATGAGTTGAACGTGAGGGTTGCCACTTTCCCGTTGTGGGATAAAAGGAACCTGTGCGATGCTGATAGGGGTTATAGCATTACAAGTCATATTATTGCTCTAATGATAAATTGTATTGAATAACGTACTGATGATTGACAGGTATTAGTTAGAAAACCAGATTAATCATAATAATAACACAAGGAACCTAACAGAAAAATGTTTTTTTCACACTTTTTTCTATCTAAACGTTTGACAGTTCTTATTAAAAACGTTATTTCTTGGAAAGCATACACTGAATAATAACAAACAAGAAAAAAGTCACTTTTTTATTTAATGCTGTCGCGTTCATTCAACTTGTAAAACAGATTTGCGGTGTGTTGACGTTTATATGCAAGACGACATCCCCTGTGTTAATAACGCCAGTTCTTTGATCTCTTCGCGAGACATTCTCGTCATTCCGATTTAAATAAATACTATTATTTAGTTTATTGTTGGGGATGGGGGCAGGGACTGAGATTGATCCAACCAGTGCAATTTAAATCATAATACCTTTGTCCCACACTTGCTGTGACAAGGAGTAGGGAAGCCTGTCCAAACCTTTGGGTTTTATCTCTATCCTGCATTTTTCACTTTTTTTTCCACGAACCCCAGTAAGATCTGAGTCGCATCGAACCAGGGCCCTTCTGAAATGTCCTCGCGGGGAAATATAAGTTTAGCGACCCTTTATTTAAACCTAATTTGCCTGTAAAATTGAAGTCAATTGTACTGGTAATTATGGTTCGTTTAAAAACATCATTTTGAAGTTGTAATTAAACCTACTCGTTGCTCTGTTTGCGTCAAACGTTCTTGTTCAAAAGTCTGTTTTGCGTACTTCTCATATGTTAGTCCCCAAATGACATAAATTCTGTTAATTACTACATATGTAATCAGGTTTGTGTTGCGCACTCAAAATTTAAGGTATTTAGTCGTTAGGATGGGACGAAGACCTAACTGGAATTAAAAGTATGGCGTAAGCACCACGTCTTCATTAGCCCAGTCGGTGCTGAAAATTATGACTTTAAAAACACCATTTCATTTTAGATATCAACTTAATCAATTCCGAGATCTAAATGACGAATCTTTCAAGGCATTTACATAGCTGTTGATTATTTTGTCATTTTAGTGACAAATTATTCAACATTTTGTACAGAAATATTAATCATACATTATACATCGGTTGGAAATGAATAATAATGAGGCTAATTTCAATGTCGTCATTTATAAAACCAATACCTACACAGATAAAAACAAATGGTGTAGAAAAATCGGATAATAATTGATGATACCATATTAGTGGAAAAGAATGATGTAATGTATAGTTTACCTAGAAAAAATCCTATATATAATCTGTAATTTCGTATCTGACGTCATTTAATCATCGAGTTAATATCGAAAATCAGCGCAACCTGCAGGTTATTACAGCATTTGATGGCATCTATTAAAGAGCTCCATATTGTACACGCATTAGGGAGCCGCGTATTTTAAATGACAAACGCATTAGGATGCTTCGTATTGTACTCACCAAACGCATAAGGGAGCCACAGTGGCCCATACGATCGGTGGCTTGTTCGATAATTGTGTTCACCGAGGAAGTTCTCCGGTATTTTCCGACGTCGTTTCCGTCAGGGTGCAGGGCAAATGGCCTTCTAAGAAACAGTGGCTAGATGTTGCGATGAATTGAAAAGGCGCGTGTAAAATATCCGATGTATGTCTGTCGTTAATAGCCAGATAATAGGACCGGGTAGTAGGACGTAACGTCACTTTTAATATATTTATTCATTTCGAACGTATTTTAAAGTCCTACTTTAAGGGCGCAAGATGTCTGCTGCCGTCGATTTGAAGTCAACGGATCATATACCCGGCAGAAAGGGTACACTTGTCTCATGTATATTTTTAACACCTGATCCCACCAACCCAAAGCAGCCGAACATGACGTTATCGTCGCCATCTTGACAGTTTGACAGATCAAAAATCAAAGTCTGCCAATCGGCACACAGCGTTTAGGGCCCATTTGTTGGTTTTAAAAATCACATTTCGTTGCATAGATGATTCTTTAGAGTTGAATTTGGCGCCATTGACATACAAGAGAAAACAAATGGAAACTAAAAGGAATTATGTTCAATTTGAACAGTTCAGATAAGTCCCAAACAACCCCAAATCTCCATTGGAAAGGGATGTAATTCAACGCTCGTCCCATATTTGCGCACATTGTACTTTCATTACAACTGATTGACACAAAAGATGGAGGCCAAGGAAATCTTACAGATAAATCCAGCATAATGGCGAGTTGAAACATTTAATCTCGGGGAGATCAGACGTATTTTCTCAAGTTGAAATCTTACTGCGGAGCCTAACTGTACTTAAATAATCCCCTTTTCCATCAAGAATTTAGGCTAAGGAAAAGTATGTATAACCTTTCAGTTGTTGCCTGCTAATCATGTGTAATCTTTCACGTCAGTATTTGTTAAATTACCGTCTCTCGCTTACCTCCCACCAATGAAAAAAGTACCTTTATACGCTATTCAATTTTCAAAACGTTTGAGGTACATGTACGTTCATTTTGGCATTCAGGTTGCATTTTTGGTAATGTTAAACAGTCCTTGTTTTTTTATGTCGCTGTAAAAGCCCTCCCCATTTTGAATTGCGCTGCTTGTATGTTTTGTATACTAATTGAATCGCATTCTCTATTAAATGACATTTTAAACATATCCGTAGAACGAAATAATACAAACATTCGAGACTAATATTATGCGGAAGTGTCATGGAGCCTATTTCGACCTCTGAAATCTGAATAAATATCTACTTTTAATAAAAATGGACAGACGACAATTAGGACACAAGGCTAATAGTTTATTATGAAGATTTAGATTCAGTAGTGAAATGAAATGGGGTTTAACGTCCAACTTCTCTGCTCGGATTTTCGTCTCATCCAAATAACTAGACATTCCCTTGCCAGGTCCTAAGTCTTGCACCACTAACAAGCGGAAACCACGCCGGGAAATTCCGATATAATTTCTCGGCTACATCGGAATCGAACCCTGGACCACCAGTTTAACGAGCCAGCAACGTATTCCCTGGGGCAGGACGGCTCCATCTACATTCAGACCACTGAATTACTACCGTGCTATAGGTCACAGTTAGAGACTGTTAGAAGGATTTTGCAATGAATAATATTTAAAAGCAAAATACTTAAAGAGTCGCCGAAATTATAGTGCCGTCAATTCTAACCAGCATCCAAATTCAGATTCGGTAAATACAAAATAGCACAATCAGGAGTTTCAAAAAGAATAAGCATGACCTGCTTCGCGTGCGATGCCCACCATTTACACTGCCAGACTCGGGAGGAGTACGCAATCAGTCAGATTCCAGAACTTGGAGAGTGATGTTTCGAAAAGCAGTTTAATTCTTTACTATAACTTTTAACTTTTCGCTTTCAAACTTTCACATTTTAAATATATGGTAAAGATGAACGATTGATTTGTTCAGTCATTCATGGATTGTAGTGCAAGTTCTGTCTACGCATGTGCCACTACCTTGTCACTTTGTGACTATCGTCTAGGGCTTTTCTTCGGACTTCACGTTGTTTAAAATATGATCAATTATTCCGATCTTCAATTAACTGACACTGGAACACTTTTTACGTTAAATATGTTTTTATACCTATACACCCATAATACAGGTAACTACAATATTATTGCCTCTCAGCTGGGAAGGCTGTGGTGTTTTCCCAACCTCCCAATGGTATCTTTTTTTCTACCGCCTCGTCATGATATCTGAATCCGGCCTGTGAGCTAGGGCCGCAGCTCACGGTATGAACTCCCCCCTGAATCTCTCGAATGATATCTAAAGAAACTTAAACTGCGAATGTTCTTATAAAGAGGTAACGTGCATGAGTCAGAATTGAGGCCCGGGAAATTGACCAGGTACTTCCTTTATCGGATTGGTCAAAGGCGTAGATGCTACCCCGGATTTCAAGACAGTGTACTTATATTGGCACCTAGAAGAGCGACTAACCACGTTTTTAACTCATGGGATTACCTTTTTTGGATTATCAGACCTATGATGTCATTGCCCCACTTTAAACTTCCAGACATATTCTTGTTAGCCTAGTTCTTGTTGCCACTAACAATTTCAATACATAAACCAGAAGATATCTTACAAACTAAGGTAAACTCTACAGTATATAGCGTCTATAGTGTAACACGCATGTGTGATGTCTGACACTGATACAGTGAAGCGGTCATTTTGTAAACGAAATTAGGCAAATTACCCCCCTTGCCAGGTTCCAGACACATATTGCAACCAACTGTACCATAAATGGAAAATTAGCATTTCTAAATCGGCTAAACGTCCAGGAATGTGGGGGTATTACACTATCATTGCCACGGTCATTGGCCGTCGATAAAACTGGTGTGGTGACATCATCGGTTTTGCCATTTGCGTCATCAACCTGATATTAAGAATATCGACGATTCTGATTTATGTTTTGCTGGCTTGTCTTTCAGATTGGTATCAGGGCTATTACAGTTATATTTCTGGAACCCGGAAGTGGTTTAGTTTAAGCTATAAATCAAAATTAAAATCTCTGCGATACCCGTTATACCAATGTGAGTTTACAATTTATATAGCTCAAACTATCCGAGATTTTATTTATAACATCTAAACGACCAACTGCACTTATAAAGGATCTTGCTTCAAACAAACATATGGATTAAAGATACATTATGGCAGAAAAGATGAAGAGTTGGCAGTTCTCACAATAATATTTAAAAAAAAAACCTAGATAATATATAGGGAATATGCTATAATTGCCCTTCTAATTGCTAACTCTAAACAGAAAACTTTGTTTTAATATCAATCAATACCCGATTCCCATTACCCGTTGTCACAAATTAACAAAGTCTCGATTATCTATTTTTGCGATGAATCGTCAACGGACGTTGAGCAACAAATCAGATTCAAATCCAGTGAAAATCGAACATATAAGATGGCATCGATAGCTGACTATGGTCTTATTATGTCAATAAATGTCTTAATTAACGGTTCATGTAACATATCATAAAAGGCTTGTAATAGACAGATTTACCTCTTGCATAATGTAAGTTCTAGCGTCTGCACTAGTCGGGCAAATGAAAACGTAATTTGTCCAATAAAATGAAACTGGACATGGCACAAATTAGATATAGTAATAAAACAAGATGCTCTGAAAATATCAAGAATGCCGATTTTCATTTAAAGAACACCTCTTCCCTTCTCCAACTCAAAATGACGCAACATGCATGAATTAAAACCACCACATCTCCCTTTAAATTGTCTTGACTTAGATATTTACATAAAATTATTAAAATGTCAATTATGACGATAAAGTAAACACAATACAAAGTTCAATGGGCCCATGGGGGAATTATTAATAGCTCATTGAAACATTTCGATTTGTTTTCATTAACTCTGACAAGAGGGACACAGATCTAATTGATGATACTTCAGTCTCTAACTTTCCAGTTCGTTAACATTCCGAGCATGTTATTCCATGCTGCTTTGGACATAATTTCAATATTTTTTCACCTAAGAAAGGTGGAATTTTAAAAAAATACTAGAGCCGTAGCAGCTTGTTGAAGGAGCAATAATTTGGGTATATTGATGTTAATCAAAGAACGTACGGTTCTCCCCCGGTGAGCCCATTGATCAAACTTGATACAGCATTTGGGCGAGTAGCATGCATTTATCAAAAGGAGGAAGTAAAGAATCGATCCCCAAGTTCCGTGGTACAATCGCTGACTGTAAGAGACAACGTTTTGTATGATTGAAAAAGGCAGATACACACTCAAAGGGTATAAACTAATATCTCCAGCGATAGTGTGCAAGTTGATACTGATAGTGGTATATGTTGTGTATCGGGTATGGTCTATCTTTATTGAGGTGCACAGAATAAGATGTAGTTACTTCCTTATTTATATGAATGAAATCCTGATGTTTACAGATAGGATATTCTTATTTTATATTGACACACACTGACTTCCGCTAAATATTTCTAAACGAAAGATTAATCGTACAGCATTTGCCCCATTCTTAAATGTTATCGAAATAGCACGGCGGATCAAAACAATTTAACACACTACCAAGTAGATAGACATGATAAACATGCATGGAAATTACATAAACGTAAATTTTAGCGTAAACGACAAACGTGATCACATTATCAATTACTTAAACTCAGTTATTAAGGTGTAACAAATATTACCTACTACGTGTGTAGTACAATATTACAAGGCGTGGCTTGTTTTAATTAAATATTTCAGAAATGATTGTTCCTATCATTTGTGTGAAACATTTATTTGCCGCCACAAAATAACTTGGTTTCAATGAAACTGAGTTTTCACTTAAAGCGATAATTTCATATTTTCTAAGAAAGTCACGACATTTTTGCCAATTTCTCAACTGGTAAAAGTGAATAATAGGATTATTCTTTAACAAGATAGGACTTGTTTTTAAAGATACCATCTATTTTGAGGCTTTATTTTAATGAATGTTAAAAATATAACTTAAGTTTGGCGATCCAAACAGACTGATAATTTCAAGCATAATCGGCGTAAAAATTTGACGAACTTGCTTCTACCAGTCTCCAGGGTCGACCGATACGACCAAACAAGACCCGAAAATATTCTCAACACGATCCAATCAGAAGTTAACACGACCGAACGCGAATCCGATGCGATACAACAAGATCACTCCCAGGCTCCCAACGCAACCTAAGCATTACCTGGACAGTCACGGTCACACGACCTGCTCCCGATTAGGGGGGTTGGATGGCCGAATGGTTAGCACGTGCGTGCTGTATCATAAAGCCTGTCACTGAGTCAAATGGCGTGGTTCCGAATCCGGTTGAACGTGACAATGAGTAGGGTCGCCTGTTCAACCTCATGGTTTTCTCCGGGTCCTCCGGTTCCCTTCCACTGAAAGACCCATACGCGCTAATGAATTAATGAAATAAAATCAAACCATATGTTAGTCTCGAAATGACATAGTTTGTGTTGAGTGGATGTGTAGAGTCCATCTCTCTCTCTCTCTCTGCTTCCGACGGCGACCCAGGAAGACCTTCTTGTGCTCTACCACGAATGGACACATGCTGTGACAAATGTTGTCCTTTTGCCAGAAAAATAACTTACAGCGCTTGCGCTAATCTAGTAGATGTCGACCCGTTTAGATGGTCAAAATAGCTAACTTTTCAATAGTCTTCCGGAAAATAGGTAGTAAGCGGTAGAAAACAAAGGTAAGCTAGATCAACGATCACCGTCGTTTTTAAAACAGTTTCACCCTACGGCATATTAGTGTTGCAACTCTTTCGTTTTGATTTTAGATTTAGTGAAACGATACCTGAAAGAACAATCCTAAAATAAATCAAGCGTTCCAGGTTATATATAGTAAAATAAAAACTGTTGATTATTGGATATAGTCATCTCGTTATATCTTTAGAAACTCGTCAAGTCGCCCAAACTCAATCTTTGGACGAGAGCCCCAGGCAGTTACATTGCTGCATTAATGAAAAGGCGGACCGAATTTGTTGAGAGAGTCGTTGTCGAAGGTATTCAGTCAATGGCTTATTCTATGAAAGGACGAATTGCTATTAATTCCTCTCTACTGACAGTTTATAATTAACTTGGTGATATAAAAAAAAATGTGAGAAAAAAAATCGCAAAATGCCACTTGACTAAATAATTCGTTCAATTAAGAATCGATATTTTTTAGTCACTCAGTGTAGCTTTTCCAAATGCCACACCGTTAATTATTACAGAACTACAACGAGACAAAAAAAAATTAGATTGCTTTCATGAGTTAAAACTTAATTTGTAATAGAAAAAAAAACTAATTGCAACGATAATACAACAATTAAAAAATTATCAAATAAATAAATGTAATGAAAACCTTTTTACAGTATTTAACTTATTTCCTCGTCTACCGGTTAATGACTAAAAACATTACACAAAATAGGATATACTTCAAAAACATTTAGAAGGAATTGGCTATCGTCAAAGATGTGTAAGATTGCCAGTCAACGAAATAACCGTCAATCAGTATCTCAGTTTCTTAGCTGTAGTTGCAATTTCTCACAATCATATTTCGTTTTTCAACTTATAATGCAACAACTATTACATGAATGCATTCATACAACGTTGAATACTCTTATTTCATATTTATTACCTAATATTTGCTTGTAATTAGTCGAATAACAAAAGGGCAGTAAATAAGCAATAGTTTTAGAAACTTCCAACGGTACATGTATAGAAAGGGCAAACATTTTCCCTGTTTTGCATTGACCTGCGCATACAAAAACATCATATGGACCTAATCCACGTGACATGAACCTAATCAAGGTGGCAATTATATTCTATTAAGTTCCATTTTTATCCACGATATTTCAATTATATGATGAACGATTGCAAAAATACATTAAAAGAACGACGTGTAATGAGTAATTTATTGGTCCGTACATTATATTTCTGTTACTTTACCCACTTATTTAATCTGTACTACAAGTCTAAATGACTAATAAAGCACTTATAAACATTCATAAAACAATAGAAACATACAATACAGCATTGTACGAATGAGGAATCTACCTATATAATTACAATATACCATCATTACCCACAAATACAAATCAAAACATATTCAATGTTACTATTGACAACCGGAGCCATGGCGCACACATACCGACATGTTTTCGCAGTTGTTATCGTTAAATCTGGTAGAATGCTTCCGCAATTGGTGTGGGTCTAACTGTCAGTACAATCCCATGTGGTTCGGCGATATTCTTTCAAGTCCTTGGCGTGATGCTAAAGTAATGTAGTTATGGTGTCGAAGCCAATTATAGCATGGCAGTACTTGGTGAATTAGCTTATTAAAGGCACTGTCCATACTATTGAAATATATATTATACACAGAGTCATCAGCAATTATCAACGCACGGAAATGACATTAGCCCTTTGCGACGATTTTATAAAATGGATACCAGAGAGTTAATCAGCTATATTGGTAGCGACAGGTGTACATCACGAACGCTGTCGTACTTAATCGTTATAAAACAAACGACAGCCCTCCATTTGGTTAGTCCATACATCATTCAGTATATTTTGGGAAGAACATGCCTTCTTCAACGTTGCATCCCAAATTCTCTCGAATGCAACAAATATTGGAAATATCGGTAGTTGTGTGTACAGCTATTTTCAAATACAGTGCGACCAGATTATCATTTGGTACCAGGGCTCACACTGGCTTTCATTTTTTTCCCGCCAAAATGGATGGTAATTTTTATATGAAGAAATTTTCATACAGGACAATTTAGAGTCGGTGATGCCAATGGATGAGGAACGCAAAGAAAGTACTTTGTTTCTGAAGACCGTCCCTACTGCCACAAACAACCGTTGGGTCAAACTCACAGCAACCATTAGGTCAATCTCCAATCTCGATGTACAGTTATAAATAATAATACATAACGAAATATTAGTAATGGACAAACGGGATATATCTGTCTCCATAATATTAAAATATGGGACAATATTTCAACCCTGTCTAAGTACGTATAGTTGTATACAGGAAATTAACAAATAGTTTATTAATCTGCTATAACTGCCATCCTAATAGCTGTACGTATTATTTATGTGTCTTTGGTCTAGCCCAGTCTCTT
This sequence comes from Patella caerulea, assembly GCA_036850965.1. Taxonomy (NCBI): domain Eukaryota; kingdom Metazoa; phylum Mollusca; class Gastropoda; family Patellidae; genus Patella; species Patella caerulea. Next base: position 27,691,081 of record JAZGQO010000011.1, read on the forward strand.
ATAGCATCGCTTAATGTAACATCATGTTAATATAATAATAAAGTTAAGTACTTCTCTTTGAATTAATGTGAAATACGTCATCAGTTTATGGTTATGTTTTGTATATTATTACTCCGGAGACTTATATACATTCAATTTTCTATACGTCACAATGTCCATGATAATCGCAGACATGGCTTCTTAAATTGTTCACAAAAGTGATTTATACAATAATTAATTATTCTAATCGCCTCACTAAACAAATATTAATAGGGGCATTTTTAATTTGTTTTATTGCATTAATTCGAATGCTTAATGCTTACCTGGGATCCTTTCTTGACTAAAACACATTGCGGTCAAGGGATATATCCTTGAAATTGAGTTCTTAAACTTCCCTATAAGTCAACCAAAGGCAGGTTGCCTGGCTGTTAAAAACATAATTGCAGAATTTGCCTAAAGTTGCCATTTTAGTAGCACTTACTTCCCTTAGGTCATTGACAGATCAAAATGGTAATTACCCTTCCAGACAACTCTTCGCCGTCCGTAACTCTTCATCTGAAAGGGGGGCATTTACAAATGTTCCCTAAATGCCATTGAATTGGACATGATGATTACAAGAAGAAGCAACTGACCATGATAAATTTGAGGTTATAATCATTAGCATGACCATTAAGTACAAACATTATCTATGTACCATAAAATACAGTTAGCTTTAACAGGTGTTTGACTTGATCTATATAACAATTGTAGGTATAAAACTTCTTCCACGAATAGACAGTAATTGGGCCATAAATACTGATTATAGTAATAATAATATCCCTGTTGTTAAAAAGTGTAAATCAAGTTCCGTGTTTACCTACATTCAGTCATTGGTTTTGGAGATTACCATTAATACTATTAGGAGATACTGATTTTACTCGAGATATTTTAGTGGTAATTTAGGTTTTGATCGTTAGCTTTTTGAGGCTTAAAGCCTGTTTCCACTTTGGTGATATCCCAAACAAAATTAAATTATGATTTTCATCAGCCTTATTATAATAATATGATGACGGGCACACACCGTACAGCAATTGAATTCAAACTGTCAAGGATCCTTCTAAGTGTACGCCACCATGTACGGGGGACCTAGCTTTTCCATCACAGTCTTACCAGACACTCCGTGCTATGCACCAGTGAAAGGAGAAACTTCGTCAGTCAACACTAGGTTCGAACCTAAGACCTCCGAGTTAGTGAGCCCCCCCCCTCTCTGTACCACCCATGATTAAAAGAAAACACAATTAACCATGATAAATTATCGGTGCCATTGATCATTTTATTGAAACTTGTGAATGCACTAAGAAAATGTTATCATTCGTTCTGTTTGAATTTTTTAAGCACTGTTACACGAGAGTGAAGCCTGTGAACAATTTTCATTCATTACTTCTCGACTTATGACCCTTGCTCAATTTGTACAATGTTCTTTGGGTTCCAGCGACAAAAGTTATTTTCTGGTCTTCTTGTAATTTATATGTCAAGTTTCCTCAAATATTTCTTGAGTTCAGATCCTTGTTCACGTGTGACGCCTTGACAGAAAAGTTATCATCTAACCTTTTTTTTTAATTTATGTTCTTTTTTTCACCTATTATGACATATAATATTCTCAGCACCCCAATCGTATTTCAGAGTATAAATAATGACGTTTCTTTTATTTTTATCCCAAAGTGACGATATTGGTTATCCGGTTTGGTGCAGAACAGTAGAATCTTGTTGTCTGGCAACCGATTTTTAGTGATGTACGCGAAAACCAAACACATTGTTTTTAATTAATTCATACTCTGGCTCATTGCGATATTTATGATAAGTTTTGATACTTTCCAAGGAGATATAGTTAAGTACTTTCTTTTTCATTAAAAGTCTATCTTTACTTTCTATCAAATTGAATTGGTTTTTTTATTATGAAATCATTCACAGATTCTTGTTAAACCAAACCGCTAGTTTGTGGGCATTTGTATGACTTTATTTCGGTAAAAATCGGTAATTGTATTTTGCAACAACCAGTTCGTTACTTTGTGAGAAGCTCTTATCAAATAATGAAATTCGTTGACTTGAATATTTTGTACCATATTCGATAGCTAAAAAAGAAAATCATAAAATGCCATATCTCAATTTCGAAGCTTCCACGAGGACACGATAGCTTTTTGTGTAATTTTCTCTGCCATTTAATGGTTTTCTATAATAAATTTCTTTATTCAAAGTACTCTTTTATGATTTTACGCAAATGTAATAAAAGTGTTGTTACTTTATAAAAAAAAATATGACGGTGACGTTTTTTCAATAACATCTCCAAACAGAGAGGTTTTTGGGGAGTTTTTGTTTAAAATATAAATAGCTTACTGGAGTATGGATTAGAAATTTGTAGACATGTATGGTTCTTTTATTCTGTTGTTCACCATACCATGGTGCATGGTCGTCCTCATTTGTCCGGTTGGTGCACAAAACCAAATTCCACTCGTGTTTCGTATAAACGTGGTCTAGTTACAGGGATGAAATAAAGGGATACTACACAATGAACTGCAGAAATAGAAACGGCTATCCGACTTTTCAATTCCAATCAACAGTCCTGAAGAACGTGAACATACTTATTACAATTACCGCACTTTATCGAGATAAAGTACTAGTCGCAGTATGATTCATTGGGAGTTGATTGGGGCAGGTGAGAACATTATCAGTTGGATAAATAGAATCTCCCCCAGGTGACCATTCTAAATTAAAAACAACACTTGTCAACCATTTGTAAATATTATCATGTAAGAAACAATTATAAAATGACAGATAATATTGGCAGAGGTGATAATTCGAATCTGGCACACAAAACAAAATGTATGCGAGTCGCAATAAAGATAAGCAGATAATATAAATACACAGTCTGACAAGGTGAAACTCCACCGGAAATACCCCGCGGTATTTTCTCGTTCCACGCCTGGAGCAAACCCAACATAGCATCACAACCTGGTGACAAAACTATACTGTCAGAGTACAATCTCGGTGGTGTGGTTGGTTCAAACAACGAGATGTCACTTTGTAGTCTGTATAACAGCTATAGAAGGAAACTAACAGTACAATTCTTATTTGTACAAACAATACAAAGGTGTATTAATACAGCTTCTTATATATACCTCAGTGATCCTTAATTCATGTCTGGGATGATTGTAGATTGTGAATTGTTTGCCATACTTATTAGAAACGCATATTTCCGATATTTGTGCTTCGATTTGTTTAGCGAGTCAATATTTATATTAACCCTCCACACGTCACGTGAGTATGTAAAGATTGCGTTAGGTCGGTTAAAATGATGTCAGATGATCAGTGATATTAGTTGTAGGCTAGAAAAGGTTCAATATTTAACAATGTATAATTGGATCGGCGCAAGGGTCATTATTAGTACAACAAAGCACTATTGTCCAATATTTAATAGGGAATCTGTTGATGCAAGTATGTTTGTGTGCTCAAAAGAGAGTGCCAATGTCCGAAACTATCGCTCCATTACTAAATGGTAGCGTGTCTTGTGTTCGTATGAAATTTCCTGGCCCCGAGTTCACAAAGTATTCTCAGACTTAAGTCGAGAATTTACTCAAATTTGTTCACCTTATTTTAACTAAAACATGGCCCTTTATAATACTTTTGATCTTTAAATGTATCAGAAACAGCAATAAAAAACTATGTGCAAAGTTTTGTATTTCTTGAACAAATATATTTCTCATAAACAGTGATTGAAAGTTGAGCAAATTCTCAACTTAAGTCTGAGAATGCTTTGTGAACTCGGGGCCTGGTCCAAAAGCTTGATGCGTAAATACCAATACAACGCGATTTAAGCTATATTCACATTAATTACCCTCGGTACCTTTCCTAATTCGACCAGAATGAATCTAAGTATGATGTATCACGACAATGGTTGCATAACACTTCAAAACTGTCCCGGGCCCCGTTTCTCGAAATCTTAACTAAATATAAAATCCAAATTTTAGTAGATACTTCAAATTTGATTGGCTAAGCAGCAAATTACTAAAATTTGGATTTTATCTTAGTTAAAATTTCGTGTGCAGGCCCCTGGTTGGTGACCTGGGACTATTTTATCAATGACGGCGTGACATAACTTTACAGTAAAGACAAAAACCGGAATTAATCCTCTTTTGTAGCCTTGTCAAGTTAACCATTTTCAACAAGAAAATTGATTAACGAATGATTTCTTATCGCAAAGAAATGTTATACAATCTACAGTCGTGCAGTCGATTTCCTACCGTATCTAAACTGTCTTTCATCCTGTCCTTTGATCGAAATTTCGACAAACATGAAGCACAACTTTATTTCCGAGTAATACATCGTCAAGAATGGATTCCAAAGATACCATATTTCGGTTTTGACCACTTATAGATTTTACGATTTGGTCTCCAACTGTTCTTCAGTTAAGCTATGAAAATTAAAGACTTTTTAAAGAAAAGGGCTAAAGCACTCTACCTAACTACTTTGAAGCAATTTGGACCTTCCAGTTAGCCGAACCACTCAAGTAGTTATTTCAGAAAATTGTCCAAATGCCATAAAATGTCTGTTTCAATTTTGGAACTTTTTGAAGAACATTTATAAGACTAATATCAAACGTTGTTGCCAATAATTGGAAATGGTTTTGGAGTAGATAATTCAAGGCACGAGGTAACAGTTAGGAACAACCAGACACATACATCTAAGTTCATATCTTGGAAGGAAAATCTTTAACGGCTTGATACGATAATCAAAGATGGCTTTAAAACTGATTAAAAAGGAAAGGAAATTAGAGATCTTTAAAATAGAAACATCTTAACTATCGTGTAACCTTTAATAGCCGTGCTTCTAACTAGCTCTCGACTAAGAAAAAGTCAAAAGTCTCAAACTGTTTCTTTTAAAAATTCTTAATATATAAGAACATTGTCATCATGTCTCAATTGAATAAGGAAAAAAGATGAGATTGGACGTTCTGCATCTCTGTAATATCTAACGAAAACCGGGAATATATATAAACAAATCAATTTTGTCGAAAAGAAGTGTAGATCATTGGGTCTGAAATATGTACTCGATACCTTGGAATCAGACCCTCAAAGTGGTTATGCAATCTTATTGCAAGTACAATGCATTTCCAAACTATCGCGCCATTTAACTATGTCGTGCACATGGCAGAATAATCTATCTTTTGCTAGAACACCTGGTGTCACTTTTATTTGAAGAAATCAAATAACTTGCAAAACCTGTTAACTGAGCAGACGATAAAAACTAATAATTGATACCCCTTAACATGTGGAGGGGCTAATAAAACAGACAAATCTGCGGGCAAGCAAACTACACAGCCATGTCTTTTTCTTCGTCATTTACTGTGTACTCCACAAAACTATAACGATATTGCATGACAGGATTAAGCCGTAACAATAGGACTATAAGTGAGCGATGTAAACAAAGGCAATTTAATGATATGATTTAACATTAAATACTAAGATAGAATCTGCAAGATATCCGTTTACATAAATTTTAAAGCAGCATTTAGTAATAAAACTATTAAAACATATCATTATTATGTAGGTGTTCTTGCATGTTTATTTTTAGCGACATTTCGACGAGGAGTCGTATTATAAAAATTATCATGTAAGTAATGGTAAATCATGGGTGAAATAGGTATGTTTCAAGTCTGCTTCCACAGAGGTAATACCGCAGATGATTCTGTTGTTCGTACGATTTAACGTCCAATGAAGTTGTCTCATTTTTAAAAATTGTGTAGTCGTTAGTGTAACAAAGTTATCTGAACATTCATTTAGGTGCAAAGAACTGTATAACCTCTGTTAGTTTTGATATTTATTATAGTGGACGTTTCTTTTACTGTCTAAACTTATTTAAGGCACGATCTTGTTAACTACATAATTTATTCCATATGTTATTTACTAGCTACATACGATATGTACAAACGCCATAGAACTTCCTTATTTGATGATCCCTCCTGTCCACCTTCCCGAAGTGTTGGAGGCTTTATATACAGTAGTGTATACTCACAGTAGATGAGTGAAAGACAAGACAGCCAGAGAGAGAGGGAGAGAGAGCAGGCGGCAGAGACCGGCGTGTGGACTTGTCTGAGTCCAGCCGCTGTGTTGGCAGCGGTGTAGAATGGATGTTACAATGTAGTTAGATATGTTCCAGTATATATAGACTAGTTCCTGTAGTGTAGATCTAGGCCTATTTGTGTATTTGTTGATATTCTGTTCCCGATGTAAATAAACCATATATATACGAAGCTGACTCTCTAATAACTGAAAATATGTGACATTAGGACTGGAGATGATCTATAATATTTGGAATGCCCTGACAAACTACTCGCTCAACCCAAACTGCACACATAGCTATATGTTTTTATTAATGGAAATTTATTTATATCATCACTTCTGGATATGACTTCTCGGCTACAGCAACCCAAGTCTGTTTCAAAGTAGAGATATCCTTATTGTTTAATAAATTATCAAGTGATTTGATATTATTAACGCGTCAACTGTCTTATTTAATTCGGAGAATTGTTGACCTTTCTCTGGCATTTCATGATGGGAAAAGTCCCAGATCGCTGACCTAAAGTCACGGCAACCATATCCATGACCCAACAATGAAAGTGACGACGACCAAAACAAATCTTCTAAAATGCCATGTCTTTACAACTTTTTCCAATATAGATTGAACTATTGAGAGTTGAAACTGTTTCATTGCACTCAAATGCCAGTTGATCCGTTTGTTAGATTTAAGCACAAAATGTAACGTACACTAAAACCAACCGTCGGGCGCCTAAGAAGGAAGGGGGGGGGGGGTAGATCAATGGTGTTGTTGGTCATATTTTAAACAATTTCCAATCAGTCAATATTACAAACCGTAAAATGTCAACGCTATCATTACTTCAATAAGAAATTTCATTAATAAAAGATTAGATTAACTGTGGTCTCAAGAGGAGTAAAAAAAAAAGAAGCAGTTTGTGTACTCTGGGGAGAAGCGGATCATCCATGGGTTGGAGTTTAATTCAGAGACAGATCACTCCATGAATCTTTTCTTATATTTCAAACAACATCGTTGATTGTTATTGTTTTGTGAGAACACAAGAGAATTGTTAATGATAACCATTAGTATCGACTAAAGAACCAGAGTTGTATTTAAAGAAAATGGAAATCAAATAAAGTTACCATACAGTGTATACTTATTGGAATTATCCCGATTTGAATAAAAATAAAAGTACGTATGAAAGTTTTCGTTGGGTGACCGGATAATCGATTTCTGTTTCTTTAGAGGTCTATACATACTTAGTAAATCAGCCTCCATTTCCAGATGAAGACTGACGGGTTTAAGTTGTTTGAAAACGTATCACATATGTTGAGTTAGTTGGTCGATAGAGGATTTTAACACAAAATTAAGCAATTTTATTTTCTAAAATATTATCGGGGTTGGCCCTTAAGGTACTTTTTGGCCGACGGCGGCGTTTCCCTCGACTCTTTGAATTTCAACTGCCAAGGGTTCGTGTACATGCACGCTAACAAGTAGATCTCGAACGACTATACTTTTCCTTGCAAGTCGCTTGAAGAAATAGATTAGCATAGTTAATCTGATTTTATATTCACGTTACTGGAAGGCACGGCATGCGTGAATGAACACAGATGAATAGTTTAAGCCAAGCTTGATATCAAAAACGTTTTTATGTATACAAAAGACAAAAAAAAAAAAAAACTCTATAGAGTCCATGACTTCTTTTAAGAACACGTGCATTGTATAATGCACCAATTCTTCATCAAGCTTATCAGACTTTTGCAGCAATCACGAAGGATTTGAATTATAAAGAAAAACAACCCACATTTTGTGGTAATAATCAATGTAATTGATGTACAGCTAAGGGTATTAGCAATGATATGCAAATTACACACAACACTATTTATTCTAGAAAACAAAAACTTTCAATTAAGCTTTTGAGGTATATTTATTGATAGTGAAAAAAAAATGCATAAAGCTATTATATGAGTCACTTGTCAGAGACGATACCATCATGCGAATAATGAATTGAACATAAAGTAATTGAGAGGGGAAATTGTTCTATGGCGTGAGTAAGTTAGTGAAGCTTTCTTAAACTAAAAGAACATTTAAATAATGAGCTTTGAATAAATTGTTGTAGAATTTATTGAAATCTTGGATACGTGAGGTCATTGTTCTCTTGTGGTTTTCCATTATTACTGGTTCAGGGTGGGGGTCTGACAGGACAGCTCAGCTGTCTATTCTTTCGGATGGAACCAAAAACTTTCATATCTTGGAAACGACCCGTTTTAGAGCAAATAAATGAATATCATTAGATACAAGAATGATACCGAAGAATCGGAAAATAAAATTACCACTGCGACAGCAGGATATAGTGTGACGTCCTGACGTCACAATAACACCACGACGTCACACTGGCGTTATTTTGACTTTAAAACACTTCTTAGATACCGAAAAAGAGGGTTTGACGCGAATTTTGATGTCTTAGGGTCTGGTTACATTGGAAGGGCTAGCTCGGATAGACGGATTGGCCCGTTAAGTTCAGCCTTGTACTGTAGTTTTTATATGACAGCGGGCCACATACACGAGCTGCGATGAAATCAACGGGCTATCTCGTCGAAACTATTTATATGACGTCGGTCTGAAAACGTAATCTTAACTGTTATAAGGGGAGCTATCTCGTCTGAAGGTTTACATGAACAGGAGGCTACCCAGGTGTTCTTTATATGGAAGTGATAGGTGATCCACCTGGGACATATCACGTGATGTAGGCTTAATATAGGAAGCAAAATGGCGACCACATTGAATATCAAATTAAAACTTATTAACTTTGAGTATTTGGTTGGTTTCGCACTTCAATTTCTTAGTGTCGTGCTTCATATGTAATGAACAAGCAAAAAACCGCCTTCGTATTCCATTTTTACTTTATAGTCAGTAAGGCTGTCAATTAGTGATTTTATCATATCTTGTGGCCAAACAAAACGCCTTGCCTTGTTAGATGTTAAAGAAACCCCGCTTGACAACTTTCGCATTTGTTTGTTGCCATGTTTATTGTAACAGTACCATGCGCCAGTGGTGAAAAGCTTGATTAAGATTGGAACCGAGATGAAAATATTTCCCATGCGCATTCCCTGCTTGTAACACACAATGTTGTTTATATGAAAGAAGAGCTGACTCGTTTTGCCGGGTTTCCCGGTTTCACAAACGTGTGCCCCGGTTAAGCGGGCTAGCCTGGTTTTGATATAAACAGTGTTTTGTTTTTTTCATTTGGTTGCATTGCAATGACGTCATACCCGAGGCCCCCGTTTAGAGAAGACGTTTCCCCCCAACCGAGTTAGCCCCCTCCATGTAACCAGGCCCTTAGAGAACTCAGAATAAACGAACTGTGATCTAGTTTGTTTTTTGTAAACTCCGACTGATTGGACAGATTTTTGAAAGTTTCTTTTGCTAATTTTGTGAAAAGGGCTGTTCATGTACTTCGCCATGGATACGAGCATAATTTGTGGCAATAACCTAAATAATGGTGGTGTTGTTGTCAAGCTCTTGTGATTGGCTTGGAATCCATTCTCGGTTTTCCCCAGATACTTGGAACTTATTTTTGCTGAGTTCTCTAAAACATCAGAAATCGCGTCAAACTCACTTATTCGGTATCAAAGAAGTTAGCCCGATCGTCAAACCAAAAACACTTCAAGAGGACCTGGAAATTGTCTACAAAGATTTTTTAAGGATTGATTTTAGTAGCCTCTGGTGTCCTCTTTCGGGATCTTGAGCGGTCACCCTTGAGCGTTTTGAGAAATTCAAGATGGCATCCAAGACAGCCGCCATTTCAAATAATCCACCAGAACTCAGATAGTATTTATTCTAGGTCGATAATTTGGGTGTCTAAACGTATGTTACTCGGGCCAAAGAATACACTGAAATCATTCATTATATTGTTGGGTGATTAGATGATAGTAAAATCTAAAATGCAAGACAATATATCCCTTTAACTCGTTAGTGGGCCATTAATTCACCTTATCAAATCATATCTAGAGAAAAACTACATACTGCGGGATAAAAGAGCATATGTGTGATGTGATATGCAGATTAGGGGTTCCAGGGCCACATGGACCGGCCCTGAAAAGGGAGGAGGGGGGGGGGGGGGCACAAGCTTTTTTTTAAACATTTAAATACTCACAAAATTAGGCAATTTCAGTTTAATCCTTTGAGCGCAAACAAAGGCAACACAAGCACAAAATACTGTACATTGCACTCTTAAGACATTTTTCTAGTGCAAGTGTATTGAATGAGGTGTCGTTCTTCCATCCGCATCTGATTAGACACATGACAGACTCCGGAGCAAGTTGGCTAGTTTTAATGTTATCAATTTAGTATCCTTCACCAAACAATAGAGTTCTGGATCAAGTTCCGACGGATTACCATCTTTTAGTGAACACTACAGAATGGCTTGTTGATAAGCTCTTTTTGCGTTCCCTGAAAATGCATTATTCATTGAACAAGGCAACCATGTTTGAATGGGGATGATGTCTTTTGGATGTCCATACCCAGCAGTGTGTTTCAGGCACCGATTCTATTACTTCGACGAGTGAGAGAGAATACAATCAATGTAGCAGCATGTAACCTTTCGATGATAACTGACATGTGCTTCTCCGAAGTTTTTTTTCTTTGATTTGTAATTCAATTGCGACATGATATTAGTCAGCTTGTTATGGACGGGGTTCTTGCAAATCTACGCCTGAAACACACTGGAGGGAATAGGCGTCCGAAACTGGAAATATATCGTCATCATCCGCACGCACTTAAACCATGTAGTCTTGCTCCAAGGAATGCTGCATTCGTAAGGAAAGTAAAAAGATGTCACCCCATGCTATTGTGTGGTGTTCACTGGAAGATCGCAATCCGCCGGAACTTGATCCAGAACGGTCAAATTGCTCATCAAATGCACCAGTGACGTCCCAAATAGTAAGCTTGCTTGTAGCTGCACTAGGGATGGCTTAGAATGTAAAGTAATAATAATAATAATAATGTACATTTATATAGTGCTTAATCCATCCATGAGCATGCTCGAAGCGCTGTAAGTTAATAGCTCCTGTGGATAATACATCGTGAACATATTGTCTTAAGTCTAGACCGAAATTGAGCAACTGTTTCTAAACACTTTATTTCACGTATTTGATTTATCTTGGATGAAAAGAATTGACAGAAAGCGTTTGCAAGATTGTCATCATCGTCAGATTTTGGTAGAATTGTCTCAGTTGTAGTACCAAGTAGTGATTTCATAAAATTATGACACTGATTGGGAAACTTGAATTCATCCGATAGTTTTTGGACGCAGTATGCGGATTTTGCATCTTTGATTATATGCACCTCTTTCTTTTTGGTAGATTTGACGATGGATTTCTAGCAGAGAATGACGATATTTTCGTTCCGCTTTACGGAAAGCAGACACATGACTAAAGGATTAAACTGAACATACCATAGTTTTGTGGGGGTAATTTCGTATTTAGCGGGCTTTAAATGTTCAAAACACAGCTTGTGCCCTTCTTTTCGGGGCCTTCCCTTGTGGCCCTGGACCCCTGTCAGACATGTTTGTGGTGTTATCGTATCTATCATATGCTCCTATGTCAAGAAACATATAGTTTGGTTCGGTGAAATAATTATTGTCCAAACAGCCGCTATCGAATTAAAGGGCCATATTTGCTGGCATTTTGCACTTTACTATGATCTAATCACCCCACAAGATAATGAATTATTTCAGTTTATTCCTTGGCCCCAAAAACATACGGTTAGATACCAAACTTGGTGTACAATTTCCAGATTCAGCCATAGTTCTGCTGGACTAGATGTTTTGACGTCAAAATAAAGTCAGTGTATCATTATATATCATTGGGTAATAAAACTTTGATTAATATATTTTAATATATTACATAGAAATGTTATATATGTGAATTTCCTTTAGATGCGCCGTTGATCTCAGTTTTGCTCACTCATCTAACAATTAGATATATAAATTAGACAACTAGACGACATCCCGCCAGTAAGCGGTCTGCTTATCAACTTTATCAAATTTCTTCATGTCACTAGAACATGTGATCATACTATCCTCACGTTGCTGGAATTGTGTACCAGACCACTGAGTCCTAGGTTCGTCTCAAGGCCATAGTTCAGAGCAAGAAAGATTTATTTTATTTATTTCCAATCTATTTTCCTTAGTTTTAAATCTACAACCGCCGTTAATAATTATCACTAAAATTAGACTTTGGTAAATACTTGCCAATACCGACAGATATTTCTTGGTATACAATGTGCATCGTAGTTAACGAAAATTCCAATACATTTTCTCTTGTGTTTTTCTACATAAAATAAAGTCATTTAAAAATGTTAACTAATTTAAAATAGTTCTAGAAAAGGATGAATGGAATGTTAACAAGTAACCTGAAGTTTGGTGTGTGGTCTTGAAGCTAAATGAATCCAATCGGCATAAAGTACTATATACATACTAAGGGGGAACAACCCAACATTGGGGGTTTCATTTAATTGTTCCATATCCATTAATTCGACACCCTGTTTTATTCGATCATCTAAGTAAATCAGAGAAAAATTGTTTTAAATCAAAGCTGTTGTTACGACGCTTTGTGTAAAAATATAGATGCACCAATGACGAAAGAAAATAGTCGATGCCGCCTACATTAGTAGCACATTCTTAGATACCCGCGAAATACGTTTTGTTATTCAAAAAATGATCAATACAAGTAACTGTCATGTGCCATTTAACTCTTTTTCAAATCACCATTATTTGAACTTGCTAGACCTCTTTGATTTGGATCATTGGATCTTATGTATTGATTTATTTTATTCATAGAAATTTTACAGGAGTTGATACAGGATAAGCTAAAATTAAAATTAGAAAACAGGGCGATCTCTCCGCTCCATCTTACAAAACAATTATTGAACGTTCCCCATCACCAAACGAACCAAAACATCTGAAACAACTCATCCAACATATTATTTTGACCTAAATAGCTACTTTAAGCCACACGAATATTGCTGAACAGAAAAGGTGGGTGGGGTCCCCGAATGGTTAAACACGCCCGTTGTAGTTCATAATGTCAAGTGACGTAATTTCGATCCGCTTGAACATGACAAGGAATATGATCTGCTCTAACCCGTTGGTTTTCTTCGGGACTCGAAATGAAATAGAGTTTTATCAGTGAACGTTAAATCCCATTTTCCCCTCTTTCTTTCTGAACGAAAAAAATTGCCTCAAGACAAGAAATAAACCTTTATCTAAATATACGTATAAATGGAATCTATATGTTCTTAAGATAATTATGTGTTAAATATTCATTAATAAAAAAAAATGAAGTATTTATAATCTGATGTTTCGAGATAACTGTTATGGCAGATAGATTGGTTCATATTATGATAATATAATGACTATTGTTAAATAACCGATATTCTATAATGAAATGGTTCTGTTATAGGGACTATATTATGATCTATTATGGTGGAGATAGCGCTATTCATGACAACGATAATAGAATTCTATTTTATATGCAAGAAGAAAAAACAGATATGGTCAATTGAAGTGACACGCCAAGGTGTTAATCGATTTCATGCAACAGAATAATGGAGGTTTTATTTCACCAATGAATTATTTTCAGATTACGACGTAATTGATAGACTCGTGCAAACTGAATTAATACGTACTTTATACTATACAATTAATATTGTAATATTGCTAACAAAAGGTACGAGTTCAAATATGTCAGACATCTTCAAAATGAATTGTGTGGACTGATTCAACTCAAATGTAAATAGAAATTGAACATCGCAAAGTGAGTGGTTTGGGTTTCATACCTACCTTACATCTCAAAAACGATGTTAAAGATACCTTCCTATGTACTAACTACAAACTAATTAATCGGTCAAGAAATAACAACCGCTCCCTTAGTCGGAACTGGCAGCGATCGGGCTTACAGCTACGGTTACCCTGGCATTTTTGCCCAGTGCTTTCCCCATGGGTGTTTTTACAGTAAGATGGAATAAACTACCCTATAAATACTTTCGTGGGAATGTATCTTTAACGAAAAAATCCGAGAAATAAAACTGGAACTATTTGCACATTTCTGATACGTTTTCAGAGACTGCCAAATGGAAAAGGGAACGCGTTTATGTATCTCAGATCCATTCTTTAATAAAATAATTTGCGACAATAGACTGTTTTGGTGATTGTTTCAAAACAGCTCAATTGTTTGAGATGGAATTTTCAGTTCAGGCAAAATAATTGTGTAGCATTTGGGCGTTTGATTTACATACTTAAACGAGATTCCTTTTATGGGACTCGGTGGAAACTAAGACTTCCCAGGGGACTGAACAGGATAGACGTTCCCCATTTAACAAGAACTCCACCATCTTCATTTTAATGGGCCTGTTTTAAATCTAATTGAATCCCGACTGGGGGATAATCTTCCGTTAGTATTTTAATTTCTTAATTAAATGTTACATAATAAATCGGATTACACATATGTTCGAAGTGTGAAAATCACGTATCGTTACTTTAATTTTAGGTTTTAAAATAAAAGCAGCACGACGGAAGATGGTATCGGATGTTCCATAATAACGTAAGCGATTTAAATTCACCCAGACATGGTGCTGAAATCTCTGTGCCAAGGAGTTATTCCTTAACGAAATAGTGATTCTATACATGTTTAACGCGTATAGCATTAACTAGAGCTACAATACTGTTTGAACTCAATTGATCAATCATGTTTCCAAATTAAGTGCAAACTAGGTCAACTATGCATTTTATTTAGCATTTATTAAACATGCAACATTTTCCTAAAATATCAACCCTTTGTCTCGGAAACTTTAAATAGTTCTGTGTTATAAAACAAATCAATGTTAGCTTGATGAATAGCCATTTAAAAAATAGGCCAATGTTTCCCTTACAGAGTGAAATGTCAACGGTTACACATATATATTCCATAGGGACAGCCACAACAAACGGGCCAATGAATGCTTCCAGTTAGGCATTTCCTGATTTCATACATTATTGGAATCAAATAGATTTGGTTAATTCAAGGTAGATGGAACACTTTGGCTACATCGTACGCTTTTTTCAATCAGTCTTCTGTCTGTCTCTTGACAATTTAACGTTCGGCAACCACACATTTTTTATACGCCAACATTTTCATGTGGACGTATTATGTCGTCGCCCCTGTCCGCCCGGACACCCGTCCGTCCACAATTTGTTTGTGGACTCTCTACAGGTCACAATTCCTATCCGATTATGACGAAACTTGAAATATAGGTTTATCCCCATAAGATCTCGGTTCCTTTCGATATTGGCATGTATCGGATCGGAACTTCATGGATTATGGCCCCTGATTGTGCGAAATATCATGTTTTTAGCTTGTGGACCCTATAGAGGTCACAATTTTGAACCGATTGTGATGAAACTTGACATGCATGTCTATAACCCCAAAATCTTGGTTCCATTCGATATTTGCCCCCATCGGATCGTAACTTCCTGAATTATGGCCCCTGATTGACCGAAAAATCGTCCTTTTTAGCTTGTGGTCCCTCTGGAGGTCAAAATTATTATCCGATTTACAAAACCGTTTGATTATAACACCGTTACATGGTAATGAAGGTTGAGTTCAAATTTCGTGAAAATCGGACCAAAATTGACAAACAAAATGGCCGCCGTTTGTACGCAAATAGTGTGAAAATATGTTATATCAAGGTTGTGGACCCTATAGAGGTCACAATTTTGAACCGATTTTGATGAAACTTGACATGTATGTTTATAACCCAAAGATTTGGTTCCTTTCGATATTTGCACCCATCGGAGCGCAACTTCCTGAATTATGGCCCCTGATTGTCCGAAAAATTGCCCTTTTTAGCTTGTGGTCCCTCTTGAGGTCAAAATTATTAACCCATTTATAAAACCGTTTGATTATATCACCGTTACATGGTAATGAAGGCTGACTTCGAATTTTGTGAAAATCGCAAAAAATTGACGGACAAAATGGCCACCGTTTGTACGCGAATAGTGTGAAAATATGTTATATCAAGGTTGTGGACCCTATATAGGTCACAATTTTGAACCGATTTTGATGGAACTTGACATGCATGTTTATAACCCGAAGATCTTGGTTCCTTTCGATATTTGCGCTTATTGATTCGTAACTTCCTGAATTATGGCCCCTGATTGTACGAAAAATCACCCTTTTTAGCTTGTGGTCCCTCTGGAAGTCACAATTATTTTCCGATTTAAAAAAACGCTTAATTATATCACCGTTTCACCTTAAGGAAGGTTTGAGTTCAAATTTCGGGAAAATCGGACCAAAATTGACAGACAAAATGGCCGCCGTTTGTACGCGAATACTGTTAAAAAATGGTATATCATTGTTGTGGACCCTGTATAGGTCACAATTTTAATTTGATTTTGATGAAAATAATGCATGGTTATAACCCAAAGATCTTGGTTCCTTTCGGTATTTGGGCATATCGGATCGTAACTTCCTGAATTATTCGAATTTCGTGAAAATCGTACCAAAATTGCCGGACGAAATGGTTGCCGCTTGTATGCGAATAGTGTAAAGATATGGTATATCATGGTTGTGGACTCTCTACAGGTCACAATTCTTATCCAATTTTGCCGAAAAGTCGCATTTCTAGGTTGTGTACCGTCACACCATAATCATTGTCGGATTCGAATTTCATAAATATCAGACTGGAACTGACCAACAAAATGGCTGCTCCCAATACAGTATGAAATCACTTTCGGTATTGCTTGTTCTCTACCCATCTCTCGAAAATGTGAGCATATCCTGCCTGGCAGTGCCAGCCTATCTTTTATACCAAACTCCGGGTGACTGACAACTCGATATCGTCTTTTTAAATGATCAAGCACTTGTTAGAACAATGTGTATAATCAATTAGTATGTGTGTGACTATAGAATTCCACAATTATTGTTCCATGTGTGGATTAAATATTAAACGAAACAAAGATTATGTTCCATGTGGATGTAATTAACATCTAAAGTGATAAAAGCATCTTTGAGTTAATAAAATATTTAAATACCTCTTCTACAAAACAGGGACATGCATGATAAATTTACATGATATCGAAGGTATCAATATGTCGAAGGTATCAATGCAAGTTTCATAGTGTGATGGGTTTTTCCAACTAGAAATGTAATGTAATGTTTGATTTACATTTATTGCTTGTTTTTTTAATTAGAAACAGTGTTATTTTTAAAAAAATGAATTATATTGTTGATTATTTAGACGCATACAATTTATTTACAAAAACATAGAAAAGTTCTAAGTCTGAAAAGGATAGATCAATTCATCCTCGGTTTCCCCAGTGGTCTCGATCTGTTCTACTCCACTATACCCTGAGTTAATCCATAGGGTTTCCACGATTTCAAATTATTTGCCCTGGCCTATAATGTAACTACAGTCTACAAACCAATCGTTTCGCCTTCGTTCTTATAAGGGTAGATAATCATATACATGCCCATTCACTGAATGATTTATGCAAATCCTGAATATATTTATAATATATTTATATTTAATTGTATTATCAAAATTTGTGGTATGTTTCACTGACTTAAAATATGGCTAACATTTATGTGAATATTATTACTAATCGTTCTTTGTCTGAAATTTTTATTATTATTGAACTTGGCGTAATTAGTCTACGATATCAGCCAAGGTGGAAGTAGACGTTGAACTCCGGGAATTAACCATTTATCGTAACTTGTCTACGATTTCACGTGGACATAAAACTTCGGGAACGAACGATTACAGTTACTCCCCTTTGCAAACTTCTTTTTCAACAAGCAGTTTTTTGGATTGGTCGATAAAAGCACAATCATTGGACAGGCAAATTGAAAACGTGTCTCCCCATAGGGGGGAGTAGAACGAAAGCAACTGAAAGGACTAGCCTGAACCCAGGTACATGACGACATAGTCTCCACTTTTGGGGATGCTGTCTCTTTTCCACAGTAAAGAGATGGGCTACGGAATTCGTGCGTATCAAGTGGGAGTGGGGGGCGGGGGCTTGACGATGACGTCATTCAGTTTTGAACAATTTTTTAGGCTTGCTGCACAAAATTTCTTCCTGGCCCGCACCCAGGCCTTGCAACATCGTTGAAAAAAGTGTGAACACATCGGAAGGGCTATGTAGAAAATAAATGAAAACCATTGACGTTGAACATGACTTAGAAAAGACAGGCTTAGAACTGTTCAGTCAGTCATCAAATAGTAGTTACAGATTTCGTGAATGATGCTCGCCGTGTTCTGTAATTATTGCATGTATAGAAGTGCAATTTGTGAAGCAGAATAGTTTTTAAAAAATAATAATACGAAGCAATGGAATGATTTACATTGGGATATCTGATTTTTTGTCAGTAATTAATCAAGAACAATAACTATGTTTAAAATGTTTTATTTTTCTGGTCAATCCACGAACATAGCACCTTAAACTATGAATAAAATCCATATATGGGGTTGGGGGTACTTATTGTGCACTTTAAAAATAGTCATTTTCGTAATTGTGACCAAACAATTCCTTGTTCTATACCCTTTTTCTTTAACTAGTATAAGAGGCTTGATCAAATATCGATATTGACAGAATTACATTTAAAAAAACAGGCACATGGAAACTAATTTGGTATCTGAGGTTACTGGGTTTATACATTTCATTGTTCCGGGATTTTTTCATAATTAAAACATATTTCAACCAACAATATTAAGTGATATTGACCACAATACTGTGCTGTAAATCAATAGGAATTTAATAAATACGGGGGTGATTGTGGCAAGCAATAAAAATACCCTTCGGCATTTCGATTTAAAAGTTTTAATCACTATGCAAGGAAATCGGTAAATTATACCGCCATTGATCCAGCCAGTTGACTTAACGGCAGTCAACACGTTCAAGCCACACATAACTTCAGTAAATAATAAATTCAATTAATGTAATGCCCAAGGCTAAATTGTCCAGATTTGCATAAAATCGTTGAGAAGATAATTTGGACGAAGTTACTATTTTTTTCTCTCTCCCGTGCTGAGATTGTCCCTTTCAAACGTAATTGTTATTTAATAATGTTTTGGCTGGAACTGGGGCTAACAATGGACTGTTATAATTGTATAATGAAGAGAATACTGATATTTGCATGGTGAATTAACACATTGCATCATTTAAAGGGACTATCCCGTTTTATAAGGAGTCACAAAAATAAAAGTCCGAATACGTATGAAATTTAAACGCCAAAATATCGAATACTGGTGTATTTACCTTGTCTCAACGTGAACTGCTTATCCGGACACGTAACCGTTTTAAGAATTCGGGTCTATTTTTTCGTTGATGACCTATTTATCGACTCCCGTTTATTGAGAGGTCAATATAGTGAATGACCCTTGGATATACTGTACTTGATATCGAAAGGTAAATTTCACCTACACATTATTTTTTTTAAAAGAAGCCTGGTTTTACGAAGACACCACACAATACAGATTGGAACATTTGTTTCCTTTCCAGATGACGATTGACGGATTTAAGATATTTGAAAACATATCACAAATACTGAGTTAGTTTCTCTGCCCTTAGGTAGTGGATTTTAAACGATGTTAACAAAAAATTAAGCAGTTTTATTCTCCAAAAAATTGTCGGGATTAGCCCTTTAATATAAATTAATTCGTTGGTATGGTCTATTAAATGAGGAAAAGGGTATCATTTTTCTACAATGAATAAACATACCTATATCATGAACGATACCCATAACCACCTATAACACCGTAACTAATCATATTCATTCCGTAGACATGTTATTGTCTATTATGGCGTTAGCTTAAAATAGTCATACAATAGCCTGATAGAGTCGGACATTTCAGAGTAGCTAGAAACCCACAGGACAAGCAAATGGGCAACACAATAATAAGGTGATAAGGTTAGGTATAATAAGTAAAATATCGTAAACCCACCAACATCATTACCAGTTTAGCTTACTACGTTTATTGCATGATGTATCGTTGCACATGTTGAGGTTCCATTGAGGGTTCAGGATTAGCATAAGACTAATTTTTGATGGAAGACTCTGCTTTAACAGCCATCATTTTGTTCCCTGGACATTTCAGGTCGTCACCTTTAATTGTTATTGCTTTTATCAATGAGAATGAAGTTGAAAATTTCGACATTCATTTTGAATTCCAGGTTTCAAGCTAATATTGTTATTCTAGTAGCTGTTAAGAAGCAGGCTTGTAACAGGCTTTAAATTTTCGTTTTAAGGTTTTGAAAACTAAAAGAAATATCATGCTTACCATGAGGTAAAAGGATTTCGGTTAGTATAAATAGTTGACCAAAGCAGGACCCCGGAGGTAATCAACCTCCTCATCATTCCAATTACTGCAGTAGT
This sequence comes from Patella caerulea, assembly GCA_036850965.1. NCBI lineage: Eukaryota > Metazoa > Mollusca > Gastropoda > Patellidae > Patella > Patella caerulea. The sequence goes on from JAZGQO010000011.1 coordinate 27,711,540, forward strand.
ACAGTAAGCTTTATTGTCGAGTTCATCATAAACACCACAATGGGCAGCCTATCTGCTCTGTAGGAAGCAAGTATGCACAGGTGTTCCTAGAAAAACCTTGGACAAGATGCAATCTTGTCGTGGTTGAGTGACTTGAATCTTTCTATGCAATAAATTGTCAACTAATAGTAACTGGCCATAGAATGACTTATCCGTATCCGTGGACAGAACTGGAATCGCAGAAGAATATTCATGGGGCAACAGTGATTTACTATAATGGGGGATGTCGTCCATGTGGCAGTGTATGTTACCGGTACCTCTTCTCATCTAAGAAGTTCCGCACTGCTAAAACTATGCACTCCAACGCTAAATGTATCGTGAAAACTAAATTAAGAATTCAAAATAAATTCAAATGACATTTACACATGTATTATATAAACCCGTTTCAGAAATAAGTAGGTGTTATAATCTTTATTTAACTAACATGTCTATTATAAGAATTTAGGATGTTACTTAATCTGTTCTACTTTCCATAAATTAGACCAACGCCGGGGGAGATCGTGATTAACAGCACCAATTGAGCAATCACACAGACACGAGTGTTAATATATATGGCATCATTGTATCTCTTTCCGTTGTATAATATCGCTTGAACAATCATCCATCGATACTGAACAGTCAGTCAGTTGATTAAGTTCACCAAATTATTCCGGGGAAAAAAATCCAGAAATTATACGAAACGCTTTGTGCAATTTCATTTGTTCGTCCTACGTATATACGGAAAAGTTATTTGTTTGAATCGCAATGGCCTCATGTCGAGAAGGTCGATAATAGTCCATTAATCTGAATCTATATTTACGAAAACACGGGATTCAATTCTGGTCTATTTAGTATTTATCATGTATAATCATAACTTAAGTAGTTGTCCATTGGGAATACATTGGCAGCTAAGAGTCAGTTTGATTGAGGCTCGTACGGTCCAAACCTAATAAGTATCAGTTTTAAATGGATGATGGTATAATAATGGAATGGTGATAGTGTATCATAGTAATAGTTTTTACTCGTAAAATCATTTTCATCTTCTATAAATTATGACATGAGACGTGGTAGATAATAAGGTAATCAAGATTAGAATTAAAGATGACGTTTTACAGGTCTCAGTCTAATAAGTTATAGTGCACCAGCTTTGCTTTAACAGGGTTAAATTTAGATTAAACAGGTTTTCAGTGACAAATTGACGTTATTCTTTCCAATCTACGTCATTAATGGTAAAATGCAAGGCACTGTGGTTGGAAAAAAGATGGGAGTATTTACAACCGATGCAGTTGTAGGACATTGGCTTTATTCTAATATCTGATTAAAAATTGATTTATATGGCCTCCTACAGGTACGTGTAATAACAAAAATGGGGTCACTAAATCAGTTTACATCAGTGATGACGTCTTAAAAGGCACCAAAGGGCTTATTCACAAAAGTTAATACTTGAATATTTTTTTTTTTTTTAAATGAAGCCGTTTCTTTGAGCGGGGGCTTTATCAGTGATTTTAGGTTTCAACCAATGAACAATCCGTAATTATTTCAGTTTTTAAGCACACGGCCACGGCCCCCGTGTTCCAATTAAAGGTGGCGTTTAAAAATAATTAGAAAAATATCTAAAATGATGCAATATAGATTAACCATGACCTGTTCTGTACGAGCTAAAACATTCATAATAATCCCATTCAATCTGAAGTAATTGGCTGAAATACATTCATTGTAAAATTATGTTTTATAAATGCTATAGCAAGAACAGTCAGCACTTTATCAAAATCTGACATGCGTTTTTTTGTGTACGGCTTACGGCATTACGTCGATGCGAAGCAATCAGTTTATGCAATTTAAGCTGCATTTCCTTTAGAACGGGTCCAGTCTCACTGTGGTCCGGAAGCAGACATGGCACACGGCAGGTTGTGTATCCTCATATGCGTTTTTTCAAGCGGAAGGGCTCTCTTTTCAACATGGCACGTGACTAAGAAAGAGCAAAAATTGGAATTTCTATACCTATTTTTAGCTTTTTGCCGTGCGGGCTACCCAAACTGCGTTTCCTTATTTGTGTTTACGGACACGGTTCCGCATGCGTTTCCGTACCAAACGCGTCATGGCCCGTTTCGAAAAACCGTACCGGACGTCACATAGAGAACCGTATCAGCACCCGCACATAAGGAAACACTCTTGCTAAAATTGTATGTAAGTGTTTTTCCCGTATCCTCAACCGGACGGAGCCGGACCGGATCCGTACCAAAGGAAATGCATCTTTAAATAAAGTTTCACAAGAAAGGTGAAAAAATAAATTTGCATCAAAATTGTTCTTTTAAAATATGGTGAAATCAATCTTAAAGCTCCATTAATCGTTGGCAATTGCCAAAATAAGAGTGTCTATAACAGCAAATTGCTTCTTCAGACAAATAAATGCCACATCGACCTCACGACAGGTTACCACAAAATAAAACATGAGATGGTTATTTAATTCTCCACTGACCTATCTCTGATGTACAGTTGGCAGTTAATCGATGTACGTAGATTTTTTTAGAAATTTTATATAATTAATATACCTGCATCACACTTTCAATTTAACAAGCGTGGCAATATTTCCTATCATTTTTGCTATTTATTTTTCGTGCTGTAATCATGGCGTCGATCAGATGCTATTTGTCATTTTCCACTGCAATCAATGTGTCAATTTTGGACATTATAGTATTAGGATAAATGGACCATAAATACCGGTGATTGATCCTGACGCATGCTTTCTTTCAAGATCACTTATCCGAGATAATCCTAATATCGTTATAATTGTCTTGTTTTAAAGACAACTTTAGATAACAAGAGATATTTACGTATGTAATCATTGTGTTGATGTCTGTAGGCGTTTATAGACTTGCAACATTTTTTTTTTGTTCAGAAATAAGACTTAAAGTGAAAGCTTCTCCAACAGAAGATTATTATTTACCTATATGAACTTTTTAAAGTAGACCGTTACATGTTTTAGAAAGGGTAAGCATTCCGTCCCTCTTAAGGTTATTGGACTTCAATTTAGGCAGTCGAGGAATCGAGACTCCCTGGTTAGTTGCTTCACTACATAATACATTCGAGCTCAGTGGTCCCAGATATCCATTTCAGGAGGCATTGTACAGGCTTTCTTTAATTTACTTGAGTCTTGGACATCACCAAACCCCTGAACGCCAATGGTACGTTAGTTATTTAAACTGTGCACAACACGAGCACGAATTCTTTCAATAATTACTGTATAGGTCCACTTTAATGAATTGGCAATATAACATTCCTAAAAAGTCATAAAACAGGCCATGCTATATTACAGAATTATCTGCGAACATTATTATTCGTGAGCACTTAAAACGTCAACGTTTCATAGTTAATTATATTTAACGTCCGTTGAAGCTAAAATAAAAATCGAGTTGTTGTACATTTGTGTAATTACTCTGTTACCCATGATGTTTCCTTAACGTAAGAATAGAATGAAAATTTCAATTTTTAGACACGGCTAGGGGAAACACTAACCAATCGCCTCGCCCTGTGGGATCCTGGTGTAGATATACCCAAATTAAAGATGCTACGGAACCTTTTAGAATCAACCCAACATATTTACCGAAACTGCTATTGGCGTAGAATTGTAGATGGACTCGCTCCTTTACGTTATAATCTCTTTTATCCTGTTTTCCAAAACTTATACCTGGCATTTAAAAAGACGCCCACACCAATCTACGAATGGAATCATCTGGTAGCAACCAGAAGTTGCTGGAAAGCGTTCGGAGCCTATTGTTTTATCATATACTCTCAGTGCATCACAAAGGCAACGGAAGGCCAAGGACAGTAGGAATTCTTGAAAACATAACTCAAATTACAAGGTATGAAACTTTGCTCATTTCGGATGTACTAGGACAGCAGTACTAACCTTGAACATGGAAGGAATCGCCATATATTTTATTGTAATTAAGACTGTCACATGATAAAAGATTTGACTTCCTCCCCGCAGTCGATGGCGATGTGCGCCCCCTTGAAAAAAATTGAACATTACGTGCTTATTTATGTTATTATTGTACGGCCCCATGCAGAAATCGTTTGGGCGAAATCTTCGGGAATTCTTAGCACTTTCCATACAGAGTTTATAGAGTGCTGACTGAAAGTTTACTTCCATGTCACCCGAAATTATTATATGCAAGCAATGCCAATAACAATAAATCATTTTCCACTGCAATAAACATAAATTACGTTAATAGATCATAGGAATCAACTTGTCAGTTTTCATTAAAGAACTGTCCGCGAGAGAGAAGGAAATATGAAAGCTATGAAGCGAATAATGCAGCGAGGAATGCATTGCAATATCTCGCCAAAACTTTAAAGGCTTCTTTTCCAAATCAACCTGCTTCTATTTCAGTACGAATTAGCTAGTTAAAGGAGGTCATTCTCGATATCACCCATAAAGTATTGGTCAACATTGATGCTATTTTGAACCTACCGGGAAAAGACTGACTTCTGATATCCAATATTTAAGATCAAATGCAAATTTTCAAATTGGCTCACAAATCGCGTGCCAAAATGCTTTCAAGCGCCATTTGTAATAAAGCAACCCGATGTATGAGGCTAGATATATTCCACGGGAGAATACTACCGTTGTAGACTGGAATAGCCAGACGTCAAAGACTGACATTCAATATTTGGACTCGCCGAACATAACAGATTAGAAATCACGGTAAAACCAGAAACGATTGAAATTAAATCAGATACACATATTCATATTACATAATGGTATGTGTTGCGACCCATGTGTGTCCATTTTTAGGTACTAAAGAATACGGATTTAGGACCTTTAAATTAAGAGTTTAAAGATGATATCTAAGGACGGAGCGCAGATAAACGGGACATGAAACTTTTCATAACGATGGTACGAGATTTACTTTGCTGCCATTTATATATGAGATGAAAAGTAGAACAATTATATCCACTGAATCACTAAGTTTTGCATTAATCTGTCAAGAAATAACTGTTTAAACGGGTGATATGATTTACATAATCACAGTCATTGTATCTATCAATACACCCTTGTTGATAATGACACTAAATCGTCAATGTCTCACAAAAGTTGTCGTAATTATAGTACTTACATCTCTATAGATAATGATCCTTTTTTCAAAAAGAAAAATATAATATATGTGACACATCTTTGGCATCGAAATGTATGTTAATGGACAATTATTCTTTAAAGTCTTATACAACGGCAGTTTTCGCCACTGAAGAGTCGTGGTTTGTCTCGGCATCCGATTTTGCTTGGTTGTTTACGCATAGGACTCTTGCGCTTACGTATATATTTCTTTCCTCATGTTTATAATGCTACCCATTTCAACACAGCCTGGAATCGATTTTCTCAGGTTTCATTTGTGTTATTCGTTGTCTTAATGAAATCTCGTACCTAGTTCTTTTCAACAAAACAACTGTTTATTTTTGGTATAAACCTTTGATTTGGTATTTTTATTTATATGTTGCTTTAACCTGTTTTTCTTATTATTATCCTGCTTCTTATTACTTGACAATTTATTGTTTAAACGGACCTACGAGTCACTTCAAAAAATGTCCTTATTAAGGTATATTTCTGTAACTAAATCAAGAGTAAGCTATCAAACCAAATAGGGTACTGAGCCAAACCGCGACATTGTCTTAATGTTTGATTGATATCGGGTCTATATAATTAAAGTTAATACCCCAGCAGTATGACTGTCAGAAATATAATGAAATTACATTCAGATATTTTTTTTCTGTATGTTATACTTCTGTTTTTTTTCCAACTTCTAAATATCTTTAATTTTTCTAAGGTCATTTCATATTTTCAGGTAGGCTTCTGACACACGGGCAGGGATAATCGTATGCCAATTCGTTCAAATATGAGGAGGAAAACTAAGGTTAATCAGCGCGTGCGAAAAGTCGAAGAGCAAAGGGGGGTAGGCGGAAATGCCACTGTGCTGACAACATTTTCTCCTCGCATTTAACACGTCACCATAGAAATAACAATACGCTAGTCTCGAAATGTGTTGGTGGGACCATTTCATTGTTAGGAGCCATGGTGGCTAAGTTCATCGGGGTTTTCCGGCGTGGTTTCCCTTTGTAAGTGGTACAGGACGGAGTTGGAATTTGACATGGCATTTGCCGGTCTTCATTGGATGGCCGGATGGTTAACGCGTGCACGATGCATCATACGGTCTGCCACGGGCCATGTGTCGACAGTTGCGATTCCCCGTTTGTACATAAAAAGTAATAAGGTCTCCCGCCCAACCTCGTGGGGTTTTTCTCGGGTTCCTCCCACTCCTACAGACCATCCATACAAGCGAATTATTGAAATTAATTAAACAAAATGTTAATCCGGAAATGACCTAGTTTGTGTAGAGTGGATGTTAAACTCAATACAACTTTCCCTTCATTTCAATGAAATTTTATCGTCTAAGCACACTTAAACACTGAGTCCAACATATTTCTGAATTATAATACCGGTCGCCAGACACTATCCATTTTCTTAATATCATTAGGCGCTAAGCTGTCAAATTTCTTTTTGACTTTATATTGATGAGGTGTACTTAAAGTCCATAATTATCACATTATTGTGGAAAAATGCTCATGAAACAGAATAGGATGTATCAAACATCTAATTTGAACAGAAACAGATGTTCGACAAATTATATTACAATATATGTATTGCGAATTTATTTTTTTAAAGGTGTATATTCCACCTAATTTGGACATAAAGAGATAATCGTAAAATTGTTGTTGTCGCAATGTAACATATCATAAGGTGACTTTTCAGAGATGTTTCCGATCTAATTTCAAATAAATCCGTTGATGAGGTTAGTTGAGAATATTGGCGATTCCGATCATGATTGAAAATGTCGCCGATGATGAAAGCTTCAGTTTTTAAAAGATGTCACTGATAATACGTGCACATTTTATTGATGGAAAGGTTAAAATGAGATCGTAGAAGATTAACATACGTGTGTTAACATTTTCTATCTTCCGGTTAGCAGATAAAAGTGCATCTTCGACTGTAAAGACGACAAAAAGTACTCCAAAAAACACATTAATGGGTCACGCACACATATTCAGGCAATTCATAGGTTGATATCCCAAAAAAGTGACAGGCGTACTAAACGAAGTAGGGTATAGATACTGTTAATAAAAACATTCAGTACCACTTCACATCTGATTTATTAACATATAGTATGGTTTTTATAGAAAATATGTACTCCTGATAAAAGATTATGTAGTTTTTTTCTTTCATTTTGAAATCAATATGAAATATCTGACGGCTAATTGAAATGTACATTATGTCTTATAATTATTATCGCGTACTTTCTTTCACTGTTTGTGCTACTTTGTATTGGATACTCGAAGCTAATGAATTGCAAATAGCCTTGCATATCAATGCTTTCCTTTGTTTATCTTGCAATAGATTCAATTCAATTTGAGAGTATGCGTTTCTTTTGTTTTTGAACAATGGGGTCGGGTCGTACAGTTCTTTACGCATTCAAGGCCTTGTTGAGATTTAACCGACTGTGGGATGGACGGATTTTCGAAACGGAATTTATTCAGTGTTTGTTCCATCACTAAGCTAAATGAGAATGATCGAGCTCAAACCCTTGTTGAGATGTAACCGACTGTGGGATGGACGGATTTTCGAAACGGAATTTATTCAGTGTTTGTTCCATCACTAAGCTAAATGAGAATGATCAAGCTCAAACCCGTTTAACTACCTCAGGTAACATTGTATGTTCAAATGGTTATATAATGTTTACTATATGTTCGCACTTTGACCATCCGTCTTGTGACCACTTAAGTAACAGTATATATACCGGATAGCTTCTGTTGATCCATATTCCCAATGGCTATTGGATTGAATAGCGGCATTTGAACACCTGATACCACACCGCTTTTATATAGATAGCATGTGTATGTTGAACTTGAACGTGCATCGTCTTGTACGTAAAAGAACTATTGACAGTTGGAATTTAATTGCTACCCAGAAAACATTTCCCGCATAACAATCTGTATAGCAGAAACATAAGGCCGTTAAACCCCATTTCATTCATTTTACAGTAACATCAGTAACAAGAATGGTGCGTAACGCGTGTGCTATCCAAACAACGCCCGTCTAAACAGAAACCTTCCGAAAGTTGCAAATTTAATTACACTTACCGAATACGAGGAAATTTGCCAATAACATTTCGCTACAAGTTTATTCAATGTGCAAAATAAGCTTTATTGATCAACAAAGTTGTGATCAAAGAATAGATTCATACAATTCCATGACTAACATGGAACAAAAAAAAGTGGAAAGCTTATCAGATTAAAAGAAAAACAAATTCAGATTGATTTGTTTTGGATTTCTTAATGCCAAGGTTCTGCTTGATGGAGATATAGTAATGAATTTAATTTAGTTGCTGTGTAAGTCCAAGAAAAGTATCGTTCAACAATTTACTCATGAAAGAAATGTACAAATCTGCCATGTCGTATGGAACAGAATGATAAAACGAGGTTTAACGTCTCGTCACCAATAATTTGGTAATGGCATGCCCACAATAAATGAAGTTAAAACCTTTTGCACGGACACAGATTAGATGAAATTATTTGATCAGATTATGGGGTTATTGGAGAGATTTTGATAACACTTCCAAAGATGAAATTAATTTGTTTTTAGAAAGTTTAGATCAGAGAATGTTTGCTTGGTAATTATAGAAAACACACATCTGAGCCGCTGGAATGACGGAGTAGGTTTGGACAGATTTGGATATAATCGTCCTTGTTTTTATACCACACCAATGACAAATCTTCGAAAGCCACAACTAGGTACTTTGTCATTCGCTCTTTTCCACGTCGTTCACAATATTTTGCAAACATTCTAAAATAAATACGAAAATATATATGGCAAGAAACGCAGCGTCTAATCGTTTCAATGTGACGAAAATACTAGCTCCGTGTACACGTTGGCGTGCGCGTAAAATAACTCTCACGGCTTGAATTCGATGACAAGTTGGTGGACACACTGCCATGATACATTTACGTCATCATTCCGGCTAGGACGTTAAACACCATACCATTATATATTAAGAGCACATACGTATGCTTAAAAAAACAGGCTGCTGGAAACAAATATACAGTAATATACACTATATTTTGTTTGAAATGGGTGAACGATTTTAGGTAGCATAATTGAGAAAAGAATGTCAAAGCTGATCAATAACCTGACACCGATGTAAATTGCAGTACCAAGGCGACCCCAAAACCATATACAAGTCTAGCGATAATAAAATATAGACTCACGGTGAAATATTCGTCATCTACTTATACCATTACACATTTGTCTCATGGGTAATAGTTTTGATGTTTTCTTCTAATTAATAATTTATTTAAATCGTCTGTAAGCAACGGGTCTTCCAAACCATACGGAATATGAGCATTTTACCGAGGCTTAAAAGAAGCATCGTGATATAGTTTTATTTAATTAGTAATACCAGACCATTCACAGTAAGTAGATTTAGATTAACGTTATTATGCGTTACAAAACGAGTTAGCTACCCTGACCCGTGCACAAATTGAAACAGGGATTTGGATCTGGATTTCAGAAGTCATTAATAAAATACAACCAATGCAATTAATTTGAATACAAAAGTTCAACAAGGGTTATGCAGATAGGGGGTATCCAAGAAGAAACAATCATATTCACAACACTTGTAGGAATATATGAATGGAATTGGCCATGGCAGTTGAGTACTAGGGGAGTTTAACCAGTGGATAGGAAGTTACATTAGAGAGAACAATATAGAAAATGTAGTGGTCAACAGTGCATCACTGAACAAGCAAATGGCCAAAGCTGTTACCATGATTTCCCGCACAGGGCAGCCCCAGGATAAGTGGCAGCAGGTGTTACAAACACTATATGCATGCCCTACGCTCGAGCAGTATATCCACAAAAATCAGAAACCTTAATCCCCACTACAAGGCAAAATAAAACACAACTCTTGGACCACTGTCAAATTAACACCAATACTTAGATATAAGATTCATTACCCCGATAAGGAATCCAATACTCTTTTATGGTTTCAGAAGACAATGTCGTTTAACAGTTGAATAAACCACAGAATAAACAATATGCTAATACTTATCGGTATCGATAGGTAAGCTACCCAATGCACCATAAGACAACATACCTTCCACAGTAATCCGCAACCTTTTTTTACTGTTACTTTGGAAAATCGTTTCAATAATATACTGTATTATTTTAGACAGTGTTCTGTTCTTACTTTCCTCTGGCTCACGTAAAACATCATCCGTACATCCAGTGCTAGACTGCTTCGACAAACCACATAGTAGATGGTGGAAAAGGTACGACTACAAAATAACATTCATTGTGTTGTTACTGGATTCCTATAACAGTAATCATAATGACACAATTCATACTGATCAATAAGCTATTACTAAAATATATAGATAAATATTTCGATAACACCTATCCCTAACACACTCCTTAATAACCCTTACTCATTCAATAAAACATGTCCTTGGTAGATACAAATCTATAATATAGATATGTTTACTGAAAACACCACTCCCATTCTAGTCACATCATATTAAGCAATTGATTGTTTTATTTACTATTCCCTTTATAATTGACACAGACGAGCACTTCAATGTATTTATCATCGTATCTTACCCAAGTAATAGAGCAGTTTGAATTATTAACGACCCAAACCATCCGTCTTGATTGCCTATCTATGGAGAGAGACTAATTGTTTTTAAAGTTTGCAGACAAAATATCACGTGAGAGATAAATTACGACAAACAGCTATATATTTTCAAAACTCACCGTAACAAAGTTATTGAATGACCGAAGATTGTTTTGTTCTAATTAGAATTGGTAATTTAATCGTCAATACTTGATTATAGGCTGATGGATTAATGAGTATCTCGTCTGGACCCCGAAGATGCGTATCTTTAAGGCATGTATCCGGGCCTTGATTATTTCTAGATTTAGGATATATCCTGTGTGCTAATTTCAAACTTTCAAATATGGGATCGTAGATTCGCTAAATATGTAAATTCGCTTGATGTTTCTGAATTGGATTTAAAGTGACAGTCACGGTTGTCATTTTCACAGATTTACCGTTACTTTAAATCATATTCTGATTCACAAAACTGTTTGTTTGTGCCTTGAATATGGTAAGTGAATCTAGATTTGGATTAACTACCAAAGTTGCCCTTTGTATAATCCAGCTCGAGCATGTTATGCAAATGCTCACTACTACGGTCAATTAAGTTTTATCGAAAAGACTTAATATTATCCTTCCACTGGTTTTTATGCATGGTTTCCCCTTGTCAGTGATGCAGGACGAAGTCCTGACAAGGACATATGTCTAGTCGTTCGGATTGGACGAAAAACAGGCGTGCACGTAAAAGATCCCTTGGCAGTTGGAATTCGATGTAAGAGTAGGCCTTAGCGCCCCTCCCGGGCAAAATTTCCCTCGTTGCACACTATATAACGTATGCCCGTCTTGATTAGCCCAGGCTATGTGCAGAAAGTAGGTCGTTAAACCTCATTTCATTTCCCTCCACAGGTTGTCATGTTTAGATCACCTATATAACGAGGGACTTGTGTGACCTAACCATTAAACGTCCTTGTTCCACCAGAATTAAGTGAAGTAAAGAAAGATATCTCTATACTTTAATACATCTTTCTGCGTGGTCAATCCCTCAAGTTTGTGAATGACGTACAAGGTTCCAGTCAATGCGTTTATTGGGTAGTTGTAAGTTAAATAGACTATTGTTATGTTGTATATATGTTAAATATCAATAAAAGGTAATTAGCGTGATCTTCGATCTACAAGACTATACACGAACACGTATTCTACTTGTTTTTTTTCTGTAGAATTCAGTCAACTGTTACTGTTCCAGTTGAGAAGACTTGATATTAACAAAGAACGGAAAGACAGTCTGGAAGCAAACAAGAGGGTGGTTACTTCGTTTTCTTTTAAAATCCAGCAATAATTGGATTTCCATTGCTTACAGACACATTGGGATCAAATAATTTTATTTCAGATTAATACTGTATAGTTTGTTAAATAAAACATAAAAACCATGAAACCAACAGACACAGTTGTTAAACAAAACCCAGAACTAATATCAGTGCTAGTGGCTATCTGGGGATCCCAAGTACTTTTTGAAAAAAATGGAAACATGGATTGAAAGAAGCTTCTTCCTTATAATAGGTCACATTGGAAACCCGAAAGTTTATTTCAGAAAAAAAGTACAATTACACTTAAAAGATAAGACGAGGGTGAACTTCCATTATCTGTGGAATTCACCATGGTGTATGATCTATTTTGCATGTCGTGTTAAGAGGATAATCACATTGACATGATATTGAGCAAACATGTTGGGCAATTGCGAATGTTATTATTTCTTAGGGTGCTAAATGTAACTTGGTTGCAAACATGAGTTAGCATTTCTACCAATGTTACAAAACTCCGTATGATGTTCATTCTCGATGCATTAACAAATGAAAACAAGAAGACTTGGATTTCCCACACCAACAACTTTACATTTGGGGCCAATTTACGCAACCTTCACTTACATAAATGAAACAGATCTCGTTATGGTTTTGCAAAACATAATTTCACTATATAAATAACACTGAAGTCTCCCCGCAGATATATATCTCCGATAATAGATAAAAAAAAAATGCATGATAAATGTTATTTTTGTTCTCAACACGGACAAATGTTAATCATTTTCTAACTCTGACCTTCAAAAAGTTGGACAGAAACAACATAGGGTAGCGATCTCCAGGGATATCAGGCCGCCATGTTTTAAATGCTAGAATGTTATAAACGATATTATCTATTGGCATGTCATATTTATGATTATTGTAATTCTATTTAAAAATATGATAGGAAAACATGTCGAAATGTCACACACCGTGTAAAATTACTAATGATCTTATCGTAGGTCAAGGTCACATAGGAGATAGGCAGCATTGGTTTAGTTCTTGTTACATTAAATTGATGCTTTCATTGCAGCGAGAATGACTTGAACTAATCTCGAATATGAGAGAGAGAGAAATGGGGTTTAACGTCCACTCAACACAAACTAGGTCATTTCGGGATGACATATGGTTTAATTTTATTTTTTATAATTCGCTCGCGCGTTGGGGTCTTTAGCAGTGGGAGGAAACCGGAGTGCCCGGAGGAAACCCACGAGATTGAGAAGGCGTCCCTATCTCTATGCCACATACGCTCACACCAGGGCTCAAAACCACAGCCCCAAGCAAGAGGTGACCGGCCAGCTAGAGGTCGAAGCGCGGCACTCTAGACCACTAGGCCATACCAACCCCCTCGAATATGAACTCAAATGAAAGGTGGTTAGGCGTCCCACTTTCTTGTACCAATGAAGATGGTGGACTACGAACTAAATTTACATTGTTAATAGAAGTTTAATGGTTTGTTGGAAGGCACCTTCCTTCCGGTCTACACACCACCGACTATATTTAACACGTGTGTTATGCACAACAAAGCAACGCTTTAATTCTGATTAACTAAAACCACAGTTTCTAATTAAACAGAATCGAATGTGTATTTATTGATAAAGCGATAAAGAAAATAATAATAGAAATAATCCTTCAATATGTATAAAGCTGACATCAAAGAATTTGTTTCATGAATTTTTAAATCTCTATTATTTTACGTTTGTGTTTATGCTATTTCATCATTAAATTCTTTCAAGTTCACTGGTAAAAGTGATGACGCAGCTGTCTACAGACGTAGAAAAAACATGCATAATAAACTGCTATTTTAATTAGTTGATACAGAGATAACTATTATTAGGTACGTTTGTGAACGAATCGACTGATCGCCGTTTGTTATAGAAAAGAAAATGTTGCTTCTCGTCGTGACGGTTAATTTTGTAATCAGCTATATGACCCTTGTCGTTAGTTTGAACCAATCATGATTTTTGGGGTGGCGAAACGTTAATCATCATTTACGTTAATTTGTCATACTTCCTTTTAATTAAAAGATTGCTGTTGACATCAATGTCTGAAATATAACTCATTAGCCCCGGCGAAAATGTATCGTCCATGTTGCTGGGTATGTTTATTATTTCTAGAACACCTGATTCCACTTCTAATATATTTCGTAGTTGGCATAGGTGATAATATTAGTTGTTACATAACAACTGGCTGTTATTGAGAATGATCCACGCTACACACGAATATAGTGCGTAAAATCAATGACAGGCATAGTGTCTGAATAAAATGTCCATTATATGCATTGCTGTCTTCATGACTTTATAACATGCAATCTATTCACAATCAGCACATAACTCTGGCATTTCATATTGTTTTTCAAATATAAGAAAAAAAAGTTTACAATATCTCGTCGAGCAGACCTTAAGTCGTATATTAGAGCAATTTAAAACTAATAAAATTTAGGGAAAAAAATATTACCTTTCATTTAGGCTCTAATTATTCCGTGTATTTCGTTTCAACCTTTGATGCACTTATTCCATGAAATCACACAAACCAGTTAGTTCTACGCCACGCGCAAAAAATACGAATCTTACTCGCAATGCTTTTACTACAGGTGGCGACATGAATGGTCACGCGCTGTTGATGCAGAACCTCTGTATTTTGGTTGTTATAGCGGCGTGCAGGAATTTTCACTGTGGAGAAAGAGAGAGGAAAGATATCGATCCGCGAGGTAAATTGAACAAAATATAGTTCAGCGAATCTGTTAAGTGTTACTAATTTGATAACAATTGTCGGTAAGCAAACAAGACATTGTACAGTGATTATGGAAGGGTTCTGCACGGGTAAACAATTAAACATGGACGGGTCCAGAAGAAGACGTGTTTAGAAACTTTGCAATAAACAGGTTTTCAATATCCCGAATCCGGTTCCTCTTAATGTCAAGTATTTTTTTATAGAGAGACATTTAAAGAAATTCAATTTAAGCCGTTTTATTCTCTAGCTTATGTGAGGTAATTTAAGTGTATCTTAACTCAAGTATGAGATTTTAATCAAACTTCAAGAACTCGGTACTTATTAGAGAATTTCATTAAAGGAGTTGCTATACTTAAATAAGTTTCCACACTAAGTAAAACCTAAGTAAGGTCGTTGTTCAATTTATCTTGAATTGCGTAAATACTTGTGAATGATGTGGAATCTGTAACATATCTTTACCTGATCACAAACCCGTCAAATGGGATGTGCTTTTTGGTTTTCCTGGATGTGAAATTATTGAAATGAGGTTTAACGTCCTACATTTTTGCACCAGCGTCATACAGTATGCTACAAGGGAATTTTTCCAGGACAACGGCGATACGGTCGAATTAAAACTGTTACGGGCTCCTTTACATGCACGTCAGTGTGTCCACGGGACATCGATGTTTCGTCCCATCCGAACGACTAGACTTTCACCTTGCCACTGACGAGGCGAACTTTCTCGACCAACACCGGGATCGAACCCCGGAACTGCTGGTTAGTAGACAAGAGCCTTACTCACTAAGCCACGTTTTCCCGTATGTAAAGTAGGCTCTTCTAAAATGCAACAACCTGATAAAAGAAATTCACCATCCCGATTGTAAACTATATAATTAAAGCACAAAGAACAACATTACTACCACAAACCTTACAAGCTTTTGTTGTGCCAATAGCCTACTAAAAGGTATAACATCGGGGTAAATCGATATCTTTTTTCAATGTTTTATCTTTTTGAAATGTCTTTTGTCATAAAATGTCTATTAAGATGAACCTTTTAATGGAAAATTCGATTCCCCTTTTAAAATAATGTAATTATAGGCAACAATGGCCAATAATCAATGATCTGAAAGACGATATCATTAATGTTCTTGGTGAACTTTTGGGAAAAAAAACCTTCCAAAAAGATATGAAATATTAAATATCTATTTCAGTGTCTTAAGCTACAGTTCATTGCCCAATTGCGAAGGTTCGAGTGTATAAAGATGTTCTTGGAGTAATTTAGTTTAAATGACGTTAAGCGTCGACAACTCTTAATTACTAATAATGATTGAATTCCAAGATATATGATGCGTTCTACTTAAAAGAGAGGAGGAAAAGTCTGACTGTTGTATTGGTAATCTTATATGATAACTAAGTTTAAATTTGTTTTGTTATATATATATATTGAAACATTAAATACAAGGGGGGCAACTGGCAGACAAAGCAATGAATTTAAAATTACAGCCGATCACGGACCGAACAAATATAAATCCCGGAAGTGTATTAATAGAACACCACAAGTCTGTCAAGTATATAGTTCGTCCCTTGTTCTTTAAGTATTTGGTTGGTTAAATAAACTACCAAAATGTTAATTCCGACAGGTTTCAAATAGGACAGTTCCACGCACTTTATGAGGGTTTTTGGTAGAGAATTACTAGTTCTTGTAACGTCAGCATTGTCTGAATTCCTACCTTATCTGAACACGATTGCTGCCGGAATGCTACCTGTCTACATAAAAAATATTCCATGTGGAACACCTTACCTAATGTAAGTAGAAAGATAATATGAATTGTTGGATACATCATTCATCAAGACACAGGAATTTATCAATCTAAGATAACTGTTTATTGTCTGAGAAGTTTCGGCTGAATTTGTAGCTAAGTTATTGTTGTCTTGTATCTTGATATGTAATAAATCATCTATAAGATCTAAAAATCAATCTTTTCGTGTTTGTTCTAACGGCATGCTTCTTCATCTGGCTCTGTTCCTCATCTTTAAAATTCAGTTGTCAAAAACATAACTATATAGAAACAGATGTGGGTTTCTCTCAAAAATGAGAAAACTATCCGTTGAATGGATCTCTTGGTCACGTTGGTGTGCACATAAAAGATCCTCTGACAGTTGGAATTCAATCCACGTCTTCATAAGCCCCTTGGTGCCGAAATGTAGGATGTTAAACCCCATTTCATTCATTCATTAAATAGGAAATTAATGTATTGACAGAAGGGCCACAGGGTTTTGATCACCAGCAACAACAACCCAAGTTGTTGAAATATAAAATAAGTCGCTATGCTATGTGGGCCTTCCAAATAAATAGCCGTGGTGTCGGATGTTGTAGCAACCTACAGCTCAACCAAAAGAATCCATCCCGTGGCCGAGTCTGTATTCTTAATTAACATCTTGAACAAAGATCGTGTTTTAACATTATTACCGACGAGACATAACATAATTCTATTTAATTTAATCGTGGCTATATAAAAGGTTCTTTCATAAATTATGAAGATGCATCTATTATTTTCGGGATATGCTTCCAGGAAGATTGAGGGGTGGACATGAAATTATAACTATCGGCTTACTTTAGTAATTAAATATATACATTACAAATCCCAGAAACACCCCGTGAACAGGTTGACACCCTAATGGTAAGTATTGGTAAATAAGACTCGTTCACACAGTGTAACACATTACAAAATGTCCTTTCGCTGATACTGATTCAATCATTTTAGTATTCATTTAGCTGTCCGCTTTAATTAACCTATCTAAAAGTACTTATGGCCGAATTTTCTTTAACTAAGAATCTTGTGATCTCTATTGATGAAGATTAGGCTACACCCGCAGTGTAATTACCAAAAGCTGTCAACTATCGGGTATGGCCTTGAGGTACCCACAAATATCAGCGATCAGTGATCTGGAAGCTACTCAAACCCCGGGAGATCAAATATCGATAGGAGACACGTCGCCATTATCTCTATGTTTTGATTTCTAATTATGGTAATGACGATTTTACCGGTTCTCACCCGGGTTGATCTCTACAGTTGACCTATTGACCTTTGGCGTATCCCTACACTAGCTGGGTCTATCATAATGAAATTTGGCCAATAATTGAAGTGTTGGTTGATCTGTTCGGCATGCTACATGTTTGTTTTCTCATTCTTCTTCTTGTCCTTGGTTCTTGGGCCAGTTTCCAATCAAATGCAACTCGAGTAATCCTAGTTGGTGCCATTGTTGTAAACATATCACTTTATTTGATTATTATATTGTCTGATATTGATACCCTTTCATGTGAAATGAAGCTACTCATTTATTTACGCGTCCACTACGGGGGTTTTCTGTCCGAATGTTGCAGCGGTAATCTGATCATCTTCCCCCTATGTAACGCCATACAATCCTCCTCGAGGGATACTTCATCAATCTGTTTTAAGATACATTATTGCAATATAGAACATTGATAACCAAACATTCAACAGAAACCAAAAGCCATTTTTCAACCCCTGTTTGTTGACAATTTCGATATCACCATTAATATTGTAAATCGAACTTAATAAACTGGGTGACATTAACGGATCACATAGATAAAAATATAAATGTTTCCATTGACAATCAGAACACTGATACAAAGATATTTAACACCCAAGCTAAAAGCTACATTCAGAAATTTGTATGATCGTCATATGGAAATTGTTGACAGATAGATTCTGTCGCTGTCTACTATCATCAAAGATCTATTCCCCTAAGTTTCTGTTCTGCATTTACCAATCATGTGTTATTATAGTAGTCGTGGTGGGATTCGCACATGAGCTAACAGAGGAATATTTTTAATGTTTTCTACCGATATGTTTAAGAAGTCCGCAAAGTCGGTTGATTTATTAGGTACCTTTTCGAAACAGTTTACAGTAAATGTAGTGGGTAGGTTATGCTTGATATTTTCCCATACAGTTAATACTAATTTGCCATGACACTGCCAGTAACTTCCACATACCTTTCCTTGTGACGCCCGTGTAGCTTAACCCACGGGATAGGGGTGTACAAGCGAATAATTGAAATAAAAATTAAGTTAGTCCCGAAATAACATAGTTTGTGTTGAGAGTATGTTACTCCCTCTCTTTTGTTTCTGGCAGTGCTCATTACAATAGTTAATAACTAAATAATGTAAGGGTAATTTGTTGAAAATTTCAGTCAAATTGATCCACTATGAACCGAGATTTAAGCGATTGAAATTTCCGCCTAGCCTCAATCATCATTACTAAAGTCAGTAAAATAAAAAGAATAGTCTCGGTTATCCATTTTTTGATTTAATTATCAATGAGCGTCAAGCAGCATACAGGATTCTAATCTAGTCAATATCGAAGGCAAACGTTGACACCAAGGGTTCATTATGGTCTGGATAAGTTAATTAATGTCTAATTAATAATTTAGATAATAATTCGGGCCTAAAGAAAGACCTGTAATAGGCAGATTTAGCTCTTGCATAATGCATGTTTAAGACGAGTGTTACTAATAAGCTATTGTGTTTGGAGAAAGCCCAAAAGTAACCATCACCGGGGGAGTGATGTCTGATTTACATACCAAAGACATCCTTAAATAATTGAATGATTGTTCACTAAAGCACAAGCAAATTTTACACCAACCCACGTCGAATTAAAAATACCACCAACCGAACCGAAGAAATTATAGTAACATAATAACATGCAGGTGAAATTATTTACTCACTTGTAAGATTGGTAAGTCATTGCATTATCACTGACGTCAGTGTTTCATCTAATTTTCATAACAACCAGAGATATGCGTTTGATTAAATGTAAAAGTAGCCCTTTCCCACTACGTGTAAATTAATTAACATCCTTATCAACATCACATCAGGGTATCATAAAAATTTCTCAGTTGTTTTATTAATAATTAATAGTTTATCCAATGACTATTAACCTCTGTTAGTCGCTTAACTCTCTTTACACTATCAATTATTCAACACCTGTATGTGCATTGGTGATCAAATAGCTAACATTTTGTTGTGCTCAGCAATTTATATATTAATATACATGTAACTATGCAATATAATATAATGGACGTAACTCATTTTGATAGTCATGAATAATTTTCACTAATTATGCAATTTTGAAACTAGAATAGATTTTCGATTACATAGAAAAGATTACAGGAGCAGACAATTGAAATTGTGATGATTAAACATGCATTATACAAGAGCTAAATTTGCCTACCGCTGGTCTTTCTTTGGGCCTGATATGTTTTGTAAATTATTAATTAGAAATTTATTAACAACTTAAGACAATAATCAACTCTCGATGGCATCTGATACTCGAGATTTTAACTAGATTAGAACGGTTCTCCATTTAAAAATTTAATTCAAAAATGGGAAAGTGTGGCTAAGTCGTGAATATATCAGTGCCCTAGTTAAAACTATGCACACATAATTTGACTGACATTTTCAATACTCTGTATTTTTATCATTTATTATCAAGTTATTATAGCATCTTACTGTAATATTTTTTGTTATATTATTTACATGTATCTGTATATTAGAAGTTGGGTAAAACGGGATTAAAATGAGGTAAAAACTTATCGTATTGTTTAATCGCTCAACTCTCATTTTCCGAAGAAGACGTACCGTATTTTACGGTTTTGGGCCGTAAAGGTTATTATTACGACTTAATATTTTCAACATAAATATATAAATATTAAATACCTTAATTGATTGAAATAAGAACGATAAGTAACGTGATTCGGACGGTAGCAGACATTCCCATCTTATATATCTACTTAAGTAAACATACACACATGACAGTATAATGATTTGGCACTTAAACCCCTTCTCATAAAGGAACTCGAACAAGTTATTCCTATATTAATTAGACAGTAGCTGTAAGTGTGGCTTATTTAGCAATTAAATAAGGTATTTTTCAAGTACGTGTGATATATTTGCCAGAACAGAAACAGCCTTTCAAGACATATATTAATATCAATATTACACCCAATGATGGTAATTGTATATCCCATATAAATTAACAAGACATTCCGATATCTTGTAAACTTCCATTTTAATTGCTAAATCAATTCATAATTTAGTTTGTCTGTTTACAAAGTAGAATCTCAGTTTCCTAAACTAATATTATTGAACATTAATTATTTCCGAGCCACGTGTTTAAATTATATATTTGCTCGTTATGACTTCTAACAAACTACAGAAATTGTAGGTCTTGGTTTAATGAGGAATTTTAATTGGAAACAAATTAGCTGGGCCTATCAGTTTGCTCTTCTTGAGAGTGGAAATAGTTTACAGTAAAAACGAAAAAATAAATATCTTATCAGTATGATATAGTACATTTGATCTGTTTGTCTATTATGGAGCTCTGTTTAAATATGAATGATATTGTTACGCAGTTTGGTATTGGTTATTAATCGGACTATTGACCATTCATTATTTGAAACAGAAATTTGCTTTCATTACAGCACTGTTGAGAAGGATTAGGTCTAATCAAACGAAATACAGCGAGGGGTGTGGTTCAGACTGATATTGGGTTGGGGGGGGGGGTAGAATTAGTTTTTATGCAAATTTCCAAGCAGATCAGCCAACCGTGACATTTAAGATTCATCACTAGCATGAAGTGGTTTGAAAAGAGTTCAGTGGATGTTTGTGCAAAACTTTGTTCTAAATGTCAAGTAGTTAGATTTTCTCTACGTCTGGCAGGGCTTATCTACTTGAAATAACAAGGTGGGTCAATATCGTTATATTAAGTTTCATGTTACAAGTGATAATTCATCTTTAAAAAATGAGTTAAAGCGATATAATATGTGCGTTAATGGCCTGTCATCGCTCCATTCAAATTACATGGATGTTAGGTTTGGACAAAAACTGATTAAAAGAGCATTTTACTGGCATAGTTATAATGGTGTATTGTTTTTATGCGAAGGGCTTGGAAGAAAGAAATACGTATCGTCATCATGGCCTGTCTATCACACACATTTACTTTATAGCTAGTGCTGCGAACAAGATTACGTCCGAAATTACAAAAACACAACAAAACAGCAATTCGGATACAATGATATCTGTTTTAAAAATGGCAGTGATTATTATTGTATTAACACGAATAAAATAAAACGTCCGTGATAAAAGTGAAAATTTCCATCTCCATTCTATAGCAAATAAACTTTACTCTCCAGCGAATACCGACCAATTATAGCAGAAAATACACAAAATCTCCCGTTTTTGTTCAAAATAAATGATATTATCTTTGAAAATCCATGTAATAATCAACGTAAAATGCCTGCAGGTATCCAGAGAGGTGAAACTAATTGATGCTAGAAATTAACAACTAACGCGTAAAGGAGCAAATAGAGATATATTTTAGTGAATCTAGGAAAAGGACCGTAGAGAAATATCATAGTGAATGTAAGTAAAGTAAAAGAAACGTAGAGAGATGTATCATACTGAATAAAGGTGCAGTAAAAGGAACGCAGAGAGATATATCATAATGAATAAAGGTATATTAAAATTAACGTAGATATATATTCATACAGAATACAAATATAGTAAAAAGAACATACAAAGATATATCATAGCCAATACAGAGAGGAAATGGCGTTTAACGTCCTACTATTTTGCTCCGAAATGGGCTAATGAAGACGGGTTCGCGCTATACAATGTGCTATGGTGGAAACTTTGCCCAGACAGAGAGAGAGAGAGAAATGGGGTTTAACGTCCACTCGACACAAACTAGGTCATTTCCGGACTATTGCCCGGACAGCGGCACTACAGTCTACTCATGTCGACTTCCAACTAGAAAGGGATCTTTTACGTTCACGCCAATGTATACACGTGACCTCGGTTTTTCGTCCGATCCGAACGACAAGACACCTACCATTATCCTGAATCGCTGACAAGGTGGGAACCACGCCGGAAAATCTGGATGAACTTTCTCGGTCAGTGCATGGATCGAACACCCGACCTGCACACTAGCGAACGAGCGTCTCACCCACTTAGCCACTGTGATCCCCATAGGCAATATAGGTATGAAAAAAGAACATAGAGAAATATCATAGTGAATATAAGTATTGTAAACGGAACGTGGGGAAATAAATCATAGTGAATACACGTAGTATAGGTACACAGATATATGGATATAGCAATAGGAACATACATAATATATTATATCATACGTATAGCAATAGGTACGTAGATATATATTAAAGGTATATCATAGTGATTAAAGGCATATTGTTAGATGGAACGTAGCGAATGGAAGTGTAGTGATGTAGACATATGTCACAGAAAATAAAGGTATAGTAAACAGTATACGGAACGTAGAGAATAGGGTGTAGGGAAAGGACGCAGACATATATATCATAGTAATTAAAGGTATAGTAAACGGAACGTGGAGAATAAAGGTGTAGTGAAGGGACGTAGACATACATGTATACTACAGTTATTAAAGGTATAATAAACGGAACGTGAAGAACAAAGGTGCAGCGGAAGGACGTAGATATATACCACAGTAAATATAGGTATAGTAAACGGAATATATAAATATAAATACTATTCAATGTTGTGTCACTGTATAGCATGTGAAATAAAGTAAAGGCAAATATAAAATGGTGAACGGACGACTGTGTAAATTATTTACCATTAAGATTATTCGAACATAATTATGTAGGCCTACGTCGGAATGAATAAATCAGAATTCTTCTTCCAAGGCCATTGTGTCAGAATAAATAGCAATAAAAAAACAAATCTCTAGCACTGGTTAATAATAAAACAATTCCATCGTATAATTTATTGCCATGCAAGTACATGATTCGTAAAATATTTGTATGTCTAACTTCATTAAATAATCGTTTTGCTTATATTGCGGCAACATTTCAGTTTTATTTTAAGACGTTATTCATTATAGCAAAACACATCGTGTTCAAAGCGATATAAGTACCATGGAATATATACTCTCCAACAACGCTTTGTTGTCTTATATGTATATTTTATGTGATTTAAATACGAATGTACATCTCGTGAAGATAAGTGGTGCTTTTATAAAGTTTACTTACTTATTGTGTGTGGCCCATATATATCAATTTAATGAGAACGGGAGATGTCCATTCAACACGAACTAGGTCTTTTCAGAACTGGAGAACAATGTTATTTACAATAATTCGTTTGAGTGTAAGGGTATATAGTTGTGTGAGTAAACTGGAGGACTCCAGAGGTGAGGTGGGCAACACCATTCCTTTTCACGTACAAACCCATGATCGAAGCCACATTCAGCAGAGTCCAGCTATACAAACAATGTTTATTAAAGTGCATTTCATCAATTCATATTGATGGTAAGCAAAGTGCTATAATGTATAAGAGTCCAGTTGAATGATGAAACAAAACTAAACCCACGATAATAAGTACGGCCAATCACGGACAGGTGGGCTTAAGTTCATTAAAAAAGAGTGAGCCTAAGCCTCTTAAGAAAAAGAAAAATAGGAAAAAAGAAAATAGAGAAAGAAAGGAGGGGGAGGAAAGGAAAGAAAAGAAAGAAGGAAGGAGAGGACAGGTCACCGGACAGAAGACAGAAAGGAAAGGAAGCTTTGGTCTGAAATGCTTGGAAAATGGGTTTGCGGTTGTCATTTTTCACAATTATCATGACGAAGAACCACCAGACCCCTATCGGACGCTCGTGAATCTGACGAGATCGTGTCACCTCTTTGGCGCGTACTTGTGTGGGCCTTGATCAATGACCTGACAGGTGAACCTTCGGCACTGAGTACAGCTATCTTTGTACAATCCAATCGGTAACATAGGTTGCCAGACAGCGAAACGTATGTCCCACCAGTAACGAAACGTATGCCCACCAGTAGCTAAATCCAGAAAGTGTAATAAATAAAGGGAACAAAATCACTACAGTAATGTTGTGTGTGGGTGTGCACAGTAATTGCAGGGCGTTATGAACGGTACTCTGATTACCAGGTATCAATGACAAGGTTATTCATTCTGCTGATAATAGAAGAACGCTGGCGAATTCTTCACTAGGACGAATCTCTGACCTGCAACGCGATGGATGGACAGATTCGCAGACGCCAAGAGCATATAAAATTGACATGACATATAGAAATAATATATGTATAAATAAATAATTAGCGTATTATGGAAAATAATCCCTAATTGTAAAAACAATTACATGAAAGCGATATTCGCGGGCTTCGTATGTTATTGTCATCAACACTTTCCTTTAGATCCAAGGATCTGACAATGACGTCATTGTCCATTGATAACTATGACCGAGTAATAATAAGTTTCACAAGAGAAAAACAAGAGTAAGAGAAAGTAATGAGATAATGACTAATGTCTGCACTAGTTACAGCTAATTAACAAATTATAACTATTATGTCTTTATAATGAGACATCGTGACATACAATACAGATGTCCGTTGTAATATTTCAACAGCTCCTTTTGTCACCTGTTCCTTTGAACACAATTATGTCATTTGATTTGGACACACGAAACGTGTGCATCAGAGTAAAAATTGAAGCCTCCAAAAGGTTATCTGTAACCACAGCAATCAGAATGACTAATTTAATTTAAATAATCAATATATAAACAAGGGTTAAGATTAGGGTTAGCTTAGGTTAGTTTAATAATAGTTTTGCTTTACCATGCGTCAACAATGCTTCAAAAGTATTAAATGGTTGATCGTAATTGATAAATACGGTATTTAAAGGATAATTTTTAACCGTAAATATTGAAAACCTCTTCAGATTGTCAACCAATGTTTTGATCATTGATTTAGTCACACGTTACATAGTCATCCATCCATCTTGTTGCATGTATGTTACATAATGGAAGCTGACGTATTTGTTTCTTCCAACAAATAATATAAATCTCCCAGTAGTTCCAGGTGGTTGTTTTATAAAAGATTTAACGGTGCGAAAAAAAAACAATATAGCTCAGGTTTTCACAAATCATCTGAAGATGGCATCAAAAGATAAACGTTAATTCTGCCAATAAACTTAGATTAACGGCGACACAATTATTTTTTTTTTCACCATTATCCTTATATTTTTATGCAGATTCTGCAAATATTGAACGCAATCCTTTTTAAAAAGAAATTCGATACTGCCACAACGTTTGAACGAACAAAATGTTCATTAGCTAATGCACTTTATCGAGATCATTTACATGCATAGAAAAACTGGAACATAGTGAGCGATCAATGCACGAATAAGAACTATTATGGCATCAGTTTGAATGATAACAGATTTTCTTCTTTCAACCCCTGATTTGGTTTAAAAACATTAACGGCGGCTGTTTGCTTGAATTTATTATACAGCTAATTCAAGTTAAACTTAATCAATTTCCCGAATCTGTACACATCAACTTGGAAAAAAGGATCAGGGCAAATGAAAACATCGAAAAAATATCACAGACATATTCTAAACCGGGGTTAGACCACTAAGTAGACCTCTAATTCATTCGTCATGGAAAGTTGACACAATCTCAAGGATCGTTTGGGTGTTATTGACTCCAAAGCACAGTACAATTTACATATAACAATACATAGACCGAAAGGCATCTATCAAAGCTCAAACTCCCATGTCCCAGGAGAACTACGTCAAGTCTAATTCACACTACTACCTTAACTCAACGAATAGGATTATTCGATAATAGAAAATGGATGATGGTTTTGAGTATCGTCGAAGATGGAGTACCATAAATCAATGTAATATCACATTAAGTGAGCGCTGCAGATACCGAAAATTGTATCGTTTTTACCGCAGGGAATTCTATCGCTCATTCACACAGTAGACAGTCATATGTCGGACAACAACGTAGAATTTATGTGTTTTTAATTAAGTGTTGACTCTGGTAGTAATAGGAACTGTTAATACCTTCAATCATATTTGATTTATTATGTCACTGTCGAACAATAAACATGTCTGTAAGTGGGATCACAAGAGTTTTAGAATGCGGCTTACAAATGAAAAAAACTTAATGGTTTTGTGGAGATACTGATTCGTATGAGCATCATAGATCTTGATTATAGGAATTTGGCTTTCTTGCACCTAGCTTTCTCGTCTTGTAAACCTACTTGACTGAATTAACAGGGAAAAAATCATAGTTATTCTTTTGAAGGAGCTCGTGATGCTTTCTAACAGATTTTCGAATATTCAATTTCCTGGTATCTGCCATATTTGCAACGTAGTTCCATAAAACAAAATTATTTGTATATCTTGATTTATGGAAACTTTGTCTTCTGAATTATCTCTATCATGTCTTGCCGTTTCTTTTTCAAAATGAATCTCCTCAGGCTAATATGCTATACATTAATTCTGCGTGATTACCCAACACGTATATGGTAAATAAAATAAAAAAAAACAATAAGGAAATGGAATGGGTTTTAAAATAAAAAATGGAGACAGACATACAGTATATCATTTCGAATTCAAACTTTCAGAGGCCAACTTGTACACGGGACCTCGGTTTTTGTACCAATGAACAACCAGACGCCGTTCTGGCCAGGCCTTCCAGCCTACATTATATACAGACAAAGAAAACTACGTTAGGAGAACATTATAATATCAATGACAAGCGTTGGCACTTATATGAAAATGAATAATGAAGATTTCGCAAATAGGTCTTATTAAAATTATATCACTATTTTGTCTTTCTGTTTTAACATATATTCAGAATGTCGGGTGAGATGTGCACGAGACTTTATTGGGTATATTAATAGATCAACTGCGTTTCCATTATCAATTTACGGTACGTAGGTATTCAATCTGATTGAAGTATAAATACAGTGGACTCTGTCAAATCCGACATTGCACGGGATCGTTTCAATATGTCGGATGTCACAGAGATCCGGAATACCTATTTTTGTCAAAACCGGAAATATTCTAACTTCGTACGAAAACCGGAAGTATTATAATAATTGTGCTTCGAATCACCAAAACGTTATTCCATTTAAAATGATAAACTTTTCTGTACATTCAAAATTTTCTAACATTAATATATATTTCATTCAACATGCGTAGGCATTTTGAATAGGTCAAGTTTCTTCGGCGTCTTTACTTGCTTGCACGCTTGTGTTTGCTATCACGTGTTCATTGATAATCTTCCGTTCTATGTCAAGGTCGTCGTCATACGGTTCGGTGAGATCCGTCGAAGGGTGAACAAACAATGGGCTGAAGTGAGCGGACGTTACGTTTTCAGCGGCCGTTTTATGATCTTGACACTCATTGGCAAAAGCTCATTTCCGCTTAGTTCAGAGCTGAACTAATTTCAGCTCAACGTGGACAAACTAACGTTATTCGGGTTCAATCAGCATGCGCAACGATTGTTTCTAGCAGGTGCTAGGAATATTTGTACGACCAAATTTGTGGGGAAAATTCGTAAATATCCGTGAGTATTTGTCACAATTACTGACTAACAAGAGATTATAAAATTATCAAGGTAATCAACAAAGACCTACACGATAGCGAGTTTTAATCTTACCGATAATTGATTGGTGATTGCTTGTTAATCTTTCGTGGCTTCACACCAACCAAGTTTTAATCTAACAAGCAATTGCTTGACACCTACCGATTTAAGGCCGGATTATACGGTGACGATTCAATGGAAACTATAATGACGGGACGGCTGATTGTTGTCGAAATCCGGAACTGACAGAATCCGGACTTATCAGAGTTTTTTGGGCTGAAGTAATAAGGAAATAAATCGGGACATGAAAATCATGTCGAACATCACAGAAGTCCGGAGTGATCAGACATCGGATGTGACAGAGTCCACTGTATATATTTCGTTTTGGGGGCTTGGGGGGTAGCCTCCTGCTTATTCGCACTGACTGGGCTAATGAAGGGGTTGACTCCCATTTAGAATACAAAGTTCATTACCCCAAAAATCCGTCCTCATTAGCCCTGTTGGATCAGAGCAAAATGATGTGGTTTTTAACGTTCTACTCAGACAGGGATAATGGAGATAGGTATACGCCATACAGAAGGTCATGAGGGAAATTTTGCCCGGAATACGCCCTACTCTCGTGTGGAATTCCAACTGTCGAGGGTTCTTTTACGTGCACGCCAATGTATACACGGGAACTCGGGTAATTTATTACAGGCAAGAGCTCAACTTGTTAATAAGTAAAGCTGACCGATAAAATACGGGTACGCCCTACTCTCATGTGAAATTCCAACTGCTAAGGATTCTTTTACCTGTACGCTATAGTGTACACAGGATATCGTACAATATATTACAGACACGGGCGTAAATTGACCGATAAAATACGTAATAGGAAAACAAATATAAAATAAAATCTGATTTAAATCAGATAGGACAGTCACTTATACGAGACCATTTCCATAAGGTCCATGAACACAAACAATGATTACGTTAGTAAAGAAATGTCAAGCATTTGTTTTAATGGCCTCGACTCATCACTACTTCTCTAAACAATGTCATACTAGTACATTAATGAAATGGCTTCTGATAATTTTTTGTACATATTATAAAAAAAACATTATGTACGTAACTTAGTAATAATTACATTTATCGTGAAGGTGCTTCTATGTTTTCATGAGAATAGCGCCATACAATTGATATCATTATTTTCAACCATTATACTTTTAATGTGTTCACGCCTGTCTTGCGTTTGATTACTACAGTGTTAAAAGATAACAGTTCTTCAATACCGTCTCATTGTCTTCACTCCTAGCACATATTCGCCTTAAATTGAATTTTGATGGTTAAATCTATATCGTATCATCAGAAGGTTTTATTTAACCTGGCTTGCTTTTTGATTCAGTGCATTTTCATTATTTATTATTGAATACGTGCCTATAAAGTTTTGTAAAAGTGAATAGAAATTCAATATGAAAGCGATATGCACTTAGTAGTATGAGGGCCTGTTGAGGGACGCACGTGCACGTGACCCTTGCACGTGCGTGACCTAGATGACCCCTGGCACGTGCGTGACCCCTTGCACGTGCGTGACCCCTTGCGTGACCCCTTGCGTGACCTTGCACGTGCGTGACCTTGTACGTGAGATTGCACGTACGGAGAGAAAGAGGGCGCGCGCGGGAAAAAAAAGAGAGAGAGAGAGAGAGAGAAGAAGAAGGAGAAGAAGAAGAAGGGGGAAGAGGAGAAGCAGGGAGGGGGAAGAAGAAGAAGGGGGAACAACTCTTTTCCATTGATTAAGTTGGCCCTGAAAAGGGCCGTTGGTCCTCACAATGTGTGGGTTAGCAGGAGCACTTCGGCTGCTCCCACCGATTCGGCTTCTTGGTGCATTTCACCGAATGCTTTGACCGCCTATGACAGGTGTTCGACACATCTACCCCACACCAGAAACACACCAAGTAATCGGCATCGGGCCGATTCCCCTTAAACATGGGGTAATACCCCCGACAAGTAGCGCAAAATCTTCTATCGTTTCGATCCATTTTGCTTGTGACTTCTTTGGGCTTTGACACTCCTATTTATAGCTCGGGACGGGACGAGTCTAAGGTGTTGGGGCGATACCATTTTCCACCAATCAGAATAGCATGACGTCATATGACGTCACAAACAACAGACACGTGATATGTTGTCGACATTTTATTGAACATATTTACAAAGTATTTTATTCAACACAAAATTGAACTTGAACACAAATTTAATTGAACACAAAAAACATATTTACAGAGCAAAAAAGCATCGACATCGTTGTCCCTTCTTCTGGTCTTTTTGCAAGTCGGGAAAATGATCCCTAGCCCATTGTTCGACGAGTATATCGTTCACACGATACACGTGCCCGAACACCGAAAGGGCGTGCGGGGAGGGAACGTGAAACCGATGACACAAATAATACAAACAATAATGGCCGCAGACGACACTCTCGAGTCCCTGAATCCATCGGGGTTGGTAGTGGAGTTGTAGATCTTGGACGAAACGTCGAAAGGCTTCTCCGTAAACATCAGGGGGACACCCGTAGGAATCAAAGAAGGTAATGTGATCTGGTCCTTCGCACACAAACACGGTCCAGTGTCTACCGGGTTGGTCTTCGTCGTCCGTGTTGATGACGTAGGCTTTGGGGTACGAGGTCGGGCGCAGTATATCCAGATGATTACGAGCCCACACACCCCCGAACACGTTAGCGGGGAGGTGTTTTTCTAAAGCCCGTGTCAGTTGTCGATTGGAGAGAGCCTCACCAATCTGTGATGACTTGTCGGTTGGCGTCGATTTCCAAGACATTGTCGTATTCGGCAAACAGAACAAGACTGAGGTGATTGGTCGGGGCTGCACCGAACTTGAGTTCCAAAGACAGGTTACCCGCCGCTTTGGGATGAAAGTAGTTACCGTCGGCTCCGTGGTCGTTGGTCAAATCGAAACAATACAAAGTGTACCCATTGATATAGTCGTTGAAAGGGAGGTCCAGGTCTTCTCGGGTGTTTAAGACGGCCACTCTTTTCATCAAATCCAGGTATGGTGCGATGGCTTGTCGCTGGGGAAAATCGACGTCGTATTCGTCCACAATTTCCCCGTTCTTGGTCAATTTGATGTTTTCCAATTGATTGTGTTCGAATTGGAAGGGATTTCTGTTTTTTCTTCCGTCGTAGGCCGTGTTACGTACCATACCCACGATTAATCTCTTGGGCAGACTTTCGTTGACAAACAAATTGTCTAGGACGTGACTGGTACGATTGTCGGGAATGACCATGTCGCGGACCACCACGCGTTTCAGGGGATACTTGGCGTTGGACGATTGAAGTTGCGCGGCCACCCGTGTGTAGGTACTGGGAGCTAGAGTGACGAACGGGATATCCAGGTAGGCTTTGGTGAACTCGACTTTGTAGTCTTCGGCATCGTTGCCTTCGCCGTACATCAGAAAAAATTTCGGGGATTGCTTTTCCAATTTCAACCGCAGGTCCACACCGTCCAGCAGATACCGATCTTGTAAACACATGTCCAAGTGTAGACGCGACTGCAATTCAAAGGTGCGACTGGCAGCAATGGTTTTCTGGCGTTGTTCCAATCCTTTGTTATTCGGAGCCTGTCGTCCACCGTCCGCGGCGGTGGCGACAGATTTCGTGGAATTGAACTGCCCGGCGGTATCTTTTTCCCACAGGACTTGTTTCGACAGGTGGTCGTTCTTGGCTCCCTTACCGAAACTCAGCAAATTCTCCAAGTAAGCCCGGTAGGGATAGGTGGGCAGAGAGGTGGTGACCAAAGTTTCGGCATCCTTTCCCAGGCGTAATTTGACGTCTTTAAACAACGAATGAAACAAGTTGTTAATGGGTGCGACTTGACTATCCGCGTCCAGGTCATCCCCGTTGTTCTTGGTCACCTTCAGGGCCACGTGCAGTGTCATGTTGGCCAGATCGATGAAATCGGTGGTGGCATTGGAAATATAAAATTCGATGGGTCCGTCGTGGTTCAAGTCGGGCGTCAGTGGATACTTTCTGATTTTCGTCACCTTGTTTATGGCCGTCTGCGTGTCGGGTACACTGAACAAATCCTGCAATTCGTCTCGCGCGCAGGGACAGGAATCATTGCGCATTACCTGCGTAGCCATGGTCGAAGATATCTAGTTTACGTCGCTTGTGAGAGGTGACCTGTGTCTTCTTCTTCCTCTTCGGACGATGTGAAGTGGACGGGGTTCGTGAGGGGTCTTTTATAGGTTCCAGGTGGGCGACCACGTTCTTGAGTGTGTCGGACATCGTGTTTGACACCGCGGGGCGAAGCGTGTCCTGGGCGACTTTCTTCCAGTTCCATTTTTCACGACCACTGACGGCGTCGAGCACGCTTTGCCCCACTTTGGGTAACACTTGGGCCACATTCTTTTTCACGGCAGCTTTACCGGCCGACCACAAGGTCTTCCCAACCGATTTGACGGCATTCAATAACCCGGACCATCGACCGGCACCCTGTTGTCTCAGAATTCCTCCCCTGTACACCACCAGACCATTGCCAGCCCCTCGTTGTCTGAGCACTCCACCTTTGTACACTCGAATCATCATCGGCGGCGAAAATGAAGTTGGGTCACCACCTTACCGTCGAGAAATGGCACGGCTTTCCCCATTCCGTTCCTTATATAGAGACCAATGGAGCTTAGTCGACTGTACTTCAGAGGTAAGTAGTGAATCCTGGCGGGGCGGTGATACAATCGTCGACTGGGAATCACGTCCAACAAGGTAGCCTTCACGTCGCCCACGGTCTGGGGTTCGATAATGTCCGTGTAGATGTAAAACAGATCGTACTGGATTTGAAGATTTGGGGTGTGGTGGGCGTAGAAATACCGTAGACTTTGGCCATCGTCGCCGGTCATATCGATTGACTGCAGGGCAACCAACAGTTCGTTTCCAGGCCATCCCAACATGGACACGATGGGTCCACACAGACGAAGTTCGATTTTTGGCAACACGTCAAAATACAAAAGCGCTTGCACGTGATTGATCTTCAGATACACTTTGTCGTTGGTGCCGTCTTTCTTGAAAGACACGAATGAACCTTTTTGTGCGGCCGCTTGGCGCATCGCTTCTCGAGTTTCGTACTCGTCCTGCTCTTTCTTCTCATGGTCGGTCATTTCCTTGTTATTGGGATCCAAACGAACGGGTTTATGGGCCAAATGGTTGTAGATGGGAGGCAGGTACCACAACACCTTCAAGTGTTTGTTTAGGACATCCAGGATATGCCTCAGCGACTCGTAGTCGCCACTCTTGATGTGCGTTTCCATTTCGATAGATCCCTTGATCTCATCACCCTTTACACCTTTGAAACAATGCGACGGGTCGATCTTGTGGGCACTGTAGAAGTCCTGGCATATCTTTACTTCGGGTTCGTCGCTCGGAGGCGACCATGGATGAATGCGTAAGCCGATCGTGTTGTCTCGGTGATCGATGTTTTGCCATTGGTCAGGTAACGTGATCATGGACAGACCCACTTCCCATTCACGGTGATCGACGAGAAGTGGCGGATCCAGATGTGTATGATACGTGGAGACTTTGTTGTCGGGATACCACGACATGGAACTGTCACTAGGGAGCGTGAGGTAAAAGGGCCGGTCGTTGTTCATTATGTTTGGTTTTCAAGGTTGGAGAAGGTAACAGGTAACCCAAGGTACTGGAGAGCAAGGCCGTCCACAACGTGGTCTGCGATCCGTCGGGTTTGAAAGCCAGTTGGGACAAAGAAACTCCCGCCACGACGTACACTAAAATCACTTGACAGAAAAAGACGATTTCCGCTTGTGGCACACGTTTTCCCAAGAGCGACCAATTGTGGGCACTCACGGACGTGGACGTGGTTTCGTCTTGCATGTTGACTGATGTCGGCGTCTCTCGCTCCTATTTATACGTTTTGGAGACTGGTCCTGTCGATCCACGAATTAAAACTCGCCGGATAGCCCAACCATTTCACCAATACTTTGTCTTTTTTTCTTTCGAGTACTCTTTCGATGGGAAAGATCTCGTCGTCGTTGACTTGGACCGCTTGCAATTCTTCGGGATAGAAGGTGCCCTGTATGGGTTCGCCCCTTTCGTCCAACAGTTTGTAACCGGGACCGACGTTGGGTGCGACGTTGAACGTTTCCAGAGTCCAGTTGGGCCAGTAACCTTTGTCGAAGGCACCATGTTTCGGCAAAGCCAAACGTACGGTCGTACCAATGTCCATTGATTTTTTCTTTTTCGGGGGACGTGGGGGAGGTGTTGTCAACATCCACTCATGTTCGGGGCGAACGTCTTTGGGCGCCATACCTATGGTCCGATGTCGTCTAGCATTGTAAGCCCGAACCAGGTCGTCTAGCACGTCGATGTACCGTTGTGTTTGTCGATGAGTAAAGTATCGCCACATGCGTTCTTTCAGAGTCCGTTGAAATCGTTCGACCACACTGGCTTTGGTTTCGACGTTGTGTGTCACGAAAAAATGAATCTTTTTCTTCTTCAGGTACGCTTGCATTTTGCGATTGAGGAATTCGGTACCTTTGTCCGTTTGAAGTCGCAGGGGTTGTCGACTTTGAAAGATTTGACGAAAGGCCTCCACCAAACTGTCCCCCGTCTTGTTTTTGAGGGGCAACACCCAAGCGTACTTGGAAAACACATCGATGACGCACAGCAAATACCTGTATCCCTCATTCTGTTTGGCCAAGGCCGACATATCGCTCAAGTCGGCTTGCCACTGATGATCTATGCCGGCCACCACCGTGGGAGACCGCGAGAATTTCTTTTTCAATGGTTTGTGCAAGGTATACGCCCTTTGTTGTTTCAACCATGCCTTGACTTTGTCCAGGGACACACCGGTAGCTTTGTGAAGTCCCAGAGCGCCACCGAAAGCGGCCGGGTGGTTCGGGTCGTAATACACTTTCTTCAGCTTTCGTTCCATGTTTCAGCAGGTGTCCCTATGAACAGGCTATTTATAGTTTTTGCAAGGAGAGCCATCTTCTGGTAGGTATACTAGGCGTATCCGTACTGGAGATTTTCTTCTTTCTCGGGCGTCGCGGCGGAGTTCGTGTCGGTGGTGTGGACAACACGTTCCATCGTTCTTGATTCCCGATGGCTTCGCGCGGTACGTTCGTGGCCTTCAAACTTTGCATCACGCCAAACCATCCCACGGGAGCCTGGGTATTCTTTCGTCGACGAACCAAATCGTTCACAATGTCAATGGCATTGGTGTTGGGTACGGGTACCCCATTCCGAACCAATTCCAAGTTCTCGTTCCACGACCAAGGTGTCTTTTCTTTCATGTGTTTCAACAAAAGGCGAGCTCGATGTTGATAAGGTCGAGGGACCGACTCCAGGATGGGTGCCTCCGAAGTTTCTTCTTCTTTTGGCTCGGGTATGTTGTCGTCCAACAAGGGAACAACCTGTTTTCTTTTCCTTTGCATCGTTTGATAACGATGTAACAACTGTCCGTACCGTTGCATTTTATTTTCGTCGGTTAGGGTGGGATCGTTTAGCACGTGTTGCATGTCTTGGTGGACATTCTCGACGGCCTGCTGCAGTGGATCTCGATCGTACACGGGTTCGACTGGCCTGACTTCGACGGGTTTGACGTCGGGGAGTCCCTCGAAGGGTACCAGTTTCATTTTCTTGGCGAATTTCATCTTTGGGAAAGGACCGAAACAATCGAGTGTAGAATCCCCCTTTCTGTTGCTTCAAAAGTCGCCGACGGGTCTTCCAAGGTGTTTTAGACGTGCCCAAACGTCGTAACAAGGGGGCGTCCTTTTTCAAGCGCTTGACTTCTTTGTCGGTCACAGGAACGTTGCCGCGAATCAGGTTTCCAATACACTCACACACACCGTCGACAATGGGTTGGGTCTCGAGTAAAAGGGGACGGTCTTTCGGTGCAGTGTTCAAGAGATACCGCAGTGTCTCCATGACTGAGCTCGGGGTCGTTCTCCGGTTCCCTTTTTATACCTTTCTGTTCCCTGGGTTATCCACCAAATAGTTTAGATAGTTCGGCAGCCATAGCGTTCGCTCTATCGTGCCTTCTAAGGAAGGGATGTTTACCACCCTTTTGTCCACCCAATAGATTAGATACCAAGGGGGCCAAAGCCGGGAGGGCCATGGCCAGCAATGCCCCGATGGCACCACCCTGTTGATCGACAAGTCGCCGTTTGACGTCGGGTGGAACATTACTCAGTTTGCGAAGCAACGCTCGATGTTTGTTCAATTCTTCGGTACTCAGTCCCCTTCCGCGCTGTGCGGTCCGTCGAACGAATTGATTTCGTTTCTTGTTTCTTTCCTCTTGCAGCCTTTCCTTCCATCGCAGCAAGATACGAATCAACACACCCCCAAAAAATCCACGTCCCCCAGGTTTCATGATCAGGGAGAGTTTTTCGGTCGTCGGCATGTTTCTCTCCGTCAGTTGGGTCAACACTTGTCGATTTCGTTCCACCCATTTCTTGTGTTGAGCGTGCAGTGGCTGAATGTTACCCTTCAGCAAATGGTTGGCCGCCAACTTGAACCACTGCAGCAATCCAATACGTGCCCGGCCCGTATTCTTGACCAACTGCCCATAAGCCATATCGGGAGTCAGATGTTGTAACTTGCGAATGAAGGACTTGAGTCCTTTCATTGAACTCTTCTTTTCTCTTCGTGGTCTGCGAAAGATCGGGGAGAGAGACCGAGCAGGGGAAGGTGGTGACGAGGGACGTGGAGGTGTGACCGGTAAGGTGAAACGTGGTGGTGTGGCCGGTAAGGGAGACATGGGACTCGTGGGTGGTGTCAACGAGGGAGGTGACCACTGTGTTCTGGGGGCCCTCATTCTCGGGCGAGTCTGACTTCGTACCGTAGGATCACGGAGGTCCGGTGCCAACGTCGGGAACGTCGCCCTGGGAAGGGTGGGAGGTGGGTGTTTCCTCTGCGTATTCTTCGTGCGAGCCATCGTGACAAACAAGAGTCATTTCGAGGTACAGGCCCCCCTTTTATACTTTTTGGACGTAGACGATGGGTGGTTCCTCTTGGGGTAAAATGTTGGATCTCAGTCGCAAAGCTTCGGGAGTGTCGGGCTTCAAATCAACGAGTAAGTAACTGCGAGGGGTACTCGTCGCATCTTCATAAGCTTCTTGCATATACTTGGAGCGGGAAGGGTACATCTGACGGGCCAACACACCAATTTGCGAGGCGTCTCGGGGATTTTTGAACAAGACCAGGTAATGGGCATTCAGACTGATGGTACGCTGTTGCTTGTCAAACAAATTTTGCACAATGTAAATGACACTCGTGTCGTGGTGATGACTCTTTTTCGTGAACCACTTTTGCAATATCTCCGTGTCTTCTCCCATCAAATCATCCACGACTAAGACTTGTGGACCCTTGACTTGACCCATCACGTCGTCAATATCCGTCAAGCCTTTAACATAAGTGTAGGGAAAGCGATCGTAACTCTCTTGCCATTCGCCATAAGCCCACACGATACGTTGAGGAGGGACGTCGAACAGGGACGCTTGAAGAAATTTCTGCACAAAGACCGTCTTTCCAACACCCGTTGGACCACTGACTAACATGGTAAAGGGATGTTTGAACGTCACATCCATCTTGCACTGTTTCCCCCCCCATTCCCTTTTCCCCCGCCTTTTATACCTTCGCGACAGAACAACAGACATGGAATGAAATTAGAACACAATTTATTTTACAAAAAATACAAAAAGAACATTCAATACAACAATTCAAAAAACATATCATACAAAGGAAAAGAAAAAATTAGTTATCGCGTTCTCTCTTCAGGATCTCTTGTCTCACCCAGGGTACATTTCTCAGGACGCGAGGAATCCAATACACATGTCCCAAAAGCTTCTGCATCGTGTCGTGTGGGTGCCAGTCTTCCACTTCAGCAAACGTGACGACGACGGGTATCCATTCACTCATATCGAAACAAGGGGGATACGACAAGACTTCGGTCATATCTCTCGGACCCGCATATTGGATGAGTGCTCGGGAAAAACTTTCTGCTTCCTTCTCTGCCAACAAGAGGACAGCCGTCTTCGGGATTTCACCGTTCGAAGTTTCACCGTTTTCACTGGTAGTCGGGAGAATAGTCGGTGGAATAGAAAGCTTCGTCAGCTGTTTTCTTTTTTTCTTTGTATCGTCTGTAGAGCTCGAACGCTTCTCCGCACCAGTACCAGTATCGCTGACTGCGGGTGTTGTCTCTGGGCATGTCGATGTTGTTGTCGAACATGCGACCGGCAACGGCTTCAAAGTTGTTTTCTGTTTGGATTTCTTCTTGGCACTCGAGCAGGCCGTGTCCGAGCTGTCCACAGTTGAGGCACTTGTGATTTTCGTCGGTGGGTCTCTTGATTCCGTAACACTTTCTTTTGACAGTTTCTTTTCTTTCTTCATCACTCTTCGCTTTTTGGGCTTCTGTTCGTTTTCCACACTGGGGTGCCCAGTGTCCTGGTTCTCCGCAGAGGTAACAACTTCCATAGGAACCGTAGGCTGGTCTGTCTTGTCTTGGTTTTCGTTGCTGTTGTTGGGAACGAGCAGGGCAGTCTCTATACCAGTGGCCGACATTGTTACAGGAGAAACAAGCTTGACTAGCCATCGAGAGCAGAATGAAATTTCAGTGTGACACTTCGCTTCTTATAGTCTTGGTCGTGACGTCACTCGCTTTTGATTGGTTCTTTCTTTTCCTTCGTTTTGATTGGTTCGTTGTTTAGTCTATGATTTCCAGGCTGTCCACGTACTTTTTCACTTTGTCCCAATCGATCAAGGCTTCACTCACGTGACAGGCTTCCAACAACGTCATCAGGTCGGCTCGATTACCGTGCTTTTGTCGCCATTGATTGAACACGGTGAAGATTTGCATGCGCGCGTTGTTGGGATGACTCATCTTGGCTTGACTGATTCGCGCTTCTCTGATCCCCAGATGTCTGCCAATACATTCCCAGTCTTCTCCCATGTTGCCGGACATGACATTGATATCCATTTGATCCAGAGACCATCGTTTCTTTTTCTTCGGCAAACCGTCCATCCACTGGCGTATGGGGTCTTCTTTCTGTTCGACAAACTCGTCTTTGCGTTTGATCAACGCGGTCTTAAAGCCCGGTACCACCGTCCAGAACTTTTTCAAGGCTTTCTCGACGTCTTCTCGCCATCGTTGTTCGTCCTCCCACGTCTTGACTTGATCCCGTGGATCGTCCATCATACTACCTAACACGCTATCGATGTCTTGCAGTTTCGGCTCGTCCACCCAGAGGTAGTGATTGTAATCGTCCACGGGGTGTGAGGGTTGACCCGTTATGGAAGAAACGCCTAGTCCCAGACACGAGTGGTATCTCTGACTGGGATGTTCGTACTTGCAGCCGATACACTCTTCGTGTTGCCTTTCTTCTATAATGGGCAGGAAACATTTCAACACTCGAAAGTTGAGCCATCGTTGTCTAAGTTTCTCGATCATATTTTCTGCCGGTTCGTCATCTTCTTTGTTTGTTCGCCATCGTCCTGAGACCCGAACTTGACCCTGTGGATCATTCACCATGCTGCCTAGCACGCTATCGATGTCTTTTGATTTCGGCTCGTCCGCCCAGACCCAGGACTTTCTCAAGGTTTGTATGACGTCTTCCTGCCATCGTTGTTCGGTTTCCCACGTCTTAACTTGACCCTGTGGATCATTCACCATGCTGCCTAGCACGCTATCGATGTCTTTTGATTTCGGCTCGTCCGCCCAGAGGTAGTCACTGCACGTGCACTTGTGGTATCCGTACGAGCAGCCGATACACTCTCCGTGTTGCCTTTCTTCCATAATGGGTCGGAAACATTTCAACACTCGAAAGTTGAGCCATCGTCTTCTGAGTTTCTCGATCATATTTTCTGCCGGTTCGTCCTCTTCTCCGTTCGTTCGCCATGTTCCCGAGACCCGCAAGTCAGTATCCATAGGGGTAAGTGTTGCTCGGTTGGCCATCGTCATTGAATTGAACAAACCGCTTGTCATACACGATTTTATATCTTTTGCTCTCGGGGCGTGTCCAAAGACGGCGGTCACGTGATCTGGTAATCTTGAACGGATTGGCTATGACCAGAGGCTCGTTTTGATTGACGTGCCGTACATTCTCCTTCATGATGGCGTAATTCAGCTGCTGGGAGGCACGGTAATTCAAGGTGAATCCCCGGACTTTACATACAGTTTTTCCATCGCTCTGGCGGTACGCGTAATTCTTTGGCCCTCCGCTAACAAATTCTCGAATGGTGACATCTTCGGGCAACTCGTTCTTCCACTGGCCCAAACTCGAACCTTCTGGGGGATTCCATGACGTGGGGTGGTATTGATAGATGACGCTGTCGGTGTCAAAATAGCATACCCTTTCTCCCAACTTTTCCAAGACGGAATAGAGTTTCAAACGGGCCTGGGCAGTGACAAAGGCGGCGATAACCACGTTGGTGATGGGGCAGGGTGCGACGTGTTCTTCTTTTTTCAACGTTTCCATCAAGACCATGTTATCGTTGACTAACTGCACATCTCGTACGGTCTGGGTCACGTCCAACATTTTTTCAAAATAGACGCTGGGCTCCGTGATGTACTCGGTCTTGGGAAAGTTGTCTCTCTGTCCGAATTTACCCCATGCCGTGTTCAATTGTAACTTGCTAAAAGCCCGCATCCCTTTGTTAGGTTTTATCGACGCGGGATCCAGACGAATACCTTCCGTGTCGTACACGTCGTTGACGAAGCGGGTCTTGTCTTCTTCGGTGTGACAGGTGTCGGGATAACCGCTGCTTTCCATCTTCTTCTTCAGGTAGTGATTGATGTACCCCGTAAACAGACCACCCGTTTTGGCCTCGGGATCGTAAGTGCTGAATTCTTTCCAGTGCCAAACTTCGTAGACTTTCAGTACTTGGTATCCTAGGGCCACCGCTTTCTTGAGTTCCAGGGTGACAAACGTACCCACCCAGGCTCGCTGTTCGTCGGTGTGCTCACACGGTTGGTATTCGGCAATCTCCCCTTGTTGCATGTGTTCGTCGACGCAGCTTCGACATAGGGCAAACACCAATTTCTGTTTGCGCCGAAACGGGAGCACTGGATGGTACAGGCCACGGGGCGGCAAGACGGAACACTGGATCAACCCTTCGTACTGCTGCCACTGGTCTTGATCGGGTTGTGTGACGATCGTGGGTTCCTTGATGGGAAAGGTACCGTACTTGCAGATGTAAGGGTACAGGGACACCACGTCGATGTAGCGCATGTCTTCCACCGACTCGTTCACCAACAGTTGGATGGCATTGGTTCTCCCACCGAAGAAAGCGTTGCGGGGCATCAGAGGTTCGGGAGCGGGCCATTGCTGATCTTCCAAGCCTTGTAAAAATTCGTCCATCTCGGGATCGTGGCGTCGTTCTTCCTCCATCTCACACTCCCACATGACGCGGATGGTCTTCATACCATACTGCTCCTGGAGTCGACGGTGACGTTCTTGGGTCTTCTGGTACAAGTCCCTCATACTGCGAGATGGATCGTAGGGATGTTTATGCTGAAGGTCTTGGACGGGGCCCGGATAACATTTGGGACAACCGTGAAAGGCACACCCGTGAAACTCGTACACCGTACCCGTGGTCGTGTCCATGCCATCTAAACTATAAGGGCCAACTCGGCATTCACTACCGTTGCGGGCGTGTCGAATGTTGGGTAGTGGGGTCTGGTTTCGGAATGCAGCCATGGTCTGTTGATGTTGTTCCCATTCCAACCATCGAAGGGCTTTGTTGGACTGTTGTCGAGGCTGGAAGCGGTGCCAGTCCTTACCAGGTTTCGGCTCTTGCATCAGGGCTCGTGGAATGACGACGAGGGTGTCTTTCTTGAGGTAGTGCGTGCGTAACACGCGACTGCAGGCAGAGGCCAGGGTCAAGCTTTTTTCGAAGGGATCGATTCCCGTGTCCATGAGAAATATCTCGCGAAACACGCCACAGCATCGACGGAGGACATCAACGTCACTTTTACAGTAGGCGAGAATTTCCTGGCGAAAATCAAAGACGTCGTGACTGTGTTGTTGGTACCACTCATGAAATTTTTCTCGTTCAGTCACACTCATGCCATCCGGATCGTAATCGGTGTCGGGAGGATAGGCGCCCACGTAATCTTCATTCTCCGGTCTGTTGAAGTGGTGAGGGAAATAACCTTTCTTGAGTTCTTGCAGGCCAAAGGTCTTGGGCATGTCCCGTAAAGCCATCGGTAGAAAGTTGAGGGAATCGATGAATTTTACCGTACCGACAGTGATCGTCATCGCTTTACCACCATTCATAATCACTTCGGGTTGCGCCACGGAATGTTTGTGCAGCGTCTGTAAAATCAGCAGTCCGTCGTAACCTTTAAAGTTGTGAGCCACGGCAATCACGGGACTCGATTCGTGACTGTCATGTTTTCGACCATCTATCACCGTACCGTGAGCAGCGAGTTGTAGAAACCATTTTCCCACATCGTCCAGCGTGTCTGGGCCTTTAAACACAATTTCCCGTTGGTGATTCCAGTACGTGTCGCAGTGCTCGCAGGGATCTTGATTGTCGATGCAAAAGTGACAGCAGGTTTGCAGGACACATAGGTTGGGAATGTGTTCACCGGTATCTTGCTGGCATTCAAAGTCAAAGAAGACGAAGCGGGTCAGCGTTGATTTCTGTAGTTTGTCGATTTGGGTCTTTCGGTCTTTATTCATGTCGATGGGTGATTTTAGTGGTTGGATGTAACAAAACTGTTTCTCGGCCGTGTGCCACTCTCGGCAGATGGAACATTCGTATTCTCCGCATCGGTGTTCTTCCAAATTACGCTTGGCCTTGATGACGTCCCACTCTTTTTGACATTTCTCACATTTCTTCCATCGATGACATACACTG
Organism: Patella caerulea; assembly: GCA_036850965.1. Lineage (NCBI taxonomy): Eukaryota > Metazoa > Mollusca > Gastropoda > Patellidae > Patella > Patella caerulea. The sequence continues at coordinate 27,754,610 of JAZGQO010000011.1, forward strand.
CACTTGGCTCTGGAACGGGTGGCGAGATGGTTGTCGAAACACTGGCGGCTCACAAACACACGATGACATCGGTAACACGTCTTTGTGTTGGGATCAGGTGGACAGGGTGGACCCATTGTCTTACATCCTTGACACATCACGTGACACGAATGATTCTCTGCAGCATTGTATCCCACCTGACAGGTCTCGCAAAAATACGACCTTTCTACAAAAGCGGGCATGGAGGTAATGACGTCATAATGTCTGTCGTGTAAATACAGGTTCAGATGTTTTGGTGTGCCTGTGACGTGTTTTGTTCCCCGATAGATCGCCTTCCCAAAGATGGCCCGAGAGAAAACGTTGAGTTGGTAACCTTGCTCTCCTAAATACTTGGCGTACAATTCCCAGGTTTCCATCCCCGTGCAGGCTTGCCTGGCTCCATCGACGGCATCGATAAGTGCTTCCGTTTTCTTCGTCTGCCACGAGTGGGGTCCTGCCCTCCTCTGTAGTCTGTTCCGTTCTCTTTCCCATTCAGGCGTGTCTTTTTTGTTGGCAAAGTGACGAGCGACGACAATAGCTCGCTGAAAACATAAGTCGTCGGCATTCTTAATGGTGACCAAACATTGCTTTCTCTTCAAATATTCGTCGAAATTTGCGCAGTGTCTCTTCTTCGTGTTTGTTCCGCTACCTCTACCATCGGGAGGGGACACGTGACAGATACTCATGGACATTCTTTGATCTAGTCTAAATTCTTCGTTACTCTGTAATACGGCAGCCACTTTCTGCAACACGTCTTCGGCTTTTAACAAACGATGTTCACGGAAGGGTAACCAAATAGGTGTTTTGAGTCCTGGGTGACTGATGGCGATTCTAACATAGTCACTTTCTCTGGCGTCCAAGGTTCGACGAATTTCCTCGATGATGGCCTCAAAGGTGTCGTGTAGTTGTTGTGGTACATCGTTGGCTGGAACGTGGGACCAATCTTCCAAAAAGTCTATCTCCACACACAGTGATTCGGTTCTAAACAATCGGCTGTATCGTCTATCCACGGGTCGTAAAGAATAACTCATCTTGCTTCGCTCGCTGATCGCATATCAATGTTCGAAGCTGTCGCTTCTCGGCCTTTTTATTCCCGTCACCCATGAATGGACTCGTCCATGACGTCATATCCTTCAAATGGACTCGTCCGTGACGTCATATCCATGCCATTACACATGTGCAATACTTAACGTCAGGTTACATGCGGTTGTGTAATACTGGATTTTCCATACGTCTATTTTTAGCAACAAACGTACACACATGCGCTGTATAACGCTACATCGCGTCTATATTTAGCCTCCAACGTACGCATGGCGTTGCATCACGTCTATATTTAGCCCACAACGTTCAACCGACGATGCATAACGTGATGCTCAGTATTGTGACGTCACTCCATGAATGGACTCGTCCGTGACGTCATATGAAATGGACTCGTCCTTACGGTCTTAAAACGACACAACATCTGTCTCTCTATCAGTATCAGAATGGATGCTCCGGTGTTACGCATCGAAGACAACCACAGCACGGATACTCTCGTGTATCTCAGGGGTCACACGCTTGCTGTGATTACCCCTGACGATATCTTTGTCTTACCTGACGAGGTATTAAAAACACCTCCCAGGAAAAGACCTCCTCCCGAATTAGTGGAGGCCATTAGACGCAACCGACATAAAGTGCGTCGTACCCTCACATTCTAGTGCTCGCATTCGAGTGTGGACCAACGGCCCTTTTCAGGGCCAACTTAATCAATGGAAAAGAGTTGTTCCCCCTTCTTCTTCACCCTCCCTGCTTCTCCTCTTCCCCCTTCTTCTTCTTCTCCTTCTTCTTCTCTCTCTCTCTCTCTCTCTCTCTTTTCCCGCGCGCGCCCTCTTTCTCTCCGTACGTGCAATCTCACGTACAAGGTCACGCACGTGCAAGGTCACGCACGTGCCAGGGGTCACGCAAGGGGTCACGCACGTGCAAGGGGTCACGCACGTGCCAGGGGTCATCTAGGTCACGCACGTGCAAGGGTCACGTGCACGCACATGCACGCACGCGCATGCGCGCACGTGCGTCCCTCAACAGGCCCTCATACTACTCACTTTATGTTTTCTGAATCCTGTGATAAAATATATTGTGGTGCTTGATATTTTAATTGTATCCGTTTCTGTCAATAATCAGGCAGCTTAATTGGAATTCAAATGATTCTAAAATGGTTGTTCGATCTATATTCGTCCACTCGTTGACTATGTTGAAGATAACTCATTGGTCACACAAAAATAGCTTCAAATCTCGAAAATTCTGATCTGTGTCGTGATCAAACGAATCGTGTATAGACGGACGGACATGTGTAATAACAATATACGGGACTAACGTGTCCAAAACTATCGTTTTATGAAGCAAGTTGTTTTCAAGGATTGCCTTTGAAGATATGGTAAAAAGGACGATTGTACTATCAACCAGCAACCGGCGCCATCTTGGAATTGGGAACTCCATCAGCCAAAGCGCAATTGTCGAGAGAAAAATCTCAATCGCCACATTGGTGAATTTTGGGGCTTTTGAAGGTCTTCCCAAGAACAAGACAATATATGGAACCTGTTCCCGGTTCAATAACCTCCACGTTGAAAAAGCAGTTGACATTATGTTTGTTACTGTTACGGTATGATGCAATTTGAACTGCTGTTGAAATATCGTATGATATCTTTACATGTATTTAAATATATGTACGGTAAATGATATTTTTCAATATCAAGGCAATTTGATTAGAATACTGAATTTAATCATCTGTAACACAATTTGCATAGCTCTAGAAATAAATTGGGAAAGACGAATAAAAAGGAAAGCACAATGAGTTCTAAGCTTTAATGACACTCAGTTCTAGACATTTCTACGACCTGTAAGAGCAAATAAAATGAAATACACGAGTTTTATTTGATAAAATTTGCTCTGATGCAATAAAAAAATTGAACTAAAATAGCTGTATGTGCCATTGTAAATCTCTACGTGTTATTTGCGTGTTACCTTTATTTGTATATTCCCGGAATCAATAGATTACTTTAAAAGGATAAAAAAATTATATCGAGTCGGCATCGACGCTTACCATACATACGCAGAGCATAAACTCGTATCGCTCAGATTATCGCTTAGACAGCCCTGTTTTATTACAACATTTATTGGCGGACTTCTCTCTGATTTATCAAATGATTATTCTATTTTTAATCCTTGTCAATGCTTTAATAGACTATAAAGCTTTTATAAATCGAGTATTGGAGATTATGATATTGCAAGCTGGTATTGATGCGAACAAATCAAGCTTGAGTCAGAGTATAAAACAATCTATTGAACGTGGAATAATTCAAGAGAAGAACATAGAGATCGTACATGAAATCTTAACTTTAATCAATAACTAATATGATTATTGAAGGGTGAATTTTTTTTCTTTTTTTTTTTGGTTTGTATTAGTAAAATCTGAAATGTTTCTGCCATAATTCTAATTTCTATACAAGGTTACATTTGAAACATATCGAATTTTTAATAAAGGATATTTTTTTACGATGGATATATTTTTTCTTTAGATTATACAGAACCACGACTTCTGTTACCAACAGATTGATGCACAACATCTTTTGCTAGTAACGACTTAGTTGTACAATATTGCATTGTAAACACTGTTCCGTAAGGTCAACTATGATACACATACAGTATTTAAAACTGTACTCCGTCTTTCTCTCTCCGCCAGACACGTTTATTAACTTACTGTTCATAAAATATGTTTATAATACATGAAAGTATAAAATTATCCAGACATTCACAAAAGTCTCAAGATAAAAATCATCAGTGTGGACGTAAACGTGTGGTGTTTAATGTTGATCAGTCAATTGTGCAACACGGCGTGCATCGTTTATGGGATATAACATACTCCTGGCAGTGTTTCGTTTGATTAGAGCTCATCCCACTTAAAACTGCTATAATGGAAGCAAATTTCAGTTCCAATTAGTGCGATTAACAACCAATAGCTAACTGCGAAACAATATCATTACGCGTTAAAAAGAGGTCCTAAATGGTCCAAATATGTATATACAACGTTACGTCACGATTTTAGTATCCCCAATTAACCAGTGTATAGCAGAATATTACAGAAAAACTAATTGCATGATAAACGAGGATATGAAAATGGATACAATGTAAACAATGCTGTGTAAAGGCGAACGATACTTTCACCGTTTTTGATACCTTAAATCACTATCTAAAGCTTTAGCGAAGAGAAGATTTGGTCATGTTGCTTTACATGGGATAGATTCGATAGAACGGGAAAAATAGTCTCACTCCCTCAAAATTCAAGTATCAGAGGCCAATCCAGCAATGGCATGCGAGAGATTTCTTGAGCCATTGCTTCATAAATATGGGGGATAGGTGCATTGTAAAAATATTTTGTTTGGTTTTTCTGGACAGTAGAACGATACGAGACGCCAGAACACAATTTTATTCTCCATCAAAACACTGATTACTATCGCAAAGCATGTTTGGCGTGAATTGTGTTTTCGAAGGTGGGTTGGGGCGTGGGTGGAAATCTCAATTACTTGGTACGTAACTGTTAGCGTCAGCCTGCACTTGAAATTCTGCAATGCGTGGGGTTGTACATTAATAAGGCCGTATTTGACTTAAGTAACAAACGTTAAGAAACAGAGCGGAAACTAGGGATCAATTCAAAACTTGAGCTTTTTGTTCAAGTAATACAAGGAACTTAACGCCTGGGATCACATCAAAGGAGTACCGAAATGAATCGCCTCAAAGAACAATTAAAATCTTCCTTGTGATGTTTTCTCAATGATCGAATCTCGTGCTGGCTCTCGTTTGCTGCTTGAGTAATCTGACCTATCATTGATATCGTTGTCTATTTAGTTTCGAATTCACAAACATATATATAAGTATGAAATAATCGATGCGTGGAAAAAATGTACAAGGAGTAAGCCAATATGTCAAATCAATGGCGGACTTTGTTCAAAAGTCAAGTATTGCCATTTGATTGTTAGCGCTGTTAATTGGTGGTGAACTAGGGCCTACGTAATTGCCGAGGGTGAACATTTAATTATTTTTAATAAACCATTCAGATAAATTAACCCTGGAATACGCTCGAATATCAAAGATTATTTTCCAGACGCGATGGCCTTACTGCCAATTTGACATAATATGTGTTGCTAATTTGTATTAAATTGTTTTTTTATGAATATTTTTAATACCAGAGGTTATAAACTTGAAGAGCACACCTATTAAAGTCTAAACTGGTCTAACTGATGAAATGTAAATGAGATATCATTAGTCTACGAGGAAGAGAATGCATTAACAAACGATTTTAAAACGCCAAATGTGTAGGAAACTTTTTGATGTGAATTTACGTCATTATCAGAATGCGGAAAGGTCGAAATAAGTTAAATTTAGTTGCCCTTGAACGAGTTTAATTAACCGATAGTGTGTCGAGAAATGCGAAATTCAAATTTTGAATACAAGATATTTTTATTTCAAGAATACACGAGGGGTTGTGGTAAATTTCAAGAATACTTCGCGGGGTTGTGGTAAATTTTGCGAAAATCACTGAAACGAAAGAGAGAGAGAGAAATTGGGTTTAACGTCCACTCAACACAAACTAGGTCATTTCGGGACTAACATATTATGGTTTTAATTTTATTTCAATAATTCGCTTGCGCGTAGGGGTCTTAAGCAGTGGGAGGAAACCGGAGTGCCCGGAGGAAACCCACGAGGTTGAGAAGGCGCCACATACGCTCACACCAGGGCTCGAAACCACAGCCGCAAGCCAGAGGTGACCGGCCAGCTAGAGGTCGAAGCGCGGCACTCTAGACCACTAGGCCATCCCACCCACCCCCACCCCCTCACTGAAACGATGTTCAGATGTAGATTATCTGAGTATCAGACTGAACCGTCGCAGCCAAGTGCAAGGTGTTGGCTCACTAACAAGGAGATGCAGGGTTCGATCCCAGTGTATATCGAGTCTGAGTGAATTCCCATTGTTAGTTGTGTAGGCCGGGGTGTCCATTCGTTCGGATGGAATGGAAATCAAGGTCTTGCGTGCAAACTATATAAGTGCCGCACTGGACCCATCTGTCCGTGACAGGGGGGCTTCAGTATATTAAAAAAGTGGGCCTAAGCCCCTTAAGAAAAATGAAAAAAGAAACATAGGAAAAAAGAAAAAGAAAGGAGAGGGCGAGGAAAAGAAAGAAAAGAAAAGAAACTAGACCTGCATGCAGGAATGACGGGTTTCACTGGTGCCATGTTACCCTTAAACATGTCACTTCCGGTGCCAAGTTACCCTTGAACATATGTCACTTCCGGTACCAGCGAAACCACTAAACAGGTTTCCAAATTAACATTGCACACAAATAAAATGGACGCAGAATCAACAAAATCCAACAATATCAATTCATTTTATACATTTGTTACTTGTAAATGATCTTGACAAAATTAAATTACATCCTGTGTTAATGAAAATGTTCAATTAGTCTTATGAAATCAGAAATGGCATACGATATCATATAGTGAAAATTTTATGTAAAATTTTAAGACCAAAAAACTTGAAAAGTGACTTGTAGAAAATCTGCTATTTCTCTGCAACCGTACAAGTTACAAACCATTTTGTGGTATCTGTGTGATCGTATGGGTTCATTCTATTTGTTGATTAGCATCAAATACCATAATTTGAAAAAGATTTCAAAACAGACTCATTTGAATAAAATATCTGTTTTGAAGGCTAAAAATACAGTTTTTGCCAAAATGACGTTACTTCCGGTGATAATGAAAATCTTAAATTACTTGAATGAAATCCCAAATGGCAGTAGGTATAACACGGTGTAACGTTTATGAAAATCGAATAATAATTGACACTTTTATGGCCCCGAAACCTTCAAAAGTGACCTGTAGAAAACCGTCTATTTCTCGGCAACCGAACAAGTTAGAAACAATTTTATGATATCTATATGACCATATGAGTTTTGTTTATATGTGAATTTAAACCAAAAGTTAAAATTATTAATACATATTAAGTTATTCTTGGTTGAATAAAACATTGATTTAAAAAGTTTAAAATGCAGTTTTTGACCAAATGATGTCACTTCCGGTGTCAATTTTAAATTGTAATCAACTTGACATGACGCTACATGCTTTTTGAATCAAATGATGTCACTTTTATAAAAATCCAATAATAATTGACTATTTTACAGGCAAAATAACGAAAACAGTGACTTGTACAGAACTGCCCATTTCTTGGTAACTGCTTATATTACAAACGAATTTTAACATACATTTTCTTCGTATGGATTATAGCTACAAGTTTATAAAAGTTACGAAGAAATATTTTAAAATCTGAAAAGCCTGAATAGGTTGTAAATAGGTAAATTTTACACCATTTTTAGCCTCTTAATCGAATTTGCTCGAAAGTGAAATCGAAATTAAAAAAACTGCTTCCTACATTTTTTGCGCCTTGAAAGGGCACACTCTTTGAGTCAAATAATTTTTCCAAAAAATAATATTTGTTTTCGAAGTAGGAAAATAACTGTCAAAATTGTAGTTTTTGGTAAAATTATGCCACTTCCGGTGCCGACAGATAACACTTTTGGTAATAAAAAAAATGACAATTGATACAACGAAGCATATGAATTTTGTTTTATACAAATCGGACAATAAAAAATTAATCTAGGACTGAAAAACTGAATTAGCCAATGGCGACCAAGGAAAATTACTGAGACAATTTTTTTTAACATTTTTGCACTAGTCAGATGACTCTTTAATTCTGTGCACAATACGACTAAAAAATATTCATAAATAAAAAAAATTTTTGTAAAATTTTAAATTTTCGAAATTTGGCGCCTAATATCTTCGAAGATTTGCCGAAAATCAAAAATCGAAAGTAGCGTAGCTATGTGCCCTGTCTCAGGCTATGCCAAAATGTATCGAAAGTTAAAATCCAATGATTATTGTTAAAATTACTGCAATATTTTCAAAAACGATAACTTCGGTGATTTCGGACATTTCGCATTGTCGCAGAACGTTCAAAATAGCTTTATCCTCTAAGTCACACCCACTTTCCCAGTAAAACCGAAGAGATCGTAACGATGCGACACGTAGTTGCTGAGATCTATTCAAATTGGAATCTGAATAATAATAATAATAATAACTAGACCTGCAAGCAGCACTGAACCGGCTTTCAGGAATCATACAGGAAGTTTATTATACCATAGCCGATCCATTGAGCTACCAAACTATACTTTAGGTTGTTTTGCTTTAGTGACACCCTCTATCATATGTAAAAGTAATATTTGCTGGCGAAAAGACCAGTCAAAATTGTAAATTATGGCAAAATTAAGTCACTTCCGGTGCCGAAAGAAATTTTTATAGGTGAAAAATAAGTCGAAAATTCGCAACATAGAAAATCCAAACGTTGTTTTATACATTTCGGGCAATAAATAATTAACCTATAACCCATAAACTGAAATTAAGAAGGTAAAAAACTTAAAAGTGACCCTGGGAAAATTGGTTATTATTCGACAAGGGAACATGCTAGAAGCCTTTTCTTGATATCAATAAGATGGTATTGATTCACTCTTACTGCCCATTAGAGTCAGACGTTATAAAGTTAAACGAATAATGAATATAAATCACTTCTAAAAAATGTTTGTTTTGAAGGCTAAAAATACGTTTTTTGCAAAAATTACATTACTTCCGGTGATATTGAAAATGCTAACTTGGTTCATAGAAGTCATAAATTGCATAAGGTATCAAATGGTAAAAAAATTATAAAAATCGAATAATAATTGACACTTTTATATACCAAAAACCTTGAAAAGTGACTTATAGAAGATCGCCTATTTCTCTGTAAACGTACAAGTTAGAAACCATTTTGTGGTATCTGTATGGTCTTATGGCTTCATTCTATTCGTTGATGGGAATCAAATATCATAATTTTAAAAATATTATAAGGGAGACTGATTTGAATAAAATTTTAGTTTTTTAGGTTAAAAATACAGTTTTTGCCCAAATGACGTCATTTCCGGTCACAGTGAAAATGTAAAATTGGCTTGACCTAGTCCAAATTGGCATTAGGCATCAAATGGGAAAAAAATATTGCAAATCGAATAATAATTCACTCTTGCATAGGCAAAATAACGTGAAAAGTGATGCATGCAAAATTGCATATTTCTCGGCAACTGCTCATATTACAAACTAATTTTCGCATACATTCTCTTCGTCTGGATTAGTGCTACGAGTTTATGGAAATTACAAATAAATATTTCAAAATATGAAGACGCTGAATGAATTGTAAATAACTGAATTTTACACTTTATTTTACATTTTATTCGAAATTGCCCGAAAATGGAATTGAAATTTAAAAATATGAGCTAAGGATTTTGTGCACCTTTGCAGGGTGCATCCATTTAGTTATATCAGTTTTGAAAAAAAAATAATGTTTGCTTTCAAAAAGTGGTACCGAACTGTCAAAATTGTAGTTTTTGTTAATATTACGTCACTTCCGTTCAGAAAAATTTCACCGTAACAAAAAGAATTACAATTGGGACCACGGAGCATATGAACTTTGTTTTATACAAATCGAACAATAAATAATTTTTCTGGGTACGAAAAACTAAATTAGCCGATGGCGGCTTACACAAATTACCGAGACATTTTTTTTTTCTCATTTCTGCTCAAGTAGGATGATATTTTAACCCTGTGTAAAATATCATCAAAAAATATTCATAAATAAAAAAGATTTTCGTAAAAAAATTAATTTTTTTCAAAATATCGGACATTTTTTCGACTACTTCCGGTTTTACGATCGTTGTTGTGATAGCTTTACGAAGTTCTTTGGATACTTAACTTTCTGTAGCAGAATTGTCAGAAACATCCATTGAGCAGTTTTGAAAAAAAGGATAAATTAAAGAGCGTTTACAAAAATTTAACGATTTTTCAATTTTTTTCAAAGTTTGATGCCATTTTTGGACCACCTATATTATTTCAATGCTTTTCATTTTGGATTCACTATATAGACAACCGATAGGACTTTGAGTAAGAAAAGTTTAAGAAAAATCTGCGGTGTCGTTTTCGAGAAAAGGGCATCTCAGATTGTTAAAAAATCGGAAAATACTAGATTTTTGGCATACAATAATTTTTTTCCTTACCATCGAAATCGTATTATTTAGATAACATATGATGGTCCATTAATAGGGCTATCCAACGACACTTTAGTTTTTTTGGTCCGCTATTACCTAAGGGAGAAATCAAGTTTTTCGCAAGTGCGACAATGTTTTTAACCTTTTTTTTTAATTTTTTTGAATACTTCCGGTATGGTTATTATTGTCGGAATAGTTTTAATAGCCGGTTTGGGCACTAAAATAGCCACAGGGCTCTGTAATGATATATTACATTATCTGATCAGATAAAATGCCCCCGAGAAATCCTATGTTCAAAAGTGCCAAAAATGCAAAAAAATTAAAATATCGAAAATTAAATTTCAATAACTACATACATATTATACATCGTTAGAATCGTAATTAGGTCAGCTATCTGAATATACAATCTTTTTTTGAAAATCTCTTAAAATAAAAAAATAGTAGAGCATTTTCCAAAATTTCACGATTTTTCGACTTTTTTCGATTTTCAGTCCGTTATTTCACCTATTCCAGATATTTCAAAGTCTTATCGGATGGCTTCATGCAAAATACCTCCGAAAGGACTCTCGATAGAAAAAATTTAAAAAAAAGTTGCGGTTAAGTTTTCGAGATACAGGCGTCCAAAAATGCTAAAAATCAGAAAATACTTGATTTTCAGCGTGCCATATTTTGCTGCCTGATCATAGTATCCGTATGAATGGGGTATCATATGATAGTACAATCCTCGTGCCACCAAATGGTACCTTAATTTGATTAATCCGTTGATATCGGACGGAGACATCACGTTTTCCCCGAAAACATCCATTTTTTGCATTTTTTTCAAAATATTGCACATTATTTCGACCACTTCCGGTTTAAAGATCCGTGTCGAAATTGCTTTATCAGTTGGTATTGGACTATAACTTCATGTTCCATAAGTTTCAGAAACATCATTTTGGCTGTAAAACGACACCACAGCTCACAAAATGGGTAGAAAATTCGAAAAAAATCGAAAAATAAAGGGCGGTAACTCTGAAAGAAACTTATGTTACTGGAATCGGATTGACGTCAGGTATCCAAAAATCTAGGTCAAATTTCCAAATTTTGAAAAATAACAAAAATTGTCTCGTAGGCGACGTGTTTTGAATTTTCGAACGATAGAAGTCAGCAACGAAGTTTCGAAATCGCAAAATGTGAGATTGCTATTGTCTCGGAAAAGTCTCAGGCTTTCCAAAAATGTGATTTGTTTGAATATAGGTAGAGAATTGACGAAACCACGGCCGATTTTTAATTTTTTACCAACGTTCAAAATTCGGCCACTTCCGGTCTGCGCAGAAGTTTGAAAATTGCTTTATTGGGTAGCCACCACCTAGTTTCCCGATAGAAATATGGATCGCAAATCGGTATCTCTTTTCGATCATAGAGAAATAGGCTCCGGCGGAAAAGAATAATAATAAAAAAAACTAGACCTGCAAGCAGCACTGAACCGGCTTTCAGGAATCATACAGGAAGTTTATTATACCATAGCCGATCCATTGAGCTACCAAAGTATACTTTAGTTGTTTTGCTTCAGTGACACCCTCTATCATATGTAAAAGTAATATTTGCTGGCGAAAAGACCGGTCAAAATTGTAAATTATGGCAAAATTACGTCACTTCCGGTACCGAAAGAAATTTTTATAGGTGAAAAATAAGTCGAAAATTCGCAACACACAAAATACAAACTTTGTTTTATACATATCGGGCAATAAATAATTAACCTATAACCCATAAACTGAAATTAAGAAGGTAAAAAACTTAAAAGTGACCCTGGGAAAATTGGTTATTATTCGACAAGGGAACATGCTAGAAGCCTTTTCTTGATATCAATATGATGGTATTGATTCAATCTTACTGCCCATTAGAGCCAGACGTTATAAAGTTAAACGAATAATGAATATAAATCACTTCAAAAAAATGTTTGTTTTGAAGGCTAAAAATACGTTTTTTGCAAAAATTACATTACTTCCGGTGATATTGAAAATGTTAACTTGGTTCATAGAAGTCATAAATGGCATAAGGCATCAAATGGTAAAAAAATTATAAAAATCGAATAATAATTGACACTTTTATAGACCAAAAACCTTGAAAAGTGACTTATAGAAGATCGCCTATTTCTCTGTAACCGTACAAGTTAGAAACCATTTTGTGGTATCTGTATGGTCGTATGGCTTCATTCTATTCGTTGATGGGAATAAAATATCATAATTTTAAAAATATTATAAGGGAGACTGATTTGAATAAAATATTAGTTTTTTAGGTTTAAAATACAGTTTTTGCCCAAATGACGTCATTTCCGGTCACAGTGAAAATGTAAAATTGGCTTGACCTAGTCCAAATTGGCATTATGCATCAAATGGAAAAAAATATTGCAAATCGAATAATAATTCACTCCTTTATAGGCAAAATAACGTGAAAAGTGATGCATGCAAAATTGCATATTTCTCGGCAACTGTATATATTACAAACTTATGTTCGGATACATTCTCTTCGTCTGGATTATCGCTACGAGTTTATGAAAATTACAAATAAATGTTTCAAAATATGAAGACGCTGAATGAATTGTAAATAACTGAATTTTACACTTTTTTTTACAGTTTATTCGAAATTGCCCGAAAATGAAATTGAAATTAAAAAATCTGAGCTAAGGATTTTGTGCACCTTTGCAGGGTGCATCCTTTTAGTTATATCAGTTTTGAAAAAAAATAATATTTGGTTTCAAAAAGTGGTACCTAACTGTCAAAATTGTAGTTTTTGTTAATATTATGTCACTTCCGTTGCCGACAGAAAAATTTCACCGTAACAAAAAAAAATATAATTTGGACCACGGAGCATATGAACTTTGTTTTATACAAATCGAACAATAAATAATTTTTCTGGGTACGAAAAACTAAATTAGCCAATGGCGGCTAACGCAAATTACCGAGACAATTTTTTTTCTCATTTCTGCTCAAGTAGGATGATATTTTAACCCTGTGTAAAATACCATCAAAAAATATTCATAAATATAAAAGGTTTTCGTAAAAAAAATATTTTTTTTCAAAATATCGGACAGTTTGTCGACTACTTCCGGTTTTACGATCATTGTCGCGATAGCTTTACGAAGTTATTTGGATACTTAACTTTCTGTACCAGAAGTGTCAGAAGCATCCATTGAGTAGTTTTGGAAAAAAAGACAAATTAAAGAGCGTTTACAAAAATTTAACGATTTTTCAATTTTTTTCAAAGTTTGATGCCATTTTTGGACCACCTATATTATTTCAATGCTTTTCATTTTGGATTCACTATATAGACAACCGATAGGACTTTGAGTAAGAAAAGTTTAAGAAAAATCTGCGGTGTCGTTTTCGAGAAAAGGGCATCTCAGATTGTTAAAAAATCGGAAAATACTAGATTTTTGGCATACAATAATTTATTTCCTTACCATCGAAATCGTATTATCTAGATAACATATGATGGTCCATTAATAGGGCTATCCAACGACACTTTAGTTTTTTTGGTCCGCTATTACCTAAGGGAGAAATCAAGTTTTTCGCAAGTGCGACAATGTTTTTAACCTTTTTTTTAATTTTTTGAATACTTCCGGTATGGTTATTATTGTCGGAATAGTTTTAATAGCCGGTTTGGGCACTAAAATAGCCACAGGGCTCTGTAATGATATATTACATTATCTGATCAGATAAAATGCCCCCGAGAAATCCTATGTTCAAAAGTGCCAAAAATGCAAAAAAATTAAAATATCGAAAATTAAATTTCAATAACTACATACATATTATACATGGTTAGAATCGTAATTAGGTCAGCTATCTGAATATACAATCTTTTTTTGAAAATCTCTTAAAATAAAAAAATAGTAGAGCATTTTCCAAAATTTCACGATTTTTCGACTTTTTTCGATTTTCAGTCCGTTATTTCACCTATTCCAGATATTTCAAAGTCTTATTGGATGGCTTCATGCAAAATACCTGCAAAAGGACTCTCGATAGAAAAAATTTAAAAAAAAGTTGCGGTTAAGTTTTCGAGATACAGGCGTCCAAAAATGCTAAAAATCAGAAAATACTTGATTTTCAGCGTGCCATATTTTGCTGCCTGATCATAGTATCCGTATGAATGGGGTATCATATGATAGTACAATCCTCGTGCCACCCAATGGTACCTTAATTTGATTAATCCGTTGATATCGGACGGAGACATCACGTTTTCCCCGAAAACATCCATTTTTTGCATTTTTTTCAAAATATTGCACATTATTTCGACCACTTCCGGTTTAAAGATCCGTGTCGAAATTGCTTTATCAGTTGGTATTGGACTATAACTTCATGTTCCATAAGTTTCAGAAACATCATTTTGGCTGTAAAACGACACCACAGCTCACAAAATGGGTAGAAAATTCGAAAAAAATCGAAAAATAAAGGGCGGTAACTCTGAAAGAAACTTATGTTACTGAAATCGGATTGACGTCAGGTATCCAAAACTCTAGGTCAAATTTCCAAATTTTGAAAAATAACAAAAATTGTCTCGTAGGCGACGTGTTTTGAATTTTCGAACGATAGAAGTCAGCAACGAAGTTTCGAAATCGCAAAATGTGAGATTGCTATTGTCTCGGAAAAGTCTCAGGCTTTCCAAAAATGTGATTTGTTTGAATATAGGTAGAGAATTGACGAAACACCGGCCGATTTTTAATTTTTTACCAACGTTCAAAATTCGGCCACTTCCGGTCTGCGCAGAAGTTTGAAAATTGCTTTATTGGGTAGCCACCACCTAGTTTCCCGATAGAAATATGGATCGCAAATCGGTATCTCTTTTCGATCATAGAGAAATAGGCTCCGGCGGAAAAGAATAATAATAAAAAAAATAATAATTTTAGTAATCTCAATAGGCTTTCAGACGAAAGTCTGAAAGCCTAATAACTAGACCTGCAAGCAGCACTGAACCGGCTTTCAGGAATCATACAGGAAGTTTATTATACCATAGCCGATCCATTGAGCTACCAAAGTATACTTTAGTTGTTTTGCTTCAGTGACACCCTCTATCATATGTAAAAGTAATATTTGCTGGCGAAAAGACCGGTCAAAATTGTAAATTATGGCAAAATTACGTCACTTCCGGTACCGAAAGAAATTTTTATAGGTGAAAAATAAGTCGAAAATTCGCAACACACAAAATACAAACTTTGTTTGATACATATCGGGCAATAAATAATTAACCTATAACCCATAAACTGAAATTAAGAAGGTAAAAAACTTAAAAGTGACCCTGGGAAAATTGGTTATTATTCGACAAGGGAACATGCTAGAAGCCTTTTCTTGATATCAATATGATGGTATTGATTCAATCTTACTGCCCATTAGAGCCAGACGTTATCAAGTTAAAAGAATAATGAATATAAATCACTTCAAAAAAATGTTTGTTTTGAAGGCTAAAAATACGTTTTTTGCAAAAATTACATTATTTCCGGTGATATTGAAAATGTTAACTTGGTTCATAGAAGTCATAAATGGCATAAGGCATCAAATGGTAAAAAAATTATAAAAATCGAATAATAATTGACACTTTTATAGACCAAAAACCTTGAAAAGTGACTTATAGAAGATCGTCTATTTCTCTGTAACCGTACAAGTTAGAAACCATTTTGTGGTATCTGTATGGTCGTATGGCTTCATTCTATTCGTTGATGGGAATAAAATATCATAATTTTAAAAATATTATAAGGGAGACTGATTTGAATAAAATATTAGTTTTTTAGGTTAAAAATACAGTTTTTGCCCAAATGACGTCATTTCCGGTCACAGTGAAAATGTAAAATTGGCTTGACCTAGTCCAAATTGGCATTAGACATCAAATGGAAAAAAATATTGCAAATCGAATAATAATTCACTCTTGTATAGGCAAAATAACGTGAAAAGTGATGCATGCAAAATTGCATATTTCTCGACAACTGCTCATATTACAAACTAATTTTCGCATACATTCTCTTCGTCTGGATTATTGCTACGAGTTTATGAAAATTACAAATAAATATTTAAAAATATGAAGACGCTGAATGAATTGTAAATAGCTGAATTTTACACTTTATTTTACATTTTATTCGAAATTGCCCGAAAATGAAATTGAAATTTGAAAATATGAGCTAAGGATTTTGTGCACCTTCGCAGGGTGCATCATTTTAGTTATATCAGTTTTGAAAAAAAATAATATTTGCTTTCAAAAAGTGGTACCGAACTGTCAAAATTGTAGTTTTTGTTAATATTACGTCACTTCAGTTGCCGACAGAAAAATTTCACCGTAACATAAAAAATAACAATTGGGACCACGGAGCATATGAACTTTGTTTTATACAAATCGAACAATAAATAATTTTTCTGGGTACGAAAAACTAAATTCGCCGATGGCGGCTAACGCAAATTACCCAGACAATTTTTTTTTCTCATTTCTGCTCAAGTACGATGATATTTTAACCCAGTGTAAAATATCACCAAAAAATATTCATAAATAAAAAAGATTTTCGTAAAAAAAATAATTTTTTTCAAAATATCGGACATTTTTTCGACTACTTCCAGTTTTACGATCGTTGTTGTGATAGCTTTACGAAGTTCTTTGGATACTTAACTTTCTGTACCAGAAGTGTCAGAAACATCCATTGAGCAGTTTTGGAAAAAAAGATAAATAAAAGAGCGTTTACAAAAATTTAACGATTTTTCAATTTTTTTCAAAGTTTGATGCCATTTTTGGACCACCTATATTATTTCAATGCTTTTCATTTTAAATTCACTATATAGACAACCGATGGGACTTTGAGTTAGAAAAGTTTAAGAAAAATCTGCGGCGTCGTTTTCGAGAAAAGGGCGTCTCAGAATGTTAAAAAATCGGAAAATACTAGATTTTTGGCATACAATAATTTATTTCCTTACCATCGATATCGTATTATTTAGATACCATATGATGGTCCATTAATAGGGCTATCCAACGACACTTTAGTTCTTTTGGTCCGCTATTACCTAAGGGAGAAATCAAGTTTTTCGCAAGTGCGACAATGTTTTTAACCTTTTTTTTCATTTTTTGAATACTTCCGGTATGGTTATTATTGTCGGTATAGTTTTAATAACCGGTTTGGGCACTAAAATAGCCACAGTGCTCTGTAATGATATATTACATTATCTGATCAGATAAAATGCCCCTGAGAAATCCTAGGTTCAAAAGTGCCAAAAATGCAAAAAATTTAAAATATCGAAAATTAAATTTCAATAACTACATACATATTATACATCGTTAGAATCGTAATTAGGTCAGCTATCTGAATATACAATCGTTTTTTGGAAATCTTTGAAAATAAAAAAATAGCAGAGCATTTTCCAAAATTTCACGATTTTTCGACTTTTTTCGATTTTCAGTCCGTTATTTCACCTATTCCAGATATTTCAAAGTCTTATTGGATGGCTTCATGCAAAATACCTCCGAAAGGACTCTCGATAGAAAAAATTACAAAAAAAGTTGCGGTTAAGTTTTCGAGATACAGGCGTCCAAAAACGCTCCAAATCAGAAAATACTTGATTTTCAGCGTGCCATATTTTGCTGCCTGCTCATCGTATCCGTACGAGTTGGGTATCATACGATAGCACAATCCTAGTGCAGTCCAATGGTACCCTAATTTCTTTAATCCATTGATATCGGGCGGAGAATTCGCGTTTTTCCCCAAAATATCCATTTTTTGCATTTTTTTCAAAATATTGCACATTATTTCGACCACTTCCGGTTTAAGGATTCTTGTCGAAATTGCTTTATACGTTGGTATTGGACTATAACTTCATGTTCTAGAAGTTTCAGAAACGTCAATTCTACCATAAAACGAAACCCGAGCTGACAAAATGGGAAGAAAATTCGAAAAAAATCGAAAAATAAAGGGCGATAACTCTGAATGAAACTTATATTACTGGAATCGGATGGACTTCAGGTATCCAAAAATGTAGGTCAAATTTAAAAATTTTGAAAAATGACAAAAATGGTCTCGTAAACAACATGTTTTCAATTTTCGAACGATAAAAGTCATAGACGAATGTTCGAAATTGAAAAATGTGAGATAGCCATTGTCTCAGAAAAGATTCAGGGATTCCAAAAATGTAATTTGTTTGAAAATGGATAACGAATTGACGAAACTATGGCCGATTTTCAATTTTTAGACAACGTGCAAAGTTCGGTCACTTCCGGTATGCGCAGAAATTTCAAAAATATTTTATCAAGTAGCCACCACATGGTTTCCCAATAGAAAATCTAATTCCAGATCGATATCTGTTTTCGATCATGGAGATCTAGGCCCCCGCGGTAAATAATAATAATAATAATAATAATAATAATAATAATAATAATAATTTTAGTAATCTCAATAGGCTTTCAGACGAAAGTCTGAAAGCCTAATAATAATTTTAGTAATCTCAATAGGCTTTCAGACGAAAGTCTGAAAGCCTAATAAGAATAATAATTTTAACAAAAACAATAGTGTTTCACACAAGCTACGCAGTGTGAAACCCTAACAAGGAATGAGAGGACAGGGCACAGGTCAGAAGACAGAAAATATAGGAAGCTTTGGTCTGAAATGCTTGGAAAATGGGTTTGCGGTTGTCAATTTTAAAGATTATCATGAGGAAGAACCCTCAGACCCCTCTCGGACGCTCGCGAGCCTCCTGTGAGTTCGTGACGCCCCTTTGGCGCGTACGTGTGTGGGCCTTGATCAATGACCTGACAGGTGGGCCTTCGGCAAACCTATCCGGGTAACATTTCCCTTATTTATAACACTCTGCATATAGCGCATGCCTGTCTTTATTAGCCGTGTTTATGTGGGAAAGGCTGACGTTAAATCCTATTTAATTTCCCGGCTAACTCCTGTTATGCGTTAAGCAAATATGTAAATACAATTAGTCTGATCCATTCAATTTCTGTTTGAGACTAATCTGATAAATACTTTATTGAAGATTTTGTTTTAAAAAAGTTGCATTATCAGTAGGCTATTGTTGTATGTTATGTGAAGTCTATGGTCTGTTGTTTTCATATATCGTGTAGGATTTTAGCTTTTGTTTCAATACAATGCAAATCATTTTGTTCAATAATGTAGTCTATATGATAAAGATTAGTCTTACCTTACAGTAAAAACACCATACACTAGTACAATATATCCACAATATTAACAATACTCCCACGGGTGATCTCACTCAATTCAACTGTAAAAACAAGAATAAAAAAATAATATTAATTGTAACACTAACAAACAAATAAAATGTTGTTTATTGATTATGCTATTTGTACTTATTGATTTCTCTATAATTAATACAATGTAAGTCAGTATTATATACATAAAAAATGGAGTCACGGTGGCCGAGTGGGTATGACACTTAAACACTAACGTAGGGAAGCCGGTTCGATCCAGGATGGATGGTCTTGCAAGGAAAAAGTGCATAGTCGCGTGGATGGAAAGGAAACCTAAGTCCTGTAAACACGTTTGAGTTAACGTGAGCGAACCCTGGTTTGCTGGAATTCGACGTAGACCATACGTAAACTTTAGCATACGGGCACAATTTATCACATAGCACTCTAGGATGCGTATGCCCATCTCCATTAATCCAGCTGTAGCAGAAAATTGAGTCCTTCATTAAAAGTATAGAAGGCACACAAAGACAATAAAGATATAATGCCTAAATGGTATTCAAACTACAAGTTCATCAATATTAAGTGAAAATTTAGTGCAGTATTCCCTAACGTAAGGTGTTTCGAAAAAAATAAACATTCCCTGCCTCGGGCACATCACCCACCATTGATATAATAACACATCAATCAGAGTGAAATGTGTCATGGATGATAGATGACACTACTTTTCTACAATACCTTGACGACGACCATGATTATTTTGTCTGAGCACATAACAGTTCAGATGTTTTAAAAGCACTCTTCCCATAATTAAAACAATTAACTGAATGCACGAATGAAAATAAAAATAAAAATGGGGTTATGTGTCGATCTGAATGGGGGTTAGAGTTGAACCACCCGGCTAGGTTTTACAGGATCATTCAATGTTATTTACCGACCGACTAATTAAACATACAATATGGAAGGACTAAGTTTATCTATTGTTAATTTAGGTCTGAAATGTTATATAAACTATTAATTAGACTTTTATTAACATGCCAAGATCATAATCAACTCTCGATGCCATCGGATATCTCTGATATTAAGTAGATTAGAACGTTTCAGCCATATTTTGGTTTAATGTAAATGTGGGGAAGCAAGGCTAAGCTTCGAACAACCAGTGCAGTGGTTGCAATACCTTGCACTATCTATCTAAATGTTACACAATGCATCTATGGAGATTTCTAATGATTGGTCAAACCCCGCTGGAATGGTACAACGTCTATTTGCTCAGATGGGAAGAGAAATCGAGGTGCCGTGTACACTTTGGTGTGCACCTAAAGAGCCCTTGACAATTGGTATTCAAAAACAATAGGCCAGAGCACCTCTGTCCAAACAAAAAAAAAGCATAACTTCTATCAGAGCACCCTGTATTGTGTATAAAAGTAGGACATTAATCCCCAATTCATTCACCCATTTCTAAAATGACCTACATCAATAAACAAGGATTCCCAATTCGTATGTAATCCTATCCAACGTTTATATTGTGCGTGAAAAGAATTAAATAGCCTTAGCTTAAGATCCGTTATCGAAACGTTGAATTTTAGCGTAGTTAATGTAATTAAGCGACGTCGACGTTACGTGGTTAACATCTTCATGCATTATTATTTTGACAAAGCATCATAAGCTTCTCTTTTACAGGCTGTCAATAATTATCTAATTCTAGACAAGTTTTCTTTTTCACAAGTCGAAGCTTATGCTAAAGAGAGACAAAGAGAGAGAGAAATGGGATTTAACGTCCACTCGACACAGACTAGGTCATTTTAGGACTAACATATGGTTTCATTTTATTTCAATAAATCGCTTGCGCAAAGGGGTCTTTAGCAGTGGGAGGAAACCGGAGTGCCAGCTAGAGGTCGAAGCGCGGCACTCTAGACCACTAGGCCATCCCAACCCCCTTATGCTAAAGAAGTTTTCTATTTAACCAGTTTAATTAATCACTAATTTCTATAAAACCCTCTTTAAAGATTTATTATGGTTTGTACTGTAGTCGTAAAGGAAGATTCAGGATCTTTGTGTATAATTTTGTATTATTGTTATATCTGTGTTTGAAATGAATTTTAATAAGTCAACTCATAAAATGAAAACATGCATGATGTAAGTCTTCATCTTAATTAAATGAAAGCAGGTCTCTAATACGTAGTCGACAGGTGAAATCAAACAAAAGAATAAAGTTAGCGCCAGCTGAATTTCAGCAGTACAAGGTTTAGCCTAGTGCGACTGTTCTTGTTTATTTGCTTTTATTGTTTTATTTAGGATTTGGCTTCGGCCAAATTTACCCGTACCAGGTTCTCCATACAAAACAAATTATACATTTTGGAAAGCTTATAACACCAGGCCAAAAGTACCCATACCAGGTTCTCCCTACAAAACAAATTATACATTTTTGGAAATCTTATAACACCAGGAACATAAGGGAGATAACTCTCTATTACCGTTAATGCATTTCCAAAAATTGTGCATGTTCCATTTTCAATTATATTTTCTGCAGTTTGCTTTAAATCAAAATTTAGCCAATTCCATATTCTTTTTTGATGATGAAGGCTTTTGGGTGTTTCGCCAATATTTAATATTATGCCAACTTCACAATTGTTAGTAATAGATAAGTTTTTATCACAATTATTTGATTCGAACGGGCCTAAAATTGGCGTTGACAACTTACTGTCTTTCGTTAACTGTCCGGTAGGTGTCCCATTTGAACCTATTGGCCGGTCTGTGCATTACAAGATGTTTTTTATTTTATTTGTTAAATTTGCATTGCGAATTATCGTAATAGTATATACATGTATATTATCTATTACAAGCATCAACAAACCTGTGGTATACTCAACGTTTCTTTCGAATCTAAGCACAATATGTTTATTTACGTATGCATTAAAGAGGTATGTTCATTTAAATTTAATTTATGCATGCCAATCTATTCACCACTTCTCATTACACATTTATCTTCCATGCGTATCCTGTTCATACTGAGTTTAAGAACAACATGTTAAGACCCTTGAAGCTACTGTAAGAGATGCAAATTTTGTGCCCACTGTTAAACGTCCAAAAGCAATCAAACCGTCGGAATTTTAGCATAGTTACCACAATTAATGGTTACCATCTTCATTTAATATTGTTAGACGAAGCATATGCTTGACACCTTTCTCTTTTATGAGCTGTTAATAATTAGTTTCTTAAATAATTACCAAGACGAGGGCGTCTAAAATATCTCTGTTTCGACCGACCGAAACCTCTGCGACTTAAATTATTTTATTGCATTTTTCCGAGATCTTTTTATTGTATTTTGTATGTCAGCCTGAAATTTATCACAAGAGATATTTCCCTTTACTATGGCTACGGTTCGATATATTACTCAAACTGGAAAATCAAGACGAAAGCGTCATAGGTGTCGCTTCTCAACAAAATTGCTGTCGCTTTGCAGGCGAAAGCATGTCCATTCAAATGATGAGGTTATTTTCATTATCTATTTTCGAAAAGAAATGAAACTTCAACATTAAGAACGTATTAAGAGGAATTCCTACTTGCAGAAGTTTAAAATTCAGTCAAGACAATCCAGTCTCACATAGATTAAAACTTCCGCGCAGCTCAACTTTATTCTAACATAATCATTGTTGGGAAACTGTGTTCAAGGGAGCAGATAAGCATGGGGATTATCAAATGCAAAAGAATTAAAACTATTGTCCGCTTCACAGATAATAATATGGTTTATTTAAAAAAATGGGAAACTAGACAGAAACAACTTTATTTTGTTTACTGCATTAACCATAATCTATATACGAATAATTTCGGAACCATTTTATCAACAGGTGTCTATCACTATAGCTCCGCATAATTGTGTTCAAATCCGCACTGAACTGTACTACGTATTTCACTGACATACAGCGTCGCACGGGTGGGTGGTATTATAGTACATCGGAAGACAAATTATGCTATTACATGTGCTGACGGGCTCATTCTGTAGACAAAGAACTGTTTACCTTGACAATACATCTCTACCTTGAATGGTCGCCATGTTAATAATTAGTGTACTATTTCGGTATGTGGTTATAATCCGTTTTACATCTTTGATACATAAAAAAGATTAAATAAACATTTTCAGTTTCATTAAGATATGCAAATGGAATCAGAATAAATACTTCTGAAAGTATTCAAAATATACTTAATGCTTTCCACTCAAATCGTAGGAATTACAATTAAGCGAAATTAATTGTGGATAGGTAATGTCAGTTTTTTTATGCTCTTTGGCTATTTATAACGTTTAGGACTAACTGAAGGACAGTGTTTTTAGAAACGTACGGATGACATTCGTAACGGTATCTTTGAAGTTAATTTCGAGAATAACGCTTGAGGAACAAAGTCTATTAACCAATGTTTAAACTATGAGTACAGTGACATATTGCCTAAAGGAAACTGTGATATACAGGGGGTCTTTAGGAAAGATAAAGTGTTCGATTTTTGTCAGAAGTAATTTGACTCAATCAAAAAGCCTTCCATATAGACCAAGGCCCTTAATCTATACACGTTTCGGTTAATGGGCACCTTTCACACTTTATACCTTTGGGGTAGGTGTTACCCGCAGCAAAGCAGTATCTGAGTCCACCATCAAAATTTGCTTCATGGCTTGCTCAGAAGATCGTGGTAGGATCTGCTAAAGTTAATGTATTATTGAGAACCAATTAGCGTTGTTTAGAGTTAATTGGCAATTAACTGTGACCAATTATGTTATTCATTGTCACAACAGCGGAACGGGTTCTGTTTTAAAGAATTCTTGATTTCATGGCTACTAGTAATCATCAGATTGGAACCGATTGCGCTGGCATTCCTCGTCTGGAATTCATTTCATCTTTGGGCTGTTGAATGAACGTGCCAAACCTTCTTTCCTTAAGTAACGAAACCTCATGTTTTATGTTCTCGAAACCTTAAAGGGTCAATCCCGATAACTTTTTGGGGAATAAAACTGCTTAATTTTGTGTTAAAATAACATAAAACCCATTACCCAAGGCCGACCAACTAACCCAATATTTGTGATACGCTTGTAAATAACTTACACCTGACAGTCCTCATCTGGAAATGGAGACCGTTGTATTATACAGTATCTGGATAAAACCAGACTTTTTTCTATAAAAAATAATATGTAGGTGAAATTTACCTTTGGGTATCAAGTACATTCATTGTATAGACCTCTCAAGAAACGGGAATCGATTATCAGGCCACCCAATGAAAAAATAACCCGAAATCTTAAAAGGGTTACGTGTCCGGATAAGCAGTGTTGACGTCAACGTCCAAACGACTCGATATTTGGAGCTGGAATTTTGAGACAAGGTAAATACACCATGCTGCTATATTTTAGTCCATAAATTTCATAAATACTCTGACTTTAATTTTTGAGACTCTGTTCTTATCGGGATAGTCCCTTTAAATGGTAAGTCTCCGTTGATAATAGAGGGTTTACCTATGCGCAACACACGTGAAAATATGACGAAAATAGAACAATTACATTTCTGAGGGTTCCGAATTAATATATTGAGCCGTTCAGAAATACTAACAAGGTGGCTCTTACGCGGTTACTTAACTCATTTATTGAATTTTAATATTCAATTTATTGTGAGCCTCGATACTCATGACTATTATTTATTATTATAACTTCAGCAAATATATAGATATGGTTATGATGGCGTCTCATCAACTGCATAATGGAACTCAACTGTTTTTCTTTTTTGTCATAGAGCTTCAGATAAATCTTTCTGAGAGATTATTCTTTATGTCTATATTGGACGGCAACGTGGAGTTAATTTCATTGTGTGTTTTGCATTTTTTTCAAATTTATTACATGAAGATGGCGATGTGTTTTTCTACACGGAGAGCATAATAAATCGATTTTCAGTTCATCATATCTTTGTAAATTCTGACCAGAAGATAACATTTGAGGATTTATCATTCCTATTAAAGATTCGATTTTTACCACAATTATTATTGCAGTTTGCAAGGGATTGCTATAAAATCAGTATCACCCAAATCCTGTTCAGGGGCTGTCCAGTTCAGAAGATTTTTTTTTTTGTTAATCTCTTAGCGTTAGTCACCTAGTGTCAAACGGACGTTACTCCCAAACTGTGTAGGTGGTAACCTTTAAAAGGTTTCTTTTAAGATATGTTAGTGTGGGTGAAAAGTGGTGACTTGTCTTCAGATGAAAATAATTATAGTGATAAATGTGGAAATTGATAGATATAATAACGCTGATACATTAAAAAGAGAAGTGAAAGCATAGCAAATTATTTATACTCCATCCATTGATCAACCCACTGTACAAACCTTTTCTTGGCACACCGGATGTGACGCTCCCAGGTAAATATGGGGTTATGCATGATGAAGACGGGGATTTGACATGCTACTGAGCTAAGACTAGAGGGACACTTTGTTTACACAGTTAACGTTGACGACACTGACAAGGTTAAAGCTGAACTCCGATTACAAAACTACAGAAATGATTAAATAAAAAAAATATCACCGTACATAATCGCCATACTTGTTTTCAATTCGTAGAAGAAGTATGGCGGCTGTACGGTGTACGAAAACAGTGGCGGGCCACGCCCACATCCAGTGCATCTCTTATCAGCCACACTGTCCACATCCGGCTAGTAACATTTCAACTACCAATTACCTCCTGACTGTGGAACGTGTTTACACTATCAGTTTGATGAAAATATCATTGCTACACAATTATTATGTCTGATCAGGTACATATTAGTTTACTAATTAGACGAAATAAGTCAGCCACGAAATACTTTTGATCTAAAAACAAGGTAAACTGCCTTACCCGAAAGAATTACAAATCTATGCTTTTTGTTGTTGACATAACTTCAAGGGACATAACCACTTATGTCCCTTGATCCTCATAAATAACGACAAGATGAAGAATATATTGAAGTGAAACATACTTCTTTGATGGAGAGAACAATGGTTTTATGGCGCTTTGGATAAATTTTGGAACGATAATACTAGACTTTATAATACTACAAATTATCGGGTGTTTACACGCTGTTGTGCAAAATTTTTCAAGAAATAAGAAAAAAATGATTGGTGTTGATAATATTGTTATTCTATGGGGTAAGGCAGTTTTCCTTTGTTTTTAGAGCAAAGTATTTCGTGGTTGACTTATTTCGTCTAATTAGTAAACTAATATGTACCTGATCAGACATAATAATTGTGTAGCAATGATATTTTCATCAAACTGATAGTGTAAACACGTTCCACAGTCAGGAGGTAATTGGTAGTTGAAATGTTACTAGCCGGATGTGGACAGTGTGGCTGACAAGAGACACACTGGATGTGGGCGTGGCCTGCCACTGTTTTCTTACACCGTACAGCCGCCATACTTCTTCTACAAATTGAAAACAAGTATGGCGATTATGTACGGCGGTATTTTTTTTTATTTAATCATTTCTGTAGTTTTGTAATCGGAGTTCAGCTTTAAACAAGGCTGGGAAATCCCTAGGAAATTTCACGGTCAATACTGGATCGAACCTCCCGGTTAGTGGGCCAGCACCTTACCAACTGAGCCATATGGCAGCATGGCAAAAAAAGGAGAAAAAACACGTAACTTAGTTGAGGAATCATTATAATATAGCGAAATCGACAACGGACACGACAAGAAAAAATTATCATAAAAACTGTGGAAGCAAACCTTCGTAACCCCACCGCCGTATTCATGCTTTGCACATTATCTGTTATTACAGTGTATGCATCAAAAACTGTTGTTTGATTTTGTGAACGTCGAAAATACGAATTATTATAAACTACATGTAATAATAATAAAACCCCAATAATTCAACACAATACAATTTAAAGTAAACGAACTCATTATTCCAGATGGTGTTGCGGAAATATAAAAAAATAAAAGTAAAAAGCTTTCACAAATAACACGGCTGCAGCTTTATCAAATCTCGTCAAAGTGTTCTTCGTCAATATCGAACACCAATAAACCGAACAACAAACAAGGTTTAAAAAGAAAGGAAACAAACAATATTTCAAGGTAAATTGCACAAGCAGACTTAGACAACATAAAACGAAGCTTAAAACAAAGTAATATTTTGACCAGTTAAAAGTAATGTGACAATAAATCAATGCAAATAGCTATTTACAGACCTCCTCTTTATATTTTTTACAAGCACTTCAAACGAAGAAGTACCAGATCGTTATCAAGAATCATGGCTCGAAAGCCATAAAACTGGCCAATCACGTGTCATGTTTTATAGAATGGATTGATCGGGGTAATAAATGTCCTTTAAGATATGTTAGTTAAAGCAATAATTGACTTATTGAATAATATTATAGCTGATCGTATACATTTAAAGCTATTTTATTGCCATGATCGTGTGATCAAGGGAAACTTGATTAATCCTAATAAATACTGAAACTTATAAATAGTAGTATTAAGGTTCGGTATGATTAAATTGATTAAATAATTTCGATGTTTCTAGATTTTCAAGGATATGTATCGAATATTGTGAACAAAGTCAGACAGAATGGGAGGACGGTATATAATTATAAGGAACATTGAAAATGATTGCGCCCTGATCGTAACCATAACCCCAGTTCAAAACATTATAACACGTTACTATAAATATGGCCCAAGTTGTGTTGACTTCCATTCATATTTTCCTTTCTGGAAACCCTGACACCAAAACAACGATTATAATTTGTTCCAACACGGCGAAATGGTTTCGTACGTTGTCATTATAAAGAGCAACAGATAAATTCCCTGAATTTTATAATATTCAAAATGATTACGAATCCGTTTATACTTTCCATTTTGAACGGATAATACCATATAGTAATATCATAATGATTACGAATCCGTTTAAACTTTCCATTTCCATTTTAAACGGGTAATACCATATAGTATGGGTTCTTTATTCCTAAATATCGTAAGATCTCTGCTGAGAGTGAGATGATGTTAACGTCTTGCTGTTAAAGCCGACACGTTTCGTGTTATCCGAGAGTTCAAAGGGAGAATAGTCTGATTATGTTTGATCGAATACATGTACTTTAAATAAGAAACAGGCGCTCTTTATGGTAACATCACTTGTCCAACGTCACAAAAAATATATATTTAGCGGTTGACAAAATTATACCAAAAAAATCAGTAGACCATAAAGGCTTGATTGATTAGCAATCAGACTATAAAAGTTTTATTGATTGTTTTACACCAAACTATATGGCTATCATCACAATTTCTTATCTTCACTGGACTAATTTCTCATTTATTATGGGGGGGGGGCGAATGGTTTGCGCGTGAGCGCTGTATCATAAAGCCTGTCATTCAGTCAACCGGCATGGTTTCGAATCCCCGGTTGTATGTTGCAAGGAGTAGGGTCGCCTGTCCAACCCTGTGGGTTTTCTCCGGGTTCTCCGGTTTCCTTTCACTGCTTAAGACCCCTACGCGCAAGCGAATTATTGAAATACAACTTGTTAATCTGGCTAAGACGGGAAAGGATTGTTCAAGGTTGACATATATGATGAATATAAACTTACCGTTTCCCAAAACATTGAGCCGTTCTAAACCAACATTGATTCCTAATGCAATATGTCTTTCATGTCAATGAATAATCGCGAATGGTACAGTCACTAAAGTTCAATTGTTCGATCGCAGTAGGATTCCAAGAGGCCACTTGGGAGGTATGTAAATGGTGCAAGAAATTCGGTACAGTTGTAATTTTAAAATTATATAGGCGAAAGACTGAAGAAATTTATCGTTCAAGTTCGTTGCAACAACCTGTGGGAGAGATTTTAAATTTTTAAATTACACGTCTCTTTGTACTAATTTAAAAAACATGATCTCCACACATCCAGCATGTGCCTGTATTTCATAATTATTTTTTTAAAAATGGAATTCTTTTTAACCTAATCACCTAAAAAATAAACTTACACGCTGTAGGAATACGCACTCTGATCAATGACGTAACGGCTAGTTTGGTCGATGTGCAATCGGCCCTGAACTCGAAAGATAAATACTCACCCGGAAACTGCCGAAGTTTGTTGCCGAGTGCCATTTTGACTAATCAAAATAAAGAATTTCTGTTTTGTGGGTAAAGGTATTTCCAACCTTATATATGAAGGGTAGGGGATTAAGCAGTGTATGGGAGGGGGGCTGGGCCTATTGATATTAAAAGGTGTTTTCAACCTTATATGGAGGGTGGGGGATTAAGTAGTGTATGGGGGGGGACTGGGCCTTGCATTTGATTTATGCATAGTTATATTATATGGATGCTGCAGTGTCGACTTTATTAGAGATGAGGAAGGGTGGGCTTAGGGGATCTATTCTAACCAGTTAATATTAGGGTGAACTTGACAATGCAAAGTACGTATGCCTACACACGCAAAGACAAATACAGTAGAAAGAGAGTCTCTTATAAAATATAGCTTCACACACCTTGATTGATTTTGATATTTGGCAATTATCTATATTCGATTATATATAGGCCTATATCATTGCTATCAAACATTTCCAACCCT
Organism: Patella caerulea; assembly: GCA_036850965.1. Taxonomy (NCBI): domain Eukaryota; kingdom Metazoa; phylum Mollusca; class Gastropoda; family Patellidae; genus Patella; species Patella caerulea. The sequence goes on from JAZGQO010000011.1 coordinate 27,784,489, forward strand.
TCTCAAATTATCTTAATACTCGGAGCATGCAAAAATTAATTGCACAGTGTACTTTCTTAAGAATAATAAATTGATTCATCACATTTACACAGGCTACAAACAGCTTAAAATTTGTTGAGAGAGGACAAGCCCGTCAGGTATTATCGACAGCGGCTTCACGGGGGTAAAGCTTGTCTAGCACCGGGAAAAACTGACCGTCTGATGGGGTGGCGGGTCCGAAAACACGGCACATAATCGCCAAGTTGTAAGCAGCTGTCAGTTGGACACTCTACCCATTGACTGAATGAGTCATCGCTGATCTAAATCTTTCACATTTATGCACTTATTACATGTAAGCCATGGCGCGGTTACCAAGCTTGCATTACTAGCCTATGGCGACAATGCTTTTCATATACAACTTGTTTTGAAAACGATCGATTCAAAGGTCATCTTGAAATTTCGTAAAAAAAATCTAACCAGCTTATATAATCGCCGTGAGCACGTGGTGGAAACGTGCAGTCCAGATACAGGTAGAAGACGCGTGGTTAGAGCGCCACAGGTTTTCAATGACCGCTGTTGTCAAGCTTATAGATCTCAATAGAAACGCCATAAGCGCGGAGAGATCGGGACGAACCCGCCGCGAGAAGGCGGTATAATCACACAGGTCGCAGTAAGAACGCGGCGTTTTTAAGTTTGTAATTTTGGGACATTTTTCCGCGTTGTGTTCACGCTTGCCGGCGACTTTGTGCATTTTCTTGCGCCGCTCGGTTACAGCAGCGCAGTAAGGTCACCATTCCGGTCTGACGGGGGCATAATAGAAATTAAGCTAAGTATGGGATCGTTTTATCACCCATCTAGTAACCAATTCAATTATTCGGGGTTTCCAATCTGATTAAATATTTCGTTTCGTTTTTATATAGTTTCAATGGCCTACACTACATGAAGAGCTGACCGGTTGTTGTGATAAGTCACGTCAGAGGTCATACGAGCGACTTTTGTCCCTATGACATCAGACATTTGATTAACCAATCAGCATTGATGTTACTAGTGGATTACCCACAGCTCGGTGCAAAACACACCTAACACCGTTTCATTTGCTAATACATCACACCATTCAGAACACGTCAATGATAACAACTCTTCTAGATCCTAGTGTAGTGAAGACATGTAAAATGAAATTTTGAACTATAAAACGAAATAGGATCTGTATTTTAATCAGTTTGTGGGGATTCTTTCAGCAATGAATACTCCAGTACCCAGTACTCTCCGCCCTATCTAAAAAAAACTCTGGTTAGGCTATAAGTACGTACGTTTTGTTTCTTTTGACGTCAGGGATTTTTCACCCCTATTGACGCAGCACCGTATTGTATCTAGGACGGAACCACATTACAAATTACTGTTGAAAGAATTCTTACTTACCCAAGTGACACACTAACAAGTCTTTGAGATACGGAGACGTCCAAGTGACTTCAGGAATATGTAGCCTGACGTTCTTGAAATAGGGGTGATAGATCAAGAGACTCAAATGATCGATTATGATGTCTCCATTTGAATATATAGACTATCAAGTGTATAATGTCTACGACCACAATATATCCAATATACAAACTGACCACTTTGTGGCTATTTATTATCTGTTTCATGCAAATGGATTTCCCTTTAGTATAATTAAGAAAGATTATGATATACTAAGCTTGATTAATAGTTACACGAATCTGGATAACAGATACTAATAAACAATGCAATAATGCACTCGACTTTGAAACAGAAGTTATAATTATACCACAGGGGTTAACACTACTGTAAAAAAAAATGTTAATGACATCAGATATATTGTATTTTATATATAAGATTAAAGTTAGTTGGCTTATAAAATATATTTTTGATGGTGAGATTTGAAAGGGCATTAAAATTAATCTCTATGTGTCTCATTAAATGACGATTTAAACAAGATAATCCCACGGGAAGCCCAAGTAATGTCAAATACACTATTTTCAATATCAGATGTTAATATGGGCAAATTCGTTTATTCCGTGGAGTTCTAGTCTTTAATATTTATGATACTCAAATCTATAAAAACGCACCCCAAAAACTTCAGGCTACTTATATCGATCGGCCTGTGGGTTAAAGGATTATAGTAGGCATATAGGCTATATTGGTGCATCGAACAAAAAACCAAATAAATATTTCATGTAAAATCCCGCCATAGCCCCTGTCGTTTAATGTATGCCCATACTGATAGGGAAGAACTTCCAATGCGAATCAATGCTGCTATGACATGGTGTCACGTGATTTAGCCGCAGGTCATTAATTGTCGGGAGTTTCCGTAATTGCAGAAATTCCAAAAGTGTTTTTCTACGTAATTTGTTACTAAAAATGTGTTCGTTACTTTTTTTTTAATAATTCTGAAATGAGTTACACAGTGAACTTAATAAATGGTGAATTAAACTTTTACTATAATTCTCCTTTAAAGTAAATAAATGTAAGTAAAGGTTAGTACTAATGTAGGTGTCAATCAAAGGTTAGTATCGTATCAATGAAGGTAAGTATTAATCAAAGGTAAGCGATATCGATGGCTCTACGCGCATGGAAGTTAATAGCCCTTTATCTCCAATGCTAAGTTATTCCACAGGAACTGAAGGCTTTATCCCGTAAGATTTCAGTCTAGCTTACGGCACAACTAATGGTGACTTATTTTGTGAGGAAAGTGTCAAAGGTAAGTATCAACGTACGTATTAATTAAGGGTAAGTATAAATGAAGGGTATAATAACAATATCTTTATTCGGGATATCAGGCTTAGTATAAATAATTTATACATAATATTAATAAAAGAGTAACTATTAATTAAAGGTAAGTACAATGTATAAGTGAAGGGTAAATATTAATTAAAGGTAAGTTTTAATTAAAAGGTAGGTAAATATAAGTATCACTTAATGGCCAATACATTGAAGATTGGGTATCAACTAAGAGCACGTTCTGTTGAAGGGTAAGTATTAATAAAAGGACAGGTATCTGAAAGGTATCAATTAAAGTAGAGAATGAAGAATGAACAAACCGCAAATTAACATAAAAGGTCAGAGACTACACAGGAAACAGATTTGGGGGTGAAGGTCATGTTCTAAATTAACTGCAAATAACAGACCAATAAGTTTTAAAGCGCAAGAGCGTGTCTATGCTTTTAAAAGGACTCCTATCCACAAGAACATCATTTAACATAAGAATCGATATCGCTATTGCAGCCTCTGATGTCTCGTTATGGTGTCTACGAGTGTTCTAATTGTCACTTCCGTGGCACCTGTGAATATATCCCAACTACATTAAGTGCCATGGGAGCGATTGAATGATTATTATTTACGACCATTTTGGCATAATGTTTTCAAAACATTGCAATCTATTTTATATTTATTTCCACGAGGACTAAGCAACCGGTGGTCCTTTAAACATGAACTGATCACTAGGTCACAAAAAATATTGAACATTTATGATCATAAAAGCATATCGGGAGAACTTGTTTGGGCAAATACAGTTAGAGCTGTGAAATATTCAAGTAAATTATACGGAGACGATCATCAAAAGTATTGGTGTTTTAGCAAGGCAAAATTATATCAATAAAATGCAAATATTTCTACTCTAACATGAGAATTTTGACCAAGGAGTCCACTCGATGTCTGCTGTCGACTCAATTTATTCCTTTTTATATGTAAAGCATGTGTTCCCTAGTTTTCTTTGTCTGGTTGTGTCAATTATATCCCATTGATCGGCAGCATCTAAATGTCGATCTGCTCCCTTTAAAGAGAATTATACCAGGCACGCTATTCTTGATCTATTGAACACCCGGTACCACTCTAATTGCCGTAGGAAAACCCCGAGATTGAAATTTACCGATTTCCTTGGGTTCTCGGGTTCAAATTGTGATCTTCATAAATTCTTATGTTGGTAAAACAACATTGGCGAATTTTTTTGTCATTTGATATAGGGTTATGGTTTTACAAACTTGCTTAACTTCAATTAAGATCATTCGGTGTTTCTGGGATTTTGGCCAACCCCAACACTCAAACTATTTTTCTTTATATGTACACAAAAACAACAAACGCCTGTAGAACCACAAATAGTTTTATCAATTTAACTTGTCTAATAATGTCATGAATTCTCTCTCTATCAGTTGTTGAGACTGATACAGTGACTACAAAACGACAACAATGATACGTTATCAACTAAAAATAGAAACTGCTTAGTCAAGAAAATTGTCATAATTATCTCTCATATTACATCAACTCTGTTTAAAGTGGAAATTTCATATTTTCTAAGAAAGTCAAAACATATTTATTACTGTCTATTGCTTAATAGGTTGTCAACTCACTATTATACAATCATAGGCATTATTTTCCACACTACCAAATCCTTCTCATCGGAAATAATAACACAATTACCCCCATTGATTTTCCATTCCCCTCCCCGATGCAATAGCTATCTTGAAACATTTGAAGTTGAAAAGGATATTTTTGCCAATTTCTCAACTGGCAATAGTGAATTATAGGATTAATAGGATTATTCTTTAACAGGATAGGACTGTTTATAGATACCATCTATTTTAGGGCTTTATTTTAATATTTTTGAAAAATATAACTTAAAAATATGAAATTGCAGCTTTGAAGTAGTGTTTACGCATTGAACAAAATCATAAATACACAGGAGGTAGTCGAATACTTTCCAATATTGGCGACTACTATTTTCATCAAAAATCAAACTAAGTTGACAATGTAGACAATATTCTTTTCTCTCATTTGATGCACTACTTAACCCTGTTGAATGGAAGAATACAAAGATTTCCTTGACGACGACCGGAAATTCATCCACGCTCGAACCGATACTTCACTTAAGCAAGGAACTGTACACACCCGAACTATATAGCAGCTAAACACCAACATGCAAGTAATGAGTTTTAATTATTTATTGCCCACCCGTGCTGTGACTAATTACACCATATTACCATTACCTTGTGTCAGAGTAGTTCGATATCTGGTAACACCAATATCAAAGTGTTCGATGAGCGACAGTAATGGAATGGCGCAATATTGATCACCCGGTTCCGATTATATCTCAGTATCAACAATGACCAGGCTCTCTAGCAATTCCACTCTTTAATCATCCTATAAATATATTTATATAATCCAAAGTAATCCTTTAAAGCTGATCTTTAATAGCCGTCGATCAGAACAGCAATAATGTAGTTGATGAATCGCATACAGATGACAGAATTGATATCAAGGGGATTACTGTTAAAGTTTATGTTAGGCTACTTTCCTGCTTCCCATGAGAGAAAATTACAATTAATGAACACTTCTTCCGTTTTGATAGTTAGAAGTGTAATTTGAACTTGAAAATTAAAACCCAAATTACAATGATGAAAATGAATGAAGCAGTTAATGTTGGTTTATCAATAATAATGCAGGTTTTCTTTGGACGGGGGGGTGTTGTTGGCCGAGTGGTATATTCCCCGCTTATACGTGACAGGGAGTATGGTCGCCTGTCCAGCCACGTGCCTTTTCCACGGATCATCCAGTATGCTCCCAATATTTAATACTCTCTCTCTCTCTCCCTCGCTCTCTGCTAATATTTCCGCATAATGTTTATTATTTGAAAATGTTGAAATAAAAAACAATGGTGTTCTACGTTATTTATTTGAATACATTAAATACAAAGAGAAGCTGTGTGTCTTTCTTGTCGTTTGTTGAAGCATTCGATGTGTCAATATAATATATGGGATAACTTGGATTTTATCACAGATTTGCGTAGTTCATTTCGATAGTTAAGTCAGCTTTTGTTATACAATTTGTTCAGCCGTAAATTATTATTTACGTCATGCCTCCTCCCATTAGCGAAATAAAAATTATTGAATCCAAAGTAAGAAACCTTCATCAATTCCATCACTGGTTAACAATTTCCATTAAGACGGGGGGTTGTCAAAATTATCAAGTCGGTTCACCCGTTTATTAAGACATTTAAAGAAAAAATCTGAATCATTGATCCGTTTCGCGCTCAATAATCAACCAATATGTTTGGGTAATGGCATAACGATGGGGAGAGATATAGCTCCATATATACACCACTTAATGGCTACATTCAGCATGCAATATAACTCAATACACGCTACTAATGGGCTCACGAGCTTTGCTTTAGATCGAGGAATCGGTATCTGTTAGCAACTATTGAAAGTGAATTATAGGCATTCAACAGAACATGGGTTTCAATTAAAGAAGATAGGACATAGGAGTTTTTTATTGGAAGAAAAAGCTGTCGATAGTTCACTGATGGACTCGACTGGTGTTTATACATCACTACAAAAAGACAGTAATCTACTTATAGTTGCCCTGTTTAATTTGGTAGCCCGAAATATTTAACCTCAATATTCTTTGTTTATTTAGGAATGGTGTATCCGAAACCAAGTATGCTCAATTCATCGAATCAAGATTGGAAAAAAGAAGTTGAGGAACAGTTAGTAACTGCGGGTACCGTTATCGCAACGCGTATGATTACTTATTCAAATCAAAATGATGGCACATTCTAAAATTATGTCAAGAACAGAGTTATAGCAGTTGCAAACTTAAATGGATGCGATGTGTATCCTGTGTGGATCGTGTATGCAAAGCTTGCAAATTTGAAAACCCTGGTTTATTCTTCACAGAAGTGGAGTATCCTTAAAAACATACAGATTCAGATTATCAAATCAACTTCTCATTGTTTTAAATCTTCGCGTTAAAATCTAATTTCAGTTATTTGGGTGTCAAATTCTTTTAAATGTAACTTGAGATTTTGTGCTTAAAGATATTCTAAAATGGGTTTGGTTTTGTCAGATCATGACAATGGACATTAATTATTGTCACAACTTTACGATAAAACGTCAAAGATTGAGGCAGTTAAGTCGTAATTAAGTGGTTGATTCAATTCCAGGAATCAGAAGTAATTTGTACAACGTCAGTCAGAGAATACTTGGTTCTTATACCAGGAATCTACATTATAATCCGTTCCAATATTCCATCTATGTTTTTTTTGCAATCTAATTCGTTGTTGGCTTTTGAAACTACTAAATTTACACATCGCAAAAAAAAAGAATGAACGGCAGGTCATACTCGGCAAAATTTCCCACGGTAGTGAGTTGTTTATCTCACTACAAACATTTCAAGAGGCCGTTCCAAATTTTACAGAATACAACCAAACGCGAAATCTAAAATACGTAAACTATGCAAAGCCAAAACGTTAAATCAACTTATCTGGAGGTTTGCGATAAACCGCAAAGTGATTAACAGAATTATGTAGAAGGGATAATGCTATTTCGTTATAGTGTCGCCTGATAAACTGGTACTGTTAATGTTTTTTTTTTCTATAGTCTTTTGTCATGAACGATATAAAAACCGTGAACTGAGAATAAGCATTGTTCCACACATTGTAAATGAAAATTGCCTTAATTATTTCGTCGGAAATGTGCATTTTCGCGTCCGGTAGATGCTTGAGAATACCTCAAATATTGATTGAGCGTCTTCCACACAAAACTATTCAGTTTTACTAAATAAAATATATTTTGGGTGTCTCCTTTAATAATGAACTTTCAAACAATTTTCGAATCTCAATAGAATATAAAGGATTTTATTATAAATCGTCTAGATCATTTCTTACAAGTAAATGTGCAATATTTGAAATCCCACAGCCTTTACAGTTTCCACAACTCTTATTCCAGTAATAGAATAGAATAAATATTTTACCCATAGCATTTTGTAATAGGCTTTCCATATCAGTTCTTTCATAAGAGATGAGCCAATATTGCTATTGAAATCCCCTTATACGTTTCTGTGTTTCGTTCAAGCTAAGCTACAAAGAGAAGTGATGATTGAAGGGATAACACCATTTGCCACGGAACAATATTTTTTAAGGACTCCTGTCTATTTTTGATGTATTCCCAGGATGGAAGGGAAAACCCCATTAATCCCTTTATTCAATTTATCGTGTCATGGACTGACAATGTTGTATCAACATATAAGGAAAGCCTGGTTTGTGGCGCTATATCCTTAACACAGCACGACAGGAATAACCAAAGACTAAATAAAATCAACCATTATGGCTTAGATTTGATTACAGCCAACCTCCCAGAACCCGAATCCTTGTTATTTCCACTTATTGGTTTCTACCATTATTCTCCATTGTAAAAAAGAGAAACGAAAATTTATCGTCATTCAGTATTCCAATCAGATTTTTTTGTATTATTTCATCTAATTTGTTAACCGTAAACTTGAATTTTCTCGCTGGTTTCAAGAAAATTGATTCGGGTTAATGTAACAAAAATAGATTATTGTTCACTTTGTACGTTAGTAAAACCCATTTCATACCGTTTCAATATTGGCAAAAACCACTGTATTACCCCTTTAATTAGCAGGCTCTATCTGGAATTTGACAATGAATTATATACAATCCGATCATTAACATTGCACACGTGTGAACTTGAGGTTCAATAACACGTAAAATAATGATTTGAGATTACAAAAAATCAGGTTCTGGGAAATGTTTAAATCAAATAAGAGATAAACAAATTGTTAAGGGACACAGCAACAGTGCTGGCAATAAACAGTTCTATTTCTTGATGCTCGACACAGCTGTTGAAAAAATATCTGAATTGGTCTTAACTAAATCAGTTCTTACAAGTTCTTACAAGAGGATTATTTCATGCATGGCACAACTTGCTTCTTTAAATAACAAGTTATTTTTGTTTTCTTGGCTCGAATGGGTTTATCGTTCTTAACCCAGTTTACATTTAAAGGAACAACTTACCCAAACTAAGCATACCCAGCCTCGTGTATCATGCATTATTCAAAGGAACGATGAAATAAAATCAAATGGAGTTTAACGTCCTACTCTTTTGCACCTAACCTGGGCATACGCCATACAGTGTGCTGTGAAGGAAATTTTGCCCGGGCAGCGGCGCTACGGCCTTTTCTTATATCGAATTCCAACTGCCAATGGATCTTTTACGTGCACTCCAATGTGTATACGGGACCTCGTTTTTTGTCCCATCCGAACGACTAGGCAGCTGTCCTTGTCAGGCCCTCCTTCTGCATCATTGACAAGGGGAAATCACGCCAGAAAATCGAGATGAACTTTCTCGGCCAATGCAGAGATCGAACACCCGACCTCCAGGCTAGCGAACCAGCGCCTTATCCACTTAGCCACCGTGACCCCCCCAAAGGAACGATATAGCTATAGCTTTACAGATATATCCCTATTGCAAATGTTCCTGACATATGCCTATTACATTAATAACGCATTTTAAAGCCAGTTTCACGAAATCGTACTTGCATTAAAACTCAATAAACGTACTGGTAGCATTTTAAAAACGTCAATAGCCCTTGTCTGCCAGAAGTCTTTTCAGCAAGTCTTTTCAGCAACCTGACAATGTTGTATAAGTTCAACACTAATGACTTGGGAATGTCCGAATATCTGAAGAACCAAATCATTAGCACCTGTTCTATTGTACCTTTAATATTACTGTCACGCTAGGCCAAACTGGAATTGGCACTCGTCAAGGTGTCCTTGTGATATATTTTTCTTAGTTTTTAGACAGCCTGGAATCATCTGTAGCAGCTATACACAGAAAAGCCATTTACCGACTAGATGTTATCGATCATGGCGGTCACAAGAATAACTGTTGACATATTCCTTTTAAAAAGTTGAAAATGGATGACCAGATTTAATCGATTAACCTGCTGCAATGAGCATTTTTAACTTTCAGCTAGAATCGTGCCGTAAGTCAAAATTCTTTTCATATGAATTTAGACCATTTCCTATACAGACTATAAAGCCTAATTCACATGGATCAAACTTTTGCACATAGAAAATAATAACTTATCGTGTGGTAAATAACGGGAACGGTTATGCACTGGTGTGCATTTTGCTTCGTTGATGTGCATTTTCAGCATTGGTTATACGTGTATAATAAAAAGTATGTTATTATTTCGATAAGAGAAAACATTATTAAGCCAGACTGCACCGTGTGCTAAACGTACACCTTTGCGCCAATATTTGCGAGGTCACAGGTATAACGTTACATAATTATGTGTCGACTAACTGATCCTACTACATTCCAGTATAGATACTTGTAATTCAAACTGACCAATATTGTGTCTATCTGGGACTAAAATGATTTCATATCCAGGCTAGTGACTCACAGACACAGTTCGAATTCGAGCTCTAATTCAACGACGAGCCCTTACAGAACGGTCGCTGACGCGACAAGAAACACATACCATCAATCAGTCGCGAACTGCGACAACTACTTGGATATTCGCGATAGAAAACTAACGTCAAAAGATAACATTCCATATAACAAAATGCGTGTTATACATACAAACTTTATGTAAAACTGCAAAGTTACATTATGAATTCAGCATTAATATTGACTGGGATGCGGCCTGATATCGGGGTACCCATTCGCATGTTTTTAAACTCTTATTCTATGACACGATTTTGTTGTACTGCTTTTGTATCTATTAGGTATGCACTACATGTATATGTTTTTTCATAATATTGAGGGCATCACCTGACAACTTTCTTAGAAATTGGTCCACTTCAAATGGCATGACCTTGCGAGGCTTTTTGCATCGGAACTGAACATCCAACACGTGGATCAACAATAAACGATTACATACACATCACATTTGGCTAATGCGATTTAAGTGCAATAGCCAAAGCAACAGATGAGTTAATCAGACATTAGCTCTGTAGCCAAGTTTTCCCAATATTTAATTCAGGCGCGGATCCAGAAGGGGCACATCCGGCGCACGCCCCCTCTTTTTTTGAGGTGTCGAACAATTTTTAGCTCTATATGTTCTTGTGGGAAATAGTTTAGGTTGGAAATCGTAATTTACAGTAATAGTGTGAAATTAGTCCTTGTGGGCATTTTTCCACTCAAAAATCACGGGCCGGGCTTCGTACTCCCAACTTCTGAAAATCCTGGATCCACCCCTATAATTCTCCATGTTATCGTACATTCTATTATATCATCGACAGTGGAAAAGAGTAATCTGTCACTGAAGTATGATTTAATGACCCGCCAAATATCAAAGACAACAGAGTGCCATTTAATGCATACTTCATAATACATATAAGCGACGTAAACATGATAAAAAAATCAGTCCATCTTTAAATGGCATTATGGTAAATATAATACCCAAGACATCAAGTACGGATTTTAGCATTCAATACACTTTGTAAATGATATCTTTAAATTTACAATAGTTTTGTCCGTTTGAGCGTCATTATCAAGCATGTTGATTTTGACATTTTCAGAACACAAGCCAACTATATCCTTGAGTCCCATGTAAAGTTAGATTGTAAAATCAAAAGTAGAATTATATTTAGCTTAGTATTACTTTAAAGAGGTTGTGTATGTGTATTCTGTCCAGAACAATCAGTGTCACTTCTTATTCCTTTAGAAGATCCCATATCTAACGTTACTGTATGATGTGCAAAAAAGAGAAGTTAATTGAAAATTAGAAGATCGAAGAAGACAGGAATGCCGTTCAGATATTATATTAGATGCTTTTAAGATAACTTCTTAGTGCTAATGTACCGGTATAAATCGTTCTTTGTACACGGAAAATATATTAAACTGGCATAAAATAAATTAAAAAAAACTGTATGGCAAAAATGATTTATTTGATAAAATAACAAAAACCATTTACTCAATCGTGTCAACATTTCATTTAAATTATATCTAGATTAGTAGAGATAAATGATAAAATAAAATGATATTTAAAATATGGAACAATGGGGTCGTGGGGATTTATTCATTCACTTGTTTGACATAAAATGAATTATGCGACATTAAGAATAAACTTGTGTTGACTTAATTTCTATCAAAAAAACAAGTATGACAGTACTAGGGGATCACGGTGGCTAAGAGGGTAAGACGCTGACTCGCTGGCCTGTAGGTCGGGTGTTCTATCCCTGTATTGGCCGAGCAAGTTCATCCAGATTTTTCGGTGTGGTCCCCTCTTGTCAGTGATGCAGGACGGGGGTCTGACAAGGGCAACTGTCTAGCCGTTCGGAGGGGACGAAAAACCGCGGTCCCTTGTACACATTGGCGCGCACGTAAACGACCCCTTGACAGTTGGAATTCGTTATAAGAGTTGACCCGGTAAAATTTCCCTCATAGCACACTGTATGGTGTATGCCCGTCTTCATAAGCCCAGTTCGGAGAAGAACGGTAGGACGTTAAACGCCATTACATTTCATTTCATTTCACGACCGTACTATGGATCAGGAACTGACCACGTTGTCGGATGACATTCCAAAAATCTATTTCACCAAATCGATGCAGTTGGGCATTAATTTACAAGAACAACAGCATGATGAGTAGCGGTAAGCGACCAGTTCCTGGTCCAAAATGGTGTGTTGGAGGGGGGGCACAATAGGACAAGTTAGTCAGCCTGCTTTTACTTTCTGAAAATATGCATTTCCTTGAAAGTAATTGGGTCATCAATTATCCAACTTCAAGAAAAAAATTGGATGAAAATATATTTCTTATAACCAAGAAGTTTACAATCACAGACATAATGTCATATAGTAAGCTGATAACATTAAATATGTATATATAATTGGAACGTGGGATATGGGACGAATATGGTGGGTTGCAAACGCTTTAAGACCCTGACCGCGAAAGCTATAGCCACACTGGACGTTATAATATAATAGGTTATTGATGTCATATTGAATTATAACGTTATATTAATATGATAACCTGGACTAATTCAAAGCGGAATGTTTTGTAGACGTTTCTGTGACGTATCTAGAGTCAAATATCTAAAAAGGGTAACGCCCAAAACAACCGTCACACTTGTTTCCAATTTCTTGAATTAACATGGAGCACTTTGGACGGACAAACCCACAAGCAGGCCATGATATATTGGAAGTCATATTTTTTAGTCCCTGGGTATGTTTCTAACTCCGTAATAGCAATAACTTCAAGATTGGCGAGTCGCAGCGTTTGGGGCCAATACAAAGATTGTGCAGCAGGGATAGTGATACACGCCGTATTCGTTAAAGCTGAAAACAGATTACAAAACTACAAAAATAATTAAATTAAAAAAGTGTAACGCCCAAAACAACCGCCACACTTGTTTCCAATTTCTTGAATTAACATGGAGCACTTTGGACGGACAAACCCACAAGCAGGCCATGACCACTTCCTGTGTATACCGTGTCAAGCGAAGTGTGCACATCCGGTTAGGTGGTCAATATTATTGCTACTCAATTATTAGTTAGGTGGTCAATATTATTGCTACACAATATATATTAGACGAAATAAGCCAACCACAGCGTACTTTTGCTCTAAAGAAAACAGAAAACTGACTTAGTAAGTGACATTCTAAACCTGTTTTATACGTATTAAGAACATTTCTGAGATTGATAAACACTTTTATGCAAAACCTTCATTAGTGCATTCAAAATAACACAAAAAGCGCAACAAAATTGTTAGTCACACACACATTAAGCAAAATTTCTTTCATATGAAATTATGTATTTAACATTCCGTTCATAAAGAAAATCATCATTAATTTACCTGGCATTTTGAAAATATGTATGGTATGTGAATACATGTACCAGATTATCATCATCATTACTTCCGTCTATATACAGTCTGTTATAATAACAGTTGATGTTTTGTTAAATTGTCTGCAGTCAATTGGATGATAACACGATAAAAAATAGCTATCATTATCTCTTCAGTTTATTTATGCATGTACCATAGTTTTAAATTGATTGTTCGATAAATAAAATTAGAAATCGATTTGTTATCAGGTTTAATAAATATTGGGCCGCTGATGATGGTGGTGGGGAAGAGGGGGTAAATTGATCGAGTTGTACAATGGTCATTACATATATTATCTGAAATACGAAAATAACTCTGATATTAAGGAAACTTTATGCAAGTCGGGAGTTATTCGTTCATACCATGATTTCCCAAATCAACAAATTGGCAACGAGTACAACCATTTTGGGATATAATTCAGTTCAAGATGTCTACCCTTTTGCAATGCAATTTTGACCTATGTTTATCTTATGTAACCAGGAAGTGAGATCAATGTTCTAATCAACATTTTGCGACCGCCCTACACTTTCTAAAACATCTGATGACACTTCTTAGTTTGGATATTAAACAATTTGTTAAGCTTATATCGATGGGTTGGTATGGCATGATTACAATTTAATTTCTGTCATTTTGCATATTTTGGATATGCGACAAACTGTAGTTGATGAGGATCACGAAACTCAAGTCTAATGGATTGTGGTTATGAAACATCAAATACTTTTCTGATTAGGTTACTGGGACAAATGTGTAATAGAAAAATATCAATTAGCAGACGTTCAGATCGTTATCATCATTGAAAGATGGACGAGTAGTTAAAACAATGCGTGTTCACAATTATCATCAAAGGTATTCTTTTTTATTAATAAATGCTAATTTTGGAAAATCACACATAAATATACATAGAAATTATGTAACAGATACAATACAATTCTGGTGTGATAGTATCTGAAGTGCGAACATTTAGTCCATATTATACAGAATATTAAAATTCAGACCTTTAAAGGGAAAATCCCAAATATTTGAACTATCTCAAAGAATAAAACTGGTTACAATTTTATAGGGGATTCCTATACTTAACGCTTAATTCTAGCCTAAGGAGGTATTTGAAGCACTGTTATACGTTTTCAAAGAAATATCAACGTTCAGTACCATCACAGTGGAGTGGATGACGTCACATATTTTGAGACAGTGTCTTATGGGATTGTTAATCTGACCAACTAACAGCACTCGGCAAACCTCGGAAGATTTCGGGTAATCTAAACTCGGCTGTATGATGAATTCCGCTATATTGGAACTACTTTAAAGGTCCCGGATGAAACATGGCTGCGCCCATTCCGAACACAAGTTGGCGACCTATTTGGCTAGCGACCTATTCGACCGACCCAGCTGACGAAATTACACTTCTATTCTGAGCTAAAGGAATGGATAAAAAAAATAATATATTCTACTTTCATTTGATAGACATAACGTTGGATTTTATTGGTTGATAAATAGATGAGTTGAGGCGACTGTTGTCTTTATTCTAAATAGGTTTCCAACGGACAGGTTATAGTTCGATCGGTCGAATAGGTCGCTAGCCGAATAGGTTCCCAATTTGTATAATAGCGTCAAGTTTTCCTGTTAAAGTAAACCGGTAGCCGCATCGCAAATGTATGGGTGTAGGTACATATCACTTACTGTCATACAGCCGAGGCTAGATGTAGTTTACGGAATCTGCCGAGATTTGCCGAGTGCAACTAACAGTAATTGGTTAATATTAAGCGTCTTTACGAAAGCTTCGAAGTACTGTTCTTACGTAAGATATATAGTTTTCAAAAACATGACAGCTCACTCGACACAAACTAGTCCATACATTATACATACATAATCTATATTGGCTATATTTATTAGGGAATGACATACCTGGCTTTGAAATATACGTTATACATACACAAATCTATATCAG
Source organism: Patella caerulea (assembly GCA_036850965.1). Taxonomy (NCBI): domain Eukaryota; kingdom Metazoa; phylum Mollusca; class Gastropoda; family Patellidae; genus Patella; species Patella caerulea. Next base: position 27,800,053 of record JAZGQO010000011.1, read on the forward strand.
CTATTTAACGTTAGGTCATTTCAGGAATAACATACATGGCTGCGTGACATGCATTAAATCTAAATGGGCTATATGGAATGAGGTCATTTCGGGCATAACGTATATGGTTGAATCTTATTTCAATAATTCGCATGGGCCTTAGAGGTCTTTGTAGAGAGGTGGGGAGGTATACCATACCCCTCGTCACGTACAAGCTGGAAGTCGAAACAAGACCATTGACTCAATAATAGATCTTATGACCTAAAGCACACTCCATAGACGATTGAGCTCCCTGTCCCCATATTGTAAAAAATAAAATGATGAATATAAGTTCCTGTATCGTAATACTAAAAAAAGATTCCGTCAAAATACACACTGTGTGTGTGACATACATTATGTGGGCTATATAAGGTTAGGCCATTATTGGAGTACTGATGATCATTTGCCAAGTAATTAGCTGATAGCCGCGTTGACGGTGTTCGGGCACCTAGGGAATCCCGTTACTCCTAAACTAATATAATACAAGTACGAGACAATCTGTGTTCAAAAGCCTTTCCAAGCCAACGCTGGAATACAAATTAAATACACTCTCTCGGGATTATGGCGTACACAAATCAACACAAGTCGTCCAAACCGTTCAATGTATTTGGTCGGCTTTTTGACATCATTGTCTTTAATCTGGGCTCTATTTATAGCTACAGTTATTGTCTGTGGATAAGTAACAAAGATTGGTGGCGATTCTCGGTAACCTAGCCGTGAAATGGCAGATGTTACGACAACCGTTATTTAGAACTTGTCACTTCAGAATAAAAAAGCTAGAGAAAAACAACCGTTTATTGTCTGAAAGCGCAATTAGAGAGAACAGCCGAAGCGAGGTGTAATCACCGTAAAGTATCAGTTTTATGGAAAACAAAATGGATGGCGTGATACTGCAAACAAACAGAAGAACACTTGAAAGAAATCCCGGTCCAACTTAAAGTCATTGATCAACAATCGCATTTTTCGGACAATATCCAAATATCATCCATAGATAATTGAATTAAATCACTCGGATTAGAAAGTGTCCTATGAAAGGATACTGACAAGACTATATAGATGGATCTGGTTTATTCGGACCATACCCCGTTCATATTGTCTGCAGAAGATGCCGATCGAGTTGACAACATTTTCAATTCATCAAATCTTTGTAGATACTGAACGGCAATAAATCATAATATTCCTGTTTTAAGTTCAACTTTCACAATATTGTAGGTTGCAAATGATTGAATATCCCTAAAATTACGACCGGGGCCTTTAATAAACGTGATTTTGCTCCTCTACATCTTGAACTGTGTACTGTTCAAGTCAGACTAAGGTTCGCGTGATCGTGATTAAGGACTTTAAGTTGTGTTTCAAAGACTAGCCATCTTGTCACGTTTTAAATGACTAATAACCCAGAAACCACAAAATAACAAGGTTTATGTAACATCTAGTAAAACAATTCAATGTAACATCCAGTAAAACAAGAAACTAAGATGATACAATTCACATACTTTAGAATCAGAGCATTATTAAATCCATCAAGGTAATTTCGTCATCATAAAATAGAATGGGAGAACCAACGACACGAGTATTTTTGTCAATAACACAGTTGCATGGGTACGGTAGCATTCGTTGTAATATAATCGAATGTAGCTATTATCAAGAAAACTTGCATCCTCCGGAGTCATCCTATACCGGAAATTGACCCATCACTAACAGGTAACCATACATCGACATAGTTCCGGGTTGCACAGAGATTGCCGGTTTAAAGTTTTGTAAAAAAAACTGTTTTCGAAATTCATATATGTAATGCAAGTATTAAGAGAAAGCTATTAAACAGACAGTTCACAAATTACAATAGAGGTAGCTTGAACCAAGTCATTGTCGTATATTGTCGAATGTCAAATGTCACCTAACATTAATACGACATGGATGCCATTAGCGACCTAATGATGGTATTTCCTGTTTCTCGACGAGTCGTAAGTGGGTTGTTGTTGAGCATGTCATCTCGTGTAAAATTGGGGGAATGAAGAAATTACTATGTTCGCATTTAAAGACCAGAAAGCATGATCCGACTCTGACATCAAGTTTGGGGTTAAATATGGACTGAATTATTACACTACCATTGATATTATGCAAGTTATATTCGCCTCGCCTACCTAAGTATGCATGTACACTATAAAGATCCCGAATAAGGCAACAACAATCAAGCGACAGGTGTCATTTTCATACACCAGGCCTTGACGATCAAGACTCTTGTGGTTAAAGGGGAAGTCTCGCATATATTTAGTAAACGACTCTTGCAAACATCCATCCGAGTCTTGTGTAACTATATGGTAATCTGTCATTCTTTTTCGAAATAATGACAACGTAAGTCCCAAAAGTCAACATCTAAACGTCGTGCTTTAATTTGTGTCCAGTCTTGCATCTCAAATGCAAAACATGCGATCATATTATATTATGTACGATCGGATCTTATTTTGCTTAGGCATCCAAAATCAAATAACACCACTTGGCCACCCAAACACCCTGTTTTTGTGCGACCTTTTACTAATTGGCTTTATCCAAACTAAATCTTCAATACTGTTTGCATCACCCACCCCTCTTCGCCGGAAACATTATCGTGTTTCTTAATATCGTGTTTCGAATGACTTAAATCTGAATACAGACTCTTCTGTAAGCTAGTGCGTGTAAACCGCAGTTCTCCGTCCATTACTCATATAATTAAATGCCCACAAGGTATGTTCTCTACTGATTTAAAGGAGGATAAAATCAAAATGAGCAAACAAATATCGTTTGTGTTCCACTATTGATTTGGTGTATCGTTAGTCATAAAGTTATTTCACCTGGGTAGACCAACTAAATTGGTTACTTTGTCTAACTGGATAAAATAACAAATTAAATATGCAGTTGAATAATAATAATAATATCCATGGACATAACATTATTTATGCTGTTGACTTTGTCTTCATCGTGGAAGCTAAGGCTTCTGGCATCCGGTTACGGATCAGTTCAAAAATAATATATAAATACTAACACTGTGCATCGGGTAGGCCACTAGTACCCTTTCCAGAACACCTCATTTTGCTAGAATCATTTGTCTTGCCGCTTCATGTATAGGAAATCTTATAATTCGACGGAGTGGGAGAAAATCCGGTCATATTGTATATTACTGATACATTTAAGTATATATCTGGCTTGATCAAGAAACACACTTGTTTGTAGAACACTGGAGCCCCAAAGCACCAACCACATGACCTTTCGACCAAACTTTCGGTAATAGCGACTTTTCGGACTATAAATTTCTAAACCTTGCAATTTTTCCTCTAAGCAGTTCTTAACTTGGCTTAAGGTTCCGATTTCAACAAACGCTGTTAAGATCTGTTAGAGGAATAGCAGTAGTCAATTACAAAAAAGATGAATATAAAAGAGAATGTAAAAAACTGTGGATTATCTTATGTATAGAGTCCAGGACTATCATAAAAGGCAGATCCATTTAAATATCTAGGTTAAAGGAACTGGTGCTTCTCAAAGAATCGTTAATCTTCAAGTGAAACGGCCACATCCAATCATCTTGGATAGAAAACAATCTAGAACTTGTCCAACAGACAAAACCATTTCATTGATATTCAACTGGCACCGTGGGAGATTTTGGCCTGAAATTACTTCCTTCTATCTGGTCCAAATATAACCGGCATTTTAATGGAACTATTCAACGTCTGCCCTAAAGTTTCAAACCCTGGCCTCTCTATAGAGCAAAAACATTTTTCATCTCTCTTCTCAACACTCCTCTTCACCTTGATTTCAAATCGCTAGAAGGCACCATTAGTCACGAAAAAAATGACTTTTTTTTTTGTTCCACGCGAAATGATAATATTGTCAAGTAATAAAAGAGACCAGCTGACGCTTAAGATCTATAAACTGCCGTCTCTCATATTATGTAAGTACACAAGAAGGTTAATTATTTGGTGAACTGTTTTATTTTGTCGTTAAGACGTCGACAAGTAAATACTAAAAGACGCGTGTATGCTGCTAGCAGCTCATCACAATTCTGTGTCCACCAGAGTCGAGGGAATTCTACTCTAGACAAATGCTATCGTTTTAATTATGTAGCAGCCTTCGTCAAATGGTAATTTGAAAAACGTGTAACGAATAGGGACTAGACTTTTACGAAACGTCTAAATTAATCCCCCAAACCTACTTACCTTCGCTAACAAATGACAAAGTTGAAATTTCCACGACATCTTGCATTAAAAGTAGTATGTTCAAGATGTTAGTTCCCTTCAGAAAGTTTGGTCAAATTTTAATCCGCTTGCACCTCATGGATATGAATCCCCAAGCGAACATTTATCTTGCATTATAAAAGGTATCAATCACTATCATCGGGGAAATAAATGTAATTAATTTTGAACAATCAAAGCAGTGACCTACTCATAGCTGTAATAGTCTAAGCAAGCCAATTAATTGTCGTCATAATCAGGTTTTAACAAGGGCGTAAATGTGGGGGGGGGGGCAAAAATAGTCGGTCGCAAAATAGGGGTAGTCGGTATCAAAATAAGTAATCACTGTATACGTCACGCTACTCACGCAAAACTTTGGTATAAAAATAGTCGGTCGCAATATCAGTGCAGTCGGTCTCAAAATATCAGCAGTCTTTAGTATAAAATAACCTTATCATGTTTGAAAAGATGTTGTGTTTCACTCTCATTCTGTTGTGAATAGTTGGTCTAACAATAAAATTTCACCCAGGGAGAAAAATAGTCGATCTCAAAATAAGTGCAGTCACTGCAGTCGGTCTCAAACACAATGCCAGAATAGATCCCAAATACTATATATTTGCGTGAATCCGAGAGCCTAAATTGCATACGTCACTCTTATTCTGTTTTGAGTATGTTGGTCTAACAACAAAATTTTACCAAGGGAGAAAATAGTCGGTCACAAAATAAGTGCAGTCACTCCAGTCGGTCTGAAAAACAATGGCAGAATAGATCTCAAATACTGTGTATTTGCGTGAAACCGTGTGCCTAAATTACATACGTCACACAAAACTATAGTATAAAATAACACTGTCTGTTTGTCACTCTTATTCTGTTGTGAGAATGCTGTTCTATGAAATGTTTTCTACCATGGCAAAAAATAGTCGGTCTCAAAAAAAGCACTCACCGCAGTCTGTCTCCGACTAAATGAATTAATGGGATAAACATACAATCACAAAGCAGGCGAAATTGACAGAGAAGCCTCAAGATTTTGTCCCATTTCTTATCAACCCCAGTACCAAAAACTTAAAAGCTCTGTTACATATCTGAAATTTTTTTCGCGCCTGCGGCGCGATTCCATTATAACATCATTCTTCTACTCGGTCACATATCTGAAATTTTTTCGCGCCGCAGATTTCATTTTAACACATCTGGAGATATTGTCCCATTGACTGACATTTCTGGTACACTCGTCCACAGGAATTTCTCCCAGCAATGACCTCAAATGCCAGGATATTGAATTAATTTTTCAAAAATTTACTAAAATTACTCAGTTTTATAGGCACCACCATTCATATGACATAAACTATATGTGAACTAAAATAAAACTACTTTCCGACAAGACAACGATCAGCGAACAACTATATAATTCTACAATACTATCCATGTTCTACGAAGACGCTTAAGGTTATAGCCAGTATTTTGTTTACTTACATTGTGAGGTGGGATTGTGGATGGCGCCTAGATTTGAAACCACCCCTACGCCACCCCCATATTCCCTAGAAAACTCGCACGTAGTGCTCGGGCTCCTGATTGCGACACTCGCACTGGGGGAGGGGGGGGGTATATGCATCAGTCGGTCGCATTTTGGCTAAACACCCCCCCCCCACAAACGGAGTCGTTGTGTACGCCCCTGGGTTTTAATCTAACTACTTGTTGAATAATCACATTAATTTATAAATTCTAACAGTTTTAAGCTCTGGAATTTTATATTCTTCTTTAGTAACGTCCTTCTTTTTTTATATCTACGTAATATTGTTTTCGGTAAACTATGGAAACCTGTTGCGGCCTTTTTGCAATCTTAAATTTTCACTCCTTCGTCTACGATTTCTTTCGTTTGAAAATTCTTGCATTCTCGACTTTCCCCCTCGACTTCCCGCTCTCGTCTCCTTGACTTCTCGCTCCGAAATGTAGAGCTTATCAGATGGCTGCAACCCGGCTTCCATAGTACCATAGTAAACAAACCTTATTTTATCAGATTACCAATTTAAGAATTGAAGTTTTGATTAAACGGTGTACTTGAGAAATGTAGAGTTTTGTTAGATTCAACAAGACTATGATATATCATATTTATAAATAACTAGTATTGCCTCTTTAATAGTACAGTATTTTTCACGCGCGTCTTCCTGGAGAAAAGAACTTAAAAGGTTGTACTCTAAAAGATTGTACCGTAAATGGAATCTTAATTCAGGTTTATAAAAGTAAGCTATATTTATGGCTTTCAGATTTAGTTGAAGTTTAAACTAACGCAATGGTTGAGCCACATCCGACAAAAGTGCAGATTTAACAGGCCTAACATTTTGATTTAAGTACTATTGCAAGATCAGACAATTGGATTCTTTCGTTGAAATACGGTTTTCACTTGGAATTAAAGTGTCATGCCCCGGAATGCGTCTCAGAAACGTATACGAATGTGCACTGTAGTTTTACGTCTGTTGAGATTGAACTCGGATCTCTTATTTTACAGCGATATCGATAAATCAGGATTTCCCGTTTAAATCCTCTTTTGGTGTCTGTCGAGGGTTTCAGCGGAAGGCGTCAATTTGAAACCATATATTAAACCTTGAATGTCTATCGTAAAATCTAAGAATAGTGGAGGCCACTGAAGGTCGAGGATTACGTCTGTAGCCTTCAGCATTAAATAATATTTTTGTTGCTCAACCTGACATCTTTGCATACTGAAAATCTTTTAAATAGCGTTATACGGGCTCGACAAGCTCATAGTTTAATGAAATATGAAAGCCTAAAAGATTTATTAATGGCTCTGTGGCGATCCGCATATGAGCTGTCTGAAACGTTGATTATAAACGATTTGTGTAAAACTGCCGAGGCGAAGATCAAGTATTAAGTTGGGTGATTTTCGAAACCTGGCTACAACAATGTGATAGGCGTTCAAAAGTATAATACAGACGGTGAAAGAGTGTTTGGTGAGGTTATATTAAATATTTTAACACGACAGTTATTATAATCTAAGTTAACTAGCTAAATGGGAGGACGTGGTATCAGGTGTTCTATAACAAATTAATATAACACTCGTGACCAATTCTAAGAACCTGAAACTATCGGTAAGAGCCATCAGACAAGTGGATTAGAAATAGAAGTATAAAAAACATTACTTGCGACACATTAACATCATTAAATAAGAAAACTGAACTCTCCCCCGAAGATTGAAGTCACATGAATACATAAGTGGTATTTGTCAATCACAGATAAATAATCATCTAATTATCCCTGACTTTTCATCGGTTACACATGGGCTACTGGTAGAACATCCAATGCTAACAAAGCAGCAAGTTTTATATATCTATGGCGCATATTATGTGTTAAACCCTTTGATGCGTTTAATTTCATCGCCATGTAACTATGAAGGTGAATCTTGTGACATAATATATTCGCCAACGAAACGTCGATGAAGAGAAATCGGTAAGGTCTAAAGGTAAGTGGTATTCCCCACAGTTTGCCGTCGAAGAGAGATGTGAGCAGATCTTAAGCGGTGGACACACTAGCCGGATGATTCGGCCGAATCAATCGGCGTTAAAATTCGCCTAGTGTGTCCACTGTTATTCGGCCGAATGATTCGCCCGAATCAAACAGGTTTGATATATTCGGCCGAATATTTCATCGGCCGAATAATATTCGCCTGGTGTGTCCGCTTCGCCGAAGCATTCGGCCGAATGTAGAATTCATTAGCCAATCGTCACTCATATCGAGAAGTCACGTGATTGTTTGAAGACATTGACGCCGCCATGTTTTGATCATGTGACGTAATCGACTGGTGAATCGGGCGAAGCATTCGGCAGGTGTGTCCACCCATTCGGCCGAATAAAATTCGGCGCCGATTGATTCGGCCGAATGATTCGGCTAATGTGTCCACTGCTTAAGGGCTCCTCCAGAATATTTAACTTCCAACCAATGGCAGCTACTGAGACTCCTTCGGAAAAATAGTAGAACGTGGATCGATTATCTAATATCAATTAGTATATAAAGTAAATACCTTCGACAAGAATCATAAAACAATTTCTAAAAACGTTATTTTGGTTAAACAATATACTGGGGCAGACGTTTGTCCACAGGCAACAGACGAGACAATCATTAGAAACAAAAACTGTTTTACAAAAGAAAACGATGACAGTGATGAAACCCCCGTTAGCCACCTGCTAAGTCTGATGAACAATTTTTAATCATCAAAATGGTAATCAGTCGCTTTCAACAATATTTAGAATTCATAAAAAATGCCACCTCCCCCTGGAAATCAATGCAGGACGAGTTTACAACAACCGCAATTAACTATCCCAGAATACATCACTACCGGTATATCATCATCATGGTGTTAATAAGCACGGTTCTTTTTAATGCATTATATTATCCAGTGAATCTTATTAAGAATAGTGTAATTGTTGATGATCATAATGGCGGTCAATGTTTTAATGAAGATGAAAATTTCGTAAATTTTGATTGGTTAAAATATAGAGTATTTCCTTGACGCCAGAATGCCTTAACTTTCAAAACTGTATTCCTGGAAATCGCCCGCAAATGGTGCGAGAAGGTCTATGCCATCTACAGTAAAATTCAGCCTTATTATATTGGCATATCGAAACCGCGCCAGAAACACAAATTAAGGGTTATATTTGAAAGATAATTAGTAAATTTTACTTAAAGGAGCTAAATCGCTAACATTTGGGACCTAGAAATTGACTCAAGTGGATCGCAATGCATATAATACTGTGATATAAATGTATATAAACTGATTTGCATTCAATTGTTTCCGTTTTTACTCCAATTTCAAATCAGTTATGTTCGGCGAAATAAACCAGAAGTGTCAACCGAAGGCATTTTTTTAGCGTCTAGTTATTCCAGTCTACATGCTCCGTTTGATTTGGTACAATGTTTTTAGCCTCGTTCCTCGAGTCTCTTGCTAGAACTGGGGCTGAAACGCATTATGGTACACGATTCGTGTACCAATGGTAAAATATTTATTTTGTCTTAAATATTGGATATCAGAAGCCCATCTTTTTCCGGTAAGATCACATCATCAATTTTGATTTAAGTTGACAAATAATTCGTGTTTTCTATGTTGAAGATTTTGGAAGATATTGAGTTAAAGACTTAGCTCCTTTAAGTCATTATCAAATTGGTCAAATTCCCAGTTTTTCAATATCTCAAGTAAAATACGTTTCACACTGGGCGATACTGGCCTTTATTAACTGACGGTAAGATATTCTACAGAATAGAACTTGGACTCATTTTCAGAGACTTTGTCATAGTAAACGCCAAATGATAATGTTGACATCGTCACACCAGCAAAGGCACCAATACACTAAATGGATACAATGCCACGCGTGTATAGACATTAATCAAATCTAACGCAATAAGCAAATTAGTTCAATCTTTGTCATTCCTTGGTTGAAAATGATTTAATAAGTACATGAGAATCACTTTCGAATTCTGGTCATCAGTCTTGATATTAATGTTGAGTAACCTCGCTTTAAAAGCCGAAATCAACTGAGAGTAACTTTTTGTCACGGATTACGTCACGGATATTTATATTGCACTTTAAACTTGTTTTTCAATTGTTTTACGTGATTAAAATATGATAAATGAGCTTCAAAAATCACGATAAAAAAAGAATCCAAATTCCTGTTTAAATTTATCGGAATGTTACATATATATTAGTCTTTTGACACCGTTTAAATTTCCCAGCTTCAGATGATTTCAAATGAAAAATAACCCTCAGATAATTTCTAAACATGTGTTTAATTCTTGAATAGGTAAATATTTATCAGTTAGTTGATTAAGAAGCTGTGCACTTGGTTCTACATTAACATATTGCAGTCATCATAAAGTAGAACTTTAAAACCTTAAAAGAAATTGAAAATGAAAAGATATTGATCCTGATATAACGGTTTCGAATACGTTTTCATAATATTATTATGTAGGTTAATCAATATTGTTGCTGGTATATATATATAATGATAACAGGGGCAGTCCATGATGTCACAGGGTATTCTTTGATGAAAATGTGTTTAAAGGACAATATTGGTGCCAGTCATTATCACATATGTGATAGAACTGATTAAACACTTTCCAAATATAATATTAACACAGAGATCATCGCTACCATAGAGGAGTAATAAAGGATTCATGAATCGGAAGTGACGATCACCAAAGGAAAACACGAGTTATCTCTCTATGTGAATGACTGAAGTGACGAGTGGTGACAGATAAACGGCCGAATTTCTGCTCACTAATAATTCCTTCGAAGACAAAAAGTTGTTATATAGGACCGCAAGAGGTTATCTGACAATACAATAAAGTAATTAAGTGTCATAAGATAAGAGAACACGGGGAAAAATATAAATACTCCGTACAGCCCCTTGTTTTTATTCATTCTATGGGGAGACCGGGGCACATAGAACCACTTTGTTCACATACATGTTTGTCCTCATTTCATATCAAATGTTTTTATTAGAAGATCTCTTTATTTCATGATCAAAATTTAAAAAAAAAAAATCAAAAGGCCCCTTATATGGATCAAACCCCGGTTTATCTGGATTGTATAGATTAGACATACATGAACTTAAGTACAATAATTTCCTAGGCAAAGAAGTTAACATGTATGGAAATTTTTTCTCTATTAAGCGCTTTTTTGAAAAATTCACTGCCTAAGAAAATAATTGACAGCACGTGGCTTATTGATGGAGAAATGGGTCTAAGAAGTTATCTCACTTCCGTACAGTGTTGGGTTGTATAGTATTATTTATAAAGGATATATCCATGGCGGTTCAATGTGCCCCGGTCTCCCCTACCTTATAAAAACATGGTAATGCACGGACTTTTAATCTGTTTTCTTTTCCTGTTCTCTTATCTAGTGGAAGTCAATTCTTTTTATGAATTGTAAGATATTTTCTCACAGTGTCACACAGCAACTGTAGGTCTTCGAGGAAATTATTAGTGAGCAGATATTCGCCCGTGTATCTGTTATCACGAGTCACTTCAGTTAGTTGTATAGAGGAATAACTCGTGTTTTCCTTTGGCGTTCGTCACTTCCGATTCATGAATCCTTTATTACTCCTCTATGGTAGCGATGATCTCTGTGTTAATATTATATTTTGACAGTGTTTAATCAGTTCTATCACATATGTGATAACGACTGGCACCAATATTGTCCTTTAAGTATGGAAATTAAAAGGAAACAGCTTCAAATTGAAAACGTTTTCTAGATTTGCCGAACATCATTACGTAATCAAACTTGAGGAATTTCGCTGGTCATTTTCATGGATGACTTGATAAACACGACGATCAGTTACCGCTAGACCGGAATATATATTGCACATAGTTATCCGGACACTTATTATGGAATTTGATGGTTTGCCATAAACCCTAAATGGATATGAAAGTTGTCATGGGAGCTTTAAGTAGCTGTACAGGATCAATCCACTGGACCCCTCTTGCTATTAGATAAAAGTATCAAAGTGTAGATGGTACAGTACGTAACACACGGGCGAAAAAGATTAGTTCAGTTTAGAACGGGAAAACGAGTTGCACATTTTAGTACAATATTTCTGTTCCACGTCAAGTTTCAGTTCAATATTTCAAAATCTGGGCCATTGCTCTCAAAAGTCCGGAAAACACCAACTTTAAGACACATATCATTTCTACAAATAATTATCAGAACAGCCGTTGATCACAACATTTACGTAAATACAAAAGAGCCGTTAGTAAAAACGAAATGAACACATTTTAACATAGAAGGACCTTTTTGTTAAATGTTAAAGACTGCAGTTACCTGAATGGCAACAGCACTGTTGTAATGGAACAATATGGTATACCAAAGAAATAATACAGTGAACTAGTCAAGTGTGATTAATATTGTCTGTTAAAGTGAATACTGTATAGATTTGATAAAGGAAATAGTAAAAAGGCACCTATTAGAAACTCATTAATCGTTTAACAGCCAGGAACTGTTGCCATCTATTTTAAGGCCTTATATTTCTGATCCGTTGGCATTTTATGGTAGAGGGGGAAGTAGTAAATTATGGCTGTGTTTTAAAGCTGAAAGTGCTGAACGGTGTTTTAAGAGACATAAACAGACCTATTCTTAATACGCAGTATAACTATATCGATTAAATCGAGGCTATCTAAAATTCCTCATCGCCATCGATTCACCATCAATTATACAAAATATCATCATTATCGGTAAATGGACTTCATAATAGAAATGGGTATTATGTGCATAGGTACACATTTCTTGTGACGGATTGGTGCAAGTGGACCAGCAGGAACTTTCCATTACCAGGAGTTTATTTTAACGTTGCGGGCAGCAAGATTTATACAAACTGTGTCTATACCGTATCAATGTTTTAACGTTGCCAGCAGGTAATGATTTTTTAGACAGTGCTTGCAGTCATGCTTTATTTAGCGTTGTCGACGGTGAAAAGAACTAAACCGCTGACCGCAATGTTTTACATACATGTACAGTTCGAAATTAAAAACAAATTAAGGTTGCGGGCGCTATTAAATTTGTAATGAACAAAGAACAGCTTAAACTACAATTATTAATGGCTGTTCCCAAGCGACAAAACAATAATTTAAAAAAAAAAAAGTTTAGAATAAACTAAGGAGACGTAAACAACCACTTTTAAATTTGGGCTATTCGCGTATTTCACCGACCATAATTGATAAGAAATTACAATTACAATAGTAAATCAGCTACTGTTAATCAAAATCCCCAATAGTGTTGCATTCCCCTAAACACTAAACCCCTGTTTAGTTTGTGTAAATAGTTAATCCAGGGTCGATTATCCTGAAAAATGACATTAGCATCAAATGAACATTGTCGCGATATATATATTAATGCCCCACTTTATTTTGCGGGGACTTCTTGGAGGTTTTCCAGAAACATGCTTCTGTTTTCTATCGTATTGTCTTGTTTTACTCCGGTAACATTTTGATTGCCATGTAAGACTTAAAGTTACATTATGGGAGATCAGATAAAGAGATGGCAGTTAAAAACTAGATAGTGTAAAGGTAATTTTCTGAAAATTTCAGTCAAATTGATCCACTATTAGCCGAGAAAAAAGCGTTTGAAATATTCACATAGCCTCGGTCAACATTACTCAAATCATTAATATAAACAGCATAGTCTCGATTATCCACTTGATGGATTTTATTATCAACGGCCATAAAGCGGCATATAGGATTTTAATCCGCCAAAATCGAAGGCTAGCCTTGACATCAAGGGTTTATTATGGCCTGGATATGTTAATTAATGTCTAATTGATTATTTAGATAACATTTCAGGCCTAAAGAAAGACCTGTAATAAACAGATTTTGCTCTTGCATAATGCTATTTTAACTCAGCCATTTTAGACTTAACTCAGCTAAATTTCCGCAAACTAGTCTAATACGATTAGAAATATTTAAATCTATTACGCCTGTTTACCCATAGCCATGTTTTAAGAAATCGTATATTACACACACCATGTCTACGTTCTTTGGCTTATGTAAACTTTGATAATAAGAGCAAAAACTCTACACTGTGTACACGTAATGCCCCCGTCAGATCGGAAAGGTGTTCTTACTGCGCTACTACGGCGTGGTAATAGCGTGTCGGAAGCGCCAGATATTGTGCTGTGATCATCATGGTCGCCAATGGTAGTCGAGCCACGGCGTTTGCTTAGAGCATGTTCGAAAGAAATGCCAAGGTTCAGCAATCTGAACCGGTAAGATGTGAGAACGCGGTGGCGTCGCGAGACAAACGTGGTAACTCTCCATGCGTTGTACACAGGTGGCAAAGAGGCAAGGGCGTCTTCACCACGACCCTCGGGTGTCTTTTTCGCGACAGTCCAGTTTCCTTGGACTTTAAGCGTTTGACTAGTAAATCAAGTCAGCCACCGAAGTTAGGCTATAATGGACCACTTTAAAGTTGCTGATAGGATAGCATGAAAACGCGTTTGCGGTCGTCAATTTTCCAATTTTTGGAGATTTTTTTGCTTTGGGGGAGGGGGATTACATGATAACCCCCACTCTATCGCTGCTCCGCTCCATTTCGGGCATTTAAGGTCCCCCCCCCCAAACATTAACCGAGCCCGTGCGCCTATATGTCCGTATACATATTAAAGGACAAAATCAGTGTCAGTCATTATCAGATCACACATTTGAAGAGATACAAGAAAATGAAATAGAAAAGTCCTTGCGTTACCATAATGCATCTTTAAGCAATAATTGTTATAGTTATACCGTCTTCATTAGCCGAGTCAGTGCTAACAGTGGGGCGTTAAAACTCATTTCATTTCACAAAAGCGAAGCATCGGCGATACTGAAATTTCACCATCATGTAAAGCATGAAAATTGGGTTTCAGCATGGACAAAATCATGTCTCTGATCCCACAGGCATAACAATTTTATGTGTAATATGTACAAGAGGTTAATACCAATATCAGAAATCAGTTGGTATCTCAGCAAAGATTATTGTGCTAGAGCTGTATTAGCATACAGGTAAGTCATGCTCTAATGGACTATAGAACTTAGAAGTGGACCCCTAGCTGTCATTCCAGATTTCTCCCTCAAACGTCTACAAGTTTTGCAAAATAACTATGTTCGACTAGTTGCCAATTCATCTACTTGAGATCATGTAACAGAAACTCTCAAAATTCTTTATTGGTTGTCTGTGAAAGACCAAATGGACTTCATAAAGTGCTATCAAATGTGTATAAAGCTTTGTTTTCTGGCACTGCTTCTTCGTACATGAAACAATTAATCAAATTCAATAAACAGGAAATACCAAATCCAGAGGCGGGGTTTGGGGGGGTCCACCCCCCCTGCTCAGCTATATAAAAAAAAATAATGCCTTGCGTCAATGAAATTACATCACAAAGTGATCCTACATAAGTATAAAAATGATTTCTCTGTTTAAAAAGCTCAATTTGTATTTATACATAAGTATAAAAATGATTTCTCTGTTTAAATAGCTCAATTTGTATGTATGCCTATGTAATTTAGAGACGATGATGGCAGATTTCCGTAACAGAAACCTGGCGAACCCCCTCCTGCAAAAATTCCTGGATCCGCACCTGAAATCTATCTGGTGCAAATGAATTAATGATCATGAGTTTTTAAATATATAGTGGATATAACTAATACGACACACACACACGCGTTGTATGAAATTAAACAAGAAGTTACAGAATAAAAAAAACCTACAATGAATGATAATAAGAAAACCGATCTTGTCCTCACGGACATACCTCGGTATCACGTATAAATGATATCAGCGTGCATTAAAATCAACAACTATAAACAGTGAAACCTGTTATTGCGGGTCTTCAATTTAAAATTAATAGTCTTTTAGTTTTATTATGCCAATATTGTTCTACTTGATAAATATCTTAACTCAAATTCCCGATCGTATGTCGGTTTCAAATATTTAAAATACAGATTTAAGACACTATTACCATAGTCTCTGATTCTTAAGGGTGATGCGTAGGCAGTTTTACAGCTATAATGGTCGTTGTGTGAACTAAAATGCTTAGTTTGAATAATTTCCTAAAACAATAATGCTCCTTTAGCACGATACTGATTTCTAACAACACAATAAAACCCTTTAAAATATTTTAAGACAGAAAGTGTACAATCTCGTGTTGTGTCATGCTTCGCTAAATATAATTCTTTGCATTACTCAAGAACAATTCGTCTTCATTTATACTTCTTTTCATGTGTAATTGTTTTTGGGCAACTACCCGATGTTGCTTCCAAAATATGCACATTTTAAGGGGGTGCGGGAGGTATAAATGCTTTATGATAGAAATCTAAATGTGCATTAAACAGAACAATCATCCATTGTCTAGATTACTGTTAAAATAACACGTTTCAAATTATATATTTTTTCAACTGAAGTTACGGGATAGAAAGACAACCCAGGGCATTCCAACATTAACGTTTGATTGTTCTTAAAAATACAAACGTACGCATAGCATTTCGCAAATATAGGTGTACACACTCCTTGCCTCTGGTACCACAATCATTACCACTGCCATCCCAGTGGAACGACACTGGGGACCTGGACATCAGACAACACAGCTGTTTTCTCTAATTTTACTGTGGGTAATAGGCAACTCACAGAGACACAAAACACTATGCCCATACCTACGCCTTTAATATATGCAATTAGGCTTTCCAGAATGATCGAACTCTTGTTAGTGAGCCAGTGCTCTACTCCTCACTGAATCAACGCGGCATTCGGACTTGTACAAAAGGACAGAAGCTGTTTAGTGCAAGGGCTACCAAAAGAGTCGCAGCAAAGTTGTTTTAGACGAGTAATAATCAACAAAATAGTGTTAAAATATTGTGAGTTTGTCAATAAACACACTCCAGAGATTAAGAGGCACTTGTTTAAAAAATACACTCTAGAGATTAAGGGGCACTTGTTTAAAAGACAAAAAATATTTTTTCATGAAATGAGTTGATATGATCTGTTCAGTTGTCCTTTTGCTTCGTTCCAAATCGTCAAAAAAAAAATCTTGCTGAAAACAGTTAATTTAGTGCATTGTTAAGTACATTTATAAATAGAACTACACGCTCACGATGTAGATCGTAACCTCTTATAAGGTATATAATCTGTCATATAAAGATGTCTATATCATTGACGTAACGACATGCGAACATGTCAAACGAATACCACCGTCAGATCAGTCAGCGCCATTGTTATTTTCTCGAGACCGGAAGTGTTTGGATAGTCAAGGGAGGTAGAGAGGTGTTGCGAATGACAGGGCAGGATGGTGTGTATCTTTGGCGACGACACTCGCTACTACCAGTTTTAACATACAGCCAGACGATTGCGATCAGCCGAGAACATCACTTGATTAAAAACTACCCCAATTACATTGACATCTATTGATCCCTCTATCTTTAGGAATATCTCAGCCGATACTACTTGCAAGAAGAGAATGCAACCAAAGTTAAGGAAACCCTCTTGAACTTGTCTTGTTGGTTGTCAGTGATGGGTTATTTTTGGTCGAGATGTTCTATCACGCTACAAGCCCGAGTCTTGTGTAATGTCTAATAGACGAGAAATGGAATCAAAGTTGAACAGAATTTACGCAACAAATGGGTAGTTTCAATTCTAACCACGTATTGAAGGCTGATTCATCATGAGTTATTAGCTCACTTAAACTGTATCTTCTTGTTTCCTCGTATTATCTATCTGAAATTTAAACAATGTAAGTATGGCGGGCGAATATTATTAAGGGGGAACTTCGGTCGTGGTCATTTGTTAATGGGTTATTCCGTATTTAATACCACACAAAGGTACTTGATGCTGACGGGTGAAGCACTTACATTTTTGTAACACCCATAATAACTCAATATTCAAAGTAAATTTGTCATTAATACTTTACAGAGAGAGATGGGGTTTGACGTCCACTCGACACAAACTATTTCAATAATTCGCTTGCGCATGAGGGTCTTTAGCAGTGGGAGGACCCGGATAAAACCCACGAGGTTGGACAGGCGACCCTACTCCTTGTCACGTACAAACGGAGATCCGAAACCACGCCAGTTGACTCAATGACAGGCTTATGATACACCACGCGCGTGCTAAGCATTCAGCCCCCCCCCTTTAATACTTTACAAGGCACAAACTAAATACGTATACAACCATTACTTGTCCGGGGGGGGGGGGGTCACGGTGGGTAGGACGCTGGCTCGGTAGCCTAGTGTATTGACCGAAAAAGTTCATCCAGATTTTCCGGTGTGGTATCCCCCTTGTTAGTGTTGAGGTCCCTTGCACACATTGGTGTAGACGTAAAGGATCCCTTGGAATTTGATATAAAAATAGGTCGTAGTCCCTCATATCGCACTGTATGGCGTATGCCCACCTTCATTAGCCTAGGTCGGAGCAGAACAGTTTGACATTAAACTCCATTTCATTATATTTCTTGTTAAACACCTGTTTATAATGAAGTGGCTTGTTTTAAGTTCCACCAAACAAACGCTCTATTTTATTTGTAGATTAACACGTTTTAAATATTTCCACTTGTGCACAATTTGAAACACAAATCCTTATAGAAAATTAACATGCCATTTATGGGGTACAGACTTAAATCCAACGACTTTCTTAGTGTGTGCTCAAATAGTTACTATATGAGACACTGTGGTGGGCAAGGCGCTGGCTGGCTCATTGTCCCGGATAATGACCGGTATTCCCTAGTGTTGGAAGATGTGTAGGACAAAGTCTTAGGTACGCAATCGAGTCGACGGAAAAGGTACAGTATGGCTCATAGGACCATTCATAGATCACGGAGAGTACCTATTATAACATGTGGTGCTGACAGCCCATCATAATTAATGACGAAGTATTTTGCAATTCGGGATGTGCGTTCATGAAGCATTTAAATATAGATTAAATATAAAATATATGTTACATTTGTGAATTTGCATATACCCATTTAAGACTCTTAAAATACTTATTTCACTATTCAGAAATCGTTAAATACAATTTAGAGCAGAATTGAGACTTTACATGTACATCGGGAAAGATTGATTTTCGAAATAGTGACGCGTAGCGGAAATAGCGCCTGCAGCGGAAATAAATAATGAAAATTTCAAAAGACACACACACCAAAGAATAACCTCTGCAATAGGCCGATTTGGGTATTACGTAAAGCATCTATAAAATTGAATGTTGTCATTATTTAGTAAAAGTACCAAGAAAATTTCTTATGGAAATACGGATGATAATTTCCAATTCACAAGGAGACATCTGATGCAGTATTGAAGGGTCATTTCCCGAGTTCATTGTGCAACCACTGATAAAAGTGCGTTCGGGTAAGAAAACCAAACGCTAAAATGCGTATAAATAACCATATTCGTTGCCTGAAAGAAGATTCAGCCTTTCGGAAATGATCGCTAGATGTGCTTAAAAAATATCATTGTTCAATTGTATGAATGATTTGATAATCGAGACGATCAGTTAACACTTTTAAGCCTGGGAGTATATAGACTTTGACATCCGGGCATTAATATAGCGTGCCAACATGGGATATGCAGTGTTAATGTTTCTAAGAAAATGTATACTGACCGTCATATAGTTAGCTACAGGTGACATGGATTACAGCACATTTTGGGCATCGTTCGCGCAGAATTAACCAGTTTTATTCACCAGAATGTATAAGAGATTAAACCATAATAATTTGATGCAGTGTTACAAGTCAGTTTCTCACTTGTCGCTCATGGTGGGTGGGGGTTGAAGAGATTGGCTGCTCGGGAAAGTTTTATCAAATCGATATCTCTCGATAATGCACGTGCAAGATTACTTATGCCCCCGTCAGACCGGGATGGTGTCCTTACTCCGCTGCTGATACGTACGACGACCAAAAAATGCGCAAAGTCACCCTCAAGCGTGAACAAAACGCAAAAAAATGTCCTAAAATTACAAACTTAAAAAAGTTGTGTTCTTTCTGCGACCTGTGCGATTATACCGCTTTCTCATGGCAGGCTCGTCACGATCTGTCTGAGCTTATGGCTGTCATCGGTGAAACCGCGGCGCTCTGTAAACCACGCTCATAGGAGTTCTTACCACACGTCTTCTACGAGCGAACGTGTATCTGGATTGCACTTGCGTTTCCTCCATAAGCTGTTTCGAAATTTCAAGATGACGACATACACACTGATGTATGAACTCCGAATCGCCTGTTTTCAAAGCAAGTCGTGCATGAAAAGCTTGATCGCAATAGGCTAGTAATGCAAGCGCCATGGTCGTATTAAGAACTCTATTAACGCAGTGGGGACCTCATAACATCGACATAGGAGCAGCGGTAACCCCATGGGGTCGTGCTGAACTCGCGCAACAGTGGTCAAATTATCGTAACATCGCCATGAGGACTCAAAACACTTGGTGGGGTCGCGGCCGACACGCGAGAGTTGTAGCGAAAACCCCATGAGGACAGCGTCGCAAATGTTACAACTTTCGCAGCGTCTTTGCCATGCGTGTGTACTAGCTTCATACAGGTTTTACAACGCCTTGATTCGCGAACCCGCTACGTTCTCTCAGCTTTCCAGTCCACATGTCAGAACCTTGGCGTTTGCTTTGAACATGCTCACAGCAAACACCGTGACTCTGCGACCATTGGTGACACGAGAGACTACAGCATGATATCTAGCATTTACCCACTCTTTTTCCACACTTATTTTCCACACTTGTGGGGATCTTGACGCGCTCTAAGATCATTGGCAACCATGGGTACCACTGCACGATATCTGGCGTTTCAGCCACGCTTTTGCCGCGCTTATGGAGACTTTGACACGCTCTGAGACCATTTTTGGCGCAGTAAGGACGACACCCCAGTCTGACGAGGGTATTAGCAATTGGAATTTGTAAAAGGGTTGGAGGCAAGCATACCTCTCCCCATACCAGGAGTTAGAAACGTAACAATGTCCATCCACATTTTTACATAATGATTACGTATATGTTTCGGTTTTTTCTATGAACATACTAGCTGCTATATTGATAAAACGACAAATAAAGACATTGTACGAACACAATGGAGTTCATAAACATAGCTTTCGTAATAGGTTAAAAGATATATGCGGCGCTGACATTTCATCGTTTTGTACAAAAAGATACGAGACATTCATTCCATACCAATCAGGATGCACTTTTCTATACCCTTACTGAACGCTAATTTGAAACATAATAACCTTCAAAGGATACCAAGAGACGCGATGACGTCATTAATTTCCTGCACAAAAAATCTCTTAGACTTGGTTAAAATAAGAAAAGTCTTTAGTTGTAGAACTTCAGTATCCGTGTTCTAACAGATTCATTTTTGTCATAGATTTTTTTTTCTTTAAAGACAACGGTTTCTTTTATCTTCTTATCACCTCAGCAATAATCAATCAGGTTTTTTCTCCTGGGTAGTTTGAACGTGGTAGAGCATCAGAGAAGCCAAGATTTAGAATGGAAGCTTATACGCTATGTTGTAGAAACACAGCTTAAAAATTACAGATGTAAGTCAATATCCTATTGTCCTTATACAATATTGAAGTAATCAATCAAACGAATCCATCAACTACATATTATTAAAGAGAATATTTACATTGAGTAATATTGCATTTAAGAAAATTGTATTATTTATAGTCTTTTTATTTTTTTTTTAACCAGAAGCGTCTGAGGGGGGGGGCGAATAGTTAGCGTGCGCGCGCTGTATGATACGGCCTGCCATTGAGTCAGCTGGCGTGGTTTCGAGTTCCCTGTTGTACGTGGCAAGAAATAGGGTCGCCTGTCCAACGTCGTGTTTTCTCAGGGTATTCCGGTTTCCTCCCACTGCTAAAGACCCCTACGCGCAAGCGAATTATTGAAATAAAATTAAACCATATATTAGTCCCGAAATGACCTAGTTTGTGTGGAGTGGACGTTAAATCCCATTTTCTCTCTTTCGGCGTCTGATTGCCATGATCAAATTCTGAATTCATTTGGTATAATTAATGGTAAGGGTTGTGCACAATATATACATGCATACTAAGAACCCCGTGTAGAGGTAGGTAAGCTTACTCTTTTAATAACATCTGATAGCACTTTTTCATTTGGGAAGTTCTGTAATGTACAGATTAACTGGAACTTTTGTATTCCAAGATCAGATATTGCTGTACTAAGTGTATTGTTTTACTAATCTTTATTACCCACAGGGACTGGATGTGTCAGCTCCAGCCAGCCGACAAAACAATGACAGGGGGATAATAATGGCCGCTAGTGTTGTCTTGGGAAGTACAAGGCGATCTTATCTATCATTATGGTTCAGACAACTTGTTTGGATGGACATGCAAACTGAAAGCTAAAAGTACTTACGTTATTGGCATTAATTATAAAAATGAAATAAAAAGGGATTGACTTCCTAATGTTTAGCACTATTACCGTGAGGGGAAATTTTTTTCATATCTCTCGGGCTTTGAATCACTGAAAAATCCCTACACCGCCCCAGGAAATTCGAGGCTACCAATGATCTGGTTATACTGAGCAAACACCATATAATATTCACTTAGCTAACGTGACCCTCGATATTATTGATACATGCTTACTTTAAAATTCAGGTAAAGTTTTTAATTACGCAATTTTTCATGAGAAACATGAACCATGCAGTTCCATTGTTTATATTTAATTCGTATATCGAACTCAACCCATCGAAATCAAAGTGGTGAAATTAGTGCTGCTTACTCACTATCGTCAATAAATAAGCGCAATAAATATCGCCTTTAAGATAACATAATGAAATATTTTATTGAAAAAAAATTCTTTCATAAGCGCATTTTGATGAGAAGAAAAGAGTTCGATAAATTTGTTTCACTAAATCAATTTAAAACATGTTTTTCCTACTTATCATAATTATTATTTTAATTTCTAATTGACAATGCATGTCTCTTGAACGATAATGTACACAGAATCAATCAAATAGTAAATCAGTCGTACGAAACAGTGGCTGATGTTTTTCATACTGGTCTTGTTTCAGATTCACCCTTCCATGTTAATCGTTGATAACTATTGTTGAGTCAATAGCTATGGTATAATCAACTATTATTTCAAATGCCAACCAACCAGATACGCATGTATGATATCAAACAACATCTTCTGCTGAAACCACACAACAACAATAGAATCGTGTATATATCAGTAACTTTAAACACAAAATTGACTAGTAAATCAATATGGTGCTCGATGTCGTTAAGTGTAAATGTCGAGAAACTTAAAGAGTTCGCGGGTTTTAACTCTGAAAACAATGAATTAGAGATAAGTTGGGCACGGGAGTCACTTTAAGATTTTTATCCCGCATCTAGATGATATTTCCCTTACTAATTAGGGGGAAAATCCCGGTAAAAAGTTTTCCACATATCGCTAGCTGTACATTAATAGGGATGATGAAGAACACTTCCCAGAGAGAGAATGTTCTTTCTTGTCTCAGTAGAATTCACAGCTGAAGATTTTGCAAGTGGACGAATAGTACGGGTATTATTGTAATAACATTAGGTACCTTTCGCATCGGTACGAAAACGAATGAACATATGTTCGTTTACGTATTCGAATCCTCTAATACACGGTTTCGCTATCTGACGTACGATAATAGCTAGATGGCGTTAATTTTCACTATTGGAACTTCTCTGTCCAGGCAAAGTTTCCAATCGATATTTTGGTAGATGTACAACAAATCAAGCAGAATATAGCATTTGAACACATTCTACAAACTCTACATGACCAGCAATATACACAAGGCCTCGAAAAATTGTCGAAATTTAATATATGAGACCAAAAATATTTTCGTTTGCATACCATACCTACACGAATCCCGCTCCAAACGCGTAACGTTTTTCACTGGCCGAACACTCATTACAGATTGACGTCACAAGTACACACGAATCGATAACGTGTTCGATTTCGTACCGATGCGAAATGTCCCTATCATCGCGGTAGTACCATTTCCATTACTATCTCCTGGTTTAGCAGCACCGGTTTTGAGCTGGAATTGAACAGGTTTAATAATGGGTCTTACGACCTGTGATACTCTTAGAGCAGTCACCATGGGAGAACACATAATATCGACAGACTTTTAATTCTTTGATTTATAAACAAATAGAAGAAGTTCGCCGTTCAAGAATCAGCTGGTGTAAAATTCTCTGTAAGACATGCCAGGTGATAAGGAGAATACCTTGTATGCAAAGAAATGACTAAAACATTCAATTTCACTTGAGAATAAGACTAAATGTAGTAATTGTTTTGTTACCGTCCACCCTTGCGTACTGGCGATTTTATACACTATAACTGATATCACAATCTCCTGATCCAAACATTCAAAAATTAATGAAGCAAATCAGAAATTTAATGTTAAGCTCTTGGATTGAACCGATATGCCAGAGCTTATACTTTGTTTGAAAACTCCTAGAGAAACGTACATTGTTAACATCTAAAACAATGCGACAAAATGCTGTTCACCACTGTGGAATTATATTTTCCCGTTTATCAAGTCCCTTTACCAATATGATGGTTGTGGTTTTAGTTTTATACACTGTTTGTATAATATCCAATACTTTAATCAGGAGATTAAATTGATCAAGCGAAGAGGACAGGTGGCATCAGCACATTCTAGCTGTTTTTCCGATATCTGTGTTACACCAATACATCTGCACTCACGGCCAAATTCATATAGCTAAAGTCAGATTTGGAAAAAAAATGATGAACCAAAGAGCTGTTATTCTTTTACTTAAAGTCATTGTTTTCAAAAAATACCAGTGTGTGAGCAAAGACAATAGAATGATCGGTTTCAGGTACAAAAGGGGGCGAAGTGTCAACAAGATAACATCGGTTATCCAGTACAGACACAATTTCAATATGTCTACTCAATAAGAATAACATTAAAATATGTGTTGAAGTGCAGAAAAACTGCTCTGGATTTGTTAATCGAGTACGTTCGAGTTGTTTGGGTAATTGTCTCAGTTATGATTTTGTTATTTATCTATTGTAAAAGGTTGGCCGGGCTAAAATAATATATACTTCAAACGGTCGATATAGTCTCGTATAATATGGAATCACCAACACGTGTCATGACTTTAGTTTTATGGAATGTTGGATATGCTCCAGGAATGGGGAGCATAAATATCTGATAAATAAGGATATCGCCATAACAGAAATATTACTAAGATAATTGATGCCACTTAAAACTGTACAGACAGAAAGGGTCCAATAATCCTATATGTTCAAGATATCATTTATAAAAATCAAGCGACCATTATACTTTCTGCTAGTTTTCAACATCGAGAAGATCTTGTCACCAGACGAAACATGTCCTACAATTTCATCATGTCCATAAGCTATAAAAGAGATCTTTACCATTGGGTGGACATGGATTCATCAGGTCGTTTAAATAACAGACATCTCATTTTATATTCCCACATTTCGGAAAGCTAGCCACGAATTTTTTTTCACAAACACAGATCTAGTATATACATGGCAGGCGGACATGCCCCAGAGTTCAAGGTTGGAAACCAAATAATCATTTATACATTTGTTTCACAATACAATTGCATTGTTTTAGCTGTATGAATTTTTAAAAATTTCCAAGACATTAGCCACATTTTTCAAGACAGAAATCGCCATCCATAGATCATTCAAACTAAATTAACCCGAGATCGATAAAGTAACGAGGATCTGTGTTAAAATTATACTTGGAGTGTGTACATGTATGAGCAGTTCTATCACATATGTGATAATGACTGTCACCAATATTTCCATTTAAAGCTGCTGATCGTCGTTTGCATTCTTCGGACATTATTCCACGACTTAGCATTTAGTAAATCAAAGACAATCAAAATACCAGCGGTAAATAATTAAAAGGCTTGAATTATATTTGATTAAAAAGAGGCCGATCAAAAGATTTTAACCACGATTATAGGTGGCACTGGTGGGATTTGACTGTATGTCGCTTATATGTCATTTGCTGGGGGTGCCAAATCCTGCAAATTCTAAAATCATTATCTTTACTGTCTCAAATTAATACTCCCTGGTAAATTATATTGTATTCAAAAAAGCTACCCCTTGGGCGAAGTGCTATTAAATCGTTAACTATTTGGGCATCGACCAAGACAATGTCGGATTCATATGCAGGGGTCCGTCTATCTGTGGGAAGTCTAGCATCTGCCTTGGACCTTCATTGGAAATTGATTAGATGTAACGTATTGAGTGTCAATGTAGCATGCTGGTCTGATCTATATCTATTCGAACATCTATTATATATGGATGAGGGTTGTCTAACTGATTTACCCCCTTAATAGACGTCCGGTAGTAACACCTTATTCAATGTGACTGAAATTAATCTAGTGTACTCTTCATAAACCTGGGTTTAAAATAGCTGTGTCCGTTGGGAAAAACTGCATTTTATTTAAATCAGCAATTATATATAGTGACCAAATGAGTCAGTATCTCAGCGTTAACCGAACTACTAGCAAGAAATTAGGAACAATAATAGAAAAGTGTTCATAGAAACGATATTATGTTATGAAATAGCATTTTGCTCTTTCTTTCAAGTCATAACGCCCCGTTTTAGCCCTAACTTTGACACTCAGTTTCGCTTTTCTATATTCGGGGAACGTCCGATGATTCACTGGTTAGTCATGTTTTGAGCGGGTGGTCTAGAGCATAAAATCTGTCATTCAGTCCAAAACTTTACGTGACAAGGAGTATATAATATCTCCAGTCTCATGGGTTTTTTCTTGGACCATCAAAACAAGGGAAATATATCGGATTATTATGACGACTGTAAAGATATACGCCCACAAACAGATACATGTAAGAATTTTACAGTTAAGTTTCAAACAGTTTGATGGGTGACTTTATCTTTAAATTCAAACAAGAAATCATTTTCCTAAGAAAAAAGCAGAAAGAAAATAAAATAGGGTTAACGTGCTACTTTTCTCTCCAAAAGGGCTTAGGTGGTGAACATTTCCCTCCATCTTGCACCACTAACAAGAGGAAACTCCAAAGAACCGTCTCGGCTATAGGACCTACAGCGCTATAGTCAATGGGCTGACATGGCTCCTATATAGCAGAATATTGTTCAGATGACCTTTTGTATGTTATAAATATCGGACAGGAGCCGAGTAGGGATAGATAGTAATAATAATCATATCGTATCATCATCTTCTCTTAAATAAGTCACATGCTGTCAACATGTGCCATGAAGAAAGCCAATCAATGTAATATGATTGGGCTACTTTTATAGATACTGTCCAACCAATATTAGACTAATGGTCAATGAGATCTAATGGTGTTTGCTAGTTAGTGCTTCGATATGCTTTAATGAAACCCCGGATTACTGAAAGCACGTGTGGACAACGACATAAACATGCCATTTCTAGAGAGATAATGTAAGTATTCTGGCACGTTTGATCGGAATATGACTATATATTATGTATATATTTAAGATGGCTGCCTCTTAGACGCCATCAGGTTTGATATCATTGGTTTCTGACATTACCAATATTGTCATTGTAAGAATTTCAATGAATAATGTGTTCGAACTTAGACCACACGTAATTACTACGTAAACAAACTCATCTCTATTTATAGCGAATTGGAT
Source organism: Patella caerulea (assembly GCA_036850965.1). Lineage (NCBI taxonomy): Eukaryota > Metazoa > Mollusca > Gastropoda > Patellidae > Patella > Patella caerulea. The sequence continues at coordinate 27,827,423 of JAZGQO010000011.1, forward strand.
AGCAGCTTCAGAATTCTGAAAAGATCAATCTTAAAAGAACTTAACAGTGGTTGTTACATTCCTCTCTCTGAATTTTTAAAGAAACTGCGTGTGTCTGACATTACTATTATCAAGGTTGTGCAATGTAAAGGTTATCCCTGTATTCAGTGAAACCAGTGGTTGTTATTTGGGAGATATTAGTTGTTTACTCTTTTTGGGCTGATGATTGTTACCGTCTACAAATATTAAAGCGATGAGGTGAAATCACATCTGCATCAAATCGGGCATATCCAGAGAATGGTTTTATCATTTTATTAAATTACAAAGTTAAGTCGGGACGTGTTTCGTGCATGGAACATCTGTACCACATCCTATCAATTTGGCCTTTCACACTACCATCAATTTACATATGCAGGGTGTATTCTACTTCCAACTAATTTCTTGCAGATCTGGAAATGTAAATTATCTTATATTGAATGCACCGTAAACAAAAAGAATACTTCTTTGGCATAAGGTGGCAAGCATCAGAATTGGGTCTGATCAAATGAGTTTGACCATCCAGTCAATTATGTTCTGTAGATTGCGTCAGTAAGGGAAATCATTATTTGTATATCATACCGTTCACATGCTTTAGTATCCTCCGAAACTCAAATTGGTTGCTGAAATATATTACCATTTCCCAAGCTTCGGACCTTCTGGATTCCAATAAATTCTGGGATGGCCATTATTGGATATTGGTTTATAGAAGCCATGATTGGTTTGCGGGTTATAGAAGACAGGAAGGTTTCATTAGAGTGGCTTACTCCCAGAGTTCACTTTATTAAAACAACCTGATATATATAAATTCTTGTGTTTGCACTTTGTGTGGGCGGACACAGGTTGAAAATACACATCAATAATTCTAAACAAAAACAACTGGCAATATGTTCAAATTTATTATTAAATCCTTAAAGCATCTGTACTAAAGCCTAGTACATATGTACTGGTCAATATCCCTGCTCAATTATATCTGAAGTCAGTTGTGTGTAACTGACTGGCCTTTTCTTGAAGTCCAACAGTATAGTCGATTTATTTCAATTGTCCCTATACCCGTAGGCAGATTAACCTATATGCAGCTGCCTAAGGCGTAAGAAAAATTAGAGCCCATAAAATTTCAGTTGTGTAGGCCGTTCACTATGACAGGTGAAGGCCCACTCGATCAGTGAGACTGGTCACTCGCTCGCCTTGCATTAGTCTAGTATCAGGTTTCGCTTTCTATTTGAAAAAGTTTTTCGCGTTTTTCTCCTGAAATTTGTCTTTCTTTCCTTCGCGAAGGCCGCGCCATTTCGCCGTTGATATGGGCCAAGGGAAAAGGTGTGGATGGGAAACCAAAGAACAGAAAAAGAAACCCGAAACTTAAATCCTGAAAAAAGAGGCTAAAACTACGCGAAAATCACATTGTTTTTCGGCGGTCAGGGATAGGGTCACTGCTCATGCTATCATCGAGAATAATGATCGGCGACCAACCAGACGGGGTGATTTCTTAAAATGATGATGACAGCTTGGCTGACCCAGAGTTTCTTTTATCCAGCAATTGATTGTTCCTGAGCATCAGCTGATTGTCACAAGACGCTTGACATGGTAATGTTTGACTAAGTTTTAGTGCGTGACATTATTCTATCAGCATATCCTCTGAAATTTCGTTTCTTGCACAGCCGTCTTAGTTTTACTGCGGCTAACCAGTTCCGCAAAGGGCCCCGCTACCTGGACCCGCCTCTACCTATACCATTAATAATTAAATTTGTCATTGTACATGACACTGGCACCCTTTCGTGAACATTTCTCAGATCTATCACTACTATATTGTTCAAAACAACATTTTGAACTTTGTGAGTTTCACAGGTGCCCCAAATAAACAAATCTAGTTTGTCTTCCATCTATGATTTCATGAACTGTAATGTAAATTATTTTGACTCCTATATTTGAAATATACGGGGAATATCCTTCAGCTGCGGAGATCAACTTTAATCTGAACAATAAGGACTCTTTTTCGGAAGCCATGAGTTCCCAGGTAAAAACTGTTTTAATTCGAGCAAGAGTCGGCACATTCTTGGACGAAATTCGCGTACTGTAATCCTTCGTACACCATCTTTAAGGCGTTCTGTTTGATGGATGGTCGCTGCATTTCCTCACATGCAACCAAAGATGCAATAAAGGTTTTTAAGTCAATCGCGAAGGTTCACCTTTGACCTTAAAGAGAACACTCACCGTTTAGAAAGGGGTTAATTTTCCATTTAGAAGCAAAATCAGAACACAATCCAGATCAATTTTAAAAGCAACATTATGATAATCTTAAAATGGCCGAAGCTTTGTTTGGGCGAGAAGGTAAATTCCAGTCCAGTCCCTTTATTTCCTTTCCTTTCATCACACGAACAGAATGGTACAATTCATTCCTTCAGACTCCAGGTACATTGACAATTACTACACACCACTTGACTAATATCGCGTGACATTACTTCTATACTTCAGTGGTGGTAATACTCAAATTCAAATTAAATAAAGGATTACACTAATCATCTGGCGCCGAGTGTTGATTAATTCAATACTTCTTGTGGTCTGAACATGAAAGAAGTTCCGGTAACCCGTGTCGTTTCTATGTGGTATGCGTTGAAGGTGATCCGGTAACAATTATTAATTAATGATAGTACCACATTCACACCTTAAAAATGAAATAAAATCGGATTTAATCCCTTATTCCCCTGCACCAACAGGACGAATGAAGACATACGCCCTGGGGGACAAGTTGCCCGGATATTGGTGTTTCCGTCTACTCCTTATCGAATTGCAACTGGCAAACATTATTTTACTTGGTCATCAACGAGTGGAGCTGGGATTTTCGTGCCATCCATAAGATGGGCGTAATTCCTTGCGAAGCCCCTCCGTCCTGCATCATGACGAGGTGATACCAGCCTGGAATTTCCCGAGAAACTGTATCGGCCAACAGCGAGACTGAAACTCCCGACTTCTTGGTTAGTGAGCCATCCACGCCTTTAAAGCTGTTAATACTGAGGTGTTACTATACAATGATTTGTATCGGTCATACTTTTATAACGTGTAAAGCAGGAAATTGTGCTTACCAGTTAGTTCAAGTTTTGGTTCTATTTCTTTATGATCTGTGTGATCGATCCCTGTCTTATTCCAAACTGTAAAGTCTAAGTCCAGGTTCAAAATATAACATGGCCTCGGGCTTTCGAACATTTAACCCTCGTAATAATAAGAGTGTCAAGACCGACCTTGATGATATCGTGTATGGGATTTTCCCAAATTGCCATTTTTATCATTAGTTTCCATAAATGTCGATATAACAACCAACTATGTGCATATAAACTATACTATTTGTGATCCGGTGATTATGGGGTTCCAAACCATTTGGTGTAGTACTTAAAGCAGAATCAGCAACATCTCCAAAGGGTACCCTCTTGACTTAAAACTAAAACCCAAGACGCTCAACAAAAAAGCCAGTGGTGGCAATTACAATAGACCAGTGGTCATATTCTACGTGGTATATCAAATCACTCCAGATCCCACACAATCCATTATTCCGAACCAGTAGCAATTAATTCCACAATGCCCGTTTCCATTTAAGGATCTGAAATAAACCTACTTATGAATATACCATCACCGCTTTCAGTACGGCTTTACTCTCTTACTTTGAAAATGAAATCTTTACAAATATGATTTAGTATAGACTTTTAACAGGTTTGCATTTTGAAAGTTTTTCGAATATAATATTGTACCGGTGTGCTAAAACGCTTCGATTTTAAACGAAACGTATTCATCTAACTTTGGTGATGTAATTATTTACTTATCGGGCCTATTGTCGACGTTAATGGGTTAAAAGGAGTTCTGAAACCGAACAAATAAAGGTATTGCTGAAGGGGTGCGCGGAGCTTGTTTATCATTGAACAACCAATTTAAATATTATGCTGATTGATGGTTTGTACATATTATATTCAAGGTAATTTGGTGAAATATTAAGTGGGTTAATAGCATTATTATCTCTGGCAATGAAAAGCAATATCAGAGAGATCGAAACAACACAGAATGGCATTTTTATATCGCTTTGGTGTCTATACCATTATTCTGAAATATCTAGCATTTGATCCTTTCTACAATATAATGACATTTTAAAGCTTATTGCGATTTTTACTTGGGTCTCTACAATATTGGTATAGTGATCTGCTCTGTTCTTGGTTAACTTCAATCCATCAAAACGCCAAAGCAAGAGAAGGAATAGAATTGAAACCTGTTTAGCGTTAATTTCTTTGTACACTATGTTCTAAAGTAGGTGATTAACTAGTTTATTATAACATGGAAACTACTGGCTACTGTAGAAAAGTATCCAAGAGAACCCGCGTAAAATAGCGGTTCGTATAAACTATAGAACAATATTTGTGTTTGTGGTATTTGAATAATTCGAAATACATGTACCAGTAAAACAGAAGTATATTATAGATTTTATTTGTATAAAATTGAAAACTACAGTATTAATCCAATAGCACTGACCAGACATACCTACTAAAATATACATCCCTATCCCAACCGACCAACAACAATAACTTCCACCGAACAGCAGTCTTGCAAGAAGTGAATCATTGGAAAAGATGGGTGCAATACCTACTAAAAACCTTGGAAAAGCTGTCTAAATTATTATGAAATATTGCAAAGTATACAAAACCCATTGACAGTGCAACATAAGTAATAAGCTTACATTAAATGATTTTGTTGGTGATATATCTTATATCACAATCACTGTAACTTAAGATGTTTTGAGCACCCTGGTCAGACTTCATACCCTTAGGAGTTTTATGTGGACGTTTACATGGCGACGAACGGCATTCATTTCATCATGAGCAATGATACATTTCAGCATGTTGATATGAGATAAGGACTGCCTTCCAGACACAATTTAATTTACTGCAAGAAATCAACTATGATTGACCTCAATATACATACATATATATGTATCGCTTGATATATTAGATTATCATATTTCATATAGACCAATATATAAGTATCATTATCACTATACCGGTTTATTATATATTCAAATATATGAATATTTGTCTATTATGGGCCATTATAAGAAGCAATATCCATAATGATGGATGGGTGGTAGTCTGTTAAATTGACACCTAGACTATTTCAGAAATCAAGTATCATTGCGACCACAGTCTTAACAAGCCATTCGACAGCAGACCCGTCTCATCTATACTTTGTGTTGTGTTAATTACACATTAACTCCGAACCACTGATAGAATAAATAAACTTGAAATTTGAATAATATCTAGAAAATTGAAGAAAAATATTATCAAGTTATGTCCATTACGATGTGTCCATTTGGAGAATCACATCATCTGGGAGTTATATTTCGGTCATGAAAACTTAAATTCAGGATGCCTAACAAGCATCCGCGTTAAAGTTGAGATTACAGCCGATAAACCAACACAGTCACATAAATAGATATTAAATTTTCAAAAGATTTACCATAGTAACTTTGGCTTCGGAAATTTAAGTGGTTAGAAGATTTTATGTTGTGGATTCCAAATTACTGCTCCCTTTATTTTACAGTATTCGTGTACGGGCAAGATATGCTAACTATGTCAAGAACATCCGATTCCCTTCTTATGGCCAAGACAAGCCTTATGTTGTACTTTTTATACAGAATACATAATTATATCATATACAATTTCAGACAATAAATTTCGCGTGATAAAGTGCTATCATTTGTACATTATACGGTTACTTCTGTCTATTACTGGCGTCTATTCAATATGGAGCCGTATTTTATGGACCTAAAGTCCCATTTCCACTTTGATTACGTTAGCAACATAACATAAACAGGTTTTAATACGATGTTGTATGAGATTAGTACACGAGATTAGGACCAATGTATGGCGGTCCGTGCAACTAACAAGATCTTTATTAATAGAAGAAATGGTGGTAATGTCGGAACGCAAAGATGATGGCTGCAAAGTTGCTTAACCTGAAAACGTTCGCCTTGAAATTAATTTAAGAAGTGTATTCTAGCTATTCTTTTTTTTATATATAACAGCGTTTAGCAAAGAGCAGTAAAATAAATTATTTCAACTATATATTTGTCATTTACACTTTTAATGCGTGTTCAGTTATAATTATAATAATTCACAACAATTAAATTGATGTGTAGAAGAATAAGTGATATTCTATCTGCCGTCGGTAAAAAGCTAAATTTCAATTTGGCTAAATGATTACAATAAATTATGTCCAAAATATGAGCCAAATCTGCAAATAAAGCGGAATTTCGATTTGGCTTAATGTTTCCCAAAAAATACGTCCAAACACTGAGCCCAATCTGTCAGATTATTGCTGAAATACAGATATTTAAAGTTTTAGTTCAGAAGAAATGCACATTTATTTTTTGTGTTTTACAGAGCTTTTTACGTTCGGCAAAGACAAATAATCAGTTTCAGTTAAAGGGGACGATTATCTATAATATATTCAAATTAACTTCTGAAAAGTGTATAACCAATGCATTTACTGGTGCCTACCAAACTGTTGAACGAAGGAGAGGTTATAATTGTCTAACTATCATTAGATTTTATTTGACTGAGGTATATGTTATAATTAACATATAAATATAATTGGGCAATCCCCACATTTACATTCAGTTTTGTTGGTGAAAGTCGAGGTCTTCTTGCAATACTTTCGAAACGATTGAAGTTTTGTTGTCTAGGTTAGAGTATTTTTATATTTGATAAACGATATGAATTGGTATCAAGTGTTTGTACATATTACCGTCTAAATGGTTCAACAGCATTTGAAGTGCATTTTCTGAGTATAAGCTAAGCGTTTCGAAGAAACATTTCTCACTAATCGGTGAGTAGTTAGTGTTGCAAATGTGCACTCTACCAGGTAAATGTCATACTGGATTCGGTAGTCTAGGTTGGCTGCTACTAGATATTCTAGAACAAACTGAACAACAATACTTAGAGTGTAAGATTAAACCACGTTGTTGAAGTCAATCCAGACCCACAAGGCATCGTCATGGGTTATCTCAGATGAGCCAAGCCGAGTGATACGGTAGCCGTTTCCAAAACTGACTAGTGTTTAAAGAGGCAACGATGCACAAAATAGAATATACGAAAAATAACAGCAATTTATTATTGGAAATATTACTACATGTATATTGCTGATGACAATAAAGATAACAAACAAATGATGATGACACATAAGGAAAATAGCAATGCTCAACGAGTTAATGACATCACTAGTGTGGACAAAATAATGACTGGTAATTTTTTACTTATCATCAAAATATTCGTACATGCTGTTTTATGATGATGTATATTATCCATCACTATCTAATTTAGCTTTGGCCGTAAATAGATGTTTATTAAACATAAATTTCATATGCACAAAGATATTCATTATGCTTTGTATAAAATACTCACGTGTTACCTTCAGTGCAAGACAGTAAATTAACAAATGACATAGGCTAATGAATGTACTAGTAAACTGCGATTGCTCTTGCTAAAGAACCCGGGCATTCGAAGTTCAGGGTCTCGAAAACAGAATGATTAAAAAATATGAAAAATGAAAAAAAAAAGAAATTCCTGGTCTTACCTGAAAGTTGCAACAATTCACCAGTAATTCCAATAAATGAATCGGCTACTAACGAGCGAAGTGAGAATTGCTACCACATTTAACGATATGGAGTTGAATGGATTGAGAAGTGTGACATTGAAGCAATGATCAGTTTCAATAACGACTACCATCTCCTAAACGAGCCAAACGATCGTTTGAGATCAATACACCAATCCTAGTCAACATATCCTCACTCTACCTTCAGTTCAAACTTCAAAGTTGATCTTCTGTATAAAGACCTCTGGTTTGTCAAAGTTTGACCCCGAGTGTACACCTCGTCACTAGTTTGTCTACAGTATAAATATTCGATCAATTATTTCAAACGGTTATCCAATTTACCCCAGGGGGACATTTGTATACATAAAAGGCATTGGATATCATCCCGCATGTAATTAGCGGCCTTCGTGCAAAATGCAGACTATACTTATTTGTATATGTTAAATTAGTATTGGATCATGTGCGTACATTAGGCATAACAAATAGGTGGAATGTGTGATCCAATGGTCCAAGGAATTATTCACAGGCTTCCATATGTACAAAAATATGTACTATTCGGATTGTTGGAATGCTAAAACTGTCATCCAATATTTGTGCTGTATACCTTACGGTAACCCGGATGGCCTATATATTTTTTTCCTTGCCCCAAAAGGTATTGGGAGTTAATATCATAAGTATACGAATTATTGCAATTGATATGTTTTTAGAGCGTAGATACGCACATTATGTTGTATGTGGCAAGCTAGGCTGTAGTTTTGGCGTCGGCCATATAACTATATTTCTAGTCAAATGACAATTGTATCACCAGCCCGATGAAATGGCACTAGTGTTAAGATAAGTTGTAAATGCCAAATCGTTTTTAACTTGCTGAATATGCTGATAATAAATCAGTAGGAATAAAATGAGAGGTATTAACACCAATTTACATCATGTAAACGAACATGAAAGAAACCTGTCATGGTGTAAGACATTCTGTATGAAATGACTGAAATTTAATATAGCCCTGAAGTTTTTAATTTATGGAAAATATTAGTTGTAACAACATTGCTTAGGGTTAGGGTTACGAAAACTTGGTATTGGGACACACTGTATAATACAAACCCGCAAGTATCATGCAGTATTTAAGAAGTACATGTAATCGTAATTAAACTATATAATATTTTCAAAGTAATCTTTATTCACAATCACTGCGTTTATGAATAACTTCGCGCATTTACTATTTAATTCATTAACTATAATTAAAACAGTTTCAGCCATTCTCAGTCCGAGATGCAAATTATTTAATAAGATGGATGTACATTTATTGCGGTAGCTGCCAGAAACTACATTTATCCAAACAGTCTCAGGAAACGGCTTGTCTACGATACCACACTTGGTAGAAGTGGAGGATAAACACCAGAAACGAACGAACAAAAAGGAAACGGTATTCTCTTAGCTATTTTCCTGACAGATTGTCGCTGACAGCCCGATTTCTTTAATGTGTATGGACCTAAAGAATGTTCTTTACAACTTTATAATATATTCAATTTGGTTACTACTAATTGGCATTGACAGAAAGGGAATAGCTAAAATGTAGACTAAAATAAATAGCTGAATCTATAATAATTCCATCAGGATACCTGCAACAAATTGCTAGGGGCCATTGAAAGATATGAATTTCAATAAGCAGGTTACATTTATAGGTTAGACTACTATCAGTTGTGTATTGATGTAGGCTAATGTTAGTTTAGAAACTAGGGAAATAAAGTGCATTGTTCTGTATAGAAACTACAGACAACAATTACGGTATATTGATTACCAACACGGTGCAATTTGAGTAGAGAGACGTAAAGAACCTTCGGGAATTTTTTAAGCCTGGTTCCCAATTTGCTTTGAAATCAGGTAACATAGAAAGTACTTAGTCGTACGGGTGGGACTAAAACCGGGGTAAACCCCACATAGATGTACTTGAAAGCAATTCTAAGACGATTAAACAGAAACATTGCAACCCCCACCCCCTTCGTTTTGCATAACCCCACAATATTATTAGTCCCAATATGGCATATATAAAATGGATATCGATTCTGTCGTGTTGAGATATAATCACTATGTTTCAAAATCAACAGGGTAGAGCGTAGTATTAGGCTGATTACCTTCTTGCAAAATGAGCGTGCGTTAAATTATAAAACCTTTTTTTTTTCAATACAGAAAACCAATGTTGATTTTTCAAAAAATGTAGCACCTATCAAATGTATCATTGGAACAGAATAACATTATATAGCAAAATATCTAATGATACCACAGAGATAAAATATTAATATCAACTGTGGCACTGAAACAAGATATCAATATCAACTTTAGCTCTGGAAACAAAATATCAAAATATAGTATTTTAATAAAATGGCATATGTATCATCGGAACAAAATATTGATATCTACTATTAACATCGGAACAAAATGTCAAAATACAGTAAAGGAACAAAATAACATGTAGCATTGGAACAAAATTCCGATATCAACTCTATCATTGGGACAAATATCAAAAGGTAGCACTTGTCTCACTTCTATGAACAACTCTCTTTAAACAAATATGTACATACATAAGTGATATATATCATTTAGAATAATGGGCTTTATTGACGTTTGCTCTTGCATAATTCATAACCAGCCATCCGTATTTGTCGTGATCAAGTGCTATATTTCATCTAATTCACTTCATTCACAATCGTGCTTTCTAACTAGTTATTTTTGATATACTGTCAAAGAAATAAAAATATAGTCGACTCTTTATATAAAATTATATACACGGGCTCGCCACGTCTGAAAAATCACTTAGTTTTCTGGAAAGGGTTATCTCCGGTATCGATATAGGTAATGGTGGGTATAAGAAAAAATCGCGTTTTATTTATGAAGACTGAAAGTTGTAACCATTCTTCATCAGACCGGCTTGGCAACTCATCTGTTTTATTAGTAGCTTATGTTCAGACATTTTGTAGAAATGACGTGCTGTTTTTCTTTTAATTCAAGAATTAAACAATATGTCATCAGACATGTCTCAACTGTTAATTACGAAAATCATGTCAACTTTCAATTTAGTTGGGTTATTAATGAAATGTCAACATGGGAGAAATTAAATTAAGTGTAACATTCGAACACTTCTGCACTGACTAGCAACTAGCTTGGGTGAGGAGACGAATCATTTCGGTTATAGTCAAGGCCTAATACTTTGTCATGGTCGAATTTGACATTTTGTATTGTCTGTACTGCTTGTGTGTACCGTTTGTCGTATATTTAGTTGTAAACCTGTGTCTGTTAGTTAGTGGGGTGCACTTAATTCTGTCTTTCTCCCTATGAGTTGTAGTAAAGGCAGTATATGCTTACAATTATTGGAATTACCCGATACTGCTTTGTCAGTATGGTATTTATCACCTTTGAATTTGGGTGCCGTTTAGGATCCAAGGTACTGTTAGTAAACCGTTTCTCTTTTAAAGGGACAATAACATTCTTGCTGGCTTGGTAGCTCCAGAAAATGAATAATACCCTTATTCTAAGTACTAAACGTTTAAATGTCCTACCTGTTGTGTAAATTATCCATTACAGCCTATTTTACTTGTCCAGAGGGTTCGAAAATATTTTAAAATCCAAGTGCCATTTGAAAAGGTTTACGTTAGACTTTTCAAATCAATTGGTTGAATTTTTCCAATTTTTTAAATTAGGTGTGTTAAGTTGAAATTTATATCATCGTTTAATTGGAATATTCTAAAATAATACGATTTGTTGACCAGAATGAAGATTGGGACATATTTTTCAGTTACAACAAGAGTGTTATTGGGGCTTTAAAGTTAAGGAAAATGAAACAGTTCGCAACGCAAATCACTTCTGAATGGGAAATGAATGATACGAATATACAAGTGTACGACCCGAACCCAGGCCCATAGAAACCGAAGAGGGCGATATTGTCTTAGGTGGAAGCGGGCGTAAAACACATCGACTTTCAACTACGAGCACGTAAAATCGATTTTAATCTCTGCAGCAAAACCCCTTTGGGGTAAAATCTTTGTTTTATCTTGATGATAAAAGTGTATTAATCCTTCGATAAATATAAATTACAGATATACATATTTATCCGAATCAGTTTGCCACTATACTAACACTTGAAGAATGATAGATAATTTTAGTGTTAAGAATATTCTATTCATTTGAGAGGTATTAAACATCGCTTTCATTTGTATGTTAAACTATATTAATGTATCATATTATTAATTTCATTACAAATTTTATTCAATAAACTAGCCCCTCCCCTCCCTCTCTATCTCTTTCTCTCTGAACCGTGCCGTCTTTTTCCTACAACGAATAGGAGACGCGGTTTAAAAGTTTGGCCGAACATAGGAAGTTGTTAAGTCCGTTCTACATTCAAGCCGACAATTTGTTCCCTTGGGACCTGTAGTTAATATTTATAACAAAAGATAACATATGTTGTATCGTAAAAGATACCAGAAGGACCATTAACGAACTGATAACTGATGGACCACAAACCAATTTAACCACCGGTATAAGTACGTATCCCTTATAAAACTATGCCTGTTGGTCAAACGATTCCCAGAAAGAACATAAACTGTTCTTATCGGCTGGTAACCTATGAATATTGAAAGAAATTGAATACGATTACTCATGAAAGCCTCTTCTCACCATCATCCCTTTCAGTAAAAGGTGGTGATTAGATGAGCGAACGTCACACTGAGAATTTGGTTGACACCTGAGCCGCGTCGTTTTCAAGGAGCATGGTTCCACTGGGCAGTTGCCCGGGGGGGGGGGGAGATTTGCTGTATATTATATATTTTTTTAATGTTTAAACGCTGATTTTATTGCAATTATCAATACAATAAATATAATATGTTTAATTTCATTAACCATATACATTTTTATTCCTTTGAATGTTATGTAGGTAGGATCTGCTGCTCTCCTCTGCGCCTATAATGCCAGGCGGAACCGTACCAGAGTCTGAAGACTATTCTAAATAAAGTTTGTTGTGACTTCATCAATATGACAGGAAGTAATAATACTTCTTGATTGTATTACCTAATTAAATAGAAGTGGTTTTATATCCAACTCGCGTAGAATATGTATGATTACGACAACCTGATATAGCGTTATGATGAAAATTCATAGAAAACTAAATCCGACTGACATAACGGTCGCGTTTATTAGTACCCCCAGTAAATCCTGGATTGAATTACATGAAGTATTTCCCTTTTTGGAATGATTTAGATAGAAATGTTACAAAAACAGACATTGACCTCACTATAACCTTATTATTGTTATGTGAATCTGATGACTTCCAAGCAGTAGATATGAGAATATGATATGAGTATCAATAGCACACCTAATAACAACAATTTTACTCTATTAGATAGAGTATAGATAACAAAACTAATCATTTCGTTATATTTATTGAGAAATTCGTTTAAAACGAGTTTGTTTACAACCTGTTTAACTCATAACCAAATATCTGGGAGCATCACAATTCCGGGTACTGAATTTATGTTTAAGTTGCGTAAATTCTGAGCTCAGGATTTCAGTTTTAGCAGAACTAAGTTTCACAAAATTAAACCAATCGAATATTTTCCTTGATCTAACGTGAAAACCTCGTTGAAATATAAATAATAAGAATAAACGTGGTATTTATACTTCTTATCTGACACGTGATACTTTGTAATTTATGATCAGGAGACGGCTCTAATTTAGTTCCAATCCACACACCCATGCGCACTAACATCTTGACAAAGTCCAGGTACATTTCCATTGCTCGTCATTTATAAAAGGCAGGGCAATTTTAGACGCACCATTCTAGAATAATATCGTAATGATGGATAGGCTAGTTCTTTCCAATAAGGGAGTCATTGTCTGTCTGCTTGAATGACGTAAACTGCTTTTGGTTTTGTTGGTCAAATGGTTAGCGTTTGTGAGAGACTCGGGCGTACTGTAGGCTCCGCAATTACACGACGGGAAACGAAATGAAATAAGTAGGACTTATTCAGGACTTCGACAGTTATGGTACATGGACATTGAGTAACGATAAATATATTTAGAAAATGAACCCTCCAATTTGAGAAAGTTCAAACAAATTTTTGATAGGAAAATTAGTTTGAATATGTTCTTAGTCCAAATATTTCATCAAATCGCACGGTTTGCACATGGAAAGGTATCTTTAACTGAGCCATTTTTAGATATCTAAATAACTTCCGTAATCTTGTTTCTATCTTCGTATTTCATAAAAATGCTTTATTGTATTAATCCATATTCGAGGACATTTTACACGCGTTTCTTTCAGTTTTCCCAAAACGAAATTTAAAGCATGATTGTGTTCCCTGGCCTTTGTTTAACCTTTAATCGTAATCTACATAGCTCACAAACAGCATTATATAACTCTAATTGACTTTTTAACCAGAAAACAGACGAAGAGGAAATAAGACGCTTTAGTCTTGGATTACAGAAATAATCATCATATTCATCACTCTATAAACCAATTACCTCCCTTAAAGAAAAACAGATCCTCAAAATTTAGATCTACTTTCAAACCCACACGGAGCGAAATACAACTTCATTCACGTACTTTCAAATTTGGTTCGTTTTTTTCCACTATATCCTATTATAATATTATTGTGTAGCTCATACGTGTAGTGTTTACTGTCTTGATCATCTATTCGACTGTGTAAAATATGTAGAACTTTCTCAATTTAGTTTTATATATCAATAGTACATAAAGCGATATTCATAAGCATTATGATTGTTGTATCATTTAAACTGTTCTCTTGTATGATTATTTGTAATTATATCGAATAAAATATAGTTTAAACCAATAAAAAAAATACATAAATCCGGGTCTTTAAGCAATTCTTTGGGTTGTATTTCCCACTCTACATACCTTCTCTCGTTTCTTTGATTTATACGTTGTTATAGAAATGGGGATATTTTTGCGAATCTTGGACCACCGTTTATTCAATAAATATTCATATTAACAATAATAAATCAACAAAGATAAATGTGATTACTTGTATTGTTGAAATACTACAATATGCTTACATTCATATGTCTTGTAACATATAGCAGATCATGAATCATGCTGGCATTACACAATGGTTTCTCATTCCTGATTGTTTTCAAATTTGATTGAAACGGGACTGTACAGCGTAATGGACGCTTACGGCCAGCCCCCGGGTCCATTCATTTTATTTGAATTGTTGTCTTTCCATATATTTGTTTTTGTGTAAATTATGTGTGGCGCAGTCCACCTGCACTTACTATACCAAAGTACTCTTGTTAAATATAATGGATAGACCTTGCCACCGTGAATAAAACTCAGAAATAATTCATTCAATAGCAAACAGTATCACCAATGTAAAGTATCTTTAAATAGCCGCTATTAAAAAAGAAATATTTTTATTGTTTTCTCTTAGTATGCTTTTTTCCCACCCAAAATGGAGCCCCTCGAGTGGTTTAATGTGGGTAATTTCTCAGATCTTATACTTTATAAAACAGATAAAAAAAATCTGCCTCAAAATTAGTAAACAAAACAAGATAAGATTTTGAAAGAAAACTTAGTATGCTAGGCTTCTTCTACTAACTCAATAATATTCAAATTAATAAAATAACGCATTCCGATGTAGCCCGGGGCCAAGAATTACATAAAAGTAACGAGTTTATAAATTGCTTGACGTTCCAATTTTTTGCTAATTTTCAAACGACATTAGGAATATAAAGCCATTCTAAATGATTCCAGTTTATTCATCAGAACGAATTCTTGTCTTATAATTGGCAATAATTTGAAGTAGCTAAAGCGATTACTGGATTTCTAAGGTTTTGTCATCCGTGAAATACTCTCCTTTGGCGATTTACAAACCTGCATCTCAATGAGTGAGGACAACGACACTATAGCTTTTCCAGTGTACATCATAACTATGTTGTAGTCCATATTGAAGCCTTAACTTACTTGGTGACAACTATTCAGAATTCAAAACATTTATTGTACATTAACTGGGATACATGATAAGATAACAATTTTTGAACCAATATTTAATCTGCAATATGGACATAATATTTATTGTGTTGCTATGCCTGCACAGTATGTAATGGACTTCATAAACTGATATTTCGAAAATAAAATCTAGTTTTAACTGCCCATATGTCTAGGAAATGGCTACTGAATAACTGCATTATGAAAGATGAACAGAATTATACATCGACAGAAACCTTTATAATCGGTAATGAAAAATTTGAGTCTTTTGTTTTATACAAATCATGCAATAAATATTTAACCTATAACGCATAAACTCAATTAGTCAATAGCGACCCCCCCCCCCAAAAAAAAAATCGAGACAAAAATTGTTCATAGTTTTGCTCAAATCACATGATCCTTTAATCTGGGTAAAACGCTATAAAAACTATTCATAAAAAAAAGGTTTTGTAAAAATTTAGCGCCTTTGCGAAAATTCGTCGAAAATCAAAACTCTAAAGAACCGTATCTATTTGCCTCGCCTAAGACTATGTCAAAATGTATCAAATGTTAAAATCCGACGACGAACATATCGAAATGGCTTTAAACTCTAATTCACACCCACTTTCCCAGTATAACAGAAGCAATCGAATCGATCCAACAAGTAGTTTCTGAGATATACTCAAGTGGGAAAAAATAAGAAGAATAATCTTAACAAAAACAAAAGTGTTCTACAAGTAAAGAAACAAGTACAGGCATCCGAGGTGTTCAAGACACAAAAACTAGTCCTTAAACGTTACCTAAGAATGGAGTTTCATGAAGATCAAATAATAATCCAGGTTCCTAATTCTTGGAACTTATTTGATTTCTATCGCCATATATACTCAAAACAAAATTAAAATGATTAATATGATCCCAACTTTGTATGTACAGACAATTATGAATGGGCGTGGGGGACGACATTGCAATAAAGGTACAACAAAAGGAAAACACATGTTTGTTAGAGATGTTAACAGTGTTCGGTGTTTGAAATAGGAATAAGCACACTCTAGCTATCTCGGGTATGGTTCCCGTCCCTCCTACTGAATGGGAGCAGAACGGTAGGACGTTAATCCCCATTTTATTCCATTTCATTTTACTACAGAAAGATTGGAAGATCGTATACTGGTGTTAAATCGTGTTTTCCGTTATTGTATCGAAATGAATAATGTAGATTAATGAGATCAAAACTACTCAATATGACACTTTATTTATGTGATATATATAAAAGAAAGACTATGACTGGAAACAGATCACTCAGTGCGTTTTGCTAAATTATAGGCCATCCTTAAATTACATTAATACATGTGATGTAGGTGTGAGCGTGTGTGATTTTTTATCATCGATTTGTAAAGATAATATTTACCTGCAATATATAGTATGGAAATTGATAACCGCTCCAGAAGAACAAAAAGAATGTATTAAAAATCCAATAGTTGATAAAAATCAATGTACGTTCTTATCTCTATTATCATTATAATATAAACTGTTGTTAATCTATAAAGTGTATTATTTTACACAAGATTAATAACTAGGACGAACTAATTATAAAATAAAACTTCCATTACAAATATGAAATATCTCTTCCTCCACTGGTAATTACTACTTTACATGCTGTTATTATAGACCCATTCTTAATTTGATTCAACTGAATGTTCTATGCTCACTTCCTTTCAAACGTTTTGGTTACCTTTTCTCATTGAACCATAACATTGTACGTTCTTGTATGTGCAATTACTCCTTATCGTAGAAGAAACTTTGTCTTTTCTTATGTACTTCCCCGGCGATTTGTCATTTCTGGTAGTTGTGGTTGCCACTTACTAGGTAAAATGCCACTGTCCTTTCTGGTAGTGTATTGTCCTTTCTATCGGTTGTACTTAACACTTACAAAGTAATATAGTATTGCCATTTCTGTCATATGCGGTTACCTCTTGCCAGGAAAGGTGTCCTTGTCCTTTCTAGTAAACACATCTGTAGTTGCCGTTTACCATGTAAAAAAACGTTGTTGGGGATATTTTTTGCGATTACCTGGCAAGATACCGTTACCCTTTCTGGTAGCCACAATTCAACCAGGAAAGATGACATTGCGCTTTTGTTCTTAAACCATGCAAGACCCATTTAACCATCGTCGGATAGCTGTGGATATCCCGATAGCATGGATGGATCAAAATACTTGCCAATGACCTTATCAATGCTTCATCAAATTAATACTTCTTAGAATCCCCTTTTGTCAATTAAAAACCTCATATTCCAAGAAGCACGAACCCTTTAATTAAACATACTTATATTTGGAAATGCCGCCCGTGTGTATAAATTGTCAATCCGATACAGATCACATTAGATATGACCATTGTACAGGTATTTTTAAATCGTTTAATTTGACAAGCAAAGTATAATATAATTTTGCGTTGGACCTTCCTTCAAGAAACACAAGTATATCGGACGTTTAAAGATGTATTATCTAAGATTTAGATAAAGAGTAGGAAGTTCTCTCTGTAATAGTTTAAAATATATAATGAAAAGGGAATATATTGAAAATTCCAAACTATTATTTCATTCTGAGCGGTGTTATCGTTGTTTGCAGATAGCTGTAGTCTCGATTGTCATTGCTCAAGTTGTTACGAGTGTAAACTCGATTACCCATTTTTATATTAACTGCCAATCGTATTTAAATCCATTGAAAATCCAAACAACCCCAAGTTCGAGAGAGTTTGTTATGGGTCTAACATATAAATAAATGATTTATGTAACACTTGAGTCGAAACGAAAGATCTGCATAATGCAGATTTAGCTGTTGAATAATTCATCTTTAATGGAATCAGATATTATAAAACATAACGGTTTGACGTGTTCTTTGTCTTCGTTTGCTTCACGTAATAATGTTATTAGTATCTCATCCTTAGATAATCTATTTATATTACCTAACACAATTAATGTATCTGGTGGTTGTGAAGTGGTAAGATTTCTATTCATTTACATGTTTAATGGGGGCTTATGTCCGCCAACACAGATTGACTCTTTGTTTGGTGGGGGGGGGGGGGCTTCTGGTTCTCGCTTATCAGATGATATACATATTACTATTAAAAACACACAAAAAGAAATGGGTGGGGACTGTAAATAAATTTAATAAATAAAGATTGATGAATAGATGAGTAAGATATAATGTTCTACATTCAATATGTTAGATGTTAGATAGATACCAGGGCTTACATCGTTAAGTTAAAACCTTGTCAGAAACCAATCAAATTATAATCCATTGTTCTCTTATCATAAAAATATGGGTTAACAGAATTCTTTATGTCCTAGAGGGGTGCAGTTAAGTTTTACTATGAATTTCATTTACATAATTTAATTACCTCACAAACAATGAAAATAAGACACGCTAGAATCTCGGTATGACCTTTCACCCTGTAAATTCAAATTTAACTTTAATGTCCAGACTATATTCTTTCTTTCAGTGTCATGTAATAATTGAGATAGAAATGTTTTTGCAGGCTATATAATAAATGCTGGAATGATCGAGACTAAATAAAAAGTTAACTAACAGCAATGCACCGGCCATCCCATCCCAAAATCTACGTCCAAGGTCTGTTCTCTTTTGCATTCGGATATACTTCGTGCAGATCTCATTGGGTGGGGCATCAGTTTGGAGACGTTGTGGTTCAGTGCGTAAGGCGCTGGCACAATAGCCGTGACATCCGGGGTTCGGAACCTTTACTGGTGGTTTAACCATGTCAGTGATGCAGGACGGAAGAACAGGGTCTAGTCGCCCACGTGGAACAAAAACGGGGGTCCCTTAATACACGTAGGCATGTACGTAAAGGGATATTCGAAATAATAGGAGGCACCGCCATGTAAGTAAAATTTCACCCATACAAGACTGCATAAAGTATGCCCGTGTTCATTATCCCAGTCGGTGCAAAAACGTCGCATGTTAAACTCCGTTTCATTTCATTTCGATTATCATTTTCTTTAAAAACAAAACATTCAAAATAATTTATCTTTGCGCTGCATTTTAAACCCTCCTATGATTTTTTACGAATGATTAGCTGGTGCTAAGCGAATTGCATAATTTGGGCAAATTGTGTTTATTATCATGAACTGTGTACACTCGGTGTGATAAAATACAAGATGAATTGATGTAGATGATATTTTAACAAAGGCTTAATGTATGGATGATGGCATTTATCATGCGTGTTACTAAGAATTAACGTCACACTGTTAACGTATAATTTGTTTCTGGTAAAGCTATGCACCGTATTTCATTCACACTAAAAAATGACATAAATGGTTATGAACAGCAGGCAAGAACAATGGCAAAAAGAATGAATAAAAATACTATGATTGATCGCCCACATCTTGTGCGTATTTAGTAATAGGTACATCAATCACCCTACTGAAATAAGAGTAAAATATGGTAGTTTTATTTCATTAAAAATTATATCTGGCAAGTTTGAAATTTTCCAGGTCTCGACTAGGAGGTGTACTATGATACGTAACAATCGACTGTTACATTTATATCAATTTAACAGTGATGATTTATTTATAATGTTTTTGAGACATGTGTATAACGTCTTCCGGAAACAAACTAACAAATGGTTCAATAAGTACATAAATATTTCGCTTGCACGTATATAGGGGTCTTTAGCAGTTACAGGAAAGTGAAGGATCCATGAGGTTTGACAGGCAACCCTACTCCTTGTCACGTGTCGAAATCACGCCGAACGACTTAATGACAGGCCTTATGATTTTTGTAAAACGTTATCTCCTACATGTTTTGTGGGATGAATATGAATTTCTATAACTTATGTCCTACTCCAGTGATATAAACTCCTACATGTTTTGTGCGATGACAATGAATTATTTGTATAATGTGCTACCTGTGGGATCAAATTGCAATATTTTTTAATGGCGTATGTCCTACATGCTTTGTGTGGTGACAAAAAGGAATACCTTTTTTGTGGCATGAAAAAAAGGAAGATTTGTATAACGTATGTCCTACCTGTTTACAGAGGGCAGCATTACGTTTTCTGTGTCCGATAATAAAATGATATACTATTGACAATACAATATATTTATCCTACATGTTTTATCTCTCATCCTTCATATGGACAGGTGTTTGATGAATGGTGACATCAAATGTTCAATCGGGTGTGTTTTATCTAAATAATGACTTTTCACGGTCAATATATCCTATCGTTCATTCGTGTTTCAGAGATATTGAAAGGGGAAATAAATAGCGTTTTTACCTACCATTCTCTTTTACGTTTTCGTTAAATAGTATTTTATTTCCATTTCTACAGATATGTTTTTCCCCAGCACGACGGTCACAACCACACAACAGGACGGAATATAAATTTGTGACCCCAAAAAAATGTGCGATACTTCAAGCGTAGCTCATTTCACAATTGATCAATCTTGGCGTATGAGAAATTACATGCATTAGATGATAAATACGATCGGTGTTAACATGTGCGAAACATTGGTTGACATTCTGTTTCCTTTTTATAATGCACAAGAAATTAGACGAATGTTAGAATCATTTATAAAACTTTAGATATGGGCTTCTCCCACCGCCTAATACCTACCTTATCTAAGCTTGGCTACCATACGGATGTCAAATCGTCGTTATGCGATTGTGAGCAACTTCAGAAGATGATTCATTCTGGACCGGATGTTCGACCAGAGATTGTTATTAGTAATAACCATGTAGTCCCAATCATCCATTTAGTGATATTACATGATTGAATCACGTGGATAGTAAACGTTTCTAACCGAATAGAAGGCCTGGATGAAGATGATTATTTTTAGATATATGTCAACTCTTACAAAAATGAAGTGGTGTAACTTGTTTCATGCACGATATTCGTCGTTTCTTAACTGCAACGATAATTTCAAACTGAACATAACTGCAGTATTTAATTATTAAAGGAGCTAAATCGCTTATATTTGGAACCTAGATTCAAAACAAATGGATCGCAACGCATATAATAATGCAATATGAATGTATATAAACTGATTTACCTTTCAATCGTTTGTGTTCCTATTTTAAATCAGTTATGTTCGGCGAAATACACCAGACGTGAGACGTCTCAATTGAATGGTAATTTAGCGTCTGGTTATTCCATCTGATAGTATTTATTACGCATGCTCTCCGGGTAAGAATATGATGTCACCTTTTGACATGACATGATGTCCCGGTAAGATCACCACATCGATGTTGTTAAACTGACAAATAACTCGTGTTTTCAATGTCGAAGACTTTGAATGATAGAGACTCGGCTACTTTAAATACACAAAGCTACACATGCATAGTGTTTATTATATTAACGCTGTTGCAGAGTTTATACGAAGGCGCCTTTTTTCTAATACAGACGTATAATCACGTGAGGTTGTTGCGAAATTTATTGTCCTTCAGTAGTTATGGAGAAGGAAATCTTCAGGACTTTTATGTCAATTTAATCATCTTGATGATTTCCAAAGATTCGTCTCAAAGGTGGTAATCTTTATAAAGGGTCATTCAAAGGCGAAAGGTTTTATATTCTTTTCTTTAAAACCACACACACAAAAATGTTTAATTTATAAAATGGAAAATAGTAATATATACTCAGTTCCTTATATGAAAAGTAATTATTAAAAGTGGATAAGCTTTCGTATATTACATGTGATTATAATTGTCGCTGTTATCGGCAATGGTGTGCAATACAATATGGTATAGGTGTACGTACGCCTATTCTGGTCCCCGAATCTTTGGAAACACAATGCATTAATATGCCTATTTAGGTGAGATTGCTGGGGGTGGGGATTATTTCGTGACAAATAATGGGTGCCAAACCCTATGACCATATATGGATTATCAGACGTTTGACGTGACAGTCAAAGTTTTTTTTTTCTTTCCAGGGTACCTAATTAGCCCAAAATATTATTTGCAATCCCCCCAAATGTATTGAATGCGATAACGCAATTACAATAATCTATATACATGTATGCATAGGATTGTTGTTTAAGCGTTTACGGCATGTATAGGATATGACAGAAGAGTGTATTATTAAAGAGAGAGAAAAAAATGGGGTTTAACGTCCACTCGACACAAACAATGTCATTTTGGGACTAACGCATGATTTAATTTTTTATTTCAATAATTCGCTTGCGCGTAGGAGTCTTTAGAAGTGGGGGGAAACCAGGGTGCCCGGAGGAAACCCACGAGGTTGACAAGATGACCCTACATCCATGCCACATACGCTCACACCAGGGATCGAAACCACAGCCGCAAGCCAGAGGTGACCAGCCCTCTAAAGGTCCAAGCGAGGCACTCTAGACCACTAGGCATTTCCAACCCCCTGTATTATTAAAGATATGGAAGATATGGAAGGGACTCCGACTTACTTAACGTGGAAATATACCATGTGGAAATAAACATTGCACGCCCGGTGCAATGGGATCAAAACTGTGGGAAGCACCACGTGTAACCCTGGTATAAACTTGACAGTGGCGGAGGGAAGACGGTCTAACAAGCGGCTAATCGCATGGATCTAGGACGAAATCCCAATTTGCGGTGTATGTTCGTCTACATTTTCCCGGAGTAGGACTTTAAACTTCATTCCATTTCATTCCATGTCCTTTTCCCATTTGGTGCAGAATAATAATAATAATCGTTTTCTATAGTCGCTTTGAATGTCCATTAGGTAAAACGTTTAATCCCATTTTATTTCATGTCAAACGGTAATGTACTACACTTCGTGATATTATTTTGAAAAGCGAGTGGCTATCTATTTCAAATTCGTTCATACTTGTAAAAAAATGTAATCCATCATTTTTGATTTGATATAATATTTTTGTGTCGGAAAGGATTAACACAATTAAACAAGCGATCGCCATGCCAGATACGTCCATATTTTGCAAGAGATGGACAGAGAACAAGCTAAAAACGCACAATGAGTAGCTTACAGAAAGTTACGGTACGATTTGGGCCAATATCGAAAGGAGCCGAAATCTTTTGGTTTAAACATACATGTTACGCAGGGTTCGGCCATTACATTGTCAATGTAATTAATTACATTACTATTACCATCACTTTTTAATGTAATCATTACAATTACTTTATCATTTTAGCAATGTATTTAATCACCATAAAACATTACATTGAAAGTAATTGATTGCCATTACCCATTACTTTATGGCTATATAAATAAAACCATTTTACAAAGAAATTAAAAGGACAACCTTATTTTTCTGCCATGATGCACCTACAGAATCAAACCCAAAATATCCTTGATTCACATTAATAGATATTGGTGTAGGAATTGTTATTTCTGTATATTTTAACATCAAGGCAAATTTCCAAGTCATGGAAAGTATATTATTTGTTTTATACAGAGGCGGCGCCAGAGGAGGGGGGGGGGGGCGGCCCACTGTTTGCCCCACCCCCCAATAATTTCACTCCCCCGTTTGACAATTTCCTATCTGGTCGGGCAAACTAGCGATTTGGATTTGGCGACAGTCGGTATCTATTTATCTCGACGATAAATTTGAGGTTCGCAAGTCCGTTTATTTCACAAAATGTAGTGGCGAAAATATTCATTCACTTTGAGTCACTCACTCCGATCGTTTAACAGTTTCCTCTCTGGTCGGATAAACTATTGATTTGACGACAGGCGGTATCCGTTAAGCTCTATTTATCTCGACGACCAATGCCTGAAATGCAGTCTACTTTTCAAATTATTGGGGAATTCGTTGAGTTTCATTTGACACTTTCCTCTCTGGCGTCGGAAAGAAAGGTGAATGGGCGACAGACGACATCCGATCAGCTCTATTTATCTCTACGATCAGTGCCTGAATACTGTCAGACAGCATTTCGAATAGTCTATTTTTCAACATTTTCTTGGGGGGAGATCCCCAAAACCCAACAAGGATTCGCTACTTTGGCGCTCACAAGGGTACTTCGTTGAGGTTCGCACGTCCGTTCGTTTGTTATTTTGGTCTCTGATCGGATAAACTAATGATCAGGCGACGGACGGTATGTGGTCAGATTTATTTATCTCGACAATCGGTGCCTGGCTGAATACTGTCTGACAGCATTGCCGACAGTCAGTTTTTCAAAATTTTCTAGGGGAAGGTCCCCCATACCCTCCATAAGTACTCACTACTTTGGCGCTCGTGAGTCGGATTCGTCGAGGTTCGCAAGTCCGTTCGTTTGACTCTTTACCTTAACATTGTCTGAGTAGTTGTACCGCTTGTCTGGCAACGCACGTGCGCGCATGCGCGTGCGTGCATGCGCGTGCACGTGACCTTGCACTGGATGACCCCCTGGCACGTGCGTGACCTAAATGACCCCCTGCACGTGCGTGACCCCTTGCGTGACCTTGCACGTGCGTGACCTTGCACGTGAGATTGCACGTACGGAGAGAAAGAGGGCGCGCGCGCGGGAAGAGAGAGAGAGAGAGAGAGAGAGAGAAGAAGAAGAAGAAGAAGAAAGGGGAAGAGAGGAAGGGGAAACAACTCTTTTCCATTGATTAAGTTGGCCCTGAAAAGGGCCGTTGTCCTCTCAATGAGAGGGTTAACAGGAGCACTTCGGCTGTTCCCACCGATTGGGTTTCTTGGTGCATTTGACTGCATGCTTCGACCGCCTATGACAGGTGTTCCCAATTTCGGTCCCGCACCAAAAACACACCAAGTAATCGGCATCGGGCCGATTCCCCCTAAACATGGGGTAATACCCCCGACAAGTGGCGCAAAATCTTCTATCGTTTCGATCCATTTTGCTTGTGACTTCTTTGGGCTTTGACACTCCTATTTATGGCTCGAGACGGGACGAGTCTAAGGTGTTGGGACGATACCATTTTCCAACCAATCAGAATAGCATGACGTCACAAACAACAGACACGTGATATGTTGTCGACATTTTATTGAAAATATTTACAAAGCATTTTATTCAACACAAAATTGAACACAAAGGCATAGAACACAAATTTAATTGAACTTTAACACAAAAAACATATTTACAGAGCAAAAAAGCATCGACATCGTTGTCCCTTCTTCTGGTCTTTTTGCAAGTCGGGAAAATGATCCCTAGCCCATTGTTCGACGAGTATATCGTTCACACGATACACGTGCCCGAACACCGAAAGGGCGTGCGGGGAGGGAACGTGAAACCGATGACACAAATAATACAAACAATAATGGCCGCAGACGATACTCTCGAGTCCCTGAATCCATCGGGGTTGGTAGTGGAGTTGTAGATCTTGGACGAAACGTCGAAAGGCTTCTCCGTAAACATCAGGGGGACACCCGTAGGAATCAAAGAAGGTAATGTGATCTGGTCCTTCGCACACAAACACGGTCCAGTGTCTACCGGGTTGGTCTTCGTCGTCCGTGTTGATGACGTAGGCTTTGGGGTACGAGGTCGGGCGCAGTATATCCAGATGATTACGAGCCCACACACCCCCGAACACGTTAGCGGGGAGGTGTTTTTCTAAAGCCCGTGTCAGTTGTCGATTGGAGAGAGCCTCACCAATCTGTGATGACTTGTCGGTTGGCGTCGATTTCCAAGACATTGTCGTATTCGGCAAACAGAACAAGACTGAGGTGATTGGTCGGGGCTGCACCGAACTTGAGTTCCAAAGACAGGTTACCCGCCGCTTTGGGATGAAAGTAGTTACCGTCGGCTCCGTGGTCGTTGGTCAAATCGAAACAATACAAAGTGTACCCATTGATATAGTCGTTGAAAGGGAGGTCCAGGTCTTCTCGGGTGTTTAAGACGGCCACTCTTTTCATCAAATCCAGGTATGGTGCGATGGCTTGTCGCTGGGGAAAATCGACGTCGTATTCGTCCACAATTTCCCCGTTCTTGGTCAATTTGATGTTTTCCAATTGATTGTGTTCGAATTGGAAGGGATTTCTGTTTTTTCTTCCGTCGTAGGCCGTGTTACGTACCATACCCACGATTAATCTCTTGGGCAGACTTTCGTTGACAAACAAATAGTCTAGGACGTGACTGTTACGATTGTCGGGAATGACCATGTCGCGGACCACCACGCGTTTCAGGGGATACTTGGCGTTGGACGATTGAAGTTGCGCGGCCACCCGTGTGTAGGTACTGGGAGCTAGAGTGACGAACGGGATATCCAGGTAGGCTTTGGTGAACTCGACTTTGTAGTGTTCGGCATCGTTGCCTTCGCCGTACATCAGAAAAAATTTCGGGGATTGCTTTTCCAATTTCAACCGCAAGTCCACACCGTCCAGCAGATACCGATCTTGTAAACACATGTCCAAGTGTAGACGCGACTGCAATTCAAAGGTGCGACTGGCAGCAATGGTTTTCTGGCGTTGTTCCAATCCTTTGTTATTCGGAGCCTGTCGTCCACCGTCCGCGGCGGTGGCGACAGATTTCGTGGAATTGAACTGCCCGGCGGTATCTTTTTCCCACAGGACTTGTTTCGACAGGTGGTCGTTCTTGGCTCCCTTACCGAAACTCAGCAAATTCTCCAAGTAAGCCCGGTAGGGGTAGGTGGGCAGAGAGGTGGTGACCAAAGTTTCGGCATCCTTTCCCAGGCGTAATTTGACGTCTTTAAACAACGAATGAAACAAGTTGTTAATGGGTGCGACTTGACTATCCGCGTCCAGGTCATCCCCGTTGTTCTTGGTCACCTTCAGGGCCACGTGCAGTGTCATGTTGGCCAGATCGATGAAATCGGTGGTGGCATTGGAAATATAAAATTCGATGGGTCCGTCGTGGTTCAAGTCGGGCGTCAGTGGATACTTTCTGATTTTCGTCACCTTGTTTATGGCCGTCTGCGTGTCGGGTACACTGAACAAATCCTGCAATTCGTCTCGCGCGCAGGGACAGGAATCATTGCGCATTACCTGCGTAGCCATGGTCGAAGATATCTAGTTTACGTCGCTTGTGAGAGGTGACCTGTGTCTTCTTCTTCCTCTTCGGACGATGTGAAGTGGACGGGGTTCGTGAGGGGTCTTTTATAGGTTCCAGGTGGGCGACCACGTTCTTGAGTGTGTCGGACATCGTGTTTGACACCGCGGGGCGAAGCGTGTCCTGGGCGACTTTCTTCCAGTTCCATTTTTCACGACCACTGACGGCGTCGAGCACGCTTTGCCCCACTTTGGGTAACACTTGGGCCACATTCTTTTTCACGGCAGCTTTACCGGCCGACCACAAGGTCTTCCCGACCGATTTGACGGCATTCAATAACCCGGACCATCGACCGGCACCCTGTTGTCTCAGAATTCCTCCCCTGTACACCACCAGACCATTGCCAGCCCCTCGCTGTCTGAGCACTCCACCTTTGTACACTCGAATCATCATCGGCGGCGAAAATGAAGTTGGGTCACCACCTTACCGTCGAGAAATGGCACGGCTTTCCCCATTCCGTTCCTTATATAGAGACCAATGGAGCTTAGTCGACTGTACTTCAGAGGTAAGTAGTGAATCCTGGCGGGACGGTGATACAATCGTCGACTGGGAATCACGTCCAACAAGGTAGCCTTCACGTCGCCCACGGTCTGGGGTTCGATAATGTCCGTGTAGATGTAAAACAGATCGTACTGGATTTGAAGATTTGGGGTGTGGTGGGCGTAGAAATACCGTAGAGTTTGGCCATCGTCGCCGGTCATATCGATTGACTGCAGGGCAACCAACAGTTCGTTTCCAGGCCATCCCAACATGGCCACGATGGGTCCACACAGACGAAGTTCGATTTTTGGCAACACGTCAAAATACAAAAGCGCTTGCACGTGATTGATCTTCAGATACACTTTGTCGTTGGTGTTGTCTCTCTTGAAAGACACGAATGAACCTTTTTGTGCGGCCGCTTGGCGCATCGCTTCTCGAGTTTCGTACTCGTCCTGCTCTTTCTTCTCATGGTCGGTCATTTCCTTGTTATTGGGATCCAAACGAACGGGTTTATGGGCCAAATGGTTGTAGATGGGAGGCAGGTACCACAACACCTTCAAGTGTTTGTTTAGGACATCCAGGATATGCCTCAGCGACTCGTAGTCGCCACTCTTGATGTGCGTTTCCATTTCGATAGATCCCTTGATCTCATCACCCTTTACACCTTTGAAACAATGCGACGGGTCGATCTTGTGGGCACTGTAGAAGTCCTGGCATATCTTTACTTCGGGTTCGTCGCTCGGAGGCGACCATGGATGAATGCGTAAGCCGATCGTGTTGTCTCGGTGATCGATGTTTTGCCATTGGTCAGGTAACGTGATCATGGACAGACCCACTTCCCATTCACGGTGATCGACGAGAAGTGGCGGGTCCAGATGTGTATGATACGTGGAGACTTTGTTGTCGGGATACCACGACATGGAACTGTCACTAGGGAGCGTGAGGTAAAAGGGCCGGTCGTTGTTCATTATGTTTGGTTTTCAAGGTTGGAGAAGGTAACAGGTAACCCAAGGTACTGGAGAGCAAGGCCGTCCACAACGTGGTCTGCGATCCGTCGGGTTTGAAAGCCAGTTGGGACAAAGAAACTCCCGCCACGACGTACACTAAAATAACTTGACAGAAAAAGACGATTTCCGCTTGTGGCACACGTTTTCCCAAGAGCGACCAATTGTGGGCACTCACGGACGTAGACGTGGTTTCGTCTTGCATGTTGACTGATGTCGGCGTCTCTCGCTCCTATTTATACGTTTTGGAGACTGGTCCTGTCGATCCACGAATTAAAACTCGCCGGATAGCCCAACCATTTCACCAATACTTTGTCTTTTTTTCTTTCGAGTACTCTTTCGATGGGAAAGATCTCGTCGTCGTTGACTTGGACCGCTTGCAATTCTTCGGGATAGAAGGTGCCCTGTATGGGTTCGCCCCTTTCGTCCAACAGTTTGTAACCGGGACCGACGTTGGGTGCGACGTTGAACGTTTCCAGAGTCCAGTTGGGCCAGTAACCTTTGTCGAAGGCACCATGTTTCGGCAAAGCCAAACGTACGGTCGTACCAATGTCCATTGATTTTTTCTTTTTCGGGGGACGTGGGGGAGGCATGGTCAACATCCACTCGTGTTCGGGGCGAACGTCTTTGGGCGCCATACCTATGGTCCGATGTCGTCTAGCATTGTAAGCCCGAACCAGGTCGTCTAGCACGTCGATGTACCGTTGTGTTTGTCGATGAGTAAAGTATCGCCACATGCGTTCTTTCAGAGTCCGTTGAAATCGTTCGACCACACTGGCTTTGGTTTCGACGTTGTGTGTCACGAAAAAATGAATCTTTTTCTTCTTCAGGTACGCTTGCATTTTGCGATTGAGGAATTCGGTACCTTTATCCGTTTGAAGTCGCAGGGGTTGTCGACTTTGAAAGATTTGACGAAAGGCCTCCACCAAACTGTCCCCCGTCTTGTTTTTGAGGGGCAACACCCAAGCGTACTTGGAAAACACATCGATGACGCACAGCAAATACCTGTATCCCGCATTCTGTTTGGCCAAGGCCGACATATCGCTCAAGTCGGCTTGCCACTGATGATCTATGCCGGCCACCACCGTGGGAGACCGCGAGAATTTCTTTTTCAATGGTTTGTGCAAGGTATACGCCCTTTGTTGTTTCAACCATGCCTTGACTTTGTCCAAGGACACGCCGGTGGCTTTGTGAAGTCCCAGAGCACCACCGAAAGCGGCCGGGTGGTTCGGGTCGTAATACACTTTCTTCAGCTTTCGTTCCATGTTTCAGCAGGTGTCCCTATGAACAGGCTATTTATAGTTTTTGCAAGGAGAGCCATCTTCTGGTAGGTATACTAGGCGTATCCGTACTGGAGATTTTCTTCTTTCTCGGGCGTCGCGGCGGAGTTCGTGTCGGTGGTGTGGACAACACGTTCCATCGTTCTTGATTCCCGATGGCTTCGCGCGGTACGTTCGTGGCCTTCAAACTTTGCATCACGCCAAACCATCCCACGGGAGCCTGGGTATTCTTTCGCCGACGAACCAAATCGTTCACAATGTCAATGGCATTGGTGTTGGGTACGGGTACCCCATTCCGAACCAATTCCAAGTTCTCGTTCCACGACCAAGGTGTCTTTTCTTTCATGTGTTTCAACAAAAGGCGAGCTCGATGTTGATAAGGTCGAGGGACCGACTCCAGGATGGGTGCTTCCGAAGTTTCTTCTTCTCTTGGCTCGGGTATGTTTTCATCCAACAAGGGAACAACCTGTTTGCGTTTCCTTTGCATCGTTTGATAACGATGTAACAACTGTCCGTACCGTTGCATTTTATTTTCGTCGGTTAGGGTGGGATCGTTTAGCACGTGTTGCATGTCTTGGTGGACATTCTCGACGGCCTGCTGCAGTGGATCTCGATCGTACACGGGTTCGACTGGCCTGACTTCGACGGGTTTGACGTCGGGGAGTCCCTCGAAGGGTACCAGTTTCATTTTCTTGGCGAATTTCATCTTTGGGAAAGGACCGAAACAATCGAGTGTAGAATCCCCCTTTCTGTTGCTTCAAAAGTCGCCGACGGGTCTTCCAAGGTGTTTTAGACGTGCCCAAACGTCGTAACAAGGGGGCGTCCTTTTTCAAGCGCTTGACTTCTTTGTCGGTCACAGGAACGTTGCCGCGAATCAGGTTTCCAATACACTCACACACACCGTCGACAATGGGTTGGGTCTCGAGTAAAAGGGGACGGTCTTTCGGTGCAGTGTTCAAGAGATACCGCAGTGTCTCCATGACTGAGCTCGGGGTCGTTCTCCGGTTCCCTTTTTATACCTTTCTGTTCCCTGGGTTATCCACCAAATAGTTTAGATAGCTCGGCAGCCATAGCGTTCGCTCTATCGTGCCTTCTAAGGAAGGGATGTTTACCACCCTTTTGTCCACCCAATAGATTAGATACCAAGGGGGCCAAAGCCGGGAGGGCCATGGCCAGCAATGCCCCGATGGCACCACCCTGTTGATCGACAAGTCGCCGTTTGACGTCGGGTGGAACATTACTCAGTTTGCGAAGCAACGCTCGATGTTTGTTCAATTCTTCGGTACTCTGTCCCCTTCCGCGCTGTGCGGTCCGTCGAACGAATTGATTTCGTTTCTTGTTTCTTTCCTCTTGCAGCCTTTCCTTCCATCGCAGCAAGATACGAATCAACACACCCCCAAAAAATCCACGTCCCCCAGGTTTCATGATCAGGGAGAGTTTTTCGGTCGTCGGCATGTTTCTCTCCGTCAGTTGGGTCAACACTTGTCGATTTCGTTCCACCCATTTCTTGTGTTGAGCGTGCAGTGGCTGAATGTTACCCTTCAGCAAATGGTTGGCCGCCAACTTGAACCACTGCAGCAATCCAATACGTGCCCGGCCCGTATTCTTGACCAACTGCCCATAAGCCATATCGGGAGTCAGATGTTGTAACTTGCGAATGAAGGACTTGAGTCCTTTCATTGAACTCTTCTTTTCTCTTCGTGGTCTGCGAAAGATCGGGGAGAGAGACCGAGCAGGGGAAGGTGGTGACGTGGGACGTGGAGGTGTGACCGGTAAGGTGAAACGTGGTGGTGTGGCCGGTAAGGGAGACATGGGACTCGTGGGTGGTGTCAACGAGGGAGGTGACCACTGTGTTCTGGGGGCCCTCATTCTCGGGCGAGTCTGACTTCGTACCGTAGGATCACGGAGGTCCGGTGCCAACGTCGGGAACGTCGCCCTGGGAAGGGTGGGAGGTGGGTGTTTCATCTGCGTATTCTTCGTACGAGCCATCGTGACAAACAAGAGTCAATTCGAGGTACAGGCCCCCCTTTTATACTTTTTGGACGTAGACGATGGGTGGTTCCTCTTGGGGTAAAATGTTGGATCTCAGTCGCAAAGCTTCGGGTGTGTCGGGCTTCAAATCAACGAGTAAGTAACTGCGAGGGGTACTCGTCGCATCTTCATAAGCTTCTTGCATATACTTGGAACGGGAAGGGTACATCTGACGGGCCAACACACCAATTTGCGAGGCGTCTCGGGGATTTTTGAACAAGACCAAGTAATGGGCATTCAGACTGATGGTACGCTGTTGCTTGTCAAACAAATTTTGCACAATGTAAATGACACTCGTGTCGTGGTGATGACTCTTTTTCGTGAACCACTTTTGCAATATCTCCGTGTCTTCTCCCATCAAATCATCCACGACTAAGACTTGTGGACCCTTGACTTGACCCATCACGTCGTCAATATCCGTCAAACCTTTGACATAAGTGTAGGGAAAGCGATCGTAACTCTCTTGCCATTCGCCATAAGCCCACACGATACGTTGAGGAGGGACGTCGAACAGGGACGCTTGAAGAAATTTCTGCACAAAGACCGTTTTCCCAACACCCGTTGGACCACTGACTAACATGGTAAAGGGATGTTTGAACGTCACATCCATCTTGCACTGTTTCCCCCCATTCCCTTTTCCCCCGCCTTTTATACCTTCGCGCCAGAACAACAGACATGGAATGAAATTAGAACACAATTTATTTTACAAAAAATACAAAAAGAACATTCAATGCAACAAACATATCATACAAAGGAAAAGAACATTCAATAGAACATATCATACAAAGGAAAAGAAAAAACTGTTAGTTATCGCGTTCTCTCTTCAGGATCTCTTGTCTCACCCAGGGTACATTTCTCAGGACGCGAGGAATCCAATACACATGTCCCAAAAGCTTCTGCATCGTGTCGTGTGGGTGCCAGTCTTCCACTTCAGCAAACGTGACGACGACGGGTATCCATTCACTCATATCGAAACAAGGGGGATACGACAAGACTTCGGTCATATCTCTCGGACCCGCATATTGGATGAGTGCTCGGGAAAAACTTTCTGCTTCCTTCTCTGCCAACAAGAGGACAGCCGTCTTCGGGATTTCACCGTTCGAAGTTTCACCGTTTTCACTGGTAGTCGGGAGAATAGTCGGTGGAATAGAAAGCTTCGTCAGCTGTTTTCTTTTTTTCTTTGTATCGTCTGTAGAGCTCGAACGCTTCTCCGCACCAGTACCAGTATCGCTGACTGCGGGTGTTGTCTCTGGGCATGTCGATGTTGTTGTCGAACATGCGACTGGCAACGGCTTCAAAGTTGTTTTCTGTTTGGATTTCTTCTTGGCACTCGAGCAGGCCGTGTCCGAGCTGTCCACAGTTGAGGCACTTGTGATTTTCGTCGGTGGGTCTCTTGATTCCGTAACACTTTCTTTTGACAGTTTCTTTTCTTTCTTCATCACTCTTCGCTTTTTGGGCTTCTGTTCGTTTTCCACACTGGGGTGCCCAGTGTCCTGGTTCTCCGCAGAGGTAACAACTTCCATAGGAACCGTAGGCTGGTCTGTCTTGTCTTGGTTTTCGTTGCTGTTGTTGGGAACGAGCAGGGCAGTCTCTATACCAGTGTCCGACATTGTTACAGGAGAAACAAGCTTGACTAGCCATCGAGAGCAGAATGAAATTTCAGTGTGACACTTCGCTTCTTATAGTCTTGGTCGTGACGTCACTCGCTTTTGATTGGTTCTTTCTTTTCCTTCGTTTTGATTGGTTCGTTGTTTAGTCTATGATTTCCAGGCTGTCCACGTACTTTTTCACTTTGTCCCAATCGATCAAGGCTTCACTCACGTGACAGGCTTCCAACAACGTCATCAGGTCGGCTCGATTACCGTGCTTTTGTCGCCATTGATTGAACACGGTGAAGATTTGCATGCGCGCGTTGTTGGGATGACTCATCTTGGCTTGACTGATTCGCGCTTCTCTGATCCCCAGATGTCTGCCAATACATTCCCAGCCTTCTCCCATGTTGCCGGACATGACATTGATATCCATTTGATCCAGAGACCATCGTTTCTTTTTCTTCGGCAAACCGTCCATCCACTGACGTATGGGGTCTTCTTTCTGTTCGACAAACTCGTCTTTGCGTTTGATCAACGCGGTCTTAAAGCCCGGTACCACCGTCCAGAACTTTTTCGAGGATTTCTCGACGTCTTAGCGTCCACAGGTTGTTCGTCCTCCCACGTCTTGACTTGATCCCGTGGATCGTCCATCATACTGCCTAGCACGTTATCGATGTCTTGCAGTTTCGGCTCGTCCACCCAAAGGTAGTGATTGTAATCGTCCACGGGGTGTGAGGGTTGACCCGTTATGGAAGAAACGCCTAGTCCCAGACACGAGTGGTATCTCTGACTGGGATGTTCGTACTTGCAGCCGATACACTCTTCGTGTTGCCTTTCTTCTATAATGGGCAGGAAACATTTCAACACTCGAAAGTTGAGCCATCGTTGTCTAAGTTTCTCGATCATATTTTCTGCCGGTTCGTCATCTTCTTTGTTTGTTCGCCATCGTCCTGAGACCCGAACTTGACCCTGTGGATCATTCACCATGCTGCCTAGCACGCTATCGATGTCTTTTGATTTCGGCTCGTCCGCCCAGGACTTTCTCAAGGTTTGTATGACGTCTTCCTGCCATCGTTGTTCGGTTTCCCACGTCTTAACTTGACCCTGTGGATCATTCACCATGCTGCCTAGCACGCTATCGATGTCTTTTGATTTCGGCTCGTCCGCCCAGAGGTAGTCACTGCACGTGCACTTGTGGTATCCGTACGTGCAGCCGATACACTCCCCGTGTTGCCTTTCTTCTATAATGGGTCGGAAACATTTCAACACTCGAAAGTTGAGCCATCGTTGTCTAAGTTTCTCGATCATATTTTCTGCCGGTTCGTCCTCTTCTCCGTTCGTTCGCCATGTTCCCGAGACCCGCAAGTCAGTATCCATAGGGGTAAGTGTTGCTCGGTTGGCCATCGTCATTGAATTGAACAAACCGCTTGTCATACACGATTTTATATCTTTTGCTCTCGGGGCGTGTCCAAAGACGGCGGTCACGTGATCTGGTAATCTTGAACGGATTGGCTATGACCAGAGGCTCGTTTTGATTGACGTGCCGTACATTCTCCTTCATGATGGCGTAATTCAGCTGCTGGGAGGCACGGTAATTCAAGGTGAATCCCCGGACTTTACATACAGTTTTACCATCGCTCTGGCGGTACGCGTAATTCTTTGGCCCTCCGCTAACAAATTCTCGAATGGTGACATCTTCGGGCAACTCGTTCTTCCACTGACCCAAACTAGAACCTTCCGGGGGATTCCATGACGTGGTGTGGTATTGGTAGATGACGCTATCGGTGTCAAAATAGCATACCCTTTCTCCCAACTTTTCCAAGACAGAATAGAGTTTCAAACGAGCCTGGGCAGTGACAAAGGCGGCGATAACCACGTTGGTGATGGGGCAGGGTGCCACGTGTTCTTCTTTTTTCAACGTTTCCATCAAGACCATGTTATCGTTCACTAACTGCACATCTCGTACGGTCTGGGTCACGTCCAACATTTTTTCAAAGTAGACGCTGGGCTCCGTGATGTATTCTGTTTTGGGAAAGTTGTCTCTCTGTCCGAATTTACCCCATGCCGTGTTCAATTGTAACTTGCTAAACGCCCGCATCCCTTTGTTAGGTTTTATCGACGTGGGATCCAGACGAATACCTTCGGTGTCGTACACGTCGTTGACGAAGCGGGTCTTGTCTTCTTCGGTGTGACAGGTGTCGGGATAACCGCTGCTTTCCATCTTCTTCTTCAGGTAGTGATTGATGTACCCCGTAAACAGACCACCCGTTTTGGCCTCGGGATCGTAAGTGCTGAATTCTTTCCAGTGCCAAACTTCGTAGACTTTCAGTACTTGGTATCCTAGGGCCACCGCTTTCTTGGGTTCCAGGGTGACAAACGTACCCACCCAGGCTCGCTGTTCGTCGGTGTGCTCACAAGGTTGGTATTCGGCAATCTCCCCTTGTTGCATGTGTTCGTCGACGCAGCTTCGACACAGGGCAAACACCAATTTCTGTTTGCGCCGAAACGGGAGCACTGGGTGGAACAGGCCACGGGGCGGCAAGACGGAACACTGGATCAACCCTTCGTACTGTTGCCACTGGTCTTGATCGGGCTGTGTGACGATCGTGGGTTCCTTGATGGGAAAGGTACCGTACTTGCAGATGTACGGGTACAAGGACACCACGTCGATGTAGCGCATGTCTTCCACCGATTCGTTCACCAACAGTTGAATGGCATTGGTTCTTCCGCCGAAGAAAGCGTTGCGGGGCATCAGAGGTTCGGGAGCGGGCCATTGCTGATCTTCCAAGCCTTGTAAAAATTCGTTCATCTCGGGATCGTGGCGTCGTTCTTCCTCTAGCTCACACTCCCACATGACGCGGATGGTCTGCATACCGTACTGTTCCTGGAGTCGACGCTGACGTTCTTGTGTCTTCTGGTACAAGTCCCTCATGCTGCGAGATGGATCGTAGGGATGTTTATGCTGAAGGTCTTGGACGGGGCCCGGGTAACATTTGGGACATCCGTGAAAGGCACACCCGTGAAAGGCACACCCGTGAAACTCGTACACCGTACCCGTGGTCGTGTCCATACCATCTAAGCTATAAGGGCCAACTCGGCATTCACTACCGTTACGGGCGTGTCGAATGTTTGGTAGTGGGGTCTGGTTTCGGAATGCAGCCATGGTCTGTCGATGTTGTTCCCATTCCAACCATCGAAGGGCTTTGTTGGACTGTTGTCGAGGCTGGAAGCGGTGCCAGTCCTTACCAAGTTTTGGCTGTTGCATTAAAGCTCGAGGAATGACGACGAGGGTGTCTTTCTTGAGGTAGTGCGTGCGTAACACGCGACTGCAGGCAGAGGCCAGGGTCAAGCTTTTTTCGAAGGGATCGATTCCCGTGTCCATGAGAAATATCTCACGAAACACACCACAGCATCGGCGGAGGACATCGACGTCACTTTTGCAGTAGGCGAGAATTTCTTGGCGAAAATCAAAGACGTCGTGACTGTGTTGTTGGTACCACTCGTGAAACTTTTCTCGTTCAGTCACACTCATGCCATCCGGATCGTAATCGGTGTCGGGAGGATAGGCGCCCACGTAATCTTCGTTCTCCGGTTTGTTGAAGTGGTGAGGGAAATAACCTTTCTTGAGTTCTTGCAGGCCAAAGGTCTTGGGCATGTCCCGTAAAGCCATCGGTAGAAAGTTGAGGGAATCGATGAATTTTACCGTACCGACAGTGATCGTCATCGCTTTACCACCATTCATAATCACTTCGGGTTGCGCCACGGAATGTTTGTGCAGCGTCTGTAAAATCAGCAGTCCGTCGTAACCTTTAAAGTTGTGAGCCACGGCAATCACGGGACTCGATTCGTGACTGTCATGTTTCCGACCATCTATCACCGTACCGTGTGCAGCGAGTTGTAAAAACCATTTTCCCACATCGTCCAGCGTGTCTGGGCCTTTAAACACAATTTCCCGTTGGTGATTCCAGTACGTGTCGCAGTGCTCGCAGGGATCTTGATTGTCGATACAAAAGTGACAGCAGGTTTGCAGGACACATAGGTTGGGAATGTGTTCACCGGTATCTTGCTGGCATTCAAAGTCAAAGAAGACGAAACGGGTCAACGTTGATTTCTGTAGTTTGTCGATTTGGGTCTTTCGGTCTTTATTCATGTCGATGGGTGATTTCAGTGGTTGGATGTAACAAAACTGTTTCTCGGCCGTGTGCCACTCTCGGCAGATGGAACACTCGTATTCTCCGCATCGGTGTTCTTCCAAATTACGCTTGGCCTTGATGACGTCCCACTCTTTTTGACATTTCTCGCATTTCTTCCATCGATGACAGACACTGCACTTGGCTCTGGAACGGGTGGCGAGATGGTTGTCGAAACATTGGCGGCTCACAAACACACGATGACATCGGTAACACGTCTTTGTGTTGGGATCAGGTGGACAGGGTGGACCCATTGTCTTACATCCTTGACACATCACGTGACACGAATGTTCTTCGGCATGATCGTATCCCACCTGACAGGTCTCGCAAAAATACGACCTTTCCACAAAGGCGGGCATGGAGGCAATGACGTCATAATGTCTGTCGTGTAAATACAGGTTGAGATGTTTTGGTGTGCCTGTGACGTGTTTTGTTCCCCGATAGATCGCCTTCCCAAAGATGGCCCGAGAGAAAACGTTGAGCTGATAACCTTGCTCTCCTAAATACTTGGCGTACAATTCCCAGGTTTCCATCCCCGTACAGGCTTGCCTGGCTCCACCGACGGCATCGATGAGTGCTTCGGTTTTCTTCGTCTGCCACGAGTGGGGTCCTGTATTGTTGGTTAATCTCTTCTTCTCCCTTATCCATTCAGGCGTGTCTTGTTTGTTGGCAAAGTGACGAGCGACGACAATGGCTCGCTGAAAACACAGTTCGTCGGCATTCTTAATGGTGACCAAACATTGCTTTCTCTTTAAATATTCTTCGAAATTTGCGCAGTGTCTCTTCTTCATGTTTGTTCCACCGCTACCTCGACCATCGGGAGGGGACACGTGACAAATACTCATGGACATGCGTTGATCTAGTCTAAATTCTTCGTTACTCTGTAATACGGCAGCCACTTTCTGCAACACGTCTTCGGCCTTTAACAAACGATGTTCACGGAAGGGTAACCAAATAGGTGTTTTGAGTCCCGGGTGACTGATGGCGATTCTAACATAGTCACTTTCTCTGGCGTCCAAGGTTCGACGAATTTCCTCGATGATGGCCTCAAAGGTGTCGTGTAGTTGTTGTGGTACATCGTTGGCTGGAACGTGGGACCAATCTTCCAAAAAGTCTATCTCCACACACAGTGATTCGGTTCGAAATAATCGGCTGTAGCGTCTATCCACGGGTCGTAATGTAAAACTCATCTTTCTTTGCTCGCTGATCGCTTATGAATGACTGGAGCTGTCGCCTCCCTTCCTTTTATTCCTGTCACCATGAATGGACTCGTCCATGACGTCATACCCTTCAAATGGATTCGTCCGTGACGTCACCCATGAATGGACTCGTCCGTGACGTCATATCAAATGGATTCGTCCTTACGATCATATAACGGTACAACATCCGTCTCTCTATCAGTATCAGAATGGATGCTCCGGTGTTACGCATCGAAGACAACCACAGCACGGATACTCTCGTGTATCTCAGGGGTCACACGCTTGCCGTGATTACCCCTGACGATATCTTTGTCTTACCTGACGAGGTATTAAAAACACCTCCCAGGAAAAGACCTCCTCCTGAATTAGTGGAGGCCATTAGACACAACCGACATAAAGTGCGTCGTACCCTCACATTCTAGTGCTCGCATTCGAGTGAGGACAACGGCCCTTTTCAGGGCCAACTTAATCAATGTAAAAGAGTTGTTTCCCCTCTCCTCTTCTTCTTCTTCTTCTTCTTCTCTCTCTCTCTCTCTCTCTCTCTCTCTCTCTTCCCGCGCGCGCGCCCTCTTTCTCTCCGTACGTGCAATCTCACGTGCAAGGTCACGGTCACGCACGTGTCAGGGGGTCATTTAGGTCACGCACGTGCCAGGGGTCATCCAGTGCAAGGTCACGTGCACGCGCATGCACGCACATGCACGCACGCGCATGCGCGCACGTGCGTTGCCAGACAAGCGGTACAACTACTGTCTGAAATACTGTTTTCTGGGGGAGCCCCCACCCCACCCCTAGTTGAAGCTCGTGCCCCTACCCCTTGGACTTTGCCCCACTGGTTCTATATTAAGTAACCATAAAATGAAGAGATACTTGAAGGTCATTGTTTGGTTTGTCACTTGTTGCCTTGAGATTAAAGCTAGTAAGACCATTACCCATTACCATTACCCCATCCCTGATTTTACGTTTCGTCCCAATCGGATAACGATTGGAATCTGGAAAGTATCAACAAGAAAAACACACCATTTTCTCGTACAATCGGGGTCATAATTCATAAAGTGACAGCCATGCCAATAGCGACGGGAACTGGTTATAAACGTATATTTCAGGTTTCATTCAATTCGATAAATATTGTGAGCTCTAGACGGTCCACAATCTTGGTAGAAGACGCTTTTATACAATTAGCGTATTGATAGCGGACACTATGTCGGACAGTTTCGGTCTGGTCGTCACCAGGTCGGACTCAACTGTCCCTATGGTTTAACGGTGATATAAATATGTAAAGGGTTTTTACAATCGGATAAAACATGTGA
Organism: Patella caerulea; assembly: GCA_036850965.1. Lineage (NCBI taxonomy): Eukaryota > Metazoa > Mollusca > Gastropoda > Patellidae > Patella > Patella caerulea. The sequence goes on from JAZGQO010000011.1 coordinate 27,868,084, forward strand.
CCTTTGGAGGGTGTACGAGCTGATACCGCGATTTCTCGTAAAATCCGGGACCATAATCCACTAAGTGTTGGTCTCATACATGTCAATATTGAACGGAATCGATTATCAACATACTGTGTATATATCAAGATTCGTTACACTTGGTATTACGCCCTTTCACTCTATTTTCGTACATTCAGGGGACATAATCCATGAAGTTGCGGTCCGGTACCAGCAAGAATCTTCCTGGGGTACATGCCAATATCCAAGAAACAGAGATCTGTTGGATTTAAACCACAGGGATCCGTTGGATATAAACCAATATTTCAAGTTATGTCAGAATTGGAATAAAACTTGTGACTTGTTGAGTGTTCGCAACAAAATGTGGGCAAATAAAATAGAATTTTAAAATAGCAATAAATCAGCACTTTACAAAATATGCAGCACCAATTCGGAAGGGTAGATATCACAAAACTCTACACTTCTATAACGAAAAAACTCTAGCAATTTATAAATTCTTGAAATGATGCAATTAAAAAAAATTGACATTATCGAAAGTTTTTAAATGTCTCGAAATCTTCTTCAATCGACTGAATGCAGCAATAAAACGTTCTGTCGCGTGTTTTTTTTCCATTTCTAACGAAGGCTTTTAAGAGCATTTCTACAGGATAAATATTGGTTATTCTTAATGGACATCGAGTTGCATCCAAATAAGAAATAAAAATCGTGAAAGCTTTCAACAAGATATAAATATTTTCTGGAAAGATTTTATTGTACTGATTACACTCTTATTTTGTTTTTGTTTCATGTTTAGTTTTGGGGTGGGGGCTTTTCTTTTTTGTTATGGATATCATATATTTTAGTCACTTGAAAGATTAGACGTGTTTTTTAGATATGACTTTCCGAAGCGTTTTTATTTGGAGGAAATGGAACTAATATCATATAACCATGAAGTAATTTTGTCCGCATCAAAAATGACATCCATTCCGATAACAACTTTGATTTTTATTAGCGGACAGATTCTTCAATCTGAAATAACTAATCACATTATCACAACAAACTGCTTTGAAAATATACATATACCCCTTTCTACTGCGTTCTACCTCGCCAGTCCAATTTGTGGGCCGCGCCAATCTTACTCGTTGTTGGGCTCATCCACGGATGATGTCCTGATGTCAGTTCATACACCTAGTATTTTTGTATTAGGCACTGTCATTTAATACAATTGTTATATTTTGTGTCTGTGTTGTGTGCTGCAGTATTTATGTGTCGGTTTTTATTCTGTGGACGCTTTTATTCCCAGATCTTAGCAGATATATCTTCTCAGTTAGGTTAGGCGATGGTCAATATTTAACCATTTTCTTCTATTTCTTGAAAACTTTATTTCTAATTTTTGCAAATCAATGTTTTAAAGACTTGGACTAAAAACAACTTTGATTTGATCTGACCATTATCCAGTACAAGAGTTGTTAATTGTACATTGAGGTCTGATAGATACCGTGTAATATAAGCGAAAGTAATAAAATTTCAACGTAATACAGCTAAAAGAAAAGCTGGAGAAAGCTACCAGCTTGATTGAGTTTTACTCCGAGTTATCAAACTTAGATAGCCGTTTACATAATTATAGAGTTTCGGATAGCTGATCATTACGCGTATAATTGTATTTGAGGCATAATGATAGTTATACTATCATAGGCGAGCAATGTATAATAACAATCCACTCATACGGCTTATAGTCAATATATTGATTCGTTTAATATAAGATATAATATATTGAAATGGATAGCGATTACGTCATTGATTTTTGTGTAAAATTAAGTTTGTAGACGATTATTATATTATTATCTTATATAACTGGCTTACCACGAAAACAAACATTCACGACACCCAATGGAATGAACCCCAACGTTTCATCGGCATAAAACATTTTGAGACTAACATTAGCCATTTCTACGTGTGTAGTGACCCTACCAATTCAATCCTTAAGAACATATATCAGGTGCAATAACAACTTGTACAAGGGACCCCAATGTTTTGTTCCTTGTCAGCTTATATTCCTGACCCTCCACTGTCCTTACACCGACTGGTCTTCTCATTCCATCTTAAAAGAAATATTGATGCCAGTCATTGTCACATATGTGATAGAACAGGTTAACCACGTTTGATTATTGTTACGATACATGCGTTATGAAAATTTCAAGAAAGGGAAGTGACGAACGCAAAAGGACAACACGAGTTATTCTTCTATATAACTGACTGAAGTGACGAGTGATAACAGATACGCAGGCTAATTTCTGTTCACAAATAATTACTTGGAGGGATATAGTAATATGACTTTAATGTTAAAATGATTTATAACAACTCTTTATAACCTGGGTTACCAACCTCTGAGCGCATTTCGTGGGGTCGCGGCAGACTACTCTGAAGCTTTTGAAAAAAATGCTGTTTTTTCATGAAAATCATATACCTGGATGAAAGGCCTAAGCCTGGAAAGGAGAGATTGGGTTGCCCCCCCCCCCCAACAATTTTGCCCAGTCTGGGCTATATTGCGAAATACTAAACTTTTTTAAAGGTTTTTTATTATAAATTTTAATTTGTTTATGTATATATATGTGTGTAATATTTAACTTTTATTGTTTATATGCATAAAAGATTGTTTTTTATTTTTAAATTTGATAAACTGTGATATTGCTTTTATTTATGCATATACAAGTTTGTGATATGATTTAGCTTGTCTCAAAAGAATCATCATTTTGTTTGGCGCAATATAGCCCGGTTGGAGCTGACGGTGCCATAAAACAACATTTCATTTCATTTCATTGCCCCCAAGTACACTCATTGAATGAATCATACACCTTGAAATCACAAGAAGTGGGCTGTGGAATTTAAGCGTGACACGAATGACTTTAACGATGACCTGCATCCTAAAAGGTCAACAACTGCAACCATTCAATAAAACATTACCTGGATTCATAACATGGTGATGGCTGATCGACGATAGACCTCTCGACATATTGAGAAGTACATTAGCGCCAACCAATTAGCAATGCCAACCGTTTCTGCAAGATGGTTGGTAAGCTCCTGGCTACGGATTAGAAATGATAATCTGTGTCGTTTGAAGCAGATTATGATAATTTTGTGGCCAGATTGGTAACTATGGATTAACGTGTTTCCACAAATTGTGACGCCATTTCGACTGTGAAGGACTTCTTTGGGGTTGCTGAAGGAAATTTCTTTCTAACCGACAACTAAGTACTCCAGCATCGTTAGCATAAGTGTGTTCACCTCGAAAGGGGCGGTGTCGAAAAATCAGTTGAAACCATCGACATTGTTCAGGTCTTTGACAGAAAGACTTGGAACTTTTCAAACAGCCCTCGGGAATCGCCACATTGCCGATTGTCTGTCTTGTCTGGCGCCCTATCTCTCGTTACATGAATAATGAGGATGTTTCATTGTAAAAGGTGACTTCGTTTCTTCGAGGTTTGGCGACCAGATGATGGTTTTTGGAATGAGGTCGCAATCAACAAAAGGTTGGAAACCACTGCTCTGTTGTGCACGGCAGTAATAATATGTTAAATCAGAATATATTTTTCTTATATCCTAACACGAACATTTAATGGAGCAGTAAATGATTATAAGATTCACTTTGTTACTTTTAAAAGCAGTCGATTGTTTAATAGGTAATAGTATGGTAATTGTTATATAAAGGGTTTTAATTAATTATCAACAACATTGCTGTTCTGGTATTATATAAACAGGTACTAGTTATATCGCCCACGCTTTTAGTAAGACATAAAACACAGTGAAACCTGTTTGGTACGGCCAACTAATCGTCTTAGCTTGTTTGCTTTGTGGGAGGTGGGGGTGCTGTGGCTCAGTGAATAAGGTACTGGCTCATACACGCACTTTAGAACACAAGGTGTATCATTGAGTAAAGTGGAGTAGTTTTGCTTCTACGTGACAAGGAATGAGTTTGTCTTCCAATCTCTTGGTAATTCGCCTGGGGCCAGTTTCACGAAATTTTAACTAAAGATAAAATCTAAATTTTAGTAGATTCTTCAATTTTGATTTACTAAGCACTAAAATCAATCAGATATTATCCAATCAAATTACTAAAATTTGGATTGTATTTTAGTTAAAATTTCGTGAAACAGGCCCCTGGTCCCCCTGTTTACCTCCACTGCTATATACATCCCTATGCGCAAGCGAATAACTGGAATAAAAGTGCACCATGTTTTAGTACAGAAATGGCGTTAAACTCCTATCTCCTGTCCTCTAATGTTTATTACAAAGCAAGAAACGAGATGTATCAATCTTTACAACTGTACACATGTAGTTTAGGGTTTGACGGTTGTGATGGTAACCTTACTTTTTTTCTTTTTTCAAAAAAAAACTTCGACCATGACGATTGCGCAAGAAAAAGAAAAGGCGTAAGTGTACAATCATATCTACGATGCAGTACTAAGTAGCCCTAATACAGCGAAATCCCAATTAACGACCAATACAGTGTTACAGGCCACTCACTTATACGACCATATTATAAGGGTACCTAATACCAGCAACTCACTATTATGGATTACTACAGCTGACGCCAGTCAATTTCATGGTATATTTCCAACTCGTGATAGTAAGTCTCCCGACCTTGGCCAAAACAATAAGCAAAACAAGAAAAACCGGGCTATCTGTCAAACTACCACATTGGTCATGGAATCTTGAAACTAGAAAAATAAATAAAATATGTATATGGAACAGAAAACAAAATTGTGAATTCGACAGAAAGAACAATAAGCAGAAACCAAAAGATTTTTTATTCTAAATGTACAGAGCAATTATAGTGATAAATAACGTACGACAAAAAAATTAATTTTCATTTTTTTATGGTTTTATCGCTCTAAAGAAAATAAACACTGCCTTTAGGTCCTTAAGTTTCTTGATTCTTAATCAACGGAATCCTTTTGTTTACAAAAATATCACTGGTCCGGGGTTCCCTTAAGTATCTTCATTCATGTAAGATTTAGATAAAGAGTTGGTTGTTCTTTCTATAATAGTTCTAAAATAGAATACTAAAAATTATTATATTAAAAATTTCATTCAAAGTACTTCATTCTGAGTGACTTCATTACTCACTGTTTACGGTTTTAGACATACATGTGGATTGTTTATTATCGTAACGTTACATGTTAATCGAGACTCAGTCTCCATTGACCATTTATAATATTGAATCATTAAACGACCGTCGTATTTCAATCCGTTTACAACTGCACCATCATAGTCTTGTCATGTAAATAAATGACTAAATGATCATTTATACAACATTTGAAGCCGAAATAAAAATCTGTAATGCATCTTTAAAAATACATTATGCAGAACTAAATCTGCCTATTATACAGGTTTTTTCAAACCTTCAGGGACTAATTCTTCGCTCGCAATAGAGTAATTGGAATGGAATTTTCAAATTGTTCATTTTACATTATCATTTTTCTAACTATTATAGAAAGAAATGCTAGCTCTTGATCTAAATCTTACATGTACATAATTTATCTTTAATTAAATGTTCTCGTTTCATGGGTTAATATGGAGTGGAATTCACGCCATAGTTCTAGCTCTTGAAATGACATGAAATGAGGTTTATATGTTCTGCTACGACTTGGCTAATGAAGACGGAATTCTAACTTTTTACCTAGTAATTTGTATCACATGTTTCATAAATATACATTTGGTAAATTTTAATTTTAGCATCTAGTCTGGTAGCATCTAGCCTGTGACTGGGAATGTCACAGTGGCCCTTGGATCAATATTTAAAAGGCGGAATGTGTCTGTGAGGTAGATATATAAATGAATTTGGAACAAACATAATAAATAAAATAATAAATAAAATCATAAAATTGTAAATCATATGCTTTATATGAAAGTGCAGGGATAACACAATGTACACGTTTCAATTCCCAATGTCAGCCAACAACACACAACTATAATAATAACAATGAATTAAGATAGTCGAGAATTGATTTATCAAGTTTCTTCACTCATTTTATTGTTATAATATACTCTACTCGAGAGCTTTTTAACGTTAACACAAAGATCTTTGATTTTGTGTTTTTATTTATTGTTAGTGTGTTTTACTTATGGTTATTTATTGGTCTGCTTGAGTCTTTGAGAGTGTATAAAATACGAAGCCCAACCGCAGGGGCGGATAAACAGGGTTTTTTTGTGTGTGTGGGGGGGGGGGCAAACCCCACCCTCCTCAGCTATATATAAAAAAAATGTAAAACACAAATAATGCCTTGGATCAATGAAATTGAATCTGATCCTATTAATTCATTATAAGAATTGACATCAAACTGGGTGCTGGATTTCTCTCTTTAAATAGCTCAATGTGTATGTGTGCCTACGTAATTTAGAGACCAGGATTGTGTCATGCATTCTCCTGCAAAAATTCATGGAGACGCCCCTGACCCGGCTAACGAGTTAAACCTCGACGCTAGGACCAGGTGGACATTATAATTGATATGGAATTACTAATACATATCAATACGTCTCGCGGTGTTTCGTTTAATAAGTCCTCGGGCCATTGCTTCGGGAATGTGATATACATGTAATATATCTGGACTTTAGCTCGACCTCCAGCAGCGAGCACTTGAAATTTGAACAAAGGTTGAGTTGATCGAATCAAATGATTTACAGTTTTCAATGCGTTATCTCAATTCGATACCTGCGTTCCTATGTAATCTTTTCAAAATATCGCTGCTAGACACGACACGTTTTATGAACAAATTAAGTTTTCGGAATCCATAAGTCTTTTCTTTTAAAATATCAACAAAAACATTTGTGTAAGTGGATTTTTGGTGTTTATAACCAATGTACCCTTGTGTATATGGCACTTGCCAATCAAAAGGTTCCGGGTTAGATCATCCACACACTCGCCGGCGTGCAGGTAAAATAGCTCGTGGCGCAGCTGTCTTGGCATAATTTCCTTCATAGCACACAGTGTGGGGTATGACCCTTCCCACTATTCTAGTTGATGAAAATAAGTGTAACGTTCAACAAAGTTTCATTTAAAGGAGCTAAATTGCTAATATTTGACATGTAGAAAATGACACAGATGGGTCGCAACGCATAATGTAATATGAATGTATAAACTGATTTATATACAATCGTTTCCGTTTTACTCTAATTTCATATCAGTTATGTTCGGCAAAATACGCCGTCTCAATCGAATCGCAATATATAGCCTCTGGTTATTTCAGATAAGAAGACATGACTAATGTCTAGTTTCATTCTTCGATTCCTCTGTTACAAATGGCGCTGAAACGCATTCTGGTACAAGATTCGTTTACCATTGGCAAAATGTTTAATTTGTCTTAAATATTAGGTATCAGGTGTCCTCCTTTCCCGGTAAGTTCACAGCATCTGTGTTGATTTAAATTGACAAACAATTCATGTTTTCAATGTCGAAGGCTGTGAGTGATATTCAGTTAAAGCCTTGGCTACTTTAATTCATATGAACTTTCACAAAGCTAATAAATATTGTTGTGCTTTTGCAATATTAACGAATGGATACAATCAAATTTAGCAAACAGAATTGGGAAGAGAGAACAGATTTATGGAAGGCATTCGAGTTCTTTATCGATGTTCCTACTGTGTAGTCCGTGAAATCAGGTTGAGTGGGACATCGCGATAGCAGCGCATCGGCCATTTTGACAATAACTGTGATCTTAATGATCCAATCGGGAGGCTGCACATTCGGTCAGTATGTTGGTCGAAAAACTTACTCTGAATTTTCCAACCAGATTTAACGTCCACTCGGCGTTGACATATTGTTTAAGTCTTTTTCAATAATTCGTTTGCGCAAAAATGGTTTTCAGCACCGAGAGGCAACCGTAGGATCCGGAGAAATCGCGCGAGGTTCAATGACAGACCTTATGCTCTAAAGCGCAAAAATAGTTCCCCCTCCCCCGGCAAAAAATATTACAAAGTACGATAGATATTATTGAATATATGAATCTCCCTAGCGTATTAACCTCCCATGCCTCGTGCACGACACCCGTCGTTCATAAGGTTAGATCTGAGTTTGAGAAGACGCAGATTATGGGTAGAATACAATCCAGGGCATCAAAATTACCATCAAGTTGTTTAAGGATAAAAGCGCAGGAGACAGTAATTCCATGTCTAGATAAAATAAGAAAAACAACACGAGTACCTGGTCTCTCATATTGATTTTAACTTTATCTTTAATAATGTCTGTATTATAATTACAAGCTTTCGCAACAAGGACAGAAAAGGCAGAGTCTTGTGTGATATGTCGAGCATATACGACACTATAGCATACAACCTTCCATTTCCACGTCCTCTTTTATAAGCCTTTTATCCTTAAGGCAGGTACTTGAATTCTTTTGACTGGAAAATATCTGAATTTAATTGTGAAATTCCCATATTGTTGCAATATGACGGATTCTAGACAAAAGCTTTTCTGCGTTTTGGACCTAGTATTGGATAAATACAGATAAAATCTTATGTAATTTTAGCGCGACATCGATATTTTCGCTTTTTAACCGTTAAATCAATACTGTGTTCATTAGGTAGAAAGACGAGAAAGATCTTACTTAAGTACCGGTTACACTACACTACGGCCATGTTTTATCGTGATAATAATGGGTACTTTGCTGCTAACTGTAAAATGCATGTAACAATTTATAATTTTAAGAAATATATTCACATGCGAAGTATTAAATGCACTAGAAACTCTGGCGAGGATAGTTATTATGATTTTAAACTCACATGTGCAGTCAAAGAAGAAGGAGATAATTCGTCCGAAAGAGTTGCTTTTATATTTCGACGTGATAGTGTGCACGTAAAAGAACTGTTGACAGTACTGTTTGCAATGGATGAAGATTAGACTAAAACGCCGGTGTCCATTTGCAATTTCCCTTAAAGCATTCGACGTGATAGTGTGCACGTAAAAGAACTGTTGACAGTACTGTTTGCAATGGATGAAGATTAGACTAAAACGCCGGTGTCCATTTGCAATTTCCCTTAAAGCATACTGTATTGAAGAGAATGCCCGTCCTCATCAACCTGATTGGTTCAGAAACATAGGACGTTAAACACCATTGCATTTGTTTTGAATTTAGATTTAGTGCAGAAAATTTGTCACTTTTAAAAACAACATCCAAAACAAATTCCACAAAGCAAGTTTTTAAAAGAAATTGAATATAATTTTGCGAACGAAGCAATGACTGTCAAAAAAGAAATTGAGAACTTTAAGAATCTAAAATTTGTAATATCAACAGTGTTTTTCTGTGTGTAACAATGAAAAGTCACGCCAAGTTTTATTAAATTCCAACCCACAACTTTGTCCAGTTTCCAAAGGTTTCGTTCTTTTGGCTAACTCCAAGATATACCATCGATGTATTCCGACACCCCACCAAGTTTTTTTTTTAAAAAACAATTGAAAACTTGTATTGTGTTTTAACAGTCCCAATATACACGAAAAGAGAACTCCACAAAATGAGTTTGAAATGGACCAATCTAATTAAAATAAAAATCTACATTTCGTTCCGTTTTTTTATACTTCCGATTGCCTACACTACATGGAGTTCTGACAAGCTGTAATAGAAGGTCGTGCCAGAAGTCGTACGAGAGGCTTTTTACCCTTTGACCTCAGACATTGATTAATCAATTAGCGTTGACCTTTCTTGTGGTTTGCTCACAGTTACGTCCATGGCACGCCAAGAAATCGCAGCAACAGACCGTTTCATTGGACTATAAAAGACGAAACGAAGTAACATCTGTGTTTTAGTCAGATTGGAAATGGACGATACTGGGAGTTTGCTGGCATTTATTATGACGCTAGATTGGTCATCCTCTGTTCTGTATCGCGTTCCCAACATTTCATAAATACCTTTGAAATTTGATATCGAAAATGTCTCATTTCGATAGAGTTCTTCTTTATGCCCGCCAAATTTGTTTTTTTTAATATCGGATCCAGAACTTTTAAAGCAGAAATTTGATCGGAAAATAACTCCCTTCCAAAAGTTTTTTGGGGTACACCACATCATGTTTTCTTGGTAAGAAATATTCTATTAGGCTTTCATAGTACACATCTTCCTGTTTAACGCAGCAGTCGGATAAATGGGCGGGGAAGAGGAGATTTTAGATTATTTTATTTTGATTTACATCGATCAAGAATGTATTCGGTAGATTACATATGTAGCTGCAGGGGTTAACCAGGTTGACATAAGATTTTATTTATTGAAAAATAACAATATATCGGGTAGGTTGAAAACGATTCACGCCCTCTTCCAGAATTAAGTTGGGTTGAAGGGTGGAAAGGCACATGATTCTCTTGTTCCAGAATACACTCATGCGGGGTGTATTTTAATTTGGTTTTGTCTTGGAAAAAACCGCCAAATATAAGGCTAAGGATTGAGACGAACCAACATATCAGGATGTTGTCCATACTCAAAACATATACTTTTCTATTTTTGATTTCCAACTCCGAAAAAGCTAAATCTGTTTGTTTCCAGGATGATAATTCTACATCTATTCTAAATATCGGTTACAATGTTCGTTTCATGCCATCGGTCTAAAATTGTACCGTGTATACCTAGCCTCTAATGAGAAGTAAATAGTGGGATGGTGATAGCATCTGGTGGCAGTAAGCTGATAGATGATGTTTTAAAAGTAAGAGAAACCACTGAGTAAAATAATCCATTAAAACTGTGTGAATTGTAGAACGTGGCTGATTGTAATCAGTAGACGAAAGGTAAACTATCACCTTGGGTCAATAAAACTCTAAATACTTCTCCACAGTATTTATTTTTCTGTTCAAACAATATACAAACACTGTACACTATTAATAAACTAAGAAGTGTGTCATCACACAGAACAATCGAACTCTTAATAAATACTTCATATGTAGGTAAGTGGATCACTCATGAAATTGAAACCACGGGGATAACTATATATTGAGTTATTTTTTCTTTCTTTTACGTCGTCACGAAAGATAATGTAAGAAAATAGGCCTCACAGTCCTTCGAAAAAATTTCAATAAGAATCTTTAAAAATCCGTCATTACCGACGCATAAAAATAGCACGGTTTGGTATTAAAATTAAAAGCTCTTTTGCCGCCTGCTGCATTATAGCTGACGTCAACTTCTGAAGTCACGCGAGTTAATGCTCCCCAGTGTGAAGTTTTTGAATGAATGTCATTTACAATGACGCAAGTGACATTAAAATCTATAAATTTGATTAATCTGGGCAAACGATTACAGTGTGTATTCATTAATTCTCTGTGGTTATCAATTACAAATCAAAGTTGGATATCAAGTTCTTATTTAGCACCCACTACACCAGAGACACCCTGATCAGAAATTAAATCTGTTTACGATTGTTGTAAAATGAGTTCTTCGTCATAGATAGCGACAAGTAACGACCTGACTTTGACAGCTATTAACCCATATTTGAATTCCCCCTGGGGTTGTTAATAAGCGATATGGATTGAGGAAACTATAGTATTAAATGTAGTGTGATTCCTGATTGGGTTCATGTTGTCGTGACTTGATGGCTGCTCCTCACGCCAGCCCATAATAAAACATCAAAAAACATACCTAGACGTGAAATAGTAGTCTGATATATGATTGAATTTATTATCCAGTTAGACATTATAGAAGACTAATCAACTCACCGGGAAGATTGCCATCTCTATTGTATTAAGGTAATTATTAATCAAACGGGCTGTCATGCAAGAGTAACCCCCCTTTGATGTGGCTCTCTAAAAATTGAAAATAGTCCTGTGGACATGATTAGAATCATTTAGGGAGATACGATAGAACAAGCGGTGGCTGTAGACGAGCGTAACATTATATACCTTACCTACATATGGTTTCTGTCTTGTAATTTACAGTCGGGCAACTAGATTTTGGTCCGTAAATTAAGGACAAGGCGACAGATTAAGGGTCATTAATATAGATTTAGTGGTAATGGTTACACCAAATCTCCAATTCAACCCACCTAATCACATACACAAAAGTGTGATTATATATCACATTAAGCTACGATTATGTGGTATTAATAACGTCTTATGTATTTATTAGCTGCTCTGTGGTTAGCATCAAACCATCTTTATATGTGAAAATTGTTTTAAGTCCTTTTATGTCAGACATGAACACGAAAACCTGGCAAATTGAAGATGTCTCGTCTAAGGAATAACTTTCTTAAATTCTACATTTGGTTGTGAAAAAAGTACAGCAGCACATATTTTAGTTTACAGTGTGTTTTTATTATTGTTATTGTTTTGTCAAAGGGACAATCCCTATAAGAACCGAGTCTCAAAAATTAAAGTCCGAGTATTTATGAAATTTATGGACCAAAATATAGTGGCATGGTGTATTTACCTTGTCTCAAAATATTGAGTCGTTTGGACGTGAACGTCAACACTGCTTATCCGGACACGTAACCCTTTTAAGATTTCGGGTCAATTTTTTCATAGGGTGACCTGATAATCGATTAATGTTTCTTGAGAGGTCTATAGATTGAATGACTCATGCCCTGTACTTGATAACAAAAGGTAAATTTCACCTACATATTATTTTTATAGAAAAAAGTCTGGTTTTATCCCGATACTGTATAATAAAACGTTCTCCATTTCCAGATGAAGACTGTCAGGTTTAAGTTATTTACAAGCGTATCACAAATATCGGGTTAGTACGTGGGCCTTAGGTTATGGATTTTAAAGGATTTTAACACAAAATTAAGCAGTTTTATTCCCCAAAAAGTTATCGGGATTGGCGCTTTAAGTGGTGCCTCCCCCACCAACTTCGTCCTTGACCTTACTGGGGTCATTTATCCAAGTTACCGTGTATCAAACTAAAATTTGTCACTTCGACCATCTGAAGCCACGAGGCTCAGTAACCAGGATATCCGTGATTGGCCGAGAAAGTTCAAAGGGAATCTCAAGCTTGTTGTCCATTTGTTAGTGGTACAGGGTGCTTAGCAAGGAACAGTGGAGACTTTTGACAAGTGACATTTCTCCTATCCGTATCACGTATCCGTATCGTATACGTGATACGTTGCGTTAGAGTAGTTTTAGAGTTTTGGCAGATTCTCGCATGGCGTACGTATGCGTCACTGAGCTGAGCTTGGTTCTATTACAGCATGATCGCAGTTATCTACCAAGATCACCATCAGTACTAGTCAAGTGCCTAGCCTACAATTTCTCAGAGTGAATGAAGTCGCTCGACAGTCGCTGAGCTATTTAAAAAAGAATTAAAAGAACAATGTTGCATCTTATTTTAAAAATCGTTGACTTCGACTCGTCAGCAATTTTTGGTTTCACTAATTTATCATTAATACCCCTTTACCATAGAATCACATCATTTACAGATTTAGAAGGTCCCATTTCTACTCAAATTTATCACGTAGTTCAACCAGCATACAGAGTGACAGACAGATTGGAAAAATATGAAAATTCCGAGAAAAACCCTTGATGATTAAATTCCTGTCTTTATTATGGTTAAATTCACATCAAATATGCACCTTCGTGTTCTAGAATACACACAGACGCCATGATACAACATTTAAACGTCTAAAAAGACGAAAATGTTATACGGACCTACTCCGTACGAAAGCTGTTCGATACGGGCTGCCGTATCCGTGTGCCGTAACACGTATGATAAATACACACACATTCATGACGTCACACGCCAAATCCATACGGATACGCGATACTTACGAGGAGTATACGCTTGCAAAAAGTCTCTAGTGTTAGTTGATCGCGTAACAGAACCCGTACTTCCTTAACTGCATGACGTGTGCCAGCCTTCTTATCCCGATTGTTGCAGACATCGAGGACGTTAAATGTCATTTCTTTTCACTTTGACTTCCAATATTTTCTGAATAGTTACTAAAGACATGTACTCGGCCTTTTAATGTTATGGCTGTGACAAGTATGACAAATTTGTGCCACTTTAGACAATTTGTTTACATCTATAAGAGATTGTCTTTTAATTTAATGGGTTTTTTTTAATGCATCACATGGTTTCGTACTGACTTTGTAGCCATAATTGTAATTAACAAGGTGTCCATGGAATAACTACGAAAAGAAGCGAAAATGGATCCTGGCTTTAGTTTATAGTAAAGAAGTCTTGTGTCTGCGACATAAGGCCACAGATTCCCTTTTCCCGTAGTAACAAAATACTGTATTTTAAAGCTGCATTCCCACGAGAGTATTTATAGGGTACATATTTAAAATAGAGTATGGCATATTTGTTATTTATTGAAAGTAGTGACACTCAAATTTACCAGAAAAATACTGAATTCCCTGAAAGAAAACCGGCGCCGACAAGACAAAATGTAAGAGTGTCACTAACTGACATAATGCCTAACCGAGTGACACAAAGAGTGCTTTTTATGTGTTGATCTTATGGCTAACGGTTTTGAGAACATTGAGAGACTTAAACGTAAAATATAATCGAGGATTAAACGACGGAAATGGAAGTTGGTATAGGATAACCTAGGAATTTACTTCGGATTTGATATTTATGGTACATGGGCGGCGACAAATACAAACTCCCCAATGCCATGGGATAGTTCTCTTAAAGATACATTATGGGAGATTTTGACAAGGAGTTAGCCATTCTTGCTATAAAAGTTCAAAAATAGATGTTGAAACAAGAATATATTGAAAATTTCAGTCAAATAACTTTATCCAGAACAAAGTTGTTACCACTATAATTTTTTACTAGAAATGGTAGTTAAAATCATCGAAACCCTTTTCACACTATGGCCGATTGTTGATTGACAGGCGTTAACTCCACCTACATAGTCTCGATCATCAAGTAATGTTTAAGCGGTATCCAGTGAAGCTTGTGTATAGCCTCGGTCATCACTGTCTTTTATGAATAATTTCCGGAAGTATGATGACGTAATCGTCACGGAGAAACCCCACCCACGACGCGATAGTGATTAAATCAGTCGACGAAATCCTGTTTTAATCCGAGCCCAATCCAAGCCATCCGTGGGTCTACAGTGTTCGTTTTGGGCTTGTTGTTTAAATAAAGATCTAATTTATAATTTCTATGACATCTGAGGCTCAAAGGAAGACCGACAAAAGTCAGTTTTTGCTCTTCCATAATGTATGTTCAAGATTTAAATGATTTGGGATGGATTTGATACAAACTTTTGATAAATATTTCGTCCAAGTATATAATCAAATCACACAGTTTGTAATCGAGGTCTTGAATTATCAATGACCCAATATGGATGTTGATTCTGATACTGACCCTTTAAAACATCTCGATACGAAAAAGCTCTTTAGCAATTTCTCAATTAAAGTTCCACAATGAGTCAAAGTTACCATGCCATTTTTTCTTTGGTGTACTACCAAACGCGAGACATGTGAATTAAAACAAGGTTGACTAATGACACCAACAAGAAGTGCCATTGACAGACTGCTACCTGTATATCCGGTTTACGTTTCGATTGAGTGCATCATTTCCGGTTTAGCATTAACCCTTCTAGCGTGTTCAATCAATATCTAAGAAGAGTACATCATTCGAAACTGTCAGTAAGTTGGTGCGTATTCGTCAAAGTAAAACGAAAATTTTGTCGTTAAACGTGCAACATATAATGTATACTGTCAAATACTGAAATATAATAGAGATGTCAGTTTCCATTTTACCTCATGCCATATTGCCTAATTATACGTCATTTTGTTTATGCCAGTCGTCTACAAGCTTTTGGGTCTGTAATATGTACTGTTAACATCCGGGTATGTTAGGTAAGGTTTACAGATTCTAATTAGAGTGATGACCCTTTTAATTCAAATCCCATGCCGTCAGTTATCCAAACTATTTCCAACAATCGGCCCAATGTTGTTGGAAAAGACATGAACTAAATAGGATTAAACATCCTGCGCTTTTCGGGCTAGTGGATATAATAAAATATATCACGAAAAAGACCACTGATTTTTTTTTCAAATTTTTGCTTATAAAAATAGCGATTTGCAAATAAGGAGATTGCTTGAGATTACTATGAAAATATACAGCAACAAATTAAGGCTTTAATAAGTCGACGCTTGTCCTCTATTTATAGCTATTTTGAGCACAACATATCAAGCCCGTTGCTGAAGAAACCCGGTAAAAATACAATAAGCCAATCTGTAGAATATGATGTTCTGTTAATTATCAGTGTAGGAGTATGAGGAAATATATTTGGAAAAGATTAACTATACAGTTCAGAAATAAAATCAATGTAAAAAATTCTCATAGCATTTTTCTTTTATCTTAGATTTATTGTTCGGAGTTAAAGCACACATATACAACACCGAATCGTGTTTGTGCTAGCTAACCAGAAACAGATTTTAAATTAGTTTCTTGCTGAAACTGGGAATTGGTTGGGCAAATGGTTTTAACGTGAATATGTGTTAGATCATTAAGTCTCCCATTGAGTAAAGTGGCGTGGTTTCGACTCACTGCTTGTGCAATCGCGTAGGTTTTTTGTCTGTTTCCCCCGGTTTCTTCCCACTGCTAATGACCCATGGCCATACGCGCAAGCGAATTATTGAAATAAAATTGAACCATATGTTAGTGCCGAAATTACCTAGTTCGTGTCAAGTTGACGGCACGGCATATTTTCTTCATTATTAGCCCGTCCAATGCAGAAAAGTACAACACTGAACCCATTTCACTTCACCAAGATCCTTAATTCGCCATTTTCGCAAGAAGCGTTTACTTTATATCTAAATAATTGATTATATTATTACATTGTATTTCTTTTTAATAAATATGACATAACTTTATAATGTTTTATAAAGAAGAATACATGACACTAACTGCTGTTTTAATACTATAAAAGAACAATAAGTTGACTACTAGCTCCAGATAATAAGATTTTCCTTTGTATGCAAACCAGATGGCGTTTTTATTCCCTATTATCTTTGATATTGTATAATTGTGGAAATCTCATTGATGTAGAATGTTAAGTCGTAATAATTGATTATTATAAACTATAAGATGCATTCCAAGCATATAATTATTATTAATGTGCGCATGAGAAATGGAATATGGGTTGTTCTAAAGGCCCCCCTAATACTTGAAAGGCACTAATAGTCTTTATGCTTTTAAGACGCAGATTGATTTCCAACGATTTCTGATAATATACTGTTTAGAATGTTTGTTTCTTGGTAAACAGACCCATTGGTTGGATAATTTGCCATTTACTGTCAATTAAGTACTTTTTGTAAATTCTCCGCATATACTGTCATACTCCAATATTTGGAGTTTAATATCTGTAGTTTATCAAGACTCTTCTCAATCTGTAGTTTATCTAGATTTATAATAATATATGTAGTTTATCAAGACTAATATAATATATATCTGCAGTTTAATATCTGTAGTTTATCTAGATTTATAATAATATCTGTAGTTTAATATCTGTAGTTTATCAAAACTAATAAAATATCTGTAGTTTAATATCTGTAGTTTATCTAGATTTATAATAATATCTGTAGTTTATCTAGTTTATTATAATATCTGTAGTTTATCTAGACTATTCTAATATCTGTAGTATATCTAGATTATTATAATATCTGTAGTTTATCTAGATTATTATAATATCTGTAGTTTATCTAGTTTATTATAATATCTGTAGTTTATCTAGACTATTCTAATATCTGTAGTTTATCTAGATTATTATAATATCTGTAGTTTATCTAGACTATTCTAATATCTGTAGTTTATAATAATATCTCTAGTTTAATATGCGTAGTTTTTCAAGACTGTTATGATATCTGTATTTTAATATCTGTAGTTTTTTAAGCCTATTTCAATATTTGCAGTCCAATATATGTAGACGACTATCAAGATGAAAATGTTTAGGCATGCTCACTTTCCACACAAATGTGAGGCGTCGCAGACTCGGCTTAGCTCTAGACACCTGTCAATGCCCATTCAATATGATTCAACACAAACTGGTTAAGTTTGGGACAAACATATGGCACAATTGTGTTTCAACAAACTGTTTGCTTGTAGTGTCTTTATCAGTGGGGAGGTAGGCGGCGGAGAAAACACATGAGGCCAGACATGCACACCTATGGCAGGTCATGTACAAGCTTGGCATCGAAGCCACGCCACTAGACTCAATGACTAACCTTAAATAATAATAATATGTACATTTACATCGCGCACCTTGTGATCTTAAGCCCACGCGTTAAAACAATCGACCACCCAAACCCCCGCGGTGTTTCTGGAATGGATTTCAGACGCAGAATATACTTGGTTAAACCTGAAATACGTTAACGTTAATCGAGAATACTGGAATTACATTGACCTAGTAACCTACTGGAATTTTCGATAGACGTCTGCTTATTGGTAATAAAACATAACCAATTTAAATATCTAAATGATGTTGAATTTAGATCTGAATAAAGAAGATGGCACTGAGTAGTTATCTTCCCCTTACACAAACTCTCTACAGACGGTGGTAATTTCCTCCCATTATTGAACTTCCATACATCATTATAGACTTTATTTAAAAGTCCACCAGAGTTTAATGATATGTAAACTTTTTTGACATTCAGTCTTTACAAATCAAGTATGCCTACTCCAGTGATTT
Source organism: Patella caerulea (assembly GCA_036850965.1). Taxonomy (NCBI): domain Eukaryota; kingdom Metazoa; phylum Mollusca; class Gastropoda; family Patellidae; genus Patella; species Patella caerulea. The sequence goes on from JAZGQO010000011.1 coordinate 27,886,675, forward strand.
GTTCGGTATCGAAATGACCTTAGCTGTGGACAAGACTATTATGGGTCAAACTTTACCCGATATTCTCTCCTTCTCTAGAAGGACGTAAAAATGCATATCGGAAATGACAGCGTCCGTGGAATTGAAAAAAAAATTGTTTATTTCTAGTCGAAAAGTACACACACACATTTTCTTCACGAGCTAAGCTCTATTCCTTGTATTCAGTCGACGCAATGGTGGTCTATTTCTGTAGCTTTTCATAAGACAAGAATCTCCTTCGTTATCTGTTACTGTTGTTTCTTGCTACTGCTGGTAATAAGAATTCACTGCCTTGAGCTTATAATTCGGTTAAGTTCAATCCTCACCAATGAATAAAGCTTAACGGAAATTATGTGTCTCCTGCAAAATATCATTTCAATGAAAGGCAAAAAGATAGCAGCAAACTGCATACTTGCTGTTTTTACAAACACGATCAGGCCCTTGCAGATTTTAGCTTTATGTTCCGCCACCCTGCCCAGATGGACATTCAGTTTTGAAATATCATCGCTTCCTATGCTTGACCATTTTGCTCTCAGTTACTAAGGACAGCGCTATAGATTATCAATATGACTGAACTTCCATTCTCCATCTGAAAGCACTGCAGAATTAAAAGAGTTGAGCCTAAATATTTTTTCTCTAAGACAAGTAGAGGCCAGACATCTTACTCTAAATCGATATCACTATATATGGTGGTGAGAGTTGAGGACTCTTTATAGCGTTCATTAATGGTTAATAGCAACACTATTTAGAAAAAATACCGTCGATTTGTCCTTGAATGGGATAGAGTACAGACTAATGGCAGTTGATCGGGCTCTGTTAGGTTTATAAGGAATATATTAGTGAGTGGTATTTTTAAACTTAGTTATTATAGGTTAACTTCGGGTACTTGGGACTACAATAACCACACACGACTTCCGGCTTTCTGTCAATAATCAAATACATATTCCGATCAAATACATATTCAGGTAACCCCCCTTACTCCACTCCAGCTTGGACTCCTAGCTGCACAAAATCCTGAACAGGCTCTGATAATTAGACTTTAGGCTAATTACTTGACTTGTTTATGAGAGGGGCATATTCAAATAGCTGTCAGCACACCATGGCGAGCTTGTGTGAAATTATTAACAGTGGAATTTTTTAAATTCTATTTTAGTTTCATCTGATTGGTTTTGTCTTTTGTGATTTGTGGTGTTGTATTCCATATGGTTTGGGGTTTTTGGAGGGGTTTTTTTTTTGGGGGGGGGGGCATTCCTTTTGTTATTGTTGGTTCTGTGAAGAAAAAACTAGAAAGAGAAGGAATCTTTCAAAAGGGGTTAGGTAGACCAAAAACATAAAGGATATTCCTTGGGATATAGGAAATAAGTACGCCAAGTTTCAAGAAGATCCGTCGGGAATCTCGTCCAATAGGCGATACACAGACATTCAGACACAAAATTAAATTGAATTGTGTTTGACCTCCTACACTTCTGCACCAACTGGTCTAATGAAGACGAACACACACACGCGTTTGATACCTTCCAAACTATGAGTGTGGACAAAAAAAAAATTGGTCCTCTCCAATAAAACATGCGCCCGCGTAATTAATTCTGGCATTCCAGCTGCCCGTCTCCTGGAACATACATAGGTAGCTTATGTAAACGCTCCGTGAATGGCCAAAATTGATGGACTTAAATTTAAAATAGATAAAGAGCTGGCAATCATGCCTATAATAAATAAAAACTAAATAATGTAATGGGAATTTGTTGAAAATATCAGACAAATTGATCCACTATGAACCCAGATTTTAGCGATTGCATATTGGGGCTAGCCTCGATCACCATTACTATTAGTCGGTGGGATTAAAAACATAGTCTCGATTATCCATTTATTTATTTATTTTTTTTTTTTGATTATGAATGGAAGTCGAACAGCAAATCGGAACGTTATCCAATAAACATCATACAGACTAGCAATGCCATCGAGAGTTGATTATGGTCCGAATAAGTTAATTTTAATTATGCAATAGCTAAATAAGGAAATTTAGCTAACCAAGTAGCTTATCGTCGAATTGAGAATCAACCCAGGTTTAATATGATGTCGGAAGATTAGATATAAAAGAGGCGGGTCAAGAAAGCGGTGTTATTAACCCAGATAATAAACAGATTAGTGAAATGTCATTAATTGAATCTATTAATTCTACTCGCATCAACTGGCGATACGCAAGTGGTTGTTGAGTTGTCTCGATTGGCGACCAGCAAGTTAACTGGACCGTTTTATAATAATTTACCTATTTTTGTGACAGAACTCAAACCAATCTATCAGTCTACGCCATTTACATTTCAACACTAAAACGTTTTCGCGGTTCTGAAACAGTCTATCTTTTCAAATCGTGGAAAAGGGCCGTGTAGTATTGAGGGGTGTTAGATTCCACACCGATTCGGGCTCATTTTATTCAATAACTACGCCCTTTAATACAGTGATCGATAACAATCTGATTAAAATAGAGATCTATATTTCGTTTCGTTTTGTTATACTTTTGATGATCTACTCGAAACGAAATTACGACCTTTACTGCAAATGTTTCAGCCAACGTAAGTTGATTTCTAGCTAATATTAGAATATACACATATATGAGAAAATGGGAAGCATTTTAATAGAAAATGTCCAGTAAAATAAAAACCAAGTACGAACAATAAAAACCATTAGTCAAAATTCGAAGTCCTAAAAAACGGTCCAGGCAAAATAGTGTAATCAGCAAATGGACTGTTCACCGTGTACAAAATACACGACAAACAGTGGTAACAGGTGTCTAGAAGAGTAAACTTGCCCTGTCTGGCGCCACACCCGCCATAGCTGCATCCAAACTATTAGACGAAATTTAAATACAATAGCATGATTGGCCAATGGACTATCGGTGTGTAAAATAAACATAATGAACAGTGTTAACGAAGTAGTAGACAAACATAAATAGAGAGGTAATATACGAATCAATTAAATATATCTTGAATAATAGTCGAGAGAGAGACATGTTATATTTGCCAATCAAGTCAATATGACTGCCATAAAACTTTTTAAAGGTTTTAATGAGTTTAGTGCGCAAGTATCCTTGTAGTTGAAGCCTAGATGACAAATGCTTCGATCTACTTAAAAAAAATCAGAATAAAAGGAACAAGCTCTCGCGTAACGAATTTGCTGAGACACAAACACTCCATAAGCTGACGATATTGGAATGCCACTACTAATAAATGGAAAGTTAACGATCGGAAAGTCAAAGTCATCACGTTTATCGTACAATTTAACACTACATGTAAGTTTATGGCAATTGTCAAATTCGAGACGCAGATCAAATAGTAAGCGCAGGGGGCTGCACCACACACAATTCTACACAAAAACAAATATACAGATAAGACATCATGCTAAGAGACCACAAACAGCAACAAATCAAAAAGAGTGAATGGATCCGGGGGCTAGCCGTAAGCGTCCACTGCGCTGTACAGTCCCGGGCCTGTGGTCACACAGACTTCACTCATATTTGAAAACAATTTGGGAGTAAAAACCCAAGGAAATAATTACATAATGTCAGTATGTGTCATGATCTGCTATATGTTGCAAGAAATACGAATGCAAGCATATTGTTGTATAAATTCCGATATACAAGTAACAGGCCTAGTTCTAAAAAAACTAGATGCATTAAATCAATTAAGAAGAGGATTGAAGTATATTGAATGCGTGATTGTCACTGTCAGTAGTGTTTTTAATTTTGAGCTCATCAGGATATATGAATTCTACGTAATCACTAAATTTTGGATTATTCAGTCAGTGATTGAACATCATCGATATATCGATAAGTGAAATTAAAATGTCTGACTAATCGTTTATTAGTTTTCACGGGTGCCTGTATGTAACCGGCTTCGTAATAATAGAGAAATAAATCAGTAAACAAAGGTGCACAGTTGGTGCCCATGGGGATACCTACCACTTGCTGATATATTTCCCCTCCAAATTCAACAAAGATATTATCAATTAAAAAATCCAACATCTGAATAACTCTCTTCTATTGAAACAGGTCTCATTTTGCCTGACTTATAATATTTACCATTCTTTTGCATTTTTGACTCGTGAAATGAGCACATACACGTAGCATGTTAGCTAACAGACTCTTCGCACTTTTGGTCATGGGTCATATACAAGGTTATTATACAATATAATAAGGACGAGATGGGTCGGCGGGGACTCGCGTAAAAAGACTGAAGCAAGAATATCTGAGGATTGTTGCAAATGAAAAACAAACATTTAACCATTGGCAAAGTGCACTGTTTCTTGTGAAAGAAAATATTAGTTTTGGTGTATGGGGCGTCGTTCGTCTAGCAGGATATTGACAAATTGGGTAGAACCCCGTATTCCTTCTAATATTAACAACTAAAATTAATATGTTCAATTTCTAGTAATTTTTTGTAATCAATAAAAGTTCCATTTGAGTTCCCGTGTTCGATCTTTCTGTTGGCCGAGAAAGTCCATAGGAAATTTTCCGGTGTCGTTCCCTCTTGTAAGTGGTGCAGAGCAGAATGTCTGGCAATGGACAATACATCGTTGTTCGGATGGGGTAGAAAAATTCCCGTGTTCACATTGGCATGCACATAAATGGTCCCTTGGCAGTTATAATTCGATATGAGAGTAGGCCGAAGCGCCCATGTCCGGGCAAAATGTTCCCCACGGCACACTACAGATGGGTATTTGCCCATCTTCATGTGCCTACTCGGGGGCAGAGCAGTTGGGCGTTAAACCCCATTTTATTTATCTTAGACAAAACGTATGCAAAAAGGACACAGCGGAAAAGCAAACTTTCGGGGGTGGCTCCATCCATTTTCATCCGCTTCAGAAATGGACAAAATTCACAAAAATTTGCGAAAACAGAACGGAAAAGAACGAACGTGAGAGTATGTAGCGCGATTGTTAAATTGATGTTCATCGGAAGCCTAGCGGATGAAAGCAGCTGGAAGTGGATGACAGCTCCGAGGGGGTTATCGGGGATAATTTCGATGCGGACGCATAGCGGAAAGAGCGAAAGCATAGCGGGTGAAGCGGATGCATCACGTACTCCTTACGGAAACAAAGTTTTAAAAACTTTATATACGAGGTGCATACGCATATATCCTTTCTATTGCTGTGCTACTAACGATGTATAGACGTTCGATGTACCTTATCTTTCCTCCCTCTTTCCGTTTTCAGCTGGAGCGGATGTGAGTTGCGAGGATGTCCAGAGGATGTAGAGAAGTGGACGTTTATCCGATGATATCGGACATGGAACGTTTGTTGCATGTCGAGCATTTACATCGTACACGGCAGAAAGTTCATCCGTTATAAAAGTTTTGTGCAGTTCAAAACTTTTTGCGCGGATGAAATCAAAGTGAACGGATGCTCGATGGATAGAGCGTATGAAACACGTATACAATGAGTACACAACGTGTGCATGGCGTTTTCAAACGGAGGGCACGTTTTTTCCCCGTTTTACATCCGGCGGGGCCGGGCCTTTAGTATCGCGTGTTCAGTCCTTGGCAATGAGTGGGCGAAGGGGGCATTTATTAATCATTTAATTAATATTCAAAATGAGTTAAGTCCACCCACATTTCAATACTCAAGTGTTGTCCTCCTCGGGACTGAATTTGGACTGGACAAAATATTAGTAGATCGTGCTGAATCTTTTAATTTTGGCGCTAATGGTTTTCTTAGCTCAATGATTTCAACAATGTTGTAAAACTAATTTAGAGAAACTTCCAATAATAGTGTATTAAGTGATACAAGGGAGGTCACTAGGATTTTTCGTTTTGTTTCAGACCACCAAATGTTCCCCTCTATCTTTACAGACGGATATGTAGAGGAGCAACTTAAGCTTTAGTTTTCACGCATTAAAAAGATTATACCAATTTCTTAAGAGGAATTTCCTCGAAAGATAACATTATTGTTAACTTAAGGAATGATGGGGAGGTCACTAGGTTTTTTCGTTTTGTTTCATACCACCAAATGTTCCCCTCTGTCTTTACAGACGGATATGTAGAGGAGCAACTTAAGCTTTAGTTTTCACGCATTAAAAAGATTATACCAATTTCTTAAGAGGAATTTCCTCGAAAGATAACATTATTGTTAACTTAAGGAATGATGGGGAGGTCACTAGTTTTTTCGTTTAGTTTCAGACCACCAAATGTTCCCCTCTGTCTTTAAAGACGAATATGTATAGAGGAGCAACTTAAGCTTTAGTTTTCACGCATTAAAAGGAAGATACCAATTTCTTGTGAGGAATTTCCTCGAAAGATATAATTATTGTTAACTTAAGGAATGATGGGGCTTTAAAACAGTTTAAATGTTAACATATCATTTATATTTCTACACTCCACTCAACCTACCTCCACTACTTCCAGGTTTCAACGGCGCTATAAAAGCTTTAATTTCAACCAAGGCCAACAAGTTTTAAAAAATGTTTCGGACAAACCCAAACAAGGCTAGTTACCGGATTTTTCTACAGGATTGGGGCAAACTTAATTTTGGGGCAGTTCCATGCAATTATGCCGAGATAAACCTCAACCCAGAATGGTCTAAAAAAAAAGGTGCAATATATATATATTTTTGTTACATTTTAACTCTAGATGGTTTGTGTAATTCTTATGTTTTGTACAATATTGTTCGTGGCGTACTTTTGATTTCTTACCAATTTGTGGAAACATATAACCCTGCAAGAACAAAAAAGAAACCAGAGTGAACCGAGGGGAATACATCTATTCTAGCTCTTCGGAGCTTCATATAATATATATATATATATATATTTTTTTTCTTCTATAAAAGTTTTATATATTGTATTGGCAAAATGTTTCTTTTGTCCCAACATTGCCGGTGGAGCAAATATAGAGTGTACATAAAACATAATTCAACTTCTTTGAAGCTTGCTATGCATTTGGACAGTTTACACGCTCAATATCCATTGACACAATGATTTGGGTTGATACTTCCAGATGAGGTAAATAAATTTTAACTCCAAGCCAACAATAACGATACTGCCTCTTTAAACCGATCTTTTAAACTTTATTGAAAATGAATTCTCCCTTAATTTATCATTCTCCCTTAACTGGTACAATGAACTGATAAATTTGGATCTATTTGGTCTTCGGATCATACCAATACGTGTCAATTGTGAAATATTTTGAGGGAGGAAACCGAGGTGGCCCAGTGTATAAAACGCTCCCGGTGTTAGCCTTGAAAGTTCCTCGACTAAGGGCCTAACAAGCACAGTGTCTAGTCTTTGGGATGGGACGAAATACGGAGGTCTTGTGTACACTACCTTTGGTAGTAGGAATTCGAAATAAAAGTAGGCTGTAGCGCCGCTGTCAAGTCAAATTTTCCTCATAGCACACTGATTCCCAACCATCTGCCAGTCTTCATTAGCTCGGTCGGTGCAGAAATGTATTGGAGTTTAACCCCTTTTCATTTCAATTAAAGTGTTATTTTAATTATTGCCACCATGTCATACCATAATATCTTAAGCAAACTGGTTTGTTCTGGAATAGTTGTTGTTTTTGTTATTGTTACAGATTTTCCAGATAAATATTTATCTAAAAATAAAACTAGGTTTCTCGACTTATCATTTAGTTCATAGAATTCGCGAGGCCTATACACAACTATTGCGTTAAAGATTGAAATCTAATTGGTGTATCATTAAAGTGTCTGTTGATAAACTAAGTAAGTAGATGCATTTTAATTAATATTTAACGATTGCCTGAGGAAATGTGAAATACCGGGGAAATATATTTGGGTCTAAACTATAGACATGCCAATCATACAGAAATAGAAAAAGGGGGCGAGAGAGAGAGAGAGAGAGAGAGAGAGAGAGAGATGGGGTTTAACTTCCACTCGACACAAACTAGGTCATTTCGGGACTAACATACGGTTCAATTTTATTCTAATAATTCGCTTGTGGGTAGGGATACCCGGAGAAAACCCACGAGGCTGGACAGACAACCCTACTACTTGCCACGTACAACTGGGGATTCGAAAGCACGCCAGTTGACTCAATGGAAGGCCGTATGATACAGCGCGCGAACGCTAACCATTCGGACATTACCCCCCACCCCCACCCCCACTAATGATACAGACTGCTTTATATAAGTCATTTTAATGTCTATGGTCTAAACATATACATTTCAGGAGAAATTGGAAAGAAACATATCAACTAAAAAGAGAGCCACGGAGTCTTAGTAAGTATAGCACTGATCAAACCCAAAGCCTGGATGACGGTTAGGAGGCAGAACCCGAAATGCCCGAAAAAATTTCGGGTTTACAGAGAGCTGCGCCGGTCTTCCCCGAGAGGCAAAGAATTCGAATTCGAATCAGTCGTTTACAGTCCACGAAAACGGATCCGTTGGGAAAATTTTTAAAAATTTCATTGCCACAAACGAGTTTTCCTGCTATTCCAGCCTGTGAATACAGCAACTTCAATTTGGTCCAGTAGAGCCAATCTTGCTGACTCGAATTCCAAAGAACCAATCAATCGTCGATGGGTTTGGGGGTCTTAACCTCCCGGAGAAAATTTTGAAAATTTAACCACAGCAAATGCGTTTTCTGCAATTATAGCCCGAAATTATCCAATGGTTTTGTAATGGAAATCCCACTCTGAATTCCAACAATCCAATCAGACTGTTGCAGCTGCATTCACAAATAATAATCGATGCCCGAAAAATGTCGCTCTATACAAGATGTTTTAATCCATAGTCAACAAAGTACAAATTTGTGGTATATTCAATTAAAACAAAAGTAAAAATAGTAATATATTAGGGCTCGATGACAGTTAGGGAAGCAAAACTAGAAATTCCCGAAAAATTCGGGTTTACAGGCAGCGGCGCCGGGTTTCTTCGAGAGGCGAAGAAGCGAAACTAGCCTTGTATGGAACTCTCAAGAAAATTTTGTAATAGGCTCCTACGCCTATGATCAAACCACGAGTTCCCATACTCGATATCGATGTTGGGTGAAAAAGTTTCTCGTATTTTTCCAGAAGGTTTTCTCTCCTATCTTATGCCTGAACGGATAAATGAAGTTTAACGTCCTGTTTTACTGCACCATTAATGCGAGGGAGAGAAATTAGATTTATCTCAACACAAACTGGACATTTCGAGACTATTGCCAATTTTATTTCACAAATATTCCTTGTCGCGGGCATGTTTTCATGTTTGGGATCGAAACCATGCCACTTGATTCAATGAGCAGACATGATATAACGCCCACGTGTTAGACATTAGCCCCCCCCCCCCTCATACGTTATGCACTGGGGGAAACTATACACAGAGGGGCCCACGGTCACCGAATGTATTGTGAAGACTACAAAATTGAGTCAGCACATACAAATCTAACAACTCATATACATACGACAAAGGATAAAAAGACAATTATATCTTTATCAATGTCCAAACTCACCCTCACCCCAATATAGCACGGTGTTGCCACCAGGGGTGGATTGGGGCCGGAAACCGGCCCGGGCTCCCGTATCGGAGCGGCCCCTTTTACTGACAGCGGTTTCCGAACGCGGGGGGGGGGGGAGGGTTCTCCCCCTAGAAATTTTTTAAAAAAAAGAACCCCAAATATTGACCATTTGATTAACCAGTTAGGAAAATTCAGTAATTAGGAATATTTTCATTGAAAAATGTCCCATTTTTGTTGCCGGAAGCGCTGGTTGATTCCTCTTGTGGTGGAAGGCCACGAGACACATGACAGAGTGACGAAAGTGAAATTCATAAAAGCTTCTTTTTGAATTTTGGATTCTGGCGTTTCCCCACCAATAGGGTGCATGTGACTTAGTAATTTGCGGACGACAGTGTCGGTGGAATCCGATGAAATTTTCGAATGAAATTCGGAATCCCCATTGCAGGATTCCGAATTCTGGCCAACATCAAGCACACTTTTTAGACTCAAGTGACTCATACAAAATGATCATCATAGCTCCATGGCCGATCCATATAGTGTTCAGCAGAAAAAGGTGGGGGTTTTTTGGATGAATTGGACAAAATTATATTTTTTCAATTGTTGTCCGACCGGCCCTTCGATCGCCCCACGGCCCAATCCGCCCCTGGTTGCCACAGAAGATTTTAAGGTTGTTTAATCACACCACAAGGTTTGTTGCTGATAATATGTGTTCTAAGCATTTAATTAATAATAAAATATTGATTTGAAATATACCTACAACTAGATGACTACAGAACGCATCAAGGTAAGGGGTATGTATGTCATGTGTACATGTAGAAGAGCATTGTTATGATTTTTCATTGGTGTTTTGAACCCAAGGCATTATTCCGCGGGGCAGTGTGGTCGCTGACGTTAAAGATTTATCAAGATTGCCCACGTCACCACCTTCACACAATCGCACAAGACATTGGCATCGCGCAAAAACTGAAATAATCAATCCAAATTCCAAATAACACAGTTTGAGTAGGATGGACAATCCAGTGCGAAATAACGATACAGACATTTGATATTACAATTAATGCTTTGCATCAGTGAAATTGAAATAGAATGTTGTCTCAGACACCAATCCGCTATAAGGTTACCAAATCACGTCAAAAAATGGACAAGAATCGTTTTTTTGCCTGAACCTCGCTAACTATCGCATAAGACACATTATAACACCAGAAAAAACACTATTTAATGTAGCTAAGTCTCTAATTCAATATCATCCAAAATTTTCAACATTGAAACAGGAATTATTGGTCAATTTAAATCAACATTGATGTTGTGATCTAACCGGAAAGGATTGCCAAATAAACATTAATTGAAATCATATGTTTTTTTAAAAAAAAACATTAAAATGTCGATTCAATCAACTCAACAGAAACTCTATGATAGCACGATCTACACGAGACGATGTAAACCTTATTGCATGTACGTATCAAACTGAACCCGACACAGGTGTCTTTCCTGTTGGATATACAATTTCAACAGTACGATATGAGCAAAGAAGATATAAATTAATTTTAAATCCTTATGTCATACCGCGACTCGTTTTTATTCATTTATTAAAATGATATATATACACGTATTAGTCAAAATGACCTGTTACACAAGATGAAATGAAATGGGGTTAGACATGTTTCTTCTCTGCGCAAACTGGGCTAATGAAGACGTGTTGCATAAGATACAGAATAAACAAAAGCATTATATATATAATATAAAATTTATTATACAGAGATAAACATATACAGGTAGGCCTATGTACAGTATTTTATCATCGTAAAATATCAAATTATTTATATAGCTATCTACCAGTATCAGCAAATATCAATTACACAGCACGCAATGATAGGTTGCCAGGCAAAGCAATATTTCCCCAGAACCTAAGTCGCCCGATGATCTTCATACAAGTGGCAATATGATTTTGTGTATTATATGGGGAGAAATCGTGGGACACTGAAACCCGATCACTAATTATACAACAATTAGATAGAGAGCTGGATGTTATTGTTATAATAGTTGAAAAGCAGATGATATGAAATGTTTATACTGAAATTTTGCGTAAATAGATTGTTTATATTCATAGCAATGAGATACTTGGTGCTCAAGACTAAGTCTCTGTTATAGACTATGTTATCGTTGTTCTCTTAAATGGCCGCGATGTAAAAAAAATCTGCTTAAAATAAGAGACATCCGATGGTCCAGAAAGTTGAATGATTATGGGCTTGTTATGTTGATGAAATGCTTGAATTTATAATAATTAACATTTAAAGTCGATCCGAAAAAAGACACGATGCATCTTTAAGCGACATATTTAGCGATGAACATAATATAAATCTATACGAATATTAAATTTATATTTTTTTTTTTCGATGTTCAGAAGATTTTCACCATGTGATGTCTTTCAATATTTATATTTATTTAACATTTTCATTGGCATAGATGTGTGCCATTTTGACCAAATCTGGATTTTTTCCTTTCAAATGAGAATTGTTCCTTATATGTTTATAATTCAAAATAATAAACTAAAACACATGGATATTATGAGTACTTCTCCGAGATTTAAAGCCCCCATAACACTTTTGTTGTAACTGAATAATATGTCCCAATCTTCATTCTGGTCAACAAATCGTATTATTTTAGAATATTCCAATTAAATGATGATATAAATTTCATCTTAACACACTTATATTTTAAAAAATTGGAAAAATTCAACCAATTGATTTGAAAAACCTTTTCAAATGTGACTTGGATTTTAATATTTTCGAACCCTCTGGACAAGTAAAATAGGTTGTAATGGATAATTTACACAACAGGTAGGACACTTAAACATCTAGTACATGTACTTAGAATAAGGGTATTATTTATTTTCTGGGGCTAGCAAGAATGTTATTGTCCCTTTAATAAGGATGTTTCGTTTTTACATTAATAAAAAAAACAAAAGGTATATGCCCGGTTATGGCTACAACTCCGTTATATAGACTCCTACAAGCGAATTTTTGAAATAAAATTAAAAACCATATGTTAGTCCCGAAATGACGTAGTTTGTATTATATCGAGTAGACGTTAAACCCCACTTCTCTCTCTCTCAATCTCTCACACACAACTCCGTTATTTATATTTCGTAACATTCTCATAAATAAGTTTTATATATAATGCGCGGCTAATTCTCTGTTATATAACGATGTTTCGTAACATTGATAAAAAAATTTGTGTGAAATAACAGTATTTATTGTCTGCTCACACAATAGCTACATTTTTTATAGAAGACTTTAAAAATAATAATACCTAAAATCATAATATAATTCAGTCCTATATTTCATTTCAGACGTATATTTATTCCATAACAATAAATCGTGTCATCGCGAAGTAACTTGTCACGGGCTTATGTAATAGCAGCTGTATGTTTTAGATCTGCTATTCATTTTTTACTCCAATTTTTACAAAATGTATTTAGAAATAAAAAACGAGGAATCAAAAGTCCTTTTTTAACTATATCATTTGTCACGAGGGACCTAGACCGATTCACACCCTTTGTTTGTATTTACTACTAACGGAGCGTAGAAGTTCATCATATTTATTTTCTTGCAATTCTTTCAGAACAAAGTTGTATCAAATAGATCTGTATTAACGTTGTAACTAACTGTGCCAAACAAACAATAAATTTTAATTTCCTTTCACGAACTTTTCGCGCGTATGGATACACGTAACTTACTTCCACTCTTTTTTGGCACTCATCTGACATCGGTTCCACTACTGATGTCTTCCGTCTTACTCAAGGCGCAGTAGTGGCTTTTCCTACAGCGTTCCTTTGTGCCAGTTTATTTTAGTCAAATGGCCCTTAGCTCCCTCAATTTGCACATAAACTAACCCAAAACTGAACTGCACATAGCTTAACACATAATAAATCAATTCGCGTTGAAATAAAGGTGAAGCCTTACTGCATAATTTTATGATTTGATGAAACCCAACTGCTATGCGAAATTTCAACTGGCCGATGTCGTGGCGGTTTGCGTAATACGTCATTACAACATAATTTAACGACGCTGTGCGTAATACGTCATCACAACATAAATATCGCTTCCCCCCACCCCAACAAAAACAATCGAATTAGCCCCCCACACACACACACACACCCAAATATTTAGCCAACAATAATTTCTTACGAGTGTTCTTAGCCGGCCACATCCTCAGACACTCCAAATATTGCGTAGCACCTCTAAATTTTATTAGCTGGCTACGGGCCTAGTTATTTTCATAATTGTTTATTGAGAGCGTTACATTAAACCGTTATGAAAATAACTAGCTACGGGCCCGGATTTATCGAGGAATATAATTATGGAAGTCTATGCAAAATATGTAGTCTTATTCCAAATCGATAAATGTAGTCGCCTCCCTTATAACAATTTTTGATTTCTTGTAGACTTGATTGTCCATATTAGGAATATGCATTTTTGATATTGCCAAGCCGTTTGATACGTTGCTGACTGTTTCCTTAAGAGTTAGAAACGTAAGATTCGTGACTTCTGTTTTCCTCAGCTAGTTAAAACTATCCATTACGGTTTTAAAAATTTGATTACGCAATAATAAAAATATAGACTATAAATTATGTAGTTATGTTGTCACCACCGCCTGGCTACGGGTCTGATGTTGTGAATCACGTGCATGCCACGTGGCGACCTGTTGGTATTGCGTCATTTTTTGGATGAATAATTCGTATTCCGTAATATTCCTGTATTCGTCGCGTGCGTTCCACAATTTGCACTTTTCTCAGTTACCGTTACTCAGAACCGTCTGCTGTCAAGTTCTCCGTTTATTTCTGGATTTCAAACGAAAATTCAGCTCTTATGGTGGTGAGTTTGATATGTTTTTATGTCGTATCATGTTTTGAAAGCAATTTTAAATTTTTTAGTCGGTTTTGTTTGAAAATGAAACAAAAAATCATTGATTTTCAAGCCACAACAGTCACAAAAACTCACCACATGGATTATGGATAGCAGCCATGGCATACTGGCTGGCACGTTGGCAAAAAAATTGGAAATTACTTAGCCTAGGCCTATATAATTCAACGTACGAGGCGAAGAATTGTTGATTTAAATCGGAAATGCCAGCATTTTTATTTAGAACTTTCAAACACTAATAATAAAATAATAATAAAAAGATAGAAACGATGGATAGATTTAAAGTTTAAAAAGAGACAATAACACTCTTAGTCTTGCTGGCTTGGCAGCTCCAGAAAATAAATAATAGCCTTATTCTAAGTACTAGCTAGTAGATGTTGTTTAAGTGTCCTACCTGTTGTGTAAATTATCCATTACGACCTATTTTACTTGTCCAGAGGGTTCGAAAATATTTTAAATCAAAGTCACATTTGAAAAGGTTTACGTTAGACTTTTCAAATCAGTTGAATTTTTCCAATTTTTTAAATTAGGTGTGTTAAGATGAAATTTATATCATCAATTAATTGGAATATTGTAAAATAATACAATTTGTTGACCAGAATGAAGATTGGGACATATTTTTCAGTTAGAACAAGCTCATTGGGGCTTTAAAACATGCCGATTTTCGGTAAAAAAAAAGAATAAAAGAAAATCATGAATCATGTTACATCATGGTCATGCATGGAGGAGACAAGAATAATATTATGTATAAATTGTAAGATTTCGTTTAGACAAAGAGCTAGTGTTTTTTGAACAAATTTATTAGAAATAGATCATGAAAAAAATAGCGAAAGGTCAAAAGTAAAAGGATTAGCCTAGAGTTACAGAATCTACAGTAGCCTACCGGTATTGAATTTGAAAATTTCAGTGAAATTACTTTATTCTGAAGTGAAAGAATGTTTTGACATGATTTATTTAGCCTAAACATGCTAAACTGAGATATGCGCCAAGTCCCGATTGTCGAATAGTAAGGTACATTGTAGGTAGGGCTACATGGATATTGCTATGATTTAAATATGATATTAATTTATTAAACAAAGTCTCTGATGCCCAATTTAATCATAATGGCGTATGGGTGGGGTGGTAAAGATTTTAAAAGATAAGATTTCATTTTTATTTATGAGTCATAAATAGATTTAGATAAGATAAACACAATCAATAGGCTACCGTAAACCGGGGGAACTTTGAACACTGAGGTAACTTTGAACACTCTTCGCAGAAAAGTTGGGATATTGTTTTTCACATTAAAGTAATTTCATATTATTATATGTGATGGACTGCTTCTGAAAAATGTTTTTTGACTATATCTAATCATAATATAATGACATGGAATTAATTAATGACAATTTTCTTCTCTGCAGACCTCATTTTCAATATGGTGGTTGAAACATGTGAGATTTCTTATTTTTCGTACACTTCAAACTTTTCATGAGATGTAAACAACTTACATGACTATTTTCAAGAAACTTAACCAAAATTCATGTTAAAGTATCTGGAATTTGTAAAACAAAGCATAAAATGTTTACTCTTGTTTATTTTCGGATTCCACTGAAGAATGTTGACAGTATTGTTATATTATTGCTCTTGGGGTAACATTGTTCCCCATAGGGAATATCTCGAAAAGCATGAGACAAATGTCTATTAAAAATTGGTCTAGATACTTAACACAGTTTATAATATAATGCAAGTTTTTGTTTTTTCAGATCCAAAATAATTTTTAGTAACCTTTAAAATGTTTTGAATTTTTAATTGTAATATGGCATGCTCCTATAAAAGACGGGTCGATGCTCGTGCATATAAACACTATACAGAGGACACTTTAAAAACAGCTGTGAATCAAATTGTATCAAAGAAAATATCATTACGAAAAGCAAGTCGTCATTTTGGTATACCTACTGGAACACTGAGTAATCGATTGAACAAAAAACATAACATAAAACCAGGTCACCCTCCCGTCTTTACTGATGAAGAAGGAAAATCATTTGTCAAACATCTCCAAGTAGTAGGGGAATGGGGTTTCCCCTTTGATAATTTCGACATCAGAATCTTTGTAAAAAATTATCTTGCTTCAAAAGGAAAGAAAGTCCCCCAGTTTGTTAATAATTGTTCTTCAACAGAATGGGCTGTTTTGTTTTTCAAGCGGTACAAAGATCAGCTTACATATAGAACCTGTCAGAACATAAAACGTTCAAGCTGCAGTATCAGTTGATCCTGTTGAGTCATACTTTAAGAATTTGGCCGAAACTAGTTTTTGTCAATCTTCATACCCAGTGTAAAGAATTTACCAGGTAAAAAAGTTATATTGGGCGATAATTTAAGCAGCCATTTCACAAGCGAGGTTTTATCCCAAGCGGAATTACACAATATATCATTATTATGTTTACCAGCAAATTCTACCCACATGATGCAAACGCATGATGTGGCATTTTACAGGCCACTTATATTAAGCAAAAATGGCGTAAGATTATGGATGAGTGGAAAGCCAGTGGAAACAAATCGAAAACACTTAGTAAAGATGTTTTTCGTTCCTTATTGACCAAACTGTACAAACAGTTGTATCCAGACAATGTTGAAGTCAGCATTAATATTCAGTCAGGATTTCAGAAGTCTGGTATTTTCCCATTTAATCCATCAAAGGTTTTGGAAAGACTCCCTGATTTTAACAAAAAACAATTATGATGTCGCAGCAAATAGCAATTCTGAACCAGTGAGAGAAACAGTATCTGATGTAGTCATTGGAATGTTGATGGTGATTTGCAACCTAAAAAACGAAGGAAGAAAATAAATGTTTCTCCAGGTAAAAGCATCGGATTGAATGATTACATTGCTGAAGAAGTTCCAAGTAACTCTGCAAGTTCTGATGAAAATTCTAGCAGTGAGGCTGATGAATGTACACCAACTGAATGGAATGAAGAGACACAAGAACCAATAAATATTGCAGAGTTGCAGTTGGTAATTTTGTTAAAGTCCATTATAAGGGTTCTAATTTTCCAGGAACAGTCACGTCAATTGAAAAGACTGGTGCAGTAGTGAACGTTTTGACGAAGTGTAAAGGTCAAGGGTGGAAATGGCCGAACGCTGAGGATGAAGTTTTGTATTTGTGGAAAAATGTAAAAAACACCATTCCAGTAAAACCTATAAACAACAGAGGTGTTTACAGAATTGTGAACATCGAAGATGATTGGGGGATATAACAATTTCTGCTTGCTCATGATATCATTTCTTTTCAAGTTAATGAAAATTTTGTTGTTTTTTATGTTAATGTTACAAGTAGCATGAGATGTCCATCTATTTTAAACTGTTTCATGTTCAAGTATTGAGATTAAAGTTCTTTGTATGCTAATGTTGGAAATATTTTTTAAAATTCATTCAATTGTTCAAATAAACCCCTGAGGAACATCATCATTGATCAGTCTTTCACGTGAATTATTTTTTCAAAGTTACACCATTTTTAGGGTAACTTTGAACACTATTATTTTTTTTTAAAAAATGTACAAAAAGTGTATCAGGTATCATGACATTTAATGTATTGACAGTATTACAAAACCCCCATATTTTGATAACAAAAAAGTTACGAAAAAATAAGAATCCTGAATGTGGCAATGTTTTAAACCAAAAAAGTGTTCAGAGTTCCCCCAGTTTACGGTATGCATTTCACCTAAAAACATCACAGCAATATTCATAAAATTTAGGTTGTAATAATAATATATACCGTATGTAAAATACATGTACTAAATTAGGCTAATAATACACATAACATTGCATTGTCTGTAATGAAGGATAACATCAAAACCACACATTATTAAATTTCTCAGCCAATCGATGGTACCGTATTGAAGTAGTTGATTTTGGCATGTGCTTTTCATGTGAATAAATGTCATGATAATTTACAGGAAAAAAGACCTGTTTTCAGATTTTGGTCCATCACTAGTTATAAATAGGCTACACGTAATAAGGTTCATATACAAAAGATATTACACCCCACCATCTCTGAATCTGTGAGATATATTATTTTTTAGATGACAATGAAGAGGGGAAACAATGTATTTTTGGTCCAGTTTGGTCTTGACTTTTTTTTTTATATCAAAAACAATTTCATGCATTGGTAGGCTTTATACGCCTCGATGCAACTATTTTATACTAAATTGGAAAATAATTTTAAAATTCTTATTATTTGGTGTAAGTTCAACCAAGTGGTAAGCTTAATGTATCATTAAACTATAGCTTAATTCTGTTTAAGAAATGCTAAACTTCCAGTGATCGACCTACATGTACTGGCTACCATTCATATTGTTTGTAGTCTTTTGATAGACATAGAGTTTTGCATTTTTGTATGACAAATTGACAAAGGCATACTATTTTTTGGTTGATCTAGCTTGAATGTTATTTTTGTGCGGGGCATCATTTTCTTATAATTGTAATTTAATGTGTACTATAGCTGGGATGTAATAAAAGTATACTGTGAGTTACTGTGACAGAAATAGGTTGACAATTGATTAATCTGTATAGTAAGCTTACCTGTAATATATAATTTTAGTATGCATTATTGTCACTTGTTTCCACAGACCAACAGCCTTAAACAGGTATATAGAGCTACTTTACAGAACAAGTTCCTCTCATGTAAATTAATATTATGTAAACTTTCAGCTAAATTATGGAAGGGCGGAGGGTACTTTGGAAATAATAAAATACCAGTAAGTTTTTAGCTTTTAGTTTACTCACTGTGAAGAGCATACCGGTACTTGATCTACAGTAACACATGTTGTACTGTAGCCCGTAGGTTAGTGGAGCCAACTGTCGTTGTTTTGATCATTCCCATACTCATGCATGGTTGACTGTAGGGTCCTTAGGGTGGATGTCTTACTGTAAGTGTAAGTATTTTTTTTTCTTCGAGTCCAGTATTCCACCCCACTGAACACCCAAAACGCGCAAGAAATTTATTTAAGGTAGGGTGTGTAGGCCTATGTGTTAGTCTGAATTTCAGGCTCTGAAAATAACCAAATATGGTGGACATCAATATCAATGTAATCTTGCCACCTTCACATAAAAGTTTGATGCTGGGCATTTTGTGCTTAGGAAAAGTAGAGAATTCAATCTGATTGGTCGATACTTTGGAACACAATAACTCTCCTTGAATCTAATCGAGGTTGAATGTTCAAACTTGGTATAGGCCTAGTTTATATGTTTGGTAAATGTCTTGACAGTTCGATCATGAGCATTTTCCACTATGTCCTAAGAAGACCAAGCAGAGATAAGCAATTTGATTGATTGAGACTTTGGAACATGATAACTTTGGTTCTAATTCATTGAGAGATGAAAATCAGAGTATACATGAAGATTCATAAACCTACACTAAGTTCATTATGTGAATGTCTTGACTGAGCTTAGCAATGACATTGATTGACGTATAACTATAAGATAACATTGATTCTAACAGATGGAGAGTGATGAAACTTTGTGTATAGTTTCACTACGAGGTACTTCAAAACCTTGAAATAGTTTTATCATGATTTGTTTCATTGTGCGTTTTCTACTTATTTTGGGGTCTTGAATGGGGACATTTAACAAGCCTCACTGTTTGTCTGTTATTCCTGAAATAAACCATTTTTTATGCTTCTGTGTCAAATATCAGGTTTCTGAAATAGTTTTTCCACAATTTACTCCTAGACTTAAAGTTAACATAAATAACAACTAGAATTTTATTTCATTACTACTTTACCAGGGACTTGATTTGTATGAAACTTTCAGGTAACAGGTTTGTTTAAGCAACAACAGATTGATAAACTATGGCCTGCCTGAAGGTTAAATAGCCAGACATTAACCATTGAGCTCATAGAGAAACCCATTAAAGTTCCCATACAGTTTTGATACATGTATTGTATAATTCTCAATTGATTTTGCCTGTCAAACATACTGTCATATTGTTGTAATCTGATTTGTTATTATAGAGTTTAATTTATTTATATACCAGTACTTCCATAGTAAAGTCACAGATTGAGTATACTGTCAGTATCTGAATGGTTTGTGCCTTGTGCGTAATTTTCTTGATTTGAAACACATCTGTTACAAAGTAATGTAATTCTCGTCAAGTGGGTTGAAGATATTGCATCATTGTTGCTAGTCTTCTTGAGTGTTGAATGTAATATTGTAATTTGAACAATATGTATAGGCCTAAATGTACAAATGTAAGTAAATAAGTGCAGTGCACCATGTGTTATCTAACTTCATAACAGGTAAATATTATTTATAATACATGTATGTACTTTGTATTTGTCTCTAAGTATTAAGTGACCAGCTGAGGGAACAAATAATACTTACGGTACTTGGGAGGTCTAATTGCAAATTATAAATTGTGTTATTTTTGCTTTTATTTGTTCTCAAATAAAACATTTTGAAGATCCAGTACAAGAATCTGTTTATTTATGATACTTATTTGACATCACCAGTCTTCAAGCCACATTCACTGGAAAAATTGAATAAATATTATTTTGTTTCCCGCTGCATTTTGTGATCCATAGTGTGACATATAATCAAATAATTCCTTTTGTTAAAGATGTAGCAACAGTGCTTGACTAAGTTTTGATAATGAGCATTTTCTGCTCAGTGTAAGTAATTTGATTGACCGAGATTTTGGAACACAATAATTCTCCTTTGAATTGACGTAGAATGTTCAAACTTGGTGTAAACGTTCATTGGGTGAATACCTTGATGGAGTTCGAGGACACTTGGTCATGGTGTATAGTTTTATCACATCAATACCATGACTAAGTTTGATAATGGGCACTTTCTGCTCAAGGTAAGCAGAGTGATAAGGAATTTGATTGGTCAAGAGTATGAAACACAATAACTCTTCTATAATTGTATAATTGAGGTAGAATGTTCAAATTTAGTGTAGGCCTTCATTAGGTGAATGCCTTGATCTAGTTTGATCAAAAACATTGCTGCTTACGGTAAGCAGAGAAAAGCAATCTGATCGGTTGATGCTTTGAGTTTGTGACATGATAACTTTGTTTAAATGAGAGTGATGAAACTCCAAGTACATATATATAGATTTATTACATATTACCATAACTAACTAAAGTTATTTCAATGATGAGAATTTTCTGCTTAGGCTAAGGAGCGATGAGCAATTTGATTGGTCAAGACTTTGAAACATAACAACTCTGCTTTTAATTTAGGTAGAATGTTTAAATTTGATGTAGATGTTCACTAGGTGACTGAGCTGAGTGAGCTGAAGCTAAAAGAAATTTCATTGTTCGATGCTTTAGGACAAGATAACGTTGATTCTATCTGATGGTAGTGATGAAACCTAGTGTATAGTTGACAGTTTGTTTGATTGCCTGATACTTTTGGCTTGTTTAAAATTGAATGTTTGAAGATATTTCCCTTTATGCAGTAACTAGAATGAAATGTGGTTTTAGCACCAACAAGGGAATATTGTGCCAGAGCAGTAACTAGTACATAAAGGCAAAATTAATAAAGCTGAGGATGCAGATGGTTGGGTTTTGTAAATAGTATTTTAAAGGAGAACAGCATTTTAAAATATTTCATTTATTTTTTAACTCAGTGCACAAATAGTTTCACAAAATAGCTACTCCTGGTAAACAACTAAATGTTAAAGTAAAGTATGTAAGACTAAGAATGTGGTCCCTCTAGAGCAGTGATTCTCAACTAGTGTGCCACGGCACACAGGTGTGCTGCGAGATCTTCCTAAGTGTGCCACAAAATTTTGAATGGCACACTAAGAAAATGTGAAAAAACATGTGATCCCAGTTGAGTATTCACTGGTGTCTACTGATAAGTTCATAACTGTCTTCTTTATTTATTAATGTGTCTATGACTAGTTTCTATCTTCAGTTGTATTTCGTCTGACTTTTCATGTTTTGTAGGGTATTTTTTTGGCAAAATTAGTCTTCTTTTTTTTTCATATATATATTTAGCTAGGTGTGCCACTATTTTTTCGTGTGTTCCAAAGTGTGCCGTTGGCAAAAAAAGGTTGAGAACCACTGCTCTAGAGTGTATACATATGTACATAGGTCTCACAGGTTTTATACGCCCACATTGAAATGTGGTCGTATATTGCCGTCGGTCCGGCTTCCACAATTGCTTGTGGACGCTCTAGAGGCTAAAGTAAATATCCGATTGACTTAAACATTCTACCTAAATTAAAAGCAGAGTTGTTATGTTTCAAAGTCTTGACCAATCAAATTGCTCATCGCTCCTTAGCCTAAGCAGAAAATTCATACACAGTGTTTAAGGTCATGAGACGAAGAAGCCTATTGTTTTTCAGCGATTTCCGATAATAACTACCAGAGTTATGGCCCTTGATCACTTCAAAAAATCTTGTGGACGCTCTAGAGGCCAAAGTTATTATCCGATTGACTTTAAATTTATACACAGTGTTTAAGGTCATTAGACGAAGAAGCCTATTGATTTTCAGCGATTTCCGATAATTAGTGCCAGAGTTATGGCCCTTGATCACTTAAAAAAAAAAATCTTGTGAACGCTCTAGACACCAAAGTTAATATCCGATTGACTTCAAATTTATACACAGTGTTTAAGTTCATGAGACGAAGAAGCCTATTGCTTTTCAGCGATTTCCGATAATTACTGCCAGAGTTATGGCCCTTGATCACTTTAAAAAATCTTGTGGATGCTCTGGAGGTCAAAGTTAATATCCGATTGACTTCAGATTTATACATAGTGTTTACAGTCATGAGACGAAGACATCTATCGATTTTCAGTGATTTTCAATAATTACTGCCAGAGTTATGGCCCTTGATCACTTCGAAAAAATCCTGTGGAAGCTCTAGAGGCCAAAGTAAATATCCGATCGACTCTAAATTTACACACAATGTTTAAGGTCATGAGACGAAGAAGCCTATTGATTTTCAGAGATTTCAAATAATTACTGCCAGAGTTATCTCCCTTGATAATTTCAAAAAATCTTGTGGCGCTATAGAGGCCAAACTTATCATCCGATTGACTTCCGATTGATACACAGAGTTTAAGGTGTTGAAATGAACAAGTATTTTGATTTTCAATGAATTTTGATAACTGAACAGCTAAATCCATGATATTATTAGATGTTTCATGTACATGTATATACTAATTGTTAGCGTGGGGTAAAACTTTATAAAAAGCAATCAAATTCTAATGATTTTCTGATGATTACATAATGAGTTGTTACTCTTAATCAGATTTTAGTGTATTACAAATGTTTCATTACCGGAAAAAGTAAAAATATGCGACAACCCTTGTTGACTGCCCGGACGATTTAGCTGCTGTGGGCGTATGTTTCATTGCCTGGCAACCTATCTTTTAGCTTGTTCTCTTTTCACCTCTTGCAAACTGCGGCCATATCTTGCGTGGCAGCCTCTTTTAGCATGTGTTGCTAGTTTGTTGAATCTTGGTGACTTAGGCTTCCTTTTATGATGTCCTCTCCCCCCCCCACCCCAGCATCCAACCAAAAAGTACCTTGGCTTCTGGATTGTCAAAACCATTCTAATATTAGATAGATCTATAAGATCTGCTACAATTGGTGGAGCTCTCCTTTAACTTTAAGTAGGTGTTTTGGTAAAAAAATTTAAGTTAATAATTGTAGACAGTATGTCATGTCACATATTTGGATAATTTCATTAGGTATTTTTCCACTCTGACATATTTGGAAATTCATTTTTTTTCATATTGAGTTCAGTAGTTTTCCACATTATACATGGGTGAATTACTGAATAGTTTTATACCATTGCTTTATTATATTTACAGGGATATCATAACACGTTATAGTAACAGTAGTTGGGATAGTATTGTTCATGAACAAACTTATATGTATTTTCAAATATTTAAATCTACTGTTACCGTGTATAATTTTATATGCCCATGTAGATCCTTTGGCAGTCATTTGCCGTCCCACGACTTGACAAGTAAGAATGGTTTACAGATTGTTTTCACACAATATCATGTGGGTGTAGAAGATTGGCTTTAAGTTTGTACAGTACTGTAAAAATTAATTCATATTTTTATGTAGGAACCAAAATTTTTGACGCAAATCTCTAATATATAAATTCTAGAAGTATGTGTGTTTACATTGTAGCTATTTTGGATATCATCGTTTATCACACAATTAGTTTCTTTGCAATATTTTGTTATGTACTAGTCACTTGAGCGTAATACATTTCGCGCGTTCTGGCATAATAGAGCTGCGTTTGTCACCAGACACTTAAAGGTAATATATTTAGAGCTCTGGTTAATCTCGATTCATTTTGTTAAGTCGTTATGTCAACCAGTCATAATTTGGGACGGAAATTTGCATCGAGTATGGCAGTGTTTGAGTGGGATTAGGTATAATCAAACAGAACACTGCGAGAACTATGGTACTAATTAGCAATCAACATACTTTGATCATGGGAAGACATTAGGTGAAAGGAAATTTTTTATAACAATTAGGTAATGAAAACGTACTTCTATTGCATTATATTTTGGTAAAGTTTAACCAGGAACCTACATGAATTAACCTACATTGTAGTATATTATTAGTGTATGTGCTGTTGTAAGTTCCTGTATTATTATTAATGCCAGGGATTGGTTTTAAACTGTTATTCTGATCCCACTAACCCAGAAACCTATTTATATGTTACTGTTTAAAACTAGGAAATGGACTACAGTACTTGTACTGGGCACTATGGCTACTAACTCCTATTAGTTTTAGGTGATATCAAGTTTCACCACAGATAGTTAGTTATTGACCGCTTCATTCATGGAAAGACACAACTTCTCACTAGAAAAGAAGTGTTAGTTGCTTTAAACTGCACTCCACTTAAAGGGATGAAACAAGGGTGCAGATATCACAGATGCCGGTAGTAGTAAGCAGCATTGTAAATTCCCAGTGAGAAATTTGACAGGCTTAGACTTACATGTAGAGGTGTTTGTAATCTAAAGCTTTCTTTCAGATTGTTGCAACATTTTCAAAATTACTTTAGTTAGCATGAATATGTTTTTCAATTTATGAACATATGCCATACAACTTAACTGCAATGTTTTGACTTGATAAAGACGAGAGTATCCCCGTCGAAACATCACTAGTCTCAAACTCAGTAATTGTGTATTCATTATCCATAAAATTGTACCTTGTGTTACCTTAATTGACATTTCTAAGTTGATTTAAAGGCGCTAAATCTCTTTCCTTTGGCACCTACATGTAGAAATGGACACAAATGGTTGGTGATGCATATTATAATGTAATATATTATTAATGTACATTCAAATTTTTCTGTTTTTACTATAATTTCTAATCAATTATGTGCAGAGAAATATGCAAAAAGTCCAAATTGAATGACAGTGTTTGGCGTCTGGTTATCCAAAAGCTTATATTTATTTGTCTCAGTGGGAGTCTGTAGTCTTAGGTGAGTTTGTCCACATCAACCTGCGAAGGAGTTATGTACCATTTATACAAGTTTACCTTTCATAGGTTCTACATATAGACTGCTGTGACTTTGGATACAAAACAATATTGCAAACAAATATATTTTACCAGAAGTTTTTATACGCCCACATTTTCGCCTCGTTTGTCCTTCCGTCCACATCAGTGTGGTTTAAAAAGAATCATTCAAAATTTACAATATCAGACAGTAAATTAGTTTTGAATTGACTGTGTGTTATTATAAAGTGTAAACTAAGTTATATTTACACTTCAGAGAATATCAAAAAGGTTGTACATGTTTATTTCATTTAATAAGATTTGTGGAGAAAAAAACCACCTGTCATATTGATCTAAATAATCAACATATTATTTCATTGTTATTTTCATGTGTGGGTTAAAGATGCATTGTAGGAACTAAATCTACCTATATTGAATTTTTTATTCTGTCTTCAAATGTTAGTTATACTTATAGCCTATAAATAATTATTTCGACATTTATTCAAATGACATTAGACAAGTGTTTAATCAACTCTCAAGACCATCGAAAGGTGCAGATATAGAATATGATCACCTTTTATTTAATGATTTGATTTAAAAAATGGAGAAGCTAGACTGCATATAGATTAAAAAGTAATA
This sequence comes from Patella caerulea, assembly GCA_036850965.1. NCBI lineage: Eukaryota > Metazoa > Mollusca > Gastropoda > Patellidae > Patella > Patella caerulea. Next base: position 27,913,150 of record JAZGQO010000011.1, read on the forward strand.
TTTCTAATAATAAACAATCTATATCAAAACTTCAAACATTGTTGCTTTACATGTATCTTTCAATATATTAATTTTTAGTTACAATGTATCTATTTTGGATCTATTATAGCAAGAACTTCCAGCTATTTATCTATATCTTAACATGCATCTTTCAAAACATAGACATTTATATGAATTACACTTTTATATACATTGTAGCACAATTATTTTTTCCTACATTTAGTTGCAGATCAGATAGTTTTTGGGGCGTGGGAGGGAGGGGGCTCCTTATGTTATAAGAATCATATTCCAAGCCACATAAACATTACCATAATCAATCGTCATTAAATATAAATTGAGAGAAAAATTAATTAGTTGATCAATTTTTTCTTTTTGCAGACGAATTGTTGGATTCTTCTTGATATTGAGGTGTAAGAAGTGACTGAAAAATGGCTGATGATAAAAATAATGGAGCTATATATCCATCTCTAGTAGATAAAGTAGAAGGACAAGTATTGGAGAAGGAATCAGAAACCAGCACTGAACGAGGAAATTGGTCCAATAAATTAGATTTTTTACTCTCTTGTCTTAGTTATGCCGTGGGACTTGGGAATGTTTGGAGGTTTCCATATTTGTGTTATAGAAATGGTGGAGGTTTGTATACTAGTTTACTCGGTTAGAGGAAATTTTATATTTAAATCAAGCCTCTCTGGCAAACTGACCTGATTGAGGAGAAGGACTTCAGGCAAAAAGTTTTGTGTATTGCTTTATTGTAAAAATAACTTTATAAGTACACGAACAAACTCATGGGATATTGAATTGCAAAGACTATCAAGTAAATTAGATCAGGCTATCAAATGCCTTATTTCGCTTCAGTGACACTAACTTGGTTTTTATTGTCTCTCTTTTTTTTTTAAAAACAGGTGCTTTTTTGATACCATTCCTGGTGATGTTGTTTATAACTGGAATACCATTAGTATTTTTAGAACTTTCTTTTGGACAGTTTGCAAGTCAAGGTGTAGTCTCCATTTGGTCTGTTAGTCCAATCTTTCAAGGTAAAAATATTATGTTACCCAGCCTTGTATGCAGAACTTGAACTAGCGGGCGATGTAAGAGAAATATTCGCCTAATACATAGTTGACTTTACCCTAAAAGGCAATAGGGTGAAATTGAAATCGCCCTAACTTCGCCATACATTTGTGCAAAGGCGAAATAATAACAAGCATCGATATCAACGGTAAACAAAGCATTTTCAAAACAACACAATACATGTATGTGTTCACATGATGAGCATTGAAAGTAAAAATAAAAATTAGATAAGTTGTGAAAACTAAAACATGTATTAATGTTTTGTTTTTCGACTTAAAGTAGCTAAGTCTCTAACTCAATATCATCGAAAATCCTCGATGTTGAAAACACAAGTTATTTGTCAATTTAAATCAACATTGATGGTGTGGTCTTACCAGGAAAAGATGGGCTTCTGATATCCAATATTTAAGACGAAATATAATTTTTTTACCATTGGTACACGAATCGTGTACCATACAGCGTTTCAGACTAATTTTCAGCTAGGAACCCAAAGAACAAGGCTAGGTATACGCCACATTACATCTTAAACGGTGAGCGTGCGCAATAAATACTATATAGACTGGAATAACCAGACGCTATATATATTGGGATTCAATTGAGACTTCTAGTGTACTTTACCAAACATAACTGATTTGATATTAGATTAAAACAGAAACGATTGAATGTAGATCAGTTTATATACATGTACATTCATATTAAATTATGTATGGCTTGCGACCCATTTGTGTCAATTTCTAGACCCCAAATATTAGCGATTTAGCTCCTTTAAGTTACTCTGTGTTGTTTAATAGTTTCAATGATAAAAATTTTATTTAATGTCAATAAGCCTGGAAATAAGGCACCTGTCACAGACAATGTCCGGCACAGATTTAGGCTTTTTCATGTACAATTCCTCTTGTACCTGTCATTTGGCTGACATCTTATCATGGACATGGCAGAAAAATCGTCAACTGGTTATTATGAAAGTACTAGTCCCCACCGTTTTGTAGAAAGCAGGGATTATTGAATAGATCTGCCCATTTAGGACAGGAAACATTTGTCTCATCAATGCTAACAGTTTGTTTTCATTGAAGAGGTACTATGGAGAAAAGAATTTAATGCAAACCAGTTATGAATATGTCATAACACAATGAATTTTCAATGGAAAAACACTGAAACTAGCCTTCTTTTCTAATAGTGCATACACCATAAACAATTATCATTTCAATAGCAATGTAATTTATTCAAGTATGCATTTCATTAATAAACAATATGAATTGTATGTAAGATATTTGATATCTTTCTGCAAGTCTAGATCTGTAGACCTACATTTCACGCATCAAAGTTAACCTACCTGTAGTATATACATGTATAGTTACAATAGTTATACCTTTTGCTAATTAGAAATTTCCCATACATGTATCTGAATAATTTTGGGGAACAAATTTTTTTGTCCCCCTCGAAGAAAGTTGGGGGACTATTAAAATGGGTTCGTCCGACTGTCTGTCTGTCTGTCCGTCTGTCCATCACACTTTTTGGGACACAATAACTCTCTTCCTAATTGAGCTAGAATGTTCAAACTTGGTGTATTTGTTTATTAGGTCAATGCCTTGATTGAGTTCGAAGATGAGCATTTTCAGCTTAGGGTAAGCAGAGATAAGCAATTTGATTGGTTGATGCTTTGGGACACGATAACTTTAGTTAATTAAGTGAGAGTGATGAAACTTGGTGTATAGTTTCATTACAGTAATACCGTGACTAAGAATGATAATGAGCATTTTCTGCTCAGGGTAAGCAGAGCAATAAGCAATTTGATTTGCTGAGACTTTGGAACACAATCACTCTCCTTCGAATTGAGTTAAAATGTTCAAAATTGGTATGTATGCTTATAAGGTCAATGCCTTGATGGAGATCGAAGATTAGCATTTTTTTCTCAGGGTAGGCAGAGATAAGCAATTTGATTGGTTGATACTTTGGGACAAGATAACTTAGGTTCATCTTGATTGATGATTTTTATGCCAATACAATGACTGCATTCTCATTCAGTAATGGATTTGACAGTAACAGTGTATAGAAACGATTGACTCGGACACAAGGGCCCTTTCCCTTGGCCAGAGGGGCCCTTTTGTCAAGCGTAAGGGCGCTTTTGTCTGTTTTTATGGTACCCCTAACAAAGGTACATTTTCATTTTTCTCGTCGGTTTTAGCATTTTTCCTTATAAAACACTTTTGGATGACACTTCGTGTACAGTTTGGTTGCTCGATAAGTTTGAAAAAAATAAATGTGCCATTAATTAATATGTGTCATCTATTTATTTTGGGATTTCGGCGGGGGACATCAGCCTCACTGTTGGCTTGTTTATTTGCCTATCTGTTCGTCCACAATATCTTGTGAAAAAATGGCAAAAGTTACCATCTGATTGTTTTAAAATTGATATTAGTAATTAGTGAGTTAACAAATCCTGAATAACACTCTAATTAAAACACAGATCCTATTTAAATTTAAGCTTTCATATGTAATATGAAAGCTTACTGTTTCTGTTAAGATTATTATTATTTTTTTTTTTTGTGTAATTTCTGCAAATCAGATTTCTCAGAATCTAACCATAGGATCTTTCTGAAATTTTGACCTACTCCCCCACCCACCCCCACCCCCCAAAAATGGGGTGCAAAAGTTGTTTAAATATATTTTCAAAACGTTTTACGAATTCAAAATCATCGAATTTTACGAATGAAAAAACTAACAATGCATAGTTGTAACTTTGTTATTTATTGACATATTTTACTAATTCTTTTTTCTTTGAGTACCTTGTAAAAAAACATTTTCATCTGCAGTTTCAGATTTTCGAATTTCGAAAATTCATCGCTGTGATTTCGATCCGGAAGTTTAGACAAACTTGACAACTTCTTTAATAGTTGCACGATTTTCATGAAATTTAGTAAGTAAGTAGATTCTACCGATGCAATTTCAAAGATATGATCACAAACTTTCTATATTATCTCTCCTCGATGAAATTAAGGATCAAAGTTTTAGAAAAAATCGTCGAAATATAGATCAGAATGACCTCTTTTTTCTTTTTTTTTTGATACTAGGCAAGTAATTACTGATTTGTACACAAAAATATGGAGTTTTTCGATCGAACCGGAAGTGCCGCCATCTTGAGAAGTGAAAAAACAATAGAACTTTTTTGATATATGACCTATGACATGTGACAGGAATGACTGTGAATATGAAAGCTTTAATATCTGCTTAGCAGATCTAGTTCGTTTTGTTTTTTGTAGTTCAAAATTTCATTTTACTTGTCTTCACTACACTAGGCTCTTGAAACGATGTTATATAATAGGCGTTCTTAGTGATGGGAGGAATTAACCAATGAAACGTTCTGTTAGGCGACTTCTTGACATTCTCTGCGCGGAACTGCGGGGAAACCCATATAGAAACATCAACGCTAATTGATTTTAATCATTGCCTGGCGTCAGATCTTCATGTAGTGTAGGCCATTGAAAGTATAAAATAACCGAAACGAAATATAAATCTGTATTTTAATCAGATTGCCTGAATAATTTTTTAAATTTCTGTTAATTTCTTCCAGTGTTATGCCACTTGTTGCACCTTGTGACGCTTTAAAGTTATCTGTATGAAATTTATATGTGTCATTTAAATTTGATAAAAAAAAAGGATCATATTGAATTTCGACAATTTCCCTTTATCACACCTAGAGTTATGACCCTTGTTTCACTTTGTTCAACCCTGTTAATGCTCAATTGATGATTGTTATCACCTGATATATATGTATATTTATATGCATCATTTAAATTTGTGAAATGGAGGTCTATTAAATTTCAGAAATTTCCGTCAATTATTTTTAGAGTTATGCCACTGGTTTTACTTTGTGAAGCTTGTGAACATTTGAATGACAAAAATTTTAATCTGATCTGTATGAAATTGTCTTGTAAATGCCCCCAATTACCTACAGAAGAATAAATATGCGACTGTGAGCGTATGAATAGTTACCTTGCAACCTATCTTAGTTTGAATTGCCCCTGAAATATTTTATTGGATTTATCTAAAATGCCTAGATTGTGTTGTGAAAGTCATCTTTCTTAAGTTACAATGAAATTTTAGTTTAAGATGATTTTAAGCAGGTTTAAATTTTTGTGAAACAGGACCCTGGTGGCAGAACTGGGGATGCAGAACCTTCAAGACTTAACTCACCAATCCTTCAAATAAATGCAAAAAACTGTAAATTGTATAGAAATGTACTGTTAAACTTTCAGTTTCAGGCTTTCAGAATATTGAGGCATTTGGAAAAAACTTTTTAAACTGCATAGAGGTTTAGTTTTCTGTCATGCTTAATTTTGTAACCTTATTAACCCTTAAAGGGACAATAAAATTCTTGCTTGCTTGGTAGGTCCAGAAAATAAATAATACCCTTATTCTAAGTACTAGATGTTTAAGTCTCCTACCTGTTGTGTAAATTATCCATTACAACCTATTTTACTTGTCCAGAGGGTTCGAAAATATTTTAAAATCCAAGTCACATTTGAAAAGGTTTACGTTAGACTTTTCAAATCAATTTGTTGAATTTTTCCAATTTTTCAAAATAGGTGTGTTAAGATGAAATTTATATCATCATTTAGTTGGAATATTCTAAAATGATACGATTTGTTGACCAGAATGAAGATTGGGACATATTATTCAGTTACAACAAGAGTGTTATTGGGGCTTTAACCGGTCAGGGTCGCATATTTGCACCACAACGTTATATCCAAAAGTGGTCACGGGCGCATATTTGCAACCATAGCCAGAACCTTTTTTCAAAGCCGCATTTGAGTATTTAGTTTCGTATTTAATTGATATCGCCACGCATGCGTCTCGGACAGGAACTTGTCTTGTCAATAACATTGAGAAAAACATGTCTTTGTTCTACATTTTTTGACAAAAAACGTAATTTAACGATGTTGGGAATGTTAATGACCCTCAAAGTCATTGAAATGCCTATATATGATTCTGACTCAGATTATATCAATTACGCCGATTCTGAAGACGATATTTCTGATGAAAATGATTTAAAATGGTATGCATTATAGACATGTCATACTGAACTAAAATTTATATTTATGGTTTACTTTGCAGGTGTGGGTTGGGCAATGTTTGTAGTATCTGTACTTATAGCGATATATTATAATATGATCATAGCCTGGACACTTTACTACCTCTTTGCATCGTTTGCTAAAGTTCTTCCATGGAGTTTCTGTGGTGCGTGGAGTACGGAAGGTATGTAAATCTGTTTCATTAGAGTTGATTAATATCCTATTTGGAAATTGATGTGTACATGTATATGCATCATCATAATTATGAATAACCTTAATGTATCATTATTTAATTCTCATTTCTTTTCCCTCGTGTTATAGAGCTACTCCATTTTTTATTGTAGTCGCCTCCGTCCTTCCGTCGGGTGTCCACAATTGCTTGTGGAATGTGGACGCTCTAGAGCCTAAAGTTAATATCCAATTGACTTTAAATTTATACACAGTGTTTAAGGTCATGAGACGAAGAAGCCTATTGTTTTTCAGCGATTTCCGATAATAACTACCAGACTTATGGCCCTTGATCACTTCAAAAAATCTTGTGGACGCTCTAGAGGCCAAAGTAATATCCGATTGGTTTTAAATTTATACACAGTGTTTAAAGTCATAAGATGAAGAATCCTATGGATTTTCAGCGATTTCCAATAATTAGTGCCAGAGTTATCACTTCAAAAAATCTTGTGGACGCTGTAAAGGCCAAAGTTAATATCCGATTGACTTTAAATTTATACACAGTGTTTAAGGTTATAAGACGAAGAAGCCTATTTATTTTCAGCCAGAGTTATGGCCCTTGATCACTTCAAAAAAATATTGTGGACGCCAAAGTTAATATCCGATTGACTATAAATTTATACACAGTGTTTAAGGTCATAAGACAAAGAAGCCTATTGATTTTCAGCGATTTCCAATAATTAGTGCCAGAGTTATGGCCCTTGATCACTTCAAAACAATCTTGTGGACGCTCTAGAGGCCAAAGTTAATATCCGATTGACTTTAAATTTATACACAGTGTTTAAGGTCATGAGACGAAGAAGCCTATTGATTTTCAGCGATTTCTAATAATAAGTGCCGGAGTTGTGGCCCTTGATTACTTCAAAAAATCTTGTGGATGCTCTAGAGGTCAAAATTAATATCTGATTGACTTTAAATTTATACACATTGGTTAAGGTCATGAGACGAAAAATCCTATTGATTTTCAGCGATTTCTGATAATTACTGCCAGAGTTATGGCCCTTGATCACATCAAAAAATCCAGTGGACGCTCTAGAGGCCAAAGTTAATACCCGATTGACTTTAGATACACACACACACTGTTTAAGGTCATGAGACGAAGAAGCCTATATTGATTTTGAGCAATTTCAAATAATTACTTCCAGAGTTGTCTCCCTTGATCACTTCAAAAAACGTTGTGATGCTATAGAGACCAATCTTATCATCCAATTGACTTCAGATTGATACACAGAGTTTAAGGTGTTGAAACGAACAAGTATTTTGATTTTCAATGAATTTTGATAACTGAACTGCTAAATCCATGATATTAAATGTTTCATGTACATGTATATATATATACTAATTGTTAGCGTGGGGTATACTATTACTAATTGTTAGCATGGAGCAAAACTTTTATAAAAAGCAAACAAATTCTAATGATTTTCTGATAATTACATACAATGTAATGAGTTGTTACTCTTAGCTGCTGTGGGCGTATGTTTCATTGCCTGGCAACCTATCTTTAATTTAAGTACAGGTTTTAATTATTTAAAGTAGCTAAATTTCTATCTTAATATTAGCCATTACTGTATTTGGTTGCCTGATACTAGTAGTGCTGTTATTTCTCTCTCTGGCATTATATGGTATCATAGTCAGACATTGGATCCTTGATAAATTGGCAGCCTTGATAAATCTGTTAACAATATTGTTTTATTTACAGCTTGCCTGGAGAATCGAGAACACATACAGAACTGTACTCTATATAATGGAACGTTTTATAATAATACGTGTTATACTGTTGATATGGTCGGTCAAGCTACTTTTAATTACATGCAGAATTCCACTAATAATTCTCTAGCTAAATCGAAGTCACCAAGTGATGAATATTTCCAGTAAGTTTGCATGTGTTTAATTATTACTTAGACATTTAATCACATAACAAGCCCATTACTAACTCTTGAATGAGTTACTTTTAAAACAATCATCATCTTATAATTCAATGTTAAATTAGATTATCTTGTCAAAGTGATTCTTGACCATAAAGACGATAATTTATCCATGACTTTGCTCAGAATTAAGTAATTTGACTGAAATTTCAATGTATATATCTAGATATAAACTATTATGTTCATAATTCATGTTGAATGAAATTATTAGTTTGTTTTCTGTTCATAACTTGCAAATTGTGAGCATATCTTACATGGCAACTGCTTGTAGACTGTTGCAGTGGGTAAAGTTGATTTTTAATTAGTGTTTGTGTATTTTTACAGCGAATATGTATTAGATATAACTGAAGGTGTAGAACATATGGGAGGTGTAAAATGGGAATTAGCTTTGTGTTTATTATTAGCCTGGGTTTTAGTGTGCATATGTCTGGCTAATGGAATTAAAACTTCAGGGAAGGTGAGTATATCACTATCTGTCTTAAAATTACTAAAAAAAAACAACTATGATTTATTTATAATAGATTTCATGTAATAAAAAATCTGGTAAAAAAAATCCTTATTTTAAAATCATTTCAAATTAACTGTTTTTGTTTATATTTCAGGCTGTTTATTTCACTGCTTTCTTTCCTTACATTGTATTAACTATTTTGTTAGTACGTGGTTTAACATTAGAAGGTTCTCTTGATGGTATACGATACTTCTTTACCCCAAAATGGGAAAAGTTGGCTAGCGCTAAGGTAAATGGAATTCTGTTAATGAATTTTTAGAAAAAGAAAGAGCTATTCCAGAACAATCAGTAAGATAAAACCAGGCCCATGAATCCCCAGGGGGCCCATAATAAATATTTTATCTTTATGCGGCCAGTATTCCTCCTGCAGAGACCCTGATCCAATCCAGATGTCCTACTCAATTTTTTGCATATATGGTCTTCTTGCACAGGTGAGGGGATGGTGTGCAAAATTTTAAATTTTTCTCCACCACCTTGGATAATTAATACTACATGTACAGAAATTGATACTGTTCACCTCATTACACAAATCAGTATAGAAATTGATACTGTTCACCTCATTAATTACACAAATCAGCAGTTTCAGTGCTGAAGATCAATTCAAAAAGAGCCTTGTGTAATATATCTTATTTTGTTGTTCATATTTGATGGTGTGCTCAAACATCGGTCTGAATTGTAGTACCCCACCCCACCTTTGTATATGTTTTAGGTATGGGGAGATGCTGCTGTACAGATTTTCTTCTCACTATCACCTGGATGGGGAGGATTAATTACATTAGCAAGTTTTAATAAATTCAACAATAATTGTTACAAGTAAGTCATTCCTGTAGTTCAATGTAGATTATTGTTGAAATATTGTGTGTGGTGTCCTTAGGTTATTTCACTAATATAATACTCGTACAAAGAAAATAATAAGTACTTAAATTTTTGGTACCCAAATTTTAAGTTCATTACATGGTTAAAAAAAAATATAGACTAATCAATCAACGCTATATTTATTCATGCTAGGAAAACACTAATATGATACAAAATAAATATGGCTTGTTTAATGGAAGCTATATTTTTATTCATGTTAGAAGAAAATAATCTGTATACTCCCACAGTGAAATTTGGCTGTATATTATTGTTGCTTGGCATCCACAATTATTGCTTGTGGACTCTCTATAAGCTAGATTTAATATCCGATTGACTCAAAATTTATACACATATTGTTGAAGATCATGAAATGATAATCCTATTGATTTTCAACAATTTCCAATAGTTACTGCCAGAGTTGGCCCTTGATCATTTAAAAAAAAATTGTGGACTCTCTTAAAGGCTAAAATTAATATCCGGTAGTCTTTAGATTTATACACAGTGTTTATGGCAGGGCTTCCACTTCAAAATTTTCACTACCGGTCATTTTTGATAACGCACGAAAACTTTGCAAAATAAATCCATATTTCATGTTTTTTATTCACGGTCGGGTATTGTGAATTCACATGTCTATACCACTTTGTCAGCATGAGGTAAACAAAAAATTATATATTAGACTTAGAAATGAAATATTTATTGTAAGGCTTGTGATAATTATTTATAAGTTAAATATTGTCTTTTGGCTACTTAAATAATCGAAATAGTTGAAGAAAAACCATGTTCTTGGCTGACCCATTTTTACCACGTGCTCAATAGAAAACACACTGACCTGGATAATTATGAGTTGTAATAAAATAACTTTGATATGAAGATAAATATATAATTATCCACGGCATATATTTCACATTTTTTAGAACATCTCTTACGGTGTTACGGGCCGCAGAATATTGACGAAAATCTTAGTAATGAATAACTGTCGGATAGCTTGGCATTCATGTTTGCTAACTTCAAGCGGCACTAGCGCCGCCTAGAATATCGTCGTGTATAAGATTTACAATATATTTATGCACAACAATTTTTCTAACACGTGGAATTATCAATATTGCTACACAATAGCACTGGAATACGTAATGTTCTTAATTTGTCGGTAAGCAAGTTAACTAATCTCTAGATTTTTTTTCTACAATTCCCACAAGGCTGTAATATCACTATCAAAAATTATAATGCAATTTTCTCCCAATATGTACGTTGTTAAGGATTTACGTAAAATCTATGCTGTTATATTTAATATGAGAGTTGGTTGGATTCGAAGATCAGTACTTCATAATAATTTTCCTTTTTTGGAAGATCGTAACAATCTCGCTTACATAGTGCGTAAGTACTGTAATAGCGGTAAACGGTTTTGTTCTAGAAAATTCTTATGATATGTGGACAACGCGTGATTGACTAAGAATAGACTGTTTCACGCCTTTGGTAAGATTCCTGAATATCAATTAACTTTTATTGTTCTACTACACGACAATCATCATCAATTATCAACATAATGCCCAGTATAATCTACTGACGACTATGTATACAACTCTATAACACCAATCATGAGATAATGTGGCTTCTTCTATCTTTACATACGCATTATTCTGCACTGGCCTTACAATGTTATACATGTAGTTACATAGTGGATGTCGATCGTAGCCATGTTCGAAAATTGGGTTTTTGAAAAAAGGCTATTTTTCCGGTGTGCAAAATGACTGTTGGGTAACATCTAGTTACGGTCATTTTCCATAGCCCCCGGTCCCGACCGGCATATATGGCCGATATGGAAACCATGGTTTATGGTGATGAGATGAAGAATCCTTTTGATTGCTGACATAGTTATAGCCCTTGAACACTTCGAAAAGTCAGGTGGATGCTGTATGTAGAGGCTAAAGTTAATATCCGATTAACTTTGGATTTATACACAGTGTTTAAGGTCATGAGACAAAGAACCCTATTGATTTTCAATAATTTCCAATAATATTTTAATAATTGCCAGAGTTATGGCCCTTGATCACTTTGAAAGATCTTGTGGGCGCTCTAGAGGCTAAAGTTAAAATGCGATTGATTTTAAATTTACACAGAGTGTTTAAGGTAATGGGAAAAAGAATCCCATTGACAAACCTGGACGCAATTCCAGAATTTGTGCCTGACAAATTGTAACTGACAACAGTTTCAATCTGACTATATGTCTTTAAAAATCTTTGTTTTTTGTTTTGTAGAGATGCTGTACTTGTATCCATATTAGATTGTGCTACTAGTGTGTTTGCTGGTATGGTGATATTTTCTATTATTGGTTATATGGCTAATGAGATGAATCAAAATATTGATGAAGTAGCTAGTGAAGGTCAGTGTTACTTAAATGTAAATAAGTGTAAAGACTGAAAATCCTTGTAATTTTCACTTTTTTTGCATGGCGATAAATTCCAACTAATTTTTTGATGAAACTTTAAATACATATATCCCTAAGATCTGGGTTCATTTCGATACCTCTAAGATTATGGACCATGATTGTCCAAAAATTGTTTTTTTTTATTAGCTTGTTCTCTGTCCATCTCTTGAAAAATGTAGACATATGTTGCATGGCAACTTTTTGTTATGAAATGTTTGTCTTGCACCTTATAATAATTTAATGTTAAGCTTAGTTCATCAAAAAGCAATTTGTGTGTATTATATTTAAAGATATGACTATGTGGTGAAGCTATAGTATATTTCTGTATAACCCATATTTATTGTATTTGTAGGGGCTGGTTTGGCATTCATTATATATCCTGAAGTTGTAACAAGATTACCTATATCTCAACTGTGGGCTGTTCTATTCTTTATGATGTTAGTAACGTTAGGACTAGGAACACAGGTTTGTACTAACTAAATATGAATTTCAACAGAGTTAAACATTCAATTTCGAATAATTATTGTCTGGGCACTTGATCAATTTGTAAAAAATTTTGGATACTCAAGATACTCAAGTTATGTTACGATTGTATTTAGATTTATACACAGTGTTTATGTGCTATACATATTTTTTGAAGTAATCTTATTGTCGTTGTTGACCCTCAAATTTCTGAAGTTGTTACCTTGTTGATTTAAAATAATTCTCAGCATTTAATTTTTTAAAGGACAGAAGATTTCAGAGTAAACACAATAGTTATCATTAAATATCTCCTTGAATGATTTGCTACTGTTGGCATATGCTTCATTGTCTAGAAACCTACCTTATATATTTTTTTACTTTTTTTTTTTCATAGATTGCTACAGTAACAACTGTTCATACCACACTAATGGATAGGTTCCCTACATTGTTCAGTCAAGGAAAGCGTTCTGTCTGTTTATTAATTGGGATAGCTTTTGTCTGTTATCTGATTGGTCTGTCTTTCTGTACCAGGGTAGGTAACCCTCTAAAATTAATGCCAGTATAAAAGAAATTGATATTTATACCCCTACAATGAAATGTAGTTGTATATAATCGTCGGTTCATCTGTGAAGATCATGAGTCAAAGAAGGATTGATTTTCATTGATTTCAGATCGTTTCTGCCAAAGTTATAGCACTTGATCACTTTTAAAAAAGTCATTCTCCTTTACGGCATAGTTCAAGGCAAAAACATCTCCTACTATTGTCTTTTTACAAACCAAGCATTTTCTGGTTGTGCATATATTGAGTACCAGATTATTTTTTAGTTCTCAATTATTTCTCAATTTGATTGTATGGCCATAAAACATTTTTCAATCCATTGTTGCTAAACGCCAAAGATAAAATACCCATTTAATAAAAAATGATTTATACTGGTGACATAATTGTTTTACAGGGTGGTATGTACATTCTTCAACTGTTTGATAATTTTGCAGCCAGTTATTCTTTGTTGATAGTTTGTTTTACAGAATGTGTTGCTATAGCTTGGGTTTATGGTAAGTTCTAAAATCCTGTATTTTCTGGTGTTAGAAATGCGTGTGTGTATATATGGAGTATGTATGTATATTTTTAAAGAAACTAATTGCATTTACAAAATTCACTGTTTCTTCAGTTAGAGGCTGCACTGCTTGAGCTAAGCCAACCTCTTGTCTGCCATCTAAAGTATTAACAGATTTTATGTGCAGGATGTGCAACAAATCACTGAATCTCCTAATAAGACACCTCAATTTCCTTCTTGAGTCAACCGCCATGGTTTCGAATCCCCGGTTGTACACGGCAAGGAGTAAAATTAAAAACCATATGTTAGTCCCGAAATGACCTTGTTTGTGCTGAGTGGAGGTTAAACCCCATCTCTCTCTCTCTCTCTCTCTCTCTCTCTCTCTCTCTCACCTATACATTCTTTAATTGGGTCGCTGTAGGGCGCTATGGGTCTGATAGAACCAAAGGGTTTTGACAGGGGTGGCACCTGCATGTCTGACAAGGTAAGTTTGTATATTTGTTTTTTTTAATGTATTCTTAACCTATAAATTGACTCTTTATCTTTACAGGTGCTGAGAGATTTTTATCTGATATAGAAACAATGTTGGGTAAACGACCACCAAAAATCTGGGTCATTAGCTGGAAATTCATTGCTCCAATTGCTTTACTGGTATATTCTTTATTGATAATTTATTTACTGCCATTAATACAGGTCACTACAGAAAAACCCTTCACCATTTAGCACTCAGTGTTGGGGTGGGGTTGATGGCCAAATGGTTAGTGCGTGTGTATTATATCATAAGGCTTGTCATGGTTTTGATTCCCCGGTTGTACGTAACAAGGAGTAAGGTCGTCTGTCTAACGTATTGGGTTTCTCTTGGTCTTCTGGTTTCCTCCAACTGCTAAAGACACCAGCACGCAGGAAAATTATTGAAATAAACTTGAACCATATGTTAGTCCCAAGATGACCAAGTTTGTGTCAAGTGGGCTTTAAACCACATTTTCCTCTCTCTCTCTCTTGCTGTCCTCAGTGTCACAGAATATTATCATTTCATTAAGGGCAGAGTAAACAAGCCATTTTGTGTGCGATACCAGTGATTGTTTTCAATACACATTGTGTTGTGTTTTTTATTTGTGCTAATATAGCGATTTAAAGATTAAATCTTTTTTAAACTTTGTACAAAATTTAGTCTATTTTCTAATTGTGCCTTCTGCATATAATGAAACTTATGGATAGTGTAATGCATCGAAATCAAATCTTACTTAGTTTTTGGTATTCAATTACAGAATACTACATCACACGCATTGATATATTACAATAGTTTGCAATTTGATCCCTAATAATTTATAAGCTGGACTCAGTTATACAGGCCAATTTGGATTATATCAAATTTCAGTGTGACGTCTTCTAACTAATTAGGGGGTTGGGATGGCCTAGTGGTCTAGAGTGCTGCGCTTCGACCTCTAGCTGGCCGGTCACCTCTGGCTTGCGGCTGTGGTTTTGAGCCCTGGTGTGAGCGTATGTGGCATGGAGATAGGGGCGCCTTCTCAACCTTGTGGGTTTCCTCCGGGCACTCATGTTTCCTCCCACTGCTAAAGACCCCTACGCGCAAGCGAATTATTGAAATAAAATTAAACCATATGTTAGCCCCGAAATGACCTAGTTGTGTTGAGTGGACGTTAAACCCCATTTCTCTCTCTCTCTAACTAATTAAATCAATTCAAATGGATTTGAGAGGTTTTATATAAGCTATCATCTTAATATTTTGTTGATTGAGTGTATTTTAGTCTATTTTTGGTTTATTTTCAGGTTATTCTCATCTTCACTTGGATTGACTTTAAACCAACTAAATATGGTGATCTGGTATTCCCAGCATGGGCTGATGGTGTTGGTTGTTTAATAACACTCGCTTCTGTATTATGTATACCAATCTTTGCTTTTATTACAGTATTCAAACAGTATCGTAACTCTAACAGTACTATTATTCAGGTAAATATAGTAACACATCTTTATTATGTCACCCAGGAGTGGGGATAGGGTGGTCTAAGGTCTGAGGACAAACAAGGAGTCAGCTTATATTTACCTGTGCATCCTTGTGGGTTTACTGTTGGATTTCTGTATTTCGCCTCTGTACAAATTATTGAAATAACAAATACATTTCAGTTTTGAAATGACATCGTTTGTAATGAGCAGTTGTTTAACCCAATTTGTTCTCTTTTCCTATGTAATCATTGTCGAAAATAGACAATATGAAAAGCAATATGCTTGTTATCCTTAAAACAATCCGAGGTCAATATTATTATATATACTCCATAACCTTTTGTTTATCTCGGTATCTTGTTTTAAAATTCTAATATTTATCGACAAAGTGCAGCCCAGTATACCCAGACTACCAATTTGATTGATAATCGAATTCATGTGATCTGAATTCCAGCTTTAAAGAAAATATGTCAGATATGATTTTAACTTGATTTTATTCAAATTGATTTTTGTATGAATTGTGTTTATATTTATTTATTTAATATTTTATTAATGTGATCTTACAGGCCATCAAAGTGTCATTACGTCCATCCGAGAATTGGGGACCAGCACTGAAGGGTGATAAAATGGCTCGGGAAGCAGTTGGTGTTGGTGGTAATCCAGCAGATACCTTCCAGTCTCAAATTCCATTAACAATGGCCACTAATAACGAAACAGAATTTAATGGAATAATGCCACCACCAACAACAAAATGTTAATATAATTAAATGCAGAACTGAACTATTCCATCATCAGCATAATAAATTTGCCATTGATAATGAACGATTAGGTAACATGTTATCTTCAGGGATTGTTATCTATGTCTTCAGGAGTTAAAAGTTTTGGTGCGAAAGTAATCTGTCTTGGTATATTGTTATGTTCTAGTTCATAGATATCCTAATGACAATGAATAAAACAAAAACCTTACATATGGTAAACTTTTAGAACCAATGTTGGATTCGATGAACAAACGGCTGTATGTGTTGAATTTGATTTTGAATCAGATGTGTTTTTATTATAGTAGATATCTGTAGAAACCAAGGATATTTATTCCACTTGTCTATTGATGTGTTCTCAACTATTTGATCGTCTGCCTTTCACTAGCAGCTTAAACCATAGAAACAGAAGAAAGTTTGCAAGCCATAATTAAATATATTGTTATCCATTAAATACTGAAAACAACAGTTTAGGATTGTTTGATTATTATTATTGTAGCTAAATATACTAGTACTTGTGCATATGACAGTTAGTAGCTTTAACTTAACTGTTATTGAAATACAGCTCTAGTCTTCCTTTGATGTTTTTATATCATTATTTCAAATAGTGATACATATTCCTGAAGCAATGGCCCGAGAAATCCCTCTCTGACCATTGCTGGAATAGCGTCTGTTTCTTGAACTTATGTGGGAGTGTGTCTGTTTTTTCCGTTCAATGAAAGCTATCACTTTAGTACAGCAACATGACAGTCCTTCGTTTAATCTGGGTCTTCCCTAAAACTTTGGACAGTGATTTAAGGTATTCAAAACGGTGAAAATATGTTCGTTTCGAAACAGTATTGTTTACATTTCATTCGACTTGATAGCCTCGTTTGTCACGCAATTAGTTTTACTGCAGTATTCTGCTCTGCACGGGTTAATCAGGCATAATAAAATCGTGAGTCATGACGTATACGTTATGTAAACATATTTGGTCCAGTATTGGCAGCTCGTGATTGGTTGGTAGACGGACTACTGATCAATCAAAATTTAACACAACAATATCCACTGTGTGTAGCAGTGTGTAGTTCGATTACCTCTAATCAGACGCAACACTGCGCGGAGTATGATAGTGATATGGATATGAGCACTGTTCCAATCATACAAAAGGAAATATTGAGATGCTTGTGCACAAAAGAGTATCTGTATATTAAAGGGCCAACTTTAAAGTAACAATAATCGATTTTCAGGTCACCCATTGAAAAAATTTACCCGAAATCTTTAAAAGATAAGGTTTCTGTATAAGTAGTTTTGATTTTCACGACTCAATAATTTAAGCTAAATACACCATTCCTCTATATATGGAATCTTAAATTTTATACGTACACAGACTTTAATTTCTGAGACTCTGTTTAGATCAGGATGGTTCCTTTTGTTGTTTAATGGTCTTGAGCAAGACATTGTGTAATATATTAAATTAACACTCCGGTTGACGCCCTTGAACAGCATCCATGTATTACTTATTATAGCTTTAACTCTAATCATCACAGCTATACCCATGCTTGTACATTGTATATATATAATAAATGTCATAGTTTAATCTGTCTATTTTTATATTCATTTATTGTTTATTTTGCATTTATTCATAAATTGCCAAAAAATACTTTATTTTTATATAAAAGTTAACAGATTTTAATATGAAGTGTATGAAATATTCCAATTATAGCTGAAGGCGCTTAAATTGATAATTTGTTTAAAAAATGTTTAGTTGTCTAGTGTGTAGTTTGAACTTGGCCTTAAGGGTTTGGGCATCATTTTTTTTTTTTTTTTATTATTCAAATATTTTATATATCAAAATTTATTCAACTCAAATTAAAAAAACTTAAGTATGAAATAATTAATTAGCTTTAAAACAATCTTCTCTTTTATCAGATAATAAACAATTATACTTTGTATGTTGAGTGGTGTCTGTCTACCCTACAACCTATAATTGTATGTATTAATTTATTGTTTGCATATATGTTAATAAGTCTTCTAAATATATGTTTTCTCAAACATAGTTAGGTCGATCCTTTAAACTTATTTTCATGACATTTGTAAGGACACAGAAAAGTTACTTTGTACTCCAGAGCATTCAACAAGTAACATCCTTAGAGATTGTCCAGAAAAAAAGCCTGAAAATTAGCTTGAAAGAAATTTTTTTTCGTAACAAATATATTTTTCCTCAGTCTTTGTGCAGACACTTATTTCTCAGGCATGTATATGTACAGTACATATATTAAAACTGTGATAAGATTTTGTTAAGTTGTAAATTAGCCGCTGTTGTGTATAATAAACTGTAAATAAATTCATTTTTAATAAGAGAAAAATTGTTTTGAAATTCAGACTTCTGTGCTAAATTTAAGGGTTTGTCTGGAAATGTTAAATTCATTAGTATGCTTAGGTTGGATCATAATAATTGTTAAATTCATTAGTATGCTTAGGTTGGATCATAATAATTGTGACAAGGTTTTGTGCTCAGTTATGATTGCCTTAATTAATGTGTTATGTTAAAACTTGATAGTGTTAAATTGAGATACATTTGGTTATATCAATTTGTTATTATGAGTTAGCAAAGCTGTCAAGTTCTTTTGGATTATTGCAAATCTACAATTATATTGTGTTAAAATTTGATTGTGTTCAATCGCATAAAGGAATGTGAAGGTTTGTTCAAATTTTTTATATCTTTGCTGATTGGAAGAGGTTTTAATCTTACTTTCTTCAGCATCAAATTTAGTTAATCAACGGTATTCTCACCTGTCCATTTAGGTTTCTTTTCACTCTTCATTCAAATTGATATGAAATAATACAATTTAAATTGATATAAAATAATACAATTTAAATTGATATAAAATAATACAATTTAAATTGATTAAAATAATACAATTTAAATTGATATAAAATAATACAATTTAAATTGATATAAAATAATACAAATAATGTCAAAAATTATATTATGTCTGTTAGCAATTAAAATTATTATAAACTACAACATATGAAATTCTTATTCTTATAGAAACATTGCTTTTCATTAGTAGCATTCATATCAGTTATTTCTGTAGTTTTATTTGTTTTTGTGGCAAGTTACTGACTTCAGATTTCATTTGAATTTATATTATTTGGTATGTGCCAAGTGGCCATCTTTGCATAAATGCAGTAGTTTTAGTTTGGAGAGTGTTAGGTGTTGTGTATCATAAAATAAAGGCAGCATTATGATGGATCTATTTTTTTCTACAATTTTATGTTTCATGACATTTAATATAATTGTGATAACACTTTCTGTCCTAGTCTCACTGCTCAAAATGCTCAATTTATAAATAATTTTGATGTGCCCACATTGAAATATGATCATATGTAGTTGTTACTCAGTCTGTTGCCCAGTCATCAAATAGTCAGTGTTTATTTTTCATGCAGATGAAGAGGCCTATTTTTACTATCAGTTGGACCCAAAAGTGTTGATGTTCACAAGATTAAGAATCCATGTTTTGTTAAAGCTCCAATAGCAATTTTTTAAGTTATATTTTTAAAATGTATTAAAATAAAGCCCCAAAATAGATTGAACCTATAAACAGTCCTACCTTGTTAAAGAATAATCCTATTAATCCTATAATTCACTATTGCCAGTTGAGAAATTGGCAAAAATATCATTTTCAACTTCAAATTCAAACGTTTGAAGATGGTCGTCCATGGAGAGAAATGGGAAAATAAGAGAGGTAATTGAGTAACTATTTCCTCAATCGGCCTGTGTCACCCTTTCTAATGCCCCCAAAAATTTGACCATGATCGTATAATAGTGAGCTGACAACCTTTTGAGCAAAAGACATAGAAATAATTATGTTTTGACTTTCTTAGAAAATATGAAATTGAAACTTTAATATTAAATCTATGGAGAACTAGAAACCTATCAAACTAAATCTATTTCTGATAATTACTTCATTGGTTGTGATGGATAAACATTTGACAGCGTTATGACAACTTAGCTGCTTTGGGCAAATGTTTTGATGTCTGGCATTCTATCTTTGTGATTACGCAGGTATGTTTCCAGACACATAATCAACCATGAGGATGTTTCAAAATTATGCATATTGTGAACAATTTATGGTTGAATCATGTGATTCCTTAATTCACTCAAATATATAGATTTATTTTGATACTACATCTCCTTTGTCTGTGCTTTCAGAGGTAATAGTTCATGATTTCTCAGAAATATCTTGTTTATGCTAAAACGAAAGTTTTCATATTGACTTAAAATGTGTACATGGCTATTCTATTCAAAACACCATCATTCTCATTGATTTTGGTACATGATAAATTTATGTTAGCCTATACAATCTTTGTTATATCTGACAATTGCTTCACTGGATTTTGGCCATGGCAAGTTTTTGGTGTAACAGAATGAAAATGTGATGGCCTTTATGAACCGTGCAGACATCTGAGCTGCTTTGATTATATGTCCTTTCCTGGCTACCTATGTTATATTATATGAATGGGCAATCTGATTAAAAAAAGATCCTGTTTCGTTTTTATAGTTCACGATTTTGTTTTACTTGTCTTTATTGCACTAAAGGATCTGGAAGAGTTGTTATCATTGACATGTTCTGAATAATGTGAGAGATTAGCCAATGAAACGGTCTGTTGCTGCAAGTGTTAGATATGTTTTGCATGGAACTGTGGATAATCCACTAGTAACATCAATGCTAATTGGTTAATCAAATATCTGACATCATAGGGTCAAAAGTCATTCGTACATGTATGACCTGTGACGCAACCTATCTCTAGAGTTGAACCGGTCAGATTTTCATGTAGTGTATTAAAAAACGAAACAAACTATAGATCTGTATCTTAATCAGATTGATGAATGGGCTAATGAAGATGGGCATACACCAGTGTGCTATTAGAGGAATTTTATTTCCCTTTCCATGAGGCCTTCTGTCCTGCGTCACTGACAAGGGGGTAAACGCCAGAAAATGAAAGGATTGAACATTGGACCTCTCCCGGTTAGCGAGCCAATTTCTTACTCACTTAGCCACCTTATATAATATGTACAGGACGATTTGTTTGTTATTATTTTAGGCTTTTGCTGTTGCTTAATGAATTTTATTTCATTTATGCTAGAATTATTATTGTAAACATTTATTTCTATGATTTGGGGAAAATTATCCCTTGTTTATATCATTTTATTAGTTTTAGTAAATATTCATCAAAATATATTATTGCATGTGTTATTATATAATTTTTAATCTAAAGTGGTCCACACAAGCTCAATATAATTGTCAATATTATTGAAGCAAATATTGGTTTCTCACATGTTACAATATATTGTCTCAATATTCATTCTGAGAAAAGCTATGGCAGTTCCAAGTCCCAAGAAAGGAACAACGATGTGTGAAGTGGTACACACACTTACTTCGAGAGCTTCAGCTTTGTGAAAACAAAATATTGCATCAATATTATTGATGACAACCACTTCCCACATCTTTTGAACTGTCATAGCTAATGCTAAACAAATAGTTCGGTCCATGAGGGCTGCTTTCCTCAGAATGAATATTGAGACAATATAATTGAATGTGTGGAGGAAACCAAAATTTGCTTTAATAAAAATGACATCAATAATATTGACAATTATATGGGCTGCTTAAGTCTAATGTCACTGTGACAATCATAGGTAAACAAATTAACCTTCCAAAATAATGCACTGCAACCACAGGCAACAATAGATCATTGAAATGACATTGTAAAGCAAAAAGTGACCAACACAAGGAAACCAGAATGATAACAATTGCCATAGTTCAAACTTCAAAGTATTTATGTAATATTGGAAAGTGAAGATTAATGTTGTTCATTTTTCAATTTACAAGTGCTATTTTGAAATATGTGATTCAGGGCCACCACAAATTGCACAACCTTTCTTTATCATGACCTCTTTTTCAGTGCCATGTATATCAATATATATTTTCTTTGTATTAAATGTATCTTAACTTTGTTTACCATATATGTATATTATTGTGTTTATCTCTGCTGTTTGTAGTGTCCTGTGTCACATTTTGCCAAGCCTACTAACATTATGTACATGTAGTTTATGTTTTATGAAATGTTCAATTTACATGTACCTAAGTCTGACTTGTGCTTTGTGCGACAGGTCAAAAGGAATGTAATTATACTTGTATATATGTGTATTTTATTATATAAAAGATGAATCTCAGCCATCATTGTATTATATTTTTTTTCTAGTTATTTTGATTTAAAGGATATACAACTGTAAATATACATGTATATATTTGGTAAACCTAACTGGATAAAACCTGTTTTTACAATGCACTTGTCTACCAACTTTTCCTTTCTATAATCTAATATTACGGAACAATAGTGTTTCCTATTCTGGTGTAATTGCATGAGAAATCTTTTGAATACACGTTGGGTATATCACTTCAATAATAGTTTTTATACCCATAATTTTATCGACAATTGTAATTAAGATCCCTAGCACTTGGTTTATCTAATACAGAATCACAGTACGGTAATATATTCTGGTTATGTTAAAGGGAAAGGTTGGTTATTAGTTAAGACTTGTTGTTATAAATACAGGTATGTCTATACACAACAATCAAAAGTAGTTGAAAAATTATCTATCCTACACATGTAGTGATATTAGAGTTTGTGTAAATGGATTTGCGTAATTAGGTATCGGGTATGGAACCAATAAAATAGATAATATGAATGTATATTTCATACTGATTTAGGTTCAATTTTAAAATTATATTTGATATACATGACCAGTTGTTGAATTGCAGTCATTTGTGTCTGCTTAGTCTGTCTACAAGTTTTTGTTTCTCTTTCTTTTATCGTTTGTAGATAAGCTATTTTTAATTGCTTTCACATTGATTTGTGGGATATATTTTGCTTCGTTCATTACCAATGGTACAGCAGCCTACTTGACACTAAAGACCACAGGAGTTGTAATCCAGTTGTCTTTATTATCGTAGCAACAGTAGCCTACTTGACACTAAACAGTATACACTACATCTTTTCAACATGTATAACTTCTCAGAATAAAGTAATTTGAATGAAATTTTCATGATATTCCTTTTTGTCGCCCGCCTTTCGAAAGCAGGGGACTATTAAAATGGGTTTGTCCGTCCGTCCATCACACTATTTGGGACACAATAACTTTTCTTCTAATTGAGCTAGTATGCTCAAACTTGGTGTAGGTGATTAATTATGAGGTCAATGCTTTTATGGAATGCTAAGATGATGATTTTCTACATAGGCTAAGCAGAGATAAGCAATTCGATTGCTAGATGCTTTGGGACACGATAACTTTAGTTCTAATAAAGTGAGAGTGATGAAACTTGGTCTATAGTTGCATTACATCAATACCTTAACTAAATTTGATTATGAGAATTTTCTGCTTAGGAGCCATAAGCATTTTCATTGGTCAAGACTTTGGAACATAACAACTCCGCCTGTAATTGAGGTAGAATGTTTAAATGTAGATTTTCATGTGAATTCTTGACTGAGTTCAATGATTAACATTTCGAGCTAAAGCTAAGCAGACGTAAGCAATTTAATTGATCGATGCTCTGGAACAAGATAACTTTGATTCTATCTGATAGAGAGTGATGACTTAGTGTATAGTTGATAATCAGTTGATTACTCCACACTAATGAAAAAAATAAATGTGCGATTAATTATGTCATCTATTTATTTTGGGATTTCGGGGGTGGGGGAGCATCAGCCTCACAGTTTACTTGTACACAATGTTTACAGATTTCCGATAATTACTGCTCTAGTTGCTAAAGTTCATACACAGTATTTATGGTAGTAATGGGGGGTTGGATGACTTAATGACTTTCGAGTGTTCGACCGTAATATAATTACCGCCCACCAAATGCTTAATGATTCCTTGTTACCGCGGACTATTTAAAGGTTGTTTGGGTTTTTTTTTGGGGGGGGGGGGTTATAAAAAAGAATACAAGAATGTTATTTTTTATTTGAGATGTAATCACGTACAACTGTAAAAAAAACATTCATATTTTAAACAATATTAGTGCGAACACTTTTACACCTTTTGATTTGATGGGGTTTTTTGGCTGGTAATTTTGATTTCTTTACTACACAAAATTTTTTGTTCTACATCGCGCTTTCTTTTCGAGTCTTTAAGAAAATTAGCAAAACATTTTGCTTTTTGCTTTTTCGCTGTAACAGCGCCAATTTTGTTCAGAAACAGACTATGTTTTATAGCGACCACAAAGTTCATAATCTCCAGAAAAATACAGGGTAACACCTACCTGAATTCAGGCCTGATCGTCAGAGACAGTTTGAGCGTCAGTTGACAACATAATTGCGACCAATATTCGATTATGCCATCGACTGGGTGTTGTGTTCCGAAATGTTCGATCAGGGGTGGTTATATGTTTCCCAAGGATAAGGACATAGCAAGAAAGTGGACTGTCGCTATTCGAAGAGATTGTTGGACGCCGTCAAAAAACAGTGTTGTCTGCTGCTCGCATTTTCGTCCAGATGATTATATATCCGAGACTATGCTCAGTAAGTTCCGCTTGCATTCACTGTTCACACGCCATTAGGCCTAACATTTGTGATAGAATTACTTATTCCAATACAAACTGTAAAGATATGTGTTGACAATTGTGCGTTTAAACCTATTTGAACTTGCGTGAGGGGTCCTAGACTGTATCAATTGTAACCTTAAACACACAGTTTAAGGTTACAAGTATAGTAACTAGAGCATGGACCTTCTAAGTTGAACTTTCTCTAGTCCTAGTCTATCTTGGTAGCTTATTCCACGTGTGGTCATATGGGCACCATTTATAGGGAAATATAATTTACCTCTGAGTCTCCTGTAAGTATTCACAATTAATAAAGTAGTATCTGTGGACGAACGAAGACTCAGTCTTTCCTAATTGTATAGAATGTGAATAATATTGTTTCATGTAGGAGGGAGCAGTATCCCTGACTTTGTCATGAAAGAAGTCACTGAAACGTTCAGCTAGCACAACATCGGAATTAGACTTTGGTGGTAATTTCTTCTGATTTTCAGAGATAAGTTTATGGATAACATTTAAAAGATCAAAATGTCAAAATACAAGGGAATAATCCCCCAATAAAATAATTAAAACACAAGTAAATCCTATTGCGTTTCATTTTCTATAGTTCAAAATTTCATTTTATTTGTCTGTACTTTGGTACACTAGGATCTGGAAGAGTTGTTCTATCAGCGTAAGGGATTATCGAATGAAACCACCTGTTACAGTGACTTTATAGCGTGCACGGAACTGCACATGGTGAAACCACTAGAAGTAGACGCTGATTGATACATCAATGTCTGACATCATTGGGTCAAAGCTCTAATTAGTAAAAATGTTATGTATTCAGTAATGAAACAGGAACGCCTCGATGAACTATTGACTTTTGTGTCTGAGCATGACCTGGGAGACGGATACGATTGATCCTGACAAAACCACTGATCGATGGTCAAGCATCTGCGCTTCGTGAAGTTTGACCAGTGGTTTTGTCAGGATCGATCAGTATGATTTTCAACTGTAGACATTATCTTGCCTGCTGATGGTTATCAGAATTATTTGTTTCCCATCACTGGCCATGTATTTTCTTTTTGATTTTTTAAGGTACCAAACCATTAGTACAGAGGTTGAAATCAGCCAGTGTTCCTAGTATCTTTGCTTGGAGTAGATCTTTCAAAGACAGTGAGGCAGCTCGTCTACAAAGGGAAAGGGCATTGGAACAAGCTGTAAGAAAAAGTATCTCATTAGATTCTCCACTGACTCTAAATAGAATGAATGGTAATTTCTTATAAATAACATAAGATGTTTATTGCATCAAAACGTCCATTTGTAACATTTCCTTGAAGGGATAACCACGTTTGGGGTATGGGGAGCTTGATATCTCTACCACTTGTGATAAATTCCTGGCTGATCATGAACCACTGGTAAGACGGAACTTCGGAAGGGTGTTAAGGACCAGCTAAAATGTGTTGATTAACAGTGTTTTGCTAAAATACATAAGCTTCACCGTAGGAATAAGACAGTCGTTCAGTTTTCAAACCTTTATGTAACAAAAACTTTCAAAATATATATAATCAGTATTCACAGCTTCGATATGGTTATTTCTGCCCTACTATAAAAGAGTCTTTCCTTTTTCAGGCAAATAGCATTTGCCGTAATTGTCTTGAAATCTTTTTTTTTTTTTTCGGGCAATTCCATATTCCTGAAGCATTTCAGTTAGATTCAGTTGACACCAAATTTGATTTAGCTCTTATCAAAAGCTATAAACACACTTAATAACCTCTGTCTGGGCAATCAATTTTGGTGGGTATAAATGGCCTTGGCGTATTTCTTCATACTTGCTACTGCATAGCAAAAAAATGTTGCTCGTTTGCAAAGATTATATGACATTCCCATCAAGTTTCTCAAAATTGAGACTATCTCTATTCCAATACTGATCCGTCAATTTTAATCTATTGGTACAAACTGCAAACAACAATGAATATGGCAACATTTTCATTCATGAAGATTATAGTACAAATCTAGAATAGCACATAATTTGCTGCTTCATGTACAGGAAGTTCAACGTGTAGGCTAAGTAATCTAATGCAATTTACTATATTGAGTTAATTATATAATATATATGATGATACGTAGGCCTACCATAATATTGTTAGTCTCAAAATGTCATTTCTTTCACTCTGAACTAGTATGAGTCTGAGAACAGGTATGGTAGGCCTATTGTAAAAAAAAAAAAATGAATATATATTATCAGGAGCAAATTGAAATTACATTTTCTAAGAGGGTACATTAAACAGACATTATGGAAGATTAGTTAAAGAGCAGGCAGTAGCCTATAGTCTTCTTTCTCATAGGCATAGTTAAAGAGAATATGCTGAAAATAGTGAAAAGTTGATTAAGGCCTTTTCATGTTAATAAATGTCTAATTAATAGTTTATGTAACTTTTCAGGTGTAAAGAAAAACCTGTTATAGGCAGATTTAGCACTTGCATATATGTTGATAGATAGTAAAGACAAAGCAAATGTTAAATGAGCATATTATCATGAGAAGCTAAAATTTTAATTTTTTTTAAATCAGCTAGGGCTAGGACAGACTATAGGAATGCAAAAGTCTGGCAATTATCATGCCAACTATGAAATAAATTTTCAAAATGTCAATCCAGAAAATCTGCATGAATATACCGAAAATTCTCATTCTATTTACAACAAAATGGGATAGCCTAATGATTTGAATTACATTGTTAGTGCCTGGTTTTGAGGAAAACGGGCATATATTTATGGCATAATTGTGTATTAACCATTAAATGTTATTTAAAGCGGCATTATGGAAAACTAGATAAAGAGATGACAGTTGAAAGAAAAATAAATAATGGATAATGTAAAGAGAATATGCTGAAATTTTCAGCTTCAGTCAAATTACTTCATGTTGAGCCAAGAAAACCTCATTTCAAAAATGATGTAGCCTCAATTGTCATTTTTATACGCCCACATTGAAATGTGGTCGTATATTGTCTTTGCCCCTGTCCATCCGTCTGTCCGTCGGTCCGGCATCCACAATTGCTTGTGGACGCTCTAGAGGCTAAAGTTAATATCCGATTGACTTTAAATTTATACACAGTGTTTAAGGTCATGAGACGAAGAAGCCTATTGTTTTTCAGCAATTTCCGATAATAACTACCAGAGTTATGGCCCTTGACGACTTCAAAAAATCTTGTGGACGCTCTGGAGGCCAAAGTTAATATCCGATTGACTTTAGATTTATACACAGTGTTTAAGGTCATGAGACGAAGAAACCTATTGATTTTCAGCGATTTCCGATAATTAGTGCCAGAATTATGGCCCTTGATCACTTCAAAAAATCTTGTGGACGCTCTAGAGGCCAAAGTTAATATCCGATTGACTTTAAATTTATACACAGTGTTTAAGGTCATAAGACGAAGAAGCCTATTGTTTTTCAGCAATTTCCGATAATTAGTGCCAGAGTTATGGCCCTTGATCACCTCAAAAAATCTTGTGGATGCTCTGGAGGCCAAAGTTAATATCCGATTGACTTTAGATTTATACACAGTGTTTAAGGTCATGAGACGAAGAAACCTATTGATTTTCAGCGATTTCAAATAATTACTGCCAGAGTTATCTCCCTTGATAACTTCAAAAATTCTTGTGACACTATAGAGGCCAAAGTTACCATCCGATTGACTTCAGATTGATACATAGAGTTTAAGGTGTTGAAACGAACAAGTATTTTGATTTTCAATGAATTTAGATAACTGAACAGCTAAATCCATGATATTAAATGTTTCATGTATATACTAATTGTTAGCGTGGGGTAAACCTTTATAAAAAGCAATCAAATTCTAATGATTTTCTGCTAATTACATAATGAGCTGTTACTCTTAATCAGTTTTTAGTGTATTACAAATGTTTCATTAACGAAAAAAGTAAAAATATGCGACAACCCTTGTTGACTGCCCGGACGATTTAGCTGTTGTGGGCGTATGTTTCGTTGCCTGGCAACCTATCTTTACTGTTGTTACCATAATAAACAATGTTTCTATCTATTATTGTGGTTAATCATCAATAACTGTTGTACCATAGGTCAGATTCATATCTGTTATTGAATGTCTAATTAATGGTTTGTACAACATTTAGGGCTTAAAGAAAGACCTGTAATACTAATAATAGGCAGATTTAGTTCTTGCAGAATGTATTACGAAATGGGAATGGTGATAGAACAAGTTTGCAATGTTACTGATGATAGTAAGAAAATTTATAAAAAGATTAAAAAATGATCTTCTTTCTTCTTCAGAGTCTTTGCAGCCTGCTGTTACAACCATTAATTATAAGATGAAAGAGAAGATTCCTGGTGTCAACAGCTTGTCGCCATTCCTGGAAGGCCTGAAATTTTTTATCAAAACAAAAGCAGAGTATTGTCGACCTAAAGCAACATTTTATGAAATAACTGTTTCAACAAAATTAAAGATACCAACTACTCTTAAAGCAGAAATTTTAGCTGGAAGGAACGATTGGATCACAGACGTAGAATTCTTAGCAATCCAATTTCAAGAGAATACAGGCGCCACTAGTGTTCAAGAAAAAACTGAAGTAGTCAGCAAAAATGTGACTAAATATTCTTCTGCTGAAAGTCTTAAGTTGCGTTCAAATGTAAATTTTACACCCTGCAATCGATTAACCAATTGCTTATCTCCTCCAACACAAAAATTTATTCCTTTTCCCAAAAAACAAGTTTCAAGTCTCACCAACTCTAAATATCTTCAAAATAAAATAGAAATACAGAGTAGAAAATATACTGGAGGTTATCCCTCACCTGTGATAATTCCTGTTCGACATAAAATTCCAACTGCTAAAATCATTTCAAACCCTGATAATGTGGAAGTCTCAAAAGCTCTCATCATTTGTCAAGCAGTCAATTCAACTCGACCGACAGTAGTCTCTCATCAGTTGACAAGTCAGAACAAATCACCTGCCGAGAAAGTTAAAGATATAAAGCCTTGTTTAGACGTTATTTCAAAACATATTCATAGTAATACTTCTGAAGCACAATCTCAAACAGAAATAGTCAATTATCATCTGGGGAAGAGTCTATGTAAATCACCTAAGGAAGAATTTATAGATACCAAGCCTGGTTTAGACTTTATTTCAGAGAGCTGTGTAAAACATGCTTCAGAGGGAGAACCTGATTTGAAGCCAACGGTTGAAGCATTTGAAGATTCTGTGGATATGGAAAATAATGATGTGTGTAAATTAGATTATTTAGGCAATTCACTTGTGGGATATTATGGAAACGATAACCGTGATCATAAACCTACATTTAAAACACAAAATATCAAAAAAGAAATTGAACTTATCGAAGCAGGAAACACTGTTACTATAAATACTGGTATTTCAGAAGATACCTCAGTTCATGTTAAACTTGCAGATACATCTGATCAACAGACAAATGAAATCAAATTGCATGAAAACTTCCCTAAAAAATATTCAAAGAATGGGTTCATGAAATCAGAAGGGGTGTCAATGAAAAAATTGTCAGAAGATGCATCAATAATAAAGTCGTTGGCATCATCGGCAAATGCATTAATAACAGAGACTAAACTTAGTTCCAGTGAAATTAAATCAACACAATCAAAGCAAACAGAAAAGCCAGGATTGAAACACCAGTCAAAGAGACGGAAGAGAAAACTAATAGATGAAGTGCGTGAAGATTTTAAATGTGATCAATCAAATGCAATAGATACAAAGTTTTTTGTGAAAAGAAAGTGCTTAAGAAGTTGCTTAAAATAAAAGAACATTTTCATATATTGTGAAGGCTGTGGTAAAAAGTTTCCTGATCAAGGGTCTTGAAAACCACCTTAAAGTGCCTGTAAAAGAACTACTGTATCAATGTAAAAACTGAAACTGAAATGCGGCTAAATCACCATCATTGATTTCATTCATGAGAGAAACCCATTGTTTGTGATATCTGCAGGGGAAAATTTTATAATGAAAAATGCATTAGTTCCTCTTGTTGATACAAGTAAACAGGTTAAATGACATGTATAATAATTCTTGCAATAACCATTACTACTGGTCATTTCGATGCTAACTACTATTAGTGTAAGTAATTTCATAAAAGATTCAAAATTAAAAGTTTTATTCAGGATTCTAAAATTCATAAAAATTTTAAAATATTATACCTTCCAGTTCAGTGAAAAAATTTTCTCTGTTGACAGTACCGGTAGTCTTTATTCGCATCTTAAATATCACCATATTGAAGAACAAGGCAAGGATATATGGTAGAAACAAATCACAATATTTTTTTTTTTTCATAGTCTATTTATTGTTTTCCCTTTGAGAATAACCCTGGCTTGGGTAAATGATCTGTCAACTTTTATTGAGATTAGTGAAAATGCCCCTTGTCGGCTATGATTTGTTGGATTTCAACCATCATGTGCATTAGCATTACGGCCTGATCCCCTGAAATTGGCCAGGCAAAGTCCTCTCCCCTGCATTATGCCTGGTACTGTTTTATTCACAAAAAAACCAAAGAACTCAGTTGATAAACTTTTATGCCTTCTTCATTGATCCATCAGACTGGACTCAAAGAGTATCAATCATATCTTTTTCAGTACAAAGTCCTATCAACTGGTAAAATGTACCATCAAATAGATGCAGTTTTCATTCTTAATTATCTGTACATAGTTGAAAAGTGTAATTGAATTATATGGTTAACTATGGCTCAGTGAGTAAGGCACTGGCTCCTTAACAAGGACATCTAGCGTTTGATCCTGGTGGTAGCAGGGAAGTACCTCTGGAATCTGGATTTTGAAGCCTTTACCAGTAGTGCGAGATGGTGCTATAGCAAAGAACAGTGTTTAGTTTAGTTTAGATGGTAATAAAATAAAATCCTGTATATATATTAAAGTGCACATAGAAGAATTCATGAAAATTCTGTAGGCCTACTGGGCTCTTGAATTAGTTATTATTTATAGTATTATTAATCAATATTCTTGTCAAAAGAGGTTCCAAAAATTCAAAAACCTCCTACTCCACTCAGCTAATTGGAAGTTTCTCTTCCGACCAAAATGTCATGGATCTGCACTGGGATAATATAGGGTAACAAATAAGAAGGGAGAGGGAGAAGTATTTAAAAAAATTAATGACTCTGCTAAAATAGAGTTATAAGTTAGAACATTGTTGATATGATCGTAGCTAGCCTCTTCCAGATTTTATAACACCAGGAATAGAATGTTCACTAATATTCCGTAAACACTTTAGTTTTATTTATATGTGACAACCGATCCTTAGATTTAGAAATCGATGAACAAGTGTGGCCCAATCTTGTTATCAGATTCATACCCTATTGACAATTAGCTTTATATCGACATCCACGTTCCAAAACCGATCCGTTATTTAGTAAACAAAGCTATGGTGGCCATATTTCCTCACCAGCAAAAAGTGTAGAATCTGTGAAGTTGTTCCAGAACGGCAGAAATCCATAAATTTTACATTTTCATTCAAGCGTATATAATTTAGCTCAGTAAGTAAGTTATTCTGTTAGAATTGGGACACGCGTGGATAACGTTCACAAGTCAATAATTTTAATGACGATGTTGGGGCTTTATTTTATGGGATAGCAAAGGAGCCAAAATTAGATCTACGCTATTAAAAGTAAAGACAGTAGGTTTGTAACCGGGTCTAATACAAGCAAAAGACGAGGTCGTTTAAATCTTTATTAAAAACCCTATAAAAAATATACACACATGGAATTAATATCAATGCCATTTAATTTATAATACATTTTAAAATAGATCCAAGATTAGCCTACACTGTAGGGCCGATTAGTATCAGACTAGGCCTACGTATACAATTCTATACCGGACTCATATCTTTAAAGTAATAATTATCTTTCATATCTCTAATTATTAGATAATACTTATAAAATGGGTTTTAAAGATCTCGGTGTTGAAACAACACTACATCACTAACAGCTAGAAGATATCCTATATAAACAAAATGATTCAATGATTATCTTATGCTAAAACTAAACCTCAACTTCATTACTAAATGATATTTCTTATTGCTTAAGCAGCTATAGAATATGTATTTTACTGTGTTTGTAAAGAATAATATTTGAAATAACTAATTTACACATCTTACATTCACCACACCCCAGCCAATACCAATGATACTCAAATACACATACCGTACCTTAATTCGATCAATGAAGACTTGACCAAAAGTATATTCAGAAACTGGAACAACTTATAAACTTTGATGCGCGAAATACAAGTTAAAGATTTAGAAGATAATTTCAACCATCCGACACAATCAAATCAAAATCCTATGTAAAACTGAATTTGAATGTTACCCAGGAAGTTGGATTTGTTAGGAAAAGTATCCAAGGAGATGATGAGATGATAGTCACTGATGTTGTTACAAAGACCTGTCCAGAAGCTGAACATCCAGTGGCTGAATATAAGGGTTCAAAGATCATATGAAAGTGAAAGTTTGTTATTGTTTATTAAAGCTGCGGTCAGTGTAGTGCAGTTTAGACTAAAACCCATTATATAATTAAAACACCAAAATTCCACACTATCACAGGGTTACCTGTATTTTGCAGTTTGTTTCATAGGTGTGTCTAGTTTTCTCTATATCACTTCTGTGTAGCCTAGGGCCTATACACATTGGCATGCACGTGTTGTAAACTTGTCCACTCTCCCTTAGGCTATGTTAAAAATGAACTGAGCTGTATTTATGACTTCATATAATGCATGTGTTGTTATAGGGTATTCACTCGTCTGATCTTTGGCTGTCAAAATCCTGTTGTTACCCATCTGTGTTGGAACAGAATTGGTGTTGTGATTTATAAGACATAATCAGAGTTTACTTAGCTTAATCAGACCATGAGACTAGTGGTTGATAAGTACCCTTATATATACTGAGGGCCATAGAAAACACATCACTTAGTTTTTCGTATAACAAAATGATCCTGTTAACATATTTTATTTATATTGCTTCTTATTGTGAACAATATTCAAATGGAAATACATCAATATAGCAACACTTATGGATGTTTAATCTGTAATCAACGGTACAAAGTCAGAGGGGTCAAAATCAAAAGTACGACTCGGGGGGGGGGGGGGAAAGAGGCTAAACACATTGCACTAAATCAAATGAGGTATCTAGACTGGAATAACCAGATGCTAGAAATTTGGATTCGATTGAGACTGCTGACTTTTTTCGCAGAACATAACTCATTTGAAATTAGAGTAAAAACGGAAACCATTGAATGTAAATCAGTTTATATACATTCATATTACAGTATTATATGTGTTGCGATCCACTTGTGTCAATTTCTAGGTCCTTTAAACTAGGAGGATCTGGAAGAGTTGTTATCATTGACGTGTTTTGGATGATGTGAGGGATGAGCCAATGAAACGGTCTGTTACGGCCTTTAGGTGCACAGAACTGTGGGTTTATGCCACTAGAAGCGTAAACGCTGATTGATTAATCAGTATCTGACCCGCTTGTTTGACCTCTGACGTGAATTTCCACTATATAACTTGTCAGATCTTCATGCAGTGTAGGCCTTCAAAGGTATAAACATTGATCTGTATTTTAATCAGGTTGATAGTGCTGCTGTCCAAGCAATATTTCCCTCATCCACACTGTGTGGTGTATCCCTATCTTCATTAGCCAAGTCGGGGCAGAAAAGTAGGAAGTCCGAAAAATGTTGTCCTATGTACACATTGGCATGCACATAAAACATTCATTGACAGTTGGAATTCAATATAAGAGTATGTCGTAGCACTGCTATCCAGGCAATTTTTCCCTCATATCACACTGTATGGCGTATGCCCATCTTTATTAACCCAATCGGAGTATGACGTTAAACCCCTTTTCACTTCTAATTAAATGTTTTGGATTACATTTCAGAAAAAGACAAAGGTACACTTCAAAGTAAAAGAAATACCACATGGAAGAAATACCACAAAGCACAATATCTGAAATGGCACATTTTCTAGAAAGTTTAAAATATTTTATTGAGACAAGAGATGAGAGAAACCCTACCGATAGTCAACAAACATTTTATTTTATAACTGTTTCAACCAAATTAAAAATACCAATCAATCTCAAATCTGAAATTTTAGCAGGAAGAAGTGATTGGATGAATGCCATAGAATTCACAGACACACAATTTAAAGATGTCATGGAAAATAAGACGCCCATCGCAGTACCTGGTGCTGTTGTAAAAGAAGAAAACACTGCAGAAAATAAAACTGAAGTGTCGCTAGATCAAGCAGACAGGATCCAAGATAGTTCTGATAATGAAGATGGTGATGTTGATGTTGATACTTTAGAAGACCCTGAAATTGAATCTATAGAAAACACTGAAGTACTCGAACTTCAGTCCAAAATTGATCAAAAATCAATGCGAATACCAGTTATCAAAGACTATGGTTTGAAGAAGAAAAGAAAAAACTGCAGAAGTGCTGATAGCGTTGACAGTTCTGATGAAAAGTCTAAAAATAATTCAAACTCAACAGAGATATCAGCAGATGAAAAGGTTAACACTACCCAAGAAACTCCTGGAACTGGAAGGAAAAAATTAAGGGAACGAAAAAATTATCCATGTGAACATTGTGGAAAATCATTCCGTAGTGTAACAAATCTTCAGTATCATCTTCCCATTCATATGACTGACAGGCCGTTCAAGTGTACTATTTGTCCGTTGAGTTTTAAATCAGAACCTGTCTTGAAGCAGCATCTTTATTTCCATTCAGGCGTTCGACCTTTTTCTTGTGATATTTGTGGAAAATCATTTTCTTTAAAAAATACTTTAAAAGGACATGTAAGATCTCATACTGGGGAGAAGCCTTATATCTGCCATATTTGTGGAGCTTCATTTAAACGAAGTGTAGACATGAAGGCTCATGTACTTAAACACAGTGATGCGCGACCATGGCTGTGTGAATATTGTCCTAAAACATTTGTTAGTAAATCAGAGGTACGACAACACACGCGAATTCATACAGACGCACTTCAATATCAATGTGAAGTTTGTGGTAAAAAGTTTCGTACACAAAGTGCGGTGGCCAATCATATTATTTTACACTCCGGTGAAAAACCATTTTTATGTTCTATTTGTAATGTTGGCTTTGCTACAAGTAATTATCTTAAAAAACATGTAAAAACCCATAAAAAATCACAGGATTACAAATGTGATGAGTGTGGAAAACTTTTTAAAACTCAATGCACCCTTAATAAGCATCAAGTTACACACAGTGACGCTCGTCCTTTCAAATGTGACATTTGTCAAAAAGATTTTAAACTTATGTACGTTCTTCAGCAACATGCTAAAATGCATCAAGATGTGAAAGAATACAAGTGTCAATATTGTGGAAAACTTTTTACTTTCAATAGCAGTCTTCACTCCCATCTTAAAGTACATCATAAAGATGAACAACAAGTGGTAAAATCATTGGTTAACTTGAAAACTGATCCAGGCATTGAAGAAATTGTCATTCATGAGCTACAACCTTTGCAGTAAATTTATTTAATATGTACATGATCAAATTTAAATTTATCTAACCAATTGTGAATGAAGCATGAAATTTATTTCTTACATGGTACATGTATATATCTATATACCTGTATGAACTTCTATTAAATAAAATGAACGGTGAAACTGTAAATGCAGTACATGTAATTTGTTTTTGGCACACCAAATTCTAGTAAAAGTGGGAATCTGTTCAATTTGTGAACTGCCACAATTGTTTGGAGCTGCAGTGAGTTAGGCACTGGCTCTCTAGCCCTAGGTTCTTGGATTCAATCCCGGTTTTGGCAGAGTAAGTTCCATGAGGGCCTGGCGTGGACAGATTGTAGTCATTCAGATAGGGGAAAAAATCAAGGTTCTGGGTACACATTTTTTTTTATAAGCAGTTGCTACATTGTATGTGGGACAATGTGTCAATTCTAAGACAGGGAAATGGTTACAGATAAAAACTTGAGGTAGAACCAAAGAACATTGGTGTGTCAGTGCACGTTCACAGTTGATAGAAAATAAAAATCAAAGCATCATTGTGAAAGCTATACTGACTGTCCATGTAGGGGTTATACATGTAGGATGTATGACATCTATGACTAATTTCTACATGATGCCGACTGACAGCAAGGGGTTAAAATTTCCAACAAGGTAGAAACCATGAGGTAATCCCAGAGCTTAAGTTTGTAATCACACTTATTGAATTGATAAATAGTCCAACAAATGAGAAGCAACAACTTCTTTTCAGAATTGGTTTGATGAATAGTCTGACAACGAATTCTGCCAATCAAGGCAGATTAATTAATGATACATATACATTGACCCGAAAGGTGGTTTTGGGAACATTAAGGGGTGTCAACGTACAAGACTCTGCAATTAAACGGTGGAAAAAGTAGTTGACAGAAAAAAATTAAGAATTTACTTTGGCTTCAATATGTATGGTAAATGGGCAGTAAGTAATGAAAAATACATTCTGAAAAATGTACCCTTTCTCATTGAATTAAGCTGACAGACATGGTCTGTACTCCAATACACGAATAAAGAGACAATGATGGCATCGTGCATTGTCAGCTGTAACTGACCCCCTCCTGCAAAAATCCCTGGATCCGGCCCTGATCTCCTGTAAAATGTGGGCGTATCCTAGATGGCAACAGCTTATGAATGTTATTGACCAGATCTTGATGTCCAGTTGGGAACATTTTTGGCCAGTTATTAAACACCATTGCATTTCTCACAATTATGTGAATTGTTACATCATAACATTAAAACCTTTTGATGATTTTTGGGATAATTACACATATTATTTTAATCAATTATAAAATATGTTGTCATCCCCTGTTTTAATTGGTATCCGAATGCGGCTGTTATACATGTCATTTGATAAAAGCAGATGTTACTGTCTGCATTCCACAACTGATCCGTGAACTTCGCAACAACAATGCCCGGTGTTTTCTTCACTGTCAGTGGAGCGAGGGTTTTTTCTGTAAGTACATGTAGTTTTGAAATAAGAGTATGAAAGTGGTGATTAGTAAAAGATGAGATTAGCAATTTGGAGTATTGTGGTAAAGTTTGTGTTATTTTATAATAGATAGACTATTGCAAAATATTCGGAAAGCAATTCTCGGTGGATTTGAAGATCAAATGTGGTACGTTATTGTTATGGGCAAACGTTCAAGTCAAAAATAAGACTTTAGTTGACTAGTACCAGAATATAATATTTCTGAGACTATTATTTTTTCACTTATTAATCCACTATTATTTCCTCTAGTCCCCGGTTTCCATGCATTTTTATGATCAAACAGATTTTATCTATTAATTGCAAAACAATCAACACAAAAGATATTGTCATAGTGTGCAACAAACAATATAGGCCTACTGACTGGTACCATATTTTTGTTTGTGAACTAGCATAGAATTAATTAAAGTTTAAGCGATTAGCTTGGGGGCCTACTGACTGGTACCGTATTTTTGTTTGTGAACTAGCATAGAATTAATTAAAGTTTAAGCGATTATCTTGCTTTCAAATCGATAATCACCTTCCCCAGTTAAACCACGGTTGTTAACATGTCTTTCATGCGGATCGAAAATTTAGCTAGTGTTATTAAATTTCCTCATGATTGAATACAAATGACAGAAAAAATGAATAGCAATCTGATTAAAACAATGGTTTAGATTTGCTTCGTATGAAAATTTGTTCCAATGAAATCAATTGAAAATGATCGCAGGTTTCCAATAAAGAATTTTGGCCTATTGCTAACATTTGAGACTTGAAAAGTAAGACAACCGGCCCCAATCTGTTTCACAGAGGATTACAAAAGTCTTCTAATATCTCTGTAAAAGATGACTGCCTTCATCATATGACCCTTCTTCCTTTGGCTAGACGAACGTGCATCGTTTACATAAGACAATATAATTAATGAAACGGTAGGCTACCCATTTACACTAAATAGGAAATAATTTTTACCTACAAAATTAATACATCACATGGCTTTATTTATTTTTCTAATATTTAAAAAAGATTTTTTTAGAATTTTAAAGGAGCTAAGTCTTTAACTCAATATCTTCCAAAATCTTCAACATAGAAAACACGAATTATTTGTCAATTTAAATCAAAATTGATGATGTGATCTTACCGGAAAAAGATGGGCTTCTGATATCCAATATTTAAGACAAAATAAATATTTTACCATTGGTACACGAATCGTGTACCATAATGCGTTTCAGCCCCAGTTCTAGCAAGAGACTCGAGGAACGAGGCTAAAAACATTGTACCAAATCAAACGACGCATGTAGACTGGAATAACTAGACGCTAAAAAAATGCCTTCGGTTGACACTTCTGGTTTATTTCGCCGAACATAACTGATTTGAAATTGGAGTAAAGACGGAAACGATTGAATGCAAATCAGTTTATATACATTCATATCACAGTATTATATGCATTGCGACCCACTTGTGTCAATTTCTAGGTCCCAAATGTTAGCGATTTAGCTCCTTTAAATTGTCAGAGGAAAAAAGTTAATATTTTTGGCAAATATTCACTACTGATCAGTGTGATCTGGCCTACTGTCCAGGAATTTATCTATGTGGCTGGTGTAAAACAAATTTGGAAAAATGGAAATATTTTTTTTATATTCCAGAAGAACATTGACTGATGGAAGAAGTTAAGCAAAACAGCTTGGTGGCAATGACACCATTTCTAGAAGGTTTGAAATATTTTATTAAAACAAGAGAAGAAAGTCTTGCTGATTTTGAACCAATATTTTACTTAGTAACTGTTTCAACCAAATTAAAAATACCAATCAGTCTAAAATCTGACATTCTAAATGGAAGAATAGATTGGATTGATGATATTGAATTCTCAGACACAAAATTTAAAGATTTCACAGACGATGCAAGAAACAGAGCTGCAGCACATGATGCTAAAGTTATCCAAAGTGTGACGCAAGATGTTATTGTAAAACAAGAAGTAGAAAACTCCAGCATTATCGAAGATAAAAAGTCTCAAGCAGACAATATATCTTTAGGTCATGGAGTAGTTGGTAAAATTAATGATAGTTCTGATAATGATGATGACAATTTTGAAAATTTGGGAGAGCATGGAATTGATGCTTTGAAAGTAACTCCAAAAAATGTGATTGAAAATATTTCTGATACCATAGCAATTGCACTGCCTGAAATTCCTAGAACCTGTAGGAAGAAAAGAAAATGTGTTCTGAGAAATGATCATGAAGAGAAGTCAAGAGTGGATACTGAAAATTTCAGCTCAACAGAAAAAACCAATGCTACTTCAAAGTCC
This sequence comes from Patella caerulea, assembly GCA_036850965.1. Lineage (NCBI taxonomy): Eukaryota > Metazoa > Mollusca > Gastropoda > Patellidae > Patella > Patella caerulea. Next base: position 27,953,365 of record JAZGQO010000011.1, read on the forward strand.
AAGAAAAAGATAAAGGAGCAGATTCCATGTGAACATTGTGGAAAATGTTTCCGCAGTTTAAACCATCTACAATATCATCTTCCTATCCATATAACAGAACGACTGTTTAAATGCACATTTTGTTCAAAAAGTTTTAAATCAGAACCAGTATTGAGGAGACATCTTTATTTCCATTCAGGCCTTCGACCATTTAGTTGTGACATTTGTGGGAAAACTTTTAATCTAAATGCTTCACTTCAAGGTCACATACGTTGTCATACAGGGGAGAAACCATTTATCTGTCATATTTGTGGAAAACAATTCCGAGCTAAGGGCAAACTAAGGATTCATGTTTTGAAACACGGTGATGCAAGGCCATGGAAGTGTGAATTCTGTCCCAAATCCTTTGTTAGTAAAGCAGAGGTCACGCAACACACTCGAATCCACACAGAGACACTGAAGTTCCAATGTGAACTTTGTGGGAAAAAGTTTCGTACACAGGGTTCTCTGAATGTACATGTTAAAATACATTCAAGTGAAAAACCCCATGTGTGTTCACTTTGTAACATTGGGTTTGCAACTGATGCCTATCTTAAAAAACATACCAAAACACACAAAAACTTACGAAATTACAAATGTGATGTTTGCGGAAAGCTTTTTAAATGTAATAGTAACCTTAAAAAACATCAGGTTACACACAGTGATGCTCGTCCTTTCAAATGTGACATTTGTCAAAAAGATTTTAAACTTTTTTATGTTCTTCAGCAGCATGCTAAAATGCATCAAGATGTGAAAGAATATAAGTGTCAATATTGTGGAAAACATTTCAGTTTTAATAGTAGTCTTTATTCACATCTTAAAGTACTTCATAAAGATGAACAATTAGAATAATCTCTTTTACGTGGAGACATTTTATTTCTAAAGATTGTTCATGTTGGGGACCCTCACAAAATTTTAAAGTGTTGACACAGATGGAATTTGATGCAAGTTATGTAAGAGAGAGAGAGAGAAATGGGGAATAATGTCCTCTTGACACAAACTATATCATTTCGGAACGACCATGGTTTAATTTTATTTCAATAATTTGCTTGCACATAAGGGTCTTTAGTAGTGGGAGGAAACCGGAGTGCGCAGAGAAAACCCAAGAGGTTGAGAATGCGCCTCTATCTCCATGCCACATAAACGCTCACACCAAGGATTGAAACCACAGCCGCAAGCCAGAGGTGACCGGCCAGCTAGAGATCGAAGCGTGGTACTCAAGACCACCAGGCCATCCCACCCCATTATGTTATGCTAAATCTGATTATTGCAGGTCTTTATTTGGGCCTTAAAGGTTGTATATATTTTTGATTAAACATTTATTAACTTGACAAGACCATAACCAACTTGATTTAAAATAGATCAGAACATTTCGGCCATTTTATGATTGGATTGAAAAATGGAGAACCAGGGTTAAGACTACAATGACCTCCCCATTTTTGCATATATTGGCCCATAACTTGATGGATTATGTCCACTGATCGTACAAAAAATTGCTTTCCTTTTTTTTTTTTTTTTTTAACTTTTGTTCTGTCCATCTCTTGCAAAATGTGGGTGTATCTTGCATGGCAACCGATTGTTTTCCTTCTTTTGGGGAAGTTATTATCAATGCTTAATTTTAAACCCTGTCACTATTTTGGTTTTAGATTGACTCACAGCTTCAGTATTATATTTACTGCATGTCTACTCTCTTTGTAACAAGGGTAATAACAATAAATGAAATGAAATGGTGTTTAACATCTTACTGTTCTGGGCCAATGAAAATGGCCATGTGTGTGCATTATAGAGTGTTATGACAGGAATTTTGCCTGGACAGCAGCCCTATGGCCACTGTACATGAGACCTTGGTTTTTCTTCCCATCCGAATGATTATGCATAACTCATCGAGCCATTGTGACTGCCAACCTATAAACTTAATACCTTGTGTATAACCATCTTAACACTTTAAACTAGCTATAAGTCTCTAACTAAATATCATCCACGGTCTTCGACACAGAAAACACAAATTTTAATCAACTAGAAAAAGCTGGGCTTCTGATATCCAATATTTAAGACAAAATAAACATTTTACCATTGGTACCAAAATGTGTATTGGCACCATTTGTAACAAAGAACGAGAAATGAATTGGAGTTTTAGCGTCCTGCTTTCTGCTCCTAACCTGGTCTAATGAAGACGGGCATACACCATACAGTGTGCTATGGGGGAAAATTTTGCCCGTGCAGTGACCCTACGGCCTACTCTTGCATCGAATTCCAACTGCCAAGGAATCTTTTACGTGCATGCCAATGTGTACACGGAACCTCGGTTTTTCGTCCCATCCAAGGGATCTTCTTCGGAGCACGCCAATGTGTACACGGTACCTCGGTCTTTTTGTCTCATCCAAACGACTAGACAGCTGTCCTTGTTAGGCCGTCGGTCCTGCTTCACTGACAAAGGGAAACCATGCCGGAAAATCTGGATGAACTTTCTAGGCCAATGGGGGGATCGAACCCCCGACCTCCAGGCGAGCGAACCAGTTAGGCCCTCGGTCCTGCTTCACTGACAAAGGGAAACCATGCCAGAAAATCTGGATGAACCCCCGACCTCCAGGCGAGCGAACCAGCGTCTTACCCACTTCTGGCATATTTTGTCGAACGTAACTGATTTGAAAATAGCGCGGAAACGATCGAATGTAAATCAGTTTACATACATACATATTACATTATTATTTACTTTGCGATCCATTTTTATACGTCCACATTCATAATGTGAACGTATTATGCCGTCGCCCCTGTCTGTGTGTGTGTGTGTGTGTCTGTGGTTCGCCTACAGGGCGCAATTCTTCATGGATTTTCTTCAAACTTGGTATACTTATTCCTTATACCCCAAGGAAGATCCCTATTGTTTTTGGTGCATGCCCGACCCCCAGGGGCAGAGCCACGCCCATTTCTAGTATTTGTTTGTTTGTTGTCTACAGGCCACATTTCTTAACTTATAATCTTGAAACTTTGCATACACATTCTTTGTACCCTAAGGAACATCCCTATCGTTTGGGGTGTATGCCCCACCTCCTGGGGCAGAGCCACGCCCATTTTCTTTTCGTGAGTCTTTGTGTCGCCTACAGGGCGCAATTCTTACTGGATTTTCTTCAAACTTGGTATACGTATTCCTTATACCCTAAGGAAGATCTCTAAGATCTCTATTGTTTTTGGTGCATGCCCGACCCCCAGGGACAGAGCCACGCCCATTTCTAGTATGTATTTGTTTGACGTCTACAGGCCACATTTCTTAACTTAAAATTTTGAAACTTAGCATACACATTCTTTGTACCGTAAGGAACATCCCTATCATTTGGGGTGCATGCCCAACCCCCTGGGTCAGAGCCACACCCATTTTCTTTTCGTGTGTCTTTGTGTCGCCTACAGGCCGCAATTCTTATTGGATTTTCTTTAAAACTTTGTACACTTACTCTTTATACTCTAAGGATGATCCCTATCGTTTGGGGTGCATGCCCAACCCCAAGGGGCAGAGCCACGCCCATTTTCTTTCTGTGTCTCTCTGTGTCGCCTAGAAGCCACAATTCTAACTGGATTTTCTTAAAACTTTGTATACTTACCCTAAGGATGATCCGTATTGTTTTTTGGTGCATGCCCGACCCCCAATGGCAGAGCCACGCCCATTCCTTGTATTTATTTGTTTGTTGTCTACAAGCCACATTTCTTAACGTATCATCTTGAAACTTTGAATGATTATTCTTTGTACCATAAGGAACATTTCTATCATTTGGGGTGCATGCCCAACCCCCAGGGGCAGAGTCACGCCCATTTTCTTTTTGTGTGTCGCCTACAGGCCACAATTCTTAATCGGTCATCTTGAAACTTCAAATACTTATTCCTTAAACCCTAAGGATGACCCCTTTTGTTTTGGGTGCATGCCCGACCCCCGTGGGACAGCAACACCCATTTCTTGTATTTGTTTGTCTGTCGTCTACAGACTGCATTTCTTAATGTATCATCTTGAAACTTTGAATACTTATTCTTGGTACCTTAAGGAAGATCCCTATTGTTTTTGGTGCATGCCCAACCCCAAGGGACAGTGCCACGCCTATTTTTTTTTTGTCTGTTTGTGTGTCACCTACAGCCCACAATTCTTAATCGATCGTCTTGAAAACTTTTTTTTATACTTATTCCTTATACCCTAAGGCTGACCACTATTATTTTTGGTGCATGACAGACCCCCTGGGACAGAGCCACGCCCAATGCTTTTGTGTCTTGTGTTCGCCTACAGGATGCAATTCTTAACTGATCCTTTTAAAACTTTACAAACCTATTCCTTATACCCTAAAGATGACCCCTATTGTTTTTGGTGATTTCGTAACCCCCAGGGGCAGAGCCATGCCCATTTTTACTTCGTGTCTATGTGTGTTGTCTACAGGCCACGATTCTTAATGGATCGTCTTTAAACTTAGGATATGTATTCCATATAGCCTAAGGATGTCAACTGCATGTCCCGACTCACACAGGCAAGACACGACCAATTTCTGTGTTTGTCGTATATAGGCCACAATTCTGAATGAATCAGCTTGGTACATGGCTTATGTATTCCTTTTAGCCTGAGGGCGTCCACTATTGATTTTGATGAATGTCCCGACCCCCAGGGGCAGAGCCACGCCCACTTTTTGCCTTCAGCGTTAGGAAGGCACAATTGTGAATGGATTATCTTGGTATAGTTATTCCTTATACTCTAAGGACGGCAACTATTAATGTTGGTGCACGACCCTCAACGCTAAACAAACCAAACGCCTAGCCTTCTTGACAAAGTACCATATCAATCAAAGCAGGAATGTGGACGTATATTGTAGCGTTAGCGTTATGTTTGTCAATATTAGCTATTAAGCCCCTTTGACCTAAATCCATGCTGTTCAGCTCATTTAATTTAATAGTTTATCCGCATTCCCCAGCTGATCCGTAATTTAGCTTACAGTGACAGAGTGGATGCTGATTTGCAAGGCACGTATATCTAAAGTGAAAGTTCATTATTTTGTCAATCTAGGTGTGTGATCGCAAGTTCACATGTAGAATTAGTGATACCCGTTATTTCAGCATAGAGATAAGTTTCGAATTAGTGGGCCTACCTAATGATAGATGACAGTCTGCTAAATAGCTATTGAGCGAAAAACTGTATGGACTACTTAGCAAGTCAAAAATGGCTGAATGATCATACAGTACCAAAAGGCCGAGAAGATCTTAATTAATATGTGTGTTTTACGTGTGTAGACTACATATTTCTCATCATTTTATTTTTCTTTTAAATAATGTCAGAAAGACCTAATTTATTCTTGTGTGAGAAAATGATAATTACATTTTTATTCCCCAGCAGGCCTACTAGTACTGCAGTATATAGTAATATAATCGATGAAACTCAGCCAGTAACTGATTGTCGTCACATATTTCACTAACCGTAACTGATTAGAAATGACAATTATATTTTTTTTAAATCAAGTACAAATCACTTTATATACATTCTTACAATATTGTGTGCTTTTAGACCCATTTCTGTCTATTTAAAGGATTTTAAAAAATAGAGCCATATACCCTTTAATACAGCAAGCCTACCAAACATTTCAGCTAACAAATTTCCTAAATAATGTCAAGATTTAAAAGTATAATAGATATTTCAAAATCTATCCACAAACCACATTACCTTTTTTGCAGGCCTATAGAATATAGGAACCTACAATACAATTTCTTCCTGAACCATGGTTGTGAATTAAAATCTGAACTACCTTATATTTCACAGTCCTCTTTATATTATTATTTTGTATTGCAGAATATACAAGCAGGACCTAAAACGATGGTGGAAATTCAACAGAACACCCCAAGGGCTATGACACATTTTCTAGAAAGTTTAAAATATTTTATTGAAACAAGAGAAGAGAGAAACCCTACCGATAGTCAACAAACATTTTATTTTATAACTGTTTCAACCAAATTAAAAATACCAGTCAATCTCAAATCTGAAATTTTAGCAGGAAGAAATGATTGGATAGATGTTATAGAATTCTCAGATACGCGATTTGAACATTTGGATAAAATCCCAGTTACTGATACATGCATTATCAAAAAAGAAACCCAAAATGAGTTCATTATGGATGCATTAGAGATAGATAAGTCTAGCACAACGGTAAACAATCAAACAGTGGGAGAGCAATCAATGGATGAAAATATGTCTGATTACTTGACGACACCTGTCCATGTTGTTCCCGTTAAAAAGAAAAGAAAATGTGCCCCCAAAAAAGGGATTAAGTCTGCAAAGAAAAATAATTCTGCAGACAAATCAACTGAAGTAGCTAATAAGAAAGAAAATACACAATCAATAGAAAATCCTGAAGAAGAAAATATTTTTGTACACATTCCTAAAAAACCTATAGGAATGAAATTGAGAGGACCAAAAAAATACTCCTGTGAGTATTGTGAAGAAACTTTCCTCAAATTAGATATCTTTAAAGCTCATCTGTCTATTCATGGGAGGGAACATTTGTTTAAGTGCACTTTTTGTCCTTTGAGTGTTAAATCTGAATCAGTTTTGAAAAATCATCTCCTTATACATTCGGGCATTCGACCTTTTACCTGCGATATATGTGGAAATTCTTTCACTTTAAAATCTACGTTAAAGATTCACATGCGATCTCATACTGGGGAGAAGCCTTATGTTTGCCATATTTGTGGATTATCATTTAAAAGATGCTTTTTGCTGAAACTTCACGTTCTTAAGCACAGTGGCGTTCGACCATGGCAGTGTGAATATTGTCCAAAAACCTTTGCAAGCAAATTTGAGGTTAAACGTCACACAAGATGTCACACTGATATTCTCAAATTCCAGTGTGACATTTGTGGTAAAAAATTCCGAACTAAAGGTGGTCTAGCCAAACATATCACAACGCACTCCGATGAAAAGCCATTTGCGTGTACTCTCTGTGATTCTCGGTTCGTCAACAAGGTATATCTAAAAAATCATATAAAAACACATAGCAATTCACAGGATTACAAATGTGAAATTTGTGGAAAACGCTTAAAAACTCTCTGGAGTTTGAAGAAACACAGACAAACACACAGTGATGCTCGTCCTTTCAAATGTGACATTTGCCAAAAAGATTTTAAACTTATGTACGTTCTTCAGCAGCATGCTAAAATGCATCAAGATGTGAAAGAATATAAGTGTCAATATTGTGGAAAACTTTTTACTTTCAATAGTAGTCTTTATTCCCATCTGAAAGTACATCATAAAGATAAACAGAAAGAAAAACAGACTTCTAAGCCACCATCAAAGTCTGTGGTGATTGAGTTAAACCACAAAGAAAGTCTGTTGTGATTGAAGAAAGTCTGTTGATACACTAAGCAGGACACATAATCCATTTTGAAATTAACCCATCAGTGATCAGAATTAGGTTACTGGTGGTGGTGAACTGAAGGAAATGGGGTCAGTAAGCTCCATTCCCTTTAATATTAACAGACTTTCAGCAAATTTACCTAGGTGTTTGCTTGAAAATGTTATTTGAATTTTTGTTGAAAGGCACAATATAATGAACCAAGTGATGGTATCCATACTAAGTGTATAATAAAATATATATATACCTGTATGTTATATAGACATATATATTGAACCCAGGGGCAGACTTTGGGCCAGAGGACCCTGATTCTAAGGGGCCCCCACTCTATGGGGTTCAGGGATTGTCTCCACTCTGATGCAAGAATGTTATTGCAAAACTGACTATTTTTGGCGGTTACTAGAGAATATACTGATGTCTCTAGCTTATGCACAAATTTAGTCGGTGGGAGTCTCACCAAATCATCAAGGGGGTTGGATGGCCGAATGGTTAGCTGGAATGGTTAGCTGGTTTTAAATCCCTGGTTGTAGTGACAAGGAGTAGGGTTGCCTGTCCAACCTCATAGGTTTTCTCCAGGTCTTCCGGTTTCCTCCCACTGCTAAAGACCCCGCAAGTGAATTATTGAAATGAAATTAAACCATATGTTCATCTCGAAATGACCTAGTTTGTGTCGAGTAGTTAAACCCCATTTCTCTCTCTCCAAATCAATAACAAATTCAAACAAGAAAGGACCCGAAACTACTGCTGCCGTAATTTCGGGTGCAAAAATCATTGTGTCAGTGGCGCATGAGTATTGCTACTCACACACACCACCATCACCACCACCCATCCCACCGAACGTTACGCAACATGGAGATGTATCAATATATTTTTATTATTTATGTATTTACCGTAAACATAGACACAACACCATAAAACTACACGACGGTGGGTATAGTGACGCTTTCTATTATGTCTACAGCTACAATTCATAAGTTATTCGAAGCTTTGTGCAAGTAAAATTAGTTTCAATTGCAAAATTTTAAACACATATCTCCACAGTTTGCATGGAAAGAAGTAATTATGTTCCATTTTGTCATCATTCTTCCACTCCGCCGTGTTCATAGGGTGATAGATAGAGAACATGTCCTGTCAGCTCTCACAAAACAGGCAGATCTCGAAATACTGTCCCATTTCTGTTCCTGTCGTTCAGAAGAATTTGACCTAGCAATGACCTCTGTTGTCAGGAAATTGAGTCAAATTTTCATATTTCAAAACTATCTCAGTGGGGAGAACCAACCTCTTCGGAGCTTCAAGATCCGTAACTAGTCTTTTAACCGTCTATATGAATATTATGGCGTCTCTATAAGGGTTCAAGGCGTTTGGCTTCTTGATACATTTTTCCCGCTAAAAAAAAATAGGGACACGTCACAGGAACACCAGTCGAAAATACCACGGATGTTAACCGCAACACAGGCGCGCCATGAATTAGAGTCCCAATATCAATTACTTTGAAAATCCGATGGTCGCATCACTGCCACTATGGAGTCCTCGATCCGACCAGGCTCGCGACACTTTTTCTGCAACTGAGATTTCTTTAGGGGGGGGGGGGAAGCTAACACTTCTGATGAACACTATATTATTAGTAAGTTACTATACTTGTAACCTTAAACACACAATTTAGATACAGTCTAAGAACCCTTACGCAAGTTCAAATAGGCTCAAACGCACAATTTGAGCACATATCATCACGGTTTGTATCGGAATAAGTAATTCTATCACAAATAGTGAAGACTGGGCTATTAAATTAGTTACCGAACAGTTTTTCATTGTGGTAATAAGTTCTAAATTGGCATGTATTACCCAACTTGTCGCCATGACACGGACCAGTTGAATTTTCGCGTAGCAGTTGGGTTTCATCAAATCATATAATTATGCGGTAAGGCTTCCACTTTATTTCAATTGATTTCTAGTTTTGGGTTAGTTTGTGTGTAAATTGAGGGAACTAAGGGCCAGTAAACTTTTTGTAGTCATTGCGCAAAGGAGGAACTCTGTAGGAAAAGCCACTACTGCGTCTGGAGTAACTAGTAAGACGGAAGACATCATTAGTGGAATCATTTCTATATAATAGTAAGCTATGTACATCCTGAATGAAATAACAAAACAAAAACAAACTGGATATGCGAAAAACAATAATTTATTCTTTTGTCTAATATGCATCAATATACATTGTGTTTGTAACATGTTTAGCGAATAAGATCGCAAGCTTGAAAATGAGACCGATAAGAACTGAGACACTCATAACCCTACATTGAGAAGGTATACATTTGTGCATTATAAACAGGTCCATCTAATCGATAAAAATGTACAATTTGGTAAGAAAGTGTGTATAGACTGTTCAGATGTTTGATATAAACTCCAAAGACACTAAAGCTACAGTCAACAAGGATAGTGAAGAGTCCATGCTCGTGAAGCAAATATTATCTTACATGTATTTCCAATATCACTGTGCAATATATTCGGTTATTTGGAATACTATAACTATTTAAATATTTTATGAAGACGCGATACCCTTGGCAAGTTTAATAAAGTCAAATTCATCATCATCAATATTGGTTTGTTCTGTTGTCGTGTTTTTTGTTGGATTTCGTTGTAGCGTACCTGATGCGTTAAGAATATCAATTATCTGCCCCATACTTTGTACAATATCCGACGCTGCGCCCTTGAGTTTGTCACCATATTTCTTATACATTTCTGCGTCTGATCTTTGGTCCTGGAAAATCTTTAAGGCCAGAGCTCGCATCCTGTTTGTAGCACAGTCTGAAACTTCTGGTAAAGGACACAGGTTGCCTGCTCCGGTGACAAGATTTGAGACATTAGGAGTTTCGCGTGCGATGGACGAAGATACTGCTTTAATTTTTGTCCATTTATGTCCGTCTCCTCGAGAAGATTTGGCAATAGTTTCTAACAGTTTACTCATATTTTTAACCACCTCTTGTCCGTAAATATGTATGGTTTGTTTTGTTTCTGGTTGTCTGGCTCTATCAGCATAACTCTCAGTCAACTTTTTGATATCGAGAATTCCATCTTCAAGAACTGTTTCTGGACTCGACCCATCCTTTTCGCTGATTATATTGGCTGTTTTCCTACATGATGCCTGCATAGAGAAACGAATGTCATTTTTTGCAAGAAGAATAATGCCCTTTTCATATTCCGTTGGTGGAGATTTCTGGGTTAGAATGTCATTAAATTTAACATGCTTTGTGGCGGTTTGAATATTTCCCTTGTTGTCCACAAATTCTAATTCGACATTCAACAAATCTGGAGATTCATGTATCCTGTAGTTTTCCAAATCAATCTCAACGGCGAAATGTTTCTGGGATCCAGCAGGCATATCATGTAAATAATAGCTGATGTTTTCGCTTTCCTTTGCTCTTGAGACAGGTCTGTGTTTTTTTCGGATACTATGTTCCCGTGTACAATTATTCGGATCCAGCTCAGCACCATTTTCAGTCAAGACAGTCATGGTTAAGAATTGTGCAATGGCTGACTTTCTGAGAAGCACCGGAATCATCATATCAATTTGAGGGTTAACAGTATTGTTGTCTATGTAATAATAAGCATCATTACCACAGAATTTGGACAAGAGATACATGGCCTCCGACACATTACCACCAGTCGTAACGCAAGAAATACTTAACCATTGATCTGACTTCAGCGCTAATTGCGGTTTACATTGTCGTATTCGCTCTCTTGTGGCGTGTAAAAGGGCATCAACGCCTGTAATACCACTGTTAATCTCCCCATCAGAAAAAACGATAATAGCGTTTCTGTATATGTACCTGAAATAATAACAAATTCATTTTATATTGGGTTCAGTGAAATAATATACATCTTACATTAAACTGAATGTCCCTATTCGGTACATCGGTTTGTCCACTGTTTCCACATGGTCATACAGCAACGGCTGCGAGTTTTACAACATCTCCGGAGTTTATGCAAGATCGTCTGTTGAAGATGCATTATGTAAGAGTTAGATAGAGAGCTAGCCGTTCTTGCTATAATAGTCCAAAAATAAACAATCAAAAATGAATATATTGAAAATTTCAGTCAAATTACTTTATTTTGTATGAGGTGATGAGTCTTTGAAGTTTCGACAAAATGTAGCATAGATTGTTTATTATCGTAATAACGATCCATGGAAATCGTAACTAAGTCCCGATTATAAATTTATTCATTAAACAATTCTATGGTCGCTGGTTCTAATCTACTTAAATCAGAGACCCATGATGTTCTGAAGAGTTGATTATGGGCTTGCCGTGTTAATGAATGTTTAAATAATTATTTATAAAACATTGAAAGCCCGAAAAAGATTTCGCTCATACAATGGATCTCTAACAGGTTATCAGATATCTTCATGTCATTGCCTTAGTTTAGCTTAAAGTTTTCCTCTTGTAACCAGGAAGCCTCGTCTTAATTGGCCAAACTGAATGACAAATGATTAAAAGAAGAGCTTGAAATATCAATCAGTATTCATGGTATTTCTATATTGGATTAGATGTGTCATACATGTCTGTTTCAATAACTATATGGTTGAAATTATACTGGTGTGCAGATAAAAAGGGTGAACAGGGCGGAGGCGGAATATCCAATCAAAGATTAACATTAAAATGAACTTTTTTGACATTTGAAATTTTCCCTGTAAATGTTGGTGTACAAGCTGCCAAAATAATTTGAAATGTTGATTTCATCTGCAGTGTGTACCTGTACATATTTAAAATGTCTTCCTTTCTAACATTTCTTAATTGCGGGCCCTATACTTGATTCTTGGGGGCTTATTACTATTAAAGGCTCAATACCACTCTTGTAACTGAATAATATATCCCAATCTTTTATTCTGGTCAACAAATTATATCATTTTACAATATTCCAATTGACTGATGATACAAATTTCATCTTAACACACCTATTTAAAAAATTGGAAAAATTCAACTACATGAATTGAAAAGGTTAAGTAAACCTTTTGTGACTTGGATTTTAAAATATTTTCGAACTCCCTGGGAAAGTAAAATAGGATGTAATGAATAATTTACACAAGTAGGACACTTAAACATCTAGGAATAAGACTATTATTTATTTTCTGGAGCTGCCAAGCCAGCAAGGGTGTTATTGTCCCTTTAATGAGTTGACCCTGGGCATCACCAAATTAGATCCCTATGTTTTCTGACAGTTGGCCCCGGCTTTTTTAGTTTTAAATTGTATACTAACTTTGTTGCCTCGTCTTCTTGTTTTAACATATCTATAGCTGTTATTAGACCTGTACATAAATCAGTACGACTAGAATATTTTTGGTCCATTGTTTCAATAGCCTTCTTTATTGACGCCTAAAAGTAAATACATATTATATTATATATTTCTTTCATAACGCAAACTCTACATAAACGCTGTCGCTTAAATTTTCGTTAATGTCTGTTATCGCATGTGCTTGTCCAATGACATGTTTCAGAAGAAGGAAATCATTCGGGTCAGCGGAGCTGAATATTACAGATAATGGAAATTTCATCCAGTAAACCTATTACCTGCACATGGGGTAGAAACAAATGTGATATTTCGATTAGTGATGACGAAAGTTCGAAAGATTGAGAGAGAAGAAAGATTATTTGTTTACTGATTTTGATTTCGTTTTTGACGTGGTTTTATCTACGGCCGTAAAATTTTGAAGGAAAATACCAACAACATGGAAATTCTTATTTTGACCCAAAATAAAAAAAACATGTGCCATTTCAACTTACCCTATTAGATTCAGTTATCAGTGATAGGGGTATAACGGTCTTGGCTTCTTCAGCAAAAGTTACCAAACCCAAATAATCTTCATTAGGTTCCAATGCATCGATCAAATCCACTGCCATTTTTTTTAACGTTGTTAACTTTGAATCTATTTTCTTCTTTCCACACTTGAGCAACATGCTACCACTGACGTCGAACAGACAGACGATACGAGTTCGAACCTTGTCAACTACATTCTGATGTAGGGTCGACAACTCGAGCACTCCTCTTACCTATACATTTAAGATAGTAAGCTGTTAATCAAAGATTCTGATCGTGATTTTAGGGTTATAGAATATCAGTCCAAAAATGCTCCAGTTCAGTTCAGTATATGAAGAATTAAAATTTTCATCGGTCTATGCTACCCCCCTGTGTAACAGGAATTCCGTCATCTTTATTTGTCGTAAACCAAATTGACGGACCGGTTTTAAATCCCATGGAATCCGTTGGTATTTGATTTTGTTTTCTTAATTAAATGTTAGGTGATTGATATGGCTACATATTGTACTGGTTTAAGACGCTAGAAATCTTATATTTTCCGAACACTGCAAACCAGGAATAGTTATTTTAAATTAAATCTTTAAGCAAGGTCAACATTTTCTATGCTTAATTTTTAAACCCCAGAACTACATTGTAAAATACTCCACTGATGCAACTATGGCGATGCCAGGAAAGATTCGCTGTTTTAGTATCGTATGAAAAAGATATATTATATAGAGAGAAAATAAGGTTTAACCTCCACCCAGCTCTGACTAGTCATCTCGGGAGTGCCCAGAGAAACCTTATGAGATCGAACCCATGACCATAGCATTGGACAGCTTGAATTTCTACCTCTAGTGTATCTTTTCATGGTACTGCCCTCTCCTATATTGATTCCCACGCACCCCAAATTTTTAAATGATCACCTTATTGTTTTCAGTTTCCAGAAGAAAAACATTGAAATCTACCGCCTTGTTATATTCTTGTACATCTCCCTTGACATTCTCTTCTGGGTCTAAAAATGTATAACGAATATAACATACTAACATGTCGTTATTTTCACAATACCAACCTGTTATTTTGAAAAGCCTTTTTACGTATCTTTATTTTGAATACACATGTAGTACCTTTTACAATACCGAACTGTTGTTTGGCATAGCCTTTTTACATATCCTTACTTTTTATATAGTTCGTGTAACACAGAACTGTTATTTTGTATACATGTAGTGCCCTTTAAAAATATACCGTATCGCGTTATCTTGTATATAGTGTCTCTTGCACACATATAAATATATATATATAATATATATATATATATATACTGTTATTTTGTATAGCACTGTTCCATAATTTATATACCGTACTGTTATTTTGTATAGCATTATTCCATAATTTATATCCCGTACTGCTATTTTGTATAGCGTTGTTCCATAATTTATATACCGTAACGTTATTTTGTACTGTTTTTCATATTGCATGTTTAGATATACCGTGTCACTATTTTGTATAATATTAAATCTCTTATTTTGCATAGCATTTTTACATAATGTTATTTTCTTAAAATATATTTTACATACCATTATTACTTTTTGCATTCATAGATTTCATCATATTAAAAAGGCTATCTCCTCCTGTAAAACAACAACAATTCTCTTTAATTGATGTGTCTTTGGCCCGCTTAAAAATGCGAACGGTGAATGACTTGATGGTTAAGATTCCTGCATAACTCGTCTATAGAACTACCGAACACGTTGCAACCAAACAAACTGAATGCAAGTAACATTACAAAGAATTATTATGTAATGTTAATGTTAGAAGACGTCTATTTTACACATCATTGGACATGTCTTCTATTTACTTGTTTATTTAATTAAATAAATACATGTATTTGCCTATAATTAAATGTTTCTATTTTAGATCTATACCTTGATTACAATGCAGGCGCGGATCCAGATGGGGGGGGGGGCAGGGGGTCCGGACCCCCCCCCCCCCTGCTCAGACTTGAAAATTTTTTATGCGATTTTATTGTAATTTTGGAATTTACCTTCCGGAAATACGTCAGAGTGCACCAAATTGAATCTAATTTACCAAATTTTCCAAACCCCCCGTTAATTGGTTGAGTGCCTTTTATCAAACCTAGACCCCTCCCCCCCCCCCTGCAAAGAATCCTGGATCCGCGCCTGCAATGTTATTACAGTGTCTATAGAACAGAATATAATACATACAAAAATGCACCTCAAGGTGTGAATAGATGACAAAAATGTATGAATTTATGGTTTTGAACGGGAAAAGCTGTAAATATTGTGATTACCATAACTAGTAGGATGTTAAATATTTCGATTCTTCTATAATACATTGAAAAGTGGTCGTATATTGCCCTCGCTCCGGTCCGTCTGGGATACACAGTATTTACGGTCATGCGGTGAAGAATCCTATTGATGGGACAATCAATCGAAACTAATTCTAGTGATTTCTGATAATTGCTTATAATGGGATGTTACTCGTTATCAATTTTCAGAGTGTTGAACATTTGAAATGTTCATAACTGACAAAAGAAAAAATATACGAGATTTTTATGTGATATATTATGTAAAACAGACATCACGATTTCTTTCTTTGCAATGTTCCGTACGAGTACATCATATTCCTTTCGTTGTGAAATATCGGGTATTTGTAAATTTTAGAGTGGAATACAAAAAAAAAGCGGGAAATGAGCAAACCCCAATCATCAATTCCTGTTTTCGCCATATAGGTGGATCGAATTGCCATGTGAAACGTTAGTCTTGCAATCCAAACTATACTGTCGTGGCGTCGATATCCCGATGGAAATGGCAGGGAGTGAAAGTCTCCGGTCTGTGGGGTCACTTTGATAACTGAATTGATTATTGAGCAGGGGGAAAGGGTGGATATACAAAGCAGCAGGGTTTTGCCGTACTCTTATTTGAATAATTCTCCAAGGAATATCCCAGAGGCGTTTTATAGCTAAATCAAAGAAGTTGAAAAAATAAAATCGGGAGATAAAATTGCTAAAACCGATGAGAAAAATGAAAATGTACCCTAGTTAGGGAGGGCCCTAAAGGCAGACAAGGGCCCCACGTCTGACAAAAGGGCCCCTCTGTCCAAGGGGGCGGGCCCTCGAGTCCTAGTCAGTCCACTACTGAATGAGAGTGCAGCCATTGCAACTGCATGAAAATCATCAATCAAGAAATCACCTTTTCTGAAAACCTACTAATAAGCTATTCAGGAAAGCGATGTCTAGGCCACCCAGTGAGATTTGGCTTGGCGGAGCGATCATCTCTTTGCTGAAAAGATTTCCGGGGTTACGCGTGCTGCTTGCCCACTGCACCATATTCCATCAATTATTATTTGATTGAGCTTCAGATACGTACAAGTGATTTGTTACGCATGCAGGCTTCAGACGAGTATTGAATTAGGCCCCGGCCTCGAAGGGCCTGGAGCATATGTCAGAATGAACCAAAATTATTTCTCGACCTATCACCCCCCCCCCCCACGAAAGAGGGCCCTCAAAACCTTAAAACGCCCCTGGAATATCCACGTGTGGTTTTGTATGTGGTGTCTCTTTGATTATATGTGATGGTATAATACGAAATTTTAACTAATCTTACTTGGTAAAGTACTCCTAATTTGTTCTTTGGTGATAACAGCAAAGCTGCCTTGTAGTTCACGACGAGGGGGAAGTGTAAAAATTTCGGGTTCTGAAACATTAATAATGAACAAAATATTTCTCAAAATTTACATATACAGATCGAACATTTTGTAATTTATAACATAAAAAAATAAACAATGAACGCACAAATTGTCGAAAGATAATTGTCAATATTAATTCATATTTGAATACAACATCTAAATGATATGCCATATTATGACAATGCAAGTACCTAAAACGTGATTGCCATATAGTCTTATTCATGCAAATATGTTTTAGTTGAAATAATGTTAAGAGTTTTACCACCGTTTGAATTCGCTCCGGCTTCTCTGATAATTCCATAGTCATTTTCTGTAACCATAAAATAAAGCAAGCAATATACAAATGGATCAAATCGTAAGAAAATTCACCAATCTTATACAATACACCGCCTTTTGTGACACTATAGGGGATTGTAAATAGATGAATTAACGCAGAGAGACTGCGTTTTTAAAAATAAGTTTATATATGAAATACAGGAAAATACAACATCTATGATAGTACGTTATGGGTTATTATAACATCGATAAGCCTAGAACTCAGACCTTACGGCTGAAATACTACACGGCTGAAATACTACACGGTCCCTATCCTGGCCTGGAACCGGGAATTTGGGCAGTCACTTCCTTTATCTGATTGGCCAGCTCCCTTTCGGGAAATTCGAACTCAATCGTGACTGCAGAATGGCGGACATAATTATATTTGAACGCGTGTTAAAATAAAAAAAAATTGTGATCTCCGGAACGATTAACAAGTTAAAATCGCGATTTTTCGAACAATCGGGTGCAATAATCCATAATATCTATTCACATTATTGTAGTTATATATATACAGTATGCGATGTTAAACCTACCTTTGGTTGAATTAATAGTTTTTACTCTGGGTTTAGGAATGGGTTTAGGGTTATCATAAATCTTGCCATCGCTCCCTGGAAAAAAAATATTTATATATATCTTAAAAAGTAAATGTAAAGGCAATAAGCTGGAAATGTCAGTCTCAGTCGAGAAAACAACATTTTAATAACATTGTAGTCTAGATTGTTATCGTTGTTACGGTAATAAACAATGTGTCGATTATCCATTTTACTGTTATTCGTTATTCAGCAACGGCCGTTAAACATCAGATATAATTCATAACTGTTGGAAATCGGATGGCATCGAAAGTTGATTATTATCTTATAATATGTTCAACAATTAACGGCCCAAAGAAAGATATGAAATAGGCAGATCTAGCTCTTGCATAATGTATGTTTAATATGAAATGAAATGGAGTGTCACATTTCGCTGAATATTAATAGAGATATCCTTTTCATAAACCCAATGCTTCACACCAAATTTGCGAGAAGATATGTTAAAACTTAGGCCTCTGCTACAGGAGGAGGCATAACTCTTGAAGGACGGGTCGTAAATTGCATATAAATCGGATTGAGATAAAAGGCATGGGGCATAACTCCATACCACAAGGCCAGACGTGCACCACATTCAGACTCGTTGAGCTCCCATATGTTTTTATTGTATTTGAACGATTGTTAAAATAAAAAAAAATGCGATGTAGAAAGTCAAGAAGCTAAAATCGCGATTTTTCGTACAATCGGGTGCAATTATCCATTTACATTATTGTAGTAAAATAAGCAATATTAAACCTATCCCTGTTTGAATTAATGGGTTTGGAAATGGGCTTAGGTACATCATATATCTTGTTATCGCTCCCTGGAAAAAAAATTATATATATATATCAAACATAGTGTTTGCCAAATGTCCTAAAATAAACTTGACGATCACAATACTCGTTATACTATAAGCATTTTTTCTTTTTTAAAAATCCATTTTTAAATGGCGTTGTAACATGTAAACATATGCTTTATTTTTAGTCCAAAAGTATATTACGGATACATTATAACACAACCGGTGGCCTTCCCTTTCCGTTGGGTCGGTTGCTTTCGCAGTGTTGGGTTATTAAATTTCATAACTCCAAAGT
The DNA here is from genome assembly GCA_036850965.1 of Patella caerulea. Taxonomy (NCBI): domain Eukaryota; kingdom Metazoa; phylum Mollusca; class Gastropoda; family Patellidae; genus Patella; species Patella caerulea. Next base: position 27,972,217 of record JAZGQO010000011.1, read on the forward strand.
TTTTCTAAAACAAACAGGTAAGGGAAACGGACCCGGTGATTAGCAATAGCCTTCTATGGGCAACAGTTTTATAACAGGTTTATTCCACCGGAAATCTTGTCCACATCGAGTTCATAAAACTTAATGTCATTAAGATGTCATTGGGTAGATAAATTTATAAATTACGGTCTGGATATTCTGAAATTCGACCGGGTTTTTTCCTTATGCGCCAAGAAATAATGAATTGATACTGTGAAAGTATAACTATATACTATAAGTATTCGTAGACAACGTGATCACATCCGTGTTTTCAATGAAATTCTAGCGACCTTACATCGTCGGTAGGTGAAATAGACAGTACCGAACACTTTGTTCGTGGGGTTGGGCACCTTTGTAATTATAATAAAAGATGCACATACCTTGTTTTTCTTGTCGGGGAGGTGGACTTGTAATTATCTCTTCTCCTAAAATGAAATAATTTCGTCTGATCATTATATATTTTTCAAAATTTCTAAAATGTTTCCTCCATAATCCCAACAAGTTTGAAATATGTTTTACAAGAAAATGATGCATAAAACTTAACTTTGATAACCAAACCATGAAATAAAGTGATTGTTGACCATTCATTTCTATTCATTTACTCTTGTGACTAATTTCCAAGAATAAAATCCAAAAAACTTCGCCCTGTGGGACGAATGGAGGGTTTTTGGGACGAATGGAGGGTTTTTATGACAAGGATGATAACCCTTAAAGTAAATAATGCATGTATAAAACAATAATACTAAAAACCTTGATCTGCAAAATGATTACAGTGATACGCGAAATGTATTTTGGACTTCCCCTCTCTATGAGCTATCCACCAAAACGGGTAAATTTTCATTTGTTCTAATGGCAGATTTTTAAAGTAGCCTAAATGGTTACCGCACCCTCCTTTATCTGGCCTAGTTTTGTCAAGAAGTAAATTTGTTATAAATGACACTCCTTCCCTCCGAATTATATTTTTAAGTCTTTTTTTTTTACTCTACTTACCCCATACATGTCCGTATGTCGACGACTCCATCTTCCTAGTAGAACTGAATATAACAATTACAAACAACGGAAGTTAGATATCGTGATGACAGAAAAGGAAATCCGTGTTAGATATTTAAATGTGAAAATGCTCATATATTATTTACGTTAGCATGATAACCAAAAACCCAAAGTCGAATTTAGAAGATTATTTCATTGTTAAGGAAGTATTTAAGTGAATATTTACTTTTAAAAGACTTAATCAAACCGTGGTTAAATTGTAAAACTTGTAGCTTTTGTCTCGTTATAATAGAGAGGATTTTTCACTTAAGCAAATGGTTACTCCCTAAAATATTTTCAATGGGTTTGATTTGACTAAAATTGAAAATACAGTTTAATCGGGCATGCTCAAATTATATCCGGTGCAAAGTTTGGGACACGTCCATTTATTGGTCCTATCCAGGGGTGGATCTAGGAATTTTGGAAAGGGGCGCGCAAAATGAGGGCACTTACCGCGGAGACGGGGCAGTGGGCATGTCGCTGCATGTCGCGTCATTTCCTTGCATCTGTAGCCATTGCAAGAGCTATTTTACTGATATTTTCGTTAAAGTAAACGTTCGGAACGGATCGGTCTGAGAAAAGGTACTATCAGCAGTAAAACATTGGGGAGGGGGGGGGGCTCTATAGCGGGACCACAAGCTACAAACATGATTTTTCTTACAATCAGGGGCCATAATTCAGGAATATACCGTCTGATATGCGCGAATATCGAAAGGGACCGAGATTTGGGGGGGTGGGGCATTTTATCAAAGAATTGTGAACTCTCGAGTGTCCACACCCTAAAAACGTGATTTTTCGTATAGGGGCCATAATCCATGAATTTACCATCCGATGCAATTGTGACCTGTAGAGTGTCCACAAATAAATTGTAGACTTCGGACAGGGGTGACGATAACATACGTCAAAATGAAAAAGTGGGCTTATAAAAATGTATTTTATATAGTCTTGTATATAAACAGCTATCTAGGTTTTCTGTGATGGAGGTTGCGGTGGTGTAGTGATAGAATGCCGCGCTTCGACCACTGGGGATCACGTGGGTAAGACGCTGGCTCGCTAAACTGGAGTGTCGCCCTTCGACTACTGGCGATCACGTGGCTAAGTGGGTAAGACACTGACTGGATAGCTTAGAGGTCGGGTGTTAGATCCGTGCATTGACCGAGAAAGTTCATCCAGATTTTCCGGCGTGGTTTCTCCTTGTCATTGATGCAGGTCGGTTTCCTCCCACACGAAATAACCCTGCGCTAAGAAAATACAAATGAAAAATAAGACTTGTCTTCGATATCACCTTCGGCGGAAGCGGACGTTAATCAGTAATAACAACATGAGCATCTCGACAAAATAGGCCTACACCAACGTTATAGGAGGTGACTGCCTCATTAAAGCCGTCCGAGCGGTGATTGGTGAGGTTGACTAATAGTATATATATAAAAAAAAAACACTTTACCACTTGTTCATAGTTGCATATAGTTGCATAAATGATAGCACAGTTAATACGATAGTCCATCCTCAAATTCACAAATGAAGTTATGGATTAACTTTGATTCAAAATAAACCATATTGAACCTAATAAATATAGAATTAAAACGTGGGATAAAACGGAAATAATCCTCGATGTAATACCGACAAAGTGTGTGTCATCTACAATATATACCCTTGTTAGGAATATAAACACACATTCGTCGTCGACAGCCAGGGAACTAATCGTTCATTTCTGTCACCAAATTCCAATTAATCATTTAATGGGTGTTTCTTCGGTTCAATCAATGCTCTTTCAATAGTCTTAAACAATTATAATCACGGAGCAAGTCTTTGATAAAGATTATGATCAGCTTAGAATGAATAGTCGTATTTAAATAGACTATCGAAGATGTGATATCTAACGTGCTTTTGTTATTATCTAACAGGGAAGTAAATTTCATAGTCCTACGCTTGTTCACAACATCAAGTTCCCTGGCCTGAATAATATATATATATATATATATATACAACTGCAGGATAATTGTCAACAATCCGCTTGTCATATAAATATGTCACCTATAAAACATGAGCATACAAATGCTGTATTCATGTTTTACACACACACAAAAAAAAAAGAAACACCTCAGAATACAGAAAATGTAAAAAGGTATTGTCAGATTTTCTGTAGAGTTACGCATTGATGTTGGGATTTTGTGGCATGGTATTAAATTAAATGTGGTGTCGGGTCCTTAAAGTTCAATATCACAAAGTTCTTGAATATAATATAGTGGATTGAAAGATGTGAAAAAGAAATATATGTACATGTACTATTAAACTGGAATTGCTATTTTTAAAATGTGCGCTTTTAAGTTTGTAGGCCTATCACTTTCTTCTAAAACATTTGGAGGTTGCGTTGTCGAATGCAAGTGGATTATTGAAATAAAATTGAACCATATGTCCTAAAATAACCTAGTTTGTGTTGAGTGTTGTGTCCCCACTGACTGGAGTTAATTTGTCGAGTAGTGGCCCATTGGTGAGCTTGTCCTATTGGTCCAAAAGTTTTTTGGGGTTTTTTTTTTATCATGTATATAATGTATATATTATGTAAGTTACAATAGAATATTTCCAAAAACATTTATTAAATAGGGAAATCCCCTTATAAATTTTGATTGTGAAAATGGAGCTTTATTTTGTCGCTACGTTTCTTTATAGACTATATATAATGTTATTGTAAACATATCTATTCCTATAGCTCTTTGAACTGAAAGGTATTTTGACACTATTATACAATGTGTTCTAATTTTGAAAGATTATAAAATCTAATTCATATTTAATTTCGATTTAACGCATATTGATAGAATATACTAGACAAGTTGCTTGTATTTAAAAAATATAATTTAACCCATATCGTGGACTGTAATAAATACAATAAAATACATACATATTTCTTTTTTCAAATGTTCACATACATGCTAACAATCTGCCTAATTTTTAAGGCTCTATGTATTATTGTTTTTCTTTATTAGACCTGAGAAACCAGGGTGTAAATTAATAAAATATAGATCACTGTACGCTCGTTTGCGGTAAATTTTATTTCGATAATTCGCTTGTGTGTTGTTCCTTTTTTTTAAGCAGTGGCGGGAAAACGGGGACCCTAAGAAAACCCGCGAGATTCTTCAAGTAAGTTTGGAATCAAAACCCTCGTCAACTTAGTTGACTGGACCCAAAGACTATTCTAACCGCGCATACTGCAATGATTGCTAGTCGAAGATATACCTTTTTAAATAAAACATGATTGAATGATAACATTTAGGAAATGAAGTCTTAGACGTGGGCAGGCACACTGATCAGCAATGAATGAATACTGGCTAGGTAGGACTATGTATATACAAACATGTTCCAAATTATATGAGACATTAAATACTTGATTTTACATTTGAAACAATATTTAAAAATAAACATGTAATTCAGTAAAAAAGCTGTACAATTTTATTCGTCGTTCTAAGTATAATAGTGTAAAAGGATGATCATTGCACATTTCAGGTTGATCACTGCACGCTAATTTTATACACTTATTATCACACTCCGATGAGATAAAGGGTGACCACCTTTGCTTGATCATATAGCGGGACATCATCATTATCTTTTTTAAAAAGGACTGGGGCGGTATGCATAACAATGTTAATATATAGGCCTAGTTACTTCACTTTTCGATATACCAACAATAGAAAATCAAACATGAAATATTTTTTTTTTTTATAAACAATATTTTATTCAGGATGTCAGAATGGGATTGGGGAACAGGCTTAGCCTATGTAAAACCCCTCTTCCTAAACATGAAATATTCACGTAAGCTTGGTTTGTATTCGTATGTCATATGATAGGCCTATAGTATTACCACAAATTTTTGAGGACAATAATACAAAGCAACAATATATATTTAAGTCATATAATATTCATATCGTATGTCAGCATCATCTTGCATTTCAAAAAAGCAAACACAATTTCTTTTGTAGCTGTAAATAAATAAATTATTAATTTGCACGACAGAACTGTTTGAAAGGGTGTGTGTAAATATCATGACGTTGTATGAAAGTTACAATCAAATGGCTGCCGAATTATCATCCAGGTACATTAATTGTTTATCTCTAATATTAAATCATGCCGAACGTAATTGAATCGCATCGCTGGTGTTTAATCATGCTGAATGCTGTGAAACTTATTGAGATTTTACAATAACTGAGTATTAAGGATGCTATGCTGGTTAAAGATGCATTAATTAAGAGCTAAATGAGCCTATTGCAGATCTTTCTTTTGACCTCAATGTTATATAAATAATTTATGCAACATTTACTTACATACCAGGCCCATAATCAACTCTATAGAACTTCGGATGGGTTTGATTTTCAACAGATTTATGATTTAATTTATAAATGACAATTAACACTACATTGTTAATCTGTAAATGAAGTAATTTTACTGACATTTTCAACATATTCCCTTTTCATTATCCATTTTTTAAACTATTATTTCCAGAACTGTCGGCTCTACATCTAAACCTTACGTAATGCATCTAGTAACTTTCCCTGATTGATCACGATGTCATACCATATTAATAACACAAGATACCCTTACACCATCATATGTTATGCATCAATAGGTTATTTGAAATTTAATAATTCAGAGACAAGAAAGCGAATGCAATTGATATTCAATTAGATTAAGTGTATATAATACAGAATAAAATAGAGAAACAGGAAATTCGATACATCCGGCATCGTCCAATATAACGGGCGCGGATCCGGGGAAAAAAATAATGGCTTGCATCAATGAAATTACATCACAAAGTGATCCTACATAAAAAATTATTTCTCTGTTTAAAAAGCTCAATTTGTATGTATGCCTATGTAATTTAGAGACGATGATGGCAGATTTCCGTAACAGAAACCTGGCAAACACCCTCCTGCAAAAATTCCGGGACCCGCCCCTGTATTTTATATATATATATATATATAAATAGAAATGCATAGGCCTACCCTTCGGGCACGGCAAATGCCCCAGGTATTGTTCTGGGTTTATGTTATTCACCATGTAACAAATACTAGTATTTATTTACTTACTTTTATTGTTCTTTAGGTAAGAGGTGTGTGTGTGTGGGGGGGGGAGGGGGTCGGTTAACCTTGTGGTTTTTCTCCTGGTCGAGTGGCCTAAAATCCCATTTTTCCTTTTCTCTCTCCATTCTCTCTCTCCCTCGACTGTTTTGGGTTTTAAATGGCCCTCTGACAATGACTGACTATGGTTGTTTTTTCCATAGAAAAGGTCAAGCGTTGGACAAAGCACGTTTTCCAAGTGGTAAGTTAATAGTTGGAGGTTTTAGAAGATATATGTTTTTACAAAGTTTATTCAATTATAAAATGTTGATTAATTATATTCATTTAATTTTATTTTCTTTGTGTGGTGTAAGTCGTGATGTTGTCGGTTGTGCTGGTGGTTGTAGTTGTAATGCAAGACAGGGGGTGGGGTGTCAATGTTATATAAATTATATTCGTTAATTTCTGTCTTGGAGTGAGCAATATTTTCCAATTCTTATGTTTATTACATATATAAATGAAAATGAAATAGGGGTGTAACGCCCGACTGGGCTCACGAAGAGGTGGATACGCCATATTGTGTCCTATGAAGGAAATTGTGCCCGGGACCGGTGCTACGGCCTACTCTTTGAATTCCAACTGCCAAAAATTTTTTACGTCTCATCCGAATGAGTATACGTTATCCTGGGCCCTCTGTGTTGCAACAGTGGCAAGGGGGAACCGCACCGGTGGTTTTCGGTGGATATTCAGTATGATGTACAGGGAAAGGTCATCTACAGTTGCAAGTTGGTAGGCTACCAAAAGACCTTCTAAAGGAATTTGTGATGGGTCTTTCAGTATTTCCACTAAACTAATACTCAAATAGACTATCGCAAGACTAGCTTCACGCATATTAATTACTGTAATAGAAATCGTCCATGTGAGGAATTGCCGTACATTTTGACTGATATTCGGGACTGTCCCGCGAAATCGGGATGGGTGGTCACTCGAATCGGCCGGCCTAGACAGATAGGCTATCCAACCATATTTTTTTTAAGTTCAATGAAAAAATGAATTATGAAAACGTTTGGCTGCAATAGTAGGTTTACATATTTCAATGTATTATTACAGATCTTATGTCTACATTTTTGTACTATGAATAAGTATTAGAATACACTAATAATACGCCTACTCCGTGTGAATGCTTTTTCGGTCAGTGTATAATAATAAGGATAACTGTCACTATTGTTGACACGCTAGGTGGCGGGCCCAATTCCCACGCTTCGCCATCCAATCAAAACACGATATGCCGTTAAACCGCGAGCCACGAAGGAAATTATTTCCCGGGGTTTTAATAATGTTCTCGTGTAAATAACAGTTTATGTTTTGATGCAGGTGTAAATCACACCTGGATAAGTAGCGCACCTATTTTATTAAAAACTGCAGTCGTTTTGTATGGTTGAAGGTGAAAAATAACGTCTAAAATTGGAACAAAAACCTAGAAAAAGCCCCAAGGAGGCAAAGGCCAGGCGGAGGAGAATTAAGAAAAAATGGCGACAAGATCACCAAGACGTGCGCGTCAACCTCTAAGAGAATATCTAATCGACACAGGTTGTTATTGCTACTGTAGTTTACTCATTCTAAATAAAAATGAATGGCTTATTATTTTGAAATGGGTACGAACTGATAAAGGAGTACGCATATACTACCTACAACAACAAGTCATTTATTGGGTTTGTTGATCCATGTAAAAGAGAACTTCGCTAAATACTATAAAATGTTAAAAGTAAAGCAGTAACATTGATAACTCTGCTGTTTTTGTTTCTAGCTGAGATTGACGACCTTTAATTTCCCTGTGCAAGCTCATTTTTTTTTAAAAATGTGTATAGTGTCTCACAAAACTTAAATACTTTCAAACTTAGTCCCAATAATTTATACTTAGCACAATATTTTTGGGCACAAATGTGACAAAACTTTGTGCGGCTTAATTTAACTAGATTAGATACAGTGAGAAATGGGGTTTAACGTCCACTTGATAAAACTAGGTCATTTCGGGACTAACATGGTTTAATTTTATTTCATAAATTCGCTTGCGCATACGGGTCTTTAGCAGTGGGAGGAAACCGGAGCACACAAAGAAAACCAACGAGGTTGGACAGGTGACCCTACTCCTTGTCACATACATAAACTAGACACAGGTACATTATATAAATGCAAACTGATCTGCAGTGAATATTCTCTTTTCCGCTACTGTGTAACTGATAGAGATGAAATAAGGTCTTGATATAAAACTTTCTATTGCATTTTACAGGTGATCTTCCAAACCAATGGCGACCTATAACTCCAACAGTTACCCCTGATGAGTCAATTATACGACAGAGAGGGAGAAAATCAAAATCAACCACAGCAACCAGGACAAGTCCAAGAAAATCACCTCGCAAATCTGTAACCACAGATTTAACACAATTGGGTATGAATACATTCCAAATGTTGCAACTGTTTTTATACACCCACATTTTCATGTGGACATATTATGCCATCGCCCCTGTCCATCTGTCCACACTTTGTTTGTGGACACTCTACAGGTCAGAATTTTTATCCGATTTTGACGAAACGAAATATAGGTGTATCTCCAAGATCTTGGTTTATGAAATGTACTCTAGAAAGGAAGGACAGAGTTGATTTCAACCTCCTTCCATTAGATTGTTTGTTTTGCTCAGAATTCTTCTTATAAACCCTTTATTTCAGATGATTCAATCAGTTCACCAGTTGTTGAAAAAGACACAGACACACCAGGAAGAACCAATTCAGCACTTCGTGGAGTACGAAAGAGGCTGGTTTTGTATCAAGAAGATACCCCAGAAGATACAGATTTTTTAAAAGTAATTGTTAAAAACTACAATTATTAATATCACCATCACCATGTACACATCTATTTTTCTTTCCTATGCTAGGTTCCCACTATCACGATTTGAGCTACGATTGAAATTTTGGTTTTAACCACTGAGTAATCTTGATAAGTTTATCAAGTCTGATATTGAGGTCGGTGTTAATCGTATTGAAACATGTCCAAACATATCTGCACATACCAGATCGTGGACTTGATAGGGACAATCCTATTGTAACTCATTGCACAGCAGTGGGAACCTAACAAAGCATGGAAAATTGTGTAGAACTCTCATTATTTCATCATTAGAAACAAAGAGAAATGTTGCCTTTTTTTTTTACAATATTAATGTATCTGATACACTTAGACTCGCTGCACAAATAAATTGTTACTGCAATTATGCAGTTTAGCTTGAGGCCATATTAGGGGATCTGACAATGTCCTGTTTCATTTTTTGATGTAATAGACAAAAAAATATAACCTGGTAATGATCAAATAGCTCAGTTCTTAAATTTACATGAGCTGGCAATCTGTTGATATTTATTACGGTAGTTAAATTGCCGCTTTTTATGATTTCAATATTTACATCTGATTTCAGTCCTATGGTTCACCAGCCAAGAAGAAAAAAGAACTAAAGAAAACTCAAGTTTGTGAGTTGACTGATAAATTAAAAGCTTTAAGTCAGCAACAGATAATTGATGTTGTTTTGAAAGTAGTTGGAGGTGACACTCAACGAAAACAAGTAAGTGTACACGCAAAAGACAATTGGAATGGGTAATTACATGTATGTATTTCTTTAGCAACAACATGTAGCAACAACATGTAGAAAGGAAGAAAGATTCCTGAATTTATTTCAAAGAATGACACTGCATCTTTTGCTAAGGTGCTAAGGTGATCTTTAAATTAGTAGTTCCTACTTATAAAATTTCAGCAGCATTCTGCAATTTTCTACTTTACATGAGTAAGAATTTTTGTTATCTTTTAGATTTGAGAAGGGGGTGGATTAGTTTAAGCAATTGATTGAATTATTACCATTTTATATACGTACTTTTTTTTACAGGAAGTGTTAAATTCACTACCTAGACCTGATGTTACACCGCTTATTAAAAATCTAGAATATTTACAGAGAAATATTTATAAATCTTTACCTAACTCCAGATTTGGTTCTGGTAGGGATGCTTTTTGTTATAGAAGAGTAAAGACACATGTCATGAGCTTCAAGGTGAGCAATCCATAGTTCGATTAGCCGAGTGTAACTTATGTGGATATGTAATTTATCACTCACTCTACATTACCATCACATTTTGCAAGCATCATTCTCTGTAGTAGGCATACATACACTGACATAAGATGGGATTCATCCTGAAAAATGTTCAGTCACTTGTTGAAAATATACATGTAAGGAATGGCACACAAAAAATCTGGTGAAGTCGTCCACACAACTTAGTTTAATTTCGGAGTTGTAGTAATATGTTTGTTAAGTCGTCCTCACAACCTAGTTTACTTCCGGACACAGAAAGTATTCTTTATTAGTATATTAAAAAAGCCCTGGTATTATCAAAAAGTCAATAATAAAAAACAGGTAAAAATACTGTAAGAGGTCCAGCTGCCTGATGTTTGGCGTCATCAGTGTAAATTTGAAAAATAAACCTGTGGGGAAAAAAAATCAGCTTGAGTTAAGTGGAAACGCCAAGTGCTCGCAGTAAAAACCACATAGCGGGACCCCTACTTTATTACAAATACATTGTTATTACTAATCAAAAATGCTAAAATCATAATGCCAATTAACAAACAATAAAAGTATACTTAATTACAAAATATGATTATACTTCATTACAAAAACATTGTTAACCGTGGTTAATACTATGCAAACAATTAAAATGCTAAAATTATAAAGCCAATTACCCAATAATACAAGTCAACTTCGTTACAAAAATATTGATGAACTAATAAAAAAAACACCAAAAAACTAAAATCATAAGGCTGATCTAACATCAAAACGATCATGGTATGCTTACTGACCAGTGCATATTCCTTTGAAGTCAAACGAAGCTATATACTGTATATGTATTGTAACTGTAAGCTTATTATATTGTAAATGTCAAATTTTATTTCTTCCTTCTGAGCTATTCCTGACAATATTGAGCTAGTTCAATTTATTTAAGCTTTTATTCTTAATTATGTCTGAATCTTTTTAACAATTCCCATCATTTATTTCAAAATGTTTTTTTATTTTCATTCTTAATCTTAGCTATGATCATTGACTTAAGACAGCAGGCCAGACATGTTATAAGTATTTTATGTAAAATAAATCATTTCATTAGAATTACAACTGTAGAAGCAGTTGCCTGGTTATTTAATTTATAAACTCTCTTGCTATATTTTTTCAACCAGTCCAATATCCTTAGTGAGTTGAAAAAACCTGAATGACTGCCACATATTGTGTCAATGTGATCAAAATATGAGCTCTCTAACACCATTTCTCTACACGGATGGGGTGTTTATTTGGCCCCTTTGAATTTCTGTTTGTTCCGATTGAGAGCAAATTGCAGGGTAAATCGTTCACATGGCTTTGTTTACAAATGCTATGACCTGGCTGTTGACCCCAGAACTTTTGATTACAAGCACAGCTGCTGATTGGCCAAATTTTAAATAGCTTTGCAGGATTCAACTCACACCTTTGCAAATATAGGTCAGCACTGTAAAGAAATAAGTCAGCGCTTTGTGGTCTGTTTATTGCATGATTATTAATCGTTCGATTTTATAAACCATTTTAAGGGAAGCGAAGATGACGAAATTTCAACTAAAGGATTCGGCGTATGTTGAATAATTGTTTTCAAACACATGTTTAATTGGATTTCAGACGGCTTGTGTTGGACAAGGTAAACAACTAGCAGACGCTAACTCATGGAATACAGCTCTAGATTATATAGAGAAAGCCTGGGAAGAAGTTGGTAATTTACCTGATTGGGATGATGCTAGTCATTGTAAAACTAAAGATAGTTGTTATCGTTCATTAGCAGCATTGACTAAACAAGCTATAAAAGCCTGTTCTTTACAAAAGCAGGAAGTGGAAGAATTTAAAGAATGGTAAATATTAAGTAATTTATTTAATGAATTGATATAAACAGATTGTAGAATTCTGGCTGCAAATATCAACAAAACTAGTTAAAGAAATATAAACCTTGTAAATGCACACATTTATAGTATTTACAACCTTTAAACGATGGAAACAGTGACTATCTGAAATAAAATGGGGTATAGTGCCCTCCTTTCCTCTGACAACTGGACTCAATGACTAGAAATAGGCAGTAAACTACTAACAGTATCGGAGAAAGGTTCATGTTAATATGGTAGATAGTCTCATATAAAGGGATTTAAGCAGAGTTCAGAAAAAGTTAGTAATGCCTTTTCTCTCCCCAATATCCCCACCCAAGAAAATTATCCAGTCTTCAACATTGCAAACAAGATTTATTGGTCAATTTTTATTGCAATGAACATTGATGTTATATCTTGCTGTGAAAAGATAAAGGTTTTAAAAAATGGCTTCCTAAACCCCTTCAGTGAAAATCATATTGAAGTTTGATGTTCACATGATCAAAACTGTAGGAGATACATTTTGTGCAAGATAGGCTATTTTCACGAAAAATGTATTGACCTCACTGGAGTACTATGTGAGATCTACACTTATGGAGAAGTTTTGTTCGAATTGGACAATGCATCTAGGTGCTTATAATTTATGGATTGCCGTTTGGCATAGTAACTTTAAACATACATTATGCAAGAGCTAAATCTGATTATTGCAAGTCTTTATTTAGGCATCAGATGTCCTAGAAATTATAAATTAGATCTTTATTTACACAACAAGCACAGAATCTACTCTGTAGACCCACGGATGGCTTGGATTTAGCCTGGATTAAAACAGGATTTTATTGATTGATTTAATTTTAAATGGCGCCGTGAACGGAGATTAACCGTTACTTTGACGTTATACTCCCTGAAATTTGAGATTGAGGCTAAATAATAGAATGTACAAATAGAGACCTGAACAAATGACATGTAAACCAAAGTGCAATAAACCAAACACAGATAATGACAAATTATACAATTCCTGGAGACCGTGTGCTGACTAAAACAGACCGACAGGTCTTCTGTATCAATAATATCAATACGGCCTTGATATTAAGTTTAGTTGGTTAATTTGAGAGTTTGGATGTCGGTATTATACACTCTTTTGTCACTTGCATTTACTCATTTAGGTAAAATTATGGAAATTGATAAACATCGCAGTTAACATCCCCACAGCTGCATTACAGCCCCATAGGATCACTTGTTTCCTATTTGTCTGCTTCTGGAGTCACGTAGGCCTACCAGTTACAGTACACAAGAAGTCGGCCATAATCATGTACAAATGCTTCCTCAGACTTTTTCTTCTTATCTTCATATCAAAAGTCAGTGGTGATATCTACGTTCAGAATAAAGTAATTTGACTACAATTTTCAATATATTCTTCTTTAATCATCTTTTTTTGAACTGTTATAGCAAGAATGACTAACTCCTTATAAAAATCTCCCTAAATGTACCTTCAATGGCTAGGTGTGCAACTAGATCATAGGTTGGATGCAGCAGTGTTTGGAGATATGCCCAAGACAAACAATTCCACAAAAAGACATCTCGTCACCATTTAATCAATATTATTTTATTTTCCAGGTTGTTAGAAGTGAGTGTAGAAAGAATTGAAATGAAACCTTGCATAGCAATGGTGGATAAGAAGATATCTAGCTTTAAATAAATCTCAGCCTTTTAAAAACCATACTGAATAATCTACTGTTGAAATATCATTTTGGTTTAAGTGAATGAAATTTATTGTGTCGGGTCGATAAATTGTCTGGTAAGTCTAGAGAAAGGACTATTTTTGATGTCAATGCTTGAAATTGATTTCATGCAAATAATTTGTTGACATATTACTAATATCATGTCACTTGAAACCTGAGAAGAACAGTCTTCATTTTCAGCCTGGTTCACTTTAGGTCAGATGGGGCTATTATTGAACTTGGGTGTTTCATGTAGTGAACAGCAAAATCACTGCCATCCCATTGCAAAACAGTTTGCGCATATTATCCATCATTTTGCATTCTCTGCTACTTATTTATGAGATTAACCTCTCAGTGATGAGTTGACAAATGTTTTATAATACTGTGTATATAATATTGAAATGAATAACTTGTGGTACAATATAAATCCTATGATGAAATTTCAGTTGTAACCTTCACATAGGTAAATGAAATAATTTTGATACATGTAATTACCAGTAATATAAGCAGTGTTGAAGAAGAATTTTTGGTGACAGTTTCAAACAATTTTACATGACATCAGGGCTGGGGCCATTACATTGCCAATGTAATTAATTACATTACCATTACCATTACTTTTTAAATGTAATCATTACAATTACTTTCTCATTTTTAGCAAAGTAATTAATTACCATTACCCATTACATTGAAAGTAATTAATTACCATTACCCATTACTTTATGACAATATAAATAAAAATCATTTTTCACATAGAAATCAAAAAAAGAACACAATTTTCTGCCATGAACAGCCTACAAAACCAAACTCAAAATAACCTTGCATCACTTTAATAGATATTTGTTTATGAATTGTTATTTCTATAAATTATAACATCAAGGCAAATTTTCATGTGACGGACAGTGGTGACAAAAACTGACAAACTTCGTCGAACATAACTGATTAGAAATTACAATTAAAACAGAAAGGATTGAATGTAAACCAGTTTATATGAATTCATATTACATTATAATATGTATTGCGACCCATTTGGGTCAATTTCTGGGTCCAGAAAATATCAATTTAGCTCCTTTAATACGTAATTTTATGAGATTCATAATCAATCCAAATAGTCTGTCTATAATACATTGTATAACTGATAACCATAAAATAATGAGATGCTTGAAAGCCATTGTTTGGGTTGTCACTTGTTACCTTGAGATTAAGATTAAAGGGTAGTAAGACTATTGTCTTTTAATCTAACTGATTGATTGAGTGATTGACTGTAAATTAACACTAATCTTTGATTAAAATATACTTCTTTTCAAAGATTCACTTTTTAGGTTACATGTCCTGCATAAAAAGTAATAAAACAAAATGTTGAATGCCTTCTTATTAAAATTTATTAAATCTGATGTAATTTTTTAAAAAAAAAAGGAATTATAACAAATTGGATTTTGTGTCAGATACACTTAATTTTCTTCTTTGGGGCTATAAAATTTGATGTTTATCATATGGAAATATTTATATGTGCCATACAATGTAATTGAAATGTAATTGACCATTACATGATTTTTGGAATGTAATTAATTACATTTCCATTACTCATTACTTTTGAAATCTTCCATTACTCATTACATGGCCATTACTTAAAAAATGTAATGATTACATTCCATTACCATTACCCATTACCATTACCCCAGCCCTGCATGACATACTGTTTGAAAGGTTTTCATCTTAGGTATATAGTGCAAATTGAACTGTAGTGCTATAATGAATTCAGTTTATATATTGGTAATAATTGAAATGTTTATACCAGAATCAAATTAAATGTGAATAAATTGATTGAAGATAAACTGTTTTGTATTTTAATTCCTTGTGAAATCATTTGTGTGAGAAACTAGTTTTTACAAGCCCACATTGAAATGTGGCCGTATATTGTCGTCTGGCGTCCTCAATTGCTTGTGGACGCTCTACAGACTAAAGTTAATATAACGCTTGACTTTAAATTTATACACAGTGTTTAAGGTCATGAGACAAAGAAGCCTATTGATTTTCAGCGATTTCCGATAATAACTGCCAGAGTTATGGCTCTTGATCACATCAAAAAATCTTGTGGAGGCTAAAATTTGGATGAGAGTTGCTTAAAAAATATCCTTATCTAGATCACAATTTGTGACAAATCATGCCTATTTTTATATGGCCACATGGCCCTGATTTTAATGTAACTTGCTGTGTCAGTCGGTCTATCTCCCAAAGATCTCGGTTCCTTTCGATATTGGCATCTGTTGGATTATTGCTTCATTGATTATGGCCCCTGATAGTATGAAAAATCAGGTTTATAGCTTGTGGTCACAATTTTCATGATTTTGATGGAAATTGAAATGTTTATAGCCCAAAGAATTGATGCCTTTTGAATGGTTAGCGGTATCATAAGGTCTGTTGTTTAGTCAACTGACATAGTTTCGATTCCAATCTGTTGGGTTCTCTCTGTGTAAGTCCTGCAATTACCTATTTATATCGAGTGAACCGTAAACCTCATTTCTCTCTCTTACTCCATCTCTTGCAAAATGTGGGCATATCTTGCATTGTGAGAGAGAGTGAAATGGGGTTTAACATCCACTTGCCACAACCTGTCATTTTGGGAGTAAAATGGGTTAATTTTATTTCAATAGAGGTCTTTGGAAGTGGGAGGAAACCGAAGAAAACCCGTGAGGTTAAACAGATGACCTACAACCGATGATTGTAACCACGCCAGTTGACTGGATGATAGGCTTTATGATACAGCCTGCACATGCTAACCATTTGGCCAACCAATCCCCATATTGCTTGGCAACCACTGGTCAAATTGTGTGGGATTGGGGAGTACTAATCAGTTTATATTTTGGCCCTATTCCGAATAATCAATGGTTTATGATAGGTTATTAACCATAATAACATAATGAATGATGACAAGTAGTGTTGCCACCTTGATGTCTTCAAGTTTCATCTCCAAGCTTCAATTCATTCATGCAGGCATAGACATTTTGGATAATGTGAAGTCTTTAGTCTTTTAAGACCATTGCATTTTTTATAGCACTACCAATATGACTTAGCGACTGAAACATTTGAAGAATCAGCTCATGGATAATAATCTATGATAATACCGCAGGATTTAGATCATATGATACAAGTAATGTTCCTATTCACAAAAATTAACTTTTTAAAGGCTTTGTTTTAACAGAGTAATATTTCTTATAAAATTCAAGTCGCCATCCCCTGTTTAGGTGTCAGCTATGTTGACAATAACTATTGATAAGGCAACATCCAGGAATATTAACAATAAAGCAACATTGTTCTAGTGTCCACAACATTGTTGGTCAGTTCTCTAATCTGGAGTTTAATTTGTCTGTGACATCAGGGTCCAAGGAACCAAGTGCACATGTCAGCAACTCAAGTGTATCATAGTTATTAAAAATTTATTAGAGAGAGAAAAAATAAGACAAATTCACATATTTTAATAGTTAATTAAATTTATCATAAATTATGTTTATAGACATTGTAAGTCTTCAAGTATATATAATTTTTATTTTTAAAATAAACATGTTGAATAAATACATTGTATATGGCATATTTGAATCAAAAATAAATTAAAATGTAAAAAGACTAGTGCAGATTCTTAGGTCAAAGTGTTTATTTGATATCGCATAAGGCAGCTACACCCCTGAGTATCCAATGATCAGGGTTTTGGTTGGTTTTCATTATGATAACAGAGATGTAGGTCAGGTCTGTTCTGTGAGGTTTTTTATATACAGGGCACTGGTAAAGACGTGGGTCTTTACCCCCTGTAGAATTTATAGCAAACATATGAACAACTGGTAGGGCTGTAAAGAGAACTTTAGCTGGAGGTTCACACAGCCGGCAATTTCTTCTATCCCATCCTGCACCATCAAGAAATAAACCATGAATATAAACTCCTTCCTGAAAAACAAATAATAAATCAGTTCATCATATTATAATAGAAAGGCATTTAATTATATTCTTCATTGATCTAAATATGTCATTTTGGTATCGTAAATAACACTTTTATCTGATTATCAGAGCAATTTATACGAATGAGGTCTGATGGCTGAATAGTACAAACTCATTCATTTCTCAAATTCAATTGTGGGCATTGTTCTCTGGCTGTGAGGGGGGAACAACAACTAAGGTAAGCACATGAGGTTTACTTACACACTAAACTATACATACTATAGACATGTGAATCTGCATCTTGCATTGGTGATTTCTTATAAATTCTTAGTTCATGAGAAAAGTCAGAACTGTATGTAACTAATACAATGAAATGCCTCATTCACAATATCTTATTTAAATACTTACAGCTGGCGGACCAGTAATATCCTCTTTAAAAGTTTTCATAACATCATTATGTAGGGTAACTGAATCCAAGGCCCATCCTTTATGGGCTCTTGTAACTTCTTGTCTCATAGCCGTTAGGAAACCTATATAAAGTTATGTACCTTTTATTTATAGTATATATTTTTCATTTATCCGTTGAGTTAAAAATCAATATTTTTTTGTTAATACACCTAAGTTAAAAATCAATATTTTTTTTTTGTCTATGGTACATCTAAGGTATTTTTAATAAAAAGTACATTAGCACAAAAGTTTAAAACTTTTTCCTCAATTTCTGTAAATTAGCCAGCTTTGAAATAATCATACCATTCTCGAAATATAAGATGATGACCTTACCTTGAGGATTAAAGAGACCAGTCATCCAGAAGACATCAGGTCTACCTATAAAAATCCAGGTATTAAACTGATCATTTCTTTCTAGTAATTCTGTAAACCAAAAACCTACTGTAGATGACTGCCAAGATATTTTACGCCACAGATTTGGAACTCGCGCATCAAACATGTTGTCAAGGGCATCTCGTAAATTCTGAAATAACAACATAAACCAGAATTATAGTAAATCTACATACTTTGGTCTTACAAATTGGTTCCTTCTACAGCAGGAGCAGAATAGAAGGATGTTAAACTCCATTTCATTTCACTAACTTTGTTCAATTTTCTATGATTTCTATCAGATAGAATCTAAGTCAAAGATATTGCTTAGCTCTGCTTGCTTTAGGCAGAAATGTTAAACACTGAACTCTGTCAAGATATTCAACTAATGAACATCAACATCAAGTTTAAACATTCTACCTCGACTAAAAATAAAGATAGGCTGGCACTGCCAGGCAGGATACGCCCACATTTTTGGGTAGATGGATAGAGAGCAAGCAATACCGAAAGTGATTTTTCCTACATCATTAAGTCCTGTATTTCATACTGTATTGGGAGCAGCCATTTTGTTGGTCAGTTCCAGTCTGATATTCATGAAATTCGAAGCCGACACAACGAAGAAATGTTACTTTTCGTCAAAATCGGATAAGAATTGTGACCTGTAGAGAGTCCACAACCATGATATACCATATTTTTATACTATACGCGTACAAACAGTGACCATTTCGTCCGGCAATTTTGGTACGATTTTCACGAAATTCGAACTCAACCTTCCTTACGGAGCAACAGTAATATAATTAGAGTTTTTTTTTAAAATCAGATAATAATTGTTCGAGAGATAGACAGAGAACAAGCAATACCGAAAGTGATTTTTCCAACAATCAAAGGCCATAATTCATTAAGTTACAATTTGATATGCGCAAATATCAAAAAGAATAAAGATCTTTAGGTTATAAACAAGCATTTCAGGTTTCATCAAAATCGAATTAAAATTGTCACCTCTACAGGGTCCACAACTTTGATATACCATATTTTTACACTGTTCGCGTACAAACGGCGGCCATTTTTCTGGCAATTATAGTCCGATTTTCTCGAAATTCGAACTGAACCTTCCGTAGGGTGTAACGGTGATAGAGTCAAATGTTTTTTTAAATTGGATAATAATTGTGACCTCCAGAGGGACCATGTCGATTTTTCGGACAATCAGGGGCCATAATTCAGGAAGTTACGATCCGATATGCGCAAATAACGAAAGGAACCAAGATCTTTGGGTTATAACCATGCATTTCAAGTTTCATCAAAATCGAATTAAAATTGTGACCTCTACAGGGTCCACAACCATGATATACAATTTTTTAACAGTATTCGCGTACAAACGGCGGCCATTTTGTATGGCAATTTTGGTCCGATTTTCCCGAAATTCGAACTCAACCTTCCTTACGGTGTAACGGTAATATTATCAACCGTTTTATTAAATCGGATAATAATTGTGACCACCAGAGGGACCACAAGCTAAAATAAGGCGATTTTGCGTATAATCAGGGGCCATAATTCAGGAAGTTACATTCCAATATGCGCAAATATCTAAAGGAACCAAGATCTTTGGGTTATAACCATGAATTTCAAGTTTCATCAAAATCGATTTAAAAATGTGACTTTTACAAGGTCCACGACCCATGATATACAATTTTTTAACAGTATTCGCGTACAAACGGCTGCCATTTTGTATGGCAATTTTCGTCCGATTTTCCCGAAATTCGAACTCAACCTACCTTAGGGTGTAACGGTGATATAATCAAACGGTTTTTTAAATCTGATAATAATTGTGACCTCCAGAGGGACCACAAGCTAAAAAGGGTGATTTTTCAGACAATCAGGGGCCATAATTCAGGAAATTACATTCCGATAGGTGCAAATATCGAAAGGAACCAAGATCTTTGGGTTATAAACATGCATGTCAAGTTTCATCAAAATCGGTTCAAAATTGTGACCTCTATAGGGTCCACAAGCTAAAAACGTGATTTTTCGTACAATCAGGGGCCATAATCCATGAAGTTTTCATCCGATACATGCCAATATCGAAAGGAACCGAGATCTTTTGGGGATAAACCTATATTTCAAGTTTCGTCAAAATCGGATAAGAATTGTGACCTGTAGAGAGTCCACAAACAAATTGTGGACGGACGTCTGCACGGACAGGGGCAACGATAATATACGTCCACATAAAAATGTGGGCTTATAAAAATAGAATTGTTATGTTCCAAAGTCTTGAGCAATCAAATTGAATTGCTCCTTAGCCTGAGCAGAAAATTCTCATCAAACTTAGTCACGGTAATGATATAATGAATCTATACTTGGAGTTTCATGACTCTCAATCAATTATAACCAAAGTTATTGTGCCTAAAAGCATCAACCAAACAAATTGCTTATCTCTGCTTACCGTATCTCTGCTTCGTCAAAATCGGATAAGAATTGTGACCTGTAGAGAGTCCACAAACAAATTGTGGACGGACGGACGGACGGATGTCCGCACGGACAGGGGCGACGACAATATACGTCCACATAAAAATGTGGGCGTATAAAAATAGAATTGTTATGTTCCAAAGTCTTGAGCAATCAAATTGAATTGCTCCTTAGCCTGAGCAGAAAATTCTCATCAAACTTAGTCACGGTAATGATATAATGAATCTATACTTGGAGTTTCATGACTCTCAATCAATTATAACCAAAGTTATTGTGCCTAAAAGCATCAACCAAACAAATTGCTTATCTCTGCTTACCGTAAGCAATGTTCATGGAATTCCATAAAGAGATTCCCCTATCCTACATCAAGTTCAAACATTCTACCTCAATTAGAACGAGAATTATTGTGTCTCGAAGTCCAGACCAACTAAATTGCTTATCAGTCTGCTTACCACAGCAGAAAATATTCTTTATCGAACTTAGTCAAGGTACTGATGTGATCAAACTATTCACCAACTTTCATCACTCTCACTTAAGTAGAACTAAAGTTATTGTGTCCCAAAGCACCAACTAATAAATTGCTTACCCTAAGTAGGCAATGGTCATCTTTGAACTCCATCAAGGTATCAACCAAAAATCACCTACCGGTACACCAAGTTTGAGCATTCTAGCTCAATTAGAAGAAAAGTTTTTCTGTCCCAAAAAGTGTAACAGATAGACAGAACAACCCATTTTAATAGGACAATAAGATTAAGACTGCCATTTACAGGTCACATATTTTCCATCAATATAATAGCTGTTATTTATTATAGTCAAGATATATTACATGAATAGTATATACCTACATAATGTTGTAAATGCAGTTTACATTTTTATATGGGTCTAAAATATATTAGTAGAGATAAGCACGACATCAATGACTGTGCACTGTCGTATAATTTAGTTTTTCAATCCCCAGGGTATCATTTACCTTCTTGTAATCGCTGTAAAACCATATCTAGTGTGGCCAATATGAAACTATGCAACAATTGTATAGCTATATTGAAATAAATGTCTGCTGATCATTCTTTTTTCTTTGTTAACATATATTGCTGATTATCTTACTGCTGAATGGGGTCCGTCTCTCTACTAAGTAACCTTTAGAAGTAAGTCATCAAAAGTGTACTGAAATAAAATGCTTTCTTGATTTCCTACTATCCTTTTTCAACATAACTGACTGGATTAATCAAGTTTTGTTTATCAGTAGAAAAGAGATATAAAAACCTCACCTCACTCATAATAATAGTACCATCAATAGCTAATTGTAAATCAGTGAGAGTTATTCTAACTTCTGTTATAACTCTCTGCATTCTGTCAATCTCCTGTCTCAAGAAAATATTCAATGGTTGTAACATGCCCATCTTTTTCAAGCGATCTTTAACCTGCAGGATAAAGTTTTCAAATACCAGTACTGTTTGTGAAATTGTTGCTACACTGTAGGTTTTTACTAAATGCAGTAATTCAGATGCAGTAATTGGACATGATTTATGACCAAATAATAATAATGCAAAATATTTTTACTGGTAAAACTTTCGTTTCTCAAAGAAATTTGTTGATAGGTACTGACAAATATATGGCTCACCTCATGTGCTTTATAATCTGCTGGTAGCTTTTCTAACATATCACTAGCCATTCTATAAACAATAGTTTCTCTTGATTCACTTCCTCCACTACCTGCATCTTTAGGTTGTATACTCATAATAGTCTCTAATACTGAATTGGCTAGATTAGTTTGATACCTAAATAATACAATCAAAGATTGAACCAATTGTTTGAGGCATTTACAGTTAAACTTACTCAGAATAAAACATGACACAATTACATAGATTATATAGTAATTAAACAGGAGATATGCCGCTTTTTTAAAAAATAACCTTATAAATGAGTGTATTCTATCTTACGTGATATCAGCATTAGGATGTAAACCAAATGCTTCTGGTGAATCAACTAATTGCATATTTTCAATATATCCCATGAATTCATCAACACTTCGACATTTCGGGATTTTATAACCTATGTAGAACTGGAAATTATCTGAAAACATGAAATCTCCAAACCATACCTAAAAAATAAAAAAAAACAATTACATCTTTTAAATTGAACTTTCAAAATACAATTTTTATATATCGCGATATCAATGAAAGATTTCTATATGACACTACTGTACTATCATACGATTACATCATGTGTACCTACTTCAAGAATACACATGATGGCAAATGGCCGCCATTTAAAATACTACGCCCGCCTCTTAGAGACGATAACTTAACTCGCTATAAATTGTAAAAAAATTTACTTCGGCTAGAATTAAAAAACACCTAAGATTAACATTTGCTAAAAATTTCTAAAAAACAACCTAAATTTATGGAAATGGGGCCAAATCAAATCAGGCAAATTACATCAAATAGTCCATGTTAAACGTATAGCAAAAATTTTAAACTAACGCGAGCACGCGCGTTTCTAGACAACGCCATAGCGGGTCATAGCAACCACTGAGTATAAATTGGAAATCCCCAATGACGTAGATATTATAAATTGGAAAGCCGAGTCTGTCTTAAAATAAGTAGTACCGTCAGTAAACAAGATGGAAGCCATCTGCTATCGTGTTTGATCATGGAGTAGGCAAGCACAGGTGTGTCGTATGCTGTACTATTTGTATCTAAGTAGAAGAAAACCATATCTTTTAAAATTCATCTGCATAAGCTTATAATTTGATGTACATACCCTGGTGAATGTGTTCAACAATCTTTTATCATAGTCATCTGTAACTCGTCCACCATACTGTACTTCACTTAACATATATCTAACTGTTGTCCATGATATACCCTACAAAGTTAGTGTTAATAAGTGTCAGATTAATCATTGCAGAATTTACTTTCCTAAAAATTTTAATTATACCTAGTTTGTGTTCTTTACTTATTTAAGCATAATCATAAGCTAACAAGTGCCACGATAACATGTAGAAACAATTTTATTACTGGGTGCTACAATTCTCTTGTTTCCAATACACCCCATACATGAATTAAAAGACCAGTGGTTGCCAGGCAAGCTACGTCCACATTTTGAAAGAAATGGATAGATAACAAGCTAAAAACAAAAGCGATTTTTCGTACAATTAGGGTTCATAATCCAGAAATGCACAATCTTTGGGATATAAAGATATATTTTAAGTTTCATCAAAATTGTATTACATACTTTTATACACTTTGCGTACAAAGAGTGGCCATTTTGTCAGACAATTCATTTCGAAATGTAATCTAAATTATTAATTAGACATTTTACTTAAAATAATTTATTGCTAGCCTGCATTATTTACTGGATTTGATTCTGATTTGCCGCTTAATGTTCTTTGTCTAATCTCCCATTTAAGAGGACAGGATTATTTGTTGCTGTATATAAATTTACAAGATGTAATGGTGCCACTGAACAGTTTATAGATAACACAGGTCAGGTGCTCTAGCTATAAATTCATTATGACATTAAACTACTTAAAGCCAAAAATGAAACAACGTCATATCGGCCAGTCAGTCTCAAAGCAACTATGTGCAAAACATTAGAAACAATAATCACCAACAGACTCAAATACCACTGCGAAAGCAACAACGTCTTCACAAATCAACAAAGCGGCTACCGTTCCGACAGGTCTACTGCAGACCACATCATTAGATTACAACATGATATTTCCAAAGCATTCACGGCAAAACAATACCTCTGTTCAATTTTCGTCGATTTAACTAAAGCCTTTGACCTAGTGTGGGTGGACGGACTTTTGAACAAACTCCACAATGCAAAAATCAAAGGCCGAATGTACAAGTGGATAGAAGATTTTCTTAGCGATAGGCATATAAGAGTAAGGGTAGGAAACTGCATGAGCGAAAAATACAAAATGGAAAACGGCACGCCACAAGGGTCCGTCATAAGTCCAATACTATTTAACATAATGATAAACGATCTTCCGAGTTATGGGGGGAAGGACATAGAATCGGCGCTTTTTGCAGACGACAGCTCATTCTGGAAGGCATCAAAGGATATAGGCAATATCAAAAAAACACTTCAACATACACTGAACCAAATCTCTAGGTGGGCAAATGACTGGGGCTTTAAAATGTCGGAAGGAAAAACAGTAGCAATGTTATTCCATCCGACCGATAGTAACAGGATAATTGATTTAAAACTAAACAACACAAAAATAGAATTAAAAAAAGAGACCAAATTCCTAGGCATGACATTCGATACAAAACTAACTGGGAAGCCACATATAGACAGCATAATCAGTCGCACTTCAAAAACACTGAACATGATGAAATATATCAGAGGGACTGACTGGGGTGCACCTCCTTGGCAATTAGGTAACCCCACCACCAATTCTCAACTAAGTCAAACAACAAACAAGCATAATAACCCAACAGAAGCTAGAACACTGGCAATGGAACTTATAGATTCAAGATGGACTGACCATCTCAAAATATTCACAGATGGGTCCAAAGATTCCACGAAGGGAGCCACAGGATACGGCATCAAAGGCTGCCTGAACACAGTTGGGTAAACGCCACAGAACTGATGGCCATTAAAACTGCACTAGAATGGTTAGCTACGCAGACACATTAGACAAAATAGACAGTCTAGAATATAGCAGTCAGGAATTTGCAAGCATAGCAAAAAAGAAGATTAAAGATGCATGGAAAGTCCGTCTAAAACAAGAAAATACACATCGCTATCAATTAGGCCACCCATTTTTGATTATTAGGTTCACGGATCCGCCGCCGACAGTTCAAAACTGCAGCTGGGAAAATAAAAAATGCGTGTGTTTTTTTATTTTTATTTAAACCGCCGAAGCATATAACGAAACGTGATTCTGAAAAAAAAATTGCTTACAATTACATCGAAGCTTCTTTTTGTTTTAAAATACTGCCGTACCGGAGTTTTGGCAGATTATAATCATGGCAGTCACTTTCTGGTAATATTTTACGACAGTATACGAGTACTAGCTATTTCTTCCATGATTAAATTGTGTACGAGTCTTATATAATATAAATACATTTATTTATTTTAACAATACATTTATTTTTTCATAACACAATTTGTAGTTTTTGTCTGTCACATAACTTTCAAATGTTTTTATTCATTCGTCCACGATATACACTTACGGCACAGTGATCATGTGACAACCATAATTGAAATTGCTTTAAAATAAAATTCCGTACGAGTACGACTATGCCAGATAGTCCTACCTTTCAATAATAATAACGACAATATGTTTAAAACTAAGCCTCTGTCAGCACGTGTATATAAAAAATTATAATGGTAGAACTAGATGATACTTAAAACTAAACGTAGCATCGCCGGCTTATTGACCTAGAAATTCCAATCAATGTCACGTGTCATCGGCGGATTTGGCAATGGCGGAAAAAATATATCATTAATGACTGTTTCTCGGCGTATTTTGGTGTTCTATCAGAGGATTATATTCAACTAAGATTTAAATTTCACTAACAACTGGTCAGCAAAACCATTAAATGTATGATCTAATTATTAACTTAATATCTACCGGTACCTGGAATTCATACGGAGCGTCAAAGAAGCGCGATTCCCGTCGAGCGAAATGCACAAATAGGCAAGCAGGGGCCCTCCAATATAACGGGCCAAAGGACCGACGTTTGTGTCGGACACTGGTCCCAAATATCGTTTATATTGGGTCCCAAATGTCGTTTTATATTGAGTCCCAAATGTCGTTTGTGTTGAGTCCAAAATGACGTGAGTCCCAAATGACGTGATACCGCTTGACAATGGTCAAATCAAGAATAATGAGATGAAATACGTTCATAGACCAATTAGGTTATCTGGCTATAATAGAACTTAACCGTTCATAAATAAAGTCTTCCTGGTATAATTAGACAATACAACCATATACAAGTTAAAAGATTAATTAAATGTCAATAGATCAATTATGTAATTTGACTGTAAACTCATTGATATCTGCCTTATTCTCTAATAAACCGATTATAGAGAAAAAAAGATATACAGGGGTTTTAAAATCCCCTTAAATAGTGTCAAAGTAAAAGTGTAAATAACATATATTAAGATTAAATTATAAAATTATTAGAATATTAAAACGATGGGAGAGGGGCAAATAATTAAGCATTTAAATCCGGTTTGGATATATATATATATATACATATGACATCATATTGATAGTATAATGAAAAGAAAAAGTCTGTATTAAACTAAGTATATATATATATATATATATGATCTGGTAAAATTAATCATTAGTCGAAAAATTATTTTTTTATTATAGCCCAACATCAAAATTTTACTCTTCAAAAAATAAAAAAAATAAGACACTGACATCTTTTTTTTATTTCGACCGACATCATCAATTCTATGTCCTAAAAATCCGTGAAACTAATTATCAAAAATGGGTGGCCTAAAGAACTTTTTAAAACGAATCTCACATATATGATCAAATGCATAAATAAATTTCTGCCAAAACTCACTTACTTTGCCTTATGTATATTTAACTTAATTTTAGTATATCATTTATTCTTATTTACTAAATCTATCTCATTATTTTTATTATTATTCTTTCCATTTATTAGTTTACACGCCCCCCCCCTCCCCCGACGAAGCCTTACCAGACGAAACAATGCCACGATAAAACAGATACTCACTTTTCTCCTTTTTTTTTTTGGGTGCTGGATTCTTCCTTCAGAGAACCAATAAACAATGGAACGAACAACAGAAACAAAGATGTAACAAAGCCACCACACCGGACAACAAAAACCAAATGGAAGGAAGAATGGACCAGGCCAGATACTCACCAACAAGCCCCAAGCCCAAGGATGAGTTGCACCGCCCTGCCATTCAACCGGAAAGAACGACCAGACCAACAAAACGACCGAAATATATATGTGTACATATTATGTCTCTGTGTTTAAATGTTCGTGTCTGTCTAAATGTAAATGTCTTTCGTTGTCTAAATGTTCGTCCGTGTTCATGTCTGTTTTGTAATGTTCTTGTCTCTCTATGTCTGTAATCGTCTCAAATGGCACTCTTTATTTTCTGCACCTGTTAGTTAATGTTTCTGTACATATATAACTTTTTCCAATTATCATATTTTCCACTAATCACTATGTAAATATTTTCACCTTATATATAAATAACATGTTATTGTCTGCGATATCACCTCGGTGGAAGCGGACGTTAAATAAAGCTATTTCACACACAAACTACTTAATAATTATAAACATCTGCTTGATGAACAATAAACATGTAAACAACAGCATAATATTCAATCATTTTGTCTGTTTTACCTTTTTAATATCCAAGTCATCCAAGTGATTCTGTACAAATTGCACACTAGCAGTCCAATCAGAACTGTTAAATTCATATGGAATATTCCAACCCAATGGACCAAACTTTCGTCTTTCCTATAGTGAAATAAAAAAAAAATCATTAGTTTTCAACCAACAACACAATGAAAATAAATGTAATGCTATACTGGTAAAGAAAAGTAAATTAACAGATATATTAAATATGTACCTGAACTACAGTATGTAAGAAAGAAACAGCAAACAATAATGGTTTCCACTGTGCCAAACTAGATATATCCAAGAAATCTTGTGTTATACCAGCATACGTTCTCTTTAACCCAGCTTTTATACCTTGAGGAGGTTCATTGGTGAATTTTATAGCGCTCTGAAAAAATATACAAAAGTGTTAAAATTTTGCTGAAAAATGTTAAATTAAAAGTTCACATCACTTTGGTGTGGTTAACAATAAATCCATTATAAATATTCACTTCAGCTTGTTCAGAATGCATCAGGGTGTGGTGTCTAGTGAAACAACTCATTAATGTGTAGCCCCAAATACTGGCTGCTATCTTATTGCTAAATAAACATTCACAAGTTTTAAAAAGTTTGAAACCTGTGCTTCGGAGTGTTCACAAATTGTGAATCAAAAAGTCTTAACAAATGACAAAGTGTAAATTACCTGTAATAAACTAATAGGAAAACCAGGACTTGGTTCTGTTGTAATCCATACTCTAAAGTCATCATGCATCGCAGTGGCATCTAACAGAGTCTCTAATAACTCATCCATAAAATTTAAACCCAAATGGCAATTCTGCAACATGGCCCATCCACCCTGAAAAATAACACATATTGCAGACAAGTTTTAGTAAATATTTAAGATTATAATCTCCAAAGTACAGAAGTATGTACCAGACAATCAACCAGTTTCTAGTATTCACACAATAAAACTACACTAGAAGCTCTATTATAATTTACAAGTAGAAATAATGGGGAAACCGAATATGTTTGAGCTTTCAAATACTGCATAAATTGAAGTTTTAAACATAACTTTCTACTTCGTCACCCACACTCTTTTCATATACTAACAATGCTCATCAGTAAGATCATGTAGTCATGTAATTACCGTCTGCATAAACTGACTGATAAGTTTTCTGGCATGAACTTCTTGACCCTGACCCATAGATATAGCACGGAATTCTGAAATATAACACAATTAATCAATATCAAAATTAATAAATGGCCTATATTTTCAAATATATTTGTAAAATTCTCATTGCCTTTTCATCTAAATTTTAAAATTGTAGATATCATTAATATGTAGTTTAATGGCAATGACCCAAAACTTATAGAATGTGTAAACGCGCCACTCTCCAGGCCTAAAAAAGCCAGCAATTTCTTTAAACAATTATATATGACTGAATTTACCTAGTTGGAGTTTTTTACAGAGTGATTCTATCTGGTTAGTAGGATCTGAACCCATGGACAGTAAACAGATTAACGGTACTTTTGGTATACTTTCACCCCATGTAGCTTCTAGATTTAGAATAACAGCATCAGCATAGTTATCACCTAAGGATTTAGCCACATATGTCCTGGCTTGGGCTATTGTACGATCTGGTGACCATGATCTGAAAATGTCAACATGAAATGAAACGAAATAAAATGGGGTTTAATGTCCTGCTGTTCTGCTCCAAACTGGGCCATAAGCCTTACAGAGTGCTATGAGGGACATTTTGCCTGTTCAGCGGCACTACAGCCTACTCTTATATCATATTCCAACTGTCAAGGGATCATTTATGTGCATGTCAATGTGTACATGTTTCCTACATTTTGCAAGAGATGGATAGAGAACAAACTGAAAAAAAAAAGTGATTTACAATCAGGGACCATAATCAAGTAAATTGTGGTCTGAAATGCCTGCAGGGGTTTCATTAATAGCCGGCGGCCGGCGAATTTCCCCGCTTACTTTGCTCGTTGCGCTGGCTATATTTTGATTCCACCTGACAATTCATTTGGATTTGTTACATCATGAAAAGTTTGTAAATGTAGTGGTAGTCCAACGTTTTACTACGTAAAAGTAAGGAACGGATAGCCGGTGAGTTTACAAACTGCACGCCCAACAATAAACAGCATCGAGGGTAGCCGCTACTGTTGGGCCCTGGACGGCTTGAAAAGTACAACGCCATAATTCAGGCGGTATTCTGTACCTCCTTTCAAAAAGAATTACCGGTGTAGTTTAATATCGTGCCTTTCCTTTTTTCACCCGCTCGACATGAAATAACATTTATACCAATATAAGAAAATGTTAAGACGTTTATCTGTTAATACCCGACTATTTCATACAGTTTCTTTCGAAAACTGTCATTATACCGACTCGGTTGCACATATTATATCGGTAAACTTACATGGAATAAAAAACGTCGCCGTCAGTGTGGAAGCAATTTTCGGGGCGTAACTCTGCATGTTTTAGTTGTGGCGCTTGTAGTTAAACTGCAAGAATGACCATTTCTTATCACAGTCAATTGTATCTCGGCCGATATTTTCTTGTTCATTATTTTGTTAGTGAAAATAAAAAAGTTGTCGGACAAGAAAGTATAGCCTCTCTCTAGACGACCACAGATGGCAAGCATTGTACATATTTTTAACAAGACAAAATGAAGTTTAATAGCCGATAGCCCACGATGTATTGATTGACCGGTATTATAGATAGCTACACATATACATAAGAGGAGAGGAGGTTTATAAAGGGATCGTTGAGTTGACAGTTAGTGAGTTTAGTTAGATCGATTCATTTTCATCGACTGCATCATGCAAACAAATTTTTCAAACTTGTTCACTAGTTAATTTCACTCAAAAAATATTTACCTGATACTATATGTATAATAGTGAAATAGTTTCTGATTTAAATATAGACTATAGAGATGCCCATATTGGCCTGAAGTGTGTAATTCTTAAAGTGGTGTAAAATCAACCAAATTGCATCATATCGAATGCCAAAATTTTCTCCGGGGGGGGGGGGGGGACCATGCCCCCGAACCCCCTTAGGTTACATCGCGCCTTCGGCGCTCAATTCGATCCCCTACAGCGATCTTTTTGAGCCTTCGGTTCTGAAAAAGGTTAGTCGCCTACTCTGATGATTTACGCAGCTACAGTAATATTTAGTGAAACCCCTGTGCCTGTATATTTAGACTGGTGGCCAGTCTTCTCCACACACCAAAAATTGGCCAGTCCTCTCAAAAAAAAAAACGAAAAAAAAACGTAATCTCTAGAGACTGGGCAAATAGAGCTTCATTCTCATCTAGTAGGTCAATCTGCATTATGTAGGTCGTGTGACGTCGTGCACGGGATTACTGCATTTGCACTGGCAAACTGGTGTAGGTGCGAGATGTTTGTTGTGGATAACAGTTATTGTTATTTAGTGATACTTTAACGATCTAAGAATTTTGTTGACGGACAATATCTGTCGAATGAACGGATACAACGTATGGGATGAGGTGAATGAACATAAATAATTACACACGACATCATTATAACAACTTAACGAAGCCAGTTCATGCGTATCGGGACGAAGCCGAATGGCGAATGGAAACAAAAACGTGACATCAGCCCGCAGACGGTTTCAGCATGACTGCTTTGCACTCCATTCGAGATGCATGATTCATGAAGGTAAATATCGAACTTAATTTATCTTAGACATCACATTTACAAATTCGTGTCACGTGACTTGGGGCTTGCTTGACAACTGTCAATCATTCCAAATAAGAAACAATGTAAAACAGGACAAGAAACGCAACAAGAGTTGTCGCATATTAAGGAATTATCAGAAAATCATTAGAATTTGTTTGGTTTTTATAATCAAACGGTTTTTTTTAAATCAGATAATAATTATGACCTCCAGAGGGACCACAAGCTAAAAAGGGTGATTTTTCGTACAATCAGGGGACATAATTCAGGAAGTAATGACCCGATGGGCATAAATATCGAAAGGAACCAAGATCTTTGTAAGAGTTAGAACCCATATAGAAAATTCTTCATGGTTTAGAAAGGGCGTAGCCCTTTCTAAACCATGAAGAATTTTCTATATGGGTTCTAACTCACTTAGAACATGATCTCTACTTTCAAAACTTATACAAAATATAGTATGATATTTGTATTATTTATATTTCATAAAATATTTGGGGAAAACTAATTGAAATATGAAATTTGTTAAAGTTGAATAATTTGTAGGTGTGGTCATAGAGTGATTGACAATTGGGTGGAGTCATTCAATGTCACCTGTATAAGTCATGAGATTAAGAGATTAAAGGTGATTACAAGTGATTACAAGTAACTTTTGATCGTTAATGAGTACAACTTATTATGTTCCTTCATTCATTCAGTAGTAATTTTATAGTCACTATAGTAAATGTACTTTAATATGGATGTGTCAGATTTTGCTGTCGACTGGGCATCGTTTCCATCAGATGATGAACTAATTAGCCTATCGCAAGTGATGGATATTCCAACGCAACAACTAGTGGATATGCCATGTGTGACTCGTGATAATAAAGGACGTTTTTCTAGTCCTGTGAAGCAGGCAGATTTAGAAAATATACAAAAATGTTCAGTTCCAATCAAGACCAGAAACAACAACAAATGGGCGTTAAATTTATGGAAGGACTGGGTTGATAATAGGAACTCTAAGCCAGAGACATATTTTGAGAAAGGAAAATTAATTCCTACGGACATTAATACATTAAATGATGAAGAATTACAATTTTGGCTGCAAAGATTTATTGTTGAGATAAGGCGTAAAGATGCGACAAATTATCCACCAAACACTCTTGTTCAAATTGTTTCGGGATTACAAAGGTATATCAAAAATGATTGTAACAGAAATAATGTGCATATTTTGAGAGATGATGATGAAAAATTTAGTATATTCGGCAAAATATTGGATTCCGAAATGAAACGACTGACATCTCTTGGATTTGGAACAAAAGTAAAATCATGTGAACCAGTGCTTCCAGAAGAGGAAAAAGTAATGTGGGATAAGGGTGTTTTTTCTAACCACAATTAAATTATATTAAATGTTGTTGTCTTTATCCTTTATTTAGCTCACCCTAAATCAGCAGACCGTGTAGTTAGCTTACTGTATTAATCCCAATTAGCGATCACATACCATGACCTGAGCTGTGGGTGGGGTTTTCTACAGCCAATGGCAAGTACTTAAGATAACTTCATTCTTCATGAAATAGAACAGTGTCACATGGTAATTTTAAAGGTATCTGATTGGAAGAAAAATGAGGTTATGTTCTAAGGGTTATAAACATACATGTCAAGTTTCATCAAAATCGGTTCAAAATTGTGACCTCTATAGGGTCCACAACCTTGATATAACATGTTTTCACACTATTCGAGTACAAACGACGGCCATTTTGTCCATCAATTCTAGTCCGATTTTCACGTAATTCAAACTCTCTCTTCATTACCATGTAACGGTGATATATTCAAACGTTTTTTTAAATCGGATAATAATTTTGACCTCCAGAGGGACCAAAAGCTAACAAAAGCGATTTTTTGGACAATCCGGGGACATAATTCAGGAAGTTATGATCCAATGGGTGCAAATATCGAAAGGAACCAAGATCTTTGGGTTATAAACATACATGTCAAGTTTCATCAAAATCGGTTCAAAATTATGACCTCTATAAGGTCCACAACCTTTATATAACATATTTTCACACTATTCGCATACAAACTGCGGCCATTTTGTCCGTCAATTTTGGTCCGATTTTCCCAAATTCAAACTCAACCTTCATAACCATGGAATCGTGATATAATCAAACAGTTTTTTAAATCGGATAACAATTTTGACATCCAGAGGGACCACAAGCTAAAAAGGGCGATTTTTTGGACAATCAGGGGCCATAATTGAGGAAGTTACGATCCGATGGGCGCAAATATCAAAAGGAACCAAGATCTTTGGGTTATAGACATACATGTCAAGTTTCATCAAAATTGGTTAAAAATTGTGACCTCTATAAGGTCCACAACCTTGATATAACATATTTTCACACTATTCGCGTACAAACGGCGGCCATTTTGTCCGTCAATTTTGGTCCGATTTTCATGAAATTCGAACTCACCCTTCGTAACCATGGAACGGTGATATAGTCAAACGATTTTTTAAATCCGATAACAATTTTGACCTTCAGAGAGACCACAAGCTAAAAAGGGCAATTTTTCGGACAATCAGGGACAATAATTCAGGAAGTTACGATCCGATGGGCGCAAATATCGAAAGGAACCAAGATCTTTGGGTTATAAACATACATGTCAAGTTTCATCAAAATCGGTTCAAAATTGTGACCTCTATAAGGTCCAAAACCTTGATATAACATATTTTCACACTATTCGCGTACAAACGGCGGCCATTTTGTCCGTCAATTTTGGTCCAATTTTCACGAAATTCGAACTCAACCTTCATAACCATGCAACGGTGATATGATCAAACGATTTTTTAAATCGGATAACAATTGTGACCCCCAGAGGGACCACAAGTTAAAAATGGCGATTTTTCGGACAATCAGGGGCCATAATTCAGGAAGTTACGATCCGATGGGCGCAAATATCGAAAGGAACCAAGATCTTTGGGTTATAAACATACATGTCAAGTTTCATCCAAATCGGTTCAAAATTGTGACCTCTACGCTGTTCACAAGCTAAAAAACGTGATTTTTCGTACAATCAGGGGCCATAACCCATGAAGTTACAGTCCGATACATGCCAATATCGAAAGGAACCGAGATCTTATGGTGATAAACCTATATTTTAAGTTTAATTGAAATCGGATAAAAATTGTGACCTGTAGACTGTTCACAAAAAAATGTGGACGGACGGACGGACGGACAGGGGCGACGACAATATACGTCCACATAAAAATGTGGGCGTATAAAAACGTGAATTTTCGTACAATTAGGGACCATAATTCAGGAAGTTCTGATCCAATATGCGCGAATATCAAAAGGAACCAAGATCGATGGGATTAACATACATTTTTAGTTTCATCAAAATTTGATACAAATTGTGACCTGTAGGGTCTCCACAAGCTAAAAATGTAACTTTACGTACAATCAGAGGTCATAACCCCAAAAGTTAGGGTCCAATTTATGCTGATAATATCGAAAAGAACCAAGATCTTTTGAGATAAACAAATTTTGATCTGTTTAGTGTCCACAAATGAATTATAGACAGACGGACAGAGGAAGATGCCCGACAATAATATACGTCCACATGAAAATGTGGCCGTATGAAAATAAATCACCTGATTAAAAGAAGTTTTCTAAAAGCATCCAGAGAGGAATTGTAGCCATCAGGTATATGTGCTTCTTCTGGTGCATCTGAATCAAACCATGATCTCCAACCCTTCTCATTGCGTGGTACCTATCCATAATTGTACACATGTCAATATCATCAAATGTGGGTATTTCAAAGAATTTATCATACATAAGATGTCTCTTTGATAAGTCAACCATCTAATATCTAAATGACATTAAATAAAGCTAAATCTTGATGTATTAATATCATCAATTAACTTCTATAGACATAATTTCATCTGATAATTTTGTATCCAAATAATTCTTTGTTTACAAAAATATGAAGTTACTGGGCTGAATATGCCATTCAATATCATATAATAAAGAAAAGTTCACCTGATTCAGTATTTCTGAGAACTGTGATAAAGAACTAAGTTGAACTAAATTCAACCAGGTTATATCAGATATCCATTTACATGGTTTGGGTGTTACAGAATTTAAATCTAGGGCAGCCCCTCCTACAAACAAAAAATGAATTAAATGCATATTGAACCATAAGAAATGATAACCAATTATTTACAATTAAATCACTGCCCTCATTGTAATTAATCTCCTGAAGTTATCGATTCATTCTAAATACTTATTTTCATGAATTTGTAAATAATTCCTGGAACTACGGGGATTATAAAACAGATTTTAATTTTATGGTTAGGATTTATTACAAGTCTTTACACTGATATTACAGAAAATATTTGTCAAATTAGGAATCGATATATAAAAAGTTAAACCTTTGATAAAGATTTGAAATTCTTCATTCTTCACTTTGCCTTGTTGTGTATCAATTTTTAATGCCATAAGTAGTGTAAACAGGAATTTATGGTCTTCATACAATCCTCGGCATGTGTATCGGAAAGTTTCAAATGTTAAATATTCTATAATATTAGCAATACGTTTAGTTGGTACTGGACTTTTATCAGATCTGAAATTTATTGAAACTTGTAGGTACATATAATAACAATTCATGAAATTGTATTGACTTATATTATTTTAGCATAATCAAAACATTTAATAACAGTTAATAAAGGAAAAACAGAAATATTTAACAACTAACCTCGCCATAGAGATATCAAATATACCAAGAAATTGATTTAGTGATGTTTGATACATTCTATTTACCATGCTCATATCACACATCAGGAAATAGAGAATACTGCCCCGGTTAGCCACTAAAATGAAATTAGTTATTACAAACTTCTATAAAATAATAAAGCTAAATACCAGTATATTATACATTTTGGGAGGAACTAATTCACAAAAACTTCAATTTTATGGTTATTAGGAGGTACAATCAATTTCAACTGATTCTGTTTGAAAAAAGAACCCTGTTTACTTTGCTAGTATTAAATTGTGTGTCTTTCTTGTGACAAAAAACTTTAAAAGGCACACTTATCTATTAAATACACTAATATTAGTAATATATGCTAAACAAACAGGTGTGGCTGACTTCCCTCGAGGTAACCCCCAATTAAATAGATGACACAATTATGAATAATTTTTAATAAATTTTTTTAATAAATTGCTGGACAAACCGGGTCTGAACTCTTCTCTAGCTTCATTTATCTTAATTTCTGTTTCCGCTGCCACAGTAAGTTTCTCACTGACTTCAGCAGCTGTGACTTTTGTTGTAGATAAAACTTGAATCAAAGATTCATCATCTACCAATGATCCCTGGAATATTAACAAAATATTTATCAGCTTCTTATACAATCATATCTCTCTTAACTATGCTTACAAATGTTTAATCAATAGGCAGTTGCCATCCAAGACACGCCCACATTTTGCAAGAGATGGATATATAACTAGCTCATAAAAAGAAGCAATCAAGAAATTATGATTCAATAAGCTTGAATATTGAAAGGAACCATAATCTTTGGGTCATAAACATGTATTTCAAATTTCATCAAAATCGGATCAAAACTGTGTTCTCTAGAGGGTCCACAGCCTTAATATACCATATATTACGTAAGAGGGGCAGCCATTTTATCCGGCAATTTTGGTCCGATTTGTACAAAATTTGGACTCAACAATCATAAGGTTGTACAGTTATACATTCCATGTTTTTTTTAAAATCAGATAAAAATTGTGACCTCTAGAGGAAGTACAAGCTAAAAATTTGACTGTTTTCGTACAATCAAGGGCCATATTTCAGGAAGTTACGATCCGAATATTGAAAGGAACCAAGATCTTTGGGTTATAAATACGTATTTCAATTTTCATCAAAATCGGATCAAAATTGTGGCTTCTAGATAGGTTGCCCCACCATAAATAAATATCTTGACAATTACACCACAATATAATATTATATACCAAGCCTTAAACCAGTTTCGCACATTTATGGTCACTTAATAAACAGTGATATAGTTGAACGGATTTTTAAATCTGATAATAATTGTGACATTTAGAGGGACCATAAGCTAAAAACGTGATTTTTCATACAATCAGGGGCAATAATTCAGAAAGTTATGATCCAAAAGGAACCAAGATGAAAATTGTGACCTCTCGTGTGTCCACAAGCTAAAAACAGGATTTTTCATACGATCTGGGGCCATAATCCACAAAGTTTGTATAAGATACATGCTGATATTGTCAAAATCGGATAAGAATTGTGACCTGCACAGTGTCCACAAAGAAATATATACATTCACATGAAACTGTGGGCGTATAAAAAGATAAGACAATCATTTGAAGCATTTCTTATAGAACAACTGACTGTATTAATTTACATCTAGATTTTATCAAACCGAAAAGGGTTGTAATATTGCTTAATTTTATGAATATTTCTGCCTTGATCGTTATAATTTGAAAAATTGAAATCAATGTCAGCTGAGATCAAACCCCTAATATTAAGCATATATTGCACATTAGCGAAATAGTTTTTAAAAGTATTTCTGTAACTGTGGACAAATCAAGTTGATATCACCTTTGTACTGGTTAATTTATAGAGCAAATTATCTTCTAACTCTTGCATTTTACGTTTATTAGCTGTAACATCTATCATCAATTTTGCACGTTCTGCTTCTAATTCCTACAATTTACAAACAAATATTCTAAAATAACATTCAAAAAGTCTACATACATAACACCAAGTTATTTATCCAGCATGTTTACTACTAGTAGTATATATTTTTATTTCTATAGAAAGAACTATTCTTAACAGTAGATGACATAGTCTGAATATTATCCTACAAAACAAAATAATGGTTAGTCTTAGTACAAAAATCCAGGCATGTCATTCGCAGCTGGCAGCCGACAAATTTCACCGTTTACATCAGGTCAATTTCCGGCTACTTTTCAGCTACCAAAGATGAGTAATTTAATTTGAATAAAATAATTTTGCGTAACATTTATTTAAACTATTTCCATTCATAAACGCCAAGATGGGCATGTCAACAGATCTCAAGTACCGACACTCCGAAAGTGCGTCGGATTGCCTAGCTACACGGTTACTCCACTAAACATTCATTCTTAATATCAACGTAATTTTGGAGTGAATGTGAACGTATAGACACGCTGAATTTGAAAAATAGCGAGGTGCATCTATTTTATTATGTACGATAATCTATTTACACCCGTCTGCTTAAATAATGACAAAAGTGAGTGATGCCCCATAATTTTCGGTAAATTTTGAAACAGCAACACTGTTGTATATGGGCCTTCTAGTTAATAGTCTTTGGTGTAATTATATAGCCTTTTCTACATTGCCGTACATGCTTGTTTCAGTTTTATTTTGGATATAAATAACATTGGTCATTATCAATTCACATATAAATATTATCAACAAATATAGGATATGAAAACAAGCAAAAGTTTATCTATTAAAGTCATCTCACTAGCATTTAGGTATTTAAAAATCTACAATAGAAATGTTCAGCATACACCACAAGCTTTATTTAGGCATAATTTCTGCAGAAAAAAACACGCACTGGTTTGCTTTCCGGCATGTGGCCCTCAACATTTGCTGCCCCTTACTTGACCAAAATTTCCTGTTACTTG
Organism: Patella caerulea; assembly: GCA_036850965.1. Classification (NCBI taxonomy): domain Eukaryota; kingdom Metazoa; phylum Mollusca; class Gastropoda; family Patellidae; genus Patella; species Patella caerulea. The sequence goes on from JAZGQO010000011.1 coordinate 28,011,901, forward strand.
AAAAGTTAGTGACATCCCTGCAAGAATCATATTTAAAAGATTAGTTTGATCAAGTTCAATACTTACATTTTTTTCAGTCATTATAACACGCCCTAACAATTGGTCTTCCAATCCTTTCATTGTTACAGTGAAATCTATAATAGATGTTCTGGCACTAATCTATGAATATTATAAAAGAGTATTCACCATTCATTTATTTTTACAATTGTTTGATACTATTTTATTCATTTTAAGTTTAAGAAGATAGGCTGGCACTGCCAGGCAGGATACGCCCACATTTTCGAGAGATGGATAGAGAACAAGCAATACCGAAAGTATTTTTCCTACATCATTAAGTCCTGTATTTCATACTTGTATTGGGAGCAGCCATTTTGTTGGTCAGTTCCAGTCTGATATTCATGAAATTCGAAGCCAACAATGATTATGGTGTGACGATACACAACCTAGAAATGTGACTTTACGGCAAAATCGGATAAGAATTGTGACCTGTAGAGAGTCAACAACCATGATATACCATATCTTTTCACTATTCGCGTACAAACGGCGACCATTTTGTGCGCAATTTTGGTACGATTTTCACGAAATTCGAATAATTCAGGAAGTTACGATCCGATATGCGCAAATACCGAAAGGAACCAAGATCTTTGGGTTATAACCATGCATTTCAAGTTTCATCAAAATCAAATTAAAATTGTGACCTATACAGGGTCCACAACCATGATATACCATTTTGGCTGTCAATTTTGGTCAGATTTTCCCCAAATTTGAACTCAAACCATCCTTAAGGTGAAACGGTGATATAATCAAACGTTTTTTTAAATCAGAAAATAATTGTGACTTCCAGAGGGACCACAAGCTAAAGAGGGCGATTTTTCGGACAATCAGGGGCCATAATTCAGGAAGTTAGGATCCGATGAGCACAAATATCGAAAGGAGCCAAGATTTTGGGGTTATAGACATGTATGTCAAGTTTCATCACAATCGGTTCAAAATTGTGACCTCTATAGGATCCACAAGCTAAAAACATGATATTTCGTACAATCAGGGGCCATAATCCATGAAGTTACAATCCGATACATGCCAATATCGAAAGGAACCGAGATCTTATGGGGATAAACCTATATTTCAAGTTTCGTCAAAATCGGATAGGAATTGTGACCTGTAGAGAGTCCACAAACAAATTGTGGACGGACAGGATGTCCGGACGGACAGGGGCGACGACATAATACGTCCACATGAAAATGTGGGCGTATAAAAATGGACAGATATATTTGACCAACTGTTCATACAAGTATTATTTAGGATCAATAAACTAATTACTGCTTCTTCACATAGTCTGATTAAAGGGGGAGGGGAGGGGCTCACCAGGCCCTCAGATCACTTGTTTATGTGAGTGTGATGGCCGATGACCAGAGCAGGTTCGCAACTCTCTGTTATTGTTAATGCAGTGACATTTTCAGCAACAGGACCCATACAAGCTTAATCTTGCCCTACTTCTTCATAACAAAGCTTAATTATTACAGATCATTAATATTGCAAGAAAAATCAGCGGCTGCCAGGCAGGATACGCCCACATTTTCAAGAGATGGATAGAGAACAAGCTAAAAAGAAAGCAATATTTCCTACAATCCGGGCCATAATTCATTAAGTTACAATCCGATATGTGCAAATATCAAAAGGAACCAAGATCTTTGGGTTAAAAACATGCATTTCAAGTTTCATCAAAATCGGATTAAACTTGTGTATCTACAGTGAATCTACAGATGATTTTTTGTACAATCAGGGGCCAGAATCCATGATGTTACAGTTCGATACATGCCAATTTCAAAAGGAACCAAAATCTTAGGGCGATAAACCTATATTTCAAGTTTTATTGAAATTGGATAAAAATTGTGACCTGTAGAGTGTTCACAAACAATTGTGGATGGACGAACGTACAGGGGCGACGACAATATACGTCCACATGAAAATGTGGGCGTAAGCTTATAAAAGGATTACAAGATTATCTTTTCTTGAATAATGTCTAATTATCCTACATGTCTAGAATACATTCATACCTCAGGAGTATATGCTGGATTTGGTAGTTTAGTGGTTATATACAGATAAAATCCTGACATAATATCACATTCTTTATCTCCTACTTTTACCTGCAAAGCATACATAGAATTGTAGTCACAATTAGACAACATACAGACACTACATATTTGTTCTTTCCTCTTTCATATGCGTCATATATAATTAAAAATAATAATGGATATCTTTCTGACAAAATACAATCGATGTGAGGGGTAAAACAGGGATGTGTGCTAAGTCCCACGCTTTTCAATATATATATATATTAATTAATGACTGGCAAGACTACTTGAAACATTCCACAAATCCCATAGACTCTCCCACGTTAAATAATACTCCAATCTCCCATTTACTTTTTGCTGACGACCTTGTAATGCTATCAACTACGGCAAATGGTCCCCAAAATAGCATCAATTGTTTAACACAGTTCTCCAGCAACTCAAAGCTACCAATAAATGCCACAAAATCAAAAGTCAAGAAAAACTTGGTTTTCCATCAGATATTAAGTGTGTACTCAAAATTTCCTACCAACCGATATTTTGACTAAACTATATATACCATGCTATTGTTAAACAAATTGACATTTTTATTCATCTGATATATGGGGTTCTGAAATTGTCCACAGCATAAATTCTGATCTAATAAAATGTGATAAACTAGCCATAAATAAAATTACCATAAAAATTTGTAAGACCATTTTAGCACAACCTGCAAAGGCATCAAATATTGGCTGCTTAGTCGAAGCTCAAATATTTCCGCTACAAGTTGATGTATATCGTAGAATGCTGCCGTATTTTAAATGTCTATCCAACCCACAACTCAGTATAAATAACCCAATTCTTTTTGCTTCCTTTAAAGAGGATAGTACTTTAGGAGTAATTAACCTCACAAATTTAGTCTTTTATGTATTACCAGATGACATAATAGCAAAAATTGAATGGCAACCAGATTTGCCATATTACAAAACTTGTCGCTATTACCAACAATGAATTTGGTAACAATTTCTAAATGTGTCACTATTACTAAAAGCATGTTGCACAAAGGTGCACACTGTTTTTGACAAAGCAAATGGTGGGTTAAACATGTTTTAAAAAAAAATGGGTAATTATGGATCTCAAATGGCGGGTTAAACATGTTTTCAAAAGAAAATGAGAAATTATGGATCTTAAATGACCCATAAACAATTGTCGTGCGAAGTTCCTCATAGCGGTTGCACCAATTTTGAACATTTTAACTCAATTAGAAGGAGAGTTATTGTGTTCCAAAGTCTCGACCAATCAAATTGTGTGTCGCTCTGCTTACCCTGAGCAAAAAATGCTCATTATCGAACTTAGTCAAGGTATTACTGTAATGAAACTATACACCAAGTTTCATCACTCTCACTTAATTAGAACTAAAGATATCGTGTCCCAAAGCATCAACCAATCAAATTGCTTATCTCTGTTTACCCTAAATGGAAAATGCTCATCTTCGAACTCCATCAAGGCATTGACCTAATAAACACATACACCAAGTTTGAACATTCTAGCTCAATTAGGAAGAGAGTTATTGTGTCCCAAAAAGTTTGACGGACGGACGGTCAGACAGACAGACAGACCCATTTTAATAGTGCCCCAACTTTCTTCGAAAGGCATGGGACAAAAAATACACACCTATGCTATTGCTATATAATATTTACTATCTAGTGAGAGAGAGAGAGAGAGAGAGAGTTTAATATCCACTGACACAAACTAGATCATTTCGGGATTAACACATGGTTCAATTGTATTTCAATCATTCATTTGCGCGTACAGGTCTTTAGCAGTGGGACGAAACCAGAGGATGCAGAGAAAAATAACAATTTGTACAGGCAACCCTACTCCTTGTCACCCCTACTCCTTATCACGTACAACAAGGGAATCAAAACCAAGCAACTATATGATACAGCGCACCCATGCTATTAGCAAACATCTTTAGCTTCAGCATAAACTATTTTTAATTTTATACACTGTGGGCTTATCATACCATCAAGCCTGTCTGTCCGTCTTAAATCGGAAATAAGAAGAACATTGACTATTGACATCAACCATGTGACTATAGGAAGCACAGCAATAACCCCAACCAACTGTGTCAAGAATCTTGGTGTGTTCTTTGACCCTTCCTTCGATATGAAAACCCATGTATCCATGGTGTGCAAAAAGGCGAACTTTCACTTGCATAACATTGGCAAAATTCGATCCTATATTGACCTTGATACCACTAAAATGTTAATAAATGCATTTGTTATGTCATCCTTAGATTATTGTAATTCATTATTGTATTCTCTTCCTAAAACTCTTGTATGTCAGCTACAGAAAATCCAGAATAAAGCGGCTCGAATTGTGTTTCTCACCAAATCATCTGACCATATTACACCTGTTCTAAAACAGTTACATTGGCTACCGGTTAATAAATGCATTATGTTCAAAATTAACACAATCACTTTCAATTTTTCTGATTTGATTAAGCAATATGTACCTTCTCGATTCTTACGTTCATCTCATAAAAACCAGCTGGTATGTCCAGTACAAAAGTCAAAATTTGGTGAGAGAGCTTTTGTGTACGCAGCACCAAAAGAATGGAACAAATTGCCCCTGTAAGTCCAAAATAGTCCAAACTTGGCTGTATTCAAACGACGTCTAAAAACCCTTTTTTTTACCCAAACTTTTGAACAATAATAATATTGAAATGCTTCACTTTTTATCTGCATATTGTAACTTAACTATTCCTTTGTATCATTGTGTTTATTTGTATACACGTATGTTTTGTTTTGTTCATTCTTATTTTATAACATATCTACATTGTAAAGCTCCACAGAGCAGTCAGACTGACTGAATGTTCAGCGCTATAGAAAACGATTATTATTATTATTTTATTAACAGTTGGCCCTGAATTCACAAAACAGTCTCAGACTTCAGTTAATAATTAATTAAAATACATATTAAACTATGTGCAATGTTTTGTGTTTCTAAATCAAAGATATTTCTCACAAAACTTGGGACTGCTTCAACTGATTTTTTTTAAGTTTGGTGTGAAGCAATGGGATGATGAGAGGTTGATCCCTATCGATAACCCCCTTGTCCGAAAACCTTGTAAACACTATAGAGACTACAGTTTTTAACAAATTTCTTTTTCTAACCTTTCAAGAGGTATTCACCTGCCCCAAAAACCTTGTGATCGTGATAGCGGCTACAGTTTTAACGTACATTTTTCAATTTTGGGGCAAACAATGGGGTCATGAGAGAATGAACTCCATCATTTTTAGTGTTCTGCAGCCTTCTGTTCCCGATAATATTATAAAACCTGTCACTATACGGCATGTTTTTTTTATAATATAAAGTGTACCACCAGTGGGTACCTTACAAATGTAATGATTTTATAAGAAAAAGGAAAAAGAGTTTGTAAATATTTTTATTTTCAAAATCAGCATATGACACAGGCCCCGATAAGGTGTAGAACTAACATATGGTTTTGCAAAAATTGATTTTTCTCAAAGCTAGGACAAATCCAATGTAATTTTTGGTATGGTTATACACAAAATATAATAAAGAGATAATAAACACAACTTCATGACCAAAATAGTACAAATAAAGTATTTATTGCGAAACAAAAATAAAAATACCCCCTTTTTTGATGTCTAAATTTGTCCCTCTTGGTGGTGTTAAAAAAGGGTAAGTATTTTAATACTGAAGACATAGATTGAAATCTACAAGTTGTTTCTTAAATTGAAGATAAAGGATGTTTCTATCCATCAGAAGTGTCAAATTCCAAAAATCTTAATATTTTTCAATAAAAAAAATTGTTTAAAAAGTGTGTAACGGACGTGACAAATTCCGTCCAAAAAAAACGATTTTTTAATGCATCGAAAGAGTTGCTCACCACCTGCATCTATATGTATGTTTATGTTACAAATCAAGAGGCATAATTGAGTGATATGATGTAAGTATTTCTGTTGATTTAGAGACGTTTGAGAAGAAACTATTCGCATTGTCGATCGTCCACTCGAGATTCCGTCAAAGAATCACGTCCGTTATTTGCGTTTACGATGATCGATATTTCCCCTCCCGTTTCAAATCCATGGCTCATCCGCGGTTATTAGCTCCCTTGTTCTACACACAGTTCGTATACCTCACGATTTTGCGGGTAATTAAAAATGGTCGACGCCGGGACCCCCACAAGGAAATTCCGTCCTCAAACTTTTGTTGTCGTCACGTCCGTTATATCAAAATCACGTCCGTTATATTATTACAAGAATTTGGCAAAAACTGAGGATATTAAAGATGTCCAAGCCGCCTGCTTTGCGCTCAAAATCAAGAGCCGTTCCACACATTCGGGTGATCGAAAAAAAATGAAAGAATCATGCAAATTTGATTGATAACAGTTTGACTTTCGGTTTTACGTGTAACGGACGTGATGATGGACGAAATTGATAATGTCAAACATCACTACCGTTACACAAGGAGCTAAGATGACCTAAAGAAAATTACGACTCTTTATTAAATTTAATAAAATTACATAGATTGCCTTCTTTTTTAAATGTCCTCAAACTATGCATGGAAAAGATCGTTAAACACCTCAGATACACCTCGCACTGTTAATTGGGTCAATAGTGACGTCCGTTACAAAAGGTCACGTCCGTTACATAGTAGGGAGTCACGTCCGTTACAAATATTTTGTGCAATATTGACAAAACAGTACACAGAAGTAAAATTTAATAACAAAATAATAATTGATCAAATATTGTAACATAATGGCTAAGAATGACAATGAAATCATGCCCAAGAAAGAGTGTAAAAGAGTTATCAGTTCAGACATTTCACACTGTTTTGAAACCAGATGTCCATGAAAGATCTTTGCCAATTTTTGGGGGTAAACAGCGCACAAAGACATTTTTTTACATTCTAGAATATAGATTTTGATATTATCAGTATTATCACACTCAAATCAACTGGGCTGGTAGTTATTAGCAAATTTGGGGCAAATATTAATTGGACATGTAACGTCTGTTACACGCTTATATGGTCAGCAAAATATGTATTTGCACAAAAACAGAACAACAAGTTATCTTTTCCTTTACAAAATTTAAAAGATGAATTATTAATACAAGTTTTTAACCCCCAAAGAATTCGTAAAAATTGATTTAAATTTAAGTGCTTTTTCATCTGAAGTTCTACACCTTTTCGTGGCTTGTGTCATATATTGAAAATATAAAATACTTAGTATCAGGTTTATTGATGTATTTTTTAATTAAAATAAATTACAAATATTTTAATGAATTGCATCATTTTGCCACCATTTTTTTTATCAAGATCTTAGAATACGTTGAAATAACAGTTGTTTTAAAAAATTTTAATTTGTTTTTGTATAATTACAATGGTCAGGGTGTGTTCTTTAAAACAGACTTTAAAATATACTGGCGAGGAAAAAAATAGATTTGGAAACTTAATTTTTCAAACCCCAGTGAAAATTTGACTGGTCTGTACATCCACTACATTATTGAAGTGGTCTAACATTTGTTGTGTAAACTTTACATTTTTATGTCACATAAATAAATGTGAACGTTAGCACTCTTAGGACAACTCTTTCGGCTTTTATGGCGTTATTTACTCATAATGTATCACTTTGTTTATGGCGTTTAGAAGTGATAGCCGGCATTGTGATTATCGATGTATAAAAAATGGTGGTCGGCATTCTCGGACAATTCACTCGATCGAAATGACTTTGACTCCCGGCACTCCCGCAATAAAATGTGCTAGCGTGTCAATTATCAGACAGATTAATCAAACAGTCTGTCCTTGGGTAACATTAGCATATGTTTTTGGAATACTTTTTGTCTGATTTTAAAATAAAAACTCACCCCGGGTAGAAATATATATAATATTTATTAATACTTTTCATTTTGGACTATTTTAATTTTTAGATAAAAACAATAATTCAAGTAATACAATATTTTTAAAATTTCCATGTCTGTCCTTGGGTAACATTAGCAACATTTGCATGCCCCTAAAATATTTAAATTTTAGGTTATTAAAATGACATGTGATTATAAATTATCATCTTTAATTCTTTATATTATGCTTTATTTTTCATATAAAAAAATCTCAGTAAGTGAGTAACTATTTACAGTAACACTATGAATAGAAATTTTCTTCGAACTTTAGTGCTAGTGTAACAAATTTGCCAGAATGTCTGTCCACATGTAACATTAGCAGTACAATTAATTTGTAAATCATATCCCCTATGAACTTAATATTTAGATAATGTATTATTACATTTAAATTTTGAAGAAAATTATTAATATATATAAGCAATGGTTAATATCTGAAGGGAAAATTAATTTTCCATGAGTCTGTCCAATCAAAAGTGGCATTTTATAAGTCTTTAAATTGTCATTGTTACTGTCTTATGACCCCCCAAAATTTGCATCTTATTTCATTTAACATAGTCCAATGTATATTCTTCTGTAGAGATTGCTATTTATATAAATTTTAATGTGCACCATTTGCATTTGGTATAATTTCATCTAGAGTCATACTTTTTAAAAAAATTCAGTATGTTAGGTCAAATGTTCAATAAAAAAATTATTTTGCAAAAAATTATCTTTTTTAAGATATATTTTGGAAGAATATGTATCAATCTTCCCCACGACAGTGACCTTGTAAGAGGTATAGGAATTTCATAATTCAGTTGGGATTGGGAATTTATGGTACACTTTAAAAAAAAAACATGCCATACATGTTAAGTCGTATTTCTCAAACTGCAATATTATAAAACTTGTTCCTATTACCAAATCTGTAACAGTGTCTTAACAAGAACTGTGACAGCAAATCTGGTGACTATTACTAAGTGCTTTGCTATGAACAGGTTGTGACAAGGCTGAAATAGAGAGAGAGAGAGAGAGAGAAATGGGGTTTAACGTCCACTCGACACAAACTAGGTCACTTCGTGACTAACATATGGTTTAAATACTTTAATAATTCGCTTGCACGTAGGGGTCTTTAGCAGTGGAAGGAAACCGGAGGGGCCAGAAGAAACCCAAGAGGTTGAAGAGGATGAAATAAATGTAATTTTTGATGAATCATACAAATGAATCAAAATTTACTTAACAGATACTGGTAATCATACCTTGTATGTAGAGCCTGATTTGATGAAATTTTTCTCAAGTACGTTATCTAAAGCTGGATCTAAATCCTCTTCTACATCTTCAATTAGCAATGGTCGTCCAAGAGATAAGCTGTCCTCTAGATGAGTTCGAAAATATTTGTGGTTTAATGATGTCATCTAAAAAACAATTATCATAGTATGCAAATCTATACAATAATCTCAACAAAAAGCGATTAATACAGAAACAATATTGTACCAAAATAAGTAAGAGTAGTTACCATCATTGGCATAATTGTTTGAACATTTAAAAGATTTCCACTGTTTGGGGGCTACCTATGAAGATAGAACAGATTTGAAAGATGAAAAAGAGCTAAAATATCTAACTATGCATGTTTACCAATGATTCATTACCGCAACAATTTCACCAAGTTTGGAAATCTGTATTAGCGTGTTCCTAACACATCCACCAACCATTTGATGAGTTCATCCTTATAATTAGTGACTCAAATGATTCAGTCACTAGAATTTAGGTATGTTAAAATCAATCAATTAATTACCTGCAGTTCATTATTCTTTTCTCTATTTTTGACCCAATTTTTTCCCTGTCCCTGCGGATCAATGAGTAGTGGATATCTTGTAGCTTTAGTTGTTATAATACCATTCTGCACTGATAAATCATCATTAGGTAATCCTTGGATATTCCACTCTCCAATCTATAAACCAGAATCTAAGGCTTTTATTTTCTAATGATAATACTCTTATTAATATTAGCCATGAAACTTTTATTTCTACATGACAATTAGATTGAAAGATGCCAATGACATAAAGATTGAATTTGTCTAATATTTTTTTCATTATTGACAAACTAATTAATTACAGGTCTGAAAGAAACTTACAGTAGCATTATCAACCAACATTGATGTTAAATTCAGATTCTTAGTGAATGGTATTTTTCTCTGTTGCATTTCTTTCTGCCAGTTGTCTTGTAATTTGGTGCGGAACTCTTGATTAAAAGGACCGGAATAGGAGAGAAAACCAGTACACAATAACACATCCCCAACTAACCTGCAAGGATTCGAATAAAATAAGATAGCCAAGCAAATTTCATAAGCTTTTTGAAAAGAATCTGTTAACAAGCAGTTGCCATGCAAGATACCCTGAGAAAAAGCTAAAAACAAACCCCAAAACCAAGAAAAAAAAACAATTTTTTGTACAATCTGTATTTTAAACTTGATCAAAATCAGATAACAAGCGGCTGCCAGGCAGATTTTTCATACAATCAAGGGCCATAATTCAGGAAGTTACCACCCAACAGGCACAAATATCAACAGAAACCAAGATCTAATTGTGACCTTTATAGAAACCACAAGATAAAAATTTAATTTTTCATACAATGAAGGGCCATAATTCAGGAAGTTACAATCTGATATGCACAAATATCAAGTTTCATCAAAATGGGATCAAAATTGTGGTACCTGGAGGTGATTTTTCATACAATCAGTGGGCATAATCCATGAAGTTATGGGCTGATTTATGTCAATATCAAAAGGAACCAAGATCAAGGGCTATAGACCTGAAATTCTATCGTGTTCACAAGACAATTGTAGACGTCTAAAATTGAACAAATCTTCTTTAACAAACAGTTGCTTCCATGGTCAAACAAACAGGCAATTCCTGCTTTCTCGGATACCTGACTTAATCATTACACTCCAACTAGGTGTCACAACTCCCATTACTCGCGTTGGAAGAAAGTCGTTTTTTCCCCGATTTGTAACCTTTTTAAAACTTAACGTCACACAGTTGCTATATAATCTTTTTTAATATTTAAAACAGATTTGGAAAGCCGAAATCTTGGTTTTTTGTTTGGTATAATTTTTATATACATATTCTTCCTATTAATTTCATAAACGTAAGTTGAAAAACGTCAATTTTGCATGTTTTGACGTTACGGTAAAAATTTTTGTCACGTTTTGAAATGGGGGTACCCCACTTCAAGTGCTGTGAGCCAGTTGTTATTATTAATAAAAAAAATTCATTTTAATACCATTAGAAAGATAATTGAACGACCTTTCGATCGGTCGGTTATGGAATTTTGACATATCAAAATACCACATATTTTTTTCAAGTTGAAAAAACAATTCAAGTACACTATTTTTAAGGCAATTTGTCAACATTCCATAACCAACCGATTGAAAGTTAATTTTATTGCCGTTCCGATGCTACTAAAATCAATAAAATCGGAGCATGTTAAGTGCTAGCTCCGAGCACTTGAAAATGGTATACAACGCGACATTTTGTGGACAAATAAATCTCGTAGTTTTGCCTTGTTATGACGTCATTTCAACACCAAAACTATGATGTATTCCAAGTTCCTAAGACTCATATTCTCGGTAAATTACGTTGAAAGGCAAATCCGATGTTAATTTATGAAGTACCGGTAAGCGTTATGTCAAATGTATATGACACAGGCCACGATAAGGTGTAGAACTAACATATGGTTTTGCAAAAATTGATTTTTCCCAAAGCTAGGACAAATCCAATGTAATTTTTGGTATGGTTATACACAAAATATAATAAAGAGATAATAAACACAACTTCATGATCAAAATAGTACAAATAAAGTATTTATTGCGAAACAAAAATAAAAATACCCCCTTTTTTGATGTCTAAATTTGTCCCTCTTGGTGGTGTTAAAAAAGGGTAAGTATTTTGATACTGAAGACATAGATTGAAATCTACAAGTTGTTTCTTAAATTGAAGATAAAGGGTGTTTCTATCCATCAGAAGTGTCAAATTCCAAAAATCTTAATATTTTTCAATAAAAAAAATTGTTTAAAAAGTGTGTAACGGACGTGACAAATTACGTCCAAAAAAACCGATTTTTTAATGCATTGAAAGAGTTGCTCACCACCTGCATCTATATGTATGTTTATGTTACAAATCAAAAGGCATAATTGAGTGATATGATGTAAGTATTTCTGTTGATTTAGAGACGTTTGAGAAGAAACTATTCGCATTTTCGATCGTCCACTCGAGATTCCGTCAAAGAATCACGTCCGTTATTTGCGTTTACGATGATCGATATTTCCCCTCCCGTTTCAAATCCATGGCTCTTCCGCGGTTATTAGCTCCCTTGTTCTACACACAGTTCGTATACCTCACGATTTTGCGGGTAATTAAAAATGGTCGACGCCGGGACCCCCACAAAGAAATTCCGTCCTCAAACTTTTGTTGTCGTCACGTCCGTTATATCAAAATCACGTTCGTTATATTATTACAAGAATTTGGCAAAAACTGAGGATATTAAAGATGTCAAAGCCGCCTGCTTTGCGCTCAAAATCAAGAGCCGTTCCACACATTCGGGTGATCGAAAAAAAATGAAAAAATCATGCTAATTTGATTGATAACAGTTTGACTTTCAGTTTTACGTGTAACGGACGTGATGGTGGACGAAATTGATAATGTCAAACATCACTACCGTTACACAAGGAGCTAAGATGACCTAAAGAAAATTGCGGCTCTTTATTAAATTTAATAAAATTACATAGATTGCCTCCTTTTTAAATGTCCTCAAACTATGCATGGAAAGGATCGTTAAACACCTCAGATACACCTCGCACTGTTAATTGGGTCAATGGTAACGTCCTTTACAAAAGGTCACGTCCGTTACATAGTAGGGAGTCACGTCCGTTACAAATATTTTGTGCAATATTGACAAAACAGTACACAGAAGTAAAATTTAATAACAAAATAATAATTGATCAAATATTGTAACATAATGGCTAAGAATGACAATGAAATCATGCCCAAGAAAGAGTGTAAAAGAGTTATCAGTTCAGACATTTCACACTGTTTTGAAACCAGATGTCCATGAAAGATCTTTGCCAATTTTTGGGGGTAAACAGCGCACAAAGACATTTTTTTACATTCTAGAATATAGATTTTGATATTATCACACTCAAATCAACTGGGCTGGTAGTTATTAGCAAATTTGGGGCAAATATTAATTGGACATGTAACGTCTGTTACAAGCTTATATGGTCCGCAAAATATGTATTTGCACAAAAACAGAACAACAAGTTATCTTTTCCTTTACAAAATTTAAAAGATGAATTATTAATACAAGTTTTTAACCCCACAAAGAATTCGTAAAAATTTATTTAAATTTAAGTGCTTTTTCATCTGAAGTTCTACACCTTTTCGTGGCTTGTGTCATTATAAAGAACTTGCCTGAAAATAAATAACATAGTTAAAATCCATTTATTTATGTCTTTCACGGGGTAGACTTTATTTACATCACATGACTAATATTCGCGCGCTTTTATGACCACTTGATAAGATGTGAGGATCGAACGGAAATTTCCTACGAACTACCACACGTCTCTACTTTTTAACACCAAACATATTTCAAGAATGGAAAAATTCTGTAAAATTGACGACTGATTCAATGCTCTGAAATCATAAATGAATAGTTCAAGCCCAATGTTAATGTATTTCTATGGACGTGAATGGAAATGAAACCGGAAAATATCCACAGGGGTCTCTGTCTGTGTAGTTTATACTGACCGTAGGCGTGAAGACGATAATGCAGTACCGTACTAGACTATGGATAATACATAAGATTTCTTTCCACTTAAAAAGAGAATTGTACCCAAATAAGGTTGGACAAACAAAAGAATCAACGCCAGCTGAAATAATTTGAATAATGGCTCTATAGACTATTTCTGGATTTGTCGTTGGGAACCGACCGACCATGAATGAATAGATGAATAATTACTAGTCAGTCATGTCAATAAATAATATATGTCGATACGGATAAACAATTTTGCAAAACTTTTTATTAAATAATTTAGCATTATATAACAGTTGTCATACTAATTATTATAATTCTAATTCTGTTTTTTTGGGGAACTAATTACCACCTCGAGTATCACATATTTGTTGATCAGTTAACAATAACAAATTAAAAGAAACGACAAGCGTAAGGCCTCCTAGGCCTTTATTTGATATTTATTTACATTGATTTAAATAAATAAGAAAGTTGCTCAATAGGCTACATATACTGATTTGAAGGAATAATAGAAATCAAAAGTGAAGTAAAAACAAAAAAAAATCTTCGACTAGTCAAAATGGTAGGTTCCAGGCCCAGCAAAGGCCCAGGCCTTAAACATGACTAGGCCAGTAGGCCATAGCCTATCAGTATCAGTAACTGAGTAACCTACTTTTACTATTTAGTCCTTAGACTAGCCTAGCTAGAGAATATTTTTCTATTTTTCAATGTTGTTATCTTCTGAGTAGAAATAATAATATGTAAAAGCAGAATTCTAACTAGACTGGCCCAGTCTCTTCTATTTATTTTACATTTCGATTTATATAAAAGTATTAATTTTTAGTAAACCAACACTTTCGTTTCCATTTGTATAAAAAAAAAATTTGAGTAAACCTGTAACCAGCACCAGAGACTGGACAATTTGCGAGCTTCACAATAAAATGGGCGTTCCTGTCCTGTTTTACGTTGTTCCTTATTTGGAATGATTGACAGTTGTCAAGCAAGCCCTGAGTCACGTGACGGGCTGATGTCACGTTTTTGTTTCCATTCGCCATTCGGCTTCGTCCCGATACGCATGAACTGGCTTCGTTAAGTTGTTATAATGATGTCGTGTGTAATTATTTATGTTCATTCACCTCATCCCATACGTTGTATCCGTTCATTCGACAGATATTGTCCGTAAACAAAATTCTTAGATCATTAAAGTATCACTAAATAACAATAACTGTTATCCACAACAAACATCTCGCACCTACACCAGTTTGCCAGTTAGTCGACAGCCATGTTTATTATCACGTGATGTTAGATATGTCGTGATCACGTGCACGACGTCACACGACCTACATAATGCAGATTGACCTACTAGATGAGAATGAAGCTCTATTTGCCCAGTCTCTAGAGATTACGTTTTTTTTTTTTTTGAGAGGACTGGCCAATTTTTGGTGTGTGGAGAAGACTGGCCACCAGTCTAAATTCTAACAATAATGTAAGCAACGAAAGCTGAAAACAGTGATAATGAAACAGTTCGTTAGCTGTCTTTTCTTTAAAATTATGTGGTTGCTATGGTAACCATCCAAAATCCTTAATATTTCACTAAAATTATATAATTCATAATATCTTATATTACATGGACTGTAAATGATTTCTGCTACGGTACTTAAAATGTACCATAATTGTCCATAATCAATTGGTTTGTCATGGTGATTAATTGGTTTGAAAATTGAACAATATTTCCTTTTTGGGGGTTTGTTTTTGTTTTGATTGCTATAACAACCAAATATTAAGTATTATAGAAGAGAAAGGATAAGTAATTTTAAAAATTCACTACATTTTCCAGTACGGTACACAAATTTCTCTTGAATATCTCAATTCCTTCATAGTTTTTTTAAGCCTAAAATTGGGCGATTTCCAATTGCAGAATGTTTTTCAAAGTGAATCCCTTTCCAGCGTATAAAGAGATGGCATATAAATATTTTGTTATTATTTATTTATTCAATCATTACCTGGCAGCGACTGACTTAAAATAATATAAAAATTAATATGAATGAGAAAATTATCAGAAAATGATTGTTTTTAAAAAAATATACAGCGGTTGCCATGGTAACCACTCAAACTCCTTAATATTTGGCTCAAACTTATACAATTCATATTATTTGACATTACTTAGGTTTGAAATATTTTAAAATGCTTATTTTTAAATGTGGTGATCAACTTTTAGGTTATAGTAAATAGCGTTGAAAATTGTCAAAAATTGCATTTTTTCCATTTTTGTTGCTATGACAACCAAAATTCATAATATATGGCGGATTGGAAATATGTAATTTTAAAAATTCACAAACTTTTTGACATATTCCCATAATTTCATTTCCGTATCTCCATTCGTTCTTATTATATTAATGTCCCCAAAACACCCCCAAAATAGGCAAATGTGTGCCGCGGACAATTGTTCAAAAATGAACATAAATCCAGCTCTTGAGAAAAGGCATATAGATAATTTGACGCTTTTTTTCCCTTTTAATGTTACTTGATAGCTACTGATTTTAAAATGCATAACAATCAGGTTGAATATTTCAGATATAACATGGATAAGACCAATTTTGGATGAAAAAATTGACCAAAATAAGGTTCCTTGGCGAAAAGCGGGTCCGTTTAATGGATAACTGTGGTAATTCTAGAGCTAATACATGCAACGCACCGTGTTCCCCCCCTTTCGTTACTCGACGAGAAGGGGAAATGGCATTTATTCTCTATACCAGATCCCCCTAGCCTGCGAAGCTACCGTCAAAAGTAGCGACGGGGCGAAGCGACAAGTGTTGAAATCCGAATAACTGTGCCGATCGCGGGGTCTTTCCGGGCCCCCGACAACTTTGCCATGAAGTGTCTGTCCCATCAATTGGCGATGGTCGGCTGCCTGCCTACCACAGTGTTGACGGGTAACGGGGAATCAGGGTTCGATTCCGGAGAGGGAGCCTGCGAAACGCAGTAATTGTTACACAAATGTGAAAACTGAAACATCATTAGCCTTAAAGTTGTATTTCATGAATATACATCTATATTTTTGATAGTTTTGATATGAAATGAACTATGACATCACAAAAACCACCAAAAATGACCTTTTCAAAGTGTTGAAAAACCTTTCTTCCTCGGAAAGTCAAAAATCGCAACTTTGGGCCTCAATAAAAAAAAGTTTTCATCCGATTTTGAATCTGTAAAAAGTTTTGTGAGAAGACTGATGAGATCTACCTACAAAACTAATAAAATCAAATGTATAATCATTATCTTTACAACAAGTCTAAATCCTCCACTTGGCATATGATATATAACAAATCAGAAACAAAAAAATTGACAGTTGCTTCCAAACATGTATGAAAAAAGTGATAAAATTTAAATACTTTTCTATTTGAGCTTTAAACTCTTTGCTTTGTGATGTCCATCGAATCTTTTCACCAGATAAACCACCAATTAAAGCTGATGCTGCTGTCATTCTTCTTCGACATGATTCGGCATCATCCAATAATTCCTGTCAAAATAATAGAATATAGAAATTACATTTTACATAAACTATTTTGGGCAACAATAAGCAATAGCATATTTTAAATTAGACCATGACAATCAAAAGATAGTTTGCCAGGGAATGAAACATATGTCTGCCATCAAAATCAGATGAAAATTATGATCTCTAGAAGGTGCATAACCTTGATATACCATATTTTTACACTATTTGTGTACAAGGGGCAGCCATTTTACCTGACAATTTTGGTCTGATTTTCACGACATTCAAACTAAATAGGCCTTTGCCTGTTGTTCAATTCCATTTCAGTTTATTGCATAAAATATTGTTTCAACGAACAGTGATATATTTCAAATTGGATAATAATTGTGACCTCAAGAGGGGCCACAAGCCAAAAACGCATTTTAAGGGGCCATTATTCAGGATGTTACGATTTGATATGCGCAAATATCGAAAGGAACGAAAATCTTTGGTTTATAAAAATGCATTTCAGGTTCCATCAAAATCAGATGAAAATTGTAACCTTCAGATTGTTCACAAGTTTTCGTACAATCAGGGGCCCTAATACATGAAGTTTCGATCCGATACATACCAAGTTTCATAAAAATCTGATAAGAATTGTGACCTGTGACCGACAGAGAAACGGATGTCTGGACATTTAGGAGCAAAGAAAATAGCATCAGATAGCCTGAATAGCTAGTGCATCTGTGAGCAGATATTCAGGTACAAGTTTCAACACCAACGTTTCAGTAACAGATATATGACTATTCTCAAGATTATCTAACAAACCTGTTTTTCTTTCATGGCTGCATCATAAACAGCCTGTACAACATCCAATTCTCTTTGTTTTTCATCTAACTGAGCTTGAGCACCATCTAACTCTCTGGTAGCTACGGCTAATCTTGCTTCTTGAGCAGCCAGGTTAGCCTGAAATTGAGGGACATTTAAATACTTCTAGCTATGCATTCCCACAAACTATTCCATGGCTTCTGATGAGGTTAACATCGTAACACTTTAATAATGAAATGCAAGTTACAGGGTTCCCGCGGCTTCGTCTAACATTTTTTCAAGGATATTCAAGGATAAATATACGTCAAATTCCAGGATTTTCAAGGACATTTTTAGCCTAAAGTTACAATTTTTCATCTGAAAAACAACCAAAACATTACCAACTATCGTTATAATCTCATATATAAAGGAATTGAAGATATAAACTGTTTTTTATTATTACAGATTGACATTCGGTACACCGGGAAAAACTCCCGCCATTTTTAAAACAGAGTTATTTCCCTTTTCGTCATTATGCATTGTTTAATGTAATTACTAATACCGATTTTGATTAGTCAGTGTAGTGGCTTCTAGTATGTTAATTGGACAATGGTGTCACGTGAGAGTATTTGGTAGCCTAACGGTAAATGTCATTGGCTTATCTTGTTATTACGTGACAAAACACGGCTGTTTATTTAGATCAGTTGATTGACAGGTATACGTCAGTTATTGTTTATAGTATAACCAGCATTACTTATAATCTAAACGGGATTTTCAGATCAACTTACTAGTATTACCAACAAAATTAAGGATCTTAACTGAAATTCAAGGATATTTTCATATTTCCGCGAAATTCAAGGATATTCAAGACCTTGAAAATGAAATTTTAAATTTAAGGATATTCAAGGATTTTCAAGGACCGCGGGAACCCTGAGTTATTATAATTTAGCATAATCATAAAAACAGGGCAATTTAAAAAACCTCTTTTTGGAACTGCAGACAACGAGGCATTTTTTTTTACCTTGTTTGAACAGAAATGCCGAACGAGGCAATCTGAGGTTTAGAATGTAAGCGCTTTGAAATCGATTATTGATAGTTTTAAAACATCAAATATCTCGCTATTATACTTAGGTACTTCACTTGTTATCCTTATCACTGTATTATTTGCAACGTGTGCTTAAACAGAATAGTTATAATAAAACACAAATGTTTTGTTTTTTCACGCGAGAGTGCCACCTATGAGTAGACCATAAGACATAATCTTATACTTTGACACTTTATTTCTGAGAAAGCATTTTTTCATGAATATGCCTGCTTATTATTAGTACAGCAATATTTCTGATTCGAAGAGGCAGATCTTGAAATTTTCTCTGTATGTAGAGTACGGATTGGAGAGTTCAATTTTTTTAAAAATATCTCTTGTAGAACATGAAATATTGTTACTATGGCAACCAATATTATGTCAGGAAAATAACCTTTATTGGTTCTTTTAACATTTCAATTTAAAAAAAAAAATGTTATTTGCACTCACTGGCATTCCGGTAATGTGCACAAAAAATTTCAAAAAAATCGGTTGAGTATGTTTCCAGAATTCTGTGTACCAAAAAAACGTAAAAAAAAAAAAAGATGGCTTTCGACACTGTTCTGTTCACAGATGGGAGTTGGTCTTGCGTAACGAGACTCATTGGGAGGTCCAAGCTTAATTGTTTGAGATGGAATCGGCCTGAACTATAGCGTGGGTCCTGCAGTGTTCCTATTTCTTGGCTGGAGCGGAGGTGGCATCACAGAAGTGCACTACATCGATCAAGTGCTCATACCACATTTCGCATATCATCGAAACAACGTTTTCCAGTATGAAAAACGCCCTTGTCCACACTGCCAGAGTTACTCTTTATGCTGTTTAGATTAATATTAGAAGAACAGTCCATATTGATGGCAACATGACTGCCATTTACCTTCAGAGGCAAGACCTCTTTGTTGATACCATAAAATATTGCCATAGCAACTGTCCATGACAACAATCCAGCTACACTACCACAAGCTTTTTTAGCAGTTTCCATATTATAATCTTCCATGTCTAAATATGGGTGTAATAATTCTACCATTTCTTCATTAATTTTATCCTTTGAGAATGTTTGTAGATTTTGCATAAAAGAAGAACTACTCATTAACTGAAAGAGAACAAGAAAAAAAAAATGAACAACCCTGGGTAGGCCTATAGGTTGGTATATTGTAATAAGTCATACATAATAACAGACGTGTAAATTTATTTGAGGTTTTCCTTCAGGTATGTGCTACAGTGAAAATTTGCTTAAAAGTGAATACCTTTTCGAAAAAAAATATAATGATAATGGCATAATTTGTACCTATTTAATTCATTCACCTATGACAGGCAATGACTAGAATAGAATAATAAAATTGAAAAGTCATACATTTATGAATCTTATGTGTTGTGCATATTTTCCTGAAATAACAAGCCAACAGTGAGGCTATCTCCCGCAGCACAATCCCCAAATAAAAAGACGACACATATTAATTAATTGCACATTTATCTTGTTCAAAAGTATTGAGTAATCAAACTGACTATCTATACTTAGTCTAAGCAGCAAACGCTCACAATTGAACTCGGTCAAGGCTTTGATTTTGATATACCCAGTAGTGAAACTATAATATATTAATTAATTGCACATTTATTTTTTTTCATACATATCGAGCAAACAAACTATACTCTAATTTTCATAAGTCTCCATAAGTTAGAATTAAATTTAGTCAAGGTATTGATAAGGGATCTATACTCTGAGTTTCATCAGTCTCACCTAATTAGAACCAAATTTATCGTGTTCCAAAGTCTCAAAAATCAAATTTCTCATTTCTGCTTTGCCTTAGTAGAAAATGTGCACGGTTGAAAACAGTCAAGGCATTTTAACACCTTGCTTACCGGTATCGAGCGGCTTACCCTGAGCAGAAAATGTTAATTATCGAACTTAGTCAAGTCAAGGTATTGTTGTAATGAAACTATACACCAAGTTTCATCACTCTCATTTAATTAGAACTAAAGTTATCGTGTCCCAAAGCATCAAACAATCAAATTGCTTATCTCTACTTAATTGAAGCAGAAAATGCTCATCTTCGAACTCCATCAAGGCATTCACCTAATAAACGCCTACACCAAGTTTGAACATTCCAGCACAATTAGAGAGAGAACTATTGTGTCCCAAAAAGTGACGGCCAGACAGACAGACGGACGAACCCCTTTTAATATTCACCCACTTTCTTCGAAAGGTATGGTATATAATGAAACTATACACCAAGTTTCATCACTCTCACTTTAAAAAAATTAGAAGCAAAGTTATCGTGTTCCAAAGCATCAACCAATCAAATTGTTTACCTCTTGCTTCGCCTAAGCAGAAAATGCTTATCTTCAAACTCCATCAAAGCATTGACCTAATAAATACGTACATCAAGTTTAACATTCTAACTTAACTCAATTAGAATGAGAGTTATTGTGTTCTAAAGTCTCTGCCAATCAAATTGCTTATTGCTCTGTTTACTCTGAGCAGAAATTGCTCATTATTGAAGGAGAGTTATTGTGTTCCAAAAAGTATGACAGGCAGACAGACGGACACAGACCTTTTGATAGTCCCTTGCTTTCTTTGAAAGGCGGGAGAAAATTAAAAAAAAAAGTAGCAGTCAACATTATTAAAATTACATCAGATATACATACAATAAACTACTCTGTATTACCACCCTGCAGACATTTTAACTATGCACCTTCTATTACTTTTACCACTGATTAAATGTCTTTGATTAGATAGCTAACACTTATTCAAATTTCATGTTTTACCTTGAGCGATTCCGCCCATGACGGTTTAGGACAAGCCTTTTCTGGGTCTGGTAACATAGGGTCAAGTCTTTTCTGCATCAAGATCAACACACAATCCATAATTCTCATAATCAGATGTGGGGGTTTACCAAGTTTCTTTACTGTAGCTATATCACTAGGTTTAATAGTCTACAAGATAAAACACATCAAATCCGTTGTTCTAAATATAATGGATTTTATAAAAGTAGTTTTCCTTCAATCACTGGTTTGATATAAGGGACATATTTCAGGAAGTTAAGATTCTATATGTGCAAAAATCTAAATATTGAAAGGAACCACTTAGATGACTGGGTTATAAACATGTATTTCAAGTTTCATCTTTAAATTGAATAAAAATTGTGACCTCTAGAGGGACTTAAGTTAACAACCTGATTTTTTGTTCAATCAGGGGCAATAATCCAGGAGGAAGCAAGATCTTTTAGAGATAGACCTATATTACACATTTCTTCAGAATCGGATAAAAATTGTGACTCGTACAGTGACGACAATATACATCCGCATAAAAATGTGGACGTGTAAAAATTCATTGCTGCTTTGAGCAATGACATGATTGAATTTTCATTTGGGCCCCTCATTTGTGGAATGACCCAATTACAAGACAACTATCTTGAACTACAACTGTACAAGATAGCTATTTTGTAATTACAAGAAAGCTATCTTGTGATGAGAAGATTATCAGAATACATTTTTTTTTATTTGAATGAACCTAATTGTCTTCCGTAGCATACACTGTTCTCTGTAACAGCATTCGATGCGCAACTAAGCCAATTCTGGAAGAAGTGTGACGTCTGGTATGGCGTGTCATAACATCGCCATTTTTTAACTAGCTGATACCGACTTTCTATTTGTCTGCAATACGTTAATGGTGTCTAAAGCCAACAGTTTTAGAGTTATTTGCAATTTTTAATCAACAGTCACCATCTTGGATTTGGCCATGCCCTTTCTTTATTTTCCTTACTGAGTCAATAGAAATCAAAAAAACTTTTGTTGCAATTTGTTCCACATACGAGATCATCCAGCCGTCATTTGAGCTGAATATTCATGGTTTACATATGTTTTTAATACATGTTAAAAAGACTACTTCCTTGTGTTCCGAACATATACTATGTTTTTATAGAAGCTTACAGGAGGCACTGGAGGCAAATAGTTAAATAGGCGCAATAACATAAACATATTATATATGTGACCACCACATATGAAAATATGTAATATTACATATTGAAATATTTACCTGTAATGCCAACTCAGCTTCCTTCAGTGCTGGCTTAGCAGCTTCTAATTTACCTTCAGCTACACTCTTTACGTCGGCGATTTCATTGACTACTTTTTGAGCACGGTCTTTAACTTTCTGTACTGAAGCTTTCACCTTTTCAGCAGCTTGAGCACTAACTGTTACCTCAGCCAATACCTTAACAAAACAAAATGACATGATAACAGATCTCAATTAACTGAACATGGCAGATTTAACAATTGATACATTGTGAATCAAATTTGATTTACTTTTTTACCTTATCAGCTTTCTTATTGGCTAGTTCTAAATCTACTTCTTTTACTGCCAGTTCCTTCGACAGTGAATCAACAGAGATTGTAGCTTCAATTAGTTTATCTAAACCTGTATTCATACGTCTAGCCAATTCACCAATTACACCCATCTTCTGAATGTATACTGTTTTATATCCATCCAAAAATGACAGATACGACTTTGGAGTGACGTGAGTTTGTCGACGGAATCTGAACAAGAAAAACAAGCAAACAGTGAGGCTGATGTTCCCCCGCCGAAATCCCAACATAAAAAGATGACACATATTGATTAATTCCACATTTATACCTTTTTCAAAAGTTTTGAGCAATCAAAGCGACTATTCATACTAAGTCTAAGCATAAAATGTTCACAATCAAACTCTATCAAGGTCTTGAAGCACCTGGCAGTTTCATCACTCTCCACCAGTAAGAATCAAAGTTATCTTGTCCCAAAACATCGACCAATGTTCACCTAATGAACATCTACATAAGTTTGAACATTCTTCCTCAATCTAAAGCAGAGTTGTTACGTTCCCATCTCTTGACCAATCAAATTGCTTATTACCTAAGCAGAAAATGCTCATTACAATTATCAAACTTACTCAGGTCTTGATGGTTTTTTTAAAAGATAAGTTGCCAGGCAACGAAACATACGCCCACAACAGCTAAGTCGTCCAGGCAGTCAACAAGGGTTGTCGCATATTGTTTCTTTTATCAGTAAGGAGAACATTTACAACACATGATAATCTTATTACGAGTAATAGCCCATTAAATAATTATCAGAATTGATTAGAATAGTTTTGATGGTTTGTCTCAAGGCCTTTGTCCACAAGATATTTCAAAGTGATCAAGTGCCAGAAATTATCAGATATCACTGAAAATCAAATAGGATTCTTTGTCTCATGACCCTAACCACTGTGTACAAATTTAAAGTAAATCGGATATTAACTTTAGCCTTTAGAGCATTCACAGGGTTTTTCAAAGTGATCAAGGGTCATAACTCTGGCAGTAATTATCGGATATTGCTGAAAATAAATAGGCTATTTTGTATCATGACCGTAAATAGTGTGTATAAATTTAAAGTCAATCGGATATTACCTTTAGATTTTTCAAAGTGATCAAGGGTCATAACTCTGGCAGTAATTATCGGATATTGCTGAAAATCAATAGGCTTCTTTGCATCATGACTTTAAACACCGTGTATAAATTTAAATCCAATCGGATATTAACTTTAGCCTCTAGAGCGTTCACAAGATTTTTCGAAGTGATCAAGGGTCATACATGTAACTCGGGCAGGAATTATCGGATATTGCTGAAAATCAACAGGCTTCTTCGTATCATGACCTTACACACTGTGTATAAATTTAAAGTCAATTGGATATTAACTTTAGCCTCTAGAGCGATCACAAGATTTTTCAAAGTGATCAAGGGTCATAACTCTGGCAGTAATTATCGGATATTGCTGAAAATCAATAGGATTCTTTGCATCATGACTTTAAACACCGTGTATAAATTTAAATTCAATCGGATATTAACTTTAGCCTCTAGAGCGTTCACAAGAAATTGTGGACGATGGACGGACGGACGGACCGACAGACGGACGGACGGACGGGTGACGGCAATATACGACCACATTTCCATGTGGGCGTATAAAAACTATACACCACTTTCACTTAATAAGAGCATCAACCAATCAAATTTCTTATCTCTGCTTACCCTAAGCAGAGAATGTTCATTATCGAACTTAGTCAATGTATTGTTGTAATGAAACTATACATTAAGTTTCATTTATTAATTACCCTCATTAGTGTACCAAAGACAAAGCATCAACCAATCAAATTGCTTATCCTTAAATCCTTAGCAGAAAATGCGGATCTGAACATTCTAGCTCAATTCGAAGTAGAGCTACTGTATCCCAAAATGTGTGACGAACAGACCCATTTGAATAGTGCCTTGCTTTCTTCAAAGGCGGGGGACAACAATCTCAGAATATCTGTATCGCTTGACATACTGTTTATTATAGAAACCAATAAGTACCCTATCACTTCTTCTTAAGTACCCTATCACTTCTTCTTTGCCTTCGCATTAAATAATACAAAGGCGATTGAAGCTGTAACAAATTTTTCTAATCTTGTGCTCATTTGGCCTCGCTATGAGGTTCAATGCATAGGCAAGAAATGATTAGTGTAAAGCCAAGAAATCAAGCTAATTCTTATCTTTGCCTTGCTTATTTCTTGCGCAAGTAATCTCGCCAAGTCCAGGTAGCTCTATGAGTTACTGCATGGAGGCAAGGCTACGAAAGTGACAACTTCCTGACTTCATATTGACTATTTCATGCCTCCTTACCGAAACTCATAGCAAAGCTTAGACAGGACAGGCCCATAGCTTGTCCATAGGGGAAAATCACATTTTCCATTGGATGCAATGCAAATCCAAGGACCAACGTGCCCATATCAGTATGGGCTCCACACAAAAAGAATGAAATTGATTGGATGGCTCTTTATGACCCACACAACTTGATTGATGGAACACCCTCTAACTCGATTTCGAACTTTTCGTTTTTCTCATAAATTATTACAAGTACGTGAAAGTCATATATTCCTTCCTTTAAAATTTTTGTAATGTTCATATCAAAATATCATAATACGCCAATATTGCAAATTCAGCCTCAAAATTGAAATTTTCCGTCATTTGCAGGTGCAAACCTTGTTTTCCATAATTTTCTGGGGGCAGAGCACCCTAAACCCTTCTCCGAAAGGAAGCATGTCCACAATACTGTTCGCCATGGGCTGTCAAGTTTAAGTACATCAGTGCCCCCAGAAGCCTTTGCTTGTGCGTATGGGTCTTTAGCAGTGGGATGATTCCCGGAGGACCCAGAGAAAACCCA
The DNA here is from genome assembly GCA_036850965.1 of Patella caerulea. Taxonomy (NCBI): domain Eukaryota; kingdom Metazoa; phylum Mollusca; class Gastropoda; family Patellidae; genus Patella; species Patella caerulea. Next base: position 28,038,215 of record JAZGQO010000011.1, read on the forward strand.
CAAGATTTGACAGGTGACCCTATTCCTTGTCAAGTACAACCGGGGATACGAAACCATGCCAGTTGACTCAATGACAGGCTTTATGATACAGCACGCACACGCTAACCATTCAGTCATCAACCCCCCTAAGTTTAACCAAATGTTGCTTGCAAATATAAAACTTTAAAAAGCAAGCATTATATCATATATGAAATGAAAGGTAAAGTGGAATCAAACGGAAGTCGTCATTAATTAAGAAACTTTACCTTTGGAAATAATCGACACAGACAACAGCAACATTATCATGAACAACTCCCATCGTATTGACCACTTGTTTCTTGATCTCCTCTGTACATTCCATAGGGAAGTTATTTAAGAAATGGCCTGATACAGCTACCAATGCATCTCTTGGCCACTTACTGAACCAATCCATTGTACAGCCAGAAATTAAACCAGGAAATTTCAGTGCTCTTCTACGGAATTTTTCACCTACCTATATTTACACATGAATTTTACATACATGTACACTTCTATTATCTCTACATTATTTATTTTGTTAATGCTATTATTAAAAATTTCATGTTGATATTTGTTTTGCTGAAAGAATGAAAGCAAAGGAATTTCAATCTTTTATTGATATTTGTTTTGCAGAGGAATGAAAGGAAAGCAGTTTAAAGTCTTGTTGATATTTGTTTAGGAGAGAGAGAGAGAGAAATGGGGATTAACGTCCACTCGACACAAACTAGGTCATTTATGGACTAACACATGGTTTAATTTTTTTCAATAATTCGCTTGCTTGTAGGGGTCTTTAGCAGTGGGCGAAAACCGGAGTGCCCGGAAGAAACCCACAAGGTTGAGAAGGCACCCCTATCTCCATGCCACATACGCTCACACCAGGGATCGAAACCACAGCCGCAAGCCAGAGGTGACCGGCCAGCTAGAGGTCGAAGCGTGGCACTCTAGTCCACTAGGCCATCCCAACCCCCCAGGACTGAAAGGAAAGCAGTTTTAAGTCTTGTTATGTTTCATAACAATGGTCAAGACTATAAAGCAAGAGAGAATAATTTTATCTGTTATTTACTCCTTATTATTCCCACTGTCATTTGTTCTTTTATGTGCACACCAATGTGTACTAAGGTGGACATCAGATTTTTATTCAATCCAAAGGGCTATAATAGAAGAAGCTAACCTAAAATTCAAATAAACCACTGCCACTGGTGAAAGTCTCTCTTTTAAGAAAAGACAGGATGCAACCAATGTAAGTTGTGAAATAAACATCTATAACTATAATTCAGTATAACTTACAGGAGAAAAACAGAGAACTGTGTGAAGATTATTCCTAGCTCTAGTTATAAAATAATCATAAAGAGTTTCCTGAGTTGGGGCGCGACGTGGAAATTCTTTTTTCATCACTGAAATCAGTTCTTGTGTTATTTCATCTAGTTCATCACGTGCAAACAAGTTTGATACCTAAAATAAGATATATTATTATTAAAACATCATTCAACAACAAAAAAATAACCGACCTTTTCACTCATACAGGTAAGTTTCACTAGCCAATATTGTGGATTACTTTGGAAGAATAACGTTGCCAATATTATTTCAATGTTATGGTGCAAACTGCATTTGTCAGCAGTTCAAAATATTTATCTTAGTTTTACAATTTTCATTACTCAATATCGCAGTGTTAAAATACAGAATACACTTTTCAATAATACAAATACAGTTTAAATAGTTGTATCACAAATTATACTTCTGCATTTGGCATTATATTATAATTATATAGATAAATGCATAATAATAGAACTCAGCAAATTAGAGCATATACCTAAAAATCAGTACTAGGGTGGAAATCAATTTTTTATGTGTTCACTACTACAAAGAAGGGGTCAACATCAAGTCCCCATACAATGAGTTGACTCGCCAAGAATATCGAAAGGAACCAAGATCTTTGAGTTATAGCCATGTATTTCAAGATTCATAAAAATTGGATCAAAATTGTGACCATAACCTTGATTTCCCACATTTTTACACTAATTGCATTTGAGGGTTGGCCATTCAACCTCAAACAACATTAAGGTGTAACGATGATATATTCAAACTTTTTTTTAAACTGGATAATAATTGTGACCTCTGGAGGGACAAGCCAAAAATGTTTCGTACAATCAGGGCAGGGGCCATAATTCAGTAAGATACAATCATCCCATATGCGCTTTTATTGAAAGGAACAAAGATCTTTGGATTATAAACAGTTATGGTCCGATACATGCCAATGTGGAAAGGAAACAAGATTTTTTTGGGGGGATGAACATATATTTAAAGATGAAAATTGTGACCTGTACAGTGTCCACAAACAAATTGTGATGGCATAATAATATGTCCATCCCAAAATTTGGCGTTTAAGTGCATTCTATATTTTAACACTGTGACATTGGTATTTGTGGAAATTGCAAATTGTCAAAGTAAAATACATATTTTGAACAGCTGGCATATGCATTTTGTACCATGAACAATGAAATAATATTGGCAAAGTTATTCTTCCATAGATTACACAATACACATTTTCACCTGATCTGGTAGTATTTGTAATTAATTCAAACATAAATACAAAAAAATGCTTTTTATCTTGAATCAAGAAATATAAAGCTGATCAATCACCTCTCCAGAGCTAAGGACATTATTAAGATATTCTAAGAAAGCTTCATCCTTGATTTCATTGTCTGTGAAAAGGAAAGTGATTCCCTGTCCTTTGCCTCCAGCTATGCGATATAGAAATTTCAAATCATCCATCAGGTTACTTACGTTGTAGGATCTGAAAACAATCAATACAATAATCAGAATGGAATAGACATTTAAGAGTCGTAATGACAACACAATACTTTGGTCATTCAGACAAGAACACATGGTTAATTGCATGTAAAGAGAGAAGACATGCTTGGGCTGTAACCTTTCTGCCTACCATTATTCAAATACCAACATTAAAGGGTTTTTCTTTTTTTAATGTGGACCTTGTTTTTTTAAAACTATCAATGAAAAATACTGTAAGATTTTCTCAGCCCAACTTGTTTGTTGTGATCCCCATTTATGGTATCAAATACCAATCAAAATAATTCAATTCAGGATAAAGAGTCTATTTTATAAAAATTATCATATCTAAATCTTACTTCTAAAATTATTCCCACAAAAAAATATTATTTGAACTATGTGACAAGGGAACTTTTAAAAAAAACCCAACAAAACACCAATTACCCATCACTTACAGCAATTAAATATTAAAAAGGTGACATTGAAGCAAACTAAATTTATAAGGAAAGTCTTAAAGTGCAATATGTGATTATAGAGATAAAGAGGGAATTATGAGAGTTAGAGGAAGTCAATGGTTAAGATATTGAGTAGAGAGGTGGATACAGGAAGGGAATAGAAGAGAGAGACAATTTATTATAGACATATTAAAACCATTCAAACCTGATGGTCAAAATCTGTAAAAAAACAAAAAACTTTTTACTCTTTAACATGAAAGAAGCTCCACATAAAATACACATTAAATTGTGATGATCAAAGTTTCTCCATTTTTCAATTTTTATTTTCAATTATCAAAATCATTCAAGTCAAATAATTATATGTCATATTATAATAAAATAAGTTTCTAAAATGAGTGTTGATGTTTTATCTAAATCAGTGGTTTCCAGCCTTTTCTCCAAATGCTGACCCCTTGGGACATTTTAAAAATAGTTTGCCAGGCAATGAAACATACACCCACACAGCAGCTAAATCTCCGGGCAGTCAACAAGAGTTGTTGCATTCTAAGTAATCATCAGAAAATCATTAGAATTTGTTTGGTTTTTATATAAAGTTCTGCCCCATGCTAAAGTTTAGTATACGAAACATTTTTTATATCATTTTTAAAATCGGATAATAATTGAAACCTCTAGATGGACCACAAGCTAAAGAAGTCGATTTTGCGTACAATCAGGGGCTATAATTCAGGAAGTTACAATCCGATATGAGCAAATATCAAAAAGAGACAAGATCTTTGGGTTATAAACATGCATTTCAAGTTTCATCAACATCAGATTAAAATTGTGACCTTTACAGGGTCCACAACCTTGATATACCATATTTTTATAGTATTTGCGTACAAGTGGCGGCCATTTTGTCTGTCAGTTTTGGTCCAATTTTCACGAAATTTGAACTCAACATTCATTACATTGTAACGGTGATATAATCAAAGGTTTTTTCTAATCGGGTAATAATTTTTGACTTCCAGAGGGACCACAATCCAATAAAGGCGATTTTTCGTACAATCATGGGCCATAATTCAGGAAGTTATGATCCGATACGCGCAAATATCGAAAAGAACCAAGATCTTTAGGTTATAAACATGTATTTCAAGTTTCATCAAAATTAATTTAAAATTGTGACCTCTACAGGTTCAACAACCTTGATATACCATATTTTTACACTTTTTGGGTACAAGTGGCGGCCATTTTGCTCCAATTATCACGAAATGCCAACTCACCCATCACTACGGTGTAACTGTGATATAATCAAATGTTTTTTAAATCAGATAATAATTCAGGAAGTTACGATCCGATATGCATAAATAGGCATTAGAACTAAGATATTTAGATTATAAACATGTATTTCAAGTTTCATCAAAATCAGTTCAAAATTGTTACCTCTATAGGGTCCACAACCTTGATATAACATATTTTCACACTATTCGCGTACAAACGGCGGCCATTTTAACCGTCAATTCTGGTCTGATTTTCTTGAAATTCATCCTCTTTCTTCATTACCATGTAAGGGTGATATAATCAAACGTTTTTTTAAATCAGATAATAATTTTTGACCTCCAGAGGGACCACAAGCTTACAATTTAAAAGCGATTTTTCGGACAATCAGGGGACATAATTCAGGAAGTTACGATCCGATGGGTGCAAATATCGAAAAGTCCCAAGATCATTGGGTTATAAACATACATGTCAAGTTTCATCAAAATCGGTTCAAAATTGTTACCTCTATAGGGTCCACAACCTTGATATAACATATTTTCACACTATTCGCGTACAAACGGAGGCCATTTTATCCATCAATTCTGGCCCCATTTTCTTGAAATTCATACTCTTTCTTCATTACCATGTAAGGGTGATATAATCAAACGTTTTTTTAAATCGGATAATAATTTTTGACCTCCAGAGGGACCACAAGCTAACAATTTAAAAGCAATTTTTCAGACAATCAGGGGACATAATTCAGGAAGTTACGATTCGATGGGTGCAAATATCGAAAAGTCCCAAGATCATTTTGTCCGTCAATTTCAGTCCGAAATTCGAAGACAACCTCCATAATAACCATGTAACAGTGATATAATCGGATAACAATTTTGACCTCCAGAGGGACTACAAGCTAAAAAGGGCGATTTTTCGGACAATCAGGGGCCATAATTCAGGAAGTTACGATCCAATTGGCATAAATATCGAAAGGAACCAAGATCTTTGGGTTATAAACATGCATTTCAAGTTTCATCCAAATTGTGACCTCTACACTGTTCACAAGCTAAAAACATTTTTCATACAATCAGGGGCCATAACCCATGAAGTTACAGTCCGATACATGCCAATATCGAAAGGAACCAAGATCTTAGGGTGATAAACCTATTTTTTAAGTTTCATTGAAAGCGGATAAAAATTGTGACCTGTAGACTGTTCACAAACAATTTTGGACGGACGGACGAACAGGGGCGACGACAATATACGTCCACATGAAAATGTGGGCGTATAAAAAGCGCTGTGGGTCCCCCCACATCAACATTTATTCTCTTAGGTAAAATTTCCCATATCAATGGAATAAGGCATGTACAACAATTATTCACATAAATCTTTGAACACCCTAACATGGGCCATCTTAATCTGAAAAGTTAAGTTATGAAACAAATATTCATGAAACAATATATATTTTGATAACATTACACATTCAATTTTCACTGCCAAGAGCTTGATTGATGTTAGGTTCCATATATCCGTGAGCTTTGAGTCATTATGTACAGTGGATACAGGATTTATCAAATGGGATAGGGTGGACAGGAAGTTTGGAAATGCTGATCTAAATGAATGATAAAATTACCTCGTGAGTGTTATCTGGAAGATCTTGTAACCAGCTATAAATGATGCGAGACGAGTTAGTGACTGTTTACCTGATCCACCAACACCTACTAACAAGGCAGCTCCACGAGGTGTTCTAATTATACGCGATATCTATAAGATATAAAATAACAATTATGTTAAGAATATCAAATTTCAGACTGCTCTTAATTTATCTTCTACAAAATATCTATATAATAAGTGTAAAATTTTTACATTTACAAAATAAACATCACTGTTTTTGCCCTTCTTCATTGAGCTTGCAATCTGTAACATTTTGATGTGGAACACATCAATTTAAAACATAACGCTAACGCTACAATATACCTCCACATTCCTGCTTTGATTGATATGGTACTTTGTCAAGAAGGCTAGGCGTTTGGTTTGTTTAGCGTTGAGGGTCGTGCACCAACATTAATAGTTACTGTCCTTAGAGTATAAGGAATAACTATACCAAGATAATCCATTCAGAATTGTGCCTTCCTAACACAGAAGGCAAAAAGTGGGCGTGGCTCTGCCCCTGGGGGTCGGGACATTCATCAAAATCAATAGTGGACGCCCTCAGGCTATAAGGAATACATAAACCAGGTACCAAGCTGATTCATTCAGAATTGCGGCCTGTAAATGACAAGTCGGGACATGCAGTTGACGTCCTTAGGCTATATGGAATTCATATCCCAAGTTTAAAGACGATCCATTAAGAATCATGGCCTGTAGACAACACACATAGACACGAAGTAAAAATGGGCATGGCTCTGCCCCTGGGGGTTAGGAAATCACCAAAACAATAGGGGTCATCTTTAAGGTATAAGGAATAGGTTTGTAAAGTTTTAAAAGGATCTGTTAAGAATTGTATCCTGTAGGCGAACACAAGACACAAAAACATTGGGCGTGGCTCTGTCCCAGGGGGTCCGTCATGCACCAAAAATAATAGTGGTCAGTCTTAGGGTATAAGGAATAAGTATAAAAAAAGTTTTCAAGACGATCGATTAAGAATTTGTGGGCTGTAGGTGACACACAGACAGACAAAAAAAAGGGCGTAGCACTGTCCCTTGGGGTTGGGCATGCACCAAAAACAATAGGGATCTTCCTTAAGGTACCAAGAATAAGTATTCAAGGTTTCAAGATGATACATTAAGAAATGCAGCCTGTAGACGACAGACAAACAAATACAAGAAATGGGTGTTGCTGTCCCAAGGGGGTCGGGAATGCACCCAAAACAAAAGGGGTCATCCTTAGGGTATAAGGAATAAGTATTTTAAGTTTCAAGATGACCGATTAAGAATTGTGGCCTGTAGGCGACACACAAAAAGAAAATGGGCGTGACTCTGCCCCTGGGGGTTGGGCATGCACTCCAAATGATAGAAATGTTCCTTAGGGTACAAAGAATAATCATTCAAAGTTTCAAGATGATACGTTAAGAAATGTGGCTTGTAGACGACAAACAAATAAATACAAGGAATGGGCGTGGCTCTGACATTGGGGGTCGGGCATGCACCAAAAACCAATACGGATCATCCTTAGGGTAAGTATACAAAGTTTTAAGAAAATCCAGTTAGAATTGCGGCTTCTAGGCGACACAGAGACACACAAAAAGAAAATGGGCGTGGCTCTGCCCCTGGGGATTGGGCATGCACCCCAAATGATAGGGATCATCCTTAGAGTATAAAGAGTAAGTATACAAAGTTTTAAAGAAAATCCAATAAGAATTGCGGCCTGTAGGCGACACAAAGACACACGATAAGAAAATGGGTGTGGCTCTGCCCCAGGGGGTTGGGCATGCACCCCAAATGACAGGGATGTTCCTTAGGGTACAAAGAATGTGTATGCTAAGTTTCAAAATTATAAGTTAAGAAATGTGGCCTGTAGACGACAAACAAATACATACTAGAAATGGGCATGGCTCTGTCCCTGGGGGTCGGGCATGCACCAAAAACAATAGAGATCTTCCTTCGGGTATAAGGAATACGTATACCAAATTTGAAGAAAATCCAGTAAGAATTGCGCCCTGTAGGCGACACAAAGACACACGAAAAGAAAATGGGCGTGGCTCTGCCCCTGGGGGTGGGGCATACAACCTAAACGATAGGGATGTTCCGTAGGGTACAAAGAATGTGTATGCAAAGTTTCAAGATTATAAGTTAAGAAATATGGCCTGTAGACGACAAACAAACAAATACTAGAAATGAGCGTGGCTCGGCCCCTGGGGGTCGGGCATGCCCCAAAAACAATAGGGATCTTCCTTGGGGTATAAGGAATAAGTATAGCAAGTTTGAAGAAAATCCATGAAGAATTGCGCCCTGTAGGCGAACCACAGACACACACACACACACACACACACAGACAGGGGCGACGGCATAATACGTTCACATTATGAATGTGGACGTATAAAAATGGCATGTAGTTTTCAAAAACAAAAACAATATTCAAATGGGAACACATCAATAACAATACATTTGTACACTTATGGATGTTTAATCAATGGTACAAAGTCAGGGGTCAAAACCCAAAGTATGACACAGATGGTTAATTCCATGGTACGTGCATAAGAGCCAGTGGAGGACACATGCACTACTGACATCTGTGTCATACTTTTGGTTTTGACCCCTCTGACTTGATTACAGATTAAACATCCATAAGTGTACAAATGTGTTGTTATAGATGTGTTCCCATTTGAATATTGTTCACAATAAGAAGCAAAATAAATAAGATATGTTTACAGGATCATTTTGTGATACGAAAAACTAAACAATGCGTTTTCTATGGCGCTCAGTATATAATATTGTAACTTAAATACCTTAACTAGATGAACCATAGCATCTTTGAAGAAGACCAAATCAATATTACCACCTCGGACTATTTCATTATATTGTGCCATATACTGTAGTAATTTCTCGTTCAGGAAACTGTAACTTGGTATCTGAAAGACAAAGATAGCCAGGCTTTGGAAATACACAAAATGTGGCTGAATAAAAATTTAGCCTCAAGGGTGCCCCAAAGAAGAGATGTGCAACCAGACGGTCAGGGGCGACGACAATATATGTCCATATTAAGATGAGGCTGATGTCCCCCACCGAAATCCCGAAATAAATAGAAGACACGTATTAATTAATTGCATGTTTATCTTTTTGAAAAGTATTGAGGAATCAAACTGACTATCAACTATACACTAAGTTTCATCACTCTCATAATCAACCTAATGAACATCATGATCAACTTTAAACATTCTTCCTCAATTAAAAGCAGAGTTGTTATGTTCCAAAGTCTTGACCAACTTATCGCTCTGCTTACCCTTAGTAGAAAATTTTAATTATCAAACTTTGTCAAGGTATTGATGTGATGAAACTATACACCAACAAGTTTTATCACTCTCACTTAATTATAACTAAAGTTATTGAGTCACATAAAGCATCAACCAATCAAATTGCTTATCTCTGCTTACACTTAGCAGAAAAAGCCCATTATCGACCTGTTTCAATTTTATCTTCACCTCTGTCGACTCTAGACGTTTCTTTTGAACAAATTTTTATCTAGATCATCACTACCAAATTTCAAAGAAATCCATTTTGCCATTCTAATTATTCAAAATTCCATCTTAAAAGGTACCCATGAGCAGGCTGTGTGATTGAAGGCAAGCTCCTTCTATTTGCACAATTTGATTAAACACCATCCCAGCAACCTATCTAACAAAATTCCTTGAAATCCATTAAACGTTTCTGAATTAGAAGTTGAAAATGGGCAATTGTTTACATCAAAAGGCAGAATTGACGATGTAAGCCTTTTTGGCTGATGGACTAATCAAGCAGATATAATAAGGAGGCCTGACGATTGAGACATGATTATGATGAAAGGTCTGGACTAATCCATAAACAAAGTTAGTTCAGACAAGAGGCAACAATTTCTAGCAAATATGTGTTCTCCATATAACAGCAGTAAAATTCAAACTTGTGTAAGAAAAACTTGTAAGAAGAGTACTGTTTTGCAAAACACATTACAATACTGCTTGACATTCTACTTGAAAAGAGGTAAATCAGTCCATTGCAGAACTTCCTTTGACTTCAAATGATATGTGAATTATTATTTAGGATTTCAATTTTATGAACATGATCATCAGATAGTCAAGATTTAAATGGATTTAAACATCAAAGAAATTTAAAAATTTAAGGGTAAAGAGAAAGAGAGAGATATTGGGTTTAACGTCCACTAGACACAAACTAGGTTATTTTGGGACTAACATATGGTTTAATTTTATTTCAATAACACGCTTGCGCATGGAGGTATTCAGCAGTAGGGGGAAACTGGAGGACCCGGAGACAACCCATGAGGAATTTGACAATGGGGATTTGAAACAACGCCAGTTGACTTAATGACAGGCTTTATGATACAGCAGGCATGTGCTAATCATTCGGATATCCTCCCCTCCTATATCTTCAACAGTCATTAATTTTTCATTATCTGTTTTTGAACTATTATACAAAGAACATCCAGCTTTTTATCTAAATCTTACATAATGTATCTTTAAACACGACAGAAAATTCTCATTATCAAACTTACTTTAGTTACTTAGTTATAAATATTACGAAGTAATAGCTTTTGTGTTCGGGCTGTTCTTTCTATCGTGGCTGCCATTTGCAGGCACTTCCGTTTCCTTTCTCCCTTTCCCGCCAATTGTTCAGCACTTCCGTTTCCTTCTTCTTTGTCTCGCCAATTCACTCGCAGAGAATTTTCTCCAGAGCGCAAAATTTAACGGTTAAGTTCAGCCCACCACCTCCCCTGTCTTCCACCTGAATTCTATTATTTAATTTCAGGTTTATTATCTTCATTCGCGGGCTTATTATTTTAATTCAGCCCAACTCATTTAGAAAACATGAGATCCTGGAAATATTTGGGGAAATTGTAACTTTAAATTTTTATACACTTCCTTTTTCATCTCATGTTTTCATTGCGTCATTTTGTAAAATAAATGACATGTCACACCAACACTTGTGTTTGTTATTCATTTAAAATTTGCATGGAGGGAGGTCACTCGCAAGGAGCACAAAAGGTTTTTGTGGAGAAATAAAATTATACACCATGTATCATCACTATCACTAAACTAGAATCAAAGCATAACTTTTCTTTGTTTAGATTAAGCAGAAAATCGACTAATCCTAACCAAAACCTACACAAAGTTTGAACATTCGAACTCAGTTTAATGCAGAGTTATTTATATTTATTGTGTTCCAAAAAGTGTGAATTGTAACAGACAGACAGAGAAAGACAACCCATTTTAATAGTTCCCTACTTTTTTTGAAAGGCAGTGGACAATATAAAGTATTATAACTAAAACATAGATTTCAACCATATAAAAAGGTTTGGAGTGTTACCATTTCATAGATTTTAGGGGGGTCAAAACAGGCGTCATCTGCCTCTTCTCCTGTTGCCTCTGGTGCATCACGTAAAAAATCGACAAAATATGGTTCTTCTGCTAACATAGCAAAAGCATCATCACCACACTGAGCCTTTAATACAGATTTTATACAATCATCAAACCATTTCTTATCAGATTCATTTGTAAACCTACAAAATGAGTATAATTAATTTATCTATACAGTGATTGTTGAGGGGCTAGATAATGAACCTTTTTAAATTCTTTAAATAATCACAACACTCGATATTGTGACTTTACCTCTCCACTATTATCCTTGTCTTTGTATTTGCATTCTGTTAGGGAAAGATACTCAAATGGCCAGGCCCGTATCTAGACACCATTAAGGGGGGGGGGGGGGCATTACCTTTCGGTAGGGGGGCGAACATTTTGAGGAAATTTTCTAATAAGCATTTCAAAATAAGTATTCAAACAAAATTTTTAGGGTGTGTGTGTGTGTGTGTGAGCATTTCACGTGGGGGGGGGGGGGCCATGCCCCCACCCGCATACCCCGGTAAATACGGGCCCGCACATGGCATATAGCTATATGTGTAATGATTTACAGGAAGCTGCATAATATACTGATACTGGTAATTGATACTAGTCAGACTATATAGACTAAACGTAAACCTTCATCTAAAAGATATCATTACGCAAAATAAAGCTTAGCCGAAGCTTAAAAGTTTACACGTAACGACTGACTTGTTGAACTTAAAGGCGTGTGGTAGCTGGGAGGAAATTTCCTTTCGATAAAAGCGCACGAATATGAGTCTAGAGATGTTAACATTGAGGACCCTGTCGAGAGGCATTGAAATAATGGAATTAACTATCGTTATATCTTTTCATGCAAATCCTTTATTCATATAACATAATGCACAAATATCAAAAGCAACCAAAACTTTGGGGTTATAAATATGTATTTCAAGTTTCATCAAAATCGAATCAAAATTGTGGCTTTTACAGGGTCCACAACCTTGATATATCATATATTTACACTACTTGCGTACGAGAGACGGCTATTTTGGTCCTATTTGCACGGAATTCAAACTCAACCAGCATTAGAATGTAACAGTGATCTATTGAAACGTTTTTTATAAATCAGATAAGAATTGTGACCTTTAGTATCCAAGATCTTTTGGTTTCATCAAAATCGGATCAAAATTGTGGCCACTCGAGCAGTGGTTCCCAACCTGTGGTACGGTAGCCAAGGGCTTACCAGGTCGTACGCGAGCACTTTCGTTATTTTTTACATCACAAAAATGTTTACAGTCTGACACAAGATAAAACCCATTACTTTCTCAGTATGTATGTTACTATTCTCATTATTATTTTGTATACTTATTTATATTTTATTTCTATACTTCTTTATTTATTTCTTGATTATTAATCTTTTTTTTATCTTATCTCTGGAACCAGGAGGTATGCGGCGACTGTACAGGACCTCAAAGTGGTACTCAATCACAAAAAGGTTAGGAACCACTGCTCAAGAGGGTCCACAACCTTGATATACCATCTATTTACACTAAGAAAACTATTTGTAAAACGAGGGACAGTTGTTTTGTGTAACAATGATACATTCAGTAAAGCGAACTCTTAAATGATATTTCATGTTGTAATCTTTTAAATTAAAATGTTAATGTGCAATCTACTTAAATATAGCCTAGTTGGTAATATAAACGTTTTTTTAAATCGGACAAAAACTGTTACATATAGAGGGACCAATCAGGGGCCATAATCCATTAAGTTTTGATTCGATTCATGGCAATATCGAAAGGAACCAAGATCTTTTGGAGATAAACTTACTCATATTGCAACTTTTGTCAAAATCGGATAAGAATTGTGACCTGTATCGTGTCCACAAACAAAATACGGCCACATGAAAACAACTTTCTTCGAACGCTGGCAATGGAGCTGTAACCAATTACATACAATCACAACCGCAAGCTAGAGGTGACCGGCCACTACCCCTGCCATTTAGTCTTGTTACTATTTGTTAATCTTCTCAAGATATTCTATAACTATGAGTTTCCTACCCCAATATACAGAGAGAAGTAAGATTGAAAATAATGCCATATAGAAACCATTTAACAGGTTGTGATTACTTAGAGAATCTAGATAGGTCCATTACAAAGAATTTTAACTACACCTTCAACATTCTTGGTATTTCCATTGTTACTAGTTATGGCATTACAGCTACAGAATAATCTGCTATTTCATTTGTCATTTTAGATAGTTTAAAATAAGTAACTTATTTTACAATTTACAGGTTACTGTTTGGAATTTCATGGATTTTTATCAGATCATGACATTAACTTTAGCTTATATAGAAAGAAAAAATAAAATTTTACCTGTCAGCAATGGATCGTGTACATTCATGTTTCCATAAAGCTAGAGTATAAGCAGCATCAACACAGTCTGCTCCAACAGTTAACATACCCTGCCAAATACGGGATAAATCCCTTAAATTGAAAATATAATGAAACTTGGCTGGTGTGGGCAACATCTTAATCTGAAAAAAAAAATCAATACAAACACTAATATATTGATTAATTTTAAGTAAGAATATAAAATAAATTTCAGCATCATTCAAATGATAAACTATAAAATTTATAAATTTTCTTCTGATTTGAATTTTAACATGTAGATAAGCTCAATTATCTGCTAGTATCAAGTTCAGTACAATTTGATCTGTTAAACCAGTACCTTAACTTGCTGCCATAGAATTCTTGTTGTTGGAACCAACATACTTATAGTTTCACAAACTTCAGCCGGAAATCTTGAAGAACAGAAATATCCACATCCAATAATTCCTGCAAATAAATATTATGAATATATTCTTTCTTCAAAGGAGTGAATTAAAATGAAGGTTTTTATATAATCTAATCATAATTAATAGAAAACAAGACTTACCAAAAATCTTATCAATTGAATTGTTTGATGGTAAGGTACAGTTAAAGATACAGAATTGACGCTTTAATCTTTCTGGTATATCATTACGTCCACCGCCAGGATGTATCATGGCAGCTAAAAACTGTACATCAACTATAGAGAGAAAATCTCCTGGTTTATCTATGTTATACATTCCATGCATCTCCATCATTTGACGAGTAATCTCATTAGTTACCTATAATATAAACATTAAACAAACTTCAATAAACTACTTTCTTTGAAACTGATTAATGGATCAAGGCTCAGAAAGGGCGAAGGCAGCCCCACTAATCGAGCAGAAAATGCTCATTATCGAACTTAGTCAAGGTATTGATGTAATGAAACTATACACCAAGTTTCATCACTCTGACTTAATTAGAACTAAAGTTAACCAATCAAATTGCTTATCTCTGCTTACCCTAAGCAGAAAATGATCATCTTCGAACTCCATCAAGCTACTGATCAGCCTAATAATATAAACACCTACACCAAGTTTGAACATTCCAACTCAATTAGAAAGAGAGCTATTCAGTTATTGTGTCCCAAAAAGTGTGACGGAAGGACACACAGACAGACCCATTTTAAATAGTCCCATTTGCTCAATTGGAAGTCTAGTGGGGCATTTTAATGATTTTACTGGAGATAAATCATGAGAGTTACTTCCAAATCGGGATATACAGCAGTCCACTTGTCATTGTGAATCAATGTGAGCATATCACACAACCCTTAAACAAATATACCAGCAGTTGGCAGTTGCCATGCAAGCAGGATAGAGATAAGAGAACAAGCTAAAAAGAAAAATGGGATTCTTCATACAATCAGGGGGCCATAATCCAGAAAATTATGGTCTGAAGTAAGTGAATATCGACAGTTATTGAGACCTTTGGGATATAAATATACAGTGAAATCCCCCTTAACAACCAACTCAGAATAACGGGCAACTCACGTATGCGACCACATATTAAAAGAATCAATTTTTTTCTTCTATATTCCTTATAAATTGAACTCAGTATTACGGGCAACTCACTATTACGGATTACGACCACCGAAGCCCATTCCAATCAGTCAATTTCATTGTTTTTGTGACTCGCGATAACGACCACTGATTGGGATTAATCAGCTTCCGACCGAGATCAAAACGATAACGACCACTGACAGGGATTAGTCAATCTAACGACTGAGATCAAACAGTCGTGGTTGACTGATTTATCGCAACAATTTAACGAGCCGCTAATCTTTCTTTGTTGATTTCATTTTTTAAACAATGGAATTTCTCATTGTTTGTTTAATTTAGATAGAGTAATTAATAATGATTTAGTGATTTAAACTCTTACAATTTATACGAGTAAATTTTGTCATTATCATTTTTTATTCGGCCTTCGTCTGTTTGTACCATTAAATTTTGTCAAAAGGGTATCATTTCTTATTCGACCTTCACCTGTGTCATGGAAAAAACCCGTAGTAATAAGCGTACTCGTGTAGAAAGAAAAAGTAGATCTTATCAAAAGAAAGTGAGGGTAGAAGCCAAAAACAATTACAGACGATTTTGAAAAGAAAGGCAGAAATTCTTGATGGATACGAAGAAAATAGAGACAGCGACAGGAAACGTCTCTGTGTTCGCTCGCCAATCGAAGAATGTGGGCGTGGCTTCAGCGTGTGTGTGACAATGATGTGCCGATCTCCGGTCCTACGCTTCGTGAAAGAGTAAATTTCGAGAAAGACAACAATTCATTTTACAAGATGTACGTTGAAAGTGGTAGCGTAAATGACGACGTTGTGAAAGAATGGACTGATAGTGTACCTGACATTGTCATTGGTTACGAAGCTCGGGATATCTACAACATGGATGAGAGAGGAGTGAATTATCATGGCCTCCCAGATAAAACGCTCTCTGTTCGTGGCTAAACTTTTTCTGGTGTCAAAATAGCAGCAACATGTTTAGAAATTTGAACATTTCTCGTCTGCCGGTTACGTGAAGATCCAATAATAAAAAATAGGTTGCCAGGCAACGAAACATACGCCCACACAGCAGCCAAATCGTCCGGGCAGTCAACAAGAGTTGTCGCATATTAAGGAATTATCAGAAAATCATTAGAATTTGTTTGGTTTTTATAATCAAACATTTTTTTTAAATCAGATAATAATTGTGAACTCCACAACCTTTATATAACATATTTTCACACTATTCGCATACAAACGGCGGCCATTTTGTCCGTCAATTTTGGTCCGATTTTCCCAAATTCAAACTCAGCCTTCATTACCATGTAACGGTGATATAATCGAACGTTTTTTTAAATCAGATAACAATTTTGACCTCCAGAGGGACCACAAGCTAAAAAGGGCGATTTTTCGGACAATCAGGGACCATAATTCAGGAAGTTACGATCCGATGGGCGCAAATATCGAAAGGAACCAAGATCTTTGGGTTATAAACATACATGTCAAGTTTCATCAAAATTGGTTCAAAATTGTGACCTCTATAAGGTCCACAACCTTGATATAACATATTTTCACACTATTCGCGTACAAACGGCGGCCATTTTGTCCGTCAATTTTGGTCCGATTTTCATGAAATTCGAACTCAACCTTCATAACCATGGAACGGTGATATAATCAAACTTTTTTTTAAATCCGATAACAATTTTGACCTCCAGAGGGACCACAAGCTAAAAAGGGCAATTTTTCGGACAATCAGGGGCCATAATTCAGGAAGTTACGATCCGATGGGCGCAAATATCGAAAGGAACCAAGATCTTTGGGTTATAAACATACATGTCAAGTTTCATCAAAATTGGTTCAAAACTGTGACCTCTATAAGGTCCACAACCTTGATATAACATATTTTCACACTATTCGCTTACAAACGGCGGCCATTTTGTCCGTCAATTTTGGTCCGATTTTCATGAAATTCGAATTCAACCTTCATAACCATGGAACGGTGATATAATCAAACGTTTTTTTAAATCCGATAACAATTTTGAACTCCAGAGGGACCACAAGCTAAAAATGGCAATTTTTCAGACAATCAGGGGCCATAATTCAGGAAGTTACGATCCGATGGGCGCAAATATCGAAAGGAACCAAGATCTTTGGGTTATAAACATACATGTCAAGTTTCATCAAAATCGGTTCAAAATTGTGACCTCTATAAGGTCCACAACCTTGATATAACATATTTTCACACTATTCGCGTTCAAACGGCGGCCATTTTGTCCGTCAATTTTGGTCCGATTTTCACGAAATTCGAACTCAACCTTCATAACCATGCAACGGTGATATAATCAAACGGTTTTTTAAATCGGATAACAATTGTGACCTCCAGAGGGACCACAAGTTAAAAAGGGCGATTTTTCGGACAATCAGGGGCCATAATTCAGGAAGTTACGATCCGATGGGCGCAAATATCGAAAGGAACCAAGATCTTTGGGTTATAAACATACATGTCAAGTTTCATCCAAATCGGTTCAAAATTGTGACCTCTACGCTGTTCACAAGCTAAAAAACGTGATTTTTCGTACATTCAGGGGCCATAACCCATGAAGTTACAGTCCGATACATGCCAATATCGAAAGGAACCGAGATCTTATGGTGATAAACCTATATTTTAAGTTTAATTGAAATCGGATAAAAATTGTGACCTGTAGACTGTTCACAAAAAAATGTGGACGGACGGACGGACGGACGGACAGGGGCGACGACAATATACGTCCACATAAAAATGTGGGCGTATAAAAAGCTTGGATGACAGGATTATTATTTGAACATTTTTCGTCTGCCGGTTACGTGGAGATCCAATAATAAAATAGCATGGATAACATAATTTTTGTTTAAAGGGTGGTTGCGGGATTTTAATCGAAAAATGAAGATAAATAAAGGAAGCATTAGGAATTAAAAATTATAACGTTATCAAAGACTTTATAACATGCATAATTATTATGACGTGTTTTAACATCACATCATTAGTAATAAAGTATGTCTTTTTAATGTATATAATTTACCTAACACTGTCTGATTTTTCTTTGAATTTGTCTAAAGCATGCTCACTCCGTAATAAGACCAACTCACTATTAAGACCACATCTCAACAGTCCCACATGTGGTCTTAATAGAGGGATTTCACTGTACATATATTTTAAGTTTCATCAAAATTTGGACAAAAATTGTGACCTTTTGATGGTCCAAAATCTTCGAATTACTTACTCTCACAATATTTGCATAAGATAGGTTGCCAGACAACGAAACATACGCCCACAGCAGCTAAATCATCCGGGCAGTCAACAAGGGTTGTCGCATATTTTTACTTTTTTCGGTAATGAAACATTTGTAATACACTAAAATCTGATTAAGAGTAACATTTCTTTATGTAATTATCAGAAAATCATTAGAATTTGTTTGCTTTTCATAAAGTTTTACCCCACGCTAACAATTAGTATACGAAATATTTAATATCATGGATTTAGCTGTTCAGTTATAAAAATTCATTGAAAATCAAAATACTTGTTCGTTTCAATTGTGTATAAATTTGAAGTCAATCGGATGATAAGTTTGGCCTCCATAGCGTGACAAGGATTTTTGAAGTTATCAAGGGAGATAACTCTGGCAGTAATTATTTGAAATTGCTGAAAATCAATAGGCTTCTTCGTCTCATGACCTTAAACACTGTGTGTAAATTTAAAGTCATCAGATGTTAACTTTTGCCTCTAGAGCGTCCACAGGATTTTTTGAAGTGATCATAGGCCATAACTCTGGGACTAATTATCGGAAATCGCTTAAAATCAATAGGTTTCTTTGTCTCATGACCTAAAACACTGTGTATAAATTTAAAGTCAATCGAATATTACCATTGGCCTCTAGAGCGTCCACAAGATTTTTTGAAGTGATCAAGGGCCATAGCTCTGGTAGTAATTATCAGAAATCACTGGAAATCAATAGGCTTCTATGTCTCATGACCTTAAACCAGGGCTTCCACTTCAAAATTTCCGCTACCGGTCATTTTGATAACGCTCGAAGACTTTGCAAAATAAATCCATATTTCATGTTTTTTATTCACAGTCGGATATTGTGAATTCACGTGTTTATACCACTTTGTCAGCATGAGGTACACAAAAAATTATATATTAGACCGTCTTAAAAATGAAATATTTATTGTAAGGCTTGTGATAATTATTTATAAGTTAAATATTCTCTTTTGGCTACTTAAATAATCGAAATAGCTGAAGAAAAACCATGTCAGTGGCTGACGCGTAATTACCACGTGCTTAATAGAAAACACACTGACCTGGATAATTATGAGTTGTAATACAATAACTTCGATATGAAGATAAATACATAATTATCCACGGCATATATTTATGGTAGACCAAATGGGACAATATTCATGATTCTTGTTTCTACATTCCAGTTTGAACATTTTAGACACGAACGCAACATTCTAATCTAATGATTCTTGTTTCTACATTCTTATGTCAGCATTTCATACAAAAAATCAACATTTCAAACAAAAAATTGATTTTATGTTTCATTTTCGGCGTTTTATCGGTAACTTTTATATATATCATTAAATATTAAAATTAAAAAATAATTTCTTAATTTCACATGACAAAGAAATCAATTCATTGGTTTCTGAAAGTATCTTAAAAAAAAGTCTGGAATTTGAAGTCTTATGAAAATATTTTCTACGTTTCAAAAAGTCTGGAAATTAAAATCTTGAAATGAAAATGTCCAGACAAATATGATGAATTATCAACATTATTACACCAGAGGGCGCTAGACCTAACACAAATTGGAGACCTATTCGACTAGCGACCTATTAGACCGATCCAGCTGCATGGCAACCTATTCACAATAAAGACAACAGTCACCCAAACTCATCTATATTTATCAACCAATAAATTTATAAAATCCAATGTAACGTCTATCAAATGAAAGTAGAATATATTATTTTTTTATCCAATCCTTTAATTCAGAATAGAGGTGTAATTTAGCCATTATCTTACAAAATTCTGGACATCCAACTAAATATATGATGGTCCGAATTTTGACTTGGAACATTACCGTTCTTTCACTTTAAAATATTGAAAAATTGGCGACGTTTAGGATGAGAGCGCACATTTTAATATGATTGTACCACGTTTTACTAATAATATTTAGAAAGCTTATTCCATTACCTTTCAGGTTATATATAGCTGGACGCTCAGAATTTTGTACGATGATCCGAATTTCGACTTCGAAAAAAATACTGGTTTATCTTTACATTTAGAATATTTACATTTAGAATATTGAAAAATTAGCTATGTTCAGGTTGAGAGCGCACCATTTTAAGATGATTGAGCCAACTTTTACTAATAATATTTAAAGAAAGCTTACTAAATTACCTTTCAGAATATAGATAGCTGAATGCTAAGAATCTTGTACGATGGTCCGAATTTTGACTAGGAATATTTATGTTCTTTCACTTTGAAATTTTTAAAAAAAATTGGTCATGTTTAGGATGAGAGTTCACCCTTTTAATATGACTGTGCCAACTTTAACTGATAATATTTGGAAGGCTTATTTAATTCCCTCTCGGAATATAAATAGTTGGATGTCTAGAATTTTGTAAGATAATGGCGAAATTACACCTCTATTCTGAACTAAAGGAATGGATAAAAAATAATATATTAGGTTGCTAGTCGAATAGGTCGCCAATTTGTGTTCGGTCTAGCGCCCTCTGGTGTAATAATGTTGATAATTCATCATATTTTTCTGGACATTTTCATTTCAAGATTTTAATTTGAAGACTTTTTGAAACGTAGAAAGTATTTTCATAAGACTTCAAATTCCAGACTTTTTTTAGATACTTTCAGAAACCAATGAATTGATTTCTTTTTGTCATGTGAAATTAAGAAATTATTTTTTTATTTTTATATATATCATGATATATTTTGTTTAAAATGTTGATTTTGTGCATGAAATGCTGACATAAGAACGTAGAAACAAGAATCATTAGTTTAGAATGTTGCGTTCGTGTCTAAAATGTTCAAACTGGAATGTAGAAACAAGAATCATGAATATTGTCCCATTTGGTCTTCATATATTTCACATTTATTGGTTTTAGAACATCTCTTACGGCGTTACGGGCCGCAGAATAATGACTAAAATCTTAGTATGAATAACTGTCGGATAGCTAACTTGGCATTCATGTTGGCTAACATCAAGCGACACTAGCGCTGCCTAGAATATTGTCGCGTATAAGATTTACAACATATTTATGCACGACAATTTTTCTAACACGTGGAATTATCAAAATTACTACGCAATAGCACTGGAATACGTAATGTTCTTAATTTGTTGGTAAGCAAGTGAACTAATCTCTACTCTAAATATTATTTCTACAATTCCCACAAGGCCGTAATATCACTATAAAAAATCATGATGCAATTTTCTCCCAACATGTACGTTGTTGAGGATTTACGTAATTTCTATGCTGTTATATTTAATGTGACAGTTGGTTGGATTCGAAGAGCAGTACTTCATATTAATTTTCCTTTTTTCGAAGATCGTAACAATCTTGTTTACATAGTGCCTAACTGTAATAGCGGTAAAGTGTTTGTTTTGGAAAATTCTTATGACACGTGGACAATATGTGATTGACTAAGAATGGACTGTTTCACGCCTTTGATAAGATTCCCGAATATCAATTAACTTTTATTGTTCTACTACACGACAATCATCATTAACTATCAACATAATGCCCAGTATAATCTATTGACGACTATGTATACAACTCTATAACACCAATCATGAGATATTGTGGCTTCTTCTATCTTTATATACACATTATTCTGCACTGGCCGTACAATGTTATAGTTACATAGTGGACGTCGATCGTAACCATGTTTGAAAATTGGGTAATTGAAAAAAAGGCTATTTTTCCGGTATGCAAAATGACCGCTGGGTCACATCTAGTTACGGTCATTTTCCATAGCCCTAGGTCCCGACTGGCATATACGGTCAACATCGAACCCATGCCTTAAACCCAGTGTATAAATTTAAAGTCAATCGGATATTAACTTTGGCCTTTAAGAGCGTTCACAAATTTTTTTGAAGTGATCAAGGGCCATAACTCTGGCACTAATTATCGGAAATCGGAAATTTATAGGCTTCTTCGTCTTATGACCTTAAACAATGTGTATAAATTTAAAGTAAATCGGGTATTAATTTTGGCCTCTAGAGCGTCCACAAGATTTTTGTAAAATGATCAAGGGCCATAACTCTGGTAGTTATTATCGGAAATTGCTGAAAAACAATAGGCTTCTACGACACTTAAACACTGTGTATAAATTTAAAGTCAATCGGATATTAACTTTAGCCTCTAGATTGCTTGTTGACGCCGGACCGACGGACAGATGGACCGACGGACAAGGTGACGTACAAAAATGATTGGCCACTTTGTTGGTCAATTTGTTTCGATTTTCCCCAAACTCAACCTTTATTATGGTGTAAAGGTGATATATTTAAAAGTGATTTTTCATACAATTGCTGAATTGGAGGCCATAATCCAGGAAGTTACGCCCGATATGGGCTAGTATCGAATAGAACAGAGAATATGGGGTTATAAACTTGGATAAAAATTTGATTTTTTGCACAATCAGGATTTAATGGTACGATACATGCCAATATCAACAGGAACCAAGATCTTTTTGAGATAAACCTATATTTCAAGTTTCATCAACATCTACAATATGAGAGAGAGAAATGGGGTCTAATTTTCGCTCTACATAAACTAAGTCATTTCGGGACTAAAATATGGTTTAATTTCATTTCAATAATTCGCTTGCACATAGGGGTCTTTAGCAGTGGGAGGAAACCAAAGTACCTGGAGAAACCCCACAAGTTTGGACAGAATCTACAATATAGGCGCATAGTAAAACAAGAGCAACGGTACCTCTGCAAAAAACGTCCACATTCCTGCATTGGGTTTGTTTTGCCAAATTACAGACTAAACATTAACAAAGGCAATATAAACATAATATGGGCGTTTTGGGCATGCACCAAAATTGATAGTTGGTCACTGGTGTGCTTTTGGTGTAAGGAATAAATATGACACATTCCAAGATGATCCATTCAGAATTGTAGTCTGTAGACGATAAACACAACAAAAGCGATTTTTCATACAATCAGGGGCCAGTCTGTAGATGCTAAAGACAAAAAAAAAGCAATTTTTTTTCGTAGAATGAGGGGTCAATCTGTAGATGCTAAAGACAAAAAAAAGCAATTTTTCAGAGAATCAGGAGCCATAAAACAGGATGTTACGATCCGACATGCGTCAATATCAAAAGGAATCAAGTTTTTTTGTGATATAAACATATACTTTAAGTTTCATCAAAATGAGACAAAAATTCTTTGATATTATTAGGTGGAAAAGGTGATTTTGAGATTATGATAATACATTTGATTTTATTAGTTTTTTAAGTAGATCTCATCATTCTTCTCACAAAACTTTTTACAGATTCAAAATCGGATGAAAATTATTTTTTTTATTGAGGTTCAAAGTTGTGATTTTTGAGTTTTCGCGGAAGAAAGGTTTTTCAACTCTTTGAAAAGGTCATTTTTTGTGTTTTTTGTGAAGCCATAGTTCATTTCCTATCAAAACTATCAAAAATGTGGATGTATATTTATGAAATATAACTGTAAGGCTAATGATGTTTCAATTTACAAATTTGTATAACAATTACTCTGGTTTCCCCAGCAACTCCAAAATACGTAGGTTTTCTCAAAAATCTCACTTTTTTCAAAGTGATTTTGGTCAATTTTTTCATTAAAAATGGTCTTATCCATGTTTTATATGAAATATTGAGCCTGGTTGTTATACATTTTAAAATCAGTAGCTATCAAGTAAGAATAATAAAAAAAAAAAGTGTAAAAATATCTATATGCCTTTTCTCAAGAGCTGGATTTGTGCTCATTTTTGAACAATTGTCCGCGGCACACTTTTGCCTATTTTTGGGACGTTTTGGGGACATTAATAAAATAAGAAAGAATGGAGATAAGAAAGTGAAATTATGGGAATATGTCAAAAAGTTTGTGAATTTTTAAAATTACATATTTCCAGTCCGCCATATATTATCAATTTTGGTTGTCATAGCAACCAAAATTGAAAAAATGCCATTTTTGACCATTTTCAACGCTATTTACCATAACCCAAAAATTGATCACCACATTTAAAAATAAGCATTTTAAAATATTTGAAACACATGTAATGTCAAATGATATGGATTGTATAAGTTTGAGCCAAATATTAAGGAGTTTGAGTGGTTACCATAGCAACCACTGTATATTTAAAAAAAAAAGCTTCATTTTCCGATAATTTTCTCATTAATATTAATTTTTATATTATTTTAAGTCAGTAGCTACCAGGTAATGATTGAACAAATAAATAATAACAAAATATTTATATGCCATCTCTTGATACGCTGGAAAGGGGTTCACTTTGAAAAACATTCTGCAATTGGAAATCGCACAATTTTAGGCTTAAAAAAATTATGAAGGAATTGAGATATTCAAGTGAAATTTGTGTACTGTACTGGTAAATGTAGTGAATTTTTAAAATCACTTATCTTTTCTCTTCTATAATACTTAATATTAAGTTGTTATAGCAATCAAAACAAAAACAAACCCCCAAAAAGGCAATGTTATTCAATTTTCAAACCAATTGATCACCATGACAAACCAATTGATTATGGTACATTTTAAGTGTGCTAGCAGAATTCTTTTTAGCACATATTTACAGCCCATGTAATATAAAATATTATGAATTGTATAATTTTAGGGAAATATTAAGGGTTTTGGATGGTTGTCATAGCAACCACATAATCTTCTTAAAGAAAGGACAACTGTTACATTATCAAGGTTCTCAGCATTCGTTGCTTACATTATTGTTAGAATTCTGCTTTTACATATTATTTCTACTCAGAAGATAACAACATCGACAAATAGAAAAATATTCCTAGCTAGTCTAAGAAAGTAGGTTACTCAGTTACTGATACTGATAGGCTATGGTCAAGTCATGTTTAAGGCCTGGGCCTGGAACCTACCATTTTGACTAGTCGAAGATTTTTTTTTGTTTTTAGGCCTACTTCACTTTTGATTTCTAGTATTCCTTCAGTATATATAGCCAATTGAGCAACTTTCTTATTTTTTGTTTATTTTAATCAATGTAAATAAATATCAAATTAAGGCCTAAAAAGGCCTGCTTACGCTTGCCGTTTCTTTCAATTTGTTAACTGATCAACAAATATGTGATACTCAACATGTTATTAGTTCCTCAAAAAAAACCCCAAGAATTAAAATTATAATAATTAGTATGACAACTGTTATATAATGCTAAATTATTTAATAAAAAGTTTTGCAAAATTGGCTATCCGTATCGACATATTATTTATTGACATGACTGACCTAATTAATATTATTCATCTATCAATTTCGGTCGGTTCCATCATCAGTCAAAACAAAATATTGTAAATCGCCAACGACAAATCCAGAAATAATTCAAATTATTTCAGCTGGCGTTGATTCTTTTGTTGGTCCAACTTTATTTGGGTAGAATTCTCTTTTTAAATGGAAAGAAATCTTATGTATTGTCCATAGACTACGGTACTACATTTTCGTCCTCACGCCTGTACTCACAGACTATGCAGTACAGACTACACAGAGACCCGTGTGGGTATTTTCCGGTTTCATTTCCATTCGCGTGCAAAGAAATATATTAACATTGGGCTTGAATAATTCATTGAACAGCAAATTTATTATTTCAGAGTATTGAAACGGTCGTAAATTTTACAGAATTTTTCCATTCTTGAAATATGTTTGGTGTTAAAATCTAGAGACGTGTGGTAGCTCGTAGGAAATTTCCGTTCGATCCTCACACCTTGTCACGTGATCATAAAAGCGCGCGAATTTGAGTCATGTGATGTAAATAAAGTCTACCCCGTGAAAGACCTAAAAAAAATGGATTTTAACTATGTTATTTATTTTCAGGCAAGTTCTTTATACATTTTATATAACGCCTACTTCATAAATTAACATCGGATTTGCCCTTCGAGGTAATTTACCGAGAATACGAGTCTTAGGAACTTGGAATACATCATAGTTTTGGTGTTGAAATGACGTCATAAACAAGGCAAAACTACGAGATTTATTTGTCCACAAAATGTCGCGTTGTATACCATTTTCAAGTGCTCGAAGCTAGCACTTAACATGCTCCGATTTTATCGATTTTAGTAGCATCAGAACGACAATAAAATGAACTTTCGATCGGTGGGTTATGGAATTTTGACAAATTGCCTCAAAAAAAGTGTACGTAAATTGTTTTTTCAACTTGAAAAAAATACATGGTATTTTGATATGTCAAAATTCCATAACCGACCGATCGAAAGGTCGTTCAATTATCTTTCTAATGGTATTAAAATGAAATTTTTTTATTAATAATAACAACTAGCTTGGAGCACTTGAAGTGGGGTACCCTCATTTCAAAACGTGACAAAATTTTTTACCGTAACGTCAAAACACGCAAAATTGACGTTTTTCAACTTACGTTAATGAAATTAATAAGAAGAATAGGCGTATAAAAATTATACCAAACAAAAGAGCAAGATATCGGCTTTCAAAATCTGTTTTAAATATTAATAAAGATTATATAACGACTGTGTGACGTTAACTTTAAAAAAGGTTACAAATCGGGAAAAAACGACTTTCTTCCAACGCGAGCAATGGGAGTTGTGACACCTAATATTATACTATTTACGTTAGGGAGCAGACAATAGTATGGGCGCATAAAAATTGTAACTAGTTAAGATTTACAAGGTTGCCAAAACTTTTTGAGACAAGTTTTTGCTTGGGCTGTTGGCAGTTTCCTACAGGGTAATACGCCCCTAGTCGGTATACTGCCATTGGTGAGTGACTGGCAGTATTTATATTTGCTGCACATGGTAGCAACAGTGTTTTTTGGGTAGACATGCTTCAGCATCATATTCATATTCTAGAGGCAGTCACTCTGCATCATATTATCCTTGCTAAAATTGAGGTATCGGTAATTCATAAATACAACTGATTTTTAAAACAAACCTGATCACCCCAATCATTTATGACAGGCATATTAATGTCATCAACAAATATAGTCATTCTTCTACCTCCAGGTGGCCCATATGTACTACCCATTCTCTTCTCAACATAACTCTCTACAGTTCTCTACAATAAATACACATCTGCATAAGTCAGGGGGCATAATAACTATGGAACGGAAGGTCTAAATTGAATAAAACTTGTCTCTATTTTCTGCACGATCAGGGGAGATAATCCAAGAAGCTATGGTCTGATACATACCAATACCTAAAGGAACCAAGATCTTTGTATTATTAACATAGATTTCAAACTTCATCATTATAAACATAGATTTCAAGTTTCATCAAAATCAGATCAAAATTGTGACCTCAACAATAGGGTCCACAACCATACACTCATCCCAAATTACCGTTTAACGGTGTATATTCAAATGTTTTTTTTTAAATAAGATAATAATTGTGACCTCTAGAGAGGCACCATAAGCTAAAAACGTGATTTTTCATACAACCAGGGACCATTACAATCTGATGTGAATAACAAAAGGTACTAAGATTTTTGGGATATTAACATGCATTTCCAGTTTCATCCAAATTTGATAAAATTGTGACCTCTAGAAGTTCTACAACCTTGATATACCAGATTTTTAAGTACACTATTTGCATACGTTTTGTCTATGGTGTAGCATTGATATATTCAAAAGGGTTTTTAAATCCAATAATAATTGGGTTAAAAACATGCATTTCAAGTTATTTCAAGTTTCATCAAAATCGGGTGAAAATTTTGACCTCTAGCATGTGCACAAGCTAAAAACATGATTTTTCATACAATCAGAGACCACAATCCATAAAGTTATGCTCCGATATCTTTTGAGATAGACCTATATTTTCAGTTTTGTGAAAATCAGATAAAAATTGTGACCTGTAGAGTGTCCACAAACAAATTGTGGACGGACCGGGCGACGGCTAAATACGTCCACATGAAAATGTGTGTATAAAAATAGCTAGTTTGATACATGCCAATATTGATAGGTACCAAGATCTTTGGGTTATAAAAATAGATCTCAAGTTTCATTAAAATTGGATAAAAATTGTGACTATAAGCTAATAATGTCATTTTTCATACAATCAGGGGCCATAATCCATGAAGATGATCCAATACATGCCAATATCCAAAGGATATAGACCAACATTTCAAGATTTACTAAAATCAGATAAAAAAAGGGACACCGAAAAAGGGGTGAGCAAATTCATTTGAACAAATCTGATATACGGGTTGATATGTTGGCCTGATAGGCTAATAAGTTACCTGGAACATGAGAGGTGTAGAAGCACTAGAGAAGTTGAATGATTTTCCAAGCTGTATATCAGGATCATAGGAGGACATGTAACCTTTAATCATTACAGTTTTTGCTGTTCCTTGTTCTCCTATTAATAACACAGCCTACAATAACACAGAATCCAAAATACATTTATGTCTTTAGACTGTTCTCAAATAAATCATGGACAGACGTACAGAGGCGATTCAGTCAATATTTATATACTGAGGGCCATAGAAAACGCATCACCTAGTTTTTCGTATCACAAAATGATCCTGTAAACATATCTTATTTATTTTGCTTCTTATTGTGAACAATATTCAATTGGGAGCACATCAATAACAACACATTTGTACACTTATTATGGATGTTTAATCTGTAATCAAAGGTACAAAGTCAGAGAGGTCAAAACCAAAAATACGATAAAGATGGTTAATTGTGCTGCACAATTGTCGTACTTTTGGTTTTGATCCCCCTGACTTTTTGTACTGTTGATTACTGATTCATGCTACTCAAGATGGACATGTTGCTTACATTAACATTCCAGGTTGTATGTGTGAAATAAATGAAATGAAATGGGTTTAACAATACCGTCTTACACCAAGAGGGCCAATCTAAATAGGATGTGTGAAATATGTTGTTATAAAATTGGCTCTGAATTGACTAATTATAACTATGAGAGTACCTGACCTTCAAACCTAGGAATAATAGCCACATTGTTTTCTATCACTAAGACCACATAAATATTTCAAATAGCATTTGTCTTGGGAAGCTAATGACTTTAATTCCCACTTGACATACATTAATTGCAGTAGCACTCACTCCTGCGCATTAAATTTATATAGCCTCAACTGATTGACAAATTAATTGTTTTACAGTATCTATTAACCTCCTCACTACATTAACAAAGTCTCAAAATGAAACAAATATGATGATGTGATAAAAAAAATCATATTATAAACTGTTAACATAAAAGCTTTAATACTAATAATTTAAAAATATAATTTTATAAAGTCTTATTTTGGGGCAACAAGCTAAGTATTTTGACAGAAAATTGTTATGGATTAATCAGTTACGGTTGGGTTTTAAACAACCAGTTAACCGGTTCAAGAATTTTTAAAACCTTACATCCTTAATTTCAAACCCTGATTGTGTAAAGAACAATACTGAAGGACTGTCAGATAGGGTTATAGCCATTATACTACAACATCAAAATGTGGGCTACAAATGCTTTATTTATTAAAGAAAACAAATCATTCTCCTTTGGGGGCCTGCATAAAATTAACTACAAGGCGTTACAGTCTGTGTTTACTGGTTCTAATGTAATGTTTTACCTTATTTTGTTTAGCAATAGTGTCTATAAGAAAATTAGTTCTAACATTATCTACATTAGGAACTAGAATAGAAGCAAACTCTGGTACACTATCAGGTGGATATATATATTCTTCAACTCTCTTATTCCAATGTTCCCATTCTCCTATAAAAATGAAACCGCCACATTATTACACATGTCCAGTCCAGTCGTTATAAGAAAAACAAACAGTTGCCACGCAGGAAACACCATCATTTTGCAAGAGATGGAGAGAGAACAAGCTAGAAAAAAAAGAAATTTTTTCATCCCCATCAGGAACTATAATCCAGGATGTAACGGTCTGCATGAGAAAATGCATCTTGCCTTAATCGCGCAAATCTATATTTGTGCCAGTAGTCATCGACTCGCCATGAATTTGCTTGTGGCAAGCCCTGAATAGCAAAAGAAACTGAGATCTTGGGGAAATAAACATGCATTTTAAGTTTTGTCAAAATCTGATAAAATTGTGATCTGTAGAGGGTGTGATATTACATGCTTATACTATTTCAATTTGCATAAAGGGGAGAGGTAATTTTGTCAGTCTTGTTTGATTTTCACGTAATTTAAACATAACCATAATTATCGAAATGAGTGTGGTGAGAAGTGAAATTGACTAAAGATTGTGAACTGGTCAGAAAAAATCAATGCTGCCAAATTAGGGGGGTTTGGGGGGGGGGGGTGTGTGTGTTGTGTTTCCTCCCCCGGGAAATTTACAGACATTTTGGTCCATTTACACTTCACAATTACACCACACATTTACCCTGTTTTTGAAATGTTTGAGAAATAAGGGGCAAGATTTTTACTGTACATAACATTTGATATGAAAACTGACAAGAGGTAATCATTCATTTATGCCACTAGTTACTGACGATAGCAAATAGTTAGTGAAACCCCATCCTTCGTGAGTTTTGAACTTTGACAATGACGAACGAAGCTTGTGAATCCCCTTGCTCCGTAGATCCACTTTCTATCTCTCGCTTACATGATTCGTAAGTTCTGTTGATCATTGACAAAGTTTGTCATTTACATATGAATAGATAGCGATGACCTTGTACGAAAAAAAAAACGACACATAATAGCTGATCACAGGAACAGGCGATTTGAACCGAATAATGTCAAATGTGAAGCGAAAGCCAATTCGATCATCGAAAAATATTTCCTTCATAGTCGTCATGAGCTTGGCGTAGATCAGTGAACGGTGTTTCGATTGAAGCAAAAACTATATGATAGAGTTATGTCTGTTTTCATCAGTTTCCATGGGCCGATAATTTTATAATTGCTTTAGGTCGCTTAGTGGGAATATGCCAATTGGCGCAAAAATTTCATGTCTGGATTATGGTTTAACCTTTAAACGAAACAAACATCCACAGCAGCTAAGTTGTCCAATGTCAAATGTGAAGCGAAAGCCAATTCGATCATCGAAAAATATTTCCTTCATAGTCGTCATGAGCTTGGCGTAGATCAGTGAACGGTGTTCCGATTGAAGCAAAAACTATATGATAGAGTTATGTCTGTTTTCATCAGTTTCCATGGGCCGATAATTTTATAATTGCTTTAGGTCGCTTAGTGGGAATATGCCAATTGGCGCAAAAATTTCATGTCTGGATTATGGTTTAACCTTTAAACGAAACAAACATCCACAGCAGCTAAGTTGCCCAAGCAGTCAACAAGAGTTGGCACATCCTTTTCTTAAATACAATTAAAACAAGCCAACAGTGAGGCTGATGTCCCCCGCCGAAATCCCAAAATAAATAGACGACACATATTAATTAATCGCACATTTATTTTTTTCAAACGTATCGACCAATCAAACTGAACACGAAGTGTCATCCAAAAATTGCTTATCTCTGCCTACTTTAAGAAGAAAATGCTCATCTTCAAACTCCATCAAGGCATTGACCTAATAAGCATACACACCAATTTTGAACATTTTAACTCAATTCGAAGGAGAGTTATTGTGTTCCAAAGTCTCGGCAAATCAAATTGCTTATCGCTCTGCTTACCCTGAGCAGAAAATGCTCATTATCGATCATAGTCAAGGTATTACTGTAATGAAACTATACACCAAGTTTCATCACTCTCACTTAATTAGAACTAAAGTTATCGTGTCTCAAAGCATCAACCAATCAAATTGCTTATCTCTGCCTACGATAAGCGGAAAATGCTCATCTTCAAACTCCATCAAGGCATTGACCTAATAAGTATATACACTAAGTTTGAACATTTTAACTCCATTAGAAGGAGAGTTATTGTGTTCCAAAGTCTCGACCAATCAAATTGCGTATTGCTCTGCTTACCCTGAGCAGAAAATGCTAATTATCGAACTTAGTCAAGGTATTACTGTACACCAAGTTTCATCACTCTCACTTAATTAGAACTAAAGTTATCGTGTCCCAAAGCATCAACCAATCAAATTGCTTATCTCTGCTTACCCAAAGCGGAAATGCTCATCTTCAAACTCCATCAAGGCATTGACCTAATAAGCATATACACCAAGTTTGAACATTTTAACTAAATTAGAAGGAGAGTTATTGTGTTCCAAAGTCTCGACCAATCAAATTGCGTATCGCTCTGCTTACCCTGAGCAGAAAATGCTCATTATCGAACTTAGTCAAGGTATTACTATAATGAAACTATACACCAAGTTTCATCACTCTCACTTAATTAGAACTAAAGTTATCGTGTCCCAAAGCATCAACCAATCAAATTGCTTATCTCTGCTTACCCTAAGCGGAAAATGCTCATCTTCTAACTCCATCAAGGCATTGACCTAATAAGCATATACACCAAGTTTGAACATTTTAACTCAATTAGAAGGAGAGTTATTGTGTTCCAAATTCTCGACCAATCAAATTGCGTATAGCTCTGCTTACCCTGAGCAGAAAATGCTCATTATCGAACTTAGTCAAGGTATTACTATAATGAAACTATACACCAAGTTTCATCAATCTCACTTAATTAGAACTAAAGTTATCGTGTCCCAAAGCATCAACCAATCAAATTGCTTATCTCTGCTTACCCTGAGCGGAAAATGCTCATCTTCGAACTCCATCAAGGCATTGACCTAATAAACACATACACCAAGTTTGAACATTCTAGCTCAATTAGGAAGAGAGTTATTGTGTCCCAAAATGTGTGACGGACAGACAGACAGACAGACGGACGGACGGACGGACGGACGGACGGACGGACGGACGGACGGACGGACAGACAGACAGACAGACAGACAGACAGACAGACAGACAGACAGACAGACAGACGGACGAACCCATTTTAATAGTCCCCCAACTTTCTTCGAAAGGCGGGGGACAATAAAGTTCTATATTTCTTTTCGTTTTTTTCTACTTTCGATGGCCTCTACTACATGAAGACCTGACCAGTTGTAATCAGGGCTCAAACTAGGGGCAAATTTTAGGGAGAAGTCACTTCTCCCTACAGGCAGAATAGGGAGAAGTGAGGGAGACATAGGGAGACTCGAAGGGGAGGTCAAATTTCATGCATTGACACCACCAATTTTAATAAGTTACACAACATGCTAAATAAATTAACAAACATCTTTTAGCTGCAAATATATATTTATTTCCTATGACAGTATACGTAACTCAGTCAGGTTAATGAGTAAGAAATTATTCTTTTGACACCCCGCTCACACACACTCATTTACATTGTTTGTTTTACGTTCATGTGTTTAGCTTAGTGTCCAGAATCATCAACCCGACATTATACTTAGCATTTCGTTTAATTTGTTTTCATTTTGATAACAATTGACAAATTGTTTTAATATCTCTATCGTTCTACATAAATTTTCACTATCATCAGCATCACCACAGACGTGTTGTTCTTTACTCAGTGTATCGTATGGTGTTGTTCTTTACACAGTGTATCGTATGTTGATAGAACAATATATATACACCTTTTGCCCTCTTTCATCGGATATTCATATTTATTATTCTTTTTATCATTAAATTATTTCAACGAGAGGGAACCAAATCAGCATTTTGTCTTTATCCAGACAGAAATACATGAAAAACATTGTATTCGCCGCCATATTGACCATAATGGCTTTTGATTGGCTGTTATTTTTGGACTAAGCTAGAGGTTGTAACGGATATTTATGATTCACGTCTTTCGCTTTGTTTTAAAGAATTGTATTTCCTGTTGACATCAAATACAATTTTTATCATTGAAACTATTAAACATTATCACAGCTAACACAGAGAAAGTCGAAAAACAAAATAATAAATGTTTTGCTTTTCACAACTCTTCTAAATTTCCTTTTTCCTTTCGAAGCTCACAATGTGAACCACGTGTGGTGTTGTTTTGAAAATGCTTTATTTACCGTTGATATCGATGCCGGTTACTACTTCGCCCTTACAAAAATGTACGGCGAAGTGACGTTAGACATTCAATTAACAAATCAGCTTTGATGTTTCTTCACAGATCGTTTCATTGGCTAATCCTTTACATCATCCACATTAATTTTTTCTGTCGGTAACGAAACATTTATAACACATATATACAATACACTAAAGTCTGATTTTAGTTTGGCCCCATGCGAAAAATTCAATATCATTGATTTAGATTTTCAAGTTATAAAAACAAAATGTGAAGGATGCATGGACATCCAGAAGGACAGGGGCAACACCAATATACGTCCTCATGAAAATGTGGGCATATAAAAATGACTGAAATCTGATTTGTCTTCACATGGGATGAAACAAAAGTTGTATTAAAAAATGGCTATTACCTTGATCATTGACTAAATATTCAAATATAGTTTCTTCTTCAGATAGCGTAGGATAGTTCAGTTTGCTTGGGTGACTCAACATAAAATCCTGCATCTTTGCACGATCTTCCAATTCTAATAATGCTCCAAGACTCCACATTAGAGAAAATATAAACAACCTCTCAAGATGTTTTGGTGATACAGAGCCTTTGTCATCTTTCTGTGGTATTAAACCCTCTAATAAATCACATGTCTACAAAACAAAACATTGATGCTTAGTCTCGGCAAGTTCTTTAATAATTTCATGAGCAGTAAAGTTATCTGTGCTAAATATAAAATCAGTGTTTGGGAATCCTATTTCGCTTCGTTTTTATAGTTCAAAATTTCATTTTACTTGTCTTTACTACACTAGGATCTGAAAAATTGGAAGAAGAGAACCTTTCACTTTTAAACAAATTAGACGTTATTTAACATCATGCGAAAATATGTCTGTTTGTCTCCATACACTATAAACCTCAGAATGCCTCGTTCGGCCAGGATTTTGCCGAGTTGTAAATGAGGTAAAAAAAAAGCCTGTTTGTCTGGAGTTCCAAAACATGTTTTTTAAAAATTGCCTTGTTTTTGGAAGAGGTGTTTTGATCAGGATATCACAATACCACGGTTGTTACTTACACCTATACCTGATTGTGGCAATAAATTAAAGTTACATTATGGGAGATAAGATTAAGAGATGGCAGTTCTCACTATAATTGTTAAAAACTAGATAGTGTAAAGGTAATTTGCTGAAAATTTCAGTCAAATTGGTCCACTATTAGCCGAGAAAAAAGCGTTTGAAATATTCACATAGCCTCGGTCATCATTACTCAAATCATTAATATAAACAGCATAGTCTCGATTATCCACTTGATTGATTTAATTATCAATGGCCATTAAGCGGCATAGGAATTCAATCCGCCAACAGCAAAGGCTAGCGTTGACTTTAAGAGTTTATTATGGTCTGGATATGTTAATTAATGTCTAATTGATTATTTAGATAACATCTCAGGCCTAAAGAAAGACCTGTAATAAGCAGATTTTGCTCTTGCATAATGCTATTTTAATCAAGTACGCTGTGTGTGTGTGTGGTGTGTGATATCGCAGACAAGACATTAGTGTTTATCTCATGTAACATATATCCCAATAAGAACCACAAAACACAACAAATAATCCATTATTCGAATATCAATTATTATTATAACCTGACTAATAATAAACGAAATTTATATGGCACAACAATTCATCCCACTTTGGGTTGCTCTAGGTGCATGAAAGTGTTCACATGGGATTAATTATAGTGACTAAACAGCCAGGTTTTCACACTTGATTTGAAGATTGACAATGTTTCACATTTTTTAAATGAATGTGGTAGCAAATTCCACAGAGTTGATGCATTATATTGAAAAGTCCTTGAACCAAATTTCTTCATCTTATAATCTGGGACATCTAAAAATAATTTACTCTCAGATCTCAGTGACCTATTTGGTTTGTAGTGTGTCAAGAGATTCTGAAGATATTGAGGTGCCGTTTTATTTAATGTCTTGTTTGTAAGTCAGGGTTAAAATTTTAAAGTTAAATTCTTTCGCGCACTCGAAGCCAGTGAAGATTATTTAAGATGGGAGTGATGTGTGATTTTGATCTAGCTTTAGTGACAATGCGTGCAGCATGATTTGGATCCTTTGCAACTTGGAAAGTTGTTCATCAGTTACTCCAGAGAGTATGGCATTGCAAATTGCAATAGTCAATTCTGGACAACACGAATGGCATCGACTGTTTCAGTTGAAACCCCATAATATTGCACAAAATATTATATTGCACAAAATATTATGGGAGCTCAGCAAAGTTATATAAACACACAGCTTTCAATTTGTCGATTCGTACCAATTGTCAATTAAATGGAAAATAAAGCACACCTCATACATTCAAATTTAATTAAAATGTTTACTTATGAAGACAATTGGATATTAATAATGCGATAATAATTTATGGTATGGTGTGTATTCTTGTCTTGTCTATTTCTTTGTTTGAACATTTCTCTGATTCTCTGGCAGGTTTTATTTTCATATCAAATAACATAAATGTTAATTTTCACAAGTTCGCTGATAGCAAATACCACTAATAATTATCTTGAAAAAAACCCACGTTCAGTAAACCACGTGGCAAACAGGCGGCATGCATCAATTGCAATTGATATATACAGTACTGGGCAAATTAATAGCAACAACTTCACAATTGCGGAGAAATCAAGTCTTTAAGAATGAACTTTACTGATGATCAAATGATGACGTTTGAACATATTCGCATGTAATTTTTTCACACCTGCCCACATGGTCTCACACTTTGCAGTGAATGTATGATCGACATCGTTCATGATGTAATGATGACGTCAGTAACGACCACAATGGTGCTCTTTTTGCAGTTTTTGACCGTGAGCATTATAGGAATATTTTAAGGTAGAAATACCAAGTAACACTTGGGTGGTAGTAGACTCTGATGATATGACCACGAGACAATCGAATGACAATGATGACATTGAACGTGCGCTACGTCATAACAGCTGTATGATGTCATCAATACATGATCTCACCAAAAATTGGTTTCAGCTTTGGAATTAGTCATGCAGAAAACCATTGATTTAAGTCCATGAAAAAAAGGTCAGATAGAAGTTTTGTTAGATAATACGAATTTGACCCAATCGCGGATATAGCAGGACGATTTGAGGTCAATAGAAGTTCTGTTTGCCAGATCGAGAAGGAACTTGACAGTGGACAGGGAGAAAGCGACGCATGGATGCCATAATAAAAGCCAATGGAGGACAGATCAAATGTTAGAAATAGGTCGTTATCAGAGGTCATGTTAACAATTTCTAAAAAAAATTCTAACTCATATTCTCAAGATTTAATATATTTGGAGGTATAGAAGTATAGACTATTGTTTTTGTTATGATTATTATTAATATTATTCTTCTTTTTTCATTTTTATTAGATCTCAGCTACTGCTTGTCGCATAGTTACAATTTCCTCGGTTTTACTTGGAAAGAACTCATATTCTCAAGATCTAATATATTTGGAGGTATAGACTATTGTTTTTGTTATGATTATTATTAATATCATTCTTCTTTTTTTTATTATTCTTTTTTCATATTGATTAGACTTCGGCTACTGCTTGTCGCATTGTTAAAATTTCCTCGGTTTTACTAGGAAACTGGGTGTGATTCAGAGGATGAAGCCACTTTGAATGTTCTGCGACAATGCGAAATGTCTGAAATCATCCAAAATATTGCTTTTAAAACTATTGCAGTAATCAGGCAAGGAATTAACGGTTTTAGATGTACCTGTCAAAATGTTAGACACTAACACTATAAACCGCAGAATGCCTCGTTCGGCATTTCTGTCCAAACGAGGTAAAACAAATGCCTCGTTGTCTGGAGTTCCAAAACGAGGTTTTTTAAATTACCCTGTTTTTGGAACGAGGTATTTTGTCCAGAACGAGGCTTGGTAAAAATGCCTCGTTTACTAAACGTGGTTTTTTCGAGATAGTTATTAGCAGTATTTCCTATCAGCGAATTAGTAAAAATTAAAATTTATGTTACTTAATACGAAAATAAAACCAGTCCAGACTATGATATAATCAGAGAAATAGACAAGACAAGAATACACGTCATAGATGTAAGTGTAAAGCAACATTAGCTACCTTGATTGATTTATTGGCCCAATCAGTTATAGGTGTTAAGAAACAACTGTGGTGTTGTGACAATTTATTGGGGCCAATAAATTAATCAAGGTAGCTATGTGTCTGCAATAGTTTTACACCTAACTGATATCGCAGACAACAAATTAGTGTTTATCTGGTCTAAATACAACAAATAATCCATTCTTATTAATCAAAAAAGCATACAATTTCATTTCTTATTTCCAATACGCCAGTTTATTATTTATATTTATTGTAAAAAAATTACTTGACTATAGGTGTTAAGAAACAACTGTGCTTTATTTCCCATTTAATTGACAATGGGTATATGCCAACAAATTCATCGCTGCGCGTTTATGTAATTTTGCTCCAATAATATTTTGTGCAATGTTATGGGGTTTCAACAGAAACAGTCAATGCTATAGTCAAGTTATTTTTTTACAATAAATATAAATAATAAACTGGCGTATTGGAAATAAGAAATGAAATAACTTGACTATAGGTGTTAAGAAATAACCGTGCTTTATTTCCCATTTAATTGACAATTGGTATAAGCCAACAAATTCATCGCAGCGCGTTTATGTAATTTTGCTCCAATAATATTTTGTGCAATGTTATGGGGTTTCGACAGAAGCAGTCGATGCTATAATAGTCAAGTTATTTTTTACAATAAATATAAATAATAAACTGGCGTATTGGAAATAAGAAATGAAATAACTTGACTATAGGTGTTAAGAAACAACTGTACTTTATTTCCCATTTAATTGGTATAAGCCAACAAATTCATCGCTGCGCGTTTATGTAATTTTGCTCCAATAACATTTTGTGCAATGTTATGGGGTTTCAACAGAAACAGTCAATGCTATAGTCAAGTTATTGTTTTACAATAAATATAAATAATAAACTGGCGTATTGGAAATAAGAAATGAAATTATATGCTTTTTTGATTAATAAGAATGGATTATTTGTTGTATTTAGACCAAATAAACACTAATTTGTTGTCTGCGATATCAGTTAGGTGCAAAACTATTGCAGACACATAACTACCTTGATTAATTTATTGGCCCCAATAAATTGTCACAACACCACAGTTATTTCTTAACACCTATAACTGATTGGGTATCAAGGTAGCTGATGTTGCTTTACACCTACATCTATGGCGTGTATTCTTGTCTTGTCTATTTCTCTGATTATAATATCATAGTTTGGACTGGTTTTATTTTCGTATTAAATAACATAAATTTTAATTTTTACAAATTCGCTGATAGGAAATACTGCTAATAACTATCTTGAAAAAACCACGTTTAGTAAACGAGGCATTTTTACCAAGCCTCGTTCTGAACAAAATACCTCGTTTCAAAAACAGGGTAATTTAAAAAAAAACCTCGTTTTGGAACTCCAGACAACGAGGCATTTGTTTTACCTCGTTTGGACAGAAATGCCGAACGAGGCAATCTGCGGTTTATAGTGTAATGAAATAGTAACTGACAGTCACCAGAGGTTTTGTGCCTGACAAAGCTTGAATTAAGTTGAATCTGTGCCTGACATTGTCAGTGACAGGTGCCTTATTTCCAGGCTTGGCAGTAATTTTAACAATAATAGTTGGATTTTAACTTTCGATACAGGGCAAAAAGCTATGC
Organism: Patella caerulea; assembly: GCA_036850965.1. Taxonomy (NCBI): domain Eukaryota; kingdom Metazoa; phylum Mollusca; class Gastropoda; family Patellidae; genus Patella; species Patella caerulea. The sequence continues at coordinate 28,078,530 of JAZGQO010000011.1, forward strand.
TACTTTTGATTTTTGGCAAATTTTTGTAGATATTAGGTACCAAATTTAGAAAATTAAAATTTTTACAAAAATTTTTTTTATTTATGAATGTTTTTTGGTCATGTTATACACAGAATAAAAGAGTCGGCTGACTTGAGTAAAAAACTTTTTTTTTTTGTCTCAATAATTTTCCTTGGCAACCACTGGATCAAAACAATCATATATCATATAGATGCCCAAAAATTGCTTCTAGTTGTAGCATCTTCCCTTCCCATTAGAAAGTAAGCTTGATCACCTAGTGGTAAGTTAGCAACACATTTTGTCAGGATCACTTTCTTGACATGTGTAACAAATTTATCAATGGAATGGATATAGCTGGATTTTGGTGATTTCGCATCTATTTTATAGACTTGTGCAATGCATATGTGGACATGGGTCATTCCATAAATAAGGGGTCCAATTGAAAATTCATACATATCATTGCAGCAAAAATACCTATTTTCTGATCACCAATTATTTAAAGATAGGTTGCCAGGCAACGAAACATACGCCCACAGCAGCTAAATCGTCCGGGCAGTCAACAAGGGTTGTCGCATATTTTTAATTATTTTTGGTAATGAACCATTTGTAATACACTAAAATCTGAGTAACAACTCATTATGTAATTATCAGAAAATCATGAGAATTTGTTTGCTTTTTATAAAGTTTTGCCCCACGCTAACAATTAGTATAGGAAACATTTAATATCATGGATTTAGCTGTTCAGTTATCAAAATTCATTGAAAATCAAAATACTTGTTCGTTTCAACACCTTAAACTCTGTGTATCAATCAGAAGTCAATCGGATGATAAGTTTGGCATCTACAGCGCCACAAGGTTTTTTTGAAGTGATCAAGGGAGATAACTCTGGAAGTAATTATTTGAAATTGATGAAAATCAGTAGGCTTCTTCCTCTCAGGACCTTAAACAGTGTGTGTAAATCTAAAGTCAATCGGATATTAACTTTGGCCTCTAGAGTGTCCACAGGATTTTTTGATGTGATCAAGGGCTATAACTCTGGCACTAATTATCGGAAATTGATGCAAATCAATAGGCTTCTTCATCTTATGACCTTAAACACTGCGTATAAATTTGTACAGCAGCTAAATCGTCCGGGCAGTCAACAAGGGTTGTCGCATATTTTTAATTATTTTTGGTAATGAACCATTTGTAATACACTAAAATCTGAGTAACAACTCATTATGTAATTATCAGAAAATCATGAGAATTTGTTTGCTTTTTATAAAGTTTTGCCCCACGCTAACAATTAGTATAGGAAACATTTAATATCATGGATTTAGCTGTTCAGTTATCAAAATTCATTGAAAATCAAAATACTTGTTCGGTTTCAACACCTTAAACTCTGTGTATCAATCAGAAGTCAATCGGATGATAAGTTTGGCATCTACAGCGCCACAAGATTTTTTGAAGTGATCAAGGGAGATAACTCTGGAAGTAATTATTTGAAATTGATGAAAATCAGTAGGCTTCTTCCTCTCAGGACCTTAAACAGTGTGTGTAAATTTAAAGTCAATCGGATATTAACTTTGGCCTCTAGAGTGTCCACAGGATTTTTTGATGTGATCAAGGGCCATAACTCTGGCACTAATTATCGGAAATTGATGCAAATCAATAGGCTTCTTCATCTTATGACCTTAAACACTGCGTATAAATTTAAAGTCAATCGGATATCAACTTTGGCTTTTAGAGCGTCCACAAGATTTTTTGAAGTGATCAAGGGAGATAACTCTGGAACTAATTATCGAAAATCGCTGAAAATCAATAGGCTTCTTCGTCTTATGACCTTAAACACTGTGTATATATTTAAAGTCAATCGGATATTAACTTTGGCTTTTAGAGCGTCCACAACATTTTTTGAAGTGATCAAGGGAGATAACTCTGGAACTAATTATCGAAAATCGCTGAAAATCAATAGGCTTCTTCGTCTTATGACCTTAAACACTGTGTATAAATTTAAAGTCAATCGGATATTAACTTTGGCTTTTAGAGCGTCCACAAGATTTTTTGAAGTAATCAAGGGCCATAGCTCTGGCACTAATTATCGGAAATTGCTGAAAATCAATAAGCTTCTTCGTCTTATGACCTTAAACACTGTGTATAAATTTACAGTCAATCGGATATTAACTTTGGCTATTAGGGCGTTCACAAGATTTTTTGAAGTGATCAAGGGCCATAACTCTGGCACTAATTATTGGAAATCGCTGAAAATCAATAGGCTTCTTCGTGTTATGACCTTAAACACTGTCTATAAATTTAAAGTCAATCGGATATTAACTTTGGCTTTTAGAGCGTCCACAAGATTTTTTGAAAATCAAAAGGCTTCTTCGTCTTATGACCTTAAACACTGTGTATAAATTTAAAGCCAATCGGATATTAACTTTGGCCTCTAGAGCGTCCACAAGATTTTTTGAAGTCGTCAAGGGCCATAACTCTGGTAGTTATTATCGGAAATCGCTGAAAATCAACAGGCTTCTTCGTCTCATGACCTTAAACACTGTGTATAAATTTAAAGTCAATCTGATATTAACTTTAGCCTCTAGTAGAGCGTCCACAAGCAATTGTGGACGACAGACCGACGACAATATACGACCACATTTCAATGTGGGCGTATAAAAAAGTAATTCATCATGTTATATGTTTATTATTTTATACTAATACTAACTTATAATGTTCTATAAAAACATAGAAAACGGTTTGTGGTTAAATTTTTCTATGTTGCAATTCATGGTGTCCCTGAAATTTTGTGTTACGTTTTGGGGACATTTTTTACTCAACATTTTGACAACTAGACAATGTTGAGCAAAATACTAATATTTCCAAATATTTTCATAAGACATGCAGCAGAAGATGTAAAATTTCGTTTGATAATTTTTCATTTCTAAACAAATGTTAAATAATCTCAGTCGCAGGATTTTTATTCACGCCTCACAACGTAAATTTTTGTGTCCCCAATATTTACGTTGTATTTTTGTCAATTTAGTCATGATATTATCTTGAAAAATAAAACCAAAATGTTTCATCTCAATTCCATATCGGAATAACAAATACTTCCAAATACTTAATCAGTTGTATTGTGTAAAATTGTCCGTAAAAATTTTATTAGCTTTATGTAGGTGGAAAAGGTGATTTTGAGATAACGATTATACATTTGATTTTATTAGTTTTTTAAGTAGATCTCATCATTCTTCTCACAAAACTTTTTACAGATTCAAAATCGGATGAAAATTTTTTATTTTATTGAGGTTCAAAGCTGCGATTTTTGACTTTTCACGGAAGAAAGGTTTTTCAACACTCTGAACTGGTCATTTTTGGCGTTTTTTGTGATGCCATAGTTCATTTTATATCGAAACTATCAAAAATGTAGATGTATATTCATGAAATACAACTTTAAAGCTAATGATGTTTCAATTTTCACATTTGTGTAACAATAACTCCGGTTTCCCCAGCAACTCCAAAATACGGAGGTTTTCTCAAAAACCCATTGTTTCAAAGTGATTTTGGTCAATTTTTTCATGAAAAATTGGTCTTATCCATGTTATATCTGAAATATTGAATCTGGTTGTAATGCATTTTAAAATCAGAAGCTATCAAATAAGATTAAAAGAAAAAAAAATCGTAAAAATATCTATATGCCTTTTCTCAATAGCTGGATTTATGTTCATTTTTCACCAATTGTCCGCGGCACACATTTGCCTATTTTTGGGGCGTTTTGGGGACATTAACAAAATAATAAAGAATGGAGATACGGAAGTGAAATTATGGGAACATGTCAAAAAGTTTGTGAATTTTTAAAATTACATATTTCCAATCCGCCATATACTATCAATTTTGGTTGTCATAGCAACCAAAATGGAAAAAAATGCAATTTTTGACCATTTTCAACGCTATTTACCATAACCCAAAAGGTGATCACCACATTTAAAAATAAGCATTTTAAAATATTTAAAACCCAAGTAATGTCAAATGATATTGATTGTATAAGTTTGAGCAAAATATTAAGGAGTTTGAGTGGTTACCATAGCAACCACTGTATATTTTTTAAAAAAAGCATCATTTTCCGATAATTTATCTCATTAATATTAATTTTTATATTATTTTAAGTCAGTAGGTGTCAGGCAAGATTGAACAAATAAATAATAACAAAATATTTATGTGCCATCTTTATACACAGGAGAGGGTTTACCTTTGAAAAACATTCCGCAATTGGAAATTGCCCAATTTTAGGGTTAAAAAAATTATGAAGGAATTGAGATTTTCAAGTGAAATTTGTGTACCGTACTGGTAAATGTAGTGAATTTTTACAATTACTTATCTTTTCTCTTCTATAATACTTAATATTTGGTTGTTATAGCAATCAAAACAAAAACAAACCCTCAAAAAGGCAATGTTATTCAATTTTCAAACCAATTGATCACCATGACAAACCAATTGATTACGGTACCACATTTTAAGTACGATAGCAGAAATCATTTTAGCACATATTTACAGCTAATGTGATATAAAATATTGTGAATTGTATAATTTTAGTGAAATATTAAGGATTTTGGATGGTTGCCATAGCAACCACATAATTTTAAAGAAAGGACAACTGTTGTTTCATTATCACTGTTTTCTGCATTCGTTGCTTACATTATTGTTAGAATTCTGCTTTTTTTGTTTTTACTTCACTTTTGAATATTTCTATTATTCCTTCAAATCAGTATGTAGCCTATTGTCATTGAGCAACTTTCTTAGTTTTTGTAGATTTTAATCAATGTTATGTAAATAAATATCAAATAAAGGCCTAAAGGAGTAAAACTAAAAGGCCTTACGTTACGTACGCTTGTATCGGTTCTTACAATTTGTTGACTGATCAAAAATGTGATACTTGAGATGTTAATTAGTTCCTCTAAAAAACAAGAATTAAAATTATAATAATTAGTGTGACAACTGTTATGTAATGCTAAATAATAAAATCTTTTGCAAAATTGGGTATCCGTATCGACACTGATTATTTTTTGACATGACTGACCTAAATACTTTTAATAGTAAATTCATCAGTCGGCTCCATCATCTCAAAGTCAAACGAAATGTTGTAAAAAATGCCCAACGACAAATCCAGAAATAGAGCCATTTTTTTAAAATGTTTCAGCTGGCGTTAATTCTTTCGTTGATCCAACTTTATTAGGGTACAATTCTATTTTTAAGTGAAAAGAAATCGTATTAATTATCCATAGACTACTACGTTATCGTCATCACGCCGACTCACGGCTGCGGTCAGTAAAGTAAAGACTACACACAGAGACCTGTGTGGATATTTTCCGGTTTCAAACCCATTCGTGTGCACAGAAATACTTTTAACACTGGGCTTGAATAATCCATGGAACAGCGAATTTATGATTTCAGAGCATTGAAACAGTCGTCTATTTTACGGAATTTTTCCATTCTTGACAAATGTTTGGTGTCAAACGTAGAAATTTCCGTTCGATCCTCCACATCGTCACATGGTTATAAAAGCGCGCGAATATGAGTCACGTGATGTAAATATAATCAATCCCGTGAAAGTCGTTAAAAGATAGGCTGGCACTGCCAGGCAGGATACGCCCACATTTTCGAGAGATGGATAGAGAACAAACAATACGGAAAGTGATTTTTCCTACATCAGTCCTGTATTTCATACTGTATTGGGAGCAGCCATTTTCATACCTGCCAACTGTCACGCATTTGGCGTGAGAATCACGCATTTTTAAATCAAAATCACGCTCTCACGAGCACAAAGTGAAATCTCACGCATTTTCAAAACTATAGTATAAAAATAAAATAAAAGGGATTTCCACGTACGAGTTAAATTCGGATGTACACTGATCAGATGTAATTAGTCAAACGCGATGTATTCCGAATGTCGGGTCGCTCTTTTCCTGTTTGTTTTAAGTACGACACCACTGATTGGCTGGATAAGTTAGATCAGCCAATGAAATTATTTGTTTCATTACCACTGTTCAGAAACTGGAATATCCTTCCCGCGCGTTTCAGTGAGAGAAAAGCCTGCAAGATGAGTGACACTGACAACGATTCAAGTGTTTAAATGATATGCATTAAAACTTTTAAAATGTATCTCTTTTGTGAATAATTTTATCTCTATTCTCCGGTCTCCAAAAGTGTTTTAAAAGTACTAAATCCTTTTTCGGCTGGGGGGCTCCGCCCCCCTGGGCCCCCCGCCAGGACTTCGTCCTGGACCCCAGCTTGGTTAAATCTCACTCATTGAATTCATTTTAGGTTGGCAGCTCTGCATTTTGTTGGTCAGTTCCAGTCTGATATTCATGAAATTCGAAGTCGACAATGATTATGGTGTGACGGTACACAACCTAGAAATGTGACTTTTCGTCAAAATCGGATAAGAATTGTGACCTGTACAGAGTCAACAACCATGATATACCATATCTTTACACTATTCGCGTACAAACGGCGACCATTTCGGCCGGCAATTTTGGTACCATTTTCACGAAATTCGAATAATTCAGGAAGTTACGATCCAATATGCGCAAATACCGAAAGGAACCAAGATCTTTGGGTAAAAACCATGCATTTCAAGTTTCATCAAAATCGAATTAAAATTGTGACCTTTACAGGGTCCACAACCTTGATATACCATTTTTTAACAGTATTCACGTACAAACGGTGGCCATTTTGTATGGCAATTTTGGTCTGATTTTCCCGAAATTCGAACTCAACCTTCCTTACGGTGTAACGGTAATATAATCAAACGTTTTTTTAAATCGGATAATAATTGTGACCTCCAAGCTAAAAAAAAAGGCGATTTTGCGTATAATCAGGGGCCATAATTCAGGAAGTTACGATCCGATATGCGCAAATATCGAAAAGAAGCAAGATCTTTGGGTTATAACCTTGAATTTCAAGTTTCATCACAATCGAATCAAAATTGTGACCTCCACAGGGTCCACAACCTTGATATACCATTTTTTAACAGTATTCGCGTAGAAACGGCGGCCATTTTGTATGGCAATTTTCGTCCGATTTTCCCGAAATTCGAACTCAACCTTCTTTAGGGTGTAACGGTGATATAATCAAACGTTTTTTTAAATCGAATAATAATTGTGACCTCCAAGCTAAAAAAAAAGGCGATTTTGCGTATAATCAGGGGCCATAATTCAGGAAGTTACGATCCGATATGCGCAAATATCGAAAGGAAGCAAGATCTTTGGGTTATAACCATGAATTTCAAGTTTCATCAAAATCCAATCAAAATTGTGACCTCCACAGGGTCCACAACCTTGATATACCATTTTTTAACAGTATTCGCGTACTAACGGCGGCCATTTTGTATGGCAATTTTCGTCCGATTTTCCCGAAATTCGAACTCAACCTTCCTTAGGGTGTAACGGTGATATAATCAAACGGTTTTTTAAATCGAATAATAATTGTGACCTCCAGAGGGACCACAAGCTAAAAAGGGTGATTTTTCGGACAATCAGGGGCCATAATTCAGGAAATTACATTCCGATAGCCGCAAATATCGAAAGGAACCAAGATCTTTGGGTTACAAACATGCATGTCAAGTTTCATCAAAATCGGTTCAAAATTGTGACCTCTATAGGGTCCACAAGCTAAAAACGTGATTTTTCGTACAATCAGGGGCCATAATCCATGAAGTTTTGATCCGATACATGCCAATATCGAAAGGAACCGAGATCTTTTGGGGATAAACCTATATTTCAAGTTTCGTCAAAATCGGATAAGAATTGTGACCTGTAGAGAGTCCACAAACAAATTGTGGACGGACGGACGTCCGGACGAACGGACGGACGGACGGACGTCCGGACGGACAGGGGCGACGACATAATACGTCCACATGAAAATGTGGGCGTATAAAAATGGATTTTAACTATGTTATTTATTTCCAGGCAAGTCTTTTATACATATAACATAGCGCTTACATTCATAAATTAACATCGGATTTGCCTTTCGATGTAATTTACCGCGAATATGAGTCTTAGGAACTTGGAATACATTTTAGTTTTGGTATTGAAATGACGTCATAACAAGGCAAAAACTACGCGATTTATTTTTGACAAAATTGCTCATTGTATACAATTTTCAAATGCTCGGCGGAGGTACTAAAAATGCTCCGATTTTGTTGATTTTAATAGCATTGAAACGACAATAAAACGAACTTTCGATCGGCGGGGGTGATACCCTGGCAAATCGCCACAAAAAAAAAAATTACGTGAATTGAAGCCTTCAACTTAAAAAAAGGGCATGGTATTTCGAAATGCCAACAAAGCACCCCCCGCCGATCGAAAGATCGTTCAATTATCTTTCTAATGATATTAAAATGAACAAAAAATATTAAAAACAGAAACCTCCGCCGAGCACATGAAGTGGGGTACCCTCGTTTAAAAACGTGACAAAATTTGTTAGCGTAACGTCAAAACACGCGAAATTGACGTTTTTTAATTGATTGTTTTGAAATTAATATAAGGAACACATATATAAAATTTATATCAAACAAAAGAACAATTTTTCTGCTTCCAAAATATTTTGAAATTATTACAAATGATGAAATAGCGTCTGTGTGACGTTAAGTTGAAGAAAGGTTACAAATCGGGAAAAAACGACTTTCTTCCAACGCGAGCAATGGAGCTGTGACACCTACTTTATGGATATTCAAAATTGCATTCCTCGTTCAATTTACGAAGTGCTTGTTTATGGCACTGGTAACGCCGTCTATTAGCTGTGATTTACGTCAGAGAGAGATATTTAGTTTACGGTCACATGACAAACCATACGATTACATCATGTGTACCTACTTCAAGAATACACATGATGGCAAATGGCCGCCATTTAAAATACTACGCCCGCCTCTTAGAGACGATAACTTAACTCGCTATAAATTGTAAAAAAATTTACTTCGGCTAGAATTAAAAAACACCTAAGATTAACATTTGCTAAAAATTTCTAAAAAACAACCTAAATTTATGGAAATGGGGCCAAATCAAATCAGGCAAATTACATCAAATAGTCCATGTTAAACGTATAGCAAAAATTTTAAACTAACGCGAGCACGCGCGTTTCTAGACAACGCCATAGCGGGTCATAGCAACCACTGAGTATAAATTGGAAATCCCCAATGACGTAGATATTATAAATTGGAAAGTCGAGTCTGTCTTAAAATAAGTAGTACCGTCAGTAAACAAGATGGAAGCCATCTGCTATCGTGTTTGATCATGGAGTAGGCAAGCACAGGTGTGTCGTATGATGACAAACTTATCTAAAGCAGTCGATGGCCCGGCAAATGGATATTTTCTGAATAAGTTTGAATCAAAATTTAGTGTCCCAGTATTTACGTTGTGATCGAAATTACGTTGTGACGCGAATTTTCCTCCTGCTTACGGTGCATAAATGCTGAACATTATAATTGACGAGTCAAAATAACAGTATTCTTTGATACCTGAAAATTATCGCTTCCTTGGTATTCAGGGATCACGTGACAGAATGGATGTGTCGGAATATTATTATAAAAATGGGAAACCAAAAATGTTGTGTCCCTATCATTAACGAGATATTTTATTAGTATACACGTATGTAACTAATGTTCCATTATTTTCTTTGCTTCCCTGTGATAAGCTAACAATTTTGAAATGTTACTTTGCTCTTTTCAAGTCTTTTTAATTAATTTTTTGGCTAAACAGGTTCACAAGGTAAGCTATTGAAAGGGACACAAGCAATTCTCAAAGACTGCTACTCATTTTGATTGTTGAAAGTTTTATTTTTTTTTTATATTTTAAAGTTCATTTATTGTTCAATTTTTAATGTTGAAATACTACTTAATATGGCAAGTCATCAAAATTTGGTGTCCCTTTACACATGAAACTGCAATACTCCGGATCACATTAAACCTTTCCTTGGTGATTTTTCATGATACAATACTGATTTTCAAGTACAGTTGTTCATGTCGAGTGTTAGGGTCATACAAACTTCAACAATTTTGTAAAATCTTTTTTTTTTCTAAACATCTAAAGACCCTTTTAAGTTTGTATCGAGAAGTTGGGAATATCCATGTAATCGACATTGGCTAACAAGAGGTGTTGGCACAAATATTCACTATTTCTTCTTAGATTTCTTATGAAGGTGCCTCATTTGAATAATAATACATCATATACACATTAATATATTATATCTTATACATCCACAGAAATTTAGCATTAAAAGTCTAATTTGGTGTCCCTTTACACGAGAAATCTGTACGAAACCTGTCATGTAAAATCGTTCATTACTTTTTTTTGGAACTCAACAAAGAGAAATTATTAACTGTCCCTCAAATGGCATACAGTATTCCTATTATTGGTATAAGTTTATCAGGGATTGAGATTACTTCAAATTTTAGTACCCATGTCACACTTTGGACCCCTCATTTGTGGAATGACCCATATCTGTTTAATAGTGTAATTGGTGTGACATAAGTGCAAGGGTAACATGGCACCAGTGAAACCTGTCATTACTGCAACGCAGTTCTAGTTCAGAATGTTTTGGGTGCTTTTCTTATTACCTGATGAGCAATCCCTGGAAAAAATAAGTAACTCAAAGCTCTAACCATTAGTGTGGGCACCACAAATAAAGGAATGTGACAAAATGCAAAATATGTTATCATCAAATTATGGAATGTTTAAAGAAACTTTTTTTATGATGCTATATAGATTTGGTTGAAATTTCATCAAATAAGAAAACTATTTAGTTAAAATTTACCTGTCTTATTTGATTACATTCTAATATAACCATTTTAGCACTGGTATTCTGTGTAACAAATACATATAAATCACCAAATAAACGATCATAAAAACCATTTAATACTTCTGATTCTATTGGATTACGAGACTTTAACCAACCCTGTAAAAACAATAACTCAAGTCATTTCAAATGTATTAATATAATTTACAAACTGATTGAAACTTCTTTGATGGACAGCAATTTTTTTGAAACTGTTACTTTAGGCATTTCCCAATCAAATGTGTTTCAAAATGAGAAATATGTTTTGATCAATTGTACTACTATTATAATAAACAATAATTATCTGATCTGATTTAACCTTTTTATGACAAATATTACCCTTTCGTCCCTGTTTTATCTATATTTTTTCGTGACCCTTGGAACTATGTATGTAATTTACCTGTAAAATAGGTCTCCAATCTAGAGCAGAACTAGACATAAACACCATACCATTCCTCGAGACTGTAGCTGGTGAAGCATTATCAATATTATGTACTTCAAAAACAATCTTACAATTAGGTGCCATAGGAATACGATCACCGTTAGCTAGTGTGAGAGTTTTATTATCATCTAATACAGAATTCAAGTTCTCAATCCAGATAGCATCAACTGGGCCATCTAAAATAAGCCAGATATGTTCTCCTGAAAAGGGACAAATAACATTAACTATGATTAATTTTTAATATGGTCATCTCACCAGTGTTTTTTTAAAATCATATCTGGTTTAAAAAGTCTGAATTTACACAAAAGGGATATCATATGTGTATATCAAGGCTTTGCACAACTTAGACCACTTCCAGGAGTTTTCCAGGAATTGTTTACCAGGTTCCAGGTATCCCTGTTCCTTAAACAAATTTGAATCCAGCAGCCCCGGGTTAGTAGTCTACTGTCAGACATTAGTACACTTTTGATTTCCACTGATCTATAGCTTGAAAAAGTACAAGCTTTAACATAAGCCTGCATGTAAAATACAACTTGATAAATGGAATAATTAAAGAAGAGTACATGAGATTGGGAATGCTAAAGTCTACACAAAATTCTACTCTCTTGTACATATAGTCAATGGTACATGAACATCGGAGATGCTATAATTTTGCCTAAAATTCACGAAAAGGTATAAATGTCTTTAAATTTCCTCCAAAATATTTTATTTGTGTTACTAGCTAGCACTCAGTGATCAACAGTTACAAAACTGACACTATGAGAAAGCCTCGATCAAGAGGAACCGATTGACACTTACTTCACAGTTTTCTATTAACCCCTAACACTCTATAAACAGTCTCAAAAGGACACAAAGATACTAATAAATATAAAATGTTTCGTGAAGATAGAAACAATTATAAAAATATTTATATTATCACGATGCCATGTGTCAATGGGGTCAAAGTTGAAGACAGTTAACATACGGGTTATTTGTCTATCTTCCTTCACGGTTAGCAAAAGGAACACATGCAGGCCTGTAGCCGATATAATTCTAAAATACCATTTCAAAAAGCAAACAAATGAAGATACATAATTTTGGGTGAATATAGGACTATAGGTGTGGATTTGAAGCAGGTACGGGTCGGTAAGTTTTTATGCTATAATATCAGAACAGCTAATTGGTAAGTGGATTGACCTATATATTCTAATACTATATTTATGGAAATTGTTTTAAACTTTTTAAATGATTTTAACAATACACAAAACAACGCTCAAGCCATGTGCATTTCCATTCCTGTCACATATTATTATTTACTGTGGTGTCGTTATGGTAGAAACATTTTAATCATTTTAGAATTGTTTTAATTTATTTAGATATGATATTCCATAATGCTATAAACTAGTGTTGAGCAGATAAAAACAAGCGTAGATGGTATGAAATTCATTGTCATAAAAATGTCTACTTCCAAACTATGTGAGTAACTGTAGTGTGCGACAGAACAAAATATAAACAGTGCAAATGGCGTTTTTCACAGTATTTCCGTGCTCAATTCTTGCATTTAGAAACGAACAATTAAATGTACGTGACGTGGACATGAGTATTTTGGTCATTTTACTGAACTTCAAGTAAAATTTAGTCCACCTGCTGCAAGCAACAGATAGTTGTATTTTCTACCTGTCAGACAAAAAAATTGCCTGTTGCCGACCAGTAGACAGGCGAACATTTCGAGCCATGTAACTTCCACAAAAAAAAATTGCTTTTAAAAATGTTCATAGAACTATGACATCGATATGTTAAAGTTGTACCTTTTTTTGATTTCAGTGTTCTCCTCCAGAGTGTAGAGAAGATGCCATCAGTCCAATCATTAGTAGCAACATCTAATCTACCAAACATCTGAGGAGCTGTAATAGCTTTAGGATTCATTCTCATTTCACGATGTGGTGCACCACAATCTGTCATAGATTTCATCAATACCTGTATACAACATGTCTTGCCTGCACCACTTGGCCCTAATGTCATCATACCATGACGTACACGTTGAGTTTCAAACAACTTAAATGAAATAACACAATTGCGTTTAGTCTAAATTTGACCCACTTTGACTATCGTAATTGAAACATGTTGCACACCGCTTATTTCAGATGTGGAATGAAACATTTTGAAAGTGTTTAAAGCAAAAATGTTTGCAATTAACTCATTTTTTTCTTATCTAAACGTCCCATCAGCAGCACGTATCTTAACGACCATGTCCACTTCTCATATGCAGTGTTTTGTTTCGATTTATTGAACCAGTGCTGATAATAATTTTCATATTTCAAAAGGAAAAGCTTGAAATTTACCTGGACAACTTTAAGATTCCATGAAGGATGATTAATAAGGCCAAGAGCATTGACTTGATTGTCCACAGCAACTTGTAGATCGACATATGAAGCTGAATCCAATGTAATTCCAGGAAATAAATCAGCAATTAAACTCATAAATAATGGTTCATCTTCATCTACCTGTTTACATCAAAATATTCTCAGTTTACAAGATGTTTGCTTGGTAATAGAACCACCTTACATACTATGAGCAAAAAAATCCTTCAGAATAATTTTTTATTCTTAAATCTGTAAATCTTAGCTATAGCAACAATGAACGTCCAAAAATTAAATCACTTACCAGCTTAGACAAATTCATGTCTCTTAAAACTCTCATTACAATGGTACTTTCTGTATCATTTGGACGGGCTCGTTTATTAGCTCCAAGTGTTCGCAATACTGACAGAATATTTCTTAAGCCAAAATCATAATGAACCTGAAATTTTAATCATTGTTTAAATAACTATCAATATTTCTTGGTTGTTCACACTGCTATGGTAATGTAGTGTTTTTGTATAACCAATGTGTAAAAAATGGTGCTTATTGCTTATTACATAGGCAATTCAAAAAGTTGATTTAAAAACTAGCCTAAAATTTGATAAATTTCACTTATTAGATTTTTGTATTTTGAATTAGAATTACATTTCTAACAAAACATTCAATTTTGTTTTTTAATATTGGTGCAAAGATTGGCCACAGCCTTCTTACAATATTCAAAGAACCATAAATATCTAACTTTATCTGCATTATGTATATAGGCATACGGGCTCGATGACAGTTAGGGGGGCAGAACCTGAATTGCCCGAAAAATTTCGAATTTCAATGAATCGTTTACAGTCCACGAAGACGGGAACATTTTTGAAAATTTAACTGCCGCAAACGCACATTCCTGCTATTCCAGCCTGTGAATAAAGCAGCTTCAATTTGGTCCAATACAGCCTACCTGCTGACCCGAATTCCAAACAACCAATCAATCATCGCTGGGTATGGGAGTCTTACCCTCCCGGAGAAAATTTTGAAATTTAACCACCGCAAATGCGTTTTCTGCTATTCTAGTCTGTGTAAGTAACTCCAAAAGTATCCAATGATTTTGTAACTGAAGTCCCACTCCAAATTCCAACCATCCAATCAGACTGTTGCAGCTGCATTCACAAATACTTATCGATGCCCGAAAAATGTCGCACAAAATAGAGTGGCTCCAGTCAAAATGTTTTAATCCATAGTCAACTCAGTACAAATTTGTGGTATTCAATTAAAAGAAAAGTAAAATTAGTGTTTTATTAGGGAAGTTGGGGAAGCAAAACTAGAAATTTTCAGGTTTACAGACAGCGGCGCCAGTTTTCTTTGAGAGGCGAAGAAGCGGAGCTGACCTTGTATAGACCCCCAAATAAATTTTGGAATATTTGATGGCCGCAAACGCGTTTTACTGCTATTCCAGCCCGTAAAATTAGTGTTTTATTAGATTTCGGGCACTTTATTTTGCCAAGTAGATGATATAATTTTTTTTCTCACTTTACCTGTTTGCCCGAAAAGTCGGCTTGCCCAAAAGTTAGGGGGGCACCTGCCCCCCGGCTCGTACGCCTATGATTATGTAAATAGACATGATAACCAGACTATAAGAATTAGTCAATAAATGGTGACCAAAAAAGGCATGTAATCATGTAATTTTTGTTTTCTTTCATAAACTGTTTCGCGATTTGTCTAGTGCCTGTCTCATTACATGATGAGTATTCAGTTCTTTTTCATAGTGGGGAATAATCTCTTAAAATTTCACCTACTTGAATTATTCGGAGTATAAATTGAAGTACACTGGAAACTAGCAGAATTTTTTTGATGAATGCCAGATGCATCCATTAATGGTTTTATTAGATAAAAGAATTTAATTTTTATTCTGGGCTAATACGTTTCTGCTACTATTATATTGTTTGTTGGGTATCTGTTATTGTGCAGTTAACCTAATTGAGAGCAGTTACCTTCTTTGAGTACCCGGTACAAGTTTGTTCATGAACTGAGGAATAATCTTACTAGTTATTAGACGTTTCGACATTACCTGTTTTGATAATTGTTCTTCACAAAGTTTATATAAAGTATAAAACTTCTGAGCTAAAAGAATATTTTCTATGAAGCCACAGGCAGCCAACTTGACTCTCATAATAATCTGTCTATCAGGTACCATCATAGATACAGTTCGAAATTGTACTTTCAGATTTTCTGGCAATTCTTGACGACCCGCATAGCCAGGATTCTTAAAAGAAATTAAGCCAATTTTATTTAATTAAAAAAATGCAGATTATGTAATTGGGTACTTTGCTTACATTAAAATGATATTTCCCATGATTCGTTTGTCACAGTAAACGCCAAAAAACTATTAAACATAACAACTTCAGCTTAATTTCTTCAATCATTCTAAGTCCTATACCAGTGACTGGTTCATTGTTTTATCACTGGCTTTTTCAAACATGCAGCATTATCTTTTTTATGGCTTACGTATTCATGGTTGTGTGGGCTTTATGCTTTTGCTTTTTTAACGCAAATAAAAAGACTGCACGCTCAACCTCTTTTTGGTGCTGGTGGTGCCCAAGAAATAATTCATTTTATCTGAGTTACCTAATGTCATACATTTTAATGTTCAGCGGGTGAATTTGGCTTATGAAAATAAAAAGAGTCAAAATACAGATTGTAAGGTCCTACTTGTATTTGGTACCTACCATAGTCAAGAATATTCCAAATTCTGGATTAAGATCAACAAGATCTCCATCACTGAATAAGAATTCTTTTCTTCGTTCTTTTTTAGCCGAAAGCACAATGTAAATCTGCTGAGCAGCAACAGATAACACAGGAAGTTCAATTCGGTTAAATTCATCAAAACAGCCCCATGATCCTGACTGGGCTAAACCTAAAGACATACAAAAATTTACTAAACAAAATACTGTAACAGTGAAACATAATGAAAAGGTACCACTGATTTTACTTTAAGTACTAGCCAGTATAATTCTGTTTTGGCATGATTGTAGGCTGATCATCTAGACACAAGTAAGTAAATCAACAACCTGCAGATGCCATACCATCTCTACAGTAAAATGTAGCGACATAGGGTAAAACTAAAACTCAAAAGCAAGTAAAAATCCATTGATTGAATATGTGCTGAAATTGTTGTCTACAGTGGATTCTGTCAAATCCGACATCGTACAGGATCGTTACAATATGTCACAGAGATCCGGAATACCCAGTTTTGTCAAAACCGGAAATATTGTAACTTATTATAATTTTGCTTCGAATCAACAGAACGTTGTTCCATTTAAAAATGATAAACTTTTCTATACATTCAAAATTTTCTAACATTAATTTTTATTTCATTCAACATGCTTCGAATCACCAGAACGTTATTCCCTTTAAAATTAATAAACTCTCCTGTACATTTAAAATTTTCTAACATTAATTTTTATTTCATTTAACATGCGTAAGCATTTTGAATTGGTCAAGTCAGACGTTAATTTATCTTTTTCGTCGTCCTCAGTTGGTAGCACGCTTGTTTTTGCTATCACGTGTTCATTGATAATCTGTCGTTCTATGTCAAGGTCGTCGCCACACGGTTCGGTGAGATCCGTCGTAGGGTGAACAAACAATGGGCTGAAGTGAGCGGATGTTATGTTTTCAGCGGCTGTTTTATGACCTTGACACTCATCGGCGAAAGCTCATTTCAGATCAACGTGGACAAACTTATGTTATTCGGGTTCAATCGACATGCGCAACGAATGTTTCTAGCAGGTGCTAGGAATCTTTGTACGACCGAATTTGTGGGGAAAATTCGTAGATATTCTTGAGTATTTGTCACAATTACTTTCTTACAAGAAAATTATCAAGGTAATCAACAAAAGACCTACACGATAGCGAGTTTTAATCTTGCCGATAATTGATTTGTGATTGCTTGTTAATCTTTTGTGGCTTCACACCCATCAAGTTTTAATGTAACTAACGGACAATTGATTTGTAATTGCTTGACACCTACCGGTTTAAGGCCGGATTATAGGGTGAAGATTCAATGGAAATTATGTGACGGGACCTCTGATTGATGTCGTACTCCGGAACATAAATAGTCCGGATTTTTTGGCTGAAGTAATAAGGAAATAAATCGGGACATTAAAATCATGTCGGATGTGACAGAGCTCTGGATTTATCAGAGATCGGATGTGACAGAGTCCACTGTATATGAAAAACATTGATGATGTCATTGCGCTTCTTATTCTTACCCTGAACAGAAAATGCTCATTATCGAACTTAGTCCAGGTATAGGATATAATGAAACTATACAAGTGCGGGACAAAAAGAGGTCTAGTACTAATTTGGTCTGCTCTCAGACCAGGGAAGAACAGCTTTAGATAGACGAACTACTATATCTAACCACAATGACTTTCATATGTAGAGTTGTACATGTAAAATGTTATCTAATATTAAAATATCTTTTTAATAAAAACAATGTTATGTATTCTATCACACAATCTAGAGGGTCTAAAATTGGATATAAAGATATATTTTAAGTTTCATCAAAATCAGATAAAAATTGTGCCTCTATAGAGTGCCAATAACCTTGGTATTACATACTTGTAGACTATTTGTGTAAAAACAGCGTCCATTATAAACATTCATTTAAAGTTTCATTAGAATCAGATGAAAATTGTGACCTCTAGAGTGCCCATAAGCTAAAAAATTATTTTTCAAAATTTCAGGGACCATATTCCATGAAGTTTCAATGCGATACATGCCAATATTTGGATTTAAACCTATATTTTAAGCTTCGTCAGAAACAGATAAGAATTGTGATCTCTAGAGTGTCCACTAGGGCTGAAACAATTCATCGGTGAATCGGTGTACCGAGATTTTTACAACTGTTCGGATAAACGATATTTTTATAGTGAAAACCGGTATATCTAGATTTATTTTTTTCTTACGTTTACCGATATAATTTAGTATAAAGCACGATACATTAGTTTAAAAATAAAGTGACTTGCATAACAGTGTGGTCTCTTTTAATTAAAACTTGTTTTAAATCGCTGATGGAAGCTAGTTTTCGTGGTTTACAAACACATCGGACAATAAAGTCGCTCGCTTTGGTCTAAGAGTTTACACTATCATCCAGACGTTTCAGTGTATACAACAGACCGGTACATGTCCCAATAATCGCGTACTACGTTTATTGTAAGAACACATTTTATTGGTTAAATAGTTAAGTCTAACAATTCATCCAATCAGATTTAATATAACATAAATATTCGTCTAAGAAACCCTCGCAAGGTATCGTGTTCACTGCTCAGAGATTGAAAACAGAGAAGTCAAGATTGAATGAGAATCAGAATTACCGACAAATTTAGAATTTTAAATTTGTTTTTACATGAGGGTACAGCAAATAAACACCATTCTATTTACTATTAGGCTTAGTAAGTCCTATGTGGGAATATTTTGATTTTCCCGTCACATACAGAAATGGAAATAGAACGGTTAACAGAGATGTTTCAGTTTGTCGGTCCTGCCATGCTCAGATACGTTACATAGGAAATACTACAAATATGAGCTCAATGTTTAGTTGTTATTTTTGAAACAATTAATCAAACTGCGTATTATCTAGCATAAGAATGACCAGACATACTTGTTTTTTTGTTTTTTTTTATCTATATATGACGTTTACCCAGTTACCACTATACTAGCCAATGCTGGTTTTAAGTGTCAAAAGCAATGGTTATATTTTTATTTATTATGTGTATCTACAAAATGAATAATAAAGTTAATTAACAAATTTTAGTTTTTAATTAAGTTTAATTAGAACCCAATCCAATTTTACAGAAAAAAGACGCGTATCGTGATGCATTCGCATCGTAAGGTGGTTCAAAAACAGTGTATCGTATCGTGGCTTAGCGTATCGTTTCAGCCCTAGTGTCCACAAACAAATTGTGGATGAAAAGACAGATGTTTGGATGGACGGATTATTATAACGCACACACCATGCAACTTCAACAGTGTATAAGAACCTTGGATTCAACATCAAAAATTGTTGCACCTTCCATAGAACTACAGGAGAACAGAAGTGCTTATTCTATAACCTCTCATATGTACTTTCATTGCCTTAGTATACAATATTGTAAAATACTGCAATTTGTCATAAATTACCCACTTCATCTAGCAACAAGTCACGAACACTTTATGGTATATCACCATCAGATCTTTATCCTTTTGGGGGAGAAAATGATATAAATTCTCACACCCAATCAAGTCGATTAGTGCTTACTGCCTACCTTTATAGATACGACCAAGACCTCTGAAATCCATCTGATCAGAACAATTGAAGACAACAACATATTTCCCTAGAGCTTTACCCATATCTTTAGTAGTTTCTGTTTTGCCTGTGCCAGCAGGTCCAGCGGGGGCACCACCCATAGACATCCCTAAAGCTTGAGCTAATGTGATATAACACCTGGAAAAAAAATAATTTAAAAAATATCTTTTCCCACAAAAGTATTTGTAGTGTAATAATCACCCGATATTCATCACTATTCCATTCATAGGACCAGTCAGCTACCAAATCAAAAGAATTTTAAAAGAGCAAATAAGTGCAGATGTAGTGTTTAGCAGTGGAACTACACTGAAAACCATGTTATATGCAAATGGCAGAATAAAACCACTAAGAAACGACCCGAAGGGTGTCATATAAAAAATAAAATGTGAGTGTGATGACGTATACATCGGAGAAACATCCAGATAAATTTCAGTATGAATTAAAAAACACCACACAGCAGTAAGAAAGCAAGAATACAATAAATCAGCAATTGCCGAACATATTTACAACAACCCGCAGCATGAAACTAAATGGGAAAACACGGAAATTCTAGCCAGGAACTTGACAGTGTGGAAAAACAGAGTTCTCAGAGAAGCCTTAGAAATCCAAAAACATAAGCCCAAATTAAACAGAGACACAGGACATTTCCTCCCTAATCTATGGGTAGATTTACTTAATCCTTAATACCGTGTAGTTCATGTATTCACCCCCCCCCCCCCTCCCAAACCTGTTTTTTACTTCCTTATTTTTCCTGCTAATTGGTTTCTCCTTGTTATTTTTATATTTAATCTTGTTAATTGTGGTTTATCTTCTATAAACGGTTTCTATTTGCTATCTTTGATCTGGTTAATTAATTGTTGTTATGGTGTGATCTGCATTAATGGTTTCTACTGGTTGTCTATTTATTACATCTTTCATCTTGGTTAATTAAGTTGTTATTATCTTATATGCTAAATGGCTTCCAAAATGTCCATCTATATACTGCACCACATTTTTGTTAACTAATCATTATTTGCTTGATAACGATACCTGTATGTGTATTGAAACGTAGCATGTCAATAAAATTCAGAAGTAGTATATCCATATAAGTGTGTTTATTTTTAGTGAGATCTATTTCTATATGTCTTATAATATAAGGATTAAGTATTAAAAGTATTGCAAATTGGGTATGCACGTGTGGAAAGTATAGAAACCCAATCCTAATAGAAACTAACTGGATTCCCTGAAAAAAAGACATGGCATGCACACAACAAAAAAATTGGGATTGGGAATTGTTGACGAGGGAGGTGCATTGTATGCGTTGATTGGTTGAGAGAACAGCAGACTTTTAGATTAAACAGTGAAAAAAGAATTTACCTGGGCTTCGATATTTATGGTAAATGGACAGAGTAACGAAAAATACAAGCTAAAAATTGACCTGCCCTCAATCAAGTAACAGGACAAACAAGGCTGCATAAAACGACTTTGGGAAGTTCCTTGCGATTAATATGTTCAAAGTGTGATTTGAACCAAAATTTTGACAAATAAAAAAAGTCTGAATGTTTTTATACCTAATATATCATCGGTATGGACGTGGGAATGCAGACAGAATTTCAGATATTTAATATTAGCTTCAGTATAACTTTGTATTGTTGATATAATCAGATGATGTTTAAAAGCTTCAGCTGGTCATAAAGCATATAATAAATAATAATTAAGCAGTTAAACAACCAGTGGCTTCCAGACAGGATACGCCCACATTTTGCAAGAGAACAAGTTAAACAAAAAGCGGTTTTCCGAACAATCAAGGGCTATGCGTGAATTGAATATCAACAGGACCAAGATCTTTGGGTACAATGAGGGACCATATATATATAATTTAGGAAGATACATTTCATCAAAATTGGATAAAAATAGTGACTTCTGCAGGGTCCACAACCTTGATATACCATATTTTTACTCTATTCATGTACATTTGGTGACCATTTTGTTTGGCAGTTACAATCCGATACGGCTTATAAACCAGCATTTTAAGTGACTTCTGCAGGGTCCACAACCTTGATATACCATATTTTTACTCTATTCATGTACATTTGGTGACCATTTTGTTTGGCAGTTACAATCCGATACGGCTTATAAACCAGCATTTTAAGTTTCATAAAAATCAGATCAAAATTGTGACCTCTCGTATATCGAAAGGAACCACAATCTTTGGGTTATAAACATGCATTTCAAGTTTCATCAAAATCGGATTAAAATTGTGAACCCTACGGTCCACAACCTTGATATTCCATATTTTTACACTATTTGCTTACAAGCGGCAGCCATTTTGTCCGGCAATTTTAATCCCATTTTCACGAAATTATAACTAAACCTTTATTACAATGTAACGGTGATCAAATGGTTTTAAAAATCCAATAATAATTGTAACATCTAGAGGGACCACAAGCTAAAAGATAGGTTGCCAGGCAATGAAACATACGCCCACAGCAGCTAAATCATCCGGGCAGTCAATAAGGGTTGTCGCATATTTTTTACTTTTTTTGGTAATGAAACATTTGTAATACACTAAAAACTGATTAAGAGTAACAACTCATTATGTAATTATCAGAAAATCATTAGAATTTGATTGCTTTTCATAAAGTTTTGCCCCGAACTAACAATTAGTATATACATGAAACATTTAATATCATGGATTTAGCTGTTCAGTTACAAAAAATTCATTGAAAATCGAAATACTTGTTTGTTTCAACACCTTAAACTCTGTATATCAATCTGAAGTCAATCAGATGACAAGTTTGGCCTCTATAGCGTAACAAGATTTTTTGAAGTTATCAAGGGAGATAACTCTGGCAATAATTATTTGAAATCTCTGAAAATCAATAGGCTTCTTCGTCTCATGACTTTAAACACTGTGTGTAAATTTAAAGTCGATCGCATATTAACTTTGGCCTCAAGAGCTTCCACAGGACTTTTTCGAAGTGATCAAGGGCCATAACTCTTGCAGTAATTACTGAAAATCAATGAAAATCGATAGACATCTTAGTCTCATGACTGTAAACACTATGTATAAATTTGAAGTCAATCGGATATTAACCTCTAGAGCATCCACAAGTTTTTTTAACTCTGGCACTAATTATCGGAAATGGCTGAAAATCAATAGGCTTCTTCGTCTCATGACATTAAACACTGTGTATAAATTTAAAGTCAATCGGATATTAACTTTGGCCTCTAAAGCGTCCACAAGATTTTTTTTAAGTGATCATGGGCCACAACTCTGGCACTAATTATCGGAAATTGCTGAAAATCAATAGGGTTCTGTGTATGAATTTAAAGTCAATCGGATATTAACTTTAGCCTCTAAAGCGTCCACAAGCAATTGTGGACGCCCGACGGACGGACGGGATGGCAACAATATACGACCACATTTCAATGTGGGCGTATAAAAAGGCAATATTTCATACAATCAGGGGCCATAATTCTGGAAGTTACGATTCAATATGCACAAATGTCAAAAGGAACTAAGATCTTTGGGTTATAAACATCAGTTCAACATTGTGACCTCTACAGTGTTTGCAAGCTAAAAATATGACTTTTCGTACAATCAGGGGCCATAATCTATGAAGTTACAGTCCGATACATTCCAATATCAAAAACTACCAAAATTTTGGAGTGATAAACCTATATTTCAAGTTTCATCGAAATCGGATAAAAATAGTGACCTGTAGAGTGTTTACAAAGAATTGTGGACGGATGGATGTCTGGACGGACATCGGCGACGACAATATAAGTCCACACGTACATGTGGGGTATAGAAATAGAAGAATCTATTCACCTATCTGTTAGAGGTGTAATGACCAATCTGTCAGTGCAACCCAAAAATTCATTTTGATAAATAAAATTAACATCTGTAATCTGAACAATACATTGATCTGTATCCTCTTTAAAATAAAATCTAGCCTGTTTCAACCACTCAAAATCACTAGGAGACCGGATATGCATCCTGACCTGTAAAATAAATTATTCAAATAATCAGATCTATCTAATTTAACTAATAATTGTATTTCAGTAGAACTCTATCTTTTGATATGCTGACATTACATTAAAGTGGTCTATATCTGTGTTACCTGGTTAGTGGTCAGTGCGTGGGTATATCATTCCAATTTCTTGGTAGCACAATATAATATGTCCGGCAGTTGGTCCGATTTTCACGAAATTCAAATTCATGCTTACTTACGGTGTAACAGTGATATAATCAAACCGTTGACTCGACACAAACTAGCTCATTTCGGGACTAACATAGGGTTTTTCATTTTTTTTTCTCAATAATTTGCTTGCACTTTGGGGTCTTTAGCAGTGGAAGGAAACAGGAGGACCCAGTAATGTGTTGATGGTGCATCAAACTGCTGATTCACCTTTTATTATATATTTTCTTGAAGTTATATTCATAGCACGGCTTTCAGGAGGTTTAACCACAGAGGCTGTAGGCAGAGGTTTTAAACCTGTTATCCAATGAAGCATGCCATAAATGACTTGTAACACTGAAACCTGTTCAACACACTTGCTGTCATTGCACAGAAAACCCACCCGGGACTAACATAGGGTTTTTCATTTTTTTTTCTCAATAATTTGCTTGCACTTTGGGGTCTTTAGCAGTGGAAGGAAACAGGAGGACCCAGTAATGTGTTGATGGTGCATCAAACTGCTGATTCACCTTTTATTATATATTTTCTTGAAGTTATATTCATAGCACGGCTTTCAGGAGGTTTAACCACAGAGGCTGTAGGCAGAGGTTTTAAACCTGTTATCCAATGAAGCATGCCATAAATGACTTGTAACACTGACACCTGTTCAACACACTTGCTGTCATTGCACAGAAAACCCACCCAACTTCTTATATGAGTTATGATTTCTACTAAAACTAGCATAAACAAGTAAAAGTGTGTACAATAACACTGAAAATGTCTAGCTATTGTATGTTTAAGCTCCAGCCAATCTACTTGAGGGAAAACAATCAGCTTCTTGAAAGAAAAGAACAAAGGACTATTTCCCCGTCTATGTTACAAATACCTTAAATGCTAATTTGTGATAAATCAGGATTGGTGTTATTTCATGAAAAAGGATAAATTGTGAATCAGTGATGCTAAGTTAATACCTACCATGTCATCAAATATATCTCTCTGATGGACATGAATTGTGACAAGAGTTTCAAATTTAATTCTTTCAACTTTGGTCAGATCACGAGTTGTTTGATCAATAAGTTTATTCAATAAGTCTAAAAATTTTTGATTGGTTGCTGGCATGAGCTTTTTGTCTAATCTGGCCATCCGCAAAGCTTCTTCTGCATCTCTAGTCCACAACATTTGAATACCCAGTAATCCAACCTGTGGAAATAAAATCATATGGTTTGTTTTATATTTTATACCCGGGAACTGATCTGTTCATCTGTAATGTCTAGTTTCCAGAGTTTTTCTGAGTCTGACATATTAAATTTGGAGACATCTGATTGAAATTAGGAACCCTGCTGTACTTAGCATTAGAGATACAGATCAAGTTTGCAAAATGTGGGATTCTGTTTTTTTTTTTCTTTTTCTGAATTATGTTCCTTCATCAATGATTTGTGCTTGCCAGTCACTTTTTGCAATACTTTGTTTGAACGATATTCACAATAAAACTCTTGTTGGTTCTAGTTGCTGAACTGCCATTTACTGTGTAGTAGCAGGAGGGGCTTATGACTGGCAAAAATGTCGCTTTTTTTGGGCATATGACAGACTCAGTTGTCTGAGACTACTATGCTTAGTAGAAACTTCAGACTTGTGTACTTAGGCACATCCGTAGCTGATAAGGCACAGGGCGAGTTTGGCCTAAGGTGTTTCAGGAAAAAATAAAAGTGCACGGCTTAGGGCACACTTCTCCAGTGCCTTGTGAAACATGTGCCATACCATACAGTACACAAAATCAAATACACCTGCAACCTCCAGTAACTGGGCCAAACTGTACTGTTTACAGTTATAATAATTATTGATATTATATACATCTCTTTATGAAATAAAAAAACTCTGTATACATTTTTTGAATTGCAGAAGAATTTATATCTATTGAAACTTTGAACTGCATTGTTTCATAAATACTAAATATAGTTATTTCTGGCGCTTGTAGAAAGGTAGTCAAATTGTCTTTAAAAGTCCCACCCACAACAAACATAACCATCTATTACAACATCCTATTAAATTTAACAGCAATTGACTGTGAATAGGTAATAATGATAAACAAATAAAATAAGTAGAAATAATTCATCATGATCAGCAACTCATTACTTAAATCCTGACTACAGGTAAAAGAGGAACAAAGCTAGATTGCATTATTGAATTGTTAATCAATTTTTCATTATCAAGAAATAATTCTAAACCAACCTGAGCAATGTAACTGTTGAGAAAATTTAGAAGATCAAAATCTTCAGCATTGATATATCTGTTGGCATCTCTTATAACTCCATGCAGAGATCTCATAGCTTCTACCATCAATTCTCCTAACCATATCTCTACATTGCCTTTAGCAATAATTTGTTTCTCTAACTATAATGCAAAATTTTGGCATATTACAGTTTGAAATGTTGACAACAGGTGATATTTACATCCGACAGGTAACAAGTATTATATTACAATATTCATATGGATCTAAACAATTTAAGAGTATTCATATGTGATGTGCTTGGTCTTGGATAAGTAAAAGTAACAGGTAGTTTTATTCTTTTAAACTACTTGGAGATGAATGCATTTGTTACCAATATTTGAAATAATGGTTTGCCAACAACAGTACACATAAAATATTTACCAAAACTTTTTCAGATTCTCTAGACAAGACTGCCATAATACGATCATAGTCTTTTTCATGAAACTGGACTTCATTAATATTTTCAAATACACCTAGAAGATGCGACTGAATTGTGTGTGAGTCACTCGCTTGACCAAGAATTTCAAGTAGTGCAGGATCAGATATAAAGAAAAATCTGGGAAATACCAATCTCTTCTTCTCCAAATAACTGTTAAAATATTTCAATTACACTATTAGTACTAAATATAGGTTATCAATTAACCTTAACAGCTTTAAAAGATAAACAGATAATATGTTTACATCATAAAGGAAATGGGATCAAATGGGACTCAACATGCAATCAATGCAAGACAAAATATGACTTCAAGTATATATCTGGCGCATGATATAAACCAGTCGCCCGAATATTATAGCATGTTTATAACGATTGACTATGGTCTAAAATCGGGAAAAAATAAGAATTTCAAGTATGAACGTTGCATTAAAAACATTCTAAATAAGATTTACGACAACTGGCAAATATAAACCGAAAGTAGAAAAATATCGATACCGGAAAAAGGTATCCATACAGTGTATCGCGAAAGGTCGCATTGCAATATATCGAAGTACCGGGGACACATAAAACATAGAACTGTATGTCGCCACTACAGTTTTAAGCTCCGTATATAAAGGCCAGTATATTATTATTAGCGTGTATTGTAGACTATGGAAGACTAATATTTTTCAATTAGTTTTCATTACCGACTAAATCAATCGGTTCGTTTTTTTAGCCGCGGACTAACCGGTTCACATTTTGCTTAGTCGTCACACCCTCAATATAAATTTAAACAAATCAAAGAAATATAAACTTTAATTCTCCGTTTGATTAAATTCTGATCTTTTACTCCCCAATTCCTATAGGTCACTATACAGACGTTCTCACATAGCACTACTCTGAAAACTTAATGGGTTACCATAAATCATTTTGAGGCAACCTGTGTGGTAACCTGTTAGGTTACCATCCATTATTTTGTGGTAACCCTTAACCAGGTTCCCACGTCTGGTCCTTAATTCCAGGCCTGAATATGGATAAATGTCCGAATGGTTGGCGTGTGCGCGTTGTGTCATAAGGTCTGCCATTCAGTCAACTGGTGTGGTTTCGATTCCTCGGTTGTACGTGTAGGGCCTCCCGTTTCCTCCGGCTGCTAAAGACCTCTACGTCGAGTGAAGGTTAAATCCCATTTCTCTCTCTCCTTACAGACAAAAGAAAAAATATGCGACACCCCTTATTGACTGCCGGGGGGGGTGGTGGGGGGTGATGGTCTAGTGGTCTATAGTGCCGCGCTTTGACCTCTAGCTGGCCGGCCACCTCTGGCTTGCGGCTGTGTTTTCGAGCCCTGGTGTGAGCGTATGTGGCATGGAGATAGGGGCGCCTTCTCAACCTCGTGGGTTTCCTCCGGGAACCCTGGTTTCCTCCCAGTGCTAAAGACCCCTACGCGCAAGCGAATTATTGAAATAAAATTGAACCATTGATTGCGTTTTCTAGCTAATGATATTATTTCACAATCTACTGAGAAAAATATTTATTTATTGTTGTAACTACATGATGTATTTATCTTTATAAAATGAACACGGTGTTCTTGTTATTGCTAATACAAAGTGCACGCACAAAAATGTGCGTTTGTCTGTTTTGACAATCACCGGGTTAGTATGTTTGGGTGTTCATTTATATGAACACCCACTTTTCCTCAAATGATCACCTGTGTATGTGCTAAAACAACACAATACAGGTTGGTCAGTAACTTGAACACCCGAGTGGGAACAAAGGGTCAGACCTGTCAAATCTACCGCATCACGCGGTAAAATGTCGCGAAATGGCCTTGGTACCGCTCTACTGCGCGGTAATAGATTTCTACCGCATTCATAAACAAAGAGTTTTTTTTAATTGTCTCGCCAAAACTTTGGAACTAAGGGAAGCAACTCTTTGCATGTAAACAAAAAAGATTGCGACTTTCTGTTATCAACATCGACTTGGGGTGCTGTAAGGTGTAATTTAGCTAAGAGATTTGTTCTCAAATTCGTTTCTGCTTTTTTTTTTAGAGTTAATAAAGCGGATATATTATTGCCACGTGTTCCAAATACGCTTAAAATGCGTAGCGATAAACTAAACAAATAGCGACCAATTTATGGCAGCAATGGCAGACATTTTCGTTTTCGCGCGTACGTACAGCATTTAATACAATACTTCGAATGCAACACAACCTGGAACTTTAATTTCAAGATGAGAATACGTCTTGCCGATACGAATTACATGGAAGGCTCCCAAGAATAAATTTAAAAGCACATTTACGCAATCCCGGGAGAAAAAATCTTGTACACTGTATTGTATTGTAAGAGGATAAACGTCACTGCATGAAAAGCATGTTCGATGCCAAGATATACTTATTTAGTCGCTATGCAAAACTTATTTTTTACGCCCTCCTCTCTACATTCCTAATTAAGAATTGCTGTAGAATCTATATAATAATTACAATTATCTTACATTAAATAAAATTGACAAAAACTGTCGGAATAGGAAACACGCGTCACACAAGGATTTTTTTTTAAATCATAATAAGTTAAAACAAAAGAAAAATGGTAGAATCTACTGCCAGTGTAGGCCCACTACTGGACTGCTAATTTTAATTATTTTTTCTTTACTAATAAATACTAATTATTTCTTTCTGTAGGGTACATATTCAATTTTGGTTTAATAAATAATTTTAGATATGGTTTATTGGTAATGAATGTGTGTGTATTTTAGTATTTTATTTATTACCAATTTAATGCATCATTTGACATTTCCAAATTAATTACCCTTGGAAGTGCAAATTTACGCGTTTTTGTAAATCTACTGCCAAATCATGGTTTCTACTGCCTTTTTTACACTACCCTACTGCATTTCAGCTCTGAGGGGTTGACAGGTCTGCAAAGGATCCAGTGTGTAAGTCAGAGATATCATTTGTACTAAACCAAAATATGCAGCTTCTAATGGTACAGTTCATTATAAAGCAATTTAAAATTTCTAAAGATGCCGTAATAACCAAAAATTAAATATTATTGCTATTCAGAATCGTCAAGAATAGATTTTTTTACGACGGTAGTAGTTTTTGGTGTTTTGAACATTTCCGCATGCTGTTGCTATTTATAGCCTCAACGAGTGTGCTAGACTGTCAGAAATCAGTAGTTAGTCATTCAACTAAAACGTGCATGATCAACGTGTCAAGAACAACTTTTTCAGTAGGCACATGGGGCACCCTACTATATATTTACGTTCATTGAGTATGTGTGATTTGACTCTATAAAAAGAGTGAAGCAACAATTTTCAAAGACACAATATTTTCTTAAAGATACACCATTTCACTGAAAATTTGAAAAAAATTCTATCAAAAGACACTAGATTTTAGGACAATGATTTTAATTCAAGGAATATTGATTTTAAAATTTTGGACACAGTTTTGTATGACTTACCCTGTTACAGATTTGACTCTATAAAAAGAGTGAAGCAACAATTTTTCAAAGACATAATATTTTCTTAAAGATACACCATTTCACTCAAAATTTGAAAAAAATTCTATCAAAAGACACTAGATTTTAGGAATCTTGATTTTAAATTTTTGGACAAGGTTTTGTATGACTTACCCTGTTAGAGATTTCTGACAAAGTTCTAGTTGTTCGAGTAGATGTGGTAACAGTTGACCTAATGTTTCATCACCAACGCAGCACTGGACAACATTTGTTAGTTCATGAGCTCCCTGCATAATCTTAACCCATGATTTATCAATATTCTGGAATCTCTTAGCTTCCTAAATAAAACACAATAAAGATTTGATATATAATGGGCTACGTTATTTCCAAAGTGCCATTTTTAAAATGGGAGGAAATATTTCAGCATCTGATATGAGGGGAGAGGTATAAAAAAGATAGGCTGGCACTGCCAGGCAGGATACGCCCACATTTTTGAGAGATGGATAGAGAACAAGCAATACCGAAAGTGATTTTTCCTACATCATTAAGTCCTGTATTTCATACTGTATTGGGAGCAGCCATTTTGTTGGTCAGTTCCAGTCTGATATTCATGAAATTCTAAGCCGACAATGATTATGGTTTGATGGTACACAACCTAGAAATGTTACTTTTCGTCAAAATCGGATAAGAATTGTGACCTGTAGCAGTCCACAACCATGATATACCATATTTTTACACTATTCGCGTACAAACGGTGAGCATTTTGTCCTGCAATTTTGGTACGATTTTCACGAAATTCAAACTCAATCTTCCGTAGGGTGTAACGGTGATAGAGTCAAACGTTTTTTCAAATCGGATAATAATTGTGACCTCCAGAGGGACCATAGGCGATTTTTCGGACAATCAGGGGCCATAATTCAGGAAGTTACGATCTGATATGCGCAAATATCGAAAGGAACCAAGATCTTTGGGTTATAACCATGCATTTCAAGTTTCATCAAAATCGAATTAAAATTGTGACCTCTACAGGGTCCACAACCATGATATACAATTTCTTAACAGTATTCGCGTACAAACGGCGGCCATTTTGTATGGCAATTTTGGTCCGATTTTCCCGAAATTCGAACTCAACCTTCCTTACGGTGTAACGGTAATATAATCAACCGTTTTATTAAATCGGATAATAATTGTTATCACCAGAGGTACCACAAGCTAAAATAAGGCGATTTTGCGTATAATCAGGGGGCATAATTCAGGAAGTTACGTTCCGATATGCGCAAATATCGAAAGGAACCAAGATCTTAGGGTTATAACTATGAATTTCAAGTTTCATCAAAATCGAATAAAAAATGTGACTTCTACAGGGTCCACAACCTTGATATACCATTTTTTAACAGTATTCGCGTACAAACGGCGGCCATTTTGTATGGCAAATTTGGTCTGATTTTCCCGAAATTCGAACTCAACCTTCCTTAGGGTGTAACGGTGATATAATCAAACGGTTTTTTAAATCGGATAATAATTGTGACCTCCAGAGGGACCACAAGCTAAAAAGGGTGATTTTTCGGACAATCAGGGGCCATAATTCAGGAAATTACATTCCGATAGGCGCAAATATCGAAAGGAACCAAGATCTTTGGGTTATAAACATGCATGTCAAGTTTCATCAAAATCGGTTCAAAATTGTGACCTCTATAGGGTCCACAAGCTAAAAACGTGATTTTTCGTACAATCAGGGGCCATAATCCATGAAGTTTTCATCCGATACATGCCAATATCGAAAGCAGCTGAGATCTTTTGGGGATAAACCTATATTTCAAGTTTCGTCAAAATCGGATAAGAATTGTGACCTGTAGAGGGTCCACAAACAAATTGTGGACGGACGGACGTCCGGACGTCCGGACGGACAGGGGGCGACGACAATATACGTCCACATAAAAATGTGGGCGTATAAAAACCCATCTCAGCTAGCATTAGGTGCATATGCACAAAAGCGTGCCTTCAACTTGCATGAGTTTAAATATGTAAGGAATAGTGGTTTATCTTGACTTCATACCTCAACATAACAGGTTGAAGTTTAGACTTTTGTCAAATCTATTAAATTTTGACCATCACAGTCATTTCACAATGTTTGGGTTTTTTTTCAAACACCAATTATACTTAAAAAGTTAAAAGGTGCTTTCGGTAAAGTAGTCCTCTATCGATAACTGCAATTTTTTTCAGCATTCTAAGAGATTGCCTAAGCTGTGTGAATATTTTGGGATATGATAACATCTATAATAAACTAGTATGTTTATATGGTATCCAGACCACTCGGACCAAAGACCATTCGGCCCAAGACCACTCAGACACAAATAAAGACCAGTCGGACCAAAACAGAGACCACTCGGACCAAACAAAAAGACTACTCGGACCAAACCAATAGACCACTCGGATCAAGTAATTTATAGTGAAAGAGCACTTGGACTAATATTTATCTTTGCTACTCGACCAACCCAAAGGACCACTCGGACCAATTAAATTATATTATAAGGCTTTACTTATTCATTTAGGAAATAGAATATAAACAATATGCTATTTATTCATTATTTAATCACAATACATTGATTGATGATATATTTTAAAATATCTCTTGTTTTAAACGTTTCAAAATTCCGCTATTTTGAATACGCAGAAGCCCATGTTTTTCATGCTTATTCTGATTCTCGTATACACTTTTATTTCCATCTTTCATGTTGTTATGTACCCTATTCTTTTCTGTTTCGTTAAAAAAGAAATTGTAAAAAAGAAAGATCGCGGTAATGATGAAACACCCCAAGTAGTAATAGCCAATAAGCTCAAAAGTTTATATGTTCGTTCGTTTCCGGAGTTTTATGTCCATGTGATATCGTAGACAAGTTATTGTGAATCAAATTATCAAGTGTATGTTCAATAATAAGACCAGAGCAGATAATTTGAAAATCGTCGAAACCCTATGGATTAACCCAGGGCATGGCTCGAAATGTTCACCTGTCTACTTGTCGCCGACAGGCGATTTTTTCGTCCGACAGGTAGCAAATAAAACTACCTGTCGCTTGCGACAGGTGGACTAAATTTTACTTGATGTTCAGTAAATTGACCACAATACTCATGTCCACGTCATGTACATGTAGGCCGTATTTATTTATTCGTAGAGTCGTTCTAAATACAAGAATTAAGAATTGAGCACGGAAATACCGCGAAAAGCCGCCATTTGCATTGTTTACATTTCGCTCTGTCGCAGGCTACAGGTACTCAGTTTGGAAGTAGACAATTTTATAACAATGAATTTCACACCATCTACTCTTGTTTTCATCTACTTGGCACTAGTTTATAGCATTATGGAGTATCATATCTAAGTAAATTAAAACGTCACCTGAAATAATTCTACCGTAACGACACCTTGAAAGTGGCTGGAGTGGAAGGTAAAAACACACGGCTCGATAGATCGATGCCTCGTAAGTTCATGTATCTAATCATTTCAATAATTCACAAGACAATTCGACAAAATCAAATAATCATGTCGGAAAAATATCTCGGATATTAATATAATTTGTACTGTAGCGTAAATATAGTCCCGATACATTGTATGTGAGACGGGAATTCCAGGTGGAGCTACCTGTCTTTCGCACGCGGCATATTTCTTACTGTGCGATGCAAAGAGGTGATTTGTAATACGGATATTTTAAAATTTGAATTCTACACCTCAACGTCGAACTATTCGATTTAGCACGGAGGTGTAATACCATGATAATTTGCGGAATCCACGTGGCTATGGGTGATAGAAATTAGAATTGTAGTTGTACGAATCTTCGACTCGCTAGGCCAACGCAGATTCGCCGACTTTCAAGAACTTTTAGACATTCCGATGTTGAAGAAATAAAAAGGTTTTTATATTACGATATTTATATGAAGCAATGTAATACGTCAATATCTAAACAAACGTGTGTGTAGTAAACATGTATGGATATGTGTGATACTATATACTATTACTTAGTCTTTGGGTTTGACAATTGAGAGTGACAGGTTATTTACTGAAGCGACAGGTATGATGAAAAGCTACCTGTCGCTTGCGACAGGTAGCTTTTTTCAAACATTTCGAGGCCTGACCCAGGGTATAGTCGTAGAATGAAATGAGAACATTAAAACAAACGCAATTATCACTTTATCAAAACAACACTGTATCATTGTTATTGGTTTGAGTATAGTCATATTAAAACAAACACAATTCATTAAAACAACACTTAATTATTGGTCCGAGTGGTCTTTTTGTTTGGTCCGAGTGGACTTTTTGTATGGTCCGAGTCCGAGTGGTCTTTTTGTTTGGTCCGAGTGGACTTTTTGTATGGTCCGAGTAGTCTTTTTGTTTGGGCCAAGTGGTCTATCAGTTGGTCCGACTGGTCTTGGTCCAAGTGGTCATGGATTCGTTTATATCATCAGGGCTCGACACTGCCGGCAGCCATGGCCTCCGAATTTTAGAATTTGACCACAGAATCATGGCCGATTTCCAATTATCCACAGCCATGTATGGCCGCAGATTAGAGCTGGGTATCGATAGTTATTCTAACTATCCATAATCGCCATTGAAGTGTCGATTGATAATATCGAAACAATCTTATTTTCACAGTCGTAATCAAGACTGGATTACGTGTTTAAAAGTCAAAACCATACGATGTTTTGCGATAGTTGTTTTTTGTTCGTCTAGTTAATAATAAACCAACTCATATTACGTATAAATTGTACTTAATTTTTAAATAATGTAGCCGTGGTTCTGAATGACCAAAAACCGTTGATAGGCCGATGTATGTGGAGGAACCAAAATAAAATGAACACGAGTCGACTCAAAGCATTGCGTACGTGAGTGCGACAAATACTAACATGGCGGATAATTCGTTATCGATTCGCGTGCAAAAACTATGGAAAAATGAATTGTAAGTAAGGCTAAAGAGCTTGTTATCATAAATTGTTCATTGAGATTGGATTGAGATTTTGAAATATAAATATAAAGTGACCGATGTAGGCTATTGTATTATTATATATACGAAGGATTAAGTCACGGAAAACATTGAGTCGACTCCTCAGTCCCCTACGCACGCACGAAAAATAGACGAAGAGAACGATACTTGATGATGCTTTTTGGCATATCTTATCAATACTATCGATTTGTATTGATATTTTATGAAGCTCTACCGATGATATAGTAATACTTTCAACTCCTAATAAAAATGACGATTTTTTAAAAATATTTTTTAGAATAAAAATTCGTACTAAAAACAGTACGATAAGAGTTTTATCCCCCTCCCCTAAACTGTAAGGATGCATTATTTTTGTAAAAGTAATAAATAACAACCTGTAACAACCATTTGACTGAGAAAAAAGATCTACAATAAACAGATTTATAACGTAATATTACATATTAAGCTGATAATATAATAATTTATGACTTGGCCTTGGATTTTTAATTTTTGACCTACGATCAAGGTTGCACTTTGGCCTATCGTAGGCCAATGTTGGCCTTCGATCGAAAAAACGAATTTCGAGCCCTGTATATCATGTAATATTTTTTTTAACTTAAATGCCCTACTTCTACCAGGTAGAGTTCACTATCATGGTTGATCATTTTGACACGGCATGGGTTGCGCATGGCCGTGATGATGATGAAAAGTTAAGTCCTGCATTTCATACTGTATTGGGAGCAGCCATTTTGTTGGTCAGTTCCAGTCTGATATTCATGAAATTCGAAGCGGACAATAATTATGGTGTGACGGTACACAACCTAGAAATGTGACTTTTTGTCAAAAACGGATAAGAATTGTGACCTGTAGAGTCCACAACCATGATATATCATATCTTTACACTATTCACGTACAAACAGCGACCATTTTGTCCGGCAATTTTGGTACGATTTTCACGAAATTCGAACTCAACCTTCCTTATGGTGCAACAGTAATATAATCAGAGGGTTTTTTTTAAATCGGAGAGATAGATAGAGAACAAGCAATACCGAAAGTGATTTTTCCTACAATCAAAGGCCATAGTTCATTAAGTTACAATTTGATATGCGCAAATATCGAAAAGAATAAAGATATTTAGGTTATAAACATTCATTTCAGGTTTCATCAAAATCGAATTAAAATTGTGACCTCTACAGGGTCCACAACTTTGATATACCATATTTTTTACACTATTCGCATACAAACGGCGGCCATTTTGTCTGGCAATTATGGTCCGATTTTCTCAAAATTCGAACTCAACCTTCCGCAGGGTGTAACGGAAATAGAATCAAACGTTTTTTTAAATCGGATAATAATTGTGACCTCCAGAGGGACCATAGGCGATTTTTCGGACAATCAGGGGCCATAATTCAGGAAGTTACGATCCGATATGCGCAAATAATGAAAGGAACCAAGATCTTTGGGTTATAACCATGCATTTCAAGTTTCATCAAAATCGAATTAAAATTGTGACCTATACAGGGTCCACAATCATGACATACCATTTTTAACAGTATTCGCATACAAACCATTTTGTCTCACAATTTTGGTCTGATTTTCCCGAAATTAGAGTAGGGCCAAAATCGTGAAATAAAAAAACAAAATACTACTATAAAATACAAATTGTTATACGTTTCTGATTTCCTTAAGGTGTAACGGTGATATAATCAAACGTTTTTTTATTAAATCGGAAAACAATTGTGACCTCAAGAGGGAACACAAGCTAAAAAAATAGGTTGCCAGGCCACGAAACATATGCCCACACAGCAGTTAAATCGTCTGGGCAGTCAACAAGAGTTGTCGCATCTTAAGCAATTATCAGAAAATCATTAGAATTTGTTTGGTTTTTATTAAGTTCTGCCCCATGCTAACGTTAAGCATACGAAACATTTAATATTATGGATTTAGCTTTTCAATTATCGATTTTCAAGAAATTCACACTCAACCATCATTAATGTGTAACGGGGATATAGTCAAATGTTTTTTTATTTGGAATAAAATTGTGACCTCCATAGGCTTTACAAGGTAAAAAAACATGATTTTCGTACAATCATGGGCCATAATTCAGGAAGTTATAGTCCAATGTGCCTGAATATCGAAAGGAACCTCATCTTTGGGTTATAAACTTAATTTCAAAATTCATCAAAATTGGATTAAAATTGTGACCTCTACAGGTAGGGAGGACAAGATATATTTTGACTTTAATTATTATGACAATTGATTGTGTTAGTCATTTTGTTCTCATTTACTTGATTATTTCAACGAAAAAAATATTGAAATCCGTTCAGTAGTTTTCGATTCACAGCAAAATTAGTCGGTCATTTTTTCAACATTTTGGGAATATGCCCAAGCACAGTTAATATTA
Source organism: Patella caerulea (assembly GCA_036850965.1). NCBI lineage: Eukaryota > Metazoa > Mollusca > Gastropoda > Patellidae > Patella > Patella caerulea. Next base: position 28,116,121 of record JAZGQO010000011.1, read on the forward strand.
AAGTAAAGGTAGAATTACCACGGTGACAATATCCTTTCAATGCAATATTAATCAAATTTTAATGCATTTTTACCCATAACTTTCTTATTATTGATATGATCACAATAAAATTTGAAACATTTGTCGCACAAGTATCCGTGATGATAATGAAAATAAATTTGCGCATACATAATGAACTAATTTGCATAAATTATGCACAATGGGCTTAGTTTTTTTAATGTTTTCTATGAAGATGGACATTTGTCATCATTTAAGAAGAGATGTCCTTTTCAAAGTATCAGTGTGAATTTTAAGTAAAACAATGCAAAATAATATAAGTCTTTATACATGAATTTATATGTATACCATCAAATTAATCACAAAAAGTTGTTGCTTGATCTCTATTTGGAACTAGGTTGCATTAGCTGGCAATCGTCTCCACTATTACTACTGCATTTTAATAGATTCTATTGGCGGAAAATTTAGTAAAATTTCAGAAAAGCTGTAGAGCTCCAACAACACGCATCCATACCCGGCGCATGCACAAACCCTTAATCTAAATAAAAGCATCCAAACCTGTGGAAGTTGTTTTGCAATATCACCACCAACAAACACAGCTTCTAGATAAATCCAAAGATTCTGGGTAGCTATCCAATTTTCCAGGATATCCGTAGTATTTGAAAGTTTAGCTACCCATTCCTGTATAGTCTTCTTGAACGGTGTATTATATCTGAAAAAAGTATTCTTAGTCATAAAAATGTCTTTTAATATTACAATGAGGATAATTCTCTTATTCCACAACCCCATGAATTAAACTAAATCAAATTGCATTTCTTTGGTATTTGGTATACAGTAGAAACTGTATGAGCAGCCACTCCTATTCAGCGACATATCCTTGTATAAGCGGTCCCGATAAATTACCGCCGACCTCCCCTAACCAAGTAGAAATTCTATTGTTTCATCCATTTAATTAACGCGGCTAGCGGTCACCATTTTGCCATTAAATTTAGCAAAACAGAGCTTATTCAACAGCTATTGTTGAATGATTCCGTAACGAAACATTTTTTGATGCTGATTGAATAAACTCAAAGTACCATCAAAGCCAATCATTTAGTGCCCATTTCCCCATTGTTGGTAAACTTAAGTTTCAGTGCCTCCTATATTATATACAGAGTTACACCCATTGAAAATCGGTTACAATTTTAGCAATGGCTTTTTGAACATGTGCTTTTTGATAAAATAAAATTAATTCATGGATTTCTTCCACAAAGATAGGTTGCCAGGCAACGAAACATACGCCCACAGCAGCTAAATCGTCCGGGCAGTCAACATGGGTTGTCGCATATTTTTGCTAATGAAACATTTGTAATACACTAAAAACTGATTAAGAGTAACAGCTCATTATGTAATTATCAGAAAATCATTAGAATTTGATTGCTTTTTATAAAGTGTTACCCCCATGCTAACAATTAGTAATTACATGAAACATTTAATATCATGGATTTAGCTGTTCAGTTATCAAAATTCATTGAAAATCAAAATACTTGTTCGTTTCAACGCCTTAAACTCTGTGTATCAATCTAAAGTCAATCGGATGATAAGTTTGGCCTCTATAGCGTAACAAGATTTTTTGAAGTTATCAAGGGAGATAACTCTGGCAATAATTATTTGAAATCTCTGAAAATCAATAGGCTTCTTCGTCTCATGACCCTAAACACTGTGTGTTAATTTAAAGTCGATCGGATATTAACTTTGGCCTCTAGAGCTTCCACAGGATTTTTTCGAAGTGATCAAGGGCAATAACTCTGGCAGCAATTATTGAAGATAGGTTGCCAGGCAACGAAACATACGCCCACAGCAGCTAAATCGTCCGGGCAGTCAACAAGGGTTGTCGCATATTTTTACTTTTTTTGCTAATGAAACATTTGTAATACACTAAAAACTGATTAAGAGTAACGGCTCATTATGTAATTATCAGAAAATCATTAGAATTTGATTGCTTTTTATAAAGTGTTACCCCACTCTAACAATTAGTATATACATGAAACATTTAATATCATGGATTTAGCTGTTCAGTTATCAAAATTCATTGAAAATCAAAATACTTGTTCGTTTCAACACCTTAAACTCTGTGTATCAATCTAAAGTCAATCGGATGATAAGTTTAGCCTCTATAGCGTAACAAGATTTTTTGAAGTTATCAGGGGAGATAACTCTGGCAATAATTATTTGAAATCTCTGAAAATCAATAGGCTTCTTCATCTCATGACCCTAAACACTGTGTGTTAATTTAAAGTCGATCAGAAATTAACTTTGGCCTATGGAGCTTCCACAGGATTTTTTTGAAGTGATCAAGGGCCATAACTCTGGCAGCAATTATTGAAAATCACTGAAAATCGATAGACGACTTAGTCTCATGACTGTAAACACTATGTATAAATTTGAAGTCAATCGGATATTAACTTTGACCTCTAGAGCATCCACTGTGTATAAATTTAAAGTCAACCGGATATTAACTTTGGCCTCTAGAGCGTCCGCAGGATTTTTTGAAGTGATCAAGGGACATAACTCTGGCACTAATTATCGGAAATCGCTGAAAATCAATAGGATTCTTCGTCTCATGACCTTAAACACTGTGTATAAATTTAAAGTTACTTGGATATTAACTTTGGCCTCTAGAGCGTCCACAAGATATTTTCAAGTGTTCAAGGGCCATAACTCTGGCACTTATTATCGGAAATCGCTGAAAATCAATAGGCTTCTTCGTCTCATGACCTTAAACACTGTGTATAAATTTAAAGTCAATCGGATATTAACTTTGGCCTCTAGAGCGTCCACAAGATTTTTTGAAGTGATCAAGGGCCATAACTCTGGTAGTTATTATCGGAAATCGCTGAAAAACAATAGGCTTCTTCGTCTCATGACCTTAAACACTGTGTATAAATTTAAAGTCAATCGGATATAAACTTTGGCCTCTAGAGCGTCCACAAGATATTTTGAAGTGATCAAGGGCCATAACTCTGGTAGTTATTATTAGAAATCGCTGAAAATCAATAGGATTCTTCGTCTCATGACCTTAAACACTGTGTATAAATTTAAAGTAAATCGGATATTAACTTTTGCCTCTAGAGCGTCCACAAGATTTTTTGAAGTGATCAAGGGCCATAACTCTGGCACTAATTATCGGAAATCGCTGAAAATTAATAGGCTTCTTCGTCTCATGACCTTAGACACTGTGTATAAATTTAAAGTCAATTGGATATTAACTTTGGCCACTAGAGCGTCCGCAGGATTTTTTTAAGTGATCACCGGCCATAACTCTGGCACTAATTATCGGAAATCGCTGAAAATCAATAGGATTCTTCGTCTCATGACCTTAAATGCTGTGTATAAATTTAAAGTAAATCGGATATTAACTTTGGCCTCTAGTCTCTAGAGCGTCCACAAGATTTTTTGAAGTGATCAAGGGCCATAACTCTGGCACTAATTATCGGAAATCGCTGAAAATCAATAGGCTTCTTCGTCTCATGAACTTAAACACTGTGTATAAATTTAAAGTCAATCGGATATTAACTTTGGCCTCTAGAGCATCCACAAGATTTTTTGAAGTGATTAAGGGTCATAATTCTGGTAGTTAATATCGGAAATCGCTTAAAATCAATAGGCTTCTTCGTCTCATGACCTTAAACACTGTGTATAAATTTAAAGTCAATCGGATATTAACTTTAGCCTGTATAGCGTCCACAAGCAATTGTTGACGCCGGACCGACGGACGGACGGACGGACCGACGACAATATACAACCACATTTCAATGTGGGCTTATAAAAATGGATAAATATTATCAAATGTATCACAATGGTAACCATTAGAACAATGTTGGTTCGAGTCAAAGAATTTTCCTTCACAGCAAGTTTCAGCGACAGCAAAATTTATCGATTCAAGTATTGATGTTTGCTTCCAATGCATCCAAGCGTAAAATTTACTTTATGTCCGCAATAACAAAAACTGAGATTTTATTTAGAAGTCACTGCCATTAAGAGGCTAGTCATGAAAATTCCCTTGACTGTCTGCTTAATACAAATTCTACTGTTCGTTATGCTTTAATGTTTTCCATCTAAAATATTTACACATTTTACAATTGCATTATTTTTTTGTGAATTGCATCTAAAGAAAAGTTTGAAGTTACCTATTACTGAGTAGGGAACTGAGAATCATTAAACTGTCTTCTAGTAAAGAAATAATATCTGTTGTTTCTGTACCCTTTAATAATAATTCTCCTCTGGCTTTAAAATTAGAAAAACAGAGGACTCTACTATTCCAGTCAGCAATACATTGTTTTAATTTAGCCTCGATATCCTTTTCTTTTACAGCCGAAATACAAATATCCTAAAATATCAAAAGATGCAAAATCATATCTTTCAAAAAAAAAAGAAAGATAAACATGCAAAGCGTGAAAATACGCTCACACACTAGCTCAACTGCAACTTATCAGAAAGAATAATCTCTTTCGTTGTCACAAGCTTTTCCACATACATCTGGAAGAGAAAATGCTAAATTGCTAACAAGTAGTTGACAGGCAAGATACACCCACATTTTGCCAGAGATGGACAGAGAACAAGGAAAGCAAAAGCAATTTTGAGAACAATCAGGGCCCAAAATCCATGCAGTTATGGTCTGAAGCGTGAATATCGAAAGGACCGAATGAGATATTTGGGATATAACGATGTTTGAAGTTTCATCAAAATCGGATAAAAATTGTGAATTCTAGTGGGTTCAAAACTTTGGTACTGTATTACAGGTGTAATGGTGATACATTTAAATGTGATTTTTCATACAATCAGTGGCATAATCCAGGACGTTACGGTCAAAAATATGCATGAATATTGAAGGGAACCAAGATCTTTGGGTTATAAACAGTTATTTTAAGTTTCACCACAATCTGATCAAAATTGTGTCCTCTAGAGGGTCCACAACTTTAAAATACCATATATTTAAAATATTTGGGTACGAGGGGCAGCCTTTTTGTCAACAATCAGATGACAATTGTGAACAAGATAATTCGTACAATCAGGGGCCACAATCCATAAAGTTTCGTGCCAATATCAAAAGGAACCAAGATCTTTGAGACAAATCTATATTTCAAGTTTTGTCAAAATCGGATAAGAATTGTAATTGGTAAAGTGTGCACAAACAAAATATGGACGGACAGACAGGGGCGATGGCAATATACGTCCACATGAAAATGTATCCGAATGATAAAGTGAGAGGAATCCAAAACCATTTAAATACCGGTAACATAAACATAGACGGAATCAAAGTCATAAAACTTGATACAGTGACACCAGTAGCAGGAGTGATTAAAAACAAAGTCACAAAACCATCTTTTAAAGTATCCAACGTTTCATAAGTAAATATTCTCTGAAGAAGTAGGTTTTTACTTACGAAACGTTAGATACTTTAAAAGATGGTTTTGTGATACCTTTGACTTTGTTTTTAACCACATGAAAATGTAGGCGTATAATAAAAGAATAAGGATAATTTTTAAAAAATAAATTGATTTTCACAAAAAAATAATTATTGATTTCTGCTTCACAACCATAATAAGGATGCAACGATACATACAAAAATAATCGTGATTAATCATGATTATTGCAAAATGAATAAACGCGATATCTTGTATTATCGTGATGAGATCTTTTATCGTGATAATTGAAATAATCATTCAAGAAGGCAGGGATCGAATTTGACGGATGCAAACACGCAAAATGCGTGTTGATTTTGTAGACTGCGTGTTACAAAATATGTCACACGAAAAAATTTTTTTTCGCTTATTGAAAATTGTTACTGAATAAGATGATTTCTTTTACGTAAAATCAAGACCATAATTATGACCAAAAACGGAAATTCTACTATTATTTTCCTTCCTAGCAAAATGTAAATAATTCGATGTCTATATTCGGCATATTGTGACATCTACGCATGCGTTACGCATTCAGAATTCTTCGTCGAACGTTCAGAATTCTTTTGGTTTTTCCCAACTGATCGTTTTTATTGTGGTAAAAAAATCTTATATTTCATCAGCTAAGAGTTTACCCTATTCGATAAAAACAATACACAAATATCATAATTGACCTCTTTTAGTGTTCGACTATCTGTCCTTTCATTATTGTCGTTATCAAACAAATTCCGACATCGGTCAAAAATAAACGTTATTCATCATTATTGCCGAATGACTTTCACGCGACACAAAAAAATATATATATATATCGCAGTTTTGATTTTTCTGGGAGATATTAAAGATAAGTATTGAAAAATTGTTTTCCTTTTGATGAATAAAAATTGTTAGAAACTCCTTAGTTTGCATTCCACGAAGTTTGCAAATGCCGATTCTGAGCTCTTGTTTATATCACGTGACTTCTCGCTCACTTTTCCACCCGTCAGCATTATCCCTGTTTCTGTTCAAATTCTATAGATCTTGACAATCTGTTTATACCAATACTTTGATTTTCCAAAGGATCATTCATTTTCAGATTGAAATAAATTCTAATAAAGCAGAAATATACATGATGCTTAAATTGCCAACTATTGAGGAGTCCGATAGACTGATTTATTAATTATCATTCACCGTTGGACGTATCATGCATAGCGGTCCGTGATCTGATAAATCGCTATTTGTATTTGACTAAATCAAAGGACACTTTTTGACGTAGGACTTTAATTAACTATCCTTGTATTAAACAATGCATCTTAAAAAGTATAGGCTTGACTGAGAAAAAAACAAGTCCAAGGGTAGCTATAAAAATAAATATGCACGGCCGAATGAACACAAACTTTTTTTAAAATGTTTTTCTTGTCCCTCACTCATATGTAAGTATTTTTGATTTAAATTGAATAATAATAATTAATATTTTGCTATTAGCTTTTTAATGAAATTGTAAGGAACATGTGTACACTCCAATGTATAACATAACTTGTAGTTTGTAAATATAATCCAAAGATAATAAAAATATTTTCATTAAGAAAAAATTGCCCCTTGAATTTCTTCAGAATCCTATTTTTGCTTGTACATTTGAAATCAACAAGCAAAATTTTGCTTGAACGTTTTCAAGTAAAGTTCAATCCCTGAAAAAGGATTCATTATCGCGATTATTAAAACTCATAAAACAGATTATTAAACATAATAAAAGCATATATAACCAGTCTAGATTAAATATAGGCTACTTTACAGTATTACAGTGGGTAGTGATGCATTGATATGTCTACACCAGAATTTAACTGATATTAGATGTTGACAGTGAAACATATCGGTGATGCAGATACAAATACCAATAGTGGCCTATTAAAAAATATTACATATTAAAATGCCTCGAATTGATCTCCGTAGAGCTGAGCGATATCCCTAGAAACAGATATATCGCGATATTTTATAAAAGTAAAAGGTCAATACTTTCAGTTTATCCCCTTTTAAATATAAATAAACATGCTTAAAAAGTTCTAAATACCCCTCAATGTTATTATTTCTAGTCAATATTATTTTTAGCATACAGTACCAAATTAAAGGGACAATAACATTCTTGCTGGCTTGGTAGCTCCAGAAAATAAATAATACCCTTATTCTCAGTACTAGATGTTTAAGTGTCCTACCTGTTGTGTAAATTATCCATTACAACCTATTTTACTTGTCCTGAGGGGCAGAGGGTTTGAAAATATTTTAAAATCCAAGTCACATTTGAAAAGGTTTATGTTAGACTTTTCAAATCAATTGGTTGAATTTTTCCAATTTTTTAAAATAGGTGGGTTGAATTTTTCCAATTTTTTAAAATAGGTGTGTTAAGGTGAAATTTATATCATCATTTAATTGGAATATTCTAAAATAATACGATTTGTTGACCAGAATGAAGATTGGGACATATTATTCAGTTACAACAAGAGTGTTATTGGGGCTTTAACAAAACACTAATTCGAGCTGGTTCAAACCATGAAAGACGAACACAATGTTTATTGAAAGAATAATTGGGTCATGCTTCCTACCAAGTTAAAAATGCACACAATCTATTGAGAATTTAATTATTTATGGTATTATTAATTAGTAAAATAGTAAAGGATTTTCTACTACGTCACTAAAAATCTGAAAATACCCCACTGTATTTCTTCATATTTAATATTGTTGTAATAAAAAAAAATCTCTATCATTCATATGATCACAAAACCTGTAAAGTTTTTATTGACTCGTAGATAAAACATAACGCTAACGCTACAATATACGTCCACATTCCTACTTTGATTGATATGGTACTTTGTCAAGAAGGCTAGGCGTTTGGTTTGTTTAGCGTTGAGGGTCGTGCACCAACATTAATAGTTGCCGTCCTTAGAGTATAAGGAATAACTATACCAAGATAATCCATTCAGAATTGTGCCTTCCTAACACTAAAGGCAAAAAGTGGGCGTGGCTCTGCCCCTGGGGGTCGGGACATTCATCAAAATCAATAGTGGACGCCCTCAGGCTATAAGGAATACATAAACCAAATGGGTGTTGCTGTCCCATGGGGGTCGGGCATGCACCCAAAACAAAAGGGGTCATCCTTAGGGTATAAGGAATAAGTATTTTAAGTTTCAAGATGACCGATTAAGAATTGTGGCCTGTAGGTGACACACAAAAAGAAAATGGGCGTGACTCTGCCCCTGGGGGTTGGGCATGCACCCCAAATGATAGAAATGTTCCTTAGGGTACAAAGCATAATCATTCAAAGTTTCAAGATGATACGTTAAGATATGTGGCTTGTAGACAAATAAATACAAGGAATGGGCGTGGCTTTGCCATTGGGGGTCAGGCATGCACCAAAAAACAATACGGATCATCCTTAGGGTAAGTATACAAAGTTTTAAGAAAATACAGTTAGAATTGCGGCTTCTAGGCAACACAGAGACACACAAAAAGAAAATGGGCGTGGCTCTGCCCCTGGGGGGTTGGGCATGCACCCCAAACGATAGGGATCATCCTTAGAGTATAAAGAGTAAGTATACAAAGTTTTAAAGAAAATCCAATAAGAATTGCGGCCTGTAGGCGACACAAAGACACACGATAAGAAAATGGGTGTGGCTCTGCCCCAGGGGGTTGGGCATGCACCCCAAATGATAGGGATGTTCCTTAGGGTACAAAGAATGTGTATGCTAAGTTTCAAAATTATAAGTTAAGAAATGTGGCCTGTAGACGACAAACAAATACATACTAGAAATGGGCGTGGCTCTGTCCCTGGGGGTCGGGCATGCACCAAAAACAATAGAGATCTTCCTTAGGGTATAAGGAATACGTATACCAAGTTTGAAGAAAATCCAGTAAGAATTGCGCCCTGTAGGCGACACAAAGACACACGAAAAGAAAATGGGCGTGGCTCTGCCCCTGGGGGTGGGGCATACACCCCAAATGATAGGGATGTTCCTTAGGGTACAAAGAATGTGTATGCTAAGTTTCAAAATTATAAGTTAAGAAATGTGGCCTGTAGACGACAAACAAACAAATACTAGAAATGGGCGTGGCTCGGCCCCTGGGGGTCGGGCATGCCCCAAAACAATAGGGATCTTCCTTAGGATATAAGGAATAAGTATACCAAGTTTGAAGAAAATCCATGAAGAATTGCGGCCTGTAGGCGAACCACAGACACACACACACACACACACACACACACACAGACAGGGGCGACGGCATAATACGTTCACATTATGAATGTGGACGTATAACAAACGACTGGTCATACAATGATTTCCAATGTCAATTAATCTGGTATGTTTTGTGGTACTGTCATATGTTTCAAAGTTTTGTTGGAGTATCATAAATATTAAAGTTAACGAAACTCGTAAAGCCATTTTCCCTTTGATCTAAACTCCATAATTTTCATTTCCTTTTCTAACCATAATAAAAGAAATATTAACCAGACGCATAGTTTATACTATAACATATGAGTAGTTGCCGACTGGATAATCAATCATCAACAATCGGGTCATGGTCTCTATGACAATGACGCTCTACTCATATCCGCATGCAGTAGCCTAGTAGGGTAACTAGAAACTGTTCACACAGGTATTTTATCATCCTTCTGTCATTTTAACGAGAATTCGGTCGAAATATACTTTCCTAATTTTATAAATTTTATTCTCCCAAGTTATAATCAAGATTATTTTGAAAATAATCATGATATATCGTGACATAACGGTTATTGAGAAAGGAGACGATTATTTAATCGCTTGACCCAATAATCGCGATTAATCGCAATCCCCCGGGTATGGCTGCATCCTTAACCCATAATACCATGAGAAATTCAACTTTGGATAAAGTATTATCTTGCAAGTTTAAACATAATTTACCTCAATATCCTCTTTATATTTGAGAAGAGGGGCCTTCATGATGTCTCGAAGGGTGAAATTTTCAGAGTCAAAATCAAAAGTATGGCCTGTAACTTTTGCTATCCTTTTCCAATGTCTTTCCTTCATAGCTTTGTTAGCCATTAATTCTAACAGAGGACATGATTCACTAAAGTCGTCAATCTTTTTCTTCAAATCATTGTAAGCTTGCCAGGACATCATGGCCTTTGGTAGCTTTCGACATCTGAAATACATCAAGAAAACTCAGTCACCAACAACTTGTGCTTGCGAACATTTTTTTTACAAGGTACAGGGCTTGACAATCAGTGTTATTGGCAGAGTAATATAGCAAATAGTATGCTACCTGGCTATTAATATACCTATCAACTCATCTGAATGATCAACAAGGGTTGTTGCATATTTATTCTATTGTTGGTAATTAGGGGAATTTAATAGACAATTTCATACAGATGACATTATAATTTCGGTCGTTTAAGAGTTCTAAAAACTAAAGCACGTGAATTAACTCAGGAAGTACCGTATTTTTCAGTGTGTATAAGGTGCACATTTTTTTACCAGATATTTTTTTTTTACAGAAGGGGTGCGGCTTATATACATAGTAATAAGCAAATCTTGGCTTTTCCCTGTGTCAACATTGGCATCTGAAGTTGATGATGTCGGCCTTTCACATGCAATAATGAATAAAGATGGCGGCAATTTTACAGACGTCAATTCAGTATACCATTAGTCATAAACGACAGTGCTAACAATATGGGCCGATAACTGTTTAGTTTAAATCATCGTAAATATTTCTGCTATTTCCACGTATTTCATGACGTATATTTCAACTATTCCGACATTCAGATATCGACATTTCTGGTGCAATAACGATGACGGCCATTTCAGACACCGCTATTCCGTATAGCGTTACTCATAAACGACAGTGCTAAAAATATCTGCAAATCGTTAATATTACTATCATTCCTACGTATTTGGGGACATATATATTTCTGCAAATCATTAATATTACTATCATTCCTACGTATTTGGTGACATATTTCTGCTAATCCTTCACTGTTAGCCATTACCGGCTTTCCAAACCAGTGATGGGATTTCAAAATTTTTCGTGTCGGACATTTTACCGAAAATAAAAGGGAATAACTCTTATCGTTATTTAAGCAGACGAATTCATACGACAAATAAAAGTCACATGTCGTTAAAATATTCAAACTCGTACATAACAAAATTAGGTGAACCTCGCTATTTGTCATATTTAATTCCCGTACGGTATTCATTTCATACCACAATTAAAAAATCACATGTCAACAAAATATTCAAATCCAGTAAGTGATAAAAATTGGTGAACCTCGCTATTTTTCACACCTAATTCCCATACGGCATTCAAATTTATGTCATTAAATGTCGTACAAAATTAAGCATTTTCGTAATACATTAACGAAAGCTTGCCGATCCTGCTTCGGCATAAAATTCACAACCGTAATATTCCTTTAGATTTACGTGGCAGCAAATGAATGCAGAACTTCCGAAATAAGAATAGTTTGTGATGTCAGAACATCGTTTTTTCTTTATAAAATGTCAACAAAATATTCAAATCCGTGCGTAATAGAAATAAGAACACGGCAGCAGATGAAAGAAAAGCGTTCGAAATAATAATACTTGTGGTAATGACAAAAGGTATAGCTGACTTCAGCGTATTGCCGCTATGGCGTACGTTGACTCACGGCACACAGCATCATAGTAAGCAATGCTTAACATGTTAAGCAAAATTCGTGTGGCGCTCGAGATCACGGGAAAGTGCCACTGTGGATGAGAATTTATATAAGGATTCTTAAAAGACGTAAAGGATATCGTAGACAAAATGAATTAGGGTGTTATAAAATAATATACTCTTACGATATGTGACATCTATGATTAGTTTATAGATGCTGTCGGCTCACATCAATGCGATTAAAATGCCCGACAATTGAAGACCATGCGGTAAACATTTTGAATATTATTCACTATGTCTTGATGTCCGATTGGGCATATTCCCGGTCGGACAATATTGTGCGTTTGGAAAAAAAATTCGGACAAGTCCGTAATATACAGGCAAAATCCCAACTCTGATCCAAACATCTCATTAATGGCGGTGTTGTCACTGTCAGTCAGTTGTCGAAACAGCAGGGCTTACGACAGATAAGACATTTCATTGGCTTTTAGAAAGATAACGCTCAGTATACCATAGGTGTTTTCTTTGAGCATTACTGTATTATAATTTAAACATATAACTGTTTTAAGTTACCGACAGTTTTCATTCAACATGGATTCAATGAGTGACCCATTGTTATAAATTACTGGTATAGTTAATTATCAACCAGTGAATTGTTACCGTTTTCTTTACAAAGTTGTTTGTAATTAACAAAATCATTGTTTACTTGATTGGTATTAAAAATGCTATTGTATTATTTTACTGATAGATCTAAATGGCTACAATCTGGGTATTGATATGACGTGTGTAGTGGGCGGGACAACGGCCGCTATCGATTGTTAGAGTAAACCGGGAATTGTTGTTTCTTTTTTACCGGTAGTCAAGATTTAAGTTGTGAGTAGCTGATCATGAGAATATATTTCTACAGTTAACATATAATTTGTTCATCATCAAAACATTTATCACAGCCAATTACTCACAAATTTAACATGATGTAATAGACGGCCATGTTTGTTGTGGGCGGGACTTGAATGTCAGTTTCACTACCGTACGAGTAGCAAAAGTTATGAAATTATCAATTGTATGTTATAATTAATAGAAACAAATGTAACAAAAGCAATTTATTTCATAAAGATATATATACACCTTGATACGGCTAAATATCGGTAATTATTATAACTGTAAACAATAGAGTTTGGCCCACTTACTGGAGATCGCAGGTGGATTTGAGTCACATATAGTATGGCATGAGTTTCACGAGGCATTGGGAAAGGGGTGCGCCTAAACCACGCATATTTGTTTTTTCCTGAAACAACTCTTCCAAAGTCGCCCTGCGCCTTATCTTCGCATGCGCCTTATACACCGAAAAATACGATAATCTACAGAAATTATTGTAATTTTCGTATTACAAATTCAAATAATGCACATAAATTTCATACAGATCGGATTATAACTTTGGTCGTTCAAACGGTTACAAGGTTCAACAAAGCAAAACATGGGCCATGACTCAAGTTTTTGAAATTCAATAGGCTTCTTTGTTTCGCTAATTCAAATGATGCATATAAATTTCATACAGATCGGGTGATAACTGTTTTCATTAGAGCATTCGCAAGATTCAACAAAGTAAAACAATTTACATAACTCTAGATGTAATAATCTGATCATCCTCTCAAGGTCTGCGGGGGGTTGGGATGGCCTAGTGGTCTAGAGTGCCGCGCTTCGACCTCTAGCTGGCCGGTCACCTCTGGCTTGCGGCTGTGGTTTCAAGCCCTGGTGTGAGCGTATGTGGCATGGAGATAGGAGCGCCTTCTCAACCTCGTGGGTTTCCTCCGGGCACTCCAGTTTCCTCCCACTACTAAAGTGCCTAAAGACCCCTACGCGCAAGCGAATTATTGAAATAAAATTGAACCATGTTAGTCCCGAAATGACCTAGTTTGTGTTGAGTGGAGTTAAACCCCATTTCTCTCTCTCTCTCTCTCTCTCTCTCAAGGTCTGCAATCACCACACCAAATTCAAATATAATCCACTGGAGACTAGGGATCATGATTTTCCCATTGTCGGATTTTTAATCTCCTTGATGTCGGCTGACAGCACATAGAAATTACTGTCATAACTGTACATAACACCCCAAAACAATATAAATTGCCTGCGATATATCACTTCACAGGAAGCGAGCGTTATATAAAACTATTTCACACACACACACACATATATGCGTTTCTGATCGCAAGAAGTTATAGCACTCGGCAAACCTCAGTGAATTTCTTTACTCTACATCTAGCATCGGCTGTAATGACGCCAAGTGATGTGGCACCGGTTTATTTATTAGGAAAACTTGCCAGTTTTAAAAAGAAGTTAACAAAATTGTGTTGTTCGAAGAGTGTTTAGAATTTTCAGAGCAAAGTTGTCCTTGTTTGAAATGAAAGAAAAACAGCTTCAGACTTTGAAATATTTGTATGAAAAATCTGGAATCTGCCAAGGTTTGCCGGGTGGCAGTTATAGTCTACATCTTGCGAGATACATGAAACTATGAAATGAAAACGTGACAAATTTCACACGTCTAATTTCAAAGAAAAGATTCTATTTTGATGGCATATTCTCGGATTGATGAATATATTTTGAATGGGGTTTATATTTTTAAATAAAGAAATTATCGACTTATGATTGTAAAATGCCCGAATTTTGGCAGAATTTTAAACAGTACGAGTATGGATCGGCAGTAGTTGGCACGCTGTTGTTCTATCGTATAACGACATCACTTAATTCTGTAGGAATATTACTGACATAAATTTGAATACCAAACGGGAACTAAATATGTAAAATAACGACATGCACTTATCTTTTTATTATGTATGAATTTGAATATTTTGTCGACACACGATTTTTGGGTGTGATCTAAAAATTGCCTTCTTAAATAACGATAAGAGTTATGTCCCCTTATTTTGGGTAAAAATGTCTGACAAGAAATATTTTGAAATCCCATCACTGCTGTAGACCCTATCAGATTGATGATTATAAAATCCAAGAAATTTAGAGCTAATTAGCAAAAGGCACTACCATAATATGATATGCATACAAAGTTTCATAAAGATATATGAATGATTTAAGTAATAGTTATTAGCACACTTTCTGAGGTGTATTGGTGAATATATGAGGACAATTTTTGTCGCGGGCTCATGTACCTTAGCCAAGTGAAGTATGAAACTACTAGTTATCATTGCGATCTGGGTCGGACTAAAAGTCCGCTTCTTATTGCTTGATAAGTTTCTTTAACGATTGTAATACCATGGGTCTTTTTTTCTGTCTGAGGGTGGAGAGCAGACATGTACCAAAACCGGTCGCCACATCCTACGTATGACCCATGCATCTTTTCTTACTACATATTTTCGTAGCCATGTGACGTCTAGAATTTATCTCTGACTGTCTTTGCTTCTCTTTCACGTTGTGTATTTCTTCTTAATGTTTTCTAAAGACGTCTGTTTTATCAGGAATAACAATGCAACTGTTCGTTTCTACATTTTATATCAAGCTGGATACAATCAAGCATGGTATATATTACAATACAAAAATCATTCTCAACCACTAGTCAGCCAAACTCACTGGGTGAGTTTACTGCTGTCTAGGAACTCAGATGGTCATCTCTCTCAGGAATCTAAATGCCTTCTGACGAATTCGCGCAAGTATCAAAGTTTTCTAGCTGCGGGATTTGTACGTTCAATTATCTAATTGGCCAAATATGATGTAAATAATTAGAGCTGTTGGTTAATTAAATGAAATGACATCGAAACCCAACCTTATATGGTTATGGAAATTTTCTCTAGAAATTGCGCATGAGATATCTGTTATCATGTTGTTGACATATAGAACCAGCTATGTTGTGTTTCTATAACCCTTTTTATATAACAATATGTCATTCAAATGCTAGTTGATTTCAGTACACACCTGCATATATGTGAATATGTTTGATCCCACAACTTGCAAAACAATAGGATATACATGTATCATAATGCCATCATTAATTTTAATAAATTGAAAACAATGTCGCAACGACAATAGTGCTACACGATATCCGTGTATCAGAAATGAACAGTATTCTTTTTGGAAAGTGTACTGTTCATTTCTGATACACGGCTACTTTTATGCATGTATTGGAAATGGCAACGAGTAGAAGTGGGATGTAAGAGATAAGCTCTGACATAGATATTGCAAAACTTCAGTCAAATTTCTTTCAATGAAAACACAAAAATGATTAGATAATGGGAAAATTCCAATTAGCAAGACTCAATGGGTTTGTGTGTACATCATGACATGCTCTGGAATAATAAAAAAAATCGGCACTGACATATTGAAGGGTGGATGTGGCCCATTTCCAATAATAAACAGCAGTTACCAGGTAGGATATGCCCACATTTTTGAGAGATGGATGGAGAACAAGCTAAACAGAAAGAGATTTTTCCTACAAACAAGGGCCATAATTTATAAAGTTAAAATTTGATATACGCAAATATCAAAACGAACCAAGATCTTTGGGGTATAAGTTTCATCAAAATCAGATTAAAATTGTGACCTCTACAGGGTCCACAACCTTGCTTGAATGACATACCATATTTTTTACACTATTCGCATACAAGCGGCGACCATTTTGTTCGACAGTTTTGGTGTGACTCTCAAAAAATTCTAATTCAACCTACCTTACAAACAATGTAACGTTTTTTGTTTTAAAATCAGATAATAATTGTGATCTCCAGAGTGACCACAGCCTAAAAAGAAGATTCCCCGTACAATCAAGGACCATAATTGAGGAAGTTATGATTCAATATACTCAAATATCGAAGATCTTTGGGTTTTAAACATGTAAGTCAAGTTTCATCAAAATCAGATTAAAGTTGTGACCTATACAAGGTTCACAACCTTGATATACCATATTTTTACACTATTCATGTACAAGCGGCGACCATTTTGTCGGACAGTTTTGGTCAGATTTTCACGAAATTCAAACTAAACCTTTATTATGGTGTAACGGCGATATAATGAAATGTTTTTTAAAATCGGATAATAATTGTGACCTCCAGAGGGACCACAAGCTAAAATAGGTGTAACAGTGATATAATCAGACCTTTTTTCAAATTGGATAATAATTTTGACCTCCAGACAGACCATAAGCTAAAATAGGTGATTTTTTTTTAACAATCAGGGGCCATAATTCAGGAAGTTACCATCCGATATGTGCAAATATCGAAAAGAACCAAGATCTTTGGGTTATAAACATGCATTTCAAGTTTCATCAAAATCGATTCAAAATTGTGACCTCTATCTATAGTGTTCACAAGCCAGAAATGTGATTTTTCGTACAATCAGGGGCTATAATCTATTAAGTTACAGTCCGATACATCCCAATATCTTAGGGTGATGAACCTATATTTCAAGTTTCATTGAAATCGGATAAAAATTGTGACCTGTAGACTGTTCACAAACAATTGTGGATGGGAGGACGGACGTCCGGACAGGGGCGACGACAATATACGTCTACATGAAAATGTGAGCGTCAGGGGCGTAGCCGTGAAATATATATGGGGGCGGGAGCGCAACGGGGTGGGGGGTACCCCCATAAATTTTGTTTAAAGTCTCAGTCTTCTGTTAACATTGTTTGGCATATTTTACAGGGTTAAACTAAAACATCACACCAATACAACGTTTATCAGACAGACAGCGGCACCGGTCTTCCCCGAGAGGTGAAGAAGCGTGGCTTACTTACCCCCACCTAAGAAAATTTTGGAATATTTGACGGCTGCAAACACTTTTTCCTGCTATTTCAGCCCATGAACAAAGCAATTTCAAAGTGGCCTAATATAGCCTAATTAAGGTGGCTTGCTGATTCGAATTCCAATGAATCGTTTACACCAGGGTTCTTAATCCATTTTGAAATGAACCGGCCAAGGGTAGGCCAAGGGTAGGCCGAACGGATAGTCGTATTTTCAACAACAGACATGTTGGTTTATGCATACTTTATTCACGTTAATAATTGCATAACGTATTCCGAATAATAATAGCTTAAACTTCGAATAAACAAAATCTTTGTTGTAATTGCATACTTGTATTCATACATCGATAATAATATCGAAATTTATAGTCAAATTTCAGCAACTTGCATCATGCATATTCCTACTTTCGCTTTCATCCAACCAAACGGAAGTTATAATTTAGTAAAAAGAAAAACTACCAGAAAATATAAATACGTTTTTTTTACAATTGTATTATTGTGATCACTTGTCAATATATAAAAATAAAAAGAATGTAAGCACATATCAATAATAATAAATTAGCACAAATTAGTTTCTGTGTATAGTCGGAACTCGGAAATATGCCGACGTGCGAAAAGTTACGTGGCCTATTACCATGATAGGCTATTACTTGACATAATAATTATATACGGGTCAGTAGGTTATTACCAGATTTACTCAACGCTAACATAATAATAATAATCATTACTATACGAGATCAGTAGGTTATTACGTGACTTAAAAAAGGAGACTAAATTAAGAACCTATGACTACGAGACAAAACATTTTCTGTGAAATTTTGTCGAACGATTTTGGTTGACCTATATTGGACGTGGGAGTTTGTCCGACTTTTGGAACTTCCAATGACGACGTGCATGCTTGAAGTTCAAGGTCAATGCAGCCATCACTATCGTCGGCTAAAACTCGCTTACGTTTTCTATTGTCATTCTGTGAGGTGTTCAAGTAGCCTACTTCAACATTGTGTTAGATAGAAATGAGTGAACCGACATTGGATTATATACATTCTTTTACTTGATTGACTCAACTAATTAAGTTGTTTATTTAGGAAATGAGCCGATACGGATTGAAGCTGAAGAAGGTATTCATATTGTATTGACTGATTCTTTGATGGGTTTCTTAATTGACGAGTAATAATTAACTCTTTGTTATCGGCCGAAAGTTGATTGATTAATGATACCATAGTGGCCGGTTCATTGTTTTACAAACCGGCTAGATTAAAGATCAATCGGCTAAAGCCGACAAAAAACAGCCAAGATCCGTGGTTTACACCCACGAAGATGAGACTGTTGGGAGAAAATTCTGAAAATTGACCTGCCACATACGCGTCTTCCTGCTATTCCAGCCTATAGTCTGTGTATACAACAACTTCAATTTGGTCCAATATAGCTGACCAGAATTCCAAACAACCAATAAACGTTGCGGGCTATGGGAGACTAACCCTCTCTGAGAAAATTTTGAAAATTTAACAACAGCAAACGCATTTTCTGCTATTCTAGCCTGTGTGAGCAAGTCCAAAAGTATCCAATGGTTCTGTAACCGAAATCCCACTCTGAATTTCAACCATCCAGTCACACTGTTGCAGTTGCATTCTCAAAGTAGAGTGGCCCCAGACAAAATGTTTTAATCAATAGCCAACTCAGTACAAATTCGTGGTATTCAATTAAAAGAAAAGTGAAATAAGTGTTTTATTAGGACTCGATGACAGTCAGGGAAGAAAAACTAGAATTGCCCAAAGCAGGTTACGGGCTGCGGCCAGTTTTCTTCGACCCCTCAAGGAAATTTTGGAATATTTGATGGCCGCAAAAGCGTTTTACTGCTATTCCAGTCCTAAAATTAGTGTTTTATTAGATTTCGGGCACAAATTTTGGGGGGGTCCAAGTATATTCAGCCCCCCCCCCCAAGCAAAACAATTGGTTTTACCATGTAAATAGTGATATCCAAGTTCTAACCAAAATACAGATACCCACCCGGTAGAAGGTTCTTACATCTCAATCAGGATGTTCGGGAATAAAATCTCGATTTTTCGAATAATTTCATTACCTACTCTGAAAATCCAAAAGCTCGGTATTTATTTTCTCTATATCAACTTCTGTCCACAAGATATCAAAATATCCTGAGATGACCGTCATGACAGCGTTATACAGACCGTAGAGTTTCTGTAATAAGCTAAGTTCTTTCTTTTTCTGTACTAAATCGGGATATTCTGTGACAGTTAAACCAAACAGTTGTTCTCCTGCTGAATATATGCCATATTTATTCCATAGTTCATCAAACTGACCCTGAAATTACAATTATTTTTCATAAGCATATTTTTAATTTCAATTTATTTATAATAAAAAATATATCATCTAGGCAATGAATATACCCCTACCAGTAGCTTTCTAAAGAGAGGTAAGGTCATCAATTTAGGTTGCATAGTCAAAGAAACCTCAACAAAGCTTTCAATGACACCGAGCTAAAACAAAGATATTTGACTTGTATATTATGAACTGTACCACAGTTTGTTTTATTGCGAGTAGGAAAGTCCTATTTACAGCTATCAGGTAAAAAAAAAAATAGGTTGCCAGGCAACGAAGCATACGCCCACACAGCAGCCAAATCGTCCAGGCAGTCAACAAGAGTTGTTGCATTTTAAGTAATCATCAGAAAATCATAATTCAAACTCACCCATAACTACGGTGTAACTGTGATATAATCAAACATTCTTTTAAATCAGATAATAATTGTGACCTCCAGAGGGACCACAAGCTAAAAAGGGTGATTTTTCGTACAGTCAGGGGACATAATTCAGGAAGTAATGATCCGATGGACGCAAATATCGAAAGGAACCAAGATCTTTGGGTTATAAACATACATGTCAAGTTTCATCAAAATCGATTCAAAATTGTGACCTCTATAGGGTCCACAACCTTGATATAACATATTTTCACACTATTCGTGTACAAGCGGCGGCCATTTTGTCAGTCAATTCTAGTCCGATTTTCCCGAAATTCAAACTCTCTCTTCACTACCATGTAACGTTGATATAGTCAAAAACGTTTTTTTAAATCGGATAATAATTTTGACATCCAGAGGGACCAAAAGCTAACAAAAGCGATTTTTCGGACAATCCGGGGACATAATTCAGGAAGTTATGATCCGATGGGCGCAAATATCGAGAGGAACCAAGATCTTTGGGTTATAAACATACATGTCAAGTTTCATCAAAATCGGTTCAAAACTGTGACCTCTATAAGGTCCACAACCTCTATATAACATAGTTTCACACTATTTGCGTACAATAGGCGGCCATTTTGTCCGTCAATTTTGGTCTGATTTTCACAAAATTCGAACCCAACCTTCATAACCATGGAATGGTGATATAATCAAACGGGTTTTTAAATCGGATAACAATTTTGACCTCCAGAGGGACCACAAGCTAAAAAGGGCGATTTTTTGGAATCAGTGGCCATAATTCAGAAAGTTACGATGCGAGGGGCTTAAATATCGAAAGGAACAAAGATTTTTGGATTATATACATACATGTCAAGTTTCATCAAAATCGGTTCAAAATTGTGACCTCTATAAGGTCCACAACTTTGATATAACATATTTTCATACTATTCGCGTACAAACGGCGGCCATTTTGTTTGTCAATTTTTGTCTGTTTTTCACAAAATTCAAACTCAACCTTCACAACCATGGAACGGTGATATAATCAAACGTTTTTTTAAATCGGATAACAAAAATTCGAACTCAACCTTCATAACCATGGAATGGTGATATAATCAAACGGTTTTTTAAAATCGGATAACAATTTTGACCTCCAGAGGGACCACAAGCTAAAAAGGGCAATTTTTCGGACAATCAGGGGCCATAATTCAGGAAGTTACGATCCGATTGGCGCAAATATCGAAAGGAACCAAGATCTTGAAGTTATAAACATGCATTTCAAGTTTCATCCAAATCGGTTCAAAATTGTGACCTCTACACTCTTCACAAGCTAAAAATCGTGATTTTTCGCACAATCAGGGGCCATAACCCATGAAGTTACAGTCCGATACATGCCAATATCGAAAGGAACCGAGATCTTAGAGTGATAAACCTACATTTTAAGTTTCATTGAAATCGGATAAAAATTGTGACCTGTAGACTGTTCACAAACAATTGTGGACGGACGGACGGACAGACCAACAGGGGCGACGATAATATACGTCCACATGAAAATGTGGGCGTATAAAAACATGAACTAGTGAACTGTGATTATAGACGGGTCTGAAGAGAAAGTTGTCTCGAATAATAAGGCCAGAAATTTAAATGTGCAATCTTATGGTAGAAAATATATCTGATTAATTTTGGCCATAGAAGGTTTCACTACAGCTGCTGTTTCACCTGTATGTGCCGGACACATCCTATGCAAGTTGCCAAACATCCAACAAGGAATATTCCCAATCAGGATATCAAGATATGGTGAATCATATGCAAGAATTGGCCGCATGTTCCCACATTTGCCATCACACAATGTTTTAATCATTCTCCATTCACAATTCACAGGGCAACATTGTCATGCAAGATACACCCACATCTTGCAAGAGATGGACGAGGAACAGGGAATATCAATTGGGCTCATCGTTTCATTGTCCCAATGCTTAACATCAAATTTTAAAACAAAGGTGAGTTTTGAAATGCACTAATATAGAACTCATTCAGGATCTTTAATCCTTAACCCTTTGAACCCGTAGTCCCGATCTATCGGGAATTTTAGTAAGTGCTCATACACCGTAATCCCGATACACCGGGATTCAAGGTATGCTGTCATACCTATTTAAAGAACGCTAAATATAACGACCAATCAGGGGTAAGAATTGTGTGGTAATGCTGGGATAGCGTCACAAAGATGTCAGCCTCCATGCTTTTATCTTTGATTTGATTTTGAGGTTGATTTTTTGATAATATCGAAGCTAATTTCTACCTGTCAAAATGGAACCCAGTGGCAGCGGAACTAACAGGAAGCGTCAGTTCTATTCAGTCAAAGAAGTCGCTAATTTATTAGAGCTCAGACGAACAAAACTTAGACGAAGATTATCCTGCCGATGATATTTTATCGAAGAATTTGACAATGTGGTTTTAGACAATAATTCGAATAATTCTGAAGATATTGACCCAGGTATTCCTGACACGGCCGAGGCACAAGTCACGCCCCCATATAGAAAACGTAAGGCTCAACATGCTGCATGGACTGGCACAATAAGATTAAATATTATGATAATTTTAGCTAGTACATGCTATAATTATCATTTGGCATGCTTTTGAGTTGATTATAGGTTATTAAAATGAATGTTTCAACTGTTTTTCATATATGTTTGTAAATAGCTGATTTTCCTCCAGGAGGCTAGGTACCAGTACTGTTAAGTGCCAGGAGGTCAGGGTTCAAAGGGTTAACATATTTGTTAAGTTTCATTTGTTGCATATATCACATGTTGCATATAAAAGGTATGGTGCATAACTCCAGAGTGGAAATATCAAATGCGCACCAAAATTGAACTCGTCCAAGAACTTTTGATAATAAACATATATTTTTAGTTTAGTACTTAATACTTGGTTCTTTATCCATTTTGAAACAAACTGGCCAGAAGTGGATCAACTGAGGTCCCATTCCCCTTAATATAACCAGACTTCACCAACATAATTCTTGATAATTTATTATTTACCTGGAAAATCTGTAATCTATCATTAGCCTCCATTGGTGAAATACCCTCACACATCGGTCCTTCCTGAATTACAGATTAAATAAAGGTTAAAAAAAAGGTGTAAACATGTAGCATAAACATTGAGTACTTTAATTCTTTATTTTAATATCCATTAGTCAAGGTTATGTGGTTTACACATTATACATGAATTTGCAGGATGGTTTATGTAAATTCCAGAAAAAGTGATATTGACGAAATACTTATTTTACATTTCAATGTTTATGTGAATGAAGTACCAAAAATTCCACTTATGTCACTCACTAAATTATGCCAAGTCAGGTAACATTATGTCACGTCCACCAGCATCATATGAGACTAAGTGTTGGGTTGTTTGGTGTGGCTTTATATA
This sequence comes from Patella caerulea, assembly GCA_036850965.1. NCBI lineage: Eukaryota > Metazoa > Mollusca > Gastropoda > Patellidae > Patella > Patella caerulea. The sequence continues at coordinate 28,140,047 of JAZGQO010000011.1, forward strand.
ACATGGATAGGGGCTGGGTATGAACAGATTATTTACTTTTTTTTATTACCTATAGTTGAGTCAAGGTGAGATGAAGGAGTAGAGGTATTGTCGACTAATCCCAACACTTAAAATGTTTGAAATATAATTTTAACACAGAGCTCATTGCTAAAAGAGATGCGTAATCAAGGTTTCAACAAACGGAAGTGATGTACACAAAAGGAAAACACAAGTTATCCTTCTAACTTACTGAAGTGACGAGTGATAATAGATGCACGGGGGATTTTTGCTCACTAATAAATTCCTTTTAAGACCAAAAGTTGTTATGTGAGACTGTGAGAGGATATGTGAAGATTCAAAAAAGTAATTGAATGTCCCTAGATAAGAGAACACCAGAAAAATAGAAATAGTCTGTACATTCAATTGTTTATATTCATTCTATACTTAACAAAAACATGGTTAATGTATACACTTTTTATATTTTTTTTTTTTTATCAGTTGTTAGTATAGGTCAAGATAATCTAATATGTACAGGTCAGATCATTGGAGTACACAGTCACGTGATAGTAGGCTTTAAATATCCAAAGTGAAACCGAAAGTAATCAAAATTGACATTCAAAAATCGGCTCCCTAAAAATTGCTGTAACCTTGGCTGGCTTCAAAACTAATATAAAGATTTTGAGAATTGGATTAAAACTAATAGCTGAATATCAATTTGAAGCTTTTTTGAAAAATCAAATATGGCGCGCTCGGTCAAATGGTTGAAAATGTTATTGAACAAGGTCTCTGAAAATGAAAGATTATAATATCCTGGGCTAACACCACAATACGTCATTTTTAAAACGCAGAGAACTTTTTATTAGTTGGGGAAAAATCACAGGCCTCAGAAATTTCCGGAAGTTTCCGGAAGCCATCATAAAACATTGTAATATGCCGTTTTGAATATCTGGTTATCCATTTTAAATTAAATCAATAATCAAGAGTTGATTATGGAGTTGTCATGTTAATTAATGTTTAATTTATAATTCATATAACTCTTAAGACCTAAAAAAATACCTGCAAAAGGCAAATTCAAGCTCAATGCCTGTTTCAATGTCAAATTTAAAGTTACCCGAATATCAATTCTTTTCATAATTGATCAAATGTATTTAATTCTCTGGCTAATAGTAATAGTAGTGATGGATCATAGAAAGCTACACTCATCTAGCACCTGTATCTATATTTCAAAAATAAAGTAACAGTTTAGACAGAAGATGTAATTCAGACTACTTCAACTGATGTAGCAGCTTCTACTCCGGCAGTTGTGCAACTAGATGATGTCACGTAATAAAACATACTCACCAGTTCATAACTTTCATAAAATGCTTTTGTTTTACCACGAAATTCTTCAACTGCTGTTAGTAATTCTGTTTTGAATCCAGGCTGTACACGTACCAACTCATCCTGTACTTGACCCTAAAAACAAAATTACCCAAGGAAGTAGGAACAGGAGATGGGAATTCAATGAAAAGTAGGTGAAAATGCTGTTGTGTAGGCCAAATTATCTCTCCTAATCTTTAGCGCTGGCCCGATATATTGTTGAATCATGATTGACTGTCTCAGAATCTGCAATTATTCTTTATATTTTTTGTGGTCGCTTCACTAAGAAACCTGCGCCCCTTTTTAATTATCCATGTCACACATTATCCATAGCTAAACAGTTCTATTTCTTCAGCATCGACAGAACATAAACCAGCGGTTGCCAGACTGGATACGCCCACATTTTGCAAGAGATGGATAGAGAACAAGCTAAAAACAAAAACGCCCCTGATTTTTTGTACAATCAGGGGCCAAAATCCAGAAAGTTATGGTCAAAATCGGATAAAAATTGTGACCTCTAGAGGGTTGGTAACCTTTGTATTAACCTTCATTATGTTGGAATGGTGATATATCTATACATTCTTTAAAATTGATTTTAATCAACATCCGATTAAAATTGTGACCTCTAAAGGGTCGACAACCTTGACATACCATATTTTTATAGTATTCGTTTACAAGTGGTGGCCATTTTGTCCGTCAGTTTTGGTCTGATTTTCACGAAATTCGAACTCATTACATTCATTACATTGTAACGGTGATATAATCAAACATTTTTTTTAATCGGGTAATAATTTTGACTTCCAGAGGGATCACATTCTAATAAAGGCGATTTTTTGTATACAATCAGGGGCCATAATTCAAGAAGTTATGATCCGATATCAAAAGGAACCAAGATCTTTAGGTTAAAAACATGTATTTTGAGTTTCATCAAAATTGATGTAAAATTGTGACCTCTACAGGTTCCACAACCAATATACCATATTTTTACACTTTTCGGGTACAAGCGACGGCCATTTTGTTTGTCAATTTTAACTCAACCTTCATTACCATGTAACGGTGATATAATCAAACGGTTTTTGAAATCGGATAATAATTTTGACCTCCAGAGGGATCACAAGCTAAAAAGGGGAAGTTACGATATGATGGGTGCAAATATCAAAAGGAACCAAGATCTTTGGGTTATAAACATGCATGTCAAGTTTCATCAAAATCTGTTCAAAATTGTGACCTCTATAGGGTCCACAACCTTGATATAACATATTTTCACACTATTCGCGTACAATCAGGGGCCATAATTCAGGAAGTTATGATCCGATATGCACAAATATCGAAAGGAACCAAGATCTTTAGATTATAAACATGTATTTTAAGTTTCATCAAAATTGATTTAAAATTGTGACCTCTACAGGTTCCACAACCTATATTTTCTCAAAAATGATGTGCTTTATAGAAAATCTACATGTATGGATGGAGATATTCACCAGCTAGTTATACCAATATCTGAGAAGTTTTCCGTTTTAAAAGATTGCCATGATGATGTAGGTCACCTGGGTCGTGACAGAATGTTAACACTTCTGAAAGAGTGAGTATTTTGACCATGGATGTCTGCAGACACTATAAACCTCAGAATGCCTCATTCGGCATTTCTGTCCAGACGAGGTAAAAAAAATGCCTTGTTGTCTGGAGTTCCAAAATGAGTTTTTTTTAATTGCCCTTTTTTTGGAACGAGGTATTTTGTTCAGAACGAAGCTTGGTAAAAATGCCTCGATTACTAAACGTGTTTTTTTCAAGATAGTTATTAGCTGTATTTGCTATTGGTGAATTTGTAAAAATTAAAATTTATGTTATTTAATGCGAAAATAAAACCAGTTCAAACTATATTATTATCAGAGAAATTGACAAGACAAGAATACACGCAATCGGTGGAGGTGTAAAACTATTGCAGACACAAAGCCACCTTGATTGATTTATTGTCACAATCAGGTATAGGTGTTAAGAAACAACTGTGGTGTTGTGACATTTTATTGGAGGCAATAAATTAATCAAGGTATAGCTGTGTGTCTGCAATTGTTTTACACCTCCACCTAACTGATATCGCAGACAACAAATTAGTGTTTATCTAATCTAAGTACAACAAATAAATAATCCATTCTTATTAATCAAAAAAGCATAAAATTTCATTTCATATTTCTAATACGCCTGTTTATTTTTTATACATTAAAATTTAATTAAAATGTTTAATTAGGAAGACATATGGATATTAATAATGATTATATTATCATATCATGATTATAATATCATAGTTTGGACTAGGTTTATTTATTGTATTAAATAACTAAATTCTACTTTTTACAAATTTGCCGATAGCAAATGCTGCTCATAACTATCTTGAAAAAAAAAAAACATGTTTAATAAACGAGGCATTTTTACCAAGCCTCGTTTTGAACAAAATACCTCGTTCCAAAAACAGAGCAATTTAAAAAACCTTGTTTCGGAACTCCAGACGACGAGGCATTTTTTTTACCTCATTTAGACAGAAATGCCGAACAAGGCATTCTGAGGTTTATAGTGAGATGTCGATGAATATTTGAAGTCTTGCAAGAGATGCCTCATGCGCAAGTCCTCCACCAACTCTCGAGTACCACTAGTGAATATTACATCATCACAACCTATGGAGATTCTCTGTATGGATTATTTGTGCTTAGAGGAGTGTAAAGGGAAATATTCCAACATCTTAGTCATCACTGATCATTTTACCAGGCTCAGGCGATTGCAACAAGAAGCCAGGATGCCAAAACAACAGCAAGGATCCTTTTCGACAATTTCATCGTCCATTATGGATTTCCATAAAGGATACACAGTGATCTAGGTGGAAGTTTTGAGTGCCGCATCATCCAAGAACATTGCAAATTAACAGGTATGCGCAAGACCAGAATGACACCATATCACCCAAGTGGAAAATGAATGTGTGAACGTTTCAACCAGACGTTATTAACCATGCTGGGAACTTTGGAAGTGGAACAGAAGTTAAACTGGAAACAGTATCTGACATGCCTACAACTGCACAGAGCATGACAGCACAAATTTTTCACCATTTCGCCTTATGTGCAGGAGAAAGCCGCTTCTTGTTGTGGATGTTTTACTTGGCATCGTCAACGAATCAGATATAACATCGTACCGAACCTATATGCAAGACCTTATGAAAAGATTACAATATTCCTATCAATTAGCTTCGGAAATCATCGGAAAATCTCAGCAACAACAAAAGAAGAACTACGATAGAAGAGCCACAGAGTCTGTATTAGAAGAATATGATAAGAGTTTTAGTAAAGAAGTTAGTTTTTAAAGACGGACGCCACAAGATCGTGGATAAATTTGAAGAACAGGTCTATACAGTTATACAACAACCCAATCCCGATATACAAGTTTATGAGGTAAAACGAGAAGATGGTGTTGGAAGAATTGGGATGCTTCATCGGAATAACCTTCTTCCAATTGGTTCCATTCCTTTCGATTTACTTGATAGCGCTGCACCAGTACCCAAACCCAGGAGGAAGACGGCTGTCATTCAAGAGCCAGAGGTAGAGTCAAGTGAAGAGGATGACGATGTTGTGATAGTGGATCAGGGAAGACTTCCAGCTAGCCCCACGAGACAACATGAGGTGACTGAGGATGTGGAAGGAACTCATGAAAGAGATGTGGAAATTCAGTCTGATCATTTACCTAGTTCAGAAAATGATTCCCCAGAACCTCCACGAAGATCAGCAAGGAACAGGCAACTACCACAGAAATACCAAGGTGGGGACTACATCATGAATATTACGCCTTCTGTGGTCATGAGTCCGGAAAACCTGTTTGTGTACCTGACTTCAGATGAGTTTGTTAATTTACCACCTGAACGAAGAAGAATTATGTGCGAAGCTATAAGGACAATATGAGGTTTTTAGTTTTGAATATGCGAGTTTTAACCTAGTTTGATATTTTGGTTTTAGTTGTTTTAATTGTAGAGACAACTTTTCTTTAAGGAGGGGAGAATGTGATAGTGTGGAATTTTGGTGTTTTAATTATACAATAGGTTTTAGTCTACACTGCACTACACTGACAGCAGCTTAATAAACAATAACAAACTTTCACTTTCATCTGATCTTTGAACCCTTATATTCATAGTCACTGGATGTTCAGCTTCTGGTCAGGTCTTTGTAATAACATCAGTGACTATCATCTCATCATCTCCTTGCAATTGGATACTTTTCCTAACAAACCCAACTTCCTGGGTTACAGGTAGAGTGGTTCAGAGACACAATATTTGTCCTTATAAAAACTGACCCGCTTATCTGTGATTGCTCCGTCTAGAAATCTTCTGAAGTGAGCAGAAGTTATCGCCGCGCACGTGGTTTAGGAAGTCGCATCAAATATACGTCACATGAAGTATTTTTACAAACATGTATTGGTATATAACGCCGAGTAAAAAATACACTCATTACGGGCTTCGACTTACGTGTTTATTTAACAGCGAACGTGAGCAAAAATTTCCATTTCACTCCTTGATTTGATTTTTGATTTTGGCGATTAAATTGGTGATTTAAATACAGAGCTAGCTGTAATAGCTTCGTCTCATTTCTAACATTCAAGCAGGGGAAATCGCCCAGATAAATTCACAACAACCTTTCGAGATTTACTTTTATTAAGTGGCTACATTCTTGGTTTACGCTGGCATCTATCGTGGTTAGGAAATAAATATTTGCTAGCTCTAAATACGCAGAACTATTTGAGACCGGAAAATAACCGAAACAAACTTTTTATTTGTAGTCTTTATTTTCCAGACCCTTTTCGGTAAATTATGATTATACTCATAGTATATTATCTAACCATCCTGTAGCCATAGGCTTTGATCGACAGACTTATTTTTTTCTAGATTTGAGACTGAGCCCTGCAAGATATCGTGCAAGGATGATTTGTTATCCAGCATTGGATTGGACAAGTACCCCTATGATTTGGGACCTGTAACAAACTACCTATGACAAAATTCACAAATAGGCTTTATGCTAGACAAATGTTAATAAATTCCCGACAACTTCGGAGCATCGGTCTATCATGACTGCTTTACATGACGACTGTGTGACTTTACTGTCCCGAAATAGTGTCTGTTTGTTATTAAACATTTTTAGCCTGAACCACTCTATTACAGGTGTAACAATCAAATTCAGTTTTACTTAGGATTTTGATTGTGTCGGATGGTTAAGATTACCTTCTAAATCTTTAACTTGTATTTGGCGATCAATGTTTAGTAAGTTGTTACAGTTACGGAAGATACTTTTGGTCAAGTCTTTATTGATTGAATTAAAGGTATGTGTATTTGAGTATCATTGGTATTGTCTGGGGATGTGGTGAATGTAAGATGTGTAAATTAGTTATTTCATATATTATTCTTTACAAACACAGTAAAATACATTTATACATGTTCTACAGCTCTTAAGCAATAAGTAATATCATTTAGTAATTAAGTTTAGGTTTAGTTTTAGCATAAAATAATCATTGAATCATTTGTTTATATAGGATATCTTGTAGCTGTTAGTGATATATGGTAGTGTTGTTTCAACACCAAGATCTTTAAAAACCCCTTTTAGGGTATGTTATTTTATATAAGTATTATCTAATAATTAGAGATATGAAAGATAATTATTACTGTAAAGATAGGAGTACAGTATAGAATTAAATATATAGCTTATGATATAATACAGTGTAATGTTGGATCTATTTTAAAGTGTATTACATGTATTATAAATTAAATGTCATTGATGTTAATTCTATGTATGTATATTTTTACAGGGTTTTTTCATAATGATTTAAACGACCTTGTCTTTTGCTTGTATTAGACCCAGTTACATGTTTATGAAATTAATAAGAAGAATATGTATAAAAATTATACCAAACAAATCTGTTTTAAAGGACCTAAGTCTCTAACTCAATACCCTCCAAAATCTTCGACGTCGGAAACACGAATTATTGGTCAATTTAAATCAACATTGATGATGTGAACTTACCGGGAAAAGATGGGCTTCTGATTTCCAATATTTAAAATAAAATAATTTTTTTAACATTGGTACACGAATCGTGTACCATTGTGTGTCTCGGCATCAGTTGTAATGAAACACTGGGAGAACGAGGCTAAAATATCCCACAAGTCAATGCGGTTGTTCATATCCTGGACGCGGATTCTACACAGGTGTTGTAGTAAACATAGAAAGATGGCTGACAAAGAAACGAAGAAACGACAAAGAAGACTATAAATAAGTCTTTACTCAATGAAGTTTAATATCAAACTGACTGCCTTGTACATAGATACAATGTTACAAACAATAAGAGTAAACAATGTTCACCCAAACTAAGTTCAAACAATTCAGTTCACTCATTACTAGTTAAGGTATATCATGTACCCCCCGGATTTTGTATGATTTTGAACATTAAAAATCATATTTTAAAAAAACATAGAGTATTGTTCACTTCACAACATGTCCTTATTTCTTGCATTTTCTAATTTAAGTTCACCATTTGTATATGTCACTAAATTGTCCATATTAAATGCCACACGTAATCTGTTGAATGTGATTATTTCGCCAATATCTGGATTATCCCTACATTCTTTGGTTAAAATATCAGCCACCATATCTTTATCACCATCTAACCAACTAAATGATTCAACAGAACCATCAATGAGCTTCTCTTTCAAACCTCTAATACTGTTTCTTAATAACTTCCTCTCTACTTGTCTGCTACTAGCTATGGACTCTAGTGTTGGCTTGGAATCTGTATAAATTTTAACAGAAATATCACCATTTATATGACCAAACAACAACTGTTCTAATTGCTCTGCTAAATATTTGGAATCATCAACCAATTTTACCATACTTCTAGTCTCAGCATCTTTAGCAGAATGACACACCTGTGGAATGGTTTTACTCTTCCAATATAATGGTAATACAGCATGGTTCTTCTTATTACCTAATAAGATAATACTGCCACTGATTGACTTATCATCACTTTTATAAGATGCATCACCAATACCAAATACTTTCAAATCTTCTTTTCTACCAATTCTTGTAAACTTCACTGTACTTTCTTTACTCTTTATTCTCTTAACTACATGATTTATTTTCTTCAAATCTCCAATGGTGGCGGAACTATTTTTCTTAGCCATTAATAATGCCGTAATTGCTAAATCAGGCCTTGTGTTTTCAGCAAGCCAATTTATTTTCCCTGTATATTTTCTGTAAATTTTAGTTTCTGTCTTTGTTAATGGTTCATCTTTCTTTGCTTTCCTCACCTCAGTAATTTCTTCAAGACTCTCAGCATAAGCTTGCATAGATAAAGTTATTCCATATTGATCTTTCTTTACATCAATTCCGGTAAATCTAAATACATTATCTTCAATTTTGGATATAGTTAAATTTTGTTTTATCTTCTTGGTAGTTTCAGTTATAAAATCTGTCGTTCCATTTCACAATAAGTCCTGATCTGCACTCACACAGTCATATCCACAGCCCCACCCCATCCCTTGAAATGGGGGAGAGTTTTTAGAACATAGTCAATCTAACTTAAATCCACATATAAAATACAACTTTCACAAGATAACTGAGTCCTAGGAACACACACGCTCTGCTACCATATAAATAAGTCTTTACTCAATGAAGTTTAATATCAAACTGACTGCCTTATAATAATAATAATAACTTTATTAGAGACCCAGTTGCACAAGGCAATCTTCCCTGGGATCTGTCTACATAAAACTACAATAACATATTTACAAAATGATAATGTGAGAAAATGAAAATAAGAATATTATGATGTAAATCAATATATGAAAAGGTAACATGGATATAGAATAATGTGATTGACACATTAAAATAAAATGAACTAAAGCTAATATTTACATATATATATTAAAGATGAAAAGGGAGTATAAAACTAGGAAAATAATTGCATATTAAGATTTTAGTTCCCTTTTCAGTCCCGTCTTAAAACTCAATATATCGTTAGATTGTTTGAGTACCTGAGGTAATGAATTCCAGAGTAAGCTAGCCTTGTATTTAAAAGTTCTTTTCATGGCCTCAATACGACATTTTGGAAGATGTAATGAGTTTTTTGTTTCCGAACGTAGACAGAGAATTGTAGTGGACATAGAAGATTGTAAGCAAAAATAATTTTGAAAGTAATGTGGACATTTTCCATTCATAATTTTATAAGTCAGTATCCCAGTGTTATATTTAATTCGTTGTTCAAGAGTTAGCCAATTTAATTGAGAGAACAAGTCTGCCGATCTTGCATCATATTTCGCGTCGAGGATACTCCGCGCTGCACGTTTTTGAAGCTTAGATAGGAAGTCAATTTTATTCTGGAAAGCATTACCCCAAACAATATTACAAAAGTCTAAATGAGACAATATATAGGCATTATAAAACAAAATTCGGGTTTCTATAGGTAGATTTATTTTAATTCTATTTAGAAGATATATTTTTGACCCAACAAGAGAGTGAAGCTTCATTATATGTTTTCCCCAGTCTAAGTGATCATCTATTGTAATTCCGAGTAGGACAGCTTCCGTTACATTCTCCAATTTCTGGTTTCCAATGGACAGGGAAATACATTTTCCACTGTCTCTTACGTTTTTTATTAACATACTTTTAGTTTTATTTATATTAATAACCATACCATTATCATTGCACCATTGGCTGATAATGTCTAAATCTTCTTGAAGACAACTTTGAACGCAGTCAAGATTCTTGTCAGAAAAATGAATGGTAGTATCATCAGCAAATATTTCGGGAATGACATTTTTAGTAAAAAGTGGAAGATCATTTATGAAAATCAGAAATAAAAGTGGTCCAAGGATAGATCCCTGAGGAATACCACATTTTAGTTTCCTTTGTATTGATTGGAAATTACCAAGACAGACTTTTTGATTTCGGTTTGATAGATAAGATTTTATCAAATATAGCAGATTAGGATGAAATTTATATAATACAAGTTTGTCAAGGAGGAGCTTGTGATCAATAAGGTCAAAAGCCTTACTAAAATCCAGGTAGACAACACCTGTTAGTTTACCTTGATCTAAAGCTTCAAGCCAGTGATCAGTAATTCAAACTAGTGCTGTAGAACATGAATGATACTTTCTAAAACCTGACTGATTTACATAAAATAAATTGAAACTATCAAAGTAGGACTTAATATTGATAGATATATGTTTCTCAAAAATGTTAGAAATGGTTGGTAAAATTGAAATTGGTCTATAATTGGAAATGATTTCTTTGGATCCTTTTTTAAAAATTGGCACTATTTTTGCTTCTTTCATTTGATCAGGAAAAATACAATTTGTTAAACATAAATTAATAATATGAGTTAGTGGATTCGCAATCACCTCAGCTGACATTTTTAAAATTTTTGGTCCAAGATTGTCTAAACCAGTTGCCTTTTTTGGTTGTAGGTTTTTAAGATATTTCAGTACTTCTGGAAATGATATAGGAGGTAAGTCATATAGAAAATTTGGGGGGACTTTGTTATTTATATAATTTTGAATAATATGTGGTTGTTGGATCGGTTTATAAGGAGGCTTTATAGAGTCTGTTATATTGGTAAAATATTCATTCATAAATTCAGTAATTTGAGTAGGGTCAGATGTTTTAAAGTCATGATATTCGATAGTTTGCGGGTAATTTGGGCCTAATGACGATTTTCCTTGTAGAGAGTTTAGATATTGCCAAATGGTTTTATTGTCTTTTTTATTTATGATGATATCTTTAACATGGTCAGTTTTAGCCTGCTCAATTAATTTTTTGGTTTTATTACGCCATTGTTTATATAAAGTGTCATTTCCAATCATTTTATAATAGTCACGCTTCTTTCTTGCATCTTTAATTTCATCATTAAACCATGGGGGTTGAGTATGGTACTTTACACGTCTGGTTTTAATAGGGGCATGTTTATTTAGTACAGTAAGAATAAGGTCATAAAAAGCTGGCAAGGCGGTTTCAATATCATTCATTAGTTCTATATTGGAAAATGGCGAGTTGATTAAATCAAATAAAAAATCAGGATCCTTAAAATTCTTAAATTGTCGATATTGAATCAGGGTGTGCCTATTTTTTAAAGTTTTACAATTTTGAATATTCTTCACTGAGAAAATTACGGGAGAATGATCACTTAGACTGTATGGAGGTATTTTAATTTCTTTAATATTATTTGGTACGTTAGTATAAAGATGATCTAAAATAGTAGCTGTAGAATCGGTTATTCTCGTTGGTTCCGTAATCATCTGTGTTAAAGAATATGATGAAATAATTGTCTGCCAATGATTAGGCACAGGAGAATTAAAATCAATATTAAAATCACCAAATATATAAAATGGTGCTGATGCATATTTCGATGAAATATTATACAAAATTTGTTCAAATTTCTCATACCACTTAACATTCGAATGAGGTGGTCTATATATTAAGCATAAAATAAAAGATTTGGAAAATTCAGGCGAGACAATAAGCCATATACATTCAACTTCGTGCATTTCAAATTCAAAAAGCCTTTCATACTTAATTGTATCTTTGACATAGAATAAAATACCCCCTCCCTCCTGACCAAGACGATCCTTTCTTTCAGTCACATAATTGTCAACATGCAGATCATCTAATATTAATTTATGTAAAAATGTTTCAGTAAAACCCACAATACTTATATTATTTTCTGGTTGAAATAAAACTTCACGCATTTCATCAAGCTTGTTTTCCTTTTTTGTAATTAGACGATTTACATTTAGATGACCAATGATGTAATCTGATTTCCCATCACCCAATTTAAAAGGTTGGGTTATAGATGATGAATTTAACTTAAGTGGTGTTATTTCACCAGAAGGGTCATTCGGGGACATACTTGATGAAATGTGAGAGTCTGAAGAAGATATAACACTGCAATCAATATCGGGTGTCGAGCCTGTAAAGGTATTATTATTTTTAATGGGATCCCTTGCAGTTTGCACATTATTAAAACTTTTTGATTCGGTAGTTGGGTTAAAAGATGACATATACTTAGATAAATGCATGGTAAGGAAGTTGTTGTATTCATTAAAATCATTTCTGAGGCCATCATGTGCTGGAAGACATTTCAATAAGGAATTTTCGGCGATATCATTGCCATTATGTTAATATAAATTGCTATAGATACAAGACTTAGCCTTATGCCCAGCAACACCACAGGTTCTGCAAGTAACATAATCTCCATTTCTGCAGGTATTGGTATTATGTCCTCGTTGCTGGCAGTAAAAGCAGTGGTCACTTCGTTTGGTATAAACATTTTCCTTGGGTTTAACTATGGGAAGGTGCTTGTCGTAGGATTGGAGTAGTCTTGAGGTACCTCTGTCAGATAAATGTATACCATCTTTCCAAAAGCTTGAAGATTCCAGTATGAGGTCTGTTGAATGTCTAATGAAAGTTGCTCCTAATTCTTTACTTAATTGTTCTAATAGGTGGTTAATTGGTAGAACTTCTACATCTCTTCGGGGGGTAATTTCAGAGAAATAAACATCTGTTGATGGGGAACAGTATTTTATATGCTGGAAAATTTTAGTATAGTCTTGTTTTATATGTTCTGTTGTCTGGCCTTGGGAGATGTCATTTCCACCTGCTTGGATGATGATTTTATCAAAATCTGGAATGTTGAGTCCAACTATTCTATGGAGAATTGTTGGAAGCGTTGCTCCACGATGGGTGTGAACTTCAACATTACCAGATAATCCTCTCATTCTAATTCGTTGAAGTATCGAACTGCCTACAATCAGGGTTTTCTTTGGTATGTAAGGTTTATTCTCAGAAGGATTGCATTTTGAGCTGTTTTCTGGTTGGTGTATCTGAGGTTTAATTACGCTGCTAACAGGTGTTTCTATGGGTTCAGGGATACCATCTGTTTGTGATTCCACGGTTCTGGTTGACTTCTTTATGGCTTGTTGAAGATTTAATAGCTGTTGTTCTAATTCCTTAATTCTATTTAGAAGGCAATCTCTGTCTGACTTGTTGAAGATGGAACTGTGATCAGCATATTTAATAGGTGTTGAAGTTGTTACTGGCACTGGTGTGTTGAGTGGACCATGACTGCAAACATCCTGAGTTTCATCTATAGTCATTAAATCACTAGCAGATGTGCTATTGGAAGAAGAATCATTTTCGAAAATTGAAGATTGGCTAAAATCATAGTCAACTTGAAGAATATCATAAAATATTGTTGCAATATCTGGAAATTTCTCTTGAAACCATATAAAACATCCTGCTCCTTGAATATGTATCAACTGTGTAGTTTCATGAAGATGCAATACGACTTTCATGTTTTTATATGTCAATGAATATAAAAAACCATTTCCACCTTTGTCTTCAAAATTCTTCTTATCATAGTAAGCATAGATAATATTTCGTAAGAGCTTAAAATAATAAATAGTATTAAATTTGATAGATATGCTGCAGCAGTTCTCTTGGTTATAGTTTATCACATGAAAAAATTTAGAGTTTTCTGTCTGTGGCTCATCTGATTTCTGTGGTGTTGAAAAACCGAAGAAGGATGTTATATTGAAATAACTGTTGAGTAGAAATGATGCCATTTTGATAAATAACAGGAAGGAAGATCCAATAAAATATATAAATAAACAGTAGGTTGGGCAAGCACAAAGTCACTGAAAATACTCTAAAATCTAAATAGCTGTATAAATATAACGTTTACTCCAGTAAAATTCGAGCAGGGTATAAATTCCAGTAGATGTCACATTAGCATTAATAAATAAGGTAAATAAAGCACAAAGTCACAGAAGATATTGACCTTGTACATAGATACAATGTTACAAACAATAAGAGTAAACAATGTTCACCCAAACTAAGTTCAAACAATTCAGTTCACTCATTACTAGTTAAGGTATATCAAAGACCATTGAGCACCCCGGCGAAAAGAAGAAAAAGGGAATATGACAAGGAGTACAATAAGATGAAGAAAGGATCACTAATCAACATACAATCGGAAATAGATCGTTGGAATTTGCTGAAACTAGAGATGAAAGTCGTGGATGATGAACAGACTGCCACATTGCTATTGGATCATTATGAGCGGTAAGAAAATATTTTCAATTTTGTTTGGTTTGACGAACTCTCAGAATTAATTCATGATCTACCGTTTGACTTGTTATACTTGATAATGATATCAAAGATCGTCAGCGATCTTATAAAATATAGGTCACTAATAAGGCACTATTATTTCCCGTAAGCAGAAATCAGCTGAAAATGAAGAAAAATAAGAATTTTATGAATGATTTTGATACTCAGCCGAGTCGGAAATCTATTTGGAATTAACAACTGCCTCGATTGTAGGCCTATTGGCATAAATGAACTTTTTTGATAAGCTGAGATACTTTGAAGATTGTGAATAAAACCTACTTTTGATCATGTTACTTGTTAGACAGGTCACAGTAAAATGAACCATAGCTTTCTAAGCTCTATGTGTTTCTTATTGTATACAAACATACATTTGGTTGTCTGAAAAACAGGCCTATCCTATATCATGCTGAAAAGTATTTCATATAATTTTCCAATGAGTTACATAGAAAGAGTTGACTTGGAGTACAGTTTAGTTTCGAACCTGCAGTGAATAAAGAAAGGCCAAATGTATGGAAGAAAACAAAATCTTAGACATTCGATACATTCAGCTTATTCAACTTATTGGGGAAATTATAATCTTCTTATATGTAGTCATTGTCCGTGGTGTTTAGTTTGTATTGCCCTGGTTTATATCTGGAGGTACATGACAATGTCAATGTAGGGTTGCTTGAATTTGATAATACGTTAGGATTTGGATTAAAGATTTTAATTTTAACGGGGACTGTGTTAAACCTTTACTAAAACTTATTTAGAATCAAAGTGGCAATTACGGTAACTTGTATAAAACTGAAAGTTTTTGAATTATAGATGGAAATTGTCAACATCAAGCAGAAATGTTACAGCTTCTGGAATGAAGACTCCTGAAAAACACGTTTCAGCCAGTACAAGTACACCAGCTGTTAAAAATGTAGAAGAGGTGCATCTTTCAGAAGTTTCATCTATTCATGGGTAAGCTATTATTGTCTTTGTTTATGGTTTGGGATTATCATTCATTTCGTAGGCATATGTATTCAGAATCAAACAAATATGAACATTGTTGTATTTTATTACACTACGTGTTTTAATTTTCAGTTCTGATTCAAATAAAGGCCTCAGTGATATTGAACCACTTCCTTCATGTAGTACCAGTAAAAGACGGGTTGATTTAAATGTTAGTCAGCATGATATAACCATGGACGAGTAAGTAACATATAAAATTTTGTTACAGAAGCATACACTATTTCTTCAATTTTAAATGTAGTAGGATTTTTTCTGCTTAGTTTTCAGAAATTTGAAATTGCTGTAAATATATTTAAGTTTACTTTTAAATTTATATATATGTTTAAATTAAGAAGCTCTGCAGTGAATTTTTTCAACAATGTAAAAGAAAGTTAACAGATATTTATATTCCATTATATTTGTTCAGTACGGTACCTTATTGTTCATTTACATGTGTAATTTTATAGCATTCAGATGAATATAACTGTTGGTACAAATGATGGCAGTAGATGTTTGGTAGAAGACATTGATTTTGAACAGGCTGGTCTAACATATGACGATGATGACAAGGACAGTGATTATGTACCAGATACTGTAAAACTCCATTATGAGTAAGGTTTCAATTTTACTTGAATGTGTATAGAAAATTAATATATGGGTATGCACGCTATTCTTTTCCAGACAAAGCTTACTTATTGTGTACACCTTTGTATTTTATAAATAGGCGTCAAAAGGTGCACTTAAGATCACAAGATCTGTCATTGAGTCATGGGATGTTGTTTCCCAAGTTTGTGTTTGACGTAGTAGGGTCACCTGCCCACCCTCACTGCTAAAGATCAATAAATGTAAGCAAATTATTTAAATATAATTTTACTATGTGTTTGTCCCAGAATGACCGAGTTTGTGTCCATGAGACTTTCAACCCCTTTTCTCTCGTTACAGAAATGTTAACATCGATTATGAGGATTTGGATGTTGTTGGGGATGATGACAATGATTATGAAATGGATGATCATCTTGAGGAAGATTATGACGAAGAAGAAGAGATTACCGGTACACAAGCTTCCGCAACTTTTCCAGACAATATTCTTAAAGACAATCTCTCAATATCTTTTGACAACCAGTTATTAGAACTTTCAAAATTGAAAATTCCAGAAAAATGTGGCAACTGTGCATCAGTGATTAATAATAGAATTCAACATATAGGAACCTCAACACTAATAAACTGGGTATGTATGTTAAAATAATGCCATAGTGTACTATTTTGTAAATATGGCAACCGAAATGTATATATAAATTGCTGTTAGTGTTAAACACTAATATTCCCAACCAAGGAAAAAAATGCATGACGTCACCCACAAAGGCTGGTGATATAAGGCCAGAAACCATAGTTTTTTTCTCATAAAATGTCTCATTTGTATTAAAAGTAATACAAATTTAATTGCTGTTGCTGTCTGAGACCCAATAAAAGTAGCCATTCGCTTGGAATAAAGTATTCATTATCTATTATTGAACCATTATTGCAAGAACAGCTTGCTCTTTATCTAAACTTATATAATGTAGCTGTAAACAATACTGATTACATTTGCTATTTTTTATTTTCACAGGAATGTGTGATGGGTCACAAAATTGCAAGGTGGTGTTCACAACCATTGATAAAGAAGGTACGGGCCGGTGATTTCCTTCTGGCAACATGTATCCTCCTCTCTAGGAATAATCATGCTAAAGTTTCTTCCCTTTTTAAATTCATGAATTTGGGCTGTGTTTCGGCATCAACCTTCTACAGAATACAGGCACATTACTGCATTCCAGCAATAAATACATTTTGGGAGAAAATGGTTCAGTCAACGTTGGACAGTTTGCGAGGACAAGATTTAGTTCTCCTTGGTAGGTGTTTATGATGCAATGAATGATAAGCTTGATTTTCTATTTAAAAAATACTTTTCAGAAAAGTATTTATCGGAGGGTGGGTGGTGGGGGATTCCAATAAAAGTATGGTAATTTTGGTATATATGGAAAGTAAAAAAACCATCCACGTTTACTAGAAAAATACTGGATTCCCCGAACAATACCCATGGAGCTCATACGGGACGAAATTGTAAGGGTTTCCCCAATCGGCAACCCGGGGGTTAGGGATGTCTGTTGGAGTGAAGTCAAAGTTTGCACAAGAAGATCCCAGTTTTAGTGAGCGTTTGATGTATGTGTTGATAAAATTGATGGTGAGCGAGCCTAAGTGTAGAAAACTTTCAGCGATAAATAATGGGGAAAAAGATGTGGACAGTGGATAATCCATGAATTTAATTAGGCTTCGATGTTTATGATAAATAATCAGCGATTAACGACAACAGTGTCTTGTATATGCAATGAATTCTCCTCCGACTTCCAACCTGATGCTATGTAACGTGGCACATGACCTCCTTTCAGCAGGGTTACCCTCACAAAGTAACTTAAATTGTCTCTTTATTGGTGTTGTACATTTTCAATTTTATCAGGTTATTTTCTTCCAGGTGATGGACAGAATGATAGTCCTGGACACTGTGCTCAATATTTGAATTACAATATGATTGAAGAGAGTACTGGCCTGTTAGTACATGTAAATACTATTGATAAAAGAGAAGCCGATGGTAAATCAGTGAAAATGGAGTTAGTCGGCTTTAAGAGAGCTGTTGAGGCACTTTTGGCAGATGGACAGACAATAAAAGAAATTGTTACAGATGCTCATATACAGATAAAAAGTTATATGTGTAAGTTTATTTTATCAGAACATTTATTAATTTACACATTATTAGTTATTGATGCATTGATTCTTGTTATGAATAGTAAGTATGCTCGACATGAGACTATTCAATCACGAAATGAAATTCGTTCTAAAGATATTACATCCCCAAATGTATTGAGTTGGTATCCAAATTAAAATATGTAACATGTATTGAGTAACTACTGATGTTATAATGTAAATACTGGTAGTAACAATTATTGTATTTATTTTGTGTCATTGCCTGCAGCCACCGTCTCAATCTGCCACTGTATGTAGCTAATAGCTTGAAATTTGGTTTTCAGCAAAAGAAAAACCAGAAATAAAACATTCTAATGACATCTGGCATGGTGCTAAAAGCATCACAAAGCAAATAAGCAAGGTAATTATTCAATGTTTTTTTGAAATATTTCAATAATACATGTATGTACAAAAGAATGTTGTTCTGCTAGTGACAGATTTCGATTTCTAAATTGATTTAGAATTTAAATAGCAAATATGTGTATGTTATTGCTAATACATTTTCTTAAATATTAATTATCCACTACTCCACAGATAACCAAATTCATGTTTGTCTTTTTAAGGCTAGTCTAAAGGCAGAAAATAAATATTTAATACATTGGGGAAAAGATGTGGTAAACCACTTCTGGTACTGTGCAAAGAATTGTGACGGAAATGTTGATAAAATGAAGGTAATAGCAGTACGATTAACAAAATCTTTTATTCTTGAGTAAAAAACTTTTAAATTTGAATATGGTTTAGTATATCATTATTATGTGTTTTATTTGATGATATAATACAATCTTTTATTCCAAAACTTTTAAGTTTATACATTTAAAGGGGTTATTAATTTTGAAATTTTTTTAGGCGTATTGGAGAGGGGTGCTTCATCATGTGGTCAATAAACATGAATGGATAAGTGGCGATGGCTTAATTGAACCAAAATGTCTCCATGATCCACTTTCACCAGAATATAATGAAGGTAAATGGTTGCAAAAAGGATCGAAACCACACATGGCATTGGAAAAAATTGTTTTAAATTCGAGATTCTTGAAGACTTTGCCTTACTTTGTGAACTTTAGGTGAGTTTTGTATTTTATATTTTAGTTATATGCTGAGTGGTGCTATAGATTATAGGGTCTGTCATTAAGTCAATTGACTTGGTTTCGATTTCGAGCTTGTACATATCAAGGAGAAAGGTTCCTTCTCAACCTCATGGGATTTCTCAGGGTCATCCCACTGATAAAAACATATGCACAAGCAAATTTATCTCTCTCTCACTAAGTAGGGGTAGCCAAGGCGACTAAGCATGGTAAGTCGTTGGCTCGCTAGCTCAGAAATCATGTGTTTGATACCTGCATAGGCCGAGAAAGTTCATCAGGATTATCCTATGTGGTTCCCCTTGTCAATGGTGGAGAACCTAAGACTTGACAAGAAATGCTGTCCAGTCATTTGGATGGGAACGAAAATCCAAGATCCTGTGGATACAGTCCATTTGCATGAACGTAAAAGATCCCTTAACAGATGGAATTTTATATAAGAGTGGGCCATAGTGCTCCTGCCCATGCAAAAACTCTGTAGTAGCCTGTCTTCATCAGCCTAGTCGGAGAGAAACGGACATATGTTTAACACCATTTCATTTCTTATAAAGTACCTACATTAGTATAATCATTTCAATAAGAAAGTATTTATCCTTTTTTTTTAGGCATACTGGTGACATTGAAATGTTTCACAGTTTCAAATTAATGTATGCAAGCAAAAGACACTTTTACAGGTAATACTAATACATGAATTAAGAAAGTCCGGATGCTAAGCTTCTAATTCATTTCAGGTAGAAAGTTCAAATTTTGGGTGCTTGATGACAAGCAACTCCTGCTTAGACCAAAAATTCTGTTTGATTGGTGGATGCTTTTTGAACACATTGACACAAATGCTGATTATGTTCAATTTTGATCTTTTTCTGCTTTGGCAAAGTTTGATTGGTCAATGATTTATACAAAGATAGGTTTGCAATTAATCAATATGTTTATATATATTTTGGTATTGAGGTGGGAGAAATCAATATCGGCTGATGATGATTTAAAAATGTGATATATATTGCTTGTTTTTTCAGTCCACCTGCATACAATGCCCGTTGCCTTCTTGCAGCTATCGACTTCAACAGCCACAAGAATAGAGAACCATTGAAGGATGCACATGGTAATATTCGGTAAGTAACTTGACATTATTTGTAACTATAATGGGGCAAAAATATAACGCTCTGCATATTTAATTTTGCATGCTATGAAAAACTAATCAAAGCAGTATAAGATCGCTTGGTGAATAAGAAAATTATTGGTCCCTCCCCTCCCTGTCAAAGAACGGTGTCCTTGTAACACACTGCACCCCCCCCCCACACACACACAGAACAGTGTCCTTGTAACACACTGCATTTTGTGCGGACATCTTTGTTAGGCACAGAAAAGTAAGACAATGGACCATTTTTCATAATATTTATTATTATCATTTTATTTCCAGGCACAGAAAAAAATATTCAAAAAGATCAGGTTCGTGGACCGCAGTACCTCTGATGTCACAAAAAAACTACAATTACATCCCAGAACTAATTAAATCAATCATTTACCTTCATTTACATTCTAAAACACCGTTACAATCATCTAAAAAAATGTCAGATACTGATCCGAGGCGGATCAGTAAATCGTCGGCAAAGGTGCAGGCACCAGCACTTGAAGAATTAGTAAAAAAACAAAAATCGAGATTTTAATTAAAACTAAAATATCACATCAACAATTATACGAGTCTTCCCGCTTTAAAACCAACATATTGCCCAAATGGGGATGGGTAGCGCTCTCTTACTCTCCATACTACGCAACTTGGAATAACTCGTCGGTTTCCTTCCCCAAGTCGACCATACCTCCAATAAATGAATTGTCTATACGCTGCATGCCTATACTGTTTATTGAGATTGTCGTCAGCATCCCTCACAAAAATATCATTTCTAATGTTGTTGGCTATAACCAATACACCAGGCTCCAAACAAAACTGTTCTAATTCCTGTAATTAAAAATAATGTGTTTTTTTTATGTTGAATATTACCAAATTGACTGGCTTAGATTACTGTATTTGTTGAATTTTGCTGAAAATGAATGGATTACATTACTGTATTTCTATACAATTATATAAATAATATCCTTTTTTAAATCTGTATATTACTGAAGTGACTTTGAACAAAATTATATTTGTAAATATAAACTTACTGGTCGTAGAGACATACAAAATTCTGGGGCCATATTACAGCAGAGCTTTTCCTCATCAGAAGGCATTTCTCTGCAATGGCTGCATATGCACCAATCAGCCGATGTGCTACTTGGCCCTGGATCAGTGTTGTCAGGATCTGTTCCTTGTTCTGTTGATTTGGTCGCACTTTCTGCAATGTCAAACACAAGGCCAGGCATTTTCTCTGCTGCTAACAAAAGTAACTCTTTTGCTTTTTCCCCACTGATATTAGAAATCATGTCCTGAAAGATAGTTTATATAATTTGTTATTTTATGACATGACATCTTTGAAATATATATCCTGTAAATATATGTAGTTATTTTATAATGTGTCACTTTTTGCCTTTTCATTTGAGATCATATCCTGTAAATAGTTATTTTATGACATGCAATATATTATAGTAAATACCATACATATTTATTAGTATGTAAACATTATTCTTTATTTGATGATGGATTTCCTCAATTTTGAGAAATTAACAATTGATGTATTGCATTTTTAATCAAGTAATAAAACTCACTTTAAGACTTTCATGTCTCTCTTTTTGTAATCTTGTCACCCTTTCTAATGTTGTCTCCACAGGGTTATGTGTTTTTTTACCAGTTGTTCCTTTGCCTTTACCTTTTCCCTTGCCTTGCAATGCTCTTTTTGGTGCTGGTAGTTCAAGGTCTGATGAGTCATTTGAACTTGTTGATGTTGGTTTCGGTAGGTCAGAACTGTCAGATGACTCTTTGGGTCGACAAGCTTTACAAACATAAGTTGTGGAACCTTCTTCAACAGCTTTCTTGTAAGCTGCAACTGTAAATCCTGAAAAGCGTCAATCATGTACTCAAATATTAGAATGATGGTTTAGTATATAACATAGAGTGAACCAATAAATTTGTTTCATGAAATCATAGCATATTGCAATAAAACATTTCTGAATTTGTTTACTCTTGAATACCGGTAATCAGAAGCTATAGATCACTTTACCTGTCCCACATGCCCTATGGGTCCATTTACTACAAATATCACATGATATTGCTTGGGCACTTTTTCTGACAAGTTTAGTACAATGCACGCATAAAGGTCGTTCTGCCATTCTGTGTATGTAGGGATACAATAACCCCATTCCATATTTGACGAAGTTTTATACCATTCATTGAGAAGCCATGTTTGGAGATCAAAGTAAGGGCAGTTTTGATAGTGGAATTCTTGTATGAAATTGAAGCCACAAAACAATTAACACAAAGGCCGGGTATAAATAACTCTTAACCCTTCATTTGATTAATCTGAGATTACATTCATGTTACCGGTGTACCTACAACCTCAACGAATCATCATTATCAATTATCAACACGTCATGACAAATAAACTGTGTTTTTTTGATATGTCGCATATATTTTTTTTACGTAAGACAAACTAGACTATTGGATTAGTATTATAATTATCAACCTACCTGTGACTATCTTTCGATGAATTAAAATCCCCAATCCAATTAGTAAACAATCTGTATCTTCATCTCTCGGGTGTTAGGCCTAGTATCAACAAACTGACTACGAAGTGAAAGTTTCGTCGCGAAAGGATTCCACATCAATGAGTATTCTTCGCATGCGTCTTTATCAACATTTTATTTTATGAAAACACTTCTAATACATAAAGTCGTCGATCATATTGAACATTTTAAGCACTTGTAAACATACGGATCTACATGTAAAATAAAAAAACAGTGCTGGACTCATAGTGTATTACCATGAATGTCAAACCAAAGTCCATGGCCAAAAATCACAATTTATAACTGGAGCGCATGCGCCAAAAATACTTCCCATGTAGATTGGAATAACCAGACGCTAGCATTTGACCATCGATTGGGGTTCCTGGCGTATTTCGTCGAACAAAACTTTTTTCAAATAAGAGTAAAAACGGAAACAATCGAATGCAAATCAGTGTATAAACATTCATAATACATTATCAATGCGTTGCTGTCCATTTGTCTCCATTTATAGGTCCAAAATGTTAGCGACTTAGCTCCTTTAAATATTAAAAAAGATTATATAGCAACTGTGTGATGTTAAGTTTAAACAAGCCAACAGTGAGGCTGATGTCCCCCGCCAAAATCCCCAAATAAATAGATGACACACATTAATTAATCGCACATTTATTTTTTTCAAACGTATCGAGCAATCAAACTGTACACGAAGTGTCATCCAAAAGTGTTTTATAAAGAAAAATGCTAAAACCAACAAGAAAAATGAAAATGTAGACTAGTTAGGGAGACCCTAAAGGCAGACAAAAGGGCCCCCACACTTGACAAAAGGGCCCCTCTGGCCAAGGGAAAGGGCCCTTGTGTCCGAGTCAATCGTTTCTATACACTGTTACTGTCGAATAAATTACTGAATGAGAATGCAGTCATTGTATTGGCATAAAAATCATCAATCAAGATGAACCTAAGTTATCTTGTACCAAAATATGAATTAGAAGGAGAGTAATTCTGTTCCAAAGTCTCGACCAATCAAATTGCGTATTGCTCTGCTTACCCTGAGCAGAAAATGCTCATTATCAACCTTAGTCAAGGTATTACTGTAATGAAGCTATACACCAAGTTTCATCACTCTCACTTAATTAGAACTTAAGTTATCATGTCCCAAAGCATCAACCAATCAAATTGTTTATCTCTGCTTACCCTAAGCGGAAAATGCTCATCTTCAAACTCCATCCAGGCATTGACCTAATAAGCATATACACCAAGTTTGAACATTAACTCAATTAGAAGGAGAGTTATTGTGTTCCAAACTCTCGACCAATCAAATTGCGTATCGCTCTGCTTACCTTGAACAGAAAATGCTCATTATCGAACTTAGTCAAGGTATTACTGTTATGAAACTATACACCAAGTTTCATCAATCTCACTTAATTAGAACTAAAGTTATCGTGTCCCAAAGCATCAACCAAATTGCTTATCTCTGCTTACCCTAAGCAGAAAATGCTCATCTTTGAACTCCATCAAGGCATTGACCTAATAAACACATACACCAAGTTTGAACATTCCAACTTTTCGAAAGGCCTGGGACAAACAACTTTCTTCGAAAAAGGACAAAAAAGGTTACAAATCGGGGGAAAAAAGACTTTCTTCCAATGCGAGTAATGGGAGTTATGACACCTAATATGATCGATTAAGAATTGTGGCCTGTAGGCAACACACCAAAAGAAAATGGGCGTGGCTCTGGCCCTGGGGGTTGGGCATGCACCCCAAATGATAGGGATGTTCCCTATGGTACAAAGAATAAGTATTCAAAGTTTCAAGATGATACGTTAAGAAATTTGGCTTGTAGACGACAAACAAATAAATACAAGGAATGGGCGTGGCTCTGTCCTTGGGGTAGGGCATGCACCGAAAAACAATACAGATCATCCTTAGGGTGTAAAGAGTAGGTATACAAAGTTTTAAGAAAATCCAGTAAGAATTGCCCCCTGTAGGCAACACACGGGTAAACAAAACAAAAATGGGCGTGGCTCTGCCCCTGGGAGTTGGGCATGCACCCCAAATGATAGGGATCATCCTTAGGGTGTAAAGAGTAAATATACAAAGTTTGAAGAAAATTCAGTAAAAATTGCGCCCTGTAGGTGACACAAAGACGCGCGGAAAAAAATGGGCGTGGCTCTGCCCCTGGGGGTTGGGCATGCACCCCCAACGATAGGGATGTTCCTTTGGGTACCGTACAAAGAATATGTATGCAAAGTTTCAAGGTTATAAGTTAAGAAATGTGGCCTGTAGATGACAAACAAACAAATACTAGAAATGGGCGTTTTGGGTTGGGCATGCACCAAAAACAATAGGGATCTTCCTTAGGGTGTAAGGTAAGGAATAAGTATACAAAGTTCAAAGAAAATAAAATGTAGAATTTCGCCCTGTAGGCGACCCACAGACACACACACACATACACCATCACACACACAGCAAGGGGCAATGGCATAATACGTTCACATTATGAATGTGGACGTATAATAAAAAAACATATGCAATCTATATCTTTATTTTTTTGTGGTAGAGGTTGGGGCAATTTTGGATACCTCTAGTCAAGGAGCACCTTCATTAAGGGGATAGCAAGTAGGTCAGACACTTTTTCCAAAAATAATTTCCTGAGTGGGTTTATATTTTACCATTTGAAAGGGATCCATCAACCATTTTCAAAAATTTTGTTGGGGTCAAATTATATTTTTCGTTTGCCATGGTAATGACAGCCATCTTGTTTATTTTTTCTATTATTTTAGGAAGCAGATATCTAGAAACCTACTCAAGCTTATGTTTTTATACACATTTATATACAAATCAACAGTATGTCAGTGAGTGCAAATCTGTGCAAATAAGTTTTTTGATGAAATGTTAAATTTTGAACATTTTATGCCCCCAAAACTACCATTTTCTCGATATAACATTGGTTACCATAGTAACAATATTTATTGTTCAAGAGGAGATATTTTTTTTTAAAAATTCTTATTTGCACGCCCCAATGTATGTTCTACCTTTAGTCCAAATTTCATGAAGATCTACCTGATATACTCAGAGATATTGTTTTCCTAAACAGACATATTTATGTTAAATCGCTTTCTTAGAAACGAAGTGTCAAAGTATAAGCAGATATCTGAGTCAGAATTTTTCCATTATTATCTTCCCACAACAAATGGTAGAAAAAAGGTTTGTCATTTTCATCTTGGTAACACAATAATTTAATCACTTTAAGAATTAATATAGAGTTAACTTCATTTCCTTTTGTGACATGCTGGGTTGTGGCGAATTTTGCCAAGGCAGCGGCATTTCTTCTCATTTAATGTCAGCTTCCAATTGTTTTATAACACAGATATCTCTGACACTATTCAGCCAATCTTAACACAAATTTGCATGTAAATCTCTCTAATATGATTCAGTGCAAATAAGGAATTTGGAAATAATAATTTTTCTTTTAAAATGTAGCAGATTACAAAAAAAAAAAAAAAAAAAAAATTCAATTGCTGGTTTCAAATATTTGCACTTTTCAATAAACCAACTATATTGTCTACAAAAAGCATTCTTATAGTTTATGAAAAATCTGTTCAAGTATGTGGGGGAACAAATCAGGTCAGGCCACACCTGGATTAAACACCTGACACCCTCTACCGCAATTGTCCACGAAATTGATTCCGTAATCAAAACCCTCCAGCATCGTAAGTTGCCCCTTCAAGTCTTCAACCCTCTGCTTCCTTGTTTGATGCTATAGCGTTTCTAATTCTTTACGTTTTCTGATTCTTTTAAATCTCTCTGTTCCCTGAATCTGAGATTGTCTTATTCGTTCTCTGTCACGACGTCCACAAAACGATGCTGAGTTGAGACCTGGTGTCATCGATGCACGTTGCATCACCATTCGACATGTACCACTATCTTTGTTGAATTCCAAAGCACATGTGGCTATAGCATGATGCATACTCTCAATACTGCTAAACCAGTGTTTTGGGGCTTTTTTCCAAATGAGTTGATTAAAGGACTTGTTGACATTTTGAGTGGCGCCACGTAGACATCGTTTTAATAAGTTTTTATCACATAAACGCTGGTAAATGGGCAGAATTGCCTCACAGATCTCCTTGGACAAGGGTGCAGAATTTGTTGATCGAACTGGCTTGTTTATGCCTTCAGCTAATTTTCGGTTGTACCAACACCATGATGTAGGACCTGGTGGACAATGGTGATGACGTGGTGTTTCATCATGAAAGAAGTAAAGAACGTAGCTCAAGTGGCATTGTACATTCAGACTTCGAAATGTTTGAAAAAAGCTACCTGTCACTCTCAATTGTCAAACCCAAAGACTAAGTAATAGTATAGTATCACACATATCCATACATGTATTACTACACACACGTCGTCGTTTGTTTAGGTATTGACGTACATTGCTTCATATAAATATGGTAATATAAAAACCTTTTTATTTCTTTGACATCGGAATGCCTAAAAGTTCTTGAAAGTCAGCAAATCTGCGTTGTCCTGGCGAGTCGAAGATTCGTACAACTACAATTCTAATTTCTATCACCCGTAGCCATGTGGATTCCGCAAATTATCATGGTATCACACCTCCGTGCTAAATCTAATAGTAAGAATTGTGAGGTGTAGAATTCAAATTTTAAAATATCCGTATTGAATTGAATATCAGAACACAAATCACACCTGTGCATCGCACAGTAAGAAATATGCCGTGTGCGAAAGACAGATAGCGCCACCTGGAATTCCCGTCTCACCAACAATGTGTATCAGGCAGGACTATATTTACGCTACAAATTATATTGATTTCCGAGATATTTTTCTGACCTGACCTGATTATTTGCTTTTGTCGAAATTGTCTTGTAAATTATTCAAATGATTAGATACACGAAGCATCAATCTATCAAGCTGTGTGTATTTCCCTTCCACTCCAGCCACTTTCTAATATTTATACTGTGGTGTCGTTACGGTAGAATTATTTCAGGTGACGCTTTAATTTACTTAGATATAATACTCCATAATGCTATAAACTAGTGCCAAGTAGATGAAAACAAGC
The DNA here is from genome assembly GCA_036850965.1 of Patella caerulea. Lineage (NCBI taxonomy): Eukaryota > Metazoa > Mollusca > Gastropoda > Patellidae > Patella > Patella caerulea. Next base: position 28,168,114 of record JAZGQO010000011.1, read on the forward strand.
ATAGAATGTGTGAAATTCATTGTCATAAAATTGTCTACTTCCAAACTGAGTATTTCCGTGCTCAATTCTTACATTTAGAAACGACTCTACGAATAAATAAATACGGCCTACATGTACATGACATGGACGTGAGTATTGTGGCCAATTTACTGAACATCAAGTAAAATTTAGTCCACCTGTCACAAGCGACAGGTAGTTTTATTTGCTACCTGTCGGACGAAAAAAAATCGCCTATCGGCGACAAGTAGACAGGTGAACATTTCGAGCCATGACATTGCGTCTAAATTGTCACAATTATCTTTTATAGCTCTGCCGTAGTAGTTTTGTAAAGCTCTAACCCGATATTTTGTTAACCGCCCTTTACCATCTATAGTATGTCCTTGTGTTTTTATCTTTGAGATGACACTGTCAAGTCCATTTTTCATTCTTTTACTTATATGATTGACACAATCTTCATTTTTTAGTTGATATTCATGTCCATAAGGGCCGGTGTTGTCATTTAGATCTTGTAATGATTTGAAAAAGGAGCTGTCACCATCGTTCAATAAAACTGTATATCGAAATTGAAATTTTTCGACAGAACGGTTGAACATCAAAATTGCAGCTGCTGTTTCCATCAACTTGGACGATCCTGGATGATTTAGCTGACAATCAGGCATGTGACGATTATACCAATTTTTATATTCAAGAGATGACTTGTCCATTTTATTTTTTGTACATAAATTACAATAATTACTCATGACCTGGTAATCTAAAACAAGTCCAGTTAAAATATCTGTAAGAACGGTGACATTATAATGTGACGTAAAACCACGCTTCTGCCATGTGCCATCACATATTACACCAATATCGATGATTTCTTTATCTGCGAGGGAAGGATCGTCATCAATGTAAGCTTGACGTATATTCTCGGAAACTTCTTCGGTGAGGTGAAATTGCGCTTCTTCAGTGCTAGCACATTCAATTTTCTTTAGATGTTTACTAAATGCTTCTTTCTCTGTACTAGAAGGCATATCAAAAATTTTACATAACTTATCAAGGTCGGCTTTATCACCACCAAGTTCTTTCATACCCATGACTGCACGACGATTAACTTCTGGTGCTGCACAATGTTTATTAACTTCATCTAATTTATTAGAGGTTGAAGAAAAACTGACAGTTTCTTCACAAACATTACAAAAAATATCAAAATTACTTGAAAGTCCTATAAAATTATTTTCAGTAACAGAAAAGTTATTATTACAGCAGTAGGGACATACTAAATTTGAAATAAGGTTTTTTATAAAATTAAAATCAACAACTCCGTATCCATGTGGCACATTACAACCAGTTTCATCTGTGTTATTACATTGAAAATTGTTTAATTTTGACTCTGAAGCTGAAGGCTTAACTTTATTACGATCGCCTAAGTCCAAATCTAGCTAGGTCAAAATTACTAGAAATACTATTAAGTTTTACAGTATCAATAATCTTTACTTCTTCTTGCCCAGTTTCTAAATAAAAATCTGTAATTTCGTTGTTTAATTTCCGTTTCTTATGTACTTGTCTCTTTCCAGTAAATTTGTTCTTTGTTCTAAATTTATTTGAAGGCATAATTATAATAAAAACAGTCGAGATAACGGAGAAAAATCTGATTGTTTACATTCTGTGGGAATTAGGGCAAGTTACAAATACGCATGCGCAGAAATGAAACTGAAGAAACCGGTTGTGGTTTAAAGCTTACCGATTGGCTTAGAACTTCGGGCTTGGAGTACAGCCAATCAAATGACAGATTTTTGCTTCGGGTCTGTTCGGTTATTCGCGCCTTCGTGTGTTATATATGGACCAATCATATAATTCATTAATATTCCCACGCTTCAAAACGAGACCAAGATGGCGGACATCGGACAATTTTTTCCCGAAAACTTTGTTTACGACATTTTACGTTATTTTTATCAATTCTAAAGGAAAGTTAAGCAAATTACAACCCTTCCTCTTTGTTTATAGGTCATATTTTCAATAAAATTATTATTTTTAAAGCAAAACAATATATAGTTTTATTCTGACGAAAATTTACAAAAAATGACAAAAAAAATTCTCCGATTTTTTTCAAAGATATTCCATGTGTCAAGTACGAACGATCCCCTTAAGCAAGCATTTTTAAATTTCCCTTGGGTGCTTGCTTAATACAAGTTCTACTGTACAGGTCATATTTTCAATAAAATTATTATTTTTAAAGCAAAACAATATATAGTTTTATTCTGACGAAATTTACAAAAAATGACAAAAAAAAATTTCTGATTTTTTTCAAAGATATTCCATGTGTCAAGTACGAACGATCCCCTTAAGCAAGCATTTTTAAATTTCCCTTGGGTGCTTGCTTAATACAAGTTCTACTGTACATGTTAACTCAAATTTTCAATTGTCTGTGCCCAATGGTAAGACATACACTTATTTTTTGTTCATTTAAAAAATACTTACAGAAATATTGCACAATTTTTCAAAAGAATATCTCAGCGAATCTACTTTATCAATTTCTTCTTTAGCTGGTGTTACTTCAAACTCTTGTAGAAGACTGTAGCTTTCCTTTTAAATATAAATAAAACCAGTAAAGTGGTTTGCGTGTTGTGGCCTTCTTACTGACATCAATAAATACAAAAATATGACTAAGTCAAAAGTCGCCAAGACGGTATATAAGCCAAAATGCAAGTCGAAAATTTGAAATTAGGAAATAATGATTATTTCTTAATTTCCTATTTTCGCGTTGCATTATGGCTTGGGATGCATGTTGTCGCCTTCTTAAAGACATCAAAAAATACAAAAATATGACTAAGTCGAAAGTCGCCAAGACGGTATACAAGCCAAAATGCAATTTGAAAATAAGAAATTAGGAAATAACGAGAGGCGCTATTATCGCAATGTATTATTTCTTATCTTCCTATTTTGGAGTTCATTTTGGCTTGTATACCATGCTGTTGCCTTACATTTTGTCGTAACTTCTACTTTTCGAATTTCGTGTTTTGAAGGGGCGAAAAGTAGAAATTATGAATGGTAGTTATAGGCTTCCATAATTAAGGGAGACAGTTAAAGGAGCTTACCATAACACGGTTGCAATCAATATATTGACCCCCATCTTTTACTGAAACCCTTCTTAGTAAAACACAATACAATTATGTCCGATTTGAGTTCACTTACTTCCTCTTCAGAAAGCTTAAAGTTGATATTGAAATTAGAAAATATAGTCTTTTAACAAACCTCCATTGGTCCTAAAGACATGTCAATTTTAATATGATTTTCTCGAACATCAGTTAATCCGGACATAGCTTGACGAACGTCTTCTAAATCTCGAATGGGACGAGATAAACGTTTACTTGTGTCCTCGACAAAAGCTAATATATCCTCCAAGTTATTATGAGATGCACGATTCAGTTCTTTACCATACAACAATTTCCAGGCCTTGATCTCAACCCTTAGCGCAAATTTCAAAGGCTCTGAAATAGGAGAGAACTGTTTATTAGAAAGCTGCTTTATTTGTCACCACCAGAATACAAAAAATAGGCAATAAAGGATGATAAAAAAAGATATATTAAAGTAACAAAATTCTGCCCAATAGTTGATGAAGACAATGTGTTCTGTAAAATACAACCACAATATGCCAGGACACGTCTCGGTATCAAATAGCTGTGCTTTAAAAAATAGTAGGCCTAGTAAGGCCATACAAAATGAATGTCTTGTTTCTCGGGCGATTGGCACCTGAAAATGTAGGGGGGGGGGACGCGGGCTTCTTTTTTTTATTATTTCAATGCTGGAAACCCGACCGTGCAAAATATCATTTGGTTATTGTTGAAAATTGTATAGGCGGGAGAGCGCTTTTTATACGCCCACATTTTTATGTGGACGTATATTGTCGTCGCCCCTGTCCGTCCGTCCGTCCGTCCACATTTTTTTGTGAACAGTCTACAGGTCACAATTTTTATCCGATTTCAATTAAACTTAAAATATAGGTTTATCACCATAAGATCTCGGTTCCTTTCGATATTGGCATGTATCGGACTGTAACTTCATGGGTTATGGCCCCTGATTGTACGAAAAATCACGTTTTTTAGCTTGTGAACAGCGTAGAGGTCACAATTTTGAACCGATTTGGATGAAACTTGACATGTATGTTTATAACCCAAAGATCTTGGTTCCTTTCGATATTTGCGCCCATCGGATCGTAACTTCCTGAATTATGGCCCCTGATTGTCCGAAAAATCGCCCTTTTTAACTTGTGGTCCCTCTGGAGGTCACAATTGTTATCCGATTTAAAAAATCGTTTGATTATATCACCGTTGCATGGTTATGAAGGTCGAGTTCGAATTTCGTGCAAATCGGAACAAAATTGACGGACAAAATGGCCGCCGTTTGTACGCGAATAGTGTGAAAATATGTTATATCAAGGTTGTGGACCTTATAGAGGTCACAATTTTGAACCGATTTTGATGAAACTTGACATGTATGTTTAAAACCCAAAGATCTTGGTTCCTTCCGATATTTGCGCCCACCGGATCGTAACTTTCTGAATTATGGCCCCTGATTGTCTGAAAAATTGCCCTTTTTAGCTTGTGGTCCCTCTGGAGTTCAAAATTGTTATCGGATTAAAAAAAACGTTTGATAATATCACCGTTCCATGGTTATGAAGGTTGAGTTCGAATTTCGTGAAAATCGGACCAAAATTGACGGACAAAATGGCCGCCGTTTGTAAGCGAATAGTGTGAAAATATGTTATATCAAGGTTGTGGACCTTATAGAGGTCACAGTTTTGAACCAATTTTGATGAAACTTGACATGTATGTTTATAACCGAAAGATCTTGGTTCCTTTCGATATTTGCGCCCATCGGATCGTAACTTCCTGAATTATGGCCCCTGATTGTCCGAAAAATTGCCCTTTTTAGCTTGTGGTCCCTCTGGAGGTCAAAATTGTTATCGGATTTAAAAAACCGTTTGATTATATCACCGTTCCATGGTTATGAAGGTTGAGTTTGAATTTCATGAAAATCGGACCAAAATTGACGGACAAAATGGGCGCCATTTGTACGCGAATAGTGTGAAATTATGTTATATCACGGTTGTGGACCTTATAGAGGTCACAATTTTGAACCAATTTTGATGAAACTTGACATGTATGTTTATAACCCAAAGATCTTGGTTTCTTTCGATATTTGCGCCCATCGGATCGCAACTTCCTCAATTATGGCCCCTGATTGTCCAAAAAATCGCCCTTTTTAGCTTGTGGTCCCTCTGGAGGTCAAAATTGTTATCGGATTTAAAAAACCGTTTGATTATATCACGATTCCATGGTTATGAAGGTTGAGTTTGAATTTGGGAAAATCGGACCAAAATTGACAGACAAAATGGCCGCCGTTTGTATAGTGTGAAAATATGTTATATAAAGGTTGTGGACCTTATAGAGGTCAAAATTTTGAACCGATTTTGATGAAACTTGACATGTATGTTTATAACCCAAAGATCTTGGTTCCTTTCGATATTTGCACCCATTGGATCATAACTTCCTGAATTATGTCCCCGGATTGTCCAAAAAATCGCTTTTGTTAGCTTTTGGTCCCTCTGGAGGTCAAAATTATAATCCGATTTAAAAAAACGTTTGACTATATCACCGTTACATGGTAATGAAGAGAGAGTTTGAATTACGTGAAAATCGGACTAGAATTGACGGACAAAATGGCCGTCGTTTGTACACGAATAGTGTGAAAACATGTTATATCAAGGTTGTGGACCCTATAGAGGTCACAATTTTGAACCGATTTTGATGAAACTTGACATATATGTTTATAACCCAAAGATCTTGGTTCCTTTCGATATTTGTGCCCATCGGGTCATTACTTCCTGAATTATGTCCCCTGATTGTACGAAAAATCACCCTTTTTAGCTTGTGGTCCCTCTGGAGGTCACAATTATTATCTGATTTAAAAAAAAAACGTTTGATTATAAAAACCAAACAAATTCTAATGATTTTCTGATAATTCCTTAATATGCGACAACTCTTGTTAACTGCCCAGACGATTTGGCTGCTGTGTGGGCGTATGTTTCGTTGCCTGGCAACCTATTTTTTTCTATTATTATTTTTTTTAACTTGACCTTCAGCCCCCTTGACCAGATCACCACGACTGCATTATTGTTCAACTCAATGGGTATCACCTCAGTAACCGTGGTGGACTTTTTAACCTCAATAATTGTCCACGGTGCAAAGGAAAGACCGCCTTTCTCGACCTGGGCTGAAATCAATAGGCCTAAACAGTAAAAACATCAAAAAGTTGTTCGTTTCACCAATTAGGCATACACATTGTCAAGTTAAAAGTCATCATCGTAGTCTGTTGTTGACTTGCGTGAGAAGGTGACCATGATTTCCGTTTAGCATGCGTCGTTTCATGCAAAGACGACCTTTAACTAACGATTTTGTAACATTGCCGTTTTAACGCACTGACAACTTCTCCAAGAAATATTTTTTCACAAAATTACACTTAGCCGAAGATATACTGAATAATGACAAAGCCAAGCCCGGTTGTAGCTAACACCTCAGTATATAAGTACTATGCATATGTATTCAACTATTGTTGTGAACTGGTTCATCGTGTACGAATTAACTTCTCTTTCATCATGGGAGGTAATCTATGTCACGTGGAGGGAGGTTCTTTCAATGTGCATCGATAATAAAGACATGTAAAAAGTATTTTCATCTAAATCAGTTTAATATATTGCAATGGATATAGCCTATATGTATGACGCATGCGGCATATTTTTTTTTTGACTTACGTCGCGATGGCTGGGCAGGCGTTATTAATTTTTTTTTTTCATCAACCTCAATAAAAAGATTGCATGCGCAACCTTTTTTGGTGCGGGCGATTCTCGAGAATCAACTTATTTTATTTGTGTTGATTAAAACTGCTCAATAACTAACCTGTATAAAGTTCTATTGGTCCTACAGTATCTGATACTTTAATATCATCAATAGATTCTTCTAGTGTCTTAAATACAGCTAACTTTGCCTTATATTCAGACAAGATAGGATTTGTAGCTAAAAATTCCTGCAAAGATAATGTATGATGATGATGCTTTGATGAAGACACTATTTTGAAATCCAGAAAGTTAGGGATCCTTACAAAAAAAGCGAGGAATCCAGATCTTTGGTTTATAAATATGTTTTAATTTTCATCAAAATCAGATAAAAATTATGAACTGAAGAGGGGTCGCAATTTAAAATCTTGGTACTACATAGTTTTACACTATTTGCGTAAATTTGACCTCTAGAGGGCCCACAAGCTTAAGACACAATTTTTCATGCAATCAGGCCCATTTTCAATAGAAAGCTTGATTTGGCTTTAACTATGTAAATACCTTGCATATTTTGGCACTAATTTCAATTGGGTACAAGCCTCGATCGTCGCAAATACCAAGTCTCATGCTTTCAAACCAAAATGTCTACCTGTGATAACTGAGTTGCATTTTTGAAAGTTTAATGTCAAGGTTTCCGTGCAGGTCGCAATGTCACAACCTCTGACTAGACGCTAGTGTTCACTTGTCTATAGATAAGGTAGCTATAATTTCAGAATTGTGAAGTGGACGCTAGTGTTCACGTGTCTGTAGATAATGTAGCTATAATTTCGGAAATTGTGAAGTAATCAAGCAACATCCAGATGGTGTAAAACTCAGTCGTTGCTTCAGGAACATGTCAGGGGCCATAATCCAGTAAGATAGGGTCTGATACGCACAAATATCAAAAAGAACCACCAAGATCTTTGGGATATAAACACATATCTTAAGTTTCATCAAAATCAGATAAGAATTGTGACCTCTAGAGTGTTCACAAGCTATAAAACATGATTTTTCGTACAATCCAGAGAGTTAAAGTCCAATAAGCATGAATATCGAATGAAACAGAGATCTTTGGAATATAAATCTAAATTTCATGTTTTGTCAAAATTTGATGAAAATTGTGACCTGTAGAGTGTCTATCAACAAAGGATGTCTGGACAGACAAAAAAATATTTAATTTATGTACCAGCTTCAAATTCATAATATTCCCCAATGGCAATAATAACGTCTATGATATGAATAGTTTGTTATATGGAAACATTGTTTATCTTTATATCGATAGCTTAATCACTCTCCATAAGGAATGCCAAACTTTCAAGTAAAACCAGGTATTGTTTGTTGTTCAACCAAGAAAAAATCATACGGTTTTCACTTTAAATTTAACCTTTTCCTACATCTTTTGAAGATGCATTATATAGTATATGGTACTGTAATTCAAAGTGTTGACTTGTCTGCAGGCCTTGGAAGAATGGCACTTTGATGTAAAATTTAAAAAAGCTGTTTGCTCCATACAAAGGAATTAATTGGTGTTTATTAATATAATAGTTAATAATTAAGAGCTATATTGCTATATTCATATGAATATACTTCTACTTGGTCAATTGTCATAAAGGTTAAAGATTCTCAGACATTGACTGGCACTTATCAACAAGTAATAATCAACTCTTTGTAATTAGGCTACGCGACGTCTTTCACTAGTTTGTACATGTTGTTCTGTACTATTAATGTCATTAGAAGCATTAAATGCTGTTCTTGGATCATACAAGCTAAATAATATTACTCTATTAAACATAAACCTTACAGCAATAGATTCATCATGATCTTCTTTCCATAGAAAAGCAAAGTCACTGTATCGCTGTAAAGCATCTGATATATCAGGTTTCAGAGTACTGGCAGCAGTAGACAACAGCATAGCATACTTTACAATATCTTTGTTTTCTATAATATACTTATAGTAATTGCCCTTCTCTAACCTTTGAGCATCTGTAAAGTAAAACATCTATCATATTAATATAAAATTTTATCCAGTAGAAAGGTTTGTGAAATGACAATGAAATGAAATGGGATTTAAGAAAGGATTGTAGAAATTTTAAATTTTGTTTCTAGTCCTGAATATCTATGTATTTTTATCATTTGATACTAGAATGAAACAGTTTACTTTAAATAATTCACAGTCAGAAAATTACTTCTAAAAGTAGAGTCTAACTTAAAACAGAAGACAACTACCATAAGACACAGACACACAGGCAGCATCGCATGTGACCTCTGTCAATTCCACGTACTGTTTGGGTCCTGGTAAATAATAAACAGATTTCTTCGATTATGAACAAACCAGTTAACTTTGGTTATTATAAACTTACCCGTGTGTTTGAAATGAACTCCCGTTAAATAAAATCCATTGCACTACTAAAAATCCCAACGAATAAAAACGGTTCTCTCTTGAAAGATTTGAATATCTACTTGTTATTTCGACACAGTGGATAATAACATTTCTTTCGTCACATATTGGATGCATCCAACACACGGAAGTGAGGTTGTTTAAATTTGACGCATATTTTGTCAAGCTAGTGCTATACTCAAAGCAAAGCACCAACATTACAATTGTTTGAGTTTGGGCGACGAAAATATCAATTGAAGGCAATTACATAGGAGCTTTATATTGAAACCATTGATCGCCAGTCTATCAAATTTTATTCACAATGAAAGAATCACTGATTGCACGGATACTCGTAAAAATAAAGTCATATATAAAATATAGATTTTAATATCCTATCTTCTTTATGTTATAAATAGTTTAACACGGATCACGAAGCACATCTCCGAAGTGGCTCAGGACTCTGGGTGTATTATTAATTTGATCTCATTCTTTCGATCAAATAATAACTGTTTCAGTGACATTTTTAAGCGTGTTGCGACAGCGTTCAAAGTGCCTAATGGCATTGGGTGGCGTATGTAACGCCCTGTAAGAAGCGGAACATTAATTGTAAATGGCCTGCATATATGTTAAATAATAATATTATCATACCATATTATTATAAAGATGGGTAATATTTAAGGCCCGTGAAAAGAATGTAGTTATTTTTGTTCCTCATGCGTGTTAAAAAGAAAATTATCCAATCCGAGTCGCTAATCAAATAATTAAGACGGTAACAAATTAAAAAAAATACAGGTTGTTATGTGTGCAAACACTCAAACTCAATGCCGAGTCGAGACGTGCTTAACTTAAACCAAACTTGAATTGACATAAAAATGCCACATTTCCTATGCTCTCACCCCTAATACAAAGTGATATCTCCCGAGGTGTGACATAACCAGCTGCCATATTGATATTTTTCTTAACCGAAAGTTTGTGGGAGATTTCAATTTTTCAAGAGAGAACTGTTTTTATACGTTGGGACATTTAGTGGTGCAATGGATTTTATTTAACGGGAAGTTTATAATAACCAAAGTTAACTAGGTTGTTCATAATCAAAGAAATCTGTTTATTATTTACCAGGACTCAAACAGTAGTAACAAAGTAACCACTGTCAATTAAACTGAGTAGAACTAAATTTAGAAAGTCAATGTTCATAATGAAAACTTCTGTAAGTTTGAACGTAAGTGGGAAAATAGCTCTGAATACTGCAATCAGGTTCTTCCAGAAAACCAATCTGAAAAATGTGTGGCCATAATTTAATGTGGATGTATATAAATCACCTGATTCTGCGCTATCTCTCTTATTGTAAATCCACTGTGATACACCTTTAGTAACATCTAAAACTAGCTGTGTAGCTTTATTTAAGGCTTGTTGTATATCATCTAAACTTGGTTTCATTACCTACAAATTTGACATTTAAAAAAGATCTTTTATTTTTATGCAATATATGGCCAATAATAACAAATACGACACAACTACAGATAACCATTCATTTTTCCTAATAATAATAAGTACTGGCATGGCTCGAAATGTACGGCTGTCAACTTGTCGTCAACAGGCGATTTTTAAGTTTGACAGGTAGCAAGGTAAATTACCTGTCACTTGCGACAAGTGGACTAAACATTACTTGATTTTCAGTAAACTGACTTTAGAACACAATACTCAAGTATCACGTTGTGTATATTTTATTATTCTTTTCCAAATGCAAAAAATTAACCACAGAAAAAAAGGCAAAAAGACTAATTTGCACTATTTACAATTAGCTCTGTCGTTTCCCAAAGTTCTAAGTCAAGTAGTGATTAGTATTGAATAACTGAGAGTGACAGGTTAGTGATTGAAGCAACAACTACGAAAAAAAACAAACCTTTTTTTCAAAATTTTGAGGTTTGACTAGAAATTGAAAAAATTAAGCTAAGGAGCACATACACATTAAAAGTCGAGTTATAAATTGGACATCTGATTCCTTTTAGAATACAAAAGTATTTCATATCTTAATATATGGTAATTGTACTTACTACTTGTGGTATAACTAGAGTTATATCAGCACTAAAGAATGGTGTTCTACCATCTCCATCACCATCATCTTCCTTTCCACTAACTACAGGTCTTCTATTACTAAGATTACAATCAATTTTATCAATGTTAGGTACAAGTGATTGAACAACCATAGATGGGGGCGTGTCATGCAGGACCCTTAATACCATGCCCAACGGCAGCAAAGTCATCTTTGAAACTAAAATCCATGGGATGTTTAGTGTGCACAAGAAAGAAATTGTGACTGAATGCCAATGATGACAATATACATCCACATTAAACGTGGGCATAAATAAAATAGCATGTCACATTATCTGTTAGTCTGGACTGGGTAACAATTTCATTCTATTGCATGTGATATTACATTTTTATTAAATGCAAAATTGTGCACAATCCTTTCCATGCATAGTAATCAACAAAATCCAATTTACATTTAGTGCACCAATTACACCAAATACAAATCATTTGCAATCAATGTATAGATAGCTAAGAATATGCCTTAATAAATTAAAGCATTTGCCAATGTATAATATAATACAGCATTTAGTAATGAACACATTAATCTATTAAGTGGTTTCTCTAATGTTTTGATTGTACATAGTATTATATGTTTCATTCTCTATGACTGTATCAGTATGAGCTTTAAGCAACAAAAGAATCATTGTAGAAACGCAGTTCTGAATAAAATACACTTATTGTTTTCCACAGAACTCTTGTGTTTAATGTAATTGTTCATCATTATAAAAATCATACTTTGCTAAGAATCGTTTTCTCACGGCATCTAGAGAATGTCTTGTAGCTTTAAGTAAGGCCTCTTGAAGTTTATGGTTAAAATGTTCCAGGAGTTCATTCAATGCCTCTGCTATTTGTTCTTCAGGCGTTAATTCATACTCAACATCTTTTTTATTCTCATCCTCGTTTAGCCCACGAGTTGTTACAGTTTCACCTAAAATCACACAAGAACATGTATTATTCTATACACAACACTATAGCATACAAAAGATCTGGGTATAAAAGAAACAGAATGGGGTTCTAAAATAACATAAGCAAAATACTTTTCTTCATTTTGAGCTATGGTTAAGAACTTTTCCTGAACACAGTGCTTTTGCCTAATTCTAAATGTTCATTGATTTCCAGCAGTCAACTGAATATTTATGAAGTTTACCAATTCGTTCACCCTAACCTACTAGGCCATGGTAGCCCGGCCATGCCATCATAGATTTATTCTAATCTTTTTCATATTTTAAGGTTCTTTTTTTGTTTTCAAGGAATTATTACATATTTCTTTATGATAACCATGAGCCACACTACTTCAGTCCTAGGTTTTAAAAAAAATCCTGGGTTCTTCTTATTCAAACCTGTGAAATTCTATTGAATGTGTTGAAAATAGTATTTACCACAAATCAAGTCACTTTCTGCTACAACTGGTTTAGTAATTTTGATCTCTTTCTCAGCCACTGCTCTATGTTGAAATAATCTCTTTAATTCCATGATGGCTTCAAATACGGACTGGCTCATCTTGTTTATTTCATTGGCCACATTTTTACAATATGACTATCAAATGAAATATAAGTCAAAATATTGTCACATATATGATGCTCAAAGCAGCAGTCCCAGGTACAATTTTGTTAATAAAACTGTAGAGGTTTTGTAATACTCTTTGCATGTGGCTAGTCGGAAGAACCCCAAACCACACCGTGCAAGTGCCTAGATAATCATGTCTTTATACTTTCCAAAGTCAAAGATTGTTGCAATTATCAAGTCACTAAAATTCATTAAATTAGTTACATCCTGCCTCAATAATTTGATTTGAAATTTTCAATCACAGTAAACTGGCTACATTGTCATGACATACTGCCATTTGATTTACATAATTAATAATTACACCCACTTTTATTTTCAGTGTCCTATGGAATCAAGGACAGGTCTCTTTAATTTGGTCCTAAAAAACATCTTTGATTTCATTGGACTTTTTGTGTTGATTTGTTTTGTGGGAATGACATTATGTCTTTGTTGAAAATTTTACATTAACAGAGGAAGTAAACAAAATTTAATCATATAGAACTAATTAAATTCAATGCTTTACTTTGACCTGAATCAAAGAATCTATAATTAGCTCCTTTAAAATACTAAGCTTATACTTAATTCTGTTGCATGATACCATTTCATCTCATTCCTAACATCTGTCCATTTTTCCATTGATAAAATGCAGATCCAAGCCAGGAGGACAAAGAGATGAGAGTAGAAAATAATTGTATACATTACCGAATCCAACAGAGTTGCGCATCATAATTCTAACATATCTCTCTATGCACTTACAATTTGCAGACAAAGCAAGTAGAAAAACACTAGTAAAATTAGCTGTGTGATCTCCCATTTCTGACAGTTTAAAAAGGAAAATTACCTCAACATTTTCCAGAAATTCTGAAACCGACCAAGGTGAATATTCTGGTAAATCACACAGTAAAGAGTCGCCAATGTCTGTTAAAACTGCATCAATTCGAATAGAAGCAATATCATTCACCTGGTGAAAGAAACAACAAATAATCTTTTGCGCATAAATTCACATTATTAAAAATAAACCCTTTTTTATTCATATATTTCATAAGTGAAAGGTTTCTAATATTCATTATTTCATTTAAACTAAAATACATTTTTACCTTTTTGACAATAATCTTGAGATCTTTAAGAACTGTACTGACATTTTTAAAATAAACAGGTAAACTGAGAGATGTCCAAGAATGACATATCAGACCTGGCTGCAAAGCTTCATCAACCTGAAATTACGTAGGTATGTAAATGAACCAAACATGCAAATATCATGTCACAAAACTTTATTTTCCTGGAAAATACTACTGAAATATGTGTCTTTTATTGTGACATTTCAATATTTGCACACCAATTTTAATTCTGTGAAAAACATTTGACATAGTACCTTTCTTATAGATGGTCTAAGAAGCACCATATAAGTAGATGGTATTCGACTTCTTATATCTGCATTCTCAACCAATAAAGCCTGTAAATATAGAAAGAAAAAATTGTGATGCTATTAAACACATGCTTACTTTGATTTCATTGTGTGATAGACATTTTCCTGCCACTTTTTTTTTCTCTTTCAACCAAAATAAATTAATCCAACTTCAAATTAATTTAACTTATCAGTAAATTCTTTCCAAGGTTGAAAGAGCAGTGCATTAACTCTCATCAAAGCATTCACCTCTTCTTCTAGAACCATGATCTCCCCCTGAGAGTTTCGGCTAATAGTTTTATTCATTTTTATTAGCATCTCAGAATAGATACCCTGGGTGATAAAAACAGTATAAAGTGAAAATCTGCCAAGACAATGCATTAAACATTGTGCACATTTGTTTTATTTTTAAGTTAAACTAACCTGTAACTGTCTCACATTCGATTTTAATGAGTCCTTGGTATGAAAAAGAATTTTAGATGCTTCGGGTACATCGAGATCCAGCTTAACCATATATTCACATTCCTTGATTGTCTCAAATACATACTGATCAAAGTTAACAAGTAGTTCTTGTGTGTCAGGATGACGGCATAATATTGGTACCTGAAGATCTGAAAAACAAAAATTGTTTTAGAAACAATGAAAAAATGTTACAACCCAATGCCACATTAGCCACATTTAAATTTCAAAACAGGGACATTTTACTTTTTCCTTTACAGATTATCACTTTAATGAAAAATTTATGTAGATGCTTGATAATTGTAAAGTAAAAGAATATTCTGTTGCGCTGTCCTGCGACACAGCACTTAATAAATATTGAACTATTCTTGTGTCTTGGGACCAAAGTTTAAAAGTAACACTTTCTTGTGTCAAGCTAACTTGGGACACAACACTAAATCAGATTTGTAATCAAATAAAACAAGCTGACTAGTCAGCTGTTGTATGTTAAACAATAAATAATAAGATTATACATCAGAAAATAAAATGCATTATCACCCATTAACATATTCTATAGTAGATATTGCTTGTGTTATAAGTTTCATAATCTACCAAGCGATATCTCCTTAAGAGATATCTCTTTACATGAATTTGATTGGTCAATTAACCAGCGACTGCCAGGCAAGGTACACCCACATTTTGCATTAAATGGATAGAGAACAAGCCATAAGCCACCAGATTGTGGTGGCACGGCTTGCGTTTGAACCCGTCATCCAAAGGTGTTCGATCATAGCCGGCCAATTCATGTTGTCAACATGATGTTGAGCATAGTAAAGAAAGATTGCCTTGGACCAGCAACAACTGGGACAAGAAGTTAATGTCGATAGCACCATCTCTTTCCAGCACGCAATACGAGCAAAGCTTTCATGTCAACGTCGGTAAATACAGTGACGTCCATCAGGCACACTGAGGTTGAATCCCGATTCATCCGAGAAGATGACATTTCGGGATGGTGTGTTGTGCAGATACCCCTGATCTGCGGCCCATTGCTGTCTGGCAAGTCGATGACGATGCAAAAAGATTTAAACTTGGTACGGTCAACAGAAGCGTAACCAAAGAGCAGCCAGGCGCCTTTGGACTGTTTGAGGGCTGATCTGACATTGCTGTGTTCTAACAGTTACCCTGGCAGTAGCAGTAGCTGACTGGAATCTGTTGCACAGATGCTGTAGGCTTGGGCAGCGGTCGTTACAGGTCGGGCTGATTGGCAATCCTTCCAGTGGTGTGGAAGTGTTGTCTGAGGAGAGCAATGGTCGATGAGTGGACATTAAAGTGAAGCCCCCTGATCAAGTATGCCAATAGCTGTTCCTGTTTTCTTGTGTAAGGCGTGGCATTTTTCTCAAGTGATGAATGTTGAAATTTTGATCTGCATTCAAAGGCCCAGAGAGCAGGGAATGCACATGCAAATCGTGTGACTTTGGTCTGCTTAAAATTGTGAATAAAACAAGTGTTGCGTTCGCACGAAAGAAAGTTCATTACTGATAACTGATATTGGGTTCAAACCCAGTATGGTTCTGGTTAGAACTGTGTAAGGGAATGCCTAATTCTGCAATGTTGTAGGGAGAAGGGTTTTAGGCTATGCCTGTTCCCCAATCCCTATTCAGATAGAAATCTGAATAAAAATATTGCTTATAAAAATATAAAAAAATGTTGTTGATGCTTTTATTATATTAACAACTTACACTCTATAGCTAAATCAACTGTTTTTAACCAGGCAGAATGATACAACATCTCATATTCCACAAGTATCCTTGCTATACGATTATAATTACGAATAATCTTCTTAGCTTCTTCACTACCCAGGCATTTTGGATGCAACTAAAATAGAGGACTTAAAAATATAATACATTTTTTATATCACACATCACTATATAATAAGCCTGTTATTTTGGGGCTTAATGAATTTCATTTGAGAAATTAATGTTTAATTGGCTGAATAAATCTCCAAAACCTTAACCCATACATCGTATTTAAGGGGCAGCAATTTGGCAAAATATTTGTTCAACTAATTACCTCCACCTCGATATTAGTTAATTTTACATTAATGTCTTTGTAAAAGATCAAGCAATCAAACTTGGTCTCAGCAAGGTTTTGGTGTAATGCAACTAAGCACCAAGTTCCATATATGCACTCAATTACAGTCAAAGTTATTGTTTCCCAAAGCATTGACCAAATTGCTTATCTTGGCTAAACACAAAATGCTTATCACGACATTCACCTAATGAACATCTACATCAAATTTGAACATTCTACCTAATTTAAAAGCAGCGGTATTGTGTTCCAAAGTCTTGGCCAACAAATCCTTAGCCCGAAAATTCTTGTTTTTTACAATTTACAGTCAAGGTAAATGTAATGACACTACTAGCCACTCAAATAGAAACAAAGATATTATGGTCTAAAGCCTCGACCATTCAAACTGCTTAACCTAAATGAACTTTGCCAAAGTATTAATGTAATGAAACTATACACCAATCACTCAGCATCATTGAATCAAATTGCTTATCTCTCTTCAGCCTCAGCAAAAATGCTCATCATCAAACTTCTGTCAAGGCAGTCAGCTAAAACAAAACACCTACACAGAGTTAGAGCATTCTAGCTCAATTAGTAGTGGAGTTATTGTGTCACCAAAAGTGTAACACACTGATGAATCTATCTTAATACAGTAGTTCCCTTCTTTCTTCCAAACGCTGGGGACACCCATCCCTAACCAGCAGAGCACTTACAAGAAATGTCATTATTATTAGGCAAAGATACAAACAACCGGCAGATCCACAAAAACTAATTTATGATTAAGTTGGTCGAGCAATATATAAACACCGGATTTTTAGGTATAATCGGTTCCAATTAAAAGTAATAGGTCAGGTATGTGGACAATCAGTGTACATGTCAATTTGCTAGCATTGGAAAATCAATCTGATATTCATAAAAGTTCATGCAGAAAAGAGAACCTGGTTCTTCAGTACTAAAATGTACGTTTGATAGCAAATTAGCAAGTTTATAATATTCTGTGAGGTAACACAATAGTAGAGTGAAAAGTTACCCTAAATATATCCATGGGTTCTATGATGCGCTCAGATAGTTGACGAGCCCAAGATATTTTACCAGATACTGGAGGCATGTTTCGAGGTAAGGGTGGATGTTCTCTTAATCGATGATACATCTACAATAAAGAACATTTGAATAGAACATTACATTTTGAACTACATATCTGAACTCGAATATTTAATAAAAAAAAACAATACGAGACAGTCCTCACAGACACTGTAGATGCTTGTGAAAATTTTTGTTTAATTGCTCAAATTGCTTACCAAGTAGAAAAGAAAATGCTCATTTTCGAACTTGCTCAAGGTATTAATTTAATGAAACTATACACCAAGTTTAATCACACTCACTCAATTAGAATCAGTTATTGTTGCCCAAAGCAATGAATAATCAAATTGCTTATGAACTGTTTTACCATAGCAGAACAAATGAATTTGCAATTGTTACTTGTTTTATCTTTTGTTAAAACAAATTTATATAAAGTTTAAACATTTACCAGAGAACTCTGATGGTTCCCTAAAAAAAAAAATTGTCCTCTTTCAAAAACTCTGAGACCCTTGTAAAAACAGTACTGTGACTGTTAGGAATTAAGACTTTCAGTTTATGGTAATTTTCTATTTCACTGAAACTTGTTGTACTCTTGGGAGAGCGCATGGCGTGTTTGTTCTTTTTTTTTAAAAACTAGTCTCGATAAACTGATCTGTTCCTGAATAGGAATAACAATACAGTAACATGTGATGCCTATGATTCCTTTTAACACAGTGGTAGACAATTTTGTGCAGCCTTTCATTCCATAATATATTAAAAAGCTCTAGAAAGAATATTGATTTTATGATTGCAAATTGTTAATCTGATAAAACCATCAGAATTTTGAGAACAGAATAAATATTGCCTATAAAGTAATTATGGTCTCTAATAAGATACATTATGGTTACGTGCATTTAATAGTGTTCATGTGTACAAAGTAAACATTTTGATAGCTCAGTTTAAACATAACCCCTTTTAGATTTAAGTAGTGTCACACAATCTATTTTTTAACAACGCAAAGTCAAATATTTTATTCGTTCTGACTTGATTTCTCATTAGATCTGATTGCATGAACACTAGGGCCAAAACAATACGCTGTGCCACGATATGATACAGCATGATGTCGTAACCCAACGATACGGGTGCATCACGATACACACGCCTATATTATATGTGAAATCGACTAAAGTTTTCTTGAAATAAAGAAAAAAATACACAATGTTTTAAATTTATATTGTTTATTATTAGTAGGGGTGGGCTATATGGGGGCAAAAAAAGTTAAGGTTTTCAAATACCATCTCTGCAGAGCTAAATGTGCGCATTTTGGTACCAATTATATTGAAATCGGATGAAAATTGAGAAGGTGCAGGCAAATTTAGTGACCTAGGGGCGGAGATCGTGGTTTTTTCGGTATAATATAGCATATTATGTGGCTTTTTTTCATATCTTGGTCAATTTTCAACACATTTTGATAATTTTTGTGGCTATTTTAATGTATTTTATGTCAGAGAATACAATGAGAGTGTTAATTTTTACTTTTGGGTGCAATTTATCGCTGTAATTTGTCAAAATTGTAATTTTTAAGACCAAAATGAAAATTTTTAAAAGCTACACACCCCTCGATTGAATAATTAATTTAATGATATTATGAACAATTATTATCGAACATAGAAAACAGGTGAACATAAATATTTCTTAACTCAAGCTGAAAAGGCACAATTAGTAAAATGAACGAAAAAGAACATCAATCATCTCCCAGTTCTCAAGGTCAAATGTCATTGCTCTTTTTCTCAAATCCCATGATCCAATAATATTACATGGCAGAATCTGAATTACGTCTACAGTCTTAATATCAGTATGTAAAGGATGTCTCCATAGCTTGCTTTCATTGGAAATGCAACGTTCTAAATGTTCTACCATGTATGTTCCATCAGTATCTTCAGATATACAAATCCCAACATACCATTGCCTACTAGTACAGGTGTCCCAAATAACTACACACAGCTCGTTGATGGTCACTTCTGGCTCAGATATTTTTTCTCTTTCAGGATTCTGCTTATTAATTGTATGGACACCAAAAAATATGAGACTCATATCATCCTCAGTAGGCATGTCAGGAATATTTATATCGGCCATATCCGTTTCGGTCGTCAGAATTAATGTCAGGTTTATTTTCATTTCGGCTGAGGACAGTTGATTCAATTTCAATGAACTTGAAATTATTATATAAAATGCTGATGTCAAGCAAAGTCTGAAGTCTATTTTGAAAAGTGAAATTTCTTATCAAAATCGAACGTCACACGACTGAAAGACACGCCCACACTTACACAAATTGAATCAACTGTCCACAGCCGAAATGAAGATAAACCTGACATTAATTCTGACAACCTAAACTGTCCTAAACGGACATGCCTACTGAGGATGATATGAGTCTCATATTTTTTGGTGTTCATACAATTAATAAGCAGAATCCTGAAAGACAAAAAATATCTGAGCCAGAAGTGACCATCAACGAGCCGTGTGTAGTAATTTGGGACACCTGTACTAGTAGTATGTTGGGATTTGTATATCTAAAGATACTGATGGAACATACATGGTAGAACATTTAGAACGTTGCATTTCCAATGAAAGCAAGCTATGGAGACATCCTTTACATACTGATATTCAGACTGTAGACATAATTCAGATTCTGCCATGTATTATTATTGAACACCATGATGGCATGTCAAGTATCATTTTGCTTCCAAGCTTTCTCCAGTTCATAGCTATAGCAGATTGGCAAAATCGAACTAGGCTAATGAAGATGGACATATGCCATACATGAGGGAAATTTTGCCCGGATAGCCGCACTACAGCCTACTCTTATATCAAATTCCAACTTTCAAGGGATCTTTTACCTGCACGCCAATGTGTAAACGGCAATTCAGTTTTCGTGATATCCAAATGACTTGTCAGGCCCTGATAAGGGGGAAATGCGCCAGAAAATATAGATGAACTTTCTTGCCAAATGCAGGGATCGAACACCCAATCTCCAGGCCTAACCCATCTCGCCACCGTCACCCACAAGTAGGTTGCATGCATTCTAAGGAGTTAATAGTTATGTCATCATTCAGTACTAATTTCATCAGAGTATGTCTGTTGTACCAGCGATCAAAATTCAGATCCTCATATCAGTAGAATTACAGTATTTAGAACCCAACATACAGAACAACCACAAATCTTTTTCATAAAAAAAATATAAACATTTGTGGCTATGGTTCATCATAAAACACATTATTTGTCTTAAAATTGAGAAAAGAGGCTAAATACGCATTAAATACAGTTTTTCTTTTAAATATCAACAAAAAGTGGTTCATTATTTTCACTATTTGGTATACAATTTCAAGAAATTGAGGGAAATTTTGCCCGGACAGCAGTACTACAGCCTATTCTTTTTCAAATTCCAACTTTCAAGGGATCCTTTACGTGCATGCCAATGTGTAAACGGGAACTTAGTTTTGGATGATAAAATTTGTCATAATTTTACTCATGAAATTTTATGTTTTTATCAAATTTTATATTATTCATGATCAGTCATCTTCTCCTATAGCTATGTTCATATACCCACTGGAGGCCACAGTGGCTAAATGGGTAATATGCTGGCTCACAAGCCTGGCGGTCACAGGTACCCTGGTGGTATTGGCCGCAAATGTTCATCAGCTGTTTAGTTGTTCAGATGGTACAAAAACCTCCACATGCTTTCATGTAAAAGATCCCTTGGCCTCAGCGTCCCTGTCAGGGCAAAATTTCCCTCATAGCACATTGTATGGTGGAGTATGCCAGTCTTCATTAGCCCAGTCGGAGCAGAACAGACAGAACAGTAGGATGTTAAACCCAAATTTCATTTAATCTTATTTCACATACAATCATAACATTAACTGAAAATTGTCAAATAGAATATGAAACGGAAAGCAATAAAATGCCTGGATGATTTTCTTATTCCAATTCAGATTTATTAGTATAGAAATTTATTATTGGGAGTAGCGACTAAAGAAGTAAAGGTTAATTTTGTGAATTATCCTTAATGGTTTGGATTCTTTACAATTATTTTATATTAACCACAAATACATGAATAATGATTTAGTCGGATAAAACATGAATGTAGCAGACTCTAATCAATAATATGTAACCATGATAAATAGTACAGATGGACAGCTCTAACTGGCAGAATCGAAAATACTTTTAATCTGCTCATCACTCTTCTAGTCTGAATTTAATAGATGGGAAAGTTTTACACACAACTTTTCACACTATATAGGAAATAAAAACTGCATTCAACATGACTTGGGTAACTCATGTTTTTGGATTGACAATTCTTTATATATTGTTCATAACTTATGATGTTACGGCACAATCAATAGACGATTTATTAAGGCTCAACAATTACTTAGAAAGAAGAAATCCTAAGAAACTCCGACCCATAAAAAATCAAAGTCAGCCACTTAATGTCTACATAGACTTCTATTTGTTAAATATCATTGGATTAGACGATGTCCAACAGAATTTACATGTTAGTGTTGTGTTCAATATGTCTTGGAAAGATGATCTGTTGTCATGGAATGAGAGTGAATTTGGAGGAATCAAATCATATGTGCCATCAAGTGACATCCTTTGGATGCCAGCCCTATCCTGCTTCAAGTATGTTGGAAAAATGAATATTTTTGAGGATAGTTGGCAAAGAGTTCGGGTTCATTCAGATGGAATAGTCGTGTGGCAAGTGCAAAAATCATTAAATCTAATTTGTCCACTAAATATGCAATACTTCCCAAACGACAATCAAACCTGTGAATTGTTATTTTACACACTTCAATATACATCAGATGAAGTAATCTTACTGTCAAATTCGCATAAGGGTAGAAATAACCTTTATGATAGTAGTAATGGTGAATGGGAATTAAATGCTGTTATAACCCGTACAGAATTATATCAAACTGATCATTCATCACAGATTGTCTTGTTTATAGTTACCATTAAAATTGACCGTTTGTATAATTTTTTTCTTCAAAATGTAATTATACCCATCTTTATGCTGTCCTTCTTAAATTTGTTTACTTTCTGCCTTCCGGATGACTCTGGGGAAAAGATTTCGTTCTCGTTGACAGTGCTTCTTTCGCAGACAGTTTTCCTGAGTACAATAAGTGAATCTCTGCCAACCACTTCATTACACCTTGCTTACATTACTATCTACATGAATTGTCTGTTAATAATCAGCTGTTCAATATCAATAGCATCCATCGTTCTACTTTATTTTCACCATCACAGAAAAAAACTAGAGAAACTATCCAAAAATGAATCATCAAAGGAGCCACGAGTTCAAGACACATTCAAAAGTGCAAAGATTCATCCCATGCCATCAGCACAGAATCAGAGTTTCAAGAAGAGCTCACGTTTTAGGTGTTTTTCCTGCACTGTAGATACTATGCTGTTTATAATTTTCTTTAGCGTGTGGTTGCTAATCACTGTTGTGTTTATTATAACAATAATATTCAAAAATAACATAACCGGTTTTCCAGAATTCGACAATTCCAGTGGTAACAGAAAGACATTCTAGCCTGCATGTCTGTACTTATTCATTTGGTTTACAAAAAATTCAGTCTACTTAAAATATATCTTTGAAGTTACAATGACACGTTTGCAGCTTCAAATTTAACATGATGTTTGCCATGTGTAATGATTAATGAAGGATTCTCTCAAAATTGATGGTCTCATCATCAACCAAATAATAACTATTCTTGGTAACAGATGAACATATTGAAATTTCAATATTTGGGATTTGTAGTATAACACTATACAATACAAAGGTCATTCACAAAATTAAAACATTATGTATAAATTTGATTTAAGAGCTGGATCTTCTTGCTATAATAATTCCAAAAAAGATAATGAGAAACAAATATATTGAAAATTTCAGTCAAATTACTTTATCCTGTGGAAAGTTATGAGTGTTCAATGTTTTTACAAGATAGTCTTGATTGTCAAGTACCGCTGCTTCGATAATAAACAAAATCTTGATTGTCTATTTAATTGTTAAATTATTTAATGGTGTCAGTGTTCTCATCAAGTATGGAAATACATAACAAATAATTTATAAAATAGGTTGCAGTCTTGCCCCATGCTAACGTTTAGCATACGAAACATGTAATATTATGGATTTAGCTGTTCAATTATCGATTTTCAAGAAATTCAAACTCAACCATCATTAATGTGTAACAGGGATATACAGTCAAGCGTTTTTTTAATTCAGAAAAAATTGTGATCTCCATAGGGTGCACAAGGTAAAAAACATGATTTTTCCTACAATTAGGGGCCATGATTCAGGAAGTTATGGTCCATTGGCCGGAATAGCAAAAGGCAACGCGATCTTTAGGTTATAAACTTACATTTCAAATTTCATCAAAATCAGATTAAAATTGTGACCTCTACAGGGTCCACTACCTTGATATATCATACTTTTACATTATTCGCGTATTAGCGGCAGCCATTTTGTCTGTCAGTTTTGGTCCAATTTTTACGAAATTCAACCTCAACTTTCATTACAGTGTAATGGTGATATAATCAAACGCTTTTTTTTTTTAATCGGATAACAGTTGTGATCTCCAGAGAGACCACAAGCTAAAAAGAGGGATTTTACGGAAAATCTGGAGCCATAATTCAGGAAATTACAATCCGATGGGCACAAATATCAAAAGGAACCAAGGTCTTTGGGTTATAAACACCATTCGCGTACAAACGGCGTCCATTTTGTCCGTCAATTTTGGTCCAATTTTCACGAAATTCGAACTCAGCCATCATTACCATCAGGGATAGAATTTGCCGGACGCAAACACGCAAAATGCGTGTTGATTTTGTAGACTGCGTGTTACAAAATATGTAACACGAAAAAAATTGCGTGTAACATTTTTTCGCTTGTTGGCAATTGTTACTGAATAACAAGATTTCTTTTACGCAAAATCAAGACAATGATTAGGACCAAAAACGGAAATTCTATTATTATTTTCCATCCTAGCAAAATGTAAACAAATCGATGTCTATATTCAGCGTATTGTGGCTTCTGCGCATGCGTGACGTATTCAGAATTCTTCGTCAGACATTCGGAGTTCATTAGTTTTTTGCCGAAATGATCGTTTTTATTGTGGTAAAAATCTTCAATTTTCTTGGCTAAGAGTTTACACTGTTCAATAAAAATAATACACAAATATCCTAATTCACCTTTTTTAGTGTTCGACTATAGTATCGGGGCCCTTCGACTATCTGTCTTTCATCAAACAAATTCCGACATCGGGTCGGTCAAAAATATACGTTATTGGCGAATGGCTTTCACTTTCACGCGACAAAAAAACAAAAACATATGCCGCGATATCGCAGTTTTGATTTTTCTGGAAGATATTTAAAATATTTGATGTTATTTACACTATTTTATTGTTTAATGATGAATAAATACTGTTATAAACTCATGAGTATTAATTCCACGATGTTTGCAAATGCTGATAAGGAGGTCTGTTTACGACGTCAAGTGACTTCTCGCTCACTTTTCAACCAGTTACTTACTGGCGTTATCCCTGTTTCTGTTCAATTTCTATACATCTTGACAAATTGTTTATACCGATACTTTGATTTTCCGAAGGATCATTCATTTTCAGATTGAAATAAATTCTAATAAAGCAGAAATATAAATAATACTAAGATTGCCAACTATTGGGGGGGGGGGGCTTCATCATAAAATGTTAAATTGTAATGAACAACTTCTGCAAAAATATTATTGACTAGAAATAATATTGACTAGAAAGTTTCAATGAATACATGTTAAATTACATTTAAAAATGATAAACTGAAAGCATTGACATTTCATAAAACTTTGTGAGTTGAGGACAGGTTTTGGTGTTTGTTAAATTGTTGTGTTTTATTTGCCATTTATTAGTTTTTTAAATGAAATTGTAAGGAATATGTGTACACTCCAATGTATAACATAACTTAAGTATTTTCATTAAAGAAAAAATTGCCCCTTGAATTTCTTCAGAATCCTATTTTTGCTTGTACATTTGAAATCAACAAGCAAAATTTTGCTTGTGTGTTTTCGAGTAAAGTTCAATCCCTGACCATGTAACGTTACTATAATATAATCAAACTATTTTTTTTAAATTGGATAGTAATTTTGACCTCCAGAGGAACCACAAGCCAAAGAGGGCAATTTTTCGGCCAATCAGGGGCCTTAATTCAGGAAGTTACAATTTGATGGGCGCAAATATCGGAAGGAACCAAGATCTTTGGGATATAAACATACATGTCAAGTTTCATCAAAATTGGTTCAAAATTTTGACCTCTATTAGGGTCCACAAGCTAAAAACATGATTTTTCGTACAATTCGGGGCCATAATCCATGAAGTTTCGATCCCATACATGCCACATGGTTCTTCCTTATGGCCAAAATAGTAAACATAGGTTGCCAGACAACAAAACATACGCCCAATGGTAGTCTAGTAGTAGCTTTGTGATTCCCTCTATATATCAAATAAAGGCAAAACAGAAAAGCATTTTTTGTAGTTTTTGTGTTTTCATTATATCTCACTTCATTAGTCAAGGTGAAAAATCAAACCACTCAGAATTCACAGACTTTTCCAGTCTTGTTCAATGCAAAAAAAAGAGGAATATTCTGTTTCTCTGGCCAAAGTCTGAGATCCTGTAATTTGTACATGTATAGGGCCAAAAACTAAGATAGGCTGGCACTGCCAGGCAGGATATCTCCACGTTTTCGAGAGATGGATAGAGAACAAGCAATACCGTAAGTGATTTTTCCTACATCATTAAGTCCTGTATTTCATACTGTATTGGGAGTGCTTTGTTGGTCAGTTCCAGTCTGATATTCATGAAATTCGAGGCCGACAATGATTATGGTGTGACCGTACACAACCTAGCTAGAAATGTGACTTTTCGTCAAAATCGGATAAGAATTGTGACCTGTAGAGAGTCCACAACCATGATATACCATATTTTTACACTATGGTCCGATTTTCTCGAAATTTGAACTCAACCTTCCGTAGGGTGTAACGGTGATAGAGTCAAACGTTTTTCTAAATCGGATATAATTGTGACCTCCAGGATAATCCAGGAAGTTACTATCCCATATGCGCAAATATCGAAAGGAATCAAGATCTTTGGGTTATAACCATGAATTTCAAGTTTCATCAAAATCGAATTAAAATTGTGACCTCTACAGGGTCCACAACATTGATATACCATTTTTTAACACTATTAACAGTATTCGCGTAAAAACAGCGGCCATTTTCATCAAAATCGATATTGATATACCATTTTTATATGCAAAAGCAAAAAAAAAGACCTGCATTAGGCAGATTTAGCTTGTACATAATGCATTTTTATACGCCCACATTTTTATATGGACGTATATTGTCGTCGCCCCTGTCCGTCCGGACGTCCGTCCACAATTTGTTTGTGGACTCTCTACAGGTCACAATTCTTATCCGATTTTGACGAAACTTGAAATATAGGTTTATCCCCAAAAGATCTCGGCTGCTTTCGATATTGGCATGTATCGGATGAAAACTTCATGGATTATGGCCCCTGATCGTACGAAAAATCACGTTTTTAGCTTGTGGACCCTACAGAGGTCACAATTATTATCCAATTTAAAAAAACGGTTGATTATAACACCGTTACACTGTAAGGAAGGTTGAGTTTGAATTTCGGGAAAATCGGACCAAAATTGACAGACAAAATGGCCGCCGTTTGTACGCG
Source organism: Patella caerulea (assembly GCA_036850965.1). Lineage (NCBI taxonomy): Eukaryota > Metazoa > Mollusca > Gastropoda > Patellidae > Patella > Patella caerulea. The sequence continues at coordinate 28,195,741 of JAZGQO010000011.1, forward strand.
ATTTTGATGAAACTTGACATGCATGTTTAAAACCCAAAGATCTTGGTTCCTTTTGATATTTGCACCTATCGGAATGTAATTTTCCTGAATTATGGCCCCTGATTGTCCGAAAAATCACCCTTTTTAGCTTGTGGTCCCTGTGGAGGTCACAATTATTATCCGATTTAAAAAACCGTTTGATTATATCACCGTTACACCCTAAGGAAGGTTGAGCTCGAATTTCGGGAAAATCGGACGAAAATTGCCATACAAAATGGCCGCCGTTTGTACGCGAATACTGTTCAAAAATGGTATATCAAGGTTGTGGACCCTGTAGAAGTCACATTTTTAAATTCGATTTTGATGAAACTAGAAATTCATGGTTATAACCCAAAGATCTTGGTTCCTTTCCGTATTTGCACATATCGGAACGTAACTTCCTGAATTATGGCCCCTGATTATACGCAAAATCGCCTTATTTTAGCTTGCGTTCCCTCTGGTGGTCACAATTATTATCCGATTTAATAAGATAGGCTGGCACTGCCAGGCAGGATACGCCCACATTTTCGAGAGATGGACAGAGAACAAGCAATACCGAAAGTGATTTTTCCTACATCTTTAAGTCCTGTATTTCATACTGTATTGGGAGCAGCCATTTAGTTGGTCAGTTCCAGTCTGATATTAATGAAATTCGAAACCGACAATGATTATGGTGTGACGGTACACAACCTAGAAATGTGACTTTTCGTCAAAATCAGATAAGAATTGTGACCTGTAGAGAGTCCACAACCATGATATACCATATTTTTACACTATTCGCGTACAAACGGCGACCATTTCGTCCGTCAATTTTGGTACGATTTTCACGAAATTAGAACTCAACCTTCCTCATCAAAATCGAATTAAAATTGTGACCTATACAGGGTCGACAACCATGATATATCATTTTTTTAACAGTATTCACGTACAAACGGCGGCCATTTTGTCTGTCAATTTTGGTCTGATTTTCCCGAAATTCAAACTCAACCTTCCTTACAGTGTAACGGTGATATAATCAAACGTTTTTTTAAATGGGATAATAATTGTGACCTCCAGAGGGACCACAAGCTAAAGAAAGGGGGATTTTGCATATAACCAGGGGCCATAATTCAGGACGTTACAATCCGATATGCGCAAATATCAAAAAGAACCAAGATCTTTGGGTTATAACCATGAATTTCAAGTTTCATCAAAATCGAATTAAAATTGTGACCTTTACAGGGTCCACAACCTTGATATACCATTTTTTAACAGTATTCGCGTACAAACGGCGGCCATTTTGTATAGCAATTTTGGTCTGATTTTCCCGAAATTCGAATTCAACCTTCCTTAGGGTGTAACGGTAATATAATCAAACGTTTTTATAAATCAGATAATAATTGTGACCTCCAAGCTAAAAAAAAAAGGCGATTTTGCGTATAATCAGGGGCCATAATTCAGGAAGTTACGATCCGATATGTGCAAATATCGAAAGAAACCAAGATCTTTGGGTTATAACCATGAATTTCAAGTTTCATCAAAATCGAATTAAAATTGTGACCTCCACAGGGTCCACAACCTTGATATACCATTTTTTAACAGTATTCGCATACAAACGGCGGCCATTTTGTATGGCAATTTTCGTCCGATTTTCCCGAAATTCGAACTCAACCTTCCTTAGGGTGTAACGGTGATATAATCAAACGTTTTTTTAAATCGAATAATAATTGTGACCTCCAAGCTAAAAAAAAGGCGATTTTGCGTATAATCAGGGGCCATAATTCAGGAAGTTACGATCCGATATGCGCAAATATCGAAAGGAAGCAAGATCTTTTGGTTATAACCATGAATTTCAAGTTTCATCAAAATCGAATCAAAATTGTGACCTCCACAGGGTCCACAACATGGATATACCATTTTTTAACAGTATTCGCGTACAAACGGCGGCCATTTTGTATGGCAATTTTCGTCCGATTTTCCCGAAATTCGAACTCAACCTTCCTTAGGGTGTAACGGTGATATAATCAAACGGTTTTTTAAATCGAATAATAATTGTGACCTCCAGAGGGACCACAAGCTAAAAAGGGTGATTTTTCGGACAATCAGGGGCCATAATTCAGGAAATTACATTCCGATAGCCGCAAATATCGAAAGGAACCAAGATCTTTGGGTTACAAACATGCATGTCAAGTTTCATCAAAATCGGTTCAAAATTGTGACCTCTATAGGGTCCACAAGCTAAAAACGTGATTTTTCGTACAATCAGGGGCCATAATCCATGAAGTTTTGATCCGATACATGCCAATATCGAAAGCAGCCGAGATCTTTTGGGGATAAACCTATATTTCAAGTTTCGTCAAAATCGGATAAGAATTGTGACCTGTAGAGAGTCCACAAACAAATTGTGGACGGACGGACGGACGGACAGGGGCGACGACATAATACGTCCACATGAAAATGTGGGCGTATAAAAACAGTTGATAATATTACCGTTACACCGTAAGGAAGGTTGAGTTCGAATTTCGGGAAAATCGAACCAAAATTGCCATACAAAATGGCCGCCGTTTGTATGCGAATACTGTTAAAGATAGGCTGGCACTGCCAGGCAGGATACGCCCACATTTTCGAGAGATGGACAGAGAACAAGCAATACCGAAAGTGATTTTTCCTACATCTTTAAGTCCTGTATTTCATACTGTATTGGGAGCAGCCATTTAGTTGGTCAGTTCCAGTCTGATATTAATGAAACTCGAAACCGACAATGATTATGGTGTGACGGTACACAACCTAGAAATGTGACTTTTCATCAAAATCGGATAAGAATTGTGACCTGTAGCGAGTCCACAACCATGATATACCATATTTTTACACTATTCGCGTACAAACGGCGACCATTTCGTCCGGCAATTTCGGTACGATTTTCACGAAATTAGAACTCAACCTTCCTCATCAAAATCGAATTAAAATTGTGACCTACAGGGTCCACAACCATGATATATCATTTTTATAACAGTATTCGCGTACAAACGGCGGCCATTTTGTCTGTCAATTTTGGTCCGATTTTCCCGAAATTCAAACTCAACTTTCCTTACAGTGTAACGGTGTTATAATCAACCGTTTTTTTAAATTGGATAATAATTGTGACCTCTATAGGGTCCACAAGCTAAAAACGTGATTTTTCGTACAATCAGGGGCCATAATCCATGAAGTTTTGATCCGATACATGCCAATATCGAAAGCAGCCGAGATCTTTTGGGGATAAACCTATATTTCAAGTTTCGTCAAAATCGGATAAGAATTGTGACCTGTAGAGAGTCCACAAACAAATTGTGGACGGATGGACAGGGGCGACGACATAATACGTCCACATGAAAATGTGGGCATATAAAAATGGTATGTCATGATTGTGGACCCTGTATAGGTCACAATTTTAATTCGATTTTGATGAAACTTGAAATACATGGTTATAACCCAAAAATCTTGGTTCCTTTCGTTATTTGCGCATATCGGATCGTAACTTCCTGAATTATGGCCCCTGATTGTCCGAAAAATCACCTATGGTCCCTCTGGAGGTCACAATTATCAGATTTAAAAAAACGTTTGACTCTATCACCGTTACACCCTACGGAAGGTTGAGTTCGAATTTCAAGAAAATTGGACCATAATTGTCAGAAAAAATGGCCGCCGTTTGTACGCGAACAGTGTGAAAATATGGTATATCAAAGTTGTGGACCCTGTAGAGGTCACAATTTTAATTCGATTTTGATGAAACCTGAAATGCTTGTTTATAACCTAAAGATCTTTATTCTTTTCGATATTTGCGCATATCAAATTTTAACTTAATTAACTATGGCCTTTGATTGTAGGAAAAATCACTTTCGGTATTGCTTGTTCTCTGTCTATCTCTCAAACAATTATTATCTGATTTATAAAAAAAACTCTGATTATATTACTGTTGCACCGTAAGGAAGGTTGAGTTCGAATTTCGTGAAAATCGTACCAAAATTGCCAGACGAAATGGTCACCGTTTATACGCGAATAGTGTAAAAATATGGTATATCATGGTTGTGCACTCTCTACAGGTCACAATTCTTATCCGATTTTGGCGAAAAGTAACATTTCTAGGTTGTGTACCGTCACACCATAATCATTGTCGGCTTCGAATTTCATGAATATCAGACTGGAACTGACCAACAAAATGGCTGCTCCCAATACAGTATGAAATACAGGGGTTAATGATGTAGGAAAAATCACTTTCGGTATTGCTTGTTCTCTATCCATCTCTCAAAAATGTGGGCGTATCCTGCCTTGCAGTGCCAGCCTATCTTTATACATTAATGTTATTTGTGGTCAAAAATGGAATTTGGTGAGCTTTTCAAACCTGCTATTTTTGAACACTTCAATTATGCCAGCAGCAAGCACTGTAATTATTTTATATTAATTAGTACTCATGTGTGGACACTGATTTTGTTAAGAATGATATTGTTTTCAAGGATTTTACCCGGAAGTTTGACTAGTAGTATCTCTGTAAGCTTTTTTTTTTAAGACACTGTGTTTGTTATAAATAAACTGGCTCTCTTGCATATTCTTCGTCATTTTTGAAAGGTATTTGAGATGATTTATTAAATTTTATAATCCACCCCTTACCTACAATATAACAATCAAGTTTTATATCATTCTGTTAGGATGAGTATCTTTAGGTGGTATTTTTAAAAATATCCTGTACACGAAAAGTATGATATGCCATTTAGTTTTTCTTCAGTGATAGTTGAGCCATGTTGATAGAATTTGTTATCATGTAGAAAGTAATAATATAGCCGTCTATATCAGATATTAATATCAAAACATCCCCGTCATTAAAACAGATTAATCCTCTGGTTGCTTCATTGTACTCAGTATTAGTTTTTCTCTGTTTTACTTATGTCCTAACTTGGTAATTAATACACTTCAATTCTTTCACACGCTTTTGTTTTGTTCCTTATTTTTTTTACTACTCTACATATAGGCCATTTCGATTTACATGGCTTTTTACTCTATTTCACGAACATGGTTACTTGCAAAGGCTTTTGATGAGCTTGTTTTAAATCTGATTGAATCCAAACAGTAATATTATCTAGTGGTATTTTGTTTTTGTTTTTTTAATGTTAAATAATCAATCTTCAATACATATGTGGATTAAGCTGTAAAACATTCTGATATGGTATATCATGCATCATTATATTCCATATAAGCCCTTCAGGCCTCTCGGATTTATATTGCGTATTTCTCATTACTCGGTTCTAACCATGCACACTCGCTCAAACTTATAAGGTTAAAAATAGCTCACTGCATCAGTGTCAACCTGTTTCACAGAGAATTACTAACGAATTATCCCTGTAACGGATGGCTGTCTAAAACACGTGCGTTGACTTGCACGCCTCGTAGTCATTGGCTCAATGGCTCGTGCAATGTTTACTTAACACCTAACTGCTTTGGGCAAAATGATGCATTTTACTCATTTTAATACCCATTTACACTAAATAGGAAATATTTTTTAACTACAAATACTTCAAACGTCTTTATTTATTTTTCTTTTACCTCAAAAAAATGTTTGAGAATTTAATTTGTCGGAGTAAAAAAGTTAATATGCCGTACTCATTAAGCCTCGTCAATGTCATGCTTATCAGTGTCAGTGATTGTAGCGGCCAAGCGAATATTCACCACAGAGTAGAAATAACCAGAGTGGAGACTTCTTCATTTGCATACGGAGGAGGTCGTGCATTGCATCTTGGGTCTCGTCTGTAATGTCACTAAACATGGCGACTAAGGAAGACGTTTTGCAGTAGAACAAAAGAAAATGTAAACATCCGAGTGGTGGATATGGTACCAAGAGTAGGTCCTACGAAGAGTGTTTTAATTTTAGGTACTATTAAGGGATTAAAATTCTTTAGATTTCCCGAAGAAAAACATCTCACTCTATGTCGCGTCGTCTGCTATGAGTACGATACGAGTCATCGTCGAGTGCTAGGCCTAGTCACAGAGTGCTATAAATATATATAATAAATACTGAGACATAATAACATAATATGTTATAATAACAGCAATATATATATTATCAAAAATGTTATTTTGTAAGAGTACATATTTGGTGAAAGATGTTTTCATATTTGATTGGTTAATTGGCATTATATTGCATTTTTCCAGGGGCCTATTCCAAGTTAAAGTAAGTAGGCAACTTGAACCAGTCTATAGGCCTACTGTCATTAGCCTACCGAGTACTGCCCGAGAAGTAGATCTATGCTAATAGTCTCATGATAAACTAGGAAGTATCGGGATTAACATGGTTAATTTTTATTTCAATAATTCACTTACAGTAATACAGGTATAATATGTATGGGTCTTTTTTAGCAGTGAGGGGAAACTATAGGACCCGGAGAAAACCCACGATGTTCGACAGACGACACTACCCCTTGTCACGTACAAGCGGTGAATCGAAACCGCGCCACCTGACTGAATGACATGTCATAGGTCTAATAACAGCCACCTGACTGAATGACATGTCATAGGTCTAATAACAGTATTAATAATATCAATATTCTGTTATTTTAATTATAGGCCTTTTTTAATACTTTCGCGTACGCAGGACAAGAAGTAGTTGCGCTCCGATGTAACCAAACCCATTCCTTGCATTCTTTACCATCGCTTAATTGCTATCTACTTATCTAGTATTAATTATAAATGTCTAGTTGTGTTTTTTTAAAGGATCAAATTTTAAATAGTAATAAAAATAAAATAAAACCAAGTACGAACAATCCAAACCATTAGGCAAAAATCGAAGTCCTAAGGAACGTAATAGGCAAAATAGTTAGGCAAAGTAGTGTAATCAGCAAATGGACTGTTCATCGTGTACGAAATACACAACAAACAGCTTTACCCATTAAGTCTGCACAAGCTGCACATGTTCTTTTTACATTCCATAATATAAAAGGCCTATGCTACCATTTAAAGAAATTGAAAAAGAATCGTTTGTGAGGGAACTAACTATATTTTCTGAAGAATTGGATTCTGGCATATGATATAATGAACAAGCCTAATTTTTTCTAAGATTCTGTATCGAAATATACAATTCTATATAGGCCTACAATTACTTGCGGTAAACAAAGTAGTAAGTTTATGGTATCTGTAATAAACCTTTCCAAATTTCCTAACAAAAATACTGTTTTGCTCAATTATCAGTTGCAATAAACTTTAAATAAAACAGTAAGCCTAATACTGTTATGCTATTCAAAATCACATTTTCCCTTTTAATAGTTTTAATGTAGGCCTTAATCCGACCACCTATAAATTCCATAATAGAACACTGTATAAATTAAATTTTCTATTTCTAAATAATTCCATTATAGTACACAGTATAAATTAAATTTTCTATTTCTAAATAACCAGTTGACAAAAATATCACAAAAATAAAAGTAACTCTAGCTGAACACAGATCAGACCTAATGTCATGGATATCTAGAGCACACAAAGGCGGTCAAAACATTACATGGCACCCAGAGCAATATGCAAAATATTCAATTTCAAGTTGTTTTTGGTTTTGTAAAAAGAGAAACTAATCAACTGAAATATGTTTATTGAAAAATGTGATAGTATCCGACACATCAACATCTATAGCTTAGACAATGGCTGCCATTATTTTTACTCTGTGCTATAGGCTTGAACAGGCATCGATATTTCCGCGCACATGCGCACGCAGACGCATTTGCTTTAGAAAACTTTTTTGCAGGCACATTTTTAAAAATTATTACTGTCGCGTAAATCATGTAAAATAAAGAATACTATTTATTTTTATTGTTTTTTCGTTTGTTTTTTTGTTTACTTTGATTACCGTATAATAATTTACTAGAATAAGCTAGTCGATGATAAAAACATCAGCACGCAACGTTAGGGATTCCACCTGTGACTTATGACCTATCACCTGTGACCTCTGCTTAATTTAGTGACAATTCTAGTAGAATACCAGTCGATGAATAAAAGAATAGCACGCGACGTATGAACTATCACCTGTGACCTCGGCGAACCCTAAACACCAGTACCGTGTAGTAACCACACTTACACCTGATAATTCTATAACGATGGCTTCCTATCGAGTATCAAGTGCGAAAAAGAACAAAGTCTCTTGCCGAGTTTGTGGTGATGTTATTTTATTACAAAATTATAAAGTGCATATACAGAGAAACCCCCCGCCGAAGACTGCAATGACCTACGGTCAAAAGCAGACAAGTCCCGTACGTAACTAACGTACAAAAATTAAATGGTAGCTTCTCCGCAGGTAGCGCAGGTAGGGCGAGCCTGTCGATTAGATTGGACAAGTCCATGACATTCTTTTTCTCAAAACCTGCTGATTCTAAGCCTTCGGTGTCCGGTTCTCATGATAAAATGGCAGCCATTGTCTAAGCTAGAGATGTTGATGTGTCGGATACTGAGCAAAGTACAGAACTTGTTTGAACTATTTGAAGCCAGTAGGCATCTATTCTATGTTTATATCAACCCCAAACAACAACAATATGCACATCAAGCATAATCTTTATTATTAAAGTAATCTATATTACATTAATACAATTTAGAAACCATAATAAAAGATAGGTTGCCAGGCAACGAAACATACGCCCACAGCAGCTAAATCGTCCGGGCAGTCAACAAGGGTTGTCGCATATTTTTATTTTTTTCGGTAATGAAACATTTGTAATACACTAAAAACTGATTAAGAGTAACAACTCATTATGTAATTATCAGAAAATCATTAGAATTTGATTGCTTTGTATAAAGTTTTACCCCACGTTAACAATTATAGTATATACATGAAACATTTAATATCATGGATTTAGCTGTTCAGTTATCTAAATTCATTGAAAATCAAAATACTTGTTCATTTCAACACCTTAAACTCTATGTATCATTCTGAAGTCAATTGGATGGTAACTTTGGCCTCTATTGTGTCACAAGAATTTTTGAAGTGATTAAGGGCCATAACTCTGGTAGTTATTATCGGAAATCGCTGAAAAACAATAGGCTTCTTCGTCTCATGACCTTAAACACTGTGTATAAATTTAAAGTCAAGCGGATATTAACTTTAGCCAGTAGAGCGTCCACAAGCAATTATGGATGCCGGACGGACGGATGGACGGACGGGGGCGACGACAAGGTACTAAAAATTATTTATAATTTCTTTTTCTGCCGAGTCCAACCCAAGAAGCTTTCGTAAGCCCCCCCCCAACCAATCATACTATATACCTGGCAATTGAATGCTCTCTGTTTGAGTTAGTTCAGCTCTGAACGTTGGTCTCATTACACTCACCCTGACCGTTCAGGGACTAACCTATTCAATCAATGTCGAAAATAATTTGAACCCCAGTCAATTTTACTGGGCAACTTTTCACTGCGAAAAATCGGAGTGTCAATCCGTGTGGATGTCTGTACAATGTAAAGGAACATCTTAGTGACAAAATAAGACCTTGCTTACCTCGCTAGACTCAGTATGAGCGAAACAACACGCTGTTTAAAATACGTCCCCTCCTATCAATCTACCCTTTCGCCACCATGACACAGCGTGTTGTGATGCTCATACTGACTCTAGCGAAATGAGCCATGTCTTATTTTCTCACTGAGATGTTCCTTTACACTGTACACGCGTCCACACGGAGTGCCACCCATCGTTTAGCAGTGAAAAGTTGCCCAGTAAAATTGGGGGTCAAATTATTTTCGACACTGATTGAATGGGCCAGTCTCTGAACGTTCAGGGTGAGTGTAATGAGACCGACGTTCAGAGCTGAACTATGTTTGAGTATGACCCTGCAGGCACATTTTCAAACGTGTGCGCAGGCACACTTAACTTTTATAGAGCCCTGGCCGCTTGAAACATAGTGCACCTTATTATAAAATGATTGTTATTATAAGCCTGCAACAAATAATGTCGTTACGACAAAATGTGCCGTTACGGCCCCTGCTATAGGCTTGAATCATAGTGCAAATGATATTAATTTACATAAATAATAGGTCAACAGGGCCAACTCCTACTAAAGTTCAAGATTATGACATGACAGGCTTTGAGGCGATATCATATTAGTAGAAAAAACGAATTTGAGTCTCTTCAAAACCAGGGTTTCTGGATAACCTTTAATTTTAGCGAATTTAATAACAATCCATCTTATAATCAGGTCTTGATGATACAGTAAATACATTTGTACATGTATAATAAAGATGTGTATACTAATGTATGAATGAATGTGAAATAAATAAATTAGTCTGTTTTATTTTTTGGCTAATAGGCCTGCATCACATGGTTTTGAAGATGTGGTACCAGTACATTATGATGATCAGTATTATGACAATCTTAAGTAAATAAGGTATTACATATCATGGATTCTTCAAGTTTGTTTGATGAATTCATAGCCTGAGCCCGAGTTTGATATCCCCAAAATCTTTTAGGGTGATGATGTTTTTAATGATCTTAGGATCAAACTAGCTACCAATAAAAAGGTCAAGATAAAGAAATTGACTTTCTACTATCCTCTATTAATTATTGAATGCAAGAGATCATTGCCACCTTTGGTGGACCAGGATATGTGGCACGTCCTGCCCATAATGGCTCAGGATTGTTCTCTTCAGGAGTAAGGTCTCTGTTTATCTCCTCTGATGCCTCTTTTAAATAAATTTTGACCCTGAGGTCAAGTCCTATATTGTAGGTTCTATCATAACTTTAGGCAATGTCCATTTAAAGTTGTCTGTGAAACATAGATTATTTCTCAGGAAATATATTGCCAACCACAAGGCTTGTTGATTATACTTTGTTTAATCCTGAGGTAGCTTTTCTAATAGGATAGATTTTAAAAAGAAACGACAGAAGATTGTTTTAAGGTCAAAACTTCAAGCAATAGATATAACCACCTGATTGCCCTTTCTCCAACCGGGGCAGAGCGAGAGGCAGGTTCCCTCGCAAAACTACAACTAGACGGTGAAAGTAATAATTAATCGTTTTATGCTGAGCAAAATTTCAAATTTTTATATCACCGGGTCACAATTACCCCAGGTCAGTGAGTTTTGATTGTTGTAAGTGGTTACCAGATTGACTTTATTCGAATTCCTATTCAGATGGCTATTCGAAATAGCTTGCTTTTTTATCTTGAACAGATGTCTTTAATAGACGAGGAAGTCAATAAAATGACATGTAAGCAAGCCATTGATACAGTTATGAAAATAAAAACTGGCTATTGCCCTAAAGATGCTTATTTTTCAATTGCTGTCTTGATCATCGAAAATATTTAAGTTTCATATAAAGTTTATGAGTTCACATGTTTACCTCTTCGACTTTTAGTCGGTTACACATATCTTTACAAAAACTCTCAAACCTATGTTTGCTTGGCTCAGGAAACAGGGCATTATATCTACATAGATGGTCCTTTATCTGCGACAAGTTCAGTTAAGAAAGGTATTATAAATACACGAACAGCTATCAGTTTATTAGATAGATTTCTGTGTGAATAAGAAGATATCGTGTTTAGAACAATCTAAAAAGTTTCTGTTTTTGGCTTCGTATTTAATACTGAAAGTTATCAAGTTTTGTTGACATCTGAGCAAGTCTCCAAAATAAATAAAATGGCTTAGGAAATTTTTAGTTCAAATTTGTCAATTCATATGAGCCACCATTCATTGGACAGTGTTTCTTTAGTAGAACTGCTATTTTACTTCCACTTTTTTTATCCAATTTTTAAACAAACAGAAGAATACATTTCTGTCACACCGTATTTTCGGCTATGATAATGATGTCATTCTTAATAGCTTTATTAGACAATGGTTTTGGGAATGGAATGGTGGATATCTAAGGTTTATATATACATGTATATTGGGTTTTATATTCATTCACCTAGTTATCCTGGTTCATAACATCAGATGCTTTCCCAGATAGATTGGGTGCCCACTTGGGTAATTTCCGAAGCAATGACCATTTGAATCTTTCAGAGGAAGGAAATATATATTAACTATTTAGAAGTTTGAGCAATATTCAGTGCTCTTAGGTATCTCTGTGGTCATCTTATTAATACATGTTTGTATAAAGTCTGACAATACTTTGTTATTTCTTATATATATAAATAATCAGGGTGGTTCTATTGGTAACCTCATTGAATTATCTAAAGAAATTTTGGCTGTGGTTTTCGGTCAGAGGAAACTTTTTGTCAGTCAAACATATTGCTAGAAAATCTAATGTGTTGACTGACATTTTGTTTAGAATATTTTCTAGTTGATTGAAATGAAAGTTATATGAGTATATCTTTTCATACCCGATGTTGATCTGTTAGATTCCGGGCTTAATACAAATTATGTATCTTGACATCCAGACCCTTTTTTCAAGCATGCAATGCTTTTCTATAAGCTTATCTGAGACAAAATATAAACCATATATGTTTCCACGTTTCAGCATGATATTAAGGGTTCTGGCAAAGGTATTTAAAAAGAGAGTAGATCAAGCAGTCATAATCATTCCAGGCTGGTTAACTCCTGTATGGTATCCATTTTACTATCATGCTCACACCCGACCCCGTTCGGTTACTTGTTCGCAAGGACCTCTTGTGTTTATAAGTCTCAATGGTGCCTTTTATTCTCTTCGAGGGAAGAATTCATATCTAACAGTGAACAGGATGCAGGATAGCTGGCAATCCTTCTCTAATAGAGGAATATCAATTCTTAGTGGCCATCTACTACGAACAGTATGTATTGGCCTAGCTAGAGAAGATGGACTTTTTGGAGTTGTGAACTACAAATTAGTTCATTGGATCCATCTGTAGAAATTTTTATAAATTTCTTAGGAAATATGTCTAAAAGACATTTTTGATCTTCTGTAATTCAAACACTTGTATCTACAGTTAATTCTGTCCTGAAGGATCAGCCGTTGGTTGGTCGATTCAAGTAAGAATTGTAAGATAATAATCCAACTAAGTCCAGATATCTGTTTACTTGGCATGCTGCATTATAAGTAAATTTTTGGTTACGCTGTATCCATTGCAAGATTTATCTCTGAGAATATGTACATATAAAACAGTTAAGAATGTTGGCTTTAGCTACAGCTCAGAGATGTCAAATTTTCACAGCCTTTTGGCTTAATGCTTTATATGATTCAGGCTCTGCCATAACCTTGCAAGTAATAAGGTTTCGAAAAGCTTCTCGTCCTTCAACATTGTTATTCACGGTTAAAATTTTAAAGATGTTAGAATCTGTCCCTGTTTTACTTTGAGAGTGTATATCGTGCAACAGCAGAATACCGTAAATCGAATAAAGGATTTGTTTCCTTTTATACGAAGAAGGCTGTAGCTCCAGGATCTGTTGCTAGATGGTTATCAGAAATATGATAGTAATTAAATGGTTTTGATGCTTCGATTTTTAAAGTTCATTCAATTAGAGGGACATCAACTTCATCAGCATTTAATGCTGTTTGTTCACATTCAGAATTGAAAATCTGCAGTTATTTTTTCGCCAGGTTTTACCATCAGAATGGGCGAAAAATTGTGCTGGCTGTGAAATAAATAAACTACTAAGTTGTTTTAGTTGTTATTTCATTTGTTGACAGCCCTTTAAACTATGCAATATAAATCCGAGAGGCCCGAAGGGCTTATATGGAATATAATCCCACTCTCATCCAAGCGCCCGAAGGGCGTGATGGATGAGAAGGATTATATGAATATATAGCCCGAGGGCTTGAGGATTTATCTTCCCACCCTTGAGCCCTCCCAGTGCTACAGTTGGCTGTCAACAAACCTTTAAAAAGACAATACTGAAGGTGTTGTGATCGCTTATATAGTGGTGTGGTCACGTGTCATCAGGTGTGTATACACACTGATGCAGTGAGCTATTTTTAACCTTTTAAGTTTGAGCGAGTGTGCATGGTTAGAACCGAGTAATGAGAAATATGCAATATAAATCCTCAAGCCCTCGGGCTATATATTCATATAATCCTTCTCATCCATCACGCCCTTCGGGCGCTTGGATGAGAGTGGGATTACTTTAATTGTAATTAGGGTATGAATGATATAGGACAAGTCTGTTCCCAAATGATATTGTTATTGAATAAAATACACTTGACAAAAACACCCCAAAAATGTTCAAAAATCAGATTAGTTTTGATAAGTATGTCACTGTCTGGAACCCGTGGGTTTCCAGCAAGTTCTGTCTGACCAAGTTGATTGCGTTTAGATACAAACAGTCCACAAGAAGAGACAAAGGAAGAAAACATGAGTGGCGACTATTTGAAATGTATAATTCTTAAATATATATGAATATTTTCCATATCATTCTACTAAACTAGAACAACTTCTATGATCTCACAAATTGTTACAGAAACCCGTTTATCTCCTACTGACTCAAAGATTTTTTTCTGGTAAACAAAAAATTATTATTTGCAGGTTTGTAAAGTGTACTATTACTTGTATCAAACTTTAAAAAATAAAGAACTCGAAATGATATCTTATTTAGTTGTTAAAATAACCTGTCACCTTCCACCTACCTTTGTAATAACTTCTACTTCTGCACCATATTGAGTTAACATAGAAGAGTATTTAGCTTCAATATTTAATTTGGGGATATTCAGATACTCAAATCTGAAATATAATTATAAAACCAATACAACCAGGCTTGTATTAAAGGGGGAGGGAGCATTGGGCAGACTGGGTGCAGTCGGGGCCCCAATATTAAAGGGGCCCCCATATTAGTTCTGCAAAACATTTTGTACCGTACCTTAAATAAATGTCATATGGTACTGTACAATATACCAGTGCCTTCCAGGCAGGATGTGCCCACATTTTCCTAGAGTTGGTTGAGACCAGGCTCCACCAAAAGGGATTTTTCAAATAATCAAGGGCCATAATTCAGGAAGTTACGACCCGATGCGCGCGAATATCAAAAGGAACCAAGATCTTTGGGTTATGAACTCAACCTTCATTATGGTGTAACGGTGATATAATCAGACGTTTTTTTAAATCCAAAATAATTGTGACCTCCAGAGGGACCACAAGCCAAAAGAAGGTGATTTTTTGTACAATCAGGTGCCATAATTCAGGAAGTTACTATCCAATATGCGCAAATATCGAAAGGAACCAATATCTTTGGGTTATAAACATGCGTTTTAAAGTGCACATAAAATGTCCCTGAAAATTTCTCTATGTGAGCAGTCCATGGTTATTTTATCCACTTTACGGCAAATTCACATCAATCCGACTAAAATTAATTCAGCTATCTTCATAAAAATAGACCTCCCGTAAAAAAACGACTTTGCCAATTATTGAAAACACTCAGACGCCAGTGACGTCACAGTGACCGAATGCATATTCGGAATGTTTATTCCTTAATTACCTATATACAGCCGGCGTGTGTATTCATTAACGCCTGACTGATTCCTTAATCCGCTTAATTAAATAAAACCATTGACTACGGAATAATTTGTTTTATAATTCATTTTAATTCAAGATGCAATTTAGAATTTGTTTCATAATGTATGGTCGTTCTGTTTTCTCATGGCAGCGATTTTAATACACTCTACCATCGTGTACGGTCTAAACGATTCGAGTTCCATTTTCGTCAGAAGTTTATTGTTCGAATTTAGAATCTGTTTCATTATGTACGGTTGTTCTGTTTACTCACGGCAGCGATTTTAATACAATCTACCATCGTGTGCAGTCCAAACGATTCGAGATACATTTTCGTCAGAAGAGTATCGTCGTTCTAATTTAGAATTTGTTTCATAATGTACGGTCGTTCATTTTCTCACGGCAGCGATGTCATACACTCCCAACTATTCGAGATACATTTTCGTCAGAAGAGTATTGTGGTTCAAATTTCCGCGAGTAAAAGAGTATAGGAGTTAAAAGATGTGGTCACGCAAAATATATCATGAACGTCAAACATGATTGAAACACGATTTGTAAATGACAATCCGTTATCGACGTACGGCGCCTTTCTTTCTGCTTGCGAATTTGACTTTATTACTCTGAAATAGACCGCAAAAATATCTCAATATACGATGTTTTTGTAATTAAGTAGCCTCGTATTATTTGTTGATTGGTGTTTAAACAACATCTAAATATAAATCATTCAATGGATATACGTTTGTGATAAGATAAGGTTATAATGTCTAACATCCTTTAACTTTTTTTTAAATTGACAGTTTAATCACTCACCAAACGGCACCAGGAACTCCACATTTGATCAAGTGTATTTGATATTCATTATTACAAATTGATCTGGCCGGTGTAACAAAAAATGATAATTACCCTTCTAAATTAGAACCATGGTAGATTGTATTAAAACCGCTGCCATAAGAAAACAGAGCGGCTGAACATAATGAAACAAATTTTAAAATGGATCTTGAATTAAAATGTATTACAAAACAAATTATTCCATAGTCAATTGTTTTATTTAATTGGGGGGGTTAAGGAATCAGTCAGGCGTTAATAAATACACACCCCAGATGTGTATAGGTTATATAGGTAATTAAGCAATCGTTCGTAAAATGTTCACCGCATATCGCTGTTGTGACTGTAGGTTGCCAATCAGGATTTGAATTGTTTACGAACGCATTCCACTCTTTCCGTACGATTTCATCCTTGGGAAATTTATGAAACGCCGGTACATTATTCCCCTTTCCCTTGCTGGAATTTTCACAACTCTCAATAACACAACGGTAATATGGCATGTTGAAATACACTCGGTAATATTCTTGTTACAAATATATAATCTATTACAACTCAAGACGAGAAAGGTCGGCTTTTGAAAATGCTTTGACTGATATAGTGATATGTAGCTTACATATAAATAATTACGCGTTAATGATTACGGCAGTCAAATGTTTATTGGACCGACAAATACACGCGTGTCAACTGGCTGTGTGTATATTGCATGGGCAGTGATATATTGTATAGATGATGTGTATACTATGTGTAGTGCCTGTGACGTCACCAGCCAATCAACCGGATTAAGGCAGTCGGATACTAAAACGTAAATATCTGAATTAATTTTAACCAGATTAGTTTGATCTTGCCGTAAAATGGATTTTGTAACTATTGAGTACCCATACGTAATTTTCTGAATCATTTGATGTGGTCTTTAAGTTGCATCAAAATTGGTTCACAATTGTGACCTCTACAGTATTCACAAGCTAAAAACGTTATTTTTCGTACGATCAGGGGCCATAATCCATGAAGTTACAGTCAAATACATGCTAATATCGAAAGGAACCGAGATCTCAGCGTGATAAACCTGTATTTCAAGTTTTATTGAAATCAGATAAAAATTACATTTCAATGAGTGTGACCAACAATGGCCAGAATATGCCCCACCTTTTGATGCAATCGATACAGAGGTCCCATCATATAGGATTTTTTCAGAGCTGCAGTTCAAAATATGCCTAAATAAATAATCTCAGTAAGAGTTTAAAAGTATTCTGTTGAGAATTATGTCCTACATCAAGCTCATATAATAAAGAAGCTCTCAGACAGGTTGTAATTACTGATATTATATGATATGTACAATAAGCATTTACAGATCAAAATAAATCTGCAAAAAGTATTCGATATATTTATATGAGCAAAATGTTTTATCAGATTCTTTTTCATGTCCAAATGAAACACTGAGTTTTAAAATGGTCTGTCAAGAACTTTGTCCAGTATCACCAACATAAATTTGAACACAAAACTATAAACAACCCTGAGCATTTACAAATTTTGACAACAATAGCCTATACATCCACATTAAATGTGGGCACATAAAAATAAGTATTCATTTGACAAAATACCAAAAATAGATATTCATGCCAAACAAGTTTGATATAAAATATTGCATTATCAATTAATTAAAACAAATCCCACCTCACTAATAGATTCAGAGAATTTACTGTAGTGTTCATTTTTTTAAAACTGGTATCCATGAATGTTTGTAGACCATTCTATAATTTAGAGAAAGAGAATAAATTTAAGATATTTCAATTAATGGCTATATGCTAAATCTCTTTGATTTTGTTTAAAAAAAAATAAAAAAATTGTCAAACTTCATTGGATTTCATGTTTGGATTTGCTTTGTGGGATGACAATCTGTCTTAATCATTGAGTATATGTTGAGATTCAAAACCAATTTTGTGTTCCAATGTTAACACAGTAAGCCAAAATATAAATTAGTAAACATTCAATCTTTTGAAACAAAAATATAATTGTGTTGAATTTTCCCATGTCATTAATCCAAATAACACATCAGATCAACTCAACTTAATACTTTATTTTGATCTAAATCAACTTTTTTCACCGAATATTATGAATAAGGGTATTACAGTCAATCATTCAATCAATATCCTACCTCGAGCTCTGTAAGCTGACGACAAATATCTTCAAAATCATTATCAAATTCAACTTTCCTCTGGTCTAAAACATCATATGGTTTCTTCTTTATGCAGAAGAATATTTGCTGAAATCTTGCAGAAAATGGTTCTATTCCCTCAATCTTTGAATCTATCAGTGCCGAGAAGGAATCAAAGCTATTCAAGAGACGGATAATCTATTGGTAAAAATAATAGTCACATTAGTTATGTTCCATATAAGAAACAGCAATGAAGTATGTTGTTCAAAACAACCAGACAGTTTCCTTCCTTTGAATGAGAGAGAGAAATGGGGTTTAACGTCCACTCGACACAAACTAGGTCATTTTGGGACTAACATGTGGTTTAATTTTAATTCAATAATTCACTTGTGCGTAGGAGTCTATAGCAGTGGGAGGAAACTGGGGAACCCAGAGAAAATCCACGAGGTTAAGACAGGTGACCCCATCCCTTGTCACATACAACGGGGGATTCAAAACCACGCCAGTTGACTCAATGACAGGCTTTATAATACAGCACACACATGCTAACCATTCGGACATCCAACCCCCCCTCTTCCTTTGAATGAATTATCCAAGTCATAAAAATTTCAATTAGATCAGATTGTAAACGAAACTTCTGAGGTGCTAACAGGATTTTGTAAAAAAAAAAAAAAAAAAAAAAAAAAACCTCAGACAAATTTCAGAAAGATTTGATCATAATTGAAGCCTCTATATATAACAAGAAATAGACAGACAGGTACCTTATCCAAACGTTTACAGAAAGTTTCAAATTTCCCAAAGATATACATCTCTGAGAATTCAAAAGGCTTTTCGCCAGGACTTTCTTCAATCTTCTTTTTTGTTCTTTGAAAAACTGACTGGTAAGTTCGGTAAAGTTTGACGCAATTCTTTAATTTCTGCACAGCTTCATCTTGTGGTTGTTCCCAAACTCCGTTCACACCTTCGTCGGTAATATAATTCTTACATGCAGTAACCATCTGATTAGTTACCTTATAAAGAACAAGAACAAATATGAATTGAACCTTAATCAAAACTGGGGGGTGAGGGGCGGGATGGGTAAACAATTAAAGAATTTTATATGGTTGAAGAATCAGTACATTTATTAAATATATTCCAAAAGCAATGGTAGCAAGATTATGGGTTCATTAACATTAACCATTACACATCTAGATAGTAATTACTCTTCTTGATCTAAGTTGACTCGTGGATTAATCGAAATAGTTAATACATCATCCTGTTTGGTCTATTATAAATCAAATTACTATCATGGTCTCATGTTCTAAACAGCAATTTCTAAAATAAACATTAACCTTGATAAAAAGAGAAGTCATTCTCTCTGATGTGTTGTAATATCGTGATATACTGTGAATCATTCTGATAGCATTAATCAAACCAACTAAACAATCAATCATTGAAACCTGTAATGCAAATTGTTACAACAAATATTTATATTAGCGGTACAGTATATAAACACGATTAAGAAGAATATTTAACATCAAATTGGTTTCATTAATAATAGCAATAAAACCATTTCATACACGTATATAAAGTATGTGTATTCAAAGGACAAAAATTTGTTACTTTATCTAATAGCTCAGAGGTGGGTGCAGTTATGGGGGCTGTTCTCGAATAGTTATGGATTTCAAAAGGGTTCCTATTTTTTGCCCCTATATTAAACATACATTATGCAAGATCTAAATCTGCCTATTGAAGGTGTTTCTTTAGGTCTGAAATGTTGTCTAAATTCCATTAACTTATCCAGACCATAATCAACTCTTGATGTCATGGCTAACCTGTGATATTTACTGGATTAGGATCTGATATGCTGCTCAACTTTCATTCAGAGTTTAATCATGAAATGGATAATCGAGACTATGTTTATTTTTGTACCAGATGTTGATGCCGAATATCCATGAGAATGATAGTGTGACATGTCTAATATAATAACATTACATTGTTTAAAATGTTTTCATGCACAGCTTGTCTCATTCCATTGATTATCGCCATCGTATGTCTGGAGTCTGGAGATAGACAATACTGGAGTATGTGACATTTTTAAATAGGAATTACTAGAGGACATTTGACTTGTGTGCTATGCACGCTGACAAAGGTATCAAACTGGCAAACAAAAAGTAGTGTTTTGCTTATATTGCAGTCCTCCTGCACAACTACAATTTGGCTCTCCTTAATTTTAGAAAATGTAGAATTACTCTTGCAATATAATTTAAGAAGGAGAAATATGGGAGCTTTTATCACAGTTTTGAAACGGTAGGAGTTTTTTATGGCTCTCGCACCATTTAGTAAACATGAAGGCCTGCAGGAAGTTAAAGAGTGATATGTGCAAATATTGAAAGAAACTGATCTTTGGGTTATAAACATATATTTCAAGTTTCGGCAAAATTTGGCAAAGTTCTAGAGTGTCCTCAAGCTAAAAAGTTAATTTTTTGTACAATCTGGGACCAAAACATGTCAATTTCACAAGGAACCAAGATCTTTGTACAATAACCCTATATCTTAGGTTTTGTCAAAATCAGATAAAAATTGTGAACTGTAGACGACTTTACACAAAAAAATTGTGGACGGACAGACATGGGTGACCAAAATATATGTCCACATAGAAATGTGTTTGGATAAATATACAAAATTGCAGATACAAATAAAACAGTAGACCTACTGGATCACATCTGTATAATGGTTCACAGTATTTCTCTAGTGTATATAAATACTTGACATTGTCTTTTGCTTCATTTGCATTATCTGTGATACGTTTATCTAGTTCTTTCCATTTCTTCAGGATTTTACTTTTAGCAATATTGATAATGTTGATAGTCATGCGGCATTTATGACTTTTGATCTGTTCTAATAAAGCGTTAAATCTGGCTGTTAGTTGTCTCCAGTGTTCTAATTCAGCCATAGGACCAGTATCATCTGCCTCCTTTCTCATCTGATCACTCTCGGCTAAAATCTACCACAAAAAAAGTCAATTGTAATAGTTTTCATAACTCAGTTAATGATCAGGTCTTCAAATATTGTTAATTTTATTTTTGTGCAGGTGCTGAAAATTGGGGATTGGTCAATCATTACAGATCTCCGTTTATTAATTAGTTACTAGATAAGAGTGAATGCTTTTCTTAATGGTGATCATCATTAGGGCTGCAACATTAATGTTTTTTTAACGTTTTATAATTGTGGATAAAAATTGTGACCACTGGATGGTTCATAAGCTAAAAACGCGATTTTTTTTATACTATCAGGTGCCAGAATCCAGAAAGTTACGGTCCGACATGTGCAAGGAACCAAAATCTAGGGGATATACATGTAAACATATTTTAAGTTTCATCCAAAAATCAGATCAAAATTGTGACCTCAAGAGGGGCCACAAGCTAAAAACAGATTTTTCGTACAATCAGTCGCCATACTCCATGAAGTTGCAGTCTATTTTTTCGATCGAAGGCCAACGGACATCGGTCATTTTTTGTATTTATTTCAAAGTATCAATCTCAGTTCCTTGTAAGACATATAGAAATAGAAATTACTAATAAAACACTTATATGGATATACTACTTCTGAATTTATTAACAAGCTACGTTTCGATACTCATACAGGTATCGTTCTCAAGCAAATTATTTGCTTGAGAACGATACCTGTATGAGTATCGAAACGTAGCTTGTTAATAAATTCAGAAGTAGTATATCCATATAAGTGTTTTATTATCAATCTCAGTGTTTTATTTTTTTTTAAATGTTGAAATAAATTCGCCCTCATTTAAACAATAGAAACAATAATTGTCTTATCATGGAATTCACTAAATTGGAGATACCTGGATGTGTAAATAATTTAGAGTTTTTCCCCTTTCAGAATTTGTCTGCTCATTATAAATAACATAGCACTGACAGATGACAAAAACGTTTGTATTTCTTCATTCGGAATCAAGGCTACATTATTCTAATAATAATAAACAATTTACGAAACGACAACGAATTGTCCGCCATGTTGGTATTGGTCACGCTCACATATGCAATGTTTTGAATGGTCTCATGCTCATTCTATTTTGTTTCCTACGTCTGATTAATAATGAGTAAAATGTAGTTATTTCCCCTTGATCACATCAAACGAATTCTTAATCCAGTTTATTCATGTTTTTGACTCCTGGTTAAAATGAGATCCATTTAGTTGCAATATTCCAGAAATGAAGAGTTAAAATAAAAGGCACAACTGAACTTTACATGAAACCATTGGCTCTCATCATGACATAAGCGGCCAACATTTCTCACTAGTGGAGTCTCGCATGAAAAATCAAAACATGTGTGTTTTATTACGTTTGTATGACTATTCTGTTTAATTACAGTTCTGGGCCAAGGTACACATTGCAAAGAATACAGACACAGTAATAAGGATTATTTGTATACTATTCAAAAAAAGTAGGGGATATTTGATGTTTAAGTGTTATTAAAGTCATCTAATGAAACTGACAAAGAAACAAATGACAAAATGAAATGAAGTTCACATTCATCGATTTATTCAAAATGATCGTTAGACTAAGTAAGGCACAGACTGACCATTATAAGGGTAAAATGATACCTGGGGTCAAACAGCAAAGTTACCACAGCATCACAACAAAGTCAGTAACAGGTAAATCCTCCTCTGTTTGCCAAACAAGCATTGATCCGACGTGGCATACTCCTAATGAGACGTCTAAGGTCATTTTGGTCCAGATTGTCCCATTCCTGTTGCAACGCAGCATCAAGTTCTTGGACATTGGCAGGACGTTGACGTAACGTCTGTCCAAGCATGTCCCAGACATGCTCGATGGGGGAGAGGTCGGGACTCAGTGCTGGCCAACACGCCCTGCAACAACATGTAAAGCCATTCTTCCAGCAACAGTGATGCCTCCCCACACCATAACAGAACCACCCCCAAATCGATCATGTCTGATGACGATAACGTCTTGGAAGCGCTCGTTTCGACGACGCCACACCCTCCTATGTCTGTCCAAAAAATCAACAGTGAACCTTGACTCATCTGAAAACATCACATTGCTCCAGTGTCGATTATCCCAGTGTTGACGATCCCTACACCAACGACGTCTTGCCTGAATGTGATGATCTCTCAAACAAGGGATCACACGAGGGCGTCGGGCGCGAAGGTGACCCCTATGCAGTCGATTCCGAATCGTCTGGCCACTCACTCTCACACCAGTGTCTGTTTGAAGACGAGCGCTGATCTGATTTGCTGTGATGACACGATTTCTCAAGGCCAAGGTACGGATAAATCGATCCTGGGCTTGAGTTGTCGCCCTTGGTCGACCTGAGCGTGGTCTGTCCTGTACAGATTGTGTATCACGGTATCTGGACCATAGCCTGCTTATGACAGACTGAGAAACATTCATCGTCCGCGCAAAAACCGCCTGTGTTGTGCCAATCTGTAGCAATGCCAAGGGCACGTAACCTTTCATTTTGGGTAAGCCGACGCATATCAAAATTTGTTCTCTGGTCACTTAAACAATTAAACTGATGTTTCCACCCTGGAATTCAATGCCACAATGACTGTAACATTCAAAGTCAGAGTCGTGCAAATCTTGGGTTGGACCCCCATGATGATCCCAAGCATCACCTGCATTCCATGTGGTAGCTATTTGTGCGTTTGGGCGTCACATGTAACTGGAAATGTTTCTTCTGTTAGGTTCCATAGTGACTTTTTTCGTAGTCATTTGCATATTTTAGTATTATGCCCCCAAAATCAAATATCCCCTACTTTTTTTGAATAGTATATTTACTTCTTCTTAATAGGGAAGTACCTATAATTGCACAATAATCAAAATTTTAAAAATACTGTAAAAATAATCGATTTTCAAAACGCTTTATTACGATAATCAACAATATCAATATTTTCCTCTAGCCCTACACACTGGGAAACTGACATCGTATAAGATGGGGTTTTTTGACTTTAAAAAATGCTATAGAGTTTGATTTCAAAACATCGTTTGATAATTGACAATAATCGTTTGAAAACTACAAAAATGGTTTAATTAGAACCATAGTTTAATTTAATGGTACAGCATTTGATATCTCCGAGTGGGGGTTAAAAATGGACGAACCGTCGAATTATGTAATGCGTTTGATTACTAGACATCGCTTTAATTTCCGAGCTGCCGATTAATTTATCAAGTGTTTAAATATTAGACGAAAAATTTATTTGCTCGCGAGTCGTTTATCCGATCGGTTCATTTTGATTACGATTATTTACATATGAAATGAAGTACGAATAAAAAGGGTGGATATAAAAAAATGCACACGAAGATATTCTAAACTTACCGTGGTCGTAGTATTATTATCCATTAAAAATAATGATTCACGGTACCATTGACAAATACATCAAAAATCGGTACGTCCATTGTTATTATACCATCGGAAATCGGTAGAGCACATCCCCGGTGATGTATTTTTCTTTAAATCACAAATGAATGAAAATGGATTTCCACGTGTACACGTGACTAGAAGACCTGGCAATGCTTCCACCAGTGACAAATACATCAACAATCGGTAAATCACGCCCAATGTTATTATATCATTGGAAATCGGTAAAGCACATTCCAGGTAAAGTATTTTCTTTAAATCACTAATGAATGAACACAACTTTTCATCAAAATTGGATGAGAATTGTGACCTGTAGCTAGATGGATGGACAGTGACAACAATTGTATGGTGAGGCCCATACTGTGATGCATATCATATGGTGAGGTTACTGTATCGTTGCACCTGTTGTGATCATTAATTCTTTATCAGAGTAAATTTCTATCATTTGAACAATAATTATAAATAACAATTACCTGTTCAATTTGTTTACACCAACAGGAGGCTAGGTCCTCTAAAATAGCTACAATGTCTGGATTAGCTGCTACTTCTACACAATCAGTGACAGTTTTAATAGCTCCAAAATCTATCTTATCGCTCTCACAATCAACTAGTGTTATACCTTCACGAACATGAGTCTGGGCACCTACATGTGAACAAGGCAATATTCATTCTTAAGCATACATTTTGTCTAACAGTAAAACAAACAAGGGCACCTAACCTGGGCTAATGGAAGACAGGGTTTATAAAAGACCTATGTTAAAAATGAATTAATGCAAAGATCAGTAATCTGTCCAGTTTTTAGAGTGGATAATCTTCAAAATAATATGACTGAAAATTCATGACTATTAATCTGCTTCAGAATCAGAGACACTTACTTTTTAAATAAGAGACAAAGTTTTCCTGGAGGGCTTTAAACTGTGTTTTACTCTTTCTTCCCTCTGGTGTAGCTTCCATTTCACCCCATACTTTAAATTTATTCAGTGCTGGCTGATAAACTTTGGATAAAATTGATTCAAACACACCTAACAGACCTCCTTGATTTTTAGGATCTAAGAAACCAAACTGAATCTCCTTTAAAATAATGAAAAGGCTTTTTGTTTAAACATTTAAATTCCAATCCGAAGTCAACAGATATATATATATATGTACATTCAACATAAAATTTTGTTGATGCCAAAACAAAAGTGAGGCTGATGTCCTCTTGCTAAATTGAACAAGTGGTTGCCATGCAAATTACATGTATGCCAATTTTGTAAGAGATGGACAGACAACAAACTCAAAAAAAGGAAGATTTTTTTTGTACAATCAGGGACCATAATCCAGGAATTTATGGTCCGATATACCTTAACGTCTACAGGAACTGAGATCTTCAGCATTTGAACATGCATTTCCAGTTTCGTCAAAATTAGATAAAAAAATCGAACCTCTAGAGGGTGCGCAACCTTGGTATTACATACACTACTTGCGTACAATTAAGTGCGACAATTTAATCAGGCAGTTTCCTTCAGATTTTTACTAAATTCAAACTCAACCATCATAATTGTGTAACAGTGACATATTTAAATATTTTTTGA
The DNA here is from genome assembly GCA_036850965.1 of Patella caerulea. Classification (NCBI taxonomy): domain Eukaryota; kingdom Metazoa; phylum Mollusca; class Gastropoda; family Patellidae; genus Patella; species Patella caerulea. The sequence goes on from JAZGQO010000011.1 coordinate 28,222,055, forward strand.
AATCGGATAAAAATTGTAACCTCTATAGCGTTTTGTAAAACTGGATCAATATTATAAACTTTACAGGCTCCACAAGCTAAAAACGTCACTTTTGGTTCAATCAGGGACCATAATCAAAGAAGTTGCAGTCCAATATGCTAAAATATGGAAATGGGCTGAGATCCTTGAGTTATCAACATACATTTTAAGTTTCATCTACTAAATCAGATAAATTTTGTGACCTCTAGAAGATAAAAATAGGTTGCCATGCAACGAAACATACGCCCACACAGCAGCTAAATCGTCCGGGTAGTCAACAAGTAATTATCAGAAAATCGTTAGAATTTGTTTGGTTTTCATAAAGTTCTGGCCCATGTTAGCGTTAAAGGGACAATAACATTGTTGTATCGTAGGTGGCAGGCATTGTAGAAGGCATAGCAGCAAGTAAAGACAATGCATTATATTTTCAGTCATCCATTTTCATAGCTCATGGCGCAGACTACTTTATTACTAATGTATTCATACACAACAAAATAGTCCCAAATAATAATGAATATACAGTTAATGGGAAATAACTCCAATTAAAGATATGCATCATTTAGGTACACAGACGTATATAACATACCCCCCTTTCTAAGATTGGCAACAATCTCAAAGGTAACTGAACAAAATAGCAAGCAAATGATGAATCAAAATATGAAATGCAAATCTTTTGCAAAATATTATACTAAAGTCAAGTAGAGTTAAAATAGACAAAGTCATTGTTTTTACTAGCAACGCAATGTCTACTTGATTTACGATTTATTGTAGTATTGTTATCAGATGATAGATCGAATAGAAGCTTTCCATATTTTACCATCATTCAGTTTGTATGAATTATTACTAACTTTACACAGAATTTGCATAGGTTGGGTGTAACCAGGATTTCCCTTTAAAGGTTTAATTGGTTTACGAACACGCACATAATCTCCTTGCACAAAATCGGATGTTTGTACACAACGATGATTATCGGAATAACTTTTCATAGCAGGGCAATTCCACGCTAAAGTATACAATTAGGTGAAAAATTTAATTAGGTGATAAGTGGACAAAAATAATGTTTTATGGTGAGAAATAATCTATATTTTGAAAACAAACTTTAATTTTGGTGGAAATTGTTCCTAATTTTTTTTTATTTGGTCTTTTGTCGAGGTGTACGTTGTAAATGTTGAATTTATAATTTTTATGTATTTTCTGAGTCATATGAATGATTTGGCATTAGTTATCTGACAATGTATATAAACATGATATTTATACATTAAAATATGAAAATAACATATTTTTGTGTAAGTAATCAACATAGAAAAATATCACTATGAGAATGTACGTCCGTTACCAAATATTCACATTTTTTCCTCTCTCACTCATATTTATGAATTGAATTGTTTAAAATTTCATATCTAAAGCTAAAATAACCCATTCTTATTATAATGACCAAAAAAAGAAAAGATTGGCAAATATTCTCAGAATAACTTGGGTTTTCGTACATGTACGTCCGTTACTTTTTATGGCATTTCATTTTATCAAACATTGACATAAGCGGCCTTTGGTTCGTCAATTTTCTACGAAGAAATTGGGAAAAGTTCGTGGTTAAAAAACGAAGTACGATATCGTGATTTTCTCGTTGATTTTTTAATAAAATTTGTATTTTTGCGGTTTAATAGAAAGATTGAACATTTACAGTAGGAGGTGCGACAGGTGGACTAAATTTTACTTGATGTTCAGTAAATTGACCACAATACTCACGTCCATGTCATGTACATGTAGGCCGTATTTATTTGTTTGTAGAGTCGTTTCTAAATGTAAGAATTGAGCACGGAAATACCGCGAAAAGCCGCCATTTGCATTGTTTACATTCGCTCTGTCGCAGTCTACAGGTACTCAGTTTGGGAGTAGACAATTTTATAACAATGAATTTCACACATTCTATGCCTGTTTTCATCTACTTGGCACTAGTTTATAGCATTATGGAGTATTATATCTAAGTAAATTAAAACGTCACCTGAAATAATTCTACCGTAACGATACCACAGTATAAATTATTAGAAAGTGGCCGGAGTAATTTACAAGACAATTCGACAAAATCAAATAATCAGGCCGGAAAAATATCTCGGATATTAAAATAATTTGTAGCGTAAATATAGACCCAATACATTGTATGTGAGACGGGAATTCCAGGTGGCGCTATCTGTCTTTCGCACGCGGCATATTTCTTACTGTGCGGTGCACAGGTGTGATTTGTGTTTTGATATTCAATTCAATACAGATATTTTAAAATTTAAATTCTACACCTCAACGTCCAACTATTCGGTTTAACACGGAGGTGTGATACCATGATAATTTGTGGAATGCACGTGGCTACGGGTGATAGAAATTAGAATTGTAGTTGTACGAATCTTCGGCTCGCTAGGCCAACGCAGATTCGCCGACTTTCAAGAACTTTTAGGCATTCCGATGTCGAAGAAATAAAAAGGTTTTCATATTACGATATTTATATGAAGCAATGTACGTCAATACCTTAACAAACGTGAGGCCTGTAAGCGTCAAAGTGGTCGGTTAGTGGTTTGATTTTGAGCAAATTTTCGCTCTGTGAGAGTGACAGTTTATTTACTGAAGCGATAGGTATGACAAACATTTCGATGCCTGTCAGCGTCAAAGTGGTCGGTTAGTGGTGTGATTTTGAGCAAATTTTCACTCTGTGAAATTTGTTTTATTCGGCAGTCGGCGATAAGAAACACAATACAATGAGCTTCTTGAGGACTAAAATTTGATTTGATTTAATACTTTTTATTTAACAAAACCGTGGAACTAAAGATCGTACTTCGGACTTCTATTTTGGCGGAAAAGGAATCTGTCAAAAACGTAATACGAAGTACGGAGCTGTGTTCGTAGTTCGTATTTCGTACTGGTTGCGGAACCTCCCTATTGTGTCCCAAAAAGTGTGACGGACAGTCCCGGACAGACGGACGGACAGACAGACGGGAGACAATAACCAAATGATGTATGCCTATGTGTACGGAACAATAACCACATGGTTCTTCCTTATGGCCAAAATAGTAAATATAGGTTGCCAGGCAACAAAACATACGCCCAATGGAGTCTAGTAGTAGCTTTGTGATTCCCTTTATATATCAAATAAAGGCAAAACAGAAAAGCATTTTTTGTAGTTTTTGTGTTATCATTATATCTCACTTCATTAGACAAGGTGAAAAATCAAACCACCCAGAATTCAAAGACTTTTCCAGTCTTGTTCCATGCAAAAAAAAAGAGGAATATTCTGTTTCTCTGGCCAAAGTCTGAGATCCTGTAATTTGTACATGTATTGGACCAAAAACAAAAACTGGGACTGAATAGTGCCAAAACAGAAGACTTTATTTTTTGGGGGAATTTGTAATTTGTTAAAAAGAGTTTGATTTAGATGACAACCTAAATATTTTTTGGTATTCTTATTATATATTACCTCAGTTACATTGCGAACAGTCAAGGCCACATCTACTCTTGTTTTAAGAAAATAGACACAAACTCCTGTCAACGGCTCTCCTTTACCACTTGTTACAAATAATCGCAACATTTTACTGCCCTTTGGAGCTCCTAATATAACTCTACCACATTCTGTGAATAAAGATAATAAATGCATTGTTGTTTGTTAAAAATAAGCTCACCTGCAGCAAAGCTATCAAATAAATTCTACCGAGATTATTTTTCGATATTGCATTCACATTTCACAAGCTTTAACTTTAAATTCCGAATGTGAAATGAAAATATTCACATTTTATAGAATACAGCATTTTAGGTAAAATCAAAGGCCATAAATCTAATTATGCCAAAAAGAAACATGTGCTTGTCTAGTCATAAGCAACATGAAAACTGTCACCTATTTTATGCTAACAAATTAGTTTAGACAGGTTTCAGCAAAAAAGGGGCATAACTATAAAAATATCAATCCAATGTTGCCAAAAGGAAACAGGGATCCTTTTCTTCTCATAATACTAATTTCCTGAGAAATCCAATAAATCTGTAGCCTCAATTATGCTGGCAAAAAACTTGGACGAACCAATAACCATGTGAGAAACTTCATTCAAATAACAATTAACACAAACCAATTACAGACGGTTTGATGGGATCAAACTTGACTATGTTAATTTCTCAAAAAACATATTCACGAATACCAATAAAGACCATATTGATCAAATTTGAGCAGTTCAAGTCCTTCTTGATAGGCTCTATCTATTTTGTTTAACAACACCATAATATCTTTAGTTTTTTCTTCTTTTAATGAACTGACCTTCTAATGCTGGTACTTCACCTTCTTGATAATAAAACTTCAGACTTTTACTACCTTTATCTTTAACAAGAAATTGATCAAAAACATCTATTTGCTGCAATCAAAAATTGAATGGAATTATTTAAGAGGATGGTATTTTTATCAAATCAGTCTTTAACAGCAAAAGTTAAACATTATCCAAAAAAGGAAGACATGTCAATTGGGTTATTATTACAAGACTATGGTACTTAATATGGAACTTCCCAATTTTTAGGTTCACTACTTCTTTGCCAAATTACCGGAACACCCCAGTTTATACATTCATCAGACTCTGACTTTACAGAATATATTTGTTGCATGTAAGAATTACATGCATAAAACTTTAGCAGTGTATCAGTTGCATATTAATATGCAGCCAATAAAATTTAATGTATCTACTTCCAGGCACCATAGAGTTTAATCTTACTCTGTCTGAATCCAATACAAACTCCTCAGCAGCTATTTTATCAATCTGCAGAAATTCACCAACAACTTCAAGTATATGTTTATGTACAGGTGTTATACGTCCCTTCCTTTCTTCACGCTTGTCTTTAGCTTTTGCCTATAATTAAAAAAAAGTTATGTCCTAAATTATGTAACTATAATTCCAGTCATGTATTTAATAATTTCCGGAAAATGCCTGTTACTCATCAACTACATTATTTCAGAATACAAAATTAAAACTACCATGATACCTAAAACTTATTCAGTGGAGTAAACATTAGTCCCTAGGACTATACAACTACACTACAAGTGAAAGATACAATTTATCTATAAAATTATTTTCAAATTCCAATATCTAAATAAAGTGCTTGAGATTATGATGGAGGCTAGCCCCAATATTCAATTGCTAAAATCCCCATTACATTATTAAAGGCGTTTTTGTGAGTCAATTAGATTAGGTTTTGATTTGCTAGTACGATTTAGTATGATTTCGATTTGATAAGCTATGGTCCACAAATGTGAAATTTGATAATTACGATTTGGTAAGATGGCTGCCTTCACGGACACCGATCAGAAAAAAAATTGTCTCGGCTAATTATTGATGACTTGTTAAAGACAAATGAAGGTTATCTACCCAAAAAAAGAAAAAATGGTTGCCATTTGAAACAATCTCCTATGTTCAACAACTTCAAGTATTTTTTTGAAAACTGAAGTGAGAAAAACAATAATAAGCAATAAAAATTACTTACGACGTCGAACATTCCGCCATTTTGAAAACGTCAAATCTAATCGCCTAAACACCTCCTGGGACGATTAAGGTCGATTTGCCTAATCAGTTCAGTTAAATCGTCTCACAAATATAACAATTAACATAATCAAATTGGTTCACAAATGCGTATAATAGCTAATCGGTCTAATCTAATCGGTTCACAAAAACGCCTTTAGTTTTTAACTATTATGGTGAGAATTGTCAGCTCTTTATCTCATTTCTCATAAACGTATCTTTAATTCTAAATGCAAATATTTAATCAATATGAAATTTAGTGTTTCATTTACTTCATTTTGTCAAGTTTCAAACTACCCAAATAATTTTTGTTAACACTAAAGACTGCCTCTCAAAAGTTTTGTTTTTTGAATGATTACAAAAGCCTCTGTCTTTGTGTCATTTGTATTTTTCAGTAAATATTAATTAAAGCAAACAATATTAATCTTTCGGCTTGGATTTAAAACAGACTCTTCAAAAGATTTCAGCTGAACTAAAAGATGCCTCTAGCTAGTTTATATAAGTATGCAAACAGGCATATTAGAAATCAAAACGACCATAAAAAATTCCAGTGTGAGTGATATTATGGCCATTTCTTGGTTGCTTTACTTATAGTTATAGTCAATTTTGGAATTCTGAACATATCCAGTTTTAATTGTCTGCGGACAGAGGGTGTCAGACTTTACAAAGTTGTCATATCTTTGCATGTGTACATACTGAACGGAATTGAATCATTTCTGTACTGATATTTTGGCTTACTGTGAACAAAAAATAGGGTTTATCTCAATACTAGATTTATTTATATGTACCTATAACAAAAGAGAGAGAAAGAGAGAGAGAGAGAGAGATGGGGCTTAAGGTCCACTCAACACAAACTAGGTCATTTCTTGACTAACATATGGTTTAATTTTATTTCAATAATTCGCTTGCGCGTTGGGGTTTTAAGCAGTGGGAGGAAACCGGAGTGCCCGGAGGAAACCCACGAGGTTAAGAAGGCGCCCTTATCTCCATGCCACGTACGCTCACAGCAGGGCTCGAAACCACAGCCGCAATCCAGAGGTGACCGGCCAGCTAAAGGTCAAAGCGCGGCACTCTATACCACTAGGCCATCCCCCCCCCCCCTATAACAAAAGAAAAACTGCAGAAACACATTCAATGCATAAAATCCAATAACATCTACAGGTTTTTTTTTATTTTTGACCAAAATCAAAGATTTCTGCAATTTTAAATGTAATCACCTGTTTTTCTTTGAGAGTTGCTACTGGAGCAGGAACCTGGGCACCTGACATGTGTCCAAACTGAGTGCGTCTTCTATTTTTCACCAACGTAGCAAAACTTTGCTTCTGTTCTTTTTGGCCTGGGCCAGATTTATCTTTAGCTTGTTTCAGGAATGACATATATGCCAACTGGAAGTACAAGTTTTTATATTGCTAAATGATTAAGATAAATTTAGTTACCTAGCAACACAAGATTAGTCTTTACAGATAAATATATACCTATAAAATGTTGACAAATGCAGTTAATTATAAATGTTTTCAAAATATAAATGTCGTATTGATAATTATATTCACAGAATTGTACACAAGGAGCAAAACTGTGGGGTTATACCACTGGCCAAGATATTATAATAAAGAAGCATTTATAAGCATCATCTTTTTTTAACATATAAACATGCTCAGTAAATGTTCAGTTTCTTTTAAACTGAACATAAATAAAATGAAAGTTTACCTTCTGCCATCGATCTGAAAAAGACAGTTTAAAATACAAACATTACCAATTGGATTATTGTAATAAAAAAAAATAAGCTGAACTTCCCAAATGAGAAATGGTACCAGGATCCAAATTTTATTAATATTACAACATTTCAATGAGCAGTATTCTCATTATTAAAGAACAATATTGGTGTGTCAGTCATTATTACATTTGTGATAGAACTGGTTAAATACATTCCAAATATAAATTAACACAGGAGATCATTGCTGGGAGATCTGTAACAAACACTTGAATATAGAAGGATCACCTGGTTATCGAAGAGTTTGTTACCTATACATCTCCGGTAGCAATGATCTCTGTGTTAAAATTATATTTGGAATGTATTTATCCAGCTCTATGCATAATAATGACTGACACCAATATTGTCCTTTAACTCAAGCAACAACGACAAGCTCTCTATCTTGCATCTATCTATCTTGCATCTTTAATAGACTGGAATCCATAAAGTTGTCTGTATTATAGGCACATACTAGATCTTTCCGATCTGTGAAATATTTTTCCGTGTTATAGCCACAATTCTAACCCAAACCCTTCAAAATAGTTTTAGATAAACCTAACCCGAACCCTAACCCTAACCCAAACTGAATTCAATCCCTTCAGAATAGTTTTAGATAAACCTAACCCAAACCCTAACCCAAGGGAAAATGTTTCACAGATCGGAAAGATCTAGTATTATGCGTATTATAGGCTTTCACGAAGACTTTTAAAGATATATGTTACCATCACAAGCCCACTTTAGCTGTCTTTGGATTCCTGTCTACAATATAAAATTGTGACAGTAAAGTAAAGTCAATCAAAATTCGGAATTTCTGATATTCAGCACCACGATGAAAACTGGTCACCATCCGGAAACTCGGTTTGTAAGAAAGACTATCGAAGAAATAAATTTAAACGCATTTCAATGCGAATGATATTTGTTATTAACAAGGTACTGTACTACGCCGCTCTTGTGCGCTTCGATCGCTACTCGGCCACTTTGGCGGCAAAACCATTACACTGGTCCCGCAGAGAAGTGCACTCGACCGTTACAGACCTTCAAAGAATAGAGAACAGAATATGTTTTTTTTATTGCACCGAAACGCCTACGCCCAACCCCGTAGACAGACACACACCCACACCCCTACAAACCACAAACAAAAATAATTGCCGACCATTATAAAATTAAAATACCCCCTGTTTGCAATAGACAGCGGTCATGGATCATGATTTTGAGTATTGATTTGGAAATGTGGCACCTTGCACCTATTACCTAATATTATTGGTTATCTGTTCTGACATAATCTTTTAGAGGCATTTAGTAACTGGAAAGAGCATTAAACTATAACACATACTTATGGAAGAACAATATTTACATCTTTTCAGGTCAGATCGCAGACTTTGGCGTTTGCTTTGAACAAACATCGTGACTCGGCGACTACAAAATGCACAAGGTCGTCGGCTTACGCAAACACAACATGAGAAAATGACCCCCAAAATTACAAACTTGAAAAAAGACACGTTTTTACATCTTTCCAGGTCAGATCGCAGCAGATCGCAGACCTTGGCGTTTGCTTTGAACAAACACCGTGACTCGGCGATCATTGGCGACCATGGAAACCACAACCGCGACAACGCGATACCATTTTCCGTCGTCGCAGTAAGGACGCATCCCCGGTATGACGCAGGTATTATAACTGCTTGACAAGTATCACGATCGATGCCATCGAGCCCGGGCAGTGGGACCCCCTTCCCATTGGCCACCTCTGCGCGACAGTTTCTTTTCTGCTTAGAACTAAGTATATTACTCTACGGACATTTCAGGTCGAAATTTCTACCCCCCCCCCCCCCGAGTGTCTCCCTCACCCCCTCCCACTATAAAGTGACACAAGAAACTTGTGCCAGAATGCTTTCGGCCGCCATTTGTAATGAAGTGACTTGGTGAACGAGGTTTTATAGGGGTACTAAAAACAGAAACAGTTTATACCACTAATACCAGAGGTCCTCAACCAGTGTGCTGCGTTGGTACATGGAACGGTGTCATAATATTTCCATTTAGACCTACAGCGAAAACACGTACATGAGAAACCCAGTAAAAAAAAGTATAAGGGCAGTCTATCGAAACCAGTTGAATTACCTGAAGTCATATTGGCTGGTTGTAAGTTCTTACGCTTCTTTTATAATATCTATGTACAACTTACTGGTCCTGAAAAAAAGCGTATAATTTTATGAGAATCGAAAAAAGAAACGTTCATTATCATTTGACAATGAATAAAGCACAACTTAAAGATCACTGAACAGAGTGCTCAAAACAAACATTTTTGTCTTCATTCAGTCCATGACCCGAAGCTGAAATAACATTATTGTCATTATTTTCGGAAATAATAAAACGGGATACGTCTGACACGAGTTACAGTTTAAACTTGACATAAAATCCCAAAACCATTTCTCCATATTTATATTGCAGAGCAGTCCTGTAGACAATTCATTTGATTATATTTTTCTTAGCCCAATAATTTCGCCCATAGGTTCTAACAACAAAAGGGTGTTGGAAGGCTGAATGGTTAGTAGTAGCACGTGCGCGCTGTGTCATACCGTGGTTTCGATTCCTTATTTACCGTACATGACAAGGACGATCGCCTGTCCAACCGCGTGGGTTTTCTCCGGGTCCTCCGCCCCCTCCACCACAAAAGCCCCCTACGCGCAAGCGAATTATTGAAATAAGATTGCGAATTATTGAAATAAAAAATTGCGAATTATTGAAATAAAATTGCGAATTATTGTCATTGAAATAAAATTCAACCACGGCACGTGTTACTCCCGAAATGACCGAGTTTGTGTCGAGTGGGCGTTAAACCCCATTTCTCTCCCTAATAACAAAAACAACTTATTATTTATAAACCGTGCGTAAAACGTCGTCAATAAAACGGGCAAGGTGCGGATCGCCATGTGTTATGCATGTCATATTGGCATGCCACGATGATGAGGGAAATTTGCCTGTGCAATGATTGGCAATGGCGCTTCCGTCTTCTATCTTGGTCAGCCTACGGCACGGGCTACGCTTCTTAAATTCTTTCTTAGAATTCCATCTGGCGAGGGTCCTTTTTAGTATTTACGCGTACCGATAGCGTGACTATAATCGTAATATTTGTATGCCTGTCTTTATACTTTATGGGGTGTTTTTAGATTTAGATACAATAAAATCTATCTAACACTAGTCACTACAGTTCTAGGCCTAATAATGACAGTCTGACGGGGCCTCGGTTTTTTGTTCCAACGTGGCCACAGACAGAACGACTAAACACTGTTCCTTCAATTTTCAAATTCAATCCTTGGCTTGACTGATTCCTATCCAAGGTTGCGCGTTCTGTATAGGCCGATCATCATTACGTACGCCATCAATCAGTCAGTAGTAGGCATATCATCACTGACGAGGTGAATCAACGGCTGACAAATTCTCGGCTAACAGTAACACTGGAATCGAACCAGGGATTCTATGCCCGGTTAGCCTAGTGAGCCAGTGCCTTAAGTGACTGGGACACCGTGGCCCCACTATAGTAGGGCCACTTCTACTGTCGATATGTGTTAGTCTGAGTCAGTGTCAGTCACAATCAGTCAATCTGAATCAGTGTCACGTCGGCACTCGGGAAACTGTAAAAAAAAGTGCTGTCTTGAAAAAGTCTGTAAACAACACTTTCTTATCGTCTGACGATCTCTCTTCCTAAAATAGGAGTACTTGGGGATTAAAGTTTTGGCTTATATAAAACTTTTAAAAAATAACCACTATTCTACGCCTTTTCACAAAGCGAAGTATTTACAGCCCGAATTTGAAAGCGTCTGTATTTTGACATCTTGAATTTTGACGTTGCAAAAGAGACACGATTGTGTGTTAATCCGCAAGAAGGTCATTCGCGATATCTAATATACTGTGCCTACAGTAAAGAATGCATACACCGTCTGGGTGGACACAAATAAGAGACGGGTTACAATGTACCAAATCGACTTCATAAAAAAAGAGAATGTTGAAAGAAGGTCTTTATTTCGGCGGATGTATTTGGTTAACATCCTTCGCCCGCAGACGTCAAATATTTATTGACGTCAGACACCATGTGACACGACGTCATTAAATTACCATCTTTGAACTTTTAAAACCAGTAATGGCTTGATCTATTCATAGTTAGGCTATATTTCATATAAGGTCAAGTTCAAGTTTGGTCACGAGAGGTAAACAGGGCTAGTGCAAATTCTGGACCTAGCTGTACATATTCCTTATCCACAATCTTGTCAACAATCACCTGCCATAACCTTATTTACATCTCAGCGTCCTTGACAAAATAATGAGTTAATCATAATTTAAAATTACGCCCCGAAGCCAAAGATAGCAAGGCAATGCCTATGACCTACCACGGTGCTGATTTAGGACACGCAAAATAAAATAATAATATCTCGAGATACTAAGTCGAGCGCTCAAGATACTAAGTCGAACGCTTGAGATAATTAAGTCGAGCGATCGAGATAGTTAAGTCGAGCACACGAGATAAGTCGGGCGCTCTCGAGAGATAATAGGGTATGGTGGGGCAAGGCGCCCATTCGAGGTAAAAGGCCCATGTCCTTTTAAGGAATATTAAATGACATGTGACAAGCGCGAGGATGAGCCTAGCACATTACAGACGGAAGTTGTTGAGCTTTGGCTTATAAGTAGGCCTAAGTATTTTATTGTGTCAACACTATTTTCACTAATTTTCTTATAAGATAATATGAATATAAGGCCTATTATAGAGTTTAATGTGCATGAATGAACGCCAAAAGTCGGCGTAGAAACATTCTGTTAATATTAGCGCCAACAGATCGGGTCATGTGATCTGTAAAGGGAGCTAATACTAATAGTGATCTAGTAACCTTGCCAAATATATGAAAGATCGGACCACAAAAGTTTGTATGGCGGGCTAAACGTCCATAGTGTGTGAGGACAAAAAGCCCACCCTGGGTGTTTTACCCCAATACCTGTAGGCTAGTATAATATAAATATTGATATAAATAACAATAACAGTAGACCAAACACGTTATGCATTTTAACAATTTAAAAAAGTAAACTATTTTATTTATATTTTTTCATTGCAGGATTGTTAGACATTACAATAAAAAAAACTACTAGAGGTCAATATGGTAACGAAATATTACAGTCAGCACTGGATTGTGTCAGAAACGGGATGCCATTGATTTGAAATTCCCCTTAGTTAGAACCCTAAGGCGGCATCGAGACAAAAAAGTAAAGGTGCGCGGAACTTTGATTTTGGAAAAGTTAACCCATATCTTGCCCGAGAATGTGGAGACGCAGCTACATGATCACATATAGTTTATGGGAAAATCATTATATGGTCTTACAACAACTGATGTTAGAAAATTCGCTTATGAGATCGCTGAACAGTCAGGAATCCCGCATCTTTTCAAGTTTCAAGGCAGAAACTAAGAAGGCAGGGAAAGACTGGCTTTCCGGTTTTTAAAGAGAAATCCAGATTTGAGTGTCCGTCATCAACAAGCAACTAGCCTAGCCTACCGAAAATAGCCGAGAAAAGAAAAAGAACGCGTAAATCAGAATCTGCTGCCCTCTTAACTTCTTCGCCATACAAAAATGGTTTAATGGATAAATTGGGAAGTTTTAAAGGTCTAAAGCGGTCGGAAAGGGTAAGCAACCGGTTAGAAGACCAATTAAAGTTAAAAGAAGTAAATTAAGAAGAACAAAGCAGACGATAATAGTGATGAAGACGAAGACGATGCGTGGCCATGTTTAATTTGTGCAGAACCATTTAGTAATAGTAAATCACGAGAAACCTAGTTACAATGTAGTGTTTGTAAAAAGTAGGCACATCAAGATTGCACGTCCGGATCACCTTACATTATATGCCCCAACTGCGACTCTGATGAATCAGACTAATTGTTTTTAAACTGTTATGACAAATAAAACATTCAAACACTGTTTTTTTTTTCTTTTCTTTTTATTGATTTATTTAATTAAGATTGTAAAAGTTCAATGAAAAGGGGTAAAACGCCCATCTATGGACTTGCTGCCTCTTTTTGCCCCAGGGCCGGGGCAAAAAGCCCACTGTAAAATTTAGAATTGTATACGTATGGGATCTGTAAAATGATGTGCAATATGGCTTCCTTCTTAACTATGTTAATTTTCACGTTTGTGCTATTGTTAGGGGTTTCGCTATATCATTTTCGGCTTAAGGGGGTCGCCTTGCCCCACCCTACACTACAACCGAACACGTCTCAACCGATGTTTTAAGTTGTAGCCTATAATTTTGTGCATTAATTAAAGATAACCTTGCAGAATAAAGATATTATTTTGTTCGTTTCAACTACCCATCCAAAGCTTCAGTGACGACCTTATCTCCCAGACAACCTTCCTTATCCTCTCCTGCCAAACCATTCTCATTAAAATAAGGATCTATATTTCCTTAAACATGTTCCCTCCCAAACCAACCGTATCTCCTCCACAGCCAACTGGATCTCCTCTCCGAACCGACTTTACCTCCCCCACAACTTATATTGTCTCCAATTCTTACTTTGTCTCTGTCCTTCACAGATGTGGAGGTTTTTAAAATTATACATTAGGTCAGTTTAGACAAATATGGTCCCACTGAATAGCTTGCTATCAATCCCCATGCATTGACACCAAAACAAACTTTGACACTTACCTTCTGCGTAGGACCAATTTAACCAATGAAGGATAACTTTTTGAGAAACATAACGCTAACGCTACAATATAGGTCCACATTCCTGCTTTGATTGATATGGTACTTTGTCAAGAACGCTAGGCGTTTGGTTTGTTTAGTGTTGAGGGTCGTGCACCAACATTAATAGTTGCCGTCCTTAGAGTATAAGGAATAACTATACCAAGATAATCCATTCAGAATTGTGCCTTCCTAACACTGAAGGCAAAAAGTGGGCGTGGCTCTGCCCCTGGGGGTCGGGACATTCATCAAAATCAATAGTGGACGCCCTCAGGCTATAAGGAATACATAAACCAAGTACCAAGCTGATTCATTCAGAATTGCGGCCTGTAAACGACAAACACAAAAATTGGTTGTGTCTTGCCTGTGTGAGTCGTGGCATGCAGTTGACGTCCTTAGGCTATATGGAATACATATCCCAAGTTTAAAGACGATCCATTAAGAATCGTGGCCTGTAGACAACACACATAGACACGAAGTAAAAATGGGCATGGCTCTGCCCCTGGGGGTTAGGAAATCGCCAAAAACAATAGGGGTCATCTTTAGGGTATAAGGAATAGGTTTGTAAAGTTTTAAAAGGATCTGTTAAGAATTGCATCCTGTAGGCGAACACAAGACACAAAAGCATTGGGCGTGGCTCTGTCCCAGGGGGTCCGTCATGCACCAAAAATAATAGTGGTCAGCCTTAGGGTATAAGGAATAAGTATAAAAAAAGTTTTCAAGACGATCGATTAAGAATTGTGGGCTGTAGGTGACACACAGACAGACAAAAAAAAATGGGCGTGGCACTGTCCCTTGGGGTTGGGCATGCACCAAAAACAATAGGGATCTTCCTTAAGGTAAAAAGAATAAGTATTCAAAGTTTCAAGATGATACATTAAGAAATGCAGCCTGTAGACGACAGACAAACAAATACACGAAATGGGTGTTGCTGTCCCATGGGGTCGGGCATGCACCCAAAACAAAAGGGGTCATCCTTAGGGTATAAGGAATAAGTATTTTAAGTTTCAAGATGACCGATTAAGAATTGTGGCCTGTAGGCGATACACAAAAAGAAAATGGGCGTGACTCTGCCCCTGGGGGTTGGGCATGCACCCCAAATGATAGAAATGTTCCTTAGGGTACAAAGAATAATCATTCAAAGTTTCAAGATGATACGTTAAGAAATGTGGCTTGTAGACGACAAACAAATAAATACAAGGAATGGGCGTGGCTCTGCCATTGGGGGTCGGGCATGCACCAAAAAACAATACGGATCATCCTTAGGGTAAGTATACAAAGTTTTAAGAAAATACAGTTAGAATTGCGGCTTCTATGCGACACAGAGACACACAAAAAGAAAATGGGCGTGGCTCTGACCCTGGGGGGTTGGGCATGCACCAAAAACAACAGAGATCTTCCTTAGGGTATAAGGAATACGTATACCAAGTTTGAAGAAAATCCAGTAAGAATTGCGCCCTGTAGGCGACACAAAGACACACGATAAGAAAATGGGTGTGGCTCTGCCCCAGGGGGTTGGGCATGCACCCCAAATGATAGGGATGTTCCTTAGGGTACAAAGAATGTGTATGCTAAGTTTCAAAATTATAAGTTAAGAAATGTGGCCTGTAGACGACAAACAAATACATACTAGAAATGGGCGTGGCTCTGTCCCTGGGGGTCGGGCATGCACCAAAAACAATAGAGATCTTCCTTAGGGTATAAGTTATACGTATACCAAGTTTGAAGAAAATCCAGTAAGAATTGCGCCCTGTAGGCGACACAAAGACACACGAAAAGAAAATGGGCGTGGCTCTGCCCCTGGGGGTTGGGCATACACCCCAAACAATAGGGATGTTCCTTAGGGTACAAAGAATGTGTATGCAAAGTTTCAAGATTATAAGTTAAGAAATGTGGCCTGTAGACGACAAACAAACAAATACTTGAAATGGGCGTGGCTCGGCCCCTGGGGGTCGGGCATGTCCCAAAAACAATAGGGATCTTCCTTGGGGTATAAGGAATAAGTATACCAAGTTTGAAGAAAATCCATGAAGAATTGCGCCCTGTAGGCGAACCACAGACACACACACACACACACACACACACACACCCAGACAGGGGCGAAGGCATAATACGTTCACATTATGAATGTGGACGTATAAAAATTGGGCTAAACGGTTTTTTATGGCGTGTGTGGCGTTGAACCATGTTTAAAACACGATAGTTATGCCTAAACATGATAAATAAAGGTTCCTTTTAAACGAGCTAAATAGTCCAGACAAGATGGCATAAGTGCGGGCAGTATGGCTGCAGTAGAAATGCTAACAACGGTTTATGGTAGATCTCCCCGAAAAGTCCCAGTCCGAAATCCGCGCTCAAATGGGAAAAATTGGCCAAAATCAAAAATGGCGACCGGTTTTGGTTTTTAAATTCCGATTTCCAGCCAATAATCCTAATACAATCGAGTTTGGTATCAAAATATACGTTTTCGGGGTAATTGAATCCATTTCCATACACACTTTTGTGAGACGTATTACCGCTGAGTCAATATTCGGGGTTTTCAAGCTGGCGGAGTTTTGGCGGGAAAATACGAATTTAACATAAGGATCAAGTTTGGTGTCAAACTATACGTTTTCGAAGTAGCTGAATCCATGTTTGTACATATTTTAGATTAAGTAGTAGTATCCTGGTTTTTTAACGTCTTCTTCCACAGAAGTCACTGCGGAAGATGGTCGTGCCTTTTGAAGCATGTGGCGAATTTATTTAACAAAATGATTCAAATGTTGAGACACACGTGGATACAGTATCCCATGTTTGCCAGAAATTTGATAATGAACACTCCATTGCTATTACTCAATGTTGTAACGCTATTGAAGTGGGTGAGTCTGTGTCGGGGTAAATCGGTCCATTAGAACAGATATAATCGGTGACCGCTGTGGCCTGTTACAACAGTAAACACTAGAACTCGCAACACCTAAGCCATAAAGTTACAGCCCGTTGCATGCCACTATCGAAAGGAACCTAGATCTTAGGGCGATAAACCTATATAATATGTTAAGTTTCATTGATAAAACAAAATTGTGATCTGTAGAGTTTTCACAAACAATTGTGGACGGTGGGGCGACCTCAATGTATACGTCCACATGAAAATGTTGGCGTATAAAAATAAAAATAATAAAAGAGATATATTATGATTAAAAAATCCACCAAATTACGTTTTTACGAAAAGGTGTAGCTCAGATTGCAATCCTGTCGAGGAGTGAAGAATGCATGACATGATAACGGTAAAACTCTTTGATCTTTGGGGTATATTCTATGTCCGGAATAACTTGCAGTCTGTAAGGCTTTACCTTAGCATCGTGTGATGCGATTTTCTGCCCCAACTGTGACGGTTTTGTTTTTACATAAGTACCATGTCACCAATAAATCATGCGATATCCTTTTTGTGTTGCCGTGACTTAAAAGGGTTGTTTAACATGTCGTGAGAGTAGCATTTTTTTTGTCATTTTGGTGCAGGGACACATGATAAATGTCATTGTGTAGTCTGGCCAGTTCTTTCTGATGTATTAGTATTAGTCAAAGCTTTTTTCTGCCCCCACCCCGTGTCAGCTAGGCATGGGCTTGACGGGCCGAGGCCCAGGGCCCTGTGGTAGATAGCAAAAAGAAACAATTTAAAACTTAATCCGGTGATTTCACATATTATAAAAGTATGCCATTCGGAATTAAAATGAAATGAAATGAAATGGGGTTTAACGTTTTACTGTTTTGTTCCTAAATTAGGCTAATGAAGGTGGGCATACCTCATACAGTGTGCTATGAGGGAAATTTTGTCCGGGCAGCCGCGCTACAAACTACTCTTATATCGAATTCCAACTGCCAAGGAATCTTTTACGTTTACGCTGATTTGTACATGGGATCTCGGTTTCCCATCTCATCCTTTTCAGGTCCTCCGTCCTGCATCACTGAAAGAGAGAGAGAGAAAAATGGGTTTAACGTCCACTCAACACAAACTAGGTCATTTCGGGACTAACATATGGTTTAATTTTATTTCAATAATTCGCTTGCGCGTAGGGGTCTTTAGCAGTGGGAAGAAACCGGAGTGCCCGGAGAAACCCACGAGGTTGAGAAGGCGCCCCTATCTCCATGCCACATACGCTCACACCAGGGCTCGAAACCACAGCCGCAAGCCAGAGGTGACCGGCCAACTAGAGGCCAAAGCGCGACACTCGTGTCCACTAGGCCATCCCAGCCCCCTGCATCACTGAAACCACGCCGGGAAATCTGGATGAACTCTCGGCCAATGCAGAGATCGAAAACGCGACCTCCAGGCTAGCGAACCAGCGTCTTACCCAGGCCCGTAGCCAGCAGTGAAGTTTTAAGGAGGGTGACTCCCGGCACAGTCTACAGTAGGTATTTTAGAGTAGGTAGGTCGGCAAATTTAATTAGCGTTCGCCCTGTTAACACCTGAAGCTCCAGTGATCCAGTGTTCCTGTTATCCAGTTTTCCAGTGTTCCAGTTATACAGTGCTACAGTATTCTATTCTATCTATTCTATTCATCATGGACCCGATCGTCAAAGTTTACCAAGTGCCAGAAGAGGAAACAAGTCGCATATCATACCACGTGGCGGTCAGTAGCACGGATAAATTAACTGACAGGGGAATCTTGAAGTGCCTGACCGACCTACTCCGCAAGTCGGATGACATACTAACTATCTACCTAAAAGGCGACGAATGGCACGTCCATGTAAGGACTGCAGAAGTGAAATACAAACTCCTAGAAACAGAAAAACATACCCTCATGGGTACCACATATAATTTCCACAAGCGCTTCAGTAAAGTAGTCACACTCACTATATATGACTTCCCCGTATCTTACTCAGATGATTATTTCCTAGAAATTATGAGTGATATTGGATACGTACGAGCATTCAAAGATCAACAACTCCCGGGAACCAACGTCCATAAAAGAGTACGAGAAGTCGAGATAGAGATAAAGAACGATAAAGAAAAAGACATACCACAAGTAATAATACTGAATGCACACTACGGAGAGTTGTAACCCCAGGCCAACCTTCTCCACGCTTTAGATGCGAGAAGTTCGGCCACTCTCGAAAAGAGCGCCCTCTTCGAGGCCCAGAGAAGAAAAAACTGACAGTCCAAAACAATAAGCCTCCAGTTCCAGAAGCAAAGAAATCAGTCGTTAAAACAGTAACCCAATCTCCGCCAGTCCCACCAACACAGTCCACAGTTCCAGTAGTAAAGAAAACAGTCGTTAAAACAGTAACCCAGTCTCCGCCAGCCGAACCAAAACGAGAAGATGGAACCAGAAAAACATCAGAAACTGCAGAATTTAAATTTACAAAACCAAGACCACCTCCAATAAAAATAAATGAAAGCAGTATCGATACCATCCTTCAACTTCCACACCTCACGACATCAGTGCTAATTCCAATAATTTCAGTATCTGTAGTATACACAGCATCCCTACAACACCAACAACGTTCGACTAAAAATGATGATAATACGGTGGCTGATTTAGGACACGCAAAAAAATATTTTTATCTCGGGCGCTCGAGATGCAATTTGACTTACATTTTGTCCCTCGATGAAAATTTTGCGCCATTTCTAAGTGACGATTGTGTATAGCAAAAGAAAGGACGAAATAACCCAGACAGGGGTTTCACAGTCGACGAGGGTTAAAATGGCAAAACAGCAAGACAAAAAGTTGTGCTTTTGGAATAAATGCTTGGTCAGATAGCCAATTACTGTATAGCCAGTTGAACAATAGCGAAACATTCTGTCAGCCATTCAGGCTCATTTTGGTTTTCAAAACAATGGTGCTCAGTTTTTGGATTTTACTGACTTTAAATTGGAATTGGAAGAACGACCTGAAGATTTATATCAGAGAATTGTTGCGTTTATTGAGGATAATCTGCTTGTGGATGGGTGAGGTTTAACACATCACGGTAACAGAATTGTCGAAGAAGAAATTACGCCATCCGTTGAAAACATAATTGTTATAACTTGGCTACGCTTAATCAACCCTGGTTTACCCAAGTTAGTTAAGCAAAAATATGCAACTCAATTACGTTCTGTTACACTTGCGTCTTTGAAACAGGATATTTCCCAATCGTTACCATCATTGTTAACCTGTTAAGCGTGTCCTTTTTAAAACGTTAACTTCCCCCCATTGCGTAATTAATGATAGCTGTGTCAGTGTCAGTCAAGAAAGGGTCCAGCTTGGAAAAAACGTAAATTTGAAGATAATTAATAATGGCTGGTCTCATTCCAAAGCTTGTTAAATGGAGTTATTCCCCTTATAGGTTAACTGGAGTTATTTCCCTTACAGGTTGCTTTCTCGTACAGCAACCATGTGGGGGAAAAATACCTCCCAAGACGTAATATTACGTCATACACACAGTAAGTGACAGTTTGCCAGGGCGTAATATAACGCCCTACGCGCTTAACAGGTTAGACGAACTTGCAGTTAGTGAAGAGGTACGATGTATGAGAATGGGCAGTTACGGTAGCGGTAAGCCTGTGCGTAATAAACCCACCGGTAATTTGCTAGCAAGTCACAGAAAATCGTGTCCATTGTGTCTTCAATCTAAAAGACCTGCTTCAGATCACTTCCTTAGTTTATGTCCATATCTGCCGGAATCTGATAGGAAATTTATGTCCCGCGCACGACAAATTCTTGTTGATGACGAAGATGACACTTCCGTATCTAACGTTCCGATACACTGTGATGCTATCCAAGTTCTACCAACTTCGTCACGCCGTATTCAAGTCAACTAGTCTCCGTATATAGATACATTTTATAACGAGCATTGCGTTCGTATCACCATCGACTCAGGCGCTGACACCAATATGATCAGTTTACGTTTAACACTATTCCTAGGACTTACCATCCGTAAAAATTCTCAACATGCAACTCAGGCGGACGGAAAAACTCTACTTGATGTTAGGGGTGAAGTTCACTTTAATCTCGCTCGAGACGATCACATTCTTACTCTGAGTGGCTTGGTTGTTGAATCGCTAGACGTCGATTTATTGGGGGAAACACCATTTATGTCATTGAATGACATATCAATTCGGCCTTCCAAATGTCAAGTTATTATCGGCGACACTGACACTTACTCTTATGGTACTACTCCCAGTTCACAGGACACCACCGCTCGCTCTACTCATCCATCGATTCTTCGTGCCAGTGTTTTAACTACCTAATGACACCGGCGGATCATCAACTGGAAAACTACCTTCCAAAAATGGACCTCATACATACTCCAAAGCTGTTCAGCTAGATCCTGATAAACTACTTCCTGAATCGATTTCGACCCAAGTGGATACAATGGCGCATTTGGACCTTTTTCCGCTACTGTTAATATAGGACCGGTTTACCCCCCCCCCCCAACGAAAGAGTCGCATTTCCCAGTATTCCAAAGACAAACTCGACGAGTTGCAACAGAAATTCGACGATCTGGAGCTGTGTGGTGTATTCAAGCGCCCCGAAGATGTTAATGTTGTAGCAGAATATTTAAATCCCTCCTTCCTCGTCAAAAAACCAAACGGCTCTTATAGACTCGTGACAGCTTTTCCCGAGGTGGGTCACAGCCTTCACTAATGCCAGATATAGACTCAACACTGCGATCTATTGCTAAATGGAAATACATCATCGTTACAGATTTGTCGAATGCCTTTTACCAGATTCCGCTATCCCCGGAGTCCATGAAGTACTGTGGACTTGTTACACCCTAAATGGGGTTCGTGTGTACACGCGTGGTGCCATGGGTATGCCAGGGTCGGAGACAGCTCACATGACGTGTGCTCGGTGACCTGATTCAAGATGGGTTTGTAGCTAAAATTGCAGACGACCTCTACTGTGGCGGAAACTCTCACGAGGAACTCATCTCAAATTGGCAAAAAGTTCTCACAGCCTTACAAAAAGCCCAACTTAGTTTGAAAGCTTAGAAAACTGTAATTGCTCCTCATAAAACTGTCATACTTGGCTGGATTTGGTGCCAAGGTACGTTAAGTGCTAGTCCTCACAAACTTGCTACTTTATCGACATGTCAACGCCCCGAAACTGTTCGCGACCTACGAGCCTTTATTGGTGCTTTCAAGTTCCTGGCTAGAGTACTACCTCAATGTTCTAAATACCTTACCCCGTTTGACTCTATGGTAGGAGGTGCCACATCAAAAGATAAATTGGCATGGACTGATGATACTATTCGCGCGTTTCAGGTGGCTCAGGACTATTTGCGCAGTGCTAAAGCCATCGACTTACACATACCGTCTGATCAACTCTGGACTTTCACCGATGGTGCAGTTAAAGATCATGGTTTAGCGTCCACACTTTATCTCGTTCGCGACAGTAGGCTTAAACTCGCAGTATTTTTACAGTGCAAAGCTTCCTCATTGAAAAGTTTGGATGGAGCCCCTGTGAGGTTGCGGCTTTATCAATAGCTGCCGCCGTGAAACACTTCTCTTCCTATATCGTTCAATCGGACAAAGTTACCCAGCTTCTCACAGATAGTAAACCTTGTGTCGAAGCCTTCGCTAACCTGTGTAGGGGTGAGTATTCAGCTAGCTTTCGTGTAGCAGCCTTTTTGTCCACGGCAAGTCGATTTCACATCCGCGTTCGCCATCTGGCCGGATCAGCGAATGTACCAACTGACTTCGGCAGTCGCAATGCTCCAGAATGCGAAATGGTTTCATGTCAGATTTGTACTTTTGTTTCTGAAACTGCCGAATCTGTCGTCCGTGCTGTCTGTGTCAAAGATATCATGGACGATAGAACGATGTGGCGATCCGTTCAATTGGATTGTAAGGACTTACGTCGCGCGCATGCTCATTTATCACAGGGTACAAGACCCCCCCAAGAAGGTTACGAATGCACACGATGTCAAACGTTACCTCAACAATATATCTATTTCGGCTGATGGAACTCTTGTGGTTAAAAAAAACAGATCCTCTTATGACTAACCGCGAATTAATTGTTGTTCCCCGATCTTTACTCCCGGGAATTTTTGACAGCTCATCACATCCGTTTAGACCATCCCACTGCGTACCAGCTTCGTAAAATCGTCCACAGATACTTTTACGCGTTAGATATGGACAGTGTTGTCGATTCCATAGCAAAAAATTGTTCTCCGTGTTCAGCCTTGCAAAAGGTTCCATCAACTTTAGTTAAACAGTCTACAGAACCTCCCCAGTCTACAGAACCTCCTCCAACTACTGTTGGTTTGTATTTCGCTTGTGATGTAATATGCCGTTATAAACAACGCATATTAGTTCTTCGTGAGTGTGTAACATCGCGTACTGCTGCTAGTATTATCCACAACGAACAGACAAAAACTGTCCGTGATGCTCTATTACAGTTAGCTATTGTTATGTTACCCGTTGAAGGTAACTGTGTAATTCGATATGACCCCGGACCATGTTTTAAGGATATGTCGGATGATAAATTATTGGTACAATATGGAATTCACTTAGAAATAGGATGTATCAAAAACGTTAACAAGAACCCAGTCGCTGAACGTGCAGTTCAGGAAGTCGAACAGGAAATTCTCGGACAGTTCCCTGCAAGAGGTGAAATCACACCCCTCCAACTTAGCCTTGTAATCGCTCGTTTAAATTCGAGGGTCCGTAATGGTGGTTTATCTGCTCGCGAAATGTGGTGTCAGAGAGATCAAATAACTAATATACAGCTTCCTATTGACGATCAACTGTTAATCGATAAGCAACAATCCCGTCGCAAAGTTAACCATCCACATAGTGAAAAATCAAAACATCCCAAAGGCACACCTCTCCCCATACTCCGCGCAGTGTTGCGTCTGATTAGAGGTAATCCAACTACACACTGCTACACACAGTGGATATTGTTGTGTTAAATTTTGATTGATCAGTAGTCCGTCTACCAACCAATCACGAGCTGCCAATACTGGACCAATTATGTTTACATAACGTATACGTCATGACTCACGATTTTACTATGCCTAATTAACCCGTGCATAGCAGAATACTGCAGTGAAACTAATTGCGTGACAAACGAGGCTATCAAGTCGAATGAAATGTAAAACAATACTGTTTCGAAACGAACATACTTTCACCGTTTTGAATACCGTAAATCACTGTCCAAAGTTTTAGAGAAGACCCAGATTAAACGAAGGACTGTCGTTTTGCTGTACTAAAGTGGTAGATTTCATTGAACGGAAAGAATAGACACACTCCCGCATAAGTTCAAGAAACAGACGCTATTCCAGCAATGGTCAGAGAGGGATTTCTCGGGCCATTGCTTCAGGAATATGACCTCTCCCAGACTCTACTGCTCATGTCGGTGATTAAGTGTACTTATATAGTGATGGTAACAAACTCAAAGCATGTGATAAATATATTGTGGTTAGTGTTCATGATAGTTTACTCCATGTTAAAAAGTTTACAAAATCTAATATTCAATCCCGAACGTATGTCGTCAAACCATCGGAGGTGTATCTGATACCAAGCCACACCAGCTCAATGCTGAACCACCCTCTCTCCGATTCTGATAGTGATGATGATAGTGTCATTGTCCCTCGTGAGTTAAAAGACACAACCCTGCAACTCCACAATGAACCACCGGATCCAGATATCATCGCCTCAGATTCTGACGATCCTCAGCTTGATATCAACTATCCTCGTCGACCCCAACGACCAAGGACAAAACCATCGCGATATCATGACTATATTTTATATTGATATTGTTTTAGTTTATATTTAACTTTCACCAGTAAAAAAGTGGTCGCGCCATGACCCATGGTCATTAGTACTAGGCTTAGTACGAACCCCTATGTTATTTATCTTACTAGTCCCTGTGGTCAGTTAACCACGTGATCTTGTGTTCTTCCGGCCTTCACTGTATTATTACCGCCATTAAATAGTCTTGCATTGTTTATCGCTGTTTGTTTAATTAATCCAATCCGGTGATTATTCAACGACCGTCGGAGTATATTGCATGTTATTATACGAATTGGTAATTGTATATATCGATGTTACAGAGTTTTGCTATGAGAGACTGACATTTTCTCTTATCTAGAACAAGGCGGGGGGCTTGACAAGGACAGTTGTCTAGTCGTTCAGATCGGACGAAAAACCGAGGTCCCGCGTACACGTAAATTGTCCCTTGGCAGTTGGAATTCGATATAAGAGTAGGCCGTAGCGCCGCTGCCCGGGCACAATTTCCCTCATAGCACACTGTGTCGCGTATTTCCGTCTTCAATAGCCCAGTTAAGATACGTTTTCTTTTGTATTATCTCGAGCGCTCGACTTAGTATCTCGAGCGCTTGACTTAATTATCTCGAGCGCTCGACCTAGTATCTCGAGCGCTCGAGATAAAAATATTGTTTTGCGTGTCCTAAATCAGCCACCGTATGATAAGGATAAAAAAAATATATATATATATTAATAACACGTGATTGTCTGCGATATCACTTCGGTGGGGAAGCGGACGTAAAATACAACTACTTCACACACACAAATTAAATTTTCTTTCGTGGGAGGGGGGGGACATTTTTTCACCGTGGAGGGGGGGAATTTATTTTAACTTGTTTGGGTCAATTTTCAATCTAATTAAAACACAGATCCTATTTCGTTTCGCTTTTATAGTTCAAAATTTCGTTTTACTTGTCTTTACTACATAGTAGAGTTCTGAATGAGGTGAGGGATTAGTCAATGAAACGGTCTGTTACTGCGAGCTTTATGCGTGTTTTGCTCGGAACTGTGGGTAATCCACTAGTAACATCAATGCTGATTAGTTAATCAAATGTCTGACGTCATAGGGTCAAAAGCCCGACTTATTGCTACAACCGGTCCGATCTTCTTGCAGTTTAGGTCATCGAAAGTAAAAAAAAACAAAAAAAAAAACGAAATGTAGATCTGCATTTTAGTCAGATTGGTCAATTTTCTGAAAAGGGGCTGAGTTCTGTGGGATATATAGATATGTTTTCAATCTAATTAAAATATAGATCTATATTTCGTTTCGTTTTTTATACTTTCGATGGCCTACACTCATGTAGATCTAACAAGTTATAGTTGGAGCTAACATTCTATGACGTCAGGTATCAAGCACGGGCCATTTGACCCGTTAACGTCAGTTATTCGATTAACCAATTAGCGACCGCCAAGCTTTTTAAAATCTACTTTTGTTTTGTTTTGATTTCTATCCGCTGATGTTAGTATAGACGTCATTGGCTGGTAATATCTACCCATAGTTCCACGCATGAAAAGGTCAAACGGTCGATTCGACAGACCATTTGATTGGCTGACCCCTCATTTCAGGCAGAACACAAGATAAATAACAAGTCCTCCAGATCCAACAGTAGTTGAGATAAGTAAAAACGAAATTTTGAACTATAAAAAACGAAACGAAATTGGATCTGTGTTTTAATCAGATTGATATGTTTTAAGTTTCATATAAAAATTGTGACCTCTAGAGGATCCACAACCTTCGTATTAGACACAATTTGCGTACAAAGAGCGGCCATTTGTCGGACACTCTGGGTAGTTTTATTTCGATTTTCTCGAAATTCGAATTCAACTTTGGTATATAAAGATATGTTTTAAATTTCATCAAAATCAGATAAAAATTGTAACTTCTCGAGGGTCCAATTTGTCGGTCAGTTTCATTTTCGATTTTCCCGAAATTCCAACTCAACCTTCATTATGGTGGAATGGTGATGCATTTAAACTAGTGGCTGCCAGGAATCGCCCACATTTTGCAAGAGATGAATAGAGAACAAGCTAAAAACAAACGCGATTTTTTGTACAATCGGGAGCAATAATCTTGAAAAATATGACTTAAAATGTGCTAATATAAAAAATGACTGAGATCTTTAGGATATATAGATATCTTTTAAGTTTCATCAAAATCGGATAAAAATTGTGACCTCCAGAGGGTCCACAACCTTCGTAATACACACAATTTGTGTACAAAGAGCGGCCATATGTCGGACAGTTTCATTTCGATTTTATAGAAATTCGAATTCATCTTTCATTATGGTGTACTGGTGATATGTTAAACAGTTTTTAAAATCGGAAAAAATTGTGACCCCTAGAGAATTCACAAACTAAAAATGCGAGTTTTTGAACAATCAGGGGCCATAATCCAGAAAGTTAAAGTAGCTAAGTCTCTAACTCAATATCATCGAAAGTCTTCGACGTTGAAAACACAAATTATTTATCAATTTAAATCAATATTGATGGTGTGGTCTTACCAGGAAAAGGTGGGCTTCTGATATCCAATATTTAAGACGAAATAATATTTTTACCATTGGTACTCGAATCGTGTACCATACGGCGTTTCAGACTTATTTTCAGCTAGGGACCTAAAGAACAAGGCTAGGTATACAGCCCACTGATCTATATAATTATATAGATCAGTGATACAGCCCACTCGGCAAACCTCGGATGATTTCGGGAATCTAAACTCGGCTGTACGATGAATTCCGCCATATTGGAACTACTTTAACATGGCGGATGAAACATGGCTGCGCCCATTCCAAACACAAGTTGGCGACCTATTTGGCTAGCGACCTATTCGACCGATCCAGCTGTAAGATAATGACTAAATTACACTTCTATTCTGAGCTGAAGGAATGGATAAAAAATAATATATTCTACTTTCATTTGATAGACATAACGTTGGATTTTATTGGTTGATAAATAGAGACTGTTGTCTTTACTCTAAATAGGTTTCCAACGAACAGGTTGCAGCTCGATCGGTCGAATAGGTCGCTAGCCGAATAGGTTCCCAATTTGTGTAATAGCGTCAAGTTTTCCTGTTAAAGTAAACCGGTAACCGCATCGCAAATGTGTGGGCGTAGGTACATATCACTTACTGTCATACATCCGAACCTAGATGTAGTCTACGTAGTTTACGGAATCTGTCGAGATTAGCCGAGTGTGATACAGCCAGTACATCTCAAACGGTGAGCAAGCGCAATAAATACCATGTAGACTGGAATAACCAGACGCTATATATATTGTGATTCAATTGAGACTTCTGGTGTACTTCGCCAAACATAGATATCAGAGTAAAAACGGAATGTAAATCAGTTTCTATACATTCATATAAAATTATTATATGGCTTGCGATCCATTTGTGTCAATAAATATTAGCGATTTAGCTCCTTTAAGTTATTAAAAGGAACCGAGATCTTAGTGTATAATGCTGATTTATTCACATGTTGTTGTTTTTTTATATCGGATAGAAATTGTGACCTCTACGGGGACCACAAACTAAAAACGTGATTTTTGGTTCATAATTTATGAAGTTACGATCCGATATACGCCAATATCGAAAGAAACCAATATTTTTGTGTTATAATAGGGATGGGACAAAATAACCAAAAAATTCTGCAGGGGTGTTTCTTAGGCGAAATTGGTTGAAAAAAAAAAGATTTTTTCGGTCGGGTAAGAGGCCCATCCCTAGTTATAAATTTTGGCCTCTAGATGGCCCACAACATTAATTCACCAGACGGGCGACCATTTTGTCCGACAGTTTTGGCTCGATTGCCGTACAATATTGCCCGGAACCGGGATCGTTAGGTTATAAACTTGCATTTTTGTTTAAGTTTCATCAAAATGGGATCAAAATTGTGGCCTCTAGAGGAACCAAAAGCTCAAACGCGATTTTTTGTACAATCAGGTGATATAATTCAGGGAGTTACGAACTTGCACGAATATTGAAAGGAACCGAGATTTATGGGTTATAAACTTGCATTTCAAGTTTCATCAAAATCGTACCACATTGTGGTCTCTAGCTAGAGGGCCATTTTGCCCGGCAGTTTTCGTTCGATTTTTACGAAATTCATACACTCGGCAATCCTCGACAGATTTGGTAACCTACATCTAGTCTCGACTGTATGACGAATTCCGCCATATTGGAACTACTTTAAAGATCCCGGATGAAACATGGCTGCGCCCATGGTATCGTGTTTGTTTGTAATAGCGTCAAGTTTTCCTGTTAAAGTACATCGCAAATGTATGGGCGTAGGTACACTGTCATACGGCCGAGTCTAGATGTAGGTTCCGGAACGTTCCGGAATCTGTGAAGATTTGCCGAGGGGAAAATCATACTCAAAACGAAATTACGGTGATATATTCGAACTATTTTTTTTTAATCTGATAAAAATTATGACCTTAAGAGGGACCAAAAGCTAAAGACGCGATTTTTCGTACAATTGTGACCTGTACGGTGTCCATCTATACTTGTTTTATTCTACCACATTTTGATTATGCTGACGTAATTTGGGCTGGCTGTTCAGATAAATTAGCTTCACAATTAGAAACTTTACAGTTAGATGGACTAAGGACATCTGTGGTGCGTTATTGATCCAATGCCTGAGTCACTGCGGCTTCCACAAGTTAATAATACCATAATGAGGACAATATAATCATAATATTCTAAACACTTTTAATGGTTAATTTCGTGATTGAAATATTAAAAACAAAATTACCCCACACCACCTCACCCAACCCCTGTATTCAAGCCTGTTGTTTAGAATACATTAATTTTTACATTTGTATAAAATTTGCATAAAATGTTATTATAAAACCCTAAAACGTGAGTACAAGTTGACGATGACATGCAGAAATTATATTTTGACTGTAAAAAACACAGTGCATGATTTACGGCAGGTCCCGTATTAGACGTCTATATTATGTAAGTCTAAGCAGACTTAAACTGGTAGCGATATTATCGGTATATTATTGTAAAATTCTCCCCTCCCCCAGTGCAAATCTCCCTATCGTGAACTGAAAGGAAAGACAACCTTGTTTGGGTGACTGTCCCATATTATGACTATGTGAATGAATTACAGGTCGTATTCTTTTAAAATGAGCGTATTTGTGTTTACATTACAAAGCTTATAGGCACATATGCACATTTTGGTAAGATCTATGGTAAATCAGTTGTGGGTAAACAAAAAATCATCATTAACTAACTGCTTTTGTTCTTTTGTTAATTTTTTCAAAATATTCATCCACATTTCTTCCGCCGCTCCTGGTTTCCATGCATTCACTACCATTAAGTTACAAGGCTTGGGGTCCGCGTAACATTTTTTACCAATATTCATATTTAACGTCATGTGAGATCGTATATCTTCATGAGTCACATGACCTATCTTGGACGGCAGAAGACCGTAAAGGTACACGTCATCAACCCAGAAAAATGGCGTCAACCAGGAAGCACGATACATGGCTGATATAATATCTGGAGAAATGAGAACAAAATAACCATTACAATAATTAACTGGGTAGTTTTTGTATCCTCTGAACTGATCACTCTCAACATTCCATTTATAATTCTTTCCGCGCATAATTCCACTTGTACCTTTTTTACGCACGTGACACAACATAAACCTCTTCTTGTCCTTATATTTTGGAATTATGTTTTGTAGCAACAGAAACGGGTTTAAGAAGACGTCATCGTCAATTTTAACAACTATTTTGGAATGGTCACAATATTCAGAAACCCATCTAAATGCTAAGACACCTTTATGTGTTAAGTTATGATAATGATCCAGAAAATCTCCCTGTACAATATCACCATGTACAACTTGTTCGTTCTCCAATAACGCTTGTATATTTGGATCTCTTGTTAAACCGAACACAAATACAATCCTACTTGATATACTTTTAAACAACTTTTTATTAGCCCACGTTTCTCGGATAATACGTCTACGATCAAAATGGTCTGTGGCAGTGTGGACGATAGTTAAAAAAGTTAAGTTCGTAACATTTTTGCACAAATTTGGACTGTTTATGATGTAAGGACTTGCCACTGTTAATGGATATTGAGTCTTTTTAGCAGGAGATTTTTTTGTATCGTTCTTTGATTCTCGTTTTGATTTATATCTCTCTGGTATAATTTTAAAATTCTGTGATTTTTCAATAGAGCTCATAACACCATTGGAATTAGGAATATGTAACACAAGCTCGACGCTCCCGTCATCTCTTTGAACTGCTCGCTGGTAAATGGCATCGACTTTAAGGTCACCAAGGCTTACGTCAAGATGACTTTGCACAGACACCGTATAAATTAAATAACTTAGTAATATGACCACCGACAAGAGAAAGGCGCAGATAGTTTTTTGAGCAGGTGTGTAGGACGTTAACATGTTGGTCTTTCGATTGGTCGGCTTCTTGGATGTTCCTGAAAAATATTTTAAAATAAATACATTACATATTCCTTTCTTCAAATGTTAGAACGGAACCAAGTTATCACGCGGAAACTAAGTAACGCCGAACAACCCGCTGCAATGGACAATCACCGGGTCCATAACCAGTTGATTCTCAAAAATTCAGAAAATAGGTTGTCGGGCAACAAAACATAGGCCCATAGAAGCTAAGACGTGTTAATGAACAGTTCACTCTACAGGCTACAGTAGAAAAAGAACGCTAAACAAATAAATATTTAGATTTTGGGTGATCAGTATACATGCTGATTCCTGAAAAGTGTTTAGTGGGAGAGAGAGGGAGAAATGGGGTTTAACGTCCACTCAACACAAACTAGGTCATTTCGGGACTAACATATGATTTAATTTTATTTCAATAATTCGCTTGCGTGTAGGGGTCTTTAGCAGTGGGAGGAAACCGGAGTGCCCGGTAGAAACCCACGAGGTTGAGAAGGCGCCTCTATCTCCATGCCACATACGCTCACACCAGGGCTCAAAACCACAGCCGCAAGCCAGAGGTGACCGACCAGCTAGAGGTCGAAGCGCGGCACTCTAGTCCACTAGGCCATCCCAACCCCCCGAGTTTAGTGGGGTTAAATAGCCGAATGGTTGGCATGTGCGCGCTGTATCATAAAGTCTGCTATTGAGTCAACTGGTTTCGAATCCCCAGCTGTGCAGGGGATCACGTGGTTAAGTGGGTAAGACTCTGGCTCGCTAGTCTGGGGGTCGGGTGTTCGATCCCCGCACTGGCCGAAAAAGTTCATCCAGATTTTCCGTCATAGTTTCTCCTTGTCAGTAATGCAGGATTGAGGGCTTGACAAGGACAGCTGTCTAGTCGTTCGGGTGCGACTAAAAACCGAGGTCGCAGTTGGAATTCGATATAAGAGTAGGTCATAGGCAATCTTTCCCTCATAGCGCACTGTATGGTGAATGCACATCTTCATTAGCCCAGATTAGAAGCAGAACAGTAGGACGTTAAACCTCATTTCAATTCATTTTCCGGTTGTGCATGGATTGGAATAGTGAGTCAATGAAGTTTAATGACAGTTTGTAGATTGTAAATCAGTTTGATGAAAACGTTAGCCTGTATGAGAGAATCCGCTATACGAATTATGCACAACGGAAGGGCGAATTGAGACAGGGGTGACGATGATATAATATCACACATATGTGCAAGCTAACAGTGAGGCTGATGTCCCCCGCCGAAATCCAAAATAAATACATGAAGTTATTTTTTCAAAGGTATCAAGCAATCGAATTATCCTGTAAATTTTATAACTGTCTATCAGATAGAATCAAGGTTATCTTGTCCCAAAGCATCGACTAATGAAATTGATTAGCTCTGCTTAGCTTCAGCTTGAAATGTTAATCATTGAACCCAGTCAAGACATTCACTTAATGATTATCTACGCCAAGTTTAAACATTCTACCTCAATTAAAACAGAGTTGCTATATACAAAAGTCTTGACCAATCAAATTGTATTACTCCTTAGCCTAAGCAGAACATTCTCACAATTGAACTTAGTCAAGGTAATGATATAATGAATCTATATTCGGAGTGTCATCGCTCTCATTTCATTATAACCAAAGTTACCGTGCCCCAAAGTATCAACCAATGAGATTGCTTATTTCGGCTTACTGTAAGCAGAAAATGGTCATCGTCGAACGCCATCAAGGCAAGCACTTAATGAACGCCAACACCAGCTAAGTTAGAAGGAGAGTTATTGTGTTTCAGCCAAACAAATTGCTTATAGCTCTGCTTACCCTGAGCAGAAAATGGTCACTATCGAACTTAGTCAGGGTATTGATGTAATGAAACTATACGCAAAGTTTCATCATTCTCACTTAATTAGAACTAAAGTTATCGTGTCCCAAAGCATCAATCAATCAAATTGCTTACCTCTGCTTACCCTGAGCAGAAAATGCTCATCTCCGAACTCCATCAAGGTATCGACCTAATAAACACCTACACCAAGTTTGAATTAGCTGAATTAGGAGCAGAGTTATTGTTTCCCAATGTGTGACGGACAGACAGATGGACGAACCCATTTTAATAGTCCCTGACTTCCTTTGAAAGGCAGTGGACAAAAAAAAAATTACATAGCTGACGCGAGTTTATGCATTTCCCGAAAGTAACCTACCATACAACCATGGGCGTAACACATGGCGGGGGGGGGGGGGCGGGGCGGTGGAGCCCCCCCCTCTCCAATTATATTCCTGTGGGGGTCTGAATATTCATAGTAAAATCTATGTCTTACATTGTAAAATGTTTACAAGGTTTATACACTTATCTTTACTTAAGAAGTGTTTTTACATCCTGAATGTTTTTGGGTATAGGTTCAACGCGACGATAATATGCATTCACTTGATGCACTTACTCCGTTCGTTTGACACTTTTCACTCTGTTCGAATACACTGACATGCTGGATTTACGACAATCTATTTCTCAAAATATTGTGGCGAAAATATTCATTCACTTTTGATTCACTCACTTCGTTCATAAATCATTTGTTACTTTTCTCTCTGGGGTCGGATTAACTAGTGATCAGGCGACAGGCCTGAATATTGTCAGATAGCATCTCCGGCAGTCTATTTTTCAAATTTTTCTTTAGGCCTCGCTACTTTGGCGCTCATGAGGGGACTTTGTTGAGGTTTTGTTCTCTGGCCGGATAAATTAGTGATCGGGCGACGGACGGTATCTGGTCAGCTCTGTTTGTCTCGACGATCAGTACCTGATTGAATACTGTCAGTCAGCATTTCCGGCAGACTTTTTTTCAAAATTTTGTGGGGGAGATCAGGGGCGGATCCAGGAATTTTTGCAGGAGGGGGTTTGCCAGGTTTCTGTTATGGAAATCTGCCATCATCGTCTCTAAATTACATAGGCATACATACAAATTGAGCTTTTTAAACAGAGAAATCACTTTTATACCGATGTAGGATCACTTTGTGATGTAATTTCATTGATGCAAGGCATTATTTTTTTTTATATGTAGCTGAGCAGGGTGGGCTTCGACAGTCATATTTTCAAACTTTTCGTAGGGGTGGGGGGGAGTGATGTCTGGGTGTCGCCGTTCCCGCTCAGTAACCCGAGCATTATTTTGTCGCCCCCTCCCACCACTCTACCGCACCCCCAGTTTTAAAATCCTACATACTGACGTGGCCTCTGACAACAACCGGTTATATTATTGATATAAGTGGAAGCCATTTAAATAATGGGTCCATAATTTTATGGTGCAACCACAAGCTTAAAACAATTCACCTAGAATTTCCCAATCGTTAAAAGTCAAAATGATTATGGTAACATGTGCCATTAACAATTCTACACAGTTTTTCACCAAAAAAATAGTGCCTATAAATAATCGAAATTTTGAACAAAATCAAACGGGTTTAGAATAGCGAAACATGATGACTGGAATAAAATAACTATCGTCAAAGCAGGTGTGTTGTGCAGTGGCATTTGATCGCGTTAGTGAATTATTTTTCGAACCATCCGATACCACTTCTAATGATTTCTCATCTGAATATGTAGCATATTCTCGTTCTAAATGCACAAAATGAGAGCTTTTGGAACAACATATTGCTTTATATATTTATGTCCGTGTGAGTACAATTTTTCGTCACCCATGGTGTTAAGTATTTTACATCCCCATAGGCAAATGCGTACCTTTTTTGGCTACATGTCGGCTAACCCTGGATTAATTTAGCAATAATAGGCTACGCGGGAAAAACCTTTCCCAATATTTCTTACCTGCAGTAATTTTATAAATAAATAATATACACACACGTAATCCCCGATAGTATGACAGGGTCATATGAAATGAGACAAAGCCAATATATAAACACCACATAATAAATTTAATAATAATATTAATATCAACAAAATGCCTACAAAGACCTCGGTCCCATATTATCACGTAAAACACTTATTGCAGCTCGTCTTTTACCCCAAGGGGTGAGTTTATTCAATGTAAGAGCCCAAAATTTCTCCATATTGCCAATATCCCAAGCGTTAGCACCCACGTATGTCAGTGGTTCCGAACCGCCATATTGTTTCAAGCCAAGATTTTTATTTAAAGTTAAATTCTGTCTTATATCAATGAATTCCATAAATTGTTGTTCATAAGGCAGCAAACCAAACATATACACGTCATCAACTGGTATAACCGGTGCACGGAAAGATGATTCGTATAACAGCGGTATTAAGTCACCTGTGAAGATGGCTACGTATCCCGAACAAAATTGAGGGAAGTGATCTTCTCCTTCAAAAACGTTTAGTGGTATGTACCATTTGCTTTTGGGGTTACGCACTATTGTACTTGCTCCTGCTCGGTGAAAATGACACAATACTGTATGATTGCGATATGAAAGAAGTGGAATGAAATCTTCAACAATCTTGAATATATTCACAAAGATATCATCGTCAGCTTTTATGATATAACGTGCCTGTAGACAATAACTGTTGATCCAATGAATTGCCATGGCAGATTTAAGAGTAAGGTTTTTAAAGCTGTCTATGAAATCGCCCTGAATTATATCTCTATGAACGACGTTCTCTAGATCTATAGCAAACTGGGATTTCTCATCCGGTGGTTTCCCCAGAATGAAAATAGTTTTAATAGAGATATTTTGAAATACGCTTTTACTGGCCCACGTTTCCCTTAACAAACGTCGCCTTTCCGTATTTTTCCATGAACTATGGAAATATATTAAGATATCTACAGACGAATCACCACATAAACCCGAATTAGTAATAATAAAATCTTTTACAACAGGATGATCACTGTTTTCATTCACATATGGTTCTACATCGGTCCTGTTGTCAAACCATTCACGAAAATTTTCTTTGGATTGATCAATGACATCGGGAAGAGATCTGTCATCACTGGGAACTAATACTGAAGCGGACATATTTCCGGTAATGTTGAAATGGGTTCCGCGGAATGAATTGGGTAAGTAGTCTGGCAATTTGGCCATCATGTGTTCATGGAATCTCGACCAATGTGTAGTCGTTGTTTCATTGAAATAAAATAAAGAGAGCACACATACTATTAACAAAGCAATTAAAACACTTTGTAATTTCCTAAAGAACTGACGACCAATCGGAAGCATTGTTTACGGCTAACCAGCTCGCACGACAAATTAACTATCATGTATTTATAAGCTCTATATAATTTCCAAAAACTGGATGGATGAGTATCACTTCATTTTGAATGCATGACAGAACGTTGGGTAGCACAGACCGTGTCGCACCAAAGCTATATTCCACCTAATACTATCACACCGGTCAACTCTTCTTGTAATGTGAATTTAACGAATCACTTAGAAAATTGTTCTGGACAATTCCAATGTACATGGTTTCTGTTTTGTAGATAATGCAGAAGCGAAAGTCCACTACCACCACCACCACCACCAATATTCAATCAACCAACCCACGGAGTCCTGGAATTGAGAAACACATTTTTTATTATTATAATTTATGCTGACATATCTCTTTCAATTCCAGGAAACCGTGTACCGGTTCTATGGCAGATTTCTATTTAGCCATGCCTTTATTTTGTTTTATTTATGCGATAATGGATAAGCAATTTATTTCCTGCTTACACATTTGAGAGCCCGTAAATTGTAACATTATCTATACGGAGCAAACAATATATCTATAAAATTCAAATTAAAGTATTACAAAGTCACTGATCGTCATGTTATGGTGGCTGTTAGCGGCCAATGTAGAATGTGGATGACTTTAAATCACCTGAAACCTATAACGCCGTAGATATATTGCTTCTTTATTGGTTAATGGGTTGTTGAATATGAGCATGAAAAGTTAGTTATTGTCAGACAAATGGAATTTACGGTCAGCTATTGAAGCTTTAAATTGTAAAATTTGCATCTATACATATCGATATTTTGGGACAAAAATGAAAAACACTAAACTGCAAGAGATGGACAGAGGACGGGGTAAATCGATAAGACTCATTCTATCATTGTTCAAATACATCCATCGCATTCACAAGGTTTTCGACAAAGGGGGTTACTAAGAACAGAAGGTTGCGGACTAGTGAATATCGGTAGGGTTCATTCTCCCATGAAGCCCCATATTCCCGAAGCAATGGCCCAAGAAACCCTCTCTGGCCATTGCTGGATTGGCTTCTGATACTTGAACTTTTGAGGGAGTGTGTCTTCTTCCCGTTCAATCCTATCTATCACTTGAATACAGCAACATGACAGTCCTTCGTTTAATCTGGGGTCTTCCCTAAAACTTTGGACAGTGATTTAAGTATTTAAGGTATTAAAAACGGTGAAAGTCTGTTCCTCTCCATACAGTATTGTTTACATTATGTCAATGTTGATAGCCTCGTTTGTCACGCAATTAGTTTTACTGCAAAATTCTGCTATGCACTGGTTAATTGGGCATAATAAAATCCTGGCGTAACGTTATGTAAACATATTTGGTCCAATTTGACGCTCTGTTTTAAGTTAAGGGTAATTCCCTTGGTAATGCAGTTAACGAATGGTAGTTAATCGGACTATTGACCAATCACAATTTAGAACAAGAATTTTCCCTCTTTCCAGCAGTGAGTAGTGGGATTAGCTCTAATCAAACGAAACACTACGAGGAGTAT
Organism: Patella caerulea; assembly: GCA_036850965.1. NCBI lineage: Eukaryota > Metazoa > Mollusca > Gastropoda > Patellidae > Patella > Patella caerulea. The sequence goes on from JAZGQO010000011.1 coordinate 28,259,882, forward strand.
GATGAACCCGATGCTTCACACCAAATTTGTAATAGATTCTTTATTTTGACACGAAGCACACTATTTCCTATTATTTCACCAGTAAATAAACTATAATAATAATATATATAATAAACATCTAATGTATGTATGAATATCAAAATTACCTTTCGTTTATTTATCAATATCTACGTATTTCCTAATCAAATGAGACAATGTACGCATGTATCCTTCTCTGATTAAATTGTTTATCACCACATATCTCATCAATAACTATCAAGAAGACTTAAAATAGAACATGTCCTAACTCTTACCTACGTCACTTATCTAATCTAAACTTATGAAACAGAGACATTAATTTTAACTAACAATTCAGGTAATGGCAACCCACAACACCTAAACTTTGACACTGAGTCTATACCCGGTACTTTAATGTACGTATTCGTCGAATTTCAATCCGGATTTATTTTAAATTCAGATTCTGCTAATATGTCGATTCAAATTAATAACCCAGTTCTTGAATCTTTAACCCCATTTCATTTCATTTCTAAATTCTTTTACCATAATAATTTTACGCAAGAAGCTGAACCAAACTATTTCACATCAGTAATGCGAAAGTCTTAACTTCTTATTTACGGCGGATTAGTCTTGACTTGAACGTCTAGATGAACAATTTCAACGTTCTAAAGCAGAAATTCTAATATAGATCCCAAACCTTGTTCATATAGATAAATATAATATATAACTAATTAAATAAGATTGTGTTTGCCGCGCATTACAAAAGTGTAAATTTGGGGGGATAGTTTTTCGTCTAAGAAAAACACCCCACACTTTCTCTTACCTCCAAACTTCATCAATGTCGAGACAGAAATAACGCTTACTGTCACGTTGTTAAACACATATAAAGCTGACTTTTGATCAATGCTTTCATAAAGAACATTTACATAACAATTTATATAATATAAGGTAATCAATCGTTCTTTTTAATAAACCAATAAAGTATTGAAATGTACAGTTATTGTCGGTTAATTACTGTAAATGAGTGACCTTCCATTCTGCCTCCGACACGGGTGTCTTTTAAGTAACATATTCCATTCTTAACTATGCAGAATACATAAATATGTTAAAACAAGGTGTGTATCTCGAAAAATTCTACTCAAATGCCAATTAGATCATAACCCACAATCGAAATCTACGCAACAAACTGCTCTTCTAGAAAAAAACAATAAATTCCCTTCTCGGGTGGCGATACTCCCTCTTGAGTCACCGGACAACAGGACAGAACACTATACCCCACATTTATTTTATTTCATTTCCCATAAAGTAAATCTAAAGATCAATATTCTGAGTTGACAATTCAGACAATCTATTCATGAAGCACTCAAATGGCAAATTTAACCCATTTAACCTCAAGTGTATCAATTGAGATCTGGAAATAACATGTCTAAAGAACGTGGTAGAGAATGACTTTCAGACCCCGTCCCCTTTCCCCGACTGGAGGAAATTGGTTAAATAAGCTCGGTGGTTCTAACGAATGGTTAAATGGTTTCGACGGGAGAGAAAAACAACTATAACAGTTCACTTTTCATAATTATTAAAACTGATTTGTCTAATTTTGGCAGGAGTGGATCCAGAGGGGTGTAGTGTTGGTGGAAACTGGGGCGGGGGTGTACATAAAAATGTAAAACAACACTTTTTATGAGAAAAGTCTCGCGATCGTGTGCTTTATCTTTTGTCATCAGAAGTTGGGATGGGACGGGAGTTCAAAGCGCGAAAAATAATGATAAAAACACGTGTGATATCGCGACAAAGACCATGACCATGTATTTCTCAAGAATTAACTCAAGGCTAGTGGAAGCCTCCCCCACCCCCAAAGAAAACCATTGCGTCTCAAGAACCTGGCACACTCCCTCCTGCTAAAATTCCTGTATCCGCCCATGTTTGGTCAATACCGTGTCCGCCTCTTGTCCATCATTCACCTTGAACAAAAAAGCCAGTCGGGTATAATAAGTGAACTGGCTTTTGTGTGTGGATGCAAAATGCGTATATAATATACAATGATTATAGCCTGAACCAGGGCCTTGTACGGTATTCTATACATTATCCGTACCTTTATATTAACATTAAATTGAGTATTGTTATGTTAATCAAAGAAAGAATGTGGTCTCTGTTCTCACATTCAATCTTAGTTGTGAACGAGAACGTGGAAATTGCGTTTATAAAGTCCATGAATAAATAGTATAGAGTGACATCAGGTTCAGAATTCAATACACAGTAAAAATTAGAAAATCAAAAGAAAAAGATTTCATACCAACCCCTATCCTTAAGAAGTTGAACATCTACTTTTTTGATTTACAATGGGATAAACTATCGTGTAAATTATACTGTAACCTAATTAATATGTCAACAACCAAGACTTGAGTATAAATTTCACTATATTTTCTCATATTGCTACTACATCATAATACATTTACAAACAGTAACTAAACCTCTAAATCAATATTATCCATAATATTCGAAACTAAAAACATGAAATAGAAATGAATATCAGATCATTTCAATCAATAGGCTTCTTCGTTTCACTATTTAGATAATGTTTATAAATTTCACAAAGATCGGGTGATAACTTTTGCCGTAAGAGAATTCCTAATGTTCAACAAAGTGAGAAAAGGGCCATAACTCTAAACGTAATAAGCGGAAATTCAATAGGATTGTTCTTTTTACTAATTAAAATGATGCATATAAATTTCATAAAGATCGGGTGATAATTTTTTAATTACCTTTTTATCAAAGCCCAGACCAAATAAGTGAATTTGTCGTTTACTACAGCCATAATTTAAAGAAAATAAGCACACGAATTACGCAACATGAAATCTGATATAGTCTTAATACATTGTGAATATAAGACAATAAACAAGACAAATTAAAAACGGATACGTCTAAAGTTGTTTTTATTTTAATAAAGCCTAAAAAAATTAAGCCCTGCGGTTAACAGTTTTCTCAGAAACATAAAACATGTTGTATGGCCTGATTAATCTGATCAATAATCAGATGAGATGATAATTACATTCATAGCTACAACATAATCTTATTGTAGAATGAGTATATACTGTGAACGACACCCGTCGCTGCCTATAGTCAATTGGAGCAATCATTTTAGTTTCGGATTTTTCAACACATATATGACATTTCATCGTTTCCTTTTCAGTTATTTTTTTACAGATCGTTTATAACTTACCCAATGAAATAAGTGATGTTTTATGGTTACTAGTCCTCTCCCTGTTACACGCCTGACGTTAAAAGATTTCACATCACATGATAGCCTAATTCATGATCGGAGCACATTATAATCTAACGTTGTCAGCTATACTTATCAACCATATCTATAATAATTTAATATGTGTTCACATGATACCGTCGCACAACAAGACAAACGCGCTACCTACTTTAACAATCAGCTACATTAAAGTTTTAGTCCGGTGGCTAGCCTGATCTATGAGAGTCGTTGTACCTTCCTGTTTGTAAGTAGGCACAAAACGTCTCACTAGAATGAAAATAGTTTATCACTTTCGTGACTGAACTGATAAGCTACATTCTATAAACAAATAGTAACAAAAATATATGAAAGAAATTTAGAATTGATCCCAGATCTTATCTCCTTATCTACAGATTTTCGTCGTATTTAATTAGAAATTAAGTTACACATTTCCGTGTGATTAATATCACACACACGTCAACAGTTTATAATATGCTTAAATATATCATAGAAACCATTTACACATACGCGCATGACTTATCTTTTACATTAAAAATATGCAAAAATTGTTCATGAATTAACACATCACACTTGTATTACCATTAGTTGCATATAACATAAAAAGGGGCCACGGTGGCACATTGAGTAAGAAATTTATTGTTTCTCTAACGTGGATGTTTCGTGTTAGATCCCTGCGTTCGACGAGAAAGTTCATCGGATTTTCCGGCGTCTTTCCAATTTAATATTTAGGACAGAAGGAAATACTTCAATTTAGTATATTTAAGAAAGAAGAAAATACTCTAGTTTAATATTTGGGGTTTATTGTAGATAATATTGAAATCGGGTTTTATCAAGAAAGGAGGGGCCTATCTGTATGTAAAATAGCTATAACAATTGTACGAATAGGACTAGCTGCACCTATATATTTTTATCTTATCTTCCATTAGCCATTATTAAACTCTGGTTAATTTTCAATAGAGCATTGCACACGTTTATTTAGGGCGTTATCTGTTGTTAAAGATGCAGTCCCAAAAATGTCCATGGGTTTAAAGAGAGAGAGAGAGAGAGAGAGGGGGGGGGGAAGAAATGGGGTTTAACGTCCACTAAACACAATGTAGGTCACTACGTGGCTAACATATGGTTTGATTTTATTTCAATAATTCGCTTGCGCGTAAACGTCTTTAGCAGTGGGAGGATACCGGAAGACCCTGAGAAAACCCACGAGGTTGTACAGGCCACCCTACTCTTTGTCACGTACAACCGGGGATTTGAAACTACGCCAGTTGACTCAATGACACTCCTTATGATATAGCGCACACGTGTTAACCATTCAGCCACCCACTCCATGGTTTTAAGTATAAACACCACGCACAAAAGCATCGACGAAATAGCTGTTTGTTTCGCAACTAAAACATACATAATCTCGCTACTAGTGTTACATAACTCATTTGAGTCATTTATTTTTAATTTCATTGTTCAGTTGTTTGAAAGACTTAACAATTGCGACTTACAAATGTCTTTATTCTGACACGAGGGAACTAAATGCTACATTTCTGTAAAGAGTTCAAAAGTTAAAAGATAGGTTGCCAGGCAACGAAACATACGCCCACAGCAGCTAACTCGTCCGGGCAGTCAACAAGGGTTGTCGCATATTTTTCCTTTTTTTGGTAATGAAACATTTGTAATACACTAAAATCTGATGTAATTATCTGAAATCATTAGAATTTGTTTGATTTTTATAAAGTTTTGCCCCACGCTAACAATTAGTATAGGAAACATTTAATATCACGGATTTAGCTGTTCAGTTATCAAAATTCAATGAAAATCAAAATACCTGTTCGTTTCAACACCTTAAACTCTGTGTATCAATCTGAAGTCAATCGGATGATAAGTTTGGCCTCTATAGCATCACAGGGTTTTTTGAAGTGATCAAGGGAGATAACTCTGGAAGTAATTATTTGAAATCACTCAAAATCAAGAGGCTTATTCGTCTCATGGCCTTACACAGTGTGTGTGATTTTAAAGTCAATCAGATATTAACTTTGGCCTCTAGAACGTCCGCGGGATTTTTTGATGTGATCAAGGGCCATAACTCTAGCAGTAATTATTTGAAATCACTGAAAATCAATAGGATTCTTCGTCTCATGACCTTAAACAATGTGTATAAATTTAAAGTCAATCGGATATCAACTTTGGCCTCTACAGCATCCACACGATTTTTTGAAGTGATCAAGGACTACAACTCTGGCACTAATTATCAGAAATCGCTGAAAATCAATAGGTTTCTTTGTCTCATGACCTTAAACACTGTGTATGAATTTGAAGTCAATCGGATATTAACTTTGGCCTCTAGAGCATCCACAAGTTTTTTTTAAAGTGATCAAGGGCCATAACTCTGACAGCAATTATCGGAAATCGCTGAAAATCAATAGGCTTCTTCGTCACTTGACGTTAAACACTGTGTATAAATTTAAAGTCAATTTGGATATTAACTTTAGCCTCTAGAGCGTCCACAAGCAATTGTGGACGCCGGACGGACGGACGGACGGGGGCGACGACAATATACGACCACATTTCAATGTGGGCGTATAAAAAGGCACAGAATAAATCGTTCACGAAGATCATATCACAATTTCAACTTAACGATCGATACTGTTCAATACTCTACTGTTATGCACTTTTTAAAATATTTTGTTTACCCTACCCTAAAATTACGGGCAGCAAAAGTTGCCCCTAATTCATAGGTAAAATTACATCGTTGGTTATTTAACATTTTACAGTAGAATGACATTCATGTTAATTTACATACTTGTAAAAATACATCACAATGTAAACTTACATTTCTTTCGCAAAAATACACTACAATCTTCGTTTACATTTCTTGTAAAAGTACATGACAGTGTTAATTTACAATTTTGTTAAATACACTAAATATTGGTATTTTTACATGCAGTTTTCGGACAATTTTTGCTGATAATAAGCAACCAGTAGACCCGGTATAAAATATTTCGTATTACCTTTACTTTAATATATATCGAATATCAGTAATCCTGTTTGGTAGACGAGAGCTTGGATCAGATGCGAGCTCGCGGTACTATCTATTTGCAAGCATTATAGCCTTGCTTTACAGCCAGTCCGGTCAAACTAACACGGCCAATCGGTTTAATTAAACGTCTTCAAACGATCTTGAACAGGAGATAATACAACATTTAAGAAAATACTTACGGACTGATTAACGTACGATAAATATCAATACACCTTTTTATTTTATGATCAGTAGTAGAATTCCGCGTTTTATTAGTGAAATAAAAGTGTTATTCCACTGGCTAGCAAAGTATAGTCCATGTTGTTTTACCTAAAATGATTGTAAAATCATAAAATAAATAGAACATTTGTCGTTTTGTCGTGAATAACATATTTTATTTCATCTCTAAGCAAAAAAAAAAAAAAACGTTTATATTTTCACTCATACTACGCATTCGTGAAAATATAAGTTTTCTTGCTTCTCGATGAAATAAAATATGTTATTCACTCTAAAACGACAAATATCCTCGATATAGATCTTATAAATAATAGAAAAAAAAATATACTTGACATGCAATATACCAATATTTACAAAATACGATTGTCCATATTATGATTAATAAATTGAAATGAATACTATAAGACGGTAATTATTAGGAATTATTAAAATAGCATTATGCAAGAGCAAAATCTGCTTATTACAGGTCTTTCTTTAGGCCTGAGGTGTTATCTAAATAATCAATTATTAGGCATTAATTAACATATCCAGACCATAATAAACTCTTAAATTCAAGGGTAGCCTTCGATGTTGGCGGATTGAATTCCTATATGCCGCTTAATGGCCGTTGATAATTAAATCAATCAAGTGGATAATCGAGACTATAGTGTTTATATTAATGATTTGAGTAATGATGACCGAGGCTATGTGAATATTTCAAACACTTCGTAGACACATTCTTTTGGAGTCGGTTTCTTGGTTGGGGGAAGCTTACTATGGCTTTGAGTATGTCTTTAAGGGTTCTCCCTTTTGTGAATGTGACCTAAATGCTTGTTGGAGCGAGGAGTCTTCTAAGATGGTATATATTATTTTTCTTCGATAGGAATTATCAAAAATCGCTGTTAATAAATTTCACGTCAATCAAATGATAACTGTAATCTCCAGAGCGTTCACGGGCGGACATAGGGACAGGGTGACGACCATATACGACCACATTTCAATGTGAGCGTTTACAAGTCCTGGTCCCACTTCTTCGCTTTATGAATATAAAGTGCAAATTGGTGGAATGTAAATGAATTTATTTTCAGATACTGAGACTGCAGAGTATAGCAATACAATATTCGAATTAAAATAAAGTTAAATGACTAAACTTATTATGCAAAGAAAAAATAAATAAAATGTAGATTTATTTTAAATTAGCGTGTTGATTTGTCTTTTCGAAGGTGTGTCTAAGCTCATTAAAAGATAGGCTTTCGGACAACGAAACATACGCCCACGGCAGTTAAATCGTCCGAGCAGTCAGAAATGACACATTTATAATACACTAAAATCTTATTAAGAGTAACTCATTAAATAACTATCAGGAATCACTGAAAATCTTCGTCTCATGACCTTAAACGCCGTGTGTGAATTTGAAGTCAATCGGATATTAACCTTGGCCTCTAAAGCATCCACAAGATGTTTTGAAGTGATCAAGGGCCATAACTTTGGCAGTAATTATTGGATAGCGCTGAAAATCAATAGGCTTTTTCGTCTCACGACCTTAAACACTGTGTATAAATTTAATCGGATATTAACTTTAGCGTCTACAGCGTTCACAAGAAATTGTGGACGACGGACGGACTGACGGATGGACGGACAGGGCGACGACAATATACGACCACATTTCCATGCGGGCGTATAAAAATGACTGACAAACAACACAAAAAAAGGAGTGTACTACAAGGAAAGAACTTTATGAGTTTGACCTCATTATACCGAGACACGTGTAATTGGGTCATTCTGTTATCTAATTGCATCAGGAAATGAAAAATTTGCCTTCTTCTGCTTTGGTCTGAAATGCTTGGAAAATGGGTTTGCGGTTGTCAATTTTCAAAATTCTCTTGAGGGGACAACCCCGCGAGCCCCCGAGGGCTACAGAGTTGATTTGGGGCTTGTTATGTAAATTAAGATCTAATTAAAAATTTCTATAACACTTAAAGTATAAAGAAAGACTAGCAATAGGCATGTTTAGCTTAGCTCTTAATGTATATTTAATATTAGTTATTTCTCCGGTTTTCATCATTTCAAAGTTTACACGTCACACAACCATTAAACTTAGACATTTTCTATTACTGTTACCGTATATAAACTCTGACCCCAAATCTCACAACTTTCGTCTTTTATTCGATCATCTTCTAAATCTTTTATATTTTCAAAAAAATATTTCTTACGATAAAACACGCAAGACTTCCAGTAATTCTAATTTCACTTTGTTGTGTACGGATTTTAATGAACCAGTGTCTTGTGATGCAGGGGCGATCACCACTTCTCAGCATACAAAAGAAACACTGGGCGTGTTGTAAATGTGGATGCATATTGCAGACACATCACTTGAAATATTGCTTTAATTTCCTGTATTAAGTTTCCTTCATAAATTTATCTTTGTACTAACCGGATAATAAACCAACTGTGTTCTCTGCTGTCTTCTATTATAAATTCAAGATCCCATATGCAGGCCTGTTACGTCATGATAAATCCAATTTGTTTGTTTTTACAAATCGGTATACAGAATGTCCTAAGAATTCGTAGTCCAAATGACAAATTAAAAATGAGAATACGTGCATAAGCTATTTTTATATTTAGATCAATGAATTATGGTAGTCAATATATAAATATTTAAACATTCATTATTCTATAAATTTTATTGACAACTACTGACACGTTTCATATGCAAACACCCATAATCCATAAACATTTCGAATAATTTAGCCAGAAGCTTTATAAAGGGGACCCACAACTATAGTTTGGCACAATACAACCAAACTGGTTTAGTGTTCTGTTAATTACAGCATGGAGGTGCTCGATTCACGGTCCAGAACGTCCCGAATTGACAGAATTACAATCGAGTGACGCGGAATTCAGTCCTGTCACAGTTCTGCCAGTCCCGACAGCTGAGGGGGAGTGAGTAGAATCGTGACGTATTCCTAGTAAAAAATATGTTTCAGCTATCCTGATGGGTTCAGGTAATTTTTATACAGTCGGCACAGTGTCACTCGATTGACACCAGTTTTTGAATTGAGAGAATTTAATTCCGGAACTGTGAATCGAGCACCCCCCACCCCCTGGTGATCTCTATCAAGGGCCATAATCCAAGAAGTTGTGTCCTGCAATGTGCGAATATTGAAAGGGATTAAGATCGTTAGGAATAAAGATAATTTTAAGTTTCAACAAAATCTGACAAAAATTGTGACCTCTTTAGGGTCAGCAACCTTTGTATTACATACATAGGGTGTAACGATGATACATCTAAACATTTTTTAAAATTGGATAACAATTTTGACCGCTCGAGGGTCAACAAGCTAAAACCGTGATTTTTTCGGACAATCAGGGGCCATAATTCAGTAAGTTAAGGTCTAATCTGCGCAAATATCGAAAGGAACCAAGAACTTTGGATTATAAACATACATATCAAGTTACCTCTAGAGGGTCCACAACCATAATGTCAACGTTATGTTTTATATTTATGTTCAAACAAACACTAGATGTGATTAGTTATTGTGTGTATAAAACAAACGATAAATTCCCGTGTTCAATAGTCTAACTGTGTCACGTACTCTTGCGTTAAAAAGAAATTGTGAACGACGGACGGACGTACGTGGGCTTATAAAAACTGACAATAGAATAGAAATTATTTTTCAGCTCCATCAGGGGTAATGAAAAACGGCCCACGTCTTGTAATGTGCTTATAAGGGAAACGTTGCCTAGACAGCGGCTCTATGGCCTACTCTTCTTTCGAATTCCAAAAGTGAATGACCTTTTTACTTGCACACAAAATTGTATATGGGACATCGTTTGAGATAATAGAAATGATCTTCTGTTCTGTAGTTGGCCTAAACTAAAGCGGTTCTGTCATGTTGCTTTCATTTTTGTAACGGAAATAATATTTTATATTTGTTCGTTTTGTGTTTCCTCCTTTCTCGTGACTGGTTGTGTAAGATAAACGTGGTCTATGGGTTGGTTTTGTTCTTGTATCAGGAAATGTGTAGCAGCATCAATTACAAAGATAGGTTGCAATGCAACGAAAACATACCCCCACAGCAGCCAAATCGTCCGGTTAGTCAACAAGATTTGTTGCATATTTTTACTTTTACCGGTAATGAAACAATTATAATACATAATATCAATTACAAAACGATCAAATGATATATGTAATCCGTAGAGTGTTCACATGAAACTGTGGGCGACGGGTGCTCGGATCCACGGCAATGTACGACAGCATTTCCATGTGGGCGCATAAAAAGTAATCAGTTGCTCTCAATGTATTGTTGTTTGAAAATATTGCCCCGAAATAGACTGAGTCTGTTAGACTCGATGGCCTGTAAATGAGATAAAGGTGCCAATATTGAAAGCAACCATGATCTTTTGGAGATAAACCTATATTTCAAGTTTCGCCAAAATCGGATAAGAATTTTGACGGACAGACGGACATCCGGGCGGACAGGGGTGTCGACAATATACGTCGACATTAAAATCTGAGCGTATAAAAATGACACATTTTCATTAACATTTTAACCGAATATGATAACCCTGATCTGGTATTGTAATATAACAACTTCCGGTTCTATTTATTAAGAGTTGAAAAAGACTCTTGGTGTTACTATACTCAATGATGCACGTTGCATCTTGACATGGCGGGATGTTGACACGGTGACACAGGGGGGGGGGGGGCTAGAGTGCCGCGCTTCGACCTCTAGCTGGTGTGAGCGTATGTGGCATGGAGATAGGGGCGCCTTCTCAACCTCGTGGGTTTCCTCCGGGTACTCCAGTTTCCTCCCACTGCTAAAGACCCCTACGCGCAATCGAATTATTGAAATAAAATAAAACCATATGTTAGTCCCAAAATGACCTAGTTTGTGTCGAGTGGACGTTAAACCCCATTTCTCTCTCTCTCTCTCTCTTTGACACGGTGACGTAGTTTGATAGGCCTATATTAGCTAGCAATAGGGGCCCATTGCAAGAGTTCTATTCTTAAGCAAAGATACTAATTAATTGGTCAATAATATTGAAGATAGGTTGCCAGGCAACGAAACATACGCCCACAACAGCTAAGTCGTCCGGGCAGTCAACAAGGGTTGTCGCATATTGTTTCTTTTGTCAGTAAGGAGAACATTTACAACACATGATAATCTTATTACGAGTAATAGCCCATTAAATAATTATCGGAAATGATTATAGTTTTGATGGTTTGTCTCAAGGCGTATGTCCACAAGATATTTCAAAGTGATCAAGTGGCAGAAATTATCAGATATCGCTGAAAATCAAATAGGATTCTTCGTCTCATGACCCTAAACACTGTGTACAAATTTAAAGTCAATCGGATATTAACTTTAGCCTCTAAAGCGTTCACAAGATTTTTCAAAGTGATCAAGGGTCATAACTCTGGCAGTAATTATCAGATATCACCGAAAATCAATAGGCTTCTTCGTCTCATGACCTTAAACACTGTGTATAAATTTAAAGTCAATCGGATATTAACTATAGCCTCTAGAGCGTTCACAAGATTTTTCAAAGTTATCAAGGGTCATAACTCTGGTAGTAATGATCGGATATCGCTGAAAATCAATAGGCTTCTTTGTATCATGACTTTAAACACCATGTATAAATTTAAATTCAATCGGATATCAACTTTAGCCTCTAGAGCGTTCACAAGATTTTTCAAAGTGATCAAGGGTCATAACTCGAGCAGGAATTATCGGATATTGCTGAAAATCAACAGGCTTCTTCGTATCATGACCTTACACACTGTGTATAAATTTAAAGTCAATCGGATATTAACTTTAGCCTCTAGAGCGTTCACAAGATTTTTCAAAGTGATCAAGGGTCATAACTCTGGTAGTAATTATCGGATATCACCGAAAATCAATAGTCTTCTTCGTCTCATGCCCTTAAACACTGTGTATAAATTTAAAGTCTATCGGATATTAACTTTAGCCTCTAAAGCGTTCACAAGATTTTTCAAAGTGATCAAGGGTCATAACTCTGGCAGTAATTATCAGATATCACCGAAAATCAATAGGCTTCTTTGTCTCATGACCTTAAACACTGTGTATAAATTTAAAAACAATCGGATATTAACTATAGCCTCTAGAGCGTTCACAAGATTTTTCAAAGTGATCAAGGGTCATAACTCTGGTAGTAATTATCGGATATCGCTGAAAATCAATAGGCTTCTTCGTCTCACGACCTTAAGCACCGTGTATAAATTTCAAGTCAATCGGATATTAACTTTAGCCTCTAGAGCGTTCACAAGAAATTGTGGACGATGGACGGACGGACGGACGGACGGACCGACGGACGGACGGGGGCGACGGCAATATACGACCACATTTCCATGTGGGCGTATAAAAATGAATCCGTTATTAGCTGAGAACACATGGATATATTGCTTCCGTTGGCTAACTCAATATATGTGCGATAGTCGATGCGTATCTTCGTTCATTTATCTAATCCTTTATATCCATTATTCAATAGTGTAGTATTCACACCCGATGATTTTACCTCACTTATATTTTGATAATCGAAAAATAGTTGTCAAATAAGATATACCGGACACATTTAACACCCATATACCATTTCTCATTCACTTGTTAGTTCATACAGCTACCCAGTTACGGAGTTTTGTCTACACTTTTATTTGATAAAGTAGGTTTTTTTGCCCCTTTTTTGCCATAAATTTCAATTAAAAGATATCAAACACATTAAATACCTAAATGTATTGTCATATAGCTACCAAATCTCAGTGTTTTTTCAACACTTTTATTTGATAAAGTAGGGTTTTTTGCCCCTTTTTGCCATAAATTTCAATTAAAAGATATCAAACACTTTAAATACCTTAATGTATTGTAATATAGCTACCAAATATCAGTGTGTTTTCAACTAACTGTTTGATTTGGTGTTTTACCACCTCGCGAAATAGAGTTAGATGTTGAGGAAACCAGGAGTAAGACAGGTACACGTGTTCTACATCAGAAGACCTTTACTCGTATTACTACAAACAGTGAATACAAAAATACAAAAGCCATAATTTACAATTTATTCCATATTCTTGTTATATATGTGTGTCTGTTCATTTCCTTATACCAATCCCCTCCTCCATGTGTGTAACATGTGCATATTGATCTTTATAATATCTAGAACTAGGTGAGTGTGGGGGCTCAAATATGAAACAGAAGATTAACAGAAATAGTCGGTATTAAGCAAACACTATAGATTAAAGATATAATCTATCATCCTAGGTATTTGAATTAATAATAAGTAATCATGGGGGGTATATTGTAACAAGAAATTTAAGATTTCACAAGTTGGTCGATGTCCAAATTCTTTAATGCAACAAAACATGATTAAGGGACAAATTCGAATAATTACCTTTTTTGAATAAAATAAAGAAAATAGAATTTGGAGTCAAATAGCCCGGGATCGATAGTCATTAGCTTTATATCTTTTCGGAGCTTATACGAAAACATAGTTCTTCCAATGATGTATCCATTTAGAAGAATAATTTGGGTTGTTTTGTTTGGGTTTTTTTCAAACAAAAAAAAACGGGGTTCAATTAGAAATGAAAGTTACTCTATAAGAAATACATCTTCAAATATCAAAGCTGTACATAACCAGATGATAAACAGATGACGGAAATACTGACTTTCATAATTCTCACTAGGTCTTTGGTTTCTACAATATTGGTGGTCCCTTTTATATAATCATTTAACATACATTTTAAACATTTGTTAGGTTAAGACACCCAAATTCCACTCAGTACAAAACTTTGCAATCCACTAGATTTTGGTACTAATGTGGTGTCAATTGACCCTCTGGAAGGGTCGGGCGTAGCAATAATCCACATGAAAAATGGGCGGAAAAAGAAAAAAATCGATTTGTCATTTCGGTGCCCCTTAGAAAAAGCCCTTAACTCAGCCCCTATAGCCATTAGGTCCATGAAATATGAAGGGCGCCCACCAAAAATGGGCAGGATCGACCAAGGGGTTGCGATTTTATTCAAGTTCTCACGTAAAAGTTGAATTAAGGGTAGGAAGGTGTCGGATCATAACCCTACTCGGTCTGAACCCCCCCCCCCCATCCCGCGATCTCCTTCCAAAATTTTTGTCATTTTTAGATTCAGGGGTTTAGTCTGAATTCATAGGCCAAGTTGGGGGGTAGGCTACCCCTTCTAAAACCCCATCTTCCCGTCCCTACCCCCCGCCGAGACGTGTTTTTCTCAAGGTCACGTTTTTCTACACCTTGCCCCTCCACGTGGGCCCCAAATTTGACATGAGGGTAGGCCTTGGTAATGCCTTCTATCCCTCTGGGGGTTTAGACCCCCAAGTCCGACCCTAAAACCTTTTTGACGAGCAGCCCGTGTAGGAAACGGAGAACTGATCAAATTTCCTTGTTGATGACATCAAGGGCTGGGTGGAATTTCAACAGAATTGAAATTATATTACAAATGACTTGAGAAAATTAAAATTGACTTGGGTGAAAATTAAAATTGACTTGGGTGGAAATTAAAATTGACTTGGGTGAAAATTATAAAAAAAAAAAAACAAATTATATTACAAATGACATGGGTGGAAATTAGAATTGATTTGGGTGAAAATTATAAAAAAAAACCCAAATTAAATTAAAATTTAAATTGTGGAAATTATAAAAAACAAATTATATTAAAATTGACTTGGGTGAAAATTATAAAAAACAAATTATATTAAAATTGATTTGGGTGAATATCAAAAAAATCAAATTATATTATTTTTCATGTCCCTTATCAGCCACCGTAAGATAGCCAATAAGTCGCCGTGTGAATAACAAGTGTGTATTCAGGACTTCAGTCAATCAGAATGTCATTACAAGAGGCTGCTAGACACAAGGAGATTCAACTCGCCACATCAACCGATAGTGTAGCTAAGTACAGGTTAATAAATTGGCTACTCTTGACTTGGCAATAAATAAAACAATTTTTATTCAAGTGATTAAGTGTCACACTCTCATAATCTACTTCAGAACATCAATATTTGATTCATTGACATAGATACGAACTATGCAGACGAGCTACTCGTCTAATCCGATGATAAATTGTTTAACGCATTATCTTACAATGAAAAATGAAAGGCAACAGCACAATTGAAAGTAACAATATATCTAATCTAAGAGCAATGTGGACAATTTTTTTACTCTGTGACAATAATTTATAAATTCCGAACAAATTAACGTAAGATAAGTACAAACTAAATAGTTAACGACAGCAAAAGTACACTAGTATAATACCAGGTTAATCGGTTCTGTTAATAATATAATAATAGTTACAAGGGTGTATACACTCTGTGTGCACATTCCTGACTTATCTATTAAAATTAAAAGAAATGTCAGCTGAACTTTATACCCGATGAATGAATCAACTTGAACTAGTTTAGTGTACTTTATGATCTGGGCTACTACAAGAAACAATTTATCGCTGGTTATTTTGTGGTGGGTCTGCCATGATTGAGTGAAATTGTGTTCAGACGAACGAATGAGACCCACTTATATAAAATCAACTCTAAAATACTATTCTTGTATTTTCAAAAATGGGCTATAGGGAATAGTGTCAAATGATCTCGGTGTTCATCAAGGCCCTGTTCTAGGGCCAGTTCTACATAATTATGTACAACTTGTCTCATGTTGGATAATCTCGATTATTTGACAGTTAACCACTAGGCTAAGATTTTGGGGTCGTCAGATTTGTCCAATGAACACTGATAGTCAAAACAATATTGTTCGAACTTTTTTGTATGCTGGGATGAAACTGTCAACATTTTGCCCAACTGTCCGATTAGCTGACAATTATGCACACTATATGATCTTTTCATAGAAATTCTTGATATGTTTAGTTTAGACTAGCTGTTGACGTCTGGTCAGAAAGTTAGACGTCTGAACTTTAGAACAGAAAATCGGACTCAGCTTAGTAAGAACACGGAATACTTCATATAACAGCAACTAAATAGTCCGAGCGGACGACAATTTCATACAGATCAGATCATAATTGTTGTCGTCTGAGGGTTCACAAGGTTCTACAAACTGAAACAAGGGCCTTAACTCTGAAAGTAATTTGCACAAAATTTCGAAATTTGACAGGTCCTTTCGATTTACTAATTGAAATAATGCATATAAATTTCATACAGACCGAATGATAACTTTTCCCATTCAAAAGACCTCCGTTTCACAAATTGAATTGACGCTGCGACGCATACAATTTTTATGCAGATGGGCAGATAACTGTGAATGTTAGAGCGTACACAAGGTGCAACAACGTGAACCATGGTCCATAAATCTAGAAGTAATACACGGAAAAAGTCACTAGGATTCTTCCTTTTACTAGTTCAAATTACACATATTAATTTCACACGGATCGGCTTTAGATGGGTGTTCACGAGGTGTAACAAGGTAAAACAAGGACCATAACTCTAGAAGTAACTAATTAAAATAATGCATATAAATTTTACAAAGATTGAACGATAATTTTTGGCGTTAAAGCGGTCACAGGGTCCAATAAAGAAAGGCCATAATAAACGGAAATTATTGAAATTGTGACTTCTTCGGTTCAAAACTTTTGGCGTTAGAGCGGCAGACAGACGGACGGACGGACGGGCGGGGGCGTAAAAAAAGTATGATGCATTATAATGACTAATATTGGCGTTGTTTGGAAATGTAAAATATGCCTACAAACCTTATTAATTTAATAGCTAGTTTGGAATATGTGAAGTTTCTGCTGCTTGATAATCGTTGATATGTGCGTAATCTTGGTTCATTGGTTGATGGTACTGGAATGTAATTCTAGTCTGAAACGAAAAATAACCAAACTTTCATAAATATATCTTCGAAACACCTCTTTTGGCGGGTTAACCAATACACACGGCTATTAAAATTAGACGCGAGTTGAAAATAAATACCTCATAGTTATAGAATTACTGACTGCATGTATGAGCTCAATTCAAAAGAGCATACACAAAACAACGGTCGATTCACAAAGTATCAATTCGCTCAAATTTAGAATATTGATTAGATTTTTAGTTTAAAAAAAGTCGGCTGTGCAAACTAATACGGTCATTTGATACGATCATACTGTGTGGATACAATATTACATTATTGAAAATAGAACACTACTTAATCTACACATAGGCCTACATGTAGAGTTCTCAGTGTCCATAACGCATCCAAATAAAAATAGAAAATATTTAAAATAAAATCGTTAAGCTATTGAGTTTATAATAATAGTAAAACTGTTGTTCCCCGGTTCAATTTTGAAATAAATAGACGAACTTCATCAATTACTTGCCCGTTCATCTTTATGTGAAACATCGGGCAATCAAATCACCCACCATCGGATTAACCAGAAAATGTCCATTATCGAACTTCGTCAAGTAACTGATGCAATCAAAGTAAACTAAGTTTCTTTCGCTCGCTCAATTGTTTAGAATCGACAAATCAAACAGCTTATAAATGCTAAGCTAAAACGGAAATGCTGAGCATCGAATTCAGTGAAGACATTTGCGGACAGACGGGTGAAATATTTTCTTACTTCACTGCTTCCTTGAAAAGCGGGGGAAAATATAAGAAAATAATGGTTGAACCTTATCATAGAAACAATCTTGGCAAACCACTTATCCAGAGAAACATACATTGAAAAATAGCTAGTTATACATAGAAATGCATTACAAACTAAAGTGTGTTAATAAATATGTCATGTACATCACACATTATTTTCATTTCAACAGATTCGACGTATTTTGCGACAGGTTCTGCCAAGTTTCCAATTTATGAATGTTAACACTAGAACGCCGATTCTATGTCAATATTTCTAGTAAATTAATAATTTAAATTCTAAACAGGTATTCTCGAATAAGATAAGAATCAAAAAAAGTAAAAGTACATACAAATTTTATCCACAAAGATAATTAATGTACCTGGTTCTGTCCGACAGTTCGAATGCAAAATAAGAAGTAACTACAAGCAGTGTTTTTACCAGGTGTATGTGTTTTCCATATAGATCAATGTACATAATAAAATGCTATTATATAGACTATCTAGTGAGTCAAATATGGACACCATATGTATTTGAGTCTAACAAAACAAACCAAGATATCACAGTGCTCTTCGTCTTCCGCTAGATCCACGTTCTATTTTTTGACGTGTCCTTGTACACCAGAGTCCATTAGCGCCCCAAACAGAAGTGCCATATTTATTTTTATAAAGGCGATTTAGAACATGTGTGTTTTAGGTGTACTGATTCAGGGTGATATACATTTGTATTGTATAATTTAAATAAACAGAACTTCCTGCTATATTTTCGGGTTTCGGGGAGAGAGTCTTTTCTAGCGAGTAATTGGGCTAAAATTTGCATGTCATTGCGGCCTGAACCGCCTAGTCTTCAATATTTGTCTGAATGTCATTCAATAGACGATCACTTCAAAACGGCTCAATATTTTGAGCTGAAGCTTTGAGACAACAGTTCCTTACTGTTTGGAAGTTCAACGAAATTTTCTACCGAGAATGCTGTGAAAATTCCAGCTACAACTTAATTTTGCACATCTCCATAGTAAAACGCATTAAAGTGAACTATCCAATAAACCACTTGTAAAGAAATAATATTTTAGGGGCTATTGAGTTGTACGTTTCACTGTATTTCAAAAGTGTATGTGAGGTCAGGTCATCATGCTGATTTCACACCAGATAGGTGTGCTTCCCCCCGCAAAGATTAATTCTTCATATTACCGAGTAAAAATACTTGAACATAATGAGATTAGGGCCATAATGATAATGGTTACAGTTTATCGGCTGACATCTTGTTGGTGATTGGGTAGTGACATTATGGTTCCCAATTGGCAAGGTTTGAACAAGAAGTTTGGCCAACACATTATGGCTGACTCATTTTGATCAAATTAACACAGATATGTATATATTTTACAACATTTGGATTACAAAATGGTGGATGACACGTCTTCATGACTATAAAAATGCGTATCATGTAACAGAAAGGGGAAAATGGGCGGGGTAACATATAATCTTACAATCTTACAATGACCCGGTGACTAGGCGGAGATTTTTCTCGGAAGTGCAACAGGTTCTTGAGGAAGACATTTCGTCAGTATATATTTTTCTTAGATAAAAAAAAACATTATACAAAGCAATGGTTACAATTTAAATGTGTTTGGGTGATCTAGTTTTATTCAACTTTATGATTCATCAAGAGCATCTCATGTGCTATACTGGACTGGCCAATAGAGAGGGAATATAATCGAATGAGTCTTAGGCTTCGACTTGAAAATCACTTAGACGAACTTTTATGGTCACACGAATCTCAACTGCCAAATTGTACAGGAGAACTCGGTTTGTTCGTGTCATGTGGACAACTAGAGTCTAGTTACTAGACAAACCTTTGCTTAACAGGTTCACGGGAACCACCCTTGACTAGCAAAAAACCGGCGTCAAAGTCTATGCTAAATATAAACAGATGATTTGTTACATACCACTCGAGCATTTGTTACATAAAGACTATGAACAATAAGTGATAAGTAATTAAATTCATTGTATAAAAACGCCCACGAGGAGCATTGTTACCATTTCAAATACATGGATTTTCGCTTTTTTGCGATGTGGGCTGATTCTCAAAGAAATATAGCTTCCAATATGCCTGTTGTAAAGATACACATGGATCACTATACATGTGATAAATAACATAAGTAATGAATTTTGGCACTACATGCAAACCATACAGCTCTTGTTCGGAAAATCTGATGGAGGTTTATTAATCTACATACCAAGTTATTCCAAATCGCAAAATTCGAAAAATAGGTATATTCCCAATGGATACCTCAATTCCAAAGGCCATATCTCAGTCAATGTTAATGCTAGAGTCATAATATAACTTTGCAGTTTTACAGAAGTCTATATGTACTAACTAAAGCATTATTTTCCTAATATTCGAAGGGGGTCATTGGACAAATTACAAAATCCGCCCACTCTTCAAACACCGCATATTCCTGAAGCAATGGTCCGAGAAATCTCTTTCCGTTTATTGCTGGATTGGCTTCTGATACTTGAGGTGTGTGTCTATTCTTCCCATTCAATCAAATCTATTCCAAGTACAGCAAGATGAAAGACCTTGGTATAATCTGGGGTCTTCCCTAAAACTTTGAACAGTGATTTAAGGCATCAAAAACGGTGAAAGTATTGTTCATCTCCGAGAAGTATCGTTTACAGTGTATCCATGTTGATAGCCTCGTTTGTCATGCAATTGGTTTTTCTGCAATATTCTGCTATGCCGGGGGGGGGGGGTCCGAATGGTTAGCGTGTGCGCGCTGTATCACACGACATATCATTGAGTCAACTGACGTGGTTTCGAATACCCGGTCGTACGTGGCAAGGAGTAGGGTCGCCTGTCCAACCTTGTGGGTTTTCTCCGGGACCTCTGGTTTCCTCACACTGCTTAAGATCCCTGCGCACAAGCGAATTATTGAAATAAAATTAAAAAATTGTTACTCCCGAAATGACCTAGTTTGTGTCGAGTGGACGTTAAATCCCGTTTCTCTCGCTCTCTCTTTCTGCTATGCACTCGTTAATTCGGCATATTAAAATCGTGAGTCATGTCTCATGACGTAACTTTATGTAAACATATTTGGTCCAATTTGGAGCTCTGTTTAATGCGTAATAGTATTGTTACGCAGTTGATTTATTGTTTAGTCTTAATTTGGAACGAAAATTTGCTTCCTTTACAGCAGTGTCAAGTGGGATTAGCTCCATTCAAAAGAAACACTGTATCCTTACAACAATTTGAACGGTGGGCAGATCATAAAGGCGCGTGTGTCTTTCGCAAAGTGGGGTGCGGGACACAGAAAATCCACGAGGTACACCACAGGCGACCCTTTATCGCATACATGCATGGGTCTAAACCCCATTACTTGGATTGCCAAGATACTTTATTATATCAGAACAAAGAGAATTGGTTGATTCGACATGCTAGTTCGGTTTGTGGAACAAGCCCTATATGTGTCGAAAGATTAAGCTGAAGTCGGCATCTTTATTAATAATTAGATATTAATATCCGACCAGACAACAGTAGAAAACTGACTGTCGCCTATTAAACAAAGTGGCATACAAATGAAATCGACAATTTCTTTTTTGTTGGCCCAAATAAAAGGGCTCAAGTCATTTCAACAAACTCCAATGACCCTGGAACAATCGATTGATCTATTCGACATGCTTACAACAGAAAGACGTGGACAGTCAACATTTGGGGCTTTTATAATCTTAAGAGAAAACGTGACTATAATATTACAAAAATTATATCTATGAATGAATCCGATCTGGTTAACCTATTAACACCAAACTTGTATGTTTACTATAGTATCAACTTACTTTATACATAAACTATTTCTATAATAACCTATTGGGTTCATCCTTGAAATGTCCGTCTACTGTCTCCTTCACAATACATTTACCTAAGATCTTTATAAAGGCATCATAACTCAATTTCTATATCTATATAAAACATAGATGGTCAGGCAACGAAACATACGCCTCCAGGCTCTAGCAGCTAAATCACCCGAGTAGTCAACAAAAGTTGTCGTATATTTTTACATTTTTCGGTAATGGTTGTTATAACGTTCTGCCCGACGCTAACGTTGGGTATACAGAACATAAATATACTTGTTCATCCCAAAACCTTAAAATCTGTGTATCAATATCAAGTCAATCGGATGATATGTTTGGCCTCTAGAGCGTCACACGATTTTTTTAACTTTGGCAGTAATTATTGGAAATCGCTGAAAATCAATAGGATTCTTCGTCTCGTTAACTTAAACACTGTGTATCAATTTAAAGTCATTGGGATTTTAACTTTGGCCTCAATATCGTCAACAAGATTTTTCAAAGTGATCAAGATCTATAACTCTGGTAGTAATTATCGGAAATCCATAGGCTTCTTCAACTCATGACCTTAAACACTGTGTAGAAATTTAAAGTCAATTGGGTATTAACTTTAGCCGCTAAGCGTTCACAAGATTTTTAAAGTGAACAAGGGTCATAATTCTGGCAGTAATTATCGGTAATCGCTGAAAACTAATAGGATTCTTCATCTCATTACCTTAAACATAAATTTAAAGTCAATCGGATATTAACTATAGCCTTTAGGGTGTCCTCAAGCAATTGTGGGCGACGGATGGACGGAGGCGACGACATTATACGAGCACATTTCAATGTGGGCGTATAATAAAATCAGAGTGTGAATATATGTATGTAGGTGTCAAGAAGCTTTAAAGCTTCTTGGTGTGTCTATGTATGTCCGAACCATCACACTTTGTCGCTGCGCCACCTCAACATACTATGTGCTATCAAATTAACCAACATAACCCCGTGAATGATTAAGGCAATCAAATTTGGGCCTGGGCCCCGTGCGAATCACTCTTCGTCGCCCCACCACACCCCATTATGTTATCAAATTAAAAAAATTGGGTCGCGAGTTCCAAAATCATTAACATGATTTAAGAATGTACGCCTCACTCATCGAATTAATACCTATCACGAAAGCAAGAGACCATTCAAACTGGTATGCTTTGGTGTCAACTCGGCCAGGAAGACTATAATTAAAGCAAGGATGATTTTGACTATACGATTTTAAATCAATTCAATCTATTCATTTAAGAAACTATTTAATTTTAGAAGTCAAACAAGACAATTAAAAAGAGCAGCGAAGAAAAAAATTAAAAGCTACTTTTGACATGCCTCGCCATATCCTTGAGTCCCCACCAGCTATTTTCCCCTTTATTCTTGCGGTCACGGTGAGTAAATTTAATTTATCGTATTAGCCTGGTTAAGGTTAAGTGGGTTAATTTTTTACACAGCAATTCGTGATCAAACACAACTTGTGCTGTTTATTTTGGATGTTCTTTTTGTCAAACAAAGTTTTTCAATAAACTTGCATAATCCCGACTACCACACATAGACATTAATTGAGCAATCTCAGTCAATAAATCATATATTTTATGGCCACAAGTGTACCAGATGATGATATTGCAAGCTTTATGGGTATTTACGAATGAGGCGACTTCATATATTGCACTATTTGACAAAATCGTTATGGTAATTTTGGAATTAGTTTCTGTTTCTTTTAGTAGATTCTGGCCCTTCACTGTGTAAATAGCAGGCTGTATCCCACGTCCCCATGCTAATGCTTGATTCTAAATTTAAAATCACACGCCAATATCGATTTAGATGCGATCACCCGGAACCTCCTAGTCTTCAACGTACGGAGGGTCTGAAGTCTGAGCCTGTTCCAATGCCCATCCCCACGCGAAGCAATGGTCCGAGAAATCCCTGCCTATTCATTACAGTCTGTTTCACAGAGGTAGCAGTGACCTGGCTTGCTTCTCAATCCTTTCCTGGGAATGTAATATTGTTTTATAAAAAAACAGAAGTATTATAAAAGCCTTCTTATACCTCGCCCGTGTATCTGTTATCACTCGTCACTTCAGTTAGTTATATAGAAGGATAACTTGTGTTTTTCCTTTTGCTTTCGTCACTTCCCATTCTTGAAAGGTTCATAGCTATCGCATAACAATGATCTGTGTGTTAAAGTTATATATTTTAAACATTTTTAACCAGTTCTATCACATATGGGATAATGACTGACACCAATGTCCTTTACATTTATTTTATGGGCGTCGACATTGTGTTTTAGAGTTAGTTACCTCCCTTAGACTTTGGTTCGTGGTAATGTAAAAGACCGGATAATCTAGCCAGACTAATATTCTCTTGCAATATTAATCTGGATATTTGTCTGAATGATATCCTCGTGCAATATTAATCTGGATATTTGTCTGAATGATAGAGACTAGTGCCGATTCGTTTTATTATTGATGTTGCATACCATTGGCAAATAAAATAAACGATGTAACTGTTATAAACTTATTATGAGATTAGGACAAGCTTAATAGCGAGGTATCATAAAAACAGCGAAGTTAATGAGGTCTCGTCCATTTTAAACTAAAAGTATATCTCTTATAATTCTTTAGACAGAAAGTGAATTGTCAAACTCACAAAAGAATGCCTTAGATGTTGAACCGTAAGTTAGTCCGTGAAGCCCTATAGCTATTGATAGATTAACCTGCTGGGAAAAACAATATTTCAGATAAATATACACCAGACCAATCTTATTTTTTGTAAGTACATGTTTATATCAATGATCATGGTTTATGTGTACACTACAAATGCCCTAATGAATTCTTCAATGTGTCTCCATTAACCAGGCCTTATACTTACCCAGCAGGAAGATTATATCGGGGTTTTACATGTTATGATCCGGTTGTAAAATAGCCGTTAGCCAACTGGTTGAATAAATATGGCATATTCGCTAACAAATTGCACTTATATTATCTCTGTGTGCCATTAGTTTCTGGTGGGGAATGAAACATACGTCATAGTTCACAAACTGTTCTTTTATCTTTTCACAACTGCATTACTACAAATTAAAATCCCACATTTATGTTTTGTCGGATTTTACCACATTTATGTTTTGTCATGTCCAGACGAGGCCACCATAGATGCCAGGAATCCGGTACTTGCCAAATATCTAAACTCTGGTGTTACCGTAATTGTTTAATTAATTGTTGTTAATTATTATCACCTTTTGTTGAAACACGACAGGTGTTTATCATTAGAGGTCCGGTATTTATAACCCGATCCTACGTATACAGATAAACAGCGGACAGACAAACGCTACAATGAAAGGCTGGAAATTAATTAAATATTTAAATACCCCCAGCCGCCTAAATCTGACAAAAGGGCAAATATAATATTGTTAATAACTATAAGAAGAACTTCACACTTTTACACTGGAATCTGAACCCTTAGATATAGATACAGATACATGTGATATTTGAAAAAAAACACACACACATTTCAAGTTAAATTTGGGAGTGTCGCTTTAACTTCTTAAAGATATGAAATTCGACAAAACACACACACACACACACACACACATGGAATTCGGATAACTTCGTACAAAAATATGAGAGGCCCATATTTCTATTTCAAGTTAAATTTGGGAGTGTCGCTTTAATTTCTTAGAGATATGAAATTCGACAAAATTTCATATTTCTAAGAAGAGTTTCGCGGGGTGTACCGGAAACGCTGCAGAAGTATTCGACTGTCGCTTATCAATCTTTAAGTGAGTTGATCTAATTATATATTTATAATCTCTTATCTTCAGTTGACCGTAACACGTGGTACAGTTCGTCATCTGGTGGTCATCTGGTGGTCATTAATACAGGATTTGGTCAGTGATAATAACCTTTACAAGATAACAAACTAATAATAGAATACTAAGTGAAAACTTCGGTCGTATCCATGCAATCCTTAATGCTATGTATACTTTAACTGAAAGACCGTGTTATCTGGGTATCAAATTGAACCACATTGAATGTAAATTTCATGTAGTGACCTACATCTGCAGTACCAGCAGAAGCAATTCTGGATTTGGGTTCTTAGATGAGAGTCCAGTGACCGCCTAAGCTCCGGAAACTCTTCGGGGTCTAGATCGTCGACGTTGCTTTATGGGCGATTTCTGGCTAATAAAGTTACTCAGCAATGAAGTGAAATTTTATTGTTAAAACCGTTCAATTATATCAGGTCACCATTTATATCCGATATTGACGAAACGTGAAATATAGGTTTATCTCCCAAAGATCTCGGTTCCTTCCGATATTGGCATGTATCGGACCGTAACTTCATGGATTATGAGCGGTGACTGTACGAAATCTGTCGATGGCTTTAATATTTAGACCTGACCGTACTGCCTAGATTGTAGAACATCCAGCTGTTCGATTTTTTTTAATCCAATTCTGATGAAATTTAAAATATATATTTATATTGCAAAGATCTGTGTCTCTTTCGATATCGGCACTTATTGGACCGAAACTTTCTGGTTTATGACCCACTGATTGCCGGGGAGTTTACCTTTTTAGCTTCTGGGTCCACTACAGATCACAATTTGTATCTTATTTTCAAAACTGTTCAAATGTATCACCGTTACACAATAGCCACTCCCCTTTTCGAAATTAGAATAATAAAAGCATGTAACACCTAGGTTGTGATCATCTAGAGCATAGGTTCCCAACCTTTTTTGGGTGGCGACCCCATTCCAGACCCAGGATCTGATCGCGACCCCTCGAAGAACAAAGTCACATTTTACCATGAAACATCATTATCATTCACCAATGAACCGACGCTCACGGTCTGGTTAGCTCGCCGCCTGCCAAATGCTGATGACACTCATGCTTGAAAACTACCTGAATTGCGCCCGCCATGTAGGGCGCGCAATTATGCAATATTAATCTGGATGCTGGGCTAGGACACAAAGTGAAAGTGCTACGGGGAATCCCGCCAGGGTGGAAAAACAAATCGTGGCCACGTGAGGAAATCGATTAGCAATGTGGCAAGAGCTGTATAGATCACATGTTCCCGAAGCAACGGCTACAGTTTTACAACTTCTATCCGTTGCCAGAATTGTCTGAAATCCCCGAACTTTTAGGTACGTTATTTCCTTTACTGCAGAGACGTGAACAATAACGCTGTCCATCCAGGTCTAGAGCTGGGTCCTAGACCAATCGAAATTAGTGACGTAAAATGTAGATTGATAGAATGTTACGTGAAGGCCTTGATAAGATTACGGAGTGAAAGCAAGATCAAGCCACCAATTGAAGATGTATTGATAAATTACATGAAACGATAGCTCTTTTTAAAAAGTTCTCAGACTAGTCCGCGACCCCACGAAAAGTGCTCGCGACGCGACCCAGAGGTTGGGATGTTAGCGATTAGCCAATGAAACGGTCTTTTACGGAGACTTAATGGCCTTTCGTTGCAAGGAACTGTGGGTAAACCACAAGAAACGTCAATACTGATTGATTAAGCACATCGGGCGTCATAGGGTCAAAAGTCAATCTGTTGACCCCTGACGTGAACTGCCAGTATAACTTGTCAGATCTTTATATGGTATAGATACAAAGGACGCGAGCTCGACTGTTCAGATACCTAATCGCGACCTTGTGTTAAAGTTCCAATAGCATATTTTTAAGTTATATTTTTAAAATGTATTAAAATAAAGCCCTAAAATAGATTGTACCTATAAACAGTCCTAACTTGTTAAAGAATAATCCTATTAATCGTATAATTCACTATTGCCAGTTGAGAAATTGGCAAAAATATCATTTTTAACTTCAAATTCAAACGTTTGAAGATGGCCGTCCATGGAGAGGAATGGGAAAACAAGGGAGGTAATTGAATTACTATTTTCTCAATCAGCCTGTGTCACCCATTTTAACACCTCTGAAATTTTGCCCATGATCGTATAATAGTGAGTTGACACCCTTTTGAGCAAAAGACATAGAAATAATTATGTTTTGACTTTCTTAGAAAATATGAAATTGGAACTTTAAAATTGTTTTTAATAATCTAAAACCGTCGGACCTGTACTGTTTTCACACAGCCGGTACATAATATGATGCATGTCGCTCTATAATCGAACAATTACTGTCTATTTTACCCAACATGTATTGTACTTAAAGACTTATAGGGATAATTTATTAGCAGTTAAATGTAAGACTACTACCATATTTTATTGACAGTATTATCTGCGAACGGTTATGAGCATAAAGAGGAAGACGTTTATAAAAAGGCTAATTAATCTTTTCTGAATGAAAGCTGATGTTTACATATATAAATCACCCATGTAAAAATCATTTATTAAAGATGCATAATGCAAGATCTAGATAAAGAGCCGACAATTTACAAATAGATAATGAAATAGGAATGTATTGAAAATTTCAGTCAAATCACTTTACTCTGATCGAAGTAATGAATGTTTGTAGTTTTGATAAGAATAGTGTAATAGTCTCGATTTTCATTGCCACAATTGTAGCCATAATTGGGGTCTAGAGAGTTGATTATAGGCTTGGCATAGGAATAAATCTCTAAAAAATAACTTATATAATATTTAAATTCAGAGTGTCTATAGTTAGGCAATTAAATAGAAATCTTAAGACTCGAACCCTCTATTGTTTGGAGTGCAGTAAGCCACAACTAACATACTAAGAACCTAACTACATTTTTGGGCACCAAAAACCCCCGCCCCCCCCCAACCGTCAAAAATTTCCCGGTAAGCCTATGTTGACGAAGACAATAAAATGACAGACCCAATATTGCAAATAGTGTTAATCAGGGCAAATGCAACTCGGTAAGGTGATGACTTTGCTAAAACACAGAAACTGAGATTTAACACAACAGAAAAAGAAAAATCGTGACCCTCAGCCGCCAAAATATCAAAAATGAAATCCTTTCATGACATAAAGTATTTGTTTATTTTTTTTCAATACCCTATGTTGAACTGAGGTCAATAGCAATAGCCTCATCATAGTTAACAGTATGTAACGGATAATAAGCTGATAATAAGCTTCTTTGGGACATACTGGTCGGCGAAAGGCTCGCAATTGGCAAACTGGCAAACGATATTGGAAAACATCGAGATTTTTAGCGCCTAACAAAACCAACACCAAAGTAAAAGTTTCTCTTTCAGGTTCGTTTTTAATGATCGAAAACTAGTCAGCCAACATAAGCGATCATTAATCACTGGCAAGCATGATCACTGACGACAGAGCGCGATAGTATCGTTCTACAGATCCGGACTAAGCCCCGATTACCTACCGGGTCCCGGATAACATGACGGTAACGAGAGCCTCAACGTCCGAGCAGGGTGTTTATAGTTTTGAAAATTTTTCCCCAAGAAGTGGACTGACAGAATCCGATTTCAATCCTAACAACGCCACAAGGCCAACTGACAGAACAATTTTTTTAAAACATGAGTCGGCATAACCTACTGGGCCCCTCTAGTAGGCTCTGGGCCCCAAGACAAGTGTTCAAACTCCCCCCCCCCCCGCTTATCACGGACCCAAATTTGATCCCTAAGACGCCCCCGAAGACGCGTGAACATGACTTGACTTATTGTATGGACATTCCCAAATTCACCGTGAACACCTTTATATATAGTGTGTGAATATCACAGATTCATCTGTTAGGCACTGTGTGAACATCTCAATATTTACTGTGTGAACATCTCTGCAGAAATAATATGCACTTCTCCAATTGCAAGCACCTAGACCAGTCTAGACTGGTTCTCTCCAACACGCGCCAGTAACATAAATAATCAATGCGCATCTGCAGCGACTTCTCAAACAATGCAATGCAAATGAAATACTCATGCATCACAAAACCTTTCAACAATAATGTATATAGGTAATAATGAAATTTCAATTAGCTGTTAGATGATGCCAGTATTACATCTGTTCAAGACATCAATGAACTTTATTAGTTAAACAGATGTTTAAATGGACAGCAGTTTAAGATGATATCATCGTTGTCTGTCAGACTAAATCTTGCTGGTATTTACATAAGTTCTCGTGGCTGAGCAATTAAAAATGGAGAATAATTTCTATCTCTACATATTTACTTATATGTAACTCCTATTTTATGATTTTAGTTTTAACACAGAAAACATAGCTTGCAATAATTTACAGTAAGCGATTCAACATTCTAGAACGCACATGTCTTTATGTTACAGATACATTCAATATGGTTAAATCTATTTGTTAAGGCCAGCTCAATTATCAAACTTCAAGGTCGCAGAGATATAAATAAGGTTAGGGCACGTGATTGTTGGGGAGGTTATATGTAAGAGTCGTTAGGGTAAGCATTGGGGCTAGGTCCAGGGTTAGGTTTAAGAATTTTGGGGTAAGGTCAAGCACTGACCTAGGATGATGAAAATTTGGTTCAAGGGCTATAACTCTGACAGTTATTATCAGAAATCGTTGAAAATCAATAGGCCTCTTCGTCTCAAGACCTTAAAGTCAATCGGATATTACCTTTAGTGTCTAGAGTGTCCACAAGTGATCAATGGCACTAATTATAGGAATCACTGTAAATCAACAAGATTCCTCGGCGCATGATCTTAAACACTGTATAAATTTAAAGTCAATCAGATATTAAAGTTGGTTTCCCGGGTACAACCTGGGTGATTTGATGATATATTAGGACTAAAAACATTTTCAAACTAATTAATTTATCATAATTTTGTTTCAAATCCTTCTCAAAACACTGTAATTGCCAAGTATATCTCGCTATGAAAATCGATCAAAAGAGATCATGTTTGTGTCAGGGGATTACCCTTCTCCGACCCTATGGCAACCGCGGGCGGAGACGGGTGAGAATTCATTGTACACACAAGACGTTGTTGTCTGTAATCGCTGACCGTTTATTACAAATATCGAATCCTAATTAAATTCTCGGATTATCCACTGCCTGCAGCGTCTTTTTCCGTGATTTTTATCCCAGAAAGTGTTGTAGGTCTAACTCTTTATAGAGTTTATCAACATGTACACATGTACACAAAGTGCTCGTGCAGCCTTCGACGTCACGTGTGGGTATAGCCATAATGGTCGGGCTGTCGATTAGGGGGACCCTACCATTTCTGTCCTGTAATCAGATATTAAAGTTGGTTTCCCTGACATTTTGACGTTTGAAAATATCCGAAAAAGGCCAGATAGCTGCCCCATCGAAAAATTCCAATAATAAGTAGGTACGAGATTTGTCGACAGATGAAGTATGTACAGACATCAGTTATTTAACGCTACATGTTTTTTCTATATTATTCTTTCTCCTGACTGACCTTTTTTTTTACAAACACCCGATTAGTATAACCCATGACCTTACTGCTTGTATTTATTGTATGAATGAGATAATAGAAACAACAGGTTCTATACACAACTTCCCACATAGTTTGACAAAATGCCGAAAATCTTACATTGTATAACTCGCCTATAAATAATTAAATAAACCTGCTTCATATTTTTCTTAAATCCTTGATAGATTTATATTCGTAATTATCGAGATTTAAAACTGTGGAACGTGATCAACTGTCGATTTAGTAGTGAACATAAAAGAGACAGATATCAATTGTCATTCGAAGAATAAAATTGTACGACGAAAAACACCCAGCATGTGTTCTCAATTTAATACAATGGTTGAGGTCATTCACATTTTCCCGCTAAATTGTCTCTGTTTAATTCATACATCACCCGACGTGTGGACCTAAATCTGGAGCAAGTCTGGATAAAATTTTTTGATACAACAATATGCAAATCTATAAATTTAACAATGTACTCTTTAGATTAGAATTAGAGATATCATGCAGTTATTTTGACTTTAAGTCGTCTATAATTTAGAGATTAAATCCCTTTATTGTGCAACAACACGCTGGTAACACTGGAATGAGCTTTTAAAAGTTATAGTTTTCAAACCATGTTATTATAAAGGTCAAAAGTATACATTGGGCTTAAAATGAGTTTGGTTATAATATCTATATAAAGGTATGTTAATAAATTTATTCCGCACAGTAAAATGTCTTACACTTAAGAATCTAATTATAGAATTCTCTAGAAACTGGAACACTGACACCTTTTACTTGATCTTTATGTATGCATATAATCGAGTCCATTTAAATCTTTATGCACATAAAATGTGGTATATAGAGGATATTTGTCGTTTTAGAGTGAATAACATTATATTCAATGTAAGAAAATATAAACGTTTTCTTGCTCACAGATGAAATAAATCTTTTTATTATACTGAAACCACATGTTGCATATTAGCGGATCAGATTGGTCTAGTCCAGGTCTACATTAAAACATTGACCATAGTTCTTACCTCAGAATTAAAAATATTTTTATTTCAGTGTAAAGACCATTGTTATTGTGCAGTTTACGAATATCTGCGTTTAAACATACCAATATAAAGGCTTTAATCATCCAAAGAAACATACCAAATGATTATCGCAATCAAAAAAGCTGCGGGTGTCTTCCGAGGGTGTCGAGTGCTGTTAAAGCATTCAGATGCAGTTTCCCCCATTTCATTCCACTTTATTTTAGACGTAGTAAAGATATCGGTTACTTTGGCTCTAAATATAAAGTCCTGAACTTTCTCAGTTTCGGATAGCTTTAACTGAAGAATCAATTCGGAGCTTGAGTATAGTCATCCAACAAGGCATTAGACATAAAGGCTATTTGAAGTGATCAAATGCGCATTGATATGGGTGGCATAGAACGTCTTTAAGACAACCATTATCCTTTGTCTATACATGTACTCAGCCCACTGACACAGTTCTATAGTTATTTTACCCTCTGACATTAAAGAACCATCGAAGCATCATAGATATTATCATAGATAAAATATAAAGTAAAGGGTGATATTATTGTGGAAGGAAATTCTCTTATTTCCGAATGCCGTCTCTGATATTTCCATCACCACTTAACAACATACTGAAGTCATTGATTCATTCTTGGTACAGGTTTCACTGACCGATTATATGCCTACACGTCAAGCTTGGCTTCTACATCTAAAATCTATTCGGTCAGACTTCAAGGTAATAGCTATATAGGAGCTTATACGGGTTTCCCTTTTGACGTAATTTTCGGTTATGCGCAGACCTTGGTCTTATTCGTAGACTGAAACCCATATACTTTAGTGTGTGTGTGTGTGTGTGTGTGTGGTTGGTTTGTTTTTTTGGTTTTTTTTTTGGGGGGGGGGGGATACCGCCGTGCTGTAAGCTTCTTTTACACAAACTGAAACCGAACGCCATTTCTATGTACGTAGAAATTGATATATTTACAAAAACCTCGCAATGTTGAGGGGTCTATAAATTAGCCACGACCATTGAATGTGTTGTTGGTTCATCTGAATAACCACCTCTAACCTGTCACAGGCAAGCCCGGGGTAGTAAGTAAAAAAAAAGATATGTCTTCGAAATATTCTGCTCCTATGGATAGGATTTTTTTTTCATTTGTTCCGAAATAGGCCCTTGTGTGTGGGATTATCCAGTCCTCAATCTTTATGTTGAAGTAAGGTCTCCTGCTCACGTGACAATCCATCCTGACATTATGTCCCAGATACATTCCAAACATGCTGGAAAATGTCGGCATATACAGAATAATGACAATCCGATTGTATCCTTTGAGTTGTGAGTAGGAGCTAAAATTATTTCAAATTTCTTTAAAATACACGTAATCTAATATAAATATAAAGATATAGTCAAGGCTAATGGGGTAATATAGAGGGTTGCCGTCATTATGACACATTGTGATGCCCTTATTGTAGTGTGAAATATCCAAATGCAGTTTGTTCAAAAAACATTAAATCTACTTACCGTAAAAATCACCATGTGCTTTACATAATGGACAGCCATTGTTTCAATGTATTCGTAAAATATCTTAAGTGTAACTTGTAAGCAATTAGTCCATGTCGCTAGAGCCTGACATAAGATATCCTTCCTAGTTCCGGGTTCATACAATAAATTGACAGGTACACATGCATTGTTAACCTAAATATTGATATTCTTTAGAGTTGTAAAGTAACCTAATTGATATTGTCTAGAGATCACAAACATCATGTAAAATGAAAGAAATAACAGTAATATCCCGCAGAAAAACATTATTCCGCCACATTATTCGGCTCTTAAAGGTTTACTGACTCAGGACTCAGTTATTGGTTTTACCTTCCGCCTTGCACCAGGAAAGTGAACGTACATACTTTAAATGAGCCTTACTAGAAATATTTCAGCAAATAAAATTTGTTAATTACGTGTGAAGTACTTTTATACTTATATATATTTATTAGAAAAAATACAAACTGTCACTTTCATTTTGATAGAGCAGTTCTGTCTAAATTACCAAGTATTTGAGCTAATACCGTTGTGTGTGACTGTTTGGTTTAGCAGCTTGCTCATTGCACGTAAATCAACACAACAAAATTCCTTATCTTAGTTACATAACATTGTTATATAATTTCCGAAAAGTTCGATATTTTTAGCTAAAACTATCTGACACGGTATTTGGAGTATGTCGTTACATTTGGGCGTTGATTAGAATACGTAAATCCATTTGTATTAAAGGATATCCTGTGAAATATGGAACTGCTTCTTAGTTAAATCCAAATCAGTTGGTCTTGCTTAGCGTTGGTAACAATGTATGCTAATGTGGTACAATACATGCATAATCGACACAGCTGAGGAAGTGGACCTTTACCATAAAATGGCAACGGTAATATGGAACCTACAGCAAAATATCAAGTAGATGAAAGTAAATATAAAAGAGAAAGGAAATACTGTAACAACTACTGATATATCATATAAACACCCCTGATAATACTATACCGCTATTATTCTATATAAGGAATTGAAAAGTTACATTTAACCAATCATTTATTCCGTTAAAAATGCACATATCTGTATATTTTACCTATACATGTATATTTAAAACACATAAATTCAACACCTGTTGTCGTGAGAAGTTTGAAACGGGTGTAAGAGAAATTGATCAAATTTAGAATTTGTGCTCGAAAGTGTCAATTACGCAAATTACATCGATTTATCGTTATACAATATTGATATTGTATTGAATAATTAACATAATGTTAATCCCGTGATAAACTATAGCTAGACGTAGCCAATGATATTCGTTGGAAAATTCTCTAATGACATTACCAACAGACAAAAACAGAGCATTCTCAATGACCATCCGAAAAAGGCAATGTGTCGTGTCTAAGGAAACGTGATGGAACAGGCCTACTAATAATTACTTATTGACCTCACGTCTCCTTGACACTGTCATTGGCAGGACCTCCATTGTGGGCCACTGACAAAGGCAAACTATCCCTAATAACCTCATGGAACTTTCTCGGGCAACATCGTATACAGATCATATCATTGAACGGGCGTGTCATTTTATAATCTACCCGAATTATTGACAGAGATAACAGTTTGACTGGACATGGAGAGATAATCTATCTATTTATCTCTTAATTATTTTATGGTATTTAATATAAATGTAGATTTAAGTAATACTTCAATGTGTCACTCACTGACAGTTGACCCAATTTAAATAATGTAAATACTGATATCATGCCACAGAATCAGTGTTTAATAACGTGACAAACTATCGACCATATGAAACAAATTTCCAGTTTTTTTTTCTGTCTGTTATTCATGACAAATTAGACATACACAGTCTACAGTTTGCACAGTTGCTTATTGTAGGCGCCGTATTAAGCTTGCGAGGCATATGTTCCGTTTAAAGGGACCTTTTTCAAAATTACATGCAACGTACGCCCACATTTTGCAAATAATGGGCAGAGAAAAGGCTAAAAACGTGATTTTTCGTACAATCAAGGCGCACAATCCAGTATGTTACGGCCCTATATACGCGTTGATATCTAAAGAAGCCGAAATCGTTTGGTTATAAACATATATTTTAAGTTTATCGTAAGGAACCGACATCTTTGGAATATAAACAAATTCAAAATCAGATAAATTGTGAACTCCGGGTCCACAATCTTGGTATTACATGCTTTATTCAGGTAGCCTTAGCGCCACTGTCTGGACAAAATTTCCTCATAGCATACACTATATCGCGTAGCCCAGCCGGTGTAAAACAGTAGGACGTTAAATCCCATTTCATTTCACTATAAACTACAGTGACCGAAACAATGATCAGCATAATTTATGTGACTTTTTCTTGAAATAGAAGTAACCGGGTAACGGCTATCTTTCTTAATACGGTGGAAGATTAAACTCCCCTGTGGACTTGCTTAAAATTACCGTTTTCTTTGTCTTTCTTTGTTGTGTGAGTTCTTATTTATTTGCAGCATGTGAAATGTGGTAATCGTCTATTAAGCTTGCACAAGACTGCATTGGTGCACTGATTATTTACTGACATGCTACGTAGCAAATACAACAAACAAGTGTCGTGTCGTCTCTATCTTTTGTTTACATAATTTCTGCTTGTAACCAACAATCAAAATAAAGCTATCTTTGACTTTTTCGAGAGATAGAGAAAGAAAAAAAAAGAAAACCAATATTTAAGATGAAAGCATGGCCCATGTATGATGACTGGTACGCTATATATGAGACCACGACAACATATTTTTCTTTAAAAAAACACAAATATAGAGTCTTTTCTAAAAGTAGATAGTTTATTGTTGGTCTATATTTTTTTTCCGAACTTGCCAAGCAGAGACAGTTTTTAAATGTTGTTGCGCTGTTATTTTATTTTTTTTTAAAAAAAATACTTAAAGTTTGGTAGACTTCGTCGGCATGCTAATCTTAGTCTATTATATCTGATATATTCTGTTTATTTTTTTGGTACTGCACATCGTGAATGTTGCTAGTGCACGGATCAACAGCTTGATCTGTGTTACAATATGCCTTTAATTGAGCCTAGGCGGTTGTAAGAAACCTCCAATTTGATTAGCTTGGTGAGAACCATCTGCTGATTATAAATATGTTTTAGTTTATCGTTAAGATACTTTACAATCTCTAAACTCTTACAAATATTTGGTTGTATTCTAAAAATAGATTACAGGTTCGTTTCATTTAATTTTTCTGATTTTTACTATAACCATAAAAATAAAACGAAACGAAATTGACATCCGGTTTAATCAAATTTAAAAAGTTTATTCTGGTATCAACTTTCCAAGGAGAAGAAAGTGGATTAAATGTTGTTGTTTCTCGGACTTTGCAAGTAGTAAACAGTTGACGTTTGCAATAGCCTGAAATAAGCCCCGTTTACACTTGGCCGCGATAAGCGTGCCGTACTGGGCACGGTACTAGGCCGCGATAAATTTCATATGAAAGCTTATTGTTTTTGTTAAAGTTATTATTATTTTTATTTTTTTTTTTTTTTTTTTTTTTTTGGTGTATTTTCTGCAATTCGAATTTCTCAGAATCTAACCATAGGATATTTCTGAAATTTTGACCTAGT
Organism: Patella caerulea; assembly: GCA_036850965.1. Classification (NCBI taxonomy): domain Eukaryota; kingdom Metazoa; phylum Mollusca; class Gastropoda; family Patellidae; genus Patella; species Patella caerulea. The sequence continues at coordinate 28,297,278 of JAZGQO010000011.1, forward strand.
CCCCCCCCCCCCCGCCCAAAATGGGATACGAACGTTGATTGAATATATTTTCCAAACGTTTTACGAATACTATATCACCGAATTTTACGAACAAATGCATCTGACCTACAATGCTGTAACATTGGGTCTAGCTACAAAACTACAGATTCGTACACAAAAAATGGAGTTTGTAGCTCAATCCGGAAGTGTCGCCATCTTGAAATGTGAAAAATCCACAAGGCTTTTATGTTATTTTACTTACAGATATGCGAGTTATATTTTCTGAATCTAAATCCTTGAAGGAATGCCTAAAAAAAAACGTTCTACATTTACGGGCTTCTTAACAAACACATAGAGCATAGTATATTCAATGCGTCTCCTATTTCTGAAATTAATGACTGTGAACATGAAATCTTTAATATCTATTTGAAGATCTACGGTAGTTATATATCATTATTGTTGAATGAAATCAGAACTATACCATTGTACATATTGTTGAATTGACTTTACAATAAACCTATTTCTTTATCAATTATTGATTATAATTTGTTAATGGAATTAGAACTATTTATTTCTACATTTCTTTGTAATTTATTAAGTCTATTTATTTATTGATTGATTATAATTTGTTAATGGAAAAGAAAATTGTTTGTAATTTATTAACTGTTGTTGAATTGAATTTACAAGAAGTCCATTCAATTATTTATTGATTAATGAGAATGGAATTAGAACCATTTAATAAGACCTACTCTATACTACATCTGTTTGTAATTTAAAAATTGTTGAATTTTTACAAGAAAAAAACCCCGTTTATTGTTGGTTTTTATATTGTTCGAATTTTCAAAAGAAAATAATTTGGATTTATGTTTAAATGCATAAAATATAACTGTGAAAGGAAATTGTTTGAATTCGTAAATTCGTAAATTAAAATGAGGCCTATCAACAGAAGCTATAATCACGTTGAGGACGCTGTAAACCGGAACCACTACATGACGTGTTTGTCGCGTTGCACTGTGGGGGACTATGAAAGCTGGTATAGTCTCCAATACACTTTGAAGCCGCCGATCATATGAAGGGTTTTGAAAATGTGAACGTTAAAACTCTAAAAGCAACATTAGTCTAAATATATCAAAGATATGATGAGTTAAAATGGGTTATAAATGTTGTGCAAAATCTTTTAATGTTCATCCCAACAGATAGGCTATTTACCATCGAACGTTTGGTTCCGTTTACTGCATTATGAAAAGGCAGAGCGGCGCCGTGCAGGCGAATGTGTCCCCAAATAGCACATAACAATAAAATATATTGTTTACTTCACAAATTGACACGAATGCTATGAAATTTGTTATTCAAACTTTGAATCTTTAATAACGAAACACTACTGCCCGTTTTCACTATTGGTACGCAAAAAGTGTGACGTTAAACTCCATTTCATTTCTTTGTTAAAAGTTTCATCGTACAAGCTTGAAAAGAACTGAGCGTCTTCAAATTAATCTCTGAAGTAATGATGCACACTGGTTATTAGTAATGAAATAATGATGTAGGTAGTCTGTATATCTACTCAAGGGTATCGCATAACGTAATATAACCGATTTCCTGCTAGGTGATAGCGTGCTTGACGACGGGTAACTTTTGATGCCAGTAATATCTGACTGATGTAGATTACAATATGATAACTATACGTTACGGGTTACATTTCTTACGGTATTTGAATACCGTTATTACTACAACTGATGGAATGTCAGATTGAAATCATTTTACTGTTACACTAGTTTATCGTTACTTTTGAACATTTTCTGTTGCCAAAATCTAATATTACTTTAAAACTACTTTAAAATAGCCTGTATCACATCGTCCCATTACAATATTCAATTGATTTAAATCAAGGTAAAATGGCGACTGGTTGCCTAATAGAAGCTTTTGGGGTACTTTCTCGCTGATCATTTGACCTGATCCCCATCTAGCCAATGGATAGAGATATGCTTTTTTGGTAATAATGGCTTTGGCCTGTCACGATGATTCCAGCTGAATTTAACTCCAAAGAGAAACGATACCAAAGAAGTTATTAAATGTTTCTAGATTGAAATAAAGATTTACTTTTAATTGAATTGAGGAACTTGTTAAAAGAAAGCCACTGTTTTCAATTGAAACTGTGTAAAAAAAAAATAACGATATCGTCCATGATGGTTAAATAGTTTGCTAACCACAACGTTATACTGCTCTAATGATTTCGGGTATATTCCTTATCGTTTGTTATATCTGTGTTTTGTTGTGCAGTTATCTCAAATTGACAACTAGCATCCACGATTTAGTCTTGAACGGTCTCAATAACCTTGTGATAAATACAAGGTGGAGTCTCTCATAGACAATGATAACCAGTTATCTATAACAAGACATACCTTTTACACGTATAGTACAGATAATGTAACAAAACGATGTTGATTTAAAGGAGGGGGATCACCTTATGTCTCCGTTACTTCTCTAACATATCGGAAGCAGGACATGCTGACTATACCCGATACCTTTTGCTATTGGAATGAGATGGATGCTATGCGCCTTAATTTTCATATTGTCATTTGGGTTAATTTTGACACTTTTTATGTTTGTATATGGTTGTAAAGGACGGTTTCATTAGCTGTGATATGTTGGAATGTGTGTGTGTTGTGTTGTTTTGTTTGTAGTTTGGGCTGCGCTGGCTATCAGTACTATGATTAGAAAAAAAACACTGTTCCAAAAAGTATTCAAATCGCTTAATTCTCTGTAAATTGGATAACATTGGTTTCACGCCCCATCTTTATGTACCTTAAACAAATACAGTAATAATAAAATTATGTTATTTTGAGCTATACTTTTTATTGTGCCGACTTTAATGATGACTGAGACCAGGTGGATATTTCAATCGCTTAATTCTAGGTTCATAGTGGATCAATTGGACTGAAATTTTCAGCAAATTGCCTTTTCTAGTTTTTAACCATTGTAATGATAACAGCCAACACTTTATCTAATCTCCTATAATGTATCCTTAAGGTAGACCATTTTTCATCAAGTTTGTTTTAAATAACCAATTGTGCTTTACTGCTGTTGAATACACTCCTTATCGACAACGAACTCTCAAGTTTTCTTATTGAATGTACACTTCGATACCTTTACCTTCTATACCATAAACACATTTAGGTAAGAACATATTTCCCTTGAAGTTGTATAAAGAATCATTTTCTTTCAGACACCATTACATTCCTTCTAACTGATAGTTTATCTGCACCTCACCCTTGACGGACATATTTATAAGGTCTTATTGCTGTTAGTTCGCTGTGTGTGCTTTTTATGAACAGATGGTGGAAGAATTTTGAGCAGAAGGATTTCTGTACAATAAATTGAAATAGCCAGACGAGTATCCATGTTAAAGTGATATCTACCCAACGGATTTGGTAGACGGAGTTTAGATTAACCTGTTATTAACAACAGGGTTTTTCCACCACAAGTCCTGTTGGTCTACGTGGACATATTTTCGGGCATTCCAAAAATGATGATACGCTCAGAAAAACATACTACTAATACATGGAAAACTTGAAGATCCAAGATGGTCGCCATAATATATTTGGCGGATTATGGCGTCTTTTATTGGTATTAATTGTATGCCCTGTTCCCTGTAAATGTAAGTTTAGACGCCAAGATTGAGATCTGAAATGGTTCAGAAGCTAGGATATCGATGGAAATATGTATAACGATTTCCTTTTTGTGCTAATAAAATGAATCTAATCTTTTTCTAGGTGAGAGATATAATTGTTTTCCTAGACAACAAGACTATAATTATAAGTGGTTTAGAAGCTGAGATATGGGGTATATTTTTTACAAAGGTCTATGATATATGTGGAGTTTAGGGATATCGAAATTGATGCCGAAATATATTTAGAGGAAGAAGTGCCTATCAGAAATGAAAAGCTAAGCGCAATGGGTAGCGTCTAGAAAAAACAAAACCGGCTTCCAAATCAAGTTGTTAAGCTACCCGACTATACTATCGTTGACGACAAGCGAATATAATATAAGTGCAATTTCTGATAAACACAATTTGTCTCTTTATTATTCATGTAAGAGCACGCGCTAAACTAGGTTTTATAATCATCGCGGTATAGATAGTACATGCATAGTAGCATGAATAAGTCCGCTTGTTTACTGAATGGAAATCTAGAAAGTTCTATATAAAGTCAATAATTAATGTTTGCTAGATATAGTTTTAATCGTAGGCCAATCTAGGCTACTATTTAACAGGGTGTAGTTTGCATGGTAATTCAATTTAGTCAATTTAACTCTAATTTAAAACAAATTTACAGATACAGTAAAAAACTAATAGATTTGCATATATATTCATCACGTATTTGGAATTCTTTGTATTTTATACGACTTTTTCACGTGGGAAACTGATCTTTAATCCTCTTATAAGTGATAAATCAACATCGTTCACTCTAGCATGTGCCCGTCTCTAAATGTATTATACTATTTATAATAAATGATTTCTATAAACAGTGAACTGTATAAATAAATCGTTTGTATTTTTTTAAATAAAATTTTGCATATAAATATAGGCTTAATTATATTATGTATAAATTATCTAGTAATACTTGTATACTTGAAAACAAATAAGGCACATAACCTCTTGTCTCCATCAAATTCCAACTGTCATGGGTCCTTTATCACGCACGCTGTTCCTTGCCGGGGCCCTCTTTCCTTCACCACTTGGAAACCACAAGTGAAAATACCGAGGCCCTTTATCGATGAACACTAAGATCGAATCTCGGACTTGCTGGTTAGTGAACCAGCGCCGTATGCACTGAGCCACAACGGCTCCAGTTCGGATTCAATTTATTTCCGGTTGTTAATTGTTCAACTATGGTAATTCAACGCTGAAATATGTATCAACTTTGTAATGGGACAATTAATGGCTATATAATAAAGGAATCTAGATTCGGATACTGATAAATCAAACAGTTAACACACCCTAGATGTTATGCAGAATCGGTTATAATAAATTGTGGATGATATAATGAAGCAAATCGACATCACATTATGTGTTGTTTAGGGGTATTGCTGGTGGTCATCGGAGGGCTGGGTAGTTCTGGGCCCTCGGACCAACTAGTTTACTGGGGCACCAACTAGGTGAAGAAAAGGTGAATTGACACGATCGGTTTTTCCTCGCTTTTAGGCCATTATATGCGAAGATGAATTTATATTTTAAAAAATATATATGTCAATTTGTTCTCCAATCGGATCCGATGGGCCCTCGTTTGATTGTCCAAGGCCCAAGCCGCACCTGAAGGTGATAACCGCTTCTTACCAGCCCAACCTCTCGAATATGGCTACTCTACAACCACCTTAAAACGATGAAGAATCGTTTTTATTCTAGAAGTTCACAATTAAAATGAATGTTATTTCACTGTTTACATGTGGTGTAATGGGTTTTAGAAGAGAAGAATTTTGTCATTAAACACCTCTTTTTTATTCTTTTACCTTAAAATAAATATAGCACATTACTCTGTGTCCGTAAATACTCCGCGACAAACATAAACTGGATGTTACCCTGTCATTTTGTCAACAGATTATCTGTTGAAGTAAAAAATCAAATTACGCTAACATCGACAACACTTCGTAAAATGACAGAACTTACAATGGGGCATTACAAGTCGAAATGTTGTACGCGGTTTACCTATCATTCTTAATAATTTATTTGTATTATTAAATTCCGGACTATCCACAGAAAGTGTATACAAATGGAATTAATATATTTTTCGAAGCATACGTGGTGTTTTTCTTTCTCTGACTTATCACGCCGGCCATTAATCAGTCTGAATTCATTTCCTAAGCTACCCCCACCCCTTATGGGTCCTAATTGGCTGGATTTGTTCGAATGAAATGCTGCCGATTTGTCGACCATTACATTACATTTTCCACATCTTGGCATCAAACGTTCATTCGAGAACAGCCGATTTGATAATTTACAGGCAACTATATTTGCCCGAATGTGAGTGATTCGGTTATACGAGAATAAAATATACGAAATTTTTGAAGAAACGAGAGTTTGAGTCGCCATCGTGGATCGTATTGAAGCGAGGGGCGGTAGAATACATCACGTGACATTTAAAATGGCCGGCGCGATTCCCCAGAGAGAAACAAACGGTAAACCTGGGAGCCGAGATTGAAGGAGGCACCACGCTGGAAAATCCAACCCGGAAGTTTCTGATAGTGAGTCACTGCCTTACTCGCTCAGCCACCATGCCCTCTATTGATTGGGGTTGCTGTATACCGCCTTAGACTGAAACTCAACATTAAAGCTATACATACCGATATGATAAGATTTCGAGTGAGCCGCTTCCAGTAAAATAAATATACTATATTTTAGTTTACCTTGCCTTCGTTTATCTAAAAACTTTCAAATATTTTGGCAACAAATAGTTGAATAAATACAGAATATCGATATCATATGTCAAATAAAATGAATACATTTTAAAGAAACAGAAAACACAAACCGAAAAATTCTGATAAAACGAGATACTTAACATAACTTTCGTCCCAGTGCAGCAATATGTCCTAGTTCTGGGTTTTAGTGTTGTTTTTGCCCTTTCTTTTCCTTTTTTAAAACGCCATAACATACATTTCTAACGATGGTAGGCGCTAAAATTGTTTTGATTTCACTTTTTAAATCAAATAACGGTAATACTGACCAAACAAAGAAGGGGGTCGTGTTTTTAGTTCGAGTTTTACAGTCATTTAGTGCAGATTGTTTAGATGGTGCTTTCATATAAATAATAGACTTCAAAGCTTTTGAATTGAAAGCGTAATATAAGAAGGAAACGGGCGTGTACATGACATATTCACATATGACATATTCACAATAGCTCTAAGATGTCGCGAATTGCCTGAATACTTCCTACATAAATTTGTGTGTTTCAGGAATCTGTGTCCGTATTCTATAAAGAAAACGAACAGCCAGTTTAAGTAGACCTGATGACCCTCACACCTGGAACTGGACTTGCATTGGCACAGATCCCTAATTTGCGAATATCAAGTCATTTTGAAACCGGCCATTTTAATTGACATCTAGAGAAAAGATTGAACATAAACAAAATTGCACAAAACCTTTATTGTTCGTTTATTTTAAATGTTTTGTTTTAAATTCACGCAACACTAACTCCAATAATGTCCTTTCATTTCATTTCACTCCTGACTATATCAAATGAATAATTGATTTAGAATGATTTTATTCAACCTCAGACGCCACTTTCCGGAGAGAGAACATGGTAACATCTTCGTAGTGCCATTCCACCCTGTGTGGCAAATTGCAACCTGTACGGAGATGACTTGAAAGATAATCTGTAAGTGGATGGGTTATCGCTCGACCACAATTATCGACATGATTTATAGGTTAGTCCCGGAAATAGGTCAAACACGTGTTGGTATCCTTGAAGCATCTTCTGTGCAGAAGTAACCATATTTCTTTCTTTTAAAATACGTACAATTTCTCCAAACTGTATAAATCATTCACATACAAATAAAAAATCCAGAAACTTTTTTGTCGAGGGCAGGCTTTTGATTTTAACAAACACAAGAATTTGTATAAAAATGTAAGTTTATGTATATTATATCAATAGGGCATGAAGAGGTTCAAGAGAACTGGCAACGTTAGCCAAAAACAAGTGTTTATTTCTTTATTCAACGTAATTTTATCATGTAAATATATATGTATATTCATATATATATTGTAATGATTGATTGACATGGGGTTATTTATCTAAATGATCTAGCTAGTCAGCCCAAGTTCATCAATCTAAATACCGGTACTTTATTTATTGTGGTTTAATTTACAACACAAACAACAAACTATTTAATATATATATATAAACACCCACGTGATGCTAAAAGTAAACAGTAAAAATACTAAAAATTCAATTCGTCTTCGACTGACTGATCAAAAATACCATTAAAGTTTGAAGACTGAAAACATTAAAGCTGTGTTCTTAGTATCTGTTTGGCAGATTAACAACTTGGCATATTTTATTGGTATAATTAATATCTTTAGATTGAGAATAGGATATGACCCGTCATCTCAGATTTAATAGAACTGGAACGATGTATGGTTTTATGATTTAAAAATATATCTGAACTAAATACAAGAGGCTAGATCGCCAACAATTATCTCAAAATGTAAAAAAAAATACAAAAGACTTTAACGCATAGACGTCTGGGATACGTACAAGCGGTTTCAAAAGATTTCACATCCCCAATCAATTTCAGAACATTTTAGCGTTAAACATTTGATATTATCTGAAAAATAGAAATGGTGATCAGCCCCTTTAAAGTCACATTTTTGTATTTTCTTAATGTAAATGCGTCACATTTAGGGCCTACTTGCCGACTTGTGATGAATCGAGGGCGAGGATTTTCCTTCACTGACCGAACAAACGTCCTTAGTTACCAGATATTATTATTCATATAGCTTACTTACACTGTGATATATTACGTATATAAAATGGGCTAATGGTTTACTTATAGTTTAACCTACTAGTAATAACCACAGTATTTATATTACCAGATGGCCACCGTTCTAATAAACTACAAATTCTTTACTTTAGAACACATGTAGACTTTTGGTCTGATATATCAGCCTGTGTGGAAGTTGACGCGCAACTCGACTTGCAGACAGATTTTCCACTACTTTACACGATTGTATACAATATTCAAATTGTGACAAAGGTAACGCCTGCAACTTCTATCACTGCCACACCAATGTGAATTTGAACTTTTTACACGGTTCACACCCTAGTGACGTTTGCACTTGACAGAAGCTGACGCGCATCTCGACTTACAGACAGATTTTCCGCTACTAGACACGATTGACTATACAATATTCAAATTGTGACAAAGGTAACGCCTGCAACTTCTATCACTGCCACACCAATGTGAATTTGAATTTTTAACACGGTCCACACCTTAATGACGTCAGGCGCAGATCCAGAGGGGGGGGGGGGTCCAGGGGGTCCGCCCCCCCCCCCCCCCCTGCTCAGACTTAAAAAAATTTTTATGCGATTTTATTGGCGATTTAGACCTGTTATTTGGGAATTTACCTTCCGGAAATACGTCAGAATGAACCAAATTGAATCTAATTTACCAAATTATCGGTTGAGCGCAATTAGTTAAGCAATTATCAAACCTAGACCCCCCCCCCCTTGCAAAAAATCCTGGATCCGCACCTGGACGTTTGAATTTGACAGCTTATGGGTCCGCATAGACAAAGTGGATCAGTACAAACAAAAGCCATGCGCAAATGAACCACTGTTTCTATGACTGCCCAGCACACAAATAGAAAATTGACATTTTTTGCACATTTCACATCTTTGTGAAGTTTACATTAGAAAACTTGGGCAGCCAAAATTGGCGCCTATCATCAAAATTATTTCACTTTTATGAATATTGATGTGCATATAAAACTATAAATGCCAAATAATCATTTGTTGCTGTGGTCAAGCTAGTCCAGCTCTGGACGTCAGTCTCGTTACACTCGCTTGTACGCTTGTACGTCCAGAGACGTGTACCCGACTCCTTGGCGAAAAAGTTTGAGTTCCCAGTCAATTTTACTGGGTAACTTTTTACTGCTAAACGATCGCGTGTCAGTCCCTGTGGACGCCTGACAAATGTAAATAATGTAAATGAACATCTTAGTGAGAAAACAAGACCTTGCTTACCCCGCTAGAACCAGTATGAGAGACACAACACGCTGTTAAAAAACACATCCCTCTCTTCTATCCGATTTGCCCGACTTCATTGAAAGGGTAACGCACAAATTACAAACTCAGGCAAAAAAGATGAAACGAAATTTAGGTAATCGAGGGGGGGGGGAATTCGGATTTTTGAAAAGAATTTGATTGTAAATTATTGTAATTGGTCTTAGTAAAGCAAAAAATGATTGAAGATTCTGAACTTTTCAAAGATTTAAATTTTTTCTCCCAGGCATACCTAAATTTCGTTTCATCTTTTTTGCCTGAGTTTGTAAATTTGTGCGTTACCCTTCTATGATGCTTTCAATGCACTCGGCAAACCTCGTAAGATTTCGGGAATCTAAACTCGGCTGTATGATGAATTCCGCCATATTGGAACTACTTTAAAGGTCCCGGATGAAACATGGCTGCGCCCATTCCAAACACAAGTTGGCAACCTATTTAGCTAGCGACCTATTCGACCGATCCAGCTGTAAGATAATGACGAAATTACACGTCTATTCTGAGCTGAAGGAATGGATAAAAAATAATATATTCTACTTTCATGTGATAGACATAACGTTGGATTTTATTGGTTGATAAATAGAGACTGTTGTCTTTACTTTAAATAGGTTTCCAACGAACAGGTTGCAGCTCGATCGGTCGAATAGGTCGCTAGCCGAATAGGTTCCCAATTTGTGTAATAGCGTCAAGTTTTCCTGTTAATGTAAACCGGTAACCGCATCGCAAATGTATGGGCGTAGGTACATATCACTTACTGTCATACATCCGAGACTAGATGTAGTTGACGTAGTTTACGGAATCTGTCGAGATTAGCCGAGTGGCTTTCAATGAAGTCGGGCAAATCGGATAGAAGAGAGGGGTGTGTTTTTTAACAGCCTGTTGTGTCGCGGGGTAAGCAAGGCCTTATTTTCTCACTAAGATGTTCATTTACATTTGTCAGGCGTCCACAGGGACTGACACGCGACCGTTTAGCAGTAAAAAGTTGCCCAGTAAAACTGACTGGGAACTCAAACTTTTTCGCCAAGGAGTCAAGTACACGGTCTCTGGACGTACAGGCGAGTGTAACGATAGACTGACGTCCAGAGCTGAACTATGGTCAAGCATGTCAGTGACTGTAATGACCGAGTAAGATTGACTGTGGGACCAATTCGATAAACCGGTATAATGAATTTAATCCAAATTTGAATCTCCTTTAATATTATCGTTTAATAAAGCTTATCTTCGAACGAACATTCTAAATCTAGAGGTCTCCCAAGCGAACAGGAAGTTACCGCCAGACCATTTACACAAGGTCTGGTTGCCCCGGAAACAATTTCCAATATTTAAGTAGCTTGTCAATTTGTAATGAGACTAGCTTCAGTGCGGTGGCAATCAAATTAATTAAGTATCTTAATAATTAGGCCGAGTCAGTTTAAGCACCACTTTCACGTGCTCTAGTAAACTGATATACATAATTATATATAAACAGTGTTAATCATATTGTCTAACATTAAATATGTTTATCATGTGAAGAATTCTCCGATTTTAGGATATTTAGTATTTTAGATAATGGAGTCACTATTGTAGGGATTAGAGAACGGATATTAAAAGCTCTCCAATATTTGTCGTATCAAAGCTGGTATACCCAGAAGGGGGTCGTCTTTGCCCCAGTGCCATTTATTTTCTATCTTAAATATGCTGAATATAGCCCATATTCCCGTTGAGATTTCAAACTTACGAAGGCACAACCCTTAAAACGTTCTTCTTGCTTAGTACTTTTAATCTCCACAGAAAAAAATGTCAAGTAACATCAATTTCTGGGGATTTTTTTGTAAATATCCAGTGCCAAAAACACAGGTTAGATCTAGTTTTGATCTACTTCATGGTTCACAGGCGATTGGGGCTTCAGTATTTCACTGAATCATAATAATAATAATGTATATTTGTGATGCGCCAAATAATCCATCCATGTACGCATGCTCAAAACTTTAGCTTATGTTGAAGCATCAATCACTATACCAAGCGTTTAACGCATAATTAATTTTTGTTCAATCTTTCTACAAGTATTATAGCTAAAACTTGATATTTAACTCACAGCTGTTATAATACCAGCTGGGCCCTGTCTCACATTAACTTGCTAACATCATGAACCAATACACATCTATACTTCGTTTCGTTTTCTATACTTTCGATGGTCAACACTACATGTCGATCTGGCCGGTTGTACTGGAAGGACGAGACAGGGATCGTACGAACGGTTTTTGACCCTATGACGTCAGACATCGATTAATCGATTTGCGTTGACATTTCTAGCCGTATTAACATACTTTTTCATCGGCTAATTTCGCACATTAACTGGAACGCCTGTTCTATAACAACTCTTCTAGACCCTAGTATAGTAAAGACAAGTAAAACGAAATTTTGAACTATTAAAATGGAATGAAATAGAGTCTGTGAACGAGGGCCCTGATCTTCATCCTAGATAATAATGTCTGTTTAGTGGTATTTAGGAGGCTCCGTGAATGGGGAACTACTTCCAATGTCGGATTAAGACATGGGTCTTAAGGCCAGCCAAATCTCCAGGCCACAATACTTGTAAAAAAAAGTAGTAATCTAGCTACTATAATCTAATTACAGTACCTCAAGCAAATAGTTCTGAAAATGTTTGTAATCAATTTTCTGTTGTTAAATTTAACTTTCTTACTTTTATCGATAAACCCAAAATATCTTTATTGTCAAGCGAGTCAGAGAATTGGGGTTTGGAGTCCACTCGACACAAACTAGGTCATTTCGGGACTAACGTGGTTCAATTTTACTTCAGTAATTCGCTTGCGCGTAGGGGTCTTTAGTCACGAGGTTAGAGAGGCGACCCGTGCCTTAAAGCCCCAATAACACTCTTGTTGTAACTGAATAATATGTCCCAATCTTCATTCTGGTCAACATATTGTATTATTTTAGAATATTCCAATTAAATGATGATATAAATTTCATCTCAACACACCTATTTTGAAAAATTGGAAAAATTCAACCAATTGAATTGAAAAGTCTAACGTAAACCTTTTCACGTGTGACTTGGATTTTAAAATATTTTCGAACCTTCTGGACAAGTAAAATAGGTTATAATGGATAATTTACATATCAGGTAGGACACTTAAACATCTAGTACTTGGAATAAGGGTATTATTTATTTTCTGGAGCAACCAAGCCAGCAAGAATGTTATTGTCCCTTTAAGGGGAGCAGAGCCATAATAGACATCGGTTGCCTCGCTTACCAGCAGATCTGCGGTTCGTTTCAGGTGTTGGCATAGGCAGTTCCTTGGGATTTTGTACAAATCGTAAGGGTTAGCAAGGAAAGGTGTCTAGTCTTGTGTACACGTTGATGTGTATGTAAAAAAAACATTAACAGTTGGAATTTGAAATAAGAGTAGATCGATCGGCGAAGATCTTTGATGTGCTTATATTGTGCACATGAAACGGGGGACAATGGGAGTGAACTTTTGAGTTGATCACATTAATGTATTGTACATGTATAATTACTTTGTACTATTGGCCAATGTCATTGAAATTGGGCAACGATGTCAACCATTTCTAATTATATACAAATCAAATATTTGCAATATTTCCATGACACTGTGTAGTCTATGATTCGAATTTCCACAAACGTGATTTGAGCTGTGATAAGCTGACAGTCGGATATAATATCAATATTCATCATATCACCATGTCCGTTTTGTTTAAATATTACTTTGACATATTGTTGATGTTACTACTCTTGACATTATTTAAAGTGAACGTAAGGGCAGAACAGCCATATCTGTTTTCCTGTGGTTTACATAGAGGTGATACAATATTCCAATCAGGGCCCGTTTAATGACGGGGGCCCTAACTACATTCCCTCCCCCCCACTTTAATCCGGCTGTGATTGAATATTTTATATATATAAACAGCTGTTCTAAAAAACAAACGTACCATAAATAAATTATGCACACTGCACTTGTATGAGTGTAACGACAATGACCAGAATATGCCCCCTTTTCACTGATGATTCAAGGGCACCACTGACATTTTCAGTCATCGGCCCCGTGAAAGTTTGAGCCGGTCGTGATTTCACCGGCGATCACTATTTAAATAAAAGCATTCAATGTTATTCATGGAGAGCCCTAATGATCGACCAATCATTTATTGTTTCTCCAATCCTTTATTGTATTTTCAGCGCCATGTTTTTAAATTTGAAATACAACCTCCAGTGCTGTATCAAACGGTCAAAAAATGTGAACTCAACAGACTTAAAATACCAACATTCTAAATCTTTGACCGTAAATAAAAGGGGCCATAAATCGGATATCGATCGATCAAACACGCCATGAAGTCATGTGTCTATATTGTTCAGGTTTTAACACCTATTTACAGACCCAAAAAGTGAGGAAAAAAAAGAACATGTCAAGAATAAACAGAATAATTGCCAACTTTTGACCGCCCTTTAAATTTCCGTAATCAACTAACTTCCTTATAAACCTTATAATAATGCTTAAACATTAGGGATACAATGATATTTTGAAACTTGATTGAAATCAAAAGAGATAAGAACTTTAATAACTGTTTGTTTAGTATAGAAATCCAAAATGAATCTGACCATAAGATAAGCTCGTTTGCGTTTAACTATCACCAGTTATAGTTTACCATGCTAGCCATGGTTAGATACTGGGTTAAGTCTATATGATTCTGCTGTACTGACTACTGATATGAAGAAAGGAAAATAAATTTCCACATTTTGTGTTAATGATGTACCTCGACGGTGATTTCAAGTCATTTGACTATAATTATAAACAAAATATATATTATTTTTAAAAAAAAGATAATCAGTTCCAGTTTTCATCTACATGGCATGATTGAAAACAAAATGAGACTCATAAGGGATATTCTAAATATGTTTGCTGTATTTAGAGCAGTGATGAAGTTTGAATTTAACAAGTTTGCCGGTGTAATACACTGATACAAATGTTAGAACACACCCGCGTTCTTATTATATTCGTTGCTTTGTTTTCTTAACTGGAAAGACTCTACTGAGAATTTGCCCCCAAAATATGACCTTATCACTTAGGACGAAAAAATATTTTTGAAATTATACATATAAGATAAGAAATGTTTGTGGTAAATATTTAGGTTAGTGGAAAAGTTCAAATAAAGCGGGGAAATAAATAAAGTTTCATCTTACCTTGCTCGACTTCCGTTCCGTTAACAACACGAATTTAACTGTTAGTCCATGTCACACGTGTTACAGAGAAACCCGGAAAATAAAAGTTAAAGTCAGAAAAAAGAAAACACAATTTGAACTGTAGACGTTACATGGTTGTACAGTTATGCGGTTTGGGTGTTAAACTCGTTACTTTACCACAGGTTACAAATCAATAGGAGTTATCCCTGCACGAGACGAGGTGTAGAGGCTCTGTTTGTCTGGCATCATCTCTGAGCTTGACCCTGCACGGCTGTACGGAATGAACGTCTGCTTGAGATTTGTTCGCCATACACTTCCCACTCACTTTATTTCGGCAATACTTGATGTATGATGCACCGTTCGGGTTAACATCGTTCTCTAATGTTAAAATCACGTTTGTTTGTTTCCTCTTGTTAGTTGCTACTTTTAGTCTAAACGCCCATTTTGTTTGGACAAACAAACGGAGTCTATAATAGTGAGAAACCACTGGTTTAGTTGCTCAAATTGCAGATACAGATTTTAAATTAGCGTAAACAAATAAATGGGGGTGGGGTGACCGCAAGTCCTTCAAGTTGACAAGTTGCGAATTAAAATATTTTATCTCTGCCGAAGGATTAGACTGAAACCCCAATTTGAAGAAAATCGTTCGCAGCGAACTGTCAAGAAATCAGCTAGGTTTCAAAATCGTAAATATTCCATTCCTTATGTAAACACCCTTATACAGATATCATTAATTTTTAACTTTTAAGTTAAAATTTTTATATTTTGCGATCACTGAGGGCTCATATAAATTTTGGTGTTTGAGTGTGTAAGTTTTTATACACTTCTACGCTGTTGAATTTTGGAAAATATTGTAAACCATGGGTGGTTGGGATGGCCTAGTGGACTAGAGTGCCGCGCTTCGAACTCTAGCGGGCCGGTCACCTCTGGCTTGCGGCTGTGGTTTCGACCCCTTGTGTGAGCGTATGTGGAATGGAGATAGGGGCGCCTTCTCAACCTCGTGGGTTTCCTCCGGGCACTCCGGTTTCCTCCCACTGCTAAAAGAACCCTACGCGCAAGCGAATTATTGAAAATAAAATTAAACCATATGTTAGTCCCGAAATGACCTAGTTGTGTTGAGTGGACGTTAAACCCCATTTCTCTCTCTCTCTCTTTTATTCAACAAATACTTTTTTAATAATAAATTTTATTCGTACACTAAGTACAATAAATATGGAAAAAAATAAATAAATAAATAAAGAAAGAAAGAAATAAATAAATACATATAAATATATACAAGTTCTCAATTAACACAGAGTTGATTAATTATTTCATTCAAGTTTATGTATTCAGATGGTGAACAATCTCTTAAATCTATGTATTCTCGTATAGCATTTCCTATTCTCTTATCATTTTCCTTCCAGGAACTTTTATCGTGACATTCTATTTCATTTACAATATTTGACAATGACTTATGTTCTAAATTGTATTTTGTTATGTTATAATGATATGATAAGTAATTGATATTGTTGCACATAATGGATTGACTACCAAATAACGCAGTACGTCCACATACATGAAGACATGAATTACTGCTATGTATAATACCGTGATAAAACTTAACAAAACGTTTATGAAGCTGAGTTTCAATTGACAAATCATGACATATTATATTCAATAAACTATTGTGGGTTCTGGGTGAAATGTTAAATACTTTCCTAACCTGTTTTCTCCAGGCTACATAAAAACTCTCTAATACCCAGCATTCAGACAATATGTTAAAGGACAATATGGTGCCAGTCATTATCAGATATGTGGTAGAACTGATTAAACACGGCAATACTTTTATTTCGAATTTAAATTATCCGGGATTCTTTTACGTCCAGGCCATTGTGTACGGGGACCTCGATTTTGAGTCCATCTGAGCGAATAAACGCTGTTCCATGTCCTTGTTCTGTTACAAATTATTCACATTTCTGTGTAAGACAATAACAAGATCAGGATGTATTAAGGACATGATGAAACATGACGGTAATAAGTGTGTAAAATGATGTAATCTATTAGCATGTAATTCAATTTGTCTTAAACCAGGAACTTAATACAACCGGTGATAGTTGACGAGCCGGAGTTTTGGGCTGGTTATTTCACCCCGGTTTCAAACATACTATTTCAGTATTCTAAATAGTATTCTAAATAGTTAGATCTGCTTCTGCCCAGGCCAAATCATCTTACCTAGAATACTAGCATTGCACATGACTGTACATTGGTGGACACAGGATTTTTTTTCTCAAAAAGGGATATGGGGGTAAACGAAGGTGAGTTTTCCGAGACAAAACGAAAACCACGGCTGAGTTGATCAAGAAACGCAATTGTTTCATGTTACATTAAAGCAGTTTTATTTCCGTTTCACACGTTTGTTTTATACAGACTAACATAATAATTTACAAACTAAGATGTAAGAAAAGAAAGACATCCGAGTGATGCAATTAAATTTAATCTTAATCTAGCTCTTTGAAGTTTGTTAAATAAAAAATATACCCTTTTTACGTTTAGACATAATAATGTAGTACTATCTTTGATTTTATACCAGTTTATATAATATATAATGGCGGCTAAGTAGTCCGGAAACTAATATTTCTTGGGCACTAACAGCAAGACCAGCTTATTTTCTTTTTAAAAAAATATCACATTTTAATCTATTCCCGGAAGAGAAGACAATGTTCGGGTACATAAAACAAATTTAAAACCACACATTTATGAGAAAGGTTCACGCTATCACGATTCGCCTACGATTGAAATAGTAGGGCCTACATATGTAGTTGTAATCGTTGAGATATGGTCAATCGTATCGAAACGTATCTGCATGTATCAGACCGTGGATTCACTAGGGGCATCCAATCATAAAGCATTGCACAACAGTAGAAACCTGGCATTATCATCAGATGGTACGATGGGATGGGCATTCAAAGCGTGAGATAATGAAATTGAATCACAATGTGATCCTATTAATTCATAGTAAAATTGACGTCAAACGGGGTGTTTGATTTCTCTCTTTAATATAAAAGGCTCGGTGTGTATGTCTAAGACGATGATGGCATCATACTGCCAAATGTCAAATTTCCTCTACAGAAACCTTGGAAAACCTGGGGTCCTATGTACGTAAATCTCAGCATTGTGTTGAAGAAGAGGCACTAAACTTCATATCTTTCCTGCTGTAATTTTATCCGCCCAACATTTCTTAAATCTTTTTACAGTTCATCACTTCTTGGCTTTATATGGATTTAAAGAGACAATGGAAAGTTTTCTTTGACATAACTTTTGCGCGACATGGTTAATTAGTTAGGGAATTACCTGGTTCGATTCTTTTTAAGGTCACTTTCTAAAATCATAACAATGACTCGACTATGTCTTGAATATCTGAAAACGGCTTTCATTTGTAAATTTAATTTAAGCTCTTGTTATTTTACACTAGATCTTTGATTTGTGTTTTGTTACCAAGAAAGGTTAAGATAAAACTTCACAATACAAAGGCGATTTCTTTAAGTACTTTGATGTTTCTCTTTTGATTTCTCTATATTAATAGGATAAACTATTTTATAAAGAAAATACAAACAAAATATTTTTTCCGTGAGTTTTCTCATTTTGTTTCAACTGAACATATCTTTAAAGGAGAAACCGCAGACAGCGAATAAAACAATAGTAGGATTCCCACCAGAATCGAAATTTTTACAAAGATATACTATGACATCTATCCTAAGTATCATTAAAAATCTGAACTTTGTCAGTGGTGCAGGACAGAGGGTCTGACAAGGGACAACGTAGAATCATTCGGATGGGACTCGTTTAGCCCAGTCAATGCCGAATAAACTCCACTTTATTTCATTTACATGTACACGTCTTTTCATACCAGTCCCGATGTTTATGAATCACTTGTTCTCGACACTAACTAAACTTACATATCGGTTGCCCCACAGATAATTTGTTCTAGTGTGTATTGCAGTGATTTTTTTGGTAAATTTTACCTATATTATTCGATGCTTTCCAGAACGAGCTGTCGTCTGCAAACAGCGCCGATTCTGTGGCCTTCCCCCATATCTCGGATTGACTCGGAAGATCATTTATCATGATGTTGAAAAATATTGGACTGAAATGGATCCTTGCGGCGTTCCGTTTTCCATTTTGAATGTTTCGCTCATGCAGTTCCCTACTCGTACTGGGGGTTGGGATGGCCTAGTAGTCTAGAGTGCCGCACTTCGACCTCTAGCTGGCCGTTCACCTCTGGTTTGCGGCTTTGGAGATAGGGGCGCCTTCTCAACCTCGTGTGTTTCCTCCGGGCACTCCGGTTTCCTCCCACTGCTAAAGGCTCCCACGCGCAAGCGTTATTGAAATAAAACTAAAACCATGTTAGTCCAGAAATGACCTAGTTTGTGTCGAGTGAACGTTAAACCCCATTTCTCTCTCTCTCCCTACTCGTACTTATCGCTGAGAAAATCTTGACCATGAGAAATCTAGGACTAATGCCTGTGATAGCTACAGACACATGGTAATGACCACTATCAAAATCGACCTTTCGTTGTCATGGAGATGAAATTATTGTACAAAAAAGTACGGGAAATGAATTAAAGTTTTAGTTATCTGGCTCATTACAGTATTTATCAGTTTAGCTTTTTCCAAAATATGGCCAAACAACACCATTAAAGGACAATATTGGTGCCAGTCATTATCACATATGTGGTAGAACTGATTAAACACTTTCCAAATATAATATTAACACAGAGATCATCGCTACCATAGAGGAGTAATAAAGGATTCGTGAATCGGAAGTGACGAACGCCAAAGGAAAACACGACTTATCTCCCTATGTGAATGACTGAAGTGAAGAGTGATGACAGATAAACGGCCGAATTTCTGCTCACTAACAATTCCTTCGAAGACAAAAAGTTGTTATATGGGACAGCAAGAGGTTATCTGACGATATAAATTAAAAAAAATCAATATGCCCTCTTATATGGATCAAACCCCGGTTTATCTGGATTGTATGGATTAGACATATATGAACTTAAGTACAAGAATTTCGTAGGCTAAGAAGTTAACATGTATGGAAAATTTTTCTCTTTTAAGCGCTTTTTTGAAAAATCCATTGCCTAAGAAAATAATTGACAGCATGTGGCTTATTGATTGAGAAATGGGTCTAAGAAGTTATCTCACATCTGTATAGTGTTGGGTTGTATAGTATTATTTATAAAGGATATATCCATGGTGGTTCAATGTGTCCCGGTCTCCCCTACCTTATAAAAACATGGTAATGCACGGACTTTTAATCTGTATTTCTTTCCTGTTCTCTTATCTAGTGGCAGTCAATTCTTTTCATGAATTGTAAGATATTCTCTCACAGCGTCACACAGCAACTTTAGGTCTTCGAAGGAATTATTAGTGAGCAGATATTCGTACATGTATCTGTTATCATTAGTCACTTCAGTTAGTTATATAGAGGAATAACTCGTGTTTTCCTTTGGCGTTCGTCACTTCCGATTCGTGAATCCTTTATTACTCCTCTATGGTAGCGATGATCTCTGTGATAATATTATATTTGGAAAGTGTTTAATCAGTTCTATCACATATGTGCTAATGACTGGCACCAATATTGTCCTTTAAGTGTCTCATTGATTGTTTACAACCATTGCGAAGGGATTGACGGATAAAGTCATTTCTCGGTTCTCGACGATTTAAAAAAAAATTAAGCGCTGTATATTTATCTCACTCCAAATACCAAATCCGAAAACAATGACCTGTTTTATAGCGCCACATGTAGTTCAGGGTTTGGGCGTTGGTGACAATAAAACAGAGTCCAAAGGAAATAGAAATATGATATTTTACGACATAGTTGTTTATAATATTAACTTAAAAGTTCAAAATTTAGTTTCTCTTTTTATCATTAAAATACAGAAATGAAATACAAGTTTGCCATTAGAAGTAGTTCAGCTCTGAACGTCGGTCTCATTACACTCACCCTGAACGTTCAGGGACTGTCCCATTCAATCAATGTCGAAAATAATTGGAGCCCCAGTCAATTTTACTGGGCAACTTTTCACTGCTAAACGATGGGGTGTCGTCAATCCATCACGACGCATGTACAATGTAAACGAACATCTTAGTAAGAAAATAAGACGTTGCTTACTTCGCTAAAGTCAGTATGAGCGACACAACACGCTGTTAAAAATACGTCCCCTCCTATCAAGTTATATTTTCGCCGCCACGACACTCAGGAATACAAGACAAAATGAAATGTACAGGCTTTCACACGGATTGACACCCCGTCGTTTAGCAGTGAAAAATTGTCCATTAAAATTGACTGTTCTCCAATTTTTTTCGACATTGATTGAATGGGACAGTCCCTGAACGTTCAGGGTGAGTGTAATGAGACCGACGTGCAGAGCTGAAAATAACCCGGGGCAAACAGTTTTTAAATCTTGCCAACAGATTAGTTTACTCATGGAACTTATGCCATTATAATGTCCCATGGTTTATTCAAATGTGAATGAATAAGCGTGGTTCCTCTTCGCCAGTGATACGGGATGGTGGGCCTGTCAAGGACATCTGTCTAATCGTGCGGATGGGACGTGAAAACGAGGTCCTGTGTACACATTGACATGCACGTAAAAGATCCCTTGACTGTTGGAATTCGATAGAAGAGTAGGCCGTAGTACCGCTGTCCGGGCAAAATTTCCCTCATAGCACACTGTATGGCCTTATGTCCGTCTTCATTAGCCCAGTTCAGAACAGAACAATTGGACGTTAACCCACATCTCATTTTTAACCACAATGGGGCAACAACGAAATGGGGGGGGGGGGGTAACTATTATCAATTAGTTTGCTACAATGGAAAGTACTACTCGGATAGTGGGGTTACAACACGGAACATCCCCGCCTTCCATAGAGTCCTAAATACGAGATACTGTTTCTTGCCATCCTCTTTCCCGATATAAACTTTCTCGGTCAACTACGAGACTACTTGATTGGCGAGCGAACGCCTTACTCAATACAAACGATTGCGCACCAAGATGCTATTAGATGCCACAATGTACGAAGAAAAAGTTTTGGACTACCAATTATTATCTTTGCGAATCTTAAGGCAAGGATGTCCAAGACTCCCCAATAGTATTCTAGGATGGGAATAATCAAGGATAGTTTTAGAAAAACAGGCTTATGAATGCATTCTACGTGTCGTTCCAATAGTCTGCTTTTTTTTCTCCTTGATCCCTCTTTTCACATGTTTACATTGTTGACTATTAACAGATACGAGAGACATCAAGTGGGGAAAACAATTTATTTCAAATTTTCCTTATTCTGGTTCACAACCAAGCATAGCTTTTATTCTCAGAAGAAAATGAAAAACAAAAACAGTTATAAAAATAGGTTGCCAGGCAACGAAACATACGCCCACACAGCAGTCAAATCGTCCGGGCAGTCAACAAGAATTGTCGCATATTAAGGAATTATCAGAAAATCATTAGAATTTGTTTGGTTTTTATAATCAAACGTTTTTTTTAAAATCATATAATAATTGTGACCTCCAGAGGCACCACAAGCTAAAAAGGGTGATTTTTCGTACAATCAGGGGACATAATTCAGGAAGTAATGACCCGATGGGCGCAAATATCGAAAGGAACCAAGATCTTTGGGTTTAAAACATACCTGTCAAGTTTCATCAAAATCGATTCAAAATTGTGACCTGTATCTATAGGGTCCACAACCTTGATATAACATATTTTCACACTATTCGCGTACAAACGGCGGCAATTTTGTCCGTCAATTCTAGTCCGGTTTTCACGTAATTCAAACTCTCTCTTCATTACCATGTAACGGTGATAGAGTCAAACATTTTTTTTAATCGGATAATAATTTTGACCTCCAGAGGGACCAAAAGCGAACAAAAGCGATTTTTCGGACAATCCGGGGACATAATTCAGGAAGTTATGATCTAATGGGCGCAAATATCGAAAGGAACCAAGATCTTTGGGTTATAAACATACATGTCAAGTTTCATCAAAATCGGTTCAAAATTATGACCTCTATAAGGTCCACAACCTTAATATAACATATTTTCACAATATTCGTGTACAAACGGCGGCCATTTTGTCCGTCAATTTTGGTCCGATTTTCACAAAATTCATACTCAATCTTCATAACCATGGAACGGTGATATAATCAAACGTTTTTTTAAATCGGATAACAATTTTGACCTCCAGAGGGACCACAAGCTAAAAAGGGCAATTTTTCGGACAATCAGGGGCCATAATTCAGGAAGTTACGATCCGATTGGCGCAAATATCGGAACGAATCAGGATCTTTGGGTTATAAACATGCATTTCAAGTTTCATCCAAATCGGTTCAAAATTGTGTCCTCTACACTGTTCACAACCTTGATTTAACATATTTTCACACTATTCGCGTACAAATGGCGGCCATTTTGTCCGTCAATTTTGGTCCGATTTTCACGAAATTCGAACTCAACATTCATAACCATGGAACGGTGATATAATCAAACGGTTTTTTAAATCGGATAACAATTTTGACCTCCAGAGGGACCACAAGCTAAAAAGGACGATTTTTCGGACAATCAGGGGCCATAATTCAGGAAGTTACGATCCGATTGGCGCAAATATCGAAAGGAACCAAGATCTTTGGGTTATAAACATGCATTTCAAGTTTCATCCAAATCGGTTCAAAATTGTGACCTCTAAACTGTTCACAAGCTAAAAAACGTGATTTTTCGTACAATCAGGGGCCATAACCCATGAAGTTACAGTCCGATACATGCCAATATCGAAAGGAACCGAGATCTTAGGGTGATAAACCTATGTTTTAAGTTTCATTGAAATCGGATAAAAATTGTGACCTGTAGACTGTTCACAAACAATTGTGGACGGACGGACGTCCGGACGGACGGACGAACAGGGGCGACGACAATATACGTCCACATGAAAATGTGGGCGTATAAAAATCATAAACTATATGAACTGCATTATTCAAACTAAAATAAAATGATGGGCAAATCCAACATGATTTCAAGACCTAAAACAGATATAAACTGTCATATTTTTTTTTTTAAAAAAAAAAGGCTTAATCCGCAAATCTTTGTAACAAACTGAAGTTGAGAGGAAACAATGATACATCCGCCAGTAGTTTTGACATTCACATTTATTTATTTATTTTTTTCTTAAATCCATTGGGATTTATTTTCATCTTTAGCAAATATTTCCAGTTAAGTTTGTTCCACAGATTGTGGGTTTAGGTGTCAAGGGCAATAACTCTGTTGGACAAAGCGTTACATCGAAAGTTCTTTAAAGCTAAATGTCTTTCTCAGATTTTGGGGTGATTGAAAATTAATGATGTTGCAGTAAAACTGTATTCTTCAATTCTGTAGAGCTCACAATGAGCTTTACGAACAAGAGCACTAACTTGTTGATGATCTTGATCTTTACTTTTCAGTGCTGACTGAAATGACAATAATACGCAACCACACCATTTTTTGATGGTTTTAAAACAACAGTACAGGTACAGAAAAGAAAATAGTAATGTTTACATAATTTTGTTCCCACTTAATGATACACACAACTTTTTTTTATTTATTAAATTAACATGGTTGATAAGATAAATGTTGTTTTTTTTTGTCTTCAAAATTAAAGAGATGAAATTAAAGTGAAACAACGGATGATGAAATAAAACCATTGCGATGATGATCTATACACAATATATATATATATAACAAAATACAGCACTTATTGATCATTGTCTCATTATAACCTTACATTATTCTAACATTTATTTTCATGTTTCAGTTTCAATAAGATGTTTAAATTCTGACATTCTAAAAAAAAAAAAAAAAAAATGATTAAAAAGTAAAGAGAATTATTGCAATCAAATTCATGTATTGTTTTAAGAAATGGTACTGATAGTATAGTTGTAAAATTAACCAGTTACACTTAATTGTATTATATTTTAGTGCAGTGGCTTTCTATTGCTACAATACAGATGTGTAGGTTGTATAGAGTTCAGTAGCTTCAACTGTCGATAATTTAACAAGTTTGTTCCTCACTGAATTTATTATAAAATTTGGTGGAAAGTAACTGAAATAGTCACTGTTGTGTATCATGACAATGGCAAGAGATTTAGTCTAATAATAAAATTTGCAGCCAATTCATTTCACTAACATGTTAAAGATGCATTATGTAAGATTTCTATGAAAAGCTGAGCGTTCTGGCAAAAATAGATAATGAAAAGGGAATATATTTAACATTTCAACCAAATTACATCAGTTTTAGTGAAGTTTTTGCCATTTGAAGAATAGTGTAGTCTTGATTGTCATTGATACCATAGTTACAATAATAAACAAAGTCTTGATTATCCATTTTTAATTACATTATTAACTGACGATGTGTTTAAGTCTGTTGAAAATAATAATCATCCGATTATCTGGGGTTGATCATGGGCTTGGCATGTAAATGTCTAATTAATGATTTATTTAAGATTTGAGACCAAATGAAAGATCTGCTCTTACATAATGCATCTTTCGAGAAAGAAAGGGGTAGAGGGGAAAAGACACAAGTTTGACTCAACATAATTACTAAAATATTTACATTAGAATCTACAGTAAGAATGCAACCAACATGTTCATTTCTATATACAAATTAAACAAGTCCAAATAATAATACAATAATAACAGATGTTTAAATGTGTGAATACAGTGATGAATGAATGACAATATCATGTACATTTAGTTTAAATACACTATACAAACTGTTGAACAATTGTCTTAAGGTTAATAATTTCCAATTAATTCTGACACTTTTAATAACCTTGATATGGTAGGACAATTAAAGGTTATTATTTCATCAGATGTTTCTAACCATCTTTAAAGTTTATCATGAGAATTATTAGTATCACCATCATCTATTCTACTTAATAATTCAAGGAAACCAACTCTTCAAGTAAACTTTAACTGGGGAAAATACTCTATATGTATTTTTTGTTTTGACATGTAGACGATATAGATTTCAATCATTAACCATGAAGCAGCATTAAAGTATTTTGAAAACATGTGTGTCAAGCTGCCATTACTAAACAGTCGGTTTGAATTTATTTTTTCACTTTCTTTTCATTTTTTCCTTCCTCTTGTTTGCCTTTTGATCTGTAAAAATGAAAGTATTTATTTTAAAATTATATAAGGCTACTAATCAAGCCCAGATTTTTTGATTTCAACCATGGTGAACTTTGTTGTTGAAAGATAAGTTGTCAGACAACAAAACATGTCCACATCAGTTAAGTCGTCAAAGAAGTCCACAAAAGATGTCACATATTTATTGTTTGGTAAGTAATAGTACCATTTACAAGACACTAATTAACAACATTTACAATACATAAAATGTAATATAAGATGATAGACTTCTTTGTCTATTTTTTAAAAGTAATCAAGTATATGAACTTTTAAAGTGTTCACAACATTTTCAAAATGATAATAAAAGTCCAGAACTCTGACAGTATTATCAAAGATAGGTTGCCAGGCAACGAAACATACGCCCACAGCAGCTAAATCATCCGTGCAGTCAACAAGAGTTGTCGCATATTTTTACTTATTTCGATAATGAAACATTTATATTACACTTATTAAATCTGATTAAGAGTAACAACTCAGAAAATCATTAGAATTTGTTTGGTTTTTATAAAGTTCTGGCCCATGCTAACATATAGTACGGTATACAAAACATTTAATATCATGTATTCAGCTGTTCAGTTATCAAAATTCATTGAAAATTAATATACTTGTTCTTCTCAAGGCCTTAAACACTGTGTATCACTTTGAAGTCAAACGGATAATAAGTTTGGCCCCTTAAGCATCACAAGATTTTTCGAAGTGATCAAGGGAGATAACTTGGGAAGTAATTATGGGAAATTGTTGAAAATCAATAGGCTTATCTGCCTCATGACCATTAACACTATGTATCAATTTTAAGTCAATTGGATATCAACTTTGGCCTCTAGAGCATCCACAAAATTTTTTTGAAGAGATTAAGGGCCATAACTCTGGCAGTAATTATCGGAAATCTCTGAAAATCAATAGGATTCTACGTCTCATGACCTTAAACACTGTGTATAAATTTAAAGTCAATCGGTTATTAACTTTGACCTATAGACCACTCACAAGGTTTTTCAAAGTGATCAAGGGCCATAACTCTGGCAGTAATTATAGGAAATCACTGAAAATCATTGGGCTTCTTCGTCTCATGTCCTTAAACACTGTGTATAAATTTAAAGTCAATCTGATATTAACTTTAGCCTCTAGAGCGTCCACAAGATTTTTTGAAGTGATCAAGGGCCATAACTCTTTCAGTAATTACTGGAAATTGCTGAAAATCAATAGCCGTCTTCGTCTCATGACCTTAAACACTGTGTATAAATTTAAAGTCAATAGAATAATAACTTTGGCCTTTACAGCGTTCACAAGATTTTTCAAAGTGATCAAGGGTCATAACTCTGGCAGTAATTATCGGAAATCGCTGAAAATCAATAGGATTCTTCATCTCACGAACTTAAACAATGTGTATAAATTTAGTGGACGCTCGACGGACGGGCGCGACGGCAATATACGTCCACATTTCCATGTGATATAAAATAATTAGTAGAATACAATATCAAAAAACGATGGTTTTTTGATATTGTATTCTACTAATTATTTTATATCAACTTATCTGAATATCATATGCATCATTTTGACTTTGTCAAAATAGATCCCATTAAATCGTCTGTATATGGTTTGTGTTTCCTGTTTCTATTGATTGGAAGTTTCACATTTCCATGTGGGCGTATAAAAATTAATAGACTTCTTTGTCTCATGAAATTAAAACAATGAGCAAATTTCAAGCCAATCGAATAATAACTTTTCGACTTGAGTGTCCACAAGAGAATAATGACAATGAATGGATTGGAATGACAACTATATACAACTTCATTTTAATGCAGGCATATAAATATATTTCCAGATCAACCATAATTAAGTGCATGGGTGGACCATGTCTGAATTTACGTGGCCTAAGGAACTATTATAATAAATACAGTTTTGTAAGTAATCAGTAGCTGAGATATAAATTTGATGCTCGTATTACATCAATAAAATATATAAAGATTAAGTGCCACAACCAGTGTATATTGATTATATAACATGCTAGCAAGCACAAGCAGAGATAGATATAACAGACAAGAAAGATACATTCTATATTTCATATACTAAGATACCCACAGCAAAAACATAAGTTTTAAAATTGCCATGACCAAAACTGAAAAGATTTGTGATTGTGCTCTATTATTCTCGTCAACTTTAAGCCAATACTAAACTTACAGTAGGTTGTGAGTCCATGTCACCAGTTTCCATGGCTTGTTTTAAGATGGCTATTTTACGAGGGGAAAGTGAAGATTGACTGTCGGTTTCAGGAGTATTGGCATCTTCACCATCAGATGTACCGTTAGTCTTCGCTTTACGTCTACACAAATAAATACAAACATTGACTCTAATAACTCACATATTAAATATATGCATAATATTAGAAGCTTTTATTTTAAAGAAAATATCAGTGTTATGTTTTACATGATACATGTTTTTGACTTGTATTTAGTCCATCACAGATCTAATTCTTATGATATGGTGCCACTTTAAATTGAAGTGTGACTAACTGAATGGTGGCATAAAGCAAAGGGATAAATAAGGGTTTAATAATGGTTGATAAGAAATTAAATGTGGAATAATACTAGTATAGAGGAGGTAAAAACGAATAAGGTAAATGGATGTGAGTTAGGAATCTAAAACTATCACATGAAAATAAAGACACAAACACTACCCATTCATAACAAAAGAAAGCATATAGTTTGATTGTCGATGTGGGACAGTTAAAACAAAGATTAATATCATTTTGTCTTTTTTTTTCATCTCTGGGAACATAGTGGCAGATCCTCAAAGAAAAATATTTCTGAAATCTTCAATGTATACTAATTTTTATTCGTTATAATCTATCGTAAGTTATTTTCTGTTGGCCTAAATACAAAACACGAGGTTTTAGAAACTGACAAATATTGTGGTTAATTTGTAGTGTAGTAAGCATTACTTGAGGATTTGAAACATATTGTGAGTGTACCATATCGTACCATCCTTATAAAATAGAGCCCATAGTTCCAGCAATAACACCTCAAATCAATTCATTCTATTACACAAATACAGGGAAATGAAATGAGGTTTAAGTTCTTTCTCTTCTGTTCTTAACCAGCACCATGGTAACAAAGAAAGCTGTATGCCACTCGTGAGTCTTATGAGAAAAATTTTGCCAGGACATTTGCACTACTGTTGTCCATCCTGCATCAGAAATGGGGACAACAAGCCAAAATCTTGAGGAGTTTTCTTGGTCAATAGTGAGATTGAACCTGAGACCTTCAGGATAGCAAGCCACTGTCTTACTCATTGAGCCACTGCAGCTCCCACAAATGGAAAAAGACCCTATGTTTAATTTTTTGGTTTCTCTCCAAGTTTATTTTCTACATAATGGATAAGGAATAGTTTTTGTTGTAAAGCTTACACATAGCGTGTATTTTTCTTGGCAGAAGTACTGGTTGGTGTAGATCTAGATCTTCTGGTATCACTCTTTACTGGTGATGAGTCCAGAATATCACTGGAAGAAGATGGTAGTATCTCACAACTTTCACTGCTGTCTCTAACAGTTTTTCGTGTCACCCGAGATCTAAGAACAAAACAAACATGCAGACAAACACATGCTAGTTAACTGAATTATTCCAGAAATTAATAATTGATCAAACTTTTGAAGCAAACTTTTGTGTTTAAAAAATCTTGGTGAATTTCTGGAATACTTTCATTTACAACACAACAGCTACCTTCATATTTGTTAGTCCCACTGCTACTATTTATTTTGTAACATATTTATCAATATAGATACCCAAAACTAAAAGCTGCTGATCATCATTTGTTAGCCGATGATCTACATTGTAGAAAATCTTAATGATCTGCAACTGATAAACCATCTGCCAATCATGTACAGAAAATAAGGAGTGTAAAATTTGGATGTACCAAAAAGATGGAAGAAATCAATACTACTATACTACATGTAAACAAGAGGATTATATAATTACTACACACATAGATCCAATAAAACAATTACTACCCACATCAAAAGCAAAAACAAGCATACCATTCCCCACATTCCTTTACATGTCATATCATATTGTAATGTTTACAATAATAACCTGACAGCTCACAATAAAATTTGATTTTTAGACTATCTTTTAAAAAATCCCAAACATATAGTTTCTAATGCTTGCTTGCACACATCACTTTTGGCAAGCTGAAAATTGTCATTTTATGCTAATAAAAAACTTAAGTGTGTAGGCACACAAATGAAACTAATTTTAATCCTTTATAATTTTGCATTTATAATGTGATTCCATTTTATTATCATAAACATTACATTGAGGTAACATGTACGTACGTGCCTATGATAAATATGCATCAGTTGATCTGAACATACTACTTACTTTTTAGGGGGTAATGTTTTTTGGGGAGGTGGGGATACAGCCCGTTTCCGTGATGATCCCCGTGTTGATGGACCACTCTCAGAATCACTACCACTTAATTCTGGACTGACATTTTTAACAACTTGGCTGTAAAATAATAGGTAACTAACACATCAAAATACTTTATAAATAAGGTTGACAAAATGAAATGAAATTGGGTTCTGCTGTGAACTGAGCTAACCAAGACAAGCATACGCCAAACAATGTGCTATGAGGGAGATTTTGCCTGGACAACGGCACTACCGCCTACTCATATCGCATTCCACTGTCAAATGATCTTTTATGTGCACGGCAATATGAACACAAGTCGACAACGCTTTTTGAACTAAGAATATGGTATTAATCAGTATAGAAGAAATAACATTATCAGCTGAAAGAGATTTGCCAGCTCATTACAAAAATATCCTATCCTATGGTTTATTTCACTGTAACATTTCAACAAATTTCACAAGTCGCTATATATCAACACACATAAATAATATATTCATGGTGTTGAAATAAAATAGCCTGGACCTATGTCAGTAATATATGCTGCACCACTGTACTTACGTTTTTGCTGCTGTTCGTGATTTATCTGTTTCTTCCCCTCTTCGTGTTCTCTTCACTGGTGTTTCTTCATCTGAACTTGCCTGGCGTTTCCGTGTTGATCCACTCACATTACTATTTTCACTATCACTTATATTAACAGTTTTTGTTTTTTTACCACCTTTAGTGTCTTTAGTACTGCCATTGACTAGCGATTTAGATGGTTTAGACGACGCGCCTGCCGAACTGAAATCATCCATTTTTGTTTGTTTAGTTCCTGCTTTAACGTTATTATTGTTTTTCGTTTCACTTGACGAAGCGGAAGCAGTCTTTGTTTTTGTTTTGCGAGTTTTTTGAACTTGTATTTCTGGACTGGAATTTCTACTTTCCTCTGATTCACTGGTTATAGAATCATTCCGTGATTCTTCATCTTCTGTTAGTAATTCTGTATCATCTTTTTTGATATTCTCTTTACTAAAATAAATAAATCACCTATAAATAAGCTGAAACATTTCGTTGGACTTAATTCAAATCTTCTAATGCAAAGCAAGAGAATTAAAACTTTCTTTTTAATGTCTAAAAAGTTTATAAACACTAAATAGCATTACTTTTGTATCATATTTTGTTTCAAGTTTTAAAATGTCTTAATTTGTCAAATTTCTTGATTCATAAAAGTTTCATAAAGTAATGATTCCAATCTTAGTGTCATTTTTAAAATGAACACACCGTGTTATTTTTACGAATAAATCAAAGCAAATACAACTTATACCCTTTATCTGTTTTTTTCTCAGTGACTTTCTTCTCTCGTTTTGTGCGGGGTGATTTTGGATTTCGATTTATAACTGGTGCTGGACTTTCTACAATAATTTCTGTTGTGGTATATAATTTAGCTGAATTAGATTTAGATGGACCATCTATCAATGCCTGTATGCCTTTTCTCTGTAAAAACGAAAATAAGAATGTTTATAGTAATGGTATCATGATATATTTATACTAAAGGTATCATGGAATATCAAAACTAATGGTGGAATTATGTTATTTGTGATTTTATCGCGCAGTAACTCCATGTTTTACCCCCATAATTCATAAGGACAAAGTCACTTTCAAATAACCATATCTAAGGTTTCATCAAAAGGAAACTGGTATTTCGTATATTCTGTCCCACCCCAATGGCAATTCCTTTTTCCCTACAGTTCGTGAGCTACATCAGAATCAAAATCAATTCTAGTCAAGCATCTGACGTCTTGCCCTGCTCTTACTAATAGACCACTACATAAAATTAAAGTCCTTAAAAAATTGTGTTTGCAAAAATCTAACAAACCATCACCATTATAAACAGATATCCTACCTTAGGAGCATCAAAATTAAAATCTTTTGGTAAATAACTTTTTGTGTTGGAATAATCCTGCAAAGAAAAAGGAAATAAATGAGAAAATCATAATAATCAAGTGGCAACATTTCTTATAAAATAATTACAATCGGATACAATAACTTACAAATGAAACTTGGCTACTGAAGACTGTAATACGCCATGCAGTGTGATAAGATATTTTCCTAAGGCACAGCATTTCCACCTACTGGAATTCCCAGTGGCAACATTTCTCATAAAATAATTACAATCGTATACAAAATATCTCTATACTATAACTTACAAATGAAACTTGGCTACTGAAGACTGTGATACGCCATGTAGTGTGCTAAGATTTTTTCCCAAGGTACTGCATTTCCACCTACTGGAATTCCCACCACCAAAATCTTTTTTAAAATGCATGACAATGCATACAATAGACTTTGCCAGGCTTTCTATCCTACATCACTACAGAGTAAATCATGAACTTGCTAAGCCAATACATAGATTAATATCCGGTCCTCCTGGTTAGTGACTCAGCATCTTATTTACAGACTAAGAACAAGAAAATTCATTTACAGAAAAGAAATGATATTGTTGCTGTGCATGAAGTTTTTATCTTACCTTATCCATGGTAGTAAATAGTTTAGATGGTAGCTGAGGTTCAAATGTACAATCTTTTAATGTTATGTTAGTTTTACTCAACATAATACCAAGAGCTACATCACAAACTGCATATAATTTCTGTTCAAATAGAGAAAACAATCAAATCTAAATTAATACTATATTCAATCACATAAACAGTTCAGAGTTTAGCAAAAATCAGAGAAACTTGTCATTCTATGACAACAAAGATTTTTAATTGATAAAGCCAACCTACAATGTTTGGACTAATAATGTCAGAGACAACATTCTGTTTTTGACATAACTAGCCCTAAGTTCACAAAGCATTCTCAGACTTAAGTTGAGAATTTGCTCAATTTTCAATCGCGGTTGATGAGAAATATCTTTCAACGAGTCAAAACAATATGGCCGATGATATACCTTGTTGTTATTCAATATTGTAGTATATATTCAAGTAGTAGTAAGAAGTCTTATTCTAATCTTTTCAAGTGCCTATGCTTTGGTGGTGGAACATCAATATTATTTATGATTCCCTGAGAAGCTACGCTACTGTAGAAAATACAACTCTTTCTATATATTTTTAAATTACAACTATTGTATAATCAGACTTACCTTATTGAGATTTTCATTATCTGGACCCATGGCATCTTTTGTTTGTTTAATATTTTCAATCATTTTACGTAAAAAGGCATAATTATAGTCTTCTGCCCTTCCTATTAAAGGTTCCATAATAAAATACAGACATCTGAAAGATGAAAAATAAACATGTTAAAAATAATGGGAATAGCATGGCAGCATTAAAAGTTACAACAATTAGGTATTTCATCCATCAAAACAAACATCCATCTAGAAGATCACTCAATCCCAGAATTCTATAGGGCTAAGGCCCTTTATTAACAAGGGAAACAACTCTATATACCATAACGATTTTAAGAAGGCTTCAGATCACATTAAATACTAATTAGTAATAATCTACTTTGTTAAAGTAGAATAGTGAGCAAGTAATAAGGGCTATATATGACATTAACAAATTCTGATGAAATCCATCAAGCACTTTAGGAGACATCAGAAATAACTACGTGTTTATGGAGTTTGCCAGTGTTTGGTGCTAACAATCTGCTAAATTGTACCATTATTATTTTAAAAACAAAGAAACAGAGAGTTTTATTACAATAAACACAAACTAGGTCATTTTGGGATTACCGTATGGTTCAGTTTTAATGCGTAGTGGTCTTTAGCAGTGGGAGGAAACTGGACAGATGACCCTACTCCTTGTCACGTACAACCAGGTCAGTAGACTCAATGACAGACCTTATGATACAGGGCACAAGTGCTAACCATTGACCACCCAAATTCCATTATAAAGGTTCAATACCACTCTTGTTCTAACTGAACAATATGTCCTAATCTTTATTCTGGTCAACAAATTGTATTATTTTACAATATTCCAATAAATTGATGATAAAAATTTCATCTTAACACACCTAATTCAAAAAATTGGAAAAATTCAACTAAATGAAAAGCCTAACGTAAACCTTTTCAAATGTGACTTGGATTTTAAAATATTTTCGAACCCTCTGGACAAGTAAAATAGGAAGTAATGGATAATCTACACAACAGGTAGGACACTTAAACATCTAGTACTTAGAATATGACTATTATTTATTTTCTGGAGCTTCCAAGCCAGCAAGAGTGTTATTGTCCCATTAGCCAATAACTATTATTCTAACTTACTCTTTGATATTTTTGAGTGCATCTCTATTATCGAATGTTTTAAGATCAGGATCATGAGCTAGAAGATGGATGGTATATGGTAAAACATAATCTGGTAATATAGTTGTCATTAATTCTGAAAAAAAGTAATAATAATTACACCCTTTTCTAATTTAAAATACTTTCTTCATAAAAGATTGGTTGCCAGGAAAAGAAATATACACACAACCCAACATACAGTGCCTAAGTTAATGAAGCAGTTCATAAAGGTTCTTCTTTAGACAGTAATCAGACCATTTTCATTTCCACTGAATACTAACTGAAGCTTTAGAGTGTCAACAAGATATTACAAATTACCAAGAACAATAACTCTGACAATAATTAATATCAACTGTTTCAAATTCATGAAGATAAACGCTGTGTATGAAATCTAATTCAACAAAAATAAAAAGAATATACTTACGTGTAGTTTTTCTGAGCCCTGGATGTTTTAAATATTCACGTCTTTTCTGAACATTGATATGTAAAAATTGTTTCAATTGTACACGTCTTTCTTTTAATGGATCGTTAGCTCCTAGAGAAAATATACTCATATACTCCAGGGGCAGTTTCATTAATAATAATCCCTTATGTAACTTGGCAGCAAACTTTAATCTTACATTATAACAACTATCCTGAAACATATATAAACAAAATATATTTCTAATTTACAGAAAAAAAACAAGTGCATTTTAAAATCAATGCAACTTCATCATTGTACATTTATAAACTTGAGCAGTAAATTCCTATTAGTAAAGATAATGATCTAATAAAACCATACACTAAACTTCATCACTACCACTCAATTAGAAGCAGTGTTATTGTGTTCTAATAGTAAGTGCAGGGGGACCGCACTACACGAAAAACAAAAACCTATAAGATAAGATTAACCTGCTAAAAATATCAAATCAAGTGAATGGATCCGGGGGCCAGCCGTAAGCGTCCACTGCGCTGTACAGTGACAGGCGATGGTACAGGCTTCACTAAAAATGATTTGAAAAAAAGAGGTAACAGAAATAATGCGACCGATCTTGACAACGGTCGTCTCTTCAATGGCGATGGTCTGCCAGTTGACGTCAGATGTCAAAACGTCAAAGTATCAGCAAATCAAATTGTCACAACATTCATCTAATAAACATTCAACTTAACAGGAAGATTATCATAACCAAAAAGATGTAATATTTATAAATATCGTCTGCATTAAATTTTTTACTTACTATAATAAGTAAAGCTAAAGCCAGAAATTGTTCAGATGTCACCATTTCAGCATATCCTGGTTCTTCAGCCAGCTTTAACATACAACAACCTGCTTGTAATCGTAATCTAGCTAATTCTGGTTTACTGAAACAAATATATTAAAGTCAGGTTTGCATCTTCTCTTGAAAAATAAGAAATAGTGCATCTTGAAATCAACAAATTGTTGCTATGCAGATATGACCATGAAACTGTTGGCGTATAAAAAATAAATGATTCTAAGAAAATCTATGTCAATACAGAGCAGTCACATTTGACATGTCACATGTTCTGCACATGATTGAACATCTTAGCAGAACCTTTCATGACCATTACAGCAGTTTACTTACTTGATATTTCCGTTTTCCATGAGATCTCCATCATGTATGATAACAGTATAAAGTAATCGTAGTGTAGATAATGTCCCCGAATTAAACGAGTTATTCTTCAATCCTTTTAACCACCGTACTAATAATTTTAATGCTTGAATCTACAATAAACAAAAACTCTATACACAATTCATCTCTTTTTAGAAATTAATGTCTATTAAAGGTATAAATCAATCTAGTAAACATGTCCAAATTACCTAATAAACTTTGTTTACTTGATGATTAAATTGATATGGTTCAAGAATTCATCAGATTACAAGAAATGGACTATTACTTATCCAGTCATACATTTTGACCTGAAGTTTCCAAATTCCAATGTCAAAAATAATGTTTTATAATTAAACATAAGTAATGTCTAGAATAAGAAAATAAATACCTTAGCTTGTGTTTCTTCTGTAACTAAATGATCAGCATACCAACTTTCATCAGTTTCAGGTCCGCTGGTCTATTTATACAGAAAAAGAGAAATCAATAGCTTATCTTTATTTCATCAATTTCCATGCAAATAAGATTCTTTAGTAGAGGGAGTAGAGGGAGCAGAGAGAGAGAACACCAGAATCCTTTCTCGTTACAAATTACAGTGTGATCAAACTCATAACAGACTTCAAATCAATCACCATCCTTGAAGCCTTTCACCATTAATATACATACAATTTTTTCATGTTTTTTTGCCAACTTGAGATGATGTGGTTATGTTTGACTAATGGTATACTGACAGCATACAACCTAATAACAATACTAGCACTTACATTAGCCAAGAAATGTAATCTTTGGTATCATACTTCAACAGATTGCTGAACATACAAAAAATTATAATAGTAATTACTTACCCTATCATGCATCATCAAATCTTTTACAATTATCTTTGATACTATATTTTTCATTTCACCACCAAATTCTTCTGGACAAAGTTGTGCTATATGACCAAGCGCTACGATGGAATTGATATAATTTGCGGAATCAGGATGAAGATTCTTCTTGACATGCTATAAATAGAAAACAACTGATCAGAATCCATTAAAACATTATTCTAATCACAAAAAGACAGGAGAGAGTTTTAACTACATTTAATGAACAGATTATAAATCAAAGGCTTGATGTATCAATTAGTGGTATAGGAATCTCTTGCAAACAAACACGATTGTGAGTTTAATCTATAATAGGAATATCAGTCCAATTCTATTCCATTCAATATTTATAAAGTTACATTAAATTGAAACTTAATCGATCTATGCTGCTCGTTAAGTAATAAACCAACATCCTTTCTAAATCTGATTTCATTCATGCCAGCAGATTATCTAGCATCGATATTTTGATTTTGTTTTCTTTATCAAATGTCGCATGAATTAAGCCATGAGAAATTTGATATGACCTATCAGGTCTGTAATAAATTTCTTAATTCTAAATTATAAACTAAGACACATTCCCACGTACAATTTAAAATTAAAGCCGGTCTAAAATCTGTTCTTGATCTGAGCAATAAATTTGGGGGGCTAGAAGATGAAATATATGTCTCTTACCTCAAAAATCTGTCCTAATACATTAGCTTTATTTTGAGCACATATTGTACTGATACAACGTATAGCATGCTTAGTTTGTTTAGGATTACCCATCTTCGCTATACTCACTAATACAGGTACCATATCACTGAAAATATAAACACAGAATTGAGGATGGAGTAACTAAACAGGAGTTATATGTGAATCTGTGACTTAAGATAGGATTAAACCAGTCTAACAACCTAAAACAAGGAATGACTTTCAATTATATGTTTTAATATATATTGATACAATGATTACTTACGTATATATATTAGGATGCATGGTTTGTATTCTTGCTCCAGTATGATTTAATATCTGTAATGTTACACCACCTAATAATACAAATAACAATATGGCTCACTTTAAAATTACTAAAATTTTCACTGATATTTCTGTGCTTACTGGATGTATTTTTAATAATTAGTTAAATGTGGTAATTAGGTGCATAGTAAACTGAATTTGTCTACATTTACAATGATATTTAAGTTTATAGAGAGAGAGAAATGGTGCTTAATGTCCACTTGATACAAACTTGGATATTCTGGGACTAACATTTGGTTTAATTGAATATCAATAATTTGCTTGCGTGTAGGGGTCTTTAGCAGTGGGAGGAAATCTGAGGACTCGTGCAAAACCCATGACTTTGGTTAAGCAACCCTACTCTGTGTCACACTCACACACGTTAATCCACTAGACCCACCCAACCCCCTATCACAGCTGTTACTGATAGAAAACGGTCAATATAGAGCCCTATTTTACCAAGACAGTAGCATTAAAGATAAACATGATATAACTATAATTTATAAATACTTACAAACAACATCATCATCCTGTTTTAAGAAAGATAGAAATCTTTCAAATACATCAGCTGTACGGAAATAATGTGGAAAAGCTTGAGACAAACCCTGAAAACAATAGTACACCTTATATTAATAAATTCCATTTGATTAATTTCTGTATATTACTAAACCAGTTTATATTTATTTTTATCATTGTTATTTTTATTAAATACATCAACTTAACAAAGAAAGATAGGTTGCCAGGCAACGAAACATACGCCCACAGCAGCTAAATCGTCCGGGCAGTCAACAAGGGTTGTCGCATATTTTTACTTTTTTCGCTAATGAAACATTTGTAATACACTAAAAACTGATTAAGAGTAACAGCTCATTATGTAATTATCAGAAAATCATTAGAATTTGATTGCTTTTTATAAAGTGTTACCCCACGCTAACAATTAGTATATACATGAAACATTTAATATCATGGATTTAGCTGTTCAGTTATCAAAATTCACTGAAAATCAAAATACTTGTTCGTTTCAACACCTTAAACTCTGTGTATCAATCTAAAGTCAATGGGATTAGGGCTGGGTATCGATAGTAATTTTTACTATCGATAATCGGCAAGGAAATGTCGGTCGATAATCGATAGTATCGAAAACAAACTTATTTTCACGGTCGCCATCAAGACTGGATACAGTGTAAGTTCAAAGTTCAAAACCATACGATAATGAAGTGGACAAAGATCGTTTGCTCCTGTCTAAGGAGATTTCCTTGGAAAACATTAATAAAACTTGTTATATCACGTATATATACGTCAATCCATGTTGTTTATTATTAAAATAATGCATCCGTGGTTCCGAATGAAGAAATATCGTAAATAATTATGTTAAGGGACCAAAATGAACTTGTTCCGATTCAAAACATTGCGTACGTGCGCGCGAAAATATCAATATGGCGGACAATTCTGTGTCGTTTCGTGTGCCAATAGAGAACCATTATTCGTATAATATATAAGTAAATCAACAAAAGTTTTGTCGTCCATGTGTGCTATTTATTGTACCGGGTACTCATTACTGAGGCACACGTAGAGAAATAGTGAACTGTACAGACGAATTCTGAAGCTTGCAAAGGGAAATAACTCTAACTTTATTTACACATCCGGATATCTCCGATTTAGTGATATTCAACAATAATTTATTCAAAACTAAAGTAACGTTTCAATGAGAGTGAATTGATGAAAACGGCTGTTCTATAGGCAGACACAATTTTGTTATGTGTTACATTGATACTAGATAGTAATTAAAGTGAGCGGTGTATTATAATTAACTGAAAGAAAACATTGACATTTCAGACGCAAGAAAAATAGACGAAGAGCGATAATCGATAGTAACCCACCGCTATCGATAGTGCTTTTCTGGGCCGCCCAATCGATACTATCGATTTATATCGATATTTTACCCAGCCCTAAATGGGATGATAAGTTTGGCCTCTATAGCGTAACAAGATTTTTTGAAGTTATCAAGGGAGATAACTCTGGCAATAATTATTTGAAATCTTTGAAAATCAATAGGATTCTTCGTCTCATGACCCTAAACACTGTGTGTTAATTTAAAGTCGATCAGATATTAACTTTGGCCTCTAGAGAGCTTCCACAGGATTTTTTCAAAGTGATCAAGGGCAATAACTCTGGCAGTAATTATCAGAAATCGCTGAAAATCAAAAGGCTTCTTCGTCTCATGACCTTAGACACTGTGTATAAATTTAAAGTCAAACAGATATTAACTTTGGCCTCCAGAGTGTCCGCATGATTTTTTGAAGTGATCAAGGGCCATAACTCTGGCACTAATTATCGGAAATCGCTGAAAATCAATAGGATTCCTCGTCAACAATTATTGAAAATCACTGAAAATCGATAGATGACTTTGGCAATGCTCGATTCACAGTCCAGAACGTCCCGAATCGACAGAATTACAATCGAGTGACGCGGAATTCAGTCCTGTCACAGTGCTGCCAGTCCCGACAGCTGAGGTGGAGTGAGTAGAATCGTGACGTATTCCTAGGTAAAAAATATGTTTCAGCAGTCATGATTGGTTGGGATACTTTTTATACAGTCGACGCATGTGCTGTAATCCGAAATTCACCTTTTTACTCGATTGACACCAGTTTTGGAATTCAATTCCGGAACTGTGAATCGAGTATCGCCTTAGTCTCATGACTGTAAACACTATGTATAAATTTTAAGTCAATCGGATATTAACTTTGGCCTGTAGACCATCCACAAGATTTTTTGAAGTGATCAAGGGTCATAACTCTGGCAGTAATTATCAGAAATCGCTGAAAATCAAAAGGCTTCTTCGTCTCATGACCTTAGACACTGTGTATAAATTTAAAGTCAAACAGATATTAACTTTGGCCTCCAGAGTGTCTGCATGATTTTTTGAAGTGATCAAGGGCCATAACTCTGGCACTAATTATCGGAAATCGCTCAAAATCAATAGGATTCCTCGTCTCATGACCTTAAACACTGTGTATAAATTTAAAGTCAATCGGATATTAACTTTGGCCTCTAGAGCATCCACAAGATTTTTTTGAAGTGATCAAGGGCCATAACTCTGGCACTAATTATCGGAAATCGCTGAAAATCAATAGGCTTCTTCGTCTCATGACCTTAAACTCTGTGTATAAATTTAAAGTCAATTGGATATTAACTTTGGCCTCTAGAGCGTCCACAAGATTTGTTTAAGTGATCAAGGGCCATAACTCTGGCACTAATTATCGGAAATCGCTGAAAATCAATAGGCTTCTTCGTCTCATGACCTTAAACACTGTGTATAAATTTAAAGTCAATCGGCTATTAACTTTGGCCTCTAGAGCGTCCACATGATTTTTTGAAGTGATCAAGGGCCATAACTCTGGTAGTTATTATCGGAAATCGCTGAAAAACAATAGGCTTCTTCGTCTCATGACCTTAAACACTGTGTATAAATTTAAAGTCAATCGGATATTAACTTTAGCCTGTAGAGCGTCCACAAGCAATTGTGGACGCCGGGCGGACGGACGGACGGGGGCGACGACAATATACGACCACATTTCAATGTGGGCGTATAAAAAGTGTGGCATATATATTTCATGTCAATTTTTTTTTTATCAATTATGATTAATGAAACCCCATCTTACCAATAATAAATTAACTCCCTTTTCTGGTGCATTATCTATACCACCCTCTAGAGTTGTTTTACCGGTAATAACATCATCTATATGTTTAACTAATACATCAATAGCTTCTGTATCAATCATCACAGGTGCTATTCTCTCTAGTAAAGATTTCACCATATTATAAAGATGATTGGGTCCACCAGAATTAAAACCCAATTTCCTTAACACTTCTTTCTATAAAATACAATAATCATAACAATGTTACAATTCTACTTTTAAAATTAAAGCCTCTCATTGTTCTTTAGCAGATTATTATTGACTTGCAAACTACAATATTTATAAAGTTTAATCTCTAACGAGAATATGAGTTCAAAATTGATTGATTCTGTTTAATATTTTGAAGGATATGCAGAAGATATATGTAGTCATCAAAAGCCAGAGTCATCTGTGATTTTTGTGGAAATCTTTTGATGGGCTGCTTTTTAATCTGTTACATATTTTCTTAATCAAATGCTAAATAATTAATTTGAGTACGGTACATTTTAGTCTGAATTAAGGTGTAGAAAATTGGATAATTATCAGAAAAGCGCAAATGATACAAGAAACAATAAATTATACAATCTATTAATTAAAAAAGCATTTTATACTAGAACACTCTCAAAAAAATTAAAACAGACATTCTAATTACACCTTCGGCTAAAATACTTAGTTTCGTTGTAATTAATTGTATCACAAGTCTACTTAAACTACATCAGTTAGCAAAATTGACAGAAATAGAAGAAGATTGAATTTTATATCATTAAATTGCTATTTAGTTCATTCAGAACATTAATGAATTACTATAGAGCACCACAATTGTTATCTTGTCTTATTTCATTTATAACGATGTATCAGTTATGTGTTTATAACTTTACTAATGAGAGAGGAGACAGGAATGGGGTTTAATATCCACTTGACACAATCTATGTCACTACGGAGACTAACATATGGTTCAATTCAATTTCAATATTTTACTTTCGTGTAGGGTTCTTTAGCAGTGGGAAGAAACCGAAGGACCCACAGAAAACATACGTGGTTGGACAGGCACCCCTAATCCTTGTCATGTGCAAGTGTAGGACCAACACAACACTACTTGACTCCATGAAAGACTTTATGATCTAAAGCGCATATGTTATTTGATAAGACAACCCAACCATTCGGATCTGTACTTATAAACATACCACTATTTCTTCAGCTTTTTTACAGGTACATTCTGGGGAGATTATCATTTTGAGCAGATTTCTCATCCTACGATCATCCCGTAGAATTATGTTAAACTTTTTCAACTGTTCTTGAGGTTTTTGTTGTTCAGGTAGAGACCCTGTAAAACAAAAAATGTATTCATAATTTATAACAGAACACAGATTCAATTTCATCCCAAACATGTTAGCTTCTTGTTTATTACAAAAATATGGCTGAAAGAAGAGGGAAATTTTGAGAGATTAGAACTAAAATTACTAAAATCATACAAAATTTCTCTGCCACTTTTGGGGACAATAAATTATGCTTTTATTCTGTACATAAACTCAAGTTCCTTCAGGAAAACATTTATCTCTCCTCAATTCTCTAAGCATCTTTGGTTTTATTCAATTCTCACTGTCATTGCTGTCATTGCTGTCATGAGAATACAAACATACAACAAATAATGATTAATTAGTCCCGACATGGATGTACATAAAAGACAGGAAGTGTAGATAGATATATTGTGTCTGAATAAACAAATATCATATTAAACTTACTGGCTAAGGCAGTGAGTCTGGGTAATATAGCTGGAGCATTCGGTTGATCAGCAAGGTCATAGCCTTCTAATAAAGAGATTGTACTAAGACGGGCACTGAAAAGAAAATGTTGAGAATATTCTTAGAATTGAAAATTGTACTGTCAGATAAATTATATATGGAAACAACTGAAAGCAGTATAAATATTTTCCAAATGTGTTGCATCTGCTGTAATTCAGGTACAAGGTGTGTAAAAAAAATAATTAAAAATTATGACCAGCAGTCCATATTTTCATTCATAAAACCCACTTACTTGCTTCTGTGTTTGAACATTTCTCTCATCGCTCTAAAAGGTAAGCAAAAAAAAACCCATTATAGTCTTGTAACTTTCAAGCGAGAGATGTGCTCGGGGGTATAACAAAGGGTAGATGAAAAAATATAAATATTTTGAAGATAGTAATATTTTAAAGATGTTTAATTTCATTGATTTCTTGAAGATTTCTTTTATTAGTAATTTTAGCCAACTACTGAACTATCTAGAGTAAATCTGTATTATTCCATATAATCAGGTAATGCCATTGTTATTGTTTTTTATAAAATCATTCTATTTCATGACACTTTATTTGATACAATTAATATTCACTACTTACTTGACAGCATTTTCATCTAATTGACAG
Organism: Patella caerulea; assembly: GCA_036850965.1. Lineage (NCBI taxonomy): Eukaryota > Metazoa > Mollusca > Gastropoda > Patellidae > Patella > Patella caerulea. The sequence goes on from JAZGQO010000011.1 coordinate 28,341,617, forward strand.
TATAATTGTAACAATCTCTGCATTCTCTCTTGTACCAATATCTGGTATGGTACTAAATAAATATTAAATATTCTCTCTACTAATAATCTGTAAAATATAAAATATTACATAAATATTAAATAGTTTATTAATTATATTATATATCTTCTCTACTAAATTGTAAAATATAAGGATAAGGTTATTCAAAACAAAAGTTTTTATCAATTAAGACGATTTTGCATATAAATGCCGCCAAAAAAGTTGGCCTTACAGAAATGTAACATGAACATGGAAAACGTTAGCATGCCAGGGGCTCTCTGAAATCAAAACGGAATATGTATATAACATAGTTCTTACCTGTCATCATTGCTTTGTTGGTAATAAGCATGGAAGACTTTATCTCTAATCCATGCTACTTTAGCTACATTATGTTCTTCTCTTGGTTCTTGACTCATTATATGTTTATACATCTGTCCTAGACCTAACAAAGCATCTCTACGTATCTTAAACTACAAAAAAACAATAGAATAAAATTAAATGTACTATCAAGTTGGTTGTGTTTAACAATGCTTAACTAATTCATCTCAAAAATGGCAATGCCTTTTTCTTTAGGCCAAAATTAAAAATTGTCCAATTAATGTCTTTGTCTAAATTTTAAGTAACTAGATATCGCTATGTTGTGTTTTGCACTTGTGTTATTAACAGAACATAATATCAATGGTTTTAAAATATAATTAATGAATTGCAACACTAAGAAGAAGTAAAAACTAACCTTTTTATCTCTTGTTCTTTCTTTAATAAATGCAAACATTTCCATGGACAAACAATCAAAATCTTTCTTGGCAACATTTAGTATGCAATTAACAACCTCCACTCGTACTGTTTCTTCTTGATCATGTTGTCGTACTTTAAGTTGCTCTGTAAACATTATTCATAATTATTTTATTAATCAGGAAGGTTGAAACAGCTTGCTTATTTAATATTCTTTCTTATTCAAAATATGAGCAGACAAAACCAAAAGGCAGAGAAAGTACTAACCCTCGACATTGGATTTTCGGCTTTTTTATAACTATCCTGCTACATTTGAGTGTTAAAAGACATCATAAAATATGCACAACTGGCCCAGTGTGCTTCTGTGCATAAATTTCTAAAGCGGCATATAATGAAATAAATAATATTATAATAAATATTACCTAATATTTCTTTAGTTAATTCAGGATGATGTAGAAAGAAATATTGAGCATATTGAACACAGATAGTTCGCACTGATATACTTATATCATTAAACCTGAAATATATAAATGCAATACTATAAACATTTATCAAGATGAAGAGAACTGGATTAAATGTAGGCAGAGATCTTGTACATTCAATAGACTAATTTATTTTGTAAGCATACAGTTGTCATTTGAATCCCACTCTAACTGTGACAAAAACAACTTTGTGACCCAGTTAAGAAGGGGGGGATATCAGGTACTGAGCCATTTACTACAACAATGGTCATTGACCAGTTGTGATTGAGATCCAGTTATTTCAATTCCATTTATTATAAATACTTAAATACCTATTTCTTAAATTCTTTATAAAGAAGAAATGAATCTCTACTAGATATAGAATCTAAAAGAAATACAAACCGTCCAAGAAAGCATATCCACAATGGTTTATTTTGAGAAGCTAAATTTGATTCAGGTTCAGAAAACATCTTAGCTAACAATTTAGTAACATTTTTTCTTTCTGGTTCCTCATTACTCTGTAAAGATATAAACAATTAATATATAAATATATACATCTCGTCAAACAATTGTTCATTTTACTTAAGTCACATTTTCATCATAAACTTTTCTATTATCCACAGGAAAATTTAGGTTCAGGGTATTTCATTCTTGTATCAATTGTTATGGATCACCTGGCAACCATAGCCTCCATGGGATAGGTATTATTCTTTTATCATAGTTTTAGTATAGATTGAATAAATTGAGTGATGTACCTTGAGTTTAAACTCTAGTTGAGGTAAAACTGCCAATAATACATTAGGTGATATCTGATTTAGTTCATAAATCAAATCATACAGATGATTCGAGACATCACTTTTAGACGTCTTTCCTAACATCAATGTATTGTTGAAGAACTGAAATAAACAAAACACAAATATAGTTAACACAAATTTGTTTTGATGGAATATAAAGTTTCCCCTTTCAGTCATTTGCAACTTCATATTCAACATAACAAACAGAAGACCTGAATTTTTCTAAAAATCCTAGCAATTCAAAAAGATAAATTATGAAGAATCGTAAATATTTGGATGGATTATAACAAGACTACTACTATTGTTATTCATTGTGCCAAATTTTCTATGCAAGAAGAGAGGATTGTCATCAGAAGCATCGATACTTACAGCTTGTATGTAGGGTTCTATAGCATTACTTGTTCTTCGCAACAGATCTTTCGCCAGATTATAAGCACATTTATTCTGTGACTAAAAGTAAAGAGAAAACAGTCACGTTAATTCACTCAAATTAAAAAAGAGATGTACCTTAAAACATAACCAACACAATGAACACACCGAAAATTAATATATGAAATAGAAAATGTTAAAGTTAATGTATTTTTACACGAGATTCCAGACCAATCTGTACGATCAAAACAAAACATTGTTAAAATTAACTGACTAGTGAAATTTAACTCTTGGTGGCAAAATTATAGAAACTTTTTAAGGATAACACACCATAATTTGTATTTATGAAATTTCCTACCTTCTGTGGTTCCACGACATTGATTAATATAGTGTCTAATAATTCAGGTGAAACCGAATCAGATTCTGATATCAACGGTCCCATCATATCCAACATAAAATTCTTCACTTTATTCGAATGCTTATCACTGAAAAAACAACCCACAGTTAAAGGGGCATTAGGTAAGATTAGATAAGGAGCTGACAGTTCTCGCTATATAATAGTTACAAAATAAATAATGAAAACAGAATATGCTGAAAATTTCAGTCAAACTGCTTCACTCTCAACTGAGATACTAGCGATTCAATTTTAGGTTAGCCTCGACGGTCATTACTACAGTTAATACAATGATAAACAAAGTCTCAGTGATACGTTTTTATGTTAAATCATCCATCAAAAACATATTCAAATCCACTAAATATCAATGGCATCGAGAGATGATTATGGTTTTCATAATTTAACTAATGTCTAATTAATCAGTAAGATAATATTTCAGGCCTATCGAAAAACCTGCAATGGGCAGATTTAGCTCTTACATAATGTACCTTTAAATAACTTATGCAAAATGACATTTACAAATAAAAAAAAATAAGTTACAGTTTAAATTCATCTAACTAGTTTAATTGAGCATAATCCACAAAGAGAAATAAAATTGACCACAGGGTGCTATTTAATACAAACCCTGATTTTACCATTTAAATATTCTACATCATTTAACAGTTGATTGTAATTTGAATTACTTGAAATGACTAATATATTGATCAGGTTCGGGTAATTTTCAAATTTCTAGAAACAATAAATCTTTCCATTCAAGATATTTTCCTTTGTGTTCGTTTTTGAATATTTGTAAACAAGAATCAAGTAACAAATAAACAAAATTAAATATACAATAATGTGTACAACAGTAAAATGAAAGAGGTGAACATTCAGGGAATTGAAGGAATTCAAAATGAAATAAAATGGGGTTTAACGTCCTACTGTTCTGCTCCGACTGAGCTAAAGAAAACGGGCATGCGCCATACGGTGTCCTATGAGGGAAATTTTGCCCGGGCAACTGCATTATGGACAAGGGATCTTTTACGTGCATGCCAATGTATACACGGGACCTTGGTTTTTGGCACCACCAGAACGACTAGACAGAACTTGTCAGACCCTCAGTCCTGCACCACTGACAAGGTGAAACGTCGGAATATCCCTATGAACTTTCTCAGCCAATGCAAGGATCAAACCCAAGATAGCATCTTAGCCACTTAGCCACTGCGGCTTCCTAAAGCAATTTAAAGAAAACAAGCTTACCTGACAATTGAAAACATCAGTTTAAATAATGACCGGAAAATCTCCTGATTATCTTCTAGTTCTATACAAATATTAAATGATTTTACCCAAGCCAAATTCTGAAAGCAAAATATAAAACAACAAATAAACATTTAGATGGTAGGATGGGTTGATGCTTTAAGAATAAAATAGTTCAATTTATTGACTAACACCTTTCGGTTTTAGTCTCACAAGATTAAGAGCAACTTGACTACTTTTGTTTTAGAGGACAATAACCAAAATGAAAGGGGTTTAACATCTGATTGTTCTGCTCAGATTGGGTTAATGGAGACGGGCACACGTCATACAGTGTGCTTCATTGTTGAGGGACATTTAACCCGGACAGCAGCTCTACGGCCTACTCTTATATCATAAGTTATATCGATCTCCAACTTCAAGGGATCTTTTACGTGCACTCAAATGTGTACACGGGACCTCAGTTTCATCCCATCCAAATAACTAGACAGCTGTTCATGTCAGGGCCTTTGTCCTGCACCACTGACAAGGGGAAAACCATGCTGGAAATCTCAGACTCTCTAAGCCAACACCGGGAGCAAACTCGCAACCTCCAGAATAGTGAGCCAGCCAGCGTCTGAATGACTTAGCCACCTTGTTCACTAAAGACTCTGAATAACCTGAATTATAGACTTTCAAGCACTTCCTGACCCTCATGTAGTACCCGAAGATTTCCAAAAGCCTGACAGTGATCGTCTTTCTTTTCTTGAAAAAAAAGGTTCACTTTAAATGGGAGATTATAAAGATTTTCATGTTTGCAACAGCTCAAACATATTGCACAATGAACTCATATAATATTTCCTAAAACCAAACATTTATTATATGTGTTAATTAAAATATGTACCTCCAATAGATAAAAGTAACGCTTAAAAGAGGGAGATTCTGGATCTTCTAAACCCCGTAGCTGTTTGATCAAAAAGAGAAATATTTCTTTTAACTGGTCGTTGTCATTGAAAGGAGCCTCGGGAGCAAAAACACGGAACACGTCAGCAATACAGCATGCAACCAAAAGACGAACATCTTTGTTTTGATGATCTGTGAAAAATTCTGAAGCCAGCATCAATGCAAGTCCTGAAAACTGTGCATTTTCATCTTGACTCATATCTTGAAATGCTCTTGCTAATAACTGAAATATACAAAACATTAGTCATTTAGTGTAATCTACTTTACAAATAAATTAAATTCCTGATGAAATTGGGTTATGAAGACAGGCATATGCAATGCAAGGAAAACCATGTCTGAAATTCTCGATGAATTTCTTGACCAAAGCAGGTATCGAACTTGCAACCTCCACGCTAGCGAGCAAAACATCTTACCCACTTAGCCAGAATGTTCTTACTGATGAAATAATAATTGACAAAGATCAATAATGGTTTAAAGAAACATAACCGTGCATTTGGGCTGCAAAGAAGCAATTAGACACAAAAAACAGTCAATTTATCACCCAATTTTACATCAAAATAAGCAGATTGGAACAAAATTGCAGGATTTTTCCAATTACAATACATATATTCTTTTATATTTTCCTTTGCAGGATTTTTTTTCACTAAGACCCCTCTAGAGTACTAACATGATTTTCTCAGAACAGGGCAAATCAATAGTTGTTCAAAATATCTTTTAACTTTGACATTTTGTTTAACAAGCTTTGTTTGACATATACAAGCCTCTGATAGTATAAATTTCATTTCATTTCAACCTCTTGCAAATTACAATATGGTAAAAGTTGAATGTCTAAAATGAACATCATCTGGTCACCATCAATCCAAAAATAGTAAATTTCATGATGAATTGAAAATTTGTTATCAAATGAAAGGGTCTGCTGACAATATCAATGGGATATGATGTGCCTCTTTTTAATTTGGGTGATCACGGAGACTAAGTGGGTAAGACGTTGGCTTGCTAGCCTAGAGGTCGGGTGTTCGATCCCTGCATTGGCAGAGAAAGTTCATTCAGATTTTACGGTGTAGTTTCCCCTTGTAAGTGATTCAGGACGGAGGGCCGGACAAGGACAGCTGTATAGTAGCTCAGATGGGACAAAAAACCGAGGTCCTATGTACACATTGGAGTGCATGTAAAGAACCCTGGCAGTTGGAATTCGATATAAGAGTAGCCCGTAGCGTTACTGCCCGAGCAAAATAGCACACCGTATGTCTGTCTTCATTAGCCCAGTTTATTAGATGAACAGTAGGACGTTAAATAAATCCCATTTCATTTTTTTTTAATGTGAATAATTTTGTTTTCCTTATTAATTTTTAAATAATTAATCAAAAAATACTGAAAAGGGGTTTCTCATTTCAAAATACATACAACCCATATCAATTTCAAAAGACTGGATTACAGAAGCTTCCATTGAGACTGCAGTAAGCTAACATCTAAAGGTGGACATATAAAAATTTAGAAATTTAATACAATGTACCTTGAGCCGTTTTACTAACTCATCTTTACTGAGTTCTTCATTGATCTCTTTACAGCCAGGCGGATAGACCACCTTAGTGGACTTCCCAATAGCTTTACTACTCATACTTATTATTTACTGCATCTAGAATAAAAAAGTTAAAAATACATTAACGATTTGCACAGAAAACATAGGCCATAGTAGTATTTTAGTTTTAGTCACCAATTTCAATATAAAATAGGCCTATAAATATTCAGTTTATATTTTTAAATAAGAGCTCCTAGGACAAAATGTTGTCGGATTCGGGTGTATTATTTTATGTACACTCTATCTGCTTAGTTTAGGACATTCAATAATCGTAGATGAGTGCAATATGCAAGTAAATGTACATTTCTCTATTGTTTTATTTGCAAGATACATGGAAAGCTTATATCTGAATCTATCAATTAAGTTTATTCAGGCTTCGTCAGACTGATCAGATGTTTCTGATAAAATGGTTTCATTTTAAGATAGCTTATTATTAGCCTACCAAATTAATGCCATACAGTATTTGGTTTGGCTCGTTGCATGATTTCCGTGTTCAAGTCACATGATTTGGGTCATTTTTCAACTTGAATACAAATGATTGGAATGAAGAGTGAAGTCCGTACTAGGCTTATCACTGCCATTTCGTCCTTATGGAATAATGAACTGAATTCAAACCCTGGTTAACTATACTGTCAGTAAAATAATGCCAAATCATAACAAACACTTTTTGATTTTTAGACTCTTTTCTTTTAATTTAATGTTTTGACATTAACAAAAAGGAGTCCAGTAAACGTCCTTGCTTTTTTAAAAGTGGATATCCAGAAACAGAGTTCCCAAGTCAATTACTATCGGTGATGACACAAAAGTAATAAAAGGTTTGCAACAAAGAACACAAGTTCTGTCAGCCTATGTTCTGCATGTTGATCAACAAACACAGAAATTTCAGCCGCCATGATGGATTGGATTTATCGGGAGTTTCTTTGGTAAGTTACCTGTATCGCCTGCTTTAATGAATATATATGACCAAAGTTTATAAGTCTGATATCATTCAACGTTTGGTTTATATACGGTAAATATCCCTGTCTCGTAAATCAATTTGACCTTTGTTGACATGCACAAAATAACAAATATTAAGGAGTTTGTAGCAGGAAACGGCGCGAAAGGGCACTATGCTGTTTCTGACCGAATATTCAGCTGTACGATTTGATTGGTTGAATAAATTTGCCTGTAAGTCTTTACTTTATTTTCTTTTAATGTATTTCGTCCACATCGTATTATGTCGGACCATATTTACTAATTGGCTGGGTGTTGATATCCATTTATAATCATGGAAATTATTTGAAATCTATTTTGTTTTAATGATAACTCAAGATTAACTCCTGGGAATAAAATAAGCAAGCCAATCAAAACGCTCCTCTCATGCATGTTAGGTATAAACGAATGCGCGTAAAATATGCGCAAAGTTACAAAAATAGTCAACACGTAAAGAGTGCACCTCAGGACAATAACAAGCCCTGAAAGTTGTCAATGTCAATCACTAATAATTTGCCAGTTTCTATTCATTCTATAAGAAATGCTCGTAGTTATCTACAGACATGTCAAAACATCAACGGAATCGAAGTTCAAGCCCTCAAAAGAAAGTCAAAGGCCCCATACCAATCGTTTTGGACAAGTCGCCAACGAAAAAAGAACAGATTCAAATGTTACAAACCGTAAAGGAAATGTTTGATGGTCAGATAGATCCAGATGTTATCCGTATGGTGCTAATAGAAAAATCATGGATAGGTAAGGAAACTCTCCTTATGTTTTAATCACAATCCGACTTATGTTCCTTGTGTGACATGTCACACTAGAACATTAAATTCATAAATTAAAATAAATAAATAAACGTCATTACGAAACAATAATAATAGGCCTATAAGTATAAGTTTAAGTATAATTTATTGTGAAATCAAGTGGCACTGATTTTATAATCACCAGTGATAAATTGGACAACATCAAATATTTGATATTGCGTCGGTGTCCGTAGGCCTACAGATTGTATATTTATACCAAAGCTGAATATATAACGATTAATAATTTGGGGTGATTTATTTTTAACAGTGGAAGAAGCAGTGGAATTTTTGTCTTCTATGGTACCATCAAGTGATAAGCCATTGAAAACTAGCTCCTTGTCAGAACTTGATTTGATAGCCTTCAGTTTACTTGATACAGTTGAACCAACAAGTGAAGTAGTCCAAAGTCAGCAACAGATTCTGGATGGTGTAGAGGCGACGGTTGTGTCATCAGCTACGTCATCAGCTGTAAATGAATCACTTCTTAACCAAGATGTTTTCTTGATGGCTACAGAGACAAATAGAGGAGAAAAAATTAAAAGTCATAAAAATGTTGCTTTATCATCCATAGCAAAATCCTCAACGGATTCTTCGATGAGTACTACAACTCTTGTCAAAAAAGAAAATAGAAAAATAAAGGAGAAAGCCCCAGTACATGTACATGCTTCAGATCTTGATAACAAATTACCCCAAAAGTTTATAAAATCACATGTCAAGGGAAATAACTCTTCAACCAGTCCCAAATCAATGTCCAGCAAAGACTCAAGGGCGACAGAGTCATCTTCTTTAGGAACCTCCATTACATTAGTGCGTGATACAAAAGAAGATAAGACAAAAGTTGAAATGCAGAATGGTTTTAATTTTGATGCCTTTAATAAATTTATCCCACAATCAAACCCTGTTACAGAAGATTCTTTGCAGTCTTATATGGCCTTGTATGGCGGATCATTTGGTTTATCGAGTGAAGTTTTAAATGCGTCTGCTACATGTACGTTGACTGGACCGCTGGTCGATCACTTCTCACATGTAAATACATGTAATAGTATAGATAAACAGCAGACTGAAAACCGTCAGATAACAGGTGTAGATAAATGTAAACCAGATAACACCTGTCATATTCACGATAATTCCACATGTAAAACTAGGCCAAATACTTGTGACGATGATGCCAAGAGTGGGAAAGATTTCATCAGCTCAAAACCAATCCTAGGTGAATTGCCTAAAGGTTATATTAAAAAGACAAAAGGTCAACATGAACATTTAAATATTGTTAAAAACAGAGATAAAACATTGGAGGAAGTGACAAATACCGGATTTAAAAAGGATTACGACCAAAGTAAAAGTAATTATTCTTCAATAATGGATGATAGCAGTATTGTTATGGCTTATAAACATTTACCAGTAACCACTTCAACTTCTGTTACATATGATCGTTTGAAGGATATGGTGGGAAACACAAAGTATGAAACATCAAATACAACCGTTAATACTAAATTCGACACAACAGATCTAAAGCAACTTTCTCCACGAGCACCAGTTTTTGTTCCTCAGCAGCCAGGAATACACTGTGATAAGTTGGAATCAAGTTCTTATCTTGGAGAACCTTTTTTTATGATGCCTAAGGGACCCCATTTTTCTCCACCTCATCAAAGATCAACCAATTCCCCTAGACCATCTACACCCAACTGTTTAAGACCTAAATTTCCCCCAAAATTGCATTATGGTCAGAAATATCCCCATGTTCCCTTTCCAAGGATGCCATACATTCCAAAAACCATGCCAGAAATATCAGATGACGGTTTTGTGAGAGTGGTCAACAAACATGCGTATCATCATATGAACAATAAGAAGGTTTTATCACCACGAGAGTTGTTGACTAATTTTTTAAAAGAAGGAAAGTTAGTTCTTGTTTTATTACGAGGATTACCTGGAAGTGGCAAGTCACATTTAGCAAGGTAGAGCCTAATATTTATATATCTTGTCCAGCTGGGAAATGAATTACACACAAACAAAAATTCCAAAATATCAAGAAATATATTTATGATGAAACGATCTTGTAGTCACTTGTACTTTTTGATTTCTTGAAATAACTAATATTGTTCACATATTCCAAAAACGAAAACATGTAGTAGAGAGACTCAGAAGCTATCCACTATTATCAACCCATTGTTATTCAAAGCGACAATCTTCATTTGAATTTTTCAGACAATATCTAATTCCTAACAGCTAAATCCATGCTAAAATGAAATAACAAATTGATTATTTAACATTTAATTCAGAAAACAAAATTAGAATTCAATGTCAAAAGAAGATCTAGATACATGTAATCTCCTGACTCAGATTTAAAAGAGGCAGATCAAAAGTTCTATCATATGAATACTGCGATACAGTAAAAACCCATGTATTGTCTAATTCAACCCTGATATGTATAATTTGTGTTAAGAATTGTTTGTTTATATATTATAGAGAGATTGTAGGTAACGGTATAATATTATCAACAGATGATTATTTTATAAAAGATGGTATCTATATGTTTGAACCTAACGACCTCACTACAGCTCATACATGGAATAAACAGAGGGGTTAGTTTTTGATACATCTAAAACAATGTCTACATGTAGCTACATGTATTTCAAGCCTGGGAAATTTAATGCACCAACCAAGTCACAAACATTGTCCGACACTACTTATTCAAATTTTTTCTAGCACAAGACTTCGGAGCACAGATTTTCCCTTTTTCGGCCTTTCATTGAAATTTTAACACTGTAAGTTCAAAATCTCAGGTACATGTACTATGTAGTTCATTTAGCGCCTGACATTTTGTTAGGTACATTATACATGTACATGTAAAATCAGTATTTTCAAGCTTGTACATGTACATGTATATTTCTTTAATATAAATTATATAACATATACTTTAAATACTAGTGGATGTTAAATAGGAATGATAAACATTTTATAAACTCAACAACACTGTAAACATCTCTAAGAATCATTTCAGTAACTATAAATGACGGTTTATTATCATTATAGACGTTCAGTTTGTTGATCTATTTCCACAACCCTTTACAACTCTTTAATACATGTATCAACATATCCAACGAAACAATCAATACCCTAAAGAAAACCCTACAGTTTAGGCAGTTGACATTCCTTCTTGTCACATATAAGCATGGGATCAAACTCTCAAAACTTTCATAGATGTAACATCTTATTATAAGCTAGAGTATACCCAGTGTTCCATCATAAGCTAGACATCAAAGGTTATATACAATGTACTTACATACATGTACTACATGTATATCTTGAAATGCATGTGCATGGGGTATGAATATTTATTTATATGTAGTTATTAATTATGATATTTATTAAATAATGTGTTTTTCAGCTATAAATGCCATGGAAGCTGGTACTAATCCCGTTATTATAGATAATACTAATACCAAGATATGGGAAATGAAACCTTATGCTAAATCTGTAAGTATATCGACCAATTTGTAAAATACATTTATTTTTGAAAATGTATAAACTTAAGATTTTAAGCAAATTTATTCATTTACTCATACTGCACACACATTTATTTTGGCTTATGTTACTTCATGGACATCATTCCAGAAATAGAAAATATGCCTTCAACATTGTACATGTACTGTTTCAATGGCTGATGCAACTTTAATTTTTTGTTGCTCCTAATTGTGAAACATATCTATCTAGTCAATTTATTCATTTATACAGATTTGAAGTATTACCAATGCCTTTTTTAAATTAAATCTGTAATGTTTTAATTTTAGGCGTCACAGAATGGATATAATATTGTTATAATAGAACCAGATACACCATGGAAATTTAAAGCCAGAGAATTACAAGCGTAAGTTTACTAACATACAGTATGAACAAACCATATGATATTACACAGTATTACACCAATAGATGGTTTAGCTATATGAAATAAAATTTGATGAGAAAATATTTGTGTCTTTTTACATGACCACATGGAAATGTGGTTGTATTTTGCAATCACCCTGTTCGTCGGTCTGTCCAGTTTCCTCCCACTGCTAAAGACCCATGCGCGCAAGTGAATTATTGAAGTAAAATTGAACCATAGGTTAGTCCCAAATTGACCTGTGCGTCGAGTGGACATTAAACCCCATTTCCCCTTCTCCATCGATCTGTTCGTCCATAATTTCCAGTGAACACTCTACAGACTACATTTATTATCTGATTGTTTTGAAATAAATATATGTTGTTTACATTTGTGAGATGAAGAATCCTATTTGTTTTCAGTAATTTTTGATAATTGTGTCTAGAGTTATGGCCCTTGTTTCATGTTGTTGCACGTTGCGAACTCTTTTAACGACAAAAGTTTTCATCTGATCTGTATGAAATTTATATTAGAACAACAAAGTCTCCTAGTGAATTTCAACAAGTTCCATAATTACATCTAGAGTTATGACCCTTGTTTAACTTCATTGAACCATGTGAATACCCTAACGACAAAAGTTATCATCCAATCTGTGTGAAATTGATATGCATCATTTAGATTACTGAAACAAAGAAACCTAGTGAATTTCCGTCGGTTACATCTACATGTAGATATGACCCTTTTTACTTGTGAATGCTCGAATGATAAAGACTCAAATTGATATTAATGGTGTGCTTTCATCTTGCTAAATGTGCCTTGAGTGTTAACTTTGATGGATCTGTGAGCAATATAAGAACTCACTATTATGATTATTATTATTAATCTTGAAGGATGCTAGATCTTTATTAAATTTGGTCAACATACAAGTTCACTTTGAGACAGCTTCTGTGTGGTCAAATTTCCATGCTTTCTGTGAATATCTTTATAGAATTTTAGAATTTTTTAATGTCTTTTTAAAACATAGTTTAAATTTTCAGGAAAAATATACATGGAGTGAGTAAGGATGTTATAAATAAAATGAAAGATAGATATGACAAGAATGTCACTGTTGAACAACTTTTATCTACTAATACAGATAGGTAGATTTTACTTTTATTTTATCAACCATTCTTTATGGCAAGGAAGGTGGTTAGTTTGTGTGGATTGATGTGATATTGTTATGGACCCAAATTTCATTAATTTTCAGGACATGGTGTTGCATGTATATAGAACTATCTTTTCCCGTTCGGCGTTGCAATTCTAGACTTTGGTCAACATTTGATAACACCCAGCCCAAACATCTGAGTAATCGGCAAAATAATCATACGCCTGACATTCATATATCAAGTCAAAATGAAATTAATAAAAGGAGAGAGAGGAGGTTCCTAAGAAACTTGTAAACAAACTTACTGTCTTTGGGTATATGCCGCCCTAGTAATTTCAGACTCTACCTTTGTTTTTAGCTGGGTAGCCCAATAACGTGAACTACTTCACTCTGTCATATAAAGCAGATGTATATCTAGATTGACTATGATGGGTCACCTCTGTATACAAATATATTTTTTTCGTCATTCCGATACACGCATTTAACTAAGTGAACTTTCAGTTCTAGAATTGAGTACAACCGGATTTTACAGAAATCAACTTCATTGTTACCCTTTTTAACTTCACAACAAAGAGCAGTTCTTTTAAACATCACACCCTTGATTCCGCTTGAAAAATTGTAATAATAAATGTTATTTTTTAATTAGAATACATGTATAAGAGGTTCTAGTAATTAAGGAAGAAAATAAACTTATTCTGCTATTTTGTACCATTTTCAAAAAATCCTTGGACTTGGCTTTGTATTGAGAATCCTGAGACTACAAATGTAACTTAAGGTGATGTATTGCACAATGTTCTTGTTATTTTACATCTATAAATATAATGATTGTTTTTATACGCCCACATTTTTATGTGGACGTATATTGTCGTCGCCCCTGTCCGTCTGTCCGTCCGTCCACAATTTGTTTGTGGACCCTCTACAGGTCACAATTCTTATCCGATTTTGACGAAACTTGAAATATAGGTTTATCCCCAAAAGATCTCGGCTGCTTTCGATATTGGCATGTATCGGATGAAAACTTCATGGATTATGGCCCCTGATTGTACGAAAAATCACGTTTTTAGCTTGTGGACCCTATAGAGGTCACAATTTTGAACCGATTTTGATGAAACTTGACATGCATGTTTATAACCCAAAGATCTTGGTTCCTTTCGATATTTGCGCCTATCGGAATGTAATTTCCTGAATTATGGCCCCTGATTGTCCGAAAAATCACCCTTTTTAGCTTGTGGTCCCTCTGGAGGTCACAATTATTATCCGATTTAAAAAACCGTTTGATTATATCACCGTTACACCCTAAGGAAGGTTGAGTTCGAATTTCGGGAAAATCGGACGAAAATTGCCATACAAAATGGCCGCCGTTTGTACGCGAATACTGTTAAAAAATGGTATATCAAGGTTGTGGACCCTGTAGAAGTCACATTTTTTATTCGATTTTGATGAAACTTGAAATTCATGGTTATAACCCAAAGATCTTAGTTCCTTTCGATATTTGTGCTTATCGGAACGTAACTTCCTGAATTATGGCCCCTGATTATACGCAAAATCGCCTTATTTTAGCTTGTGGTCCCTCTGGTGGTCACAATTATTATCCGATTTAATAAAACGGTTGATTATATTACCGTTACACCGTAAGGAAGGTTGAGTTCGAATTTCGGGAAAATCGGACCAAAATTGCCATACAAAATGGCCGCCGTTTGTACGCGAATACTGTTAAAAAATTGTATATCATGGTTGTGGACCCTGTAGAAGTCACAATTTTAATTCGATTTTGATTAAACTTGAAATGCATGGTTATAACCCAAAGATCTTGGTTCCTTTCGTTATTTGCGCATAAGGGATCGTAACTTCCTGAATTATGGCCCCTGATTGTCCGAAAAATCGCCTATGGTCCCTCTGGAGGTCACAATTATTATCCGATTTGAAAAAACGTTTGACTCTAACACCGTTACACCCTACGGAAGGTTGAGTTTGAATTTCGAGAAAATTGGACCATAATTGCCAGAAAAAATGGACGCCGTTTGTACGCGAACAGTGTAAAAATATGGTATGTCAAAGTTGTGGACCCTGTAGAGGTGACAATTTTAATTCGATTTTGATGAAACCTGAAATGCTTGTTTATAACCTAAAGATCTTTATTCTTTTTGATATTTGCGCCTTATCAAATTGTAACTTAATGAATTATGGCCTTTGATTGTAGGAAAAATCTTTTTCGGTATTGCTTGTTCTCTGTCTATCTCTCGAACAATTATTATCTGATTTAAAAAAAAACTCTGATTATATTACTGTTGCACCGTAAGGAAGGTTGAGTTCGAATTTCGTGAAAATCGTACCAAAATTGCAGGACGAAATGGTCACCGTTTGTACGCGAATAGTGTAAAGATATGGTATATCATGGTTGTGGACTCTCTACAGGTCACAATTCTTATCCGATTTTGACGAAAAGTAACATTTCTAGGTTGTGTACCGTCAAACCATAATCATTGTCGGCTTCGAATTTCATGAATATCAGACTGGAACTGACCAACAAAATGGCTGCTCCCAATACAGTATGAAATACAGGACTTAATGATGTAGGAAAAATCACTTTCGGTATTGCTTGTTCTCTATCCATCTCTCAAAAATGTGGGCGTATCCTGCCTGGCAGTGCCAGCCTATCTTTTATTGTTTGTTTCCAGATCTATTCCAACTCAGTTAAAATCACCAGAAGAAAAGACAATACAGCCACAGCCTACCATTGTTAATCAAAATGAGATGGTGAAAGTAGGGGAAATGAAGAAAACTATACGTGTCCTAAAGAAGGAAAACAATGATAATTCTGAATTAGAAAAGAATGTTGATGATACAGATCTTATCTCTAATATCAAAAAAGAAAGCATTGAAGATTCTAAAAATTCATTTCAAAACAATCTAGAAAAAGTTGACTCCAATAAGACTAATAATTCATGTCACATAAAACCAAAAACAGAAATGACTGAGATTAGTCAACTGCATTCGACTAGTGATTTGTTTTGGTCCAACCCAGGAGATACAAATACCTTTGTTAAACCACTTAGCCCAAAACCTAAAAGAAATAAAAGAGTGCGAAATAAGTCGTCTGAAAATGATCAAACAGATGGAACTACTGAATCTACAGACATTAAAGTTGAAAAATCTGAAAATACTTGTAATGATTTTAATCATAATTCTGAAAAGATTGACCCAGTCCAATCAAAACATAATGCTGATCAAGAAAATCTTTCTGATCATTCACAAGAAAGTGGAACAGATGAGTTTCACGATGCTGTTTTGGGTCCTGATCTTATTAATACCAAGGGGGGTTGTGGTGTAGCAAATACATTTTCCATAGAAAAACAAAACCAAGTAGCTGCAGAAGTTTCTGAAACATTAAAAGAAAGTGAGAAAAATGAGATGGAATTCCGTGACAAGGAAGGCAAAGGAGATGGTGGAGATGTTGATAAAAAAGAAAAAGAAAACCAAGTAGCTGCAGAAGTTTCTGAAACATTAAAAGAAAGTGAAAAAAATGAGATGGGATTCTGTGACAAGGAAGGCAAAGGAGATGGTGGAGAAGTTGATAAAAAAGATTTAGTGTCTTCGGTGATTGATAGTTCTGGTAAAAGTGACAACACATCTGATTCAGCGTCTGCTAGCAACTCACCAAAACCAAAATCTAGAAAAAAGAGGAAGAATCGTGTTGCTCTAATTGATAAAGAATTGAAAAATAAATTTAAATCACAAACTTGGAATAGTTTTGCTATTGATGAAAACCAGAACACTTCAATAGTTATACCTCTTGTATCAGACGTCAAAAAAGAAACCATCGAAACTTGTGATGCTTCAACACATACTGATGGTTCACATTTAGATGAATCAAAAAAAGATTTTCTAAAGACGATGATTGCGAAAAGTCGTGATATCAATGAATTTACGCCCATCAAAGATAATTCTTCTGTTAATAAAAGAGTAAATAAACTTGACCGTGGCAGCAACACAGACAACATTTTATCTTATCTACAGCCTAATTTAGACTTTTTACGCAACAGTTTCCCAGATTTATCTGAGAGGTCAAGGCAAGAGGTTTTGGAAATGTGTCATAACGATGTGGAATGGGCTATTAATTTGATTTTAGACTGTGATTCTTTGTGTTTGACATCTTGCGATAAAGAAGAAATTGCAACAGAAATGCTCAAACTTAGTAAAAGTGGTTCTTTATCAAGGTCAGATGATATCCAGAGTGTCAAAAATATAAATAATACTTCTCCTACATCTCTCTTCGATATTTGTAGAAAAAACATCGAATTATATAAACTCGAAACAAATGAAATACAGAATGATTTAATCAGAAATGGCATGAAAAGATTACAACAGATTGAAACTCATGGACTAAAAAGAATGAGAAGTGTTTCACAGGACGATGTTGATAATGATCTGAAAGGTACATCAGGCCGAAGGGTTAATAAAACGATAGTAAACAACCCTGATTACTACACTTCAATGAGTTATTTTTTGAATGAAGATAGATTACAGTGTGAAGGGGTACTTGAATCAACAAACGCTCTTGAAATGCTCGCTGGATATGATGATAGCTCTAATGATTCTAATGAGGAATATGTTAATGAGATTCAAGGTCAAAGGTTAACATTTGGAAATGAATCTTCAAGCTCACCTCTTGAAATTAGTAGCTTGCAACATCCTCAACAGTTGACTGAAAAGTGCTCAATCGATATTAATTCAGGAAAAGACTTTATTTCTACAAGTAATAGTGCTGTGACAGAAAATAGTTCTGTATGTGTAGATAGTATTAATACGCAGAACCAATCAAAAACTAGTAAAGAGAAAGCAGAGAGTGGTTTACAAACGGGTGATGATATTGTAACTGAATTATCTATATCATTATCATCAGATTTTGTACATCAATTGGAACAATTATTTGGCCGCATTATACCAGCTCACTCAAAATCAAAATCAGGTGAGAATTACATAATTTTGATATATTTCCATAGATTAATAGAGGTACATGTAAGTACCATGTGCATTTAGAGAGACCCATTTTGTAGATGAAAGAAGGAAAATTCTTCAACGAAAATTGTAGGAAAATTTTGTGCCTTTTTTCAATTGACAATAAGCTACATGTAGCTACTGAATTGAGTACCATACAAATCCATTTTGATATATTTTATCTGTAATGCAACTAAGACAAATATGTTAAAAATTTTCCTTTTGAATTATTTTACAGAAGATCAAGAAGTATTTTTAGATCTAAAGGCAGCTAAACAAATTCATCGATGTTTGAAATCTACAATAGCAAATGGCAGCATAGAGAAAAAAAGGCAGCTTATGAATGGTGAGTCTAGTGAAGATTAAAGATACATTATATAAGATTTAGATAAAGAGCTAGCAATTCTTGCTATAATAGTTACAAAATAGATAGTGTAAAATGAATGATTTGACAATTTCATTCAAATTACTCTATTGCGAGCAAAGATATTAGCTTTTGAAGGTTTGAAAAGACATGCAATAATTTCAACCACCTTACTGTTTGTTCGAAGATAGGTCTCGATTCTCCATTTTTAGCTTAAATCAAAATATGCCTTAACTGTTCTAATCTATTTAATATCGTAGAAATCTGATGCCATCGAGAATTGATTATGGCCTGGATAAGTTAATTACCGGTAATGTCTAAATAATTTAGAAAACATTTCAGGCCTTAAGAAAGACCTACAGTAGGCAGATTTAGCTCTTGGAGAATGTATGGTTAAGCATTTAGGATATCTAAGTCAATACATTTAAACTAATTTTACTGTATTTGCCACACCTTTTTTCCACAAGATATTACATAATATTAATACATGTAAATCCCTGAAATATTACCTTGTCTTTTTTCCACAAGACATTACATATTGACGAATGCTTGAAATATTGCCTTCTCTTTGTTTGCAATTTCATGCTGGGCGACCAATCAGAGTTGTCAATACATTTGATGCTAAAAGTATTTTTAAACAAATTACCTGTTGGATGAAAGAAAAAAGAAGGATATAATAAAGGCAATAAGTGGGAATGAAGCCAATCTGATTGAAACACAGATCCAATTTCGTTTCGTTTTTTATAGTTAAAAATTTCGTTTGTACTTGTTTTTACTACTCTTGGATCTGGATGACTTGTTATTTAACTCGCGTTCTGTCTGAAATGAGGGGTCAGACAATCAAATGATCTGTCGAATCGACCGTTCGAACTTTTCATGCGTGGAACTGTGGGTAGATATTACCAGCCAATGACGTCTATACTAACTCAAGCGGATAGAAATCAAAACAAAACAAAAGTAGATTTTAAAAAGCATGGCGGTCACTAATTCACTAATTGGTTGATCGAATGACTGACGCTATCGGGTCAAATGTCCCGTGCTTGATACCTTACGTCATAGAACGTGAGCTCCCACTATAACTTGTTAGATCTACATGAGTGTAGGCCATCGAAAGTATAAAAAACGAAACGAAATATAGATCTATATTTTAATTAGATTGGAATGAAGCAAGCGATTCCCCCAACAACAAAATGATCCAGTTTTCCCTTAAATTTAAAACCAATTTAACTTAATTTTTTAGATGAAGCATTAGCTAGAATAATACAAGAAGATGAAGATAAAAAAACAGAAAATACTAAAAGGAAAGTAAAGCGTAAAAACAAAGGTGTATCATTAGGTGATATTATACAAGAAGAACTAGATCGACAAGTGGTTAGAGAAAAACATGTAAGTTATAAATTACAATCTTAAACATAATCTACCCACTAGTCACTACGATCAAAATTATATAGACAACCTTAAAACTGCTGATTGACATTGGCATTTTTGAAACAATATTATCCCTTTTTTAAGGGATAATCCATGCAAAAATGTATCCAAATTGATTATTTTACATTTAGTTACGAAAACAAAACCTAAATATCAATGTCAGATGATATCCTGGCTGGGATTCAATTAAATTGAAAATAGGCCCTTCAAAAAGTTTTACCAAGCACCTTCAGGTGCAGCAAAAAGTAACTGATTGAGCCAAAATATAGTTTGAACAGGATCAAAACACTCAACTAATAAACGCCTTTGTTTTTTAAGTACAGTATATTAAATGATATGCCCCATTTACATCCTTCATATATTAACAAATCGTCAAAATTATCATGATTGGCCAACATTATCATGATCCGGGAAAAATAGTTAATAAATGTGAATATCAAATTCATTCCTTCAGCAAAAGTATTTAGAATCTACAGGAGACCACATTGCCATAGCAACAAAATTAAAAAGACAGAAATTGTTAGAAAAGTTCCCAGGTCTAGAAGAAGGACTTTTCGAAGAAATATTTCAAGCCAATGGGTAGGTTTTTGATGTATTTTTAATGTTTTTTGAAGAAATTTCGGTTTCCATTTGAAAAGTTAAATCACAGGGTCTTTCAGTTTAGTATGTACAATGTACATGTACAATATGTAACAATTGATTAAGCTTATGGATGCCCTCTCCACATACATTGTAATTGACAGCAAAATCTGTTGTTACACTCAGCTTTAGTACTCTGCAAGTCAAGACTCAAATGACGGGAATGTTACTTTTTGTAAAACTTCATTTTATTGTATAAGCTTCGAGACAAAATCTTTTTTGTATTCATTTGAATTTAATTTAGTATTCCTTAGGATCTTATTCTTAAAAAATGTTTTTATGAAATCTTTGTACTGTAAACCTTTATCAAAGAAGAGACTGTTGTTTTATACAGATATAGTTATGAAGATACAGATACAGCTATTAAATCAGTTATTGGTCCAGTGATGACACCAGGAGCGGAAGAAGAATATTACAAAAAACTTATAGATGAAGCTAAACAAAAAAGTCTGCTAGATTTGGTAGGATATTATGTTGTGATCTCAAAATTTATTATGACATTTGCTGATGTTGTCTTGTTTTGAAACTGAAATGTCATGAAGATGGCTGACAGGCTTCAGCTTCTGTTCCCCAATCCTATTTCAATAAGAAATATAATATTGTTACAAATTAGAATTAATTTTATTTATACACCTTTACCCAAAAAATATTTGTATTTGTTAACCGGTTTACACCTAGATTTGCATGCAAGACCCCCTTTCAAATTCTTCTAAACCGACTCCACATCTAGATAGTTTTCCACAAGGTTTAAACATAAAAGTATCTCTTGCCCAAGATAATTTATTGTTTATTCTCTTTCTAGTTGGAGACACCATCATATAAACAAGTCCGTCATCGTGAATATCAAAGGTTTGATTCGGATGATGTAAATTACCAGGAACTCCGAGGTGAAGCCAATCTTCATCATATGCTCCGTCAAAATTGTTTTATAAAAGCTAAAGAAGCCTTTCAACGTGGTATGCCAGAAGTCTCATCGTTCTATGCACAACAGGTAAGCTATAAAAATCTTTAATGTGATATAATTTAGCTGTCATGCATATCTTGCTTTGTGATAGCTAGCGCTCTTACTATTCAGTGATGTATATTTTTGTGATAGATAGTACTTGTGACAAAGTGATATGGAACTTTGCTAGATTTGACATTATATTATATTGGACGTTTTCAATTGTGTTTGTTATGTCCTTTTGGTACATAACTCATGGGTGATGAAGGAATGTGACAAAGTTCTATGTAAAAATAACTATACATCATATCATTTGTTGACTGGTATAGTGGGTGGCCCGAGGCATATGCAGTCAAGGATAAAAGTGCTGATAACGTAGCTCATTTATTAATTGACGAAATCTTTCCTAGATATGGCACACCGTTACAATTAGTTACGGATAATGGGAGCGAAAATGAAAATCGCACTATGCATCAAACATTAACTGCTTTAAATATTCACCATATAACAACATCATATTACTGGCCCCAATCGAACAGCCGTGTTGAAAGATTCCATCAAACGATGGTTAGCGTCCTTTCAAAAAAGTTAGAAGATAATTTAAATACATGGGATTTATATTTAAACCAAACATTGGCAGCTATTAGGTTTAATATTTGTGAATCTTCAAAATTTTCACCATTTTATTTATTATATACAAGAGATGTAGTTTTGCCTATTGATAATTTGCTGAAACCACGACGGAAATATTTAGGTGAAGAATTCCATCAAATTGCTCTTGAAAATCAGCATAAAGCATTTTTGTTAGTCCATAAAAACCTTAAAAAAGCTAAACGTCGCCAGGCTCACTATGCGGATAAAAATAGTAAAGCCATTGCTTTTGAGGTTGGAGACCCCGTTTATATCAAAAATCATTTACGTAAAAGTAAACTTCAATCCAAATGGAAACCTTTTTATAGAATTATCACAAAAACAACATCATATAACAACATCATATTACCGGCCCCAATCGAACAGCCGTGTTGAAAGATTCCATCAAACGATGGTTAGCGTCCTTTCAAAAAAGTTAGAAGATAATTTAAATACATGGGATTTATATTTAAACCAAACATTGGCAGCTATTAGGTTTAATATTTGTGAATCTTCAAAATTTTCACCATTTTATTTATTATATACAAGAGATGTAGTTTTGCCTATTGATAATTTGCTGAAACCACGACGGAAATATTTAGGTGAAGAATTCCATCAAATTGCTCTTGAAAATCAGCATAAAGCATTTTTGTTAGTCCATAAAAACCTTAAAAAAGCTAAACGTCGCCAGGCTCACTATGCGGATAAAAATAGTAAAGCCATTGCTTTTGAGGTTGGAGACCCCGTTTATATCAAAAATCATTTACGTAAAAGTAAACTTCAATCCAAATGGAAACCTTTTTATAGAATTATCACAAAAACAGGTCCTCTGTCTTTCATTGTTAAAAATCAATTAGATGGCTCAACAACAAAATCACATGCTGAACATTTGCGTCTAGCCAATTTAGATAACTGGGACATCCCAACTGATAATATTCCAAAGTTAAGGCAAGCTAATTATGTTGTTCCACCTGACGATTCTTCAGATGACGATATGGACCATGTAAACGATCTTGACCCTACACCTTTTGATATCACTGACCAATATAGACGTGAACGTGACGATACCTCTGACGAGGACGATATTCCGCTCATGGAATTAGCCAAACGCCTTCGAAACAAAGATCGGATTGCATCTAAAACATATGTGCCTCACACGTCTGATGAGAAATCCGAAACATACATTGATGATCAATTAGAAACGTGCCGTGATGATAAGCTCGAGCCATGTGTTGATAATTACGTTCAAGAAAGCATGGACGTTGATGCTGTTGATATTGCGATAACTAATTCGAATACCCATAATGATCCTAATGCTAATTTAAAACAATTACTTACGAGTATAATTGGCATGATTAAGTAAGCTTCAAATGTTTTCCTTGTATATATATTAGAATTTTTTTTTTATATTTTATTTTGCGGTATTTTTTATTTGAAGGATTAAGATGAAACTCTCACTCATTTTCATTTTTCTTGGCGGTATTAATTCTTTCCTTATTCGTGAAAATGTTGTCTTTCGACAAATAAGTGAATTTAGTACATCGAGATCTCGTTGGCTTGTCTCTTTTGTTATTGATTTAAAGCCTTATAATACATTTATTTCCTCGTTAAGTCGAGATAAAAAGAAGGGAATTGCTACTGCCAATCAGATAATTTCTAAATATATTAAGCAACAAACCAATATGGACTATGCTAGTTTATTTGCTAATCGTTTGCAAGATATTCAGGATATACAATCTTTATATACAGAACTTAGAACAAAAGCAGGTGAATATAAGCTGATAGCAAGTACGAGGCCTCGTCGCGCAATTTTACCAATAGTAGGCAAAGCTTTGAGTTATTTATTTGGCACTGTTTCCCAATCAGAATTTAATACTATCAAACATAATGTTAAAAAATTATATAAAAATCAGGAAAGTATTATCCATGTGGTAGATCAAAGCTTATCAATATTAAATGTTTCTCGTATTGAAATTTCCAAAAATAGGGCATCTATTAACTCGCTAATTTTAAATTTAAAACAATTTGAATTACAATTCCACGGTTTAGTGGCCAATTTAACAAACGAAGTTACATTAATTAAAAATTTTCTTTCGCTTGACTACAAACTTAAGTTCATTTGGGATGAATTAAAACATTTAACTTTACAATGTTTAAGATATGTAGAGTATTTCAATGATCAACTCAATATGTTATCGTTAGGTCACATCTCTCCAAGTATACTTAAACCGGCTGATCTTAAATCGTTACTCCTTGAGATTCGATCTCAACTGCCAAGTACAGTACACCTTTCGGCGGATCCCTCATTAAAACTTTGGCATTATTATAAATTTTTAACGTGTTCTACTAAATTAGATGTGGACAAAATTTACGTCATTTTAACCATTCCACTTTTGGATTCAACTAAAAAACTTGAAATATTTTATGCTCATAATTTACCTGAACCTATGCAAACCAAATACGTTCATGCCAAAACACCCCATACTTCCGGATTAGTAGCGAAGTATCAACTAGAAAGTCAAATGTTTGCAGTTAATTCGGAAAGAACACAATATGTACTTCTCACCGAATCCGAAGTTGAAGTCTGTACCAATCGCCTTGTAAAAACTTGTTCTATCAAAAGTCCACTGTATCCCATTAATTTAAGTCAATTATGTGTAATCGCTTTGTTTATGCAAAACACAAAATTGAGTAAAGACGTGTGCACCGTAAATGTTCAACCTACAATAATTTTGTCTTTGGCTGAATATCTAACCGATGGTTATTGGGCCGTATCCACTCAAAATTTATTACGTTTTTCACTTCTTGAATAGAGCTCCTTCCGATCTATGTCTATTCCATGTTCTCAATAAAAGATCTACAACCTATGCTGATGGTCTGTTATCTGTAGTGTTACATACTGTTATCATTCAGTGATCCATATATACTGAGCGCCATAGAAAACGCATCACTTAGTGTTTTGTATAACAAAATGATCCTGAAAACATATCTTATTTATTTTGCTTCTTATTGTGAACAATATTCAAATGGGAACACATCAATAACAACACATTTCTACACTTATGGATGTTTAATCTGTAATCAATGGTACAAAGTCAGAGGGGTCAAAACCAATAATACGACACAGATGGTTATATATTTGATAGATAGCACTGTTATAATTCAGTGATGTGTATATTTGTGATAGTGCTCTTATTCAGTGATGCTTATTTTAATGATAAATAGTAATGCACATTGTTGGTTCACAAAGTTCAAGGGTTTTTAATAATTAACAAAATTCTTCATTGCAGGGCCATCTTCATAGCACTAAAGTCAAAGAAGCAAATAAGAGAGCTTCACAAAAGATATTAGATATGAGGTATATAATAATTCAACACTGTTTTTGGTCCCCCGCCTTTCAAAGAAAACAGACTATTAAAATGGGTTTGTCTGTGTTTTTTAGCTCAATGCCTTGATGGACCTAGTTGATGCTTAGGGCAAGCAGTGTGATAAGCAATTCAGTTGATCAAGACTTTAAAAACATAACAACTGCTTTTAATTGAGTTAGAATGTTCAAACTTCCTACTCTTATATATCGAATTCCAACTGTCATGGGATCTTTTACATGCACTCCAATCAGTTTGATTGCGCGATACTTCTGAAAAAAGATAAGCTTTCAATTAATGCGTGTCATCTATTTATTTTTGATTATGCCGCGGAGGAGGGGGGGGGGGCTTGTTATTTCAGTGTTTAGGTTAAGAAGAATGTCAGATGTACACCACCCCACCTCTTCCATATCAATTAATTTTGATAGTTGATACAATTCATGTTTTGTTTAGTTAGTAATTGTTGTGAGCTGGTCATCCTTCATTGACTATTTGATTGATTCAAATTAAAACTTCAAAGACAATAATTTTTTTTCTAAATTTTGGAGAGACCATTATTGCTGATACATGTAGTGTTAATCAGAATAAATATAGTCACATTTAATTTTGTGGTCACATTTAGTTTTGTTATTTTGTAGACGAAGTGAAGTGCAAGATGGCATGACGTTAGATTTACATGGGTTCCATGTGGATGAAGCTATATCAGTTCTTAATAAAGTTATAGCTCAGAAAGAAAGAGGTAAATATTTACATGAATTGAAACCTTAGAAGAAACTATCTGATCGATTAGATTGATCATTTTGCATTTTAGACATGGATTAATATGTTAAATGTTTGACATGAAAAAAAGATGTCTTGTAAACACGGTCAAAATGCTGTCTCATCCACTATTTGAGTAAATATAGATTATTGATACATGTATTCTATTTTCTAGAGAATTATTTGAGACCTGAAAGAAGACGAACCCATTTCTTCGTTATAACAGGTCGAGGTTTAAATAGTCGAGGAGGCGTAGCTAAAATAAGACCAGCTATCATCAATTTTTTATCGTCAAATAACTTCAGGTAAGTTTGTTGAGACACAAAAGTTAAAAATTTCGTTCAGTAAAATTTTCTTCTATAAAATTTATTGGCTATATGAGCATGCTTTAAGAATGTTGTTTCATAACAGCTTTATATCTTTACGACGTTGGACGGGGAGGATGGGTGGCCGAATCATGATGGCTGCACGTTTTTGGAGCACAAGGTCTGTCCTTGGGTAGTGGGTAGTGTGGTTTTGGTTCCAGCTTGTGGGTTTCTTCGACTACTGAAGACCCCCCCCCTTTACTATTGTCTCTGAATATTGTTTACAAATTATTGGTATTTATATTTCACTTATGCAGTGGTTTTTTTATATGTTGCAGATATGCAGAAGAGAAACCAGGATTTTTTAGAATTCAGTTAAGAGATAAGAATTTATAAAGAATACAAGAATTTTTTAAATTAGGTATTTTCCAGGTTATTATGTATTGGAATGCTACATTTAGTTCCAGTTGACAAATCATGAAAAGCAGCTTTTGCAGCATTCAAGTTATTCTCAATTCAAAAATACGGAGTGTAATTGTTTTTGAGCTCAGGACTCAGTAATTGTCCAATACAGTAGTTAGATAAAATTGGCAAGCTAATCACTGGATGTTAAAGTATGTATTAAAATATATGTCCTAAATGATCATGTGTCACACAAGCATCCTACTATATTTATATTTTGTCACATGTTATGATAATCTCTCATTGACAATTAACAAATAAGAAAGTGCCTTATGACCAGCTAATCTTTTTCTTCAAAACTTTTTAAAAAATGTTTCGGTCACAAAAATGACGAGTCAGTATGGTGGCCCATTGTCACAATAGCGTTTTGGTGTTAATTTTTTGTATTTTATTTAAAGTAATAAAATGGATTTGTAAAAAAAAAAGAAACAAATTTTAAAAAGGAAATATCTATATAATATTTGAGATAAAAATTTATATTAAATAAAAATAAAATATATAAGATAAAAATGGTATTAATAAAATGTAGAAGATTAACAAAAAATCTCAACAAGAAATTAATAATAAAATTTTAAATGAAAAGAAAAAAAAATGAAAAAGAAAAGATAAAAAAAAAAAACACTGACAAGCCCTGTCATCGTAATAGTGTCTTGAGTATCCAGACCAAGTATACAGCCAGTGTCCAGCAATATTTCATAGCCATTGTTGCAGTAGTGTCTCAGTTAAATTGTATATTGATTTATTATTTTATTTTAAATTTTAAGAAAAATGTGTTTAATTTTAATTTTTTTTTACTTATTTTAAGTTTGTTTTTTTTTTTAGTTTTTTTTTTTTTACTATAAATGAAATACCCCAAAAAATAACCCCAAAACGCTATTGCGACAATGGGCCTCCATAGTATGGATTATTATCACAGCCAAATCATTTATTTATTGTATATATTTGTAAATATGTTGATTTTAATACAACCTTGGACATTATCTCATTAACATCATGACAAGCACAATTTAACATGCAGGTTTACTTTTATTAGTCATAACAAACTAAATGGCAAAGAATTTAAATATATTTTTATCCTTAACTTTTAATCCACATAATTTTAAAGTTTAATTTATAACTTGTTCATTTAGTTTTAAAGAACAAGTACTACCTTGCTAGTTAGTTTATCACTAATAATTAGCTCTGATTAACGGACATATTTACAGAATTGAAATCGTTCTTGCAGATATATCTACACACAGTACTTGAAGGGTCTTGTGAGATTACCTTTCAATTATTTGTTTTGAGGATTTTGTTATATTTTTGTAAATAACAACTTATGTCAGTTAAATTCATAATGTAATATGTTGTTTTTTTAATGTATATATATATTGTTTTATTTGACAAATATTTATTTTTCCCTTTGTTGATGAAATGAAAAGCAATAAAAAATTTAAAAACATCATGTTGGTTTCTCTTTAGTATCAATCCCGTTGGACAAACAAATTTTTACTTGCCAGTTCTTTCTAACAGATGGTTTTAGCTAAGATGTATAATTTTTAACTTGTTTCGAGAAGAATACAATGTAATACTAGATTCAAGTAGATCCTTAATAAAACTGACCATTCTAGTTAAGTTTTCCCAACTGCATTTTCTTGACACTTCTAAATCTAATTTTGAAAGGGTATTTGAAACACCATAAAGATTATCATCAAGAATTCTTGCTTTAAAAATACTGAGTACAATCTGGATAGTTCTCATAAACCAATGCCGTTGAATATAGAGGAGAGCTGTCAAAGGGCAGAATTAAAAAGCCAACAGTAAGACTGATGTCCACCGCCCAAATCCCCAAAATAAACAGATGACAAACAATGATTAATTGCCCATTTATTACCTGGTAGTGAAACTATGCACTTAGTTTCATCACTGACCATCAGTTATAATCAAAGTTATCATGTCTCAGAGGTTTGATCAATTAAATTGCTTAGCTCTGCATAGCTATAACTGGAAATAGTAATAATTGAACTCGGTCAAGACATTTGCCTAATGAACATTTATACCCCAATTAAAAGCAGAGCTGTTATGATTGCTTATCGCTACTTAGATTAAGCAGAAAATCCTCATCATCAATTTAATCAATGTATTGATATAATGAATCTCTTCTGTTTCATTGCTCTTACCTAATTAGAAGTAGAACCAAAGTTGTTGTGGTCTCAAGTCTCAACCAATTATTTCTGCTTACCCTAACCAGAAAATGCTCCTAATATTTCACCTAATAAACACCTACACCAAGTTGGAACATTCTAGCTCTATTAGAAGGGTTGGGTGTTCAATCCCTGCATTGGCTGAGATAGTTCATCCTGATTTTCCAGCGTGGTTTCTCCTTGTCAGTGATGCAGAACGGAAGGCCTGACAAGGACAGCTGTCTAGTCATTTGGATGGTACTAAAAACCAAGGTCCTATGCACGTAAAAGATCCCTTGGCAGTTGGAATTCGATGAAAGAGTAGGCCGTATTGTGGCTGTCCTGGCAAAATTTCCCCTCATAGCACACTATATGCCTGTCTTCATTAGCCCTGTTTAGGAGCAGAACAATAAGAAAGTGTCCAAAAGAATGGGACAAAGAGACCTTTGTATGAAAGATATGGGACTATTTATATGCATGGGACAGTAAAGACCTTATCAAAGTTCTGAATGTGACGCATATACAACAGTTAATGTTATTGACAAATAGAGAGCAGTGACAAGTAGAAAATCCATTTTACTTGCAAAGCAGGCCATCTTGATCTTGCAAATCGTCATGAAAATCATGTATCCTTAGACAAGTAGGTGCCATTGTTCCGTGGATGTTTATTGGTGTCCAACCACAATTTGTGCGTGGAAACTCTACGGGTCACAATTTTTATCCAGTTTTGACAAAACTGAAAATATTGGTTAATCTCCCAAAGATCTTGGTTCCTTTCGAAAATAGCATGTATCTGATTGTAACTTTGTGGATTATGTCCCCTGATTGTATGAAAAATCACAGGAAGCCAGGGTTTGAACTATTATCCTCCAAGTTTCAATTTACAACTCTGTTATCAATAACAAGTTTCCTGTCTTTGTGTCATATTCGGTACATGCGTGCACCAACCATAGCAAAATTCTTTACTTTAGAATTATATCTTGAATCTAACCTTTCAAATCACATTCATGTGAAATGGTGGGTGGTAAGAAATAATCAAAGATAAATCAACATCTTAAAGAATACACTAAAGGTAAATTGGTGGATGACAACATAGTCCTTTAACAAACAAAATGAACATCTCATACTACAGGTAAAAAGATATTTTATAAACAAACATCAGTATGCAATAACATTTACAATATTTGTTTTCAAACTGCCTTGATTTACTGGAGATATTATAATTATGTTTGGCTCATTGATATTTAAAAACTAACTTGATGCACAGGAATCTGACCTACCTGTATATATATATATATGTATGCATACATCATACTGAACTAGACAATATACAATAAAAAAAAAAGAACAGGAATGCAATGCCTGTTGAAGCCTCGATTTTACCAGCTATAGCTTCGGCTCATTTTTATTTTCAACAATTCATTATGTCAGGCAATCAAACCTCTGTCGATCCACTCAGATAGGTTTTTTCTTTAATCTAGCCATTTTGATTTGCATAAACACTCCCCGCAAAACGAATCATAGTCACTTGTTTTCAATATGTGCTGACATATATACAATAAGAAGGGCAGATTCCTGCGCTTGATGCTTTCATCAATATTAATACTAAATTCAAATTTCTCTGTTCAATGAGAACAATGAGAAGATGTTTTCACAAAGACTTTTGTCATAAGCAAACTCAAATAATAAAATATTAAGTCTGCTTTGTGCAATAATTTCAAAATGATTAATCATCACACAATAGGATATTTTCATGGTTTTGTTCACTACTTCACAACTTTCCAATGTCCACCACATATACAAGTTTTAACAAATCTTTGTTCCCAAGACTTTAAAATGGAAGAGTTTGCAGGGGCATTTAATAATGACGCGGATCCACAACGACAACATTCTCGAACTGGACCTGATGGTTTGACCCCTAGATGGATCTGTCGTACAATGTCATATTTCTGTCGTGATTCTACTGTTGATTCTGGTATATACAATGCTCGTGTCTGCTGTAGAGTGAAGAGAAAATCTGGCTCTTCACCCGTGGTTAAAAATAATGGAAGCTGCTGTGAGAACGCCGAATAACTGTAATTCTCTCCACCAAAACTTTGTTTAATATCTGGTATAAGAACTTGATTTGGTAATAACAAACATTCGTCATTCAAAGTTTCATCATATTCAATATTTCCCTCCTTGCTACACAGCCATGTTTTTGTTAAAAGTTTGAACAAGTTGGATAAACAATCAATCTGTGATGTAGTTGTAAATACTGGTAAACAACCAGGGTTAATTAAACCCCAGATACGTATAATTACTAAGAGTTCACGTAAATTATTAAGGACAACAACATCACGTAGTAAGGATGATCCCGGGAAACTACAATAACTCTGATATAAAGGTATAGATGATAATAGATGTAGACAGAAATCAGCTACCCATTGTATTAAAGGCTGTAAAAACTGGAGAGACACTGAAATTAGAATTATATAATGATTATCATAATTTGAAAGAAGAATCATCACATGACAATCAAACCATCCCCCAATGTTTGACCACAATTTACAAAATCTTATTAAAATTAGATGTTTCTTTTGTTGTTTAAGTAAAGTATGTTCTAGGCATAATAGGTACTTTGACCTCACATGGACTGACAATCAAGGCCTTCCAAATACTTCAGTGAACTTTCGTATAACCAGTGTATTACTGAAACATGCCTGTAGAAATGTCTGTAGACCAAATTGATTCAGAAAACAAAACACAATGTTGGTATTGTTGTTTTGTTTTATAATTATTATCTAATCTGTTCAAATTATAGATATACATGTATGTACATGTACAGTATACAGAAAATAATCAATTTTACACATGCAAGGAGACTTCTAGTTGACTTACTTTCAGAATTACCTCCCGCCTTCAAGGCTTCTACAATAAATTCTTCTGTATCAAGATTACGTAAAACACTATCTATATCAGCCTCTTTCTGACCTGTACAAACCATGGTGAGTTTTTCAGCTGGGCTCTGTAACAAAAGATGAGATAAATCAAACAATCAATGATTTGAAATCAACTGTTACTGACATACTTTGTTTTGCAACACATATCTTCACAATAATCCGAAGAAAAAAGTAAAAGTACTTTGGAAGATTGAATGACCTTTTTTAACGTCAATCGACCAACAACACATGTGTAACAATAGAATTCTATCTTTTAGCTCATCTGTCCAAACGGCTTGTAAGTACGTTGTGTATAAAATAGTGGTTATTTTCAAATTTGTTTGCCAAAGTGTGACCAATTTCAACATTTCTGGTCAAACTTGTTTGGGATCTGGCTACGGTTATTCAAGTTTGATCCAGTGAAGTCGTTTGATCCCATCGTGATGCAGCAAATGCATGTTCATTAGGTAAATTCATATTTTCATCTTTTTCTCTTACATGTACATTATTTGATTTATTCTAAATAAATATGGTTAGTGTGTTTATCACATTTTGCTTGTCCTGAATTATTAGATCAAAATTAGAGGAACCCGAGAGAGTATGAAGTTAGGGGAACCTGAGAGAGGTATGATTTAGCCACTTCACTTCTCCAAAATTGGTCCTTCGTTGTTGGCATTCATATTCTAATTAAGCAAAATCTTTGATGCACATGTATAAAAACACTTTTAACTAACCAATGCTTGTTTAAGATCTTTGTGCCTCTTGTTTTAATACGTCTCCAAAATCTGTGATTTTTAAATGATCATTCTGATTTACTTTACCATATTTATCACAAATCATTTCATATCTGAATAATCATGAATGAAAATTTACCTTATCTTGAGCTGACACAGTCTTTGGTCGAAGAATACCTTTAAGAACAGAGGAGATTGAATTACATATAAGTAACGCTCGACAATCAGCAGCTTTCTGTTGTCCATTATTAACAAAATTATACAGAGCCATCTGAAGAGATATCAAACGCATTCTAAGAAATTCTTGCATAGAGCCATGCTGTTTCTGGAAATTATCGGATAAACGCTGACATATCCCTTCCACCATACCTACAAAATATAATTCATGCATAAATATTGTGTCATGTAACTGCTGAAGAGAGAAATAAAATTGCAAACTGATAACAAGCAATGATCTCTTAGCTTGAATATTTAAACAAGCAATGAGCTTGAATAATATAACTGTGCCAAAATCCATACAATTAAATATTCATTTCACCATATAATGTTAAATCAATATTATTTTTAACCGTCCACTGTTGATGGCAAAATAACAATGATAAATATCATGCTTAACAATTTAAATGGCTATATCCTTTCTGAGTCTCATATAACAACTCATTGTCTTCAGAGGAACCTTAAGAGAGCTGAAATTTACGGAAGTTACAGACAAATAATGGCAAAGAATGTTAGTTGTAATCGTTAAGTATATTCGATATCATACGTTAACGTGTTAGCCAGCAACATTGACCTCTAATGCATGAAAACCTCATCCACTCAACACATTCAGTTCCAACCGAAACAAACAGGTCTTTTTCAATTTTTGTGACCTTTATTAGAAATAAAACAATCAAGTGATTTTTTTTGAGTGACATACCTTGTTTAACTGCAAGGAAGATATCCCACCAATCATTGCCAATACACATCATATATTCCAACAATAATATAACAATAGGGGCAGATAACTGTATAGGTCCTTCTCTCATATTAAATACACGAATCAACACCATTTTATTCCCATTAACACCAATTAAACCACACCCAGATCCCGTCTGTATTAATGAATTAACATGACTTATACTTCTAACCCTTTTATCCGATTTCTGTGGTCCGGATACTCCCAGAGATTCCAAGGTACAGGAATGAATAGGTTGGATTGTATGTCTGTGAATTATTTTGATATTTCCATCTTTGTAAGTACAAGCAAAATAAGACATGAAGCCAGGGGCATCAATATAGTTCTTTCCCATATATAAAATGGGTGTGGCAATACTTGTGAGCATTGAATTTGAGGTAAAAGTTGCTTTATGCATCCATTTCGGAGTTTTGTAAGAATAATCAGGTTTTGCATTCTGGAATATTCTACTTAAAGGCATCATTTGTTCCACTAATTGCCAAACCTCCACACAACTGTATCCATGACTACCAGCACAGACTAATAAGGTATCGGGACTGTCTCTATTCATGAAATTAAGATGTGTTATTTGAACTAGTTGAGTATCCTTATTGCTGTATTCCATTTGTGATTTCATGAAGAGACCTGGTCCAGGTTTTGATGTTACTGTACATGTTATATGTTGTATGGTGATGTTGATGTAGAAACACAGTACTGTAGTAGATATATTACCATCGGTAACAACTAGTACCACTTCACCAGTTGTATTAAAGGCTATATCAACTTGAGTTAAGCGTATATGACCAGAAGCTAGACTAGTTTTACTAGTTATAATATGGGGATCTTGATCTTGTAATAAGCCAACACTAACCTGAAAAGTCATTTTAATATTCTAAAATTAAGTTATAACATTTTCATATAGACTTGTTCAGAGAGCAATGAGTTACATGTACCACCAACTAGGGCAGAGTACGACTCTCAAATGGGTAGTCAGGGATTAAAATAGAAGATTACTAACAGTCTAAAATCTGTTTACCAACATATAAAGTTGATCATATTCATAAATGGTTTTGAAGTCAGTTCCTAGAGAAATGCAAGTGTAAAATGAAACAGTTCAAGAAAGTAGGAATATATACGGAAGGGAAAATCAAGATTGCGTGACATCCTGGTATATTAAACAGGACAGCTCTAATAATAGCTGTCACCTTTTATTTGTCAGAAATGGTTGACGTGCTATATCAAACAAACTTTACAACATACAAAACCAATATCAAGCTGTTGTTAGGCAGTAGATATGGGCTATTTAAAAAGTGGAAAATTATTAATTATTCTTAAAATCTTGCAACAATGACGAACCAGGTTAAAACTCTGTATCAATATCAATTCAAAATCACAAATATTGCTTCGAAAAAAAAGATAGGTTGCCAGGCAACGAAACATACGCCCACAGCAGCTAAATCGTCCGGGCAGTCAACAAGGGTTGTCGCATATTTTTATTTTTTTCGGTAATGAAACATTTGTAATACACTAAAAACTGATTAAGAGTAACAACTCATTATGTAATTATCAGAAAATCATTAGAATTTGATTGCTTTTTATAAAGTTTTACCCCACGCTAACAATTAGTATATACATGAAACTTTTAATATCATGGATTTAGCTGTTTAGTTATCTAAATTCATTGAAAATCAAAATACTTGTTCGTTTCAACACCTTAAACTCTATGTATCAATCTGAAGTCAATCGGATAGTAACTTTGGCCTCTATAGCGTCACAAGAATTTTTGAAGTTATCAAGGGAGATAACTCTGACAGTAATTATTTGAAATCGCTGAAAATCAATAGGCTTCTTCGTCTCATGACCTTAAACACTGTGTATAAATCTAAAGTCAATCGGATATTAACTTTGGCCTCCAGAGCGTCCACAAGATTTTTTGAGGTGATCAAGGGCCATAACTCTGGCACAAACTATCGGAAATCGCTGAAAATCCATAGGCGTCTTCGTCTTATGACCTTAAACACTGTGTATAAATTTAAAGTCAATCGGATATTAACTTTGGCCTCTAGAGCGTCCACAAGACTTTTTGAAGATATCAAGGGCCATAACACTGGCACTAATTATCGGAATTCTCTGAAAATCAATAGGCTTCTTCGTCTTATGACCTTAAACACTGTGTATAAATTTGAAGTCAATCCGATATTAACTTTGGTCTCTAGAGCGTCCACAATATTTTTTGAAGTGATCAAGGGCCATAACTCTGGCACTAATTATCGGAAATCGCTGAAAATCAATAGGCTTCTTCGTCTTATGACCTTAAACACTGTGTATAAATTTAAAGTCAATCGGATATTAACTTTGACCTTTAGAGTGTCCACAAGATTTTTTGAGGTGATCAAGGGCCATAACTCTGGCACTAATTATCGGAAATCGCTGAAAATCAATAGGCGTCTTCGTTTTATGACCTTAAACACTGTGTATAAATTTAAAGTCAATCGGATATTAACTTTGGCCTCTTGAGCGTCCACAAGATTTTTTGAAGTGATCAAGGGCCATAACTCTGGCACTAATTATCGGCAATCGCTGAAAATCAATAGGCTTCTTCGTCTTATGACCTTAAACACTGTGTATAAATTTAAAGTCAATCGGATATTAACTTTGGCCTCTAGAGGGTCCACAATATTTTTTGAAGTGATCAAGGGCCATAACTCTGGCACTTATTATCGGAAATCGCTGAAAATCAATAGGCTTCTTCGTCTTATGACCTTAAACACTGTGTACAAATTTGAAGTCAATCGGATATTAACTTTGGCCTCTAGAGCGTCCACAAGATTTTTTGAAGTGATCAAGGGCCATAACTCTGGCACTAATTATCGGAAATCGCTGAAAATCAATAGGCTTCTTCGTCTCATGACCTTAAACACTGTGTATAAATTTAAAGTCAATCGGATATTAACTTTGACCTTTAGAGCGTCCACAAGATTTTTTGAGGTGATCAAGGGCCATAACTCTGGCACTAATTATCGGAAATGGCTGAAAATCAATAGGCTTCTTCGTCTTATGACCTTAAACACTGTGTATAAATTTGAAGTCAATCGGATATTAACTTTGGCCTCTAGAGCGTCCACAAGATTTTTTGAAGTGATCAAGGGCCATAACTCTGGCACTAATTATCGGAAATCGCTGAAAAACAATAGGCTTCTTTGTCTCATGACCTTAAACACACTGTATAAATTTAAAGTCAATCGGATATTAACTTTAGCCTGTAGAGCGTCCACAAGCAATTGTGGACGCCGGACCGACGGACGGACGGACCGACGGACGGACGGACGGACGGGGGCGACGACAATATACGACCACATTTCAATGTGGGCGTATAAAAATAACATATTGCCTTGGCAACACAAGTAAATTATTTCTTTCTAAAAAAAAAATATTCTGAAAAATATTTCTAACTAGATACCACATAGATTATTAATAGTGATAGTTATTATTCAATTAGACTGAACTTACTAAACCACTACTTGATACTGCTATCCATCCATCCATTGGTTTCCGTCCAAAATTACTAACACTCGGAGTTATACGATTCCTTAAAAACTTCTCATTATACATAACAGCATCTTTCTTATCTGGATTAAACATTACCTGTAAACAAAACATTAAAACCATTTAGTTTTATAGAAAATAAATATGGTTTAGAACAATCACATTATATACATGTAGTCAAAGAGGAATTAGATCCATTCTCAATTGATTTTTATATTGTTTTAATAATTCTATATGATCCAGTAAAAAATTTTTTGTGGAACTGAAAGGAATATAACGTCTCATCAATAAATCAAACATCATGGCAATGTGTGCACATTGGGGAGAAAATTTTGCCTGGGGGTGATCGATCGCTCAACTGACACTCAATCTTTAACAGGCCACAACAATTTATATTTGGGACCTTCATTTAAATTTTAACGTTCCATTGAAGCGAATAGACACTTACTTTTCTGACCTAGACTCTAGATAAGTGCTAAATTCTAAAGAGTTCTTGAAAGTTATATAGGTTGAGCATTAACTTTCCAAAAATGAAAGTCGTTAGACATCAGTTATTGTTATTATTTTAATCAAAGAAATAAAATATACCCTTCCAACCTACCTGTATGCCATTATGTAACCACGCCACCTTAATTATTTCTTCTCCTTTTAAACAAGTTGAACCAAACAATTTCCATTGACTAAGAACATGATCCTTAAAGAAAATTAGATAACATGTACTAAGACAAAATCCATTTAGAACTGATGAATGTAATGTAGAACAAAATGAAAATTTCCATCAATCTAATTGGTTCAAAGGCATTCTATTATGTGTTGTCAATCTTATTGGTTTAAAGGCATTCTATTATTTATGATGTCCGATATTCTAAAGTTTCAAGCAGTGTAAAACTACAAAACAAGAAAGTAATGAGACAAACAGTCAATCAATCATTTTGACTTAAAGTACAAAATAATTTTATTCTTTAGTTCCTATCGATGTGATTTGTTGAGCATTTATTCCAATTAATCTATTAGATTTTTTAAAGATATGTTGCCAGGCAACGAAACATACGCCCACAGCAGCTAAATCGTCCGGGCAGTCAACAAGGGTTGTCGCATATTTTTACTTTTTTTGGTAATGAAACATTTGTAATACACTAAAATCTGATTAAGAGTAACAACACATTATCTAATTATCAGAAAATCATTAGAATTTGTTTGCTTTTTATAAAGTTTTGTCCCACACTAACAATTAGTATAGGAAACATTTAATATGATGGATTTAGCTCTTCAGTTATCAAAATTCATTGAAAATCAAAATACTTGTTCGTTTCAACACCTTAAACTCTGTGTATCATTCTGAAGTCAACCGGATATTAACTTTGGCCTCTAGAGCGTCCACAAGATTTTTTGAAGTGATCAAGGGCCACAACTCTGGCACTAATTATCGGAAATCGCATATTAAGTTTGGCCTCTAGAGCAACCACAAGATTTTTTGAAGTGATCAAGGACTACAACTCTGGCACTAATTATCAGAAATCGCTGAAAATCAATAGGCTTCTTCGTCTCATGACCTTAAAAACTGTGTATAAATTTGAGGTCAATCGGATATTAACTTTGGCCTCTTGAGCATCCACAAGATTTTTTGAAGTGATCAAGGGCCATAACTCTGGCACTAATTATCGGAAATCGCTGAAAATCAAAAGGCTTCTTTGTCCTATGACCTTAAACACTGCGTATGAATTTAAAGTCAATCGGATATTAACTTTGGCCTCTAGAGCGTCCACAAGATTTTTTAAAGTGATCAAGGGTCATAACTAATTATCAGAAATCGCTGAAAATCAATAGGCTTTTTGTCTCATGACCTTAAAAAATGTGTATAAATTTGAAGTCAATTGGATATTAACTTTAGTCTCTAGAGGCGATGACATTTCAATGTGGGCATACAAAAACATTGTCAGAGAAACACAATTTAAAGAAGCTAATATTTGGGACCTAGAAATTGACACAAATGGGTTGCAACAATAATGTAATATGAATGTACATGTATATAGACTGATTTACATTCAATCATTATTGTTTTTACAATAATTTCTAATCAGTCATGTTCGGCGAAATACGCCAGAAGTCTAAATCAAACAACAATCTCTAGCATCTGTTTATTACAGTCTACACAAAATCAATGTTGATCAAAATTGCCCCAAAAAATTGTGTTTTCACTGTCAAAGTATTTTGGATGATATTGAGTTAGAGACTTAGCTAATTGATTCACCAGAAATTAGGTCACTTCGGGTAAATTACGGTACATGTACATGCATATTTGATTTCAATAAAATGCAAGTAGGAGACTTGAAAGGGGGAGAATGTGAAGATCCTTGAGAAAACCTATGAATTTAGACAGTCAACTCAACTTAAACCAAAGTCATTACACTTGCATAAATGAACGGTGTTACCATTGATGATTTTGTAAAGAACTTACCGGCATTGTCCATACTTGAAACATGCCCTGGCTATTGACAATAAGGAGTTTAGAACCAGAAGTATCCCAGACTATATAAGATATAGGTATATTACCAGTAGTAACAGTATATACATCCCACGGTTTATCTAGATCTAATACACATACTTCATACTGTATTTCATATAGGTAACAATCACTGAAAATATACACAATCAAATTTCATCATATAATACTTCTTTTATCAAGCCCAAAACATTTATTTAGTAGTCTTTAAAACAATGACATCCCAGAATAAAGTTTAATGAAATCTAAGACCTTACGCAATCAAACACACTTTTATTTTTACATTAATTCCTAGTCGAAAATGGATGAATCGATCAACTCTTATCACCACGAACTTTGTGTCTATTATGCAAATACAGTAATAGTAATTAGGGTATTTTGTTCGAAAAACCTGCCCATTCTACATGATTTTTTTTATACACAAATGTACTTAATTACATAATATTAACAATTCTTTTGGGCCCAAATCAATGAAGAAATGAAATGGGATTTATTGTCCTTCACTGCACCATCTGGGCTAATGAAGACAGTCAAATCAAGTAGGGAGTACCTTTTATATCAGTAGAAAAACAAAACAGTTATGTCGGTAAAGCATAGAATGAAACAAAAACACTGTTAGTCTCTCCAATGTGACGAGCTTTTTTTCTAGAGTAGTATTAATAATCCAATCTGCTCAATGACTGTGTTATTGTGGTGATGCATTTAATATCAATGGTTATTCTATACACCCTACATGTACAGTGCAAAAAGATTACTCATAAAAAAACAAAGCTATACCACCATGAACATGCCACAAGTTAAACGTTCACCTCATTATTAAATCCATGACTGACCCACATATTCTAATAGCAACATATATTTTAAGTGTTTCTTGAATGCACTGCAAATTCGGTGCAAGCTGTACAGTACAGATAATTAAAATATTTTCCATTTGTTGTAAATGACTTGTTGCGGATGGATTGACAAAATCTCAAACTGTTATGAAAGAAATCAAGTAAAATGTAATTCCTCAAGTGCTGGTGGTAAAGCTAAATTTATAAATACTGAATATCAGAATAAAACTGTCATATTAATGTAGAATAAATGTACAATAAATGACGATACAAACTCTATGTTGCAAACAAGAAAGTCTCATTCACAACACCTAGCCTTATTACTGGTGGGTCTTGGACAAGCTCCATATGAATGCAATAAGTGGTTGGGTCCAACAATGTCTTTATCTGGTATCTGGTAATTTTAAGTTAAACAAAATTTACTAGATAATAACAAAATCATTAATTGGCTCACATTATTAAGGTCTTGTTTTGCAGCACTTTGATCTAAGTATTTTAGTGGAATTTTTACATAAAAAGCATGTGATGTGCCTATTTCAAAACTTGTAAGTAAGGTCTAAAGTCTAAATGTATATGGGTCAATCAGTTGCTTAACCCAAAATAGATATTCATGCCAGCAGATATGCAGTATGCACATATCAGTGGTGACTGACAACCACGACACCCAAACTATGTCTGTTGTGTTGAGGACCATGAAATGTATGGGTGTGTTACATGTAGGTGCTGAACTCAGTTAAAAATATCAAATTTCTACCAAGACTCTTAAATCAGAACATGTCAAACAAGTTTGGTTTTAATATAATTTTTCTTCTCACATTTGACCTATATACATTATACATGTAAGAACTTTAAAGGCCACAAACCCAGTTCACTATAAAGTTCATTCAATTCGCAACAAAATGATATATATATATATATATACTATTCAAAAAAAGTAGGGGATATTTCATTTTGGGGGCATAATACTAAAATATGCAAATGACTACGAAAGAAGTCACTATAGAACCTAACAGAAGAAACATTTTCAGTTACATGTGATGCCCAAACGCACCAATAGCTACCGCATGGAATGCAGGTGATGCTTGGGATCATCATGGGGGTCCAACCCAAGATTTGCACGACCCTGACTTGGAATGTTACAGTCATTGTGGCATTGAATTCCAGGGTGGAAACATCAGTTTAATTGTTTTAGTGACCAGAAAACAAATTTTGATATGCGTCGGCTTACCCAAAATGAAAGGTTACGTGCCCTTGGCATGCTACAGATCGGCACAACACAGGCGGTTGTGGCGCGGACGATGAATGTTTCTCAGTCTGTCATAAGCAGGCTATGGTCCAGATACCGTGATACACAATCTGTACAGGACAGACCACGCTCAGGTCGACCAAGGGCGACAACTCAAGCCCAGGATCGATTTATCCGTACCTTGGCCTTGAGAAATCGTGTCATCACAGCAAATCAGATCAGCGCTCGTCTTCAAACAGACACTGGTGTGAGAGTCAGTGGCCAGACGATTTGGAATCGACTGCATAGGGGTCACCTTCGCGCTCGACGTCCTCGCGTGATCCCTTGTTTGAGAGATCATCACATTCAGGAAAGACGTCGTTAGTGTAGGGATCGTCAACACTGGGATAATCGACGCTGGAGCAATGTGATGTTTTCAGATGAGTCAAGGTTTACTGTTGATTTTTTGGACAGACGTAGGAGGGTGTGGCGTCGTCGTAACGAGTGCTTCCAAGACGTTAACGTCATCAGACATGATCGATTTAGGCGTGGTTCTGTTATGGTGTGGGGAGGCATCACTGTTGCTGGAAGAAGGGCTTTACATGTTGTTGCAGGGCGTGTTACAGGCCAGTACTACCGGGACAACATCTTGGCAGTCCATGTTGTGCCGTTCGCACGACGTCATGGCCGCCGTTTCATCTTCCAGGATGACAACGCAAAATGTCACAGGGCAAGGATCGTTACAGGTTACCTCCAACAACAGAACATCGCCACATTACCTTGGCCAGCACTGAGTCCCAACCTCTCCGCCATCGAGCATGTCTGGGACATGCTTGGACAGAGGTTACGTCAACGTCAACAACGTCCTGCCAATGTCCAAGAACTTCCTGCTGCGTTGCAACAGGAATGGGACAATCTGGACCAAAATGACCTTAGACTTCTCATTATGAGTGTGCCACGTCGGATCAATGCTTGTTTGACAAACAGAGGAGGATTTACCCGTTACTGACTTTGTTGTGATGCTGTGGTAACTTTGGTGTTTGACCCCGGGTATCATTTTACCCTTATAATGGTCAGTCTGTGTCTTACTTAGTCTAACGATCATTTGGAATAAATCGATGAATGTGAACTTCATTTCATTTTGTCATTTGTTTCTTCGTCAGTTTCATTACGTGACTTTAATAACACTTAAAAATCAAATATCCCCTACTTTTTTGGAATTAGTATATATATAGAAATATGAAGTTTCTAGAAAGAAAAAACTAATAATTTCATCTTAGCTAGCGCTTTCACCCACTACAGGGATCGTCAGGCTATTAAATCCCTGTTTGAATACTCGAGATTTAGCATTCGAACGTGCAGTTTGGTGCAGTCACAGAAAATGGATAGCTCTAACTGTCAATAATCCTGTTATAAGTCTATTTTCTAGATATACCGGTATATCAATACATCACAGGCTATTAAAGACATAATATAAGATTTAGATAAAGAACTAGCAATTCTTGTTA
The DNA here is from genome assembly GCA_036850965.1 of Patella caerulea. Taxonomy (NCBI): domain Eukaryota; kingdom Metazoa; phylum Mollusca; class Gastropoda; family Patellidae; genus Patella; species Patella caerulea. Next base: position 28,385,179 of record JAZGQO010000011.1, read on the forward strand.
TAATAGTTTGAAAATAGATAATGTAAAATGAATAAATTGAAATTTTCATTCAAATTACTCTATTAGGGTGAAGATATTACAAGACGGGTGCAATAATTTCAACCACCTATGACTGAACCGTTCTAATCTAATCAATATCGTAGAAATCCCATGCCATCAAGAGTGGATTATGGCCTGGATCTGTTATTAGGATTTCGTATAAATAAAGATTTAATAAATGTAATTAATAATTTAGAAAACATTTCAGGCCTAAAGAAAGACCTGCAATAGGCAGATTTTAAACTTAATTTCTTTTTTATTATCAAATATGTCATTCTAGTATGCAATCTCTGATTGTCTATAAAGATACCTTTGTGTCAGCTATCTTCGTTATTTTCACTGACAAATAATAAACAAACAAAAACTGTAACCTATTCTAAACAGCCAAGAATCAATTGACTGTGATAAGAAATTATCATTCTTACAGCAAGCGCCACCACTTATATACATGGAGTTATATCCGAAGTGATTCCTTTCAAAGGGAGATACAGAGTGTCGCCTGCTTTTTTAATTGTCATGTTGAACTTTTTAACTAGACTATAGTACTATCTGTGATAAACAGTTATTGTTTGCCTATGCGAAGAAACCACTCTCCTCAGCATTTAATTGATATTTTGAAGAACCCCATACTTAAACAGCGCTCTCGAAAGTAAAATGGATATTTTTCTAAGAGAGAAATTTTCATTTGCCATCCTCGTCAATGTACATTTGGACAATTTCTGTATCTAATTTCATTAAAAAACTGTACTTAAAGTTTTACTTATCCGCCATAAATTTTACTTGTCCCAGAGAAGCACTAATGTTATGTAGTAGACTGAGTGAATATTCACCAGGACTCTACAATCACTAAAAGGGATGATATCAATTTGAGTTAATTAGCTCACAATTATACAATATTAACTTTTTTCCTTCTGCAAATTAAGTTCTAAAGTTTTACAAAAATTTTAAAAGGTGTTTATGTATATCTGTATAAGAAATATTTCCTGCTCGGGGGAAATGTGTTGATAGAATAGTATGTGAAGGCATAAAGTGAGTAAAAGGCACCATTCTCCCCAGACCAGTTTACGTTATCACATCATATCTAAACAATGGACACACTTCTATGTACCTCTGTGAAACAGATTAAGAAAACATAACGTCCCCCTTATTCTTGATATGTATAAGTTCTAAGATTGACAAATACAATTTTCTATAAAATTATATCTCACTATACTACATGTAATTTAGTACTGAACTGAAATTTACAGTGTATGTTAAACTATAGACTATAGACTGTAAGCTGGTTTTTTTTTTTAAATTAAGTTTTAGAGTACAAAACAAAAATTTATTTCATAATATTAATGTGATGCCGGTCAAGACATAAAAGTAAGTCAATTAGTAGTAATTACATTCTTATCTAAATGTAATTAGCAAATCAACATATCGCTGATCAACAGATTTCAACTGTACTATTTCCCACCAAATTGACTAATTAATACTCTGACGTAATAGATACATGTAGCAAATTATTAGGTCGTTTAAGTGAGTCAATTAAAATTGAGGGAATGTAAATAATGTCACGTGATGCGACTATTTAAGCTTGGCACCGTACCGGTGGTTAATATTTTGGACAGTTGGTCGACTAAATGCAAAGATATTTCGGCAGGAAAGACATGAATGACTCTGTTCTTCTATATTCCAATCCCTGGAACGTGGGATGCTTCGAAAATCAACATTGTAAACCAATTCCATCTTGCAGAATCCTAATTTGTCTTCAAAAACACAATAACAACTTGAACATTCTATTTTGCACAAAGCGCCCCATTGGCCATTTCCGGTTTCTAATCTCGCGGACCTACGTAAAACCACGTGAAATAACGCAGGTGCGTGTTGACTAGGTTATCCAGTTCAAAATAGAAATAGGCATCTCACATTGAAAAATAATGCCTGGTAAACGAGTTTAAAGTGGCAAGTGTTGATTGAAACTACTCAAATTTCTTGAGTTTGGCAGTGCCCAAGAGCTATATAAATAATCGTTGTAACTGAGTCAAGCCAGTATTGAAGTCACAGCTTGGAATATCTGTCTCTCGTAAAAAAAGATAATAATGATGCCGAATTTTGCTGTTTTGTTGTCGTACCTGGTAAGTAAAAACTTTTTTGATATATTAAAATTGTTTTATGTTTTTACGGCACAGTTGATTAAAGCTCTATTTTCTAAACAAAAATAAAACCGCTTAAATAGAAAGAAGAAATTTAGAAATAAATAATAGGGGTTAACGCTGACTTTCCCCTTGGGCTGATATCGTAGACTATAACGCCATTGAAAGACCGTCTTTTAAGGCGATAAAAAATTAAAAACGAATTCTTAGAGAAAAAAATCAATTTCTAATTCTAAGCAAAAAATAATTTTGTGTCTCGTGATTTATCAGAATACATGTAGTTCCGATTAAAAATTAATTATTGTAACAATCTTGAGTTCAAAACATCAATGCATTTTGATAAAGGCCTAATCAATTTATTTTTCATTTTTGTTTCCTTTCGTCCAAGACATCACCGAAATTACTGGAGGTTTAAGTCGGAACGAACGGGGTGATCGATTAGCTGTTAATTTTACCGAATCATGTGCAACGAAAAATATTCAAGCATTAAATTATTATTGTTCGGAACCGTACAACAAACAAGATACATTTTTATTTTATTTGCACTCTAAAATATGAAAAACTTCGGATATTGACATCAATGACTGTATGCCAAGTTATGCTTAATATAAATGTTAAGAAAATTTATTTAAGGCAATCTCCCGTGGAGAAAACATTTCATACATTGATAAAGTAACAACCAACTGAGTTATTTAAATTTTAGAAAAGTAAACATAGTCCAATAATTTATAATAATATGACGTATTCGTATATTTCACACCTGGTGTTTTAGATATGTTGAAATATTCTGTTCTTATTTATCAAGTATTTACACATAGTTCAAAACCTTTACAAACTTTTTCAATTTACACCAAATTAACTGATCGTATGTGATAAAATTTCCAACCAGGAATATTAAAATAGAAGAGAATTTGTCTAAAGGTACATTAAATATGAATGTATGTAAAGTGATTTATATCCACATTTTATAGAAATTATACTCATTCTAATCAATTATGTTCTGTGAAATACGTGAACAGCCCAAATTGACCGACAGTCATTTACACATCCCTAGTTCATTCTACACATTTTTTTAATGATTTTTTTTTTTCCGTTATGACGAAGCAGCCAATACTTCTGCATTGTCTTGTAGGATATGGTTTTCATTGTGCATTGCAAATGGCGCTAGAAACAATAGAATACACCGTACAATTTCATTGTGTCCGTCGCATTATGCAACGACGAAACCAGGAATGACATCTTCGCTTTGCCATCAATAGATATTTGAAAAGACTTAATTCTGAATGTTTCGTGTTCAGGTATAGAGACTTTCAGTACAAGAAACCATGTTCCCACTGCCAAAGACACCAAGCGAATCATTGAAATAAAATTAAAACCACATGTTAGTCCTGAAATGACCTAGTTTGTTTCGAGTGGACGTTAAACCCAATTCCCCTCTCTCTCTCTCTATCAAAACAAGCGTTAAAGATGCCTTCCCGTATAAAAACTGGGTGATTTGATGATGTATTTGGACCACAAACATTTATCAAATTTGCTTCAAATCGTGTTCGCGAGGAAATACGCCAACATATGCGTGATTGAGTGAGCGACCATGTTGTCGTTACTTACTGTCCATTGAAGCCTAAGTATATTCTTGGATTATTTTCTGCCAATTTTTTTTTTCCACCCTTTAATATGTTCCCAAAAGCATCTAACCACTCGGTTAAGAAATAACAACCGCTGCCCATGTCAAACTGGCAGACAATAAACCGTCGGGTTGACTGTTAATGACACCCTGGCTTTTTTTGCCCATTGAATGGGTGTTTTTCAGGGAATCCAGTATTTTTTCTGATATGATTGGGCGTCTCAACTTTCCCAATATGCCAAATAAGCCATACTTTTATTAGAAATAACTACCCCATAATGACTTTCGTGAGAATGTATCTTGAAAGACATTTTCTTCAGACACGGGGAAGAATAAATCCTTTTCCCAGAATTGCGTTAATAACGCAAAGTAAACTGGAACAGGATCTTATTTTTTAAACTTATAATTTACCGATATATTACACACACATTAAACACGCCCTACTCAGTAGGCTACCGTAATCTTTACCAACATTACGAAACAACCTACCGCAAAATATAAGATATACGCTGTTTCTCATTTAAGTGCAACAACCAAATAAAATGTTAAACAATGGTAAATGTGTGGTTTGTTATTAACAATATATTTATACCACATGTAATAAATAAACAATAACACCTATGATACACATGTCAGATTTAAATAATCTGAGCAAAACCTACTTCAGGTTGCACCAATCAAAGCCAATGTCGATGAAATATACCGATATGTTTTCTGAAAACAAGTTTATTAGTCGTAATTTTAGTATAAACACCCAACAATATCACAAGTTCCCCCTTTCTCTCAGAGGTGCATCGTGCACAGGGCAGGATATGTTTCTAACACCTCTAATACCATGCCTAAATTTCTTGGGAAATTTAATTGGCTAACAAATTTCGAATGTTAAGTCAATCTTTCCTAATTAAAATGATATGACGTTAGACATGTCAAAATGAAATGAAAAAAAAAAAACAGCATGAAAAAAAAAAAACAGCCGGAAAGTAAAACGGAACCAAATGGTGCCATACTTTTAATAAGAAACCACGCGATCTCATATTATTGTCAATATTGGATGTTGAAAAATCATAAATCACGTTACTTCCCCACCATTTCAATTGATTGCATTTCTTTTCGTGCACTCCAAGGAGTCAACAGCTGAAAAATAAAATAGAACGAAATATTGGTATACTTTTAATTTAATCAAGTTTTGGAGTAAAAACGAAGTGGTGTACCGGTAGTCAAATTAAAATACACCCCATGTGTGCTACTCCCAAAATAATTGCGCATTTTATATTTCAATCTGAAACTACAGACATATTTCCAGTTTCACTGCTGAGATAATTCCTTGATATAACATGAACGACATTTTGACATTAAAACTAATAGATCATTCACACCACGTGTAATAATTAATGTATAAAGTCTGGAAATTGATATTATAAACTTCATATTTTCACCAAGTTAGGCACCATCTCAGATAGACTATTGGAACAAAAATCACTTAAGCCACTGATTTCTCCGCAGGACTTTTCCTGTATTTTATCGATGACGCAGGAAAGGTTTTTTTTCGGGGTTTTTGCGTAATTATTAGGCATCCTATGTATTATAAAATTGGAATTATTTTTGAAATTTTAGCTCATTTTGTAATCTTGAAGTATGTTTCCTTTCACACGCGACATTTTAATTTGCACTTATTGGTAATAATACCGTGTCATATGTAAGTGGGTCTAAATGTACATCCTTTTCCTGTCGTTTCATCCTTCCCAGTACATTGTGTGAATCTTCTGTCTTGTCCTTTGTAGATAACTGATATACAACAAAGAAAGTATGATTTTCACACGTGACCCAAAACCCGAAAACCACAAATGTTTGTGTAACATAAATACAAAGAAACTCAATGATTCAGAGACTGTAACAAATATAGACGACTTTGTCGTATGAATTAACACCTTAATCTTATCTATGCATTATGCAACAAGAGTTAAATCAGCATATTTCTGGTTTTTTCCTGGCTTCAAATGTTATTATTTGGATATTTATACCCACGACTAGTCCATGATCAACTCTCTTATAGGTCAATGAATGACTTAGATATTGAGTGGATTAGTTTGTTTGCCACATCTACGTTAAACGTTATATATATATATATGTATAGGGGTACACTGGCCGAACGACGGCTTGTCTACTATATCACCCTCGGTGGAAATGGACGTTAAACCCCAAGAACGAACGGACGAACCGAAGGACGGACTGAAGTCGAGACTTTGTTTATTATATCGGCAATGGTATTGGGTAACCGAGAATATGACCTGTTGATCTGCAAATGTCTGCCTCTGAAAACTTCAAACATGCATATTATATAACTTCGTTTAGAATAAAGCTATTTGACTGAAATGTTTTTCATGTGGACGTATATTGTCCTCGACTCCGTCCATCAGTCCGCAATATTTTTGTGGGCAGTCTACAAATCACAATTCTTATCTAATTTAGCTGAAACTTGAAATATAGGTTTGCATCCCAAAGATCGCGACTCCTTGCGCTATTGGCATCGGATAGTAACTCCATGGATTATGAAAAATCATGTTTTTAGTTCGTTGACACTAAACGTCACAATTTTTATCTGATTTTGATGAAACTTAAAATGCATGTTTATAACCCAATGATCTCTGTTCCTTTCGATATTTCCGCATATGGGACCGTAACTTCCTTGATTATGACCCTTGGTTGTACGAAAATTCACGTTTTTAGCTCTTTGAAACCGGGTCACAATTATTATCCGATTTGAAAAAAAAAAGAAATCTTTTAACACGCAAATGGTGTAAAAGTATGTAATGCCAAGGTTGTGGGCTCTCTAGAGGTCAGAACATTCGATTTTGATAAACTTAAAACATTTGATTATACAATCGCTTGTTAATTTTCAGTATCTATCTATTTTTGCACTATTATAGCATGATCGGCCAGAAAGTTATCTAAATCTTACATATGCCTCTTTAAAAGTACCTTATCGTTACATCTCGCCTAGTTTTTATAACGTCCGTTCTAAACAAAAGATACGACAGATACAGCATCACTCATCTTCTTTGTCTGTATTTATAAACACCGTTGCCACGTAGTTGGCACCCTATCTATATACACTAAAGAAACTAATTAGTGTCAGATAAACATTAATTAATAATTACAAATTGGCTCCCCCATAAGTATAAATAAACATTGGTTGGTTATCGTCACATGGTTCAAAGGTCGCACCAGCGAGAACAAATAAACCCAGTTTTAACCGGCTGGATCATATCTATTCCATGTCTGATGTGTATGCGTATCGACAACATCACAAATATCAAAAGAATCAAAATAATGGAATTGATCAAAATAAAAAGAATCAAAATAATGGAATTGATCAAATAAAAATAATCAAAAAAGTGTAATTAAAATAAGTTGATTGAAAGCATTTAATTGGTGACGTTGGAGTGGCACAACGAACAAGATATTTTCTTCCATGGTAATAGGAAATGAAATGGGGTTTAGCGTCCTACTGTTCTGCTCCGAACTGACCCAATGAAGAAGGGCATACGCCATACAGTGTGCTATGAGGGAAATGTTGCCCGGACAGCGGCGCTACTCCCTACTCTTACATAGAATTTAAACTGCCAAGGGATATTTTACGTGCACGCCAATGTGTAGACGGGGCCTCGGTTTTTCGTACCATCCAAACGACAAGGGCCAACCACGCCGGAAAAACTGGATGAACTTTCTCAGCCAATGCAGGGATCGAACACCCGACACCCATGCTAGCGAACCAACGTCTTAACCACTTAGCCACCGACGCACCCACGGCAATAGGAGTTTTGGTGGAACTGTGTTATGTTATAGATAAAAAGACTTTAGAATGGGCATATAGTCAAATTACAAAATCGCATTCATGTATCTCCCTCTTTTAACGGAGTCGCGGTGGTTCAGTGAGTAAGAAGTTGGCTCACTAACCCGGAGGTCCGATCAAGATGTTGGCAGAGAAAGTGAATCCGTTTTTTCCGGCGTGGTTACTCCTTGTCACTTTGATGAGACGAAAAACCAGCCCTGGGTTCCGTGTTTGTGTCAGTGTGCACGTAAAATAACACTAGTGTCACTAGGAAGCAGGAATTTGAAATAGAAGTAAGCCATAGTGCCGCAGTCGCCCAGGTGAAATTTCCATCTTCGCATATGTCCGTCTTCGTTAAACCAGTTTATATCATTGGTCTCTTTTTATGCTCGAGAAAAAAGGTATGATCAACGCACAATATTAATACTATAAAACCCTATCTCTAGAATTACAGTTTTGTATTTCAGTTGGCAGTTACACAAGCAGAAACATATTTAGAAAGATTAAGAAATATTGGAAGTGTTGAAGAATTTCTCGCTATGGTAGTTAAAGATGGCCATCCCATGTCTATTGAAGATGGTAAGTAGGGATTGTTTTCTTCCGGTATTTAGGGGATCACGGTTGCTAAGTGAACACGATGCTGGCTCGCTGACCCTAGGGTCGAGTGTTAGATCCCTGCATTGACCGAGTAAGTTCATCCAAATTTTCTGGCGTGGTTTCCCCTTATCAGTGATGCAGGAACAGGGTGGGGGTACGCTGACAGGCACAGCTGTCTGGTCGTTCGGACGGGGCGATAAACCGAGGTCTCCCGTGTACACATTGGCGTGCACGAAAAAGATCCATTGACAGTTGGAATTCGATGTAAGAGTAGGCCGTAGTGCCACTGTCTGGGCAAAATTTCCCCCATAGCACACTATAGCCCAATTTGGAACCGAACAGTAGGACGTTAAACCTCATTTCATTTCTACCGGTATTAATCTGCAATGATAAAATTATCTATAACTATACAAAGATTATGATATGTGTGCAGAATATTAGTCACCGACTCCTTTATAAATACCACGAAGAATTATGTTTCAATTATATTAACAGATTATCCACTCAGGATGAAATAAGTTGACTGAAGTTTTCAATATATTCCCAGAATTGTCAACACTTTATATAGTGTTCGAGTCGTTTAACGTGTTAGCGTGAGTCAAAAGCCGTGAGTCAAGCGGATTATCAGCCTGTACGTGACAAGGAATAGGGGCGCCTGTCCAAACTCGCTGGTTTCCGCCCGCCGCCAAAAATCCATAAGCATAGGCGAATCATTGAAATAAAAAAAGAACCATGTAGTACTCGATAACCAGAAGATCCCTGATTGAATCTCGGTGTTGACCGGGAAAGTTCCTTGGGGGTGTTTTCTGGTGTGGTTTCACCTTGCCTGTGGTGCAGAACGGAGGGCCTGACAAAGACTGCCGTCTAGTTGTTCGAATTGGACGAAAAACAGAGATCTCGTGTACACATTGGTGTACATGTAAACGATCCCTTGGCAGTTGGAATTCGATATAAGAGTAGGTCGTGCCGCCACTGTCCGGGCAAAATTTCCCTTACAACACACAGTATGGCGCGTGTCTGTTTTCATTAGCCAAGTCAGAGTATAACAGTAGGACGTTAAACCCCATCTTAACTATATTTTTAATTTCAGTTTATCCATTTGCTAGTAGCAATCACGGCGAGAAAGAATATATTAGCGGAGGTAAATATCTATACATTCAAGAGCATGGCAAAAATTGTTAGTTTTAGAACTTCTCAATTGAATGTCTGGTATCAAGTGTTTTAGAGGTGTGAATTGGAATCGGTAGCTTTTGTCAACTTGTTAATGCTAGGTTCCCATGTCGTGCGATGTGTTGCGATGGTATTGTTTCTGTTAAGTCCACGATCTTGTACATGCAGATACGTTCGGGTACGTTTTGATACGATTGCCACGACTGGCCTCAATACACGATAAGACATTTAACTCGGATAGGTCGGAAAGCAGGACCCATATCTGGGTTGAGTTTTAAATAACTGTACTGGTCAGAAATTTGTACACTCATTCCCCGAGATGACGAAACGTCAAACCCACCTGTTTTTGATTCATGTCGTAGCCTCTGTCCAGACTATGACTCATGCACACATAACTCTTACGATTCACACACACGAAATAACGCATGCCAGTGAACGCTCCCATTTCTGTCAGAGAGCAATTATAGACGATCATTTTCATTGGTCAACACCTTTCGCTTGTGGAAATACATTAAAGTCTTTTTACGTAGAATTTCTATACATTTTTTATTCAAACTGATATCGATTAGGCTTTTCGAAATTGTTTGGTTCTTTAACAGAGAACAGCATGCTCGAGGAACTTGACCCGGAAGCAGACATCAAACCAATTTGAACTACATGTATATACACGTTTTAATAGATACTTGGCTGATAATGCCCGTATACATACATGTAGAGCGGGAGCCCAGGGGATTAACATAACTGAAAAGTGTTCCAATTTTCTCCTACATGGTATCAATGCATGTCTATATGGTATCATCAAAATGTAAGTCTGTCGGGTATCTGGTACGTGGTGATCGGTGTGGTATTACACGCCCAAAAGCTATCTAATATCCAGACCACTGCCAGACAGTTTGTGCGTATAATGCTAATACCTAGCACATGGAAGACGCGATAAACATTCAAAAACGCATTTTTATCCCCCCCCCCAAAAAAAAACCCCAAACCTATTTCAATTTGTTGCAACACGTGCTATTCTACGTAGTATAGAACACGAGAACAGTGCCAGCAAATCTATCCTAGTTGGGATGTGGCATTTTACGGCGTGTCTGTTATGGTCATTCATGATTCCCGTGGTGGTTCTGAACAACGTAACTTGTCCCCTGAATAATCGAATTAACATCATATTCAATGGCCTACACTGCATGAAGATCTGGCCGTTCGTTGCGAGAGGTCACGTCAGTGTCATACGAGAGGCTCAGACATTTGATTAACCAATCAGCATTGATGTTACTAGTGAATTACCAACAGTTCCGTGCAAAACATGCCAAAAACTCATCGTAGCAGACCGTTTCATTGGCTAATACTTCACACCATTCAGAACACGTCAATGATAACAACTCATCCAGATCCTGGTGTAGTAAAAACAAGTAAAACGAAATTTTGAACCATAAAAACGAAACGAAATAGGATCTATGTTTTAATCAGATTGCATTCAACGCTTTTAAAGACTTTCCTTTGCCCTGAATCAAAGAGATTTATCGTATTTATTATAATTTATAAAAAAATCTATAATTCGTTAATTTCGTGCACTGTTTGTTCACTGCTCTGTTGTATTTTATTATCATAGGCTTGGTTCTTGCTGCTCCTGATGAGTGTTCCCCTAGACCAATGGCGGTGGAGATTCCTAGGGCTCCAGGAGATACAGCCAATACGATATACTGGCCGGAATGCACGAGGGTCATGCGATGTGGAGGGTGCTGCCCTTCAGCTAAGCTCGCGTGTGTAGCTGATGAAGTTGAAAATACAGTACTTCATGTAAGTGCCGAACCGTATTCATTTTATGTCCAGAGACCTAGTCGAGCAAACTCAATTGCAAAAACATAGGTACATGATGGTCAGCATGATATCGACCCTAGCCATTGGGGTGGGGATGGCGAGTGGGTGGGGTCAGGGTCTAGGGTTTCCGAATTATTCTGGCCTTCCTCAAATAGTAAGGAAATAAATAAGTCCAGAAAATAAAATCAGTCTCTGATCCAGTTTTCGAATGCTGGATGAATGTCTGAGATTTTTCAATTGTAAGACGTTTCGATGTCTTGAATTCAGGTTGGACACAAGGATAGATTTCGGTTGGAACACTTTTGCGTCGGGAAACAGTAAAACATATTTGCGACCGTCCAATCTTCAACCTTTGTTGGGTGTAGGCCTATAACCCCACTCGCTTTGCCCAGTCGAAGTTTTTGTGGGCAGCTGGCTTTTAAACAGGTAAATTTTCCTGGTTTTTATACGCCCACATTGAAATGTGGTCGTATATTGTCGTCGCCCCCGTCCGTCCGTCGGTCCGTCCGTCCGTCGTCCACAATTGCTTGTGGACGCTCTAGAGGCTAAAGTTAATATCCGATTGACTTTAAATTTATACACAGTGTTTAAGGTCATGAGACGAAGAAGCCTATTGTTTTTCAGCGATTTCCGATAATAACTACCAGAGTTATGGCCCTTGATCACTTCAAAAGATCTTGTGGACGCTCTAGAGGCCAAAGTTAATATCCGATTGGCTTTAAATTTATACACAGTGTTTAAGGTCATGAGACGAAGAAGCCTATTGATTTTCATCGATTTCCGATAATTAGTGCCAGAGTTATGGCCCTTGATCACTTCAAAAAATCTTGTGGACGCTATAGAGGCCAAAGTTAATATCCGATTGGCTTTAAATTTATACACAGTGTTTAAGGTCATGAGACGAAGAAGCCTATTGATTTTCAGCGATTTCCGATAATTAGTGCCAGAGTTATGGTCCTTGATCACTTCAAAAAATCTTGTGGACGCTCTATAGAGGCCAAAGTTAATATCCGATTGGCTTTAAATTTATACACAGTGTTTAAGGTCATGAGACGAAGAAGCCTATTGATTTTCAGCGATGTCCGATAATTAGTGCCAGAGTTATGGCCCTTGATCACTTCAAAAAATCTTGTGGACGCTATAGAGGCCAAAGTAAATATCCGATTGGCTTTAAATTTATACACAGTGTTTAAGGTCATGAGACGAAGAAGCCTATTGATTTTCAGCGATTTCCGATAAATAGTGCCAGAGTTATGGCCCTTGATCACTTCAAAAAATCTTGTGGACGCTTTAAAGGCCAAAACTTATCATCTGATTGACTTCAGATTGATACACAGAGTTTAAGGTGTTGAAACGAACAAGTATATCGATTTTCAATGAATTTTGATAACTGAACACTACTACTACTACTACTTAGTGTTTAACGTCTGCTTCCACATAAGTGATATCGCAGACAACTTATAACTGAACAGCTAAATCCATGATTTTAAATGTTTCATGTATATATACTAATTCAATTGTTAGCGTGGGGTAAAACTTTATAAAAAGCAATCAAATTCTAATGATTTTCTGATAATTACATAATGAGTTGTTACTCTTAATCAGTTTTTAGAGTATTACAAATGTTTCATTACCGAAAAAAGTAAAAATATGCGACAACCCTTGTTGACTGCCCGGACGATTTAGCTGCTGTGGGCGTATGTTTCGTTGCCTAGCAACCTATCTTTAAATATGTAAACCGAAAGCTAAATTGTGACGATACAGTCTACTTATATTGTCTGCAAATTCCGAATCAAAATATTGAGCCGTTTGGAAATCATTTGCATAACTGACAAGAATATAGACATTGTTAACCAGGTACTCATATGGTGTGGTATATTTTCTATCTTATAGAGAAAATGGCACTTGGCAGTTTGTATTTTATTGAATAACGGTCCCGAAGAGGCTTTTAACCTGAATTAACCAAATCTCCAGACTTAGCAATATAAAGCGAAATCTGTCGTGACTATCGTTTATTTTTTCGTTTGCAGGTCCTAAAAGCAATTGCCAGAGAAGAGGGTTCGTTACATCTAGACTGGGTTGGTCCATTAGCTGTAAATATTTCGATTCACAGATCATGTCGATTACAATGCAGGTTGACTCCAGTGGACTGTAAGCACAACCAAATGTTTATTCCTGATGAATGTAGCTGTGTTTGTCGACATCAGTACATATGCAACAACCCCAGACAAAGATGGAATGGCGATAGTTGTAGATGCATTTGTCCAGGAAGTAGAAACTGTGGGCGTAATACGATATATGACGAAAACCAATGCAGGTCAGTATTTACAGCTCTTTGGTTTGGTAATTCCAGATTCCAGTGATCACTTTAGTACTTCCCCATTACCATGTCGGGAATTCCAGTGATCATTCTAGGAATTCCCATTACTGTCTCGAGAATTCTCATGATCATATTGGTTATACGCCATGACTATCTTGAGAATTCTAGTGATCATTCTAGGAATTCCCATTACCATCTCGGGAATTCCCAAGATCATACTGGTTATTCCCATTACCATCTTAGGAATTCCCATGATCATACTGGTTACAAAAAATTTACCTGAACTTGAATTGGGAGCCAAGCAGAAAATGCAAATTGGTATCTGTTGCCTACCCGCTTCCACTCCCGAGCCAGCTTATGATACACAGCTGTATTGAATCCAGATATATCTTATAATTATTTTCTTGTGTTTGTTGAAGGTGTGTAATTTTAGAAGAAGCACAAGAGGCTAATATTGCTCTTGGGGGAACTATGAGCCAAGCGGACATAGACGCATACCTGTTAGAAAATAATGGAAGTATTGATAGTGTCCAGCGACAACCCACATTAGCTCCAACCACACCTACTACAACAACTACAACTACCACAACCACCACCCCTGCTCCAACAGTCAACAATGGTCCATGCTTTGATGTTCGCTGTCCGCCATTCTGGCGAAAAGAAGTGAGAAATGGGCGCTGTTTGTGCCAGCCTAGATATGGTTGATAATATCAGCCAATATAACTAACGTTATTGTGCCAAAGATTATGTATTTAGTTTAGTTTTTTTTTGATTTCAGTACTATTTACTCACGACAACGGTATACTTAAAAAATGTGCCAAAATTATTAATTAATTTATTCTAAATTCTAAAGTAGTTTAATTTACTAAGTTTTTATTTTATTAATCGACCTTTTTGCGCCATTCGTTTCGCTTCGGTAATAGGGTGATTAGATTATCGGGTATCTAAGCTTTAAAATTGCCTCTTTTATATAATGGCGATATAAGAATTGAGATTAACGCCCATTCGTAAAACATCGATAAAACAGATGTTAAAATTTATATACATCAACACAAACCCGTTTACATGCATCGGTATCATCTAATAGCACAGTATGGGGCAATGATATCGATAAATGTGTAGATGATAAGCTAAAAGCACGGTTATGTTGGTTGTACATGTATTAGGCTGTCCTTGATCTAAAACAGAATTTACATGGTTAAAGAAAGACTACCAAAATATCAACTTCATGTTCCTCTGGATGAAACTAAACAATTTGTACAATCATTAAAACCGAAAATGTACAGTTATCGTTTATCATTGAGTAACATTTCGTCCATGAATGCCATGTTGCGCAGGTCTGATTAAGTAAATGATTACTGTGAAACCAAAACAACAGCTGATGAACCATCAGAAACATGCCACCAATTATCTTCACGGCAAATAAGTGGTGGTGGATATCTTCTATTCAAATCGTATTTGCAAACGTTATATCTTTTTTTCATTTCGTATTTAAACGTCACATTATTGGAAATATTTCGCAATGGGCTATAGGTCACGAAATGTAACTAGGGTTAGCGCACCGGTGATAGTTAGGGTTCAATCTCGTCAACATTCAGGTACTCTTAACTTATTTACAATTCGTGACCTTTGACGAATCTGCAACGTTTCTTAGCTTTTAGTATTTACAAGATTTGTCCGCTGTTCAGTCTCGATCATTCCAGACTATAAGATAAGATCTTTATGGCATCAATACGTCCATTATGGACAGCATGCATACATATACATATATATATACATTTAATATTACATATTACATGGCCAACACAATACATTCATACAAACAGTATACTACATGAATATCAAAGGGGTTTCAGTTAAATATGTCGTTGCCACCAAATTTGATTTAGCTCTCTTATCAAAAGTCCAAAACACATAGGCCTATAAAGCAACTGTCTTGCCTGTGGCAATCAATTTCGGTGGGTTAAAGAGTTATTCACTCCGTTTCGACGACTACAAAGAATAAGCTTATCTGTTGCAAACATTATATTCTGGAATGACCGAGACTATCAGATGTTTAGAAATAAATGCAATGGAATATGAAACGAATTGAAAATATCAGATTTTCTATAAAATAATTTAAAACCGCTATAATAATAGTTATAGTAATCTGGAAGTACATAGCACTGGGTTATACAGATCTATATTAGGCTACCGGTTAAAAATTTGTGAGACGGTTGACATGGTTATGTGTAAATTTAAAATGTATATACCAGGTTTTGTGAATGTTGAGTTATTTAGGTGAATGTAAATATTAGATACAGAATTAAGAAGATGGGCCTCGTTGTACTTATGATAACTAATAAAGAATAAGATCTTATACAAGTTTTTTAAAAAGAACTAGCCTACTTTTGGTTTGGTTTTTTTTTTCTTTTTTTTTTTGCCAATGGGTGTGATCTCCATTCCTCGACTGAGCGTGACAAGGACTAGGGTCGCCTGTTCCACATCGTGGATTTCTCCGAGTCCTCCCACAGCTAAAGACACCTACGCTCAAGCGAAAAATTGAACCATGTTATTCGCAAAACGAAATGGTGTGTGTCGAGTGGACGCTAAATCCCATTCCTATCTATCTTTACGCCACTCGTCCTAGTGAAAGTGAAATAGAATGGGTTTAACGTTATACTTTTCTGCTCCGACTGGGCTAATGAACACGGACCAGTGTGCTATTAGGGAAGTTTTGCCAGGACAGTTGCGATACAGCCTACTACTATTTCGAATTCCAAGTGTCAGTGGTTACTTCACGTGTTTTCCGCCTCATTCGAACGACCTAACACTGTGCCTGACCAGGCCCTCCGTTCTACACGTGGGGAAACCACGTCGGAAAAACCGAGGAACTTACAGGTTAGCGAGCCAGTGTCTTACTCACTGTGCCACCGCGGCTCCTAAGTTAAGTTGTACTAATGCTCATGGTCTCTGTCGATTCTGAGTAGTGTCAGATTTGCAGGAATAGCTATATCGGGAGTAGCAATCGGATTAAAATACAGATTTATATAAAGTTTCATTAACTTGAAACACTTACTCTGTTCGTTTGACACCTCCCTCTTTGTTTGGATAAGCTGGTGATTTGGCGACGAACAGTATTTGGCCAGCTCTATTTATCTCGACGACCAGTGTCTGAAATGCTGCCTAGCTGTATTTCCGGCAGCCTATTTCACAAAATGTGGCGAAATTATTCATTCTGAGTCACTCACTCCACCCGTTGGACACTTTTCCTCTCTGGTCGGATAAACTAGTGATTTTGCGACAGGCGGTATCTCTACAATCAGTGCCTGAATACTGCCAGGCAGTATTTCCAACAGTCTATTTTTCAAAATTTTCTTGGGTAGGTCCCCTAAACCCCCTACAAGGACTCGCTACTTTGGAGCTCACACGAGTACTTCGTTGAGGTTCGTAAGTCCGTTCGTTTGGTCGTATATACTAGTGATCAGGTGACGGATGGTATGTGGTCAGATTTATTTATCTCGACGAACGGTACCTGACTGAATACTGTCAAATTTTCTCGGGGCGGCCCCCCATACTCTCCGTAAGGTCTATCCACTTTGGCGCTCGTGAGTGGGGTTCATCGAGGTTTGCAAGTCCGTTTGTTCGACACTTTACCTCAACGATCAATGCCTGAAATACTGCCAGCCTTTTCAAAATTTCCTGGGAAAGGACTTTGCCCTTACGATCATTGCCTGAAATACGACCCCCTACCCCTAGTTGAAGCTTTACCCCCTTAACCTTGGACTTGCCCCTCCAACCACCGATGGCTGACTCCGCCACCTACAGTCTTACTCAGTATCAGATATGTTGTATTAAAGGACAACATTACAGATAGAAGGTCACGTGGATAATGTCGATTGTCAATCTAATTAAAATATAGATCTATATTTCGTTTCGTTTTTTATACTTTCGATGGCCTGCACTCATGTAGATCTAACAAGTTATAGTGGGAGCTCACGTTCTATGACGTCAGGTATCAAGCACGGGACATTTGACCCGATAACGTCAGTCATTCGATTAACCAATTAGCGACCGCCATGCTTTTTAAAATCTACTTTTGTTATGTTTTGATTTCTATCCGCTGGCACAGAGTAAAAATACTCTGTGCCGCTGATAATATCTACACAGTTCCACGCATGAAA
Source organism: Patella caerulea (assembly GCA_036850965.1). NCBI lineage: Eukaryota > Metazoa > Mollusca > Gastropoda > Patellidae > Patella > Patella caerulea. The sequence goes on from JAZGQO010000011.1 coordinate 28,402,880, forward strand.
AGGTCAAACGGTCGATTCGACAGACCATTTGATTGGCTGATCCCTCATTTCAGGCAAAACACGCGTTAAATAACAAGTCCTCCAGATGCAAGAGTAGTAAAGACAAATAAAAACGAAATTTTGAACTATAAAAAACGAAACGAAATTGGATCTGTGTTTTAATCAGATTGGTCGATTGTCTACCCAGCGAAATTTAGTGAGTATTGATACTGGTTGACGTAATCTATAGAATAGTGAACTTTGATCCCAATCATTTGATTCAAAACCGTTTCTCAACTTGGTATTATTATATCTACTGAACGTAAATAAACTACAATTATTGCTTTAAAATATCTAATAGGCGTGTAGCCAATATTTCTAGCGTGGGAATATACGGAATTTCGGAAAGGTTACAAGGAACGAAGAGTTGTTTCCCTTTATGTAAACTGTAAATAATTCTTGATAACAGTATATATATAGCTCATACAATTTATTCGATAAAATGAATAGGAGTTCAATTTATTCGATAAAATGAATAGGAGTTCAATTTATTCGATAAACTGAATAGGATTTTACAACGGACAAGGGCCTATACAAGTGCTTCTCCTAAATATGGCCATTATAATATATGTAGATGTACCTTTATTTCACATTAGGATTTGAGGTTAAACTCCTAACAAATATTTAAACTTAAACAAACCATCTACAAAAATTGAATTTCTTAAATAAAATTGATACCACCAAGACTAAATCGTGTTAATGATAGTGACCGATTTCATGAAAGTCCCATAAAACTGAAGACTCTAGTGCGCCGACAAGAAATTATGGATGTTTCGTTCTGAACCTAGATTTTATCGATTCAATTTTAGGCTAGCCTCGATCGTCATTACTACCACTGTCACGACTGTCGATAACAAACAAACTCTTGATTATCCATCTTTTCGGTTATCTAATCCACCACAACCCCTATTCAAATCCACTAGATATCGCAGGCATCCGATGGCATCGAGTGTTGATTATGGTCTTGCATAATGTATGTGCGATATATAATATATGAGCATATAAAAATTATTAACAAAATTTACTTACATGGTAGTAACTGAAGTACGGAGTAAATCATCTTCAGTAGAAGGCTTGATCTCGCCTTAACTACGTACATCTTATCATTTCTTAAGGAACATGGGGGTAAATTGACATTTTTTGCTGGTTTAAAATGGCGCGTAGTAATTAATTATACTATTTACGACATATGTGACCTCCAAACATTTTAGAATAGGGAAACGAAAGTAGCTTGATACGCATTTCTCGCAGTACCAGTGGTGGCGCCAGCCGTCGGTGGTTTGAGGGGCAAAGCTGAGGCAAAGTCCAAGGTTAAGAGGACATAGGCACGAGTATCCACTGGTGGGGGGGGGGTCTCCCCCTGAAAATTTTGAAAACAGGCTGCCGGAAATGCAGCCTGGCAGTATTTCAGGAAAAAGTGGCAAACGAACGGACTTGCGAGCCTTGGCGAATCCCACTCTCGAGCGCCAATGTCGGGAATACTTATGGAGGATATGGGGGACCTCCCACAGAAAATTTTGAAAAATAGACTCTCGGAAATGCTCTCTGACAGCGTATTCAGTGAGGCGCCGATCGTCGAGATGAATAAATCTGACCACATACTGTCCGTAGCCTGATCACTAGTTTATACGATCAGAGATCAAAATGGCAAACGAAGGGACTTGCGAACCTCAACGAAGTACCTTTGTGAGCGCTAAAGTAGCGAGTCCTTGAAAAATAGACTGTTGGAAATGCTGCCTGGCAGTATTCAGGCACCGATCGTGGAGATAAATAGAGCTGATCGGATGTCATCTGTGGCCTGATCACTAGTCTTTCCGACCCCAGAGAGGAAAGTGTCACATGAAACTCAATGAAGTCCCCAATAATTTGAAAAGTAGACTGCCCGAAATGCAGTCTGGCAGTATTTCAGGCATTGATCGTCGAGATAAAGATACCGCCTGTCGCCAAATTACTAGTATATCCGACCAGAGAAGAAAGTGACAAACGGGCGGAGTGAGTGACTCAAAGTGAATGAATATTTTCGCCACTATATTTTGTGAAATAAACGGACTTGCGAACCTCAACGAAAATTGAAAAGTAGACGGCCCGAAATGCAGGCATTGATCGTCGAGATAAATAGAGCTTAACAGATACCGCCTGTCGCAAAATCATTATAGTTTATCCGACCAGAGAAGAAAGTGTCGAGCGGGCGGAGTAAGAGTGACTCAAAGTGAATGAATATTTTCGCCACTATATTTTGTAAAATAGAATGCAGCCTGGTAGCATTTCAGACATTTTTTTTCCGAAAATTATTGCCCCCCCCCCCCTTGGCGCCGCCACTGCGCATTACCCCATCAAAGATCATTTTCTCCGCGGATTTAGGCCATTAAATATTTGTAGTGGCTGCAAAAGTGAATTTCATGTAATTTGAAAATAAAAACCACAACAATGGGCCCTTTAACCCTTTGGACCACGTCCAACGGTCCGAGGCCCAGCTTCCACCACCCCTCCTCTAGAAAATTGAGATGACACCCTTCTCGTTCTCCATCAACCGACGCCTGTGATATTTTGTAGATCAATACTTGATAGTACAGCTTTATACCACATGTTCACTTAGATTGTAATATACAAGTCAAGGCAAGCATATAACTTTATCACAACAATATTATGTAGGACACGATACGAGACTAAACAGAAAACAGCTATAACTTTGACTAACCCAAATTTAGCTGCAATATGGCCACTTTTCACGGTATAGGTGTTATGTCGGGTACGTCCTTGGACGGTTTGGATATTTGCTTTGCAGAGTTTACGGGCGATATCGAAACAGACGTGTGGAGTTACCGCATTGAAAAAGCGAAGACTGTTCCGTACACGGATCAGTGGAGAGAAAGACTTAAAACGTCGATGAAAGTATCTGGTGAACAACTGATTCAGCTGCATGTTGATTATGGTCATTATATTGGAAGAACAGTGAAAGCTTTCGTCGAAGAGGATGAGATCAAGGTTGATTTTATTGCTTCACATGGACATACGGTCTTCCATCAGCCGGACAAGGGGTTTACGTTTCAGCTTGGTGACGGAGAAACAACGGCTGCATACTTGATTTCACCCTACGTGACAAACTTCAGGTCCAAAGATCTAGCCTTAGGGGGACACGGTGCTCCTTTAGCACCTTCGGGCGAACGTTACTTGTTCCAACAGACAGATATTTGTATTAATCTTGGTGGTATCGCTAATATTGGGGTCCGAGGAAGCCAGGGTTACGATGTATGTCCCTGTAATATCGTGTTTAATCGACTCGCAAAATTACATAATTCAGAGCTGAAGTATGACAAAGATGGTCAAATAGCATCAATGGGAGTTGTTCAAATAGATTTATTGAAGAAATTAGATGAATTGGATTTCTATAAACTGGAATCTCCAAAATCTTTAGGAATGGAATGGATAATCCAGCACATTTTCCCACTACTAGATGTAAGTGCACCAATAAAATATATGATGGCTAAATACAGAATATAGAATCTGCGGTCCACGCGTCTACCATCACCTGGGGTGCGCTTTGTGATACACCCCGCCTATTTTATAACAGTGAAGAACTGAGCTATCCCTTTGTTATTAGAGACTTTTGGCAAGGGTAAATTTCTTGTCCGTATCGCGTATCCGTATCGATTTTGTGTGTGACGTCAACAATGCTTGTGTATTTCTCATACGTGATATGGCACACGGATACGGCAGCACGTATCGAACAGCTTTCATACGGAAAAGGTCCATATAACATCGTCGTCTTTTTTACCATACTTTTTGCTATTTTTAGACGCTGAAATGTTGTGTTATAGTAGACACTTGACTAGTACTGAGATCTTGGTAGATAACTGACATCATGCTGTAAATAGAACTAAGCTAGCCCAGTTACCCACATGTACACGCCGCGAAAATCTGCCAAAACTCTAAAACTACCTTGACGCAACGTATCACGTGGCGATACGGATACGTGATACGGATGCGGAAAATTCCACTTGCCAAAAGTCTCTATTGTTGTCTACGAGCATCGTATTTTACTTTCAAAATGAAATGGCCAAACTCGCCTTTGTTGTAGGCTAACGACTGTAGAAAGGTTCTGAGTCAAACCACGACTACGCGTCCACAATAAATAATTATTCTGTGGTCTCTTTTAATGACAGTATTATTAAATAAACAAAAAAAACATTTTATGTTTCTATGACAACCAAGATATTAATCACGTATGCTCTACATGTTAATTCCCGCTAATGAATCGTACGATTAGCATGTTTGATTAATTGTATAATAATGTAAACGGCCAAATCGCAAGAAATGTGTCGGTTAAATCTATAGGTTCGCCGACTTCATAGCATTGAAGAAATACCACTGGGAGTTATTTATTTTTCTATAAAAACGCATGTTAGAATAAAAATGAAATTAAACGACATGGAATTCAACGTCCTGTAGTGATTGGACAGACTAATGAAGACGTGCTTACGCCATACATTGTGCTATGGCGGGAATTTTCCCTCATAGCACATTGTATGGCGTATGCCCATCTTCCATTTGCCCAGGTTAGGTGCAGAAGAGAAGGACGTTAAACCCATTCCATTTCCATGAATATGTAACTTCTTAGCCATCCGATGGCCTTGAGGGTTGACCAAGGGCTTTCCATGTGTGAATAAATAATAATTTATAAAAACGTTAGCTCTTGCTAATATAAATTATGAATGGCTTTTTAACATTTTAATTTCAAGGTGACATTATGATACGTTTTTTCTAAATTTCAGGACACGGTTTACACTATCCATGATTTGATGCGAACGTTTCTACAGCACGTGGTGAACAAGATAACGGAAGCGTGTGCTGCGAATTCACAGCCAAAAGAGGACGACCACAACTGTAGGCCTACTGTATTAATCACAGGGGGTGGTGCTTTTAACAAGTATTTAATGGAAATTCTCACTTCAAAGCTAAACGAACATGGAATTGTATTACAGGAGACCGACGAAGAGACGATCAATTACAAGGAAGCTCTTCTGTTTGCATTTCTGGGATTACGCTGTCTGCTTGGATTGGAAAACACTTGCTCTGGCGTCACCGGGAGTAGCAGGGATTCAATTTCCGGAAGTATTCACCAGCCTGTAAATCCCATAGCTTCTTGTAGTCCTACGTTACAGGACAGATTTAACCATTTGATGAGACAGCGATCACTTTCAACTCACATTCCACCGCAGTTTGAAAATTGAAAAATATGCTTTAGCCTTTTTTATTATTCAAATCAGCGGCATCGAACACTCCAGGCTTTGACAATTATGTAGGCTACAGATTCACAACAATCGAGTGGATACAAAATGGTCAAGAAATTAAAAATTGATATTAATAAAGGTGGAGTTTTATTCACCAAAAAACACCACATGGACACCACATGGAAAACAACCCCAAATTTGTACACATATAACACAACGTTTCGACATTTTTGCTTATAAACGATCAGAAAGCAATTGTTGAAATTCGTGTTATATATGTAGCCTACTAAGTGCCAGTGATTTTTTTCAACATAAATTGTATATTTTTTTGATTGTGGTCAATGTTAAATGGCACTGAATTTAAATTTTCTATTTTGCGTATATATTTTTCTATAACATAACAAGAAAAGCGTATAAAATTCAAGGAAATGTTTTTGTTGTTTACTCAAAAATGGCGATGATTTACCCACCATGAGTCCAAAATTCGCAATACGCTAACTAGAAATCTTGGTCCGTTCAACAATTTGAAGTTCCGTGGTACCGTTTTGCAACCACATTTTAGTGTGAGCGTATAATGTCGCCAGCCTGTCTGCCTGAAATATTTATAAAATGTTTTCAAATCTGAGCGAAGCATTGAGGGTCTTGTTTTCGATTTTCGGCGAGTTGCAACCTTCTGTTCTGGGTCCCCCTCCCCACCATCTTCTGAAATCCCCATGAAAGAGTTAAAGGCTACAGTTTGTAACAGATCTGATTCAAATCATTTGAAGCAATGGGGTTATGAGAGGACGAACCCTATCTAATCGATTCATTGGAGTAATGTTCGGGCCCGTAGCAACGGGGGTGGGGGCTGGTAGCCCCCAGAAATCGAATTAGCCCCTGCCCCCAATATTTCGCCAACAATAATGATTTCTTAGGAGTGTTCTTAGCGGGCCACATCCTCAGCCCCTCCAAAAACATTCAGCAAAATCCTCCACCTCCACCCCCACCCCCAAAAAGTTTTAGAGCTGGCTACAGGCCCGGTAATGTTTATTAGGGAATGGGATTGTCGAAAAATAATCCTTGAACCATGGCCTTGACAGTTCCATTGTATATGCAAATTAAAGGGTGATAATTTAAGATCAAAATAAATATAAATATGCCAATATTGGTACCATTTCGAAGCCCAAACATCGTCATGCACTGGTAAAATAGTTACTTGTTCGTTGGCTGGATGAAGGGCTGGGTCAACTGAATTTAAACTTCTTTAAAATGGTGTTAAAATTCACTGTTATAGTGTATTTGTAAAATAAGCTGCCAGGAAACGAAACACACACCAACTGCAGCTAAATTACTATGATTCCTAACGCATGTGCTTAATTTTCTTAATGATCAATCCAGCTTATTTTGGTCTACTTAAGAAATCCAAGTGTCAAATGGTATCGTCAATTATGGTCTTGCCGATGGGTGGACAATTTGTTCTGTGAATGGTATCGTCTATGAATAGTCGCCGGTAAATTGATATCGTCGATGTTTGGTCTTGTCGATGTGTGGGCAGTTTATTATGTGAATATTATCGTCTATGAGTCGCCGGTAAATGGTATCGTTGATGTATTGGCCTTGCGGATGGGTGGGCCGCGTTTTCTATGAACGGTATCGTCTGGATAGTCGTCGGTAACTGGTATCGTCGATGTATGGTTTTGGAGATAAATGGTATCGATCTATGGTATTGCCGATGATTGACCTTTTTACGACGTACAGTAGCAATTTCATAACTTCATCGTAATTTATTCAGTTCAAGCACTCAGAAAGAATTGTTATCGGTATATTGCAATATTGTATTATACAAACTGAATTATTTTGCTTTTAGTCTTTTTGTAAATTCCCCAAAATGGTCACGCTTCGTCCATCCTATGACAAAATCTATGAACCGGTTTATTTTTGTCACTACACAGGCACTCCTTCTCGTGATCAAAGAACGCGAATAAGTAAAAGCAAAGAGCAGAGGCAAAAATTCTTGTTTATAAACCGGTTAGATACACACCCAGCTGCATAGATTGTGGGGGGGGGGGTCATTTATAAGCTCCCATATTTTATAAAATTAGAAGTCGTATCACGGCATTAAAATGATTGAATCTAGTTTAAAAATGGTCTTTTGACTCACGAAGAATATACAAAAATTTTGGATTAATCTTTGTGGCCTATTTCTTGACCTATTTTCACTGCCTTGATCTACTTTCAATTTCTTGACACAATTAAGAGTTGCTTCCCTTTACAAAATTGAGTCAAACGTCACAGTTACTTGAGGTGACTGAAGGAAACAACAATGGCTGACTTCGACACGATTTATGAGGAAGGTGAAGACGAAGAACCAATTCCAGACGATTTAATGATAACTGTTCCAGACCCAATTGTTGTTAGGGGCGGAGGAAATGTCACGATGTAAGTAAACGGAGTAAAATTTACGAGAAAAGGCCAGATTGGACGATTTTGCCAGTGGCTTATTTTATTGTTGTCGTCACTCGTGTATTCACTTTAATAACAACTATAGTATGAAAACAAACATAACAAACTGTTTAGTGAGGTCAACCAGTCAGTCTTCTATATGCTAATCTGAATTAGGGGCCAAGTGGAAGCGGTAGTTAATCAACTACGTGACATGAAGTGTTTAGTGCTATGCCATAGAATATCATTCCAGGATTAAGTCAATTGAATTATTATAAAATTAAGATTAAGATCATAATAATGATAATGAATTGTAATTGATAATGTCAATGCTGTTTTATATTAACATTTAACTTAACATATAAATCTGCTAGTGTAGCCTTTAAACTTTTCATTTTTGATCAACAGTTAACAAATGCCTTAAACTAGGACGTGTGTACAGTAATCATGGGGTAGCACGATTTACCCAAATCCCCCAAATCCACCTAAATCCACCACTATTTCAACTCATACCACAATAATTTATATTGATATTTGATAATACACCGTTCTTTATGTGGAATTGACATTTTTAATTTAAAATCGCAGCTTTTATTGTCAAAATGCCCCTCAAAATGCGATTTCCAAGTAAGTTTGGATGTCGAAACCAAGGGAATAGCTCGTGTAATACACAAATCTACCCAAAACCACGTTATTTCCACTGATATCGTAATTATGTTTATCGTTTTTTAATATACTATCATTCGTTTAGCTAAATATGCCATAAAATTTACATTAAAATTTTGTCTTAAAATCCAACAATTCGTGCGTGTTTCGTCGTCGTATGTAAGGGACATAACTTGTGTATATACCCACATGGATGCAGACCACCATTAAATTTGTAGTTCTTCCAAAGTTACGTGGAAATCATATTCTGACACAAAAACGCTACGATTTTAAATTTAAAATGACAATTTGACAGAAAGAACTATATATGATCAATTATCGATATAAATTATTGTGATATCAGTTGAAATAATGGTGGATTTGGGTAGATTTGGGTGAATTTGGGTAAATCGTGCTACCGGTAATCATGATCATTTCAACCCAAATCCACCACTATTTCAACTCATACCACAATAATTTATATTGATATTTGATTATATACCGTTCTTTATGTGGAATTGACATTTTTAATTTAAATATGCCCCTCAAAATGTGATTTCCAAGCAAGTTTGAAAGTCGTAATCAAGAGAATAGCTCGTGTAATACAAAAATCTACCCCAAACCACGTTATTTCCACATATATCACAATTATGTTTATCGTTTTTTAATGTACTATCATTCGTTCCGTAGATGATTGATGGGCCTGGTTATCAGGACATTGTAGACAACCAGGTAAAAAACATAATCGAAATTCAGAACATCACAAAATAATGAATGTGGAAAGTAGACAAATGTTAGCATCAGGAAGAACTAGAACTACTAGAAGCCATACAAATCATAACTATTGCTGATAATTACTAAATGGTTTCTTACTTTTGATCAGACTTTAAATAGTGTCTTGTCAATGAATCTCTCACTACTATCAAAAGAATAAATTTGGTTTAATGGGTGAGAGCGAGACATTTTTTGTAGTACAGAAACTATCTCACATGTGCATTTCAATGAAATATATATCGTATGAGTTTATTTCATCTAGTATGAATAATGTACAATTGGCGTTGTATCTGTATTTTAAACATGCTTAAATCCGTGAGAAGAACTTCAAGAACTAGATGCAACATGTAGGAGAATCAGATTTTACAGTCTGCTACATGTTTGGGTAGGTAACTTGAAGCATATTACCATGAATACTTAACCTGTGCTAAAAGTTTGATTCTCTAATTTCAGATTTGGTCTCAGTAATAAATTTGATACAGAATTTCCACCAGGCCTTTCAGCAAAGGTACAATTTAATACTTAGATTTGGTTTGATATCTGGATATAAGCAATGTCTATGTCCTACAATTATCTTAGTAAATATTTTTGACAACTTTTTAAATTAAAGGTACATTAATTAAGAGTTTGATAAAGAGTTGACCATTTTTGACAGTATAATAATATATAAGCTGGATATGAATAACTTGTATTTGCAGGTAGCACCAGAAGAGTTTAAAGCTACTATGACTCGTTTAAATAGTGTATTAAAGAAAGCTTTACCTGTCAATGTTAAATGGTTATTTTGTGGCTGTGTGTGTTGTTGTTGTACTTTAGGTTGTTCTTTATGGCCAGTTGTTTGTCTCAGTAAACGAGTAAGTAAATAGGTTTAGTATTCTTTCCTTCCATAAACGTCACACTTGTTTACAGCCATAATACAAATCATGATAAATGGTTTGTGGAAAGTGACTAGTAGTTTTGATGGCACAGATAATCAAGGTCCTGTTTACACCTAGCATGCACATAAAAGAACCCTTGGATGTTGGAATTTAGAATTGTTGGAAATGCCTGTCTTCATTAGTCCAGTAGAGGCAGAAAATGAATAAATTAAACCCCACTTCAATTCTTTTCATATATGTGAAAATAATATGATACATGTAAACGTAATTGATGGTTATCACACGGTTCAGAGAGATTTGTATAGGGTGAACAAACTTAGGTTATTCAGGTTCAATCGGCATGCGCAACAAATATTTGTTACAGGTGCTAGGAATATTTTTTCAACTGTGAATTCATGGGAAAAATCATGGATATTCTTGAGTATTTGTCACAACTGTTTTTCCAGAGATTATAGAATTATCAAAGTAATCAAAATCAACAAAGATCGACAAGAGCGAGTTTTAATCTCACCCATAATAGATTGATTGCTTGTTAATTTTTTTGCGGCTTCATAGTTCACACTTGTCAAGTTTTAATCTCACCCATAATTGATTGATGATTGCTTGCTTCACACCCACTGATTGAAGGCTAGATTATAAGGTGTTGATTCAATGGAAATCATGTGATTGATGTTGTAATCCAGAATATACAGAGTCCAGATTAATCAGATATTTTTTGGCTCAGTCAGGTAATGAGGAAATAAATCGGGACATGAAAATAATGTCAGATTTCACAGAGTGCTGGAGTAATCAGAGATCGGATGCGACAGAGTCCACTGTATATGTAGATATCTGAAAATGCATTTGGTTTTAAACATAACAGAAGGAGAATTATCATTGAGTTTATAGTCTTAAGTGGTCTCAATTTCTTTCTTATTCAGACAAGACATGCAATAGAAAAATGTTTAGATTGGGAAAATAGTCATCTTTACCATAAAGTAAGTTACCATATGATTTTAATATAATCATTTTATATTAGTTTCCAGGGGAGACTATTATAGCTATAGATAAATGAGTTGCCATTACCAACTTGTATCTGTTATTATGATAAACTTAAACATACATTATGCAAGAGCTAAATCTGCCTATTGCAGGCCTTTCTTTAGGCCTGAAAAGTTATCTAAATTATTTATTAGACATTAATTAACATGTCCATAATCCAGACCATAATCAACTGTCAATCGCATCCCTAGTCTGCAATCTTTGGTGGATTATGATCAGATTTACTGCATAACTTTCCCTCTCGATTTAATTATTAAATGGATAATTAAGACTTTGCTTTTTACCGTACCGATTTTGGTTATGATGAACCTGCTTAATTTTTGGTTCACAGTGGATCAATTTGACTGAAATTGTCAGCAAAGTGCCTGTATATTATCTGGTTTTAAACTATTATTATGAGAACTACCAAATTGTTAACTAATCTCCCATAATGTATGTTTAATTAAAAACCAATTTAATTTGACAATCTACAAGAGTTTGATTTTTAAATTAAAGCAGAGTCTTACTGTTGTAAGAAGAGTTTTGAAATCATTAGCCATAAGATATTTATTGATTTTCTTTTTTATGTTTTATTTTAGTTGGGATTACATTTTAGATTAAGTAAACAGCGCTGTGATTCAAGTAGTATGATGGAATATGTAAGTATGTCAACACTGGTCTGGTTTTCACTTCTCAAAAGTCCACTTTATATGCTACCTGTAATTATCATTGGCCTCTTCAGTTCACAAGAGTTTATAGTTACTATGTTCCATGATTCAGTTGTCTATTCACGACCTCCATGTCATTTTAGCTCTTCATATGTGAATCAATACAGGACTATACATTGCTTTTTTGTATTTTATACTTTTAATTACAATCACATTATATAAATATGACCAAATCTTTGAATGATGAAATCTTATCATGTAATGTAAGTTCGTATTCAGGCCACATGGGTCAAAAAGAACAAAACATAGCTCTGTATACATCTGAATTCTGTAGTTTGTATGTGGTACGTGTAATTATCTTTAAATATTGACAACATGTTTACTTTTGATTTTCAACATAAAAAAGTACTGACTTGAACAAAGCACAATCCCATAACAAACAAAAGCAAATTTTGCACATTGTATATAACTTTCACTGTAAGGTGGGAAAGTGAAAATAAAAATCTGGAAACTCAAAATCAGTAAATATAACATTGTACCAAAATGACCTGATTTAGCCAGCATTGGACACCTATAAATATTGTTTTTAGTTGTTGGTAATTGCAAGTCAGACAGCAACATTTATATTGATTACTTACATTGGCATGGTGTAATTGTTCATTTATTTGAACTTTCTTTTTTCAGGTTTTGCTCATTGAATTTATTCCCAAAGTTCCAATATTCAGACCTGACTAATGAAGTACAACACTTTAGACATATAAAGGGAGTAGAATTCCATTTGTAGACACTATCATTTATAGATATACATTTAATCATAGAAATTATATAATATAGAGTTCATATATATGTTCAGTTTATTACACAGCTACTGGTCATATGATCATGATCTCATTCGTCCTCTTATGAGGCAGAAGCTCATTGCAATTAATGATAACTTGATAATTCAATAGACATATTCTAAGCTAATCAAATGTAATAATGTGATTGAATTTATTTCAAAAATTAGTCTTTTATCATAGTCTAGATCTATGAAGATCAATAAGAGGCTTTGGGTAGTATTTTTTCTTTTTGTTTCTATATATATATATAGTTTATCAAAATTTTTATATCACCTATATATGTAAATATAAATGTCCTTAATTGTCTGTGTAAGTGTGTTGCGTATTTGAAATTAAAGGACCATATATTTTGTGTTTGTATATAAATTGTATTTATTGTAACAAATTATTTAAAAACAAAAAAATAGAAAATGCATTTAAAGTAGAGAATGATCCACATGTTTTTTACTTTATTTACTCCATGGGAAAACATAATCTTGTATTTCTCTATGCATTTTATTTAAGAATATGAAATGCTTCGTAAAAAGGTAGAAGTTTATGACATGATGATGATAAAGACGTACGTATACGATGGCCCAGTCAATGCTACATTACAACACACATCATTCTTGTTATGTAGTAAAAGGTCTGGCAAGAATGGAGAAGTCGTTGCAATGAATTTATTTTGTGAAACATTTTCCTTTTTATGTGTTACTTAGTTATATTTTTTGACAATTTGAACTGGTTAGTGTTAAACTACAACAACGAATTATTGGTCAACATAATATTTGTATTTCTAAACAAGTGGTACATGCTTGGCAATTCCCCGACAAGCCATTGTTGAATTACCTACAGTTAATTAATATCTTTGTGGAAATGGCTGTCTGTAATTTAACAATAGAGATTTTACTTCCTTTTTTTTTCATAGAGAGACGTTTAGAGATGTATTATGTAAGAGTTAGATGAAGATTATTCTTGCTATAATAGTTCAAAAATAGATAATGAGAAATGATTATATTGAACATTTCATTCAAATTACTTTATTCTGAGCAAAGGTATCAATGAAGATGTAGCAATGATTGTTTGTCTTAGCAACAGTACTTGACAGTCAAGACTAAGTCTAGATTATCTGGTTTTGTAAATTAAATGATTTAAATCTCGGCCATCCAATGGTCTAGACTATAGAGTTGATTATAGGCTTGTCGTGTGAATAAATATCTAAATAATAGTTTATATAACATTTGAAGCCAAAATAAAAAAATCTACAATGGACAGATTTAGCTCTTCTTACGCATCATTAAGTTAACTTAGTTGCTTTTTGCATAATGCATAGTTTATGTATACACTGTGATTCTTGTGTAAAAATAACAATTGTAATTTATATCTGTACATAGCAACAAATCAAACACTTACTTGTAGATCTTCTTAGTTTATGTGGAGTTTAAAATGAAAAATATATCAAATATTGTAGGAAATATTATTGATTAACCATTAATAGCTCATTATTGACATTAAAACACCAAGATGAATACCTATGTTTCAAAGAATGCAACAAGATTTGTGTTGTTTAACTCTATATTAATTAGCCCATTCGGTGCAGAAAATTAGGGCGTTAAAACCCATTATGAGGTCAGGGAAAGTACTGTTTCTTCTAGACCTTGAGTTTAATGTGTGTGATCAAATAATGAATATTTAGACCCTTTATTAGATAATTTTCATTTAATAAATTACCAAAAAATGTTTTTTATTTAAATTTATATGATTGGCAACCATAAATACCGATAACAATATGTATTATTTTTGCCATACATGTCAAAATGTGTCCAAATTTAGCACTAACTGTTAATACATAGTCGAGCTACTCACAATGTTTAACCTATATTCACTTATGTATTATATAAACACATATAATTCTATTTCATCATGAGTATTATCTTCCACCCTTGCCTTTTGTGAACCATGACCTTATCTTTCAATACTGCTGTCCACACTAAAATGGAACTCTTCCTATAAAGTTCTTGTTAAGCTTTAAAAAAAGGTGTATATCTTTAAAAAAAATATCATTTATGTATCTATTATAACATTGTTTTTGTATATACTGGAATCATATATTGAGAAGCTTCTTATATCCAATGTGGATGTAATTACTAACAATAGATATAATGTCATTATTTTCTTCAGGGTTTAATTAATGTCCTTATAAAAGGTATTTGGCTTTTAGGCACCTTTGTGTTATGAAAAAAAGTTTCTATTATTCTACATTCCATGTGCAAAAAGAAAGTAATCATCTTTCATAAATTAATATTGATTATTCATATTTTACTTGACTGATTTAAAGTAATATGATTTCATACTCAATGTTTAGTCATAAAAAGATGGAATAGATTTGACAATGTTTTATAGATATTATAATGTAGTGCCAAAGGTATATGTACATGTAATTGTAAATTATTGGATATCACAGTTCTTCATTGCATGGTTATTAAAATGTGAAATTGTATATATTATATTAAAAATATTTCACATCTGTTCTTGACGATTTGTTATGAACAAATAGTAAAACTAATTGACGTCACAGTTTGTACTGAATTATGTTTAACCAGTATTTTATTTCAGTTCAGGTCAGTCAAGTAATCATCATGAAATTTATAGGTTTTAATCTTAATCAAGCACTTATTGATAGATGATATGACTAAGGTTTCAAGTTCAATCATTATTGATAGTTTGTAAGATTAATAGACTTCCTTGTAAGCTATATATTTTTCATGTGTTAATTTCATGTACATTTTCTCCTTGTCTCTAACACAAGGGGTATTTAATTTTATGTTTCAAATGCAAAAGAAATGCAAAATAAAGAAATAAAGAAACTGTTCTTTTGTTTAAAGGAGACAATTTTTTCCTACTTTTCGATCTTGAATATTGGAGACCTCAGAGAGAAAGCTCTAATCCCCATTGTCTATTTTAGAATTAAAAATGGAAACCGTACACTAAAAGTACAAAAATGGTTGACATCTTTCAGTGATATTTTGAAATTATTTCTAATTTGAGTCAGAGTCACTGGTTGCTTAGTGATGATATTTACAATAACATGCAACGCAATTATCAAACTGTAATATCAATCGCCAAGTAAATATATTTTTTATATACTGCAGTCTGATTTAAGCAGATCCTATTTCGTTTCATTTGTATAGTTCAAAATTTTGTTTTACTTGTTTTTACTACACTAGCATCTGGAAAAGATGTTATCTTTGACATGTTCTAAATGATGTGAGGGATTAGCCAATGAAACGCTCTGTTGCGACGAGCTTTAGGCGTGTTTGACACAGAACTGTTGGTAATACACTAGTAACATCAATGCTGATTGGTTAATCTAATGTCTGATGCCATAGGGTCAAAAGCCGCTCGTGTGACCTCTGACATAACCAAGCACTACAACAGGTCAGATCTTCATGTATTGTAGGCCATCGTAAGTATAAAAAAAACGAAAAGAAAGTGTATAAGAATTATTTCCATGCATATAGCTGGCAGATAATAGTTTGGCTATTAATAATAATTCTCTCTCCTCACCTGCTTTCTCTGGCTTTGCGTGGCTATTTCTGTTGAAGAAGTATGTTTGAATTAACATTTTCTGCAAGGTTTTGTAAGTATGTATGGTTTAGAGGTAGAAGGATAACATAGTTAAGAGGTTGGTTGCTGTGATATATGCGACAGATAGTTACACGTTAGTATGCCACTTCAAGTATGTGTTTGTCAAAATTTCAGTGGCGAACCTCATACAAAATTTGGAGCAAAATTTTGTTATTGTGGTCTGCATCCGCGGATATCATACAGAGCTATTTCCCTTTGAATATTTTTTTGTCTTGAAAGTGTGCAAGGTAGCCTATATTATAAAATGGCAGCGCCCATGAGAAGTATTACATTTGCTTGTAAATTCTGTGGCAGGGAGTTTTTACAAAATGTATATGTCACCAGAAACATATCCCTCTATAACTATAGGTAATGATTTAAAACCCAACTGTGTGTGTCAGCCCAATATTTGTCTACGTCATGTTGATTCACTTTTGCCTTAGTCTTATTTTGACAGCTGTGTCAGTCTGAGTCTTAGTCTTAACTTAACCGTGGTAAAATTTTAACGGTACAAAGTCAGATGGGTCAAAACCAAAAGTATGAAACAGATGTCAGTAGCGCGTGTGTCGTACTTTTGGTTTTGACCCTGCTGACTTTGTATCGTTGATTACAGATTAAACATCCATAAGTGTACAAATGTGTTGTTATTGATGTGTTCCCATTTTAATATTGTTCACAATAAGAAGCAAAATAATAAGATATGTTTACGGGATCATTTTGTTATACGATGCATTTTCTATGGCGCTCAGTATTTGAAAATTTTGCAGTTGAACCTAATTTTTCTTGCTCAAAGCCTCGAATAGTATATCAATTGCAGCTGTAGATAAGAATTGCCATGGTTAAAAATTGTAGCTAGTCATCTCTATGTAAGTATTGCCTGTAATAATTTTGACTTTTGCATAGTTAATGAATTGATAAGAAAGTTAATATTATTTTAACAGTACAAAGCATCAGTCATCAAAATGGGAGAGTGTAATTGGTTTGGAAGTTCATGCTCAGATTTCATCAGAAAGCAAACTTTTTTCTGGATCATCTACTAAATTTGCTGCACCAATAAACAGTCAAGTTTCTCTTTTTGATGCAGCAATACCAGGAACATTACCTGTAAGTTCTACAATTATTCTAATTCAATGTTAACTAAAGTTAAGTATTTCCATAGAATACAACACATAGGGTGATATCGCAGACAATTTTGCTTTGCAGGATGTTTTAAGAATGATTTTATAGCTAGCATGGTCGGTGCTGATGGTGAGAGTTTTAGGGAAATAGTGGTTATCAAGATGTTCAGATGAGGTTTATCGACTCCAACAATGGTAAAAAAAACATATTCGCAATATTCACCACGTACGGACTATCAAGAAAAAAAACTTGGATTCTCCCATTTGAATCCAGACCCAGATTCACCTACATGAATGGCTTCAGACACTTCATAATCAGTGATAATCTGAGTTTAACAGCTACTCCACTCAAATCCCAACCACAAGAAAAATTTATTGCGTTCACAGATCCCTCAATGACTGATCAAGCAGAATGTCTTAGTGCCACCACGATACTAGAAACCATCAACCAAAACCTACCAATAAATTACCTGTCTACTAACCACAACTTCGTTTAATAATTTTCTTTATTGTATATAAGGCGTCAAAGGATTATTATATGTTATATTATTACATAAAGTGTGTCTCAACCCGAAACATTATAAATATTGATTAAACAATCTTCACTTCCACCACTTCTGTTGTGCTACTGTTGAGCGGGGATTCTTTAATTTAGTTTGGATGTTCGGGAATTAGGTGTGTCGTAATTTTAATTTGATAATAAATTACATTTTTTTCAAATATTTTGATAAATATCTGTTGAACAACTTTAACAAAGTGAGTTCATTGTAGGTGCTAAACAGAAGATGTGTTGAAGCAGGTGTAAAGACTGCGTTGGCACTAAAATCTAAAATTAACCAAGTTTCAAAGTTTGATAGAAAACATTATTTTTATGCAGATTTGCCAGTAAGTATATTTTACTACCCATCCTGTAATCTTTAATATACATATACTGGTAAATAGAATCCTAGATATTTGTCTTCCACCTTTTGAAGAAGGTGACTATATATTAACTCTTCTTTAACTGGTGTAGATTTTGATGAAGAGCAATTCTGCTTCGGCTGAAAGAAATAGGCAGTTTGACTTAAGGTACAATAACTCTGTTGCTAATTCAGGTGGAACGGTCTAACATGGTTTATATGTTCATTAGTTGAACGTCTAGTGAGTTCAGTGATGAACATTTTCTGCTTAGCTAAGCAGTTGTCTGTAGCAATCCCTTTTGTAACACAATAACTCTGCTTATAATTTTGCTTAGACTAAACAAAAAATAATCAATTTGATGGTGTTCATTACAACAATTTTCATAATGAACATTTTCTGCTTCGGTTCAGTAGACCGACAAGTTATTATTGAATTTCTAAATGTTTTATAGAATTGTAAATGTGTAATTAATTTATGAGTGTCACCTCTGTATTTGGGATTAAGATGGGGGACATCATCATGACTTTTGGCTGGTACGATAGCTATGTCTTGTTGATATGGGTAAATTACATTGAACTTTGTGTGCCGATTTGTTTTGGCAAATAATAATCTTAGTTCAAAATATTATGTCCATTGATAAAAGTTAATCTTTTAGAGCTTGTCTCTTTTCTCTAAACTATTGGAAATTATTAAACTGTCAGTTGATATTATAGCAGGAATGCTACATGTACCGGTATATCCATATGAAATATATCAAAACCTTCCAAAATTACAGAGACCTGACCATTTTCTCTCTGCTCTGCAAGTCAAACCTCAAAATGGCCATAAAAATGTAAGGGAAGCACATATCCCAGTGGTCTTTAATGTAACTACTGTGATCATCCTATATGATGGGATTATTCATCAATTTGGTCATACAGAATAAGTCAAGATTTAAGAATTTTTGTCATGGAAAGTTTATGATTACCTCGCTCAGACAACTTAGTTGCTTGTGAGTCTTTAATGTAAAAGCCATCTAATTATTTAGACAGGTTATCAGATTACACAACAGAGGGAACCAATAGGTGTTGGAGGTCAGGTAGATTTTATTGTGTTTGATCCTACTGTTAGTAAAGAACCAATGACAAAAACAGCTAACTTAGTTCAAATACAGCTCGAGCAAGACAGTGGTAAAAGTCTACATGATGATGAAGATAAAAAGAGTCTTATTGATCTTAACAGAGCTGGTAATAATAATAATATATATATACCACTGTCACTAGAATTTTTTCTTTTCTAAAACTCCATTATTAAACATGCATTATGCAAGACCTAAATCTGCTTATTGCAGGTCTTTCTTTGGGCCTGAAATGTTATCTAAATGATTAATCAGACATTGATTAACTTATCCAGACTATAATCACCTCACGATACCATAGTTAGCCTGCGATATTTACTGGATTTGAATACATTTTGTGATGGATAATGGAGACTTTATTTGTTATCATACCAAGGTCAGTAATGACAACTGAGAATAGCCCAATTGTACCCAATGCCCCGTTAATTTCTTTTTGACAAAAAAGTTAACCATTTCCATTGGTCACATGTTGCAATACATGAATATTGATAATGGGCATTAAGATTACAATTAAATTGTATACGCCTGCAGGATGAATCAATTTTGTCCATGATGCATGGACATTGTAAATACTCCACTACCCCCTACCTCGAAAAAACATATAAAAAATTTACTACCAAATAGTTCACTTTGCTACTTGTTCGGTATCATGAATTTTTATAGACAGAACTGGGGGGGTTGTATGGCCGAGTGGTTAGCATGTGCGTGCTGTATCATAAAGCCTGTCATTGAGTCAACTGGCGTGGTTTCGAATCCCCTGTTGTTCGTGACAAGGAGTAGGGTCGCATGTCCAACCTCGTGGGGTTTCTCTGGGTCCTCCAGTTTCCTCCCACTGCTAAAGACCCCTACGTGCAAGCGAATTATTGAAATAAAATTGAACCATATGTTAGTCCTGCCTGAAATAACCTAGTTTGTGTCTAGTGGACGTTAAACCCCATTTCTCTCTCTATAGACAGAACTGAATTGAACCTTCTCTGTGTTTTAGGAATGGCACTAATGGAGATTGTTACACAGCCTGATTTTACTACTGGAGAAGAAGCTGCTGGTTTTGTGAAAGAACTTCAGAAAATCCTGCAAATTATTGGAACTTGTGATGGGAAAATGTCAGGTATATTTGATAATGGTATCTTCACTATCTTGTATTTCAAACATTTTTGCAGACATGATATTTTATATTGTCATGTGTACATCTTCCAACAAGTAACCTATAGAATGGACGAAAATGTATCTCTAGAAATAAAACTGATGAAGTTTTCTATAAATTTGAGATTTAAGGTAATTCAGGTAAAACTATCTGCCAACCATCAAATTAGCTGTTAGATGGCCCAGGATCAGACATTTCAGACCATTCAATCATGTTTTTGAGTGAAGACTGAATTATAGAACAACTGTATAACTGTAAATGGTTATTATGCTTATTTGGAGAGATCATTGAGAGTGAATGCATTATAAATGTTTAATGTATTTATTTAGAGAGATCATTGAGAATGGATGCTGTATAAATGATTATTGTATATATTTTAGAGGGATCATTGAGAGTGGATGCTAATATATCTGTTAATAAACCAGGAGAAGGCTATGGTATCAGAACAGAAGTTAAAAATCTCAACAGTATTAGATATATGGTCAAAGCTATAGGTAATCATCATTAATTTCTGAGAAAAAAAAAATATTTTGGCATATATATTGTGGAATCGCTATATTCCCAGTAGGTGACTGACCTAAGATCTATATTGGGTCATTTCAAATTTTGGTTTAAGCAAAATAACACTACTGGAATGTTTAAACTTATTAGATTAGTTATCCGATAGGTGAATGTCTTAATACGTTTGATGATGAGCATTTTCTGTTAAACCTAAGCAGAGACATGCTGTTTGATTCATTGAGTTTTACAGTAGCACTTAATTAAGAGGGAATGATGAAACTCAGTGTAAAACTGTGCAAGTAATTAAGTGTTTATTTTAAATATGCATTATTTTTTTCTTTATAAGAGTATGAAATCAAAAGACAAATTAAAGAACTTGAAGCTGGAAATAAAATTACGACAGAGACAAGGAATTTTGATGTTAATACAGGGTGAGTTCTAAAGAGCATTATAATCTCTGAAATCTGTAAGATTTAATTTGATATACTTTATTAGAGTATTCATAATGAATATTTCAAAAGAATCTATGAGAGAGAGAATAAAGTAGATAAAGTACAGGTACTTCTATGTGTATCATATTATATATCTATAAAAGAGTTTGGGTTTTTTGTTTGCTACATAAAATCAACCGATAGAAGTTAACAAATTTAAAATAATTTTGTCATAAATAGTTTTTGCAACATATTTAATGGACTACAGTAGAATCCGTATGAGCAGCCACTCCTATTCAGCGACATCTCCTTGTAAGCGGTCACAATAAATTCCCCCCGTAAAAATTCTATTGTTTCATCTCCTTATTCAACGGTCACTCCTCTAACGCGGCCAGCGGTCACTATTTTGCAAATGAATTTAACAAAACATCGCCCATTCAACGGCCATTGTTGAATGATACCATCTTGTCATTCTTCGTAACACCCCCGCTAATCCTGTGAGTAGTAATCAATTAACTGGACTCCCGCAAATCAGATAAAAAGAAATGTGAAAATACCAATTAACCCGGGATTATCTGTTAATTAATCTTTTGTTTTATTAAACGACAAACCTGATCATTGTTTTCACACGTAACGGGACGTTATTAATTTGACACTGATTGAATAAACTGAAAGTACCGACTAAAAGCCGCTATGTTGTTAAATAAACGTTTTTAGCGCCACCTGTAATATTACATACAGAGTTACACCCCCTGTGATTCGGTAGCTAAATCAGCGATGTTTTTTGGTTTGTGTGCTTCTTTGATAAAATAAAATTAATTCATCGATTTTCTTCACAAAAATGGATAAATATTATCGAATACATCACTATGATAGACAGTAGTATTGAAGGTTGGTACAAAATGACAAGTTTACAGAAGTTATGTCGGCGATTCAGCGACGGCCAAATTTACCGATGCAAGTGAAGTATTGCATTGGTGTTTGCTTCCAATGCATTCAAGCGTAATATTAATTGATGTCAGCACAAAAAACCCATGAGATTTTACAAATATGGATAAATATTATCGAATGCATGACAATGATAGACAGTAGTATTGAAGGTTGGGACAAAATGACATGTTTACGGAAGTTATGTCCGAGATTCAGTGACGGCCAAATTTACCGATGCAAGTGCACCCAAGCGTAATATTAATTGATGTCGGCTCAAAAAATTCGAGATTTTATTAAGAGGCCACTCCCGTTAAGCGGTCAATCCTAAAATTTCCCGTGGGTGGCTGCTTAATGCAGATTCTACTGTACTTATTTTGCATTTGTTGTAGCAGTAATGATTAAACTGACAATTAAAGTATTATGGACCTTAGAAATATTGATTGGATTTTATTAGATGTTGGGTCACTAAATTAGTATTAGGTAACTTATGTAAAAAAAAAATCTGCAAGTTTTCAGTGTTAATGAACTGATAGTTACATGTAAATGAAATACGTTATTTGGACATAACATTTTTTTGATTGTTTATTGTATCACATTGTGGTCTAAGGGGAGACAAGTAGGTAAGTGGAAGAGTTACCTCCCCTCAAAGTTTGTTTTCTCTTTTCTTGCGAGATTTCTTGTGTACCGGTACTTTATTAATAATTGAGTGAACCTAAAAAACTTGCTTCATGAGTCACAGCAACTTTATCATCAAGAACATCCCAGAAGTATGAAGTCTGTTCATCTGATCCTAGTAAATAAACATTTCCATATTGCTTTCATGAGTGTCTGTATCAGTCCTTGATTGGACCAACAAATATCTTGTATAGAGGTAATGTGTCTAATTACATGTAAATGCAAATTCTGGCCCTTTGTTGATTTTGTGTGTAAATTATTTGTGATATGAATATTATTAATATTTCAGCAAGACAATTGCCATGAGAGATAAAGAAAAGGTTTTAGACTATCGTTTTATGCCAGAGCCTAATCTACCACCATTACATATATATAACAGTCAGTCATTGCCAGCTGATATCCCATCAGACAGAGTAGTCCTTACTGACCAGTTGCAAATTAACATACCAGAATTACCCAGTGAGAAACGGAACCGTCTTCAAAAGAAATATGATGATATACCCTTAGTTACCATTGCTACTTTAGTTGTAAGTTGTGACCTTTTTAACCACAGAGCAGGTATTAGCCAACGCATCGTTGTTGCAAAGAATATGATATCAGTAAATAAATGCTATCTATGTACTTGAATAAGGGAAATAGAAGTTATAATTACGTTTAAATTCTTGTTTTTCTTTAGAAAATCTTTCAAGGCCTTATGTATATTTTTTTATGACCGGCACAAAGGAATAGTACAGTATATATCCACATTAATTTTTTAAAAAATTGTTCATGAAATTTTTGAAAATAATGTACCGGTACATGTATGAGTAAAAAAAAAACCACACAAAACACCACAAAAGTCAAATCAAAATGAGTTTGTCTCTCTGTATTTATTAGTGTTATATACAATATGGAAAATAGCTCAAGTGTCGATTTGAATGTAATTACAGAATGATGATAGCTTGTTAAAATATTTTGAAGAAGTTATTAAAGATGGTAAACGGAATGTAAAGAGAGTAGCTTCATTGCTTACTCATCAATATCTGGGACAGTTAAAAGCAGTAGAGATGCAAGCTGAAGACAGGTAAGGTTACTCTGACTTGGGTAGGACTAGAACTAGTCAACAAGAGAAATGCACAGATTATCCAGGGGAGATAACTCTTCCACTTACCTGTTGTCTGCCCTTATACCACAAATGTGAATTCTATAACCTCAAACTTTTTTTTTTTATTTTAATTTGTGTATACTTACACAATGTCCTAAAGCCAGAAGTTAAGTCCATTTAGAGTTAACATCATTGTGTGTGTTTAAATTTGAGATATTTTGACAACTGGATTTTAATAGATTATATGTGTTATTTCTATTGTTGAGATAGCAACTTCCTCATTGACAATCTACCAATCCAAGCGCTGTCATACTTAGGACAATGCATGTTACACTCCTTGAAAACCACTACACTGTAAAATAAATTATGTTTAACATAGTTTCCCTTTTTCATTTTATGTTAGTCCCATGTCTGTTGAAGATTTTAAAGAGTTTTATGACATTGTAGACGCGGATGTCATTTCTACAGAGACAATTAGTAAAGTAAGTAACTGATAACGCTTTTATAATTTTATGTTGAAAAATACCTGACTGTAGTCAGCGCTCACGCTGTCGATCGCCAAATTCGCCAATTGCGATTAAAATATAATTTTGGCTAAAGAATATTCAATTTGGCGAAATTTTTGGCGATATTTTTTTCCTGTATGGCGATTCTTTTTGTACCTGGAAATGAAAAAAATATCGGCACAAAGCTTTGATATCCGCGCGTACATACTAAACAGTGTACCGTCGATCGCGCTTCGTTGAGTCAATCAACAATCAATTAGGTATCAATAATAGCCCTATCTTTTGTCTCTTGATCAATTTGGGATTAGTGTTGATAAGTATTTACAGTCAGAGTAGTAATAAACCAATTAAGAGACAAAAGATTTAATTGTGTGTTTTCTAATACGAATCGGTTGCTTTGTTGATGGTTTCGATATATTCAAAATGGCGGACACTGTAAACAATACTCACTCGATTTGTTCGGGATTATTGGATTATGACTGCTGTTTGATCTATTTCATACCGAAATTGACGATATCGTTAATAAATGAAGCCAGGTATGTTGTTACAGTTTATAAATGCGTATATAAACTTGGGACTGTCGAAAGCCATGTATTATCAAATCATATGCCATGGGTCGTAAGCGAAAAATTTAACAGCCTTCTTCAACGTCTGACAGAAGAATGTCAGATTTTTTTTAATATTCCACCACCAAAATGTCCGAAGACTACAGATGATACTGACATGATGATATTACAGCCCTCGATATTGAACTGATACCCCAAACGACCACTGCAGAGAAAAATTTCGAAAAACGTAAAATAATAAGTGCATTTGGAAAAGGCAGATCTTTCAGGGATGAATGGAAATTTTCAAATTCTTGGTTAAGGTATGATGCAGCTAACAAAACAATGTTTTATTCAACATGTGAATCAGTCTTCAAAAAATGGGAGTCTGCAAAGCGGAGAAGAATTTTGTAAATTTTAAGATATATATTGTATGTATTTATGTAAATATAATTCCCGAAAAAAATTTTTAATAGTTATTTTATTTTGGCGGAAAAAATATCTGGCTGATAAATTAAAATGAAAAATTGGCGGAAAAAAAATGGAACCCAGAGTGAGCACTGACTGTAGTACTATAAAAATCAAACACTGATGGGGTTGCATTTACACAGGAATATACATATATACAATAAATATTTGGTAATAACAAATCCCTAGCAACGAATAGGTTATTTCATTTAAATTGGTAGCTTGAATGTAGAATACAGTGTGAGGTTTTATGTATTTATATGTTTTATGTATTAAAGGTATTAGCATTAATGTTATTAAGACCTGGTAGTAAAGTTAAAGATATTATAGAAAAAGAGAATTTATATCAAATAACTGATCCAGAAGAGATCAAATCACTTTGTAAACTCATTATTAAAAATAATCCAAAATTGGTAAGTACTCTTTAACAATTTACTTGTTTTTCATTTTGCCTATAAATATTAAAATCTCCCAAACTAATGTGGTTTTATCATAAGCCAATCAGAAATCTTTAGTTTGAGTATCCAAAAGTTTGACTAAACATGTGTAGCCAAAGCAGACCCATCTGGAACAGGTACTATTTTGTAGACCACCCTTCTGTCTAAATACTAGTAAATATTTAATAATTTTCTAATGTACTAAATATAAATATTTCCAGGTAAGAAGTAGTAAACGAGGTAAAGTGGCTGCCTTTAACAGTATATGTAGTAGAGTAATGAAAGAATGTCAAGGAAAAACAAATCTGCATAAAGTGGAAGAAACAATGGAAAAGTTACTTAAAGAAGAACAGATTTAATTGTGTTATTTTTTTTTTTTATGAAAGTTGTGAAAAAACATTGTGTATTTAAAGTTTCAAAACCCAGTTACATATGATTTATACAGGTGATCAGATATGTGATAAATAGTAGGTCTTGAATACAGAATACAGCCAAGAGAAATAATTGCATCTTAGCTCCAATCAGGAAAAAAAATTGGCTCATGAATTTTAGCATGGACTGAAAATAAAAAACATTAATTTTCTGACTATCGGATAATAGATATGCATGAGAATTGTACAAAAATGGAACAAATAATTGCATGGATATTGTTGATGACTTGTTTGCATCAAAGATGTATTGTGCTATGAGGGAAATTTTGCCTACTCTTATATCGAATTCCAACTGTCATGGGTTCTTATACATGCACGGGTGGTTGGGATGGCCTAGTGGTCTAGAGTGCCGCACTTCGACCTCTAGCTAGCCGATCACCTCTGGCTTGCGGCTGTGGTTTCGAGCCCTGGTGTGAGTGTATGTGGCATGGAGATAGGGGTGCCTTCTCAACCTTGTGGGTTTCCTCCGACTGCTAAAGACCCCCTACGCGCAAGCGAATTATTGAAATAAAATTAAACCATATATTAGTCCCGTAATGACCTAGTTTGTGTTGAGTGGACGTTAAACCCCATTTCTCTCTCTCTCTCTTATACATGCACACCATGATCGGTATAAGGCACAGGGACTTGAAGGGATTAAAATAAGACTTCTTACTACTATAGTCAAGCACTAAGCAGTAGTAAAAAGTTTTATTTTAATCCTTTCAAGTCCCTGAGGTACAAGGGACCTCAGTTTTCCATCCCATTCAAACGACTATACCCTTGTCAGGCCACATTTTTTTGGCAATACCCACCCCTATCAAGCAGTAGTAAAAAGTTTTATTTTAATCCTTTCAAGTCCCTGAGGTACAAGGGACCTCAGTTTTCCATCCCATTCAAACGACTATACCCTTGTCAGGCCACATTTTACACCACTAATAAAGCAGAACCCCACCAGAAAATCCTGATGAACTTTCTTGACCAACGGTAGGATCAGACACAGGACCTACAGATTAGTGAGCCAACGCCTTACGCACTGAGCCACCGCAGTTTCCCCATAGATGAACCCTATTCCTAATATCTAAAATCAGAGTATGTCGATCAGGACCCTTTTTATAAGCCCACATTTTCATGTGGACGTATTATGTCGTCGCCCCTGTCCGTCCGGACGTCCGTCCACAATTTGTTTGTGGACTCTCTACAGGTCACAATTCTTATCCGATTTTGACGAAACTTGAAATATAGGTTTATCCCCAAAAGATCTCGGTTCCTTTCGATATTGGCATGTTACGGATCAAAACTTCATGGATTATGGCCCCTGATTGTACGAAAAATCACGTTTTTAGCTTGTGGACCCTATAGAGGTCACAATTTTAAACCGATTTTGATGAAACTTGACATGCATGTTTGTAACCCAAGGATCTTGGTTCCTTTCGATATTTGCGGCTATCGAAATGTAATTTCCTGAATTATGGCCCCTGATTGTCCGAAAAATCACCCTTTTTAGCTTGTGGTCCCTCTGGAGGTCACAATTATTATTCGATTTAAAAAAACGTTTGATTATATCACCGTTACACCCTAAGGAAGGTTGAGTTCGAATTTCGGGAAAATCGGACGAAAATTGCCATACAAAATGGCCGCCGTTAGTACGCGAATACTGTTAAAAAATGGTATATCAAGGTTGTGGACCCTGTGGAGGTCACAATTTTGATTCGATTTTGATGAAACTTGAAATTCATGGTTATAACCCAAAGATCTTGCTTCCTTTCAATATTTGTGCATATCGGATCGTAACTTCCTGAATTATGGCCCCTGATTATACGCAAAATCGCCTTTTTTTTAGCTTGGAGGTCACAATTATTATTCGATTTAAAAAAACGCTTGATTATATCACCGTTACACCCTAAGTAAGGTTGAGTTCAAATTTCGGGAAAATCGGACGAAAATTGCCATACAAAATGGCCGCCGTTTGTACGCGAATACTGTTAAAAAATGGTATATCAAGGTTGTGGATCGTGTGGAGGTCACAATTTTGATTCGATTGTGATGAAACTTGAAATTCAAGGTTATAACCCAAAGATCTTGCTTCCTTTCGATATTTGCGCATATCGGATCGTAACTTCCTGAATTATGGCCCCTGATTATACGCAAAATCGCCTTTTTTTTAGCTTGGAGGTCACAATTATTATCCGATTTAAAAAAAACCTTTGATTATATTACCGTTACACCGTAAGGAAGGTTGAGTTCGAATTTCGGGAAAATCAGACCAAAATTGCCATACAAAATGGTCACCGTTTGTACGTGAATACTGTTAAAAAATGGTATATCAAGGTTGTGGACCCTGTAAAGGTCACAATTTTAATTCGATTTTGATGAAACTTGAAATGCATGGTTATAACCCAAAGATCTTGGTTCCTTTCGGTATTTGCGCATATGGGATCGTAACTTCCTGAATTATTCGTATTTCGTGAAAATGGTACCAAAATTGCCGGACGAAATGGTCGCCGTTTGTACGCGAATAGTGTAAAGATATGATATATCATGGTTGTTGACTCTGTACAGGTCACAATTCTTATCCGATTTTGACGAAAAGTCACATTTCTAGGTTGTGTACCGTCACACCATAATCATTGTCGACTTCGAATTTCATGAATATCAGACTGGAACTGACCAACAAAATGGCTGCTCCCAATACAGTATGAAATACAGGACTTAATGATGTAGGAAAAATCACTTTCCGTATTGCTTGTTCTCTATCCATCTCTCGAAAATGTGGGCGTATCCTGCCTGGCAGTGCCAGCCTATCTTTTACCTTATAATGATGGTGTAATATTCCACATAATTTTATACTTGATGGCAATAATAGATTGACAACATTGAGGAGAGGGTAGAGACAGAGAGAAATGGGGTTTAACAGCCATTCAACACAACTAGGTCATTTTGGGGCTAACATATGGTTCAATTTTATTTCAATAATTCTCTTGCTTGTAGGGGTCTTTAGCAGTGGGTGGAAACTGGAGCCCTTAGTGTAAACCCACCAGGTTGGATAGGTGACCCTACTCATTGTCCCGTACAACCGTGGAGTGCAAACCATGTGACTCAGTGACAGGCAATCTGAGTATGTCATGCAGTGTGTCATGTCATGGCTATTGTTTATTAAACCCATATACATCAACACATATACTGTGAAGTATGAAATAGCTGATGTAATGCTGTTGTGTTGAAAGATATTTGATGAAATAATTGCATGCACTTGAATAAGTGCAAATAAGTAGTTTCATCACCTGATAAGATTTTTATACCAGAACTTAAAATTTTTCAATTCAATGTTCTTTGTTAATTTTCCACATAGACTTTAACTTTACAGATGAAATATTTGCATATTGGTGATTTTCCAAGCATTATGGAATATGGTATCAGTTATTATGCCTGTACCAGTACTTAGTAAATAAACTGTAAGGGCTGAGTAATAAACTGTAAAAGATGAAAATATAAATTGTGTTGTTCTACTTAAATTGTATTCACATTTATATAACATTACACCAGAATTAAGAAACCAATTTTATTTTTTTTTTATATCCTGTCGTTTTTGATTGTGATCCCAGTCTATCTGTCCATTCACAATTCTTATAAATACTCTACAGATTGATTGCTTGACTAGTTTGAAGAAGGAACAACATCCAAATTTACACAATATTTCTTGGTGATTTTGGTATTTTTTTTCCGAACTAGCCTGGATTGTTCAGCAAATTTTAAGAAGATAAATCAAAATTCTGGTGCCCAGCAATTTAATTTTGGGAGAGTAACTGTCCCTTTCATTGAAATGTGTCAAAACTTTTGCTGTTTTTTCAAAATTAATTTCAAATTTACGTTAGCAAAGGATCCACCACATAAACAATGAAGTATCTAACTTTCAGATAATGTTTACTACTCTTGGATCTGGAGGACTTGTTCTTTAACTTGCGTTCTGCCTGATATGTGGGGTCAGCCAATCAAATGGCCTGTCGAATCGACCGTTTGACCTTTTCATGCGTGGAACTGTGGGTAGATATGTCTATACTAACACCAGCGGATAGAAATCAAAACAAAACAAAAGTAGATTTTAAAAAGTGTGGCGGTCGCTAATTGGTTAATCGAATGACTGACGTTATCGGGTCAAATGTCCCCTGACGTCATAGAACGTGAGCTCCCATTATAACTTGTTAGATATACATGAGTGTAGGCCATCGAAAGTATAAAAAACGAAACGAAATATAGATCTATATTTTAATTAGATTGCTATTCATTAGAGTACAATTCTAAAAGCTTTTTTTTTTTAAAAAAAAAACAGTACCAGAAAGATTGTATGGAAATGAAATGGGGTTTAATTACCTTTCTCACTGAATCACTGTGGCTCACAGAGTTGAATTGACAGGAGTGAATGTAGAATAATCATATTTAAAATTTGGGCCTATTAAAGTGAATTTAATATAAAATCAAATATAGGTTTATGTTATATATTCTTGTAGGAATATTTAACAGTTCTATTTTTTAGATTGAATCGGTTTGTACTAAAAATTAATGGCCAACTTTTACTTTCATATAAAATTATTACAGGGCTATTAAAGGGACAATCATGATAAGAACAGAGTCTCAAAAATTAAAGTCCGAGTATTTATGAGATTTATGGACCAAAATATAGTGGCATGGTGTATTTACCTTGTCTCAAAATTTCAGCTCAAAATATTGAGTCATTCGGGCGTGTACGTCAACACTGCTTATCCGGACACGTAACCCTTTTAAGATTTCAGTTCAATTTTTTCATTGGGTGACCTGATAATCGATTAACGTTTCTTGAGAGGTCAATACAGTGAACGACCCATGCACTGTACTTGATAACAAAAGCTAAATTTCACCTACATATTATTTTTATAGAAAAAAGTCTGGTTTTATCCAGATACTGTATAATACAACGGTCTCCATTTCCAGATGAAGACTGTCAGGTTTAAGTTATTTACAAGCGTATCACAAATATATGATTAGTAGGTGGGCCTTAGGTTATGGATTTTAAAGGATTTTAACACAAAATTAAGCAGTTTTATTCCCCAAAAAGTTATAGGGATTGGCCCTTTAAGGAACAATTAAAATAGTATGACTAATGTGTGTGGGCACATACAACAATGACTATTTAAAGGAATTAATATAAATAGATGTGCAATATAACAGGAAATTAAACCGCTATTACATAAGTTTCTTTATCTATTCAGTTTTAAGACAATTAAAATAGTTTGACCAATGTGTTTGGGCATATACAACAATGACTTTTTCTTAAATGAAGTCGGGTAAATAGATATGCATTGTTTGTTTTGTTTACGTTGTCATAAACAAATCAATGCATATACTGTTACTATAACACTTGACATGTCACTACAAGTGTGCCATTTAGAGGGGAACAATTTGTTTACTGTGTACACAATTAACAAACACAAATATATTATTTTCTACACATTGGTATTATGACAGTTCAATATGTAGGTGTATCTAAAAATAGAATGGGTACATTACGAAATGAGTCAATTTATGTAATAAGGAAATAAAAAGTAGTCCGTTTTAAATCACCAGCTTATGTCATACCCTATTGTTTTTAAATGTGGTATACCCTATTCAGTATGTTTAAATAGTGACAGATAACCATTTTACAGACAGATAACCCACCCATATTTATGATAATGGGATCTATGTTAATTGCTTATTTAATAAAGTAATTTAATCTTGGTATTAAAACAATATATCGATTATTATATCAATATAATAATTTAAACCTGCTATATATAGTATTTATGTAACATGGAGAATAAGAATCTCAATATATATTATGAAATTAATTAGATAAAGAGATCTATATTGATTGCTTATTTAATAAAGTAATTTAATATTGGTATTAGACACACCATATATCAATATAATAATTTAAACCTGCTATATACAATGTTTATGTAACATGGAGGATATGAATCAATATTTATATTGAAATAACTAGATTATTAGACAACAGGAACATATCCCTATAAATTCGTCTTTTTATATTTCTCAAACTATGTCAGATAAGATTTGGTGAAAAAGGATATCAGGGTCCAATTCATGAATCTAATCACCACCCTTACTAAATGGACGTTTGGTTTGCTGACCACATATGGTATTCAAGAAACATTATTCAGTACTAACTTGTGTACAGAATTTATCATAGTGAGCAAGAAAGTAAACTCTTTCAAAGTAATAACTGCTATCATATGTGTTGAAGTTTCTCCCAAGGAGGCTGCCATTTCGAAATTAAAAGATGCAAAACATTTATGCATCTAAATTCAAGTATAAACCCGGAATAGATAACAGACCATTTGGTGTACCGCTTAGGTATTAGACCACTCAACCTCTCCCACGAATAACCGAGACAAACAAAAGAACATTAAATTGATTTTAAAATATTTATTACAATTTGTAAGGTATATATCATTGACAGATGTAAATCGAACACCTTTCTTTCTCACTTCATCCTTCCTTTCAAAATAACACTTTCTTTACTTCTATCATAAACATTAAATATAAGTTCCTGGCTGGTATCATTAAACATAGCATTAAACATTGTATGCCTGAATAAGTAGGATGTATTCATTACTGCTCATAGTTCGAGTAAAAGAATACTATACAATAAGTTCCATACACTGCTCATGCAACAAATTAGTTCTCGTATTAAATCTGACCATTATCATACAATAGACAGATGAAAGAGCGAGCGAAAAACTGTTAGTAAGCTTGTTGAACCAGATATATCAGACACATACAGTGTGTAATAAATTGTATTTACTAGAGCATCAGTCTTTTCAATGATCAACATTTGATAATTTCTTGAGCTCGCCAATTATGAGCAGCAATGAATCCACAGCGTATCATATCATACAACCCTAACAATTCACTAAATAATAAGTCTCTCTGTACAGTACAAGAAGGGAAAGGGTTTTTCAGACAAAGAAGGATACAACCGGTTTCGAACATGAGCAGACAACAGTTCTAATTTAGACACTAATGAATCCCAATTGGAACAGATGACAAAACTATCCTCACCCTACCTTATATCTGAATCAGAGACAAGATTATCCAGTAGAACAATGACATATACAATACAAATAGTCTTATGTAATTTTTCCTTCAATCATGCGGATTTACTTCCTTCTATCATAACTAAATTACCATCAAATCCCTTGCTTTTACTTCTCTATCAAAACTAATTTAAATTATCAAACACCAAATAGCTGTCTTAAATGGACTTAAATTTTCCTTTAAAAAATATTCAAATTTTATTCTTTTCCAAATGAATTATAAACCATTTTGTTCACTTTTACAAAATGGATCAAGGACCTTTATCCAATAATGAATTTTAAATGATACTATTTTTCGCATGAAGAGAAGGTTTAATAATGCTGAATATCATGGACAGTTAATTTAAAATCAATCAAAGACTGGTAATCAAAACTCCCTATTATTTTTATCAGTTCAAATGTCAATCAACATGATTGATACATTTGAATAAAATATAACCTAAACTGGCCATAAATATTTTATATCATGCACTGAAAGAAATTATGATAGGACAAAATGCTGCAGCAGATGATATAACTGACAGCACTACTGCAAAAACTATGTAGACACGTTTAATTTAGTTGTCTATCATGGTTTTTACAGCATTTAAACAAAATAATTAGTGCAGAAAAATAGTTTGTTTAAAGTTATAAGAGTTTGTATTAACTTGCTGTTACATGAAACATTTTAACTTAATGTCACTACAAAGGACTATATACAAAATGATAAAATGATGCAAGTCTTTTACAAAATACAATAACTACAGATATGTATATAAGTGGAGGAAATAGTTCAATTTATTTTCTTAATAGATTGTCAATCACATATTCTTTCTGAATTCACATAGAAGAAGCTTTTCATTTTCTAATATGAATAACTCAATACTTGTCAATGTGCTTGATAAATTTCCTCCAAATATACACAGGAATGTTAAATAATATCTTTTTGGTACAACTTAATTCACTGACATTCTAGATGGTTTCTAGCTTTAAATAAACAAAACTATAACTAAAATCTATAGATAGCATGCTGTGCTCTGACCGAAAAGATGTACAGAACTGGTTGCTGCCTTGTTCCTATTATCCACAAATGGATAACATTACAATATAAGGGACTTTTCTTATTGGAGTGGTTGAATATATTAAAAGTTTTATATTATCACTCATAAGTAGTATTTAAAAATACTTTTTCTTTACAAAAATAATAACCATTTAAAAGAAAATGTACCTGCATCTTACATAATTGTCTGTTCAGCTCTTTTGGAATTACTCTACATTAAAAGTATTAATTAATAAATTAATTAATATTTTTGTAGGATGACGAAAAAATAAATGGTTATTCATAAAGTACAGCAAAGAATTGTTTAACATAAATCAGAAATATACTAACTGTATTTGAAAAACATAATATATCAATAAATCATAGTTTTCTTTTAGTACATAAAGAGCTTACAGTAAGATTATACATAAAACATACACATAATGAAAGACTTTAATATTTTTTAAATCTTTTCGAAAACATTTTGTTCCTTTTTTGAGATACTTTTTTCTCGCGATTTCTTGTGATTTTTTTGGTGAAGAAAAATGATAATGTTTTAAATTTTGATTACATAAAACATGGTTTTTCCTCTTTTGTATTTAATACTTTATAAGATTATGATGAATGACGAATAAACTTAATAATTATGAAATGATAAATAAATGAATAACATACTAAGCAACTACATAATAATTTTCTTTTTTAAATTAACAACAACAATTACTAGAAATGACAAAAATTAAAACAGAAGCTTTGTTTTAAAATCTTTAAAATATACTAAAATAAACTTTAAAAAAACATATTTAATAAATAAAAACAGAAAATATTTATATGTTTTTCTTGGCTTACATCTATGTAACTTCCCATCGGTAGCAGTTTAAAATAACGAAATCAAACAAAGGAATAAAAAAGGGCTAGAGGTCTCTAGCATTAGTAATCTAATGGCATATGTATAGAATACTGTTTACTATCGCATTCAATTACAACTGGTGTATATCAATATCACAAGATATCAATTATATTCAGTATCGAAGTTAGTATAAAACATGGCTTAACAAAATATCAACATTATTTATTGGGGAAAATAAACAAATGAAATGATGATGATTATAAACAAATGATTTACAATATTATAAAAAGTTGACATTTTGGTAACCTTGTCATATCTACGCTTCTAATAGTAAGCTTAATTGCACGTTGTCTTTTTCTATCTTATTAACTGCAGATATTCCTTTTAGCATCCATAACTTAATATATGTTTAGCCCCAATAAAAAAAAGCCAAAAGCGATCACAATGAATTTGAAGTATTTTCAAATATTTGTCCTATTGAGAAAATCATGTGATGAAATAAATTTTTGTAAATTGTTATCCATCTGATGTAATTTTAGACATCAATATTCAAAAGTTATATACATATTAAATATTAGATTAGAACTTATTTCTAGTAATCATCAAAAGCTGCTATACTTATCTACATTATCATACATTATTACTATCTATAGTAATCGTCATACCAAATGTCTAAATCAGATTTATTCAAACATGGCCATGTATTTATTTATTTTTTTTGATTAGCTAAAGCATATTGCAAATTATATATGATATACAGCTAATTATAACATACAATGCACACATAACTATTCTATACAGTTTAATCATAGACTATGCTTGACAGTTGCCATTAGTTGACCAAATCTTGGCAGTGTTTTTATACTGACCAGACACAACAGTTGTTTTACACAAACTTCTAATGACAGCTGTGTTGCATAGCTGTGTTGGAGAGTTGAACAAGACATATTTTGAACAATCCTAGAATAAACTGTATGGCATAATGATCAACAATGAATGAAAATGGGTATAATGAAACTAGTTTGTACAAATTAGTTTGCACAAACAGTATGAACTGAGAAGGTTTCCTCAGTGTTTTGGTGTAATTCTGAACTACAAGACCCGTGAATTGTTGGTATTTCCATTATATGATCTTCATTGTAGAGGCGTTTAATGCTGTCATAGATATCATCATCATCATCAATCTGTTCTACCTTCCGTTTCTTAGATTTCTGTGGCACAATCTTCTGATATGGTGTAACTGACATTCTAACAGAACTCAAATAACTGGCTATAACTTCTCTACAGTGAATCAATTTCTGATTATCAATCTGAAATTACAAAGGTATGAAAATTTATCAGTTGTAATCGGTGGGGACATGGTCCTAATTTACCTTTGTTCTTTCTAAATTACGGTTTCAACTTTAAAGGCATCAAATTAAGGTTTCAAGCATCAAATTATAGTTTCAATGCATCAAATTACAGTTTACTGCCTGTACAATAACTGAAAAGAAATTCTATAATATCCCTCCTAAAAAGGACTGAAGAAAACTTACGTTAGTCATTCGCTGTAGTAAAGCAATAAGTGGAAACCAGGCTGATGTCATCTGCTCTAGTTCTAGACTTAACATAGACACAACAACCGTTATAGGTGGAAACATCAACAATCTATGTTGTCCTAGACATGTCAATAATTTACGTGTAATGATTGACATGTGACGTGATGGGGTCATGTCTTTCAGACCATCCAATAGATGGGGGTGGTGTTGAAGCAGCACAGTATGGATCTAAAATAAAACACAAACATCAGTCTTCTATTTTAATAATTTTTTAGCCAATGTATTCAGTAATCTCCATAAGAAATTCACATTCTTTACAAATAAATAATTCAAATAATTTGTCCTACATGCTCAAATTAAATGTTTTACAATATTGTTAGAGTTTAAATGTCATTTCAGGACTAAAATATGGTTCAGTTTTATTTCAATAATTCACATGCTTGTAGGGGTCTTTAGCAGTGGGAAGAACCCACAGGAGCCGGCGAAAAACCAATATAATGGAAAGGCGACCCTGCTTCTCGTCACATACCACCCTAAATCAACACTATTCCAATAGCTTAAATTACATCTTGAGCAGTAAAATTATTATTATAATATACTTCATCCATACCCAAGGCAATTTAAGTCTTATAATTGTTGCACCTTATACCACAGTGAGTTTATATACAGTACTTACTATATGCAATACATCAATGGATGAGGTCGTAGGTAAAGACCAGCACAATTTCTTCAAAATGACCAGCTCCATCCTTAAAATCTCGGACAATGAACATCCACATCCACTGATTCTAGCAAAAATCTGTGTGCTTGGGACAATCTATAACAGAAACAATAGATCAACACGAGATAAAATAACCATATCTTTATTCTATTTCTTGCTGTTTATAATATCTAAACGTACTACAGCTAGTAGCACTTTTTTTTTTACAGATTAGAAGATCAATTAAATTCACATGCTTAAGAACATAGTGTTAATTGTTTTTGTTTTTTGGGTCTCTCCATATTTGTTTTCTATCTTAAAAACATCAGTACATTATTATTGGTGTTAATATTTGAAATCATCAACAACACCATAAAAATTGAAATTTAATTGTTTTTGTTTTTTGGGTCTCTCCATATTTGTTTTCTATCTTAAAAACATCAATACATTATTATTGGTGTTAATATTTGATATCATCAACAACACCATAAAAAATGAAATTTAATGTGCTACTGGTCACATCATCATAAATGCTAAATATAAAAGATGTTAATATCAGTATCTATGTATCATATCCAAGACCTAACTAATATAAAATACACTTACATCATCTTCTTCCAATGTTTTAGCTGCTAGATAAAGACATGTAATAGTAACACAGCGCAGATATTTAGGGGGAACCTGTAAAATATAATATATATATATAGGTACAAACATTATTACCAGAGTCTTGAGTCTGGATCACATTATGTCTGTTACAGATGCCCCTTGGCTCTGCACCAATGCAGGAAGATGCATCAATATGAGATCTATTTCGCCAGTTAAAACCTGTAATATAGGTACCTGTGATATATCTGATTCACATACCTTAACAAGACTAATAAATTTATCCAATATACCAACAGCAGCACCAAATGTTTCTGGTGAAAATCGAAACTTGTTAAAAAGATTTAGCAACCATATTACACCTTCATCTCTATGTTCACTGGTGATCTAAAAATATACAAAAATATCATGTTAAGTTTTTAAATCTCTCCATAGACTTTTATGTTGGTACATTGTACATGTATATTGTATACTGTGAACAAAATTTTCTGCGCATATCCTACATGTCAGTCTTTTTTTTAAAAAAGATCTTGACAAGTTTGGTTATTGATGAAGAAAAAAACATTGAAATTTGGTATTCCCAACAACAAAGTTGTAAAATTATTTACAAACTATAGTTTTCTTTTAATCTACTTAAATCCCACTGTGAACACTTTGTTGTTTAGTTTACTCATTTATTACATTGTACATAATATTGTTGTAAATTATATATAAACTCATAATTGTCTTCAAAAAGGGCAAAGTTTAAGGTGGACTGAAAAGCCTTATCTTTCTAACTTTTGGAAATAAATCAATTAGTATGACCATCTATTATATTAATTCATGTTTATAATTAATACAGTATTTAATATAATCCTAATGCAGATGAACTGATTAATTTTAATGACATGTATTATCTACTATTGAATATTATAACAATGTGTACAATGTTGGTGTATTATGTAAATAAGGAATGACATATAAAAAAAGAGTGAAATGATGAATAACACATGTTCTCCATCTGTTACCGTGGTTATCAAACCACAATAATCACTAGAACATTCTACATGTTGTTTGTTATTTTCCCCAATACTAGTATATACCTGTATCAGCACTATACATATCATACATATCTAAATTAACACATAGTATATAATCACTATATATATATATGTACAGCCAGGGTGCCAACAGCATTCTATCAACTAAATCTGGGGCGAGATTTTGTCAAGGTCACTACTGACTCATGATTACAACCATGTATTATTTTCACCTCTAACACATACCCGGGATAAAGAGAAATGAGGTCAATAAAAATAGTGTAGAGAATTAAATATAGGTCAAAACATCTAAACAACCTACAAATTTCACCTGTATCAAAATTTGCATCTGCTGGGGAATCAAATTATTCAATAATGGCTTCTATTTCATTGATAATGGCCTTTTCAAGTCAAACAAATCAACAATGAGGCTGATGTTAGTTCCTTGCCTGACTTCCAAATAAAATAGATGGCATTCATTAATTATAAATGCATATTTGAAATTCATCTTCTTCTTTTTTTTTTTTTTTTTTTAAAATATCAAATAAACCAATCAAATTGGTTATCACTGTGCTTGACCACTGACAGGCTATTGATCTAATGAACGTTCTATCTCAATTACTGTAGAACCAGTGTTGTTGTGATGCAGTATCTTGATATATCAAATTGCTGATCTCTACTTAGCCCCATCGAACACAATCAAAACATTTATCTACACCAAGTTTGATCACTCTCCCTTAATTAAAATCATATTATTGTGTTCCAAATTCTCAACCATCCAATTGCTTATACCTGTTCCGTGTAGCTCTACTTAAGATTAGCAGTAAATGCTCAATATCCAACTTGTCATGGTATAGATGTAATAAAACTATACAACAAGATTCATGTATATACTCATATAATTAGAATTAAAGCTATTGTATCCCAAAACATTGAAGTCAGTCAAGACATTCATCGAATGAACATTCTACTGCAAAAGTGTTCCAAAAAGTGATACAGACTGAGACGGTGCACTCGTACTGATGGGAAAACCAATTTTAACATGCCTCCTGCGTTCTCCGATAGAGGGGGTACAATAAAAATAATAATGCAATGAGAGAGAGAGAGAGAGAGAGAGATGGGGTTTAACGTCCACTCGACACAAACTAGGTCATTTCAGTACTAAGAATAACATATTGTTTTAATTTTATTTCAATAATTCACTTGCGCGTAGGGATCTTTAGCAGTGGGAGGTTGGACAGGCGAGCCTACTCCTTGCCACGTACAACCAGGGATTCGAAACCACGCCAGTTGACTCAATGGCAGGCCGTATGATACAGCGCGCACGCAAACCATTCAGCCACCCAACCCCCATTAATGCAATGAAACCTATTGGATTATTTCTTGTTATTGTTAACAACCTGTTGTTCCAGTAGTATTAACAGTTCAATACTATTGTGTGGGTGTGTACATGTACATACGTCATAATTCTCTTACAAGATATAAGTAGTATTTTACAACATATGCTGCCAGGGATAGTTTTCTATTAATACTTCATGTCCATATGTCCCACCCCCACCCAAATAAAAATATTCAGTGCTGATACAATACAAAAAAAAAAAAAATCTTCAAGTACATGCATCTTGCACTGTACACAAATACAATAATTGTCTTAGTATGATATATTCAAATCATTTCTTATTACGTTCATATATGCACGTAAGTAATTTCCAAAACTCAGGACATAATATTAGAGGTCAGAACATGTAGGATCTGAATTGAACAACAGACTTCCTGATGATTACAAATCAATCAAATTACACACATGTGTCATGTATCTAAAAGGGACTTCTCTACTGTTTATATCTAATACATGTATGTACGATGGATTGTCAGTGGCAGGCGCCTTTATTTATTTCACAATCTGAATGTATGTTTCAGCGATCGTTACAGATTTTTGCCAAAACGTTATATATTACTGATAGCTTCCAGTGGAACTTAAAGATTTTTAATTAAATTTTAAGATTATTTCATGATATTTTTTAAATCAAATTTTATGATATTTGTATAATATTTATGTTTTTATCACATTTCATGACTTTTTATGTTTTTCTCATTATCAAATACAGTATTATGCAGATAAAAAGATCCCATCAGTAACAGTCATCTTCTCCTATACTCACATAACATTGACTGAACACTGTCAACGAGAAAATGAAAGAGAGCAGCAAGCTGGGGGTCATAAAATGCCTGGATGATTTTCTTATTCACACCTAGATTTATTAGTGTAGAAATCTATTACTGGGAGTAGCAATTTATGATTATTTTATGAGATATAGTGAAATTTTAAATTTTCTAGGATATTTTTCCATTTTATAATTTTATGAGAAATAATAAAGTTTTATGAAAATATAAATGTTTTCAAATTGTACATCCTCCTAATCATATTCAAAAGAGCAGTCCCAGATTTTACCAGGTATAAGCGAATACAAGTACAGGATGATTCAACTACATGTATTCTAAAATGTAAATACTTTATTTCTATATATCATGTGCAAGTTTGAGTTTTAGATTATATGGCAGTTTGGAAAATTATGGCCAAAATCTGTGTACAGGTTACAAAAGCGAATTATTTAAAAACAAGTATTCCAGACCAGATTATATTTCAAATAAGAAAACTGTTCATGAAAACTGATACATGTATTTACATGATACAAGGATAAAACAGTCATGTGGGATTAACTGTTTTATCTAAAAGCTGACAGGACTCATTATAATAAAGACAAAAAGAGAACTAAAAACCCAACTTTAAACACAGCTGTAGCAACATTTTTTAAATATTCCCCAGTAATTTTATTCCATCATAACTTTTATGTGTAGCCTATCATGTGATATGTACAGTTATTAATAGAGCCAAGCTAAAAGCCATAAAGATATACTTTGCCTCATAAAAATGAATGTACTAAAAACAGGTTTCTGCTTAGGCAAATTATATTAAAGATAGACTAAATTGCTCTACAATTATTGGGCCTACTAATCCATCTTTTGATTCATTTGTATGACCCAGTTATCACACTTGTGGTAAGCTGTTAAACAGGGTAGTGTTTAGGGGATAACCTTGAAATGATGAATTTTTGCACTAGTGTCATGTGATGGTTTCATGAATGCCTGTGACCTGTAAACTGAGGTTATAAATGTTTACATTATACAATGGAATTTGTCAGTGTGCAATAAACATTGAATGAGTCATTAAATGTTAATGGAGGATGCAGTGCTTAGAGGGACCAACATGATAATAAAACAAACCCAGCATCTGTCATACCATTTAAACATAACCCTCAGAGGTGTTGATTGTCAACTTTTAAACATTTCTGCAGGGATGTTTGAAAACATTTTAATCAAAGTCACTTGTGACCTAATGCTCCTGGTCTGTTACTTCATTAAGTCCAGAAAATTGTCAATAAGGCATATATATTTGATGAAAATCAGAGGTTCTTATTGACAGACCAAGGTGTTAATTTGCATAAACAGATTTGACAAACATTCCATATTATAATAATAGTACATGTAAAAGGAAGAATGAAAACATATTCATAGTATAGTATTCATAATTTAAAAAACATTCATATGTACAGTATGCTGAATTATATATATCAATATTTAAATCATGAATCATATTTTATGTTTTTCAGCTAT
The DNA here is from genome assembly GCA_036850965.1 of Patella caerulea. Taxonomy (NCBI): domain Eukaryota; kingdom Metazoa; phylum Mollusca; class Gastropoda; family Patellidae; genus Patella; species Patella caerulea. The sequence goes on from JAZGQO010000011.1 coordinate 28,445,806, forward strand.
GTTCAATTACATGTAGTTCAATGTGGTGTACTTGTTTAACAACTGATATATGTATGACCTACACAAATATAAATTACTATTTATAGAACTGTCAAATACAATCAGCTGATTGGTGTATGAGTATAGTACTAAACATTATATACCTACATGTCATCATTGTCATGTATATAGTACATGTATATAATATATACTAAAATTGTAGTCTGTACAAATATAGACAATATACATGTAATAAAGAGTTGCTTTCCATGCAATTTGTATTCCTAGAAAAGGAGTCATTGAAAGCTTTCTGGCTGCATTAAATATAAAACGATATAAACTCAAAATAAATGATATAACCCTAAAGCTACAACCTACATGCATATTAACAGCCTTTCAGACCAAAAATACACAAAACTTGCCCAGGGGGTAACGCACTAACCTTCACAATATCAAACAACAAATGTATGTTAAATATACATGTATGTATGTATGTATGTCTGTCTTTCAGTAAACTTATCAAATTACATTTATTTTCTTTTATCAACTTTCATTAATTTTCAATGTTTTCTGAGTTCCAAACACATGAATTTAATGTTTCATGAAATTTGTTTTCACTGATTAAAATTAGGACTTGTGTTTACCTTTTTTCATTATGAAAAGTCTGAAGATTGCAAGCCTTCTAGGATCTTTCAAATGGATAACAACACCAATGAATTTATTTAGAAAAGAAATGGGATTTAACATCCTACTGTTCTACTACGACTGGGCTAATGAAGACAGGGAATTTATTTTGAACAATCCTGTCTTCATTAGTCCAGTTTGGAGCAGAACAGTAGGACGTTAATCCCCATTTCATTTCAAAATTAGAACAATGTTTCAATCCATTCACCTTTATCAACTACATATACATGTAACTTTGAAATTCAGGTTGTTATTCATAAAATAGGGTTTTACAAACAGATAAACCACAGGTCAGTCTCAAATATTGAACCTTATGGATCACTCTAGCAAATGGCAACAAAGAGTTCCATGGTTTGAATGAAATTTGGGTATAAAATGCTCATATATGTAACTATATTTACCATATCTGTTGGTTTATATTCAATTGGTTTCCAGTTTTTTTGTTCTTTGTTAATAGCCTCCCCTAAAAGCCGCGCTAGTGATCTAGCAGTCATACCACTGTGAAGTTTCATCCCTGCTTGTAACACCACCCACACACCACAACACCTAAAATATATATTTTACAAAAAATGAAGTCAATTTGACTAAAAATTGTTGTCAAGAGAATACTTTGACCATGGCATCTACATAATAACTTAAACAAGATGTGGTCATTATGGTCAAAATTCAGTCTGGTCACAATGGTCATATCATCATGGCCAAAACGTTTGGTAAATATAATAATAATATGTATCTTTAAACATTCATTTGTGGGAAACTTTTCTTTAAAAAAACAATATCTACTTATTGTTCATTTTAAAAAGTGAAATTCACCCATAAACATATTTATCTCTTCATATTTTCTTTTAAAGTAAAAATCCCAAGGTATTTTTATCATGGTTTGACATTTGAAATCTTGACCCAGTTCAGAGTCAGAGTTCTTAAATTCCCTTAAAATAAATTTTGTTTTCTTATCTAGATTTACTTTATGAAAAGGGGGAGACGTTGGTCTATTTCATTACTTTTTCTTTCTATGGTTGTGACTTAAAATGACATTTATGAATCTAGTAGGCTAACTGCAGGATAAATGGCTCATTGAATTTTGTGATTGAGGTTTCAAAAAGAAGTCCGTCATATTCTGTTGTCGGCCATTATTACAAGCAGAATAAAGAGAACGATAGTTTGAAATAAAAGTATAGACTATGAATTCTGGTTAGTTTTATGACTATCTTGGACTTTTGCATTATCTTTCACTTGATAAAAACAAATACGCATTCAATATTTACTGGGATAATCTGCAAATATATCCGCATAATGGAAATTCACATTTTATAAAGATATACCCAGTTGCAGTTTCTATTTTGTAAAATTTCTAGGTCATTCCATCTCGCAATTTAGTTTCAATGTCAAAACTCAATTTTATGACGAAACCCGCATGTAACCTTACCTCGGAGAATTCTCGGTAAATGTTGGAGGAAAAGGACACAATGCCGTCCATTAATCGCCGTTCCTGTTCTTCTAGCACATCTTTAGTTAAGTTGTTTTGTTTCACCCGAAAAAAGGATCTGAAATTGACGTAATGAAAGCGATTCTGCGTGTGCTATAAATAGAAACAACATAATCACGGTCACTGATGGAAATATTACTGCGCGCTGTCAAAATCTCGAGGCCCCTACAACGGTTTTTGCGTTTCTGTTCTATTTCAGCAAATACCGGATACAAAAAGAACGACTAACATATAATTCAAACAGTACATTTAAGTGCACGTGTTCCAAGAAACCAAAAAATAGTGCTTTAATTGCGACCTATTTTAGCAGCGTCATATGAAAACGGACAAAAGGTTAACCTAATTAGAAGTGTTTCCCTAGAACTGTCAAAATTGCAGGTGCTCGTTTACTTGCCATAATCAAGTAATCGGCAATCCGTTCAGCACAAATGAGGTAAGTTTTTCATAATTAAGAACACATAGACCGTAAATAAACCATTGGATTAGTTAAATCTTATGTTTTTAAAGCTAATTGAAATATTTTATTGTTGTTGTTATTTCTTTATGTCAATGTCATGGTTCCACCAATCAAAACATTTTTCATTTAGATCATCCAATCACTGAAGACATAACAGTTAACCGCACGCGCGCCAACTTCGAAACCATCAGCTGTCAGACTAACAACACACAATGGAGCAGAAGTGAAGAGCTGGGAAGGCGTCTCTTGTCGGAGAAAAAAATTCCCAGCGACAAAGACAGAAAGAAGAGGAGAGAAAAAGAACAGAAAATTGAAACCAAAATGGTAGTCAAGAAGAATTTAAGACGATCTAAATCTGATAAAAAGAAGCAAGTAGTAAATAAAAAGACAACACAGCAAACAAAGAAGTTGCCAGTGACAGCTGAATCTGATAAGACTGCTGAGATTTCCAATGACACGAAAACAATAATATTAAAAAATAATATTGTCACAGAGACTTTGGTGAGATTGATATAAATACCCCATTTGATTTTGTTACCTTCAATGAAGTGCACATTCTGATGGTTTATTGTATATAATGGGACTCAAATTGAAGGAGGGGGGGGGGTGCTTGTACTATCACTCACTGCCACCGGATCGAGTGTCTTTTTTTTTTTTTTTAGAGAACTTACTGCTCGGTGTCCTGTCATTTTATATTTAAGTCCTTTCTAGGCCCAAGTGGCAGTGATGGCTTACTTCAAAGTTAGCTGAAATTAATCTGAAATCTGCTACTGTTTAACTACACTTACTAATTTTAACTGTCCAACAGATCAGTTCAAAGTAACCTTTATAATTGGAGGTTATCCCTTCCCCCACGCTATAAAGTAAATCAAAATTATTTACCATCTATTATTTTTAATGTACGGTAGTAAAGAAACTAGTTTGCATGAACAATGGTGTTATATTTAGGTGTATGTAATGTCTGGATGCACCATTTTGGCGCTATATATGAATCACTTGTAAAATGCAAACTACTATTTACAGTATTGATTCTGTAATATGAGTATCTGTTCAAATGGTTCAATTTTGTACCGGATAAATTAGAAAGTTATATTGAAATTTCATCAATGTCTATGCTGCTTGCTAACAATGTTTTATTGGTACTTTTACCGATAGGCCTAGATTAGTTTGAATTCAAGTCGAGAGATTATCTTGTGTTGATATTTTGATCTGGGTACATTTATAGCATGGATTAAGCCATGAGCAATTTGTTATTTTAGCAACAATGCAAGCCTTTATTTCATTTACCGCTACATAATTTTAATGTTCTTTTTTCCCTCGCTCTATTTTAAGATCCCCATGATTAAATCAGTAGAAAAGTTAAAGGCTACTATTGAAAAGCAAGCCAGTATTCCTATTCAGGTAAGTCCAGTAAGATTGCACAAAATATAGTTTGATAGAAATTGCAAACAGGTATAATAATATTCTTGACATAAGTCTATATTAAGCTACTTAACTGGTACATGTAGCTAAATGAGCTGATCCAATCCTGAAAGTTATCCATAGTGTGTAACTAATTTTTACCTAGAATTAGTAGAATAAATTATTATAATTTTCCCTTGTCATGGCATCTAGCAACCTATGCTGGCAACAGAAATAGAATCCCAGTGAAGATCAACAGTCAGAAAATAATTTCAGTTATTGTTAGGATTTATCTCATAACTTATGATATTACATTTCATTTTACAGCAAGTGAATAAACTACCCGAAGGCTTTCATACATCCCGTATATCAGCATTAAGTAATATTCGCTGTCTTCATATTTTTTATGATGGAGCCCCAGATACATTTGCTCTGGCTATTGGAGTTTTAGATAGCTTTTTAGCGACAATAAAGGTAAATTTTTATTTCTATTATTATCAACTGTAGGCTAAAGTACAACAGACAATAAAATCCCAAATTAAATGTTAAAATCAATCTTATATTGTGTATCGATCATAATAAAGAGTTCAAGGTTTCTAACATTTCCATCTTCCTTGAGTGAAAGAGGTACGTAAAACAAATTTTAAACGTTTAGTTTTTGTATTGAATGAATTAAGATAGTGAATTTATAAATAGACCAATATTTTTTTCTGTTAAGGTTAAAGCTCAACATTTGTCATGTGCAGCGGCTGCTTGTTATTTTATTGCAACAAAAATCCATGAAGAGGAAGAGGTAAATATAACATATCATCGATTATCTACCCCTGAATAACTTTCAGGTTGGAATGCATTTTAGACATAAAAGTCTAGTTCACCGGAGGGAGTCATGGTATCACGTCATTTGGGACTCACGTCATTTGGGACTCAACACAAACGACATTTGGGACCCAGTTTACGACGTTTGGGACTTCGTTGGCGTCATTTGGGACTCAACACAAACGACATTTGGGACTCAATATAAACGACATTTGGGACCCGATATAAACGATATTTTGGACCAGAGTCCGACACAAACGTCGACTGATCTATCGGAGGATCCCTAGCTGCGTGCATATTTTGTGCATTTCGCTCGGGAATCGCGCTTCTTTGACGCTCCGTATGAATTCCAAGTACCGGTAGATATTAAAATAATAATTAGATCATACATTTAATGGTTTCGCTGACCAGTTGTTAGTGAAATTTAAATCTAAGTTGAATATAACCCTCTGATAGAACACCAAATACACTGAGAAACAGTCATTAATAATAATATATTTTTTCCGCCATTGCCAAATCCGCCGATGACACGTGACATTGATTGGAATTTCTAGGTCAAAAAGCCGGCGAAATGTATTGTTAAAATAAATAAATGTATTTATAAAACTCGTACACATTTTAATCATATGGAAGAAATAGCTATTTGATTTCAGATCGAATCATCGATGTTTTTATAATAAAGTTAATGTTAATCGTATATTGTTTGTATGATCGTGTGATCATTGTTTTGTTGTTCACCGATGTTTTTTTTTAATGAAGTATTCTTGTATTGTTTGTTAATTGGTGTTATGATTTTAGCAATTTTAATTGTTTGATTAGTGTTTATTGTCAGTATCAGAAAATGCCGTGGCATTTCTTTAGACTATTTTGTTATGTAACTTGCAAACGTTTTTATTTATCCGTCGATGATAGACAAACGACACAATGATCACGTGACAACCATAACTAAAATAGCTACATTATAAAATAAAGTTCTGTACGACTATGATATAGCCTTCAATGTTTGTTAAAATTAACACCCTGTCAATACGTACGTTAACTAACGTATGAAAAATTAAATGGTAGCAGGTAAGGTGAGTGTCGTTCAGATTGCCTGTCAATAGTGTATAAAATAAAAAATCAGTTTAGAACTGGTTTATTGGCATAATGGCTAATGCTAACCGATATGTCACGTATCATTGGAATTCTCCAATGGAGATTCTATCGGGGAAAACATCCACTGTTTCTCTCTCCGTGTATTCGATGTTCGGTCAGTGAATTATATCCAATGACGATTTACATTTACCTAACAACTGGTCAGTGAATTCATCAATGTATTTTCCAGTTATTATTTTAATATCTACCTGTACCTGAAATTCACACGGACAGAGCGTGGAAGACGCGCAATTCGGAGACCGCCGAGACTGTCTCCAATGACCACGTGACTTATTTTAATGCACCTTTTATGAATGATCAACAGCTTGCTAATTATTCGGATTATGAACAATGTCGTGTGGACGACTTTACTAAGGTATTAGTTATATCTTGATCGAGTCCCAAACGACGTACACCAAAGTCCCAAACGTCGTATATCAAAGTCCCAAACGTCGTATATCAAAGTCCCAAACGTCGTATACCCGAGTCCCAAATGTCGCGGTCAAATTTTTTTGAGTCCCAAATGACGCGAGTCCCAAATGACGTGAGTCCCAAATGACATGTATTATTACTGAACAGACTGGCAGGTGTACTGAAAAAGAGGGTGCAATGCTTTGGGATTAGGGGTGGGTGTTACAGTTGTTCATTCTTGTAGGAATAGCCCCATTTTTTAAGATGCTAATACTAATCGACTTCTCCTCCCCCCTCCTTAAAGGCATTAAGAAGAGGCCTATAATAATAATAAGTCTTGGTGATTATTCAATTACAGCTTGGCTTTGTTGTGATTGTCCTGAAACCGCTATTTATCTTATCAGATGTAAAATAATATTTTGAACCTGTTTTATAGGATTTACCATCAGGGACTGGTTTGTGTCAATTACATGGAAATCGTTGGAAGTTATCAGACCTATGTAGAATGGAGAGTGTTATTTTACGTAAACTGGATTGGAGACTTCCATTGACAACGTATCTTACCTGTATCAACCATTTTCTAGAAATATTAGAAGAGAACTACCCTGCTATTAGAGCTCAATGTTCTGTCGGGAGAATTATTGATATGGCTGAAAAATATTTAAGATTTGGCTATAGTCATTTCTTTAAAGTAAGTTGTTAATCAATTAAGCATTCAAATAAATCTGTAAAAGACATAGATTTAATGGGGTACTCAATGCCATTTTGTTCAATCAAAATGGTTTTAATGGAATCTTAATCTTATTATTTTTTGAGTCAGTAAAAATGACAATAACATGTATCCTGATTTTCAATTAAATTAAAATGTTTTCTATTTTGTATATTTCAGCCGTCCACTGTAGCTATATGTGTTTTTTATCAGTATTTAAGAGAAGCTGATCTCTTAGATTCCACCATGTCGGTATTTGTAATGAAGTTACAATCAATATGTGCAGTACGTATTTTTTCAGTTTTCAAGGTTAATGATCTTATTTAAAGAACATTTGGGCAATTTGCTGTTTTGATAAAATGTTTTGAACCAAATGATAACTAAAGAGGATACCTAAACTTTTGATTGGGATGATTTAGTTAATGTTTTGCCTCTATTATTTGCAAGAATTAGAAAACGGTTTCATTGTTTAGTTTTCATGTTTTATAAATTTGTATGGTATTATTTAAAACAAAATGTTTGTTTTCTAGATAGCTGATTCTGAGATGTTTGAGTGTCAACAAGTTCTATTAAAGGCCGAAGAATCGGTACCAGAGCCTATTCCTAAATCTCAGAGATTAAGTAATAGTTTATTCTTTAAAATGCGGTGTCGACCTAGTTATTATGGTGAAACTGGCTTACCAACTATAAGCGAAGACAATACTCATGACGATATTTAGGTAAGTTCAAAGATCTGTTCACTTAATTAAAACTTTGGCAGCTATTACTTAAGTGCTGTGTGTATATGGAGTACAAGAGCAAATTCAATTTTTGTGAATTTTGTAGCCTTTCAGGGAAACATGTCTCCGCATGTACCATAAATAAGAGAACTTTATAGTGCTGACATAATTCCCAGATCATCAAGTATCAGACGTGTATTACTATTATTTTCACACATATTTATCTGTTTAATTATATACATACAAACTTCTTGTGTAGAAATTGCTTACAGAACTGACTGATGTATTTCTTTTTCATTTCAGGTGCTATTTTTTATATAAAATTGTTATTTGTATAATACCAAAAGATATGCGTGTGATCTCACAATGTGGAGGGCAACTTATTTATTATCATATCAACATTTATTGTTCTGTTTTATATGAACTACAACTTATTACACAGACATTGGTGGTATAGAGGGTACGATTTTATACTGTGACATCCAAATAGACTTTACTCTATTTATCAAAAGTGTTTTTACTCATTGTTAAAGAGTTATACGCCATACAAACTTGCCTTGTTCACAGAAATCCCCATAGCCATTTTTTGTAATGACATTGTTCATAATTACTTGTACAGAAAATATTTCATCATCATTATAAATTATCATCATTTTGTTATCCATCCATAGATTTGTTAATTTCCATTTAATATGTTATAAAAATTATCTGTGATAAGACAAGCAATATATCCTTAAATGGGACATGTACATTTTTATAATATTGTTGAAATTAATGCAAAGTCTAGCAAATAGTGTTATAGTATACTTAATTATTGTAATTGGTAATATGACTTCTATTTGTTTAAGATATACTGAGGCACTGCTTCTGTCGTAGGATAATGTGCCAATATTGTCAATGCTTTGTCAGGGGTTGATGCTGAATTTTCATTGTCTCGGTTGTATATCTATCATCAAAGAGATTTATATTGATGAATCTCGCAAAAAAAAAGAATTCCGTAATTATAAACATGTATTGAATCGAAACCCCTACAACAGGTCATTTATATTATGCAATATCAAATTGTATTAGAAAGATGTTTTCAAAATATTTCTACATTTCGGTAAATTAACAGACTGCATTCAGGCTTTAACCGTGTGAAAGATTTTGAAGGGATTATTAACCTATTGATGAGAAGGATGCATTAGAATCTTGGGTGTTAGTAACATATTTAAATTACGCAATAAGTAGATCTGGATGTTTTAGTCAATGTATATAATTATATGTAATTGTTTTTATACAGAAGAGAGCATTGTTAAGTAATACTAATGTTTATTCATGTAGTTAAAGATATTTTATCAATATTTTAATTTATACAATTTGTAATCCATGTACATTAAGAATGAATGGGTGTATTATATTCTTTTAGGTGTAAATGATTATTAATTAATTAAAATAGTTATGTGTATGTGCTTGTATATAATAAAAGTAAATAATTTATAAACAACAAAAATACATTATGAATGTACACAGTTAATGTGGAAAAAAGTTCTAAACCGTTTCTAAACAAATCTTTTTTAATCAGCCATTGATTATTTGATCTAGGCAATATTCACATAGTAGTCAAATTTCTGTTATGTGCACAATTTTAAGATTTAAATTTGGTTAAAGATATTGTTTAGTGGATAAATGAATGTTATTACTTAATTTCATATGTCAATCCACAAAGACTGACGAAAATGCAATAATAAAAAATTAAAAAAATGTTTAAGAATCATTTCTTCTCTTCTTTCCTTTTTATACGCCCACATTGAAATGTGGTCGTATATTGTCGTTGCCCCCGGCAGTCCGGCGTCCACGATTGCTTGTGAACGCTCTAGAGGCTAAAGTTAATATCCGATTGACTTAAAATTTATACACAGTGTTTAAGGTTATGAGACGAAGAAGCCTATCGTTTTTCAGCTATTTCCGATAGTATGGCCCTTGATCACTTGTGGACGCTCTAGAGGCCAAAGTTAATATCCGATTGACTTTAAATTTATACCCAGTGTTAAAGGTCATAAGACGAAGAAGCCTTCATACACAGTGTCTAAGGTCATGAGACAAAGAAGCCTTTTGATTTTTAGCAATTTCCAATAATAACTACCAGAGTTATGGCCGTTGATCACTTCAAAAATTCTTGTGGATGCTCTAGAGGCCAAATTTAATATCCGATTGACTTTAAATTTATACACAGTGTTTAAGGTCATGAGACGAAGAAGCCTAATGATTTTCAGCGATGTCTGATATCCGATTGACTTTAAATTTATACACAGTGTTTAAGGTCATAAAACGAAGAAGCCTATTGATTTTCCGATAATTAAGGCCCTTGATCACTTCAAAAAATCTTGTGGGCGCTCTAGAGGCCAAAGTTAATATCCGATGACGAAGAAGCCTATTGATTTTCAGCGATTTCAGATAATTAGTGCCAGAGTTATGGCCCTTGATCACTTCAAAAATTCCTGTGGACGCTCTAGAGGCCAGAGTTAATATCCGATTGACTTTAAATTTATACACAGTGTTTAAGGTCATAAGACGAAGAAGCCTTTTGATTTTCCAATAATTATGGCCCTTGATCACTTCAAAAATTCCTGTGGACGCTCTAGAGGCCAGAGTTAATATCCGATTGACTTTAAATTTATACACAGTGTTTAAGGTCATAAAACGAAGAAGCCTATTGATTTTCCGATAATTATGGACCTTAATCACTTCAAAAAATCTTGTGGACGCTCTAGAGGCCAAAGTTAATATCAGATTGACTTTAAATTTATACACAGTGTTGAAGGTCATGAGACGAAGAAGCCTATTGATTTTCAGCGATTTCCGATAGTGCAAGAGTTATGGCCCTTGATCACTTAAGCAAATCTTGTGGACGCTCTAGAGACCAAAGTTAATATCCAATTGTCTTTAAATTTATTCACAGTGTCTAAGGTCATGAGACGAAGAAGCCTTTTAATTTTCAGCGATTTCCGATAATTACTGCCAGAGTTATGGCACTTGATCATTTCAAAAAATATTGTGGATGCTTTAGAGGCCAAAGTTAATATTCGATTGACTTCAAATTTATTCATAGTGTTTACAGTCATGAGACTAAGACGTCTATAGGTTTTCAGTGATTTTCAATAATTACTGCCAGAGTTATGGCCCTTGATCACTTTGAAAAAATCCTGTGGAAGATCTAAAGGCCAAAGTTAATATCCGAAGAATCCTATTGATTTTCAGAGATTTCAAATAATTACTGCCAGAGTTATCTCCCTTGATAACTTCAAAAAAACGTTTAAGGTGTTGAAACCAACAAGTATTTTGATTTTCAATGAATTTTGATAACTGAACAGCTAAATCCATGATATTAAACGTTTCATGTATATACTAATTGTTAGCGTGGGGTAAAACTTTATTCTCATAATTACATGAGTTGTTACTCTAAATCAGATTTTAGTGTATTACAAATGTTTCATTACCAAAAAAAGTAAAAATATGCGACAACCCTTGTTGACTGCCCGGACGATTTAGCTGCTGTGGGCGTATGTTTCGTTGCCTGGCAACCTATCTTTTCATCAAATCTGAATGATACTCAGTCCCTAGTGCTTGCTGCAGTCCTTTTTATATGGAAATGTGGTTGTGTGAACACTCTACTCTACCCCCTACATTTTTCACTAGATATTTTATATATGTTTACATTAGTGAGACGAAATCTATTAAATTTCATCAATTTTTGTTAACTATTTCTATAATAAAGGACTTAATTTTCACTTTGCAGAACCTTGTGAACGCACTAATGACAAAAATTATAATCCGATTTGTATGAAATTTATTCAGATTTGGGAAACGAAGAAGCCTCTTGAATTTCAGCAATTAAAAAGAAGATTAGATAAATTGCTGGCAGTTCTCACAATAAAAGTTTATAACTAGTGGAATATGCTGAAAAGTTTAGTCAAATTGCTCCTATCTGAACCACATATTTGCATTTTAGGCCTTGACTGGATTATGGTATGGATCATCATTACTTCAGTAGTACGATAAAAAAAACATAGTCTTGATTATCCATTTTGGGATTTATTCATCAATGACTGTTGTGCAGCAAATTGGATTCAAATTCAGTGAACATTCCACACATAAGATGACATCTAAGGGTAGATTAAGGTCTTTTCATATTAATAAATACCTAGTAGTTTATGTAACATTTCAGGCCCAAAGAAAGAACAGCAATAGGCAGACTAAGCTCTTGCATAATGTATGTTTAAATTATTGAAATAAAGAAGCCAATTGAAATTCAGAAATTTCTGTTTTTTGCTTCTAGAGTTATGGTCGTGATCAGTGAGTATTGCCACTGGTTGATGGATCATAGGGTAGTGAGCTTTGATCCCAATTATTGAATTCTAACCCACTGTTCACCTTGGTATTACATCTTTATATCTACTGAAAGAGAATCTGTTTCAGGCACGTTATTCCTCCCCCTTCAAGCAAGAATAAGACAAACTCCACGATATAGTCTTTCAATTTTTATTTCGAGAAACGTATTGTAAAGAAAGAAAAAAAAGTAACAATGTTAATATTTCAAATGGTTAGTACATGATAAGTTAATAACAAACACAGAAATTTAATACTTCTTAATGTACTAATATAGCTCTGATATATTATTAATCTATAAATGATGACATGAACGTATATCACATAATAGTCTAATGAAATAAATTTGTGCAGTAGTTATAGTCTTCAAAATACTATAATGAGCAAATAAAAGCAACTTCTGACAAATGCACAAATTTAAAAGCATATTATCTCTACTTTCAATTTCAGGATACACTGCAATTAAATGCCCTGATATACATAGACAGACATGGTTGTTGTGAATTGTACATCCTTGAATAAGAACAAACATTCTTTATTCTAATTCTACATTTAAAGAATTTAGTAGCAAAACAAGGTAAATCCACTTGATCAATTTTCTCTGAAGTTCAGTAAGACAATTTTAAGTTTGTTTTTCTTAGTCTCAATAAAATACTATTTCACTTCAGTAAGTTAAGGCATACAACAATAGTTTGGAAATGGTGATTATCTTGTTTTGCTAATGAGTTCCTCATTTGTTTTTTTTTTATAATGATACATATAGAGATTGAAGAATAAACATCACAAATGATAAAGTAAAAGAATGAATAGATCTATTAATAATAACAGGTTTAAAAACAAATATGTATACTATTTATAACATATATATGTGATTATAACTAATTAACAATACCATCATATTAACAATTAATAATTATAAATAAATTATTAGAAATGAAATAAATGAGATATCTTATGTAAAAGAATCATAATAAACTATATGAATTCAACTAAGATCTTAATCTCTTTCTAAAATGTACATTTATATTACAAGCAATGGTGTAGATGAGTTTATGCAGGAATACAATACAACAAATATTTGACACTAAAGGGAGGTTTTTGTATGTACCCCATCCAGTCAGCCACTATTAAAATCTACAGCAACATCACACGGTCATCTGCAGCAACATCACATATTACCCCCATCCCAAACTAAATAATCTAGTTATAGAAACACAAGTTTGAATGAAAGCTATGCAAGAAAAGAGGCAAGTAATTTAAATTTTCTTAAAGTGATTTCATGAAAAGCATCCATATACAATTCAAATGTGATGCTTTACATTACCGGTAATATACATTAGCATTTATAACTCTTCACAAATATATGTAATATCATAATTTCTTGTATTAAACACTTTTATAATATGAAATTTCCTGTATATAATAATGGAATTTATACATAAATTGTAATCTTTAAATTAATTTTTTGTTTAAAAAAGAATTTGTGCTTAAATCTTGTACAGGACAGCACTTTAATAGAACTCATATCAGTTCAAGATGCATTAAGTAAGACTTAGATAAAGAGCTGAAAATACTTACTGTTATAGTTTGTATGCAAACAGTGTAAAAGTATGTAATAATAAGGTTGTTGACTCTCAAGAGTAGAAGTCACAATTTTTATCTGATTTTGATGATACATTATATAGCAGATAAGATAAGAGCTGAAAATACTTACTGTTATAGTTTGTATGCAAACAGTGTAAAAGTATGTAATAATAAGGTTGTTGACTCTCAAGAGTAGAAGTCACAATTTTTATCTGATTTTGATGATACATTATATAGCAGATAAGATAAAGAGTTGTCAGTTCTTACTATAATAGTTTAAAACTAAATAGTGTAAGGGTAATTTGCTGAAAATTTCAGTCAAATTGATCCACTATGAGCCTAGAGCGAAGCGGGTGAAATTTTCGCCTAGCTTTGATCATCAATAGTCTTGATTATCCATGTTTTAAATTTAACTATCAATGGCCATTAAGCAACATATATGAATCTAATCCAGCCAACATCAAAGGCTAGCCTAGACATCAAGAGTTTATTATGGCCTAGCCCTAGTTAAGTTAATTAATGTCTAATTGATAATTTAGATAACATTTCTGGCCTAAAGAAATATTTGTAATTGGCAGATTTAGCTCTTTTATAATGCATGTTTAAAATAAAATATGTTTATATCCAAAGATTTTGGTTCCTTTCGATATTCATCATATCTTCGTGGATTATGGCCCCTGCTTGAATGAATAAACACAGTAAACTTAAAATATACCTATGTTCATATCCCAAATATCTTGGTTCCTTTTGATATTGTCGCATGTCAGACTTTTTTAGCTTGTTTTCTGCTTGATATCACTAAATGCCGATCGTTTTTCAATCCATTACAAATCACAACAATTTAATAGTCTAGACTGCTATTTTTTTGCGTATACGACTGACAAGAAACCCATGGTGTGGAGTGTTGATTATGGGCTTTGCATGTGAATAAATGTCTAAATAATAGTTTATATTAGCATTTGAGACTAAAAGAAAGACCTCCAATAGGCTGATTTAGCTCTTGTATAATGAATGCATTTTTAGGATAATTAGTGTGTCATAGAGAAGTATAATACAACATGAATTGTTTTATTTGGTGAATGGGGTTTAGAGCATGTATACGGTGTGAAGTATGCTGTCATATATACATAGGTTTACATTGACTATAGGCTGACATAAACATTCTTTCATATCATCATTGCTTACATTTAATTTTTATTTAAGGCGCAAGCATTCATATTGTTATAATATTGAATATTACAAATTTTATCAATAGCTGCAAAATATTGCAATAAATTCATCTTAAAAAAACCTGTGGTAAAATTAAATCAACAAAATGTGAAAAAAAGTCTGCCTAAACATAAAAAGAGTTTTGCAAGATTTCCTGCATAGCAAAGGCACGGCTGAAATTAGAAAGGAATTATATCAGCATTTTAATCTAAACTAGACACAGATCTTGTTTTTTTTTAAACACAAATATCTAAGAAAGAAATTTAACGTCCATTCACAGCATTAGCTTGTTTCAAAGCTTCAAATTCCTCCGAATCTGAATCCAGAGCAATTATTTGCTCTACAGTAAGTTGTTGGGAACTATTACCACGTCGTAATTTTAACACCTGACCAATCTTTTCCCATCTACTTCTATTTTCTAACACATTTTGTAAGACTTCTTGTAAACGTGGGAATGTTTTAGCCAACACCCTGAAAATACATGTAACACAATATTACAAACTTTCTTAAGATAATAATGATTATAAATATAGAACATTATCAGCCAGCATGACTAATATTAACTTAAACTTTTAATGGCCTCTCATGTGTACAGAGAAGTATTCTCTACTCACTTTAACTGGCTGATCCAAATGATTGCAACTCAAAGTGATGTTACAATTTGCCATGATTGACATGACTAGCCACTTGATCAATTATTCCCATCTTTAGATTTTCTGTATCTATGTTTTAGACTGTTTGAAAAAGGGCCAGTGTCACCTTTAAGTATTGGTAAAATGTTTCGATGGGCCTCTTCTTAATTCAATTGAATCCAAGCATGGAATTTATCTACCAATGATTTCACTTTCTTGTGAAAGTGGAGTATGTGATTTATTAACAAAATAACAAACTCTGTTAAGTGCAAACAAACCCAACAAGGACAACAAGTCAAAGGCACCAAGGGATAAACTAAATTCTTTGATAAAATTTAACTTTTCATTAGTTATGATTTTCTGTGTCACAATCTGATTTAAATACATGTGTATTAAACACTTACTCATACACTGGTAGTGCTATATTATCTAGAAAGCTAATCTGTAAGTCGGGTATACAAGCTCTATCACGATCCATCATCTCTAATGGATTCTGACCCAACGCTTTCTCTAAATCCCCCTGCGAGAAGAACTCTTGGTACACTAAACTCTGCAATTATAAACATTATGGCAAACTCATACTTAGTGTTATTAATTATTACTATTTTACTTATATCAAAGATCACACTATGCCATAAACTGATGTGATACAAAGTATGCGAAAAACAATATCTGTACAGTTAATTTTTGTTATCATTGTGATTCATAAGAAAAAATGTCACTCTATTTTTTCAATCACTACACAAAGAGTTTTAGATTTACTATTGTGGCAGATTTAACAATTTCCCAATGTTATAAACTTGTTAACTAGTTAGTATTTCTTTTCTTAGATGACGCCAGAAATGAGTTTCAATGTCATCTTTAATACAGAATATTTCTCTAATGATAACTATTATGATTAAAATCAACTTACAGCTATATGTTTGGTGTTCTTCCAGTTCTTGGTTTGATCAGATAAATCACAGGATGTCATTGATAAACATAACAATAATTTCACATCTCGACTACTCTCTGTATTATAACCATCTAAATTAAAAACATTACAAATTTAGATGCTAGCTGGGTTGCTATATGTTTCAAATAAATAAATAATTCAACTAAATTTGTATCTTATCATGGACCTAAAATACTTTCACAAATAAATAAATATTCATAGCCATGAACGGTGTTACTTACTGTTAGCTATTTCTTTAAGTGATTTGAGTATTCTCAAGTGATGAGCTAGATCTGTAGCTAAAATAATTTCTCTCATTAAATCTAACACCTGGGTATAATGCTGAAAGATAAAGTAAACAAATAATACAAGTTCTGATTTTATCTGAACAAATAGATGATAAGAAATACAAAAATGTAGTTCTATATTAATTAAGCACACTAATTCTAATAAAAAATATAAAATGTGTTTAAATTTGTCTTTCTGTGGAACCCTTGTCCTGCTCAGCTCTTACGACCCAGTCTTTTTATTTATCCAAAATTTATCTTGATCATGCAGGGATGATACTTTATTTAAATAAACACCACCCCACATCTACCAAACTCAAAGAAATCCATCAACCTCTTTAGGAGAAGAAAACTGAATTACATGTATGTACATACCATACTGGAAAGATTTTCAAAGATATTGCAACCCTCTGTATTTAAAATACACATACTCTGAGCAAAATGATGACGCTGAAATCATATTAACAAAGTAAAGTACTGTACTAATACATATTGATGTGCAGAATTAATTTAATTCCAATTAAATAACTGAAGGAAATACAAAAAATTTTGATTATAATAAACAAAATAATAAATAATAGAATATTCAAAATCTGATAGTAAATTTCAATATTCACCTCCATTACTGAGCCTTCTGAACTGTATAAAGCTGCTAGAACTGATTGCTGAAAATTTAAGGTATATTCATATAATTATTATAGCACTGTCTCAAGCTCACTACAAAATACCCTCTATACTTTCAGTTATTCTTGGAGAACTAACTGAGCCATAAAAACACTCCATTTCATTATAGATTTTCAAAAACAGAGTTGTCCCCCTTTAGTCTTCAACCACTCATTTACTCCCCAACAATTTATTTATACATTATGTATGAATTTTAGGTTTTATCTGGTACAACAATCACTGAAAGCTGTTGTCAGTATGATCTAGATCTTTATGCAAACATACCATACTCATTACATTTTAAGTTATTTACCCAAGAGAGGTAATCAAAAGTGTTCATAGAGAGGCAATCACAGTGTTCATATTAAGAGAGAGAGAATAGGGTTCGATGTCCAGTGGACACAAATTAGGCCATTTCAGGAATATCAAGGTTAAATTTTATTTCAATAATTTACTTGCAAATAAGGGTGCTCAGCAGTCAGAGGAAACTGGAGGTCAATGAAAAAATCCAGAAGGTTGGACAGGCAAACACTCCTTGTCACATACAACAAGGGAATAAAATATTAAGAGTTATGAAAGCACAACTTACTGATTCGACCTGGAAGGAATTGGTTGTACCTCGATGATCTATATCATGACATAAACACGAAACAAATAACGCAAACACCTGAATATCACTGAAATATATAACACAAAAATATATATCAAATAATATGAAAACAGACCAGAATTAGAGAGAATAAATCTAGATGATTTAAAGACTGTGATAAGGCATATCTTTATTTCATTAATTTAACTGGAGAACATACAGATAAAGAAGGTAACTGAAATCATTATTTATTGAGAATGCAGGCCAATTTGGTCTTACCCTACTATTTCCTCTAATTTAAGGTTTTTAATTAACAAATAACAGAAATGAGCTACAGAATAAGCATGCATCCAGTTGTGATATGGTGGATTTCTGTACCCTCTTTTCACCATTAACACAAATCTGTAAAAAATAAATAATATCAATTATTTAAATTCATTATTAAATTAAACTTGATAATACAGTTCAAACTTAACACCAATATGGAACGAACTCTTTCTCAAATCATTGGTTTATTTTAATGGTAATCAAATTTCATTTATTTGTTGTTTTGTTCTTTTGGTAGGAAAATTATTATCAATTTAAAACAGAAGTATATCTTTTAAAAATTCTTGAAGGTGACGATCATTTAAATATGTACTTATAAAACAAAAATAGACAATTTGGGAATATATCGTCAAGATCTATGACGCCCATTTTATTACCCACAAGCAAAATAGAAGTAAACAATGTATAAATCTTTTCAATAATGTGCAATGGCAACAGCGAGTACAGTCTATTAATGTGATCTATTTAGTAACTCACCTAATAAGACAATCTTTCTTTATTCTCCATTTTGATATGAACCCTAAATCTTCAAACATACTCATACATGCCTGAAATTTTTTTTTACAATGATTAATTTGCAAATAAAAAAACGTAACTTTTTAAACAATAAATGAAATGGGTAGATTACGGCGATTACGCTTTGATGACCCGGACAATATCCAGTCTATCAAATTGGCTTTCACTGATGACTGATACGAGGTAGAGATCACTGGGCGGCACAGTGAATTTCACATAAACCAATCACAAGATGACATTGATTTTGCAGAAGTTGAACTCAAGCTTTTAAGAGTTAAGATGATTAAACAATCAGAATGCACTTGGCTAAATACATGTGTGCAGATGTTATTAATGTTCAAAAAGTGGATTATAGACATTGAAAGTTGATATCTGATCACTACAACATCAGCCAACCAAACTGCAGTAGGCTTCTAATTACAAATGCACACAAGGCATTCATTTTCAAACATGTGTGGCAGATTTTTATACTGAAGTTTTGTTTTAAAGATTCACAAAAATCAGACAGGCAGAAGTAGTGTAAGTTCTAACTTAGGACTGTATAATCAAGAATTTCTAGTCCAAATCTTGTAAATGATTATGTTAGTTAATTGGAGTTATGCTATTGCGTTTCAAAGATTGAATATGAACAGGCACTATATTTCAACATATTCGGTGCATGACTGTGATAATGGAGGTATATGTCAAATTTGATCAAACTATATTCATTAGAAACACAGTTTTCAACCAATCAGATTGTAGTTTAATAAAATACTTGAATTCAACGACACATTATACAAATGACATACTCCTGGCGTTTCTTCTTCTGCTAAAGTTCTAGGTGCGTAGCTGAACTGATCAAAATCTGGATGAATATCGTAAACTGACTTAATGTCTACATCCAGATATGTAACTTCCTCATCTGTTACCTACATAAAATAAACATCACAATTGTTTATAAATACAATATAAAGGGATATTATAAGATATTTTAATTGTGTTTAATGATGTAATTTGCAACAGATATAAAAGCTAATGTGAGCTGTCAATGAATGTTCCATTGAAACATGGTATTTGGATTATGTGGAACTTTAACAATCTGATTAAAATACACATCTATATTTTCTTTCGTTTTTTGTCATTCTTTTGACAGTCTAGACTACATGAAGATCTGACCGGTTCTTGTGAAAGGTCGCGTCATATGAATGACTTTTGACCGTATGATATGAGACATTAGATTAACCAATCAGTCTTGACGGTTTTAGTGAGTTACCTAATGGGTAATACCCACAGTACCTCGTAACCAACACCAAAAATTTGCCGTAGTAAACTATTTCATTGGCCAATTCCTCACATAATCCAGAACGTAGGTTATCTAACATCTTTTCTAGATCCTAGTGTAGTAAAGACAAGTAAAACAAAATTTTTAACTGTAAAAAACAAATCGAAATAGGATCTGTGTTTTAACCAGATTAGTAACTTAAATGACTCCTGCATTTTCTATGTTTATGGTAGATCTGTGAAATGTCTACAAATATATCCTCAATTAAATAGATAATATTTACTTTCAAATCTAGCTGTTAGAACTCATGTAAAGTTTATATGCCAATTTATTCTTTTGTCAAGAACTATTGAAAGACGTAATACTGTGAAACCCAATTGACATGGTAAGGAGACATACTCATATTTTCAGGGATCAGATATATCTATAATTTGGCAATGATTTCTAAAAATGGTAATTACTTAAAGGCACAATCTGATATTCAAGACTGAACCTATGCATCTACTTGGTAGGCTCATTAACATCTTGGGAGTACAATTAGGCAATTTGTGTTAATTTTAACTACCGGTACTAATAAAAGCATGATTTACTATAACTTCCACATGATGACCAAACTGTTAAAGTTAAAGTCAAGAAGGCTGATGTTTCAGGTGTGTCATATACCTTTTATGTCAAAATATTTCTGATTTGTAATGGGAATACAGACAATATTCACTTGGACTTACAGTATGCTATTTATTGATTTTATTTTTAAATCAGTGGTAAAAACTAGGTACCCGTAATAAAATACATACACAAATATTTTGGTTATAGAAAAGATTTGACCAAAAATAAGAAAGTGTACAGGCTCAAAAATGAATATATTTACTATAATTTATCAATCAATGATACTTAAAATTCTTTTGAATACATTACACATATACAGCAATCTGAATTTCCTTTTTTAATATGTAACTTCAAATCCAAAATCATGCATTATTATATTAAAATAGATGTAATTCCACCATATGGGCTTTTCATTCACATTAATTACTTACGTTTTAATATCAATATTCACTGGTTGGAATTCCTCTATACTAGATCAACTATCAATCAACTTACCTTTATAACATAATATACTAGATGAATTAATATATATTATAATGGATTAAATTTCTCACAGATAGAGAAGAAAAGTTGTTTCACTGTTCATACTTGTATGTTAATTCAAGAATGTTAACAAGAAAACTATAAATAATGCTTTTAATATTAATAAAGAGAAGTTTACACTATTATATATGTATGTCAAAAAAAATGAAAGTACCATTACGTGAAATTGATTGGGGTTTTTTCCAGAAACTTTTAGGTTTATTAGCTCTATGATAAAAATGTACATTTATTTTTTTAGTATTGTGGTGCTGTATGTAACCACCATACAAATTAATTAGGTATTTTTTTTATTGTGCGGTTCTTAAAAAGCAATAACCATTCTCAACATTGTAATGGTAATAAAAAATTTTCCCGATCTTGCAATTTTTTTTACTTTCTTTAATGGTTTAACCCACATTAAAATGTACTAAAGTTGATTATTTGACATTTAACTAAGAAAAAACATCAATACCAACGTTAGGTAATCTTTCAGGTTGGATAAAATCAGATAAAAAAGAGATGCCCATGAAAAGATTTGTTATTGTTCTATCCTCTACAGGCGATAGAAAATGTGGCTAAATTTTCAATGTAAAATACTTAACGGAATTGTCTGCAGTGGATGCCGAATGTTGAGAAATGTTCAATTCATAATACAGTACTGTAAACCTGAACAGAATCTAACCATTTTTGGAGTAATATTGCTTTTAAATGTTCACAATATTGTAGTTTACAAAGGTTTTAAATGACAATCAGCGCTTTGATATAAAATACAAATTCAGTGTAAACTGCCCTTTAAAATAAAGGGTGCAAGCTAAAGATTGAAAACTAACCTTCATGTGAAATATCATGAGTTCATTAGCTAGTCTATTACGATGATGTGCTTCTTGTGTCTTTCTATACATTAAACACTGAAAACACAAGACGGGGTCAAAACACACATACCACAGAAAAACAAAATCCAATAAAAAGATGAAAATAAAAATACTACAGCTACTGTAACCACTAGAAATAATATAAATAAGGACACAAATATATATATAGGATTACAACATCTACTTTCATTTCAATTTCTGTACACAAAAAAAAACTTTTTAGTGCCTGATTCTGAACAGATCTAATGAAGTAGGTATCCTTTGACTCCGCCAGTATAACTTCATAGCAGAACCTAACTTAGTAACACAGAATTAATATTTTGGATAATGTCAATTTGCCATTTGTAAATCGAAAATACTCTGATGTACATATCAGAATCAAAACCAAAGTAAATGTTCTATACTATAAATTAATGTAAATACTGTTAAAATGAAATAAAAAAAATTTGCTTATAAGGTATATACACTTAAAAGAGAATTAATGGATTAAAAACTCAACATAGCTAAAAATAAATAAGACCAGGTAACGAGAGACACTAATGGGAAATATTGACACTACAGTCCAGGTTATCATGCCCTGTTTTATATACCTTCATATGATACATCATTAATTCGTTAATTAAACTGTTTCTGGACTGAGCATCGATCATCTTTTGATACATCAGAGACTGAAAATTCAATTTTTCTATGAATGTCAATAAAAACAAAGACTTTGCCGTTGCAATGGCCAAGTTTATCTTATTGAAATTCTAGTTTAAACTGATCTATATCAATTTTCTTCTTAAAACATCTATTATTGATTTATTTCTTAGAACAGGACTCTATTTATTGGACAGTTAATAGGTAATTATCAGTAATATTTCTCTGTAAATAAAGCTGAAAATGAACATCTGAGAATAAATAATCACCATCTCAAATCTAGTTTTGAAAAAACAAAATCTTAAAACCTATAGCTGAAAGATAATCACTGATAAAAAGAAATTGCAAAACGAAAAAATCCATAACAAAGCAAGGAAGCTGAATAACACCTGGTTGTATTGCATTATGCCCCCATTAAAATGACATTAATTATGCAAAAATTTTCTTATTCAAAGCCACATCTATTATATAAAACTATCTTTTTTTTCTAAACATTTATTGTTAATAATAGTACCTAGACTATTCCAATATGCTGGCTGCATCACAATATATTAAACTAAGAATTTCAGTCACAGGACCCCCAGCAGTCTGATTTCAATCTCTTTCAAATACAGGAGATATATGTACAATACAGAATGCTATAAAAATTTCTTGCTATATGTATCTAGACATAGTGATAGAAAATATTATTCAAATCTTTTAACATTGAATATAAAGTTGTTTACATTTGAAGTGATTTATTCTGTCTAGACAACTTCAGTAACATCATTTACTACAATTAAATAATTACTTAATTTCACAATTCTCATATTTCATTTTAACACAGTGTGGTTGTGAGGCTAAATAAATCTCAATTTTCATGTTTTCATGTCATAATTTAATTTAACGTTAAGTTAGCAGACAGTATATCCACAATAACTTCGCAAGAGATTATCTTTATAATATCACCACAGATAAGTTTTTAAGGTAGTAAATCTAATATTTTAATATAATTTGTTTGTGTTCACAAGATCATGTGTATCATTGTGATTTTAATTAGTCAAATTAGGTTTTAGGAATAAGGAAACAGAATAACAGATGGTAAAAAGATATGTAAACTTACATGACTGATACTAATACAACAATAAACAGCAAAAGCTGAAGCAATATCTTCATCGAACTGTGTAAAACATGGTCCTGTTTTCTTATTACATAACTGAGCCACACCCAACACCATTTCTACAAAATAGATCACATCTTATTGAACATGTATAGCACAATGATTCCCTGAAGATCAGAAATTTATTATCAACAGAAGTTGTTATAGTCAACTGACTACATATGAAGAATATCTGTAAATACTATTATATATTATATTTTATGTTTGGTTCTGTTAAAAATAAAATAAAGTTAGTTGGTCATTGCGTATGGGCAGACAGAAAGTTACAACAACATAGAATGGAGAAAACAATGAAAATGAAATGTTGGCATAATTTAGAATTTATCAAAGGACATACAGGAAAGGGATAAAGATGTTCAGAGCAATTATACATTACATACTACAACAAATGAAAACAGACCACTTAAATTAATGGATGTTTATAGTGCAAACATTATGTCCCAGACTATGGATGGGGTATAAAATGTGGCTCTTAAAAAGTAAGGGTCAGTACAACTCTTATAGTTATTCAGAAGATGCAACGATATGCCACAGTTGATACCTGAAGACTGAGAATGCGCAATTGCATTATATCAAAAGGACGTGAGTATCAGAGTCAATGTAAGTAGCATTGTAATGAGAGTGCTGAAGCATCCCACACTTAGTGTAAAACAAAGATAATTTTGTCTCCATGGGTTGTTCCTTTTCTTGTGTTTCAGATTAAATGTGTGTACTTACCATCTTCATTTTTAATTGGAAAACACAAAATATTTCTGAAATGCAAAAATTAATAATTAATTGTGATTAGAAAGGAAGTCTGATGTCTAATCAAGACAAACCTGTCATTTCTGCACTAAACATATTTTTTTTTTTCAGCTGCAGCAATTTCTAGGAGGATACTCATCAGCCATGATGAAATGAAACGAAATGGGGTTTAACGTCCTACTCTTTTGCACCTAACCTGGGCTAATGGAAGACGGGCATACGCCATACAGTGTGCTATGAGGGAGATTTTGCCCGGGCAGCAGCACTAAAGCCTACGACTAGGCAGCTGTCCTTGTCAGGCCCTCCTTCTGCATCACTGACAAGGGGAAATCACGCCGATAAATCAAGATGAACTTTCTCGGCAAATGCAAGATCAAACACCCGACCTCCAAGCTAGCGAACCAGCGCCTTATCCACTTAGCCACCGTGACCCCCCGCATCAGCCATGACCAACACTGAAATGATACTCTGTATCTGAACCATAAGTTAGATAACAGATAACCTGACGATACTCATGAAATAATTGGGTCATGCAAAATGTTTTTGTGTAAAGTTCAATTTTATTATTATAGCAACTCAGAAATGGGCACAGGAAGCTAGTGACCAGTAATGGAAGGCATAACCTCTTAGTGTTAGCAACTACATTCAAACAGGCAATAAGTTCACAACATACAGTACTTCATCCACATCTGAATCTATTAGATAAGTACATACCTAGTTCTAAACCCTGTAGAATCATCTATACCTCTATAAAACAATGGGTGGGAATATGCATCTTTTATATTCAATAACTGACCTGTATAAAAACAAGTTGATAAAAACTAACAAACTGATCAATTTTTTCTAATAAAATAACCAAACAATATAATGCCATAACACAGGCTCAAGGTGTCAGAGCAATACACAACTGGGAGTTGGAAGGTCTTTACTGTTTCACCAAAGCATACCATCAACCAAAGATAATTTAAACTATTATTTTGGTTAATGGTGGAGCAGAAAGTGTACCCATATTGCTGAAATGTCATTCTGTGGATTTGTTTGTCTGGGGTACATCCAGCACTGTTGCATCCATCTTTACGAATCTAGCATTATATGTAAGACCTATGATTCAGTCGTGCACCTCACATATTGGTTTCTATGACAACCACAATAAAGCATTGATGTGTTGAACAATGTGTACAAAACTCTTACTGGTGCATAGATCTTACATACTACTCAAATTCTTTATTATTGTGTAGGGTTTTGCAACAAACGATCCTAATTACAGCCATTTAACCATTTTGTCCTATGTGCTTATTTTTTTTTTCTTTCATAGTACTGGTACAAAAGCTAAAAATAATGTGAATCTAATGATTAAACCATTTAGCCAGTCAATTCCGTAGGGCTACCACAAACACTAATTCTCAAAGTATACATTATTTGGGCAATCATTTCATATGCATTTGAAACTCTTAGGAAACAGTTAGTACTGTATTTACTGTATGTACATCTAATCTCATATGAATCAGTAAGACGTACCTTTCCTTTAAAAATACAAACAGAACACAGCGTACATTATTTATTTAACTAGAAACCATCTCACCTGAAGTAGCAACATGACCTGCTATTCCTTGGGTTTTTGGTAAAATAATTTCTTGTTCAATCTGAATTTATAAATAAATACAATTTTAGTATACAAGTTACAAAAGAATATACAGTCAAAACAATATTACTGGAAATCATATCTTCTTACATATTTCTCCTATGTAATAATATTCAAAAGCTAACGTATTTGTTTGTGGTTTTTATATTTTTCTATTCTATTTTTTAAAATTTTTGTTTCCTGACCTTTTGCACTATTACAGTAGTTGCCATGTTGCCATGTTCACTATGTGTGAAGAAAGGCCTACTACTAAGAAGTGTTATTTACCATTGCTGCACCCCATGTGGTTAACTGGGTGTTTTATGCAATAAATTATCTTATAAGACTTGCCTGCTGTTCTCCAGCACTGATGCCATCAAATACTTTAGCTACTAGTTCATCTTCATCAATTAAGAACACAGAACATCTAAAAATACAACAACAATCAATGCTTAATTTTTATATTAACTTTATAAGGTTTGGTAGTTTAGGTTAAATGGGTAGATCTAATAGATATAAAATAAACACTAGCAGTGGTAACAATATAAATACTATGTGATCAATCAAATGACTATAAATTAAAAATTGAATATGTAACCAACAGAAAGAAATAATGTCAAATATAAGTGGCATGATTTTATAGTATTTTTACGTTAGGAATAGACTTGGGACCATTAAAAAGATAGGCTGGCACTGCCAGGCAGGATACGCCCACATTTTCGAGAGATGGATAGAGAACAAACAATACGGAAAGTGATTTTTCCTACATCATTAAGTCCTGTATTTCATACTGTATTGGGAGCAGCCATTTTGTTGGTCAGTTCCAGTCTGATATTCATGAAATTCGAAGTCGACAATGATTATGGTGTGACGGTACACAACCTAGAAATGTGACTTTTTGTCAAAATCGGATAAGAATTGTGACCTGTACAGAGTCAACAACCATGATATACCATATCTTTACACTATTCGCGTACAAACGGCGACCATTTCGTCCGGCAATTTTGGTACCATTTTCACGAAATTCGAATAATTCAGGAAGTTACGATCCGATATGCGCAAATACCGAAAGGAATCAAGATCTTTGGGTTATAACCATGCATTTTAAGTTTCATCAAAATCGAATTAAAATTGTGACCTTTACAGGGTCCACAACCTTGATATACCATTTTTTAACAGTATTCACGTACAAACGGTGGCCATTTTGTATGGCAATTTTGGTCTGATTTTCCCGAAATTCGAACTCAACCTTCCTTACGGTGTAACGGTAATATAATCAAACGTTTTTTTAAATCGGATAATAATTGTGACCTCCAAGCCTAAAAAAAAAGGCGATTTTGCGTATAATCAGGGGCTATAACCCAGGAAGTTACGATCCGATATGCGCAAATATCGAAAAGAAGCAAGATCTTTGGGTTATAACCTTGAATTTCAAGTTTCATCACAATCGAATCAAAATTGTGACCTCCACAGGGTCCACAACCTTGATATACCATTTTTTAACAGTATTCGCGTACAAACGGCGGCCATTTTGTATGGCAATTTTCGTCCGATTTTCCCGAAATTCGAACTCAACCTTCCTTAGGGTGTAACGGTGATATAATCAAACGGTTTTTTAAATCGAATAATAATTGTGACCTCCAAGCTAAAAAAAAGGCGATTTTGCGTATAATCAGGGGCCATAATTCAGGAAGTTACGATCCGATATGCGCAAATATCGAAAGGAAGCGAGATCTTTGGGTTATAACCATGAATTTCAAGTTTCATCAAAATCGAATCAAAATTGTGACCTCCACAGGGTCCACAACCTTGATATACCATTTTTTAACAGTATTCGCGTACTAACGGCGGCCATTTTGTATGGCAATTTTCGTCCGATTTTCCCGAAATTCGAACTCAACCTTCCTTAGGGTGTAACGGTGATATAATCAAACGGTTTTTTAAATCGAATAATAATTGTGACCTCCAGAGGGACCACAAGCTAAAAAGGGTGATTTTTCGGACAATCAGGGGCCATAATTCAGGAAATTACATTCCGATAGCCGCAAATATCGAAAGGAACCAAGATCTTTGGGTTACAAACATGCATGTCAAGTTTCATCAAAATCGGTTCAAAATTGTGACCTCTATAGGGTCCACAAGCTAAAAACGTGATTTTTCGTACAATCAGGGGCCATAATCCATGAAGTTTTGATCCGATACATGCCAATATCGAAAGGAACCGAGATCTTTTGGGGATAAACCTATATTTCAAGTTTCGTCAAAATCGGATAAGAATTGTGACCTGTAGAGAGTCCACAAACAAATTGTGGACGGACGGACGTCCGGACGGACGTCCGGACGGACGGACGGACATCCGGACGGACAGGGGCGACGACATAATACGTCCACATGAAAATGTGGGCGTATAAAAATAGGTTGCCAGGCCACAAAACATACGCCCACACAGCAGCTAAATCGTCCGGGCAGTCAACAAGAGTTGTCGCATACTAAGTAATTATCAGGAAATCATTAGAATTTGTTTGGTTTTTATAAAGTTATGCCCCATACTAACGTTAAGTATACGAAACATTCAATATTATGGATTTAGCTGTTCAATTATCGATTTTCAAGAAATTCACACTCAACCATCATTAATGTGTACCGGGGATGTAGTCAAATGTTTTTTTGAATTCGGATTTAAATTGTGACCGCCATAGGCTCCACACGGTAAAAAACATGACCAGGAAGTTATGGTCCAATGTGCCCGAACATTGAAAGGAACCGCGATCTTTAGGTTATAAACTTATATTTCAAATTTCATCATAACTGGATTTAAATTGGGACCTCTACAGGGTCCAAAATCTGGATATATTATATTTTTACACAATTCGCATATTAGCGGCAGCCATTTTGTCCGACAGTTTAGACCCGATCTTTACGAAATTCGACCTCAAGCTTCATTACAGTGAAATGGTGATATAATCAAACGTTTTTTAAAATCGGATAATAGTTGTGACCTCCCAGAGGGACCACAACCTAATAAGGCGATTTTTATTACAATGAGGGGCCATAATTCAGGAAGTTACAATTCGATATGCGCAAATATCAAAAGAAACCAAGATCTTTGGATTATAAACATGCATTTAAAGTTTCATCAAAATCAGATTGTGGACCCTGTAGAGGTCCCAATCAAAATTAAAATTGTGACCTCTACAGGGTCTACAACCTTGATATACCATATTCTTATAGTATTCGCGTACAAGCAGCGGCCAATTTGTCTATCAGTTTTGGTCCGATTTTCACGAAATTCATCCTCACCCTTGATTACGGTGAAACAGTGATATAATCAAACGTTATTTCAAATCCGTTAATAATTGTGATCTCCAAAGGAACCACAAGCTAAAAAATGGCAACTTTTTCGTAAAATAAGGGGCCATAATTCAGGAAGTTACAACCAGATATGTGCAAATATGCAATGGAACCAAGATCTTTAGGTTATAAACATGTATTTTAAGTTTCATCAAAATCGGTTCAAAATTATGACCGCTATAGGGTCCACAACCTTGATATAACATATTTTCACACCATTCGCGTACAAACGGCAGCTATTTTGTCTGTCAATTTTGACGAAATTTGAACTCAACCTCCATATCCATGTAACGGTGATATAATCAAGCGCTTTTTTAAAATCAGATAACAATTTTGACCTCCAAAGAGACCACAAGCTAAAAAGGGCAATTTTTCGGACAATCACGGGCCACAATTCAGGAAGTTACGATGGGCGCAAATATCAAATGGAACCAAGATCTTTGGGTTATAAACATGCATTTTAAGTTTCATCCAAATCGGTTCAAAATTGTGACCTCTACACTGTTCACAAGCTAAAACGTGATTTTTCACACAATCAGGGGCCATAACTTACAGTTACAGTCTGATACATGCCAATATTGAGAGGAACCGAGATCTTAAGGTGATAAACCTATATTTTAAGTTTCATTGAAATCGGATAAAAATTGTGACCTGTAGACTGTTCACAAACAATTGTGGACGGACGAACAGGGGCGAGGATAATATACGTCCACATGAAAATGTGGGTGGGCGTATAAAATTTTTTTTTGCATAATGACCACTTTGGTCAATTTACATACAATGAGTTGTGTCCCATAGTTTCAAAGTTTTTGCAAGAAATTAAAACACTATTAGTTTGGAAATGGCACTAGAGTTGCACATGAAGTCTATTTGTGATAGAGTCTGGATGTCACACCGAGGCTCAATGCAAAAACTAATGGAACACCTGTCTGGATGGTATACATACCAAGCAATCATCTAATGGTCAAGTGTCCAATAATAATACTACATTATATAGTTTATTCAGGTTTCACCACCTTCACATACAAAATATTAACACAGCCTGTACAGTTCTCAATATCAAATATATTTATCTCTTCCAATCCTCTGTATTTAAATATCATTCTACTGTTTATAAACTTGTAAGGCAACATGAAGAAATATGTAATATATATAGTTCAAACAAAATTACCTTTCAGCTTGAGTCAGATTTCTGGCCTCTTGCATAATTTCCCTTAACAATTTGGTTAAATCATCTGAAAATATTAAGTGTATCATACATCATTTTGAGAATTCCTAACTTTGGTAATAAGCTCAAAAACCTGATTAAATCCCTTTGCAAACATAAATTTGGATATTTTGGTTAATCTTATTATTGCACGATAAATTTCTTATGATGGAAAATGAAATAGAATCATAAGGCTACCAATTCAATCAGTCACCAACTTAGGGTTTGTGTATTTTCCGACCATAATCTCAGTTCAAAAGATAGGTTGCCAGGCAACGAAACATACGCCCAAAGCAGCTAAAACGTTCGGGCAGTCAACAAGGGTTGTCACATATTTTTACTTTTCTCGGTAATGAAACATTTGTAATATACTAAAATCTGATTAAGAGTGACAATTCATTATGTAATTATCAGAAAATCATTAGAATTTGTTTGCTTTTTATAAAGTTTTGCCCCACGCTAACAATTAGTATACGAAACATTTAATGTCACAGATTTAGCTGTTCAGTAATCAAAATTCATTGAAAATCAAAATACTTGTTTGTTTCAACACCTTAAACTCTGTGTATCAACCTGAAATCAATTGGATGATAAGTTTGGCCTCTATATAGCTTCACAAGATTTTTTGAAGTTACTAAGAGCCATAACTCTGGCAGTAATTATTTGAAATCGCTGAAAATCAATAGTCATCTAATTATCGGAAATCACTGAAAATCAATAGGATTCTTCGTCTCATGACCCTAAACACTGGCTATAAATTTAAAGTCAATCGGATATTAATTTTGGCCTCTAGAGCGTCGACAGGATTTTTTGAAGTGATCATTGGCCATAATTCTGGCAGTAATTATTGTAAATCACTGAAAATCAATAGACGTAAACATGTGTATAAATTTGAAGTCAATCGAATATTAAACTTTGGCTTCTAGAGCTTCCACAAGATTTTTTGAAGTGATCAAGGGCCATAAATCTGGCAGTAATCATCAAACATCACTGAAAATCATTAGGCTTCTTCGTCTCACGACCTCAAACACTGTGTATAAATTTAAAGTCAATCAGATATTAACTTTGGCCTCTAGAGCATCCACAAGATATTTTTAAGTGATCAAGGGCCATTACTCTGGCACTAATTATTGGAAATCGTTGAAAATCAATAGGCTTCTTCGTCTCATGACCTTAAATACTGTGTATAAATTTAAAGTCAATTGGATATTAACTTTGGCCTCTAGAGCGTTCACAAGATTATTTGAAATGATCAAGGGCCATAACTCTTGTAGTTATTATTGGAAATCGCTGAAAAACAATATGCTTCTTCGTCTCATGCCCTTAAACACTGTGTATAAATTTTAAGTCAATCGGATATTAACTTTAGCCTCTAGAGCGTCCACAAGCAATTGTGAACGCCAGACGGACTGACCGCCAGACGGACACAGACGACGACAATATACGACCACATTTCAATGTGGGCGTATAAAAAGTAGAAAGAATTTCTAACAAAATTTAACACATGAACACAACAAAATTATCATGCTCAAAAAGTAAAACCAAAAATATTTCAACAAATAAACACAGGTTGTAATAAGGTACCAAAATATATGCACACCAGCAGCTAATGAGCTAAATAACTCTTAAAAAGTCGAAATAAAAATTAAGCGTCTAACTCTAAGGTGTTCATCTGACAAAAGTAGGAATAACTCAGGAAGTTATAATCAATTATCAAGAGATTTCATAATAAAAGGCAATTATTTTCATTTATCAAAAATGAAAAGGGTAAACTGTTCTTATCAGCCAGTAACAAATAAATATGCATCTTAGAAACATCAGATTATAAAGGCAAAATCTCTGGAAGTTATTATCAAAAATGGTTGAAATCCAACTTGTGTTTTTCCTTTTGAACGGATAGACAGACAAGCCAAATTCATTTTAAAAAGATATATTGAATAGATGATTGTAGCATCTACTGAGCTACGTGAATGACAAACAGATGGGCGAACATGGTGATAGCAATATACAAACAGACTATAAAATAGCAATTTTTGAAAACAATTGTTTAGTAAACAATAATGAACATTACCATACTATGCTCATCATTTAAACATTTTAACAAAAAGTCTCAAATGAGAAAGAGACAACTAACTGTAAACGTTGAACTTGATTAAATTTACTTTCCAAAATTTGAACCTACTTTCCAAAATTTCTTGCACAACTACACTTGGAGCTTGATTTTTCTGCATATAATGTGACCAGGGTGGGAAGGAAGCCAGAAGTTTTCGAAGAGTCTTATTTGGGTTTATATGAAGTTTGCTAATAGATATAACTTTCTTTACACTGATATCTTTTATAGAAAACTTATGAGAAAGCTTGTTATCAGTATCTTCCACAAAAATAGTTAGATTCTGAGTTGGTTGCGATGCCATTGCTTCATTGCTGGCTACACTCGATAGAGCAAGGTTTGAGTGCTGTTGATCAAGAAAAGCCAAGCTAAAATCCTCTTGGCTGTCTATGGAAATTGAATCAGTGTCTTGTTTATTATGAATAAACGGTTCACTAAATGACTTTTGTGCTTGAGGATGAGTAGAAATAACATCGGGTAAATCATTGTGACTATTTATGCATGCTTCAGATTTACTTGATTTAACATTTAAATCAATTTCTAAATCAGGCCATGCTTCGTAATATCTTCTAGGAGCAGTATCATTGTCTGTGAAGTAATACATGGAATTTGGTGTTGATGATATTCGTCCAGAATCTTGATAACTTGCACGGGCTGAGGGCATTGGAGAGGAAAATTCTTCACTAACACTTATATAACTGGGTTCAGTTTTCGGAGTATACATTTTGCTGATACAACTTTCCACATCGCTCTCTGTGGACTTGGTTGGACTTACTCTTGTATCCCATTCCGAATCTAATTCGAGAGGTAAAGACAGTGGATAGCCTTGAGACTTTGAACTGGTTGACTGATTTAACCATTTTGTTGATTCATTGTGATTGTCAGGTTTTTGTTTTGTGTAAGGTGATGTCTGTGTTGTGTATCTGGTATTATCAGTAGATTTCAACTTGGGTAAAACCTTGTATTTTGATTTCTTTCCATATGTTGTATCAGCTACAAGAGAGTCAGCTATCTTTTCTTGACATTTTAATTGTTTCGCAATGGTTTGTGCAAACTGTATTGAATCCATTTCATTATCCTCTGGGATGTGTAATCGAACATAAGGTGGTCTAAGACTATGAATATTCATGCGATACAGGCCACATTTTACGTAGGGATAATCATTATGTGCAGTTCCAAATATATACAAATACTCACCTAAGCGTGTAAATAACTTTCTTGCAACATGCAATAAAGCCTGAAATTTGTGAATACATGATATATTAACAATCCATCACCATAGATGTAAAATACAATTACTTGAGCATCGATACACTATTACACATTCTTTAAACAGTACCACATTTTACAGGATATAAGTCGATTCTTTCTGCTTCGACATCCCCCAATTATTTTTTTAAGTAACAGTAGTTCTACAATGACGAGGTGACATCTGCTAAATAAAAGCACTCACGCATGATAAAGTTAGAACTTTCATTAGTCCAATTATTCTAAATATATGTAGCTTGTTTATTCTTTTATTTAAAAACATACCTCTATTCAAAATATAATCATAAACTCTAGAAAATGCCATCAAATGCTCAACTATAAAGGCACACTGACACCTGTATTAAAAGGACAGTCCAGATAAGAACAGAGTCTCAAAAATTAAAGTCCGAGAGTTTATGAAATTTATGGACCAAAATATAGAGGCATGGTGTATTTATCTTGTCTCAAAATTTCAGCTCAAAATATTGACTCGTTTGGACGTGAACGTCAACACTGCTTATCCGGACACGTAATCCTTTTATGATTTCGGGTCAATTTTTTCATTGGGTGACCTGATAATCGATTCACAGGTTTATACAGTGAATGACCCATGTACTGTTCCTCAATAACAAAGGGTAAATTTCATCTACATTTTATTTTTATAGAAAAAAGTCTTGTTTTATCCAGATACTGTATAATACAACGGTCTCCATTTCCAGATGAAGACTGTCAGATTTAAGTTATTTACAAGCATATCACAGATATTGTGTTAGTTGGTCGGCCTTAGGTAATCGGTTTTAAGGGGTTTTAACACAAAATTAAGCAGTTTTATTCCTCAGAAAGTTATCGGGATTGGCCTTTAAAGGGTATATGTATCAACTCTGACACTTGTGGGACATGCATCACACGAATTCTTTTATTTTTTTATTCAAATTTTTAACACATGAACTGAAGTGCAAAAGCTCTTTGAAGTTAGGTTCTCAGAATTACACATTCCAATGATATATTCTCAGGAAATAACAGGTTGAGTTTATTTGCTCATAAGCATGAAATTAAGTGGTTAAAAAGCTGTTTATAATAAAATATCTTGTTGCTATTTGTCAGTACAGTAAGCATCAGTAAGCATAGGAAACATAGTACATAAGCCATTATCATATAGTCATCTGTCCAGCACACTCACTGCTTTATCATAAAGGAACAAGACATTGCAATAATGTCCGTTCGTCAGAATGTATATTCTTTTGCATAACTGAATAGAGCAGTGAATCATAGATATTTGACATTATCACAATGTATATAACAGACCCATATATGATACCTTGCAAGCCTGTTTCCACATGCATTTTCGCCGGTTACATGAAGACGGTCCCATTACATTTGAATTAGACCGATTGAGGAGAAAAATGTGTACTGGTACATGAAAATAACTGCATACCTGAGTCTGATTTTTTAATTTCCTTTCGTTTTGGAATGCCAAAGTACTGGTCAATACAGTGGCTGTATATTGAAAACATTTCCTTATAGCTTGTGCATCGTCACCACAAAATCTGAAAAAAATAAAAATAAATAAATGTTGTACAGCTCTTGATCTTAACTTTTCATTCAACTTTTTTTGCTAAATTCACAATAAAAAGCTGACTTAATTAACAATAATTTTCTTCCTCAACATGTTATTCATTATGTCTAGCAGGTTAGGTAATCTAAAAATGTAATAAGTCTTTGCCATGAGACAGTACATTAATCTAGTGATTGTATTAATGATTTTGACGTCTATACATCCACTTAATACTTCCTTGTTAATCAAATAGACAGAGATTTCATCTTTTTATATCAAATTAATTAATGAATTCCTCCATCTCTATCTATTTATTTTATCACTAAATGTTTTCCCCACATGCCAAGTTATTTTATTATTATATTTGTGCTCATATTCTGGTAGTAATTATTAACTGTCAGTCATCCAGTCATGTAAAACATTACTTGTTTTGTTGACATTGAATCCTTTTATTATTAGACACAGGAAATGAAACTAAATGTTTCAAAAAAAATGATTAAGAGAATAAACTGGTTAAATCTGTATGAAAACCTAAAAGAGTATTTTTTTTATAATTTGACGTTTAATTCCACATGTACATTTCAGTTGTATCTCTTATAATATGCATTACATACATATACCATACATACATCTTTCATGATATAACTGCTATCCCTTTAATATTCTATATAAATTCTTGTAAAACCACTTTATTAATTCTTAGGGCATTTTCAAGCTAATATAACTTCAAGGTAATAAACAGATTGCATCCTTAATATATTAAGTTTTTGTGAATAATTCCCCTTGAATAATTTATATAATTTCTTTTGCCATCACTTCAATCTAGCCGAATGTCACTTGCAGTGCCGCCATTATTATTGAAACAAGCCAACAGTGAGGCTAATGTTACTCTACCAAAATCCCAAAATAAATAGATGACACATGTTAATTGCACTACCATTTTTTAAAACATAACGCTAACGCTACAATATACGTCCACATTCCTACTTTGATTGATATGGTACTTTGTCAAGAAGGCTAGGCGTTTGGTTTGTTTAGCATTGAGGGTCGTGCACCAACATTAATAGTTGCCGTCCTTAGAGTATAAGGAATAACTATACCAAGATAATCCATTCAGAATTGTGCCTTCCTAACACTAAAGGCAAAAAGTGGGCGTGGCTCTGACCCTGAGGGTCGGGACATTCATCAAAATCAATAGTGGACGCCCTCAGGCTATAAGGAATACATAAACCAAGTACCAAGCTGATTCATTCAGAATTGCGGCCTGTAAACGACAAACACAAAAATTGGTCGTATCTTGCCTGTGTGAGTCGGGACATGCAGTTGACGTCCTTAGGCTATATGGAATACATATCCCAAGTTTTAAGACGTCAAGACGATCCATTAAGAATCGTGGCCTGTAGACAACACACATAGACACGAAGTAAAAATGGGCATGGCTCTGCCCCTGGGGGTTAGGAAATCACCAAAACAATAGGGGTCATCTTTAGGGTATAAGGAATAGGTTTGTAAAGTTTTAAAAGTATCTGTTAAGAATTGCATCCTGTAGGCGAACACAAGACACAAAAGCATTGGGCGTGGCTCTGTTCCAGGGGGTCCGTCATGCACCAAAAATAATAGTGGTCAGCCTTAGGGTATAAGGAATAAGTATAAAAAAAGTTTTCAAGACGATCGATTAAGAATTGTGGGCTGTAGGTGACACACAGACAGACAAAAAAAAATGGGCGTGGCACTGTCCCTTGGGGTTGGACATGCACCAAAAACAATAGGGATCATCCTTAAGGTAAAAAGAATAAGTATCAAAGTTTCAAGATGATACATTAAGAAATGCAGCCTGTAGACGACAGACAAACAAATACACGAAATGGGTGTTGCTGTCCCATGGGGGTCTAGCATGCACCCAAAACAAAAGGGGTCATCCTTAGGGTATAAGGAATAAGTATTTTAAGTTTCAAGATGACCGATTAAGAATTGTGGCCTGTAGGCGACACACAAAAAGAAAATGGGCGTGACTCTGCCCCTGGGGGTTGGGCATGCACCCCAAATGATAGAAATGTTCCTTAGGGTACAAAGAATAATCATTCAAAGTTTCAAGATGATACGTTAAGAAATGTGGCTTGTAGACGACAAACAAATAAATACAAGGAATGGGCGTGGCTCTGCCATTGGGGGTCGGGCATGCACCAAAAAACAATACGGATCATCCTTAGGGTAAGTATACAAAGTTTTAAGAAAATACAGTTAGAATTGCGGCTTCTAGGCGACACAGAGACACACAAAAAGAAAATGGGCGTGGCTCTGCCCCTGGGGGGTTGGGCATGCACCCCAAATGATAGGGATCATCCTTAGAGTATAAAGAGTAAGTATACAAAGTTTTAAAGAAAATCCAATAAGAATTGCGGCCTGTAGGCGACACAAAGACACACGATAAGAAAATGGGTGTGGCTCTGCCCCAGGGGGTTGGGCATGCACCCCAAATGATAGGGATGTTCCTTAGGGTACAAAGAATGTGTATGCTAAGTTTCAAAATTATAAGTTAAGAAATGTGGCCTGTAGACGACAAACAAATACATACTAGAAATGGGCGTGGCTCTGTCCCTGGGGGTCGGGCATGCACCAAAAACAATAGAGATCTTCCTTAGGGTATAAGGAATACGTATACCAAGTTTGAAGAAAATCCAGTAAGAATTGCGCCCTGTAGGCGACACAAAGACACACGAAAAGAAAATGGGCGTGGCTCTGCCCCTGGGGGTGGGGCATACACCCCAAACGATAGGGATGTTCCTTAGGGTACAAAGAATGTGTATGCTAAGTTTCAAAATTATAAGTTAAGAAATGTGGCCTGTAGACGACAAACAAACAAATACTAGAAATGGGCGTGGCTCGGCCCCTGGGGGTCGGGCATGCCCCAAAAACAATAGGGATCTTCCTTGGGGTATAAGGAATAAGTATACCAAGTTTGAAGAAAATCCGTGAAGAATTGCGCCCTGTAGGCGAACCACAGACACACACACACACACACACATACATACATACACACACACAAACACACAGACAGGGGCGACGGCATAATACGTTCACATTATGAATGTGGACGTATAAAAAATGTATTGATCATACTCAGTCAAGGTTTTGAAGTATCTGGCAGTGACACTCTACACTAAGTTAGGTCACTTTCTATAAGTTATAATCCAAGTTCACTAATCAAATTGCTTAGCAGAAAATGTTAATCATCGAACTCAGTCAAGACATTCACCTAATGATTATCTACACCAAGTTTAAACATTCCGCCTCAATTAAAATCAGAGTTGTTACGTTCTAAAGTCTTGACAAATCAAACTGCTTATCGCATAAGCAGAAATTCTCATCATGGAACTTAGTGAAGGTGTTGAATCTATTAACTTTCATCACTCTCACATACCCTATTAGTATTTGAACCAAATTTATTGTGTTCCAACGTCTCAACCAATCATATTGCTTATCTCTGCTAAGAATTAGTGGAAAATGTGCATGATCCAACACTGTCAAGGCATTCATCCAATAAAACCCCACACCAAGTTTGAACATTCTACCTCAATTACAAGGAGAGTTATTGTGTTCCAAAGTTTCGTCCAATTAAAATGCCTAGGCAGAAAATGTTCGGCATCAAACTCAGTCAAGGTATTGGTGTAATGAAACTGTACATAAAGTTTCATCACTCTAAAACAATAAGAATTCATTCAGAATTAAATAAACTGATTGATTTCACCATGATGCCCTATAAAGTACGCTTTCTTTACTAACCTTTCTGAACCTTTTTTGTTTAGAACACATGCCAGAGCAATAAGATCTTCACCACCTTTCCGCCGAACAGGAACACAAAGAAATGAGTTAATATTAGTACCAGCAATATCATGCAACTCTTGTCTCTTATCCTGTAAGTAGATAACAAATTATATTTGAACATCATTATAAAATCATTTTTATAACATGTGGATCAAAGATTTAAATTCCTTGCTATGCAAGCCTAAAAACCCCTTTGACAGTTGTGTAGTCATTGAATAAGCATAGAAATATTTTGAAATTTACACATTCGTAGTGGATGTATAACAGCCCCCTAGATATTTTGAGTTCTGGAGGAAATTTTGAATTTTGTTCCAGGATTTATAAAATCGAATACCCAGCCTCCAGACTAGCGAGCCAGCTTACGTCTTTTACCCACTTAGCCACGTGATCCACAGATGAAAATCTGGATGAACTTTCTCAGCTAATGCAGGGATCGAATACCCAGCCTCCAGGCTAGCGAGCCAGCGTCTTACCCACTTAGCCACATTAGAGACTAAGATGTTGACATTTTCTGCTATTCTGTGTATGAAAAACTGTTTGTCATAGCGGGCGATGCAAACACAACCAGTGTTCAACATTGTCATTAACAGTGTTTAAAAAGTTAGCATAAGTATCAGGAGCATTTCTTGCTAATTTCTACATCATATATTTCTGCGATTCCATATACTGTTGGCCATTACTGGAAATCCAAACATTGTCAATGGTCAATGGTGATATCAGTCAAGTAGTGGAATAAGGCAAAGTTTGCCTCAAACAAGCAATTTGATTGGCTCACTATAGGTCATTGGTATCGTCTTTACAATAAAAGTGTTATGGGGTGGGATTATAATCTTGAAGTGTCTTCAGTCTAATCTCAGCAAACCTTCTTGATGTCTATCATTTACATAGTCAACAAATTCTTGCTTAATTTGCTGATAACAGTTAGCGCTCCATCTATGCGCTTCTATATTTGGATTCATGTCACTAAGTTTCCAGTTCATAGCACCCAATGTCTCACTTAAACTTAATTCACGGACGTCTTACCATGTGCTTAAGAGGTTGGTCTCAAGCTCATAGCCATTCTGAATAAATAATTTTTTAAGATTCATGGAAGGTTCATTGGTACTTTCATATATTGGGGTCGTTTTCAATTTTCAAAGTTACTAAAAGTTTTCATGCAACATGGATTCTTTGATTGATTCATTGTTATAATTCACCCAAACAGTCAATTATCTACCAATGAGTTGTCACCGTATGCTTTATGAAGTTGTTTGTAATTAACCAAATTATTGTTTCTTTGATTAGTATTAAAAATGCTATTGCTTTTTTATACTGGTAGATCTAAATGGCTACAATTGAAATATTGTCATGACGCGTGAAGAGGGCAGGACCATGGATACTATCATTTGATTGTCAGTTGTTTGGATAGCGTAAGATGTAAACTAGAATTGTCGTTTCTCAGTTTAATTCTTCAGCCAGGAGTTAAGTCGTGAGAAGTTGATCATGAGAAATTATTTCTACAGTTAATATTTTATTTGTTTCTCATCAATAACTAACAGGATGTTATAGAAGGCCATATTTGTTGTTGGCGGAACTTTAACAACGAGGGCCAGGTCAGAATGAATATCATAATATCATTTCAATAATATAAAACCTTTTGCATTTGAGAAATTTCTTTTATTGAGTGTGATATGCAATTATTTATAGAGCTTTGATAGGGAAAAATATCGGTAATGCACATTAATGTTTACCAGGAAGATCTGAGCTGCCAAAATCACACTGCGTCTTATCTAAGCATGTGCCTAATCCACCAAAGAATACAGTATTTTTGTTACATTTTACACCTTTAAAATATATGTCAGAAACCTTATTTCAGAAGTCATTGTGTTTAGTTTAGATGCCCTGCTGGTTGAAAAAATAGAAAAGAAGTCGATAGTCTGACCATGTATAAAAATCAATGAGGTGTCTGAACAAGGTAAATAACTAATCAAAAGTCTTGTGTCTTGGCAAGTGAGTATTTTGTCGACATGATCGCCCGGACTATAAAATAGCAGACAATCAATAATAGAGGAGTGTGACCTGGCCATCATGTAGGATAGTCCAATCAATTTCTACAAATCATACATGTTGTTGAAGAGTCACTCCAGCCAACCTCTAACATCTCCATTTCTTTGTTATACCAATAATACTAATACCATACTTCAATATCTAAATTCCATTTGTACATTGACTGTACAATATTAATTGTTAATTATTTTTAACTTGATTTAAATTATATATAGGGAGTGATGAAATTGGATATAGCTGGAGTTTGTAGTTTCTGGAAATTGGAATCAATAGATTAGTACATTATTTTGTGAAATGAGATGTTTAACATACTACAGATATACAAGGTATACAACTATTAACTATTATTGTACTGTATTTGAAACCACAAAATGCCTAGGAATGACTCTGCAAGATTTTAGTGCCATACTCTTGACGTATTAAGTTGTTAATTATTGAAGAGTTAACTTTAATAAATATCAGGCAGCAAAACATGGACCCATAGCAGCAAGTCGCCCGAACAGTCCATACAGTTTGTGGCAACAACATTCTGTGACATAATCAAGGG
Organism: Patella caerulea; assembly: GCA_036850965.1. Classification (NCBI taxonomy): domain Eukaryota; kingdom Metazoa; phylum Mollusca; class Gastropoda; family Patellidae; genus Patella; species Patella caerulea. The sequence goes on from JAZGQO010000011.1 coordinate 28,488,024, forward strand.
CAACAACTCTAAGATATTGTTATGCATTGCAATAATCAAAACATTGAACAAGATGACTTTAGCAGATAAGCATCCACAAAGTTTCTAGGACCATGATTCAAATAGTAATTAACGGAAATAGTTGTTGAACTCCTTCATGTCACCAATCTTAATGCATTTCAAGCAGATTGGAAACCAAGTATTTTAACAACAAACAGAATGACACAGTTTTACTGTATTTACAATTGTTGGAATAAATCAATCAAGTAGAACTGTATTGTTTACAATACATCACAGAAGTAAATTAATTTCCCTTGTTTCAAGTCAGTGAGACATTTAGCAAACAGAATAAATTGTTTACACTGTCTACTGTTAATTAACCATGTCTTCACTCAACATAGATATCATGCAAACCATGATCAATTAAATAAATAACATTGCATTAATTACTTCTTTTCTCTAGATTTTTTTTTTATAAAACATAGATAAAGATTTAATCTTTTGTAAACAGAAATATATACTAAAAAGTCAAACTGGACTTAATGTTCAGGGCTCTAGAAAATGATAATCAATATTATATTTCAATATTAGTAAATGATTATTATTATATTTCAGTCTAAGCCAAGAGTGTTCCATATTAATGCTTTTAAAAGTATTATGAAAGTTCTATTTCCAGGTTTTAGGTCAGATGAGTTGACAAAAATAAGTTTACTGATATCACCATGCAAAAACAATAGATCTCTCATTTAACCAAAGCTTTTTGTTTGTTACTGAACAAACTTTAATTATTTTAAAGTAATTAGGTCAATATGACAGTTTCAAATGAATCACAACGATGGACTTCAAATTTTCATTTTCTTTCAATTTTGTAGCTGTTGATATAAAGCCTCATGATTAACTGAGAGATGAAAGATTGACAAATATTAATCAAATTTACTTATTAAGTTATATTAATAATTTGTGTTTTTCATATTTGCACAAACATGTTAATCTATTTAAGAACAAGGTAAATATATATTACGCACAAATGCATGACTGAAAATATTTGTTAGCATTTCTGCGATACAGAAATAAGTTTTCAAACATGTTCTTCTAGCTAGCCCGAGATTCATTAACAAGCAATAAAGATAGGCTGGCACTGCCAGGCAGGATACGCCCACATTTTCGAGAGATGGATAGAGAACAAACAATACATAAAGTGATTTTTCCTACATCATTAAGTCCTGTATTTCATACTGTATTGGGAGCAGCCATTTTGTTGGTCAGTTCCATTCATGAAATTCGAAGTCGACAATGATTATGGTGTGACGGTACACAACCTAGAAATGTGACTTTTCGTCAAAATCAGATAAGAATTGTGACCTGTACAGAGTCAACAACCATGATATACCATATCTTTACACTATTCGCGTACAAACGGCGACCATTTCGTCCGGCAATTTTGGTACCATTTTCACGAAATTTGAATAATTCAGGAAGTTACGATCCGATATGCGCAAATACCGAAAGGAACCAAGATCTTTGGGTTATAACCATGCATTTCAAGTTTCATCAAAATCGAATTAAAATTGTGACCTTTACAGGGTCCACAACCTTGATATACCATTTTTTAACAGTATTCACGTACAAACGGTGGCCATTTTGTATGGCAATTTTGGTCTGATTTTCCCGAAATTCGAACTCAACCTTCCTTACGGTGTAACGGTAATATAATCAAACGTTTTTTTAAATCGGATAATAATTGTGACCTCCAAGCTAAAAAAAAAGGCGATTTTGCGTATAATCAGGGGCCATAATTCAGGAAGTTACGATCCGATATGCGCAAATATCGAAAAGAAGCAAGATCTTTGGGTTATAACCTTGAATTTCAAGTTTCATCACAATCGAATCAAAATTGTGACCTCCACAGGGTCCACAACCTTGATATACCATTTTTTAACAGTATTCGCGTACAAACGGCGGCCATTTTGTATGGCAATTTTCGTCCGATTTTCCCGAAATTCGAACTCAACCTTCCTTAGGGTGTAACGGTGATATAATCAAACGTTTTTTTAAATCGAATAATAATTGTGACCTCCAAGCTAAAAAAAAGGCAATTTTGCGTATAATCAGGGGCCATAATTCAGGAAGTTACGATCCGATATGCGCAAATATCGAAAGGAAGCTAGATCTTTGGGTTATAACCATGAATTTCAAGTTTCATCAAAATCGAATCAAAATTGTGACCTCCACAGGGTCCACAACCTTGATATACCATTTTTTAACAGTATTCGCGTACTAACGGCGGCCATTTTGTATGGCAATTTTCGTCCGATTTTCCCGAAATTCGAACTCAACTTTCCTTAGGGTGTAACGGTGATATAATCGAACGGTTTTTTAAATCGAATAATAATTGTGACCTCCAGAGGGACCACAAGCTAAAAAGGGTGATTTTTCGGACAATCAGGGGCCATAATTCAGGAAATTACATTCCGATAGCCGCAAATATCGAAAGGAACCAAGATCTTTGGGTCACAAACATGCATGTCAAGTTTCATCAAAATCGGTTCAAAATTGTGACCTCTATAGGGTCCACAAGCTAAAAACGTGATTTTTCGTACAATCAGGGGCCATAATCCATGAAGTTTTGATCCGATACATGCCAATATCGAAAGGAACCGAGATCTTTTGGGGATAAACCTATATTTCAAGTTTCGTCAAAATCGGATAAGAATTGTGACCTGTAGAGAGTCCACAAACAAATTGTGGACGGACGGACGTCCGGACGGACAGGGGCGACGACATAATACGTCCACATGAAAATGTGGGCGTATAAAAAGCATTCTAAAATCATAATTAAACTGGTCCCACAGGAAATCCAGTTAAATGGACTAACATATAATGTGGGAATACTGTACTATGCATTATTTAAATTTATTAATTTGTTGTTACAACAGATTGTTTCGAGATTAGAGATCTAAAAAGAAATTACAAATGAACAACTGGTACACAGGAGACAATCTACTTGCAAAGCAAACTATTGATCTTGTTCTTGTTATTCAATTCCAGTATGTTGTAAGAAATACTACAAACATTTTATCATTACCTTTGGAAGGTCATCCAAGCTAATAGGTTTTTTCCTCTCTAAAGCTGGAGCAAAACAACTTGTTTGTCCCTATAAAATATAAGGTAATAAATTACAATTTTCAAATTACTACATAATGATACATGTCGTTGATTATTCAGCCAATACAAAACCATCTCCTTTAAATCAATTTCTGATGATATTGTCTGGTTTATAATATAATAACCTGAATATCTTAAAGGATAAATCTAAAACAATATCTACAATGGACAGAACATTTTTTTAGAAATATGTTTTTGTAATTCCTGAAATGATATATAACCTTTCTCATACAACAACAAATTTTTCTTTATTCCCATATCAATACAGAACAAGGAAATCTGATAAGATTATATACATATAAGTAGCTTAGCATCATATACCTATCAGTAGCTACACATTGTCAAAGCTGTGATAAATTCATATTTGTGGCCCTTATATAATGTTAACAAGTCTTATTGAATCAAGGGAAGTAACACCAGAATTATTTGTTAAAAATGGTAGAAAATTTACAAGTGTTTTTTTTTTCCAATAAACTAAATAGTCCATCAACATCCATTGCGTTAAAAAAATTATTTGTAACATAAAGGAACTAATCTATGAGTGCTCGGAAGATCACTCTGATTAAAAGATAGATCCCATTTCATTGTGTTCTTTAAGTTCAAAATTTTGTTTTAATTGTCTTTACTACACCAGGTTCTGGAAAATTAAATGAAATGGGGTTTAATGTTGTATTGTTCTGCTCCTAAACTGGGCTAATGAAGACAGGTATACGCCATACAGTGTGCTGAGGGAAATTTTGACCAGGCAGTGGTACTCTTATATAAAATTCCAACTGTCAAGGGATCTTTTATGTACACGCCAATGTGTACACAGGACCTCTTTCTCATCTCATCCAAGCAACTACACAGTTGTTATTGTCAAGCCCTCTGTCCTGCATCACTGACAAGGGAAATCCACACCAGAAAACCAGGATGCACTTTCTCGGCCAATACTCTTATCAAACACCTGACCTCAAGGCCAGTGTCTTGCTCACTTAGCCACTGTGATCTCCAAACCCCCCGCGATCTGGAAGTTGTGGTTGATGTTAGGAATGCATATCAGTGATTAGAAATTACATAATTTCTTCAAAATTGAATATAAATCACATCATTACATGCATATTACCCGGTACATTAATATGTGCTTTTAGACTAAAATTTTGTTTATTTTAATGTTTCAATGAATAGAGACATACATCTTTCAAATCACTATATAAAAATTTCTAAAAAGAATAAGTTTACATGATTTATACATATAGTATAATGTCAAATCTGAAATCAAATCAGAAAGCCAATCAAGACTTTTAATCTTTTCTCAAATGATCAGTTGAAAGACACAAAAAACGTCTGAATATGACAGTATAATATAACACAGAATACATCTTGTCTCACACTGAAAATCAATAAACTCTAATTTTGAAGTGGTTTGAATTTTCACAACATCCTATCGATTTGTTCCATACAGACAGATGGGAAAATTTAATAAAATTATGCATTGTGAAGCAAGTCGCTGTTTTATGAAATATCATGATAGCTGAAGAAATTATAGCTTGTTCAATATAGTTAAGCAGTACCCAAGATCGTAAAATACATAGTTTTTTTACTTGAACTGTCCTTAAGCCAATACAATACAATAGGCATCACTTTTAGAGCTGAGATAACAAGAAATATTCTATACAGCACATTTTATTGAGAGCTAATTAATGAGTCAAAAAGAAAAGGGAAAAAAACCCAAGAAACTTTGCTCCATTCTAATATAAACAAGATAAATGACAATTTCTCAAGGTTAAGAAAGACATGATATATCCTTCACCCAAGTGCAAGAGTATACATGGCCAAATGGTAATGAATTTGGAAATAATCAGAAGAGTACATCAGGTTATGGAAAAACAACTTGCCGGAAATCTGAATTCTTCCTGTAAGACTTTACTTCCCACAACCTGAAATTATAAATAAAGAAGATTCTAAATATAAATTTGTTTTAAGCATGTTGCAAAGTATGCTTATTCTTTCTTAAAACACCTGATACCTATTTCTAGAAGCAGCAGAAACTGATTTGTGATGTCCATATTGTCTTGTTTTATTGTCAATAAGCTTTATTAACTTTGATGGATTTAGTTTAGATGTTGGCATTTTTCTAACTAAAATAATATGCATTGTTTCACAGTCACTTCTGTCTGTTACTGTAAGATTGTTTTGTATAAGACCTTGACAAGGTCACTCAGTGATACTTATGAGCAAGGGTATTCAATCTCCTAATACTTGGAATCATAAGGCATAATTTAAGGATATATCATTTGGATGGAATAGTTTTTGGTTGAACTTCCCATACAATAACTATATTTATTACTAAATTTACATATTACCCTTCATCAAAATTTTTGTGATTTAAACCAATCTACATAAATGAAGTCACAAATAGGTCTATAACATCTAAATTGAGCAATCCCAAGATTTATTCTTGTAGATCTAGATTTAGACCACTTATTACCCTCATTGTGTCTTAAACATGTAATTATAGATCATGGAATGAGTTTCAGAAATACCCAAGTTTATTCCAGTTACCATCTAGATAGTTGCATGGCCGGTCAATTTCTATACTTGGAAGTTGGACAGAAAAGGGTTGGCTTCCACTAACTAACCCTTTATCATATCATTGATTTACGCTACTCAATAACAACATCAAGTCTTTTCCATGGAGTTCAGCGAAGTGATGAAAGTGCTTTTTATTGACGAGTTAAGAAGTGTAATTTAGCTGCCTAATCCATGACAAGTCTACTGTTACCACTATAATTGATGAGTAATTAAATGAAGGCAATTAGAAACGCTGGATATGGAAAACATGATTATGGTGTGGACTATTTGAGATAGATGGGGTTTCATGTACAGCAGTGAACTTCAAACATCATCATCTGGTCAATACAAATTTACACTTAACTTGAGCACTCTACCTCTTACAATCTATCTCCAAATACTATTTCCCAAAATAGCCAAATATAGTTGGTAACCATTACAATTTTTTTAAACCTTACTTTTGAAAATTGATTTATTTAAGGAACAGGTGTTCAAGATTTGTTTTTTGTGTTTATATCTACATGTATGTGGGGAATTTGATTCCATATTCTGATATATATTATAGATATACGACACAGAGTTCGAAATTAACATTTCTGAAGGATTGTCAAGTGTAATTAGGTATGATTTGTATTAGTCTATAATTTGAAATATTTGAACCTGGTTATACAAATATAACTGAGACATAATGAAAAAGCGTCACTTTGTGTGGTAAAACCCATGGCTTTTATTACTATGATCAGTACACAGTTCCGTCAACACGCAACTACCGGTATATACCATAATTCAAATAAGCTGGAGTCAATGGTAGCAGAATTAATTTCAACGATAGTGGAGAAGGCTCTTAAAAGCAAAGGCTTTTTTCCTCCATGCAGTGATATTGCATGGCTCTCGAGCTACTAGAGGTGCACAGTAGTGAAAACACTTGTTTTCTGACTTGATTTTTACCCCTTGTACATTGTACAACTATTATTATGGCCTACATGGGGGCTGTTATTGATTTTTTGTGTCTGTAATATATATCCAGCCTACAATCACGCCAAAAAATCCCCTTTCAACCTTCATTTCCGGTCAATACAGGAAATTTTCATTGTGTCTTATTACATAATTACACAATTCCTTTTAACAGACATTTTTTTATAATAAAGCCATTTTGTGCAATACTTTTGAGATTTGAACGTATATGTATTTTTTTAGATATTTCTCAACTGAATGGCCGAAATTTGGGGGAGCAAGTGAAATTTAGACAAAAAATGTTCAGAACATTTCATTCAAAATTGGACTGGTTGCCATATATTGTATGGGATAGTCAACTCAAAACAGCATAAAGAGAAGCCCTAGTGTTATCACTCAAGAATAATTTGTTCGGCTATATCAGAACACGAAAGTATTTGCTTTCATCATTATGTTATTGAAATTAAATCTGTGAGCACAGCAGATGTGTGTCACTTCAACCTGTAAATTTGCCAGAACCAAAAAAGATTTTCTATAGAAAGAAATATCAATAAAATATAGTTGTCTAATGTGGCTGTCACTCAATTAACTAAAGGAATCACCTCAAAAAAAAAATCTCATATTTTTCCAAACATAGCAACAGTTTCTATTGAAGTTGTGCTGTATAAATTAATGTTTAGAATGGGAGAGGCTTCACATCATCTTGTCTAAATCATTTCACGGCTACCTCTGACATTTTCCAACCAAACATAAAACTGTGAAGAAAATTACAATGTGTCCGTTAGTGGGGCTTGTTTTATTGCTTGCGAAGCCTGCCAAGCTCTTCTTAATAATCAATAAAGAAGCCGAAGTTTGTCTCATACACACACCAAGAGTAATTTACAAATGGTCTGAACTGATATTTTCAGACACAATATCTAAGGTTATTTCATTTCTCACTGCATAAAAAAAACAAACTATTCTTGTATTTTGTGGAGGTTAAGAAATATTAATCTTTCAAAATATTTTACCACAAAGCTAGAACATAGCAATAAATAATAATTATTACTTATGTTTGAATCACCAAACAAACAAAAATATACACAAAAGTCAAATCTAGAATTGGATCAATAGCAAACAGTGTGAATTTAAATTAAAGATAAACATTTGACGTCTTAAATTTACTTGGAAAAATATATTTTCTGATTAAAACAACAAACTTTATGAGTCTTTTGTGTATTGCAAATTGAAAGATATTGCCATTACGACTTGAACAACATTTGTGGACATTTAAGGGGGTGAAGTAAATTTTTGGCCAGTAGTTGTGTAACCATTAATCTCTTGCTAGAGCATTACTAAGCCATGCTACTCAAATTTACTTGTTGACAAAAAAGGATTTCATTATTATTTTTAATTTATTGAGATCTGGTTAATTAGTTTAAAGGGACAATAACATTCTTGCTGGCTTGGAAGCTCCAGAAAATAAATACATGTAATACCCTTATTCTAAGTACAAGATGTTTAAGTGTCCTACCTGTTGTGTAAATTATCCATCACAACCTATTGTACTTGTCCAGAGGGTTTGAAAATATTTTAAAATCCAAGTCACATTTGAAAAGGTTTACGTTAGACTTTTCAAATCAATTGGTTGAATTTTTCCAATTTTTTAAAATAGGTGTGTTAAGATGAAATTTATATCATCAATTAATTGGAATATTGTAAAATAATACGATTTGTTGACCAGAATGAAGATTGGGACATATTATTCAGTTTAAGTCTATAATATTATTTTTTGGGGGTCCATGAGAAAAAGAAATTTTCAGTTAATTCTGAACAAAGGTTTCCAAACATTGAAATATATGCCCACAGCATCTTAGTTCTCAGATTCTGAACTGAGCAATGATGCACATATATTTCACGTAGTTGATAATGTTTATCACAAGTTTTCAAATTCACAAAGGGCCATAACATGTGAAGTAATTTACAGAAAATTGTTGAAATTCAATAAGATTGTCTGTTTGTCTAATCTGAAAAATCAAAGCAGATAGAATGGATTTCGATGTTTTTCTGGGTCTACATCATTATATCTTTTGTCAAGAGCCCTCACAAGGTATTACTTACATGATTAAGTGAAATAACTCTACAATCTGTGTTAAATATGAATATCAGTTGCAAAAAATGTAAGAAAACCTGAATCAACTATTTTTTTTTATCTTCTCTTAGTGACTGAAGTTGGATAAAACAATTGAGCTGTTCTAAAATGATTTTTTCAGATCTGGTGACTGGTGGTGAAGATATTTCTTTATAATTCGGCACATGCTTGCCAAATTTCTGTGTTCACACTATTGTCACCCTTTGTGCAATTGAGAAAATTGAGTACAGACCTGACAGAATAATTCCTGTGTGTCTGGGACAACCAGTAATAAAAATGCACTCTGTGCCTGCGTTCGTTGTTGCAACTGCAAAATAAATATAGAGTTTTATTACTCATTAATGACTGTTTAATCAGTAATTTGAAGGAATCTTTAAAAAAATAAATAAATAAATAAAAAAAATTAGAAATCAATTAATGAAGTTAACTGTGTCTGGAATTCTTTGTTAATGCAGGAAGGAAAATAAGTGTGTATGAATAGCTGACACACAGCTTTCATCAGCATGCATACATGGATTGAACACAGCTCTGTATAGGTGATAAACGAGATATAAAATATAGATCAGTCTTGTACATTAGTTGTACATAAAGTTTAAATTACTGTTTAGGTTAAATTTTAATCATGAATGCAACCAAATTATTTCATATATATACTATTTGAATGCCCTGTCAATTCAATCCATTATCTATTTAATTATATTTTATCTACAATTTTTCACATTTCGATACAGCTTTTCTAGGAAATAATGGTTGTTACATTATCAAAATCTCATTGATAAAATCTCAAAATATGTACCGATATTTAAGTATACATTATAAGTTTCAAAGAGAATTCAACTCTTTTCACTCACATATTTAATAACTTTAATCTGTAATGAGGCAGCATCTTGATCATATAATTCACCTGAAAAAATAACCAACAAAACAATGTTAAGCATTTATACTAACAAATGTCTTGCATTCAAATGATTAAACCTAAAGAAAGTTTATGTTATCTGTTGTGATGTGTTGCAGAATAACCCCATTATCACAGTGGACTCTGTCAAATACGACATCGTACCGTATCGTTACAATATGTCGGATCCTGCAGAGTGTCGGAATACCCAGTTTTGTCAAACAATATAATATTGTAACTTCTAAAACTGGAAGTATCATTATAACGTAGCTTCGAATCACCAGAGCATTATTCCCTTTAAAAATGATATAAACTTTTCTGTACATTCAAAATTTTCTTACATTAATTTTTATTTCATTTAACATGCATAGGCATTTTGAATAGGTCAAGTCTGCAGTTGATCGAACATTTATGTTTGCTATTGCATGTGAAACATTGATTATCTGTGTTTCTATGTCAAGGTCGTTGTCACATAGATTGTACCGGAATCTGTGAAGATTTGTGGAGTGCAAACTTACATTATTCGGGTTCAATCGGCACGCGCAATGAGTGTTTCTAACAGGTGCAAGGAATATTTTTTAGGACGGTGAATTTGTTGAGAAATTCGTGGATATACTTGACTATTTGTTAACAACTGTCTTACGAGAGATTATAAAATTATCAAAGTAATCAACAAAGTCCTACGGTAGCGAGTTTTAATCTCACCGATAATTGATTGGTGTTTGCTTGTTAATATTTAGTAGCTTCACACCCATCGAGTTTTAATCTCACCGATAATTGATTGGTACTAATTGCTTGCTTCACACCTATCGATTGAAGACCACATTATACCGCATCGATTCAATGGAACTTGTGTGATTGGACGACTGATTGATGTCGTAATCCGGAACTTAAAGAGTCTGGATTAACCAGAGATTTTTGGACTGAAGTAATAAAGAAATAAATCAGGACATGAAAATCATGTCGGATGTCACAGAGTGCCGGAGTGATCAGAGTTCGGATGTCACAGAGTCCACTGTATTTGTCTCATCCTTTAGGTTCTTAATTACTTAATACTGGATTGACTATTCCTAAAAGCAAGAAGTGATGTCAGTTCCAGAAAGAACAATACAAGTATAGTTAAGACTTACGCAAAACTATAACCAATTTTTTGTATAAAATAGCATTAAATTTGTATAGCATCAATGGACTATATCAGGAATGGTTGGTAAAATGATCTTCACCTTGTGTTTGTAAAGTATGCTGCTGGATTTACTCATTATCCCCAAGTCACAGCAGGATTTGCTCGCCATAATATTTTGTATGACTGCTAGTTCAGAATACCCAGCAGTTACTGCTAGGGTACTTTGAAAGCCACTGACAGTTGGCTTCTGGCAATGATAGCAATGTAAACTTCCAAAACGAATGAGAAAATTCATGATGATCCAGAAGAGATAAGAATACCCTGCCTCATGCAGGAAACTTTCGGTTTCTGGTACTACTTATTTATCATTCACAATTACAAAACTCGACAATATCTGAAAACCAGGCAGACAAATACTACAAATAAAACATCGGTAAATGCCAGAAAACTATTAAAACAACTGAATGGATCACAGACTGGTTGAAAGGAAGGTAAGTATGTACAATGTCTATCTTATTGATGTAGGCCTGAATAGACTACATATGTGATCAGTAACATTTAAAACAGAAACTTCTGAACTCTGAAATGAAAATGTGTCAGCTTATAATTTTATATATCAAATTGGAAATTGAGCATGATATTCTAATATCAAAATGGTCTAGACTGATCCTGAACAATTTATTGATTCTGGTCAGATGAATGAAGTAAGCTCTGGATCTAAATTTCCTTGCTTTTATAGTTTCTCGCTAATTGAGTACGTCTTGAATGTAAATCAACGACTTCAAAGCCAACTGACATGGAGAGCCAAAAATATATGTCAAGCTTTTTCTCCTTTTTTTGACATTCTTGGAAGGGTTTATTGATGTAAATGACATGTAACCTTTGCTAGTGCTATATATACATCATCGTATTGAATAAACGAACCACTGAAGTAAATTGGTAAAACTTGCTTCCATTTTTTCTCCTACAAAACTAGACTTGACATAAAATCAATAAGAATCTGTATCTATCATTTCGAAAACAAAAATACCAAGACAGAATGACACAGATAACATGTACTCATCTGAAACATTTCAACATTTTAAAAACATTTCACCTATATACAGGCTGAAAAGTGCAAAGATGGTCACTCAAGAGTGAAATCTGTACCCTTAGGTTAAATACTTAATTGAAAATTAAATCTAAAATATGAACAGTAATTTATTTTGCAAGGAATTCAAGACCCCTTAAAGTTAAAGTCAAATAACAATGATCTGTCTTGACTCTGTTAATCTGTTCAGTTCTTAAATGTGGTAGTCTGCCGAATAACTGTTTTTGAACGTGGTAGTCTGCCAAATCACATTTGTTGACCGTGGCAGTCTGCCCAATTAAGTCTTAAGATAAAACATAAAATAACACCAAGAACAATAAGGACGAATAAGATTTTAGACTCTCAACTAGACAAAAACTGTTTCATAATTTACTATAAATCAATGATGGATTTAACTATCTAAAAGGCCTATTACTATAATTAAGAAAACAAATGAAGTCACTAAGGGGTATATCTTAAATAACTCATACAAACAATACCAGGAATAGTTTTCCTAATCCTGATGATGGGCGACAGTATTAAAATGACTATACAATGAAGCTCATTAAGGCCAACTACATGTATGCATTAACATTAATCTTTATAAGACTTTGACAATGTGAAAAAAAAAATTCATAAAATAAATGATCAGTTCACTATTCACGACAAGTCCATAAGCTTATTTGATTTATAGTCATATTACGCAATCTATGACGTCAACCACTTCTTTATCATGAAAACCAATGTTCAATTTGATACACTGATCCTCTTTTAAAGTGATGAAAATGTGTTATAATTTTCTTTAAGGAGAATAAGTTGATGTCAATTTAGCTTTCCAATTCCCTTGATGTTTTTAATCACCAGAATCAATCATTTTTCCTGCATAGTTTAGGATCTGGGGGTGTTGTAGTGTACATCTCTCTTTTACATTGAAACTTTGCATTCTCACATCTGTCACACAGAAAGATAGCTAAATAAAATTCCATCCATTTTAAAGTGAGGAGTGTAAATCACTCTCCTGAACATTTTCAGGTGTGTAGTTTATGCTCTCCTTAGATTTTCAAACGGCGAGACCTGGACCAAAGTTCATAAAGCATTCTCAGACTTTAGTTGAGAATTTACTCAAAATTGTTCGCCTTATTTTAACAAAATCACAAGCCCTTATAACAATTTTGTTGTTTTAATGTATCAAATACATCAATAAGGAACTATGTGCAAACTTTGGTGTTACTGAATCAAAGATATTTCTTATAAACAGTGATTGAAAGTTGAGCAAATTCTCAACTTAAGTCTGAGAATGCTTTGGGAACTTGGGCCCTGGTATTTTCCTCTCCAACCAACCGTATCTCCTCCTAAATGGACCTTTTCTCCTCCGCAACCAACCACATCTCCTCCAAAATTATCTCCAAACTGTATTTCCTCCCAAATCATATGTATCACCTCGACAACTGACCTTTTCTCCCCAACAAATGTCCTTATCCTCCCCAACCAATCATCTCCTCCCAAACCAACCGGACCTTAAGTTGAGCAGATCACAATCCAATAAATATTGCAGGCTTGCGTCGACATCAAGAGTTGATTATGGTCTTATTAGTTTGGTATGGTCTAATTAATAATCAAGATAGCATTTCAGGCCTAACAAAAGACCTGCAATTGGCAGATTTAGCTTTTGCATAATGTATTTTTCAAGGATTATATATCAGTGTCAGGTCTACCACAAGATGAAACAACAGAGATTGAAAAATTAATGGAAATCAGATGGTATTTAATTCAATTTCTATTTTCTGGTGTGGTTTCTACTTAAGAGGATAGGCCTAACAAACTGGTCCATGGAGTATATTTACCTTGTTTGACAGTTCCATTAAAGATAGGTTGCCAGGCAACAAAACATACGCCCACAGCAGCTAAATCGTCCAGGCAGTCAACAAGGGTTGTCACATATTTTTACTTTTTTTGGTAATGAAACATTTGTATAATACACTAAAATCTGATGAAGAGTAACAGCTCATTATGTAATTATCTGAAAATCATTAGAATTTGTTTGCTTTTTATAAAAATTTTGCCCCACGCTAACAATTAGTATAGGAAACATTTAAAATCATGGATTTAGCTGTTCAGTTATCAAAATTCATTGAAATTCAAAATACTTGTTCGTTTCAACACCTTAAACACTGTGTATCAATCTGAAGTCAATCGGATGATAAGTTTGGGCTCTATGACGTCACAGGGTTTTTTGAAGTGATCAAGGGAGACAACTCTGAAGTAATTATTTGAAATCGCACAAAATCAATGGGATTCTTCATCTCATGACCTTAAACAGTGTGTGTGTGTAAATTTAAATTCAATCGGGTATTAACTTTGGTCTCTAAAGCATCCACTGGATTTTTTAATGTGATCAAGGGCCATAACTCTGGCAGTAATTATCAGAAATCGCTGAAAGTCAATCTCATGACCTTAAACAATGTGTATAAATTTAAAGTCAATCGGATATTAACCTTGGCCTCTAGAGCATCCACAAGAATTTTTGAAGTAATCAAGGGCCATAACTCTGGCAGTAATTATTTGAAATCGCTGAAAATCAATAGGCTTCTTCGTCTCATGACCTTAAACACTATGTATAAATTTCAAGTCAATCGGATATTAACTTTGGCCTCTAGAGCATCCACAAGATTGTTTTGAAGTGATCAAGGGCCATAACTCAGGCACTAATTATTAGAAATCGCTGAAAATCAATAGGCTTCTTTGTCTTATGACCTTAAACACTGTGTATAAATTTAAAGTCAATCGGATATTAACTTTGGCCTACACAAGATTTTTTGAAGTGATCCAGGCCCATAACTCTGGCACTAATTATCGGAAACACTGTGTATAAATTTAAAGCCACTTAGATATTAACTTTGGCCTCTAGAGCGTCCACAAGATTTCTTTGAATTGATCAAGGGCCATAAATTTGGTCTCTAAAGGGTCCACAGGATTTTTTGATGTGATCAAGGGCCATAACTCTGGCACTCATTATCGGAAATTGCTGAAAATCAATAGGTTTCTTTGTCTTATGACCTTAAACACTGTGTATAAATTTAAAGCCAATCGAATATTAACTTTGGCCTCTAGAGCGTCCACAAGAATTTTTGAAGTGATCAAGGGCCATAATTATGGTAGTTATTATCGGAAATCGCTGAAAAACAATAGGCTTCTTCGTCTCATGACCTTAAACACTGTGTATAAATTTAAAGTCAATTGGATATTAACTTTAGCCTCTAGAGCGTCCACAAGCAATAGTGGACGCCGGACCGCCAGACGGACGAACGGGGCGACGACAATATACGACCACATTTCAATGTGGGCATATAAAAATGATCAGCTGTTCGGTCAACGTATATATATATATATATAGTGTTGGGTTGGCCTATTGGTCAAGAGTGTCATGCTTCAAGCTCTATTTGGCCAGTCAACACTGGCTTGAGGCTGTGGTTTTGATCCCCAATTGAGTGTATGTGGCTTAGACATTACAGCGCCTTCTCCAACTTAGGGTACACAACATGTCAGGTTACAAAAGAGCACCAGATTTGTTATTAACATTTTTGAACCCGAGGGGTCAGATGCCCTTTCGTAATGTTGTAGTGCCCAGAATATTCGGGAGGATATGAGGTTGGTTTGTGAGGAGATCCGGTTGGCTGCAAATTATCAATCCTTGCAAATTTCACTACTCTTGGGGCTGCCATATTGAATTTATTTTATTAACCAATTGAGTGAGATAAGTAAAGGTGGACAATGCAATGATAAAGCAATGATACGTCATGAATGAAAAACCAAAGATTCATACAAAAAACTCTCTTAATATATTAGACATAATGTCACACTTACTTTGTCCTCGGCCTATCTGTCTAGACGGATGTGTTAATGTGTAGGATTATGCAAATTAGGTCGATTTAAAACGGGTTGAATATGGTCAAAACCTCATGCATAGACACCGAAACAAACTTCACATCTCACTTACATTCAATGTTAATTTCATACTTCATTACTTTGAACTGCTCTATTTTATAGATAATTCTTCCTAAATAGGCTACTATTCTGTTTTCCATAAAGATGTCATTTCTAAAGAAGGACACTATAGAAAACCTAGCAATGGTCTGACTAAACAGAAAGTGGAGTAAAGCAATCAACTCATCTATAATCATTATAATATTATGTCTTCTAATATATTCCTGTACTGTACGACAGGAAATTGACCAATTCCAAGTTAATACAGTTCTAGGCAAAATGACAATGTCTAATGAAGACTCATAAATTTGTACTTGGCCAACAATCCACTATATAAATGTCACAAATGGAAGGAAGAATGATAACCTCTCAATGAGTTCATTTATTAGGTTCATAGAATCAAATAAATTGTTAGTTTTAGACCACATATTAAAAAGCATATTAATAACATGACCAAACCATTCTCTAATTTTGCTGTCCAATATAGCAACGTAATCTAAACTAGTCAATTATGCAATGTGCTATGATGAGGGATATTGAAGCCTGCTCTTATTCAAATTCCAACAATCAAGGGGTCTTTTTAACGTGCATGCCCCTATGCACACAGGAATTCAGTAATTGGCCCATTTCAATGACTAAACACGTTTACTTGCCAGCCCCTCCATCCTGCAAAACTGACATGAGGAAACCTTTAAGTTTCAACGGGTCAATAACCAAATTTTTGGCAAAGAATGATTTTTAACCATCATATTCCAAAAGAGCAGATAATAAATAGTAGCACTAGTTAGATCTTCTTGTAGAGTAGGCCAATTTTCTTGTTGCGAATTTGGTGACTCTTCCAATACAAAGCAACTATTCATAAATAGGCACTATATATCAATCAGTAAAAAATGATCATAATTACAGACACACACACAGTACAGTACTAAAGAACATCCATCATAAAATGACAAATGATTGGTTTAAGACCAAACAGAATGGACAATAAGTGGGAAAATCTCAAGATAATAATTCTACTAATGATATCAAAGCCATTTTATATAATAATAGTAAAATAATGCCAGGAGGTGAACTTGTCACTTATCAACACAAATCTGCATATAATAAGAAAGTTAAGCGATGATATGTGATTTCTTATTCTATAATGTTTCAATTTGCTTCCTATTTCATAACATTACAAAGCATCATTCAAGTACATTTTTTTGATTATAATTATTAACCTTACACTGACAAACTGCCTGTCACTTTCAATTAAATATTGTAGGAAGTTACTGTACTACATGCACTAAAACTAATAATTGGGTGTCTGATCATACATAACAAGAAAAAATATTTGTCAAAGAAATTCCATCAAAATTATTGATTTCTACTGTTTTTTCTATCAATGTTGTAATGACCTATATGTACTGGAAGTCAATTACTAAGCAACAAGATCATCTTTGGTATTGTATTTGTGCCATGAAGCAGCAGAATTTTACTCAGATGGTAATGTTTCGGCCTATACTTGGTGCTTGGAACTGCAATTAATTTTGATATAGCAATTGCTATGATTATGATACACAGCCAACATACTGAGGTATGTTGCATGATACAGGGCATCATTTTTGATGGGCGTTTGCGTGCTCGCGCCCGTCTGCGCCTGTAATCTTGAAAACACAAGCGCGGGTTATAGCTCCTGCTAAAAATTCAGACAATTCCGACAGTTTTATCAAGAAGGTCGAGTTAATATAAGTTAAATAAAATATTATTGTATCCGAAAATAGTGAAGAGTAGTTTTGTTATGGTATCGAGACATTTGGGTTGAAGATTATTAGCTCGGTTGTCAAGTCTCTCAATGACGTTTGCATTCATGATAGATTACTATTTATTAGTGATAGTATTACATTTGTAATAAACGTTTGATCTTTTTTAAATTAAATGTTTGGCGTTAGTTTTGTAAGAGTTGGTTTTTGATCGTGAAATTTGAATAAATAGAACGTTATGAATTTCTGTCGTGGTCATATAAAAAGCGTCTGGATAATCGAGGTATATATATACATTTCTTTCCCGCCTTTGGCATTGAGCCAGAGATTTACTCGAACGTCCAATGTAATGTTTTCTGCAACCTGAACATCGGAGACACGATACCTACCATTTAATTTCCGTATGTTAGTTACGTACGTGTTTTCAAACTGATCAGCAGTGAATATTCGCTTGGATGCTACAATCACTGATAAGCATGACATCGACGAGACTTAATGAGTTCGGCATATTAACTTTTTTACTCCGACAAATTAAATTCTCAAACATTTTTTTGAAGTAGCCTATATAAGAAAAATAAAGACGTTTGAAGTAGGCCTATTTCTTATTTAGTGTAAATGGGTATTAAAATGAGTAAAATGCATCATTTTGCCCAAAGCAGTATAGGTGTTATGTAAACAATGCACAAGCAATTGACCAAATGACTGACGCCGCGTAAATACAATTTGGCTGTCCTTAATTCAAGAAAATGTAGCATTACTCTTGCAATATGACTAAGAAGAGTTTTTCTAGTGGAGCTTTTTTCTCAGTTTTGACATTGACAGGAGCTTTTTATGGCTCCCGAACAATTTTATAAAAGTGAAGGACTGGAATGCAGTCCATGGTATTACATTTTAAAATGTCAACAATGACAAAACTCCTTAACTGATTATGAAACATTACATCTGTCACAGAAATAGTTATAGTAGTCGTGTTTTTTCTTCGCCGATGATCTGTCAGACACTATTGCATATTAAATAAACATCTTGAGCTTGATAATTCAATTTATTTACTAATAATTTGGGTCAATGTGATTATCTCTACGTCATGGTAGAAAAATTGGTGACTTCAAAGTTACATGAAACATATTTGGTCATTCCATCCTGTAAAACTAAAATAATTGATGATGAGAATTGGAAAGATTTGACTATGTAGACATAGTCATAATATAATATTTTTGGAACTTTATATTGCATCATGATGGCAAGTCTAAGTAATACAGCACAAGCGCAACACTACCTTTCAAATGTCAATCCCTGATAAAAGTCCATTTACTGACCTAATCCCTGACAATATATATGGAGGCTTGAATCAAAAAATTGTTCTTTAATTGAAAGATTGAAAAGAAATGACTAAAAAGTCCAAATTTCCCCGCGTCTTGAAAATTTCATACAAAATATTTGAAGTATGGTACGTTTATTACAGCAAATAAATAAAGTGATTGGTAATAAAGTGACTGCACAGACTAATCATTACCAAGCACATAGCTACACATTAAGTAGATCCACTTTATTTTTGTTCTTTTTTCAGGAGATTATTGACCATAATCCAGATTCTCCTGAAGTGAAGTGTTTGCTATGTTACTTGGGAAGTATCTGTCAGTTATCTTTATAATAATATCTTGCACAAGTGCGAATAACTGAACTCATGACTTCATCTAGCGAGAAGGAAGGAAATGTCCTTGGGCTTCTTATAACTCTTTTGATAAATTAGCACAAGTATGAGCACTTGGTGATATTGTTTAATAATACTTCACATATTTCTCAGATTACAACACTGCCAACAGGCAATAAACAATATAATGACACTTTTTTTGTAAGACTCTGATATAACATGCAGTCAATAAAATTCAAGTAAAATATTAAAGGGGGGTAGCCAACATTTTGCATTTAGAATGATAAGAAAGTAGGTGATTTGCTTGAATATAGTTTGTAGAATCTTTTAACAGTATGCAAAACCCAAGTCAATTAGTACATTTACTTGTATGCATGCTGTCTTTAATGAATGTTTTGATGCAAAAACATCTTTTTATTATCTTGTCTTATGAGTCTACTTTGCTCTTCTGTTCAAAAATTTGATCAAGAGACACACAACTTACCACAAAGTCCTATTAGAGATTCAATATGGGAGTCAGATTCACATACACTTTTTCTTCTAGTATTTGTTGAACTTTTAATCAACTGATAACAAACTGATGTCTGAAATAGATGTATATAAGAAATATATATATTCCAATAAAGACCATACATGAAGGAACCAAGCTGATGTGAGGCTGCTATCAGGCACCAAAATAAATAGATGACACATAGAATAGATAAAGCATCAAGTAATCAAACTGTTTATCAAAAATATTTTTCATTGAACTTTGTCAAGGTTTGGATGTTTCATCACTTTTGTGTCTCAAAATGTATGACAGTGACAGACAGAGGACCCATTCTAATAGTCCACTGCTTTCGAACAATATTTCAGTAGGCAAAGATGGTAAAATTAATTAAAGGAAACTTCGAAATATCTGTAATTTTGAAAGCAATTTTTTCTCCCATGTTTCTTCAAGGGGTTATAACAAAAAATGGATTAAAAAGTTATCTTAGGTCCAAACTGGTTTCTAATATTTTGATGGCAAATAATTCTGCTCCCAAACTTCTTTTCTTCAGAGCAGATAGTGCAATGTAGTCAAATACATGGGGAAAAGAATGCTTCTTAATCCTAATCCTGTAAATTCACTGGTTAACAGCCCTGTCCCAGTCTCAAAGGTGTCAAGCCTGGGGTCTTAAATTTAAATAAAAGAAAGGCTATTTACATCCGTTTACATCAACCACCTGATACCAAATTTGTTAAAGCTACCTATATAAAACCTTGTGTTGTAAGGGTTGGAATAATAATAAAGAGTGTAAACACATTATTCTTAGCGATCTTACCAACTGGTAGCTAAAATTAATCCCCTGTCTCAACCAGATATAAAACAGATTAACCTTATCATGTCAATCATATTAATTAATACACTGACAGACTCCCTCTTAACTAAGTTCATGATTTGAAGGAGACAATGAATTTCAAAGGTTAAAAACAAGCCACTCATTAACAGGACATTTATCAGAACTTAGTTTACAAGAGATACTTTCAATTTTTCACCATTGTCTATACAATTTATTGTTCATCAATAGGCTAAAGCAAAGTAAACGTTACATACCATCTAATTTCATGGATGAGTTTTAATTTCTAACAATAATGTGAGACAGCCTTTTGATTTAGATTGTATCAACCGACTTTATATATAGCCATGGACCATGGATAGAATTTAACTTTAAGCAGTATTCATTTGAGGGGGGTGGTTGGGGTCGTTTGGAAAGCTGAATGGTTAGTGTGTGCTCCCTGTATCATACGGCCTGCCATTGAGTCACCTGGCCTTGTAGGTTTACTCCGTGCGCGCGCTGTATCATACAGCCTGCCACTGAGTCAACCGATGAAGTTTCGAAAGGTGTAGGGTCGCCTGTCTAGCCTCGTTGGTTTATTGAAATAAAATTCAAACCATATGTTAGTCCCGAAATGACCTAGTTTGTGTTTGAGTGGGCGTTAAACCCAGAATCGAACTGATTATCAACTATACACTAAGTTTCATCACTCTCTATCAGATAGAATCAACGTAATGAACATCATTATCATCTTTAAACATTTTACTCAATTATAAGCAGAGTTGTTATGTTCCAAACTCTTGACCAATCAAATTGCTTATCGCTCTGCTTACCCTCTGGTGATAATGTTCATTATCGAACTTAGTCAAGGTATTGATGTGATGAAACTATACACCAAGTTTCATCATTCTCACTTAATCAAAAGTGAAGTTATCATGTCCCAAAGTATCAACTAATCAAATTGCTTATCTCTGCTTACCCAGAGCAGAAAATGCTCATCTTTGAACTCCATCAAGGCAGCGACCAAATATTATAATAAATACCAAGGATAAGTTAGAAAATCCTAGCTCAATTGGAAGAAGAGTTATTGTGTTCCAAAGTCTCGACCAATCAAATTGCTTATTGCTCTGCTTACCCTGAGCAGAAAATGTTCATTATCAAACTTAATCAAGGTATTGATGTGATGAAACAATACACCAAGTTTTATTACTCTTACTTAATTCGAGACAGAGAAGGAGAGAAATAGGGTTTAACGTCCAACTAGGTCATTTCGGGACTAACATATGGTTTAATTTTATTTCTATAATTTGCTCGTGCGTAGGGGTTTTTAGCAGTGGGAGGAAACCAGAGTATTGGAGAAAACCAACGAGGCTAGACAGGCGACCCTACTCCTTTCGAAACTTCACCGGTTGACTCAATGGCAGGCCATATGATACAGCGTGCGCATTCTAACCATTCGGCCATCCAACCCCCCACTTACTTAGAACTAAAGTTATTGTGTCACAGAGCATCAACCAATCAAATTGCTTATCTCTGCTTACCCTTAGCAGAAAATGCCCATCTTCAAACTACATCAAGGCATTGATCTAATAAACACCTACACCAAGTTTGAAATTTCTAGCTCAATAAGAAGGATAATTATGTGCCCTAAAGTCTCGACCAATCAAATTGCTTATCGCTCTGCTTACCCTGAGCAGAAAATGTTCATTATGGAACTTAGTCAAGGTATTGATGTGATGAAACTATACACCAAGTTTCATCATTCTCGCTTAATTGTCCAAAAGTATCAACCAATCAAATTGCTTATCTCTGCTTACCCCAAGCAAAAAATGCTCATCTTTGAACTCCATTAAGGTATTAACCTAACAAACACCTACACCAAGTTTGAACATTTTAGCTCAATTAGGAGGAGAGTTATTGTGTCCCAAAGAGTGTGACAGACGGACAGACAGACAGACAGACAAATACAAAATTAATAGTCCCTCACTTTCTTCGAAAGGCGGGGACAAAAAACATGATAAATTGTGTTAATATAAGAAAAACAGTGTCACTACAACTGTCATTATCATTTTGATGAAAAGCAGAAGAAAGTTTTGTTGGAGTAATTGATTACTTGTTCTGCAATGTATTATATGTTATTAGTATTAACACATTATTAATCACATTGCAAACTACAACGATTTATCTTAGAGATGAAATGTTTTCTCTTTAGTTTTTTAAATAAATCCTCAACCTACTTAACACTGTTTTGATTTTTTGAAGAGTATGTATTCTATCATAAAAATCACATTGATCCTTTATTTTAGATAGTTTTCTGAAAGTTGAGGACAAAAATAATATAAATTTGCTTGAGCATCATCAAAACACAAATTGGATATAGACAGAGATTATTTTTTTTATGAGATATCTTATGAAATAAGGATGTGCTTTCTAGTTTTCTTTGATCTGGTAACATCAGAGAGATTTACTGGCTGGTATGATTGGTTCCCAGGTTGTTTAATACATAGCTTTATCGCCACTATAAGAGTGTAAATCACACTCACTAACTAACAAATTAACCAACCAACTATACGTCCTTTCATCTTTTCTTAATTGTTGGCAGTCTTATTTTAATTCAATAATCTAGTAAAACTAGAACTAATATGGAATGATTCTTACAAAACAATTTTATTTTGCTATGTGATGATTAAAAATAGTGTCAAGTATTCTAGAAAAAAAGAAGCATACCCTGCTTCTTGCACATATTTTTTTTGTTTTGTTTTTTATTTAAGAAGTAAGGATGCATCATGGCTTTTACAAAAGCCAATTGAATCCCGTTTGCAGATTACAATTATTCAATCATTTTTACCTCTTTACTACTAAGGCTTCATAATAACATATCCACTTTCGCATAAATATTGGTGAGTTGGGATAATGAATGTTTAACAATAGAAATCAAATGAATAATGAACCAATTAATTCACTTCTCTTATCTCACTGTAACATGTTCACTAAATCTTAAACATTGTATTTTTAGGAAGTGTTTGATTTCTACAAATAAATGTGTGTTGTTTTTTTTATATAATTCAATATATATGATCTATCAAAAAGGGAACACAGAATATGTAACATTTTATTTAGAAGTCATTTAAAACTATCTACTTAACAAGATAATTAGGTATCAAATTCCCATCCCATTCCTAAAGCCTAACATCACAATTGCCAAATAGCAGTTGAATACTCATTCCAATTGTCGACTATAAATGTATGTCTGTAGAAGCATGGAAATCCTACAGCATCTCATATATTTACTCACATTTTATTAAAACGACAAAAGAGTCTATGCAAATAACCATTTTCATAATGGCAGTTGTTTTGCCATATCTCTGTTCACCTGTAATCTAAGCAGTAGCGAGGGAGATTGAGAAATGGGGTTTAACGTCCACTCAACACAAACTAGGTCATTTCGGGACTAACATATGGTTTTTAATTTTATTTCAACAATTCGCTTGCGCGTTGGGGTCTTTAGCAGTGGGAGGAAACCGGAGTGCCCGGGGGAAACCCACGAGGTTGAGAAGGCGCCCCTATCTCCATGCCACATACGCTCACACCAGGGCTCGAAACCACAGCCGCAAGCCAGAGGTGACAGGCCAGCTAGAGGTCGAAGCGCGGCACTCTAGTCCACTAGGCCATCCCAACCCCCCTAAGCAGTAGCTCCAGTTGTATAGAACTGCACCAGTCCACCCGTGACTCATAATTTTGTGTTCGAAGCGCGGCACTCTAGTCCACTAGGCCATCCCAACCCCCCCTAAGCAGTAGCTCCAGTTGTATAGAACTGCACCAGTCCACCCGTGACTCATAATTTTGTGTTCACTTAAGCCTGCTGGGTTTAAACTGAACAAAACTAGTGCTTCATGACAAATGTAGGACATTTGCTGCCACCTAAAGATTTCCAGTTTTATCATAATCTGGGTCAACTTTTAATATGTGTTACTTCCGGGATAGCACCTAGGAATTGCAGGCAGATGAATGGTTGGATGGAGAAAACAACAGACACGACTGGTGATACATGAGCATGACCAAAATAATTAAACACTGACCTGTTTTTTTAGATATTCAAACCTAGAATCATGGACATTAACAGAGATTCCATTTTCAAAACTGGCCTGAAATAATAAACAACCATTTATATAAAGAGAATGTAGAGTATTTCTAATAAGCATAACGATACCTATATATATGTACATATATGTTTAATGAACTTTTTTTCATGGAGGATTTTGAATGATCTGCAATGCCAATGAGCAGCAACTAAAGGGAGTGATAGAAAGGGGGTTCAACGTCCACTTGACACAAACTAGGTCATTTTCAGACTAACTATGGTTCAATTTTATTTCAAGGGGTCTGTAGCACGGGGAGGAAACTGGAGGACCCAGAGATGCTTTGTCACGTACAACCGGAAATCAAAAAGCAGCAACAAGTTACTTTATTTTTAAGTCTAATCTATACTACACAAATCATATATGTTACAAAATTCATCAGAATTAGATATGCTTAAACCATATTCAAATATATTTCAGAAAAGCGTTTTTTTCAAATTTGAACTTGCTTATTATGTATGTAAAGTTAAAGCAATTTTTTTGTAGTTATTTTTCATTATTTTTAGATTATGTCAAAATACTTCAACAGTTTAGCATTCTAAAGCATTGGGAATGGAGGGGATGAGCCCTGTTGATTGTCAGCATTCTAGGATGTCCTGTTCCGGGAATATTATACATGTAATTAGGTCAACATCCTCTTGAATAAGCTGCTATCTGCGGCTATCTTCTACTTTCGAGACATAGCTGCTCTGTGGGCTATTTAATATTTCCATACTTTGCGTGACAATCTTTTTTAAATTTAGGTTATACTTACAGCAATAATTCCAATACTTCCTTCTTCACTTTTACCTGGTACTGGTATACATATCACTGTAATGAAATCCACAAAACATCTATATCTATATACAGAAAAAAAATCTTTAAACTAAACTCCATTATACTTTATTGATTCAACAAATTGTTTTATTTTCGATCAAGCATACATGAGTCCAGATGGACTATTACTATTACCATCCGTGGGCATTTCTGTTTCCCTTATTCAATATAATATTAATAAGCTATCTAATACTATTAAATGCAGGAGAACCACACTACAAGTAAAATCAAACTGACAAGAAAAACTTACGGACATAATATACTACACAGACATTGCAAGAAATAAACAAATATCAAATCAACAGCTTTGAAATTTGTTTCGTAGATTAGGAGATTTCAAACAACATCTTTACTGGATTAGAATAGTTGTTTTACAGCAGTTAATATTTCAAATTTGTGAATTCCATTTTTTTTTTTATTGAGGACAGGCCAGATTGTTCATTGGAGATGACTTGTGTATTAATAGATAATTGATTACTCAATTAGTGGCAAATATAATTATACTATAGATTAGCATTCACACTGCTTTCAACACCAGGATATGGGTATCATTTAATAATGATTATAAGGCTTGAGAACTTCTCCTACTAAATAAAAAGTCGTAAAAGTTGTCAAGAACAAATAAAAAATGTTGTGGTTGTGCCAACTGTCTGGTATTAATGCACACTGTTCTGAAAACGACCATCCATAAATAAGTAGAGTGTTCAGTTTTATACGTTGCTGCTTCTTATTTCAACCATAAATATTCTCATGCATGCCATTAGTTAGAAATCAAATGTGTAGTTGGCAAACTTTAGAAAAAAAATGTCAAAACTAAAGACACAGGTAACAATTCTATATAATATAATTACTGTTGATGATTGAGCAATGTGTCAACAAGGTTTCTCTAAACGTCGCAATATAAAAACAATTTAGTTGTTTGGTAACTACCACCAGAAAATGAAGTTCATGTGGGTTTATGTGAGAGACAAATGAGATTTAATGTCCAATCGACTCAAACTAGTTCATTTCTGGACTAGCATATGGTTCAATTTTATCTCCATAATTTCCTAATGTGTAAGGGTCTTTTTTAGCACTGGCAGGAAATTGAAAGACCCAGAGAAAACCAATGAGGTTGAACAGACGACCCTAAACCTCATCGAGTACAACCTGGGAATCGAAACCAAGCCAATTGACTCAATGAAAGACCTTACAGCCCACACGTTTACCATTCGGCTAATCATTCGGTTACTCAACCCCACTTGTACTGCAGGTAATCTGAGCATTTAAAAAGCTTTCCTAGAATGTCCACAAAAAATTTTCCCATTTGATCAAGGGTGATAACTTTAACAGTAAGTATTAGAAACCAATTAACAGTGTGCATTACAACTGTGTTGATTATGATATTTTAATGACTGTGTAGACCACAGTACAGTACATGTGTATCAGCCTAGAGTCTAGAAAACAGATAGAGATTCTCCCGCTTTAAAAGTTGTTACTATGATACCTGAATCCCAGAGTAATCCTGCCTTACCTGATGTAGACAAGGCTTATTAAAGCAACGATGGTTGTTAGTGATAATCAGAGCGAGCAATATGGTAGGACTTTGCAACGACTGACAGTTATTGATCTTATTATAACATATTGAGTAGATAAACAGTGTAATAAAACTCTAGCTTCTGTTACAAACAACTAAGCACCTTACCAAATCTACACTAAACACATTCTTCTAAATCAATATAAATGACCATCTGTGATCAGTTCCACCACTTGGAAAATTGTGACTTCTAGAGGGCCCACAACCTTGATATTTACACTATTTGCATACGAGGTGTGGCCATTTTGTCCCGCAGTTTTGCTCTGATTTTCATGGATTTCAAGCTCAACCATTATTAGGGGGGAGAACGGTGATATACGGTACTAAAACTTATTTTTTAAATCGGATAAAAATTGTTACCTCTAGAGGGACCACAAGCTAAAAACACGATTTTCCGTACAATCAGTGGACATAATTCAGGAATTTACGATCCAATATGTGGTATAAATATGTATTTCAAGTTTCATCATACCAGATGCTTATACTCATTATTTGCAGTGGAAGGGGGGGGGGGAATTTTGTCTGCATTGTTGGTTTGATTTTCATTTAATTTGAACTCAACCAACAATACAAGGTAACGGTGATATATTCAAACGTTTTTTGTAAATCAGATAATCATTGTGACCTGTAGAAGGACCACCAGCTAAAACACAATTTTCTGTACAATATGGGGCCATAATTCAGGAAGTTACTATCCAATATGCGCAAATATCTAAAGGAATCAAGATAATTGGGTTGTAAACATGCACATGTATTTCAAGTTTCATCAAAATAACGGATTAAAATTGTCAGCCCTAGAGGGTCGGTCCACAACCTTGATATGCCATATTTTTTAAACTGTTTGCGTTTGAGGGGTGACCTGGCAGTTTTGGTCCAATTTCATAAAAATTCACACTCAAATGCCATTAAGGTGCAGTGGTGGATATATTCAAACGTTTTTTCAAATCGGAAAAAAATTGTGACCTCCATATGGTCCACAAGCTGAAAAAACATGATTTTTCATACAATCAGGGGCCCTAATATCGAAAGGAACCAAGATCGTTGGGTTTGAAACATGTATTTCGGCCCCATACCTGTGAGTATGGAAAGGATCCAAGATCTTTGGATTATACGTTTAGATTTCAAATTTCAACAAAATCAGATAAAAACTGAGAGTCCATAAGCTAGAACGCAAGTTTATGTAAAATCGGGGGCCAGTATCCATGAATTTAAATTCTGATACATGCCAAGCTAAAAACGCAAGTTTCTGTAAACTCTGGGGTCATAATCCATGAATTTACAGTCCAATATATGCCATATGCCAATATTGAAAGAAATAGTGATAATCTTAGGAAAATAAACCTATATTTCAAGTTTCCTTGAAATGGGATAAAAATTGTGACCTGTAGAGTGTCCACAAACAATTGTGG
This sequence comes from Patella caerulea, assembly GCA_036850965.1. Classification (NCBI taxonomy): domain Eukaryota; kingdom Metazoa; phylum Mollusca; class Gastropoda; family Patellidae; genus Patella; species Patella caerulea. Next base: position 28,516,508 of record JAZGQO010000011.1, read on the forward strand.
GAGGTCGTTCGGACAAACAGGAAGAGAGACAGGGGACTTTACGGCCGCTCGACAACTTCGTCATTTTGGGACTTACCTATGGTTTTTAATTTCATTTAAAAAATTCGCCTTTGTGTTTCTTAAAATAAAACAAAAAAGTACCCTCCTACATCAACTTGTTAAAAGGATTTTCTGAGAAACAAAATATCTTTTTTGTGTGGCCTTACGGTCAAGGATTTTGTTTAAATTAAATTAAATAAAAGTGTCACATCACCAAAAGATTACTTAAATCTTTAAAATAAAAATCATTTTTGTTCAACAAAACTGTAAAGATTTTAGTAAACCCTACTGATTAGTATTTTCATGAAAACTAAAATATCCAATTCTATTCACAATCTGTTAACAATGACTGGATAAACATAATGGATTGTATTTCAGTTCGTCAAGGCCACTCTGAACACAGCTTGAAAAAAGTATAACTACTATAACTATTTAAACTTCCTAAACAAAACAATAGTATCCTCAATATCAACCGTGAACATATACCTAGCAATCTGAAAGTTAAAAGCCCATTATCTCCTGGTAAAAGCATCAAAGTCTGGGAGTGAGAAAGAAAGAAATTACTTATCTACTATGTTAGACAATTGAAATGGAGATCGATTATAAGATCTGCTGGCATTAGACATGGTTTTTAACTCTCTGCCTCTAGTCTATGCTACCATAATTAATTTCCCCCATTTCACTGTCTACTAGTTGCAAATAAATAGCCTTTCTAAAAAATTGCAGTCTGAATAATTACCACTGTGATTTAGATTCAAATAAAACTCTATTTAACAGTCTGGAATCAGCCTTATAATGAAATAGCTTACAATTCTTGGATTCTTGACATAAATGCTGGAAGAAATATTGCTGTTAGTGTGAGCTACAGATCACCAGAAATATCATTTGAGTGGTTATATGAAAAACTGATGTAAAAATCAAACCCTAGCTGTTCGAGTTATTGATGACTATTGAAGTATGTAAACTCAAAGGTCAATCTATTTACTGTCACTATTGTGATCTGATTTTCCTAGCCATAAATATTACTCTATTGATTTCGTAACGGTTCTATACATGATCGGATATCAAATAACCATTTCTCATCCCTTTATGACACGTAATTTCCATTTAGAATGTGACATAAACTTTATGATACCTGTAAAGTGCTACAATGCTAATCTGTTACTCCTGATGAATTAATTATATAACTTCTAACATCACTCATCATCAGATAGAAATGTACTGTATGTGAGTAGGCTTATAATGCAAACTACGCTCAACTGCTCAAGGGAAAGGCGAAAACAAAAACAGTACTTTTAAATGGAACAATGATGATAATTTTAAACCCCACAACAAATATCAGATTTTACACATTATAAAGTCAGAATTACAACCCTCCTATATCGATAAGTCAAACGGGTGTACAGTACTAGGGCTGAACGAAAGTTCTAAGCCTGTAGCTATATGTGAAAGATGTGTACACTAAATTAATTTTCATCAGCCACCCTAAAAAAAGTTGTTCCACCTGACATAATTTCATCTTTACTAGGAAAAAAACGCCTAGCTAGTTTGTTTTTTTTAATTTTTGAAAACAGATGGAAGTCTAACGTAACGAAATGGGTTGAGTAAAGTGGATGATCAATGAGCATTGTCTTGGTAAAACTGAACACCTGTGACTATTTCCCACATCTTAGCTTTGATGGCTTCACATAACTGTCTCAGTTGGTCAGCATATCTTCCATTGATAGTCTTGCTTTATTCAAAATAGTAAATCGGCGGAATACCCTTTGAATCCCAGAAGACTGAAACGACTCTGGATGCTTCCATTGCTAGACTGAAATTGGTGAATTCAGGTGTCGACCAAAAATCGTCAGGAATCCAACATGTTTGTGATCCGCAGTCAAGAGCTTTGGCACCCATCTTGCAGAAACTTTTGTCATTTCTAACTTGTTAGCGATAATGTGTTCAACCCTTTAATGAGAATTGCCCCACAACACAGGCAATATATAAAAAGAAAGTGGTCAATCATCGACCAACCATCACCATGTCATGTACTTGGGTAATGTTTTCTTGAATAGTTGCTATTGATGGCCTTCCACAATGCAGGTCATTGTCAATGCTCTCTCTGCCAAACTTCTCTAGTGAAAAGGAAGGGGAATGATCCCCTAAAGTGGAAACCATGTTGGCATGTATCTGTGTTGGGGTTAGTCCTTTTAATTGCGGGTACTTGATGACTGTCCTATAGCCAGTTTTGTCCATTTCTGGTGATTTCAATGGGTACAGTGTAGGTGGGTGTCGGTGTAGGTTGGAGCCAAAATTATGCTTTCAAATCAAATTTTGTTTTTTCCATGACAAAATATAAAATTATAGAATTTATTGAAACGTACCAGAATGGTTTTCTTGTTCTTCTTCAGATAATCCTAAACAATCTGATAACGGATCTAACAGAGTTGATGGACATTCTGTTACACTAACATTTTCCTGATGAAAAACATGCCTGAAATCCAAAATCAAGAAAATAACATTTTAAAATTGGTTGGAACTTTAGCTCTCTATCATATAGACTAATGAGAATTATTATATATTTATAGTTTGTTTGACACAAATTATTGTGTCAGAAAATCCAGTCAGAAATTTTTTTAAAAATCCTGTAAGATATGCCCTAAGAAAAAAATCTCACTAAATTATAAACTATAATTCTGTTGAGAATTCTGTGCTATTACACTAGCTTTCATATGCAAGTTTGAAAGTAAACATTTGTTATGATTCTGTGCTTTGAAGTTGACATTTCTAAATTTCGATAGTTTTCCTCTGATTGCCCAAATGAACAACCCTACCAAACATTCAAATCTTCCAAAGAGACTGTCTTACTGTAAGCTTATCATGTTCCCAAGCTTAAAATGTCAACGATTTATACAATAATAAACAGACAGTGATTTGTGTTGTACAAATTCTTAATTTTGAGAGGGTTCTTAGGACCAAATGAACAATCCCAAAATTTAAAAAAAAAGCTGTCACAAGGTTTGACTAGCAGAATGCTCATTAAAAGACAACATACAGGGGATGACAATATACTTTCACATTAAATATGGGTAGGCCTATATAAAAATGATAAATAAATTTTGTCTGCAGATTTATTCACGACAATACGATAAATCTTTTAAATATAATAAAATTGTGTTCTACAAATTTTTAATTTCTTTGTAAACAAATGAACAATCAAAAAATTTACCAGTGGCTCTCAGGCAGGATACACCCACATTTTACAAGAGATGGATAGAGAACAAGCTAAATGCAAAGATAGGTTGCCAGGCAACAAAACATACATCCAAGGCAGCTAAATCGTCCGGGCAGTCAACAAGAGTTGTCACATATTCTTACTTTTTTCGGTAATGAAACATTTATAATATCCTCAAATCTGATTAGGATTAACAACTTATAAATTAATAATCAGAAAATCATTAGAATCTGGCTTTTATAAAGTTCTACCCCATGCTAACACTTTCTTAGTATAAGAAACATGCTAACACTTAATTAGTATAAGAAACATATAAAATCATGGATTTAGCTGTTCAGTCATCAAAATTCATTGAAAATCAATATACTTGTTCGTCTCAAGACCTTAAACTCTGTCAGTGTATCAATCTGAAGTCAATTGGATGATAAGTTTTGCCTCTAGAGCATCCACAAGATTTTTTGAAGTGATCAAGGGCCATAACTCTGGCAGTAATTATCGGAAATCGTTGAAATTCAATAGGATTCTTTGTCTCATGACCTTAAACAATGTGTATAAATTTAAGGTCAATCGGATATTAACGTTGGCCTTGAGAGCGTCCACAAGATTTTTTTAAGTGATCAAGGGCCATAAATAACTCTCGCAGTAATTATCGGAAATTGCTGAAAATCAATAGCCTTCTTCGTTTCATGACTTTTAACACTGTGTATAAATTTAAAGTCAATTCAATATTAACTTTAGCCTGTAGAGTGTCCACAAGCAATTGTGGACGACGGACCAACGGACAGGGGCGACGACAATATACGACCACATTTCAATGTGGGAGTTTTAAAACGACTTTTGTACAATGACGGACCATAATCCAGAAAGATATGGTCTGAATTTCACAAATATCAAAAGAGACTGAGATTTTTGGAATATAAAGATATGTTTTAAGTTTCATCAAAATTAGATAAAAATTGTGACATCAAGAGAGGGTCCATACATAACCTTTGTATTACATACATACACAATTTGTGTACAAACAACAGCCATTTAGTCGAGCATGACAAAACAATAAATCATAAATACAAAATTTACAACCAGAGAGCAAACAAAAATAATCGATAAAATAATCAATTAATATTTAACATTTCTAAGATTCTTCTCTAATTATTATGAATATTTGAATTTTATTATACATGTAACACAAATGATGATGATTATGAAATTATTCAATAGCATTCTTTTCTCTAACTACAAACATTGTTTTTGTGTACAATTTGTGTACAAACAACAGCCATTTAGTCGAGCATGACAAAACAATAAATCATAAATATACAAAATTTACAACAGAGAGCAAACAAAAATAATCGATAAAATAATTAATATTTAACATTTCTAAGATTCTTCTCTAATTATTATGAATATTTGAATTTTATTATACATGTAACACAAATGATGATGATTATGAAATTATTCAATAGCATTCTTTTCTCTAGCTACAAACATTGTTTTTGTTGTTATTTATTAGTGATTACACTGTAAGTAGAACACTCATATTATATATATATATAATACTTTAAAACACAAGCTTTATGCACCAACAGTAGTAAAAGCCTATAATCGTCAAACTACAATATATGTACATGTATGTGTGTAACAGAATCATTAATATCAGTCCCAAAACTCTGTCCAGTATTTTAGAACTTAGTCAACTTAGAAGCATTCACTGCAGAGACATATTATATAAAATGTAGTCAACAAAAGCCAATCTGATCTCATGCTTCAATTCAACTTAATAAAAAAATTAAATACAAATAAATAGCATTATGGAAATAATTTACATACCATAGTAATCCATCTGATGGTATGGTCTTTCCACCATCAGCTTCTACGATACCTGTAGTAGGATTTTTAAGGTACACAACAACATGGTCCTGAAATGACAAATTTTACATATATCATTCAATAGGATGTCAAAAATTTTAAGCTAAATATGTGATGCGCTTTTTACGTGATTTGTGAATTTGGCCATTCTAACAGCATTGGAACTATCTGTATTCTTATTATAGTCAAAAACCTAAAATCTCTCCAATCCATATGACATGCCTGATTTAAATTAACTAATAAAAAGGGATTTTGAATATCTTGGAATCCCATATGTATGTAACATAAGTTTAAGATCTCACAGATCTGCAGGATCATATTGAAATGTAAATATTGATCCTTTTTGCCTCGCAAGAAAACCATTAAAACATACTTCTTCAAATCTTATTCTATAACATTTACATACAAATGATATGATAAAATAGAATTGCTCAATTTAAGTGTTTATTTGAATGATTATGTTTGTTATAGAAGTCATGTTTGTTGTGATAACAATTTTGAACTCTGAAACGCATATTTTGCATAAAATGTTCATTAAGACATTAACATATGTACGTAATTTGACGTCTAAATCACATCAAGTCTCTAATATTAGTAATATCTCACTATATTGATAGAAAGTATTTCTGAGCTGAATACGTCTCATTAGTGTTAGATCATGCATGTGATGGAGCATTTGAAAATCCTGCTTGAGTAAATTCCAATATTCTCTAGCCACTTCTCTCTATGCGTTTCTCTCCTTGCCTTCATTATGTCTACATATTGATTTTCTTGTTGGTCCTAACACCAATAACCTGATGATTTCTTCACTATAACACTCTAAATCAAAATCACATTAAATTCTCCTACATGTACCAACACGAAGAAAACTCAGTAAATTTCTTAGAAGTCTTGCAGAGGTCACAGACAATCAAGGGCTGGTTATTTTCAACATGAAATTAAATGATATGAGATTTTTGTAGAATCCATGCATGCATGTAATAAAATAAAGGCTAGGATTAGATCTGCAAGATGAAGCTACTAATGATCCCTTGTCATAACACAGTCTGTAATTATTGAATCAAACAGAAACTGATCTGAACTGTACCTTTGAAGCTTAATCCAAATAAGAGTGGCTGATAATTTTACTTTCGATCAAGAAACATGAGGCCTACTGTACTGATTATACATGTATATTCAACAAAAAAAATATTTGGGGCTCTGAGACCCCTAAACCCCCTGTACATGCCCCATGAAAGTTCCTAAATACCCCTATTTTCGCCCCCAGAATGCTGTTTTGGCGCACAAGTACTCAGAAATATGTCCAAGGTGACTTATATGTTGACTTCTTATGGGTTTTTAATGATGCCGAGTCTGTTTATTGACTTCATTATTATTTTTCAATATTCCAAAATGATGGAAATTCAAAATCCCGGCCAAAATGCTGACTAAGAAGGAAAGGCGAGATCAGGAGGATATTGAGCAAGCTCAACAGTTTAACAGAAACAATGGAAGTCTATTCGATATATTTTAGTGAGGATAAGGATGTTAGAAAACGTTTAGAAGTAGTGTATGGTGTCAAGATGACCAAAAACGAATAACGAATGGGAATTCCTGCAAGATAAGCCCAATCAGCGAAAAAGGTTTTGCAAAAGTTTCATCGACAAACAATGGGAGAAGCCAATGGAAAGACGACCACATCACACTTGGAAAAAATGTGAGCTAAATCTGAGTTAGCAGTAGACTTTAGTACTCTTTCAAATGGAGATGAAGATGATGTGGAACTATCCCAAAGTGACATCGATTATCAGAGCCACTAGAACAAGAAGGGCATACTTCTAATAAAAAACAATGCAAATTGGATCTGTGAAAGATTCGCTTTAAGTTTAAAGGTGATAATATGCCCATACAATACCAACATATCAAACTTAGCATCAGAAAGATGTGCCCTGAAGTGTATGAAACCATGGACAAGCTCAAATGTCAGAAACACATGTGTTATCATCTTTAAAGCGAATCTCTCGGATCCAATTTTCTCCAAGGACTACATATCAATAATATCGTGTCATGATGTTGTCTTCTCTCATTGATTTCAAAATCCAATTCAGACTATGCAGGAACGAAAACCAATAAAACAGACATATTATAAGCGATATAATAGTACGAAATATGCAAAGAGTTCGAGCAAAATGAAAGCCATTTTGGCTGCCATTTTTAATTTCCGCCATTTTGGAATATCAAAAATAATTATAAAGTCAATAATCAGTCTCAGCATCATTGAAGATAGGTTGCCAGCCTACGAAACATATGCCCACAACAGCTAAGCCGTCCGGGAAGTCAATAAGGGTTTGAAGCAGATTTTTTCTTTTGTCAGTAAGGAGAAACTTGAGCCTCTAGAGCGTCCACAAGAATTTTCAAACTGATCAAGGGCTATAACTCTGACAGTAATTATCGCATATCGCTGAAAATCAATAGGCCTCTTTGTCTCATGACCTTAAACTTTAAACTGTGTATAAATCTAGTCAATCGGATATTAACTTTGGCCTCTAGAGCATCCACAAGATCAAGGGCTATAACTCTGGCAGTAATTATCAGATATCGCTGAAAATCAATAGGATTCTTCGTCTTTTGACTTTTAACTTAACACTGCAAATTTAAAGTCAATTGGATATAAACTTTAGACTAGAGGAAGAGCATCCGCAAAATATTTCAACTTGATCAAGGGCCATAAATTCTGGCCTGGCAGTAATTATCAAATATTGCTGAAAATCATCTCATGACCTTAAACACTGTGTAAAAAATTAAAGCCAATCGGATATTAACTTTACCTCTAGTAAGAGTGTTCTCAACATTTTTCAAAGTGATCAAGGCTCATAGCTCTTGCAGTAATTATTGGACATCGCTGAAAATCAATAGACTTCTTCATCTCATGACCATAAACGCTGTGTATAAATTTAAAGGTAATCAGATAAAACAATGTTTTTTTGATAGTATTCCATTAATTATTTTATATCACATGAAAATGTGGGCGTATAAAAACATGAAAGATTAAGTGTAAAGGTAATGTTATAGTATAGGAGAGTGATGTGCAGTTTTTAAATTTTCTTTCGGTTTTCTTATTTTCTGTGGCAAAAAACCTTGGCTTTGGTTTTTGTCTTTTTTATTCATTTAAACTCTGTATTATGCATATGTACTGATTTATGGTTATTTTATAGGAATACTTGGAAGCTAGAAAAGATATCTATGGTGGCCCATGGTCGCAATAGTGTATTCTTTTGAATTTGATTTAAAAAGAAAAAAGAAAAATAATAATATAAGTAAAAAAAAAAAGAAACTTTTATTGTTTCACAAAAAAAAAAAAAAAAAAAATTAAAATTTGAAATAAAAAATTTTTTTTTAAAATTCGAAATAAAAAAAAAAAACACTTTTAAAAATTCAAAATAAAAAGAATTTTAAAATTTAAAATAAAACAAAAAAAATCTTTTTAAAAAAAATCTTTTTATAAAAAATCTTTTTAAAGTTTAAAATAAAAATCTTTTTTAAATTTAAAATAAAAAAAAATTTCTTTTAAAATTTAAAATAAACTTTTTTTTTTTTTTAAAATTTAAAATAAAAAAAATCTTTCTAAACATTTACAAAAAAAAAAAAAAAATCTTTACATCAAAAAAAAATTTTAAATGAAAAAGAAAAGATAAAAATAATTCCCGTTGTGGCCCATCGCAGCAATAGTGTCTTGAGTATCAAGACCCAGTATACAACAATCATTAGACAAGATAGACTAAAAACATTGTGGCCCATTGTTGCAGTAGTATCTCGATTATCGTGTGTGAGATCGATGAAGAACATATAGACTCCAACGACAAGAAACGAGCCTGTAGTTATCTTACATCAACATGTGAGTGGCGGAACTTTGGCATGTTTATGTTCACCTGACGATGTCCACGAAGGCTATTATGCTCTGTTTTGTCTTTGAAATTGATATTGTGTACTATTGCACTTTTGCACCTCTAACGATGACCTCGGGCAGAGCAGGGGTTTCACAAAATTGAAGATGTTAACTAAAACTAAAGTGAAATTACAAATTTTATTAATTTTATAGGTTTCGATCAAGAAGATCGATTCTAACCTAAAATTCAGTTTTCATAGATTTTAGTTAAAATTACTTGTGCCTTGATGCGAGGTAATTATAGACTTGTTCGTTGTCGCTCGAGTCTATGTCCATCATAGATCCCACACACAAGATAATGGACAATCTGAACTACAGGCCCGCCCTACATGCAGAGCCTTATACATGTAGATTGTAGATATAAGGCTCTGCCTACGGAGAAGTGACACAGGTCACAGGTCAACCCACTACATTTTGTAATGGAACAGCTTGTAAACAAACAAACGAACGTAAAATATGGCTTCAACGAACAGAAAACCTGCGTCGTATAATCAAGGCTGTCTGTGGAGTAACACTCATTGAGTAGGCCTACGGCAATAAATCCCCCGAAGAAAATGGGATTTTAAGAGAATTAGCGAGTAACGCTAGGCCTATCTGTCGCAATTATGCCATGGAATAAAAAACAGCGTTTACACCAATATTCTTGTTGAATAACAACAACACGAGGAATTTCTCTACTTAAATATTTCATGTATATTATAAACCAAGAGATTATTGGTGTAAACGCTGGTTTTTCTTCCACACGGCATTTAATTGTTACCGACAGATATGAGATAGGCCTAGCGTTCTTCGCGTGCCAAATGTCCTGTACAACTTGCTAATTCTGTTAAAATCGATCGTTCGGAAACTTATAAAATTCAAAATGGTTAGTGATTTTAGCTTTAGTTTTGTGAAATCCCTGCTCTCCTTCAGGTCATTGTTAGAGGTGCGAAAGTGCAATGGCACACAATATCAATTTCAAAGACAAAATTGAGCATAATAGCCTTCGTGGACATCGTCAGGTGAACATAAACATACCAAAGTTCCGTCACTCACAGGTTGATGTAAGATAACTACAAACTCGTTTCTTGTCGTTCGAGTCTAGACATTCTTCATAGGAAAACACTCTTTCGACAGTATAGTATATATCAACCTTTTTTCATAGATCCCACACATGATAATCAAGATACTACTGCAACAATGGGCCACAATGTTTATAGTCCCTCTTGACCATGGGCCACAACATGACTTATTTTTTATCTTTTCTTTTTAATTCAAAATTATTTTAATTATTATTTCTTTTTTTTTTTTGGGTGTATGGATTTTTCTTTTATTATAAATTTCTAAAAAGATTTTTTTTTTTATTTTAAATTTTAAAAAAGATTTTCATTTTAGATTTTTAAAAAAAATTTTTTATTCATTTTAAATTTTAAAAAGATTTTTTTTTTTTTAAAGTTTTTTTTTTATTTTAAATTTTAAAGTTTTTTTTTTATTTTAAATTTTAAAAAGTTTTTTTTTATTTTGTAAAACAAAACAAAAATTCTTTTTTTACTTATATTTTTCATTTTTTAAATTGAATTGCCAAAAAAATACGCTATTGCAACCATGGGCCACCATAGATATCAAACATATTGATGTAGAGTTTAAACAACAAGTTTTTTTTTACTGTTACCGGTATATGACTTTAATTATGACTAGCAAAATCAAAGTTACTGTGTAAAAAAAGATCTAACAAACTTTGTCAAACACAACACCATAATAATAAATTAATATAAAGACATATTACCAATAATAATTTGGATGTGTTTCCAAATGCAGCAGAAATATCTGCATTTTGTGTCATCTAATCTTTCATAGTGAGCAAGCCATGGAGACATTTTACTTTTAGAAGAAGCCATGGTGCATTATTGACAACCGGCTTAGGCTTGTATAAAAGTTTGGATAATAAACCGAACCGAATTGAGAAAATAAATTAAATCAAATACTCTATATATACATGCAAGGGGTCTGGTTGATCGAAAATAAAAACGGATGTGGTGGCTTCATTGAAATTTTGTAATTAATAAGTAAACATAATGAAAAACAGGTAAATTAAAAATTAGGAATTTGAAAAAAATAAACCGAAATGCATGGTTATTTTTTGTTTTATCGGTTCGGTTTTGATTTATATGTACGATTAAACCGAAAAAACGCACATAACAGCTGGTATAGTATTAGTAAGATTAGATTTAAACACAAAGCAAGAACAATGATCATAGTTGTTTGTAATAAATTGTCAAGCGCTATATTGAACTACATACACATGCACTTGTGTAACTTGAAATTTTGAACTTTGAACTGAACAATTGGAGCAGTAAAAAGATAATCTGAGTGATTGTGCTGGACGATTAATAGCCCAAATTTGTGCCTGACAATGACTGAGCAATGTGCCTTAATTTAGAATTGAAATTAAAGCCTGTAACATGAATTTGAAGCATATCATATAATTCTCAAGTTGAAAATAACAAGGTCGTGAACAGCTGGAATAGTAATTGTAAATAGTGGTGTTCAATAACTGATGTTTACAATATCATGAATAATATGAATTGTGATTTCATGAATCAAAGTTCAAGATATTGACCCACACAATCCATTTCCATTCATACAAGGCAGGCTTGTACTACCATGTAGAGTGTGTCCCACATTAAAAATCTAGATATATTGATAATAATAATGCCACAATGACAGGCTTTACCACAGATTTTCTAATTTATCATCACTAAACACTATAAACCTCACAATGCCTCGTTCGGCATTTCTGTCCAAACGAGGTGAAAAAATTGCCTCGTTGTCTGCAGTTACAAAACAAGGGTTTTTTTTTAAATTGTCCTCTCTTTGGAACGAGGTATATTGTTGAGAATGAGGCTTGGAAAAAATGTCTCGTTTAATAGACGTGTTTTTTTTCATCAGCGAAAAATTTGTACAAATTAAAATTTATGTTATTTAATATGAAAATAAACCAGTCCAAACTATAAATCTAGGCCTACACCATCGATAAAATCTGAATCACTGTCTGTAGGGATGGTAATCCGTCGTAAGGAGAACGTTATCGTTTTGGCTTAGACACCGTTTTATTATAATTTTTCAAGAAGAAACAGTAAAATTTTTAACTGTCAAAATGTCAAACAGGAGGAAAACAAATGAGAAAAGGCCGCCTGTTTACAAGGGAAGTAACTCTCATCGCACTAGGAACGCATTCGGCAAACTGGTTTTGTCGACAAAAGTCGCCGTGGGTACTTAACGGTAACATCATAGGTGTCAACAAAAGTCGAGTGGGTCAGTTAAGAGTTAAGTAACAACCGAGGTGTTGTGAAAATTAAATTGGGGTTATAAATCAATCAAGGTAGCTTTACACCTCCACCTAACTGATATCGTAGACAACAAATTAGTGTTTATCTGATCTAAATACAACAAATAATCCATTATTAATCAAAAAAAAGCATTAAATTTCATCTCATATTTCCAATACGCCAGTTTATTTTTTTATATTTATTGTAAAAAGAAAAATTAACTTGACCATAGCATTGGCGGTTTCTGTTGAAACCCCATAACATTGCACAAAAATATTATTGGAGCAAAGTTAAATAAATTAAATGTCAATTAAATAGGAAATAAAGCACACCCCATACATTAATAAAATTTAATTAAAACGTTTTATTATGAAGACAGATGGGTATTGATAATGATAAAATAATTTATGGTATGACGTGTATTCTTGTCTTTTCTATTTCTCTGATTATAATATCATAGTTTGGACTGGTTTTATTTTCGTATTAAATAACATAAATTTTAATTTTTACAAATTCGCTGGTAGCAAATACTGCTAATAACTATCTTGAAAAAACCACGTTTAATAAACGCGGCATTTTACCCAGCCTCGTTCTGAACAAAATACCTCGTTCCAAAAACAGGGCAATTTTAAAAAAAACTTGTTTTGGAACTGCAGACAACGAGGCATTTATTTAACCTCGTTTGAACAGAAATGCTGAATGAGGCATTCTGAGGTACTTTATAGTGAAAAAAGTTATCATGCTGTACCGTTGCCATTCAAAAGTGAACTTGAAATTCACTGAAAGTAGCATACTCCACGCAGTGTTGCGTTTGATTAGAGGTAATCCTACTACACACTGCTATTATGTTGAGTGGATATTGTTGTTTTAAATTTTGATTGGTCAGTAGTCCGTCTACCAACCAATCACTACTTGCCCTACAAAAGGTTTACATTTAAAACGAGTGCCAATATTGGACCAAATATGTTTACATAACGTTACGTCATGGCTCATGATTTTATTATGCCCAATTAACCCGTGCATAGCAGAATACTGCAGTAAAACTAATTGCGCGACAAACGAGGCTATCACGTGTAATGAAATGTAAATAATACTGTTTGAAAACGAACATACTTTCACCATTTTTAATACCTTAAATCACTGTGCAAAGTTTTAGGGAAGACCCAGATTAAACAAAGGACTGTCACGTTGCTATACTTAAGTGATAGCTTTCATTGAACGGAAAGAATAGACACACTCCCGCATAAGTTCAAGAAACAGACGCTATTCCAGCAATTGTCAGAGAGGAATTTCGAGGGCCATTGCTTCAGGAAAATGTGAAAGTACGATAGTGAAAGTGAAATGTTTAACACTAGGGTATACAAAATTGGTATCCCCACACAACCGTGGTTTCAAATTAGTATCCATTCTACTGTTGGTACTAATCATTGAATGGTTGACTGACTGACCTTGATTATCAAGACTATTCACATTATAATATAAAACATTTTACACAGCTAGAAACATTTGAACTCAACCTTCATTATGACCTGATATAATTAAACGGTTTTAAAAATTGGATTAAAAATTGTAACCTCTGTGGATCCACAAGATAAAAGTATGATTTAATTGTACAATCAGGGGCCATAATCCATAGTCTGGTAAGCACAAATACATGTATCATAATCAAACAAAGATTGTGACCTCTATTGGGTCCACAACCTGTGTATTAACGGGGGAACAAACTTTTACACTATAGTCATTAGCATTGAAGGACCGTCCATCCTAACGGGCAGTTTCGGTCCTATTTTTGCCAAATTCGAACTTAACTGTCAATGTCATTAGGGTGTAACGGTGACACATTGAAAAATGTTTACAATCAGATAACCATTGTAAACTTTAGAGGGCCTGCAAGCTAAAAAACATGCTTTTCCGTACGTATCCTGGAAGTTATAGTCCAAACTGCTAAAACATCAAAAGGAACCACAATCTTTGGATTATAAACAAGTTTCATCACAATCGGATAAAAAATTATGGTCTGTATACACTCAACGCAATAAAATTGGGCGTAACTCTGCACCTGGGAGTCGGGACATGCACCAAAATCAATAGTTTCCGCCCTTAGGCATAGGCCATTACTGGCCCATTACGAATAAAAGCTAAGTTCCAAGAAAAAATGGATGTGGCTTTGCCCCTGGGGTTCGGGCATTTACCAAAAACCAAGGGGATCATCCTAAGGGTATAATGAATAGGTATGCAAAGTTTCTAAAGGATCTGTTAAGAATTGCGGTCTGTAATTAACACAGACACACACAAAAATAGGATGTGGCTCTGCCCCTGGAGGCGACAAAAATATATGACCAAATCACTTAAACTACAGATCTATATCACAAGTTGTGGTGGAAGGACATGCCAGGTGTCATACGCACCACGTTGACGTTTCTAGTGGTTTAACCAAAGTTCTAAGCACTTCAAGCCAAAAACTTGCTAATCCCTCACATCAACCAGAACGCAGGTTATATAAAAACTCTTCCAGATCCTAGTGTAGTAAAGACAAGTAAAACGAAATTTTGAACTATAAAAAACGAAACGAAACAGGATCCGTGTTTTAATCAGATTGACATCCGCATGAAAATATGGATATATATATAAAATGAAACTAAACCTTATTATCTAAAGTTAGCTATCTAAATATTACTGTTATTCGGTCTCTTTAATAGTTATCTTCTTTTTTTTTAGCGTACTTATAGCCGAATGCAGCAAGCTGTTGCTGACAAATGCATCAGTGCTATTTTGGTAACACTTGGGTAAGTTCATCTTTTACAAGAGTTCATATGACATTGAAACATATAGCAAAATTACTGAATTATTAATGGGGGCATGCAGCTCTGAATACAAAACTTGCCTTGATTCCCTTGGATTTGAAATAATACATTTTGTAACCCATTATCAAAAACCGGGAAATATTTATGATTATTTAAAATACAATTTATATTTATGGTGACAGTAGTGTACATTATTGTAAAAATGATCATCAAATTTCAATACCATTTCAATACTTGTCTTAGTAGACAAAAGAATGATCAACAACAGTAAAATATGTTCAGCTTGTGCCAACGCACATCTGGGTGAATGGTGATCAAGTGATTTTTTTATAAGTTAATAAAATTGTGTAAAGGGATCAATGAATCAGGTTTCTACTGATACACTAATGAGTGAACAATTGAGTAAAGATGGTAATAGATTGATGGTAGAAGGACTAGTAATCGTTGCTATATATCTAGCAATCTTGTGAATATTGCCAGGAGGAGAGTGCCTGACTGTCATTAGTGTCTAATCCTTATTGATTAGAGAAATAACTTGTCATAATCTGGTCTATATAGCTGGAGGCTTTAAAATGATTCTACTACATTTATCCCAAATCATCTCACATACTTTTCTTTTTATCATATTCCATTTCATATCATAAGACTTAGAAATTAATGTGTCTTAATAACTTACTCTTTAAATTAATGCGACAGAACGGTTTCGATATATTGCACACCGATATTAAATAGAATGTAAACCGCTGCATTTCTTTTCCAAAATTTCAAATGAGTAGCCAACTTTTAATCTGAACAAGGATATAAGAAACTATCTAACGATCAGATAATACCAGTACCACAGATACATGTAGTTATTATATCACTAATATTGTAGCTATCAACTAATTAAACACTACTGATTAGTAATAGTGGTATGTTGTTTTCATCGGTGTTACTTTCAGCAAACAACTTTTGCGAAATGAATATCCCATCTTTACCCCTTAAGTGTGTAGGTCATTATATAATGTCCTGGACAATGTGTATAGGGCGTAATATAACACCTTGGAGATATTTCTCCAACCTATTCTTATTCTTAGTCTTAGAAAATAGTTTGTCACTTGAGGGAATCTCCACTAGGGGGAATCCCTTGGAAATTCCCCCACGATCACAGCATGTGTATAATGGTTCTTCTGCATGAGTGTGTAGGACGTTATAATCTTTGTCTGAACATGCAACAGAGAGAGAGAGAGAGAGAAATGGGGTTTAACGTCCTCTCAACACAAACTAGGTCATTTCGGGACTAACATATGGTTTAATTCTATTTCAATAATTCACTTGCGTGTAGGGGTCTTTAGCAGTGGGAGGAAACCAGAGTGCCCGGAGGAAACCCACAAGGTTGAGAAGGCGCCCCTATCTCCATGCCACATACGCTCACACCAGGGCTCAAAACCACAGCAGTAAGCCAGAGATGACCGACCAGCTAGAGGTCGAAGCGCGGTACTCTAGTCCACTAGGCCATCCCAACCCCCCAACATGCAACAGAACATGTACATGTATGTATAGGAGTAATAACAACAGTGCTCAATCAGGAATAAAAAGTTCCAATAATGTCGGTTTTTTGTCAAATTAATTAAACAAAAGGGGGTAGAGTTAACGTTTTAAAAACCTCATGCTTTACTGGTTAACATGGTTATTGATATGAAATGAAATGGGGGTTTAACTTCCAATTTCTCTGCAACAACTGGATTACTAAAACAGGCATACATCATGCAGTGTGTGCTATGAGGCCTTATTTCATTTTAAATTCTTACTGTCACAGGAATGAACTATAACTGATCATATCATTTTATACAATGTACAGCAATGTTCCATCACTCACTATTGTATTAATTTAAATCAGGGACTAATTTTTATTCAGGGACATCATAAACTATAATTTTAGTTTTACATCAAGTGGGCCAAAATTCTTAACACAAAGCCAAACGGCCTTGACACATGTAATTGTTTTTAGACTGGTTTCCAAAGTGCCAAGAATATTGACACAACTTTCTAGTGTATTGCATTCAACTTATTATATACATGTATATCTATGACTATAGTACAGAAGTCAGAGTTTTACTGAAAACAGAAAACAAAAATATATGATTTCTACTGGTTGTTTCTAAGGATTATCGACAAGTCTGTAGAAATTTGTTCAACCGACAATAAATATAAACCCTGTGTGCCGATCTGGACTGCGGATCGCATGTTCGACACCCCTGCTGGTCAAATCAGTAATGACATGAATGTAGCCTACATGTAGATGGATTCCAACTTTTACTGTGACACTTTATATTACCGTACAAAGTTCAATATTAAATTCATAGATAAGGTTATTATTTTGAATAAGACATGTTACCTATTATTCTTATTTACTGAACGGATCGATGTTGGCTTTAAGGCCGAGTTATCCATTGTACAATGTGTGAATAAACTCTCTTCAAGCCAAAGTGTTCTATAATCTATTTAGTAATGTATAATACAAGCCACCTACAATACTTCTTAACACATCAATGTCAATACTAACAACAATCGCATTGATTCAAGTAATAAGTATGGATAGGTTGCCAGACAACAAAACATATGCCCACAGCAGCTAAGTCATCCGGGCAGCCAACAAAGGTTATTGCATCAGTATAACTTGTATGGCTTCTAGTTATCAAAAATCATTGAAAATCAATAGGGTCTTTGTTTCATGAGCTTAAACAACGTGTATAGTATACAATAAATTTAATGTCGATCATTACAGTCGACATCAAATTTTTGCTCTAGAGTAAGATTCGACTAATTCGAGCATGCAAAAGTTTTTTAAATTAATCAAGGGCCATCTGACAGTAATTATCGTAAGACCTTACAAATCATATAAAGTCTTAAACATAGTGTATAAAATTTAAAATCAACCAAATGATAATCTTGGTCTGAAGATCATCCACAAGATTTTTCAAGGAATTATCAGATTTTTCTGGTAGGAATTATTAGAAATCCTTGAAAATCAATAGGTTTATAAATTCGTCTCATGCATGACCTTAAACACTGAACACAGTCAGTATGTAAATTTAAAGTTAATTGAATATTAACTTTAGTCTTTAGAGCGTCCATAAGATTTTTCAAAGTGATCAAGGGACATTTACAGTAATTATCAGATTTCCTTGTCAATCAAAAGGCTTCTTCGTTTCATGAAGTTAAACACAGTGTATAAATTTAAAATCAATCGAATAATAACTTTAGCCTCTAGAGTGTCCACAAGATTTTCAAAATGATCAAGGACCATAACCCTGGAAGTAATTATCGGTAATTGTTGAAATTCTACAGGATTCTTCCTCTCATGACCTTAATCATGGTGTATAAATAAGTCAATTGGATATTAAATTTAGCTTATTGAGCATTCACAAGATTTTACAAAGTGATCAAGGGCCATAATTAACTCCAACAGTAGCCCAATTATCAGAATTCCTTGTCAATTCTTACTTTGGCAGTAATTATTTAAGGGAAATCCTTGAAAATTAATGCGCGGCTTTGTCTCATGACCTTAAAACTGTATCAATTTAAAGTCAATTGAATATTAACTTTTGCCTTTACAGAGTCCACGGCAATAATATACGACCGCATGTGGTTATATAAAAGCGAACAATATATTTATCAATATTTACAAATGGTAGAATGCAGTCACGCTGATAGATGTTAGTTAGTTGTACAGTACACTTGAACAGTAACATTCATGTATTTCTACTATTATTATATAAACATAGCTCCATGCCCGTATTTTCTATGATTGATAGTTGATAAGCTTGGGCTAAAAAATCTGAATTGTATTTCTTGAAAAAATTTTAGATCATGGATTAATTTTTGCAGAGTGCTTCAAGACTTACGTGCATCTGCCTAATACCATCCTCGGTTACCCAGTGAACTCATTCCGTTCTACTCCACTATTCCCTGGGTTAATCCATAGGGTTTCCACATTTCAAATTATCGGATTGTAGTTAGAATGTACGAACCAATCAAAAAACAAACCAGTCCTACATAGACTCTTTAGCGTCATTTTTTTACGTCATAGAACTACAGTGTTCACAAACAATATTCTTAAATGACACTGATTTTTCTACTATGCGGTAGGTATTTTTCCCGCCAATGACATATTTGCAAAGTGTGCAAGAACGAACTGAGGTCACCATGTGTGTGGAATTCTTTGTTATGAGTTACTTCCCTTTGCCTATTACCTTTCCAAGTAACGCTTTATGAGATTGGCTGATAAAAATATCACAATCTGCCAGGGCAGATAATTTGAAATCGTGGAAACACTATGGATTAACCCAGGGTATAATAGAGTAGAACGGAATGAGTACACTGGGTAACCGAGGATGGCCTAATACATGCCTTTCCTTAGGCCTTAAATGTAACACAAATTATTGGTTGACAAGATCTTAATCAACTCCTTAGGCTATGGGATGGCGCTGATTTTAATCAATGATAATAAACAAACAATCATTCTTATCCAAACAACAAACATTGATAACATAGCTCATAATAAAGTAATTTGAATGAAATTTTCAATACATTCATTTTGCATTATCTATTTTTGAACTATTAGTATAGCAAGAACAGCCAACTCTTTAAATACATGTATCTAAATCTTATATTATGCTTCTTTAATAAATTGCTAAATGTACAGACACAAAATTGCAAAATAATTCACATTATTTCATTTCTAGGAGTATTTATGGAACAGATAAATATTCAAACCCGCACATTATATAAATTTTGTACAAAGAATTATCTCATCACTTGTATACAATTGATAAAGCCTACACACACAAAAAAAAAAGAAAAGAATTTAACATTGATTTTCATATAACATGCAGAAGCATCCAATAGCGAAGAGGAGAATTATAAATGTCTCCTAGTAATCTTATGTATTGATCTATTTAATGTTTTGTGGTGTACACATAGAGATGAAAATATTGATTGTTATATTTTATACACTATCCTTATTTACTCTGTACATGGATGATCATTACACAGCTAATCACTAATAATAACAATAACATTCATTTACAACTGGCTGCCCATAGTTGTATTTTTTGGGACCAACTGGTGATTTTTAAATGCTGGTAATTTCTAAATGCTGACCAACAAAGCCCTGATCTCGCAACCCACATGAGAGGAAAAGTTAACAAAATAAACACCAACCGTAACTGATTAATACAAAAGACTTACATGTAGTGGGTGTAATTGTTCATCGGTCAGTTGTGCTATGGATATAATATTTTAATAATCATTTTTTTTTTACGAAAAAACTGTTTACATTCGCACACATACATGGGGCCCAAGTATATTCCTGAAGCGACTGTTACAAGCATTATCAGTTCATTAACCACTGCCACACTTACTATAGATACATGTAGGTATCTGTCCATGGGTCTAGTTTCTCTTTAGACTTACGATGTACTGTAGGCTAAACACAGATTGAGACTTTCTATCTGTGATGTAATCCCACCAAGGTTTACACTCGTAATTTCTTAATAAATAATTCTTAAAAGTTTACTTGATGCCTATGATTGATATATGACAGTTACAGATTTAAGTTACATTGTTTCATTTAGGAAATTTCAACCTGCCTCCACACAGCCTATCATTTGTTATTTAATTTTGAATAAGGTAAATCAGTACAGTGCATAGATTAGATTTTAAAAGATTCCATACATATTCATTTAGCCTTTAGAGCTTCCATTAGAAATCATGCATGGACGGACAGCCTAATATACAACCTCATTTCAACTTTGACACATATATACATGTATATATTTAAAAATACCAAATCAAGATTTTGTATTCAATGTGCCTTTTAAAGAGACTGCAGATTTAGTGCAAACATGTAAACTATTTATTTTTGGATCTTGTCCAAGAGTTATTTTTATGTAATCATTATATTTCTACCATTTCTGTCTACACAGAATGTTACCTTGAGATCAATAAAAGCGATTCTATAAGCGATTGTATCATTCTGGTTGATACATATGTATTGACTTCACATATTGTTTAAACCATTAGAAAAATAAGCATCTGTACTTTCTTTTTTAAAAAGAATTGGTTAATATTAGGCATATCAATTATAAAACACAAGTCGACTGGACGGCAACAACAACTATTCAGTCCTGCCCAACTGCTACTTACAAACCAGAAAAATTACTCTAATTTATTCACACGACAAGTCTACAATGTATAATCAACTCTCTAGACCATTGGATGACAAAGATTAATAGACATTTGCCATTATATAATGATTAGATTTAAGAATATCAAATCGAGGTTAAGTCTTGAATGACAAGTAGGGGGGCCTACTGTTAATAAATAATCTATATCTTGTTTTAAAACATTGACCATTGATAACTTTGTCCAGAAAAAAGTAATTTAAATGAAATTTTCAATATAAATATAATACATTTTGCATACATTTTATATTTGAACTATTATAGCAAAAACGGTCAGCTTTTTTTTTTAATATCAAAATCTTACATTATAGTATTATTAATACATCTTTAATACTTGTTATTCTTTATCTTTAAGATTTCCCCCACCCCCATTGTCCAGTTATGTACAAAGAACACAATTTTCTCTTTTAAAAAAAAAGCATTTTTTGCACAATCAGGGGTCACAATCCACACGGACAGTCAAGTTACAATTTGATACATTTTAATATCGAAAGGAACTGAGATCTTTGGGAGATAAACCTATATTTCAAGTTTCATCGAAATCAGATAAAAATTGTACTCTTTAGACTGTCCACAAACAAATTGTGGACTGACGGTGGCGACGATAAATACATCCATCTGAAAATGTGGGCATATAAAAATCAATTACATTTGATTACTGTATGATTATACATACAACCATTCAAAAAATATTATGTTATCGTCCAGTTCAGTTCTTTTTAATATACATGCTTGTTATTTAGAGCTGTAATAAATCATATGATTTGAAATTTGAATTGGGTTGACAGGGTTCAGTTTTGAATTGATATACCTGACTTTATACAGCATTTTTTTTTCATTTTTCAACATACATCACACAAAACTTCATAAAAAACAGCAATTAGTTCAAAGACGGGAATACAAGTTAGCTGATACTATAAACAAGGATCGTATTAGTACTGTATATAATTGCTATACTATGCCAGCTATTCATGAAATGTCACTTAAAGTATTCAAATTTACCGGCACTTGTCAGGACATTTCAAAATACAAAAAGAAATATTTAAAGAAAAGAATCAATTAAAATATTTTGTGTATACTCACCAGTTGAGATACAATCGAGGAGATAGCATTCCTTATTGCAAGGCGTAATTCTGGTATTGTTTTAGCTTCTAGGAGAGGAAGGTATGCCTCCTGAAAAACATTAAAATTAAACAAAAATCAATGCATTAATTGAATTTTAGATTAACACATCACAAAAATGAACTGAGAATTATAACTTCAACCAACATTTTGTTTATAATTTATATCGTAACTAATGTAGTGCACAAACCATTTTCAAACTGTTTGAAGATGAAGGTGTACTAAACTTCTATTTTGTTCCTCCTTATGGATAGACATTTAAGGTTGCTGTTTGACGATATTCCCACATGATATAAAACTACATGTACATGTAGTAAGAGCTATTATTAATAAAATCCTTCTGATTCCCTAATTGATGATTTCTATTTAACATTTTAACTATTTGCACTTAAATTTATATCACTTCTTTTTAAGTCTGTATTAGTTAAAACAATTCTTCTACTGCAATGCTTGTAACACTCTTTTGCAATGAAAGTCGTCTGCCTGACAAAAATCTATATATGATTTTATTGTTTGTTGATACATGTTCACGTATTCCCACATGACTAATAAACAGCTAGGGCTACTTTTATGATCTCCCTCTTTAGTCCATTATAATATTACTGACCCATAAATAATACTGATCAATACATGTAGGTGTCACAGTCAAGTGTTTCTGTTGTCAAGATACTTCAATCATTCCAATAAAGGTGACCAAGCAATTTTCTTCATGACAATAAAAAGTATTAAACCTTTAATCCCTCAAATTATTTCAGTGAGTATGGTATCATGTAGTATGTACACTGTAGAACCATATAATGCCTTCATGTAGTACTGATATTCAGTAGTCCTGTACAGCTTCAAACCACTTTCCGTGTGAGAGGTTTAAACTAAATAAATCAACATTAATATTGTTTATCATTCCTGAATTGTTTTTTAAGAATCACATGTAATGTAATTTGATGTACATGTAGGTCTATACACTTTGCTGTCACATTTTCTGTAAATTTTATGCCTACATTTATTATATGTTCTAGGTTTTTATTAAATAAAGAATGTACGTACTGTACCAAAGGCAGACCCAGTCTGAAAACTAAATCGCTAAATATTTGTATCAATATTGAAATAAGACACTACATGTAGGCCTACTTGACCTCCTATTTTGAAATCATGTTTACTTCTGGTATTAGAAGCTCTCATTAGAACTGGAATGTATCGGCTTCCAATGAAAATTGTAATTACCCAGTCACTGTTTGGGATTTCTCCAAATAGTACTACTTAGTAGCATACATATTTTCAAATTAATTCCCAAAAAATATTTATCACCATATTGGACATTGTTTGGAGAGATGATACAATATGAGTATAGATCAAGGATGAGATACAAATGTACAAATGACTTATACATATACATTTATAAATGTAAGTTTTGGATGTAGAAGAAAAAGTTGTCCGTTTGGGGAGTTTTGACAGTGTGGCATAATCTTACAAATTCTGGTACATGTGAGTATACATGTATCTAGGCCAACATGAAAGAATGGAGATGGTCAAATTTATAATGTTAAATTGTTAATCTACATTTTATTACAGTTCCAAAAATGTCATGGAATTGTATAAAGATAAACATTAAAGAATTATACAGTTTTCAAAGCAGATATTGTACCATAATCTAAATGATTGTGAAGGAGAATCTACATAGATATATATATATGATGTGTACCCTTTTAATACCACCAAGGTCCAGTTTAATTCTTTTTTATGAAATTTGTAAGATCTTTATAAAAATAGTGTTGAAACAATGTTACAGGTTACAGTTCGTGACAGTACTGACCAAGATAGGTACTTCCTGTTTTGAGAGATAGTTGAAAGCTTTTTACAGGTTTCATTTTCATTTCAAGTTCACATCCTATATTAAAGTTACATTATGGGAGATAAGATAAAGAGCTGGCAGTTCTCACTATAGTAGTTAAAAACTAGATAGTGTAAAGGTAATTTGCTGAAAATTTCAGTCAAATTGATTCACTATTAGCTGAGAAAAAAGCGTTTGAAATATTCACATAGCCTCGGTCATCATTACTCAAATCATTAATATAAACAGCATAGTCTCGATTATCCACTTGATTGATTTAATTATCAACGGCCATTTAGCGGCATATATAGGATTTTAACCCGCCAACATCGAAGGCTAGCCTTGATACACAATGTATCAAGAGTTTATTACAGTCTGGATATGTTAACTTAATTAATGTCTAATTGATTATTTAGATAACATTTCAAGCCAAAAGAAAGACCTGTAATAAGCAGATTTTGCTCTTGCATAATGCTATTTTAAGACTTTCTTAAAGGAGCTAAATCGCTAACATTTGGGACCTACAAATTGACAGAAGTGGATCGAAAGAAACCAGCCGTCTCCATCCAATGCAAATTTCTAGCGTCCAGTTATTCCAGTCTACATACGCTGTTTGATTTGGTGCAATGTGTCTAGCCTCGTTCCCCAAGTCTCTTGCTAGAACTGGGACTGAACGCATTATGGCATAGGATTCGTGTACCAATGGTAAAATTTTTATTTTGTCTTAAATATTGGATATCAGACTGCGGCCATCTTTTCTTGGTAAGATCACAGCATTAAAGTTGATTTAAATTGACCAATAACTTGTGTTTTCAAAGTTGAAGATTTTGGATGATATTGAGTTAAAGACTTGGCTACTTTAACAGTTAACATAAAATAAAACATGCTATCCTGAACTACATGATTTTTTTATGGTTTCTACTCTAGTTAGAAGCTGATTTCAGATTTTAGTTTAAGTATTTGAAGCTCCAGTTTTAGTGATTGCCCATTATTCCAAGGGTGATGAGGTGAATTGGAGAATGTACATGTAGCATAAAATGTTTCAATCATCAATGTAAGAAAGAATAAAAAAATTGTTATAAATTCAAGAAAATCCTACCGCATTGCCAGTGTTTCAGTTTTTTAAATATTAGGCTACATTAAACCTATATTTCATACAATCATATAACAAAGCCAAAAGATTGTGAGTTAGATCATATCCTTTCGATTAGACTGATT
Source organism: Patella caerulea (assembly GCA_036850965.1). Lineage (NCBI taxonomy): Eukaryota > Metazoa > Mollusca > Gastropoda > Patellidae > Patella > Patella caerulea. The sequence goes on from JAZGQO010000011.1 coordinate 28,542,062, forward strand.
AATAATGTAAGACTTACAGTACTACTACAAAACATGATGAATTCATATTGATTGACCTCAGTGTGCTATATTTTTAATATCAAGAGAACAAGAGCTGTAATAGGACAAACTAGTTACCAGTTGTTAACAGTAGTTTATTTATAAATAATTGGTATTGGTACCAATTTTTATATTTAATAGGTTTATTACAGGTTCAGAACTTATTGACTTTGGGTTGTATAATTGAAAATAGTTAACTGATTACTTTTGTCCATAATAATAATAATATTGATAATAATATACTGAGAGTCTGAGACTGTGAAAATGTGTCACTGAAAGGTCTGGGTAATGGGAAAAAATCAAGTCAGTAAGGTTTGTATCCATCTGGAGCAGTCACCTCTGCCATGCAAAATCGTCGTATGGAGAAGATAAGCCTCTGATTGGGTACCGTACTTGTATAATGTCTTCTGGGATCCTTCAAAATAGTGATTGGAACAAAGACTATATTAAAACTATCGGTAATCCTTCAAAAATGCATGATTCTGTAGGTGTTTTTGACAATACATGTACATGCAGATTACATCTTGCGTACAGAGTAATTCGGGTGCTGCAACAAAGGTGGTTTATTTTTTTAAATCAACCACTTTACTCTCCTTCTAAAATACTGAATAAGTCATTCGATGATGATAGATATTTTCTTGAAGTGGTTAAAAGATACCTACTTATTAATACTTACTACCGGTAACCAAAAAAGGGGGGTGTCAGGTAAACACCGAGTCAGCAACATTTTGCAAATTATTGCGAGAGGGTATGGCATTGTGCCTGTCAAATTTGGAAGATAGTTTCTTTTGGCCAGGCCCAGGAGCATGATTAGTTAAAAATCTTTGCGATTTCTAAGCAGGTTTGTGACATAACTTATGTATTATATGAAATCGCCTACTTGGAAATCACATTTGAAGGGCATTTTTGAAACAAAAACACTTTACCCGGAACAAAGTACATATATGATTAGAAATTAAAAATAACAATTTGGCACAAAGAACAATACTCTTATAGGCCTACATGTATTACCAAATAATAGATAAATTATTATAATGATTAAATAAAGAGTTGAATTATTGGTGATGACAGCAACTAGTCTAACTAAGCCAACAGTTAGTACTACTACCAGAGGTCGCGGTGGATCAATTTCGATTTGCATAAAAATACGCAGACATTCCAAAATTTCGCGTTTTTGCCGTCCAAATCTGCATGACTTAGGTGCAAGTCAAGACGTTTTGTGAACAACCCTATTTTAAGCGCCCTTAATTCATTGATAAGCCAATTGTATTTAGTCAAATGATGTCTGGAGGTTAGCGGCGTCGGCATATTTTAGATCTATGTTTGATGGCGCAGCCATTTCAATCTTTCACTTCGACAGGAAGTAAAGAGAAAACTATCGCTAGGAAAGCCAACGTCTGATTGGCTGAATGTAAACAGTATATTGTGTTCTAGCCAATCCAAAGTCTTGCATGAATACGCTTTATTGCTTCCAATGGTAGGACCCTCTTCGATCTAGAGTTCTCCAGCAAAATGAATGAAATAAGAGATATAAAATTCTACGGCGACTGCTTGCCTAGGTGTGTAATTGAGGTGTGAAGCACGTAAATTGTGCAAACTACGATATAGAATAATCTAATCATGCTCACGTCGAGGGAAATTTTTTGCATGTAAATTACGCAGCGTCCAACATTATTTGCGTTCATTTTGAAAAAAATGTGTGAAATACGCAGATTTTGGCGTGACTGTGACCTATGGACTACTACTAATATTTGGCTAGTTCAGCTCTGAACGTAGGTCTCATCATACCGCCATATTGACTCCTAGTTGTCAAAAAAGTATCCCCCCTATCCCAATCAATTCATTTCTACTTCCTGGGAAACTTTTCAATGCAAAACTTTGGGCATGTCTTTCCCTGTTAGAAATACGTCCCCTTCTGATGCAATACTACTTCCTGGGAAACTTTTCAATGCAAAACTTTGGGCATGTCTTTCCCTGTTAGAAATACGTCCCCTTCTGATGCTATTGCAATCTAACTACTAAATAATAGAGATTCCAGAGAGACGTATGTACAGGCATTCAATGGACTGAAACTTGAAACTAGTGAAACGCAACCAGTAAAATTGATCGTCGGCGGGTAACTTTTTTCACAAGGCACAAGGTTTCAATAGGTGCAGTTGCTGAACGTACAGGGCGGGTGTAATGAGACCTGCTTTTAGACTGAACTAGGTACTACGTACTATGTCTACATGTATATTACTATTATTATAGTAATGAGGGCCTTAGTAGTATAACTTTCAACTTTTTTTATTTGCATATTATTCCGTCCATTAAGAACAGTATACAAAACATCAACATAATAAAGTAAAAGGGTATTGAATCGATTCGAAGACGGCAAATATCTCCTAAAAACATTGTGGCGGGGTGAAAACAGTGCCACCAATCCCTTCATTTATACCCAAAGCTAAGATAAGAGTAGATTCGGTGTCAAAAATAATTTACCTCATTATAAAAATTTTCAGAAAGGCTGCTGTTATAATGACTTTGTTTACAACAACTTGAACAAGTCGATGGCGAATCTCCACTTTCCACACGCGTATCGGTTCGATGTAATCCAAAGCGGTCGGGATTTCTTATGTATAAATAGGCTGATGCAATGGTGTGTGCCAACACTATCACCATACTGACATGTCAAGTAACGCTCATTAAACACTTTTTCTCAAACCTTTGACGCGAATTTAATACTTAAATCCATTTCCCCTCACATCGTGACACTCTAGAAGACCGTCTGCATGCAACCAGGCACAGCGCCCTCTTATATCTGAAGGGAGGTAATTTTCAATATCTATTTATTGAAAGGAAGAAAGGTCGATACCGTATGTGAATCGGAAAAGCAATTTATTACGCAGCTTACTAATTAGTGATGAGGTTTACTCAAGTAGGCCTATTATTAACCAAGAACTGTCACTTTTAGCCTATATTATCTCTATGAGGGCGAAGATTGGATTGGAGCAATTCTAAAAATAATACAAATATCTCGATTTGAGAATATAGACATATTTCCGATGCTTTCTAATTGCTATTGACAATAAAACCATTTTCCATGTTACAACTAGGGGAGCTAAACAGGTCGAAATAAGGCTATTTTTTATAATATAAAAAAATAAATAAATGACATCGTATACAAAGTGACAGACAGCGTTTGAACCAGCAGGGCTTCCAACTCACAATTTTCACTGTCGGTCATTATTGAATGATAACGTACCAAAACTGCAAAATTAAATTCATTTTTATGGTTTTTTTTTTTTTATTCATTTAGGGTGTCGTGAATTCGTGTGACTATAGATTTTATTATCGAAATTTCTTACGGGTAGTTGGCCCGACGATTTGCGATCGCAAATTCTCAACTACAAAATAATCCCTATGGCTATAAATTGAAAGAAAAAAAAATCACAGTCACATAACAACTATAGGAGCGTAGAGTGGTTAAACACACAAAGCGACGGGCTTTAATCAGGCGCGAATCCGGTGGGTGGGGGGGGCAGTAACATAGTTGATCTTCATTTTCGTTTTCTTTCTATTGCAAGGTACTACTCTTTGCTCCAATGTATTAAATGGCTCCCCCCTCGACAAAATCCTGACCCGGGCCTGTTAGTAATATTAAACCTGAAAATTCACTATTTAAGGCAATGCATTCTATATATACAATAAAGTGGGTTTGAACAAATTAAACCCGCAAATTCATTATTTGGCGAGGCATTCTGTCCACCTTTTTACTGTAACCTGTTGACCCCATCGTTCGATAAACAGGCCCGTATAGCTAGCCGTAAATTGTTTAGGGAGGGGGGGGGGCAAAGACTTCGGGGGGCTTCTAGGGCGCCGATGTACCTACACCGTGGAAGGGTTTATAGGGTGCTCTCCATAGGCGTAGGGGATTCGGGTTAGCCTACAGACATCTAGTGACGCCCCCCCCCCCCTTTCCCCCAAAGAAAATTGGGAAAATTAGATGGCCGAGTTGGATTCCAATCAATCGTTTATATTCCACGGAGACATGGCCGTCGGGAGCAAATTTTGACTGTCGCAATCGTGTTTTCCTGCTATTTCAGCCCGTGAATACAGCAACTTAAATTAATGTGGTCCAATATGTCTACCTTCGGTGGCGTACCATACTTTTCACAACGTTTCGTTTGATTAGAGCTAATTCCACTTAACACTGTTGTAATTGAAGAAAATTTCTGTTCAAAATTATGGCTGGTCAATAGTCGAATTAACAACCGATAGCTAACTGCGTACCAACGCCATTACGCTTTAAAAATAGATTCAAATTAGACCAAATATAGAGGGATTTCACAGACCACTGTTGCAGTTGAATTAATAAAAAAGTTTTAATCCATAGTCAATTTAGTACAAATTCGCGGTATTCAATTAAAAGATTTCGGGCACTTTATTTTGCCAACCAGATGAAATAATATTTTTTTGTTTTCACTTTACCCCTCTGCACGTAAAGTCAGATTGCCTATGGTGCCCTCCCGCCCCCTCCCAAGAACATTTTGGACAATAGGGTTTGCACCCGAAAATGACGGAAAATTTCAATTCTGAAGCTGATGATACTTGGGTATAAACATTATAAACATTTGAAGGAAGGAATACGACTTTAACGTACCTATATTAATTCATGAGAAAAATGAAAAGAGCGGAATCGGGTTAGAGTGCGACGACTTGTTATAATTTGGAAGATATCACACCATTTTCGGCGAACAATTCATTCGTGGGCGCGTAACTAATCTCACTAGCATTATATTATGGGCGCCTAACTAATCTCACCAGGCGCGGATCCAGAGGGGGGGGGGGGGGGGTCCGCCCCCCCTGCTCACCCCCCCCCCCCCCTGCTCAGGCTTAAAAAATTTTTATGCGATTTTATTGGCGATTTAGACCTGTAATTTTGGAATTTACCTTCCGGAAATACGTCAGAATGAACCAAATTGAATCTAATTTGCCAAACCCTCCTTAATCAGTAGAGCGCAATTAGTTAAGCAATTATCAAACCTAGACCCCTCCCTGCAAAAAATCCTGGATCCGCGCCTGCTCACTGACATTATGTTATGGCCGCCTAACTAAACTCACTAGCACCATATTATGGGCGCCCAAGATGTCGTCATTATGGGCGCCTCTCCGGGATACGGCACCCCATCGATCAAGCCGTTTTGGGCGCCCAATTCATTCGTGGGCTCCTCATTAATCTCACTAGCATATCATTGGCGCCCCGCCTGGGTGGGGCATCCCACAAATCATGTCGTTTGAACTGTGAAGATTATCTAGCCGTTTTGGGCGCCCAATTCATGAATGGGCGCCTAACCAATCTCACAAGCATTATATTATGGGTTCCCATGATCTCGACATTATGCGTGTCCCTCTGGGATGAGGCACCCCGCAAAACATGGCGTTATGAGTTTAGAAAATTATCACGCCGTTTTGGGCGGAGAACGCTAGATCGGAGACGGTCCTACGCAAATTGTGACGTCATATGTGAATTGTGGGTTAGGGTAAGGGTTAGGCTTGATCATGGGTTAGGGTTAGGGCTAGCCCTGTTTATATCTCGGGACTTTGACCAAATCTACAGGTCCTAGCCCTTACCCTAACCCTAACCCACAATCTATATATGACGTCATGCGTAGGACCGTCGCCGATCTAGCGTTCTCCGTTTTGGGCGCGCAATTCATTCGTCGGCGCCTAACGCATTATATTATGGGCGCCCATGATCTCTGCATTATGGTCGCCCATCTGGGATAAGGCACCACGCTAATCGTGCTGTTTTGGGCGCCCCTTTGATCTACTCGTGGGCGCCCAATCAATCTGATTCGGCATTATGCACTTTATGTGGCCCAAGATTATAAGATGACCCACCAATCATGTCACAATGGGCGCCTCTCCGGGATAAGGCACCCCGCAGATCAAGCCATTTTGGGCGCCCAAACAGTTGTAGTATTAAACTTGTGGGTCATGCATTATGAGACGCCTCACCATTTGGCGAGGCGCCCATAAAACCAGATGGAATAGGTTGGGCGCCAATATCATCGTGGCGCCCAACCAATGTCACGCGGCTTTATGTAGTGCCCATACTATTATGGAGACGTTGCATCATTTGGTGACAAATTGAGGGAGCCGATTTTTCCCCCAAAGGCTAAAGGGCGCTTTTTTACACCCCCCGCTAATTACGGGCCTGACAAGGATGGTGTATATTCGCTAGACTGGACAGCGCGTAGTTTAGGGTTTGCCCATTGACAGATCCGTGGCAAAAAATTAATCCTTCGGACGAATGAATCGATCTCTTTTGAAGAACTCTGTCGTTTTGGGAAGCCAATTAACTGTTTTAATGATTATTTAAAACCCATAAACCATGTTCAACTGCGATTTACCGATGTGATTTATAAAAGAAACAAGATATTAATAAAATCAAGGTGGTCAAGATTCATTCAAATGCAACATCAATTAACACAATTAAAGACCAATATATATAAACGAAGAATTCGTATTTTTACACAGACAGTGTTTCATATTTATGCAAGAGCTAAATCTGCCTACTGCAGGTCTTTCTTTTGGCCTTGACTGTTATATAAATTATTAATTATAGAGAGAGAGAGTGGTTTAACGTCCACTCAACACAAACTAGGTCATTTCGGGACTAATACTTGGTTTAATTTTATTTCAATAATTCGCTTGCGCGTAGGGGTCTTTAGCAGTGGGAGGAAACCGGAGTGCCCGGCGGAAACCCACGAGGTTGAGAAGGTGTCCCTATCTCCATGCCACATACGCTCACACCAGGGCTCGAAACCACAGCCGCAAGCTAGAGGTGACCGGCCAGATAGAGGTCGAAGCGCGGCACTCTAGACCACTAGGCCATCCCAACCCCCTATTAATATAGACATTAATTAACTTACCAAGACCATAATAAACTCTCCATACCACAGTGGCTCCGATTAAATGCGTTTTGCAGTTGGTGATTAATGTAAAACTGGATAATTGAGACTTTTTTCGTTTATTATCGTAACAATGGCAGCAATGAAAATCGAAGCTACTCGGCTCAGAGTGGAGTAATAATTTGATTGGAAATTTTCAATATATCCCCGCTTCATTATCTATTTTTTTTTAAAACTATTATAGCTATAGAACTGTCTAGTTTTATGTAGTCTTACACAATGTGAAATTTATTTGATATATTTAATTTTGAATATATTTAATTGGCTATATTTGGGATTGTAATAGATTAGCTATAATACTATTGCTTTATTTCAGTGTCCCAAAAGTTGAATTAGCTAAACGTTGGATTTATCCCCACCGGTTTGCGAATTTTAAGGAGACAATACAAGCGCAGATCCGGGATTTTGTGTATGCATTAAAACAATATATCGAAGTATGTTATATTATAGTGCTAAATAGAGATAATTATAATCAATGTAATTTGGGGCAACAGTATCACTATTTAAATAATTCGCTTTGACTCCACTGGCAAACATATTCGTTCGCGTACAGCAGGGTCATATCCACAGCCGTATTACCATTACAATAATTATGTCATTACATCCTTATTTGCTTATAATTCGGCCTTCATGTCTGCATTTCTAAATGACTGCTCATTTTCTACAAAACACACAAAAATTAATGTACGAGTAATAAATATTCTGCTGGCATTTTTATACTGAATACACCGACAAGGATAATGAGGTTTGGTCAGTCTAACAAATATTTTCTTTTTATTTTACGGAAAAGCGCGTCGCAAATTGATTATCTTTACGGCGATAAAGTATTCCATGTGGAAAATGCCCGGCACTAGTTTTTCTGAGTAATAAAATTTGCCATTATAAGGTCTACGGTCGGTTGTTTAATGAAATGAAAAAGAAATCTATAAAGGAACCATTAAAGCATGAGCAGACATTCTAAATGTAACGTGATTGGAACATAATATTCGGTACTCAATCATTATTATTCAACGATGATTACAAGATGGCAGCCAAATATAGAAAGTATACCTGCCGTCTGGGGAATATATTTAATGTTTCGCGACATAATTTGATTGATGCACCTTTATAAAGCTGGAACATCGATCTTATAAAATAAAATCTACTTCGGTTTATTTTTGTATTTAATTTCGATGGTCTTCTTAACATTCCTCTGTTGGTAGTAAACAAGTTAAATTCCCTTGGGCTATTTACTGCTACATGCATGAAACTCAAAACTTTTAAAAATAAAAATAAGGTAAACTGTTTATTTATTCATGTCGACGTTTGAACGAGGGTGCTTTTGGGTTGTTTTTTTTTTTTGTTTTTTTTTTTTTTTTTTGCTTAATAAAGATCACAATAAACAAAGTAAAACGAGTCAGTAGCATACTACCACTAAGGCGGGATTTGGAGGTTTCATCATTATTAATGGATTGGGGTGGCCGTGGAGATGGGGGCATATTTTTATGACGGGTGATTCCAATACCGTTCTGTGGGTAGGGGTGGGGTGGTTATGAGCCAGTGTCTACGGTCCCTTCCTATCTAAATACTAGAACATTGCAGTAGTACAGCATTGTCAGGCAACGAAACACACACACGCACATGAACAGCTACGTCGTTCAATCACTTAGAGGTTGCAAAACGACTCCTACACGTTCAAAACGACCAGCTAGTGATTAAGTAAAGCATCTAATATTTCGTAACGAAGAGGTACTACCTTGAAATTTAGGGACGGACTGGCAACCAATGACAATTTATGAAATATATGGTTAACAATTTCAGAAAGGTAGGTTTATTTCAGGCTGTAAAGTTACAGTAAGTGTGATCATTCACAAATGGACAATGCATTGTAGGCCTTGTCAACCCGTAGCCACCAGATTATTGTAACCCCTTGTGCCTCGTATTGATTAATTAGGGTTTCACACTGCGAAGCTTGTGTGAAACACTATTGTTTTTGTTAAAATTATTAGGCTTTCAGACTTTCGTCTGAAAGCCTATTGAGATTACTAAAATTATTATTATTATTATTATTATTATTATTATTATTATTATTATTATTATTTACCGCGGGGGCCTAGATCTCCATGATCGAAAACAGATATCGATCTGGAATTAGATTTTCTATTGGGAAACCATGTGGTGGCTACTTGATAAAATATTTTTGAAATTTCTGCGCATACCGGAAGTGACCGAACTTTGCTCGTTGTCTAAAAATTGAAAATCGGCCATAGTTTCGTCAATTCTTTATCCATTTTCAAACAAATTACATTTTTGGAATCCCTGAATCTTTTCTGAGACAATGGCTATCTCACATTTTTCAATTTCGAACATTCGCCTATGACTTTTATCGTTCGAAAATTGAAAACATGTTGTTTACGAGACAATTTTTGTCATTTTTCAAAATTTTCAAATTTGACCTACATTTTTGGATACCTGAAGTCCATCCGATTCCAGTAATATAAGTTTCATTCAGAGTTATCGCCCTTTATTTTTCGATTTTTTTCGAATTTTCTTCCCATTTTGTCAGCTCGGGTTTCGTTTTATGGTAGAATTGACGTTTCCGAAACTTCTGGAACATGAAGTTATAGACCAATACCAACGTATAAAGCAATTTCGACAAGAATCCTTAAACCGGAAGTGGTCAAAATAATGTGCAATATTTTGAAAAAAATGCAAAAAATGGATATTTTGGGGAAAAACGCGATTTCTCCGCCCGATATCAATGGATTAAAGAAATTAGGGTACCATTGGAATGCACTAGGATTGTGCTATCGTATGATACCCAACTCGTACGGATACGATGAGCAGGCAGCAAAATATGGCACGCTGAAAATCAAGTATTTTCTGATTTGGGGCGTTTTTGGACGCCTGTATCTCGAAAACTTAACCGCAACTTTTTTTGTAATTTTTTCTATCGAGAGTCCTTTCGGAGGTATTTTGCATGAAGCCATCCAATAAGACTTTGAAATATCTGGAATAGGTGAAATAACGGACTGAAAATCGAAAAAAGTCGAAAAATCGTGAAATTTTGGAAAATGCTCTGCTATATTTTTATTTTAAGAGATTTTCAAAAAAAGATTGCATATTCAGATAGCTGACCTAATTACGATTCTAACGATGTATAACATGTATGTAGTTATTGAAATTTAATTTTCGATATTTTAAATTTTTTGCATTTTTGGCACTTTTGAAACTAGGATTTCTCTGGGGCATTTTATCTGATCAGATAATGTAATATATCATTACAGAGCCCTGTGGCTATTTTAGTGCCCAAACCGGTTATCAAAACTATACCGACAATAATAACCATACCGGAAGTATTCAAAAAATGAAAAAAAAGGTTAAAAACATTGTCGCACTTGCGAAAAACTTGATTTCTCCCTTAGGTAATAGCGGACCAAAAGAACTAAAGTGTCGTTGGATAGCCCTATTAATGGACCATCATATGGTATCTAAATAATACGATATCGATGGTAAGGAAATAAATTATTGTAAGCCAAAAATCTAGTATTTTCCGATTTTTTAACATTCTGAGACGCCCTTTTCTCGAAAACGACGCCGCAAATTTTTCTTAAACTTTTCTTACTCAAAGTCCTATCGGTTATCTATATAGTGAATCCAAAATGAAAAGCATTGAAATAATATAGGTGGTCCAAAAATGGCATCAAACTTTGAAAAAAATTGAAAAATCGTTAAATTTTTGTAAACGCTCTTTAATTTATCTTTTTTTCCAAAACTGCTCAATGGATGTTTCTGACACTTCTGGTACAGAAAGTTAAGTATCCAAAGAACTTCGTAAAGCTATCACAACAACGATCGTAAATCCGGAAGTAGTCGAAAAAATGTCCGATATTTTGAAAAAAAATATTTTTTTTACGAAAACCTTTTTTATTTATGAATATTTTTTGATGATATTTTACACAGGGTTAAAATATCATCGTACTTGAGCAGAAATGAGAAAAAAAATTGTCTCGGTAATTTGCGTTAGCCGCCATCGCCTAATTTAGTTTTTCGAACCCAGAAAAATTATTTATTGTTCGATTTGTATAAAACAAAGTTCATATGCTCCGTGGTCCCAATTGTAATTTTTTTCGTTACGGTGAAATGTTTCTGTCGGCAACGGAAGTGACGTAATATTAACAAAAACTACAATTTTGACAGTTCGGTACCACTTTTTGAAAGCAAATATTATTTTTTTTCAAAACTGATATAACCAAAAGGATGAACTCTGCAAAGGTGCACAAAATTCTAAGCTCATATTTTTAAATTTCAATTTCATTTTCGGGCAATTTCGAAGAAAATGTAAACTAAAGTGTAAAATTCAGTTATTTACAATTCATTCAGCGTCTTCATATTTTGAAATATTTATTTGTAATTTTCATAAACTCGTAGCAATAATCCAGACGAAGAGAATGTATGCGAAAATTAGTTCGTAATATGAGCAGTTGCCGAGAAATATGCAATTTTGCATGCATCACTTTTCACGTTATTTTGCCTATAAAAGAGTGAATTATTATTCGATTTGCAATATTTTTTTTCCATTTGATGCCTAATGCCAATTTGGACTAGGTCAAGCCAATTTTACATTTTCACTGTGACCGGAAATGACGTCATTTGGGCAAAAACTGTATTTTTAACCTAAAAAACTAATATTTTATTCAAATGAGTCTGTCTTATAATATTTTTAAAATTACGATATTTGATTCCCATCAACGAATAGAATGAAGCCATACGACCATACAGATACCACAAAATGGTTTCTAACTTGTACGGTTACAGAGAAATAGGCGATCTTCTATAAGTCACTTTTCAAGGTTTTTGGCCTATAAAAGTGTCAATTATTATTCGATTTTTATAATTTATTTACCATTTGATGCCTTCTGCCATTTACGACTTCTATGAATCAAGTTAACATTTTCAATATCACCGGAAGTAATGAAATTTTTGCAAAAAACGTATTTTTAGCCTTCAAAACAAACATTTTTTTGAAGGGATTTATATTTATTACTCGTTTAACTTGACAACGTCTGACTCTAATGGGCAGTAAGATTGAATCAATACCATCATATTGATATCAAGAAAAGGCTTCTAGCATGTTCCCTTGTCGAATAATAGCCAATTTTCCCAGGGTCACTTTTTAAGTTTTTTACCTTCTTAATTTCAGTTTATGGGTTATAGGGTAATTATTTATTGCCCGATATGTATAAAACAAAGTTTGTATTTTGTGTGTTGCGAATTTGCGACTTATTTTTCACCTATAAAAATTTCTTTCGGTACCGGAAGTGACGTAATTTTGACATAATTTACAATTTTGACCGGTCTTTTCGCCAGCAAATATTACTTTTACCTATGATAGAGGGTGTCACTGAAGCAAAACAACTAAAGTATAGTTTGGTAGCTCAATGGATCGGCTATGGTATAATAAACTTCCTGTATGATTCCTGAAAGCCGGTTCAGTGCTGCTTGCAGGTCTAGTTATTCTTATTATTATTATTCTTCTTTTGTTTTGAGTAGATCTCAGCAACTGCTTGTCGCATCGTTACGATTTCTTCGGATTTACTGGGAAAGTGGGTGTGACTTAGAGGATAAAGCTATTTTGAACGTTCTGCGACAATGCGAAATGTCCGAAATCACCAAATTATCGTTTTTTAAAATATTGCAGTAATTTTAACAATAATCATTGAATTTTAACTTTCGATACATTTTGGCATAGCCGGGGACAGGGCACATAGCTACACTACTTTCGATTTTTGATTTTCGGTAAATCTTCAAAGATATTAGGCGCCAAATTTTGAAAATTTAAAATTTTACAAAAAACTTTTTTATTTATGAATATTTTTTAGTCGTATTATGCACAGAATTAAAGGGTCATCTGACTAGTGCAAAAATGTTAAAGAATTTTGTCTCAGTAATTTACCTTGGCCGCCATTGGCTAATTCAGTTTTTAAGTCCTAGATTAATTTTTTATTGTTCGATTTGTATAAAACAAAGTTCATATGCTTCGTTGTATCAATTGTCATTTTTTTTATTACCAAAAGTTTTATCTGTCGGCACCGGAAGTGGCATAATTTTACCAAAAACTACAATTTTGACAGTTAGGTACCATTTTTCGAAAACAAATATTATTTTTTGGAAAAATTATTTGACTCAAAGAGTGTGCCCTTTCAAGGCGCAAAAAATGTCGGAAGCAGTTTTTTTAATTTCGATTTCATTTTCGAGCAAATTCGATTAAATGGCTAAAAATGGTGTAAAATTGACCTATTTACAACCTATTCAGGCTTGTCAGATTTTAAAATATTTCTTCGTAACTTTTATAAACTTGTAGCTATAATCCATACGAAGAAAATGTATGTTAAAATTAGTTTGTAATATAAGCAGTTCCCAAGAAATGGGCAGTTCTGTACAAGTCACTGTTTTCGTTATTTTGCCTGTAAAATAGTTAATTATTATTGGATTTTTATAAAAGTGACATCATTTGATTCAAAAAGCATGTAGCGTCATATCAAGTTGATTACAATTTAAAATTGACACCGGAAGTGACGTCATTTGGTCAAAAACTGCATTTTAAACTTTTTAAATCAATGTTTTATTCAACCATGAATAACTTAATATGTATTAATAATTTTAACTTTTGGTTTAAATTCACATATAAATACAACTCATATGGTCATATAGATATCATAAAATTGTTTCTAACTTGTTCGGTTGCCGAGAAATAGACGGTTTTCTACAGGTCACTTTTGAAGGTTTCGGGGCCATAAAAGTGTCAATTATTATTCGATTTTCATAAACGTTACACCATGTTATACCTGATGCCATTTGTGATTTCATACAAGTAATTTAAGATTTTCGTTATCACCGGAAGTAACGTCATTTTGGCAAAAACTGAATTTTTAGCCTTCAAAACAGATATTTTATTCAAATGAGTCTGTTTTGAAATCTTTTTCAAATTATGGTATTTGATGGCAATCAACAAATAGAATGAACCCATACGATCATACAGATACCACAAAATGGTTTCTAACTTGTACGGTTGCAGAGAAATAGCAGATTTTCTACAAGTCACTTTTCAAGTTTTTTGGTCTTTAAAAGTGGCAATTATTATTCGATTTACATAAAATTGTCACTATATGATACCGTATGCCATTTCTGATTTCATAAGACTAATTGAACATTTTCATTAACACCGGAAGTAATTTAATTTTGTCAAGATCATTTACAAGTAACAAATGTATAAAATGACTTGATATTGCTGGATTGATTGGTTGATTCTGCGTCCATTTTATTTGTGTGCAATGTTAATTTGGAAACCTGTTTAGTGGTTTCGTTGGTACCGGAAGTGACATATGTTCAAGTGTAACTTGGCACCGAAAGTGACATGTTTAAGAGTAACTTGGCACCAGTGAAACCCGTCATTCCTGCATGCAGGTCTAGTTATGTGTTGTGTTTTAAATTCTTTTGATATTGTATACATTTTGTACCATTGGCTTTTGGCCACAAAGTACTTGAATAAAGATATTATTATTATTATAAATTGTGAACGACAGATTAGCGTAGGCCATTAATGTGGAAGTCATGATCGAATATCATAGGTTTCTTTCCAATGAATAAGTTAAACAACTTTTTAGCCTACAAGTTCCAGGAAAATCGGATTATAATTGAAGTCTCTAATATAAATATAAATTTCAGAAAGAAGTCAAAAAAATTTCCCAACAAAGGGGGTGACTCTTAAGACATTATTATTATTGAAAATCAACATGGTCCTTCCTGTCAATCAATAGCATCTATAGAGAATCGATATAAATTTCCGCAAGATAGGATTAAGTCCCTATGGTGCTATCAAGGGGAATAACTATGAAAATTGTTCCCCCCCTTCAATTCGACAAACAACCATTTCAGTAGATTATTAGAAAGCAAACTTTATATCTTCAAGAATACTGATCTCCATCGCATTCACAGATTTTCCGGGCACATAGTATATCTCTGGAACAAAGAAGATAGTTGAAATCCTTTTTGATACCAATGCTGCAGTCTAATGTTTCACACTCAAGTTTTATCGATAGGGCCGTCATTTCATGAACACAAAGCTCCACACCAAATTTAAAAAAAAATAAATCTGCTAAAAATACTTGAGCCTCTATCGCGAGCACAAGGGCTTTGGTAAAGGGGGATATGTCCGGAACGGAAAGTCGGCAATGCTGTATATCAATAGGATTCACCAAGACACGACCCCAATGCTTCCTACAAAATTTGAATAAAATCTGTGACTTTCTGCAATCTCCCAATTCTAAGCCTAACATGTGAAATTAATGATTGGTTGACCACAACCTACATTTTGAAATATTTAAAATCATATAATGACGTGAAAGACTATTACTAAAACGCTAAAGATAGATTTAATTTGAAACAGATCTTAAACTGATATGCTGTCATTTTATTCATATACAATACAGGATTATATTTCGGGAGGTCAACTAATATTCTTTCAGAATTTTACTTATCGCTATCTCTCTCCCGAGGCGGATAAATCGATGACATTTCACTTAGATGCAGGTTTCTTTGATGGGAAGCTGCACGCGACGACTTCCTAGCCAGATCAATGTGACAACTTTGCCGTTAGTATCACTTCTTGCCAATCTTACCCAGTAACGTGACTAGATATCCAAGGCTTTAATAGACACGACAATTTACCCCGGACGTTGATTCCTTTCCAGCGACCGATACATGCGATAATTGCAAGCGATTAATTACTTTTGTTGTCACGAAAAAAATAATTACCAAGGTGTCAGGCAATTGTTATGATTCTAATTTGACTTGAAATACCAAACGATATTCCCTTCTTGAGCTTCGCGACGTACATCAACTATCGACCTTTTATTTAGTAAAATCAGATAAATTGAAACATAATTTGTCTATAAATATTTTACTATAGATTTCAGATCTACATGACAACGGATAGCTGCTTTCCGCCATTTCCGCACGTAAAGTCACATAAATTACTTTACAGACAATCACACCGTCTGTCTGAAATTCCATCAATGTAACACGCGTATATCAATTGCTAAAAGTCATTTTGTATGTAGTGTAAATCCAACTATACAGATTATCCTCGGGTATCAACAAAGCTATCATCACAATATAATGAACATATCAAGCAATTCGCATCGAAGATACACACGTTGGACTCAACCATGTTCAGATAAAACAAGGATGTGCTCCATATAAAATACCAAGATTGGACCAATTTCAATATAAGATTTTGCGATGTTCAAGATACAATGATTGGAAACTCTTTTAAATACAATTAAGAATTGGATTGGGTCATCTGCAAGGTAGAACAATATCTTCGACCATCATAATATTGCACGATATTCGCAATAGGACTTGTTCGGGGGAGGGGGGGATAAAATTTCTGTAGGACCCTTTCACAAATTCAAGAGATCAGTGATAACCTTAAGAAAGATCGATGTAATGTTGCGCAGTATGTAACATTATTGTTGTAACGGGTTCTTAGCAAATTTGTGATAATACACACGAATTCGGCGCTCAATGTGATTACCTACCTCGATTGGGGTTGTCGTAAACAAGACAGAAATATGAATTCATAAACAAAACTTAAAATGCAAAGACTGTACATTGGTTGATTCATCATTAAAGTCGTTTGGACATGTTCAAGGTACACGAATGATGACAAGTTTTAAAACACCTTTTATATACAAAGATGGACTCCTTCAAGTTTTAAAGCACCTTTTATATACAAAGAAATTACCTTCAAGATACAATTACAAAGATATACCTTCACGGTACAGAGGCTGGTTCATAAACAAGGGCTGGTACAAATGTTGGGTTATGTTCAAGTTAGAGATATATGAGTTGAAGAATATCTTCAAATGCAAAGATTCTGCTATTTTCAAATTTTCCATATTTCATTTACAAACTCGAGAATACATCAGACCTGACATTGGTTTTTTTAACCGAAACGACGACTGCAAAGAACTTGTAATTTGTATTATATATTTAAAACTGAGGGTCGTGTCATGTGTTCTTTACACGATGGGTTATCGCGCTGACATTAAGTTCGTTGTTTAAAAATTCCCCCAACACGCGCGCTATTTCAAACAGCCATATAAAACCAGTCATTAAGCGATTAATACCCAGTAAATATCTTTTTAACGACTGTCTTATTGTTTGAGCCTCTTATAGGTATTAAAATATACCATTCTTTCCTTCTAAAACACATTATCTAATTCCAGCGAGACCGGTGATATTTTACAGCCTTCAAAACGGCTTGAGTTTATAATATCGCGGGCTTTATGGGTGATTTGTGACAATAATTGCATTGTATTGATTTTTGTTAAGAAATCCCAAGTATGTAAAAATGATCTCTATTGCAAAACAATTTTTGTTTGGGATTCGTAATCTTTTTGGGGCTTCTTATGGATTGATTTGAATATACTATATAATGATGGCGACCATGTCGTTTGGGAGGAAATGAACCCCACCTTATCTACTTGTTCTTCCTTTTCTTCATGGTAAATTAACTTCAAAATAGCCTAGTCATTGATTCTTGTCTTAAAATATCGTGTTCCGTTTAAAATCAAATGTAGGCTATGTAAATGAGGTTTGCGCTAAATATTCAATGAATTCCATCGACAACAAGAATTTGGTTCATCGTCCCATTCCAACGACTATATCCATTTCTTTGCGATACTCTCCGTCATTTACCCTCGACAAGTAGAAGCTAGACTGGAATATCCCGAGAAACTTTCTCGATCGACGCCTAGTTAGAACAAAATTACCACCCGGCTGGACACAGCAAACTGGCTACACAAACAATAGTTTTGTTGTTATTTAGGTCACATAGATCTCTTGACTATAATGTAATGACTATTCCTGAATGAAACGGTATGTCATTAAATAATTAATAAATGTGTTTTTAATATCGATAACTCTACTGATTACATGGACCCTTATGATTTATTATTTACATGTTTATACTGCAACAGCTAATACTGTATTGACTTTTACACAGCAAATGCCATCTCTATATGCTTATTAAAGTAAGGTCGACGAAATTGCCAGGTTTCATTACAAGAACGATTTTTGTTCACAACGAGTTAGATGAACGTATAATACCGATTAGACATTGAGTTAATGAAGGCGGACATACGCCATATGGTGTGCTTTGCTTTGAGGTGAAACTAGCTCTAGCAGCGTTACTTTATAAACCGTACACTGGAGTTCAAACACTACAGATCTGGAATCTGTATCTATAAACGACTTACTGGATTCGAAAACAGAATTGCGATACTGTACGTCTTTATACTAATAAACGATACGCCACAGCTTGAGATACGTCTTTATAAACTAGAATGAATTCCAAGTATTAAATCTACTGGCCTAAATAGGTTTAGTGACTTTCCTTTCATGTTGATCAGCTCACCGTGTCATTTCCGATTCCAGCTACTCTCTCTGTCCTTTTCAATCCTATCTTACATCCGTGCAAATTGAAAGACGATTATGGTTTTGATCGATATTCAGCCACTAGACATAATCAACAGTATGGGTACAGAATAAATCCCTTGCTAGCTTCTTTCACTTCTACTCAATTTCTCGGCATTGTAAAAATCCTGGACACTAAGACCATACCATTAACTTTATACATTGACTGATAATCTCAAGCAATTAAACAAAATGAAATGTTTCTTATTTTGGGAAGAACAAAAGCAGTTTGATGGAGATGCTTTTCGTTTGAGAAAACATGGTAATCTATTCCATAGGCGTGATCCACTGAATTTAATACTATTTTTGACTACACTCAGATTTGGTCTTTATACAATCAGTCGTTTATTAATAAGATATACAATCAGATGCTTTTCGTAAACACGTAATATAGATACAGAATGCCTACAGAATAATGAACCCATTGCTTGGATACATATATAACTCCAATCATTGGATTAAGATGCGTGATAAGACTCGGAAATAGTGGCCATTATATTGTGTGTTTCCAAAGATTCCATAACGATTAGATAATGAGACCTTTCCTTTAAGAGATAAGTGTATGCACGACCATAATGAATTACGCTCGTGACCTATCGCAGCATATATTTCTAAAAATATAAGATTACGGACTACTAATATTCCTAAATATAAGAATATTGGCTTCCAATAATCGATCTAACCACAAGCACTTATCGCATTAAGAAAATCTGTGGCCAAGGTTGCTATTTCCAGATCTTCAGTGAAAGATACGACAGTAATTGAGCCGCTGATTAAATTAATATACCGCCTTATTATGGAGAGATTAAAGCGGAAAGTGATTAGTAAGACCTAGGATATCTGTCAGATGGAGCTTTAGATTAACATGGACTAAACTAGCAGCGCCACGACTAGGTGTTGACGATATAGACACGATCTTACCAACACATGACAGTGATGAATTATTACTGGAGATGTTTGTCCTCTATTCGTTTATTGATTAAAGACAGTCCCAGACACTCGCCAGTAGATACAGCCACTGATGATATCCTAACATCATTAATGTATCTTTAAAGATAATTCTTAAAGCTTTGAAGATTAGAGCATGTTAAATGATGCGAGGATAATTGCAAATCCCGAATCAGTCAACTACGGTGAACACTTTTGTCTTCTAAGTGAAAGAAATTGTAATTGTGTTTGTAACTCAGTAACGTATCTTGGGTTAAGCCAATTCAGTCAGAGAATAACCTTAAAAGATTCTTACGAGCAGACTGTTCGTCAATAGGTACTGTATTGCCGACGAGGCATATTTTTAAATAGATCATGTCTGGACCGTGTTAGTTGTGACTAGACTACTTCTGGTGTTCATTTTGGCATTGAAAATAGGCCAGAAGATTACAAACTCCTTTGTCTCTTACTTTTTGTGAACACATCTTCGCCATCTTAGAAATTAGACATCTTCAAATACACGGGTTAATTCAAATGCGACGATTTTTTTTTACCAGGACGAGTTATAAATGGTATGTATCTATCCAGAAACTTCGAATATTATAATCAGGAAATCCAAGTTTAAGCTGCCATCTAATTCTCCCGTTTAAGTTTACGAATAAAGATTATCCCGTAAAAAAAAAACGCCATATGGTGAATAATTGTAAATTATGGCGTTTACTGAAATAAACACTAAATACTGCGGTTATCCCTTCCTAACTAGCAATATACCGTACTACAAATGTCACATCAACATTTCGGCGGGACAAAGCATTTTTCTAAATTTCGAGAGAACGGGTATCAATCTTTGCCAGAACAAACAGACGAAAATATTATCAGATTGTTTTTGATCAGAGATTCAAATCTGTAAATGATGTCTTAATGCAAGGCGATTAAAAGATACTCATTGTGGAATGTGGGCAGAAAAAAGCTATACAACAAAAGAGGCATGGGGAAGGTTTACATAAGGTGATCGAATATAATCGATTTTTGTAGTGGCGTTGTAGAGAAGTATATAGGAATTGATCCTGGTATCACGAGTTCAAGTCTCTCACGGGATTTGACTTGTCTTAAACACTGAATACCCTCATTAGCATTCGACCACATCATCCATAATAATACTATATCGACAGTATAGGATGCTATACCCCATGACTGATATGATAGACAATGTATAACAATCAGATGGTTATCAGAAACTGAAAATCACGAAGGAAAATACGAAATAAAAATGGAAGCTCCACAGTAACAAAGATACAAAGAAATATCGCCAAAAAATACCCATTTGGTATGTTAACTTGGATATTTCTTCGGAAATACCGATAGCACATCATGTCTGAAAGAGAAAAACATAACGTAAACTCGGTGACCTATAATTCAGACGTTAATATGAGGTCTGCAGGTGATCAAAGGTGGGCTTAACTGGTGTTTTACTGTGAATAGCCTGCAGGTTGAAGAAAACTGAACCTTAAAAATATTTTTGTCTCATTATTGTAGCCTACTTCTGTATTCAACTTCTTAACAGAGAAATCAAGCTGCAGCAAATATATTTATTTTATTCATTTTCTAGTATTGGAATGTTTAACCCGAAATGCAGATCATTTTGATTTATTTTACAAATTAGCACTACCTTCCATTGTTAATTTGTTAATACCATGTACTCGTGGAAGGTATTTAATTCTATATAATGAATAAATACATGGAATGAAGAATCGGCAACGGTTCCTTAATGTCATACCACTACATTGTACACACCATAAAATAAATCGACTACAATCAATAATCAAATATTCCGTTCATGGCAATTCGTGATTTGATGAGGAAAGGAAGAAAATCGCAAGTACGTTACTGGCCACATAATAGCTATTAAGTTTGATTACGACAACGTTTATCCATTAGATGAGGCGACAACCAATCGCCAATCATCAGCTGATTAACATCTGATAGTGAATCATTATCTACGAAGACATGTTTGTGTTATATAAGACTGATTTACTAAGTTTAATGAAAATAAAACGGATTACTTCTCGTCAACAAAGTAAAAAAGGTACACACATAGAAAGTGTGATACAACAATTAAATCACAGAGATTGCACTGAATTCAGCACAAATTTGAAAATCATCGTGCCTTCAACAACTCGCTACTGCTCGTTTCAACCACCCCAATGTAATTAATAAAGTTGATTTGCCAACGTAATAGTGGCGTTATAATAGGGAACAATGCTGCATTTTCATACTGCTAGAACCAATGAATAAGAAAATATAACAATTATAGCGGCATTGTTATCGCGATTGCTGCACAGAATCACCTTCTATTAAGCGATTCGCTTGGCAAAATAGATAAAAGACCATTTGCTATTCTATTAGCTGGAGGTTTATAGAGTTCGTCGTCATTAAACTGGCGAGTAGCAACATTGTTAGGACTAACATACTGAAAAATTCATGTTTCATTAACTGTTTAGAGTTTAGCACTTACATTTGTCGTTAACCTGGGAAGTTGTGCTTAAAAGGGCATGGACAACAGTTCTCTTTCACAGGTTCGCACGCCCCACCCACCCCTTACACCGAGAAACAAATACCGAGTGCATGTTACTTTCACAGGCATTTTAGTAAATTATTTTACCATTTAGAACTTGATTATTATGGGTATGTTTTTTCGACGGTGAATTGGTACATTATGTTTGTGGGATGGGATGGATCCCCTTTTGGCAGAACTTGGTCAGATGTAAATCAAAGTAAATAAATACTTTTAACGGTATTGTAAACATAAACATCGAATCGATTACACAATTTTTCTGTCCTTCGCACGCGTAGATTCTGTAGCCTAGCCAAATCACCCCCTTCTTGGAGCTTGGAATATAAAATCTTCCTACATTTCTGCACCAATCGGGTAATCAAAATGGACATACTCAGTAAGAGGTGTGTGCATTGGAGGGAGGAAATATTGCACTGTTCCTTGTCAAGAAACCACGCAGGAAAATCCGGAGGAATTTTCTCGTCCAACAACTGGATGGACCTCCTGTATATTGCTTTAGTACCTTATAGTCAGTCGGCTATATAGTGACTCCGTAGTATATAAACGTCATAGGTTAATTAGGCAACAAAATGTTTTCAATCAATTCCAGGATGGGAAAGAGTTAGGCCAGGGTTTTGATTGATGATGAAAGGAAATGACGATATACATGGTGCCACTGACAAGGAAGATTGCGTCTTGTAAAGATGCCTGTCTTGGCTGTATTCTCACTGCTAGCTTGAACACATCCAGTTCAATCTAATTATTACAAAAGCCAGAATTGAAGATGCCCATCCCGTATAAGTCAATTAGAAGGCTGGCACGTTCTCCACAACCCGTTTATGCAACCCTTTACAGTAATCCGATTTAGATGACGTCCTCGTCTTTCGCGCCAATAAATTGCCGCTCGTGCAAATCTGACAGACGTGAGTTTTGTCTTTCGGCAGACGATTAGTTTAAACATAATTCCGACTTGGAATTCCATTATTCCGGAAACAACCCAATAATCCTATATGTGGTCGAACGATATTCTCCCGGCGGCCTGTTCAATAAAGCAATGCCTGTGCCGCTAGCTGTTGTGTTTTCGCCGTGATTTAAAGGCAAGAACAGGCTTTACATCAAACATCACTCACTATGATAATTGCAAAAGATTTATATATCTGCCGGCGACCCGTATTCCCTAATGGAATATGTCTAGAATTGAAATAAAATCATACAGCATTTTAGGCGGGTAATGGTAAAGACATATTATACATTAGAGTTAACACCAGTGGAAGAAATCAATAAAAATGTTTCCACTATGTTTCGGCATGTAATACAAGAACATAATGCTATTAATAATGATGCAATGCGGCATACTAATTTACTGGATGGACTTTATAGTTCAGTATCTATATTTCAATACTTCTGTCCATATGTGGACATAATAATACATATATTTGTCTTGATAGGCAACCATATGTGTCAAAATCAATCGTGAAACGGGTCTTCTACTGATAAACTTGTCACTCGTTCAATAGCATGATGCTCCACCTTATAACCTACATATATTACAAGGTTATTTGTAAAATAAAATAGTGTGAAGGAACCTTCAAATTCGGTTCAGCGTGCTACAAGAAACATAACGGCTGTACTTACCAAAACTACTCCCAAGTCCTTTCTCTCCATTATCGAACATAGTCCATGAGATACGTTACACAGTACAAACTCCAAGCAAAGTAAAGGCTTTATTTATAGCAAAATGCAGTAATAGCCTATAAGGCAATAATTCCAAAACGCGGTGCCAAACTCGATTCAGTGGTTTGTTCGATCGTTTTCTCACCAATCTACCCGACAAGTCCGTTCCTAAATGACACTGTGCGATAGTCCACAAGCTTCATATGACCCGAGTTGGCGCAATGCCTCTTGAATATGTATAGGCTTAGTATTAGCGAAGCAAGTGCTGTCAGATAAGCAGATAAAACGGAAGCTTGATTTGCCAGATTCTTGGAACAAACTAAATACCGTCTCAGTGGAAACTGTTCACAAATTAACTTGGGTTCATTATATCGTTGGTCTCAGAAGTGATCGCTACTGATAACGATCTGGTATATTCTCATAACCGACTGAATAATCTACTTCTTACAACCTTTCATTGCAAATAGCACATAACAATTAGCAATGGATTTAGTTACCAGGAACTACCGTGATTCACACAGTGAACATGGACATTTGTCTGGAAACAAAATGACTGAAACCACTGTTGTAATCTCTCATCAAGCGGTTATCGATCCAAAGCCTCCAATTAATATTACACATATTAATAGACAATCATATGGGAAAATTGGTTACTGTGTTTCTATTGCACGCTATGGTGAATTTAATTTCATATTAAACGGTGCGTAAGGGTTATTGCGGATATTGTTAATTCAACTTATTAAAGGTGTTTGATTTTAGATGAGATGACACCGATTTTATTAAGGTTACCATGGTGTCATCTATACAAATAGAAAGGGCTGAACATCCAAAATAATACCCTTTCAGCAGAAACACGTCCACTTATTTAATGCACTCTATTGGACAGTGATTGGTGCCGTCCACTGTAAAGGGTGTGTTTTGCAGGCCACCATAGCGATATAATAAAACGATATATTTATTTTAAATTGAATAAGAAGTGGCATCATGTATTCTTGAAGAATAAAATATACTCTTGCTTTAAACAGTACACGCCCGTCAATGTACTGGAATAAGGAAATGCCATCAACACGACAAGACCGACAAGTACAATATCCCAATTTAGTAAACACACCAGATAAATTTTTACTCCAGTTTATCTAGAATGTATAAACAGTTCACTTCATTGGGTTGAACTATCAAAATAATATAACAAATGCATACACAACACCAAACGGCTGAAATCGGAGTAAGAATACAGATATGCAAATAATTATACCACAGATTTCCAAACAAGATGTGATAATATTCCAGAAGGTGTTTCAATATCGTGACCATTATACCAACTAACACCCCAATCAAAACAACCTATGCGTTCATCTACATAATAGAAGATTATATTAAATGGTAGGTAGAATATGTATGACCATCAAACCACCTAACTGTAAACACACATTAAACATGTATGGATTCAACCATAAACAATAGCTGTTATACATGTCAATGACGTATAATAACACAGATTCCATATAACAACTCCCCGAGGCCATTGGCTCTTCTTAGACATAACGAAGACTTGAATCAATTTTCAACAATAGTTATCCTTCATATTTTGTCAATTTATCTATAAGTATTCCCAATAGCATCGTGGACACAATAACTGAAAGGGTTACATTTAAGTCGAGAAGCAAGCTGGACTATAACTGAGCTACTATCTACTGAATAATATATTTAAAATGCTATGGAAATAAAATATTATCGCTGTAATCAAATGGCTACTGACCTTTTGTTAGTTGACAGACATACATATTATTGTTATATCAGTACTAGACACATTTTTTTTACCTTGGCCTATAAGAACATTTCATTTCAAATGCCCCCTCCCCCCCCCCAAAAAAAAAAATTACTAAATCTTGCAACTCGGCAAATAGCCAGAACACATACTCGGGTTGGTTGTGCGTAATATTATATCAAAGGGGGCTACTTAAACTATTTCTTCGAATACATATTTTCTCTTGGCTTTCAGGAAAACCTCCAGTGTGCCTCTGGGCCAAGGCTAAAGGTGGAGACAGATTTCAATGGCACATTAGATATAAGTGGGTTTAATTATGTAAATCAAACGCCAAAATGTGACGGTATAACCCCTTTTACTTTGTCATTTACCAAACTCATTTAACTCTTTAATTGTGTAATGACCTGGTAATTGTGGTGAGCAACTACAACTTCTACAAGATAGACATGATTACATCTATATGCACTTTTAACACAGTGTGGAATCTAAACGTGTCTGTTTCTCCAAAACGGATGATTAAACAGTTCTATTCTATAAAGCATATCGGTGTTATAATTTTAGAATGGCAGACGCTGGTATTTCTGAGATGTTATCATTTATGTCCTACTTTTATAACCATGTAAGCTGGACACACACAAAAAAATTAATAAATAAAATAGAACAACAAAAATAAACCCACCACCTACCAAATAAACTTTGACTGATCCCCAGTATTTAACCAGCTATTATGGCATACGAAATGCGTTGTTCTTTTTAATCCAATAACTACATTTTTATTCCTTTACATTTCTCTATGTGGGTTTGCTTTTAAATGAAATTATTGACAACAATAGCAATCAATCGGAAATAATAACAAATAGTTAGTAGTAAGTACGGTCAACTTAATTCCAATAGGTTATATTTACTAATATAAAGGTCAAGTATAAGCTAGTATTACATTTATAATATTAGTCGATAATATGATAAATACTGTATAGGGCACAACACGGCACATACTGTATATAAATATTAATCTCATTACAACACAAAACATAACAATAACAGAAAAATAACTCTATGATGTTTTTGTTACTAAATATAACATTTTGGATTGTGAGTTATCATTTTAATTTTGTTTGTTAGTTAGTGCTGCACATCCCATTAATCTTCGTCCATATCATCATCATCATCTTATGATAATATCCAGATATTTTTCAACTTGCGGATTTCCGTCCACGCTCTTCTTTGACATTTGTATGATGCAGTATGAAGTACAGTAAAACCATTCAGACTTGAAAATGACATCACTCATTGTTTCGAAATGTAAGCCAATGAAGAACTCTTTAGGTGCTGCTGATGCACTGGTCATAGGCGTACGAGCTGTGTGTGTGTGTGGGAGGGGGGGGGGGGGGCGGGGCGGTCGCCCCTCCATTATGGGCACCAAATGCTGGGAAAATTTAGGCACACAATTGTACTTTGTAAAAGTTGTATAAAAAAATATTGTGTTCTTGAATGTGTCCAATTTAACAGCGAATTTAAATCCAGAGTGTCTATAGTTAGGCAATTAAAGTTACATTATGGGAGATAAGATAAAGAGATGGCAGTTCTCACTAATAGTTAAAAACTAGATAGTGTAAAGGTAATTTGCTGAAAATTTCAGTCAAATTGATGCACTATTAGCCGAGAAAAAAGCGTTTGAAATATCCACATAGCCTCGGGCATCATTACTAAAATCATTAATATAAACAGCATAGTCTCGATTATCCACTTGATTGATTTAATTATCAACAGCCATTAAGCGGCATATAGGATTTTAATCCGCCAACATCGAAGGCTAGCCTTGATATCTAAAGTTTATTATGGTCTGGATATGTTAATTAATGTCTAATTGATTATTTAGATAACGTCTCAGGCCTAAAGAAAGACCTGTAATAAGCAGATTTTGCTCTTGCATAATGCTATTTTAAATAAAAGTCTTAAGACTCGAACCCGCTATTTTTTTGAGTACAGTAAGCCATGACTAACATACTAAGAACTTTGCCCCCCCACCCCACACACACAGTCAAAATTTCCCCGTACGCCTATGGCATGATTTCAATAGTGAAGATAGTGAAGGAAAAGGATGGGGTCATTCGGCATACAGAAATCCATCTACTTCATACTCTGAGAATAAATCTCTGTCCTGACGGCCGCAATATCCAAAATTGATGACATGCTCCGTTTCACATCTGGATACACACAAAGACTAAATAAATTTATTCAATTCCATTAAATATACTTAGTGTTTTCTACTAAAATCGTCGACGTGGAACTTAAAATGTCCGCCAAATAGCTTAGTGTTTGTTAGGTATTGGGAAGGGATGTCCGAGGGTAAAAAAGTAGATTTGCAAGAAGAATAAGTTGGGACTTCCTTTCCCTTGGAGGCTGTCATTTGTATATCACACGATAGCCAACTGTATTGGGTGCTGGTCTGAAAGATTGCGAACAATGGGTTATAGAAGCCTATAACCACCATTCGTAGAAGAAGTTATGGTCTCCTTTCCTCTGGAGGCTGTCATTTGTATGTCACACGATAGTCAACTGTACCACATGACACTGGGTATTGGTCCGAAAAGATGATGAGATGAACATGGAAGCCTATAACTACCATTCGTAATTTCTACTTTTCGTCCCTTCAGAAACCAAAAGTCGAAAAGCAAAAGTTACGAAAACTGTTGGGCGACGGCACGCACCCCAAACAGAAATCAGCTAGAAATTAAGAAATAAAAACACCATGATATTATATTATTACCGCCCTCGTTTTGCCGTGACCGCTACTTTTCGAATTGCTTTTTGACTTGTGTAGCGCGATGTCAACTTTCGATTTAGACATATATACTCTCTCTAAAAAAGAAACGCAAAGTTACATTTCGTCGTCGGCATGTCCTGGCTCTACCATCGCCTTGTTGCAACAAGAACAGCGACACGTCGCTGAACCAAACTGCTCTCCAGTGTTGCTGTGGCCATACCCTCAGTGTCTGAACCCATTAAAGTTGGATTTCATGGTGTCGGCGTATTTCAAAACAGAAGCTCTAACGGGGACGTTTGCCTCGTTATTCTGTTTCACGTAGGCGTTTACGGCTGCCTGGTACAAAATTTTACGCCGTCCGGGAATTGCTGCTGCATTAGAGGTCGCTGTTGAAAACCAATTACGTAACCGGAAGTGACGATCCAGGACAGGTGGGGTCACTCTTGTTTGGCCTGAGCTTGGGCGGTCACGTGTTGAACTTCGCTGTCGGTACCTATCCCAAAGGCGAGAAATGAAACTAAGGAAAACATTCAGCAGCCTGGCTACATCTGTCTTGGATTCACCTGCTTGTAATCGACCAATAGCGTTGTTGCGTTGGTTTTCGTTCAGATGTGTCATCACTTGGTTCCTTGAGTATTTACATGTGCAACTGATTTGGGAACCAAGAACTCAGGGATTTTAAAGACCTTAGATGTCGGTTTCATGCAAAAAGCTCGCGAAGTTGATAAGTTCGTGTTTCTTGGTGCAATCAAACAATAACAAATTTCGACAAAAATGATGACCAGTCACAATTAGTAACATTACATTTAAAACCAATAATGAATTTCTTTTGTCCTTACATAATGACATTAAAACAAGTAAGATTTACGGAAAGAACGACTTCGTGTAAATAAAAAAAATGAAAAATGGGTTGTGCGTTTCTTTTTTTGAAGAGTATATTTTAATTCATTCATGTCAGTAAGAACACCTTTACCAAGCGAAAATCTAACCCGAGAAGTAGAAATTTGGAAATTAACACACAACAATATTAGCGACATAGTCTCTACATTCCACGTCACATTTGAATACGGCCAATTCGCGTTAACAAACAGTCTCTGTGATGGATTCTGCTTTCACGACAAAACCAGCGCTAATAATGCATATTTCTGAAGGAGCGAAAGCAGAAATTACAAATGATGTAGTTATAAGTTTCCATAGATGAAACATGTAGCTAATATTATAATTTGAACAATATCATACAATTTTGAGTTCGCTGGGAAAACAACCCGGACGATCATGTATGCGCATGATCATTAAACAAATGTATGATCATGCTCTGATGACCTGGGCGGGATCGTGCACTCCCGGTGTAACCGTGTAGCTAAATCCTGTCAAATTGACAATGGGCTTGTTTGAATTCCTTCCTGATATCCGTATATAGCAATCAACAATCTTCTCTAGAATTAAATGCGGACATGGGGATGATTTGTACGTAAAGGACCCACAAACGATTGACAAATACAAATATTTTGCATATTTCTTTATTAATTTTGAAGAATAGACTATTATTTTTTACTGGCGGATACAGGAGTTTCGTAACAGTTTGATGTTGGTTGGTAGGGAATAACTTATTAAGTAGGAAGGATTAGTCACCATGGAAACAGGGATACTATATAAATAGGACCTATCACCCTATCTGCTTCTATATTACTCATTCATATGTAAATAACTTGGTTAAATCAACCTGCGCATAATATCATGTCTTATGTATTGGACGTTAAATTTGTAATAACAACAACCCTATCTGCGGTTATACCAGTAATCCAGTTACAAAATGTAATATATAACCACGTTTGTATAATTGTTGTCCCCTTTTATATGTTTGTATTGGTTATTGGCCATTTTTGTCGTTCTCATTCAATCATTTACAACCCCCACTCCCTCGTTTGTACTAAATACTGGTACACATGTATGTATATTAATTGATTGTCAACCCTCATATTATGTGTCTACTTTCCACCAATATATACGGGTATATACGTATGTATATATAACCGTCTGGCATAAATATATCGTAATCATTCCTAATGTCACAACCAATATTCTTAGGTTCTGCCTCACTTAACCCACATCACGCTATATTCCACACATTTGAATAAATAATGCACTAGAATCTATAAAAGCACATGGTTATCGAAAGGGCATCCTTATCTTTATTTTTGAAACTCGACGGCCCGAAGGACAAACTTATTTCACGAATATGTTTGTAGGCAGGAAATACAAAATATGATATTCTATTATAATATATAAGCCTATTAGCCCAGTTTACCATCCAACTGGTAATAAGGCGAATTTACGACTATCAATATTACGATTGTCTCTTAGCTTGCTACATATACCTATATTGATGAGCTATTAATGTAATATTGGTACATTTCTAGGTCACACGGTCGAATCATAATACTTTAGATGTATTTTTTAAGTACTAGGACATTTAGACGCTGTTATTAAATTAGTATGATCCATATGTAGAGAATCGATCGGACATTAGAAGATGAATGGCCAGGAACTATGTTTTAGCAATTATTAGTGCTTTAATTAGGAACGAATAATGATTATTTCTTGTATTAATATAAGACGGCCACAACATCTAAAAAATAATTATATAGTCTGTAAATTGTTACTATAATAAGTTATCAATCGAACTTTCGCATTCAATATACTTTCGTTATATGGTTTGAAAAAAATAGAAAACCATTTTTGTCCCCCGCCTTTCGAAGAAAGTTGGGGGACTATTAATTTGTCCCACGCCTTTCGAAGAAATTTGTTTGTCCCCCGCCTTTCGAAAAAAGTTGGGGAACTATTAAAATGTCGAAGAAAGTTGGGGGACTATTAATTTGTCCCCCACCTTTCGAAGAAACTTGTTTGTTCCCCGCCTTTCGAAGAAAGTTGTTTGTCCCCAGCCTTTCGAATAAAGTTGGGGAACTATTGTCTGTCTGTCTGTCTGTCTGCCCGTCCGTCCGTCTGTCCGTGACACTTTTTGGGACATAATAACTCTCTTCCTAATTGAGCTAGAATGTTCAAACTTGGTGTATGTGTTTATTAGGTCAATGCCTTGATGGAGTTCGAAGATGAGCATTTTCCGCTTAGGGTAAACAGAGATAAGCAATTTGATTGGTTGATGCTTTGGGACACGATAGCTTTAGTTCTAATTAAGTGAGATTGATGAAACGTGGTGTATAGTTTCATTACAGTAATACCTTGACGAAGTTCGATAATGAGCATTTTCTGCTCAGGGCAAGCAGAGCGATACGCAATTTGATTGGTCGAGACTTTGGAACACAATAACTCTCCTTCTAATTGAGTTAAAATGTTCAAACTTGGTGTATAATATGCTTATTAGATCCATGCCTTGATCGGGTTCGAAGATGAGCATTTTCCGCTTATGGTAAGCAGAGATAAGCAATTTGATTGGTTGATGCTTTGGGACAAGATAACTTGATCGATTGATGATTTTATGCCAATACAATGACTGCATTCTCATTCAGTAATGGATTCGACAGTAATAACAGTGTATAGAAACGATTGACTCGGACACGAGGGCCCTTTCCCTTGGCCAGAGGGGCCCTTTTGTCAAGCATGCAGGGGGCCCTTTTGTCTGCCTTTAGGGTCTCCCTAACTAGGGTACATTTTCATTTTTCTAGTCGGTTTTAGCATTTTTCTTTATTAAACACTGTTGGATGACACTTCGTGTACAGTTTGATTGCTCCATACGTTTGAAAAAAATAAATGTGTGATTATTTAATATGTGTCATCTATTTATTTTGGGATTTCGGCGGGGGACATCAGCCTCACTGTTGGCTTGTTTTTATTAATACGTCTCTTTAAGAATCTAGCCCATCATCCAGAGTATGCAAAGTACGCACCATGTATGTCATATATACACTTTAATAGTGAAGTGACAATAGTGATTCCCAATCATTTTAGAAAATTTCAAATATACAAAGCTTTTTGCAGTGTGGATATTTTCTGAAATGTGGAATAAAGGTTATTAATGGTTTTATCTAATATCTTTTGATATTTGTGGTTTCAAAGTGGCAATTATAGGAAAGGTTATATTGAAGACAAATTATAAAATATGCTATCAGTGAAGTTGAAGTATGACATTTCATTTATTGATTGATGAAAACGGGTTAGTGAAAGTACTGGACATTTTCCCAATCTGATTAAAACACAAATCCTATTTCGTTTTGTTATTTATTGTTCCAAATTTCGTTTTACTTGTCTTTACTACAGTATGATATGTTATATTACCGGCGTTTTGAGGGATTGGTCAATGAAACAGTCTGTTACGGCAAGTTCTTGGCGTGCGATTCACGGAACTGTGGGTAAATGACTAGAAACGTCAACACTGATTGATTTATCAATGTCTGACGTCATACGGTTAAGGCCGCTCGTACGACTCCTGACGAAACCAAATCTGTATTTTAATCAAATTGGTCATTTTTGATATTCGAGTTTGTTCTAAAATCGAGTTCTTGATGCTTGTTTCAAAAAACAAACAACCCCCCCCCCAAAAAAAAAATAAATAAAATAAAAACAAAACAAACACCTGAAATATATCAAATCCCATTTATTTGGAAAGTTCATTTGGGTAACAATATTTCTGATGTACGTCTATTTCAATTCCATGCATGCACTCCCCGCCGTTAACGGTTATGAATTGTATCGACAAATCGCTTCGCTTCTCGGGATTATACTGGATTTCAGACAAAATGAAATGCATTATAAACACGTCTAAATCTAACAGTAAAATAGCCATAAGCTGCTTTTCAATCTGTTCAGAAACATGCACTCTTTGCATACACTTCAGTAATCTCCTTCTTGATGTGGCGCTCTTAGAAAACAACTCGTACGATCTAGTATGATTGACATGGACTTACCATGTTCTTTGAACAATTTTTTTCGCTTATCGTTTGAGAAAATTTTATTATGACCCCATACTTCAACTTCAGGAGGTCAGAGATGGCGCCTTGCTCGGTGCCTGTTACATATTATATGAAACGCTTGTGCTTCCTAACATAAAAGACTTGATATAGAAGGATATTTGTGTGTAAGCCTATGTTGGCTATTGATAATAAAATCTGATTCCCCATGTGGTGATATTGACTGTTTCTACTTGTAGTCTTAAATAGTTATTGATTTAACCATGACGATGTCACCGTTATGCCTCCCTGACACTTGCAAGACTTTTTGTAACTGCAATGCAGCGCAATGCGTCGTGGCAAAGCGTGTCATTTTGGTAGTAGTCGTGTTTGCGCACTGTACACGCAAAAGTTACGCACTGTCTACGCAATGCGCGGGTACAAATTGGTCGCATTGGTAAGCATTGAGATGCAATGACAATACTTGTTTACGCACGTTGTTCGCGCATTGTTCATTTCTCATGCTGCTTGTTGTGGACTTCCATGGCACGCACTGACAAGCATTGATACGCACCGACGGCAGAGTTCGCACAGTGATCACGCATGGTTCAAGCAAGTGGTACGCACATGGAACGAACATTAATGCCCGTCGAATTTTTAAAAATTTCAAAATTCTCTCTACGACATTGCACGCACACCAGTACCCTTCACACACTACTCGCGCTGGTTACCAAAAATTGAATCATTGTGGGAACGAAAACCGTGCGAGTGCAGGGTGGCTTTACAGGTATAGCACCGGTTGTTTCTTGTTTTCTAAACTGAACTGAAAGAATTATACACACTATACATACATACATCGCGACTCAACCAGTATAATTATTAGCCCTGATATATAAATTATGTTTCCCAAACTATGAAATGAAAAATATTGTTTGGTTTGCCACTTTCTTCCACCTTGTCTGTGAAAGAATCTTCAAAATCGGACAACGCCCAGAAACTTGACTGAAAATTGTCCGGCCATTCTTTGGCGAATTTTTACTACTAAAAATAAAACAAAGACGACAGCTCGCAGGTGCTCTAATACGCCCCAAGAAGTTGTCAATGCCACGACATTTCCACCAATTAAAGAACTTAAGGTAAGTCCAAAGACTTCGACATTATTTATCAATTTAAATCAACATTGATATTGAATGTGATCTTGCCGGGAAAAGACGGGCTTTTAATATCCAATATTTTAGACAAATTAAACATTTTACCGTTTAAGCGCCAAGCGCCATTTGTAACAAGGGACTCGAGGAACGAGGCTAGACATATTATACATGTCATGTCAAACGCCGACCACATAGTGTCATGCGCAATAAATACTATCGGTGTAGATCGGAGTAACCAGACGCTAGAGATTGCCATTCGATTGATACTTCTGGCCTATTTCACCGAAGATAACTGATTAGAAATTATTGTAAAAACAGAAACAATTGAATGTAAATCAGTTTATATACATTCACACTACATCATTATGTTCCTTACCAATCATTTGTGTCAATTTATAGGTCCCGGATATAAGCGATTTAGCTCCTTTAAGTTCAAAACAGTTTTATATAGTTCGTCCATCTGTACCATTTAGCAATCCCACCAACTTTAGAACTATTTCTGAAGAACATTTTACTATACCGCATATGGGTAGTACACGGTGAGACCATTCCGAAATATTTGAAAATTCGATATTGGTCTTCCAAGGAAAAATCTCTCTTTTGAAAGATCAGTTAAGACTTGTACCGTTATACAGTTTATCACGTTCACGACCTTTAGCAATCAAATGCTTTCAAAATGTACGAGTTGAAAATCGATAACGTTCTTAATGTTTTCATTTTAGTTAGTGCCGTGCCACTCTGACACTTGCACGAATTTTGTCACCACAATGCGGAGCAATGCGTCGTGGCGAGGCGTGCAATTTCAGCGATAACCGTATTCACGCCCTCTTCGCACATTGTCCACTCAAAACGCCCGCCCCATTGGTAAGCATTGAGACGGTTAAGCATTGCACGGCCATTGTTCATGTCTGCCGTGTGCAGTGTTCGGTTGAGTTCATTCAGTGTTCATGTATGGTTCACGCAAATGTGATGACAGGGTCGCATAAGATTTTAATTAACAGATACAAGAACTAAAGGAACCTCTACTTTTGTGTTTTGTCGATTTCTCAGGAGCTTTCAATTAATTTGACGCAACGGTCTCTTAATGTCTCAAATGAACAATCACACGAAGTTTTATACAAAAAAATCCGTCAGTAGAGCTTAGTTATATATGACATTCTAAAGACGTGAATATTAGAAGCGGTGATTATCGACAGCAATCTTCTTCGTGACCCAATGAACGATTCCTGACCCGTCGTGTGCTCTCAGATATAGTAGTCGACCATTAAATATGGTGCTGTGTTTGAAAAATGACATCTTCGAGCGTGGGTGTGATGGGCGCAAACTTTGATCTGGATTCTAGATTCTTAAACCGATAAAATGTGCATGATAAAGGTCCACGGTATATATTTTTAATATATTTTTCTGGATTGGATAGCTATGAAAAAGAGCAAATATGTTTGACTGTCCGCAGTGTTTAAGCCTCACAAAATTGAATCTTTCGATGAAAGGATCTAATTTGAGAGCTTCAACTGCATACATATCGTGTCATCTTTGTATACAACCTTATCGATTAAAGATGTCTTTTTCTCGTATTTGATTGGTTTCCACACACGACGATTCATCTCTGACAGGTCATCAGGTCATGGGGAATATTGGAGAAGTTCAACGTAGAGAAAGTACAGAGAACAATGTCACCAACAAGACGGAAACCACATCTTTTTAAAATTGCATTATTACTAATTATAATACATATGGCATAACGGTTTCGAAGAGAGATTAGAACTGATTCTTAATGATTTCTACAAATACAGATTTTCTATAACTAGAAGCGACCCACCAGATGCCATGTATTGTTAAAATCCCATTTTTCTAATTATAATATACATACATGTATATAATCGGGCCCGGAGCCACGGGGGCGGGGGGGGGGGGCTATGTGGGGGCTTTCAAAATTAACATTTAACTAATAACAACTACGTGGGATTTGTTGATACGTCATGGCAAATAAAACTGCATTGGTTGCTTCGGTTTATATCACTGGTTTCAACGCCATTTGTAACAAGGGACTCGAAGAACGAGGCTAGAAATGTTCCACAAGTCATGTGAAACGGTGACCACATATTCTTATTGCTACTACTAAGTTCCACAGAAGTGATATCGCAGACAAATATATTCTTATTGGAGAGTATACGCAATAAATACTATCGATATAGACCGGAATAACCAGACGCTAGAGATTGCCATTCGATTGAGACTTATGGCGTATTTCACCAAACATAACTGATTAAAAATTACAGGAAAACAGAAAGGATTGAATGTAAATCAGTTTATGTACAATTATATTACATGCGTTGTGATCCATTTGTGGTCATTTCTAGGCCCCAGATAATATCGATTTAAATCCTTTAACATTAAATTAAAGATATCAAATCACACAGTTTATACATGGGAAGGCATCTTTAAGCTAGTTCTTATTATGCCATTGTCAGGTCAAAGGTCTCAGACAGTCTTTGAATTTTATAATGTTGATAGAAATTAGACCAGGGGTGGACTCGCTCCCTAGACATCATTTCAGTCTGAAATTTTCAGACATCATTCAAATAGACATCATTCATTTAGAGTAGGTTTCAGTAACAACTAGTCTGGCTTGGGTAGTTAGTAAATTTATTTCATTATCTATACTACAAATAAAGTTTTTATTTTTTGAATGCCATAGACACAATCAATTAAAATTATGGATAACAATTACTATAGGTTATTACGTGTTGGCGTTTCAATAATATATCACAAGTTATCAAGCATATATAAAAACAATCTTATGGTTTTGAATATTACGGACTATATAGGTAAACTTCATCTGGTTTTTGTAATCTGGGTCAAAATTATGTTCCATTATAATAAGTGTGCACAAAAACCTGATACCACTTTTCATCGGATAAAGCTACTATACGTCCTTCCGGCGAGGGGTCACGGTGGCTAAGTGGGTTAGACGCTGGCTCGCTAGCCTGGAGGTCGTGTTCAATCCCTGCATTGGCCTACAAAGTTCATCTAGATTTTCCGGTGTGATTCCCCCTTGTCGGTGATGCCGGACGGAGGGTCCGGTGGGGCGGAAAACCGAGGCCTCGAGTACACATTGGCATGCACGTAAAAGATCCCTTGGCTGTTGGATTCGATAAGAGTATGCCGTAGTGCCGCTGTCCGGGCAAAATTTCCCTCACAGCACACTGTATGGGGTATGTCCGTCTTCATTAGCCTAGTTCGTATAATGCTTCATCTTTACAATTAACTATCACATACACTTTAATGGTTTCCTATATATATTTGGAACATTATTTCTTTTACCAGTTTACTCTTCCCAGAACACTTGATAACTACGTCTTTCTTGCAGCAGTCTATATGGGCGTAATTTTCTACGTGATATTTCTGACAATTCATCCTGTAAATGTGGTCATCAGTTTGAAGATTCTGAGAACTTTCTATTAAATTACTCTATACAATATATTCAGATGCCCAAAATAATATAGAGGTGTTTAATGTAGGTTATGCCTGCTCCCCAATCCCTATTCAGATACAAATCTGAATAAAAATATTGGATTATATTAAGGTAAGTAATACGATTACTTAACAGAATGCGTTACGATTACTGGTTTTTACTTTTAAATGTTACTGGCACTGTGATTACTTAAGATACTTGACTCGGCACATATGTAGAATACCAAATAACTGACACATGACTTACACCAACCCTTTAAAATTACGGTGATATATTGTCTCTACAACGACTACTTGTCTCCACCCGTTAAGATTACATAACCGCCGACACATCGATTACCCTGTCTCTACAACGATTACTTGTCGCAAACTTGTAAAGATTATTTAACTTCTAGATCATATTTCTACAACGATTACTTGTCTCAATCCCTTGAAGATTATTTGACTGCTCACACGATTACTTGTCACTACAACGATTACTTGTCTCAATCCCTTGAAGATCATTTGACTGCCCACACTACGATTACTTGCCTCAATCCTGGGCTGGCCAAGTGGATAAGGTGCTGGTTCGCTAGCCTGGAGGTCGGGTGTTCGATCCCTGCATTGGCCAAGAAAGTTCATCTCGATTTTCCGGCGTGATTCCCCCTTGTCAGTGATGCAGAAGGATAGCCTGACAAGGACAGCTGCCTAGTCGTTCGGATGGGACGAAAAACGAGGTACCGTGTACACATTGGAGTGCACGTAAAAGATCCCTTGGCAGTTGGAATTCGATATAAGAGTAAGCCGTAGCGCCGCTGCCCGGGCAAAATTTCCCTCATAGCCCGTCTTCCATTAGCCCAGGTTTGGTGCAGAAGGGTAGGACGTAAAACCCCATTTCATTTAATTTTAATCCCTTGAAGATTACATAACTGTCTTCACACGTGATTACACTAACATTATTACTTGTGCTTCTGAACACATAGGCTATAAAACGTGTGTAAATTTCAAGATAGACTCCATCAATAGTGTTTATCCTGAAATATTAAACATGTATATCGTCTGCCATCTTTAAAGTTTGATTATTTATACAGTTTGACTTACACCACCTAGTTTTACTATCAGTGTATACGGTCTAAACTAACAACATCGATTACCAGCCATCGTTAAATTAATGCGCATAATGCTTATGTATGTTTGACATTTATTATCGACTGCATATTTATTCAGACTATCAATGTACATGACTCTCTGAGTGTTACAATTTTTACATGTCTATGGCCTACTTCCATGCAGCTGTATTGAAATGCCGCCTGATTGTCTCCGAGTAACACATAAACACAACAATTTAAAAGAAACTTAAAGGAGAAGTTCAGTCTTGTTTTCGGGACTAACATGGTTCAACTTCATTTCAATAATTTGCTGGTGCACGGGGGTATTTCATACAATTGTGGGATCGAAACCGCGCCACTTGACTTCTTCCGTGTCGAGAAGAAATGCGGATATCGGATGAGACGTTAATTACGGGTATTTGTTCGTTCACGGAGGACAACCTGTGGTCTAATAATAGCATAAATAACTACTGTGACGTTTCTACATTATATTCACCGATTTGTAACTGTCATCTGTTATTTAACGTGCAGCCCGGTGTTTTAAACAAATCTTTTTGATAAACAGATCATCACTGTGGCAAACTACCTGTTTTCAATTAACGTCCACTCGACACAAACTAGGTCATTTTGAGATTAACATATGGTTTCATTTTATTTCTATAATTCGCTTGCCACATACGCTCACACCAGGGCTCGAAACCACAGCCGCAAGCCAGAGGTGACCGGCCAGTTAGATGTTGAAGCGCGGCACTCTAGACCACTAGGTCATTCCAAACCACCCCAATTAAGAAATGTACAATCATTTATTTCTATGTTAATTGTACAAAATGGTGTTAAGGGCTTTCGGCCACTCTTCATCGTATAACAACTTCCATCGGTTCCTTGCGTGTACGCAAATGTGTACACGGCTGGGTCTGGTTTAGTTACTCTAAGTAACGTAAATGTTTCGGATCCGCTCTCCACTACGTTGCTACTCGCCCTTATAGACAACTAGTATGAAAATAAGGCTTTTCCCTCATCTCCGTACTGTACACGGTCACTAAAGTCTTTTTTATTCAACATGCGTGATTAATTATTACACAAAATCTATAAAACAGAACAACGCATTATATTGACCTTCATAAAATATTTTAAATAGTCTATGTGTTATTCCATGTACAGCGACAATTTTCGTTTACGGTAAAATTCCATTCCGAAATTTGGAATAGTGGCTGAGCAGTAGATTGAAAATGGTGGCTGCATTCAAATGAAAGTTGTTTATCTATTTGTATCGCATAATTCTACATGAAAATAGTGTTGGATTTTTATAAATTTGTGTCGGATGTGACAAGAAATGATTCCTTTTGACGACTAAAGCAGAATCA
This sequence comes from Patella caerulea, assembly GCA_036850965.1. NCBI lineage: Eukaryota > Metazoa > Mollusca > Gastropoda > Patellidae > Patella > Patella caerulea. The sequence goes on from JAZGQO010000011.1 coordinate 28,582,248, forward strand.
CGGTGAAAAATAGACGGTAAGGATTCCAAAATAGTCATAGAACGGAGATGAGGGAAAAGTCTTATTTTCATACTAGTTGTCTATAAGGGCGAGTAGTAACGTAGTGGAGAGCAGAGCCGAAACATATACGTTACTTAGAACTGGTTTTCAGTTCCACTCAGACGATTAGCACAGCTTCCATGTCAGGCCAATCCGTAGGCACCCCAGTCTTGTTCTAGGCCCGCGGATGGATTCCAAGATGATGTTCTCTAACCAGTGAATTTCGTATCGAGGACGACTCGTAGATCAACATCTTGGTAGGATAATTATTTTAGATTACTTTAAAATAGCTGTCATATGTATACCAATCTTTATGTCAGAAAGCTTTTAGAAAATACATCCAAACAAAAATTTCCACTTTAATAAACAATCATCATATCTACTCGATGTCGGAATTTACCCACGATTGCCTGCCTAAAGTTTTTAATTTGATGAAACCGATCAAGAAGATGTAGAACAATCCTAAAATCGAATTATGTCTCTAGTAGAATGAACGCAAACGCATGCAGATGTCTTCCGCCAAGCAATAATTATGACGTAAGTAGTGACGTCAAGAAGATAAGTCGTATCGATAGGACATCCATCAAGAAGCGACCTCTATCTAACAGATAGAGACTTTATTCTATCATTCCAAGAACAGAGTAAATATTTGGTTTTTCGCCATACGTTTTGATTTCAGTAGGTCGATCCAAATAAAATGGGCTATATCAATTGTTTTAGTTCCATTTCATACGTCAATAATGTTTTATAGTTAGGCTACTCACTCAAGCAATAATCACGCCCTGCAGTGCATGTATTAAAAACAGCATTTATAAATCAATAATTTGTCAATATTAACTTTGTGGTTCAAGTTAAACTATGACAAATATAAGTATCTGGTCGAACAGCTGTGAAGGTCATGACTTTTTTCTGATTCTTCTGATAAAAACAGTAAAAATATTCCATGGGGGTCCTCCCCCAGAAAAATTTGGTAAATTAGATTCAATTTGGTTCATTCTGACGTATTTCCGGAAGGTAAATTCCAAAATTACAGGTCTAAATCGCCAATAAAATCGCATAAAAAATGTTCAAGTCTGAGCAGGGTGGGGTCCGGACCCCCTGGACCCCCCCCCCCCTCTGGATCCGCGCCTGCTTAGGATATTTTAGTAATCTTTTATGTTGATTCAAAACAAAAAGGGGGGTCTGGGATGGCCCTAGGTGGCCGGTCACCTCTGGTTTGCCGCTGTGGTTTCCATCCCTGGTGTGAGCGTATGTGGCATGGAGATAGGGGCGCCTTCTCAACCTCGTGGGTCTCCTCCCACTAACTGCTAAAGAAATGATCTAGTTTGTGTCGAGTAGACGTTAAACCCCATTCTCTCTCTCTCGCAAAACAAAAAGACTGACCTATTAACCCACACCCACATCTCGGCCCACACCTTCCCATCTCTAACACTATGTAAATTAGCGCAATATAATAATACTACAGGATTATCGACTGTAAAAATAGTGGTTAATATCGGCTTACATTTGATAATATACAGCTTTAACTTATCTATTAAGGAATTGAATTGATATTAGCACACAGAGAAGATTATTCTAATTATATATTTTCATGAATTTATTTGCAAAATCACGACCTTTGTTTCTATTTTAAGATATCAAAAGTAGGAATAATTTAAATGTCACAATATTTTGATACTAACAAATGTAACAATTAAAAAAGGGTTAGCTTTCTAATAGTTAATCTCACCAGATTTTTGCAACGGTGAGGAACAACCAATTTTCGCCCCTGTTACATATTTGAGATGAAAGACGGGAAGTAAACATTGTGATAATTAGATACATGTATACCAATGATGATGGTAAAGAATGGCCAGCAACAATTCTATTACTCCGTATTTGGTTATGGTTATGTGTACGTGTATTAGTTTTAATTCCATATAAGGGGAGAGAACACACTATTATGTCGCATTTTGCGCATCCAGCAAGATGTATTTCAGCTGTGTTAAATCTATTATAAAAGCCAACAATTGTGGTTATATTGGGTTCCGATACTGCCAAATTTTCCCAATTCAAATTTTGTTTACTGTTTGCTGTGTAATGCAAGGGATTTTTCGTACTTCGAAATGTAGGCTTGCTGTATAATTGTAAATGCTAAAACACACACACCAGACAAGGCCGCATTAAGTCCAATGGAGGTCATAAGCATTTACCAGATTTTGGCGCCCTCATATAGGCCTACATGTCATTCCAAATACAACCATTAATAAACCATAATTTTACAAATATTTTTCAAAATACTTGAAAGAAGGATGAAACCAATAAAAAGCTTGAGAAAAACAATTAAAAGCGCATTAAAATTTCTTAGTTAATTTTTAAATTACATATTTTAAGTGTGTCACCTAACAAAGCAGGTGTCCCCCCCCCCCCATGATGCGCCACACACGTGTGTTTTTTGCTTAATGGTTAATCCACCAAAAAAAAACCTTTTCGACAAAACACTAAGCTAACAGAATTAAACGTGATGGGTTTCCCACATATCAGTGGTATATATACGGTGTGGAAACATTGATACCGACCCTTCCCACCAATATCTTTTGCGATAATCTGTGCACTATATAAAGCATTAATAAGATTATATTATCGAGGTTAACTGGATGTTAGTAATAATGAAGAAACGGTTGATTGATATTTCCTCTATAAATATTACCAATAGGAAAATAAATTACTTACCGGGTCGAAGACAAAATCGTATTTACATTTCTTCGTCCTTACTTCCGTTTCTTCGTCAATATCCATGGTGAGTAGTGGTATTAAACGGCTGTTATATTTACTGTGATATCCTGCTTAGTGGAAGCATTGGGTACGCCAATAATAACAGACCAGCTTTCAGGGTAATATACATCCACAATAAACTAGAAAATCATTGCCCCTACCCCAGAAACAACTGTTCCTCTTGTTTGCCTCCAATTCAGATAACATGTCTATCGACAGAGTGTAAATAAAAACAAGTTTCGCACGAGTCACTGCCCACAAAACACATCTGATAGTAAATTGATGACCAAAACTATAAGTAGATGTATAACGCAAACAAAGGAAGTTTTCCCTTATAGTAATGTATTACAACATAAACCAGTCCAATGACCCGTGAACGCAATATAGTTAGTTATGAGTCTTATTTATTGTCGTATTTAGTCCGGAAATTTATCACGTCACATCGTGGAATAGTAGTTAACCCATTACTTTAATAAATCCTTCAACCAAACCACAAAGTTCACGTCAGTTTATTTTGATTCCGTTACACGCACATCTTACTTCATCTCAAGAGAGGGAGAACACTAAATAGCTTTCAGTCTCGTAATACTGGTAACAAATACATCTGGCTGTTTCAATAGTCACAATAGTTCACTTACGTCCAATAGTTACATTTGTTCAAGTAGGATGTTCATTGAAATAATAATATTCGAGATATTCCAACAGTAACAGATATGGTGTTCAATAGTGGCAAGTATAATGTCGGTTTCAAATTGTTCACAACAGTTGGCTCTATATAGTTGCACGTATCATGTTCACGTAGCTTTAATCTGACAATGTTCATGCAACTTATACACTTGACGTTGTTCCAATAGTACAACGTTCATGTACTAAATAAAATCTGCATATTGTTTCCAGTTGTTAATGCTGTTGGCATACCATTGGTCTATAGTATACTCGGCTTTTAATAATTGATACGAGACTTCATAACCCTGAAATTATTGAAACGATTTAATAGCTCATATTTAGTTCAACCACAAAAAAAAAAAAAAAAAAAAAAAAATTGAAATGGGGTTTAACATCCTCCATTTCTGGACCAACCGGGAAAATGAAGACAGGGTGGGGTGGGGTGGTAATTTAAGGATGAAGTGAAATAGTTTTTGAGTATATTTAGCTATAATTAATGCGAGACCTCATAATACCTTAAATCATTGCCATAACTTCTTTGAATGGCATTTAGTAAAATTGAACAGTAATACACTATAACACTATTTATGGAATAACGATTTCATATAGTTTTATAGTGTAATTACTGTTCAATTACTAAATGTTTTAACTTTTTCGTTTGCTTATGTATAATCAACTAGCAGTATATAATAATTAATATGCGCGTTAAACAAAATTTTTAAGTTGAACTTACTACCTATATGATAGATAACATGTAGCGGAATTGCCATTAAGTGACCATCCCCTAGAACTGAACGATCTCCAACGTTTTTGCTTAACGTCTTTCTAAAAATTCGACTAGCACCTTACATGCAACGATACCAGGTTTATCAACTAATACAAAAATCCATTATAAAAATAGTGTATATTATGTAATTAATCTGAGAATCGTGCGGTTTATAGTCATAAAGGATCTTCCAAATTAAAAACGTGCTGTTTTCAATTACATGATATACCAATTATATTATGTATCAATACACTTGACGTCATCACCTGATAAGCTAATTCCAGGGTTATCTTAGACGTAAAGTCTAAGCTTAAAGTACAGATTCTCTTGTCATTAATCATGGCTATCTTATCATTTTATTCCGGTTAATTTCAAGCTATGATTATGAACTATGTAAGTAAAACTAGAAAAATAACACGTATTTGGGCATTGTTTGTGGCATTGACATATTTAACATAACGTACAACATGAAACAACTCATGTGTCTGATATTAAAATAATTATAACAACCATGATAGTTGGCTGGCCTCCATCCCAAGCAACCAATCAATCGTTTATTTCTTGGAGCGCCGGACGAAACGGGTTATTGGGAACTCTCCCTCCCCGGGAACATTTTGAAAATTTAACCACCGCATAAGCGTGTTCTGTTATTTTAACCCTCGAGTCAAGCAACTTGAAAGTTGTCCAATGGTTCGGCATCCGAAATCCCACTCTATGTCGATCTGAATTCCAACCAGAGAGTTAAAGCTACATTCACAAATATTAATAGTCAATGCCCGAACATGTTTTAATCCATATTCAATTCAGTACAAACTCGTGATATTCAATTCAGGACCCTCATTTACAACAATAAAAGGTTCCAGTTAAACCGGGGCACGTCCTACATAAATATAGATGGTCGCTAAAATCTTCCACATACCAGAAGTCACAAAATACTAAGATTAACATGGGGTTCCTATGCTCCCTGACAACTAAAGAAAACGTGCCCATAAGACAGCCCTGTTCAAATTAATGAAGACATACGATGTCCCTGGATACTATTATCTAAAGAGCTAATTTACGGGTAGTCATATCTCTGATATATTATTGACGTTCATAGGTACAATTATATTGGAATATCATATCATAATATTCAATAAACAGCTCATATATTGATAATAAAATATTGTCGTTTCCAAAGATGTTGTGCTACATTAGGGCTAAGCTCCGACGTTCTGCTTGCCAAATGCTTAAACAATATAAATAGTAAAAGATGGGTATATTTAGAAAACTAGCAATATATCGTAAACAAGGTAATTAGTGCACATTCCGACCTTGAAATATATATATTTAACTACTGCTGTAATATATCACAACTTTTATCAGGTCACGTGGTCTTTTCTGTCAAAATATTATATTTACTCACATTTCTGAACTTCTCGTCGTGGGGACTGGTTAAGCATAGACCTGCACTGTTAGCAAATGATATATTCGGGGATAAAACGCAGAGAATGGATTGGCTTATGTTTCACTGACAGTGTGTGAAAGAAGCTGAACCTCTTTGATTACAGCCAAAATAAAGTGTTGATTTGGGTTAATCTGCTAAGTTATTTCAATTAACGAGAACAGCTTTATTAGATGAAATTCTTGTTTTGCTTGCGTTAACGAAAGTCGATTAAATACGTCTATAATTCGACTAATAACCATATTTTGCCCCAGGTGAAAATTCCTATACAAACATACTGTCAAAAGCAGAGTTACCAACCTTACTGTAATCCGAGAAACATATCTATTGTACAGAAATGTGTTTGTTGATAAAATGAAATTTACACCGTTGCTCTTCAATCAATCTTCATCTTATTAAACTGTTTATAAATATGGCATATCTGCCTTCACTCAAACTATCTTACACCTTGAGTTGAACACTTCAAACTGGTGATAATTGAATTGGTGAACTACCAGAAAACTTAAAGTAACACTCGATGAAAACTTAGCCAAATCCATAAAAAAACGCATAAAACAAGTAAACCACTAAAAGTGTTAAATAGCGAAGCAATAATGTACTGACAGCTAAATTCCTTTGCTAATGTTTTCCTTATTTCTTCGCGATTGGCTGATTATAAGGAAAACGTATCATAGAATATCATAGATTCCCCTTATTGAACCGGCTATAACTACAGACTAAATTGTTTTTCGATATGGCACTTACGGTTAATTAACACCGGCTTGCTTACTCACGATATAAACAGTCATTACGACCAATTTTAGCGGTTAACCGAGAAATTATGATGATTATATATTAGCTGTTTCTTTGATCTTTGGCTCTAGACTTTCAACATCTTTCTTTTATAATACATCATATACAGACCTGTCTTGTCCGTGCAATGCTTAGTGCATGGTAACAATGTGGCCTTAAGGTAATTAATTAATATTCTTTATCCTTCCTGAAATTCGATTCTGAACAAAGTCTTCTATTACTGACAATCTCATATATCTTTAATAGTAAAACTGTTGGATGGTTAAAGTAGCAATATTTTCTTTTATCAGTTTCTAAAACCCAACAAACTCTGTCTTTCTGTGGAATAACATATTGTACAATGGTCTTGTACAAAACTTCCCAATTCACAAATACAACGTTTACAAACTATAAAAATAATGTTTGTTATTGGCGTTATAGAGAAATAAACCCAATTATTCAGGTATATTGCAAAGATTTGAGCTTAAAAGGATAAATTTATAAAATAATGATGCATATTTAACAATAGGTGTAAATTGGTTGTGGCCCCATGTCACCTTTAACCACTGTCATATAACTACAGAATGCAAGTCTCAAATGATCTAAATAAATTGTTGACATTCCATCTTATTCTGCGGATCTCTTTAACTACAGTAGTTCTTTTGTATGTGTGGATAATTTCAATGAAACTTGAAACAAGTAGGTCGTTAGAAAGTTATGTTTCTAATGAGGATACTGTTCAGATGAAAAAGTTCTTAAAGAACCAGCCAAGTGTTAGCTATATTTGTAAAACTGTATTTTTGTTTGGGGGGGGAGGGGGCTGGCTTACTCATTTAGTTTATGGTTTTAACTGAGAATGCCCAGTAAACACATTGAATTCATGGAATAAGACACTACCGACAGCACGGATAAACTGAAATCCCTATACAGTAATGCAAATACGTCGACACTGAAAACGACTTACCGTTTTGGAATATATCCCGAAAGTCCATACATCACGAAAATCGCCTAAATTAGACACCAGGCTTTGATGTTTGTTTTCTTAGTTTCTCCCTTAACGTTTGTGTCTTTCATATCCCTGACTTATTGCAGTAATGGTATGTAGCGGTGGTATCTCCTACATAGTGTGAGAGATATTATTTTTGCCTGCGAGTGATAAGTTGTCAGTTATTGAATATAACGTCCTATAGCAATCTGCTTGACTTTTTACGTGAATGACGATGAACCCAGTTTTAATGATTAACTTCAGTTCGTATAGCGGCTAGAAAAACACTCATAATATCATATAATGATTAAATAGTCAAAATCCGTTTAGTCCAAGTCTAATACAGATTATGCCTTATCCACATGATGTTCAGTCTGTGTTACTGTTTTATTTTTATGTCCGGTTTGGTAATAAAAGACATGCTGCCTTATTGAAGCTCTTGACCCAAATCTCCTGGTAATGAATGCCCCACTCACGTCCGACGATCCGATCTGCGATTGCCGTGTCATTAATACGACACAAGGAATTCTTGCCCCGCCATGATCGCCATGGTTTCTTTTCTTCGATGTCAGCCAAGCTATCGCGCAATAACACCTGTCTTCTACTGACAGGTTTTTGGTCATGGTCGAAAACCATACCATAATTAAATTCGGTTGTGTGACTACAAGACCACCTATCGCCATTCGAGAAGTTGCGATTTCTGGTCGTAAGTTGTCGAAAAGTTGTCTGATCGGTCAGCGTGTCTTGGGCAACAATGGTTCCCATTAGTTACTCTGTAGGTGTTCTATGTTTTTTTTTGTATATTGTGTAATTTGTTTACCTCAAGAAGGAAATTCTGTACTTCCGGTTTGATACCATTGATAATGAGGGGGGTTATAAAGTAACAAAATAATATGGACAGAATGCAGTGGACGGGGGTTTAACGTCCTACTTTACAGCACCGCCGGACAAATGAAGATGGACGTTTGTGTCATGCAGTATGGTATGATGAATAGTTTGACAAACAGCGGCATTTTCGACTAATTTTCGTCAAAGATTTTCCTTACCAGATAGCTACACCTGGACCAAACCCGAAACCTCTGATGAATGAGTCAACGGCATACTCATTGAGCCACCATGGCCTTCCATATGGTTCATTTGAACAAGATAAAACAGATGATAAAGACACCGAGTCATTCATGTAAATATATATTTATATTACCTAAATTGTAAATATACCAATTTAAATTTCTTAATCATTTTAACAGGAATCGGCCCACTCACGATGAACGGGGTACTTATATATTGCGACTTTTACTTCCGAAAGTGGAAATTCAGACCAGTGGAAATACGTCCCAGCGAACCGTTTGTTTATTAATGAATAGTGAATTATCTTCTATATTGGATATTATTGTTATTTTAGGCTTATACATTCTTGGCGTTTTCTCATCGGTTACACCATTGTTTAAGAGTCGCCGTGTTAGAGTTTATGACGTCTATAAATAATCTACATATTTAGCTACGATCAGAATAACCTAATGGTTCAATAAAGACGTTTATATGTCTACCTGAAAGATACACAAATCCGTTAATTGATCGATTTATTCTTTAATCAGAAATTGGCGTATTGAATTCATGAGCATGAAGGGTATCTTATTGACAGGATGGCTGTGTTGGTTTATAAAAAAAGAACTGACTAATACTGAACACACCACAAGAAAATCCATTGACCAGCAATTGATTTCTACTTGTGAGAAAATCTCACTGAGGTCATTCAATCGTCGTAAAATTAACGCCATTGTCGCTGACCTCGGGTACATGTATATTCGCAAGATTGTTCATAATGGAAACAATGACAGATTTATGTTTATGTTAAAGGGACACAATGACAATGCTAAATATAACTCGGTTATGTTTTCCCCTTAAATGAGATGTCAACACTAATACCAGACTTGTACCTCTCAGATAATTTGCTCGAGAGAAATTAATGCGGCAACCATCGTATCGATTTTATTTTTTATTGAAAATTAATTAACAATTTGGTATAACTCGAATCTAGCGAAATAAGAAGATTTTTGATTTCCCTTTTCTAAATCGTACTAATCCTGAATATTTCTATCAGCATAATTGATTTATACAAGACGATGTCGCCAATTATACTGTATGCTATACATTCATTATTAGAATATTATAAATTTCACAAAATACAAATATAATCATTATTTTTATCTTGTAAAAACGATTACTTAATACCTCATATTTATAGCCGCACAACTCGTTAAATTACCCATCGGGGATTATAAATTGCTGTTTCACACATTGATGTAGTAAGTGTAATAATCTTAAAATGTTGTGGAAAAACTCACTCAAACATCTTAATATTGCTTCTACTATAGACTATTATATAAATAGTTTGTAATTACGTCATAACGATTATTATACAGGGATAAAGTAACAGGTGCTAAGGAAATTTAAATTCTTTCAGAAAGATAATATGTCTTAATAACAAGCTCATTAGAATGATAAAGTATTAAACTGTTTAATAGATAAATAAGTGGATAATAACTTTATATTTTTGTGTAAGTATTTACGTCAGCAGAAACACCTGGGTGAAATTTGACACATCATTCGAAATACTTCCATACCTGATGTATCTGTCGTCGATTACAACTAATTCTGAACCACATAATACAAAGAAACTTACAAACCCATAGCAAAATGTGTTATTAAATAAAATACCAGACGACATTTGATGATAAATCAATATAATAACGCTAGAAAACAGTTGAATATTAATAATAACAATTTCCATATTTATATGAGATATTTTAATTTCTTTTCCTTATAAGACATTAATTCAAAGGACGAGCTCCGTTATCCAAATGTCACAATGATGTGTTGGCAAGTAAAACTGCATTTGGAAACTTGACCCCTTTACCACATTGATCTTCTGAATGACACGTGCTTAAATTTAACACCGAGGGAGTAACGTCAAATAATCCAATGCCGTTTAACAACGTCAACGCCAAGAAGCTGGTAAATAAATTGGTTATATAGGACAGGGCGCGTTATCGGTAACCGCACGTCCCTAAGTGAAGAGCAGAGATGGGATAACAAAATTTTTCTTGTCGGACGTTTTTGCCGAAAATAAAGGGACATAACTCTTATCGTTATTTAAGACGGCAGTTTTTAGACCAGACACAAGTTGGGGGCCATTTGTTGTTTCTCGTGGACCCGACCAATGACAGGACAATGTCTTGTCCGGACTACATAGCTTGCTTACCCAAACCTAGGTCGAACCGGCGGCGGTTCATATGGTCCGGCTGATAGTCAAGTCTAAACTTACCTTCCACATCGTCGAACGTAGGTCGGACAGGCGGCGGATCATAGGGTCCGGCTGATAGTCAAGTCTAAACGCACCTACCACACCCAAGGTCTTAGTATTATGGCAAAGTGGGCAAGACCGCACAAGCCCGCCACATTTTCTTTTCTTACACCGGTAGGCCCTCCTCTGGACGAGACATACCTTTGGTGCTTCCCTGCAGATACACTATATCTTACCCTAGATGCTGGCCTAGCCTATTTTGTAACTTCCTCCGGCAAGTTTCCTGAAAACGTTTGTTGAACTCCAGAAACGAACAAACAACAAGTCGCGCACATGTTAACACAGTGGGTCGAGGTTGTCAGTGATTAAGGTGAATGATTAAGGTATTTTGTGCGTTTTATTAACCACCAATTCGCGAGCCAAACATTGCTGTCACGTCAAATAAGTTATCAATAAACAGGAGCGCCAGATGTTTCGAGCTAAGAAGTTCCTCTTGAAATTAAGATTTTATCTTCTAAAAAGTGGTAAATTGTTCCTCAATCTTAAAATAGTCCCTCGGGCCGATAATGGATTCAGTTTACCGCGGTAATGGAAGGCCATTTGTTTTGTTTGTTTGCTGACCCGGAAACTGTTACATCACACAGCTTGCGGTTCATATCGTTTTCGAGTACTAATATCTATCGTTGTGCGTCATAGCTGACGTCATTGCCTGATATGTAAAACTTTTAAACCGATGGCTATCAGTGCGTTCGTATCAGTCTATAATATATTCTGCAAACATGTATATAGATTTATATTTATGGAAATTGTTATTATTCTTTTGCTATAATAACTTATTGATTCATCTTCACAAACGTGTCCGAAATAACCCCAGTCTTAATGCTGGTTGATGACATAGGGGGACTAGCCATATTAGTATTTGAGCTGGAGCGGGGAGGGAGGGGGGGGCTGGTGAGCCACTGGCCTAGAATTAAAAAAATACCGCCAAAATAACTGATAATGAATACATTGTTAAAGGAAATATACATTTTTAAATGAAAGAGTTTCCAGAAAATAAAATGGATTACATATTATTCAGTGCTGCATAAATTAAATGAAAAATTGTTGTATACTGTATAGTATTTAGCTGACCAGTAATGTAGTCTACAAATGCTTACCTAGCCCCACTTAAGAAAAAATACATCCTTGAAAAAACAGTCTCTTTTCAATTATAACACATTCTTTATACCAAATAATTATTCTACTCCAATTTCCAATGGCTGTAGGTCTGGGCACATTCAACAATCTGCCACGGTATTTGAACAGAAAGGGTTTAATGTTCAACCCTATTAATTCTTAAAACAATCAATGGCTATGAAAATACTGTTATAATGAATGATATGATTCAAAAATAAATTATATTTGAATATGCATGATTAATGATTTATTTGCTCTACGAAAATATATTTGTCCCCAAGCGATGTTCTGTCAACACAACATTCTTCATTTTATAATATTAGTCAATATACAAATGCAATGATTATGTTTGACCTGGATTTAAGACGGGGTTATGGTGGAAGAACTTTCCTTTGCGCTGCCCTGAGAAGCATAGGATTGATACCAATGAAACTGTGATGTCACTGAATGAACAACGGGGGTTTTCTCAGGAGCTCTCTGTGCAATCAGATTTTTTAAACAAAGATTTAATAAGTCCTCTGAAATTATCTAGTTGTGCATTATTCTATAAAGGTTTGTAGCAAATAGAATGATAGAAGAATCATTGAACAAGTTGTAAAATACAGATAACACAGCAAACAACCGAGATTAAAGAGTTGCAGAGAGTAACAGTTCAAGAGAAGAGTGATTACCCACAACACAGAAAGCGATTATTTTTTTTTATATACACATCAATGATTTTCAATAATAAAGAAAGTCAGATAGAGCCTTATCGAGAAAACACTAAGCGTGGAAAAATATTCAACAGGATAGAAAAGTATTCTCAGAAACACTGAGGATGAAAACGTAAAACGTAAAAAGGTTGCAAGACTCTCATTGGATTACAGAGTCTTACCACGAAAACTGGTTCACAGAAAGAACGTACAGAAACGAATTATCTTAATAAGAACACAGAAAAGATAGGGGTTCGTCAACAGCACTCAAAAGATATGAAGTATTATTAATAGGGAGAAGAATACCAGGGGCGGATCTCTGAATTTTAAAAAAGAGGGGCGCCGCAAAATGCGGCCATTGACCGCGGAGACGGGGCACGCCGCTTGGAAAAATATTCAACAGGATAGAAAAGTATTCTCAGAAACACTGAGGATGAAAACGTCAAAAACGTAAAAAGGTTGCAAGACTCTCATTGGATTACAGAGTCTTACCACGAAAACTGGTTCACAGAAAGAACGTACAGAAACGAATTATCTTAATAAGAACACAGAAAAGATAGGGGTTCGTCAACAGCACTCAAAAGATATGAAGTATTATTAATAGGGAGAAGAATACCAGGGGCGGATCTCTGAATTTTAAAAAAGAGGGGCGCCGCAAAATGCGGCCATTGACCGCGGAGACGGGGCACGCCGCTTGGGGGGGGGGGGCAAAGAAAATTAAAAGCCATTTCTGCCTCTGTAGCCATTCCAAGAGCTATTTGGCTGATATTTTCGTTTAAGTAAACGTTCGGAACGGAAATATTTGGGTCTGAGAAAAGGCAGTTTCAGCAGTAAAAAGGGCACTTTTGAAAATTGGGAGGGGGGGGGGGGGCTCGCGCCTCCATTGAATCCGCCTCTGAATACGCGCAAACGCTGAGTCTTACTTTAACACATAGAAAAGGGTCTTATCAAAAACACAAATTTTGGTTTATACTTAATAATATCTTTAAACTAATCATCAAAATAACGATTCTCGCATTAGTAGTGTAATAGCTGTTAAATGTCGAGTTAATAATAAAAAAACATAACCTTACCTTGAAAACCAGCAATAGCAATGGTTACAGCAGTCTAGAATCCCGTTAAATAAAACGTGTAAGAATGTTAAAGGATCGTCGATTTAAAAAATGGACAGATCACCTATCAAACACTGTGTGTACTGTACGTGTATATAGTTCAGTTTACAGGTAAGCTATTGTATGAAATTCTGTACTTGATCACTGCATTAACTTACACAACGATAAGGAGAGTGTTTAATTGATCACGTTTACTATCGTTCTCCGCAAAGCATTCCCTTTTTACAATAGCTTAACACAACGGGGCAGTGTCAAAATTTCATATATGACACGTAAAATTATATTTAACAGAAGTATCGTTTTCAGGTTCGTTGCTTTTTTACACTACTTTTTTTTCTCTAATCGAAATCAGTGAAGATATTGTATTTTTCTAATTCTGTAGATCCCAGTTAATCATAGAGAATCTCCTACGAGTCTTTCTCGATATAAAACGAAGATGAGTAGAAGATTGTTTTTATCACCCACCCCTTTTAATTGAGCAACCAAATTCCTGTACAGCGATAATTATTATCCAAAGCCCGGTTGTCAGTTTTATAATTGGCTTACCTACAGTACAAGGGATCATAAAAATAACCACACTGCAATTTGCAAGGCATACGTTACAAAACCATACTTTAGTTTCACCATAATAGTTCATATAGGAAATTAACACGGGCATAAAACATCCAGTACCTCACGGTCTTTGTATACGCGAACTTATTCAATTAATTAGTCAGAACTTAAATTATTAATTGCACAATTTTGGACAGAACGTCACTACTGTGTGTATCAAAACTCGTGTGAATCGACTGCTAATATTTTGCCTCTAACAAAAAAAAACCACAACACACTCACTATACATGTCAAATCTTTTATATTATGTCTAACTCTACAATATTATTACCATCACAAAAGCCATGTCACTGACATATAAATCACAACATAATTGATAGTAGTCGTAAATTTCTTTGTGACTTATGTATAATATTAAAACATAATACACCATACATGTCTATTAACATAATATGACGAGTTATTACTTTTAAAAGCCATGTTATGACCCTCATGATCGGCTTCCTTTATTCTCAATTATCAATTATATTACCCTGATTTCATTCATCATTTCCACCTAGCGATACATAATTCGCTAAAACCTGTACAAGTAAACGGCGCTATCCTATACAGCATTGGGTTTGTGGCCTTGAAAATGGAGAAAATGATTTGTGTCGTCGTACAATATTATCAGAATCCTATCGAAGGGAGCTAACTCGTTTGATTTTCAGGAACACCGAAGTTGCACCCCCTAGATTGAATTTAGTGTGACTAAATGAATGGAATATGGGGTTAACGTCCTGTTGTTCTGCCCCTAACCTGGGCTAATAATGAAGACGGGCATACGCCATACTCTTATATCGAATTTAAACTGTCAAGGGATCTTTACATGCAAGCCAATCCTACACGGGACCTCGGTTTTCGTCCCATTCGGACGATTAGACGGCTGTCCTTGTCCAGGCCCTCCGTCCTGTATCACTGACAAGGGGTAAATCACGCCGGAAAATCTGAATGAACTTTCTCGGCCAATGCCGGGATGGAACATCCGACCTCCAGGCTAGCGAGCAAGCGTTTTACTCACTTAGCCACGTGACCCCCCCCCCCCTAAATGAATTGAAATGAGGTTTAGTTCTACACCAAACTGTGTAAACGCCATGCAGTGTGATATGTCCAGTCAGTAGTGTTTCCTCCTACACTTTATCGAATTGTAACTGCTAAATGTTCTTCTACGTGTATGTCAACTGTCATACTTCTGACGTCCTGAACGTGTTTGAAACGTGTGTAGAGATGCGCATGTGCAGAAGTCTACAATCATGGCGCATGGCGGACCCTCCACTTTTATATCTGACGTCACGTGGTCATCGAAGTATGCCCCAACACGTTCTGCACAAGTTCCGCAGACGTCAAGAACGCTAAACATTCGCTGGGCACACGCTGTCATTATGCTTGTAAATGTTATATTTACGTTGGAGTTATAAGTTATGAATAAGTTACTCATACGCTAAACATAGGTTATATATTCGTTCAGTGCGTTAAAAATACGTCATATATGCGTCCAAAACGCGCGTCCTCTTGATTTTTAAATTCAGCTTCAGCGTTTGTCAGCTTGTTGGATAATTATTTCTTGATTCCAGACTTTTCCATCATGTTGATATGTACCAACACTTAGCCACTATTACGTCCATCAAATTGTGAATAAGACCATTTGTAGCTGTAAACTATTCGGAATTCTTGAACGGTTTTCTTAATGTCGGTACCACCTTCAAAACGGACAATTTGAAGAACATCTTTCATACCTATATTTCAGGCCATTTGGTATAATAATCAACCATGGTGATTGCAAAAAGAAAGGCATGTGTTTGACGATCATCGGGGCCAATAATGTCAATGGCAATTTTCTCTCAAGGTTTAGTGTGGGTGCCTTGGGAACAACAAACGTTTCAGGCCCAACATCGGCACTACAGGCTACCCGTATCTAATTCAAACTGTCAAGGATTTTTTTAATTGCACGCCTATGTGTGCACGAGACCTCGGTTTTTTCGCCCCTCCGCCCTGTGTAAAATTCCTGCTGGATACAAATACTGTACCTGCAATACGTATAATGTATGGTAACTTAAGGATACAGAAGAATAACCAAAGAATACCCATGCCAAATTTTAGCAAGTTTACCAGGATCGAGGCAAAAGACGCAGCTGAGGGTATGTTACACACAAGTTCTTCGTAACAACATACTTCATAAACTTGTATACCGAGAAATATTTTACAGATATTATTATAAGAAATCTATAAATCTGAAAAGGTTGAGGGCATGCCACAGCAGTTACTATATTCCATATCCAAGAGAAAAAAAGATCGCAACTCATCCCCAACCCTACAAAGCCACTGGGCGAAATTAATGTGGGTTTCCAAGAAGCAGCCCCTGGTCGATCTATCCCTGAAAACCCAACACTTTTCAACATAGACACATTGCGGTGTAACACATACTGTTTACTGATGTGTATTCTATTCGCTACTTTCTTTATACTGATACGTCAATGATCTTCAATTACACTATTCCAGTATTTAAGGCCGAGGAGGTGCTGGGGATTCAGCCATACGCCCCAAACTCGTGAAGAGAAAATCCTACATATGGAAGTGTTCCAGAGTTATGATCTGGAATTCTGGGAGATTCAAAGTGCATTTTAACGGATTCTGGGAGATTCAAAGTGCATTTTAACTGAAATGGGGGTTCTCAATATCAGCTAACCTGTACGTAAGAGAAAATGTATGGCGTACGGGGCGGGTCCAATTGTATATATATACACACCTGTCTTTCAGATCAAAATGCCGGGGTAGCCTATGTGTAATCTACTGTTGTAACCATATTAATTCAACGGTGTGGTGCGCACAGTATAACAAAACTCATACTGTGTTTATCGACAAGCATGGTTGGCTAAGGTTTAGTTTTCATCGAAGTCCTTTGTGGCGCTGTAACATACTTAGATCCCTAATGATTCAGTGGCTTGAAAAACATGAACTGTAGTTCTTCAATTAGCAGGTTGGACCAATGAATATTGAGGTGTAGAGGATGCTGTCACGTAGACAATACTGTTAACGCCTTCACGGCAATTGATGACGCCCCTATGTAGTCAAATGGGATAGGCAAAATGTTCGGTCATGTGTTACTGGGAATAGTATAACACGATTATCATTAGGGATAAGGTGTTTCTTATTGACCGATACTTCGTTAGAAACACAAAAGGTATCAACACCTCCATGTTAATCGACCATCGAACCAAGGTCACCGTGATTGACAGGCGAACTTAAGATGACATTCACAGAATTATTTAGGATAATGTGATTGAAAGTTGGTTATAAATCGAAGCATGATAATCAAGATGCCAGAAGAAAGCTTTACCAGTGATGCGATGATGGTGTGGAATTCTGTGAAACGGTCCTGTTTAGGTACCATCAAAGTATTGGTAATATTAACTGGAGGGTGTTTTTTGTTACTGCTCAAGTCAACAATTGAAGAACCAGACCGTAAGTTTGTTTTGATACATAGTTTATTCTTCCACGTGTTAAATTTTAATACATATCTCCTGAGTCAAATGCATAACAACTCAACTACCAAGACTGACTTATTAAGATGAAATAGCTAATGGGGGTCATTTGTGAACACTTCGTGTGTCCTACATTATATGGGGGGTTGGGATGGCCTAGTGGTCTAGAGTGCCGCGCTTCGACCTCTAACTGGCCGGTCACCTCTCTCTCCCTACTGTATATATCCCAATACCCAGTTGACAATAAATATAGTTCTCTTTACTCAACCCCTTTACAATTAGTGATAGATGACAACGAATGAAAGTTAATTCTACGTAATTCAAATTTATTGCAATCCTAGCGCGGTTCAGGAGGCCAAAAAAATATATTTCCAGACAAAGTGGGTTATTATTAATATGAAATTGGTTATTATTAATTATTACGATATTGTTTGTTGCTGATAATTACTGGTGCGACATCTCTAGTCTAATGGGTTATAAAAAGATTAAATTTTTTAAATACATGTAGGTTTAATAAATACGTGGCAGTAGGAAGGACCCTCGTAGATAGTAGCCATAGCTCGTTCTTACATTAAATTCTACCAATCGAAACTCCGGAGTAAAAAAATCCTTTTAAATGTTAATTTACTGGAATCATAACAACAGAAGTGCAGCGGCGGTTGATTTTTTGGTTATGGAACTGCCCCACTTAAGCCAGTGCTTGAGGAAGAGGTTCGCTGGCTCGGATCCAGGATATTGTCGAAGGGGTGGGGGCATACATAGGAGCTAAGGATAATCATCAGAGTGCCGCATTCATGATTGGTTTGGTCTGAACAGTGTTGACCAGTCTGACTGGGGGGGGGGGGGGCGGGATCCGCGCCTGGGTTCGCACTTGTCATGGGTGGGCCTGACCAAATAAGACTGGGATTGCTAAAAAAAATTTGAAACATAAATGTGCCCTACTCACATCTAAGGACCGCAAGAGCGTTGCTTCGTCAAAATTTTAATTATCCATAATTTTGCCCATATTTTTATGAATCCCCTTTAACTTTTGTTGATTCCAGCCATCACTTGATGAACATCTAATTCAAAAATAAAATTAGATTCTTGACAGCTATAATATACCAAGAATGGAATACAAAGATATTATTGCTACTTTATTTTAATACAAGACAACTTCGTTATTCGTTATTTGTATTACGCAAAAGAATTGATTTGCATGGATGGCTAGTACATGATTTTTCCATATTCCATAAGTTCATTAGGGTAATTTTTACACTGTACATAGACTGTTATTTCATCTCGAATTTTCTCTACTTTTAGATCTCCTTTACAGACATAGCTGGAGTATAGTTATTTAAGGCTTTTATTTAAAATATTCATTCAATTACATAATGTACCGTTAGTAGAATGTAAGTTTAGTCGATGCCACGGAATTTCGGATAAAGATTATCAAAAGAAAAATTACCACTACAAGTGAGAGAGAGAAAAAGAGGGAGATAGAGGGGGTCATTTCGGACCTAACATATTTGATTCAATTTCAGTACTTCGTTTGTGCGTAGGTGTCATTAAAGTGGGGGGGGGGGGAAACCGGAGGACCCCGAGAAAATCCACGAAGTTGGACAGGCGACCCAACTCCTTGTCATGTACAACTGGGTAATCGAAACCATGCCAGTTGATTCAATAACAGATCTTATGATGCAACGCACATGAGTTAACGATTCTGACACCCACTCCTCTGCAACAAAAAAAAAATTGAAAAAAAAAATAACAATATATACATGAATAAACAAAACTAAACGAACAAAAAACTATAGTAAATTCTAAAGATAGAGGCCGACATTTTTCAAAAATGAGGCTGTTGATAATGTAAAAGCTCGACAGTGAGCATCGTTTAAGAAAAAATATTTATGACAAAATATTTGGGCATAATACATGGTAAAATTAAGTTTAAGCAATGACCAGCATGGTTGTTAATTACATGTGACGAATTGTGTGGGTATATTATCATATAAATCAAGTAATTAATTCCACTAATCATTCCTTTAAAATTTCATTTTCCTCTACAAT
Source organism: Patella caerulea (assembly GCA_036850965.1). Lineage (NCBI taxonomy): Eukaryota > Metazoa > Mollusca > Gastropoda > Patellidae > Patella > Patella caerulea. The sequence goes on from JAZGQO010000011.1 coordinate 28,602,079, forward strand.
TGTCACACTGATAAGTCAAGTGGGTTGGGATGGCCTAGTGGTCTAGAGTGCCGCGCTTCGAACTCGAGCTGGCCGGTCACCTCTGGCTTGCGGCTGTGGTTTCGAGCACTGGTGTGAGCGTATGTGGCATGGAGATAAGGGCGCCTTCTCAAACTCGTGAGTTTCCTCCGGACACTCCGGTTTCCTCCCACTGCTAAAGACCCCTACGCGCAAGCGAATTATTGAAATAAAATTTAAAACCATATGTTAGTCCCGAAATGACATAGTTTGTGTTGAATGGACGTTAAACCCTATTTTTTTCGCTCTCTCTCTCTGACAAGTCAAAAACAAAGTCCTAAACAATTGAGCTACCAATTTGATCAAATGTAGATATTTCCGTTTAATTACACTCTTTACACAATGGACTGCGAAATATCGGTAAAATAGGTTAATGTCTTATAATAAAATGGTTCTAGCACAGTCTCGTTCGAATTACACCCCCAAGGAATCACTTATCCGCATTACTAATTATTTCATGATACCATTTTCATTTTCAAGACCATTTTCGTCACAGCCCGGATATACCTTGTTGATTGAGTACTAAAATGATCCGTGCGGTGCTTACAAAGTTACGGTGAAGGGGGGGGGGGTGTGTGTAAAAACTTGAGGAATATTGATAGAGATATATTTTATGATTAGCTGAACAATTCCAGCTTAATGAACAAATAAACCTAATCTAGCAAGTTTGAAGAAGACATCTCAAAAACTGTAAATGTGAAAAAAAAAACACGATTTGATTAATATATGGGGGAGTATGGCCCTGGGTAAATAACCAGTAAAGGGCCCGGTAAGGACCCCGTGGTTGGCTGAGAAAGGGTTAGGATTTTGCAGGATGGAGGGTTCGGCAGATGGGACGAAACACCAAGCTGTCGTGTATTACTCTTGTAGCATGATAAAGCGAAGCGAGAAAAGGCCATTTAATTTATACATGGGTGTGTATGTATTGAAGAATTAAAACTATTTTTATGGTGGGATCATCCCTTAATATAGCCCTCCTTGTCTTTTTGCTTACAAGGGTGGGGCATGCATGATATGAAAGAAATCAAATGCAATTACATGGTAGGGTTGTAAGATTAGACGCAGTATTAAAGGAGCTAAATCACTAATATTTGAGACCTAGAAATTGCCAAAAATGGGTCGCAACGCTAATAATAATGTAATATGAATGTATACAAACTGATTTATATTCAGTCGTTTTCGTTTGTACTCTAATTTCAAATCAGTTATTTCCTGCGAAATACGCGAGAAGTTTCAATCGAGTGGCTATTTCGAGTGTTTGGTTATTCCAGTCTACATTGTGCATACCCTCCAGATAAGAATATATGTAGTCACGTTCTTCAGGTCCTTTTTAAAAAATGTGTCTGAACGCATTATGGTACACGATTCGTGTACCAATGGTAAAATGTTTATTTTGTCTAAAATATTGGATGTCAAAAGCCCACCTTTTCTCGGTAAAATAACATCATCAGTGTTGATTTAAGTTGACAAATAATTTGTGTTTTGAATGCCGAAGACATTAGGTGATATTGAGTTAGAGACTTAGCTACTTTAAATTAAACAGGATTTTATTTTCACGAATGATGTTTAAAGAAAGGTTTACAGCCTTTTCTATTTTCGGACTAATTTACCTAGTGTTTCCACGTCAGTAATTACCTTAAAGAGACATTATGTAATATTTAGGTACAGGACTGGTCGTTCTCGCTATGATATTCCAGACTAGATAATGCAAAATGAATATATTAAAAATATCATTCAAATTACTTCATTTTGAGCTAAGTTATTATCATCAATGGTTGTAATTTTGACAAGGTGTATGAATTGAATAAATCAATGACATTATAATAGTAAAAAAAAGGTTGCCAGACAACGAAACATACGCCCACACAGCAGCCAAATTGTCCGGGCAGTCAACAAGAGTTGTTGCATTTTAAGTAATCATTAGAAAATCATAATTCAAACTCACCCATAACTACGGTGTAACTGTGATATAATCAAACGGTTTTTTTTAAATCAGATAATAATTGTGACCTCCAGAGGGACCACAAGATAAAAAGGACGATTTTTCGTATAATCAGGAGACATAATTCAGGAAGTAATGACCCGATAGGCGCAAATATCGAACGGAACCACGATCTTTGGGTTATAAACAAACATGTCAAGTTTCATCAAAATCGGTTCAATATTGTTATCTCTATAAGGTCCACAACTTTGATATAACATATTTTCCCACTATTCGCGTACAAACGGTGGCCATTTTGTCCGTCAATTTTGGTCCGATTATCACGAAATTCGAACTCAACCTTCATAACCAAGGAACGGTGATATAATCAAACGTTTTTTTTTAAAATCGGATAACAATTTTGACCTCCAGAGTGACCACAAGCTTAAAAGGGCGATTTTTCGGACAATCAGGGGCCATAATTCAGGAAGTTACGGACGGACGGGCGAACAGGGGCGACGACAATATACGTCCACATGAAAATGTGGGCGTATAAAAAATAATTATGCATCCCCTTCTGCTGAGGATAAAGAAAATGTATTTCTAACTGTAAAATAATTATAGTTGTACATGTATATCAGTTGTATCACTTCTATGGTTATTTTGTGGATTAGTGTAGGTCGCTCGATGGTCTAACGTGTACTTGGTTTAGCTTCGCCTGTCTAACCCTATGGGTTTTCCCCAGGTCACCTGTTTTCCTGATCTGTGTCACAGTATATTATGTTTTATATGGACTGATCAATATGATTATAAAGTAATCAGATTGTCAATACTGTTACCATCCAGATTGAAACCACGTGATTTGTTCCAATGCGCTCATTTCACTTACCCCGTGCAAAAATAATACATACGGTCCGCAACAATTCCGGTGGACTAGACATTTGAATTAAAATGATTCTCTCAAGCAAATTGACATTTTGATGATCTCACGAACAGTGCCAATGCATACTTGTGGACAGAGAACAGAACCAACTAGATTTCTGTGCTGCGAAAGATATTTAACGATTGGAATGAGCTACGGAGTTAACATTCTTAGGACAAATGGAATTGATCTCAACATCGACCTTTCATGGTCCATATAAAACACACAATTATAGCCTCTTACATAGGGCTGTTTTATGCTTCAGCAAGCTCTCAAGGGGTCTATACAACATTTTACAGGATAATCAAATAGTTCAGGGTCATACAAAGTAAAATAAAGATCTATAGAATTGTTATATAGGTCCTTTATAATTATAGGAATTGCGGAAAAGTTTTACAATAAATTTCACAAAACGACATTGTTGTCTGGTTTTGAAATGTTGAATACGATATGACAGATTTTTATTCCTATTATATGTTTTCTTATATGGTGTAATTTCAGCGTGTGGGGTAGTATATGCTCTAAATAGTTTCGGTACTATAGATATCAACTTATAGTCACCTGTAAAGAAGAGAGGGTTAATTATTGTCAATCTGTCCCATACCATGGCACATTGTCGTAGAAAAATACAACACGTTCATTTAGGCCTCTTTTGATAAGCCAAGTATAAGAACATAATTTTCTCGAAAAAAAAAATAAATGCCCATACAGCACTTTTTAACGGAGCCAAGTTACTATTCATTCAATTTGCCATTGTCTTCGATTACGCCTTTGGATTTATTACGTATACCGAGTATACCCCGTTTTTTGGCGACGTGACATTAGTTAATGATAGGTACTTTAAAACAATGTCATTTATTAAAATTTGTTTTCAATTATGAAATATTATACCTATTTTTTGATTTAAGCATTGCCACGTATACATTTCTATGTATAACTTTAATATATAATTATTATAAACCGAGGCCAATGCCTTTATGGAATGAGTAACTGTATGACAACTATAAAAGCCCCTAGTATAAACGAATTACCTATGCATGAGTAGTTTTAATGAAGATTCTTACGGTAAAAACTTACATGGTTGACTTCAGAGTATAGAAAGTTGTTAGATTATAGCACTTTATACCCCATTATATAGGATATAAGTGTTTTATCAGGCGTAAAATGATGCTATATTAAAAAGGCTGCTTATTCACAACAATATAAAGCAAGTCAGTGAGTATTGAATGTAGAATTTGATCTCTTTTAGGAGCATCGAAAGCATACGAGGAATATAAACCATCTCTAAATATGTTTATATTTTATAGTTAGCGTAATTGGTCAATAGTATGACTTAAAACGAATGTCAATGACCAAAGCACAACGAACTATCATTAAATTTGTTAAAGGCTCACATCAGAAGAAAACTTCGGAATCCTTCATTATTTCAACCAAAAAATGCATATGTCAAAGATCAAATCAATCGGAAAACCACACACATAATTGTAATAATAAGTTTGAATTTATTAAGCATTCCCTTGAAAGGCGCAAAAATTTGGATATGTGGTCTGACAATTTGAAAGAAAGGCCTATGAATGTTGGAGTCATGTAATTCATGTATGCTATTGTTTATATTATTAAATATAATGTTGATAATTGAAACTACCAGTTAGCACTACAACCTTATTCAGTACATAACAATCTGCGGGCACGTCTATCGCGAAAGTTTTTTTATTTCTTGAAAAAAGTATAAGATGACAACCGACCCAATCGATATCCTCAAATACTGTTATCAAATACCGTTTAACTTTAATTAGAATCTGAAAATCTATGGGGCTGTTACCACATTTTGAATTTGTTCAGTTGGTAAGCGATTGCTTTTGTTAATGTCACATGTGGGATCTCCAACCGTTTAAAATTCGAGAGCCGCCATGACCCAGTGAGTTCCGGTGTGGGCCAAGTAAGCCTGACAAGGACGGGACGAAAACCGAGGCATGCACACACAAGATCCATAGGCCGTTGGAATTCGAGTGAAGGCCGTAGCGGCGCTGTCCAGGCAAATTTTTCCCCATGCAATTTAGGGTTGTATAATTTCACAAATGATCATCCCACTACACAATTTACTTGTTCGACATTTTCCTGTCATATATAAAATATACAATCGTTGGATTGTCACTTATCTCATTGCTCTGTTCAGGTTTATAAAGATAAGGACCTTTTATTACGTTATGTTGTTTTGATATTTGTAACAACTATTTGAGAAAAACTTGTGAATAATTATAATTGTATGTACCAACATAACACACTTTTTTAAAACTCGACATTTTTATTCCCATAAAGAAAATTTAATTAATTGTGAAATTAATATTCCTCAAACTTTAATTGTATGTCACTTTGATATTGTCCCAGTAAGTCAAACAACTGGAATTTGATATTCAGAACGGTATCGCATTTTGTGACCTTTAGCGTGTTGCGTGTTACAGCTAATTATCTTGCCATAATTGACAAAAACGTTTGAATAACATGTAACCAATCCGTATTAAAAATGGATAATTTTGCTGTATATAGTTATGCGATTTTGCTGTTAAATCCCCCCCCCCCATTACGTTCATATTTTTTTTTTTACTTACATCAGCTAGTTATTTTTACTGCTCTAGGTGTATTTTGATTTTATTTTAATCATATTTTAAATGCAATGAAGTTATCATTTTTTTTACATTTTTTTGTATCGTTACAAAATGTAAAAACCCATTCGGAGAACACATGAAATGCACAGGGAAAGAACGATCTGGGTCGGTTTTTTTTTTACCGAACCCCAGTTAATGGCGCACCCGGGTAGCAATATGAGTAAAAACGATTGAAGTCGCATTGAACCAAGGCCCTTCTGAAATGAACTCCCGGACATCGTACCCTTTATTTGACCTTAATTTGGACGAAAAGTGTTAGTCAGTTGTTGTACTGGTATTATGATTCGTACTAAACATCATTTTGTTGTTCTTGCCTCAAGTTCACAAAGCATTCTCAGACTCAGACGCGCAAGTTAAACTAGTTTAACTTATCCGGCGATAGTTAATTCAGCAATTTTCGTAGCCTGAACGCATATGTGGAGATTTTAAACTAGTTTAAAATATCCACCTCCGTAGGTGAATTGAATTCAGCTCTTTTTTTATCTGGTTTAACTTTCGGCGTCTGAACGGGTTGGATTAAAATATCCGAATATTTTCACTCTGGACATGCGCAGTGCGTAGTAAATAACAATCTTACACGCTTCTTGTTCTTCATCAGTGCTCATGCGCGTTTACCTCTGACCCTTGACCCACGAGGTCAGGAACATGGTCAGGAATGTTAATCCAGTATAGTGCCAGTATCTTAAAACACGTATGAACGCAAAAATTGCCGGATAAAAATCGCCGGATAAGTTAAACCAGTTCAGTTATAAGCGTCTGAACGGGGTATTAGTCTCTAACTCAATATCATCAAAAGTCTTCGACATTGAAAACCCGAATTATATCTGAATATAAATAAACATTGATATTGTGATCTTACTAGGGAAAGGATGGGCGTCTTATATCCAATATTTAAGACAAAATAAACATTTTACCATTTTTACACGAATCGTGTACCATAATGCGTTTCAGCGCCATTTGTAACATGGGGTTTTTAAGAACAAGGCTAGACATATTCCATAAGTCATGTCAAACAGTAACTTTATATTCTTATCTAGAGAGCATGCGCTATAAATATTATTGGTGTAGAGTGGAATAACCAGAGGCTAGACATGCCATTCGATTGAGATTTCTGGTGAATTTCGTCGAACATAACTGATTAGAAACTAGAGTAAAAAAAGAAACGATGAATGTAAATCAATTCATATACATCCATATTACATTATTATATGTGCTACGGCCCATTTGTGGCAATTTCTAGGTCCCAAATATTATTAGCGATTTAGCTCATTAAAGTTGAGAATTTACCCAACTTTCAATCACTGTTTATAAGAAATATCTTTGAAACACAAAACTTTGCACATAGTTTCTTATTGGTGTATTTGATACATTAAAACATCAAACGTTTTATAAAAGGCTTTATTTTAGTAAAAATAAGGACAACAATTTTGAGTAAATTCTTTACTTGAATCTGAGAATGCTTTGTTATCACGGGGCCTGTTCGCGTCAAGCATTCTCGTTCAAAAGTTTGTTTTGCCTTTTATGCGAAAAGACAAAAATGTGACTTAGATCGTTCTTCCCCTGGACTCTTCACATCTTGTTGGTTTTCCTTTTTGTCTCCCGCCTTCCGAAAAAACCTCAGGGACTATTAAAATAGATTCGTCTTTCCGCCCGTCTGTCTCGGTGTAGGTGTTTATTAGGTCGATGTTCTGAGGGCTGGTGGGTGGGGTTGGGTCGAAGATGTGCATTTTCTGCTTAGACTAAGCAGAGATAAGCAATTTGATCGGTTGATGTTTTGGGAACGATTACATTAGTTCTCATCAAGTGAGAGTGATGAAACTTGGTGTATAGTTTCATCACATCAATACCTTGGCTAAGTTTGATAATGAACTGTTTCTGCTAAGGGTAACCAGGGGTCTGCTTCATGAATTTTTAAACTAAGATAAACTCCAAATTATAGTAATTTGATTGGATAATATTAGATAAGTTTTAGTGCTTAGCGAATCAAAATTGAAGTATCTATTAAAATTTGGATTTTAAGATTTCGAGAAACGGGGCCCAAAGCGGCAAGCAGTTGATTGATCGAGACTTTGATGAGAATTTTCTGCTTAGATTCATTGACTGCTAAGACTAAGGAGCGATAACCAATTTGATTGGTCAAGAGTTTGGAACAGAACAACGCTGCTTTTAATTGGGGTAGAATATTAATGTTCATATAGAGGCAAATGTTTTGACTGAGTTCAATGATTAACATTCCCTGCTAAAGCTGAGCAGAGCTAATCATTTTTTTTTTTTGATTTGATTCTATCCGATAGAGGGTAATGTAACTTAGTGTATAGTTTATGCTGATAATCATTTTGATTGCTCGACACTTTCCGATAAAAGATAAATACGCAATTGATTAATATGTGTCATCCATTTATTTCGGGACATCAGCCTCACTGTTGGTTTGTTCCTCTAATGGCATAAGTGCATTTATATTAGTTTATATCTTTTGAGTTTTTTTATCCCATAAATAGAATCCAGGATACTCATATTGAAGAAAAACTTTTACACATTGGTATGAGGCAAGGTTCGTTATTGGGCCCATTGCTCTTCGCTGTAAATCGATCGTTGATTACCATTAATGATTTAATTATTCTTTCTTTTTTTAGACGTAAATAGGATTATTGGTACCATATCAGTCTTCAGACGAATAACGCACAGTATCACCGGTTATAAATCCAATGAGCGGAAGATACGGTGCCCTGGGTGCGAACCACCATATTTAGCAACCTCTATAAACCCGTGTGAAAACATAACTCTTACTGCCTCAACATTGTCCAGGAAGAGACTTGAGATACACTGTGACGAGAAATATACATGGACAGAACATTCTATCGTTCGTTCTAACGCCAATCCGTTCACCGTGAACAGTGATGATCAATGTCTCGAAAGGTTTATTCAAGAAAACTGTTATGACAACAAGATTGTGCCTAACGTTATCCATTATGTCTGGTTCAATAAACATGTAATGGACGTGTATTCATTTCTAAGTGTTATAAGTACTTACAAGAGAATAAAACCATGTTTAATAATTATTCATGCTGACGTTATGCCCTATGGTCCATATTGGGTATATTTACTAACACTTGTGCCAAATCTAATTCACATTTACAAACCGGCGCCAATCAGTATTTTTGGTAAAAGGTTAGGCTACGTCCAACATAAAGCTGACATTGCTCGTTTGGAGATATTAAAGGGTATGTATACATGTTATTTTCTATAATTTTAAAATTTTGGGAAGGAAGGATACAGCCTAGTTTAAGTCAGATGCTGTCTAATCCGTTTTATATTTCGTATTTTTAATTAACTGATTCCTTGTAGCAAATGAAAAGGCTGTTTCAGTAACATCGTCAGCGCATGAGATCATTGAAGTCGCATACATAATGCAACCGACCGGCATTATTTAAACAAAATATACACTAAAAAGTCTCAAATTTTGATAAACATTTAATAATATTTGTGTAAGTTCCCTTACTTTACAAGTTTTATTTACCATCTAAAGTTTAATGCACACACCCGTGTTTAAACTAACACGGCGTGCTTCAGGGCAACGCCGTAAACTTTTCTATAGCCCACACGGGTCATTTAAGTTTTTGGGGCAGACGAAAGTTGAGTTAGCGCTGCGTCAGAGGTGAGTTATTCAACCTACATATTCTGTACATTTGCATACAGATAATTAACACTTTGCTGAGTTGCCCAGGTCTACATATTTTGCGATAAAAAAGGGTATTTTAATACCCTAAATTCTTAAAGCTAACCGAATTCTAAAAATCCCAAAGGCGAGGGTACTGTGGAAAAGAAGTAGGGTCATTATGTAGAATTGCACTCAGGCGTTTTATGGTGCTTTCCTATAACATTGGACCATCAGATCATGTCCTCCATAAAGCCAGCCCCAAGAACCGCGGGCTTGTCTGGCTTTCCCAGTGAATGTTTTGGCTTCAGAGAATAGGGTGGATATTCATACTTCGAAATATGATGAACAATAAGCCATTGGGGATCGAGAATTTGCAAAGAATGTAAAATAGGATTTACATTTTGAACATTTTTGGTTCTATTGACAAAACAACTCCAAGTCGGTGAATATTATCTATAACATAACTTTCCTTATCATAAGTTTCTGCAGGCCACATAAAGGTTTCCGCCAAAGTCTCTGAACTATAAATGCCCAATCGTCATCTTGAGACATATAAATTACAAGTATCTTGTCCACAAAGTTGTCTGTGTTAGTAATCATCAAAATCACAATTTTGTTAACACAAAAGTCCGTTTTGCCATCATAAGGGCCAGTAGACATGCGCATGCTCACAACTCTATCGCGGAGATTCAAATTTGTTATGTGTCTTCATTTACTACATAATTCGACAGTATATTAATATGTACAGTGACTACCGCCTTTGTCGACACTTGCATGGTTCTTTGTCGTTCGTTACTCCCTCTCGTCCTTTTAGTAATTCGAACTTCGTTCCAAATTTCCAATGATATCTCCTTCTAGCAGAAAACGCAGATCTAGTTACTTTTAAGGCCAACAGCAATACGTGGCTGAATTTTTAGTCATTTGGAGAGAGAGAGAGAGAGAGATGGGGTTTAACTAGGTCATTTCGGGACTAACATATGGTTTAATTTTATTTCAATAATTCGCTTGCGCGTAGGGGTTTAGCAGTGGGAGGAAACCGGAGGTTGAGAAGGCGCCTTTATCTCCATGCCACATACGCTCACACCTGGGATTGAAACCACATCCGCCAACCAGAGGTGACCGGCCAGCTAGAGGTCGAAGCGCGGCACTCTAGACCACTAGACCATCCCAACTCCCCTAGTCTTTTGGGCATCTTTAATTTAAAGCGGTGTGTATGTGCAGTAATGACAAATGAATCCATTGTCACTCGTGGGTTTAGTAGCAAAACATTGTTAGGGTAGAACAGCTATAACTTAAAAGGGACCGTCTAAAAGAGTTGGTGGTCCATTTTCTGCCATCTCGACGTAGGTTTAGCTCTAGACCAAACACCACAGGAAACAGTTTTCTTGCAATTTTCTCTTTAGGTTGACCCGTTTATTTTGTATAGTAATTCTTCTACAGACTGGAAAATGGGATTATTAATGCGACTGAACCGCTAGCATGATGGAAATGTTTCAATTTATACACAGAAACAACTTTTATGACGCATATTCATCTCAAACAGCTATGACCCAAAAACCTTGAACTCACAAATCATTGTGAATACCTACCATCTCGTTTTGTATTTCAATTCAAGAATTTAATCGAAGCTGGCAATTTTCACACCTTCTAAGTTGGTGGGTTCTTGAAGGCCACGAGTTTAATAATATTTAATTATAGTTTCAATGGATAAGAGTATGGTCTTTCAGCTAGCACAATGAGTTCTCATTTTTGACACAACTGAAGTGTGTTTAACAAAAGGGACATATCTGTTAATAATGCCACTTTAGAAATAAACGCTAAGAATTAGATAAAGGGAGCGAAAAAAGCCAGCAATCCTTAAGTAAGTAAGTACTTAAGGATGAGCTTTTAAAGGGACAACCCCGATAAGAACAGAGTCTCAAAAATTAAAGTCCGAGCCTTTATGAAATTTATGGACCAAAATATAGAGGCATGGTGTATTTACCTTTGCTCAAAGCTTCAGCTCAAAATATTGAGTCGTTTTGACGTTAACGTCAACACTGCTTATCCGGACACGTAACCCTTTTAAGATTCTGGGTCATTTTTTTGATTGGGTAACCTAATATCGGGTTAGTTGGTCGGCCTTAGGTAATGGGATATAAGGTATTTTAACACAAAATTAAGCAGTTTTATTCCCCAAAAAGTTATCGGGATTGGCCCTTTAAATGAAAATGTACAATATTAGTGATTCTAAATTGATGCTTTACATTTATTTGGGGGTGGGGGTGGGGGTATGAATTATTCATTAGCCAATAAAAGAAATACGGCCATTAATTATACCAAATAACATTTTTAAAATCGTACATATTCAAACATATGGTCTTAACTGAGCAGAGTTTAAATTGCCAGTTATATCTTGATAGAAAACAAAATATAGCCATATACACACCAGCTTGACCGATAGAATGTTGAACAAATTTGATCATTCCTTCAAGAAATCTAATTTCGACCGTGTTCACAAGCTTTTCCGGTCACATAATACATCCTCCTCTCCAATGCTTTTCACCATTTTTTTTTTGCAGTCCTTATGGTTCACTCCTAACTAAACAAAAACAACAACAAAAAAAACCCAACATACATGTATGCTAACAAGCCCCTATTGCGCTATAACACGGTTTTCAGAACATGGGGATAACTCCGGAATGGAGGGCCGCGGAACGCCGAATACCGATAGAGTTCGTACACTCAAGACCCCAATGCTTCACACCGAATGAAACATAAACATGTAAAATATCCTGTATAACCGCTATCAAGTTAACGTGGTTGAGCAAAGGAGAATCTCCGGAACCGAATCTCGCGGGAGGCTGAATATCAATAGGGTTCAGCCTTTGATGATAACTTGAATGTTTCACATAAGATTAGCTCTCTCATGCACCCCAACAGTGCTTCACACTGAATGAAAAGTAAATATGTAAAAAAAATACTGCACAGCTTCTATTAAGTTTGAGTAGGGCAGTATCACGGGAACGGAGTCTCCAAGGACTCAGAATATCGACAGAGTTCATCATCTGATGATAACTTCAACGTTTCACACCAATTTTTTTAAAAAAAAATCTGTTTAAAACTGTACCATATAACACGGCTTTTGGAAGGGCGGGGGGGGGGGGGGGGGTGTCGGCTCCTTCGGAACAGAAAGTCGCAAATGCTGAATTTCGATAGGCTTTCGTTCATTATGATCCTAATGCTTCAAGGCCACGGAGCGCTGAAAATACATGTGCGTATCATGAAGATAACGGAGGTATTTGGGATTTAATTCAAGCAGACTGAGAATTTATTATTTAGAGCTTGTTCGTTTCTCTAAATATACAACATGCGAGGGAATTTGAACATACATGTAAAAGTCATGTAAGAAGTTACTCGCTGAGGGGGAATGATGATCTATTAACTTTGTGTTATTATGATGAACATCATAAAGTTGACAATATACTTTGTTTATGTGCTTGTTGAAATTCACGTCTCACACGGCTATGAATTATCATAAACACAATGGCTATATATATACTCTTAACAAAAGGAGCCAGACTTTTCTGGGAGAAAGATGGGTCGGTATGGAGTTACACAACTCGGGTGATGCATTTTTATAGGTTTCTCAGCAGGAGATCCCCTTAATATAACGTTTTGTTAGATATAGGAGATTTTCAACAACGCATTGCTGCGACAAATAATTGTATATCTGGTCACGGAATTTTTGAATTATTATACGGTCATACGATCCTCAAAGCTAAACCGTCAAATACGAAGACATGTCACAGAAAGTGTAATTGATGAAGAAGGCTATTCTTGTGTCACTGACTTTGTTACATGTGTTCGTTGGGTGATTGTTGTCACTATCGTTTAGCTAAATGCGATACGAAAATTACCGTTTGTAGTTTTTGATAATATGCAGAACACAATCGGGCATAGTCTCTTTCATGGTATTTTAATAATAAAAACCCCATGCACAATACAATGGGTTAGGAATAGGTATTATTTTTTAGCTTTCCTGTAGTTGTAATTTTGTTTATCTGGGAAAAAGGATAGATTTTTTTATTCGAGGCTTCTGTCCTGAGAGGGTGGGGGGTCTCTTGAAATTCCATATTATCGGTATGGTGACATCTAGACTGTGGACCAGAAAAAATCAAGGGTTAAGGCAAGGAATTCGATCATCCAGTATTTAACTGCCACAGCAGGTTCGTAAGAACCTTTGAAATGGAATATGGACACTATACCCAAAAAAGCCACGATTGCTCATTTTTCAACCTATAAGCCAATTCCAAGTGTAAAACAAAGAAAACTGAAAACCTGTGATTAAAGAAATATATAAGACAATATGAAGTAGATATAAATGGGGCCAATTAATGTGGATTAAGATCCATTAAAATATAGTTTATTGACTTAAGTAATACTGTGCAGTTTATCGTAACGTATTAAATATTTACACTATTGGGTCGAAATTCACGCTAACAAAATATATCTAGCCTTGTTCTTCGAGTCCCTTGTTACAAATGGTCCTGAAAGGCATTGTGGTACACAATTCGTGTACGCGGTCAGATCACAGTAATGGTGATTTAAAATATCAAATAATTCGTGTTTTCAATGACGAAGACTTTGGATGATATTGAGCTAAAGACTGTTATGGCCCAATGATTACCGCCATATTTGAAAGAGATCCGTTAAAAATTATAGTCTCTATCGAGTTCTAAATATTTCCGGAAATAGGGAATAATGCAAGAACGGAAAGTCGTCAAACGTTGAATAGTGGATGAAATAGCTAAGTATAGCTTAAAGTAATTGTTTGACTGATACGAACCCTGCTGGTTCGGGGGCAACTCGGTACTTGACTATTTTATTATTATTACCTCTGTATTCAGTTTAGAAGATTTCAGTAAAACCATTTGAATGCGATAGGTGGTACAGTTTGGGACATATTTTATTCAAATTGGGATTGAAGCTTTGTGTTCATGGAAGAGCTAATCGTGTTGATATTCAGTGTTCCACAACTTTCTTTACCAGATTTATGTCTCCTTTTCAGAAAAACAAACTTGTGAATGTGATACGTGGTACAGTTTTTGAAAGATTTTTTTCTAAATTGGGTGTAAAACATTTTTTTCCACGGGAGGACTAATCGTATAGAGACTACACTTTTTAATGTAATTTTGTGGAAAGCATTATGGAAACCCATTCGAAATTCAGCTTCTAAGACTTCCCGTTCCAGAGTAATTACCCATTAAGGTTATGGGCATGTCCCTTAAGCAACGCCCGCGAGTTTTACAACATCTAACCGTTTCAGCGAATAGAACTACAATCCAACAAAAATCCCATGCTATATAGCCTCAACATCGAGAGTTGATTATGGTCTGAATAAGTTAATTAATGTCTACTAGATTTTATAACATTTCAGGCCTAAAGAAAGACCTACAAAAGGCAGATTTTGCTCTTGCATAATGCATGTTTAAACAATTTAACAGGTAAACCACTCGAGTAGAGCTTTTGTCGATTCTTAAAGTATTTGGTTATAGGTTCAAATTTTAGGGGTTTTTTGATGTTCGCAAGTCCGTTCGACCGTTTGACACTTTTTTCTTTGGTCGGTTAAACCAGTGATCAGGTGATGTTCGCAAGTTCGTTCGTTTGACACTTTCTTCGTTGGTCGGTTAAACCATTGATCAGGTGATGGACGGTATCTGGTCAGCTTTATTTATCTCGACAATCAGTGCCTGGTTGAGTATTGTCAGACACCATTTCCAACAGTCAGTGCCTGGCTTAGTAATGTCAGACACCATTTCCAACAGTCTTTTTAAAAAAATGTTCTGGGGAGGTCCTATGTTGCAGCGCTCGTGAGTTGGCTTCGTCGAGGTTTGCAAGTCCGTTCGGTTGACACTTTATCTTAACAATCAGTGCCTGACATACTGTCAGACATATTCCTGAAGCAATGGCCCGTGAAATCCCTCTCTGGCCATTGCTGGAATAGCGTCTGTTTCTTGAACCTATGCGAGAGTGTGTCTGTTCTTTCCGTTCAATGAAAGCTATCACGTAAGTACAGCAACATGACAGTCCTTCGTTTAATCTGGGTCTTCCCCAAAACTTTGGGCAGTGATTTAAGGCATTAAAAACGGTGAAAGTATGTTTGTTTCCAAACAGTATTGTTTTGTTTACATTTCATTCGACTTGATAGCCTCGTTTGTCAGGCAATTAGTTTTACTGCGGTATAATGCTATGTCACGCAATTAGTTTTACTGCAGTATTCTGCTATCCATGGGTTAATTAGGCATAATAAAATCGTGAGCCATGACGTAACGTTATGTAAACATATTTGGTCCAATATTGGCACTCGTTTTAAATGTAAAGCTTTTGTAAGACAGCTAGTGATTGGTTGGTAGACGGACTACTGACCAATCAAAATTTAAAACAACAATATCCACTCATAATAGCAGTGTGTAGTGGGATTACCTCTAATCAAACGACTGCCAGATTGCTTTTCAGGCAGCATGTTTTGGAAAATAACACCCCCACCCCCCTAATTTAGTTGAAAGATTGTGAAAGATCATGTTTCTAGAAGGATCCCTATAATTATCAAATGTGGTCAAAAGTGGGTTTTTCCTCTCGGATAAGCAGCTGTAAGGCATGGCGTGGCTATATTTAATGTTATGTCATGAATTTCTTATAGGTATGATTGAAAATCGTTGAAGAATTATCTTTACTTTACTGGTCTTAATTTTGTCAAATGTCCATCATTCTTAAAATCGGTCAGATGGAAAAGTCTCCTCAACTTAACTGTGCCTGTATGAGTAATAAAAATACCCTTTATCTGCGATAAACTACTCATTCACTTTAGTAGTTTTATTATAAATATTGTTATGGTTCAATTCTTTAGTAGAATTTAATACGTTTTCTTTTCTAGCAGGTATTATTTTCACAATATACCAATCTAAAAATGATAAGTACTAAGCTGTCAAGCGCTAATTTTGTCTGAATCATTACAGGCCGAAGTAATAGATCCGTTTTGTTCAACATTTAATTAAGTGACTGTGATCTGATTACAAAGGACAATCCAATCCTACTAAAGAGGTCTCGGGTCCTTATCAGCTTATGGCGAATCAATGTTGGACACAAGTGAACCTCTTGTGATTTCCAGTTTTAAAATAATCCCACAAAAAAGATGTAATAGATACCACCTTACATTCATCTAAATCCACATCTTTCGTTTCATTTCATTTTGACACATTCCTCAATTTTATCAAATTTTTGGATGATTAAAAGAATATCCGAAACGAAAAAAGATTATGTATTCGCCAGCGACAACCTAAATTAAATACAGTGCACGCGTTGGATGTTTTTTTTTTTGGCTGTATAATAATCACCTTAGGCGTGTTAGTTCTGCCATTTTATAAAAATATATTGCGAGGAAAGATCTCCCTTGGTGCAAGTTGACAAATGCATTGTCGTTATTAAAGAATACGGCTATTCAAGAAAACTACCCTTAAAAATATTTCTTACTGGGAGGCGATATTTATGAAAAGTTTTACAGATTTTTTCTTTTTTAATTTGGAAGCTTGTCTGTAAAAGCATTGGGATGGTCTTTCTTGTCAACTGATTTTAAAAAAAAGTTCAGTCACTGTATTTGAAAATACTTATCAAAATTACCACCTCACTTTGCAACAATAGCGTAAATGTAAAACGAGAGAGATATTCAAATGATGCAGTTTTTACGGTGGTTTAAATCTCTTGTTCGTATGCACTTATTAGTATCGATAAAAACTAGACAGCTATTCTGCGACGAGACATTAATCATTGACACAGCTTCGCAGACGACATGGTCTGTACAAAATTTGACATTTCGAAAGAGACATTGGAGCGAAAATAGCCCAACCCATCACATAATCAGTATAGAGAAATAAATATAATATCACATAGTGCCGCATTAAAATAGTTTTAATTTTAGCTACCGAAAGTTGTCTTGATTGATAACGGAGGACTTGTCCACATCATAAGGTTGGAACGAATGCTCGAATCTGGCCTGAAAACAAAACTCTGGGCATTATTCATTGCATACCACTGCGTCGTCTATTAGCAATAATGTGAAGCATAACGTGGTGTGTCCAGCGGTACTGATAGATTTTCATCAGTACATAAGGTTTGGCCACTGCACAAATTATCACTCGTTTAACTGTTAAACAATTCTGTCCCCCTACCCACTTGACGCTTACAAAAACACAAGCCCTTTACTCGACAAAAGTTTATAGTTTATGAAATAATTATGTGGTTTATGTAAGTAATATGTATAATAATGCATGTATATATATATATATATATGTAATATGTATACATTCTGTTATATATCAGGGATATTGTAATATTAAATCCTAGTTTAAAGTATTATGATAAGACTACTTCAAATCTCATGTTGCCCAATTTAAAGCGGTAATTTCACATTTTCAAGTTATATATATTGAAATAAAGCCCTTAAAAATAGATGGTAACTATAAACAGTTCTACCTTGTAGTAATAATTCTATTAATCATATAATTCACTCTTGTCGGTTGAGAAATTAGCAAAAATGTCATTTTCAAATTCAAACGCTTGAAGGTAGCTATTGCATGGAGGGGTGTGTTTCCACTTAGCCGGCAGACTTATTCCTTTGATTGATCTTAAAACTATAGTCTGTTTAAAGGTAGTCACTCAAGAACTGTTCACTAGTGTTCAGCGTTAATGTGCTCTTAATCCCTCTTAATAAAATTTATTAACCAACTAATTAATGACATTTTGAACACAGTTTATGCCGGCGTTATGATTTCAAACATGAATTCCATTCACTATATTAATATAAATAGATGGTCGATCTGTATCGAAATTATATTTATTTTAAAATGGCAAACGTTCAGGTCCCCATAAATCGCTCGATACGTCAAGGAGATCCACTTCCAATGTTGTTGTATGCAATAGCAATACACCCGCTTGCATCCAGAATAATACAAAACAAATACATCTCAGGAATTAAAATACCAAATATGAAAATAGACACAAAAGTATTCCAGCATGCAGACGATATCACAACTATTATTACTAACTCAACATCAATTAACCAAACTGTCGAGGAAATCACATCCTTTGGGGCTATATCTGGATCAAGTTTGAACAATAATATAATAAAACCGAACTTCTGGAAATAAACTATTTTAACAATACAACAGACTTAATAGCCAAAGACAGTATTAAAGTTTTAGGAACATATTATGGAAAGGATATGAAATACAATAACTGGAAAAATTTTACTGATTCTTTGTTAGGTCAACTGAAGTTTTATAAAGAAAGGTAAAAAAAATCTGTCTCTTAAAGAAAAAGTAACTGTACTCAATACCTACATCCTTAGTAAAATCTGGTACACTAGTTATATAATCCCACCTGATAAATATTACCAATCTATTATTAATACAATAATTTTTAAATTCATTTGGCCAGATAACATAGAGTTAATTAAACGTCAATCGCTTATGCTTGATTTAGACAGAGGTGGTTTAAAAATTCTGGACATAAATTTAAAAATTCAATGTTCCCACCTTAAAATCATTAACCAGTTAATATTAAGACACTCTAAGTCTCAACATGCCTGGATAGCTGTAGGGTTGTACTGGTTTGGTATTACTCTAAGGAACCATATTCCATACCACCCATCTATACTATATAACATCAATTCACCATCAACTGTCTCTGAAATAAGAGATACTTACTTTAATCATTCGACACTCATTAACTGAAAATCAAAAAATGAAACAAAGACGATCTATACAGAACTTTTATTAAAGATAAACCATAAACCTAATGTAATTTCTAAACGTATTTAACTTTCAACAAAACAAATTTCTACTAAGTAGACAGCGCGATTTTCTGTATTTTATTGTTTATTCTGCACTTAAAACTAAGACACTATTACAATCACGTACTTTCAATATAATTGATACAACTTGTAATTATTGCAAAATTAAAGAAGAAACACTTACTCACCTGTTTGAAAACAGCCCTTATCTGTTTTATTATCGAAAATTCACTACAACACATATACAAAACATCTCCGGTAATAAATCTTTCCAATATTATTTCTTTTCTATTATTTTTATATTGTGTGGGACAATAGAGACAAACTCCTGGAAGACCTAATATTTAAATTTTACCAGGACAGTATTTTGTTATACTAGAGTTTTTTTGTTGTTTTTTTGTTTTGTTTTGTTTTTTTTTTTGTTTTCTTTTAATTATTATTATTATTTTCCCTACAGATGTAAAAATGCTTTGATTGGTTAAATATATAATTTCAGGATGTATATTTTTGTATAATATATTTTTTTACGAAATGTAAAAAAATAAAAAAGTGTAATGGTTCCGTTTTCACTTAATACACCATCCCGTCTCTCGGAAAACCGCTCTGCACCAATGTACTTTATATATTTATTTTGTAATTATTAAAATTAATTGAACTTATTACATTTGTACTTATTCTATATTTATTAATTTGTATATTAATAAAATCTTCCGAAACGTAAAAAGTGTATTATATTCTGCATATTGTCAATTGTTCCTTTGTATATGACATTGTATATGTGTATATTTGTAAATAAACGACCCCCCCCCCCCCAAAAAAAAAAGTTCAAGTTAATATTCGCTTTATCTCCAATAATGGAGGTGGCCGATATTTAATACACAATGGTTACAAGTTCAGTATAAAGTCAAGCAGACCAAATGCCGTCCATTGGAAATGTTCAACAAAAACTTGGCAGCTACTGTAAACACCAAGAATGATGTTCTTACCACTGTTGGATCCGAACACAAGCATCAACCGGAGCAGTGGGTTGATAACAATGGCCGTAATGTGTGAAACCATTTTGATATAACAAGGCCCCGTACTACCAACCACGTAGAAGGTGGCATTCTAAGTTGAATAAAATGACAGCATGTCATCCTAATATTTACAAGTTCATTAACTTAATAAAACAAGAACAATCCTATGTCGAAATCACCATTTCACAGATATTATTTGGTGGTACCAAAAGGCCTCGAGTTAAGAAATATCGACAACTTGATACAAGAATTGAACATTTGAAAACACAGTTATTAAAGCGGTATGGAACAATTATTTCCTATTTAGTGGGGCTGTAAAATGATTGTTATGTTGTAAGGCATTTATTTATAAATTATATAATGCTATTTAATAAAAGTTAAATGTGTAAATTGTAATGCATTTTTATATGTGTAAATCATTTAATGTTATTTAATAAATATTAAATTTGTTAAAATCAATATATTTTTATATGTGTAAGCTATTTAATAAATAATGCTATTTAATAAAAGTTAAATGTGTAAATTGTAATGCATTTTTATATGTGTAAATCATTTAATGTTATTTAATAAATATTAAATTTGTTAAAATCAATATATTTTTATATGTGTAGGCTATTTAATGTTATTTAATAAAAATAAAAGTTAAATTTGTTAAAATCAATACAGTTTTAGTCTTAAAAAAGATATGGACTATAGTTTATAACACCGTTGTTCTAGGATTAACTCTGGATTAGCGGCAAAATTGGACATCAAAGCCTGCCGGATAGGTGGGACCCCCCCCCCGGCCATGGAGGGAATAGAAAAATAAGGGGGTAATGTGTCTTATGAAATTATCGCTATAAGGCACGGACTACGTATGTTATTAAAACATAAAATGAATAATTAAAAAAAAATAATGAATCTCACCGACTATTAATTAATGTTCAAGGTGGATGTCTGGAAACGTTTAAGGGCACACTCGTCGATGTATCATTGTCTGTCTTAAATAAGGCAATTTTTAGTATCTTTCTTGAAGTTTTGTATGTTATGTCGGATCACAATAAATTCATCATTTTAATTCTAACATTTTGATTAACTTTATGTTTTCTTTTTTTTATTTTACAGCCCACGGTGGCATCTACTTCGACTTTGACCAGATAGCTCTAAAGAATTTCGACCAATTTCGGCATTATGATTTTGTGATGGCCCACGAAAATATACATAATCTTGGAAATGCTGTGATAGTGTCTAAAAAGAATGCCCCCTTCATTGATCTGTGGTACAATAATTATGATACATACAATCCCACGGAGTGGGGAATCCATTCGACTTTTGTGCCATTTAGAATAGCCCAAAAACATAAAGATTTAATACATATAGAAAAAGAAGCCTTCTTCAAACCGGACTTAGCGGCTATTGAAAAACTGTATACTGGGAAAATAGATTTAAGTAAAAACCATGCAATACATTTATATGTAAGATCGATTAAAAAATACTACACTTTAGACCAGTTTCGAAAAATGAACACCACTCTAGGGGAGTTGGCTAGATCTGTCCTTTATGACTCTAAGAATCTATGCTTATGAACAAGTAATTTAGGTGAAATGAATAAATACATCGTGGCGATGAATTGAAAAACGTCGTAAAATAAATAGTTCTTTTACGGGTGCTAACGACGAAACTGTGCTGTACATGTAACGGTTCAGAGGAAGTTTGACCATTTGTATAATTGGTGTGGAAAGAGTAATCCAAATGGAATGTGGAATACGTGTCATGATATAGCGATGGGTGTAACCTTATCCCGAGAAACACATATTCTTGGCGGAACCGCTAGAAATATCCAGGCACACTGTTACCAGAGTGAATTTATAAGGACGAAAGAATGGTGGTGCACCAATAGGTGCTGTGATAATAATGGTAATATAATACAGGAACTGTAACGAGAGTGAATTTATAAGGACGAAAGAAAGGTATTGCACTAACGGGCGCTGTGATAATCTGGACAAACTGATTGAAAAATATGCCATTAATTGTGTAATAAATTATTAGTTTCAGATTTGCATTGTTTCTATTTCTTGTACCTATTAGACATTTAAAGATATTTTCTTTGACAGTCCCGGTTTTCATTTTTAAACAATTATAACAATTCTTACATTAAAATTGTACACATTAATTTGTGTTTTACTTTTGAGACAAATATGAACGATCTGGATTCGGCTAAAAGTCTCCACATGTTTCGCACTATGTAAGAGCTAATCTACAGGTCTTTCGTTTGACTTCAAATTTCAAATTTTATATAAAATGATTATTTAGACATTTATTCACATGACATACCCACATCAACCCCCTAGAGAATCGGATTGTCGCGAATTTCAAAGAATTGAAACGCGATCACCATTTAATAATTCGACTTAAAATGGAGAATTGAGAATCGATAGAACACCTCATAGTCCGACATCTCTTCTCAGAAATGAATAATTTGACTGACGTGGTATAAACATATTTATTTTTCATTATTTATTTTTGAAGTTTTATATCAAGAACTTTATTCAAATCTTACATAATGCATCTTTAAACTTATGAAAAGGGTGTGGATATTTTCAAAATAAAATATAGTAAGTTCAATAACAAGAAATGTTCCACCACATAACGATATGGTCGCGTATATTAAGTTTTGCACACACCACGCCACAACTTTAATGAAGAGTTTGGCGACAAAATTAATATCGCCGCAGTTAAGTGGAGTGAGCTACACGACGATTTTGGCGGTCATACAAATTACAAACTGTCACGTATTTTCGTCGTTATTGAGTCGAATACCTCAATTAATATTGTTTGTGTACAGCCAAGACATATCCCAGAGCATAAATATACTTAGCCCTCTCATACCAAACAAACAACCAAGAAAACGCAGCAAGGCCAGGGGAGCGATTTGGTGTCGCACTCCGTATTCTCGCTGCAGGTACTGGAAAAAATAACGCTTATTCTATTTACCCATTATGAATCCTAGGTCTATATATATTATTATTGAATATAGTGTAATCTATTTTGTTGCTCACTAAGCGACGACTTGAATAATCATATCAAACATCGCCTCGATAGTTGCTGGTGACGAAAAATCGATAGTCACAGGGTGCGCATAGAAAATGAATTTTAGATTTTTCGGCCTATGGCCACGCATAGTGTGTGCTAGGCTTAATACAGGTGAGATCATTTCCATGAACAATGCTCATTGCCCCAACCTGTCTTTAAAATTATTATACCATTTCTTTATCAGACATGACAGTGGGCTATTGGTATATACATAATATTAAACTTTATAGCCACACAAAACACAATAGTATGGCTTAAATACCCACAGAGATACTTTACTTATAGAATAACATTTAAAATATAATACGGTGACCACCGATTTGGACCCACGTAGAGATAAACACCACCCTGAATCTTCAACCCTAAGAACTAATCGCCTCAAGTTTTTTTTTTATCCTCAATGTATAAGTAAAAATGTGATTGTGTCTTGTGATATTTGAAACTTCCATCATTATTCGCCCCGTTTAATGAATGGTTAGTCTAATGGGCGTCATAAGCTGAAGAGGTCTAGTTTCAAAGCTGGAACTTGATAAAAGCTTAATAAAAGGATTAATAAGTGTCACTGGCCATTATCTCCATACACCATTTTATGACCGTTACAATAACCAGCTCACTCGTGTGTAACCCAGAAAAGACACTGGACATCCAATTTATATACTATTATCCAATCAGAATTATTCAATGAATGATCTACTCCAGGATGCAGAAGCTATTAAAACTATATGCATAGCAGTTCTGATAGCTGAAGTTTATTTTTTATACAGTTATATGGGACAGAAATGTAATAAATGTAGTTATGTAGTGTTTGACATAAAATGAACACAGCACATACATGAACCATTGGCAGATTCTCCATTACACATTATACACGTAACTGTAGAAATTAAATATTACCATTTCGTTGTCTTGAAATGACCGAACTTATGTACTGACGACACACTAAATCCCTTTCCATAATTTGGATATATCTCGCATTACTACAAACATAAAGACAAACTATTGTGTGAAAAGCAATCGAACCCGATCAGTTACATTTGTCTACCATGAACTAAATGAATAGTAAGCAATTGTGTAAATAGGAAGCAATATTGTGTAAAAATATAAAGTGAAACTGAAAACCAGATATTACTAGCATTTCATGTGCAAAAGATATATATTACGAATAATAAAATTATTTCTTTTTTAAGTTGATACATCATTGAAAATGAAACATTTGCTGCTGTACTCAATATAATTCTGTTTATTCAAAAAAATGTCTATATACGCCATTTTGACAGTTTGATTTGAAAAAAAAAGATTTGGGATCACGGGAGCCAAGATGTTTGTGCTCCTGAAATGTAACGCATTTTAAAAACAAAAAAAAATTACAAAAAATTTAATCGTGCAATTTATTTTGTAATTAATGCAGTATTTGATGTTGAAATTGACAATTAATGATTATTGTGTCATTATGAATGTCATAAAAATGATGATAAGCTCTAACCTTGCACAGCCGGGTAACACAGCTCGTATATGGTTCTACAAGGCCGCGATTGTTATCGTAGTATACATTTCTGATTATTTTATCTCATCAATTATCATTGCATTTAAATATAAATAAAGATTTCATAATCTATTCCAAATAAAAATATTTCACCTATTTACTTGTACCCGTGCAGCCACTGCTTTTAAGGGTGGAGGTTAGTGGTATATTTTTTTATTTATTCCCGAACCGGTCTCGTCCGTCGAGTAGTAATAATTCCCACAGAGTATGGAGATAAATAAGAAAAATCAAACAAAACTGAGCATCAAGATGCTTTACCTAGTGCTGGACGTGAACTTGGTTATTGTTCTTCCCTATTGTCAGGCTATAAATGGTTCAGTTCCGTCCAGTATTTACAAAGATAAGATGAATTTAAAATTTGTTAACATATAACATCCTCTGCGGAGATGTGATAACGTCAACACAAGCTATCAACACCCATGATTTTCGCGGTATTTGGATTTTCTACTGCTCTTTATAGGTTTCGTTTTTTTTAAATTAAATGTAAAATAATCTTTGAATAAATTAAACAAATTGCATCTATGTGTTTCTAGTCAGTCTTGGTGAAATATAAATAGATTTTTATTTGTTCATGTCCTACCAAAAACAAAGTTGACCTGAAACATATGCTATAGGACTACATGTAGAATCTTCAGGGTCGACTAAGATAGTATCCTGTGACCCAACAAGAACACGATAGGTAATTATGTTCAGCAAATACCATAGTAGATTCTCTTAACATCACCCAAAACATATAGATCGTCTATGCAGCCCACAAACGAAAATCAAAGTTTGCCCTTTATATCAAAAAAAAAAGAAAAAAAAAAGAGAACACAATCCTTGTTTCAACGATGTAAGCACTACCAAAACTATACTGACATATCTAAGCTATACCAACATCATTCGAGATCCTTACACCCCTCCAAAATCCATTGTTGAATCTAGCCCACAACACATTAGACGCTAGACGCTGTGTCATTGAATCAATTGTTGTAGTATCGGCCTCTGGTTAGTTATCTTCACGAGTCATCTGGCTTCACCCGCACCCCAAAAGAACTCCGGGCAATTGTTTGAAGAAAGATGTAGCAAATAAATGTTAGTTTATTTGAGGGAACATCAGTGGATATTCGATGGTTTATGCTTTAAAGGGACAATAACATTCTTGTTGGCTTGGTAGCTCCAGAAAATAAATAATACCCTTATTCTAAATACTAGATGTTTAAATGTCCTACCTGTTGTGTAAATTATCCATTACAACCTATTTTACTTGCCCAGAGGGTTCAAAAATATTTTAAAATCCAAGTCACATTTGAAAAGGTTTACGTTAGACTTTTCAAATCAATTGGTTGAATTTTTCAAATTTTTTAAAATAGGTGTGTTAAGATGAAATTTATATCATCATTTAATTGGAATATTCTTAAATAATACGATTTGTTGACCAGAATGACGATTGGGACATATTTTTCAGTAACAACAAGAGTGTTATTGGGGCTTTAAGAAGCGATAATTTTGGTTATAAATTTTGAGTACAATTTGACTAAGTTCCATGATCAACAGTTTGATTGCTCGATTCTTTTAGAAAAGAGAAATCTGAGATGTTTAATTAATATTCGATATCTATTAATTTTGGAATTGCGACGACGACTGCTGACCTGTTTACGTTCGTATGTTATTTAAGTATTCTCAACTATATCCATGAGATAAATTATTGCCGATTTTTATTGTATACATGTATGTCAAGGTCTCTTATTATCTTATATTAGCCTACTAATCTAATTATTATCATCATATATATTAATATCGATGTGTGCGGTCATTTCTTTGATTATTATGTAAATAATCGTTGCATTGCAAAATAGTATAATATCTAACAGTTCTACCATAACATCAAAAGACCAGCAGCAGCTTCAACATGATGAAGGTAAGGTGCAAGTACTGGTTTAAATTTCTGGACCATTTATATTTGATGAAACCATTTGAAACTGGTCGTGTTAAATACACCCTCACTTCGGAATAGGTGTATTAGGTCGTCACACATGTTCGTCGTTATGTCAGTCAGCAAAAAAAGAGAGGTTCGTTAGCGTGACAGAGGCAATATCTTCTAATTAAATATTTTCAAATTTGATGTGTAGCATTAGGAATATCAGGGGTTAGCCATATTGATTTTCAAATTTGGTGTGAAATATTGAAAATGGCCCCTGTTGATATCCAGTAATTTAATGTCCGGCAGGCACAGCTGCTGCGTTGGGTTTCTAGTTATATTTTCCGAGAACAATGTCATCAAACTTGTCAAACCGCCACACAAATTTATGCATCATAACAAACTACTGCAGAGGGCGGTTTCGAACATGGCGGGCATCAATTGTAGCATTTAAATTGTTTTGTCGGCCATTTTAGGTTGTATTAGAATATGCTTATTACCCAATAATCGCGGGTAAGTTGGTGGAGATAAACCGTAATTTCCGGTTAACGTTGTCTCCCCCTTTTATGCAAGTAGTGGCAAAGTATGTTATACATATACCAAGGGTCTTGACCCTCCAGAATCTACAATTTATGTCCAATTAAGATTAAATTCAAATTTCATGTTAAGGATCAACATATCTCTGATGTGAATTCGGTGCTATTCAGACAGCAACTTTTACGTAAAAATGTGTAATTTATTGGACTTCCAGTGTGGTGAATTTGGGAACTTAATAACGCATCTCACCATTCTGTGTCAGTGTGTCCGCCAGCGAGGGGCTCCATCAATAACCGCGACCTTCCGTACCAAAATTACCCGCTTTATATGAGGTAGTAAGGTAAAGCATTGTGCTCACGAGGGGGGTTAATTCCATCAGTTATCAGCGTTCTACGACCTTCACTTCCGGACGATTATCTTTTCCGAAGACCTTGGAAACACGACGTGTATTATAGCTACAACATGTGGATGATCTGTATCGATTTCCCAAACGGCCCAGACATTGTAAACTTTACCTTAAGTTTTAACATCCGAATAACACCTAACTTTGAATTTAAAAGAGAAATCTAAATAACAAAATGTATTCTGTTATCAATAATGTGGTAAATTCAACGTGTTATGCTTTATTTTCATTCAGTTGTTCGAAGCTATATCAATCATCTGTCTTTTAGTCGTCGTTACTGAGGCAGCCAATAATGGAGTAGCAAGAACACCGCCATTAGGATGGATGTCATGGGAACGATTTCGTTGCAACACAGATTGCGTAACCTACCCGGATTCTTGTATAAGGTAGGTCTATCGGAGACCACTTTTAATTTTGATTATCGATTAGCATTATAATCTAAACTTCGCCAAGCCATCATCTGGTTATTTCAGACAAAATAGACGATGGGCCGATGGCAATAGAGATTTGCAAAGTAGCGGTTTAATCAAACGATACAAGAAAATAAAATCATAAGAAAACAGGCAAAATAAATGACACAAAACATATCAAAGTCTTGAAAGAAAAATGTTCTTTCTAATCCTATACGCCATATGAAATGATTTTATAAAGTATCCGTCAGATATTAACTTTAAACTTTCAGCGAAAAGTTAATAATGCAGATGGCTGATCATATGGCTGCAGACGGCTATAAGGATGTCGGATATGAATATATTTGTATTGACGATTGTTGGCCGTTAAAAACAAGAGGTGCTGATGGTCGACTAGTACCAGATCCTGCTAGATTTCCCAGTGGAATGAAAGCTTTAGCTGATTATGTAAGTTTCTTCGTTCTTGTTATTTATTATTAACGCTTGCAATATACTTCCATTCTCATTCATTCTTTCACGCAAGAACAGACAACTTATAACTTTGCTATCCGGAATAAACTCCCGATACGAATCATAAAAACTTTATATAATGTAATAGACTGTTGTGGATAATGTGAATCGATATGCTGATTAATTCTGTTAATCTCGATCAATTCATCCCAAATTGTCCCCCTTTGACTAATGGCAAAAATAGTGTCGAGTAAATCACCTAGACGTCTTTATTATATAATAGACTTTCGAATACGACACCTTCTAATGTTTGAAACCTATTGTTGAGCAGCTTAAATTATGTGTATTTTCTATAACACATGTAATCGTTATTCATTACCCATTAGTAATTCCTTTTAATAGTGAAATATACAACGCATATTCTAGGTTCACAGTAAAGGTTTAAAAATAGGAATTTATACAGATTTTGGCCATTCAACATGTGGTGGATATCCTGGAAGTGAATTCTATTTGGAGACTGATGCAAATACATTTGCAGAATGGGAAATGGACATGCTTAAACTTGACGTTTGTTTTTCTTCCTCAGCAGATTTCAAATACGGTGAGGCTGTTTTCCAATATTGTCTATAGCCAAATTGCACTATGGCAGTACCCACGTTTTTGTCTGTGTATCGTTTGTTCAGTGTTTAACTGGGTAATTAAGCTATACATCTAACATTCTGCTACCTTAATCACTTGTTGAAATGTCACATTTGCACCCTTAATCAACGAGTGTTCCCCAATTTTTGTTTTTATATCTATTGTATTCCAGGTTTTCCCGCCATGGAATTTTATCTGAATCGCACTGGTCGTCAATTTGTATTTTCATGTGAATGGGATTGGGGTATGGGTGATGGCGTAAGTATAATTTATGCCTTTTGCTCAGTTTTTGGGAAAGACGCTTACGCCATACCTTAAAAATACTGAGCCTCTTATCATATATTAATCGCGAAATAGTCAAGTTTTGTTGAATAGATGCTGGGTATGCAACTTACCTTCAATTTCTCCGGCACGGCGCGAATATGCACGATCCTCTACAGCTCATGATCTTAAGCACACATTTTCTATATTTTAGGCCAACTACACCCATATGGCAGAATTTTGTAATCTGTGGAGAGTAGCTCATGATATGGAAGATTATTGGGATAATGTTCAGTTAGTGATTGACGTTTATGCTAATAATTCCAGAAACTTTAGTGACTTTACAGGTCCTGGTGCATGGGCAGATGCAGATTCGGTAAGTGGTTACTAATAAGGTGGGTGGGTATTTTCTATACGACGATAACTGTCTTTCTCACGGTTCACAATTATTGTTACCGAAAGTGGCTACCAATTGGGCGGGGAGTGGGGATACGCCCATAACTGTCTTTTCTGTCGCTCTATCTGTTTCTCTCGGTTCACAATTATTGTTACCTAAAAGTAATAATCTTGCGACTGTTTATTATAAGAATGAATCTTGTTGAATATGATTAATATTTAGAGCCTTAAATATGCAAAACTAAATATCCAACCTACATGAAATCCAACAGGGGCGGATCTAGGAATATTTTAAAGGGGGGGGGGGGTGCAAAATGAGGGCACTTCCTGCGGAGACGGGGCACGCCACTGCGAGACGGGTTGGGGGGGGGGGGGGCGGAAGACAATTATTCGTCATTTTCTTGCATCTGTAGACATTCCAAGAGCTATTTGGCTGATATTTTCGTCTAAGTAAATGTTCGGAGAGGGCATATTTGGGTCTGAGAAAAGGCACTTTCAGCAGTGAAAAAGGGCACTGTCGACCCCCCCCCCCCCCCAATGTATCCGTCTCTGTCCAAAATTCACTTTCGGGATTTACCCCACCTTTGCCGAATACTCTGTGAACGCGATAGAGGCGACAGTTTTTGAATAATTTCTAAATTTGATCGAACCCTATCTATATCCAGTGTCTCGTAATCTTTCGTGCAAGTCCCATGCTCTTTAGGAAACCCTGTGAATGCGATAGGAGCTATAGTTTAGTTTTTAACGTTATATTTTCCATATGTCGCGGAACTCATTATCCCCCCCCTCTCCCATGTTGAAGAAAATAAGATAGAGGAATACGGGGTATATTGAAT
Organism: Patella caerulea; assembly: GCA_036850965.1. Taxonomy (NCBI): domain Eukaryota; kingdom Metazoa; phylum Mollusca; class Gastropoda; family Patellidae; genus Patella; species Patella caerulea. The sequence goes on from JAZGQO010000011.1 coordinate 28,632,595, forward strand.
TGAGGTCCAGATTTACTCTCTTCCCCCAAGGGTCTGAACACGAGCTATATTATATTATTTGTGGGAATATAACAAGTTATTATTTTGGATAAGGTGTCCTTGAGATGAAGCTGACGTGTGGGCCTATTTTTAAAATACGTTATTTGTTGTTAGATTTTTTTATATGCGACGTGGAGTATTCGCGTCAATTATCACGACATCCCGTTCCGGAATACCCCTCCCCCCTCCACACCCTCATCACACATAATTATCACGACATCCCGTTCCGGAATACCCCTCCCCCCTCCACACCCCTCATCACACATAATTTTCATGTTAATCATACTTTTTTAATGAATTTTATTATCAAATCAGAACAGATGTGATTAACCCTTTGGTGTTCAAGTTTAAGGTGAAGCATTGGAAGCGGTGAAGATCGAAAATCTAATTATTTTCAGCATTCTAATTCCTTATGTATAGAAAAGGGTGTGAGCACGATTCAGATCACACTTTTTGAAGCGAAAGGATCCTTTTTGAATTTGCAGTTTTCTTTTCGGGTGGTCGCTGACTTTTTTTGTCGAGATATAATATATGCTGCAGGGGCGTTTTTCCACGCTTTAGGTGATCAACAGCTGTATATACAAAGATAAAATATATTTATTGATTAAGATCTTTCATTTCTTTTCTTCAGATATACATTTCACAAACATATTTCTGTCTTTGTTTGCAATGTATTAAATATACATGTGATTATACGCGTCATTTACAAAATGGTGCACTGCATTGTTAACATAATAAAAGAAAAGAAAAAGAAAATAATTGATAACGCTCCACTGCGATCAAAGTTTTTGAAATGTCTTTTTCAATATTGTAAGAATCGAAGAGCCCAGTTATTGCCCTAGACCCCATTGATCATCTTTATTTGCAAGATATGACATAACTAAGTGATAATATTAAACTGCAAAGATAGGGAACATGGCGTGATTTTAGTTTTTCAATTGCTGTTTGGGAAAATTTTCCCCAGCACAGTGTATCGAATATGTCTGTCCGTCTTCATTGGCCCGGTTGGAACAGAGAACCATGTCATAAACAATTAAATCGCATTTCACCCTTTCATTAATTTATATTAAAGACAAAATTTGTCGAAGAAAAACAAAGATATCAAACCAGCGGAATTTTTGGGCCACGAAAGTAACAACCGTACTTGAACAACTTCACAATTTGAAGACACAAATGTTTTGTGCGTCCTAGAATATAATCACACAGTGCACGCTGGGCTTTAAGACAAGGAGTATTTGTAAAATTTACCATTTCTTCATTTTATTGTTCACCAGGTAATTGTTGGATTGTATGGTTTGAGTGCGGATCAAGAACGGGCTCATTTTGGAATGTGGTCCATGTTTGCTTCACCATTGCTGTTGGGTGCAGATTTAAGATCAATAAAAAACGAATCGAAGGCTTTGTTACAGAACAAAAATATACTAGCCATAAATCAAGACCCACTTGGTAGACAGGCTACTTTAAAAATGAAGGTAACTTACATCATAACCACTTTTATCGGCCAGCAAAAATAACCTGATCTTAAAGGGCTATGACTTGCCTCCCATTAATATCGGTAACAAAATCCCAAGAATCTCATTGATATCAGGAACGTCCTACGTTTGTATGTGGTTAGAGGCCCTCATCTGGTCATGCAATAATATACCTCCAATAGCAAAGAAATGATTGTTATATCTTCTGAACTACTCCCAATCCCTCACATTATACAATCTCCGTTTATTACTGATGGGATCCAAGAATTTAGTGATCAAAATTATACCCAACTCCATTGACAATGTTACAGACAGTACGTTTTGTGATAACAAAATTGTGGACGGGTGTAAGTGTGTGTGTGCACGCCAATATGGTATTTCTTTTTACCAACATCCGTCAGATTGCGAAACCGCGGGTTAGGTGATACGAAAACAAAAACGTAAACGAAAATGTTCGTTTTGGTACCGATGCGAAAGTTTCCTAATAACAAATGGATAACGAATACTTGTGTTAATAAAATTGTGGCCGGGATGGGTGTGTATGTATGTTCAGTAATAGGATAATGTCACCAACAAAGACTTGATTTTTCTTTTCAGTTGGCCCAGAACAAGATCTACGTGTTTTTGAAAGGACTAACTGGTGGTAGAACAGCCATAGCATTATTTAATTCAGATTATCATGGACAACCTGTTAGAGCAACGTTCATGCTCAATCAACTTGGATTAACAAATGGAAATGGTTACAGCTTCACGGATGGATTTACTGGAATGGCTCGTGGAAAGTATATGCCTGCAACAGAAATAAATATAGATGTTAACCCTACTGGCATAGATATATTTATAGCAACTCCTGTGTAAAATGAATCAATAAATAAAGTGACTTATAGTTCATAAAATATTACTTTTTCTAAAACACATTAAACGCTAACCTATTTGTTTTATTCGAGGGGGGGGGGGGTGTTAACGTCCACTCGACTCAAATTAGGCCATTTCAGGACTAACATAAGGTTTATTTCAATAATTCGCATGCGTGTAAGAGTCTTTAGCAGTGGGGGGAAACCGGAGGACCCGGAGAAAACACACGAGGTTAGATAGGCGACCCTAATCCTTGTCACGTACAACCGGGGATCCGAAACCACGCCAGTTGACTCAATGACAGGCTTTATGATACAGCGCGCACGTGCTTACCATTCAGCCATCCGACCGACCCTCGTAGAGAAACAAGATTACGTTTAGAGAGCATATACATAATGGTGTGTTTATCAAGGTTCTCATTCCTATTGGGTTGAATCGAATCGTTTGGACAAGTCTGAATAAACATCACCCAGGCAACATCAGTTTTAACTGTACTCTGCTGGGAGGGGAAAACCTTGAAAGTATCTATATCTGCACCGGTTTCTTTGGTGCCAAATCTTGACAGGGATCACACAATCAACATACTAGCGTGTGGTTGGGAAGAAGACGTCTAAAATGCCACATTTGGCCAGATCAAGATGCATTTACCCCAATTCAAATCAGTTGAACAATTCTGAAAAATTGATATCATAAGTCAAACAAATATATTTTAATGTCAAACTCCTTTCTGATCCGCCTCTACAGCCGTTTGATTTGAACAAACTGATAAGTTAGCTACACATTCCTTACACTCTGGTTAGATTGGCATTATATAGTTTCTAATACATCCCAGGAGCGCCCCCACCCTGCTCAGCTACATAAAAAAAATAATGCCTTGCATCAATGAAATTATATCACAAAGTGATCCTACATCAGTATAAAAACGATTTCTCTGTTTAAAAAGCTCAATTTGTATGCATGCCTATGTAATTCAGACACGATGATGGCAGATTTCCGTTACCGAAACCCCCTCCTGCAAAAATTCCTGGATCCGCCCCTGTATCCTTGTAAAAACCCGTGTTATTACATTTTACCATTTTCTAAATGATGTGCTTATTATTGAGCTTTGGAACAACAAACCGGGTGATATATTGTACTTGGTAGAGTTTTTTTGTATAGCATTTAACGAAGGTCATCATTTGTTATCAAATAATAACCTACATTCTTGTCATCATTTTGTTATCATTATCATTATCCATCTTTTTTTTGATTCATCTATTCTTTGCCTTATAAAACGATAGACATTTTAGAATACGTTTAGCAAGATGAAGGTATGTAACTTTTAAATCTACGAGGCAATTAAGAGGGTCGTGGTATTTTATTGTTGAGTAACTTTTAAAGTTCTTACACCGAATGACCTTAACAATTCCATTATGTTACCGAACTTTGATATAGAAATAATGATACGATATGATTTTTACCCTGTTTCAGATTTTTGAAGTGCTTGCAGTCATTATATTTACAGTCGGATTCTTAGAGGCAGCCAATAATGGAGTAGCAAGGACGCCGCCATTAGGCTGGATGTCATGGGAACGGTTTCGTTGTAATACAGATTGTACAACGTACCCCGATTCTTGCATAAGGTAGGTTTATCTTAACCCCACAAACACATTATTTTATGTTCTTTTATCTGTTTAACATTTTCAACCCCAATGTAGTCATCGATCATAGTTGAAGCATTTGCCACGCCGGTTTTCTACACCAACCCGGACTCTAAGATGAAAATTACTAACACTCTAATACGAAACATCTTGAGTACATAGGAATCCTGATTCCGATACCGAGCTATAAACTACGGAATTTTGGGCTCGGGGTCCACGAAGAAATGCTCCCACCAACGGAACGATGTTCAGAGGCACCGGTCCTCAATCCATCCATGTCACAAGCACACATCTGAACCCCGGGCGGGATACCGGACAGTTTAAAGATGATTATGCAAATGTCTGATAATTTGGATGCTCCCTTTTTTTGAACTCTTAAGGATGAATCAAAATACCCACCGTTGTTTTACCGCATCCACGTTTGCATCATATTGTTTTGTATCCAAAGATTATAGAAATAATCATATAAACACCCTGGGCTTGTTTAGTTATTTGTTATCCGTCTCCAAACTAAGTCTGAGTCAGGTTGTTTTTTTTTTAAAGATAATGTATACACAGGCAATAACGTTTTAACTTTCAGCGAAAAGTTAATAATGCAAATGGCTGATCATATGGCGGCAGACGGCTATAGGGATGTCGGATATGAATATGTCTGCATTGACGATTGTTGGCCGTTAAAAACAAGAGGTGCTGATGGTCGACTAGTACCAGATCCTGCTAGATTTCCCAGTGGAATGAAAGCTTTAGCTGATTATGTAAGTTTTTTGGATGGGGTGTAACTAAATAGAAGTGAATTATAGGTCATTGATAACTAATGGCAATTAAATGTCATTTGATAACTAATGGCAATTAAATGTCATTTGATAACTAATGGCAATTAAATGTCAATTGATAACCTGGTGATGCAGGACAGAGAAAAGCGTCTTGTCATTTAGATGAGACGAACGGAACCTCGATGTCTTGTAGACGTAGGTGTGCATGTAAAGGAATACTTGAAATTGCAATTTGATTAGGCTGTTCGAGCAAAATTGACCCCCTCCCCCAACATAGCACAATTCTTCCCCAGCCTTATTGGTGCTTGGAAGTATGACGTTAAATCCCATTTTATTTCATTTAATAACCAAATGAAACTGAGTGAGGATGATTTATTAACAGTCTAATTTAAATAAGATATTCATTTAAACTGGAGTAAGGTCTACTAATATTAAAGTTAGAAACAAACGGTTACAATTTACATTTTCGCCCGGTCTCAACTTGTTAAGTCAAGAACATGCTTCATGCAATCGTAATGCACATCTATTTACCTCGTTCACTGGTAGTCAAAATACAAAATGGAAGTTGTAAGGTGGTGATCGACCATGAAATATTTAAAGAATCTGGCATTGCATCTTTACATTTACTTCAGGTTCATAGCAAAGGTTTGAAACTGGGAATCTATACAGATTTTGGTTACATGACCTGTGGGGGATATCCTGGAAGTGAATTCTATCTTCAACTCGACGCCGAAACATTCGCAGAATGGGACATCGATATGCTGAAACTTGATGCTTGCTACTCTTTCGGGGAAGATTTAAAATACGGTAAGAATGATCTCAATTACTCTCTTTTAATTTTCAAAACACATGTTTCACGCATGACGGATTTTTTAAAACACAGCTACATGTAACCAAATCTAGCAGATTCCCTCAATGCTGTTTTGCTTCCGTTGTGCATAGTTATATATAGTAGATAATATGGATACAGAATTCACTTGCAGTCCAGTCTATCAGCGAAGTATTCTGTCGTTTACGTCTTGACCACACTTATTTCATGAGAGAGGGAGAGAAATGGGTTTAACGTCCACTCGACACAAACTAGGTCATTTCGGGACTTGCGCGTAGGGGTCTTTAGCAGTGGGAGGAAACCGAGGTGCCCGGAGGAAACCCACGAGGTTGAGAAGTCGCCCCTGTCTCCATGCCACATACGCTCACACCAGGGATCGAAACCACAGCTAGAGGTCGAAGTGCGGCACTCTAGACCACTCGGCCATCCCAACCCCCCATATTTCATGAATCGCCGAAATCGGGATAAACAGGTCATTCATAAGCTGTGTTTTTCAGGTTTTCCCGCTATGGAATTTTACCTCAATCGCACTGGTCGTCAATTTGTATTTTCCTGTGACTGGGATTGGGCAATGAATGATCAAGTAAGTATATAATACTGTCCCGGAGACTTAATTAAGAACAATAAGGTTTAGGGTACAATTTGTCGAGCTTGCTCTAACCAGTAAAAAATAAGAACTACATATTATTTCCTCACTTCAGTAATGCTAATCCAAAGAACCGCAAACTTTGACATCAATGTTTAAACATAAGGTCGTTTCGTCTTCATTATCCAGTTCGGAGCAGAAAAGTAGGACATTACACCCCATTCCATTTCATTCAATTTCGAACTTGGGAAAGGTGGGGGGGGGGTCTCGGTAATCGAACTTTCGTGGTACCATTACTTAGGTGCCATTATTTGTTCTATAATTCAAATTTCTACATTTCAGGCAAACTACACCCATATGGCAGAATTTTGTAATATGTGGAGAATAGCTCATGATATGGAAGATTATTGGGATAATGTTCAGTTAGTGATTGACGTTTATGCTAATAATTCCAGAAACTTTAGTGACTTTACGGGGCCTGGAGCTTGGGCAGATGCAGATTCAGTAAGTGGCTACCCCACCCATTGCTCTCTGTTAACAATTATTTTTACTTTTAGTGACCATACAAGGACGGGGGAAGGGTGGGTGCTGAGCCAATAAGTATATATGCATTAGACCATAAAAATTTGATTTAGAACATTCTTTAACTTGGACCTGACCAGTTAGGCGACATTCGGTTATGTAGGTAGTCTAAACCTCTTATCTTGTTAAATTGTTGAAATATCTAACAATCGTTTTTGTTTCTTCCAGGTTATTGTTGGTCTGTATGGTCTGAGCGATGACCAAGAACGAGTTCAGTTTGGGATGTGGTCCATGTTCGCCTCTCCCCTGTTGCTGGCGGCTGATTTAAGATCAATTAAAAACTCGTCTAAAGCGCTGTTACTCAACAAAAACATACTAGCCATCAATCAAGATCCACTTGGTGTACAGGCCACTTTAAAAATGAAGGTAGGTGTACTAGGTTATTTTCGCTTAATTATATGTAATGTAGACCGTTGTTATGTCACCACCTGTCTTTAGCACAGTATATACATGGTTCTAAAGAACACTATCTATTATTTCAATGGCGGCAGGTCTAATGAAGCTTCGATCTGTTGCACAAGAAGTTTAAATACTTTATTTTCAAAGGCGGGTTAAAACCACTGAATACCTCTATTTCCAAGTATATATTTAACTCTAAAGAATAAAATTGAATTGTGTTTAACTGTATTCATTTTATTTTCAGTTAAGTCCAAACCTAGATGCTTCTATAATCTTGATTCCAATACAGCTATGTGTTTTGTAAAGCAATAACGTATACTAATCCTTGTACTATTAAAATTGTTGTCGGGGTATGTGTGTGTTCGGAGATAGGGTATTGTCACCAACAAAGACTTGATTTTTCTTTTCAGTTGGCCCAGAACAAGATCTACGTGTTTTTGAAAGGACTAACTGGTGGTAGAACAGCCATAGCATTATTTAATTCAGATTATCATGGACAACCTGTTAGAGCAACGTTCATGCTCAATCAACTTGGATTAACAAATGGAAAGGGTTACAGCTTCACAGATGGATTTACTGGAATGGCTCGTGGAAAGTATATGCCTGCAACAGAAATAAATATAGATGTTAACCCTACTGGCATAGATATATTTATAGCAACTCCTGTATAAATTTATTCAATAAAATTACATTGATTTCGTATATTTTTTTCTCAAATTACATAGTTCCAATAATAATGTTGACGATCGTTATTTATATCAGAAAAGGTCATCCCAAAACCAATGACAGCAATGTACTGTCTTTTCCAACATAATATATAGGTAATTTTGAGACAAAAAATGCTATTCGAGATTTAATTAAAATGTCATCGGACATTAGTCACTATTCAAGGGGAAATCCATTGTGTGCAACCCATATGGGTCGGGGTACTTTGATTCCGGAAATCGAGAGAACAGTAGTGATCCTGGAGCAACGCCGGTATTCTAACCCATGACATAAATACGTAAAAATCCATCCTACTCAGCAACGAAAGGAGGTGAAGGCTGTGGTTGAAATTCAGTATTCCAATTATAGACATCTGCGTCGAGAGTCAAGTATCTTATTTACATCACGACTTATTTCGAGGGGTATCCAGCTCAGAGAATCTTCAGTTCTCTATTTTAACTTTCAGCAAAACTTGCGATAAGCTGAATATCATTGAGATCCGATCACCTTGCCCTGTAATGCCTCAAATTTTAATTAATTATCTTACCAATTTTTTAAAAACAAAATTGATACGACTGAAGTAAATGAATATAAATAGAAGTAAAAATGGAGGTTACTGTTTGATAAGATATACAAATAGACTTGTGTGATATGTAGGATACAAAGATAAAATCACCATCTATATGTTATTTTACTGTTGATTATCATATCAAGTTGTGTTGATTACCATCAAGATGAAATCAGTATGTATACTAATATATAAAGAATATGTAAATTATGTTAGCCATAATGTGTAGATTATTATGCAATTTAGCTCTTTCTGTTATCCCGAATATGTATTTTAACTCATTTTCGTTCTGGGTTTCATCCATTCAGCAATAGTTAAACCATTCATCTGTGTGTGCAAAATAATAGTGTAGTCGGAAAGGTCAGTTTCAGCTCACCAAATTGAAATGACACGTAGCGCCCAACATGCATTTCAAATAGCGTACAAGTAAACGGCCGCTGAGTGAGTAAAGCGCCGACATCCTACTGGGTCTCTGGTTCGCTACCGGTGTTGACCGGTCTGGTTTTTTCCCTTGTCAGTGGTATCGGGTGAGGGTCTGACAAGGAACAACGTCTAGTCGTGTAGATCGGGCAAATACCCAAGGCACCGTATACAGTTTGAAGTTCACACAAAAGGCCACATGACAGGATACCCGAATTCATTAGTCCATTTGTTGCAAAAATGGCCGATGTAAACCCCATTTTATTTATACATGTAATATATACAAATATAAGCGTCTAACTCTTAGTATCATAATTAGGGTTTCACACTGCGTAGCTTGTGTGAAACACTATTGTTTTTGTTAAAATTATTATTCTTATTAAGCTTTCATATTACATATGAAAGCTTATTGTTTCTGTTAAAGTTATTATTAAGCTTTCATATTACATATGAAAGCTTATTGTTTCTGTTAAGATTATTATTGTTATTTAAGCTTTCATATTACATATGAAAGCTTATTGTTTCTGTTAAGATTATTATTGTTATTTTTTTTTTGTGTTTTGTCCACAAATCGGATTTCTCAGAATCTAACGATAGGATCGTTCTGAAACTTTTACCTATCCCCCCAAAAATGGGTGGTGGCTGTTGATTAAATATATTTTCAAAACGTTTTACGAATCCGAAATCACCGAATTTTACGAACGAAAAAACTGACAATGCATAGTCGTAACTTTGTTATTTTTTGACCGATTTTACTAATTCTTTTTTCTTTGAATACCTTGAAAAAAATCATTTTCATCTGCAGTTTCGCATTTTCCAATTTCGAAAATTCGTCGCTGTAATTTCGAACCGGAAGTTTAGACCAATTTGAGAACTTCTTTAATAGTTGTACGATTTTCATGAAGTTTAGTGTATAAGTAGATGTTACCGATGTGACTTCAAAAATATAATTATAAATGTTCTAAATTATCTCCCCTTGACGAAATTAAGGATCAAAGTTTTCAAAAAAATCGTCGAAATATTAGGTCAGAATGACCTAATTTTTTTTTTGATACTAGACAAGTAATTACTGATTCGTACACAAAATATGGAGTTTGTCGATCGAACCGGAAGTGCCACCATCTTTAAACGTGAAAAATCAAAAAGGCTTTTTTGCTATTTTACTTACAGACTCGGGAGTTATATTTTCAGAATCCTTGAAGGAATGCCTAAAAATCTATCGGATCCGAATTTTGATTTCGGTCACGTGATGGTCACCATTTTGAATTGAAAATGAAAAATAGAAGCAATTTGAAGGGCCGGGACTTTGGAACACAATAACTCTCCTTCTAATTAAGCTAGAATGTTCAAACTTGGTGTAGACGTTCACTAGGTCAATGTCATGATTGAGTTCAAAGATGAGCATTTTCTGCTTAGGGTAAGCAGAGATAAGGATGCTGATTTGTTGATTCTTTAGGGCACGATAACTTCGGTTATAATGAAGGGAGGGCGATGAAACTTTTGTCAATAGAGCGTCTAATAGCTAGCCTGTTGTTTGAAATCATTGTATCATTTTTTTTAAATATCAGGGATAGCCGAAAAAAAGAGATTGAAAATCCAAAAAGTCGTATTTTTACAATTTGGAGCATGTTTAGAGGTCTTTCTCGTAAAGTCAACATAATATTTTTTGGGAACTTCTTCTACAAAGAGTCTTATTGGTAGTCTTTTATATGAAACCATCGATCAACAGTCCAACATATCTGGAGTAGAAGAACAAAAGGATCGAAAATTGAAAACGGCACCCTTTCATTGTTAAGCGAAACATGCAGTGTGGGTGACTACAATCTACACATTTAGTCATCGTATAGAGCTTATTCAACAGTATCGAATTCCAACTGCTTAGGGATATTTTACGTGCACTCCAATGTGTACACGGGACCTTGGTGTTTCATCCCATCCGAACGACTAGACAGCTGTGCTTGTCAGGCCCTCCGTTCTGCCTCACTGACAACGGGGAACCACGCCGGGAAATCAAGATGAACTTTCTCCGTGCAGAACTTTCAATTCAGGCCAAACGTTTATTGCACACGATTAAGCTGGTCAGTTGTAATAATCGGTTGGCAATTAAAGTACCGTGCACATTAAACTGTTAAAACAGAAAATTTCGCCCGGTTGAAATGTTTCTTGCTATAAGTCAGCAATTTTCCGAATTCAGGGAGGCTGAATGGTTAGCATGTGCGCGCTGTATCGTAACGTCTGTCATTGAGTCAACGAGCTTCGTTTCGATCTCCAGGTTGCACGTGACATGAAGTATGATGTCCAACCTCGTGGGTTTTCTCCGTGTCCTTCGGTTTCCTCCCAAAGGCTAAAGACCAGTAAGCGCAAGGGGAGTTTTTAAATAAAATTAAAAAACATATGTTAGTCACAAAATGTCCTAGTTTGTGTCGAATGGACATTAGGCCGCATTTCTCTCTTTCTCTTTTATTTTTAAAGTTTTGTAATAATCGGTTGGTAATCAAAGGTACTGTAAAAGTGATAAAACAGAAAATTTCGCCCGGTTGTAATGTTTCTCACTTTAAAGTCAGCAATTTGCAGATTTTAAGGGGCAAACGTTTATTGCGAACGCTTAAGCTGGTCAGGGGGAGCTTATTTTTAAAAGTTTTGTAATATTCGGTTGATAACTAAAGGTACCATGCAAATTAAACTGTTCAAATAGAAAATTTGGGCCGGTTGAAATGTTTCTCGCTGTAGGTCAGCAATTTGCCGATTTTAGGGAGGTTGCGTGGCTGAATGGTTAGCACGTGCGCTCTGTATCAAAACGTCTGTCATTGAGTCAACTGGCGTTGTTTCGATTTCTTGGTTGTACGTGACAAGGAGTATGGTCGCCTGTCCAACCTCGTAGGCCGTAACGCCGCTGCCCGGGTAAAATTTCCCTCATTGCACACTTTATGGCATATGCCAGTCTTCATTAGCCCATTTTAGGAGCAGAACAGTAGGACGTTAAACCCCATTCAATTTCATTTCATTTTCTCTATGTTGCTTATTTATTATAGTGGATAAATATTTTTTTGGTTCTAGCAATTATTTAATTTCTGCGTAGAAATCTTGCTTTGGCCATTTTTTTTATTGCAGAGAGCCATTCTTGTATATTGCAGTCTATGACCCTTTGTTTAAAATATGCTTAAAGTTGGGTTCCCGGATACAAACTGGGTGATTTGATGATATATTAGAATTAAAAACATATTCAAACTAATTATCTTATCATAATTTTGCTTCAAATCGTTCTCATAACATTTTTATTGACGAGAATAGCCTGCTATGAAAATCTATCGAAAGAGACCATGTTTGCGTCAGGCGATTACCCCTCGCCATAACCAATGGCAACGGTGGCAGACGACAGGGGAGAATGCATTGCATACACAAGACGATGTTGTCTGTAAGCGCTGACTATTTACTACAAATATAGAATCCTAATTAAATTCTCAGATTATCCACTGCATGCGTCTTTTTCCGTGATTTTTACCCCAGAAATTGTTGTATGTCTAACTCTTCATAAAGTTTTTCAAAATGTACACAAATCACTCAAGTTCGCGTGCAGCCTTCAACGCCAAGCGTGCAGGTACCCTTATTCGTCGGGTTGACTATTAAGGGAACCCCTTACATTTTTGTCCTGTTTACGCTCCATGAGTGTTTTTCAGGGAATCCAGTATTTTTCTAGTAAGATTGGATATCTCTTCTTTCCATATATACCAAAATTGCCATACTTTTATAGGCAATGACCACCCGATAAATACTTATCTGGGAACCCAACTTTAAGAAGTCGTCACGATTTCCTTCTTATAACCGAACATATTGGAAACCATAATTATATAACATATCTTGGAAGCCCGATTACAGCTATACAAGTTTCAGTTATTTCCCTTTAGTTTAAAGATTATTTTTTTGCCCGGGTGCAATGTTTCTCACTACATTTAAATTTGTAACCTTGTGAGTTTTTGACCGATTTTGATATTATATCTTTATAATTTTCCAAATCTGCATATTTAACGTACATATTCAAACAGTTGAGTTCAACCTGATTCAAAAAGTTTTAGTTTTGTTCAAAGTTATCTCATTTAATTTTTCGATGTTTTCTTACCATTTTCATTTCATTTTTCTGAAAGTTTTGAAGTCGGGAGTCATCCCGATTACAGCAACACAAGTATCAGTTATTTCCCTTTAGTTTTCAGATTACTCAATGTTTCATACTATATTCAGACTTGTAACTTCGCGAGTTTTTGACCAATTTTGATAGTTTGATATTCTTATCCTTTTATTTGAGATACTTGATATAATCGATGACACGTGACGATGAATATGAAAGCTTTCATATCTGCATGGGACAGTAGCAGATCTATTTTTTTTTTGTGTTTTGTCCACAAATCGGATTTCTCAGAATCTAACGATAGGATCGTTCTGAAACTTTTACCTATCCCCCCAAAAATGGGTGGTGGCTGTTGATTAAATATATTTTCAAAACGTTTTACGAATCCGAAATCACCGAATTTTACGAACGAAAAAACTGACAATGCATAGTCGTAACTTTGTTATTTTTTGACCGATTTTACTAATTCTTTTTTCTTTGAATACCTTGAAAAAAATCATTTTCATCTGCAGTTTCGCATTTTCCAATTTCGAAAATTCGTCGCTGTGATTTCGAACCGGAAGTTTAGACCAATTTGAGAACTTCTTTAATAGTTGTACGATTTTCATGAAATTTAGTGTATAAGTAGATGTTACCGATGTGACTTCAAAAATATAATTATAAATGTTCTAAATTATCTCCCCTTGACGAAATTAAGGATCAAATTTTTCAAAAAAATCGTCGAAATATAGGTCAGAATGACCTATTTTTTTTTTTTGATACTAGACAAGTAATTACTGATTCGTACACAAAATATGGAGTTTGTCGATCGAACCGGAAGTGCCACCATCTTTAAACGTGAAAAATCAAAAAGGCTTTTTTGCTATTTTACTTACAGACTCGGGAGTTATATTTTCAGAATCCTTGAAGGAATGCCTAAAAATCTATCGGAGCCGAATTTTGATTTCGGTCACGTGATGGTCACCATTTTGAATTGAAAATGAAAAATAGAAGCAATTTGAAGGGCCGGGACTTTGGAACACAATAACTCTCCTTCTAATTAAGCTAGAATGTTCAAACTTGGTGTAGACGTTCACTAGGTCAATGTCATGATTGAGTTCAAAGATGAGCATTTTCTGCTTAGGGTAAGCAGAGATAAGGATGCTGATTTGTTGATTCTTTAGGGCACGATAACTTCGGTTATAATGAAGGGAGGGCGATGAAACTTTTGTCAATAGAGAGTCTAATAGCTAGCCTGTTGTTTGAAATCATTGTATCATTTTTTTTAAATATCAGGGATAGCCGAAAAAAAGAGATTGAAAATCCAAAAAGTCGTATTTTTACAATTTGGAGCATGTTTAGAGGTCTTTCTCGTAAAGTCAACATAATATTTTTTGGGAACTTCTTCTACAAAGAGTCTTATTGGTAGTCTTTTATATGAAACCATCGATCAACAGTCCAACTTATCTGGAGTAGAAGAACAAAAGGATCGAAAATTGAAAACGGCACCCTTTCATTGTTAAGCGAAACATGCAGTGTGGGTGACTACAATCTACACATTTAGTCATCGTATAGAGCTTATTCAACAGTATCGAATTCCAACTGCTTAGGGATATTTTACGTGCACTCCAATGTGTACACGGGACCTTTGTGTTTCATCCCATCCGAACGACTAGACAGCTGTGCTTGTCAGGCCCTCCGTTCTGCCTCACTGACAACAGGGAACCACGCCGGGAAATCAAGATGAACTTTCTCCGTGCAGAACTTTCAATTCAGGCCAAACGTTTATTGCACACGATTAAGCTGGTCAGTTGTAATAATCGGTTGGCAATTAAAGTACCGTGCACATTAAACTGTTAAAACAGAAAATTTCGCCCGGTTGAAATGTTTCTTGCTATAACTCAGCAATTTTCCGAATTCAGGGAGGCTGAATGGTTAGCATGTGCGCGCTGTATCGTAACGTCTGTCATTGAGTCAACGAGCGTCGTTTCGATCTCCAGGTTGCACGTGACATGAAGTATGATGTCCAGTAAGCGCAAGGGGAGTTTTTAAAAAAAATTAAAAAACATAATTTAGTCACAAAATGACCTAGTTTGTGTCGAATGGACATTAGGCCGCATTTCTCTCTTTCTCTTTTATTTTTAAAGTTTTGTAATAATCTTTTGGTAATCAAAGGTACTGTAAAAGTGATAAAACAGAAAATTTCGCCCGGTTGTAATGTTTCTCACTTTAAAGTCAGCAATTTGCAGATTTTGAGGGGCAAACGTTTATTGCGAACGCTTAAGCTGGTCAGGGGGGGGGGCTTATTTTTAAAAGTTTTGTAATATTCGGTTGATAACTAAAGGTACCATGCAAATTAAACTGTTCAAATAGAAAATTTGGGCCGGTTGAAATGTTTCTCGCTGTAGGTCAGCAATTTGCCGATTTTAGGGAGGTTGCGTGGCTGAATGATTAGCACGTGCGCTCTGTATCAAAACGTCTGTCATTGAGTCAACTGGCGTTGTTTCGATTTCTTGGTTGTACGTGACAGGGAGTATGGTCGCCTGTCCAACCTCGTAGGCCGTAACGCCGCTGCCCGGGTAAAATTTCCCTCATTGCACACTTTATGGCATATGCCAGTCTTCATTAGCCCATTTTAGGAGCAGAACAGTAGGACGTTAAACCCCATTCAATTTCATTTCATTTTCTCTATGTTGCTTATTTATTATAGTGGATAAATATTTTTCTGGTTCTAGCAATTATTTAATTTCTGCATAGAAATCTTGCTTTGGCCAGTTTTTTTTATTGCAGAGTGCCATTCTTGTATAATTCAGTCTATGATCCTTTGTTTAAAACATGCTTAAGAAGTCGTCATGATTTCCTACTTATAACCAAACATATTGGAAATATTTGTCTGGCATTATTAAATCCTAATTTTATTGGTCTTATTTAAAATTAAACTTTCATTTAACTATGAACAACCCTTAACGTGTCTCTTTAAAACTATTAAGTAGTCTAAAATAGTAGCTCAACCTTTTGACCTAAACTCATTAATTTACCATTTTGTTGTGAGCGACTTCTTATTCTTCCTATATGACATATTGCACGTGTCGGATTTCAAAGGGGGGGTTGGATGGCTGAATGGCTAGCACGCGCGCCTGTCATTGAGTTAACTAGCGTGTTTTCGAATGCCCGGTTGTACGTGACAAGGAGTAAGGTCGCCTGTCCAACCTGACATTTTTATTTTTTTTCCCGCCATTTTCATTTCATTTTCTCATCCGTCTCATTACAGTAATACAAGTTTCAGTTATTTCCCTTTAGTTTTCAGATTATTGTTATGCCTGGGTGCAATGTTTCATACTATATTTAGACTTGTAACTTCGCGAGTTTTTGACCAATTTTGATAATTTTTTCTTCTTATCCTTTTATTTAGGATACTTGATACAATCAATGACACGTGACGATGAATATGAAAGCTTTCATATCTGCATGGGACAGTAGCAGATCTAGTTATTATTATTTTTTTTTTTGTGTGTTTTCTGCAAATCGGATTTCTCAGAATCTATCCATAGGATCTTTCTGAAATTTTGACCTACCCCCCCAAAAATGGGGTGCGAACCTTGATTAAATATATTTTCGAAACGTTTTACGAATCCGAAATCACCGAATTTTACGAACGAAAAAAATGACAATGCATAGTCGTAACTTTGTTATTTTTTGACCGATTTTACTAATTCTTTTTTCTTTGAATACCTTTAAAAAAACCATTTTCATCTGCAGTTTCACATTTTCGAATTTCGAAAATTCGTCGCTGTGATTTCGAACCGGAAGATTAGACCAATTTGACAACTTCTTTAATAGTTGTACGATTTTCATGAAATTTAGTATCTAAGTAGATCCTACCGATGTGACTTCAAAAATATAATTAGAAATTTTCTAAATTATCTCCCCTTGACGAAATTAAGGATCAAAATTTTCAAAAAAATCATCGAAATATAGGTCAGAATGACCTGATTTTTTTTTTGGATACTAGATAAGTAATTACTGATTTGTACACAAAATATGGAGTTTGTCGATCGAACCGGAAGTGCCGCCATATTTAAAAGTGAAAAATCAATAAGGCTTTTTTGCTATTTTACTTACAGACTCGGGAGTTATATTTTCTGAATCCTTGTAGGAAGGCCTAAAAAATGTCGCAAATAGAATTTTGATTTCGGTCACGTGATGGTCACCATTTTGAATTGAAAATGAAAAATAGAAGCAATTTGAAGGGTCGGGACTTTGGAACACAATTACTCTCCTTCTAATTAAGCTAGAATGTTCAAACTTGGTGTAGACGTTCACTAGGTCAATGTTATGATTGAGTTCAAAGATGAGCATTTTCTGCTTAGGGTAAGCAGAGATAAACAAGCTAATTTGTTGATTCTTTAGGGCACGATAACTTCGGTTATAATGAAGGGAGGGCGGTGAAACTTTTGTCAATAGAGAGTCTAATAGCTAGCCTGTTGTGTGAAATCATTGTATTATTTTTTCTAAATATCAGGGATAGCCGAAAAAAAGAGATTGAAAACCCAAAAAGTCGTATTTTTACAATTTGGAGCATGTTTAGAGGTCTTTCTCGTAAAGTCAACATAATATTTTTTGGGAACTTCTTGTACAAAGAGTCTTATTGGTAGTCTTTTATATGAAACCATCGATCAACAGTCCAACATATCAGGAGTAGAAGAACAAAAGGATCGAACATTGAAAACGGCACCCTTTCATTGTTAAGCGAAACATGCAGTGTGGGTGACTACAATCTACACATTTAGTCATCGTATAGAGCTTATTCAACAGTATCGAATTCCAACTGCTTAGGGATATTTTACGTGCACTCCAATGTGTACACGGGACCTTGGTTTTTCGTCCCATCCGAATGACTAGACAGCTGTGCTTGTCAGGCCCTCCGTTCTGCCTCACTGACAAGGGGAACCACGCCGGGAAATCGAGATGAACTTTCTCCGTGCAGAACTTTCAATTCAGGCGAAAACGTTTATTGCATACGATTAAGCTGGTCAGTTGGAGCTTATTTTCAAAAGTTTTGTAATAATCGGTTGGTAATTAAAGTACCGTGCACATTAAACTGTTAAAACAGAAAATTTCGCCCGGTTGAAATGTTTCTTGCTATAAGTCAGCAATTTTCTGAATTCAGGGAGGCTGAATGGCTGAATGGTTAGCATGTGCGCACTGTATCGTAACGTCTGTCATTGAGTCAACGGGCGTCGTTTCGATCTCCAGGTTGCACGTGACATGAAGTATGATGTCCAACCTTGTGGGTTTTCTCCGTGTTCTTCGGTTTCCTCCCAACGGCTAAAGACCTGTAAGCGCAGGGGGAGTTTTTAAATAAAATTAAAAAACATATGTTAGTCCCGAAATGACCTAGTTTGTGTCGAATGGACATTAGGCCGCATTTCTCTCTTTCTCTTTTATTTTTAAAGTTTTGTAATAATCGGTTGGTAATCAAAGGTACTGTAAAAGTGATAAAACAGAAAATAATCGGTTGGTAATCAAAGGTACTGTAAAAGTCATAAAACAGAAAATTTCGCCCGGTTGTAATGTTTCTCACTTTAAAGTCAGCAATTTCCCGATTTTAAGTGGCAAACGTTTATTGCGAACGCTTAAGCTGGTCAGGGGGGAGCTTATTTTTAAAAGTTTTGTAATATTCGGTTGATAACTAAAGGTACCGTGCAAATTAAACTGTTACAATAGAAAATTTGGCCCGGTTGAAATGTTTCTCGCTGTAGGTCAGCAATTTGCCGATTTTAGGGAGGTTGCGTGGCTGAATGGTTAGCACGTGCGCTCTGTATCATAACGTCTGTCATTGAGTCAACTGCCGTTGTTTCGATTTTTTGGTTGTACGTGACAAGGAGTATGGTTGCCTGTCCAACCTCGTAGGCCGTAACCGCCGCTGCCCGGGTAAAATTTCCCTCATTGCACACATTATGGCATATGCCCGTCTTCATTAGCCCATTTTAGGAGCAGAACAGTCGGACGTTAAACCCCATTCAATTTCATTTCATTTTCTCTATGTTGCTTATTTATTATAGTGGATAAATATTTTTCTGGTTCTAGCAATTATTTAATTTCTGCATAGAAATCTTGCTTTGGCCAGTGTTTTTTTATTGCAGAGTGCCATTCTTGTTTAAACAAACATGATCCTTTGTTTAAAACATGCTTAAGAAGTCGTCACGATTTCCTACTTATAACCAAACATATTGGAAATATTAGTCTGGCATTATTAAATCCTAATTTTATTGGTCTTATTTAAAATTAAACTTTCATTTAACTATGAACAACCCTTAACGTGTCTCTTTAAAACTATTAAGTACTCTAAAACAGTAGCTCAACCTTTTGACCTAAACTCATTAATTTACCATTTTGTTGTGAGCGACTTCTTATTCTTCCTATATGACATATTGCACGTGTCTGATTTCAAAGGGGGGTTGAGTGGCTGAATGGTAAGCACGCGCGCCTGTCATTGAGTAAACTAGCGTGTTTTCGAATGCCCGGTTGTACGTGACAAGGAGTAAGGTCGCCTGTCCAACCTGCCATTTTTAATTTTTTTTTCCCGCCATTTTCATTTCATTTTCTCATCCGTCTCATTACAGTAATACAAGTTTCAGTTATTTCCCTTTAGTTTTCAGATTATTGTTATGCCTGGGTGCAATGTTTCATACTATATTTAGACTTGTAACTTCGCGAGTTTTTGACCAATTTTAATAATTTTTTCTTCGTATCCTTTTATTTAGGTTACTTGATACAATCAATGACACGTGACGATGAATATGAAAGCTTTCATATCTGCATGGGACAGTAGCAGATCTAGTTATTATTCTTATTAGGCTTTCAGACTTTCGTCTGAAAGCCTATTGAGATTACTAAAATTATTAGGCTTTCAGACTTTCGTCTGAAAGCCTATTGAGATTACTAAAATTATTATTATTATTATTATTATTATTATTATTATTATTTACCGCGAGGGCCTAGATCTCCATGATCGAAAACAGATATCGATCTGGAATTAGCTTTTCTATCGGGAAACCATGTGGTGGCTACTTGATAAAATATTTTTGAAATTTCTGCGCATACCGGAAGTGACCGAACTTTGTACTTTCTCTAAAAATTGAAAATCGGCCATAGTTTCGTCAATTCTTTATCCATTTTCAAACAAATTACATTTTTGGAATCCCAGAATCTTTTCTGAGACAATGGCTATCTCACATTTTTCAATTTCGAACATTCGTCTATGACTTTTATCATTCGAAAATTGAAAACATGTTGTTTACGAGACAATTTTTGTTACTTTCAAAATTTTCAAATTTGACCTACATTTTTGGATACCTGAAGTCCATCCGATTCCAGTAATATAAGTTTCATTCAGAGTTATCGCCCTTTATTTTCCGATTTTTTTCGAATTTTCTTCCCATTTTGCGAGCTCGGGTTTCGTTTTATGGTAGAATTGACGTTTATGAAACTTCTGGAACATGAAGTTATAGTCCAATACCAACTGATAAAGCAATTTCGACACGGATCTTCAAACCGGAAGTGGTCGAAATAATGTTCAATATTTTGAAAAAAATGCAAAAAATGGATATTTTGGGGGAAAACGCTATTTCTCTGTCCGATATCAATGGATTAAACGAATGAAGGTACCGTTTGATGGCACGATTGTTGGACTATCATATGATACCCCATTCATACGGATACTATGAACAGACAGCAAAATATGGCACGCTGAAAATCAAGTATTTTCTGATTTGGAGCGTTTTTGGACGCCTGTATCTCGAAAACTTAACCTGCAATATTTTTTAAATTTTTTCTATCGAGAGTCCTTTGGGAGGTATTTGACATGAAGCCATCCAATAGGACTTTGAAATGTCTGGAATAGGATAAAAAAGGGACTGAAAATCGAAAAAAGTCGAAAAATCGTGAAATTTTGGAAAATGCTCTACTATTTTTTTATTTTAAGAGATTTTTAAAAAAAGGTTGTATATTCAGATAGCTGACCTAATTACGATTCTAACGATGTATAATATGTATGTAATTATTAAAATTTAATTTTCTATATTTTAAATTTTTTGCATTTTTGGCACTTTTGAACATAGGATTTCTCAGGGGCATTTTATCTGATCAGATAATGTAATATATCATTACAGAGCCCTGTGGCTATTTTAGTGCCCAAACCGGCTATTAGAACTATTCCGGCAATAATAACCATACCGGAAGTATTCAAAAAATGAAAAAAAAGAGTAAAAACATTGTCGCACTTGCGAAAAACTTGATTTCTCCCTTAGGTAATAGCGGACCAAAAGAACTAAAGTGTCGCTGGATAGCCCTATTAATGGACCATCATATGGTATCTAAATAATACGATTTCGATGGTAAGGAAATAAATTATTGTATGCCAAAAATCTAGTATTTTCCAATTTTTTAACATTCTGAGACGCCCTTTTCTCGAAAACGACGCCTACGATTTTTCTTAAACGTTTCTTACTCAAAGTCCTGTCAGTTGTCTATATAGGGAATCCAAAATGAAAAGCATTGAAATAATATAAGTGGTCGAAAAATGGCCTCAAACTTTGAAAAAAATTGAAAAATCGTTAAATTTTTTGAAACGCTCTTTAATTTATCTTTTTTTCCAAAACTACTCAATGGATGTTTCTGACACTTCTGGTACGTACAGTTAAGTATCCAAAGGACTTCGTAAAGCTATCACAACAACGATCGTAAAACCGGAAGTAGTCGAAAAAATGTCCGATATTTCGAAAAAAATTAATTTTTTTACGAAAACCTTTTTTATTTATGAATATTTTTTGATGATATTTTACACAGGGTTAAAATATCATCGTACTTGAGCAGAAATGAGAAAAAAAATTGTCTCGGTAATTTGCGTTAGCCACCATCGGCTAATTTAGTTTTTCGTACCCAGAAAAATTATTTATTGTTCGATTTGTATAAAACAAAGTTCATATGCACCATGGTCCCAATTGTAATTCTTTTTGTTACGGTGAAATTTTTCTGTCGGCAACGGAAGTGACGTAATATTAACAAAAACTACAATTTTGACAGTTCGGTACCACTTTTTGAAAGCAAATATTATTTTTTTTCAAAACTGATATGACTAAAAGGATGCACCCTGCAAAGGTGCACAAAAACCTTAGCTCATATTTTTTAATTTCAACTTCATTTTCGGGCAATTTCGAATAAAATGTAAAATAAAGTGTAAAATTCAGTTATTTACAATTCATTCAGCGTCTTCATATTTTGAAATATTTATTTGTAATTTTCATAAACTCGTAGCAATAATCCAGACGAAGAGAATGTATGCGAAAATTAGTTTGTAATATGAGCAGTTGCCGAGAAATATGCAATTTTGCATGCATCACTTTTCACGTTATTTTGCCTATAAAAGAGTTAATTATTATTCGATTTGCAATATTTTTTTTCCATTTGATGCCTAATGCCAATTTGGACTAGGTCAAGCCAATTTTACATTTTCACTGTGACCGGAAATGACGTCATTTGGGCAAAAACTGTATTTTTAACCTAAAAAATAAATATTTTATTCAAATGAGTCTGCCTTATAATATTTTTAAAATTATGATATTTGATTCCCATCAACGAATAAAATGAAGCCATACGACCATACAGATACCACAAAATGGTTTCTAACTTGTACGGTTACAGAGAAATAGGCGATCTTCTATAAGTCACTTTTCAAGGTTTTTGGTCTGTAAAACTGTCAATTATTATTCGATTTTTACAATTTATTTACCATTTCATGCCTTATGCTATTTATGACTTCTATGAACCAAGTTAAAATTTTCAATATCACCGGAAGTGATGTAATTTTTGCAAAAAACGTATTTTTAGCCTTTAAAACAAACATTTTTTTGAAGGGATTTATATTTATTATTCGTTTAACTTTATAACGTCTGACTCTAATGGGCAGTAAGACTGAATCAATACCATCATATTGATATCAAGAAAAATCTTCTAGCATGTTCCCTTGTCGAATAATAACCAATTTTCCGAGGGTCACTTTTCAGTTTTTTACCTTCTTAATTTCAGTTTATGGGTTATAGGTTAATTATTTATTGTCCGATATTTATAAAAAAAAGTTTGTATTTTGTATGTTGCGAATTTTCGACTTATTTTTCATCTATAAAAATTTCTTTCGGCACCGGAAGTGACATACTTTTGCCATAATTTACAATTTTGACCGGTCTTTTAGCCAGCAAATATTACTTTTAGATATGATAGAGGGTGTCACTGAAGCAAAACAACTAAAGTATAGTTTGGTAGCTCAATGGATCGGCTATGGTATAATAAACTTCCTGTATGACTCCTGAAAGCCGGTTCAGTGCTGCTTGCAGGTCTAGTTATTATTATTATTATTATTTACCGCGAGGGCCTAGATCTCTATGATCGAAACAGATATCGATCTGGAATTAGATTTTCTATTGGGAAACCATGTGGTGGCTACTTGATAAAATATTTTCGAAATTTCTGCGCATACCGGAAGTGACCGAACTTTGTACGTTGTCTAAAAATTGAAAATTGGCCATAGTTTCGGCAATTCTTTATCCATTTTCAAACAAATTACATTTTTGGAATCCCTGAATCTTTTCTGAGGCAATGGCTATCTCACATTTTTCAATTTCGAACATTCGTCTATGACTTTTATCGTTTGAAAATTGAAAAGATGTTGTTTACGAGACAATTTTTGTTATTTTTAAAAATTTTCAAATTTGACCTACATTTTTGGATACCTGAAGTCCATCCGATTCCAGTAATATAAGTTTCATTCAGAGTTATCGCCCTTTATTTTTCGATTTTTTTCGAATTTTCTTCCCATTTTGTGAGCTCGGGTTTCGGTTTATGGCAGAATTGACGTTTCTGAAACTTCTGGAACATGAAGTTATAGTCCAATACCAACTTATAAAGCAATTTCGACAAGAATCCTTAAACCGGAAGTGGTCGAAATAATGGGCAATATTTTGAAAAAAATGCAAAAAATGGATATTTTGAGGAAAAACGCGATTTCTCCGCCCGATATCAATGGATTAAAGAAATTAGGGTACCATTGGACTGCACTAGGATTGTACTATCGTATGATACCCAATTCATACGGATTCTATGATCAGGCAGCAAAATATGGCACGCTGAAAATCAAGTATTTTCTGATTTGGAGCGTTTTTGGACGCCTGTATCTCGAAAACTTAACCTACAATTTTTTTCAAATTTTTTCTATCGAGAGTCCTTTTGGAAGTCTTTTGCATGAAGCCATCCAATAAGCCTTTGAAATGTCTGGAATAGGATAAAAAAGGGACTGAAAATCGAAAAAAGTCGAAAAATCGTGAAATTTTGGAAAATGCTCTACTATTTTTTTATTTTAAGAGATTTTTAAAAAAGGGTTGTATATTCAGATAGCTGACCTAATTACGATTCTAACAGTGTATAATATGTATGTAATTATTGAAATTTAATTTTCGATATTTTAAATTTTTTGCATTTTTGGCACTTTTGAACGTAGGATTTCTCAGGGGCATTTTATCTGATCAGATAATGTAATATACCATTACAGAGCCCTGTGGCTATTTTAGTGCCCAAACTGGCTATTAAAACTATTCCGAAAATAATAACCATACCGGAAGTATTCAAAAAATAAAAAAAAAAGTTAAAAATATTGTCGCACTTGCGAAAAACATGATTTCTCCCTTAGGTAATAGCGGACCAAAAGAACTAAAGTGTCGCTGGATAGAACTATTAATGGACCATCATATGGTATCTCAATAATATGATTTCCATGGTAAGGAAATAAATTATTGCATGCCAAAAATCTAGTATTTTCCGATTTTTTAACATTCTGAGACGCCCTTTTCTCGAAAACGACGCCTACGATTTTTCTTAAACTTTTCTTACTCAAAGTCCTATCGGTTGTCTATATAGTGAATCCAAAATGAAAACCATTGAAATGAAATAGGTGGTCCAAAAATGGCATCAAACTTTGAAAAAAATTGAAAAATCGTTAAATTTTTGTAAACGCTCTTTAATTTATCTTTTTTTCAAAAACTGCTCAATGGATGTTTCTGACACTTCTGGTACAGAAAGTTAAGTATCCAAAGAACCTCGTAAAGCTATCGCGACAATGATCGTAAAACTGGAAGTAGTCGAAAAAATGTCCGATATTTTGAAAAAAAATAATTTTTTTACGAAAACCTTTTTTATTTATGAATATTTTTTGATGATATTTTACACAGGGTTAAAATATCATCGTACTTGAGCAGAAATAAGAAAAAAAAATGTCTCGGTAATTTGCGTTAGCCGCCATCGGCTAATTTAGCTTTTCGTACCCAGAAAAATTATTTATTGTTCGATTTGTATAAAACAAAGTTCATATGCTCCGTGGTCCCAATTGTAATTTTTTTTGTTACGGTGAAATTTTTCTGTCGGCAACGGAAGTGACGTAATATTAACAAAAACTACAATTTTGACAGTTCGGTACCACTTTTTGAAAGCAAATATTATTTTTTTCCAAAACTGATATAACTAAAAGGATGCACCCTGCAAAGGTGCACAAAATCCTTAGCTCATATTTTTAAATTTCAATTTCATTTTCGGGCAATTTCGAATAAAATGTAAATTAAGTGTAAAATTCAGTTATTTACAATTCATTCAGCGTCTTCATATTTTGAAATATTTATTTGTAATTTTCATAAACTCGTAGCAATAATCCAGACGAAGAGAATGTATGCGAAAATTAGTTTATAATATGAGCAGTTGCCGAGAAATATGCAATTTTGCATGCATCACTTTTCACGTTATTTTGCCTATACAAAAGTGAATTATTATTCGATTTGCAATATTTTTTTTCCATTTGATGCCTAATGCCAATTTGGACTAGGTCAAGCCAATTTTACATTTTCACTGTGACCGGAAATGACGTCATTTGGGCAAAAACTGAATTTTTAACCTAAAAAACTAAAATTGTATTCAAATGAGTCTGCCTTATAATATTTTTAAAATTATGATATTTGATTCCCATCAACGAATAGAATGAAGCCATACGACCATACAGATACCACAAAATGGTTTCTAACTTGTACGGTTTCAGAGAAATAGGCGATCTTCTATAAGTCACTTTTCAAGGTTTTTGGTCTATAAAAGTGTCAATTATTATTCGATTTTTATAATCTTTTTACCATTTGATGCCTTATGCCATTTATGACTTCTATGAACTAAATTAACATTTTCAATATCACCGGAAGTAATGTAATTTTTGCAAAAAACGTATTTTTAGCCTTCAAAACAAACATTTTTTTGAAGTGATTTATATTCATTATTCGTTTAACTTTATAACGTCTGACTCTAATGGGCAGTAAGATTGAATCAATACCATCATATCGATATCAAGAAAAGGCTTCTAGCATGTTCCCTTGTCGAATAATAACCAATTTTCCCAGGGTCACTTTTAAGTTTTTTACCTTCTTAATTTCAGTTTATGGGTTATAGGTTAATTATTTATTGCCCGATATGTATAAAACAAAGTTTGTATTTTGTATGTTGCGAATTTTAGACTTATTTTTCACCTATGAAAATTTCTTTCGGTACCGGAAGTGACGTAATTTTGCCTTAATTTACAATTTTGACCGGTCTTTTCGCCAGCAAATATTACTTTTACATATGATAGAGGGTGTCGCTGAAGCAAAACAACTAAAGTATAGTTTGGTAGCTCAATGGATCGGCTATGGTATAATAAACTTCCTGTATGATTCCTGAAAGCCGGTTCAGTGCTGCTTGCAGGTCTAGTTATTATTCCAATTCCACTTTGACTATATCTCAGCAACTACTTGTCGCATCGTTACGATTTCTTCGGTTTTACTGGAAAAGTGGGTGTGACTTAGAGGATAAAGCTATTTTGAACGTTCTGCGACAATGCGAAATGTCCGAAATCACCGAAGTTATCGTTTTTGAAAATATTGCAGTAATTTAAACAATAATCATTGGATTTTAACTTTCGATACATTTTGGCATAGTCGGAGACAGGGCACATAGCTACGCTACTTTCGATTTTTGATTTTCGGCATATCTTCGAAGATATTAGGCGCCAAATTTCGAAAATTTAAAATTTTACAAAAAACTTTTTTATTTATGAATATTTTTTAGTCGTGTTGTGCACAGAATTAAAGAGTCATCTGACTAGCGCAAAAATAGTAAAAAAAATTGTCTCAGTAATTTTCCTTGGCCGCCATTGGCTAATTCAGTTTTTCAGTCCCAGATTAATTTTTTATTGTTCGATTTGTATAAAACAAAGTTCATATGCTTCGTTGTCTCAATTGTCATTTTTTTTATTACCAAAAGTGTTATCTGTCGGCACCGGAAGTGGCATAATTTTACCAAAAACTACAATTTTGACAGTTATTTTCTTATATCGAAAACAAATATTATTTTTTGGAAAAATTATTTGACTCAAAGAGTGTGCCCTTTCAAGGCGCAAAAAATGTAGGAAGCAGTTTTTTTAATTTCGATTTCATTTTCGAGCAAATTCGATTAAGAGGCTAAAATGGTGTAAAATTGACCTATTTACAACCTATTCAGGCTTTTCAAATTTTAAAATATTTCTTTGTAACTTTTATAAACTTGTAGCTATCATCCATACGAAGAGAATATGCGTGAAAATTAGTTTGTAATATAAGCAGTTGCCGAGAAATAGGCAATTTTGCATGAGTCACTTTTCACGTAATTTTGGCTGTAAAAGAATCAATTATTATTCGATTTTCAATTTTCTTTCGCCATTGGATGCCTAATGCCATAGTGGACTATGTCAAACCATTTTACCCCTTGCGCTGCCAACGGAAATGACGTCATTTGCTCAAAACTTAAATTTTAGCCTTCAAAAAACAATATTTTATTCAAATGAGTCGTATTTGTTATTTTTTTCAAATTGTGATATTTGATTCTATTGATCAAATAGATTGAACCCATACGATCATACAGATACCACAAAATGGTTTCTAACTTGTACGGTTGCAGAGAAATGGGCGATTTTCCTTAAGTCACTTTTCAAAGTTTTTGGTCTATAAAAGTGTCAGTTATTATTCGATTTTCATAAAATTTTCACCATATGATATCTTGTGTCATTTATGATTTCATAGAACTAATTTAACATTTTCAGTATCACCGGAAGTAATGTCATTTTGGCAAAAACTGTATTTTTAGCCTTCAAAACAGATATTTTTTTCAAATGAGTCTGATTTGTAATATATTTCAAATTATGATATTTGATCCCAATCAACAAATCGATTGAACCCATACGATCATATAGATACCAAAAAATAGTTTTTATCATGTACGGTTGCCGAGAAATAGACGATTTTCTACAAGTCACTTTTCAAGGTTTTTGGTCTATAAAAGTGGCAATTCTTATTCGATCTACATACTATTTTCGCCATATGATGCCTTATGCCATTTCTGATTTCGTAAAACTAATTGAACATTTTCATTATCACCGGAAGTAATGAAATTTTTCCAGGATCACTTACAAGTAACATATATATATATAAAATGAATTGATATTGCTGGATTTGGTTGATTCTTCGTCCATTTTATTTGATGTTTACAATGCTTATGTGGAAACCTGTTTGATGGTTTCATTGGTATCGGAAGTGACATATGTTTAAGGGTAACGTGGCACCGAAAGTGACGTGGCACCAGTGAAACCCGTCATTCCTGCATGCAGGTCTAGTTATGACTTGTGTTTATTCTACTAGGTTGTGTTACTAATACGAGCAATTTTACTTATTTTCTGCGGGGTTCTCATCCATGCAGCAAATAATGGCGTTGCATTGACCCCACCTTTGGGGTGGCTGTCATGGGAACGTTTTCGGTGTAATACTGATTGTACAACCTATCCTGATTCTTGTATAAGGTAGGCCCAATATTTCAACTAATCACATCCATGTCCTCTTGTTTACAATTACGTCAAGTTATTTCTTTTTTGGACAAGAAATATTTTCTTTTATCCAAACCGATTTGGTATAAAATGTTGTTGGTATAAATAAACAGATCACCATTAAAACAAGACCCAATGAAGAAATTATCGTTCCGAATCAAATTTCTTGAATCTCAATCCTTTGATTCAGACATTAATATTTACAAGCAAGTCATTCAAACTAAATGAATCAAAACTAACACTTCGCACTCGTTTCCCTATAGACCACCAATCCAGAGTACGAAACAATAACATAAATCCGGTCGCATTTAAGATAATGCCTTCTTTCCTTATTGAATATGCTTTTGTTTCTATGGTATAACGACATTGTCATTGTTTTTTTTTATATCCAAATACACTTTGGCTTTATTATGAATATATACTGTAAAAAAAATGTTTCAAATTTTAAAGTGAGAATCTCATAAAGACAATGACCGATCTCATGGTAGCAGACGGCTATAAGGATGTGGGATATGAATATATCTGTATTGACGATTGTTGGCCATTAAAAACAAGAGGTGCTGATGGTCGACTTGTACCAGATCCTGCTAGATTTCCCAGTGGAATGAAAGCTTTAGCTGATTATGTAAGTCCAGACTACCGTTTACGCTCTCCACAAACAGCAGAACGCCTGGATTCTCTCATAGCTGTAGACAAATGTCCTTTCCTCTTTGAAAGATATACACGTATGGAGTGAGGATAGACGAATTGTCAAAGGCATATTGCACTACTGTGGATCATAAGTCTCATTTATGATCGTGTGGAGTTGTAAGGTTGATGCATATAGACTGAAAAATACGCCATCGTCATAATAGCCTAATCGATTCCGGTTAGTTTAGTTAGATAAGACTGGGTCCAATGTAACCTTGACTCTTTCCACCGCGTCCATCCCCACCTTGATTTTTAAAGTCGAAACAAAAGACTTTTTTTGTAAATAGTTTTGACAAGAAGACCCTTGGACATTAATACATGAAATTCTAATTTTTATTCCATTTAGGTGCACAGTAAAGGCTTAAAGTTAGGAATCTATGGAGATTTCGGCCACTCAACTTGTGGAGGATTCCCTGGAAGTGAATTTTATCTGGAGACTGATGCTGATACATTTGCCGAATGGGGAATAGATTTGGTCAAGTTTGATGCCTGTTTTTCCAGTGAAAATGATTTTCCTTACGGTGATCATTAAATCTTTCTTTGAATAAAATACATTTCCAGAAATAACATTTATATATGTATGTCCCTGCACAAGAATTGGTCTATCACCTTCACCGACAAACAAATTGTCTTTAATTTTACAATCGAACAATGTACACTTGGCTGTCGGACTGCAAGCGCATTTCTTTGAATCTCATTGTAATATCTAATGTTGTATTTGAATAAAAAGCGTATTTTTTCTTGTTAGCTAATCTTCAAAGAAAGTGAGAGTTTGTCCTTGGGCGGACGAAAAAAGCTTAGGGGTTGAAAATGATAAATGATTTGTTTTAAAATGTTAGGATATCCCGCTATGGAGTTCTTCATGAATAAAACTGGTAGATCAATGGTTTATTCGTGTGAATGGGCTCATGCTGATGGTGGGAGGGTAAGTAATTTTAGTGAATAGATATAGTATTTGAAAGTCGTTATTTACCTATCTATAGAAAGATCATACGAAGATCTTGGGTAGAACCATGCAAAACACTGGACCTCTATTGCCAATGGTCCGTTCGGTGTGTCGTGTTTGCCATCATACTTTTAATAATAGTCTAACCTATCTCAACTATAAGTTTAAGTCGTATTGATAATACTTTATATAGTTAACTTTATATAGTTGATGTTTTGTTTGATATTGTTGTTTGCGTTTGCTGTACTGCGCCTGCCCGTGTACTTACTAATATCGGTTGGTAATTATAGTTTACAGTATAATTTGTGCAAATTTTACAACTGTATTTTAGACTAATTATTCAGCACTGAGAGAAGCTTGTAATATGTGGAGAGTTGGTCATGATATGGAAGACCAGTGGGATACTGTTATGAGTGTGGTAGAGATTTATGTCAATGACTCCCGTAACTTCAGTTCTTTTACTGGGCCTGGAGGTTGGGCTGATGCCGACTCGGTAAGGTTATTTCAGAATATATTTTAACCCCCAAAATACTCAATTGAGACTGAATAATTTTTCCAGTGATTGTAAACTACTCATCAATGATATAATTTATCATCTAAATTACATTTATGAGTGACACAGTCATTTTTAATACAACTAATACTAACTTTGAGTCAGGAATTATCATATGCTTTTGGAAATGAAATGAAACGATTGCTGTCTCTGTAATATGGACGCAATTCGCAAAAATTTGAAATTCAGGTTAATATAGCATGATCAAAATTTGGTAAATTGATAATATATTCCCTATGTTCGACATGAATTGAGTATTATTATTCACGAACTGTTTAATACATATCCTTAATGTTTATTATTGTTCGATCAAATCAGTGCATATGAATTTATAGTACATATTCTGCCGTCTACTATGCGGCATTCTGCCCTTTCTATCGTTTTAGGTGATAGTTGGTGGTTATGGATTAAGCTTCGATCAGCAGAGGGCCCATTTTGGATTGTGGGCGATGTGGTCGTCTCCCCTGCTGATGGCGGCTGATTTAAGATCAATCAACAACGAATCGAAGGCTTTATTACAAAACAAAAATATACTAGCTATAAATCAAGATCCACTCGGTAGACAGGCTACTTTAAAAGTGAAGGTAAAGAAAGTAAGGGGGGCAGGTATCGAATCGACGTATACGCTCACAATTTCGACATCATGATAATGAATAAATTAAATCATATAATTGTCCTTGGCCTCTGCGCAAAATACACGCAATCATGTAGGTAATAACTTTCTACACTCTTGCTCTGCCTGCGATGTAGTCATGCAACTTTTAAAATGAAACTTCGTTGGGTAGCGTGAGTATATTCGAATTATGGACCTGTTTCGCATGACGGTACTGTAGAATTTCGCCCAGTAATGATCGATTACACATTAAAACAACATTCCCACAAATTCATTTCGCTCGCCTGTCATTATATATTCTAGAGCAGGAGCCCGAGGGGTTCGACCTAGCTGAAAAGCTAACCAATTTCTATATATGTCACTAGGTTCCCTATGAGTCACTGTCACGGGATATGAACGTCTGCCGCGCCCGTTGTGATGGGTGTGGTCAAGAGAGGCAAACTAAATGGACCCAAAAATAGGCTAGACTAGCTTGTTTTATTAACCACGTAGAACTTGTTGCAATATGTTAAGCATATCAAAATGTATTGGGAATGACCACCGCCAGACATTTTAGATTTTAGGTGGTGGGGCGTGTCTGTCAGACTAAATAAACAGTGATATATACTATCTCAATCCGATTTCCATTAGCTATTATTAGAAACACATAATATTGACAATCCAATGTTAAACTCATTCCTGCACGTTGTATGTTTAATGTCTGCCCAAATAATCTGTTGTAGCTGGGCCAATGTAGCATCTACGTGTTCATGAAGGATTTGACCGAGGCTCGTGTAGCTGTGGCTCTATTAAACACAGATTACCATGGACAACCTGTTAGAGCCACGCTCATGCTCAATCAACTTGGATTAACAAATGGAAATGGTTACAGCTTCACAGATGGATTTACTGGTATGGCTCGTGGAAAGTATATGCCTGCAACAGAAATAAATATAGATGTTAACCCTACTGGCATAGATATATTTATAGCAACTCCAGTGTAAAAGCAAAAGAATTATTAAATATTTCTAAGTCTCAAATTTAGCAAACTATTATTATTTCAAGATGTGACGTGTCCATTTATAAATCGCCTTATAGGAATCGATTTCTAGGTTGAATATTTACAGGTGTATAAAATACTCATGGGCAGATTCGGTGCCTACAATCTGAAAATCTCGATATGTCTAACCAAGATGGGCAGTATGACAGTTTTTACATATCTAATCTGGAACATGTTCCCTATATCCCACAAAAAAGATATAAACTCTCTATGTTTAGATCCCCCTCTATATGCGCTACCAAATTCTTGGCAGACTACTGTGTCCATCCAAGCATATGCACTACTAAAACCATATCAAGTCCCAGATGCACGGTTTGAATACTTTTATACGAAATAACAATTGTGGAAAAAAACGTTTTAGTTAATGATTGATTCATTCGGGTGACAAAGAAAATTTTCCGGCAACTAGCTTCAGCCCCCCCCCCCCCAAACTAGGATGGACACTCTTTGCCTATGTTGTCTATTATGTGGGAGTACCTTTTTGAGAACTTGTTGATTTTTTGTGATATGAGGGCTTATATTGGATATGCTAATCCGTTCTATATACAGTTCTAGATATTTAAACACTAAACACACACTGTTTACATTTATCAACAACCAGATGTGAGGGTTTATGACGTCATAATTAATTACACCACTACCCGTAGAGATGAAGGGGTCAAGTTCTTGTATAATCACTGATACGATCTCATTATGACACAATGACGTGAAATAATATATATTGAGATACTGTGTTACCAAAGCATAATGACACGCGCTTGATAAATCTCTGGCTGAATCAAATTAAAGATCGTAATTCAATATATATATATTTCACATAGTCACAATTTACCACACCATCTTCATATATCACCAGTTTAATCCCATTGACAGTTAAACGCAATTTGAATAATTGTAATGTTCCCAAGATTGTATGATAAAATTGCTATCATTATTGTTGTTATTACAATGTATTAATTATGATATTATGGATAGGTTGATTTTAATTAAAGATCCTGGTAACTGTTCTCTCTTTAATGTTCTAAAATAGGAAGTATGTTGAAAATTTCAGTCAAATTATTTCA
The DNA here is from genome assembly GCA_036850965.1 of Patella caerulea. Taxonomy (NCBI): domain Eukaryota; kingdom Metazoa; phylum Mollusca; class Gastropoda; family Patellidae; genus Patella; species Patella caerulea. The sequence goes on from JAZGQO010000011.1 coordinate 28,666,443, forward strand.
TTCTGAGAGTGCTGTTTGGAGAATAGCGGAGTCCCAGTTGTCATTGCTACCGTGTTTCGATAATAAATACAGTCTCGGTAATCCATTTTTTTAAAATTAGATCACTAACTACCAATCGTTTTTATATCTGTTGAAAATGGAAATCCCTCTGATAATGTACAGTGTTGATTAAGTTCTTGCCATGCCAATACATGTCTAATTAATAATTTATATAACGTTTGATGTTTAGTAACAGGCTGTGTGGCGTATATCCACCTTGATTAGCTTAGTCGCCACAGAAAAGTAGGACGTTAACCCCCTCTGCATTTCATTATATTATATTAATTATTCATTAGGCTGAACCATCACACTGTCCTACAACCGGAGGGCCTGACAAGGACAGTTGTCTAGTCGTTCGGATGTGACGAAAAACCAAGGTCCTGTGTACACATTGGCGTGCATTTAAAAAAAATCCCATGGCAGTTGGAATTCGATATAAGAGTAGGTCGTAGCGCCGCTGCCCGGGAAAAATTTCCCTCATTGTACACCACATGCCGTCTTCATTAGCCTAGTATATAGGAGCAGAAAAGTAGGACGTGAAACCCCGTTTCATTTCTCTTTCCAGTGTAAATAGATATTATTCAAGCACCTATATGGGTTCGCCGCCAACCAGGTATACAACCTATTAATTTAAGTCATGTACTTGTATTAATTGATCATTTATAAACTAAATGGGGCCTTAAAAGAAGTTCAAATCAACGTTTAAAAAATATGTACAGAATGTATTCGGAAAAAAACATTAAATTTATTATGTACTAAGTTCACCAAATATACCGGAAGTCTTCGTGCAAGTTTCATGTACTCCGATAAGTGTGTATGTCGGTAAGAGTGTATGTTTAATACTTCCAATGATATCCTTGAGATAATTGTGTCGGGTGTACTGAGATATGCCAAAGTTTTCAAATTATCAAATATTAGCCTACAAATGCAATTATTATCTGCGTCTTGTTATCTTTTTGTACCATCTTTCGTATAGATTAATCTAATATACATGACAAAACCGCATATAATTTAGTACGTACTAACATAACATCATGAAGGTAAGGTTCGAAACTCATTTTTAAACTTTTCTATTGGTTTGAATTTCAAACAAATTCGACCATCAAAGGTGGAACTAAAACCAGGTTGACTCGCTTAGTTGGAACTTAGACTAATTAATTTGTGATAATTCGCACCTGAAGCCAAAAGTATTAAAAGATAAATTTTGGGGTATGCATGAGACATAGATTTTTATATTAGAGAAAGATTTCTATAATTTGCACTTCTTTTTAACGAAATACTTGAAAGAGCTGAGATATTTATTTCTTCAAAAGCTTTGATTACTTTTCTGAAGAAGCACAGGTAAACACGGGGTCATCGGTTTATTCCCCATCCCCCGCAACCAAGTAAATTGCATACTGAATAACACCCAAATCTTTTAAATTCGATGGGAATTTCCATTACGAAGTGTGTTTACCAGAATGTCGGATATACATACTAATGTTGCATGTTTTTTTCAGTTATTTGAAGCTATTGTAGTCATCTGTCTATCGGTGGTCTTCATAGAGGCAGTCAATAATGGAGTAGCAAGAACACCGCCATTGGGTTGGATGTCATGGGAACGATTTCGATGTAACTCAGATTGCGTTACCTACCCGGATTCCTGCATAAGGTAGGTCCATACGGGATAACCTTTTCTTTCATTTTCCATTAATGACAAGTTTAAAATGTTCACCTCACCATCGTCTGGGGAGTGTTAGAGAGTTGTGGTTTTTGGTGGGGGAATTCCACACCTTTACATTTGTTCTTCCGATACATAATATCAAATGCAATCAAAAATATTCATAGATTTTAATTTAATGTCTCAGCGAAAGGTTAATAATGCAAATGGCTGATCACATTGCTGCTGACGGATACAAGGATGTCGGATATGAATATATTGTTCTTGAAGATTGTTGGCCATTAAAAACAAGAGGTGCTGATGGTCGACTTGTTCCAGATCCTGCTAGATTTCCCAGTGGAATGAAAGCTTTATCTGATTATGTAAGTTCTATAGTTCAACTGATTTTTCAGTAACATTTTTAAATATCAGATTTCGATTTTGATCCAGTGTGCTCCTCTGTAGGCAATTTCCGTAAGTATAATATCAATTTGAACCGTAGCAATGCTAATAATGTACTTAGCAGTGATAGACGTCGATCTATTTGCAGCACAAATTATTTCGGCTAATATTGGGCTGGAAAACATAATGCACTATAACGTTTGACACTATGACGTTATGATGGGTAGCGACTCATCTGTGTCGTCAATTCGAAAAGTCAGGTTACAACCTAAGTGCATCTTTCTAAGTGGAGAGTGTAGTGGTATTTTTGAGTAACTGTAATTATGCTGATCTTTCTGTAACACCTATAGACGGTATTTGTTGTGAAATATACCATGTCTATTGTAGGTTCACGGTAAAGGTTTAAAATTAGGTATTTATGCAGATTTTGGCCATTCAACATGTGGTGGATATCCTGGAAGTGAATTCTATCTTGAGACTGATGCAAATACATTTGCAGAATGGGAAATGGACATGCTTCAGCTTGATGTTTGCTTTTCTTCCTCAGTAGATTTGAAATATGGTAAGATTATTTTCCAATGTGGATTTTCTCACAGTCGTTTACAAAGAGTCGTGTCGACCTTAAAGTGGCTTTTTTGTCTAATCTTAGGCCTACATAAATATAATTACAGATTCTTAAAAGAGATGTCCTGCACCATATGTTTTATGTTTATTGGCTGGGTAGATGTGTAACTACTACAGGGGCGGACCCCCCGCCCTGCTCAGATACATGCAAAAAAAATGCCTTGCATCAATGAAATTACATTACAAAGTGATCCTACATCAATATAAAGACGATTTCTCTGTTTAAAAAGCTCAATTTGTATGTATGCCTATGTAATTTAGAGACGATGATGGCAGATTTCCGTAACCGAAACCTGCCAAACCCCGGCCCTCCTGCAAAAATTACTGGATCCGCCACTGAGCTATAATAACAGTCATATACCGTAATAGTGACGCGCTGTCTCATTATCATAACATTGAGCGACTTTAAACATTAGTTGAAGTTTTACGTTGCACCCCGATATTGTGACCATTTCAATTGTGTTGTAGGTTTTCCCGCCATGGAATTTTATCTGAATCGCACCGGTCGTCAATTTGTATTTTCATGTGAATGGGACTGGGGTATGGGTGATGGAGTAAGTATATAATTAATAAGTTTTATCGTTCCATGAAATGTTTTATACACAAAGATATGGAATGGATCAGTTGGCGATGTTGATTTATGTAAATGAGATTGGTGGATTGTCATACAAACAGGGAGAGGTTAACAGCAGTCCAACAATTTGAACGACAGACACGCCCTACCTGCAGAGAAGTGACAAAATGTCAACATTACAAGACATAATGTTACATTGTAAACAAGCCTTCCTTTAGCCTTTAGGACTATTTTGTGCTTCGGTCGTGTCTATTTCAGATATACACAATCAATTATGTTAATGTTGTTAGCGTGGGGATTGACTAATAGTTATAATTTATTTCAGTTCTAAACAAAATTTAGAACATTAACGCAATTTTAAAAAAAAAAGTAGCCAAATTCTTGCTGGGATAACTGAGCAAAATGGCCATTCATTGTATACGTGCTAAAATTAAGCCAGCTACAATTTAATTTTCGTATGTTAAGCCAGGCTGACACTTGCACACTTTTGCCACGATTTGGTCGTGGCTAAATCTACTAGCAGGAACCAGGCAAGGTTCCTGCGCAGTAGACTCGAAAACAAGTGTTTTTCTATACAATGGTTTCCAACAGAAACTAATACTAATATTGTCAGTTGTAAATTATTCGGTTGACAACAAAGACTGTAACGTGTAACCGCAACCTTGTAACCAAACTGATCTTAAAATGACGATCCACAGATACGTAGTTTTAAGAATCTTTAATGATGAAAACAGAGTTGGTAGAGTTCACACACATGTGAAATAATAAGTTAATAACAGGTACATGGAAGGGTAGGTGTTATGTACATGTACATGGAAGGATACGTTGCGTGTAGTAGCGTTGTGATGTTTCAATCTGAAGTGAATAAATGTACATCTTAATAAACAATTTAAACATTTAAACACTATTAATATTTACGATAGCTTTGAGAATATATAACAATGAAAATGAACGTTTTCTGTTAGTCGAGAAATTTCGACGTGACAGCAAAATATGAACAGTTCTTTATCAACAATGTATCATATAAGTTTGAGTAAAAAGTCTTTTCTGGATTAGCCCACGTGAACCAATATTTAGTACAATGTTTAGTCTTTATTTTCAGCTTACCATATGATGCCATACTAAGTTTTTAAAAGTTGAATTCACCACAGTGAAAATGTAACGTTTGCCTTTCGAAAGACACTTAGAAACAATGGCGTCCTTTGAGAATCACTGATTGGCTTACTTAAGCACTAAGCGCGCTTACCGTTGGTCAAAGATGACATAATAGAGTTTAATGATCATTGAACCGAGACGGCCTATGAACTGCACGACCACAGCGGGTTGTTTTAGCTAGCAGGAGCGAACTTGATTCATAGCAATTATGGACCAGCGCACGGTTACAGTGGCAAGTTGTGCCATTTTGGGGCACGAACTGGAAGGCCCTCACACCGTTCACGACTAGTTCACGCATAGTTCACGACAAGTTCACGAATGCGTGCCCATCAGTCTCCACGTTGACATGAACTGGCACGACGAGTTCACGCATAGTTTGCGCAATTCGGACGGTGTTGTGCCCGACCCGGGCACGCCATATAAAAAGGGGGCCTCCCCAACCCCTGGTCATTTTTGGATTGGCCGTGGAAAAGACAACATGCCGAATCTCAGAGACACAATCATTGCAGGGAAGAGGAGATGCCTATACCTATACAGTTTGCGAATAGTTCACGACCCGGTTGCTAAATTTTGTCGTTACCAAAATGTTGAACAATTCAAAATTCTCGTCCCGACATGGCACGTCGCAGTCACGACAGGTTTACGCACACTTCACGCCAGTTTACGACTAGTTTGCGTGCCACGGAATCGTGCAAGTGCCAGCCTTGCTTAAGTTACGTACGCTACGTGATCTTTGGCCTACCAGTTGAAGAGTTGTCCTAGTGACGAAAAATTACACCAGTGTTCCATGTTATATATTTCAGGCCAACTACACTCATATGGCAGAAACATGTAATATGTGGAGAATAGCTCATGATATGGAAGATTATTGGGATAATGTTCAGCTCGTTGTTGACGTATATGCTAATAATTCCAGAAACTTTAGTGACTTTACAGGACCTGGGGGGTGGGCGGATGCTGATTCGGTAAGTGAGCAGTAGAATGTGACACTTTCTTGTAGTTTTCTGAATACGTACACCATCATTTAACTTTGACTGGACAGTGCCGTTATTTAATGTAACGAAAAATTCAATGACAAGTGTTGTACCTCATGTCGGTAAGCACTATTAATGTGTATACAAAATGATGCCACTGTCAATTCATTATGTACATCGTTTGCTTCTTACAGTTAATTGTTGGACTGTATGGTTTAAGTGATGACCAGGAACGTGCTCATTTTGGAATGTGGTCCATGTTCGCCTCTCCCTTATTGATGGCGGCAGACTTAAGATCAATCAAAAACTCGTCTAAAGCATTGCTACAGAACAAAAATATACTAGCTATCAATCAAGATCCAATTGGTAAACAGGCCACTTTAAAAATGAAGGTAAGTGAGTGATAGCAAGGTTATACAAATCAACTTTATCTTGGTATTTTATGTAATCTGCGCTCAATTATTGTTGCTCAAGAATTTTGATGTTTTTCAAAGTGGAAATGGAGCATCAACTGGGAATAACTTGTTGAAGGAGATACATCGCTAATATTTTGGACCAAGAAATTTACACAAATGGGTCCCAATGCAATTTACGCAAATGGGTCGCAATGAATATAACAATGTATATAAACTAATTTACATTCAATCGTTTACAATAATTTATATTCAGCTACAGTGTATGTTCGGAATCGAATGCCAATCTCTAGCGGCTGATTATTCCGTGAGTATTTGTTGCACGTGCTCTTCATATAAGAATATGGCGTCACCGTTGATATGACTTGTGAACAGGGGCGGATTGGGCCATCGGGCGATAAGCCGGTCGGACAAAAATGCACAATTTTTTTTTGTCCAATTCGTTTAAAAAACTCTTTTCTGCTGAACATTATGGGTGGGGGGGATTTGACCGGCCATGTTGTATGTGCCGGTGGCTTTAATGGGTCGCCACGCCATCACTGATGTTTCGAATGATCTGGTATAATAGACTTTCTGGACCGGGTGTGCTGGGTGTGGGCCGAAATTCGTAATCCAACAATGAGGATTCCGAATTTCACCCGAAAGTTTCATCGGATTCACCCGACACTGTCGCCCGCAAATTTACTAATTATTAAGTTACCTGCACTCTGTTTGTGCGGATACGCCAGAAACTTCTGTCGATGGTTCGTAACTCCATAAAAAATTCAATTTTATAGCCTCAGCAAAATTTGATGATAGCAGGTCTGCTGGATGAATATGAGCGTTACACGATTTCCTGAGGCGGTGTTAAACATTCCTTGACATTTTTCATTAACTCATTATTTTCAGAGATGAAATAACAGATAGGAAATATTCCTACTTATTCAATATTCCTTAGTGGTTAATCAAATGGTAAAATTTTCTCAACTAGTCCCATTTTTTAACTACAGTTAAATTCTCTTGACGATACAATCATAACACCTTAATATGACGATATGATAATTTCACATGTTGATGGTTGTAAATTACTTGCAGGTTGGTGTTTTGGCCCAAATTAATACCTTAATATGATGATATGATAATTTCACATGCGGATGGTTGTAAATTACTTGCAGGTCGGGGTTTTGGCCTAAATTAATACATTTATGAGATATATTATTTGACAGAGATTATAATCAGATATGCCACCAAATCGCATATTTTGGGTTCATTTTTCAAATTTTCCATGGGGAGAACCCCGGACCCTCTGGCCGAGCTCCGCAGTCAGTAAAAGGGGCCGCTCCGACACAGGAGCCCGGTCCGGTTCCCGCCACTGGTTGTGAACTATGTTTTCGAGTCCCTTGTTACAAATGGCGTCGAAATGCATTATGGTACACTGATTATTTCGTCTTAAATATTGGATATCAGAAGCTCAGATTTTGTCCGTGAGATCACAACATCAATATTGATTTTTAAATTGACAAATAATTCGCGTTTGAAGCTGGATTCACGTAGGTGTGCAAACGAAAATGTTTCTTGTCTCATATATTGGATTTTCACAGTTTTTGAGGCCTTAAGTATATTGTTGATTGTGTAGACTGCGGCGTTCACAAGCCTCTGTGGTCGCTTGAGTAGCGAACACTTTTCCCGTGGTTGCGTATTAGTCTGAGAACTTTTCAGCTATTATCGTACGTCGGATTGCGAAACCTCGGGTTAGGTGATAAAAAAGGTAAAACGTAAACGAAAATGTTCGTTTTGGTGTTCGATTTGTTACCAATACGAAAGGTCCCTAATAACAAATGGATAACGAATAAGTCTTGTGCTAATACAATTGTGGTCGGGTTGGTGTGTGTGTGTGTGTGTATGTATGTTCAGAAACGGGGTATTATCACCAACAAAGACTTGGTTTTTCTTTTCAGTTGGCCCAAAACAAGATCTACGTGTTTTTAAAAGAATTAACTGGTGATACAACAGCCGTAGCATTATTTAATTCAGATTATCATGGACAACCTGTTAGAGCTACGTTCATGCTCAATCAACTTGGATTAACAAATGGAAATGGTTACAGCTTCACGGATGGATTTACTGGTATGGCTCGTGGAAAGTATATGCCTGCATCAAAAATAAATATAGATGTTAACCCTACTGGCATAGATATATTTATAGCAACTCCTGTATAAATTTATTCAATAAAATTACATTGATTTCGTATTGCTTGTGTAAAACAAAACTGACATATGATTCAATTTCATTTCTATAATTCAATCGCCAGGGGTCTTTAGCTGTGGGAGGGGGGAGTAGAAAACCAACAAAGCTGGATAGGCGACCCTAGTCTTTGCCACGCACAAGCGGGGAGTCAAAACCACGCCACTTGACCAAATGACAGACCTCGTGATTTAATGCGCACGCTTTATACCATTCGGTCACCCAAATCCCAGAAAATTAATAAACTGACATGAAAAAACAAAACAAACTTAGGTTGCTGTAGCAACTCTTGACAGGCATCGTTCATTCAACATAATTTCCAAACCCGATTGAAATGTATAAAATGGTTGAGTAGAAAACGTTAAAAACGAAAAAAATGTGTGCCCCTATCCTACTAGTAAGTGCGGGAGGACCGCACTATACGCAAAACCAAAATCTACAAGATAAAACTGCGGATACGACGGAAAATAAACATTGCACGAAATAAAAAAATATCAAATCAAGTGAATGGGTCCGGGGGCCAGTAGTAAGAGACGTAACAGAAATAATGCGACCATGAAATCAATCAACTTCATTTGCACAAATCTGAATAGTCGCAACTTTAGCATTGTGGTTGGCGTTGCTTTACCTTCCGCTCCGGAGCCCCCCCCCCCCCAACACACACACTTGTTTACGAGATAGAGACTAATTTGTAATGGATGCTATTAAACATTGGAATGAAACGTTGTGGTCAGGAGAGGACGAATCCTATCGATATACACGCTTCCGCAGCTTTCCGTTACGGAGCTACCCGATAGACACACAGCCACCACACGCAGCCCTTTTACCGAAATGTTGTTAACGCGATAGAGTGTAATTGTTTTAAAGCTCATTTTCCTTAAATATTATTGTGGACACTTAAGGTCATGGAAGTACGAACCCAAATCGACAATCAACGTTCAGTGAATTTCCATGACAGAGTTACCCCCTTTGGGATCGGAGTGGATGATCCCACTTCATTTCAGCACTCTTGGACCTTCGTGATAGACATCACAGTGATTAAGGAGACCAGAAAGGATTGAGAATGTGAAAATAAATATCTGATTAGAGGGATACATTTAATCTACAGGTAAGTTTTCTTTGTTATATACTATAATCATCACCTTCGAGAACTGACGGGTTAGTTTCCTTTTCTAAAAAAAAAGCGTCATTTTGATTGGTGATGTTTATCCCACCCCATCCTTTCAGAAGAATTCAACAGACTGCAAACATTTTAGGGTTTTAGGGAAGTTTGTCAAATCTAGGATAGACGGTTTTTCTTGATAGCTGATGTTTCTTTCCCTGTCAAAGACTTGTTTAACTTGAGAAGACGCCAATCTCGTAACATTTAAAACTAAGCCTTGACCGCATATATGCTGGACGAAATATGGCATGGACATGCTCCCCCACCCATCCCTGATCAGAGATATTCAGGTAAAGGTGTTGTATCAGATTTGGGGGACAGGGGTGGGGGTTAAATCTTAGATTTAAACTGTGTTGAAGATATAATCCCCATTTTGTAGATTTAATTTGTTTTATTGTGATAAGACAGAAAAAATACGCTTGTCATTTTCAAATCAAGTGAATTTCCGTTTTAAGATGCGAATGGATTCAAAAAATTAGTTGGGATCGGAACATCGAAGCCAGGTATTTGGCCTATTTGCCCACTATGGCCTCCGGATCCCTTCTTATGTTTTCCAGACCTTCCGCCATGCCTTTTCACATATTTTCCGCCATGCTTTTTTCCGGATTTTCCGCCATGCTTTTTCCCAGATTTTCCGCCATGCTTTTTCCCAGATTTTCCGCCACGCTTTTTCCCAGATTTTCCGCCATGACTTTCACTTCCTACCCCAAAATTGTATCCTGGTGGGATAAAAGGAATTCCTTGTGATAGATCAGGGAGTCTTTGTGTTAGATCAGGAAATCCTTGCGGTAGATCAGGGAGTCTTTGTGTTAGATCAGGGAATCCTTGCGGTAGATCAGGGAGTCTTTGTGTTAGATCAGGAAATCCTTGCGGTAGGTCAGGGGATGCTAGTGGTGGTTGAGTTACTGGGGCCGGTTGTTGATTTGGCTGGTTGAAAAAATCTTGAAGAGCTTGAACTGGTTGATTCAGCGGCTTGAAAAAATCTCCAAAACCTTGTGCTACACAGGCAGCAGCAGCTGCTAGAAGAAGCAGTTTCAGCATTTCCTTTAAAAGCAAAAGGTAAGACTTAATTAGGTGTTAGTAAACAGAGAGCGGAGATGGTCCAAGTGTATTCGATATTAACCAGGTTTTGAGGGACTACAGTAACATATATTTTGAAGATGTGGGAGAAACCAGAGTACCCAGAATAGAACGAACTATGCGAATTCCTAAAACTCGTAGCAATGCCAGGTGTTTTAGAAATAGGGAGCATGCCTTACCTCTTCTTTGTGTGCATTTTATTCGACCGCCAATAAATTCCATATTTATAAAAACCGCTCGAATCCTTAATGTTTTCTGTTAAAGTGGATTAAAATTCGCTAAAATGAAAGCCGACAAAAGATACAAACTGATCGATCAGTTTCTCATTGGATTAACGCGACTGACACAAAGACAGATACCAGAATCAAAGATCTGGAATCCGATCCGAATAATAAATACCGGCCTGCGGATCAACAGACCCAGAATTCAGATTTAAAAATCTGCAGGATTCTGAACCTGTAACATTAGTAGTAAGTAAATGTGTCACAGAGCACAACAGAATCCTTACTGTTAATTACTTAGCAGTTCCGGCTACAATTCTCAATTCTTTATCAAGAAATGATAACGAAGACATATTCAATCGAAATAATTAGTAATTGAATTCCATTCAACGGAACTACGTCTCATTATTTTGTGACTTCAGTTAACAATTAACATCATTAAATGAAATGTGCCTACCTACCTTGTATTGTTCACAGAAGTAAAATTATACCACCGATAAATAACGACAGTTGGATCCTTCCTATTTATACAGAAATGTGAGGCTTTAATGATTTAGAAAACGTTATTTTAATCTAAATGCTGTTTTTGATATGTTAAACAAAGACAAAAAACAGTAATTTTAATTAAGTAACAAGTTGTTGATGATAGAAAATCCTCGTATATCGTCACGTTCGTGGATCAATAGTGCGCTTATATTTTTGGTTTTGTTTAATAATTTTTAACATTTACTTTTGAATTATGAACATTTCCATAAAACAAAAATAGTCTTGTTTGTTCCAACTTGGTAAAGAAATCTTTACCAATAAAAATTGTCATGGTTTCAGCCCTATATATTGTGTGCATTTTCTGGTGAAGAGCAGGAACCACGGTGGCCAAGTGAGCAAGACGCTGGCTGGCTAGCCTCAAGGACGTGTGTCCACTCCCGGTGTTGGCCGAGAATGATCATAGAGGTTATCCGGCGTGGTTTCACCTTGTCAGTGATGGAGGGCGGGGGTTCTGACATCTGTTTAGTTCAGTTACGAAAACCAAGGTCCCGTGTACACCCTAGCAGTTGGAATTCGATGTAGGGTACGCCGTAGCGCCGCTGTCCGGGTAAATGTTCCCTCATAGCATACCGTATGGTAAATGCCAGTCTTCATTAGCCCAGTGAGGGCCGAACAGTAGGCTCTTCTAGATGACGCTATTCCAGTTTTTACCAATATTAATAATTCTTGTATATCATCTTCTACTATTCCCAATACTTATCTCTGTGACATACGACATGATTTTAATGTCCTGATTTATTTCCTTATTACTTCAGCCAAAACATCTCTGGTAAATCCGGACTCTGTATCTTCCGGATTACGACATCAATCAGCCGTCCCGTCACATAATTTCCATTGAATCGTCACCGTATAATCCGGCCTTAAATCGGTAGGTGTCAAGCAATTGCCAATCAATTGTCCGTTAGTTAGATTAAAACTTGATGTGTTTGAAGCCACAAAAGATTAACAAGCAATCACCAATCAATTATCGGTAAGATTAAAACTCGCTATCGTGATTACCTTGATAATTTATAATCTCTTGTAAGACAGTAATTGTGACAAATACTCAAGGATATCTACGAATTTTCCCCACAAATTCGGTCGTACAAATATTCCTGGCACCTGCTAGAAACATTCGTTGCACATGCCGATTGAACCCGAATAACGTTAGGTAAGCACTATTAATGTGTATACAAAATGATGCCACTGTCAATTCATTATGTACATCGTTTGCTTCTTGTTGGACTGTATGGTTTAAGTGATGACTAGGAACGTGCTCATTTTGGAATGTGGCCCATGTTCGCCTCTCCCTTATTTATGGCGGCAGACTTAAGATCAATCAATGCACTATTAATGTGTATACAAAATAATGACACTATCAATTCATTATGTACATCGTTTGCTTCTTACAGTTAATTGTTGGACTGTATGGTTTTAGTGATGACCAGGAACGTGCTCATTTTGGAATGTGGTCCATGTTCGCCTCTCCCTTATTGATGGCGGCAGACTTAAGATCGATCAAAAACTCGTCTAAAGCATTGCTACAGAACAAAAACATACTAGATATCAATCAAGATCCACTTGGTAAACAGGCCACTTTGAAAATGAAGGAAAGTGATAGCAAGGCTATACAAATCAACTTTATCTTGTTATTTTATGTAATCTGCGCTCAATTATTGTTGCTCAAGAATTTTGATGTTTTTCAAAGTGGAATGGAGCTTCAACTGGGAATACCTTGTTGAAGGAGCTACATCGCTAATATTTTGGACCAAGAAATTTAGGCAAATGGGTCGCTATGCATATAATAATGTATATAAACTAATTTACATTCAATCGTTTACAATAATTTATAATCAGCTACAGTGTATGTTCGGAATCGAATGCCAATCTCTAGCGGCTGATTATTCCGTGAGTATTTATTGCACGTTCTGTTCATATAAGAATATGGCGTCACCGTTGATATGACTTGTGAACATGGGCACATTGGACCATCGGGCGATAGGCCAATCGGATAAAAAATGAAAAAAAAAATATTTGTCCAATTCGTTTAAAAAACTCTTTTCTCCTGAACATTATGGTGGGTGGGGGTGTATTTGGCCGGCCATGGAGCGATGATGATCATGTATGTGCCGATGGCTCTAACGGGCCGCTACGCTATCACTAACGTTTCGAATGATCTGGTATAATAGACTTTGTGGGCCGGGTGTCCTGGGCTTGGGTCTAAATTCGTAATCCAGCAATGGGGATCATCGGATTCACTCGACAATGTCGCCCGCAAATTTACAAATTGTTAAGTTACCTGCACTCTGTTTGTGCGGATACGCCAGAAACGTCTGTCGATGGTTCGTAACTCCATAAAAAATTCAATTTTATAGCCTCAGCAAAATTTGATGATAGCAGGTCTGCTGGATGAATATGAGCGTTACACGATTTCCTGAGACGATGTTAAACATTCCTTGACATTTTTCATTAACTCATTATTTTCAGAGATGAAATTACAGGTTGGAAATATTTTATTCAATATTTCTTAGTGGTTATTCGAATGGTAAAAATTTTCTCAACTAGTCCCATTTTTTTAACTATAGTTAAATTCTCTTGACGATACTATCATAATACCTTAATATGATGATATGATAATTTCATAGGTTGATGGTTGTAAATTACTTGCAGGTCGGGGTTTTGGCCTAAATTAATACATTTATGAGATATATTATTTGACAGAGATTATAATCAGATCTGCCACCAAATCGCATATTTTGGGTTCATTTTTCACGATTCGTGTACCAATGGTAGAATGATTATTTCGTCTTAAATATTGGATATCAGAAACTCAGCTTTTGTCCGTGAGATCACAACATCAGTATTGATTTAAATTGACAAATAATTCGCGTTGGAAGCTGGATTCACGTAGGTGTGCAAACGAAAATATTTCTTGTCTCATATATTGGATTTTCACAGTTTTTGAGGCCTTAAGTATATTGTTGACTGTGTAGACTGCGGCGTTCACAAGCCTCTGTGGTCGCTTGAGTAGCGAACACTTTTCCCGTGGTTGCGTATTAGTCTGAGAACTTTTTTAAAAAATGCTATCTTTTCAGCTATTGTCGTACGTCGGATTGCGAAGCCTCGGGTTAGGTGATACAAAAGGTAAACGTAAACGAAAATGTTCGTTTTGGTGTTCGATTTGTTACCAATACGAAAGGTCCCTAATAACAAATGGATAACGAATAAGTCTTGTGCTAATACAATTGTGGTCGGGATTGGTGTGTGTGTGTGTGTGTGTGTGTGTGTGTATTTTCAGAAATAGGGTATTATCACCAACAAAGACTTGGTTTTTATACGCCCACATTTTCATGTGGACGTATTATGTCGTCGCCCCTGTCCGTCCGGACGTCCGTCCGTCCGTCCGTCCGGACGTCCGTCCGTCCACAATTTGTTTGTGGACTCTCTACAGGTCACAATTCTTATCCGATTTTGACGAAACTTGAAATATAGGTTTATCCCCAAAAGATCTCGGTTCCTTTCGATATTGGCATGTATCGGATCAAAACTTCATGGATTATGGCCCCTGATTGTACGAAAAATCACGTGTTTAGCTTGTGGACCCTATAGAGGTCACAATTTTGAACCGATTTTGATGAAACTTGACATGCATGTTAGTAACCCAAAGATCTTGGTTCCTTTCGATATTTGCGGCTATCGGAATGTAATTTCCTGAATTATGGCCCTTGATTGTCCGAAAAATCACCCTTTTTAGCTTGTGGTCCCTCTGGAGGTCACAATTCTTATTCGATTTAAAAAACCGTTTGATTATATCACCGTTACACCCTAAGGAAGGTTGAGTTCGAATTTCGGGAAAATCGGACGAAAATTGCCATACAAAATGGCCGCCGTTAGTACGCGAATACTGTTAAAAAATGGTATATCAAGGTTGTGGACCCTGTGGAGGTCACAATTTTGATTCGATTTTGATGAAACTTGAAATTCATGGTTATAACCCAAAGATCTTGGTTCCTTTCGATATTTGCGCATATCGGATCGTAACTTCCTGAATTATGGCCCCTGATTATACGCAAAATCGCCTTTTTTTTAGCTTGGAGGTCACAATTATTATTCGATTTAAAAAAACGTTTGATTATATCACCGTTACACCCTAAGGAAGGTTGAGTTTGAATTTCGGGAAAATCGGACGAAAATTGCCATACAAAATGGCCGCCGTTTGTACGCGAATACTGTTAAAAAATGGTATATCAAGGTTGTGGACCTTGTGGAGGTCACAATTTTGATTCGATTGTGATGAAACTTGAAATTCAAGGTTATAACCCAAAGATCTTGCTTCTTTTCGATATTTGCGCATATCGGATCGTAACTTCCTGAATTATGGCCCCTGATTATACGCAAAATCGCTTTTTTTTTTAGCTTGGAGGTCACAATTATTATCCGATTTAAAAAAACGTTTGATTATATTACCGTTACACCGTAAGGAAGGTTGAGTTCGAATTTCGGGAAAATCAGACCAAAATTGCCATACAAAATGGCCACCGTTTGTACGTGAATACTGTTAAAAATGGTATATCAAGGTTGTGGACCCTGTAAAGGTCACAATTTTAATTCGATTTTGATGAAACTTGAAATGCATGGTTATAACCCAAAGATCTTGGTTCCTTTCGGTATTTGCGCATCGTAACTTCCTGAATTATTCGAATTTCGTGAAAATGGTACCAAAATTGCCGGACGAAATGGTCGCCGTTTGTACGCGAATAGTGTAAAGATATGGTATATCATGGTTGTTGACTCTGTACAGGTCACAATTCTTATCCGATTTTGACGAAAAGTCACATTTCTAGGTTGTGTACCGTCACACCATAATCATTGTCGACTTCGAATTTCATGAATATCAGACTGGAACTGACCAACAAAATGGCTGCTCCCAATACAGTATGAAATACAGGACTTAATGATGTAGGAAAAATCACTTTCGGTATTGTTTGTTCTCTATCCATCTCTCGAAAATGTGGGCGTATCCTGCCTGGCAGTGCCAGCCTATCTTTTTTTTTAGCTTGTGGTCCCTCTGGGGTCAGAATTATTATCCCATTTAAAAAAACATTTGATTATATCACTGTTACATCGTAATGAAGGTTGAGGTCGAATTTCGTGAAAATCAGACTAAAATTGACAGCTGTTCTTGTCAGGCCATCCATCCTTCATCACGAACAAGGGGAAACCACGCTAGAAAATCTAGATTAACTTTGTCACCCAATGCAGGGATCAAACACCCAATCTCAAGGCTACCGAGCCAGCATCTTACCCACTTAGCAACATGATCCCCAGTCGAATTTGAAGCCTACTGAAATGAACCTTTATAACCCAAAGATCTTAATTCATTTCAATATTTGCACATATCAAATTCTAACTTAATGATGTAGGAAAAATCACTTTCGGTATTGCTTGTTCTTTATCCATCTCTCGAAAATGTGGGCGTATCCTGCCTGGCAGTGCCAGTCTATCTTAATACTATTAAATTCCATTATGTAGTTTATGTAATGGTTTATTTTAACTCATATAGGCTTTCAGTAGAGCTCATAGAATTGGACAAGCCAATAAAGTCATGATATTCCGATTTGTAACAAGAGCTTCAGTAGAAGAGAGAATTACACAAGTTGCTAAAAAGAAGATGATGTTGACACATTTGGTTGTACGACCCGGTTTAGGTAACAAGGGTGGTGCTATGTCCAAAAAAGAGTTGGATGATATTCTGAAGTTTGGTACAGAAGAACTTTTCAAGGATGAGGAAGGTAACATGACCTTGTGTAAATAATTTTTTAAGTGATCTTTTAATGGAATACTGCTTACAGATTCTGGTTATTGCTTTGATGTATTTGATTTTGTTCCACCAGCAGTCCGCAGGCAGTTGTCCTGCTGTTAGTTGTCCTGTCGGCAGTTGTCCTCCCAATATCCATAGTGTGATACATTTGATTTTATTGTATATATTTATTTTTTAGGTGATGAAAATCGTATTGTATATGATGCTTCAGCTGTATCTAAACTATTAGATAGATCACAAGTTGGTATGGAAGAGAGAGAAATGGCTATGAATGAATATCTTAGTTCATTTAAAGTGGCTAGTTATACTGTTAAAGAAGGGGAGGCAGAGGTAAACTGATTTTTATACGCCCACATTTTCATGTGGACGTATTATGTCGTCGCCCCTGTCCGTCCGGACGTCCGTCCGTCCGTCTGTCCACAATTTGTTTGTGGACTCTCTACAGGTCACAATTCTTATCCGATTTTGACGAAACTTGAAATATAGGTTTATCACCAAAAGTTCTCGGCTGCTTTCGATATTGGCATGTGTCGGATCAAAACTTCATGGATTATGGCCCCTGATTGTACGAAAAATCACGTTTTTAGCTTGTGGACCCTATAGAGGTCACAATTTTGAACCGATTTTGATGAAACTTGACATGCATGTTTGTAACCCAAAGATCTTGGTTCCTTTCGATATTTGCGGCTTACGGAATGTAATTTCCTGAATTATGGCCCCTGATTGTCCGAAAAATCACCCTTTTTAGCTTGTGGTCCCTCTGGAGGTCACAATTATTATTCGATTTAAAAAACCGTTTGATTATATCACCGTTACACCCTAAGGAAGGTTGAGTTCGAATTTCGGGAAAATCGGACGAAAATTGCCATACAAAATGACCGCCGTTTGTACGCGAATACTGTTAAAAAATGGTATATCAAGGTTGTGGACCCTGTGGAGGTCACAATTTTGATTCGATTTTGATGAAACTTGAAATTCATGGTTATAACCCAAAGATCTTGCTTCCTTTCGATATTTGCGCATATCGGATCGTAACTTCCTGAATTATGGCCCCTGATTATACGCAAAATCGCCTTTTTTTTTAGCTTGGAGGTCACAATTATTATTCGATTTAAAAAACCGTTTGATTATATTACCGTCACACCCTAAAGAAGGTTGAGTTCGAATTTCGGGAAAATCGGACGAAAATTGCCATACAAAATGGCCGCCGTTTGTATGCGAATACTGTTAAAAAATGGTATATCAAGGTTGTGGACCCTGTGGAGGTCACAATTTTGATTCGATTTTGATGAAATTTGAAATTCATGGTTATAACCCAAAGATCTTGCTTCCTTTCGATATTTGCGCATATCGGATCGTAACTTCCTGAATTATGGCCCCTGATTATACGCAAAATCGCCTTTTTTTTTTAGCTTGGAGGTCACAATTATTATCCGATTTAAAAAAACGTTTGATTATATTACCGTTACACCGTAAGGAAGGTTGAGTTCAAATTTCGGGAAAATCAGACCAAAATTGTCATACAAAATGGCTGCCGTTTGTACGCGAATACTGTTAAAAAATGGTATATCAAGGTTGTGGACCCTGTAAAGGTCAAAATTTTAATTCGATTTTGATGAAACTTGAAATTCATGGTTATAACCCAAAGATCTTGGTTCTTTTCAATATTTGCGCATATCGGATCGTAACTTCCTGAATTATGGCCCCTGGTTATACGCAAAATCCCCCTTTCTTTAGCTTGTGGTCCCTCTGGAGGTCACAAGTATTATCCAATTTAAAAAAACGTTTGATTATATCACCGTTGCACTGTGAGGAAGGTTGAGTTTGAATTTCAGGAAAATCGGACCAAAATTGACAAAATGGCCGCTGTTTGTACGCGAATACTGTTAAAAAAATGATATATCATGGTTGTGGACCCTGTATAGGTCACAATTTTAATTCGATTTTGATGAGGAAGGTTGAGTTCTAATTTCGTGAAAATCGTACCAAAATTGCCGGACGAAATGGTCGCCGTTTGTACGCGAATAGTGTAAAAATATGGTATATCATGGTTGTGGACTCGCTACAGGTCACAATTCTTATCCGATTTTGATGAAAAGTCACATTTCTAGGTTGTGTACCGTCACACCATAATCATTGTCGGTTTCGAGTTTCATTAATATCAGACTGGAACTGACCAACTAAATGGCTGCTCCCAATACAGTATGAAATACAGGACGTAAAGATGTAGGAAAAATCACTTTCGGTATTGCTTGTTCTCTGTCCATCTCTCGAAAATGTGGGCGTATCCTGCCTGGCAGTGCCAGCCTATCTTTATTTTTAGTTGGCCCAAAACAAGATCTACGTGTTTTTGAAAGGACTAACTAGTGATAGAACAGCCGTAGCATTATTTAATTCAGATTACTGTATGAAGACACACCATACTTTCACCGTTTTAATACCCATAATAATTTAAAACAAGAATACTGTATTCATAATGGTAAAGTGGGTAGTTGAAACAATTTGTATCTGTAGGACTGACACGAAAAAACAAAACAGACTTAGGTTGTTGTAGCAACTCTTGACAGGCATCGTCCATTCAACATAATTTCCAAACCCCATTGAAATGTATAAAATGGTTGAGCTGAAAACATTAAAAACGAAAGAAATATGTGCCCATACAAAGTGCCCCTTTCCTATTACTATTAGTCAGTGCGAGAGGACCGCACTACACGCTAAACCAAAATCTACAAGATAAAACTGCGGACAGGACGGAAAATAGACATTGCACAAAATAAACAAATATCAAATCAAGTGAATGGGTCCAGGGGCCAGTCGTAAGAGACGTAACAGAAATAATGCGACCGTGAAATCAATCAACTTCATTTACACAAATCTGAATAATCGCAAATTTAGCATTGGTGTTGGCGTTGCTTAACCTTCCGTTCCGGAGCCCCCTACCCCCCCCCCCCCACACACACACACACTTGTTGACGAGATAGAGACTAATTTGTAACGGATGCTATTAAACTTTGGAATAAAACGTTGTGGTCAGAAGAGGACGAACCCTATCGATATACACGCCCCGCAGCTTTCCGTTACGGAGCTACCCGATAGACACACAGCCACCACACGCAGCCATTTTACCGAAATGTTCTTAACGCGATAGATTGTAATTGTTTTAAAGCTCATTTTCCTTAAATATTATTGTGGACACTTAAAGTCATGGGAGTACGAACCCAAATCGACAATCAACGTTCAGTGAATTTCCATGACAGAGTTACCCCCTTTGGGATTGGAGTGGATGATCCCATTTCATTTCAGCACTCTTGGACCTTCGTGATAGACATCACAGTGATTAAGGAGACCAGAAAGGATTGAGAATGTGAAAATAAATATCTGATTAGAGGGATACATTTAATCTACAGGTAAGTTTCCTTTGTTATATACCATAATCATCACCTTCGAGAACTGACGGGTTAGTTTCCTTTTCTAAAAAAAGTGTCATTTTGATTGGTGATGTTTATCCCACCCCATCCTTTCAGAAGAATTCAACAGACTGCAAACATTTTAGGGTTTTAGGGAAGTTTGTCAAATCTAGGATAGGCGGTTTTTCTGGATAGCTGATGTTTCTTTCTCTGTCAAAGACTTGTTTAACTTGAGAAGACGCCAATCTCGTAACATTTAAAACTAAGCCTTGACCGCATATATGCTGGACGAAATATGGCATGGACATGCTCCCCCACCCATCCCTGATCAGAGATATTCAGGTAAAGGTGTTGTATCAGATTTGGGGGACAGGGGTGGGGGTTAAATCTTAGATTCAAACTGTGTTGAAGATATAATCCCCATTTTGTAGATTTAATTTGTTTTATTGTGATAAGGCAGAAAAAATACGCTTGTCATTTTCAAATCAAGTGAATTTCCGTTTTAAGATGCGAATGGATTCAAAAAATTAGTTGGGATCGGAATATCGAAGCCAGGTATTTGGCCTATTTGCCCACTATGGCCTCCGGATCCCTTCTTATGTTTTCCAGACCTTCCGCCATGCCTTTTCCCAGATTTTCCGCCATGCTTTTTTCCGGATTTTCCGCCATGCTTTTTCCCAGATTTTCCGCCATGCTTTTTCCCAGATTTTCCGCCACGCTTTTTCCCGGATTTTCCTCCATGGCTTCCACTTCCTACCCCAAAATTGTATCCTGGTGGGATAAAAGGAATTCCTTGTGATAGATCAGGGAGTCTTTGTGTTAGATCAGGAAATCCTTGCGGTAGATCAGGGAGTCTTTGTGTTAGATCAGGGAATCCTTGCGGTAGATCAGGGAGTCTTTGTGTTAGATCAGGAAATCCTTGCGGTAGGTCAGGGGATGCTAGTGGTGGTTGAGTTACTGGGGCCGGTTGTTGATTTGGCTGGTTGAAAAAATCTTGAAGAGCTTGAACTGGTTGATTCAGCGGCTTGAAAAAATCTCCAAAACCTTGTGCTACACAGGCAGCAACAGCTGCTAGAAGAACTAGTTTCAGCATCTCCTTTAAAAGCAAAAGGTAAGACTTAATTAGGTGTTAGTAAACAGAGAGCGGAGATGGTCCAAGTGTATTCGATATTAACCAGGTTTTGAGGGACTACAGTAACATATATTTTGAAGATGTGGGAGAAACCAGGGTACCCAGAATAGAACGAACTATGCGAATTCCTCAAACTCGTAGCAATGCCAGGTGTTTTAGAAATAGGGAGCATACCTTACCTCTTCTTTATGTGCATTTTATTCGAACGCCAATAAATTCCATATTTATAAAAACCGCTCGAATCCTTAATGTTTTCTGTTAAAGTGGATTAAAATTCACTAAAATGAAAGCCGACAAAAGATACAAACTGATCGATCAGTTTCTCATTGGATTAACGCGACTGACACAAAGACAGATACCAGAATCAAAGATCTTGAATCCGATCCGAATAATAAATACCGGCCTGCGGATCAACAGACCCAGAATTCAGATTTAAAAATCTGCAGAATTCTGAACCTGTAACATTAGTAGTAAGTAAATGTGACACAGAGCACAACAGAATCCTTACTGTTAATTACTTAGCAGTTTCGGCTACAATTCTCAATTCTTTATCAAGAAATGATAACGAAGACATATTCAATGGAAATAATCAGTAATTGAATTCCATTCAACGGAACTACATCTCATTATTTTGTGACTTCAGTTAACAATTAACATCATTAAATGAAATGTGCCTACCTTACCTTGTATTGTTCACAGAAGTAAAATTATACCACCGATAAATAACGACAGTTGGATCCTTCCTATTTATACAGAAATGTGAGGCTTTAATGATTTAGAAAACGTTATTTTAATCTATATGCTGTTTTTGATATGTTAAACAAAGACAAAAACAGTAATTTTAATTAAGTAACAAGTTGTTGATGATAGAAAATCCTCGTATATCGTCACGTTCGTGGATCAATAGTGCGCTTATATTTTTGGTTTTGTTTAATAATTTTTAACATTTACTATTGAATTCTGAACATTTCCATAAAACAAAAATAGTCTTGTTTGTTCCAACTTGGTAAAGAAATCTTTACCAATAAAAATTGTCATGGTTTCAGCCCTATATATTGTGTGCATTTTCTGGTGAAGAGCAGGAACCACGGTGGCCAAGTGAGCAAGACGCTGGCTGGCTAGCCTCAAGGACGTGTGTCCACTCCCGGTGTTGGCCGAGAAAGTTCATAGAGGTTATCCGGCGTGGTTTCCCCTTGTCAGTGATGCAGGGCGGGGGTTCTGACATCTGTTTAGTTCAGTTACGAAAACCAAGGTCCCGTGTACACCCTGGCAGTTGGAATTCGATGTAGGGTACGCCATAGCGCCGCTGTCCGGGTAAATGTTCCCTCATAGCATACCGTATGGTAAATGCCAGTCTTCATTAGCCCAGTGAGGGCCGAACAGTAGACTTGTCTAGATGACGTTATTCCAGTTTTTTACCAATATTAATAATTCTTGTATATCATCTTCTACTATTCCCAATACTTATCTCTGTGACATACGACATGATTTTAATGTCACGATTTATTTCCTTATTACTTCAGCCAAAACATCTCTGGTAAATCCGGACTCTGTATCTTCCGGATTACGACATCAATCAGCCGTCCCGTCACATAATTTCCATTGAATCGTCACCGAATAATCCGGCCTTAAATCGGTAGGTGTCAAGCAATTGCCAATCAATTGTCCGTTAGTTAGATTAAAACTTGATGTGTGTGAAGCCACAAAAGATTAACAAGCAATCACCAATCAATTATCGGTAAGATTAAAACTCGCTATCGTGATTACCTTGATAATTTATAATCTCTTGTAAGACAGTAATTGTGACAAATACTCAAGGATATCTACGAATTTTCCCCACAAATTCGGTCGTACAAATATTCCTGGCACCTGCTAGAAACATTCGTTGCACATGCCGATTGAACCCGAATAACGTTAGGTAAGCACTATTAATGTGTATACAAAATGATGCCACTGTCAATTCATTATGTACATCGTTTGCTTCTTACAGTTAATTGTTGGACTGTATGGTTTAAGTGATGACTAGGAACGTGCTCATTTTGGAATGTGGCCCATGTTCGCCTCTCCCTTATTGATGGCGGCAGACTTAAGATCAATCAATGCACTATTAATGTGTATACAAAATAATGGCACTATCAATTTATTATGTACATCGTTTGCTTCTTACAGTTAATTGTTGGACTGTATGGTTTTAGTGATGACCAGGAACGTGCTCATTTTGGAATGTGGCCCATGTTCGCTTCTCCCGTATTGATGGCGGCAGACTTAAGATCAATCAAAAACTCGTCTAAAGCATTGCTACAGAACAAAAACATACTAGATATCAATCAAGATCCACTTGGTAAACACTTTGAAAATGAAGGAAAGTGATAGCAAGGCTATACAAATCAACTTTATCTTGTTATTTTATGTAATCTGCGCTCAATTATTGTTGCTCAAGAATTTTAATGTTTTTCAAAGTGGAATGGAGCTTCAACTGGGAATACCTTGTTGAAGGAGCTACATCGCTAATATTTTGGACCAAGAAATTTAGGCAAATGGGTCGCTATGCATATAATAATGTATATAAACTAATTTACATTCAATCGTTTACAATAATTTCTAATCAGCTACAGTGTATGTTCGGAATCGAATGCCAATCTCTAGCGGCTGATTATTCCGTGAGTATTTATTGCACGTTCTGTTCATATAAGAATATGGCGTCACCGTTGATATGATTTGTGAACAGGGGCACATTGGGCCATCGGGCGATAGGCCAATCGGATAAAAAATGAAAAAAAAAATATTTGTCCAATTCGTATAAAAAACTCTTTTCTCCTGAACTTTATGTTAGGGGGGATTTATTTGGCCAGCCATGGAGCGATGATGATCATGTATGTGCCGATGGCTCTAACGGGCCGCTACGCTATCACTAACGTTTCGAATGATCTGGTATAATAGACTTTGTGGGCCGGGTGTCCTGGGCTTGGGCCTAAATTCGTAATCCAGCAATCGGGATCATCGGATTCACTCGACATTGTCGCCCGCAAATTTACTAATTATTAAGTTACCTGCACCCTGTTTGTGCGGATACGCCAGAAACGTCTGTCGATGGTTCGTAACTCCATAAAAAATTCAATTTTATAGCCTCAGCAAAATTTGATGATAGCAGGTCAGCTGGATAAATATGAGCGTTACACGATTTCCTGAGGCGGTGTTAAACATTCCTTGACATTTTTCAATAACTCATTATTTTATTTTCAGAGATGAAATTACAGATTGGAAATATTCCTACTTATTCAATATTCCTTAGTGGTTATTCGAATGGTAAAAATTTTCTCAACTAGTCCCATTTTTTAACTATAGTTAAATTCTCTTGACGATACAATCATAATACCTTAATATGATGATATGATAATTCCACAGGTTGATGGTTGTAAATTACTTGCAGGTCGGGGTTTTGGCCTAAATTAATACATTTATGAGATATATTATTTGACAGAGATTATAATCAGATCTGCCACCAAATCGCATATTTTGGGTTCATTTTTCAAAATTTTCCATGGGGAGAACCCCCGGACCCCCTGGGTAAGGTGATACGAAAACGCAAACGAAAATGTTACAGATGCGAAATGTCCCTAATAACAAATGGATAACGAATACTAAGTCTTGTGTTAATACAATTGTGGTCGGGATGGGTGTGTGTGTGTATGTATGTTCAGAAACGGGGTATTATCACCAACAAAGACTTGGTTTTTCTTTTCAATTGGCCCAAAACAAGATCTACGTGTTTTTAAAAGAACTAACTGGTGATAGAACAGCCGTAGCATTATTTAATTCAGATTACCATGGACAACCTGTTAGAGCCACGTTCATGCTCAATCAACTTGGATTAACAAATGGAAATGATTACAGCTTCACGGATGGATTTACTGGTATGGCTCGTGGAAAGTATATGCCTGCATCAGAAATAAATATAGAGGTTAAGCCTACTGGCATAGATATATTTATAGCAACTCCTGTATAAATTTATTCAATAAAATTACATTGATTTCGTATTGCTTGTGTAAAACAAAACTGACATATGATTCAATTTCATTTCTATAATTCGATCATCAGGGGTCTTTCAATAGCAGTAGGGGGTGTAGAAAGCCAACAAGGCTGGATAGCCTTTGTCACGTTCAAACGGGGGGTCGAAACCACGCTACTTGACCAAATGACAGACCTCGTGACTTAATGCACACGCTTTATACCATTCGGTCACCCAATTCCCGAAAATTAATAAAAAGACATGAAAAATCTAAACAAACTTAGGTTGTTGTAGCAACTCTTGACAGGCATCGTCCATTCAACATAATTTCCAAACCCGATTGAAATGTATAAAATGGTTGAGCAGAAAACGTTAAAAACGAAAAAAATGTGTGCCCCTATCCTACTAGTAAGTGCAGGGGGACCGCACTACACGCAAAACCAAAATCTACAAGATAAAACTGCGGATACGACGGAAAATAAACATAGCACGAAATAAAAAAATATCAAATCAAGTGAATGGGTCCGGGGGCCAGTCGTAAGAGACGTAACAGAAATAATGCGACCATGAAATCAATCAACTTCATTTGCACAAATCTGAATAGTCGCAACTTTTGCATTGTGGTTGGCGTTGCTTTACCTTCCGCTCCGGAGCCCCCCCCCCCCCCCCCCAAAAAAAAAAAACCACACACTTGTTTACGAGATAGAGACTAATTTGTAACGGATGCTATTAAACATTGGAATGAAACGTTGTGGTCAGGAGAGGACGAACCCTATCGATATACACGCTTCCGCAGCTTTCCGTTACGGAGCTACCCGATAGACACACAGCCACCACACGCAGCCCTTTTACCGAAATGTTGTTAACGCGATAGAGTGTAATTGTTTTAAAGCTCATTTTCCTTAAATATTATTGTGGACACTTAAGGTCATGGGAGTACGAACCCAAATCGACAATCAACGTTCAGTGAATTTCCATGACAGAGTTACCCCCTTTGGAATCGGAGTGGATGATCCCACTTCATTTCAGCACTCCTGGACCTTCGTGATAGACATCACAGTGATTAAGGAGACCAGAAAGGATCGAGAATTCGAAAATAAATATCTGATTAGAGGGATACATTTAATCTACATGTAAGTTTTCTTTGTTATATTATACTATAAACATCACCTTGGAGAACTGACGGGTGGATTATAGTTTCCTTTTCTAAAAAAAAGCGTCATCTTGATTGGTGATGTTTATCCCCACCCCACCCTTTCAGAAGAATTCAATAGGCTGCTAACAACATTTTAGGGAAGTTTGCCAAATCTAGGATAGGTGGATTTTCTGGATAGCTGATGTTTCTTTCCCTGCCAAAGTCTATTCCGTGCTAGGCAATTATTGGATAAAGTCCCATATTAACATAGTTTGTGTCACAAACCCCAGTTCTCTCAAGTTGTTCTACTTGAGAGGACGCCAATTTTGTGACATTTAAAACTAAGCCTTGACCGCATATATACTGGACGAAATATGTCATGGACATGCTCTCCCACCCTTCCCTGATCAGAGATATTCAGGTTAAGGTGTTTGTATCAGATTTGGGGGACAGGGGTGGGGGTTAAATCTTAGATTTAAACTGTATTGAAGATATAATACCCTTTTGTAGATTTAATTTGTTTTATTGTAAAAAGGCAGAAAAAATACGCTTGTCATTTTCAAATCAAGTGGATTTCCGTTTTAAGATGCGAATGGATTCAAAAAATTAGTTGGGATCGGAACATCGAAGCCAGGTATTTGGTCTATTTGCCCACTATGGCCTCCGGATCCCTTCTTATGTTTTCCAGACCTTCCGCCATGCCTTTTCCCAGATTTTCCACCATGCCTTTTCCCAGATTTTCCGCCATGCTTTTTCCCAGATTTTCCGCCATGCTTTTTCCCAGATTTTCCGCCATGGCTTCCACTTCCTACCCCAAAATTGTATCCTGGTGGAATAAAAGGAATTCCTTGTGGTAGATCAGGGATTGTTAGTGGTAGTTGATTTACTGGGGCCGGTTCAACAGCTGGTGTTGGCACGAGATTTTGTTGTTGATTTAGCTGGTTGAAAAAATCTTGAAGAGCTTGAACTGGTTGATTCAGCGGCTTGAAAAAATCTCCAATACCTTGTGCTGCTACACAGGCAGCTACAGCTGCTAGAAGAACTAGTTTCAGCATCTCCTTTAAAAGCAAAAGGTAAGACTTAATTAGGTGTTAGTAAACAGGGAGCAGGGATGGTCCAAGTGTATTCGATATTAACCAGGTTTTGAGGGACTACAGTAACATATATTTTGAAGATATGGGAGAAACCAGAGTACCCAGAATGAAACGAACTATGCGAATTCCTCAAACGCGTAACAATGCCAGGTGTTTTAGAAATAGGGAGCATACCTTACCTCTTCCTTATGTGCATTTTATTGGAACGCCAATAAATTCCATATTTATAAAAAAACCGCTCGAATCCTTAATGTTTTCTGTGATAGTGGATCAAAATTCGCTAAAATGAAAGCCGACAAAAGATACAAACTGATCGATCAGTTTCCCTGTGTCTGTCGATATCTCATTGGAGATACCAGAATCAAAGATCTTGAATCCGATTCGGATAATAAATACCGGCCTGCGGATCAACAGATCCAGAATTCGGATTTAAAAATCTGCAGGATTCTGAACCTGTAACATTAGTAGTAAGTAAATGTGACACAGAGCACAACAGAATCCTTACTGTTAATTACTTAGATTTAAAAATCTGAGGGATTCTGAACCTGTAACATTAGTAAAGGTGACACAGAGCACAGCAGAATCCTTACTGTTAATTACTTAGCAGTTTCGAATACGATTCTCAATTCTTTATCACGAAATGATAACGAAGACATATTCAATCGAAATAATTAGTAATTGAATTCCATTCAACGGAACTACGTCTCATTATTTTGTGACTTCAGTTAACAATTAACATCATTAAATGAAATGTGCCTACCTTACCTTGTATTGTTCACAGAAGTAAAATTATACCACCGATAAATAACGACAGTTGGATCCTTCCTATTTATACAGAAATGTGAGGCTTTAATGATTTAGAAAACGTTATTTTAATCTAAATGCTGTTTTTGATATGTTAAACAAAGACAAAAAACAGTAATTTTAATTAAGTAACAAGTTGTTGATGATAGAAAATCCTCGTATATCGTCACGTTCGTGGATCAATAGTGCGCTTATATTTTTGGTTTTGTTTAATAATTTTTAACATTTACTTTTGAATTATGAACATTTCCATAAAACAAAAATAGTCTTGTTTGTTCCAACTTGGTAAAGAAATCTTTACCAATAAAAATTGTCATGGTTTCAGCCCTATATATTGTGTGCATTTTCTGGTGAAGAGCAGGGGCCACAGTGACCAAGTGAGCAAGACGCTGGCTGGCTAGCCTCAAGGTCGTGTGTCCGCTCCCGGTGTTGGCCGAGAAAGTTCATCGAGGTTATCCGGCATGGTTTCCCCTTGTCAGTGATGCAGGACGGAGGATCTGACATCTGTTTAGTTCAGTGACGAAAACCAGTACACCATGGCAGTTCGATGTAAGGGTACACCGTAGCGCTGTTGTCCGGGTAAATGTTCCCTCATAGCATACTGTATGAATGCCAATCTTCATTTGCCCAGTGAGGGCTGAATAGTAGGCTTGTCTAGGTGACGTAATTCCAGTTTTTACCAATATTAATAATTCTTGTATATCATCTTCTACTATTCCCAATATTTTCAAACAAGCTTATATTATCCCTTTAATTACGACGTCAACATCGGACCCTTATCTTTTTAAAATTACAGATCTATCCCTAACTTAAGTTTTATATCTGAGTATTGGTGAAATGTATCTAAGTGAGCAGTAGAAGGTGACACTTTCTTGTAGTTTTCTGAATACTTACACCATCATTTAACTTTGACTGGACAGTACCGTTATTTAATGTAACGAAAAATTCAATGACAAGTGTTGTACCTCATGTCGGTAAGCACTATTTTAATGTGTATACAAAATGATGCCACTGTCAATTCATTATGTACATCGTTTGCTTCTTACAGTTAATTGTTGGACTGTATGGTTTAAGTGATGACCAGGAACGTACTCATTTTGGAATGTGGTCCATGTTCAATCAAGGTCCACTTGGTAAACAAGACACTTTAAAAATGAAGGTAAGTGAGGGTTATACAAATCAACTTTATCTTGGTATTTTATGTAATCTGCGCTCAATTATTGTTGCTCAAGAATTTTGATGTTTTTCAAAGTGGAAATGGAGCATCAACTGGGTATAACTTGTTGAAGGAACTACATCGCTAATATTTTGGACCTAGCAATTTACGCAAATGGGTCGCAATGCATATAATAATGTATATAAACTAATTTACATTCAATCGTTTACAATAATTTCTAATCAGCTACAGTGTATGTTCGGAATCGAATGCCAATCTTTAGCTTCTGGTTATTCCGTGAGTATTTGTTGCACGTGCTCTTCATATAAGAATATGGCGTCACCGTTGATATGATTTGCAAACAGGGGTTCATTGGGCCATCGGGCGATAGGCTTTAACGGGCCGCCTCTCCATCACTGACGTTTCAAATGATCTGGTATAATAGACTTTCTGGGCTAGATGTGCTGGGTGTGGGCCGAAATTCATAATTACGAATTGGGGATTCCGAATTTCACCCGAAAGTTTCATCGGATTCACTCGACACTGTCGCCCGCAAATTTAGTAATTATTAAGTTACGTGCACCCTGTTTGTGGGGATACTCCAGAAACAACTGTTAGAGCCACGTTCATTAGTTGGGTACGAGACCTAAAATCCGTGACCAATTTGCGGGGAAGTTGTTTTGAAGGTGGTTTCTATATGAAAAAATCCTGCTGAAGCGATTAAGCTTGGGTGCCTCTCTCCAAAATACTGGCGGAAGCTGCTAGAGGGCCAAATTCAAAATGGTGGTCAGATGTGGCGGGGAAATATAAAATTATGTAATATAGGCTTCTGATGTGTCTATTGGTATGTTTTAAGGGTCTCTGAATCGATTTTAATTTAATCAACGCTTAATAATGGAGCCATGTAATATTTGATCACGCATGACATCACCAATTTATCCAGTCAAAGTCAAAGTTTTACTAATCAGAATCCGATTCAAAAGATAGGTCCAGATTGGATTGTTCAGATTCAGAAGTTGAAGTTTCATCGGAATCTTCATCACTTGCACGATCACTGCAGTGAACAAGTAAGTCTTAAACGTCCTGATAATGCTGGGTTCACATATCTAATTGGGCCGCACTGTCGATTATGGAGCAGTTTCCAACCTTTACCAACGGAAAAGTGTGTGATCTATGACTTTCAGTAATTAAGCATTAAATAAGCCTGAAAATAAAATAAAGACACGATACAACTATCGTTATGCGAACAGTTGTTTTATTGATAGCTCGACGATGAACTTAACTACTGAAAATCGGAAGGATGAGGAGGATGCCGCTATTGCATTTATTTTCCTTGCTGGTGCTCATCTCAGAAGACAACATTGTCACGGTCGTATTTCATTTTAGTATCACTATCGGTCGAACAAACTCTGCTGCGTGGCTCGTCTAAACTAATTACCTGTAATATATTAAGGCTCGCCCAAACTTTCTACCTGCAATGCACGTGCATACAGGTAGTATATAAGCCGGCCAATCGGGCTTGTTAGGAGATGAATTATGACAGTGGTACCGAGGACTCGATCCTGCCACTAGGTACTTGGGTGAGTGAAATTATACTTTTTACTGTGTTGTCTTAGGTTCCTCTATGCAGGGTTCGTATGTTCTACTCATCGTTGTATATTTTAGTATGAGTAAATAAGTTAGTATGAGTAAATTTATGTACAAATGTTAGCTAATTTTACAGGTCCCCTTTGGATACCAACTGATTGTTCCTGGAATGGTGTCATCTAAGAAAAGTCGCCGATAAATGGTATTGTCGTTGAATAGTAGCCGATACAAGGTATCGTCGATGAATAGTCGCCGATACATGGTATCGTCGTTGAATAGTCGCCGATACATGGTATCGTCGTTGAATAGTCGCCGATACATGGTATCGTCGTTGAATAATCGCCGATACATGGTATCGTCGTTGAATAGTCGCCGATACATGGCATCGTCTTTGAATAGTCGCCGATACATGGTATCGTCGTTGAATAGTCGCCGTTAGATGGTATCGTCGTTGGATAGTCGCCGATACATGTTATCGTCGTTAAATAGTCGCCGATACATGGTATCGTCGTTGAATAATCGCCGATACATGGTATCGTCGTTGAATAGTCGCCGATACATGGTATCGTTGTTTAATAGTCGCCGATACATGGTATCGTCGTTGAATAGTAGCCGATACATGGTATCGTCGTTGAATTGTAGCCGATAAATGGTATCGTCGTAGTATGGTCTTGCCGATGGGTGGACAGTTTCTTCTTGGAATGGCATCGTCTAAGAATAGTCGCCGATAAATGGTATCGTCGACAGTTTGTTCCTGGAATGGTATCGTCGAATACTGGTCGCCGATTAATGGTATCTTCGAAGTATGCTGTTGCCGATGGGTGGACATTTTGTAACGTCATAATTTATTTAGTACGCGCACTCGTGAAAGAATTGTCATGTTGTATATTTATGTTGTACTATAAAAACTGAATTCTTTTTTATCTTAGTTTTATTCCCCAAAACGGTCACGCCTCGCCCATCCTGTGAAAAACATGTCCTCAGACAACGCCCACGGTGCTGGGTGCGGCCAATTTTAGAAAAAGACCGGGAGATGCATCTCCATACAATATCGTACACATGTCCATTGTCTGTGTTCCGTGCGCGAGGCCACATGTTCTCTGGGTACAACCTAGGTTGTACCAAGGAAAAATGTGACCTGGCGCACGAACATGTGGTCTTGTGGCCGGGAACACAGACAATGAACTTGTCAATTGTTTTGCAGGTGCACAAGAGGGAACACCTCATTACCAGTATGATATTATATGGAGATACATCTACAATGTTGAAATTCGTTACCATCGTACATTGCACACGCCACAAGGGAACAGCGTATGGAAACGGGCGGGTAAAGGGTCGGGTCACAAGGTCACAACGCCACAAGGAAACGTGTCACAAGGGAACAGTCTATAGATACAGGGCCTAAAAAAACAAAGGTTCATTGTCACAAGGGAACATGCCACAAGTGAACAGCCTATAGATACAGGGCCTCACATGGGTCCATTATTAAGCGTAGATTAAATTAAATTCGAAATCAGTTGACGATCAGCTGATAAATATAGGTGAGTATTATTGTTGGTTGCCATCTATCGACACAAATTCATTAAAATTGAATTCATCGACCCCGAAACTATTTCCCAGCCAAAAAATGGTAGCCATCTTGGATTTTTCGGCCATATTGGCAAAACGAGTGGCTGGATTGATTTTTGATTACAATATTTCGATTCAGGCACCCTTAAAACATACGAATAGACACATCAGAAGCCTATATTACATAGATATATTTATAGTAACTCACCAGGGGTCTTTCTATAGCAGTATGAGGAGGGGGCGTAGAAAACCAACAAGACTGGATAGGCGACCCTAGTCTTTGTCACGTACAAGGGAGAATCGAAACCACGCCACTTGACCAAATGACAGACTTTGTGATGTAATGCGCACGCTTTATACAATTTGGTCACCCAAATCCCATTAACAACCAATGGCTTACCGCGTAACAAAATCGTTAAATTTGAAACAAAGTTTACATAACATTACGTCATGGCTCACGATTTTATTATGCCCAATTAACCAGTGCATAGCAGACTATTGCGTGACAAACGAGGCTATGAACACGTAAACAATA
This sequence comes from Patella caerulea, assembly GCA_036850965.1. NCBI lineage: Eukaryota > Metazoa > Mollusca > Gastropoda > Patellidae > Patella > Patella caerulea. The sequence goes on from JAZGQO010000011.1 coordinate 28,699,723, forward strand.
TAAACTTACTGTATGAAGACACACCATACTTTCACCGTTTTAATACCCATAATAATTTAAAACAAGAAAAATGTATTCATAATGGCAAAGTGGGTTGTTTAAACAATTTGTATCCGTAGGACTGACACGAAAAAACAAAACAAACTTAGGTTGTTGTAGCAACTCTTGACAGGCATCCCCCATTCAACATAATTTCCAAACCCGATTGAAATGTATAAAATGGTTGAGCTGAAAACATTAAAAACGAAAGAAATATGTGCCCCTACAAAGTGCCCCTATCCTATTACTATTAGTCAGTGCGAGAGGACCGCACTACACACAAAACCAAAATCTACAAGATAAAACTGCGGAAAAAAACGGAAAATAGACATTGCACAAAATAAACAAATATCAAATCAAGTGAATGGGTCCGGGGACCAGCCGTAAGAGACGTAACAGAAATAATGCGACCATGAAATCAATCAACTTCATTTGCACAAATCTGAATAATCGCAAGTTTAGCATTGGGGTTGGCGTTGCTTAACCTTCCGTTCCGAGCCCCCCCCCCCCCCCCTCACACACACACACTTACACTTGTTGACGAGATAGAGACTAATTTGTAACGGATGCTATTAAACTTGGGAATGAAACGTTGTGGTCAGGAGAGGACGAACCCTATCGATATACACGCCCCCGCAGCTTTCCGTTACGGAGCTACCCGATAAACACTCAGCCACCACTGCGGCCCTTTACCGAAATGTTGTTAATGCGATAGAGTGTAATTGTTTTAAAGCTCATTTTGCTTAGATATTATTGTGGACACTTTTAATATTTAAGGAAAATGAGCTTTAAAACAATTACACTCTACCTTAAAAGGTCATGGGAGTACGAACCCAAATCGACAATCAACGTTCAGTGAATTTCCATGACAGAGTTACCCCCTTTGGAATCGGAGTGGATGATCCCACTTCATTTCAGCACTCTTGGACCTTCGTGATATACATCACAGTGATTAAGGACACCAGAAAGGATTGAGAATGTGAAAATAAATATCTGATTAGAGGGATACATTTAATCTACATGTAAGTTTTCTTTGTTATAACCATCACCTTGGAGAACTGACGGGTTAGTTTCCTTTTCTAAAAAAAGCGTCATTTTGATTGGTGATGTTTACCCCACCCCATCTTTTCAGAAGAATTAAACAGACTGCAAACATTTTAGGGTTTTAGGGAAGTTTGTCAAATCTAGGATAGGCGGCTTTTCTGGATAGCTGATGTTTCTTTCCCTGTCAAAGACTTGTTTAGCTTGAGAAGACGCCAATCTCGTAACATTTAAAACTAAGGCTTGACCGCATATATGCTGGACGAAATATGGCATGGACATGCTCCCCCACCCATCCCTGATCAGAGATATTCAGGTAAAGGTGTTGTATCAGATTTGGGGGACAGGTGTGGGGGTTAAATCTTAGATTTAAACTGTGTTGAAGATATAATCCCCATTTTGTAGATTTAATTTGTTTTATTGTGATAAGGCAGAAAAAATACGCTTGTCATTTTCAAATCAAGTGAATTTCCGTTTTAAGATGCGAATGGATTCAAAAAATTAGTTGGGATCGGAATATCGAAGCCAGGTATTTGGCCTATTTGCCCACTATGGCCTCCGGATCCCTTCTTATGTTTTCCAGACCTTCCGCCATGCCTTTTCCCAGATTTTCCGCCATGCTTTTTTCCGGATTTTCCGCCATGCTTTTTCCCAGATTTTCCGCCATGCTTTTTCCCAGATTTTCCACCACGTTTTTTCCCGGATTTTCCGCCATGGCTTCCACTTCCTACCCCAAAATTGTATCCTGGTGGGATAAAAGGAATTCCTTGTGGTAGATCAGGGAGTCTTTGTGTTAGATCAGGAAATCCTTGCGGTAGATCAGGGAGTCCTTGTGTTAGATCAGGGAATCCTTGCGGTAGATCAGGGAGTCTTTGTGTTAGATCAGGAAATCCTTGCGTTAGGTCAGGGGATGCTAGTGGTGGTTGAGTTACTGGGGCCGGTTGTTGATTTGGCTGGTTGAAAAAATCTTGAAGAGCCTGAACTGGTTGATTCAGCGGCTTGAAAAAATCTCCAAAACCTTGTGCTACACAGGCAGCAACAGCTGCTAGAAGAACCAGTTTCAGCATCTCCTTTAAAAGCAAAAGGTAAGACTTAATTAGGTGTTAGTAAACAGAGAGCGGAGATGGTCCAAGTGTATTCGATATTAACCAGGTTTTGAGGGACTACAGTAACATATATTTTGAAGATGTGGGAGAAACCAGAGTACCCAGAATAGAACGAACTATGCGAATTCCTCAAACTCGTAGCAATGCCAGGTGTTTTAGAAATAAGGAGCATACCTTACCTCTTCTTTATGTGCATTTTATTCGAACGCCAATAAATTCCATATTTATAAAAACCGCTCGAATCCTTAATGTTTTCTGTTAAAGTGGATTAAAATTCGCTAAAATGAAAGCCGACAAAAGATACAAACTGATCGATCAGTTTCTCATTGGATTAACGCGACTGACACAAAGACAGATACCAGAATCAAAGATCTTGAATCCGATCCGAATAATAAATAACGGCCTGCGGATCAACAGACCCAGAATTCAGATTTAAAAATCTGCAGGATTCTGAACCTGTAACATTAGTAGTAAGTAAATGTGACACAGAGCACAACAGAATCCTTACTGTTAATTACTTAGCAGTTTCGGCTACAATTATCAATTCTTTATCAAGAAATGATAACGAAGACATATTCAATGGAAATAATTAGTAATTGAATTCCATTCAACGGAACTACGTCTCATTATTTTGTGACTTCAGTTAACAATTAACACCATTAAATGAAATGTGCCTACCTTACCTTGTATTGTTCACAGAAGTAAAATTATACCACCGATAAATATCGACAGTTGGATCCTTTCTATTTATACAGAAATCTGAGGCTTTAATGATTTAGAAAACGTTATTTTAATCTATATGCTGTTTTTGATATGTTAAACAAAGACAAAAAACAGTAATTTTAATTAAGTAACAAGTTGTTGATGATAGAAATCCTCGTATATCGTCACGTTCGTGGATCAATAGTGCGCTTATATTTTTGGTTTTGTTTAATAATTTTTAACATTTACTATTGAATTATGAACATTTCCATTAAACAAAAATAGTCTTGTTTGTTCCAAATTTGTAAAGAAATCTTTACCAATAAAAATTGTCATGGTTTCAGCCCTATATATTGTGTACCTTTTGTGGTGAAGAGCAGGGGCCGCGGTGGCCAAGTGAGCAAGACGCTGGCTGGCTAGCCTCAAGGTCGTGCGTCCGCTCCCGGTGTTGGCCGAGAAAGTTCATCGAGGTTATCCGGCAGGGTTTCCCCTTGTCAGTGAAGCAGGACGGAGATTCTGACATCTGTTTAGTTCAGTGACGAAAACCAGAGATCCCGTGTACACCCTGGCAGTTGGAATTCGATGTAAGGGTACTCCGTAGCGCCGTTGTTCGGGTAACAGTTCACTCATGGCATACCATATGGTAAATGCCAGCCTTCACAAAAATTTAAATCTTCTTAAAATCGTCTTAAACTAAAATTTCATCCTAACTTAAGATAGGTGAGTTTCACAAAACGATTTTAAGCATTTTAGTTAAAATAATATTGTAAGTTAACACCTAATCAACTTAAAATAGTGGCGTTTCACAAACGTATTTTAGGACAATTTTAACTAAAATTAATTTTAACTTAGGATAGACGTCACCCTCTCCTAACTGAAAATCACGATATTAACAAAAATTGATTAGAGCTTCATTGTTAGATCTGTTGCGACATATAGATATGTTGAAATATATTAATAATAGTGTGAACGGTCCGGGTAATATACCATCATTCATTTCTTTTCACAACATGGGAAATCCAGCTACAGAAAGACAATTTAAGCATTTAGATGGCGCTCCATATTAGAGCTCCCAAGAAAAAAACCCACTCAAAACCGCAGTAAACTAATCACTTAAAGAAAATCATGTATTTTTATCCAGTGTCGTGGAAAGAAGAGCACTCTTATCTATAAAGAAAATATCTTCGTGTAAAATTGTTTAATATGGCCTATTTCGTGGTTTTAGAAGGCCTACAGGCCTATAATACTAGACATACATTGATATTGCGACCGTTAATTCAACCTCTCAACAGTTTCGAAGCGTATTTGCTTTTACCGTAAGTACCCGCGGCAGGCGGAAGCGATTTTAACTAAAATCTATTAAAATTGCATTTTAAGTTACAATCAATCTTCGTGAAACGCATAAAATTTAAAATTTCATTTTGATTTTAGTTAAAATCTATTTTAGTGATTTTAGCTTAAGTTTTTGTGAAACAGGACCCTGCATTAGGCCTTTTAGCAAGCTTGTGGGTGGAAAAATTGTAAATCGTGGTCTGAATCTGCATTGTCATCTGAGATCCCCCAAGGTTCTGATCTTGCTCCGATTTCATTTACCCTTTATACGTCGCCATTAGGGAATATTGTCAGACAATATGATCCCAGTTTTCATTTGTATGCCGATGACACTCAAATACTTTAACTGATGTAATTTTACCTATATGTAGCAATATAGTCGTGGTGACATTGTTTATAAAGATTCTAGACAAGGAATGGGGAGATAAGATATAGTTTTGTGTTTCTGGCATATTCACATATATGCAGGTGTGTACTGAAATCAACTAACATTTGATTGACATATTGTTATATAAAAAAGGGTTATAGAAACAAAACATAGCTGGTTCTATATGTCAACAACATGATAACAGATATCTCATGCGCAATTTCTAGAGTAAATTTCCATAACCATATAAGGGTGGGTTTTGACGTCATTGGGCTCAATTAACCAATCTCTCTAATTATTTACATCATGTTTGACCAATTAGATAATTGAATGTCCAAAACCAGTTGATACAAAATTAGGATACTCGTGAGAATTCAGCAGACTTCGATTAGATTCCAGAGGGTTACCATCTAAGAGTCCTAGACACTGCGAGGTGTCTAGGTTGAGAAGAGTTTAGTTAGTATGTAATTGTAATATGCACTATGCTTGTATATATACCTATGCTACATAAAAGGTAAAAAGGAAGAAGACAAGAAGAAGACAAACGTCTTAAGAAACCAGTAAGAAGTAAACACAACGTGAGGGAGAAGCAAAGACAGCTAGAGACAAATTCTAGACGATCACAAGGCTACGAAAATATGTAGTAAGAAAAGGTGCATGGGTCATTCATAGGATGTGGCGACCGGTTTGACCATCGCAACCCCCGCCCGCTCTCCACCGTTGACAAAAAGGCCCATGGTATTACATATATTTCTTGCCTAAAAGTAAATCACATAATAATGTGAATAAAAGTTACATGCCTTTGATTTCATCGCTGCTTATTGACAAAAGACATGAAACTCGTTAAACATACACGAAACACCATAAAAAATACATCAGACTTGGTAAAAATACATGAGGTTGGTAAAAGTAGTATATGTTGTAAAATATACCGACAATTGCGGTGCAAATACTACTATTTGGTTGTGGACTTCAACGATCACTGTTAAGTGGTTGTGTGTTGAGAAATGGCAACAAACATATCTCAATCTTGATTTCATTACTACTAAATAAAACGTTTGTTTGATATCAACTTTTTAGTCATTTTTACGACAACCAATTGGGCTACGATACTTCTTAATACAGTTGGAATACACTGTACATTACTGTATTTTGACAATACGTGTGTAAAATGACCTATTTCAGGGTATAATCACCTGTATAATGTGGGTATTTTTACGTGTATTTGTACTATCACCCCTATTTTGCTGTGATAAAACATACATATGTAAAATATCATACAACTATGTAAATATTTTACCATATTCTTACGGTAAATTAACATTTATTTCTAACAGTGTAGATTTTTATATTATTAGAAAAAGATTTATATAATTTGCACGATAAAAAGTAACCTTAGAACGAAAGCTTTAGCTTACTATGACTATGTAAATCCTATAGTTCAACTGGTTTTTAGGCAACATCCAAATATACTATTCAAAAAAAGTAGGGGATATTTGATTTTTAAGTGTTATTAAAGTCACCTAATGAAACTGACGAAGAAACAAATGACAAAATGAAATGAAGTTCACATTCATCGATTTATTCCAAATGATCGTTAGACTAAGTAAGGCACAGACTGACCATTATAAGGGTAAAATGATACCCGGGGTCAAACAGCAAAGTTACCACAGCATCGATTTATTCCAAATGATCGTTAGACTAAGTAAGGCACAGACTGACCATTATAAGGGTAAAATGATACCCGGGGTCAAACAGCAAAGTTACCACAGCATCACAACAAAGTCAGTAACGGGTAAATCCTCCTCTGTTTGCCAAACAAGCATTGATCCGACGTGGCATATTCCTAATGAGACGTCTAAGGTCATTTTGGTCCAGATTGTCCCATTCCTGTTGCAACGCAGCAGCAAGTTCTTGGATATTGGCAGGACGTTGTTGACGTTGACGTAACCACTGTCCAAGCATGTCCCAGACATGCTCGATGGGGGAGAGGTCGGGACTCAGTGCTGGCCAAGGTAATGTGGTGATGTTCTGTTGTTGGAGGTAACCTGTAACGATCCTGGCCCTCTTGCGTTGTCATCCTGGAAGATGAAACGGCGGCCATGACGTCGTGCGAACGGCACAACATGGACTGCCAAGCTGTTGTCCCGGTAGTACTGGCCTGTAACACGCCCTGCAACAACATGTAAAGCCGTTCTTCCAGCAACAGTGATGCCTCCCCACACCATAACAGAACCACCACCAAATCGAGCATGTCTGATGACGTTAACGTCTTAGAAGCGCTCGTTTCGACGACGCCACACCCACCTACGTCTGTCCAAAGAATCAAAAGTGAACCTTGACTCATCTGAAAACATCACATTGCTCCAGCGGCGATTATCCCAGTGTTGACGATCCCTACACCAACGACGTCTTGCCTGAATGTAATGATCTCTCAAACAAGGGATCACGCGAGGACGTCGGGCGCGAAGGTGACCCCTATGCAGTCGATTCCGAATCGTCTGGCCACTCACTCTCACACCAGTGTCTGTTTGAAGATGAGCGCTGATCTGATTTGCTGTGTTGACACGATTTCTCAAGGCCAAGGTACGGATAAATCGATGCTGGGCTTGACCAAGGGCGACCTGAGCGTGGTCTGTCCTGTACAGATTGTGTATCACGGTATCTGGACCATAGCCTGCTTATGACAGACTGAGAAACATTCATCGTCCGTGCCACAACCGCCTGTGTTGTGCCGATCTGTAGCATGCCAAGGGCACGTAACCTTTCATTTTGGGTAAGCCGACGCATATCAAAATTTGTTTTCTGGTCACTAAAACAATTAAACTGATGTTTCCACCCTGGAATTCAATGCCACAATGACTGTAACATTCAAAGTCAGAGTCGTGCAAATCTTGGGTTGGACACTCATGATGATCCCAAGCATCACCTGCATTCCATGCGGTAGCTATTGGTGCGTTTGGGCGTCACATGTAACTGAAAATGTTTCTACTGTTAGGTTCTATAGTTACTTTTTTCGTAGTCATTTGCACATTTTAGTATTATGCCCCCAAAATCAAATATCCCCTACGTTTTTGGAATAGTATACTATTTGTGTGTGTGTATGTGAATATGGCATTTTTCATCATCAAAATATTTTTGAAAGAACTACTGGTGTTAGAACAAACGTATCATTATTATTTAATTCGGATTACCATGGAGAACCTGTTAGAGCCACATTCAAGCTGAATCAACGTGGATTAACAGATGGAAATGGTTACAGCTTCACAGATGGATTTACTGGAATGGCTCGTATAGACATCTAAATATAGATGTTAACCCTCCTGGCATAGATATTTATAACAACTCCACTATAGATTTTAATAAATAAAATGACATCGACTTCAAACTGCTTTATGTTTATCAAAACACCTATTTCTAATATATAGGGTACTGTTTGTTCTGTTATTGATGAAATACCGCATTTTCAAAAAATAATAAACTAATAAATGTGACCGTAACAACGAAAAATCCTATTTTACACTTGTCTAGGGGGTTCGAAAGTTTGTTGCCACTTCTTACAATTATTGTCGATACTCCATTCCCAATATCGCCAATTTAAAAAAAGAATTGCCTTATTCTTAGTACTGGATGTGTTAATCTCCTACCTTTTATGTAAATCATCCATTAAATCATATTTTATACTTGGCTTTAGGGTTCGAAAAAATATTTAAAGCCACGTCACATTTGAAAATAATTACCAACACTTTTTCAAATCGTACCCTACTCGGCAAACCTCGGCGGATTCCGGAACCTACATCTAGCCTCGGCTGTATGGCAGTAAGTGATATATACTTACGCCTATACAATTGCGTTGCGGCGCCGGTTTACTTATTAGGAAAATTTGCCGCCTTTAGAAAGAAGTTCTCAAAATTACGGCGTTCGAAGGGTGTGCACAATTTCCAGTGCAGTAAGTGATATGTACTTACGCCTATACAATTGCGTTGCGGCGTTCGAATGGTGTGCACATTTCCAGTGCAAACTTGCCCTTGTCTAAAGAAAATCGGATAAACTTGAAAGAAAAACAGCTTCGAACTTTGAAAACTTTGTAAGATAAAACATTCGTCAAAGACGTCGTCATGGGCAATCCGGGAACTTGATGACTTTCTTTTAATCTAGTCGATTGAGATAACGTTTATTCAAATTATTACAGGAGGAAACTGTACACCCATGGTTTGTCTTTTTTTTGTCGATCACCATTTCAATGTTTTCACTTCAGTTTGCAAAGATCTTTAGGGTACCACAGAAAATACTCTTAAAGAGAGCCTCAAATCGGTCATTTGCCAAGCATCATGGTTTCATGTGAATTAAATGTTTAATTAATTGTTTATATAACATTTCAAGCCTAAACAAAGACCTGTAATAGGCAGATTCATCTCTTGAAAAATACCTGTCTAATTATATGAATTTGTTGCAGTTGCCCCTCGTCAGCTTATTATTTAGTCTTTTTGTATAATTACAAGAAAGTGCGTAAAATATAATAATAATAATAATAATGTACATTTGTAGAGCGCCAAATCCATCCAAAAAGCATGCTCAAAGCGCAATGAGACAATGGTTATTTACACAATGAACAGAAAGTCTAATTCTCATAGCATTCTCGAAATAAGCGAGTCTTTAGTTGTGATTTGAAAATAGTCAAAGTTTCACTGTTTCGAATTTTCAAAGGCAAACCATTCCACAATTTAGGAGCAACTATACTAAAGCTTCTGTCACCAAAATGTTTCAGTTTTGAGTGTGGAACGACAAGCGTATTCTGGTAGTGAGATCGCAAGGACCGGTTTGGTTGATATACTGTTAGTAGTTCTGATAAATAGCTGGGTGCAAGATTTCGCAGTGAGTGAGGCACAGAACCTTAAAGTTTATGCGAGCTGAAATTGGGAGCAAATGTAAGGATTTTAGAATAGGTGTTATGTGAGATGATGTTTTGGTTCGTGATATGATTCTGGCTGATGTATTCTGTAGTTTCTGTAATTTGTAGAGACTTGCATGATTTATCCCAGACAACAAACTGTTACAATAGTCTAATCTTGACAGAACTAGTGACTGTACTAGAGATTTGATGGCATCAATCGTGATGAGATGTCTAATATCACTGATGCGTCGCAAATGAAAGTAACAGGACTGACAGCTTATCAACCTGTGTTTCAAATGACAAACAAGGATAATCCATCGGTTGGCCAGAGCAGCCATCAAGAGCTATATACACTTTATTGAGAACCAGGAACATTGATGACATGCAGTCTTAATAATAAAATTGTATAAAAGACAAGACATTTTCAGTCACGGAGTCCGGTAATACTACACGCGCCCATTTTTTTCTGTTTAGCGCATGAAGGCCAGAATTCTAAAAGGATTATATTGAAACTCGGTATACTTGTGATGATTTTGGTGCATGATCCGACACCTTGGCCCGTCTTCATTTTCCGAGTCCGACCAGAACAGTTGGGCGTTAACATCATTTCATTTCATTTCGACCCCTTTGCGCAGTGTTACACTACACTAATTTTTTTTTGTTAACATTAATTATTCAGGAAAATTTGGCAAAACAAAACCAACGCCTAGCTATTTCATATTTGAAAAGTAGCTTATCAATCAAAACAGGAATGTGGACGTATGTTGCAACTTTTCTCTAAACATTTAGAACCAAGCCCTGACAGTATATGTCATGGACGATGGATAGCATGACCATGCTCCCCACACACCCCAATCGGAGAGGTTACGATTAGGGTGCTGTATCCGATTTGGGGACGGATGGGGATTTAAACATTGATGTAGGTATGATTTACTTTATTGACATAAAACAGAATAAAATACACTAGTTCTTGCAGAGTAAGTGGATTTCCGCTTTATGGTACGACTTGAGAAACTGGACCGCCCATGCCAGGATTTTGGACGAATGGGTCCACGCCCAATACATCATTGTTCTTCTTGCCCTTGCCTTTTTTACTCTTTTTGCCTTTTTTACCGCTCTTGCCCCCAGATCCTTTCCGAGACTTCCCGCCATGCTTATGTTTCTCTGACTTTCCGCCATGTTTGTGTTTCTTAGACTTTCCGCCATGCTTGTGTTTCCTAGACTTTCCGCCATGACTCCCGCTTCCTAGTTGTTGAAAGGGGAATCCTGGATAAGGGTATCCTGGTGGTAAAGGGTATCCTAGTGGTGAAGGGAACCCTGAAGACGGTAAAAATGCGTTTGCTGGGTCCTGTCCTGCAGCTGGAGGTTGAACTGGTGCTGGTGCTGTTTGGTAATCTTGTGGTTGATTCAGTTGGTTTTCCGTTTGAGCTGCTATACAGACAGCTACAGCTGCCAAAAGAATCAGTTTCAGCATCACCCTTAAAAACAGAAAGTAAGACTTAAAGGAGCTAAATCGCTAACATTTAGAACCTAGAAATTGACACAAGTGGGTCGCAACGCATATTTATATACTGTAACGTGAGTGTATATAAACTGATTTACATTCAATTGTTTTGGTTTTACTCTAATTTCAAATCAGTTATGTTGAGCGAAATAAGCCAGCAGTTTCAATCGAATGCAAATTTCTAGCGTCTGGTTATTCCAGTCGACATACGCCGTTTGATTTGGTGCAATGTTTCTTGCCTCGTTCCTCGAGTCCCTTGCTAGAACTGGGATTGAAACCCATTATGGTACACAATTTGTGTACCAATGGTAAAATATTTCTTTTGTCTTAAGTATTGGATATCAGAAGCCCATCTTTAGCCGGTAAGATCACACCATCAATGTTGATTTAAATTGACAAATAATGCGCGTTTGCAATGTGGAAGATTTTGCATGATATTGAGTTAGCTACTTTAATAAGCTGTTGCTATATTTCTAGCAATAAATAAAGCGATAAAGAAAGAGAGAGGCAGGGGATTGTGGGTCTTTAGTATGGCACACATTTGTAGGCTACGGAGAAGGTGGAGTAACCGAAAAAAAAACTATGGCAACTCCTCAAATAGGAAGTAATGTCAGGCGCCTTAGAAAAAAGAACTGTATCTCACTCGATTTGGCTTCAGTTGCGTCTTATTCGAACGCCAATAAACTTCGTATTCCTTTTTCCGATACCAGGTAACGTTAGATTAAACCATGTAAAATGCTCGAATCCCTAATGTATTTTGAGAAAGTGAATTAAAATTTCTCTGGACTGAAAGACGAAAAAGTACAAATTCAGCTTGATCTATCAGTTTCACTGTGCCTGTTGATATCTCCTTATATTGACGCGATTGGCACAAGGACAGATTGACGACTCTTTGGTCAATTCCGAAACTCGACTGGTTATACGATTTCAGAGAATTCAAATAGTAACGTTTGCACTTGCCAAAAGTAAAGATAGTGAACTCGAATTATAAATACTTAGAATACCGAATTTAAAATCTGCAGGGTTAGTACGAGAACCTGATAATAACTTAGCTGTTGCTACTACGAATACGATTCTGGATTTTTTTCATCAAGAAATACAGATGGTCAATCCAGATAATAATCAGTAAATGTATTCCATTCCATGGAGGGGGATTGGGATGGCCTAGTGGTTTAGAGTGCCGCGCTTCGACTTCTAGCTGGCCAGTCACCTCTGGCTTTCGGCTGTGGTTTCGATCCCTGGTGGGAGCGTATGTGGCATGGAGATAGGGGCGCCTTCTCAACCTCGTGGGTTTCCTCAGGGCACTCCTGTTTCCTCCCACTGCTAAAGACCCCTACGCGCAAGCGAATTATTGAAATAAAATTAAACCATATGTTAGTCCCGAAATGACCTAGTTTGTGTTGAGTGGACGTTAAACCCCATTTCTCTCTCTCTCTCATTCCATGGAACTCAGTTAATCTTTAACATGATTTAATGAAATGCGCCAAACTTACCTTTTATTGTTCACGTTACCAGCACTGATAAATAACGACAGAGGGATCTTTCCTTTTTATAAAAATCTGTGCCGCTTTAATGATTTGGAACACGTCATTATAAACTATTTGAGTACAAAAAAACACTGATATTAATGAAGTAACAAGTAGATTATGGTCGAAACTTCTTTCATATCGTCACGTTTTTTGGATCAATAAACATTTTTTTAGTTTTGGTGAATAATCTACCATTTTAATTATGAATATTTCTATCATATAGAACAGAAAGTTTTTGTAAAGACATTGTGATATTTCGGCCATATATATTGAGGGTCTTTTCTGGTGAAAGAGGCTAACTAATTCTGCGGAGTGTTTCTTTTCTTTACTTTACATGCTGTAATTTCCTTGTCCGGACCACTATACCTAATTGCTGTACTGTTCGAGTCACTGCGCGATTTTTATTTAAGTATACCCACTCTGTATACTACAGCTGTGTATCAATTAAAGAAAATAAAATATTTTTTCTCTACGGAAAGTCATGCACGCAGTGGACTTCGACGTAAATTTTCCCGGACAGTTGTCAAGGGGAGATTTTACGTGCACACCATCGTGTACATGGGACAGCCTTTTTCTTTTCTAATGGAATGAATAAACACTGCTCCTTGTAAGGCAAGTGGAAAATCCCGAAGTAATTTCTCGGTCAACACCAGTTTACACCAGTGTCAAACCAGGGCACGCTGGTTAGTGACTCAGTGCTTCTTTTCCAAAGCTGGAGAGATGATCGATCTTTCGTGTGATCCATTACCTCCAAGGTTCTTTCAAGATCCCCAAATTTTAGGTATTATATAAGAAATGGTGTTGTCGGGATTCGTGTTCTACACAGCTTTGGAGATTTAGACATTCACGATGCTACAAAATTGAGTAGATAGAAAGAAAGAGGGAGAGAGAGAAGTTATAAAAACATAAACAAGAGTTCTAGTGGCATCTAACTATATTGTAAATATGAATATAGCAGCTTTTACCTACATTACTAATAAGACTCATCGCCGATATTTCTTGTCGAGTTAACAGGTTGGTTATCAGCGACCCTGTACCTGAATAAATGAATTTATTAACTAAGTTCACAGGATGAATAAAAAAACAACATATTCCCGACTCTTGTAATAGTCGAAGAACCACCCCTTCACAAATATCCATTTTACAGAGGGAAATACTTGAAGGGATAAAACGGATTCCATTAAAACAGTGAACGGAATAGACACTTAATTGATGTTGATTCACTTTTGTCCTATAAACAAATTATCGAACTAATCCGGGTAGTGGGACTCCAGTATAAATTACATTGAAGTTGAAATATCCAGTCTAGATGTTATTCAAAGAAGTAAATCGCCATTTTATTGTTTTGTGAATATTGGTGTATTTTCTACTGAGTTCGGTAAGGGACAAACATGGGGCACTTTAGAATAAGCAGCGCGCTTCCGATAATAAATAACTGATTAATGTAATAATTTTGATAACCATAAGATATTTGGATATGACTGCAACCTTTTATGTTTTTAAGGATGTGCAGTGGGGTTAGGTGAGCTGGGAATAGCTGGCAAGGATCTAAATTAATCATAATAATGCAAGAGAAAGAGAAATGAGGTTTAACGTCCATTCCAAATCCACAATAATGCAGCTTGGGGATTATACGAGATTTGCAAAAATGCAAATCTGAATAGTGAATTTGAATTCCCACTTAGAGCAATTACAAGATGTTAAAATGTAACAAATTCTTTCAATGAGTATTTAGAAATTGAACCGGAATTCACGGGTCACAATTCTATGGGATACAATTACCGCTTAAAAGCGACGTTTTGCCTTGGCTTCTCTGGTCATTATAAAGACATTTGAACTTTTTACTTTCATTAAAGATACATTATGGGAGATTTTTGTAAGGAGTTAGCCATTCTTGCTATAACAGTTCAAAAATAGATGATGAAAGAGCAATATATTGAAAATTATTTCAGTCTCAGTCAAATTATTTTATTCTGAACATTGTTATTGTCACTGTAATTATTGACCAGAAATAGTGGTTAATTCCATCTGCACCTTTTCTGAATATGGCCGGTGGTTTGATTGACAGGCGTTAATATTTTTATTGATTTCATTAAGCCAGAAGACCTATCCGTCTGTTTTAGTCATCACACGGTCTCCAGGAATTGTATAATTTGTCATTATCTGTGTTTAGTTTATTGCACTTTAGTTTAGATGTCATGTGTTATGGCCTCGCCCAACAGCGGCCTCTTCTGCACCTAACCTGGACTAATGGAAGACGGGCATACGCCATACAGCGTGCTATGAGGGAAATTATGCCCTGGCAGCGGCGCTACGGCCTACTCTTATATCGAATTCCAACTGCCAAGGGATCTTTTACATGCACGCCAATGTGTGCACGGGACCTCGGGTTTTTGTCCCATCCGAACGACTAGACAGCTGCTGTCTTTGCCAAGTAGAACCGGGTCTTCCGTTTCCGCCTTCATCCTGGAGTTGTTGTTAGTATTAATGTTGGATGTCTCCATATCTTATTACTGGTGCAATGTAAACAAAGCTTAAAATGTCAAAATTACTGAATGGTTACAGTTTTTCCAACTCGGATAAGCCTATGTGGCTTAAGTATATGCGACTCGGTTCCATTAAATTGAAGATATAAGGACGACACATCCAAAAACGTTTATTGGTGTGGTGTCGATGCCCCCACCCCTCTTTTATTGATTTATTTTTCTTGTTTTCATTTTTTATGCTTTTAAATGGACATTCGTACTATCTGATCTAAGATGTAATCTTAAAATAAAATATAAATTCCACCCATGGGAATGTTCCTTTAAGTAACCTTGAATTATAATCTAAATTGTACATTTGTTTTTTTTGATACTGTATATTTGTGTTTATATTATGACATCATGACTGATGCAAATCTGTTAAAGATTCATTTTAAGGAAGCGATTTTATATAAGCTGTTATCGTATCATGTCTTTATTTTATACGATTTGTAAATTTAAAATAGCATTATGCAAGAGCAAAATCTGCTTATTACAGGTATTTCTTTAGGCCTGAAATGTTATCTAAATATGAATTGGACATTAATTAACATATCCAGACCACAATAAACTCTCTATGAGAAGGCTAGCCTTCGATGTTGGCGGATTAAATTCCTATATGCCGCTCAATGACCGTTGATAATTAAATCAATCAAGTGGATAATCGAGACTATGCTGTTTATATTAATGATTTGGGTAATCGTGACCGAGGCTATGTGAATATTTCAAACGCTTTTTTCTCAGCTAATAGTGGACCAATTTGACTGAAATTTTCAGCAAATTACCTCTACACTATCTAGTTTTTATACGCCCACATTTTTATGTGGACGTATATTGTCGTCGCCCCTGTCCGTCCGGACGTCCGTCCGTCCACAACTTGTTTGTGGACCCTCTACAGGTCACAATTCTTATCCGATTTTGACGAGACTTGAAATATAGGTTTATCCCCAAAAGACCTCGGCTGCTTTCGATATTAGCATGTATCGGATGAAAACTTCATGGATTATGGCCCCTGATTGTACGAAAAATCACGTTTTTAGCTTGTGGACCCTATAGAGGTCACAATTTTGAACCGATTTCGATGAAACTTGACATGCATGTTTATAACCCAAAGATCTTGGTTCCTTTCGATATTTGCTCCTATCGGAATGTAATTTCCTGAATTATGGCCCCTGATTGTCCGAAAAATCACCATTTTTAGCTTGTGGTCCCTCTGGAGGTCACAATTATTATCCGATTTAAAAAACCGTTTGATTATATCACCGTTACACCCTAAGGAAGGTTGAGTTCAAATTTCAGGAAAATCGGACGAAAATTGCCATACAAAATGGCCGCCGTTTGTACGCGAATACTGTTAAAAAATGGTATATCATGGTTGTGGACCCTGTAGAGGTCACAATTTTAATTTGATTTTGATGAAACTTGAAATGCATGGTTATAACCCAAAGATCTTGGTTCCTTTCGTTATTTGCGCATATCGGAACGTAACTTCCTGAATTATGGCCCCTGATTGTCCGAAAAATCGCCTATGGTCCCTCTGGAGGTCACAATTATTATCTGATTTGAAAAAACGTTTGAATCTATCACAGAGGCTCAAAAATAAAAGTCTGAGAATGTATGAAAATTAAACGCCAAAATATAGGGGAATGGTGTATTTACCTTGTCTCAAAATTTCAACTCAAAATATTGAGTCGTTTGGACTCCGGACACGTAACCCTTTTAAGATTTCGGGTAATTTTTTCGTTGGGTGACCTTATAACCGATTATGTTTACTTGAGACGGCTGTACAGTGAATGACCCATGTACTGTACTTGATAAAGAAAGGTAAATTTCACCTACACATTATTTTTATAAAAAATGTTTGGTTTTATCCATACACTGCAAAATACACCTTGGGGCATCGGTTTCGAATTCCAGATGAAGACGACGGATTATAAAACGTATCATAAATACTGAGTTAGTTGCACGGCCCTTGACTGGAAGATTTTAAGGGATTTTAACACAAACTTATGCAGTTTTATTCGCAAAACAAAAATTGGGATTAGCCCTTTAATAATGCAGGAAAAATCACTTTCGGTATTGCTTGTTCTCTATCCATCTCTCAAAAATGTGGGCGTATCCTGCCTGGCAGTGCCAGCCTATCTTTAACTATTATAGTGAAAACTGCCATCTCTTAATCTTATCTCCCATAATGTAACATTAATTGAATAAAATATAGATATAGAAGATTATTGGGAT
The DNA here is from genome assembly GCA_036850965.1 of Patella caerulea. Taxonomy (NCBI): domain Eukaryota; kingdom Metazoa; phylum Mollusca; class Gastropoda; family Patellidae; genus Patella; species Patella caerulea. Next base: position 28,716,997 of record JAZGQO010000011.1, read on the forward strand.
AATGTTCAGTTAGTTTTTGGTGTTAATGTTAATAATTCCCGAAACTTTAATAACTTTACATGACCACAAGGCTTCATGGCAAAGTTTAAAAAAGCTAAGTCTCTAACTCAATATCCGGACATGGCACCGATAGAACATGTCTGGGATGAGATTGGGCGCCGTCTGTATCGCAGACCACAGATGCACACCATTGCTGCTTTAGAAGCTGCTCTGGAAAGAAGAGAACTCTTATCTATAAAGAAAATATCTTCGTGTACAATGGTTTAATATGGTTAATTTCTTGGTTTTAGAAGGCCTAAAGGCCTATAAAACTAGACATACCATAATATGCAGTATTTACTAATGCTTTTGGGGGTTATGGTGATTTCTAAAAAGATAAATCAATAATCTCAATTGTGTTTATTGAAAAATGTTAGGCCTATATGAAATTAAATTTTAATATATATCATAAATTTTTTATTTGTTTCCTTAATGAAGACTTACGTTTATAAAACATAAATAAGAGACATTATTTTTGGGAGCCAAAGCTATTTTGTCTTGGGGAAAAATCATTTAATTGAGTAAGAAAATCATTGCTACAACGTATGAACCGTCTTTATTGATATTGCAACCGTAAATTTAACCTGTCAACAGTTTTCAGTTTCGAAACGTATTTGCTTTCACCGAAAGTACATGCAGCGGAAATGTGAACTGAGCGGGCGCAAGCGATTTTAACTAAAATCTATTAAAATTGCATTTTAAGTTACAATCAATCTTCGTGAAACGCATAAAATTTAAAATTTCATTTTGATTTTAGTTAAAATCTATTTTAGTGATTTTAGCATAAGTTTTTGTGATGAAACAGGGTCCAGGACGTTGACGGTCACGTGTTGGTCCAGTAACTCGAACACGTTCCAGCAACTTTACAATAGTGGACTGATGACAATTGAAGTGTCTGGCAGTAGCACGTGCAGATATGCCAGCCCTGGCATTCCCATGGCTTCATTCCGTTGATTTGCAGTAAGTCTCGGCATCTCTATAAGCTCGATTCCTTCACACGTTCAACAAAAAATTACGACAGATCGACGTTTCACAGTTCATGTACTGCACATTAAGTTGAAAACATTCTTTTAAAGGGCTCACACACAATGCTGCACGTGAATATTGGGTTTTTCATGTGCATCTCGTGCATTTTGTTTGTGTACACGGGCCGATATTTTTTGCCTTTGGGAGCATTGTGTGAAACAATAGTTCATATACTATTCAAAAAAGTAGGGGATATTTGATTTTGGGGGCATAATACTAAAATATGCAAATGACTACGAAAAAAGTCACTATAGAACCTAACAGAAGAAACATTTCCAGTTACATGTGACGCCCAAACGCACCAATAGCTACCGCATGGAATGCAGGTGATGCTTGGGATCATCATGGGGTCCAACCCAAGATTTACACGACTGTGACTTTGAATGTTACAGTCATTGTGGCATTGAATTCCAGGGTGGAAACATCACTTTAATTGTTTTAGTGACCAGAAAACAAATTTTGATATGCGTCGGCTTACCCAAAATGAAAGGTTACGTGCCCTTGGCATGCTACAAATCGGCACAACACAGGCGGTTGTGGCGCGGACGATGAATGTTTCTCAGTCTGTCATAAACAGGCTATGGTCCAGATACCGTGATACACAATCTGTACAGGACAGACCACGCTCAGGTCGACCAAGGGCGACAACTCAAGCCCAGGATCGATTTATCCGTACCTTGGCCTTGAGAAATCGCGTCATTACAGCAAATCAGATCAGCGCTCGTCTTCAAACAGACACTGGTGTGAGAGTGAGTGACGCTAGAGCAATGTGATGTTTTCAGATGAGTCAAGGTTCACTGTTGATTTATTTGACAGACGTAGGAGGGAGTTGCGTCGTCGAAACGAGCGCTTCCAAGACGTTAACGTCATCAGACATGATCGATTTAGGGCTTGTTCTTTTATGGTGTGGGGAGGCATCACTGTTGCTGGAAGAGCGGCTTTGGATGTTGTTGCAGGGTGTGTTACAGGACAGTACTAACGGGACAACATCTTGGCAGTCCATGTTGTGCCGTTCGCACGACGTCATGGCCACCGACGTCAACGCAAGATGTCACAGGGCCAGGATCGTTACAGGTTACCTCCAACAACAGAACATCACCACATTACCTAGGCCAGCACTGAATCCCGACCTCTCCCCCATCGAGCATGTCTGGGACATACTTGGACAGAGGTTACGTCAACGTCAACAACGTCCTGCCAATGTCCAAGAACTTGCTGCTGCGTTGCAACAGGAATGGGACAATCTGGACCAAAATGACCTTAGACGTCTCATTAGGAGTATGCCACGTCGGATCAATGCTTGTTTGGCAAAAAGGGGGGGGGGATTTACCCGTTACTGACTTTGTTGTGAAGCTGTGGTAACTTTGCTGATTGACCCCGGGTATCATTTTACCCTTATAATGAATGGTCAGTCTGTGCCTTACTTAGTCTAACGATCATTTAGAATAAATCGATGAATGTGAATTTAATTTCATTTTGTCATTTGTTTCTTCGTCAGTTTCATTAGGTGACATTGATAACACTTAAAAATCAAATATCCCCTACTTTTTTTGAATAGTATAGTATTGCATAATATTATACATACAAAACCACCTAGTAATAAAATATTGGGGAAAAAAGGTGATGCGTTTTCCATGGCGCTCAGTATATCTAGAACTGCGGGTCGGTTGTATTTGTTTTCTTTAAAACAAGCGTATAACTAACTAGCTGTTGCAAGTAGTGTAGAAAGGGTGGAGAATTTAATCTCATCGACTTCATCAACATCTAGAACTGAGGGTTTAATTGCAGTCTCCCTTTCTTTGATTGTTAAAGCCCCAATAACACTCTTGTTGTAACTGAATAATATGTCCCAATCTTCATTCTGGTCAACAAATCGTATTATTTTACAATATTCCAATGATATAAATTTCATCTTAACACACCTATTTTAAAAAATTGGAAAAATTCAACCAATTGATTTGAAAAGTCTAACATAAACCTTCTCAAATGTGACTTGGATTTTAAAATATTTTCAAACCCTCTGCCCCTCTGGACAAGTAAAATAGGTTGTAATGGATAATTTACACAACAGGTAGGACACTTAAACATCTAGTACTTAGAATAAGGGTATTATTTTTTTCTGGAGCTACCAAGCCAGCAAGAATGTTATTGTCCCTTTAACTAGCAGTTGTCAATAATCAGGGGCGGATCCAGGAATTTTTGCAGGAGGGGTTTTTCCAGGTTTCTGTTACGGAAATCTGCCATCATCGTCTCTAAATTACATAGGCATACATACAAATTGAGCTTTTTAAACAGAGAAATCATTTTTTAACTGATGTAGGATCACTATGCGATGTAATTTCTGGATCCGCCCCTGATAATGTAGTGTAATTGTCCCCTGACCACTTTCACATGGAAACAGACGGATTATAATTCCTAATACAGATTGCACACAGTGTATGTCTAATAACTACATTAGCCTAATCTTAACTCATATTACTAAAATGATATCGGTACAGTAGATTGACAGAGCTTGGTTGAAATGCATGCACTTAATCATGTCTCGTTCGGTAAAAATATGATGAATCAATGTTGCTGTGCCGACCCAGGACTCTTGGCTCGCTCATTTATCCCCAAAGCATTTCCCTAGGCACGAAATTTGAAAGGTTTGCTTCCTTTTATTCTTTTACCATTACGTATCGTCGGTTTGATATGGTACCTTACACTTTTATGTCAATTTTCAGATGTGTCATCGACTTGTATTGTGGGGGATCACGTGGATAAGTGGGTAAGACGCTGGCTCGCTAGCCTGGAGGTCGGGTGTTCAATGCCTGCATTGGCCGAGAAAGTTCATCTAGATTTTTCGGCGTGGTTTCCCCTTGTCAGTGATGCAGGACAGAGGGCCTGACAAGGACAGCTGTCTAGTCGTTCGGATGGAAAGAAAAACCGAGGTCCCGTGTACACATTGCACGTAAAAGATCCCTTGGCAGTTGGAAATTGATATAAGAGCAGGCCGTAGCGCCGCTGCCGGGCAAAATTTCCCTCATAGCACACTGTATGGCGTATGCCCATTTTCATTAGCCAAAACTAGGATCAGAACAGTGGGAGAGAGAGAGAGAGAGAGGGAGGGAGAGAGAGAATTGGGTCTAACGTCCACTTGACACAAACTAGGTTATTTCGGGACTAACATATGGTTTCATTTTATTTCAATAATTCACTTTCGCGTAGGGGTCTTAAGCAGTGGGAGGAAACCGGAGTGCCCGGAGGAAACCCACGAGGTTTAGAAGGCGTCCCTATCTCCATGCCACATACGCTCACATCAGGGTTCGAAACCCCATTTCATTTCATTTCATTTCACTTGTGTTGTGGTTTCGATTCCACGCCTGAATGTGATAAGAAGAAAGGTCAACAGTTTAACATTTCCCTGTCAAAGACCCCCCCCCCCCGCTATTAAATCATTGAATTAGGTTCTAAAAAACATAGTTTGTGTTAACCGCAGTTCTGACAAGGACGTCAATCTCGTAGCATTTAAAATTAATGTCGATCAAGGTGTAAGGTCAATTCGTTCAACCGTCTATTGCCTATTTTCTCCGGGTTTCTTTCCCTGCCAAAGAATCTCCATTGCTAATGAACTGACGAAATATGACATGGATACGCCCCCCCCACACACACCCCAATCTAAGAGTTTAAGTATAAGCTCAGTAGGATGTATCCGATTTGGGGGACGGGGGTGGGGATTAAAACTCATATTTAAACTGTGTTGTAGATTTGATTTGTTTTATTGTGCTAGAGCAGAAACAAATACGCTAGCCTTAAGGGGCGACTTGGTCCGTATTAGTTGGGACCGCACCGCCGATACCAGGAGCTGGGGCCGGACCGCCGACAACAGGAGCCGGGACCTCACTGCCTTTTCCATCCTTGTCTTTTTTACCCTTTTTTCCACCCTTGTCTTTTTTACCCTTTTTTCCACCCTTGCCTTTTTTACCCTTTTCTTTTTTACCCTTTTTTCCACCCTTCTCTTTTTTCCCCTTGCCTTTTTTGTCCTTTTTTCCAACCTTGTCGATACCAGGAGCTGGGGTCGGATCGCCCATAACAGGTGCTGGGACCGGATCACCTATAACAGGTGCTGGGGATCGCCCATAACAGGTGCTGGGGCCAGATCGCCCATAACAGGTGCTGGGGCCGGATCGCCCATAACAGGAGCTGGTGTCGGAGCTGGGGCCGGCCCGCCCATAACAGGAGCTGGGGCCGGACCGTCCATAACAGGAGCTTGGACCTCACTGCCCTTTCCATTCTTGTCTTTTTTCCCCCTTTTTACCATCCTTGCCTTTTTTCCCATCCTTGTCTTCATGCTTTATTTTCCCGTCCTTTTTACCATGCCTTTTTTCGCCAGCCTTTCCGCTGTGCCTTTTTTCCCTAGACTCAAGGCTTCCGCTGCCTGGTTGATTTACGTCTTCGTCTGAGTCCTGTCCTACAGCTAGTTCTGTTTTATAATCATCTTGTTGCTCGTCGTCAAAATCATGCAAAGTATGAGCTGCTATGCAAGCAGCCACGATTGCTAGAAAAACCAGTTTCAACATCTCCTTTAAAAACAAAAGGTTAAACTTAATTAGCACATGAAACAAGGTGATAATGAAGTAAAAAAAAGCGGGGATGTTTCAAGTGGATTCGATATTAACCAGGGCATTTTTGACGTGCCGTGAGAGGAATAGACTTTATTGGGGGAAGGGCAAATGATATCAGACGTTTTGGAAAGACGTTTGTCTCATTCGTTTTCGGTTCAGGTGCATCTTATGCGAATGCCAAAAAGGCCATATTTATCTATCCGATGGCAGGTGGCATTAGCGTAATACCATGCAAAACGCTCGAATCCCTGGTGTTTTCTGAGAGAGTTAATTATAATTTCACTGGATTAAAAGACGACAAAAATACAAATTCAGCGTCACTGTGTCTGCTTATATATCATTAAACTGAATCGATGCACAAATACTCTTTGGTCAATTCCAAAATTCCTGCTGGTTATTCGATTGCGAAACATTCAAATCGTAACAAACGCCACAAACAGGGATATCTTGAAACTGAACAATATCACCCTGTGGATTAAGAGACTTAGAATTCGGATTAGGAAATTTGCAGGATTAATGAGTGAACTGTTTATTACTTGGCGGTTTCGACTACGATTCTCAATTCTTTATCAATTATCACCCTGCGTTTTAAGAGATTTAGAATTCCGATTGCAAAATCTTCAGGATTCTGAACCTGTAACATTAGTAAGTGAACCTTACCGTTCATTACTTGGCGGTTTCGATAACGATTCTCGGTGATATAGTAGAGAGATGGTCGATCGAAATAATAATCAGTAAAGGCATTCCATTCCATGGATCTGTGTTCTAATAAATTGTGTATCTAGTTAACCTTTAACATGATGAAATGAAATACGCCAAACTTACCTTGTATTGTTCCCGGTAGTATCACCGATAAGTAACGACCGGGGGATCTTCCCTATTTATAGAAACCTGTGCGGGTTTAATAATTTGGAACACGTCATTTTAATCTATATACTTTTTGTTATTAGTTAAACAACGAGAAAAAATAGTAATTTTAATTAAGTAACAAGTTGCTGATGATAGAAAATCCTCGTATATCGTCACGTTCGTGGATCAGTGGCTGCAATTTTAGTAGCCGCACTTTAATTGCCAATGTGTGAGAGAGGTTCAATTTTATGTTAGAAGTGCGAGTAAACCGAAAGACCTAGAGAAAAGCCACGAAGATTATTAGGCAACTCCTTCTCACGTACTGTCGGGGAATCAAAGAATTGCCGCTGTTCTAGTGGCGACATAGTATTGTAACTATGTGCCGGTTGTACGTGGCAAGGAGTAGGGTCGCCTGTCCAGCCTCGTGAGTTTTCTCCGGGTACTCCGGTTTCCTCCCACTGCTAAAGACCCCTACGCGCAAGCGAATTATTGAAATCATAAACCATATGACCTAGTTTGTGTCGAGTGGACGTTGAATCCCATTTCTCCCTCTCTCTCTTATGTAACTGTACACCTTATCGAGGACTTTATCTTGCTTATAAACCGTTTATGTTTACATGTAAAATGAACATATAAGTAAAATACGAGTATAGTGAGGGAATTAAAATACGTATGTTCGGTTGTACTTCAACACCAATATTATATTTGTACAAATATGTTGGCAGTATAAATATATTTTTTGATTTGTTTATAAAAAGTAATAAACGTTTTGTTAAGCGTAAAATGAACATATAAGTAAAATACGAGTATAGTGAGGGAATTAAAATACGTATGTTCGGTTGTACTTCAACACCAATATTATATTTGTATAAATATGTTGGCAGTATAAATATATTTTTTGATTTGTTTATAAAAAGTAATAAACGTTTTGTTAAGCGTAGAAGGGCAATAATAACACCAATAATAAATCTAAATAGAATATTCCCTGTGTCATATCGTCTGCAGTGATGTCAATCGGTTGAGGAGATATGAACCTTTCCCTGGTGCGCTCAATTTCAGTGAAATAATGGCGGCCAGTTTAAACATGACCGCGAAAATGGCATGTCGCAAAGTGACCCGGATGTCCATCAACTAAAATGAACACTTCAAGCACCAGGCTAACTGAAAATCATGGTTGAACTCATTCATCAATTTGGTAATGAATAATGATACTCCAAAATCGGCGGTCTGTCACGTGGACTAATAGATCAAGTAACAAGTTGTTGATTGGTTCAATGTTGCATGTGCAAATCACGGCAAGGAGATCGTAGTATTGAAATCGTACACTTAACAGCGCCCCCCCCCCCCCCTGTTTATATATATAGAGAGAATTGGGGTTTAACGTCCCACGACACAAACTAGGTCATTTCGGGACTAACATATGGTTTAATTTTATTTCAATAATTCACTTTCGCGTATGGGTCTTTAGCAGTGGGAGGAAACCGGAGCGCCCGGAGGAAATTCACGAGGTTTAGAAGGCGCCCCTATCTCCATGCCACATACGCTCAAAACAGGAATCGAAACCACAGCCGCAAGCCAGAGGTGACCGGCCAGCTAGGGGTCGAAGCGCGGCACTCTAGACAACTAGGCCCCCCCCCCCCTGTTTATAGCTTTATACTATTTTGAAAGTATGTGTAATAGAATATTCAAATACTCGTATAACATACATGTAAATGTTTTTATTTCCATTTTTATAGGTCATAAAAGTGAACTGAAGCCATTCGTATTTACAAACGAACCTCATACAGAAATCAGATATTTCTTATTATCTGTATGGGAAAGTAAAGAAACTAACCGACCAACCGCACATAAGCCCACACTTGATGACCAACCACAGAGATGCATATTCGACGACTCACCGCAGAACGCCTCACTCGACGACTGACTTCAAGCGAAACTTGACCAACCCCTGGGAGTCCAAAATGCCAGAAATACAATAACCTTCAATATGAATATAAAATAAAGCATATGATTTTTGTTGTTTATTTTCCACTTGTTGCAGCCGATTGTTTCGATTCACCAGATGTACGTTACAAGGACTTGGGGTCGCCTATCAAACCTCAGGGGTTTTCTCTGGATTCCTCCCATGGCTTAAAACCCTACGCGCAAGTAACTTATTTGAAATAAAATTGAACCACATGTTAGTCTCGAAATGACATGTTGATTGGGCGTTAAACCCTATCTCTCCCACACAGTAGGACAGAACAGCACTAATAGGAAGTTAAACCCCTGTTTCATTTCTAATTGAAAGTAGGGTATATTTAATGTCATACACGGAAGTGTTTTTGGGCGAGCACGTAAACGGATTGTTAAAATTTTAACCGAATATTGATCGAGAGTATATCATCACAGCACTGCCGCAAGAAAAACCCTATTCCATGTTTTCTTATTGGAAATAAAAACCTACATTGAAAGAATAACCCGCTACGGGTTTAAAGAAAAACGTTCAGAAGAATAACCCCAAATTCCCCTATATATTCAAAGCCGCCTCGACTTTAAGATCGCAAGTTATTCCGGACATAGAATTTACCCCAAAGATTTACAGTTTAACACCCCACTTGTCTGTGCTAACCGAGATGCTGCAGAAGGCCATGTGCCATGCAGTGGGCGTAGACGTGAATTTTGTTCAGGCAGTTGTAAAGGGATCAAGTCATCGTGTACATGGAACCCAATTTTCTGTTTCACAGGTTGCTTGACAGTGTACCTTGTTGGGCCATCTGTTCTGCACTGTCGGCAAGGAGAAACACGCTGTATCAATCAATGGCTTGATATGTGTAATGGGGAACACGAGCTTGTTGTAAACAGGTTTAATGACTGACAGATCCAAACATACAATCACAATAAAAAGACGGCGCTAAATATGAATATAGATACTGCGCAAGTTACATGGCAAGATTCATTGGACATTACAGAGCACGCTATGATAGTAAATTCCTGTTATCATCGGTAGTGAAATAGCCCCAAGATTCAATGAATGTATAGCCACAACGGTCTAGAGTGCCGAACTTCGACCTCTAGCTGGCCTGTCACATTTGGCTTGCGGCTGTGGTTTCGAGCCCTGGTGTGAGCGTATGTGGCATGGAGATAGGGGCTCCTCGTGGGTTTCCTCCGGGCATTCCGGCTTCCTCCCACTGGTAAAGAAGACCCCCTACACGCAAGCGAATTATTGAAATAAAATTAAACCATATGTTAGTCCCGAAATGACCTAGTTTGTTTTGAGTGGAGGTTAAACCCCATTTCTCTCTCCTGTGACAAAGTATTTATACATAAAACTTTGCTAGATTTGACATTATATGATACTATTCAAAAAAAGTAGGGGATATTTGATTTTGGGGGCATAATACTAAAATATGCAAATGACTACGAAAAAAGTCACTATAGAACCTAACAGAAGAAACATTTCCAGTTACATGTGACGCCCAAACGCACCAATACCTACCACATGGAATGCAGGTGATGCTTGGGGTCATCATTGGGGTCCAGCCCAAGATTTGCCCAATGAATTCCAGGGTGGAAACATCAGTTTAATTGTTTTAGTGACCAGAAAACAAATTTTGATATGCGTCGGCTTACCCAAAATGAAAGGTTACGTGCCCTTGACATGCTACAGATCGGCACAACACAGGCGGTTGTGGCACGGACGAGGAATGTTTCTCAGTCTGCCATAAGCAGGCTATGGTCCAGATACCGTGATACACAATCCGTACAGGACAGACCACGCTCAGGTCGACAACTCAAGCCCAGGATCGATTTATCCGTACCTTGGCCTTGAGAAATCGTGTCATCACAGCAAATCAGATCAGCGCTCGTCTTCAAACAGACACTGGTGTGAGAGTGAGTGGCCAGACGATTCGGAATCGACTGCATAGGGGTCACCTTCGCGCCCGACGTTCTCGCGTGATCCCTTGTTTGAGAGATCATCACATTCAGGCAAGACGTCGTTGGTGTAGGGGTCGTCAACACTTGGATAATCGACGCTGGAGCAATGTGATGTTTTCAGATGAGTCAAGGTTCACTGTTGATTTTTTGGACGGACGTAGGAGGGTGTGGCGTCGTCGAAACGAGCGCTTCCAAGACGTTAACGTCATCAGACATGATCGATTTGGGGGTGGTTCTGTTATGGTGTGGAGAGGCATCACTGTTGCTGGAAGAACGGCTTTACATGTTGTTGCAGGGCGTGTTACAGGCCAGTACTACCGGGACAACATCTTGGCAGTCCATGTTGTGCCGTTCACACGACGTCATGGCCGCCGTTTCATCTTCCAGGATGACAACGCAAGATGTCACAGGGCCAGGATCGTTACAGGTTACCTCCAACAACAGAACATCACCACATTACCTTGGCTAGCACTGAGTCCCGACCTCTCCCCCATCGAGCATGTCTGGGACATGCTTGGACAGAGGTTACGTCAACGTCAACAACGTCCTGCCAATGTCCAAGAACTTGCTGCTGCGTTGCAACAGGAATGGGACAATCTGGACCAAAATGACCTTAGACGTCTCATTAGGAGTATGCCACGTCGGATCAATGCTTGTTTGGCAAACAGGGGAGGATTTACCCGTTACTGACTTTGTTGTGATGCTGTGGTAACTTTGCTGTTTGACCCCGGGTATCATTTTACCCTTTTAATGGTCAGTCTGTGCCTTACTTAGTCTAACGATCATTTGGAATAAATCGATGAATGTGAACTTCATTTCATTTTGTCATTTGTTTCTTCGTCAGTTTCATTAGGTGACTTTAATAACACTTAAAAATCAAATATCCCCTACTTTTTTTTGAATAGTATATATTGGACATTTCAACTATATACAACTTCTGCTAATGTGTTCAATATGTTATTTACGGGCAACGCGGGAATGACCTCTGCTCGTTTTGACAAAAGGCACGATCTCATTAAATATCTTATTTATTCATATGTTATTTATAACCTACACATGATCTATGTGTTTACCACTCAGCGGAACTTCGCGACTTTGAAGGAAAGATGCAGTGCAGTTATAGAAACTATAATCTCAATTCCAAATAAGTAAATCTGTGATGTATCATTATTCTTAATGGCCGTATGCTTTATAAAGCCAGAATTTACTAACAGTAAATCAGACTTGAATAGAGCTCCTTCCGATCTATGTCTATTCCATGTTCTCAATAAAAGATCTACCAGCTATGCTGATCGTAGTGTTACACTCTCCCATTTGCTGATTGGCCAATATTGCCTTGACGTTTTTTGGGACCTTTACCTACACGTTTTATTAGAATTTTGTCTAATGGTTTGGATTGTTTGTACTTGGATTTATTTTATAATGAGACGCCTTTTCCCAGTGTGCATGAACTCAATGTTTACCTGCAGATGGCGCGTTCCCTGGAGTGTATCTGTACCGACTCATTTATATAAACTGCCATGTTATACATTTTGGAATTTGAACATAACGCGTTTTACACGTTGGTTTTAGTATGAAATAGGGATAATTAAAATACATTTGATCTCAAAAGGGAGAGCGATTGGTGTGTTTTGGTGTTGAAGGAGAATGCTACTCCAAAAGGTGGTTTGAAATGACAAATAAGTTTAACATCAGCAGATTTTTTCGGTTCGCGAAATTTTAAAAATCATTTTGATTATCTTTGAGGAAAAGTGTACTAAAATATTGATATGTATGCATATCTGCAATCTCAATTTGATTTTTGTCATGTGTGAGAGAGAAATTGGGTTTAACGTCCACTCGACATATGATTAAATTTTATTTCATTAATTTGCTTGCGGGTAGGGTCTTTAGCAGTGGGGGGAAACCAGAGGACCCGGAGAAAACCCACAGGGTTGGACAGGCGACCTTACTCCTGGTCACGTACAACCGGGATCCGAAACCACGTCAGTTGACTCAATTTCAAGCTTTAAGATACGGCACATACGTGCTATCCACTCAGCCATCCAACACCTCTTTTTAGTGTCGGCATTAGCCCAATTGGGAGAGAACAGTTGGACGTTAATCCCAATTTCATTTAATTTCCGTCGTTTTTACTGACTGCAAAAATAGATATGGTTAAATATCTTGCTTGAGCATGTATTACTAAATATGGTAGGACGAGTCATTTTTTTTTTTTTTAAAAATAGAAGAAACACAGGTCTCCAGTCCATCAAAACATCGAGCCATCAGTTAATCGAACGATTCTGCTCGATTGAAGGCTTATGTCGTTCATAACTATTTGCTGGTATATTAAAACATGTGTACGTTACGTCTTCTGTCCCTCCTGTCCACAAAATAGCAGTGGGTGAAACCGACAAGTTTTTAAAATGTAGCAATAGAAATGGCTGATATAGCAATGAAGTGTAAACAATACACGATTTCCAACTTTATAATCGAATTAGAGTTCATCTAATATAGATCAACTGGCATGATTAATTATATTTGTAAACCCTACTTTCCCACCGTCTGTATATTAGAAATATTCGTCAACCGAAGGACGCAACTTATATTTTGGTTCAGTCGCTCGTTTTATCAAGATTAGACAATAGCTTGTTGTCTGGAATAACCCACAAACTGATATCAAAACTCCGAACCGTTCAAAATATCGCAGCTCGCATATTACACCAGCACTCAAAGAACATCATTGGCTGCCAATTGAATTAACAATAGGGGTTAAGCTCTTGCGTAAATATTTCATCATCACATTTTTCTGGACGTACACTCCGTTGTCAACAAGAACTCCTTAATCCCCAAATATAAACCCAGATCAATTAGATACAGATTAAACTATCATCCAGTGCCTTGGGCATGCATATTAACATGGAGCTGTTACTAATTCAATTGTGCGTTGGAAAATGACGACGTTAGGCTGGCAGCCTTACTGGTGCCACCTTTGCGCGAAGTAGAAATCATGGTATGGTATAGCTAAATTATAGTTAAGATAAACTGACTCGTTTTATTCAAAACCATAAATTACTTTTTAAAAAATAACTTTGTTTCCAAAAAGATATTCTATTTGTATGATTGAACTAGAGTTGTTTCGACTGCCGCCCAAACCTCGGCATGCACCTATACACCCCCACTTGAATAAATATTCTATCCAAAGAATGGAGACGGTATATTGTCATCATAATCTGGATGAGCTTGCATTCCTAGTGGCGCTGCAGTAGTGCGAGCCACTGCTCGTCGTGTCGTAAGAGATATTGCTGGTATGGAATAACGAAAGGCCTGACCCTAAATTCGTTAGCTTATCTCCATATTGAACTGACAGACCCATCGGGTGATCCGCGACCCTGTAATGGTACGTTGAAATTCATGAACTTAAGTTTCCAGTATAACAGACTGAAATCAGAAAACATTCTCAGATTAGGAAGTAATATTTGAACGACCATCCCGGTCACAGATATCTGTAGGGAAAAACAGCCTCCATGCTAAAGCATCCAACGTAATTGATACTTAACTGAAAAGTCTGGGAGCCCAATGAAAATATTGAGTCCAAAGGGTTCCAGGTCTTCTACACATACTTACCCCTACATCATTTTGGAAGGGCAAGTCTTAACTTTCGTAACCTTTGCAAATACCACGACAAACGTATAGGGATTGAAACAAGATGGCTACTGGCGAAAGCTGTTCTAAAAATGCGCCAGACAACTCTAGCTAAACACGTGTAAAAATGGCAATGTGTAATCAAATTATTTAAACAAGTGACATATGGATATCGAATCGGATTAAAATTATAATTGTGAATGATATAAGGACGCTTATATGGTAAATATGTAGACATTCTCTTCTCTATCAAACTATTTTCCTATGATCAGATGGTTGTCTAAACAGTGAATACAATTTCCCTCGCGTATCGAATAGCTTTAATACCCGGTGAGTATGGACTATAATTAAAATGGATGTTGAAGATTCAGATAATATGCAAAACTCTTTTATTGACGAATAATCGCTGAATAAGATCGTAGAGAGGGCTGTTAAATCAGTTGTCAAAGAAATGATGATGCGAACATTATAAAAATTTAATGAAAGGAATATGACTTTAACGTACCTGTAATAATTTATGAGAAAGGGGAAGAGTTCGAAATAGGGTTATGGTGCGACTACGTCGTTTTGGGGCCTAACCAATCTCACTCGGCATTATTGGTGCCCCGTCAATTATATTATGGGCGTCTATGATCTCGTCGTGGGCGGTCCACCAATCTCAGCATTGTGAGCGCCACTCCGGGATGGGACACGCCACCAATCATGCCGTTTATTGCGCCCTATTGATAAAGTCGTGGTTAACAATAGGGGTTAAGCTCTTGCGTAAATATTTCATCATCACATTTTTCTGGACGTACACTCCGTTGTCAACAAGAACTCCTTAATCCCCAAATATAAACCCAGATCAATTAGATACAGATTAAACTATCATCCAGTGCCTTGGGCATGCATATTAACATGGAACTGTTACTAATTCAATTGTGCGTTGGAAAATGACGACGTTAGGCTGGCAGCCTTACTGGTGCCACCTTTGCGCGAAGTAGAAATCATGGTATGGTATAGCTAAATTATAGTTAAGATAAACTGACTCGTTTTATTCAAAACCATGAATTACTATATAAAAAATAACTTTGTTTCCAAAAAGATATTCTATTTGTATGATTGAACTAGAGTTGTTTCGACTGCCGCCCAAACCTCGGCATGCACCTATACACCCCCACTTGAATAAATATTCTATCCAAAGAATGGAGACGGTATATTGTCATCATAATCTGGATGAGCTTGCATTCCTAGTGGCGCTGCAGTAGTGCGAGCCACTGCTCGTCGTGTCGTAAGAGATATTGCTGGTATGGAATAACGAAAGGCCTGACCCTAAATTCGTTAGCTTATCTCCATATTGAACTGACAGACCCATCGGGTGATCCGCGACCCTGTAATGGTACGTTGAAATTCATGAACTTAAGTTTCCAGTATAACAGACTGAAATCAGAAAACATTCTCAGATTAGGAAGTAATATTTGAACGACCATCCCGGTCACAGATATCTGTAGGGAAAAACAGCCTCCATGCTAAAGCATCCAACGTAATTGATACTTAACTGAAAAGTCTGGGAGCCCAATGAAAATATTGAGTCCAAAGGGTTCGAGGTCTTCTACACATACTTACCCCTACATCATTTTGGAAGGGCAAGTCTTAACTTTCGTAACCTTTGCAAATACCACGACAAACGTATAGGGATTGAAACAAGATGGCTACTGGCGAAAGCTGTTCTAAAAATGCGCCAGACAACTCTAGCTAAACACGTGTAAAAATGGCAATGTGTAATCAAATTATTTAAACAAGTGACATATGGATATCGAATTGGATTAAAATTATAATTGTGAATGATATAAGGACGCTTATATGGTAAATATGTAGACATTCTCTTCTCTATCAAACTATTTTCCTATGATCAGATGGTTGTCTAAACAGTGAATACAATTTCCCTCGCGTATCGAATAGCTTTAATACCCGGTGAGTATGGACTATAATTAAAATGGATGTTGAAGATTCAGATAATATGCAAAACTCTTTTATTGACGAATAATCGCTGAATAAGATCGTAGAGAGGGCTGTTAAATCAGTTGTCAAAGAAATGATGATGCGAACATTATAAAAATTTAATGAAAGGAATATGACTTTAACGTACCTGTAATAATTTATGAGAAAGGGGAAGAGTTCGAAATAGGGTTATGGTGCGACTACGTCGTTTTGGGGCCTAACCAATCTCACTCGGCATTATTGGTGCCCCGTCAATTATATTATGGGCGTCTATGATCTCGTCGTGGGCGGTCCACCAATCTCAGCATTGTGAGCGCCACTCCGGGATGAGACACGCCACCAATCATGCCGTTTATTGCGCCCTATTGATAAAGTCGTGGGTGCCCAACCAATCTTACTCGGCATTATGTGCGGCCCGACAACCATGTATGATCATTATAAGTGTCCCACCAATCATGTCATTATGGGCAGCCCTCGGGAAAGGGCGCCGTTTTGGGCGCCCCATCCATCACAGTTGTGGTGTTAATCGCATGAGTCGTTATCGGAAGAATGGTTCGATAACACAACCTCCCCCTCAGATGTTAGTATCATGGCTTTTACTCCTTTCGCTAGTGAATGGGGAAGGTTGGGGGGAGTGTATGTTGAATAAAGTCTGTTCTTTGTAGCACGCAGACCTCATAATTAACGCAAAGACCACATAATTAACAAACTTGGAGCCGTGTGAATCGAATTCATACTTAATGGTAATAGGTATCTTGTTGACACATTCTATTGAAGCAAAAGTATTTGACCCAAAATGAAGAGAGTTTTATCTCTGTTTCCGATCATACAGATTAAAACATCATAATACTAGTTAATCAAAATTTCCTAATATACCATCAAGGATAAGTAAGTTACACATGAACCAACATTGTACGCTCTTAAGTCAGACATTCTTTGGGTGTTGAGTTTGAAATTTTTGCCAGAAAATTATTGATTGACATTGAATTTTGTAATGGGCACGTATTTACACAGGTGACAAAACGTTTCCAAAATGATATAGGGGTAAAGTATGTGTTGTAGCTGCTAGACCTCAAACGTTTTGGACTCTATTTTGATTAACACCTTCAATAATTTTAATGAAGGACAATACTTGTGACAGTTATGACAAGAAATTTGATAGATGTATTCTCATTAACTAGAATGTGATATTCATTATCCATCTGGTGTTCAAGATAGTATCTGCTATACACTAGTTTGCAGAGGCGTAGCCGTGAAATATATATTGGGGGGTCCGCAACGGGGTGGGGGGTACCCCCATAAATTTTGTTTAAAGTCTCAGTCTTCTGTTAACATCACACCAATACAATGTTTATCATGTTTACAGACATTGGCACCGGTCCTCCCCGAGAGGCGACGAAGCGTGGCTTTCTTACCCCCACCTAAGAACATTTTGGAATACATGTATTTGACGGCTGCAAACACTTTTTCCTGCTATTTCAGTCCATGAACAAAGCAATTTCAAAGTGGCCTGATATAGCCTAATTAAGGTGGCTTGCTGACTCGAATTCCAATCACTCGTTTACACCCACGAAGACGGGACCGTTGGGAGAAAATTTCGAAAATTGACCTGCCACATACACGTTTTCCTGCTATTCCAGCCTGTAGTCTGTGAATACAACAACTTCAATTTGTTCCAATATAGCCTACCTGGCTGCCCAGAACCAATCATTCGTGATATGCTATGGGAGACTCACCCTCTCGGAGAAAATTTTGAAAATTTAACCACCGCAAATGCGTTTTCTGCTATTCTAGCCTGTGTGAGCAAGTCCAAAAGTATCCAATGGTTCTGTAACCGAAATCCCACTCTGAATTCCAACCATCCAATCACACTGTTGCAGTTGCATTCACAAAGTAGAGTGGCCCCAGACAAAATGTTTTAATCAATAGTCAACGCAGTACAAATTCGTGGTATTCAATTAAAAGAAAAGTGAAATAAGTGTTTTACTAGGACTCGATGACAGTTAGGGTAGAAAAACTAGAAATGCCCGAAGCAGGTTTACGGGCTGCGGCCAGTTTTTTTCGACCCCTCAAGAAAATTTTGGAATATTTGATGGCCACAAACGCGTTTTACTGCTATTCCAGTCCTAAAATTAGTGTTTTATTAGATTTCGGGCACTTTACTTTGCCAATTTTGGAGGGGTCCAAGTATATTCAGACCCCCCCAGGAAAACAATTGGGGGGGGGGTCCGACCCCCCCCCCCGGACCCCCCCATGTGTGACGCCCATGCTAGTTTGTTGTAATTTTCCTTATATCGTGTGCTTTTACGGATTCCATAGGTTTCTGGAAAATTTGTACACGCAGAAAAATGTACCGTTTTCATCATAAAAATATAATTGGATGAAAACCATCTATGAATCCTGGAACGTGACTATAAAATGTTATTGTTTTCATCATTAACTTGACATGCAATTAAAATGTCAACATCTTCGTAATTTAAATTTACTTTTCCTTAGTATTTCAGTTTTAATGATGTATCACTTAGGTTATAATGACGTGTTTAAAAGTAACGAAGACATAAGTGCCTTTAAAAAGATAAAAACTCGCAGTATAAACTAATTGTTTCGCCAATCGCCATTTGCAAGGTAAGATAGTTTCGACACTTTTTTTCTTGTTTGATTTATAGTAATTCATATTTGAAGCGGGTATTGTACACCAAATACAGGGTACAAAGGCATACTCTGGTGACTTATTGTCAGTAAACGATACTTATTAACTGAGGGGAATAGCTGCAAAAGATGTTATTCTAGCTGGGAAACGCAACTATGTATAATACCAATCACTAGTTCTTTTTACAAATTTATTATTAACGATGAGAAAGGGAAATAACTCTTAGAGATGGTTATGGAGGCAGACCAGCATTAAATTTCACCATCTCGGTATCAAATTGTAGTTCGTCTGTTTATAGCAAATCTCTCTCCGTCTCCTTTTCCCCCTTTTGCATGTCCATTTTTGTTGATTTTTTTTGGGTCTAGAATGGACGAAGAGGGTTTGAATTTATATTTTCTGCCAGGTTTTGGTAAATATTCATCATTTTGGAAGGAAGGATAACGGAGTTGTCAGGTTGGCTACGGTGATATGTACGGAAACTAATTACATGTTTTTAGAATGCTTCTTCAAGTTTGGGTATCTCAAAATTTTGGTGGTCAACCTCATGTAAATTTTAGTGCAAAGACTTGTTCCTGTGTCTGTAGTGAAAAACATTCAGCCCAAGGAAAATTTGGGGAAGAGTTGAAGGTAGTCAAAGAGTCGAGAATTAACATTGAAGTCAATGGGAAATTAATGGTGGTCTGCCTCCTTATACAAAAGTGTGGGTGTTTCGTTGTTGCGAATAGTGCCTATTATAAATTACAGATGCAATAACAGGAGCACTAGACACGTGTACGCATCAGGCCATTTGACGTAACCATGACGGACTTGGTTCAAGTAACTCCATGTCACTATGAAATTAATTCTTGTAGGAAACAATGGCCCATGGTGACCGCTTAAAAGACGAGGCATATAATTCAAGAAAGCAGTTTAACTCATCTTATTGATAGAGGCCATTATGTACATTTGTAACGATCGAGACGTAGAACACTATTTCACTTTCAGCAGTTGACGAAGGGGACGTTGGCTGGCCAAATGATCCCACGACTTCCCAATCAGATTTTCGCATTCCTCGACTTATAACGAACCATGTGCGCAGACCGATAACTGACAAAGTGTACCATATAACAAAGTTTCTGATGTGTGGACATTACACCCCATTTGCCTATAGTGTTAAATTTATATTGAGATACTTTATCTTTTTTATATAGTAACAGCAAAGATGATGAAACTGGTTCTTCTAGTGGCAGTGGCTGCTTGTACAACAGCTCAATATTTAGACCAGTATGGTCAAACACTGACACAATCGAACACAGGATCCGGATTTCCAGCACAAGGATACGGTTATCCAAGCCAAGGATATCCACAAGGATATGGTTATCCACAAGGATATGGTTATCCACAAGGGTATGGTTATCCACAAGGATACGGTTATGGCTATCCTGAAGGATATTTGCAACAAGGAGGCGGAAGTCATGGAGGAAAGTCAAAGGGCAAAAAAGGAGGCAAGAGCAAGAGGGGCCATAGTGCAGAAGGATATGGAGGTTTCCCAAATGGTGCCTACGGTGGTTACCCATACGGTTATCCACAAGGAGGCAAGTCGAAAGGAGGCAAGTCAAAAGGAGGCAAGTCAAAAGGAGGAAAGAGCAAGGGGGGTCATAGTGGGGAAGGATACGGTGTCTATGGTGGTTACCCATACGGTTATCCGCAAGGATATGGCGCTTCTCCATATGGTTCTTACGATGGCTACCCCTATGGCGCAAATCCAGCTGTTCAGGTCCCAACTACGCAACCTTGAAGCGACAAGAAAGATAATCTCAAATCGATCATTGTTTGTTTATAGTTTAACTTACTTAATGCATTTGATTTGTAGCACAGTTAAATATAGTTGAACTTCTAGGTATAATTATAATTATTGATTTATCTGGATTGTTTTTGTTTGTTTTTTGTTTGTGTGAGTGCTTACGTGGGTGTGTGTTGGTAGCAGAGTTTTTTTTTTGTTGTAGAGGGCGTTGAAGCCCTGACAGTTAGAATCCAAAGAAGTGTAGGCTTCATAATCCTCTCTAGTATTTCCCACATTATCAGAGAAAACAAGTCTTAAACTGACCAAAGAATTGTGTTGACATTGCATAAGACTTGATGGGCAGTAGGCAAGGTGGAGGGGATAGGGGTGTTGTTGTCGTTTCTCTATGATCTCCACAAGAACACATGTGAGATTCTGAAACAGCTACCATTTAAACCCACCAGATCAGAATGCAACCCAAAACAGTCGGCACAATTTATGGGCAGCGGGGCAATCGCCAAAAGTTCCAGTGCTGATGCTGAAGAAATGTAAAACACCAATCCATTCACCCCCACCCCTTCACCTGGTACATTGATTGTATTATGTGATTTTATTTAACCGGGAGACACGGTGGCTAATTGGTTAAGACGATGACTCGCTAGCCTGGAAGTAAATTGTTCGATCCCTGAACAGGCCGAGAAAGTTCATAAAGATTTCCCGACATGGTTTCCATTTGTCAGTGGTACAGGGCCTGACAAAAGGGCCTGACAAGGACAGCTGTCTAGTCGTTCGGATGCAACGAACCACAGAGACCCTATGTATACATTGGCGTGTACGTAAATTATCGCTTGGAAATTGGAATTCGCTATCAGAGTAGTGTTACTGCCCGGGCAATATTTCCCTCAAAGCGCATGGCCGTTTGCATTAGCCCAGTATAGAAGCATTAACAGTAGGACGTTAAACTCCATTGCATTTCATTTTATATAACCGCAATTCAATAATTCAAATATTGAGGTGCGGTTACATCGCTATGGGTTGGGGGTGGGAGGTTTTGTCACCATAATATAGACAATACCATTAGATGCATGTAAAAACAGAAAGAAAAGAGGCACGTCCATTTATCGAAATATTTATGGTATTGTTCGGTGTTACGATACATTTATACAGCTGGGGCTAGTATGTCCTGTATTACCAATTAATTTATCAATATATTTTATAACGATTCCATTCGTCCCTCTATGGCGTGGACTCTACCGCAGTTACCTCCTCTTCTTGTGAATTACTCCCGGAACCGCTTCCGCTTTTTGAGCCACTCCCGGAACCGCTTTTACTTCCGGAACCGCTTTTACTTGCCGAGCCACTTCCGCTTCCAGAGTCGCTTCCGCTTCCAGAGCCACTTCCGGAACCGCTTCCGGATTCACTCCCGCTTCCGGATCCGCTCCCGCTTCCGGATCCACTTCCGCTCCCGGATCCACTTCCGCTCCCGGAGCCACTTCCGCTTCCAGACCCACTTCCACTCTTGGAGCCACTTCCACTCTCGGATTCCGTCCCGTCGCCTAATTCAGTCCCGTCTTCATTTTCAGTTTCGTCTTCTGATTCGCTTCCGCTGCTGGAGTCACTTCCGCTTCCTGAGCTACTTTTTGAACCACTTCCGCTTCCAGAGCTACTTTTTGAACCACTTCCAAGAAAAAAACTCTCCCAATCAAATCCCGCCGGAAAAGAGGAGAATAATTGTTCAGGATCAACACCTTGCTGAAGCTGTTGGGCGAAGGTGTCAAACCCGTTCTGACCAGATACACAAACCAGTAAAACAGCCATTGAAATTAACTTAAACATGATGCTGGAATAAAAAAAAACATGTGAACATAAAAATGACGTTAAGAACAGTGAAGAGAAAAAGACTAGTAGTATGGGGTGTATTAACCCTTTAGAGCCTAAACCATGAAGGAGGTCTTCAAAAATTCACAAATTGTTTTTTTCATGATGCCTGGGGTGTGAATAAACCTAATCCACAAAAAAAAAATTCATCAGAAATCATTTCCCAAATTTTGGACAGGTATCGATTTTGATACCATAGGCTTTAGAGAAAGATGACTAGTGGATAAGGCGCTGGTTCGCTAACCTGGAGGTCGGGTGTTCGATCCCTGCATTGGCCGAGAAAGTTCATCTCGATTGTCCGACGTGATTTCCCCCCTTGTCAGTGATGCAGAAGGAGAGCCTGACAAGGACAGCTGCCTAGTCCTTCGGGTGGGACGAAAAACCGAGGTCCTGTGTACACATTGGCGTGCACGTAAAAGATCCCTTGGCAGTTGGAATTCGATATGAGTAGGCCGTAGCGGCGCTGCCCGGGCAAAATTTTCTCATAGCACACTGTATGGCGTATGCCCGTCTTCCATTAGCCCAGGTTAGGTGCAAAAGAGTAGGACGTTAAACCCCATTTCATTTCATTTCATTTCTCAACTGAGAAATATATCGGAAAACTCAGGTTTGATATCATATTTATTTGTGAAAAGCTAAAAAAACAAATTTCTATCTTTGTTCAGACATAAATTTACATTACATTGACAGTTGGGATGGAAATGTTGGAATTTATTTTTGAAGAAGATCAGGTATATTTGACAGATAATATGCCTGCGGTAGCAAATTTAATACCACATTTTTTCACCACACACTGAGCGATTAAGTTTGCAATTGAATATACTGTGAACTGTTATTAAGTTTCTCTGTATTCTTATATACATGAATAATATATTAATTTTGGGTAAACTTAACTATTTTGTTGAATAATACTCCAATTTCCCTGGTCAAAAAATTTAAATTTCTCAATCGTGGGAGCTACCATCTTTGAAAGTACAAGTGAACCCCATGTACTCAATATAGCAGTACTGTATGGTACTATATTAGATACCATAGGCGTTCTCGTCATGAAAAACCGGGTGATAGATTATTTGTTCAAAATTTAGTTTATTAATTAGTTAAGTTAATTAGTGGTATCAAATCTGATACCGTCGGCGCTAAAGGGTTAACCCTCTATATTAATTGCTATCTCCTGACAACTTAGATCTAGTAATATATTTACACGTTATAACGTTTTTTTTCTAGATAACCAACTATTTAATCGCAGCGAGGTATCTCAGATTCAGTAAATCTTACCTTTGTATCGTCTTCGCTGTTGCAAGAAACACTGCAGACAATCTCCAAGAGCTTTTATTTATACTAATAATGGAGAGGCTCATTTTCAGTTTGTATTATTAATTGCCACTTAATCGAAGTTTTTTTTTAAGATTCCCTTGGAATCTTTAAACATGTTGCACTGCACGGCCAATTACTATTGTATGCTTTCAAAAATGAACTACTTATCAAATAATGATTGATTATGAAATAATGGATAAAAGTAATCGTTCGTTTCACGCCATAGATGTGAATATTGGCCAATGGTCTATATTAACTAATCATTAACTACGTGTGAAAAACATGTGAATTAATCACGATTGAAATATTATTATTATATATTATTTTCTTCCTTGTTAACATTATATCAACGGTGTGTCGATTTTACATCATAAGTGTGAATATTGGCGCACGTCTATTCAGCGCAATTTAGCTATGGCACATAGTTTGTAATTCACCAGAGAAGAACGCAGATACTCACTACCTACTGGGAAAGTATAGCTAGTATTTGGTTAATTCCGGTTTCACATGTGGGCTACGAATGCTACTATCTATTCGCCCCGAATACTGATTCGGGGGAGGGGGGAGTGAGAAAAGAAATGAAATG
Source organism: Patella caerulea (assembly GCA_036850965.1). Lineage (NCBI taxonomy): Eukaryota > Metazoa > Mollusca > Gastropoda > Patellidae > Patella > Patella caerulea. The sequence continues at coordinate 28,741,230 of JAZGQO010000011.1, forward strand.
AAATGGGGTTTAACGTCCTACTCCTCTGCACCTTACCTGGGCTAATGAAAGACGCGTCTGTGGCAGTTAAATTTTCAAAATGTTCCCGTCTTCGTGGACTGTAAACGATTGATTGAAATTCGAGTCATCCACCTTAATTAAGTTATATTAGACCACTTTGAAGTTGCTTTATTCGTGGGCTGAAATAGCAGGAATATGTGTTTGAGCCGTCAAAAATTCCAAAATTTTCTTGGGGCGGGGGTGGGGGGGGGGCGTTGTCTGTAAGCCCGAAAATTTTTCGGGCAATTCGGGTTCTGCCCCCCTAACTGTCATCGAGCCCGTACGCCTATACCAGCAAGTCAGTAGTACATTTCACTTACTACTTCTGTGTGTTTCGTGCAATCAGTGCACTTGGGTTGCAGAAGATACATATATATGGCTATCCCTATACCTACTTCTACACCTACACGACTGTCAAAGAACTTTTACATTAATGGAAGCCAGGGAAAGGCGCGAGGCCATATTGCCTCTGCTTATACAGGTTTATCGAACACGCCAAACGATTTAATATTTGATGTGTTTCCATAACAATAAAGTTAAACCACTGGTTTGTCAATAACGCATCATGTTGTTTGTTGTTTTAAAGGGACAATAACATTCCTGCTGGCTTGGTAGCTCCAGAAAATAAATAATACCGCCATTCTAAGTACTAGATGTTTAAGTATCCTACCTGTTGTGTAAATTATCCATTACAACCTATTTTACTTGTCCAGAGGGTTCGAAAATATTTTAAAATCCAAGTCACATTTGAAAAGGTTTACGTTAGACTTTTCAAATCAATTGGTTGAATTTTTCCAATTTTTCAAAATAGGTGTGTTTAGATGAAATTTATATCATCATTTAATTGGAATATTCTAAAATAATACGATTTGTTGACCAGAATGAAGATTAGGACATATTATTCAGTAATAACAAGAGTGTTATTGGGGCTTTAAGCTATATTTTTTATTACCTCTCCCTGGTCCATAAGTCCAATAAAACTGTGAAACCTTTAAAAAAAACGCTTAATGGATTATATAAACCGCCTGGGGCTCCCGAGAGCTTCTGGGTAACTTTTTAAACAATATTTTTATTCAGGTTGTCTGAATGCGATTGGGGAACAGGCTTAGCCTATAAAAGCCCTCTCTCGAAATAATTTGTGTATATATACTACTCAAAAGATGTTAAAGTTCAAACCTTTTTTTTTTCTACCAGGTAACTGTCTATGCACATATCAGATATATATATAAAATGATTGGCGGAAATCGTGTCAAAATTGGTTCACGATATCCTGACGACAAAACCTGTGTACAGGGCATATGCCATTTTCAAACGAAACGATTTTGACAGTCTTCTTAGAAACCATAAACTGAAGCTCAAAACAAGGCTCCACAAAACGCAGTAGTGTACGACTTTTTTGAGTTGAATATGTCCATGCACGTTTACTATGTATTTTCCATGAACAGTTCTGGCATAAAAAAAACCTTCCATGACCGTGCTGCTCTCAGTTGAAATTTCAACATGGTCAGACGTCAGCTCATGGGCGGATCAAGAGGGGGGGGGGGAGGGTTTTGCTCCGCTACATTAAAAAAAATAATGCCTTGCATCAATGAAATAAAATCACAATGTGATCCTACATCATTATAAATATGATTTCTCTCTTTAAAAAGCTCAATTTGTAATTTAGAGACGTTGATGGCAGGTTTCCTTAACAGGAACATGGCAAACCCCATCCTGCAAAAAATCCTGGTCCGCCTCTGCAGCTGAGTGAACTTAACAGAGGAAGAGCCATTGCGTGGCTTCAACAAGGTTTTGTACACAGAAGAATGTGGCACAGAGAGTCTCGATTTGCATTACAGTTCAATGGTGGCAGACTTCGCGTCTAAAGGCGGCAAGGAGAAAGATTTGCTGATGTTAACGCCAGACAACGCAATCGCTTTGGAGGTGGTACGGTAATGGTGTGGGCTGGATTTTCGGTACATCACAGGACTCCTCTTTTTGTCGTCAAAGGAAATTTGACGGGTATCAGGTACAGAGACGAAATTTTACATCCTTTTGTCATCCCAAGTCTTCGTCAAATTGGATCAGGTTCTATTCTTCAAGATGACAATGCTAGACCGCATAGAGCACGAGTTGTTAATGATTTTCTCACCCAAAATGGTATTTAACGAATGGATTGGGTCCTGCATACTCTCCTGACTTGGTACCAATTGAGCATGCATGGGATGAGTTGGGCAGACGTGTGAGAGACAATCATAGGCAACCTGATAATCATGCCTCGTCGTTGTGTCGACCTCATTATGATCAAAATGGCGAATTTTCATCAGATCCTCAGAATAGCTGTGTATAAAAAGTGCATGTGCTTTGTATAACAGACTCAACATTGAGACATATTGAACTCATTCTGACCAAAAGTGTGCTTAAAAGTTTTGATTTACATGTTCTCTGTGTCTAATAAAATGTCAAACAAAAATAATTGGTTGACCCTTAACTTCTTTTGAGTAGTATATTATTAAGGCAAGATGGGTGTATATACATAGTTATTATGGGAAACACATACATATTAATATATATAATAACATGGATAAAAATGTACAAGGATAGTAAGATATTTTAATAATAATAGGCAGAGATGCTTTCTGGCTAATGACATTACTCAGCAATAAAGTGAAATTTTATTTCTTGTCTAAATCCCTTACCATGCAAATACAGTCGATGGTACGATGCATAATATACCAAGGTTGCGGATACTCTAGAGAACACACTTTTAAAAACTGTTATAAATATCACCGTTATATTTTAATGATGGATGAATTAGAATTTCGTGAAAATCCGACCGAAACTGTTCGACTAAATGGCCGCTCCTGGTAGCACATTGTGTAAGTTTGTTGTAATACCAAGGTTGTGGACCCTGTAGAAGTCACATTTTTTATCCTATTTTTATCTCGACGTTTTTAGCTTTTGCGGGCTATCCAGAGGTTCGAATTTTCATCCAATTTTGACATATCCCAAAGGACCAGGTTATTTTGAAATTGTACCAAAGAACGTTAAAAAGCAATGTTCCATTAATTTAATGTTTACATATATTTATTGGAGAACAATGTTATAATCATATTGAAGTTCATGTCCAAACGACTGAATGTTTTCAACTGAATTTTGAGACAAGGTAAATACACTATTCCTCTACATATTGACTTTAAATTTCATACGTACACGGATTTATATTTCTTAGACTCTGTGAAAATCAGAAGGATAGATAGGGTTATTGAAAATGGTTCATGGAATCCTCGAAAAGATGAAAAATAATCTATAAATATTATCACACAGAAAAAGTTTAAGACTGGGATATAACAATTATAATAAGAAACTTTGTGACGATGGTATCAGTATGAAGTGTACGTGTTTTCCCAGGATTTATACAAGTGGCTATTATAAAAATGTCTATATTATTAACAAACAAGAACATGTATTTGTTTTCTACGTGAACAGATGCTCTTTTATCATGAGAAAATAGACTATTTTAAGTAAAGGCACATTGTGAAATTACAAATATATTGATTGTAGTTTACATCCAAGTCGGGTCAGACGAGGTGGTGTATATGAATAGATGCTCGCGCTGATTTATAAGGTAATGTGTTCATTTTATTATCTCTTTTTGACATCTAAATCAGAATTTCAAAATAAAATTTACATAACCCCGTTCATCGAGAAGAAGAACAGAAGTGGGATAGTAATTGAACTGTTTGTGGGTATTAGATAAACCTTTAATACCCCGAATATTTCGGTTCCTTCACCCATGGCGTACATCATGGCTTCAACTGTACCATTCGTCACCATACTGTACAATATTCCGACCAGTATAACAATACCTCTATTTGCGTATCTATTGAGCAACGAAATTAAATAAAATGACAGGTCGTGGCATATGGGAACAATGCTGTTCTGCGCTACCAACTCTTATTTTGTTTCCAACTATAGGCTATAAGGAATCTTTAACGTACATGTGGGAACTAGTTGACTTTCCATTTCATGCGCCTACAACTTGCCAGGGCCGGGGGGGGGGGGTGTATGACCAAATGCGCGCTGTATCATAAAGCCTGTCATTGGGTCAACTGGCGTTGTTTCGAATCCCTCGATGTACGTGAGTAGGGTCGCCTGTCCAACCTCGTGGGGTTTACGAGAGGTTACCCCATGCATCCAGCATTGTCTAAAGTGTCAATGCTACACCCAATCTCCACATATGTGATATACCAAATAAAACCCTAATAAATATATTAAAAAGACCACCAACCTGATGGATAGTGATGCTAAGTTCTTGCATTTAAACGTAAACTACATACATTATGATCGTTCAGTAATAGAACCTTATTCAGCCCCGTAGCTAACGGCAGCTGCCCCCCCCCCCCTGGAAAATTTCGGCGCCCTTTTCCCATTAGAGAAAAATGGGCTCCGTCAATGGTCGCCAAAGGCCACAAAAGGAGGCGCCCTTAACCCATTGGAGAAAATAAGAGGTTATTCGTGTGGGTCATTATGAGGTGCCTCACCATATGTGGCGCTAATAGGGGCGCCAAAGGACACACTAAGAGGTCAACGACCAACATCTCCATATTAGCGCCACATATGGTGAGGCTCCTCATAATGACCCACACGAATAATACCACTGATGGGGCGCGCAAAACGGCTTGATTTGTGGGGTGCCTTATCCCGGAGAGGCGTCCATAATGACACGATTTTTGGGGTGCCTTATAATGTCGGGCCGCACATAGTGCATACTGTCGAATTGAATTAATTGGGCGCCCACGACTTGACCAATGGGGCGCCCAGAACGGCATGATTGGTTGGGTGCGTGATAATTTTTTAAATTCAAACAGCATTATTTGTCGGCTGTCTCATTCCAGAGGGGCGCCCATAATGCCGAGATCATGGGCGCCCATGATATAATGCTAGTTAGATTTGTTAGACACCCATAAGTGAATTTGGCGCCCAAAACGGTGCGATAATTTTCTAAATTCAAACTGTATGATTTGTCGGCTGCCTCATCCCGGAGGGGCGCCCATAATGCCGAGATCATGGGCGCACATGATATAATGCTAGTTAGATTGGTTAGGCGCCCACGAATGAATTGGGCGCCCAAAACGACGTGCTTATCTTCAAAATTCAAACGTCATGATTTGTGGGGTGCCTCATCCCAGACGGGCGCCGAGAATGTCGAGATCATGGGCGCCCATAATATAATGCTAGGGAGATTCGTTAGGCGCCCACGAATGAATTGAACACCCAAAACAGCGTGATAATTTTCAAAATTCAAATGGCATGATTTGTAGGTTGCCTCATCCCGGAGGGGCGCCCAATTAGATTCAATTTGGTTCATTCTGATGTATTTCCGGAAGGTAAATTCCAAAATAACTGGTCTAAATCGCCAATAAAATCGCATAAAATTTTTTTCAAGCCTGTTAGGCGCCCATGAATGAATTGGGCGCCCAAAATGGCTTGATAATCTCTAACGCGATTCCGAACTTTTCATTTTTGTCAACATTTATTATAGGTACGTTAAAGTCGTATTCCTTCCTTCAAATGATTATAATGTTCATATCCAAATTTCACAATATGCCAATATCGCAAATTCTGGTTCAAATTGAAATTTTCCGTACAAACACTATGTTACAAAATTTTTGGAGGAGAGGGCACCATAAATAATCTGACTTTTCTGGCAGAAGGGTAAAGGTAAAATAATAATAAAAAAAATATTTCATCTGGTTGGCAAAATAAAGTGTCCGAAATCTAATAAAACACTACTTTTACTTTTCTTTTAATTCAATATCGCGAATTAGAATTAAAATCACTATGGATCAAAATATTTTGTCTGAAGCCACTCTACCTTGTGCCACATATTTCGGGCATCGTTTATTATTTGTTTGTGCTACTACAGTCCGATCAGATGGTTGGAATTCGGGTCGCAATTCTCTTGGGATCCAGGTAAGCCACCATATTCCGGAAGCAATGACCCAAAAATCCATCCCTGCTCTCTGCTGGCCAGTAACATGACAGTCCTTCGTTTAATCTGAGTCTTCTCTAAAATTTTGGACAGTGATTTAAGGTATTGTACCCGTTTAGATAGTCTTGTTTGTGACACAATTACTTTTTCGGCAATATTCTACTATGTACTGGTTAATTGGGTATGATAAAATCATGAGTCATGGCGTAACGTTATATAAAAATATTTGGTCCAATTTGGGGCTCTTTTTTTAAGCGTTATGACATTGTAACGCAATTAACTATTGGTTGTTAATCGGACTTTTGACCAGTCATGATTTGGAACAGAAGTTTGCTTCCAATACAGCAGGGTTAAGTGGGATTAGCTCTAATTAAAAGTATAACCAAACGAAACACTGAGAGAAGTATGGTAGCCACCCAATGTAGGCTATTTTGGACCACGTTTCAGTTGCTGTATTCACGGGCTGAAATAGCAGGAAAACAGGTTTGCGACAGTCAAAATTTGCTGCCAGCGACCCCATCGCCTTGGAATATACCCCTAAACGATTGATTGATATTCGACTCAGCAATCTAACTTAGGCTATCAGGCGCGGATACAGTGGGGGGCGCACCCGGCGCACGCCCCCTCTATTTTTAGAGGTGGCGAACAATTTTTAGCTCCATATATACTCTCGAGAAAGGAGAACAAAAATAGTTTAGGTTGGAAATCGTAATTTACAGTACTAGTATAAATTTAGTCCTTGTGAGCATTTTTTACACTCAAAAATCTCAGTTCCGGGCTTCGCACTCCCAAGTTGGTGCAGCACGCCCCCTCTTTCTGAAAATCCTGGATCCGCCCCTGGCTATATAAGTCAAGATTTGCTGCCAGCGACCCCATCTCCATGGAATATAAACGATTGATTGGAATTCGACTCAGCCACCTAACTTACGCTATAGCAGACCACCTACTGTATTCAAGGACTGGAATAGCAAGAAAACGCGTTTGAGGTCCTCAGATTTTCCCAATTTCCATGTGGGGGGCTCTCTAGACGTCTGTAGGCCTATCCCGAAATTAGTTTGCGCATTTCAGGTTCTGCCCCTCCCCATAGATCCTTCCACGGTAGGTACATAGGCGCCCCCAGAAGCCCCATCGGCGCCCCCAGAGGTCTTTGCCCCCTAGCAAGTTTGGGCTAGCTACGGGCCTGCTTATTATATACAATCTGTGTTTAACAGGCCTCTTTTTCGTGAACGCCTCGTTTTCATCATAAAGGTCATAAGCAGCGTCTGTTGCGTGGCGTTGAAGTTAGAGAAATAGTTACAAGAAATCAATTTCATCCGCAGATTAGTTAGCCAAATAAACAACAATAATTAAAGTATTGACAAAAAGCTATGGTAAGTTTTTTAAAACTAAGTTTTAGGTCCGAGCTTTCACTAATGTGTTTCACATTCGAACTTGTACGCAGAATCATTTTGTGTAAGCTAACTGCATACTTCATGTGGAGAATTATTTAAAGCGTCTTTCCTTTAACACATAGGTCGTAAAAAGGCTAATAATTCGTCTTTCCAACGATGCACGGTATCTGTTCTAGCACTTGCAAGCTTAGATAACAAACCACATCTCTCCACCCGTATAGCTCAACGTTTTTAGTTACGTTCTCGTAGCAATTGCAGGCTATGTCAGCAATGTCAATTATTAAAACAAAAAAAGTAGTGAAGCCTAGCCTACCACCTACATAGGATGGCCTAGGCCCTTTAGCACGGCGGTATATTATTAGATTCAAAATTCTAACATGCTATCGTCTAATTTCTAACTTCCATTCATGTATCAACAACAAGGGAGGGTTCACCGCGCCGGATGATACCGGTTATATCATAGAAATATACGTCGATGGGTTATATAATATCGTCAGCTACTCACTATACACACCGACAAGACTAAGGTTTATGATCAGTGGCGGTGCCACGGGGGCGTCTGCCCCCACCCTCCAATAATTTTAGAAAATAAAAAAAAAATTGTGATACGTTTTGGTAATCACCCCCTTCGGTGATTAAATCCCACATCTCCACTCAGTCATAGACTTGTATGTTGAGTGATTTTTACCAAGCTCATCCCGCTGTAAACCTACCTGAGAAGTGCTTTTTGGTAATAGGTTCAATGCGTCGAGAATATGCATTGACTTGACACACTCACTCCGTTCGTTTGACACATCCCTCTTTTGGCGCTAAGTGAGTGGATTCGTTGAGGTTCGCTCTCATATGCAATAGCTTCAAACCTTGGGCTGACTGTCTAAAGTTAATAGAGAGGTATGAAGTGGATAGATCAGTCCTGTGAGACAAACTTTTAGTCATAATATAGGATCCAGACTCCCCATTAATTTCCGTGTTAATTGACTTCAATGTTATTTCAATGTTATTTCTGGTCTCTTCAAGATAAGTAATTGCTTCCCAATATAAATGGTTTTTGTGAAGTATTCCTGTAGTATTTTGTGGCATATATGACATTTTGTCAACTAAACCAAGTGACCCCCAAAACTAACCTTTATGAATAAAGGCTGTAAATAACAGAAACCAGATATTAAAAGTTTTTCAAATGTTACTTATTCAATATTGGGTTCATTTAGAACTCTTCGCATAATTTGCTCCCAAGAGAGATACTCAGTTTTGAATCTTATTTGGGGATAAATAGATTGTTGGTCATATATACCTTTCCTAATGTTTGAAAACCATTTCTTTTGATAACATCCATTAACAGTCAACATAGATTCTTTCGATTGGATTTTATGTTTTGGTCATAAACTTATATCTTATGCTTCATAAAAATTGTGATCACCAGACTCAGGATTCCACAAGCTAGCAAAGGATTTTTCGTACAATCAGGAGCAATAGTCCACAAAGATACAGTTCCAGAAATAACCACATCAATATTTGTAAGTTTTTTTCAAAAATTGGATAAAAGTTGTGACCTTGTGGAGGAGGGTCCACAATTAATGGGCATAAGGGCATATAGAAATGTAATCTTATCCAGGCGTATTTTACCCAATATGATTAAACCACAGAATTGATACTATCTTGTTTTGTTTTTTTATAGTTCTAAATTTGGATGTTTTATGTATTGCAGGAAAGTAAGCATATGCATATAGGGGTAAGTAAAGGTACATAATTAAAATAAAAATACAAAATATATTTTTTCAGTTGTTTTATTAATTATATAAATTCCTATTTATATACATGTATAATATTATAATTATGAATGAGATATGATATAATGTACATTATGAGCAACAAATGAGAATTGATCATCATCACTTCAGTAGATTAAAACAATAAATTAAAAAAGGCCTTTAAAAATAATAATACCACTCCTAACCAAAGAGCAAATAAAAATTATTTTGATATGATATATGAGAAAATTGAGTATTCTTGTTTGGTATTAATAGTAACCATTTAAAAACAATAATTTGGGCTTTTAACTGTTTTGTAAATTTAATAAAACAAAATCCATTGGTCCAAAAAATTAATATAACTATCGGAATAGTAGTTCTTCCAGATCTTAAATTCCTTAATTTTGACTTTGAACTGTCATGAAAATTAAACACAATCCTATGATCTAAAACCAAATTGGATTGTAGTGCTTATGGATCTTAAATAATCAATTTCAAATCTTATAATTCCATACTTTAAACTTTTAACCATCATGTAAACAATCCTTTTGGTCTAATATTAAAACAATCCTTTGGTCTAAAATATAAAAAAAAATAGTAACAACAATTGCATTGTATAATTTTTAGATCTTAATAAATTTTATCAGAATGGTATAATTTTTAGATCTTAATAAATTTTATCAGAATTTCAAATGGTACATTGGACTTGGTCCTTTGTTACCGGGTAGTATAATTTTCACAATGGATGGCATCTTGGACGCTCTGAAAGCTCCATACACTCAAAATGAATAAACGCAATATTGCAATTCATCCAGATCTTATTTTTCAAATATAAGTATTCTGTGATGATGTGACTAATATAAAAACTTCAGTATTTGAAAGCCTTGTATTTCTCCATTTTACTAGGATTCAAACACTTACAATAACATACTTGTTCTTTAATTTGACTTCAAACCAGATTTTATCAAAAAAAAGCATATTCTATCTAATACTCAAACCATTCCTTTTGTTTTTGTTCTTAAATTTCCCTTCAAACCCGATTTTATCAGAAGAAAGCATATTCCATATTCGGTCTCGGAACACAAACCTTTCCTTTATGTTCGGTCTCATTTATAAAAGATAACAGATTTATCTTGAAATCAAACATAGGAAAATTCCTAAATGTCTTTTCCACCATAGAAAATACAGTATTATCTATGCTTCTGCATTCATAAACCTTTTCATTGTTTGGGTATTGTTAATTAAAATAGTTTTTAATGTTTTATCACAGGATTAGCATTTTGAAACAGGTAATTGATCACAGACACCCAATAATGTCACTTGTTCTGGAATTGGAGAGGAACATTTTTCTTTGATTGTTGGCAAGGTTGTAGGTAAATAAATAGGTGCAGTAACTTCTCTATATGTTGGACGTTTCGATGGTTCTAAGGTAGCCAAATATTCATCTCTGTGTTTATCAAGAGCTGGTCCCCAATTTTCAGCAGGTTGAATCAATTTCTTGATTCTCTGTAAAGAAAAGAGTAAAATTAAAGTATGGGTGACTGTCTGAATTTGAACATCATTAATTATGTTATTTTAAAAGTTATGTTAATATCTCGACATCAGTATGGGTAGATCCAACAAACCTGATGTGACAATCAAATCCAACTAAAGGGCTCACATAAAAATGTCTTCCTATATGACAATGTTAATGAACTGACACTGGAAACTGGCACCCTTCCAAACTAGACATTGGAATAATTTTATGTATATTTTATTAGGTGCGTTCAATTACAAATAGTACGTCTCACTGTAAAGAAATAGCCTCAAATCGATGATTGCCAATAAAAGCTAAAACGGCAAAAACACTAAACTACATTTCTAGGAACATGACAAAAGATATCTCACCTGCAAAAGAGGTCCATCTTCTTTATATATCTCATAAACAGCTACAATAGGTAATGGTAGAATAGATACAACACTTAAAGCCCAGCCAATTGATATTGCCCAAGTAGGATACTGGTAATCACCATACGATACAGGTTTCATAGAAAATACACTGAATATCCATATAGCCTGAAATAAGAAGAAACCTTTTGAAAAACAGTGTCAATACAGCAAAATAAACCACCACCATTATTACTTCAGAACTATATCCTGACACCAACACATCAGATTACCCTAATTCTATACTAGATTTTGACCCAAATCAAATAGGTTCAGACTGTAAAGCCCCAATATACTACATGTTTTATGTATATTAACAGCCAGTTGTGTGAAAGGATTGGCAGTTGTATAGATTAGAGGTTGCTGGCTGCATCTATCCAAAGTTTCCATGTACAATTGAATATTTTGATTTAGGACAAATGCTTACCATAATAAGTGTTGGGGTGATGTATTTCCAGCAAATCTTCCACCAAGGTCCAGGTTGATAACCAATCATAAGTTCAATATCTTTGTAAAATCGGTCGGCTCCTTTAAATTAAAAACAACAAAACATATTTTATTTGTGAACTGAAATATGAAATGCTATTTTGTTACAATTTTGAGAATATCACAGAAAATATATCGAATAGCAGAATTTTATTTGTGAACTGAAATATGAAATGCTATTTTGTTACAATTTTGAGAATATCACAGAAAATATAACGAATAGCAGAATTGGTAAAGTTAATAGAATTTAAATTGGAAGTACTTTTGAGGAAACTGAAATCTGGAATATCGTGATTTTGTTAATGTTCGGAAAATACAGTAGTTTGAAATATGTGACTCTAATAATATACATTTAAATTGATTGAAATCAACATTGATGGCACCTTTCAGGCGAAAGTGTAATTTGATGCATAAATGTTTTCAACTTACCATATATCCAGGCAATGACAACACATTCTGTTAGAGATAATAACATTAAGGAGAATGAAGAAGCATACCAATCCATGATTTGAAGAATGTAAACACCTCCCTAAAACAAAATCCACAAGTATTTTAGTATATGAATACACATTCAATTACTGGTAATGTATGCTTGATGTGTACATTTCTAGAGTGACAAACTTGCCCGTAGTTTTGTTATAAATGTTAGGTAATTCACGAATCACAATAGATCTCGCTAAATACAACTGATTAAGTTTTCTTACATTAAATTCAGTGATCAATAATAGCTATGTTCTTTAAATCTGGTGGAATAATCTCTTTCGTGTCAATTACTTAAATCTATAAATATTCTTACTTGTGTTACACATGGAATACCCAACACGAACTCAACCAGGCACATTCCAACTGTAAAGACCATTTTCTTATGTTTTAAGAATCTGGGGAATTCATCCACAAAGGCACTGGTCATAGTTTCAAACATTCCAAACTAAAAAAAATTTAAAAAAGCTGAATTAAGTAAAAGTATCAGTGACTAGTTTCTGCTGAAAGAAAATGGATTAGCTAAAAGCCAACATTATAACCAAAAAGCTGCAATTTCAACAACCGCATTAAATATACGCGTCAGTATGGTATTGAAATGTGATGCATCCTCAAATACTTATGAAATTTATACATGTATGTAAGTAGCATTTAAATCTAATAATATAATTTAGAATTTGATTTCAAAATAGAACAGTTAATATCCGTCCATTCCAATATTTTTCCATCTTTTTTATTTTTTTTTAAAAAGACAGCTTTTTGGTAAATGTATCATTTATTAGATTTATGAACAATTGTATATAAACTTCACTTGAATTAATTGGTGCTGTTTTGTTAATAGGTGACGGATTGTTTTTTTTTGCAAATAATCTTGTACAGAAATGTTCAGTTTCATTATTTTGAAAATTAAAGGTATCCCAAAAAATAGATTTATATAACAAAACGTTCATAAACCTATTCACATGTTCACAAATGTATATTTTCAACTACTCTACAGTGAATGATTTGAAAATTCAAACTACAGTTTTATAGTTTCTTTTACATCTTGATTTAAAGAATGATTAAATGAAAGTTTGATCAAGAAAGATGATTTAAAATTGAGTTATCTAGATAGATCAACTAAAAACAGTTGTGAACATGTTAAAAGAATGAAGGGGAGGTTAATATTTATCAAACATCTAGCAAGACTTTTTGAAGAATTATTAATATATTATTTATGATTGAAGACACTTTTGTAATTATAGTTTTATCATTTTTGTACAGGCAATTTTTAAATTTCAAAACAGGCAAAATGTCTTCAAACGATAAAAAAATTTGTTTGTAATTTTGAGTGGGCAATGACAATACATTTCTTTATAAATACAATTTTAAAGATACATTTTATACTATTTTTGAGCTATATTTGTAAGCATGAGAGCCAAAAAATATTTCAGTATGTAGATAATGATATCTTAATATAAATTTATTATTGCATTTCCTTGAATTAAAGAAATGTTTAGTGTATTGAGGTAAGGATATGGTAAAGCCAAACTGATCCAAAAATAAAACTTTAAAAAAAGTCTTGATAGAAATTTGAGTTTGAAATATGATATAGATTGATCAAATGACATTGAGACTTAACAACAGTTGTCAAGGTCAAACCCTCAATCTTCTGCAGGTCATGACCTTTGGCGACCCTTTAGAAATGATGAAAATAACATGATTAATATCAAATTTAACAAAGGCTGAGAATGGTAACATTTTTTCTATTCCACAATACTAACCAGTTTTAAACCTCACTATCAGTCCGCCTGCTTTCATGTTAAAATGGCTTTTCTGTAAAATATTAATTTACCCCCATATTGAGCATACGTTTTCAAATTGAAAGGTGCATTTTAAGATGAGATGTATCATAATGTGCTAATGAAGTTGATACTTAGTCTCTACAATGAATTTTCAATATGTATTGTTTGTAAGTGTAATGTCCAGGTATTTTTTCCGATTTTTTTTCTTCAAAAATCTTAAAGACATACATGTATGTAATATTGACTGCTTGGTAATTTTTTCAAATATTATGGGTTTTTAATACATGTAAGCATAATGCAGACCCTTTTGATAAATCTAAAATTTGTATTCACAATTAAATCTGATTTGTATTTTTTTTTAAGCTGCAAGCTACATGTTAAAAATAGAATTAAACCAAAAATAAAAGAAATTAACTGATGGTGATTTAGAAGGGCAACTGATCCCTTCCTATCCTTATCCCCAAAGAATGTGTGTTCTTTTTGACTTGGCACCCCCTGTTCAACAATTCCATGATCCATGTGTGTGTGTGTGTTAACAACAAAACATGAATATTAATACATCTTGTGACAAAAAGTAATGGCCTTTGCTAGGAAATATTGGATTCAATTCACTATAAAAAGAGGTTTATCTAAATTTGAAAAATACCTGCTTTCAATGCTACACCAGTAAGATATAAAACTATATTAAATAAATTAAAATTTTGATAATTATTTAGTTTTCTTTTTTAAAAAGTTTTGTAATATGATTTCCATAAGAGGAAACAGTCAGTTCTTCAAACTGGGACAACTACTGCCTGGAAAAGGTTGTAAAGAAAAGAATGAAATTCTTCATTAAAACCCTTTTCAGGAGTCGTAAATGATAACTACATGAAAAATGCATGTAAAATTCTTAAAACATTACGCAAATTTACAAAGCTTTTTTAATGTGAAAACTAAATAATATAAAGTGGGCATAGAAAGAGGCACGTTTGGTACTTATAAATCAAATAATTCCAGTACACACCGACAAATAAAACAATTCAGCCTTTGTTTACCAATGAATACAAAAATCAAAACACACTAATTATTACAATATTTTCTTATCACTTAAAGTGATTACAAGACATATTTTTACTCTTTTCTGAATTATTTCTTAAATGTTATCTCAATTCTTTTCAAGTACGGTAGATTTTTTTTTTGACTCTTCGCAACTTCAATTTTGGAATTTGTTCAACAATCATTTCTCAATTGTTGTCATTTGAAATGTCTCCATTCTCTTAATTTATTTATATAATTTCGAAATAAGTAAATATATGTTCTTATTTACAAAAATACTCCCTAGTAATGTATAAAAAAACATTCCCATGGATTAAACATCCTCCTCGAAGATTCCCAAATAGGTATTCATTATTACTTCCCAAAGTTATATTTTAAACAAGAATTTCAGAACGAAAAAAAAAAAATTATTCAAGTATGTAAAGTTTTAAAAAATGCTTACAATTTTAATGTTTACAATTTAGTTTCTTAGACGATATCACTCATGTATTTAAAATTCTCTATTTGGTTGTTTAGAAGATATTACTCAAGTATTAAAAAGTTAAACCTAACAGCATCTTAGAACTCGATCATCTTTTCTTAAAAATATATTACAACTTACTGTTACCTCGAGAATAACAGGTTCTTGATGCAACCATGCCCATACCGAGAACACTTTCACCCACTTTCTGATAAAAAGATATCAACCCCTCAAATATATCGCACCCTAACACTCAACCCTCTCACCCACAATTCATACCTTCATGCAACCACGCCTAGTTTTATTCATTCACTCATATTTCTTACGCTGAAACTAAACTAAAGACATTTTAATACATGTACAATCCTAAAAGCCACAAAGTAAATCTGGTTAATTTTACTAGAGAACCGAAATATAATTTTAAAATAAATTGAGTTTTTTACTAAGTATTCCTAATCATCAAAATCAAATTTTGTATTTTACAACGAGATTTACCAGTGGCAGTCGTATTGTGAATATGAACTCTTTTCAACAAATCACTAATTAAACGATATGGATAAATTTGGGATTCTGAATCTTAAATTTACATGTGCACTCATGTAATTTATGTTTTTTGATAGTTCATCAAAAATATACAATTAATTATGAAATATATCTCTTCAGAAGGGTGTATTAGTTTTAGAAATTCAATTCTTATCCAAATATCCATAAAATGTAGTTAATCTTTTGTTTTCAAAGATCAGTGGATAGCCCAAATGCATCAGTGAAATAGGTATAGAATGCTATTTATGCCAAAATTAATTAATTTTACATCTTGTTTGGTATCACTTTTAAATAGCCTTATAAATTGGTGGAAATAATTTATAGATTTACAGAATGATATCTAAAGGCTTACTGTTTGTCAAATACATAACTCCTTTTAACAGCATTTTCAAATATACCAAACAACATTAGATGCTAGTAAGTTATTAATGTGACAAGGGAATCATTAAAAAATAATTTCTACCATGGTTTGTTACAATTATTAGAGTGTTTTTAATCATTAAGTTTTTCTAAATGCAAATCTGCAGATCAATTATGATGTAACCACATTAGAAAATATTTATAAAAAAATGACCTTAATGCAACTGTATATAATAGTTTAAAATGGATATTATGGTTTTAAAAAAATGATAAGGTCAAAATTTTGAATGTTTTTAAGGCTTAATTTGTATGCATTGTGTGAGACATTGAGGCTCAGCAAAATGCTTGAATCAAGCAATTGAACACTGATGGTGATCTACTTAGTGGCAAATGTTAATTTATGTATAAACATCCATATAACCAGTCATATAACAATTGTCAAAACATAATAATTAATGAACAAGCCTCAACCATTGGTTGAAGTTTGTCATATGATGAATGATTGGTGGAAAAGATCTAATGTTGTTACCTACTGATGCAGTTTGCTATTTGTTGGTGCAATGTTACGCATGTGATTTGATTCGAAATAAAAACATAAATCCTACCTGACTATCAAGACCAATAGTAAACAACATAAGGAAGAAAAGTACAGCCCATAATGGTGAAATTGGTAACCTAGCAACAGCTGAGGGATAAGCAACAAAGGTAAGACCTGGACCTGAAGAATGGAAAGTACATAGATGTATTACAAAGTAATTTGAAATATTTTCAACAGCTAATGTAAATGAGATTATTTTTTCAGAATCATGGACATTTTCCACCCACGGGCAAAATTTATGAACAAATTATTTTTTCAGCATTATGGACATTTACCAGCCAAGAGCAAATTTTATAAACAGTCTTTTGATAGAAAGCTAGTGGATATTTATCAGCAATATTCAAACTTAGTTATTCTTTTACAAATAGTCTTTAGACAGCAATTCTTTGAGACAATTATTAGGATTATTTACCTTGTGTAGCAACCTCAGAGATATCCACACCAGTTTCTTTAGCCATAAAACCCAAGACAGAGAAAATAACCAAACCAGCAAAAACACTAGTGCCAGAATTCATCAATGGGACAATAATAGCATCCCTGGAAAAGCAATGGAATAAAATATAATTTATGGTATAAAGAAAACATACTGTGATTTAAATACAAATTATTCATACATGTAGCATATTGATAAAGCCAAAAAGATCTGATGAACACAAACAGACTGACTGAAATGTAGCCTATGTAAGTCTGAAAAAATCATGGTTAATTACTTAGTCTATCAAAAAAGAAAATTAAAAATTGATTTTACCTGTAGACATTATTATGAAATTTATTATATGATGACATGGTAATTAAACCACCCCATGCCATACCCATAGAATAAAATATTTGAACAGCAGCGTCACCCCATACCTGAAGTAGAAAATAATATATAAAGATAAACATCCGAAATCTTGTAATCATGTCAAATCAAATATCAAATCAATAGTGTCTATGATAAGATAAGCCATTCAAGGGCATAATTGTAAATTTAACTAAATTTATATTCTCGAGTAAGACTTACCTGTAATGTAAAGAGTTTGTCCCAATCAGGAATCAGGTAGAATCTAAGACCATCCATGGCGCCAGGTAAAGTTACACCTCGTACTAATAGAATGATTAAAACCAGGTATGGGAAGGTAGCTGTTACGTATACAACCTAAAAATAGAAATCACAATAAATACATACATGTAATGACCTGGCCTTAAAGTTACAAATTCATCTCCCAGTGTATGTGTGATTAATCTGATCGACTCTTTTTAATGTTCATGATTTTACAGTAGAAATATACAAATTTTAAAATGTAGTAATATTCTCAACATACCCGTCCAGAGGATTGAACACCTTTACATAAACACAGAAAGATAACAACCCAGGCTAGAGCTAGACAACCTAACAATTCCCATCTGATACCTCCAATATCTTCTATACCATCAGTTATCTGTAAAACTGCTCTTCTGCAAAACAATTTGAGCTTTTAATAACTTGTGGTGTGGCATATGATCCGTTTGTATTTACTTTTAAGATTCTTGTATAGGCTACATGTATATGCTTATTATTAAAAATGTCTTTAAATAAATACTGATATCTATAGGTTTAACTTACTGCCAAAATTCCTTGCTGGGTGGTACACGGCTCATGGTGGTGGCATTCGACATAACAGAGATGACTGTTCCATTAATACTGGTAAATGTGTCATTAAATAATGTTGTCAAGTTACCATTTGTTGAGTAATTAGACAATATAGTATTGTTTCCATGTTCCCTCAAAGCACACTGTTCTGTATTCCAATCGTTATCACAATTACTCCATGGCAGAGTAGATTGCATTGAGACAAATAAATAATATAGCGTCCATGCTATAATAATATTATAGTAGATACAAACAATACCAGATATAATGACCATACCATAACCAACACCTGAAAAGGGTCAAATGATATTATAAACATAATGAATGAACAATGTTTAACGGTGGGGCTATAAAAAGGTACCAAAGAAACCATTAAAATCCTCATAACTAATTAAGTGAATATATAGGTCCATAATCATTTACTTAAATTTCAAACAAATTATTTTACAAATAATGATTATAGTCAAAGAGTACACATGACAAAGTTTGGAGATGACAAAACAAAAACAGAGTTGTTCCCCTTGACAAGTGTATGAAAATTATTCAGTTGCTATGCATAAAGTAAAATGAAGTGAAGTAAATTTGATATTTACCTTTAAAAAGTGGACTAATTCTCCAAATGGTAATTGGACTCAAACTAGCGAACTGACCAAATGTGATTTCCATAAATAGTAGAGGCATACCAATTATTATCATGAAGAAAAGGTAAGGAATCAGAAAGGCACCTGGAGAAAAATACCAAATTTATAATGTATTATTCCTATCTGCATCTTTTTTTTATCTTCTCAGATACATTTGAATTTTCATTACATACTTTGATTATAACTTGATGTCTGTTTAAATAATAATTAAGAAAATTTAATATCTATATGATATTGTCTTTGTTGTCTTTTCAAATAATATTTAAATCTGTCATAGGCCCTACATGCTTTTCAAAGTTTAAATATTTTAATGAAAATCTTTTTTAAACATACCCCCTCCGCTTTTATAACATAGATATGGAAATCTCCAAATATTTCCAAGTCCAACAGCATAACCAATACAGGACAGGAGAAAATCCATCTTTCCCTTCCAATTTCCACGATCAGATTTTCCATCACCATCATCGCTGCTAGCAGTGGAGCTAGAACTGGATATAGTGGAGCAGGACATTGTCATTGATGATCCGGACGATTGGGACAATTCAATGTCTTTATTGGGATACTGAAAATAAAGATATTTTGTAAATCGACAATATATTGGTTGAAAGTGTTGAAACAATACTTTATTTCAAGTACAGCACAAGTATGTAATATACCGGTAATGGATTTGAAAAAAAACCCCAACATACAGGTAATCATTTCAGTGAGCAAAATAGTTAGCAGTTCGTGTGACTATGGATATCTTTTATGAAGAGTTCAAACACAGCCTAAAATCGGAATTCATGAGAGTGACTTTTATCCGGGATATTAAGACGTGTCAACACTAAACAAAGGAATGTTTATTTTACGTGAGTATTAAGTTGAATTGAAATCAGCGGTTTCCATGAAAAAACGTTGACAAGATTTTAGTGGAAAGTACCTTAACTGAACATACATGTATATACATTGCCATTGGCTTTGTTTGGCCGTGGATCGTATTCGTGCTCATTGTATTGTCGATTTTGACAGAGACGTAATAAATTGTTTTTTTTTTATTGTTACTGGGCGAAAGTAGAACTTCCAAATCACCCTACAATGGTGCTATAAATGAACACTATTTGTGGGGGTGAGAGGGGACGAATTGATTTATTGCTTTTAGTTGTAATAAGTATGCGTCATAGAACTAGTCAATACAAACATCTGTTACCGATATATACATTTGTACTCATAAATATATTATACCCATGTGTCTACATGCCATCCTACTAATGAAATCAATATATGGCAACAGACCAAATATTTAATGAATGACGAATGTTATATAGATTGGTTATAATTTCATTTTTAACCTCGCACCTTCCGCCTATGGTGAACGTTATTGCTAATTTATGACGTTAAACCCCATTTCAGTTACTTTCATCTATTGCTAATAAATATTAAAAGTGGGACTGCAGGAAATTTCCATCGATCGATATATAACGGGAAAATTCACATCTTGGATCGAATACGGCTAATTTATTGGAATCGCGCGTGCTGTCTGGGCATCTGCAATCAATATTCCACCTATGTGCCAGTGCTTCATTACTAAGGCTGCTCATGGCATCACCATATAAGGCTAACAGAAACAGTCTACGTGTTAGAATTACGTTTTAAAACAGTTGATTTCGATAATGAATTGTGGAAATATGAAGTATAGAAGGTTAAACAATGCTGAAAATTATAAGACGTCCTCTGACAAATGATGGCGTATGTTACGTACACATATAATATGATAAGCTTATAAAATAAGCGAATACTTCAACCAGTGCCCCCTCCACCCCCAACCCCAACCATTGGAAGCGCAATCAAGTAAACCGATACAGACAAACCTCATTCAATCAATCGTTAGAATCCATGGTTCAAGCGAATTCCCGCAAAAGTAAATAACGGTTTAAAGCCGGTATATTTTCAGCGAATGATGTTTAATATCTTTTATAACGTTGGCCATGCGTTGTTTTGGGGGTTTGTTTTACAAATTAATAAATCAAAGTTAAGAAGAGACTATTCTCGTTATAACATATAATTTTCCATTTGTGGGAAATTGATTGACCCATATTTTCATTCACACATAAGATACGTACACACGTGTAGTAGAAGTGTAGTAGCAGGTATACGACGTGTCTGATCTTTTTCGCCGACAGACATGTTCTAATCATTGGTTGTATTTGATCGGGTAATTTTAAATACAACTCACCTCACATCCCTTTATTTCTTGAACTCTTAATAATCCCATTTTGCTTGTTCAGTTTATTTCTTCCTATAATTTTCAGCGGCAAGGAAAAAATCTAACAATGAATATTTAGGTCAGAGTGTTAGGTGATTATATAGACATGGACGAGTCCATTCCAATCGTCAGGGTAGGTGGGGCATAATCCGGCCAACATAATTCTTTAAAAAAAAATCTGCCTGGTATATACCACTGAACTGCACGTCATACCTTGTCATAATATAACATATTTTATCACTTTGTTACATGTTATTGTTTAATTTGTCAAATTTGGTATTACAGGAATCATTACAAAATCATAATATTTATCGATCTTGTCAGTGTTTTTACATTCTTTAGTTGTGACGCCCGGTAACGATGACGTATTTGATCTGGTTTTAAGGTCTAAAAAAAGAATATGCCTATATGCATATATTTATGTCTATATTATATATTACTGTCCCGCCTGCTGGTATACGATTGGATTAGTGGTACCTATCCCAGTTATCAGAATCAAAGAGGCAGAGCTGAGTGTCTGGGTTCTATTGCGCGGCAGTATTTAGATTTTAAATCCCAGAATTAGTGCAAAAATCAAAGACACTTGTTTTAAAAGCAATTCAATTACTTGGCAGGAATTTGTTCTCCTGAGATAAAGAATGAAGACAAGGCGTTTGCTTTTATTGAAAAAGATGATTAATTGATAGGCGACCAAGCTGCAATGGAAATGAAAATGATATAATGTATTTTTAATTTCATGATACCATTTTTAAGAATAACTGACATATTTTGCAACGAAATTCTATATTACCCTTTTTTGGGGGAAATGATGATTATCACAGTTTGTGTCAAACTTTATTTTATCAAGCAGAACGTAAAACCCCATTTCTTTTCAATTCATTTATTTTATCAACGGCTTATTTCGTAGGACTTAGTGTCACTTAAAAACAATTATCCCAAAGGTCTCTATTTGTCTTTAGGATTTTAACACCTCCCGCTTTGTTGTATGGATAAATATAGTTACGTAATCGTGAATGACTTTTTCGCCACATTTTAAAAGTGTGGGGGTGGGGGGTCTCCGTCTTAACTTCATTCATACTTGAGCAGTTGATTTGTGCTTTTTTCATATCCTTAGAATGATATTGACGAAAGTGAAGCCCATCTAGCCATCAACATTACTTTAGAAACAGTAATCCTATTTGTTAATGTTATAAAACCTGTTTTAATGAAGAAACGTGTGGGGGTTGATGGCCAAATGGTTAGCACGTGCGCGCTGTATCATAAGGTCTGTCATTTCGTCACCTGGCATGGTTTCGATTCCCCGCATGTACGTGGGTTTTCGCCGGGTTCTCTCTCCGGTTTTCTCCCACTGCTATCGAACCTGTGCTAGCGAATTATTGAAATAATGTCGTATTGTATGAAGTTATTCAACAAAGAACAACAATTTCAGCACATACTGTCACCCCCGCCCCTCCCTTATGCATTAAACTTTCGCTGTTCATAAGGTAAATGTTTTAAAAAGACTTAATTTATACTGTACACTTGTTCAGCAACACATTCCTGAAATATATAAGCATAAACTTACTTCCCTTATTGGTAATGGAAAGTTTGTCGACATTTTGATGTCGAATATGACATCATGACCGACCTTTACAAGGATATAAGTTGACGACTGTTGTTGTTTGGTTAGGAATTAACATCCTTGTGTTCTACATGTATAACTTGTAATAACCCAGATAAACTTATATTATCCTTACCAAGCAATGATTAAAACCAGCTTTGTTTTATGAATAATTAATTAGAAACATTCCTACTGATTATATTCTATGTCTTATCTGCACTGATTCTGTACAAACAATAGTTTATGTCCAGTTCCACTGGTATCTGCAGTGAAGGGTGCTACTCTGGTAAATGTACTAATCGAACCAATAATGTGATATGCATGATTTAATTATTCATACTCCTCTCAGTGTTCCGTTGGATTTAGAGATAAATTTAATGACCTATCTCTATTCAACTTCAAATGAAATTAATTAATTTTCGTTATTATAAGGCTGGGGGAGGAGGGGGCACATAATAAGTAAAATAGATCTCGGACTCTTATCCATGATCGGATATATTGTTCTTTGGCGACTTCTTTGTAAGCGCGAAACATACTTGTTTTTCTAAGAATCTGTCCCTGTATACAAATTATTCATCTACTAAAAACACCATGTTGACAAATGGAGCTATCTGAGATTTAAACATCAGTTAAACGTCACATGTAGAACTAGAACTACTTCATTTAACATATCACGTCACAGTCGTATGGGCATTGTCCTCTGACACATAAAAAAGATACCGGTACGTTCATATTGTCAACGTAAAATAACCAAGTAATTGATCACATTTCAGACGCGTTCACGTTTATTTTGTATTTCATTTAGGGCAATAACCCTTAAAGTGATCATTAGAGCTTGTACTGTTACTATTCTTTTTTCCATATATACATTTTTAACCTGGGATTCAAATACTTTAATTCGTGTCAGTGGGTTTAAAAGCAATTCATTCGTACAATAGTATATCATTGGCATGAAGGTGAACATTTTATTTATGCCATATTTTCCAGCTTTGTTGACTGACGGACAATATTGTTGATGTTGAACGGTTGCATTACACGGTAGGTTGAGAAACACCGAATAATAATACATCCTGTTGTTGATATTGTTGATAAGAACTGTATGACGGTGGTCTAGATAATGATGTAAAATCCATACAGTGTTTATTGTTTTGAAAATACAGGAAACCTAGCGACATTCTAGGTAATATATATTATAATAGCCAGCAGTGCCGATAGGTCTAACAATATGGTGCACAATTTTGGCTATCGTTGACACCTTTATATGTCATTTGAAACTTTAATAAATTAGATTTGGGGATTTTTCAGTATAAACCATTTTCATTTATGTAAGTTTTTAATTGTTTTGCAGTATATTTTTAAACAGTTTTCATATAAACCCCAGTAGGACGCCAGTTTTTGATAAAATTCTTGTTCAAATTCGGGCCAAGGGATGTTTTTGTGATAAGGAGTGTGTCAGGGGCATCTAATTGGAAACGATCCGGTAACGTTAATTCTTTTAGAAAAGAATTTACATTGCGGACATCAGATTGAAGTAGAAATACAACGGCTAAGCATTGGTTGGAGCTATATTTATGAGGAATCTAAAGAACAAAATATCAACGTTTTCACCAGCTTTGATATTTAACAGACCTAAATGTATCAAGTGACCTAATGTAAGCAAAGATATGCAATTTGACTTAACGTTAACTTTATTTTAATTGAACCAGTGATGAAACTCAGTGTGTAGCTTCATTGCATGGATACCTTGACTAATTCCGATGATGGGCATTTGATTGTAAAAGCTTTGGAACACTCTGATTCTAATTGAGTGAGAGTTATAAAACTTGCAGTATAGTGTCATTACATATCAATACCGTGACCAAATACGATTATGAACATTTTCTTCTCACGGAGAGAAGTAATTTGATTGCTCCATGTAATGTTTTATAATAAGAAATCCGAGTAATTAATGAACGCACATTTATTTGTTTTCACAAGCTTCACATTGTTGTTTTATTGTTATTTGTATAATAATGACATTAAGTCGTTTTACTGAGTTAATTTAATCCCGACAGAGTTACAATGTCGAAAGTATAATTATTTTCTTGGTAGAGAAATCATGCTTGTTGATTTGCAGCCAAAGCGACCGACATCAAAATGATCAAATTAAATAATGATCAATCAGAGAATAACCAGGAAATTCAATAAATTTAATGGCTAATAAATAAAGTATTAACTCTGCTGTAACTGGGTTAAACGATTCAGTGTTAAATTCATATACCCTGTGTTTGTTATTGCTGAGAATTATAGGTGTCGCGATATCTAGAATTTATAAAATCAATATACATGGATCATTCTGTTTTGAGTAAATCTTAACTCCTTAAGTTAACAAAGAATGGGAAGATAGGAGCTCGCCACAGTATAATATTTAACACAACGTATTATATCCAGAGGCGTAGCCGTGAAATATACATGTATATTGGCGGGGGGGGGGGCACAAATGAAATTATATAAAATGTTAACAATCTGTGAGGCCCGAGGCAAGAGGCTACGCGGGCTATGGGGGCCTCACCCTGCCGGAGAAAATTCGACAGTAACAGTGTATAGAACGGGTGACTCGGACACGAGGTCCCTTTCCCTTGGCCAGAGAGGCCCTTTTGTCAAGCGTGGGGACCCTTTTGTCTGCCTTTGGGGTCCCCTAACTAGGATACATTTTCATTTTTCTCGTCGGTTTTAGCATTTTTCTTTATAAAACACTTTTGGATGACACTTCGTGTACAGTTTGATTGCTCGATACGTTTGAAAAATATAAATGTGCGATTAATTAATATGCGTCATCTATTTATTTTGGGATTTCGGCGGGGGACATCAGCTGTTGTTGGCTTGTTTGTTTTGTTTTTTGGGGGGTGGGGGTTGTGGGGGTGGGGGTCCAATGATATTCAGACCCCCACCCTCAAAACCGAGGACAACTGAAGGGGCGTTCAGGTCGACTCTTTTCAGTTGCTTCCAGTTGCCGAAAAAAATTTTTTAAGCTGAGCAGGGTGGAGTTTGGACCCCACCCCACCCCAAGGTCCGCTCCTGAAGATATAAAACTGCGTCGTCCGTCTATTATTGTTTAACATCCGTTTCCGCAGAGGAAATCGCAGACAAGATATAAGACTAATGATCCCCATAGTTTTCAAAGGAAATAATTAGAAAACATTAATGCATTCAATTATCTTGAGCTATATCGCATTATGGCTTCTGTTTTGACGCTGCAAGACATAATTTGGTATTATCATTACCATACATCCAAATGAATTCTGATTCCTATCTTATACGAAAACTTCTTATTTCTCAAATTCGGATCTATCACGATTTAAACCTCAGATATGTAGTTTATGGATATATACATCAAACAACTTTTTGACAAGCAGTTGTGAGAACAGCGAGAGACAAACTCGCTGAAGATTCTGTGATTAAACGGAGCCAAAGGAAGTGTCAAAGGATAATCCAAGAATTTCCTTAGGCTTTGATAGAATTTTCACGTGGACGTATATTGTCGTCGCATGTGTCCGTCCGGACGTCTGCCTGTCCACAATTTGTGGACACTCTAGACGTCACAAGTCTTATCCGATTTGGACTCAACTTGAAATATTGGCATGTAGCGGATCGGAACAACGTGGATTATGACAACTGATTGGACGAAGAATCACGTTTATACATGTAGCTTGTAGAAACTGGAGAGGTCACAATTTTCATCCGATTTTGATGAAATTTGAATAATGTGTATAATCCACACATCTTGGTTGCTGTCGATATTTGCGCATACCGGGTCCTAAATTCCTTGATTATGACCACTGGTTGTACGAAAAATCGCTCTTTTAGCTTCGAATATATGTCTGTTGAATTCGAATTACGTAAAAACCAGATCAAAACTGCCGGACAAAATAGTCGCACGCAAATAGTGTAAAATTATGGTATATCAAGGTTGTGGACCCTTTAGAGGTCGTAATTTTGATCTGTTTTAGTGAGAATAAACCCACAGATCTTACTCCTTTTGATATTCACGTATCTTTCTGGATTATGGCCTCTGGGTGTTGAAAAATCGCATATTTAGCTCATGGATCCGCTAGAAGTCACAATTTGCATTCAATTTTTAAATATATCACGGTTACACATAGTGAAGGTTAAGTTCGGATTTCGCAAAAACCTGACCCACACTGCCGGACAAAATGGCCGCTTCGTGTACGCAAATGGTGTATAAGTATTGAATACCAAGGTTGTAGACCCTCCAAAAGCTACAATCTTTATATGATTTTGACGAAACATTATATCCGAAATATCTCAGTCCATTTGGATATTCGCGCATTTCAGGCCACAACTTTCTGGATTTTAGCTCCTGATTGTACTAAAAATCGCTTTTTTGCAGCTTATTTTTTTTTTATCCATTTCTTGTAAAATGTGACCGTATCTTGTCTTTCAACCGCAAGTTTAAGAAATAGACAGCGACAAATACAAGCTGGGCAATAGACCCTTCCATCAAATGAACGAAAGAATGAAATGGAAAGAAATTTAGCCCGGGCAGCGGTAGAGCGACCTACCCTTTTAGCGAATTCCAACTGCCAAGGGGTCGTTTACGTGCATGGCATTGTGCACACGGGACCTCGGTTTTTCGTCTTTGTCAGGCGACATATGAAATGTGTAGTTTTATTATAAATCTACATGTATTATTAAACAACTGCAATGGAAAATATAAAAATACCAACGTTAAATTATGCAAAATTGCATTATTATAGCTTACAAAAGTAAAGAATTGAAACCGGAGGATATATACAATTAAATGTAATATCTGTCAAGAGGTCGAGAATGGAATTCGTTTGTGTACTAAATTATTTTCACATGAATGTATTATGTCGTCGATCCTGTTCACATTATTATTTTGTTTGTAGATACTCCATGGGTCTAATTTTTCCGATTTTGATCCATTAGATCTCGGGTGGGTTCGATTTTGGCAAATATAGGACCGTAACTTCGTCGATTATTGCCCCTTACGAAACTGAAAATGTATGTTTATATCTCGTTTGGGTTCGATTTCGATGCATACCAGAACGTATACCTCTTGGAATATTGCCCCTATTTTGGGGGTTTTCGATTTTCATTAACGTTCAAATAATTATTTGTTCTTTGCACAACAATTACGAATGAGTTCGATTTGAGTATATTCGAAGAATAAGAGGATGAGGACAATTGATTTCTACTGCTCTCCATCCATCTATTACAAAATGTGAACGTATTTTGCGTGGCAACCGCATGTTAAAAAATATAATTATTGGTTTTGGACCTTGAAAATGCGCTGCTTCCTGCTGAGCGTTCTATTTACCGAATGTCTTGAATGCGGATTGTCTTAAGTGTTTATACATTAATCTTAACTTAAAGCCCCAATAACACTCTTGTTGGAACTGAATAATATGTCCCAATCTTCATTCTGGTCAACAAATCGTATTATATTAGAATATTCCAATTAAATGATGATATAAATTTCATCTTAACACACCTGTTTTAAAAAAAATGGAAAAATTCAACCAATTGATTTGAAAAGTCTAACGTAAACCTTTTCAAATGTGACTTGGATTTTAAAATATTTTCGAACCCTCTGGACAAGTAAAATAGTATGTAATGGATAATTTACACAACAGGTAGGACACTTAAACATCTAGTGCTTAGAATAAGGGTATTATTTATTTTCTGGAGCTACCAAGCCAGCAAGAATGTTATTGTCCCTTTAATCTGTCGACCTACCTTATAAATAACCATAACGTGACATTTAATTGTATCCTTTGACTTTTTTTTCTAAAGCATATATAAATAGTTGTGTTACTCGTATGCGTCGTGGAAAATTTTGGAAATTCTAATACACAGACAAGTCATTATTTTATTGGACCGTGAAATTGGACTAAAATAGCATCGTGTTAGGTTATTCTACTGTAAGTATCGTTAAGTACTACGAGTGGGATATGTCGTGCACTTGTAACTAGTGTTATAAGAATGTGGGAGTATCGCACCTGTCCGTCCGTCTGTCTGAAATAACCTCTTTTCAAACCTGATTTAAATTCTGGGGCTGTAGATCATCATGGTCTGTCATTAAATCAAGTGACGTGGTTTCGATCCACCACTTGTGCGTGACAAGCAGTAGGTTTGCCTGACTAACCACTTGGATCTTCTACGGGTCCCACGGTTCTACCGCTATTGAATAATCATACACGTAAGCGAATTATTAGAGGCCAATAGTAAAAATGAACTAAATAGGTTACCTATCCCACCTTTGTATTAAGCCCTTCCCTAGATAACAACACCATTGTCATTGGCCGCTTTCTTATCATGTATTTACTATTTCAATGATTTCCCATGAACTCAGTAATTCATTCATTATTTATTTACCAGTCCACCATGGAAATTTACTATAAGAAAAATGATCTACATCGTGGGTAATTAATAGATTATGCAAGATTTAATATTATCCATAATATTTGAAATTAAAAACACGAATGAGACTTCAATCAATATTGGTCCATCTCAATTAAGTCTCAATTTTTCATTTTCGTGACCATGAAAATATAGGTTTATAGACACCAATATTGCGATCCTATGTGGTTTAAAAGCTGAGATCCAAGACTAGTCTCGGACTAATCCAAGACAGCCGCCTGATATATTTGTTGGAATGTCAAATATAGAAGGCTAAAGCAATGGCTAGGATCTAGAAAAGGGTGTCACTTTCGCCCGCAGCAACCACATCAACCTGCTAAAATGCCTAATTATAATTAAAAGGAAGTAATGAATAGTTTGATTCTGACATCCAGATTAGAATGTGACCCTTTACTGTAGTAATACGAATCTTTCACAATTTCTTTTAGACATCTTCATTGAAATCCAGTAACAAATGAATCTGTCTTATGTGGAGGACATTTTGATTCGTAAACGCTGGATCGCATCTGGACAGGAGGTAGCGTGTTCCACCTATGCATTGGCCGAGAAATTTCATCGGGATTTTTCGGCGTGGTTTCCCCTTTATCAGTGGTGCAGTTCCCATGTATACATTGTCATGCACGTAAAAGATCCCCTGGCAATTGGAATTCGATATAAAAATATGCAAAATTTCAATCATAGCACACTATGGTGTATGGCCGTCTTCATTAGCGCAATCGGGGAAGAACAGTAGGGCGTCAAACCCATTTCGTTCGTAATTAATTACATGCTCGCTGACTATGCCCTTGAAATTTATATTGGTTATGTCTCATATTGAAAATATTGAATATCCATACATATATTATATAGGTAGAATAAGAAGGACCAACATGTGGAAAACTTCACAAAAGATAGAATAAAGATTTGCACTCAATCATTCCGTTTTGTTATGTTATGTGCGTATATTATGTTAACTTGTAAAACATTAATGAATTGAAATTTGAAACTAAATGCATTCAGGTATACACACTTTGTTTTGACAAGGACAGATATGTGATATAAGACATTATATCAGACAATATATCGTTGACTTATCATTAATAAGGAAGATTAGCACATGCTTCATTCAGTCAAATGCAGGGTTGTGTTAGCTGAATGGTCTATGGTGTGAGCCTTATGATAGAAAGAATCAGCCCCTACCCCCCCCCACCCCATTCAAAGTAGCCCTACACACAACCTAATTCCCGAAATGACCTTGTTTGTGTCGAGTCACACCGCATTCTGTCCCTCAACTTGTGTCGAGACTGTAAGAACATTTCGTATTATGCTGTGCAGATGCTAATTATTCGCATTAGCTCACACAGACAACATATTATGTATTTACAAATGTTGCCCGCAATATCCTTTCGACCTTCATGATTTATATTATACAATTACCTTTTGGTGTTGTTGGTTACCGTTCAATCGATATGTGGACAACTAGGGGTTGTTTATGTCGTCTGTGTCAACATGACAACCGAGTTGAAGTGGTGTTTCCACTCGAGAAAACAATCTGACCCGCTACTGTCTTGACTGCAGAGCTAATAAATTGAGAACTTATTTCGCGGGAAATTAGATAATATGTTGTAAAATGAATGTGAATAATTTGGAATAATAGCTTGTTCAAATAACCATAGATTTATTTAATCCAAGTTCAATACAAGTTACATGTATTTGTCATAATGTCTTAAATTAAAATATGAAACGTTAAAATGTCAATAATAACTCAGTAGATTCTTGCATACATCTAATCTGAACATTCCCACTGTGTTACTTCCAATCTTGCTCTTAGCAACCGGAAAAAAAATCCCGGACTTTATACATAATATGATATTATTCTACAAATACAAACTAATTTAAAGGCGTTTGGGGGTGGTGGGGTTCTATAGTCTGAAAACCCATTCGGCATAATGCCGTTTACTCGTACCAATCTAGTATAGGTCAGAAGGCCGAGATTCTGTGTACATATTGCCATGCACGTAAAAATATCCCTTGGGAGTTGGAATTGAATTTCAAGTATAGACCGCTGTGCCGCTATCCGAGTAAAATAGCACTCGGTGTATGTCGTATGCCCGTCGTCATAAACCCCCTCTCGACAGATCAGTATAAGGCCGTGAACCCCAATTTCATTCCATATACCTGTCTGTACAATTTTCACATTCATGTTATAATATCTCAATTATATACCCCACGTCTTCCTGATTACCAAGTTCGTGATACGTATATTTTCTAAACGGAAAGAATTTTAACAGCAAGTGTTAATAAATTTTAATCACATCTTCCTCTATGTTGTCATTTCTTTAATAATTTTCTTCCTTGCAATTATTGCGGTATAAAGTTCAAGGTGACACAAAGCGCGAGTGGTATTTATTTCTTATGGAATAATATTAAATAACACTTGCATATTTTTGCAAAACCCACTCCTTTTGGGTCGACAGAACTTATTTATCAGTATTGACATGTGATCCAAGATCATTTCTCCATACAGTGATATCAATGACATGCTCTGGTCAAGATGACAATAACATCTGCCACATAAAATCAATAAATACATTATTTGGATTTGTACAATTCACTTCCGTGTAGATTTATTTTATAGTGAGGATGCGCGGTTCCTACCTTATACGGTATTTATGATAACACTGTTATTAACAGGCACTTGTTGGAATGGGCTGAAAATTTTAAATTATCATGTACATGAAAATAGATTCCGCGACAACGTACACGTAACCCAGGAAGTGTCTCAAATTGACATGTGCGATTAGTATAAAGTTAACAGGATATTTATGGCTTCTTTTTTAGTAGAAAAAAGCCCCATTTTTTCTCAAGTAACACCTGAAAGAGAGTTTAGCCTGGAAATAGGACTTTTTAAAACGGGCGATATTTCTATATTGTTAACGTATCTGTAATCTACCTTGTGCAGTTAGGCGTTGTCTCCGGACGCAGTTCCCGATACATTAATAATTAGTACGGTAACGGAAAAGTGCCAGACTTGAGTTATTTTAGTTGTTATCTATAGCAACCATGTGTCTGTCGCACGAGGAATAGTTCCTTTTGAATCTCATTTGAAAATTATAAATAGCTATTGCAGGAAAATCTCTCTTTTCTTTTTTATCAAAGTGCTAGGTTAAAGTGCCCTTACGAACAATCGATTCATTCTAGTCTGCTTGAACTCAGATGCTAAATCCAAAAAACAATATAATGTACTTTCAATTTGAATAACGACACCAAATAAAATGAAATTTAGTTGTGTCATGGGATCTGTATAACCGCAATAATAGATGCAAAAAGGGGATTGAACAACAGGCAAAGCCTATATAAGTTCTTTCCCGAACGTGCCCTTTTAAAGGGCTACTGCAAAAGTGATAATATAAAAGGTCCCACCGAATTATACTACTCAAACCTGTTTTTCTACCAGGTAATTGTCTATGCACATATCAGATATATATATATAAAATTATTGGCGGAAATCGTGTCAAAATTGGTTCACGATATCCTGACGACAAAACCCATGTACAAGGCATACGATTTTTTTGACAGTCTCCTTAGAAACCATAAACTGAAGCTCAAAACAAGGGTCTACAAAACTGTTTCCATCGCTCAAACGCAGTAGGGTACGACCTTTTGGGATTGATTATGTCCTTGCACGTGCACTATGCATTTTCCATGGACAGTTTTGGCATAAAAAGACCTTCCATGACCGTGCTGCTCTCAGTTGAAATTTCAACATGGTCAAATGTCAGCTGAGTGAACTTGACAAAGGAAGAGCCATTGCTTCGCTTCAACAGGGTTTTACACAGAGGAATGTGGCACAGAGAATCGGTTGTAACCAGAGTGTGATTAGGAGACCATGGCAGCGTTTCCAGGCAACCAATTCAATTCAAAATCGCCCACGGTCTGGTAGGTCAAGATCAACGTCGCAACGTCAAGACCGGCATGTCATTCAAATGGCCTTACGTTAGCGCGCTGTTACAGCGAGATGTCTGAGAGATGAACTGCGAAATGCAAGAGGTGTTCAGGTATCGGACCAGACCATAAGAAATCGTCTACGAGCCCGACGACAAGCGGTTCGACCATCTCTTCTTCAACGTCATAGGGCAGTACGTCGTGACTGGTGCAAACGTCATAGACCGGAAATAGCGACAATGGGGGCGGGAACTCTTCGCTGATGAGTCCAGATTTGCATTACAGAAAGATTTGCAGATGTCAACGTCAGACAACGCCATCGCTTTAGAGGTGTTTTTTCGGCGTCTGATCGACAGCATGACTCGCCGTTGTGTCGACTGCATACAGGCACGTGATGGTTCCACTCGTTATTAACAAAGTTATCGAATTTGAGACAGTTTTGTTGGACCTCATTATGCTCAAAATGGCGAATTTTCATCAGATCCTCGGAATAGTTCTGTATAAAAAGTGCATATGCTTTGCATAACAGACTCAACATTAAGACATATTGAACTCATTCTTACCAAAAGTGTGCTTAAAAGTTTCGATTTACATGTTCCCTGCAATGTGTCTAATAAAATGTCAAAGAAAAATAATTTGTTGGCCCTTAACTTCTTTTGAGTAGTATACCTCTGGAACTGGACTGGTCTTTTAATCTGCGTATATAAAGGGGACTGTCATCTTGCAGTCGCATGACATGTATACAGTTTCTCATTGGTTAATGTATTTCAGTCGCAAATTCCCAGGGTATCATCAGACAGAACCATGGGCATTAAAATTAATGGAAAAATTGGTTAACACAACTCCTTTTTTATTCACAAAAAATAAACATGAAACCTTATTTCTTAATTGCTGGTTAATAGGCCTACTATTTGGTTCCATGGATTTCACATGATTAAGGGAAAACAAAATTTAAGCAGTTATATTAATTGTGTTTGTTTGTAGTGGGCGGATGTTGTAAAATCCCGATAATTAAACAAAACTTGTAAACTATACATTGCAGGTAATTCAATAGTTACGATGTGTGTCCTTAGATTTACCAGTTAGGCTTCACAAATTTGGGCCCTCACAGACCGGTGTTGGCGAAGAGGTTAATACTTTGCTTTGCTTTCGTTTATATATATATAAAGAATATGACCTGTAAAATACATAATTTACCTATAAATTCACAGGCGGATCCAGTGGCGCGCGCTCCCCTAATTTTCGACAGTGCCCTTTTTTACTGCTGAAAGTGCCCTTTTTACTGCTGAAAGTGCCTTTTCAGACCCAAATATGTCATCTCCGGACATTTACTTAGACGAAAATATCAGCCAAATAGCTCTTGGAATGTCTACAGATGCAAGGAAATGATGGATAATTGTCTTGGGGGACCCCCCTCTCAACCCCCTCGCAAGTGCCCTCATTTTGAGCCCCCCCCCCCAATTCAAAATTCCTAGATCCGGCCCTGAAATTTAATAGGTGAATATTAGCCTCCACACCTATTCTATTTCAATTATAATGCATGTAATAACATTCTGATAATCATCATGAACATAAAACAGCATACTTTTTTAGTCGATTGAAATGAACACGTGTCTTATAAATAGTGTATTCTTCTTAGAATGTGTTTGATATCATTTTTGCTGCTCAAGTCACGTTTGAAGACACATCTATTTGACGAAAATAAACAGTAAAAAATAAATAGTAAAAAAAATCCACAGAAACTTTAAAGCGCATTAGGAAATTAACAGACGTTTTGTTTGTGTTGCATAAATTCTGTGTTAACTGATCGATTGATGATTGGTACATTTTAACTTTCATTCCTGCCCCATTAAATTTTTGGTGTTTTGGAAATATGGCTCTAGGTTCCGATTCATACCATGCACAATGCTGGGGTGTGATTACTTAGTTTGTAAAAAACACGTGCTGTCACTTGCAAGGGTTCGCATGGGGGTGATTCATTATTTCGAGGGTTTTTCATTATTTACTTTAATTTTTTAAAAATTTGCTTAATGTATAATATAATATATGACTGATTTGAAAATGACTGTTCGACATGCCATTTTATACCATATTATCTAGACCTAAATACATCAAATGATAACGAAATATGATATTATACCCTGGCATCGCGCCAGTTTATTTATTTATGAGGACCCCTTAAACATATTATGATAATAACTAACCACCTTTGTTTAGATAATACAATACACCCCCTCCCGCCATAATGTAAGCTATTGTATTACAGGAGCCTCAAGCCTGGTAGTAATATATTAAACTATATCGTATTACAAGTAGTCTGGTAGCAAGAACTCATTAAAGGGTTAATCAAATACCCATCGTTGATTAATCACGGGTCCGTCCGATCTCTTTAAAATCTATATTATGCTGTTTACATTTGTGAAATGAAGAAACCTGTGGAATTTCAATGTTAATAGCTTCTATAGAATAATTACCCTCGCTCACTTGTGAAATTTACCATCCCATCTCATTAAAATGTATATGAATTCTTCACGTCAGTGTGAGGAAGAAGCCTTTTTAATTTCAATTATCATTTCCATTGATAACTTGTTTAACCTTGTTAACGCTCTAACGCTTGAGTGGTAATTATTATCGATCTGCTTGACAACTATATGCATTGTTCAGAGAATCCTATTAAATATCAACAATTTTATATTAATTACTAGTATAGCTCTTGCCCTTGCTCACTTCGTAGAAACCGGTAATAGCTTATTAATATGCATCTTTTTTCTTTGATTA
This sequence comes from Patella caerulea, assembly GCA_036850965.1. Lineage (NCBI taxonomy): Eukaryota > Metazoa > Mollusca > Gastropoda > Patellidae > Patella > Patella caerulea. The sequence continues at coordinate 28,777,295 of JAZGQO010000011.1, forward strand.
AAGATACATTATGTGCGATATAGATAAAGATTACCGTAGTCTCGTTTTAAATTGTGTCAATCCATTAAAAATCACGACCAGCCGACGTTTCATAGCCTGGTACCCTACATTGTTTTCTTTTTGTTTGGTTAACTTCTCCTTTAATATAAAGTAAACCAATCCCCCGCAGAAGGGAAATTCCTGTATAGATAACATCTGTGAGTTTATACTCAAGTGAACTTTTGTTCATAATCCATGTTTATACTTAAGGTCAAACGTATTATTGACATGGAAATTTATCTTGGTGGCGATAACAATATAATTTATAGGAGCTATCTCCTGAACAGGCAATTTGAAACAGTCAAATTCTATTTAAAACCAGCTCCATGATAGTTAGCATTTTCGTGCATTGCAGTGCACATGAGATATTTTCGTCAACCTTTCTCAAAAGAAATGAAGCAAATTTGTCCATGATTATATTAATAAATATTAATAAATCTACCTTCTACGGTTCTGAAAAATAAAAGAATTGGATAGCCAGGTTAAAATATACTAGAAAAAATTTACAAATCGAATAGTTACAACGCCCGACAAAATTGCCTTAATTAACAATAATTACATTTTATGATCTATGGGGTGTTAAGGGCTGGGTCGCACAGGACATATTTTGTGCGACCCATTTGATAAACCTACGGCAATTGTTCAGGAGGCATTCCCATAAGCTTTATGGGCGTTTACTGCACCATCTCTAATGCTCAATAATTGTCATTTCTCTTGGGACTACTCCGATGGTTTTTTTTGGAGGGGGGGGGCTAAAATATCGGGAGCCATCGGAAGAAAATTTGTTGATTTCTACATCGCCGGTGATGTGGGACCTAGGCATAAAATATGATATGTACCAGCCTCTGCCATGTGCAAACCTTTGAATTTGGAAGTCACTGTAACTGGGGTCATGACGGTTATACTAACAATAATTTTTTTTGATTCGGTCGGTAGATCAATCACCAACGATATATAAAGTGACCTATTAAATTTTTAAATGGCTAATTGATATTCTGTACTTAATTGACATTAATTAAACAACGCAATTTATATTTAACTGGTTAGAAACAATTAACGTTTAAAATATATTTCTACAGCAGTAGTTCAAGTTTAAAGAAACATTCTGAGAGTTTAAATCTGCGAAGTGCAGGTCATATTTCTGATTTCAAATGCTTTATAAATTATCTTTTAGTTATTTATTATATGGCAAGCCCATAACCAAAATGATTAGGACATCCGCGCCATTTAATAAATAAATGTTAAAATGGATAATCGAGACTTTGTTTATTATCGTAACAGTTGTACTTGACAATCGAGACTATTTGGGTTAAACTTAATCTCTGAAAGTAATTTGAGTGAAATGTTCAATATATTCACTTTATATTGTATTTTTTAAAACTATTAGGCACAAGTGTAAATGACCAGCTCTTTATCTAAATCTTACATAATGCATCTTTAAATCAATTAAAAGAAATGTGATTACGATCGTGTGAAAGCGGTACATGTATAATTCAGCGATGGAAAATAATTGATACATTTCCTTCAGTTTACATTACATATAATCGGTGTGCTTTTTATTTTATAATATCTTTTTGCGAGGTGAACTGATATACGTACGGATTCTTGTGTCATCATTGGAATGCCCTAACATTTTAGCCCGACATATTAATTGATTAAAATTACCGAAAAATTAGTGTTCTTTGTTAGAAAATGTCTTGTATTTGGAATATATTGCTTTCAACAATCTATAACAATCTGGAAATATTTTACAGAGTAATTCGATACGCATTTCTTCATCAAATACTTTACTCAATTTCCCGCCCCCTCTGGGGCAAACGCTGATTGGAGTGCAATGGTTGTCTTGCGATAGGTACCAGATTTCATTGGATATTCTGGCTTATCCAGTATTATCGTATGCAAGATGAAAGAAATTAACACACACACTCCCACCAAAAAGACACCTGAAATCAAAACAATTGAATAGCAAAAACAGTTGAAAACAAATAATTGTTCTGTGTTTATAATCATTGATAGCTATACCAAAACAGAAAATCGATAGACAAATAGCGGAATTTTCCATCACGCTGTCTAACATAAGTGGAAATTTTCTGTACTCACTCTGAGCCAATAAAACGACTCGTTATAAACACTGTTCGTCTTTCGGAACAGTCCATTCTATGTCTATGAATGATAAGCCATGCTGACGTCGTATCACGTGTTCAACTTTCAACCGGCTGCGTCATGGAAAATAAAAAAAATATCATTAACAAGCGATGTTATACATTACCTGTTGATAATACTACCTAACTATTTTTATACGCCCACACAAGCGGGCCATACCAAGAACTTTGTCAATTTGGTCACTGAACTGAGGTTAAGATTTCGTACATGCTATCCGGTTTGGGCTAAATCTATTTGTCAAGGCCAGTTCAATTTTCGTCAATGTCTTTCAGAGGTAAATAAGGTTAGGACACGTGATTGTTGGCGAGGTTGTGGGTAAGGGTTAGGGTAAGCATTTAAGCTAGGTCCAGGTTTAGTGGCAGGGCTAAAATAGTGCTAGCCCTGTTTATATCTAATTGTGACCTTTGACAAAACTTGATGAAGTGGGCCTTATCAAATAGATCTGCCATCCGGTCCGAGAATAGATCCCAGTACGAATATTGCGCACGCACCAAATGAACCTTTCGTCTTTTGATATCAATGAAAAACTTGATGATACTGCTAACTCATTAAAAATGGGCAATCCGATCCCGTCTGTGGCCAATCTGTTTCACACAGAATTACTTAGGAATTAACTCTGTTACAGATGAGTGTCCATAGCACGTGCGTTGACTGCAGTCATTGGCTCAACGGCTCGTGCAATGTTTACTTAACACCTAACTGCTTCGGGCAAAATGACGCATTTTACTCATTTTAATACCCATTTACACTTAATAGGAAATATTTTTTAACTTCAATTACTTCAAACGTCTTTATTTATTTTTCTGTTACCTCAAAAAAATGTTTGAGAATTTAATTTGTCGGAGTAAAAAAGTTAATATGCCGTACTTATTAAGCCTCGTCGATGCCATGCTTATCAGTGATTGTAGCGGCCAAGCGAATATTCACTGCGGGATCAGTTTGGTCTGTGGCCTTGAGACAATTACTGTTAGAATTGTGGCCATTTAACTTGGTCAATTTGATAAATCCTTGGATCGATCTAGATGCCAAAATTATCATCCGATTGACTTGAAATGTACACACAGTATGTCTTAGGTGCACGAAGAAAGTGATAATTACTTTCAGAATTATAACCTTGATCAATGTTTAAAATCTTACCAGTTAGTTATATAACACTTGAAGGCAAAATAAAGACTTTCAATATACATATTTATTTGTGATAAAAGCATTTATTTCAATTCAACTTATGACATGTGATGAAAATTATTTGTTTGTGTCTTTTTTTTAAACTTGCGAAAAACAGTTATGCAGTATTTGCCCCTCGTTATGATACCGTGATTCTAGTAAAATCGAGGTGCACGAAAAATTCAGATCGAAAATATTACGATGAATACTTTGTAATGACACCTTTCACACACAGGCACTTGGGCAGCAGTCTTCAAAGAATCAGATGCTTCGCGTCATTATTCTCAGATCCGATCGGTAAGTTGGGTTGCAATTTTCTGAGAGTCACCCCAAAATTCCAGATATTTTTTATTCATTCTAAAAGATATGTTCATCTGCGACAGGTTTTGAGCGGACATATTTTATCATAGAAGTTTAACCGAGAACAGCATAGGCGTATGGGCTCGATGACAGTTAGAGGGGGGGGGGCGGAAACCGAAATGCCCGAAAAAAAATTCGGATGTACAGAGAGCAGTGCAAGTCTGCCTTGAGAGGCTGCTGCATTCACAAATGATAATCGATGCCGGAAAAATTTCGCACAAAGTAGAGTGGCTCCAGACAAATTATTTTAATCCATAGTCAGTCAACTCAGTACAAATTCGTGGTATTCAATTAAAAGAAGAGTAAAATTAGTGCTATATTAGTGCTCGATGACAGTTAGGGAAGCATAACTAGAAATGCCCGAAAAAATTCGGGTTTACAGACAGCGCCGCCTGTTTTCTTCGAGGGGCGAAGAAGCGGAACTGACGCGTTTTCCTGCTATTCCAGCCCGTAAACATAGTGTTTTATAGATTTCGGGCACTTTATTTTGCCAAGTAGATGAAATAAAAATTTTCTTTTTACTTTACGCGTCTGCCCGAAAAGTCAGCTTGCCCCAAAGTTAGGGGGCAGCTGCTGCCCCCCCCCCCCGCCCCCTGGCTCGTACGCTTATGGAGAACAGGCATTCCTTATCGCTCTCAGACATGCTTTTAAGGGGTCTGTTGCTTGCAACCTTTGTAAATAAATTGGCGCTTAATCCCTTTCTCGTAGTGCAGCCTTATACATCAAATATAAGTACTTCGATGCGTTTTACAAACATGCAAGTATCAACAAAAATATCGGAAATTCATGTAATTTCTAAATTAAGAATGGCGATATGAGCAGACTGTTAAAATGGTATATGGAACTATAATGTTTACAAAGTAATATCATTAATTACCAGTGAAAAACGACTGACTGAATTCCAATGCAATAAAATAAAACCAAGTACGAACAATCCAAACCATTAGACAGAATTCGAAATCCGAAGAAAACGTTATAGGCAAAATAGTGTAATCGGAATAAAAAAATTGGGTCTATCCAGTCCAGTAATTAATGAGTGTCAACTATTTATTTTGGGAATGGAGACGGGGTACAGAGGCATCACTTGGTTAGTTTATGTTATTTTGGTTAAAGTTCACGGTATGTCCACAAAGTCTAGCTAGTATGTTGAGGATTTTTTGGTATAAAGCCTCAAACTGTAGATATCAATTATATAGACTTGTCATGACAATAGAGCGTGCATGGCTGTCAATCAATGTAGGTAGCCTTGCAAAAGATTTGATTTATGTTTAAATACCCTTATTGGCAAACATCAATCGTGATGTGTATATATGTTTTAATTAGTGTATTATTTTGGGGATATCGTATATTGATTACATGTCAGTCAGTCTATGTCACAATTGTACTTGGTTTTCTATTCATGCAATAGGATGGATGGAGTGAACGTCATCGTGGATTCGATTGTCTACCTAGCAAAAATTAAAGATACATTATGGGAGATTAGATAACGAGTTGGCAGTTCTCACTAAACTAGCTAATATAAAGGCAATCTTCTGAAAATTTCAGTCAAATTGATCCACAATGAACCGAGGACTAAACGAATGAAAGCTACGCATAGCATCGATCATCATACCTAAAGTCGGTAAGACAAAACCAGTAGTCTCGTTTTTCCGTTTATTCGGTAAATCACGAAGGAAAAATTTTGCAGTTAATCGAACTATAACCCAACAAATATCCCAGGCTATCCTTGACATCGAGAGTTTATTATGGTCTGGATAAGTTAATTAATGACTAATTAATATATAGTTTCTCATAACATTTCAAGCGTAAAGAAAGCAGATTTTGTCCTTGCATAATGTATGGTTAATGAGTATTGTCACTATTTGACGGAATCCAGAGTAGTGTACTTTGATCAATATTATTTAATTCTAACCCGTTTCTTATCAACTGAAAGAAAATCGGTAACAGACGAGTTATTTGCCCCTGAGTTAGAAAGAAATTAGAAACAGTCTAGCTTTTTGATAATTTCGTTTACGAACATTGACTTAGTTTCTATAGGCAATATTTTTTATTCAGATTTGTATCTGAATAGGGATTGAGGTACAGGCATAACCCATATTAAAACCCTCTCCCTGCCAGATAAAGATAAATAATCAATGTACACGATTACGCTGATTGTGTTATAGCTGTCTCTGGAATGGATTTACATTTTAGAAATAGGTAAGCAATGTACAAATGGAAATATATTTACAATGAGTGCGTTATAGTTGTCCCTGAAACCCCCTGGTAATTTCGAAAAACGAATGGACAGTTTTAAAAATATTAGGTGCAATAAAACAGTAGTGTTTCGATGGATAGTCGGTAAATTATTTATTGTATCATTTCGGGCATCTGAATATAAAGAGCAATTCAATAAAAATGTTCAGTATCTTTAAAGTGATGACCACATTTACAGCATGGATTGTTTGAGATGTGACGTAAGAATTTGTGCCGGTCCTTAGATTGCTGCAAGAGAGACACAGTTTAGAATGAATGAATAGGTTTACCCGGGATCCTAACGAAAAACCTTGGGGCGCTGAATCATGAACCATAAGTCTCGAATTGAATATATTTACAGATATTGAATTGTTTGTGTCTGCACTCAATTTGTTCTATTCTTTAATTCACGGTGGCATGAAAGAATTATAGAAAATATTTGTTCTACATTATATTCAGGTTATAGTCATGCGTTTCGGAGATTATAATGTGCTCGTTTTGTCAAGATTAAATATTGATGATAAGATGGAGAAAGGCCGTTTATAATTTCATAAATGAATTTGAGTATATGTGTTCTGTGTCCCTCGTTTAGCTAATAAAATCAGTTTCTTTATATAACAGTCTAGGGCTGGTACCAGGTAGGATGAAAGAGGTGGAGATGGTGTAACACTACGGTGTAACAGATGTGATTGACGTCTAGGCCTGTCTTCGACTTCACGTTGTGGGACTGTGATACTCTAGAGACAAGTCTGTGTCCGGACGGCCAAATCTTCTGTGTCACACTGTCCTGTGTCTGGGTAGGACGTTCCTGCTCATTGTTTAGAATTTGCGCATTGGGTAGGTTCATCAATTTTCAGATAAATGGAAGTGTCGTCAGCGAAGAGTCGAACATTTGATGTGATATCACTTAAAATATCATTTGTACAAACGAGAAAAGGGGGAGGGGACCGAGAACAGAGCCCTGTGGCACGCTAGAGGGAATGGTTTTGTGAGAGGAGGAGACACCCTCAGTAATAACATGGTATTTTTTCCCCCTAAATAGTTGTTAAACCATTGTCTCCCCGTATCCCCATTGACTTGACAGACGACATATACTTCATCATAGCTAATGTTATTTTTGAAATATTTTCCACGTTACAGACGCCTGTGGGGCAAATCACTAATTACGAGAGTGGAATAGTACTTTAAATGACGTTTAATAGTCTTTATTACTTTAGGGTTTGCCTGAAATAAGTTAATACTCGCCATTTATTTGAGGAAACCGCTATCTTTATTTATTTTTGATCACATCTTTATCTATAATCTATCATGTCGATTATTACAGAGTGACTTTAATCTTTGTTTCTTTGGAATGATGTAAGGGAGGTAACTATTTAAAAATGACAGGCAATTGAACGCAAATCACGTTTGTTCGTTGAGCCGAACGCTCTCTACGACGCCTATACTGATTTACCCTAATGCTTGCGTGAGCATGGCCAGAGAAAACTGTACAAACCATATGGGATTTTCAAAGGCAGTTGGGGCTGCAATCTAGGTACGTGCCAGTCACAAAATAACGTCTTACGATTTGTTTTCGCAAAAAAATCCAAATAAAGGGCAAAGTGGACTAAAAACTGTAGTTTGTTACCGGTACATATAACATATCAATCTGTTTCACAGAGAATATTCACTGCGGGATCAGTTTGATAACATATTTCTTTTATTCAGCTTGTGTCATTCCTACTTCAGTTTCATATCTTTGCTTAACCGTGGTGTGTTTTGATTTATTAACGATGTGAGGAAACGCCCATCATTCCCGGCAACAGGATATAATATTTAACGTCCTACTGCAGATGCAGATACGGCGCTGTTGCAGTATTTTAGCCTCGGGAATGTCAAGGCAGCTTACAGGCATCAACTGTCAAGAGGTGGTGTTGAATATTGCCAATACATCGAAGATGCTAATTGTACGTACGGGAAAGTTGTTCGACCTGTTTCTCCATGGTTAACAAGGAATCAAGTAGAACACCAAGATTCTTCACACATGATGAAAACTTAATGTTGGTTTCACTGATTACCGCACATGAATTTGGAGTAGACCTAAGTTATTTAGATGTCCTTACAAGCATGGCTTTCGTCTGGTCATCGTTAAGTTTGAGCTTACTCTCCTTCATCCACGATTTTACAGATCTAAAGCAGAGTGTTACCTGGTGAAGAGACCCATCAATTTCAGAAAACAAACATGGCATTTTTTACAAATTCCTTACAAAGGGTACCTGCCAAATTTCATGCGATAGACACCCCAAGAAAAAATGTGACCACGATTTAAACACCAACCGTGGTCCCGGTATTAAAGTTTAAGCCTGACCAAGGGCGTTACTGATTACCCAATACATATGATTAGACTACAAAAAAGTTGCTGGCCTATAACCCCCTTGATTTCTCAATACAATGACCCCACCCAGACTGTGGTTTAACAGATAATAAACCAATTCCCATTGAAATAAAGGTGAAAAAAACCCGCATAATTATATGTTTTGATTATACCCAACTTATAACCGAAATTTCTGTTCATTTTAAAATGGTCGCCGTGCCAGAATCACGTGGTGTCAGGTCACTGGAAAATACAGAAAACTGTTCTGTAAGATAAGATTATGATTTTAGTGTTCTGCTCTTCATTATTTGTAACACAATTCAAATTATTTCCATGCAAATTGCGATGCTATGTGTTGAAAGTTTTGCAACTGGACTTAATTTTTCTTGCTCAAAGCCTCGAATAGTGTATCAATTTTAGCCGTAGATAAGAATTATCTACGGCTATAAATTGCAGCTAAGATCGTGTATGCTCCTTAACGCAGTGACGTGTGTAAAAATAAAATAGATATTTGCCAATAACAATGTACAAAGAAGACTGCGTGTGAAATTGTTTCCGTAACATCAACATTTATAGATTCGGATCACGACTTTTAATTTATTTAATAACCGGCAGAAGCCTTTTATGAAGGTTGTTTCACCAGTGTCCTCTTACTAAGACAAATCTGGAAATCTCAGATATTTTATTTAATTTGAGAATTTGGAAACAGACAAAAACCTATATGAAGTACCTCTAGGCCTACCTGTATAATCTTATCTTACCGAACGTGTCCTAATTCTGGTCATTTTGAAAACAACAAAAAAAAAAACAAAACAAAAAAACAAACAAAAAACAAACAAACTGCGTAGCCGTTGGATTTGATTAAATTTATGAATTTATGTGTAAGGCTTCGTCTTTTATTTCAGTGGGAATTAGTGTAATTGGAAATCATGATGAAACTTGCTCAAAGGAGATCCATATAACGACCCACTAGGCACTACTGAAGCAATTTAAGACGGAAGACATCAGTAGTGGAACCATTTCTAAAATGAGAGGTTCCAGACAAAATCTTTAATCCATCATTCAGCATATTCCTGAAACATTGGCCCGAGAAATGACCCGTCTAGTTTATTTTTGTATTTGTGTTTAATACTTTGTATATTGTATGCAACAAAATCCTATTCGATTTCTATATTTGTATATTTTTTTCATTATGAGATAGGGTGCCTCGTGACCTTGGACAGACGTTTTCATAGTTCTAAACATCATTTAATGAGCGGCTTAATTGTGTATATCATATTTAGCTTCAAATTTCAGCATATTGCTTGAAAATACTGGTTGATATTTCAAGAAATGTTTTTATACACCATAGTTATAGATAAGATAAGATAAGATTTTATTGTATCTAAACACCCCATGAGAGGCAGCATACAAATATCCACAAAGAGAAAGCATGAACATCATTGATGACAAAGGCTAATAATTAAAATTAAAAACAAAAAACAACATATCATGTAAATATTTACATATTATATAAGGATAAATCTAGCACGTCACAAGAGATTTCAGAGTAATATGTTTATGAATAGTTAATGGAAAACATTGAAAATCACTAGAGTTTTTCACATGACATTTAGCACTGTGCAAAAGTTTGAAGTCAATCGGATATTAACTTCAGCCTCAAGAGTGTCCACAGATATTTCGAGTAATCAAAGGTCATTACTCTGACAGCAACTAACTGAAATCATTTAAAATCAATAGGATTCTTCTTCAACGAAATTTAAAGTCAATCGAATATTAACTTTAATTAATCCCTTAGGGCGTCCATATGATATTTCACAGTGATCAAGGGCAATAACTATAGTAGTACTTAATAGAAACCATTGAAATCAATAGGATTCTTTGTGTCATGTCTTTAGACACAGTGTATAAATTTAAAGTCAATGTGATCGAAAAAAGAACATAACTATATGTGGTTGTCTGAATCCAATAGAGAGTTATATCACATGATACATCACGTGGTCAGTTCATCGTTCGTCAAAAGAAATCTCCACAAATCCACTGTCATTACCAGTGTAGCTCTTAGCTTTGGTTTTTACGTTACATATGAATGTATGTTATAATTATAGCTATTCTTGAGTCTAGCTTATATCACAAATTCAAGCAGAAAGGTAAGAATGAACGACACCAGCCAATTCTTTGTCGTGACTGTCAGTGTACTATCGTCAACATAAATACATTTAACTGCATATGACTATGTATTGTATGACATGTATTGTATTGACAGTCACGTGGCGTGTTCAAATTAGGTAAAATCGCAATTTGTTTGTTTTGTTTTTTTTTTGTTTCTGTATTTGTAATGATTGGTGGATTATATTTTACAAGAACACTTCATCCAGAGACTTCACCAATTGTCACCATACAACTTCAACTTCAGGTATATATCTTAGCTTAGACAAGCCACAAGGACTCATTTGTTTCCCCATGTCATTATTGTTGTACGGATGTAACTCTGAACGTCTCATTTCACTCGCCCTATCCAATACAATCAGGAACCTTCCTATTGAATCTTTGTGAGAAAACTTAGAACCCCAGTAAATTTTACTGGACAACTCTTTACTGCTAAATACGCCTGCTAGTAAATGTGAACAACTGTACAATGTAAAGGAACACTTTACCGAGAAAATAAGACCCTGCTTGTCTCACTAGAGTCAGTATGCGTGACCGTTACACAACATGCTGTTAATTTCATCAGATTCAAGTATTATCAAAAAAGTTTCCTTTGTTTTTGTATTTATGAAGGCAGCTGCCCAACAGGTCCCTTTCAAGCAATTTTGATAATTTTTAAAGATAGATTTAATTTTCAGATTTAAATTATGATCATTCATGAAGTGGAAAAATAACTAGAATAGAACATTAACTTGAAGATGTTGATATTAGGCCTCCTTTTACTTTTGTCTGGATGTTGGATAGAGGATGGTGGAGCGCATGTACTCAGATACAACATTAACAGCAACCCCGCTAGATCCAACCACGATAGCTTGATACAATTGTCTTACCAAAATAAGTTAGTTTCAACTTTCCATCAAGTAAGAGGTACACAACATAAGAAGGACAAACCTTTAGCTCATGGAGACCTCCTGAAGTTTGTAAATAATCCAATCACTAGAGCCTTATTGTCAACATTTGGTTGTACTTTCTGTAAGGTTTCTGTTGGCTTACTGCAAGAATTAGTGGCAGAAAGTTCTTCAGAAGAGGATATAAGAATACAGATAGAGAGATTGTGTATATATCTGGGAATAGAGGATGCTAAAGTGTGTGAAGGTCTAAGTCATGAGTTTAAGGTATGTACAATTATAATATAGCTATAGTTGACAGAAGTGATGGGGTATTTATTAAATTTTCTTAAACAGACCAAAAAAACCGCCTGAAAATTGGGGGATATCTTGATGCAATAAATAAGCTTACATAGTTCTAATTACAAATACATGTATACTGTATTGGCTTTTTTAAATTTATCTTATCTAACTTAATGTCATTGTTCAATTGTATGAGTAATATGTTTTTTGGGACAATCACTTATCACCAACCAGATATGAAAACTTAAGGTTGGTATATCTGAAAAAAAAAAAATAATAAAAAAAAAAAAAAAGATAGCACAATGATTCAGATGGTTTTGTAGGTCTAGAATTAAGTTTTTGATGATTCACATACAGAGTTATTCAGTAAAATAGGAATGAATCCTTTAATGATAATGTAAAGCCAGGCTGACACTTGCACGACTTTTGGCCACGATTTTGTGGTGCCCAACAGTGTCCACATTGACACGAACTGGCACGACGAGTTCACGTATAGTTTGCGCATTGTTTAAAGGGACAATCCCGATAAGAACAGAGTCTCAAAAATTAAAGTCCGAGTATTTATGAAATTTATAGACCAAAATATAGTGGCATGGTGTATTTACCTTGTCTCAAAATTTCAGCTCAAAATATTGAGTCATTTGGACGTGAACGTCAACACTGCTTACCGGACACGTACATGTAACCCTTTTAAGATTTCGGGTCAATTTTTTCGTTGGGTGATCTGATAATCGATTAATGTTTCTTGAGAGGTCTATACAGTGAATGACCCATGCCCTGTACTTGATAACCAAAGGTAAATTTCACCTACATATTATTTTTATAGAAAAAAGTCTGGTTTTATCCAGATACTGTATAATAAAACGTTCTCCATTTCCAGATGAAGACTGTCAGGTTTAAGTTAATTACAAGCGTATCACAAATATTGGGTTAGTAGGTGGGCCTTAAGTTATGGATTTTAAAGGATTTTAACACAAAATTAAGCAGTTTTATTCCCAAAAAAGTTATCGGGATTGGCACTTTAAGCACTTCACGCATTGACACGATGAGTTTGCGCAAATCGGACGGTGTTGTGCCGACTCGAATCGTGCCAATGCGTGCCTCGGAATCGTGCAAGTGTCAGCCTTGCTTTAGGTGCACTTAAACTGTGAAAGATGCAGTAGATAAATTTGACTTTTGTCTTAAAGGGCCAATCCCGATAATATTTTTGAGAAACTTTGTCTCTAACTCAATATCATCGAAAGTCTTTGACGTTGAAAACACAAATTATTTGTCAATTTGAATCAACATTGATGGTGTGGTCTTACCAGGAAAAGATGGGCTTCTGATATCCAATATTTGAGACAAAATAATTTTTTTACCATTGGTACACGAATCGTGTACCATACGACGTTTCAGACTCATTTTCAGCTAGGGACCCAAGAACAAGGATAGGTAGTACTGCATATTACATCTCGAATGGTATGAGCATGCACAATAAATACTATGTAGACTGGAATAACCAGACGCTATATATATATATTGTGATTCAATTGAGACTTCTGGTGTACTTCGCCAAATATAACTGATTTGATATTAGAGTAAAAATGGAAAGGATTGAATATTAATCAGTTTATATACATGTACATTCATATTAAATTATTTATGGCTTGCGACCCATTTGTGTCAATTTCTAGGCCCCAAATATTAGCAATTTAGCGCCTTTAAAATCGTCTACCTTAGGGCCGAGCAACTAATTCAATTTGTGTGATACGTTTTCAAACAATTTAAACCTGTCAGTCTTCATCTGGAAATAGAGATCTGTATCCCATGCTGTATTATGCGGTGTCTGGATAAAACCAGACTTTCATTTTATAATAATGTGTAGGTGAAATTTACCTTTTGTTATCAAGCACAGTACATGGTTCAATCATTCATTGTAGAGACCACTAAACGAACGGGAATCAATTGTCAGGTCGCCCAATGAAAAAAATGACACCAAATCCTAAAAGGGTTACGTGTTCGGATAAGCAGTTTTGACGTTCACACCCAAATGACTCAATATCTTGAGCTGAAATTTTGACACTTGGTAAATACACTATATTTCTCTATATCTGGACGCTTAAATTTCATACATACTCTGACTTTTATTTTTGGGACTCTGATGAAATCGGGATAGTCCCTTTAACCATTCATTGTTTTTATTGCAGACTGAAGTATTGACAGTATTTGATCAGTTGATTCTTGGACCTAAAGAAGTATGTGCAGTTCTAGTAGAGAATTGTGGTACACCATATAATCCTCTAGATGACTGGAATATTACTTTATCAAATATAACAAAACCACCAGTAGTACCTCCAAAACATCCGAAGGTAGATTGGAGTTCATTGCTATAAATTTCATAACATAACTACTTTAAATATTGCTAGACCTGCTCGTATTAAACAGATTATTCCCGCTTTAAATATATTGATTATATATTGATAGAAACATATTCACAGTATCAGCCTTTTTTATAAGATACCAACATTGTAAATTTTGTAAGGGGGGGGGCCGGAATGGTCATGTATTGCTTCAACTACCTTCAACTGTGCTCTCTGGTGCTTATTTTGTTTTCATTTTAGGCTGGTTCACCAACTCTAAGAGTTCTACAGTTATCAGATATACATCTTGACATGTTCTATAATGTAGGCACAAACGCTGAGTGTAATGAACCACTGTGTTGTCGACCTCCTGATGGTCAGCCTGGTGAGTGTTGAAATTAAGGAATTTTCTATCATGGGATTCTAGTTTATTAAATTTTTAAATAATTAGTTTAAATGGGTAATAGATATGAAATAAACAAAAGCAGTGGTAACCATACAAAATTTATGTAATTAATGAAATGACAATAATTTAGAAATAAAATATGAATAGTATGTTCACACCAAGTACAATTTTTAAAATAACCTTATTTCTGTTCCTCATTCTGGAGTATTTTTGTCAATATTGTTTTAGCACAGGAATTTTTTTCTCCAAGTTTCTCGAAATCTGTTGTTGTTCATTTATTTGAGAGCGATCCATGTACATGTAATTCAGAATCGGCGTGACATGTTCCTGTCTTGAAAATATAGTTGTGGTTGTGTTGTCTTTGAATATTGTATTTGATAATGTATATGCGCAACTGAAAATAAAATTTTAGCCAAAGCTGCTGTAAACAGGTCGTTATATTTGTTTATGTTATTCAACACACATTTTTTTCAATTGAGAAACTCACGCAAAAACAAATAAAACAATTGAAACAGTTTTAGGAACTAAATATGTGTTTATTACCACGAAAACCGGCTGTGGCAAGTCTCTTTTTTATGAATGTGTTACAATAATTCTCCGATATTTTAAACAAAAGAATCCGATAGGCTTCCAAGCTGGGTTTGTTACCTAATCAAACTTTGTGCCGAAATATGCGGGGTATTACGTGAAGGGCTTGATAAGATGTATGTAGTTAAGGCGAGATCAAACCTTCTATTGAAGATGCACCTTATAATAACCCCAAATCAATGTCTATAAGATATATGAATGCCGACTTAGTACTTTGCCATCATTTATTTTCAGAATAGTTTTATAAATTCCTGTAGATTAATTTAAAATGTAAGCCTGGTGTTTTTAATATTTCCAGCTAAAGGTGTACCCGGTGCAGGTGAATGGGGAGATTATAGAAATTGTGATACACCATTGTGGACTTTAGATAACATGTTTCAACATTTAGTTAATATATCAGATCAGGTAGTTGAATATTTCCATTCATAGTCGTTGATGTTTACTTTGCTGGGTCATTGCCCAAATGTTACCCTGTTGCACATAGCTTTAATGTCTCAATTCTGGGGCCAAATCATTGCTGGGTTCTTGAACCCCTGATTCCACTTATTATGGTACTTTAGTACATGTACTTGTGTTTCTCTGAAGGTGAATAATATGGTTTTCTACATGTTGAACTGAATGTGTTTTGAAATTGTCTTAACGTGTTTAATTTATTCAGTTTGCCATTTATTATTTTATTAAGGCCGATTTTAATTTCTTGACAATATACAACTTTTTTTTCCAGTTTGACTTTGTTTTATGGACAGGTGATCTACCACCTCACAATGTATGGAACCAAACACGATCAGACCAATTGAGTATATTGGAAACTTTGACTGCAAAATTTAAAAAATATCTTCCAAAGAAAATGATATTTTCAGCTGTGGGCAACCATGAAAGTTCTCCAGTCAATAGGTATGTAACAGCAAGTCACTGTTTTTATATCATTATAAATTTTTCGTAGACAAAAAGCTGACTAAAATTTGTCAACTGAAAATTCAAATTGATTAAATACATATTCCGATGGGTCATTTCAAGTTTAGGGTTAAGTTGGTGTCAAGTTATGATCTATAGACATCTTCAATATTTTGTAATATTGAGATGTTCGGGCAGAATCATTGTTTTAGCGGTCTGTCATCAAGACATCTGTTATCATCTGTTTTTAACACTTTGCAACTTGAAAAAAAAGGAAATCTTAAACACTTCGAATGGTATTAGTGTCAGTGTAATTGTTTAATTTGATTTTTTATGTAGAAAATTGAGAAATGTTGTTTCTTTTTTATTGTGGTATGAAGTATTAGAATGATACTTTTTAATTTAAATTTTATTTGTGACTCCTGTATGTTTTTATACGCCCACATTTTCAAGTGGACGTATATTGTCGTCGCCCCTGTTCGTGCGTCCGTCCGGAGGTCCGTCCACAATTAGCTTGTGAACAGTGTAGAGGTCACAATTTTGAACCGATTTGGATGAAACTTGAAATGCATGTTTATAACCCAAAGATCTTGGTTCCTGTCGATATTTGCGCCAATCGGAACCTAACTTCCTGAATTTTGGCCCCTGATTGTCTGAAAAATCGCCCTTTTTAGCTTGTGGTCCCTCTGGATATCACAATTATTATCTGATTTAAAAAAAACGTTTGATATATCACAGTTACACCGTAGTTATGGGTGAGTTTGAATTATGATTTTCTGATGATTACTTAAAATGCAACAACTCTTGTTGACTGCCCGGACGATTTGGCTGCTGTGTGGGCATATGTTTCCTTGCGTGGCAACCTATTTTTGATTTTTAGAATACAGTTAAATTTGTAGATAACATTAGACACAGTGTCTCCAAGGTGGCACATTGGTGATGTACCCAGTACAATTTTCAATTGAAGATGTATATCGTCATTAACCCCCCTCATAGGGTTCAAATATGCTTTTGGTATTGCCATGTCAATATATAGCTTTATAACTTTAACACAATCTCAAGCCAAAACTTAAAATGATGTGAGGTATTTATTTAAATGAATTATTTTTGATTTGATTAAGAATTTACCACTGTATTTTCTTATAGTTTTCCACCCCCTTTTATCAATGGTAATGAATCTATTGATTGGTTATATCAGGCATTGGCAGAAGACTGGACAACCTGGCTACCAAATTCTACAATAGCCACAATTAAACAGTAAGCTACAAAACATCTCAGATATTCTAGAATATACTACTACGGTTTTGGACCGGAAACTTAAATTTGAAATAGATTTAACGATATCAAACTGATAGCTTTGTTATTTCATTGAGTAGTTTGAAGGCAAGGTATTAGCTTTTAATCAGATTGATGATGGTGCTTGAAATAAGAATATAAAATGAGTTAGTCCAATTTAAAGTTGTCTTCCATTCTACAAACGATATATTTGGCAAAAAACTTATTTATCTATTATTAGTTTGCTACAAATTCCTCTCAAAATATCTTGATCTCAAGAAAACTACCCAACCCAAATGGTTAAAGTTTATTTAAAGCAGCCTTGCTAGTCATGTGACTTTATTGAAGGCAAACCTTTTTTCATTTATCATAGACATCTTGTATTATCCTCTACCAACTTCCTTTTTTTTTATATCTTTCAATGGTCTCACAACAACTAATCTATCAATAGATAGCAAGCGCTTCTTACCTCACTGGAGCAGACACAATTGAACAGGTTGTTAGTTAGTGATACTAATTCTTATCTAGTAAGATTAAGTGTGGGAAAAATAAATACCCTAAAGATACTTTCGTGGGAATACATCGTTAAAGCAAGGAGTGACGAATGCTTGAATCATGAAAATAGCTAATGATAAAAGTTATTAATGCATGTTGCAGTGGTTAACATCCATTTTGTTCTGTATTTAAGCCCGCACTATGTCATTTCATGCATTACATCAGTCCAGATGGCATAACTAAAAATGATTTAAATTTAATCGGGTATTTCAATGTTAAATCATATGTCCAGGATTTATATTATGTTAATTCTGAATGATTGGTTTCTTTAAATCAAACCTTTATTATAGATCTTGGTATTAGTATAGTTCCTTGTATGTTATTACTGTTCTCGGTTAAAGAAGGAAATAATTTAGACAAATTTGTAATAAAATACTTTTTGTTTAGTCACTATTTCATGATAGTGCACCAGGAAGGTAAACATGTCAATCTAATCTTTTGAGGAGAATTAAAATTTTTCCTTATTGTCTGAATTCTAATCTTTTGAGGAGAGTGAAATGTTAACTTACTGTCTGAATTCTGAACAATATATTGAGACTATTTGCATTTTATGTTGATGACTATTGTGGTCTTTGTCGTCTTTTGGTCTGTCCCAAGTTTGCTTGTGAATGCTCTTCTTCTTACACATAACAGTTTTTAAAACATGATGGGATTGTTTGAACAATGAACAGGACAAAGTTCTTTATATATTTGTACAGTTTTGTGGGATGGTGCTTAAAAATTTGAGTTCTAAAGTTAGAAAAGAACTCTTGTCTTGTATACTTTCGACTCTATTGCATACATTTAAGTTTCTATTGGGGCTATACTATATACAGGAAAACACCAAAAAACACCGGAAAACAGGTACCTATTTAGGCTGTTTTCTGGTATTAAATGTGTTTTCCGGTATTTAGTGTTTTTCCGGTGTTTTCCGGTTTTCAGTAGAACATGGTGTTTTCCATTTTTTTCTGGTGTTTTCCGGTATATAGTATTGCCGTTCTATAGGGTACACCATGTTTTGACAACAAAAATAAATTGATAACTTTTTCATGTGTCATGGTCACAAGCTTTTAAATAAGACCGAAAAGATCAACCAGTAAACTGCATTCTAAAATTACAATCCAACACACATATCAATACTTTGCAGCTGGTAGGCATATAGATAGTCTGACAACCCCCCATACTACTATCATATCTTCTTTTTATAGGGGTGGTTTTTATGAAGTATCACCATATCCTGGTTACAGAATAATATCAATTAATACAAATTACTGTAATAATCAAAACTGGTAAAGTATTACTTTATACTATTGATTAATAACCATAAAACATATATTTTTATTTCCATACCTACATATCAATGGGTATGATTACTAAACCATAAGAATTAGTCAGCTTGTCTGCATTTTTCCTTGGTGAAAGTGGACATTAAGTTCATGTAACGAATTAACAAGATAAAGTTGTATCCAGATGTCAAGATTACTAAAATTTAATAAGGAATGTCATTTGGAAGAGTATAAGCTTTAATTTATTTGTTGAACATGAAAAATCTAAATTAACTTTTTGTAAAATTTTTTACTAAGTTGATAGTTATGTTTGCTTTTTGGGACACCTGATAACAAATCCCGCATCATTTGATAAAAAAATGTTATATCTGAGCATATATTAAAATAAGGAATGCTGTTTGAAATTGTATGGCGCTAGCTCACTAACCAGAAGGTCCAAGGTTCCTTACTGGGGTTGACGAAGAAAGTTCCCTTTACATTTGGAATCTGATTGAAGAATATAGCAAGGGAATGAGGCCGTCGAGGCACTGTTTTCCTCATATGTCATTGTATGGTATTTGCTTGTACAGTTTTCATTAGCCAGTTTGGTGCAGTTTTGTAGATATTATTAAATATGATATTTATAAATTTTAGGTGGTTATTATTAAATACATCAGATCCTGCTGGTCAGCTAAAATGGTTAATTGGTGTCTTACAACAAGCAGAAAATAATCATGAAAAGGTAGTTTAATACATTACTAAATATAGTATGACAGTTTAAAAAATAACTACTAAAAACAAAGTTGTCATTGATCATGGCAGAAAATCTGTAGACAACAAGCTGGTGTACTGTACTTACATTAACTTTAAAATGATGCAAATGGTATCAAATACAGGCACATTTTACATATATTTATCTATCTTTTATAATTTAAATTGTATAAAATAAACAAATGTAGCATGTCTGTGAAGACCCTTGTGGCATAATGGTTCTACAGTATTTGTACCTTTTACCAGGATTTAATTATAATTTGGGGGGGGGGGTTGAGTCGAACCCTGCTGAGTGAGACTATACAATGAGGGTCATGTACGATGTTCAAGTGTAAAACATGAAGCATTCTTTAGGTGTAGAAGCAAACAGTAATGTTATATTCATCATAGGACTAGAATTTAATGCAAAATGTAAGGTGGAATTATTTCTAATTTGATTATTTTTACTCCAGGTTCATATAATTGGACATATACCACCTGGTGAATCTGATTGTCTACGAGCATGGAGTTGGAATTATTATAAAATTGTTAACAGGTAATAATACATCATCTCAAAGTTTATCATTACATATTTTCTTCAAAAAATCTAAGGTTAAATTTCAAATTTACCTATGTATGTATTAAAGTAACCATGAGCAGAAAGATCATGAAAAACATTGTCTTCTTCAGCTTTCATTTGGAAAGGATCACATATATTCTCAAGGTGAGTTGTTTTGTTAGTGAAAACGTGAATATTTTTAGTAATTCTAAGTTTACAAATTTTCCCTGTATGTGATGAAGAATATTACTGTATTTGATTGGAATTGTTATTTTTTTCTAGGTATGAAAGTACAATAGTGGGTCAATTTTTTGGACATACTCATAGAGACCATTTTGAAGTCTTTTATGATGAAAAAGATTTTAAACGACCAACTGGTGTAGCTTATATATGTCCGAGTGTTACAACATTCTCTCAACTGAATCCAGCATTTAGAATTTACACCATAGATGGTAACTACACTGGGTCATCGTGGGTAAGATATTTATAATTCAACAAATATTTTTACTCGTTAGTATTATCAAATCTTATGGATCCTAATATTAGTTTTTATATGCCTATCTGCATGATAGTCTACTTTTTTCATCTGATGTTGATGAAACTTGATATTTAAATGCAGGACAAAGGGCCTGGCAAGGACAGCTGTCTAGTCGTTTGGATGGGACGAAAAGACAAGGTCCTATATACACATTGGTGTGCACCTAAAAGACCCTTGACAATTGGAATTAGATATAAGAGTTGGCAAAACTTCACTCAAACCACACTGTATGGCCTATGCCCATCTTCATTAACCCAGTTCGAAGCAGAACAGTAGTAGGTTAAACTCCATTTCATTTCTTTTACTAGAGTTACTTCCCTTCCTTGACATTGTGAAAAACATTGGATTTTATAAATTAGGATTTATCTATTTTATAGGCTATATTGGATCATGAAACCTATATAATGAACTTAACTTCAGCTAATCTTTATAATAAACCAGAATGGAAATTAGAATATTCAGCTAAAGTAAGTACTGGTAATATGAATATTATTACATCAGATAAGTCCCATCCTTTAAAGGACCAACAAGTATTAATTTCAACATCAAAATATGTTGATACAGATATGTCTGAAAATTTCAAATGAAAACATTAAGTAGTTTGGAAATAAATGTTCACTTTTTAACAGGATAAGTTTGGTACATGTAAGTAAATCTTGTCAATCTGACAGTATGTATTACTTGGTACTGATGGTTGTTTGGATGAGTGAGATGAAGAAGCCTTTCTAAATTCAACTAAGCTTTTTTGTTGGGGGGGGGACGATTAGTTGCTTAATAAGAATTTAATGCCTCTTATCTGGTTTCTTCAGTGCCATAGTTACATATGGTTATGGAAATCTTGCTAGCATCTCAGTTTAATTAGCTCGCTTAGTGCAGAAAGTGGTTCATGTAATCTTTTTCAAACTTCGTCTGAGTTTCAAAACAAACATTCTAATAGGCCAAAATGATTAAAATATGTGTTTTGTTTCATTTTATTGTAGAAAGATTAAACTATTGACTTTGATTCATTTTATTGTAGAAAGATTATGGTATGCCATCTTTATTTCCTGTTGACTGGAATAATTTGATTGATGAAATGGCAACCAACAATACTTTATTATATCAGTTTTATAGGTAATTCTTTATTTTGCATCATAATAATTAAAATTTTGCTTGATGTGAGGAGACATATTTCATTATTATTATTAATTATTCAGATTAACTTCCAAATTGTAAATGTCTGTCACATGTTCAAACTAAACACACACATCTACCACCCTCCTCATATCCATTATATCAGATTTCTGTTGGATACATCTTATTCTGTGAATGAGTAGTCACAATTTGTCAGTGGAAGTTAATCTGGGACAGTCCCGATTTGAACAGAGTCTCAAAAGTAAAAGTCTGAGTCAGGGCTTCCACTTCAAAATTTCCCTAACCGGTCATTTTTCTCACGGAGAAAGTGGTGCTATTTTAAGCACATAATAAGAAGCCAAAAACTACATGCAATCGGCATGTCGATCAACTTTAATTGGGTCAAGGACAGTCACACAAAAAAACAACCTCACATTGACATTTATATACCCACCCACCTATTTATCCCCCTAATAAATAAAAGAACACATGTAATCAATTATTATCATTTAGTTATTTATACATTCATAAAGTATAACAATAACAAGATGCATTCATTTATCGAGAGTACAGTATTTTCTTAATTTGATTACGACATCACCCGTATATACTCGTCGGTTTCTACAGGATTTCCATTTCTGTAAAGCACGTGCTGTTGAAATTCGTCAAGATTTTTCATGCTCAAGGAACATCGTAACTTGGTTTTAATTATGTTTTGGTGCTAGAATCCCGGTTCTCAGTGGCGTACGTGACATTATTCGGCGGTTGACTATTTTCTCCATACAGGGGGAAAAAGTAGTTCCGAATGATTAGCACACGTAAATAATTCAAAGTGATATCACATGTACAATAATTAACATAATTCTTAAACTTATCAATTTATTAACTCGTATTGATATTTTGAGAGCTCAAATAATGTCGTGCTAGTATTTTAACTCTATAACATGTAAAGATATTTTCACATATTTCAAAATGGCGGCGATCGTAAAAGCTCATTGTTTTAACCAAATGACGTCTACCGATTGTTATATAAATGGAATAAATGGATTAAAAACACACCTGGGAATACATATTTTTGTGTGGGAATATATATCTTAACCGCGGGAATATTTGTAACCATTTAGTAGAGAATTTACGGCTGACTTTGTTTTTCGGGGCGGAACTGTCATCCTCGTGGTTCGATGTTGAAGAAGGGGAATCGGATTCATTGACAGCAATATCATCATCTCGCTTTCTTTTGTTATTCTGGGAGGTGAGGAATTTCAACATTTTGAAATGATATGTAGAATGCTAACATTCTTGTATATACATGTATGTATCATTTGCAAGATTGATATGATTAACTCTTGTCTTGTGATCAAGTGAAGACATCAAAGGAAAGTTTTTAATTTGTTTGATGTTCAAACAGTGAATTGCCGCACGAATGATGAAAGTCGGTAAATATGCTGTAACAACAACTCAAGAATGATCACGCTCACAGTATTACTAATTATAAAACAAAACAAAACTAAGTAAATTGATTAAATGTTGAGCTTTTAATCTGATGTAGCCCCTTTGTTAATTGTGATTAGAGCAATATACACAAGGATAATTGATTGGAAGTGGTTTCCATTCATGGGCTACTGAACACTGTTAATTTTATTATACCCGATAGTTTACATCACGCCACGCACGGAGTTTCGTCGTCTCCCGGATTTTATGATTTAGCACAAAATATGCTATTTTTCCGGCGTGCAAAATGACCTACGGGTCTGATCCAGATTCGGTCATTTTCCAAAGCCGTAGGTCCCGACCGGCATATTCGGCCGAAATGGAACCCATGGTCTGAGTACTCATGAAATCTAAATGCCAAAATATAGGAGAATAGTGTATTGATCTTGTCTCAAAATTTCAGCCCAAAATATTGAGTCTTTTGGACGTGCATGTCAAAACTTCTTATCCGGACACGTAACCATTTTTTCTTGTCAATTTTTTTTGTTGGTAAACTGATAATCGATTCTCATTCTTTGAGAGGTCTATATAGTGAATGGCCTATGTGCTCTACTGGATAGCGAAAGGCAAATTTCAACTACATTATTTTTTTATTTTAAAGAAAGCCTGAATTTACGTAGACACCGCATAATACAGCTTGGGACACCGGTCTCAAATTCGAGAAAACGACTGACGACACTTTGGTTGGGGATTTTAAGGGATTGTAACACAAATTAAGCGGTTAAATTATTCAAAAAATTATTGGGATTAGCCCTTTAAGTCACCAAGTTTTGTCACTAATAATTAACAAGATAATAACCCTCAAATTGTTAAAGAGCTATTCACTATGGCACTATTTCTTTGATTGGCATATTTTAGTAATTTAGCATACAAACACAAGGTACAATTTTATGGATACACAATTACTGAGTTTAATTACTAAGCGAAGTTTATCAAGCAAATGATACAGTAACACGTATGTTAGTGTACCATAGGTTACAGTGGCACTTCTTGAATTGTTAATGAGTTATTGACTATTATGGTGTGTTTAGTTTTTTGTCTGTTATTCTCATGAGCATAACTTAAATACGACTGCAAACACATTTTTAAACCTTGTTATTTCAGATATTATTATAAATTTAGAACAGATGGCAGCTGTGATGAAACTTGTCGTAAAAATGTTTTATGTTCTCTGCGGAGTGCACGTTCTCATGATAAAAACTTGTGTATTTATTAATTATGTGGTCCAGACAATTCTTGTAAAATAAGAGAACTGTTCTTTAAAAGCTGGGCTTCCAACTTTATATGTAATTTTTATCTTGAGCCATACATACTTAATGAATTGACTTATGGATTGTAAGCAATGTCTGTGTGACTGTGAGTACATAGAATTATATAAAAGTGTGTGTGTAACTACAAATATATATAAAATGGAGTCCATATGCAGATAACCTATTTGCACAATGTATTGAAATTTCTTTAATAATGCTCATTACAAATACTCATTTCTTTCTTATGGGCTGACATTTCATGTGATAATATAGTGTCGTCATCTCTTTATGGTTGTTAACAAGTATTATAACACTCTACAGAGCTGAATTTCTGAGGAAAACCTTGTGTTCATAAATGGGTTGTTTAGTTATTGCCCCTGTTGTCAGAACAGTGTATACTATAATCAACTGGTGATAGCCACACTTTCTTGCCCGTATAATGAAAACGTTATGAGAACTGTATGGACTAGTGCTAAAGTATGTTACTGATTATGTTGGTGATAATTGTTATCTGTAAATGTTGTTCTTATGTTAGTTATTTATACATATCTAATTTAATGTTCAAGTTTATAATGTTTTGGAGATATTGTTTAATGAAAAACCCCAAAACATTTATTTAATATTTTTAGAAGGTGCTCAGTGATGTGTACATTATTATTGGTTGATTTTTTGTTTGGAAATCTTGAATTATGTGATATGAATAATAGTTGTCAGCAATTATATGATGAGAATAATTATATTTTTGATATGTGATTATTGATAATACTTTATGCTGTGCCAAGTAATCCCTGTTTGTAGTTTTGACAAGATGTGTGCATTATCGTAACCACAGCACTGGTATGGTCGCGGCTTTGCTTGCTTCTCTTTTTTCAAATTAAACCATTATATTCTACTTAAAATCTCGAATTTAATGACATTGAGAGTTGATCGTGGTCTAGTCATGACAATTTATGTCTAATTAATAATACATGTATATATAACATTTAAGGCCTAAAGAAAGACCTGCTATAGGCAAATTTAGCTTTGAATAATGTATCTTTAAGCTACCATGCTATATTAGTTCAGATTTTCTATTGCCTGTCTCAGAGATTAGTGGGGAAAAAAAATCCCTATCAGTTTGTCATTCCCCTAGATTCTTAATATAATTAAATAGCTCAACTGAAACATAAAACAATTTATTTCAGAAGTGAATATAATAACAATACATTAGTAAAATGTGTACAAAAATATATGTAAATATCACAGAAATAAATTAATATACAACAATTATTAACAAACATTACTTTTCTAGAATTAAAAAGAAATATATATTTTTGTATAAAAGTAGTCATTAATGTTTAAATCAGAAGTAATAAAATCAAATTAATTGTTTGACTTGTTTTATTATGGCCACATTGTTGATCAAGTCGTATCAGAAAATACTTCAAAATTTTTCTGAATTTTTGTTCAGAGTTAACCACTAAAGCTTGCAATGGTGTATTCCAGACAAAATTGTTTTTAAGACTGAATGGGATTTTTCATTACCCAAATGGTGACACTAAAAAATTTTTTAGGGTCCCTGACTACCTCTGTCTATGTTACCCAATAACACATTTAACAAAGGATGTTCTTCTCAGCATTTTGTGAAATATATTGGACCTGACTGGCAAATCTGTGATGACAGATACTATGAGACAATGCATTAATACTAATTAAAATACAGATGTCCTTTGATGTTGGCGTTATTATGTCTAATAATCTACGGACAACTTGCCAATTTTACAGTATCTATACTAGATGAAATATTGGACTCGCGTGACATATTTCATTGAAAAGCATGTGTGGACTTCTGTCTGTATTTTAAGTTGTTTAATGGTCTAGAGCTAAAGACATTGTGTAATATATTTAAACAACACTCAGCTAGCGCCTCAAGTAGTATCAATAGTTTACTAAATGTCTCTCTCTCTCGACCATTAAATCATACATATCAATCATATCTTATTTGTTTAACAAAATGAATTGTAATAAAAAGGAGGACTCTGCTCATTACTCCTTCAAGAAGCTTGTTTTTGTCTTAGAAATTCTCTGGAGTTCAAGTCAGCCTGCAAGTCAATAAAAGGAGAGCTCTTCTTTTTGGGGTAAAAGCATAGTTTCTTATGTAACAATGATGTTAAAACAGTATTTTAACATGCAAGAAACACACACAGTAAGCTGTTCTAGTTTGGCCCCCTGTACCACTGGCAAGAGGGAACCGAAAATCCCAATTAACTTTCTCTGCCCTAGCAAGACATCATCTTGCACGCTTTGCCACTGGCAAATGGGGTCAACTTTAGAAGGTTGCAAAATGTTGAATATCGATAGGCATAGGGGATTTGTGCTGCCATGAACTCAAAACTTCACAACAAATTTGAAAATAAATCAGTTGAAAACTATAGCCACTAATATGATCAACAGGTTTTCGGGAAAAAAAAGGACAGAACTCTAGAATGAAAGGTCACATCTGAGATCTTATGGTCCTTAACATTATATGTTAAGTTTAACTAAATCGGACAAACATTGTGGGATATAGAGGGTTCACAAACTTTTGACATACATGTATTTTGCATAAAAGAAAGGGACAATAATCCAAGATTATTGGATGTCTAATATATATGTTAATATCTGATTCGGATAGACATAAAGAAAATAGAAATAGTTCCATGGTGAAAATTACTTTTGCACATGATGGTGATCAAATCTATGTCTACAAAGAAAGCTTCAAGCAAAAATTTTGACTGTTCCATTTCCAATCATCTTTATAACTTTAAGTTAGTTTAAACTATTTAACAATTAACCAAAGTTAACGCAGACTGAGCATTCATGTTTTGTAATAGTTCCAAGTTGGTTTTCGGAACAAGATATCACTCTCATGTTAAACAATAATACCTTGTTACTGAAGGAACAGCATCCAAGCGAAGTGAGTGATTGCATGTGAACAAGGTGGAGTATATAACTTACCTGTCTAACTGGCTCTGGTATCCTATATTTACAACAAACTTTAACTAATATAACAGCTGTATCTAAACTGACCAGATGACCACTTGATATATAGATAGGATTAGTTGTACTATCTAAACTACGTAATGCCTGCAAAAAAATAACCCAAACAAACGAATTTTTAAATATTTGTGAATAGTTTTTTGTAAAAAAAAAAAAGAATCTTGCAACATCTTTATTTTACATGACCACTCAATTCCAACCAAATGTTATTGCATTTTGACTATCACCTATAAAATATATGGAGCACTAAATGATCTAGATCTCCTTACTTTAGGTTAAAATATAGAGTTTAATCAGGGTTATCAGATGTTTTATTTTGATTAGTCTAGGACAAGCTTATACTGGCCTCCTATTTATTCATCTCATGATACAACACAAGCTTTCTGCTCCCATTCCTTATTTATTAAAATTAGCCGTTTTACTACTTGGCTCTATATTTTTTTGCTAGAAAGCTCATACATACCATGCCCAGTGTGTCATTCTTATTGTCTATTAATGGCATCACATCTCCTCCTTTCTTCAGTTTTAATTTCTAGAAAATAAACAAATACATGTATAACAGATTATATCACAAAAATTTTCACTGCCAAGTTTGATCTGTGATTTCCAATTTATACTCAGACAAAATAGACAGACTCTAAATTTTAATTTTCAGAAATTACTTTTATGTTATATATTTATGTTATTGTCATGGAAATCTATTATTCTAAGAATGTATTAAAGCTGCTCTTTAGTAATATATAATTGAAATTAAAGATGGCAAAATAAAACTACATTTTTATGCTAACGTTTTCATTGCGATAGAGGCTCATCAGGCGTTTTATTAAACAGTAATTGAATTAACAATAGTCTATGACGTTACGGTGTCATAGTTACATGATAACATAACGCTAACGCTACAATATACGTCCACATTCCTACTTTGATTGATATGGTACTTTGTCAAGAAGGCTAGGCGTTTGGTTTGTTTAGCGTTGAGGGTCGTGCACCAACATTAATAGTTGTCGTCCTTAGAGTATAAGGAATAACTATACCAAGATAATCCATTCAGAATTGTGCCATCCTAACACTAAAGGCAAAAAGTGGGCGTGGCTCTGCCCCTGGGGGTCGGGACATTCATCAAATTCAATAGTGGACGCCCTCAGGCTATAAGGAATACATAAACCAAATGGGTGTTGCTGTCCCATGGGGGTCGGGTATGCACCCAAAACAAAAGGGGTCATCCTTAGGGTATAAGGAACAAGTATTTTAAGTTTCAAGATGACCGATTAAGAATTGTGGCCTGTAGGCGACACACAAAAAGAAAATGGGCGTGACTCTGCCCCTGGGGGTTGGGCATGCACCCAAAATGATAGAAATGTTCCTTAGGGTACAAAGCATAATCATTCAAAGTTTCAAGATGATACGTTAAGAAATGTGGCTTGTAGACGACAAACAAATAAATACAAGGAATGGGCGTGGCTCTGCCATTGGGGGTCGGGCATGCACCAAAAAACAATACGGATCATCCTTAGGGTAAGTAGACAAAGTTTTAAGAAAATACAGTTAGAATTGCGGCTTCTAGGCGACACAGAGACACACAAAAAGAAAATGGGCGTGGCTCTGCCCCTGGGGGGGTGGGCATGCACCCCAAATGATAGGGATCATCCTTAGGGTATAAAGAGTAAGTATACAAAGTTTTAAAGAAAATCCAATAAGAATTGCGGCCTGTAGGCGACACAAATACACACGATAAGAAAATGGGTGTGGCTCTGCCCCAGGGGGTTGGGCATGCACCCCAAATGATAGGGATGTTCCTTAGGGTACAAAGAATGTGTATGCTAAGTTTCAAAATTGTAAGTTAAAAAATGTGGCCTGTAGACGACAAACAAATACATACTAGAAATGGGCGTGGCTCTGTCCCTGGGGGTTGGGCATGCACCAAAAACAATAGAGATCTTCCTTAAGTTATAAGGAATACGTATACCAAGTTTGAAGAAAATCCAGTAAGAATTGCGCCCTGTAGGCGACACAAAGACACACGAAAAGAAAATGGGCGTGGCTCTGCCCCTGGGGGTGGGGCATACACCCCAAACGATAGGGATGTTCCTTAGGGTACAAAGAATGTGTATGCTAAGTTTCAAAATTATAAGTTAAGAAATGTGGCCTGTAGACGACAAACAAACAAATACTAGAAATGGGCGTGGCTCGGCCCCTGGGGGTCGGGCATGCCCCAAAAACAATAGGGATCTTCCTTGGGGTATAAGGAATAAGTATACCAAGTTTGAAGAAAATCCATGAAGAATTGCGGCCTGTAGGCGAACCACAGACACACACACACACACACACACATACACACACACACACACACACACACACACACACAGACAGGGGCGACGGCATAATACGTTCACATTATGAATGTGGACGTATAAAAATTAATTTACAGGCAAGGGTAGTTAGTTAGTCTACAGACAACAAATATTTAATCCCACCACAATCTTTATTTCATATAACTTATATATTCTCTTATTTAGAATTAAGTTTTGGGTGGTACTTCTCAATAAATAGCTTTCTTTTGCCTCCAAGAGGTCGTTGTTTTTGCTATTAAGTTTATATAAAGGAAAAACACTAAATTTACCCCCACCACATACTTCAAGGTGCTCACTGAGCGGGATCATCCTATATTTTGGTTGAAGTATGTGCTGTCGATGAAGGTTCATTCTCAGCCTAAGCATCATTTGGGTCTTTCCTATATACTTACCCTTGCATCCCGGACACGCTATAAAGTAAATTACATAGTTCGATTGGCAATCAAGCTAGGATTATAACATCTTCTTAAATGGCATTTTTAAATTCTACTATGGTCTGTATAAAAAAGATATCTTGATGGATCTTTTCCAATTTGCAGTGAAACCTATGAAAATACCGATCTAAATTTGAACTTACTTCAGTTTTGAAGTTTGCATCACTATCCATGGCATCAAGATGTATCAGGTTCTTGGCTACACCTAAACATGGTGTATCTAATAATACACCAACATGACAAGCTACTCCAAATTCTTAGGAGAAAAAAATGCAAAATTACAACATTAAAACTGATAATAGGCCTACAAATTGAATATTACATGTAGTAGTAGCATTTATAATCTTCTGGGATTTTAGTTCTGAAGACTGAATGTCTGAGACAAGAATTCTGAACAAACCCTAAATTGTTTGGTCCGATGTATTAACCAAAATAGGACAGAACTAACCAAAGCCAATTGAATTCATATTAACAACAAAGCCAAGAATTCTGAACAAACCCTAAATTGTTTGGTCCGATGTATTAACCCAAACAGGACAGAACTAACCAAAGCCAATGGAATTCATATTAACAACAAAGCCAGAACAGTCTGATTGGAAGATCTAATGCTATAAAATACCGAGAACTTCATTCAAAATTTTCATACTTCTTCAATTTCAATATTAATTTTTGACACTGAGTTTATTGCCTAATCTGGATAGGCTTGGTGGGTTTATAAAATATTTTCCACTAGTTTGTTTCTTATTCCAGCATTATTTTTTAACCATCACATGAACTATACGCTTTGATAAATGGTTCACTTAAATTTAGTAGTTTACAAATTGAGAATACAGTAAGTAGCAATGTACCTCTAGGATGAAGCAAACCATTTCCATCCAGAAATATCACAGTAGGTTTAAGGTGTGGATGTGTAGATATGAGTTTGTGATATCGATCAACCAGAAAACTGGCTTCACGAAAGGCAAGAAAACCAGGAATGTATGGAGCTGTTAGTTCTATCATTTCATAATCTTCATATACCACCTGAATCACACAAAAGAAAAACATGTCTGAAGCTTTGTTTCACACATAGTACCTGTTTTTTAGTTTTAAATATTTGAGTTCACACATAAATCAAGGGAGGTAATTCATTTATACCTATAAAGGAATCAGACTACCATGATGTCAATTCTTTACCGATCCCCCAGACTCTAACTTTTCATAATTGTTTTATTGAAATGAATTCTTTGTACCAGTGTAGAGCAACACATCAGTATGCTTTCCTCTGAGGCGTGCATGTGGTGAACAGGGAATTTTGAGAAACATATACTGTTACACAAAATATCAGTGCCGCTAGCATATTCACCAAAGCCTGACAGAAAAAGTCAATCCAAAATGAAAACCTGTAATTAATGGGTGCTGCATACCTGTGCAACTAGATCAAAATAATTTCATTCACTATTTATACCATACCTCTAAACTTGGAAAGCTGAGTATAACCAAGGCAGCACATGCATTGACATCATCTCCTTTAATAAAAGATATATCCATTCCACCCAGATAGTATTTTTCATTACCATACTGATTTTTCTCGATAGCTCGTCTTAATTTACTGACTTCTTTACTATCCTCTAGAATCATTTTAGCCTTTAACATATTCTGCTCTCTAGACAAAAAATTATCATAGAATGGAATTAATGCTCCACAGTCTTGTCAATTTTAATTATATCATGTTTCATCACTCTAAGGAAGGCTCTCACTCAAATATATGTCCTACTCTTATTTCGAATTTCAGCTGCCAATTTTTCTTTTTTTTTTACATATACACCAATGTTGTGGACTGTATAAAATGGATATTGGAAATACTTTTTTTGAATAAGACCATACTCATGTTTCTTTTTTCTACTATGTGAGATTTCTACATGTGTACTGACTCTCCAGTTGGGTCTGACTACTTCTTGAAGTAAATGACATGTTTTTTGCCATTTAGCCAATCAAGTCATCAACCAGAAAAATGATCTGCAGTGTTAAAGAGCAGTTAGATTCCTAGGTAGTGCAAAGCCAACAAACATTAAACCAATGACAGATAGATATAACTTGTACAGTTACCTTTTCCAACTTTCTCTTATTACTTCACTGACTACACTTTCTTTATCACTTGTCCATTTTGATGTTTCTACATTTGAATCATGTGAGTTTGTCCAACAGAAAGACCTGATGTCTATGACTATTTCACGAAAACCGTTACCTTGACAAAACTCACATTTACAGCTTACAGTACCATTAACTACTCTAGAAGAATCTGTTTTTCTGTTACTTTCATCACAAGCTTGACAACGAAATGAATTAGCGTTTTGTGTAAGATAGCCACAACCACTACAAAACTCTGATGGTAAATGTGAATTGTATTGTAATTCTAGACTTGAACAAATTGAACAGATTCCCTCTATCTTCAGCATATACCCACATCTATTACAAAAATCCATGATCAGCTGATATCTGGGTGAAAAAACAAAATTATAAAATCTAATAAATACTTTACTCTACATGCCAAGTCACTCAGCCTATCCTTTGAAATGATTATTTGGCCTCTGTAAAGTTAGTATGTTTGATTTGTGATCTGAGCTTGAAATTTCAAATCAAAATATTGTGTCATTTGAAATTGAGCACAAAATTTTTTTGACAGGGTTATGTACCGAAGCTCATCATTCTATTGTATGAGTGACTTGATAATCATAACATCATAACATTGGCAAGTTCATAGACTGCGTTATCTAGGCACCTACATGTATATAGCCTGACATTGTGGGATATAAATGTATGACCATTCCCAGTGGCCCAGTGGCATTGAGAAACTGAAAGTACAAGCTTCTATCTCTTCGAAATAAATTGAAATTGAGAGCTAGAATTGCTACGGTAACCTTAACAATGATAGACAGGTCTGTCCAGTCCAGGCACCACGGCTATATAAGGGGATAGCTCCATACAGAACCTCAGGGTGGTGGGGATGGCCTAGTGGTCTAGAGTACCGTGCTTCGACCTCTAGTTGGCTGGTCACCTCCGGCTTGCGGTTGTGGATTCGATCCCTAGTGTGAGCGTATGTGGCATGGAGATAGGGCGCCTTCTCAACCTCGTGTGTTTTCCCCAGGCACTCCGGTTTCCTTCCACAGGAAAGACCCCTGCGCGTGCGAAATGATAATAAAAATATAAAAAAAAGACTAGTCTGCGACATAACCTTCGGTGGAAGTGGACATTAAATGTTAAAAGCTTAAATGACTTGGTTAAAGATGTCCATGAGCCTCAGTCTGAACAACTGACTCACCCTAAATGCAGAGAAATGACTCTGACAGAAAGAATAGCCATTTTGTGCTTCGGTCGTGTTTATTTTATTTCAAGTATACACAATCGATTTTGTTAATGTTTTTAGCGTGAGGGTTGACTAAAAGTTAATTTATTTCAGTTCTAAACATAAATTTTAAAAATTAGCGCAATTTTAAAGAAATAGCCAAATTCTGGCTGGGATTACTGAGCAAAATGACCATTAATTGTAGGCTATGCCTGCGAAAAAAAGAGCCAGCTACCATTTAATTTTCGTACCTTAGTTAACTACGCATGACACTTTGACAAATTTAATAGTTTTTAAATACACATGTGACATCATCCTTTGAGAGAGAGAGAAATGGGGTTTAACGTCCGGCACTCGACACAAACTAGGTCATTTCGGGACTAACGGATCCATTCACTTGATTTGATATTTTCTGCAGGTTAATCTTATAGGTATTTGTTTTTCGTGTAGTGCACTTACTATATGGTTTTAATTTTTATTTCAATAATTCACTTGCGCGTAAGGGTCTTTAGCAGTGGGAGGAAACTGGAGTGCCCGGAGGAAACCTGCGAGGTTGAGAAGGAGACCCTATCTCTATGCCACATACGCTCATACCAGGATGAGGAATCGAAACCGCAGCCGCAAACCAGCGGTGACCGGCCAGCTAGAATCGAAGCCCCCTGGCCTGGTCTTCATTTCCTCGCTGAATCTACAATCGCCAGAGGATTCTCCAACTGTTATTTTCACCAGAGTAGCCCATTTCTTTGTGATTTTTTTTTAAACCGTTACCTGATCAAAATAATAAGTTTACTTCACTTACCTTTCCAAAGATGTAAAAATACAAAATATAAGACAAATGACTAATGTGCTTTTTTGTAACCTTTTAATGAAAACGTTCCCCCGTGAATGGCTTTACTTTAAATGTAAGGAAATCCTTTCATCTACATATAGTATCCCTTGATAAGATTCTCGTTTCTTCTTCCGTTTATAAGCATGGTGCAATAGATTGACATACATGTTTTTGTTTACTAATAATAACATCAGTGAGGGAATCTCCACTTCCGGGTGAAGACTCGACTAATAAGTCTCTTTCGTATTGTCACTTATATTTCCATAGAAAGTAGAGAGAGAAAGAGAGTAACATAATATGGTTAAATTTTAGCAGTGGGAGAAAATCCACGAAGACGAAGTTAGACAGGCGACCCTACTGGTCGTAACGTACAACTAGGGAACCGAAACCACGCCAGTTGACCCAATGACAGGCCATATGATACAGCGCGGACAAATTAAAGGGCAATATTAGTGTCAGTCATTATCACATATTATGTGATAGAACTGTTTCACACGTTCCAAATATAATTGTAACACACAGATCATTGCTATGATAGATGCGTAATCACGGTTTCAACAAACGGAAGTGACGAACGCAAAGGGAAAACACGAGTTATCCTTCTATGTAACTAACTGACTGTTCAAGTGCACTCGGCAAACCTTGTAAGATTTCGGGAATCTAAACTCGGCTGTATGATGAATTCCGCCATATTGGAACTACTTTAAAGGTCCCGGATGAAACATGGCTGCGCCCATTCCAAACACAAGTTGGCCACCTATTTGGCTAGCGACCTATTCGAGCGATCCAGCTGTAAGATAATGACGAAATTACACGTCCATTCTGAGCTCACGAAATGGATAAAAAATAATATATTCTACTTTCCTTTGATAGACATAACGTTGGATTTTATTGGTTGATAAATAGAGACTGTCTTTACTCTAAATAGGTTTCCAACGAACAGCTAGCCGAATAGGTTCCCAATTTGTGTAATAGCGTCAAGTTTTCCTGTTAAAGTAAAGCGGTAGCCGCATCGCAAATGTATGGGCGTAGGTACATATCACTTACTGTCATACATCCGAGACTAGATGTAGTTGACGTAGTTTACGGAATCTGTCGAGATTAGCCGAGTGTGTTCAAGTGACGAGAGATGACAGATACACGGGCGAATTTTTCCTCACCAATAATTCCTTCCAAGACAAAAAGTTGTTATATGAGATTATGAGAGGATATCTGAGAATTCAAAATCTAAATAGACTGTCACTAGAAGAAAACGAGGCAAGTCTTGTGTCGATTTAGAACATACTAAATTTCTGCTATTTCCAAACTTTTAGAATCATGGATAAAATGTAATATAAGGCTATAGACCTACACAAACAGTTTAATTCAGATTGAATGCAGATTATAATAGTTTATAAAGGGTCAAAATTAACACTTAACACTCAGCCTACATGTTTAACTGATCTGGACTAAACTGTCGCTCTTTTTACGCTTGAAAATGCGCTATACCTTTAAAAAAGCAGCTAAATAAAAAGTTAATATCACTGGCCAAAAAATATCCACAACGCACGACTCCCTAAAATGCGGGCGTAGTAAAATTATTTATTTATTTGTCCAGTTTACTTTAAAAAAAAGTAATTCAAACATATTTTCATAAATTCTAATAAGAATTAGACCACACTCTTTTTTATGTTTATATTGAGGATCTCACAACATCTCTAAGAACATAGGGTCTATGTTAAGACGTTTCAGTTCGATCGAATCATGGGGTTTGGGATGGCCTAGTGGTCTAGAGTGCCGCGCTTCCACCTCTAGCTGGCCGGTCACCTCTGGCCGGTCACCTTATAATACAATATAGGGTTTATGTTAAAACGTTGTGGTTTTAAGCCAACCTAAATTGTAAACGGGAAGGATGGGAAAGGATCTAAATTTAGTTTTTTAAAAATGTAGCCTGGATCATCTTATATAGAACTCTCAATGACTGAAATAAAATGAAACGAAATGGGGTTTATCGTCCTACTGTTCTAAATAAAATCTCTCTGCTCAAGCGATTAAAGTTACGCTCATTTATTCAGACGAAATTCATTATATTTACAATTCTCTTACGAGAAAAGGGTTGATCTCGCTTTAACTCCGTACATCTCATATTGTAAATCTCGCTTCAGGAACATGGTGGGAATAAGAATGTAAATATACATCAAATGTGTTCAGGTGCAGAACGGGGTCCCGTGTCCGAGCGACCCCTTTCACTGACCGCTGAGCGCGGGGGGGGGGGGCTGGGCTCTCCCTCTGGAAATTTTTGAAATATGAATCCCAAATATGTGATTTGGTGGCATATCTGATTATTATCTCTGTCATATAATATATTTCATAAATCGATTAACTTAAGCCAAAACCCCGACCTGCAAGTAATTTAGAACCATCAACTTATGAAATTATCATATCGTCTTAATTAATTAACGTATTATCATTGTATCGTCAA
The DNA here is from genome assembly GCA_036850965.1 of Patella caerulea. Classification (NCBI taxonomy): domain Eukaryota; kingdom Metazoa; phylum Mollusca; class Gastropoda; family Patellidae; genus Patella; species Patella caerulea. Next base: position 28,814,370 of record JAZGQO010000011.1, read on the forward strand.
GACTCAAGAGAATTTAGGTGGTTAAAAAAAAATGGGACTAGTTGAGAAAACTTTGACCATTGCATTAACCAGTTATAGGAATATTAATTAAGTAGGAATAATATTTTCACTGAAAAATGTCCCATTTTTGTTGCCGGGAGCGCTAGTTGATTCCTCCTGTGATGGAAGGCTACGAGACACATTGGTACAGAGTGACGAAAATGAAAACCATAAAAGCTGCTTTTGAGTTTTGGATTCTGGCGTATCTCCACAAACAGGGTACTACAGGTGACTTAATAATTTGTAAATTTGCGACCCACAGAGTTTATTATACCAGCCCATTCCAAACTCCAGTGATGGCGTGGCGGCCCGTTAATGCCATCGGCCACATACAACATGATCATCATCGCTTCATGGCCGGTCCAATGTTCGGCAGAAAAAGGTTTTTTAGACGAATTGGACAAAAATATTTTTCTTTATTTTTTGTCCGACCGGCCATTCGGGTGATCGTCCGACCGGCCCTTCGGGATCGCCCGATGGCCCAATCCGCCCCTGAATATGTTTCGCAATGCATTATTACGACATCTGAAACGACCCCTTTAACTCAGAAGTCTGGGAGTGTGACAGAATTTTATTGTCTATTGCTCTCTTATACCCAAAAGAAACTGTTGGTGAAACATTTAAATATAAACTAAAGAATGGACAATATCCTACTACATCCTTTAAGACAGTTGTCTGTCAATATCCCTGCTAACAAACCAACGACAATTGACGTTTTGTTCGATAACAGTGGTCAATAGACAAGGGAAACATAGTTTAATTGTTTATGTCATTGTGTAATTAATTGAAGATAAACATAGAATTGTGGGATTGAGGATTAATCAGATATAAATTGTTTGAACTATAATCGTTTTGTTTATTTCCGGAATTAAGGAAGGTTGGTCGGGCCTTCTGTTTGTTGCATTTGAATTGTGTATGCATGTGGGTGCATTTTTGGCTGTTAGCTTTAAAACAAATCGGAAGATCAAGAAATGCTTGATCAATGGCATTAAAAACCCAGATAAAATGACACGTGGTAGTCGGATAAGTGAACTATAATATGTACTAGATTAATTTAAAGGTACAGTCATGGTTACCTTTCGCACCAACTTTGTCTCATCTTTTTATTGTATTTTCAGTATGTATGAAATAAAATAATAAATAAATAGTCATGATTTATTCAAGTTCCCGGTATTATTTACCGGATTGGTGGAAAAGGCCATATTTAATTTGTAATTGGTTCTTCTTTGGTCTTTGGATATCTTCCAGCAGGAATGCAAAACAATTTCAAATGGGAATATTTGAGTTTATGATGTCAAATGTGATGTCATATTCACGATTTCATAGTTTCACACGCATTCCTACTTGACCTAACTATATCCTAGAATGCAGCAATAATAAGCGTCTGGCTGCAGATTACAAGCATCTGAAATCCTGTGAAGACAGTGGAAAAAAAACAGCCATTTATTTGTCAGACATTCTGAGCAGGCGTGACAATAGATCACGAGAAAGGTTTGAATGGTCTTCATACCTTGTTTTTGTCACTTTGAAAAATATCTTAGCGGGCTTCGACTTTACTTGAACAACGATTTCGTTTCATATGAGAATAAAAATCGATAATCATAGAAAATTAAGAATTAAACTAAACTAGGTTATGGGTGGAAGCAAAAAGAAAACAAGACTGGGTTATAAAACACAGAAGGATCAAACATTACGATGGTGACAGAAAATTTCTTTGCCGTAATATCGAATCGGGTCCTTTTTTAATATGATGTTTGTTCAACTTGTTGAGATCTGTGCGATGATCATTTGGTATTGTCAGTTTGTATTTAAACAGGGACGTTTATCTCAAAATTCCCTCTCTTTCCCAGCCAGGATAAAACAATGACGTCCATTGTGGTTGCTACACGTCTTAGTATTTGCATAAAACCAGACAGTAATCGAAATGTATAGATACCTCATCTTCTTGATTTCCTGGCCAGGCATTATACGTCCATCAAAAACACCGGCTAACACAGATTAAAACAGGTACCTCTTAGTTACTGGACGCTTTCTCATACACGGAACATGTCTAATGACAACCATTATTGCTTTATCCATTCATGGAGTTTAATTATGACTTGCTGATTACAGGTAAGTAAAATAGTCTGTTTAAAAGATACTGCTTTTAGTAATTTCATTTATATTTTGATCTATTAGCATGGTTGGGTTGAATACAGCGCCGATGAGATATTGAATCCCATTCATTTCTTGCTATGACTATTGATACATAAAGTCTATTTATATAATTGAACATATATAAGACTTACGTACATTACGAAAGTTTTTTGTTAAAGCTTAATTAGAACCTGTACCTGTCTCATTAGTACTGGTTAGTTTAGGAAATGGTACAGATGCCAGTATAAGTAATCCTGAAGCCCAAAGTACGCTATTTTAAATTCATAACATTCCTGTTTATATGCAAGAAAAATCAAAGACTCGGCACTTGTTTTATTGTTGCCCATTTGATTGTGAACATTCTGATTTCCTTTTACAGACGAAAATAATTTTAAAATACCAGATGGTCGTTTACATTTTTTGGCACAAGAATACATTGGTTACTTCTGGCAGTGATTCAGATTTAATTGCGCAACGCTCCCTGTTATGAATACCACAGTTCCTTATATCGAAAGTGGGTATTGTGAACGCAAAGGGTATAAAGAACACGTTAATTCGTTCACAGGGCAAACAAACTTGGGGGTATTTTTGTATCAGTTTTATTATATTATGGCCGAAAGTTGTATCACTTTTTGTACTTATAATAGCTGCGTTAATATTTTTGTTTTTAGTTTAAATGTTGACTTCTAATTTTCCGCCTTATAAGGAAGAGTATCTAGTTGTTCGGATGGGGCGAAAAATTAAGGTAAGCGAAACCTTGACAATCGGAATTCGAAATAAAATGCGGCCGCAGCGCTGCAGTCCAGGCAAAATTGTCTGGTGTATGCCAGTCTTGATTGGTACAGTTGGTAAAAATAAACCCCATAGGTCATTTCATTTTCTTATTTTCTTCGTTCAGTTTGTATCCCAATCTGTTTCACAGAGCCTCGGAGGCATTGTGAAAGGCTTCTTCTAATATCCTCTGCTGATCGGCGTGTTTGTATCCAAGGGGGCAAGTGCAAGAATTTAAAATATCTTCCGATGAAAACCTAATATGTTCTCACCAAGTGGGCGTATTAACAGAACAATACAATTATTACTATTAAGACTTGTTCCTGTGTTGCTGTATTTACCTGTATTGAAGCGAGCTATTGTCTATTTCTAACAGCAAGTATTTACATCCATTTTCACACCTTCATCACAGTCAATATTGTATTAGGTGCCCGGGTTTTTAAACGTGTAAACATTCCTGTCAACATTTAAGTGCATGTAGCGGCACGCTGGCAATTAAATAACGGTAGTCAAATATTTGGGAAAATACATGAAAATTTGCTACTTTTACTGGATTTACAAATATAGTTTAAGATAAAATGTTAATATGTTCAACGCGAGGTGGCGCTGATATGATGATCTGAGTGGCATTAATTTTATATTTGTAATCCGTGTGTGAATGAAAATTGTGTGGGAAACATCCGGAATATACAGCTTGATTATTTTGCTACTAGTCAAAATTTAATTTGTCTCCTGTACATGGTCATCATCTTGGCAATAATTTCAACTATCAGAATAATTTGGTTATGATAAAGAATAATAACCATAATAAATTTATAGTATAATGTGTCAAAATTACATAGAATGAATGAAAACTACTGTTCTGCACTGAGTGGACAAATGCAGACGGAAATTACATGCATTGAACCAATATTCAAGTCAAATTATCATTTGTGCTTAAGAGAACAAGTCTTGTCGAAACAATAAAATAAATATCCAAAAATATCAAATGGGAAGTGGTATAACTGTTAAAAAATGTCCACTGTTAACATGTCCTGTCTCTCGCATGACATTCACCATTGCTTAGACTTGTAGCTTGTACATAACAGGCGTACAGGTAATAAAAGTGGGGCGGGGAGAGCAGCTTCGGTAAAATACGCCATTGAATCAAACACCAGTCACTGTAATTTTCAGTGTGTGCACAACTTTGTCTAGTGTCCATTCAAAGTTATTTAAGGTAGTCGGGTCTCTTCGGGAATGTGAGTAAATCAGACAGAATGTCAAATATCTAACAAGATAAAGAACATGTCCGAAACATAAAGTGTCAATCAATAGTCTTGGGGTATGCGTGTTGTTCCACTCTGAACACTATTCCCTTCATACTTAGAGGGCCTAGGGCTTTGCACTGATAATCAAAGTTTAATAACCTTGGTGATCGTTCTTTTAACTAATAGTTTAAAACTAATTTCAAATGAAAATAGGGCCTATCTTATAAATATCTACTACATTTTGGTGTTAAAATTCGCGATATTATGAAGACAACATTTTATAAATTTGATATCGATTAAAGTTTGCGTGTTGTTATAAGGGAGGTAACTCCTGTTTTAAAATAAACATTAGTGAGCAGGCCACATTTTTTTACCGATTGACTTCGTCTCTTTTTCCCGACTCTATCTTTTTTTTCAAATTTTCATTGGGCTTGATGCTTAACCCTACAGACAGAAAAACAAATGGCCATGTCTTTACACCAAATTTTCTACGAGGTTGAAAACCAAAAATTTAAGATACAAAAACTCGAAGTAGCATACTAAACCATGTAAATATTCGCCGTACATATAGTCACCTAATGATATGGATTTAACGCAATGGGTAAGCATAACTAGTCTTCGACCAAATGGATTCAGACCATTAAATTTCACCTTCTGTAGTTCGTGTATTTTTATAGCAATTCTCTCTCTCTCTCTCTATCTCTCTCTCTCTCTCTCTCTCCTTCCATTTTGCCACGGCATTTTGTTGATTTTTTGGTCTAGAATGGACGAAGGGGGTTTAAATTAACATTCCCCGTCAGGTTTTGGTAAATATTCATGATTTTGAGGCGGAAGGATAACCGAGTTAACAGGTTACGGTGATATATATATATAGAGAGAAATGGGGTTTAACGTCCACTCAACACAACCAGGTCATTTCGGGACTAACATATGGTTTAATTTTATTTCAATAATTCGCTTGCGCGTAGGGGTCTTTAGCAGTGGGAGGAAACCGGAGTGCCCGGAGGAAACCCACGAGGTTGAGAAGGCGCCCCTATCTCCATGCCACATACGCTCACATCAGGGCTCGAAACCACTGCCGCAAACCAGAGGTGACCGGCCAGCTAGAGGTCGAAGCGCGGCACTCTAGACCACTAGGCCCCCCCCCCCCCCTGCGGTGATATAAATTTCTGACGATCTTAATATTTATAACGATAAAACGCCCAACGTATCACAAACATTTGATAAAAAGAAAATATTGATGTGGTTGACCGTCTCGATTTTCTTATGTCCTCGAATTGAATCTATCCACTGCGGTGTTTTGCTCCAGATTTTTCCGTGTCAAAATAATCTCAAGCATTCAACATAATTTTGTAGAAAATGTAGAGTAAAAATCTTTACCTCTATCCGCGCCAAGAGTTACGATTGTGGTGGATAATTGCATATTACATACTAGTATATTATACTGTTTCTAGTTTATTGACCGCCATATTTCCATGTCCAACCTCATAAATACTTTGGGGCAAGACGTTGCAATATGTTGCCCCATCTGTGGTGGAAAGCATACAAGACAACGTAGATTTTTGGGGAAGTTACGGTGATATATGACCGTCTCGTCTCTCACTAAATTCAAAACGGGTATTCATTTATTATAAAATGTCCACGGCATGAATTATAAATTTCAAGTTTTCTTCTACATTTAGGGTATAAGTCAGATGATCTTTGTTTATGATAAACTGTATCTATATTGGTATCAACAATAAACTTACGTCTGTCTAACGCCAGATTGCTCGATTCTGGGAATTAAATTAAAATACCAAAACTTATGGTAGCTAAAGATTTTGTGTAAAATAACTTTGTGTAACGTCCACCCTACTTTTCACGATGTTTCGATATCGCAAATAAAGATAAAGACAGTCTGATTGGAGTCTTACAACATAACAATTATGATTTCGATTTCTATGTAATAAATAGTTTGTAGACATTTAATACTTTTCACATGGCCTCCCAATATGTATAATAATATTGAAGGGTTTTAGTTTTGTGTATCATGGCAACGAAATGACAGAATGCCAGCCAGGTACGGTGAAAATAATTATGTTCAGATTGAACATTACAGATATAATGTCGCAATCTACATATTATATATATAATTCTAGGGTGTAAATGGTATCAATACCATTTAATTTTCGATGCAATGTCCTTTGGCACATTCTTTGGAATTTACTAATCCTGTTATATTTTTAAATAAAAATCACAGAGTTTTCTCCCTTGTTACGTCTTAATTATTCGGACTTGGTTTCTCTTTGAATATGGCCATGGTATTTTTTCAAGTAAAAAAGTAGGAAAATATATTTTAATATGATATAATAAAGTATTCAATAAACAGACCAGACAATAATTTGTTAAAAGAGATGTGTAAATAAACAAAAAATACAACAGTAAATCGATGATTTGCACTATTATACTGTTGGGTTTCACAAATACAACGGCAGTAGAAATGGAACAACATGATGAATGAATTCTAGTCCGTTATTTATAAAACACTTTTTATATTCCATGGAAACATATTGGTAAAAAGAAAGAGTTGCATGAAAAATAACCCAAGACAATCTGGATACAGAGTCAAATCACGACCCCGGTCTAGAATCCGTTTACATTGCACATGACACCTGTATACATTTACCGTTACGTATTCCACATGTTTCCTGATTTAATGTTAATATCATGAAAGACTTACTAGTTGGTAACCTTAATAACATCGAGTAACCGCGATATTCATTCATGAACCACATCATAAACATTCTTCTTGTGTGCATCAGACGATGAAATATATCATGGGGTTTGAAGTATCAATTGTGGTGTTAATTAAGATCTTCACAAATTTACACGTGTTTAATTGTTTTTCCAACCGGAATTCAAGTGAGTGAGTTATATAATATTAGCTGTTAATTGGGCTCTATAAACCCTACTATATAATCATCTAATTAGAATAGCAATAAACCAAGGGCTGTTTAGATAATTTGGAACATTATACTGATGCCTTACAGGTCCACTTTATATATTTATTACCGTATTCGCAATAATTCTACTTGTATCAAAATGATGTGAAAATTTTAAAAATAAACGGAGTTGAAGGGATGTCCGACATTTTAGAACGCGCATAATCAGCAATTTTAAAGATGTGAAAATAGGAACTTTATCTCAACGTCAACACTTTTTTTTGTTTTTATTAAATTCATACACACCGAGAATCTTTTTTACATGTAATAAACCTGCTTTACAATTCTAAATCCGCATATAAATATTTTCAAAGCACCGAGGAGAAACCTGTGCGTATTGGCTTAGCCTGCACTTTTTTTCATAAAATTCATGCACTGTCGTCACCCACCGAGTCTTTTCCATTCTAAATCTGCATATTAAAGTGACCTATCTTCACAGTACCTGTTATGGAAATCTAGGCTATTGACTTACACTGTGTTCTGGATTAAGAATTCTCACTGGTCTCAAAGGGAAAAGACATGTTGAAATCATTACAATTATATAGAATTGCTTTCACCAAAGTCTGAGTTGGGTATCAATGACACGAAATGTGACGTATTAGATAAATATGAAATAAGCTTGATCAACACTTTGAAGCATGTCTTTCTGTATTATAGCTCAGTGGGATGTTACAGAAGCGAGTATTTGGTATACAACACCCCCTCCCGTCTACAATTATTTATGTCTCGCTAGGGGGCGTCACTGACTCTATCCCATCATTCATCAAAGTGTGACCCCGTGCCTCATGGCCACCTGTTCGCAGTGGGGAGTGCTCCTTTTAGTATTTACAGCTGTATCGGTACCGGATAAATGACAAATAATCTAAACGACTTCTCCCTGCAGGTTTTCGGAAGCTAAGGATTTGGCAAGTGTTCCTTGTTTAGCAAGAGTCAACTTTTTATGGTCTAACGAGAAAATTATAGTTGTTTTAGTAGTCCAACATTTGTTGTTCATTATTAAGACGTATTGTGTCCAGTTCGTGGTTCAATGGCCTTAATTAACTCTTCCTATTCGCCATAACAAGTTCTTGTAACTGATACAATGCACTTGAACACTTTTAATTACCTAACGAGAAAGTTGGTCCCAGGGGGTGGTGTTAATGAACTATTTCAGATTTTAATGAAGATATGCCCAGAGTAATGAAAAATACTCGACAGCGTGTTTAATTCCTGGGATATTCGTCTTTTGGATGAAATATATCACATGTAAGAAAATGAAATGGGGTTTAACGTCCTATTTTTCTGCATAACCGGCCAACATGGGATTTCGGGGTTTTTCCTGTATCCGAACAATTAGAAGGTGATCTCACCCCAGAACTCCCATATTAACTATCCTTTATTTTTCTCCAAGAATATTATACCAGAGTCAATTTTGTTATATTCGGGTATTATATTTGTGCTTACTAATTCCTTCCTCGCAATCAGTTTGTATAAGCTTCGATTTTTTTTCGACCCCCGCCTTACCCTTTTTTCTCTTTGTAAATATCGAGTTCTGATAACCGAGTAAAATATTGTTATATCTAGGTATTTTAAGTAAAGAGAAAATGCATTTCAAAATTGTCCAAAATCCTTTCCGCTAAAACATCTAAATCAACATCTAAATCATTAGGGTTCGGTGTAGTAGAAAACGAATATTTTTTAATCACCTAGTTTATGAGAGATTGTTAGCGGTTAAATAAGGAAGCCAATGGGTTTTACAAAAAAATAAAGAAGAACCGATAAACCTTTCAACCATAAAGGCAAATTTTAAAATGAGAAAGTGATCTTATCAACTGGAGGATGACTCTCATATGGTGCTTTACGATTTTCTTTGAGGTATTGTAATGATAAGAGTGACCTTAATTCATGCTATCTCTTCAACTAACGTGATTTATTTGGCTAACCCTTCGAATTGTCTAATATATCAAAAATAATCACCCATTTGTAACTCGTCATATCGGAATAAATGCGATTCGTATCGGGCGTATGCTTCGTATGAAACAGTGCAGTGACCGGTCGGTGTTGACCTTTAAGACGACGGACACTGGTCAAACGAAGGGATATTCTCCCTTGAATAGATTTTAGAGAGCCCCTCTTACATTGTCAGATTGGAATGCTAGTATTCTACGTTGTTCTGCCTTATGAATAATGACTAATTCTTTTAAGGTTTAGAGAATTGCGATGATCATGTCATTTTAACGTGGGAATGTCGCTGAAATTTCATTTGGCACTTGGCAGCTTTAAAAATTCGTTTGTTTGAAGTCGCATTTTAAGGAAACTCCTTGTCTGCTTACATCTAATTGTACTCTTTTCTGGGTGATACCCAGAGAAAAAAAGAAAACTGTTATCTGAAAATTAAAAAATAAAATGAAAACTAATATACTATTTAAACATAGAACATAAAAGAGGGGACAGGGATATTAACCTTGTGCTATACCATTGTTGTGTTGAGTAAAATTATAGTTATTATCATGTAATATCGCGTCAACAGACTTGAATTAAAAATATTTGATTTAAATCATGAGAATTTTAGCAATTAAACGGAGAATAGTGTATACAATTTTGAAAAAGAAGACAATTGAATTAAATATTTAAAGTTTATACAAGTGGCCTGTGTCTAGACATCTGGAGTTGATATAACAATTCTCTTCAAGTTTTGGAGGGTTCCCCGTATTGTCCTTCCGCTACCAGCTTTTAGAACACACGGAATCAATAGGAATTGTTAGAATTCTCACAGAAATCTTTCTCTTTCTGTAGCATCTTCATTAACATGGGTATATTTACAGGAATCTCTTTACTTTTAAACTGTTTTTCTTCAAGTCTTCATCATCAAAGATGATGGGGGTAAACTGGGTACATAAAAACATTAAAGTGTTATACATCCTTTGTTTTGTGTTATTCCGAAAATTGAATTATAAAACCCGCAGACAATAATAAAAGTATAACATCAGCGTCTTTATGCAGAAACCTTCTGAATATAAGATTGATATTTAATACTGAAATGTATCTGTCCATATGAGTACTTTAAAGGAAATGGCCCACTAATATGAAGATAACGATAACAGCTATTCAACTAGAATCAACTTTCTCGTTACTTACGTTTAATCTCCACGCTAAATTAATAGTTGCGGTCTTGCCATGACATAATACATAACCCTTTTTTATTAAACAGATATTTTAATACTGGCATATCATTCGAGATTTAAATTAATAATTGATATTTAATTTAAATCTCGAATGATGTTGTATTACAATAACTGGCAAATGACAATCAACAACCGGTCGAAAATTTCAACACATAAAATAAACAAATTGCTAAAACCATCGCTATTTTTGAATTAGGTGACTCATATTGAAATAGTATTAATAGCATCACTAACACTAAAAATGTTTCAAAAATGAAATTTCCGATGCAAGTATTAAAGGTATGGATAGGGTATAGATATGCGAGTGGATGGGGATACTGAATTGTCGTTTCATTTATGCTTTATATGATATACAGTTAAAGTTACATACCATAGGATTAAATACAATATTCTTAAAGGATACGTACGTTATACGAAGTATTTATTCTCATATGTATGTTTGGTCAGATTTTAAAGATAGAGTATGGGTGGGATGGGGATGGGGTGTAATTAATATAGAAGAAGCAGGTAATAAGAACAGGTGAAACTACTTGGTTACAAACTAAAGACAAGATGCTAATAACTGTCATGTAACCAGTTGCTTAACAAGTACCTCTTTATCTAATGGCCATCTCTGTTATTGTTTCATTGCCCAGCTTTTTATTTGATTGTTTGCCATAACAATTCGTCATTGGCATTCAATGGTTGGGCAAGTGGTCCCCTTTAAGAGCTGCGATGGAGTATGATGAGCTATTTTCTAAGAGTTCAATACCAGTACCTCGTCTAAAATAATAATAACCGCCTGAACAGTTGTCTAACAAGTGGTTATTTAAATGGTGACAGGGTGTGCGTATTGTTTGCGACCGGGGATCGTCATTTGTACACGGTTACGACACAAAATCAAATGAAACCTTCTCAAATAACGTCTTAGTGCAACTGTAACAATAGTGACACAAAATGAACAGGTTTTTTCGGGCTCGGTCGATCCTCTCTTCCTTTCGGATTTACCATTGATACCATTACTAAATCGTTTAGTTTAAAAGCGGTATTACCATTGAAGAAGTTTTGTATCATGCTGAAAAGAATGACAGATCTCGAGCAAATAATCAGCCAGCAATGAGAGTACATCTGTCCGGGGTTAAACCACAATAATACATCAATTCATGGCCATTGGATTAGACTTTAATCCGGCTTATTAACTGGATACAAATACTCACAAATGAACCGTGATATGATGCGCGGGAAAATGATAAGCAAGCTGAATATGGGCGTTATCGCCAGCGTTATTAGACACAAATGGGAATTCTTTTACATCATAGCCGCATCTTTGATTCACTGAGTGGATTTTCATAGTCAACGAACTATTAATAAATTATTTATTTGAAATATGTCTTATTAATGGTAAAGAAAGTGCAATTATAAAAGGATCTGTACATCATTACATTTGTTAATGAGGTTTTTGAAATCTCGAATTGACTTTTGATCCCTTCTTTTGGTGGGGGGGGGGGGATAAAGAATAAAAATTCTAAGAAATCCCCCTGATACATTTGATCATATGGTTGCAATTTCCAAAAATAACAACGCCAAATTCGTAATTAGAATTTATAAAACAATCTGCACATAGTTCACATTGTTATTGGTTTATCCAAATTATGCCTGGTTTTCTTAAAGACAATAAAAAAGAACAAAAAAAGTTGGTCCAGAGAAGAACCCTGAGAAGCACATTTTTTATATAACTACGTTTAAGTTGATAATAAATGTTTGAAAAATATAACTTTAAAACATTACTAATATTTGAAAATATGTCACATATTTATTTATTTGAATTTAAATCGGATTACAGCATTTAGGAGTCGACGCTTCAGATTAAATCATGTCATTATATATGTATATATAGGAATTACCTTACAGACAAATAAATAAACATGTCTGTCACCGCATGCATCACTCTACAGTTACATGTTTATAGATAAAACATCCTAGTATATATTTACGTATCCTTCACGATAGATATAGAAATAGAAGTACGGGTGGGTAATCCCCTGGGATACTTCTTCTTTACGAAATGTGTCTCGATGAATAACTATTGAATCCCTTACAGCTGCAGATTAACACATCGTATATATAGATAAATTTATTGTCTTTTTTACTGATAGTGAATCTTCTTGTTGCAGACAGAACTATATATATCATGTTCGCTAGGATTAAAACTGATTGTTCCTTTGCTACAAAACTAACCCCTTGTCGGTTTGTATGGCCCTTACAACTTAAGAAATGGGTTTTATTGTAGGTCTATACATCTTGGCATATGCTATCAAAATTCCTTAAGGGGCCGAGAGAAAAAGCATTTGCTAAAAGTATAATTGCTTTTCACTCCTTTACAGTTTAAATTTATTTGTTCTGTCATTTAGGGAGGACTATTGTTACTCGTGTATTGCTGAAAGTGTAGTATTGATGTGTTTAATATAGACCAAGATATTAGAAGAAGGGCTATAAATAAAAACTAAGTAAATTGTGGGTTGAGTGTTCAACAATATATCTAGTATTGATACGTGTGTTTTTAATTGACAGGATTGAAATAGATACCAATGAGTGAAATCTACCGTTAAATAATGAATAGAAATAAGAAACACTTTATAGTTCTTGAAATGATAATAATCCATGCACGTGTTCGCTTTTTTTCTTCATTTTATTTTTTTGAACCGGGTGACTAAAATATAAAAAAGGTTGCGCCAAATATCTAGTCATGAATGGTTGAAAGGCTGTACTGACACAGATCACAATACCAGACATTTACATTAGAAGTGAGAAGTTGGAATATTCCTGAATTCCTGACTGCATTTTTCCAGGGACATCTACTTTTACATCGGTGCAGGCGGAAACAGATTGAATGTTCAAACTGTTTTGAATAGTAGAATTAAGCGAAGCCCCATTCACAAAGTAAGTAGGTCCAGAAAATGGTCTACAGGCACCAGGTACCCATATATCTGTCGAATAAAAATGTCCCTAACGGCCGTGGTCGGTTTGAGAGCTGCTCCATGTGATTGTTGGTACTCGGATTTCAGAAGCCAAAAACTTTTGGTATGGAAAGTATCCCCGAGGCAATGATCACAATTATCAAATGACATGTGCAATTGAAATGTTGATAAACTGAGCACGTGTATTTCTAATTGAACATTAACAGTAGTAATAAATAGAAGTATATAATCACGTGGTTTATCATTCAGGCTTTATTGAAATGATTGACGTATTAAAATGATTGACATGTCATAATTTGATGAATTGACTTGTCAGTATGATTTCTACAAACAGTAATTATGAAGATTATCGTCAGTCATTATAGGATACTGATAACGTCAATTAATGTGTTAATCACGTTAATAATCGCTATACTGATGAAAAGATGTGATAAGGATGAAGAAAGAGATTACAAACAGTTGAAATGTACAACATGGACATGAAATATGGGTTTTACATGGTTTTACTGATAAAGATACCAGGCCTTCAATTAAACTTATTATCTGGTGAATTGAGATGCACTTTACATTAAAGCCATTTACAATAATTCCGCAATAAATTAAAAGTCATGCCATCCAGTCATTGTATTGTAGGTTTCATTGATTGTGATTCATTAAATGACATGTTTTCAAACGTCCCACTGTTCTGCATACGCCATGCAATGTGCTATGAGTGAAATTTTGCCGGACAGCAGCACTGCGGCCTAATTTTAGACCGACTTCTAAATGACAAGGGATCTTTTACGTGCACGCGAATGTGTACACTGGGCCTCGCTTTTTTGTTCCATCCGAACAACTAGACAGTTGTCCTTGTCAGGCTATCCGTCCTGCACCACTGACAAAGGGTCAACAACGGGGTCGAACCCGCGCCCTCCAGCTAGTGAGTCAGCGCTTTACCCTCTGAACCACCGTGACTCACTGCGTCTTTAAAAATGGAATAGAAGGGGGTTCGGTGTCTCATCAAGACGAACACGGGACCCACTTTAAATTTCTATGGTTAGTTTACAATGTGAGGTAGGACAATTTTGTCCCAACAATGGTGTTTCTGTCCATTCTTTATCAATTTTCAGCAATCAAGGGATCTTTCTTTCACTTTCTCATCAATGTGTATACGAGTGGACCTCGGTTTTCCGTCCATTCCAAACAACTATGCACAATCTCTTGTGCTTTATGTTGGTTCACGACATGATTCAAACTGGTGAAATTTGAATCGAGTGTTCAGTACCCTAACCACTCGACCACAGCACCCGATACTTCAGGAAATAGTATGGCTTCTTTATATGATGCAACACCTGCAAGCAACGTTGGTGCCCTGGTAAAAATGAACACATGGTATAAATATATAAAGATAAGAGAAATATAATATCAAAATGTTATTTTTTTTTATATATTTTAGAGGGGTATTTGGTAATATTGCTATCGGAAAGTACTTTATATTTTTGTCTTAATTTACTGTTCTTTGTCCCAGGTGATATTTTGTCGTGGAATATTGAAATTCGTATCTTTAGCAATTAAGGGAAAGGTGTTTGAACCTTAGAAGATTGAATCTATAATTGTTTAAAATTGAAGCCATAGAGGACAAACACTTTTAAAAAATTGAATCCTAATGAAGGACAATTAGGACTAATTTGTACGATAAATGTTTAGCACTTTCTCCTAATGATTAATCAGCGGTTCAAAGACCAGTCCCACATCTGTGTAGATTTCAATCAAAGCTTTCTGACACCTGCTTTACTTATTGTATATTATAAGATATCGTTGTCAAACCTCCTTTCAATCAAGCACATTAACAACGTCACTCACAATAACACTTTACGCCTGTGGATTTCCCCGGGCTTTGATTGGTCGATCGCCGAAAAAAGAGGTGGAGCTACATTTATTATGATGAATGTATGAAATCTATATCGTGTCCAGGATGGATTCCTTTATTGTGTTAAATGCATTCAAAACATTGGAATATTTTGCTACATAGTATATAAGTATAATGCTATCTATTCATGTGATTAATTAGAGAGTTAAATTACCTATCTACATATCACAGGCACTTGTTACCTAAGGCTGGAAATTTCACGCTTTTTAAAGGGTAAGTTTAATTTTCCACTTTAAGAAATTGAATGGCTTATCCTTATTCAGATATGAAATCTGTAAAGAAAATATTGTTACCATTGTTTTGGAATTCTATCATTCTTTAAAGGAATTCTAATCTGTATTTCATGCCTGATTATATCTAGTTTTTAAGTCCAGCTGTATTGTGTCCAATTTTCTTGTCTTGATAAACATATATCATGACAAGTCCAGATAAGAAAGTATTAATAAGATATAGATAGATAGATATAGATACCGATGCCGATTTTCTTACAAAAATTCTTCTACATGGTCATTTTTAATCTGAATTTCATTTATATCTTTCACTTTACCATTTCTCAAATTTGACTTCCATTCATTCATAAAATTGTCTCTGATATTCAATTACTTATTGCATGCATTAATCGTTTGTCTATGTCGACTTTTATTTGAAGCCAACGCTTTTATGTATCCTTATATTCTTAAATTTAACTTTCGTCTGGATTTACTTTTTTCCCTTTATTTAATCATTTATATCTCATTATATTACACATTTCTACAGTATGACATTCATTTGTGTACAAGGTAGTAGTCATTTACGTTTAGTCATTGAATTGCGTTACACTACTCTTCAACTTTACTAACTTTTATCGACATGTATTCCCTTATTCACCCCCCCCCCCCTAATTGTGCAATTATCTTACACTTGTCAAAATCTTACACTTATTCATTTTCCCTCAAATTTAACTTTTATATCTAACAATTATTTACACTTATTTATTCCCTCCCCCGGTTTGAACAGAAGCATAATCGTGTATTTTGATAAGGTCCGTTTTTCCAATATCTAGTTTGCGTTGATGAAAGATTGCGGTGCCATCATCTCTAAAATAATGTCCATATTTATAAGTGGAATCACGATACACATGGAAAGTTAGAAGTTGCTATGTTAATCTTAATAAAATACTACATAGATACATTTTATTAATTTACTCCCACTACATCCAGAGGCAAACTATTTCAACAAGTACTGACTGTCAACACACATCGACAACACTCAATAGTTACAGCCCATGTTATGAGAGATTCTTTATGTCAATGAAAAGAAATCTTCAACAACAGTTTGGCATTGATCTAAGCGACTGGGCAAATAGAGAACTCGGAATGAAAATTATATCTTTCGGGGGTTTCAACACTTTATTGAAACTCGACCATGTCAAATATTGACTTTGTATTATACAGAAATATTAATAATTGTCAAATATACATAAATGTATGCAAATTTCTAGTATTGGTTAAGATGAAGATAAATACTTGATGCTCTATGATGTATAAGTGATATTGCATGTTCTATATAACTTGTCTTTACTTTGACTTTCATGTGGCTGAGAACTGTAGCCATGATGTCTCATTATCATCAATTAAACCAATTACACGTAATTTTATTACGCTATAGATTAATATTCACAGCATAAAGTTTACTATTGCGTAAAAAGCGGGTTAAAACTTTCAAAATCAATTTACGTTATATCATTGTAAAGTTTAAGTAGATGGGAATTTGTATCTTGTTTATCACGAGATAAATAAGCGTATTTTTGGAAAAAAGATTATCATTCATTTGAAAAAAAATATAAATATTTGTATTAGTCTATGGAATTTCGCCTGAAAATATACTATTTAAAGATGTAATATCATCAAATTCGTGAATTAAACCTACCAATGTTCGGGTCACCCCAAAATGGCGTTAACTGGAAGAATTTATAGTGTGCCTATATTGTATATTGTACAAGCGAATTATTGAAATAAAATTAAACCATATGTTAGTCCCGAAATGACCTGGTTTGTGTCGAGTTGTGTTTTATGGTGTTATTCATAGTATCAGTACGTTTGTTGTTAAGACTGGTCAAGCTCTATAAATGTTATTAAACACGGGTGTTGATTCTGATATGTGAATTTATTGTTTCATCTGTAAATCATATCTATATTAAACATGGCTACTCACAGCTCTTCACGTGGTCACTGAGTTCTTCCTTATAAAATAAACTTTAAAACAAGACAGGGTAAACAGCCAGTCTTTATTATAAAAGGTCACACGGGAATCTGGTAGGCATCCATATATTAAAACCCTTATGGCTAACAATAAGAAGGTTCATATACACGCAAACACATTGTCAGTTCGTACCTTCTATGGAGAGAATTCGATCTAAATCTCGCAGGTATCCAGACACATATAGAAATCGATTAATACAATGTGTGTAATTCAGAACATATTCTCTGATTTTATGTGCTTTCATTTGCTGGAGTCATTAGAATTACCCCGAGTTTTACAGCTTCCGTTTGTTTAGTTAGTAGATGATGATCTTTTTACGAAACTAAGCTAGGTGAATATGTTTTTACACCGAGAAACAATAATAGCAGAAATATTCAATAATACACGAATCGATAACTTAATAATCTTATAAAATTACACCCCGTGTTCACCGAATACTTATTCCTACACCCTGCTTATTGTCGAAGCTAAAATGGTATCACTTTGTATTTAATCAAAAGCGGAATGCAAATCCTAGAGTATCCACGGGATACTGCAACACGAATGATGCATAAAACAGTCTGATATATTCAGATTTATCTATCTACAAGACTGCACTCGTAATGACGGACTCGCTTGAATAGTTCATTAATGTCAGCATTAATTAGATGCCATTAGTTAATTATAGGGTATACAGTTACACTTCTGGTTATATAGCCTCGTCACGATCTTTACCAATATATAAATCAAACCATTGCAAACGGCAAAAACCTGCCCCGCAGCCATCTTGGATTGGTGCAGAAATCTATTAATTATACATGTTCAATGATTAGGATTCACGTGCGTATTGAATTTAGTATGAAGTAAGATTATACGTGTTCGATCATATACACGTGTATAATAGTTTGACATGTATGACAATAGAGATGATGTATTAGGACCTGTACCCCTGTAGACATGTATTTGCCCATCTCGTTTCTTTCATTTAAGATAGCTTTGACAATCTGATCAAAACAGAGACACGTCGTTTTTTATACAGCTTCTCCGTTTGCACATTTTAATATAAAAACTATGACAGCAAAGAAGTTACCATTTAGTATTGATTAAAAGAAGTTCATCATATTAGAGCATCCCATGTACTTTTTTACGGTGCATATTCCATGCTCACCCACAAAATCGTTTCACGTAAGTACAATACAGATGTATATAGTAATGTTCTTTCTGTGTTTACGTAAGTCTTCCATATGTTCCACCAAATGGGACGCTGGTACCTAAATTTAATATCGCAAATGTTTTCATAAATTGTTTTTAATATTTCTATTTCTTCTTTTTCAGAAGTACCGGTATATGAATGACGACTTATAGACTTGAATCTTCCAAAAATGGATCTGGTTAACCTGTTTCTGAGCGCGGTTCTGATGTTAACGCCAGTGTATGGAGATATATTGTACACTTTGTTAGAAGAAAAACCAGCTGGATTTTTCATCGGCAAAATATCCGACATAGCAGATCTTCAATCCACGGTGACCGAAACAGCATTGATTACGTTGCGTTACAGCTTCTTGACGCAAGGTTACCCCCAAAGCAAACTTTTCAACTTAACGAAGGACGGGCAGTTATACACGGCCGTAAAATTGGACAGAGAGGATGTTTGTGGGTTCTCAGATACGTGTGTCCTAGAGACAGAAATCGCGATTCAATCGACCATTAATCAGTTCTTTCGGAAGGAGAAGCTGAAAGTCACCCTAGAAGATATAAACGACAACGCACCAACCTTCAACAAGGATTCTCTCACATTGGAAATATCTGAAGCCGTGTCCGTTAATTCTTCGTTTATTCTTGAAAGTGCCCTGGACCGCGACGTCGGTAATAATTCCCTCCAAGGTTACGATTTGATATCAGATTCCGATATTTTTGATTTAAAAGTCGTCAAAAATCTTGATGGAGGTACCGTTGTCAGTTTGGTCGTACTTAGTTCTTTAGACCACGAAGTGCGAGATTTATATACGTTGACCGTTGTGGCACGAGATGGGGGAGTAAGTCCTAGAAAAGCTGAACTTAAAGTGATAGTGTCAGTCCTTGATATCAACGATAACTCACCAGTCTTCGATCCACAGGCCTATAACATTACAGTAAAAGAAAGTACGGCCATAGGCGAAACTGTTGTCCAAGTGACTGCTACTGATCTAGATGCACAACTGAATGGGGTGGCCTATTATCGTTTTAGTCCTTTGGTGCCGAGCGAAGTACTACATTATTTTGCCTTGAATGAATCCACGGGAAAAATAACAGTATTTCAGTCGTTGCATCTGGTGCAGGGGCAGATGATGCGTTTTATTGTCGAATGTGTCGACGGTGGGTCGCCTCCTCTGGTAGCCCAGACTGAAGTCATCATCAGCATTGAAGACTCAACCAACACCCCTCCGACCATCAACTTGAATCTTTTTGCTGACGGCAAGGTGTCCGAATTTGCTCAACCAGGTACAACTGTTGCCCACGTGGCCGTTTTAGATCCGGACTCCTCCAAAAATGGCATCATTCGTTGCTTCATTATTAGTGACGCTTTTGAAATTCAAGGATTAGAACAGAACGATTATAAAATTGTGGTCTCGCGAACACTGGACAGAGAAAATTCACAATTCCATCGCGTTGTTTTGACTTGCGAAGATGCGGGAAACCCTCCAATGAATGACACCAAGGTGTTTAGCATCGCAGTTCTGGATGAAAATGACAATGCGCCATTTTTTAAACAGTTTGACTATCTTGGCAATATCACGGAAAATACGGAACCAGGACAAGTCATAGCCAAAGTGGAAGCTGTAGACATGGATGATGGAGAAAATTCTAAGATTTATTATTACATACCGCTAGGAGATGAATACGGGGTGAAAATTAGACAAAATGGTGAAATTATATCCGAGAAAACCTTTGATCGGGAGAAAACACCTAAGTTAAAGTTTAAAGTGTTTGCGACCGATCATGGACGACCTTCCAGAAATTCTAGCTGTACTGTCACTATTATTGTAACAGACGTCAATGACGTCGTACCTACATTTAGCCAATCAAGGTACACGTTTAAAGCTAAAGAAAATCAAGAATCGGGAGTTGTAATTGGACGATTAGAAGCAAAAGATGCCGACGAAGGATTAAATAGTGAAATTCTTTACAATATACAACTGTTGTTTGATGAATTGGAATATTACCCTATCAAAGTTACAACCGATGGTTTTATCCAAACCGCGTTTTCACTTGATAGAGAAATAAAATCAAGTTACCAATTTGTTGTCGTTGCTTCTGACAGGGGGTCGCAACCCTTATCTTCCTCAACCGAGGTCATCATTGAAGTAACAGATCAAAACGATCACGCGCCATCGATAGTGTCACCAAGCTCCATGAACCATTCTATGATGGTGCCTTACCACATGCACACCGATTATGCCTTATTCACAGTATTGGCTAAAGATGAAGACGTAGGTGAAAATGCCCACTTAGAATTTATTTTACAACCAGAAAATGGTCATGGCATTTTTAAAATCGATTCGGTAACTGGTGTTATCAGATTGTCGCGATTTCTAGACGGAAATGACGTCGGAACTTACCAAATACACGCCACTGTTCGGGATATGGGAACGCCATCTTTGAATACTTCCGTTGACTTTAATATTACTATTTATAAATCAAACGAAACTAACACCTACTTGCAACAGGGGTTGGGTTCTGAAGAAAATACCATGGTGGTGCTGATCCTGGGGAGTGTTACAGGTATAATTGTGGTTGTTGTTATCATCGTCATCCTGATTATCAGACGTTCTGATCAAGCTAACCAAAAGTTTTTTCAAGCAAACGTCATCACCCACATTGAACCAGATAATCTACAGCTAGATTGTTCGATGGAAGACCTTGTAGATCACCGAAGAATGTCAAAAGCGGATTCCAACAGCTGGGAGAAGAGATCGAATATATTTCCTGGTTCAGATGACCTGGTGTCCTTGTCTGAAGTCGAGATCGAACAATCAACCAAAGTAAGTTAAATTTTTATGTTAAAGCGCAATAAAAAGAGGACGTTTTTTTTTTTAAAGTACTGGGATTGTAATTAAAATTTACAATATAAATTTCAGAACACGCATGTAATATCACAAAGAAATAACGATTTTTGCACTTTCTGAAATAATTAATTAAAAATCAATACCTTGTTGCAGAAATATATTTCAAATTTCTATAAATATTAAAAGGTAATCAAAACCAATGAAACGTTGGGTGAATGGGGTAGATAAAGGTTATAAAAAATGGAATCGAAACAAATTTTTATCAAAGTTCAATTTTTATTATTTAAAAACTCGCACGTTGTCAGTTTTCAATTGTGTTTTCATATCCGACATCCTCTCAATTTTCACATACCAATGATTGTTGGTGGAGATGAAACGTCGTGGTTTTGTTTAGTTTATAAATATGTATTGTATATGAATAAAGAATAATGAACTAGGTACAGGAGTACAACAATTATTGAACATGAAGGCAATGTGTTAGATGTGACCCATACACACACGACTTCTGGAAGACGCGGAGGAATATTTACACAGGAACAAAGTGCTTTAAGTAAATATCAATACGCGACTAATGCAACGAAAACACCTTTTTATTTAAAGTTGTGAAAAATGATGACAGAGGCTAAGGGCGTGCTTCAGTTTAATCACTGTTCAACTGCGTGTATTATATTCATACACAAACGCCTCGGGCATGTTTTGCTAACGCTTTCGTTTTTTTTTTCTCCTGCCTGTCTCAGAGAATAAACGAAACCCCTCAGTTCAATTGTTGACCGATGTTCATAGAGTGGCTAACCCTAACAGGAAAGACGCCGTGTAACCGTTTGAAAATGTCGGCACCTTTATACATTTCAAAATGCCACAAACAATATTCTGTTAATTACAATTTTCAGTCTTTTGGGTAATAGACGGTGGAGAAATAACCTCCAATTTCTTACGCGGTTATTCAGAACTGTAGGAGTTGATAGAGGGAAAGATATAGCCCTGAATTATTTTTAAAAAAAGTTAAAAGGCAATGATTTCCGATAATCGTAAAACAAATCAACTTTTTATGAAATCTTTTTAAGTCTGCATATCCAGTATAAAATATACGTGTGTAACATATCGTTCCTTGTCGGTCGCTATTTGCAATACTTTGGGCGATATTGACGCGCTTGTCGGTGTTTGTCAGTGATTGGTAGAACTCATTCTTATCATTTTAAAGTGAAAATAACATTTTCAATAAATGTCAATTGTGTCTCGTCCAAAATGGACATTAAATATATTAGTTATCATTTTACTCAATCTTCAAAAAAAAATTTAAAGATAACTAAAAACCTAATCGTAATATCAAGCGTTGATCAGTAGTCATCAATATTAAAACTATTTGTCTTCAAGACACGAGAACATAATATTTGTAAACTGAAACTTTTGTTATAATTTTCTTATTCTATTTCAAATTTCCGAGATAACGTTTGAAATGGTATTCTTCATGGACGTTTTACGATGACATTTTCAAAACAAGGGGCGTGTCGAGATTTCAAAGATAGATCGCTATTGTGATTGGAACAACTTAAAATTAAGCCGGGTGTTGACTGAGACTAATGTCAATCGGGAGTCTATGTAAAATGATTCCTTAAAGAAAAGAAACTGTTTCCATAAAGTCTGAAGGGCCGGGTTTAAGCTTTGAATAAAGGTGCCGATTTATCTGACGGCGATGTATCTACTTTAAAACCCTTAAACGCGGAAATATATTGTTAATCACTGGCGGAGATCTCCCAGACCTGACCAATAACTATAGACTTTAGAAATTATCTCTGACACTGAGGCGTGACATGGCAATCTAGTTAACGAAACCTGTACTTATTTAGGGTCTGCACCACTAACTACCCTGTTATTAAATAGGGTGCTCGAGGCCGAGTTTTTGTCAAACAAACGTGACCTTCATCGTGGGTCGATTTTCTGGAAAGCTCTTGAAAATCCGATTTCGAGTCCCCGATGAAAGGGAGAATCTTTCGGTGGTTAAATTATTTTCTGCGGATGACTGGATTTTTATCATCAATGTTTTGCCTCTGTTGGCAAAATTTGCCACACGAGTAAGTCAAAATATCTAATTACCTTAAACACCCTGGGGTAGACTTTAAGTAGCTTTGTAAATATATTTGCCACCTTAGAAGAAAAAGACAAAGGCATTTTTCTGCTACAAAGCTCCCTTTAAAGATGCACAAAGGTGAATCGGTTATAGCCGGAATTTCGAGTGTATGATTTATAATGAATAAGTTATCGGCGGTCTCTTTAACGTGAATTATTCTTATCCACACTTTGATCGATTGATTTCAAATATTCCATAATATAAATGAATTTTCAATAAGCGGAAAATTTGTAATATGTTCAGTGAAATGACCCGTCTATTAATTGACACATCACATTAATAATCTACCGTATATACAGCTATATAATGATTTATATCGTCAATTTACTTAGAAATAAATGATACAAATTGTGAAAACTTTCAATGCAACACAAGTCACTTGTGGATATACTAAAAGTTTCGAATTCAAATAAAACAAAATTGGATTATGTTAGGTCAATAGATTACTAAATTAAAATCCCAAACATCTATGCTTCAGTCTATGTTTAAGTATACACGTTGGAATTTTTGGACCATTCATGCTAAAACTAAACCACAATAAGGTAGATTTGGACCCGGTTTCTGGTAGAAAGATATGATTTGGAATCAGATCATAAATTTTCTCAATTTCATTTCATAACCTACTGGCATAGCTTAATGCTTTGGGAATGTTACATAAGGGGCCCCTTTTTCCCGAAAAATCGGGTACGTCTCCCAAGTAATCATTTGATTTATTCCAGCTCTTAGGGCACATTGAGAAGGAATTTAGTCATTACGGTTTAAAACACACGTGTTGTTAAAGTTTAAAGCAACCCGCGTGTTGTTGAAACATAAAATTAAATTATAATATTTGTTTTGTTTACTGAGCTGATTATAAATATATGACCTTGGCTTATTATTCCCCGTGTAACACAATAATTTGTAAATAGATAGAACATTAATGACGGATACAACTGAATCAATACACAACGTTCAATTTTCACACTTCTTGTATCAATACGCAACGCTTAATTTTCACACTTCTTGTGCAAAGTGCAATCATTGGTGGTTGACAAAATCATCGTTTGCAAAACAAACTCAACAACCGAATCGCAATTAACAGTAATCGATCTTTGGTATACAGATCTATGTATTGTCTGGCAAGTGTTAAAAACTTGTTAATCCGCTTCACAAACAATTACCGGAACGAAATTGATCAAATCAGGTAATGTGTAACTCGCATTGACTTGTTTTAACAGCCGTATCAAACATACACAAAAGAAACGAAACGAATTGATGAAATCAAATAAATGCTAAGAATAATTAAATACAGAATAGAGTAATTGATGATGTGTTAAAATCGTTTTTGTTTGGCCAGATTAAACTGTTTTTAAAGGTGTCTGCAGTGACACCTGGTCTTCGGGGATTTCCCTTAGAAATTAACCCTTGTTTATAATGATGTTTGGTTAAAATGTCGTCTGAACCCGAGGCATGTTATTATAAAGAGTTGGTATTTATGTTACACATGTAATAAGTAGTTACAAATACAAATCACTACTATTTGAAATTAAAACAGAATCACTCAAAACATGGCGGATTTGTGCAGGCCTAGAATGGTTCATTTCCAAATATGGGCATGTAACATTCAAAACAGCAAGACATTCCAAACGTTGACGTTGGCTTTACGTCTAGTTACATCAGCAGATCATGAAATGATACGTCCATGTCAAATTCATTCAGCCGTTCGAAAATACATCGTTTAGTGTTATATATGAAGTGTGAAATAAAAATAAACGACACAACAACTGACATTCCATTCCTAACAAATCTTTATTTATTGCCAGAAGTTTTTTTTTAAAGTTTTTGTCAGCTAATATATTAATGTAACGTTAGACAAAAGGTAATTATGTATTTTAAATGAATCATTATTCATACTATGTATACCTGTTATGTTACAGAATCGTGAAAATGTACAAGGTGCTTGGAATGAAGCCATGAAGAAACACGAAGCTTTGCTTAAATCATACGGTCTACCAACAAAGGTAAATCACCCGCGTCTCTCTATTTCAGTACACCTTTTTTTTCAACATAGAGGATTGTTTATCAGAATACCTTTATGGCTATTGACTAACACGATCCTATTCATGGGGTGCAAATCAAGGTCTTCAAATTGTTTTGATGTAGATTATTGTTTAATGCCATCAAGGGTTTGATATTAAAACCAGATCATTGGTCGAGTGGTCTAACGCGTGCGTTTAGACCATTCAAAATGAAATGAAATGGGTTTTAACATCCAACTGTTCTGCTCTTAAACTGGGCTAATGAAGAAGGGCTTACGTCATACAGTGTGCTATGAGGGACATTTAGCCCGAACAGTGGCACTATGGCACACTGTTATATCGAATTCCAACTGCCAAGGGATCTTTTACGTGCGCGTCAATGTACCATACAGCCTGTCATTGTGTACATTTATATATATAATTTCCTTTATATCTATTATCTTTTTCTTCTTTGTTTTCATATTATGTAATTTATTTGTAACCGGGAGAGGGGTTTATATAGGCTTTGCCTGTTCCCCAATCCCCACAGTTTCTGAATGAATATTGTTTATAAAAAAATTGTGTCAAGTGTCGTAGGGTGGGTCGCCTGCCCCCCCCCCCCCAACACACACACACTGCTAAAGATCCCTGCGCGCCAGCGAATTATTGAAATATAACTGTACCCTATTATAATCCGAAAATGACTCATTGTGCCAAGTAGATGTAAAACCCTATCTATCTGTCTCGCTCTCAAACAGAATATAATATAATATCCCACTTTCAGAATAATCATTATTTGTTTTATGTTTCTAAATTTTAGGTCCAGGTGCGCCGTGGAGTAACACCAGTTCCGGTCAGCCATCAGGAAGAAACAGGAAGTCATACGTCAGCTGATACTAGTACCAATGATAGTGGTCGGGGAGGAAGTGATGACGAGGGCAACCATTTAAATAGATCTAATCTAGGTAAGAAGAATATAAACTATCTAGAACTATTTAGTATAAATAATTTTCAACCTAGCCTAAATTTAGCCTAACAATTTTTTTTTTATCCAATTGCGTCATGAATTATGATTGTGATTGAAAGGTGTTTTAGATGATTTACGGTGATATACAGACTGTTCTATTTTGGTCTACGTGTTCTCTTTGAATATTTGGCATGGCTCTTTTTCTAATGCTCAATAGAACGTACATTCTACGTTGAATATGAAGTTAAGTCTACGGATATGAAGAAACTATTTGTTCTGTTGAACATATTTCAAATCTTCTATTAATATATTTTCAATCTACTGTTATGTTTTTCAGAAAATGGTTCCGATGTGAATCAAATGGCCGTTAAAAAGTTGGTTGCCAGCGATTCATTATTGACGTGTGCTACGCCCAACAGACGCATGTCGGATGAACTGGGAATCGGTCCAGGTTATCAACCATCCACGGTGTTGAGAAACCCATACACCAATATGGACATAAACAATAGTTTTACTAAACGTGTTAAATTCAACCTGGCGGAAAATAAACCGTGGCTCACTACACCTACCGGAAACGACCCTGCATTAGCTCGCCATCGTTGCCATGGTAATCTCACAGACGCTCAAGACGAGGAAGAGTCATGTGACTCGGAAGTGGATAGTATCATATCGGATGTTCACGTGACTACTAATGGAAAATTCGACTTACAGAGACAAAAAACAGAAGACGTGTATGTGTAGGATCGCCCATAAATTATTTATAAAAATCTATTGACGTTTCCAACGATTCCGGCCACAGGCCACTTTAATGTGAAATGGGGGAAAAAGAGGCTTTATTAGTGCTTTCATATTGATTGTTTAATATCCATAAATGATTGATTTAATTCAATTTGGATAAAGAACCCAATAAGAATAAAAACACCTTTATACCAAAGAAAAATTAACTTATCGGCATTTAGCTATTTATTTTAAAGGAGCAGTGAATAGTTTCAGATGTTGACCGTTGATGTAGGTGGGTTTAAGTGGATACAAATCAAACGTCAAATGTCTTGAAATATAGGTGTTCGAAAATGATATCAATGATTTGCTTAATATTTTAGGAATTACCGTTCACTTGATGTTTCCAGTCATTTGGAATTTGCCACGGTCGCCTTACAATTATAACCTAGGCGGTGTGACTCTATGGCTATCCATGCGATAACGTGGACTTTTGCGGACTTATTGCCAATCACACGCGGAAACGGCCACAGGGTTCGAAGCTTATGTACAGACGTGTTTGGGGGGATTCTTTAAAGATGGTTGTGGCGATTGCCTTAAAGAATAGTTATATATTTATTAATTGTATATTTTACAAATGAATACTGCTATGTGCATCTAGTCAATCAAATATTGTCATTTTGAAATCATCGTTTGATGTTGTTTCAATCTTCATTGCTACACTCTGTTTGTGAAAACCTAAAATGTAACTGTATGCTGTTGATATTGAAAATGTTGTTGTCGACTTGAACATGTTGTTGTATATTGAACATGTTGTTGTATATGGAGCATATTTACGTCATGTAATTATTTGGAACATATGGAATGATTGATTTGTTTTTTAAAAAAAGAATAATTTTAAATCTTGTGTCTTTAATTTATTTGCTTGACTTTAATTAATACAGTGAATGAGGCTTTTATAACAGATCTAGGTCAAAAATAACCATTGTTGATTGGACAACAGTTTATGTTATGATTGTTTTGTGAAGTAGACGGCATTTTATACCACAATCATAGAAACTCTAATAGGATAAATTAAACCAGCAGGAACCCATTTTCGCTTCCAACTACAGTATTGGTTGTTAAGTCTGAGATTTTAGAAATTAGAAGAATGGTCAAACGAAATTCATAAATATATGTCCAGATTCACCACTCGCAGTACATTAGTGAGATACGTTTGATTTAGAGAGGCAGTTCTGATGTTAGTCCACACCAGATGTAAATTGTCTCCTGAACTTCATCCGCCATATTGAATTTGTCATAGCGGGTATCTGTCAGCTGCCCGAGCATCTCATCATAACAGATTCCTGAAATTTATCCTGTAAATTACCTAATCTGACAGCTGATATAAACATGTCAGTAGTTGACCTATTTTGTTTACGCCAATGTATACATGCACATCTTTTGGAGGGGTAAATTATCCCGACCACTGTTTACATTCGCATGCGCTGTGAAGCAGAAGTTTTCGATGCGATCTGAAAAGCGTACCTTAAAAAATCTCAATTGGCCTTTGAAAACGACCCAGACATCAAACTGTTTATACGTTTAAATCTATTTAACCTTCACATTCTGTTAACAAACTTTATCTTCAAATCTTTTGTAGTTTTTTTATTGCTAAACATCCTCCCGGGGCTGTCTAATTGGAAATCTAAATCAATGCTAATCAGAAGAACGGAAATAATAATTATTATGGGAAATTTAAAACCGAAAAAAAATCAAAATGGAATTAAACCCGCCGTGAGAATAGATCATACACCACTATTAAACGAGAAAAAAACAAAAAGGGTGTAAAAATATAGAAAAACGTTCGGAAGGAAGTCAATCGCTCAAAAGGAAATGTCTGTTACGAATTGACCAACAAATAAAACAGCACAATTTCAACTCAAATGACCAATATGAATGTCAATGCCCTCGATAGCGAAATAAAATAATAACTCACAGAATGTGGATGTTTTATATAAGTTGCTTTATAACGGTTTGGGTGTTTTTTCATTATTTTTGTTATTCCGGTGTTATCGAGATTTTCCGGCGTCCTTTCCCCTTGTCAGTGGTGCAGAACCGGGGTCCTTACAAATGCAACCCTATAATCGTGTACGTAAAAGATTCCTCGGCAGTTGGGATTCAATATAAAGCAGGCCGTAGCGCCGCTGTACGGACAAGATAACCCCTATAGCACACTGTATGGCGTATGCCCGTCTTCATTAGCCCAGTCGGAGAAGAACAGTAGGACGTTAAACCCATTCTTTTCTTTATATTTTTTTAAAATTCATCACGCAGTTTATCTCCCCTGGTTTTCGCCAAGGAACAAAGGTATTACTAGGTATCCCTGCGTCACACCAGACGAAGCCTATCAATTTCCAGAGGCTATGTACAGATACAATACTCCAGAAAGTATACATTACAATTAGGTACTAACCCAACAATTTAAAAAGTACATGTTATTAATGAAGGCTATTAAAACATCAAAAAATTCAAATAAACATCTACAAAAAATGTCTTGCATGGGTTCCCATCTGTAGTCAATTTCTCGAAACATCGTTCCTAAACTTCTGAATCATACAGGTGTGACTGATTCGTGTAAAACTCTTAAAATCTTAATAACAAACCTATGTTTTTTGTAATATAATCCCTTTATCCATAGGGAAATTAAAGAAAAACACTACATAAGATAGGTGTATCACTTGAACGTTTAATTAAAATTAGTAGTCAATAAAGAGAAGAATATGAAGGATTAACCGGAATCTAGTATAACCCACTTAAACCCGTCACTCAGAGTTATTGGTATTTCTAGATAGGTAAGACGGGTTTCGCGTAGTAAAGCATATATCTACATATACCATTAAACATACACTGTGAACTAACCTATCTTAAATTCAACACTTCTCAAATGAATGAACGACTAAACATATTCTGCCCTGTGCAGACCACTTTATAGTCGTTTTTGTACAGTTGTAAGACTACAATAGTGTTTATTTCGTACGAAATATTGTGGAATATGTTGTTGTGGATAATATAATATTCTGCAAGGAAAGGGTTTAGTTGTTCCGATGTGACGAAAAACGTAGGTTCCGTGACCACATCGGTGTACACGTAAAAAAAACCCATCCCGATATTTGGAATTGAATTGATGTCCTGGCAAAACCTCCATCACACCAAACAGTATGACGTATTAGTGCAGTTTATACAGAACAGTTGGATGTCAGACCATGCTTCATTCACACATTGTATAATAGTGTGTACGGAATTTGAATATAGGCAACATAAATATTGTAGTATAGTATACTACTGACCCTTGAAGGTAGATGATGTATAAAAATTCCAAAACGTAAAGGTGAAATATGGAACACGGCAACACGACCGATTTTAACAGTAATATATTTATAGTGTAATTTAGTATGCGGTCGCATCACAGCTGTGGTCGTAACGGGTAGTAATTGAAAAAAGTAAGCTCTCATTACAAGATATTCACTAGGTCCATTTCACGGCTTATCGATAAATATAAAGTGTTTTAAACGTGTTCGTCCATAGTACTAGGTGTAGATTGAAGCCTTGTTGACACGTTTTTACCTATATGTAAGTTTAGTAAGTACTTGTATTAATACTATATACTAACACTATAGTACACCCACATACTCTAATATATAATGTTATATAGTACTTATTTACTATATACCTACATAAGGTTATATAGGATCTACTTATACCAGCCTCTCGACTTCTAGGGATTGTCCATAATGTCTTGATGAGAATAGAAATGGAAAGACTGGGTTGGGGTGAAGCATCTTGTCAACATAATACATCGATACTTTTGAAACTCCAATTATTTACTGCTAGCCGATGGAGTGTTCCCTCTTGCCAAATTATACTGCGACCTGGTTCCTGCTATGTTGGCTTATGATATTAGAAGAGTTCGTTAAAGATCTCAGACCTATACATATATGATTAAAAACATAATGAAACCATTGTTCCGAGCGGGCATATCAAGACACATTTTCCGTCCCTACCTCAAAGACCTTCCCCTGATAAATAGAAACTCAAACGTGCAAAATTGCGAATGTTCGTTCCATTTTTGGCTTGCAATTTAACCAGAAAAATCTAGTCGTGAACCCACTGTTTAAACCCCAATATCACGCAAACTGATCAAAATACAGTTCTAATTTTCGTTTCTTTTTTGTAATTAAGACAAAAAAATGAAATTTAAACCAAAAAAAAAAAGGAACAAAATATAATCTTAAGTCAGACTTAAAACTCCGTAATCTCTGAAGAACAAAAAAAAAAAAAAAAAAAAAAAACCCCACAGCGCAAGCGCAGTTATATGGAAAAGAAATCACTGGTTTATAGATAAAGCACGACGTTTCGACAAGTATTCTCTTATCGTTACCAAGCACAAGAACATTCGGTTTTAGATTAATCGATAATCGCTGCAAAAATAGACAAAGAAATGATCTCAGTTAAATAGAGTAGTTGAAAAACTAGTTTAAGATATAGTTTGCAGAAAGATTGATATTTCAGACTAGACGTTTAAAATTTGTACAACATTTTCAAAGATAAATTCCCACATACGTATCTAAACCTGCTTTCTATTTGACACGTTGGAAAATCACGAATATTACTGTCTCACCACTTTAGAATGCGAACGTTGAATTGTACCGGCGAGAAGAACATATCCTTTCATTTTTCATGGGTTATGGATATGTTTAACAATTTTTTTGGATATTCAAGCATATTTTATGATGTTCTTCCAGGCATATTCGCTCATTATCTGTGCATCTTTCATCGGGTAGTGTAATATAGAGTACACTCATGTAATAATATCTTCTATTACCATAGAAAATATGTATTTTACATATCATAAAGCTCAGATCGTTCATCGCTTCGATATTAACCCTATAACCTCCAGACAACGTCGAGTTGATATATTCTGAGAAGTTTTTAAGAATCCAGCTAGTAAAGTAATTATCACCCCATTGTCTTACAGAATGAGTTGCTTTATAACTGTAAAGACCATTTCAAGACCTTGTATTTTGACTACAGTCTTCTTTTCTAGCTATTATTTCCTTTCATTCACTCATTCACCTTTCAATACATTTTTTACTCTTTTAATTATTTGTTAGCTTTTCAGAAGAAATTCTACTTAGCTTTGAATGAAAAGACAACTACACACTAACTATACAGCCCTGGGTTCAAGGGTCTCAATGTTGAACGAGAAAACGCCTCATGATTTTCCACTGTCCGCCACTGTCCGGGCAAAATGTGTCCATACACCGCATGATGCATATCTGACGTTATTCCTGTTTTGGTACATGGCAGTAAGACGTTGTGTTTCATTTAATCGATGTTTTAATTCAATATAGATGCTTTTACACAAAATTTGCACTCTGAATTTACTTTAAAATATATCATGGTAAAACATTTTAAGGGAAGTTGTAAATGGAAAGAGAGAACTTTTGTATCTCAGCAATGACATCGTCGATTTGTTACATTACAAACCAATTCAAATTTCGTTAAATTACCTCAAATTGAAAATCATAATTTAAACAACCGAACCGGTGGAGATCTCCACTGTGCTAAATGTCTTCAAGGTGCCAAAGTGTTTCTCCTATAACGGATTAAGTTTAAGTAAAGCTTGAGCTCACTGAAATACTGCTACTCTCTTCACGAACATTATCGATAAGGAATGAATCGAATACGACCATATTTATTAACAACAGCGTTGGTCACCTGTCGTACAACATCGGCTAATACATATTTGTTTAAAATTATGTATCCACGCGTGATTTTGAAATTTATTTTAGTTGAGATTTGCACTATTTTTAGCTCATTTCAGAGAGTTATATTTACACGCTGGTAGATGAGAAATAAAGATACATACCACCACTCGTCTTATTTTCTAGTATTAGAGTATACATTATATAGTCGACATTGCGATTTGTAGTCCATGTTCGATGTCACAATTTACTTTGTATAGGGTGTATTAGGACTTGTAGTCTAAAATGTTGCGCTGTGGATATCTAAAGCGATATTGTTAAGTTAACAGGTTTTTCGGAGTTCCCAATTTCCACCAGCTACGTCGAGGCGTCTGGCGTTTATCTGTATCTCCCGTACTTATTTGTACTATATACAGCTAAAGTAAAACATCCATGAAGAACATGTACATAAATTCAATATTTTAATCAGTGAAATTTCCCTTTAGAAATTTGTTTATATACACTTTTTATAATTTTGTCCTTTATCTCACTTATTTACAACAATATTTTTCTTGTAGAAACATTTTCCTTATCACAATGTTTAATGGTTAAACGAGCCATGTCAACATTTCTTAATAAATTTAACTATTGCTGTTTTTTACATATATAATTTTTATAGCCGGATTTGTGGTGGAGGGGCATCTGATATTCAGATTGGCCCCATGTGTAAAATTAACAACATGTCCGCTCTACAGATGGTGCGAAATATTCAAGATTGTTCTTAATAATTTACAGCCGTTTACAGCTTTTATGAGTTATCCACGTTGTTTATGGTTGGTGTAAGAACCAGAGAACAGATGCCTTTGAACCTCAACGAGTCGTTTTTCTAAACAAGGCACTTGCTACAAGCACCCATGTCCGCCTTAAATATAAACTTTACACGTTTTAAAAGTTTATGGGGACAATCTTTATGCTGACGTTTAAAGTATATCAAAATGTGCGTTGACAGTATCGTATAATGTCCAACGCAATGTGTGAGATAAATATTTACGATTACTAAGTCTTTATTTGGGATTTACGGATTAAGCCATCAATTTTGCAGAGATAAATGATCCATGTAAATATAGGTATATTTGTAATAAAAATCGCTACTTGGTGAAATGTCCCATTAACCACGGAAACAGTTTATCTTACATTTAAAAACTGTTTATACGAAACGATCAATAGTTTATTTTACTCATATTAAATTACACTATTATACTCTCCCCCAAATACCGGAAATGCGTCCATCTTGATTGTTTAAACATAATCAGTAGAAATTTGTTAGCTTTTGTTATTTTAATTATTATTTTCATTTCTAAAAGAATAATATATATATATAATATATACAATTAATGAAACTCGGTGTAATCCGAGAATTTATATATATAATATTTCAGTCGAAATCATCAACAATATAATAGAATACACAAGCACAGCAAAACTTTATTTGTCGTGTAAACTAAAGAAGGGCTTAGCCTGCATTATATTTGCCAGATTGTACAGAGGATTTATTTCTCATGTGTGTAGTTTCTAATGATTATGAAGACATACATGCTAATAAATTTTCGAAGATCAAAAAAGGACATTTCATCAAGAGTTGAAGTAGTCATAAATACAAAGTCGATAATTACAAAACCATAGCTTGATGAGGTGGTAAATATGTCGTCTAAAGATCCATACCAATGAACACAGGAATGCCGGAAAAGTAAAAGTAGAGAAAGGCTTTATTTACTGCTTCGGTGATTCTAATCAAATTATACGACCTCCATTACACGTTCAGCTAACCCCGAACTATTCAAAGGACTAATGCTTGACAACAACAAATCAAGGGCTTCTGAATACCAAGTTTAACAAGCGAGGTCAAATTAAGTTATTTAGTTAACACTAAAAGCTAATTTATATGACAAGTAATAAAACGGTTAAAAAGATTCTGATGTCTAGATGTAATATATTAATGTATAAATCTACTAGGCGTGTAACTTTGTAATTCGTGATTTTGATTGTGTAAATCTCTGTTGAGTTTAAATGAATCTGTCTGTATAAATCTGGTAATGGGCTTTTAATGAAATACTGTAATCCTTATTTACTACTTATCATTCGTAATTTACAATGAGTAACATAAGTTTCCTTGTATTTATTATTTTAACCTGTTGTCTTTTAATTAATGATAACACAACTCCCTTTGTACTTTTTACTTGAACTCTGTGGAATTTCGTTATTCGTTGTTGATCATCCTTGATTCAATTACAGAAATGCGATTTTACATGAAAGATACTGCAGGGGTTAGTCCCGGAATTTGAGCAGGAAAGGGTTCGGGGTGGAGACAACGTCTAGTTTGGCGTGAGGTCTAGGGGATTATCCGAGAATCCGAGAATTGTTTAAAATCATATGTCCCGAGACAAAATTTCTGCTCTTTAAGTGCATACATTTAGAATGGAGAGAACAACCCCGTACCAATGTTTCAAACGTTTGTTTGTTCGACGTTATTTCGATGAATGTAAGAGAAAAAATAAATATGCTCTGGGCACGTGCACGTAGCCCAACCAGAAACAACACATTGACACTTGTTTTAAACAGAGAAAAAACTTTCAGATAAATTCAATTCTCGATCACAGGCGGCTTACACCGGTCGGGTTGAATATTTGACGATTTCTAGTAACTAGGATGAACATATGGAATACGAGAATAATCAAACCCACTACACAGAATGATAAAACGTCATTTTGGTCGTTAAGAGTCATTACTAATGTCGATTACATGTCAATATCGTCTGTGCCCATTGCAGGTTTCCACCTTATTTAACACGTAGGACAACAGATGTCGCTTCTGTCAGACTTCTCAAAATTACGACCACCGTGGACATGACAACTGTAAGATAGGTCCCTCACCAGGGACTCGAAAAAGTTTGTCACCTGTAAGGTGTGAAGCCTACATGTCGCGAGCAAGACATCCCCATTTCTTAATGTCGTAGACGTCAGGCCATATCTGAATTGTAGTCCCGATCATTATTCCCGCTGTTAACCAAATTGTGTTTTCGTGATGATCCCGACAAAAATATTAGATTAATTTCAACTGATTTGTTAAAGACCGTTCATTAGTTCCGGTGTCATGGCCTACAATGCATATCGTTACTAGGGTATTCAAAACGAGACAAACCATTGATGACGTCTGAGGAGAGACAGAAGAGATTTCATGCTTCGTTTCCGAGCCTTTGTTTCGTATATTTCCTGGTGACAAATCTTGTCCTTTGATTGGCAGATCTAATGTGGTCTTTCTGACAAGGTATCGCTTATCTCATTATCTACTTAAAAATAAAGGAAATCGGTTAAATCATTATCAATTTGCGTTCATTTCTTTGTTCTGAGTGAGAAGACTGTACCATAATAGTATCAGATTTGGCATGAAAACGTTTCTTTTTGCAATAAAGAAGAAATATATATATACCGTTTTTCTGCAAGT
The DNA here is from genome assembly GCA_036850965.1 of Patella caerulea. Classification (NCBI taxonomy): domain Eukaryota; kingdom Metazoa; phylum Mollusca; class Gastropoda; family Patellidae; genus Patella; species Patella caerulea. The sequence goes on from JAZGQO010000011.1 coordinate 28,850,876, forward strand.
AAAGTAAGGCATTTAGTTACTGGATAGACCAATACACATATTTGGGCGACGTTTCGAAGAGTATTCTCTCGTCCAAATAAGTAGGTGGGGATTTTTTCTTCTATAAATGTATTTGTATGTTGTGATTATGGTTAGGTTGATATAATTGTGCTATCACAGTGATCTAGGTAAAATGTCAGCGAGACGTTAAACCCAATTCAAGTGATTTTGCAATACAATTGACTCTTTAGTTACTATAATGCCGTAATATGTTACATCAACTGCAAATGGAGCTGTTCTTGAACATCTTACAGTTTTCATATAAAGATGTTATTTCTAAAACACACCTCCATTAAGTAATTGAATAAATCTTCCAACTATGATTCGATTATTGCTAATGTTCTATTTTTTTTATCTGATCTGTAAGTTTAGAGAGAGAGAGAGAGAGGGGGGGGGGTAACGTCCAATCTACAGAAACTATGTCATTTCGGGACTAACATGTGGTTTAATTGTATTTCAATAATTCGCTTGTGCGTAGGGGTCTTTAACAGTGGGAGGAACCGGAGGACCCTGGAGAAAACTCACGAGGTTGGGAAGGCGACTGTAAGTTTATACTGGATTTATCATGCAGGACATTAATCATCAAAATTGGGAACAGGGGAGCCGCGATGGTTCGCAAACCCGGATTTGCGTGATTCGATCTCAGTGTTGACCCAAAATTTTATACGGCATTCTCCAGCATGTTTTTCCCCCTTTTCAGTGGTGCAGGACGGACGGCCTGGCAAGGACAACGTCTAGTTGTTCGGATGAGTCGAAGAACCATTGTCATTGACAATCGGAATTCGAAATAATGGTAGGTCGGGGAAAATTTTACCAATAGCTCACTGAGTTGCATATGCCCGGTTTCACTAGACCAGTCGATACATGTTAAAATCCATTTCATGTCATTTCATTCCCTGAGAACTGAGTTTGTCTCACTCGTCTTCCAAATCATATCAAGGAATATTTGTTTTAATGCTGTGCAAGCATTAACGTACACAAGACCTCAGTGTTTGTACCATACTAACAACTATTCTCGACTTCTCTGGCAAACCTTAGATTCTCATTCTAATAGCGGTATAGAGATCAATAAGTTACAGGGGTGTTGGATTGTCGAATGGTTAGCACGTGCGCCCTGTAACATAGGGTCTGTCATTGAGTCTACTAGGCGTGGTGTCGATCCCCAGGTGATATGTGACAAGGAGTAAGGTCGCCTGTCCAACCTCGTGTATTTTCTCCGGGTCCTCCGGTTTCCTCCCACTGCTAAAGACCCCTACGCCCAAGCGAATTATTGAAATAACATTGAATCACGTATTGGTCCCGAAATGACCTAGTTTGTGTAAAGTGGTTAAGTGAACCATACCAATCTCCCCCCCTCTCTCTCTCCCTCTCTATCTCTCTCTCTCTCTCTCTCTCTCTCTAAATAAGTTATAAATTTGAAATAGATAATTACTTTCAATATTAAATAAAGATAGGTTGCCAGGCAACGAAACATACGCCCACAGCAGCTAAATCGTCCGGGCAGTCAACAAGGGTTGTTGCATATTTTTACTTTTTTCGGTAATGAAACATTTGTAATACACTAAAAACTGATTAAGAGTAACAACTCATTATGTAATTATTAGAAAATCATTAGAATTTGATTGCTTTTTATAAAGTTTTACCCCACGCTAACAATTAGTATATACATGAAACATTTAATATCATGGATTTAGCTGTTCAGTTATCTAAATTCATTGAAAATCAAAATACTTGTTCGTTTCAACACCTTAAACTCTATGTATCAATCTGAAGTCAATCGGATGGTAACTTTGGCCTCTATAGCGTCACAAGAATTTTTGAAGTTATCAAGGGAGATAACTCTGGCAGTAATTATTTGAAATCGCAGAAAATCAATAGGATTCTTCGTCTCATGAACTTAAACACTGTGTGTAAATCTAAAGTCAATCGGATATTAACTTTGGCCTCCAGAGCGTCCACAAGATTTTTTGAGGTGAACAAGGGCCATAACTCTGGCACTAATTAATGGAAATCGCTGAAAATCAATAGGCGGCTTTGTTTTATGACCTTAAACACTGTGTATAAATTTGAAGTCAATCGGATATTAACTTTGGCCTCTAGAGCGTCCACAAGATTTTTTGAAGTGATCAAGGGCAATAACTCTGGCACTAATTATCGGAAATCGCTGAAAATCAATAGGCTTCTTTGTCTTATGACCTTAAACACTGTGTATAAATTTAAAGTCAATCGGATATTAACTTTGACCTTTAGAGCGTCCACATGATTTTTTAAAGAGATCAAGGGCAATAACTCTGGCATTAATTATCGGAAATCGCCGAAAATCGATAGGCTTCTTCGTCTCATGACCTTAAACACTGTGTATAAATCTAAAGTCAATCGGATATTAACTTTGGCCTTTAGAGCGTCCACAAGATTTTTTGAGGTGATCAAGGGCCATAACTCTGGCACTAATTATCGGAAATCGCTGAAAATCAATAGGCGTCTTCGTCTTATGACCTTAAACACTGTGTATAAATTTAAAGTCAATCGGATATTAACTTTGGCCTCTAGAGCGTCCACAAGATTTTTTGAAGTGATCAAGGGCCATAACTCTGGCACTAATTATCGGAAATCGCTGAAAATCAATAGGCTTCTTCGTCTTATGACCTTAAACACTGTGTATAAATTTAAAGTCAATCGGATATTAACTTTGACCTTTAGAGCGTCCACAAGATTTTTTAAAGAGATCAAGGGCCATAACTCTGGCACTAATTATCGGAAATCGCCGAAAATCAATAGGCGTCATTGTCTTATGACCTTAAACGCTGTGTATAAATTTAAAGTCAATCGGATATTAAGTTTGGCCTCTAGAGCGTCCACAAGATTTTTTGAAGTGATCAAGGGCCATAACTCTGGTAGTTATTATCGGAAATCGCTGAAAAACAATAGGCTTCTTCGTCTCATGACCTTAAACACTGTGTATAAATTTAAAGTCAATCGAATATTAACTTTAGCCTGTAGAGCATCCACAAGCAATTGTGGACGCCGGACCGACGGACGGACGGACGGACCGACGGACCGACGGACGGACGGACGGACAGGGGCGACGACAATATACGACCACATTTCAATGTGGGCGTATAAAAATAAACAACAAGAGAATATAAATCAACAAAATATCCCATTTTATTTACTAAAATGTCAATTGTAATAAAACTAAGAAAATATATATATTTTTATATACAAACAATATTAATTATTAATGTCGTCATTAATATACAATATATAATATTGTAAACAATGAAATATACATGTAATACTTTAACAAATTCATATTTAACATTAAAGTCATAAATAATGACTTAAAAAAAACTATTCACAATTTTACGTAATTATTTTCATAAAATAATTCTGATAGTTCATGATTTTATGTAATTCAATCAATAATATAACGGTTTTAAAGCTCAATTGCAAGAAAATTCATCCAAATCATAAACAAGATGTAAATTTCCTAGTCTTAATAAAGGTTGAAATATATACGCCATCAAATGATCATGCCACTTCTTCACGCTCACCACACCTGCATGCAATACAAAGATTTTCTAACACTTAATGCACAATAGCAATATGTAAGTAAGATGCGTTTCATTAAAAAGTTCAATGATCTTTCACATTGTCGGATCAGTAGTAGTCATATTCGATGTTATTTTACAGATCACATAAGGTGGTATTGCTGGGCACAGGACGCGACTTCTTAAAGAGACGTAATAACGAATCTTAGGCACATCCTGTACGCACATGCTTTTGTCTCTTTAGAATAAGCACTTGTGTTCAAAATTAAAATCAGATCAAATCCAATTCTTAGAACAACAAAACTACACAACGACATCTTTCATTCTTGAGTGAACAAAGTCTGTTTCTTCGTTGTCGAGGTCCACCATATAACTGCCTGACGTAGTCGTAGTGTTGTCGTCCTCGGCGTCAAAACTATGATCCGCCGTACTTGGCACCGAATACGCCACACTTGAAAAGTTGGCAAATGCTGGATTTCGAAACGAATCACGTGATCCCACATCACTCCCTAAGCAGAAGTCACTTTGAAAAGAAACGTGTTTTTTCATTGGTTGTCTCCTCGGTGGCACCGGTGGTAATGTTTTATTTTTATTATAACTAAGATCCTCTCCCGTAACAGAGGAAAAGTCACTCGTGATGGAATGTTTCTTCTGATTTTCTATATGCTGTGGATACGATGGTGGTTTAGGTTTAATATTTTTTCTTGGTGCTGAAGTATAAAGAAAACTCATTTTAATAGAGTGAGGGGGGCATGTGTAAAACTATAGAGTTCAGCGATGTTATAGTTGACTGGGTAACCGTACATAAAACGATAAAATTTTAAAGCGATGGATTTGTACCGATGCCGCTTATTATTCAGATTTTAAGCATCAGCCTGGCTTCAAGAGATAAGTGCGGTTTAACGTCCACTAGACACAAACTAGGTCATTTCGGGACTAACATATGTTTTTTTTTAAAATTTCATTTCAATAATTCGCTTTCGCGTTGGGGTATTTAGCAGTGGGTGAAACCGGGGTATCCGAAGAAAACCCACGAGGTTGGAAGGCGACCCTACTCCCCGCCACGTACAACCGGGGATTCGAAACCCCGCCAGTTGACTCAATGACAGGCCGTATGATATAGCGCGCACACTAACCATTCGCCCCTCCCCCACTTTGTTCAAGATGACCTCCTTCTAAACATCGTGTACCAATATTACCTATGCCTACCAAGCACTTACAATAATCGGTGTTTACATGCTTCAAGTTACCCCGTTCTCGGTGCTCTGTACGATTAGTCCGTTAAAGCCGGAAAGGAGATCCACATTAAACCTTTGGTTTCCTGTATCAAGGAACCACGTTTTCATATCCTTAGTGTAAAACGAATATTGGCGAATGAAATTGAATTACCTCTTTTTGGAATTGGTGGTGAGGGGTGACCGTTGCTGTGACTGTCTTCTTCACTTCCGCCTCGACCACTATCTGTACCAGTTATCTCCCCTGATGTATCGCTGTTAGCGTCGTCACTTCTTTTGATGCCTAGATTGGAATCCTGCAATTAATTGATAAAAATAAATATTAATAAAAATCATACCGATAATCAAAAAATGCAAAAGAACGAAATCGTTAAATAAACATAATTATCTATCTAATGGTTTATTTCAAATTATTTACGTCATCCCCGCAAATGCATACCCCGCATTAATTGATGGAAATACAGTTATCTACCCTGATTAATTATCTCAGTATAATCACCAGTCATTAAATAGTATTATAACTTAATAGTAATTACGCGCAATCGATAGTTTTCAGTGTGAACAGTTATTTTCCTCCATTTCCTACGGAAATTGAATAATTCAAGGTAAGAGAGATCTATAAATAAAGGGTGTAAAGACATAGCTAGATATTGATTACTGTTGGTGAACTGTGATGATACCTGTCAATATGTTTATGATTTCTACATTATGTTTAGTTATGTCAGACTCTAGTATTTATCAACACGGTGTGGCTTTTAACTGTTGGATATGAAAGGTATAATATTACCATAAAGGCATATTGTAAATACGTGGCTTATGATGTGAAATGTTATAATATCAGAATTGATATTGCTCCATAGTGAGTCACTTGTTTACCTATATTATCACAAACACATGCTGTATTTCTCGATATTTTCATGTGAATATATAGGTAGTTCCAATCAGACAACAACAATATATTCTCTGATTTGTTCCAAATCCCAGAGATCCAATCGTATAAATGCCAGTATATGTATATGCCACCTCTTTAATTTTGTACATTTAATATTTCGTAAGCTCGGTGCAATATAGCTTTAAATAAATATGTTATATTAATAATACAATGATTACACATATCTCCCAGTAAGAGTTTGATCTGTTTACGGTTAAAGCTCTCTGAATTCTAAAACGAGGATCACAGATTTCCCACCGCTTCCTTTTAACCCCACGGAAACATTTCAGCAAGAGTATTTCTGATCTGGAAACACAACCCCGTACAATCAGTATATAAACGATAATGTTAAAGGTTAAAATCCAACACCCAAGCAAATACATGTACCAAACCATAAATATAGGCCTACGCAGAAAGCAAAGAGCACAAACAAGCTGTATATATATATATCACATCCAAAACAGTAACATCAAGACAACAAGACATTATTATCACCAATACCAAAGCCAAGTTATCAATTTAATACAACAAACAAAACAAAATATGAACACAAAATGCTCAACACCGTTCCTAGTAAAGTCTAACTTGTTTTCACTAACTGTCCAACAAGAGAATACTATTAATGTTTCAAGGTCGTTAATAGAACCTTAAAATATCTGAATAAACGTTCAACCATGGGTTCAGAAATAGTTATCTCACTTTATTCACACTAGTTTTTACTGAGATAGGACACCATCCATACACCTAACCATATGCCGGAATTGAAATTTTCCATTGTTCATTTAAAGTTCCGAAGTGTAACGAAAACAAGTCCAACTTTACTATGCATATAATGGAAGTGAAAGTGCAGGTTTTGATGACGTCAAGACATGTAAGCTAAATGGTAACTCCTTACCTTACAATAGAAACACCACACGTTATAAATAACATGCTAAACGTCCACCAATATTTTAAATTCAAAATAAAGTTAATCCCCACCCCACCCAGTGACTTAGTTTCATGACTGTTATTACGAGAACTTTTGTGAATTATTTTTTCCGCCCATAAAAGAAAATGTTCAAGATGCATTATATAAGATTTAGATAAAGAGCTGTACGCTCTTGCAATGCTAGGCACAAAAAATTAAATAATGAAAAATGGATATTTAAAATTTTTGTCAAATTCTCTTATTCTGAGCGAAGTTATGGGTGCCTTAAATTTTGAAAAGATAGCGTAAATAGTCTCTGTACCATTGCAACAATAATAAATCACGATTTTCCATTTAAACGTTTAACGAAAATATGGCACACGTCGTATAATATCTCAGTTGATTAAGGGCTTTTCATGTGAATTAATATTTGAATAACATTTAAATCCAGAAAAGACCTGTAATAGGCAGACTTAAATGTAACATAATACATCTTTAAACCAACTTTAAAAGAATCGAGAATGATTCCATTATTATTAGTGATAAGGAGTAATGATTAATTAGTTAATGATAAGGATAAGTGTGATAATGATGGTGGTTATAATATATATAAATGTAGAACAACATACCGAGTAAATTTCAATAATAAACAATACCCTACCTTAAATTCTATATGATGTAGTTTTAATAAATCTTTATGTAATTTTACCGCTGTCGGCCATTCTTGGTTCGGACCAAAAGACACCAGCTTCCCCCCTGATATGGATGACAATTGTCTAGAATTATCCTGAAAATACAAAAAAAGGACAGATTAATTCAAAGTTACAAAATAAATTGTTGGCTATGCAAATTTCCCAAATAAAGAAGATTTGGTATCGGGTATTCTAGAAAGAGGTGCTACCTTCTACCTCGTGTAATCCACGGTATCGTTTGGGACAGAGTGAAATGAGGTTTAACGTCCACGCTTCGGGACTAACATGGTTCAATTTTATTTTAATAATAATCAGTGGGAGGAAACCGGAAGACCCGGAAACATAGAACAACTGGGGAATCGAAACCACGCCAGTTGCCTCAATGGTAGACCTTATGATGGCAATATTAATATTGAAGGTGGTCATGTAGTTATGTGACATTATATGTTGATTACCATGGGGGTGTTGAATGGCGAAAAGTATTAGGGATTATTTAGGTGGGATCATTTTTTAAGTTACTATAACACACTAACGCGTGTTGCTCAACATATATAATACTGTTAACAATTTCGACAGCTAAACAAATGCCACTTAACACATATGAAATTTAGAAGTGGTGAATTTCGAACTTCAAGATTTGTAAAAAACAAAGGCTTACTTTTAGTTAACACCATATTGTGTTCTATTTCTGCTTTATGCGTCACATGATTTATTTAAACAGCTACAAAAATTTCAGTTATGTAAATTAACATTTTTCACAACTACTGATAACACCCACAAATATCATGAATCACCTGAACACAGAATTGATTTGGCGACAAAGAAATTCAATATTATCGCATAACGTCATCAAATCTATTAGTCATTTCGCGCTTTATCAAAGTTTGTGATTGTTTTTGTTTTGTGGTTTATCATTAAATTTGAATGTGCATTTCAGATACATCTGCAGCAATGTGATGAACAACTAGTAATCGTTTAACGCTTCACCAAAGGTATGTTTTTAAAATAAAAAAAAAGAATATTGCCTTTTAGATACGGATCGTGCTTTTAAAAATATATATCCACGCTTGTGCACTTAGATGGCGGATTGTGATAACATTCTTTATTTAATTACTACATATATTTTATGTAATGTTATTTTATTGATGATTTTGCTTACATTATTTACTGGCCAACGGCTAGATAGAAGCTAAAAATAGACGAATTTTCGTGTTTATACAAAAACATTTTATAATTGCTCATACTTTCCGGGGTATTTTTAAAACTTATTTTGAAGTTTAAAGTGTTGCATTGTCTGGACCAGTTCTAAATTTGAATCGACGCTAAAAATTACCACTTTTATTAAAATGAAAAGAACAAAAACCATGACTTTTGTCACATTTTGTATTCTAAATGGATTAAACTTTAGTACTATTATTATTAAAGACCGTTTATCAATCGTAAAACTATCACTGACATTGACACACGGTCCATCTATTTAAATATTTAAATTTTTCTTTCTGAGATTAAATCCAATGGATCCTGTTTTGGTATCAGATTCCAGATATAATGTATTTTATGTTATATTATAAAGTTTAGGGGTTGACCAACGACTGAACAGGTCAAAGTTCAGATATTTATCATCTGATTAAAGTGACATCTTCGATCATCTTCGCAAGGCGGGTGTTCAAGGTGTCGATATCATGTTACTCTTTTTGGTTGGTAAGACAGTTTCAACTGTTTTCTTTTCCCATGGACAGCAGTTTCTACTTGACTGGGAATTATGTTGAAGATATCCTATTTAGAAAGTTCACTTAAGAGGACGATTATGGAACACTTGGGATACATTATGTACAGTACTTATAGTGCTATGCGATAGTTAACTAAATTTTCCTACCACTAGACCAAGTACTTATTTGCTAATAAATGTATTTTGTGGTTTCTCTTGTCAGTTAAACAGTTTAAGTGGGAATCTGATTTGTTACCTGAGAAGATTCAATTTTAACCCAACTCCTAACTCGGTGATCTTATCTTGAAACTGTAAGCCCACAGTCTTATATCAAAATCTCTCGACATAATCTATCTATTGTTCAATTGTTCATCTTAAGAAACTTATCTGGTGGAAACAGCAACTTATCAAGATGAAGATTTGACTATAAAGTCGGTGGATTTCAAGTATCAACATATAGATGGTATCATTTTACTAGATCGAGAATGTTTATGATGAAAGAAGTGCCTGGCATGTGTTACAAAATCACTCATATTTAATGACTCTTGCGAAGTCACCGGCTATTATTCTGTGGTAATAAAAGACACACGAAGATACATCAATTTAAACAAGAAACAAAACGCGGTCCAGCCCCCTTATCAACCCCCCTCTGTTAATAACGAGGGTATAATGACCGTTTACGGCGCCGGTTTACGGTGGTCCTACTGTGTTGGTAACAATCGGATGATCAAGCCGATACAGTCGTCCATATAACCGCGATAACCGTATTTTCTAGTTACCATCCGCCTCATCAACCACGAATAACAACCCCATTCATAAACTCTCAAACACTGGGCGGCCACGGGGTTGCGTAACGCCCTAAATCGAAAGCTAGGCGCACGGAGGGACGAAAATGATCGTTTGTCACATGAAGGGGTCATTTTACATAATTTTGGCTCATGGTGATTTCCTTAATGAATTGTTGAGTACCTACAGAGTAATGATATACAGGATTAATTGTTTGATGAGAGGTCTCGAGTGGTGGAGCCCGCTTTGATCTTTCCTATATACCATCCGAACAATGCTAATGATACGCGATCAGTCATAAAAATGTACAAGCGATGTCTAACAGTGCATGTGAACATTGTCAATAACTTGTAAAATGCAACCCCAATCTATCTTAATTAAAGGGCCAATCCCGATAACTTTTTGGGGAATAAAACTGCTTAATTTTGTGTTAAAATCCCTTATAACCCATTATCTAAGGCCGACCAACTAACCCGATATTTGTGATACGCTTGTAAATAACTTAAACCTGACAGTCTTCATCTGGAAATGGAGACCGTTGTATTATACAGTATCTGGATAAAACCAGACTTTTTTCTATAAAAATGATATGTAGGTGAAATTTACCTTTTGTTATCAGTACAGTACATGGGTCATTCACTGTATAGACCTCTCAAGAAACGAGAATCGATTATCAGGTCACCAAATCAAAAAACTGACCCGAAATCTTAAAAGGGTTACGTGTCCGGATAAGCAGTGTTGACGTTAACGTCAAAACGACTCAATATTTTGAGCTGAAACATTGAGCCAAGGTATATATACCAAGCCTCTAGATTTTGGTCCATAAATTTCTCAAATGCTCGGACTTTAATTTTTGAGACTCTGTTCTTATCGGGATTGTCCCTTTAATAATATATCGTAATGTGTGTTATAGTTTGTGATCTATGGTAACAATATACATCTGGGTTAAAATATCATTTTCTTAGCCAAGAAGACATTCTGTAAGAATATTGGAAATGGTCGATATTTACAGAGTTTTCGGTTCTGTTCGGTCGTTCCTTGAGGCTTAACGTATTCTTTCACCTAGGGTGATATCGCAGATTAGTGTTTTCTACAAAGCTAGCAAGAGGAGTCAAATGATTCTCCTAGCATAGAACAGCGGTTCTGACTTCATAATGCATTTATGTCTGGCAAACCATGCAAAGGTCACCGGAGAAGGTCAACGTTATTATCCTATAATGAAGGTGTTGTACGGTCATAAAATTAACATGGATCCTACAAAGGTAACATACAGCAAAGTTTTAAAATCAGTACATAAATTTTAACAATATATATAAGAAACCTGCACAGACCTATCTAGGTAAATCAATTAGCTTTTTCATTTTCTGTGTGCAAAAATGATCAAAGCCTTCCCATGACACTTTTATAAGACAAGATTAGTGGCCCCCTTAAAAAAAAAACTTTATTCTTTTTCTGCGGGACTTGCATCTGCGAAATATGCATTTGTAACATTATTGTATCAGCTATAGAATTATTTTATTACATTTCTCGAGTACCTATTTTCTTCTTTGCTGCCGATCAATAAAATGGCGATGGGGTTAAGATTATAATAAAGAATAACTCAGAAAATAACAAATACACAGTGTATGTTAGTTCAAATTTCATTGTCATTAAATACATTATCATAACAAAACAAATTCTCGAGAGATAAGCCTGTTCTAATATTGAATTGTATATCAAGTTTGATCCTCTTATTATTCATTACGTTCATCAACAGACTTAATACCACAAGTAGCCATTGTATAAAGACAGCACTACTTCATTTAATCTTAATAACTTTATATGCAAATGACATTAAATCACGGGAGTGGATCCAAATTTTGGAATGTAAAGAATGGATTTTCATAAAACGAAACAACTTTACAAACGCAATACGCAATCTTAAAATTACACAACAATTCACCTGTGTTATAAAAATTTACATAATACATGTATATTCAATATGTTATACATTTTGTTTCAATAAAAGTCTATCTTATTAACAAATTTATTAGTTTTGTAAATACATTATATTAAATTCTCTTAGTTATACACCTGAATCAACGACAACATTAGGATTTTATTATGAAAGCTGTGTTATGAGTTTTTGTAAACCGAACAAATTTGCATAATTGCACAGCCTTCATTATTCCAAGTCAGCATGCAGACGAGGTGTCGAAGTCTAATTTACTATGAACCGGAATGAGACTTATTATTAAATCTCTTACAGTATGTAAATATTTTGTAATACCAACATTGGCACATGTGACAACTACAATATGATTTAGCGAGTCAGTTGATTATAAAATACCAGCCAGACCCCGATGTTCATGGAAAAAATTAGATGTCATTCAGTCGTTGACATATGAGTGTTACACAATACAAGATAATATAAGAGCGTGATACCTGAAGAGAACAATGTAAACTTCAAATGGTTAAATGCAGCATTAGTATTTACCGACATATATGGTCAATCTGCGCGTTGGCCCATACATCTACTTTTATTATTTTTAGTTTAAAAAGTCTATTTGCATTTTAGTCTGTATTTTGGCCAGTCTATTTTTTGTGTTTTGGGTCTGAAAGTGTATATTTAGTCTGAGATATGGTTCATTTAGAAGATGTCTGTTTGTACGCGTTCAGGATGTGTATTCGGATTACAGGCTTTTCTGACTGAACGTCCTCGATTGTTCAAATAGTGTCATAATATGGTCACGTCACGTCACGTGTATTTAGAAAACGAAATCAAGCCATCAATATGAAAAATAAACACAGTTAATCTTTTCAAGAGTGTCAAAAATGGATCAAAATAAATATAACCAATCTCCTAATCTTTTAAAACATATTGATCCAAATATGTAATCCGGGTTAATCTTCTGACCCTGAGATTAAACTGACAAGATAAGGTTCATGTGTAGTAATGCAATTTAACATTACGCGAGATAGGGTAGTAATTCTAGTTTTCGACAAATATTTACTTAAAACATTACCAACGAAATTACACGGAGTCTTCTCACTTTTTGTTTGCGTTTGGGTGTATGAATTGAATACGTGTCTTTGATAGCGAATAAATAAATAATATTATGTTTGATTATGGGGTTTTAGTTTTCGACCCTACTGATAGATGAAGGTAAGGGCTTTAAATACAGATGGATTTGACTTCATTCGAAATTCATCTTATAAAATGTATTAAGTAATGACCAACCCGTGAGATTTTTTCATCAAGTTTATGACGTATTGAAAGATTTGATAAAGCCCGGAGCTAAAATTACTTCAAGTTCTAACTGGTAATAAAATGTAGAAATTTGAACAAAACGTGTGGCCTACTTAAACATAATTTCAAGAATACTTAGACTTTGGTTTCTTCCGCCCTCTTAAAGTGATAGTTTCAAAAAGAAAATCAAGATAAATACATATTATACAAGTTATATGTCTCCATTAGATTCAAATATTTACAGCCTCTTCATTAATAATATATTTCCTGGTATTAAAATGGCGATAATAAATATATAACGTGAGTCTTTCTTTCAATACTCGAAATCAATTTATTGAACTCGATTTGTTTATGTGTTTCGTATTTCTTTAGTATTGACCGTATACAGTAAACTTTACAAGTAGCCTTTGTTCTCAAGCATAAACAGTGTATAGCAAACAAGGAACGGGTGGAGTTATATAAATACAAAAGAAAACAAATAAACAATCAAAATGAACGTCCTCACAGGTGAAGAAATAAAAACAGATATTTTAAAAGGTGCGATTGGTATATCAAAATCAAAACAAAAACACTGTAAATTAGCTGTATAAAAACTACATACAAATACAGGAAATTAAATAAAAACAAATCTTGGACTTAATTACAATAGTGAGGTGCTAGACGCGTTAATTTTATGTATTTCAAAGACGTAGTAAAAACACTCCAAGATCAACATCAGCACGAGATCGAGATTCCATCAAAGATGCCCAGGAGGGATGCTCAACGGGAGATTTAAACCCTAATTTCAAGGTGTTGATTACAAGCGGCAAAGATCAAAGAGTTTTGTTTACCCCTCGTCAACGTTTTGCGCGAAGATTAAAGATCGTGCGCGAAAGTGATATCGATCGTTGTTGTTTTAATCCGTACTGATGAGATAGATTATGTTAATCCAGTAGATATGTACAGATGTTAATCTAGTCAGGTGTGTAACGTGACTACAGGAGATAATCTTCTGATCTATTATTTACCTTGTTATTACCTACACTGTCTACCTATCTCTGGTTTGACACATGTTCAAATTAAACAACATATTGGCCTCGTATTCAACTTAGGAATGTCAGTCGTTTACTAAATTATTTTCCTCCCCAAGATACGAGGGGTAAATATCGATACGGTATTAATAAATCTGAACTGAAACCTCAAGTTTTGACAGTTTATCCGGGGACTTTTCAACTTTATTATGACATTTTTCAATGTGCATTATTTATTATGACATAGTTCAAATCGTGAAATATTAATATTAATGTAACTAAATCACCTTTTTTTTCAACGTGACAAAAGAGGAGACTTGTAATGAACCTACCTGTAAATCTGTTTCTCTTTCTCTGAGTAATTTATCAGCACTGTCATTGGAACCATTTATACTGGAACTATGTGTAGAGTCAAAGGACACATCCCCACTTTTAATGACGTAATGTGGTCCACTGAGTTTCATGACATCATCGGGATTAATGGTCGTCTGATTGGCCGTCAGCATATCCTGCTCGTGCTTCTTTCTGTTGTCAATTCTTCTAATAATAACGATGGTGATAATGACAGCCACAGCAATGACCCCTGTTAATGTTCCCAAAATAATGACAACCAGCGTGTTTTCTTCATTGTCTTTAGATGAAAGCATAGTTTCGTTGGAGACGACGATGTCGATTTTGATTGTGACGTTGGTTACCTGAGAAGGTTGTCCGCCATCTTTGACTTGAATGAATAATTTATGCAGTCCTATGTCTGCAGTGGTTAGAGCCCGTCGCGTTTTAACGAGACCTATTTCGCCATCCACCAGGAATAATTTCTGGTCGGTTCCTGGTGCTATATGATAAGATACTCGGCTGTTATCTCCCCAATCATCATCGGTAGCAGTAACGGCAAGGATAAGAGCATTAGGAGGGGTCAGATATGAGAGTGCCACTGAATGGTTAGACATTGTTGGATATGTGATAACAGGTTTATTGTCATTTTCATCTTCGATATCAACGATAACAGTAGCTGAACCATGTAGTGCCGTTTCGCCTCCATCCGTAGCTACGACAACAAACTCATATCTGCGTTTCTTTTCACGATCTAGAGGTCGCGTAGTTAAGATTTCACCACTGGGCGTAACACTGAAAGGGATGTCCCTATCATCACTCCTTTCGCGAAATATTGAATACTGAACTTGTTTATTGACACCTTCGTCGCCATCGTGGGCTGTCACAGTTCCAATTGCTGTATTGGACTTTTGATTTTCAAAAACACTGAAAACGTAAGTAGAAGTTGAAAAAGTAGGAGTGGCATCATTAACGTCCAGGATAGTGATTTCCACCAAGGTATTGGATGTCCTGGAAAGTTGCCCCATATCAGCAGCGAACACTTTAAACCTAAGGTTTGGCTCCACTTCACGGTCGAATTTCCTCTCAGCGATTATTTGCCCATTAGCGTTGACAGAGACGCCTAATTTATCACCCTCCGGTGAGAAGAATCTAAGCTTGCTATTCAAGCCTGTATCCAAATCACTGGCCGAGACTTGTAAAATTACCTCACCAATGTCATTATTTTCTGTAATATTAGCTAGGTATTCACCTCGCGAAAATATGGGACTGTTATCGTTTTCGTCTTTGACATGGACAGGGAAGACTATACTTCTATTCATTGGAGGATCTCCAGCATCAAAACAAGTTAATGTTACATTGAATGAACTCTCTAGCTCCCTATCAACGGTCCTGGCTACGATTATTTTATACTCATCTACGTCCAACCCTTGTAACTCAAACGCACTACTTATTAATGAACATCTGACAATTCCGTTTCTACCAGTGTCCGGGTCCAGAACCGCGATGTGAGCTACTGGGGTTCCTGGTTGTGCATATTCTGAGACTTCGCCATCTGCGAGTAAATTAAGATTGATACTAGGACGGTTATTAGTTGTGTCTTCTATGTTTATTATAACTAAAGCTTGTGCTATGAGAGGTGGGGAACCATGGTCCAAACACTCCACGACGCCTTTCATGGTCTTTCCTTGAATGTCATTCAGGGAGGAACGGACGGAGAGGATACCCGTCGTTTCGTTAATACGGAAATAATCCGTTACACCACCTCTCAACAGTGGACTGAAGCGATAGAAAGCTACACCGTTTGGTGGCGTATCTGCGTCAGTTGCGGTTAAAGTAACGACTACGGTGTTGACAGGGCTAGTTTCGGTGACGGTGACATTGAACGTTGGTGACGAGAAGACAGGCGGGTTATCATTGACGTCTTTGATTTTAATGATCACTGACAGGGAACTACTCATGGACGGCGACCCTCCGTCACGGGCCACAACTGTAACATTATACCTGTCCCTTTTTTCACGGTCAAGTGATTTAGTGACCACTAAGCTGACAACTGACCCTCCATCTAAAGTCTGAACGGTTCTGAGGTCGAAAATGTCAGAATTTGAAACTAGTTCGTAACCTTTTAAAGAATTATTACCGACATCTCTGTCCACTGCAGCTTCAAGTTGATACGAAGAATTCACAGAAACAGATTCGGATATCTCCACGTTTATAGACGAGCTGGTAAACTCGGGTCGGTTGTCGTTGATGTCGTTAAGGACAACTTTTACTCGCTCCTTCCGGAAAAACTGACTGATCGTAGACTGTACGGCAACTTCCAAATCCAAAATACACGTGTCCGAAAATCCGCACAGTAATTCCCGGTCAAGTTTTTGAGCCGTATAAACAAGACCAGTGTTGTTGACAATTGTAAATAAAACACTACGAGGATAACCCTGCACTAAAAAACTGTACTTCAGTGATCCCAGAACCTCAGCCGATAGCAGTTTTTGTAGGTCCGAAGAATCGGAAATCCTTCCGACGAGTGTTCCCCTATCTTGTTCCTCATCCACGAGAAAAGTTAACTCCACTGCTGAACACACTATAAAACATAGCAATAACACACAGAACACAACACACTTTTCCATTCTGTAATAAGAATTCAGAACACCGTCTTCCTAATTGAATTAGTTTCGAGTTCACAACTTTTCTTATAGCTTCATAACTTGTGGTTAACTGGTTTCCGATATCTTGTTAAACCATTGACGAGGACGTACAAATTGGTTAAAGTCTGTAAAAAGAAAAATGAAAAGTAATATAGAACAAATATATGTTGACATGTTGGCTCAGTGAGAGCATTGTGCAAATTGTTTGCACAGAGAAATGAAAGCAGACGAAGACAAGGATATGAGGGGAAGATAACCACTAAATTTTGTCTGTAACAGTCACTTGTACATTCCTAATAATAATCGTACCTTGTATCTTTTTACTCTTTCACCTCTTCGTGTCTTTCATTACCCTACACTGATCCTACTACAAAATAAACTACACATAGCTTTTACTTTACTCTTACTGCTTCAATAACGACATCCATGTGACGTGACGCCCCGCCTTCTATATGCATTCCTCGGCCAATCAAATACCGACATGTGATTGTGCCCGCGAGTTAGAGCGTGCGAGGGCGGGGTTTCGGTTTGGTTTTACAGGTTCTATTTTACATAGTAAAGTCAATACTGAAAAGGGAGGAAATGGAAGTTCCATGTTCCGTAGACAGATGGTTACAAATTGTGGTTGTACAGACGTAAAATGATAACTAATTATTGTGAAGATAGATTGGAGATGCAAGGGTGGTTATCATTGTCATTATCATGAAATAAATTAGAGACATTTTTTTTTCTATCATTTGTATGACAGCACCGCACAGCTAACTAAAAAAACATTCATCCGAAAGATGGAAATTTGCAAACACCATCAAAACAAAAAGCTTGGACCATATTTTAATGCCAATGAGCAGCCTTTTGGTTGGAATTCCAGCGCTATATAAGATGATGATTATTATTATAAGTTAATAAAACATTTTGAGGACAACTAATCCCCAAACATTAAAAGGCAGCAATTTTACAGTCTTTAATGATACAATATTGTTCATCTTCCTACATTTTTGATACCAATTCCTACCGTAATTCACCGACATTTATGATTATTACTCTTAACCGAATATTAAACACCTTATTAAATGGCGTGACTCAAATTATAGACTTCTTCTAGCAACTAACATGACTAGCAAATGCAATAACAAACCAAATAGCTTTAAAAATTAACTTCCTTTATTTCAATCCATGATCCAATACCCATTCATTTTATCATATTTAACAAGAAGTAACTGATGTAGTTTACATAAACTTTTAAAACCAAAAGAAAAATGAATTAAAAGCATGGAATATTATTAACCTTGTATTTTGTCATATTTGATGCTAGCGTCATCTGATAAAAGGCATGTCTAACTATGAGAGAGACAATTTATGAGTTAATATTGACTCGACCGTTGTCTGGTGTTAGGATTCATCCCCAACATATTGATTTCTCTAGTTTCCATTTCTACCGTTTACTCACTTTAACAATTCTTTATTTTACATGTCAATATCGAGACGTGACATTCTGGAGAAAAACTTAATGTTGAACAAAGCAAACTAACTGGACGCACCGTTTAAAGACAAATCATATCTAATCGAAGTATCCAATCTAAAAACACAACATTGAAAGATAAACCATTAATGTCTTAGTATTTGTTCTAGGGTGCTTTTGTTTGTTTTAGACAATGAGTGCATACATCAACTCTAAATGTTTAAATATAAACCATGAGAAATTCAGTATAGACATTGTTCCCAAGTTGAAAATATATATAAGCCTGTATATTGATCTGGGACTATACTTCAAATATTGATGACAAACATTATCTTTTAAAAAAAATGTTGTTTTTTTTAATTTGTACTCATCAATAACTAGTTTCCTTAAAAGCCAAATCTTCAAACAGTGATATATTACCACATTTTGCTGACATAAATAAATGTTTCTTGAAAAAATATGCATATTCATAGTTCATAATTAAATATGGCTTATAGTATGCTGTTCGTGTCCCTTCTTTCTTTGAGCCTGCTTAATGAATTTGGCGATGATTTCGATTTCCGCAAGCATTATGATGTATAAGTAATCGTTCAAAGGAAACTTACTTTATTTAGAACGAGTAATTACGTAATCTTGCCAATCGCTACACTGTCACGATAGTTTAACACGGATTTGTACGGAGCCCGGTAAGGGACGCAAAAAATAAAAATATAATGATAATAACTGGCGCGCGCCGGATAATAACTGGCGCGCGCCGGATAATAACGGGCGCGCGCCGGATAATAACGGGCGCGCGCCGGATAAATAACGGGCGCGCGCCGGATAATACCTATTGCATGGGCATCGCCACTGCGTCCTACACATATTCCGAATTCCATCTGCAAAGGGTCTTGTTACGTGTCTTGAAAGACCCCCCCCCCCCCGTCCTACCCAACAGACACGGGACACCTACGTCGGACATTCTGAGCACGATTTTATTTAATATCGTAACAATGGTTGCAAAGACCAAAGAAACCCCGGTACTTTTATCAAAACTTTAAACAATGAATATTGACTGACATTTTCCATTGAGTATCTCGAACTTATTACAGCGAAAACGATTAACTCTTACCGTATCTATTCTTTAAGAAGGGTAACCGAGTGGTTTGACGCGTGCGCGTTCAATCATAAGGTCGGACATTGGATCGAGTGACGTGTTATCGTTTTGTACGTTACGAATGTACGGTCACCTGTCCAACGTAGCGGAGTTTCTCCAAGTCTTCCGGTTTACTGCGACTGCTAATGGTCCATATGTTAGTCCTAAAATGTGTTAATTTGTGTCGGGTAGACGTTACCCCAACCCCCTCTCTCCCATTTGAGCTAACAGAACCCAACATAAAGTTTGGTTTATCACAGTATTACGATTATGGGGGGGGGGGGGCTAGTGATCTAGAATGCCGCACATGGACCTCAGGCTAGCCGGTCACCTAGCTTGCAGCTGTGGTTTTCATCCCTGATGTGAGCATAATTTTATGTGGTTTGTAGATGGGTTTATTCCGAGTACCTCCGGTATCTTCCCTCAGGAAACACCCCTGTGCGTGCGCTAAGAAAATGGAATAACATATCTCCATCGGATGCGGACGTTAAGCGATTATTATCAGACGGAATGGGAAATCGGGCATTTGGGGGACTTGTGCTGTAGGCTTTCCGGTTCACTCGGTTTCCTCTCACTAATAAAGAACACCCCTTCTTGAAATGGAAAACTCAAGAAAAGACTTTGTCTGTTAGCTCAGATTGGAGAGAAGGAGTGGGAGGAACGTCTACTCGAAACAAATTAGGACATTTCGGAACAAAATAAGGGTCATTTGCAGTTAGAGAAAATCGTAAGAATTGTAGAAACTCCGCAGGAGTGGGAGGAACGTCTACTCGAAACAAATTAGGACATTTCGGAACAAAATAAGGGTCATTAGCAGTTAGAGAAAATCGTAAGAATTGTAGAAACTCCGCGAAGTTGGACAGGCGACTCTACATTTGTAACGTACAAGACGTAACGTACAAGACGTAACGTACAAGACGATAATAACTGGCGCGCGCCGGATAATTAACTGGCGCGCGCCTGATAAATAACTGGCGCGCGCCGGATAATACCTATTGCACTCTAATGAAGGCCAAAATATGAGGAAAATTTTGCATGAGCAGCGGCACTGTTCCCTACTCATATTTCAAATTCCAACTGCAAAAACTCTTGTTACGTGCTTTTGTCCTATCCGAACAACTAGATACTGTAATGCTGTGTCTTGTAAGACACCCCGCCATGCCCAAAACACAAGGGACACATACGTCAGAGATACCGAGGAACTTTCTTTGCCAACACCCGGGTTATGAACCTTTATTTTGGCTTCAAATGTTATATAAATTAATAATTAGACATTTATTCACGTGACACAAATTAGGACATTTCGGACTAAGATAAGGGTCATTAGCAGTTGGAGAAACTCCTCTACGTTGGACAGGCGACCGTACATTCGTAACGTACAAGACGTCACAGACGATACCACGTCACTTCATTCAATGTCCGACCTTATGATTGAACGCACACGCGTCAAACCACTCGGACACCCTTCTTAAAGAGGTGGATACAGTAAGATTTAAACCGTTTTCGCTGTAATAAGTTCGAAATACTCAATGGAAAATGTCACTCAATAATCATTGTTTAAAGTTTTGATAAAAGTACCGGGTTTCTTTGGTCTTTGCAGCCATTGTTACGATATTAAATAAAATCGTGCTCAGGATTTCCGACGTAGGTGTCCCGTGTCTGTTGGGCAGGACGGGAGGGGGGGTGTCTTTCAAGACACAGTATCTGGTCGTTTGGATAGGATAAAAACACGTAACAAGACCCTTTGCAGATGGAATTCGGAATATGTGTAGGACGCAGTGGCGATGTCCATGTAATAGGTATTATCCGGCGCGCGCCCGTTATTTATCCGGCGCGCACCCGTTATTTATCCGGCGCGCGCCCGTTATTATCCGGCGCGCGCCAGTTAATTATCCGGCGCGCGCCAGTTAATTATCCGGCGCGCGCCCGTTATTAACATTATATTTTTATTTTTTGCGTCCCTTACCGGGCTCCGTAGATTTGTAATCACCAACAAACGAAATGTAGTACGGATATGTAAAGCATAGAAAAAGATAGTGTAAGTTAAAAAGGAAATGTTGTTTTGTCATTTTGATGTCTAATAAATAATATTGGACAAAGAGACGAACCTTGTGCCATACCATGATGAGAAGAGACTGGGACGCAGATATCAAAGACAATACTTAGTTTAAATAAAATATTAAACAAGAAATCTATTTAAAGTAATATGGAACGTATGTTACTTACTCGACAAGTACTTAAAATGATTACGTGCTTGATGAGTACGAATGAACAATGCGATTGATTTGTGTACTGGGACCAGTTAATTGATCGTACTTTTCTTTAATCAAATAATACAATTTTTCACAATTACAAATTTGTAGGAGCAAACATTGGTCGTTGGGTGGCAGAATGTGTCAACTTCAAAAATTCATTTAGAATTTTTTTTATAGGTTGTCTGATCCCATAACATTGTCGGTATACACGTTACATTCTGATACAAATTTTTCTATCAATATCAGCTAATTCTAAATCAACATTAATTGAACCCTTCAACCGCCATATCATATATATGGATTTTACTTATCAGCCCTCTGGGATTTCCTGTCACTTGTTATCAATGTAATAATTCACACATCCTTTCCCTTGGCTGGACAGGAATGATAGAATATTGTTACTTTATCTGCACAACCCCACGCCATAATAAGCTACATTATTTACCCCTACTAAATAAAAACTACGGATGCAGTGTCCGTTTATCAGCTCACAGAAATAAATCCGTTCACATGAGCATTTTGGTAAAATAAATCTATTAGTCACACGTCATTGAAAGCAGGTTTATTAACTGAGCAAATTTAGTTTTTCCTACCAATTGAACTCTCTTCCATCAGTACCAATCCCCATTACAAAGATAAAAGAAATCCGTTTGTCCAAAAAGCCTTTTCAAAATCTCCCAGTTTATTTTATTTTAAACTAACACACATTTCGTTTTATGCTGAAATGAAAGTTTTTAGTTAGACTATGATTTTGATTCTGGTTCATAAATGATCTGTATCAAGTCTTCAGAAAAATTCCATTTATAGTTAAGTATACATTTTCTGGTAGTAGTTAATGTTATTGTTAGAGTAATTAGACCTATTGCTATCTTGACATGTAAACTCTGTTATATCTACATTAATATAAATTAATCACAAACATGGTAACATATCAACGTTTCTAATACACGAACAAGCCCATATTTTATATTCAGCCTTTGAATTTGCTGATCAGAAAATTACGCCCTATTCAAAGTTATCTTATATACCCGATTAGATCGTGTGTGAAACTACTTTGATACCCAATAGCATTCCTATAAATCTCTTGTATGTCATATTAATTCTGGGGTGGATTCTCGCTACCAAGGAATGAACACGTACCTAAAACAAAAATTCTCCATGTTTTCGAATAATATTTTCTTGAAACATCGTACACCTGAGGCTATAGAACTATTTCACCCCACCCACACCCGTTCCGATATCTTGGTTCAGTAAATGTGCCAAAATAATTAATCCTAAACAAGGCTCGATCCTATCCTGCATTGAAGATATACAAGCGGTAATAGCAATCGCCTCGATATATATTTTCTGTGCAACTGCTGTCTTAAACGTCTACAATCCGATCCTAGAAAATATTGCACATTTATAACAGTTTAAG
The DNA here is from genome assembly GCA_036850965.1 of Patella caerulea. Lineage (NCBI taxonomy): Eukaryota > Metazoa > Mollusca > Gastropoda > Patellidae > Patella > Patella caerulea. The sequence goes on from JAZGQO010000011.1 coordinate 28,874,208, forward strand.
CATAGCCTTTTTTGAAAAGTTATAACACCCGTTTGTCAATGAGAGAAATCCCACAATTTTAACTTCAAAATATGTTAGTACAATCAATGTATATTTATTTTGTCGTAATATGGACGAGTTTGTGGTAGAACCTGTGAGAGGAAACTGATCGACGTCTACCGTTAGACGAAATGTTGATAAAACCAAGCATATCGATCCATGTTGACTTGACGAAAATTCAGGGATTTATGGAGATTAACGTTCCCGATCAAATAATTCCCTCCACTGTCAGAGCACGCGAACAGCAGCGAACAATTGGGAAATTTATCAGCAGATTTTGGCAAGTATTAAATCTTGGTGTTGAAAATGGGATTAAGGGTAAAATAGCTATCGTGTTGGAAATTCGGGTAAGGATTGCTCAATTGGCGACAGTTAACAAGTGATACAAAATACTGATATCTCCGCCACAGGTGAACTTGGGCTTCTGGTCAAGAAATCTTTAAAACAACCAAACTAAACTGTATTTTATGAGGATTTTTTTCTACATCTTAAACAAGTTAATCTGTGCAGTTAAATTCTCTAACGGGGCTGTAAAGATCAATGTGCTGTCACAAAACAACCTGGAGAAAATGTGAAGAATGATTAAATGTAAAGAATTTCAATACAACGCGTGGAAATGTGTCGACAAAAACAGTGAACATCTGATGATGTGTTGAAAAAGTCACATTCAGACAGGAGAGGAATTTACAAAACGACACTCTCACATCGATGAACTAAAAACACAGTTTAAGACCAAGGGGGGAAATGCTAGTGTTAAGTGAAAATGGAATCAATGACTTCACTGACAACAAAATAAGCCCCAGGAATTGCCAATGTTGCATATTTTTGAAGTCGTGTAACAATTAAAAATCTTTATGTAATGTTTAAAATCATAAAAACATGAAATCAAAACGAGCAAATTCTCATTTTTAATATTTGATAAGGGAAATCAACAATGACAGAAAATATTAACACAGACATAAATATTTAAGTTAATAACGTCAGGAGGATGACATCATTTTATTTTTTCAAAATCTAATATTTGTTAATTGAATCTTTGCTTCCGTACAAACCCCAAAAAATGCGCCCTTTTCATGACGAAGCGACCTCTAGTAGATTAACAAGAACTAAGGTAAATTGAAGAGGTCGGGGTCAACACGAAGCCATCTCGTTAAGTCACGATTTACTGCCAAAACGTAAACATAAAATGGTGGCCAACGATGGTTTGGGGATGTTAATCCAGGGTGATCTGTTTTAGGTAAACACATTAGTTATACAATTAAAATATTGACAAATCTCTTTTAATTATTTAAACCCTGCATGTATCAAAAGTTAAAAAAATTCAGTTCTTAGCAGAAGTGATATTCGATTAAAACGTGAAGATTGCCAAATTTATACTGATAATTTTTAATTATCAAAATAAATTCCCACGTTTATTTAGAATTCAGTTCATACATAATATAACACTTTTCATTACTTTAATAACTATAAGTTCGTAGCTCGTTCATTTAAAATAGTTACATTATAGCACTGTCACATCATAGTTTTACAATTCGAAATAGCTTATTACATTAGATTCGCATTGATAACTAACACTGTAAGTTTGTAGTTTTACTATTTGAAAAATAGCATTAGATTGGCAAAGCACATTCGACTATCTACATGTAAACTTCGGGACATATACTTCAGAAATGTTGAACACAATTGAACTTCACGTACAGAAAGTTAATTAGTTTATTAGGATGTCAAACGTCTTGTGTATAATACCATGACAAGTTGAACTATTAACATTTTCATTATTGAGCTTATTAAACCTATAGCCTTACAAGTGAAGACCCCGTAAGACCCGATCTCATCAGGTTAAAACTATTACATCGCTTTCTCTAGTTGGCACAGCTTCAGAAAAACGACTTGATTTTGTCTGTTTGTTGGGGAAAATGAAATATTATAATATTTCAATTAATTCATTTCGGCCAAAAATTCAAATATTATATTCTTTATGACACGTTATGCTAATACTTCTCTTTTTTTTTCATCGATCCGAATCTCCCCTTTGTGCATTTGAATATATATTAACGCTCAATATTTTACCAAACAAATAATATTTTTCATTCCTGCGAATTAATGAATAAATAATGAATAACATTAGCATAGGTGGCTTCCTTTGTTCTTTTGGAACCTGCATATGTATGTATATACAGCTGGCATAAAGCAGGTGGTGTCCATTTTGTCTATGTACATGTATATATATATACACACAAAATGGCTACAAACATCTCAGTTCATACAATCTTTAATTATTAATTTGTCAACGTTGACACTTTCTGTATAAACTGTTCAATACCTATATGATGTACGGAGAGATCAATGAACCAGTATACTAATATATACATAGGTGTTTATTGACATAGAATATCAGTGAGCAATCTCACAGTCAATTGTGAGTCCCACTTTATTTGAATGTTTCAATCATTACTAGCAAAAAGCGCCTAATTAATTGTAAACCCGTACTAAGAGGCCTTCGAGCAAACACTCTCTTTTCCTTCTGTTCCAGCAACAGGTGAAATGCGTTGCAAAACAAGGACGCGCTCGTTTCTTTCGTGTGTAAGAGAATCTAGTTGAACTCAGTTTTGTCATGTTTCTTATTTATGAAGCACACACAAAGGGAAATCACGTTGGGAGGTATGATAATGTCATGAGATATGCATGGACGCATTGTTACATAGTCTATAATGATACATGAATATTCTCTTCCCATTGTAGTCTACATTCATATTATACAATAAAATGTAAATACATAGACAATTTACATACCTTTTTTAAAGGTACACACACTGTAATTAGGGTATGATTTATGAGAATATTAAAGTACCATACCAAGACAGTGACACGACATATATCATACTGAATAAATACCGTTTTATATTTATATAATAAGATAATTATAAGAAATTGATACTCCAATTTAAATATGAAAAATGTCGTTTTTATTGTATGATATATGATAAATAATACTTTTATTGTTTATGAATTATTCAAACATCGTTAAAATTAGGCGAATTAAATATTTGGGAATATCTGGAGTCCTCTCTGGGGAATTGTCGTCATTTTGAAAGAAAATTTGTAGAACAACCTATAAATCATTCAAATTTTGACTTGTTAACGATTTCAAAGTAACAATTTTTGTTGCAGTTATTAACATAATGTAATTTATTGCATTAATTATCATAATATTATGTTGAATAACACCCGAGTTGTCACTCAAAATGATACTATATTGCTCAAAGTATTAAGTTATGTCATTATGTTATTAACCACGTAGTACCTGTTTTCTTTTCGTTAATCTGGATATATTAATACCAGGAAATTCATATAACACGCCCGGCGGATTAGGACCTAGGATGGAAAATTTGCATAATAGGCAATCGAAACCAATAAATAGTAATGTATTGTAATATTTTACCGTGAATAATTCATCACAAACATGGTTGGTCGTTATGTTGAAGAACAATGAAATCAGCGCAGGGGTGGGTGGGGGTATTATATTTTGTTTAAATGGAAACTCTAACTAAAATTAAGTTCAAATATGCAAATCAGATGTGAAAAAATAGAAAAGTTTTAAATTAAAACGCTAGGATATGATCGCTACATTTGCTCAATTTTCTTGTTCAGTTATACGACTGAAATAATAATCGTGTCCATTATTTACCAGACATGATCGCTACAATTGTTCAGTTTTCTCGTTCAGTTGTATGATTGAAATAATAATCATGACGATTATATACCATTATTATGAAGGATAATGTAGACATGGTTATCAAGGCATTTGTGCACTTGCTGAAAGTTGTATTTCTTTGGAAACGTATGACCGAGCTTACATGTGTAATTGAGCTGAAGATACTTTTCGCGCGTAAACACCTTCGAAAACTTTAAATAGTTAAACTTTCAAATTAAACTTAAATATTTCAAAAATACAATACCGTACCTTAAACTTGGAGGCGTTTTCCATAATATAACCCGAGGACTTAGCCAGGTAAAACACTGTAGTTTTATAAATACTTGTCTGGATTACGGAACGTAAAACTTGTTAACACATAGTTTCAAAGATCAACACCATTTTCTAATAAATATCCTCTTAAAGATGCTGGAAAACTATGAATAATTTATATTCAAACGACCAATAAAATTGCTCTTATAAAGCCCAAACACCTTTATGGTGATTCACGCATTTAATAATGAAGGCTATGAGAGTGCACGGCCTTTACAAGTGGCAAGCGAAAGCATGTATGTCACTTGTCTTTCTTGTTACGTATTTGTATAAGAGGGTAAGAAAACATGACCAACAATTACCATTGTACCGTATAATATAGATCCGTTGAGTGGTGATTATGACCTTGCTCGGCTTCCATACAACATACCAGTTATTTGCTCATCAATTGAATGCGCTGCGTTTATTGAGAGTAAACATTATATTTGGCTACCATAAGTGGCGATAAAATGTTTATACAAGTTCTTAGCTCAATCAAAAATCGCTATTATAAGACGCGAAATGCTCAATAGAGCGCTCGATGGTGGCTCAATAAAAGTTTTGCTTGCTCCTAGACGTGAGACGTGCCTGTCCCTCGCGGCTATAGACATAACATAATAAATTCGAGATTGAAATTCTGATGTTATCTTTTCCCCTTCTCATCCGCAGTGTCATTTCTTGTATGTATTTTATTTAGTATTTGTTTAAACTTTTTCGTTATGGTTAAAACAACAAGTTGACAATATTGACAGATGCCGTGCTTATTGGTGACAATAGGATGAGTTGTAATTGATAAGTATCTAAAGTAGATAATGATAACTTGGCAGTAAGAAGAGGAGTGGTTTCACTGTTATATTGAAGTGTTGAAGCCCTCGACTTGAAGCTCATCCCAATAATTATCTCGTTCGATCCTAATCTAATAATTACTACTGTTGATTTTGAAAGTCGATAATCCAATAATTATTGTTAATCCTAATAATATACAGGTGTGATAAGACGAGTTGATCCTAAGTTAGGATTATCGTGTTAGAGAAGGTAATAGCCAAACATAAAAAATGTGACAGATTGTATGCACGTACATGTTACATGTAAGCTACGGTAATTTATTTTCTAAAATTAAAGAGTTTCCCTTTACTCGACACCATTTCATATCTGAGTGTATATTGTTGTCAACCATGTCCGTCGGTGTTTCTGTTCACATTTCCTATCGTTGTGTTTTACACAGGATTCCCATTCGAAAATCAGAGATGAACATCTATTATTCGCAGAGTTTTTACTCCTTTTACAGAAACTATGAACGGGTTTACATCACAACATACAATAATGTATGTACGTTTATTCAAGTTCTCAAGATGTTATTACCCCTGAGTCACAGGTGAGAGTGGGGAAATATTCGTTACCTGGCAATGTTTGTATTCTAAGAGCAAAAATCTGATCCATGTCTACCTCGACCTTAGGGTAAAAAGTTGGTGATTTATTCTTAGCTAAAAATACATTATAGGAGATTAGATAAAGAGCTGGTAGTTTTGACTATAATAATTAAAAACTAAATAATGTAAAAGCAATTTACGATTGAAATTTCGTCCTAGGCCCGATCACCATTACTAAAATCGGTACGATAAAAACATAGTCTTGATTATCCACTTCGTGATTAAATCATGAGTGAAAGTTGAGCATCAAATCGAATCATAGTCTACTAAATATCACAGACTAGCGTTGACATCGGGAGTAGATTATGGTCTGGATTACTTAATTAATGTTTAAGTAATAATTTAGATAACATTTCAGACCTAAAGAAAGACCTGCAATAGGCAGATTTTGCTCTTGCATTTCAAACATCTATTTGATTGCAGCACAGCATAATATGTTACGTTTTAACATGTCGATGATATATACGTTTTCTCGCAATCTTCTCGAAAATTAGAAATAATAAGTTTCCTTATTTACGTGATAAAATACCATAGAAATAAGGTCAAAAACTATTCAATGCAAATGGCCACAACAGATTCTAAGCGAAAGAAAATCTTGTTTAGTTTTTGTGAGATCTATAAATGATAATAAACCATGCATATTATTGAAAATATATATTGCTGATGCTTCTGATATTGTACCAGTTACGTCGCTGCTCATTATACTGCCTCGAATTATACTGGACCGTAAACTGATCGCGGCCCTTTTAAAACTTTAATTTTATATGTGCTTCATATTTCTGATATTGTACAAGTTACGTCGCTGCTGGTTATGTATTGCTTAGAATTTGTAACGTAAAATGTAGGACATTAGACTGGGGCACGTAAACCGATCCACGCCCTTTTAAAACTGTAATTTGACATGTGCTTCAGATTTCTGTTTATTCAGCATATCACCCTAACAGCATATCATCCGCCTCAAAGGCATAATACACATTAAATTACATTCTCTCGGGAATTTTAAAATTAAAATTTAAAAACTGTTTTATTATTTTATACTAGTAACTCCAATACTTCCACTACGCCATAAACATTTTGTATGAAGCAGTTTTGGTTCGATAGTTGGAAATAAGAACATATCTCTACAGAGAATCCTTGATTTTTTCACTTTAAAATTCAGACAGCGGTGAAGACGGTTTAGATGAGTAGAGTAGATAATTTATTCAGTAAATAATAGAATACAGCTTGTAATAATGCGACATATAGATCACCACACGTCCTCCTCCCCTTCTCTTATCATATCAATACTTATCACACCACCGTTTAATTAACAAAATATTCCCATTGTATCCATCCGCGTATCTGAACAGGTCATCTTCATATAGAACCATCACCGTTTCAAAGCCGAGACGTATATTGTCAATGGGGAGCGGTCCGTGACAAAGCCCGAACTAATATTGAACAGAGCGGTCCCGGTAAATCAAAATGGCTACCGAATTCAATGTAAGTAGATGGAAAGATAGTGAAATTAGTGACCCCGCCGATCATTACCACTGGGAGAGATTATAGTAACAGTTACAACAAAAGACACAGTAGTTGATGATAATTACTCACATGGCTCAATAGGTTTTTCATGAAATAAAACACGAATCTTTATCTACCGATAATCTGGAAGCCTAAATACGAATGTTAGCATGGGTCTAAATCTCACAATTGTCCCTTTCTATACATATATTCATGTAATATTGTAAATGTCTATTGTTAGAAAAATTCATAAAATGTAATGCAAGATGACGGGCACAAGATTTTATCAAATAATATCTTTGAACTATTGTCTAGAACGAAGGAGGGGGTATGGTGACGTTTGTTCTCTAACAAAAATTACCCGAAAAAAAGAACATACTGTAAGCATCATAACTAGGTAAATTATGCTTGGCTCCCGTCCATGCTCGGCATGAAAAAGGGGTTTTAGGGAGAGCATCCGTACCTTGTGGTGAAAAGAATTGATATAAAAATAACTGTACATTCCTCAATAATTGACACACTTATAGAAACAAACGGACACCCCTGTCAACCAAGCCTACTATTATTTAAATCCTAATATCTCAATGAGGGAGAATTGCCGAAAACAAAATTCTATGATATTTTGCGTTTCAAACCATTTCTTATTTCACGAGTTGACGAAGCTAACACAGTATTTTTTTTTATTTTGTATATAAACCACTGGGTTGATGGCTGGTTCCTGGGATATCTTCTACGTAACTTTGGAAATACGGTTAAATGTAAGTAGTTGCGCATGTCGTACACGAGGTAGGAATGCACATCCGATATAGATAGCACACCTAATACTAACTCTTATTTCAGGTGTTCAAAAAGTGAATATTTATTGCAATTTGGAGAGTTGATTTTTAATTTGTGGCTTTTTCTAATGTTACATGTTATTCCCGTTTTGACATGGCGTGGGATGCAACACATGTAGACTGGAAGTGTAAAAATCATACCAAGATGTTCTCTTAGAAAAGCCCATAAAAATATATATATTTAAAGGGCTTTTGAAATTTTCGGTCAGCAGTGTAGCTTATGTGGTTTATTGGGGTTGACCCACCGAGCTATGGTAAACTTGAAGCAAGGTCGAGATATTTAAACAGATTATTGATCTGCTACTCCGTGTAGCCGAAAACAAACCCAAATCGGAAAGCCATATTGTATTCAAATAAAATTGACGTAATTATGTTGACTCGTGAGCGTCCATCGCCTATTTGACTAATGACGACAAATCTAAATAGTTCAAATACCAAGGAATATTTTCAACTGCTATTGACAGTAGTAAATATAAACAAACCCATATATGAACCTTGTTTATTTCAGTTCCGTACTGCAGTATTCGTTTCTACAAGACAAGGCAATCATATCGAGTTTCAAATTCGAAAGTTTAATGGGAGCATCATTTTAATTTATAGCCCCGAAAAAAATCCAAAATATGTCATAATTTGTTTCTACGCCTTGCTAGCATTTGTGGTTTATTGCGGTCACAACTGAGTGTCTGCTCACCCGTTACTCCAACCCAATACAGCACCTATTGGAATTTAGAATCGAAGACTAAGTCAATGCATATAGAATCGAAAAATCAGTCAATGAATATTTTACAATACAACGAAGAGACCTTGTCTATGAGAACCTTTCAAATGAGAGGGCGGTACCATGTGTTACAGAAAGAGTTAACATGTTCACTTCGTGGATGACCCTCTTAATCCATTACCTATATCCAATTTCAAGAGCCGCTAAGTAGCAGACATGCATGGGACCAAAGACTACCTGCAGAGTCAGGTCAGCAATTCCAATCAACATTGTTTTTGGAACCACGGACAGACCATCACCACCGTGGCTAGAATCCCACTCTGGACCGACAGTAAATTTCTAAAAGACGCCACCCATAACACCATGGCCTTCGTGTTCATAAAAGATACATTGCGAGAGATTAGATAACGAGTTATCAGTTCTCACTATAATAGTTAAAAACTAGATAATGTAAAGGCGGTTTGCTGAAAATTTTAGTCAAATTGATCCACTATGAACCGAGAATTAAGCGATTGAATTTTCCGTCTAGTCTCGATCGTCATTACTAAAGCCGGTACGATAAAAAAAACAACATTGTCTCGATTATCCGTTTATTGGCTGAATCATGATGGGAGATTATGCAGTAAATCGGCTCATATAGTCCACTAAAGACCACAGGCAGATTTTGTTCTTGCATAGTGGGTGACGCTGCTTGCAATTACACGTAAATAACATTTCACCAATTCTTCAACAACAATATGACCATACTCATACAGGTGACCAAATCTGGAAAACAGACTTCAGATTTCTCAAATTTGTGGCAGTGTTTAATCTTTTTTAGTAAAGATGTTTATATTCCCACCTGAACTTAACAAAAAGATTGAAATGATGTTGACCTTTGACACGTGTTAAAATTGGAAGTCTCACATTTTCTTTAACCCCATATCAATAATAATATTGATTATTCTTGATTTTTTTTAAGACCGCCATCTTTGTTTTGGCTGCGGAATTGAGATGGATTAGTTGACAATCTGTAACGATTTGTTTTCTTCTCAATTTGTTAAAATCAAGATACAGGTGTAAAAAAACGTTCTCTCTGTTGCTGTTGTTCTATATACTCAGCTGAATTAATAATAGAAATTCAATTTTAAGAAAATAGAAATAAATCAACTTCACAAACGTACAGCTGCTTTTCACTTTAGATGTGAGTGCTGTTGGTTGAAAAGAAGCATAGGCGGTCAAATTTATGAGTTTCAAAATATACCCCCTCCCTTATAGCTGTTATCCAAAAAAAAAAAACCACAGTAAGAAAATACTGTTGGTGGGGCGTGGTTGGGTGGGGGCTGCAGGTTCATTGTTGTTCCAATCTTTGCTAGTTGTTCTGCCTCTCAACCATTTAATCCACATCCGTTTGTCACATACAGAGAGAGAGAGAGAGAGAAATGGGGTTTAAAGTCCACTCAACACAACTAGGTCATTTCGGGACCAACACATGGTTAATTTTACTTCAATAATTCGCTTGCGCGTAGGGGTCTTTAGCAGTGGGAGGAAACCGGAGTGCCCGGAGGAAACCCACGAGGTTGAGAAGGCCTCCCTATCTCCATGCCACATACGCTCACACCAGGGCTCGAAACCACAGCCGCAAGCCAGAGGTGACTGGCCAGCTAGAGGCCGAAGCGCGGCGCTCTAGACGACTAGGCCATCCCACCCCCCCCCCTTGTCACATACAGCGCAAAGCTACAAACTATTGCTTTTCTGCGCAAAATATCGAAATCTACTAAACTAAACTCCGTTTCGTAATTGCAGAGTTGTTCATCGTGTGTCCATCGTGTTTAATACAACAGGACAATACATAAATCTAAGTCATATATGTTCTCTACACAAGTTTAATGCAAATTGGCAATTAAAGTCACCATACATCTGAAATGTCCCCACGCCACACAAATCTGAATACACATCTCTTTAAATGCTGCAATTATTTTGTTTTCCGAAAAGCGTGTCGGGTGATTGGTATCCTGCAAGGTCTGCGTTTCAGTCTAGAATTCATTTAAACAGCCGTCAATTAAAAAAAAAAAAAACACAAAAATAATTGTTCCCGGTATTTACCAAGTCAATGTTTCTAATCTAAGGAGTTTACATAAACCATATATGTGTAGTTGTACTTTGGTGTTTCTATTAAAAGGCATTATATATGTTTCTAGCAAGGCATTGTACGCATTCGGTAAAACGTTGGTTTTTTTTGTTTTTGTTTTTTTTTTTTGTATTTCTAGTTAAATGTCTTTTGTCGCCCAAAAATAAGGCATACAAAATGGCAACCAACTGCCGAAATATTAATCTCCTTTGTTTTTCACAATTACATTCAGGAAATTCAATGAAAACAAAGCTTACCTGGGTAATAAACAATAATATTTTCGGAAATAGTTCTGCAATCCTCATATCCTCACAGTAATGTTTCCCACTACGTAATCGATAGGAGAACCTAGAAAAAGTCCCATTAGCTTACTGTCATTCTGAAAGGGGGAGTGTTAACCTATGGCAGCACAGAGTTGACCGGGCAAATTTAATATTCCTTCTAAGGCAAACTTGATTCCGTGGACAGGGGAATCGAATTGTCAACTCCGTCGTTAGTCAATTTAACCCGGATCTTTGATTAGACTTCAGCAGTCTCTGGATGACGATATGAAGACAATGAGATACCTTGTTAAGACGTTCTTGGTCTGTCTATCAAGATTTGTATACAGGGGAAGACAAACTTTACTAAGACAACACGAACACCGACTTAAACCTACACGTCACTTGTTGAGTGGCTTTAGATCGGTAAACAAGATGAGTTTAATATTAGTTCAATGGGATTCTACTTCTGTACCGCCGGATTGCATTCATACGTTCAAAATGACTTTAATTATCATCCATTGAACGCTATCCTATAAATTTCTAGTATTCTGAATTCTTAAAATATGTTTCATTTATGTCGAAGTCTGCCATTTTTTGTAATGATTGGTGCATCTTTTGACCTGAATTTAAAGGACCAAAGACGCTAAAATGTGGGACCTAGAAATGGACACAAATGGGTCACAACGCATTAATGTAATACGAATGTATACAAACTGATTTACATTAAATTGTTCTTTTTTTACTGTAATTTCTAATCAGTTATGTTCGCCGAAATATGCAGAAGTCTCAATCGAATGGCACCCTCTAGGGTCTGGTTATTCCAATCTACACTGATAGCATTTATTGCGCATGACTCTCCAGATAATATCACTTATGTGGAAGCAGACGTTAAACACCAAGAAGATAGAGATAGACAGATAAAAAATATGGCACCTTCGTTTGACATGACTTAGGGAATATATCTATTCGTTCTTTGAGTCCCTTGTTATAAATGTTTATTTTGTCTGAAATAAGTTCATCTTTCTCGGTAAGATCACAACATCAATGTTGATTTAAATTAACAAATAATTTGGGGTTTTTTCAATGTCGAAGACTTTGGAGGATATTGAGTTTGCTACTTTAAACTACCATTTTAAGTTAAAGAATTAATTTTATTAGCCTAAAATCCCAACATGCCACAATTGAAAGGACTTATGTATGTACAGGTTCTATAGTCAGATTGACTACGTTATAAAATCGTATAACACCTGTTGAGTCGAATTAACTAGGAATTGAGCAGTCTCTTTACTTTTGTGTTATTATAAGCTAGGAACAGTGGAAAAGAACCGCAGTGAATCTTAGGAATGCCTTTCTCCAGGTTTCACAACACTATACAACCATTGTTGTTCGGATTCCACCTTATTGAACGGTATCGCATGAATTTTTGTCAACCACTCTCATATAGCCAACATATACGGTAGCCCAACAGCGAAGTTACAAATGTTAAAGAGTATTTTTTTCTGCTAACCTTTCCCTCTTTTTCTGGTGTTATTTTGTTTGATCTAGATATATTTATTTCGGAGATTATTATTGTCAGTCAGGCCCGTGTATAAATTCGGATAGAGTGTACCATAAAGAGCGAATTGGAGTTAAACCTTCACTCCACACAAACTAGGCCATTTAGGGACTAACAAATGGTTCAATTTTATTTCAATAATTCGCTTTCGGGGGAAACCAACGCCAATGGGAAAGGGACTATACTCCTGGTTACGTTCAAACTGGGAATCGTAACCGCAGTACATAACTCAACGACACGCCTTATGATCTAAAACACATACACTAGACTATTTGATGACCCTCCCACTCCTGCCATTTTACTGGTTTATATATTTGTAGATTGTTTCTTGGCAGTTGGAAGTTTAAGAAAAGATCTTGGAAACGACATTTTTTCTATGTACTCTATCAACGTGTAAACATGGAAATCTTCAACCCCAATCCTTTTCCGTAAATGCTTGTAGGAGTGTCACAATAAGACATTTTGCAAAATCATTTCAGACCAGTAATTTCCAGAGGCGAAATTGCTAGCTGAACACGAATTTTGAAAAAAAAATTATCTATGACATCATTTTCGGTTGGGGTTTGTCTTTTTTCCAAAATGGCCGCCAAATTTTGACGAAAAATGGATTTTCAGATAGGATGGGTGATTATCACGCAAGGTATGCCTTGTATCAAATATATGTTTTTTTGGTAGTTAAACTGAAAAATAATCTCTAAAACTGGTTTTCCAAAATCCAAGATGGCGGAAATTCAAAATGGCGGCCAAATTTATCTAAAATGGCCGATTTCTCAGATTAAGGTCATTTCACAGTTTGATTTGGTGTGTTATATGTAATTTAAAGTGTTTCAGTGCCATTGAACTTAAAATTAATCTAAAGAAAAAAAGAATTTCCAAAATCCAAGATGGCAGAAATTTAAAATGGCGACGAAAATTTATCTAAAATGGCCTATTTGTCAGCTTAAAGTCATTTCACTCTTTGATATGGTTTGTAATTTGTTATTTTGAGGGTTTTCAATGTCACTGAACTTAAAATCAATCTAAAAAAAAAAGAATTTCCAAAATCCAAGATGGCGGAAATTCAAAATGGCGGCCAGATAAGATATCTTCGATTGGTTTATAATTGCAAAGTGTAATAGTTTTTTTAGGGCAACTGAAATTGACCTGACTCTGAAATCTACCTGTTAGTCAATTTTAATGCTAATGATAATGTTAAGAGTTGACACATTCTTTGGAGAAAATACCTGGTTAATCCCACCCTCTGTGTGCAGTAACTTTTGTGGTATAATCTAGACGTGGTCATGTTCCTTAAAATAGCATTATGCAAGAGCAAACTCTGCTTATTACAGGTCTTTCTTTAAGCCTGAGATGTTATCTAAATAATCAATTAGACATTAATTAACATATCCAGACCATAATAAACTCTTCATGTCAAGGCTAGCCTTCCATGTTGGCGGATTAAATTCTTATATGCCACTTAAAGTCCGTTGATAATTAAATCAATCAAGTGGATAATCGAGACTATGCTGTTTATATTAATGATTTGAGTAATGATGACCGAGGCTATATGAATATTTCAAACGCCTTTTTCTCGGCTAATAGTGAATCAATTTGACTGAAATTTTCAGCAAATTATCTTTACACTATCTAGTTTTTAACTATTATAGTGGGAAATGCCATCTCTTTATCTTATCTCCCATAATGTAACTTTAAGCAACGCCGGTGAGTTATACGTAAGTAAGGCGAGATCAAGCCTTCTATTGAAGATGCGATGTGGTATACACATGCCATTTTCGTCATAACAAGTTATGCATGTAAGAATAACACATTAGAAAGGGGGAAATTGTGATGATTATTTTTAAAATAAGAACTTGGTGTGCAATACATTAAAGACAGAAATGATCTGTGGATACCTTATTAGACTATACCACAAAAGTTGCCGGACACAGAGACTTCGATGATTCTTTTTGCACATTTCACCACAAACGGTTTCCAGGCGTTAGTCATCTGAACCAGAAATTAATATCCTACTAATCTGTTCTAACACAGTTAATGAATATTGCTAATGGTCAAGCTATGTCCTATAAAGAAAATTGGCACAGTGGTGCTATGGTGTACTCTTATTTCGAATTCCAACCGTCTAGTGACCTTTTATGCTCACGTCAACGTGTACATATAAACCCAGTTTCTTGAGAAGCCCCTATGCTGCATCCTGACTAGGAGAAACCACACTGGAAAATCCTGAGGCACTTTCTCGGCAAATATAGGGATTGAACCCAGGACCTCGTTCTTAGCGAGTCTTACTCACTAAACCACTGTTTCGAACCATTTTTGAATAAACAATTTATAAATTCTTAACAACTTGATATAAGCTTCACTGGTTTACTGGAATATTAAATCTTGCTTATGTGAGATCCAGGATAACAAATCTTAAAATAACTGCTACTCTTTGCCATTACAAGCCAATCCAAGAGGAAAGTTCACGATTGTCCCGTTTTATAATCAAGCAATCATCTACCATCATCAAAATTCATTTTTGATGCAATATTCATTTTCAAAATTAATTTTTAAGGCAACAATCATTTTCAAAATTCTTTTTTAAGGCAACAATCATTTTCAAAATTCAGTTTTGAGGTTATTTTAAAGCTCATTGACTATGAAAAGAATATAAAGGACATTATTACAAGCCATACAAAACTGAAAAAATGACGATTATCTGAAAAATCGTTCATTTTAGGGAAATTCTGGTCGACATTTTATTTCATTTTCAAAATTCATGTTTGAGGTTATTTTACAATTCATTGACTTTGAAAGCCTAACAAAGGACCTTATTACAAGCCATACAAAACCGAAAAAAATACCGAAAATCGTTCATTTCAGTGAAATTCTGGTCACCATTTTGGATTTTCAACCATCTTGGATTTTGGAAACTTTTCTTTTGAGGTTGTATTTAAGTTCGTTGACACATAAAACCCTTTAAATCGCATATCACAAGCCATATCAAACTTAAAAATGACAATTATCCGAAAAATTGACCATTTTAGGGAAATTCTGGACGCCATTTTGAATTTCCGCCATCTTGGATTTTGAAAACCTTTTATATTTGGATTAATTTTGAGTTCAGTAACACTGAAAACCCTTTAATAGTGCATATTATAAACTATATCAAGCAGTGAAATGACTTTTAACTGACAAATCGGCCATTAAGGTAAATTTTGGCCGCCATCTTGCATTCCGCCATCTTGGATTTGGGGGAAACTCTTTTGTTTGGATTGATTTTAAGTTCAATGACATTGAAAACCCTTAAAATAACATATTCCAAACCATATCAAACAATGAAATGACTTTTATTCGACAAATTAGCCATTTTCGGTAAATTTGGCCGCCATTTTGAATTTCCGCCATCTTGGATTTAGAGAAACTAGTTTTAGAGATTTTTTCTCAGTTCAATTACTACAAAAACCTAATACATGATATATTACAAGCCATACCTTGTGTGATAATCACCCATCTTATCTGAAAATTCATGTTTCGTCAAATTTTGGCGGCCATTTTGGAAATCAGGCAAACCCCAACCGAAAATGACCTCACAGAAGTGAAATAATCTCAGAATTGTCTTCGGTGACAAATTTTGCCTCAGAAACAACTTGACCCCAAATTTTGTTCCCATTGTGACACCCCTATTGCTTGTCCCATATATCAGCATTTGTTTCATTTATTTTGTATCGACACAATTTTTTATACACTTAACCGTATTTAACAGAGACCAAATAATCATGCAAATAATGTGATTTTACGAGTCCCTTACAGAAGGAACCGACTCAACCCGGATACCAGGTCAAACCACAACACTGGTTAACCTTACAGCATGGCAATCAGAAATAATCTGAAAGTCAAATTCTAGTACACAATACCAAGGTTCTTTTAGTATTGTTTATATTCGTTCATGGCAAACATGTCAGGTATAACATAGTGTTATATTTGAATTTTATTAACTGTAAACGGACACGCTGCGACGGGAGACGGCAGTCATGGGGGTGCTACATGATTTGTAACAGAGACATTATTGTCCGAAGATGGTGGCAAACATTGACCAGTCCTCTCGCACTATGTCCACTGTAAATAGTAGAATGTCAACTATTACTGCATGAAGCAAGAACAGTCAATAAGATGGAGTTACCAAGATCAATGTTGATTCAATATTAATCAACAATCAACATAGTTGATGTACAGATTAGATACACCATTTTACTAGTATTATTACATTTTAATGGGGAAAATTCTTCAGTCGTGGATTTAGCTGGCCATGGGTCATACCATCTCACCGTCTTTCCACCTCATCCCACGTTAAATCTACGCCTGAACTTAAAGGACAATATTGGTGCCAGTCATTATCACATATATGATAGAACTGATTAAACACTAGCCAAATATAATATTAACACAGAGATCATCGCTACCATAGAGGAGTAATAAAGGATTCATAAATCGGAAGTGACGAACGCCAAAGGAAAACACGAGTTATTCCTCTATATAACTAACTGAAATGACTAGTGATAACAGATACATGGGCGAATATCTGCTCACTAATAATTCCCCCGAAGACCTAAAGTTGCTGTGTGACACTGTGAGAGAATATCTTACAATTCATAAAAAGAATTGACTGCCATTGGATAAGAGAACAAGAAAGAAAAACAGAATATAAGTCCGTGCATTACCATGTTTTTATAAGGTAGGGGAGACCGGGGCACATTGAACCACCATGGATATATCCTTTATAAATAATACTATACAACCCAACACTATACAGAAGTGAGATAACTTCTTAGAACCATTTCTCTATCAATAAGCCACATGCTGTAAATTATTTTCTTAGGCATTGAATTTTTCAAAAATAGCGCCTAAAAGAGAAAACTTTTCCATACATGTTAACTTCTTAGCCTAGGAAATTATTGTACTTAAGTTCATATATGTCTAATCTATACAATCCAGATAAACCGGGGTTTGATCCATATAAGAGGGCATATTGCTTTTTTTTAATTTTGATCATGAAATAAAGAGATCTTCTAATAAAAACATTTGATATGAAATGAGGAAAAACATGTATGTGAACAAAGTGGTTCAATGTGCCCCGGTCTCCCCTATAGAATGAATAAAAACAAGGGGCTGTACGGAGTATTTCTATTTTTCCCGTGTTCTCTTATCTTATGACATTTAATTACTTTATTGTATCGTCAGATAATCTCTTGCGGTCCCACATAACAATTTTTTGTCTTCGAAGGAATTATTAGTGAGCAGAAATTCGGCCGTTTATCTGTCATCACTCGTCACTCCAGTCATTCACATAGAGAGATAACTCGTGTTTTCCTTTGGCGTTCGTCACTTCCGATTCATGAATCCTTTATTACTCCTCTATAGTAGCGATGATCTCTGTTTTAATATTATATTTGGAAAGTGTTTAATCAGTTCTATCACATATGTGATAATGACTGGCACCAATATTGTCCTTTAAAGTTCTCTTCAACAAACATAGACAAAATATCAGAAACGAGAAATCAAGCTGGCGTTTACAAATGGGTAGAGACATAAAATATCCCTTAGCACTTGGATTTGGTAAAAGAATGGGTATTACCCGTGAAAATGATACTTACACGCATTCTACACTTTATAATAAAAATAACATATTGTCTCAAAATCTCAAAATATCAGTCATATTCTGTGTTGACCATACGTCACCCCACCACCATCACATTTCTGTTCCTGGTCATTCATCGCTGACTCCTTGTTCTTTAGATCGATGATATACACTCTACTATTCGATCCTCAAGAAACATGTTAGACTATTGTTGGGTTGACAATCAAGTTAGCTTGGCTTATCAAAAAGAAAACAAGATACTGTATATTTATGAGAAGTATCAGTTTCATCTAGATAGTAGATGTTATGATAGTAGTATAGGAATTAGATTTTTACCGGTATTATAAATCATACCTCCATCTTTGTTTACTGAATATATAATTAACACACAACATCTGCTGTAAAACAGGCTCATATCCATTCCACGCAGAACAAAAGTTGTCAAGGCCGTTACTTTAAGTGGACCTCAGATCTCCAGTGTAATGGCGACAAGTAAAACGAAATTCCGAAATTGTAGAAAAACGAAACGAAATAGGATCTATGGGTCTATAATTCATGAGAACTTTAGAATTTATGTTATGATTTGTTTCACGAAGTGTCAATATGTCAATACAGAAATTCGAGTCAAAATGTAAACCCAAATTAGCAAACAATCCAAAATTTTCGAACAAAAATAAACCGTGTAGACCTTGCCATTATCACTATAAGAAATAACATATCACAATAACCTACTCAATACTTTCATTTGACATAATAAGAGGTTTAGTCCCCTTAAAATGTTTTGTAATCTGTACTGTAGCTAAAAAATCATGGCACCTTAGGAATGGCATCTTACTACTGTAACCAATAGTAACCAGTGAAAGCTAAGTATAGATTAAAGTTTTCTGGATGTGGCTACTGAAACTTCTTTCAATCAAATGTTTTATGCATTGGTAAATTGGGTTCGATTCGTTTATCTCCATCGGTAATGTCACCTAAAATTTCTACACAGTGTTTAGGGTCATGAGACGTAAATACTTTACTGTCAGAGTTATTTC
The DNA here is from genome assembly GCA_036850965.1 of Patella caerulea. Taxonomy (NCBI): domain Eukaryota; kingdom Metazoa; phylum Mollusca; class Gastropoda; family Patellidae; genus Patella; species Patella caerulea. Next base: position 28,893,319 of record JAZGQO010000011.1, read on the forward strand.
CCTTGGTAAGTCAAACTTTGAACACTCCTGTAGATGCTCAAATTTCGAGTGCATTGAATTTTATTTCTACACACCATGTTTCCGTTCATGAATTACTCTCACAGTTACCATCCTAGATCACTTTTGTCTTTTGTATAATATAAATGTTATAGCATGTTAAAGAACTAGAATGTTGGTCCGTTTTCAGTGTCTTTTAAATGTTCCCATTACTTTCAAAACAAAAATATGCGACAATACTTGTTGACTGCCCGGGTGACTTAGCTTCAGAAGGCGTATGTTGTCTGGCAACCTAACTTTTGTTTAGAATAAACCCTCCAACTTAATCTCAACCAAGTCTTAGGAATATTATATATCTTCAGTTGATTATCAATTAAAAGCCGACATGATATCTGCGTATTTTTGTCATAATTCAAATTTTCGTGCTACTGAACGCTGTTGATGAAAACTTGTTTCCGTGGAATATTTTGATAAAGTTGGGTAGTGTTACGTTTTGATGTTGGAATGCGTCATTGTGTTTAGAAAATGCAAACCGCGGCGAACGACTACAATAATACCCTTTAAAAATGATATATAATATCAAGTGTCATTATCTCATTAAAACAGCATCTTATAAATAAACAATAACAGCACGTGCAATAACAAAATGGCTGATATAGCAATCGGGTATTAACATATGAGCTTTTTACATGGATTAATGTTCAATTAGAATAGGGTTACTAAACTTTAACACTGATGTTTGAATAATCTGATCTTAGAGGGCACCCACAGCTTCAATTTCTGCTCGAAGTGAAAAGCAGACGCAAAATATGCCAAGATTTTACTTGAACTCTTGCTCGAAAGTTTGGAATTGATATGCCTTGAGTTGTCGTTAGTGAGTGTCATTCGGGTTCCACACAATTCGCCATAATAAAAGGAGAGGATCGGGTTCTCTATTAAATAAATAAAACCAGAGATTAGTCTACACTTGTAAAGCGGATTAACCCGGTAATATTGGATCTTAATAAAAACACAAAAGAGTGACAGCGACTACAAGAGATTTTCAAACGGTTTACCATGTAAATGTTCTAAAAGTAAATCGACTATGTGCTAATCTCCGCGCTCGTATTTGAAAGTTCGGACACTTTTTGTTATTGATGACTTTAGAATGTTTAGGGAATGTTAACGCCCCTTCCCACTGCGTTAATGAAATGTAATGACTACCTTTCAATCTCCTTAACTTGACATTTTTGTGTTTGATTGACGGGCTATTTTCTTTAGGGGTTTTCTTTTCTTTTAAACCGAGTAACCCAACCTGCGTATGAATATTAATAGGAATATTAAATGTTTGCAACATCACCTCCATGGAAACGGTCGTTAAATAAACCTATTTCATTCGCGAATAGAGTAATGTCTACTCCTTAAGTATATAGCCTCTTCTCGTAAATAAATTTCAAACCCATTTTGTTCACACAGGCCTGCCGAATTCATCTAGCAATTAAATGTTATGTATTAGAATAATGTGGTACTATGAATTTATTTCTTAAAGTTCACAAGGATACAGAAAAACTTAATTTTTATTTGCTTCAAAAGCGCCACTAAACATGCACCAAGAACAAAACCAGTTGGATAGTGGCAGGAAAAGATACCCGGGATACGATTTTGATGGAAAGATTGCAGAAATCCATAAACAAAAATAGGATTATGTAGTGGTAAAACAATATTTCCAACCTGGTCATTTTTGGATTCATTTCTATTCAATTATCTGTCTCAATGATTTGAAGTACCTTTGATTTATATCCGCAAGTATCGACGCGAATAGATTATCAACCATATATAGTTTATGTTTTATTTTCTTAATTTCAATTCTCATTTTCATGTTTAAAGGCTGTTTTTTTTTATAAAAAAAAATAAGTCTTCTGCCGTGTTATCTGTTTAAATCTGTAAACATTTCGTTTGTATTCTTATGTTCTAGATATTGCAGAAAGAAATAATTCTAATCTTCTATTGGCCTATTATGCCTATATGTCACAAATAGTACTCTAATTTACATATTCGACGCTTGGGGTTACTGGTGTTAAACATTATTTGCGTATTTGTAAAGGTGGGGGATGTAATATTGTAGAAATTATCTGTTAACCTAACTAATCGCCTTTTCTTACATCTTATGGGTTTTGGGTGGTCCAATGGTTTAACGCCTGCTCATTGGATCACAAGGCCTGACATCGAGTCAATTGGCGTGGTTACGATTTCCCGCTTGTACGTGACAAGAAGTAGGGTCGTCTGTTCAACCCCTTAAGTTTCCCTCGGGTCCTCCGGTTTCGTCCCACAACTAAATATCTCTACGCGCAAGCGAATTTTAAAATAATATTGAACCATGTATAACTCCTGAAATAACCAAGTGTGTGTCGAATGAGCATTGAACGACATAACTCCCTGCCTCTGTGTCTGTCTCTCTGTCTGTCTCTCTCTCACTCTCTCTATCAATCTTACATCTCCTTGGAAATAATGAGGTCGTGGTCGAATCCATGAAAATCACCTGTGGGTCACGATTAGGTGTTTGTCTTTTTGTATGCGTTTAGGATAAACTCGGGGTCATTAAAATGCCCTAGACTGGCTTAAAGTTCTTAAACCTCGGATTTTCTATTTGTTGAGATGTGAATTGCCACCTTTAGTTGGGGGCATACATATGGCGTGTGTGCGATCGACTTCGCCTACAAAACAAGCCTGCCCCTGAAGTTTCTCAAGGAACAATACCCTAGTTCATTACGCTACCCAGGTGGGCAGCCATTTTGTTGTCAACAATAGGCTAAACCAGGTAATTAACAAGAGATCATCTTACACCGAATATAACTGGTCATTTTGAAAATGAAATGGACAATGTACTTTCAAGCATTAAATGGAGTGACCGATGGTTAGTAAATGGGTGGTCAATGGGTAATGAATATGCTAACTGGCGCAATTTGAAATGTAAATCCCATCTTAACCTACATATATGAATATAAAACTAGGGTATCGCACTTACCATCTTAGGCCTAGTTCTTTTTTAAAATTAATACAGAGAAATAGTAATAACCTATTTGTTAACATAAACAACGTTACAAGTTTTTCGTTAAACTATAACACATACTTATGGAAGAACAATTACTGATTTATTTCGCAGACGTTGAAAACGTTGAGAGAATACTCTTCGAAACGTCGCCTAAATAAACCAGTAATTGTTCTTCCAAAAGTATGTGTTATAGTTTATTGCTATTTCCAATTACTGAATGGCCCTAAAAGATGATTAAGTATTTGGTTGTTTTTTAAAGTCACTGGTTTGTCTGTTTTCTTCAATTTCTTTTTCACAAGGGAAATAGAAAACATTTGTGTCTCTGATTTTTCTTTTGGCAAAGATGTAAATAGAGAGATTAACGTCCACTCGACACAAAGTCATTTCGGGACTAACATATAGTTTAATTTTATTTCAATAATTCGCTTGCGCGTATGGGTCTTTAGCAGTGGGAGGAAACCGGAGTGCCCGGAGGAAACCCACGAGGTTGAGAAGGCGCTCCTATATCCAGGCCACATACGCTCACACCAGGGATCGACACCACAGCCGCAAGCCAGAGGTGAGCGGTCAGCTAGATCTACACCGAGCAGGTATATTATACTAAACAACCGACTTCTTAAAAATGAGCCAAAACGATTGTATATTAACGCGCAGCATCAATTGGTGTCTTTATGTATTGAGTCCTCGGTTGTAAGTGACAAGGAGTAGGGTCACATATATGTCCAACCTCGTGAGTTTTCTCCGGGTCCTCCGGTTTCCTCCCACTAATAAAGACCCCTCCGCGCAAGCAAATTATTGAAATAAAATTAAACCATATGTTAGTTTGTGTCGAGTCATTTCTCTCTCTCCCTCTCTCTCTATCACTCTCTCTCTCTCTTTATATATAGCCCACTCGCATAATATTTTTCTATAACTAAAGACCCGGATTCTCTTAAATTGAACCAAAACGATTGTATATTAACGCACAACATTAATTAGTGTCATTGTTACGTGTTTTAATGTTTGGTTGGAGTCAATTTATTTCGCTTCTTTGCATTTGTTTCCTTCTTCAGGTCGACTGTCTATATTAGTCGACAAACAAGGCGCCTGTTACATGCTTCAAAAATGTAATTTAGGAGGTCCACTGAGAATTCTGAATGGCCATGGCACTGATGATGTTCTGTGTGGTGACCATAATGCCAACCAGGGGGTGTTGAAAATGTAATCAATCATTCATTCAACGCTGTAATTGATGTACATTCATGACGGCCATTCTGTGATTATTGTCGCTACATGCATTGTTATGAGCAACATAGTAGGCCAAGGGAGACGACTCCATTTAACGCACGACCGGTGGTTGATAGAAATCTCGTCCGACCTTCTGTCGTGCTGAAATGAAGAAATCAGAGAAAGGAAATGTAGTTTAGTGTCTGATCAAAAATAACCTGTCATATCTCTTATTAAAAGTAACAAGCCTAGCTACAATATTTATAATTTATCTATAAGCTCTAATCATGCAAGAGCAAAATATGCTCATTACAAGGGGTACGTCTTTCTTTAGGCCTGAAATGTTATCTAAATTATCAATTAGACATTAATTAACTTATCTAGGCCATAATTAACTCTCGATGTCAAGGCTAGCCTCCGGCGTTGGCTGGATTGGATTCCTATCTGCCATTGATAATTAAATTTAACAAAAGTGGATAATCGAGACTACGTGTTCAAATGGGAACACATCATTGTTAATAACAATACATTTGTACACTTATGGGTGTTTAATCTGTAATCAACGGTACAAAACCAAAAGGACGACAAAGATGGTTAATTGTCAGTAGCGCGTGAGTCCTCCACTGGTTCTTATGCACGCTGTGCAGCACAATTAACCATTTTTGTCGTGCTTTTGGTTTTGACCCCATTGACTTTGTACCGTTGATTACCAGATTCAACATGCATAAGTGTAAAAATGTGTTGTTATTGATGTGTTCCCATTTGAATATTGGTCACAATAAATAAATAAGATATGTTTACTGGATCATTTTGTTATGCGAAAAACTAAGTGACGCGTTTTCTATGGCGCTCAGTATTATATTTAATATAAACAGCATCGTAAAATGATTCTAGTAATAATGACCGAGGCTTTGTGAAAATTTCTCCCGTTTCGCTCTCGGCTCATAGTTGATCAATTTGACTGAAATTTTCAGCAAATTACCTTTACACTATCAGGTTTTTAACTATTATAGTGCGAAATACCATCTCCTTATGTTATACTAAAAGTAAATTAATGTTATTCAGTCGAGGAGTGACCAGAGAATTAACACTACAGCTAATGATATATTTCTGATATTAAAATAGCACAGATTACGAATATTATTTAGGTTTAAAACAAAAGACTCTCTAATCAAGTTAAACTTTCTAAATAAACAGAATTTTCTAACTTATCAAAATCATGAGCGTTAAAGTTGATATTTTTATTTAAAATATCAAGTTCAGTTCGTATTTTCTACTTCTTTATTTGAAAGCAATCCGAGAATAAATTCGCGAATTCAGCATTATGATCCAAAAAGAAATTCACTGCTTTATACATGTCTTTTCTATTTTATCAGTGTAAAATTAGCGTCTCCAATTAATTTATTCACATTAAATATAGAAATCTGTTTATTGACATGCGAGATTTGCTTTCCTCCAGAGATGTTCGCAGTCTTATTGCGACCCATTCTAGTATCATTAAACCACTGCGTGTTGGAACGAATAGTAAATATTTTCGTTTTAAGGGGCACAACTGAATCCAAAATTCCAGCAAGCTTACAAAGAGATACTGTCATTAAAATCCGAGTTGACTATTTCCGCTTTAAATTTAATAGAGGCAAGTGATTTTTATAGGTCACAGTCTTTCTTGTCGGGTATGATTTTTGGATCTTCCGATGAAAACTTGCGGGGACATGATCAGATAATCATTTGTCCGAGATACAGAGGTTATCCAGTTTAATATCACATTAGTTATCACCATTATGAGTCGAAGACGAAACATGTGTGAGAGATCTGTTATTCAACAAATTCACAAAACTCAATCGCTGTAGAGTCATTGGAATTATCAACAGGAATATTACGGCCCCCATAATGATCGTGCAACACTAAGTCATCATCAACTGGTCCCAAAACATTTTACACAATTTGCTATTGGGAGGGCGATAAATTGCAATAATCCTTGGCTCTCCAGAAGAACCAAAACCATCCCGACGGATTTTCTTAGATAAATTTCATATTAAGTGAACCTCTAGGACTATGTTTGGAATAAGCATCGGGTACTAAAGCTGTGATTTTTGATGAATACGAACAAGAATTATAAAGCCATGTTTCAGTTATTCATCAAATGAATTTTCAACAATATAATCAGATAAACTTATTTTATTCTTTACGGATCTGGCGTTAATTAATCTAAACGAAGATTTGAAAACTGACGCTTCAATTTCGTCCGCCTTTCGAATTTGTGTAAGATTGATGTTTATTTTCTGTTTTATTCTAAAGTTTTTGTGATTTTTGATTAGAGTTTGGGGTGAGCTGGATGAGATTGCTATATGATTAAAGTTTTTAAAAGAATAAAGAACGCCCATTTTCCTGGATAAATTTGGGAATACAAATTATTACATATATTACGTTCCAATGCGGGAGAACTCCACCCCCACCCCCCGGGGACGTTCCCCGCCACCCGACTCTCTGCACACTTGGGACACCATTATTGGAAGTCCTATTGTTGTTTTTGAAAATGTTACCCCATCTATTTAAACCGCGTCTTATTCATAGCAAAATGAATAACATAATCAAGCCTTTTTTCAAAACAAAACAAAAAAAAAACAACAAAAAAACGGTTATAGCAGTGTAAGCTTGCAAAGAAAATAAAATTCCCTTTAAGAAATGTTGACATTTGACTCGAGGCCCTGAGGGTGAGTCAATTAATTGTGTTTCTTTATTTAGAAAATTACCGTGTGTTAAATAAGATAATACTTGTTGTTTGTTTGTTGACACTAACGGGCTATCATTACTTTAACAATAGGATTAATCACCAAAATACCCAAAGAACAATTCCAAGCCAATAGTCTCTCTTTAGTTGTTGCTTTTCCCTGAAATTAAAGTTGTCGAGATTTTATCAGGCGATAACTATACGTTTTATTCACCTAGTTAACGTTTTCCTAAGATGCGTAGTGACTCGTGTTTGATTGACTGACACCATTAATATAAACATATCTAATTAAATCGAGATACGATATTATCACAGAATTGGAAATGGGGGTGGGGTGTGTGGTCTTTGGCGGACTGTAATCCAAAATACGTATAATATCAGATCATACTATAACTTTCAACTATCTGGCAAGCTTCGTATTCGATTAATATAGCATAATAATTCAATTTTTTGATTAGGGAAGGGTCTAACATCATGTATTCCCAAATTTATCCAATGTTAAAATAAAGTAAGGTCAGGACTATCTTTGGACCTTCTTTTCAAATCTATTGTATATTCTCATGTGGTGAAACGGGGGGCATTGTTTCTGAAAAATACATATCTGCGTGTTGTTTTGTTGTGCATTAAAATTTATCCCGCATTATCTGCCTGACTAATCCCGATTCATATCCCCAGAGGAACTGCGGTGGCTCAGTGAGTAAAAACGTTCGAGGTCTCGTGTTCAACCCAGGTGATCTAGATTGTCAGTGAGGCAAGACCTCGCAACGACAATCCGAGGTTCCGTGTGCACGTAAAGGGATCCTTGATAGTTGGAATTTGAAATAAGAAAAGGTCGAAATGTCACTTCCCAGGCAAAATTTCCTGTCTTCATTAGCCCAGTCGGAGCAGAACAGTAGGACGTTAAACCCCTATTTCATTATATATTTCAAGTTCAATGACTCTTATTTTTATATTATGTGTGGGCTAACATTTCAAGTGTAATTGTTTGTCTATTTGTTAAAACGGAAATAAAATGAAATGTCTTATTTCTTGGTAAAGTACTTGATATTTATATCTTAGAGAGGATTTTATTATACGTAATAAAATATACAGGCAATCATTGGCAAGATGTCTGTAGAGACTTGTTTATTTCTTTTTGTGCTATCGTCATTTTTTAGCCTAGGAGAGACAGGTGAGTGTATGGTGATATGAATCTCCGGTGATATATGTTGTAATGAAAATATGATATGAGAATGGTTTTTTTTTTGCCAGGACGATGGTGCTATAGCTTTAACTAAACTGAAGACACAATATTTTGGCAGCACCACAGACGCTTCCCTCGCTAACTTGTTGTCTCTCCATACGTCGCCATCTCGAAAAATAGTTGACACATGCACAGGCATACACATGAAGACACGATGACTGATTAGGCAGTGTGAAGTTAGCTCGATTTTCGTTTTTCGTTTTTCAATATTGGCGAATAACGAAAAACAACTAGCTCGTTATTCGATATTGGCGAATGTTGAAAAACGAGCTTCATGTTTTTCGACAATCAAACTTGAATCTCAAAAAAGTGGATTTGATGGATGTGTAGCTAAAGAAAGTCTCTAAAACACATCTGATTAAATCGGTGATCTAAATAGATATCAAAAATGTGGATGCCTGGGCAGTAGATACAGATAAAAAATGCCCTTTCTCTTTGTTTTTTTATATTGGCGAATCTCGAAAAAATGAGCTACTCGTTTTTCGATATTCAAACTTGAATCTCTAAAAAGCAGACTTGATGGATGTATAACTACAGAATGTCTCCAAAACAAATTTTATTATTAAATACGTTTTCTAAAAAGAACTAAAGATGTCATTAATGAGGGTGCCTGAGCAGTGGATTCACATAAAAACTGTTTTTTCTCGTTGTATTTTGATATTGGCGAATCTCGAAAAACGAGCTAAACTTGAATCTCTAAAAAGCAGATTTGATGGATGTATATCTGCAGAATTTCTCCAAAACACATTTTTTTAAATCAGTGATCAAAAACGTACTAAAAATATCATAACTGAGTATGCCCGAGCAGTGGATTCACGAAAAACTGCTCTTTCTCCATATTTTTTGATATTCGACATTCAAACTTGAATCTCAAAAAAATAGATTTGATGGATGTCTCTAAAACACATTTTATTAAATAAATGATCTAAAACGAACTAAAAATATCATAAATGAGGATGCCTGAGCAGTGGATTCGCGTAAAAACTTCTCCTTCTCCTTGTTTTTTACATTGGCGAATCTCGACTCGTTTTTCGACATTCAAACTTGAATCTCAAAAAATCAGATTTGATGGATGTATATCTACAGAATGTCTCCAAGTCACATTTGATTAAATCATTGATCTAAAACGAACTAAAAATGTCATAATTGAGGATTACTCATTCAATCAAATGTGTCATGGAGACATTGTAGATAAACATCCATAAAATCTGCTTTTTTGATATTCAAGTTTTATTTTATTTATTTTGGAGACATTCTGTAGATATACATCATTCTAATCTGCTTTTATAATATTCAAGTTTGAATTTTCGAGATTCGCCAATATCAAAAAAACAAGGAGAAATAAAAACAGTTTTTACGTGAATCCACTGCTCAGGCATCCTCAATTATGATGCCTTTAGTACGTAATAGATCACTAATTCAATCAAATGTGTCATGGACATCCATCAAATCTGCTTTTTTGGATATTCAAGTTTGAATATCGAATAACGTGTGACTTCGAGATTCGCCAATATAAAAAAAAACAACGAGAAAGAAAAGTTTTTATGTGAATCCACTGCTGAGGCATCCTCAATTACGATATGTTTAGTCAAATATCAAAAAACAAGGAGAAAGAGCAGTTTTTATATGAATCCACTGCTCAGGTAACCTGAATTATGATATCTTTAGTTCGTTTTAGAAAACGTATTTAATAAAATGTGTTTTGGAGACATTCTACAGATATACCTCCATCAAATCTTCTTTTTTGAGATTCAAGTTTTAATGTCGTTATTCGCCAATAACTTCACACTGCCGACTGATTACTTGTTCATTATTACAGTATAACGACATGTTAAAGGGTGTATCGCTTTATTCCTTCCAGCTTTACAATAGACGGGTCTAGTCGTCTAGAGCACATCATATTTTATGAGTGTATATAAAGTGAATTCCATTTGTTTATTTTTTTTCTTACTTTGTAATTTCTTATCAATTATAATTATTTTTTTTTATTTTGTAATTTCTTATGAATTATGTTTGTTGAAATAGGTTTAGCAGTAGGAATCTAACGACATTCGTTTGAGATGCTTAGTCCATTCTTCACATGTTTTTAAAAATGATTTTGTCGTTTGTGAATTAGCCCGTTTGTTTTGTAAATTACAACTGGTGCTCGAAAGCAAGGAGTACACGAGTCGTGTACGAATTTTAAAATGTTTGTGTCTTAAATATTGGATATTATGATCGCATATTTTCATGGTAAGACAACAATACGAGCATTGATTGAAATGGACCAACAATGAATCAAAATTCGTGCTTTCAATTTTGAATATTAGAGATAATATTTAGTTAGATATTTAATCATATTTCCTAATGCTGCTAGAGGATACGCATGGTAAAACAATCCGAATCCCAATAATAATGAAAATGCCTTTTTCTTTACTTTTTCTATTGTTCTATTATTCAGGATGCAATGAGAATTTTGTTGCAATGTCGGGAGTTTTTACATCCCCAAACTATCCTGGAAGATATCCAAATAGTATAAAGTGTACTTACACCATAACGGTTCCCGAGGGAATGACTATAGAATTAAAATTTTCAGACTTTAATGTAAGTCTTTATAATATTCTTTCATTTTTTATTGAAATATTTTTTATTCAAATCTGTCATGCTCTTTTAAACCTTTCTAAACGATTTGTTTGCCTGACAGTGGTCATATCTGCTTACTTGTAATAGAACAATACAATTCATGATATTAAAGAATTCGCACTGGAAACGGTTTCTTTCTATCATGCAGTTCTCCGTTTTCGGCATTGTAAAGCTGATGCCACTGTTTTCTTCTCTAGTCTATTTCGTTCGTAAAGAGCAAGTGGTTTCAGAATAGATTTCCATCTATTACTGTCCAGTGTACCCAAGCCCACACACCCCTTCCCGCAGGAAATCCCAATGGTATTCCCCGTTTCGTATAGTGATCTCACATTTCAAGCTTTACACTTTATCAAAAAAAACTTAATGGATGTAAGTAATTGATATCATCCAATCATTACTATAATCTCAACTTTTAACAAGTGTTCACTAAGCTCACGAAAATGTGACCGGCCTCGTTAATTCGAAGTCTATGTCTTAGAATTCCCATCATAAGTTGTCGAATTACTTCAAATTGATTATACTGACTAGCGTAGTTCCCCAAACTTAATTGTCAATTACCTATGCTTTATTTATTACTGATATATTTTATTTTAAAGACTGAATTTGTCCACGACAACGTTTTCATCAAAAAAGGCTCCACAGTATTGCGTAAATTTAATGGAATTCGCATTCCTGATACATTTTACAGTACATCGAATACTTTGACTGTTGCATTTACTAGTGATTATTCGGTTACGACAACTGGATTTCGCGCAACCTTTACAGGTAGATATTCTCGATATTTTAAAATTTATTTTTATCAAATAATGCAGATTAAAGTCAACTGAACACATTTCTTGTTTGTCTGTCGCATCATATGTTCTCGAAATAGAATATGGTATAACGGCCTACTGTTCTGCTACGACTGGGCTAAAGAAGACGGGAGCCAAGGGCTTAGCCAAGTGGGGAAAGCCACATTCCCTTAAAAGTAATTCTACCTCGGCAATAACATGATATGCAAATCTACACTAGAATAGCAAATGTACTTAGAGAAATATTGCCATTTTTAAAAGGTATAATAACATAAAATCTTTAAAGCTAAACAGATTTTTTTTTTCAGTTTTGTTTTACTAATTCGTGTAAATTAACCTAATGGTCATTTTACATGCATCCCATTTACAGATATGTGGCGTATGCCCGTGTGCGGTAAACACCGTACATTCATTCTGCTGTAAATGGTTATTTCAGTCATATTTCATTTGACAAATCAATTATCCATCGAACTTATTTAATTTCTATATATATTAAATAATGATGTATTAATATTTCCTTTTCATCTGTAGGTATTTGTCCAGACGGAGTTGATACGAAGGAATGTAGTGGTCAGTGTAAGGGCGATAAATGTCATGCTTGTAGTGGCCATTGTACAGAAGGGTGTAAAACCGGTTACTATGGTACGCATTGTAACATCCGATGCGGCCATAATTGTAGACATGACACATGTGCTTTAATGACTGGGGTTTGTACCGATGGTTGTAAGGATGGTTTCTATGGCAACACATGTAATCTCACATGCTCCAATAATTGTAATCAAGGAATTTGTGAATTCACAAATGGATTTTGCAGCAGTGGATGCAAAGGCGGTTACTATGGCAATGAATGTAACAACGTTTGTTCTAATTGTAAAACTGGTGGATGCCATCAATCGAGTGGAGTTTGTACCGATGGTTGTAAAGATGGTTTCTATGGCAACATGTGTAATCTGGGATGTTCCAATAATTGTAATAAAAGAATTTGTGAAATTACAAATGGATTTTGCAACAGTGGATGCAAAGATGGTTACTATGGCAATGACTGCAACAACGTTTGTTCTAATTGTAAAACTGGTGGATGCCGTCAAACAAGCGGAGTTTGTGCCGATGGTTGTAGGGATGGTTTCTATGGCAACATGTGTAATCTTACATGCTCCAATAATTGTGATAGAGGAATTTGTGAAGTCAAAAATGGATTTTGCAGCAGTGGATGTAAAGATGGTTACTATGGCAATGACTGCAGCAACGTTTGTTCTAATTGTAAAACTGGTGGATGCCATCAAACAAGCGGAGTTTGTTCCGATGGTTGTAGGGATGGTTTCTATGGCAACATGTGTAATCTTACATGCTCCAATAATTGTGATAGAGGCATTTGTGAAGTCAAAAATGGATTTTGCAGCAGTGGATGTAAAGGCAGTTACTATGGAAATGAATGTTACAACGTTTGTTCTAATTGTAAGACTGGTAGATGCTATCAAACAAGCGGAGTTTGTACCGATGGTTGTAAGGATGGTTTCTATGGCTACAGATGTATTCTCACATGTTCCAATAATTGTAATCAAGGAACCTGTGAAATTACAAATGGATTTTGCAGCAGTGGCTGCAAGGATGGTTACTATGGCAATGAATGTAACAATATTTGCTCTAATTGTAAAACTGGTGGATGCCATCAAACAAGCGGAGTTTGTACCGATGGTTGTAAGGATGGGTTCTATGGCAACACATGTAATCTCACTTGTTCCAATAATTGTGATAGAGGAATTTGTGAAGTTACAAATGGATTTTGCAGCAGTGGATGCAAAGGCGGTTACTATGGCAATGAATGTAACAACGTTTGTTCTAATTGTAAAACTGGTGGATGCCATCAATCGAGTGGAGTTTGTACCGATGGTTGTAAAGATGGTTTCTATGGCAACACATGCAATCTTACATGTTCAAACAATTGTAATAGAGGAATTTGTGAAATCACAAATGGATTTTGCAGCAGCGGATGCAATTACGGTTACTATGGCAATGAATGTAACAACGTTTGTTCTAATTGTAAAACGGGTGGATGCCATCAATCGAGTGGAGTTTGTACCGATGGTTGTAAGGATGGTTTCTATGGCAACATGTGTAATCTCGCATGTTCCAATAATTGCAATAAAGGAATTTGTGAAACCACAAATGGATTTTGCAGCAGTGGCTGCAAGGATGGTTACTATGGCAATGATTGTAACAACGTTTGTTCTAATTGTAAAACTGAGGGATGCCATCATACAAGCGGAGTCTGTGTCGGTGGTTGTAAGGACGGTTTCTATGGCAACATGTGCAATCTTACATGTTCCAATAATTGTAATCGGGGCATTTGTGAAATCGCAAATGGGTTTTGCAGCAGTGGATGTAAAGATGGTTACTTTGGCAATGACTGCAACAACGTTTGCTCTAATTGTAAAACTGGTGAATGCCATCAAACAAGTGCGGTTTGTACCGATGGTTGTAAGGATGGTTTCTATGGCAACACATGTAATCTCACATGCTCCAATAATTGTAATCAAGGAATTTGTGAATTCACAAATGGATTTTGCAGCAGTGGATGCAAGGATGGTTACTATGGCAATGATTGTAATCAAGCCTGTTCTAGTTGCACACCTGGTGGGTGTAGAATGTCAGATGGCTTCTGTGTTAACGAATGTAACACTGGTTTCTATGGCAATTCCTGTAATAAACGTTGTAATGAACTCTGCGTCGGTGGTTGTGGCAGGTTAGGTGGTTATTGCAATACATGTCGTTCTGTGAGATTTGGCAAATATTGTGAGCATAGTTGTAGTAATGGTTGTGTAAATGAGAGCTGTTCTAGCGTAGATGGGTCATGTTCATGTAAATATGATACTTATTACGGTGATCAGTGTGATATGAGATGTAGTGAAAGGTGTGTAAATAGACGATGTGTGGAGCTAGTGCCATCAGGACCACTACAGTGTATAGACGGATGTATAGACGGCTATAAAGGCCCATACTGCCAAACACCATGTCCACGTAACTGTATTAACTGTAACGACACGGTTTGCTCTGTTTGTAAAGATGGTTGGTTTGGTGTCAGCTGTTCGTCTCTCTGTCCTATCCACTGTGTTAACTGCAATGAAACTACATGCCATATTTGCCAGGAAGGCTGGTACGGTACGATATGTCAAAACTCCTGCCCTGACAATTGTCACAATGGATGCGGAATAGTAACCGGCGAGTGTACCAAGTGTAAACGGAATATGTTTGGACCTTTCTGTAATTCACCTTGCAGTTGGGGGTGTGAGCAAGTTAATAACCAAGCAACGTGCAATAGCACTACTTGCTTTCATGGCTGTGTTCATGGAAGATTTGGCTCTTTGTGTGATGAAAGTTGCAGCCCTACTTGCGATGAGGGATGTGACATGGGTGGTGTATGTGTCAACTGTGTCAGTGGTTACTATGGAAATCAGTGTCAGAAAAAGTGCAGTTCACTTTGCAAAGAAGGATGCGATAGAGCTGGGACATGTACCAACTGCATTGATGGTTACCAAGGAGAATTGTGCGACAAAATCTGTAGCTATGTACATTGTGAGACCTGTGACAGGGATACTGGCAACTGCACTAGTTGTCTGTCTGGTTACTATGGTGACATCTGCAGTGAGACGTGCCAGTCAACTTGTGTTGGTGGTTGCAATTGGGAAAACGGCACATGTTTAAAGTGTGAAGATGGTTATTATGGAGATTACTGTGGCATAAATTGCAGCGCTAGATGTTTAAATGAATGTCACATAGTCGACGGTAGTTGTGTAGGATGCGATGTTGGGTTTAAGGGGGGTTTTTGTAACGAATCGTGTACTGATATATCCACAAACTGCACCGAATGTGACCAAACAGAAATACAATGCTTGTCTTGTGTCGCAAACTGGTTTGGACCTACATGTGAAGACCGGTGTCCTGTCGGCTGCTTTGATGGTGTGTGCGATGAAAAAGGTGATTGCATTGCTTGCGAATTGGGGAAGTTTGGACCGAGATGTGATGAACTCTGTCCCACCAGATGCCTTGAAGGGATATGCGACATGAATGGAAATTGTAAAGCATGTGAGAGAGGCTATTTTGGATCGTCTTGTGACATAACTTGTAGTTTGAGTTGTAGACCTACCCAAATCGACCCTATATGTAATTATAGAGATGGTACCTGTATGGACGGGTGTGTACATGGTAAGAGAGGAGCTAATTGTTCAGAAGGTTAGTTCTGTTTCACACCGTATTTTAGTGGGTCATATATTGTCAGTCCACTCGCCTGTATAAATATAGCGAATTGCACGAAATGGGGTGTTACTTTTCAATGACTGGTTAGCATTTTTCACAATAAAAAGGTAGCATGTACAGTGGCAAATAATATCGGAGTCTCAACCAATAAAACTGAATGAAAACACCGGCCGAATTCGGGGAGAACATTTGATATGATCACCCTTAGGCAGGGTCCACAAGTCCAGTTGTGGGGTCCCAGTACAATAAAATGGCCCAAAGTTTAAGAAAGGGGGGGGGGGTGTTATGAGTTAATGTATGGTGCACTTACTATTCTCTATGATGTAGTACACTTTCTCTGTTCGAGTGTGAATCCTGCATCCCGTGCGTTCCACTGGGGAGCTGCGATGGCTGGTTTAGTAAGACATTGGATCCCTAACCTTAATGTCATCTTGCTGTTGACTGAAATTGATCATCGGGATTTTGTACCCATTAGGACGTTAAGCCCGATTTCATTTATTAAAATGGGTTCCACTATGAGATCGGATTAAGATTTTATCGGCCAATTTGAACATTTGCTTATGTAGTTTCTTTCAAACAAAATTCCCCAAATACAATTGCAGGCCCGGATCCAGGATTTTGTCGAGGGGTGGGGCAGGGCATACGCAGCAATCTTGGATTGCTTGGGCAGAGACAATGCGAAAATCATGTTTATATCATCTATTAAAGAGCAGATATGTGAATTACAACAGTAACAAAGCAAACGAAAATGAAAATCAACTATGTCACTGGATCCGCGCCTGTATAGTTTATGTATTTACAATTGCATGAACTGTTTACAGTTTTGTTTACGGGAGTGGGTGGTCAACCGTTGCAGAACCACTGACCAATATGAAATCCTCTATCATTATCGAAAGTACTTTATCTGGCGCAAAAAAAATGTTGATTATAAATCCGTATCAGTAATGGGTTCAGGAAAGCCGTAACAATTAAATGTATGCATGGTTTGAATATGCTTCCCATATTATTTTTAAAATGTGAGTTTCATCTATTCCTTGCCACACTGATATATTAGATGCTTATCCAGATGTTCAAAACATGGTGGTTAATGTCATGCTTTTCTTCACCAACATTGTTAATAAAGTGTGATTCAGGAAATTTTACCCGGGCAGCGGGACTACATCTAATTCCACGTCCCATCCAAACGATTAGACATTTTATGCTCTCCGTCTTGCACCATTGATAACTGAACACCAGTAATTTCTCAGATTATATTCATACCCGTTTCTTAAATATTAAGTGAAACTGAAAATAGAGTGAAAATGAAAATAGAGTGAAACTGAAAATAGAGTGAAACTGAAAATATTGTTTTACTTATTTAGAAATGACGTGTCAACTACAGTACTTATGTGTATCTTCCGTCTTTTAAGTAGATAACCTCTTCTATCACATCCTCCGTAGATTATGAAATCCGGACTTATTGCATGATGTCTATATATAGTTGTTAGTTCGCAAAGGTGTAAGATTTAAAAAAAGAACTGACACCGGCTGTTCAAAACTGTGTTAGTTAATCCAAAAGATTACTGATAATTTTACCGCCAGTTCATTTCTGCATTCTGTTCACTTTCTGTAAAAGGCTACCTACCCCTTCCTAAAAACTACAAAGTAGCCAACACTTGCTTTCCAGCAAAAAGTGCATGACCTTTCTTTTTTGCCGTCTCTTAAAGTTTACCATAGCAAATTAACAATAAAATTAATGGAGTCTCATCTGAACATGTACCGCTGATGTAAGCTATCTTCATCTTCTGGGAGTGACAACTATAGATTTATTTACGATTTCCGTGCAAAAATTTTTTCCATCAAAACATGTTGATATTTGCAGAATATTGAGACACGACTGGCTAATCATTTTAATAGTGTGTTTGGGTTCCTAGATGTAGGACCATGCTCTTCCCTAGTGGTCATCCCCCTCCATCTAATATATATATACCAAACTATGCAAGGAAACGTCTATGCCAGTAGCTCCTATTCTCTGCTTCTCATTTTGGATTGACGTGATAGAGTTACGGTGTAAGACATCGGAGCGACATTAATGTTCCTGTCGTTCCGTCTTCATGTGGCATTTTTACGCCACCATAGCTCCACACCCCCATCCCTCCAACGCATGATGCACATTAACAAACTGCTTTGATAAATTCTATAATTTATTTATGTTTTAGATTGTATGGAAGGGTGGTATGGTAAGGATTGTAAATATAAATGTGGTTTTTGTAAAGAAAGTAGGATGTGTAATATAACTACTGGAAAATGTGGTGTAAGTGGGTGTCAAGTGGGATATACAGGATCGAATTGCATGTCAGGTAGTGTGAAGTTTCAATTAAATCTGTTTTCTATGTATTCGGATCGATGGATGCCTGTTTAAAATAATTTTTCATTTTAATTGGTAATCTAACTGACACAGTAGTTCCACATTCGTTATATTAGTTGATAACAACAGTCTCGCCTGTTTCTATATATATTTCTTTACATTAACTGCCACGATCAGTCTCATATCGAGATTCATTAACTGTCCATTGTGTCACGATAAATCTCATATTCAGTCATTAATTTCCATCGTGCACCATGCATCTCATCGAGAGTCATCAACTGTTCAGTGGCGGATCAAGGATTTTTTTGAGGAGGGTGACAACCTCGTGTTTTGTTTCACCGACCACGGAGCGATTGGTGCCGCAGGCACGCACCCGAGTGCCATAGGCGCGAGTAGTATAGTATGGAGGTGGATCCTCGCCAAAACTCTCAATTTGTGAAAATACATTTGTCGATTTGTGAAAGTACATTTGTTAATTTGTCAAAATACAAAATACATTTGTCGATTTGTGAAAGTACATTTGTTAATGTGTCAAAATGCAAAATACATTTGTCGATTTGTGAAAATGCATTTGTTGATTTGTCGTACAACAAAAATACATTTTTTCATGTGTGAAAATACACCTGTCGAACCTACAAAGCACAAATTTTGAAATAACACAGCTTAACTTTATAGTTTCAACATTTGTATTTTCAAATTGAAATTACATATGTGGAAACTATAAAGTTAAGCTGTGTTATTTCAAAATTTGTGCTTTGTAGGTTCGACAGGTGTATTTTCACACATGAAAAAATGTATTTTTGTTGTATGACAAATCAACAAATGCATTTTCACAAATCGACAAATGTATTTTACATTTTGACAAATTAACAAATGTACTTTCACAAATCGACAAATGTATTTTGTATTTTGACAAATTAACAAATGTACTTTCACAAAACGACATATGTATTTTCACAAATTGAGAGTTTTGGCGAGGATCCCCCACCATAGTAGAGGGGGGTATAGGGGTGGGGTCTCCCCCCAGAAAATTTTGAAAAATTATCCTCGATTTCCTCGCATCTGAGCCATAACGAACAATGATTTCTGTTCGTCGACAATGTTTCATTTTGTTGACGATTTTCAAAATTTGAAGAATAAATTTCGAAATTATGTTGATTATTGTGAAATTTTGCATACATCAAAGATAGTGAGGACTGTACGTACAAGGGAGTTGCCACATTCACGGAAAAGTTGTCAACGCCTCTTATAAAAAAAACAACAAATATCCGATTATGAACCTAATGATAAACAAGCTGTTTGAATGTTATCGAATACTTGCAAATGTACTGTCAATTTTCTTCGCCAATGATATCAGTCCTATCAATACCATCGTAATTGACAAAAGTGTTGATGCCTTCATCCGGCGAGAAAATGATTCGATGAATTTCCTGCAAATGTCCTAAGAGATCAGCCGCGGTTTACGGAGCTAATTTCTGCCGCTAGTAACATAAATGCTGATTGTGTGTCTGATAAGATGCGCACTATGTTCTATATAATATATATACGACCACGCGTGTGCATCCCCCGGTGGAAGCTTGTAGGACCCGGGATACCTATACACCGATGGGAAGGGGGGGGGGGGTGACCAGTTACATTGATAACCGATCTATTCATTTGGGACCTAGAAATTGAAACAAGTGGGTCGGGGCACATATAATAATGTAATATGAATGACGAATGTATATAAACTGATTTACATTCAATCGTTTCCGTTTTTACTCTAATTTCAAATCAGTTATGTTCGGCGAGTTTAGCCAGCAGTTTAAATCAAATGCAAATTTCTAGTGTCTGGTTATTCCAGTCTATATACGCCGTTTGATTTGGTGCAGTGTGTCTAGCCTCGTTCCCCCAGTTTCTTGCTAGAACTGTTGCTGAAACGATTCGTGTACCAATGGTAAAATAATTATTTTGTCTTAAATATTGGATATAAGTAGCCCATCTTTTCCCGGTAAGATAACAGCATCAATGTTGATTTAAATTGACAAATAATTCGTGTTTTCAATGTTGAAGATTTTGGATGATATCGAGTTAAAGACTTAGCTACTTTAAACTTATTTGACATTGGGACTCCTAGTAACTGTATTCATATATCGAACTATGATGATTTTATGTTTTACTTTAACCTACACATTACATTTATATATATTTTTATTTCAGGGATAAACCTAAAGACAATTAGATTTGTATATTTATATATTTTCATTGCTGTGATTGTTGCTGTCATCATGGTGACGATTATCGGTGTGGTACTATGTCATCAGAACAGGTACACTCATCACAGCTTTATGAAATATACACCATAATTATTTTAGGTTTTTGGCAATACTTCTCATATTTCTTGTCAGTTTTGTGGAAGCACATGATTAACCACCTACTATACTACATCATCCGATTTCTAATAAAGCCAAAGTTATTATCCCATTTATGTATTTATTTTTATCTTCCAGGAAATTTCAAAAACAATGGAGCATCAAGATAAAATCGTCAGTTTTAGTGCCATTAGAAAATGATGACAAGACTCGCGGTGGAAATAACAGTGCGAATGACGATGACAACCCCTTGGTCATTGGTGAGACAGCCATTGTATCGGAATCAGTTGCTGGTGGTTCGCTAAACGCTTAACACCCAAAATATAAACGGCAACACCTGATTAATGATACACAGATGTAAATTTCAGAGGTTTCCGATGATCTATGCAATTAAGATGTTTCTGTGCTTCCTCTTGAAACAAGTGCTTTCATTTTACCGATGTTACCAATAAAACCAATGATATTTCAGACACACAAATCGTCTGTTTCTACCGATACTTAAATCAAAAAAAATTATGTTTTACTTTCATATCTAAATATGACGTCTTCGTCAACATTTCATTACCTTACGGGATTATGGCCAAAGATTGTACGAAAAATCGAGGAGTCTTTTCTTATTTGTTTCTATCCATCTGTTCCGAATTCTATGTCTATTTTGCATGGCAACTGCAAGCTAATTATTTTGTAAATTCATTTTTAATTTTATAATTTAGTTTTTAGTTTTGTAAATTCATTTTTGATTTTGTAAATTCATTTAATTTTGTTAATTCATTTAATTTTGTAAATTCATTTAATTTTGTAAATTCATTTAATTTTGAAAATTAAATTCAATTTTACTTTTGTAAATTCAATTTTACTTTTATAAATTCATTTTTACTTTTGTAAATTCATTTTTACTGTTGTAAATTCATTTGTAACTTTGTAAATACATTTTTAATTTTGTACATTTATTTTCGATTTTGGAAATTTGTATTAAGAACCAAAAGACCATCCCCGATGCACTTACATCTTCCACGGTAATGGGCCTAGTAATACTACTACCCTACTGGAATGCTCTGTCACCATTGAAACTGAGGTCTTCATGTGAGTCAAGACGCAGGATTACTAGCCTGGAAGCCGCAGGATTGCTCTCAGTGTTTGCCGAGAAAGTTCATCGGGATTTTCCGGTGTGGTTTCCTCTTGTCAGCTTTCTAGTCGTTCAAATTTAAATGGGACGAAAAACCGAGGCTCGTGAACCCTACCCATTGACGTGCGTGTACCAAACCCTTGGCAGTCTGAATTCCAAATAAGAGAGGCCGAAGAGCCGTTGTCCGGGAAAAGTTACCCCAATATTATACTGTATGATATATGTCCGTCTTCATTAGTCCGATCGGACCAAAATAACAGTAGGACACTTTTTTTTTTCTTAGAAAAAAACAACATATCATTTGATTTCCTTGTCGCCATTTTGTTGATAACAGATTAGAATTCCTAACCAGTAAACCTACGACTACGCCACAATGCCAGGCGCAGAGCTGAAACGCATATGAAGCATAGCCGTACATGACATGACGCAGATCACACAATAAGCCGAGGTTTGTCAACAAACTGGTGCTCGACAAAAAAAAAATCATTTTTCAAAATTATAAATCATTTTACAAAATGAAAATTGAATACGAAATATAAAATTATCAATTCCAAATTTTAAATTAATTTACAAAATCAAAAATTAATCTTGCAATATTGGAAATTCAAAATAAAAATTAAACATTAATTACAAAATTATTAAATTAATTACAAAATTACAAAATACAAAACTTGGTGTTCCAAGCTGCAGGGTATACGGTTTCTGGATCAATCTCGATCCCACAGATAACTTTACCCTTAGCAAACTCATTTTTGGGTCGAGATTGTGTCTGGATAAAACCATAGTTTTTTTTCTTGAAATTACCTGTAGGTGAAATTTGTTGTTAAGTGGCATTTAGTAATGAGTAAAAACATTTCAGAATAAGAGTGACAAACATTCTTTTCAAACATAACAATCATTGTTTGTTTACCTCATTAAAGATACATTATTTAAGATTTAGATAAACATCTAGCCGTTCTTTCTATAATAGTTCGAAAGTAGATAATGTAAAATGAATGATTTGAAAAATCCATTCAAATTCCTCTATTGCAGACGAAGATATTAGCCCTTGAATGTTTGACAGACGTGTGCAATAATTTCAACCACCGTACTGGTTGATCGAAGCTAAGTCTCGATCCTCCAGATTTGATTAAATCAAAGTATCGCTGAGCCGTTTTAATCTGATGCCATCGGTAGTTGATTAAGGTCTGGATCAGTTAATTAATGACTACTTAATACTTTAGAAAACATTTCAATCCTAAAGAAAAACCTGCAATAGGCAGATTTAGCTCGCCAATGCATTATTTTGAGACCGACTGCAGTGACTGCACTTATTTTACTTAAGATTTTTCTCCCTGGGGGGAATTTTGTTCTTAGACCAACATACTCACAATATACCCACAACATTATTTCAAACATGATAAGTTGACAAGGTTATTTTGTACTAAAGTTTTGCGTGAGTAGCGTGACGTAGGCCTATGCAGTGAGCACTTTTTTTGATACTTACTATTTTTCTCCCATGAGGGGTGTACCCCCCCCCCCCATTTGCACTCCTGGTTTTGGCGCTTAAATGAATTCGTACACGGACCTTTTTTTTTATTTTAGAGACCAGGCGCGGATCCAGAGGGGGCGCGCGCCGGGTGCGCCCCCTTTTTTCTGAGGTGGCGAACAATTTTTAACTCCATATATTCTCGCGGGAAAGGAGAACAAAAATAGTTTAGGTTGGAATTGTCATTTACAGTACTAGGATGAAATTAGTCCTTATGGGCCCCCACCCCACACCCTTTCTGAAAATCCTGGATCCGCCCCGAGACTGTTAACATTGGGTGGTTACTTTAAGTTTAACGTCCTAAATGTTCTGCTCTTGGGGTGAAGTAGGCTTTATTTTACATAAAGGATGCAGGATGTTAAAACCTATTTCATTTTATTTTAAATAAGATTTACAAATAAATGCAAGCGAACCGCAGCACAAACAAACCAACTGGTATTGAAATTGAAATGAATAATCAAATTTCGCTTCGTTTCTTGCCACAGGGAATCTATAATTTGTAGGAATCCTCTAAATCAGAGTTGTCTCCCTGTTTAAAGCAAAACATCCGTCGTTTCTAAACGTTTTCAGGTATATTTTTTTTAACACCAAATCTTTTCTCTTTCAAGATTTCACCCCGCTATATCGACTGAAGTATTATTTTATGCAGTTAGTTTTCTATGGCCGACACATGCAGATATGCATAGTAATGGTGCGTGAAGACCTCTACCGTCATTTTCGTCTCTCATTTTCTGAGGTTAGTCACGTTAGTCAATTACTGGCATAACAATAATAATGACCTGTGTTTAGACGGTAGTCTTCTGCCGGTAGGGCCTAAATTAGTAAATTATTGTAATTACAATAGAGAAAGTAATAAATGGCTGAAGATTCTCAACTCAACTTTTCAAAGATTTCAATTTTTTGCCCTCAGGCTTACCTTAATTTCGTTCCATCTTTATATGGAGTACATAACATATTAATCATATAAGAACTAAAATTTAGATCTGATCCTTGAGCAATATATTTAGATCTGTTTTTCAATCAGATTGGGTTGACAACTGATCCAAACATTGTTATCACAGGATAGGACAAGCAGTTGTCTATTCATGTTAATACATTATGACTGCTCAAAATGAAATAAGGTTTAACATTTAACACCCTACTGTTCTGCTCAGACTGGGCTATTGAAGGCGGGCTTACGCCATACAGTCATACAGTGTGCTATGAAGTAAATTTTGCCTATTGCTACAGCTTACTCATATATTGAATTCCAGCTACTAAGGGATCTTTTACATGCATGCCAATGTGTACACAGGTCCTTGTTTATTTGTCCCAGCCATGCGACTAGACAGCTGTCCTTATTGGTCCCTCCGTCCTGCACCGACAAGGGGAAACCATGCAGCATAATGTTAGCTATTATTATGAAGTTGTATAGATTTTCAAAATGTTTCCCCTAAAGTATCTCAACATATGATATAAAGTTTTTGGTAACAAATATGTTTTTCCTGATACAGTACATACAGTTATCATATTTAGGTTCTCGACTCTCAAGGAAATATATAGTTTATAACATTTGATGTGACACATTTATTAAAACATGTATATAATGGATTTCATTTCAGCTTAAAACCACCATCTTTGAATATCTGGCTGTCATTTTGATTTGAAGATTTAAAGCTACTCAACAAATATTGGAATTTGTATCAGAATGGCTAATACAACTTTATGTACTGATACATCAGAAGCTAAAGAACTTTATGGTCCCCAAAATCTTTTTATCAAACCTGTTGCTAAACTTAATATATGTGTCCAGCTACCTCAGTTAAAAGGGCCAGCAGGGAAAGCCATTTCTAACTGGGAAGTGATGGAGAAAATCAAACACATGATAAAACCTGAGACATTCATAACTCTTAAAATAGTGAAAAGTACTTTAGAATTTATACGTTTAGAAGGAGAAATTGAAAACAAGGGTAAAATAAAGTTACTGATTGCTAAACTTGATACAAAGACGGTCAAACTAAGTGGGTTTACAGAAGTTCTGAAGATTCGCTCAGCTGAAGCAAAAATAAATTTTCCCTCCAAACATGACTGGGACTCGTATTTCCGTGATGCCAAGAACATGAATGAAATGAAAGCAGGTGAAAGGCCTGATTGTCTCCATCTTAAAGATCTTCCAACTCGATGGTTTTCTTCGCGGAACTCATCAAATAAAGACAAACCAAGTGAAAATGTGTTACGTCGTGTGTTTGAAGTATTTGGAGAAGTGCGGTGTGTTGATATTCCAATGTTAGATCCATATCGTAAAGAAATTATCGCAGCAACTAAGCCAGGTGTTATACAGACATTTTCGTATAATCAAGATTTAACATTTGAAGCTTTTGTACAATATAAAGAATATATTAGTTTTATGAAAGCAATGGATGCTCTACGAGGAATGAAGTTAATGTGTAAAGATGGGGATAAAGCTTTAACAGCCAATATAAAGGTAAACTTATTCAATGATTAAATTTTGGAACCATACATCATACATGTATTCAAGAAAATCTAATACTCTAAATATTTTAAGAATGCTGATTTGTGAGGTAAAATTTGTGCAGTGTTTTTTATACCCAGCCAATGATAATGGTTTTATCCTTAAGATATTTTAATTAATGTTTTCATGAAAAGACACCTGGTGGTGGGTTAGTCTTGAGTGTTATCTAGAAGTTCTGATTTGGCATCTAATCACTGATCGGAGAAATCCTTAATAATTTTTGCTAAATATTTAAGCTCAATGACTTTTTAAATTAGACCTTTTGATATTCCCTGTTTCATATATCTATCCATCTCTTGCAAAATGTGGATGTATTGCAACCGCTTGTTTATTCTATTAGCAATGAACCTTCACATCTTACGATTTGTCTTACCGGTATATTGTATATTATGAGATTAAAAGTAAACCTTTTTGTACTTTATTACAGGTGGATTTTGATAAAACAAAGCATTTAACAGACAGAAATATTAGAAAGCGACGTTTAGAAAGAGAGAAATTAGAAGAATTAGAGAGATTGAGAGAAGAAAAAGTCAGGAAAGAAAAACAAGCAGAAGCAGATAAAGAAAGAGAAGAAAGGTGAACAGTTATCTTTGTAATTAATAGAAGTAAATGTAGAATACTATATTAAATACTGGGCCAAATGGTTAAAAAAGAATCACTGTGATTCTTTGGCGAGAAAGAGATATGGTGTGACGTCCACAAGACACAAACTATGTCATTTTGGGACAAACATACAATGTATGATTCAGTGGTTAAAAGAAAACCCACAAGGTTGTTGAGGCGACCTTGTCATGTACAGACTAGATATTTAAACCACGCTACTTGACTTGATGACAGACCTCATGATCTAAAGTACACACATCAGACCAATTTGACATCCCAGCTCAAGGGCTTTGCTCGTCATAGACTCTATCTGTGGCTTTAATAAGGTCATAGACTCAATATGTGGCTTTAATAAGGTCATAGACTCAATATGTGGCTTTAATAAGATCATAGACTCAATATACATGTAAGGCTTTAAAATGATCATAGACTCTTAAGTAGTAGGCAACAAGAATTCTCATGTAATTTACTTTTTTCTTTAAAATTTAAGACAAAGAAAAGATGAGGAAGAAAGGGAAAGAGAAAGAAGAAAGTTAGAAAAAATCAAAATGAGAGAAGAAAGACAAAAAGAGAGAGAAAAAATGAGACGAATGAAAAAAATAGAAAAGAAAAAAAGGGAAGAAGAAGAGAGAATGCAACTTAAAATAGCGTTAGAAGAAAGGAAATATCTTTTAGCAGAAAGGAAATTAAATTCTATACATCTATTATCATATTTATTTGATAGAGTCAAGGTAGAGTATAATTATATATTATATATTCAGACATGATTTTTCCCGCTTTAAAGCGGATTTCCGCTTTTTGTCCCGTCTGGTTCTGATTTTTTTGCGGTCGGTTCCGATTTTTGACAACGCATTTGTTATGATATTGTTCCGCTTTAATTAATTCAAGCACCTTGTTTGAAAAGCCTAATATCATAAAACAAACAATCATTAATTTTTTCCTGACAAATTTCTAACTGCTGAACTCCAAAATATCTATCCATAACTTTAAAATTTGCCGACCGGAAGTCAGCGATGTAAACATTAACAATACCGTATCGTAGATTCGCGCGAGATTGAACGAGATCGCCTCTCATTGTGTACAGAGTTTCTCTATCGTGCCTATGATGGTATGGTACGTAATCATCGTCAGTTCTTTCGCGCTATGGCTAAGGTCGTAGATCGAGACGTCGACACCAAACTATTCGACAAACGACTTTATAATGGATAGAAATGGTTGGAAGGCGAGCTTGTGAGACATTCTATTCGTAAAGTCAATTCCCGAGGAGTCGTGAATTATTATTATTAATTACGGTCGGAGGGAGGTAGAAGTTTATTCGATTTAAGCATAGAACTAAATACATTTAGTTCTATGATTTAAGCAACATATTTTCTAGTCTAGAAAATTATACAGGGACAATGAAAAGATCGGATGCGTAGTTCAAACATTATTTATTATTTTTTTTTTTTTTTTTTTTTGTTTAGTAAGTATTCTGTAAATGAATTAAATGCAAGAAAAATAAGAAATAAAAAATTTGTAGTAAATTTGAAGAAAAATAAATATAAGAAAATTGAAATTCAGTATGAGACACCCCCCCCCCCCCCCCCCTGTACTTTAAAATTACCTTTGACCCCCCCCCCCCCCCAAAAAAAAAAAACTGGCGTTGCTACCGGACACGCCCCCCCCCCCCCCCCCCCCGATTTTTTCAGCTTTTTTTTGCGACAGCTAAAATCATGTCTGTATATTGGATGGGGTTTATTTTCAAATTTATAAAATATGGAATGCAGGAGGACCACACCACACAAAAAATTGCAGGTGACAAACCTATGGACAAGAAACAAGATGGTGACACTACGAACAACAAATACACTGTATATTAGATCAAATACACTATCATATAAAACATACTGATATTAAAAGCAATGGCAATCATTCCATTATAAATCTGACATTATCGACATAATGCAATATCTATTCCAAATACCGGTATGCTGTTACAACAGTCCACCTAAAAATACTCATAACAAAAAATGTTTCTCAAATTTTTCTGGTATCAGTTGCCTTACTTTAAGTGGGGTGCTTTTGAAGACCCAAAATAATGTTATGTGTTATGTCGACTCACAACATTACATGTGGCACCATTTTCATAAAAATATTATTGCTATTGGGCAATGCTGGTCTCCATGTAACTGCTGCCTGGACAAAATCCCACTACCTGACATTGTACATAGAATCATAGAAGTGGTTTTTTTTTTGAAAGCCAGTGAAGTTAAATTCAGCAATATTTCAATATTTCACAAATGGTATTTGACTGATCTAATTAATTAAATCAAAATTTTTTATTCTGTTTACCAAATGTTTTATTATATGTTTCAAATATAGTGTGTGGTGTTATTGAGTTTTTGGGTGATTGGTTGGGCTGATAGTGTGACTTGTTATTATTATTGTGTGTTTTTGGGGTGATGGAGTGGGTTGGTTGTGAATTGTTAGTGTGTGTTTTTGGGGATGAGTTGACAGTGTGTCTTGTTAGTGTGTGTTTTGAGGGTGGGTTGGTAGTGGGTTTTGTTATTATGTTTATGGGGGTTTTTTTGGAGGTGAGGTAGTAAGGGGTCCTCTGTGTTTTTGGTTCTTAACCAGTAAGTCTTATGTTGTTTATACTGTATAATCTATGTCAAAGTAATACTGTATACTTTAATAATAAAATTTAAAAAATAAACACGTGAATCCAATAATGTAACTGTTTTGTAGCAGTACTCAACACTATAAAATTCTTAAGAGACCAATGGTCTATTGTTTATTTTTATATTTTATTAAATTCGGACTGTATTGGTCTGGGTTCTGATGAGTGTCTTTTCATCTCAGACTAAGGGACTTATATTAATTTCAAACTCTTTCTTATAAATTGTTGTAATTTCTATGCTTTTTTTTGTTCAGGATGTCAAATGTAAAGAGGATCTCAAAAGACATGAACAAGAAGTAGAGGAAGAACGAATAAAACAAATCAAAGAAGAAGAAGAAAGAAAATTAAATGAAGAAAAAAGAAAAGCAGAGGCTAAAAAACGAAAAGCTATAGAGTTAGAACAACAGGAGAAAGAACTTCGTGAAAAGATATTAAAAAATATTAGTTTGAAGGAGGAACGGAAGCAAGAAGAAATGAGAGAAGAATTACGTAAAAAGGTAGCTGGTACGAAAAGGTTAAAAAGTGCTGTCATCATGAAGAGATGACTAGATGACATTATTAGTGATAGACAATCTGAGTTTTAACTCCTAGATTACCAACAAATATTATTTATACAGTAAGATGTCCTTTTGCAGTATGATTTTTATGATAAGTTTGGGTGTAAGGCCAGTGTTTAAATGGTCAGTTGGAGTGTAAGGCCGGTGATTTTTATGGTCAGTTGAAGTGTAAGGCCAGTGTTTTTATGGTAAGTTGGAGTGTAAGTGTTTTTATGGTTCCTAAAAACGTTATTAGTTGGTTGGTGGGTCTGTGGGACTGAACGCCCGCTTCCACCAAGGGTGGTATCACAGCATTATAGTGAAACCTTGTGGTTTGTAAGTCACTTGATACAATCAATGGATGAGCTGCAAATGGAAAAATTGCAAAATCGTATTCTGAAGGTGCTTCAGCTCTCCTACACATGTCTTTGTCGGTGATATCACTTTTGTGGAAGCAGACGTTAAAGGTACCACTATTCCTACTGCATATGACATCAATGAACACCAAACAATGGTGATATAGTGAAGTCCTAGTGTAGTTTTTACAAAAGATGTAATGATTTTATAATAGTTACAGTATTGTACATATGGTGTTATGTACTGATTACAACAAGCAAAGCCCAGCTTAGGCATGGGTCTGAGGGGCCCCCACGCTTCATGGCTAAAAGAGAAAAAATCGAATTCAGGTCCAGATGAAAGTTTCACGGTAATCGATTTAGCTGCATATGTAATTGGATATTAGTCTTTTACTTGCAGATCGTTTAATTGTGTGTTACGTATGCATGCCAGTCAAAAGGATATGAAATAATCTTTTTGTCGTGTTTAGGGCCCTGCGTTTCTAGTCAGGCCCAAGGTCCCATCCTGATTAAGCTAGGCTTTGACAACAAGGGTCATAGTGTACATTAGACCAATATGTCCTGTTTGTGTAACTTTGTCTTTTCTTCTCCTAAAATATTGGGCCCATCCTTCAAATTGAAACTTTGTATGTATTTATCTTAAAATTTGTTCCTGACATAATGTTGTATTTACAGTCAAACATTATTGTTGTAAATGCAGTAGTGTATAGCATTACATTTTCATCACTGTGATGTATAACATAATATCTATTCATTATAGATGTGTTATGTTGTAATATTGCAGTAATATATTATAAAATTCATATGATATATCAATGCATGTATAACATGTAGTAATTGCAGTAATGTGTAGTGATTATGTAATGGTGAATATTGAATGTGTGATAATTATACTGTGAATCTGGTGAATGGTGATGTGATGTATCAGTCATATATTTATATCATTTTTATACAAAGATAGGCTGATCAGTTTATATTCAGCACCGACTAACCTGAATCTTTAGGCTAACATTTGGATTTATAATGATGGATTTCTTTTTTGACATTTCATAGTTCAAACTGGTCTACAAAAAAGAACTTTGTTGATAAGTTACACGTAATAAAGGATGTATCATTTCAAACAAAGGTTATATTTTTCTAATTGTTACATAAATTTTAAAATAAGTGAAAATTTTTATACTGGCATCATGAAAATGATAGCTTATTAATTAAGGTGATGAGTGTTGAATGCAGAACAGAATATTTTCTTAAAGGCTCAATATCACTCTTGTTATAACTGAATAGTATGTCCCAATCTTTATTCTTGTCAACAAATTGTATTATTTTACAATATTCCAATTAATTGATGATACAAATTTCATCTTAACACACCTAATTTCAAAAATTGGAAAAATCCAACTAAATGATTTGAAAAGCCTAACGTAAACCTTTTCAATAATTGTGACTTGGATTTTAAAATATTTTCGAACCCCCTGGACAAGTAAAATAGGATGTAATGGATAATTTACACAACAGGTAGAAAACTTAAACATCTAGTACTTAGAATAAGGTTATTATTTTTTTTTTTTTTGAGCTGCCAAGCCAGCAAGAGTGTTATTGTCCCTTTAAATGCTAAGGTACATCAAACGTTCGTTAGTTATGAGAACTCCTGAAGCCAAAAAATATTTCCTGTGCTAAGATTTAGGGACTATAATTGGAGTTATTGCCCTTAGAACATAAAATTCTTCCAACAGCGTCCGATACTAGTTTTATGTGCCAATTCAGTTTTACTGTGGTTGAATTGTTATACGTCCAGGCCCGGATTAAGGGCGTGGGACTGGCTGGACTGCAGCAAGTGTCCCCAATATCATTAAAGGTACCCCAAAGCTATGCTATTCTGTATATATGGTTGTGACATACAGTTTGTGTGAGTGTGATGGACAATGACCAGAATATGCCCCTTTTTAATGTCGCTGCAGGGGCCCCACTGCATGCTTTATCCGACCCTGGACGTGTCTTCACAACAACAGGAATAACTCATGGGGATTAAAACTGATTTCAATATAATCATTATATATTGTATTTCACTGTTTTTTTATTTGTCAATTTTGTTAAAATTTGCAATATCCCTACTCTTTATTATTTAGTTCGTCTTTAAATTCCATGTAATAATACTCTTTCCCAGACAATTCTAGACTGTGGGAATGGGTCTGAGTAAGGCTCAAATAGGACTTGTGACTTGTGCAGTTCTCAAGGATGTTTACCATTTATGTATTATTTAAGACAAAAAATTGCCCCTCGCTCGACTGGTTAACACATATGGAAATAATAATAAGTCACAAAAATATTTTGCATCATTACTCTTATCAAGGGATTGGTAAGCACGCCCCACCGCCTTTAAAATATCCTGATTTTTTCCCCCTGAGTTTCCAAGAGATTTGGCATTTTGATTTTATTTGTTTGGTTAATGGTACATAATATTATATTACCATGTGTAGGCTATACACTGCATCATATTAAGTTGTATTCATTATCACCCTTATTCCCATTGTTAGTTATCATAATATTAAAATAATCTTTATAAAGAAATATTGTTATTTTTTTACTGAAAAGGTGTAGTGGGTAGCTCCCTGTTACAAGCACCTGTGTATACGACAGGCGACAAACTGGGCAACGAGCAGGGGAGGTGAATTTGCATTAAAATGCCTTTTGAGCCGTTAACACTGAATATCTAAGGTTCAAGATTCAGGGAGATCAATGGTCAAATTAAACAGAAGAGACAGTTCCATGGACGACTTTGCCTGATACGTCACCGTCAATGTTTCAAAAATACAATAATCCACTCAAACATTTTCGTAGATAAACCCCCCAAAATGGATCCGACGAAAAATCAGACAGTGTGCGGTGAACTTTAACAACGGCACGACTTATTTCGTCATTATACCTAGATAGCTTGTACTAGATTCCTCCTACAACCAAACAATTCAATGAGTGCAAATTCCCCAAACTCGACATTGTTTATAATACGGATATTTATGATATGACCTATAGTGGAGAAGTGTGAAGGTGTCTAGTGTAAAACAACTTTCATTCATACAAACTAGAATTACTACAGATAATACAGCAAGTTTACAACCACACGCCTTCCATCATTACTTACACAAACAAAATACAAACTTTATTAATTACTAATTTCACTCACATCACGATAGTATATATACGTGGTTTAATTTCAGTCACGTACTTGTTATTTCTGGCTACGGGAATCCAAGACACTTAGTGCCAAACCGATTCCACACTGGCAGATTCGGTTCTATATCACCACCTGCAATTTACACTGACAGAAGACTGGAGGCGGCTTAATTA
Source organism: Patella caerulea (assembly GCA_036850965.1). Lineage (NCBI taxonomy): Eukaryota > Metazoa > Mollusca > Gastropoda > Patellidae > Patella > Patella caerulea. The sequence goes on from JAZGQO010000011.1 coordinate 28,926,557, forward strand.
GAATCGTGTGGGATCGCTGACCCAAGGTTACGGCGCAACTTTGGAGGTCGTGTGTTCCTAATCACCAGGATAAATATTTGGCTATACTCAAGTGATTTTCCTTAGTGATCGTATGCGTTTTTCGTACTTTTCCTCGGTGAGCGGTCGACCCCCTAACGGGTTGTCTAGTTTCCAGTCGCTAATTAGAAGAGTTAACACGTATGTTGTAAGTTAACAGCCAAGATTGCCAGTTACCACCATGCATAGATTATCAATGGCAGTATATCAGAATGACGGTAGTGATAGCCCTGTGTTTATAGTCACCGTCTTGACACTCTGTGTTCTTGAGGTAAAAGAAATGTTTAAAACTGTTTAACAGATCAAGTTTAATTATTTTACACATGACACGTCAAAAAATTGCTTCATTGCCACTCCTTGTGGTTTTCTTTAACCAACATTTTAAATAAAAATCAAACCAAACTGTATGATCTGCAATTGTAATTACAGGCGTATTAGAAGGGGGTGGGAAGATATATACGATTTGCGGGCAAGCACGGGTATCTTCGGGCATTATTCAATTTCGGCCATGGGCGTCACACATGGGGGGGGTCGGACCCCCCCCCCCCATTGTTTTACTGAGGGGGTCTGAATATATTTGGACCCCCCCCCCCCAAATTTGGCAAAGTAAAGTGCCCGAAATCTCATAAAACACTAACTTGAGGACTGGAATAGCAGTAAAACGACCTTGTATGGGGGTCCATACAAGGTCAGCTCCGCTTATTCGTCCCGCGAAGAAAACTGGCCGCCCCTAAACCTGCTTTGGGCATTTTTAGTTTTGCTTCCCTTCATTTTTCTTTTAATTGAATACCACGAATTTGTACTGAGTTGACTATCGATTAAAACATTTTGTCTGGGGCCACTCTACTTTGTGAATGCAACTGCAACAGTGAGATTGGATGGAATTCATAGTGGGATTTCGGTTACAGAACCATTGGATACTTTTGGACTTGCTCACACAGGCTAGAATAGCAGAAAACGCATTTGCTGTGGTTAAATTTTCAAAATTTTCTCCGGGAGGGTGAGGCTCCGATTGATTGGTTGTTTGGAATTCTGGGTAGCCAGGTAGGCTATATTGGACCAAATTGAAGTTGCTGTAGGTGTAAACGATTGATTGGAATTCGAGTCAGCAAGCCACCTTAATTAGGCTATATTAGACAACTTTGGAATTGCTTTGTTCATGGGCCAAAATAGCAGGAAAAATTGTTTGCAGCCGTTCAATATTCCAAAATTTTCTTAGGTGGGGGTAAGCCAGCTTCTTCGCCTCTCGGGGAAGACCTGTCTGTAAACATGATAAACGTTGTATTGGTGTGATATTTTAGTTTAACCCCGTAAATCATGCCAAACAATGTTTAAAGGAGACTGAGACTTATGGGTACCCCCCCCCCCCCGAAGTTGCGGACCCCCCCCCCCCCCCCAATATATATTTCACGGTTACGCCCCTGATTTCGGCCAATAGTTTTCCGGCAATTCGCGTACAAATTACACTAGAATCCTAATCATATAGCGCAGCGCACGCCTTGCTGGTATGGTTTTATCGCCAAAGAATAGTCATTCTTTGAAGAGCCATTTTTCACGTAAGCAATTGTCCTAATTGTTTCATGTATTGTTTTCTGAGACAATTGCGATTTGTCGTACAGTAAATCGTTTTCTCAAGGGGTATCGTAAAGTTCGGGTTTAGGCAACTTGCTCTTTGCATGTTACTGCCACCGTCCAATTGTAACAATATTAAATCGTTGAAAAAAAAACCCTCCTTAACTCAGTAACGTTGATTGGAGAGGGGACCGAATGGTCGAACGTGTGTTTTAGAACATAAAGTATGTTATTGAGTTAAGTTGCTTGGTTTGATTCCCAGCTCGTACGTGACAAGGGGTGGGCCCGTCTGTCCAACCGCTAATTATTGAAATAAAGTGGAACCATAATATTATTATGTTAGTCTCGAAATGACATAGATTTCGTCGAGTGGACGTTAAACCCCCTTTCTTCCTCTCTATCATACCAATTTTTAATAATAACACAATACTTGACAATATGTTTCTGACAGAATTATTCATCACTGGTAATAAATTCACTATTTAGTATTAAAATAGAACGCAGAACCGAAGCACAAATCATTTCACCATTACTGATATGATGTTATGGCGGTAACGACCAGACGCAGTTACTCTTCGACAAATGATCGTCGATGAATACATAAAGTGAGTCGTTAGATCGAATACTATAACAAGCTCTCTCCTCCATAATATCACAGTTCAGACCCGTAGCTAGCCGAGGGCAATGGTTTCTTGGGGCGCCGATTGGGTATCCGGGGCGCCGATGTGCCTAAACTTGACGGTCCAGAGCGAACGGCACCGTGGACACAACCCCTTCGGCGAAAGCTCTCTCTCCCCAGAAATTTTTGGAAATAGGGTTTGCAACTGACGAAATTTTTAAGGCTGAATTTGCGATATTGGCGTATTTTGATATTATGACATCCTAACAGTTTGAAGGAAGGAATACGAATTCATTCGTTGACGCCTAACCAATCTCACTCGGCATTATGGGCGCCCATGATCTCGTCGTGGGCCGCCCACCAATCTCGGCATTATGAGGGTCCCTCCGGGATGAGACACCCCACCAATGCATTATGTGTTATGTGCGGCCCAACAATGATGTATTATCATTATAAGGCGTCCCACCAATCATATTATTACGGGCACCCCTCCGGGATAAGATCACGCCGTTTTGGGCGCCCTGTCAATTAGGTTGCCTCATAGATACATGTTCGTCGAGGTGCCCATAAACCAAGTGACATTGACATTGGTTGAACGCTCCGCACTCGGCTTGCTTTATGGGACGACCATACTGATATGGGCACGATGGACGCTGACTTCGTATTGCATCCAATACAAAGGGCCCCTTAGGCGCCAACTGGGGACCCGATGTTTTGTACTTTTTGAATAAGCATAAATAACTGATAATACTAAATAATTTATCAAATATAGCATATTTACAAAGACTGTACTTCATCTTTAAGAAAATAAAAATGCCTGGGGTCGAATAAGTCTTGAAATATGATCTATAAGCAGGAACTTGAAATTAGCGATTACGAAATGTCATAATCCAAATTATAACGAGCAGTGGGTTCAGACTGAAGCAAATTGGCTTTTTAACCACCCACAGATTGTCCGATGAAATGATAATAAAACAATAGTCAAATATTTTTAAGTGCATCGAGAACTTTTTTTTACTTAGCACTCCGGTGACGGCGGCGCGATTCTAGCCATCTAATTGTTTTATTAAGGTGACATTTATCTGATTATCTTCTGAAAATAAAAATTTAATGTCTGGCAAAATTTAGCGATATGCAAAATAAACATACATTAAATCCTAAGGAGGCCCTTAACGGCTAGTCCGTCTCAAGACAGGGGACTTGAAAAATATACCGTTTTTGGAAAATAAACTGTAATTGATATAAATGAAAATATAAATGAAATGAGGTTTAACGTCCTACTGTTACGCAAAATATATAAATGAATGGTTTAATTCGTAAACTAGAATAAAATCCGTTGTTTTCTCTATTGAGAAACAAAGGCTCAATAGTCAATATCCACCGGCACCGAAAAATGTGTGACTTTAATGTTATTTTCTTATAAGTATAAAGAACTCAATAAAATGACAAGACCGTTTTTAATAAAGGGGAATGTCTATGCAAATGTCATATTACACTTATTGAACCGAGTCTAGTTGTTTATATAAACTAGATATAAACAAATAATCAAAACAATTAATAGAAAATGTCAAACGACATATTTATCATTACACCGTCCGCACTCTAACAATTGTTTTCGAACATTTGATACAATTTGTTATCATTTTTCTTTAATTCTAGTGGAATGTTTAAGTACAAAACGATGCACTCAAAAACACTTTGTCTGTCGGTGATTAAAGAAATTCTAAAGTCAAGGTCTTTTTTCGATAGCCCTGATAATAATGTATGGTAAATCGACAGCCTGAGTATACGTTCGTAAAAGGACACCACATGGCGCTAAATCACAGGATGGTATAGAGTGTTGCGCTTCGAGCTCTCGCTGGCCGGTCATCCATCCTTCGGATCGTTGTTCCGATCCCTGTGCCCAGGTTTCACAAAGCATTCACGGGCTTAAAGGAGCTTAATGGCTAATAGTTGGGGCCTAGAAATTGACACAAATTGGCCACAACGCAAATAATAATGTAATATGAATGTATATAAACTGTTTTACATTTAATCGTTTCTGTTTTACTATAATTTCTAATCAGTTATGATTACCGAAATACGCCACAGGTCTCAATCGAATGGCAATATCTAGCGTCTGGTTATTTCAGACTCTACACCGATAGTATTTATTGCATGCTCTCCAGACAAGAATATTCCGTCACCATTTGACATGATTTGCTACATTACGATTATTAGTCAGAAGCCCTGATCGGAATCAAATTGGTCATATTTGGGGCATTCTGGGCGTAAAATCCTTCAGAGGAATCCACCAGTGCAAATCTTAACGATTAGGATCAGGCACTTACTTATATTAAGGGATGGAGAAGAATAACGCAGGATCAGATCCAACGTCCCTTCCAGGGCTTAATGGATATTGAGTGTAGCAAAAATTTCATTCGCCGTTGTTCGCCAAATTCATAAAATGTGAATATCGTTTGGTATTGGTCACTATCACTACTATCAGTCTGAAACTCAAGTTTGATTCGGGATCCCTCCGTGAGCCAATGAGTACGATGAATGGCCCGCACGAAATTCAGGCCTGATTTACCCTTACCGATGGCATGGCACAAATAATTTTGATATTTACCGGATAGGACGAATATCTGAGAACCCGAGTACGTAAAAGAACTCTTAAAGCCCCAATAACACTCTTGTTGTAACTGAATAATATGTCCCAATCTTCATTCTGGTCAACAAATCGTATTATTTTAGAATATTCCAATTAAATGATGATATAAATTTCATCTTAACACACCTATTTTAAAAAATTGGAAAAATTCAACCAATTGATTTGAAAAGTCTAACGTAAACCTTTTCAAATGTGACTTGGATTTTAAAATATCTGGACAAGTGAAATAGGTTGTAATGGATAATTTACTCAACAGGTAGGACACTTAAACATCTAGTACTTAGAATAAGGGTATTATTTATTTTCTGGAGCTGCCAAGCCAGCAAGAATGTTATTGTCCCTTTAACAGTTGGAATTCGAAGAGTAGGGCATAGCGCCGCTGTTATAAAACACCATGTCCTCATTATCCTTGTCGGTGCAGAAAAGTAGGTCGTTAAACCCAATCTCATTTTCTAGTTGGATGAAACAATGAGTAAATAATATTCAGATGACAAGTCTATATAGATAACCAAAAATATAACCAAAAATGGACAAATTCAACTCTAAATGTTTTGTTGAGATTTTGTGTATATGTTGCGTAAATGAAGTATTTTAGGAATTCTTACCAAGCAATATATCGGGTGGAATTTGTCATTGCAATTATAAAATTCTTTCGGCTATTGTTTCTTTGGATTTTTTTTCCATCACCAAAAAGAAGTATCAATAGGGCGTGGTAGATCCAACTAGTTCCGAGTCAACGCGCAGGTGTGGTAACAATTATTTACTCCCACGTCAAAACGCTAGCGTAACAAATAACTGGAAAATAAATTGGCGAACAAAAAGCGCACCTTTTTCCTGAGTTCTGATCTTCTCTTTACGAAAAAAAAAAGAAACAGCTTGGATTAATAGGTCATAAAATATAGTTATTCATCACCCAATTAGGCTTGTACAGCTTCTAAAAGTGTATAATGGTATAAAAAAAGAGTTATTGCTCTTTCAACACTTGTGGTATACGCATTCCGACATTTTATTCGTCTCTTTGAAATAACAATTAATACAAACCAGTTGTTTTTGCTGTTTTCTGTGTGTAAAATTTTGACGTTTTGTCACATATTTTGATGCACAGATAAAAATGCGTGGTTGTTATAATTGTAACCAGTGAAAAAAAAAACCGTCAGAAACCACAGCACGCTCTGATTATTAAAAGATTTCTTTTATCTTAAAGGGACATTTGGTCTACATTGATAAATGTTAAAAGTTCGTATTATTTCTTTAATTTCAAAGTATGAATAAAAGTTTACAATTACAAAGGTATTCCGCAAAACCCACTTGGGAGGAAAGAGACAATCACTTTCGTATTACAGATGAACAAGATTGGTAGCCTGTTCATATGCTTAACTGGAACTTTTGTTTTTGTTTTTTGTTGTTTTTTTTTAAAAGGGATCGTTAAACCAGTTTAACTTTGACGCCTGGAAGCAACTTTGGGGCAAGTAAACCGGTTTAAAACCCCAAGCTCGTGACCTTTCGTCGAGAAGGCCTTTTTTTAAAATTTAAAACTTGTCGTCTGAACGAATTGGCTTTTAAATCCCTACTCTAGCCCGATTTGGACATGTGCATTACCCAGTAAATTTGTTCCTGGGAAAATGGCGGCGTCGTGCAGTACAGGAATCGAATAAAGAATATGAATTCGTAAGCTATCCCTGCCTCATACCCCTCGCAGTGTTCCGTTTGATTAGAGCTAATCCCACATTCGTTCGTTCGTTCGTTCGTGGGGTTTAACGTCCACTTCCACCTAAGGTGATATCGCAGACAAAGCTAATCCCACTACCCACTGCTGTAAATAGTGAAAATTCTTGTTCTAAATTATGATTGGTCAATACATCAGATTAAAAACCAATTGCTAACTGTGTTATAAAAGCATTGCTCTTAGAACAGAGCGCCAAGTTGGACCAAATATGTTTACATAACGTTTACTCATGACTCACGATTTCATTATGTCCAATTAACCAGTGCATAGTAGAATATTGCAGTAAAACTAATTGCGTGACAAAACAAGGCTATCAAATCGAATAAAATGTAAATAATAGGGACCTTTCCATCGGTACGAACATATGTTCGTTTACGTTTTCGTATCCTCTAATACACGGTTTTGCAATCCGACGTACGATAATAGTTGTCTAGATGGTGTTAATTTCCACTCTTAAAACCCACACAATACGAATTTTGAACTCGTTTTAAAATAGGCGTGTGAACGGGGTGCAAGTCACTTCCGCGGTCAAAAGAAATCTACAATTACAGCTCTTTTTTCTATTGCATTAAAGTGTAGCTAATGCAACAGTGGGCTGAAAAAGTTCAGGATTATCCATTTCTGTTCAAATAACGTCCACTCGACACATTAACTGGTTTATTTCGGGACTAACATAACATTCTATCTCTTCAATATTTTTTTTGCGCTTAGAGTGGTAGGAAACTAGGATATCGGGGTATAATTTTTCTATTGTCTTCAACCAAATACAGATCTATATTTCGTTTCGTTTTATTCGATAATCTCTCCTACATGAAGATGTGATTAGTTGTAGTGGGGGTCGTGTTAGGGGTCAGAAGAGCGAGTTTTGACCCCAAGACGTCGGTCATTTGATGTCTCTTGTAGAACACCCACACACACAAAGAGAACTCGCCGTAACAGACGGTTTCATTGACTAATTCCTCACATAAATCAGAACGCGGGTTATATAACCATCTTTTCCAGAACCTACTGTAGTAAAGGCAAGTAAACGAAATTTTAAACGAAACGAAATAGTACCAGGAAGTTCGAGGTTAAATCACGGTGTTGGCCGCGATATTCCAGCGTGGTCTCCAGGGTGTCTGGCAGAAACCGCGTCTATTCGTTAAAATATGACGAAAAACCCGAGGTCCCCTTAACATGTTAGATTGCAGGTAAAAAAACCTTGGCAGTTAGAATCCATTTGCTATCGGGAGAAAATGTCCTCCATAGCAAACTGTTAGTGCCGAAAAGCAGGAAGTTAAACCCTACTTCGTACATTCAAAGAAAAAACCCGGTATGTAAGTAAATATTTTTTTCTTAAATTCTTTATAACAATAGAATTTCTCGTTTAAAAATTTCGTAAGTTTTTTCACCAAATTAAACTTTTCTGCCTCGGGTTTGAAAACCGTCACAATGCATTAATAGCCAAAAATAACTAAACGTATTTTTTTCCAAAAAATATATGAATTCAAGGATAAAATGCGAACACAAAACTAGTATAATTTCAAATTTTTAAGAATTCTAAAGATATCGGTCAAGAAAAGGGTGATTTTCAGGTTAATTTAAGGAGAAACTTCGTTTTAATAGATAGTTGGGATATTGTACAGAGAGAAAGATTGCCCTAATAATGAAGAACAAACCTATACAGGTGAAATAGAGAAGTCAGTGAAATCTGAACTAGGCTATTTACGTATATACCTAAGCCACATGATTGATAAAATAATGCCGTGTTTCCCAGGATCTCTATGTACAAGAATTGAGACCCCTGGTTAATACAACGCTCGGATAACAATATTTTGGTTTGTAAAAAGCTGTTAAAATAGATCTTTGTGTTTTCTACCTATATCGAGTTGGGTGGCCCGCTCCAGTAGCTGTCAATTATATAGCGCGCAAGTGTGATCTTCGGCAAGAGATCAAACAGAGAGTTATTGCTCTTGATCTTGTCTTGTTTCTACGCAGTTTCTACTAATGTCATAATGATAATAATCATTCACATATCCCCCTCTATTTTATTTTATGTTATTTTTATAATTATTTTATCTCCCTTCTTGTATATATGCCAACTTAGCATACCTTTGATACCGATATAACGAAAACCGCCATCAAAATTTCTAGTAGTTTTACGAAATGGAAATAGAAATAATAATAATTTAGACGTGTTTTTCACAAACTTTTGATGTTATTTTTTTACATATAATTCTACTTTCGTTTTATTTCATTATCGACTGTCATCCTTTTATATTATGCCAATTTAGCATACCTTTGATTATTATAGAGTTTTGGTACCGTTATGAAATTTCAATAGAAAAGAAATAATTTAGTATTTCTTAAAACGTTTGATGTCATTTTTTTTTTTTTTTTTTGCTAAAATTTATGTCCGCTGTACTCAACTACTTCGTGTGACTTTGAATCTAAGAAATCCATAAATATTTAAGTATTTTCAAAATTGATTCATGAATTTGTGTGTTTTATTATCCAAATACATTAATGTTACTTTTATGCATTATGCGGAGAGGAGCTATATCTTTTTGAAGTTTGAAGATATTAAATTTATACTTACGCTGTATAAAGATAAAATGTTTGGATATAATAAGAGGAATATTTTCATGGCTCTTCCTCTCAACACTAAAGGGTGAATTTTGCCAATAGCTTAATTTCGGATATTTAAAGGATACTAATGCCTTTTCATTAGTTCAAATATTACAACTGAGTCGTCCTTATTCCACGGGTATTGACATTATCACCTCATTTGCACAATTGCTCAATCAGACATAACATTACACTTCTGAAATGATTGCAGTTATATGCGATTTATTTCTTTGGCCTGTAGACTAATCAGAATAGTGGGTACATAGTGTTTTACTCTCATGAATCTGTAATACAACATTCAAATGGGCATCAATTCATCTTTCAGAAATGTATTTCTGGCTACTTTCTCAAGGGAAACAATATGTCTCCACAAGGGAGGATACCACCATTTTACCATATTGATTGTAGTAGTGGTTAATAACAAAAAAATAACCATTACTTCGGTAAAATGATTTCTTGGGAAAACACGGGTTATTAAAGCATACTTAATAAGTTAACGTTCGCGAAGGAATTACTATCATATAGAATTGCAAAGAAGTTCCTTACACCACGTTCTAACCATTTCCCCATTGGGTATACATAACGGCCGATTGGATAATGTGCTAACTCGAAATAGATCCCCTCCTCCCCCAATCTCGACGACGCTCAATAAAACGACAGCCAATAAGAAATGCGGTTTGAAAGAATTCCCAGGAATTCCTCTTTGTAAAATATTACAACTATACGTTATCACCATTAACTAATGATAGTGTAAACATATTTTGTAAGTGGTAGACTCTTCCCTACAATATTTCCACAAGTAATGTGGATGATCAAAGAGAGAGAAATGGAGTTTAACGTCCACTCGACTGTGGATGATCAACATCACACACGATACATTTCTCATTAGGCCTAACAATAAAGATTTAATGCATAAATAAATAAACACAAAAGAAACGTCTATACTAATAATAAATATTAGAAGTTGTGGAAGTTAGCCGATAGTTACAGAAAGACAATCATATACACGAAGCAATTGAAAAGGTTGGTTCTCGGCTGTATCGATGCCGTATGAAACATGGAACCAAATAGATACCTACATTTCACTCGAGAAATCAAACTGGCCAAATCTGGTACCGTGTGAAACCGCGACAACGGCTCCACAAAGTAAGTGATATCAGAGAGTAAATCAAGATGTCTCTTTAAGTCTGTTTATATACTGAAAGAAAACTATTTCAGAAATAATCAAAGGATTCAAGCACATAAGTGTTCTTTAAGTCTCTATTTTATACGTCATAGGAATTTCTTAGAAGTTTAGCACACATATTCAACACGTTTTACACATTATACACGAAAAACACCAGAAATCTCTTCTATAATTTGATATCAGAAGACGCGGACTGGCAATTAATCGCTCGGACACATAATGTCCAAGAATAAAATCAACTTTTTCGCTGTTGATAATCAAAAGTGAAGTTGAGTTTTATTCTCCATGATTGTCAAAGTGAGTTAACGCTTGGAGATTTGTAAGACGACTTCGTCCTTGAAATTATTCGCAGCGGAAACGTTAGTACCCGTATCGAAATTAAATGTGGTCTGTATAACCTGTTCACGGTTTCGTAGTGAGGATCAATAACTCGTAATTAACGAAATGAAATGAAATAGGGTTTAGCGTCCTCCTAAAGACGGGTGTACGCCAAACAGTGGATAATGCGACACTACGCCTACTCTTATTTCGAAGACCAACGACCAAGGTGTACACTCGATCTTGGTTCTCGGTGAACATTCTCGGCCAACACCGCGACCTCCTGGTTGTTTAGCGGTAATAAGTTTAGATAATTTCTTCTTGGTGGTGACGAGTCAAATAATCCCAGGCAATTTTTGTTTTTAAAAGTCTAACAAGATGGCTCAGACCACCGTTGGAACAACTGAAATTGATATTTAGTATTGCAATTTTACATATGGCAAGGTGGCCATGGTAAATGTTTTCAAACTGTCTGGGATTTTACGGTCACATGGCATTCGGCAGCAATGCTTTCCATTGTGGTAGTGCAAATGGATTCGAGCTATATTTTAATACAGGGTCTTTATAAATAGCGTCATTACCACCAATATTAGTCTGGTATAGGTTCTTCGGTATTTTGTCTCTTTAGAGGCGTATAAAACTATATTCATATGGAAAACAGTGTAATTAAGAAAAATATTTATATACAATTTTATATTATTCCAAATGTCATAAACAGATGACTATGCAAGTTATATTTATACACAAAAAAAATTGCAAGGTTTTATCACCAGTTTCAACAAATAAATAGTCATTCTCTATATTTCTCTATACAATGCCGAAATGAAATGACGATTAAACGTCCTACAATTCCGCACCAGCCAGTGCACCTGTCTTTAAAGTGTATTCAATGGTGGAAACGAGACCCAGACTCTCTGTTCTGCACCACGGACAAAGGGAAACCAAGCTCAAAACTCCAAAGGAACTTTCGTTTGCCAACACCGGAATCGAAGCCGTTACTTTTGGTTAGTGAGCCAGAGTGTCTCGGGTGTGCAAGTCGTGGGACATGTTGACACCCGAGACAAGTGATTTTACTTCTCAATGTGGCAAAACATAATTGCCTGTGTGATAGACCTACAAGTTGTAGTCAAGTTGTTCAACAGCCGTGGGGGTTGGATGGCCGAATGGTTAGCGTACGCGCTGTATCATACGGCATGTCAGTGAGTCAGCTGGCGTGGTTTCAAATCCCCGGTTGTATGTTGTAGGGTCCCCTGTCCAGCCTCGTGGGTTTTCTCCGGGTATTCCCCCCCCCCCCCATTGCTGAAGACACTTCCGCGCAAACAAATTATTGAAATCAATTTTTAAAAAAAAAACATATGTTAGGCCCCGAAATGACCTAGTTGGTGTCGAGTGGACGTTAAACCCAATTTCTCTCTCTCCAACAGCCGTAATGTATAACACGTGAAACGTTAATGATATAGGTACAATAATTTTTTACTTATTTCATTTTCAAAAAACGTACTCGTTTTTTCTAGGGCACCTGCTGATATAATTTTCAGGGTATAAATAAACCAACCCCTTTAAGGCTTTTAAAGTTAAATTTATTTCGCTAGTTGCCTCTCAAACTTGTTATTCTTCATCCTCGTTAGCGACGGACATTTAACATCTCAGATGCCTCGAGCATCCACTTAAATACTAGTTTTTAATCCACTTCTTTCTCCTTCTACCCCCTACTCGAACTTTAAGCTCCCCGAAACTGACATTTTACGAGCTATAAACAATTGAGACAAGAGTTTAGAGTATCCTAATCCCCCAAATTTACTCGACCATTCATCCTCTCTCGCTAGTTTCATTCAAAACCCTTATACAACCGCCTGCATACCGTAGGTCGATGTGGGTGGTCTTTTGGTGCAATGTGTAGAAGGCATATAGCGTATAGTCGAGTGGAGTATTGTATGGCGAAGTGACCACTGATGGATTCGACTTATCGCAAAAACTGGTAGCTATACCACGTATCCCTTTAGTTTAATGATAACGCGGAGTACTAAACTACTAGGAATTATTCGCGGGAGGTATAGGAATCGAGGGGAAAATCAACCTTAATTGTATTGTTTCATTTTATATATGCACAAAAATCTATGGAATATATCAATCAAAATTGGAATACATATTCTTGATAAGGTATATTTTCTTTGCCGATCGACCAAAAGTTTTTTTTTTTTTCGTTTTAAAAAAATTCAACAAGAAAGAATACACGAAAGGTTTATTTAGACGCAACTTGGAGTTTCAAAGAAAAAAACGAGTTTTGTTTTCTTTTGAAAAACGTTTACGTTTCGGGTGATTAGATTTGTGAACTTTTCCTCAATTTCTGGCAGTGAAAGAAGTTGTGGTAAAAACAGTGTTATTTTACGAACAAGCAATAAACAATTAGCAAAGTGATTTAGCTGATCTTGATCCGCAAACTCTGGGAGGTATCCATAAAAACCATTTGTCAACTTTTACAATCAAGAAGAGTGGTGAAAAGCGAGAACGAGGGTGATATTGGGCTGTGTTTTAATTAGCAAGATTTCTTGGTGATCGATTAAGTTCCAGAAATATATCATCTCTTCTCAATAAAAGGTAAAATTTGATTGGGGAAAAACGTTGAACAATCTTGAGAACTGGGAAAAAAACATAATCAACACACAATCACCTGAGTGAATTCATTTCAAGTAATGACAAAACAGAATTAGCAAGGAGGACGTCGTCGTGTGCGGTAAAGGTGTATCGTTGGTATAAAACTAGCAGCTCTTTCCCCCATTCCTTAATACTTTAATCAGTTTTAGTGGCAGCAGGGCCTGACGTTTGAGATGATTTAGAACTTAGCTTTATATCAATCGGTGTACGTGCATTCAACAAAGCAAGTGTGACACTAGTTGAGGAAACTTTCGAAAATTAATATTAAAAAATAGTGACCGGCCGCTCTGCACAAGATTATTTCTGATAAAATAATTATAAAAGTTGTAAGCTATTTCCGTTAATTTGAATAAAACTTTGTGCGTCTAACAGTTCTGCGTGTTCAGTGAGAAAAGCTGTATTTTAATATCTTGGAATTTGAAGATGGTGACTTTTTATACGGATAACTAAAATTATAACACTATGACAATATTTTCTAAAATGGAAACCAACCAATTTTTAAACTGTTGAAGAAAGTTTTATTTTAGTGACTCCAAAAAGAAGAAACAGACATTTAATAAGAGACAAAAATAATGGCTTCGTATATGAAATGGTTATTAGCAATGACAGTGGTGTTTATTTGGTGCTTTGAAGTGACACAAGCCCGTAAAAAGCGAGAAAAGAATATGTTTAAATTTTCTGATTGTGGTAAGTATGAATGGATCTATATATTTATTTCTCTCGTTAAAATTGAGGACATCATAGAAAATTTGTAGCGGCTTCTGACACGCCAGTTTCTCTGTAACGGTAGACCTACATGTAGTAAATAGGCTAAACACGAAAGATAAGATATATAATTCAGACCCCCACCCCACACAGTGGCAAGTTGGATATGATTTATTTTATGTATTCAATTCATTAAAAATATCGGGTTATGTGGGAGTGGATCAAAACCAATATTGAAATTTCGCAAAATTTTGAATATTTTAATTAAATAAATAATGGTGAATGATTTTAAATATTTTATCCTTTAGTAATGTATCATTAGATTTGCGTCATTTAATTCAGGAATTTCATTTAAGCGACACGCTCCTTTTCTCTCTTAAGGTCCAATGATGCGAGTAGCCGTTCCTCCTACTCATATAGACATATTAGATTTTCTCAGGTAGAATGAGTTTATAACAATACGTACACATGATTGCGGTTAGTCGGTCTATATATACACGAAGATCTAGGTAATTCTTAAATCAAATTTGTCTCACAAACAGATTTTTATTATCAGCCAAGTTTACTAGTTTATGTGAACAATAATAGTAAAGTAATACACTACCGAAAAGGCCACCCACAGTTCAACTCTATGTCTCTATAATACTATCAATTCTTCTCGCTTTACCTGTGAATTATTAAGGCCATCCTACACTGAGATGGCTTTGTTAAAGGTTCGGCACGATATACAGTACCGCGTTTGTTCTAACTCCATTCACGATAAAACTGTCATAATTATATTGATGCTTATGGAAGAAGACAAATTTCTAAAGATTTTTACACTAGTGAAAACGTCGGACGTCTTTATCGCTTTGATAAGAAAAACTGCGTAAAAAATAAAAAAAAAATAAAGCGACTTTTTTAAACACCCCCCTGCTAAGAAAAAATGGCATACAATGTTTATTATGTTTAGTCTGTACATATAAGTCTGTTTATTTTTTATTTTCATTTACATTAGACGATAAAGATTTCATCACAGGGATCAGATGAAACGCTTGGGAATGAATTACTCGCATTATAAATATACGGATACTGAATGAATGAATGAATTAATGGGTGAATGAAAAAATTATAACCCAGGGCATTCATGTAACGTAATTATCCAAGAAATCATTAAGCTTAAGCAGATATAAGCTAGTTCCACACCGTACGATGTGCAAAATTTTCTTCTTAACCGACGAATAACTGGGCCTTTAGCAAACAGACACGTTTGGAAGGTTCGCGACAAATTCTCATAGCCCAATCACCACTGTTCTTTGCGCAATGTCCACGAACGTTCGCGACGTTCGCGATACCATATATATATATATATATATATATATATATATATATGTTTGGAGACTTTGAACTGTGTGTCATCTAATATAAATGAAATGCTACCGAGATATTCACTGAAAATAAAGGACGAAAAGATGGTGCAAGGACGAAAAGATGAACATGGACACGGTACGCTTTTTGATTCGCTTAGATCAACTTTGTAGCGACGAGTGGCGTACGCGACGAACGATTTTGTTTCCTTAAAATTGCAACCTATCTTCCAAACACACAGAAAGACCACCTTGGAGCTGTTTGGGCGAGTATTTGATCAAAGTATAAAACAAGCACGTAATAATATGTAATATAAAGATATTCGGCGGGAGATCTACTTAAACACAATCATTAACACAGCAAGTGATGAGATCTGAGATCTGTTTTTATCAAAGACTCGTGCTATAAGAAGCCCACCTCCACATTTTAAATACAGATCTACTTCAATGGAATACCAGAAATACCAAACATAAATTACAGATTTGTTTTGGTGAATTTTATTCTAGAAACGTAGTTTCGTAGAATTTTCCGTCAAAATGAAGTTGGTATTGTTTTGGATTTGTTTTGATGTCGTTCGTTATTTAAACAACGATGCAAATTCGTTTGGGCACTCCAGACTCTTCCACCAACCGCGCCAAATTTTCGTCTCTTTGGTGAATTTCAAACATTTGTGATTCAGACATTTTTAGGTTTTAAGTTTTAAGTCTTCTTGAATTGGAGGGGGCTTGGGATGGCCTAGTGGTCTACAGTGCCGCACTTCGACCTCTAGCTGGCCGGTCACCTCTGGCTTGCGGCTGTGGTTTCGATCCCTGGTGTGAGCGTATGTGGCATGGATATAGGGGCGTCTTCTCAACCTCTTGGGTTTCCTCCCACTGCTAAAGACCGCTTCGTGTAAGCGAATTATTGAAATAAAATTAAACCATACGTTAGTCCCGAAATGACCTAGTTGTGTCTAGTGGACGTTAAACCCCATCTCTCTCTCTCTCTCTCTCTCTCTCTCTCTCTCTCTTTTCATTACAAAAGGGCCCGTATACTGATATGAAAACGTTCACCGTGTCTTAAATTCTAACTAATTTGTGTTTTAACTTCGAATAATATATTATTGATAGTATTGGGGAGGTTTTTTTTATCTCCTTTCAGCTGTAAAACATAACAATTCAATTGTGTCGGCCAGAAGACTTTTTTCAATGCAGTTGACCCAAAGTGCGTCTGGTACAGCTCAATGGCAATCATAATAACCCTAAAACCAGACCGAATCTTCTCAGGGTTGAACGAGAAAGTCACTCGGGATTTCCCGGTGTGGTTTGTCGTCTGTAGTTTGGGACAGCGGGTCTGACAAGATGTGTGGACGTAACAAAAACCTAGATACATGTAACTTGAATTTCATTTAAAAAAAAGAGTACGTCGTAGCGCTGCTGTTTGGGCCACAAAATGTTCCCCGTTGCATACAGTATGTCCCGCGTCTGTTTCATTTATCCGGGTGGTGCAGAAAAGTATAGTACATTAAACCCCATTTTACGTTATTTGCAACCCTCAACCCTCCTCCCTTTGAGGTATACTGCTGTTAGAAGCGAATCATCTGTATCATGAATACAAACTGAAGCCGGACATCTAACGTTTCACTTGTGTGAAATGTCATAAACATGAGTTGTCATAAGATTCCTTTTAAAAAAAAATGGAACCCACAAATCTCCAATCAAACCGATCAATCACTTTTTCATGGCCTGACACACGCTATAATTAATAAACTTAAATTCAATATTCAACCGGAAGAAAAAAATGTCAGAATATCAACGGTCGATAATCTCTACTTCGATTCAGTTGGATTAAGTGAGTCCTATCAAAATATGTCAAGACCTCTTACAGATAGCGCTTGGTTTTATCATCTGCAGACGATGATGGGAAATTTTCAGTTCATCATATCTCTGTAAATACTGTACAGAATTGAACCATTTTAGACTGATCGCTTAACGCACAAATTGTAGTTTGCAAGTTATTCAGCGTCCCTTTCAATACTATCACCTGCTTTAATGGATTTGTTGTTATTAGTTTTTTGATATTATTGTGGTTGACTGCTCTAGGGAAGAGTCAGACAATCCACGTCATTTTGTTACTGGACGGTTCGGGTTCCGGCTTAACTTACATGATACCCTTTTTAGAATGGTGAATCATTTACCTACCCTAAGGAAGCACATATCTACAGATATTTAAAAAATCGCCCCCTTGCGATAGTGATCAGTAGTTTTCGACAGAATTTTGGACATTTAAATAAGTAATATTGGCTGTCGATACGAACTTTTAATGAGTAAATCTACTTAAACATTCTCTAATCCTTTATTTAACGCTCCATACATTTTGGGGTCAATGTAGGAGAGGCTCGATGACATTAAGGGGGGGGGGCAAACCCGAATGCCCGAAAAAAATTCAAGTTTACAGAGAGCGGTGCCACCCCCTCCCCTACTCACACACACACACACACTTAATCAAAAGAAAGATTTGGAATATTTGAGGGCTTCGGTGAACAAAGCAACTTCAAAGTGGTCTAATATAGCCTATTTAAGGTGACTGACTCGAATTCCAATGAATTGCAATCAATCTTTTACAGTCCACCACGAAGACGGGACCATTGGGGAAAAAAATGAAAACGCGTTTCCTGCTATCCTAGCCTGTGAATACAGCAACTTCAATTTGGTCCAATATAGCCTACCTGCTGACACGAATTCCAAACAACCAATCAATCGTCGCTGGGTTTGTGGATCTTACTCTCCCGGGGAAAATTTTGAAAATTTAACTACAACAAATGCGGTTTCTGCTCTTTTAGCCCATATCCGCAATTCCAAAAGTATCCAATGGTTTTGTAACCGAAATCCCACTTTGAATTCCAATCATCCAATCAGACTGTTGTCACTGCATTCACAAATACTAATACATGTCCGAATAATATCGCACAAAGTAGAGTGGCTCCAGAGAGGCGATTAATAGTCTCTTATCATCCAAACGTTGAAGACTAGGGGGTTCTGGGTGACCGAGACTAGGCGATTAAGTGTAGAAAATCTGGCCATTTTGCAGCCTTTTATGATCTGTGTTATCTGAGGCATTCGATAGACAAATCCGTATTTTAGATCACCGTGGCGAATGCGTGAAAAGCTCACCTATTTGTTTTGATTATGAGATTGAACCCTTGTTGCAGCTAATGATTTGACAATCATGTTATTTTAGAGAGGGTCGCCCCCCCCCCATCAATCTGGTTTGCCCCCACCCCTCAATAATTTTAGAAAATACAAAAAAATTTTGTGATACGTTTCGGTAATCAATAACTGCTACAGCGATTAAATCACACATGCCCACTCAGTCATAGACTTGCATGATAAGTGATTTCTTACCAAGCCTATCCTGCCGTAAACCTTACTTGAGAAGTGGTTTTTACGATCCTCAAAGGTTATGGGTATAGGTTCAACGCGACGAAAATATGCATTCACTTGATGCACTCACTCCGTTCGTTTGACACCACCCTGTTTGTTCGGATAAGCTGGTGATTTGGCGACGAACAATATCTGGCCAGTTCTATTTATCTCGACGACCAATGTATGAAATGCTGCATGGCTGCATTTCCGGGAGTCTATTTCACAAAATATAGCGGCGAAAATATTCATTCACTTTGAGTCACTCACTCCGCCCGTTTGACACCTTCCTCTCTGGTCGGATAAACTGGTGAATTGGCAACACGCGGTATCTGTTAAGCTCTATTTATGTCGACGATCAATGTCAGAACTACTGCCAAACTGCATTTCGGGCAATCTACTTTTCAAATAATTTGGGACTTCGTTGAAGTTCGCAAGTCCATTCATTTGACACTTTCCTGTCTGGGGTCGGAAAGACTAATGATCAGGCGGCATCCGATCAGGTCTCAGCTAATCTGTTACGCGAGAGCTTGTTCCTTTTATTCTGATTTTTTTAAGTAGATCGAAGCATTTGTCATCTAGGCTTCTACTTCAAGGATACTTGCGCACCAAACTCATTAAAACCTTTAAAAAGTTTTATGGCCGTCATATTGACTTGATTGGCAAATATAACATGTCTCTCTCGACTATTATTCAAGATATATTTAATTGATTCGTATATTACCTCTCTTTTTATGTCTGTCTACTACTTCGTTAACACTGTTCATTATGTTTATTTTACATACCGATTGTCCATTGGTCAATCATGCTATTGTATTTAAATTTAGTCTAATAGTTTTGATGCAGCTGCAGGGTAAGCTTACACTTCTAGACACCTGATCAGGCGCCGGACGGTATTAAGTCAGAATCATTTATCTCGACGATCGGTGCCTGAATGAATATAGAATACTGTCAGACAGCATTTCCGACAGTGTATTTTTCAAAATTTTCTGGGGGAGATCCCCCATACTCCCATACCCTCCATAAAAACTCCCTACTTTGGCGTTCGAGAGTGGGATTCGTCGAGGTTCGATTGACACTTTACCTTAACGAGCATTGCCTGAAATAGTGCCAGGCTGCATTTCCGGCAGCCTGTTTTTCAAAATTTTTGGGGGGACGCCCCCCTGCCCCTACCTTGGCCCCCGTATCCTTTAACTGTGCCCCAACTTTGCCCCTCAAACCACCGACGGCTGGCGCCGCCTCTGGTCGCGTCATTTGAAGCAGTAGTTTTTTTGTACGAAGTTTAATGAATGAATTACGTTCGGATGCGGATATTTTATGATGTTATCGTATGATTTCTTAATGAAATGAAATTGTGGTTAACGTCCTACTTTTCTATAATGACCCTTATATCGGTTAAATCAACATACTACTCTTGAATCTTTGAAAACCAGATAAAGTTGAGGATGCTTTAATCGAAACGAAAGTTATATATATCTCAGTCACTAATTGTGTTATCACTTGGATAACTAAATTCAAGCACCTTATAGTTTCTTAATAAACGTGATAATTCCATCAAGATAGAATATAATTGAATTCATAGTTGTAACGTTTATTAATAAAATGCAATGGCGATATCTTTAAACCATAATGAAAGAAACCAAGTTTGAGCTTTAATATATAATAATCTATGTAATATTGTTCCCATCACCGCACCTTCTTCTTCGTCATCTTTATAATATAAAACCTATAATATAGTAATAATAATAAATGTACCACGGCGAAAATACTTAATGTTTCTCCTTTATTTACGTTTAATCTGTATATAAAAGTAGTTAATGGTTATTTTATCAAAGTATTTCATGGTCGACCGGATAATATTACTATAAATCTCATAATGTTGCACAATATCAAAGTGACTACCTCTGTACAGCTAACTACAGAATTAATGAACCTTAATTTCCTTATTCAATTTCGATTTGGCAACTTTGTCAATAATTAATTTTGCATGAAAAACGCACCTATTTCAATTTATTATGTTTATTTTCAAAAATAAATGTTAAAAAAAGCTCCAAAAATCCTCATCATATTATATATATGCTTTCAAAATCTACAAAATTATTTTTTCTATTTATTTTTTGTAAGTTTTAATACATAATGGGCGTATAAAATTTGGCGAAGGAATTAGATTCAACATAGCGATATATCGAGAAGTTCAACTAATTTAAAAAATGCATTAATGATAATATCCAAGGAGAGAAAGCATCAAATTGTCTCATTGCCTCCTGTCTCAATAATTGTGTAGGGTAATTTTGATAAATCCATTAATGCTTACAGTAGCCGAAAGAGCACTTTCACGTTTGACTGCCTTTAAAAGCTACGTATTTCGTATTCGTTACCAATAATTGTACATAAATATCATTTCCTTATTTTCACGTATCTGGTCCTGTATCCGGGATCGTGTGGTCGTTTTTTCTGATGGATAATGATGTTTCTGCTAGTTTGACCAAATCCTGTCTAATTACCCAATAGACACATGTTGTCAAACCTTTAAAATAGACATTACATTGGATGACACATATTATGACTACAGTAATTACAATAAACTTAACACAGTTTTGATGAACTTTCAGTTTGTATTAATATATTGTTGGACGTGATTAACTTTGATTACGAGAAATACATTTAACATGTATACATTTTTCAAAAATATGTATTATACCTGAGATTACACATGCTCTAAATCTCCACTTTATGTATCGGTAGTTACTTAGCAGTCCGATACATTTTAGGATGTATAACGGTCAATTTACCACACAGGTTTCTAAGATTTTTCGATTTGAGTATTTTTCACCAAATTTTTCGATGCAAATTTGCGAGTATTTACAGAATATATATATATTGCCAAGAACACGATATTTTAAGCTTGGGCTGGGTCGCTTATAGCAGGAATTGTGTGGCAATTATTTCTGTTTATGAAAGGTAGGGAAGGAATGGGGGCTCGGAAATGGGCGTTGATCGTCAACATTCGTGGAAACTCTACGATTCATGCCAGGTCGTCTGCTCTCCGCCTAAACCGTCAACATTTCCGTTTTCGTCTTGTCGCGAAGAGTCACGGGGTCGATTTTTGACGTTTTTCCTCACTAATGGCCCGTAAACGACATTTTTGTGAAAATTGAGACCAGATATTGCCCGAGCGTATTAATGGTCTATTTTATACTTACCCTTATAAACAATAACGTGTTATTACAGTTTCTGACCTTTTATAATCTCTTTATTAGTCAACCAAAGTTTTTAGGTGGTAGGCGAATACCAATTACTGTTAGCCTTTAAGTTTTTTAACATTTGGTAATAAAATTGGTACGGGGTTTAATATAATACATTCAAGGGCAGGCATTTTGTTATGTATAGGAGTATAGGTGGCATTTATTCACACATTTATGAACAAATTTGAAATTAATTCAATTTATTCAAGTCGGGTGGTCTCGGAAATTGACAGGAAAACATGTCTCGTGGTGCCACTAGTGCGGCCATGACACATCATCAGCAAACACCAGTAGTCGATATTTTGAAGATTGGTAGAACCTTGGGTATTAAATAAGATTCATTATATTGTACACTAGGTACCTGTATTTATTAATTACCGAATGACATAAGCCACCAATAATTCATTATAAGAAATTAGGAGACAGGGCCCGGGGGTGGGGAAGGTGCTGGTAAGAGATATTTCCAGTTAGACTGGATGACCAAGTGAGTTATCTTGAGAAATTTGCAGTTGTCCTTGTTCAGAAATGAAGTGTAAAAATATCTGTACTGAGACACCTTCATCTGTTTTGTCTTTCAGGTACAAATCCCAATCGACCGATATACTTCACTCAAGTCAGTGCCAGTCCCATGCCAATTATTATTCCTGGAACATTATACGTGTCTTTAAGTGGAAATATCACCTACGATCTTCCTAGAAGATTATCTCTGGAAATTAGCATCACAAAATATTTCTTTGGTGTCCCCTTTATGATTCCCTGTATTAACAGTTATATTGGATCTTGGTAAGTTATTATTGTAGACATGTTCTAAAATACGCAATGGCACTAGGTTCAGATAGCAAAAACTGCCCATTTTATTTAGGGATACGCACATTCAAGAAATATAGCCGTGAATGTGAGAAGCAGTCAGTTGGAATGCAGTCGAAACCAGGGGCGTGGTGAGGGCAATTATTGAGAAGAAATTATGAGTAACAAAAAAGATTTTGGCACAAAAACCCTTTTACTGACCGCGGAGCTGTGGCCGGCAAAGCCGGCCACCGCGAGCGCCGAAGGCGCGAGCCCGCGGCGGGGGGTCCGGGGGGCCCTCCCCCGGGAAAATTTCGAAAATTAGAAGCCCAGAAACGCAATCTCCAGCAATCCGAGACAAGAAATACGGTAATAAAATATGATTAAATTTTCCAACTTGACTCTTTCAAAATTTTTTTAATTGGGTCAGATGAAACAATTTTTCCACTTACAAATGTTTTTCATTTTTTGAGTAATTTGATTGTGATTTTGGCGCAAAAACTTTTTGGCGCATGAGTATGGCTACTCATGAACTCATTCTCACCACGCCCCTGGTCGAAACCGGTAGTCATATAAGCAACCTTGGATTTTCCTTTCCATAAGCCCACTCAGGGCCCTTGTAAAGACGGGTCTATAGAAATCTGACAGCTATACGTAGTCGTAAATTCAGTGAAAAGATTTTCTTAATGTTATTAATTCCGAGTTTACCCTATTTCAATCATCTTATAAAAACGGCTAGTGGGATTGGCGTCGTTTTGTTATTCTATGCGTAGCTTTTACATAATTAGTAGTTGTGTGTGCATATGATTGTATAATTTGTGGACAAAATATTTACATCAAGTACAAACCCCATCTTGATTCCATGTACCGTAGCATTGCGACACAATCCATTCTGAAATTTTATGTAAATTTGATTGAAACTAATTGTCACCTTTCATACTATTGTAGTACATATGACAACATCTGTGCAAGATTTGAACAGTATGAATCTTCGGGTTGCCCACGATCATTGTGGGATTATGGAATACAGTGTCACTGTCCTGTACTAGCTACAGATTTCCACATTAAAAAGATACCAGTAAATGTGCCTAAAATACACGGATTCGCGGCACCTTTAATTAACGTAAGTATACAATTCTTAGAGCGTTTTCAGAATTAATCCATGGCTAAAATTAACCCTAATCATTTTAAATTCCTTGTATGGTTGCGTTGACAATGTCAAGAATCGTAAATCACATTTGGTCTTCAAGGGATAATTAATATTACCAAATTATTAATAAATGCACTATCCCGATTTGTTTTGGCATTAGTGTCAAAACACCAGAAATGCTGATGAGAATCAGATTGGATGAGACTTTATACAGCATTCCATTTAAATGTGCCAGCAAATTAACTCCTTTGGTCTCAAACATTCGCAGGGGGGGGGGGGGGTAGTTAACGGCCAGAAAGTCTACCATAGAGTCAGGTGATTTCAATTCTCCGCGCTTGTACGTGACATGGTATAGGGTCACCTGTCCAATCTTGTCGGTACTCTCGCGTTCCTCCCACTGCAAAGACCTTTAAAGCATTAAACTCTCTGTCTCTATTTTTCTCTCTCTCAAACGCTCTGTTTAATTCAATTTTTTATTTCGTATGTATTTTGTAGGTTCAGTAGTCCTTTTGTCTGGGGCTATGAATTATTTTCTTAATCTTGAACCCCTGGTTTTTGTTTTTCTTCCAGGGTAATTATGCGTTGACAGTAAGTGTTTTAGGAGAAAACAGGGTTGAACTTGGCTGTTTAGAAGTCAAATTTTCAATGAAGAAAAGGCATCGCGGTTGGATTTTTAAGATATGAAAAAATAACTTGATATGGTGCATTTTATTAAACCTGACGACTGGTCTAGTGAATCTAATGACAAAATGGCTGACAAGATGGCACCGTTTCCGGTACAAAGTACCTTTTAAAAAAACATGTTATGGCCAATACGGGCAGTATTCGCTTTGAAATTTTGTACTTTCAATCACATACATTGTCTCGTAAAAAAAAGGTTAAATAAAATTGTTCCTAGATCTGGCATAATATTTATGTATGTGCTGCACGCTCCCTGATACATAAAACACCATTATTGAAAAAGACAACTTTACATCTTTTTGATGCAGTGAAGCAATCTTTAGTCTTTTGTTTTCTTCACACTATGAAATAAAAAAATGGTCTCTAGCACAGTGTGGAAGACAGTGTTGTGCGAGACAAAACAAAGTCATTAAAAAGTGATCAACGAACTTTTGTTGTGTCTTCCTAAACTTCAACAGACATAATTTTTCAGGTATAAACAGCACTGTCATCGTTATTGTGACAAGTTGTGTTTCTTTAAAATCCACGGCGAATCGAATAACATTGTCAATAAATGTAACCAAGCTGACTCTTCACTGTTCTGAAATATACACAAAAAAAGTTGAAAAAAACGCGATACACTTCAGTATTTTGATATGAAAAATCTATTCTGTGTGGGGGACCTTGTGCTTCCCTGCTATATAGATATAACAATGTTTATTGTGTATTTTAATGTTGAATTCTGAATGCATAAACTTGGTTCGTGAGTTGTCACCTTCACACTTGGGTAACGTGTCGGCACTAACAATATATACCTTTGTTTATCATGATAAATAGTATATGAATGAAACACTATGATACTATATCATTTATATTATGTATATTATGTATAAAGGAACGGAGGGCATTCACCGTCTTTCACAACTTGTACGTTTCACAACTTGTAACGCTAATTGTGTTTAAGAACCTGCGATGGCCAAGTTCGCTAACTTTTGTGAGTTCTTTTATCCCGTTATTAGATTAATTAGACACCTGTTAGCTGTTACCATTTATTATGATATCTAACGTCAAATATACACATTTACTTACTAAAGTGATACTGTTTATTTTGGTATTGTATATGTCCATATTGACAGTATTGAATGTTTGTTAAATGATCACAAAAATTTGTTTGATCAGGTTTGAGGCGGATGTGTCAACCCCGTCTTTTATTTCACATTACCTTTAATTTATAGTAATAAGTCAAACTTATTCTACTTTCGTTTTACTGATAAAGAACAGGTGGTTTGAGGGATCCTGGGCACATACTGTTAATTACTTTGTTTTAAATTGTATTAAATTACAAGAAATATAAAATTTATACATTACATTTATAACCCTTCCTATAGAGTAGATAATAGCCAGACACGTCTTTATTTTTATTTTCCGACAAATTTTGGTGGTTTATCAGTTTAATAATGAGGACATTGAGAGATATTAGAATAAAAGGTGTCAAGACTCCATTGTGTTTCCACTATCATTTGAGGCAACTTGTATGGTCACTGAACCGGACAATACCTGCAATACGACTATCCAGAAACAGAGAGATTACCCGTGCACTAAAAATCTGTATCTCATTGTGTGGTGACTGTTTTGCGCAAAAATTCAGATTGTCAGAGACAACTAATAATCTTTGGTGTTCTAACATGCGAGAACATCTAAAATGAAAAACCTGCATTACGTGACCGAGTTTCATTTTCGGATATCAAGTTCATTGTTAACTTTGGGGAATATTACTGTATTCAACCGTTGTGTAAATATTTAATAAAATTAGTTTATCTTTTGTTTGTATTTCTTTTTCGACACAAGCGCCTTCCGGTGGAAAGACCAAAAAGTTGGGAATGGTTCAAATTGAATTTCTTTGTTGTATGCATTGTCATACTTCTGTCATGTTAGATTGTTCAACAAATGATCCCCAGCCATTTACATGTAGATACTGGTTGACCGAACCTTGGAATTACTGAAACATAGTACCCATATCTAATAAATATCCAAGGCTATCTGAAATGAACAAAAAAAAAATCTGGTTCAGTATTCAGGACCATAATCAACACATATTTCGGAATGGAATATAGCGGAAGCAAACCACATGTACAGAATACAGCTGGGGGTCTCACCTAGCACTGGGGGAGGTTATTTCTTGCTTTCATTTTTGTTCGAGAGGGGTTGGGGCGATAGGCCTGGTATTGTCGTGCTTGTAAATGTCTTGAAAGTAGTACACATTCTCCTGCAAATTCGACTTCTGTGGTCTAAGGGGAGACAATATGGTGTTGAGGACTTTTTGTAGAGTTATCTCCCCTAGCACACTAAACTTTATAATACTGTTTTCTTTTAATTAACAGCAACATTAGAAGCTAATATTACCCCCCACCCCCCACCCCCCAGCTCCGAAAACAAATTAACCAACAACAACCTGATTTTCTAATTACTGTTTTGCATTTATTTTTTTTAATCTCGAAATCAAAATGCACAATTAATAATAAATTCAACAGTACAAATACTCGCAACCGACAATTGGATGTTATTCTTACTTATATTGTTCTATATACCACATCTAACAATTGAACTTATGAGCAATTTACATAAAAAAATTGAGAAAATTAATTATTTTCTAATAATGATAAATAAATAACTTGCTATTTCAGGATAAATTACACATTGCAATCCTTTAACATTCTTAAGGTTAAAATAAGATAATGTACATAAGATTATATATACCTTAATAACTGATCAAATTACATGAAAATTAATCATTTTAAACATAAAAAAATTTTTTTTTGGTTTCATCATTTAAACCTGTTAACAGTCTTTAGTCTTTAAATAATATAATATACAAAAGAGTTCTATTTATCTAATTTACTCATAATAACTCATAAATTTACATGAAACAAAATCAAATTAAAAATTATAACTTTCATTTTCTACATCTAACAAAAATTCATGTCCAAATATAAATTCTGTTCAATTAATTAAATATGTTTATAAGCATAAAAACCAAGGTTGCCATGGCTTTTGGTGAGCAGGTACATTAAGATTATTTACATATCAAATTGGTTCTGATTCATAAAGAAGAGAATATTTGCGTTCATGTAAATTAAACATTATGCTATACATATTTATTGAACTTAGATACATTTTGGAAGATAAGATAAAGAGTTGGCAGTTCTCACTATACTAGTTAACTAGATGATGTAAATGGATTATGCTGAAAATTTCAGTCCCATTGCTTCATTCTTAGCTAGAAAAACCTTATCTGTGGCCTCAAATATCATTGTTACTGCTGTCTTGATAATTAACAAAGTTTTGATTATCCTTTTTTACGTTTAATCAGACAGATAAGATGGCATCAAGAGTTGCATAATGCATGTTTAAGTTTCTACACTGAAGTTTCTGAATATATGTTAGACATTATGTAGTGTAGAATATCAGAAAATAAGGACAAAAACGAAATTTTACTTAGGGTCAAAGAATACTGAGCAGAACCTTTTTCCTTTATATAAAATCATTGTGATGTTACCACACTGTCTTCTCAGGTGCACAAACTTGCCGGATGTATTTAAAAATAATATAACACAAAATCTATTACGATAAATTAATCTAAAAATTAAAGACTGATGTGATATTTTCTTTTAAAAAGTTTGAAAAATCCATTTCCATGAACTTATATACAAACATAATATTAGACACTGTTAGTGTAAATACATAAATAAATTGAGTTTATATTTTATATCTTCATATATTAATAAAACGAGCCAGCGCTGCTTAACTAAATAAGCTTCATAAATAGCCAAATACATAATTATATAAAAATTAACATAAGATTTTTTCAATTTAACATAAATGCCACATTTTCAATACCTGTACTGAAAAACATGAATTTGGGGACTATGCGAAAGTTCATCAAATGTGTGGTGATGATGGATAATTACTGTGCTTTAATATAATACATGTACATGTATATCATCTTAAATAATGTGTTATGATAGAGCTCATTGTCAAAATGAGAAAACAGCCAGCAGTACCTCACTTCTACTATAGAAATTCATTCTAATAATCATTTAAGATATTTTCATTTTTAATAGAATCAATGCAATACTGTTTTCAACTCAGTGACACATAAATTTAATCAATATACTGTTTTTACTCCCAAAATGGCATGGTGCTTATCACATATTGAAAATGAGCTCTTTCATTATTTCATTAATAAATTTTCCAAATGCATTTTATTATTAAAATGTGTGCCATTTTGATTTATTTAATGCCATAATGATAAAACACTTTGACTACAATGTTTCTTTTAAATAAATTCCAATAAAACCAATATAAATCAAGTATTACTTTTTCCCTTATTCTTCTAATCATATAAATATATATTTCTATGTTCTAATGAAATATTTTCCTGAGATTATCTCTTCTGTCCAAACCTTAAATTGTTTTTTTAAATCAATTATAAACTTTTCATTTTGCAAATCTGCCTGAAGCATGATTACAAAATCTCATTGACTAATATTAATATCTGTTGATATTGATACTTTCACTCTTCCCATTGATCATAAAACAATTCACATGAATTAAAAATTTAAATCTTTAACCTTCAAAAATATTAAATTAGCCCACTAAAAATAATAAATAAACAAAGTTTCGTTTACATTTCATGGCCAACAAAAAATACAAATGTTACAAATTCTGATTTGCAAAGTTCAATGCACAATATTTTATATTTTATAACACATTCACATTCATGGATATTTCTCCATTACTTTACCAAAATAAATTAAAATCATAAAACTATCTTATTTAATAATTGTTTTTTCCTATATAAATATAGATAACTTAAATAATTTCATCTTATTTTACTTAGCAATTATAGTAAGCCATTAAGACTGGACTACGTGGTAAAGGGTTTAAGTTAATTTCACATTCGAATTTAAAATTATCTGACCAAAAAGAATATTTTTAGAAATTTGTATGTAGTATTTGGAATATTTATATTTTAATATATAAAAAATAGAAATAATATTTTGTGATATATACAACATTTGTAAAGAAAATTTATCTGCTGGCCACTGTTCTTGATGGCAATGTGTCCTGAATCTTGTTACAGTAACAAATCATTAAAAGTGGATGTTATAAATACCGTAAAACACCAAATAGATGTCTCAAAAAATTGAGGATTTCAGCATGTGTATAGAAATTAATACATTTTGTTGGGTCTAATTATGTATATCAAAATTAATGCAAATGTGGGCGGGTCTCATTTAAAGCATAAATGTCTTGTTTTATAGTACGGTTGCATTAACAATTCATTAAATTTAAAAATAGAGCAAATGTATAAACTATATATTGATGTTACTATGTAGATATCTTTTAAGTCAAGTCAACTCGGACGCTCTGTATATAAAATGTTTTATAATTCAAACTCACCAAATTCATCACCTTCAAAATCGAATTCTTCTTCACCCATTCCTTGAAAAAGTTGGTTTCTGCATGGACCATCCATGTTAAAATGGCTATATGGATTACTTCTAGATAGAGAATCTCCGCATAACCAGCAAAAATAGTTTCGACATTTCATACATGTCATCTTGTTGCATCCATCTATTTTCTACAATAGGAAGAATTACGATTGACATAAAAACATAATCAGATTAGGCACAATTTGGAACCAATATTTATTTGTGTCTTATGGTACAGTTTTTTTTTAGAAATACATAACCTTTAAACAGACTGAGAGGTTGATTCTCAAACTTCTTCAGCTGAAGAATTAAATCTTGTTAGTCTAGACTGCCAAATATGATTGAAACAAGTCCCTGGTTAAATAAAATAGTGAAATCAAACACAGGAAAAATGAGGAAAAGAAACTTCATGATCTTATTATACAAGTACACAGAAGTAAATATCCAGTGCCACATTTCCGTGTAGGCTTGGCAGGCTAAAGCCTAGGTCTTACATGCACTGCAATTTGCTTGCGAGGGTGGAGATTGAGAGGGCCCCTCGTAAATGGGAGAGAGAGAGTTTAACGTCCACTCAACACAAACTAGGTCATTTCGGGACTAACATATGGTTTGTAATTTTATTTCAATAATTCGCTTGCGTGCAGGGATCTTTAGCAGTGTGAGGAAACCAGAGTACCCGGAGAAAACCCACAATGTTGGACAGGCAACCCTACTCCTTGCCACGTAAAACCCGGGATTTGAAACGACGCCAGTTGACTCAATGGCAGGTTGTATGATATAGCGTGCGCACACTAACCATTCGGCCATTCTCCGCTCCCCTCATAAATGGAATAGCCTGGGGCCTCTATTCATCTCGATCCAGTACTGGACATATTATAACCATTGAGAAAGCTGGTAATGCTATATTTATATCAATATTAAGATGTATATATAAATGTACCTGTATAGATGTACCACAAGCAGGACATGGTTTAGTATAATTATCTAACCATTCTCTTGTTATACTTTCTTCTATAGCCTGATGTATAATTCTTCTACCATACTTCTTCTCTAAAAACTTCTTACCTTCATCATCAGCATTCTCATATTCTTCTTTTAATTTATTTAATTCAGCTAAATATACATAAAAACATAGTAATTGTAACAAAGATATTGAGAGAAATGGGTTCAAATGTCCACTTGAATAAACTAGATCATTATGGTCTAATTTATTTGAATAATTCACTTGAGCATAGGAGTCTTTAGCATTGGGACAAAATCAAAGGACAAGAAGAAAACCAAACAGGTGACCCTTCACATCAAGTACAAGCTGGGAATTGAAACCATGAGTAACAGGCCTTATGATCGAAACCATGTATCTTGACTGAGTAACAGGCCTTATGATCTAATGCAAATGTATAAGACCACTCTGACCCCAAACCCCACCAACCAAATTAAGCATCTTTTCTATTTAAAGTCAGGGAGGAATGAGGTTTAACGACCACTAAACACAAATTAGGTAATTTCGGGACAAACACCTGGTTTATTCTTTATTTTAATTCGCTTTCAATCAGTGAAAGGAAATGTGATTGAACAGCAAACCAACTCCTTGTCAGGTATAAGCAAGAAATTGAAAACATGCTATTCAGCTACCCACCACCTCTTTATAATTAAAACAATTACCAACCTGCTTTAATCCTACATGGTGATAAACCATGATAGACTAATTTACACAGATGACAGAATACAAACTGACATGATGGACATCTACCAATATTATTCTCTCTATCTAGTAATACAGGACACTGACATAATCTTCTAGGACAATACATAATATCCATCATAGTATCTAAACTAGACTTTAACAACAGATCATCATAACGTTTATATATATCATCAGGCACTAAAGCTTTAACCTATAACATCAGAATAAAACATAGATAAACGTGTGTAAAATAAACTGAATTTGAAAAGAGACTTGTGAAATGAAATGGGGTTTAACATTCTGCTTTTTTCCATCAACAGGGAAATAATAACCAGACAGTGTTTTTATTGCATATTAATTGGATTATAAGTGTTGGCATTTTCTATGTGCATGCCAACAGTTATATGGATGGACATTGGTTTGTCGTACCATCCAAACAGTTAGATGCTTTGCCTTGCCAGGCCTTCCATCTTGCACCACAGACAGGAGGGAAACCATGTTTAAAATTACAATGCAGTTTTCTTGACAGAAATCAATTAAACAGGGCGAAGTACATAGGATGCACACGTCAGAAGGCTAATAAATATTTTCATTAACTTGATTCAACAAAGATAATGGTTTAAAATTATATTGAGATAGTAATTAAGACAATTAAACAAAATAAAACATCTTGATTATTGTTGCTTCAAAATATAACAAAAGAAATTTGATTAAGTGCCATACCTGAGAGGGGTGTGCTTCTGATTGACATTTATCATGTGGGCAAATCAAATTTTGTACATTACCATCACTTATCTGTATCACAAAATAATCTCTCATACATTCTTTACAAAATACATGATCACAGTCCATAAAACATATACAATTGGTTCCTTGTTTCTCAATAAAACAGACAGAACACAAAAACATTGAACGTTCAAATATATCTGCTTTCATCTGTTTATTATAATCTAATATGGCCATTAATAATAAATCCTGGCTAACAATATCCTGAATACAACGTGAATCAAACAAATTATTCTCCTCATTTTTGGAACTATTGTGTGAGATGACAATGTTCCGTATATCTAATGGAGAAGATAGTTGTAAAAAATCAAAGAGTTCTTCCTGGAGAAAATTAATCCATGTAAAAAGAATGACCATGCCTTTGTTTTCTTCCCATAATTCATCTAATCGCTGGCATAAACTAGACAACTGGAAAAAAGTCATTAAAAAAGAGTTACGCATTGTGTTTTAAATATTCATTCTATATTCAGCTAGTCAAAAGATTTGACATTTATAACGAGTGACTTCAGCATGGAAACATAATCCCACCTTATTGTTGTATGTGACTTTTAGCAATGGACACAATATTTTAAAAAATAAATAAATGTCAGTAATTGTAGAAATTAGAATTAGAGATGCCAAAACTTACAGCAAAGTAAAACATTTTATTACACATGTGAAATAGATATTCCCAGTCAATGTTTTTTTGTTTATGTATGATGTATTATGGTTGCACACAATACAGCAACGGCTAGATGTTGTAAAACTTGCAGCCGTTGCTTCAGGAACAGGACGTGACATCTGCTTACCGGTAGATGTTTGTCAACATCATCTATTTATAGTTTGCCACAAAAATTATAATTTATTATATCCTATATCGAAATGAATTAAAATGATCTTAAAACTTACTTGATTATGTGTGAGCCATTTACAGGTCAAGGTGAAATGTGGGGGAGCAATGGAAGGATAATTTGTAGGTAGT
Source organism: Patella caerulea (assembly GCA_036850965.1). Taxonomy (NCBI): domain Eukaryota; kingdom Metazoa; phylum Mollusca; class Gastropoda; family Patellidae; genus Patella; species Patella caerulea. The sequence goes on from JAZGQO010000011.1 coordinate 28,960,170, forward strand.
TGAAAGTGTATAACTATGGGTGGTAAATGCTGAATTTTATGAAGACCAGATTCTACATTTCCTGAAATACATTATATAGTAATTGTACATCTATCTAAATATACTAAAAGAGAGAGAGAAATGGGGTTTAACATCCACATGGCACAAACTAGGTCAGGACTAACCTATGCTTCAATTTTATTTCAATAATTTGCTTGCACGTAGTGGTCTACCCTGCTTTCGATTCCAAAACTTCAAATAAAAGAATGTTTTATATAGCCTTCCAAGAGAAAATATCCAATTGATATATATCCACACCTGCTGTAGAATATGCTCTTTGAAACCCCAGATTAGGGATTGAAAATACCATAAGATTATATATTGACCTGTTGATAGGTATTTAATAATTGAACATATCAACACACAAGGTACAATTATAAGGATACACAATTACTGAATTGCAGAAATTATAAGTCATCAATATGAAGATGTGGCTACCAAAGTTGTAAAGTTTTAATTGTATTTGATCATAATTGTTATTGCATATTTTTGTATACATGTACATGTATATTTATTAAACATCCACTTACTTGTATCATTTGCTTTATAAAGACAAGAGTATAATCATCACATAATAATAAATCCAGCAATTGTGTATTCATAAAATTTGTACCATGCGTTAATGACAATAATAGGCGACATGGCAGTGCAATGTGGGAAGGTCCCAGTATAATAGTACACAACGGTTCGTAATCTTCATTTTTGTTTAAAAAAAAGAGTTGTGTTTAGCTTTTGTTTTGAGATTAGTATATACAATACCTTTATTAAGAGGTTCAGATTGAATATAAAACTTTTCTGGTAGATGAGGACATGCTGTGAATTGTCCCCCTTTGTCATCTGTATCTTTAATAGTAGACAGAACTGTCTCATCATAAATACTCTCTAATGCTAATAATTCATCATCTTGTTCTTCTTGATCATCCATCACGACCAGATATTCATTAATACAAATAACAACATTGGCGCACAACACCTGAAAACAACACAAAATCTCTTATAACTAGTATGAAAACCACAACTTTTTCTTGAGGATAAAGTCCAGAATCTATATAATTTCTCTTTCATATATTTACTGGTATATTCAAAACCCACTCAATTTGAATCTTTGACAATTCCAGCAGCATTACTTAATTCCTGGATAAAAATCCCCCCAGTCTACGAAAGATAATATTTTGATTTTCATCAAGTAATTTTGGGTAGTATCCAAGACACAGGTCGAGGATACCGGGGTGGTATACTTGTAATATGGGAAAATGAAATGGGGTTTAATGTCCTACTTTTCTACCAGATTAATGAAGACAGATATATGCAGTACCAAGGTATATTCTCATTTTGAGTTAAGGGTTATTTTCTTTATATCAATATTCTTCTTTGTCAGGACCTTCGTCCTCCTCCTCCATTACAAAGGGGAAACCACTCTGGAAAACACCTGGGAACTTTCTCGACCAACACTGGGATAGAACCTTGAGATCTTCTTGTTAGGGAGCCTGTGCCATACTCACTGCCAATTGTCTTATTATTCTGGGATCAAATATGGGAATATAGTCCACCCCGTTTTTTGGTTTTTTTTGATGGATTATATATTTTCAGTATGTTTAGATGCATAATCCAGATGATGCCACCCTTGGCATCCCTTGGGAAACTTAAATATTCAAGATGTCTGCCATGTGTCATTTTCTAGGTATCCCTTCAAAAAATGATGGATAATTATGCATGATGGGGGGGGGGGGGGGTCGAAATCCAAATGTGAGCTCATTTTTGCAGGAATATCATTAAATGTCCTCAATATAGTTGTGTAATATATCACTTAATTCAGATATATAAACATAAAAATATGTTCAAATCAAAGGTATTCCAATATAACGTTATTAACATCTAAATTTCCCTTCAGTGCTCTCCTGAGCAATTGTAGATGTAAAATATGTATCTTCTCTTCAAAATTCCTGTATCTTCTTTTCAAAATTCCTGTATCTTCACTTACAGATGCAGTGGGGTTGTGAAAGCTGTTTTGGTCATTCAGTGATTTTTGCCGAGGATTGTGGGTTAGGGTTAAGTCTTGGGTTAGAGTTAGCTCTGTTTACATCTCGTAATAATGTCTTGTCAAATAGATATAACCGTCATCACTCTTACGTTAATTTGAATATTGGAATCCATGCCATTTTGACCAAAATCATCCACACTATATGGGCCTATTTTTGGAATTGTTAGTCTGATCAAGTTAAAATTCAGAATGTCCATTTTTATCCAAAATAAGCATAAAAGCCAATTTCAGCAAAATTTTGATCCATTATAGTCTGGTTCAAATGAAACTAAGAATGTATAGAGATTGGCATACATTATTACACATGAAATAATTGGTATTCTAAAATCATACAGTTGAAACCTTCCCAGGGTCTAGACATTTCTTTTAAAATATAGAATATTCAATAAGAAATAACTATCAGATTCAGAACACATTACACACAAAAATTATACATGTATAGATTTATTTTTAAAAAACACAACTAACAAATAATCAATGAAAAGACATGAATATCACATATATGTTATCTGTTGTTATCTGAACAAACTATACTACAATGTCTACCCAACAATACTACTTCTGCATATTATTACAAATGTATGCTTACTAATTTAACAAATACTGTATTCATGATTATTTAACTTTGATCTCTGCACATGACCATTTTAATATCTTTAAAGTTCATTTTGTAGTGAAAGCAATATATACAATAAATATTTCAGTTTAAATAAATCAAATGGAAACACTATTATAATAATGCTATAAAATTTACTCATTACTGTTTATCTTTTCAATTGTTGTCTTAAAAGGGATTAAAGAATTTAACACTCAGGCTATCATATTCCTCAATACTTTCTGCTTGTTCAGTCAACAGCAAAATGAACTTTCACAAAATTCCCATTCCCAAGTGAGAAAAGTCTCACATTGGGTGATTAGGATCCCACTCGAGTCCAACAGTTTAATCCGTTCTGACCTATGTCTTTGGATTGCAATATATTATAACAAGGGATTGTACCAATACCACATGGTTTGCTCATAACCATGGGAAAATATTATGACATGTAATGCCTTTTATTCAACAATTGTTTATTATTAAGTTATTAATCTGATCACCATTCCTCTTTGGGCATCTTCATCTTTCCCATATCAGACAGGGGCCAAACCTTAAAGAATACTCTGCTTCTTAATAATGCATAGGGTACAGGTCCATATATTCTAGAGTCAGTTGAATTATGTTTATTGTCACCCTCTAACCACACATGACCTCTAGGAACAAATTTGATGTTCTGTGCATTGCTGTTGAATATGTGATCACCTTCCATGGCAACAACTCTTTTACAGATAAATTCCAGTGGTTTGGTTGGTGATCTGGCTATAACAATGTCACCTTTCTGTACCCGTTTATAATTAACACTGATGTGCTCAGTCAAAACAATGTCACTGGAATATATAGTAGGCTGCATCGAAGGCCCAGAACACACACAAAAATCTGCCAGATATTCAAAGGTACAGTGGGCAAGGCATCCATACTGAACCATATAGAATAAAACTCCACTTGATCTGGCAATAATTTTCTTAATCATATTTAACTTGTTTGGGTTGTTGGCTATAAAATGTCTTTTGTAAGTTTTTGTTGTTGAGTTGTCAAGAATATTAATGAATTAAGAATAAGATAATGAAAAGTTATCCTTATCAAATATAGGACTTGATTCTACTTAGTTTATACTGTCACGGGTAAGTGTGGTTTTGAAAATAATCCTTTGTACTGACACTGACAGCGACACTCACACAATCAACAATGGAAAAAAAATGAATCCACAACTTCAAAATGACTAAACAGTTTAGTTTAGTAAATAAAAAATAGGCCCGAGCAGGGGCATTTAATTTATAGATTTTAGTTCTTGATGTTCTTGTACTGCATTAAATATTGGAATAGAAAGAAATTGCCCAGAGGACAGAAAATGTCCGTCAACGACAATATTCACTGTCGTTGACGTTAAAAACACGTTGTTTCGATGTTGCAATCGAGCTTTTGACTTTGAGAGTCTGAATTCTCTCCCCTGTCATTTGTTTTTAGTGAATTTCCTAATGTTTAGCAATAGTTCTAAGTCATCCGTAACAGAAAATGGCGTGCTGCTCCTTATATTATATGATGGCAAAGTTTCTTGTTCTATCTCATCTCTTTCTTGTATAGAAGTATTTAAAAACTCATTGACAATTCATCTCATTTCCTCGACAAAAATTTCCCAAACTTACCTAAAACTGTCCCGGTTATCCAGTCTGAAACCAACAGAGTTGTTTCCCTTTAATTGAGAAGCAGAATTATTATCCAGACACGCAGACAGTCGCGCTCACGTACAGTTGGTCCGAGACATAGAGTTATATATGGTCCGAGAGCACAGAGATCCCGACCAATGGGCCTTCCTGTCTTTTTAAATGCGTGGCTAAATGTGTAAGAATTGTGACCATAAATGGTTATAACTGCGCACTTTTTAAAATTGGAAGCGAAATTTATAAAAGAAATACCAACCACAACCAGTCTTTTTATTATCAGTAGCGTTGATATCTATGACTGGTGAAAATTATAACCTGATCTCAATGAAATTGTCTTGTAATTCCCCCCCCCCCCCCAATCGCATTGTCTACCAAAGAATAAATATGTGATGGCAACCGGTCCCTCGTTGACCGTAGGCCTAACCGGACGATTTCTGTGGACATGTTTCGTTGCCTGACAACCTATAATTGTTTCACTGGAACTTGATGGTTGGAACAACGGAAGGGCTCCAAGAAAAGATGACAAAATATTTCCATCGGATAATGGAAATATAATGACACTGACATTTCCATGATCATGCAGAGATAGTATAAGTAAGACCATATATATTGGAATCAAAAGCCGTAGGCGCGAAACTATTCCAGATAGCAACGTACTATAAACTGGACCTGTAACATTTCTACAGTCTGTAAACAGGAATTTCTCGTGCATTTCATGTCTGCCCCCACCCCTAACAAACATGCATAGCGCCTGTACTCCTCTATTATTTCCGATATATATAGACTCTTGTGTGTCACTACTCATTACTTTGTGAAGTGACAGCCTACAATTAATTGTCAATGACATGTGTTTTAATAGGTAGTAGTTCTTAGCCAATCAAAATTGAAGTATTTACTAAAATATGGATTTTATCTTTAGTTAAAATTTCGTGAAACAGGGCCCTGGTCTATATAAAGTTACTAGTAATTAACGAAAAATTGTCACAGAGGTGTGGTGAAGACTATTGGATTACACCACAAGACCACCGTTATCACTGTAGAAGTGACTAGTTGGAACATATTTGTTTTAATTCACACAAATCACTAGTCTTCTCCACACACCAAAAATTGGCCAGTCCTCTCAAAAAAAAAAAAACGAAATAAAACGTAATCTCTAGAGACTGGGCAAATAGAGCTTCATTCTCATCTAGTAGGTCAATCTGCATTATGTAGGTCGTGCGACGTCGTGCACGGGATTACTGCATTTGCACTGGCAAACTGGTGTAGGTGCGAGATGTTTGTTGTGGATAACAGTTATTGTTATTTAGTGATACTTTAACGATCTAAGAATTTTGTTGACGGACAATATCTGTCGAATGAACGGATACAACGTATGGGATGAGGTGAATGAACATAAATAATTACACACGACATCATTATAACAACTTAACGAAGCCAGTTCATGCGTATCGGGACGAAGCCGAATGGCGAATGGAAACAAAAACGTGACATCAGCCCGCAGACGGTTTCAGCATGACTGCTTTGCACTCCATTCGAGACGGATGATTCATGAAGGTAAATATCGAACTTAATTTATCTTAGACATCACATTTACAAATTCGTGTCACGTGACTCGGGGCTTGCTTGACAACTGTCAATCATTCCAAATAAGGAACAACGTAAAACAGGACAAGAAACGCCCATTTTATTGTGAAGCTCGCAAATTGTCCAGTCTCTGATGCTGGTTACAGGTTTACTCAAATTTTTTTTTTTATACAAATGGAAACGAAAGTGTTGGTTTACTAAAAATTACTACTTTTATATAAATCGAAATGTAAAATAAATAGAAGAGACTGGGCCAGTCTAACAAATCACACATAATTCATCACTCCTTTGTTATAGGCCTTGTTTTAAAAGAAAGGGAATTTTGGCCAGCTTCATATTTACCAGTAAATCAGAATGACACCAATTTGCTGCTTTTCTCAAACAGCCCTGGTAGTTGAGGCCATTATTTTCCAGGATAAAGAGCAAACCATATTATGTTATACTAGTAAAGCAGTATTTATTCTCCTATATATGTTATCAGTGAAATGTGAAAAATACAGAAATTAAAAAATATGACAATTTGAAATAAATTATGGACGGTTATTCTTGTATCACAATTTTGTTCTAAATGATTATCATCTTTAAATATGTGACCTTTCCATCAAACTTGTACATTCAAGACTTATTAATTATCACTACAAATAGTCAATTTTCTAGTAACCATTCCCAAATAGTTAGTTTACTACCAAATAGTCAGTAACTAGTAATCGCTCGCAAATAGTTACTACGATTTAATAGTAATCACTTCCCAGCAACCAAGTTTATCCTCTTGAGTTTTTAATCAAATTTGTTCTGAACCAAATTTAGTGAAATATGTTTCCGTCTTTTTGCTACAATTCATTTGCTCATAGATCATGCTATTTAAACATAGTCCATGATTTGCTGAAATCCGTCCCCCAAAAGTTTTAATAACAGAGACAGCAATTGAGACAAAAGAATTAGTTATGTTTAGTCCCATATTTGTATAAAGCTGTGTTTTCAACTCTATTTGAACAATTGTAATATGAATAATATATATCTTTCACACATTAGGAATACATTTAATAATTGTATTATTAGGCCTAATATTACGCGATAGTTATTGTTGAGAACCCTTATAATCCTTATACCTATAAACATACACAACAAATATGCATTTGTGAAAGATAGAGAAAATGCAAATAATATGTTTACATTGACAACAACACTTAAACAATTAACACTCAAAATTAAAAAAAGCACAAAAGTTCTTTATAAATCATTTTATAGTCAAGACACGACAACAATAAAGAACCTTAACTCATTCGGTACAGGTTACTTGTGGAGGCGACATAATTATTCACTGAGCCTCACCGACTTACCCTGCCAGACGTTGACCTAGTGTCTAGTCAGACTCCCGTACAACGCTTGGTGTCGACATCTTTGGTGTACAGTTTTATTGATCAATAAAGTTATTAAAAAATTGCTGTTTGGCTTCCCAAAAGTAGTTACCTGGTAAACTGATAGTTTGAACTATTTATCGGAATCATAAAATGTATACGTCACAACAACGGTTTGGGTGTTATAAGGTCGCGAGCTTACGAGAAAATTCTGTTCATATCGGTCGCCATTTTGGACGGTCGACCGCTTTGATGTACTATTTAATTGACCAATAAAGTTACAAAAAAAGACGCTTGACATTCCAAAAGTTGTAATTCCTTAAAACAATAGCTTCAACTAATGATTGGTATCATAAAATGTCTAGGTCACAACAAGGTGTTAGGTGTTATAAGGTCGTAAACTCGCTAAAAAAACTTTCCCAGCAACGACTGCTGTTGACTTCTTTCATGTACGTTTTATTACTCAATAAAGTTTTAAAAACCTTCGATTCGCTTTCCACTCCAGACGTAATTAGCCAATTAATATATAGTTTTAACTAATGATTGAACTTGATTGAAGTCGTAAACTATACGTCACAACACTGGTTTCAGAGGTCATAAGGTCGCGAACTCTAAAGAAAAAATATTTTCAGGGGTCGCCATTTTGTCGAGTGAATGTCAGTTTTGTACGCCTAGATTGTTAATAATTTTGTCGGTATGAAGAGTGATTCCGGCTCATACTGCGAAGGATTTTTACTGGAAGATATATTAGATGTAGAAATAAGCAATAATAATATCCTGGACAGCGAATTGACTGACAATTCGAGTGAGGAACACGAAGGCTCCGAAATAGCTAGTGACGAAGCGAACCAAAATGGCGGGCAATCTTCGAGATTCAACTTTCTACAAGGATATTATATGGAATGATCCACTGAATTCCGTTAGATGCCCATCATTTTTAGGAGATGGCTAGGCCCACAATACATATTAGAACGTGAGAAAAACAAATTTAATTTTTTTAGTTTATTTTTTTGATTAAACTTGCTCGCATTGGTTGATCGACGAAACCAATAGATATCACGTTGAGAAATTCAATGCGGTTCGAAAAAAAAATTGGAGGAACATAACGGTTGAAGAAATTCGTGATTGCGAACATTATATTTATAGTGCCAATCCTAAAAACTGGTTATAGACTAAATTAATCAATTGTGCTTACTGTGTGATGCATGGATCAGTAAAATGTAACTTCATAATTCATAATCGTAATCTTATTTTACATAGTTCTTTTTATGATAAAGATAAAGAATAACTTTGTTGTTTTTTGGTATTTTTGTTTAAAAAAAGCATGCTTGTAAAGCCTGTTTTTAATTCTACATTTGGTAATATAAACATTTTTTGATTAGAGTAATAGTTTTTGTTTTATTTTGGGATATCTTCAATAGGTGAGATTAGTGGATAATCTTTTAATTAACACTAGGGATAGAAGCTGTAGTCTGGTTAATTGGCTTAGGAGATTAAGCAGTAATTAACATAATTAGCTCTAGGGGTCAATGAGTTAAACAATGTTTGTTGTAGGCAAAATTCCTTCTTATTATTATTATGATATTCAGCAAAAACATTATGACAGAAATGTTGCTATCTGCTTTCTTTAATAAGAAAGGAAGCAAATAACTTGCCTGCTTTTGAAGTCCAGATGTCAACTTTTGTATCTATAATTATTACCAAATGGCCAGAAACAAAAATTTACTAGTAATCATTTAATTACCATATAGTCAGTAAAAAGATTTACTAGTGATCATTACTAAACAGTAAGTAACCAAGATTTACCATTGATCATTACTAAAACAGCAAGTAATCAATATCTACTAATAATTATTACTAAAATAGTGAGTAATCGAGATTAACTAAATTATTACTAAACAGCAAGTAATCAAGATTTACAAGTAATCATTACTAAACAGTAATTAACCAAGATTTACTAGTAATCATTACTAGACAGTAGTTAACCAAGATTTACTAGTATTATTAATGAAAGTAACCAAGATTTAGTAGTGATAAATGCCTAATAGTGGAATGACAAAATGTAAAAAATAAATGTCTATATCACATGTATCTGATAAATAATGCAAATCAACAATAATAACAAAGAAGCACAATAGAATATATCTGTATACACAATATACAATAAGTAAATAAACAATATAGCTTGTGACTTCATTAAATCTACACACATATAACCTGCACCATGTAATATATAACAACTGTGGATGAAAATTTGAAAATGTAATTTATTTCACTTCAAATCAACCCCTCTCACTATAAAATTCAGAATATATATTTTTAATGCTGTCTTTGACATTTCAATCGAAATAACCTGTATTCATATATATTATAGATAAAAACATCAGCCATTTTTACATTAATTACCTAATCTGTATGCAAACAAAAATTGCACCGACAGAAAGCAGGAGTGTCTGAATCTAAATGTTTGAAAATTGAATTTTTCATCTTTAATTTTATACATAAACTATTTTAAAATCCTTTTGTAAAATCTTAGAAGAAGCATTCTTTCAATACATTAAGGTTGAATTTCTGTGTTGGAATGTAATGGTGTTTATAAAAAGCATATGGTAATATATGCTAATATGCACACAGGTTGACATCAATTATTTGGTCCTGTTTGAACGACTGGGCTCACTTTCCTTATCATCTCTGCAGGTGCCATCCTTTGCTGGTGAGAATCTGGCTTCCTAGGTCCCAGAGGTTATTCTTGGCTAGGATTTGAACCTGGGACATTCTAGTACACTGAAATTCTATACCCATTCATTCTGACTAAAGACAGTAAAATATGTTCCAGTTTTCTCTTTAACTTTTGTAGTAATTTATTTGTAAAATTATGCACTTTTATATCAAATGCTAGTTTTAATAACACAGGGAGCTTGGATTTCATTCTACAATATTTTAACTGTTTTCTCTTCATGCATTATCTAAAAGTAGAAATAAAAAAACAATGGTAATTAGTGATTTACAACATGATAGTTACCATATTCTAATTATTTTGAGTTGTATATTGTAGTTACACTATTCCAATTATACCATATTCCTGTTATATATGGCAGTTATCATATTCCAAGTATATATGGTAGTTGCCATGCTATAATTACTCCAGTTGTATATAATATGAGTAGTCAAGTTACTATATTCCAATTATATATGGTACCATTGTTTCAAACTCACCCAATGAACATCTGCATTGTACATTGTTCTGTAAATGGGGTGGTATTTTACAGTTACATGGCAGAGGCCGATCGTCGTCATGTTTGAAAATAGGATTTAGAGTTTTACAAGGTGTAAATTGACCGATGGATCCCATCATTAAACTCATGTCAAGACATTTACATAATAAACAAGTATTCCCAAGTCTGAATACTCTACCTCAATTATAAGAAGAGTTATTGTGTTCCAAAAGTATAATTGGCAGACCTGCAGACAGATGGACAGATCCTTAATTATTCTTATCACCAAACTCAGTAAAAAACCTGAAGTTTGAACATTCTAGTTCAATTAGAAGTAGCGGAAGAGTTATTATGTCCCAAAGTCTTGACAAATTAACAAGCTTACCTCTGCCAAACGTTGAAATACATGTGTTTGTGGAAGTGGATACCTAGTTTACATTTACCAGCAGTATAAGCCCCAGATGAAAATTTTGTTATATTTGTTCTTTGTTTACGGTGTACAAATATTTAACAGTCAGGTGCCGAAACTCAATTTCGAAAGTAACAATACAAATCATCCTGACCATCAATATACAGAAAAAAAACCTGTAGATTATTACCTTCTGTAAATGCTGTATCAGACATGACCAATTGGAATATCTTTGGATAATATTTTTCATTTTCTTTTCCTAAAATTTCTATAGCTATTTTAGTTCCTTCTTCAACATTTTCATCTTCATCTTCTTGTAAAGCCTGCAACATTACAAACAGGTCAAAGCTAAAGTATTTGAGTGGGTTGATCTAATACATAATTTGATTAATGATGGAGCTGGATCTGTGTTATTAAATGTTTGTCACAAAAGATCATTATTTGAATTCTCCTGGCAAATCTCAATATTGTTCTTCAGCAAACCACATAAGTCAAGACAGATGGGAAGCAGTGTGTTGTCCATGTTCCTGAAGTAACGACTGCAAGATTTACAACCTCCGGTCGTTGCTAGATTAGTTCATCGTTCCTGAATTTATAGCTACGTCGTCTACAGTAGCGTTCAATCAACAAACAGCATATTTGACCAAATCTTGGCAGTATATGATCTCAGAAGTTAAAACAAAAACAAGAGATGGAGAGAGAGAGAGAACCAGCTAAAAAAATAATGTGGTATTTTGTACAATCAGGGGCCATAATCTGAGAAGTTACCATCAGATATACATGAATATCAAGAGGAACCAAGATCTCTGGGTTATAACTTATAAACATGCATTTCGGATCAAAATTGTGACTTCTCGTGTGTCAACAACCTTGGTATTACATATACTTTTACACTCTACAGAGTCCACAACCTTGATATACTATACTTTTACTCTATTTGCGTATGAGGAGTGGCCAGTTTGTCGGACAGATTCACTGAACAGAAATTTGTTTAAGCTGGTGATCATTCATTTAAAATATTCTATTGACTGAGTAGAAAGTAATGCGATGTTAAAGAAACAATCCCTCTATGTTACCTGAATTGCCTTATAAACTTTAATAAAGAGATCAAATCCTAAAGCTTCTTCCAACTCAGCTCTTGCTTCTTCTAATCTCCCATAAACATCATATTCATCATTATCATCATTATCATCATCACCAAATGTTGTTTCTCCATCACTATCACCTGTTAACAGGATAGACAATAAAATTAGTACTTCAAAATTTACAAAATTAAACGATTTATACAAAATGTTCAGGGTATACAAAACTAAACAATTTATAAAAAATGTTCAGTGTATACAAAACTAAACAATTTATACAAAATATTCAGTGTATACAAAGCTTAACGATTTATACAAAATGTTCAGTGTATACAAAACTAAATGATTTATACAAAATGTTCAGGGTATAATAAATGTTCCTTATAGTTTTAAGATGCTTGAATTTATGTTAGATAAAGGGTTGTGGAAACTTTCATAGAATTATATAGAGTAGATTATCTTATAAATTCATCAAACTTTTCAGCCATATATTATTTCCCACAGATTTGACCTTCCAAAATCATTAAAGAACAGCATCTATGACCAATTGCTTGTGGAAATAAAATGTAGCTGATGAGCTTAGAGCTTTGGACAAAATCGATATCTTCAAATCGAGACTGAAGACTCATTTTTTTCCGTGAAGCCTACGGCGATAGACTTAAGTTTTGACTACTGTTTTACACCTTTGTGTCATTGATGATTTTCCATGCGCAGTTGAGCAGTTTTCTGGAAATGGCGCATTATAAGTATTTTCATTCATTCATTCATTCATACAGCAGGTCATGTTAAAGGACAATATTGGTGCCAGTCATTATCACATATGTGATAGAACTGATTAAACACTTTACAAACAAAATATTAACACAGAGATCATTGCTACCATAGAGGAGTAATAAATGTTTCATGAATCGGAACTGACGAACGCCAAAGGAAAACACGAGTTATCTCTCTATGTGAATGACTGAAGTGACGAGTGATGACAGATAAACGTCCGAATTTCTGCTCACTAATAATTCCTTCGAAGACAAAAAGTTGTTATATGGGACCGCAAGAGGTTATCTGACGATACAATAAAGTAATTAAATGTCATAAGATAAGAGAACATGGGAAAAATAGAAATACTCCGTACAGCCCCGTGTTTTTATTCATTTTATAGGGGAGACCGGGGCACATTGAACCACTTGTTCACATACATGTTTGTCCTCATTTCATATCAAATGTTTTTATTAGAAGATCTCTTTATTTCATGATCAAAATTTAAAAAAAAAATCAATATGCCCTCTTATATGGATCAAACCCCGGTTTATCTGGATTGTATAGATTAGACATAATATATGAACTGAAGTACAAGAATTTCCTAGGCTAAGAAGTTAACATGTATGGAAAATTTTTCTCTTTTAAGCGCTTTTTTTGAGAAATTCACTGCCTAAGAAAATAATTGACAGCATGTGGCTTATTGATAGAGAAATGGGTCTAAGAAGTTATCTAACTTCTGTATAGTGTTGGGTTGTATAGTATTATTTATAAATGATATATCCATGGTGGTTCAATGTGCCCCGGTCTCCCCTACCTTATAAAAACATGGTAATGCACGGACTTTTAATTCGTTTTTCTATCCTGTTCTCTTATCTAGTGGCAGTCAATTCTTTTTATGAATTGTAAGATATTCTCTCACTGTGTCACACAGCAACTTTAGGTCTTCGAGGGAATTATTAGTGAGCAGATATTCGCCCATGTATCTGTTATCACTAGTCATTTCAGTTAGTTACATAGAGGAATAACTCATGTTTTCCTTTGGCGTTTGTCACTTCCGATTCATGAATCCTTTATTACTCCTCTATGGTAGCGATGATCTCTGTGTTAATATTATATTTGGACAGTGTTTAATCAGTTCTATCACATATGTGATAATGACTGGCACCAATATTGTTCTTTAAAAGCTAGATATTAAGAGAGTCATCACAGCTTTGTTTATTGAATGAATTGTTTTTTTCAATTTGAATACATGGTTCATTAGGATGTTCAAATTAGATTGTATACAAGATTTTAGAAATGAAATGGGGTTTATTGTTCTATTTTCCTTCACCAAACAGGCTAATGATAATACCCCTCTAAAATTTACAGTATGTTAACATTCTTTTACAATATCAATCTATTCTTAAAGATTACTTTTTAAATTCTCATAAAATATTTCTTAAAATCATACCGGCAAACAGATCAGAAAATGTGTCTGATTTGTGACTAGAATGACGACTTAGAACTGAATCAGATTGAGAGTGTGTAATATGTCCTTTATTATCATCTTCATCAGTATTCTCATCTTCTTTCTCATCTTTATCATCCTCTTCATCATCATCATCATTCTCTTCTGTTTCATTATTACCATCATCGTTATTTTCACTCTCATCATTTTCAATGATTATATCACTGCCATCACTGTTGTCACCAGCATCAGATTTACATTTATTCTGACTTGTATCTGACAGTTTAAAATCTACTTTCACACCATCTTCATTTTCTGTAAAGATGACAAAATGTCATTTTATATTTGATCTAATAAACTGTATGTGATTCTCGGACACTGCTAGATTCTTATTCATAATTGTTGATGTTGTCAGTAGGTTTCTTTGTCAACTTGATCATTGTCTATTAATTTCAAATCAACTCCTTAAGTTTTCAAATTGACCGATGTGGGTCTCAAACTAGTAAAATCCTGGAATGTAATAATAGATTAATACTAAATGTTATATATCTTAACAAATAAATGTTACATCTAATACCTTCATCGTCATCATCATCATCAATTAACAAACTCTGCATAGTAGCTCTAACATTAATAATATCATCATCATCATCATCGTCTTCGTCTTCATCATCACCATCTTCATCATCACCATTATCATCATTTTCTCTATAATCAAATAGTAAATTGAAACAATCATAAGTTGACTATAAATTTGATTTTATTCGTTATCCAAATAAAAATTTCACAAAAATAGACTAATATTCCTTTAAATTCGTGAATAAGTCCATGAGCAAAATAAATGTTTTACTTTCACTTAAAGTGAATTATTAGTTGGCAGAGAAAACGCCACATTAAAGTTAATCATAAAAGTAGGCCTATTTTTTAAATTTGTTTCCTATCACGATTTTTAATGCATCGTATAGACTTTGAATCGTTATATCGTATCGTGGCCTGGCATATCCTTGCAGCCCTAAGAATAAGTATAAAAATGTTTTCAAGGCAATCAATTAAGAATTGTGGCCTGTAGGTGACACACAGACACACAAAGCAAACATAACGCTAACGCTAAAATATACGTCCACATTCCTGCTTTAATTGATATGGTACTTTGTCAAGAAGGCTAGGCGTGTCTTGCCTGTGTGATTCGGGACATGCAGTTGACGTCCTTAGGCTATAAGGAATACATATCCCAAGTTTAAAGACGATCCATTAAGAATCGTGGCCTGTAGATAACACACACAGACACAGAGTAAAAATGTGCATGGCTCTGCCCCTGGGGGTTAGGAAATCACCAAAAACAATAGGGGTCATCTTTAGGGTATAAGGAATAGGTATTCTCAAGATAATCCATTCAGAATTGTGCCTTCCTAATGCTAAAGGCAAAAAGTGGGCGTGGCTTTGTCCCTGGGGTTCGGGACATTCATCAAAATCAATAGTGGACGCTCTCAGGCTATAAGCCAAGTACCAAGCTGATTCATTCAGAATTGTGGCCTGTAAACGACAAACACAAAAATTGGGCGTGTCTTGCCTGTGTGAGTCGGGACATGCAGTTGACGTCCTTAGGCTATAAGGAATACATATCCCAAGTTTAAAGACGATCCATTAAGAATCGTGGCCTGTAGATAACACACACAGACACGGAGTAAAAATGGGCATGGCTCTGCCCCTGGGGGTTAGGAAATCACTAAAAACAATAGGGGTCATCTTTAGGGTATAAGGAATAGGTATTTTCAGTTTCAAGATGACCGATTAAGAATTGTGGCCTTAGGCGACACACAAAAAGAAAATGGGCGTGACTCTGCCTCTGGGGGCTGGGCATGCACCCCAAATTATAGGAATGTTCCTTAGGGTACAAAGAATAAGCACTCAAAGTTTCAAGATGATACGTTAAGAAATGTCGCTTGTAGACGACAAACAAATAAATACAAGGAATGGGCGTGGCTCTGCCATTGGGGGTCGGGCATGCACCAAAAACAATAGGGGTCATCTTTAGGGTATAAGGAATAGGTATTTTCAAGATAATCCATTCAGAATTGTGCCTTCCTAATGCTAAAGGCAAAAAGTGGGCGTGGCTTTGTCCCTGGGGGTCGGGACATTCATCAAAATCAATAGTGGACGCCCTCAGGCTATAAGCCAAGTACCAAGCTGATTCATTCAGAATTGTGGCCTGTAAACGACAAACACAAAAATTGGGCGTGTCTTGCCTGTGTGAGTCGGGACATGCAGTTGACGTCCTTAGGCTATAAGGAATACATATCCCAAGTTTAAAGCCGATCCATTAAGAATCGTGGCCTGTAGATAACACACACAGACACGGAGTAAAAATGGGCATGGCTCTGCCCCTAGGGGTTAGGAAATCACCAAAAACAATAGGGGTCATCTTTAGGGTATAAGGAATAGGTATTTTCAGTTTCAAGATGATCGATTAAGAATTGTGGCCTGTAGGCGACACACAAAAAGAAAATGGGCGTGACTCTGCCCCTGGGGGCTGGGCATGCACCCCAAATTATAGGAATGTTCCTTAGGGTACAAAGAATAAGCACTCAAAGTTTCAAGATGATACGTTAAGAAATGTCGCTTGTAGACGACAAACAAATAAATACAAGGAATGGGCGTGGCTCTGCCATTGGGGGTCGGGCATGCACCAAAAACAATACGGATCATCCTTAGGGTGTAAAGAGTAAGGATACAAAGTTTTAAGAAAATCCAGTTAGAATTGCGGCCTGTAGGCGACACACAGACACACAAAAAGAAAATGGGCGTGGCTCAGCCCCTGGGGGTTGGGCATGCACCCCAAACGATAGGGATCATCCTTAGAGTATAAAGAGTAAGTTTGAAGAAAATCCAGTAAGAATTGCACCTTGCAGGCGACACAAAGACACACGAAAAGAAAATGGGCGTGGCTCTGACCCTGGGGGTTGGGCATGCACCCCAAACGATAGGGATGTTCCTTAGGGTACAAAGAATGTGTATGCAAAGTTTCAAAATTATAAGTTAACAAATGTGGCCTGTAGACGACAAACAAACACATACTAGAAATGGGCGTGGCTCTGCCCCTGGGTGTCGGGCATGCACCAAAAACAATAGAGATCTTCCTTGGGGTCTAAGGAATACATAAACCAAGTTTGAAGAAAATCCAGTAAGAATTGCGCCCTGTAGGCGACACAAAGACACACGAAAAGAAAATAGGCGTGGCTCTGCCCCTTGGGGTTGGGCATGCACCCCAAACAATAGGGATGTTCCTTAGGGTACAAAGAATGTATATGCAAAGTTTCAAGATTATAAGTTAAGAAATGTGGCCTGTAGACGACAAACAAACAAATACTAGAAATGGGCGTGGCTCTGCCCCTGGGGGTCGGGCATGCACCAAAAACATTAGAGATCTTCCTTGGGGCATAAGGAATAAGTATACCAAGTTTGAAGAAAATCCATGAAGAATTGCGTCCTGTAAGCGAACCACAGACACACACACACACATACACACACAGACAGGGGCGACGGCATAATACGTTCACATTATGAATGTGGACGTATAAAAATGGGTGTGGCACTGTCCCTGGGCTAAGGCATGCACCCAAACGATAGGGATGTTCCTTAGGGTAAAAAGAATAATAAGTATGAAAAATTTCAATATGATCTGTTAAGAAATGGTGTATGTAGACAATGAACAAACAAATACAATATTATCACAAACAATATTACTTACACTGGTTGATTATCTGTGTTATTATCATCAGATTTAGGTTGTGATGTATCAGATCTGGGCGAATATATATCTATCTCTGATAAACTCTGTTTTACAGACTCTAAATCATCATCAACCTATAATAAACCACATAGGCTATAATAAAAAAAGATAGGCTGGCACTGCCAGGCAGGATACGCCCACATTTTCGAGAGATGGACAGAGAACAAGCAATAACGAAAGTGATTTTTCCTACATCTTTAAGTCCTGTATTTCATACTGTATTGGGAGCAGCCATTTAGTTGGTCAGTTCCAGTCTGATATTAATGAAATTCGAAACCGACAATGATTATGGTGTGACGTTACACAACCTAGAAATGTGACTTTTCATCAAAATCGGATAAGAATTGTGACCTGTAGAGAGTCCACAACGATGATGTACCATATTTTTACACTATTCGCGTACAAACGGCGAACATTTCGTCCGGCAATTTTGGTACGATTTTCACGAAATTAGAACTCAACCATCCTCATCAAAATCGAATTAAAATTGTGACCTATACAGGATCCACAATCATGATATATCATTTTTTTAACAGTATTGGCGTACAAACGGCGGCCATTTTGTCTGTCAATTTTGGTCCGTTTTTCCCGAAATTCAAACTCAACCTTCCTTACAGTGTAATGGTGATATAATCAAACGTTTTTTTAAATTGGATAATAATTGTGACCTCCATAGGGACCACAAGCTAAAGAAAGGGGGATTTTGCGTATAACCAGGGGCCATTATTCAGGAAGTTACGATCCGATATGCGCAAATATCGAAAAGAACCAAGATCTTTGGGTTATAACCATGAATTTCAAGTTTCATCAAAATCGAATTAAAATTGTGACCTTTACAACGTCCACAACCTTAATATATCATTTTTTAACAGTATTCGCGTACAAACGGCGGCCATTTTGTGTGGCAATTTTGGTCTGATTTTCCCGAAATTCGAACTCAACCTTCCTTACGGTGTAACGGTAATATAATCAAACGTTTTTTTAAATCGGATAATAATTGTGACCTCCGAGCTAAAAAAAAAGGCAATTTTGCGTATAATCAGGGGCCATAATTCAGGAAGTTTCGATCCGATATGCGCAAATATCGAAAGGAAGCAAGATCTTTGGGTTATAACCATGAATTTCAAGTTTCATCAAAATCGAATCAAAATTGTGACCTCCACAGGGTCCACAACCTTGATATACCATTTTTTAACAGTATTCGCGTACAAACGGCGGCCATTTTGTATGGCAATTTTCGTCCGATTTTCCCGAAATTCAAACTCAACCTTCCTTAGGGTGTAACGGTGATATAATCAAACGGTTTTTTAAATCGAATAATAATTGTGACCTCCAAGCTAAAAAAAAGGCGATTTTGCGTATAATCAGGGGCCATAATTCAGGAAGTTACGATCCGATATGCGCAAATATCGAAAGGAAGCAAGATCTTTGGGTTATAACCATGAATTTGAAGTTTCATCAAAATCGAATCAAAATTGTGACCTCCACAGGGTCCACAACCTTGATATACCATTTTTTAACAGTATTCGTGTACAAACGGCGGCCATTTTGTATGGCAATTTTCGTCCGATTTTCCCGAAATTCGAACTCAACCTTCCTTAGGGTGTAACAGTGATATAATCAAATGGTTTTTTAAATCGAATAATAATTGTGACCTCCAGAGGGACCACAAGCTAAAAAGGGTGATTTTTCGGACAATCAGGGGCCATAATTCAGGAAATTACATTCCGATAGCCGCAAATATCGAAAGGAACCAAGATCTTTGGGTTACAAACATGCATGTCAAGTTTCATCAAAATCGGTTCAAAATTGTGACCTCTATAGGGTCCACAAACTAAAAACGTGATTTTTCGTACAATCAGGGGCCATAATCCATGAAGTTTTGATCCGATACATGCCAATATCGAAAGGAACCGAGATCTTATGGGGATAAACCTATATTTCAAGTTTCGTCAAAATCGGATAAGAATTGTGACCTGCAGAGAGTCCACAAACAAATTGTGGACGGACGGACGGACGGACGGACAGGGGCGACGACATAATACGTCCACATGAAAATGTGGGCGTATAAAAACAATCCAAAACACAGAATACTGTTTGGATATCTTGAACTTTCACATGACCTCACATGGTAATTCTACTTTCCAGTATTTCAATTAATTTGCAAGTAAGTCTCATTATTAGTGGGTGATTTCATTATCCAGACAACCAACGTGGTTAAACATACAACCTTACGTTCTCTACAGGGTCCACAACCTTGATATACCATATTTTTACACTATTTGCGTACAAGCGGCGTCCATTTTGTACAGCAATTTTGATCTGATTTTCAACAATTTCGAACGAAACATTCAGACATTTTTTTAAATCGGATAATAATTGTGACCTGCAGAAGCACCACAAGATGTAAAAAGTTGAGTATTCGTAAAATCAGGGGCATAATTCAAGAAGTTACGATCCGATATGCGCAATTATCTAAAGGAACCAATGTATTATGAATATGCATTGAAAGTTTCATCAAAATCAGTTCAAAATTGTGACATCTATAGTGTTAACAATCCAAAAGATAGGCTGGCACTGCCAGGCAGGATACGCCCACATTTTCGAGAGATGGACAGAGAACAAGCAATACCGAAAGTGATTTTTCCTACATCTTTACGTCCTGTATTTCATACTGTATTCGGAGCAGCCATTTAGTTGGTCAGTTCCAGTCTGATATTAATGAAACTCGAAACCGACAATGATTATGGTGTGACGGTACACAACCTAGAAATGTGACTTTTCATCAAAATCGGATAAGAATTGTGACCTGTAGCGAGTCCACAACCATGATATACCATATTTTTACACTATTCGCGTACAAACGGCGACCATTTGGTCCGGCAATTTTGGTACGATTTTCACGAAATTAGAACTCAACCTTCCTCATCAAAATCGAATTAAAATTGTGACCTATACAGGGTCCACAACCATGATATATCATTTTTTTAACATGATTCGCGTACAAACGGCGGCCATTTTGTCTGTCAATTTTGGTCCGATTTTCCTGAAATTCAAACTCAACCTTCCTTACAGTTCAACGGTGAAATAATCAAACGTTTTTTTAAATTGGATAATAATTGTGACCTCCAGAGGGACAACAAGCTAAAGAAAGGGGGATTTTGCGTATAACCAAAGGCCATAATTCAGGAAGTTACGATCCGATATGCGCAAATATTGAAAAGAACCAAGATCTTTGGGTTATAACCATGAATTTCAAGTTTCATCAAAATCGAATTAAAATTGTGACCTTTACAGGGTCCACAACCTTGATATACCATTTTTTAACAGTATTCGCGTACAAACGGCAGCCATTTTGTATAACAATTTTGGTCTGATTTTCCCGAAATTCGAACTCAACCTTCCTTACGGTGTAACGGTAATATAATCAAACGTTTTTTTAAATCGGATAATAATTGTGACCTCCAAGCTAAAAAAAAGGCGATTTTGCACATAATCAGGGGCCATAATTCAGGAAGTTACGATCCGATATGCGCAAATATCGAAAGGAAGCAAGATCTGTGGGTTATAACCATGAATTTCAAATTTCATCAAAATCGAATCAAAATTGTGACCTCCACAGGGTCCACAACCTTGATATACCATTTTTTAACAGTATTCGCGTACAAACGGCGGCCATTTTGTATAGCAATTTTCGTCCGATTTTCCCGAAATTCGAACTCAACCTTCTTTAGGGTGTGACGGTAATATAATGAAACGGTTTTTTAAATCGAATAATAATTGTGACCTCCAAGCTAAAAAAAAAAGGCGATTTTGCGTATAATCAGGGGCCATAATTCAGGAAGTTACGATCCGATATGCGCAAATATCGAAAGGAAGCAAGATCTTTGGGTTATAACCATGAATTTGAAGTTTCATCAAAATCGAATCAAAATTGTGACCTCCACAGGGTCCACAACCTTGATATACCATTTTTTAACAGTATTCGCGTACAAACGGCGGCCATTTTGTATGGCAATTTTCGTCCGATTTTCCCGAAATTCGAACTCAACCTTCCTTAGGGTGTAACGGTGATATAATCAAACGGTTTTTTAAATCGAATAATAATTGTGACCTCCAGAGGGACCACAAGCTAAAAAGGGTGATTTTTCGGACAATCAGGGGCCATAATTCAGGAAATTACATTCCGTAAGCCGCAAATATCGAAAGGAACCAAGATCTTTGGGTTACAAACATGCATGTCAAGTTTCATCAAAATCGGTTCAAAATTGTGACCTCTATAGGGTCCACAAGCTAAAAACGTGATTTTTCGTACAATCAGGGGCCATAATCCATGAAGTTTTGATCCGATACATGCCAATATCGAAAGCAGCCGAGAACTTTTGGGGATAAACCTATATTTCAAGTTTCGTCAAAATCGGATAAGAATTGTGACCTGTAGAGAGTCCACAAACAAATTGTGGACGGACGGACAGACGGACGGACGTCCGGACGGACAGGGGCGACGACATAATACGTCCACATGAAAATGTGGCGTATAAAAACATAATTGTCCTTACAATCAGGGGCCACAATCAATGAAGCTACAGTCCAATACATCCCAATATTGAAATCCGATAAAAATTGTCACCTGTAGATTGTTCACAAACAATTGTGGAAGGATGGACATTGGCGACGACAATATACGTCCACATAAAATGTGGCCGTATAAAAATTGAATTCTTATGTGGGCTAGAACAGTTAAATATAAGCAGAGATTTTAATATTTACACAGCATCAAATATTATTAATACCTACCTCCTCTTGTACAGTATTAAGACGATCAAGACTTAAATGTCTGGTCAATGGTGGTGTAGGATTCTTTTCACCAGTCTCAAATAATTTACTTAAGTCAGGTTCTGAACATGTTCTTAGCATCTATAAATATACATTCAATATTATTAAAGACCTGGATTTCAATATACATTAATTCAAGAATTATTACCTGCATGAAAAATTAAATGCACAGGAGACCACAAGAGATTAGGCACGCTATAATATAATACTGGAGCCAACTCATCAATAAAATTATTGGTAATAACCTAAGAACAACTCTTTAGGCTACTACAAACACCCAACACTAATTATTGTATTTTTAGCATGCAATAAATGCAAGCAATAATATTACAATTAATTCTGGTTTTTTTTTTTTTATTTGCTCTAAAACGATATATAACTTATCTCGCATGTAATATATTCTCACACACACACCTATTCACACATTACAGTAACAGAAGGACCACACCACACATAATAACAATTAACTAAAAACTCAATAAATAAACTAAAGACATCATCAATATGAGGACTATCAAATCCTGGGCACATTACCTTAACATTCCCAATGTCAAAATTTCCCGTTGTAAGCCCCTTAGCAACCATTTTTCCGTTTTGTTCTTGAATGACATCTGGTTTGGCAACTGCTTGGGGTGATTTATTGTCCTCGGATTCATCATCATCGTCTAGTTGTACCCTAGAGAACAGGTCTCCCTCTCCTTTACTATTTATTACAACTGGTGCTATCACAGGTTTAGCTACAAAAAAAAAATAATTCATTTGTCAAAAACATAATACACTCTTGTTAGTGGCTACTTTTATATTCCAAGAAACTCATAAAATTTCAGACTTCAATGATTTCATCACTTAAATGAATAAATTATACCAAACGTAAAAAGCAGAAGTAAAGTTGCAAAAACATATATAAGAAGTGCTAACAGAAGGGGATACAATTACAAAAGAAAAGCCACTAACCAAATTCTGCAGAAGAAGTGTGAAATAGAAGGAAAAAAATAAAAAATAGGCTCTAACCAAATTCAGCAGCAGATAAATCAGGTTTGGGTAGAAGTACAGGTTTCTTAAATTCAAAATAAGGTTTTTTAGGAATTGCTGGTTTTCCAGTTGTTTCTGTGGAATTGTCTTTTGAAAAATTGTTGCTCAATCGTTCTGCAACAGACTGTCTGGTACCTTGCTTTTCAACACTAGAATCTTGTAAATCATTAGATGTTGTAACAGATTCATTAACAGCAGATATACTCTCTGATTGGTCAACTGAAATTGCACCTATTTGTGTAAAAGTATTTGGTTGGTTATTAGATTCACCATCAGCAGATGTAATCTCTGATTGTTTGATTAAAATTGCATCAATTTGAGAGGATGTTTCTGATTGGTTATCGTTACAGGTTGTGTCTATTTCAGTATTTGATTGCACAATGTTAGATTTAATCTCATCATGATTTTTACTAGGTTCATCAGTTTCGGTACTTTTGTTATCTGGTTCTTTATTGGGTGAAAATTCCTCTAATTCACCAATAACAGAAAGTGCTGTTTTGATATCTTCGATGTTTTGGTCAGATAAAGAGGGTGCCACAGGAAGTGAATCTAAAGCAGAAAGAAAGCAGCACACGTCATACAGATAAAAAAATAATATATGAAATACAATGGGGTTTAATGTCCCACTGTTTTGCCTTGACTGGGCTAATGAAGATGCTAAAGATAATAACATCAAGCACAACAAAAAATGGTGAGCTACAGAGTGAAAATGTGTTATCGAGAATTCTTCCAAAACAAATGATAATTTAACTAAATTAATGTCATAATAAAGGATAATTCACAGCACATGAGACCATGGTACCACAATACACAACATTTATAATCAAACAGTTAACAAACATAATTAATTCAAAATTATATAAAAATACATGTACCAGTCGTGAACTGACAACAATTACAAATGCAAATAATGACTAAAAAAATTGGGTGAACTGGTGAACGTATACATATTATCAAAAGAATTTGAATTATCAATTCATCAT
The DNA here is from genome assembly GCA_036850965.1 of Patella caerulea. NCBI lineage: Eukaryota > Metazoa > Mollusca > Gastropoda > Patellidae > Patella > Patella caerulea. Next base: position 28,984,998 of record JAZGQO010000011.1, read on the forward strand.
TTTAAGGAAGAATTAAAGGGGTTGCTGACAGCAGGCACCTCCAATTTATTTTTAAACGCATGTTTGTACAATAAATAAATAAGTCATTTATAATGTTGCTTTATGTTTGTGCCAGATTAATCTATCTATCTACCATACTGACATACAGATTGCATTTGTTTGAATGTACAAGATTTGAATGAAAATTATAGATTCATATAATTTAATCAAAAAAGGTAACTCACCTTTGTTATTAGCAGATTCTTCAGCAGATTTAATTGTTATAGTTCCTTCTCTAATGAGTGGTTTATTTACAGTTATAGTAGCACCTATACCACTGACTATGTTAATTGGTGGGGGAGGGGAGGTTGGTTCAGATGGTCGACTGTCATCACTACCACCTAAACATAAAATTATACGATTAGCCAAAAAGTCCTTAAACTCATTACTTGTTGAGGAGGATACTTGACTGAATGTTTTCGAATTAAAATCTATTAATCCAACAAATAGTAACAATCAAATGAAATATGGAATGCCAGGCTACAGAGTCTATAACAATCCAAATGGTCATTGACATGGGTAATAACATTCAGGTTTCATTTACTCGTTGCTCATAACTTATTATTGAACTAATTTATTTCACAGTATTTTTTGATTGTTATCCCTTCAAATCATGAAATTATCATTGATACCATATCATCCACATGCGTGTGAAATACTACTCCATTAAATTAACTAGATTTGTTCTAATAAAAATCGTAATTTATCTTTAACACCAGAAAATGTTTTACAGGGAGAATTCGGCAAATTGAAAAATCAAGCCCAAAGTGAAAGCTTATTACTCTACACAGAGTTTTGCATTTTGCATTTCTTGACTAAATTGGTATGTGACGAGACTTATCAATATTTTGAAACAATTAAGAAGTTATATGTCCCTTAGTTCCAATATTAACTGTGCACAGAATTTGGGTAATTGTATAACAACTGACCTGATACAGTACTGGCCATAGTACCATCTATTGGTAACCCTTGCAAAGCATTTAATATTGTAGAACCAGGTCGTCCCCATTCCTGACGTCCTGCAGCAGCAGATACTCTAATAATTTTACCATCTGGACTTCTGATCACCTGATCTCCAGCATTTGTGGCTATATTCAAAGAAAAACACACAAAAAAACAAAATATATTTCATCTAAAAAAACTGGTTAAATGCGAAAGGTTAACAACAAAACAACTTTATTGGAAGTAAAAATTACTGAGAATGGAATCTTACATTTTAGAGCATATGTCTTGTATGTGTAATGTGCAAAAAGGAGAAAATATGAAACAAATGAATAAAAAAAAAACCCATGTCAACAAACCTTCCATTTGAGACGAGGTCTGTTCGAGAGGGAGATCAGATAATTTAACCTGTTGACCATCCTCCCACTGTGATCTTGCAGAACTAGCAACTTCTTCATCATCACCAAATGCTGGTATGAATGTACCATCAGGGTTAACCCATTTTGAACGACCAGGATTTTGCTTTATAAATTATCAAGAAAAACATCAACTTTGTTTTTTGTACAAAAGGTTTAAAGTTCCAATAGCATTTTTTTAAGTTATATTTTTAAAATTTATTAAAATAAAGCCCCAAAATAGATTGAACCTAAAAACAGTCCTACCTTGTTAAAGAATAATCCTATTAATCCTATAATTCACTATTGCCAGTTGAGAAATTGGCAAAAATATAATTTTCAACTTCAAATTCAAACGTTTGAAGAAGGCCGTCCATGGAGAAGAATGGGAAAACAAGGGAGGTAATTGAGTAACTATTTCCTCAATCAACCAGTGTCACCCTTTCTAACCCCCCAAAAATTTTATCCATGATCGTATAATAGTGAGTTGACAACCTTTTGAGCAAAAAACATAGAAATAATTATATTTTGACTTTCTTAGAAAAAGTGAAATTGGAACTTTAAAGATTCATGCTCACGTTTCAATTAATAATTATTCAAAAAGTATAATAAATATTTTTTCAAAGGAAATAAAATTTCTGTAGACTTAGCTAATAGTATTATTCAACAGATATCATCAATATTTCCATTATATTGTAATTGTTTTCATCAAATCAAATCATATATATAAGAATATTTTATTATCAGTTGTTTGTAATAATATGCATGTATTAACACTCACTTTTTCATTTAATCTTTTTAAAATATTTTCTTTTTGTTGTTGACGTGTAACTTCTCTGTAAAATATTTTTTAAGACATTATATTATGGAAAAAATATCGGAATGATTCCAGTATCTACCCACGAAATGTGCTAACCCTAACCCCACCAATAATGTAAATGGTGGACAAATTCTGTTATTCAACCAACATAAAATACGGGTTTAAAATATGAGTTAATAATCTTACTTATTATCTGGTGTAGGCTTAGAATTGTTGTCGTCTGTGGCCCCTATAGCCTGTAAAACACCAGTAATAGGTACAGCAGCAGCAGGTTTCATAACAACAGCTGGCTTGTTATTCACAGAGCCTGGCCTGAGAAAAAAAGAAATCGCATTTTAGATGGAAATGATAATGAAATATGAATTTTTAAACTGTATTCTTAATTCAATTAAATGAATTGTTTATAAATTTCATGCAGTATTAAAAGAAAAAACGCATAAGTACCTGCTTTGAGCATTTCTGCTTGGTGGTCGACTTTTGGCCTGAAACATGAAACAAGGAGGTTAATATAACAAGAATATTCATTTCTGATTATACAGGGAAGTACTTGATGTGGGGATGATTTTTGTAAAATTATCTTCCCTTAGACCACATGAAAGCTTCAAGTGTATCTTACATTCTGTATAATCTTTGTCCTTTTTTTATATTTCATGAATGAAAATTTAATCCAACAAAAAATAATGGGTAAAATACAATACACTGGCTGAAAAAAAAATTCTTGGAACTCAACCAGGTAAATATAATAAAAGTCTTGTTAAAGTAAATATTAGGTCAGCTGAAAAGTTGTGAATCAAAAGATAGTATGACAAACTACTTGTGCTTATCAAGGTGTTCATAAATGCTCAACGTTCGTGTTTTGGTGACAAATAAACTTAAAAGTTGTGGAGTAAAATTGTGATACTTATTTTACAGCATTAATGCAGAAATTCAAGATAATTATGTTTAGTCAATCTTATTTCATGTTCTTTTATCCAAAAAGTCTGTAAGAGAAGCTGCATAAGAACCAAAGCATGATTTGAAAAGATATATTATCGGAAACTGGAACAGACAGTAGTCTTCTAATCATGTTGTATTTTAGTGATTAATGAAACTAGCATTTCAGTTCCCTTATACAAGTCATAAAATGATTTAAATAAAATTTTTCTTGATATAAATGGACATGTACCTGATCCTCTAAATTACGTCGAAGAGCAATTAAATCTTTTTTAGCCTTTTCAGATTCCTCTTTATTTCGGTTAGCCCAGTCATCTGCCTGTTTCTATAAATGTGAATTTCAAACAAGATGCAGTTAAATTAAAAGCAATGAAGAATGAATAGACTAATTCTACAGCAGTTAAATCAATGTGGTCTCTACTGCAGCAGTGGGGTCGGCATTGGAACAAGGAATAAGGGAGTGATATATAATACATAATGATTAAGGCTTGCAGTTAAGACAGAACCTAATATTCATATGTTGTTGAGGAGTGACAAGTTAAGGGCAGTCATTGACCAGTGACAGTGAATTATGAACAAAGAGGAATGTATGATGTTATCAAAATAAATATTGCTTCATGCATAATCGTTTCATAATTTAACTGATTAAGATGGCCCTTGTTAGGGTTTCTCAAAACTGTGTTGAGCCGATAATAAGTCCAAATGCCCCTAGTATGTGAAATTAAACAGAACAGAGTAAATACAGATGTAGGGACCTCAGAGATTTGTATAATGTTCCAAGGAGGTGGGGCACCATTATATCAATAAAGGGAATATATACTATCAATCATGTAATCATGTAATCAACATTGACCTTGATCTCGGAAGGGAGATTTTCAATTTCCCAAAATAGTCTTTATGTACTTTACATATTTAGACATTACATGAGCATACTAATTTTCTACTAGCAAGCAACAAAGTTTTAATTAAATACTAAAATCTTGATATGCAAAACCTGTATGCAGTGATACAATAAAATCCTGAATTTGTGCCTGCCGAATTTCCAGGCAAGTAAAAGCACCTTACAATAATATTTGACAAGATGCTGCAAGCTCTACGTGTAATATATGTCTAAGGTATGTCAGTTAAAAAGTAAAAGTATTAATTAACAAAATTCCTCCAATCCCTGTAAATGACCAGCATGAACTAACAATGAGTATCTATGGCAACCATAAACATCTCACCTTTAAGGCTTCTATTTTCTTTCTTCTATCTTCATCTAATGGTGGCTGAGATAAAACCAGAAAATTTTTTCATTACTGATACTTTATTTTACAAGTGAAAGTATGAATTTTGTAATGACCATGAAAAATAAAATAATAATCATTTTCTAATAGACCCACAATAAATTGAATGAGTTAATTATTACAGAGGGCCCATCTCTGAGTCTGCTATTGTTATGTTAGCATGTGCACTTGTCACCCATCGCCCAAATAAAAACTAGCATTCATCTATCTATTGTCTTTCAAGTGTAATAAATAATGGCAGCTTTGTTTAATTGATGGACTGTCAACATAGCTTCTTTTGAAATATCTCGAATGATATGTTTTTGGAGACAAATATTTATTCTCATGATAAAATAACATACCTTATATTTTCCTAAATCGGCATTATCAGGATCTTTTTTACCTTGTAACATTTTTCTTTCACGCATATTCTGTTCTCGTATTTTACGTAGTTGACTTAGATAATCCTGGGGGGAGAAGACAACGAAATTATGTCAAAATTTAAAATCACACTGACTTTACCACTACTTATATAATTATGATTGAAGACCATCCAATAATCAGATGACGTTTGACCAGTAAAACGCAGAACGTGGCTGTACTGTAGTATCTCCATTAAGTTTTTTTTTTGGCAACTAATCAGAAATAGATGACGTATTTAAAGGTATTACTTTATAAAATCAACAATCTTACTTGTTCTTCTCTATTTCTAGCAGAAACAGCAGCACCAGGTTTAACTTGTTGTTCTAAAATAAATAAATATTTCGTTTAAAATTGACAGGGTTAATGGGGAATTATGGGAGATTGGATTAGATAACATAAATTGATTACCAGCATGCTGAAAATTTCACTCAAATTGCTCCAATCTGAACCGAGATACATGTATTAGTTTTTGAATATTAGACTAGCCTCGATCAACATCACTCAAGTCGGTACGATAAGAAACAAAGTTTTGATAATCCATGTTTACGTTTAATCATTATTCAAGAAATGTATTCTAATCCACTAAATATCGCAGGCTAGCGATGGCATCAAGAGTTGATTTTGGACAGGATAAGTTAATAAATGTGTAATAAATAATTTAGATAACATTTCAGGCCAAATAAACCCCTGTCTAAATGTTTCCTTATAAATTTTAGTCAGAGTTATTCCCTATTTAAATTTAAATATACTTACTTGGAGTTGCTGCTCTTTGTACACCAGCTGATGATGGACGATTCTATAAAAAGATACGAATCAAAATCAAATACTAACAAATACACCAGAGAAACAATAGGAAAGATATTAATCAGCAACAAATTTTTGATAGAAGGCTTCTTTATGATCTTATCAACCACCCACCAATTTTAAAAATATATAACCAAATATATCAATAAGCCACAAAGTATCAATATTTTCTAATTAGAGACTTGTATTACGTTCTCAATTCCCAATGATTAAAATACATCAAAATATCATATTCTATCAACCCAAGATTTGACAATATGGTGGACTGATGCCAGTTTTCAAGGGTTCCAGTTGACAATTACTCAGGCAGAAGTGTGGCTCTCTCATTCACAATTGTGTACTTTACAAGCTAGCAATAAGGGCTGTATTTGGAGATTTTCAATATAAAGGACATCATCAAAACATAGTCAATCTTGTTTCTCAATATTATTTACATCAGAAATATTGAGTGCCTCAATAATATTTATACCAGAACTATCGTTGCCCCAAATATATTTACACCAGAACCATTGGTGCTCGAAATATTTTCACACCAGAAATAGATTGACCATGGTTCTGAGAAATGTTTGTGCAATGAAGATTGAGTTTATTCTTGTAATAAGAGATGTAATAATACTTACACCATATATCTCGGCTCGTCCTCGGGCTTTATTTAATGCTGCTTCCTTTTTTCTGTTTAAGAATTCCTCTGCTAACCTATTTCTTTCAGCAGCCTCAGCCATTGCCCGCCTGTCTTCAGCACCCTGACCAGCTCCTCTGTTAAATTGAAACTGTTCTCTACCTAATCTCTTTGGCGGTGCTGCTTCAGGAGGAGCTTGCATATATGGTATAGCTAAAAAAGTTAGTCCAAATTTTTGTTTCAATAAATCTCGCAGAGTGCTAATAAGATTTTTTGAATATACAGATTATCATCAGTATCCACAGTGATATCATTCCACTTTACTCAACTGAGTCTTTGGTTCATTCCCTGGGTTTTCACAAATTCAAATTATCTGCCCTTGATCATAGGTTGATTCTACGAACCAATCAAAAAACATACTTATCTTAGTATCATTGTTTGCGTACATCACAATAAAGCAGTTTGTACGCTCGATTTAATTGCAATAAAATGAGAGTTACTTCCATTTCAAACTTTTTGATTTGTTGATAAAAATAGCACAATTATCACGGGTAGATAATTTGACTATGTGTCTCCCCTGTGAATGGTCCCAGGGGTTAGTGGAGTAGAGCCGAACGACACCACCGGAGATATCGAGGATGAGCCTAATTACAAGTGAACTACCCAGCTTGTTGTGACATTAATCTTTGTTATTTGAATTTATTTTTGAATTGAAGTTTATATATTATTACCTGCAGGTCTGGGTAAAGGTACAGGTCCACCTTCACGTATTCTATTAATACGATCTTGTTGTATTTTATCAAGGTAAGCGTTATAATGATCATAATTTCCTTTATCACCTCCTACTCTAAAATCTGGTTTCTGTAAGTAGAGTATAAAATAGAAGAATTTTGCCCAGGCAGATGCAGTTCTGCCTAGTATTCTACAAGGATATTTTACCTGCACCATAAAGTACAGAAGACAGCAATCCAACATCATAGATTTACTTTCCTTATATAAAACAGTCAGAAACAATGAATCATACTACAGTCTATAACAAAAGTTTAGGGACACCTTGTTAAATTGCCTCAATTTTGACAATTTTGATTCGATTGCAGGATTCTAAGAACTCGTTTGTCTTAGCGGAATGAAACTTTGTGTATGCGATCTAGAATATATGTGTCATCAACTGACGTTACGTTTGATACGACAACGTCGCCGGTGATGACGTCAAAGCACGAGCATGACGTCATCAATCAACCTGCATAATATGGCCAATTTCAGTAAATTCATTCACTGTTTGTAGGAAGACACGAACGGATAAGAACGAAAATATTATGTTGTGGATACAACATGCAAGTGACAGTACGCTGAGATATGTTAGCGTCACATTAAGACATCCAAAGGTTGATTGTGAAGTCATCAAAAATGCTTGCCGCGAAATTTGCCTACACTCTTTCCCCATTATGACGTAACAAATAATTTCGTTGTCATAATTGGTTTCGTTGTCTAGCAACACCGTCACATCCATTGTCACATCACAAATCATTCAAACATTTTCGAAATTCGACGTTGAAGTTGTATTTCCTGGCATAATGGGACGTAAATCGTCGCTAACGGAGATCCAGCGCGCACAAGCCGTTACACTGAAAGAGGAGGGATATTCGATTCGGAATATTGCTCGCCGGTTACGCATAAGTAAGACTGCTGTTCACAATGCTGTCCTCAAGTTCAATACTGATGGGAACTTTCGTGATCGCAAACGGTCTGGAAGACCAAGGAAGACCACGCAGAGAGACAATCACTTAATCAAACGTGTTGTTCAGCGGTCACCGTACAGCTCACTGCCAAAACTTCATGCTCTTCTGCTACAAAAAGGGACAAAGGTTTCAAAAATGACTATCAGTCGTCGGTTGAGTGGCTACGCATTGAAATCGTACAAGCCAGCTAGAAAACCTTTGTTAACAAAGACAATGAAGACGAAGCGCTTGGCATTCGCCATGGAACACCGTTCCTGGACTGTTGCAGATTGGAGCCATGTGCTGTTCTCTGACGAGTCAATGTTCGAGCAGTTCACGTCAAGGCAGCGTTTCGTTCGGAGACCTGTAGGCAAGCGTTTCGACGAGCGTTTTACGGTGCCAACGATGAAGCATCCTCCTAGCATCATGGTCTGGGGTGCGTTTTCTTCATGTGGTACGGCCGGACTCTATTTTCTTCCCAAGGGGCAAACGATGAACGGGCAACGGTACGAGAAGTTACTGGAGGAAAAGTTGCTGCTGCATATGGAGGTCCATAAGTGTTCCATCTTCATGCAAGATGGAGCTCCGTGTCACCGCTCAAAGTTGGTCAGTGACTTCCTGAAGAAGAAAAAGATTCGGGTGCTCACATGGCCCGGAAACAGTCCGGATCTTAATCCGATCGAAAACCTGTGGAGACAGATGAAAGACCAGGTCGCAAAAAGACAGCCGTCAAACATGAATGAACTTTTAAATGCAATAAAATTGACATGGATTAATATTTCTAAGGAATATTGCCAGACATTGATCGACAGTATGCCACACCGCGTGGAACAAGTGATTGCCAGTCGTGGAGGACATACCAAATATTGAAGTTATACACGCAATCAAGCCAATAACATGAACTCTTCAGTATACAAAATGAAATATTTGATATATTGTTCTTTTCATTGATGAAATAATAAAGAAAATTGAAGGTCATGCCTTGTACTGAGATTTCTCAAACGAATGGAAATAGTACCTTTTTTACTTTAATCCAAAATACAAGTCATAAACATTGTTTCTAACGTGAGCTATTATTCTTTTTTTAATCGGAAATACATTACATATTAACATTTTTGATGACTTCACAATCAACCTTTGGACGTCTTAATGTGATGCTGACATATCCCAGTGTACTATCACTTGCATATTGTATCCACATTACATCATATTTTCGTTCCTACAAACAATTTACAAATTCACTCAAATTGGCCAAATTATGCAGGTTGGTCGATGACGTCATGCTCTTGCTGTGACGTCACCACCCGCGACGTCGTCGTATTAAACGTTAACGTCAGTTGACGACGCATATATTCTAAAAAGTATATACAAAGTTTCATTCCACTAGGACAAATGAGCTCTTAGAATTCTTCGATCGAGTCAAAAATGAGGTAATTTTACAAGGTGTCCCTAAACTTTTGTTATAGACTGTATATATAGACTGGTAATGTATCATCACCTACCCTGGGTACAGCTACAGGTGCTCTCTGTGGTGGTGGTGGTTGACGGACTTCAACTTCCTGTTGTTTGGGTGTCTAAATTAAATAAAGTATATTATACAATGAATAAGCTCATTCTGTATGTACAAACTAAGAACAGATTCACATGCAGATGGATTCAAAATGGGCATATTTTTTCTACTCTGAACAGATGGCACAAAAGTTAGGATTTTTGACATCTAACATATTTGCATATTTGATACTCCCTCGTCAAGCCCCCATTCCCCCACCACGTTAAAACATCCCCCTTTAAATAACATCCTATTTTTCTCCATCGAGTGGGGGTAGTAGCATACTAGTTCAGCAGGTGATACACTTCCGCCCATTTATGATTTGAGCTGTTTGCTCTTACCTTTAAGCGAATCAAAACCGATTAAATATTTGTGCAATTAATAATGGAAAGCATTTCGAAATTTTACTTACCGAGGGAGGATCAATTAAATTATTCCAGCCAGCTTCTCTAGATCTATTTATCTGAGCTATCTGTAACAGAAAATGCCAAATTCAGTCCCACTCAAGAACAAAACTATTCATCGCTAAATCACTGCCACCCAAAATCCCAAAATTACATAACCAAAATGGCAAACGTGTTGAGACATTGCCAGGCATTGTGGGTTGTGGTGTTATCTTCTTCATGTCCATGTGACAGAACAGTGTTAAATATATATCACTAAAAAGCATTTCTCTTTATATAAAACATGGATATTTTGAGCACTTTAATCATGTATTAAGAAATTCGGTTCAAAACACATGCAATTTACAAAAGGAAAACTGATGAAATGATGATGAAGACAGAAAAATATCAAGAATGCTACAAAAATGAACAAAAGTAAAGCAAGCACCTAAATTTTTTAGGAACAAAAAGTGAAAGATTACCTTTTGTTTCTGTATAAATTCTTTATGTTGTTTAGCAAAATATTCTTGTTCCTGTGCCAAAAAAAGGAAACCTACTGAAATGTTTATCAGTGCAAGCTAAAGACAGTTTGTGCATTGGGTTTCTAGTGACATTTTAAGGCCTTTCTAGAAGACAAACAAGTGTTCATTTTCTAAGGTGTGGATGCTAAATTGGAGATTTTAGATTATGTATTATCTATTATATGTACATGCATATCTCAATTCCATATCTGAAAAATTCATTTCATCAGACAAGGCCAACATTTTCATTCCTTATTGTAGCTTTGTATTTGAGTGATATAAATTTACCATGAATTAGTCATCACACTGACATTAATATTAAATTATGTAGACCCTGTATATCTAAGGATACTAACACACACACAAATACCAAAATCAATATCACAACAAAATTGTAAGAGGGTTTGTTAAAATGAATACAAAAAGCAGAAAAAAGAAAGCTGGACTATATGCATATGAAAGAGATATAAAAACGTTATATGTTTGAAAATCTGTAGTTAATAGCATTTGATTGCATTGGGGATGCTCGATTCACAGTCCGAATCGACAGAATTACAATCGAGTGACATGGAATTCAGTCACAATTCTGGAGTGAGTGGAATCGTGACGTATTCCAAGGTAAAAAATATGTCATGATTGGTTGAGATATTTTTTATATGGTCGACACATGCGCTCTACTCCAAAATTCTCCTTTTGACTTGATTTACACCAGTTTGGGAATTTAATTCCGGAACTGTGAATCGAGCATCCCCAAAGTCTACAGTAAGTCTATTAATGAGGGTAATTTGATAGGTTGCAATGTATGCTTAAAGACCACATAAAATAATAATTCTTAATTGCATATATTGATAGCCAAGGGTTACTATATTCATTTTACGTCAAGTTCACGTCAATCTGATTAAAATTAATTCAGATATTAACGTTTAAACATCAGACAGCAAAAAACGGTTTTCAAATTTTCAATTACAACCTTAATCCGGTTGATTGGCTGGTGACGTTACAGGCACTACACAAAATCTATACCCATAATCTATACAATATATCACTGTATACAACCACCAGTTAACACGTGTGTTTTTGTCGGTCCAATTAACTTTACTGCGTAATCATTAACTCTTCATTTTTTACATGTAAGCTACATATCACTATACTTTACAAGTCAAAGCATTTTCAAAAGCCGACCTTTCTGGTGAGTTGTGGAAATTCCAGCAAGGAAAAGGGGAATAATGTACCGCCGTAAAAAATGATAATTACCTAATCAACATTCTTTTAAGAATTAATTTATGACCCAATCTCTGTTTGATTGATTTATGGCAGGTATAAACGACACTACACGTGCCATCAATACACGAAGTTGTTAGATGACCCTTCTCAATCTGTTATTCCATTAAGATGGTTACCAACAAAATGTATTTGTACTGTTAATTCTGACATATATTGAGATATTTTTTCGTATTTCATTTTTATGGTCTATTTCAGCGTAATGAAGTGAAAGAATGCAGAAAGAAAGGCGGCGTATGACGATAACGGATTGTCACTTACAAATCTAATTTGATGTTTATGATACATTTGGCATGACCACATCTTTTTACCCCCGTACTTTTTTACTCGGGGATATTAAAAGAACCACAATACTCTTCTGACGAAAACGTATCTCGAATCGTTTGGACTGCACACACGATTGTAGAGGATATTTAATCACTGCCGTGAGAAAATAAAAAGACCGGACATTATGAAACAAATTCTAAATTAGAACAACGATACTCTTCTGAGGAAAATGTATCTCGAATCGTTTGGACTGCACACGATGGTAGAGGATATTAAAATCGCTGTCGTGAGAAATCAAAACGACCGGACATTATGAAACAAATTTTAAAATGGATTTTAAATTAAAATTACATAATTAATTACTTAACAAATTTTTCCGTAGTCAATTGTTTTATTTAATTAGGGGAATTAAGGAATCAGTCAGGCATTAATGAATACACATAGTGTATATAGGTAATTAAAGAATAAACATTCTGAATATGCATTCGGTCACTGTGACGTCACTGGCGCCTGAGGGGATTAAGAGTGTTTTTGATAATTGGCCAAGTCGTTTTTACGGGAGGTCTATATTTGCGACTTTGAGTGACGATATCTAAATTATTTTTCATCAGATTGATGTTAAACTGCCGTAAAATGCATATAGTAACCAATGTCTATAAGTTCCTTCAATTTCGTTTCCTGGTTTTATGTTCTCTTTAAATATTTGTCTTTCGATTTAAGAGATTAACAAGCATTTCTTTTAATCTTTTATCTATGTCGATTTGCTCAAAGTTAGTGAACTAATAAACCATAGTGAATTTGTTGTAAAAATTATAAGCTAATGCGCATGGTTAAAATAAGATAGCCTAATCCTTGCAAAAAGAATGTTACAAAAGCAAGCCACATGTACATTATTAGTAAGATTATACCTTTTGTTTTTCCTCCTCTCTTCTCTGTTTTTCTCTGTCTCGTAATTCTATTCTCTTCTTTTCCCAATCCTGTGAAAACATATGCTCATACAATACAATAATATTGTTACTTACATGGTAACAAATGATGTTCCCTGATTAGTGCAGAATTTTTAAATGGTGGTGTGATAATTTAACCATGTGGTGACATATCTTAAACATGTGGTGTAACACTGTAACCAAATGGTGTAATATTTTAACCATGTGGTGTGATATTTTAACCATGTGGTGTGATATCTTTAACATGTGGTTTGATATTGTAACCAAGTGGTGTAATATTTTAACCCCAGAGTAGTTTAACCAAGTGATAAGGTATTTTAACCATGCGGTGGAAAATATCATCCATGTACCTGTGGTGGGCTATTTTAACCATTAACAAGGTTATTTTTCTTTGTGGTGTCATACTTTATCACTAGTGTATTTCAACCATATTATTATGCCGGACATGTTGAGGGATATTTCAACCATGTTTTGGGATAGCTTAACCATGTGGTGGGATAGTTTAAGCAAACACTAGAGTATCTTAACTATGTGACAGAATCATTTAACACTAGAGTATTTTAATGTGTGGGACATTTTAACCAGGAAGTAGGATATTTTAACCATGTGGTGAGATAGTTAATCACCAGAGTAATTTAACCACATGGTGAGATATTTTAACCACTCACTAGTATATTTTTCCATGTTCACATGTGGTGAGATGCTTTAACAATGTTCACATAACAATAGCCATAAACTTACAGCTTGACCAGGTACAATTCTACCAGCACCACTCTTTTTCTTTACATCGACGCCAGCTCTACATAAATAAATATATATCTTTTAATAATAATCTGTTCCCTTTGATGCTTAGGAGTTATTCTATCAGAATCACCTCGCATTAGATTTAACCTGGTATGGATGAATTTATTCTTTACATTTAAATAATCTTCACCTGAAAAAATGCATCTAATTTTGTGATGCTTCAGCTTCATAAACAAGATCAAATGGTCCAACCCCTTTATGCTGGAAAAAATTATCTTTAAAACCAAGACCATGGTCGGTCTTGGTCTTACTATCATAATCTCAGATTAATTCTAAACGACAAATCTTTAGATTATGATACCTAGTCACAGGGTTATGAAATTGCTTCACAGTTTGAGATTTGCACAATATAATGAATGTGTAATTTTTTTTGACTGAGCTCTATAAAATTTGCATGCACAATACAAAAGTACCATGCAAATTCTTAGTAATGAACTTTCCAAAAGCCAAAAATATGCATACATATTATACAAACCTTTTTTCATTAGATTTTTTAACCAGTGGTTGTCCATAAACATTTGCTGGGTTATATTTAGAATTAGATTGAGCTGGCTTGCTTACACTTCTCTTAGCAGCTGAAAACAAATTTAATTTTTATAAGCAACTGAACATTGATTAAAGGCTTTTTTTATAGTACGTGCAGGGGGGGTCACATCACTCATATACAATTACACAAGATACCTCAGGAATTATAGATCATTTGTACCACTATGATGCACATACGGAAATATATTAACAGTAAATATATCTCTATTGTAATGTCACAACTTGAATTCAACAGTGGAATATTTTACGCTCATAAAACTTGATACTTTAAGGGCATATATGTTATTCACTCACTGATCATTTAAAAACATTCCAGTTGAGAGGTGTTTAATGTTAAAATGTTATTTTTATTTACCTGAACCTGGTCGTGAATTGGCGGATGCTGGTCTAGCAGACCCAGGACGAGGAGGTGGTGGAAGAGCTCTGGCTATCTTCTTACCATGCATTATAGTATGACTAAATTCTTCTGCTAATTTCTAATCAAAAATAAAACAACATTCATAAAATCGTCGAATTACAAGCACTCATTCTTGTAATGAAAAAATCACAAGGTTAAAAGGAACTACTTCATTGACAACATTTCCTAATATAACAAATGTGCCAACAAAAAAAACAAGAATTTTCATAGATATACTCACATCATCAGATAAAAGATTTCTAACTTTCTGCATCATTATATTTTTACGCAGCAATGCGTTTATAGATGGCCGATCTCTACAAGAATACAACATTAAAAATATCAAATTCTCGTTTAACAATTAATGCATTGTAGTTGATCAACACATAGCCATATATTAGTCAGTAGTCAGTTTTCTCATAGGAATCCCATATATGAAACTATAATTGATTTCTTGTATCACTGTAAGCGGTTTGTGATGATTTCAATAAAAGAGTAATTCTTAGTAAGAAGTGTCATAGCATTAAATTTCAATCGGTCAACAATGAATATTTTAAGAATAAATGATCAAAGTATAACTCAAACTAATTGATGCTACTGAGAATCAGGCATCAAAATTTCTATTATTTCCAACAGGTTTTTAAAACACGGAGTTAATCCCCAGGGTTGTACATGAACATCTTTCCTGAACTACACTCGTTGAATCCCAAAAAGAGTGAAAAAGGGGATTTCGGGCTGCCATGCATATGCAGACTGTGTAAGAAAATATCTCAATCAACGACAACCATTACAGCTGAAAGTCATTGTGTTTAATTCTAGCTGTCACCACTCTACTCACACCACTGACTGAACTGTGACTGAACATAATTGCAATTCTGTCATTGTTGGAAATTCCAGATTGACAATCGAGCACTGCCTATAAATTTTACAACCATTTGCTACAGTATGAATTACCTTGGAGATCTTTTAAATAACTGTGCTATAATTCCTCGTAATTCATAACTATATTTAGGAGGGATCGGTGGATAAACACCTCTGAAAAAATATTTGTAATATTTGTTGATATATCATTAATTAATACAGAAAGTAATTTTTTTAGCCAGTTTGCACATAATAATGAGGTCCATGTATACAATATCTGTATATATTTTTCATGTATTATTCTATACTGTCTAAGGTACATGTATAAATCTTTAATTGTAATGTATGGTTATTGGTTTCCTAAAAACTGAGTCACAGTTATTTATGATTTTGAGAAAATAAATGCATGTATGGTGCACTAAAGCTATTACCTGATAATCTTCAAAACTAAATTTTTCATATTGCCTGCCTCAAACTATAAAAAACACAAAAAAATAAAATTACGTAGAGGGGTAAACAAGATGACAATATGATCATATTCTTAATATAATTTGTATTTACTTCTTTAAGAGCCATTTCTATTCACTAGTTACATTATTTTTAAATTGCCTTTTATTCAATATACAAGAATATGAAGAAATCTACAGATATACTTACGGCATGTTTTAAAGTTGTCATTTCATATAGAACACAACCTAATGACCACACATCACTACAATGATAATTATAAAATTTTGTCATAATATTTTATATAACTTGAACACAAGATAAAAACACATTACAGCAATAACAATTATAACCTTTCTCATACTTTTTCCACACAATTCCCCACTGTAACAAAAATTACAAACTTTCTAATACCATATAAAACACTATATAATAAATAACACATTGCCCTAAAAATAACCCCCCAAAAAAACACTAACATTTGTTATTTGTTTATTTTTTGCAATGTTTATATTTGGTCTTTTCTGCACGTTCATCTTGCCTTCAAGTCTGGTAATCAAGGAATTTGGGAGAACACAAACCTGACTCACCTGAGTTTTATTTTTTCTATGTTTTGTGTGTACTAACCTCTTATTATTATAAGGCAGATTTTCAACCAATTCAGGTGATAGATAATATGGTGTACCTATACATGTTCTAGCTAATTCCATAGTACTAAAAAACAAAAACAAATAAAATATCAACACAGCAAACAAATCATATCTCGTATTTTTTTCCAGACAGTAGGGCCGAATAAAGCTTGCATGTGGTCACTGGCTGAAAATGTCACTGGGGCTCTTGTATCAACAGTGTAAATATTTAAAACTGATTTGGGTTCCCGTTTAATATTGGGGACTGCAGTACAGTCAGTACTTCTTTTAATTAGGGTAACATTGAAGGAATTAAGAGATCAAATATGTTCGGAAGTTCATCCCTTATAATTGTTGTCAGTCACAAGCAAAACTACTTGTACAGGTAACAGAACCGAATTCAAACAGTTTTATTCTACTGGGATTACTATAAAAGGTCACCTACCTATTTAGAACTTTAGCTATACCAAAATCACCAATCTTCACTCTACCTTCCCCAGTAAGAAATATATTCTGTAAGGACATGTTTAAAATACACAGAATATAATCATACTTAATTATCTCTAATCATTCATACCAGCAATTGATATTCTTATAGACTCAAGATTCGCAATTAAATACAATACAAAGTAGTATTACCAGGAAGCATATTAGTGTAATAATTTAAATTCAAGTCAGTATCGGTACAGTATTAAATCAAACAGGAAAAAACACACTGAAATCAAACTTTTTTAGAAATGAAAAATTATCAGAACTTATCACTCAATCACTTATTACATTGTTGCCTTTTTGGCCTGAATTCTTTGTACACTTACAGTATCAGGACAATGGACAGAAACGAAATGAAATGGGGTTCAACGTCCTACTGTTCTGCTCCTAAACTGGGCTAATGAAGAAGGGAATATGCCATATAGTGTGCTACGAGGGAAATTTTGTCCAAGCAGCGTTGCTACAGCCGGCTCATATATCGAATTCCAACTGCCTAGGTATCTTTTATTTGCAGGTCAATGTGAACACGGGGCCTAGGTTTTTCGTCCCATCTGAACAACTAGACAGCTGTCCTTGACAGACCCCCTGTCCTGCATCACTGACAAGGTGAAACCACGTCAGAAAGACAATGGACAGAAACCAAGACAAGGACAGGCAGCGGTCATAATACCAGTGTTTGATTTATGTGGAAAAAATGAGCTCTGTTTTGATAAGTATACTATATGACAGAACTGTCAACTCTACCGCATTACGAGGTAAAATGCTGCAAAATGGCCCTGTGTACCGCTCTACTTCGCGGTAAAAAATTTCTATCGCATTTTTAAACAAAAAGGTTTTTTTAATTTTCTCGCCAAATCTTTGGAACTAAGGGAAGCAACACTTTGCATGTAAACAAAAAAGATTACGACGTCGATTTGGGGTGTTGTAAGGTGTAATTTAGATCAGAGATTTGTTCTCGAATTCGCTTCAACCTTTTTTAGAGTTAATAAAGCGGATATATATATTATTGCCACCTGTTCCAAATACTCTTAAAATGCATAGCGATAAACTAAACAAATAGCGACCAATTTACGGCAATGACTGACATTTTCGTTTACCCGCGCGTACGGACAGTCGGTACAGCATGTAATACAATATTTCGAATGCAACGCAACCTGGAACTTGAATTTCAAGATGAGAATACGTCTTGCCGATACGACTTACATGGAAGGTTCCCTCGAATAAATTTAAAAGCAGATTTACGGAATCCCGGGAGAAAAAATCCCGTACACTGTATTGACATTGTATTGTAAGAGGATAAACGTCACGGCACTGCATGAAAAGCATGATTAAATCGATGCCAATATTTACTTATTTAGTCGTTATGCAAAACTTACTTTTTACGCCCTCCTCTCTCTATTCCTAATCAAGAATTGCTTTAGAATCTATATAACAAGTACAATTATCTTCCATTATTAAATAAAATTGACAAAAACTCGCGGAATGGGAAACACACGTCACAAGGATATTTTTTAAAATCATAAGTTTAAATAAAAGAAAAATGGTAGAATCTACTGCCAGTAGGTCTACTACTTGACTGCTAATTTTAATTATTTTTTACTTTACTAATAAATACTAATTATTTCTTTCTGTAGGGTAAATATTCAATTTTTCTTTAATAAATAATTTTAGATATGGTTCATTGCTAATGCTTGTGTATTTTATTTATTACCCATTTAATGCAATTTTTTATTGTTTAGGCCTACATTTCAATGTATCATTTGACATTTCCAGATTAAGTACCCTTGGAAGTGCGAATTTACGCGTTTTTGGAAATCTACTGCCAAACCATGGTTTCTGCTGCCTTTTTCACACTATCTTACTGCATTTCAGCTCTGAGGGGTTGACAGGTCTGCTATATGACTACATAAAATTTCAAATTGAAATCAAACTTATCTATAACATACTATGGACCAGGAAGTAACCAAGTTGTTAGATAAAATTCAAAAATCTAATTCACCAAATCGATTCAGAATTGTCCATAGAAGCATGACAATTGACGGAACCTTAAGCTTTTTTGAAAAGCATCACCTCAAAAAGAACAAAAACAAGATGAGAAACAAGTAACGATCAGTTCCTGGCAAAAAATCACGTTATCTCCCGTATGAACAATACCTGTGATTTTATATCTCTGTGTAATATTTTTCTGTCATGAATGTGTTTTACAGCTAGACATATCTGAGCAAAGTATGACCATATCTGAAATAAATCAAAAATATAAAAGTCAATTGTTAAAGGTTGAACAAGAAGTAATAGGGCAACTTTTTCCCAAAGCATTAAATTCACAAAAAGAATATGATTTTTCTACCATTGTGTTCAGATATTGAGAAGCGACATCCCCCTTTAAGTAATCTAATGACTAGTGTTAATTGTAAGGCCACCATTTTGAAGATTATATTGCGTATTCTTTGTGTAAGGAATCAGACATCTTTGGTGTATTTTCGTCAGGTTTTTCTTTATATTTGTAGTAATGCACTACTGTATGTGGAGGAGGAATCACAATCATTTTACCTTTACTTTATATACAAAAAATCTCACTTCGACAACTAATTAATTTGAACAGATGAAATATTTATTGATTTTCATTTAGCAGGTAGGTATTGAACTGAATACACAACAGATTATGGCTAAAACAATCTAATATCATTTAGCTTTCTACACATCAATAGGATCTCCTTGATAGTGCTGATTGATCAAATCAACATTATCTGGACAAAATATTTCCTTAGATAATGTTTATAATTCACCTTACCTGTTCTTCAGTCATCAATGTCCCTCTCTGTTGATTTATTTTAGAATACAAATCTCCTGATAATAAATGAGTGAAATATATAATAAAAAATAAAGACATGTTCTTTAACGCTGACAATAAAAACTACTGCTTTGAAGGTATACTACCGATAAAGATATAAATTTCATTTTAAAATGATTTGACAGATTTACATTTATTTTCTAGATAAAAAGTGATAATACCGCTCAAATCCATGATGATGATTAAACAAGAGAATTGCTGGAGGTAATTAATTCCAATCGTGTGAGAATCGAAGTATAATCAAAAAGTTACATGGTGGTGATATTTTGTTATTAAATTCATTGATACTTGCTTTATTCATCGGAATGAGAGGACTCAATTCCAGATTGCCTAATCATTTGTACTCATCTATACCTGTTTAAATTGCAACTTTTCAATTATATTTAAGATATACAAACCTCCAGCGCAGTAGTCCATACATATATAAAGTGTTCCTTTCTCTGTAAAAACCAAATAGATTTATTATTTGAATGAACTATTTGCTTCAGATTTCTGCCCTGATTCACCAATTATACAAAGACAAATGTACTTCGCAGTAAAAGGAGACAGGGACAGGGAGCTTAATTATTTTTCACATTCTAAATCTATGAAACAATATTATCCAAACAATTATTTTGCATACCTTCAAAGGACTCCAAATAGGTAACAATATTAGGATGATTTAACTGGGCTAAAACTGCTACCTGAATAAATAAAACAATAGAATGTGTTTGTTTAGTTGTGCTGTAATTGAATAAAAATAGACATAAGTTTAACAAATGTTTCAAT
The DNA here is from genome assembly GCA_036850965.1 of Patella caerulea. NCBI lineage: Eukaryota > Metazoa > Mollusca > Gastropoda > Patellidae > Patella > Patella caerulea. The sequence continues at coordinate 29,005,696 of JAZGQO010000011.1, forward strand.
ACCTGTATATATACATGTACCGGTATATATATCACCCTCAAAATACATATAATTATGGTTTATTCATATAACGGTACATGTACTATTCACTTTCTGACAATGCTGCAAATATAATTTGTCCAGTTACAAAAATCAATCACTTTTACATACGCCGGGCAGCGTTTCGCTTGATTAGCGGTAATCCTACTACACACTGCTATTATGAGTGGATATTGTTGTTTTAAATTTTGATTGGTCAGTAGTCCGTCTACCAACCAATCACTAGCTGCATTACAAAAGCTTTACATTTAAAACGATTGCCAATATTGGACCAAATATGTTTACATTACGTTACGTCATAGCTCACAATTCTATTATACCTAAATAACCCGTGCATAGCAGAATACTGCAGTAAAACTAATTGCGTGACAAACGAGGCTATCAAGTCGAATGGAATGTAAACAATACTGTTTGGAAACAAACATACTTTCACCGTTTTTAATACCTTTAATCACTGTCCAAAGTTTTAGGGAAGACCCAGATTAAACGAAGGACTGTCATGTTGCTGTACTTAAGTGATAGCTTTCATTGAAGGGAAAGAATAGACACACTCCCGCATAAGTTAAAAAAACAGACGCTATTCCAGCAATGGCCAGAGGGGGATTTCTCAGGCCATTGCTTCAGGAATATGTCACTTTTACTGCTGTTATTATTTATCACTTAACATTAGGTTACCTCTTTTCTTGAATCTTCTCTTTCTTTGGGACCCATCTGAAAAATCAAAATTGTTCTTTCTTCGAATTCAGTAGCATTAGTAGTACCGGAGAACTACTGTATACTTAGAACCTAATATGGATCTATTCAATTTTTAGTGTCATAAAAAAATTTGCTTCTTACATAATAAAAGGATAATCAATAAACTAAATTTCAATAATTATATTCAAATGTTTCGTAAAATTGTGTATCTTCAATGAGTTTGCAGGTTTTAATCTCAATTAGTTTACATTTATTTCAATTCATTGAAACTGTAATTTACAGTAACTTGTCTATACTCTTTAATCTGTGAAATACAACAGATATGTACAGCTGTATCCATGTAAGTATTAATTATTGACATCAAATACATATAAGTTGATATGAAAATCAATAGATCAACAAGAATAATAAATTATTAATGAATAAATATCAACTAACTCGTCCCAGGCTGATTTCTTTAATAACACATTGCTTCCCATTATCTTTATTCTTTACCAAAATAGCTTTGCCAAAAGCACCCTCTCCAATTTTCTTTACTCTAATATATCTATCCATGATTAATTGTTACTGTTAGGGTATTGCTGGAGTGTGTCACTCTTCTGTCTGGTCTTCAAATACCTACGAGTTGACTTTTCTGATCACCTTTTCTAAACCAATCTAAATGTTTTGACAAGAATGGCAATACAAATCACATCCTTTATGTGTTATATTTCCAATTCTTTTCTGGCCAACAAATATCATCAATCTTCTAAATATACAGTTTATGTTGATCCTTATTTATGGCACTTTGCTTAGAAAGCATTCAAAGCAAATATTCTTTTCCAACATCAGAATAGCTTTACTATAATAAACAATCAAATGGCTTCAGTCTGTCACTGTTGGTTGGGCTGGAAAGTTTAAACAAAGGATAACTTTCTCTTAAATTTAATCGCGTTATAAATAATATTTGCTATTTGGTTGGTCATTCAGTTTCATTTTCATTCACATGACGTGTACACAGTAGTGGTCACCATTTCAAATCAGATTATGTTCACATCATGTAGACAAGAAAAACACATATCAAATTGCCCTTAAGATTATTGTCATTAACAGATATGAATTCAACAGTTCCCCCTTGCATCGCGCAGTAAATATGTACGCTTTCTAAAAATAGTAATTTTGATGAGAACAGAAATGTAGAAACCAATGTAAACTATTTATGTTACTTCCGGTATTTTTGACAGTGACTAAAACTTTTACAGCATTGTATTTCCGAAACGAATATTATAGAATATCTTCTTCTTTTTCACTGAATTTAATTAAGATATGTAATCCACTATTAAAATCACCAAAGGTTGGTACCCCTGACAAGAATAATTACGTTTTTTGGGTGTTATTTATGATTATTTACATGATTTAAGCCTGTAAATTGTTCCTTGTAGTGAAAGTTCAAATTTTGTATAATCCAATGAAAACCGTGTTTTACGGATCAGTTTTGGAATGTGCATGAGCCAAAGTAAAATGATACCCTAAGATTCATCAAAGCTAAAGAATTAAATTTTATTTTAGAACTACTTACGTATATATATCTATGAATGTATTTTATTATTCTCTTTGTAAATTCAAAGGAAATACACAAACAGAATCTACTTCGTTTTTAAACATTGTCCTTTGAGTTTTGGCAACGATCCGAACTAATTTCAAGGTTAACCAACATGGCAGCCGCCGTACGATTCGGTCAGCATTTAAAAGAATTAAGAATCCATTTATGCCAGAAATCAAGCGCCAGCAAGGGTGTAAGGTAAAAATTCTGGCACAATTGAAACAAATCAATCAATGCAGCAATAGACACTGCACTATTCATTCTGTCTTGTCTAGTATCAGTTGTCTGAGTTGAGTATTTGGACACTCATCATAGTAATTATAGACAGTCAATAATACACAAAGATTCATGACAATAATATAGTCATATAATTATTATAATAATGTACTAAACTTATAAACATTATTACAAAGTCAGTAGTTTAAAGCATCAAATAAAGAAAATTGAAACTGGATTGATGTTCACTAACGGTACATTAATGGCAGACACAGTGGTTGACGAGAAATTTCGTCAGGATTTTCCTGTGTAGTTCCCCCAGGCCCCTGTCAGTGGTACAGGACAAACAAAGAGCCTGTCAAGCCAAAAAGCAAAGAGACTATGTATAGTGTATAGTCATTTGGATGGTACTAATTGGCAGATGAAATACAGTATAGGCCTAACTCTAAGCTGTCAACCCTTTATGATTTATTCAGGCAAAGTTTCACCCTCAGCCAAATTTCACCTAGTAAGATCCGCCATGATTCCCATTTGTCAATAGAGAAAGACAGAATGCATGGCAAGGAACTATGTGTAAGTTTGTATAGTTGTTCAACTGGTACAAAAATGGTTTACACATAATTGAGCCCTTGGTTGTTAGAATTGAAAATGACAATATAGGTCACATTGCACATTTTCATTGACGTAGCTCGTGCAGTAAAGTGAAACCTTAAGTTAATCCCCTCTTCATTCCAAGTTCTACATGTAAAAGCTTAATTATGGATCATAACTCTTTTACTTACTGGTAATTTCAGAGATTTTATTGAGAAATATTATGTAGATATTAAGAAGAGTAATCAACAACTACCCATTCTGATTCGAGAATGTAGTGGTGTAAAACCTAAAGTATATGCCAGATTTGGTAAGTAGCCTATATAACAATATTCCTCTAGTTTCATCTGCCCACAGTGAACCCTAAGATTTTTAATTATTTGTTTCTAAAGTTTTCTATTGTGCCAATAATCGGATCCTAATTTCTTTCATTTTTATTTTGTAGAAATGGGTAAAGAATCCAGTGTACCATTATCTGATATGAACAGTGAAAGAGTATTAGAGTCAATAAACAACTTGGCAAAGTGATTTCTTGAATATATCAATAATATTATATGTATATAGCCGGATTGTGTATGTTGATAGTTCATACTAGACAAAACCTAGTAATGTCACTAATGATTATATAGCAAATTAAATATCTTCAATTTTGTTTGTCATTTATTTATTTGTTTACAGTATGAATCATGCAAAATCGCTTAGAAACTATTTTGTGAAGTATGATTGTATTGTATACATGTATATTCATACTATTTGTTAAAGGAAGCTAAAATAATAACAATTTTTTTATTGATTTGAAGTACTGACCCTTTGGAATAGACCTGTGATGTTGAACAGTTTATTAAAATCAAATAATAATTAACTTTTTAACAAACAAAACAACTGAAAAAGATTTGAATTTGGCTATTTCTTGTCAATGACACATGTTAGAACTGTTTTTTTTATGTGAATATGTTTGCATGGATTTGGGCTGTTCAGTTTAAGATGAAAGATTGAAGATTTAAACAAGTAATATAATTGTAGCATACAGTACAGGTCTATGCTATGGTTGAGTGTAACTACAATTCCGAAAAGGATGTAAAAAACAGGAAACAGATATTGTCACCAACTGAAGTCGAGAATTGTAGCATCTACACAGACATCCTCTCACTGTGTCAAAACAAGTTCTCCATCTTCAGATAATAACCTCCGACCAATGCATTCTAAACTTTAAAATAACCTTCTAACCACAAATCATAAAGTTTAGAATAACCTTCTAACCACACAGAATAAACTTCAGAATAACCTTCTAACCACACAGAATAAACTTCAGAATAACCTTCTAACCACGCATTACAACATTTAGAATAACTGTATAATCACACATTATAGCCTTCAGAACTTTGCAATAACCTTGTAACCCAACAGTATACAATTTACAATAACCTTATAACCTAACAATATAAACTTTACTATAACATCCCAACTACACATTATAAACTTCAAAATAATTATATATCCATACATTATAACCTTTAGAATAACCACATATTATAGCCTTTAGAATAACCACCTAACCCCACTTGTAAAAACACAGCATAAACTATAGAATACCATAAGATAAAAAGCCAACCTTAAAAACTTCAGAATAATCTTCCAACAATACAGTATAAACTTCACAAAAACCACCTGTTCATACATTTTAAACTTCTCAATAACCCCTATCCATGCAGTATAAACATCAGAATAACCTAACCACAAACTGTAAACGTCAGAATAACCTAGTAATTAACCACACTATATAAACTTCACAATAACCTGCTAACCACACACTGTAATTTGTAGAATAACCTCTAAATCACACATAAACTTCAGAATATATAACCTAAGCACACATTAGAATAACTAAATATTCGCCCAGTATAAACTTTAGAATTATCTGGCAAGCAAGAATCGAAACCACGACTATTATAATAATGTGTAAGGCACGTGCGTAGGGCCAAAAGTAGAAATGGTTTACCCTAGAAATACTACACATGTATTTCCTTGTATTTACTGTCTTTTTGGACCACCGAAGTAGGGCCTATATTTTATTGAAACTTTAATAACAAAGGATCTACTTCACGAAAATTTAAATCTCTTAAAAATTAAAGATGCATTATTACTCTTACTCAAGAAATAATTTAAACCCCTTCCATAATTACTTCCTATCGTATGCGCCGACCGCAAAATGTTGCCCAGACAGCATCACTAATCGTCGTGTTGCCTTGCACAATGAGGCACGTAATAATATGATACTGCACGAGATATAAAGGTGCAATTTTATCAATAGTAAAGAGATGTATCATATGAAATTTAGATAAAGAGCTGACCATTCGTACTGTAATAATCCCCAAAATAGATCAGGAGAAATGGATATATCGAAATTTCTATTCAAATAACCTTATTCTGGGCTATTTATGACTGATTGATTATGTAGCGTAGATCGTATATCGTAACAACCAGTCGATTTTTTAATCATGGGGGTGTTCAAATCCATTTAACCCGACGTTCTAGGAAGGGGGTTACGTGGCTAAGTGGGTAGGACGCTGGCTCGCTAGCCTGGAGGTCGGGTGTTCGTTCCCTGCATTGACCGAGAAAGTTCATCCAGGTTTTCCGGCATTGTTTCCGTTTGTCATTGATGCAGGACAGATGGCCTGACAAGGGCAGCAGTCTAGTGGTTCGGATGGGACGAAAAACCGAGGTCCCGCTTACACATTGATGTGCACGTAAAAGATCCCTTGGCAGTTGGAATTCGATATAAGAATAGGTCGTAGCGCTGCTCCTGGGCAAAATTTCCCTCATAGTACACCACATGTATGGCGTATGCTCGTCTTCGTTAGCCCAGGTTAGGAACAGAACGGTAGGACGTAAAACCCCATTTCATTTCATTTCACGTTCTAGGATGTTGATTATTGACTTGACGTGAATAAATGATAGTTAAAATAACATTTGGCGACTAAAGAAAGTTATACATTAAACAGATTTAGCCTCATACATATTACCTGGATAACCTGCTCTATCAGCCTTTTATTTTTAGTATGGAAAAATGGGCCACATATAGTTGAATATTGGACAGGAATGGCGTTTAACGTTTTGTCAAAACAATTGTCCAATTCTGTCATTTCGTGGTCTATCATACATATATCATTATATTCAGTGATGTGCAATGCGGGAGGGGGGGATATCATCCAATACCGATTTTCAACTGACAACTTTTCTTCCAACTTGTGTCACATGATTTGAACAAGGGCCGGATCTTGGTTTTTGTTCCAACAGACGCACTAGTCAAGACTTTTCATGACAGTCCCGCAGAGGCGCTATCCCTGACAAGCACGTCATATATTCAATAAAGAAATGCGGCAATACTATACACCGGGAAACGAGAGAGAGAGAGAGAGAAATGGGTTTAACATCCACTCGACACAAACTAGGTCATTTCGGGACTAACAAATTGGCTAATTTTATTTCAATAATTCGCTTGCGCGTAGGGGTCTAGCAGTAGGGGAAAACCGGAGGAAACCCACGAGGCTGAGAAGGCGCCACCATCTTCATGCCACATACGCTCACGCGGATCGAAATACCGGAAAACACCCTGTTATACTGAATACTGGAAAACATCGCCCTAAATAGGTAACCCGGAGCCTTGTCCTCTGTGTGGGGGGATTAGGGTTAAGTTTAGATTTTTCCGGTGTTTTCCAGAGGACCAGCTGGGATAAGGGTTATGGTTTTCCAGGGGACCAGTTACCAATTAAGTGTGTTTTCCAGTATTTAGTATACTTTCCGGTATTTAGTTTTTTTCCAGTATTCAGTATAACATGGTGTTTTCTGGTAGTCTTCTGGTGTTTTCCAATGTGTCCCGGTGTATAGTATAGCCCAAGAATTGCAGATCAGATAACATAAGATTTCACTTTTTCCACTGTTTGAGAGCTGTAATATTGGCTACTTTTTTTCACCTCACCCTTTGGGGAGTGGAGTAGATTGAAAGGGCTTACACCCACACCCGTCGGTTATCCGCCCGCTATCTTATAATGTCTTCTATATCGACTTGATCAATTAAACCAGTGATTAATAAAGCTGTTTGTTGTCAGAAGTGGTGATTAATCCGATTTTTAAAAATTAAAATACGTTGATGGGCCACATAGTTTGAGTGTGGTACACGCAAATTATAGATTTTTTGTCCCCCGCCCTTTCGAAGAAAGTTGGGGGACTATTAAAATGGGTTCGTCCGTCTGTCTGTCTGTCTGTCTGTCTGTCTGTCTGTCCGTCTGTCTGTCTGTCCGTCTCACTTTTTGGGACACAATAACTCTCTTCCTAATTAAGCTAGAATGTTCATACTTGGTGTATGTGTTTATTAGGTCAATGCCTTGATGGAGTTCGAAGATGAGCATTTTCCGCTTAGGGTAAGCAGAGATAAGCAATTTGATTGGTTGATGCTTTGGGACACGATAACTTTAGTTCTAATTAAGTGAGATTGATGAAACTTGGTGTATAGTTTCATTATAGTAATACATTGACTAAGTTCGATAATGAGCATTTTTTGCTCAGGGTAAGCAGAGCTATACGCAATTTGATTGGTCGAGAATTTGGAATACAATAACTCTCCTTCTAATTGAGTTAAAATGTTCAAACTTGGTGTATATGCTTCTTAGGTCAATGCCTTGATGGAGTTCGAAGATGAGCATTTTCCGCTTAGGGTAAGCAGAGATAAGCAATTTGATTGGTTGATGCTTTGGGACACGATAACTTAAGTTCTAATTAAGTGAGAGTGATGAAACTTGGTGTATAGTTTCATTATAGTAATACCTTGACTAAGTTCGATAATGAGCATTTTCTGCTCAGGGTAAGCAGAGCTATACGCAATTTGATTGGTCGAGAATTTGGAACACAATAACTCTCCTTCTAATTGAGTTAAAATGTTCAAACTTCGTGTATATGCTTATTAGGTCAATGCCTTGATGGAGTTCGAAGATGAGCATTTTCCGCTTAGGGTAAGCAGAGATAAGCAATTTGATTGGTTGATGCTTTGGGACACGATAACTTAAGTTCTAATTGAGTGAGAGTGATGAAACTTGGTGTATAGTTTCATTATAGTAATACCTTGACTTAGTTCGATAATGAGCATTTTCTGCTCAGGGTAAGCAGAGCGATACGCAATTTAATTGGTCGAGACTTTGGAACACGATAACTCTCCTTTTAATTTAGTTGAAATGTTCAAACTTGGTGTATGTGCTTATTAGGTCAATGCCTTGGTGGAGTTCGAAGATGAGCATTTTCCGCTTAGGGTAAGCAGAGATAAGCAATTTGATTGGTTGATGCTTTGGGACACGATAACTTTAGTTCTAATTAAGTGAGAGTGTTTCATTATAGTAATACCTTGACTTAGTTCGATAATGAGCATTTTCTGCTCAGGGTAAGCAGAGCGATACGCAATTTGATTGGTCGAGACTTTGGAACACGATAACTCTCCTTTTAATTTAGTTGAAATGTTCAAACTTGGTGTATGTGCTTATTAGGTCAATGCCTTGATGGAGTTCGAAGATGAGCATTTTCCGCTTAGGGTAAGCAGAGATAAGCAATTTGATTGGTTGATGCTTTGGGACACGATGACTTTAGTTCTAATTAAGTGAGAGTGATGAAACTTGGTGTATAGTTTCATTACAGTAATACCTTGACTATGATCGATAATGAGCATTTTCTGCTCAGGGTAAGCAGAGCGATAAGCAATTCGATTTGCCGAGACTTCGTAACACAATAACTCTCCTTCGAATTGAGTTAAAATGTTCAAAATTGGTGTGTATGCTTCTTAGGTCAATGCCTTGATGGAGTTCGAAGATGAGCATTTTCTTCTTACGGTAGGCAGAGATAAGCAATTTTTGGATGACACTTCGTGTTCAGTTTGATTGGTCGATACGTTTGAAAAAAATAAATGTGCGATTAATTAATATGTGTCATCTTTTTATTTTGGGATTTCGGCGGGGGACATCAGCCTCACTGTTGGCTTGTTTATTATTAAAGTTTCAGTTTTGTTTACCGAGGGCCAAATCACACACATGATAACCCATTGACAGGACCCAAAATACAGACCCCACATCAGATCAAAACATTTCATCATTGAATATGAGTGTGATATAAGATGTTATCTATATGTGATATATATCTGTGATACCTATATATTCGTCATATAAATATGTATACGGTGGTATTTGAAACCATTTGATAGTGAAAACACGCCTCCGTCGTAATAAGGGGCATTTTTTAAAAAAAAAAAATGGGCCCCGTTATTGACACATGCTGTCAGTCTGATTCTATGATTACACATTACGTTGGCCGTCAAGATCTAAGTGACTAGGTCACATGGCGTACTCGTGATATAATAACAACTGATAATGACAAGATATCATTATTTCTCGATATCGATATCAAGGTAATGATAAATAAATTAACACGTATTTATAAATACATATTTTGTTGTCTCACAATGCAACAAGACAAAAACGTAAATGGAATACTCTAATTGACAAGGTATGATTACTGAGTTTATAATTAGAATTTCATGGTTAAGAAAAGCAGGGATAAATTGAACACCTGCTGGTGCCTTACAAATCAATAAGTTATGTAAGCATTATTATGTACATCAAAATGTGCACCTACATGTAATCGGATGAAGTATAGGTTATTTCTTGCAGTATGTATTTTATTGATGTTCATTATTATTCATCCTATTATGGGGATCACGTGACTAAGTGGGTAAGGCGCTGGCTCGCTAGCCTTGAGGACGGGTGTTCGATCCCTGCATTGACCGAGAAAGTTCATCTCGATTTTCCGTCGTGATACAGAACCAAGGGACTGACAAGGGCAGCTGTCTAGTCGTTCGGATGGTACGAAAAACTAATTTCCCGTGTACACATTGGCGTGCACGTAAAAGATCCCTTGGCAGCTGGAATTCGATATAAGAGTAGGCCGTAGCACCGCTGTCCGGTCAAAATTTCCCTCATAGTACACTGTATGGCGTATGCCTGTCTTCCAGTAGCCCAGGTAGGTGCAGAAGAGTAGGACGTTAAACCCCATTTCATTTAATTCATCCTATTAAGGTATGATCTTTACATATAGTATCGAATTGGGTTGATCCCGCTTATTTTTTCCATGAGAAATATTTTATTCCATGATATTTCTGTTTCGATGAACAAATTTAATACCATTATATTTCTATTTCGATGAGAAAGATTTTATACCACCGATTCCCCGTGTACACATTGACATGCACGTAAAAGAACAATTTACAGTTCGAATTCGATATAAGAGTAGTCCGTAGTGACGCTGTCCGGACACAATTTCCCTCATAGCACACTGTATGGAGTATGCCCGATTGCCCGTCTTCATTAGCCCAGTCGGAGCAGTCGGATCTAGTAATTTTGAAAAGGGGGGGGGGAGACGGGACACGCCACCTCGAGACGGGTTGGGGGGTGGGGGTGGGGGGGGGGTTGTCCCCCAAGACAATTTTCCGTCATTTCCTTGCATCTGTAGACATTCAAAGAGCTATTTGGCTGATATTTTCGTCTAAGTAAACGTTCGGAGAGGGCATATTTGGGTCTGAGAAAAGGCACTTTCAGCAGTGAAAAAGGGCACTGCCGAAAACTAGGGGGGACGTTAAGTTCTATTTTTATGAGAAAGACTGTAAACCATTACATTTCTGTTTCGGAAGATTAAGCCAAAATCGGTTTGTTTGCTAACTTTTATTTTTTAGGAACACAAAATTAGTTAAATCTCAACACCAACTTGGGGAGGGGGGGTGACCTAGTGGTCAGAGTGCCGCGCTTCGACCTCTAGTTGACCGGTCACCTCTGGCTTACAGCTGTGGTTTCGATCCCTGGTGTGAGCGTATGTGGCATGGAGATAGGGGCGCCTTCTCAACCTCGTGGGTTTCCTCCGGGCACTCCGGTTTCCTCTCACTGCTAAAGACCCATACGCGTAAGCGAATTATTGAAATAAAATTAAACCATATGTCCCGAAATGACCTAGTTTGTGTCGAATGGGCGTTAAACCCCATTTCCCTTTCTCTCTCTCTCTCTCTCTCTCTCTCTCTCTCTCTCTCTCTCTCTCTCTCAACACCAACTTTATCTATGGACGCGAATTTTCAACAAGACAGGTTGTCGTCACCCTAAAAAAATAAAAAAAAACAACACATGAAATCGGTATGCTTTCTTTATTAATTATTGAACGCCGGTCATAGAGTTCCAGTGATTTTAATCTTATTATTTAAATTCAACAGTTATTGTTTATATATTGTTCCATCTTTAATCTTTAATACAAGGTATGATATAATGGTCACATGAATCGTCTATGAGAAGAACACACCATGCCTTCTAAAAGAAAATCGTCCGGTTCCTTAACACTACACGTTAATCCTAATCACGATAGAAGACCCAGTGTTCGTAGATTATTGAGTTCACAGGACAGTGATTATGGCTCCACGAGCCGAACTGACGGAGATGGGCGATCTGTTGGAAGAAGTTATTCCTATTGTCCAGAATCGAAGAAAAACATTATTCTTAGCAACTCGGATATTGATCCCCCAACCCCTAGCCCTTCCACTCCTTTAGATGATGTGTTTCTCCCTGTAGATCCCGAGAAACAATTATTGGAAAACAGCACCGAACAATCGTAAGTTTCAACTTGTGTGTTTTTATTGATTTATTTTTCTTTCAAAAAATAAAAAGTCATACAAGTAAACTGTAACTTACTTTGTAGTTACACGCAATTGCAATACAGTTGCAATTTTTTAACAGTGTAATTACATGTTTTGCATTACATACACACAAATTCCACCCTATATGTTTAAAGACCGCCAGATGCAACTTATAGGTCAATGTGGTATAATGCAATAAAAGATGGGTAAAACGTGGTTTAATAAAAAAAAAAGATTGAACTTGTGTAGATAAAACGTGGTATAATAGAAAAAAAAAGATCGACCTATAATAGCACAAAAACGTGGAATAATAAAATAATAGATTATCATAATAGTACAACTTGTATAAATATAGAATCTCCTACGAGTGTTTTTTGATATCAAAAAATATCAACACAAGTTGATAAAGTGAAAAAAAACGAGGCTCTGCCGAGTGATACAGCAGTTTAGCTATTGCACAGTCCCATATTTTGACCCAGTATTGCCTTCAAGGTCAATTAAATTAAAACAGTTTTCTTCTAACAAAAAAAAAAGATATAGCTGACTGAAATAGTATTAAAATAACTGTTGATTTTTGACATTGTAACATTGTAGGTAGAAGCATTATGCTCGTATAAGCATTAAATATAGAGCAGTTGGTTATTGAAATATTTATGTAGCATTTTAAATAGAGCTGTTAGTTTTTGACATTTTTATGTAGCATTTTACATGAAGTTGTAAGTTTTTGGCAAATTTATGTAGTATTATAGATATAGCTGTTGGTTTTCGAAACATTTCATATGAGGTTTTTAAATAGAATTGTTGATTTTTGACATATTTATGTAACATTATATATAAATTTTTTGTTATTTTACATTTTTATAGAAGCAACGTGAAGTACAGGTAGGCGGTACTTTATCAAATATCATCATAACAGAGGCACCGGATAATAAAACTTTAGTAACTAATGTATTGTACAGCCACTTGAATACGTAGTCTATAAATTTGATTATTCCTTTCTGAGAAAGCGGGGGGGGGGGGGCTGTTAAAATGTGTTAGTCCGTAGTCCGTCCGTCCATCTATCTGTCTTTTATTAAAATGACTTTGATTGAGGTGGATTTTCAATTTTTGTGTCGATATTTTATTACGCGAGTGTCGTGACTGGGTTAATTATTTTCTCATCAGAAGCTAAGCAGAGATAAGCAATTTGATTTGCCCATACTTTGAAATACGATAACTCTGATTCTGATTGTGAGTGATAGAACTTGGCGCAGAGTTTTAATGCAGCGATAACTTGACTACGTTTGATAATGAGTATCTCTTCTAGGGTGATAAACGATTTGACTGCACAATATGTAATAATATGTGTAGGTAATTAATGAGTGTTGAGTCTATTTATTTTGGCCCCGATATATACTTTGGACATTAGACTCATTAGCCTCACTGACAGTGTGATCATTTTTCAGTTGTAGCGAAATGTCATTATGATGTTTATTCTCAGAATTCTCAAGTTCCGTGCGTTTAAACTATCACAATCACAGACACCATCATCAGCATCCAGCATCTAATAACTTCACTGCTCCCCAATGTCATCCCTTCACTCTTATAGCTATACATGTGTTTATTGTATATAAATGATTCGGTATCAATCCACTGATCCTCGTTATATTTGCACACATTTTTGAGGAATTGTTACGTCATTTAGTTAAAGTATAATTAAGTTGAAAACTATATGAAATTGCTTACTATTGTAAGCAGCAGAGGTCCTAATATCGACCCTTGTGGGAGCTCATGTATCTCTTAATACGTGTGACAAAATTCATCCAACTATAAAATAGTAATTTCAATTTCAGGACTGAAACAACATTCAGCATAACATCTATTGATAAACATCTTAGAAATTGGGCAAATTTTAGAGATGTCAACAAATTGGACATGAAACAAATCCTCGTGCTTGTTAAAACTGGAATACTTTTTATTTTCCTTATTATATGTACTGTAAGTTTTGTATTTGTATCATATGAATTGTAATATTGAGTTTTAACTCTATTAATCCTTATTAAAACAAACCCCTTTCTTTAAAGATAATAAAATTATCATAATTTAGTTCGTGGACTACACGGGGTATGATATATAATATAATGCTTTTGGTAATGTACCGCTGTTCATTTAATTGTAAATGATTCTTTCAGAAATATTTAATGTAGATCTGACTAAAACCTACATAACATACACAGATACCCTTTAGAATGGAATAGTTAGGAATATAAATGTTCAAAATCTTCGAGATAAATTTTGCTATGACAACGGCACTTACAGTTTGTATAATGTCTACTTTTATTTCATATTCAAACTGTAAGCGGAATCTTTAACCTATCTGCCCTGACCTCGCATGAGATCTATTGTCTCTTTAAAAACCAATGTTGATTAAAATCTCAATTGTTTACAGGGATATATTGCATCGAATCCAGAAGTTACAGAAGAAAAAACACACGTCACTGTTGCTAAAAACAGACCTTACGGTAAATAACCCCTTTAGTTGACATTTTCTTTCGTACGTGATTTTAATTTTATATTGTTGTGCTGCAGACCAGTCAATCAACTACAATGACCGACAACGGCGTTGTTTCAAAGAATTGCAAAATTTATATAAAAAAACTGTGAATGATTTCATAGAAAATTGACAAAATTGAGAATGATTGGAATTTTAACAAAAAGACTCTTGCTAATAACCGACAAGAACCAACAAGGGTATTTTTGTAAGCTTCACTTATCGATAATTTTGTCCATTTTTTTAAAAAAAGATATTTGGATATGGTTTAAGTATATAACACGTCATGTTCCTTCTCGATCATCGTTTTCAATACATTGGGCGAATATTGGAAAATAAACCCGCCACTGTCAGTACTTGTCGTTGGTTATAGCAAGACCCTTGCAATGATGGACAGTCAGGGAACACTGTTTAATAAAACATAAGTTATAAATTTGTATTTTACAATCAATATGGGTTGCTGATGTATCTTCGTTTCTGGTGGGTGTTTGGTGGTGAATGAGAAAAAAAAATCGTCATAATATTTTGCATTGGAATGTTTTTAAATTTATCATATGTGTGATGGTCATGACTAGAAATGTCTATACAGTGCCAGACTGGGCCCACCTGTCCACCTGTTCGTGACAGATGAGCCTAAGCTCATTAAAAAAAGTTGGCCTAAGCCTATAAAGTAACAAGGAAAGAGAAAGAAAGGAGAGGGGGAGGAAAGAAAAGAAAGAAAGAAGGAAGGAGAGAACAGGACACACCCATTCTGTTATCTAATGGTATCAGGAAATCAAAAATTTGCATTCTTCTACTTTGGTCTGAAATGCTTGGATAATGGGTTTGCAGTTGTCAATTTTAAAAATTTTCATGGGGGAGAACCCCTCTCCCCAGACCCCACCTCGGATGTTCGCGCGCCTTTGACCTTGGTCTATGACCTGACTGGTGGGCCTGTGGCCCACCATTCCAGAACTGTGTCTATATATGAAATTATGTGATGAGTATGTATGAAAATGTCTATATTAGATAGTCTGTGAATAATTTGTTGCCTTGTAACATCTCTTTTTTCAGATTCTGGTCTGGAGACAATGAACTCTAATAGTTATCCATTGATCAAATTAAAACTTGATGGCCCATTTGATGAAGAGGCAGTAAACCATACCTTCGTCAATTCGTCAATGATATACGTAAACATCGGAGGAAATGAAACCCGTGCAACACCGGTATGATTTATTGTCTCAAGGCCTCTGATCTGATCAAATTCGCAGGTAGTTTCCCCGATCCAACCGCAAACCTGACAGTTGCCATCGTGTTTTCCTGCTATTTCAGTCAGTGAACAAAGCAAGTTCAAAGTGGTGTAATATAGTCTAAATTCCAACCATCCAAACAGATTGTTGCAACTGCATTCACAAATAATAATCGAGGAAATGAAATGAAATGAAATGGGGTTTAACGTCATACTGTTCTACTCAGAACTGGGCTAATGAAGACGGCGAGGCCCGAACAATGTCGCAGAAAATAGAGTGACTCCAGACAAAATGTTTTAATCCATAGTCAATTCAGTATAAATTCGTGGTATTCAATTAAAACAAAAGTAAAATACGTGTTTTATTAGATTTCGGACACTTTATTTTCTGAAGTAGATGGTAATTAACAAAAATTCAATTTACCCTTCTGTTCGAAAAGTAAGGTTACCCGAAAGTTGGTGGGTAGAGTGGGTCATACGCGTTTGTTTTTATGTCATTCATTATTATCTTTTATTTGAAGTAATTTATGCTCGTTTTATACTACTATAACACAACTTAATCTGAAGCAATAGAGCAAAAATGAAAAAAAAAACAAGAATTATTTTTTTAAAATTATTCAAAACAGTTCACTCACACTTATGTTAACAAAACTGATAAATTTCCAGAAATAATTCTTCTCTAATATTTGACAATCCATTATGCATTTAAATGTTATCATAATTAATTTTATAATAAAAAACTTCATAAGAGGATGGCTTTCCCCATAATTGGTTTTATTAGTTACAAACTCGTGGACGTACATTACGGTTCATTAAAATTTAATTTGTTTCTTGTTGTTTTCAGTGGAAGCTAGATGTGAATATTCAAAATTTGAGGGAAGGAAGAATCATTCAAAAAGAAAAACAGTTAGAGTGTAAAATGTAAATAAAACTTTGTGAAAATCTTAGACAATTTATCACATTTCAAGAAGGGTATAAGTTTAAATGGCTAATATGAAACATATTGTAGAAGATATGATTGGACAGTAAATTAAGAACAATGAAGTTGAGATCAAGGACAAAGAATAACATTTTGGAATTCAGTGGCAAAGAATAATTTTGAAATTCGATTTGCTTTTTCAATTTATTGTTCTTCAATTAATGTATAACCCATTCCTATAATAAGCCAAATATTTTTCAAATACATGTATATGTTTTGTTCTGTTGCAGTAAAAACTGTAGTTTATCAATAAGAACTAATAATGAACGACCTGTTCCTCTCGAGTATTCATATCTGTTAATAACAGCTCAAGCTAATAACGGAGTTTATTATGCTACAGTCATCTTGATATTGGTGTATATTTTAATAATATTTGAGGTAATTCATTTTTTAGCATATATGTACCTGGGCAAGAAAACCCGATGGCAAACAGCTCTTCTCCCTACCTGTTGTGCCCTCTATATCACGGTGGTTGGTGCGGAGTTTGTACAGCCGCGTGTCCTATATCAGATATTTTTAGATAGGTATCATCTTGTTATTCTTTCAAAACTTAAGTCAACTTTGAGCATTTCTAATTTACGGGCAAACATATTTTTGTGATGGGCACCCAAAGGAGCAGCCCTTTCGAAATTCAAGGTTGTGTGTGTGTGTGTGTGTGTGGGGGGGGGGGGGGGGCTAGTGCTCTAATCTTGGAAACCTTGCGAATTATATTACTTAATTTTTTTTCCAGCTGGTCCACCGTACAGTAGCAGCTTTATTAGGATCATATGCAGCAATAGCAGTTTTAGCAGCCATTCATGAAGTAAGTGTCACCGGATTCGGGGAAGGGGGTGGGGTGCTGCTTTTTGAGTTCAGCAGGGGCCGGTTGCTCAAAGCTCCGTTAAATTTTAACAATCCGTTAACCTGGAGTAACGGATCGTTAACTTTAATGGGGATATAGAGAGAGAAATGAGGTTTAGCGTCCACTCGACTCAAACTAGGTCATCTCGGGACTAACATATGGTTTAATTTTATTTCAATAATTCGCTTGCGCGTAGGTGTATTTAGTGGTGGGAGGAAACCGGAGTGCCCGGAGGAAACCCACGAGGCTGAGAAGGCGCCCCTATTCCATGCCGCATACGCTCACACCAGGGGTTCGAAACAAGCCAAAGGTTACCGGCCAGCTAGAGGTCGAAGCGCGGCACTCTAGACCACTAGGCCATCCCAACCCCCCTTAATGCAGAGAAAGATTGTTGCTGGAAGCCCCATTAACTTTAACATTTCGTTAACTTGTCGTTATATTTAACGGAGGTGTTGGGCTTCGTTATCTCGTTAAGATGGCATTAGTGGGCTGTCAGTCAAAGTATCCTCTCAGCAAAAATTTAAAATTCAGCCAATGAACAAACAGTTTTCTCTTGGATCAAATTTGATCAATTGACTTTCCAGCAACAGAATTTTAACGGGCCGTTAACAAACGACACGTTAGCAAGATAACGAGTGGTTAGAGTTGAGCGGATCGTTAAAATAACTTAGTTTTGAGCAACCAGTCCTTGTTCATTAATAAAGAAACCTAGTGTAGCCCCGTGTTTATACAATGAAATTTGAAATTTGAAATTTTCAGAGACCAACACAAGATATCATTATAGGATGGATAGATATGGAGACGATCATGTTGTTATTTGGAATGATGATGTTGGTTTCAATATTTGCAGAAACTGGATTCTTTGATTATTCTGCTGTGAAGGTAATCAAAATATAGTCATTTATAGTGAGAAACTTAAAACCTTTCATTTTCCCCAGATGAAACAAAGGTTTAATAGCACCACAATCCAATATGGATTTATCCACATATCCCTATCTTACTCTGGTAAATAACCTTTGTGATTGTCCGTGTAATGGCTCTCTGGAATCCTCTTATAATCTCTCTGATTGTTAAACCAAAACATGAGACATTTGTATTGTTTCAAAAGTAAAGTATACCCTTCATTTGAATAGTTTATATGTTTATTTACAGGTGTATCAAATAGCTAAGGGTGAAGTATGGCCCCTTGTTACATTGTTATGTCTATTTAGTGCTGTTGTATCAGCTTTTCTTGATAATGTTACAACAATTTTACTTTTAACGCCAGTTACAATAAGGTAAGATAATAAAATAATATTGATTTTATTTGCATTTAAACAACTAAATTTGACCAACAAGCAATTTTAACGGGCTACTGCCTGGGTGGCAACTTCACAAATGTATCACTGACCCATTTCATGTAATAATATGATAATCCTTGTATATTTCTATTAGTTATACAGAATAATAATGTTACCTCCATCAAACGTTTTTATAGTTCATTGGAATGTATCTGTGTTATTTAGAATTAACTTTAAAATTTTAGTTTTCTTTAATGGTTAGTGTCTGATTACCCTGATCATGTCATTTCGCCTGTTTTTGTTTTGAAGGTTATGCCAGGTGTTAAATTTGGACCCTAAACAGATTCTAATGGCAGAAGTAGTATTTTCTAACATTGGAGGTACAGCAACTGCTGTTGGTGACCCCCCAAACGTAATCATAGTTGGGGCTACTTCAAAAATGGTAAGTCTCGGCCTGCTTATACTTATTTACTTTCGACAATGCTACCATTATCAACAAACAACACATGTAATACATTTCGTGTGATCATTTGAATATTTGAACATTTCCCAAAGCATTCATTCTGTAGACTGTTTTATGAGATTCTTTTGTAAGTAGACCCTACTCCTGTCTATCTTATGCATAATAGGTATTGCACTGAAAAGGTCTAAGTTTCCATTGAATAAGTTCCGATAAGTGTACATACTTTGCTGGGAAACGATATGTTTTAAAAATGAGTATATATAAACTTGTTGTCTTTATTTATTTATGTAATATATATTAACAATTTCTGCCTTGAAGGGTTGATTGGTCGATTACAAAGGATTGTAGTCAAATGGAAATGACTAGTTACATTCTTGATTTTTAAAATTATTTGTTATTACAGGGGATATCATTTACAATATTCACTATACACATGCTAATTGGCATAATACCTGTTATCCTCGGAGCTTATGGATTACTCAGATTCTATTACAGAAAAACTGAAACATTAAAGAATAAAGATTCACCGGAAGTCATAGGTATGGGTTTGCTCTCAAAGGGACATTTTAGAATTTATTGACTGGGATATTCCACTGTAGATTTCATTGTTTACAGTACTAAGATAATACGTAAATCTCATCACCCAGTAAATTTGGGGCTTTCATTCAAATAACAAGAATACATTCTAGTCAGAATAAAAGCTCTCAGGATAACTGGCAAATCAAGGGTGTATCTAGTACCTGGCACAACCGGTGCACGCCCCGCCCGACCATCTCGTTTTCTGTCTAAAAAAGTCCCATTATAATTCACTATTGTAAAACTGGATTCTGGTCCGGCAGAGGCCACGTGTATTGAAATTCTAGATTATGTTATAACCTTCCGACACTTTCATTTCAGAATTAAAACATGAAATTGGTCTATGGAAAAGAGCAGCAGCAAGAATTTCTGTAGCAACCCGAGAGGAAAGTGTAATGAAAGTTTTATTTCTACAGAAATCGGTCGAATTAGAAAATATCTTGAGCAGGAAACTACACAAACAAAGGTAAAGATTTTAACCAAAACAATTGGTAAAGAAACTGTGCATTAATTCAACGCACTATGGTTCATAATGGCAAAAGTGCAATTTAACTTCATTTCAGTAGACTTGCTGTGGTTTATTTTATTGTGAACTTAGTCTTTATAATAACCGTTAAAATCTTATATTGGTATTCTTCATTGACAATTTAGGCCTACTATGAATGGCAACGTTACTGGATATTATTGTTTCTAACAAAAAATTAAAATTCAGTTTGACCTATCAATTATTTACATTTCAGTAAAGACAAAATAAAAGATTTTAAAGATACTCTACAAGAGTTGAAGAAAAGGGTAGGTTTGTAATATTCTATAATATCAGGCAGAGACGGTTAATTTTGTATGGAATATTGATACGTAGAGTCATTTTTCTCTTCGCCACGTAGTATTTTAAGGGATAAAAGTTTCTGTGCTAATACAAAATTTTAAGACACACTCCCACGTCCCTTTAAATAATGTTTGTTAAGTAATTGTGTTTTTTGTTTATTTCAGTACTATATAACAGATCCAGTATTACTAGTAGAAAGTGGTTTTGTTCTGTTAGTGGTCATATTAGTTTTATTTCTACATTCATTTGTACCAACACTATACGTCGTCATTGGTTAGTTGATAGATTTTGAAATGTTTATTTTACTAAATTGACCGTAGGGCAAAATAATCTATTTTAGATGTTATATGCTCTTTATTTATGTCTGTTTTAATATTTCCATTTTCATTACAACCCTCGTTGTCTTTAGAATTATTGTTCAATTTACATTAATTATCATTATTTAGGCTGGGTTGCTGTAACTGGGGCAGTTTGGTTATTGGTGCTAGCTAATATATCAGATATAGAAAGTATTCTACATAAGATAGAATGGTCTACCCTGCTTTTCTTTGCTGCTCTATTTATCTTAATGGAAGTAAGTTTTTACCTCCTTTTTAAATGACTAAACCATAATATTATAAATACGTGTGAAACCTCTAATTAATAAGAAACACATGAATGGTTTAACGTCCTTTTTATGCACCGACAGCTAGAATAATGACGACGGGGAGAAAACATGCAATAGGATTTCATTTATTTGGGTAATGAAGATGTTTAATGTCCAGAGTACCATTCATGTTTATATAATGAATATTCTTATAAGTTTGTTTTGTCTGATATAGTTATATAACACTAATTCATACAACGCTGCGTATACCAGCCCCTAAAGGTAGAACATTTCTTGCTTAAAGTAGCTAAGTCTCTAATTCAATATCATCCCAAATTTTCAACAAATTATTTGTCAATTTAAATCAACATTGATGTTGCGATCTTACTAGGAAAACATGGCCTTTTCATATTCAATATTTAAGACAAAATAAACATTTTACCATTGGTACACGAATCGTGTACCATAATGCGTTTCAGCCCCAGTTGCAACAAGAGACTCTAGTGACGAAGCTAGATACATTGCACCATATCTCAATTTGTATAATATAGACATATAACCCAACGCCTACGTTTATCATTTACTGATGGAGAACAACATTTACAAATAAGTGTATTCATGTTTTTTTTTTTAAATTCAGGCTTTGACCGAGTTAGGCCTAATTGATGTTATAGGTTCAATGATAAGTGATATTATTAAAAGTGTTGAACCAGAGTCTAGGATGATAGCATCCATATCTATAATATTGTGGATATCTGCATTAGCTTCAAGTTTCATAGATAATATACCCTACACCACAGCCTTGGTAAGTCGTGGGTACTGAAATTAATTTAGTCCAGTTGTTCAGACCAATGTGTACATGCGATATCGTTTTATGGTACCATCCGAAGGATTATACATTGTTCCTTGACAGCTCTCCCATCCTGTACCTCTGATAAGAGAAACCATGCCGGTAAATCCAAATGAACCTTCTCGATCGGCCGTCGCCTATCCAATCTCCTGGGTTTTCTCCGGTTTCCTTCCATTGCTAAAGACCCCTACACGCAAGCGAATTATTGAAATAAAATTAAACTGTATGTTAGTCCCGAAATGACCGGGTTTGTGTCGAGTGGACGTTAAACTCCATTCTCTGTCTCTTTTCTCGGCCGGCTAACACTGGAATCGAACACGGGATCAACCGGACAGCGAGCCATCGTCTTACTCACTGAGGCACATTTTATAGTATAAGCAAAAATTATAATAGGGTCAATTTAGAATCACAACAGCTCTAGATGTTAAATACCATATAGTGGCCATTTACCAGACGTGTTAACTCTATCTGATGATGTTTAAATACGTTATAGGCAATTGATAATTTATTTGGATAAATCCAAAATATTGATATTATTATTTTTTATAGGTACCAGTTCTAATTAACATCAGTCAGGATACCGAATTGGATTTACCACTACTTCCTCTTATCATTGCTCTTGCATTTGGTGCTTGCTTGGGTGGTAAGTCTCTTCAAGCCCTAGAATATATATTCAGTTTTATGTGGGGAATGTTATTTCAATATTTTGTTTGTGTCTAGGTCCTGTTATCTCTTAGAAACCTGAAAAAAAAATCAAAATTATCTAGTCCATGTCTGACTTTTACGGCTATTTTGAGAGTCGTACACCAATAGAAAGACCCAAGACACTTATGGTTGTGTTTTCTGCGGGGACAAAGTTTATCATATTCATCTTCCTGTTTCACCAACATACACAGGTGTGGATGACGGATAAATGTCCAGTACAAGGTTCGCATGTCTGACCTTTTGTGTTTCATCAATTCACTAAAGACCCATGCGCACTGAAATGACCATCTCCGTTTCTTTCTTCTATATTTGATTTTACTTATTGTATATAAGGTAACGGAACTTTAATTGGTGCATCGGCTAATGTGGTATGTGCTGGTATAGCTGAACAACATGGTTATGGTATAAACTTTTGTGAATTTTTCAAGTTAGTATATTGTATTATTTTATTGTATGGTTGTGCAGACGTCGATGCATGCAACACTATTTCTGCTGGCTAAAAGAAATGAAATGTGATCCACTGGTTAGCGAACCTTACTCGTCCAGTCACCGTGGCTCCCTGCTAATCCAAGGAATCGATTAGTCGTCGTAGTAAATACTACTCTGCATTTTCTTTAAATCTGTTTGGTATGCTGGC
This sequence comes from Patella caerulea, assembly GCA_036850965.1. Taxonomy (NCBI): domain Eukaryota; kingdom Metazoa; phylum Mollusca; class Gastropoda; family Patellidae; genus Patella; species Patella caerulea. The sequence continues at coordinate 29,029,028 of JAZGQO010000011.1, forward strand.
TGCTTGGCATCATATCGTGATGTCATCTTGTCGGGTTATCGCCTTTTACGACATTTTTATGAAACATGACGAAAACGTCGTAGTGTCGGGTTAAAAATGTCGGTTGTCGTTGTGTTGGGTTAAAATGTCGTGATGTCCGGTTGTCGCCTTATGACAACACGGCATCATACCAATAGTTTGGTGTGAATCCCCAACAAGATATAAATGAAATGAAACAGGGCACAAAACAACCAATTTACATTTACATTGATTTAGTCCAGGGGCGGACTGGGGCCGGGAACCGGCCCGGGCTCCCGTGTTGAAGCGGCTTCTTCTACTGACCGCGCAGACACTGGAAATTTTTGAAAAATGAACCCCAAATATCCGATTTGGTGGCATATCTGATTATAATCTCTGTCAAATAATATACCCCGACCGGAAAATAATTTACAAACATCAACCTGTGAAATTATCATATCACCATATTATTATTAACGTATTATCATTGTATCGTCAAGAGTCAAGAGAATTTAACTGGGTAAAAACAGGGACTAGTTAAGAAAATTTTGACCATTTGACCGATGAATCCCAAATGATTCCGAATTCCGGCCCAGAAGGTTTATTATAGCAGCCCAATCCAGACTCCAGTGATGGCGTGGAGGTCCGTTACAGCCACCGGACACATACAACATGATCATCGCACCATGGCCGGTCCAAGACACTATAATGTTCAGCAGCAAAAGGGTTTTTAGACGAATGGGACAAAATTATTTTTTTTCATTTTTTGTTCGACCGGCCCTTCGGGCGATCGCCCGACGGCCCAATCCATCCCTGATTTAGTCATTTTTGAGGATGAATAACTACCCCTTTTATTTTTGAATCACAAACTATTCTAATATTTATGATGTGTATTCTTGAGGTTTATTTTGGTTGATAATATTATTTGACGTATATCAATCTGAGTTTCTGTTATATTTTAGGGTTGGTTTTCCCATGATGCTATTAACAACAGCTATTTCTCACGTTTATCTGATAATTTGTCATGTGTGGATTGGGTGGAATAGTTAATTAACAAAGATGTGGCTCTAAGGTGTGATTTACTGTCAATTTACCGACAGGATAAAACGAATATACCCTGTAGTTACTACACTCTTTATAGAGGATAATCTAAATATAGCCCAACACGAATCACGAGATTAATTTTGAAATGAGATTAACAGAAACAATATTGTTTAATATTAGAAGGGGGATTACTTCCCAAAAAAGTTATTTTAAATACATTATTATGGTGCATTTCCTTTACATTCTCTCTTCAAACATAGTGCTAATAAATATGGCTAAAATTTGCCAGAAGATTTGTGGTCAGTATCCTATGCTCTACCTTCTGTGATAAATAATTATTATATCATACTTGATATATTACCATGTGATAAATGCATGTAATAATTATTAAATTCCCTCAAATATATCATTGTGTGATAAACGTTATAATCATTCTTATATATCACCATGTGATAAACTTTGGATATTATCCCCAATATATCCTATTATGATAAATGATATAATAATTATCCTTGACATATCAGTGCCTCCTTAGGATATAATAATTATTATCATCCTTTACATATCAGTTTGTGATAAACATTATAATAACTCTAATAATATCTGTAATATATCAACTTGTAAAATTTTTTAATGTCTATCATATCATTCCTGAAATATCATTTTGCGATAAACTACTATATTGTCTGTATAATATCATCTTATAAAAAAAGGGTTATCAATATTAAATCATCCCTAAATTATCTTGAGATCAATGTAATAATTTCTAAATAATCCCTATTATGTAATACTCCCCATTACATCATTAGAACAATTTTTATATCATTCATGGTACATGTATGGCATGTTTTTTTTAAAGTGTACCATAGATTCCCAATCCCAACTGAATTATGAAATTCCTATGCCTCTTACAAAGTCACTGTCTTGGGGAAGATTGATACATATTCTTCCAAAATATATCTTAAAAAAGATAATTTTTCGCAAAATATTTTTTTTATTGAACATTTTACCTAACATACTGAATTTTGTTAAAAAGTATGACTCCAGATGAAATTATACCAAATGCAAATGGTGCACATTAAAATTCCTATAAATAGCAATCTCTTCAGGTAGAATATATACATTGAACTATGTTAAATGAAAGACGATGCAAATTTTTGGGGGTCACAAGACAGTAGCAATGACAATTTTAAGAAATATAAAATGCTGATTTTGATTGGACAGACGCAAGGAAAATTTATTTTCCCTTCAGATATTAACCATTGCTTTTATATATTAATAATTTTCTTCAAAATTTAAATGTAATAATACATTATCTAAATCTTAAGTTCATTGGGGATATGATTTAGAAATTAATTATTAATTTAAAAATTATTTGCATTGCTAATGTTACATGTGGACAGACATTCTGGCTAATTTGTAACACTAGCACTAAATTTCGAAGAAAATTTCTATTTATAGTGTTAATGTAAATAGTTACACAGTTACTGAGATTATTTATATGAAAAATAAAGCATAATATTAAGAATTAAAGATGATAATATATAATCACATTTTAATAACCTAAAATTTAAATATTTTGGGGGCATGCAAATGTTGCTAACGTTACCTAAGGACAGACATGGAAATTTTATAAATAACTGTATTACTTGAATTATTGTTTTTATCTAAAAATTCAAATAGTCCAAAATGAAAGGTATGAATAAATGTTATATAATACTTTGACCCGGGGTGAGTTTTTTATTTTAAAATCAGACAAAAAGTATTTTAAAAGCATGTGCTAATGTTACGTAAGGACAGACTGTTTGTTTAGTCTGTCTGATAATTGACACGTTAGCACTTTTTTTGCGGGAGTGCCGCCGGGAGTCAGTCATTTCGATCGTGTGAATAGTGCGAGAATGCCGACAGCCATTTTTTATGCATCGACAATCGGAATGCCGGCTTTCCGTTATAAACGCCGTAAAGAAAGTGATACATTATGAGTAAATAACGCCATGAAAGCCGAAATGTTTGTGCTAACGTATCAAGAGTGCTAACGTTCACATTTTCGGACAGACAGCTGTAAAAATGGCATAACCAGTCGACTACCCGTATCAAATTATTCTTTTCCGGTGTGGAAGATCGAGACTACTAACTACTTTCGTTTTAAGTGGTTATTCAAATTCTATCACGTAATACGGAGCCGAAAAAGCAATATTAAAATAATGCTAACGTTTCGCTAAAACTGGACAGACATAAATGGACGAAACGTTAGCAAAATATAAGCATTGAAATTTGATTTTCCAAACCATTTTCCCGCGATGTTTTAAATGACATTTAGTAAAACATAAACAGCCATTCCACAATACGTAAAATTTATTTCCATGTGACATAAAAATACAAAGTTTGAAAAACAAATGTAAGACCACCTCAATAATGTAATGGATGGACAGACCAGTCAAATTTTCACTGGGGTTTGAACAATTAAGTTTCCAAATGTTTTATTTTTCTCACCAGTATATTTTTAAGTCTGTTTTCAAGAACACACCCAGGGGCGTGGTGAGAATGAGTTCATGAGTAGCCATACTCATGCGCCAAAAAGTTTTTGCGCCAAAATCACAATCAAATTACTCAAAAAATGAAAAACATTTGTAAGTGGAAAAATTGTTTCATCTGACCCAATTAAAAAAATTTTGAAAGAGTCAAGTTGGAAAATTTAATCATATTTTATTACCGTATTTCTTGTCTCGGATTGCTGGAGATTGCGTTTCTGGGCTTCTAATTTTCGAAATTTTCCCGGGGGAGGGCCCCGCGGACCCCCCGCCGCGGGCTCGCGCCTTCGGCGCTCGCGGTGGCCTGCTTTGCCGGCCACAGCTCCGCGGTAAGTAAAAGGGTTTTTGTGCCAAAATCTTTTTTGTTACTCACAAATTCTTCTCAATAATTGCCCTCACCACGCCCCTGAACATACCCTGCCCATTGTAATTATACAAAAACAAATTAAAAATTTTAAAACAAATGTTATTTCAAAGTATTCTAAAATATTGATAAAAATGGTGGGAAAAATGTCTGTCTTAAATGATGCAATTCATTAAAATATTTGTAATTTATTTTAATTAAAAAATACTTCAATAAACCTGGTACTAAGTATTTTATATGTTCAATATATGTTGATTTTGAAAATAAGAAAAATATATACAAACTCTTTTTCTTTGTTCTTATAAAACCATTACATTTGTAAGGTACCCACTGGTACGCTTTATAAAAAAACATGCCGTATATCATATTGTGATAAATGTTGTATTACTCCTTACTACATCAGATTGGAATACATTTTATATCATTCCTAATATATTATACTCTGATAACATTGTAATACTCATCCCTAATATACTATACTGTAATGAATACATAGTAATATTTATTATTTTATTCCTGATCCTAAAATACATTCCCAAATCATCAAATCCAAGAAGAAGGACTCTTCACTTACTTAAGCTGGTGGTTTAATGTCCGCTTCCACATAAGTGATATCCCAGACTTGTGGACGCTTCAGGGAATGGTGCACAATAACAAACAGTCATCATCATGTCACCACGGTTGTAAAACTTATTAGATTTCTAAAGTTGAATAATTATTATTACATACCTAATATATCATTTTGTATTTTAATAATTATTTTGATATCTCTAAAACATTAAATTTACCTTGTACTAAACCATTGATATTCTAATCACTATTGTCCATCAGCAGGTCTATACCACAGGTGTCTGTAGCATGGAAAATCTCTTTCAATATTAAACCTTCCATGTTACAGCTGCCTGTGGTGAACACTCTATAACTATATATCAAAGACTAATATAGCAAAAATCTATATTTCCAATTTTGAAACATTCCATTAAATTCTTATAGATAAAAATTATTGCAATCACTTCTCTAATTAAAATGACAATCCTTCTTTGAAGTGGGTCCATCAAGATATTGTCCATTACATTGGGTTTTATATGTTTATTTGTTTTACGAATAAACAATCTGTCTTGACTTAGTTAAAAATTTAACAGCCACACATAAAGCCAATGCTGAGAAATAACCTATTGAACAGAAGCATTTCATAGTATACAGTTTGAGAGAGAAATGATGTTTAACATCCACTCGACACAATCGAGGTTGTTTGGGGACTAAAACATGGTTTAAGTGTATTTCAATAATTTGCATACTCATAGGGGGCTTTAGCAGTGGGAGGAAATCCAGAAGACCTGGAGAAAATCCATGAGGTTAGTCAGATAATCCTTCTGCTTGTCCTGTACAATAAGGGAATAGAAACCGCGCCACCAAACTCTCACTAATCAAAGATCAAGATCAACCCAATTTGGTCTAAAAGCAGCTTTGCTCCTTTACAGGCCAGGGACTGTACAGCGCAGTGGGCGCTTACGGCTGGCACCTGGATCAATTCACTTGGTTTGATATTTGTTTATTTTTTGCAATGTCTATTTTCTATCTTGTCTGCAGGTTTATCTTGTGGATTTTTGTTTTGCGTGTAGTGCGGTCCTCCCTACACTTACTATTATGGTCAACATATATCTTATATTATGATTTATTTACAATGATGTTGTATTCCATTCAGAATGATTTTGTTAAATTATTGTTAAGGTTATGATAATGTATGTACATGAATAATAACTGAACTTTTTCTCTTTTTTAAAAAAAGAAACCAGCCCCATATTTATTATTTAATTGGTCATTTAAATACTGATAAATTGTTATGGTTACCAAGGTCTTTCTTTGCACATAAAAATATATTATAATTTAAAATATAAATGTACAGCAAATTTCATGACAGAATTAAATAAACTTATTGTTATGAAAAATCAAATTACAATAGTTATTTGTCCAAAATTTCACGATTTACTCAAGCCAACATTATACATTGATCAAAAGCTTGATTATTCCAACATTGTTTCCCCAGAGCTTTTGGACTAAGTAACTGAGGGAGGAATAGTTTCACTACATTATTCAGTTTGGTCAGCATCTAGTGATCCTATTTGACATTATTTAAAGATAGGTTGCCAGGCAACGATACATACGCCCACAGCAGCTAAATCGTCTGGGCAGTCACCGAGAGTTGTCGCATATTTTTTACTTTTTTTCGATAATAAAACATTTATATTACACTAAAATCTGATTTAGAGTAACAACTCATAAAATAATTATCAGAAAATCATTAGAATTTGTTTGGTTTTTATAAAGTTCTGGCCCATGCTAACATTTAGTATGGTATTATGACCAGGTAGAATTAGTTGATGAAAATGATCAAGGGTCATAACTCAGATATTGCTGAAAATCCATAGGCTTCTTCGTCTCATGACCTTAAACAATGTGTATAAATTTAAAGTTAATCGGATGTTAACTTTAGCCTCCAGTGAATTCACAAGAAATTGTGGACGATGGACGGACCGACGGATGAATGGATAGACGGACAGACGGATGGGGGCGATGGCAATATATGTTCACATTTCCATGTGGGTGTATAAAAAGTGACAAAATATGTTACAATGTTAGGTAGATGTAATGATCTATTTGACAAGATGTTAACTGTACAAGTAGATGAAATCTTTATCAATGTAAAAGATATATGCTGGTCGATGTCTTAATGTCCTTGGTCAAATAAAAAACATGATTTGTATACCTTACACTCAGTCTTAAACTTTTTTTTTCTTGTTTAACCAATTTGTAAAACCCAAAAAACAAATCAATCAAATAAAAGTCTTGATTACCATATGTCATCCACAAGTATCAAATGTTTAGAAATTATGAATCACACACGTACATGTAGTATGTACACTTGGGGCATCGATATGTATAAAAGTTTTCTAATTTATAACATAAGCTGAGCAACCAAATGGTCACATTGTGTTTTTAAATTTCTCTTCCTCTTTACATTTATGTAAAAGAAATTGTTGATTCAACGACTCAATGGAAATAATTATCAATCATCATCATCCCTTCGTCTTGTGTTTCTTGCTCCAGAAGCAATTTTACGTTTTTTAAAGCCTACAACCTCGCCTGGCTTCGAGCTAAGGGAGGTTACTGTCTTTTCACGAAACTTTTGTTTTTTGGGTTTAACTTCAGTGGGTGGTTCAGGCAGAGGAATATCTTCAACTAGCAATTCTTCTGGTGGAACAGGACTGCAACAAAACATTTAAAAAACACCATTAAATTTGTATTGATGTTGTGTTTGGGGTTTCATATAACATGTAATTATGGTGAATTATTATCGGAAAGTTACAAGCATGTCATTTCTACTGAGCTAAGCCAAACCAAAAATATATTCTGGTTCATAGATACTCCAGTGTCAAAAAATTGATTACTGTATGTACAGGAAGTAACTCTATAAATTTTCTTTAATGAATCAGGAAACATGCCATATAGATTCAATATCAAATGGGCAACCTGGGTAAATGTTATTTACATAAATAATACTAGATAATCCTACATTCAACATGTCAAATCTGAAACCCAGGTAAATGTTATTGACATAAATGATACTGGATAACCATACATTCAACATTACAACCTGCCTTGAAACGTTATATTTATGAGACATCATTTAGCCCAGAAGTGATACAGTAACAAAATAAAAACTCAAAAACAAAAACGTCACTCCTGCATCAGATTTTTTAAGGAGCATTGTCTTAAAACCAGAATATTTATTTTATATGGCTCTATTGCTTCGGGGGTTAGTTACAATCAAAGTGTGATCATTTCTTAGAAGTAATCAAGATTAATAACTCATGGCTGGAAATCTTTTTCAAAAATTACAAATGGGTGAAACCTATAATAAGCCACCTGACAAAAACAAGCGATATAGACCCACTCATCAATAAACTTACACTTCTGCTACTGCAACAGTTTGCCAACCACCATAAAAAGATCTAGCACTATGTGGATCTTCATGTAATTGTGCTGGTATCTCCGCTATCTCTTCACTTTCTGGAACATCGTCTTCAGTACCTGGTGGTAGTGGTTCTTCTTCCTGAAATAAAAAATATTTTGTGATTTCTTTTTTAAACACAAAAGACAGGAGAATTATTTTCTAAAAAAAAAAATGAAGCTTTGCAAGGGAGGTAACTACTTCATTACCTGTTATCTCCCCTTAGACCACAAACCAAAACGCAAAACGTTCTGGCTAAATGAAATGGTCATCGGAATAGTTCAATAATTTTGAGGCAAACATTACATTTCTATGGTGAAGTGGGCATTCTGCGAAAGAATTTGTCCAGAACTGCACAAGTGTGTCCCATCCAAACAACAAGACACACTTTTATTTTCAGTCCAGCGATGAAGTTAATATGCCACAAACACAAAGTGACTAAAAATGTTTCACACTGTATCTTATTTAAATTTTTCTAAACGTCACCAATCCTCCATGTATTCATAAAGCTATCAATTTTCATTGTTCTCTACATTTGATGAATATGTAAAAATTTTTATAACTGGAAATCAAGTCCAACTATTTGAAGCTGTAACACCTGTTTAAAGCTTAAAGATACATTATGTAAGATTTAGATAAAGAATTGACCATTGCTGCTATAACTGCTCAAAAATAATGTAAAATGAAAATTTTAATCTAATTATTTGATTCTGAGCCAGGTTAAATGGCGAACTGTTCCAATCTAGTTAAAATCTTGAGTATTCAATACCATCGAGAGTTGATTATTCTTTTGTTATGTTAATAAATATCTAAATAATAGTTTATATAACATTTCAGGCCTAAAGAAAGGGTCGAAATAGGCAGATTTAACTCTTGCATAATGTATGTTTAAATTAAAAGAACTACAAAACTAAATTATAATGCTAAAGCTTACTGGTAAAGGAATATCACCAGCATTTAAAGGTGTATCGTCTGTCTCTGGTGTTACTCTCTCCTCCACCTGTTCTTTCTCCTGTTCAGACAAAGATACATATTTTTCTGGAGCTTCCCACACTGGTTCTTAAATAGTAAAATAATAAATAAAACTATTAACAAGGGAATAACAAATTACTATTTTCCAATTAATAGTACATGCAGTTCAAAAACATCACTTGAGTCATATAACTAGCATTGCCTTGCATATTGAAGTCTTCAAATTCATATCAAACCCAATATAGACTCGCATAATTTATACAACATTTGAATTGAAGTCAGAAAAAGACCAGTAATGGGCCAATTTAGATTTTGCATAATGCAGTTTTACTAAAATTTTGACTTCATCAACGCTGAAGCATAATGTCCTATTACATTTTAGTACGTTATTATTCTGACTTACGATTAGTTACTGAATTCCAATAATAAGGATATCCTTCATCAGAAACAGCTTCGTACCATACACCCTCTGGTTCATTATCTTGTTGGCTAATTAATTCTACTGATTTCTCTTTTTTTAAAGGTTTAGATTTCTTTTTCTCTTCTTCGGCTTGGGCTAAAAGAATATAGCTTAAATAAATTTCACTAATAAATAATTTCTGTTAGCTGGTTTTGACCAAAATGTTAATTTTTTCTATTTGAGACCAGAAAACATCACCACTCGGTAACTGGACTCTACATGTGATTAAACCAACAAAATGTACATATATATATATATCTGAATTTCAATGATAATTGTGACCTTTAGACCATCCACAACAGGTTACGGTAATAGTGGTTACAAATATCCAGAAAAAATTATTATCCATGTAAATGTTCAAGACACCCATCATACAATATTCAATATCAAACAGCAAAAAAAGATTTACAGATTAAGTACACAGTAATTCAATCAAAAATCCAAACGGTCCATAAATGATTAAAACTAATCAAATGTAACAAAAGTTCACATTACTTTGTAGTACTCATTTCATGCCACCATCTTTAATTCTTTAGTTACATTAGTTAAGTGTTTAATAAAGGTTGGTCATTCTTGCTATAATAATTCAAAAATAGATGGAAAAACAAAAAAAAAAAAACACAATGAAAATGTCAGTCACATTACATTATTCTGAATGGAGTTGTCACTGTTGTAAGTTTGGACTAGAAATAGGCATCATCTGTCTCAGCACTGTCTCCGAGAATTGCCGATCATTTGGTTGACAGACTATAACCCCACCCACATTTTCTCAATTATCAAGTAACATTCTCAATGACAGTCTCCAGGAGTGACCCCAGTGACTAATGGTACCATTTATTAAATTATTTATTAAATGGACAACTGTTTAAATCCAAGCTGTATCCAAGCCATCTGAAGGTCTACAGAGTTGATTTTGGGCTCGTCATGTAATACAGGTTTGATTAATAATTTCTATAACATCTGAAGCCTAAAGAAAGACCTGAAATGTTTTCTAAAGTATTAATAAGACATTAATTAACTGATCAAGGCCTTAATCATCTCGCAATGGCATCAGGTTTCTCTGATATTAAACAGATTGGAATGGTTCGGCGATCCTTTGATTTAATCAAATATGGTTGGTAGACCGAAACTAAGCTTTGATCAACCAGTATCATGGTTGAAATTATTGCACACGTCTGTCAAGCCTTCAAAGGCTAATATCTCGCCGCTTGCAATAGAGTAATTTGAATGAAATTTTCAAATTATCCATTTTACATTAACTACTTTCGAACTATTATAGCAAGAATGGCTAGTTCTTTATCTAAATCTTAAATAATGTATCTCTAAGTTGGTAGAGGTTTGTGTACTATAGTAAATTATATCATACCTTCTCTTGCTGCTTGTGCTTTAGCTCTATACTGGTCTGCTAATGCTGGATTATTCTGTAAATCTTGTTTGAAAGCCTCCAGGGCAGCCTAGATAACATAATATAAATCAATATGCAAAATAGATCTATGAAATGAAAGATTGGTTAGGAAGTTAACAAGTGTGGATGGACAGATGCCATGACATAAAAACAAATAATCCCCAATAATTAAACCATACTACATAGACTACAGCTTCGTAAAATCATATGACTAGTCAAGTGTTATAACTGCAGTACTACAAATTGGAGGCAGACAATAAAAATTATTATCAGATATTTTTGGCCTTCTTTAATTCAACATACATCATTGAAGAGAAATAATGTCATGACTTATCTGATTAAAACGCTGATTCTATTTCATTTCGTTTTTTATATTTATAAATTTTGTTTTACTTGTCTTCACTACACTAGGATATGGAGGTGTTGTTAAAGGGACAATAACATTCTTGCTGGCTTGGTAGCTCCAGAAAATAAATAATACCCTTATTCTAAGTACTAGATGTTTAAGTGTCCTACCTGTTATGTAAATTATCCATTACAACATATTTTACTTGTCCAGAGGGTTCGAAAATATTTTAAAATCCAAGTCACATTTGAAAAGGTTTACGTTAGACTTTTCAAATCAATTGGTTGAATTATTCCAATTTTTTAAAATAGGTGTGTTAAGATGAAATTTACATCATCATTTAATTGGAATATTCTAAAATAATACAATTTGTTGACCAGAATGAAGATTGGGACATATTATTCAGTTACAACAAGAGTGTTATTGGGGCTTTAAATAACCCACGTTCTGGTTGATGATAAGGATTAGCCAATCAAATGTTCTGTTGGGAATTGACATTTGCAGTGATATAAAACAAAGCAAAGGAAAAGTTGTATTTCCAACTACCCATTTGAAATGTCATTTTCAATTGTATACAAGAGGAAGAGAGAAATTGAGTTTAATGTCCACCTGACATAAACCAGGTCATAACGAGACTAACATATGGTTCAATTTTATTCCAAAAATTCGCTTGCCCACAGGGGTCTTTAGTAGTGAGAGGAAACTGGAGAACCTGGAGAAAACCCACAAAGATGGGGGGGTGACCATAATACCTACCTTTTCCATTTGCTGTAAATCATTTTCGAGTTCAGATTTTTCTTTTGCTTTCTTTTCACTACTTTTCCTAACCTATAATAAAATTGAGAATAATCATAAATGTGGGACAGTAAACATCCCCAGATCTATCCCCAACAACTATACAAAACATTTCATATAAAATAAACAACCAGAGGCTGCCAGGCATAATACGCCTGCATTTTCGAGAGATGGATGGAGAACAAGCTAAAAAGAAAGTGATTTTTCCTAAAAATCAAGAGCCATAATTCATGAAGATCTTTGTGTTATAAACATGCATTTCAAGTTTCATCAAAATCGGATTAAAATTGTGACCTCTTACAGGGTCCACAACCTTGATATACCATACTCAACCTTCATTACAGTGATACAATCAAACGTTTTCTTTAAATCAAATAATAGTTGTTACCTCCAAAGGGACCACAAGCTAAAAAAGCGTTTTTCGTACAATCTCAGGAAGTTACGATTTGATATATGCAAATATCAAAAGGAACCAAGCTCTTTGGGTTATAAACATGCATGTCAAGTCTCATCGAGATCGGTTGAAAATAGTGACCTGTATTAAGGTCCACAAGCTAAAAAAATGATTTTTCGTACAATCTAGGGCCATAATCCATGAAGTTTCGATCTGATACATGCCAATATCGAAAGCAGCCTGTAGAGAGTCCACAAACAAATTGTGGACGGCCATACGGACAGGGGCAATGGCATAATACGTCCATGTGAAAATGTGGGCGTATAAAAAGAAGTCAATACCCAATTTCTCTTTATATATATGTATGTTGCCTGGTTTAATTGGTTTATTCGTTGAAACCTCAAATTTATTTTCAATTGAAAGTCTGGCAGTGATAATTAAGTTTATAATAAACAAAATAACGAAGGTATCATGTTCTGTACTTCTATCAATCACAAATTTGACAGAAGACTGTTCAAGCTGGTCAGGTGTCATAGTCAGTCTTTAGTATATGCTATAACATAGTACAGTTATGCCACACTAATCTGTTGCTAAGTGAGGTGTTGTGTTTTTTGAGATTTGATATACCGTAAAAATAATATTCTCCAATTGTAACTTTTAAGATAATATATTCTTTTCAACAAATCCTTAATATAGTTCCTAATTGAATATCAACAAAGTAATACATATTTCTAAGAATCCAACAACAAATATTTCATTATCCCTAGTCCTTCTATATGAACAGATATGAGTAAATGCAATACATCATCTTCCTCCATGATCAGACTAAACTTTTTGTAAATTGTTCCAGAACAATAGATTTTTAAAAATTACTTGATATGATATTGCGATTCAGATGCAACATAAAAAAAGAATGGCGAAAAATAGATTTAGCATCTCCCAATACAATACACAATTTTGTGAAAGTGTGAATTGTGATACATTGATTCAACATCATGCCAGAACTACTTGATATCTAATTTCTTTAAGTGTTACTGCTTTGAGACTGGAGGACTCAAATGTGAATCTATGCAATCTATTCCATTTACATTTAGAATTTGACTGATATTATTTTGGCTATTTAAAAGTGCAAAAGCAATAAAATTGTGTATCATGCCAGAAAGAAGTATTAACAATTAGGAAGTGGTATCTTACCGCTGTTATTTTATTTTGTACATTCTCTTTGTGTCTTTTGCCTCTTTCATGAAACTCGATACTCTGTAAATATCAAAAAGCTTTATATCAATAAAAAAAACATATAAAATTTGAAGTGACATCTCTTTAGTGACTGGGACTGAAGTCCTAAGTAAACTTGAAAAAAATAGAAAAACAAACCACCTAAACATTGTATAATTATTAAAGCAAGCTTGTGTAAAACATCTAATCCATCAGAAACAAACATACAATAGATTAATCACTACAACCATCATGATGTAACAAGCATGTGAAGCTAATATCAAAATTTATATTTCTTCTTAGAAAAACCTCTTGAAATCTACTGTGCAGTATCTAATAATAAAATCTAATATAATCCACTGTCAAAATGATTCCCGCTGATTTGGTACTTACTGGTTTATTATCAGAAATCCAACATTTACAAAAATCACAGAATTTCCTAGGGTTTGATTTCCAATATTCTGACCTGCAATATATATTGTAAAATACAAGCGTACATTATACATATTATTGATTGTACATGGTTTAGCTAGAACTTTAATAATATAAATTCAACTGCAGTTAAGTCGTCTAAGCAGTTATAAACAACTCAAACAAACTTCAGGAAGATCACATCCATATTAAAGCCTCTAAGAATCTAAGGTGGTAACAAAATTTTATAACTTTGTATGTTTTTATCCACAACCATTAAAAAATCAAAAGACATCTTCCTTTTAATATGGAAAACTACTATTCAAATATAAATTTCAGAAAGATATATCTTAAGTGCTAACATTATTTGGTAACATATTGATTTTTTCGTTTAAATGAGATCAAAATTTCAGAAAGGTTATATCTATAATGTGAGAACAAGATTTCATAACAAAGGGGAATGACTCTCAGCTCTTGAAGCTTTGAGCTAAAATGTGGAAAATCAACGAGAAATGTGAATTAGATATCCACAGATGGAGAGACAGAACAGCAGGATGACTGGAGAATACAACATTAAAATATGGGATAAACAGTTTGTATTATATTCATTTCAAATTCCAAAATAAAAAAAATTGCATATTTAAGAATATAATGGAATATGAAGTTTAATGTATCATTGGCAACTGACTTAGGTCATTTTAAGACTGACAACATATTTTATTTCTCTAAGGTTATGTGTCCACTGTACAGTGTGAATTGCCTGAACAGTGGAACAACAATGTTTCCATCTACACTCCTTTGAATTCCAACAAGTTTTATTATTTTACTTGCATAGTGAATATATAGATTTATCTAAAACTATATAAACGATTTTCCAAAATTTATTGTTTATTGATTCAACAGATCATTTTTTGCAAAGTCAGTAAGTACACTAGAGACGTTAAGAAATTTCATGGATAAATTCCATTTTACATTGATTGAAAACATAATCATTTACATTTCTCATCTTTCAACAAGCCTTGTGGCTATCGGTTGTCTGGAAAGAGTTACAAATATCAATGTGTCCAAGTGCTTAGTACACACGTTTTTTTGTTAAAGAGAGTAAATATATAAATGTGTAAAAAGTGGTTAAGTCAAAGTATTAATACAAGATGCACATTTATAGATACACGATTACTGAGTTTAATAGTAAGCAGTATCTCAACGAGGATACTCTTGTCTTTATCAAGTAAAGTTTTCTGTCGAAAAAAATCTAATCTTTGTAAAAAATTAATCTGTTTCAGTTTTAAAAGGTAGGGAAAGCAATAAATAGATGATGATTCTAATTTTTTAAAAGATCAATTGTCTGGGATGAGGAAGAAGGGAATATTGTGAGCTGTGAAATTTATGTCCAAACACCAGCATTTTACGAATTGCAACTGCCAAGGGTTCTCTTACATTTCATTGGACATCTACACACTGTTCCTTGCTATATCATGCACCACTGACAAGGTGAAGTATCCCCAGGAGGGAGTGAGGGTGCTGTAAAATTGACGGACAATGTTAATGTATATCTTTGGTCAACAATTTTTTCATAAGGTGGGGCAAACCTTTTTGCACCTCCCCACCCTTTAGTTATGGGCCTGGAGCATGTGCATCTCAGATCTAGTACTGTGTGAGTGTGTCTCCTTGAAAATCAATATGGTTCTATTTCAATCACGCACCTCTGGCTCTACTTCAACTACCTGTTCCTCCAGTGATCCTAGAGACCAAATTACAGGGTTAGGGGTAGGGGTAGCCAGGTCTGACCTGAGGCCACAAGAATTAGAATGACCATGCCTGACAAAGGTGACGACTATATAAACAGGAATACTATGTGGGCACATAAAAAGTGTATGCTAAAAAAGATAACCAAACTTTTTGTCTGTGAGACGTGTAGTGAGACCAAATTACAGGGTTAGGGGTAGGGGTAGCCAGGTCTGACCTGAGGCCACAAGAATTAGAATGACCATGCCTGACAAAGGTGACGACTATATAAACAGGAATACTATGTGGGCACATAAAAAGTGTATGCTAAAAAAGATAACCAAACTTTTTGTCTGTGAGACGTGTAGTAAGTAGTAAAGTAGTGGAGCTGCCAGATTTGATCTAATCTCTAAATAACAACACTATACTTATATACTAGGCCCCTATAACTAAATAAAAAGAAATTACATTTTTAATTCAGTGGATTATTGATGAGAGGCTCGCTAGAATTTTATTGAATAAATATTCAGGCCATTGTTAATATAATCGTACTGATTACTAAGCCAATAACTTCTGCATGTTTTTGTCCTCTTTTATATTTTTCCAACGATAATAATTCCTAAACCGGAAGTTTACATTATGGAGCCGGCGCAGTTCATGGGTCAATGTCGCGGGAAAAGGAGAGCGTTCGATATTATATACTGATTTTTCATTGGTTGATAAATGAACATTGCAGCGAGTACAAAAAGATTATCCAATGGCAATTATGTTTACAAATATGGGTAAAGGTCTTTACGCATGCGTAGCGAGGTTGCCTTTGTTGTCCCGAAAATCCAGGGACCAAGAACATTTCACACAAATTGGTAGATTCAATGTAGCAATCCGAGGAAAACTGCTGAAGACGGTGAATGAAAACATTTCTAGAAAACCAATTATGGTAAGGAAAGGCGTGACAGCAGTCACAAGTTGCTAAATTATGATCACTTTACGGAGTTACAATAAATTTTAGCAGACTGTCAACTTCCGTCACTTGTTGTTTATATTTTGAAAATGAGATGTTAATTTCGCACGTTGGTTTGTTTGCAAACATAATCACAACTGTTTACGTAGATAATGACTATGTTTTACTGAATCAGTCTTGGGATAGATTTTATGAGATGTTTACATATTATTAAACCAGTCGTTATTTATCTTACGATGTTGTAACACACACACAATTTCCATCAGAAATTTTCGACCCAGTTACTGCAATACTGGTGAAGGGATGAAATGACACAAGCTCAAGCTGTCAACACTTTGTAGTAGTTGTCAGTTTATATCAGTGATGATTTTTATCCCTGGGTGGGGTGCAGACGCAGCACACGATCTAAGCGCTGCTTGCGTTTGGTTTGCCTCTTTTTGGTATTTCTTTGAAAGTGAACAAATCTGGATGAATCTTGACATCAGTTTCTGGGATGGATGGCTTTGCATGTTTTTACATGTAGTAAGTGAACAGGTTTCTATATATGCATTTATTTTTCTCTTCTTTTACTTTCAGGACACAGGAGACCATGGTAAGAACTAAGATTAATTGTTAAAAGCAGGGTTTATAAGTCTTTAGGGGAGGAGAGACTATGATGTTAGAATTAGGAGTGCACATCATAGTGCATTTTCACAGCAATAACACTTTTTTAGGTACTGGTGTACAATGGCAAATGAAATAGTGTTCAATGTCATGTTTGGGTCGACTGGCTTTACGAAGACAGGCATATGCCATTCAGTATGCTATGACTATGAGAGAAATTTGGCTATCACAGTCGCGCTACAGCCCACTCTTTCTCGAATTACAACTGGCAAAGGTTCTGTCATGTGCATGCAAATGTGTACACTGGACCTTATTGTTTCATTTCATGCATCGATCTATACGTTGTCCTCTTCCAGGCCCTCTGTCCTGCACTACTGATATCGGACAAACACGCTGGAAAATCCTGATAAACTTTCGCTCTCCTATCTGTTAACTATTGCCCATTTCATCAAGATTGCGTCAGTAAGGATATTTTAATATATTAATAAATGGTTTGGTTTGTTGTAGATTTTGAATTTGGAGATGAAAATGATATGGAATCTATGATTGATAGTTATAATAAGAATGATGAATCAACAATGGGATCAATTGATGGTCGTTCAGACTCTGTATGTGATGGAAGTACGCTGGGGGTATGTAGGGTAAATGAAATGACTCTTAAAATATATTGTTTACAGAATAAAGAATTATTTACATAAAATTACAGGAGGAACGTACTACACGCTAACAAAGCGCACCACACACAAACTAAACATAAAGAACAAATATCTAATCAAGTGAATGGATCTGGAGGCCAGCTGTAAGTGTCCACTGTGCTGTACAGTCCTGATGTTTGTATTAATTGTTAATCTTAGATTTTGGATTTAGTCCTAATATTGTAGTGTTCTCCAACTTTCATTTGTACAAGAAAACTATTGAAACGAAGCATTCTGTTGATCCCCAAAAAGCCTAGTTTTATTTTTTTATTGAGCCTATCATAATTGCTTGTCCTCCTGGAATTTGTGATCTTGAAATATTTTTTTCTTTTTATTAAGGGTGAAGATGACTATATGTCTAATATAGCTCTCTATGATGGTTATGATAGTTACAATGAGAGTGGTGAAAGTTCAGATGAAGAGGAGGAGTTGCCCAGAGGAGAATTATTGGCAGCTCATCTTAAAGGCATTGTTCCCACAAAACCTACTCCATTTAGATTTATGAATGGTAAAGATGGTATGGGTGAGTAAATTAAGATTGTAGTGAAAAATACCTTAGTAAGTTAGATAACTTTGTACCACTTCACGAAGAAATATGTTGTATGTCCTGGCACAAGATATATACTATTTTATTCTCAATTGAATATTGTTCCCAACAGAGTATGTCCGCTGTACCTGTGAGGTCAACCAAAGATAGATATTAATGTTTTGAAACATCATTCAATATTTTGCCCTGCCTCTTAATAATAGCTTGGCTGTATGGGGGCCTACATCTATCAGCATTGTTGTGATATTAGATCATAGATGTAATGTTATTTTTCTTGCTATGAAATCTAATATAATTCTGATATAGTATTGATATTTAATATAATTTGATATTACAGCAACATGTGAGAAGTGTGGAACTGTTGGTATCAAACATGCTTTCTACTCCAAATCTAAACGATTCTGTAGTTTGTCATGTTCTAGAAGTTTTGCTACAGCTCAGAGGGAAGGAAAGCCATTGCCACCTAAACCTGTAATAGCTAGAAAGGTAGACCTATGCTTTATAAGATATCTTAAAATAAAAGCAAGATAATTGTTATTGGATTTCAATAGCTCTTTAGCTTGATATATTATTGAGTTATTTTATCAGCAATGTTAGAAAACCGAAGATAGAATGTAACCCAATATTCTAGAAGGATTTGTCAGTAGAGTGTTGCATTGCCTCTTCTATTTGTAAGCTGGCTTTATTCATTGCATTTTATATTGTAGGGTAATAAAGGAATAACCCAAACAAAGAAGCCAATTTCTAAAGCTAACAGTCATTTATACAGTAAATCTGGAAAACCAGGTAATATATTTATCAAGAAGCTTTGATGCACTCTTTGCATTTTTATACGCCAACATGGAAATGTGGTCGTATATTGCCGTCGCCCCCGTCTGTCGGTCCGTCCGTCCATCGTCCACAATTTCTTGTGAACGCTCTACAGGCTAAAGTTAATATCCGATTGACTTGAAATTTATACGCGGTGTTTAAGGTCATGAGATGAAGAAGCCTATTGATTTTCAGCGATATCCGATAATTTCTACCAGAGTTATGACCCTTGATCACTTTGAAAAATCTTGTGAATGCTCTAGAGGTTATTGTTAATATCCGATTGACTTTAAATTTATACACAGTGTTTAAGGTCATGAAACGAAGAAGCCTATTGATTTTCGGTGATATCTGATAATTACTGCCAGAGTTATGACCCTTGATCACTTTGAAAAATCTTGTGAACGCTTTATAGGCTAAAGTTAATATCCGATTGACTTTAAATTTATACACAGTGTTTAAGGGCATGAGACAAAGAAGCCTATTGATTTTCGGTGATATCCGATAATTACTACCAGAGTTATGACCCTTGATCACTTTGAAAAATCTTGTGAACGCTCTAAAGGCTAAAGTTAATATCCGATTGACTTTAAATTTATACACAGTGTGTAAGGTCATGATACGAAGAAGCCTGTTGATTTTCAGCAATATCCGATAATTCCTGCCCGAGGTATGACCCTTGATCACTTTGGAAAATCTTGTGAACGCTCTAGAGGCTAAAGTTAATATCCGATTGAATTTAAATTTATACACGGTGTTTAAAGTCATGATACAAAGAAGCCTATTGATTTTCAGCAATATCTGATAATTACTGCCAGAGTTATGACCCTTGATCACTTTGAAAAATCTAAAGTTAATATTCGATTGACTTTAAATTTATACACACTATTTACGGTCATGATACAAAATAGCCTATTTATTTTCAGCGATATCCGATAATTACTGCCAGAGTTATGACCATTGATCACTTTGAAAAACCCTGTGAATGCTCTTAAGGCTAAAGTTAATATCCGAATCCGATTGACTTTAAATTTGTACACAGTGTTAAGGGTCATGAGACGAAGAATCCTATTTGATTTTCAGTGATATCTGATAATTTCTGGCACTTGATCACTTTGAAATATCTTGTGGACAAAGGCCTTGAGACAAACCATCAAAACTATTCTAATCATTTCTGATAATTATTTAATGTGTTATTACTCGTAATAAGATTATCATGTGTTGTAAATGTTCTCCTTACTGATAAAAGGAACAATATGCGACAACCCTTGTTGACTGCCCGGACGACTTAGCTGTTGTGGGCGTATGTTTCGTTGCCTGGCAACCTATCTTTCGCTAAATTATAAAACTTCTCTTCGCTTGATCTGTGCTAAATACATGTATGTACTCAGATTGATTATTTAGCATTTAATTAAGAAAACAAAATTAAAATACCTACAGTATGCTAGTTAATCTGTCGACTTCGATTCAGTCGGATTTAAGCTAGATTGATGAAATAACATATCCAATATCTTTGTAAATTATTATAAAAACTGAACCATTTTTGGACTAGTATTCCTATTAATTAGAAATGCATCTTTCACAATAATGTTGTTTGCAAGTGATTCCAATTGCTTTTAAAGATGGCGCTTCAGGACTTTTGTCAAAATAATTATGAATGGCACAATATTTTATATAAGTTAAAGGCAAATATAGACAGATAATAACTACAATAAAAGTAGTCTTGCTAATAAAGTAGACTGGTCTAAACATTATTCCAGACGGAATTGGCCATGTGAACTTTCCATTATATTCTATTTATTTCATATAGCTTTCTTGTTTTGTTAGTCGATCATATGTATATTGCCAGTCATTTCTGAAGTAAAAGTCCTATAATTTTAAAAGTCACATATTGAATAAAGTATTGTCCAGGATAACATTGATTCAAAATTATGAAATATATTTAATTTTTAATGTTATGTTTTGTAATTTAGAAACAGTTCGTGGGTTTGATTGGGGACCATATTTATCATCTGGTTGTGGTGATGGAGCCAATATTTCAAGTTTCATTCATGTAAGTAAAATGTTCTAAACAACTACTTTGAAATTGTAATTTTTCGATTTTTATTTGCCCACATGTTAACATGGTTGCATATTGTCATTGTTCATTTGTACTCACATGCTTTTAAGTTGCACTCACTCTGATTTTCGTCAAAATGTCTGGAATAGTTAGATTTGCGGAGTTGAATTGTTGAATCATGAATTATGAATAATGCTGGTGGGTGTATGTTCCTTGCCTCAGATACGATGTTCTTGAATGTAAAAGAAAAGAAATATTGATAATGATCATTCTGATTATTATGTCCGTTTGAATTTTTTGTCAACCGATTAATCAGTTGTGCATTATGATTTATCTATTGGCAGGCACCAATGAATGAAAGCTGGGAACAGATTAGTATTGGAATGAAAATCGAATGTTTGAATCATGATACAGATTTACCTTATTCTGTTTTCTGGATAGCAGCTGTTATGAAACTAGCCGGTAATATTATTGTACACTCAACATGGCGTTAGAGGTCACTTTACTTTGACCATTACCGATCATTTCCAATATGATTTGACTAAGAATAATTCCATTGATTCTTTTCTTTAATTTTTGTATGAGATATTTGATTCACTATAATGTAATGAATGGGAGATCGTTAGACAGGCAAGATGCCTATGTCAGATCCCTTTCCGTATCCATTAGTCTTGTATAATTTTGAATATATAATATAGTCAATGGACATTGTTCTAAATAGCTAACTTTTGACCACTATCCTCGTTATGCACATATTTCATATCTTCAAAGAAATTTAATGTTGAAGTTATAAAATTGAAATTTAAACTTTTGCAGGTTATAAAGCTTTAGTGAGATATGAGGGATTTTCTGGTGATTCTAGTAAAGATTTTTGGTTAAATTTATGTTCTAAAGATGTTCATTCTGTCGGATGGTGTGCTTCATTTGGTAAACCATTAGTTCCTCCTAAATGTAAGTCAATTTTCAATTTGTGATTGGTCGCATTTTACATTATTCTTGATTTCATGGCATATCTTAGATTGATTTATATACAACATATTCTTTTATTATTAATCTATTATTCATAGCAATTCAACATAAATATGCTGACTGGAAATCCTACCTTGTAGCAAGATTAACAGGTTCCCGAACTTTACCTGGTAGTTTTCACAATAAGGCAAGTCTTTAAATTCAATTTCTTGTTCAGTGGGCACAGTAAGACTGTGTTTTATATCCTATATTCAGTGCCGTGTACACAATATAATGCTAACTATCTTGTCATTGTGTTTTGTGTTGTATCATATCAAACCATATCATGCATTATGTTTGAAGATCGTCCTGTTTAAAATCATTGAACCGAAATAATTCAAAATTATTAACTCAAAGAATAATAATTCAAATACGGGAATAATTCAATGAAATAGATTATTGATAAATTTGAATGGTTTTTTATCATCGTTTTAATTTACCTTTATATAAATTTTCAGGTAGCTGAGTATATGACTAGTTTTAAATTAAAGAAGGGTATGCGTGTAGAAGTAGTTGATAAGATGTGTGTTTCAGCAATGAGGGTAGCTCTAGTAAATGAAAATATAGGTGGAAGAGTTCGTCTCAACTATGAAGATAGTAAAGTAAGTATGAAACCATTTTAATTGAAATAAATAAATTCAGTTGTAATATATCAGATTTTAATCATATTTCACTAGTGATATTCAACAACAGTGTTACAGTGGGCCCCCAGTGTGATTATAGAAAATGATATGCAGCCTACTTCTAATACAGAAAATACTTCATTGTTGGTTTAAATACAAAACAACATTAAAAATGCTAGAATCCATTTATATATTTATCCATGGTAAACTTTTTCAGGATGAAAATGATGATTTTTGGTGCCATACCTATTCTCCATTAATACATTATGTTGGCTGGTCACAAGAAGTCAATCATAAATTACACTGTTCTCAAGGTAGGTTTATTAGGATCTTATAGAAGCATGTATCATATATCTGCAGTTATGTTTTCAAGGAAAGGACAGTCTGATTAAAATACAGGTCTATATTTTGTTTAAAATTTTTACTCCATATAGGTCAGTTCAGTTTGCGAGGGAGGTCATCTCCAGGGTCACACTTAGGTGAAGGATGTAATTCTTTCTACTTAAACTTTTGATCTTTACCCGCTGTTTAAATGTCAGCCATAATGGACATCTCATCTAAGGCTTGTATAAACACATGATTTCATTGGCTAATATCTTGTACCAAGACATTCCTGAATAGCTCGACTGGTGCAGAAAAGTAGAATATTAAACCTCATTTCACTTTTGTATCAAAGAAAATCCAGTTTATTTAAAATTTAATCCAGATTCTTCTTTCTTGGAAACTAATAAAACAAAATTGGAACCATAGAAAACAAAGCAGTTCAAGCAGACTGACAAAACAA
Source organism: Patella caerulea (assembly GCA_036850965.1). Lineage (NCBI taxonomy): Eukaryota > Metazoa > Mollusca > Gastropoda > Patellidae > Patella > Patella caerulea. Next base: position 29,052,789 of record JAZGQO010000011.1, read on the forward strand.
TGGACCAAAATTAATAAAAGATTGTCATGGACGAGGTTCTAAAAAGCTAATCAATTTATTTTTGCATGGTGATATGTATGGATTTATTTGAATTTCTTTCTTTTTTTTACAGAATATCGCAGCAAATGCTTAACCAAAGTTACCATGCAAAAATATGATCCAACAGATTCCACACCAGATATGTTTTTAAAGAATAAAGATTCTAAAACTAATCTGAAATTTCAAGTTGGAATGAAACTTGAAGCCATAGACCCATTAAATCTCTCAGCTGTTTGTGTTGCTACAGTTATGAAAGTAAGTTTATTAAAGATTACTTTTTTGGTAGCCATTTGATTAAAGTTACATTATGGGAGATAAGATAAAGAGATGGCAGTTCTCACTATAATAGTTAAAAACTAGATAGTGTAAAGGTAATTTGTTGAAAATTTCAGTAAAATTGGTCCACTATTAGCCGAAATATTCACATAGCCCCGGTCATCATTACTCAAATCATTAATATAAACAGCATAGTCTCGATAAACCACTTTATTGATTCAATTATCAACCGCCATTAATCGGCATATAGGAATTCAATCCGCCAACAGCGAAGGCTAGCCTTGACATCAAGAGTTTATTATGGTCTGGAGATGTTAATTAATGTCTAATTGATTATTTAGATAACATCTCAGGCCTAAAGACATACCTGTAATAAGCAGATTTTGCTCTTGCATAATGCTATTTTAATACGTGAAAAATTATATATTGTCTGTTAAAAGCTAATAAGGATAAACAGCTTTTAAATTCAATAATCATTAGGATTTTTAATGTAGACATGTCCTGGCTGGTTGTATAAATATATAATTAAAAGAAAATATTGATATTGGTTGTCTCTAGAAAGTTCCACCATGTATTTATTTCATAATTCATTTCACAAGTTTTATTTCAATTTTTGTTTTTCAAAATAAAATTTCTATTCTGGGGGGTCCTAGTTCAAACATTAAATAAGACCGTTATGTTTTAGGTGCTAAAGACAAATTATTTAATGATCGGTATTGATGGATCTGCAGCTCAGAATGGTTCAGACTGGTTTTGTTATCATTCATCCTCACCATGTATATTTCCAGTAGGATTCTGTGAAATCAATGGAATCGTTTTAACCCCACCTAGAGGTTGGTTGCTTTATTTAATTGATGTTGTATAAGAATATAGAACCCTAATTGAAACTTAAATGATTGAGACATCAAATCTAAACAAAACCTTTTGAATTTTTATGATTACAGATATTTTAAAAAGTCATGGAAAATCTTTTCAACTTCTCTGACTAAACATTTCGTCTTCTGTGATACATGCTTGGTTTGGTTCTTACAACAGTATTTGAAATCATTCTGCGGTTGTATTTTAGGTTATAAAGGACCATTTAAATGGTTTGAATATCTCAAACAGACCAAGTCGGTAGCGGCTCCTGTGAAATTATTTGATAAGGTACATGTAGGTTGAGTAGATTGTATTTGTTTGAGGATAATTTTAATATAATAAACTTTTACATTTGATGAAATGCATTTTGCAAGCTTAGTTTATATCATTTTATGGCAAACAACTTTTATATTTAAAATATGATACTTATATATTCTATGTATTCTTATCCCATAGTCAAAGATCATTCTTTTGATATATTGTTCTTGCAGGAAATCCCTAAACATGGTTTTAAACCTGGACATAAATTGGAAGCAGTTGATCTGATGGAACCAAGGTATTCTATGAATATATGTATTTACCATGCCATCAGATATAAAACCAACTAGATCTGCTACTGTCCCATGCAGATATGAAAGCTTTCATATTCAACGTCATGTGTCATCGATTGTATCAAGTATCCTAAATAAAAGGATAAGAGGAAAAAATTATCAAAATTGGTCAAAAACTCGCGAAGATACAAGTCTAAATATAATATGAAACATTGCACCCAGGCATAACAATAATCTGAAAACTAAAGGGAAATAACCGAAACTTGTATTACTGTAATGAGACAGATGAGAAAATGAAATGAAAATGGCGAGATAGAACTAAAAATGGCAGGTTGGACAGGCGACCTTACTCCTTGTCACGTACAACCGGGCATTCGAAAACACGCTAGTTAACTCAATGACAGGCGCGCGTGCTAACCATTCAGCCCCCCCCCCTTTGAAATCAGACACGTGCAATATGTCATATAGGGGGAATAACAAGTCACAACAAAATCGTAAATCAATGAGTTTAGGTCAAAAGTTTGAGCTACTGTTTTAGAGTATTTATTTGTTTTAAAAAGACACGTTTTATGTTTGTTCATAGTTAAATGAAAGTTTAATTTCAAATAAGACCAATAAAATTAGGATTTAATAATGCCAGACTAATATTAAAATAAAATTTAAATTAAGAATAATTAATTATTGGTCTAATGCAATGAAATGCTTTGATTTGACGGATGAAATGTACGATGGGTGTCCAGACTATGTGGCTAAGTCGTTGGCCTGCTAGCCAGGAGGTCGGGTGTTCGATCCCTGCATTGGCCGAGAAAGTTCATCTCGATTTTCTGGCGTGTCCACCCCCCGCCCCCGCCGTGTACACATTGGAGTGCACATAAAAGATCCCTTTGCAGTTGGAATTCGATACTGTTGAATACGCTCTATACAATGACTAAATGTGCAGATTTAGCCACCCACACTGCATGTTTCGCTTAACAATGAAAGGGTGCAGTTTTCAATTTTCGATCATTTTATTCTTCTACTCCTGATATTTTGGACTGTTGATCGATGGTTTCATATAAAAGACTATCGATAAGACTCTTTGTAGAAGAAGTTCCCCAAAAATATTATGTTGACTTTAACAGAAAAGGACCTTTAAAAATGCCCCAAATCGTAAAAATACGACTTTTTCGATTTTCGATCTCTTTTTTTCTGCTATCCCTGATATTTAAAAAAAATGATACAATGATTTCACACAACGGGCTAGCTATTAGACTCTCGATTGACAGGATTTTCACCACCCTCTCTTCATTATAACCGAAGTTATCGTGCCCTAAAGAATCAACAAATCAGCATGCTTATCTCTGCTTACTTTAAGCAGAAAATGCTCATCTTTAAACTCAATCATGACATTGACCTAGTTAAGGTCTACACCAAGTTTGAACATTCTAGCTTAAGTAGAAGGAGAGTTATTGAGTTCCAATTTCCCGGCCCTTCAAATTGCTTCTATTTTTCATTTTCAATTCAAAATGGCGACTATCAATTGACCTAAATCAAAATTCTACTTCCTACATTTTTTAGGCCATCCTTCAAGGATTCAAAAAATATAACTCCTGAGTCTGTAAGTAAAATAGCAAAAAAGCCTTATTGATTTTTAACGTTTAAAGATGTTGGCACTTCCGGTTCGATCGACAAACTCCATATTTTGTGTAGGAATCAGTAATTACTTGTCTAGTATCGAAAAATTTTTTTAGGTCATTCTGACCTATATTTCGATGATTTTTTTGAAAACTTTGATCCTTAATTTCACCAAGGGGAGATAATTCAGAAAATTTCTAATTATATTTTTGAAGTCACATCGGTAAGATCTACTTATATACTAAATTTCATGAAAATCGTACAACTATTAAAGAAGTTGTCAAATTGGTCTAAACTTCCGGTTCGAAATCACAGCGATGAATTTTCGAAATTCGAAAATGTGAAACTGCAGATGAAAACGATTTTTTTCAAGGTATTCAAAGAAAAAAGAATTAGTAAAATCGGTCAAAAAATAACAAAGTTAGGACTATGCATTGTCAGTTTTTTCGTTCGTAAAATTCGGTGATTTCGGATTCGTAAAACGTTTTGAAAATATATTTAAACAACGTTCGCACCCCTTTTTTGGGGGGGTAGGTCAAAGTTTCAGAAAGATCCCACGGTTAGATTCTGAGAAATCCGATTTGCAGAAAATACACAAAAAAAAAAAATAATAATAATCTTAACAGAAACAATAAGCTTTCATATGTAATATGAAAGCTTAATGAGATCAATATATATTTGAGAAAATTCAATCCTGACTCTACATACTGTATAATGTTTATAAATCTCATGCTCTGTCTCAACAAGTTACTGTTTGATATCTTGGGTTATATTCTGTCACATACTTTTAATGGATACTCTGTTTTTTCTTCGGAAATACTGTAAGAGAAATACATGTTGAGTTCTGTCACACCCAATAATGAACGTGTGTAGAATTGTTACATAATTCCAGTCTTCATTAGCCCAGGTTATGTGCAGAAAGTAGGACGTTAAACCCCATTTCATTTCATTTGTTACATAATTGTGTCACTCGAATATTTCAAGTCCCCCTTAAAATTTAATGTGGGTTGACAATGATTTATTGTATGTATACATGTTTATTTTTTAGATTGATTTGTGTAGGAACTATAACTAAGGTTGTTGGTCGATTGTTACGAGTACATTTCGATGGTTGGGAGAATGAATATGATCAATGGGTAGATTGTGAAACTCCTGATCTTTATCCTGTTGGTTGGTGTGAAATGATGAATTATAGTTTAGAAGGACCAAGAATGAAAAGTTAGTCTCATTTAATTCAAACACATTAACAATACAATACAGTTTCCCTTTCCAAATTTTTACATTATTTATGTTAAACTTATACTAAAACGATACAAACGTTTAGTAAAAAACCCACTTTAAGAGAAAACTTTATTAGAAAACATCTTATAATACAGAAGCTTTGTGTAAGATTTAGATGAGTTGATCGTACAGAAGCTTTATGTAAGATTTAGATAAAGAGTTGATTGTTCTTGCTATAATAGTTCGAAATATATAATGCTAAAGAATATATTGAAAATTTCAATAAAATTACTGTCAAACTGTTCTAATCTAATCAAAACCTTAAATAAGGGTTTATAACACAAAACCCCTGTTCCTTTTACTTTTAATATTGGCATGCAGCAGGCCGTAACTTCATGGATTACCCCCCTTCATTGTACAAAAAAATTATGTTTTTGGCTTATTCTTTGTCCATCTATTGGATAACGTGGGCGTATCTTGCATGGCAACAGCTTGTTTTTATTGAATGTGTATTATATTTGTTATATCAGTTGAACAACAGGGTATGAATAACTTACCAATGTCCAAGAAACGCAAGAGTAAAGCCCAGTTATATAAAGGTCCGAGGAAGAGTAAGTGTAATGGTTTGTACACCCTTCATTTCTTACTAACATATTCATAATTATATATCTACAAATAAGGGCTTTATCTAGGTTCGAACCAATCATATTTTCATTTGCATCATCAGAGAATAAGACGGAAACTAAAAAAATAGTTTTGATAAAATTAGATGAAGTCCTTGTAAAACCGTTAGTTTAGAAGCTTAATTTACAAATTTAGATATTTTCTGTGTGACTTTTTTTTATCCTTACTCAAAACGAAACTATAATTACCAGGAGAAATTGTATTTAGGTTGTGAAAAATGTTAAGAATTTATAAATGTTGCATGGCACTAATTCATCCACACTTTTTATATTGAACTAGATCTTTACCATCTTTTAATAAAACACCATCTTAAACTTATTGGATGTATCACGTATATTTCATCACATCACATGCATGAAGTTTAATTTTTTTTGGGGGGGAATAACTTCTGCTTTCTTTCGTTGCTACACGCTGCATGACCAACAAACAGTTTCCCCTACTGACACTAGTACAGTCAAAATGTAACCAAACATCAACTTAATTGATGCTACCTATCAGTTTATAATAGAAATATTTTTCCTTGTATAACTGGATTGAATTGGCTGTCTTCAGAAAATCTTTGGTTTTTCCTTGTGGGTTATTGGTTAAATATTTGCAATGAATTTAATTTTAAGATATACTTCGAATCTGTACAAATGATCAACCTATTTTGATTTCAGAGAAGAAAAGTAAATCACCCGTTAAACCAGGTGTTAATTATACAGATTCCACTGATCATCTTCAATACCCTCCTTACGTTTCCCTGACAGCTGAAGCCGTTGCTGCTAATTTACCCCCTATGTTAGATACCCATGCATCAGACTCTTTTAAAGGTACTATATTATTCAAACATACATATTAAGACAAGTCTTACCAGTGAGAAAATAAACCAAATGTGATACATAATCTTGATAGATGAAATATTTGCCGATATTTACTTTGTTGTTCATTATCCTCGCTCACCTGCTTTCATCATTTTGTACTTTTATTATGTTGGGTGTTTTAATTATGTTTATTCATATTTTTATATGCCACAATGCCACAATCGTCTGATTGTTTTAAAATTGATATATGTTGTTTACATTAGTGAGATGAAGAATCCTATTTAATTTCTTCTGGAGTTATCGCCTTTGTTTCACTTTGTTGCACCTTGTTAACGCTCCAATGATAATGGTTATCATCTGATCTATATGATATGTTAGAACAACTAAAGTTATCATCCAGTCGGTATGAAATTGATGCATCATTTAAATCAGTGGAACAGAGAAGTCTATTGAAATTAAGCAATTTCTGTTAATTACTGCTAGAGTTGTGGTCCTTGTTTCTGTTTGTTGAATCTTGTGAATGCTCGAATGACAAAAGTTATCTGATTTGTATGAATTTTATATGCATCATTTAAATCAGTGAAATAAAGAAGCCAATTGGATTTCAGCTATTTCAGCTGATTACTTATGGCCTTGTCTTACTTTGATGAAGCTTGTGAACAAAATTGATCATCCGATATGTATGAAATTAAAATGCATATTTAAATTGGTAAGACGAAAAAATCTCTCAAATTTCAACAATTTCTGTTAATTACTTTGAGATTTATGGCCCTTGTTTCATTTTGTAGAACTTTGTAAACCCTCAAACAATGAAAATTTTAATCTTATCTGTATTAAATTGTCTTGTAAATGCCACCGTTACCTACAAAATTATAGATATGCAAAAACACTTGGCGACCGCTTGGATAATTTAGCTTCTGTGGGCATATGTTTTGATTCCTGGCAACCTATTGTATATTTCAAGTTATTTCACTTGAATAACAATTATATTAATGTCTTTTGTTGGTTCAGATTTAAAACATTTATTCATTTTGCTCATATTTTACAATTTCTTTACCATTTTTCAGTTAAAGTGGAACCTGGCATGGAAACATCAACAGGGCAAGATGCCCCACCAGTGTTAAGTCCCTTAGAAGCACCTCCTAGTCGAGCTCAAAATATATCAAGAACTGCCTCAATGCCAGTAATAACAGACTTTAAAACTGATTCAAATAGTAATACAAATGAAAATGCCAGTGCTAATCAGTCAAATCAACATTTGTTATCTAAACTCACCTCACCGATTACTAAAACGGACACATCAAACTCTAGTCTTAACCAATCAAATGACAGTACGCAATTGAAACCAGCACCACCTAGTGTTGGTGAAAAGGTGACGTTGTCGATGACAACACGACATCAAACTGTGCTACCAGATCATTGGACAATAATTGATGTTTATCAGTTTTTACACGTTAATGATTGTGCTGCATACTGTGAAAGTTTCAAAAAGAAGGTAATTGTGATTACTTTTTTTCTTCTGATATGTTTAATTTTGTCATGGGCTTGTTTCACGACAATTTAACTTAGATAAAATCCAAGTTTGATTAATTTGATTTGGATAAATATTAGATCGCTTTTAATGTTTAGCCAATCAAAATTGAAGTATCTACTGAAATCAGGATTTTATCTTTAGTTACGATTTTCAGAAATGGGGCCCAAAGCTGTAATTACAATGCATATTGCAGCAAGAAAACTGTATAGCTTTAATAATATTTGCCTTAAATGTACTATTCAAATTTCGGGAATTTCTCATACAGACAACTTGTTTTCTGCTGTTGTTTTACTTGTGAAGTGTTTAAGATGGAAATACTATTGAAAAAGGTTTTTAATGCCCTTGTTCAGGTTAAAAGATAAAAACATGTTGCTGTATATTTTTGTATTAATCCAATGATTTATTTCTGTTTTCAGGGCATTGATGGCCGTCGATTTATGGCATTAACTAAAGAAGAAATAGTCAGTTTAACTGGTATGAAAGTTGGACCATCTCTTCGTATTTATGATCTCATTCAATATCTGAAACAACATTTTGAACGCAAATTACGACAAGATTCGTCTTGACCTAAATCTTGAAATTAGCAGATGACAGTCAGTTGTTAGAATGCTAAGAGACGAGGGATATTTCAAGTGTATTAATGTTTTGTGTTGTGAAGTGACAATAGTTCTAAACTATAAATAGAAAACTGACTATAATATTATAACTAAGAAACATTATAATATGTTGATACCATCGCTGCAAGAAACCGAATCTATTCTAATGATGTATCTATAAAGATATATCTGGCCATAAAAAAGAGACATATTTATTTCCATGAAAAGATGGTTGTGCTTAATTATTTTTTGTATTAAAATATTGATGCCAAAGATTGGCAAGTGCTTGTAATATACTGATATAAGCAAGTATTGATATTAGAAGTATTTATTTTACTAGTTTTCTACTTTAGTACAGTGTTTTAATGATTACCAAGTTGTGTATGCGTAAAAGTTATAAATGTGGCAATATTAACCATGACCATAAAGACCTTAAAATAACATTTTTTGATGTGGCCATTCATTCAATTGGTTCAGACAAGAGTTTTCCAGGACAGTGTGATCTACTTTCCATAAATTTAATTTAGACTTTGTTGTGAATGAGCAGGAAAATGTTACTATCAATGTTACATATAAACAAGCAAACATAAATTCTTGCAATAGTAGCCATTATAGTGTCAAGCATGTTGAATACAAAGTATTAATGTGAAATGACCTTAATTTGTAGTTTCAACCTAATTATTTATTGACATATTCCATTATTCATATTGTACATTAATAATGTACGTGGGAAAAATCCATCATAATTTAATTTGATAATATAATACCAATTTTAATCAAACCATAAAGCAATACATGTACATGTATGATGTTCTATGTAAGATGTACAAGGCAGATGTTTTTCACTGGTTCACTTAAAGCGACATGGTCAAATTTGGTGACATTCAGATATTGATTTCAAGCTCTACAAAATATTACCTCTTTATAAGTTTGAAAATGTATATTCAAAGTTATCTCCGTTAACCAGAGATACATATTTAACAACAAAAGAAAAAAAACATGCTTCAACATATTGACAGCTCACAATGCTACCTTTGGCCACCATAGCAAATGGTATTGTTAAAGGTAGCTGTGATATCTGGCAATATCTCTTGGAGTTCAGTGGAAAGAGATATTTTGATGTGAACTGTAAGTGTTGATATTGTGTTGAAGTATAAATTTTCAGTGGGATTGGGAATAACTTATATTAAGTAACCAAGTTTTTCGAGAAAGAAATCCCTAATAATCATATCGTCCGTGTGTATATAGAAATATAGTATTTAGAAAGGAAGAGCTTAGTTAAACTATGTTTATGTCATGTTGAAAGATAAGATATATTTGTTATCTATAAAATAATTGTTATGTTTACAAGATTTATATGTTATCAAATATTTCTCATATATTTGGTGTAAAATACTTAATAACATCTCAATATACTTTTCTCCTTTTTATTTTCCCATTCATCATCTAAAACTTGTATAAATGAAATGAGGATATCATCCTACTTTTCTGGTTTAACCGGCTTAAAGATACATTATGGGAGATAAGATAATGAGTTGGCAGTACTCACTATAGCAGTTAAAAACTAGCTAATGTAAAGGCAATTTGCTGAAAATTTCAGTCAAATTTATCCACTATGAACAGAGAACTAAGTGGATGAAAGTTCCACTTAGTCTCAATCATAATTACTAAAGTTGGTTAGACAAAACTAGTAGTCTCAATTATCCATTTAATTGTTACATCATGAAGGAGAATTTGCAGCAAATCCAACTACATTCCAACAAGTATCGCAGGCTAGCCTTGACATCGAAAGTTGATTATGGTCTGGATAAGTTAATGTCTATTTAATAGTTTTTGTAACATTTCAGGCATATAATGTTATATGAAAATTAGACAAACTGCAGAAAAGAATAGCCACCCCTCGTATGAAATAGTGATACATATGGTATATCAAGGTTGATGACCCTTATAGAGTTAACAATGTTGATAAAAGTTGAAATATGTTTATTACTGTGTGACAATATATGATCATTAAACCCTAATGATGGTAGAGTGTGAATTTCGTGAAAATCAGACGGAAACTGTCTGACAAAACTGCCACCCCTCGTACACAAATAGTTTATAAAATAAGGTATATCGATTTTGAGTGTCCACAAGCTAAAAATGTGGTTTTGCTTATAGTCAGGGGTCATAATCCATGAATTTTCGACCTGATGCATGCCAAAATCGAATCAGATTGTGACCTATAATGTCCACAAATTAATTTTTTCGAAATCCTTACTCGACCTTTATTGATGTGTAACGGTGATATACATGTATCTTCTTTTATGAGCCCATATTTTCATGTGGACATGGAAATAAACTGAAAAAAATGAGGTATTACGTCCAATTGCTCTGGACTAATGGAAGTTGGGTATACGCCATACAGTGTGCTATTACTATTAGGGAAATTTTGCCCAGGCAGTGATACTACGTCCTACTCTTATATCGAATTCCAACTGCCAAGGGATCTTTTACATGCATGCCAATGGGTACACGGGACCTCGGTTTTTCGTACCATCCTAGCGACTATATAGCTGTCCTTGTCAAGCCCATCCGTTTTGCATCACTGAAAAGAAGAAACCATGTCGGAAAAGTGTGGATATGGACATACACGTATATTGCTGCGTCACCCCTGTCCGGACATCTGTCCACATGAAAATATGGGCATATTAAGAAACAAGAGAGAGAGAAAAGTGGCTTAACGTCCACTCGACACAAACTAGGTCATTTTGGGCTTGCACGTAGGGGTCTTTAGCAGTTGGAGGAAACCAGGGATCGAAACCACAGCCGCAAGCTATAGGTCTAAGCCACTAGGCCATCCCAACGTCCCATATAAAGAAACCTTCATGTACATGTACGTCACGGTTAAAGACAGGTTGCCAGGCAACGAAACATACGCCTACAGCAGCTAAATCGTCCGGGCAGTCAACAAGGGTTGTCGCATATTTTTACTTTTTTTGGTAATGAAACAACTCATTATGTAATTATCTGAAAATCATTAAAATTTGTTTGCTTTTTATAAGGTTTTGCCCCACGCTAACAATCAGTATAGGAAACATTTAACATCATGGATTTAGCTGTTCAGTTATCAAAATTCATTGAAAATCAAAATACTTGTTCGTTTCAACACCTTATATTAAACTCTGTGTTTGGCATCTGCAGTGTCACAAGGTTTTTTGAAGTGATCAAGGGAGATAACCCTGGAAGTAATTGTTTGAAATCACTGAAAATCAGTAGGCTTCTTTGTCTCATGAACTAAAACAGTGTGTGTAAATTTAAAGTCAATCAGATATTAACTTTGGCCTCTAGAGCGTCAACAGCATTTTTTGATGTGATCAAGGGCCATAACTCTGGCACTGATTATCAGAAGTCGCTGAAAATCAATAGGCTTCTTCTTATGACCTTAAACACGGTGTGTGAATTTAAAGTCAATCGGATATTAACTTTGGGTTCTAGATCGTTCACAAGATTTGGAAGTGATCAAGGGCCATAACTCTGGCACTAATTGTCGGAATCACTGAAAATCAATAGGCATCTTCATCTTATGACCTTAAACACTGTGTATAAATTTAAAGTCAATCGGATATTAAGTTTGGCTTTTAGAGCGTCAAGATTTTTTGAAGTGATCAGGGGCCATAACTGTGGCACTAATTATCGGAAATCGCTGAAAATCGATAGGCTTCGTCAGAAAATGTTCATCATCACTCCCATTAAGGCATTCATCTAATGAACGCCTACACCAAGTTTGAACATTCAAGCTCAGGAGAGCTATTGTGTTCCAAATTCTCGGCCAATCAAATTGCTTATCGCACTGCTTACCTTGAGCAGAAAACGTTCATTATCAAACTTAGTAAAGGTATTGATGTAATGTAACTATACACCAAGTTTCATCACATAATGTCCCAAAGCATCAGCCAATCCAATTGCTTATCTCGACTTTATCTAAACAGGAAATGCTCATCTTCGATTTCTATCAAGGCATTGACCTATCAAACACCTACACCAAGTTTGAACAGTCTAGCTCAATTAGAAAGTTATTGTGTCCCAAAAAGTGTGACAGAAACTAATACCAAGTTTGAACATTCTAGCTCAATTTGAGAGTTATTGTGTCCCAAGAGTGTGACAGACAGACAAACCCATTTTAATAGTACCCTGCTTTCTTCGAAAGTTGGGGGACAAAAAGTTTAAATTCATCCCTTTCACACCCTAATGACAGATCCAATTTCGTGAAATTTCGACCAAAACTGTTGACAAAATGGCAACTCCTTACACATAAATAATTTAAAAGATAATCACTGTAAAATTTTAAAATCAAGTGATTGTGGGGTAGTTATCAGAAATTTCTGAAAATCAATAGGATTTTTCGTCTCATGACGAAGTCAATCGGATATTAACTTTAGCAAAATAAGTCTGTAAATTGTGGAGGATGTGACTACAAGATACAACCACATTTCAATGTGGCCGTATAAAAATTCTGATCTGTCGAGTGTGCAACAACCAAATTGTGGACGGCCACACATGACAATATCCCTTCCCATGAAAATGTAGGTGCATAGAACATAATAAAGGAACTCTTAAAACATGATGGTATGATTTTATATGAGATGACAAATGATATACAACATAAAAATTGGACACAAAACAGTACTAAATGATAACTTATATATCATAATATTATATATTGAATAGGGGACATTGTTGTCACAAAATTACCACCATGTACTTAATACCTTTCACTAACAAAAAGCTGACTGAAGAAGAAAATTTAAAAAATAAAATATATTGTACATGATGTATCTTACAAAATTTGTTAAAACTGGTCACAATACAACTGCATGACAATAACAAAATCTTTCTTCCCAAAAGCAGAACAGCCTCACTGTTAGCACAATTTTGATTTGCAAATTAAAGTCGATACACAGACACATTATTTTTTTCTCACTGATATTATGGAGCATTTTTAAACAAATAAAGATGGGATCCGAAACAGGACCATTGACTTTGATGATAATTTCATATAATGAGCTGACCAGCAGTGTCCCCTATAACCCCAGGACACCATTTCCATTATTATAACGACAGAAGGTGATTCCGAGACACAATGTATGACAAGTTAAAGTGAAGGATGACGTTGGACATTACGAGATGAATGGACACATCTATAAGATGTGTGGCACCAAATGTACCAGGTTCCAGAATGTAGTCCTTGACACAAAAAAATCACTGGTTCCAAGTCATTTTTAAACAATTTTATGTACACAATCCGCCCGTCTGCTGTTGAAATACGTCTATAGAATCGCCATCTTCCATGTCCATCTGAAATCAAAATACAGATTCATCAATTAAATGTCAAGCATGAATTAGGGGTTCCCCTTGAATACATAAACCTTAACAAGATTTGAAAATTATTCGGGCATATTTGAAAAGTTTTTATGTAGAATGTTATAACACTTTCAGAATTTCTAAATTAATGTGTATGCTTAGAAATCAGTAGGTTTAAAAGGTGATTAATGACAGCAAGGCATAAACTTGAAACTGCACATAAAGCAATTCAAATATGTGGTTCCATCCTGAGAAATTATTTCTACTTCTGAGTCATTATTTTGTTCCTTGTTTGTTGTCTCCTAATTCCACTCTATCCCTAAAGTACCAAGTGCCTTTTAATAGCCAGGAATACATACTTGACAAAATTATAGCACCAGGCAAATCCCAGGAACTTTTGGTTGATGATAGGGTCCTTACTCACTGAGCCACTGTGGTTATGGTATTGAGGGCTGGGTAGCTTGTTCGAAATGAAGGGTTATTTGTAATATCTAAACCCGCTCTTGGATAAGCCTACCCTGTGAAATCTAACCAACAAGACAATCATTATAATTTTTAACATACCGAGAGGGGTGTGTCATCATCATCCATAGGATTACCATCAAATCTGAATCTTACAGCACCAACTGTGATACCCTGGAAAATAATAATTATTATCAGTGTTCATCTTTATAGCACACTTCCATGACTAAGTGGTCATTACAAAGTATGGTAAAGAAATTAGATATACAAATAATATAAACTAAAATACAAATAAGACATACAAGTAAGAAATTCTCAAATCTAATAACCCAAACGATTCATCTGGTGTCAATGAAATCTGCCATATCTGGTTGTTACCTGTAATCATGTCTAAATACAAGCCTACATTAAAGTATTTCGTCATTTCAGATCTAGATGTGTCAGCAGTTAAAGACTGTTCACTACAGAAATGGGGTTTAACGTCCACTCGACACAAACTCAGTCATTTCGGGACTAACATATGGTTTTTAATTTTATGTCAATAATTTGTTTGCGCGTAGGGGTCTTTAGCAGTGGGAGGAAACTGGGGAGAGCGGAGGAAACCCATAAGGTTGAGAAGGGGCCCTGTCTCCATGCCACATACGCTAACACCAGGGATAAAAAAAAAACAGCCGTAAGCCAGAGGAGACCGGCCAGCTAGTGGTTGAAGCGTGGCACCTTAGACCATCCCAACGCCCTCTCCCCACAGCCAAATACTGCTTGTTTAAAGGATCCCTAACATTACATATTTGATGAACAAGGCCACAATGTGGCACATTTTTTTTTTTTGGGTGGAGGGGGGGGATACATTTTGAACCATGCACATAGATGATGATTGTCGTAATAAGCTAATTGTATCACTGTGCCTCACACATTAAATCAATACTTACAGCTCTGTTACAGTAGGCAGACATAAGTTTTCTGAGTGGGGTATTCTTTTTAATCTTAAAATGAACTACACTTCCATCTTGACCTGTGACTTTAAGATTTATATGTTCGTTTCCGCACTTTTCATCGTTGACCTATAAATAGAATAAAATACTAAATGAACAACTTGTTAGCCATCAGTCAACTTTTCTGCTGCTTGTTGAGTTGAATGTTTACTTGCATGGAGGTGATAACGTGGACGTTTCTTATTTTACTCTGGGATTTCCGTGAGTATTTTGTCTGGTGAAACCAGTGTTCCGTACATGAACCGGGTGTAAACACACATGGTTGAGAAGACGCCCCTAGCCTAGTGCCCCTCCCCTAAACATGGCTACTAATGGCAGTCTTGCTTTTACAAAATTTAAAAAAAATTTGGGACAACCACGTGTTGCAATATAAACAAGTCACTATCATTGAATACAATTGATACACATGAATATAATTTATCAGTGTATTACGGATTAAGTGATGCTAAATATTATACATGGGGATATAGGCAAATAATTAAAGTTTAATCAAAATCATAAGAAAAAAATGTGACCTTTACAGAGTCCACAACCTTGGTACATTTGCGTACAAGGAACAATCATTTTCGGCTTGATTTTCACATAATTTGAAATCAAAATGGACTGCACTGGTGTTTAACGAACTAATAATTTGTTCTTACATGGCTAATAAAATCAAATCGAACTGATATTGTTCTGCTCCAAAATTGGGCTAATGAAGATGAGCATATGTCTATGTCATGAGTGTGCTATAAGTAAAGTGAGGGATATTTTGCCCAGTCTCCCCATATACTGAATACCAACTGTCTGGGAATCTTATGTTCTGTGAATCCCATCTGAACTACTAGGAAGCTGTCCTTGTCCGGCCCTCAGTCCTGCATCACTGACAAGGATTAAACCATGCTAAATATCAAGCGTTTGGCCCACTTTGCCACTGTTATGCCCCACAGATAAAGAAGACAGCGATACATGTATGCCATACACTGTTCTATTTATGAGGGAAATCTTGCCTGGACAGCCGAGCGGGGGTCCCCTCAATATCAAATTACAACTGCCAATGGATCCTTTACTGTAAGTGCATGCCAATGAGTACATTTGTCTTCAGTTTTCCACTTTGTACGAACAACTCGACAGCTGTCCTTCCACATTGCACATGGGGATGAACTTTCTTGACCAACACCAGGATCAGAGGTTGCAGTCACGCAAAAATCCGCGTATTTCACGCATTTTTTTTCAAAATAAACGCAAATATTGACTGACGCTGCGTAATTTACACGCAGAAAATTTCCTGACGTGAGAATAAAACTAGATTATTCTACGTCGTAGTTTGTACAATTTATGTGCTTCACGCTTCTTTTACACACTTCTACTGCACGTAGTCTCCGTAGATTTTTATATTTCCGCTTATTTCATTCATAAGTTCATAGCAGTCAAAGCCTTCTATATGTAGCTTTCCTGGGACACCCCTATTTTGCGGCATTGGAAGTAATAAAGCGAATGTCATACAAGACTTTGGATTGGCTAGGACACAGTATCCTGTTTACATTCAGCCAATCAAATGTTTGCTTTCATAGTGATAGTCTTCTCTTTACTTCCTGTCGAAGTGAAAGATGGAAATCGTTGCGTCGTCAACCATACATCTAATGCCGATGCCGTTAACCTCCCGGCATTAGATTAATAAATGCAGTATGCCTATCAATGAAATAAGGACGCTTTATAATAGGTTTGTTCACAAAGCGACTTGACTCGATTCTATGAGTATTTTGAGATGCTCGAAGTCACGCAGATGTAGACGGCAAAAACGCAAAATTTTGGATTGTCTGCGTATTTTTACGCAACTTGAAATTGATCCACTGCGACCTCTGACCAGGATTGGGACCTCGAATAGCGAATGAGCGTGTATGACGATCTAATACATGTACATGCCAATATCGAAAGGAACTTCATAATAGCCACATGAGTGAGAGAATGTAGTTGGATTTGTACTTCCATTAAATTTATATATTACATCTCTATAAGGACAGACAGGACCACAGGAGAAACATAAGAGACTGTTGAGAAAGACTTCCCTTGTTTGATACAAACTCCGGCAAATAAGATGAAACAAATTTAGGCAAGTCTGGGAGAACAAATTGAAATCTTTGAAAAGTTCAGAATCTTCAGTCATTCATTACTTTGCCCAATTACAAAAATTTAATTTAAAATCAAACTCTTTTCAAAAATCCACTGGTTAGTGGGTGTAAAAGCTTTAATTTTAATAATTCTCAAGCAGAAACTTTAGTTCATAATTTATTTCCAAACTCAGGTCAACAAACATGGCTTCTTGCACACATTCTTAGCCGCTGAATCATTCATTATTTACTCAGTCAACTCACTCATAAAATGAGTTGAGTTTTGGGGCACCCATTTTACCGGCTATTTTTAGAATTTCAATAGAAATTGGACACTTTCGTTAACAAAGATATATGGTTAAAGTGGTTGTTTCATTTAATCTCATAAATGTATGCTAAATATACACATATCTAACTCATATTTTAAACTCTGGTCGTAAATTTACTCATTCTTCTCGGCTACTCAGTCTGCAGAGCAGACCCCGATTTTTTTTTTTTTTGTTCTCTAACTTCCGTTTACAGAAAACGTGTGTTACATTTTAAGGATCAAATTCCCAGAACAAATAAAGCTCGTGAAAGAAATAAAAATAGAAATGAATACAACATTTTCAATAGAATGTATAACAACAGTTTCTCAAAATCTTTACCTTTTTTTCGTCTGACATTGTGATGTTAGTTTCTTGAGACCGATGCAAACAACGAAAATGGCGCAAATGCACGGAACTGTGGGATAGGTGGCTCTTACGACTGGATTATCCAGTCTGTGAGTTTCGTACCGTCACATGATATTCGAGAACAAACAACAGAGCAGCCTATTATTATAAAACGTAGGCCTAATACTTAGAGTTTTCTTTAGCCCTATGCCTGGAGCGAACTGGTACGCCCAGATTTTTTGACGATCAATCGCCGCAATAAGTAGATGTGAATGTTGGGGCGGATACAGAGGGAGGTGTGTTTGGGGGTGGGGGTGGGGGGGGGGGCAGAGGCGCCTCCTTTTCTTCTGCCACCTTTTATTTTTATTTTGGATGCGCCTATTAGTATTATTAATAGTATTAACATGATATATTATGCTAATCAATTTTCTATAAATTGGCGGCCCTATTCTTTATCCGTCGTAAGTAGTAGTTTGAAAGGGACGACAAAATCTGCAAGGTTTGTTGGCAATTATAGCAAACACTAAAATACACATGTCCCCTATCGATTATTCCTGATTCACCTTTAAATCAAATCAACCATTTTATGCATATTTGCCCCTTTTGTAGGAAGAGTATCAATATGTCCGTCTGTATAGGTTGTTCTCAATGGATATTTTGGTACAATAAAATCTTATCATATATTCCATTTGTAATTGTGACTAGTATGCATCCAGCGTATAGCAATAAATGACCATTTACTAGAATAAAAAAAAAAAAAAAAAAAAAAAAAAAAAAAATGAATAAAAAAAAATAACCCAAACTTGTAATTGTCATTTCATTTTAATTGTATCGAGTGTTATTGGAACATCTCTTTCAATACTAAAGTACAACTAAAAAGTTCTTTTTTTATTTATTGTACGTATCTACCATTTTTACAAAATGTAATAGCGCTAGGGAACCGTAATCTTTACGGGAATGAAGGCGCTCTATGCTATGACCAGAAAACTTTACCTTAAATAAAAGTATTTTTTATTGTTCATTTTAATTTAATAATATTTTTCGTCTCATTATTAATTATATTGCCATGCAATTGTAACTTGGGCAGACATGTTGGTCTCGTCGTTGTCAAGTTTAATATTGTTGTTATTCGAGTACCAACCAGTAGGCCTATGGTATTGCAGGCGCGGATCCAGAGGGGGGGGGGGGGGGTCCAGGGGGTCCGCCTCCCCCCCCCCCCGCTCAGGCTTGAAAAATTTTTTATGCGATTTTATTGGCGATTTAGACCCGGTATTTTGGAATTTACCTTCCGGAAATACGTTAGAATGAACCAAATTGAATCTAATTTACCAAATTATCGGTTGAGCGCAATTAGTTAAGCAATTATGAAACCTTGGCCCCCCCCCCCCTGCAAAAAATCCTGGATCCGCACCTGTATTGTCAGTATATTGTCACTGTCAGCCAATGTTATAGTATAAGGCCGAGAGAGTTCATCGGGATTTTTCTGGCGTGCTTGTGCTTACTCCTTGTCAGGGCCTGACAAACACAGCTGTCTAGTCGTTCGGAAGGAAAGAAAAACCAAGGTCCCTTGTCAAATGGAATTCGAAATTAAAAAAAATATTTATTTCGAATTCCATCTCACAAGACTTAGAGTAGACCATAGTGCCACTGCACCTCATGTCGAGTCGCAGCAGAACAATAGGACGTTAAACTCCATTTCATGTCATTAGGCTTGCCAGTCCCATCTGTGTTGCATTTTTGTCACGATGGCAGGGATGCATTTGTTTACATTGATCACTTAAAGCCAGTTGTCTCCCTTTAATTACTTTTTGAACCTTGTTAGTTTTATTAAAGCTGAAAGTTTTATGTAATTATATTGTCTGTGTGCTATTTAACATTTATATTTTATTTTCCTGGTGGTTTTATGCCCACATAGCAAATATTCCCACGTCTTTTAAAACCTTGAACACCGCCCCTTTGGCTCGAACAGGTTGTTACATTAATAGTTGTAGCCTAATTATAATATTTATCAGTGATAGTTTATTAGCTGAAATTTACTGTTATTTTGACAAAATTTATATTTGTATTTGTCAGCCAATCAACAATTATCTCATCATATTGAATCATCATCATCATCATCATCATCATCATCATCATCTTTTGTATTGCCATCTAATTAAAGAGCACTTATATTCATTTCACATTAGATCTTCATCTGTGTAATTGTCAACAGCAGTATGTGATGCAGTATCCCTAATGGAAGTTTATTCCCTACACTCTAAAAATTTATTATATTATTGTATGAACTTTTTTGTTTTCTTATTACCTCTTCATATGTAAATAATTTTATTTACATCAACCTGTTCATAATATTATGTAATATGTATTGGACGTTAATATGTAATACTCAACAAGAACATGCATATACGGGCCTTTCTGGTGTAGTATTGCAACAGATTATAATTGGTGACTAGATAATCATATTACATGTATAGAGTAAATAGTGCACCATTATCTTTATTGTGTGACTATGAATTGAGTTAGGGATAACCGATGCGTTTTTTCATTCTTGTTGGGTTCGCTTCGCCCCAGTAGAGATTAATTATTTATCAACGTCAGTGCTTTTTTAACACATGAAACATATACCAAACAGCCAACCTATCGTGAAACCCCACCAAATTGCCCATCCAAGCATTTGTGATAAACTTGCGAATGACCGGTCAAAAGTTTAACATAATGATATTCTCGACGCAGAGTGTAGAGTTATTCATTTTAGTATAACATATTTTTTTTATTACTACACCATGTCAGTTGTTGGGGCAGTAAGTAAATTCAAAACCATATTCTGTAAAACTCGCTTTCAGTGGACGTCTACAAAATATAGGTAAGTAGGGCCTATGGTATTAATTTTTATTGGATTATGGTTAAGTTGGCTTTAAAGTCCACTCAACACAAACTGGGTCATTTGGGGACTAACATATGGTTTAATTTTATTTCAATTATTCGCCTGTGTGTAGGGGTATTTAGCAGCGGGGGGACTTATGGTTGTATGTCGTATATATAGGTTCAAAATTTTAACATGCTATCGTCTAATTTCTAATTCAATTCAAGTAATTTCTTACTTTTATTCATTTAATTTCTAAATTAAGACAATGTATAATCCAACTTCTATATTTGTTCAGTGTAAATTTGAATTCTATTTCATCTTATTTCTATTATTGAGAGGTATTCATCAGTTCTGTGACCGTCCATTCTGGAGTTACCCCCCCCCCACCCCAAACACACACACACACACACACAAACTTTCTGAAAACATTGTTATGCATCGGGACGAGGGGGTGAACACTGTAGACTCTTCCCCGTTCTCTGCCCATCTCTTGCAAAATGTGGACATATCTTGCATGGCAATCGATTATTTGTTTACTTCAACATTTGTTTTCCATGTATTAAAGGTATTGCAGTAATGCTGGTGCTGAAAAATTAAAATGGAGTTATGTACATGGTAATGATAGTCAACCATTACTAGGAATCACTATTGGTAAAGCTTTACAAAATACAGTGGAAAGAAATCCAACTAAAGAGGCTGTAGTTTTTTATGATGATGGAATACGGAAGACAAATGAACAGCTTTTGGAAGACGTAATATATATATATATTATAAATTTCTTGATTGCACTGCATGAAAATGGCACAGACACTTGACATGATTCAAAATTTCTTACATTATATTGTCAAGCCAGAGGCGGATTCAAGTTCCCCCCTCCCCTTATTTTCGACAGTGCCCTTTATAACTACTGAAAGTTCCTTTCAACTAGCTTTTTTGCTCAATTTTGAGGCTCTTTTTCTACGATTTCCGAAAGTTTAGACGAAAATATCAGCCAAATAGATCAGGGATTGGCTACAGATGCAAGGAAATGACGGATAATTTCCTTGGGGGTCACCACCCCCTCTCAGCGGCGTGCCCCGTCTCCGCGGTCGGTGCCCCCCCCCCCTTTTACAAAATTCCTAGATCCGCCCCCGCTAGCATTAATGTACTACAATATTGACATTGTCGTGTGTTAGACCAGATAATGTAAGATATTTTAATCCCTTCAAGTGACTGTGGAAAATGGTGATAATTTAACAAGATTTTCAAGATATTTTAAGTCTGCATAATCTTTATTAAAATCACTATACTAAAAATTCCAAAACAACAATTTGCAAATTATTTTTCATTTCAAATACGTAAACCATACCCCGCCCCCAGCCCCTACAGGATAGCCCTCTAAAATTGTTATATTGTTGTTTTGTCTTATTAATATTCCCATTCAGATAAGGACAACGAGCGTCACTTTTCCGTCACTAGGAAATCTGTGGGTATAATTAATTAAAATTTGTGCTAGGTACTTCTTTTCGTTATTAACTCTTTAGCTACCAAGCTAATTTCTGTGCAGTGGCATGTTTTTTTTTTCATATAGATATTTTTTGTAGGTTGATCAATTTGCTACCGGACTGGCTAACATCGGACTAAAGAGAGGTGACAGAATAGGAATATGGGGACCAAACAGATATGAATGGATAGTAACTCAGTATGCATCTGCTAGACTTGGTCTAATTCTGGTGAGAAAGTTGAAATGAACCATGTTTCTATGTAAGGCCTAATTGTAATGGTGTGTGTGTGAGAGAGAGAGAGAGAGAGAGAGAAATGGGTTTAACGTCCACTCAACACAAACTAGGTCATTTCGGGACTAAAATATGGTTAATTTTATTTCAATAATTCGCTTGGGCGTAGGGGTCTTTTGCAGTGGGAGGAAACCGGAGTGCCCGGAGGAAACCCACGAGGTTGAGAAGGCCCCCCTATCTCCATGCCACACACGTTCACACCAGGGCTCGAAAGCCGCAAGCCAGAGACGACCGGACAGCTAGAGGTCGGAGCGCGGCACTCTAGACCACTAGGCCATCCCACCCCCCGTAATGGTGTGTGGTAACTCGAACAACTTTATCATTTGATTACTGCTACATGTTTTGTTTGTTAGTTGTAGAACGAATAAGAGGCTTATCCCATTGTTCTTATTACTGATACTGGGTTTTACCCTTGATCAGGGGGATCACGTGGCTTAGTGGGTAAGACGCTGGCTCGCTAGTCTGGCAATAAATGCACATTAAACAACAATCAAAATGTATTAACGACAATAAAAGTATAATTACTTTTAAAAATTCTGATAAAAAGTTCAGCTTAAATATTTCCAAGGTAGAACTAGTTTTGGTGTCGTCTGCTAGAGAGCTCCGCAAAATTGGGGTTGTCGAAGTGAAAATCCTTTGAGCAAATTAGTGCAGACGATGTTCTTGGTGTTACCAGCATATTACTGGAAGGAGACCTCAAAGCACGAGATGGATATGGGCGGATAAGCTTAAACATTTACTTAGGGCCAGTGGGATCATTTTGTAAGTTTCAAGTTAAGCTACACCGTCGATTTATCTTCAGGTTAATATTAATCCCCAATATAAACAGAATGAATTGGAATATGCATTGAGAAAGGTATGTTTATATTGTAGTCATCAATTTAATTATAATTAGATATATAACCTGCCATTTAACATATTCTGGATTATCTTATGCTATCAAAAAATGACAAGTAATTAGATGTACAAAAATTGCCCAGTTTATTCTACCAGCCTTATACGAACTTTTTATTCATGCCAAATACCGGATATAAGCTTACGTTATTGGTACAATGGAACTCTTTTTTTTAAATGGAATGTTGAAAAAAAATAGTCGTTAAATTTATGTCTATATAATTTGATTATGTATTTAAATTAATTTCAGTGTAATCCATCCATCTTTGTCTTTCTTGTAGGTTGGATGTAAAGCTTTAGTATCAGCCGTTAGTCATCAGAATCAGGATTATTATGAAATGTTGTTCAACATTATACCAGAACTAGCAACCGACCACCCAAACGATATCAAAAGTCATTTGTATGTATTGTAGTATTATTTACATGTAATTAATAAATAGTATGACAATTGTATCCATTTAATTACAGCAAGTTTCTTTACTACGGCAGCATAGGAATGTTGCATATCGTCATTCGATTCGTCATCCACATTGCTTGACTTATAATTCATGAACATTTTTTATAGCCACGAGACCATGAATCTTATTGATTTCTTATTATTGCTCCCATAGTTATAGCCCTTGATCAATTTGAATAATTTTGTGGACGCTTTTTCAGTGATTTCTGATAATTACTGCAAGTGCTATGGCCCTTGGTCTGTTTAAAAAATGTTTTTGCAACAACCCTTGTGCACTGCTTTGATGACTAAGTTTCTGTAGACGTATGTTTTGTTGTCTGGCAAACTATCTTTGTTAACGTTCAAGTTTACGTTATTCAACATAGATGTTAATTTTACACTTATGTGCGTAATAATAAACCATTTCAGTAAAGATATATACAATTTCAGATTACCACAATTTAAAACACTTATAATGATGGGTGAATCCAGATATAGGTAGGTGAATTTTCAAACCAATTAATGTGTTAAATATAATCGGTTGCATTAATTTCAATGCATATTTTCGTGTTGTAGAATGCCATATATTAAAGGAAACCGTTAGGGTCAATGAAATAATAAAAACTTTATTATGATCATCTACTATGAATTGTCACCTCTGCCTTGCGGCTGTGGTTTCGATCCCTGGTGTGAGCATATGTGGCATGGAGATAGGGGCGCCTTCTCAACCTTGTGGGGTTCCTCCGGGCACTCCGGTTTCCTCCCACTGCTAAAGACCCCTACGCGCAAGCGAATTATTAAAATAAAATTAAAAACCATATGTTAGTCCCGAAATGACCTAATTTGTGTCGAGTTGACGTTAAACCCCATTTCTCTCTCTCTACTATCAGTAGCTATCGATTAATCATGACTCATGACTGGGTTGGGGGGGGGCGGATGCACGCGCTGTATCATAAGGTCTGTCATTGAGTCAACTGGCGTGGTTTCGATTCTTCGATTGTACGTGACAATAAGTAGGGGCAACTGTTCATGCAAATCTTTGAAATAAAGTTGAACCGTATGTTAGTCGTCACGAATTGTCTTAGGTGTCGAGTGGACGGACGTTAAAGCCCATCTCTCTCTCTCTCTCTCTCTCTCTCTCTCTCTCTCTCTCTTATCCGGTTATCACATATGGCCAGCTTTAAGAAATGCATGATTTTCATTTTTCGATAAATGTAAAATTTTACACGCGGCTTAATCCATGCTAATATGTACCCTGTATATATTTATTCCGTGTTATCTTTTTAAATTGTATATATTTAAGAGGGGCGTTACGGTTTAGTGAAATCAGTGAAGCTGGTGGAAGTAAAGAAAGAGATTATATTCTAGATCTGCAGGATAAACTTCAATTTGATGATCCAATCAACATCCTGTTTACATCAGTAAGCACTCTTCTTATCCAATCAACACTCTTACCACATGAATAATACAAATGTAGTAGACTATAATTTATTAATACTGCAGTGTTCATACCCCTTTTAACCAGTCTGTATGACTATAAGCAGTGGGTTTTAAGATCCAGGGCACTGTTTCACGAAATTTTAACTTAAGATAAAATCCAAATTTTAGCGGATACGTCAATTTTGATTGGCTAAGAACTAAAATCAATCTAATATTGTCCAATCAAATAACTAAAATTCAGATCTTATCTTAGTTAAAATTTTGTGAAATAGGCCCCTGATTGGTTTAATTTGCAAAATAATTACAAGAATAATGTCTCTTAAAGCACATATTAATGTAATATGTATTATATTCAATTTTTGAAAACAATATTGTAATTTCTAATCAGTTATGTTCGGTGAAACAGGCGGACAGTTCGTTCAACTTGAACATTTTAGTGCATTCTACACGATTTTAAAATTATTATTTTGTCATTTGTGAACCAGCCTTTACTAATTCCACAATGTGTGGTAGGACATGTTATTATTTGATCATTACACAATGACACCCGAAACCATAGAGTACACGACTCGTGTGCTGATTATAGAATGTTAATTGTGTCTTAGATATTGGATATTAGGAGCCTATATAGTGTAACGACAAGATAACACATCCGTATTAATTGAAAATGGTCAATATTGAATTCGAATTCGTGTTTTTAATTTCAAATATCACGGAAAAGTTAGAGACTCAGCTCCTTTAAGGTTACAATTACAATCCTTATTACTTGCATGAAATATTAAGTCAGATCGTTAGGTAATATTTTGTGACAGTATTTGGTTCTTTAAACATACTTGTGGATGACAACACGGGTATAACTTCTAATAATACTTTTATTCTGCTTCTAATTAATATGTGACAGTTTGTATTTCTGCTGTTTTAGAATTTTCTGTAATGGCGAGGGGTCAGAGTTTTCCTTTGTTAGTGTAGCTCAACTATTGTTGTTTCCGGTAGCCTTTCATTTTCCATACCGTATGGCTGAACGGTGTGTTATGACATGTGCTATGAAGAGTATTAACTGCCACCCGTGTCGAAGTGTTATCATCTGCTTATCATATATATCATGGAGTGAACTTAATTAATTGTTAATCAAATTAGCAAGTGGAACAGACTTGACTTTAGATAACGATCTAATGATATTTACATTATTAATTATATGGATACAATTGAAATTAGGGAGTCATATAGTTTATTCTCAAGATAAAGAATAATGAATGATTTGAACGCATTTCACCAATCTTAAATAAGATATTTTTGAAAGAACTTATCAAAATCAATAACGGTTTATCTCTATATGTTAAACACAACACAAAACAAGGCAATCCGTTCGCTCTTAAATCCGAGCACAACCCTCCTGGGGTTAAACCACTTCACATAAAACTTCTCCCGTTACATATCGGGGCATTTCCCATTAAATATTTGGGGTATTACAAATAACAATCTCACCCGTAAATATCGGAGCGTCCCATTAAATTTTGGGCTAAAATATACGTATAGACAAAACAAAAAAAAACTTAGAGATAAACGCGTTAACACTTTGTGGATGTTTAAGAGTTATATCTCTCAATTAGGATAAGCTTAATTCTTTATTCTAGATAATTAAACAATCAGAAAACATTTCACTTCGCCGTTGTTAGCCTGGTAATACTTAGCTACTACTAACTTTAAAAGCCAAACTAGGTGTTCAAAACAAACAATTATAATTTATAATCTTTTGAAACAACATGACCCATTTTAAAACAAACAATATATATAAAATTTTGTTTTAGTAATTTTCCTACATATAGTTAAAGACTGTTCCACTACTAGCTTGAAATGCAATATACTAAATGTAGTAACTACACCATGACATTAATGAAAGTGATGATAAACTGCGGATTTCCCAGTTAAATTATAATACATAGCATTTATTCACCGTGGCCATGGTAGAATTTGAAAAGATTTACCCCTTCAGAGGTGTGGCCTGTGACTTCTAGTGGAATAGGACTTCAAGCGTTGGTCGGGACTACGGCACCAATTAATATGTGACAGTATTTCGTTCTTTAAATCAACTTCTTTGGTGACAACACTGGTATAACTTCTAATAATTCTTTTATTCTGCTTCTTACAATAGGTACACACATCGTGATGTAAACGACCGTAGAACTAACTATATGGAGGGAGTCTTATGTCTTAGCTTTGCTTAGCACGAGTGTGCTAACTCCAGAAGCTCTCGTCTCGTGCCAAGGCGCCCATGGCCTTCGCTCAGTCCTGGCCGGACCTAACTCCTAGCCCTGACTGGACCTCACTGACCATTCGTTTATGTTCTGAGTTTATAAACGTATTCAAGGCAAAGGAGCGCATTAGGCACCAGTCTTATGTATCATGCATCATATCAGGTTTAACATTCAGTATAGTTTATCAGACAAAGAAAGTTAGATAAGACATGCCAACAACAAGTTAAAGTTACACGATGGCATAAGGAATGCTACCAAGATCTCCAGCCGGGTGTTGATAGCAACAGGTTTATGTTACAATCACTTACACGTATTTTAATATGGCAGGAGGCTTCTATGACATATGTTATTGTGTAATAGTATGCAGGATGTTAACAATGGTGGAAAATGCCGCAATGATCTTATTTCTACTCCAGTCTTTAGCAAAAAATACAAAAAAGCAATTATTCATAGATCAGAAGAATTATTGTCTATATATATATATAGGTACAGATTGCATAGTACATCTTTTATCTGTATTGTGAAAATATCCTGCAAATTTATTTTTGAAAACAATGACATTAAATTATAGAAATAGATTTTTGAACGATTTATTTCAGGGAACTACTGGTTCACCAAAAGGAGTAACACTTTCCCATCATAATATTACCAATAATTCTCATACTGTAGGTATACGATTAGGTTATCACCAAAGGGTAAGTATTATCATTTAACAGTCAATATCTTAAAGAAGATAGATTTAAAAATGTTGATTGAGTCTATTGTGTTATCGGTGTTTGAGTGAGATTTATTCATTTTCCATATTTATGATATGCATGCTGTAGACTTTACTGCAAAGTTTTTCTCTCTTTTGGTATATTTTCCTAATGCTGTGTTTTGCTGAAAATTGAATCAACTCAAGCTTCTTAATCATTGTCTCTGTTTATTCATTTTCCATTACGTAGGTATATATATTATATCAGTTTATGAAAAACGTATATTTTACAAAGATTTCTTTAATTTTGATATGGTTTGCTATTTTACAAAGATTTCTTTACTTTTGATACGGTTTGCTACTGCTGTGTTTCAGTATCCCTTAAGAGTTTATTCACCATTTAAATCAATATTCTGTCAGAAAACGGGGATTATTCTTTAAAACAGGCAACTTCAAGCATCATCTCGGTATTAATTTCTTCACAAAACCCAAATTCCCATTAAGATATAAAACAGGGAGAATAATTTTATTTTTTTATTTTTAAGGAATCCCGAATATGTTGTCCTATTCCATTATATCACAGCTTTGGCTTGGTATTAGGCAGTTTATCAATATGTATGCATGGCGCCTGTGTTGTTTTTCCTGCAGCCAGTTTTAAACCAGAATTAACTCTACAAGCTGTACAAGTTGAAAAGTATTATAAACATATTTTGTTTCAGGGCAACCTATTTTTATACATATTTAGTTCTTGTCAAAAAATAACTGGTTGAAAAAAGTATGTTAGCAAAGAGTCTGTGGTTGGAGTATCAACCTGAATTAATTGCATCATCCATGTTTTTACTGAATTTTATAGCTGGTCCGATTACAGTTTGGAAATTACTTTTTAAAATGTCATCAGCAATGTTGATGATTAAATATGCTGAAGTGCAACTGCAACAACTTCTCAACTGGATGGTGAAAATCAATTTCTATTTATTATTGGTGTATATTTGAACCACCACGTCTTGTCTCTTGTTCATTTGGTCGTGGTGTGTCATGGACGTCACACCGATGAAACACCACGCTTTACTGACTTTGAAACATCATTCAAACAAATTTCAGGATAAAATTTCATGAATGTAGGCGTCAACCAATCAGCTGTACAACCAATTCAGTATAGAGGAGAAGATAGCCCAAAGACTGCATTCCCAGTGAGACCACAAGGATTGTATGAGTACTATGAGTACCAAAGACTTATAATTCCATTTGGACTTACTAATTCCCCAACCACTTACCAACGACACATGCAAGACATTTTTCTTTGAGTTTACATGTCCTTTCTGTTGGGGGCTTGAATTACACATCGCCTTGTCTCGCTTGATAATCCATGATACATTTGATCGGTGGACACCCATAATTCGTTCGATTTCACGCCGAGACCATTCTGAATGATAATATTTCAATGATATGCAATTAATTTGAACAAGAGTGTATCTTGTTTTTTTTTTAAAATTTCAGATGTACTTCATTATATGGAGTGCCTACTATGTTTATAGATATGCTCACTCATCCGAACTTTAACAACTATAACTTTTCTAGCTTATGTACTGGTGTAATGGGTGGTTCTCCTTGCCCTATCGAGGTCATGAAAGAAGTAAACACAAAGATGAATATGACAGAAGTCATTGTGAGTACTGTACGGTCAGTGCTGGATTTAGGCTCTTACAAACCTGTGATATCACCATAGGTGGAGACAGACGTTAAACCCCAACTGTCATCATCATCATCTTGTCACCCTTAAAAATAATTATTTGACTTTAAAATATGCTTTAATCAAATACCTAAAACACCATTTTATTTTTAACTAAATGTAATATCCTCTCACAGTCCCATTAACAACTTTTGGTCTTCAAGGAATGTATTGGTTATCATTAGTCACTTCAGTCAGTTTTAATTTTGTATTCGCCACTTCCATTTGTAGAAACCTTGACTAAGCATCTATTGCAGTAATGATCTCTATGTTCAAATTATATTTGGAACGTGTTAAGCCAGTTCTATGACATCTGTAATAATGATTGATACTAATAGTGTCCTTGAAGCTGCGAAAACCTTATTTTAAAATCTCTGTAGACACGATTGTCATTGTCACCGCTGTCACGAAACTTAACAACGTCGCGGGTGTTGAACAGCAAATCGGATTGAAATCCAATACAAATCGGACATATAAGATGACATTGAGGACTGATTATTTAATAGTTTATACAATAATTCAGACCTAAAGAGAGACCTACAAATAGGCAGGTTCTAGAGATAGTAAAAATCCATGTATGTGTACGAAGTTATTGTTATGTGGAATTTCCAGCATCATGATTGGTTATCTCAAGAACATCATTTTCCTAAAGTAATGTTGGGTCCCCAATATTTTTAAAACGGTGATATTTATAAAATCTAGGTTTCCTATGGTCTAACTGAAACAAGTCCAGTTACATTTAGTTCGTTTCGAGATAGCCCAATCGAGAAGAGACTATCAACTGTTGGATTACCTGGCAGCCATGTTGAGGTAATTAGACAAAACAGTTACATTATTCGAACATCAGAGCATCATATATTCCAAAGTCAGCATTCAGATCACGCGGATCTTTTGGTGCTGTCTAACGTGGTGAATTAAACAAAAGCATATAAGAATGATCCTTAAGGGTCTTACACATATGAAAGATGGTAAATTGTCAAGATATATTGCTCTTTCTGACAGAAAGTTGGTTGGGTTTCAATGTGGTGTAAAAATATAAAACCATAAATAAATCGAATTGTAGTCTAATTTTAATCAGATTGTGTCTAATTATTGATTTGGATAGCTAAATCAAGTACCTCAATATTCACTGATGAGCAATCTTGACCTGGGCCTGTAACAGACAAAATTTAAAAATATTGGTCTGAATTCTTATAAGCAAAAACACGGAATTCAGTGTGACCTAAAATCCAGGCTATAAGAATTCAAAAGATTGCTCAGTTTTGATGAGTTCTTTTCTGTTTATTTTAGGCTAAAGTTATCAATGAAAATGGTAATATTGTAAGAACGGGTGTATCTGGTCAATTATGTTCTAGGGGTTATACAACAATGTTAGGTTATTGGGAAGATCCTGATAAAACAGCTGAAGTTATTTCTCCATCTCTCTGGTTTCATACTGGGTAAATACATGCATATATCTCCCTAGCTGCAATATTTGTAGCCTTTATAATGCCTGTTGACGGCTACAATTGATCAATATTCAATTAAGACTTTGTGAAAGTAAAATTAGGCTCAATTACAAAATTTTCAACGCATATCATCACAGTTTGCATGTAGATAAGTAATTATGTGTTCCAAAAACTGATGAGTGGAACACTGGAATCTACAGTTTTTCTGTATTTTCGAGTGACATGAAATTACGTGATTCTAGTTCGGCGGCCATTTTAAAATGAACAGAAATTTCGCATAGCAGTTGGGTTGGGTTTAATTAAATATAATTATTTTGGTTTAGTGGTTTACAAGTGACAAGTATTTAAATTGGTAGAGATTGTATACAAAGCATAGAAGTGTTAAAAGTACAGGGCTAACATTATGATACATTCAATTTACAGAACAAAATTCAGTAAAGCACAACCAAAATGATATTGCATCCTAAGTGGTAATGATGTTATTACAAGTGTCGTGCGAATTATTCCCCTTAATACAGTGCCAAATATATAATATAACACCGTGCGACATTAAAGGAATGCAGCTCGTCGATCTTCAACACTTTATTTCAGGAGCAAATAATTAACAGGAACAATTTAATAAATTATAATTTCCTATACATCGGTCCTCCAACTAATGAATCATCTTAAATACATTTGTCTTTTTATATAAATTAGTTACTATAAAAATTGTGTTGACATAAACATATAACTTTAATTATTGAAGGATTAAATCATTAGACATTTAAAACAAAAGAGCGAAGAAACTGACAGATCAACCACTTTAGTTGTCAGCCTGTCATAATCTTCCTTTCTGCCTCTTTAACCGTACATTTCATGGTGGTTTTTTTTATTATCGTGAAATAGCGAGTCCGGCAAGTAATGCTAATACTGTTAATTTAAATTAACAGATAAATGAATGATTGGTGTAACATGCATGTTTTGTATATAATATTTATAGAGATATAGCAGTAATAGATGATGAAGGTTATTGTAAAATAGTGGGTAGAATTAAAGATATGATTATAAGAGGTGGTGAAAATGTCTACCCAACAGAAATAGAACAAATTCTTTATCAACATCCTAAAGTTAAAGATGTTCAAGTGAGTATAAGTGTCCTTAAATAGACTTGGGTCAGGTTATCTCTTTAGTTAGATATTAATTTATTTGGTTGTATCCAATTTTAAATCTAGACAAGTGATTACTGTTGGGTAAACCTTGTACAAATAGCTTGAGCTATATTTCTACATTTAGAATTATCAATGGACGGCAGTTCACGTAGTCAAAGGTTTACTGTCTTGGTGATTTCTGTTTTATCCAAAAATATTTATTAACTTGTATTATACAGGTTGTTGGTGTACCCGATCAAAGACTAGGAGAGGAAATTTGTGCTTGTATAGAATTAAAATCAGGAGAAACTTCAACCGCTGGTGAAATTATACAATATTGTCGACAACAGGTACCATATTACATTTTGCAATGGTCCTTATTTACTTAGTCTACGGTTGTGTTTCTGACATGAAGCTATGTTGAAATTCCTATGATGAATTAAAGAATGACAATTAAATCTTGACAATCTTGAGATCGGTTTCATAGTTAAGAAATTCTGATTTTGTCATTCTAAGTTACACATGTACACATAGCACCATTGATGTGAAATAAATTTCAATGTTCAGGCGACGTTGTATAATAATTTTTCCTTTATTTATATTTTCCTTAATACATTTCTATTTTTTTATTCAGGTGGCTAGATACAAAGTTCCAAAATATGTTGAATTTGTTGACCGCTATCCATTGACCGTTACCGGCAAAGTAATTAAATTCAAAATCCGAGAGGATATGAAGAAAAAATTAGGATTACAACATATTCATCCCCAATAGAGATTATTATCCCAGCCCCCCCCCCACCCGCACCGAGTGTGAAATTGGCGCGCCTGTCTGTCAATTAGCCTACCCTGCTTCTAATAAATCAGTTTGATCCTGAACATTGTTTGCTAAAAATAAGCAGTTTGATTTGTCTATGCTTTAGGACACGGTAACTTTGGTGATATTGATGATGCTCATTATTATGGCGGTATATGGATACAGTAGCTGCAAACTTTATCAAAAAGTTTTTCAACCCTCTGTGTGTCTTTTATTCGAGACATTAATGATTTTTCTTTAGCTAAAAGCCTTCTGATTGTGTCTTTAATGCATATTATGCAATACTTATTACGCGACCTTCTGCTTGGACAGTCCAACCCCCTCCCCCTGACAATTTGGGTTTATCAATCATCAATGTATGCATATTATTCATAATTGTGGTGTATTCATTTTGGGGTCCTCTTTCACTGCTTTGTGTTGTAAGGGGAATAAAACATAAGCATACATATTTTTCAGAAATCTAATGGTAACTATACAAAAAACGTTTGGCAGTGTTTTTGTGTTATTCCATTGGAATACTGAAGAACAATGTTTGCGTAGATAATGTGTGTTAACTATTGATTGGTGCTTTCACAGATAATTTTGTTTTCTTATTAAAATTTCTATGTTCGTTAAATTGGTGTCGTTTATTTCTTCAGGTCCCAAAGTTCACAAAGCATTCTCAGAATTTGCTTGACTTTCAATCACTTTCAAACACAAAACTTTGCACATAGTTTCTTATTAGGGTATTTGATACATTAAAACAACAGAAGCTTTTATAAAGGGTAACATTTTAGTTAGAATAAGGTGTCCAATTTTGAGAATGTTTTGAGAAATCGGGGCTTTTCTATCTTCTCAAAGAAAACCTCATCCGAATTATAATAATCAGTGGCGATGAACAATGGTTCGAAAATTTGGATGAAAATATATTATGGTCCTACAATTTATATTAAAAGTTGGCATTAACAAAATGGAACCCTGTTTGAGCTGAGATTAAAACCCATACTTACACTTTCAATTACGAGAAGTAATTCGATGGGACGTTAGTGTGCATGTAAAAGAACCATTGATATAAGTGTAGATTAGCCCGTCGGTTGTAGAAGGTTAAATTCCATTTCATTTTATATCATTATAATCTGGGTCCATACAAAGGAAATCAATTGATTTGTTTTTCCACAACTCCAATTTTGTGTAAGGGACCATAAATCACCAAAATCAAAGGCCTTTTGTGTAAAGGCAGAGGCCATAAATCAAGAAGTTGGGTCCGATGGTCACCAAAATCAAAGGCCGTTGTATCCTAAACATATATTTTATGCTTCATCTAAATTGGACAATGATATTGTGGCCTCTAAATGGCTCACATATCCTTGGTAAATGTATTACATGTACATGTATCTAGTGGGACGTCTTAGGGGTTAATTGGGTGGTTGGATTTCCATCAAAATCAAATTCGTGGTAGGTTTTTGTGCATTGATCAAATTCAAATAACCTCGATCTTCAGGACCCAACATATACGATGTGATATCAGGGGAAATTATGTAGGACGATACGATCGAACCCATCTGAGATCTTTGGGATATAATCAAAATCTAATAGGACGATAACTGTGATCAAAAAATCAAAAAAAAAAATCCCCCCCAACAAATATTATCAATGGACGGGCATGTGCGACAACATAATGCAATATGTGGACGTATAGGAAAAATCCTGCTCTATTATTCAAGGTTTGGCAAATATGTACACTACGAAAACCCTAGAAAAATATAGAATAGGGATACATTGCAAGTGCATATCCCCGTCCCTTGTAAAAGTCACGTATCACCTAGTACATATTCAATTATTCGTGTATGCATCTACCATGTCCGTTCATTAAAATATAATCTTGCGTTGAGGCATGCAGTACACAGATGTAAAGATAGGGTTATTATTTAAACATTTTCGGGCAGCATGCATTGCACATTACATGATACATGTATATCAGGATAAAATATAAAAATATGAAGTTATATTACATACATGCAACGTATTTGATATGAGATATATGATACACAAGTGTTTGCATATTGTTTATATATGTCAGAACATGTACTGAATAATCAACAGGGAATAAACATACCCTGTTACCCCTGTGTCTCTAATGGGCACCACCAAGAAACTGTCAACTGATAAAAGTTTCTGGGTTAGTCCATTGTATGAAAGTTTCATGGTGGTCAGTCAATACGTTTAATAGATAGTTGACGCTAGTTCTGCAGTGTAAAGTTATTAATGGTAGGGTTTTAAAGGATATTTTGCTATAACTTCC
The DNA here is from genome assembly GCA_036850965.1 of Patella caerulea. NCBI lineage: Eukaryota > Metazoa > Mollusca > Gastropoda > Patellidae > Patella > Patella caerulea. The sequence continues at coordinate 29,088,264 of JAZGQO010000011.1, forward strand.
ATCATGTCAGCTGCAAGTCAACACATCAAACCATTCCTCAAAACCTTGTTCTGTAGAACTCGGGTGGATCGCTTCCACTGGAAGCCTTCAAAATATCGGTAAGTAAAGTTGGGTATAATAATTGGAACTCCGTGGTACCGTAATTGGAACGTTTATATCACAGTTTCGTATTATCATATGTTACCTTATGACCAAATTGGTTTATTTCTAGCTGATTTTGCTGTACAAACCAAGGGTGCAACAAATTATTTGACTTTGATTTTTGCCACCCCGCCCCCTAAGGAGAGAGAGAGTGAGATGGGGGTTTAACGTCCACTCGACACAAATTAGATAATTTCGGGACCAACATATGGTTTAATTTTATGTTGGTAATTCGTTGTGGGTAGGGATCTTTAGCAGTGGGAGGAAACCGGAAGACCCAGAGTAAACCCACAAGGTTGGACAGGCAACACTATACTCCTAGTTCAGCTCATTACACTCACCCTGAACGTTCAGGGACTGGCCCATTCAATCAATGTCGAAAATAATTTGACCCCCAATTTTATGGGGCAATTTTTCACTGCTAAACGATGGGTGTCACTCCGTGTGGACGCGTGTACAGTGTAAGGAACATCTCAGTGAGAAAATAAGACCTTGCTCATTTCGCTAGAGTCAGTATGAGCATCACAACACGCCGTGTCATGGTGGTGAAAGGGTAACTTGATAGGAGGGGACGCATTTTAAACAGCGTGTTGTTTCGCTCATACTGAGTCTAGCGAGGTAAGCAATGTCTTATTTTGTCACTAAGATGTTCCTTTACATTGTACAGACGTCCACACGGAGTGACACCCATCGTTTAGCAGTGAAAAGTTGCCCAGTAAAATTGACTGGGGTTCAAATTATTTTCGACACTGATTGAATAGGCCAGTCCCTGAACGGTCAGGGTGAGTGTAATGAGACCGACGTTCAGAGCTGAACTACACTACTCCCTGTCACGTACAACCAGGGATTCGAAACCACACCAGACGGCTTTATGATACAGCGCACTCATGCTAACTATTTGGCCATCCATCCACCCCTCCAACAGAGAGACAGACATAGATAGACATGGGGCTTAATGTCCACTCGACACAAACCAGGTCATTTCAAGACTATCATCTGGTTCAATTTTATTTCATTAATTCAGTTGAGGACATAGGGTCTATAACAGTGACCGAAGGCCCCTGGAAAACCCCCTGAGGTTGTAGAGGTGACACTTATATTCTTGGCCACCTATAAACAGGGAATCGAAACTATGCCACTTGACTCAATAACAGGCCTTCTCGTCCAATGGGAATGCGTTAAGGATATTGAAAGAGGGCTTTTACCTCACGAAAAAGTGTAGGTTCCTGTAGTCTTATGGAATTTGGAGAAGTATATTCCAAAAAAAAAAATCCCACAATCACAATCAATAATAGTTTGTGAGAGTGTAGTTATAAATAAGTTAAGAGGACCACAGTGGCTATGTTGGTAAGATGCTGACTTGCTAGCCAGGACGCTGGGTGTTCGATTCCTGCATTGGCCGAGAAAGGTAATCCATATTTTCCGGTGATGCAGGATGGAGGGCTTGACAAAGACACCTGTCTTGTTGTTGGGATGGAAGGAAAATCAGGCTCGTGTGTACACATTGGCTTGCACATAAAAGATTCCCTGACAGTTGGAATTCGATAAAAGAGTAAGCCATAGTACTGCTCTCTGGAGAAAAATTTACCTCATAGCACACTGTTATGGAATATGCCTGTCTTCATTGGGGGGTAGGATTGGCTCACTAGCCTGGATACCAGTGTTCAATCCCAGCATTGGCAGAGAAATTTCAGCAGTATTTCCAGTCATGGTTTCTCCTTGTCATTGGTGCAGGATGGAGGATCTGACAAACACAGGGTGCGTTTGAAAATTGAGATCCTGTGTATACATCGGCATGCACGTAAAAGATCCTGTACAACTTACTACATCATCAACTTTCACCTCTCTTATTTGTCTAGTTGGTTGTTTTATGAATATACTCCTAGAGACCTTCATCTTATATTACCCCTCCCACCCCCACTTCATCCAAAAAGAAAAGGGGGTCGGTGTATATATATTATATCATCAATGTAAGCTGATATTATGTTAAGTTATTTATTAGTATATAAGTCAAGTATATGGTAAGTATTCAAGTGTCAACATAGATATACCTGTATTAAGGCATGGATGAATAAACATCAATTGATGATAGCATGTAAAGAAAAGCCCCCTCTTGTGAACACCAGAGCTTTATTGACTTTATTAACAAAAGGATAGAATTATGGTTTTTAAAAACGAAATCCAGGCTTCATCAAACACAATACATGTGTCTGTCCTTATCTCCAGTACAGCTTGGTATCTTGATTACCCAATTAGTATATAATCCCACGTTTCTCAACCTTTTCTCACCGCTCCCCCCTAATTGAATTCTCAAACTTCCCATTTACCCCCAGAGTTTTGCGGAAGTTACTGACCGCGGATCTGTGGCCGGCAAAGTTGGTCACAGTGAGCGCCGTAGGCGTGAAGCCCGTCGAGGAGGGGCTGGGGGGAGGTCTTCTCCCCCATAGGAAATTTTTAGAAATTGGAGCCGGAAACGTGATTTCCAGCTATTTCAGGCACTCTTTCAGGCGTTTCAGAGGAACTTGAAAATGGCCTTTTTCTATAGAAGCCATCCGACATGAACCGCGGATCCTTGCACGGGCCTGCACCCCCTGACCACATTGACATTGAATATGGAATGAATACGATTCAATAAATACCAAATTTATATTTTAATGAAAATACGTTGTTCAGTTCAGTGCAAAATTTGCTCCTGGTGATTGTCACAAACGATTTTTTTTATTCTCGGGACAGTGTTTGAGAGTGCTAATCTCAACTGCACAACCTTTATATGACCATTCTTGAAGTTAATGGGAGTGTGGTCATTTACCCCCTGGATGCGAGCCAATTCCCCCCTTGGGGGTGAATTCACCCCAGGTTGAGAAACGCGGGTATAATCCATCATCTACATTTGCTTGTAGATTTTCTAGAGGCAAGAGAGAGAGAGAAATGAGATTTAACATTCACTTGACACAAAATAGGTCAATTCGGGACTAACATTTTATTTCAATAATTTGTTTGTGCATAGGGGTCTTTGTCTTTAGCAGTGGGAGGAAACCAGAAGAACGTGGAAAAATCCACGAGGCTGGAGAGACAACCCTAATCGTAACCAGGCCAGTTGAATCAATGACAGATCTTGCGATAGATAAGCGCGCATGTGCTATCCACTCTGCTATCCAACACCCACTTTTCTAGAGGCATGTTTGACTTGAAATTTACTCACAGGATTATTTTGTTGCGCAGTGTGTGTTGGGGGTTGTGGAAGTTAATTTTGAAACGAACATGGATGGAGGACATACCCATTAAAATTGAATCCCCACCTACCTTTAATTCATTCATTAATATACGTCATGACAATGTATTAGTTTTATTCAGCATTAAAAATGTGTTTTTCTGTGTATTAAAGGTATTGCAGTAATGCTGGTGTTGAAAAATTAAAATGGAGTTATGTACATGGTAATGATAGTCAACCATTACTAGGAATCACCATTGGTAAAGCTTTACAAAATACAGTGGAAAGAAATCCAACTAAAGAGGCTGTAGTTTTCTATGATGATGGAATACGAAAGACAAATGAACAGTTTTTGGAAGATGTAATGAATATTTAATTTTTGGTTGGAGCCGTCTAGATATTCGACCACAATTATTTAGTTCAATAATATTTTCAGCGCAGGTTAAAGCTGCAATTTCATATTTTTAAGTTATATTTTTAAAATTTATTAAAATAAAGCCTTCAAATAGATGGTATCTATGAACAGTCCTATTAAAGAATAATCCTATTAATCCTATAATTCATTATCGCCAGTTGAGACATTGGCCAAAATGTCATTTTCAACTTCAAATTCAAACTTTTGAAGATAGCTTTTGTATGGGGGGGGAATAGAAAAACAAGGGAGATAATTGTGTTATCATTTCTTGTCAACGGACAAAACGATCTTTTCACTTTGCAGCACATCTATTTGACGAATTCACATAAACTTTTAAGCGCATTAAGAACTTTATCGAAGTATTGTTTGAGCTCTACAAATGCGGTGTTGTGTTGATTGAAGAGTGGGGAATAATGCCCATGATCGTATAGTAGTGAGTTGACAACCTTTTGAGCAAAAGACATAGAAATAATTATGTTTTGACATGAAATTATCGCTTTAAGTAGAGTGATAGGTGATTTGATTGGTTGAGACTTCGGAGCTTGATAACTTAATAGGCCTACTAATTGAGTGAGTGTGATGAAACTTGGTGTATAGTTTCATTGCATCACAACATTGACTAAGTTCAAAGATAAGCATTTACATGTACAGTATCTCTTTTTATACGCCCACATTTTTATGTGGACGTATATTGTCGTCGCCCCTGTCCGTCCGGACGTCCATCCGTCCACAATTTGTTTGTGGACTCTCTACAGGTCACAATTCTTATCCGATTTTGACGAAACTTGAAATATAAGTTTATCCCCATAAGATCTCGGTTCCTTTCGATATTGGTATGTATCGGATGAAAACTTCATGGATTATGGCCCCTGAATGTACGAAAAATCACGTTTTTAGCTTGTGGACCCTATAGATGTCACAATTTTGAACCGATTTTGATGAAACTTGACATGCATATTTATAACCCAAAGATCTTGGTTCCTTTCGATATTTGCACCTATCGGAATGTAATTTCCTGAATTATGGCCCTTGATTGTCCGAAAAATCACCCTTTTTAGCTTGTGGTCCCTCTGGAGGTCACAATTATTATCCGATTTGATTATATCACCGTTACACCCTAAGGAAGGTTGAGTTCGAATTTCGGGAAAATCGGATGAAAATTGCCATACAAAATGGCCGCAGTTTATATGCGAATACTGTTAAAAAATTGTATATCATGGTTTGTGGACCTTGTAAAAGTCACATTTTTAAATCGATTTTGATGAAACTTGAAATTCATGGTTATAACCCAAAGATCTTGGTTCCTTTCGATATTTGCGCATATCGGAACGTAACTTCCTGAATTATGGCCCCTGATTATACGCAAAATCGCCTTATTTTAGCTTGTGGTCCCTCTGGTGGTCACAATTATTATCCAATTTAATAAAACGGTTGTAAATATTACCGTTACACCGTAAGGAAGGTTGAGTTCGAATTTCGGGAAAATCGGACCAAAATTGCCATACAAAATGGCCGCCGTTTGTACGCGAATACTGTTAAAAAATTGTATATCATGGTTGTGGACCCTGTAGAGGTCACAATGTTAATTTGATTTTGAAGAAACTTGAAATGCATGGTTATAACCCAAAGATCTTGGTTCCTTTCGTTATTTGCCCATATCGGATCGTAACTTCCTGAATTATGGCCCCTGATTGTCCGAAAAATCACCTATGGTCCCTCTGGAGGTCACAATTATTATCCGATTTAAAAAAACGTTTGACTCTATCACCGTTACATCCTACGGAAGGTTGAGTTCGAATTTCGAGAAAATTGGACCATAATTGCCAGAAAAAATGGCCGCCGTTTGTACGCAAAGAGTGTGAAAATATGGTATATCAAAGTTATGGACCCTGTAGAGGTCACAATTTTTAATTCGATTTTGATGAAACCTGAAATGCTTGTTTATAACCTAAAGATCTTTATTCTTTTCGATATTTGCGCATATCAAATTGTAACTTAATGAACTATGGCCTTTGATTGTAGGAAAAATCACTTTAGGTATTGCTTGTTCTCTGTCTATCTCTCGAACAATTATTATCTGATTTATAAAAAAAAACTCTGATTATATTACTGTTGCACCGTAAGGAAGGTTGAGTTCGAATTTCTTGAAAATCGTACCAAAATTGCCACACGAAACGGTCACCGTATGTACGCTAATAGTGTAAAAATATGGTATATCATGGTTGTGCACTCTACAGGTCACAATTCTTATCCAATTTTGACGAAAAGTAACATTTCTAGGTTGTGTACTGTCACACCATAATCATTGTCAGCTTCGAATTTCATGAATATCAGACTGGAACTGACCAACAAAATGGCTGCTCCCAATACAGTATGAAATACAGGACTTAATGATGTAGGAAAAATCACTTTCGGTATTGCTTGTTCTCTATCCATCTCTCAAAAATGTGGGCGTATCCTGCCTGGCAGTGCCAGCCTATCTTTCTAATTGAGGTAAAATGTTCAAACTTAGTCTACATGTTCACTAGGTAAATACGGATATTGACGTGCAATGCTATTACTCATATATGGTATTTATTAGGGGTTGATGCATTTTAGGTTGATCAATTTGCTGCAGGACTGGCTAACATCGGACTAAAGAGAGGTGACAGAATAGGAATATGGGGACCAAACAGATATGAATGGATAGTAACTCAGTATGCATCTGCAAGACTTGGTCTAATTCTGGTGAGAAAATCTGAATGAACAATGTTTCTATTAAATCTATTACTGTTTAACTTCCACGGGTTGTGTCAGGTATCATGCATGAGGTAGAGTATGCTTTCTGTTTCAAGAACACTCCTGGTTCTTTCATTAGGGATTTGATTCTTGTGATATATGTTGTAGAAGCTTACTGATTGGATATCACTTTCACATTAAGTCCACAGCTATATTTAATTCTTACACGCTCACTTTGTCAGCAGCCTGTATGGTGGTAAGTCGTCCACATTTGCTGGTAGGGACTTTACAAGCTGAAATTATCATCCAATTGATTGGGTTTTTTTTAAATTTAGTACGCCAACATTGTGGTATTATATGGTCGTCACCCCTGCTCATCTGGTATGTCCCAGATTACATTCTAAAATCTTTTATTTGCGTCAAAGACTAACAGTATCATCCGAATCACTTGAAATTAATACAGGAGATAACCTTGTTGGATGATTACCAGCAGAGTTATGGTCCTTGATCACATTGAAAAATCTTGTGCACATTCTACCAGTTAGATTTATTATCTGATTTGTACACTATGTATAAAGGTTTCATTATCAGAAATGTGAAATAATTACTGCCAGAGTAGTTATGACCTTTGATCAAATTGAAGACTCTTGTAAATGCTTAAGAGGCTAACATTACCATCCGGTTCACATGAAATTTAGATACAGCAATCAAATTTTACTTCATGGATTGTTTCTTACTCATTAGTAGTTCTTAATGCCTTGTGAATGCTCTCATTACCTATGAAAGAATATATGATGTGACAACCTGACTGCGCAGAGGACTTAACTGTTGTGGGCGCATATTTAGATGCCTGGCAACCTATCTTTTAAATATTTATTTTAGTGCCTATTTTATGAGTCTGATTATAATCTTTCAGATTTACCTAAACAGTTAATAAGAGGTTAAATATGATTTATATTTTTAGGTTAATATTAATCCTCAATATAAACAGGATGAATTGGAATATGCATTGAGAAAGGTATGTATATATTGTAGTCATCGATTCAATCATCCTGTCATTTAACATATTATGGATTATCTTGCGCTATTTTCCATCAAGAACTGACAAGTAATTAGAGAATTGGGGTCAATGGTGTGGAGCATTGGAGTTATGAGAGAAAAATCAATTTTCAGCATATCTCAACCTTTTGCTCCAGATCCCTACCCCCACCCCCCACCTTTTCTGAAAACCTCATTAATGTGAGGCAGGCTTAAGTTTTTAATGGATTGTTATCAAATTAGAGTTAAAGAGTTTTGGTCATGAGATTATAAACCCTATTGATATGAGATGTACCCCACAACCTTGAGTTCAGATAACACACTAAAAAAACAATTAGCAGGGTTTTTTTTTTCAAATTTTGTATGTAACATTCAGACTATAAAAAAATTCACGCTATCAAAGCATTGGAATCCGAAAGAATAAATCCAGTTGAGTTTTTTTTTTTTTTTTAGCAAACTTAGACTTTCTGTTACAGAGAGTAATTATTTGTCAGGATTAGATTTTTTAGAGAATCCTAGATTCTTTTTGAATTTGGTCAAATCCAAGGTTTCGTTTTGGATAAGCTGCTGTTGAGGCTTTAAGGCTTTGCTTGGCTATCATTTAAAATGGAACATTGAAAAAAATAGTTGTTTAATTTATATCTATGATCATAGTTTTTAAATTGATTTCAGCTTTGTTACTAGTAATCCATCTTTGCCACTCTTCTAGGTTGGATGTAAAGCTTTAATATCAGCCATTAGTCATCAGAATCAAGATTATTATGAAATGTTGTTCAACATTATACCAGAACTAGCAACCGACCACCCAAATGATATCAAAAGTCATTTGTAGGTAAATTTATAGTTTATTATCGTATTATTTACATGTATTTAATAAATATTATGAAAATTGTTTCTATTTTACTACACCAAGTTCCTTTTAAACAGTATATATACATCTTCAAGTTTCCTTTATTTAACATATAGATGTTAATTTTACTCTTGATTTGGTCAAGTACCATGTTCGTGAATAATAAACCATTTCAGTTATGGTAGCCTATATACAATTTCTTCTCTTTAGTCACGGATCATGTTAGTGATAATAAGTAATTTCAGTAAAGATAATTTCTTATCTTTAGCCATGTCTCACGATAGTGATAAGTCATTACAGTAAAGATGTATACAAATTATTCTCTCTTCAGATTACCAGAATTTAAAACACTTATAATGATGGGTGAATCCAAATATAGGTAGGTACAGAGAAGCTCAAATACTAATTATTTTTTATTTTTTTATTTTGAAAAATAATTTCTAATTTTGTAGAATACTTATTGATTTTGTAATTTTTTATTTCCTGTTTTTAATTTTAAAAGTAAGATAAATTTTAATTTTGTAAAATAATTTTTCAAATTAATTTTGTAATTTTTCAAATCAATTTTTTAATTGTTCAAATTAATTTTGTAATTTTTCAAATTAATTTTTTAAATTTTTTAATTTAATTTTTAAATTTTTTGAATTAGTTTTTATTTTGAAAAATAATTTCTAATTTTGTAGAATACTTATTGATTTTGTAATTTTTTATTTCCTGTTTTTAATTTTAAAAGTAAGATAAATTTTAATTTTGTAAAATAATTTTTCAAATTAATTTTTTAATTTTTCAAATTAATTTTTTAATTTTTCAAATCAATTTTTTAATTTTTCAAATTAATTTTGTAATTTTTCAAATTAATTTTTTAAATAATTTTTTAATTTAATTTTTAAATTTTTTGAATTAGTTTTTGATTTTTTAGATGAATTTTTAGTTCAGCAAATTCATTTTTACTTTTGCAAATTGGTTTTTAATTAATTGTGGAACAGAATGGTTGTAACTGAAGTAGAAAGTTCAAACTTGTTTAAATGTTTTGATTGAGTTTGGTAATGATCATTGATAAACAATTTGATTCTGATTGAGTTGATAAAACTTTGTGGATAGTTTGCTAAATTCCTGGATTAGTTTTGATAATTCGAATCTCTGATAAGATTAAGCACTCTGATAAACAATTAAATCTTGAAAATGGATAACATTTACTTAGAGTAGTGTAATATGGGTTATGTGATGGGTTATATAGAATGCAAACCCCTTGTTATCTTTTTTAATTATTTATATATTTAAGAGGGGCGTTACGGTTTAGTGAAATCAGTGAAGCTGGTGGAAATAAAGAAAGAGATTATATTCTAGATCTACAGGATAAACTTCAATTTGATGATCCAATCAACATTCAGTTTACATCAGTAAGAATTCTTATCCAATTAAAAGCTCATAATATATGATAAAATGTTATTAAATACAGTATTGGAAATGTAAAGCTTCTAGACTGTCTACTATAAAATCCACCATTGATTGCAGACCAAGGCGTAGCCTATCGGCCATCCGACCCTCTCGCCAACAGTCGCCTTCTGCGACATGCCAGGAATGGGCCGATGGACACATTCTACTTTCTAACCGTCCAGGGGTATAAAGGGTGTGTGGCCGGGGGCAGATGTTCCAGAGGAAAAATGTCGGGGGGGTGGGGGGGGGGTGGGGTGGTGGTTAAAGTCTGGGGGGTAGATTTCCCGGGGGTGGGTGGGGGGAGGGGCGCTACGTCAATAAAGACTTTTTTAGAACTGACAACTGGGACGTTTGATTCGATATTACGCACCACATTTAATTTTTTTTTAGTTTGTACTTCAAAAAGATTTGTATAGTGAAACGATCCCAAAAATTTATTTTTGAATGATTTATTTCAGGGAACTACTGGCTCACCAAAAGGAGTAACACTTTCACATCATAACATTACCAATAATTCTCATACTGTAGGTATACGATTAGATTATCACCAAAGAGTAAGTATTATCATGTAACAGTGAATATCTTAAAGAAGTTAGATTTAAAAGTGCAGTTTGGGTTTGATGTGTTATCGGTGTTTGAGTGAGATTTATTCATTTTCAATATTTATGATATGCATGCTGTAGACTTTACTGCAAAGTTTTCTTCTCTTTTGATATATTTTCCTAACGATGTGTTTTGCTTCTTAATCATTGTCTCTGTTTTCAATGATTTTGTTGACCAATTTTTTCAATATTCCATCAGAACTGGATACATTAATTATTATTACAACATATGCAACTGTATCTACAGAAATCACTTTCTTCACAAAACACCAATTCCTGTCAGCTATGTAAAACTTTATTTTTTATTTTCAAGGAATCCCGAATATGTTGTCCTGTTCCATTATATCACTGCTTTGGCATGGTATTAGGCAGTTTATCAATATGTATGCATGGCGCTTGTGTTGTTTTTCCTGCAGCTAGTTTTAAACCAGAAGCAACTCTACAAGCTGTACAAGATGAAAAGTATGAAACACAATCACCACTTTGAATTAACCGCACATATTTGTGGAAAGGTTGACTGCTAAAAGGGAGATAAATATGTTTACAATTCGGACTTTAACTACTGAAGTTATTTTCTCCCTATTGACTTTAACGTTAAATCCATGACATTTCTTGGCCTTTTACATTGTTTGAACATTCCGACAATCTTAATCTTTATAACCACAAAGAGCTCAATATGTCACAATAGTCTGATAAAATATTGAAAGCGGGTGACCATTCCATTTTTTGCCTCATCTAAGAAATTTATTGGCAGTGACGTGAGTTTAGAAGGCACTCAATGCTCCCATGACTTGGCTGCTGTGGGCATGTTTCTTTTGCCACACAGCTAACTTTACAGATATTCAGTGCATCAAAAATATGTGGTTGGTTGGCTTATATTAGATATATGGACCTCATTTTTTTTTTTAGATGTACATCATTATATGGAGTGCCTACTATGTTTATAGATATGCTCAATCATCCAGACTTCAACAACTACAACTTCTCTAGCTTATATACTGGTGTTATGGCCGGTTCTCCTTGCCCAATAGAGGTCATGAAAGAAGTAAACACAAAGATGAATATGCCTGAAGTCATTGTGAGTAGTGCTCTATAGCCAAATGTAAGTTAGTATTATGGTTGGGGGAACCACGGTGGCTAAGCGAGTAAGATGCTGACTCGCTAACCTCTCAGGGTTTATGGGGTTCAAGGGTCAGCTCTCCGAGGATTTTTTTGAAATTTCAACTTGAAATGGTGATCTGTGGAGTATATCCTGAGAGGAGACCATTGGCACACAGGCCAGTGGTTGAGTGAGAAACGTTGGGGGGGGGGGAGGTTGACGGAAGTATTGGGCAATTAACAATTATATTTGGGTTGTGGAAACATTTCTGATATCAGTTGGCCAGTGCTGTGCTGGATTTAAACTTGGGGACATTTTGCATTATGTTTGTTTGTGATATCACCCTAGATGGAAGGGGATGTTAACCAATGTTATCATCATCATCTTGTAAATCTGAAATCGTACTAAATTAGGCCTTTTGCCAATATAGTATAGTACTATATACTTAGGCCATTAGAAATGTTTCCACTACTGATCGATGTCTTCCATCTTGCTCGAGCCACACTAGTGGATCTTTTAGTCATTTGAATACAAAAAAGTTACTGGCCTGTAACTCTCTTAATTTCCAATTAAACTGACCCCAAAGTGTACTGCACAGTGCTGAGTATATAGTAAACAAATTCCCATTGAAATGAATTTAATAAAATCCAACAGCTCTGCGATATTTCTGTCGCTTTTAAAATGGCTGATGAACGAGAATGATTTCTTGTCACCTTGAAAATGTAGAATAACTGTTTGGTAAGATTCACTATTTGTAAAATAATGACTTATTTCCATGCAAACTGTAATGAAATGTGTTGAAATTTTTCAATTGAAGCTATTTTTTACTTGTGTATCATTTGTAGTGGTGGACAAGACAAGTATCACTGCTACAAATATTGCTAACAAAAGGTAGAACAATTTTAACAGATAGGCAAACAATACTTCTGTAAAGTTTCGAGGACACAGCTAGATAAAAAATGATTACTTCCCTTTATCTTGTAAGCTTTGTGGTATTCAATATTTTGGCTGTTTAGGTTATAGTACAGTTGTTAGAAACAAAACTTACTACAGTTTATGCTATTGTATTTATTCCCTTCTAATCTTGACTTATCACTTACTCACATTACTGCATGTGGTTCAGGAAATTGTTATCTAGCTTGATTACATGCAACACTTATCAAAAACCCGTTATCTAAGTTAAACACCGAGTCTCAATAAAGCATGATTTGCCAGGTATGAATCTGGTGAAGTTAACAGAAGAGTTAATTAAAGTTGTCTCAAAATTCAGGTCACTTTTAAATGACAGTAAAAGTGTTCTTGAACCATTCCAAACCTTATGTCCATTTACACTACCGAACTATAAACTGAATCATTCTCAATCCCAGATTGAGACCACCTGAAGTAGATGGATGTTTATGGTTAGCCCCCAGATCCATTCACTTGAATTGATATGTGCGTTGCTGTTTGAAATGTCTGAATATACTGTGTCCTGTTGTCTTGTGTAATTATTTGTGAGTGGTGTGGTCATCCTGCAATCATTAAATTACTACACTCTACTCAAAAACTTTTAAATTAAGATTAGTTCTACAAGGTCTATTTCAATGTTAATAGGGGGGTTGGGATGGCCTAGTGGTCTAGAGGGCCGCGCTTCGACATCTAGCTGGCCGGTCACCTCTGGCTTGCGACTGTGGTTTCGAGCCCTGATGTGAGCGTATGTGGCATGGCGATAGCGGCGCGTTTTCAACCTCGTGGGTTTCCTCTGGGCACTCCGGTTTCCTCCCATTGCTAAAGACCCCTACGAGCAAGTGAATTATTGAAATAAAATTAAAACCATATGTTGATCCCCAAATGACCTAGTTTGTGTTAAGTGGACGTTAAACCCAATTTCTCTCTCTCTCAATGTTAATATAGTATGAAATTTATGGTAGTATTTAATTTTAGGTTTGCTATGGTCTAACTGAAACAAGTCCAGTTACTTTTAGTTCGTTTCGTGATAGCCCAATCGAGAAGAGAGTTTCAACTATTGGATTACCTGGCAGCCACGTTGAGGTAATTGGGAAAAATAATGATATTATACCATCTTTGTAGCATCAATTTTTAAAGGAATTATTTGATTCCTTACATAGACCATGTGACATGTTTAAAGTCGGCGTGAAGATCATGTGAATGTTTTAACTTGTCAAATTGTTGAGCTTGTTAATAGAAGGAACTGTGTATTGTAGTGAAATATGTTGGAGTATATACGAGAATCATCCTTAGGGTTTATGTCCATTTGGGAAGACAACACTATATTACACTTTCTGGCAGAAAGTTGCTTAAGAGACAATGTTGTGTAAAATTCTGAAAAAATTGAATTGTAATCTAATTTTAATCAGACTGTGTCTGAATATTAATTTGGATAAAAAAAATCTGTAAAATATCTCAAAAGTAGCAACGTTGACTTAGGCCTTTAGTAGATCAGTTTATTAATTATTGCTCTTTAATTTTACTGACGAAAACAAAAATCTTTTAGAATTCTAAAATCTGGGCTGTAACAATTGCTCAGTTTCAATGAATAAATAAGTGTCTTGTTTTGTTTATTATAGGCTAAAGTTATCAATGAAAATGGTGATATTGTTAGAACGAATGTGTCTGGTGAATTATGTTCTAGGGGTTATACAACAATGTTATGCTATTGGGAAGATCCTGATAAAACAGATGATGTTATTTCTCCAGCTCGCTGGTTTCGTACAGGGTAATTCATCTTTTATAAGACCTTAATAAGGAATAATCAATTTAAAATTACTTGATTCCAGACCTGGAAAGTGGCTTTTTAAATGATCAAATGTTGTATGACCTAGAAAATTTTGTGACAAAATAATTTTGTTGGTATAGGGAGGGATTCTATCAGACGTGCTAAAATGTTAGAAGTACAGGGCTGACATTATGCTGCACTAAATTTTAGAACATAAATGACTTGTATTTCTTAGAGATATTGATTGACATTATTAAAGATGCGATTGCAATGAAGCTTAAAGAAACAAAGAAAAAATTAATAAAAATCCTAAACTGTATTTTATTAGAACTGAGGTGGTTAAAAGAAAGCAGAATGCTTGAGCTTTCTCTGTTCTATTTCCCACAAAGTAAACACCAGATTTAATTAGTATAAATGACAAGATAGCTAATTTAAAAAGGCAATTGTCTATGGTAGATTCATGGTTTTTATTATCCTGAAATATTATCTGGCAAGCAATGCTTATTTTGATTAACAAATAAATGATTGACTGGTATTTGTAGAGATATAGCAGTAATAGATGATGAAGGTTATTGTAAAATAGTGGGTAGAATTAAAGATATGATTATAAGAGGTGGTGAAAATGTCTACCCAACAGAAATAGAACAAATTCTTTATCAACATCCTAAAGTTAAAGATGTTCAAGTGAGTATAATTGTCTTTAAATAGACAGGTTATCTCTTTAGTTAGATATACGTTATTTTGGTTGTATCCAATTTCAAATATGGACCAGTGACTATTAGGGGATAAACCTTCTGCAATAGTTGGAACTTATAAAAAGTTCCAAGTACAAGCTGTCTAATACAACTTGCTAGCTGCGATATACAAACATTATTGAGCGGCCAGGTCCAGCATATTGCTGGATAGGAAAGGGAGATTGAAAACTCCAAATATCTCTTCATCTAGCTATATGAAATGGGGTTTAACAATAACATGCTACTGTTCTACCCAGACTGGGCTAATGAAGATGAACATACGCCAAAGTGTGCTATGATGGACATTTTGTCCGAACACCAGTACTATGGATTACTTTTATTTCTAATTCCAACTGTCAAGGTTTATTTTAATTGCGATACCAATGCTTATACAAGATTTCTGTTTTTTGCCCCTTCCGAACAACTTTGCATTGTCCGTTGCCCTTCCCTCCATCCTGGTAAGGGGGAACCACACCAGAAAATCCAGATGAACTTTCTTGAACAACACCAGGATCAAAGACAGGACCTCCAGGTTAGCGAGCCAACATTTTACTGACCACAGTTCAGATCTAGCTGTAAGAAGTAATTGGTGGAGTCGAGTGTAAAGCACAATTCAGAGCAAGGAATTTTTATTTTTCTACATTAATATGCAGAACAGATCATAACACTTCTCATATATTTGAAAGGCAGCTCACATGTTTTTGGTAGGTCATGGTTGCTAAGTGGGTAAGATGCTGGCTTGCTAGCCAGGAGGTCGGGTGTTCGATCCCTGCATTGGCCAAGAAAGTTCATCTCGGTCTTCATTAGCCCCAATTGGGAGCAGAACAGTAGGACTTTTAACCCCATTTCACTTTACTTCAAATGTTTGGTTATATAAAACAGGTGGTTGGTGTACCTGATCAAAGACTAGGAGAGGAAATTTGTGCTTGTATAGAATTAAAATCAGGAGAAAGTTCTACTGCTGATGAAATTATTGAATATTGTCGACAACAGGTACAGTATTAAGTTTTGTAATGGCGAGTTACATGTACTACCATCATGTTTTCCATCAAGTGTATGTCTTTCTTAACTGTTCCTATAAAATGTAGGTGACAAGTTGCACACTTGATACTCAAAATTGTAACTACACCCCATAAGACAAAAAGCTAGCTTCATGCTGGATTTAAGTCTTTTTAAGGTGAAGATTGCTGAACCATTGGTGTTCGGGATATCATAAAAGCCAAAGAAAATGGTTCTGCTGTTTTGGCCTAGTTGACTTGGTCCAATCTAGGCCAGGATTTTATTGCAATATAAAAATTTATTGGCCTCTTTGCCCATCACACTTTTTGGAACACAATAAATCAGCTTCTGATTGATATAGATGATGAGTCTATGGAGAGATAAGCAATTTGATTTGTCGATGTTCGGGATTCTGATTAAATCTTGTGAAACCTGATGATAAGCATTACCTTGACTCAGTATGTTGAAGAGCATAGCAATAATCAGTTAAATTGACCAAGACTTTGGAACACAATAACAGAGGTAGAATGTTCAACCATGGTGTAGATGTTCATTAGGTGAATGGCTGGGACGAGTTCAATGATAAGCATTTTTCAGCTGAAATGCAATTTGATTCTGTGATCCTTTGGAACACAGTAATTTTCATTCTAATTGGTTGCAATTGATAAAACTTGGTGCACACTGTTGCACTACATCAATATCATGAATTTCTGTTTAGGCTGTGAGAGATAAGCAATTTGAGTGCTTGTGCAAGTAATTAATAAGCGCCATCTATTTATTTTATTTATATATAATTATAATTTACTTACTTTTTTTCAGATGGCTAGATACAAAGTTCCAAGATATGTTGAATTTGTTGACCGCTATCCATTGACTGTTACCGGCAAAGTAATGAAATTCAAAATCCGAGAGGATATGGTGCAAAAATTGGGACTGCAACATATTCATCCCCATTGATTCAATCAATCAGCAATGATTGTATTTAATGTATTTAAGCATGCTTTTGGATGAAGTTGGCGCTCTACAAATGTACATTATTATTATGTATCAGACTTAAATTCGGCTAAAACTGAATAAAATAAATCATCAGAGATGTAGAAGTAATGGATTGTTAAAAATCTAATTGAAATAAATATTCACCACAGAGGGTAATAACACAAACATAGAAATCTGATATAACTGAATCATGCATATGTTGAAATATATTACTGTCCATTTGCCCGTCTGTTCACTCAGTTCTCATTTTATTTGTGGACACTCTAAAAGTCACATTTTTTATCGGATATTGACAAAATCTGAAATATAGGCTTATATTTTACAGTGTCAGTTTCTTTTGATATTTGAATGTATCAGACCCCAGATTTTGACCCCTGATTGTACGAAATATCACGTTTTTAGCTTATTACCCCTGACATTATCCTACTTTGAAGAAACTCACAATGTATATAACCAACAGATCTCAGCTCCATTTTGATATTTTCGCCCCTGATTATACGAAAAATAGTATTTTTGGCATGTGAATTTAAAATAACATTCAAATATTATCACCGTTACACCATAATTACAGCGGAGGGCGAAAAAACATATTTGTTTTAACTTGAGATGAAATTTAAAATTGATGTTTTTACCCTAATGCTCTTGGTTCCTTATTTTGATAATTGTGCATATCGTAATGTCACTAAACATCACGTTTTTAGTTATAGGTCCACCAATAGGAGTCACAATTTTTATCTGATTTGAAAAAAAATGTTTCATTAATCACCATTACATCCTAAAGACAGTTGAGTTTGAATTTTGTGAAATTTGCAGCAAAACTGCTCGACAAAGTGGCCACTCCAGGTAAACAAATAGTGTAAAAATATGTTATACCAAATATGTGGACTCTCCAGAGGTCACAATTTTGATTTGATTTTAATGAAACTTAAAAATATATTTATATTCTAAAGCAGGCCCGTAGCCAGCTTGCTGGCTTCGGAGGGGCAGTGAAGGTTTTTAGGAGGGGCACACCTGTTACAGTCTACAGTAGGTATTTTAGCCTTAACGTTGGCAAATTTTCACCCCCCTCCCCACCGGTGTATAGGAATCCCGGGTCCTATACGCTTCCACCGGGACATGCACGCATGGTCGTATATATATTTTATAGCACACGGTGCACATCTTATCAGACACACACTCAACATGTTACTAGGGGCAGAAATTTTAATTAGCTCCGTAAACCGCGGTCGGTGAGACAAAACATGGGGTTGTCACTCACCTCAAAAAAATCCTGGATCCGCCACTGCCTGCCACCCCCTGGCTACGGGCCTGTTCTAAAGATCTGGATTCCTTCGATACTTGCTCTTTTTGGATTGCAACTTCCTGGATATATGTCCCCAGATTGTACGAAAAATATTTTTTTCATTTTAGCTTGTTCTCTATTTATTTTGACGTATCTTGCATGGCAGCCAATTGTAAATTATATATTGCACAACAACTCTGCTTTTAATTGAGGTAGAATATTTAAGCTTTGTGTGAATGTCTGAGTGAGTTCAATGATTAATATTTTCCCCTAAAGCTTTGCAGAGTTAAGCAATGTTATTGGTCGTTGCTTTAATGGAAAGTGATGAAACTTAGTGTAAAATAGATAATCAGTTTTATTGCTCATACTTTTCTAAAAGATAAAGATGCAATTAATTGATATGTATCATGTTTTTATTTTGGGATGTCGTGGGGGGGGGGGCATCAGCCTCACTGTTGGCTTATTCTTTAGTCATGTAGACTGGGCATAAGATTTTTTTGCGCAAGAGATATTTGAAATGAAAAGTTAGACTAGCTGTCTTCGTATGCCCAAATCCAGATCTGTGTATGAAGTTATTGTTATGTTGTCTTTCTTATATAGCATAACTGAGTCGCAATGGCTAAGTCAGTAAGATGCTGGCTTGCTAGCTTGGAGGTAACGTGTTCGATTATTAACACAAGGTACAATTTTATGGATACACAATTACTGAGTTTGATACTAAGCGACGTTTCGACGAGGATGCTCTCGTCTTTATCATTGCTTTCACACGGATTGACACCCCGTCGTTTAGCAGTGAAAAGTTGTCCATTAAAATTGACTGTTCTCCAATTTTTTTTTCGAGATTGATTGAATGGGACAGTCCCTGAACGTTCAGGGTGAGTGTAATGAGACCGACGTTCAGAGCTGAACTAGATAAAGACGAGGGCATAAAATTGTACCTTGTGTTAATATGTTCATTTACTAAATGCCAATCAAAGAAGGTGTTCGATCATGGTGTTTTCATCTTGTCAGTGGCGCAGGACTGAAAGTCTGACAAGGACAGCTGTCAACACGTTGATGTGCAAGTAAAATGTCCGTGACAGTCGGAATTTGATTTATGAGTAGGTACACTGTATGTTGTATGCCAGCAAACATTAGGACGTTAATCATGATTGGTTATTTCAACAGTAATGTTCAGTCTCCAAATTTTCAGTGCAGTTAATTAAAATGTGTCTAATCTACTTATTTGAAGATTGGAGGGGGGCGGGGCATCTGCATGTTTACTACATTGTTGTAATCAAATTAATTATTTTAATAAACTGGTAAATTAAATAACCACTTTTTCTGTTTGGTTCTACTCTGTGCGTATTATTGGATTAGGTTTGTACATCTTGGCAAACCAGGAATTTTTCATATAATGTATTTAAAGACTGCAAACATCTATATATCACACCACAACCAATCTTTTGGATCTAATCACGAATGTTTATTATCATTAAACAATTGTTTATATTTGTACAAACTTTCCTACCCAGTACAAATGAACAAACAGGGGTGTAAATGTATGGGAAACAATCAGTGGCGGCGCCAACCCTCGGTGGCTGGAGGGGCAAAGTTCAAGGTTAGGGGTGCAAAGGTACCAGCTTCAAATTGTGAAAGAACAGGCTGACGGAAATGCAGTCTGTTACTATACTGACCGCAATAGAAAACGCATCGCTTAGTTTATCGTATGACAAAATGATCCTGTAAACATATCTTATTTATTTAGCTTCTTATTGTGAACAATATTCAAATGGGAACACATCAATAACAACACATTTGTACACTTATGGATGTTTAATCTGGTAATCAACGGTACAAAGTCAGAGGGGTCAAAACCAACAGTACGACAAAGATGGTTAATTGTGCTGCACAGCCTGTGTAAGAGCCAGTGGAGGACACACGCGCTACTGACAATTAACCATCTTTGTCGTACTTTTGGTTTTGACGTCGCCTGATCACTATAGTTTATCCGACCTGAGAACAAAATGTCAAAAGTCTATCCGATCCCATAGAGGAAAGTGTCAAATGAACGGACGTATTTGCGATGCTTAACGCAAACGAACGGTGTGAGTTTATCAAGTGAATGCATATTCTCGCCGCGTTGAACCTATACCCAAAAACTTTCAGGATCGTAATTAGGACTTCTCAGGTTTACAGCAGGATGGGCCTCGTGAGAAATCACTTAACATGCAAGTCTATGTGGAATTTAATCACCATATTGATTACCGAAACGTATCACAAAAATTATCGGAGGGGGGGGGGCAGACACGGGGCAGTCTAGATTTATGGGGGGGGGGGGCAAGTTTTGATTTTGGGACAGAGCCATGCACATCTTTTGTGTGTTTAGCGCCCGAATGTCACAATTCTAAATGGATTTTTTATACGCCCACATTGAAATGTGGTCGTATATTGTCGTCGCCCCCCATCCGTCCGTCCGGCGTCCACAATTGCTTGTGGACTCTCTAGAGGCTAAAGTTAATATCCGATTGACTTTAAATTTATATACAGTGTTTAAGGTAATGAGACGAAGAATCCTATTGTTTTTCAGCGAAATCCGATAATTATTGCCAAAGTTATGGACCTTGATCACTTCAAAAAATCTTGTGGACGCTCTAGAGGCCAAAGTTAATATCCGATTGAGTTTGAATTTAGACACAGTGTTTAAGGTCATGAGACGAAGAAGCCAATTGATATTCAGCGATTTCTGATAATTACTGCCAGAGTTATGGCCCCTGATCACTCATAAAATCTTGTGGACGCTCTAGAGGCCAAAGTTAATATCCGATTGACTTTAAATTTATACACAGTGTTTAAGGCCATGAAACAAAGAAGCTTATTGATTTTCAGTGATTTCCGGTAATGACTGCTAGAGTTATGGCCCTTGATCACTTCCAAAAATCATTTTAACGTTCTGGAGACAAAGTTAATATCCGATTGACTTTAAATTGATACAGTGTTTAAGGTCATGAGACGAAAAAGCTTATTGATTTTCAGAGATTTCCGATAATCACTGCCAGAGTTATGGCCCTTGATCACTTCAAAAAATCTTGTGGACGCTCTAGAGGCCAAAGTTAATATCCGATTGAGTTTAAATTTATACACAGTGTTTAAGGTCGTGAGACGAAGAAGCCCTTTGATATTCAGCGATTTCTGATAATTACTACCAGAGTTATGGCCCTTGGTCACTTCATAAAACCCTGTGGACGCTCTAGGGGCCAAAGTTAATATCCAATTGACTTTAAATTTATACACAGTGTTTAAGGCCATGACACAAAGAAGCTTATTGATTTTAAGCGATTTCCGATAATGACTGCTAGAATTATGGCCCTTGATCACTTCTAAATTTATACACCGTGTTTAAGGTCATGAGACGAAGAAGCCTATTGATATTCAGCGATTTCCGATAATTACTGCCAGAGTTATGGCCCTTGATCACTTCAAAAAATCTTGTGATCGCTCTAGAGGCCAAAGTTAATATCCGATTGACCTTAGATTTATACACAGTGTTTAAGGCCACGAAACAAAGAAGCCTATTGATTTTCAGCGATTACTGCCAGAGTTATGGCCTTTGATCACTTCAAAAAATCTTGTGATCGCTTTAGAGGCCAAAGTTAATATCCGATTGACCTTAGATTTATACACGGTGTTTAAGGCCATGAAACAAAGAAGCCTATTGATTTTCAGCGAATTCTATTAATTACTGCCGAGTTATCTCCCTTGACTTTGAAAAATCTTTTGTAACGCTCTAGAGGCCAAACTTATCACCCAATTGACTTCAGAGTTTAAGGTCTTCAGATGAACAGCTGAATCCATGTTGCGTTAGCATGGGGCAAAACTTTATAAAAACCAAACAAATTCTAATATTTTCTGATAATTACTTTATGAATTGTTAATCTTAATCAGATTTCAGTATTATAAATGTTTCATTACCGAAAAAAGTAAGAATATGCGAAAACTCTTGTTGACTGCCCGGACGATTTAGCTGCTGTGGGTGTATGTTTCGTTGCCTGGCAACCTATCTTTTGAAACTTGGTGTACTTATTCCTTACAGGTATTTTCTAACCATCAGAATTCTGTAAAATTGTCATCTAAAGTACAGGAAATGGCATTTTAGAGATTCAAGATTCAAACATTTCTCCAGTGGAGCTTCCCCTGCAATTCCCGTAAAAAGTTGCACCTTCTGTGCTCGGAAGGAGATTGCGTCACTCTTATAACAGCCTGTACACCAGTCGGTTTTATTTTTGCTACCCCCCCCCCCAACCAAACTCAAATTTTACTCAATTCAATTTCTTTTATAATTGCGAAAGTCTCTTAAAATAACAAAAATGTCTCTACCACAGGATCAACTATTTAGATTCAATAATCTTAGTAGATACTTGATTTGATATTTTCCGCAGGTTAATCTTATAGGTTTTTGTTTTGCGTGTAGTGCGGTCCTCCTGCACTTACTATTAAAATTAAACATCAAGAATAGGAAGCACTGAAATACAGCTAATATCTTTGAAATTTGCAGAAAAGGAAACTCAGAATGTACTTGACCGAATCAAATTATAACAAGACTCTTTAGTTATTACCCACTGTGTTTTCATATTGTTATCTCCTCTATTAATGATGTGACAGTTACTCGAAAAATATTTTTGATAATACCAGACCAAAATCAAACATGAAGTGGGATGTCACGGCTCAACTACATGTTCGTGGGCTATGCAACTTTGACAGTCGTTGAATGGATGTGTTCATTTTGTAGATGACAGCTTGTCAGTTGGCAAAGAATAGTTGATTCAGAAATGGAAAAAAAATAATATAGCTAATAAAAATATATATTTTTTTATTAAAGGTATACATGGTAAAATTTGGAATTAAATTCACATTTTTGTAACCAGAAATACGCTCTATATTTGACCCTTTATAATAATGTACATTTTCTGCAACAGCTGAAGAATCTGTATTTTTGGAACTGAAGCATGGAATTAAGAGTGGAAATAATCTTGGTGCTTGTACAAATGGATGATACAATATAATTCCAGGACTCTTCAGATTATTGTTTATCCACAAAAGTACAGATTGAAATCATTATCTCAAGTTTCTTTTTCAGATTACGTTTTAAAAAGAGCTTGGGAATATTTCTTTTCCACGGTAAATTTTTTAAAAATGGTATTCACTTTTTCTTTTTGTTTTGCCAATGAATGCCGACGCCAAATCAGACAAATTTGAGGATATATTTTTCTGAAAATATAGTTTTTAGCCAATAATATAATGCAAAGGTCATCTAAAAAATTTGCAGTGAAGTTGCATAAATGAGTATCCAAAACTTAGATTTATAAAAAAAATACCGCTGTGGTCTGATCCCATAAACGCGCCTACGAAGAGAACACTGATCAGCAGTGAGTATTCGATAGGCCGCTAAAATCACTAATAGGGATGACATAAGTTACATCTAACCCCAACCCTAACCCCGGACCTAGCCCTAACGCTCACCTAACCTAAACCTAAAATATATCATCGTTTACAGAGTTATTAGAAGACTTTCTTACCTGTGAACAGATGGCAAAATGTGTCTACGGAGGATTTTTGCGAAACAAACGCTCAAACTATGCAAAGCAGAGGCGTTTTATAGCTGAGGCGCTGGAGGCGCCAGCCTCCTCGCCAAAAAAAAAATCAAAGAAATTGGAAAAATAAAACGGGAGAAAAATTCTAAAACCGATGAGAAAAATGAAAATATACCCTACTTAGGGGGTTCTAAAGGCAGGCAAAAGGACCCCACTTCTGACAAAAGGGCTCTCTGGCCAAGGGCAAGGGCCCTGAGTCCGAGTCAATCGTTTTCTATCCACTGTTACTGTCGGAACTATTACTGAATGAGAATGCAGTCATTGCATTGGCATAAAAATCATCAGTCAAGATCCCCCCTCCGCCAATGAGGGCGATCAAAATAGTATAGCCCCCGCCATCATAAACCTTAAAACCAGGGGCGTGGTGAGAATGAGTTCATGAGTAGCCATACTCATGCGCCAAAAAGTTTTTGCGCCAAAATCACAATCAAATTGTCTCGGATTGCTGGAGATTGCGTTTCTGGGCTTCTAATTTTCGAAATTTTCCCGATAGAGTGACCACGTTTTGGCTTTAGACCCGTAGTAGAAACGGTGCTTTACTTTTTTAGCACCAGCGCCTCTAGCGCGATTATTCACATAGCATGTGACCCTATTGATTCTAATTCAATACCCAGTGTTTTGTTTATGCTCATGATTTTCGGTTGTTTCCGTTAGTTATAGCCCTGTATCACTTCGGAAGATCGTGTGGACTCCCAACAGGCTATAATTAACAATTAATAGGGTTCATGGTCTCGAGAGGAAGATTCCTGTTGATTTTCATCGATTTCCAATGATTACTCTCGGTGTTATGGCCTTTGATCACTTTGGAAAATAGTGTGGACCCTCTTGGAGGCTAAATTCATAATCTGATTGAATTTTTTATGGTCATCCGAAGAAGAAGACCATTTGTTGTCGATGATTTCAGATAATTACTTAAGATGTTATGGTCATTGATATGTCGGTTTTATTTATTCACCCAAGAGAATTGTTTGGGGTATTTTGACGTTTGGGGATAGTTCACTGAAAGCTTTGCACATGCGTAATGGTTGAGTAAATACGATCACTCTTGGTACGTTAATCTTAATAACAGATTGATCGACTTAGGCCTAATCAAGATATCGGATTATCTTGGCTAAGGTGCGATTGCATTACGGCTAGTATATATAAACACAAATTAAATCAGGTGGTTGGACTTGCTGAAAGATCATAAGATCAGCTGGACATATAAACATATGCAACATGGTAAGTAACTAAGTAAGTTCTTGGAATCCATCATTTTATTAGTTAGCAGACAGATTTTTTTAAGCGGAATTTTCAAACATATATTTATAAATGAGCCATTTAAAGTTAATTTTTGGCGACATTTCGACGCGAATTCTAATATGCTCGAAAACGACTCAAGAAACCTCGTCGAAACGTGACCAGAAATAAATTAACTTTTCAGTAAATTGTATTTTATATAAATGTGTCGTGTGATTTATTAAGCGAAGTCTACCCCGAGGATTTATATAAATGTCAGTCTTGCATAATAATTGACCTTATAAGTTCATATTTGAGAACAAGGTATGACACTTGTAATATATATAGTTGTTTTACGTAATCAATCCTTCATATTTGTCCTTGAGGGATTCACAACAATATTAAAAACTATTTGTATTCCTGTTGAATATGTAAGCGTGTATCCTGGTACTGTAGGCTACAAACATATTTAAAGTAGCTAAGTCTCTAACTCAATATCATCCAAAATCGTCAACTTTGAAAACATGAATTATTTGTCAATTTAAATCAACATTGATGTGATCTTACCGGAAAAAGATGGGCTTCTTATATCCAATAATGAAGACAAAATAAACATTTTACCATTAGTACCATAATGCTTTTCATGATTTGAAATTAGAGTAAAATCGGAAAAAGCGGATCTACAAAGTATGGTTATACATGTACATGTATATAAAGTTTATGGAGAGCCATACCTGTATGTTTACATACTTGCGTACAATAACCAATTGAACAGTTAAATATCTTTAGCTAAAACATTCAGACAAGCTTTTGTGTTTTATTTGTATATTTTTAAGATCAAACTCATTGCATATCATTAATATACGCCCACACATAGTTTGGGTGTAGGCCTATATAGTCGTCGGTCCGGTAGCAACAAGTGCTCAAAAATGTGTTTGAGTTTCAGCATTATTGACGAATATTTTTTAAAATTTAGTTTGAATTATTTGGAGTTTAAATCTATTTCATAAGGTCACCTACAGAAATGGCCAACTGTCACGAGATGTGACCATGGCCAACACTACCCTAACTTACCTCTGACCAGGTGCGGATTGGGACGTCGGAGATTGGGCGATCGCCCAAAGGGCCGGTCGGACAATCGCGCGAAGGGCCGGCCGGACAACTGAAAAAAAAATGTCCAATTCGTCTAAAACACAACAACCTTTTTCTGCTGAGTATTATATGGGAGAGGGGGGTATTGGACCGACCGTGGAGCCATGAAGATCACATTGTATGTGGCCGGTGGCTTTAGCGGGCCGCCAAGCCATCACTGGAGCCTGGAATGGGCTGGTATAATAAACTTTCGGTACCGGGTGTGCTGCATGGGTATGGGTCAGAATTCGGAATCCTGCAATGGGGATACGAATTTCAAACGAAAATTTCATCGGATTCACCCGACACTATTTCCCGCAAATTTACTAATTATTAAGTCACTTGAACCTTGTTTGTGGGGATACGCCAGAATCCAAAATCAAAAAGCAGCTTTTATAATTTTCATTTTCGTCACTCTGTACCAATGTTTTTCGTAGCCTTCCATCACAGGGGGAATCACCTAGCACCCCGGCAACAAAAATGGGACATTTTTTAATGAAAATATTCCTGCTTTTTCAATATTTCCAACTGGTTAATCAACCTGTGAAATTATCATATCGTCAAGATATAATTTCATAGGTTGATGGTTGTAAGTTACTTGCATGTCGATTTATGAAATATATTATTTCAGGGGGAGAGCCCCGGGACCCCCCCCCCCCCGCCCTCCTCCGGAGTCCTCGGTCAGTAAAAGAGGCCGCTCCGACACGGGAGTCCGCGCCGGTTCCCGACCCCAATCCGCCCCTGCCTCTGACCTAGCCCTAACCCTAACTCTAACAAACAATCTCACCTCTTTCCCTAAGGTTAATATCAGATAGAATTAGAATTTATACAAAGCGTTTATGATCATGAGAAAGTACTTGACCGAATCAAATTATAACAAGACTGTTCAGTTATTACCAACTGTGTTTTTATATTGTTATCTTATCTATTTATGATGTGACAGTTATTCGAAAAATATTTTTGATAATACCAGACAAAAATCAAACATGAAGTGGGATGTCACGGCTCAACTACATGTTCGGGGGCTATGCAACTTTGACAGTCGTTGAATGGATGTGTTCATTTTGTAGATGACAGCTTGTCAGTTGGCAAAGAATAGTTGTTTCAGAAATGGAAAAGAAAAATAATATGGCTAATAAAAATATATTTTTTTATTAAAGGTATACATTGTAAAATTTGGAATTAAATTTGCACTTTTGTAGCCAGAAATACACCGCGTATTTGACCCTTTATAATAATGTACATTTTCTGCAATAGTTGAAGAATCTGTATTTTTGGAACTGAAGCATGGAATTAAGAGTGGAAATAATCTTGGTGCTTGTACAAATGGATAGTACAATATAATTCCAGGACTCTTCAGATTATTGTTTATCCACAAAGTACAGATTGAAATCATTATCTCAAGTTTCCTTTTCAGATTACGTTTTAAAAAGAGTTGGGGAATATTTCTTTTCCACAGTATTTGTTTTTTTAAAAATGGTATTCACTTTTTCATTTTGTTTTGCCAATGAATGCCGACGCCAAATCAGACAAATTTGGGGATATATTTTTCTAAAAATTTAGTTTTTAGCCAATAATATAATGCAAAGGTCATCTAAAAAATTTGCAGTGAAGTTGCATAAATGAGTATCCAAAACTTAGATTTAAAAAAAAAAAAACACCGCTGTGGTCTGATCCCATACACGCGCCTACGAAGAGAACACTGCTCAGCAGTGAGTATTCGATAGGCCGCTAAAATCACTAATAGGGATGACATAAGTTACATCTAACCCCAACCCTAACCCCGGACCTAGCCCTAACGCTCACCCTAACCTAAACCTAAAATATATCATCGTTTACAGAGTTATTAGAAGACTTTCTTACCTGTGAACAGGTGGCAAAATGTGTCTACGGAGGATTTTTACGAAACAAACGCTCAGGCGTTTTATAGCTGAGGCGTTGGAGGCCAAAAAAAATCAAAGAAATTGGAAAAATAAAACGTGAGAAAAATGTTAAAACCGACGAGAAAAATGAAAATATACCCTAGTTAGGAGGCCCTAAAGGTAGACAAAAGGACCCCACTTCTTACAAAAGGGCCCTCTGGCCAAGGGCAAGGGCCTCGAGTCCGCGTCAATCGTTTTCTATCCACTGTTACTGTCGGATCCATTACTGAATGAGAATGCAGTCATTGCATTGGCATAAAAATCATCAGTCAAGATTCCCCCCCCTCCGCTAATGAGGGCCCTCGAAATAGTATAGCCTCCGCCATCATAAACCTTAAAACGCCCCTGATGCAAAGTATACTACCGGCCAGTCTATTCACGAGCAAAGCTATCTTTAATTATCCCAGGTTTCTATTAGGCCTAAATAAAAAAAATTTCAAAGCAAGAAAAATATGCGAAAATTCGCTCAACATGTTACTTGTTATGATGTCCCGCGTAGTTCAGCCCACTCACTTCCTGAATAATGTCAAGTGACCACGTTTTGGCATTACATCCGTAGTAGAAACGGTGCTTTACTTTTTTAGCACCAGCGCCTGTAGCGCGATTATTCACATAACATGTGACCCTATTGATTTTAATTCAATACCCAGTGTTTTGTTAATGCTTATGAAGACCATTTGTTGTCGATGATTTCAGATAATTACTTAAGATGTTATGGCCTGTTTATCGACATAAGGGGAGGGATCATATTGATAAGCAGTCGGACTTGGCCATGATCACTTTGAAAGTTCTTGTGAACCACAGGGTGATAGTGTACCCGTCTCAGAAAGCATATGACAATTTAAAACATGCAATTACAGATATAAATGTCGCGATCTAACGTCATTGATATGCCGGTTTTACTTATTCACCCAAGAGAATTCTTTGGGGTATTTTGACGTTTGGGGATAGTTCACTGAAAGCTTTGCACATGCGTAATGGTTGAGTAAATACGATCACTCTTGGTACGTTAATTTTAATAACATTTCAGGTAGCAAGTAATTAATTTAATCGTCTGAAATCTACAAATATTATCAATTGAGAGGTGTTAACCTGGTTAAACGGAATCAAACGGGTTGTAGCCGAATGAAACGATTTTTCCTTTCACACAAATCGATGATTAATTAGATTAGACATACCGTGATAAAGACAGATTAATCGACTTAGGCCTAATCAGGATATAGGATTATCTTGGCTAAGGTGCGATTGCATTACGGTTAGTATATATAAACACAAATTAAATCAGGTGGTTGGACTTGCTGAAAGATCATAAGATCAGCTGGACATACAAACATATGCAACATGGTAAGTAACTAAGTAAGTTCTTGGAATCCATCATTTTATTAGTTAGCAGACAGATTTTATTTTTTCAAACATATATTTATAAATGCGCCATTTAAAGTTTATTTTTGGCGACATTTCGACGCGAATTCTTATATGCTCGAAAACGACCAGAAATAAATTAACTTTTCAGTAAATTGTATTTTATATAAATGTGTCGTGTGATAGACAGATTTATTAAGCGAAGGATTTATATAAATGTCAGTCTTGCGTAATAATTGCCCTTATAAGTTCATATTTGAGAACAAGGTATGACACTTGTAATATATATAGTTGTTGTCCTTCATATTTGTCCTTGAGGGATTCACAACAATATTAAAAAACTATTTGTATTCTTGTTGAATATATAACGTTAAAGGAGTAGTCTCTGATATATTTCTATGAATCAAGCGGACTATAATTCTGCGCGCAAAACTCTTTAAGGGCGTGTATCCTAGTACTGTAGGCTACAAACATATTTAAAGTAGCTAAGTCTCTAACTCAATATCATCCAAAATCGTCAATTTTGAAAACATGAATTATTTGTCAATTTAAATCAACATTGATGCTGTGATCTTACCGGAAAAAGATGGGCTTCTGATATCCAACATTTAAGACAAAATAAACATTTTACCATTAGTACCATAATGCTTTTCATGATTTGAAATTAGAGTAAAATCGGAAAACATTGAATGTAAATCGGTTTATATACATTCATTATATGAGTTGCGACCCATTTCTGTCAATTTCTAGGTCCCAAAATGGCGATTTAGCTCCTTTAAAGCCCTGTAGAACTTTTCCGTAGATCTACAAAGTATGGTTATACATGTACATGTATTTATAAAGTTTATGGAGAGCCATACCTGTATGTTTACATACTTGCGTACAATTACCAAGTCGTATACAATTGAACAGTTAAATATCTTTAGCTAAAACATTCAGACAAGCTTTTGTGTTTTATTTGTATATTTTAAGATCAAACTCATTGCATATCATTGATATACGCCCACACATAGTTTGGGTGTAGGCCTATATAGTCGTCGGTCCGGTATCAACAATTGCTCAAAAATGTGTTTGAGTTCAGCATTATTGGCGAATATTTTTTAAAATTTAGTTTGAATTATTTGGAGTTTAAATCTATTTCATAAGGTCACCTGCAGATATGGCCAACTGTCACGAGATGTGACCATGGCTAACACTACCCTAACTTACCTCTGACCAGGTGCCGATTGGGCCGTCGGCGATTGGGCGATCTCCCGAAGGGCCGGTCGGACAATCGCTCGAAGGGCCGGTCGGACAACTGAAAAAAAAATTGTCCAATTCGTCTAAAAAACAACAACCTTTTTCTGCTGAGCATTATATGGGAGAGGCGGGTATTGGACCGACCGTGGAGCCATGATGATCACATTGTATGTGGCCAGTGGCTTTAGCGGGTCGCCACGCCATCACTGGAGTCTGGAATGGGCTGATATAATAAACTTTCTGGACCGGGTGTGCTGCATGGGTGTGGGTCAGAATTCGGAATCCTGCAATGGGGATACGAATTTCAACCGAAAATTTCATCGGATTCACCCGACACTGTCTCCCGCAAAATTACTAATTATTAAGTCACCCGCACCCTGTTTGTGGGGATACGCCAGAATCCAAAATTAAAAAGCAGCTTTTATGATTTTCATTTCCGTCACTCTGTACCAATGTGTTTCGTGGCCTTCCATTACAGGAGGAATCAACCAGCGCTTCCGGCAACAAAAATGGGACATTTTTTAATGAAAATATTCCTGCTTTTTCAATATTTCCAACTGGTTAATCAAACGGTCAAAATTTTCTCAACTAGTCCCATTTTTCAACCAGTTGGTTAAATTCTCTTCATTGACGATACAGTGATAATACGTCAATTAATAATTGACGATACAGTGATAATACGTCAATTAATAATATGACGATAATATATTTCATAAATCGACATGCAAGTAATTTACAACCATGCATGAACCTGTGAAATTACCATATCGTAATTTCACAGGTTGATGGTTGTAGCCTGTAACCGGACTCCTCGGTCAGTAAAAGAGGCCAATCCGCCCCTGCCCCTGACCTAGCCCTAAACCTAACTCTAACCAATAATCTCACCTCTTTCCCCAAAGTTAATATGAGATAGAATTAGAATTTATACAAAGCGTTTATGATCATGAGAACAGGAGGCTCAGCAGATTTCTATAATTCGAATATCTAATGTTACCATTTGATTATCAATAGAAGACAAAAAAATTATTTACTTCTGAAAACGACTTTTCTTGATTCGTGTCTTCAAATATCCCCCAAATCAACAAAATACTAACCTTTGCGGACTGCCACTACGAGTTCGCTGCTATGAATGTGTATTGGTGTTGTCAGATAACAATTTATTTAATAATATATTTTAGGCTTTCTGTGAAGGTTTAACAAAGTTAGAAGCTCAAGGTAGGTCCCTGTATTATATATATATTTCATATACCATTTAGATAATAAAGGGTACGATTCACCCCTTTCTATATTCGATATATAGCATATTACATTGAACAGAGTACAAATGGTTCCAGGCACACAGTTTAAGATTACCAGTATAGTCAAACTGATCCCGCAGTGAATATTCGCTTGGCCGCTACAATCACTGATAAGCATGATATCGACGAGACTTAATGAGTACGGCATATTAACTTTTTTACTCCGACAAATTAAATTCTCAAACATTTTTTTGAGGTAAGAGAAAAATAAATAAAAGACGTTTGAAGTATTTGTAGTTAAAAAAAATACTTCATATTTAGTGTAAATGGGTATTAAAATGAGTAAAATGCATCATTTTGCCCGAAGCAGTTAGGTGTTAAGTAAACATTGCACGAGCCGTTGAGCCAATGACTACGAGGCGTGCAGTCAACGCACGTGTTTTGGACAGCCATCCGTTACAGGGATAATTCGTAAGTAATTCTCTATGAAACAGGTTGAAGTATAGTAACTAGGAAAAGAGTCGCACAAGCAGTTGTACGGCATTAGTCATAAAAGTCAATTGCAAATAATAATAATAAAAAAAGATAAAAGCTTAGTTTGTCTAAGCCTAGACACAATTTACTATTTTTATTGTATGTTCTTTCTCTGCCCCCGGGGTCTAGAAAATTTTGAAATTTGTCAATTCCGAGAGAGCTGTTTAGAGCGAGCGCCTGTAGCATTCCTAACTCCACAAAAGGATTGTCAGGTGTTAATAGTTACTCGAAACAACACATTAACTTTAATAAGTGATACCAAGCAACAAAGTTGATCTTTCAGAAATTCCACTTTTCGGGATAGACAATATTTCATTCATGGAGTTCGAAAAAAAATAACACATGTATTCCAAGCAAATAGAGGAAGAGAGAAATTATAATAAATATATAATTATCAACAAATAAAATAAATGTATTCCGAAGGGGAAGTCATAACCTCTCTGGTGATAGTTATTTTAGCGTTATGAAACACACAATGACAGATCAGGCAGATGTGAGTTAATACGCGTTTGTGAAAGGAAAATAAATTATTAACACCATTACATATCCGAGAACATACCAGACGTTATATAATATCCTCTGATATAATCATAAATTATACCAAGAAAATATATATTAATCAGACAGTTATCATGATTTAGGCATGTATAAATCCCTACTTTGTGTTATAAAGACTTTATTTAAAGATTAATTATGCGTAAGAGCTCAATCTGTTTATTGTGGGTTTTTATCCTAACGTAAAATCTTATTTGAATTATTACCTAGACATTTATTGCCACGACAAATCCACAATTAGCTCTCTTGACCTGGGGTGACAGAGATTTAATTGGATATGAACACCCTCGAGATTAAATAATTTAACGATGAACTGGATAATCTCGAGACATAGCCTCAGTTGCTAAGTACCGATGTGAGGATAACAAGCGATCTACGCTATAACCATAAACAGTCATATAAACTAGTTTTAATGTAATTCGCAATTATATATACATGTTCATAATCTATTTTTTTTTAATATTATACTGTCAACTCTTTACCTAAATCTGACTGACTGTACACATCTTAAAGGGACAATCCCGATAAGAACAGAGTCTCAAAAATTTATGTCCGAGTATTTATGAAATTTATGGACCAAAATATAGTGGCATGGTGTATTTACCTTGTCTCAAAATTTCAGCTCAAAATATTGAGTCGTTTGGACGTGAACGTCAACACTGCTTATCCGGACACGTAACCCTTTTAAGATTTCGGGTCAATTTTTCATTGGGTGACCTGATAATCGATTAATGTTTCTTGAGAGGTCTATACAGTGAATGACCCATGCCCTGTACTTGATAACAAAGGGTAAATTTCACCTACATATTATTTTTATAGAAAAAAGTCTGGTTTTATCCAGATACTGTATAATAAAACGTTCTCCATCTCCAGATGAAGACTGTTAGGTTTAAGTTATTTACAAGCGTATCACAAATATCGGGTTAGTAGGTGGGCCTTAGGTTATGGATTTTAAAGGATTTTAACACAAAATTAAGCAGTTTTATTCCCCCAAAAGTTATCGGGATTGGAACTTTAAATACAGTGAATGCAATCGAGAAAATAAAATACATGTAGTTGAAGATACATTATGTAAAGATTTAGATTCTTGCTATAATAGTTCGAAAGTAGATAATGTAAAATGAGTAATTTGAAAATTTCATTCAAATTACTCTATTGCAAGCGAAGATATTAGCCTTTGAAGGTTTGACAGACGTGTGCAATAATTTCAACCACGGTACTGGTTGATCAAAACTAAATCTGATTAAATCAAAGGGTTACTCAACCATTCTAATCTGTTTAATATCGGAGAAATCTGATGCCATGGTCAGTTAATTAATGTCTAATTAATAAAACATTTCAGGCCTAAAGAAAGACCCACAATAGGAAGATTTAGCTCTTGCATAATGGATGTTTAAATAATAACTTTCAACAAAAATATAAATACAATTGATTTGATAAAATGTTATATTCAAAATTATCGAAAGTGGCTCATTTGAAGCATTGAATAAAACTGGTCTGTCGAAATCAGTACATGATAATGTAAACTTCAAATGATAAAGACGCTGAATTTGATTTTTGTTGTTTTTTTATTATCATTTTGAATTAGTCTTTTAACCTGGCAGACCATTTTAGATGGGTTAATGTGAATTCTTTGTAAACTACAATATTTTGAAAGTGGCAACATTCGGCTTGCCCTACAGACGATATCAAAAAGGATTAGATATATGAGATAAGGCCGACTTCAAGTTTAGTCCCGAGATGCAAACACGACTAATCCATACCCTAACCCTGGACCTTAACCCAAACGTACAATATCACCAAAAATCACTTGCGCTAACCGTATTTACATCCCTGCAACCTCGACGAAAATTGAGCTGGTCTTAACAAATAGATTTAGCCAGCAAAATGAAAGCACCATCGACGAGAGTTGGGCAAAATCTTTTAATGGACCTCTTTTAACACCATTGAATCCAGACTATCTGCAATGGAAATTAAATGCAATGGGGGTTTAATTTCCTACTCGTCTGCTCCAACTGAGTTAATGAAGACAGAATCCCGGCAGGAGCAGAATGACAGGACGTTAAACCCCGTGGATGTTTTTGTTTTTCTTCTTCTTAAATAAACGACCCGAGAACTTTGCACGTGGTTGAACCCATGATAAATCAGATATTGCCCCCCCCCAAAAAAAAAATAAATAAATAATAAATAAATAAATAAATTGACCATCATCGGCTTTGAGCTGAAATGGTCAAAGCACACAATCATGTACAGTAATGTAGTCGGGCAACATTAAGAAACACATATTTGTTGTTGTAGAAATGAAGGAAGCATTTGACTTGTTTGATATGAATGGGGACAAGCGGATATGTTCCAAAGAATTGGGTTCCGTGCTGAGAGCAATTGGTTTAAATCCTACAGAAAAATCACTGAAAGAAATGCTGGTTAAATTTGATAAAAACAGTAAGTTGCCATTTTGCTATATTTATGTCGAGGGACACAGTTCGAATCGTAGACATACGCCACGCAGTCTGTTATGAGGGAAATTTTACCCCTTTATGTGTACAGTGTACATTAATTTGTACACGGGATCTCGGATATCCGCCCCTTCCGAACAACAAGACGTTGTTCCCTGCCCGACCCTCGAACAATCAAAGATAATAATGGTACTCAGGAAGAATGTTTATTTTAAAACCTGAATTAAATGTCATAATTTCGCCTGCGTTTCTGATGTATTAGGGATTTTTTCATTGTTTTATATCTAGTAAAACTTCATATGGGTCTTTTTTGTTAAAAATTCATCCAACCTACATTTGCATTATACATTCTAAATTCTTGTCTTTTAGATTCTGGATTCATTGACTATGATGAGTATCTGGAATGTCTAGATAACTTTACGTGTTCCAGTCAAGAAATTGAGGTTCAGTTGAGACAGGCGTTTTTGTTTTTTGACAAAGACAAGAATGGCCAGTTATCAATAAAAGAGCTACAGAATGTGTTGGTTTCAATGGGGGAGCCATTGTCATACAAGGAAACAGCTGATATTCTTAAGCTAGCGGACACTAACCATGATGGTAAATTAGATGCTGACGGTAAGTTAATTTCATAAAATTTATCGACAGTAGGAGCTTGGTTAAAGCCCCAATAACACTCTTGTTGTAACTGAATAATATCTCCCAATCTCTATTCTGGTCAACAAATCGTATTATTTTAGAATATTCCAATTAAATGATGATATAAATTTAACCTTAACACACCTATTTTAAAAAATTGGAAAAATTCAACCAATTGATTTGAAAAGTCTAACGTAAACCTTTTCAAATGTAACTTGGATTTTAAAATATTTTCGAACCCTCTGGACCAGTAAAATAGGTTGTAATGGATAATTTACACAACAGGTAGGACACATAAACATCTAGTACTTAGAATAAGGGTATTATTTATTTTCTGGAGCTACCAAGCCAGCAAGAATGTTATTGTCCCTTTAACTTGTAGTGAGAGAGGGAAATGGGGCTTAACGTCCACTCGAAATAAAATATGACACTTCGAGACTAACACCCATGGTTCACTTTTATTTCAAGCGGTCTATAGCAGTGAGAGGAAACAGGAGGACCATCAGAAAACCCACTAGGTTTGATATGCAACCCTACGCCAAGTCACGTACAAGATGGGAATCGAAAACACTCCACTTGACTCGGTGACATATCTGGTGATCACACACACTCCTCCATGAAGATATTGGTATTATTTGTACTTCATGCGATTGCATTTTCATACCGAGAGAAGCGTTGAATATCTCATCTCTTCCCTTGCCCCCGCCCCACGCTAAATTGTTTTAAGAGCAGTTTGAGAAATTTATTTATCATAAACATGATGTAAAGGCATCTGTTTTAGCGTAGTTTCTTTCGTTTTACAAAACATAGTAGAGACAATTAATTTGTTATGTTATTTCTTTCAGAATTTACAAAGTTTTTGTGTGAAAAGGTTTAAATTGAATTAGAATGGGTATAAAGTTATAAAGACAGGTGATAGTGATTGGTGTTCTAATCTAGCCAAACACCTTTAGAAAAGCCATTGAAGCCCTGTCTGTATTCTATGGAATGATAACGTTGCCAATATATGTCCATTGTATAAACTGCGTATGTCAGCCGTTCAAAATACGTATTTTAGTTTTACAATTTTGCAATATATATTGTCTATTTATATCTTTTGCTGCTTGTAAACGCGCGCACATTACAATAACATATGAACACATGACTTTGTGACTTATACTATTCAAAAAAAGTAGGGGATATTTGATTTTGGGGGCATAATACTAAAATATGCAAATGACTACGAAAAAAGTCACTATAGAACCTAACAGAAGAAACATTTCCAGTTACATGTGACGCCCGAACGCACCAATAGCTACCGCATGGAATGCAGGTGATGCTTGGGATCATCATGGGGGTCCAACCTAAGATTTGCACGACTCTGACTTTGAATGTTACAGTCATTGTGGCATTGAATTCCAGAGTGGAAACATCAGTTTAATTGTTTTAGTGACCAGAAAACAAATTTTGATATGCGTCGGCTTACCCTTGGCATGCTACAGATCGGCACAAGCCCAGGATCGATTTATCCGTACCTTGGCCTTGAGAAATCGTGTCATCACAGCAAATCAGATCAGCGCTCGTCTTCAAACAGACACTGGTGTGAGAGTGAGTGGCCAGACGATTCGAAATCGACTGCATAGGGGTCAACTTCGCGCCCGACGTCCTCGCGTGATCCCTTGTTTGAGAGATCATCACATTCAGGCAAGACGTCGTTGGTGTAGGGATCGTCAACACTGGGATAATCGACGCTGGAGCAATGTGATGTTTTCAGCTGAGTCAAGGTTCACTGTTGATTTTTTGGACAGACGTAGGAGGGTGTGGCGTCGTGGAAACGAGCGCTTCCAAGACGTTAACGTCATAAGACATGATCGATTTGGGGGTTGTTCTGTTATGGTGTGGGGAGGCATCACTGTTGCTGGAAGAACGGCTTTACATGTTGTTGCAGGGCGTGTTACAGGCCAGTACTACCGGGACAACATCTTGGCAGTCCATGCTGTGCCGTTCGCACGACGTCATGGCCGCCGTTTCATCTTCCAGGATGACAACGCAAGATGTCACAGGGCCAGGATCGTTACAGGTTACATCCAACAACAGAACATCACCACATAACCTTGGCCAGCACTGAGTCCCGACCTCTCCCCCATCGAGCATGTCTGGGACATGCTTGGACAGAGGTTACGTCAACGTCAACAACGTCCTGCCAATGTCCAAGAACTTGCTGCTGCGTTGGAACAGGAATGTGACATTCTGGACCAAAATGACCATAGACGGAGTATGCCACGTCGGATCAATGCTTGTTTGGTAAACAGAGGAGGATTTACCCGTTACTGACTTTGTTGTGATGCTGTGGTAACTTTGCTGTTTGACCCTGGGTATCATTTTACCCTTATAATGGTCAGTCTGTGCCTTACTTAGTCTAACGATCATTTGGAATAAATCGATGAATATGAACTTCATTTCATTTTGTCATTTGTTTCTTCGTCAGTTTCATTAGGTGACTTTAATAACACTTAAAAATCAAATATCCCCTACTTTTTTTGAATAGTATATTTCATAACCTTGTATCTTAATCCACACTTCTTTATTTACATTCAGGAAATTACGTATTAGAGTGCTGGGGCCTGTTTCACGATTTTTTTTTTAAACTAAGATAAAAATCCAAATTGGACAATATTGGATTAATTTTAGTTCTTAGCCAATCAAAATTGAAGTATCTTCTAAAATTTGGATTTTATCATTAATTAAAATTTCGTGAAACAGGGCCCTGGTAATTTTCATTCTGGAGTTAAGGGGCAAAAGCAATATTCATGCAGTACAGTCATGGGTGGCTGTGAAACCGGCGTTGTAATTACATAATGTAATGATATCTTGATTTATATGTCTCGAATCTACCTGAGGGTATGTGCAACCTTATACCCGCTTAAATAATTTTTTTTTAATTATTTCTACATTTATCTAATTATAGTTTTTTCAGCTCGACGTAATACTTAAACATAAATCTATCAGTTAGTTTAACTTGAATGTAGATATTAATAATCTATGTTGCATATATATCACCTTTCAGTCGAATCACATTATAAATATTATGCATTGGTGTCCATATCAAACTGAAGGATCTCCTTACACAATTATTTTCTATACATGCAATAAAACCTACGAAGTCTTGTGGGGGTTGAATGACCGAGTGGCTAGCACGTGCCTGTCATTAAGTCAACTGGCAGGGTTTCGAATCCACGGTTGCACGTGACAAGGAGTAGGGTCGCCTGTCCAGCCTCGTGGGGTTTCTCCGGGTCCCCTGGTTTCCTCTTAAGGCTAAAAACACCTACGCGCAAGCGAATTACTGAAACAAAATTTTATAAAACATGTTAGTCCCGAAATGACCTAGTTTATGTCGAGTGGACGTTAAACCCCACCACTCTCTCTCTCTCTTTCTCTACGAAGCCTTGCCGCTGTGTTAGCCGCGCTACATGCTCATCACATACATGCACCTATATACACGTAGGTGAATAATTGTCTAAGACTTCACGAACTTCTCCGTTAGTCTCCTAAACCTTAGGCCAAACTTGACGCTGTCTCCACCCTTTATTTGTAACCCCACTGCTCAAATTCCTGAACATGCCTCTGACTGGATGCAACTTTAAGGTTAACTTGTTTTATTGGCCTATTCAATGAAGCCATAGTATAGCTTGAAATATGTCAGCTTTCATCAGTCTCATGTCTGTTTACCTGCGGAATAATACGAATTTG
Organism: Patella caerulea; assembly: GCA_036850965.1. NCBI lineage: Eukaryota > Metazoa > Mollusca > Gastropoda > Patellidae > Patella > Patella caerulea. The sequence goes on from JAZGQO010000011.1 coordinate 29,128,152, forward strand.
TATCCGCTAACTTTTGTGTATTATTACTAACTTACACACAAGCGGGGAAGGATAACGCCTTACCCTTAACAAATTGAAAAATAAATCAATATGGTGGTCTTTAGAAAGTTTCTGAGAGCGATATCTCGTAGTTCAGGCAAGGTCTCTAAACCATGAAGTACCCTGTTGTTCAGATAAAGTCTCTACCCTCCCTAAGCCACGTCTACAATGTAGTTCAGATATAGTCTGTAAACCATGAATTTACCCTGTAGTTCGTATAGTCTCTAAACCAAGTTTTCGGATAAATCATATGAATTGAATTGTACGATATATTCATCTCCAAATGACATAGTTTCTCGTAAAGGAATATATTGTTAACGCACTTTAAATTGTAACACTATAGACTTTGTGTTCTGTTTAATATAGAATTCTCTATCTACATGATGTATGACGAAAACTAGAGTAATGAAGTAGCTTGCATTATTCTACTACTATCTTAGACTAACTCGCAGACAGATCTGTCAGTATCCATTTCTGGAAAGTAGGGTACTATCGTTCAGTCCTCACGTGCACAGATTAGTACAATTAACTAGAATAGTGTTGACGTAAAACGGTGCCTTTACGAAACACTTAGCCATAAATGCTAATTGTCCCGCCCTACTAGATGACGCATTAGACTTTCTTTATAGGAGACAACTCGTCTGATTTTACCTCAAAAAACATCCGAGAGCGCCAAGGGGAAGATAGTACCGTGAGCTGTGCGGGCTAAGAGCCCGTAGACTTATTCTAACGTGAAGCCGCGAACATTATGTAGAACTATCAAGACGTCTGAGTTAGTAAGAATATTAAATACCTAAAGAACAATAGTTATGTCTATGTTGTAGTTTCCTGTATGTAACCTCTGTAGTTGACTGTATTCGATATAAAAACATTATTGAAGATCGGAATTCATGACTGTATTTTAAACAACGTTAAGTCCGAAGAAAAACACTAGAAGAAAGTGTCTATCTATGCCTAACCGTAGTGTCACAGTGGCTATTTGGAGTACGTGAACAGGATAGTCACGACATTGTCCTTATAAGAGTGTCACATTTAAATATCTGGACGCAATTGACTTGGCGAAGAGGGATTTGCTTGATAAAGACAATGAAAGTTGATAAAGACGTTGCATGTTAATAAACCAGTAATTATTAATCCATAAATAGTGTTATTGTGTTACTGTTCAGTTACTAAATGCCACTTAAAGAAGTGGAGAGATTTCTTTGTATGTTTTTTGTGTGCTGTAGAGTGGGATTCATTGTCTTGATTACAATCCCCGTGTAATACAGTAAATTGTAATCTCCCCCTACTGAGTATTACATGTATTTTTCATATGGCGCAGGGTGGTCATTTCTTTCAAAATGGCTGCCAGATTTTGCACTAAATATCGCTTAAGATATAACCTTTACTATGTCTTTTATATGACTTTCGATGTTGGGGGGTTGGGGTGGCCTAGTGGACTAGGGTGGCCTAGTGGACTAGAGTGCCGCGCTTCGACCTCTAGCTGGACGGTCACCTCTGGCCTGCGGCTGTGGTTTCGATCCCTGGTGTCATGGAGATAAGGGCGCCTTTTCAACCTCCTGGGTTTCCCCCGGGCACTCCGGTTTCCTCCCACTGCTAAAGACCCTTACGCGCAAGCGAATTATTGAAATAAAATTAAACCATATGTTATTCCCGAAATGACCTAGTTTGTGTTGAGTGGACGTTAAACCCCATTTTTTTTCTCTCTCTCTCTCTCTCTCTCTCTCTCTCTCTCTCTCTCTCTCTCTCTCACTCTCTCTCTCTCTCTCTTGAATTGCGAAAATAGAAAATGGCAGTAAAAATTGAATCCAATATGTTACTGTGAATAGCCCAGATGATGTAAATGAGAGACGCTAATTAAAATAGAATACATATAATGGCGTTGCGTTTAAATCTAATAACGTTACCAGGATTGCTGAATTCTATTTTGGGCCCAAAAGTTAATTTTAAAAATCTGAACATCTGTTTGACGTTATTTTTCTTTTTTGCAAATTTCTCTTAAAAGTCATATCCAACTGAAAGAAAATGACGATTGATTGATTATTTTGTATTCCATTTTGGAATTCTGGTTTTTCGAAATTCATGTTTTAAATTCAGAGATATGGAAACTCATATAAAAGATATGTCTTACGAGATAGTCACAGGTTATGTATGAGGACAATGCCATTTCATTATACGTCCACATGGAATTGTCGTCGCTGCTGTCCGTCCGCCCACAATTTGTTTGTGAACCCCCTAACTTCATCGTTATGCCCCCTGATTGTACGAAAATCTCGAACCCTGTCGATAATTGCGCATATCGACCTGTAACTTCCTGAATTATGTCCCCTGATTGTACTCACAATAAAGTATTTACCTTGTGGTCCCTCTAGAGATCACAATTTTGATAAAATTTAAAAATAAAAGAAATAAATATGTCATCGTTACAACAAAATGACTGACCCTTGTACGCAAATACTGTAAAAGTATGAATTGTCTAAAAGTCACAAATTTTATTTGAACTTGATGGAACATAAATGTGCGCGTATCATGCAGGGACACACACCGCTTGTTACCAAATTTGGCAGTCATTTTGAAGAGTGGCCGGTCCCATTTTAAAAAATACATTTATGCATTGTTAAATTTTAATTTTTATTGTATACTTTATTAATATCTGAAAACGCCTATAGAGGGTAGACAGCTAGTTTATATGATTTAATGTGTGTCAGATGAAGCAAAGTGCTGAATTTTTTACTTGGACATATTTTTAAAATTTATTTGTTCATTTATCTAATATAAACATATATACAGAAAAAATAACTGAAATAGATATATGTTAAAATTAAATAAAAACAGTAAGCTGTCATTCTGCTATATTTATGCGAGGGAACGGGGGCAATGTGACCTTCATGCCCAATTATAGTTTGCTTCAGGCTTATTTTCATTTTCATTTCAGTTTTGCGAACACCAAATTTTAATAACGGACAAATCGATTCCAATATAAACTTACTTCGAAAAATCAGCAACTTGGTGAAATTACATACAGAGATTTTAGCATCCAATATAATTCGAACATTTTTGCCCACTATTTAAAATTGAGACACCCAAAAAATGTTACAGTGCTATGTAGGAACATATAATAATTTTTGAGATCGAAAAAATAGATTTGTCTTGAGCCACAGGAGTTGTCTCCTCTTGTTAACTTACATAGAGGGCGTTTTTACATCCTTCTTGGCGCCATTTGTATAAGGTATAGAACAAACATTTTATTGCCAGTTATTATTTTAAAATGCTAACAAACAAAAACCCTCCCACCCACCCTGGAATTAAATTTTATAAATTTAGTTTATATTTTATTTGTAAGCTTTGTTAAATTATTATGTATTAATATTGGCGGTATTAGGCCCCCATCTTTGATAGGTGTAGGATAATAATATATTATTATATGTAATTAATTGTATTAGAATGAATGTGAGAATGTTTCTGATAGTTTGTTTTCAATTATATTATATTTTGTTTATTTTGCTTACTTGTCATTTAAAATAAATGGCCATTTCATTGTCATTAGTGTTTGTTTTATTTTTGATTTAGTAGGTTAGGCGAGGAGACAAATGCTACTTGGCACACAATGTCAATCCGAATAGCTAACAGATATAAAATGAAATGGGATTTAACGTCTTACTTTTCCTCTTCATCTGGGCTAATGAAGACGGGAATACGCAATACAGAGTGTTATGAAGAACAGTTTGCCCGGACAGCAGCAATATGGCTGGTTCCTATTTCGAAATCCAACCGCCAAGGGTTCCTAATGGACCTTAATTGTTTTGCCTCATCCGAACGACTAGATGCAAGGTCCCCGAACCAGAAAAGCTAACTATTTGTGTGTGTGTCTTTGATGCATTAGTCATTTGAAATATACATTATGGAAGATTAGATATGTTAAGAACTAGATGATGTAAGGGAAAATGCTGAAATTTCAAATTGCTTCACTTGCAAATCTAATGCCGACAGTAAATAAATTTCATTTGATTTCTCGATAACATATAACCATAGACAAAAATCGGATTTTTAGTCCACTGACAATAAAATGTCATTCGGGAGTACCAAAGGGTTCAATTTTATTTGAATAATTCACCTGGATGTAAGAATCTTTATTTTTGAGGGGAAACCGGAGGACCCGGTGAAAAACCATCAGGTTTGACAGGCGACCCTACCCCTTGTCACGCAAAAAAATGCAGACGGGGTGGGGTCCAAATCCTTGATATTGTTTGCACCAGGTCAACCATTTAGATACGCCCTGGAACGGATGCTTGGAAATTGTTTTAATAACGTTTTCAGTATGTTTAGTTAATCATAAGCATGATGTTCTGAGACAAAAGTGTACCGACATCCCTCATACGTACAAGCATAGTTTCTTTTTTACACTATTTGCGTACATGGAGCGGGCATGTCGTCGGAAAGTTTCGTTTCGATTTTTCCGAAATTCGAACTCAACCTTCATTATATTCAAACGGTTTTTAAAATCGGAAAAACATTGTGACCTCTACAGGGTCTGATCTGTGCAAATATCGAAAGGAATCACGATCTTGGATTATAAAGTCACATTTCAAGTTTCATCAAAACTGGATAAAATTTGTGACTTCAAGAGTATCTTTAACCTTGGTATCAAATACTTTTACACCATTTACAGTCTCGGTCAGATTTTAGCTAAAAATGTGATTTTTCGTACAATCAGGGGCCATAATCCAGGAAGTTATTATATTATATGCGCGAATATCGAAAGCGGTCGCGATTTTTGGTATATATACATATATTTTAATTTTCATCTGACAAAAATTGTGACCTCCAGAGGCCCACAACCTTAGTATTACACGTACATACTTAAACACGATTTGCGTTCAACCAGGAAGTTACGGTCCGCGAATATCGAAAGGAACCGAGATCATTGGAATATAAACATATGTTTTAAGTTTCATCAAACTCGGATCAAAATTGTGAGGTTTAGAGGGTCCACAACATTGATATCACATACTTTGACACTTTGTGTACAGGGAGCGGTCATTTTCTCCGGCAGCTTAGATCCGATTTACACAAAATTCGAATTCAAACAACATTCTGGTGTGATGTATTCGAACGGTTTTTGCTGAATTGGATAAAAAAATTGTGACATTTAGAGGGACCGCAATCTAAACATGCGATTTTCGTACACTAACGGGTTATAATCCAGGAGGTTATGTTCTAATATGTGCGAATATCAATATCAAAAGGAACCTATATGGTGCTGGGCGCCAGTTGTGAAGAAAGGAACTCAAAGAGGTCACACCAACAAGACAATGTCGAAATAAAATTGTAATGGTTGATTCATAAACGACGGAATAATGATAAAAAAGTCAAAGATTGCCAGGCACGATATGCCAACATTTTACTAGAGCTAAAAAAATTCGACTTTTTGCACAATCAGGGGCCATGTTCCAAGAAGTTATAGTCTGCGATGGGTAAATATCGAACGAAACTGAGATATTTGGGTTATAAACCTACATTTTGATATTTATCACAATCCTATAAAAATTGTGACGTCAAAAACATAATTTTTTTGTTCTATCAGGAGCCACAGTCCACTTGTCAATTTCGTAATCAACTGAGATCGCTAGTAGATAAAACCTATATTCCAAGTTTCATCAAAATCGGTGAAAAAATTTTGACCTGTAGAGTGTCCATATAAGGACAGGGCGACGGCAATATACGTCAGCATAAAAATGTAATGTGGACCAAGCGAGGTGTAAAACTACTGTTATTCAATGTGCTTTGTTATTTCAAACAAAACTTGCGCTGTCAGTCTACATTGAGATAGCTGGCAGAAATATTAGTATTTTCAAGAACTTTTGAGAGGTATATATTCTGCTTTCATTTAAACTAAATGAACAGGTTTAATTGATCTTTTTATCTTTCCTAATAAGACTAAGGGTCAGTTGTTCAAAGCTTCGTTAAATTTAAACGACTTTTTAATATGGACTTAATAGATCGCTATGTGGAACTGATATACAGTCTGTTGTCGTGAACTTGCCATTATATTTAACTAGGGTGTTGGGTCCCGTTATGTGTTTAACGATGGCATTAGTCGACTGTTTATGAAGAAGTATACCTTTAGCAAAAAGTCATAGATTACCAGTAATTTTCCATAGAATTCTACAGACAATTTTAAAGGGTTGTGGGGGGGGGGTCCATCCCATTTTCTATAGGATGAAATTCTGTAGGAAGTAACAGTCCCAAATAGTTTACAGCTTCTGTAGTGTAAATCCTAAAATTTTGCCGACAGGTTTATGGTAATATTTCTATAGGAAAATTGTAAAGTATTCTATAGATTTTCTGTAGGAATATCTACAGTTATCTTTTTGTATTTAACCAGGCTTTGTGAGATTCACTTTAAGGTGCCCGTTAGCTAATGGATAATGAAATTGACATTCCAAAAATGACACATTAGCAAGATAACGATCCATTAGAGTTTAAGAGATTTTTTAAAATAGCTGCCTTTTGAGGAAATGGCCCCTGATAAACAGACTGATGGACTGTACCCAACAATACTTTACAAATAGTTTTAAGTATTGGAGTGTGTGTGGAGAAATAATCGAAATGTTAACGGTAAGAAAATTCTGAAATATATCTTGAATGTTTCGGTTCTGAATGTTACTGTACCATAACAATTTTTAATTGTCAAAAGAACAAAAGTTTATTTCTGTCTTCTTTGTACATGTATTTTTTCGATGATCTACGTCATCGACGGTTGATATGAGCCGAATATATCGACCGGAGATGACGTTATCAGCGGTTGATATTGACCGAATATATCAACCTATGATTGCCAGGTTGATATAACTGCTATGGACACCAAAGAAAAATATACCACCAGTTGTATAACATAACCAATGTTCGTGTGTTTTATCCTTTATCAATTCAGTGCCGGATTGGGTCCGTCTGTGCACCTGTCAGTGACAGGTAGGCCTAAGCTCATAAATAAAAAAAGAAAAGAGAAAAAGAAAAAAGAAAAAAAAGAAAAGAAAGGAGGAGGGAAGAAAGCAAAGGACAGGACAGGACACAGGACAGGAGAAAAATGACTGACAAACAACACAAAAAAAATAAAAAAAGAATTAAGTGTATTAAAAGGAAACAACTTTATGAGTTTGACCTCATTATACTTAGACCCGTGTAATTAGGTCATTCTGTTGTCTAATTATTGTATCAGGAAATCAAAACTATGCTTTCTTCTGCTTTGGTCTGAAATGCTTAGAAAAATGGGTTTGCGGTTGCCATTCCCTCACCCTATCCCCTCTCTCTCTCTCAGGCTCGCGCGCATTGGCGCGTTCTTGTGTGGGCCTTTGGCACACCATCCGGCACTGTTTATCATTAGATGCTTCTACTATGACGGATGTTCGTCTGACAACTTTAGCTCCAATGAACGTTAACTACTGCTCCCGCGCTAGATATCGATAATATTATAGAACTGTTCATCAAAAAACACACAGTTATCAGTATTTTAATATAACGTATAGTATATCTGATGAATTATCTTGATATTATAGTGTTTGTCAGTCGGCTTTTGTTTTTTCTTTCCTAAAGTATCCCCATCAAAGTCGCGCAGGACTGACTTTATTGCTTTGTTTTAGATGTGAACCTATGGAAGCGTACACTGTAAAAATAATTCTGTAAAAAAACAGAAAAATTCTGGCAGCAGATTTACCAGATTTTTTCTGTAATTTTACAGATGACTTCACAGAAATATTCTGTTAAAAAACAATAAAATTACAGAAAAAATCTGGTAAATCTGCTGCCAGAAGATGTTCTGTCCTTTAACAGATAATTTTTGTTAAGTCACAGAGGCGTTAATTTTCCTGCATATGTCATGGAGTATCCCCTCGCCGAGATAATCCAGCATCATATTCGCTGAACCATCGCGTTTCTTACACTGTAATATTGTTTACTTGGTCGATTTCGAATTCACAATACAACACACTTGCATGCATGACCACTATGTGCATTGATCTTGGATTCTAAACATAAAAAATCAGCAAACTAAACAGACAGCACAGAGGTTGCGTTTTTAAATCCAATAACATACGCAGTATCTACTTATGCTGTAGATTTTCCTTCACACATAAATATTATTAGAAAGACTTACCTTCACATTTTAGTGTTGATTTCACTCTGCTCTTTATTCTGCATCTTCAGTGCACATTCAAACATTCGTCACCATAAGTTATATCTGCGACGCGCATGCGTTAACCGAATCCAACAGTAATACTATGTGATTTAACGGAACATTGCCGTCAATATACAGGTTATTCTGGAATATTACAGGTATTTTGATTAATAATAAAATTTATATTGTTAATACACAGTTTCTATCAGTTAATATACTGAAAAGTATGTACGAATACCGACGTTTCTGTCCAAAGACAGAAATGCATGTAAAATAACAGATTTTATGGTACAAAAACGACTTATCTATCTCAAATCACAGATATTTCTGTGATAATACGGATAATTTCCTTCAAATAACAATAAAAGATAGGCTGGCACTGCCAGGCAGGATACGCCCATATTTTCGAGAGATGGATAGAGAACAAGCAATACCGAAAGTGATTTTTCCTACATCATTAAGTTAGAATTTGATATGTGCAAATTTCGAAATGAATTAAGATCTTTGGGTTATAAAAGGTTCATTTCAGTAGGCTTCAAATTCGACTGGGGATCATGTTCCTAAGTGGGTAAGATGCTGGCTCGGTAGCCTTGAGGTTGGGTGTTTGATCCCTGGGTTGGGTGACAAAGTTCATCTAGATTTTCAGGCGTGGTTTTCCTTTGTTAGTGATGACCTGACAAGAACAGCTGTCAATTTTGGTCTGATTTTCACGAAATTCGACCTCAACCTTCATTATGATGTAACGGTGATATAATCAAACGTTTTTTTCAAATGGGATAATAATTCTGACCCCAGAGAGACCAGAAGCTAAAAAAAAGGTCATTTTTCGTACAATCAGGGGCCATAATTCAGGAAGTTACAATCCGATATGCACAAGTATCGAAAGGAATTAAGAATGTTAAGTTGTAAACATGTGTTTCAAGTTTCATCAAAATTGAATGAAGATTGTGACCTCCACAGGGTTCACAACCTTGATATACCATATTTTTACACTCTTCGCGTACAAGCGGCAGCCATTTTTTTCAGTCAATTTAGGTCCGATTTTCACGAAATTCCACTTCAACCTTCATTATGATGTAACGGTGATAAAATCAAACGGTTTTTTAAATGGGATAATAATTCTGACCTCCAGAGGGACCACAAAAGGTCATTTTTCGGACAATCAGGGGCCATAATTCAGGAAGTTACGATCCAATGGGCGCAAATATCAAAAAGAACCAAGATATTTGGGTTATAAACATGCATGTCAAGTTTCATCAAAATCGGTTCAAAATTGTGACCTCTATAGGGTCCACAACCTTGATATAACATATTTTCACACTTATCGCGTACAAACGGCGGCCATTTTGTCTGTCAATTTTGGTCCGATTTTCACGAAATTTTAACTCAATCTTAATTACCATGTAACGGTGATATAATCAAACGTTTTTTTTAAATCGGATAATAATTTTGACCTCTAGTGGGACCACAAGCTAAAAAGGGTGATTTTTCGTACAATCAGGGGCCATAATTCAGGAAGTTACGAATCAATGAGCGCAAATATCGAAAGGAACGAAGATCTTTGGGTTATAAACATGCATGTCAAGTTGCATCAAAATCGGTTCAAAATTGTGACCTCTATAGGGTCCATAACCTTGATATAACATATTTTCACAATATTCGCGTACAAACGGTGGCCATTTTGTCCGTCAATTTTGGTTCAATTTTCACGAAATTCGAACTCAACCTTCATTACCATGTAACGGTGATATAATCAAACGGTTTTTTTTAAATCGGATAATAATTTTGACCTCCAGAGGGATCACAAGCTAAAAAGTTACGTTCTGATGAGTGCAAATATGGAAAGGAACCAAGATCTTTGGGTTATAAACATACATGTCAAGTTTCATCAAAATCGGTTCAAAATTGTGACCTCTATAGGGTCCACAACCTTGATATAACATATTTTCATACTATTCGCGTACAAACGGCGGCCATTTTGTATGGCAATTTTGGTTCAATTTTCACGAAATTCGAACTCAACCTTCATTACCATGTAACGGTGATATAATCAAACGGTTTTTTTAAATCGGATAATAATTTTGACCTCCAGAGGGATCACATGCTAAAAAGTTACGTTCTGGTGGGTGCAAATATGGAAAGGAACCAAGATCTTTGGGTTATAAACATACATGTCAAGTTTCATCAAAACCGGTTCAAAATTGTGACCTCTATAGGGTCCACAACCTTGATATAACATATTTTCACACTATTCGCGTACAAACGGCGGCCATTTTGTATGGCAATTTTGGTCCGATTTTCTCGAAATTCGAACTCAACCTCCCTTAGGGTGTAACGGTGATATAATCAAACGGTTTTTTTAAAATCGGATAATAATTGTGACCTCCAGAGGGACCACAAGGGTGATTTTTTGGACAATCAGGGGCCATAATTCAGGAAATTACGATCCGATGGGCGCAAATATCGAAAGGAACCAAGATCTTTGGGTTATAAACATGCATGTCAAGTTTCATCAAAATCGGTTCAAAATTGTGACCTCTATAGGGTCCACAAGCTAAAAACGTGATTTTTCGTACAATCAGGGGTATAAAAAGAGGAATTTTAAAAACAGATATTTTTTACAGTGTATTTAGGTCACTACTAATTGAGATAATATCCAAACATATCGACTAAAAATATGTCAACTTTATGAGTTATATTACAAGAAATCGACTTAACAAAGTTGACTTGACGCATTCAATTCATCCTGTGCCGACATGAACTATGTCGATATGTTTATATCATGTCAATGGTCGATTTGTCTCAAAATCGATATTTCATGTTTTATTGCATGATATAATGATATGGTCACAGACCACTTACAATTTCCCCATTAACTTTAATGTTAATTCTCGCCTCTTAGACCGACTCTAACTTTTCCCCAAATTTTTGTTGGGTGAAACGCCTTCTGCCACAGATAAAACAACACGTGGCAAACTCATGCCCTAAAGAATGTATGAAAATGAAGTGAAATGAAATGGGGTTTAACGTTTTATTCTTCTGCACCTAACCTAGCACTGCAAGGTGCATAGTGTGTAGAAATGTCGCCAGAGCTTTTAGTATTGGGCTTCTGTGTTAGAAAATCCTCTGAGCAAGTAAAATTAAAATTATTTATTAATATTCTCGAATCGGAGGAGATTTTTTTAAACATAATTGGTGGCAATGAGTAAAGGCACTATTTGTCGGCAATTTCGCTTACCGCCGCAGTTTACAAAAAAACGCCAAAGATAGTTAGATAGATCGATCTCTAAATACAGTGATCAGAGTTACGATGAGACAGAGTCCACTTCATATATAAATATGAATTTAAATGCTCAGTGGCGAGGTTTGATTCGCCACATTATCTGTACCCGTTCACGTTCTTACAACGGGGTTCCCATACAGAATACAGCGCAATATATATTACGATTTATATGTATTCTCGTTACATGCGGGTTGGCACATATTTTGGGGTAGGTGGCGCGGTAAGGATTAGTAAATTTGGAATCAGAACTAATGGTTTAAGAAGATCATCAACACAAATCTGTTTTCGGTAATTTTATTGAAACAGATTATGATAGCAGATAATATTGAACTTTATACACATATATACACGCTGAAATTCTGAACACCGAAGAATCGTGTGATTATCTATTTACTTTTGAGAAATAATAGCTATTAAACAATATATATAGCAATGAAACAATATAAATAACGATGAAAATAATAATAGCATATAATAAGGTACGATACACAGTGTTAAAATACAATATGATCGTACGTAACAGAAAAATAATAAATTTCATTCAAGTAATTCGAAATTATGAGCAAAGAAGATTCTATTCATAATTTAGAAATTGTTTTATTTAGCACACGATAAATACAATTGATACATTGCATGCAACGGTGAAATAGTAAAACCATGTTCGACGTTCGATCTTGGGATATTTTTCATGTAGATATCCTGTGCGATTAATTCTTTATTAAAACAAAAGGCTGATAGAAATACTTCTAAAGGAACATTGAAAATCATCCCCTAAAAAAACACATTTATAACTACACTATATTACATATTCAAAACTGAGACAATTCTAAATACGGGAAATTTCAAGAAATTGGAAACACAATACCAAAACTTTTGTTAAAGATTTCCAACAAATTTATAGAGCATTTTTATTTCTTAAAATTTGTCACTTACATATCCGAAATTGTCGTTTGAGTTTTTGTTCAATAGTCACACCGGTAACAAATTGTCTTTTAATAATACAGTTTATCAATAAACATAACAGAAATTTATATAGTTAATGATTTCACGCTCTATTGAGGTGATAAACCTAGCCAATCAACATTCTCAATCTCTTGAGCACTATAACACAAAGGTGCTAATTAAGTGGTGAGATTAACAGAATTTAATCCCATAAAAGATTTAATATACAAGACCTATATTACTAATGTACGGACTATTCTCTTTGGTTCTAAATTCTTACACCGAGCGAAATATTAAACAAACATTAACAAATATATGACATGGCTGTTACGTGATTTAGTGTTAAAATCTAACGATATCTTTAACTTGCTTTTTCTCGAAAATGTCGCAAAGTCACTAGTTTATCCGACCAGAGGAAAGTGTCAAACGGGCGCTCAATGTGAATGAATATATTCACCAAAATATTTTGTGAAATAAACTGTCGGAAATGCAGCCAGGCAGCATTCCAGACACTAGTTGTTGAGATAAATTGAGCTGGTCAGATACTGTTCGTCGCCAAATCAGCAGTTTGTCCTAACAAAGAGGGAGGTGCCAAATGAACGGAGTGAGGGTATCAAGTGAATGTATATTCTCGTCGCGTTGGACCTATATTACTAATTTATGGACTATTCTCTTTGGTTCTAAATTCTTACACCGAGCGAAATATTAAACAAATATTAACAAATATATCACATGGTTGGGTTCAGATTCATGCCGTATTTCACTGAACGTAACTGATTTGACATTAGAGTCAAAATGGAAACAATTGAATGTAAATTAGCTCATATACAATCAGTTTACATTATTATATGCGTTGCGACCCATTTTGGGTCAATTTCTAGGTCCTCAATATATTTATAGTGATGGTCCGATATGACACCTATCAGTTTTACTTATATCAGATATTGACAGCAACATATAATATCGGCTGATACATATAATTACCGACAGTGGTGGATATAAAACTATTACACATTGAAATGTCTCGAATGGCATAATAATCCTTGTAGATGAATGTCACTGTTAGTCAGGAAACGAATGGTACTATTTTACCTCGGTTATAAGCATAAACGCCGCGTTTTTGAAGAAATAAAATTGTGTCACGCTTCCTACGCAATCACAAATACACTCCATCTATCTTGTCAAGCGGACGTTAATTGTTAAATAAAGTCGAGATTATAATATAGTAACTAGTGTTGATTACGATGTAATTCCTAAAATGATTGGCACCTGGATGTCTATAATAGTTGTCTGAACTGAAAGGTTCACGCGGCAATGAATGAAACATCAAAGCGAAGAGCAATCACGTGACATTCTTTCGTCATTTCTAGAACTATAAACCATCTAATGGAACTTATTTGTTTGTAATATTATTAATAAATAAAGTATGATCTATATCATAAATTATTATTTGTTGATACATATTATGTCTAAATTCGTAAAGTAGCCTAGCATAACAAAAGAAATCACTAAATTATTTCTAAATTTTCACTGGCATCTAGAAGCTGGAATGTCAATCTTGTAACATCAAAGGGATATCCTGCCTTTCATCTTTCATGCTACTCACACGTAAACCATGCGGTATATTTTCCCGCCTTTTCCAATACTTCTATTCATAATGATTAAGTATCCAGACAATACAAGCAGTGCTCTAGATAAAACTAACGTGAAGTAGTAAGATTTGGAACTATTTCACGATAAGCGACAACACAAGATGTGCGATGCCTCATACCAGCCCGGTATGCACACGATTCTTCAGTGCTAAGAATTTCAGCTTGTATGCGTATGTTTGAAATTCATTATTTCTGTTATCTGCTATCATGTTATCTGTTTCAATAAAATTAGTGAAAACAGATTTGTGTTGGTGATCTTTTTTAACCATTAGTTGTGATTCCAATTTAAACCATACAGATATTAAAGCGCCGCACGTCCCAAAACAAGTGCTAATCCGCATTACCGAGAATAAATATAAATTGTAAATGAAATAACACTATACACATTGCCCTGTATTCTGCAAACTACACATTGCCCCGTATTCTGCAAACTACACATTGCCCCGTATTCCGCAAACCCCGTATTCTGCAAACTACACATTGCCCCGTATTCTGCAAACTACGGCCTACGGCGGTTACGGAAATCGCCGAAAAATACACCCGTTAATGTTTAAAACAGTATTCTGCAAACTACGGCGGTAACCGAAAAATACCCATGTTCACTACCATCCATTATTGTTAAAAAATAAAACATTTTCTGATTCGAGAATAATGATAAATAATTAATATCTTATTCATTAATAGTAACCACAATTAAGCTTTACTACTTGCTCAGAGGATTTTCTAACGCAGAAGCTCTGACCACATTTCTACAAACTATGCATGTTACCGTGTAGGCTAATTTAAGACGAGCATACGCCATACGGTACAGTGTACTAAGGGGGAAATTTTGCCCGGGTAGCGGCGCTACGGCCTACTCTTACATCGAATTCCAACTGCCAAAGAATCTTTTATGTGCACGTCAATATGTGCACACGGAATCTCGGTTTTTCTTCCCATACGAACGACTAGACAGCTGTCCTTGTTAGGCCCTCCGTTCTGCATCACTGGCAAGGGGAAACCACGCCGGACAATCGAGATGAACTTTCTCGGCCAATGCAGGGATCGAACACCCGACCTCCGGACTAGCGAGTCAGCGCCTTACCCAGTTAGCCACGTGATCCCCCAAGCATGTGTGAGGTTCACCATGAAAAACCTGAGATACACAAGCTGGAAGTAATTTTCGGCCCTACATTCCAACGTAACCAACTTCTCAACCCTTGTATCTCTCCGCCTCAAAATCATGTATATTTACTATAACCTGGCAGAAAATGTATTTTCAAACCCTTTTCTTTGATTCTACACCCAAAAGGCAACAAAAATAGCCACGCAAAAGAGGGAAAAGGGAAGCGGAGCGAAAAAAACCTAAAAATATCTTTCGCCTCACATTCGTAGATGATGGCGTAGTAGAAATATTTGATGAACTGTGTAGTATATAAGGGTGAAACTTCAAGTATATCAAGGTTGTGGCCCATTTTTTCACCGAACTCAAATACTGCCTTTAACAAGAAAGATTTTAGCCCAAAAGACCCATGGATCTGAGATGCACCGATGTACATAAAGCAACATGTGTACTTAAAGGGTCATCATTTTTGGAATTATTCTTTGATTTTTTCTTTTTCTTTCACCGGTATGTTTTCAGAACATATGGAGAGCATATAACAAAGTCCTTTTGGTGATACCCGAAGTTTTACTACAGATCTAACCACATATTTCCAAGGCGTAGGACGATAGTTATTTTTAGCCTTTCTCTCCCTTTCCCTTTACCCCTTTTGGTTTTTTTTGAGTAAAATCAAAGAAAAGCGTTTGAAAATACATTTTTATGCCAGGTTTTGGTGAATATTCACGATTTTGAGGCGGAAGGATACAAGAGAGGTTGGTTACGTTGAAACGTAGGACCGAAAATTTCATGTTTACTTGTCTCTACTTCCAGCTTGTGTATCTCAAATTTTTCATGGTGAACCTCATACATACTTTTGGACAAGAGTTTGCCACATATTTTGCTTTATCTGTGGCAGAAAGCGTTCTACCCCAAAAATATTTTGGGAAAAGTTAGAGCCGGTCTAAGAGACGGGAGTTAACATAAAAGTTAATGGGGAAAACATTAGTGGTCTGTGGCCATATTATTAAGTCTATATATTATGCAATAAAACCTGACATATCGATTTAGAGTCAAATTGACTATTGAAATGATGTAAACATATCGACATCAGTGGCGGATTAAGCTCCACCAATGCCTGAGGCGACAGTTTCTGGAGGGCCTATTTAAAAAGGCGTAGGCCTAATCAATTTCGGGTCAGGGCCTATGTTGATTCCCGTTGGGCCTAAACCCCACCCCCTAACATTCATTATCTATGCGTTTTTAATCGTATCAGACAAGTCTAAAAAATTTTGTTTTACAAAATCTTTGGGCCTGAGGCTGCAGCCTCATCAGCCTCACTGATAATCCGCTACTGATCGACATAGTTCATGTCGGCATAGGAAGAATTTAATGCGTCAAGTCAACTTTATTAAGTCGATTTCTTGTAATATAACTCATAAAGTTGACATATTTTTAGTCGATATGTTGGGATATTATCTCAATAAGTAGTGACCCAAATACGCTTTCATAGTGAACCAGAGTAGCAACCGCACTACAAAATTATGTCATTGGACAGTAAATATAATTGATTTACATGTTAATGCTAGTAAGAAGTAATCATTTATCATCTCTCTTACCGTGTTTGTGACGCACGATAACATAGAATAACCTTGTAACCGAATTTTTCTATCCTGTATTTACATTCCAAATGTTTTTGTGTTAAAGGGAGACATGTGCTTTGTCTTCTCATTAAAGGGACTATCCCGATTTGAACAGAGTCTCAAAGATAAAAGTCTAAGTATATATGGAATTTAAATTCCATAAATTTAATGACCAATGATAGTCGTGGTGTCGCAATTAATAAAGACTGTTTAAAATCTTCGAAATACGCAAATCACGTGTTTGACGGTTGTTTGTAGGCAAGTCTGTTGAATGTATATACAATCCCATATTACTGAAGCAATGGCCCAAGAAATCCCACTCTGGCCATTGCTGCATTAGCTTCTGATTCTTGAACTTTTGTGGGAGTGTGTCTATTCTTCCGTTCAATCAAAGCTATCACCTGAGTACAGCACCATGACAGTCCTTCGTTTAATCTGGGTCTTCCCTAAAACTTTGGACAGTGATTTAAGGTATTAAAAACGGTGAAGGTATGTTCGTTTCCAAACAGTATTGTTCACATCTTAATCAATTTGATAGCTTCGTTTGTCACGCAATCAGATTTACTGCAATATTCTGTTATCCACTGGTTAATTGGGCATAATAAAATCGTGAGCCACGACTTAACGTTATGTAAACATGTTTGGTCCAATTTGGGGCTTTGTTTTAAAAGGTAAAGCCTTTGTGACGCTGGTAGCTACTGGTTGTTAATGGGACTACTGATCAATCATAATTTAGAACAGAATATTCGCTCTTTGCAGCAGCGAGTACTGGGATAAATTATAGTCAAAGGAAACTCTGCTGGACATACATCATAATCTAACATATTATTTATCATATAAAACTCGAATAAAACATTTGTGTTTATAAAATATATGACCTAACCGTGCCTTGGGCCACGCCATATGATTCGATGCCAGATCTTACGATCTAAAGCGCTTCCACTGAATTCAAACCGTCGGGGGTATTTTACGTGCACGTCAATATGAAAATGGAGCCTCGGTTTTTCGTCCCATCAGGATCAGTGTATATAATCATAGTATTGAGAGAGATATAGCCGAATACAACCGACACCACATCAACCGCGACAACACGACACCACATCAACCCGACATTAACCCGACAATACGACATTTTAACGCGACATTACGACGTTTTTTATCGGCTAATCCGAGCCTGCGATAAATAAAATGAATTGAAAGTAGTTTCTTTTAAGAGACAGACAGAGAGAGAGACACAGAGAGAGAGAGAGAGAGAAATGGGGTTTAACGTCCACTCGACACAAACTAGGTCATTTCGGGACTAAGTTTCTTAGTTTTTCGTCCCGCCATGATCAGTGTATATTGAGGGGAATATGCGCGACAACCCGACATCACGACATTATAACCTGACACGACGACAAAGCGAATATTTAATGCTAACTAGTTTGTAGACATCACTGGTCAAAAAAACTTGAAAAATAAAACCAGGTTTCTCGATAAATGGGCTCATCGCCCTCATCATTCAAAAAGTAGAAATAAATGGAATATGAAAGACAACCAAAACTCTCCTCGGTCAATTTCACATAGTTTAAGCCAAAGTGAAAAAAATAACCAACTATCAGTGTCATTTATTTGACATGTGGGTCGTTTACATGAATTGTGAGCCACGGACTTTGTCAGGTGACTGGATGAACAGTATTATGTAATGACAATAAACGAGTGGACACATGAAACTATATAAGGACATGTACGATTTTGACATGGCCCGTTGGTATTTTACTTCTTTGGCGCCTGATTCCACAAAAGTGATATTGTGGCCAAAGCAGGAACGGAAGAAACTAGGCGTGTGGATTTATAATTACCCTAACTAAAGAAGCATCTGGTATGTATATCTTGTATTTTACTTCTTTGGCGCCTGCTTCCACAAAAAGTGATATTGTGGCCAAAGCAGGAACGAAAGAAACTAGGCGTGTGAATTTATAATTTACCCGAACTAAAGAAGCATTTGGTATGTATATCTTAGGCTGTAATTTTCTAGTCGTCTATTGATATTATTTTGAATAATAATTATGAATTAAAGAACGAAACCCCCCAAAACCAACACAACTGGAAATTTGTGTTACTTCGTTAACCATCTGCTAAATTGGCTATCACTAACTTCTTGATAAAGTACTTTATGCCAAACTGCATCGTCAACCAAGACGCAAAAACTGAATTCATCAAACTTGCAACGATAAAACCATCCCCCTCCGCCAAACAAAAATAAAAATAAATAAAAAAGAATAAATTATTTGACGGTGACTTTGAGCGTTGTGATAATTGTACTTGACCAATTAAATAAAATAATTTCCGGAGAAATTAGACATGTCAAACAAAATAAAAAAAAAAAAATAAAAAAATAAATGCTGTGACCCTACGGAAGTCGATAGGGGTCCTGCAAAAATTAGACCCAATTAAATCACAAATTGTCCGAAGAAAGTAAGTTCAGTTTGCAACAGCTCAAATTGAAATATAAGACAAATCTGAAGATTTAGAAAAGCGGATTTCAAAAGACAAACAAAATAAAAGTTAAGATCATTCGGATTCTTACCCCAGTTTCTGATACCGTTCTATTTGCATTAAAATCAAAATGTGGTGTTTAGGGTCTAAGGCTGATAATCCCTCCCCGCCGTGATATCTATTTTACAACCATCCCAGCCCGTCTGGTTAATTCCAACAAGAATGGAAGAACGGGGATAATCTCAGCGTAAGTTTATGTTCGATCGAGTAACATGAACAAAGAATAACACATAGAGACTGATATTCCTTACAAAGAGTGCCTGCGCAGTTTTATTTGATTCTGTTTGCAAGTAAATTAACCTAATCCTTAGAACGAGAAGATTATCGAGATTTTGTTACCGGCCGTGCCACTGGCGTAAAATGTTTACTTTCAACCTGACCTACTGATGACAGAATGAATGTCAGTGACAGTAGGGATCATGGTAAAGGTTGGCGTATTTTAAACGGTTAAAATCATTCCCGTCGCCCGAGTTGCAATTTCCTAAATTCGTTTAGCGAAATAAATAGAACAAAGAAAGACTGATTGATTGTGAATATTATGGAAATATAAATCCCGCTATGAAGCTTAACCTGGAAGCCATCTGTTAGGATTAAACTTTCATGGCACAGTTGGTTGAAAATGTGACCAAGGCGTATTATGACCATTGTCCGTCGCACACACAAATGCAATATGCATGGTAATGTGGTTTATTGATGGATTTATTTGGCATAGCATATAAAACAATCATAAATATTATTGTTAAGAACTTATTGGGGGGGGGGGGCGTTCAACATTCAACTTAATCCAGGTCAAGTGTAAATGGATTAGATGTTGGATCCATAAAATCTCTCGAAATATTAGCCTGTGCTGTTTTATCCAGAAATCCGCACCAAACGATGACAAAAAACGAGTGACTACCTTGTTGTGACGGACCACAAGGTTTGTTTCTAGGGCGCAAAGGGATTGAGGGTTCATCAGTCCCCATTGGAAAAACATAATGTGACATAAATTATTTTCAGAATAATTTAACAAGATACACCTGCATTTTGTAAGCGATAGGCAGCGAACAAGCTACTTTCATACAATAATGGCGGGGGGGGGGGGGTATAATCCAGGCAGTTACGATCTGACATGTGTCAAAATCAAAATAAACAGAGATCTTTGGGATATAAAATGAGAGGGGGCGGGGGTGTCCGAAATATGACAATGTCAAAATAAACAGATCTTTGAGATATAAAAACTTACGGTATTTTAAGTTTCATCCAATACTACAACCTTTCACACTAATTCGATTATATGAATAAAAATTTTACTTTTCCGTAAATCATGCAAACAATTAAAGTGCTTATTGATCTGTTTGTTTATTTAGCATTATTTTTCATGATGAATAAATGTTCACATTTGACTTATTAATATACCTTGTTACAAGGTCAATATTGATTGATTATCATCACAATTTATCAGTATATTATTTACACACGACGTTTCGACAAGAGCTCACTGGTCGTTATCAAGCATAAAAATTACAGATGAGGAAAATATGCTGTTGCTGTTGTTAATTACAGATTTAATCTCCAATACATTAAGTATGATATTATGGAAATGAAATGGGGGGATCGAAGGACCCGGAGAATACCCACGAAGCTGGACAGGCGACCCTACTCCTTATCCGTACAACTTGGGAATCGATACCACGCCCGTTGACTCAATGACAGACCTTATGAAACAGCGCACACATGCTGACCATTCGCCCCCCCCCCGACTTCTTCTCCCTGATGTTTTAGGTTCTAGGTTTCGTTTTTATAGTTCGAATTTTCGGTTTATTTACCTTGTCGCGCTGTGTACGGAACTGTGTGTAGACATTTGCAGCGAATACACAAAACAAAAGTTGTATTGGTTAATCAAATGTTGGATGCCATAGGGTCAAAAGCCTCTCGTATGACCGCTGACACAACCTCCCACAAGAGTAGTCAGATGTTGTTGTAGTGGAGGCCATTGAAATTATAAAAAAGACAAGGCGTAATATAGATCTGTATTTTAACCAGATTGATAAAAATTGTGTTTTTTTTTGTACAATCAAGGGTCATAACCCACGAAGTTATAGTTCGATACATGATCTGTGGTCTTTGAGGTATAAACATATATTTAAGTTTCATCAAAGTCGGACAAACACCATGACCTCTAGAGTGACCACAGCTTAAAGCGTGTCTTTTCGTACAATCAGGACCATAATCCATGAAGTTATGGTCCGATATATTATGCTAATATCGAAATGATCCGAGATCTCTGACATATAAACCTATTTTCAAGTTTCGTCACAATCGAATGAAAATTGTGACCCGCAGTTTCGTCACAATCGAGTGAAAATTGTGACCCACAGAGTGTCCACAAACGCGTAATTATGATTATATATGGTTGCAAACTGTGAACTTTTTAAAAATCGAAACCGAAATTAAAGAAAAATGGTTACCAGTACCACTGAGGTCGAGATGATGCAAGTACGTACCGTGAGCACGATTGGTTTCTAGTATCGATACATCTGTTTGGAATGAAGGCAGGAAAGAAGGACAGAATGTTGTCATTGAATGGGAATATGATGACACTGACGCTGACATTTCCATGAATATTTTAAGTATCTCTTTTCGACATTTGATGGCACTGTTTAAACAATTAGATCACTTTTTCAGCAGACAGTGCACTTTTTCGGAAGTGAGGGCACATGGCGAAACGAGCCTTATTCCCTGGTAGGAAATCATATCGGGATTCCAGAGCTATCAGCAATTTCCTGTTGGCTTTTCAGCCTACCCACCTAGTTAAAGGGGTGTCATTTTCTTTATTCCGGTAGAAACAGTCAGATGTAGTGGTCAATGCAGGACATGTTTACGATTTCGACGACTACAACATAACACTTTTCATTGAACTTATTTTACAGAAGAGACTGGATAATATATCTTGAGTAAACGTCAGTTTACAATGGAAGAAATTGCCATAATTGGAGTGGGGTGTAAACTACCTGGAGCGGAGGATATTGACCAGTTTTGGCGGGTTTTAGAAAATGGTGAAAATCACGTCCTCGAGGTGCCAAGCGATCGATGGAATCTGGATGCATTTTACGACCCCGATCCAAATGCACCTGGCAAGACATACGTTAGAAGAGCTGGTTTCATTAAGAAGTAAGATTATTTATTTTCGAATCTAAGTCTTACGTTGACCTCACTTGCAAGCAGTTTGTGAGTCACTTAAAGCAACTGGCGGCAATTGGTAGATCGTGGAGACATGTCGGTCCTTGTAGCCAGTTTCGGAGAAACAGTTTGTTCACTTTTTGCGGTCTTGAGACTGATCAATCACACATTAGACTGTAAAGATAGTATCCCGGCCCCGTGTACGCGCTGGTTTGCACGCAAAAGAACTCTTGAGTTTTTTGATGCAATAAACTAGGACGTTACACCTAATTTCACTTCATTTCCAAGTTTCATAAAAAAAATAGTCATTTTGGTTTCCTAAGTTCCCCGAAATATATTTCGCCATGGATAGTTGATCGGTGTGCTAGATATTCACTCAGTTGCAAGGCCGATCTACGCTTAGTGTCAGAAGACTGGTGCAAAACCCTTGGCATACACGACAAATAGATACGCAACAGATGCGGATTCACCCAGATCATATTATGCACCATGAATCCATTCAAAATGCCTGTCGAACAAATTTGTTATAATGTTTTCGAACAAATAATTCCATTTATTTTTAGTCATGAAGCATGGGATAATAAAGTCTATGGTGTGAACGATTTTGAAGCAAGCCAAATGGATCCTCAACAGAGATTTGTATTAGACTGTTGTTTTAAAGCCATGGAAAATGCTGGAGTAACAAGAAAAAGTATGGATGGGTCTAATACTGGGGTCTACATAGGTTAGTCGAAAGAATATTAAGATATTTAAATTCTAATTATCACCTTTGAATACTAAGCGTCTGCTGGTTTAGATGTCGCTGGTTTGCAAAAATCATACATCCATGTTGTCAATTTATATTAAACCGATTTTATGGTCCATGTTGGGGAGCAGGTTTGACAAACATAACAAAAAAAAGAAGAAAAATTGCACCATGAAATAACACCCTGTGACCACTTTATAACGTAAGCCCTTTATTATTTCTTTCAGGTGTAATGAATACTGATTATAAAAATCTCCAATCATCAAACAGTGAAAATATGAATAATTATACCTTAACTGGAACCTCTACCAGTATTGTAGCTGCACGTATATCTTTCAACTTCAACCTTCATGGACCTGCTATGTCTTTAGATACAGCTTGTTCGTCATCTTTATTAGCTATTCATCTGGCTGCTCAAGCTCTAAGAGAAGGTACGATTTCTTTAGAATATAAAGAGTAATCATTAAGAGTAATCTTAAAATATATGAATTTGAACTTTACTCATGGCATTTGTTTTGTCTTCTCTACACTATCCGTCTGCCTTCGGCATTTCGTTTTTAGCTACGGTTGTCAGAATTTTTCAGACCGTGCAGACGCTGCTTCTCCATATTATTCAAGACATTCGGTGATATGGATGCCATGAAACTCACACCTTTTCCAGAGATTGTGATATGGCCTTTACTGGATGATGTTAAGCTATGTATTAAACGTGTTTTTTCACAGGAATTGATACAATGTATCTCAGCATTCGAAACGACACGACATTTTGTTAGTCAAGACAAATTGTGTTTGTGCATATTTAACTGTGTCAAACATTAATATAAACAGGTGATTGTGACATGGCCTTAGCAGGAGGAGTAAACTCGTTGATGTCGCCTAATATATTTGTTCAACTCAGTAAAGCCAGGATGGCCTCTCCTACTGGATATTGTCAAGCTTTTTCCTCTAAAGCGGATGGTTATGCAAGAGGTGAAGGTGCAGGGATTCTTCTTTTGAAAAGACTGAAAGACGTGAGTATATATATATAAAAACTAAATTAAAGAAAGACACCAAAATACTAATTTGACGGTTAGCGCTTTCTGTTCGTACTGAACATCATCAGACCATTTTTATTTATGAAGAATTACAATAGACGCAACGTCATGACGATACTATAAATATATCAAATACACCATAAAATATTATTTACACATTTTTACATTTAGTAAATAATCACTAAAAAGAGAATTACTTCATCTCTTACTATGATATCCGCTTATTTAATTCGGGTTTGTACTTTTTGATGAAATAATTTTCTTTACATTCAAGTAAATCATTATTTAAGAAATTCAATTTGTACAAGGGAAATACATTGAATTTTCCACCTCCACACGTTTCGATGTGTGCACTTAAAGCTGAACTCCGGTTACAAAAATACTGAAATAATGTAATAAAAAAAAAGTTAACGCCCGCAAGCCGCCATACTTGTTTCCAATTTGTGAAATAAGTATGGCGGACATGGAGGCTTATGACCTGGAAAGGTTAGCCGATCTCACTTCCAGTTTGTTTCTCGTCAGCTAGCTATACACAACCGGCTTTATTCTCTTCACACGGTTCACTGATTACTGTATTTCCCCCCCCCCCAACAGTATACCAAATTATTGAAGATTGAACATGTCTGATCAGGTAGGCCTGTAAATAATTATATGAACTGCGTCTACTACAATATAGCCTAAGCTTTACTCCAAAGCAAAAGATGCAACCAGATGTCTTACCCAACCTGTTTTTCAACCAAAACAAATCACCTATACAAACTATTAGTATTGCCTTCTTCGTGTGTCCACGTTGAATAGTGTTCATGAAAACGACCAAGGGACATGACTACATGTTTGGGACGGCTCTCATTGGGGAGTGTTTGACAGTGCTAAATTGATTGATGTTATGGTTTTTTTCTCCATTTTACCAACGTGTAAGAAATTGATATTGTAGTAGACGCAGTTCATATAATTATTTACAGTCTTACCTGATCAGACATGTTCAATCTTCAATAATTTGGTATACTGTTGGGGGGGAAATACAGTAATCAGTGAACCGTGTGAAGAGAATAAAGCCGGATGTGTATAGCTAGCTGACGAGAAACAAACTGGAAGTGAGATCGGCTAACCTTTCCAGGTCATAAGCCTCCATGTCCGCCATACTTATTTCTCAAGTTGGAAACAAGTATGGCGGCTTGCGGGCGTTAACTTTTTTTTTATTACATTATTTCGGTATTTTTGTAACCGGAGTTCAGCTTTAAAGGTATCGTTCGATTACTGGGTATCTTAATTTGAGATCTATGAAGGTTCATTCGAAGGTTTAGTTGACCTTCTGTTTTACCAATGTATTTCCCTTTACAACCATAGCATACGACGAGATAAATTACATTTTTTGATTTGCATGTCATGCTTTGTTTTACATGAAAATCATTGGATTCATTTATTTTAATGGAGCTTCCTTCGACTATCATATTACATGTTAAACATCTTTCATCTCCACATTGGAAACAACAGGTTGTTTAGTTGCTAAATCAAATTTTGCGGAAGTGAGAATTCGTCTCAAGTTCGGGGGTTGTTTTAGACTGTTGATCACATTTGTTTTGTTGATAATATATTTAAGTTTTTCACTTTTAAATAACTGTGGTAAATGTGATCTAATTATGTCCATACCCCGTTCTTGAGAAGGATTATGCCTTGTAACTAAAGTAAAAAATTTCATTTTGTTTACCTAAAACTTTAGGTTTTCTTAAAATTTCCTGATCTATTTTTAATGCTTGTTTAATACCATTTTTTATTAAACCAAAAGGATAGTTTTGATTTCGAAGGAATTGTTTTAATTCTTGTAACCTTATGAGTTTTTTTCTTTTCACATGATACGATTGTACAAATTCCCCTAGCAAGATTAAACGGGATGTTTCTTTTTGTATGTGAAGGGTGACATGAATTGAAATCTAAATACTGGCGCGTGTCAGTAGTTTTATAATATAGATCCGTTGTAATGTCCCCATTTTCAGATAACGTTATCGTTACATCTAAAAATTTAATTGATTTAAAGTTTTTTTCTATTATAAAATTTAAACTTTCATTTAGTGAGCTAAGCATGAGATATAATTCATTTAATAAAACATCATCCTTAACAAATATGATAAAGCAATCATCTAAGAAACGTTTCCATGAATGTTCAATCTGTAATTTTAATTCCAAACCGAAACGTTCTCCAATATTAGTGTACCAAATTTCTTCAAGGTAGCCTAGTGTTAAAGTCGCGTATGTTGGGCCTATTTTTGTTCCCATTGCCACACCTTTAATTTGTTCGTAATAGTGTTTATCAAAATAAAAAAATGTTATTGGAAATGACTATCGTGACTGCATTTATGATAAAAGTATTGGAGAAACGTGTGGGTATTTCGGATTCGAATCTATCGAGCCAGAAATGTATCGATCTTATGCCCAGTTCAATTTCAATATTACTATACAAGCTTTCAACATCAAACGTGACAAGTACGCTATTTGGTTCAGCTTTACTAGGTAAATTACATAAGAAATTTATATCATGCCTACGTGCTCTGTGATGCAGTAATTTTCACATTTAGTAAACAAATTTAATATCTCTCAATTTGTTTCAAAATATTGACGTCACTCTGTGATTGTGTTGATAGCTAGAACGATGTTTTTTCCCACTGCTTATCCTTTTTATTATGCAAATCAGGCAGAACGTGATAACGATCCAATATGGGCGACCATTATGACGGGATCAAATCAAGATGGACACGCAGTTACTCCTATGACAGCCCCCTCTGGTAGTCAACAATTTGAATTATTGAAGAAAGTTTACAGCAGATATAATATTGATCCTGATCTATTGGAATACATAGAAGCTCACGGTATGTAGCATAAATCCAATATATATGCAAACATAGGTATCTACTGAATAAAGTGTTGTTACCCCCCCCCCCCCCCCAAAAAAAAAAAACAAACAAAAAAACAACAAAGTAATTTAATTATGCATGCCATGATGCCATAATTATTGGATTAACATTATGGGAGATTAGATGATCCATCCTGGACCTAAATTTAAGCGATTGAATTTTCGGCCAAGTTTCGATCATCATTACTAAAGTCGGTACTATTAAAACATAGTCTCGATTACCCATTTCATGATTAAAGCATAAATGAAAGTTGACCAGCAAGGTGGATTCTAATCCAGTAAATATCACTGGCTAACGATGACATCGAGAGTTGATTAACGTCTGGATATGTTAATTAATGTCTAATTAATAGTTAAGATAGCATTTCAAACCTAAATAAAGACCTGCAATAGGCAGACATAACTCTTACAAAATGTATGTTTAACCATGGATACGACACTAATATGAATCGTAAATTGATTAACAATGACTATTTAGATAACACATGCAATGGATTAACTAAAAATACCAAGATGGTATGAATCGGAATTGATTGACAATCTATATTTAGATGAGATACAACAGGTTAACTAGTAATACCACGGTGATATAAATCGTAAAGTGTTTCCGTGGCATTTTGTAGTTGAACTTGAAATACACAGGTTACAATTATATTCCAACAGTTAATGATTATTATTAAGCGCCGTTTCAATTACGCTTCGCAAGTCAAGCAAGAGATATACAATATAAAAAATGATGGAACATATGAAATCAAAACTTAGATCATGAAGACTAATCACAGAGATAGGATAGACCTACCACTAATTATTATGAAAACTCATCGCCATGGCACGGTAACATAAATATCATATTAACAATGATGCACGTCAAAGGATAACAACACGTTTTAAACAGCAATATTATGACAATAGAAATACAGTAGATTACAATATGAAAATAAATAGCTAAATATACAGGGATATGGTAATAGCATTCAATCATATTATCAAAATCAGATTAAAAATAATATGAAAGTTAATTAGGAGTACCACGGCAACATCAATATTGGCGTGACATTGATAAAGTAGCTAAACTATGCAACAGGTCCATTGCGAATAACAGGATACGATGAATAGGGGTCAGCCTTCTTTGGTCACCTATATTATACTTGCTAAAATATACAACTTGATTAGGAATACCATCATGATATACAATTTAGCACGTTTAAATAAATATAGGCCAGACGCCATTATGTGATATTATTACAATCGAAATATTGAAAGGTGTTATGGATAAAAACACCAAAGGTTAACTAGAAATAGCAGGAATACATAATATATCACATAATTTATGACATGAATACATATTTTTATTTAGTCTACATATCCCGTTTTTAACAGGAACTGGTACACAGGCTGGTGACCCAGTAGAGGCTAACTGTTTAGGAGGATTTCTAGCAGATCATACCAAAAATGCTCCACGTTATATTGGCTCCGTTAAAACTAACATTGGACATCTGGAGTCAGCTGCAGGAGTAGCAGGTGTGATTAAAGTTCTTCTGATGCAGAAACATTCCCTTATCGTCCCAACCCTTCATTTCGATACACCAAATGAAAAGATTGATTTTGATAAACTAAAGCTAATAGTAGCAACACGTACCGACAAATGGCCGACATACAATTACGACGGAACAAAATTATCGTGCGTTAATTCATTTAGCTTCGGTGGAACAAATTGCCATGCTATTATAAAATCCTATAACACGCCCAAAACAGTTCAAGTGATTGATCCGGATAAACTGCGTCTTATCTGTTTCTCTGGGGTAGACGAAACATCAGTTAAGGGCAGTATTCAACATTTTTGTGAGAAAGCCAAAACACAAGCTTATTCTATAGATGATGTTGCCTTCACCTCAACTATAAGAAGAGATCACTACCCAGTAAGAGTTGCTAAAGTGGTTAAATCAATAGACGAGGCCGTAGATCAATTAGAAAGTAAAACCACAATTGACAAAGTTCCGGTTAAAGCTCTACAGAAACAAAAGCAAATCATTTTTGTATTTTGTGGTATGGGAAGTACATGGAAAGGCATGTGCAAGGAGCTCATGAAAACCAACCATGTTTTTTACAAGAAGATATTGGAAATAGATGCTTTATTG
Source organism: Patella caerulea (assembly GCA_036850965.1). Taxonomy (NCBI): domain Eukaryota; kingdom Metazoa; phylum Mollusca; class Gastropoda; family Patellidae; genus Patella; species Patella caerulea. Next base: position 29,157,487 of record JAZGQO010000011.1, read on the forward strand.
TTACCACTGACCGGTTGGTCAATTTGTCAAAGATTTGAAGATAGTTTTGATCCGACAGATCCATATTTCGGCCCAATTGCATCATTTACATGCCAGGTTGCCCTTGATGCTGTGTGGAAATACTGGGGAATAAAACCAGATTGTGTTATTGGTCAGTCAGTTGGTGAAGTAGCAGCATCACATTCAGCAGGAGCACTGTCTTTAAAGAATGCAGTGAAAGTTATTTATCATCGAACATATCGACAAGTTAAAGCCACTGGAGGGTCTATGCTGGTTGTTGGTAATTATGATGTCAGCGAGGTCCAGAAAATAGTTGATGATTACCCAGGAAAATTGGTTATTGCTGTTCACAACAGTGCCAAATCCTGTACCCTAAGTGGAGACACTGACGTTATTGAATTGGTAAAATCGAGAATCCAGAAAACCACAGACGATTTAGAAATCCACCCATTTCTACACGATTTGACAGTTACCAGTGCTTTCCACAGTCATCATATGACAGAATGTTCCAACCAGATAAAGGATGATCTGTCAGGATTACAGGGATCAAAACCTGGTGTCAAACTATATTCAACAGTATCAGCCAAAGAAGCCACAGAAACAGATTTCATAACAGCAGAATATTGGGCAAAAAACGTTAGAGAACCTGTATTATTCCGACAAGCTCTTCAAGATGCCCAAAACCCGGATTGTTTCAATATCTTTCTAGAAATTGGATCAAAACCCGTACTCATTGCTCATTCTAAAGAAAATTTCGATTTGAATCAAGCATGTGTATTAATATCAATGAAAAAGGATATGGAAACAAATTGTATTATGCAGAATTTAGCACAGCTCTATGCACACGGAATTGACCCAAATTGGGGCAATGTTGTTGAAAGAGGAAATGTAACGGATGTGCCACAGTATCATTTCAACCCAAAGTCAAACTTAATTATTCCAGAAACTTCAAAGCTCGCCTTAATGGGAGGGGACCTGCATTCGAGTGGCCATCCATTTCTAAGACCAATTATTGGCGCAAATAAAAGCTACAAAGTCCTGATCAACCCTAACAGAATTGGGTCAGTATATGAACATTTTGTTTTGGACAACATTTTCATACCTGGTGCCTTTTATGGAGAAGTTGGTTTAGCTATTGCTGAGCACCTAACATCTGGAAGAGTTACTGAAACAGCCGTGTCGATTAACTTTAAGCATCCCCTTGTACTACATCCGGGAAAAAGTGTTGAGCTAGATGTTGTTACAAGTGTTCAAGATGATTATAAAAACGAAAAGGAGAAAACAAACTATACCGTTTTACGAGGTAATCAAATTTTAGCGGTGGGTTCAATCAGTTGGGCGGATAACCAGGAAAATACTACTGTAGATATAGATGAGATCAGAGATCGATGTTATTCAGAATTTAATCAAGAAGATATTTACGAACAACTAAAGAAATTGGGGTTCTCTTACGGGACTCCACTCCGTGTTCTTGCCGGAGCTGTTTCCAATGATACCGAATCCTTAGTCTATATGAGCCTCCCCGAAGAAATAAGACAAGAGAGAATTGGCACTTTCATTCACCCAGCTATTCTCGACGGAATGCTTCAAACGCCTGGGATACTGGGTATAAATGCAAAAAGTAAGGGGAGTAGCAATAGAGTAGGAACAGAAATTCTCCCAGTTCAGATTGGGAGATTGACCTTAAAAAGATCGCCAAAGGACAATATGGTTGCGTATGGAAAGATTATAAAGAAGACTGAATCAACTACCCATTATGATATTATATTGTTGACAGAAGATGGCGACGTCATAGCGGAGGCTCGAAACTTCATCACCCAAAATCTAGGTATCGCCTCGGCTGATAAAAAAATGTTTTACACTATAAATTGGAAACGATTTAATACACTTGCAACCGATGATGCAGAAATTGAAGATTTATCAGAATTGATAATTCTAGACAATTCTCAAAAGTTCAAACTTTTTGGTCGAAATGTATGTAATCTTAACGCGACAGAAACTCTAACTGATCAGGTTTCGAAATTTGGTCAATTGAGTAATAAGAAAGCCCTCGTGTATGTCTCCCATCAGCGTAGCTCTCATACAGAAGAGACGTCGACTGTATTCCAAAGTATTCTAGATGAGTGCATGCAGATTCGAGAACTGGTTCTCTTCATGTTGGCAAAGCGGATCGATGTCCCTCTTTATGTCATCACTCAAGATACTTGGATACTGAGTTATAACTGCAATGCTACAATCGGCAATCCTTCTGCTGCGGCTCTTTGGGGAATGCTGAGAACAGTCGATAGAGAATTAACTGAATTCCGCCTTAATCTGGTTGATGTTAGTGGAAAAGACAAAGACATCGCAGCCAATGTATTATATAATACAATCAATTCCATAGGTCAAAATAGAGAGGAGTTGCAAGGCGGCGAGTTTCTTATTACAGACAATGTGGTTTACAGTCTTGAAATCCTGCATATAGCAGATCGAATGGAGCATAAATACAGAGAAGTGGAGGTAGACGAGAAATGTGAAGTTCAGCTATTTTCTGAAATGAAAAATGACTATCTAAATCCATTTTTAATTTACGCTGATCCACCAGAAATTACTACTAATTCCGAAGTATCATTAAAAGTTGATACTTTAGCTATTCAAAATACGTTACTTTATAGCACATGCAAGGAAAATATCACTCATCTTAATTTTGCTTCAACATCTAATGAATTTCCAGTTTTGTGCTTAGAAGCTATTGGGTATTTGACATCGGCGAACTGTACTGAAAGGTACATTTCGTGTTACCCAACGAAAGCTGGAACAACGATTGTCGTCCCGAAAGACTGCATAATATCTGCTGAGTTCCTTCCAAGTTATCACCCAGGATTGGTGATGAAGATTGTTCTTATGTGGTACCTTTCCGAAAAGGTTTCTGTCAATAGTATAACTATTCTTTACAACAGTCGAACCAAGCCCCTAATGCGCTTAATATGTCTTATGTTAACGAGTCACCACAAGAAAACTGTACAAGCCGTATCTTTGGAAAACATCGAAACTATACAAAATGGAACTATCTTAAGCTTGATTAACTTGAGTCAACAAATAATACACGATATCATTGGTAATTGGTCTAACGCACACTCTCTCATAACCCTGAATTCACTAATAGATAGTCTAGGTATAGCTGCTGTTCATCATAATCGTCCACATGTCGCCACACAGATATTAAGAACCGAGGAAGTTTATAGTCCCGCAATGCTTCTGCAGAAAGTTCCACAGATCAACGAATGGATAAAATCCCACAAGGACGAACTTTCAGCCATTTGCAAGTCTTTCAAATCTGGAATTCTTGGAAGACGTCGTTCTAGCGTTGCAATTCCACGTTCTATAGACATTATGCGTCTTTTGTCAGTAACAGAAATACCTTTCAGTCGGTCTTTAATGTTACCACCAGCAAGAGCAGTTAGCGGAAACATGTTCAGAAAAGATGGGGTCTACATCGTAGTTGGTGGTCTGACTGGTTTAGGATGGGAATGTGTACAGTTTCTGGTGGCTAATGGGGCTGGTCATGTAGTTTGTTTCAATCGGCGTAAACCTTCACAAGAAAATTTGATGAATATAGACAATTTGGAAAGCTCATCGTCCTGTCGCGTAGTTTCAGAACAGGTTGATGTAACTCAGTACGATTCCGTCGAAAACGGGTTTAAAAGCGTGAACAATAGATTCCCTGGCGCAGAAATAAAAGGTGTTATTTTTGGAGCAGCTGTTCTTAGTGATGCTTTTATTGAGAGTATGGACAAAGTTAAATTTGCGACTGCTTTGTCACCTAAAGTTAGAGGAGCCTGGAATTTACATTTATTAACAAAAGACCTAAACCTGGACTACTTTGTGATGCACTCCTCCATTGCTGGCTTACTTGGTAATCACGGACAATCGAATTATGGGGCTGGCAACGCGTTCGAAGATGGTCTAGCGCACTTTAGACGTTCAATGGGACTTCCAGGACAGAGTTTTAATTGGGGTCCCCTAAACATAGGTATGTTAAAGGAAGCTGAATCGACAGAGAAAGTCATCAACATATTGAAAGAACAAGGATATGAGCTTCTAGAAATAGATGATATTCATCAGTGTCTGCTGAGTTGCCTATTGGACAATTATCCACAAGTAATGTGTACAAAACTGGAATTGAGCAGCTTCAGTAGCGATAATCCAAGGATGTCCAACCTTCACGCTAAATTCCTTTCGATTCTACCTGCACAGACCACAAAACACGACAGTATGGATAACGCGGATGATAAATTAATGAAACTCGACATTCCTTTGATAAAAACCTTGGAAAAAGACACCAGAATACAAATTCTCCAAGATTATATGTCAATCATTGCCTCTAAAGTGTTTGCTGTTGATGAATCAATGGTGACACCAGATAGTTCAGTCGTAGATCTTGGTATAGACTCTATGCTGGCCATGACAATCATTGACCAAATCAATAGAGACACCCAATTCAGGATACCAATGATAGTCCTGTTAAGTGAAGGCGCTACTATCAGTAAAATAGCACATGTTATAGAAGCCAGTTTCTGGGAAGATGTAGATGATGATGGGAATGCAACTTCTAATGCGGACAAAGATAGTTTAAAAGAAATATCCGGTGAAAATGACGATACAGTCGGTGAATTAAACCTCAACAAAACAACTGAACCAGAAGATCCATTACCAAAGCTTGCTTCCGAGGTGCACACTTTACCAACAGAAACAGAAACACGGATGGATATACAATCTGAAAAATTCCAGCAATCCCCAATCGAGGAAACAAAGCTTGTGGAAGATATGGTTGCTATAGAATGTGTTGTTTCTTTCATTGAAAGTGATATCTACGAATTGTACGAACACGTGGACAAGGCGCCATTACATTTTATTAAAGACATCATATTTAAAGGCGCGGGCGTCGATCTTGATGTAATCAAATTCTGTGCTAGACAGATCGTAGACAGACACCCTATTGCCAGGACACTGTTCAAAATGTTGGTCACCAAACGAGAAACATCTTGTTTGGAAAGGCAAATTATGAATAAGGAAGATCAACTAGATTTCCGTACTTTGATGGATTCGTCCAGCGATGAAGCATACCGAAAACTTTCCGTGGAATCCTTCAACTTGGAGAAATCTGGACCAGTTAGATTTATCTCCTCTCCATCTGCTTCGCAATCATCCTTCAGAGTTCGTCTTGTTTGCCATGCGATTGGCTTTGACTCCTTTGCTCTGGGAAAATTCATTTCAGATTTCCAATCACTTGTTGTTGCGAAAGCCTCTAACAGGAAAATTTCAGTATCTGTTAATTATGATCATGTTGGTTTAAAAGAATTACAAGATATTTTCCACTCAAATGAGAAACAGACAGAGTTATTTTGGAGAGGAGAAGTACCTGAATTCATTTCCTATATGAAGCTTAATGGTAACAAGTTTAATAACTCGTCTACAAATACAGCCTATAAGGTAACAAATCTGAAACTTGATGACCAGCTGTCTCGGAATATATTTAATCTTGGACAAAGTCTTGACACTACATTACTGAAATTATTTGTTTCCTTTTACCAACTCCTTTTACACATAAATACCGGAGAAGATTTAGTAAATGTTATCACAAAACACAATCTAAGACATATGCTGTTTCAATCCAGTCATGAAGTATGTAATTTAACAAATGACATTCCACTGTTTGCAAAGATATCCGCTTCATCTACATTTTCGGATTTTATAAGAGAAAACAGTAAAACTATACAGAAATATTTAAACAACGCAATGTACCCGTACTCCTTAATCGAGAAATTGGTATTAACTGATGAATGTCGAAATAATTTGAAGAGACACTGTGTTGTACACGAGGAAGCGAAGAAAACTGTTCCTGCTAACAGTCTGGGGTTACTACACGATACATTATTAATAGTCAACTCTTATTCAACAACTAAATCAATTGATGTTCAGCTACAATATAGAAGTTCTTTATATACCAGCAGTGAAGCTAAAATACTCTTAGATCAACTCCACCAAATTCTGCTGTTGGTAACATCTAACTACGAGATGACAATAAGCAATATTGGAAAGAGTGTAGAGTTTCTTCAGAAAAAAATTGCTGGTGACCATCATGGCAGTAGTACCAATAACTATGCACCTACAAACGAAGGTGAGTATTATTGTTACCCCAATAACTAAAACTAGAGACTCAATCAACTAGGTAATATATGGAGACGTTCTAAACTGCATCTGATCGATACATAATGGTTAATGGTGTTCCTTTTCCACCGCCTATTCTTTTCATTTATCCTTCAAATAACGATATTAGTCAAATAAGTTTTGTTTCCAGGAGCAGAAAGTAAAGCAAGCGTTAGTGGGCATGTTGCTGGCACACCAGAGACTTCAATGCCGATACCAAAGTTAAAGAACACTGTCACCGTCAATTTACCAGAAAATACCTTATCTTATAGTGAATATTATTTTTTCGAAAGATATTTGCGGGACAATCCAATTGGTCACCATATTACCAATGATTTACATATGAAGAAAAGGACAGGTGATTTATTTAATCAGGGTACTCCCATTATCTAGGAAATTACAGATATGTGTCCGTATTTTATCGACACTAGTATGCACCCTTCTTGGGTTTGTCCGTCGTCTGTTTCCATTTTCTTGGGTAAGAAATCTTAATTGGTCCACAAGGAACAAGTCTATCGAAATTCGGTATTGTCCGAAAAAAGATCGAAGTTAGCCCCCTGTTTGCCGTCTCATGAAATCCGGTGATTTTTGATCATGGTGTTAGGAAGGACTATACTGAATTTTAAAGTTTTCTGACCATAGAAAGCGTTTAGTGATGTAAGGCCGTGAACGTTATACGGAGCAAACGTGGGGATGTTGGGTCGGGATTACTGAGGGCTCTATCGATTTTCATTCATAAATTTTTTATTATTGTGTAAATTTATAACAAAATTAGTCTGGTGACAAAATATTCGTACACTAAGCAAATCAGAACGTATGTCATCCTTAAACATGAGTCAGGCGCGGCTGGTTTAAAAAAAAGCAAATCATCCAAACTCAGAACGTATGTCATGCTTTTAAAGCAGATAATTACCCAGACATTTAAGACGCGTGCGCGTTATACATGACAAATTGTTCAATGGAAATTATCAATGTATTTTTCACAGGGGCATAAGCTGATACCCCACCTAAACAAATAAAATTACGATCATAGCCTTGTAATTTTCGTGATGTATTAATTTTTCATCAAAGGCCTATACAGAATTGTTAAATTTTCAAAACTGGTAAATCGGGATTGCATTTATTGTTAAACTAGCGAAGGCGACATTGCCCTAATCTATGTTTATGATATATTTTCCAAAAGTAGAGTAGCGCGTTACTATTGCTTCGGGAATATTATTCAATTAAAACTCTTTTTTTTTCTTTTTGTTCTACAGGATTTGATAAAATTTGGTATAATGCTGCCCTAAAACTACTTGAACGTCATCGTACATTAAGAACAGTTTACGTCAAAGCTGAACCTGGAGAAAACTACAGATTCGGTTTTAAAAAACTGGAGAAAAATCCTGAAGATATTTTAGATTTTCAGTATGTGAAAAATTCTAAAGATGATGCCGAGTTCGATAAAATTAGCAGACAATCGTTTGATCTTTCTACAAGAGGATGTGTGCGATTTATCTTCGCTGGAGAACCAGATACAAGAATCAGGTTTGTTTTTCAGCATACTGGCATTGATTTCTATACAATGGGATTACTACTGAAAGATCTCAGAGATATTACACCTGCAATTGGCTATGGAGTGGATCTCCCTCCTTCACCCAGCGAACAAACGGGACGAGCGGCTTTATATGTGGAGGCAGCCTTAAAACCAATGGAGAATGAAATGAAGAAGTTTTGGCAGTCAAAAATCAAAGCCGGCGTGCCAAATTTATCACTGAATAAGTACCCAAGAGACGAAACGAGGAAGGGGAACATCCGACCTATCATTTCTGTTCTACCGAACAACACGATCAGCGATATTTTCAAATTAATGCCACACATGAAAACGACAGTTTTTAAATTTTTCGCATCCATATATCAAATGTATTTCCACTTTATGACTGGCCACGAGAAGGTTGTAATAAGTGCCCCGCTTGATTTGAGAACACATTTGCCCGAAACTCGGTCGTTTTATGAAAATATGATGTCTGCGGTGCCATTCTTTACCGAGTTTAATAACCCAGATCAAACCGCCGAGGAATTCATCAGAACCAACGTAATTAATATAAACCAGTGTCTTGCCAACGGTTTGTATTCAGTTGTACTTATCCGAGAATTATTAGAGAACAAAGAAGAAGGAAAATGGTTGACTAGACACAGTGTTGTTGAAGAAGATATGGCCACCATACATGATTTACAGAAGAAAAGTAACCAAGATAACGAGGTGCACCCTACTCTCGGATTTTCATATGAAACTCGCCTGATGGTTTGGATAGATAAAAAAGAGTCTTACATCAGACTCCATCTCGAATGCCTTCCTGAGTTATATACTGAAGAGGAAGCTGAAGTCCATATGAATAACATCGTTAAGTTAATGAATGCAGTCCTAAAGGATAGTAATCAGACATTGTCAGAATTAAAAGAACTGGTTGTATCTAAACAAGAGATTGTTCCAGAAGATACAGTGAAAGATGCTGAAGATGGAGAAGTTGGAGGTAAATATCATTATCCGCATGCTTATATTTAGTAGATTCTGATTGAGTGTTTTATTCTCTAATCTATAATTTTTCATGATCTATCTTATAATATATTTAAAAAGTTACTTAATATGGAACTAAAATTTTAATTAAATTAATTGTAATTTTAAACAAACGGAAGTGTGCCTTCTATACATTGTTCATAAAGCTCTCTGTAGAGGTACCTATTTAATCCCAAATAGTTGGTTCTGATTATGTTGTGTAGCGTTTAATGAAATAGATAGAAGTAGCTTTGTATGCAGAACTAAAAAAAAAATAACTACCCTTCTCTATAAAGATACATTGTGTTCATAGCTGGAATTGTTAAATGATCAAGGACACGTGATGATCTTTCGCCCACTAAACCACTAATAATCTTTTGGCGGAAGCAGTGCTTCAATTACAGATTGGGTGGGGTATGTTCCTGCCCTGTGTCAATGACATACCTGTTGCAGTAGATGTGGTCCATTTAGAAAGAGATTGGACCGGACTTAGGGTATTCGTCATAATCCTAGTATATTTTTCCCTGTTAAACGCCAAGTAGTGTCACACCAATATGGCAACATGCTGACATCAATTCTCGTTTACATAACTAACTACTTCGGTTGTAACTGAGTGTGATACGTTCCTATGGATCTTGTGCAAGTTTAGGCTATTTGGGCATGTGATGAACAAACTCGGAACCTTTGTTCTTTTGTTGTCTTATAGACATTCCATTTTAATGAAATTTCTTTCAGCTTTGAGTTAAATTTAGATTCATATTTGAGTATATTCAGAACATTGTATGACCATGTCTGTATAAAAGACCAACATTATGCGCGGTGTGAAACAAACTGACACCAGCTTTAATACACTATTTTCAAGCTTAGTTATTGGCACAGTCATCTATCGTTTGCTATTCTATGACTATCCTATAACTGTAAATCGGGATTTAACAAAATGGTAATAGTTTCACAATCGCCATCTGTAGTGTTTCTAGACTGAACCCTATCAAACGCGATAATTTTATTCTGAATATTAGGACAAAATAGCGTAGCAGACTGTGTGGAAGAAGAAGATGGTTATTCTTGAACATATGCGTTTTTTTTCTTGTGATATATTTAATTACTGCCCCATCCTTTAAGAAAATATTTTATTCTTTATTTATTTTAGCCCGTTTCCTTAAAGAAACCAGTTTGGGTTATGATCATTTGGTTTATGCTAAAGTCACATCTACTTCTGGACGTCCAGAGATAAAATGGGCTTCAATTGGTTACAGAGGAAGATCAAAACCCAAAAAATTCAAGTCTTTAGCATTGGCAGAAGTGAATAAAGTTTATCTTGCTGTATATAAAGGTAGGTATGATGTAGCTAAACAGTACACATTTTATATGATATGTTTCTTTAAAATGATGATTTAGAGGTCGCGTTGTCGTGCTAGTGCGAATTAACATCCTTCTGTTGAAATGGGCTCAACGTCCTACTGTTTTGCTGTTATTGAGCTAATGACGACGGACATATACGTCATACAGTGTGCTATGGGGGGAATTCTTCTCGACAGCGGCGCTACGGCCTACTTTTATATCGAAATCCAAATATCAAGGGCCATGTTCACGTGTCCTCGTTTTTCGGTCCCACCCAAAGGGCTATACTTTGGCCTTTGTCAGGTCCTCTGTCCTACATCTCGCACAATCTCGCACAAAAGTGGGGTGGGTCACGCCAAAAATCCCGATTTTCGACCAACAAAGGGGTCGATTTCGCAACAAAATCTTAGTCACTGGGTCACCATGGCTCTCCCAAATTGGGCAAACTTTGTATCCCTACGGCATTCTCTTACGTCGTTTGTGGCATCCAATATACACACGAAACCCTTTCAGTCCACTGACTATCTATTTTAATTAGCTCCTGAGACTATTCTAAAACGGGAAAGATTCGACAGTGTAGTTCTAGCCTACCAATACAATATATCAAATGTATTTTTTTTGTTCGTTACAGGTTTCCGTACAGTTGTTTTTGAGACCAGGAAGAAGAAATTTATATTTAAATTTATTGACGCTGATGAGATAGCTGACTTCACTCGGTGTTTGGGAAATAATTTAACAGAACACCCAAGCATGACAAATGGAAATGCTGAAAGTATACGTGCCTGAATATTAGTGATATGAACTATTGTTAAAATGAACTCGTGCGGATGGAAGGGAGTGGAGAGTTTCTGCCTTGATTTTTGACGATTTATTACGATTATCCTGATTGACAATGTCAAGTTTCTTTCTCGTTTTGAGTTATAGAAAAGAGACAAATTCCAGCATGTTTTCTTTAATGAAAAAAAGCTTCCCCGAAAGAGTTACCCGTTTAAAGAAACACTTTCAGAAGAATAACTTTAAAGTTATTGGTATATATATCCAAAGTCGCCCGACATTCAGACCACAAAATTATTCCAAGCATAGAATATACCCGAAGATCAAAGAGATTTACCGTTATAGGTTTATCAATGCTGACACTTTTAATACTGAAATGTCTACCATTATGGTAGTAATGGTACATGACAAATGAGACGATTAAGTCTTTCAAGGTCAAAACGTAAAACTTTCATTACTTCGTTAAAAAAAACCCTGATTTGACGGTTTATCTTAGTCTTACATACTGCAACTTTAATATTGTGCATCATTTAACCGTTCTCGTCAGAAATAGATGAATCATATTATATCACACGATATTACTGTAGTCGTGGGATAATACAGACCGAAATAAAATAATATATATGTCAAAAATGTTTTCACTGCCTTATTAGTGTCTTGAAATGCTACCAAAATCTACAGAAGAATAACCAACCAGTTTGCCGCTACGAATGTATGTTTTGTGAGATTTCTGTAAAAGATTATCAATGTTAGAAGTACATGTATTTTCTCCCCTTTCTGTATTCAATATATAAAATGTCACTTAGAAAGGGGTGAACAAGCTGTCGTGCCCATGGGGGGCTTATAAGCCCCAATTTCAAATCAAAAATAAAATACAATTTAAAATCGTGGAAATCCTACGGATTAACCAAGGAAATAGAACGAAGTGACAACTGGGGATGCCTATGTCAAAAATAGGTTGCCAGGCAACGAAACATACGCCCACACAGAAGCTTAATCGTCAGGGCAGTCAACAAGAGTTGTCGCATATTAAGTAATTATCAGAAAATCATTAGAATTTGTTTGGTGTTTATAAAGCTCTGCCCCATGCTCACGTTAAGTATACGAAACATTTAATATTATGGATTTAGCTTTCAATTATCGATTTTCAAGAAATTCACACTCAACCATCATTAATGTGTAACGGGATATAGTCAAACCGGTTTTTAATTCGGCATAAAATTGTGACCTTCATAGGGTCCACAAGGTAAAAAACATAATTTTTCGTACAATCGGGGGTCATAATTCAGGGAGTTAGGGTCCAATGTGCCCGAATATCAAAAGGAATCGCGATCCTTGGGTTATAAACTTATATTTCAAATTTCATCAAAATCGGATTAAAATTGTGTTCTCCACAGTTTTGTCCAGCAGTTTTTGTCCGATTTTAACAAAATTCGACCTCAACCTTCATTACAGTGAAACGGTGATATAATCAAACGTTTTTTTTTTTTAAATCGAATAATAGTTGTGACCTCCCAGAGGGACCACAAGCTAAAAAGGCGATTTTTAGTACAATCAGGGGTCATAATCCAGGAAGTTACAATTCGATATGCGCAAATATAGAAAGGAACCAAGATCTTTGGATTATAAACATGCATTTAAAGTTTCATCAAAATCAGATTAAAATTGTGACCTCTACAGGGTCTACAACCTTGATATACCATATTCTTATAATATTGTATTCGCGTACAAGCGGCGGCCATTTTGTCCATCAGTTTTGGTCCGATTTTCACGAAATTCACCCCCCCCCCTTCATTACGGTGAAACAGTGATAAAATCAAACGTTATTTCAAAACCGTTAATAAAAATGGCGATTTTTCGTACAATCAAGGGCCATAATTCAGTAAGTTACGATCAGATATGTGCACATATGCAATGGAACCACGATCTTTATGTTATAAACATGTATTTCAAGTTTCATCAAAATCGGTTCAAAATTGTGACCTTTATAGGATCCACAACCTTGATATAACATATTTTCACACTATTCGCGTACAAACGGCGGGCATTTTGTCCGTCAATTTCCTTCATTCTGCATTACCATCTAACGATGATATTATCAAACGTATTTTTAAATTGGATAATAATTTTGACCACAAGAGGAACCACAAGCTAAAGAAAGCGGGCAATCAGGGGCCATAGTCCGATGCATGCCAATATCGAAAGGAACCGAGATCTTAGGGTGATAAACCTATATTTCAAGTTTCATTGAAATCGGATAAAAACTGTGACCTATATAGACTGTCCACAAACAATTGTGCACGGACGGACGGACGAACAGGGGCGACGACAATATACGCCCACATGAAAATGTGGGCATATAGAAACACAACTTCACACTTAAAATATGGAACATCAGTCCAAAAAAACATGAAGTTTTAACTCATGGAATAACCTCCACTGCCAAACATCACGTATTACTTATGTCGCACATAAGTTATGTCCCCCTCAGAGCACCATAGTTACAATCTTAGTTGTCATTACTATGAATATTTTTGTCGAAATATTAACTAACGAAAATACCGTGAATATAATTTACGATAAATCATGAAAGTACACACCCGTTGCCGGAACAGATTTTATGTATATAAGTGAAATTTAGTGGTTAAGAGATTATCTTAGACTTAAGATATCCTTGGAATACGGACACCAATACCAAGTTAAAGATGAACCATTTAAAGAATTTGACCCAAATACTTTAAAATGACCAACAGATGTGAAATTTATGTTTGAGTCGCATCAACAAAAAATATGTCCAGTTAGTAAGGAGGGCTATTGTCAATCAATGTACATGTATTATTAAGCAAAGTCAAAATCCTCATCAAATTTTTGAAGTAGAGTGAATTTGATTAAAGTATAGATGAAGTTTCTGAAACAGAGCATAATAATGAAGTATTGACGCCGTTGAATCTTCAACCAATAAAAGATGACTGGAGCGTCACAGTTATAATGATCACCCCGAGTTATGTTTTAAGGCAGATTCGGGAGTCGGCTATACATCGGCTTCATACTTCCGACAGAGTGCCATCTATAAAGTACATGCTCTTTCATAAGTCCCTGTGGTCGATTTTGTTAAAACCGACTACCCTTTGGGATTATTACAAGGCCTTAATGGAGAGGTGTGTCCCATGGATGAAACTGTTTTGTACGGGTCATCATATGGTGGGTATGGCAAGAATTTTATTGTATATAGACAACATAAACTTACTTTGAATAAATGAAAATGTCAGTGGAGTACATCCGATTTCTAGGTCAAGTCAAGTAGTCACTGCGGATGGAATCAAAGTAGACCCAGACAAAGTATCTGTCGTAAAAATATATCCCGCAACCTAAAAATGTTGGTGATACAAGGCAACTCCTGTGAATGGTCAATCACCTCTTGAAGATTATAGAAAACGTGGTTGTCCTAACAAAACCTTTACGAGCCTTACGTCGTTCTGGTTCATTGTGGGTATAGTATTAACCCCAGGAAGATTTTTCTCGGGCATTCATAAAAGATTTAACTAACAGTACGGTTTTGTGTCTGTATAATCCGGAATTGGAAACTATACACTGAAAAAAAACTTGTGTTGAAACAACACAAACTTGTGTTGTTTTCAACACAAGTTGGGTGTTACTATTTAACAACACAAACTTGTGTTGAAACAACACAAACTTGTGTTAAATGTCGAAACAACAAAAGACTTGTGTTAAAATTGATCGAAACAACACAAACTTGTGTGAAAATCTACACAATACTTGTGTTAAAATTTATAACACTTGTGTTGGAATTACTGAAAGTTGTGTTGAAATTTCTGAAACTTGTGTTGAAATTTCTGAAACTTGTGTTGAATTTCTGAATCTTGTGTTGAATTTCTGAAACTTGTGTTGTCTTCATACAAACTTGTGTATAACCACCAACAGACCCTCCTTTGATAAATGACATGACACCAATTTTGTTCATAGAATTATTATTTATTCATAAAATTATTATATTATTTATTCATAAAATTACACCAATTTTATTCATAAAATTATTATTTATTCATAAAATTATTATTTATTCATAAAATTACTATTTATTCATAAAATTACTATTTATTCATAAAATTACTATTTATTCATAAAATTATTTATTCATAAAATTATCATTTATTCATAAAATTATCATTTATTTATAAAATTATCATTTATTTATAAAATTATCATTTATTTATAAAATTATCATTTATTCATAAAATTATATGAACAATTAAATTAATGCCAAATCAAAACTAGACAGACATTTTGATAGATAATAAAAACAAAGAAAATCCAATACTAATAAAATTGTGGTATATAATGAAAAATCCCCTCCCCCTCCACAGAAAAATAAATAAATAAAAAATAAAGAAACCATAAAATAAACATAGCTATTTAAATTGAAAATAAAACCCTCAAAACAAGCACTGAGGCATTTGGAATACAAATAAATAAAGTTAATTCCAATGCTAATAAAATTGTGTTAAATAATAACAATTTATTCCACCCCCAAGGTTTTTTAATTTTAAAGTTACCTTCTTAAAAAAGAAATAAGACTTTAAACGCTATGTACACATTATTCCTACTCCATGTCCCCTAAAATAGGATTTACATACATTGTATATCTACAGTCAAAACAAGCATTAAAGACATAAATTATGCACAAAAACTGAAAAACTACTTACAAATGAAATATAAGAGGCATGTACAAAATATTTCTATACAATTTATAAGCAAGGAGGAGCCATAATGGCTCTTTTTGGATCCCGCTGTTGGCCTACATAAAAAAGAAAAGTAGGGAGGGAGAGAGAAATGGTGTTAATCGTCCACTTGACACAAACCAGGTCATTTCGGGACTAACATATGGTTTAATTTTATTTCAATAATTCGCTTGCGCATAGGGGTCTTTAGCAGTGGGAGGAGAGAGAAAAAAATGGGGTTTATTTTCCACTCGACACCTAGTTATTTCAGGACTAACATATGGTTCAATTATATTTCAATAATTAACTTGCAAGTAGGGGTCTTTAGCAGTGAGTAGCGAGAGGAAACCGGACGACCCGGAGAAAACTGACAAAGTTGGTCACGCGATCCTACTCATTATCATGAACACAGGGGGAATCGAAACTACGTTAGTTGACTTAATGACGGACCTTATGATAGAGCATGCACGTCCTACCCCCCTTTCATTTCATAAGCAAGGAAAAGTCACCTTAATGTACCCGAGTGCCCCATATAATACTTCATGATTGACGACCAAATCTGAGTGATTTAAAAGTCACTTTACATTCTATATTTTACACAAATTTCTGGAGAGAATTACAATATAATTGTTTTTTTCAAAGGATATTTAACATTAAATACAAAAATAAAATATTTAAATAACAGATCAAATGCATCAGATAACCTATTAGCTTTTATAATCACTACATTCTTTTTCAAAATTATAAAACAATTTGATGGCTTAATATTCAAAAGGTATATGGTTGAGTTCTCTTGTTGCTGGAATCATACATCAAATGCTCTCCTGTCTGAAAAAAAATTATTATACATTATTATAGTAGGCAATAAATATACCTTCTATGGTTCAGAATGTAAAAATAAACAACTCATTTTGCAACATGTGGTCTCTATTTTGTTTCAACTTTGCTTAATGCTTATTGTGCCTTCTTTAGTTAGAGACCTAGGCAGATGATTAAGCCACAATGGGTAAGAAGCCAGAACAAAACTCTTGAAAAAATGACAATATAAATGGGTTTATTGTCTTACTGTTTTGCTACTAAACTCAGATAATGAAGACAGGCATATGCCATACAGTGTGCTATGGGGGAAATTTTGCCGTGCATGCCATTGTGTACACGGAACCTCGGTTTTTTGTCCCATCCGAACGTCTAGACAGCTGTCCTTGTCAGACCCTCTGTCCTGAATCACTGACGCGAGGAAACCATGTCGGAAAATCTGTATGAGTTCTCTTGTCCAATGCAGGAATCGGAAACCTGTTCTCCGGGCTAGAGAGTCAGAGTCTTACCCACCTAGCCACCTAATATGATATTATTTATATTTTACAAATTTGTGCATTTGAAGGCTTTATAATATACTAGAATTGAATAGTTACCCACAAAGAACAAGCTGCTCTATCATCATTTATTCAGCCATTTCTTCTTCCATTTTTTTCTTTTTTAATTTCTTTTCATGTATGACCTTTTTCTGGGTGATTTTCATATGCATCCATTATTGAAACTGAAAAAATAAATACATGACATGTATTTAACTATAAAAGATACTTTACCACAAACTGTATGAGGGATCACATGGCTTAGATGCTGGCTCGCTAGCCTGGAGGTCGGGTGTTTAATCCCTGCATTGGCCGAGAGAGTTCATCCACTGATGCAGGACGGAAGACCTGACTAGGACAGTTGTCTAGTCGTTTAGATGGGGAAAAAAACTGTGGTCCTGTGTACACATTGGTGTACACGTAAAAGACCCTTTGGCAGTTGGAATTCAATATAAGAGTAGGCCTTAAAGCCGCTTCCTGGGCAAAATTTCCCTTATAGGACACTCTTTGGAATATGCCTGTCTTCATTATCCCACGTTAGGACCAGAACAGTAGGACGTTAAACCCAGTTTCATTTCATTTCACAAACTCTGGGAGGAAACCAGAGTGCCCCGAGGAAACCCACAAGGTTGAGAAGGCGCCCCTATCTCCATGCCACATACGCTCACACCTGGGCTCGAAACAACGGTACAGCCGCCAGCCAGAGGACGAAACGCGGCACTCTAGACCACTAGGCCATCCCAACCCCCCTGTTTACACCAATTAAACCAGTCGGAGCTGAACTGTAGGACTAACAACCATTTCATTTCAGGTAATCCTCTATTTTGCTAGTAAGACTAGCAAGTATCTTCATAAGACATGTTTTTCTTGGGATATAGGGTGGGGTGAATGGTCCACTAGTGGTTTAATACATGAACATGGCATGAACATGCCGGGCCGCCTGTCCAACTACATGTCATTTCGGACTATGGCCTCAACGTTTCAGACTTAGGTAGATGACATTTCGGATTTGGGTGGGTTACATTTCGGACTCAGGAATAAGTTAATAGCAAAGATTGAACACGACTGTCAAATCAATTTATAATAAGCCAAAACGATTTTTTATAAAAAAAAATTGCAGGTAAAATTTACTGCTCACCATCAATATACAGCACTTTGATCACGCACATACAGCAACATTTCTAATTTTTAATGTTTACGAAAAGAATGTTTTATTTCTTTTTATATATGTAGGCCTACTATATGTATATAAAAAAAGTTGCTGATGAATTTATCAGAAATAGAGCCGTTCAAAACAGTCTCCAGGGGTCCGAAAAGTAAATCCGAAATAGTCGTCATACCGAGTCCAACAGATCTTCTGTGTTGAGTCCGAAATGATGCTGGACCAAAATGTTGTGCTATCGACTGTCTAACTTCTTGAATTTTCTGTGTGGGTTCTATATGGTTTCCTCTGTTTGCTAAATACCCAAATGCGCAAGCGAATTATTCATATTAAATCTAACCATACCTTAGTCCCAAAACGACCTAGAGCCAGTAGTAAGTAGATAAGGACCCGTCTACAACAATTCTAGGTTCATGCGGAATTAATATTGCACAATAAACCAATTTTGGATACATGCAGTTGAATGAGGCAATAAAACGGAAGTCGGCTAATCGTTGTAGTTGATTACCGGTAGCCTATGCATGTAGGAGTAGGACATAGTTGGACTACTTGATTCGGCAAAAACAAGTACATATAGGCCTTGTATATGTCACCCCCTCCCTCTATCTCTGTTGCATATAAGTGCCATATAAATACTTAATGTGGGTTTGTGTTTCACATACACTAATAATTGTTGGACATTGGTAAAAAAAGAAGAAGAATAAAATATAAATTATAAAGATTAAATGAAATTCAAATTGTTGTTACCAGTTTTTCTTCTTGTGAAGTTGTGGAGTACTTGGTAAATTCTCAATAATGGCTTAAAAACTGGTAGGTGGAAAGAGTCACATAGAAGCATTGACTGAAAAATAAAATGAAACTAAAGAGAAACTTCCAAAGACTCATTCTAAATTCTATCATTTTTATTGACTGAAGTGAATCAGTGAAATAATTACAGGTTGGACGGATTGTGCGGAAAATGTCTGCTAATTTGATTAGAGAGGTTTTTTTTTAAAAAAAACCCATAAATTAGATTACATTTCAACAAACACAACAGTGTAAAAAGTTATTTTCTAGTCCGTGCCCGGGTTTATGTCTACTCTTGCCAAAACATGAAACAAGAATCGAGCAAGATGGCCGTCAATCCAAATACCAATCCAACCGCCCTAGGTATTATTTTAAATCAGATTCTTACCTACTGGCTCAACTCGAACCGTTTCTGGTTTAATGTGATTCTGTAACATCGTGGCGCCGAACAACTAATGTTCATTAAGCAAGACAGATTCAACAATATCATGCCCAAATATTTTTTTCACTGTGCCCGCCATTGTAAATGACAAATTATCACCGCGCATGCGCGAATCTCCGTCCTAATTTCCGTTGAGCAATCTGCGCGCGCGAAGTGAATTACTGCGCTGATAATCCGCTTAATCTTAATCGGTATTCACCATGGATCACTGCCTTAGTATTATTAGTCATTTTAATGAATTTTGCGATGGTCAGTTTTTTGCTACAAGTACGAACAAGGCGATACGGAAAGAAAAGTATGGCCGTATATAATTCCGGGGGAATGGTTGGATTTTTTAAAGGAAACGAAATACTAATAATATATCCAAAGAAACAATATCGATGCTAAAAAAATAAATACATGGTATTTTTTTTTTTTTTTTTTTTTATAAATATTTACAAACCCGCGGTCTTGTATTCTCTGTGGTTACCATTATACCACTGCTCAAAAATCATTTCAGCACACTGTTAATGGTAAATGTGTGTGAAATCGCTTTATTTAACGTCCGCTTCCATCGAGGTGATATCGCAAACAAAATGTAGCTTAGATTTTATTAACAAATTACATTACAAAAGAGTTTTACCCATTTTCTTGTCAACGCGTTTGGAGTCAATTGTTAAAATCACACCGGAATGCTTTCCTTTAATCTACCAGTTTATTGGGCCAATAAAAAAATCAACAACTTTATTTTAACTACAGACATCTAAACACCAATTAACATTCAAGTCTGTCTGGCTATATTGTCTGTGTACAAAAATACCTTTTTTATAACTTGTGGACCCAAAATTAAGACTCTGTAAGGAGTTTAATTTTTAAAATTAAAAGCACAAAATATTTATTGACGATAGTATACACATTACTTGTGTTAATTTTATGACAAAAACACAAGATTTTATAAATCAACACAAGTTTGTGTTAAAGCATTAAAAAGAACACAAGTTTGTGTTGATGCAATGCAAAACAACACAAGTTTGTGTAGAATAATTTTAACACAAGTACTTGTGTTGTGACCCAACACAAGTTTTTTTTTCAGTGTAGAGACGACCGATTCATCCCCATTTGAGCTTGATGCTGTCATACTACAGCGAAATGGATGAAACCCCGGTTTTCATAAGAAACGTTGGTAAGTCAAATAGATAATCTTCGAACTTTTCATCCCCCGAAACTGTAACCAAGACTTCCTTATCAATCTGTTAAAAATGAATTTTTTCAGTGCCCCTCCAAAAGTTGTAGTTACCCTCCCCATGTATGAACGTATATATATTTTTTCTGAGCCCCCTGACCCCCAGTACACACACCCTGAAATAAGGTGGGCTTAAATTGAATGTGATAATTTAGACTTCATTAAAAATCTTCATTATTTTTCCAAGTATAAACCTGATATCGACTCTATATAAGAGTTTTCAGGGTCGCTGAATTCATTGGTGATGTTAAATATGAGATTTAAAAATCCAAAATGACGTAAATCCAAATTCGTGGCAATATTTCCACAAATTTCATTCGTGATGAAATGTTTAACGACCTAACATTTAATGTTACACTTTCTTGTCTGTAAAACATATTTTATGTATACTTACTTACATACACTTATTTTTTCTTTATAAACTGAAATACCATTATTAACCTCGCCAAAACCTAAAGAGACCGGCTCTTCGGTGCAAAAACAGTAAGGAGAAAAATTGTATAGGTTTGGTAGTGATTGTATATACCTTTCAAAGTATCCAGTGTTCTGCAAGCCCTAGTTAGACTCCTTAGATACATCACATTAGTTATGATATCTTCTCTGAAAGGTAAGAGTCCACTGGCAAACCCAGCTGTTTCAATATACAATTTCTCCCCTTACAGTTTTCGTGCCAGCACACACAATAAGTACAGATATGTGAGAATATAGACAAACATCGGTGAGTATGCAGGTAAGTATACATAAACTGTTTTATAGACAAGAAAATGTAAAGGTTAATGGTGGACAGGTAGTTAAACATCGAGAAAATATAAACGTGTATGAAATTTGTGGAAATATTACCACCATCTTGGATTTTCGCCATTTTTGATTTTTAAATCTTCAATTTAACATCAGCAATGAACTGTTATATAGAGTCACGACGAGGTTTATACAAGGAGGGATATAAAGGAGATATTCAGCGAAATCTGAATTTTAACCTTTATTTTAACCCCACCTATCTCCAAGGGGTGTGTACAGTGGGGTTAGGGGATTCAGCGAAAGTCATAAAAAAGATATGTTCATAAATTAGTAGAGTAACTACAACTTTTTAGGGGGGGCCCGAATTATCACACCCCAAAGCAACTAGTCAGATCTTCAAAAGCCGGATCGTCACCCAGATTCGGAATCGACAAGTACTTGGTC
This sequence comes from Patella caerulea, assembly GCA_036850965.1. Classification (NCBI taxonomy): domain Eukaryota; kingdom Metazoa; phylum Mollusca; class Gastropoda; family Patellidae; genus Patella; species Patella caerulea. The sequence goes on from JAZGQO010000011.1 coordinate 29,179,212, forward strand.
TCATAAATTCACATCTCGGGTGGCGATTACCCTCTTCAGCCACCGGACTAATGCGAATGAAGACAAGAACACGTTACAATCAATACTATTGCCAATCTATGTGGTTTGTAAAAATAGATCGTGCCAATGCAAATTTTAACGCAGCAAACGTTATCATATGCCAGCCTTAAAATCATAATTAACCAATACGAACATGATAAATGACTAGAAAAAAAATCTATGACCATCTCAGTTGTAGTAACATTATACACTATTAGTAAGTGCAGGCGGACTGCACCACGCACAATTCTACGCAAAAACAAATATACGGACAAGACATAATACTCAGAGAAGTACAAACAAAACAATTCAAAATGAGTGAATGGATCCGGGGGCTGCGCCAGGGGCGTGGTGAGAATGAGTTCATGAGTAGCCATACTCATGCGCCAAAAAGTTTTTGCGCCAAAATCACAATCAAATTACTCAAAAAATGAAAAACATTTGTAAGTGGAAAAATTGTTTCATCTGACCCAATTAAAAAAATTTTGAAAGAGTCAAGTTGGAAAATTTAATCATATTTTATTACCGTATTTCTTGTCTCGGATTGCTGGAGATTGTGTTTCTGGGCTTCTAATTTTCGAAATTTTCACGGGGGAGGGCCCCCCGGACTGCCAAAATCTTTTTTGTTACTCATAATTTCTTCTCAATAATTGCCCTCACCACGCCCCTGGGCTGCGCTTTACAGTCCCGGGCCTGTGGTGACACAGACTTCACTCATATTTGAAAACAATTTGGAATACTACCCAAAGAAACAGTTATGTAATGTCAGCACGAGTCATGATCTGTCATATGTTGCAAGAAATACGAATGCAAGCATATTGTATTAATTTCGCTATACAAGTAACCACACCGTTAAATGTAACAGAGAAGTGGTTCACAAAACTATAATGCACTAAATCATTAAAGAAGAGGATTGAAGTATGTTGAATGCATTTAGTTTACAAATTCCAACCGTTACAGAAACAAACAAGACTGAATACAAGGAAGCAAAGGAATGAAGACTGCATCGGAAGACATCCGTCTGCTGACTGAATGACGTAAATTTGCAATTATAGCGGTAATGACGTCGTAGCTAAGATGGTGCAGAGTTTCCCTATAAAAAAGGGCGATAATCCAGACGAAACAACTTTAAAACCTCAAAAAAATATTAGTTTTTGCGACCATCCGAAATAATTAAGTTATGTAATTGTACATATAATTATTATATTATAATACACCATGCAAGAAATGCAAAAATGATGGCACTACATCTAAGCTATGGTGGCTATTTGGTACCATGTCATGATGTCGTGATGTCGCTCATCATAAGGCGACATTGTAACTCGACATCACGACATACCGACAAAACCACCCAACACACAACATTAAAAATGTCGTTATGGTGCGCATAAATGTCGTAATGTCTGGCTAAAACGTCGTGGTAACGGGTTGTCGGCCATACTCCTCTTAATATACAGAATTATTTATGTACACTGATCTTGGTTACTTCCTGTCGGCAGTCTAAGGACACAAGATCCTGTTACACTGATCTTGGTTAATCCCTGTCGGCAATGTAGGGACTAGTTGAGTAGATGGTACAAAACACAAGATCTTGTGTACACATTAGCGTGCACATAAAAAAAACCATGCACCGATGAAATTCGATGAAGAAAAGTAAGAAAATAAAACGAAATGGTGTTTAGCGTCCTACTGTTCTGCTCGAACTGAGATATGTCTATTTGCACGGTAAAGGGACATATTACTCCCAACATGGTGATTAAAAAAAATGTAATAACATGCCATTTATCTATCTTGATTCATACCAAGGGACCATTTTATGAATTTAAAATTCATATATTTGGATAGTTTAGCGGATTGGCTCCTTCATGTGAGTGTTTACGTAACAATACCCAGAGATAGCAAAAAGAACCTCAGATATTGCACGATAAATAATGCCCATTTTAGGTTTAGAAACGACTGTTCGACTTTTTTAAGTAAATAGTATGTTATTTCCGCCTTATAATAATATTGAATAGACTGTTTATTCCCATTACTTTTAAAATTATTGATGGATTATCAATTGACATAACTCGGATGGAAAATAACAACTGTTATATCTCTACAACATTTATTTTCACGATTTAATTATTTACAATTATTTTTATTCAATCTGTGAATTCTGTATCAAACAAACAAAAAACAAAATAATCTGTTGCCAAGCTTTCATCAAAATAAATGCTGGTTTTTGTTTGTTATATTGGATGGAAATATAGTAACGTTATCAATAACTGGATGGAAAATAACGTTATCAAAAATGTAATGGGTGGAAAATAACGTTATCAAAATGTGACGGATGAAAAATAACGCTATCAAAAATTCTAATTATAGAAATCGCAACAAATTCCATGTAGATTAAATGTGTAATCGTGATATAAAGCGAAATACCAGAATAACATACATAGTCCCTGAGCTTCGATCTGGACGGAACTCGAAACCCGGATGTTTACATTCTGACTAGATGCGCCAGCTTAGGACATCGATCGTTATGACTTTTAGAACAGGACGCAATTTGAAAACATGAGGAATAGATTTATCAATGTCGGTTTTTGTTCTCTTTATGACAAGTCTTATTCGCTTCCGTTTTCGCGAAAAACCGTTCCCCATGAGTAGATGCCAAAAGTCTTGGAATGTATTTTATCCGAAGTCAACGTTATGTGTTTGCGGATGGAATAAATTATATCGAATTCCAACTGGCATGGGATCTTTTACGTGCAGGCAAATGTGTACACGGTACCTCAGTTTTTCGTCCCATCCGAACGAGTAGACAATTGTCCTTGTCAGGCCCTTCGCCGGGCATCACTGACAAGAGGAAACCACACCGAAAAATCTGTGTGAACTTTCTCATCCAATGCAGGGATCGGCAATGTCAAAGACTGCGTTAAAGTCTTGCCTCCTTTAATTACAGTACATTACATGAATATTTACGATAAACAATGGTTGTATGCTTTGAAGATATATTACGAGCTCTATGATGATGGAGTAGTGTTTATGTCGTGTTAAAGACGTAACTCGCGCTTGATCCCAGCTGACATTGAGTTTCATAACATGTCTGATTGGTCTTCACCAAGACACAAAAGGATGCTTTATTACATCTTTATTCTCGATCCTTTACAGAGCGGTTTATATGATCACGTGACTTATAGAATTACAGAAAACCTGTTCATATTTGATACCACTACTTCTCCATTCCAAAGTTTTAGGATAAACTTACACAAACAAAAACTTATTCATATATTACAAAAAAAGAATACTACTTCTCCATTCCAAAGTTTTAGGATCAACTTACACAAACAAAAACTTATTCATATATTACAAAAAAAGAATAAACATTCTAATTTATACATATATTCATCTTACCATGCCATTAAAAACAAAAATTATGAAATATTAATTCCTAGGTAATAAATTAAGGAAAAACACATCTCATATGCTATGTGAAAACACAAAGAATTACATTTGATATGAGATTTTTAGCGATATGGTAACTTTGTCACTGGTATCCTTAAAGAAATACTATCACCAGAGTGTTGAGAGAGAGAGAGAGAGAAATGGGGTTTAACGTCCACTCGACACAAACTAGGTCATTTCGGGAATAACGTATGGTTTAATTTTATTTCAATAATTCGCTTGCGCGTAGGGGTCTTTAGCAGTGGGAGGAAACCGGAGTGCCCGGAGGAAACCCACGAGGTTGAGAAGGCGCCCCTATCTCCATGCCACATACGCTCACACCAGGGCTCGAAACCACAGCCGCAAGCCAGAGGTGACCGGCCAGCTAGAGGTCGAAGCGCGGCACTCTAGACCACTAGGCCATCCCAACCCCCACCAGAGTGTGGATTATTCTCATTAACAATATTTTTGTTAATTTCAGAAATTTGCAGTTTATTTATATACTATTCAAAAAAAGTAGGGGATATTTGATTAATACTAAAATATGCAAATGACTACGAAAAAAGTCACTATAGAACCTAACAGAAGAAACATTTCCAGTTACATGTGACGCCCAAACGCACCAATAGCTACCGCATGGAATGCAGGTGATGCTTGGGATCATCATGGGGGTCCAACCCAAGATTTGCACGACTCTGACTTTGAATGTTACAGTCATTGTGGCATTGAATTCCTGGGTGGAAACATCAGTTTAATTGTTTTAGTGACCAGAAAGCAAATTTTGATATGCGTCGGCTTACCCAAAATGAAAGGTTACGTACCCTTGGCATGCTACAGATCGGCACAACACAGGCGGTTGTGGCGCGGACGATGAATGTGTCTCAGTCTGTCATAAGCAGGCTATGGTCCAGATACCGTGATACACAATCTGTACAGGACAGACCACGCTCAGGTCGACCAAGGGCGAGAACTCAAGCCAAGGATCGATTTATCCGTACCTTGGCCTTGAGAAATCGTGTCATCACAGCAAATCAGATCAGCGCTCGTCTTCAAACAGACACTGGTGTGAGAGTGAGTGGCCAGACGATTCGGAATCGACTGCATAGGGGTCACCTTCGCGCCCGACGTCCTCGCGTGATCCCTTGTTTGAGAGATCATCACATTCAGGCAAGACGTCGTTGGTGTAGGGATCGTCAACACTGGGATAATCGACGCTGGAGCAATGTGATGTTTTCAGATGAGTCAAGGTTCACTGTTGATTTTTTGGACAGACGTAGGAGGGTGTGGCGTCGTCCAAGACGTTAACGTCATCAGACATGATCGATTTGGGGGTGGTTCTGTAATGGTGTGGGGAGGCATCACTGTTGCTGGAAGAACGGCTTTACATGTTGTTGCAGGCCGTGTTACAGGCCAGTACTACCGGGACAACATCTTGGCAGTCCACGTTGTGCCGTTCGCACGACGTCATAGCCGTCGTTTCATCTTCCAGGATGACAACGCAAGATGTCACAGGGCCAGGATCGTTACAGGTTACCTCCAACAACAGAACATCACCACATTACCTTGGCCAGCACCGAGTCCCGACCTCTTCCCCCATCGAGCATGTCTGGGACATGCTTTGGCAGAGGTTACGTCAACGTCAACAACGTCCTGCCAGTGTCCAAGAACTTGCTGCTGCGTTGCAACAGGAATGGGACAATCTGGACCAAAATGACCTTAGGCGTCTCATTAGGAGTATGCCACGTCGGATCAATGCTTGTTTGGCAAACAGAGGAGGATTTACCCGTTACTGACTTTCTTGTGATGCTGTGGTAACTTTGCTGTTTGACCCCGGGTATCATTTTACCCTTATAATGGTCAGTCTGTGCCTTACTTAGTCTAACGATCATTTGGAATAAATCGATGAATGTGAACTTCATTTTGTCATTTGTTTCTTCGTCAGTTTCATTAGGTGACTTTAATAACACTTAAAAATCAAATATCCCCTACTTTTTTTGAATAGTATATGTAAACTATTTCGTCGAAAGTTGCCTGTTGAAGTTTCAATCGCATAAGAACGATGAGGAAGTTTTCGCATGACAACACATTTTTCAAAACTACTAAATCGCCATTACAAAATTTTGGTAGATTTTTCACCAAATGTCTGTTATCAAAATTGACATTTTTTATTATTAGAACAAGATCTGTAGTTCCTGGTCCAAAGATATACATCTGTTGATGGACCCCCCCCCCGCCCCTCACAATAAAGAAAATAGGTAGAAAATGAAGGACAAATAACAAATGCACGTGAACACACAACTAGGTTAATTTTACATTAGTTTATTTTTTTTAAGTTTTTGAACAGTGAGTTAAGTCAGACTAAAAAAAAATTAAACAAACTTGCTGTTACAACGAAACACATACTTATGGAAAACAGCGACGTTTCGTAAAGTATTCTCTCGACGTTATCAAGCTAATACAGTAAAACAGGTATGAGGCAAACATAATTGACAAAATACAACAACATAACTGAAACCATACTTGACAACCATTCTTGACAACGACATGATGAAAGGCCTACGCCAATACTTATTCAACTTGCAGCTGTCATTTACTTTACTTTAAGTGAGTGGTTTATATTAATTGTGAATTATGGACCTGTAACATTTGACTGGCTGGACACTATTATTTAATGACAACGAGGACTGAATTGACCCATGCACAGACACAATGGGCTATATAAGGACTAAGGAAATGTTTGATTACGGTATGGCCCTTGATACATGGCGGACGTGATAGTATTACTTTAGAGCCTTACTGTCTGCTTCCACAAAGGTGATATCGACGACATAAGTAAGGAACGGAGGAAACTAGGTGTGTGGATTTATGATTTACTCCAACTAAAGAAACTAAAGAAGTATTTGGTATGTATATTATTGAAGTTATATTATAAATAATTATATGTATCCTTAAAAAAAACAATATCTGAACACTTTTCTTACTTCGTAAGCCATATTCTAAATTAATTTCTTGATAAATTACTTTATCGCAAAATTTATCGTCAACAAATAGCCTAATTTACCAAACTTGTAACTTGTGGGGATAAAAAAAAAAAAAAAAAAAGACCAACTAAATTAAATAACAAATTTTCCGGAGAAAATACAACAGACTAAATGTAATATCAAACAAAAGTAGCAATAATCCATATGAATAATATTGTAAAATTCTCCATTCCATACATGTTGATGAAAACCCCATAAAGGGAACTTTCCAAATTTCTTTTCTGAATTTCAAATAAATATGAAACCTCATAATATCAACCTCAATGAACTGATCTCTGCAAACGGATTACGGAAAAGACCAAATTAGATTGATCAGTTTATGACATCATCCAGATTCTTACCACGGGTTCTTATACCGTTCTATTTTTCGGCTAAAATTAAAATGTAGTATTTAGGGATAGTCCGTTTTGTTAGTTCTGACAATATATAGGATAATCGCAGCGCAATCTTCGATTGAGTTTAGTAAAATGTGTATATTTATATGATCAGCAATATATCTAGAGTAACGTTGACTGTATAAGACATATTATTTATCACAATTAAAGCCCCAAATAAAGGCTAGATAATATTGATGAATACCACAAAGCATATTTATAGTTGTGTGGCTCATGCTAGAGTAAATTAAAAGTATTCACCTATGTCGATATATATGATTCAGAATTCTAAGTTTGTTTATTTCGTGCTATGGTCTAATTTCTAACTTTATGACTGCATCGCAGTTATAGATTTCTATAATTTTCAGTCAGAGCTGTTTCTAAACATTTTTTCGCAAAATAGATGCCACTTAGTCAATAAATGATAAGGAATACATATACCAAGTTCCAAGACGATCTATTCAGAATTGTGACATGCATACTTTAAACACTACATCTGGGGGCTGGGACGTGCACCAAAACTAATAGTAGCCGTCCTTAGGCTAAAATGAAAAGGGGTGCCAATTTCCAAGAAGATGCCTTAAAAATTGTAGCCTGTAGACAACACACAAAGAAAAGAGTGGTTATGACTCTGCCCCCGAGGGTCGGAGAATCATCAAAAGCAATTGGGATCAACCTTAGGATATAAGGAATAGGTTTGCAAAGTTTCAAAAGAATCTGTCGAAGGTTCATGTCACTCATTGAGCTCGATTGGTTTCTAGTATCGATGGATTTGTTTGGAACATTGAAAAAATGCAGAAAATGGGCACTATGGCATTAAAGAAATTGGAATATAAAACTGACGCTGACATTGCCATGAAAACCTTTGTTTTAAAAATCAGGGCACCTTTTCAGGAGACGGGGCATTTATGAAGGTAGTTGACTACTCAGACTACACCCCTTGGGGTCCATTTCCTGTTCTCAAAAACATAACACTTTTCATGGAACTTACTCTTATATTACAGAACACCGAGACTGCATGATATATCTTGAGTAAAGGCCAGTTTGCAATGGAAGAAATTGCCATAATTGGAGTGGGGTGCAAACTACCTGGAGCGGATAATATTGACCAGTTTTGGCGGGTTTTGGAAAATGGTGAAAATCACGTCCTCGAGGTGCCAAGCGATAGATGGAATCTGGATGCATTTTACGACAGTGACCCGAATGCGTCCGGAAAGACATACGTTAGAAGAGCTGGTTTCATTAAGAAGTAAGATATTTATTCCCCAGTCTAAATTGAAGTCGAAAAACTGGATATACTTAAAGCGTCATGATGGTTGCAAGTTGTTCATGTTTTACTTTCGGGGAAAGAGTTCGTTCGCTTTTCGCGGTCTTGAGACTGATCAAACAAACAATGGACCGTAAAGGTAAAATCGCGATCCCTTTTACACGTTGGTTTGGGCCTAAGGCAGTCTTCATCACGTTTCATTTCATGTCCAAAGTTTCGTAGAAATCGGTCTTTTTGACTTCCTATCTGCCCCGAAAAATAACCCAACAAAAGTAGTTGATCTGTGCGCTTATACTAGCTGTTGTAAGATGCTTAAGGTGGCCCGTCAGACCAAAGCTCGATGTAGTTCAAATCTAAAAAGTTTGGCGACAGACACGATGTCGATACGATCAAATAAGACAGAACGCGACCCGATGCGATGCAATAAGACAAAATGTTTGAACATTCCGACACGATATGAAATGAAATGAAATGGGGTTTAACGTCCTACTCTTTTGCACCTAACCTGGGCTAATGGAAGGCGGGCGTACGCCATACAGTGTGCTATGAGGGTAATTTTGCTCGGGCAGCGGCGCTACGGCTACTCTTATATCGAATTCCAACTGCCAAGGGATCTTTTACGTGCACTCCAATGTGAACACAGGTTCTCGGTTTTTCGTCCCATCCGAACGACTAGGCAACTGTCCTTGTCAAGCCCTCCTTCTGCATCACTGACAAGGGGACCTCCAGGCTAGCGAACCAGCGCCTTATCCACTTAACCACCGTGACCCCCTCCCCCCCCGACACGATATGAATCTTCAAGTCTGGTTCTGACCATTGCGTACTACTCTGCAGATGTCGTGATCGATTTGAACAGGATCTGGACAGTATGATGGGACTACGGTCCTAAAAAAACGGTTTAGGCAAAAGGGGGTGCTTAATGTGATGGGTGCTTAATAACGCTCACAAGGATTGTGTCGAATATAATCGTATTCACACAGTGGTAAGGCCGGTCTACGCTTAGTATAAGAAAACGGAAAGACTGGTGCAGAAGTTAATACCCTTGGCATAGAAGACAAACAGAGCCGCAACATATGCAGATTGACCCAGATCATATCACAAAGAATCCTTTCAAACCGTCTATCGATTCAAATCACAACTTTGCATATCTTCATTTGTTATAAAGTTTGTCGAAAAAATAGTCCAATTTCTTTTTAGTCATGAAGCATGGGATAATAAAGTCTATGGTGTGAACGATTTTGAAGCAAGTCAAATGGATCCTCAACAGAGATTTGTATTAGACTGTTGTTTTAAAGCTATGGAAAATGCTGGAGTAACAAGAAAGGGGATGGAAGGCTCTAATACTGGGGTCTATATAGGTTTGTCAAACGTACTGTATATTTTGAAATTTAAATTCTGTTTTGTCACGCTTGATGACCAAGCGTTTGCTGGTTTTAGATCTTTAGCTGGTGCCCACAGATCAAACATCTATGTCGGCAGTTCATATATAACGATTTTATGTTGCATATTGTGAACAAGGCTTGACAAACATGACACAGAAGACCAATTAGCAACGCTTCCGCTGCAATATGTTCGCATTCCTGGTTTGGTTGATATGGTACTTTTTGAAATAAGAGAAAAAGTGAAATGTGAATTGCCCCCAAAATGAATAGTTGCCGTTCCCAGGGTTTAAGGAAGCATTCCAAGTCACATGATAATCCACTCGGGCGCTAAACACAATAATTGGACGTGGTTCTGTCCCCGGCGGCCAGGACTTGCCACAAAATCAATTATTGCCCTCCTTTGACTATAACAAATACATATACCAAGATCCAAGATGCATACGATAAACCTTAAAACTGGGCGTGGCTCTGCCCCAGGGGGTTGGGCGTGCACCAAAATTAATAGTTGCCGTCCTAAGGCTACAATGAAAACGTGTGCCAATTTCCAAGATGATGCATTAAAAACTGTAGGCGACACACGGGCACACACAAAAATTTGGGGTGGCTTTGTCCCATGGGGTCGAGCATGCACCAAAAATAAAAGATATCATGCTTATGGCATATGGAATATGCTTGAAAAGTTGTCATGACGACCCATTAACAAGCCATACAAGGCATACACACATTCTGCAAGAGATGGATAGAGAACACGCTCAAAAAAGGGAAGCGATTTTACGCACAATATGCATGAATATTTACAGGAACTTAGATCTTCGTGAAAGAGGGTCCACAACCTTGGTATTACACACTTTTGTACAAGGTCGGTCATTCCAATTCAATTTAGACGGCTTTTAAAATCGGATACAAATTGTGCCCTCTAGAGGGTCCAAAAGCTAAATGCGAATTTTAGTACAACCAGCGGTCTTAATTCCGGAACTTACGGTCAAATATGCGCAAATAGCGAAAGAAACCGAGATCGTTGGGACATAAACATACTTTTCAAGTTTCATCAAAATCGGATAAAAGTTATGACTTGTAGAGTGTTCACAACATTGGTATAAAGTACACTTTTTGCGTACAATGGTACAAGGAGCGGCCATTTTGTCACGCTGTTGCGGTCCAGTTTTCTCGAAATTCCAACCCAGGCTTCACTGATTTGTAACGATGATAATTTCATTGTTGTTCAAAATTGAATACAAATGGTGACTTATAGCGGGCTCACGAGCTAAAATGGGATTTTTCGAGCAATCAGGGAATCCATGAAGTTACATTCGGATATGCGCGATTATTTGAAAATACATCTTTGATATGCCATATTTTTACACTATTTGCGCATATGAAGAACTGCCATTTTGTCAATCGAACTCAACCATCATTAGGATAACAGTGATACATTTGGACATTTCTGAAAATCGGATATTAATTGTGACCTGTCAAGGGACCTCGAGCTGACAACTTTAGCACGATTCCACCCGTTTACGCGAATATCAACAGGAACCAAAATCGGATCAAGACTCAGACCACTAGTTAGTCCACAACCTTGATATACCATATTTTTACACTATTTGCATACGGATAATCCTTATCACTACTACTAAAATTTAAGTCATTTTTTTTTTATTTCTTTCAGGTGTAATGAACACTGATTATAAAAGTCTCCTGTCATCAAGCAGTGAAAATATGAATAACTATTCCTTAACTGGAACCTCTACAAGTATTGTAGCTGCACGTATATCGTTCACCTTCAATCTTCTGGGGCCTGCTATGTCTTTAGACACAGCTTGTTCATCATCTTTATTAGCTATTCACCTTGCTGCTCAAGCTCTAAGAGAAGGTACAGAAAATAAAGAGTAATTATTAGACCACTCACGATCAACAGAATATGGCCTAATCTTAAAATATGATATTTACTCATGGCAATAGTTGCCAGGAACAAATACCCTCAACATGTGTCAGCCTTCTGTATTTTGCAGGTATTGTCAGGTATTATTGTGGCGCGGTACAGAGTTTTAAAGACCATGATGGCGTTACCCTACATATTATTCAATACATCACATGTTCACAAGTGGCATATTTAGAACAACAGATTGATTGTGATATTGCCTTTGCAAGATGAGTTTAAGCAGTTTATTTAACGTGTTTCATCACATGAATTGACAAACTGGGTCTTAGCATTCGGATCGAAACGACCCATGAGCCACATATCACATATAAGCCAAGGTAAACTGCGCTGTGCATATTTAAATATTCATTTAAGAGTATTAAACATTTATATAAACAGGTGATTGCGACATGGCCTTAGCAGGAGGGGTCAACTCATTGATGTCGCCTGGTATATTTGTTCAACTCAGCAAAGCCAGGATGGTCTCCCCTACTGGATATTGTCAGGCCTTTTCCTCTAAAGCGGATGGTTATGCAAGAGGTGAAGGTGCAGGGATTCTTCTTTTGAAAAGATTGAAAGACGTGAGTATATACCCGTGATGCTGTAATTCTCCACATTTAGTAAACAAATTTTATTTGTTTCAAAATGTTGAGATCACTTTGCGATTGTGATGTTGGCTCTAGCGATGTTTCTTTCACTGCTAAAACTGTTTATCTTTTTTATTTTGAAAATCAGGCACAACGTGATAATGATCCAATATGGGCGACCATTATGACAGGATCAAATCAAGATGGCCACACAGTGACGCCTATGACAGCCCCTTCTGGTAGTCAACAATTTGAATTATTGAAGAAAGTTTATAGCAAATATAATATTGATCCTGATCAATTGGAATACATAGAAGCTCACGGTATGTAGCATAATATTTAAGGGCATAAAACTATCTTAAATTCGCATATCTCCTGAATTAGGAGTTGCTTACAACAAAACCCCTCAAAAACAAAATATAAAATTAACAAAAATGCACGTTAAATGATACAGCATTTTAACTAGTAATACCGCTATAACATAAATAATATATGACAATACCTATCACTATAAAATCAATAGCATATTAAAAAATAATATGAAATTCAAATATTTAACATGGTAATTAGGACGAACATGATAACATCAGTACTATCGTGAAAGGGAAACATTACCTAAAATGTACAACAGGTACACGAATAGTAGAAAATCCTTCTACAACGACTTGATTAGGAATACCATCATGATATACAACGCAGCATGTCCAAATAAACATAGGCCAGACGCCATTATGTGATATTACTGCAATCGAAATATTAAAAAAGTGTTAGGAATAAATTAATCATAGGTTAACTGAAAATAGTAGGGTTCGAAAATATATAATATAATTATATAACATGTATATATGTTTTGATATGGTCTACGGATCTCATTTAATAGGAACTGGTACACAGGCTGGTGATCCGGTAGAGGCTAACTGCTTGGGTAGATTTCTAGCAGATCATACCAAAAATGCTCCACGCTATATTGGCTCCGTCAAAACTAACATTGGACATCTGGAGTCAGCTGCAGGAGTAGCAGGTGTAATTAAAGTTCTTCTGATGCAGAAACACTCACTTATCGTCCCAACCCTTCATTTCGATACACCAAATGAAAAGATTGATTTTGATAAACTAAAGCTTATAGTAGCAACATGTACCGACAAATGGCCTACATATAATAACGACGGCACAAAATTATCATGCGTTAATTCATTTAGTTTCGGTGGAACAAATTGTCATGCTGTCATAAAATCCTATAATATCACCAAACCAGATAATGCCATCGATTCTGACAAACTACGATTTATCTGCTTCTCGGGTGTAGACGAGACATCGGTTAAGGGCAGTATTCAACATTTTTGCGAGAAAGTTAAAACACAAGCTTATTCTATAGATGATGTGGCCTTCACTTCAACTGCAAGAAGGGATCACTACCCAATAAGAGTTGCTAAAGTAGTCAGAACAATGGAAGACGCCGTAGATCAATTAGAAAGCAAAACCATAATGGACAAAGTTCCGGTTAAGGCTCTACAGAAACAAAAGCAAATCATTTTTGTATTTTGTGGTATGGGAAGTACTTGGAAGGGCATGTGCAAGGAGCTCATGAAAACCAACCATGTTTTTTACAAGAAAATATTGGAAATAGATGCTTTATTGTTACCACTGACTGGTTGGTCAATTTGTCAAAGATTTGAAGATAGTTTTGATCCGACAGATCCATATTTCGGCCCAATTGCATCATTTACATGTCAGGTTGCCCTTGATGCTGTGTGGAAATACTGGGGAATAAAACCAGATTGTGTTATTGGTCAGTCAGTTGGTGAAGTAGCAGCATCACATTCAGCAGGAGCACTGTCTTTAAAGGATGCAGTGAAAGTTATTTATCATCGAACATATCGACAAGTTAATGCCACTGGAGGATCTATGCTGGTTGTTGGTAATTATGATGTCAGCGAGGTCCAGAAAATAGTTGATGATTACCCAGGAAAATTGGTCATTGCTGTTCACAACAGTGACAAATCCTGTACCCTAAGTGGAGACACTGACGTTATTGAATTGGTAAAATCGAGAATACAGAAAACCACAGACGATTTAGAAATCCACCCATTTCTACACGATTTGACAGTTACCAGTGCTTTCCACAGTCATCATATGACAGAATGTTGCAACCAGATAAAGGATGATCTATTAGGACTACAAGGTTCTAAACCAGATGTGAAACTATATTCAACAGTGTCAGCCAAAGAAGCTACAGAAACAGATTTCATTACAGCAGAATATTGGGCAAAAAACGTTAGAGAACCTGTGTTATTTCGACAAGCTCTTCAAGATGCTCAAAACCCGGATTGTTTCAATATCTTTCTAGAAATTGGACCAAAACCCGTACTCATCGCCCATTCTAAAGAAAATTTCGATTTGAATCAAGCATGTGTATTAATATCAATGAAAAAGGATATGGAAACAAATTGTATTATGCAGAATTTAGCACAGCTCTATGCACACGGGATTGACCCAAATTGGGGCAATGTTGTTGAAAGAGGAAATGTAACGGACGTGCCACAGTATCATTTCAATCCGAAGTCAAACTTAATTATTCCAGAAACTTCAAAGCTTGCTTTAATGGGAGGGGACCTGCAATCGAGTGGCCATCCATTTTTAAGACCAATTATTGGCGCAAATAAAAGCTACAAAGTCCTCATCAACCCCGACAGAATTGGGTCAGTATATGAACATTATGTTTTGGACAACATTTTCATACCTGGTGCTTTTTATGGAGAAGTTGGTTTAGCTATTGCTGAGCACCTAACATCTGGAAGGGTTACTAAAACAGTCGTGTCGATTAACTTTAAACATCCACTTGTACTACATCCAGGAAAAAGTGTTGAACTCGATGTTGTTACAAGTGTTGAAGATGATTATAAAAACGAAAAGGAGAAAACTATCTACACTGTTTTACGAGGTAATCAAATTTTAGCGGTGGGTTCAATCAGTTGGGCAGATAACCAGGAACATACAATTGTAGATATAGATGAGATCAGGGATCGATGTCATTCAGAATTTAATCAAGAAGATATTTACGAACAATTAAAGCAACTAGGGTTCTCTTACGGGACTCCACTCCGTGTTCTTGCCGGAGCTGTTTCCAACGATACTGAATCATTACTCTATATGAGCCTCCCCGAAGAAATAAGACAAGAGAGAATTGGCACTTTCATTCACCCAGCTATTCTTGACGGGATGCTTCAAACGCCTGGGCTATTGGGTTTAGATTCCAAAAGTATGGAGGAAAAAAGCAATAAAGCAGGAACAGAAATTCTACCAGTTCAGATTGGGAGACTGACATTAAAAGGTTCACCGGAGGACAATATGGTTGCGTATGGAAAGATTATTAAAAAGACGGCATCAACTACCCATTATGATATTATTTTGTTGACAGAAGATGGCAACATCATAGCAGAGGCTCGAAACTTCATCACCCAAAATCTAGGTATCGCCTCAACAGACAAAAAGATGCTTTACAGAATACACTGGAAACGATTTAATGCCCTTAAAACTGAAGATGCAGAAATTGAAGATTTATCAGAATTGATAATTCTCGACAATTCGCAAAAAATAGATCTATCTGGTTTAAATGTACACAAACTTAACATGACAGAATCTTTCACTGATCAGCTTTCGAAGCTTGGTCAACTTAGTAATAAGAAAGCTCTCGTGTACATCTCCCATCAGCGTAACTCTGATGCAGAAGAGACGTCGACTGTATTTCAAAGTATACTAGATGAGTGCATGCAGATTCGTGAACTTGTTCTCTTCATGTTGGCAAAGCGGATCGATGTTCCTTTGTGTGTCATTACTCTAGATACATGGGTGCTGAGCTATAACTGCAATGCTACAGTCGGAAATCCTTCTGCGGCATCTCTTTGGGGAATGCTGAGAACAGTTGATAGAGAACTAACTGAATTCCGTCTTAATCTGATTGACGTTAGTGGAAAAGAAGAAGACATCACCACTGGCTTATTATTTAATACAATCAATTCCATATGTCAAAATAGAGAGGAGTTTCAAGGCGGCGAATTTCTTATTAAAGACGATGTTGTTTACAGTCTTGAAATCCTGCATATTGCAGATCGAATGGAGCATAAATACAGAGAAGTCGAGATGGACGAGAAATGTGAAGTTCAACTATTTTCTGAAATGAAAAATGATTACATAAATCCATTTTTGATTTACGCTGATCCACCAAAAATTACTACCAGTTCCGAAGTATCATTAAAAGTTGATACTTTAGCTATTCAAAATACGTTACTTTATAGCACGTGCAAAGTAAATATGACTAATCTCAATTCTGCTTCAACATCTAACGAATTTCCCGTTTTGTGCTTAGAAGCTATTGGGTATTTGAAATCGGCAAACTGTACTGAAAAGTACATTTCATGTTACCCAACGAAAGCTGGAACAACGATAGTCGTCCCGAAAGACTGTATAATACCAGCTGAGTTCCTTCCAAGTTATCACCCAGGATTGATGATGAAGATTGTTCTTATGTGGTGTCTTTCGGAAAAGGTTTCTGTCAATAGTATAACTATTCTTTACAACAGTCGAACCAAGCCCCTTATGCGCTTAATATGTCTTATGTTAACGAGTCACCACAAGAAAACTGTACAAGCCGTATCTTTAGAAAACATCGAAACTATACAAAATGGAACTATCTTAAGCTTGGTTAACTTAAGTCAACAAACAATACTCGATATTACTGCTAATTGGCTAAGCCCCGAATCTCTGATCACCCTGACTTCACTTATAGATAGTCAAGGTATAGCTGCTGTTCACGATAAGCATATACATGTGATCACTAAGATTTTAAGAACTGAGGAAATTTATAGTCCCGCCATGCTTCTACAGAAAGTTCAACAAATCAACGAATGGATAAAATCACAAAAGGTGGAACTTTCAGTCATTTGCAAGTCTTTTAAATTGGGAGTTCTTGGAAGACGTCGTTCTAGCGTTGCTAATCCACGTTCCACGGACATCATGCGTCTTTTATCTGTAACAGAAATACCTTTCAGTCAACCTCTAATGTTACCACCTGCAAGAGCAGTTAGCGGAAACATGTTCAGAAAAGATGCGGTCTATATCGTAGTAGGTGGTCTTACTGGTTTAGGATGGGCATGTGTACAGTTTCTGGTGGCTAATGGGGCTGGTCATGTTGTATGTTTCAATCGTCGTAAACCTTCACAAGAAAATTTGATGAATATAGACAATTTGGAAAGCTCATCGTCTTGTCGCGTAGTTACAGAACAGGTTGACGTAACTCAGTTCGATTCTGTTGAAAATGGGTTTAAAAGTGTGAACAATAATTTCCCTGGCGCCGAAATAAAAGGTGTTATTTTTGGAGCTGCTGTTCTTAGCGATGCATTTATTGAGAGTATGGACAATGTTAAATTTGCGACTGCTTTGTCACCCAAAGTTAGAGGAGCCTGGAATTTACATTTAATAACAAGAGACTTGAACCTAGATTACTTTGTGATGCACTCCTCCATTTCCGGATTACTTGGTAATCAAGGACAATCGAATTATGGGGCCGGGAACTCGTTCGAAGATGGTTTAGCGCACTTTAGACGTTCAATGGGACTTCCGGGGCAGAGTTTGAATTGGGGCCCTCTCCATGTAGGTATGTTAAAGGAGTCAGAATCGACTAAGAAAGTTATTGCTATGTTAAAAAAAGAAGGATATGAGCTGCTCGAGGTAGATGACATTCATGAATGTCTGCTGAGTTGCCTATTGGACAATCATCCACAAGTGTTGTTAGCCAAATTGGAATTGAACAACTTTATTGACAGTTCCAGAAATTCCAACCTTCTATTTAAATTTCGTTCTGTTCTATCTACAAATACTGTAAAACACGACAATCTGGATAATGCGGACGACCCACTGATGAAACTGGATATAACGATGATAAAAGGACTGGAGAAAGATGCTCGAATAAAAATTCTCCAGCATTATATGTCAATCATTGCCTCTAAAGTGTTTGCTGTTGATGCATCAATGGTAACGCCAGACAGTTCAGTCGTAGATCTTGGTATGGACTCCATGCTGGCAATGACGATCATTGATCAAGTCAATAAAGACACAAAATTCAGAATACCCATGGTAGTTCTGTTGAGTGAAGGAGCTACTATCAGTAAATTAGCAAATGTTATAGAAGCCAGTCTCTGGGAAGATGTTGCAGCGAATGGAGGAAAAACTCTGGAAGACATATCACAAATTTCACCTGGCAATAGAGAGGGTCACCACGCTGTCGATGAATTAATTATCACCGAAACAGTTGAACCTGAATCCATATCGGAAGAATCATCCATAGAACATACTTCAAATGTACACGCTTTAGCAAAAATGGAAACAAGCCTTGATATACAATATGAACAATTTCAGCAGCATCCAATCCAGAAAGAAAAGAGCATGGAAGATATGGTTGATGATATAGAATGTGGTGTATCTTTCATTGAAAATGGTATTTACGAATTGTACGAACACATGGACAAGGCGCCATTGCATTTTATTAAGGACATCATATTTAAAGGAGTGGGCGTAGATCTTGATGTAATCAAATTCTGTGCTAGACAGATCGCATACAGACACCCCATTGTCAGGACACTTTTTAAAAAGCTAGTCACCAAAAGAGATAAATTTGGTTTGGAAAGACAAATTGTGCATAAGGAACATCAGCTAGATTTCCGTACTTTGATGGATTCGTCCAACGATGAAGAATACCAACAACATTCCATGGAATCCTTCAACTTGGAGAAATACGGACCAGTGAGATTTATCGTCTCTCCTCCTCCCTCTTCTTCTTCGAAATCATCCTTCAGGGTTCGCCTTGTTTTCCATGCGATTGGCTTTGACTCCTTCGCTCTTGGGGAATTCATTTCCGATTTCCAATCTCTTGTCGTTGCGAAAGTCTCCAACGGGAACATGTCATTATCTGTTAACTATGATCATGTTGGTTTAAAAGAATTACAAGATATTTTCCACTCAAATGAGAAACAGACAGAATTATTTTGGAGAGGGGAAGTACCCAAATCCATTTCCAATATGAATCTTAATGGCCATAAGTTTAACTCGTCTACAAATACAACCTCTAAGGTAACAAATCTGAAACTTGATGACCAGCTGTCTCGGGCGATATTTAATCTTGGGCAAAGCCTTGACACCACACTACTGAAATTATTTGTTTCCTTTTACCAACTCCTTTTACACATAAAATCAGGAGAAGAGTTAGTAAATGTTATCACAAAACACAATCTAAGACATATGCTGTTTCAACCCAGTCATGAAGTATGTAATTTAACAAATGACATTCCACTGTTTGCAAAGATAACAACTTTTTCTACATTTTCGGATTTTATAAGAGAAAACAGTAAAAGTATTCAGAAATATTTAAACAACGCAATGTACCCGTACTCCTTAATTGAGAAAATGGTATTATCTGATGAATGTCGAAATAATTTGAAGAGACACTGCGTTGTGCAAGAGGAAGCGAAGAAAACTGTTCCTGCTCAAAGTCTAGGGTTACTACACGATACATTATTATTAGTCAACTCTAATTCAACAACTAAATCAATTGATGTTCAGCTACAATATAGAAGTTCTTTATATACCAGCAGTGAAGCTAAAATACTCTTAGATCAACTCCACCAAATTCTACTGTTGGTAACATCTAACTACGACATGACCATAAGCAATATTGGAAAGATTGTGTTGGGATTGCTCAATAAAGGTACTAATGGCAAAATTACTAATAAAGGTGCATCAATAAACGTTGGTGAGTATAACATTTAATACAGTAACTAAACTGACGTATCAACCAATTGATGGAGCCTTTTCGATGTTATATGGTGCGTCACTTGCTTCGTAAATCTGTTCTCTTTTCACCCATCATAGTATGTCCTTGAAATAGCGATATCAGTTTGATTGTCGTTCTCGTTCCAGGGGAAAACGAAAATAAACAAAGCATCGATGGACAACCTGCTGGCGCTCCAGAGTTATCAATACCGAAACTAAAGTTAAACAACTCTGGTTCAGTCCCTATACCGGAAAATACATTATCTTACAGTGAATATTATTTCTACGAACGATATGCGAAAGAAAATCTAGTTGGGCACCATCTCACCAATGAATTACATATGCCGAAAAGGGTAGGTAAGTAAGAAGTCACATTAGTTTTCTCAGTATTTGGAGATATAATGGCGGTCGTATATTGTAGTCACCTGCGTTCGTCATTCTTGTGAACTGTCTACAGGTAAATCTTCCGGGCAGTCAACAAGAGTTGTCGCATAATATGTAATTATCAGAAAATCATTTGAATTTGTTTGGTTTTTATAACGTTCTGCCCCATGCTAATGTTAAATATACGAAACATTTAATATTATGGATTTAGCTGTTCAATTATCGATTTTCAAGAAATTCACACTCAACCATCATTAATGTGTAACGGGGATATAGGAACCGCAATCTGTGGGTTATAAACTTACATTTCAATTTTCGTCAAAATCGAGTTAAAATTGTGACCTCTACCGGGTCCACAACCTTGATATACAATATTTTTACGCTATTCACGTAAAAGTGGCGGCCATTTTGTTCAGCAATTTTGGTCCCATGTTTATGAAATTCAAACCGAAAATTCATTACAGTGTTACGGTGATATAATCAAATATTACGATCTGATAGGCGCAAATATCGAAAGGAATCAAGATATTTGGGTAATATACATACATGTCAAGTTTCATCAAAATCGGTTCACAATTGTGGCCTCTATAGGGTCCACAATCTTGATATAACATATTTTCACACTATTTGCATACAAACGGCGGCCATTTTGTCTGTCAATTTTGGTCCGATTTTCACGACCTCAACCTCCATAACCATGCAACGGTGATAGAATCAAACGGTTTTATAAATCGGATAACAATTTGGACAATCAGTGGCCATAATTCCGATGGGTGCAAATATCGAAAGGAACCAAGATCGTTGGGTTATAAAAATGCATTTCAAATTTTATCCAAATCGGTTCAAAATTGTGACCTCTACACTGTTCACAAGCTAAAACGTGATTTTTCGTTCAATCAGGGGCCATAATCTATGAAGTTACAGTCCGATAAATGCCAATATTGAAGGGAACCGAGATCTTAGTGTGATAAACCTATATTTTAAGTTTCATTGAAATCAGATGAAAATTGTGACCTGTAGACTGTTCACAAACAATTGTGGATGGACGTCCTCACGGACGAACAGGGGCGACGACAATATACATCCACATGAAAATATGGACGTATAAAAATCCTGCGTTACTCCCTGTTGAGTGTTAAAAGTTGCGAAAGCTTGGATTGGCGATTGTGGACTTCGCTAACACGTGTTAGTTGGAAATAATTTCAGACTGAGTTTGTAAATTGTAAGCAATCCACATGTTTAGCTTTGTGGTTTTTACTCCGAAAACTTCCGCTGATTTTATCCTATCCTCATTGATGATACCAATCATACATCAATCAGCTGGACTTCCTGTTTTAAACTAATCGTGGCGAAAGCGTGGTGGTTTCCATGGTTGCAAATGATCGTCGAGTCACGGCGTTTATTTTGAGCATGTTCAACACAAACGGTGCCTTGGCGTCTTCGCCACAATCCCACTGCGACCAAACCAAACGTTCTGAGTCCTTATGGCGTTGTCATATAGCGATGTTACGATGGTTTCACCACGATTGCACCAGGACCTCATGGGACTACCACTGCGCCTACGGCGATGTTATGAGGTGCCCACTGCGTTAATGGAGTTCTTAATACGACAATGGCGCGGTTACCACGCTTGCATTACTCACCTATGGCGACCATGATTTTCATCTGCGACTTGCTTTACAACGGGCGATTCAAAGTTAATCTTAAAATTTCGAAAAAAATCTAATACCCCCATCAGACCGGGGTTGCGTCCTTACTGCGCTTCTACAGCGACACAAAATGGTCTCAGAGCGAGTCAAGATCGCAATAAGCGTAGAAAAAGCGTAATGGAAACGCTAGATATGGTGCTGTGGTCTCCATAGTCGCCAATGATCGCCGAACCACAACGTTTGTTTTGAACAAGCTCATATGATCTGGAAAGCTGCGAGAACGTGATGGGGTCGCAGAAGTCCTTACTGCGCTGCTACGGCGACACAAAATGGGTTCAGAGCGTGCCAAGATCGCCATAAGCGTGGTGGAAAAGCAAGATATCGTGCTGTTGTCTCCATAGTCGCCAATGATCGTTGAGTCACGGCGTTTGTTTTGAGTATGTTCAAAGTAAACGCCAAGGTTCTCCCATATGACCTGGAAAGGTGAGAAGACGTGGTGAGTCGCGAGATAAGCGTCGTAACATCACTATGAACGTAGTACACGCGCATTACACACGTGGCAAAGACGCTGCGAAAATTGGAACGTTTGCAATGGTGGCATCATGATGTCTTCACCACAACCCTCACGTGTCGACAGCGACCCCACCAAGTGTTCTGAGTCATTATGGTGTTGTCATAGCGATGTTACAATTATTCCACCACTGTTGCGCGATTGCATCACGACCTCATAGGGCTACATCTAAGCATATGGCGATGTTATAAGGTATCCACTACGTGTATATGGAGTTCTTAATACGACCATGGCGCGGTTACCAAGCTTGCATTACTCGCCTATGGCGACCATGCTTTTCATGTACGACTTGCTTAAAAAAACGGGCGAATCAAAGGTCATCTTGAAATTTCGAAAAAAAATCTAACCAGTTTAAATAGTCGCCGTGATCACGTGGTGGAAACGCACACGACTCCAGATAAGACGCGTGGTTGAGCGACGCGGGTTCGCGTCATAAGCGCGGAGAGACCGTGATGAGCCCACCGCGAGAATGCTGTATAAACGCACAGGTCGCAGCAAGAACGCGACTGGTTTAAGTTTGTAATTTTGGGACATTTTTCCGCGCTGTGTTCACGCTTGCCGACGACCTTGTGTATTTCCAGGCCGCCGTTCGGTCTCAGAGCGCAGTGGGGTCACCACTCCGGTCTGACGGGGGCATAACCACGTTATAAAGTCCCGGTGATCACGTGGTGGAGACGCACGTGCAGTCCAGATACACGTAGAAGACGTGTGGAAAGAACCAGTGGCGGCGCCAAGGGAGGTGGGCAAGGGGGGCATTTGCACCCCCAAAAATCTGGCCTGCCTCTGTTTGAACCCAAATAATTTTCGAAAATAAAATAAAATGTGGTCTGGCCAGCTCTATTTATCTCAACGACCATTGTCTGAAGTGCTACCTGGCTGCATTCCCGGCAGTCTATTTTACAAAATATAGTGGCGAAAATATTCATTATCTTTGAGTCACTCTTACTCCGCCCGGTCGACACTTTCTTCTCTGGTCGGATAAACTAGTGATTTGGTGACAGACAGTTTCTGTTAAGCTCTATTTACCTCGACGATCAATGCCTGAAATACTGCATTTCGGGCCGTCTACTTTTCAAATTATCGGGGACTTCATTGAGGCTCGCAAGTCCGTTCATTTCACAAAATATAGTGGCGAAAATATTCATTCACTTTGAGTCACTCACTTCGCCCGTTTACCACTTTCTTCTCTGGTCGGATAAATTAGTGATTTGGCGACAGGCGGTATCTTTATCTCGACGATCAATGCCCGAAATTCCACCGGACTGCATTTCGGGCAGTCAACTTTTCAAATTATTGGGGACTTCATTGAGTTTCATTTGACACTTTCCTCTCTGGGGTCGGAAAGACTAGTGATCAGGCCACAGACGACATCCGATCAGCTCTATTTATCTCTACGATCGGTGCCTGAATACTGTCAAGCAGCATTTCCAACTGTCTATTTTTCAAACTTTTCTTAGGGAGGTACCCAAAACCCTCAGGCGGACTCGCCACTTTGGCCCTCACAAAGGTACTTTGTTGAGGTTCGCTTGTCCGTTCGTTTGCCATTTTGGTCTCTGGTCGTATAAACTAGTGATCAGGCTACGGAAGGTATGTGGTCAGATTTATTTACCTCAACGATCATTGCCTGAAATACTACCGGGCTGCATTTCAGGCAACCTGTTTTTCAAAAGTTGACACTCGTGCCTTTGCACCCTTAACCTTGAACTTTATCACAGCTTTGCCCCTCCAACTGCCGACGGCTAGCGCCGCCACTGGTAAGAGCGCTAATGAGCGTTATTAGAGTACCGCGGATTCACTTCACCGATAACCGCCGTTGTCAAGCTTATAGATCTCAATAGAAACCCCATAAGCGCGGAGAGATCGTGACGAACCCGCTGGTATAAACGCTCAAGTCGTAGAAAGAACGCAACTTTTTAAAGTTTGTAAATTTGAGACATTTTCTCCGTTGTGTTCACGCTTGTCGGCGACCCTGTGCATTTTCTGGTCACCAAACGGTTCAGCAGTGGAGTACGGACACCACTCCTGTCTGACGGGGGCTTAAGAAACACCGTGCCGATAATCAGCGCTCCGTAACCTTCTGTTCCCCGGAGTAAGCTTACCCCTGTAAACGCGATAGAGAGGCTTTAGGGTCTCTTTTCAAGATTTACCACCCCTTTCCCACGCACCCACGTTTTGCGAAGTCCCTGTAAACATGGTAGTGGCTATAGGTTTGTTTATGGGTCATTAAGGGGATCCGTGAAGTCATGAGAAGACGAACTCTGTTGATGTTAAGCTTTCCACGACTTATCCTTCCGTGATTACTCTAAAATGGATTTTTAATTAGAAATTTAAACTCGTATTAAGCACATGGCTTAATAACGGAAGGGCTTAAAACCGAGAATTCCCAGGTGTTTGGATCATTACAGGACGAAACCAAAATCATAGTCAGCGTTACATGGATTGTTCCCTCTTTACCGAAAATCTTACGAACACATTACAGAATGCAGTTGTTAACAATCTTTTATCTTAAAATTCGATGCACGGAGCCTTGAAATCATGAGAGAACAAAAAAATTCGATATTTAGCACTCCACAACCGCACGTCTTATAGTTATGCCCGCTTTACCGAAAACATTGTGACCACGATAGAGGATACAGTCAATAATGGATTGAGGGTGGGAGGAATGGTTTATCGCATGTTTGATCGATCACGAGGTCTGTTATGTTGTCAAATGGCGAGGTTTCGACTCCCTCCATGTACGTGACAAGGCGTAGAATCTTGTGACTAGCCTTGTGGCCTTTCTCCGGGTCTACCAGTTTCTTCCCATCGTTAAAGGCACGCGCGGGCGAATTATTAAAATAAAATTGAACCATTAAGTTCGTCTCCAAATGAAATAGTTTGTGTCGGTAAACCCATTTCTGTCTTACTGTATGTCTGTCCGCCTGTTTATCTGTAAGTCTGTCACTCTCCCCCTCCCCCTCTCTCCCTCTCTCTGTCTCTTTGTGGGTGGATGAACCCTACAAATATTCATCATTCTGCGACCTTTCTTCCCGGAGTCCCCCCCCCCCTTTTCCCCAAACCCTGTAATCACGATAGCGGTCAGGTTTCTTATCAAGCTTGATCAACATTCAAATTTTCCTTTTGGATACGCTGTTGACATGACTTTATGGGCGGATTTCGGGGTTTCCCTGGCTATTTCTAATTAGCTAGTGTTCTTTCTATACAGCATTGTTTACAACTTAAATAGATAACCATTGCTTCGTGGATATTGGGGTGTGAATATTATAGTAAAACTTTTATTTTCCAAAGGATCTGACAAATTTTGGTACCATGCCACCCTGAAACTACTTGAACGTCATCGTACATTAAGAACAGTTTACGTCCATACGGAACCAGGTGAAAACTATAGGTTCGGTTTAAAAAAGATGGAGAAAAATCCTGAAGATATTTTGGATATTCAGTATGTGAAAAATTCTAAAGATGATGCCGAGTTCGATAGAATTAGCCGACAACCATTCGATCTATCCACACGAGGATGTCTCCGTGTAATAGTCGCAGGTGAACCGACTGTCAGGATCAGATTCGTCTTTCACCACGTTGGTGTTGATTTCTATACAATAGGATCGATTTTTAAAGATCTCAAACAATTTGGACCTGCGCTTCGCTATGGTGTGGATCTTCCTCCCTCACCCAGCGAACAGACAGGACGAGCAGTTTTATTTTTGGAGGCAGCCATGAAACCGATGGAAAATGAAATGAAGCAGTTTTGGCAGTCCCAAATTAAAGCAGGTGTGCCAGATATAACTTTGAACAAGTACCCAAGAAACGACATGAAGAAGGGTGACACACGACCTATTATATGTACTCTACCAAACGACACGACAAGTGCTATTTTGAAAATAGCACCACGCATGAAAACAACAGTCTTTAAATTGTTCACATCCGTATATCAAATGTATTTTCACTTTATGACTGGCCAGGAAGAGGTGGTAATATCCTCACCTCTTGATTTGAGGATGCATTTGCCAGAAACTCGGTCTTTTTATGAAAATATGATGTCCGCGGTGCCATTCTTTACCAAGTTTAACAACCCAGATCAAACCGCCGAGGAATTCATCAGAACCAACGTAATTAATATAAACCAGTGTCTTGCCAACGGTCTGTATTCAGTTGTACTTATACGAGAATTATTAGAGAACAAAGAAGAAGGAAAATGGTTGACTAGACACAGTGTTGTTGAAGAAGATATGGCGACCATAAATGATTTACAGGCGAAAAGTAAACAAGAAAATGATGTGCAACCTACTCTTGGATTTTCATATGAAACTCGTCTAATGGTTTGGATAAATAAAACAATTCCTTACATCAGACTCCATCTCGAATGTCTTCCTGAGTTATATACTGAAGACGAAGCTGAAGGCCATATGAATAACATCGTTAAGTTAATGAACGCTGTCCTAAAGGATAGTAATCAGACATTGTCCCAATTAAAAGAACTGGTTGTACCTAAACAAGAGATTGTTCCAGATACAGTTAAAGTTGCTGGAGAAGAAGAAGTTGGAGGTAAATATCATTATTCGCATACTTATATTAAGTAGATTCTGATTGAGTGCTCTCCCCACACAAACAGTTTTATTGTCTGATCTATAATTTACTATGCTAAATCTTATTAAATGAAATACTTGAAAAGTTACTTACTATGGAACTAAAATTTTAATCTCGAAACTCTAAAAATCGCTTGACATAAGCGGTGCTTTCGGTTACAGATTGTGTAAGATATATTTGTGCCCTGTTTCATCCGTTTGGAAAAAGATTGAAACGGACCCAGGGTGGTCGTCACAATCCTAGTATATGATACTCCGTGAAATCAGGTAGTTTTATTAACCCCCACCGAGAGTCAGTCTAACCTGATATCAATTCCCGTTCACGGAATTTGCATAACCTGCAGTGTTTCTAGACTGGAGTCTATCAAACGCGATAATTTTTATCTGAATATTACCGAAAATAGCAGACGCGGAGAAGAACAAGATGGTTATTTTTGAACATACGCGTTTATTTTCGTGTGATATATTTAATTTTGCCACATCCTTTAAGAAAATATTCTATTCTTTATTTTAGCCCGTTTCCTTAAAGAAACCAGTTTGGGTTATGATCATTTGGTTTATGCTAAAGTTACATCTACATCTGGACGTCCAGAGATTAAATGGGCTTCAATTGGTTACAGAGGAAGATCAAAACCCAAAAAATTCAAGTCTTTGTCATTGGCGAAAGTTAATAAAGTTTATCTTGCTGTATATAAAGGTAGGTATGATACAGCTACCAGCACTTCGTCGTGTCAGACTGGCATACATCATGCGGTGTGCTCTAAAGGATTTTGTTTCCTAGACAGCTGCGTTATGGCCTGCACATATTTTGAGTTCAGCTGTCAAAGGTTGTTTTATGTGCGCAACATTGAGTACACAGGAACTCACTTTTTCGCGCCAGCTGAACAACTAAACGCTGTCCCTTCCCAGACCCACTGTCCTACACCAATCACAAGGTGTCAACACACCGGTAAATCTCGATGAACTGTCTCACCCAACGCAAGGGTCGACCACGGAACCTCCAGGTCAGCGAGCCAACGTCCTAGTCACTGAGCCACCATGGTTCTCCCAAACTGGGCAAAATATTGTAAATGCGGAAAAAATTACATGAGGATTGAATAAAAAATATTCCAGAGTATCCTTATTATATTGACCTTTTCATTGCGGCGGGGTATTAGATATTGACAACAGTCTATTACGTCATATATAAAATTCCAAATGTCAATATGTATACGGAACTCTGGTTTTTCGGACCACTGGAGCAGTTAAATTCAGTTTCCCGTCCAGATCTACCCAAAAATTGGTACGATGCAGCTCTTTACATTGTGAACAATTGTCACCCATTACAACGGTAATTAGCTTTCGAGACTATTCTAAAACGGGAAAGATTCGACAGTGTAGTTCTAGCCTAACAATACATACTATCAAATGTATTTTTCTTTTGTTTGTTATAGGTTTCCGTACAGTTGTATTTGAGACGAGAAAGAAGAAATTTATATTTAAATTTATCAATGGTGACGAGGTAGCTGACTTTACTCGATGTTTGGGAAACAATTTAGAAGAGCATCCAAGTATGACAAATGGAAATTCTGAAAGTATACATGCCTGAATATTAGGGATATGAACTATTGTTAAAAATGAATTCGTAAGGGTTCATCCCGATATTTGTTTGGATACTAAAGCTGGTTAATTTTGTGTTAAAATCCCTTAATATCCCCTGTCTAAGGGCCAAGCGGCTATACTAAATACCAAAAACCACCAGAAACAACCAGAAAACAACCAGAAACACCGGAAAACAGCCGGAAAAACATTAATACAGGAAAACATACTAAATACCGGAAAACATTCTAAATAGGCAACTCGGAGCCTGGTACTCCCGAAAACACACAAAAAACCTAACCCTAAACTTAACCCACAAGGGCAAAAACCTAACCCCAACCCTTACCCACGAAAACAGGGGATCAGGCCCCGGGCTACCTATTTAGGGAGTTTCCGGTATTAAATGTGTTTTCCGGTATTTAGTGTTTTCCGGTGTTTTCCGGTATTCAGTATAACATGGTGTTTTCTTGTGTTTCCGGTATATAGTATTGCCGGGGTCGAGCAACAAACTGATACGTTTTCAATTAACAACTTAGCCCGCCAGTCTTCATCTGGATACCTGTGTTCCAAGCTGCATTATGTGGTGTCTGGCTAAAACCAGACATTTTTGATAAAAATAATATGTATATGAAATTTTCCTTTCCTTATCAAGTACAACACGTGAGTTATTCACTGTATGGATCTCTCAAAGAACGAAAATTGATTATCAGGTCACCCAAAGAAAAAAACGAAATCGTAAAAGGCATACGTGTCCGGATAAGCAGTTTTGACGTTCACGTCCAAGCGAACAATATTTTGAGCTTAAATTAACAGGTCAGGGGCCAATGAAAGAGGATCTACGGAAGACCATTAGAGCCAGTCATAAAAACCCAAAAAAAACATAACATGGTTATCTTGTAATTACAAGATACGGAGACGACCACGACTAATTTCTTTCGAGGTCGCCACACACTGATATATGGAATAGCTATGCCAACGCCGTCCTTTATTGGCACAATCATGTAATTCGTTTTTTTCATGCCTCAATTAAAATCATAATAAAGTTCACACTATCATCAACTTCATACTTCAACCAATTTCATTCACCCATTGATATCATTTTAAAATATCACGATTCATCAATGTCATACTCTTCTTAAAGTCACAGAACAGCTTTTATTGCTATTGTCAGCAGACGCTGTCGAGTTTAGCGATTGTTTCCATTTCAACAGAAAATTCAAAAACTGTGCGACCAAAACTCGTCACATATTTCGCAAACCGACAGATCTGAGATACTTTGAGAAAAATAGGGTGAAGTTTGTGATCCCAGTGGGCATCAAATACTAACATTTATTTGTGATTTGATATTTCATGCAAATATGACAGGAGACTAACTAGTATTTACCTAACCAATCTATTCGTTGGGTGTGATACTTTTTACTTTGACAAGGGTCAAAGTTTATGATAATGTCATTCGCCATTTCGAACGAAAAAATAAGATGATACAGTTCACATTCGTCCCAATTCGACAATTAGTAAGATCTTGTCAAATCTGTTCTCGCCAGAAAAAGATCAATCATATTATGTCACACGACATTACGTAATTTATTATTTATTTGAAGTATAAATCAAATTCACGGATGACAGCTTGTCAGTTTTTATGACGTGGTGAAAAATTTTAACATTTTGTATAGTCCGATTCCGTTTTTTCACTGTCTTTATGAAATTCACTGCTTCCTGTCAATATGTAACGGTAAGCCTATATGCAAGAAGCAGTTTGATTAGAATTTTGACTAGAACGGATAGGGGGTTAAGGTATGGTAAAGTGGCACGCTTGCGACGAGAGGGAGGGAGAGAGAGAGAGAGAGACATGGGGTTTAACGTCCACTCGACACCAACTAGGTCATTCGGGATCAATTTACGGTCCAATTTTATTTCAATACGTCGCTTGCGCGTAGGGGTCTTTAGTAGTGGGAGGAAACCTGAGTAAACGGAGAAAAACCCACGAGGTTGTGGCGACGTGAAGTTAGCCCGTTGTTCGTTGTTCGGTATTCGCGAATAACGAACAACGAGCCAGTTTGTTGTTCGGTATTCACTAGATTTGGAATTAGTAATGTAATAAAAGATTTTTTGCAGGGAACACGCCGCAGGCGGGTTTTTATAAGCCTAACTGGATTATAAAGCTTCAAAATTCTGGGAAAAAAGATTCTCACAACTTCTCTTTCTTCTGACTTCTGGGAAATAGATTCTAACAACTTCTTTTTCTATCCGAAGAAAGAGTTGTTACATATTGGCGAATAACGAACAACGAGCCAGTTTGTTGTTCGGTATTGGCGAATAACGAACAACGAGCTGGTTTGTTGTTCGGTATTTACCAGATATGGAATTAGTAATCTAATAAAATAACTTTTGTAGGGAACACGCCGCAAGCGGGTTTTTATGAGCCTAACTTCAAACGTCTGGGAAATAGATTCTAACAACTTCTCTTTCTATCCGAAGAAAGAGCTGTTACATATTGGCGAATAACGATCAACGAGCCAGTTTGTTGTTCGGTATTGGCGAAAAACGAACAACGAGCTGGTTTGTTGTTCGGTATTCACCGCATATGGAATTAGTAATATAATAAAGGTACTTTTGTAGGGAACACGCCACAGGCGGATTTTTATGAGCTTAAATAGACAATAAAACTTCAAACTTCTGGGAAATAGATTCAAGCAACTTCTCTTTCTATCCGAATAATTCTTTCTATTGGCGAATAACGAACAACGAGCCAGTTTGTTGTTCGGTATTGGCGAATAACGAACAAACGAGCTGGTTTGTTGTTTGGTATTCACGAATACCGAACAACGAGCTGGTTTGTTGTTCGGTATTCACCGGGTATGGAATTAGTAATCTATTAAAGGTACTTTTGTAGGGAAAACGCCACAGACGGGTTTTTATGAGCCTTACTGGATAATAAAACTTCAAACTTCTGGGAAATAGATTCTAACAACTTCTCTTTCTATCCGAAGAAAGAGCTGTTACATATTGGCGAATAACGAACAACGAGCCAGTTTGTTGTTCGGTATTGGCGAATAACGAACAACGAGCTGGTTTGTTGTTCGGTATTCACCGTATATGGAATAAGTAATATGATAAAGGTACTTTTGTATGGAACACGCCACAGGCGGGTTTTTATGAGCTTAAATAGACAATAAAACTTAAAACTTCTGGGAAATACATTTTAACAACTTCTCTTTCTATCCGAAAAAGAGCTGTTACATATTGGCGAATAACGAACAACGAGCCAGTTTGCTGTTCGGTATTGGCGAATAACGAACACCGAGCTGGTTTGTTGTTCGGTATTGGCGAATACCGAACAACGAGCTGGTTTGTTGTTCGGTATTCACCGTATATGGAATTAGTAATATAATAAAGGTACTTGTGTAGGAGACACGCCACAGGCGAGTTTTTATGAGCTTAAATAGACAATAAAACTTCAAACTTCTGGGAAATAGATTCTAACAACTTCTCATTCTATCCGAAGAAAGAGCTGTTACACATTGGCGAATAACGAACAACGAGCCAGTTTGTTGTTCGGTATTGGCGAATAGCGAACAACGAGCTGGTTTGTTGTTCGGTATTCACCGTATATGGAATTGGTAATATAATAAGGGACTTTTGTCGGGAATACGCCGCGGGTGGGTTTTTATGAGCCTAAATGGATTATAACGCTTCGAACTCTTAGGAAATAGATTCTAACAATTTCTCTGTCTATCCGAAGAAAGAGCAGTTTCATATTGGCGAATAACGAACAAAGGTTACTTTATTAGATTACTAATTCCATATCTGGTGAATACTGAACAACGAACAACAAGCTAGCTTCACGCCGCTCGAGGTTGGGCAGGCGAAGATGAATATATTATTTCCCAACACCTACTTGATACAATTCGAGCACTAAAATATATGACAACAGAATTTTTTTCATTGACATTCCGCCTTTAAATCAAACAGGTTTCTGATATGTTAAATTTAGATTTCAAAAAAGACAATGAAGAATGAATGTATTATTAAAAATTTCATTCATATTACTTTATTCTAATTGAAGCTTTGAACACTGGAAGATTTCAGACCAGACTCTCATTCCTGATTGGCTTGTCCGGTAAGTCTTCTAGGAGTCGGGATATCACCCCAGATGGATGCGGACGTAAATCTCGGATAGACGAAATTGATACAATATTCGAGTCTTAAATTTTCGATTTTCGTTGTTAAAACATAATAATAGACAGCTTTATGGATAACATTCACTAGGTTTATTAATTTCTTCTGATGTAGTTTGTTATTATCCACTTGTATACAGCGTCCTGTAACATGTTCGATTGTATGTATGACCTTCTGTAACATGTTTGATGGTATCATTGCTTGATTATGGTGAGAGTATCCTCATTGAAACGTTGCCGTTAATAATAAAAACTTAATAAACCTAATAAATGTTATCCATAAATATGTCTGTTATAATATATACCTTTCACTAAATGCAACAAACAGACAAATAAAAACTGGCACGGGGCAGGTTGGGCTATTACTTACATAATTTTTTTTTCATATCAACCCGAATCTGTAAGTGAATCTAGAAAAGTTGTAACAGTCTAAAGCGAAAGAAAATAGGCGTGATCTCACACTGAATAAAATAGTTCATTTCTTCCTCCAAAAATACGATCGTTCAGTTCTTAAAAAAATGTTCAATATGATTCTAACAACGACGCCCTGTCCTGCGTCTTAGACTGAATCGATAGAAGAGCCCTAGATGTGGTGTAAATAATTATAGTGTGGCGTAACTCTAGGCCCAATTGATCAAACAAGTATTGGTTATCTACGCGGGAGATGTAAAAATTGTCGCACATTTGGTAATAAAACAAAGCGATTTATTGATGACATTTTGACCCCGAACATGCATACATGTGACATGAGAGATGACAAATAGTCTGTTTAAAACGTTTTGTTCCGAGTTATTTGAAGGTGTAAACGGTGCTTTATCACTAGCTGTTATACAGTACATAATTCATGGGACGTGACTTAAAAGTGGTGTAATGCTGTAATAAATATATCTTTTAAAACATAACTGAGGCGATTTATCATACAGCTTATGAAAGGGTGTCTAAACGAATTCAAGCCACAACATGGCATAAGGTCTTTTGAACAACTTAACAATGAACAGTTTTACAACCGTTACACGCTATGTCCTATACGCTATGCTCTCAATCTGAATTGGTAAGGCATCTTGATTAATGATGCTAAACTTCAGCGCGTAAGTGGACTAATCGGGTACGCGCGACTGCCACTCGAATTGGACTGTTTCACATCGAATTTGAAAAACAAAACAAAAAAAACTAAACACATGTAGCCATTGACTTCAGGAGGTTTTCGGCAAATGGGCGTAACCTTCCCGGGCAAGAAAGATGATACAAGTTGAGTATTGTCAGCATAGGAAAGGTGGCCAATTTCATGTTTATCGATAATACCAGCTACATTACGACAGTATACCAGTAACAATACCGTCGGTTGACGATCTGCTAAGTATGACATCAATCAGTTGTGAGTCGTTCCAGTGATACTGAATTCATATTGGAGCTAACCAGCAAGGATTTGGTGATCGACGATGTCAAAAGTAATGTACGCACAGTGGCCTGCTAGTTCTTGAAAATTCCACTCTACAAGCTATCATTTACTATGATGGTTATGACAGGTAGAGGCGTACTCATGTAATCAGAGACAGTAGACCGAATCGGATCCAATCGACAAGTTGTTTCTTTTATTTGTTCCTTGGCAAATGAATAAATTCGAAGAAAGGCGCTCGCCCTGGCTCATCTGTAAAAACCGACTAATTTTGTTTAGAAAGATTACCCAGCTGACAATCGGAAAGTTTTGAGTTTGACTGAACACTAAGTATAGATTGCATAAATCCATGAAATTTCTTCGAGTAATTGTCAATGGTAAAAATTATGTCCATACAACATCTTACTTTAAAAACATTCCTTAACGTTTTGCTGCCATTGTTTCGATTTGATTGTGGATGCTGCGATGAACCTCCAGATTGTACTTGTTGTAACTTAACTTTCTTAAAGTCTTCACTATATCACTTTGAACCTTGTCTTATGAATATCTCTTATTGTAAAGATCACACAATACCTTAACACTCTTTCAGGGTTCAATCAGTAGATCTGAGGATTGTAGGTCACTGATAAATACAGATCTATGATTAATCCCCCCCCATGAGAACAATAGCGGATGGAACAGTGAGATGTTCCCAACATATTGTTATATATCACACACTTTTACATCGCTGATTAAGTTACGAGTCTCAGGTGAAATTACTGTATACCCGCAGACGTATCTTGAATTTAACTGCTGTGGCATTGGTGGATGTTGAAATCATCCAGAAATAAAGTATTTACCTTCTATGACTGCTGAAAAGTTTGTCCAAATCTTCAAGCGTGTCAGTCAGGGAGACACACAATATGAGCAGTTATATAGGAGCTGATCTTTACATGAAGTGATTCCAAACCTCTTTTGGAAGTACAGGAAGTGTTATCCAAGAGTTAAAGTATATGAGTATTTTCGAATACCACAGCCATACTATACCACCTGATACCAAATACTTCATCCCAAATTTGAAAAAAAAATGTCTGTGAAAAATTATTTGGCAAAGAGGGTGTAACTTCGGTAAAGAAGGCCCAATGCAAACCAAATATCAACAGGGTTCATCATGACAAAAATGCTTTAAACCAGTCTGTTGAAAATTATAACCGCTAACGCTCACAGGATTGTCGGAAAGGGTGCATAGCGTCGGATCCACATTAGAAAATCCAACGCATCCCAGATCAGACGTGTGTTGTTGTTTTTTTTTTTTTGGGGGGGGGGTACATATTTCACATTTTGAGTAAAAGACAGAAAATGTAACCCAAACGTTAAGGCATAATGGGCCCGTAAAATCGAACACATTTAACACCTTGTGACTTCTGGGATTTTGATTAAATATTCCAATTATCAATTACTCAAAACCCTCTCGATTCAGTGGGTCCGGTTCAATTTAATGAGCCGTCGAGAAAACGAAATTTCTTGTTTTTTCGGTGTGACAGTGTGAGATAGTTGCTGGTGTGTGATTACCGTTTAGCGCAAGCACAGTTGCAGAAGTCAGCTCGTTAAGGACACGGTGTCCATTGGCTACCCGATAGGATTTTCCCTTAGATTTTCTTACGGTCAAATCGGTCTTCCATAATTAAATTTTACAGCCTTACTATATCATGAGAGGGTGTCGAGTTTCTATAGTTTCTTTATTTCGATAAAAAGTAGAAATACTAATCGACTACTAAAGCGCGGATTCAACAAAAAAGTGAGCCGCAGCAATTCGCGTTGACGGAAAATCTCCGGTCGCGCGACGTCAAAAATATATTTTCCAGCGAACGTAGACCCCCCGTATATAAACGGTTAATTCGCTTACAGTAATTCACAATCGGTAGATTGGAGTGGGCTAGATTTCATCCCCTGGCTGTCAGATTTCACGCTTAAGTCACGTGACTTGAAACCCCTAATGTGAGTAACAAAACTGATAGGCTATATTGTGAAGTTGTAAACATTTTAATAAGAAGTACAAGATTAAAATAACAATGATACAGAGAAATGCCAATCATATAAAATCCAATATTCAAAAATAGTTAATTATTAAAACAAGAACAGTATCAAATCACGAACGATAAAACCATCAATTCCAAGCCAATCAACTCAGATCCGTTGATCATGTAACTACTCATCACTAAAACAACAGCTAATCTCGATAACAAGTATGTTTATTAATGAACAAACTCTAACCAAATATGTATCTTAACCGTGCAAAAATTTGTAGAAACTGTCAAAAGTTTGGACATAATAAGTACTATTGTAAGGCTAAGACAGTTTGCGAGAAATGTTCAAACTATCACAGCACTGATACCGACTGACAAAACGTGTAACAAATTCACTGAAATAAAAGAAATCCCCAGAATTCAATATACCAAGAATATTTCGTTTAAGGAAGCAAAATTAATTTTAAATGTCATCCAGGGAAATACGCGAAGAGAACGTTGAAAGGCAAATATATATTAACTATTCGCTCAAAGTTAGATAATGTAGTGAACGATTGGATAAATCAACACTGTTACTAAATTAAGAGTACTTGCTTCGTTGAGGTCTTGACATAAAGTGACGCTCTACACAAACCGGAACCCGATATTGTTTATACCACCTGACATCTAGGGGTCGTCCTCTACATTCCCCCGATCGTGAAGAGCTGAGCACATGGTAGCCAGATGGTGAGGCGAACTCCAAGCAGGTAATTTTTTTAACACACAAAAAAAATGTATATATATAATTAAATCTGACGAAAATAAAACTTCCTCACACACAAACATACTTAATAAATTGACCAGGAAGATGTCGTATGTAGTTGAAGAAAATGTGTGTGTTTATATACAATTTAAAAAAATAATAGTTATTTACAGTTACACAAAAAAAAATAATAGTTATTTTTTTTCCTTTATTTTTTTTTTTTTTAGATTTTGAGAAGGTACCCGTAGAGCTGGAAAATGCATGAACCCTCACAGGCAAATTATATGTCGTATTTATATATGGTAACCTGGTTTAAAATTGTCCATTCCAAGACTTTTTAATATTCATATATGGTAACCTGGTTTAAAATTGTCCATTCCAAGACTTTTTTTAAAATTCACAGTAATAAAACTGATAGGCTATATTGT
This sequence comes from Patella caerulea, assembly GCA_036850965.1. Classification (NCBI taxonomy): domain Eukaryota; kingdom Metazoa; phylum Mollusca; class Gastropoda; family Patellidae; genus Patella; species Patella caerulea. Next base: position 29,216,588 of record JAZGQO010000011.1, read on the forward strand.
GAAGTTGTAAACATTTTAATAAGAAGTACAAGATTAAAATAACAATGATACAGAGAAATGCCAATCATATAAAATCCAATATTCAAAATAGTTAATTGTTAAAACAAGAACAGTATCAAATCACGAACGATAAAACTATCAATTCCAAGCAAATCAACTCAGATCCGTTGATCATGTAACTACTGATCACTAAAACAACAGCTAATCTCGATAACAAGTATGTTTATTAATGAACAAACTCTAACCAAATATGTATCTTAACCGTGCAAAAATTTGTAGAAACTGTCAAAAGTTTGGACATAATAAGTACTATTGTAAGGCTAAGACAGTGTGCGAGAAATGTTCAAACTATCACAGCAATGATACCTACTCATCTGAAATATTAAAATGTGTCAATTGTGGCGAAATTCATAAGTCGACTGACAAAACGTGTAACAAATTCACTGAAATAAAAGAAATCCCCAGAATTCAATATACCAAGAATATTTCGTTTAAGGAAGCAAAGATAATTTTAATGTCATCCAGGGAAATACGCGAAGAGAACGTTGAAAGGCAAATATATATTAACTATTCGCTCAAAGTTAGATAATGTAGTGAACGATTGGATAAATCAACACTGTTACTAAATTAAGAGTACTTGCTTCGTTGAGGTCTTGACATAAAGTGACGCTCTACACAAACCGGAACCCGATATTGTTTATACCACCTGACATCGAGGGGTCGTCCTCTACATTCCCCCGATCGTGAAGAGCTGAGCACATGGTAGCCACATGGTGAGGCGAACGCCAAGCAGGTAATTTTTTTAACACACACAAAAAAATGTATATATATAATTAAATCTGACGAAAATAAAACTTCCTCACACACAAACATACTTAATAAATTGACCAGGAAGATGTCGTATGTAGTTGAAGAAAATGTGTGTGTTTATATACAATTTAAAAAAATAATAGTTATTTTTTTTCCTTTATTTTTTTTTTTTTTTTAGATTTTGAGAAGGTACCCGTAGAGCTGGAAAATGCATGAACCCTCACAGGCAAATTATATGTCGTATTTATATATGGTAACCTGGTTTAAAATTGTCCATTCCAAGACTTTTTAAAATTCATATATGGTAACCTGGTTTAAAATTGTCCATTCCAAGACTTTTTTTTTAAAATTCACAGTATTCACATATGCACAATATATATATATAATTTTAAATTGTCCATCTAAGAACTTTTTAAAAAGAAACACCCATAAAAATACAATTTACACGAAGTCATCAAATTTGGATGGTCTTTTCACATTTCTCCCAGAACGCGTAGTGGGTTTCTTATGAAACAGATTTGGAAGTAAGCCCTCATTCAGAAGGCTCAAATCCAAGCCAAAAGAAGAATTAATTGGATGAATGTCAGCTGGCGCAGGGCACACTGGACCAACAATCACCGATTCTGACTCAGGCTCCCCACTAAAAGGTGTCTGTACAGGAATCGAGGGTGAGGGAAATGGATCAGGGCTTGGGGCTAATTCATCCATAACAGGCAGTTGATCGTCTACTACGCACGGATCACCAGTTCCAACTAGAAGAGTATGTCGGGTCCGTTTCAGCCACAAGGGAAGCTCTCTGTCTTTACACAACTTTAGATGATCATGGTGGATAACTTTATCGCCCTTTCTATTTCTGATCCAATACAAAGGAGGCTGAGAACGGACAACTAGAAAAGGTCCCTTCCACGGAGATTGTAACTTTCTGCTTTGACATCCCCAACGGCAAACCGATGATAGTGCAGACCAACGTCATAAGAATGTTTCTGACGAAGTTGATTAGCTCGAAGATGTTGACGAGCTTGCTCATGGACCTCTGCCAAGGCAGAAGCTAAGAATTGTACCCATTCATCGGCGTTGCGGTCAAGTGACTTCACAGTGGATGTGCCAAACAAGATATCAATTGGCTGAAGGACTTCGCGTCCAAGCATCATCATATTAGCGGTGAAACCAGTATTCCTGTTGACCATAGAATGCATGGACATAGCCAGTAATGGGAGGTGTAAATCTCAACCCTTATTCTTCTTCTTGATGTAACATCGGATCATCTGTAATATTATCCGATTGAAGCGTTCAACCTGACCATTAGACGAAGGGTGGTATGGGGTGGTTCTTGTCTTGATTATCTCTAGAAGATCACACAGTGCCTGAAATAAAGTGCCATCGAAATTCCGTCCCTGATCTGTATGGACCTCCACAGGGCAACCAAAGGTGGTTAAAAAGTGTACCAGGAACTTTTCAGCGATCAATTTAGAAGTCTGGTCGGGTATTGCTGCCATTTCGATCCATTTGGTGAATTGGTCTACCATTACCAGCACGTATCGGTTGCCTTGGTTACTTTCCTGAAAAGGTCCTAGAATGTCCATGTGAACCCTTTCCATAGGAAACCTTGCATGATAGGACTCTACGATTTGACTTCTTGTTTTCGTTGCAAACAGAACATCCAGTGACGTACCACTTACAATCTGCATTCATAACCGGCCAATAGAAGGATTGTTGAAGCTTTAAGAGAGTTTTTTCTCTGCCTAGATGCCCGCTCGATTTCGAGTCATGACAGAAGCGAAGTACCTCCGACCTCAAGATTTCAGGCAATATTCTCTTCCGGGCTCACCTTCTCAGCGATAGTACAGGACACCTCTAATTATGACCAATTGTGCTCGACCAATCCAGAGAAGCCGAGTAGTTTAAGCTCTGCATCAGAAGGAGGTCCAGTGGACAGCCAGGTAAGTATTTGCATGATTTCTAGATCCTCATGCTGCATGCACCTTATTTCTTCAATTTTGTAATTGCCACACCAGTTAGAAATGTTACTTTGCACAATATCACTGTTGTTTACTGGCGTCTTTGTTGTTTCATCCGTTCCTAGCACGTTACCATTTCCACTGGCACCATTTTCTCTCACCAAACCTTTCTCGATGTGGCGAACAGCCAAGGGAACGACATCATCGACGTCACTGTTGAACCGTTCCCACTGAGAATGTACTCGCTGACAGAAATGGCAACTTCCACAAGGAAGATTCTCAAGCTCAAGTCCGGCCTGGTAACAGTCACATCGATCCACTGGGTCTGGAATTCGAGACAGTCCATCAGCATTTAGATGTTTCTTTCCTGAACGGTGAATAATCTGCATATTATATTGATCCAGCTCCTCCAACCACCTTGCAAGCTGACCTTCGATATGCCTGAAGCGAGTTAACCAGACAAGACTGTTGTGATCAGTTCGCAAAAGAAACAGTCTCCCGAGTAGATAATGGCGAAACTCTCTACAGAATTTGACAACAGCAAGTAATTCCTTCCTGGTGGTACAATAGCGTCGATGAGCTTTCATCAAGACATGACTAGCGAAACATATTGTCACCTCTTCCCCCTTTTGAATCTGAGACAATTCAGCACCAATTGTTTCATAAGAAGCATTGGTGTGAAGGATGAACATCCCATCAGGAGTGGGGAAACGGAGGGCAGGTGCACTAGTTACTGCAATCTTCAAATTATCGAAGTGTTCCTGATTCATGTCCGACCATTCGTATGAACCCTTACTATTATACAGCTCGTAGAGTGGAAGAGTAAGAGCTGCGAATTTTGGAACATGATCACGATGATAATTAACGAAGCCAAGAAAGGATATTAACTGATCCTTATTTGATGGAACTGGCCACTTGGTAACAGCTTCGTGTTTGCTTTTGGATATAGATACCCCTTTTGAATTGACCAACTTACCCAGAAACTCCACTTCAGTCTTGAATAAGAAACATTTCTTTGGTTTCAACTTTAAGTTGTAGAATCGGAAACGCTGAAACACCTCCTCCAAATTTTCAATGGTTTGTGCAATATCCTTACCCAAGACTATAATATCATCAATATAGACTAGAACATGTTTCCAGGTCAATCCTCTAAGAACCAGCTGCATAGCCCGTTGGAAGGTAGCAGGCGCATTACATAAACCAAATTTCATCCTAACATGCTCGAACAGTCCATACTTCGTAATGAAAGCAGTTTTTTCCGCGAATTAGAGTCTAATTCGATCTGATAGTAACCGGAAGCCATATCCAAAGTACAGAAGAACTTATTACCCTGTAAGGTATCCAAGCAATCCTCGATAATGGTCAGAGGGAAATTATCTTTAACGGTTTTGTCGTTTAGAGCACGATAGTCAATGCAATAGCGACAACTACCATCTTTTTTCTTGACAAGAACCGGTGGTGAACTCCAGTCAGATATGGAGGAAACTATGACTCCTGCTTTAAGAAGTTTGTCTAGATGTTCCTCCTCCACCTGTGCAAATCCAAGTGGGGGTCCTTCTCATAGGTAGTTTTACAGGAGGCAAGTTTTGGGTATGTATATGATATTTAACTCCAGATAGACAACCTAGATCAAATTCATGTTTCGCGAACACGTCACCATATTCAATCAAGAGATTTCCAAGCTGGCAAACATACTCCTCTGGCATACTGGTGACAGAACGATCGAACAGATCAAGCAGATGAGCAGGAACCCTCCTGCGAACCTGTTCATGAGACTTATTTTGGGTCTTGGTGGTTCGTACCAGTTGAATATCATTGACAGTAAAATCATCTGTCATCACCTCATCAACATTGGCAATATGATAGCCATTCTCTATTTTAACAAACAAATTAGAATCATTCACAACGTCCAGATAGCAGGAAGAACCCGTAATCACTGAAGCAGAGACAAGTAAACCATGACATTCAATTGGTTCTATGACACAAATTCCTGATAATGGATTTTCCAAAGCGACTTTGATAGTGGAATTACAATTTGGTGGTATGGAATAGCTGCCATTAGAATACCCCTTCGAAACCTTAATTTCCAGACTTGAAGTACGCGTCAATGTAGCACTAACGATCTGATCTCCTATGGTAACCGAACAATCCTCAGATTAACAATGCATTGGTGCTTTTCCAGAAAATCTATCCTTATAATGATTGGATCGGTAATTGAAGCCATGCAGACATCCATTTGCAAACTATGTGCTCCAATGTGGACATTTTAAACCATGCGACCTAAAACACAACCAGAACCTATTCCTTTCAGTTTAACGGCTTTTCCCAAGACAATCCCTTTTATCTTACTTAAAACAGACGTATCCAGTATGGTTATCAAGAAATTGGAATTACCAGACTGACTCCCTTAGTCTCTCTAACCAATATCGAAGGTGTGTCATCTATAGTTGGTCGAATGGGACAACCAGGATCTAAAGACGATCGGTCAACTGAGAATCTGTCCCCATCCTCAGTTGCTGTAAGTTTAAAGAGCTAGATGCCTTACTGTCAGAGTTAGGCATTGGATACACTTGTAACTATTTTTTGATTTTCCCTTCTCAGAATGACTGTTCGAAAAAGAGGGGCGGTAACTAGGTGATGAGGTCCCTGGAAAATTAGACATCTGTGAATCAAAAGTCCTAGGAATGGGTTGCCAATTTTGATTATATGGGCGGTAACTCTGCGGAGATGCCCCGTTGGTGTTTAAGGGTTGAGGGCTGAAAGCCCTGGGAATGGGTTGCCAGTAAGGATTAGGATATTTCCCATAGTCTCGCGAATTCAATTGATACCTGGATGGCGATGGGGACCTAGAAATGTTGCGGGTTTGGAAACGAAGCATTCTCTGAATATCCACTAAGATATCCTTCATGGACCCCATTTCCTCACGCCATTCCTGTTGCTGTTTAGGTGATGTATCAGCCACTGAACGAACTTCAAACTCCTCAGTGTCAACGGATACCTGTCTATGGGAGAAAGACACATACTTTGAACCAAATATAGCCTTAGTATTGGCCATGGAAGCCTTCATCAATTTAACTGCATGGTAAACATCCTTAGGATACTTCTCCATGGTAACTCTAGCTGCCTCCTTCTCCTTACAACCACGTAGAAGGGCATCAACAGCCAACCGATTAACAGTGTCTCCGTTTGTATTGCCATATCCATCCAAGGCCAAGAACTGAAGCAAATTCGTCCAGAGTCTCATTGTCTGATTAACGAGCGGATTGAAGTTCTCTACGTGAAGTGCCTGGAGTATCTCGGGTGCTAAATCTCCTTCGCAGTTCTTTGGTCAATCTGCTGTATTTGTGGATTCCAAGTCTGTTCACATACTCAAGAGCACTCCCCCTTAGACAGTCTGACATGTTTTGGAAGTGCTTACGTTCTGACCAACCACACCTATGTCCTACCCTTTCAAACTGTACGAGAAGACCCTCGTCGTAGCTGTCGGAATCAGAGTCTGAATACACACGTGATCTACCACCGAACGAGGCTACAGAGTCTGGAGAACTGGAAGGGCTATAATTACGACGCCCAGATTCTTGCGATCGGGTCTCATGGTGTCCCTGGGCAGTGGGAGGGGGGTTCTCTTCTTTATTATGAATAGGATTTGTCGGTTCCTTTGGCAGCTTTCGTCTTCTAGTTCTGTGTTTGTTCCCTGTCTCCGAATGATCCCGAAATTTAGAACCATAAACTCCATCGTCGGGTATGACATTTGTGATGTCCTCTATAACTTTGGACCCGGGATCATCCATGATGGACTTCGGTGTAGACATAGCCAAACCTGATGAAGGAGCAACTGGATTTTGAACCCCCTCATCAGACTTTACCTTGTCTGCCTGTTGATGGGAACTTAGGAAATTCATATTGTTGATCAAGTGAAGGAGGGTGTTTGGGAATTGCAGATGGAACAGGTTTGTATAACACAAATTCATTTCTTAAAGTAGTAGCCTGTTTATCAATGGCAGTCAGAATCTGTTCGAATTTTGTTTCAACAAATTGTTCCAACTTTGTTATACGAGCGTCAATCTTCTCAGCATCTCTTATGTCTAAGATGCCCTTTTCTGGAGGAACAAAAGTTATTATCCCCTCCTCAATCCAATCACTCCATTGGTCTGATGGCAAACCAACAGCTTTAGCAAGGTGGTCGATAGTTAACACACCTACTTCTTGTCTTAGCATGACAATCCTTTCGGCCTTAACTCTTCCTATTTGTCGTAAATTCTGCAGTTCATCAACAGTGGCAGATTGCATATTAATTGCCATATTTAAAATACAACTCAAAACCAACAAAGTGGTTATAATAATTTAATAAATATATATATATATATATCCCTTTTGAAGTATTGAAATGTAGGTGTGAATTTAAGTTCAATAGAATGTTAACCAATGTGAACCAACTTTTATCAAGTTAGCTAAAGGCCAACAAGTACTGAACTTAAACAATAGATGAGTGAGTTGTGTTTTTACTACTCTATTTACTATAGCTGGGTTGATAGTATTCAGGTGTAAAACTCAGCCAATGAAATCAATGTGTTATTGTTGTTGTGATCACGTGCTCTCTGCCCGCCAAGTGTGAAAGCGTATATAGTGGGCGTGGTCAAAACACAGCTATATGGAATTATTTTATAAATCTAAATGATTATAATATCTTAATCAAATATTAAGAATTATAGCAATGGTTTTCAATGTGCTCTACTTGATGTGAACATTCAAATTATCACTAAGCATGAAATCTCAGTGATACCGAACGCTATCAAGTATACACACTGCAGACGATGGGACGGCGTAGTAATACAATAGTACTAACTCTGCAATGTACGCTCTCAATATATTCAAAATACTAATAAATAATATCCTGTATTATCTTGTGAGCAAAATGTATGATTATTATATACGAAATAACTAAATCAATACTAATTTCGATTACGATAAATAGAAAACGACAGGGGACTATTTCCTCTATCTAACGCTATCAATCGTACACGCTGATAAACAATCGTTGATCAGCAAAATATCACAGTAAATTATATATAGAACAATTTACCATGAATGACTTTATACATTTAAACCTAAATGTAGTGAACGAGTGGATAAATCAACACTGTTCTTAATTAAGAGTACTTGCTTCGTTGAGGTCTTGACATAAAGTGACGCTCTACACAAACCGGAACCCGATATTGTTTATACCACGTGACATCTAGGGGTAGTTCTTGGCGGCAAAATTAACTCCGCGACTGGCGAAGATCAAATAAAATATAGCATGTTAAGAAAACTCTCGCGGTCATTACGCAATGTACTTCTAGAATTATTCAATAAGAATGATCAGAGGGAATAGTTCCTACAAGCTGGAAAACAGTAACGATAACCCCACTGATTAAACCATTCTTACAGATCTATAAGTTTGACCCCTACGTTGTGCAAAACACTCGAAACTATGGTAAATAAAAGACTAAGATTTTATTGTGAAAGTTAGGGATTAATCAGTTCAAATCAAAGTGGATATAGACAACAGGGCTCCACTTCGGATCATATTGTAAGGTTATAACATGATATCATGACTTCAGTAGCTAAAAAGGACAATTATCTATCTGCAGTATTCGTCGACCTGACCAAGGGATTTGACTGTCTGGGTGGATGGCCTACTTAAAAAAAAGTACATGGGCTAGGGGTGACAAGGCGAATGTTCCACTGGATTGAGGGTTTTCTAAACGATAGGCAAATTCAAGTTAATGTAGGTCTCTCAATAAGGAATAAATATGAACTCGAAAATAGCACATCACAGGGTTCCGTTATAAGCCCGACACTTTTCAATGTCATGATTAATTACCTTCAATTTAATAACTACATTAAGCAACTCATAGACATATCACTCCATGCAGACGACAGCTCAATCTGACATTCAGGGAATAACTACGGCACGTTTAGAACGAGAGTGCGAGAAGCTTTTTAGATAAACTATCGAAATGGTCCAATGATTGGGGATTTCGAATATCTGAAAGTAAAACAGTAGGTATGCTCTTTTGTAGAGAAGATAGGGAAGTATCGTCTATGAAACTGGGACTGAAGAACATCCGAATTGAATTCAAAGATCAGGCAAAGCTTCTAGGAGTAACATTTGATCGCAAACGGCTTTTATACCACATATTGAAAATATTGTTAAAAGAGGGCAGCTTGTTCTAAATGTACTGGAATGCCTGAGTGGCGGGTGGTTGAGGAGCTAATAAAACCACCCTGCTAATGATATATTGGTCCATGATAAGATCAATATGTGACGATGGCTGTTTTGCGTTTGCGAGTGCAAATAAAACGGCTCTTGCTAAACTAGACAGTTTACAATATCAGGCAATAAAGATGGCCACAAAGGCCTCATTTGGCACAAAAACGAAAAGTCTGTTGCAAGACGTAGGTGAAATGTCCCTCGAATTGAGGCGCAACGAATTTATATTGAGATAATGGGCTAAGATGCAATATCTTGGAGACAGTTGTCCTACATTTAAGTGTACAAAAACATCAAGACAACCTTCGGTCACAGGGCAAATGATCTATTAAAAGATCTTAGATTAGATTACTATCAAATTACTAACAAGTCATATTCGTATCACGCCCCATGAACTGTATTAAACCCACTCTATGACATAACTTAAGCAATGTTGTTAATAAGAGAGAAAATGCACAACACGCTCAAATGTTATCTAAAGAATTCTTGGACGAAAAATATTCATCTCACGTGAAAATATACACGGATGGATCATGCAATCCAAATACAACCAAAACTGCACTAGGCGTTGTTATTCCTGATTTAATATCAATATATCCAAAAGGATGTACCATCCATACCGCAGAGTTAAAGGCAATATCCACAGCTCTTGAGTGGCTTATGTCATCCACCATTCAAAAAGCAGTCATTGAGCCAGACTCCCATAGTAGCATAAAGTCAATAATGCATGATACAACAACATCTATACCAGAAATTGTTCAGAATATTCGAGCGAGTGTTTGTTCCCTTCGAAAGAAAAATAAAACCTTAAAATTTGCATGGATACCATCCCAGGTTGGCATAGTAGGCAATGAGTCTGCAGAAAATCTGGCTCGTAAAGGACTCCGTCTCTACGATTTAGATTCAAATTAAATAACGATCTGATTGTAAAAGCTGGGGTCAATCACCCATCTCGAAATATCTGTAGTTTAATCACAAAACTGAGAACAAAATATTTGATTACCGACCATAAATTAAACCCAGCGAAGTGCGAATGTGGCCGAAATTTGACCGTTAACCATGTCATAATTGCGTGCAATATATTGCAAGAGAAGGGACCTGTACGAAGTTTAATAGAATATGCCAAACTTCAATATACCCCTCAAAATGTACTCTCCTCCCCCACACGGAATATGTCATACAAAAATTTATGAAGCTATCTCAAAATTCATGGAAGAATCGGGAATTAAGTGTTAGTTAAACTGCACTAAAAGAGCACTAGTCAAAGAAAGATAACTGGTTGTGCAGATCAGGTTGCATGGCCCCTTAGCCATCTGGGTGCTTCAATAATATCAGAAAGGGAACTACATATCTAGTAACAAATGAAGGAACTATTGTTGTAGGGCAGTATGGTGGATCAGTCTGCTGTACGATTTAATAAAATAATATACTAGGGAAAACAATTACAAATAAAAGAATAGGGACCTACACAACCATTACGTACAATGACAGGGCATGTCAATCAATTTAATTTATGTCTAAATATTAAATGTTTTGTCTTCTGTAACTAGTTTAATTTGTTTTAACTGTTTTGTTCTGTGTTGCTGTTGGCTACGTTTATCTGGGGAGAGTCATGCGCAAGGAAAACCCCAAAAGAATGTCTTTATTTTTAATGGATATCACCCCCGGTGGAAGTGGACGCTAAACTCCAGAAATGAACGAACGACGCTGTTTCTTTTTAACTTTTAACCATATGTGTCTTATTGGACGAAGAGTTTTTAATATGTAAATAATCGACGGGCCCAGCAATGTTTTTTTTTACTGCGAGCACTTCGCTTTTCCACATAACGTAAGCGGATTCTCTTTCCCCACGTTTTTTTTTCTATGTGCACTGATGGCACCAGACATCTGTCAGCTGGGCCTACTTTCATAATGACAAAGGGAGAAGATGACCCGCCCTCTCTTCTGACCACAGCGGTTTATAAGTGTGATTTAAAGTAACTTCTTAATATAAAAGAACTTTTAAACATGTTTTTATTATGACAAAGGGAGAAGATGACCCACCCTCTCTTCTGACGACAGCAGTTTTATAAGTATGATTTAAATTGACTTTTTAATATACAAGGACTTATTTATTTTGTGTGTTAACCAATTGTATGTTTTTACCAACTTTAACCCCATGAAGTGTTAATAATTTAATTTAATCAGCCTGTCCATAATATCATATTAAATGTATTGGACGTTAAATCTGTAATAAGCAACAACAACAACCAAATATGTTAAATCTGTAATAAGCAACAATAACTAAATACGTAAACCATCTCACACCACAGAAGTATAGATAAGGTTCGTTGTTAACGCTAACAACAGTTTCGGACATGCGCATGTATCCAAGAGCAAACACATACCGGGAGTCAATTCAAATTATAACACCGGACTTGTACATTTAATTATTTCAATTATTAATTACTCAAAAAACCAGATTCAGTCAGTGGGTCAGGTTTAATTTACTGAGTCGCCGAGAAAAGACATTTTCTCGAAAAATTTGAGTCCCCTTGTTAATTCCTAAACTGCCACCGGACCAGTTCATTTATTTTTAAAACAAAGTAAAAGAGATTTTTTTTTCAATTTATAGATGCCGTTATTATTGTAAATACAATAAAACTAAGTGCGAACAATCCAAACCATTAGACAAAATTCGAACTATTAAAAAAATCCGTACAGGCAAATTAGTGGTGACATTTTCGTTTCATGGGTTTGCGCAATATTGTTTGCGGTGTGGTTTTGATTTCTTACCGATATGCGGAAATACCTGTGATCCTCGGTAAAAATACATAAGAAAGAACCTGACACATTGATTGTATATTTGAGATTTTATAACTTTTGATATCATGTATTGACAAACCAGACAATATTGACATTACGTGTCTCGACAGGTCGAGCAAAAGTTGTATATAAAAGCACAATTAAACATAAATATGCAAGAGCTAAATAAATGAAATTTTCAGCAAATTATCTTTACATTATCTAGGTTTTAACTATTATCGCGAGAACCGACAACTCTTTATCTAATCTCCCATACGTATCTTTAAATGTCTGTGCAGTTGTACAAATGCATTTTATGACTAGAAGAGCGGTACAATTTTCTGAAATACTTGCATTTTAGTTTTCCGATTGATATTCGCGTCCGACGTCTGAGTTGTGCTTTAAATACCCCAAATCAAAAATACAAACCCCAAACTTCATTTTTCCGACTTGGACAATCTAGTATTGCGAGACCCGTAAAGAAGGGTAAATAAATGTGTCTTTATTACCAATATATTTTGGAAATATCACTTGCCTACTTTATGGTAATTCCGAATTATCTCCAGACGTCAACAACGATATTTTTACAAGTTTTACAAATATTTTAAAGACATGAAACGCTTTACTCCGTAAAATACCATTTTTGTTTAGATTATTATTGTTATTCTTAATTATTTATTTAAAGATACAATATGGGAGATTTTTATAAGGAGTTAACCATTCTTGCTATAACAGTTCAAAACTAGATGATGAAAGAAGAATATATTGAAAATTTAAGTTAAATTACTTTACTCTGAACATAGTTATCACCACTGTAATTTTTGACTAGAAATGGTAGTTAACCCCATCTTCACCGGTTCTTAGTATGGCCGATCGTTTGATTGACAGGCGTTAACTCTCTGCTGTCTGATGTCATCATATCAGAATTTGTCTTTTACCTTTTTGGATTTTTATAACGATTGGACAAAATGAGTGAGAAGGTAAATTTTCATTCCTGCATTTTGAACATGCATTAAATAAATTGGATATAGGACATAATATTATAATACGATTATGATAAATCTATATGTGTACATAAGTGGCGTCATACCTATTGGGGAAATAAAAATATTTTTATTGCTATTATTAAGACAGAAGATCTTTTCGTGTGTTTTAGTCATCACACGGTCACTGGGAATTGTATAATTTGTCATTATCTATGTTTTATTTATCGCACTTTAAATAGTTTAGATGTCATTTATTCAGACATCGCTCAACAGCGGTCTCCCTTCGTACACTCTATCATTTAGCCTCGATATAAAATTTTTGAGAATATGACATCAACGTAAAGATCTAATTAATTTCTATGACATCGGAAGCCTAAATAAAGACTTGCCTTAATCAGATTTAGCTCTTGCATAATGTATGTTTAATCTTTATTTTTTATAATTACTTATAATTTATTTATTTTTATTTATTTATTTATTTATTTATTTATTTATCTATTTATGGCGCGAAAAAAAATCGGGTTTATAGAGAGCGGCACCGGTCTTCCTCGAGAGGTAGACTATGCCCCCCCCCCCACACACGCAAACACGTTTTCCTGCTATTTCACCCCGTGAACAAAGCAACTTCAAAGTGGCATAATATAGCCCAATTAAGCTGTCTGACTTGAATTCCTATCAATTGTTTACAGTCCACGAAAACGGGTTGGGAGAAAATGTTGAAAATTAAACTGCCGCAAACGTTTTTTCCTGTAATTCAGGAATCATGGCAAATTCCTAACAACAACCAATCGTCGCTGAATTTGGGGGTTTACCCCCCCCCCCGTGAAAACTTTGAAAATTAAACCACCGCAAATGCGTTTTCTCCTTTTTCAGCCCATGTAAACAATTCCAAGAGTATCCAATAGTTTTAAAACCGAAATCCCACTCTGAATTCTAACTCCAATCAGACTGTTGCAGCTGCATTCACAAATAATATTTGATGCCCGAAGAAGAGTGGCTCCAGACAAAAACTTTTAATCCATACTCAACCCAGAATTCAAAGAAAAGTAAAATTAGTGTTATAGTAGAGCTCGATGACACAGGGTTTGCAAAACTAAAAATGCCCGGAAAAAAAATCAGATTTACAGACAGCGGCGCCGGTTATCTATTTATGTATTTATTCAATATTAAAAATTTATTTATCTGCATATTTGTACCATAATTAAAAAAATTATCTAAATAGTTTTTGTCTGTAATATTATGCTTTTTGTATTGCATAATAATCTCGAAATAAATACTGTTTAAACCAAACAGCAGACACGTTAATAAGGATAACATCATTAACATTGTTTATCCCGATTGGAATTTCTAATGTTGTGACGACATATTCAAACAAGCGGTCGCCATGCAAATACGCCCACATTTTTCGAAACCGACGAACAGTTGACAGCAGAAGTATAAAACAGAAAGCAAGGGTCAAAAGTTGATATAAACAGTAGAAAGTAGAATTCCGACGACTTCACGTTGAAAAGTTTGATGTTTTTACAGATTAAATGCATAACGGTTTAGTTTTTCACCATAAAGATATATCGTTTTAAAGCTATTGATTTTCTATTTTTTACCTTCGATTTTCTACTTTTTACTTTTGGCTTTCTACTTTTGATTTTCTACTACGAACATCCAAACAGTGTGACAGCTATTTCGACTGAATTCAAATTATAACCACAATTTGGTCTTGGTTTGTCGGCTAAGCTGTATGATCAACTTCAATGTGTATGGCAAATAACATATCCCGAAATAAAAACATCATGAAATACAATTACAGCTTATAACCGAGCGACGCTTCGACTAGGCTTCTCTAGTCATTATCAAGCAACAACATATGAAAATAAAACAAGACAATAATACATGTGCACAACAATAATTGTTGAATACTGGCCAAATAGAGACATTCCAACTATATACTTGCATCTCTTCATCGCATTAAGAGAGTAAGAAGGCTACATACATGTAATATTTTACTTCTGTTTTTCAGTTTAATATTTAACCTAAATGCCATAGAAACAATTCAATAATGATAATAAAAAAAAATAAAAAAAAAATAAAAATCAGTGGCTCTGAAGCCTGTTTTTTTTTTACAGGGCTATTTGATATTCTTCTTCTATTTTTTTTTTATAAATGAAAGTTATTTTAATAATAGAACATAGACGAAGTCTTTAATTTGGCTTACAGTGTTTCACTTAAATATGACATTTCTCTTTTCTTTTGCAATTTCACCAGAAAACCGGTGGATATAACATAAAAACACTGATAATGTTTTAATAGTTTATGTTAGAAGTCTCAATGCTTGAAATCTCATCACTCAGTGTGATCTAGACAGCGACAATTCAGTTTAAAAAGTTATAGAAACCAACACACCTTCAGCTCACTTATATAATGACATGTATTACAATAATAAAAGTTAGTATAAACATGAACAACTGACGCGAAACATATTAAAGTAGCAAAGTCTCTAAATCCATAACAACCCAAATCTTCGACATTAAAAATACGAATTAATTGTCAATTTAAATCAACATTAATGTGACATTACCCGGAAAAGATGGGCTTTTGATATCCAATATTTAAGACAAAATAACATTTTAACATTAGTACACGAATCGTGTACCATAATACGTTTCAGCGCCATTTGCAATAAGGAATAAAAAACATGGCGAAGCTTCTTCAACAAGTCAAGTCAAACCGCATGCGCAATATATGTAGACTAAAATAACCAGACGCTAGAGATTGCTATTCGACTGAGACTTCTTTCGTCTTTCGCCGAACATAACTGATTAGAAAGTACAGTAAAATCAGTAACGATTAAATGTAAATCAGTTTATATACCTTTAACACATATTTTCAGCTGTAACCTCAGATCTACTTTTATCAACAAACATCTAAAAGCAACCTCTCGGCAAAACCTTGAGATTATCATGTCAACTAAATCCCCAACAGTTTTGAGAGATGTTGCAAAGTTTATTCATGTTAAAAATCAAACTGCCGCAAACGCTTTTCCAGCTATTCAGGCTGTGATTACAGCAAATTCCAAACAACAAATCCATCGTCGCCGAGTTTGCCCCCACCCTCCCCGCGGAGAAATTTCTTAAAATTTCACCACTGCAAATGGGTTTTCTGCTGTTCTAGCCCGTGTAAGCAACTCCAAAAGTATCCAATGGTTTTATAACAGAAATCCCACTCTGAATTGTATATGTAGTACTTATTTGACACTTATTGATAATAACGATATCTGTTTGTGTATCGAAACGAAGCATGTTAATAAATTCAGAAGTAGTATATCCTTATAAATGTGTTTATTTTAAGTCTTATACATGTGTTTATCAGTTAACCTTGGCTAATGTACGTCGTCGTGTCACCGTAAGTAAATTTTCATTGGACCAGATCAGCTTGCAGGAAATGTGTCCCCCTCTTTACTGCCTGCCAATTAGCAATTGTTTGAAATTTGCAGAAAGCATCATATTACTCAAATGAAGACGTCCAATCAAAAGAGGTGGGTCGATGACATAAATCAGAAACATATATAACAACCTCAACTATTGGATTATAAGATGCACATAGCCTATATAAGCAAATCGAGTTTGAAGAAACATAAGTACACGGAGTTATAATTTAACAAAAGAAGTATTTGGTATGTATATCTTTAGATGGAAGTCTCTAGACGACAATTATTGATATTATTCATAAATATTATTTCAACAATTTGCTTGGGTTTAATAGTCTTTAGCAGTGGCGCAGTACCTAGTGAAAACCCACGATGTTGGACAACCCGACAAGTTATTTTAATATTCAAATACGGCTGCCTTTTATTTCCCAGTATGTGTAATTTCCATTAAAACGCGCCTTCAATATTAACATTGAAGTCAAAATGGATGGTAAATATGGTGAATATATGTGCAGAATTGGTGAGTCAATGTTTTCAGTGAAGGTTATATTTATAGTTATGATATATCAAAGACCCAAAATGAAATTTAAATAGAGAATTTAATATCATACATTCAAATAATTAACAGTATTTTATTTTTATTTTACGAAAACACATATCTGGTCCGAACGTTATTCAGCTACAACTTAAGCACGTATACAGTGTACCGTTGGATTCTATAAATTTCACTGGGAATGTTTATGTGTCTCTGACGAATAAAGTAATAAATGTTCAAAGCGCGGGGCTAATCTCCATTATAAATTATACAAATTCGGTTACGGCAAAAAAGAAATTGGTTCGACGGAATATCTTTAAAAATGGTTATATCTTAGCGATTAATTGACATATCCTTATGAATTTATATATGCACATTATATATGCACAATATATCTTTAAATGCCCTCCTTTATAATCTATTATGTGGTGGACTGTATCAACTAGTCTTTAAAAGACAGCGTTGGTGTCAGCCAATATTACATATGTGATAGAACTGGTACATTTTAAATATAATCTTTTCTCCGTGGTGTAGACAACACTTTCTCCGCGTTGGAAACCTTATCCGGGCGATTGAAATCTTTTCTCTGTCGCGCAAACCTTTTCTGAGCGGAGAAAAAGGTTTTCGTGGTTTTTAGATTTACCGTTGTTTTTATGGGAAATGCTCGTTCATTTGTTGTAGTCGAACCATTACATAAAGGTAACACATCTACAAGCCTCATAAGTAAAATATCAGGTGCGTTGAGTGGTGCAGGATATGCTGACGATTACTATCCGCGTTTAATTTATTCAAAAATCGTTAATTGTACTCTTATATTACAGAGCGAAGATACTGCATGATATATCTTGAGTAAAGGTTAGTTTGCAATGGAAGAAATTGCCATAATTGGAGTGGGGTGCAAACTACCTGGAGCGGATAATATTGACCAGTTTTGGCGGGTTTTGGAAAATGGTGAAAATCACGTTCTCGAGGTGCCAAGCGATCGATGGAATCTGGATGCATTTTACGACCCTGATCCAAATGCACCGGGCAAGACATACGTTAGAAGAGCTGGGTTCATTAAGAAGTAAGATTATTTATTCTTATAAGATAAAGTAAAGGAAACTACAATTAATTATAAGAGATAAAAAGAATTGAATCTGATCGTAATACGGTATAAAACACATTTGTGAATCTAGGGCCTCAAATAAAAAACATGTACATGTATATAAATAAAGATTACAACACCTAATCAAAGATGATTTTTTTCGGATATGCCAGAACATCTATCACGAATTACGACGAGTTAACTGCAATATCTCCATGGTATACCAGACAAGGACAAGCGACCAAAGGTACATGACTGGATGACATTCCTGCAGCATACGAGGGTCCAATTACATTTGTCCGATGAAATACACTGCAACTAAGATTATGTGATGAACGTTATCAATGACGCTAAGACTTGTACATGTATGTAAACTGTTAAACAATCTACGAAGAAGGGCAGGTAATTTGAATTAGTGGACTCTTGACGACTGAACCTAGCGTATGGAGCAGTAGAACGAAACGATCTATCACTAGAGATGCTGTAGATGACTATTCCAGTACACGAAGAAGTAAGCCACCCTGATACTTGCACGATTGTCGTTCCCGTACGTGTCAATGATTAAAGTCTTTGGGAGCGAGAGTGTGTGGAGGGTGTGGACGTGCCCACCAGGCCATAGACAGAATTTTGAAATTTTCAATAATTCGGCATGAATTAATGTTCGTGCCACGTGGGGAACTTGCGTGAACCGCCGTAACTTTGACCCCCGTCAGACCTGGGTGGTGTCCTTACGGCGCTGCTGCAACCACACAGCGACCTGAAAATGCATAAGGTCGCCGGCAACCGTGAACACAGATGTCCTCAAAAATTACAAACTTGAAAATAATTGCGTTCTCACAACTTTGTAGGTCAGAACGCAGGACCTTGCTATCATTGGCGACCATAGTGACCACAGCACAATATCTGTTGTTTCTACCCCGCTTTTACTACGCTTATGACGAGCTTGACCATTTTCCTTCGCCGTAGCAGCGCAGTTAGGCAACCAACTCGGTCTGACCGGGGGTAGTATGGATGTTCAATGCGCCAACATCGTCCAAACACAGTTTCATGCGAAATGGCATGCCTTGTCACGACGCATTGCGGTGACCAACATCATGCAGGTGTTTTTACGGGTTCGAAGAATGTCAATCAAAGCTTATAAGGATAAGTAAACACAAATAAATGGAACATGTTAAATACATTTTCAATGTTGACTATGGGAAATATTTTTCGACAAAATGTAAAAAGAAAATAATTCCATTTTTTTTTAGTCATGATGCCTGGGATAATAAAGTCTATGGTGTAAATGATTTTGAAGCAAGTCAAATGGATCCTCAACAGAGATTTGTATTAGACTGTTGTTTTAAAGCGATGGAAAATGCTGGAGTAACAAGAGAGTCTGTGCATGGTTCTAATACTGGGGTCTACATAGGTTAGTCGAACGTACATTTTGAAATTTGTTGGTGATGCTTGTCCATAAATCATACAATCTATGTCGCCTTTAAATATGAACGATTCTATAGTCCATGATGGCCACCAGGTTTGCTCTGGTTAAGATGAAAAAAGGATAATAATGGAGTGAAAACGCAGCATGTTTACAAATGAACAACTGTAAATTTCGCATGAGAGATACACTTTAATTTTGAATGTTACAGCATCAAATTACGTCGGTACCACGCGAGATGACGTTTTCGCAGTTGTTTAAATGCACCGCATATGTGTTCTTTGTAACAACACAAAGGGTTGCAATACGCCCACACACTAGCTATGTCTCGAAAGCAACTTATATAATGGAAAATATGGGTGTTGACCAGATCTGATAAGGATGCCTTCAACCAATGTGAGCTCTATCGAGTGAAAGAAACTGTTTAAAAATGTAGCCTCTATCACATTCACAGGGTTGTCAGAAAAGGGACACCCATTTAAAAATAAATTCACGAGAGACTTTGGTGAAAAATAGGTTGCCAGGCAACAAAACGTATGCCCACGGCAGCTAAAGAGTTGTCGCATGTTAAGTAATTATCAGCAAATCATTAGAATTTGTTTAGTTTTTATAAAGTTCTGCCCCATTCTAACGTTTAGTATACGAAACATTTAATATTATGGATTTAGCTGTTCAATCATCGATTTTCAAGAAATTCAAACTCAACCATCATTAATGTGTAACGGGGATATTGTCAAACAGTTTTTTAATTTGGAATAAAATTGTGACCTCCAGAGGGTCCACACGGTAAAAAAAAACATGATTTTTAGTACAATCAGGGGCCATAATTCAGGCAGTTATGGTACAATGTGCCCGAATATCGAAAAGAACTGCGATCTTTTGGTTATATACTTACATTTCAAATTTCATCAAAATCGGATTAAAATTGTAACCTCTACAGGGTGCAAAACCTTGATATATCATATTTTCACACTATTCGCGTAAAAATGGCGGTCATTTTGTCCGTCAATTTTGGTCCGATTTTCACGAAATTCGAATTCAGCCTTCATTACCATGTAACGGTGATATAATCAAACGTTTTTTTTTAAATCGGATTATAATTTGGACCTCCAGAGGAACCACAAGCTAAAAAGGGCAATTTTTCGGACAACCAGGGGCCTTAATTGAGGAAGTTAATATCCGATGGGCGCAAATATTGACAGGAACCAAGATATTTGGGTTATAAACATGCATGTCAAGTTTCTTTAAAATCGGTTCAAAATTGTAGCCTCTAGAGGGTCCACAAGCTAAAAACATGATTTTTCGTACAATCAGGGGCCATAATCCATAAAGTTTCGATCCGATACATGCCAATATCGAAAGCAGCCGAGATCATCAAAATCGGTTCAAAATTGTGATCTCTATAGGGTCCACAACCTTGACATACCATATTTTCACACTATTCGCGTATAAACGGCAGCCATTTTGTCTGTCAATTTTGGTCCGATTTTCACGAAATTCGAACGCAACCTTCGTTACCATGTGACGGTGATATAATCGAACTTTTTTTTTAAATCGGATAATAATTTTGACCTCCAGAGGGACCACAAGCTAAAAAGGGCGATTTTTTGGACAATCAGGGGCCATAATTCAGGAAGTGACGATCCGATGGGCGCAAATATCGACAGGGAACCAAGATCTTTGGGTTATAAACATACATTGTAACCTCAAAATTGTAACCTCTAGAGGGTCCACAAGCTAAGAACATGATTTTTCGTACACTCAGGGGCCATAATCCATAAAGTTTCGATCCGATACATGCCAATATCGAAAGCAGCCGAGATCATCAAAATCGGTTCAAAATTGTGATCTTTGGGTTATAAACAAACATTGTAACCTCAAAATTGTAACCTCTAGAGGGTCCACAAGCTAAGAACATGATTTTTCGTACAATCTGGGGCCATAATCCATGAAGTTTCGATCCGATAAATGCCAATATCGAAAGCAGCCGAGATCTGATGGGGATAAACCTATATTTCAAGTTTCGTCAAAATCGAATAAGAATTGTGACCTGTAGAGAGTCCACAAACAAATTGTAAACGGGCGGGCGGACGAAAATGTGGGCGTATAAAAAAGAATCGCCAAAAGCTGTAGCTGCTATTGCTTTCACAAGCTATTGGTGACGGATGGACAATACGCCCATATTGTATAAACATAACGCTAACGCTACAATATACGTCCACATTCCTGCTTTGATTGATATGGTACTTTGTCAAGAAGGCTAGGCGTTGAGGGTCGTACACCAACATCAATAGTTGCCGTCCTTAGAGTATAAGGAATAAGTATACTAAGATAATCCATACAGAATTGTGCCTTCATAACGCTAAAGGCAAAAAGTGGGCGTGGCTCTGCCCCTGGGGGTCGGGACATTCATCAAAATCAATAGTGGACGCCCTCAGGCTATAAGGAATACATAAGCCAAGTATCAAGCTGATTCATTCAGAATTGCGGCCTGTAAACGACAAACACAAAAATTGGGCGTGTCTTGCCTGTGTGAGTCGGGACATACAGTTGACGTCCTTAGGCTATGTGGAATACATATCCCAAGTTTAAAGACGATCAATTAAGAATCGTGGCCTGTAGACAACACACACAGACACGAAGTAAAAATGGGCATGGCTCTGCCCCTTGGGTGTTAGGAAATCACCAAAAACAATAGGGGTCATCTTTAGGGTATAAGGAATAGGTTTGTAAAGTTTTAAAAGGATCTGTTAAGAATTGCATCCTGTAGGCGAACACAAGACACAAAAGCATTGGGCGTGGCTCTGTCCCAGGGGGTCCGGCATGCACCAAAAATAATAGTGGTCAGCCTTAGGGTATAAGGAATAAGTATAAAAAAAAGTTTTCAAGACGATCGATTAAGAATAATAATTGTGGCCTTTAGGTGACACGCAGACAAAAAAAATGGGCGTGGCACTGTTCCTTGGGGTCGGGCATGCACCAAAAACAATAGGGATCTTCCTTAAGGTACCAAAAATAAGTATACAAAGTTTCAAGATGATACATTAAAAAATGCAGCCTGTAGACGACAGACAAACAAATACAAGAAATGGGTGTTGCTGTCCCACGGGGGTCGGGCATGCACCCAAAACAAAAGGGATCATCCTTAGGGTATAAGGAATAAGTATTTTAAGTTTCAAGATGACCGATTAAGAATTGTGGCCTGTAGGCGACACACAAAAAGAAAATGGGCGTGACTCTGTCCATGGGGGTTGGGCATGCACCCCAAATGATAGAAATGTTCCTTAGGGTACAATGAATAAGCCTTCAAAGTTTCAAGATGATACGTTAAGAAATGTGGCTTGTAGACGACAAACAAATAAATACAAGGAATGGGCGTGGCTCTGCCATTGGGGGTCGGGCATGCACCAAAAAACAATACGGATCATCCTTAGGGTGTAAAGAGTAAGTATAAAAAGTTTTAAGAAAATCCAGTTAGAATTGCTGCCTGTAGGCGACACACAGACACACAAAAAGAAAATGGGCGTGGCTCTGCCCCTGGGGGTTGGGCATGCACCCCAAACGATAGGGATCATCCTTAGAGTATAAAGAGTAAGTATGCAAATTTTGAAGAAAATCCAGCAAGAATTGCGCCCTGTAGGCGACACAAAGACACACAAAAGAAAATGGGCGTGGCTCTGACCCTGGGGGTTGGGCATGCACCCCAAACGATAGGGATGTTCCTAAGGGTACAAAGAATGTGTATGCAAAGTTTCAAAATTATAAGTTAAGAAATGTGGCCAGTAGACGACAAACAAACATATACTAGAAATGGGCGTGGCACTGCCCCTGGGGGTCGGGCATGCACCAAAAACAATAGAGATCTTCCTTAGGGTATAAGGAATACGTATACAAAGTTTGAAGAAAATCCAGTAAGAATTGCGCCCTGTAGGCGACACAAAGACACACGAAAAGAAAATGGGCGTGGCTCTGCCCCTGGGGGTTGGGCATGCACCCCCAAATGATAGGGTTGTTCCTTAGGGTACAAAGAATATGTATGCAAAGTTTCGACATTATAAGTTAAGAAATGTGGCCTGTAGACGACAAACAAACAAATACTAAAAATGGGCGTGGCTCTGCCCCTGGGGGTCGGGCATGCACCAAAAACAATAGGGATCTTCCTTGGAGTATAAGGAATAAGTATACCAAGTTTGAAGAAAATCCATGAAGAATTGCACCCTGTAGGCGAACCACAGACACACACACACACACACACATACACACACACACACAGACAGGGGCGACGGCATAATACGTTCACATTATGAATGTGGACGTATAAAAATGAATTCGACATAAACGGATTGCTGAATATCAAGATTTTATAGTACAGAAATAGGACATGGGTAGCGAAAGGAGTAACAATGATTGCATACATATTTTTAAAAAATACAAAACAAACAACAACAAATTATATTAGAAAGTACTTTATATAGACTGAAAAAAAATAATTAAAAGGTAATTCATACAAATTGAAGATAAAAAAATATTTACTCTCTGAACTGTACTATTTTCTAAATTTTTAAAGAGATTTATTTGATTATGAACAACTATTTAGTTATTGTTATTATACTATAATATTCAATGAATAAACTATATTAATCCCATTTCTTAAACTGCGGAACAGTTCAATGCTGATTATTTGTGGGTTAGGCTTTTTTGGGAGTAATAAAATATGTAGTCGAAATTGGGTGTGGTAAAAATGTGGGAAAAGAAATTAACCTTTTCCCACAGCGCCATCTGCATGATGGACCTCTTGAACCACGGCAACATGTCATTGCATGAATGGCAAACCGTATATCTAAATCATTTACCAATCCGGCTTATGCGGAACAATAATGGACGTCGTATCTCTCTCGATCCCCAATGCACACTCTCCCTTAACTGTGCAGAATCGTCACATTAAAGGGCGGTTCTCATCCATACCGCGGCACTGTATCTCGTTTGGAACTAGTAGAGATTGACACACACACACACATATTACTGACTTTTGATTTTTATCCACTGTGTATAATTTTCACTGTAAATCGACGTTGTTATGGTCTACGTGTGTTGTTGGTGATTTTTTTTTTTGTCGGTAAGGGTCCAATCTCACAATCAGGACAAAGAACCACATAATGTGTCTACAGCACTTCTGTTCAAATCATTGCCTCATTACAAAACATGACGCGAGACCTTTCACTTTCAATTCTTTACAACGTAAGCCTATTGTGTTTATTTTTTTAAGGTGTAATGAATAGTGACTATAAAAATCTCCAATCAACAGAAGGTGAAAATATGAATAACTATACCTTAACGGGAACCTCTACCAGTATTGTAGCTGCACGTATATCGTTCACCTTTAACCTTCTGGGGCCTGCTCTGGCTTTAGATACAGCTTGTTCATCATCTTTATTAGCTATTCACCTTGCTGCTCAAGCTCTAAGAGAAGGTAATGTTGGTCCTGAACACGACTGGAACACGCATGAACATTAAGTTGAAAATATAGTTTCTACAGATATATCACAACGTTTCAGCAAGTGTTTTCTTGTCGTTATGATAATCGTGGCTAGAAATTAATTGGCACAAACCCTCCCACTCCTGTTCGATGTTATCAAAAAGCAAAAAGCCAGAAACTTACATATGGTTACAACAATTTGATTCCTTTCTTATCACGAGAGGTGTCAGCTCATGGTATGGATATAAATATTCAGAAGCCCTTAAAGAAGAAATGTCCTAGTCGTTTACAATTAAATGGGTAGAGATAACAATATGAGAGGGGGGCCTAGAACAAACTGCAATAGAAATCATTTTTTGGGGAACTGTTCCGATATGGCCTCTAGTACTCCCATAACAAAAGCGGCCATTATCGGTCTTGTGAAATTTGCATAATTAACATAAATCCAAGATTACCGTCAATAGACCAGAAAAACGCCGAAATCACCGAAATGGTTGGCTTTAGTGCAAATAAATGTATTACCGACCTATAGGAAATCGATACTCACGAGTTCAAAAATGCCGACATTTTTTTCCTACGACATTATTGTAACGTCGTAACGTCATTTTGACGGCATTGCGTTGTTCTCATGACCTCATTATCAAATTTTATTGTAACTGCGTTCGGAAAACTTCTGGATCCCACGAACATACTGCGTTACAGGAAGTGGCCAGAAAAGGGTAATGACAAGTTCTTCACCTGTGAAAGTATAGTCTCTACCTCCAAATGAAGGCGCTATAGAAAAGTCAGGTCAAAAAACAATTTAACCCTAAAAAAGATTGTTCAATTGATTCTTAGGCTTCATTACACTTTTTAATTTAGTCGTTTACAATATATGAAATCAGCTGTTAGCTAGCAGTAGCACAATCTCCATTATCATTAACAGGTGATTGTGACATGGCCTTAGCAGGCGGAGTTAACTCATTGATGTCTCCTAGTATATTTGTTCAACTAAGTAAAGCCAGAATGGCCTCCCCTACTGGGTATTGTCAAGCTTTTTCCTCTAAAGCGGATGGTTATGCAAGAGGTGAAGGGGCAGGGATAATTCTTTTAAAACGACTTAAGGACGTGAGTATATTTTTTTCACATTTTGTAAACAATATTAGAAACTATGGCCCTAGGTTTACCTTTTTTTGAAAAAGTTAATGTCATTTTGTGATTTCCATGGTTTGTTTCATTACTGACTATTTCACCTTTATGAAATTCAGGCAGTACGCGATAACGATCCAATATGGGGAACCATTATGACAGGGTCTAACCAGGATGGCCACACCGTGACGCCTATGACAGCTCCTTCTGGAAGTCAACAATTCCAATTATTGAAAAAAGTTTACAGCAGATATAATATTGATCCTGATCGACTGGAATACATAGAAGCTCACGGTATGTAGCAAAATAACGACACAACAATATAGCAACATATATTTATTCAGATTGGGAACACCACAGAAAGTAATTAGAAAATTAGGAAGGCTACGGGCTAACTATGCATACTATCAGTATTGAATTAAAAAGGATACATCGTACATAATCAATTGGTTTAATGACATACCACGATAATATGAATATTAGATTGACAATGATATAATTTAATCGTGAATTGTTTGACAAAGTTACGATAGACAACTGGTTAACTATGAGTCCAACTATAACATGAATAGTATATTAACAAAGATATGGTGAAAGAGTTAACTGGCAGTACGATAATAACATGATATGGGATCTTAATATTCAATATTAATTTAACACACCGTGGACATTTTAAAATCAGTACAGACGTCGTGTAATCTGTGCACATAAAGGTTCCAAGTACAAAAAACGTGTAGCCTAAACACAAATTTCAATAACTAACTATTAAATAATAAAAAAGTTTATTCCTTCAAATTAATACGTCTTTTGGGCCCATTTTAATCTGTTTCAACACCTTGTAGTCTAGAAAAGTTGAATAATACAATGAACACACAGCTGAAAATATATACTGCATGATAGCTAACTGTAAATACTCTGACGCAACCACGTAATTATATAGCAGTTAAAATTGAACAAAACTATTATCATACTAAAGAAAGTACGTATTACCAACCAAATTACATAATTTGTATATATTGAGTGCCTGTATATATACTCTCCAAAAAAGAAACGCAATCTTTCATTTCATCGTTGGTATATCTTCGCTCTACCATCGCCTTGTAGCAACCGGAACTCCAACATGTCACCGAACCATACTGCTCTCCAGTGTTGCGATGGCCATACTCTCAGTGTCTGAACCCACAGAAGTTTGATTTCACGTGTCGGCGTATTCCAAAACATCAGCTCTAATGGGGACGCCTGGCTCGTTGTCGGGTTTCACGTAGGCGTTTACGGACTGTCTGGTCTGAGATTCTAAGCCGTCCGGGAATTGCTGCTGCGGTAGAGGTCGCTGTTGAAAACCGTTTCCGTCCATGACGTAACGGGATGTGACGATCCGTGACAGGTGGGATCACTCTGGTTTGGCCTGATCTTGGGCGGTCACGTGTTGAACTTCGCTGTCGGTACCTATTCCAGAGGCGAGAAATAGAACTCGGGGTAACATTCAGCAGCCTGGCTACATCTGTCTGGGATTCACCTGCTTGTAATCGACCAATAGAGTTGTTGCGTTGTTCTTCGTTCAGATGTGGCATCTGAGAGTTTACATGTGCAACTGATTTGGAAACCGAAAACCCCGGGATTGTAAAGGCCTTAGATTTAGGTTCCACGCGAAAAGCGCACGAAGTTGTTAAATTCACGTTTCTTGGTGCAATCAAGCGAAAACCAATTTCGGCAAAAAGGTCACAATTAGTGACACTTCATTTAAAACCAATAATGAATTTGTTTTAACTTTACTTAATGACATTAGAAATAAGTAATATTTATGGAAACAAAGACCTCGTTCAAATGAATAATGATTAAAAATGGGATGTGCGTTTCTTTTTTTGAAGAGTATATAATTTATGTCGTGTACATAATGTATGTATAACGCCATAGCGTCATGTAATTCTACACTATCTCATTATTAAGTCTGATGGTCCCCGTAGTGGGTAAAACGCTAGCTCAGGTGGAATTTTTTTTTCTTCCTAAAAACTTCTCATTTCTATATACTTTTACCTGAGAGTAGAAGCTTTTATTTATTTTATATATCTATATATATATATATATATATATATATATATATATATATATATATGACTTACATATCCCACTTTTAATAGGAACTGGTACACAGGCTGGCGACCCGGTAGAGGCGAACTGTTTGGGTGGATTTCTAGCAGATCATACCAAGAATGCTCCACGTTATATTGGCTCCGTTAAAACTAACATTGGCCATCTGGAGTCAGCTGCAGGAGTAGCGGGCGTTATTAAAGTTCTTCTGATGCAGAAACACTCACTTATCGTCCCAACCCTTCATTTCGATGCACCAAATGAAAAGATTGATTTTGATAAACTAAAGCTAATAGTAGCAACACGTACCGACAAATGGCCGACATACAATTACGACGGAACAAAATTATCGTGCGTTAATTCATTTAGTTTTGGCGGAACAAATTGTCATGCTATCATAAAATCCTATAACACAGCCAAAGCAGTTAAAGTCATCGATCCTCACAAACTACGACTTATCTGCTTCTCAGGCGTAGACGAAACATCAGTTAAGGGCAGTATTCAACATTTTTGTGAGAAAGCCAAAACACAAGCTTATTCTATAGATGATGTTGCCTTCACCTCAACTATAAGAAGAGATCACTACCCAATAAGAGTTGCTAAAGTGGTTAAATCAATAGACGACGCCGTAGACCAATTAGAAAGCAAAACCACAATTGACAAGGTTCCAGTTAAAGCTCTACAGAAACCAAAGCAAACCATTTTTGTATTTTGCGGAATGGGAAGTACATGGAAAGGTATGTGCAAGGAGCTCATGAAAACCAACCATGTTTTTTACAAAAAAATATTGGAAATAGATACTTTATTGTTACCACTGACCGGTTGGTCAATTTATCAAAGATTTGAAGATAGTTTTGATACGACAGATCCATATTTCGGCCCAATTGCATCATTTACATGTCAGGTTGCCCTTGATGCTGTGTGGAAATACTGGGGAATAAAACCAGACTGCGTAGTTGGTCAGTCAGTAGGTGAAGTAGCAGCATCATACTCAGCTGGGGCACTGTCTTTAAAGGATGCAGTGAAAGTTATTTATCATCGAACATATCGACAAGCGAATGCCACTGGAGGGTCGATGCTGGTTGTTGGTAATTATGATGTGAGCGAGGTTCAGAAAATAGTTGATGATTACGAAGGAAAAGTAGTTATTGCTGTACACAATAGTCCTAAATCGTGCACCCTAAGTGGGGACACTGACGTTATCGATATGGTGAAATCGAGAATCCAAACAGCAAAAGAAGATTTAGAAATCCCATTGTTTCTACACGATTTGACAGTGACGAGTGCGTTCCACAGTCATCATATGACAGAATGTTCCAACCAGATAAAGGATGATCTGTCAGGATTACAGGGTTCCAAACCTGATGTGAAACTATATTCAACAGTATCAGCCAAAGAAGCTACAGAATCAGATTTCATAACAGCAGAATATTGGGCAAAAAACGTTAGAGAACCTGTGTTATTCCGACAAGCTCTTCAAGATGCTTATAAACCGGATTGTTTCAACATTTTTTTAGAAATTGGACCAAAGCCTGTACTCATTGCTCATTCAAAAGACAATTTCGATTTGAGTCAAGCATGCGTATTGGTATCAATGAAAAAGGACATGGAAACCAATTGTATAATGCAGAATTTAGCACAGCTCTATGCACACGGAATTGACCCAAATTGGGGCAATGTTGTTGAAAGGGGAAATGTAACGGATGTGCCACAGTATCATTTCAACCCAAAGTCAAACTTAATTATTCCAGAAACTTCAAAGCTCGCCTTAATGGGAGGGGACCTGCATTCGAGTGGCCATCCATTTCTAAGACCAATTATTGGCGCAAATAAAAGCTACAAAGTCCTCATCAACCCTAACAGAATTGGATCAGTATATGAACATTTTGTTTTGGACAACATTTTCATACCTGGCGCTTTTTATGGAGAAGTTGGTTTAGCTATTGCCGAGCACTTAACATCTGGAAGGGTTACTGAAACAGCTGTGTCGATTAACTTTAAACATCCCCTTGTACTACATCCAGGAAAAAGTATTGAACTCGATGTTTTTACCAGTGTTGAAGATGATTATAAAAACGAAAAGGAGAAAACTAATTACACTGTTTTACGTGATAATCAAATTTTAGCGGTGGGTTCAATCAGTTGGGCAGATAATCAAGAAAATACCATTGTAGATATAGATGAGATCAAAGATCGGTGTCATTCAGAGTTTTCCCAACAAGATATTTACGGGCAATTAAAGAAACTGGGGTTTTCTTACGGAACTCCACTCCGTGTGCTTGCTGATGCTGTTTCGAACGATTATGAATGTTTAGTTTATTTTAGACTTCCCGAAGAAATCAGGCAAGAGAGAATTGGCACTTTCATTCACCCAGCTATTCTCGACGGAATGCTTCAAACGCCCGGGATATTGGGTATAGATGCAAAACGTAAGGGGGATGACAACAAAGCGGGAACAGAAATTCTTCCAGTTCAGATTGGGAGACTGACCTTAAAAGGATCACCAAAGGACAATATGGTTGCATATGGAAAGATTATTAAAAAGACGGAATCAACTATCCATTATGATATCATATTAATGACCGAAGATGGCGACGTCATTGCGGAAGCTCGAAACTTCATCACCCAAAATCTAGGTATCGCCTCAGCAGATAAAAATATTCTTTACAGTATACATTGGAAACGATTCAATGCTCTAGCATCCGAAGATGCAGAAAATGAAGATTTATCAGAATTGCTAATTCTAGACAATTCTCAAAAGTTGGATCTATCTGGTTTAAATGTACTCAAACTTAACACAACAGAATCTTGTACTGATCAGCTTTTGAAGTTTGGTCAAATTAATAATAAGAAAGCTCTCGTGTACATCTCCCACCAGCGTAGCTCTGATGCAGAAGAAACATCGACTGTATTCCAAAGTATTCTGGATGAGTGCATGCAGATTCGAGAACTGGTTCTCTTCATGTTGGCAAAGCGGATCGATATTCCCTTGTGTGTCATTACTCTAGATACTTGGATACTGAGCTATAACTGCAATGTCGCAGTCGGAAATCCTTCTGCAGCGGCTCTTTGGGGAATGCTGAGAACAGTTGATAGAGAATTAACTGAATTCCGCCTTAATCTGGTCGACATTAGCGGAAAAGACGAAGACATCACCGCTGACGTATTATATAATACAATCAATTCAATATGTCAAGGAGAGGAGTTGCAAGGTGGCGAATTTCTTATTACAGACAATGTTGTTTACAGTCTTGAAATCCTGCATATAGCAGATCGAATGGAGCATAAATACAGAGAAGTCGAGATGGATGAGAAATGTGAAGTTCAACTATTTTCAGAAACGAAAAATGACTATATAAATCCTTTTCTGATATACTCTGATCCACCAGATGTTACTACCAATTCCGAAGTATCACTAAAAGTCGATACTTTAGCCATTCAAAATACGTTACTTTACAACACATGTACAGAAAATATCACTCATCACCATTCGGCTTCTTTTTCTAGTGGATTTCCAGTTTTGTGCTTAGAAGCTATCGGTTACATGAATTCCATGAACTGCAATGAAAAGTACATCTCGTGCTACCCAACAAAAGCAGGAACAACGATAGTCGTCCCAAAGGATTGTTTAATATCAGCCGAGCTCCTTCCAATTTATCACCCAGGATTGATGATGAAGATCGTTCTTATGTGGTCCCTTTCGGAAAATGTTCCCGCTAATGGTGTAACCCTTCTTTACAACAGTCGAACCAAGCCTCTAATGCGGTTAATGTGTCTTATCTTAGCGAGTCATCACAAGACACTCGTTCAGATCGTATCGTTGGACGAAATTGAAACTATAGAACATGGCCACATTTTAAGTTTAGTTAATTTAAGTCAACAAATAATACACGATATCATTGGTAATTGGTCTAACGCACACTCTTTCATAACCCTGAACTCACTAATAGATAGTCTAGGTATAGCTGCTGTTCATCATAACCGTCCACATGTCGCCACACAGATATTACGAACCGAGGAAATTTATAGTCCCGCCATGCTAGTACAGAAAGTTCCACAAATCAACGAATGGGTAAAATCCCACAAGGACGAACTTTCAGCCATTTGCAAGTCTTTCAAATCTGGAATTCTGGGAAGACGTCGATCTAGCGTTGCCATTCCACGTTCTATAGACATCATGCGTCTTTTGTCTGTAACAGAAATACCTTTCAGTCGGTCTTTAATGTTACCACCAGTAAGAGCAGTTAGCGGAAACATGTTCAGAAAAGATGCGGTATATATCGTAGTTGGTGGTCTAACTGGTTTAGGATGGGAATGTGTACAGTTTCTGGTGGCTAATGGGGCTGGTCATGTTGTATGTTTCAATCGTCGTAAACCTTCACAAGAAAATTTGATGAATATAGACAATTTGGAAAGCTCATCGTCTTGTCGCGTAGTTACAGAACAGGTTGACGTAACTCAGTTCGATTCTGTTGAAAATGGGTTTAAAAGTGTGAACAATAAATTCCATGGCGCCGAAATAAAAGGTGTTATTTTTGGAGCAGCTGTTCTTAGCGATGCATTTATTGAGAGTATGGACAAAGATAAATTTGCGACTGCTTTGTCACCTAAAGTAAGAGGAGCCTGGAATTTACATTTATTAACAAAAGACCTAAACCTGGACTACTTTGTGATGCACTCCTCCATTGCTGGCTTACTTGGTAATCACGGACAATCGAACTATGGGGCTGGGAACGCGTTCGAAGATGGTCTAGCGCACTTTAGACGTTCAATGGGACTTCCAGGGCAGAGTTTTAATTGGGGTCCACTAAACATAGGTATGTTAAAGGAAGCTGAATCGACAGAGAAAGTTATCAACATATTGAAAGAACAAGGATATGAGCTTCTAGAAATAGATGATATTCATCAATGTCTGCTGAGTTGCCTATTGGACAATTATCCACAAGTAATGTGTACAAAATTGGAATTGGGCAGCTTCAGTAGTGGTAATTCAAGGATGTCCAACCTTCATACTAAATTTCTTTCGATTCTACCGACAAAGACCACAAAACACGACAGTATGGATACTGCGGATGATACATTAATGAAACTAGATATTCCGTTGATAAAAACCCTGGAAAAAGACTCTAGAATACAAATTCTCCAAGATTATATGTCAATCATTGCCTCCAAAGTGTTTGCCGTTGATGAATCAATGGTGACACCAGACAGT
Source organism: Patella caerulea (assembly GCA_036850965.1). Classification (NCBI taxonomy): domain Eukaryota; kingdom Metazoa; phylum Mollusca; class Gastropoda; family Patellidae; genus Patella; species Patella caerulea. The sequence continues at coordinate 29,249,752 of JAZGQO010000011.1, forward strand.
TCGGTCGTAGATCTTGGTATAGACTCCATGCTGGCCATGACTATCATTGATCAAATCAATAGAGACACTCAATTTAGGATACCGATGGTAGTCCTGTTGAGTGAAGGAGCTACTATCAGTAAAATAGCAAATGTTATAGAAGCCAGTTTCTGGGAAGGTGTAGATGATGATGGGAATGAAACTTCCAATGGAACTTCCAAAGAAATATCCGGTGAAAATGACGATACAGTCGATGAATTAAACCTCAACAAAACAACTGAACCAGAAGAGCCATTACCAAAGCCTGATTCCGAGGTGTACGCTTTACCAAAAACAGAAACACGGGTGGATATACAATCTGAAACATTCCAGCAAATCCCAATACAAGAAACAAAGCTTGTGGAAGATATGGTTGCTATAGAATGTGTTGTTTCTTTCATTGAAAGTGATATCTACGAATTGTACGAACACGTGGACAAGGCGCCATTACATTTTATTAAAGACGTCATATTCAAAGGGGCGGGCGTCGATCTTGATGTAATCAAGTTCTGTGCTAGACAGACCGTAGATAGACACCCCATTGCCAGGACACTGTTTAAAATGTTGGATGGCAAAGGAGCTAAATCTGGTTTGGAAAGACAAATTGTGAATAAGGAACATCAGCTAGATTTCCGTACTTTGATGGATTCGTCCAACGAAGGAGAATACCAAAAACTTTCAGCGGAATCCTTCAACTTGGGGAAATCTGGACCAGTGAGATTTATCTCCTCTTCTTCTTCACAATCATCCTTCAGAGTTCGCCTTGTTTGTCACGCCATTGGATTTGACTCCTTCGCTCTGGGAAAATTCATTTCAGATTTCCAATCTCTTGTGGTTGCGAAAGTCTCTAACAGGAAAATTTCATTATCTGTTAATTATGATCACGTTGGTTTAAACGAATTGCAAGATATTTTCCACTCAAATGAGAAACAGACAGAGTTATTTTGGAGAGGAGAAGTACCTGAATCCATTTCCAATATGAATCTTAATGGTAACAAGTTTAATAACTCGTCTACAAATACAACCTCTAAGGTAACAAATCTGAAACTTGATGACCAGCTGTCTCGGGCGATATTTAATCTTGGACAAAGCCTTGACACCACATTACTGAAATTATTTGTTTCCTTTTACCAACTCCTTTTACACATAAATACCGGAGAAGATTTAGTAAATGTTATCACAAAACACAATCTAAGACATATGCTGTTTCAATCTAGTCATGAAGTATGTAATTTAACAAATGACATTCCACTGTTTGCAAAGATATCAACTTCTTCTACATTTTCGGATTTTATAAGAGAAAACAGTAAAACTATTCAGAAATATTTTAACAACGCAATATACCCGTACTCCTTAATCGAGAAAATGGTATTATCTGATGAATGTCGAAAAAATTTGAAGAGACATTGTGTTGTACAAGAGGAAGCGAAGAAAACTGTTCCTGCTAAAAGTCTGGGGTTACTACACGATACTTTATTAATAGTCAACTCTAATTCAACAACTAAATCAATTGATGTTCAGCTACAATATAGAAATTCTTTATATACCAGTAGTGAAGCTAAAATACTTTTAGATCAACTCCACCAAATTCTGCTGTTGGTAACATCTAACTACGACATGACCATAAGAAATATTGGAAAGAGTGTAGAGTCTCTTCACAAAACAATTGCTGGTAACCATCATGGTAACAGTACCAATAACAATGCACCTACAAACGAAGGTGAGTATTATTGTTACCCAATAACTAAAACTAGAGATTCAATCAACTGGGTAATATATGGAGACGTTCTAAACTGCATATTATCGATATATAATGGTTAACGATGTTCCTTTTCCACCGCCTATTCTTTTCATTTATCCTTCAAATAACGATATTAGTCAAATAACGATATCAGTCAAATCAGTTTTATTTCCAGGAGCAGAAAGTAAAACAAGCGTTAGTGGGCATAATGCTGGCAAACCAGAGTCTTCAATGTTGATACCAGAGTTAAAGAACATTGGCACCGTCAATTTACCAGAAAATACCTTATCTTATAGTGAATATTATTTTTACGAAAGATATTTGCGGGACAACCCTGTTGGTCACCATCTTATCACTGATTTACATATGAAGAAAAGGGCAGGTGATTTATTTAATCAATATACTCCCACTATCTACGATATATGTCCGTATATTGTTCACACTTGCATGCATTCTTCTTGGGTTTGTCCGTCGTCTGTTTCCATTTTCTCGGGAAAGAAATCTGAATTGGTGCATAAGAAAGAAGTCTATCGAAATTCGGTATTGTTCGAAAAATAGATCGATGTTATCCCCCTGACTGCCGTCTCATGAATTCCTTTGATTTATGCTCAGGGTTTAAACGTGTTTCCGGGCTCATGAAATCCTTTCATTTGTTTTATACATTGTGTGATTTTTGATCAGGGTGTAAGGAAGGACCTTATCGAATTTTAAAGTAAGACCACCAATGTGATTGCATTTATTATTAAACTGGCGCAGGCGACTTTGCCCTAATCTGTGTTTATGATATATTGTATACATGTATTTTAATGACAGGGGCGGATCCAGAGGGGGTCCAAACCCTACCCTGCTCAGCTACATAAAAAAATAATGCCTTGCATCAATGAAATTACATTACAAATTTATCCTACATCATTATAAAAAAAATTCTCTGTTTAAAAAGCTCAATTCATATGTATGTCTATGTAATTTAGAGACGATGATGGCAGATTTCCTTAACTGAAACCTGGCAAAACCGCACCTGCAAAAATCCCTGAATGATCCTAAAGTAGTGTAGCGCTTTACTATTGCTTCAGCAATATTATTAGATTGTAGGAAGTTCATTTTCATATTCAAATAAAACTCTTTTTTTACTTTACGTTCTATAGGATTTGATAAAATTTGGTATAATGCTTCCCTGAAACTTCTTGAACGTCATCGTACATTAAGAACGGTTTACGTCAAAGCTGAACCTGGAGAAAACTACAGATTCGGTTTTAAAAAACTGGAGAAAAATCCTGAAGATATATTGGATTTTCAGTATGTGAAAAATTCTAAAGATGATACCGAGTTTGATAAAATTAGCAGACAATCGTTTGATCTTTCTGCAAGAGGATGTGTGCGATTTATCTTCGCTGGAGAACCAGATACAAGAATTAGGTTTGTCTTTCAGCATACTGGCATTGATTTCTATACAATGGGATTACTATTGAAAGATCTCAGAGATATTACACCTGCAATCGGCTATGGAATGGACCTCCCCCCTTCACCCAGCGAAAAAACGGGACGAGCAGCTTTATATGTGGAGGCAGCCTTACAACCAATGGAAAATGAAATGAAGCAGTTTTGGCAGTCCAAAATCAAAGCCGGTGTGCCAAATTTAACACTCAATAAGTACCCAAGAGACGAAACGAGGAAGGGGGACATCCGACCTATCATTTCTGTTCTACCAAACAACACGACCAGCGATATTTTCAAATTAATGCCACACATGAAAACGACAGTTTTTAAATTTTTTGCCTCCATATATCAAATGTATTTCCACTTTATGACTGGCCATGAGAAGGTTGTAATAAGTGCACCTCTTGATTTGAGAACACATTTGCCCGAAACTCGGTCGTTTTATGAAAATATGATGTCCGCGGTGCCATTTTTTACCGAGTTTAACAACCCAGATCAAACCGCCGAGGAATTCATCAGAACCAACGTAATTAATATAAACCAGTGTCTTGCCAACGGTTTGTATTCAGTTGTACTTATCCGAGAATTATTAGAGAATAAAGAAGAAGGAAAATGGTTGACTAGACACAGTGTTGTTGAAGAAGATATGGCCACCATACATGATTTACAGAAGAAAAATAAACAAGATAATGATGTGCATCCTACTCTTGGATTTTCATATGAAACTCGCTTGATGGTTTGGATAGATAAAAAGGATTCTTACATCAGACTCCATCTCGAATGTCTTCCTGAGTTATATACTGAAGAGGAAGCTGAAGGCCATATGAATAACATCGTTAAGTTAATGAACGCAGTCCTAAAGGATAGTAATCAGAAATTGTCCCAATTAAAAGAACTGGTTGTACCTAACCATGAGATTGTTCCAGAAGATACAATGAAAGATGCTGAAGAAGAAGAAGTTGGAGGTAAATATCATTATCCGCATTCTTATATTTAGTAGATTCTGATTGATTGTGTTATTGTCTGATCTATAATTTATCATGATAAATCTTATAAAATATTTAAAAATATGGAACTAAATTAAATTAATTGTAATTTTAAACACACGGAAGTGTGTGTCATTTATACATTGTTTATAAAGCTCTCTATAGAGGTATCTATTTAATCCCAAATAGTTGGTCTGATTGGGTTATGTAGCCTTTAATTAAATAAATAGGCGTATGCAGTATTAAAAAAAAAATAACTACCCTTCTCGATAAAGGTACATTGTGTTCATAGCTGGAATTGTTAAATGCTCAAGGACACGTGAGGATTTCCGCCCACTAAACCACTAATAATCGCTTAGTGGAAGCAGTGCTTCGATTTTAAATTGTGTGGATATATTCTTGCCTGTGCCACTCAATGGCATACCTGTTGCAGTAGATATGGTCCATTTAGAAAGAGATTGTACCGGACCTAGGGTATTCGTCATAATCTTAGTATATGTTCCCTATTACACGCCAGGTAGTCTTATCACACCAATATGACAATTTGCATAACTAACGACTTTGGTTGTAATCGAGTGTGATACTTTCCCGTGGATCTTTTATAAGTTTAAGCTATTTGGGCATGTGACGAACAACCTTGCAACCTTTGAGTATATTCACGTATGTATAAAAACCAACAATACGCTCGGTGTGAAACAAACTGACACCAGCTCTAATACACTATTTTCAAGCATAGTCGTTGACACTGTCGTCTATCATTATGGCGGTATATTAGTGCCAAAATTCTAACATGCTATCGTCTAATTTCTTACTTCTGTTCATGTAATTTCTAACGTCCATTCATGTAACTTTTAACTTCCATTCATGTAATTTCTAATTTAAGACAATGTATAACCCAACTTCTTTATTTGTTCAGCGTAAATTTCAATTCTGTTCCAACTTGTTTCTATTATTTAAACGAAAAATGTCTTCTTAATAGATGCTTTACATGTTTAGCATCAACATCAACGAATTTAGAATTGATACATTTCTGCCTAGCAACCACCATTATGAAGACGTTTGGTGTCGCCACTGCGTGCTCAATTGGGTGATTGCGCACCTGATCGGGACCATTATTTGGTATAAACGACTCATTCTTCGTTTGGTTGAAGGTTGGAAGGCGTGCTGAGAGTGAGAGAGAGAGCGAGAGAGAGAGAGAGAGAGAGAGAGAGAGGGGGTCACTTAGTATTAAACTCAGTATCTGTGTAGGCCTATCCATAACATTTATACCCTGTGTTAATATAGGCCAACTGCATATAAATATTAATTATTGGCTCAACCGTAAAAAAAAAATAAAATAAAATAAAATTCTCAAAATCCCGTTTAGCTTATACATGTATTTGAAATAGAAAATGAAATGAAATGAAAGAGGGTTTAACGCCCTACTGTTCTGTTCCGAACCGGGCTAATGGAGACGGACATACGCCACACAGTGTGCTTTGGGGAAATATTGCAAGGACAGCGGATCTACGACCTGGACATCGAAGTCTAACGGTCACGGGATCTTTTACGTGCACGCTAACATGTACATGGAACCTCGGGTTTTCATCCCATCGGAACGACAAGACACTAATAAGGGGGGACCACGCCAGAAAATCTGGATAAACTTTTTTCGACCCATGCCGGGATCGAACTCCCGACCCACAGCCTAGCGAGCCTGCGTCTTACCCACTTAACCACGGTATTCGAAATAGTATTTGCAAACCATACATTTATATCACGTTCAATGTTGTTTAGAGGGTAGGATGGCCGAATGGTTATTATAGCACGTGCACGCTGTAACATAAGGTCTGTCATTGAATAAACTGGCGTGTTTCGATTTCCCGTTTTTACGTGACATGGAGTAGGGCAGCCTTTCCACCCTCGTGGGTTTTCTCCGGGTCCTCCGGTTTCCTCCCACTGCTAAACACGCCTAGGCGCCAGCGAATTATTGAAATACAATTGAGCGGTGTTAATACCGAAATGACCTGGTTGGTGTCGAGTGGATGTTAAACCTCATCTCCCCATCTCTATCTCCCGATGTTGTTTTCAATTTTAACACTCAGGCAAGCCACTCAATCTGACAAAGAGCGAGTCGTTTGTATCAATAGAATGGTCCCGATCAGGTGCTCAATCGCCAAACTGAGCACATGGTGGCGACACTAAACGACATCATAATGATGGTTGCCAGGTAGAAGTATCATAATTCTAAATTTGTTTGCCGTTCATGCCTAACATGTAATACCACAATGAACTAGACATGTTTCGCCTCAATAATAGAAATAAGATGAAATAGAATTGATATTTACACTGAACAAATAAAGAAGTTGAATTATACATTGTCTTAATTTAGAAATTACATGAATGGAAGTGAGAAGTTACATGAATGGAGGTTAGAAATTACATGAATAGAAGTAAGAAATTAGACGATAGCATGTTAGAATGTTGGCACTAATATACCGCCATATATCATTAGCTATCCTATAAATATCCTATAACTGTATGGTCGAGGAAATCAGGATTTAACAAAATGCTAATAGTTTCACAACCGCCATCTGTAGTGTTTCTAAACTGAAGCCTATCACACGCGATAATTTTACTGTGAATATTACGAAAAATAACGTAGCGGACGTGGAGAAGAACAAGATGGTTATTCTTGAATATACGTGTTTTTTCGTGTGATATATTTAATTACTGCCCCAGCCCTTAAGAAAAATATTATATTCTATATTTTAGCCCGTTTCCTTAAAGAAACCAGTTTGGGTTATGATCATTTGGTTTATGCTAAAGTTACATCTACATGTGGGCGTCCAGAGATTAAATGGGCTTCAATTGGTTACAGAGGAAGATCAAAACCCAAAAACTTCAAGTCTTTAGCATTGGCAGAAGTGAATAAAGTTTATCTTGCTGTATATAAAGGTAGGTATGATATAGCTACCAGCAGTTCGTCAGATATCAGTGATGAAAACAGTACACACATTACACGATATGTTCATTTAAAATGATGATGCAGCGGTCGCGTAATCGTGCTATTGCGAATTAACGTCCTACCGTTCAAATGGGGTTCAACGTCCTACTGTTTTGCTCTTATTAATAATAATAATAATTTATTGTTTACAGTCAGTCACATTTACATATCAACGGACTTTACAGAATTAACATAGAAAATCGAAGCAAAAAAAACAAACTAAAAAGCTATAATACACATATCGAAATGAAAAACATAATAAAAAAATGAAACATAAAAAATAAATGCTATAAAAATACTTCAACGTTAAAAATTTGAAGAATAGTATTCTTTAAAAAGTAAAGTTTTTAGGGAACTTTTAAAAGATGCTAATGTGTCTATTGGCTGTATAGGCGTACGAGCCAGAGGGAAGGGGTGCAGCTGCCCCCCCCCCCTAACTTTCAGGCAAGCTGACTTTTCGAGCAGATAGGTAAAGTGAGAAAAAAAATTATTTCACCTACTTGGCAAAATAAAGTACCCAAAATCTAATAAAACACTAATTTTATGGCCTGGAATAGCAGTAAAATGCGTTTGCGGCCGTCAAATATTCCAAACTTTTCTTGGGAGGTCTATATAAGGTCAGCTCCGTTTCTACGCCTCTCGAAGAAAACCGGCGCCGCTGTCTGTAAACCTGATTTTTTTTTTTCGGGTATTTCTAATTTTGCTTTCCTAACTGTCCTTGAGCCCTAATAAAACACTATTTTTTTTTCTTTTAATTAAATACCACGAATTTGTACTGCGTTGACTATGGATTTAAACATTTTGTCTGGAGCCACGACATTTTTCGGACATCGATTAATATTTGTGAATGCAGCTGCAGCAGTCTGGTTGGATGGTTGGAATTCGGAGTGGGATTTCGGTTACAAAACCATTGGATACTTTTGGAGTTACTTACACAGGCTAGAATAGCAGAAAACGCATAATTACCACTTTGAAGTTGCTTTGTCCACGGGTTGAAATATTCCAATATTTTCTTGAGGGGGAAGGGGGTGGGCGTCTGTAAACCTGAAAATTTTTCGGGCAATTCAGGTCCTGCCCCCCTAATTGTCATCGAGTCTGTACGGCTATGGCTGGCTGGCAGATCGTTCCATAGAGTGGGTGCGGTGATAGAGAAAGAGCGTGATCCATAGAAGTCACACCCGTCATACTCGGTTACAATTAGCCTAACCCCTCCTACTTCGATCGTAGCCTGACGAGTGGACCTCTGTGGAAACCAAGTGGTAATTAATTCTGAAAGATAGAGAGGTGCTTGGTTATGAAGACATCTATAAGTTAATATAATTGCAAAATATGGGTGATGCGTTCGTGTAATCTAGTGCGGGTGTCTAAACGGGCAGCTGAGATTTGAAGTAATTGTAAGCGATCAAGAGTGCTGTGCTTAGGCTTAAGGTTATAGAGAAGGCTGTTACATAAATCAAAACGGGAAGTGATTAAAGCGTGAACTAGTGATTCAATGCATTTACGATCTAAAAACTTAGATCTGTCCTACCTCGTGGGAAAAAAATGAAAATCAAATCTAACATTTTTGTTTGTTACAGGTTTCCGTACAGTTGTTTTTGAGACGAGGAAGAAGAGATTTATATTTAAATTTATTCACGCTGATGAGGTAGCTGACTTCACTCGGTGTTTGGGAAATAATTTAACGGAACACCCAGGCATGTCAAATGGAAATGCTGAAAGTATACATGCCTGAATATTAGTGATATGAACTATTGCTAAAATAAACTCAAATATAACTGGGGGGGGGGGTGAAAGGGGTGTTGGGGATTACTACTACGATTTATTACGATTATCCCGATTGGCAATGTCAAGTTTCTTTCTCATTTTGAATTATAGAAAAGAGACAAATCCCACAATCTAACTATCTCCGCCCACGTTCCCCAGAAAACATAAAAACAAAAATAAATAAAAACAAACCCAAATTTGAGATCAGATACTGAGTAACATAAAATGTGATTATCGCCCCATCTTTGGTTCTACTATATATTCAGACAAAGTAACATAAATTAGGTGCTCAAGAAATGATTTTAAATCTAAAAAAAAAAATCTGTAGATTTCATTTCGCATTTTCTGGAATATGAGGTGAACAAGACTTTCGATACATGTAACAGTAACTCAGCCTTTCGAGCAATTCTTTTGATCAATAAATTTATGGTTTATAACAGCTAAAGAATTAGCTGTGGCACTATCGGCTAGGACTGTCTATTGGACTTCACGTTGTGGGATCAGTTATTGGGATCAGTCATCAATTAACTGACCCTGGAACATCCCTTATGTTGTTACTAAGTTTATATAACAAATACAGGAAAACTATACAGGTTAAATACAGGAAAATACAATATCTATAAACATACTTATAGAAAAACAGTTACTAATTTATTTAGGCGATGTTTCGAAGTGTATTATCTCAACGTTTTCAAAGAAGGTCCAAATACTTTTTAACAATATACATATTTTCTGACATATATATAATTGAGAAGAGATAAATCCTCTTTCATTGATCCAACTACTTTCAATTTATTTTACTTAATGCTATATCAGATCAACCAATATATTTATAAATAGAAACATAACACGCACGCATTGGTCGAGAAAGTTCCTCTCGATTTTCTTGCGTGGTTGTCGGAGGACCCGACAAAGACAGCTGTCTAGTCGTTCGGATGGCACGAAAAACCGAGGTCCTGTGTACATATTGACGTGCACGTAAAATATCCTTTGGCAGTTGGAATTCGATATATGAGTAGGGCGTAGCGCCGCTGCCCGGGCACAATTTCCCTCATAGCACACTGTATGCCCGTCTTCCATTGGCCCAGGTTAGATGCAGAAGAGTATGGCGTTAAACCACATTCCATTTCATTTCAATTTCATGCCTGCCTTTGGGCAAGAGTTTGCCACATGTTGCTTCATCTGTGGCAGAAAGCGTTCTACCCAACAAAAAATTGGGAAAAAGTTAGAGTCAGTCTAAGAGACGACAATTAACATTCAAGTTAATGGGGAAATCATTAGTGATGTGCGGCCATATTATTAAGTCTTTATCATGCAAGAAAACATGACATATTAATTTAGAGTCAAATCGAAATAGTTTATGTCGGCATAGGGTGAATTTAATGCGTCAAATCAACTTTGTTAAGTCGATTTCTTTAGTCGATATGTTGAGCTGCGATATCACCTCGGTGGAAGCGGACGTTAAATAAAGCTATTTCACACACATAAGTAGTGACCCAAATACGCGTCCATACATTTTATCGTAACTTCTACTTTTTGACTTTTGTGTTTTGAAGGGGAGAAAACTAGAAATTACGAATGGTAGTTATAGGCTTTTATAAAGAACGGTCATTGGTTTATCTAAGTCTTACATACTGCAACTTTAATATTGTGCACCATTAACTGTTCTCGTCAGAAATAGATGAATCATATTATATCACACGACATTACTGTAGTCGTTGGATAATACAGACCGAAATAAAATAATATATATGTCAAAAATGTTTTCACCGTCTTATTAGTGTTTTGAAGTGCTACCAAAATCTACAAAAGAATAACCAACCTGTTTGTCGCTATGGGTGTATGTTTTGTGAGATTTCTGTGAAAGATTAACAATGTTAGAAGTAAATGTATTATTGTCCCCTTTTTGTATTCAATATATAACATGTCACTTAGAAAGGGGTGCCCAAGCAGTCGTTCCAATAGGGGACTAATTATATAATAAGCCCCAATTACAAATAAAAAAATAAAATAAAATTTAAAATCGTGTAAACCATACGGATTAATCAAGGAAATAGAACGGAAGTGACAACTGAGGATACTGAAGATTACATATACTTGCCTATGTCAAAAAACACAACTTCATGCTTAAAATATGGAACATCAGTCCAATAAACATGAAGTTTTAACTTAAGGAATAACCTCCACTGCCAAAAATTACGTATTACTTACGTCGCACGCAAGTCCCCCCCCCCCTCCCGAGAGCACAACTTTTAAAATCTTAGTTGTCATTACTAGGAAAATTTTTGTCGAAATATTAACAAACAAAAATACCGTAACTATAATTTACGATAAATTATGAAAGCACACACAAGCCACAGACGACTTAGAAATCCACCCAAATATTAACAAACAAAAATACCGTAACTATAATTTACGATAAATTATGAAAGCACACACAAGCCACAGGCGACTTAGAAATCCACCCATTTCTACACGATTTGACAGTTACCAGTGCTTTCCACAGTCATCATATGACAGAATGTTCCAAACAGATAAAGGATGATCTGTTAGGACTACAAGGTTCTAACCCAGATGTGAAACTATATTCAACAGTATCAGCCAAAGAAGCCACAGAAACAAAATATTGGGAAAAAAACGTTAGAGAACCTGCATTATTCCGACAATCTCTTCCAGATGCTCAAAACCCGGATTGTTTCAATATCTTTCTAGAAATTGAACCAAAACCCGCACTCATTGCTCATTCTAAAGAAAATTTTGACTTGAATCAAGCATGTGTATTAATATCAATGAAAGATAGGTTTCCAGGCAACGAAACATACGCCCACAGCAGCTAAATGGTCCGGACAGTCAACAAGAGTATAATAGCCTACACTAAAATCTGATTAAGAGTAACAACTCATTAAACATGCACTATGCAAGAGCAAAATCTGCCTATTGTAGGTCTTTCTTTAGGCCTGACATGTTATAAAAACTATTAATTAACCTTAATTAACCTGTTGAGGCTAACATGGGATTTTTGTTGGATTGTAGTTCGATTCGGTGAAATATTTTCCATCGTGATAACCGAGACTACTGGTTTTGTCTTACCGACTTTAGTAATGATGACCGAGGTTAAGCGGAAATTCCAATCGCTTAGAGAGAGAGAGAGAAATGGGGTTTAACGTCCACTCAACACAAACTAGGTCATTTCGGGACTAACATATGGTTTTAATTTTATTTCAATAATTCGCTTGCGCGTAGGGGTCTTTAGCAGTGGGAGGAAACCGGAGTGCCCGGAGGAAACCCACGAGGTTGAGAAGGCGCCCCTATCTCCATGCCACATACGCTCACACCAGGGCTCGAAACCACAGCCGCAAGCCAGAGGTGACCGGCCAGCTAGAGGTCGAAGCGCGGCACTGTAGACCACTAGGCCACCCCCCCCCCCCTCGATCGCTTAGTTTTTAGCTAATAGTGAATCAATTTGACTCACTATTGTAGTGAGAACTGCCAACTCGTTATCTAATCTCCAATTAAGTAATTATCAGACAATCAGTAGAATTTGTTTTGTTTTTATAAAGTTCTGCCCCATGTTAAGGCTTAGTATACGAAAAATTTAAAACTACGGATTTAGCTGTTCAGTGATCAAAATTCATTGAAAATCAATATACTTGTTCGTCTCAAGACCTTAAACTCTGCGTATCAATCTAAAGTCAATTGGGTGATAAGTTTGGCCTCTAGAGGGTTACAAAAGATTTTCCAAAGTGATCAAGAGAGATAACTCTGGCAGTAATTATCGGATTTCGCTGAAAATCAATAGGATTCTTCAGATGACAAGTTTGGCCTCTACAGCGTTACAAAAGATCAAGGGAGATAACTATGACTGTAATTATCAGAATTCGCTGAAAATCAATATGATTTTTCGTCTCTCATGACCTTAAACATTGTGTATAAATCTAAAGTCAATCGGATATTAACTTTGGCCTTTAGAGCGACCACGAGATTTTTTGAAGTGATCAAGGGCCATAACTTTTTTCAGTAATTAGCGAAAATCGCTGAAAATCAATAGACTTCTTCGTCTCATGGCCTTAAACACTGTGTATAATTTAAAGTCAATCGGATATTAACTTTGGCCTCTAGAGCGTCAACAAAATTTTTCGAAGTGATCAAGGGCCATAACTCTGGTAGCAATTATCGGAAATCGCTGAAAATCAATAGGTTTCTTCCTCTCGTGACCTTAAACACTGTGTGTATATTTTAAAGTCAATCGGATGTTAACTTTAGCCTCAAAGGCGTCTACAAGATTTTTTGAAGTGATCAAGGGCCATAACTATGGCATGAATTATCGGAAATCGCTGAAAGTCAATAAGATTCTTCCCGTCATGACCTTAAACACTGTGTATAAATTTAAAGTCAATCGGCTATTAACTTCGGCCTCTAGAGCGTCCACAAACCACTGTGGGCGCCGGACCGGCGGACGGACGGGGGCGACGACAATATGCGACCACATTTCAATGTGGGCGTATAAAAAGGATATGGAAACAAATAGGATTATGCAGAATTTAGCACAACTCGTGTACATCTCCCATCAGCGTAGCTCTGATGCAGAAAAGACATCGACTGTAATTCCAAAGTATTCTAGATGAGTGCATTCAGATTCGAGAACTGGTTCTCTTCGTGTTGGCAAAGCGGATCGGTGTTCCTTTGTGTGTAGTTACTTGTAGTTGAGTACGAGACCTAAAATCCGTGGCCAATTTGCGGGGAAGTTGTTTTGAAGGTGGTTTAAATATGAAAAAAAAACCTGCTGAAGCGATTAAGCTTGGATGCCTCTTTCTAAAATGTTGGCGCGTCAAATTCAAAATGGTGGTCTAATGTGGCGGGGAAAATGTAAAATTATGTAATATAGGCTTCTGTTGTGCCTATTCGTATGTTTTAAGGGTTTCTGAATCGAAATATTGTAATCAAAAATCCATCCAGCCACTAGTTTTGCCAATATCACCAACTTATTCAGTCAAAGTCAAAGTTTTACTTTTCAGGATGATCACCATTTCTTGCTTTATTTTCAACAATGCCCAAGGACTTCAATTTGGACTCGTTCTTGTTGATTGGAGTGATGGTTAAAAAATGAGCGCCATGGAGGCGATGGCGCCCGGGGAATTTCAAGCAAATAGAAACAATATGATGCAAGTTTAATCAGGCTAAAACAGCTATGAAATCGGCTGATTTCATGCGAACACTTTCACTGTGGCTCTCATTTTTTAACTATCACCCAAATCAAAATTGAGTATAGTTAAAAAGAAGGTCCCAGCGAGAAATGGCGACCATCTTGCATTTTTCGGCCATATTGGCCAATCTAGTGGCGGCATGATTTTTTGATAATGACATTTTGATTCAGAGACCTTAAAAACACGGGAATAACCATGTCATATTTTTTAGCGCCAAATCTAGCCTCCATTTTGAATTTGGCACTCTAGCGCATTCGACCCAAGCTTAATCTCTTTAGCAGGTTTGTTTTAATACAGAAACAACCTTCAAAGCATATCACTGACAGAAGCGAGAACCAAGAAATGCCCAAGCATAAACCTACCTTCAAAGCATATCACTGACAGAAGCGAGAGCCAAGAAATGGCCAAGCATAAGACGAAAACTTTCGCCGGTTACCATCTGATGAGAAGTCTAACAAACTCAAACGCACCGGGGCTTATTTAATGCTTAATTAATGAAAGTCTGGGATCACACACTCTAGCGTTGGTAATGATTGGAAACTGCCCCATAATGGACAGTGCGGCTCAATCAGAAACGTGAGCCCAGCATTACAAGGGCGTTTAAGTGACTCACTAGTTCATTGCAGTGATAGCGCAAGGGATGAAGATTCCGATGAAACTTCAACTTCTGAATCTGAACAATCAAAACTGGATCTATCTTTTGAATCGGATAACTGTGATTCTGATAAGTAAAACTTTGATTGGATAAGTTGGTGATTAAATATTACATGGGTCCCTTATTAAGCGTTGATTAGATTAAAATCAAAATCAGTTGACTACAGAGTATATCAGATGATAAATTGCTGGTATTATTGCTGGTTCCCATCTATCGACACAAATTCATAAAAATTGAAGACATCGATCCCGAAACTATTTTCCAGGCCAACAATGGTGGCCATCTTGGAAACTAGTGACTGGATGGATTTTTAATTACAATATTTCGATTCAAAGATCCTTAAAACATACGAATAGACACATCAGAAGCCTGTATTACATAATTCTATATTTTTCCGCCACACCAGACCACCATTTTGAATTTGGCCCTCTAGCGGCTTCCGTCAGCATTTTAGAGCGGGGCGCCCAAGCTTAATTGCTTCAGCAGTTTTTTTATCTTATAGCAAACACCTCCACAACAACTTCCCCGCAAATTGGTCACGGATTTTAGGTCTCGTACCCGACTATTGGGTACTGAGCTATATAACTGCAATGCTATAGTCGGAAATCCTTCTACGGTGGCTCTTTGGGGAATGCTGAGAACAGTTGAAAGATAATTAACTGAATTTCGTCTTAATCTGGTTGACGTTAGTTGAAGACATCACCACTGGCTTATCATTTAATACAATCAATTCCATATGCCAAAATATTACAGACATTGTCATTTACAGTCTTGAAATCCTGCATATTGCAGATCGAATTGTATAACTATTCTTTACAACAGTCGAACCAAGTACCTGATGCGCTTAACGTGTCTTATGTTAACGAGTCACCACAAGAAAACTGTACAAGCCGTATCTTTGAGAACATCGAAACTATACAAAATGGAACTATCTTAAGCTTGGTTAACTTAAGTCAACAAACAAAACTCGATATTACTGCTAATTGGCTAAGCCCCAAATCTCTATTAACTCCGACTTCATTTATATATAGTCAAGGTGTAGCTGCAGTTCACGATAAACATATACATGTGATAATTAAGATTTTAAGAACTGAGGAAATTTATAGTTCCGTCATGCTTATACAGAAAGTTCAACAAATCAGTGAATGGATAAATTCACAAAAGGCGGAACTCTCAGTCATTTGCAAATGTTTCAAATTGGGAGTTCTTGGAAAACATCGTTCTAGCGTTGCTAATCCACGTTCCACGAACATCATGCGTCTTTTATCTGTAACAGAAATACCCTTCAGTCGACCTCTAATAAATAAAATAAAACCAAGTACGAACAATCCAAACCATTAGACAGAATTCAAAGTCCTAAAAACGTTATTAGGCAAAATAGTGTAATCAGCAAATGGACTGCTCCCCGTGTAGAAAATACACGACAAACAGTGGTAACAGGTGTCCGGAAGAGTAAGCTTACCCTGCCTGGCGCCACACCCGCCTTAGATGCATCCAAACTATTGAACGAAATCTCAATATAATAGCATGTTTGACCAATGAACTATCGGTATTCAAAATGCACGTGATGAACTGTGTTAACGATGAAGTAGACATATTTGGGGAGATAGTAATAGTAAACGTGTCAATGAAATATATCTAGAATAATAGCTGAGAGAGACACATTATATTTACTAATCAAGTCAATGTGACGGCCATAAAACTTTTTAAAGGTTTTTATAAGTTTAGTGCGCACGTATCCTTGTAGTTGAAGTTTAGACGACAAATGCCTCGATCTAATTAAAAAATCAGAATAAAAGGAACAAGCTCTCGCGTAACGAATTAGCTGAGACACAAACACTCCATAAGCTGGTGATATTGGAATGTTACTACTAATAAATGGAAAGTTGACAATCGGAAAGTCAAAGTCATCACGTTTATCATACAATTTAACACTCAGTTTATGGCAATTGTCAAATTCGAGACGCAGATCCAAGTAGGAAGCGTAATTGTCACTGTCAGTGGTGTTTTTGATTTCGAGCTCATCAGGATATATGAAATCAACATAATCACTAAATTTAGAATTATTCAGTGATAAAACGTCATCGATGTTACCACCAGCAAGAGCAGTTAGCGGAAATATGTTCAGAAAAGATGCAGCCTATATAATAGTTGGTGGGCTTACGGGTTTAGGATGGGCATGTGTACAATTTCTTGTGGCTTATGGGGCTGGTCATGCTGTTTGTTTCAGTCGTCGTAAACCTTCCCAAGAAAATCTGAAGAATATCAATGATTTGGAAAGTTCTTCTTCTTGTAACGTAGTTTCAGAACAGGTGGACGTGACTCGGTACGATTCTGTTGAAAATGGGTTTAAAAGCGTGAACAATAGATTCCCTTGCGCCGAAATAAAAGGTGTTATTTTTGGAGCAGCTATTCTTAGCGACGCAATTATTGAGAGTATGGACAATGTTAAATTTGCGACTGCTTTGTCACCTAAAGTTAGAGGAGCCTGGAATTTACATTTAATAACAAGAGACTTGAACCTAGATTACGTTGTGATACACTCTCTATTTCCGGCTTACATGGTAATCAAGGAAAACCGAATTATGGGGCTGGGAATTCGTTCGAAGATGGTTTAGCGCAGTTTAGACGTTCAATGGGACTTCCAGGGCAGAGTTTCAATTGGGGCACTCTCCATATAGGTATGTTAAAGGAGTCCGAATCGACTAAGAAAGTTATTGCTATGTTAAAGGTAGATGACATTCCTGAATGTCTGCGGAGTTGCCTATTGGACAATTATCCACAAGTGATGTTAGCCAAATTGGAATTGGATAACTTTAGTTACAGTTCTGGAAATTCCAATCTTCTATTTAAATTTCGTTCTGTTCTATCTACAAATACTGTAAAACACGATAATCTGGATAATGCGGACGACTCACTGATGAAACTGGATATAACGATGGTAAAAGGACGCTCGAATATAAATTCTCCAGCATTATATGTCAACCATTTGCTGTTGATGCATCAGTGGTAACACCAGACAGTTCAGTCATAGATCTTGGTATGGACTCCATGCTGGCCATGACTATCATTGATCAAGTCAATAAAGACACAAAATTCAGAATACCCATGGTAGTTCTGTTGAGTGAAGGAGCTACCATCAGTAAATTAGAGTTCGCCTTGTTTGCCATGCGATTGGCTTTGACTCCTTCGCTATTGGGAAATTTATTTCAGATTTCCAATCTCTTGTTGTTGCGAAGGTCTCTAATAGGAACATTTCATTATCTGTTAATTATGATCATGTTGGTTTAAAAGAATTAGAAGATATTTTCCACTCAAATGAGAAACAGAGAGAGCTAATTTGAAGAGGGGAAGTACCCAAATCCATTTCCAATATGAATCTTAATGGCTATACGTTTAACTCGTCTACAAATACAACCTCTTAGGTAACAAATCTGACACTTGATGACCAATTGTCTCGGACAATATCTAATCTTGGACATAGTCTTGACACGACTAAAATTATTTGTTTTCTTTTACCAACTCCTTTTACACATAAACTTCGGAGAAGAGCCAGTAAATGTTATCACAAAATACAATCTAAGGCCTATGCTGTTTCAATCCAGTCATGAAATCTATAATTTAACAAATGACATTCCACTGTATGCAAAGATATCCACTTCTTCTACATTTTCGGATCTTATGAAAGAAAACAGTAAAGCTATTCAGAAATATTTTAACAACGCAATATACCCGTACTCCTTAACCGAGAAAATGGTATTATCTGATGAATGTCGAAATAATCTGAAGAGACACTATGTTGTACAAGAATAAGAGAACAAAACCGTTTCTGCTAAAAGTCTTGGGTTACTACATGATACTTTATTAATAGTCAACTCTAATTCAACAATTAAATCAATTGATGTTCAGCTACAATAGAAAAATTCTTTATATACCAGCTGTGAAGCTAAAATACTCTTAGATCAACTCGACCAAATTCTACTGTTCGTAACATCTTACTACGACATGACTATATGTAGGAGATTGTGAACTGATAGATGTTTTATTTTAGTATATAAATGTGATTATCAGAATGTTAAAATTGTCAGAACGTTAAATTTTCTTTTATTTCACTTCACTGTAAGTAATATGTTACTGTCACTTTAATTGGGATTTTAATTGGTTAAAGGGGAGCAACTCTATTAAATACACTTCCAACATGTTCTTGACAGGCCACAGAACACTAATTATTGCCCTATTGACTTTAATGTTAATTCTCGTCTCTTAGACCGGCTGTAACTTTTTCCCAACTATTCGTTGGGAAAAATGCTTTCTGCCACAGATGGAGCAACACGTGGCAGACTCTTGCCCAAAAGCATGTATGAGGTTCTTCATGAAAAACTTGAGATAGACAAGCTGGACGTAGAGACAGCTAACCTTGCAATTTTCGGCCCCCCCTTTCAACGTAACCAACCTCACAACTCTTGTATCCTTCCGCCTCAAAATCATGAATATTCACCAAAACCTGGCAGAAAATGTATTTTCAAACCCTTTTCTTCGATTCTACACCAAAAATTCAACAAAAATCGCCATGCAAAAGGGGGAAAAGGGAAAGGGAGAGAAGGACTAAAAATAACTTTCGCCCTTGTTTCGTGGGTGACTGCCCAGGAATATTTGGTGATCTGTGTCCTATATAGGGGTGAAACTTCGGATATCACTAAAAGGCCTTTTGTATTTGCTTCCCATATGTTCTGGCAACATGCTGGTGAAAGGAAATCAAAATCAAAGAATAACTGCAAAAATGATGGCCCTTTAAGTATACATGCTGCTTTAAGTACAGTGGTGCATCTCAGGTCCCTGGGCCTTTTGTGCTAAAATTTAAAAAATCTTTTTTATTAGAGGCAGTATTTGAGCTCTGTGAAAAAATTAGACAAGTTGCAAACAAACTACATAGAAAACACTCATAATTTGGAATTTTTATCAAAAATAGATTTTTTTACTGCCATGTAATGAAAAATGTACAAAATTTACATGATGCATCTTTCAAAAAACCAATAATTTTCCACTTTTTTTTAGATAGCCAGACTGGCAAGTAATATATTTTTGGAAACCCTGGACAATATGCAAACAGAAAAATCACAAAACTTTTGCATTGATTGAAATTATAAAGGTCTGTACTGAAACATGTAACCCCACCCCCTAAAAATGTCAATGACTGAATCAATCTTATCTTTGGTTGCAGAGCCAACTTTACCAAAGGAATCTGTCTCACAGATATGATTTACCATCCCTGGCTAATATATGAACATAAAAACTAAAATAGGTGCAATAAATGTGAATTATGGTTAAAATAGGCCTTGCTGAAAGAAAAAAAATGCCATAATTGGTCTATGTCCACCCCTCTCTAACAAAAGGGTCACAGAATACACAATTTTCACAAATTTGGAAATAGTTTAATGTTTTCAACATCTCAAACCCCAGAGGCATCATACAAATCTTTATTGCAATTATTGTACTGAAGCAAGATGTCTGGACCTTTACATCAATTGCCTTAAAAAATGAAGTCAAAAGGGTAGTTATGACATAGTGGACAACATAAAAGAGGCCTGAAAAGGAGCAAAATTAACATTTTACTGTTCTATAAGTGACATAAATGCAACAAACACCACAAATCCTAGATTTTGATAAGAAAATATTGACCATTAAGCTGACATTTACACATCTACACCAGTTCTGTATCAGGGTGTGGTCTTACTGGCCTGACATGTCTCAAGGATCTAAGTTTGACTATGAACAAAAAAGGTCAGAAATCCTTGAAATGTACAAAATGACCATTTATTGGCAAAAAATAACATTCCCATCTGTAATTCAACAACAAATTCCAATTATTATCATTTAATTGTCAACACAGGTGCAATTAAATATCCCAAACACATTAATAAAAACGGGTGGGGTGGGGCATTTATAGCCCCTCTAAACAGAAGGATGGGGTGAAAAATATCTACAAAGACAGGGATATTGCTTCCTACATGAAGAAAATCCAAGAATTTAATGCTTCAAAGAAGAAAAAAAATGCTTGTTCTGGGTAAAATAGTGGCCAAATTGAGCCTACCCCTGTTTTGAACATTTTGTACAAACCCATCTGCTGAATATCATTAACTCAGTGTTGCCAATTTTCCATTTTCTGTAGGAAAGCTGGAGCTATTTCTAAACTTGACAAACTTATACATCCCATCTAAGTTACATTAGCAATGAAAATAAGGGCATTTTTAGAAATTTTGAGTCATTTGAGTAGGAATGAAAGCATTAATTTTTACATCGAAATGGGAGAATCTGGAGATTTTCTGTTAATATTCCTGATTTTTAGACAAAATTAGGTGAAATTACAATGTTGTTCGCTTTATCTGTGTTTTCTGAGGCTGAATACACCAAAATTGGACATTGAAATATTTTTTCTTACTGTTAGAAATTAAATAAAAACTGAAAATTGGAAAATTTGCAGTAAAATCACAATTTTTCCCAAAACTTTGATAAATTTTTTTCTAAATTTATTTTTTTTTTAGTTTTTCTGTAGTCATGTCATTTTATACATATTTTCTGACAAATTAGTCATCATATTTTCAAAACTAAGGCATATCAGTCACAGCCTTGTCATTCCCAGACAGGCCACAGAACACTAATTATTGCCCTATTGACTTTAATGTTAATTCTCGTCTCTTAAACCGGCTGTAACTTTTTCCCAAATATTCGTTGGGAAAAACGCTTTCTGCCACAGATGGAGCAACATGTGGCAGACTCTTGCCCAAAAGCATGTATGAGGTTCTTCATGAAAAACTTGAGATAGACAAGCTGGAAGTAGAGACAGCTAACCTTGCAATTTTCGGCCCTCCCTTTCAACGTAACCAACCTCACAACTCTTGTATCCATCCGCCTCAAAATCATGAATATTCACCAAAACCTTGCAGAAAATGTATTTTCAAACCCTTTTCTTCGATTCTACACCAAAAATTCAACAAAAATCGCCATGCAAAAGGGGGAAAAAGGGAAAGGGAGAGAAGGACTAAAAATAACTTTCGCCCTTGTGATATTTGGTGATCTGTGTCCATATGTTAAGACTTTTGATTGGCTGTGTACTTTGTAAAACGGTATCTGATTGGTCGAGTCAGTACATGTGCTTCTTGGCTGCCATGATAAAATCTTATTAAAGTGATCTGTGTCCATATGTTAAGACTTCTGATTGGCTGTGTACTTTGTAAAACGGTATCTGATTGGTCGAGTCAGTACATGTGCTTCTTGGCTGCCATGATAAAATCTTATTAAAGTTTAGAAACATATAAGTTTCGATTTATCTTTTCCCAGGTAATATTCAATTATCATGCTAAAAACTCATCTATTATTGTTTATTAGATGTCAGAGATTTAAGTGAGCATACTTGCAGGGACGAATTACTAGTTTCCTGAATTTATTTGCCCAACCGAATCTTGTCACTGTAATCCCAGAAATCTGCCTACCCCTATTACACATGGCCATGCGCTCATGGTTTTCACCTGAAGTAGATTTTGTTTGTAAATCAGTATTTACCATTGTTTATGAGAAAAACCTTAAAAGTAATTTCTATTTAGGGTTTCACACTGCGCCAAATTTTGAAAATTTAAATTTTGACAAAAAACTTTTTTATTAATGAATATTTTTTAATGACTTTTTACCAAGGGTTAAAGGGTCGTCTGATTTGGGCAAAAATGTGAACATTTTTTTTCTGGATATTTTTCTTGGTTGCTATTGGCTAATTCAGTTTATAGGTTCTATATAAATTATTTATTGTCCGATTTGTATAAAACAAAGTTTATATGCTCCATGGTCCAAAATGTCATTTTTTTTGTTACCGGCAAAGTTTCCTGTCGGCACCGTAAGTGACGTAAATTTAGCAAAAACTACAATTTTAACAGTTCGGTACCACTTTTTTAAAGCAAAAATTATTTTTTTCAAATCTAATATGACTGAAAAGATGTACCATATAAAGGCGCACAAAACATCGCGCTCATTTTTTTTAATTTCGATTCCGTTTTCGGGCAATTTGGATTAAAGGGCGAAAAAAGGTGTCAAAATGAGCTATTTACAACCCATCCAGCGTCTTCATATTAAAAAATATATCTTCGTAACATTCATAATCTCGTAGCAATAACCCATACGAAGAGAATGTATGTGAAAATTAATTTGTAATATGCGCAGTTGCCGACAAAACGTCAATTTTGCATGAGCCACTTTTCACGTTATTTTTGCTGTATAAGAATCAATTATTATGTTATTTTCAATTTTCTTTCACCGTTGGATGCCTAATGCCATAGTGGACAAGGTCAAACCATTCTACCTCATACGCACGCTGCCACCGGAAATGACGTCATTTGCTCAAAACTTAATTTTTAGCATTAAAAAACAATATTTCATTCCAATGGGTCGTACTTGTTATTTTGTTCAAATTATGATATTTGATTCTACTCATCAAATAGAACGAACTCATGCGATCATACAGATATCACAAAACGGTTTCTAACTTGAACGATTGCAGAGAAATTGGCGATTTTCCACAAGTCATTTTTCATGGATTTTGGTCTATAAAAGTGTCAGTTATTATTCGATTTTCATAAAATTTTCACCATATGATATCTTACGTCATTTATGATTTCATAGAACTAATTTAACATTTTCAGTATCACCGGAAGTAATTGTATTTTGGCAAAAACTGTATTTTTAGCCTTCAAAACAGATATCTTTTTCAAATGAGTCTGATTTGTAATATATTTAAAATTATGATATTTAGTTCGCATCAACTAATAGAATGAACCCATGCGATCATTCAGATACCACAAAATGGTTTCTCACTTGTATGGTTGCAGAGAAATAGACGATTTCCTACAAGTCACTTTTCAATGTTTGGGGTCTATAAAAGTGGCAATTCTTATTCGATTTACATAAAATTTTCACCATGTGATTATTATTTCTGATTTTAAGAAACTAATTTAATATTTTCATTATCGCTGGGAGTACTGTGAAATGGCATAAGTTTACCAAAAACTACCAAAATCTACAATTTTGACAGTTAGGTACCATTTTTCAAGAGAAAATATTATTTTTTTAAAAGCTTGATATAACAAAACGAGTGTGCCCTTTAAAGGCGCAAAAAAGGGTGAGCTCAGTTTTTTTTAATTTCGACTACATTTTCGAGCAAATTCGATTAAGAGTTGAAAAAAGGTGTAAAATTGACCTTTTGCAACCCATTCAGGCTTTTCAGATTTTAAAATATTTCTACGTAACTTAATTTTTAGCATTAAAAAACAATATTTCATTCCAATGGGTCGTACTTGTTATTTTTTTCAAATTATGATATTTGATTCTACTCATCAAATAGAACGAACTCATGCGATCAAACTTGTAGCTTTGATCCATACGCAGAAAATGTATGTTAAAATTAGTTTGTAATATAAGCAGTTGACAAGAAACGGACAGTTTTGCATAAGTCACTGTTTTCGTAATTTTGCCTGTAAAATAGTCAATTATTAATGGATGTTCACAAAAGTGACATCATTTGATTCAAAAAGCAAGTGTGCGTCATATCATGTTGGTTACTATTTAAAATTGACACCTCATGAATTGACGTCATTTAGTCAAAAACTCCATTTTTAACTTTTAAAATCGATATTTTTTTCAACCAAGAATTATGTCATATGTAATAATAAAATTAACTTTTGGTTTAAATTCACATATTAACAAAACTCATAATGGTCATACAGATATCATAAAATTGTTTATAACTTGTTCGGTTGCCGAGATATAGGCGTTTTTCTACAAGTGACTTTTATAGGTTTTTGGCCCGTAAATGTGTCAATTATTATTCGATTTTCATAAAAGATTCATCATTTGATGCCTAATGTCATAGACGATATTATAAACTTAATTTAACATTTTAGTAACACCGGAAGTAATGTCATTTTGGCAAAAACTGTATTTTTAGCCTTCAAAACAGATATTTTATTCAAATGAGTCTGTTTTGAAATCTTTTTCAAATTATGATATTTGATGCCAATCAACAAATAGAATGAACCCATACGATCATACAGATACCACAAAATGGTTTCTAACTTGTACGGTTGCAGAGAAATAGCCGATTTTCTACAAGTCACTTTTCAAGTTTTTTGGTCAATAAAAGTGGCAATTATTTTTCGATTTACATAAAATTTTCACTATATGTTATCTTATGCCATTTCTGATTTCATGAAACTAATTGAACATTTTCATTATCACCGGAAGTACTGTAATTTTATCAGGATCAATTACATGTTACAACTGTATAAAATGAATTGATATTGCTGGGTTTTTGTTGATTCTGTTTCCCTTTTATTTGATGTGTGCAATGTTTATGTGGAAATCTGTTTATCGTTGCCATTGGTTCAAGGGCAACATTGGAGCGAAAGTGACATAAGTTTAAAAATTTAACGTGGCACCAGTGAAACCCGTCATTCCTGCATGCAGGTCTAGTTCATATTGTTATTAACATGCATTAAACTTCCTTTTAAGTATGTTTACATTTGTGAAACTCCTTGATTCCTTGTACACATGAGTTAAGACTGTAATGATATTGTATTCTTTTATTCATTCACTCATTCAATTAATTTGGAAAACCTTTATAATCAGTCAGTGGTATTGTATGTTGAATTCACCTGTCAGACTTTGTTAATTGCTTTGTATAACATTGCCTATATAACCTAGAGCCATATTCCATTTGTGCAGTATGTCCTTGCCTTGTGTAGCCTATGTAGACCTAGGTAGAACACTAAGGAGTATTGACATCTTCTGAGACAAATATCCATTGCGCAAAAGCAGTCTAAGGACTTTGTATTTTAGCCTAAGCCATGTAAACTGTTTATTATACATGTAATATCCCGTTGTTATGTTGCACGTGCTGTGTTAGGGATCGTTACTATTATTATTATCATTATTATTGTTTTGAGTACATGTGCTTCTTGGCTGCCATGATAAAATCTTATTAAAGTTTAAAACATATAAGTTTCGATTTATCTTTTCCCAGGTCGGCAGCAACGGGAGGGCTACATATAAGCAATATTGGAAAGATTGTGTGGGGATTTCTCAATAATGGTACTAATGACAAGATTACCAATAAAGGTGCACCGATAAACGTTGGTGAGTATTACATTTAATACAGTAACTAAACTAATGTTTCAACCAATTGATTGAGACGTTCTAAGCCGTGCCTTTTCGCTGTTAAATGGTGCGTCACTTGCTTCGTAAACCTCTTCCCTTTTCACCCATCATAGTATGCCCTTGAAATAGCGATATCAGTTTGATTGTGGTTTTCGTTCCAGGCGAAAACAAAACTAAAAAAAGCATCGATGGACACCCTGCGGGCGCACCAGAGTTATCAAAACCGAAACTAAAGTTAAACAACTCTGGTTCAGTCCTTTTACCGGAAAATACATTATCTTACAGTGGATATTATTTCTACGAACGATATGCGAAAGAAAATCTTGTTAGGCACCATCTCACCAATGAATTACATATGCCGAAAAGGGTAGGTAAGTAAGAAGTCACATTAGTTTTCTCAGTATTTTGTCATATAATGTTGGTCGTATATTGCGTTTGTCATTCTTGTGAACTGTCTACAGGTAAACTTTAAAAGGGGTTTAATAGGGCCGGCCATAAGGAAATATCCTGTGTTACCTCCTGTTGAATGTTAAAAGTTATGAAAGCTTGGATTGGTGATTGTGGACTTCACTAACACGTGTTAATTGGAAATAATTTCAGACTCAGTTTGTAAATTGTAAGCAATCCACAGGTTTAGCCTTGTGATT
The DNA here is from genome assembly GCA_036850965.1 of Patella caerulea. Classification (NCBI taxonomy): domain Eukaryota; kingdom Metazoa; phylum Mollusca; class Gastropoda; family Patellidae; genus Patella; species Patella caerulea. Next base: position 29,276,386 of record JAZGQO010000011.1, read on the forward strand.
TTTACTCCGACAACTTTGCTTTTCCACAATCGGGTGCGTGTTATCCCACTGATTTTATCCTATCCTCATTGATGATATCAGACATCAATCAGCTGGACTTCCTGTTATAAACTAATTTTACTGAATTTCATATTATCCGGATCTTAAATTTTGAATAGATATAGCGGAGTCATGTCCCCAATCTCTGTTTATGAACGCAATACAGGACAATGTGGAAGTATTGTTAAGCAGGGCCTAAGGAAGAACACTATCAAAATCCAGGAAATTTCGAAACTATCTTTATCTCCTCACTCATGGTGAAAACTTTGGACTCTTAATTAGCCGCCTTTTGTATATTTTGAACACGTCTGTCTGTGTACATTTTGGATTTCAAGGTTTGAAAAAGGAGCACAGGACAAAATACTTCATATAATTTAAAGAAGAAACTTCCCAAAATTAAAAAATTCCACGGCGAAAGCTTATTAAAAATAAAGAATATTTCGATAGTAAAATACAGATTTATCGCCGAGTAAGTTTACTTACAATTTTTGATTTGTACCGGCGATGTAAGACAGAATTAAAACTTAACTCAAAATCATTGCTTCGTTGGTTATTCTTATTTTCAATATGATAAAAACAATTTTTTAAAAAAATAGAAGTTAATCCCTTGGTCGGAAAGCTTTTTAGAGGCAATAGTCTTTAACAGATCACTTTAAAACGTGTGGAATACATTGTGGTCATGGTAAGAAACGTCGTACCGATAATTAACGCTCCGAAACCTTCTGTTCCCCGGGGTAAGCTTATACCTGTGAACGCGATAGGGAGGCTTTGGGGTCTCTTTTCGAGATTCGCCACCTCCTTCCCCACGCACCCACGTTTGGCGAAATCCTTTAGTGGCTTTAGGTTTGTTTAGAGGACGAACTCTGTTGATGTTAAGCCTTCCGCGACTTCTCCTTCCGTGGTAATCCTGCTTTGACAAGAAAAAAAAACACTCCAAAACTGGTGAATGCGCTAAAATATGTAGCTTTTAATGGATATTTTTCATACTACCGGGAATTCTAGTTTTTGAGCCCTGAACTTAATTTCGAATTTTTCAGTGTCAGTGATGAACCATTTCTTCGGAAGGTATAATGTAAACCAATTCGACGTGACTCCATCAATGCCAACATGTGGTCACTCGGCAAACCTCGGCAGATTCCGTAACCTACGGAACCTACATCTAACCTCGGCTGTATGACGAATTCCGCCATATTTGAACTATTTTAAAGGTCTCCGATGAAACATGGCTGCGCCCATACCGAACACAAATTTTCCTGTTAAAGTAAACCGGTAGCCGCATCGCAAATGTATGGGCGTAGGTACATATCACTTACTGTCATACATCCGAGTCTAGATGTAGTTTACGGAATCCGTCGAGATTTGCCGAATGAACATGTGGTTTAAAAATTTAAATGGGAGACCACTCTTAAATGAATTTTAAATTAGAAATTTAAACTCGTATTAAGCCCATAGCTTAATAACGGAAGGGCTTAAAAACGACAATTTCCAGACGTCACGCATTTGGGTCATTACAGGACGAAACCAATTCATAGTCAGCGTTACATGGATTATTCCCCCTTTACCGAAAATCGTACGAACACATTACAGAATGCGGTTGTTAACAATCTGTTATCTAAAAATTGCGGTTGTTAACAATCTGTTATCTAAAAATTCAATGTGGAGCTTTGGGATCATGAGAGGACAAAATAAATCGATATTTAACATTCCACAACCGCACGTCTTATAGTTACACCCACTTTACCGAAAACATTGTGACCATGATAGAGTATACAGTCAATAATGGGTTGAGGGTGGGGAGGAATGGTTTAACACATGTTTGACAGATCACGAGGTCTGTTATGGGGTCAAATGCCGAGGTTTCGACTCCCCGCATGTACGTGACAAGGCGTAGGGTCATGTGACTAGCGTTTCTCTGGGTCTCTCAGTTTCTTCCCATCGTTAAATTAACGCGTAAGCGAATTATTGAAATAAAATATTGAACCATTAAGTTCGTATCCAAATGAACTAGTTTGTGTCGTGTGGACGATAAAACACATTTCTGTTTTGTCTTCCTGTATATCTGTCCGCCTATTTATCTGTTTATCTGTCTGTCTGTCTGTCTGTCTGTCTGTCTGTCTGTCTCTCTCTCTCTCTCTCTCTCTCTCTGGGGGATGAATCCTACAAATATTCATCATTCTGCGACCTTTCCCCCGAACCCCATAATCACGATAGCGGTCAGGTTTGTTATCAGCTTGATCAACATTCAAATTTTACTTTAGGATACGCCGTTGTCATGAACTAGCTGTTGTCGTTAAATAACTGCTGTGTGGGCTATTTCTAATTGGCTAGTATTCTTTCTAGACAGCATTGTTTAAAATTTAAATAAATATCCATTGCTTCGTGAATATAGGGATGTGAATAGTATCGTAAAACTATTTTTTTATTCTAAAGGATCTGGCAAGTTTTGGTACAATGCCACCCTGAAACTACTCGAACGTCATCGTACATTAAGAACAGTTTATGTCCATATGGAGCCAGGCGAAAACTACATATTCGGTTTAAAAAAGTGGAGATATTTTGAATATTCAGTATGTGAAAAACTCTAAAGATGGTGCCGAGTTCGATAGAATTAGTCGATAACCATTCGATCTAGCCACAAGAGGGTGTCTCCGTATAAAAGTCGGAGGTGAACCGGCTGCCAGGATCAGGTTCAGGATTTAACACGTTGGTATTGATTTCTATACAATAGGATCGATTCTTAAAGATCTCAGACAATTTGGACCTGCGCTTCGCTATGGTGTGAATCTTCCTACCTAACCCAATCGAACAGACGGAACGAGCAGCTTTATTTTTGGAGGCAGCCATGAAACCGATTGAGAATGAAATGAAGCAGTTTTGGCAGTCCCAAATCAAAGCAGGTGTACCAGATATAACTTTAAACAAGTACCCAAGAAACGACATGAAGAAGGGTGACATACGACCTGTTATATGTACTCTACCAAACGACACGACAAATGCTATTTTGACAATAGCACCACGCATTAAAACAACAGTATTTAAATTGTTCACATCCATATATCAAATGTATTTTCACTTTATGACTGGCCAGGAAGAGGTAGTAATATCCTCACCTGATTTGAGGATGCATTTGCCAGAAACTCGGTCTTTTTATGAAAATATGATGTCCGCGGTGCCATTCTTTACCAAATTTAACAATCCATATCAAACCGCCGAGGAATTCATCAGAACCAACGTAATTAATATAAACCAGTGTCTTGCCAACGGTCTGTATTCAGTTGTACTTATACGAGAATTATTAGAGAACAAAGAAGAAGGAAAATGGTTGACTAGACACAGTGTTGTTGAAGAAGATATGGCCACCATAAATGATTTACAGACGCAAAGTAAACAAGAGAATGGTGTGCAACCTACTCTTGGATTTTCATATGAAACTCGTCTAATGGTTTGGATAAATAAAACAATTCCTTACATCAGACTTCATCTCGAATGTCTTCCTGAGTTATATACTGAAGATGAAGCTGAAGGGCTTATGAATAACATCGTTAAGTTAATGAACGCAGTCCTAAAGGATAGTAATCAGACATTGTCCCAATTAAAAGAACTGGTTGTACCTAAACAAGAGATTGTACCAGATACTGTTAAAGTTGCTGTAGAAGAAGAAGTTCGAGGTAAATATCATTATTCGCATATTTATATTAAGTAGATTCTGATTGAGTGCTCTCATCTATAATTTACCGTGATAAATCTTATAAAATGAAATACTTGAAAAGTTACTAACTATGGAACTAAAATTTTAATCTCGAAACTCTAAACATCGCTTGACATCAGCGGTGCTTTCGGTTACAGATTGTGTGGGATATATTTGTGCCCTGTTTCATTCAATGACATACCTGTTGCGGGAGATATGGTCTGTCTGAAAAGAGATACTACGGACCCAGGGTGGTCGTCACAATCCTAGTATATGATACTCCGTGAAACCAGGTAGTTTTATCAACCCCAACTGAGAGTCAGTCGAACCTGATATCAATTCCCGTTCACGGAATTTTGCATAACCTGCAGTGTTTCTAGACTGGAGTCTATCAAACGCGATAATTTTTATCTGAATATTACCGAAAATAGCAGACACGGAGAAGAACGAGATGGTTATTTTGAACATACGCGTTTATTTCGTGTGATATATTTAAATGCTGCCCTAGCCCTTAAAAAAATTTATTCTATTCTTTATTTTAGCCCGTTTCCTCAAAGAAACCAGTTTGGGTTATGATCATCTACATGTGGACGTCCAGAGATTAAATGGGCTTCAATTGGTTACAGAGGAAGATCAAAACCCCAAAAATTCAAGTCTTTGTCATTGGCGAAAGTGAATAATGTTTATCTTGCTGTATATAAAGGTAGGTATGATACAGCTACCAGCACTTCGTCGTGTCAGACTGGCATACATCATGCGGTGTGCTCTAAAGGATTTTGTTTCCTAGACAGCTGCGTTATGGCCTGCACATATTTTGAGTTCAGCTGTCAAAAGTTGTTTTATGTGCGCAACATTGAGTACACAGGAACTCACCTTTTCGCACCATCTGAACAACTATACGCTGTCCCTTCCCAGACCCACTGTCCTACACCAATCACAAGGTGTCAACACACCGGTAAATCTCGATGAACTGTCTCACCCAACGCAAGGGTCGACCACGGAACCTCCAGGTCAGCGAGCCAACGTCTTAGTCACTGAGCCACCATGGTTCTCCCAAACTGGGCAAAATATTGTAAATGCGGAAAAAATTACATGAGGATTTTATAAAAAATATTCCAGAGTATCCTTATCATATTGACCTTTTCATTGCGGCGGGGTATTAGATATTGACAACAGTCTTACGTCATATATAAAATTCCAAATGTCAATATGTATACGGAACTCTGGTTTTTCGGACCACTGGAGCAGTTAAATTCAGTTTCCCGTCAAGATCTACCCAAAAATTGGTGTGATGCAGCTCTTTACATTATAAACAATTGTCACCCATTTCAACGGTTAGACTATCTATTTTAATTAGCTCTCGAGACTATTCTAAAACGGGAAAGATTCGACAATGTAGTTATAGCCTACCAATACAATCTATCAAATGTAGTTTTTTTGTTCGTTACAGGTTTCCGTACAGTTGTTTTTGAGACGAGGAAGAAGAAATTTATATTTAAATTTATCAATGGTGACGAGATAGCTGACTTTACTCGATGTTTGGGAAACAATTTAGAAGAGCATCCAAGTATGACAAATGGAAATTCTGAAAGTATACATGCCTGAATATTAGGGATATGAACTATTGTTAAAAATGAATTCGTAAGGGTTCATCCCGATATTTGTTTGGATACTAAAGCTGGTTAATTTTGTGTTAAAATCCCTTAATATCCCCTGTCTAAGGGCCAAGGGGCTATACTAAACATCGGAAAACACCAAAAATCACCGGAAACAACCAGAAAACAACCTGAAACACCGGAAAACAGCCGGAAAAACATTAATATAGGAAAACATACTAAATACCGGAAAACATCCTAAATAGGCAACTCGGAGCCTCGTACTCCCGAAAACACACAAAAAAAACCTAACCCTAACCTAACCCACAAGGGAAAAACCTAACCCCAACCCTTACCCACGAAAACAAGGGATCAGGCCCCGGGCTACCTATTTAGGGTGTTTCCGGTATTAAATGTGTTTTCCGGTATTTAGTGTTTTTTCGGTGTTTTCCGGTATTCAGTATAACATGGTGGGGATACTCGATTCACAGTTCCGGAATTGAATTCCAAAACTGGTGTCAATCGAGTGAAAAGGAGAATTTCGGATTACAGCGCATGCGTCGACTGTATAAAAAGTATCCCAACCAATCATGACTGCTGAAACATATTTTTTACCTAGGAATACGTCACGATTCTACTCACTCCACCTCAGCTGTCGGGACTGGCAGAACTGTGACAAGACTGAGTTCCGCGTCACTCGATTATAATTCTGTCGATTCGGGACGTTCTGGACTGTGAATCTAGCACCGCCGGTGTTTTCTTGTGTTCCCGGTATATAGTATTGCCGGGGCCGAGCAACAAACTGATACGTTTTCAATTAACAACTTAGCCCGCCAGTCTTCATCTGGATACCTGTGTTCCAAGCTGTATTATGTGGTGTCTGGCTAAAACCAGACATTTTTGATAAAAATAATATGTATATGAAATTTTCCTTTCCTTATCAAGTACAACACGTGAGTTATTCACTGTATGGATCTCTCAAAGAACGAAAATTGATTATCAGGTCACCCAAAGAAAAAAACGAAATCTTAAAAGGCATACGTGACCGGATAAGCAGTTTTGACGTTCACCTCCAAGCGATACAATATTTTGAGCTTAAATTAACAGGTCAGGGGCCAATGAAAGAGGATCTACGGAAGACCATTAGAGCCAGTAAAAAAAACAAACCCAAAACCATAACATGGTTATCTTGTAATTACAAGATACGGAGACGACCACGACTAATTTCTTTCGAGGTCGCCATACGCAGATATATGGAATAGCTATGCCAACGCCGTCCTTTATTGGCACAATCATGTCATTCGTTATTTTCATGCCTCAATTAAAATCATAATAAAGTTCACACTATCATCAACTTCATACTTCAACCAATTTCATACACCCATTGATATCATTTTTAAATGTCATGATTCATCAATTTCATGCTCTTCTTAAAGTCACAGAACAGTTTTTATTGCTATTGACAGCAGACGTTGCCGAGTTTAGCGATTGTTTCCATTTCAACAGAAAATTCAAAAACTGTGCGACCAAAACTCGTCACATATTTCGCAAACCGACAAATCTGAGATACTTTGAGAAAAATAGGGTGAAGTTTGTGATCTCAGTGGGCATCAAATACTAACATTTATTTGTGATTTGATATTTCATGCAAATATGACAGGAGACTAACTAGTATTTACCTAACCAATCTATTCGTTGGGTGTGATACTTTTTACTTTGACAAGGGTCAAAGTTTATGATAATGTCATTCGGTATTTCGAACGAAAAAATAAGATGATACAGTTCACATTCGTCCCAATTCGACAATTAGTAAGATCTTGTCAAATCTGTTCTCGCCAGAAAAAGATCAATCATATTATGTCACACGACATTACGTAATTTATTATTTATTTGAAATATAAATCAGATTCACGGATGACAGCTGGACAGTTTTTATGACGTGGTGAAAAATTTTGACATTTGTATAGTCCGATTCCGTTTTTTCACTGTCTTTATGAAATTCACTGCTTCCTGTCAATATGTAACCGTAAATCTATATGCAAGAAGCAGTTTGACTAGAATTTTGACTAGAACGGATAGGGGGTTAAGGTATGGTAAAGTGGCACGCTTGCGAAGAGAGGGGAGAGAGACAGAGAGAGCGAGAGAGAAAGAGAGAGAGAAGAGAGAGAGAGAGAAATGGGGTTTAACGTCCACTCGACACCAACTAGGCCATTCGGGATCAATTTACGGTCCAATTTTATTTCAATACGTCGCTTGCGCGTAGGGGTCTTTAGTAGTGGGAGGAAACCTGAGTAAACGGAGAAAAACCCACGAGGTTGGACAGGCGAAGATGAATATATTATTTCCCAACACCTACTTGATACACTTCGAGCACTAAAATATATGACAACAGAATTTTTCATTGACATTCCGCCTTTAAATCAAACAGGTTTCTGATATGTTACATTTAGATTTCAAAAAAGACAATGAAGAATGAATGTAGTATTACAAATTTCATTCATATTATTTTATTCTAATTGAAGCTTTGAGCACTGGAAGATTTCAGACCAGACTCTCATTCCTGATTGGCTTGTCCGGTAAGTCTTCTAGGAGTCGCGATATCACTCCAGATAGATGCGGACGTAAATCTCGGATAGACGAAATTGATACAGTATTCGAGTCTTAAATTTTCGATTTTCCTTGTTAAAACATAATAATAGACAGCTTTATGGATAACATTCACTAGGTTTATTAATTTCTTCTGATGTAGTTTGTTATTATCCACTTGTATACAGCGTCCTGTAACATGTTCGATTGTATGTATGACCTTCTGTAACATGTTTAATTGTATCATTGCTTGATTATGGTGAGAGTATCCTCATTGAAACGTTGCTGTTAATAATAAAAACTTAATAAACCTAATAAATGTTATCAATAAATATGTCTGTTATAATATATAGCTTTCACTGAATGCAACACGCACACAAATAAAAACCGGCACGGGGCAGGTTGGGCTCTTACATAATTTATTTTTCATATCAACCCGAATCTGTAAGTGAATTTAGAAAAGTTGTAACAGTCTAAAGCGAAAGAAATAAAATAGTTGATTTCTTCCTCCAAAAATACGAGCGTTCAGTTTTTAAAATTGTTCAATATGATTCTAACAACGACGCTCTGTCCGGTGTCTTGGACTGAATCGATAGAAGAGCCCTAGATGACATCGCGCCTGGTACGTTCGTGCATTTTTTATGCGCGAACTCTTAGTTTTACTATTACTGGCACGCGCACGGGCACTATTTTTTTTTGTTTTCCATGTACCAAAATCTGGGATTTCGCGCGTAGGTACTTTTGAGTTATTATTCTGTGAAGCATAACACTTGCCACTGTACCTGTGTATCGCTAATTATAAACCGAATGTCTGAAGACCGTTCATATTTATTACGCGAAAATTTTTTAGGACTGAGTTGATGCGCGCTCCATTTGTTGCAAAGCAAACCAACGGTATTATTTTCTCAACAGTGTATGAATTTATTCATAGCGATAATATCCTTACACCGAGAGAAATTATCTAGTCTCGGTGAATAGAACCATGGTTGTCTGGTAGAAAATTACTTTTGTATTTTTTGGAACGGAGAACAGCGATTTTAGAAGCAAACTAACCTGCCGCACATGATACTCATAATAAAAGGCGAGAACTCTTTTTGCAGCGGAAGCTTATCACTGAGTAATAGGTCAAAGTTTTATACGTTTGCCGCATAAAAATCTAGCAAACAAGGTAAATACCTACGAATGTCGATAAAAAAAAATAACATTCGGATTATAACTCTAGACAAGGTGTGTTAATTAAAAAGGGTGTAAATTGAATATTATAATATGTATAGGAAGCCTAGTGACGAGTGTAGTAAGTGCTGTCCGTCCGTCGGTCCGGCGTCCACAATTGCTTGTGGACGATCCAGAGGCTAAAGTTAATATCCAATTGACTTTAAATTTATACACGGTGTTTAAGGTCATGAGACAAAGAAGCCTATTGATTTTTAGCAATTTCCGATAATTACTGTCAGAGTTATGGCCCTTGATCACTTCAAAAAATCTTGTGGACGCTCTAGAGGCTAAAGTTAATAACCGATTAACTTTAAATTTATACACGGTGTTTAAGGTCATGAGACGAAGAAGCCTATTGATTTTCAGCGATTTCCCATAATTGCTGTTTGAGTTATGGCCCTTGATCACTTCAAAAATTCGTGTGGATGCTCTAGAGGCCAAAGTTAATATCCGCTTGACTTTAAATTTATACACAGTGTTTAAGGTCATGAGACGAATAAGCCTATTGATTTTCAGTGATTTCCGATAATTACTGTCACAGTTATAGCCCTTGATCACTTCAAAAAATCTTGTGGATGTTCTAGAGGCCAAATTTAATATCCGATTCACTTTAAATTTATACACAGTGTTTAAGGTCATGAAGCGAAGAATCCTATTGATTTTTAGCAATTTCCGATAATTACTGTCAGAGTTATGGCCCTTGATCACTTCGTAAATTCTTGTGAATGCTCTAGAGGCCAAAGTTAATATCCTATTGACTTTAAATTTATACGCAGAGTTTAGGTCATGTGACGAAGAAGCCCATTGATTTTCAGCAATTTCCGATAATTACTGTCAGAGTTATGGCCCTTGATTTTTTTTTTTTTTGTAAACAATATTTTATTTCAGAAATACATGAAATGGGATCAGGGAACAGGCAAAGCCTATATCACCCCTCTCCTCTGATCACTTCAAAAAATCTTGTGGACCCTCTAGAGGCTAAAGTTAATAACCGATTGACTTTAATAATCATATTTTAGTGTATTATAAATGTTTCAATACCGAAAAAAGTAAAATATGCGACAACCCTTGTTTACTGCCCAGACGATTTAGCTGCTGTGGGCGTATGTTTCGTTGCCTGGCAACTCTCGTCAAAAGTTGTACGCGAACTAAATGCGTTTGTTAGATACTGACAGAGCAGCCCGGAGTCGAGCAATCGCCGCCCGAGCTGTCTTCGTCAGCTAGTTTCAAAATGGCGTACAACCAGTGCAAGTGGGAAAAGACGACAATAAAATCAGAAATATGTTATTTATTATTGTCGCACTTATTACATCACTCCTGTCTAACAAATCATAAAGCTGTGGTGTTACGGTGGCGGCATAGTATTTCACCGTAACACCACAGCCACTCTAACCATTCATAATACATCTAACCATCACTCCCTACACTCCCTCGTCTACTTTCCCAAACGTCAACAACACATCTCATACATCCATTTCGCTGATTAACCCTTGTACCATGTCTGACATCGCGCCTGGTACGTTCGTGCATTTTTATGCGCGAACTCTTAGTTTTCCTATTACTGGCACGCGCACGGGCACTATTTCTTTTTCTTTTGCATGTACCAAAATCGAGGGTTTTGCGCGGAGGTAGTTTTGAGGTATTAGCCTGAGAAGCATAACACTTGCCACTGTACCTGTATATCGCTAATTATAAATCGAGTGTGTGAAGACAGTTTATGTAGATCACGCGAAAATTTTTCAGTACAGAGTTTATTCTCGCTGTATTTGCAGCTAAGAAAACCAATGGGACTATTTTCTCAACAGTGTATGAACTTTTTCAGAAGCGATAATATCCTTACACCGAGAGAAATTATCTAGTCTCGGTGAAAAACCATGATCATCTGGTAAAAAATTATTTTTCTATTTTTTGGAACGAAAAACAGTGTTTTTAAAAACAAACGAACCTGCCGCACATGAGGAAGTCATTATACTAATAATAACAGACGAGAACTCTTTTTAGGCACAGGCTTTCTTACTGAGTAGTAAATCGTCCACAAAAAATCATGAATGAACTATAGTATAATAAGAGTAGCGACGACTGGAGACAGTAAGTAGGTTATACACTATACTTTTGAGTCGAGATTACTCGCTTTGAGTCGAGATTACCAGCTTTCAGGTCACCGATAACCAATTATGTCAGAAATACCATACTGACATTCGGTTTTTTCAAGTTGTACGCGAACTAACAATCGGCGCCCTAACTGTGTTCGTCAGCTACTTTCAGTTTCACAATGGCGCGTACGACATTCGGTTTTTCAAGTTGTACGCGAACTAACAATCGACGCCCTAGCTGTTTCGTCAGCTATTTTCAGTTGCTGGCGTACGGCCAGTGCCGGTGGGAAAAGACAACATTAAAATCAGAAATAGTTTATTTATTATTGTCGGACTTACGGTATCAATCCTGTCTAACAAATCATAAAGCTGTGGTGTTACGGTAGCGGCATAGTATTTCAACGTAACACCACAGCCACTGTAACAATTCATAATACATCTAACTATCACTCCCTACACATTTCCCCTCGACCTACTTTCCCAAACGTCAACAACACATCTCATACATCCAGTTCACTGATTAACCCTTGTACCACGTCTACTGGATGTGGTGTAAATAATTATAGTGTGGCGTAACTATAGGTTCAATTGCTCAAACAAGTATAGGGGGGTTGGGATGGCCTAGTGGTCTAGAGCGCCGCGCTTCGACCTCTAGTTGGCCAGTCACCTCTGGCTTGCGGCTGTGGTTTCGGGCCCTGGTGTGAGCGTATATGGCATGGAGATAGGGGCGCCTTCTCAACCTCGTGGGTTTCCTCCGGGCACTCCGGTTTCCTCCCACTGCTAAAGACCCCTACGCGCAAGCGAATTATTGAAATAAAATTTAAAAAAAACATATGTTAGTCCCGAAATGACCTAGTTGTGTTGAGTGGACTTTAAACCCCATTTCTCTCTCTCTCAAACAAGTATTGGTTATCTACGCGGGAGATGTAAAAATTGTCGCACATTTGATAATAAAACAAAGCGATTTATTGATAACATTCTGACCCCGAACATGCATACATGTGACATGAGAGGTGACAAATAGTCTATTTAAAACGTTTTGTTCCGAGTTATTTGAAGGTGTAAACGGTGCTTTATCACTAACTGTTATGCAGTACATAATTCATAGGACGTGACTTAAAAGTGATGTGATACTGTAATAAATATATATTTTAAAACATAATGAGGTGATTTATCATACATAATATGAAAGGATGTCTAAACAAATAATTCAGGCCACAACATGGCATACGGTCTTTTGAACAACTTAACACTCTAACTTAATATTATATTGACACGAATTACTAGCCCGTTCCAATCAATACAAAGGTGCTGTGAAAATATGGTCTCCTGATATCTATTATCTAATACAATTGAACAGTTTTAAAACCGTTACACGCTATGTCCTATACGCTATGCTCTCAATCTGAATTGGTAATAAGGTATCTTGATTATTGATGTTTAACTTCAGCGCGTAAGTAGTGAAATGTCAAAACGTACTTCAGATACAAAGTGGACTAATCGGGTACGCGCGACTGCCATTCGAACTGGACTGATTCACATCGAAGTTAAAAAAAAACAAACCAAAACACATGTAGCCATTGAGTTCAGAAGGTAACTCAGGGCAGATGGCTGTGGAACATTAAATATAGATAGAGTAGATCGGTTTCGTCCACTTATGAACTGAATGCTTCCCTTAAAATTTGAAAATGATCACTTAAAAACTGACCCCTCTAAAGCACTCCCAAAGTTCTTATATAAGAGGACATAACTCTGATTATCGATTGGGTTCGTCATATCAATAATAATAATATAGAAAATTTGGAGAGCGCCAAATCCCTTCAAAAGCATTCTCAAAGAGCAATGAGCAGTAATTATATACACCGTGAACACAAAGTCTAATTCCCATAGTTTACTCGAAATAAGTGAATCTTCAGCTGTGATTTGAAAATAGTCAACTGTTTCGGATTTTCAGAGGTAAATCATTTCACAATTTAGGAGCACCTACACCAAGACGTATGTTACTAAATGTTTCAGTTTTTACTGTCGAACTACAAGTGTGGTCTGCTAAAAAAGATTTCGAGAACCGATTTGGTTGATATAGCGTAGTAGTAGTAGTTCTGATAAAACGCTGGGTGAAAGATTTCATAGAGCTGATATACGAGGCATACGAGCCACACGACCAAGTAGACAATAGACGCAATAGGAACCATATCGACACGTTGTTTCTTTGATTTGTTCCTCGGCAAATGAATAAATTCGGAGGATATAAAAACCGAGTAAGTTTGAGCAGAAAGATTGTCCAACTGACAATCGGGAAGTTTTGAATTTGACTGAACACTAAGTATAGATTGCATAAATCCGTGAAATTTCTTCGAGTAATTGTCAATGGCAGAAATTCTGTCCATACAATAACTAGCTTTAAAAACATTTTCTGTGTGACAATGTGAGATAGTTCCTGGTGTGTGATTACCGTTTAGCGCAAGCACAGTTGTAGGAGTCAGCTCACACCGTTATGGACGGTGATAGGATTTTCCCTAAGATTTTCTTTCCGTCAAATCGGTTTCTACACTATTATCTACCCAAATTAAATGTTAGAGTATTACTATATCAGGAGGGGGTGTCGAGTTTCTTTATTTCGATAAACCTTAGAAATACAAATTGACTTCTGTGGTGAACTGGATCTCCGGATAGAGCAGATAACTGTGGTAGAGTGGGCCTGGCTCTATCCGTTTGTTCTGTTGAGGATTCACTACTGTAGAGGTGTGGGAGTAGCCAACCAAGCAGCTGGCTCTTTATTATTCTCCTAATACAAAAATAACTCGTTTCCAACCAACACTCGTCAGTACTATACTGTTCCTAGTCGCTCCTTGACGGGCTCTATTAATCGCTCCTTATCGGGCTCTCTAAATGCTCATAGAAGGGCTCTCTGTATCGCTCCCTATAAGTCGGGGTCAGACTCTTGTTGGGCTATCTCCATAGCTCCTAACCGGGCTCTCCCTATCGCTCCCCATAAGTCGGGGTCAGACTCTATTTTACCACTCCTATGGGTCGACTCAGACTCAGATTACGACTACACTAAGTTGGACAGCGCAAGGTAGTATATACCCCAGAATCATGTGACATAACCACGTGGTACAAGCCACACCTACTATTGCTGCCAATCGTAAGCACGTGCAATCCATAGATAGCGGGCTAATGACAGCGTGTGTAAGGACGGAGTTACGAAAATGAATTAACAATATATATAAGCATTAAAATATAGGCGACACAATAACAAAGAATAAGTTCTTAAAAAATGTACAATTAAATTAGATAATTACTAATTACTAAATACTAACTGTGAGAGGGAAACGGCCTTCCTCGCCCAGTGACCAATAAACAATGACTGAATCCTGCGCGATGAGTTCGTCTAAATAAGCGTATCAGATCACCACACTACTAAAGCGCGGATTCAACAAAAAAGTGAGCCGCAGCAATTCGCGTTCATGGAAAATCTCAGGTCGCGCGACGTCAAAAACATATTATTTTCCAGCGACTCCCCAGCTAGCGTATATAAACGGTAAATTCGCTTACATTTCGATAATATTTTGATTCTGGATCTTTGCAGATGTTGAGATTGATAACAACACAATTGCAAGTAATACATTTAGATAAAACAGTAATTCACAATCGTAGATTGAAGTGAGCTATATTTCATCCGCTGGCTGTCAGATTTCACGCTCAAGACTTGAAACCCTTAATGTGAGTAATAAAACGGATAGGCTAAATTGTGAAGATTTTTTAATAAGAAGTACAACAATGATACAGAGAAATGCCAATCATATACAATCCAATATTCAATCTTCAAAATAGTTAATTATTAAAACATCAAAAGGTGTACCGATCACTAATCACTAAAACAAGAACAGTTTCACGAACGATAAAACGGGGTGTTCCCACTTTGCGGGCAGACTTTGCTGTCAAATTTTGCCACTAATCCAGTGTTAATCCTAGAACGATGGTGTTATAGAGAGAGCGAGAGAGAGAGGGAGAGAGAGAGAGAGAGAGAGAAATGGGGTTTAACGTCCACTCAACACAAACTAGGTCATTTCGGGACTAACATACGGTTCAATTTTATTTCAACAATTCGATTGCGCGTAGGTGTCTTTAGCAGTGGGAGGAAACCGGGGTGTGCGGTTGAAACAATGGTGTTATAAACTAAAGTATTGAATTTACCAAATTTAACATTTCCAAAGGACGGCATTCTGTCTGTTTGAATTCGGTAACCATTGTGTATTACATTTCAGCCACCTCGATTATTGGAGATACAGCGAATATTAACCTGATCGTTTGCCATTTTAAAATATATATAATTTCGACACGTTCGTTCCTTACTGGAGTTTAACGTCCACTTCCAGGTGACGAACACAATAATTTCGACACAGAACGACAGTCTATTCATATTAATATAGGGAAGTGAATTCATGTTCGAAGGCACAACTGTGTTCAAAATGTCATGAATTAGTTAGTTAATCAATTTTATTAAGAGGGATTGAGAGCTCATTAACGCTGAACACTAGTGAAAAGTTCTTGAGTGACTACTTTTAAACAGAATACAGTTTTAAGATCAAATAAAGTGGGAACACACCGATAAAATTATCAATTTCAAGCCAATCAACTTAGATCCGTTGATCGTGTAACTACTGATCATTAACAGCTAATCGCGATAACAAGTATGTTTATTAATGACCAAACTCTAACTAAATATGTTAAATCTGTAATAATCAACAACCCAACACGTAAACCATCTCACACCACAGGAAGTAGATAAGGTTCGTTGTTATTGCTATCCAGACTATACTCATCTCTCGATGTCGAAGCTAGTCTGCGCTATTTGTTGAATTAAGTTCCGATTTGCCGCATAAATTTCCTTCACGTACCGAATTTAGTAATGATGATCGAGGTTAGGCAAAACTTTCATTCATTTAATTGTCGGTTGATAGTGGATCAATTTGACTGAAGTTTTCAGCACATTACCTTTACATTATCTAGGTTTTAATTTAACTATTATAGTGAGAACCGCCAACTCGTTATCTAATCTCCCATACGTATCTTTAAATGTCTGTGAAGTTTGACATATGTATATGTCAAACAAATAAATTCAGATTGACAGACAGCGCCGCCTGTTATTTCTTTATGTATTTATCATATATAAATATTAAAAAAAATATTTATCTGCATAGATGTACCTAAATAAATAAAATATGTAATTAGTTTTTGCCTGTAACATATACAATTCGACATTGTACATAAATTATACACCCAAACCAGACGTAAGCAAATTAAAATAAGCCTACTTGGCTTGTTTTTGCATCCTATTTTTTATGCTTTTTGTATTGCATAATAATCTCGAAATAAACACTGTTTAAACCAAACAACAAACACGTTAATATGGATAATATCATTAACATTGTTTATCCCGATTGGAATTTCTAATGTTGTGACGACATATTCAAACAAGCGGTCTCCAGTGGTTGCAAGCGATCGCCAGGCAAATACGTCTACATTTTTTCAAAATCGACGAACAGTTGACAGCAAAAGTGTAATACAAAAAGCCAAAGTCGAAAGTTGATATAAACAGTAGAAAGACTGTTCATCCAAGTAGAATTTTACAGATTAATGTCCCCTTCAGACCGGAGTGATAACCCTACTGCGCTCTGAGACCGGCGGCCTGGAAATACACAAGGTCGTCGACAAGCGTGAACACAACGCGGAAAAATGTCCCCAAATTACAAACTTTAAATGTCGCGATCAGCAACGATTAAATGTAAATCAGTTTAAATACATTTAACACATTTTATTTTCAGCTGTCCTCTTTACAGTAACCTTAGATTATTTAATACTCGGTGATTTTAATATACATGTTGATTAATCAAATGACTCGGCAGTAAAGCAACATGTTTCTCAACCAACACACAAGGGTGTTCATATTTTAGATAAAGTGATAACCCGCACGAACAGTAACTCGATCAAATCTTTGAAGGTTGAAGATAATCTCATCTCTGATCATTATTGTGTTATTACTGAACAGATTTTCGCAAAACCAAAACCAAAACAAAACGAACTTTAATTTTCTATCGCAATTTAAAAAATTTGGGCGTTGAAAACTTTAAAACATCGATAATGAGTAGTAAACTTTTAGATCGTGTCCAGGGAGTTCCAGATGTCGATGATCAGATTAAACCTTATAATGCAGTATTAACAAACATACTTGATGAATATGCACCAGTAAGGACAAGAAACATTATTTTATGACCGAATAGAAAATGGTTTGCAGATGATATTCGACAGTCTAAGATTGACTGAAACTAATTGTATTATCTCTTCGTCAAAACGCAGTTTCATTTCCAATAGTTTTATCCAAAATAAGATAAATCCACGTCAAATCTATAAGCTTACTTCCAGTTTCCTAAAGGACAAAGGCGGTTTTCAAAATACAAGTACCGAGTTAACCGAAAAGTTCTCTGCATTCTTTCATGAAGAAATATATAAAATTCGTTCCGAATTTCCTGATCATGCATCTCCTGCCTTGCCAGAAGAAAAACCCTTCGCTGGTTCATCCCTTACAAATTTGTCTCCTACTTCTAATATAGAACTCAGTAAATCTTCATCTTCTTCATGCAACCTTAATCCTACACCAACATGGTTACTTAAACTGTGCATAAATGAACTCTTACCAATAATTACACACATAATACATCAATTATACATGGTAATGTAAACCAGTACACAAAAATCGCCCATGTTAAGCAACTACTGAAGAAACTAAATCTAGAACCAGATAACCTAAAGAACTTTCGACCTGTGTCTAATCTATCATACATATCAAAATCAATTGGGAAAATTATATCCACCAGACTAAACACCATTTTGTTATGAAGAATCTTGACAAACAATTTCAATCAGAAAACAAGAAGGGTCATAGCACTGAAACAGCGCTGCTGAGAGTATATAACGATATTGTTACTAACATAGACAATAAACAACACGTTTTGGCGTTGATGAGCTATGTTTTAAATGGATAAGCTCTTATATAACAGACAGGTCACAGTATTTAGTCATGGTTAATGCAACATCGTCTCCAAAAAACCTACGCTTTGGAGTTCCGCAAGGGTTCGTTCTTGGTCTTCTTTTATTCCCAACCTACACAACACCAAATGGAATTAACTTTCATCTTTATGCTGATGACACACAACTATATCCTGCTTTGAAACATCGAGTGACTCCACCGAAATCTGTAAACTCTAGGCTTGCAAAGATGACATTGACAATTGGATGAATCTAAATTTCCTAAAATTAATTTCCCAGCAGTTATAACTAAAATGAGCTAACGTGTGGAATGCATTACCTAGTCATGTAAAAAAAACTCTGCTAATGTTGCCGTGTTTAAAACAAATCTTAAAAAGGAACTTTTTAAACGTGCTTTTAAACTATAAACATGTTGACATTTTAATGTTTTAGAACTATTTGTTTTACTTTGTATGTATTTCAACTGTGAATAGCGGAGCAGCTGTTAGCTGGAGCACTCAGCGCTATACAAATTGATTAATATAACTAAATCCCCGACAGTTTTGAGAGATGTTGCAAAGATTATTTATTTGAGAATCAAACTACCGGAAACGCCTTTTTATGCCATTCCAAACAACCAATCAATCGTCGCTGAGCTTCAAATTTACAGAGATCGGCGCCGGTTATCTTCGAGAGGGGAAGAACTGGAACTGACCGTCTATGCCCCCCACCCCCGCCCAAAGAAAATTACGGGCTGTAATAAGTGTTTCATTAGATTTCAGGCAGTTTAATTCGGAAAGTAGACGAAATAAATTATTTCACTTTACTCGTCTGTCTGAAAAGTCAGCTTGCCCGAAGGTTAAGCTGCTCAAACATCCCCGTCCCCCTGTTTCATACACCTATGTATAATTTCATTTTACCTCGATGAATTGATTGATATTTTATCATATTAATATCTATAATTGTTAAGACATTCCCAGTAAAGTAACTCATTATATCAAAGTTTATGGCAATTGTGCACATTGTATGTATGTTCTGTCGGCCTCTGACCTTGAAAATGAAATAAACAAACTCATTATATATTACAATATTATATAAGCGTTGCAACCCATTTGTGTCAAGTGTTAGGTCTCAAATATTAACGATTTAGCTCCTTCAAATAAAGGTTTTGTAGGGTTTATAGCGATTAACTGATCCACACCCAACCTTCTCCCTGCTCCGGAATCCCTCCCGTCGATGCTCTTAAATGAAATGAAATTTAACGCCCTACTGTTTTGCTCCTAAACTGGGCTAATGAAGACGGGCATATGCCATTCAGTGTGCTATGAGGGAAATTTTGCGGCGCTGCGGTCTACTCTTATATCGGATTCCAACTGCCAAGGGATCTTTTACGTGCACGTCAAATTGTACACGGGACCTCAGTTTTTAATCCCATCCGAACGACTAGACAGCTGTCCGTGTCGAGCCCTCCATCCTGCAGCCCCCCCTCCCACTCCTGCATCACCGAGAAGGGGAAACCACACCGGAAAATCTGGATGAACTTTTTTGGCTAACGTAGGGATCGAACACCCGACCTCCAGGCTAGCGAGCCAGTGTCTTACCCACTTTAGCCACATGATCACCAATTCTCTTAAAAATAAAAGTAACTAAACAAAAAGGTCCATATCTAAAATAGTATACAGATTCAATGTCCATATTCTGATGGGGGAATGCGCCCGTCACCCGGTTAGTTAATCCCTCCTCGCGTGCTACTCCCAATCTATGGCGCGTTATACTGTACCCCATCTTTGGGAAGCCGAATGTTTATTTAATTCTTACCAATATGCCTCATTACAATTTTGTACCATTATCTATTGTTTTATATAACTGTTGCTATTTTATATGTAGTACGCATTTGACATTTATTGATACTTACGATGTCTGTTTGTGTATCGAAACGAAGCATGTTAATAAATTCAGAGGTAGTACTTCCTTATAAGTGTGTTAATTTTTTAGTCGTATACATTTGTTTATCAGTTAACCTTGGCTACTGTACGTCGTCGTTTCACCGTAAGTAAATTTTCATTGGACTAGCTCAGCTTGCAGGAAATGTACACCCCTTTTTACTGCCTGGCAATTAGCATTTGTTCGAAATTTGCATAAACCATCATATCACTCGAATGAAGAAGTCCAATCAAAGGAGGTGAGTCGATAACATAAATTAGAAACTAATATAACAACCTCAACGATTGGATTAGAAGATGCACATAGCCTATATAAGCAAATCGAGTTCATGAAATGAAGAAACTTAAGTATATGGATTTATAATTTAACAAAAGAAGTATTTGGTATGTATACCTTTAGATGCAAGTCTCTAGACGACTTTTGATATTGTTCATAAATATTCAACAACTTTTAAATGTAGGCTAAAAACTAGACTAACATATCGGTTCAATTTTATTTCGACAATTTGCTTGGGCTTAATAGTCTTTATCAGTGACAGGGGACCTGGAGAAAAAACACGAAGTTGGACATCCCGAAAAGTTATTTTAATTTTCAAAGAGGGTTGCCTTTTATTCCCAGTATGTGCAATTTCCATTAAAACACGCGTTCAATATTAACAATAAAGTCAAGGTGGGTGGTAAATATGGTAAATTTGTGTGCATAATTGGTAAAAAGTGTGCGAGTCAATGTTCTCTGTGGCGGTTATATTTATAGTTATGATATATCAAAGACCCAAAATGCAAGCAATGAACGTTAAATATAGAATTTAATATCACATATTAATAATAAAAAAATTAATACTATTTTTATTATACGAATAAAATAAAACTTAACATCTGGTTCGAACGTTATTCAGTTACAACTTAAACACGTATACAGGGTACCGATGGGTTCTATAAATTTCACACGGAATGTTTTTGTCTCTACTATCAAAGTAATAATATTTTTTTTTTGTTCAATCCGTGGAGCTAATTTCATATAAAATATACAAATTCGGTTCAGGCATGAAAGAAATTGGTTTGACGGAATATTTTTAAAAAATGGTTATATCTTAGCGATTAATTGACATATCTTTATGAATTTATATATGCACATTATATATGTACAATATATTTTTAAATGGCCTCCTTTATAATCCATTATGTGGTGGACTGCATCAACTAGTCTTTAAAGGACAGCGTTGGTGTCAGACAATATTACATATGCGTGATAGAACTGGTTAAACACATTTCAAATATAACCTTTTCATAACCTTTTCTCCATGGTGTAGACAACACTTTCTCCACGGTGGAAGCCGAGCGGCTAAAATCTTTTCTCTGTCGTGGAAGCCTTTCACGTGCGGAGAAAAGGGTTTTCGTGGTTTTTAGATTTATCGTAGTTTTTTATGGAAAACCCTCGTTCATTTGTTTTACTTGAACCATTACATAAAGGTAACACATCTACAAGCTCGACCCTCTAACATCCTCATTAGGTGTGTTGAGTGGTGCAGGATATGCTGACGATTACTATCCGCGTTTGATTTATTCAAAAATCGTTAATTGTACTCTTATATTACAGAACAAAGATACTGGGTGATATATCTTGAGTAAAGGTTAGTTTGCAATGGACGAAATTGCCATAATTGGAGTGGGGTGCAAACTACCCGGAGCGGATAATATCGACCAGTTTTGGCGGGTTTTGAAAAATGGTGAAAATCACGTCCTCGAGGTGCCAAGCGATCGATGGAATCTGGATGCATTTTACGACCCTGATCCAAATGCACCTGACAAGACATACGTTAGAAGAGCTGGGTTCATTAAGAAGTAAGATTATTTATTCTTATAAGATAAAGTAAAGGAAACTATAATTAATTATAAGAGATAAAAAGAATTGAATCTGGTCGTCATACGGTATAAAGCACATCTGACCTACGGAGGGACCACAAGCTAAAAAAAGGCGATTTTTTGGACAATCAGGGGCCATAATTCAGGAAATTACGTTCCGATAGGCATTATATAAATATCGAAAGGAACCACGATCTTTGGGTTATAAACATGCATGTCAAGTTTCATCAAAATCGGTTCAAAATTGTGACCTCTATAGGGTTCACAAGCTAAAAACGTGATTTTTCTTACAATCAGGGGCCATAATCCATGAAGTTTTGATCCGATACATGCCAATATCGAAAGCAGCCGAGATCTTTTGGGGATAAATCTATATTTAAAGTTTCGTTAAAATCGGGTAAGAATTGTGACCTGTAGAGAGTCCACAATCAATTGTGGACGGACGGACGTCCGGACGGACAGGGGCGACGACATAATACGTCCACATGAAAATGTGGGCGTACAAAAATTATTTCATCTACTTGGCAAAATAAAGTGCCCAAAATCTAATAAAACACTAATTTTATGGCCTGCAATAGCAGTAAAATCCGATTGCGCCCGTCAAATATTCCAAAATTTTCTGGGGTGGTTTATATATACAAGGTCAGCTCCGTTTCTTCGCCTCTCGAAGAAAACAGGCGCCCTGTCTGTAAACCTGATTTTGTTTTTCGGGCATTTCTAATTTTGCTTTCCTAACTGTCCTTGGGGCCCTAATGAAACACTAATTTTACTTTTCTTTTTATTAAATACCACGAATTTGTACTGAGTTGACTATGGATTTAAATATTTGTCTGCAGCCACATTATTTTTCGGACATCGATTAGTATTTGTGAATGCAGCTGCAACAGTCTGATTGGATGGTTGGAATTCGGAGTAGGATTCGGTTACAAAACCATTGGATACCTTTGGAGTTACTTACACAGGCTAGAATAGCAGAAAACGCATAATTATGCTATATTAGACCACTTTGAAGTTACTTTGTCCACGGGTTGAAATATTCCAAAATTTTCTTGAGGGGGAAGGGGGGAGGGCGTCTGTAAACCCGAAATTTTTCAGGCAATTCGGGTCCTGCCCCCCTAACTGTCATCGAGTCCGTATGCTTATGGATTGCTGGCAGATCGTTCCATAGAGTGGGTGCGGTGATAGAGAAAGAGCGTGATCCATAGACGTCACACCCGTCATACTCGGTTACAATTAGGCTAACCCCTCCAACTTCGATCGTATCCTGACTAGTGGACCTCTGTGGAAACTAAGTGGTAATTAATTCTGAAAGATAGAGAGATACTTGGTTATGAAGACATCTATAAGTTAATATAATTGCAAAATAGGGTTGATGCGTTCGTGTAATCTAGTGCGGGTGACTAAACGGGCAGCTGAGATTTGAAGTAATTGTAAGCGATCAAGAGTGCTGTCCTTAGGCTTAATGTTATAGAGAAGGCTGTTGCATAAATCAAGACAGGAAGTGATTAAAGCGTGAACTAGTGATTAAGTGCATTTACGATCTAAAAACTTTCGTATATGCCCCATACGAAATAATGAAATTCTCTGTATGATGACTGAAATTTTGAATACAAGTTAAAACACGATAAATGATTATGCATCTGGCTAAAAACAACTTTACTCATAAAATGAATGTTCGATACCGGTCTGTAATTGGAGAGGTCGTTTTGATCAAACATTGTCTTCTTAAGAAGAGGGCGAATTATTGCCTCCTTAAACATGTCTGGAAAAACTCCGGACTGGAGAGACGAGTTAACAACGGTAGTTACTTGAGGTATGAGGTAGTGAATACAGATTTTAAGGAGAGATGAGGGAATAGGATCCAGTTCACACGATTTTGATTTCATAGTACAAATAAGTTTTAACATTGATTCTGTTGTTTAGTTTGTTTATCGAGTTTATGACATCTTCATTCGAGCAAGGGAAATGTTCTCGAATTTTTGAGAGAGAGAGAGAGAGAGAGAGAGGGGAGGGGGTAATGGGGTTTAACGTCCACTCAACACAAACTAGGTCATTTCGGGACTAACATAGTTTAATTTTATTTCAATAATTCGCTTGCGCGTAGGGGTCTTTAGCAGTGGGAGGAAACCGGCGTGCCCGGAGGAAACCCACGAGGTTGAGAAGGCGCCCCTATCTCCATGCCACATACGCTCACACCAGGGCCCGAAACCACAGCCGCAAGCCAGAGGTGACCGGCCAGCTAGAGGTCGAAGCCCGGCACTCTACCCCACTAGGCCATCCCAACCCCCCGAATTTTTGAGACTTTGTTTTCGGAAAAGCAAGTGAAACTATCAGCCAGTTCAGTAGGATTCGTATGATTTGGTGGAATGGACATCATCTGCTTCTTGAGCTAATTAAAACAGACATATACCTATACCGCGTGGTTTTACTCCAGTGTAAATCTAGAATTCTCCCCCCCCCAAAAAAAAGAAAATTAAAATCAAATCTAGTATTTTTGTTTGTTACAGGTTTCCGTACAATTGTTTTTGAGACGAGGAAAAAGAAATTTATATTTAAATTTATTGACGCTGATGAGGTAGCTGACTTCACTCGGTGTTTGGGAAATAATCTAATGGAACACCCAAGCATGACAAATGGAAATGCTGAAAGTATACATGCCTGAATATTAGTGATATGAACTACTGATGAAATGACCTCAAACATGACTGGGTGGATGAAAGGGTGTAGCAATATAGACAAGGAATGAGGAGATAAGATATAGTTTGATGTTTCTAAACATATTCACATATATGCAGGTGTGTACGATTTCAACTAACATTTGATTGACATATTGTTAGATAAAAAAGGGTATAGATCCGTAACGTACTGGTTATATCTTTCAACAAAATATATGTGGGTCAGAATATTCCTATTGCATCATTTGGCTTAATTTAACTAATCATTACGTCGATTGCACAGGTTCATGGTCATGAACACGCATGGGTCTGCGTGATACACTTGCGGCTATAAAGGAACTATAGTATGTCTTTAGTTCAGACTTCGATTAGGTTCCAGGGGGTTACCATCTAAGAGTCCTAGACACCGCGAGGTGTCTAGGTTGAGAAGAGTTTAGTTAGCATTGACTGTAATTGTAATATACTTGTATGTATACCTATGCTACATAAAAGGTAAAAACGAAATGTTGCATTGTTATAACTGAAGAAGACAAACGTCTTAAGAAACCAGTAAGAAGAAACACACAACGTGAAGGAGAAGAAAAGACGATCTGAGATAAATCCTAGACGATCACAAGGCTAACGGTAATATGTAGCAAAAACAAGATGCATGGGTCATACGTAGGATGTGGCGACCGGACCGGTTATCACACGCTCTCCACGTCAGACAAAAAGGCTCATGGTGCTACAAGGGGAGTGGGGCTTACTATGCGATTTATTACGATTATCCCGATTGGCAATGTCAAGTTTCTGTCTAATTTTGAATTATAGAAAAGAGACAAATCCCACAACCTCCGCCCCCGTTCCCCAGAAAACATAAAAAAAGACCCTCATATTTGAGATCAGATACTGAGTAACATAAAATGTGATTATCGCCTCATCTTTGGTTCTACTATATATTCAGACAAAGTAACATAAATTAGGTGCTCAAGAAATGATTTTAAATCTAAACAATTGTCTGGAATATGGGGTGAATAAGACTTTCGGTACATATAACAGTAACTTAGCCTTTCGAGCAATTCTTTTAATCAATAAATTAGCTGTGACTTCTTGCGTGGTTGTCGGAGGGAACGACAAGGACAGTTGTCTAGTCGTTCGGATGGTACGAAAAACCGAGGTCCCGTGTACATATTGGCGTGCACGTAAAATATTCGTAAAATATATGCGTAGGGCTTAGCGCCGCTGCCCGGGCAAAATTTCCCTCATTGCAGACTGTATGCCCGTCTTCCATTAGCCCAGGTTATGTGCAGAAGAGTAGGACGTTAAATCCCACTCCATTTCATTTCAATTTCATGCATGCTTTTGGGCAAGAGTTTGCCACATGTTGCTTCATCTGTGACATTAAAGTTAACGGGGAAATCACTAGTGATATGTGGCCAACTTATTAAGTCTTTACATAGAAAGTCAGTGTATATTTCTATGGTCTTCATCATGCAAGAAAACATGACATATGGATTTAGAGTCAAATCGACTATTGGCATGATGTAAACATATCGACATAACTTCTACTTTTCGACTTTTGTGTTTTGAAGGGGAGAAAAGTACAAATTACAAATGGTAGTTATAGGCTTCTATAAAGAACGGTTATTGGTTTATCTAAGTCTTATATACTGCAACTTTGATACTGCATACTGCAACTTGCCAATGGCAACCTTTGATGAAACTGTCCTGTTCATTTCCAATACATGCGTAAAAGTAGCCGTGTATCAGAAATGAACAGTACACTTTTTAAAAATTGCAAATAAAAAATAAAATTCAATTTAAAATCGTGGAAACCCTACGGATTAACCAAGGAAATAGAGCGGAAGTGACAACTGGGGATACTGAAGATTACAAATACTTACCTATGTCACAAAACACAACTTCATACTTAAAATATGGAACATCAGTCCAAAAAACATGAAGTTTTAATTTAAGGAATAACCTCCACTGCTAAAAATCACTTCCTCCGGGCACTCCGGTTTCCTCCCACTGCTAAAAGACCCCTACGCGCAAGCGAATTATTGAAATAAAATTAACCATATGTTAGTCCCGAAATGACCTAGTTGTGTTGAGTGGACTTTAAACCCCATTTCTGTCTGTCTGTGGCTAAAAATCACGTATTACTTAGGTCGCACGCAACTTATCCCCCCCCAGCACAAGCTTAACTTTTGAATTCTTAGTTGTCATTACTTGGACAATTTTTGTCGAAATATTAACAAACGAAAATACAGTAACTATAATTTACGATAAATTATGAAGTAGCAGCATCACATTCAGCAGGGGCACTGTTTTTAAAGGATGCAGTGAAAGTTATTTATCATGGAATATATCGACGAGCGAATGCCACTGGAGGGTCGATGTTGGTTGTTGGTAATTATGATGTGAGTGAGGTTCAGAAAATAGTTGATGATTACCAAGGAAAAGTAGTTATTGCTGTACACAATAGTCATAAATCTTGCACTCTTAGTGACGTTATCGAAATGGTGAATTCGAGAATACAATCGGCAAATGAAGATTTAGACAGTAACTAGTGCTTTCCACAGTCTTCATGTCTCAGAATGTTCCAACCAGATAAAGAATGATCTATTAGGACTAAAAGGTTCTAACCAGAAGTGAAACCATATTCAACAGTATCAGCCAAAGAAGCTACAGAAAAAGATTTTATAACAGCAGAATATTTGGCAAAAAACGTTAGAGAACCTGCAGTATTCCGACAAGCTCTCCAAGATGCCCAAAACCCGGATTGTTTCAATATCTTTCTAGAAATTGGACCAAAACCTGTACTTATTGCTGATTCTAAAGAAAATTTCGATTTGAATATGTGTATTAATATCAATGAAAGATAGGTTGTCAGGCAACGAAACATACGCCCACAGCAGCTAAATTGTCCGGGCAGTCAACACGAGCATATTCTTAATTTTTTCGGTAATGAAACATTTATAATAGCCTACACTAATCAGAAACGTGAGCCCAGCATTACCAGAACCTTTAAGTGACTTACTTGTTCATTGCAGTGATAGCGCAAGTGATAAAGATTCCGATGAAACTTCAACTTCTGAATCTGAACAATCAAAACTGGATCTATCTTTTAAATCGGATAATTGTGATTCTGATCTAAAACTTTGACTTGATAATTTGGTGATGTTGATTATCATGCGTGATTAATATTACATGGGTCCAAGCGTTGATTAAATTAAAATCAAAAACCGGGGGCTACAGAGTATATCAGATGATAAATATCGGTGAGTATTATTGCTGGTTGCCATCTATCGACACAAATTCATCAAAATTGAAGACATCGATCCCGAAACTATTTTCCACGCCAAAAATGTTGGCCATCTTGGAAACTAGATTTTTGATTACAATATTTCGATTCAAAGACCCCTAAAACATACGAATAGACACATCAGGAGCCTATATTACATAATTTTATATTTTCCCGGCACATCAGACCACCATTTTGAATTTGGCCCTCTAGCGGCTTCCGCCAGCATTTGAGAGAGAGGCACCCTAGCTTAATCGCTTCAGCTATGGTGGCTGATTGGTATTATGTCGTAATGTCGTGATGTCGCCTTTCATAACCCGACATCACGACATTTCTACCCGACAACCCGACATTTCTACCCGACATTTCTACCCGACATCACAATATTTTTACCCCACATTACGACACTAAAAATGTCGTGATGTCGGGTAAAAATGTCGCGTTACGGGTTGTCGTGATGTCGGGTTGTCGCGTTATGAAACAAAAAACTGGCATTTAAGAAAATGGTTGATCAAGTGGAAGTAGATTCACACTCACATTGCAGTTTGCGTTGCATTCGTATCCATTTGTATGCGTCCACATTCATAATGTGAACCGTCTTCATTAGCTCAGCCGGAGCAGAACAGTAGGACGTTAAACTCCATTTCATTTCATAATGTGAACATATTGTGCCGCTGCCCCTGTCTGTGTGTCTGTCATTGAGTCAAGTGGTGTGGTTTCCAGCCCAAGCTTGTACATGGCAAAGAGTAGAGTCGTCTGTCTAATCTCGTGGGTTTTCTCCAGGTGTATGCTCTACCCCGCGGGGTGGTGCCTATCCCGCTTTTTTGTTATTATTTTGTCTGTAAATATTCTACAGGTTGCAATTATTAACAGATTTTGTTCAAATTCGACATGATCAATAATTTCATTAACAGGATTGTGTTACCTATATTAATATTATGTCTGTAAACATTCTACAGGCCGCGATTTTTAATGGATTTTCTTCAATTTTGGCATGAGCATTGTCTTCAAAGAGAAAATGGCACCTACTGGTGTACATGCATGCCCGACCCATAGGGGCGTTGTCACGCCCACTTTTCGTGAATATTTTGTCTGTAAACACCTTTCATACTGTAATTCTTATGAGATTTTGTTCAGATTTGGCATGATCAAGACAGGATGGTAAACATCCAACAGGTTGCAAATTTTATACGCCCACAATGAAATATATCGTCGTCGCTAATAGATGACACATATTAATTAATCGCACATTTATTTTTTTCAAACGTAACGAGCAATCAAACTGTACACGAAGTGTCATCCAAAAGTGTTTTATAAAGAAAAATGCTAAAACCGACGAGAAAAATGAAAATGTACGCTATTTAGGGGGACCCTAAAGGCAGACAAAAGGGCCCACACGTTTGACAAAAGGGCCCCTCTGGCCAAGGGAAAGGGCCCTCGTGTCCGAGTCAATCGTTTCTATACACTGTTACTGTCGAATCCATTACTGAATGAGAATGCAGTCATTGTATTGGCATAAAAATTATCAATCAAGATGAACCCAAGTTATCTTGTCCCAAAGTATCAACCAATCAAATTGCTTATCTCTGCCTACCCTAAGAAGAAAATGCTCATCTTCGAACTCCATCAAGACATTGACCTAATAAGCATACACACCAATTTTGAACATTTTAACTCAAT
This sequence comes from Patella caerulea, assembly GCA_036850965.1. Taxonomy (NCBI): domain Eukaryota; kingdom Metazoa; phylum Mollusca; class Gastropoda; family Patellidae; genus Patella; species Patella caerulea. Next base: position 29,306,078 of record JAZGQO010000011.1, read on the forward strand.
TCGAAGGAGAGTTATTGTGTTCCAAAGTCTCGGCAAATCAAATTGCTTATCGCTCTGCTTACTCTGAGCAGAAAATGTTCATTATCGATCTTAGTTAAGGTATTACTGTAATGAAACTATGCACCAAGTTTCATCACTCTCACTTAATTAGAACTAAAGTCATCGTGTCCCAAAGCATCAACCAATCAAATTGCTTATCTCTGCTTACCCTAAGCGGATAATGTTCATCTTCGAACTCCATCAAGGCATTGACCTAATAAGCATATACACTAAGTTTGAACATTTTAACTCAATTAGAAGGAGAGTTAGTGTGTTCCAAAGTCTCGACCAATCAAATTGCGTATCGCTCTGCTTACCCTGAGCAGAAAATGCTCATTATCGAACTTAGTCAAGGTATTACTGTAATGAAACTATACACCAAGTTTCATCACTCTCACTTAATTAGAACTAAAGTCACCGTGTCCCAAATCATCAACCAATCAAATTGCTTATCTCTGCTTTCCCTAAGCGGAAAATGCTCATCTTCAAACTCACTCAAGGCGTTGACCTAATAAGCATATGCACCAAGTTTGAACGTGTTAACTCAATTAGAAGGAGAGTTATTGTGTTCCAAAGTCTCGACCAATCAAATTGCGTATCGCACTGCTTACCCTGAGCAGAAAATGCTCATTATCGAACTTAGTTAAGGTATTACTGTAATGAAACTATACACCAAGTTCCATCAATCTCACTTAATTAGAACTAAAGTTATCGTGTCCCAAAGCATCAACCAATCAAATTGTTTATCTCTGCTTACCCAAAGCAGAAAATGCTCATCTTCGAACTCCATCAAGTCGCAAGGAAAGGAGAAATATCAGAAAGAAACTCAGAGAAAGTAATACTTGTAATACTTAATAAATAGATGAGGTAATATATAGGCATTTTAAAATGGACACCTTACAACATGCTCTAAATTTGATAACACCTAATTGTTATATGGCATCAATAGATTGGTCAGATGCTTATTTTTCTGTTAACATAAAGAAATCGCACAGACGATATCTCAAATTCATATGGAATAACAAACTCTTTCAATTTACTTGTTTACCTAATTGGTTAGGTTCGGCACCAAGACAATTTACTAAAATAATAAAGGTGCTATTTTCATATTTAAGAAAGTTGGGACATTTAAATACTTCGTTTATCGATGATTGTTTCCTGGTTGGAGACTCTTTACAAGACTGTAGAACTAATGTTACGGATATAGTTATTTGTTCTTTGTTACCTGGGTTCACAATTCATCCTGAGAAATCAGTGATGAACCAATGTACGGAAGCCTCCTGGTGCCACGATCTAATGCAATCAATTACTTACCTATTACCTGGTTCTGTCCAAATGACTATAAAATTAACACAAGCAAAAGCATTGCATTTAAAACTGGCTTGTACTGAATTATTGGGAGAGAACACATTCACAATAAGGAAGTTAGCTCAAGTGATAGGCTGTATGGTTTCTACTTTCCCAGCAGTACCTTATTCTCAATTATATTACAGGAGATGTGATAATTATAAAGCCAAAGTTCTTAAATTAAATAAAGGTAATTTTGAAGCCTGTGTTGAGCTTACCTTTGATTGCAAATCTGATATCAGCTGGTCGATAGCGAACATTGAAAAAGCTGAAAAGTCCTTGATTTCTAGTAATAACCCTAAAATCTGATGCAAGCAAAAAAGGGGTTGGGGGTATTTATACTAGCAGCTCAGGTCAGGTAACAAAGGCCACTGGTGGACATTGGTCAGATAACGAACAAACATATAAAATACATGTCAGATGTTCATATTTTATTACAAATTGATAATACTACAGCAGTGTCATATGTGAACAATCAAGGGGTGGGGGGAATGCTGTATACAATGAGATTATAAGACACATGTTTGAATGGTCAAGAGATAGAAATATAATTATTACAGCTACTTATATTCCTGGAGTCTTAAATATAGAAGTAGATACACAAAGTCGTATGTCACACGATAATGTAGAATGGAAATTAGATTCTAATATTTTTCAAAAAATTTGTCTCAAGTTTGAATTTACTCCTGACATTGATTTATTTGCTTCACGCATAAATCACCAACTGCCATTGTATTACTCTAATAAGCCTGACCCTTTTGCTAAGGTCATTGACGCCGTTTCAGTTCCATGGAACACTTCTGAATTTTATGCTTTCCCTCCTTTTTGCCTAATGGGCAGAGTTTTGACTAAAATTGAAATTGAAAAAGCTAGTGGTATTTTGATTATTTCATGGTGGACAACCCAGCATTGGTTTTCAAAAGTAATCAGATTACTAATTGATTATCCTTTTATATTACCTAAGATAGAAACAATACTGAGCCACCCAAACAAATGTCCATTAAAGGATTTGCCGAAGATGAAGCTACTGGCACTCAGAATATCGGGAGATTATTCACTAATTACAAGATTTCAAAACAAGCTAAAGACATCATTTCATCCTCATGAAACAGTATAACACATACATCAAAAGATGGATACAGTACAGTGTTGAAAGGGACGTTGATCCCTTTTCTCCACCTTTAGAAGTGGTTAAAGAGTTTTTAACTAGTCTGTACAATCAAAATCTCAAATATAGTGCTATTAATGCAGCTAGATCTGCGCTATCTACAATAATTATTATTGATAATAAACCAGTTGGAACAATTCCAGTAATTGTGCGTTTTATGAAAGGTGTATTTAATTTGAGACCCCCAGTGCCGAGGAATAGGGTAATTTGGGACACCAGTGTTGTGCTTAAGTATTTGAGAACTTTGTCTCCGGTGAAGAAAATTACTTTAAAGATGTTGACATTTAAATTAGTTACTTTATTAGCACTTTTGACAGAGCAAAGGATTCAAGCTCTACATTTAATGGATGTTCGTAATATAACTGTTAATAATAATGGTATCAATATTAGACAAGGTGATCTATTGAAGCAAACACGGCCAGAGTATCAACAAGGAGAACTTGTGATTAAAGCATATGCTCCAAATCGGAGATTATGCATTGTGACAGCGATAAATGAATATTTAAAGAGAACTGATGAAGTTTGTTCAGACAAAAACTTTTCAAAATTATTTTTAAGTTATGTTAAACCTTATAATCCAGTTTCACGAGATACAATTTCTAGGTGGCTGAAATATGTTCTAAAAATGTCTGGAATTGATATGAGCATGTTTATACCTTATAGTATTCGCTCAGCTGTGTGTGCAGCACTAAGTCAAGAGAAGGTTCCTATAAGAACGATTTTAGATACAGCAGGTTGGTCAAATGAATCAACATTCAGACAGTATTATGATAAACCTTTAGTGGATGAAGGTGTGTTCTCAGTAACTATTTTAAATAGAGCTAATAAAATAAAACCAAGTACGAACAATCCTAACCTACGGAAGCCTCCTGGTGCCACGATTATTTTTTTTTAGCGTAATTGTGACTTTTTTTCTCCTAATTAGGACTTTTTATCGCCTAATTAGGACTTTCTATCTCCTAATTAGGACTTTTTATCTCCTAATTAGGACTTTTTATCGCCTAATTAGGACTTTCTATCTCCTAATTAGGACTTTCTATCTCCTAATTAGGACTTTTTATCTTCTAATTAGGACTTTCTATCTCCTAATTAGAACTTTTTATCTCTTAATTGTGACTTTTTTCTCCTAATTAGGACTTTTTATCTCCTAATTAGGACTTTTTATCGCCTAATTAGGACTTTTTATCGCCTAATTAGGACTTTCTATCCCCTAATTAGGACTTTCTATCTCCTAATTAGGACTTTTTATCTTCTAATTAGGACTTTCTATCTCCTAATTAGGACGTTCTATCTCCTAATTAGGACTTTTTATCTCCTAATTAGAACTTTCTATCTCCTAATTAGGACTTTCTACCTCCTAATCAGGACTTTTTATCTTCTAATTAGGACTTTCTATCTCCTAATTAGGACTTTTAATCTCCTAATTGTGACTTTTTTTTTCTCCAAATTAGGACTTTTTATCTCCTAATTAGGACTTTTTATCGCCTAATTAGGACTTTTTATCTTCTAATTAGGACTTTCTATCTCCTAATTAGGACTTTTTATCTCCTAATTAGGACTTTTTATCTCCTAATTAGGACTTTTTATCGCCTAATTAGGACTCTTTATCGCCTAATTAAGACTTTCTATCCCCTAATTAGGACTTTCTATCTCCTAATTAGGACTTTTTATCTTCTAATTAGGACTTTCTATCTCCTAATTAGGACTTTTTATCTCACAATTAGGACTTTCTATCTCCTAATTATGACTTTTTTATCTCCTAATTGGGACTTTTAATCTCCCAATTAGGACTTTTTATCTCCCAATTAAGTAAAACGGCAGTATTTAAGTGAATCTTTATAAACAACACTTACTACTACTATATACTACCATAAACAATACTTACTACTATCATATACTGCTATAAACAACACTTACTACTATCATATACTGCTATAAACATCACTTACTACTATCATATACTGCTATAAACAACACTTACTACTACCATATACTGCTATAAAAAAACACTTACTTCTATCATATACTGCTATAAACAGCACTTACTTATATCATATACTGCTATAAACAACACTTATTACTACCATATACTGCTATAAACAACACTTACTACTACCATATACTGCTATAAACAACGCTTACTACTATCATATACTGCTATAAACAACACCTACTACTACCATATACTACTATAAACAACACTTACTACTACCATATACTACTATAAACAACACTTACTACTATCATTTATTCTATAACTACATACAAATACAAGCAAATATCATTGAATACAGCCATTGAATAACCTATGGTTGTATTCAATGGCCATTGAATAACCTATAGTTGTATTCAATGGCTTGAGCAGGGACTACTTTTTCCGGAATGACGTCAATTCCAGAATGACGTTATATTGTAATGACGTCATTACTTGGTGACCACCAATTTAGTAAAACAAAAATGGCAGAACCTATGATTAATTTTGAAGTTATTGGGGATGATTGTTTGGAAAATATGTCTACATTAGAAGAAAATGACATCCAAAACAATAGTTTTCATTAATTTGCATATTTTGGGGAAATTACTAAAACCTTTGGGGAACTATTTTTTATTGGTGTATGTTCTATAATTGAATAACTTTTCAGGAAGGTGTGATACCGTCTTAGAAATCAACAGTTTTCAAGTAGCTATAGAATAAAACAGAACTCAATCACCATTGAATTTGTAATTATTTGCTTGCATTTGCATGTAGTTATAGAATAAATACAGAACCCAATGACCATTGAATACCGCTCGGGTTATTCAATGGTTCACTCGAGTGTATCCCTGCCGCATTCCACTCGCTATCGCTCGTGGAATACTTGCGCAGGGATACACTCTCTTGAACCATTGAATAACCCGAGCGGTATTCAATGGTCATTGGGTTCTATCTATATACTGCTATAAAAACACTTACTACTATCATATACTGCTATAAACAACACTTACTACTAATATATACCACAATAAACAACACTTACTACTATCATATACTAGTATTTATAAATGGTAGTTCAGAGTTTTGTGGAGTTTTCGAATGGTAAGTGATGGGTTTTGTGGAGATTTCTAAGGGGTAGTGGTGCGTTTTGTGGACATTTCTAGAGGGTAGTGATGCGTTTTGTGGACCTTTCTGAAGGGTAGTGATGGGTTTTGCGGACATTTCTGAAGGATAGTTATGAGTTGTGTGGAAATTTGTATAAGGTTATGATGAGTTTTGTGGAAATTGTCTAAAGGGTAGTGATGATTTTTGTGGATATGTCTAAAGGGAAGTGATGATTTTTGTGTATATTTCTAATTGGTAGTGATGAGTATATTTTATATTTCTGACGAGTAGTGATAGGATTTTAGTCTATTTCTGGGAGGTTGCGATCAACTTGAACGAAGAATTTACACGTTTCCTCGGTTTTCGTTCTCGACACACGCAAGAACCAATAATGTCGATATCCTCCGACATTTGAATCAAGGAACTCTATACACTGGCATCACAAGTTCATCCATGATTATACCACCAAGCGCGAAGAGATTCGCTTAAATACTACTGTTTTACTTAATTAGGAGATAAAAAGTCCTAATTAGGAGATAAAAAGTCCTAATTAGGAGATAAAAAGTCCTAATTAGGAGATCTAATTAGGAGATCTAATTAGGAGATAAAAAGGTCCTAATTAGGAGATAAAAAGTCCTAATTAGGAGATAAAAATAGAGATAAGTCCTAATTAGGAGATAAAAAGTCCTAATTAGGAGATAAAAAAGGTCCTAATTAGGAGATAAAAAGTCCTAATTAGGAGATAAAAAGTCCTAATTAGGAGATAAAAAGTCACAATTACGCTAAAAAAAATTAGGAGATAAAAAGTCCTAATTAGGAGATAGAAAGTCCTAATTAGGAGATAAAAAGTCCTAATCAGGAGATAAAAAGTCCTAATTAGGAAATAGAAAGTCCTAATTAGGAGATAAAAAGTCCTAATTAGGAGAAAAAAAGTCACAATTACGCTAAAAAAAATAATCGTGGCACCAGGAGGCTTCCGTACTAACCATTAGTCAAAATTCGAAGTCCAATATAAACGGTCGAGGCAAAATAGTGTAATCAGCAAATGGACTGTTCACCGTGTACAAAATACACGACAAACAGTGGTAACAGGTGTCCGGAAGAGTAAGCTTACCCTGCCTGGCGCCTCACCCGCCATCGCTCCATTCAAACTATTAGATGAAATCTCAATGAAATAGAATGATTGGCCAATGGACTATCGGTATACACAATGCACGTGATGAACAGTGTTAACGATGTAATAGACTATTTAAATGTTTAATTTGAAGTGAACTGTATTTTATTAGATTTCTTGGGGAAAACATAGTGATTATTTATACTTGTCATTATAATTCTTGTTGTTCATGGTTACAACTTTAAAAATCTCGCTTGGTCTCTAAGACCACGTCATACAGCATGATAGAATTTATAAATTAAACGAGATTTACCTGTAAGGTGAAGTTTGATTGTAATTCTACCATTGCTGTTGACGTATCTTAGAGATCAAGTGCCCACCCTTGATAAACCCTTCCCTTATTAAGGAATGTTGATTTGGGGTTGTTTTTGGTACATTGACATGCATGTTTTTGTAACCATTCACACTTTGAAATAGGACATCATCTGGCACATCTCACTTGATCTCCAAGATACGTCAACAGCAATGGTAGAATTACAATCAAACTTCACCTTACAGGTAAGTCTCGATTAATTTATAAATTATTTCTGATAATTACTTTATGGGTTGTTACTCTTGACCAGTTTTGGGTGATTTTTAAATGCCCCGGCATAAGAATAAATATGCAACAACCTATGTTTCGTCTGTCAGTAAAGGATATGCGAGAAGGGCTTAATAACTAGAAATGGAATTTTTAACTTGTCATTAGTAATTATAGAGATGCTTAAGGTCATGGTACAGTTAATGTCATTTTTATACGTCCACATTCATAATGTGAACGTATTTTGCTGTCGCCCCTGTCTGTGTGTGTGTGTGTGTGTGTGTGTGTGTGTGTGTGGGTGTGTGTGTGTGTGTGTGTGTGTGTGTGTCTGTGGTTCGCCTACAGGGCGCAATTCTTCATGGATTTTCTTCAAACTTGGTATACTTATTCCTTATACTCCAAGGAAGATCCCTATTGTTTTTGGTGCATGCCCGACCCCCAGGGGCAGAGCCACGCCCATTTTTAGTATTTGTTTGTTTGTCGTCTACAGGCCACATTTCTTAACTTATAATCTCGAAACTTTGCATACATATTCTTTGTGCCCTAAGGAACCACCCTATCATTTGGGGGTGCATGCCCAACCCCCAGGGGCAGAGCCACGCCCATTTTCTTTTCGTGTGTCTTTGTGTCGCCTACAGGGCGCAATTCTTACTGGGTTTTCTTCAAACTTTGTATACGTATTCCTTTTACCCTAAGGAAGATTTCTATTGCTTTTGGTGCATGCCCGACCCCCAGGGGCAGAGCCACGCCCATTTCTAGTATGTGTTTGTTTGTAGTCTACTGGCCACATTTCTTAACTTATAATTTTGAAACTTTGCATACACATTCTTTGTACCCTAAGGAACATCCCTATCGTTCGGGGCGCATGCCCACCCCCCAGGGTCAGAGCCACGCCCATTTTCTTTTGTGTGTCTTTGTGTCGCCTACGGGGCGCAATTCTTGTTGGATTTTTTTTCAAAATTTGCATACTTACTCTTTATACTCTAAGGATGATCCCTATCGTTTGGGGTGCATGCCCAACCCCCAGGGGCAGAGCCACGCCCATTTTCTTTTTGTGTGTTTGTGTGTCGCCTACAGGCAGCAATTCTAACTGGATTTTCTTAAAACTTTGTATACTTACTCTTTACACCCTAAGGATGATCCATATTGTTTTTTGGTGCATGCCCGACCCCCAATGGCAGATCCACGCCCATTCCTTGTATTTATTTGTTTGTCGTCTACAAGCCTCATTTCTTAACGTATCATCTTGAAACTTTGAAGGCTTATTCATTGTACCCTAAGGAACATTCCTATCATTTGGGGTGCATGCCCAACCCCCAGGGGCAGAGTCACGCCCATTTTCTTTTTGTGTGTCGCCTACAGGCCACAATTCTTAATCGGTCATCTTGAAACTTATTCCTTATACCCTAAGGATGATCCCTTTTGTTTTGGGTGCATGCCCGACACCCGTGGGACAGCAACACCCATTTCTTGTATTTGTTTGTCTGTCGTCTACAGGCTGCATTTTTTTAATGTATCATCTTGAAACTTTGAATACTTATTCTTGGTACCTTAAGGAAGATCCCTATTGTTTTTGGTGCATGCCCGACCCCAAGGGACAGTGCCACGCCCATTTTTTTTGTCTGTGTGTCACCTACAGGCCACAATTATTATTCATTCTTATCGATCGTCTTGAAAACTTTTTTTTATACTTATTCCTTATACCCTAAGGCTGACCACTATTATTTTTGGTGCATGCCGGACCCCCTGGGACAGAGCCACGCCCAATGCTTTTGTGTCTTGTGTTCGCCTACAGGATGCAATTCTTAACAGATCCTTTTAAAACTTTACAAACCTATTCCTTATACCCTAAAGATGACCCCTATTGTTTTTGGTGATTTCCTAACCCCCCAGGGGCAGAGCCATGCCCATTTTTACTTCGTGTCTGTGTGTGTTGTCTACAGGCCACGATTCTTAATTGATCGTCTTTAAACTTGGGATATGTATTCCACATAGCCTAAGGACGTCAACTGTATATCCCGACTCACACATGCAAGACACGCCGAATTTTTGTGTTTGTCGTTTACAGGCCGCAATTCTGAATGAATCAGCTTGATACTTGGCTTATGTATTCCTTATAGCCTGAGGGCGTCCACTATTGATTTTGATGAATGTCCCGACCCCCAGGGGCAGAGCCACGCCCACTTTTTGCCTTTAGCGTTATGAAGGCACAATTCTGTATGGATTATTGATGTTGGTGTACGACCCTAAACGCCTAGCCTTCTTGACAAAGTACCATATCAATCAAAGCAGGAATGTGGACGTATATTGTAGCGTTAGCGTTATGTTTACTATTGAGAACTGCTAATGAAGGGATGAAATTGTACAACTGGGACGGGATTGTATTGTTATTTTGCTTGTATGTAGAGCTGTGAATAAGGAAAACTCTTCGTATAGAGTTCAAATGAGTAAGCGAGGGGCAAAACTTTCATAGTTATTGGATATTATTAGGTTGAAATGATTGTAAGTTTTTAAAATATTAATTATAATATATTTTCAAAACGTTATTTATGCTTTAGGTTACATCTCTTATTCTTCAAAAGTTAATCCAATTGCTTTTGTTTGCAATACATTTAGAGATTACACTTTATTATTGTGTGTTTTCTAAAGGATATTTACAGTTTTCTTCCATAGTAACTAATTACAATTAAAAGTTGTATGGATGAATCAGCTTAATTGCTTTTTTTAATTATCTTGTGGACACTTTAGAGGCTAAAGTTATCATTGGACTGACTTGAAATTTATACACAGGAAGAACTAGAAGCCAATCATTTTTTAATTATTTTTGGTGATTACTTCATGGATTGTTACTCATAATCAGTTTTTAGCATCGTCTTTCATAACGCGACAACCCGACACCACGACATTTTTACCCGACATTACGACACTAAAAATGTCGTGATGTCAGGTAGAAATATCGGGTTGTCGCGTTATGAAAGGCGACATCACGACATTACAACATGATGCCAATCAGCCACCATACTTCAGCAGGTTTTTTTCATATAGAAAACACCTCCAAAACATCTTCCCCGCAAATTGGTCACGGATTTTAGGTCTTGGGTACAACTGCAATGCTACAGTCGGGAATCCTTCTATGGGGGCTCTTTGGGGATTGCCGAGAACAGCTGAAAGAGAATTAACTGAATTTCGTCTTAATCTGGTTGACATTAGTTGAAAAAAGATGACATTACCACTGGCTTATCATTTAATACAATCAATTCCATATGTCAAAATAGAGAGGTGTTGCAAGGCGGCGAATTTCTTATTACAGACAATGTCATTTACAGTCTTGAAATCCTGCATATTGCAGATCGAATAGCATAAAAACAGAGAAGTCGAGATTGACGAGAAAAATTCAACTATTTTCTGAAATGAAAAATGATTAAATAAATCCATTTTTCATTTAGGCTGATCCACCAGAAATTACCACCAATTCCGAAGAATCATTAAAAGTTGATACTTTAGCTATTCAAAATACGTTACTTTATAGCACATGCAAAGAGAATATCACTGATCTTAATTCTGCTTCAATATGTAAGGAATTTCCAGTTTTGTGCATAGAAGATATTGGGTATTTGAAATCGGCGAACTGTACTGAAAAGTACATTTCATGTTACCCAACGGAAGCTGGAACAACGATAGTCGTCCCGAAAGATTGTATAATACAAGCTGAGTTCCTTCCAAGTTATCATCCAGGATTGATGATGAAGATGGTTCTTATGTGGTGCCTGTCCGAAAAGGTTTCTGTCAATAGTATAACTATTCTTTACAACAGTCGAACCAAGTACCTGATGCGCTTAACGTGTCTTATGTTAACGAGTCACCACAAGAAAACTGTACAAGCCGTATCTTTGGAAAGATCGAAACTATACAAAATGGAACTATCTTAAGCTTGTTTAACTTAAGTCAACAAACAATACATGATATTACTGCTAATTGGCTAAGCCCCAAATCTGTTATAACTCTGACTTCACTTATAGATAGTCAATAATTAAGATTTCTAAGAACTGACGAAATTTATAGTCCCGACACACTTCTACAGAAAGTTCAACAAATCAATGAATGGATAAATTCACAAAAGGCGGAACTTTCAGTCATTTGCAAATCTTTTTAAATCTGGAATTCTGGGAAGACGTCGTTCTAGCGTTGCAGTTCTACGTTCTATAGTAGACATTATGCATTTTTGTCAGTAACAGAAATACCTTTCAGTCGGTCTTTAATGTTACCACCAGTAAGAGCAGTTAGCGGAAACATGTTCAGAAAAGATGCGGTCTATATCATAGTTGATGGTCTGACTGGTTTAGGAGGGGAATGTGTACTGTTGTTGGTGGCTAATGGTGCTGGTAACGTTGTTTGTTTTAATCGTCGTAAACCTTCCTTAGAAAATTTAATGGATATATACAATTTTGAAAGCTCATCGTCTTGTCGCGTAGTTTCAGAACAGGTTGATGTAACTCAGTACGATTCTGTCGAAATGGGTTTGAAAGTGTGAACAATAGTTTCCCTGGCGCCGAAATAAAAGGTGTTATTTTTGGAGCTGCTGTTCTTAGGGATGCATGTATTGAGAGTATGGACAAACTTAAATTTGCGTCTGCTTTGTCTCCTAAAGTTAGAGGAGCCTGGAATTTACATTTATTAACAAAAGACCTAAACCTGGACTACTTTGTGATGCACTCCTCCATTGCTGGCTTACTTGGTAATCACGGACAATCGAACTATGCGGTTGGGAACGCGTTCGAAGATGGTTTAGCGCACTTTAGACGTTCAATTGCTATGTTAAAAAAAAGAAGGATATGAGCTGCTCGAGGTAGATGGCATTCATAGGAGTTGCCTATTGGACAATTATCCACAAGTGATGTTAACCAAATTGGAATTGGATAACTTTAGTTACAGTTCTAGAAATTCCAATCTTCTATTTAAATTTCGTTCTGTTCTATCTACAAATACTGTAAAACACAATAATCTGGATAATGGGGACGACTCACTGATTAAACCGGATATAACGATGGTAAAAGGACTGGAGAAAGGCGCTCGAATAATTAGTCTGTGATATCCTTTATGTGGAAGCGGACGTTAAACCACCAGCTTAAGTAAGTAACGCTCGAATAAAAATTCTCTAGCATTATATGTCAATCATTGCCTCCAAAGTGTTTGCTATTGATGCATTAATGGTAACACCAGACAGTTTAGTCATGGATCTTGGAATGGATTCCATGCTGGCCATGACTATCATTGATCAAGTCAATAAAGACACAAAATTCAGAATACCCATGGTAGTTCTGTTGAGTGAAGGAGCTACTATCAGTAAATTAGGGTTCGCCTTGTTTGCCAAGATATTTTCCACTCAAATGAGAAACATTTTGGAGAGGGGAAGTACCCAAATCCATTTCCAATATGGATCTTAATGGCTATACGTTTAATTCGTCTACAAATACAACCTCTTCGGTAACAAATCTGAAACTCGATGACCAATTGTCTCGAGCAATATCTAATCTTGGACATAGTCTTGACACGACTAAAATTATTTGTTTTCTTTTACCAACTCCTTTTACACAAAAACTCCGGAGAAGATCCAGTAAATGTTATCACAAAACACAATCTAAGGCCTATGCTGTTTCAATCCAGTCATGAAATCTGTAATTTAACAAATGACATTCCACTGTTTGCAAAGATAGCAACTTCTTCTACATTTTCGGATTTTATAAAAGAAAACAATAAAGCTATTCAAAAATATTTTAACAACGCAATATACCCGTACTCCTTAATCGAGAAAATGGTATTATCTGATGAATGTCGAAATAATCTGAAGAGACACTATGTTGTACAAGAATAAGAGAACAAAACCGTTTCTGCTAAAAGTCTTGGGTTACTACACGATACTTTATTAATAGTCAACTCTAATTTAACAACTAAATCTGATGATGTTCAGCTACCATATAGAAATTCTTTATATACCTGCGGTGAAGCTAAAATACTCTTAGATCAACTCCACCAAATTCTACTGTTGGTAACATCTAACAAAGACTTGACCATAAGCAATATTGGAAAGATCGTGTGGAGATTTCTCAACAAAGGTACTAATGACAAGATTACCAATAAAGGTGCACCGATAAACGTTGGTGAGTATTACATTTAATACAGTAACTAAACTAATGTTTCAACCAATTGATGGAGACGTTCTAAGCCATGCCTTTTCGGTGTTATATGGTGCGTCACTTGCTTCGTAAACCTCTTCCCTTTTCACCCATCATAGTATGCCCTTGAAATAGCGATATTAGTTTGATTGTGGTTTTCGTTCCAGGGGAAAACAAAACGAAACAAAGCATCGATGAACACCACGCGGGCGCACCAGAGTTATCAATACCGAAACTAAAGTTAAACAATTCTGGTTCAGTCCTTTTACCGGAAAATGCATTATCTTACTGTGGTTATTATTTCTACGAACGATATGCGGTCGCCATTCTTGTGAACTGTCCACAGGTAAACTTTAAAAGGGGTTTAATAGGGCCGGCCAAAAGGAAATATCCTGTGTTACCTCCTGTTGAATGTTAAAAGTTATGAAACCTTGGATTGGTGATTGTGGCCACGTGTTAATTGGAAATAATTTCAGACTCAGTTTGTAAATTGTAAGCAATCCACAGGTTTAGCTTTGTGGTTTTTACTCCGACAACTTTGCTTTTCCACAAACGGGTTCGTGTTCTCCCACTGATTTTATCCTATCCTCATTGATGATATTAGACATACATCAATCAGCTGGACTTCCCGTTTAAAACTAACTTTACTGAATTTCATACTATCCGGATCTTAAATTTTGAATGGATTTAGCGGAGTCATGTCTCCAATCCCTGTTTATGAACGCAATACAGGACAATGTGGAAGTATTGTTAAGCAGGGCCGAAGGAAGAACACTATCAAAATCCAGGAAATTTCGAAACTATCTTTATCTCCTCACTCATGGTGAAAACTTTGGACTCTTAATTAGCCGCCTTTTGTATAATTTGAACAGGTCTGTCTGTGTATATTTTGGATTTCAAGGTTTGAAAAAGGAGCACAGGACAAAATACTTCATATAATTTAAAGAAGAAACTTCCCAAAATTAAAAAATTCAACAGGGGAAGCTTATTAAAAATAAAGAATATTTCGATAGTAAAATACAGATTTTTCGCCGAGTAAATTTACTTACAATTTTGATTTGTACCGGCGATGTAAGACATAATTATACACAGTATACACAGAATTGTTTAAAACTTAACTCAAAATCATTGCTGCAGGGATTATTCTTATTTTCAATATTATAAAAACAATTTTAAAAGTTACTGTTGTGGTAGTATATTGAGCCATATCTTCAGGTGAGTCAGTTGTAATACCATTTGATATGTTGAACTGGAGAAGTTCTTCTGGAGTTGGTTTATAACCAGGAATTTCAGTTGCACTGAATATTCGTTTAGTTTGTCCATCAGAACCATCAGGTTTTCTGATTCGAATAGAGATTTTACCATCTCTGGTCCAACAAGCGTTGATGTGATTTGCCTTGTATGATCTACGTGCTATGTTGAAAACAAAAGCTCTATACCTTGTAAGGTCTTCATTTATGAATATATCATCTTTTACAGCGTTTACAACCTTTTTGCCCCTCATTATAGCAACCTTGGTCTTGTAGCTAGATAGTCTTAACATAATACGCTTAGGTTGTCCCTTGTTGGCTTTTCCGACACGGTGACTATTTCCAATGTCATGTTTTGTAATGTCTGGTATTATCTTACTTAATACAGCCAAGGCTTCATTTTCAACAATTTCCTCCGCAGTTTCTTTTATGCCACTGATGTGGATACAATTGCGCCTGCCATATTGTTCGAGATCATCGCAGCGGTCTTGGATGATACCATTCAGCTCAAGAGAAACTGATGCCAACTCCAGTTTTAATTCTGATATTTCTTTTTTAAGTGGGGTGATGTGTTTATTTATTTCTTCTTGCAGAATAAGTTCCACCATGGGCCTGAAGGCATTTTGGACTTCTGGATTCAGGAAAGCTCTTACCAATTCAAGAGTTACAGCATTTACTGTGTTTGTAAATACATCGTCTGCCAGTGGGCTAGGTGGAGATGGGGTGGGTATGTCTGAGGTGTCAGTCATTGGTGTTGAACAGGCACTTATTGTATTTTCTTGATATTCAAGGCTGGTGTTATTGTCTGAATCAGCTTGTGGCAGAGTAGTGAAGGACATGAAACTTGTAATTTGACTTTGCTGTGGTTGTGTCTTGCTTTTTTTCAGGTTACTGCCAAGTATACCAGATGACAATAGGAGTTCTGTCTGGATTTGGAGTGGAGAACCTGTTTGTTTTCGTTTCCTACTGTCCTGGTCCCTCCTCGGGGTAGACATGGATTTTATAATTTTTGTATTTGCCGTTAAATAAATGTTATATACTGAAACAACTTTAGTTTATTGACCTGTTTATTTACGGGTTATACAGTTGTAAGGTTCTTGGACGCCGATGCCTTGTGTAAACAATAACAAACACAAACAAAAATGACTGCTCCAGTGAAATAATTGCTGATGTTGGGTAATTGTATTTGTTGTTAATTTCTAATTCATCAACAAAAGATGAGATTATGTATCTTACTTATTTTAGTTCATCATTTAGACAGGTTCATAACGTGTGTTATATAAAGTTCTCACGAACAAGTAGACCTCTTACAAAAAACACGTCTAGCTACCGTCGGCCATCTTGTTACATAACAAATAGTTTTACGATGCTAGTCACATCCCTATATCCACGAAGCAATGGATATGTATTGAAGTTGTCTAGAAAGAACACTAGCCAATTAGAAATAGCCAGGCAAACCCCGAAAATACGCCCACACAGCACTTATTTCACGACAACAGCTAGTTTATGATAACGGCGTATCCTAAAGTAAAATTTGAATGTTGATCAAGCTTGATAAGAAATCTGACCGCTATCGTGAATACGCGGTTTAGGGAAAATGGGTGTAACTCCGGAAAGAAGGGTCGCAGAATGGTGAATATTTGTAGGATTCATCTCCCAGAGAGAGAGAGAGCGAGAGAGAGAGAGAGAGAGAGGGAGACACACACACACACACACACAGACAGAGAGAGATAAACAGATAAATAGGCGGACAGATATATAAGCTTACCCCGGGGAACAGAAGGTTTCGGAGCACTGATTATCGGTACGACGTTTCTTACCATGACCACAATGTATTCCACGCGTTTTAAAGTGATCTGTTAAAGACTATTGCCTCTCTCGCGTTAACAATATTATAAACAATGTCTCCATTTTTACGATTAATCATCAACAGCCATTAAAGAGCAGAAATAATTAAAATCTGTTGACAATCAGATATGATTTAAATTGGTTGAAAATCGTTGACATCCGATGGCATCGAGGGTTGTTACTAAATGTCTAATTACTAGTTTATATAACATTCAACGCCTAGCGCTTGTACAATGTATATTGAATAAGAACCCACTGACGTATATGTAGGTATAATAGTTTATATAACATTTAACGCCTAGTTCTTGCATAACGAATGTTGAATATGTACCCACTGAAGTATATTTAGGTAAATTTTTGACACATTTGTTTTCGTTTGTTTTAACTTTACACAGTTATGTAAGTTTTGGTCGTTTAGTCTATATCTTTTTTTAAATACGCCATCTTTGCATTTGTCAAAACCGCTTTGCCAGGCCTCTATTTAATTCGATTAGCACCGTTTACTCAATATCCTTTTTTAAACAAGCCGTTGCCATCTTTGCATTTCGCAAAATCGCGTCGATGTGCCTTCATTTAATTCGATTGAATCCAAGCCAACAAATTATCTATCATTGCGAACTTGCTTTTGAAAAGCGATTCGTGTATTAACAAAATTTTCTAAAAAATATGAATGGCGCTCCGTGGCTTTAAGAGGTGCATGACATCAATGATTCATTAATAACTGATATCAATGAGAGTGTGAAGTTGGTACGTAGGGTTTTAAAGTTAATGAGAGTATGAACTTAATGAATGGGTTTTCTATGGGGGCATGAAATGACGAATGATATATTCATTGGAGCGTGAACTGAATGTGTCCATTCCGTTACATAAAAAAGTATTTCTTTGGTCTAGCCATCCGATAAATCAGTGTAAGGCCGCCTAGAAATATATTAGTTAACACACTTTCTTTCATGCAATTACAAAATAGCTACATAAAATGGTTATCTTGTCATTAAATGTTAGTTACCTTGAAAAATACAAGCTAACCAGGATATTTTTTCTTTGTTTGAGTAGCCATAACGGTCTCCCGAAGAGATGTTGTGGTTACAAACCGGATGTTCGACGCTTTCTTACAATAATCCCGAGGATCATCCAATGCAAAAAAAACCCCACCTCTGATGTGTTACAGTTGGCAATGTCATGTCTCTGTTAAATAAGAGAAAAGAGTCCCTTCCCACACTCAAATTCAACTTGAAATCAAATAGAGAATAAAATATTTTTTGGTAATGAAACCTTTGTAATAAATTAAAATCTGATTAAGAGTAACAACTCATTATGTAATTATTTGAAAATCATTAGAATTTGTATGCTTTTTATAAAAATTTTGCCCTGCGCTAACAATTAGTATAGGAAACATTTAATATCATGAATTTAGCAGTTCAGTTATCAAAATTCATTGAAAATCAAAATACTTGTTCGTTTCAACACCTTAAACTCTGTGTATCAATCTGAAGTCAATCGGATGATAAGTTTGGCCTCTTTGGCATCACAAGGTTTTTTGAAGTGATCAAGGGAGACAACTCTGGAAGTAATTATTTGAAATCGCTCAAAATCAATAGGCTTCTTTGTCTCATTACCTTAAACTGTGTGTGTGTATTTAAATTCAACCGGGTTTAACTTTGGTCTCTATAGCGATGTGATCAAGGGCCATAACTCTGGCAGTAATTATCAGAATTCGCTGAAAATCAATAGGCTTCTTCGTCCCATGACCTTAAACACGGTGTATAAATTTAAAGTCAATCGGATAGTAACTTTGGCCTCTAGAGGGTCCACAAGATTTTTTGAAGTGATCAAGGGCCATAACTTTGGCACTAATTATCGGAAATCGCTGAAAATATCAATAGGCTTCTTGGTCTTATGACCTTAAACACTGTGTATAAATTTAAAGTCAATCGGATATTAACGTTAGCCTCTAGAGCGTCCACAAGCAATTGTGGACGCCGGACGGACGGACGGGCGGGGGCGACGACAATGTACGAACACATTTCAATGTGGGCGTATAAAAAAGAACAATTTTATACATTTTATCTCGAAATTTCTGAAACATATGAACAAGATTACAGGTACATGTAGATCATGGTTTAATAACCAAGCCTTACCAAATTATATTTACAAATTATAAATCAATAAAATCATGTTTGTGTTTGTCTTGAATAATGAATATGCTAAGCATTTCAATCCAGTTGACGGTTTTATGGCCATTAAGTATTTTTCTTGTCAAATCTGTTTTCACCAGATATAGATCAATCATATTATGTCACACGATATTACCTAATTTATTGTTTAAGTGAAATATGAATCAAATTCTCGGATGACGGCTTGACAGTTTTTATGACATGGTGAATAATTTTGACATTCTGTATAGTCTGATTCCGTTTTTTCACTGTCCTTATGAAACGTCCACTCGACACCAACTAGATCATTTCGGTCCAATTATATTTCAATAATTGGCTTGCGCGTAGGGGTCTTTAGCAGTGGGAGGAAACCTGGGTAAACGGAAAAGAACCTACGAGGTTTGACAGGCGACCCTCGCTTGCGAAGATGAATATATTATTTCCCAACACCTACTTGATACAATTCGAGCACTAAAATATATGACAACAGAATTTTTCATTGCCACTCCGCCTTTAAATCCAAACGATTTCTGATATGTTAAATTTAGATTTAATAAAAGACAATGAAAAATGAATGTATTATTAAAAATTTCATTCGTATTACTTTATTCTAATTGAAGTTTTGAGCACTGGAAGATTTCAGACTAGACTCTCATTCCTGATTGGCTTGTCCGGTAAGTCTTCTAGGAGTCGCGATATCACCCCAGATGGAAGCGGACGTAAAGCTGGAATAGACGGATATAACACAATGACATATTTCATAGAAGCCTCCTGCCATATTAAAATACGTGTACGTGATTGTAACATCAACCTGATATCAACACCCAACTTGGTAGCATTCTTTATGTCATTGTGTAACTTTAACTTGTTGTTGGCATGTCTTATCTAACTTTCTTTGTCTCATAAACTATACTGAATGTGAAACCTGATATGATGCATGATACATTAGACAGGTGTCTAGTGAGCTCTTTTGTCTTGAATACTTTTATAAACTCAGAACAGAAACGAATCATCAGTTAGATCCGACGAGGACTGAGCGAAGGCCATGGGCGCCTTGGCACGAGACGAGACGAGAGCTTCTGGAGTTTGCACACTCGTGCTAAGCCAAGCTAAGACATTCTACCATAATAAAAACTTAAAATAGCATTATGCAAGAGCAAAATCTGCTTTATACAAGTCTTTCTTTAGGCCTGAAATGTTATCTAAATAATCAATTAGACATTAATTAACTTATCCAGACCATAATAAACTCTCGATGTCAACGCTAGCCTTCGATGTAAGCTGGATTAGATTCAAATATGCCGCTTAATGGCCGTTGATAATTAAATCAATCAAGTGGATAATTGAGACTATGTTGTTTATATTAATGATTTGAGTAATGATGACCGAGGCTATGTGAATATTTCAAATGCTTTTTTCTCGGCTAATAGAGGACCAATTTGACTGAAATTTTCAACAAATTACCTTTACACTATTTAGTCTTTAACTATTATAGTGGGAACTGTTATCCCTTTATCTTATCTCCCATAATGTAACTTTAATAAACCTAATAAATCTTATCCATAAATATGTCTGTTATAATAAATAGCTTTCACTAAATGCAACACGCAGACAAATAAAAACCGGCACGGGGCAGGTTGGTCTCTTATATAATTTATTTTTCATATCAACCCGAATCTGTAAGTTAATCTAGAAAAGTTGTAACCGTCTAAAGCGAAAGAAAATAGGCGTGGTCTTACACTGAATAAAATAGTTGATTTCTTCTTGCAAAGCAAAAATGCGATCGTTCAGTTCTTAAAAATGTTCAATATGATTCTAACAACGACGCTCTGTCCTGCTTCTTGGACTGAATCGATAGAAGAGCCCTAGATATGGTGTAAATAATTATATTGTGGGTGGCATGGCTATCGGTCCAATTGCTCAAACTAGTATTTGTTATCTAAGCGGATTTCTTGATGACATCTTGACCCTGAACATGCATACATATGACATGAGAGATGACAAATAGTCTGTTTAAAATGTTTTGTTCTGAGTTATTTGGAAGGTGTAAACGGTGCTTTGTCACTAATTGTTATGCAGTACATAATTCATAGGACGTGACTTAAAAGTGGTGTGATACTGTTATAAATATATCTTTTAAAACATAACCTAGTGTGATTTATCATACATATTATGAAAGGATGTCTAAACAACAAATTCAAGCCACAACATGACATACGGTCTTTTGAACAACTTAAGGGCTCTAACTTAACATTATTGACACGAATTACTGGCCCATTCCAATCAATACAAAGGTGTTGTGGAAACATGAGCGCCTGATATCTATTATCTAATACAAAATGAACAGTTTTAAAACCGTTACACGATATGTCCTATACGCTATGCTCTCAATCTGAATTGGTAATAAGGTATCTTGATTAATGATGCTAAACTTCAGCGCGTAAGTAGTGAAATGTCAAAACGTACTTCAGATACAAAGTGGACTAATCGGGTACGCGCGACTGCCATTCGAACTGGACTGTTTCACATCGAATTAAAAAAAAAAAAAAAAACCAAAACACATATAGCCATTAAGTTAAGAAGGTAACTCGGGTAGAGGTGTTAAATATAGACAGAGTAGATATGTTTCGTCCACTTATGAACTGAATGCTTCACTTAAAATTTGAAAATAACCACTTAAAAACTGCCCCGTCTGAAGCATTCACAAAGTTCTTGTATAAGGAGACATACCTCTGATTATCGATTGGCTTCGTCATAATAATAATAATAAAGTAAATTTGCAGAGGGCCAAATCCATTCAAAAGCATTCTCAAAGAGCAATGAGCCAGTAGTTACATACACCGTGAACACAAAGTCTAATTCCCACAGTTTTCTCAAAATAAGTGAATCTTCAGCTGTGATTTGAAAATAGTCAACTTCATTTCACAATGTAGGAGCACCTACACCAAAACTTATGTCACGAAATGTTTCAGTTTTGACTGTGGAACTACAAGTGTGGTCTGCTAAAAAGATTTCGAGAACCGATTTGGTTGATATAGCGTTAGTAGTTCTCATAAAACGTTGGGTGCAAGATTTCGTAGACACTGATATACGAGGCGCAGGACCAAGTAGACAATAAACGGAATCGGATCCAATCGACACGTTGTTTCTTTGATTTGTTCCTCGGCAAATGAATAAATTCGGAGAATGGCGCTCGCCCTGACTCATCTGTAAAAACCGACTAAGTTTGAGCAGAAAGATTGTCCAACTGACAATCGGGAAGTTTTGAGTTTGCCTGAACACTAAGTATAGATTGCATAAATCCGTGAAATTTCTTCGAGTAATTGTCAATGGCAGAAATTTTATAATAACTAGCTTTAAAAACATTTTCGGTGTGACAGTATGAGATGGTTCCTTGTGTGTGATTACCGTTTAGCGCAAGCACAGTTGTAAGAGTCAGATCACACCGTTATGGACACGGTGTCCATTGGCTCCCCGTGATAGTATTTTCCCTAAAATTTTCTTACGGTCAAATCGGTTTTTACACTTATCTACAAAAATTAAATGTTACAGTATTACTATATCAGGTGAGGGTGTCGAGTTTCTATAGTTTCTTTGTTTCGATAAAAAGTAGAAAATACAAATCGACTACTAAAGCGTGGAATCAACAAAAAAGTGAGCCGCAGCAATTCGCGTTCATGGAAAATCTCAGGTCGTGCGCTGTCAGAAAATATATTTTCCAGCGAGCGTGGGTCTCCCGTATATAAACGGTAAATTCGCTTACATTTCGATAATTTTTGAGTCTGAATCTTTGCAGATGTTGAGATTGATAACACAATTGCAAGTAATACATTTAAATAAAACAGTGGGCTATATTTCATCCGCTGGCTGTCAGATTTCACGCTTAAACCATTAATGTGAGTAATAAAACTGATAGGCTAAATTGTGAAGATGTAAAATTTTTAATAAGAAATACAAAATTAAAATAACAATGATACAGAGCAATCCCAATCATATAAAATCCAATATTCAATCTAGAAAATAGTTAATCATTAAAACATCAAAAGGTGTACCGATCACTAATCACTAAAACAAGAACAGTATCAAATCACGAACGATTAAACGGAGTGTTCCCACTTTGCCGTCAGACTTTGCTGTCAAATTTTGCCGCTAATCCAGAGTTAATCCTAGAACAGTGGTGTTATAGAGAGAGAGAGAGAAATGGGGTTTAACGTCCACTCAACACAAACTAGTTCATTTCGGGACTAACATATGGTTCAATTTTATTTCAATAATTCGCTTGCGCGTAGGGGTCTTTAGCAGTGGGAGGAAACCGGTGTGCCCGGAGGAAACAATGGTGTTATAAACTATAGTATTGATTTTAACAAATTTAACATTTCCAAAGGACTGCATTCGGTCTGTTTGACTTTATTTGGTAACCATTGTGTATTAAATTTCGGTCACCTCGATTATTGGATATACAGCGAATATTAACCTGAACGTTTGCCATTTTAAAAAAAATATAATTTCGCCACGTTCGTTTGTTACTGGAGTTAAACGTCCACTACCACCTAGGTGACGGACACAATAATTTCGACACAGATCGACGATCTATTCATGTTAATATAGGGAAGTGAATTCAAGTTCGAAGGCACAACTGTGTTCAAAATGTCATTAATTAGTTAGTTAATAAATTTTATTAAGAGGGATTAAGAGCTCATTGAGGCTGAACACTAGTAGTGAACAGTTCTTGAGTGACTACTTTTAAACAGACTACATCAAATAAAGTAGGAACACACCGATACAACTATCAATTTCAAGCCAACCAACTTAGATCCGTTGATCGTGTAACTACTGATCACTAACAGCTAATCTCGATAACAAGTATGTTTATTAATGACCAAACTCTAACCAAATGTGTTAAATCTGTAATAATCAACAACCAAATACGTAAACCATCTCACACCACAGGAAGTGACATTTTCGTTTCATAATCATAGGTTTGCGCAATATTGTTTGTGGCGTAGTTTTGATTTCTTACCGATATGCAGAAATACCTGTGATCCTCGGTAAAAATACACAAGAAAGAACCTGACACATTGATTGTAGTTTTGAGATTTTATAACTTTGTATGTATTGTATTGACAAACCAGACAATATTCATATTATTTGTCTTGAAAGGTCGAGCAAAACTAGTATGTAAAAGAACAATTAAACATACAATATGCAAGATCTTAATCGGCCTATTTTATGTCTTTATTGATGCCTGAAATGTTATATAAACTATTAATTAGCCATTAATTAACTTATCCAGACCATACTCAACTGTCGATGTCAACGCTAGTCTGCGATATTTGTTGAATTAAGTTCCGATTTGCCGCATATCTTTCCTTCACGTACCGACTTTAGTAATGATGATCGAGGCTAGGCAAAACTTTCATTCATTTAATTGTCGGTTGTAGTGGATCAATTTGACTGAAGTTTTCAGCAAATTACCTACATTATCTAGGTTTTAACTATTGTAGTGGGAACCGCCAACTCGTTGTCTAATCTCCCATACGTATCTTTAAATGTCTGTGAAGTTTGAGATAATATGTATATGCCCGAAAAAAATTCAGATTGACAGACAGCGCCGCCGGTTATTTATTTATGTATTTATCATATACAAATATTAAAAATCTATTTATCTGCATAGTTGTACCTAACTAAAAAAAATATGTAATTAGTATTTGTCTGTAACATATACAATTCGACATTGTACATAAATTATACACCCAAACCAGACGTAAGCAAATTAATATAAGCCTACTTGATTTGTTTTTGCATCCTATTTTTTATGCTTTTTGTATTGCATAATAATCTCGAAATAAATACTGTTTAAACCAAACAGCAACCACCGTAAAAAGGATAATATCATTAACATTGTTTATCCCGATTGGAATTTCTAATGTTGTCACGACATATTCAAACAAGCGGTCTCCAGCGGTTGCAAGCGATCGCCACGCAAATACGTCTTTTTCAAAATCGACGAACAGTTGACAGCAGAAGTGTAAAACAAAAAGACAAAGTCGAAAGTTGAAAGACTGTTCATCAAAGTAGAATTCTGACGACTTGAAGTTGAAAAGTTTGATGTTTTTACAGATTAATGCCCCAGTTTGATCGGAGTGGTGGCCCTACTGCGCTCTGAGACCGAACGGCGGCCTGGATATACACAAGGTCGTCGACAAGCGTGAACACAACGCGGAAAAATGTCCCAAAATTACAAACTTTAAAAGTCGTGATCAGCAACGATTAAATGTAAATCAGTTTAAATACATTCAACACATTTTATTTTCAGCTGTCCCCTTTACAGTAACCTTAGATTATTTAATACTCGGTGATTTTAATATACATGTTGATAAATCAAATGACTCGACAGTAAACCGGTTTAAAGAGGTTTTAAATTCATCTAATTTACAACAACATGTTTCTCAACTAACACACAAGGGTGTTCATATTTTAGATTTAGTGATAACCCGCACCAACAGTAACTTGATCAAATCTTTGAAGGTTGAAGATAATCTTATCTCTGATCATTATTGTGTTATTACTGAACAGATTTTCGCAAAACCAAAACCAAAACGAACTCTAATTTCCTATCGCAATACAAAAAAATTGAGCGTTGAATACTTTAAACATCGATAATGAGTAGTAAACTTTTAGATCGTGTCCAGGGAGTTCCAGATGTCGATGATCAGATTAAACCCTATAATGCAGTATTGACAAACATACTTGATGAATATGCACCAGTAAGGACAAGAAACATCATTTTATGACCGAATAGAATATGTTTTTCAGATGATATTCGACAGCCTAAGATTGACCGACGTAAAGCTGAAACGCTCTGGCTTAAATCTAAAATTGAAATTGACAAGCAAGAAATGAAACTAATTGTCTTATCTCTTCGTCAAAACGCAGGTGCATTTCCAATAGTCTTATCCAAAATAAGATAAATCCACGTCAAATCTATAAGCTTACTTCCAGTTTCCTAAAGAACCAAGGCAGTTTTCAAAATACAAGTACCGGGAAAACCGAAAAGTCTCAACATTCTTTCATGAAGAAATAGATAAATTAGTTCCGAATTTCCTGATCATACATCTACTGCCTTGCCAGAAGAAAAACCCTCGCTGGTTCATCCCTCACGAATTTGTCTCCTACTTCTAATATAGAACTCAGGGATTTGATAAGTAAATCGTCATCTTCTTCATGCAACCTTGATCCTATACCAACATGGTTACTTAAACTGTGTATAAATGAACTCTTACCAATAATTACACACATAATACATCAATTACGCATGGTAATGTAGACCAGTTCACAACAATCGCCTATGTTTAGCAACTACTAATGAAACCAAATCTAGACCCAGATAACCTAAAGAACTTTCGACCTGTGTCTAATCTATCATACATATCAAAATTAATTGGGAATGTTATATCCACCAGACTAAAAACACCATTTTGTTATGAACAATCTTGACGAACAATTTCAATCAGTATAAAAGAAGGGTCACAGCTCTGAAACAGCACTGCTGTTGCTGAGAGTATATAACGATATTGTTACTAACATAGACAATAAACAACTTGGCGTGTTAGTATTACTAGATTTAAGTGCCGCTTTTGATACTATTGATCATGATGTTTTATAGTAAACCGGTTACAAACACGTTTTGGCGTTGATGAGCTACGTTTAAAATGGATAAGCTCTTATATAACAGACAGGTAACAGTATGTAGTCATGGTTAATGCAACATCGTCTCCAAAAAAACCTGCGCATTGGAGTTTCGTAAGAGTTTGTTCTTGGTCATCTTTTATTCACAGCCCAGCCTACACAACACCAATTGGAATTACCTTTCATCTTTATGCTGATGACACACAACTATATCTTGCTTTGAAACCATCGAGTGACTCCACCGAAATCGGTAAACTTGAGGCTTGCAAAGATGACATTGACAATTGGATGAATCTTAATTTCCTAAAATTAATGTCCCAACAGTTTAAACTTAAATGAGTGAATGGGCTTTTGTTTACGCCTCTGCTAACGTGTGGAATGCATTAACTAGTCATGTAAAAAAACAACTCTGCTAAAACGAAATTTTTAAACGTGCTTTCAAACTATAAACATGTTGGCATTTTAATGTTTTAGAACTATTTGTTTTACTTTGTATGTATTTCAACTGTGAAGAGCGGAGCAGCTGTTAGCTGGAGCACTCAGCGCTATACAAATTGATTATTATAACTAAATCCCCGACAGTTTTGAGAGATGCTGCAAAGTTTATTTATTTGAGAATTAAACTACCGCAAACGCATTTTTTATGCTATTCCAAACAACCAATCAATCGTCGCGGAGTTTCAAATTTACAGACAGCGGCGCCGGTTATCTTTGAGAGGGGAAGAACTGGAACTAACCTTGTATGCCCCCCCGCCCAAAGAAAATTACGGGCTGTAATAAGTGTTTTATTAGATTTCGGGCAGTTTAATTTGGAAAGTAGATGAAATAAATTATTTCGCTTTACCCGTCTGTCTGAAAAGTCAACTTGCCCGAAGGTTAAGCTGCTCCACCATCCCCGTCCCCCTGTTTCATACACCTATGTATAATTTCATTTTACCTCGATGAATTGATTGATATTTTATCATATTAATATCTATAATTGTTAAGACATTCCCAGTAAAGTAACTCATTATATCAAAGTTTATGACAATTCATGTATGTTCTGTCGGCCTCTGACCTCGAAAATGAAATAAACAAACTCATTATATATTACAATATTATATATGCGTTGCAACCCATTTGTGTCAAGTGTTAGGTCTCAAATATTAACGATTTAGTTCCTTCAAATAAAGGTTTTTTTAGGCTTTATAGCGATTAACTGATCCACAGCCCAACCTTCTCCCTGCTCCAGAATCCCTCCCGTCAATGCTCTTAAATGAAAAGAAATGAAATTTAACGTCCTACTGTTTTGCTCCTAAACTGGACTAATGAAGACGGGCAAATGCCATTCAGTGTGCTATGAGAGAAATTTTGCGGCTTACTCTTATATCGAATTCCAACTGCAAAGGGAACTTTTACGTGCACGCCAAATTGTACACGGGACCTCAGTTTTTAGTACCATCCGAACGACTAGACAGCTGTCCGTGTCGGGCCCTCCATCCTGCAGCCCCCCACTCCTGCATCACCGAGAAGGGGAAACCACACAGGAAAATCTGGATTAACTTTTTCGGCCAATGCAGGGATCGAACACCCGACCTCCAGGCTAGCGAGCCAGTGTCTTACCCACTTTAGCCACGTGATCACCAATTCTCTCAAAAATAAAAGTAACTAAACAAAAAGGTCCATATCTAAAATGGTATACAGATTCAATGTCCATTTTCTGATGGGGGGAATGCGCCCCCGTCACCAGGTTAGTCAATCTCTCCACGCGTGCCACTCCCAATCTGTAGCGGGTTATACTGTGCCCCATCTTCGGGAAGCCGAATGTTTTTTTAATTCTTGCCAATATGCTTCATTACAATTTTGTACCATTATCTATTGTTTTATATATAGTACGTATTTGACATTTAGTAATAATAACGAAATC
The DNA here is from genome assembly GCA_036850965.1 of Patella caerulea. Taxonomy (NCBI): domain Eukaryota; kingdom Metazoa; phylum Mollusca; class Gastropoda; family Patellidae; genus Patella; species Patella caerulea. The sequence continues at coordinate 29,334,424 of JAZGQO010000011.1, forward strand.
TGTTTGTGTATCGAAATGTAGCATGATAATATATTCAGAAGTAGCACTTCATTATAAATGTGTTTATTTTTAGTCTTATACATTTGTTTATCAGTTAACCTTGGCTACTGTACGTCGTCGTTTCACCGTAAGTAAATTTTCATTGGACCAGCTCAGCGTGCAGGAAATGTGCACCCCTTTTTACTACCTGGGAATTAGCAGTTGTTCGAAATTTGCAGAAACCATCATATCACTCGAATGAAGATGTCCAATCAAAAGAGGTGGGTCGATAACATGAAGCAGAAACTTATGTAACGACCTCAACGATTGGATTAGAAGTTGCACATAGCCTATATAAGCAAATCGAGTTCATGAAATGAAGAAACTTAAGTATATGGATTTATAATTTAACAAAAGAAGTATTTGGTATGTATACCTTTAGATGCAAGTCTCTAGACAACTTTTGATATTATTCATAAATGTTCAACAACTTTTAAATCTAGGCTAAAAACGAGACTAACATATCGGTTCAATTTTATTTCAACAATTTGCTTGGGCTTAATAGTCTTTATCAGTGGCAGGGGAAAGTTATTTTAATTTTCAAAGAGGGCTGCCTTTTATTCCCAATATTGTAATTTCCATTAAAACGCGCCTTCAATATTAACAATGAAGTCAAGGTGGATGGTAAATATGGTAAATTTATGTACATAATTGGTAAAAAGTGTGCGAGTCAATGTTCTCTGTGACGGTTATATTTATAGTTATGATATATCAAAGACCCAAAATGCAAGTAATGAAAGTTAAATATAGAATTTAATATCATATAATCAAAAAATTAACAGTATTTTTATTTTACGAATAAAATAAAACTTAATATCTGGTTCGAACGTTATTCAGTTACAACTTAAGCAAGTATACAGGGTACCGTTGGGTTCTATAAATTTCACACGGAATGTTTTTGTCTCTACTAATAGAGTAATAATATTTCTTTTGTTCAATCCGCGGAGCTAATTTCATATAAAATATACAAATTCGTATAAGGCAAGAAAGAAATTGGTTTGACGGAATATTTTTAAAAATTGGCTATATCTTAGCGATTAATTGACATATTCTTATGAATTTATATATGCACATTATATATGCACAATATATCTTTAAATGCCCTCATTTATAATCCATTATGTGGTGGACTGTATCAACTAGTTTTTAGAGGACAGCCTTGATGTCAGCCAATATTACATATGTGACAGAACTGGTTACGTACATTTCAAATATAACATTTTCTCCGTGGTGTAGACAACACTTTCTCCACAGACGAAACCTTATCTGAGTGGCTGAAATCTTTTCTCTGTCGTGGAAACCTTTCCTGTGCGGAGAAAAGGGTTTTCGTGGTTTTTAGATTTATCGTAGTTTTTATGGGAAACACTCGTTCATTTGCTGTACTTGAACCATTACATAATGGTAACATATCTACAAGCTCCACCCTTTAACAGCCCCATTACGTGTGTTGAGTGGTGCAGGATATGCTGACGATTACTATCCGTGTTTGATTTATTCAAAAATCGTTTATTGTACGCTTATATTGCAGAACGAAGATACTGGGTGATATATCTTGAGTAAAGGTTAGTTTGCAATGGAAGAAATTGCCATAATTGGAGTGGGGTGCAAACTACCTGGAGCGGATAATATTGACCAGTTTTGGCGCGTTTTGGAAAATGGTGAAAATCACGTCCTCGAGGTGCCAAGCGATCGATGGAATCTGGATGCATTTTACGACCCTGATCCAAATGCACCTGGCAAGACATACGTTAGAAGAGCAGGGTTCATTAAGAAGTAAGATTATTTATTCTTATAAGATAAAGTAAAGGAAACTATAATTAATTATAAGAGATAAAAAGAATTGAATCTGATCGTAATACGGTATGAATCTAGGACCTTAAATGAAAAACATGTACATTATATATAAAGAAAGATTACAACACCTAATCAAAGATGTATCTGTCAAAAACTTCCGTGGCCGGTCTAAATCCGTTGTAGCCTTTTGTTATAGTCTGAAACAACTTCCTATTCCATTACTCGATATTCGTCGCGGAACCGGTAGTAATGACTCAAATTCGCCTTCAATTAGGTTCGAGTGTGCTGAACCTATCATGAATGAATCAGTCTTAAGTTCAAAATTTAATGTGCGCAACGAGGGCAATTGTTGCCAGTCGGTGGGCCACCACGATTCAACAAAGAATGAACTACGAATCAGGTAGAATTAGGTATAATGCGTTCCCGAAAGAGTCACGAATTTTCGCGCATCGTTTACCGCGATTCAACAAAGAATGAACTACGAAGCAGCTACAAATAAGTATAATGCGTTCCCGAAAGAGTCCGGAATTTTCTCGCATCGTTTACGAATAGTTTTACGAACTATCTTAAATCCAATACGTACGGGCTACGATTTTTTCGGATATATCACAATATCTATCACGAATTACGACGAATTAGCTGCAATATCTTCACGGTACCCAGACAAGGGCAAGCGACTAAGGGTACATGACTTCCCCGGCAGACTTACACCTCCACTGGATCACAGTTCTGCAGCATACGAGGGTCCAAGAGATGCTTGCCGTACTATTACATTTGTTCCGATAAAATACACTGCAACTAAGATTATGTGGTGAACGTTAACAATGACGCTAAGACTTGTACATGTATGTAAACTGTTAAACAATCTACGAAGAAGGGCAGGTAATTTGAATTAGTGGACTCCTGACAACTGAACCTAGCGTATGGTGCAGTAGAACGAAACGATCTATCACTAGAGATGCTGTAGATGACTATTCCAGTACACGTAGAATTGGGCCACCCTGATACTTGCACGATTGTCAACGAGAGTGTGTGGAGGGTGTGGGTGTGCCAACCAGGCCGTAGACAGAATTTTGAAATTTTTAATAATTCGGCATGAATTAATTAATGTTCGTACCACGTGGGCAACTTGCGCGAACAGGCGTAACTTTGACCCCGATCAGACCGGTAAACGTGAATACAATGCGAGAAAATGTCCTCAAAAATTACAAACTTTATAGATCAGAACGCAAAACCTTAGCGTGTGTTTTGAACATGCCCAAAACAAATAAATAAAGCATATTTAATACAATTTCAATGTTGACTATGGGAAATATTTTTCAACAAAATGTAAAAAGAAAATAATTCCATTTATTTTTAGTCATGATGCCTGGGATAATAAAGTCTATGGTGTAAATGATTTTGAAGCAAGTCAAATGGATCCCCAACAGAGATTTGTATTAGACTGTTGTTTTAAAGCCATGGAAAATGCTGGAGTAACAAGAGAGTCTATGCATGGTTCTAATACTGGGGTCTACATAGGTTAGTCGAACGTACATTTTGAAATTTGTTGGTGATGCTTGTCCATAAATCATACATCCATGTCGCCTTTAAATATGAACGATTCTATAGTCCATGATCCAGGTTTGCTCTGGTTAAGATAAAAATAAAATAATAATGAAGTGAAAACGCAGCATGTTTATAAGTGAAAAACTGTAAATTTCGCATGAGAGATACATTTTAATTTTAAATGTTGATGTTTTCGCAATTGATTAAATGCAACGCGTATCTGTTCTCTGTAACCACACAAAGGGTTGCAACTTATCTAATGGAAAATGATGGTGTTGACCAGATATGTTAAGGATGCCTTCAATCAATGTGAGCTCTATGGAGTTATCAACCGTGAAAGAAACTGTTTAAAAATGTAACCTCTAGCACATTCACAGGGTTGTCAGAAAAGATACACCACATTTAAAACAAATTCACTAAATACTTTGGTGAAAAAAGAATGGCCAAATGCTGTAGCTGCTACTGCTTTCACAGGCTATTGGTTACGGATGGACAATACGCCCATATTGTATAAAAATGAATTCGACATAAACGGATTGGTGAATATCAAGACTTTATAGTACAGAAATAGGACATGGGTGGCGAAAGGAAATACAATGATTGCATTGTAAAAACGGATGGTTAGGATGGGGAAATGTATTTCTATGAGAAGGCATTAACTACCATCAAAAAGAACAGCTACCCGTAAAAACATGAACGACCAATAGTGAATGGATGTTGAGACGTCCTTTCATAGGTAGTCCCCCACTTTGAATACGTTCCATGAAAGAAATTTATACATTTTTTAAAAAAAATGCAAAACAAAAACAACAAAATATATTAGAAAGTAATTTAAATGGATTGAACAAAATAATTAAAAAGTAATTCATACAAATTGAAGATAAAAAAAAAATTTACTCTCTGACTTAGAGGATAAAGCTATTTTGAACGTTCTGCGACAATGCGAAATATCCGAAATCACCGAAGTTGTCGTTTTTGAAAATATTCAAGTAATTTTAACAATAATCATTGGATTTTAACTTTCGGTACATTTTTGCATAGCCTGAGACAGGGCACATAGCTACGTTACTTTCGATTTTTGATTTTCGGCAAATCTTCGAAGATATTAGGCGCCAAATTTCGAAAATTCAAAATTTTACAAAAAACTTTTTTATTTATGAATATTTTTTAGTCGTATTGTGCACAGAATTAAAGAGTCATCTGATTAGTGCAAAAATGTTAAAAAATTTTGTCTCAGTAATTTTCCTTGGCCGCCATTGGCTAATTCAGTTTTTCAGTCCTACATTAATTTTTTATTGTTCGATTTGTATAAAACAAAGTTCATATGCTTCGTTGTATCAATTGTCATTTTTTTTATTACCAAAAGTGTTATCTGTCGGCACCGGAAGTGGCATAATTTTACCAAAAACTACAATTTTGACAGTTATTTTCCTTCTTCGAAAACAAATATTATTTTTTGGAAAAATAATTTGACTCAAAGAGTGTGCCCTTTCAAGGCGCAAAAAATGTCGGAAGCAGTTTTTTTTAATTTCGATTTCATTTTCGAGCAAATTCGATTAAGAGGCTAAAAATGGTGTAAAAGTGACCTATTTACAACCTATTCAGACTTTTCAGATTTTAAAATATTTCTTCGTAACTTTTATAAACTTGTAGCTATAATCCATACGAAGAAAATGTATGTTAAAATTCGTTTGTAAAATAAGCAGTTACCAAGAAATGGGCAGTTCTGTACAAGTCACTGTTTTCGTTATTTTGCCTGTAAAATAGTCAATTATTATTGGATTTTTATAAAAGTGACATCATTTGATTCAAAAAGCATGTAGCGTCATATCGAGTTGATTACAATTTAAAATTGACACCGGAAGTGACATCATTTTGTCAAAAACTGCATTTTAAACTTTTTAAATCAATGTTTTATTCAACCAAGAATAACTTAATATGTATTAATAATTTTAACTTTTGGTTTAAATTCACATATAAACACAACTCATATGGTCATATAGATATCATAAAATTGTTTCTAACTTGTTCGGTTGCCGAGAAATAGACGGTTTTCTACAGGTCACTTTTGAAGGTTTCGGGTCCATAAAAGTGTCAATTATTATTCGATTTTCATAAACGTTACACCATGTTATATCCAATGCCATTTGGGATTCCATACAAGTAATTTAAGATTTTCATTATCACCGGAAGTAACGTCATTTTGGCAAAAACTGTATTTTTAGCCTTCAAAACAGATATTTTATTCAAATGAGTCTGTTTTGAAATCTTTTTCAAATTATGGTATTTGATGCTAATCAACAAATAGAATGAACCCATACGATCATACAGATACCACAAAATGGTTTGTAACTTGTACGGTTGCAGAGAAATAGCCGATTTTCTACAAGTCACTTTTCAAGTTTTTGGGTCTTTAAAAGTGGCAATTATTATTCGATTTACATAAAATTTTCACTATATGATATCGTATACCATTTCTGATTTCATAAGACTAATTGAACATTTTCATTAACACAGGAAGTAATTTAATTTTGTCAAGATCATTTACAAGTAACAAATGTATAAAATGACTTGATATTGCTGGATTGATTGGTTGATTCTGCGTCCATTTTATTTGTGTGCAATGTTAATTTGGAAACCTGTTTAGTGGTTTCGTTGGTACCGGAAGTGACATATGTTCAAGGGTAACTTGACACCGGAAGTGACATGCTTAAGAGTAACTTGGCAACAGTGAAACCCGTCATTCCTGCATGCAGGTCTAGTTAGTTATTGTTATTATACTATAATATTTAATGAATAAGCTATATTAATCTCATTTCTTAATCTGCGGAATAGTTCATTGCTGATTAGTTGTGGGTCGAAATTCGGTGTAGTAAAAATGTGGGAAAAGAAATGAATCCTTTACTACAGAGCCATCTGCATGATGGGTCTCTTGAACCACGGCAACATATCATTGCATGAATGGTAAACCCTACATCTGAATCATTTACCAATCGGGTTTATGCGGGACAATAATGGACGTCATATCTCTCTCGATCCTCAAACGCACACTCTCCCTTAACTGTACAGAATGGTCCCATGCCGCGACACTGTATCTCGTTTGGAACTAGTGGAGATTGACGCACACACATGTTACTGACGTTTGATTTTTATTCAGTCCTGTATAATTGTCACTGTAAATCGACGTTGTTATGGCCTACGTGTGTTGTTGGTGATTTTTTTTATCGGTAAAGGCCCAGTTTCACAATCAGGACAAAGAACCACATACTTTGTCCCCAGTACTTCTGTACAAATCATTACAAATCATGACGTGAGACCTCCCACTTTCAATTCTTTACAAGCCTATTGTGTTCATTTTTTTAAGGTGTAATGAATAGTGACTATAAAAATCTCCAATCAACAGGCGGTGAAAATATGAATAACTATACCTTAACGGGAACCTCTACCAGTATTGTAGCTGCACGCATATCGTTCACCTTCAATCTTCTTGGGCCTGCTATGGCTTTAGATACAGCTTGTTCATCATCGTTATTAGCTATTCACCTGGCTGCTCAAGCTCTAAGAGAAGGTAATGTTGGTCCTGCACACGGCTGGAACACGCACGAACATGGAATTGAAAATATAGTTTCTATAGAAAACAAATTCTGGTCTGTGCAGACATATTACAACGTTTCAGCAAGTGTTCTCTTGTCGTTATGATAATCGCGGCTAGAAATTAATTGGCAGAAACCCATCCACTGCTGTTTGAATTTATTAAAAAAAGCCAGAAACTTACATATGGTTACAACGCAGTTCTTCAACAGCAATGCGCGATTGTTCACCTTCCTTCCGTGTTTAACATTTTGATTACTTTCTTGTCATGCGCGGTGTCTGCTCGTGGTATTGATATACATAATTTATTCAGAAGCTCCTAAATTAAAGAAGAAATGTCCTATTTGTTTACAATTAGGTGGGTAGAGGTAACAATATGAGAGGTGGGACCTAGAACAAACATCAACAGAAATCATTTTTTGGAGAACTGTTCCGATATGGCCTCTAGTACTCCCATTACAAAAGCGACCATTAACGGTCTTGGGGAAATTTGCATAATTAACATAAGACGTTGGCTCGCGTATCTGGGGTATTCGTGTTTGAACATACTGCATTACAGGAAGGGGTCAGAAAAAGGTAATGACAAGTTCTTCACCTGTACAAGTATATTCTCTACCTCCCACTGAAGATGCTCCAGAAACGTCAGGTCAAAATACAGTTTAACCCCCAAAAAGATTGCTACAAAAGGTTGCTAAACTGATTCTTAGGCTTCGTTGCACTTTTTAATTTAGTCGTTTACAATATACGAAATCAGCTGTTAGCTAGCAGTGGCACAATTTCCATTATCATTAACAGGTGATTGTGACATGGCCTTAGCAGGGGGAGTTAACTCATTGATGTCTCCTAGTATATTTGTTCAACTAAGTAAAGCCAGAATGGCCTCCCCTACTGGATATTGTCAGGCGTTTTCCTCGAAAGCGGATGGTTACGCAAGAGGTGAAGGGGCAGGGATAATTCTTTTAAAACGACTTAAGGACGTGAGTATATTTTTTTCATATTTTGTTAACAATATTAAAATCTATGGTCATAGGTTTACCTTTTTCAAAAAGTTAATGTCATTTTGTGATTTCCATGGTTTGTTTCATTACTAACTATTTAACCTTTATGAAATTCAGGCAGTACGCGATAACGACCCAATATGGGGGACCATTATGACAGGGTCCAACCAGGATGGCCACACCGTGACGCCTATGACAGCCCCTTCTGGAAGTCAACAGTTCCAATTATTGAAAAAAGTTTACAGCAGATATAATATTGATCCTGATCGACTTGAATACATAGAAGCTCACGGTATGTAGCAAAATAACGACACAACAATATAGCAACATTTATTTATTCAGATTGGGAACACCACAGAAAGTAATTAGGAAGGCGGCGGTTTTACTATGCATACTATCAATATTGAATTAAAAAGGATACGACTTTAACATAATCAAATGGTTTAATGACATGTCTCGATAATATGAATATTAGATTGACAATGGTATAATTTAATCGTGAAAAGTTACGATAGACAACTGGTTAACTATGGGTCCAACTATAACATGAATAGTATATTAACAAAGATATGGTCTATGAGTTAACTGGCAGTACGATAAAAACATGATATGGGATCTTAATATCCAATATTAAACACACCGTCGACATTTTAAAATCAGTACAGACGTCATGTAATATGTGGACATAAAGGTTCCAAGTACAAAAACGTGTAGCATAAACTTTTCACAAATTTCAATAACTAACTAATAAATAATAAAAAGTTTATTCCTTCAAATTAATACTTTTGGGGCCATTTTAATCTATTTCAACACCCTGTAGACTAGAAAAGTTGAATAATACAATGAACACGCAGCTGAAAATATAAACTGCATGATAGCTAACTGTAAATACCCTGATACACCCACGTAATTATATAGCTGTTAAAATTGAACGAAACTATTAACATACTAAAGAAAGTACGTATTACCAATTAAATTACTTGATTTGTATATACTGAGTGCCTGTATATATACTCTCCAAAAAGGAAACGCAATCTTTCATTTCATCTTTGTATATCTTCTCTCTACCATCGCCTTGTAGCAACCGGAACCGCAACACGTCACTGAACCATACTGCTCTCCAGTGTTGCTATGGCAATACTCTCAGTGTCTGAACCCACCGAAGTTTGATTTCACGTGTCGGCGTAGTCCAAAACAGCAGCTCTAATGGGGACGCTTGGCTCGTTGTCCGGTTTCACGCAAGCGTTTACGGACTGTCTGGTCTGAGATTCTACGCTGTCTGTGAATTGCTGCTGCGGTAGAGGTCGCTGTTGAAAACCGTTGCCGCCAATGACGTAATTGGATGTGACGATCCGTGACAGGTGGGGTCACTCTGGTTTGGCCTGAGTTTGGGCGGTCACGTGTTGAACTTCGCTGTCGGTACCTATTCTAGAGGCGAGAAATGGAACTCGGGGTAACATTCAGTATCCTGGCTACATCTGTCTGGGATTCACCTGCTTGTAATCGACCAATAGAGTTGTTGCCTTGTTCTTCGTCTAGATGTGGCATCACCCTCGTTGAGAGTTTACATGTGCAACTGATTTGGAAACCGTAAACACCGGGATTGTAAAGGCCTTAGATTTAGGTTCCATGTGAAAAGCGTATAAAGTTGTTAAAGCCATGTTTCTTGGTGCAATCAAGCGAAAACCCATTTTTGGCAAAAAGGTCACAATTAGTGACATTTCATTTAAAACCAATAATGGATTCGTTCTATCCTTACATAATAACAATAGAAATAAGTAATATTTATGGAAACAAAGACCTCGTTTAAATGAAAAATGGGATGTGCGTTTCTTTTTTTGAAAAATATATAATTTATGTCGTGTACATAATGTATGTATAACGCCATGGCGTCATGTAATTGTACACTATCTCATTACTAAATGTCTGATGATCCCCGTAGTGGGTGAAAGCGCTAGCTCAGATGAAATTTTTTTTTTCTTCCTAAAAAAAACTTCACATTTTTATATACTTTTACCTGAGAGTAGAAGCTTTTATTTATTTTATATATCTATATATATATAAATGACTTACATATCCCACTTTTAATAGGAACTGGTACACAGGCTGGCGACCCGGTAGAGGCGAACTGCTTGGGTGGATTTCTAGCAGATCATACCAAAAATGCTCCACGCTATATTGGCTCCGTTAAAACAAACATTGGACATCTGGAGTCAGCTGCAGGAGTAGCTGGTGTAATTAAAGTTCTTCTGATGCAGAAACACTCACTTATCGTCCCAACCCTTCATTTCGATACACCAAATGAAAAGATTGATTTTGATAAACTAAAGCTAATAGTAGCAACACGTACCGACAAATGGCCGACGTACAATTACGACGGAACAAAATTATCGTGCGTTAATTCATTTAGTTTTGGCGGAACAAATTGTCATGCTATCATAAAATCCTATAACACAGCCAAAGCAGTTAAAGTCATCGATCCTCACAAACTGCGACTTATCTGCTTCTCAGGCGTAGACGAAACATCAGTTAAGGGCAGTATTCAACATTTTTGTGAGAAAGTCAAAACACAAGCTTATTCTATAGATGATGTTGTATTCACCTCAACTATAAGAAGGGATCACTACCAAATAAGAGTTGCTAAAGTGGTTAAATCAATAGACGACGCCGTAGACCAATTAGAAAGCAAAACCACAATCGACAAGGTTCCAGTTAAAGCTCTACAGAAACCAAAGCAAATCATTTTTGTATTTTGCGGAATGGGAAGTACATGGAAAGGCATGTGCAAGGAGCTCATGAAAACCAACCATGTTTTTTACAAGAAAATACTGGAAGTAGATGCTTTATTGTTACCACTGACCGGTTGGTCAATTTGTCAAAGATTTGAAGATAGTTTTGATCCGACTGATCCATATTTAGGCCCAATAGCATCATTTACATGTCAGGTTGCCCTTGATGCTGTGTGGAAATATTGGGGAATAAAACCAGACTGCGTAGTTGGCCAGTCAGTAGGTGAAGTAGCTGCATCATACTCAGCTGGGGCACTGTCTTTAAAGGATGCAGTGAAAGTTATTTATCATCGAACATATCGACAAGCGAATGCCACTGGAGGGTCAATGCTGGTTGTTGGTAATTATGATGTCAGTGAGGTTCAGAAAATAGTTGATGATTACGAAGGAAAAGTAGTTATTGCGGTACACAATAGTCCTAAATCGTGCACCCTAAGTGGGGACACTGACGTTATCGGAATGGTGAAATCGAGAATCCAATCGGCAAAAGAAGATTTAGAAATCCCATTGTTTCTACACGATTTGACAGTGACGAGTGCGTTTCACAGTCATCATATGACAGAATGTTCCAACCAGATAAAGGATGATCTATTAGGACTACAAGGTTCTAAACCTGATGTGAAACTATATTCGACAGTATCAGCCAAAGAAGCCACAGAAACAGATTTCATAACAGCAGAATATTGGGCAAAAAACGTTAGAGGAACTGTATTATTCCGACAAGCTCTTCAAGATGCTCAAAACCCGGATTGTTTCAATATCTTTCTAGAAATTGGACCAAAACCCGTACTCATTGCTCATTCTAAAGAAAATTTCGACTTAAATCAAGCATGTGTATTAATATCAATGAAAAAGGATATTGAAACAAATTGTATTATGCAGAATTTAGCACAACTCTATGTACACGGAATTGATCCGAATTGGGGTAATGTTGCTGAAAGAGGAAATGTAACGGACGTGCCACAGTATCATTTCAACCCAAAGTCAAACTTAATTATTCCAGAAACTTCAAAGCTTGCCTTAATGGGAGGGGACCTGCATTCGAGTGGCCATCCATTTCTAAGACCAATTATTGGCGCAAATAAAAGCTACAAAGTCCTGATCAACCCGAACAGAATTGGATCAGTATATGAACATTTTGTTTTGGACAACATTTTCATACCTGGTGCTTTTTATGGAGAAGTTGGTTTAGCTATTGCCGAGCACTTAACATCTGGAAGGGTTACCGAAACAGCTGTGTCGATTAACTTTAAACACCCCCTTGTACTACATCCAGGAAAAAGTGTTGAGCTTGACGTTTTTACCAGTGTTGAAGATGATTATAAAAACGAAAAGGAGAAAACTAATTATACTGTTTTACGAGATAATAAAATTTTAGCGGTGGGTTCAATCAGTTGGGCAGATAACCAAGAAAATACAATTGTAGATATAGATGAGATCAGAGATCGATGTCATTCAGAGTATTCCCAACAAGATATTTACGGGCAATTAAAGAAACTGGGGTTTTCTTACGGAACTCCACTCCGTGTGCTGACTGATGCTGTTTCGAACGGTAATGAATGTTTGGTCTATTTTAGCCTTCCCGAAGAAATCAGACAAGAGAGAATTGGCACTTTCATTCACCCAGCTATTCTTGACGGGATGCTCCAAACGCCTGGGATATTGGATATAGATAGCAATAGCGTAGGGACAGAAATACTTCCAGTTCAGATTGGGAGACTGACCTTAAAAGGAGCACCAAAGGACAATATGGTTGCGTACGGAAAGATTGTAAAAAAGACGGAATCAACAACCCATTATGATGCCATACTGTTGACAGAAGATGGCAACGTCATTGCAGAGGCTCGAAATTTCATCACCCAAAATCTAGGTATCGCCTCAGCAGATAAAAATATTCTTTACAGTATACATTGGAAGCGATTCAATGCTCTTGCAACGGAAGATGCAGCAAATGAAAAATTATCAGAATTGCTAATTCTAGACAATTCTCAAAAGTTGGATCTACCTGGTTTAAATGTACTCAAACTTAACATGACAGAATCTTTCACTGATCAGCTTTTGAGGCTTGGTCAACTTAGTAATAAGAAAGCTCTCGTGTACATCTCCCATCAGCGTAGTTCTGATGGAGCAGAGACGTCGACTGTATTTCAAAGTATTCTGGATGAGTGCATGCAGATTCGCGAACTGGTTCTCTTCATGCTGGCAAAGCGGATCGATATTCCTTTGTGTGTCATTACTCTAGATACTTGGATACTGAGCTATAACTGCAATGTTGCAGTCGGAAATCCTTCTGCAGCGGCTCTTTGGGGAATGCTGAGAGTAGTTGATACAGAATTAACCGAATTCCGCATTAATCTGGTGGACATTAGTGGAAAAGACGAAGACGTCACCGCCGACGTATTATATAATACAATCAATTCTATACGCAAAAATGGAGAGGAGTTGCAAGGTGGCGAATTTCTCATTACAGACAATGTTGTTTACAGTCTTGAAATCCTTCATATAGCAGATCGAATGGAGCATAAATACAGAGAAGTCGAGATGGACGAGAAATGTGAAGTTCAACTATTTTCTGAAACGAAAAATGACTACATAAATCCTTTTCTGATATACTCTGATCCACCAGATGTTACTACCAATTCCGAAGTATCACTAAAAGTTGATACTTTAGCTATTCAAAATACGTTACTTTACAACACATGTACAGAAAATATCACCCATCACCATTCGGCTTCTTTTTCTAGTGGATTTCCAGTTTTGTGCTTAGAAGCTATCGGTTACATGAATTCCATGAACTGCAATGAAAAGTACATCTCGTGCTACCCAACAAAAGCAGGAACAACGATAGTCGTCCCAAGGGATTGTTTAATATCTGCCGAGCTCCTTCCAGTTTATCACCCAGGATTGATGATGAAGATTGTTCTTATGTGGTCCCTTTCGGAAAATGTTCCTGCCAATGGTGTAACCCTTCTTTACAACAGTCGAACCAAGCCTCTAATGCGGTTAATGTGTCTTATCTTAGCGAGTCATCACAAGACACACGTTCAGATCGTATCGTTGGACGAAATCGAAACTATAGAACATGGCCACATTTTAAGTTTAGTTAATTTAAGTCAACAAATAATACACGATATCATTGGTAATTGGTCTAACGCCCACTCTCTCATAACCCTGAATTCACTAATAGATAGTCTAGGTATAGCTGCTGTTCATCATAATCGTCCACATGTCGCCACACAGATATTAAGAACCGAGGAAGTTTATAGTCCCGCCATGCTTCTGCAGAAAGTTCCACAGATTATCGAATGGATAAAATCCCACAGGGACGAACTTTCAGCCATTTGCAAGTCTTTCAAATCTGGAATTCTTGGAAGACGTCGTTCTAGCGTTGCCATTCCACGTTCTATAGACATCATGCGTCTTTTGTCTGTAACAGAAATACCTTTCAGTCGGTCTTTAATGTTACCACCAGTAAGAGCAGTTAGCGGAAACATGTTCAGAAAAGATGCGGTCTATATCGTAGTTGGTGGTCTGACTGGTTTAGGATGGGAATGTGTACAATTTCTGGTGGCTAATGGGGCTGGTCATGTAGTTTGTTTCAATCGTCGTAAACCTTCACAAGAAAATTTAATGAATATATATAATTTGGAAAGCTCATCGTCTTGTCGCGTAGTTACAGAACAGGTTGACGTAACTCAGTACGATTCCGTCGAAAATGCTTTTAAAAGCGTGAACAATAGTTTCCCTGGCGCCAAAATAAAAGGTGTTATTTTTGGAGCTGCTGTTCTTAGTGATGCATTTATTGAGAGTATGGACAAAGTTAAATTTGCGACTGCTTTGTCACCTAAAGTTAAAGGAGCCTGGAATTTACATTTATTAACAAAAGACCTAAACCTGGACTACTTTGTGATGCACTCCTCCATTGCTGGCTTACTTGGTAATCACGGACAATCGAACTATGCGGCCGGGAACGCGTTCGAAGATGGTCTAACGCACTTTAGACGTTCAATGGGACTTCCAGGACAGAGTTTTAATTGGGGTCCTCTAAACATAGGTATGTTAAAGGAAGCTGAATCGACAGTGAAAGTCATCAACATATTGAAAGGACAAGGATATGAGCTTTTAGAAATAGATGATATTCATCAATGTCTGATGAGTTGCCTATTGGACAATTACCCACAGGTAATGTGTACAAAACTGGAATTGGGCAGCTTCAGTAGCGGCAGTACTTCAACGATGTCCAACCTCCATACTAAATTTCTTTCAATTCTACCAACAAAGGCCACAAAACACAACACAGTGGATACTGCGGATAAAACATTACAGAGACTCGACATTCATTTGATAAAAACCTTGGAAAAAGACTCTAGAATGCAAATTCTAATAGATTATATGTCAGTCATTACCTCTAAAGTGTTTGCCATTGATAAATCAATGGTGACACCAGACAGTTCAATTGTAGATCTTGGTATAGACTCCATGCTGGCCATGACTATCATTGATCAAATCAATAGAGACACTCAATTCAGGATACCGATGGTAGTCCTGTTAAGTGAAGGAGCTACTATCAGTAAAATAGCACATGCTATAGAAGCCAGTTTCTGGGAAGATGTAGATGATGATGGGAATGCAACTTCCAATGAGGACAAAGATAGTTTAAAAGAAATATCCGGTGAAAATGAAGATACAGTCGCTGAATTAAACCTCAACAAAACAACTGAACCAGAAGAGCCATTACCAAAGCCTGCTTCGATGTTGCACGTTTTACCAAAAACAGAAACACGGATGGATACACAATCAGAAAAGTTCCAGCAATCCCCAATGGTTGATATAGAATGTGGTGTATCTTTCATTGAAAGTGATATATACGAATTGTACGAACACGTGGACAAGGCGCCATTACATTTTATTAAAGACATCATATTTAAAGGGGCGGGCGTCGATCTTGATGTAATCAAGTTCTGTGCTAGACAGATCGTAGACATACACCCCATTGCCAGGACACTGTTCAAAACGTTGGTCACCAAAAGCGCTAAATCTGGTTTGGAAAGGCAAATTGTGAATAAGGAACATCAGCTTGATTTCCGTACTTTGATGGATTCGTCCAAGGATGAAGAATACCAAAAACTGTCTGAGGAATCCTTCAACTTGGAGAAATCTGGACCAGTGAGATTTATCTCCTCTTCTTCTTCGCAATCATCCTTTAAAGTTCGCCTTGTTTGTCATGCGATTGGCTTTGACTCCTTCGCTCTGGGAAAATTCATTTCAGATTTCCAATCTCTTGTGGTTGCGAATGTCTCTAACAGAAACATTCCATTATCTGTTAATTATGATCACGTAGGTGTAAACGAATTGCAACATATTTTCCACTCGAATCAGAAACAAACAGAGTCATTTTGGAGAGGGGAAGTGCCTAAATCCATTTCCAATATGAATCTTAATGGTAACAATTTTAACTCGTCTACAAATACAACCTCTAAGGTAACAAATCTGAAACTTGATGACCAGCTGTCTCGGAAGATATTTAATCTTGGACAAAGTCTTGACACTACATTACTGAAATTATTTGTTTCCTTTTACCAACTCCTTTTACACATAAATACCGGGGAAGATTTAGTAAATGTTATCACAAAAATCAATCTAAGACATATGCTGTTTCAATCCGGTCATGAAGTATGTAATTTAACAAATGACATTCCACTCTTTGCAAAGATAGCAACTTTTTCTACATTTTCGGATTTTATAAGAGAAAACAGTAAAACTATTCAGAAATATTTAAACAACGCAATATACCCGTACTCCTTAATCGAGAAAATGGTATTATCTGATGAATGTCGAAATAATTTGAAGAGACATTGTGTTGTACTAGAGGAAGCGAGGAAAACTGTTCCTGCTAAAAGTCTGGGGTTACTACACGATACTTTATTAATAGTCAACTCTAATTCAACAACTAAATCAATTGATGTTCAGCTACAATACAGAAGTTCTTTATATACCAGCAGTGAAGCTAAAATACTCTTAGATCAACTCCAGCAAATTCTACTGTTGGTAACATCTAACTACGACATGACTATAAGCAATATTGGAAAGAGTGTAGAGTTTCTTCACAAAAAATTTGCTGGTGACCATCATGGCAGTAGTATCAATAACTATGCACCTACAAAGGAAGGTGAGTATTATTGTTACCCCAATAACTAAAACTATAGATTCAATCAACTAGGTAATATATGGAGACGTTCTAAACTGCATCTAATTGATACATACTTGTTGATTTTCCACCGCCTATTCTTTTCATTTATCCTTCAAATAACGATATTAGTCAAATAACGATATCAGTTAAATCAGTTTTGTTTCCAGGAGCAGAAAGTAAAGCAAGCGTTAGTGGGTATGTTGCCGGCGCACCAGAGTCTTCAATGCCGATACCGAAGTTAAAGAACCCTGACACCGTCAATTTACCAGAAAATACCTTATCTTATAGTGAATATTATTTTTTCGAAAGATATTTGCGGGACAACCCTGTTGGTCACCATATGATAACTGATTTATATATGAAGAAAAGGGCAGGTGATTTATTTAATCATTGTACTCCTAGTATCTAATATATGTCCGTATATTGTCAACACTTGCACGCGTCCTTCTTGGGTTTGTTCGTCGTCTGCGTCCATTTTCTTGTGTAAGAAGTCTGAATTGGCGCATAAGGAAGAAGTCTATCCAAATTCGGTATTGTCTGCCGTCTCATGAAATCTTGTGATTTTTAATCAGGGTGTAAGGGGTGATATCCTAACATTTGTTTTATACATCGTGTGATTTTTGATCAGGTTGTAAGGAAGGACATTATCGAATTTTAAAGTAAGACCACGAATGTGATTGCATTTATTATTAAACTAGCGCAGGCGACATTGCGCTAATCTGTGTTTATAATATAGTGTATACATGTATTTGTAATGATCCTAAAGTAGTGTAGCGCGTTACTATTGCTTCAGGAATATTAGCAAATCGTAGGAAGTTCATTTTTTCATATTCAATTAAAACCCTTTTTTTACTTTTTGTTCTATAGGATTTGATAAAATTTGGCATAATGCTGCCCTAAAATTCCTTGAACGTCATCGTACATTAAGAACAGTTTACGTCAAAGCTGAACCTGGAGAAAACTACAGATTCGGTTTTAAAAAGCTGGAGAAAAATCCTGAAGATATTTTGGATTTTCAGTATGTGAAAAATTCTAAAGATGATGCCGAGTTCGATAAAATTAGCAGACAATCGTTTGATCTTTTTAAAAGAGGGTGTGTGCGATTTATCTTTGCTGGAGAACCAGATACAAGGATTAGGTTTGTCTTTCAGCATACTGGCGTTGATTTCTATGCATTTGGATTACTACTGAAAGATCTTAGAGATATTACACCTGCAATTGGCTATGGAGTGGATCTCCCCCCTTCACCCAGCGAACAAACGGGACGAGCGGCTTTATATGTGGAGGCAGCCTTAAAACCAATGGAGAATGAAATGAAGAAGTTTTGGCAGTCCAAAATCAAAGCCGGTGTGCCAAATCTAACACTGAATAAGTACCCAAGAGACGAAACGAGAACGGGGGACATCCGACCTATCATTTCTGTTCTACCGAACAACACGATCAGCGATATTTTCAAATTAATGCCACACATGAAAACAACAGTTTTTAAATTTTTCGCCTCCATATATCAAATGTATTTCCACTTTATGACTGGCCATGAGAAGGTTGTAATAAGTGCTCCTCTTGATTTGAGAACACATTTGCCCGAAACTCGGTCGTTTTATGAAAATATGATGTCCGCGGTGCCATTTTTTACCGAGTTCAACAACCCAGATCAAACCGCAGAGGAATTCATCAGAACCAACGTAATTAATATAAACCAGTGCCTTGCCAACGGTCTGTATTCAGTTGTACTTATACGGAAATTATTAGAGAACAAAGAAGAAGGAAAATGGTTGACTAGACACAGTGTTGTTGAAGAAGATATGGCCACCTTACATGATTTACAGAAGAAAAGTAAACAAACTAATGATGTGCAACGTACTCTTGGATTTTCATATGAAACTCGCCTGATGGTTTGGATAGATAAAAAAAATTCGTACATCAGACTCCATCTCGAATGTCTTCCTGAGTTGTATACTGAAGAGGAAGCTGAAGGCCATATGAATAACATCGTTAAGTTAATGAACGCAGTCCTAAAGAATAGTAATCAGACATTGTCCCAATTAAAAGAACTGGTTGTACCTAAACAAGAGATTGTACCAGATACAGTTAAAGATGCCGGAGAAGAAGTTGGAGGTAAATATTATTATCCGCATTCTTACATTTTGTAGATTCTGATTAAGTGTTTTATTGTCTGATCTATAATTTATCATAAGGATTTTCCGCCCACTAAACCACTAATAATCGCTTAGTGGAAGCAGTGCATTGATTTCAGATTGTGTGGGATAGTGGCACACTCAATGACATACCTGTTGCAAGGCCCACACAAGTAAGCGCGAGTGCGCCAAAGGCACGCGAGCGTCCGAGGGGGTTCTGGAAGTTCTCACCCCAGGAAAATTTTTAAAATTGACAACCGAAAACCCTTTTTCCAAGCATTTCAGACCATAGCTTCCTATCTTTTCTTTTTCCTGTCCTGTGTTCTGTCCTCTCCTTCTTTCCTTTCTTTCCTATCCCCCCACCTTTCTTTCTCTTTTTTCTTTTTAGGCTACTACTACTACTGCTTAGTGTTTTAACGTCCGCTTCCACAGAAGTGATATTGCTAAGGCCCACATATTTTTATGAGCTTAGGCCCACCTGTCGCGGACAGGTGGACAGGTGGGTCCAGTCCGCCACTGGTCATAATCCTAGTATATGTTCCCTGTTATACGCCAGGTAGTCTTATCACACCAACGTGACAATTGGCAATAACTAACGACTTTGGTTGTAATTGAGTGTGATACTTCCCCGTGGATCTTTTATTAGTTTAGACTATTTGGACATGTGGGGAACAAACTTGCAACCTTTGAGTTATATTCATATTTGAGTATATTCACGTATGTATAAAAACCAACAATATGCGCGGTGTGAAACAACCTGACACCAGCTCTAATACTATTTTCAAGCATAGTCTTTGGTACAGTCATCTATCGTTAGCTATCCTATAAATATTCTATAACTGTATGGTCGAGGAAATCGAGATTAAACACAATGCCAATAGTTTCACAACCGCCACCTGTAGTGTTTCTAGACTGAACCCTATCAAACGCGATAATTTTATTCTGAATATTACGACAAAATAGCGTAGCAGACTGTGTGGAAGAAGAAGATGGTTATTCTTGAATATACGTGTTTTTTTCGTGTGATATATTTAATTACTGCCCCATCCTTTAAGAAAGTATTTATTCTATATTTTAGCCCGTTTCCTCAAAGAAACCAGTTTGGGTTATGATCATTTGGTTTATGCTAAAGTTACATCTTCATCTGGACGTCCAGAGATTAAATGGGCTTCAATTGGTTACAGAGGAAGATCAAAACCCAAAAAATTCAAGTCTTTGTCATTGGCAGAAGTGAATAAAGTTTATCTTGCTGTATATAAAGGTAGGTATGGTGTAGCTAAACAGTACACACTTGATACGATATGTTTCTTTAAAATGATGATTCAGCGGTCGCGTTGTCGTCTCCGCGCGAATTAACGTCCCACTGTTCAAATGGGGTTTAAAAGTTCAACTGTTTTGCTCCTATGGGGCTAATGAAGGCGGACATGTGTGTTATGAGTAAAATTTTCCTTGACAGCGGTGCTACGGCCTACTCTTAGATCGAATTCAAGGGTTTTTTTTACGTGAATGTCAAGGTGTACACTTTTCCTCTGTTTTCCGTCCCATCTTACTACTATACTTTGGTCCTTGTCAGGTCCTCTGTCCTACACATCTCGGACAACACAGGGATCAATCTCAGAAAACATCCTAGTCACTGAGTCACCAGGGGTTCTTTTATGTGGCATCCAATGTACACACGGAACCTTTTCTGTCCATGGTAATGGCAAATATGGATAAAAAATACCCCAATAAACCAACAGTGTAGATCTAGAATACCCCACCAAAATATATATCAAATTCAGTCTTTTTGTTTGTTATAGGTTTCCGTACAGTTGTATTTGAGACGAGGAAGAAGAAATTTATATTTAAATTTATTGACGCTGACGAGATAGCTGACTTTACTCGATGTTTGGGAAATAATCTAGAAGAACACCCAAGTATGACAAACGGAAATGCTGAAAGTATACATGCCTGAATATTAGGGGTATGAACTATTGTTAAAATGAACCCAAACATGTGCGAGGTGGATAAAAGGGGATAGAGGGTGGGTGGTACCTTGGTTTTGACGATTTATTACGATTATCCCCGACAAAAAACATTGCAAAAAGCATTTCTGGCATGTTTCTCGTTTTGAATCGTAGAAAAGAGACAAATGGTTTCATAATAGGAACGTTGCCTTTCGATGTTATAAGCAATTCCTTTAATCAATAAATTCATGGTTTATTTATGTATGTCAAGTATTTTGACACTATCCTGTGTCTCTTCAACAAAAAGTAAATGACACTATGGTGACAGATAAGTGATTAGCTGTGACACAATCGGCTAGGACTTCACGTTGTGGGATCAGTCATTTCAATCATCAATTAACTGACCATGTAAAAGTTAAGTACAGAAATACAGGAAACTACAACATATATGATAGTACGTTAGGAGTTATTACATATTGATTCTGTCCCAGCCTCTCGGCCGAGGAGGCTATGATGTTCCCTTAGGAACCTCAAATGGTATATACTTTACGGTATGTGAATGATGTGTGAGAGGGTAAAGCAAACCCACTCTCTCCTATATAGAAGTATATTGAGTCAACTATAAGGGCGGGACAATAACCACTTTTGGATAAGTGTTTCGTATAAGCACCGTTTTAAGTCACCATTATTCTATTCAATTATACTTATAAGAATTGGATACTGGTATAACTGTCATTAAGTTAGTCTTAGAAAGGAGTGGAATAATGTGAGGTACTTCACTGGCCTAGTTTCGTGGTAAAGAATTTCTATATTAAACAACACGTTTCCTTTGAACTAAAATAACCCCTATATTATTACAGTATTTCTATCCAGTACATGTGCTGAAATTGTTCAGTTTTTGTTAAAAGTAAGAAACGTGGCAGTTTTGCATGTAGAGCACGAGATTGGGGTTATGCTGCAGAAAGCAAGACAGAAGAAAATAACCCGAGAAAAAGAAATTCCGAGGCCGACAGGCCGATGGTTTTCATTCGAGGGCTTTTTCGTAAGTCTTTCTTCCCCAGCATAACCGAATTCGCTTATAAACCGTCTATGTTTACATGTTTTCTTATTGAAAAAAGCTACCCCGAATGAGTGACCCGTTACAGCTTTAAAGAAACATTTTCAGAAGAATAAATCCAAAGTTATTGGTATGTTAAAACGTAAAACCTTCATAACTTCTGAGAGTTCTGAAAAAATTATAGAAAGAACAGCCATTGGTTTATCTTTAATATTGTGCATCATTAACTGTTCTCTTCAAAAATAGATGAATCATATTATATCACACGATATTACTGTAGTCGTTGGATAATACAGACCGAAATAAAATAATATATGTCAAAAATGTTTTCACTGCCTTATTAGTGTCTTGAAATGCTCCCCAAAACTACACAAGAATAACCTGCGTGGACTACCAGACCAGTTTGCTACTATCAGTGTATGTGTTGTTGTTAGGTTACAATTTATTAAAAAAATGTGAGATTTCTGTGAAAAATTAACAAGTCCATATGGTATTTTATATACGATTGTACCCTTTCAGTGTTCAACATTTCACGTAGAAATAGGTGCTCAAGCAGTCTAAGCGTCAATTAGAAATACAAAAATAAAATAAAACCAAGGATATAGTGGAGTAGAATGGAAGTGATAACTGGGGATGGTATACTTGCCTATGTCAAAAACACAATATGGAACCTATGAATATGGAACATCAGTCAAAAAAGCATGAAGTTTTAACTTATGGAATAAACTCCACTGCCAAATTCACTTATTACTCACGTCGCACGCAAGTTTTGTCTCTTTAAGAGCACCACTGTTACAATCTTAGTTGTCATTACTAGGCAAATTTTTGTCGAAATATTAACTAACGAAATTACAATGAATCTATTCTATGATAAATTATGAAAGTACTCATCCGTTGCCGGAACAGTTGTTACGTATATTTAAGTGAAGTTTAGTGGGTAAATGACTATCTTAGATATCCTTTGAATACGGGCTCAAGGTAATTAACCACTTAAAGAATTGAAATTTCTGTTTTACATGAACCGCATCAACACAAATTTGTCCGACTAGTAATGTAAAGTGTCTAGTCGGTAGTAAAAGGAGGGGTATTGTCAATCAATGTCTCAGGAAAATTCAAAATCCTCATCAAATGTTTGAAGTCAATACAGTAGAGTTCGTATAAGTTCCAAGATAATCCATTAGCGGAATGTCGACGTATACACAAACAATGGACTTGGTTAGGATCTCCCGTTGGGGATTGTACATGATCTAAGATAATAGTGGGGTATGACATGTTGTTGTTTTGGATTGATTAGGGCCAAAGCTATCCACAAATATCAGGGTTCAAATTTTTCGACCCCTTGACCCCTCTGGGAGGACATTTTTGAAATCGGGACCCATATGAACGAAGACATGGCTATCTCCGTCAATAATGGTTGAATTTTCATTAAAACATAAAACATGGAAACGTGGTTGTCCATACAAAACTTGTACGGGTTTTACTTCGTCCTGGTTTATTCTGGATATGGGAAACACCCCAGTAAGATCTTTCTCGAGCAATCATAAAAGCTTTAACAAACAGTCCAATTTTGAGTCTGTATAATCCGGAGTAGGAAACTCTAGAGTCGACCGATTCATCATCATTTGAGCTTAATCCTGTCATACTACAACGACATTCAAATGGATGAAAACACGATTGCCATAAGAAACGTTGGTAAGCCAAGCAGATAATCTTCGAACTTTTCATCCGCGGAAACTGTAGCCAAGATTTCCTTATAAATCTGGGCGTATCTGGCTGCACGGTTAATCGTTGCCAGGGTTTCCAATTAATAACCCCACAAAAAAAACAGTTTTGATCTGCTGAGTTTATTCCACAAACAAAACTGCCAAATATGGTCAGGGTACAGAGAGTCGTCACAAAATATGATAGTTTTCTGGATTGATGAAGTGATCTAGTTTGAACAGGGGAGCGATTCCTGTGAGGTGGTTTTGGGTGAACGAGAATTATTAGGATGACGTGATCTCGTGTTGAAAGTAGGCCGACTATAGAGTATATCAGATGATAAATATCGATGAGTATCATTGCTGGTTGCCATCTATCGACACAAATTAATCAAAATTGAAAACATCGACCCCAAACCTATTTTCCAGGCCAAAATGGTGGCCATCTTGGATTTTTCGGCCATATTGGCAAAACTAGTGGCTGGATGGATTTTTGATTACAATATTTCGACTCGGAGACCCTTAAAACATACAAATAGACACATCAGAAGCCTATATTACATAATTTTATATTTTCCCGCCACATCGGACCACCATTTTGAATTTGGCCCTCTAGCGGCTTCCGCCAGCATTTTAGAGAGAGGCACCCAAGCTTAATCGCTTCAGCAGGTTTTTGTCATATAGAAACCACCTTCAAAACAACGTCCCCGCAAATTGGTCACGGATTTTAGGTCTCGTACCCAACTAATAGGGGACATTTTATATATAGCGTCATTGCTGATGTTTAGACTAAAGCATATAACTCAAACGACGTGATAAAACTGACAGAGCTTATTTGGAGAGGGGTTTTACATAGGCTAAGCCTGTTTCCCAATCCCATTCAGACAACCTGAATAAAAATATTGTTTAAAAATATGTTGATACGATTGACTTGATCCACGACTGAAGCACTTAATTGATCATAGTCGTGAGCGCGCTCGTGTCGCCCGTCGTCAGTTACTCTGTCGGAGTCAACTTGACAGCCACATGGTAACCCTCAAAATGACCTCAATTCACTTGTTAGCCATGTTTGTTACCGTCCCTGGGTACCACGTGACTAAATGACTGAAATTCATTGGCTACCTCGGCGAGACGCCGACTCGAGGATGCCGCTGGTACGCACATGTGCGACTCCGATAAACTGGAGGCGACTGTACAGCGAGTGGTACTGTTCCACTTTATCTTAATCTCGACCGCTCGAAGAACAAAGTGACGTTTTACTATGAAACATCATTATCATTCCCTTTATACTGTTTACTTATTTTAGGTACGTCGTTTCCCTTTACTGCAGAGGTCCAATCAGAGTCGTGATACATACAAACATATCCAAATACAAACATAGCGATATCCACCAAAAAAATGAATAGATAAGTTTACAGCCGTTAAAAGGTTTTGTATTTCAGTTGAAAAACTCACGGAAAAAACAATCGAAACTGTTTTAGAGACTAGAGAAGTATTTATTTACACGAAAATTGGCAACGACAAGCATATGTACGGAATCGATGACAGTTAGGGGGCAGATCCTGAAATGACCAAAAAAAAAATAAATGGGTTTACAGACAGCGGCGTCGGTGTTCTTGCCTCTCTTGGGCTTACCATGTATGGACCCCAAAGAATATTTTGGAATATTTGACGGCTGCAAACCCGTTTTCCTGCTATTCCAGTCCGAGAACAAAGCAATTTCAAGGTGATCTATGCAGCCTAATTAAGGTGGTTGATTTGAATTCCAATCAACCAATCAGTCGTTTACAGTCCACGAAGACGGGACTGTTGGGAGAAAATTTTGAAAATTTGACTCTCCCAAACGCGAATACAGCAACATCATTGTGGTCCAGTGTAGCTTACCTGACTGACCCAAATTCAAAACAACCAATCAACCAATGAATTGTCGTTGGTTATGGGGACCTCACTCTCACTTGTGAAAATTTAACCACCCCAAATGCGTTACCTGCTACTCTAGCCCGTGCAAGCAACCCCAAAAGTGTCCCATGCTGAATTCCACCGACCCAAAACTGACTGCTGCCGCTGCATTCACAAATAATAACCGATACCCGAAAAAAGTCGCACAAAATAGAATGGCTCGAGACAAAATGTTTTAATCCATAGCCAACCCAGTACAGATTCGAAAACATTTCGGGTTTACTGATAGCGGCGCCGGACTTCTTCCAGCGGCGAAGAAGCGGATGTGACCTGCAATTCCAGTCCGTAAAATTAGTATTTTATTATTTCGGGCACTTTATTTTGCCATGTATTGAAGATATATAGATAGATTACATGAAAAGATAACATTTTTATTTAAAGTTCTCAGACTAGTCCGCGACCCCACGAAAAGTGCATGTGACCCCCTTTGCGTCGCGATCCAGAGGTTGGGAAACGCCGCCCGATCCTCTTGTCGGTTGACCGTATTAAAAATGTATTTAGAACTAAATCTGCGTATTCCAAGTCTTTATTTTGGATAAGAATGTTATATAATTAACATGACATATCCATAATAATCAACCCTTTAGGGTATCAGGTGGTCGAGATTTAAAACACGCACAAGACTTAAAAACCTGACTATAAAGTGGATATGGAAGACCGCCATCAAGAGAGTGTGTTGTCGAGTGGTGTCGGTACGTCAATGAAATTGAAAATTTGTGTCAGAAACCATATTCGAGGCCAATTTTCTGGAAATCTATTGAAGACTGATGCATTTTCATGTTTCTTATGTAGTACTACCGGCAATTTCTGGATAGGCTAATATTTGGATTTATATCTATTATTTAGTAGCTCCAGGAGCACTACAAAATTCAGTAAATACATGGCCAAGTAGCATGAAAACTGGACCACTCCCATGTAATCTGGTTGCAAGTGCGTAATCACAAACAGGTATTTAAGGCTACCAAATTATGTGGCAGCAATGTTCATTCTGATTGACGTTTCTTATGTTGTGACGGCATATTCATTCAATCAAGTTGTTGCCATGCAAGATACGCCCACGTTTTCCAACATGGACGGACAACTGACAGCGGAAGTCTAAAAAAGAAGGCCAAAGTCAAGAGGCAATAGTATAAAAACAAAAAACTGTCGATCAAAGTAGAATTCTGAAAAGTTTAATGCTTCTTGTAGATTAAATGCATGACATTATAGGTTTCCGCCATAAAGATATATCCTTTTAGATATAGCCTATATCCTTTTACTTTTCATTTTTTAATTTTGATTTCCTACTTTTTACTTTTTACTTTTAGCATTCTGGGGTTTGGACGGCCAAATGGTTAGCACGTGCGCGCTGTATCATAAAGTTCGCCATTGGGTCAACTGGCATGGTTTCGAATCCCCGGTTGTACGTGACAATGAGTAGGGTGGCCTGTCCAATCTCGTGGGTTTGCTCCTGGTCCCCCGGTTTCCTCCCACTGCTAAAGACCCCTCCGTACAAGCGAATTGTTGAAATTAAAACATATTATGTTAGTCCCAAAATTGCCTAGTTTGTGTCGATTGGACGTCAAATCTATCTTTACTTGGAAATGGCTGATAATAGGTGACATATAGAAGATAATATATCCTGAAATGAAAACATCATGCAATACAATTACTGCTTATATCCCATCAACGTTTCGACTAGGCTTCTCTAAGCATTATCAAGCAATGAAAAAAAAATACGTAAATATACTATTCAAAAAAAGTAGCGGATATTTGATTTTTAAGTGTTATTAAAGTCACCTAATGAAACTGACGAAGAAACAAATGACAAAATGAAATGAAGTTCACAATCATCGATTTATTCCAAATGATCGTTAGACTAAGTAAGGCACAGACTGACCATTATAAGGGTAAAATGATACCCGGGGTCAAACAGCAAAGTTACCACAGCATCACAACAAAGTCAGTAAGGGTAAATCCTCCTCTGTTTGCCAAACAAGCATTGATCCGACGTGGCATACTCCTAATGAGACGTTTACGGTCATTTTGGTCCAGATTGTCCCATTCGTCTTGCCTGAATGTGATGATCTCTCAAACAAGGGATCACGCGAGGACGTCAGGCGCGAAGGTAACCCCCCCTATGCAGTCGATTCCGCATCGTCTAGCCACTCACTCTCACACCAGTGTCTGTTTGAAGACGAGCGCTGATCTGATTTGCTGTGATGACATGATTTCTCAAGGCCAAGGTACGGATAAATCGATCCTGGGCTTGACTTGTCGCCCTTGGTCGACCTGAGCGTGGTCTGTCCTGTACAGATTGTGTATAACGGTATCTGGACCATAGCCTGCTTATGACAGACTGAGAAACATTCATCGTCCGCGCCACAACCGCCTGTGTTGTGCCGATCTGTAGCATGCCAAGGGCACGTAAGCCGATGCATATCAAAATTTGTTTTCTGGTCACTAAAACAATTAAACTGATGTTTCCATCCTGGAATTCAATGCCACAATGACTGTAACATTCAAAGTCACAGTCGTGCAAATCTTGGGTTGGACCCCCATGATGATCCCAGGCATCACCTGCACTCCATGCGGTAGCTATTGGTGCGTTTGGGCGTCACATGTAACTGGAAATGTTTCTTCTGTTAGGTTCTATAGTGACACTTTTCGTAGTCATTTGCATATTTTAGTATTATGCCCCCAAAATCAAATATCCCCTACTTTTTTTGAATAGTATATAATTACAAAATAGGGATGATGCGTTCGTGTAATCTAGTGCGGGTGACTAAACGGGCAGCTGAGATTTGAAGTAATTGTAAGCGATCAAGAGTGCTGTGCTTAGGCTTAAGGTTACAGAGAAGGCTGTTGCATAAATCAAGACATGAAGTGATTAAAGCGTGAACTAGTGATTCAGTGCATTTACGATCTAAAATCTTTCGTATATGCCTCATACGAAATAATGAAATTCTCTGTATGCTGACCGAAATTTTGAATACAAGTTAAAACACGATAAAGGATTATGCATCTGGCTAAAACAACTTTACTCATAAAATGAATGTTCGATACCGGTCTGTAATTGGGGAGGTCGTTTTGATCGAACATTGTCTTTGTAGCTGGCAAACTACATATGCTTTCTAGGCTAAGGGGGGTGGTCATTCTAATTCATGCTATTCTAATTCTAAATCATAATGACGGTTGTCATAACTTTATTTGTGTAAACTCCAAGGGAAGTAAATTGTCAATTCATTTGTTCTATAAATGTTTATTATATAATTTAGTTTCTATCTTTCTTTCTTTCATCCAATTAATACAAAATCATATAGTTGAAGAGATTAACTACAATATACAAAAATATCAATCCTAAGAAACTTATTTAAACTATCAATATATAAAACTATGTGTGATAATCGAGACTATCCAGCAGAAAATTCAACGTGTGGAGTCTGTAGCATAAAGGGGTTGGGATGATCGAGACTATATCGCGGCAAAAAGCACATGGCATAAATTCATGAATGCAGAAATGGTATAAATCGATCTACAATATTAAATGCATAAAATGACCGCTATTATAATGAATTATAATTCAACCTCACAAGATTGATAATTGACATACCATAATTTTAGGCCCTTGTAGACGATCTCATTCTCTCTTTCGATCAAAACATGTGAGTGACTGAGATGGGTTTGATGCTAAAAATGGTCGACACTGATGTCCGCCGTGCGCACAACCAAGATTAACTGAGCATGACTTTAGAGTGCTTTACAACTAAAGGGAGGCAACTGCGAATATGCTTAAAACTTTACTATAACGATAGTATTACGTATGTGAATAATGAACAGTCAGTATACGACCGTAACAGTCTTCTTAAGAAGAGGGCAAAATATTGCCTCCTTAAACATGTCTGGAAAAACTCCGGACTGGAGAGACGAGTTATCAACGGTAGTTACTTGAGGTATGAGGTAGTCAATACACATTTTGAGGAGAGATGAGGGAATAGGATCCAATTCACACAATTTCATAGTACGAATAAGTTTTAACATTGATTCTTTATTCACGAGTTCAAAATGTGTAAAGGAGTTGTTTAGGTTGTTTGTCGAGTTTATGACATCTTCATTCGAGCAAGGGAAATGTTCTCGAATTTTTGAGACTTTGTTGTCGAAAAAGCAAGTGAAACTATCAGCCAATTCAGTAGGATTCGTATGATTTGGTAGAATGGACATCATCTGTTTCTTGAGCTAATGAAGACATACATATACGCCTGTCCTACCTCGCGGGTTTACTCCAGTGTAAATCTAGAATACCCCCCCCCCCCCCAAGAAAACAAAATCAAATCAAATCTAGTATTTTTGTTTGTTACAGATTTCCGTACAGTTGTTTTTGAGACGAGGAAGAAGAGATTTATATTTAAATTTATTGACGCTGATGAGGTAGCTGACTTCACTCGGTGTTTGGGAAATAATCTAACGGAACACCCAAGCATGAAAAATGGAAACAATCTCCGCCCCCGTTCCCTTGAAAACATAAAAAAAAACCAAACAAATTTGAGATCAGATACTGAGTAACATAAAATGTGATTATCGCCTTATCTTTGGTTCTATATATTCAGACAAAGTAACATAATTTGGTGTTCAAGAAATGATTTTAAATCTAAGAAAAAAATCTGTAGATTTCATTTCGAATTGTCTGGAATATGAGGTGAATAAGACTTTCGGTACATGTAACAGTAACGTAGCCTTTCGAGCAATTCTTTTAATCAATAAATTAGCTGTGGCACTATCGGCTAGGACTTTCTATTGGACTTCACGTTGTGGGATCAGTTATTGGGATCAGTCATCAATTAACTAACCCTGGAACACCTCTTATGTTGTTACTAAGTTTATATAACAAATACAGGAAAACTATAAAGGTTAAATAGAGGAAAATACAATATCTATAAGCTATAAACATACTTATGGAAAAACAGCTACTAATTTATTTAGGCGATGTTTCGAAGAGTATTCTCTCAACGTTTTCAAAGACGGTCCAAATACATTTTAACAATATACATATTTTCTGACATATACATAATTTAGAAGAGATAAGTCATCTTTCATTGATCCAACTACTTTCAATTTATTTTATTTAGTGCTATCTCATATCAACCAATATATTTATATATAGAAACATAACACGCACGTGATTTCATTAAAGTAACGGTCATTGTAAGATTTTACTTGTTGTATGCTTGCTCGATTCTTCTTTATTGTATGGTGACTTATTGTATGCCACGTTGATTTCTAATGTTCCGGTTAGGTGAATTTTGAGAAATGTTTTTGTAGAAATGTTTTTGAAGAAATGTTTTTGGATAAATGTTTTTGAAGAAATGTTTTTGGAGAAATGGTTTTGAAGAAATGTTCTTGGAGAAATGTTTTCATAGAAATGATTCGCAAGATTTGTATTTGGAGATTTCGATTTTGAAATTTGTTGTTCGATATTTGTTTTTTGTTGTATTTTTCTGATGAAATGTAAATATAGACTAATTTTGTGATTTTCTAAAAAAGAAAAATATCTTATATTAAAATACATTTTACAAATCTGATATGACAAATGTCTGATTTGTGAAAGAAGTAAGAATTAAGGACCAAGAACACTGAATTAAAAGCTGTTTGGTCTTCCATATACATTAAGGCAGTGTGAAGTTAACTCGTTTTTCGTTTTTCAATATTGGTGAATATCGAAAAACGAGCTACTCTGTGATTCAAGTTTGAATGTCGAAAAACGAGTAGCTCATTTTTCGAGATTCGCCAATATCAAGAAACAAGAAGAAAGGGCATTTTTTATGTGTATCTACTGTTCAGACATCCACATTTTTGATATCTATTTCATTTTAGATCACAGATTTAATCAGATGTGTCTTGGAGACTTTCTTTAGTTACACATCCATCAAATCTACTTTTTTGAGATTCAAGTTTGAATCTCGAAAAACAAGTAGCCCGTTTTTCAACATTCGTTAATATCGAATAACGAGCTAGTTGTTTTTCGAGATTCAAACTTGAATCTCAAAAAAGTAGATTTGATGGATGTGTAACTAAAGAAAGTCTCCAAGTAGCCCGTTTTTCAACATTCGTTAATATCGAATAACGAGCTAGTTGTTTTTCGTTATTCGCCAATATCGAAAAACGAGCTACTCACCAATATTGAAAAACGAAAAACGAAAATCGAGCTAACTTCACACTGCCATTAAGTGGAGACGTTGGTCGTTGGCCTCATATTATGTGGCGCTCATACTAATATGGATCCCCCCCTCGGACAATGGGCGCCTATATTATCGAGGGGCGGGGTCTGAAAAATCTTTCTTGTTAAAGGCAGTATTTGTGTTCTGTGAAAAAAATGGGACAATATATAAACAAATTACACAGAACACACTCATAGTTTGGATTTATTATTCTTCAAAAATATTATTTACGAAATTTACATGTTGCATCTTTAAATATCCAGCGACTGTCAGACAGGATGCGCCAACATTTTGCAAGAGATGGATAGAAAACCGGATAAACCAAAATCGATTTTTCGAACAAGGGCCATTATCCAAGAAGCTACCATCCGATATGCACGACTATTGCCAGGACAAAGATCTTTGGGTTATAAAGATATACTTTAAGTTTCATCAACATCGGTTAAAATTGTGACTTCTAGATGGTCCACAACCTTGATATACCTGAAGCTTCACACTTTTATAGGACACAACTCACCAAATATTTCTACTACACCGTCACATACGAATATTTTTAGTCTTTCGCCCCTTTCCCCTTTCATCTATTACATGGCTATTTTTGTGGCCCTTTGAAAATACATTTTTTACCAGGTTATAGTGGCTAAGTGGGCAAGGCGCTAGCCTGCTATCTTGGAGGTAGGGTGCATTGGTCGAGAAAGTTCATCCGGATTTTCTTGCGTGGTTGTCGGAGGACCCGACAAGGACGGCTGTCTAGTCGTTCGGATGGTACGAAAAACCGAGGTCCCGTATACATATGGTGTGCACGTAAAATATCCTTTGGCAGTTGGAATTCGATATATGCGTACGGCGTAGCGCCTCTGCTCGGGCAAAATTTCCCTCATTGCACACTGTATGCCCGTCTTCCATTAGCCCAGGTTAGGTACAGAAGAGTAGGACGTTAAACCCCACTCCATTTCATGTCAATTTCATGCATGCTTTTGGGCAAGAGTTTGCCACATGTTGCTTCATCTGTAGCATTAAAGTAAATGGGAAAATCATTAGTGATATGTGACCATATTATTAAGTCTTTACATAGAAAGTCAGTATATTTTTCTATGGTCTTTATCATGCAAGAAAACATGACATATGGATTTAGAGTCAAATCGACTATTGGCATGAAGTAAACATATCGACATAGTTTATGTCGGCATAGGGCGAATTTAATGCGTCAAATCAACTTTATAAAGTCGATTTCCTGTAATATAACTCATAAAGTTTTAGTCGATATGTTGAGATATCATCTCAATAAGTAGTGACCGAAATACGCTTCCATACATTTTGTCGTAACTTCTACTTTTCGACTTTTGCGTTTTGAAGGGGGGAAAAGTAGAAATTACGAATGGTAGTTATAGGCTTCTATAAAGAAAGGTCATTGGTTTATCTAAGTCTTACATACTGCAACTTTAATATTGTGCATCATTTAACTGTTCTCGTCAGAAATAGATGAATCATATTATATCACACGATATTACTGTAGTCGTTGGATAATACAGATCGAAATAAAATAATGTATGTGTCAAAAATGTTTTCACTGCTTTATTAGTGTCTTGAAATGCTACCAAAAACTACAGAAGAATGCAGTGGAAGTTATTTATCATCGAACATATCGACAAGCCAATGCCACTGGAGGGTCGATGCTGGTTGTAGGTAATTATGATGCGAGTGAGGTTCAGAAAATAGTTGATGATTGCCAAGGAAAAGTAGTTATTGCTGTACACAATAGTCATGGATCTTGCACCCTTAGTGGTAGTCCAGCGGCTAAGTCGAAATATATGGCAGAATATTTCAGTTTGTGGAGAAATTATGAAACTTGGCACACTTATAGGGGACCCGTGTAGGATCATTTTTCGATTAGGACCCAACTCTGAAACGCCCCCTGGTGGCCGCGTATTTGACATACTTTTGCCTAAAACTTGGAAACTAAGGCAGAGAGAAATGTAATTTCAGTGTTTACCCCCACATTTTCGGGGCCAAGGAATCCAGTAAATTCATTAGTTTGAACTTTCAATGTCGGCCATATTGGATTTCAAGATGGCCGCCATATTGGATTCCAAGATGGCCGCCATATTTGACATATGTTTGCCTATAACTTTGAAACTAAGGCAGATAGAAGTGTAATTTCAGTGTCTACCCCCACATTTTCGGGGTCAAGGAATCCGGCATTTCATTAGTTTGAACTTTCGATGTCGGCCATATTTGATTCCAAGATGGCCACCATATTTGACATACTTTTGCCTATAGCTTCGAAACTAAGGCAGATAGAGACACTGAAATTACATTTCAATCGCTTAGTTCTAAGCTAATAGTGGATCAATTTGACTGAAGTTTTCAGCAAATTGCCCTTACATTAGCTAGTTTTTAACTAATGTAGTTAGAATTGCCAACTCGTTATCGGATCTCCCATAATGTATCTTTAAGTAATTATCAGACTATCATTAGAATGTGTTTTGTTTTTATAAAGTTCTGTCCCATGGTAACGCTTAGTATATGAAAAATTGAAAATCATGGATTTAGCTGTTCAATTTTCAAAATTCATTGAAAATCAATATACGTGTTAGTCTCAAGGCCTTAAACTCTGTGTATCAATCTGAAGTCAATTTGATGATAAATTCGGCCTAGAGCGTTACAAAAGATTTTCCAAAGTGATCAAGAGAGATAACTTTGTCAGTAATTATCGGAATTTGCTGAAAATCAATAGGATTCTTCGGATGACAGGTTTGGCCTCTACAGCGTTACAAAAGATTTCCCAAAGTGATCAAGGGAGAAAACCCTGACAGTAATTATCGGAATTTCGCTGAAAATCAATAGGATTCTTCGTTTCTCGTGACCTTAACACTGTGTATTATTCTTAAGTCAATCGGATTTTAACTTTGGCCTCTAGAGCCATAATGTTTTCATTAATTAGCGGAAATCGCTGAAAATCAATAGACTTCTTCGCCCCATGGCCTTAAACACTGTGTATAAATTTAAAGTCAATCGGATATTAACTTTAGCCTCAAGAGCGTCAACAAGATTTTTTGAAGTGATCAAGGGCCATAACTATGGCATGAATTATCGGAAATCGCTGAAAATCAACAGGATTCTTCTTGTCATGATCTTAAACACTGTGTATAAATTTAAATTCAATTGGATATTAATTTTGGCGTCTAAAGCGTCCACAAACCATGGTGGACGCCGGACGGACGGACGGGGGCGACGACAATATACGACCACATTTCTATGTGAGGGTATAAAAAGGATAAGGAAGCAAATTGGATTATGCAGAATTTAGCACAGCTCGTGTACATCTCCCATCAGCGTAGCTCTGATGCAGAAGAGACATCGACTGTATTCCAAAGTATTCTGGATGAGTGCATGCAGATTCGAGAACTGGTTTTCTTCATGTTCGCAAAGCGGATCGGTGTTCCTTTGTGTGCCATTACTTGTAGTTGAGTACGAGACCCAAAATCCGTGGCCAATTTGCGGGAAAGTTGTTTTGAAGGTGGTTTACATATGAAAAAAAAACCGCTGAAGCGATTAAGCTTGGGTGCCTCTTTCTAAAATACTGGCGAAAGCCGCTAGAGGGTCAAATTCAAAATGGTGGTCAGATGTGGCGGGACAATGTAAAATTATGTAATAGGCTTCTGATGTGGCTATTCGTATGTTTTAAGGGTCTCTGAATAGAAATATTGTAATCAAAAATCCATCCAGCCACTAGTTTTGCCAATATCACCAACTTATCCAGTCAAAGTCAAAGTTTTACTTATCGGGATGGTCACCATTTCTTGCTTTATTTTCAACAATGCCCAAGGACTTCAATTTGGACTGCAATTTGTTGATTGGAGTGATAATTAAAAAATGAGCGCCAAAAGGTGGGTGTTCCCATCAAATGATCGGCGGCTAAAGAGTACGTTTTTATAGCTGCATAGCCTGATTAAACTTACATCATGTTGTTTCTATGTGCTTGGAATTCCCCGGGCATCATGGCATCGACGGTACTCCACGATGAAAGACCCTGATATATTCACCAGACCTCATCATTGTGGGATGAGGGACAAGTAGGATTATTTCTATAAAAGATTGTCAGTTTTTCAACAGTAGCAAGGATAAATTGGGGATACTAATTACTCGAAAAACAAGAGCATCCTTTATTACTCAACCGACCACCATTAAATATAAACAACTAGGCCTAGCCATTGCTTGATTCTAAATTTAAGGCCTAATACAGTTGTAGCAATATTAATAGTCAAGCATTTAATATTAAAATACACACAGGTGCATAGTAGATTAGGGCCCGAGTTTAATGAAGGGTGGCCATGAAATCATAGATAATAATACCAAATAATTTATCATTGAGTTGCCCAAGCCAGAGTCTCAATCTTTTGGATGCCGAGTGTTATTTTATTTTTTCAACAGACCTAAGACTATATTCTCTTATGGGGATTTGAACAATATCAAACTCTACATCTTAGTGCAAAGATGATGAACATGTACCATGTAGGGCCTAGGGGCCTATGTTTTTATTTATTTTTTTTCTTACCGAGAAGGGTACTTGTGTAATCGTCATTGGTAAAATGATCTTTACAAACACGATCGTGCTCACCGGGTTGCTATAATTTTCCAGTCTGTTGGTCATTCCGCTTTATGGCAACAATCCATCTCTTCCGCGGAATTAGATCTTTCGGAAAAGTGTGCCCACCTTTTGAGTTTTTGCAGTTTGGTACATAGCAATACTGCGGCATTGTGCGCCGTTAGAGACGACGGGAAAGTGGAGACGATGTTTACATCATGGATCGTATGTTGACATAAGGCCGTGAACTATAACCCATAATTCACGCGCGCCACCTGGTGAGCTCTTCGTCGGCGAACCCCATTTATATGATCAAACAAGGGCTTGTTTTTTTTCATCTAGGAGAGATGCTGGCTTTCTAATCGTCGATTTGGAAGAATATTTTATCCAGAGTTACATATTTCTGTATGGTCTATAAAATCAAGCGCAATATTAATTGAACACAGAAGTTAATCATAACTTCTAGTCAAAACGACTATAAACTGGCCATTATGGCCATAAAATCAAAACGATCGGTTAATATTTGTAATTTACAACGACATTATGGAAGCTATGGTAGTAAAGATTAATAAACAATGTCTCCATTTTTACAGTTAATCATCAATAGATATTGAAGAGCAGAAATAATTCAAATCTGTTGACATTCAGATATGATTTAAATTGGTTGAAAATCGTTGACATCCGATGGCAACGAGGGTTGTTACTAAATGTCTAATTACTAGTTTATATAACATTCAACGCCTAGCTCGTGTACAATGTATATTGAATAAGAACCCACTGACGTATATGTAGGTATAATAGTTTATATAACATTTAACGCCTAGTTCTTGCATAATGAGTGTTGAATATGTACCCACTGGCGTATATTTAGGTAACGGTTTGTCACGTTTGTTTTCGTTTGTTTTAACTTTACACAGTTATATAAGCTTTGGTCGTTTAGTCTATATCTTTTTTTAAATACGCCATCTTTGCATTTGTCAAAACCGCTTTGCCAGGCCTCTATTTAATTCGATTAGCACCGTTTACTCAATATCCTTTTTTAAACAAGCCGTTGCCATCTTTGCATTTCGCAAAATCGCGTCGATGTGCCTTCATTTAATTCGATTGAATCCAAGCCAACAAATTATCTATCATTGCGAACTTGCTTTTGAAAAGCGATTCGTGTATTAACAAAATTTTCTAAAAAATATGAATGGCGCTCTGTGGCTTTAAGAGGTGCATGACATCAATGATTCATTAATAACTGATATCAATGAGAGTGTGAAGTTGGTACGTAGGGTTTTAAAGTTAATGAGAGTATGAACTTAATGAATGGGTTTTCTATGGGGGCATGAAATGACGAATGATATATTCATTGGAGCGTGAACTGAATGTGTCCATTCCGTTACATAAAAAAGTATTTCTTTGGTCTAGCCATCCGATAAATCAGTGTAAGGCCGCCTAGAAATATATTAGTTAACACACTTTCTTTCATGCAATTACAAAATAGCTACATAAAATGGTTATCTTGTCATTAAATGTTAGTTACCTTGAAAAATACAAGCTAACCAGGATATTTTTTCTTTGTTTGAGTAGCCATAACGGTCTCCCGAAGAGATGTTGTGGTTACAAACCGGATGTTCGACGCTTTCCCGAGGATCATCCAATGCAAAAAAAAAAACCCACCTCTGATGTGTTACAGTTGGCAATGTCATGTCTCTGTTAAATAAGAGAAAAGAGTCCCTTCCCACACTCAAATTCAACTTGAAATCAAATAGAGAATAAAATATTTTTTGGTAATGAAACTTTTGTAATAAATTAAAATCTGATTAAGAGTAACAACTCATTATGTAATTATTTGAAAATCATTAGAATTTGTATGCTTTTTATAAAAATTTTGCCCCGCGCTAACAATTAGTATAGGAAACATTTAATATCATGGATTTAGCAGTTCAGTTATCAAAATTCATTGAAAATCAAAATACTTGTTCGTTTCAACACCTTAAACTCTGTGTATCAATCTGAAGTCAATCGGATGATAAGTTTGGCCTCTTTGGCATCACAAGGTTTTTTGAAGTGATCAAGGGAGACAACTCTGGAAGTAATTATTTGAAATCGCTCAAAATCAATAGGCTTCATCGTCTCATTACCTTAAACAGTGTGTGTGTATTTAAATTCAACCGGGTTTAACTTTGGTCTCTATAGCGATGTGATCAAGGGCCATAACTCTGGCAGTAATTATCAGAATTCGCTGAAAATCAATAGGCTTCTTCGTCCCATGACCTTAAACACGGTGTATAAATTTAAAGTCAATCGGATAGTAACTTTGGCCTCTAGAGCGTCCGCAAGATTTTTTGAAGTGATCAAGGGCCATAACTTTAGCACTAATTATCGGAAATCGCTGAAAATATCAATAGGCTTCTTGGTCTTATGACCTTAAACACTGTGTATAAATTTAAAGTCAATCGGATATTAACGTTAGCCTCTAGAGCGTCCACAAGCAATTGTGGACGCCGGACCGACGGACGGACGGACGGACGGGGGCGACGACAATGTACGAACACATTTCAATGTGGGCGTATAAAAAAGAACAATTTTATACATTTTATCTCGAAATTTCTGAAACATATGAACAAGATTACAGGTACATGTAGATCATGGTTTAATAACCAAGCCTTACCAAATTATATTTACAAATTATATAAGCAATATTTTAAATCAATAAAATCATGATTTATTTATGAATAATGAATATGCTAAGCATTTCAATCCAGTTGACGGTTTTATGGTCATTAAGTATTTTTCTTGTCAAATCTGTTTTCACCAGAAATAGATCAATCATATTATGTCACACGATATTACCTAATTTATTGCTTAAGTGAAATATGAATCAAATTCTCGGATGACGGCTTGACAGTTTTTATGACATGGTGAATAATTTTGACATTCTGTATAGTCTGATTCCGTTTTTTCACTGTCTTTATGAAACGTCCACTCGACACAAACTAGATCATTTCGGTCCAATTATATTTCAATAATTGGCTTGCGCGTAGGGGTCTTTAGCAGTGGGAGGAAACCTGGGTAAACGGAAAAAACCTACGAGGTTTGACAGGCGACCCTCGCTTGCGAAGATGAATATATTATTTCCCAACACCTACTTGATACAATTCGAGCACTAAAATATATGACAACAGAATATATTATTTCCCAACACCTACTTGATACAATTCGAGCACTAAAATATGTGACAACAGAATTTTTTTCATTGACATTCCGCCTTTAAATCAAACAGGTTTCTGATTCTGGTATATTAAATTTAGATTTATTAAAAGACAATGAAAAATGAATGTATTATTAAAAATTTCATTCGTATTACTTTATTCTAATTGAAGCTTTGAGCACTGGAAGAATTCAGACTAGACTCTCATTCCTGATTGGCTTGTCCGGTAAGTCTTCTAGGAGTCGCGATATCACCCCAGATGGAAGCGGACGTAAAGCTGGAATAGACGGATATAACACAATGACATATTTCATAGAAGCCTCCTGCCATATTAAAATACGTGTACGTGATTGTAACATCAATCTGATATCAACACCCGACTTGGTAGCATTCTTTATGTCATTGTGTAACTTTAACTTGTTGTTGGCATGTCTTATCTAACTTTCTTTGTCTCATAAACTATACTGAATGTGAAACCTGATATGATGCATGATACATTAGACAGGTGTCTTGTGAGCTCTTTTGTCTTGAATACTTTTATAAACTCAGAACAGAAACGAATCATCAGTTAGATCCGACGAGGACTGAGCGAAGGCCATGGGCGCCTTGGCACGAGACGAGACGAGAGCTTCTGGAGTTTGCACACTCGTGCTAAGCCAAGCTAAGACATTCTACCATAATAAAAACTTAATAAACCTAATAAATCTTATCCATAAATATGTCTGTTATAATATATAGCTTTCACTAAATGCAACACGCAGACAAATAAAAACTTGCACGGGGCAGGTTGGTCTCTTATATAATTTATTTTTCATATCAACCCGAATCTGTAAGTTAATCTAGAAAAGTTGTAACAGTCTAAAGCGAAAGAAAATAGGCGTGGTCTTACACTGAATAAAATAGTTGATTTCTTCTTGCAAAGCAAAAATGCGATCGTTCAGTTCTTAAAAATGTTCAATATGATTCTAACAACGACGCTCTGTCCTGCTTCTTGGACTGAATCGATAGAAGAGCCCTAGATATGGTGTAAATAATTATATTGTGGGTGGCATGGCTATCGGTCCAATTGCTCAAACTAGTATTTGTTATCTAAGCGGATTTCTTGATGACATCTTGACCCTGAACATGCATACATATGACATGAGAGTGACAAATAGTCTGTTTAAAACGTTTTGTTCTGAGTTTTTTGGAAAGTGTAAACGGTGCTTTGTCACTAATTGTTATGCAGTACATAATTCATAGGACGTGACTTAAAAGTGGTGTGATACTGTTATAAATATATCTTTTAAAACATAACCTAGTGAGATTTATCATACATATTATGAAAGGATGTCTAAACAACAAATTCAAGCCACAACATGACATACGGTCTTTTGAACAACTTAGAGCTCTAACTTAACATTATTGACACGAATTACTGGCCCATTCCAATCAATACAAAGGTGTTGTGGAAACATGAGCGCCTGATATCTATTATCTAATACAAAATGAACAGTTTTAAAACCGTTACACGCTATGTCGTATACGCCATGATCTCAATCTGAATTGGTAATAAGGTATCTTGATTAATGATGCTAAACTTCAGCGCGTAAGTAGTGAAATGTCAAAACGTACTTCAGATACAAAGTGGACTAATCGGGTACGCGCGACTGCCATTCGAACTGGACTGTTTCACATCGAATTAAAAAAAAAACAAAAACCAAAACACATATAGCCATTAAGTTAAGAAGGTAACTCGGGTAGAGGTGTTAAATATAGACAGAGTAGATAGGTTTCGTCCACTTATGAACTGAATGCTTCACTTAAAATTTGAAAATAACCACTTAAAAACTGCCCCGTCTGAAGCATTCACAAAGTTCTTGTATAAGGAGACATACCTCTGATTATCGATTGGGTTCGTCATAATAATAATAAAGTAAATTTGCAGAGGGCCAAATCCATTCAAAAGCATTCTCAAAGAGCAATGAGCCAGTAGTTACATACACCGTGAACACAAAGTCTAATTCCCACAGTTTTCTCAAAATAAGTGAATCTTCAGCTGTGATTTGAAAATAGTCAACTTCATTTCACAATGTAGGAGCACCTACACCAAAACTTATGTCACCAAATGTTTCAGTTTTGACTGTGGAACTACAAGTGTGGTCTGCTAAAAAGATTTCGAGAACCGATTTGGTTGATATAGCGTTAGTAGTTCTCATAAAACGTTGGGTGCAAGATTTCGTAGACACTGATATACGAGGCGCAGGACCAAGTAGACAATAAACGGAATCGGATCCAATCGACACGTTGTTTCTTTGATTTGTTCCTCGGCAAATGAATAAATTCGGAGAATGGCGCTCGCCCTGACTCATCTGTAAAAACCGACTAAGTTTGAGCAGAAAGATTGTCCAACTGACAATCGGGAAGTTTTGAGTTTGCCTGAACACTAAGTATAGATTGCATAAATCCGTGAAATTTCTTCGAGTAATTGTCAATGGCAGAAATTTTGTCCCTATAATAACTAGCTTTAAAAACATTTTCGGTGTGACAGTATGAGATGGTTCCTTGTGTGTGATTACCGTTTAGCGCAAGCACAGTTGTAAGAGTCAGATCACACCGTTATGGACACGGTGTCCATTGGCTCCCCGTGATAGTATTTTCCCTAAAATTTTCTTACGGTCAAATCGGTTTTTACACTTATCTACAAAAATTAAATGTTACAGTATTACTATATCAGGTGAGGGTGTCGAGTTTCTATAGTTTCTTTGTTTCGATAAAAAGTAGAAAATACAAATCGACTACTAAAGCGTGGAATCAACAAAAAAGTGAGCCGCAGCAATTCGCGTTCATGGAAAATCTCAGGTCGTGCGCCGTCAGAAAATATATTTTCCAGCGAGCGTGGGTCTCCCGTATATAAACGGTAAATTCGCTTACATTTCGATAATTTTTGAGTCTGAATCTTTGCAGATGTTGAGATTGATAACACAATTGCAAGTAATACATTTAAATAAAACAGTGGGCTATATTTCATCCGCTGGCTGTCAGATTTCACGCTTAAACCATTAATGTGAGTAATAAAACTGATAGGCTAAATTGTGAAGATGTAAAATTTTTAATAAGAAATACAAAATTAAAATAACAATGATACAGAGCAATCCCAATCATATAAAATCCAATATTCAATCTAGAAAATAGTTAATCATTAAAACATCAAAAGGTGTACCGATCACTAATCACTAAAACAAGAACAG
Organism: Patella caerulea; assembly: GCA_036850965.1. Lineage (NCBI taxonomy): Eukaryota > Metazoa > Mollusca > Gastropoda > Patellidae > Patella > Patella caerulea. Next base: position 29,377,384 of record JAZGQO010000011.1, read on the forward strand.
TATCAAATCACGAACGATTAAACGGAGTGTTCCCACTTTGCCGTCAGACTTTGCTGTCAAATTTTGCCGCTAATCCAGAGTTAATCCTAGAACAGTGGTGTTATAGAGAGAGAGAGAGAAATGGGGTTTAACGTCCACTCAACACAAACTAGTTCATTTCGGGACTAACATATGGTTCAATTTTATTTCAATAATTCGCTTGCGCGTAGGGGTCTTTAGCAGTGGGAGGAAACCGGTGTGCCCGGAGGAAACAATGGTGTTATAAACTATAGTATTGATTTTAACAAATTTAACATTTCCAAAGGACTGCATTCGGTCTGTTTGACTTTATTTGGTAACCATTGTGTATTAACTTTCGGTCACCTCGATTATTGGATATACAGCGAATATTAACCTGAACGTTTGCCATTTTAAAAAAAATATAATTTCGCCACGTTCGTTTGTTACTGGAGTTAAACGTCCACTACCACCTAGGTGACGGACACAATAATTTCGACACAGATCGACGATCTATTCATGTTAATATAGGGAAGTGAATTCATGTTCGAAGGCACAACTGTGTTCAAAATGTCATTAATTAGTTAGTTAATAAATTTTATTAAGAGGGATTAAGAGCTCATTAAGGCTGAACACTAGTAGTGAACAGTTCTTGAGTGACTACTTTTAAACAGACTACATCAAATAAGTAGGAACACACCGATACAACTATCAATTTCAAGCCAACCAACTTAGATCCGTTGATCGTGTAACTACTGATCACTAACAGCTAATCTCGATAACAAGTATGTTATTAATGACCAAACTCTAACCAAATGTGTTAAATCTGTAATAATCAACAACCAAATACGTAAACCATCTCACACCACAGGAAGTGACATTTTCGTTTCATAATCATAGGTTTGCGCAATATTGTTTGTGGCGTAGTTTTGATTTCTTACCGATATGCAGAAATACCTGTGATCCTCGGTAAAAATACACAAGAAAGAACCTGACACATTGATTGTAGTTTTGAGATTTTATAACTTTGTATGTATTGTATTGACAAACCAGACAATATTCATATTATTTGTCTTGAAAGGTCGAGCAAAACTAGTATGTAAAAGAACAATTAAACATACAATATGCAAGATCTTAATCGGCCTATTTTATGTCTTTATTGATGCCTGAAATGTTATGTAAACTATTAATTAGCCATTAATTAACTTATCCAGACCATACTCAACTGTCGATGTCAACGCTAGCCTGCGATATTTGTTGAATTAAGTTCCGATTTGCCGCATATCTTTCCTTCACGTACCGACTTTAGTAATGATGATCGAGGCTAGGCAAAACTTTCATTCATTTAATTGTCGGTTGTAGTGGATCAATTTGACTGAAGTTTTCAGCAAATTACCTTTACATTATCTAGGTTATAACTATTATAGTGGGAACCGCCAACTCGTTGTCTAATCTCTCATACGTATCTTTAAATGTCTGTGAAGTTTGAGATAATATGTATATGCCCGAAAAAAATTCAGATTGACAGACAGCGCCGCCGGTTATTTATTTATGTATTTATCATATAAAAATATTAAAAATCTATTTATCTGCATAGTTGTACCTAACTAAAAAAATATGTAATTAGTATTTGTCTGTAACATATACAATTCGACATTGTACATAAATTATACACCCAAACCAGACGTAAGCAAATTAATATAAGCCTACTTGATTTGTTTTTGCATCCTATTTTTTATGCTTTTTGTATTGCATAATAATCTCGAAATAAATACTGTTTAAGCCAAACAGCAACCACCGTAAAAAAGATAATATCATTAACATTGTTTATCCCGATTGGAATTTCTAATGTTGTCACGACATATTCAAACAAGCGGTCTCCAGCGGTTGCAAGCGATCGCCACGCAAATACGTCTTTTTCAAAATCGACGAACAGTTGACAGCAGAAGTGTAAAACAAAAAGCCAAAGTCGAAAGTTGAAAGACTGTTCATCAAAGTAGAATTCTGACGACTTGAAGTTGAAAAGTTTGATGTTTTTACAGATTAATGCCCCAGTTTGATCGGAGTGGTGGCCCTACTGCGCTCTGAGACCGAACGGCGGCCTGGATATACACAAGGTCGTCGACAAGCGTGAACACAACGCGGAAAATTGTCCCAAAATTACAAACTTTAAAAGTCGTGATCAGCAACGATTAAATGTAAATCAGTTTAAATACATTTAACACATTTTATTTTCAGCTGCCCCCTTTACAGTAACCTTAGATTATTTAATACTCGGTGATTTTAATATACATGTTGATAAATCAAATGACTCGACAATAAACCGGTTTAAAGAGGTTTTAAATTCATTTAATTTAAAACAACATGTTTCTCAACTAACACACAAAGGTGTTCATATTTTAGATTTAGTGATAACCCGCACCAACAGTAACTTGATCAAATCTTTGAAGGTTGAAGATAATCTTATCTCTGATCATTATTGTGTTATTACTGAACAGATTTTCGCAAAACCAAAACCAAAACGAACTTTAATTTCCTATCGCAATACAAAAAAATTGAGCGTTGAAAACTTTAAAACATCGATAATGAGTAGTAAACTTTTAGATCGTGTCCAGGGAGTTCCAGATGTCGATGATCAGATTAAACCCTATAATGCAGTATTGACAAACATACTTGATGAATATGCACCAGTAAGGACAAGAAACATCATTTTATGACCGAATAGAATATGTTTTTCAGATGATATTCGACAGCCTAAGATTGACCGACGTAAAGCTGAAACGCTCTGGCTTAAATCTAAAATTGAAATTGACAAGCAAGAAATGAAACTAATTGTCTTATCTCTTCGTCAAAACGCAGGTGCATTTCCAATAGTCTTATCCAAAATAAGATAAATCCACGTCAAATCTATAAGCTTACTTCCAGTTTCCTAAAGAACCAAGGCAGTTTTCAAAATACAAGTACTGGGTTAACCGAAAAGTTCTCAACATTCTTTCATGAAGAAATAGATAAATTAGTTCCGAATTTCCTGATCATACATCTACTGCCTTGCCAGAAGAAAAACCCTCGCTGGTTCATCCCTCACGAATTTGTCTCCTACTTCTAATATAGAACTCAGGGATTTGATAAGTAAATCGTCATCTTCTTCATGCAACTTTGATCCTATACCAACATGGTTACTTAAACTGTGTATAAATGAACTCTTACCAATAATTACACACATAATACATCAATTACGCATGGTAATGTAAACCAGTTCACAACAATCGCCTATGTTTAGCAACTACTAATGAAACCAAATCTAGACCCAGATAACCTAAAGAACTTTCGACCTGTGTCTAATCTATCATACATATCAAAATTAATTGGGAATGTTATATCCACCAGACTAAAAACACCATTTTGTTATGAAGAATCTTGACGAACAATTTCAATCAGTATAAAAGAAGGGTCACAGCTCTGAAACAGCACTGCTGTTGCTGAGAGTATATAACGATATTGTTATAGACAATAAACAACTTGGCGTGTTAGTATTACTAGATTTAAGTGCCGCTTTTGATACTATTGATCATGATGTTTTATAGTAAACCGGTTACAAACACGTTTTGGCGTTGATGAGCTACGTTTAAAATGGATAAGCTCTTATATAACAGACAGGTAACAGTATGTAGTCATGGTTAATGCAACATCGTCTCCAAAAAAACCTGCGCATTGGAGTTTCGTAAGAGTTTGTTCTTGGTCATCTTTTATTCACAGCCCAGCCTACACAACACCAATTGGAATTACCTTTCATCTTTATGCTGATGACACACAACTATATCTTGCTTTGAAACCATCGAGTGACTCCACCGAAATCGGTAAACTTGAGGCTTGCAAAGATGACATTGACAATTGGATGAATCTTAATTTCCTAAAATTAATGTCCCAACAGTTTAAACTTAAATGAGTGAACGGGCTTTTGTTTACGCCTCTGCTAACGTGTGGAATGCATTAACTAGTCATGTAAAAAAAAACAACTCTGCTAAAACGAACTTTTTAAACGTGCTTTCAAACTATAAACATGTTGGCATTTTAATGTTTTAGAACTATTTGTTTTACTTTGTATGTATTTCAACTGTGAAGAGCGGAGCAGCTGTTAGCTGGAGCACTCAGCGCTACAAATTGATTATTATAACTAAATCCCCGACAGTTTTGAGAGATGCTGCAAAGTTTATTTATTTGAGAATTAAACTACCGCAAACGCATTTTTTATGCTATTCCAAACAACCAATCAATCGTCGCGGAGTTTCAAATTTACAGACAGCGGCGCCGGTTATCTTTGAGAGGGGAAGAACTGGAACTAACCTTGTATGCCCCCCCGCCCAAAGAAAATTACGGGCTGTAATAAGTGTTTTATTAGATTTCGGGCAGTTTAATTTGGAAAGTAGATGAAATAAATTATTTCGCTTTACCCGTCTGTCTGAAAAGTCAACTTGCCCGAAGGTTAAGCTGCTCCACCATCCCCGTCCCCCTGTTTCATACACCTATGTATAATTTCATTTTACCTCGATGAATTGATTGATATTTTATCATATTAATATCTATAATTGTTAAGACATTCCCAGTAAAGTAACTCATTATATCAAAGTTTATGACAATTCATGTATGTTCTGTCGGCCTCTGACCTCGAAAATGAAATAAACAAACTCATTATATATTACAATATTATATATGCGTTGCAACCCATTTGTGTCAAGTGTTAGGTCTCAAATATTAACGATTTAGTTCCTTCAAATAAAGGTTTTTTTAGGCTTTATAGCGATTAACTGATCCACAGCCCAACCTTCTCCCTGCTCCAGAATCCCTCCCGTCAATGCTCTTAAATGAAAAGAAATGAAATTTAACGTCCTACTGTTTTGCTCCTAAACTGGACTAATGAAGACGGGCAAATGCCATTCAGTGTGCTATGAGAGAAATTTTGCGGCTTACTCTTATATCGAATTCCAACTGCAAAGGGAACTTTTACGTGCACGCCAAATTGTACACGGGACCTCAGTTTTTAGTACCATCCGAACGACTAGACAGCTGTCCGTGTCGGGCCCTCCATCCTGCAGCCCCCCACTCCTGCATCACCGAGAAGGGGAAACCACACAGGAAAATCTGGATTAACTTTTTCGGCCAATGCAGGGATCGAACACCCGACCTCCAGGCTAGCGAGCCAGTGTCTTACCCACTTTAGCCACGTGATCACCAATTCTCTCAAAAATAAAAGTAACTAAACAAAAAGGTCCATATCTAAAATGGTATACAGATTCAATGTCCATTTTCTGATGGGGGGAATGCGCCCCCGTCACCAGGTTAGTCAATCTCTCCACGCGTGCCACTCCCAATTTGTAGCGGGTTATACTGTGCCCCATCTTCGGGAAGCCGAATGTTTTTTTAATTCTTGCCAATATGCTTCATTACAATTTTGTACCATTATCTATTGTTTTATATATAGTACGTATTTGACATTTAGTAATAATAACGAAATCTGTTTGTGTATCGAAATGTAGCATGATAATATATTCAGAAGTAGCACTTCATTATAAATGTGTTTATTTTTAGTCTTATACATTTGTTTATTAGTTAACCTTGGCTACTGTACGTCGTCGTTTCACCGTAAGTAAATTTTCATTGGACCAGCTCAGCGTGCAGGAAATGTGCACCCCTTTTTACTACCTGGGAATTAGCAGTTGTTCGAAATTTGCAGAAACCATCATATCACTCGAATGAAGATGTCCAATCAAAAGAGGTGGGTCGATAACATGAAGCAGAAACTTATGTAACGACCTCAACGATTGGATTAGAAGTTGCACATAGCCTATATAAGCAAATCGAGTTCATGAAATGAAGAAACTTTAAGTATATGGATTTATAATTTAACAAAAGAAGTATTTGGTATGTATACCTTTAGATGCAAGTCTCTAGACAACTTTTGATATTATTCATAAATGTTCAACAACTTTTAAATCTAGGCTAAAAACGAGACTAACATATCGGTTCAATTTTATTTCAACAATTTGCTTGGGCTTAATAGTCTTTATCAGTGGCAGGGGAAAGTTATTTTAATTTTCAAAGAGGGCTGCCTTTTATTCCCAATATTGTAATTTCCATTAAAACGCGCCTTCAATATTAACAATGAAGTCAAGGTGGATGGTAAATATGGTAAATTTATGTACATAATTGGTAAAAAGTGTGCGAGTCAATGTTCTCTGTGACGGTTATATTTATAGTTATGATATATCAAAGACCCAAAATGCAAGTAATGAAAGTTAAATATAGAATTTAATATCATATAATCAAAAAATTAACAGTATTTTTATTTTACGAATAAAATAAAACTTAATATCTGGTTCGAACGTTATTCAGTTACAACTTAAGCAAGTATACAGGGTACCGTTGGGTTCTATAAATTTCACACGGAATGTTTTTGTCTCTACTAATAGAGTAATAATATTTCTTTTGTTCAATCCGCGGAGCTAATTTCATATAAAATATACAAATTCGTATAAGGCAAGAAAAAAATTGGTTTGACGGAATATTTTTAAAAATTGGCTATATCTTAGCGATTAATTGACATATTCTTATGAATTTATATATGCACATTATATATGCACAATATATCTTTAAATGCCCTCATTTATAATCCATTATGTGGTGGACTGCATCAACTAGTTTTTAGAGGACAGCCTTGATGTCAGCCAATATTACATATGTGACAGAACTGGTTACGTACATTTCAAATATAACATTTTCTCCGTGGTGTAGACAACACTTTCTCCACAGACGAAACCTTATCTGAGTGGCTGAAATATTTTCTCTGTCGTGGAAACCTTTCCTGTGCGGAGAAAAGGGTTTTCGTGGTTTTTAGATTTATCGTAGTTTTTATGGGAAACACTCGTTCATTTGCTGTACTTGAACCATTACATAATGGTAACATATCTACAAGCTCCACCCTTTAACAGCCCCATTACGTGTGTTGAGTGGTGCAGGATATGCTGACGATTACTATCCGTGTTTGATTTATTCAAAAATCGTTTATTGTACGCTTATATTGCAGAGCGAAGATACTGGGTGATATATCTTGAGTAAAGGTTAGTTTGCAATGGAAGAAATTGCCATAATTGGAGTGGGGTGCAAACTACCTGGAGCGGATAATATTGACCAGTTTTGGCGCGTTTTGGAAAATGGTGAAAATCACGTCCTCGAGGTGCCAAGCGATCGATGGAATCTGGATGCATTTTACGACCCTGATCCAAATGCACCTGGCAAGACATACGTTAGAAGAGCAGGGTTCATTAAGAAGTAAGATTATTTATTCTTATAAGATAAAGTAAAGGAAACTATAATTAATTATAAGAGATAAAAAGAATTGAATCTGATCGTAATACGGTATAAAGCACATTTATGAATCTAGGACCTTAAATGAAAAACATGTACATTATATATAAAGAAAGATTACAACACCTAATCAAAGATGTATCTGTCAAAAACTTCCGTGGCCGGTCTAAATCCGTTGTAGCCTTTTGTTATAGTCTGAAACAACTTCCTATTCCATTACTCGATATTCGTCGCGGAACCGGTAGTAATGACTCAAATTCGCAATCAATTAGGTTCGAGTGTGCTGAACCTATCATGAATGAATCAGTCTTAAGTTCAAAATTTAATGTGCGCAACGAGGGCAATTGTTGCCAGTCGGTGGGCCACCACGATTCAACAAAGAATGAACTACGAATCAGGTAGAATTAGGTATAATGCGTTCCCGAAAGAGTCACGAATTTTCGCGCATCGTTTACCGCGATTCAACAAAGAATGAACTACGAAGCAGCTACAAATAAGTATAATGCGTTCCCGAAAGAGTCCGGAATTTTCTCGCATCGTTTACGAATAGTTTTACGAACTATCTTAAATCCAATACGTACGGGCTACGATTTTTTCGGATATATCACAATATCTATCACGAATTACGACGAATTAGCTGCAATATCTTCACGGTACCCAGACAAGGGCAAGCGACTAAGGGTACATGACTTCCCCGGCAGACTTACACCTCCACTGGATCACAGTTCTGCAGCATACGAGGGTCCAAGAGATGCTTGCCGTACTATACATTTGTTCCGATAAAATACACTGCAACTAAGATTATGTGGTGAACGTTAACAATGACGCTAAGACTTGTACATGTATGTAAACTGTTAAACAATCTACGAAGAAGGGCAGGTAATTTGAATTAGTGGACTCCTGACAACTGAACCTAGCGTATGGTGCAGTAGAACGAAACGATCTATCACTAGAGATGCTGTAGATGACTATTCCAGTACACGTAGAATTGGGCCACCCTGATACTTGCACGATTGTCAACGAGAGTGTGTGGAGGGTGTGGGTGTGCCATCCAGGCCGTAGACAGAATTTTGAAATTTTTAATAATTCGGCATGAATTAATTAATGTTCGTACCACTTGGGCAACTTGCGCGAACAGGCGTAACTTTGACCCCGATCAGACCGGTAAACGTGAATACAATGCGAGAAAATGTCCTCAAAAATTACAAACTTTATAGATCAGAACGCAAAACCTTAGCGTGTGTTTTGAACATGCCCAAAACAAATAAATAAAGCATATTTAATACAATTTCAATGTTGACTATGGGAAATATTTTTCGACAAAATGTAAAAAGAAAATAATTCCATTTGTTTTTAGTCATGATGCCTGGGATAATAAAGTCTATGGTGTGAATGATTTTGAAGCAAGTCAAATGGATCCTCAACAGAGATTTGTATTAGACTGTTGTTTTAAAGCGATGGAAAATGCTGGAGTAACAAGAGAGTCTGTGCATGGTTCTAATACTGGGGTCTACATAGGTTAGTCGAACGTACATTTTGAAATTTGTTGGCGATGCTTGTCCATAAATCATACAATCTATGTCGCCTTTAAATATGAACGATTCTATAGTCCATGATCCAGGTTTGCTCTGGTTAAGATAAAAATAAAATAATAATGAAGTGAAAACGCAGCATGTTTATAAGTGAAAAACTGTAAATTTCGCATGAGAGATACATTTTAATTTTAAATGTTGATGTTTTCGCAATTGATTAAATGCAACGCATATCTGTTCTCTGTAACCACACAAAGGGTTGCAACTTATCTAATGGAAAATGATGGTGTTGACCAGATATGTTAAGGATGCCTTCAATCAATGTGAGCTCTATGGAGTTATCAACCGTGAAAGAAACTGTTTAAAAATGTAACCTCTAGCACATTCACAGGGTTGTCAGAAAAGATACACCACATTTAAAACAAATTCACTAAATACTTTGGTGAAAAAAGAATGGCCAAATGCTGTAGCTGCTACTGCTTTCACAGGCTATTGGTTACGGATGGACAATACGCCCATATTGTATAAAAATGAATTCGACATAAACGGATTGGTGAATATCAAGACTTTATAGTACAGAAATAGGACATGGGTGGCGAAAGGAAATACAATGATTGCATTGTAAAAACGGATGGTTAGGATGGGGAAATGTATTTCTATGAGAAGGCATTAACTACCATCAAAAAGAACAGCTACCCGTAAAAACATGAACGACCAATAGTGAATGGATGTTGAGACGTCCTTTCATAGGTAGTCCCCCACTTTGAATACGTTCCATGAAAGAAATTTATACATTTTTTAAAAAAAATGCAAAACAAAAACAACAAAATATATTAGAAAGTAATTTAAATGGATTGAACAAAATAATTAAAAAGTAATTCATACAAATTGAAGATAAAAAAAAAAATTACTCTCTGACTTAGAGGATAAAGCTATTTTGAACGTTCTGCGACAATGCGAAATATCCGAAATCACCGAAGTTGTCGTTTTTGAAAATATTCAAGTAATTTTAACAATAATCATTGGATTTTAACTTTCGGTACATTTTTGCATAGCCTGAGACAGGGCACATAGCTACGTTACTTTCGATTTTTGATTTTCGGCAAATCTTCGAAGATATTAGGCGCCAAATTTCGAAAATTCAAAATTTTACAAAAAACTTTTTTATTTATGAATATTTTTTAGTCGTATTGTGCACAGAATTAAAGAGTCATCTGATTAGTGCAAAAATGTTAAAAAATTTTGTCTCAGTAATTTTCCTTGGCCGCCATTGGCTAATTCAGTTTTTCAGTCCTACATTAATTTTTTATTGTTCGATTTGTATAAAACAAAGTTCATATGCTTCGTTGTATCAATTGTCATTTTTTTTATTACCAAAAGTGTTATCTGTCGGCACCGGAAGTGGCATAATTTTACCAAAAACTACAATTTTGACAGTTATTTTCCTTCTTCGAAAACAAATATTATTTTTTGGAAAAATAATTTGACTCAAAGAGTGTGCCCTTTCAAGGCGCAAAAAATGTCGGAAGCAGTTTTTTTAATTTCGATTTCATTTTCGAGCAAATTCGATTAAGAGGCTAAAAATGGTGTAAAAGTGACCTATTTACAACCTATTCAGACTTTTCAGATTTTAAAATATTTCTTCGTAACTTTTATAAACTTGTAGCTATAATCCATACGAAGAAAATGTATGTTAAAATTCGTTTGTAAAATAAGCAGTTACCAAGAAATGGGCAGTTCTGTACAAGTCACTGTTTTCGTTATTTTGCCTGTAAAATAGTCAATTATTATTGGATTTTTATAAAAGTGACATCATTTGATTCAAAAAGCATGTAGCGTCATATCGAGTTGATTACAATTTAAAATTGACACCGGAAGTGACATCATTTTGTCAAAAACTGCATTTTAAACTTTTTAAATCAATGTTTTATTCAACCAAGAATAACTTAATATGTATTAATAATTTTAACTTTTGGTTTAAATTCACATATAAACACAACTCATATGGTCATATAGATATCATAAAATTGTTTCTAACTTGTTCGGTTGCCGAGAAATAGACGGTTTTCTACAGGTCACTTTTGAAGGTTTCGGGTCCATAAAAGTGTCAATTATTATTCGATTTTCATAAACGTTACACCATGTTATATCCAATGCCATTTGGGATTCCATACAAGTAATTTAAGATTTTCATTATCACCGGAAGTAACGTCATTTTGGCAAAAACTGTATTTTTAGCCTTCAAAACAGATATTTTATTCAAATGAGTCTGTTTTGAAATCTTTTTCAAATTATGGTATTTGATGCTAATCAACAAATAGAATGAACCCATACGATCATACAGATACCACAAAATGGTTTGTAACTTGTACGGTTGCAGAGAAATAGCCGATTTTCTACAAGTCACTTTTCAAGTTTTTGGGTCTTTAAAAGTGGCAATTATTATTCGATTTACATAAAATTTTCACTATATGATATCGTATACCATTTCTGATTTCATAAGACTAATTGAACATTTTCATTAACACAGGAAGTAATTTAATTTTGTCAAGATCATTTACAAGTAACAAATGTATAAAATGACTTGATATTGCTGGATTGATTGGTTGATTCTGCGTCCATTTTATTTGTGTGCAATGTTAATTTGGAAACCTGTTTAGTGGTTTCGTTGGTACCGGAAGTGACATATGTTCAAGGGTAACTTGACACCGGAAGTGACATGCTTAAGAGTAACTTGGCAACAGTGAAACCCGTCATTCCTGCATGCAGGTCTAGTTAGTTATTGTTATTATACTATAATATTTAATGAATAAGCTATATTAATCTCATTTCTTAATCTGCGGAATAGTTCATTGCTGATTAGTTGTGGGTCGAAATTCGGTGTAGTAAAAATGTGGGAAAAGAAATGAATCCTTTACTACAGAGCCATCTGCATGATGGGTCTCTTGAACCACGGCAACATATCATTGCATGAATGGTAAACCCTACATCTGAATCATTTACCAATCGGGTTTATGCGGGACAATAATGGACGTCATATCTCTCTCGATCCTCAAACGCACACTCTCCCTTAACTGTACAGAATGGTCCCATGCCGCGACACTGCATCTCGTTTGGAACTAGTGGAGATTGACGCACACACATGTTACTGACGTTTGATTTTTATTCAGTCCTGTATAATTGTCACTGTAAATCGACGTTGTTATGGCCTACGTGTGTTGTTGGTGATTTTTTTTATCGGTAAAGGCCCAGTTTCACAATCAGGACAAAGAACCACATACTTTGTCCCCAGTACTTCTGTACAAATCATTACAAATCATGACGTGAGACCTCCCACTTTCAATTCTTTACAAGCCTATTGTGTTCATTTTTTTAAGGTGTAATGAATAGTGACTATAAAAATCTCCAATCAACAGGCGGTGAAAATATGAATAACTATACCTTAACGGGAACCTCTACCAGTATTGTAGCTGCACGCATATCGTTCACCTTCAATCTTCTTGGGCCTGCTATGGCTTTAGATACAGCTTGTTCATCATCGTTATTAGCTATTCACCTGGCTGCTCAAGCTCTAAGAGAAGGTAATGTTGGTCCTGCACACGGCTGGAACACGCATGAACATGGAATTGAAAATATAGTTTCTATAGAAAACAAATTCTGGTCTGTGCAGACATATTACAACGTTTCAGCAAGTGTTCTCTTGTCGTTATGATAATCGCGGCTAGAAATTAATTGGCAGAAACCCATCCACTGCTGTTTGAATTTATTAAAAAAAGCCAGAAACTTACATATGGTTACAACGCAGTTCTTCAACAGCAATGCGCGATTGTTCACCTTCCTTCCGTGTTTAACATTTTGATTACTTTCTTGTCATGCGCGGTGTCTGCTCGTGGTATTGATATACATAATTTATTCAGAAGCTCCTAAATTAAAGAAGAAATGTCCTATTTGTTTACAATTAGGTGGGTAGAGGTAACAATATGAGAGGTGGGACCTAGAACAAACATCAACAGAAATCATTTTTTGGAGAACTGTTCCGATATGGCCTCTAGTACTCCCATTACAAAAGCGACCATTAACGGTCTTGGGGAAATTTGCATAATTAACATAAGACGTTGGCTCGCGTATCTGGGGTATTCGTGTTTGAACATACTGCATTACAGGAAGGGGTCAGAAAAAGGTAATGACAAGTTCTTCACCTGTACAAGTATATTCTCTACCTCCCACTGAAGATGCTCCAGAAACGTCAGGTCAAAATACAGTTTAACCCCCAAAAAGATTGCTACAAAAGGTTGCTAAACTGATTCTTAGGCTTCGTTGCACTTTTTAATTTAGTCGTTTACAATATACGAAATCAGCTGTTAGCTAGCAGTGGCACAATTTCCATTATCATTAACAGGTGATTGTGACATGGCCTTAGCAGGGGGAGTTAACTCATTGATGTCTCCTAGTATATTTGTTCAACTAAGTAAAGCCAGAATGGCCTCCCCTACTGGATATTGTCAGGCGTTTTCCTCGAAAGCGGATGGTTACGCAAGAGGTGAAGGGGCAGGGATAATTCTTTTAAAACGACTTAAGGACGTGAGTATATTTTTTTCATATTTTGTTAACAATATTAAAATCTATGGTCATAGGTTTACCTTTTTCAAAAAGTTAATGTCATTTTGTGATTTCCATGGTTTGTTTCATTACTAACTATTTAACCTTTATGAAATTCAGGCAGTACGCGATAACGACCCAATATGGGGGACCATTATGACAGGGTCCAACCAGGATGGCCACACCGTGACGCCTATGACAGCCCCTTCTGGAAGTCAACAGTTCCAATTATTGAAAAAAGTTTACAGCAGATATAATATTGATCCTGATCGACTTGAATACATAGAAGCTCACGGTATGTAGCAAAATAACGACACAACAATATAGCAACATTTATTTATTCAGATTGGGAACACCACAGAAAGTAATTAGGAAGGCGGCGGTTTTACTATGCATACTATCAATATTGAATTAAAAAGGATACGACTTTAACATAATCAAATGGTTTAATGACATGTCTCGATAATATGAATATTAGATTGACAATGGTATAATTTAATCGTGAAAAGTTACGATAGACAACTGGTTAACTATGGGTCCAACTATAACATGAATAGTATATTAACAAAGATATGGTCTATGAGTTAACTGGCAGTACGATAAAAACATGATATGGGATCTTAATATCCAATATTAAACACACCGTCGACATTTTAAAATCAGTACAGACGTCATGTAATATGTGGACATAAAGGTTCCAAGTACAAAAACGTGTAGCATAAACTTTTCACAAATTTCAATAACTAACTAATAAATAATAAAAAGTTTATTCCTTCAAATTAATACTTTTGGGGCCATTTTAATCTATTTCAACACCCTGTAGACTAGAAAAGTTGAATAATACAATGAACACGCAGCTGAAAATATAAACTGCATGATAGCTAACTGTAAATACCCTGATACACCCACGTAATTATATAGCTGTTAAAATTGAACGAAACTATTAACATACTAAAGAAAGTACGTATTACCAATTAAATTACTTGATTTGTATATACTGAGTGCCTGTATATATACTCTCCAAAAAGGAAACGCAATCTTTCATTTCATCTTGGTATATCTTCTCTCTACCATCGCCTTGTAGCAACCGGAACCGCAACACGTCACTGAACCATACTGCTCTCCAGTGTTGCTATGGCAATACTCTCAGTGTCTGAACCCACCGAAGTTTGATTTCACGTGTCGGCGTAGTCCAAAACAGCAGCTCTAATGGGGACGCTTGGCTCGTTGTCCGGTTTCACGCAAGCGTTTACGGACTGTCTGGTCTGAGATTCTACGCTGTCTGTGAATTGCTGCTGCGGTAGAGGTCGCTGTTGAAAACCGTTGCCGCCAATGACGTAATTGGATGTGACGATCCGTGACAGGTGGGGTCACTCTGGTTTGGCCTGAGTTTGGGCGGTCACGTGTTGAACTTCGCTGTCGGTACCTATTCTAGAGGCGAGAAATGGAACTCGGGGTAACATTCAGTATCCTGGCTACATCTGTCTGGGATTCACCTGCTTGTAATCGACCAATAGAGTTGTTGCCTTGTTCTTCGTCTAGATGTGGCATCACCCTCGTTGAGAGTTTACATGTGCAACTGATTTGGAAACCGTAAACACCGGGATTGTAAAGGCCTTAGATTTAGGTTCCATGTGAAAAGCGTATAAAGTTGTTAAAGCCATGTTTCTTGGTGCAATCAAGCGAAAACCCATTTTTGGCAAAAAGGTCACAATTAGTGACATTTCATTTAAAACCAATAATGGATTTGTTCTATCCTTACATAATAACAATAGAAATAAGTAATATTTATGGAAACAAAGACCTCGTTTAAATGAAAAATGGGATGTGCGTTTCTTTTTTTGAAAAATATATAATTTATGTCGTGTACATAATGTATGTATAACGCCATGGCGTCATGTAATTGTACACTATCTCATTACTAAATGTCTGATGATCCCCGTAGTGGGTGAAAGCGCTAGCTCAGATGAAATTTTTTTTTTCTTCCTAAAAAAAACTTCACATTTTTATATACTTTTACCTGAGAGTAGAAGCTTTTATTTATTTTATATATCTATATATATATAAGTGACTTACATATCCCACTTTTAATAGGAACTGGTACACAGGCTGGCGACCCGGTAGAGGCGAACTGCTTGGGTGGATTTCTAGCAGATCATACCAAAAATGCTCCACGCTATATTGGCTCCGTTAAAACTAACATTGGACATCTGGAGTCAGCTGCAGGAGTAGCTGGTGTAATTAAAGTTCTTCTGATGCAGAAACACTCACTTATCGTCCCAACCCTTCATTTCGATACACCAAATGAAAAGATTGATTTTGATAAACTAAAGCTAATAGTAGCAACACGTACCGACAAATGGCCGACGTACAATTACGACGGAACAAAATTATCGTGCGTTAATTCATTTAGTTTTGGCGGAACAAATTGTCATGCTATCATAAAATCCTATAACACAGCCAAAGCAGTTAAAGTCATCGATCCTCACAAACTGCGACTTATCTGCTTCTCAGGCGTAGACGAAACATCAGTTAAGGGCAGTATTCAACATTTTTGTGAGAAAGTCAAAACACAAGCTTATTCTATAGATGATGTTGTATTCACCTCAACTATAAGAAGGGATCACTACCAAATAAGAGTTGCTAAAGTGGTTAAATCAATAGACGACGCCGTAGACCAATTAGAAAGCAAAACCACAATCGACAAGGTTCCAGTTAAAGCTCTACAGAAACCAAAGCAAATCATTTTTGTATTTTGCGGAATGGGAAGTACATGGAAAGGCATGTGCAAGGAGCACATGAAAACCAACCATGTTTTTTACAAGAAAATACTGGAAGTAGATGCTTTATTGTTACCACTGACCGGTTGGTCAATTTGTCAAAGATTTGAAGATAGTTTTGATCCGACTGATCCATATTTAGGCCCAATAGCATCATTTACATGTCAGGTTGCCCTTGATGCTGTGTGGAAATATTGGGGAATAAAACCAGACTGCGTAGTTGGCCAGTCAGTAGGTGAAGTAGCTGCATCATACTCAGCTGGGGCACTGTCTTTAAAGGATGCAGTGAAAGTTATTTATCATCGAACATATCGACAAGCGAATGCCACTGGAGGGTCAATGCTGGTTGTTGGTAATTATGATGTCAGTGAGGTTCAGAAAATAGTTGATGATTACGAAGGAAAAGTAGTTATTGCGGTACACAATAGTCCTAAATCGTGCACCCTAAGTGGGGACACTGACGTTATCGGAATGGTGAAATCGAGAATCCAATCGGCAAAAGAAGATTTAGAAATCCCATTGTTTCTACACGATTTGACAGTGACGAGTGCGTTTCACAGTCATCATATGACAGAATGTTCCAACCAGATAAAGGATGATCTATTAGGACTACAAGGTTCTAAACCTGATGTGAAACTATATTCGACAGTATCAGCCAAAGAAGCCACAGAAACAGATTTCATAACAGCAGAATATTGGGCAAAAAACGTTAGAGGAACTGTATTATTCCGACAAGCTCTTCAAGATGCTCAAAACCCGGATTGTTTCAATATCTTTCTAGAAATTGGACCAAAACCCGTACTCATTGCTCATTCTAAAGAAAATTTCGACTTAAATCAAGCATGTGTATTAATATCAATGAAAAAGGATATTGAAACAAATTGTATTATGCAGAATTTAGCACAACTCTATGTACACGGAATTGATCCGAATTGGGGTAATGTTGCTGAAAGAGGAAATGTAACGGACGTGCCACAGTATCATTTCAACCCAAAGTCAAACTTAATTATTCCAGAAACTTCAAAGCTTGCCTTAATGGGAGGGGACCTGCATTCGAGTGGCCATCCATTTCTAAGACCAATTATTGGCGCAAATAAAAGCTACAAAGTCCTGATCAACCCGAACAGAATTGGATCAGTATATGAACATTTTGTTTTGGACAACATTTTCATACCTGGTGCTTTTTATGGAGAAGTTGGTTTAGCTATTGCCGAGCACTTAACATCTGGAAGGGTTACCGAAACAGCTGTGTCGATTAACTTTAAACACCCCCTTGTACTACATCCAGGAAAAAGTGTTGAGCTTGACGTTTTTACCAGTGTTGAAGATGATTATAAAAACGAAAAGGAGAAAACTAATTATACTGTTTTACGAGATAATAAAATTTTAGCGGTGGGTTCAATCAGTTGGGCAGATAACCAAGAAAATACAATTGTAGATATAGATGAGATCAGAGATCGATGTCATTCAGAGTATTCCCAACAAGATATTTACGGGCAATTAAAGAAACTGGGGTTTTCTTACGGAACTCCACTCCGTGTGCTGACTGATGCTGTTTCGAACGGTAATGAATGTTTGGTCTATTTTAGCCTTCCCGAAGAAATCAGACAAGAGAGAATTGGCACTTTCATTCACCCAGCTATTCTTGACGGGATGCTCCAAACGCCTGGGATATTGGATATAGATAGCAATAGCGTAGGGACAGAAATACTTCCAGTTCAGATTGGGAGACTGACCTTAAAAGGAGCACCAAAGGACAATATGGTTGCGTACGGAAAGATTGTAAAAAAGACGGAATCAACAACCCATTATGATGCCATACTGTTGACAGAAGATGGCAACGTCATTGCAGAGGCTCGAAATTTCATCACCCAAAATCTAGGTATCGCCTCAGCAGATAAAAATATTCTTTACAGTATACATTGGAAGCGATTCAATGCTCTTGCAACGGAAGATGCAGCAAATGAAAAATTATCAGAATTGCTAATTCTAGACAATTCTCAAAAGTTGGATCTACCTGGTTTAAATGTACTCAAACTTAACATGACAGAATCTTTCACTGATCAGCTTTTGAGGCTTGGTCAACTTAGTAATAAGAAAGCTCTCGTGTACATCTCCCATCAGCGTAGTTCTGATGGAGCAGAGACGTCGACTGTATTTCAAAGTATTCTGGATGAGTGCATGCAGATTCGCGAACTGGTTCTCTTCATGCTGGCAAAGCGGATCGATATTCCTTTGTGTGTCATTACTCTAGATACTTGGATACTGAGCTATAACTGCAATGTTGCAGTCGGAAATCCTTCTGCAGCGGCTCTTTGGGGAATGCTGAGAGTAGTTGATACAGAATTAACCGAATTCCGCATTAATCTGGTGGACATTAGTGGAAAAGACGAAGACGTCACCGCCGACGTATTATATAATACAATCAATTCTATACGCAAAAATGGAGAGGAGTTGCAAGGTGGCGAATTTCTCATTACAGACAATGTTGTTTACAGTCTTGAAATCCTTCATATAGCAGATCGAATGGAGCATAAATACAGAGAAGTCGAGATGGACGAGAAATGTGAAGTTCAACTATTTTCTGAAACGAAAAATGACTACATAAATCCTTTTCTGATATACTCTGATCCACCAGATGTTACTACCAATTCCGAAGTATCACTAAAAGTTGATACTTTAGCTATTCAAAATACGTTACTTTACAACACATGTACAGAAAATATCACCCATCACCATTCGGCTTCTTTTTCTAGTGGATTTCCAGTTTTGTGCTTAGAAGCTATCGGTTACATGAATTCCATGAACTGCAATGAAAAGTACATCTCGTGCTACCCAACAAAAGCAGGAACAACGATAGTCGTCCCAAGGGATTGTTTAATATCTGCCGAGCTCCTTCCAGTTTATCACCCAGGATTGATGATGAAGATTGTTCTTATGTGGTCCCTTTCGGAAAATGTTCCTGCCAATGGTGTAACCCTTCTTTACAACAGTCGAACCAAGCCTCTAATGCGGTTAATGTGTCTTATCTTAGCGAGTCATCACAAGACACACGTTCAGATCGTATCGTTGGACGAAATCGAAACTATAGAACATGGCCACATTTTAAGTTTAGTTAATTTAAGTCAACAAATAATACACGATATCATTGGTAATTGGTCTAACGCCCACTCTCTCATAACCCTGAATTCACTAATAGATAGTCTAGGTATAGCTGCTGTTCATCATAATCGTCCACATGTCGCCACACAGATATTAAGAACCGAGGAAGTTTATAGTCCCGCCATGCTTCTGCAGAAGGTTCCACAGATTATCGAATGGATAAAATCCCACAGGGACGAACTTTCAGCCATTTGCAAGTCTTTCAAATCTGGAATTCTTGGAAGACGTCGTTCTAGCGTTGCCATTCCACGTTCTATAGACATCATGCGTCTTTTGTCTGTAACAGAAATACCTTTCAGTCGGTCTTTAATGTTACCACCAGTAAGAGCAGTTAGCGGAAACATGTTCAGAAAAGATGCGGTCTATATCGTAGTTGGTGGTCTGACTGGTTTAGGATGGGAATGTGTACAATTTCTGGTGGCTAATGGGGCTGGTCATGTAGTTTGTTTCAATCGTCGTAAACCTTCACAAGAAAATTTAATGAATATATATAATTTGGAAAGCTCATCGTCTTGTCGCGTAGTTACAGAACAGGTTGACGTAACTCAGTACGATTCCGTCGAAAATGCTTTTAAAAGCGTGAACAATAGTTTCCCTGGCGCCAAAATAAAAGGTGTTATTTTTGGAGCTGCTGTTCTTAGTGATGCATTTATTGAGAGTATGGACAAAGTTAAATTTGCGACTGCTTTGTCACCTAAAGTTAAAGGAGCCTGGAATTTACATTTATTAACAAAAGACCTAAACCTGGACTACTTTGTGATGCACTCCTCCATTGCTGGCTTACTTGGTAATCACGGACAATCGAACTATGCGGCCGGGAACGCGTTCGAAGATGGTCTAACGCACTTTAGACGTTCAATGGGACTTCCAGGACAGAGTTTTAATTGGGGTCCTCTAAACATAGGTATGTTAAAGGAAGCTGAATCGACAGTGAAAGTCATCAACATATTGAAAGGACAAGGATATGAGCTTTTAGAAATAGATGATATTCATCAATGTCTGATGAGTTGCCTATTGGACAATTACCCACAGGTAATGTGTACAAAACTGGAATTGGGCAGCTTCAGTAGCGGCAGTACTTCAACGATGTCCAACCTCCATACTAAATTTCTTTCAATTCTACCAACAAAGGCCACAAAACACAACACAGTGGATACTGCGGATAAAACATTACAGAGACTCGACATTCATTTGATAAAAACCTTGGAAAAAGACTCTAGAATGCAAATTCTAATAGATTATATGTCAGTCATTACCTCTAAAGTGTTTGCCATTGATAAATCAATGGTGACACCAGACAGTTCAATTGTAGATCTTGGTATAGACTCCATGCTGGCCATGACTATCATTGATCAAATCAATAGAGACACTCAATTCAGGATACCGATGGTAGTCCTGTTAAGTGAAGGAGCTACTATCAGTAAAATAGCACATGCTATAGAAGCCAGTTTCTGGGAAGATGTAGATGATGATGGGAATGCAACTTCCAATGAGGACAAAGATAGTTTAAAAGAAATATCCGGTGAAAATGAAGATACAGTCGCTGAATTAAACCTCAACAAAACAACTGAACCAGAAGAGCCATTACCAAAGCCTGCTTCGATGTTGCACGTTTTACCAAAAACAGAAACACGGATGGATACACAATCAGAAAAGTTCCAGCAATCCCCAATGGTTGATATAGAATGTGGTGTATCTTTCATTGAAAGTGATATATACGAATTGTACGAACACGTGGACAAGGCGCCATTACATTTTATTAAAGACATCATATTTAAAGGGGCGGGCGTCGATCTTGATGTAATCAAGTTCTGTGCTAGACAGATCGTAGACATACACCCCATTGCCAGGACACTGTTCAAAACGTTGGTCACCAAAAGCGCTAAATCTGGTTTGGAAAGGCAAATTGTGAATAAGGAACATCAGCTTGATTTCCGTACTTTGATGGATTCGTCCAAGGATGAAGAATACCAAAAACTGTCTGAGGAATCCTTCAACTTGGAGAAATCTGGACCAGTGAGATTTATCTCCTCTTCTTCTTCGCAATCATCCTTTAAAGTTCGCCTTGTTTGTCATGCGATTGGCTTTGACTCCTTCGCTCTGGGAAAATTCATTTCAGATTTCCAATCTCTTGTGGTTGCGAATGTCTCTAACAGAAACATTCCATTATCTGTTAATTATGATCACGTAGGTGTAAACGAATTGCAACATATTTTCCACTCGAATCAGAAACAAACAGAGTCATTTTGGAGAGGGGAAGTGCCTAAATCCATTTCCAATATGAATCTTAATGGTAACAATTTTAACTCGTCTACAAATACAACCTCTAAGGTAACAAATCTGAAACTTGATGACCAGCTGTCTCGGAAGATATTTAATCTTGGACAAAGTCTTGACACTACATTACTGAAATTATTTGTTTCCTTTTACCAACTCCTTTTACACATAAATACCGGGGAAGATTTAGTAAATGTTATCACAAAAATCAATCTAAGACATATGCTGTTTCAATCCGGTCATGAAGTATGTAATTTAACAAATGACATTCCACTCTTTGCAAAGATAGCAACTTTTTCTACATTTTCGGATTTTATAAGAGAAAACAGTAAAACTATTCAGAAATATTTAAACAACGCAATATACCCGTACTCCTTAATCGAGAAAATGGTATTATCTGATGAATGTCGAAATAATTTGAAGAGACATTGTGTTGTACTAGAGGAAGCGAGGAAAACTGTTCCTGCTAAAAGTCTGGGGTTACTACACGATACACTATTAATAGTCAACTCTAATTCAACAACTAAATCAATTGATGTTCAGCTACAATACAGAAGTTCTTTATATACCAGCAGTGAAGCTAAAATACTCTTAGATCAACTCCAGCAAATTCTACTGTTGGTAACATCTAACTTCGACATGACTATAATCAATATTGGAAAGAGTGTAGAGTTTCTTCACAAAAAATTTGCTGGTGACCATCATGGCAGTAGTATCAATAACTATGCACCTACAAAGGAAGGTGAGTATTATTGTTACCCCAATAACTAAAACTATAGATTCAATCAACTAGGTAATATATGGAGACGTTCTAAACTGCATCTAATTGATACATACTTGTTGATTTTCCACCGCCTATTCTTTTCATTTATCCTTCAAATAACGATATTAGTCAAATAACGATATCAGTTAAATCAGTTTTGTTTCCAGGAGCAGAAAGTAAAGCAAGCGTTAGTGGGTATGTTGCCGGCGCACCAGAGTCTTCAATGCCGATACCGAAGTTAAAGAACCCTGACACCGTCAATTTACCAGAAAATACCTTATCTTATAGTGAATATTATTTTTTCGAAAGATATTTGCGGGACAACCCTGTTGGTCACCATATGATAACTGATTTATATATGAAGAAAAGGGCAGGTGATTTATTTAATCATTGTACTCCTAGTATCTAATATATGTCCGTATATTGTCAACACTTGCACGCGTCCTTCTTGGGTTTGTTCGTCGTCTGCGTCCATTTTCTTGTGTAAGAAGTCTGAATTGGCGCATAAGGAAGAAGTCTATCCAAATTCGGTATTGTCTGCCGTCTCATGAAATCTTGTGATTTTTAATCAGGGTGTAAGGGGTGATATCCTAACATTTGTTTTATACATCGTGTGATTTTTGATCAGGTTGTAAGGAAGGACATTATCGAATTTTAAAGTAAGACCACGAATGTGATTGCATTTATTATTAAACTAGCGCAGGCGACATTGCGCTAATCTGTGTTTATAATATAGTGTATACATGTATTTGTAATGATCCTAAAGTAGTGTAGCGCGTTACTATTGCTTCAGGAATATTAGCAAATCGTAGGAAGTTCATTTTTTCATATTCAATTAAAACCCTTTTTTTACTTTTTGTTCTATAGGATTTGATAAAATTTGGCATAATGCTGCCCTAAAATTCCTTGAACGTCATCGTACATTAAGAACAGTTTACGTCAAAGCTGAACCTGGAGAAAACTACAGATTCGGTTTTAAAAAGCTGGAGAAAAATCCTGAAGATATTTTGGATTTTCAGTATGTGAAAAATTCTAAAGATGATGCCGAGTTCGATAAAATTAGCAGACAATCGTTTGATCTTTTTAAAAGAGGGTGTGTGCGATTTATCTTTGCTGGAGAACCAGATACAAGGATTAGGTTTGTCTTTCAGCATACTGGCGTTGATTTCTATGCATTTGGATTACTACTGAAAGATCTTAGAGATATTACACCTGCAATTGGCTATGGAGTGGATCTCCCCCCTTCACCCAGCGAACAAACGGGACGAGCGGCTTTATATGTGGAGGCAGCCTTAAAACCAATGGAGAATGAAATGAAGAAGTTTTGGCAGTCCAAAATCAAAGCCGGTGTGCCAAATCTAACACTGAATAAGTACCCAAGAGACGAAACGAGAACGGGGGACATCCGACCTATCATTTCTGTTCTACCGAACAACACGATCAGCGATATTTTCAAATTAATGCCACACATGAAAACAACAGTTTTTAAATTTTTCGCCTCCATATATCAAATGTATTTCCACTTTATGACTGGCCATGAGAAGGTTGTAATAAGTGCTCCTCTTGATTTGAGAACACATTTGCCCGAAACTCGGTCGTTTTATGAAAATATGATGTCCGCGGTGCCATTTTTTACCGAGTTCAACAACCCAGATCAAACCGCAGAGGAATTCATCAGAACCAACGTAATTAATATAAACCAGTGCCTTGCCAACGGTCTGTATTCAGTTGTACTTATACGGAAATTATTAGAGAACAAAGAAGAAGGAAAATGGTTGACTAGACACAGTGTTGTTGAAGAAGATATGGCCACCTTACATGATTTACAGAAGAAAAGTAAACAAACTAATGATGTGCAACGTACTCTTGGATTTTCATATGAAACTCGCCTGATGGTTTGGATAGATAAAAAAAATTCGTACATCAGACTCCATCTCGAATGTCTTCCTGAGTTGTATACTGAAGAGGAAGCTGAAGGCCATATGAATAACATCGTTAAGTTAATGAACGCAGTCCTAAAGAATAGTAATCAGACATTGTCCCAATTAAAAGAACTGGTTGTACCTAAACAAGAGATTGTACCAGATACAGTTAAAGATGCCGGAGAAGAAGTTGGAGGTAAATATTATTATCCGCATTCTTACATTTTGTAGATTCTGATTAAGTGTTTTATTGTCTGATCTATAATTTATCATAAGGATTTTCCGCCCACTAAACCACTAATAATCGCTTAGTGGAAGCAGTGCATTGATTTCAGATTGTGTGGGATAGTGGCACACTCAATGACATACCTGTTGCAAGGCCCACACAAGTAAGCGCGAGTGCGCCAAAGGCACGCGAGCGTCCGAGGGGGTTCTGGAAGTTCTCACCCCAGGAAAATTTTTAAAATTGACAACCGAAAACCCTTTTTCCAAGCATTTCAGACCATAGCTTCCTATCTTTTCTTTTTCCTGTCCTGTGTTCTGTCCTCTCCTTCTTTCCTTTCTTTCCTATCCCCCCACCTTTCTTTCTCTTTTTTCTTTTTAGGCTACTACTACTACTGCTTAGTGTTTTAACGTCCGCTTCCACAGAAGTGATATTGCTAAGGCCCACATATTTTTATGAGCTTAGGCCCACCTGTCGCGGACAGGTGGACAGGTGGGTCCAGTCCGCCACTGGTCATAATCCTAGTATATGTTCCCTGTTATACGCCAGGTAGTCTTATCACACCAACGTGACAATTGGCAATAACTAACGACTTTGGTTGTAATTGAGTGTGATACTTCCCCGTGGATCTTTTATTAGTTTAGACTATTTGGACATGTGGGGAACAAACTTGCAACCTTTGAGTTATATTCATATTTGAGTATATTCACGTATGTATAAAAACCAACAATATGCGCGGTGTGAAACAACCTGACACCAGCTCTAATACTATTTTCAAGCATAGTCTTTGGTACAGTCATCTATCGTTAGCTATCCTATAAATATTCTATAACTGTATGGTCGAGGAAATCGAGATTAAACACAATGCCAATAGTTTCACAACCGCCACCTGTAGTGTTTCTAGACTGAACCCTATCAAACGCGATAATTTTATTCTGAATATTACGACAAAATAGCGTAGCAGACTGTGTGGAAGAAGAAGATGGTTATTCTTGAATATACGTGTTTTTTTCGTGTGATATATTTAATTACTGCCCCATCCTTTAAGAAAGTATTTATTCTATATTTTAGCCCGTTTCCTCAAAGAAACCAGTTTGGGTTATGATCATTTGGTTTATGCTAAAGTTACATCTTCATCTGGACGTCCAGAGATTAAATGGGCTTCAATTGGTTACAGAGGAAGATCAAAACCCAAAAAATTCAAGTCTTTGTCATTGGCAGAAGTGAATAAAGTTTATCTTGCTGTATATAAAGGTAGGTATGGTGTAGCTAAACAGTACACACTTGATACGATATGTTTCTTTAAAATGATGATTCAGCGGTCGCGTTGTCGTCTCCGCGCGAATTAACGTCCCACTGTTCAAATGGGGTTTAAAAGTTCAACTGCTTTGCTCCTATGGGGCTAATGAAGGCGGACATGTGTGTTATGAGTAAAATTTTCCTTGACAGCGGTGCTACGGCCTACTCTTAGATCGAATTCAAGGGGTTTTTTACGTGAATGTCAAGGTGTACACTTTTCCTCTGTTTTCCGTCCCATCTTACTACTATACTTTGGTCCTTGTCAGGTCCTCTGTCCTACACATCTCGGACAACACAGGGATCAATCTCAGAAAACATCCTAGTCACTGAGTCACCAGGGGTTCTTTTATGTGGCATCCAATGTACACACGGAACCTTTTCTGTCCATGGTAATGGCAAATATGGATAAAAAATACCCCAATAAATCAACAGTGTAGATCTAGAATACCCCACCAAAATATATATCAAATTCAGTCTTTTTGTTTGTTATAGGTTTCCGTACAGTTGTATTTGAGACGAGGAAGAAGAAATTTATATTTAAATTTATTGACGCTGACGAGATAGCTGACTTTACTCGATGTTTGGGAAATAATCTAGAAGAACACCCAAGTATGACAAACGGAAATGCTGAAAGTATACATGCCTGAATATTAGGGGTATGAACTATTGTTAAAATGAACCCAAACATGTGCGAGGTGGATAAAAGGGGATAGAGGGTGGGTGGTACCTTGGTTTTGACGATTTATTACGATTATCCCCGACAAAAAACATTGCAAAAAGCATTTCTGGCATGTTTCTCGTTTTGAATCGTAGAAAAGAGACAAATGGTTTCATAATAGGAACGTTGCCTTTCGATGTTATAAGCAATTCCTTTAATCAATAAATTCATGGTTTATTTATGTATGTCAAGTATTTTGACACTATCCTGTGTCTCTTCAACAAAAAGTAAATGACACTATGGTGACAGATAAGTGATTAGCTGTGACACAATCGGCTAGGACTTCACGTTGTGGGATCAGTCATTTCAATCATCAATTAACTGACCATGTAAAAGTTAAGTACAGAAATACAGGAAACTACAACATATATGATAGTACGTTAGGAGTTATTACATATTGATTCTGTCCCAGCCTCTCGGCCGAGGAGGCTATGATGTTCCCTTAGGAACCTCAAATGGTATATACTTTACGGTATGTGAATGATGTGTGAGAGGGTAAAGCAAACCCACTCTCTCCTATATAGAAGTATATTGAGTCAACTATAAGGGCGGGACAATAACCACTTTTGGATAAGTGTTTCGTATAAGCACCGTTTTAAGTCACCATTATTCTATTCAATTATACTTATCAGAATTGGATACTGGTATAACTGTCATTAAGTTAGTCTTAGAAAGGAGTGGAATAATGTGAGGTACTTCACTGGCCTAGTTTCGTGGTAAAGAATTTCTATATTAAACAACACGTTTCCTTTGAACTAAAATAACCCCTATATTATTACAGTATTTCTATCCAGTACATGTGCTGAAATTGTTCAGTTTTTGTTAAAAGTAAGAAACGTGGCAGTTTTGCATGTAGAGCACGAGATTGGGGTTATGCTGCAGAAAGCAAGACAGAAGAAAATAACCCGAGAAAAAGAAATTCCGAGGCCGACAGGCCGATGGTTTTCATTCGAGGGCTTTTTCGTAAGTCTTTCTTCCCCAGCATAACCGAATTCGCTTATAAACCGTCTATGTTTACATGTTTTCTTATTGAAAAAAGCTACCCCGAATGAGTGACCCGTTACAGCTTTAAAGAAACATTTTCAGAAGAATAAATCCAAAGTTATTGGTATGTTAAAACGTAAAACCTTCATAACTTCTGAGAGTTCTGAAAAAATTATAGAAAGAACAGCCATTGGTTTATCTTTAATATTGTGCATCATTAACTGTTCTCTTCAAAAATAGATGAATCATATTATATCACACGATATTACTGTAGTCGTTGGATAATACAGACCGAAATAAAATAATATATGTCAAAAATGTTTTCACTGCCTTATTAGTGTCTTGAAATGCTCCCCAAAACTACACAAGAATAACCTGCGTGGACTACCAGACCAGTTTGCTACTATCAGTGTATGTGTTGTTGTTAGGTTACAATTTATTAAAAAAATGTGAGATTTCTGTGAAAAATTAACAAGTCCATATGGTATTTTATATACGATTGTACCCTTTCAGTGTTCAACATTTCACGTAGAAATAGGTGCTCAAGCAGTCTAAGCGTCAATTAGAAATACAAAAATAAAATAAAACCAAGGATATAGTGGAGTAGAATGGAAGTGATAACTGGGGATGGTATACTTGCCTATGTCAAAAACACAATATGGAACCTATGAATATGGAACATCAGTCAAAAAAGCATGAAGTTTTAACTTATGGAATAAACTCCACTGCCAAATTCACTTATTACTCACGTCGCACGCAAGTTTTGTCTCTTTAAGAGCACCACTGTTACAATCTTAGTTGTCATTACTAGGCAAATTTTTGTCGAAATATTAACTAACGAAATTACAATGAATCTATTCTATGATAAATTATGAAAGTACTCATCCGTTGCCGGAACAGTTGTTACGTATATTTAAGTGAAGTTTAGTGGGTAAATGACTATCTTAGATATCCTTTGAATACGGGCTCAAGGTAATTAACCACTTAAAGAATTGAAATTTCTGTTTTACATGAACCGCATCAACACAAATTTGTCCGACTAGTAATGTAAAGTGTCTAGTCGGTAGTAAAAGGAGGGGTATTGTCAATCAATGTCTCAGGAAAATTCAAAATCCTCATCAAATGTTTGAAGTCAATACAGTAGAGTTCGTATAAGTTCCAAGATAATCCATTAGCGGAATGTCGACGTATACACAAACAATGGACTTGGTTAGGATCTCCCGTTGGGGATTGTACATGATCTAAGATAATAGTGGGGTATGACATGTTGTTGTTTTGGATTGATTAGGGCCAAAGCTATCCACAAATATCAGGGTTCAAATTTTTCGACCCCTTGACCCCTCTGGGAGGACATTTTTGAAATCGGGACCCATATGAACGAAGACATGGCTATCTCCGTCAATAATGGTTGAATTTTCATTAAAACATAAAACATGGAAACGTGGTTGTCCATACAAAACTTGTACGGGTTTTACTTCGTCCTGGTTTATTCTGGATATGGGAAACACCCCAGTAAGATCTTTCTCGAGCAATCATAAAAGCTTTAACAAACAGTCCAATTTTGAGTCTGTATAATCCGGAGTAGGAAACTCTAGAGTCGACCGATTCATCATCATTTGAGCTTAATCCTGTCATACTACAACGACATTCAAATGGATGAAAACACGATTGCCATAAGAAACGTTGGTAAGCCAAGCAGATAATCTTCGAACTTTTCATCCGCGGAAACTGTAGCCAAGATTTCCTTATAAATCTGGGCGTATCTGGCTGCACGGTTAATCGTTGCCAGGGTTTCCAATTAATAACCCCACAAAAAAAACAGTTTTGATCTGCTGAGTTTATTCCACAAACAAAACTGCCAAATATGGTCAGGGTACAGAGAGTCGTCACAAAATATGATAGTTTTCTGGATTGATGAAGTGATCTAGTTTGAACAGGGGAGCGATTCCTGTGAGGTGGTTTTGGGTGAACGAGAATTATTAGGATGACGTGATCTCGTGTTGAAAGTAGGCCGACTATAGAGTATATCAGATGATAAATATCGATGAGTATCATTGCTGGTTGCCATCTATCGACACAAATTAATCAAAATTGAAAACATCGACCCCAAACCTATTTTCCAGGCCAAAATGGTGGCCATCTTGGATTTTTCGGCCATATTGGCAAAACTAGTGGCTGGATGGATTTTTGATTACAATATTTCGACTCGGAGACCCTTAAAACATACGAATAGACACATCAGAAGCCTATATTACATAATTTTATATTTTCCCGCCACATCGGACCACCATTTTGAATTTGGCCCTCTAGCGGCTTCCGCCAGCATTTTAGAGAGAGGCACCCAAGCTTAATCGCTTCAGCAGGTTTTTGTCATATAGAAACCACCTTCAAAACAACGTCCCCGCAAATTGGTCACGGATTTTAGGTCTCGTACCCAACTAATAGGGGACATTTTATATATAGCGTCATTGCTGATGTTTAGACTAAAGCATATAACTCAAACGACGTGATAAAACTGACAGAGCTTATTTGGAGAGGGGTTTTACATAGGCTAAGCCTGTTTCCCAATCCCATTCAGACAACCTGAATAAAAATATTGTTTAAAAATATGTTGATACGATTGAAGCACTTAATTGTCATAGTCGTGAGCGCGCTCGTGTCGCCCGTCGTCAGTTACTGAGTCGGAGTCAACTTGACAGCCACATGGTAAGCCTCAAAATGACCTCAATTCACTTGTTAGCCATGTTTGTTACCGTCCCTGGGCACCACGTGACTAAATGACTGAAATTCATTGGCTACCTCGGCGAGACGCCGACTCGAGGATGTCGCTGGTACGCACATGTGCGACTCCGATAAACTGGAGGCGACTGTACAGCGAGTGGTACCGTTCCACTTTATCTTAATCTCGACCGCTCGAAGAACAAAGTGACGTTTTACTATGAAACATCATTATCATTCCCTTTATACTGTTTACTTATTTTAGGTACGTCGTTTCCCTTTACTGCAGAGGTCCAATCAGAGTCGTGATACATACAAACATATCCAAATACAAACATAGCGATCTCCACCAAAAAATGAATAGATAAGTTTACAGCCGTTAAAAGGTTTTGTATTTCAGTTGAAAAACTCACGGAAAAAGCAATCGAAACTGTTTTAGAGACTAGAGAAGTATTTATTTACACGAAAATTGGCAACGACAAGCATATGTACGGAATCGATGACAGTTAGGGGGCAGATCCTGAAATGACCAAAAAAAAAAATGGGTTTACAGACAGCGGCGTCGGTGTTCTTGCCTCTCTTGGGCTTACCTTGTATGGACCCCAAAGAATATTTTGGAATATTTGACGGCTGCAAACCCGTTTTCCTGCTATTCCAGTCCGAGAACAAAGCAATTTCAAGGTGATCTATGCAGCCTAATTAAGGTGGTTGATTTGAATTCCAATCAACGAATCAGTCGTTTACAGTCCACGAAGACGAGACTGTTGGGAGAAAATTTTGAAAATTTGACTCTCCCAAACGCGAATACAGCAACATCATTGTGGTCCAGTGTAGCTTACCTGACTGACCCAAATTCAAAACCACCAATCAACCAATGAATTGTCGTTGGTTATGGGGACCTCACTCTCACTTGTGAAAATTTAACCACCCCAAATGCGTTACCTGCTACTCTAGCCCGTGCAAGCAACCCCAAAAGTGTCCCATGCTGAATTCCACCGACCCAAAACTGACTGCTGCCGCTGCATTCACAAATAATAACCGATACCCGAAAAAAGTCGCACAAAATAGAATGGCTCGAGACAAAATGTTTTAATCCATAGCCAACCCAGTACAGATTCGAAAACATTTCGGGTTTACTGATAGCGGCGCCGGACTTCTTCCAGCGGCGAAGAAGCGGATGTGACCTGCAATTCCAGTCCGTAAAATTAGTATTTTATTATTTCGGGCACTTTATTTTGCCATGTATTGAAGATATATAGATAGATTACATGAAAAGATAACATTTTTATTTAAAGTTCTCAGACTAGTCCGCGACCCCACGAAAAGTGCATGTGACCCCCTTTGCGTCGCGATCCAGAGTTTGGGAAACGCCGCCCTATCCTCTTGTCGGTTGACCGTATTAAAAATGTAATTTAGAACTAAATCTGCATATTCCAAGTCTTTATTTTGGATAAGAATGTTATATAATTAACATGACATATCCATAATAATCAACCCTTTAGGGTATCAGGTGGTCGAGATTTAAAACACGCACAAGACTTAAAAACCTGACTATAAAGTGGATATGGAAGACCGCCATCAAGAGAGTGTGTTGTTGAGTGGTGTCGGTACGTCAATGAAATTGAAAATTTGTGTCAGAAACCATATTCGAGGCCAATTTTCTGGAAATCTATTGAAGACTGATGCATTTTCACGATTCTTATGTAGTACTACCGGCAATTTCTGGATAGGCTAATATTTGGGTTTATATCTATTATTTAGTAGCTCCAGGAGCACTACAAAATTCAGTAAATACATGGCCAAGTAGCATGAAAACTGGACCACTCCCATGTAATCTGGTTGCAAGTGCGTAATCACAAACAGTTATTTAAGGCTACCAAATTATGTGAGCAGCAATGTTTATTCTGATTGATGTTTCTTATGTTGTGACGGCATATTCATCCAATCAAGTTGTTGCCATGCAAGATACGCCCACGTTTTCCAACATGGACGGACAACTGACAGCGGAAGTCTAAAAAAGAAGGCCAAAGTCAAGAGGCAATAGTATAAAAACAAAAAACTGTCGATCAAAGTAGAATTCTGGAAAGTTTAATGCTTCTTGCAGATTAAATGCATGACATTATAGGTTTCCGCCATAAAGATATATCCTTTTAGATATAGTCTATATCCTTTTACTTTTCATTTTCCATTTTTTAATTTTGATTTCCTACTTTTTACTTTTTACTTTTAGCATTCTGGGGTTTGGACGGCCAAATGGTTAGCACGTGCGCGCTGTATCATAAAGTTCGCCATTGGGTCAACTGGCATGGTTTCGAATCCCCGGTTGTACGTGACAATGAGTAGGGTGGCCTGTCCAATCTCGTGGGTTTGCTCCTGGTCCCCCGGTTTCCTCACACTGCTAAAGACCCCTCCGTACAAGCGAATTGTTGAAATTAAAACATATTATGTTAGTCCCAAAATTGCCTAGTTTGTGTCGATTGGACGTCAAATCTATCTTTACTTGGAAATGGCTGATAATAGGTGACATATGGAAGATAATATATCCTGAAATGAAAACATCATGCAATACAATTACTGCTTATATCCCATCAACGTTTCGACTAGGCTTCTCTAAGCATTATCAAGCAATGAAAAAAAAATACGTAAATATACTATTCAAAAAAAGTAGGGGATATTTGATTTTTAAGTGTTATTAAAGTCACCTAATGAAACTGACGAAGAAACAAATGACAAAATGAAATGAAGTTCACATTCATCGATTTATTCCAAATGATCGTTAGACTAAGTAAGGCACAGACTGACCATTATAAGGGTAAAATGATACCCGGGGTCAAACAGCAAAGTTACCACAGCATCACAACAAAGTCAGTAAGGGTAAATCCTCCTCTCTTTGCCAAACAAGCATTGATCCGACGTGGCATACTCCTAATGAGACGTTTACGGTCATTTTGGTCCAGATTGTCCCATTCGTCTTGCCTGAATGTGATGATCTCTCAAACAAGGGATCACGCGAGGACGTCAAGCGCGAAGGTGACCCCCCCTATGCAGTCGATTCCGAATCGTCTAGCCACTCACTCTCACACCAGTGTCTGTTTGAAGACGAGCGCTGATCTGATTTGCTGTGATGACATGATTTCTCAAGGCCAAGGTACGGATAAATCGATCCTGGGCTTGACTTGTCGCCCTTGGTCGACCTGAGCGTGGTCTGTCCTGTACAGATTGTGTATAACGGTATCTGGACCATAGCCTGCTTATGACAGACTGAGAAACATTCATCGTCCGCACCACAACTGCCTGTGTTGTGCCGATCTGTAGTATGCCAAGGGCACGTAAGCCGATGCATATCAAAATTTGTTTTCTGGTCACTAAAACAATTAAACTGATGTTTCCACCCTGGAATTCAATGCCACAATGACTGTAACATTCAAAGTCACAGTCGTGCAAATCTTGGGTTGGACCCCATGATGATCCCAAGCATCACCTGCACTCCATGCGGTAGCTATTGGTGCGTTTGGGCGTCACATGTAACTGGAAATGTTTCTTCTGTTAGGTTCTATAGTGACACTTTTCGTAGTCATTTGCATATTTTAGTATTATGCCCCCAAAATCAAATATCCCCTACTTTTTTTGAATAGTATATAATTACAAAATAGGGATGATGCGTTCGTGTAATCTAGTGCGGGTGACTAAACGGGCAGCTGAGATTTGAAGTAATTGTAACCGATCAAGAGTGCTGTGCTTAGGCTTAAGGTTATAGAGAAGGCTGTTGCATAAATCAAGACATGAAGTGATTAAAGCGTGAACTAGTGATTCAGTGCATTTACGATCTAAAATCTTTCGTATACGCCCCATACGAAATAATGAAATTCTCTGTATGCTGACTGAAATTTTGAATACAAGTTAAAACACCATAAAGGATTATGCATCTGGCTAAAAACAACTTTACTCATAAAATGAATGTTCGATACCGGTCTGTAATTGGCGAGGTCGTTTTGATCGAACATTGTCTTTGTAGCTGCCAAACTACATATGCTTTCTAGGCTAAGGGGGGTGGTCATTCTAATTCATGCTATTCTAATTCTAAATCATAATGACGGTTGTTTGTACTTCATAATCATAACTTCATTTGTGTAAACTCCAAGGGAAGTAAATTGTCAATTCACTTGTTCTATAAATGTTTATTATATAATTGGGTTGCTATCTTTCTTTCTTTCATCCAATTAATACAACATCATATAGTTGAAAAGATTAACTACAATATATAAAAATATCAATCCTAAGAAACTTATTTAAACTATCAATATATAAAACTATGTGTGATAATCGATACTATCCAGTAGACAATTCAACGTGGGGAGTCTGTAGCATAAAGGGGTTGGGATGATCGAGACTATATCGCGGCAAAAAGCACATGGCATAAATTCATGAATGCAGAAATGGTATAAATCGATCTACAATATTAAATGCATAAAACGACCGCTATTATAATGAATTATAATTCAACCCCACAAGATTAATAATTGACATACCATAATTTTAGGCCCTTGTAGACGATCTCATTCTCTCTTTCGATCAAAACGTGAGTGACTGAGATGGGTTTGATGCTAAAAATGGTCGACACTGATGTCCGCCGTGCGCACAACCAAGATTAACTGAGCATGACTTTAGAGTGCTTTACAACTAAAGGGAGACAACTGCGAATATGCTTAAAACTTTACTATGACGATAGTATTACGTATGTGAATAATGAACAGTCAGTATACGACCGTAACAGTCTTCTTAAGAAGAGAGCAAATTATTGCCTCCTTAAACATGTCTGGAAAAACTCCGGAATGGAGAGACGAGTTATCAACGGTAGTTACTTGAGGTATGAGGTAGTCAATACACATTTTGAGGAGAGATGAGGGAATAGGATCCAGTTCACACGATTTCATAGTGCGAATAAGATTTAACATTGATTCGTTATTCACGAGTTCAAAATGTGTAAAGGAGTTGTTTAGGTTGTTTGTCGAGTTTATAACATCTTCATTCGAGCAAGGGAAATGTTCTCGAATTTTTGAGACTTTGTTTTCGAAAAAGCAAGTGAAACTATCAGCCAATTCAGTAGGATTCGTATGATTTGGTAGAATGGACATCATCTGTTTCTTGAGCTAATGAAGACATACATATACGCCTGTCCTACCTCGCGGGTTTACTCCAGTGTAAATCTAGAATACCCCCCCCCTTCCCAAAAAAAAGAAAAAAAAATCAAATCAAATCTAGTATTTTTGTTTGTTACAGGTGGGCGGATGAAAGGGGAGTTGGGCTTACTACTACGATTTATTACGATTATCCCGATTGGCAATGCCAAGTTTCTTTCTAATTTTGAATTATAGAAAAGAGACAAGTCCCACAACCTCCGCCCCCGTTCCCTAGAAAACATAAAAAAAAACAAAAAAAAAAAAACAAAAAAATTTCAGATCAGATACTGAGTAACATAAAATGTGATTATCGCCTCATCTTTGGTTCTATATATTCAGACAAAGTAACATAATTAGGTGTTCAAGAAATGATTTTAAATCTAAAAAAAAAATCTGTAGATTTCATTTCGAATTGTCTGGAATATGAGGTGAATAAGACTTTCGGTACATGTAACAGTAACGTAGCCTTTCGAGCAATTCTTTTAATCAATAAATTAGCTGTGGCACTATCGGCTAGGACTTTCTATTGGACTTCACGTTGTGGGATCAGTTATTGGGATCAGTCATCAATTAACTGGCCCTGGAACACCCCTTATGTTGTTACTAAGTTTATATAACAAATACAGGAAAACTATAAAGGTTAAATAGAGGAAAATACAATATCTATAAGCTATAAACATACTTATGGAAAAACAGCTACTAATTTATTTAGGCGATATTTCGAAGAGTATTCTCTCAACGTTTTCAAAGACGGTCCAAATACATTTTAACAATATACATATTTTCTGACATATACATAATTTAGAAGAGATAAGTCATCTTTCATTGATCCAACTACTTTCAATTTATTTTATTTAGTGCTATATCATATCAACCAATATATTTATATATAGAAACATAACACGCACGTGATTTCATTAAAGTAACGGTCATTGTAAGATTTTACTTGTTGTATGCTTGCCCGATTCTTCTTTATTGTATGGTGACTTATTGTATGCCACGCTGATTTCTAATGTTCCGGTTAGGTGAATTTCGAGAAATGTTTTTGGAGAAATGTTTTTGAAGAAATGTTTTTGGAGAAATGTTTTCATAGAAATGATTCGCAAGATTTGTATTTGGAGATTTGTATTTTGAAATTTGTTGTTCGATATTTGTTTTTTGTTGTATTTTTCTGATGAAATGTAAATATAGACTAATTTTGTGATTTTCTAAAAAAGAAAAATATCTTATATTAAAATACATTTTACAAATCTGATATGACAAATGTCTGATTTGTGAAAGAAGTAAGAATTAAGGACTAAGAACACTGAATAAAGAGCTGTTTGGTCTTCCATATACATTAAGGCAGTGTGAAGTTAACTCGTTTTTCGTTTTTCAATTTTGGTGGATATCGAAAAACGAGCTACTCTGTAATTCAAGTTTGAATGTCGAAAAACGAGTAGCTCATTTTTCGAGATTCGCCAATATCAAGAAACAAGGAGAAAGGGCATTTTTTATGTGTATCTACTGTTCAGACATCCACATTTTTGATATCTATTTCATTTTAGATCACAGATTTAATCAGATGTGTCTTTGAGACTTTCTTTAGCTACACATCCATCTAATCTACTTTTTTGAGATTCAAGTTTGAATCTCGAAAAACAAGTAGCCCGTTTTTCAACATTCGTTAATATCGAATAACGAGCTAGTTGTTTTTCGTTATTCGCCAATATCGAAAAACGAGCTACTCACCAATATTGAAAAACGAAAATCGAGCTAACTTCACACTGCCATTAAGTGGAGACGTTGGTCGTTGGCCTCATATTATGTGGCGCTCATACTAATATGGTTCCCCCCCTCGGACAAACCAAAATCGATTTTTCGAACAAGGGCAATTATCCAAGAAGCTACCATCCGATATGCACGACTATTGCCAGGACAAAGATCTTTGGGTTATAAAGATATACTTTAAGCTTCATCAAAATCGGTTAAAATTGTGACTTCTAGATGGTCCACAACCTTGATATACCTGAAGCTTCACCCTTTTATAGGACACAACTCACCAAATATTTCTACTACACCGTCACATACGAATATTTTTAGTCTTTCGCCCCCTTTCCCCTTTCATCTATTGCATGGCTATTTTTGTGGCCCTTTGAAAATACATTTTTTACCAGGTTATAGTGGCTAAGTGGGCAAGGCGCTAGCTCGCTATCTTGGAGGTAGGGTGTTCGATCCCTGCATTGGTCGAGAAAGTTCATCCGGATTTTCTTGCGTGGTTGTCGGAGGACCCGACAAGGAGGGCTGTCTAGTCGTTCGGGTGGTACGAAAAACCGAGGTCCCGTATACATATTGGTGTGCACGTAAAATATCCTTTGGCAGTTGGAATTCGATATATGCGTACGGCGTAGCGCCTTTGCTCGGGCAAAATTTCCCTCATTGCACACTGTAGGCCCGTCTTCCATTAGCCCAGGTTTGGTACAGAAGAGTAGGATGTTAAACCCCACTCCATTTCATGTCAATTTCATGCATACTTTTGGGCAAGAGTTTGCCACATGTTGCTTCATCTGTGGCATTAAAGTAAATGGGGAAACCATTAGTGATATGTGACCATATTATTAAGTCTTTACATAGAAAGTCAGTATATATTTCTATGGTCTTTATCATGCAAGAAAACATGACATTTAGAGTCAAATTTACATTTTATCGTAACTTCTACTTTTCGACTTTTGTGTTTTGAAGGGGGGAAAAGTAGAAATTACGAATGGTAGATACAGGCTTCTATAAAGAACGGTCATTGGTTTATCTAAGTCTTACATACTGCAACTTTAATATTGTGCATCATTTAACTGTTCTCGTCAGAAATAGATGAATCATATTACATCACACGATATTACTGTAGTCGTTGGATAATACAGACCGAAATAAAATAATGTATATGTCAAAAAGGTTTTCACTGCCTTATTAGTGTCTTGAAATGCTACCAAAAACTACAGAAGAATAACCATCACGTATTACTTACATCGCACGCAAGTTATGCCCCCCCCCCCCAGCACAACTTTAACTTTTAAAATCTTAATTGTCATTACTAGGACAATTTTTGTCGAAATATTAACAAAATAAAATACAGTAACTATAATTTACGATAAATTATGAAGTAGCAGCACCACATTCAGCAAGAGCACTGTTTTTAAAGGATGCAGTGAAAGTTATTTATCATCAAACATATCGACAAGCCAATGCCACTGGAGGGTCGATGATGGTTGTAGGTAATTATGATGTGAGTGAGGTTCAGAAAATAGTTGATGATTGCCAAGGAAAAGTAGTTATTGCTGTACACAATAGTCATGGATCTTGCACCCTTAGTGGTAGTCCAGCGGCTAAGTCGAAATATATGGCAGAATATTTCAGTTTGTGGAGAAATTATGAAACTTGGCACACTTATAGAGGACCCATGTAGGATCATTTTTCGATTAGGACCCAACTCTGAAACGCCCCCTGGTGGCCGCGTATTTGACATACTTTTGCCTAAAACTTCGAAA
Organism: Patella caerulea; assembly: GCA_036850965.1. NCBI lineage: Eukaryota > Metazoa > Mollusca > Gastropoda > Patellidae > Patella > Patella caerulea. The sequence continues at coordinate 29,416,421 of JAZGQO010000011.1, forward strand.
CTAAGGCAGATGGAAATGTAATTTCAGTGTTTACCCCCACATTTTCGGGGCCAAGGAATCCAGTAAATTCATTAGTTTGAACTTTCAATGTCGGCCATATTGGATTCCAAGATGGCCGCCATATTTGACATATGTTTGCCTATAACTTTGAAATAAGGCAGATAGAAGTGTAATTTCAGTGTCTACCCCCACATTTTCGGGGTCAAGGAATCCGGCATTTCATTAGTTTGAACTTTCGATGTCGGCCATATTTGATTCCAAGATGGCCACCATATTTGACATACTTTTGCCTATGGCTTCGAAACTAAGGCAGATAGAGACACTGAAATTACATTTCAATCGCTTAGTTCTAAGCTAATAGTGGATCAATTTGACTGAAGTTTTCAGCAAATTGCCCTTACATTAGCAAGTTTTTAACTAATGTGATCTCCAATAATGTATCTTTAAGTAATTATCAGACTATCATTAGAATGTGTTTTGTTTTTATAAAGTTCTGTCCCATGGTAACGCTAAGTATATGAAAAATTGAAAATCATGGATTTAGCTGTTCAATTTTCAAAATTCATTGAAAATCAATGTACTTGTTAGTCTCAAGGCCTTAAACTCTGTGTATCAATCTGAAGTCAATTGGATGATAAATTCGGCCTAGAGCGTTACAAAAGATTTTCCAAAGTGATCAAGAGAGATAACTTTGTCAGTAATTATCGGAATTTGCTGAAAATCAATAGGATTCTTCGGATGACAGGTTTGGCCTCTACAGCGTTACAAAAGATTTCCCAAAGTGATCAAGGGAGAAAACCCTGACAGTAATTATCGGAATTCGCTGAAAATCAATAGGATTCTTCGTTTCTCATGACCTTTAACACTGTGTATAAATCTTAAGTCAATCGGATTTTAACTTTGGCCTCTAGAGCCATAATGTTTTCAGTAATTATCGGAAATCGCTGAAAATCAATAGACTTCTTCGCCCCATGGCCTTGAACACTGTGTATAAATTTAAAGTCAATCGGATATTAACTTTGGCCTCTAGAACGTCAACAAGATTTTTTGAAGTGATCATAGCTATAACTCTGGTAGAAATTATCGGAAATCAATAGGTCATTGGTAAAATGATCTTTACAAACACGATCGTGCTCACCGGGTTGCTATAATTTTCCAAAAATTGTTGGCATCCGATGGCAACGAGGGTTGTTACTAAATGTCTAATTACTAGTTTATATAACATTCAACGCCTAGCTCTTGTACAATGTATATTGAATAAGAACCCACTGACGTATATGTAGGTATAATAGTTTATATAACATTTAACGCCTAGTTCTTGCATAACGAATGTTGAATATGTACCCACTGGCGTATATTTAGGTAACGGTTTGTCACGTTTGTTTTCGTTTGTTTTAACTTTACACAGTTATATAAGCTTTGGTCGTTTTTAAATACGCCATCTTTGCATTTCTCAAAATCGCTTTAACGTGCCTCTCTTTAATTCGATTAGCACCGTTTACTCAAACTCCAGTTTTAAACAAGCCGTTGCTATCTTTGCATTTCGCAAAACCGCTTCGATGTGCCTTTATTTAATTCGATTGAATCCAAGCCAACAAATTATCTATCATTGCGAACTTGCTTTTAATTTTTTAAAAAACCAATTTGTGTATTAAGAAAAATTTTCTAAAATATATGAATGGCGCTCCGTGGCTTTAAGGAGTGCATGACATCAATGATTCATTAATAAAGTGTGAAGTTGGTACGTTGGGTTTTAAAGTTAATGAGAGCATTAACTTAATGAATGGGTTTTAATGAGGGCATGAAATGACGAATGATATATTCATTGGAGCGTGAACTGAATGTGCCCGTTCCGTTAAATAAAAAAGTATTTCCTTGGTCTAGCCATCCGATAAATCGGTGTAAGGCCGCTTAGAAATATGTTAGTTAACACAAGTTCTTTCATGCAATTACAAGATAGCTACATAAAAGGGTTATCTTGTAATCAAACGTTAGTTACCTTGAAAAATACAAGCTAACCAGGATATTTTTTCTTGATTTGAGTGGGCATAATGGTCTCCCGAAGAGATGTAGTGGCTGCAAACCGGATGTTCGACGCTTTCTTACAATTATCCCGAGGAGCATATTTTCAAATTATATAAGCAATTTTTTAAATCAATGAAATCATGATTTATTTATGCTTGTCTTGAATAATGAATATGCTAACATTTCAATCCAGTTGACGGTTTTATGGTCATTAAGTATTTTTCTTGTCAAATCTGTTTTCGCCAGATATAGATCAATCATATTATGTTACACGATATTACCTAATTTATTGTTTAAGTGAAATATAAATCAGATTCACAGATGACAGCTTGACAGTTTTTATGACGTGGTGAATAATTTTGACATTCTGTAGTCCGATTACTGTCTGTTCCAGGTGATACTCCAACCCGAAAAATGCTTACCATGACTTCATTTTTTAATTAAAATGGCCGAAACTTTGTGACATACCTTGAATTGACGTCCCTTTGATTTCTTCCCTTAGCCCAAATGACTAGAAGTCCGATAAAATCCAGTATTCTCTTGTAAATTTCACATATTTAGACATTGTAACTTTCTCAGAACATCGACATTACGAATGCGTGTGCGTTAAATGGGGCACATGCATTTCGCATTAGGGTAGTCAGGTACTTTACAAATTTGGTGCGTTCGGTTAGAAATGTGACACGTCTAGTGAAGGAGAATTCGCCCCTCTTTTTCGCAACAATAATACTTGTTAGGGTTTCACACTTTGAAGCTTGTGTGACTCGGGCCCGTAGCCAGCTCATAAAATTGGGGAGGGGGGCTACGGAATGTTTGGGAGGGGGTGCGGAATGTTTGGAGGGACTGAGCATGTGGTCGGCTAAGAGCACTCGTAAGAAATCACTATTTTTGTCGAAATATTTGAGGGGGGGGGAGCCCCCCCCCCCCCCCGGTGTGACTGTGAAGCAATATTGTTTTTGTTCAGATTGATATGGGTTTTTTTTTCTGTTTCCACCTTGCTTATTTCGCACAAAATTCTCATTGGATTATTTGGAGTGACTTAAAGATTAAAACTATGCCATAACCATGCGAACTCTCAGAAATAAGTAAATTGGTGTAAAAGGTTAGCCTTATTTAAAATTTGAATAAATATGTCTGGTAAAATGATTCCGAATTTTGTTTTCTGCGGCTTTATAGCTCTGGATATAATAGTATAAAATTATCTTATTTTTAAGATGTTACGTGCATTAATAAAGAAACTGAGTTTGCCACTTGGAACTAATGACAGGCATCCAATCGTAGCTATAAACGAATAGGCCTACATCAGAATATCTGAAAGTTTTTAGCTACGTTCTCGTATGTCTTGCAGCCTCCTTCCACAATTTCATTGATAGCGGGTTAAAATTTACATGTAGCTTAAATCGATATCAAAAAATTACAACCCTCGGACGGAGGGCGACTAAATATTCAAGTTAGTGGGACAAACAGCCGTGGTCTGTGATTCAATAAATAGCGCTTTCAAAGAGTTATATTCTATTGGAACGAAAAAAACAACTACTAATCAAAGTAGGGTAAAACGACTTAAGCAAACACAGCACCCATTGTCCAGTTAGGCCCGTCCGGGTAACTAGGCCAAACATGACAGATTCAATTAGTAAGATGTAAACAAATAACGATTTTTCATAGGAGAAAGGACATAAAGCATGACCCGAACTTAGTTCTCACAAGGCAGAAAGCACTGGGATGACCTTTCCAGGTATTTCACGGAGTTTTAGCCATTTTAATTAAAATTTGAATAAATGACAAGCGATTTTCGAGTTGTAGTATTACCTGGAACGGACAGTAGGTTATTTCACTGTCTTTATGAAACTAACTGCTTCCTGTCAAGATGTAACCGTAAGCCTATATGTAGAGTGGTTCAGGCTAAAAAAAATTTATAACAAACAGACACTATTTCGGGACAGTAAAGACATTAAATGATAAGACTTACTATAAAAACTTCATTCATCAACAATGGAAGTCTGACCACTCTGATTTTTGAGGATATATAACCATTTGGACATATGTTATAAATGACTCAAAATCGTCCTGGCTTCCATAATCAAAGGAGTTATCTCTTAATGAGAATAAGAGCTATGATCCTGGGTTGTACTAGAAAAAATATGCTCCAAGTTACGCCCGCCCCTGAAACGAAATAACTTTATCGCAGTCGGAAAAATTCGTTTATTTCCTTACTGCGAAGTAACAGAATACACTCTATGCTCAAAATCATGGGGGTACTTGTCCAAGCCAATGCTGGATAGCAAATAATCCGTGGACGATATCTTGCAGGGCTCAGTCTCAAATCTAGAAAATAATAAGTCCTTCGATCAAAGCCTATGGCTACAGGATGATTAAATAATATAATATGGTTATGTAAATAATTTACAGCATGTTACCGAAAAGTGCCAAGAAAATAAAGACTATAAATTTAAAGTTTGTTTCGGTTATTTTCCGGTCTCAAATAGTTCTGCGTATTTAGAGCTAGAAAATATTTATTTCCTAACCAGGAGAGATCGTCGCGTAAACCAAGGTTGTAAACACTTAATAAAAGTAAATTTCGAACGGTTGTAGTGAATTCATCTGGGCGATTTCACCTGTTTGAAAGTTAGAAATGAGACGAAGCTATTACAGCTAGCTCTGTATTTAAATCACCAAAATCGCCAAAATAAAAAATCAAATCAAGGAGTGAAATCGAAATTTTTACTCACGTTCGCTATTAAATAAACACATAAGTCGAAGCCCGTAATTAGTGTATATTTTACTCGGTGTTATATACCAATACATGTTTGTAAAAATACCTCGTGTGACGTATATTTTCTGCGACATCCGAAATCACGTGCGCGACGCTAACTTCTGCTCACTACAGAAGATTTCTCGACGGAGCGATCACACAGATAAGCGGGTCAGTTTTTATAAGGACAAATATTGTGTCTCTGAACCAATCTACTATATGCAAGAAGCAGTTTGGTTAGAATTTTGATTAGAACGGATATGGGGTGATGGTATGGTAAAGTGACACGCATGCGAAGACAGAGAGGGAGAGAGAGAGAGAGAGAGAGAGAGAGAGAGAGAGAGAGAGCAACTAGATCATTTGGGTCCAATTTCATTTCAATAATTCGCTTGCGCGTAAGGGTCTTTAGCAGTGGGAGGAAACCGGAGTAAACGGAAAAAACCCACGAGGTTGGACAGGCGACCCTCGCTTGCGAAGATGAATATATTATTTCCGAACACCTACTTGATACAATTCGAGCATTAAAATATAGGACAACAGAATTTTTCACTGCCATTCCGCATTTAAATCAAACAGGTTTCTGATATGTTAAATTTAGATTTCAAAAAAAGACAATGAAAAATGAATGTATTATTAAAAATTTCATTCATATTTCTTTATTCTGGCGGGTAAAAATAAGAATGCACCTAGAACAAATTGCAACAGAAATCTTTTCTTTGGGAACTGTTCAGGTATGGTCTCTAGCCATGCATACAATATTTCACCTTTAAAAAAAAACAAATCAAATTCAAAAAGTTTTTGATTCTTGAAGTGTCCTAAACGCTCTTACACCGCACACTACTACTACACAACTGTTGTTAAACGTTCATCGGTTGGCATTCTTTAAGTCCAGTTCACATTCCAGAAAGAACCAAGCATTCGCTTATCAAATAAATAGCGATATAAAATAAAGTCCTGCTACAAAACACACCCTTCTACAATATATGACCTAATGAAGTTGACCTCCATAGTTTGTTTGATAATATACACCCATCCTACACGAGTAGGGTCACATATTTGACTTCTGGTTATCACGAAAGGTGAAAAGTTACACCGTGTTCACGTGTTAATGACAGTTTGATATACAACACAGCTACCGAACAATGTGCACTGGAACTGAAACACTCTGGATATATATATATATATATATATGTTGATATAGAAACAAGTATAATATGGACATATTATATAAGCGCAAAAGTTATATGTATACTATAGAAAAACTGTCGACAGGCGCACAAGCAGTCACTGAATAGTGGGTTATTCACCCATAAAACAAAAGTTGTATAAAATACACACCTTCCGTGAAGGACTGTTTAACACAACACTTCTTATGAAGTCACATGGAAAATTTCCTTTATATCGGGCAGAATAAAGTCGGGAGGTAATTTCTCCACCAATTTCCTTTCCTTTGGAATCCTCTTACCAGTAGCGGCAGAAACAGTCGTAGTTATTGATGACGAAGTAGGTGTACCAAGTACTGACGTTGATTGAGCAACAGTGGTCGGTGGCAAGATGGTTGTTGATTCATTCCCATTAGTTAACTCGCCTTTTCTTGATAGAGCCATTTCTTCTCTTGTACTGATCTCAGGACGATTTCCACATTGTTTCATTCTAAAATAATGACTTACGAATTTTTTAAATTTCGGGTTGCATTTATAGCAACATATAAAGCCAATGAAAATTACAAGTGTTGAATCAATAAGTATTATTAAATAATAGCATAAAGGTCAGGGTTTGTCTTTCTCTAAGTACCCCAAATTTTGTAACTCATAAATTAACCCTTTCATAGACATTGCCCTTGCAATTCTATAATTTTAGAGGTAATTTGGTAAGTGTATAATTATTGATGATCATGAGTAGAGTTTTCCCAAAGAGTGTCTAAAGTTTTATCCTTAATTTGAAATTCCAAATTTGCAGAACCGACCAATTTAAATTCAAGTCCATTTACTGACTGTAATATAATTTTACTTTTGTCCAATTTTGGTTTATATTTTAAAGAATCATATACCTGCTTACTAAGTACAGATACTTGAGCCCCGGTGTCAACTAATGATCGAAAATTTCGTTTTTCTATTTTAATCAAACATGAACTTGAACAACCCGAAACATTTATACCAGAAAAGGGCTGTTTATATCTACTCTTCCCGTAAGCCCCCCGAAAAGAGTATCTTAGTTTCCCCGTGTATTTGGAGTTTTAGGCTTAACTGATTTATCCCGTCGTTTATATCTTGAGTTTGATTTAAGATAGTCATCAAATTTCCTACAGTTACGTTTAAAATGCCCCTCTACACCACAAAACCAACAAGTCGTATTTCTTTGAAAACTTGTCTTAACCTCATTTACACTTCGCTTTTGTCTGCAGTCGCGGCTTACATGACCACGACGAAAACATATTCCACACGTGCGGTTTCTCACATAATCGACATCCATGGGTTCATGTTCGCTATTTGCATATACACGTGTGTGTTGTCCGCCTAATCTTAACGCAAATCTTTTCCTAATATTGTGTTCTTGACTGGCCAAATCTACTGCTGCGACGAAAGTCTGCGGGTCGTCCCGTAAAATTTTGGTTTTTATATTTTCTAGCTGAAGTCCGTCGACAAAGAAATTAATTAGTTGCCTATCAAATTCTCGCTGTCCGGCATACCCTGGAAATGCTTCAGCAGCTAAAGATAGAATTCTTTCAGCAAAAACTTGCACGTTTTTCTCATGTTTTTGTCGGATTTTTGCTAACATTGCCAATGCCTGTTGTGTATCGGTAATTTCCGAAAACGTGTTAATTAAATCTTGTTTCAATACATCCCACGTCATATTTGCATCTGCTATGATTTTCCTTTGGATAAAATGACTTACAACCCCTCTACTTGATTGAAAAGCGACTACCTTTACCCGGTCTTCATGTACTGTTGCGAGAACACAGTATTTTTCAATATTTTTTATCCATTCTTTAAATTGTTTTGGATCCCCTTTATACGGTTCAATTATATAAACTACCGAATTCGTGGAAATCGAGGAAGACAAACCTGTCAAATGGGCACCTAAATTTCTATAAAATTCTTCAGCCATTATTACAGATAGAAATCAGTGAAAAATCGAAAAGAGATACTCACAAAATTAAAATTTGGCTAATTCTATCTGTCTCTGGAAATCACGGCACCAAATCAACACTGTAGTACTACTGCTTCTTTTATAGGACTTCTTCTTGTTGTGTTCTTGTGATCGTAAAATAATACCACAGTGTTTAAAGTATAAGAACTTTATTGCTGGCTGAATGCTTTCCCAGGTCCCTTGTCTCAACAGGTATAATGGCTGCTTGAATGTCTGGGTGAGTTCTGATGGGGCCTGGTCTACACTCGAATTTATACCCCCCGCCCTGCACGTCCAAGACTCAGCCTTGACGTCATCCTCTATTCCAAAAGCGTGAGGTCAAAACCCGCCCTTACATGGTTATGAAAATTTACTCCAGAAATTGTGCATAAGATATCTGTTATCATGTTGTTGAAATATAGAACCAGTATGCTCTGCCTCTATAGCCCTTTTTATATAACAATACGTCAACCAAATGTTAGTTGATCTCAGTACACCTGCATGTGAATATGTTTAGAAACATCAAACTATATCTTATCTCCTCATTCCTTGTCCATAATATGTCACCACGACTATATTGCTACATATACTGTATATCCACTATCACCTAATACACAAACACTCCTTTCCATAGAATAAGTTTCAAGGCGTTCAGTTTTAAGTGTCATATCCTCCTCTGTATCGACCACATGAGTGTTAGGGGCCACATATAGCAGCAGGGGATTTGCACACACACCTCAACCCCGAACCGTTACAGCGGATTATTTTCATGGCCAACATCATTAAAATGTGTTCTCTGCTCAAAAACACCCTAAGGTTAGATATCAAGATCATCAAATATAAGATAATAGTTACCTAGTTATGATCATTAATAGGTTTCGGTGGCCATCTTGGAAAAAAACACTTTTCCGGGTATGTTAAAAAGTGCAATGAAGCCTAAGAATCAGTTGAGCAACCTTGTGCAGCAATCTTTTTAGGGTTAAACTGTATTTTGGAAGGACTTCTCCGTAGCATCTTCAGTTGGAGGTAGAGTCTATACTTGTGTTGTACAGGTAAAGAACTTTGTAATTACCTTTTTCTGGCCACTTCTTGCAACGCAGTATGTTCAAACACGAAAACCCCAGAAAAGCGAGCCAACGTCTTACCACTGAGCCACTGTGGCTTCAGGCTATAAATGAACGATGATATATAGTTTCAGTTTGGGTGAAGATGTGTTCTTTATACAAATTATACAGCGGTTCGTGGTTTCCAGGAGTTTTCTGGGCGCAGTTACAATAAAATTTGATAATGACGTCACATGAAAAGCGTAATGCAGTCAAAATGACGTTACGATGTTGTTACAATAAGGTCGTAGTAAAAAAATGTCGGCATTTTTGAAGTACGAGCATGGATTTCCTATAGGTCAGTAATACCTTTATTTGCACTAAAGTCAACCATTTCGGAGATTTCGGCGTTTTTCTCAGTGACGTATATATATTTACTAGACCACGCGCATGCCCAATCTCGCCAGCAAACCAGTCATAACATCCGGTTCAGTCAGAAGGCGGGATACATGATAAGAGTAACAGTAAGTAGCTTGTAGATCCTAATAGTAAGTGCAGGGGGACTGCACCACACACAATTCTACACAAAAACAGATATACAGACAAGAGATCAAGCATAAACAATTCAAAAAGAGTGAATGGATCCGGGGGCTAGCCGTAGGCGTCCACTGTGCTGCACACTCCCGGGCCTGTGGTGACACAGACTTCACTCATATTTGAAAACAAGTAGGGAACAAAACCCAAGGAAATAATTATATGATGTCAGCATGAGTCATGATCTGTCATATGTTGCAAGAATTACGAATGCAAGCATATTGTTGTACAAATTCCGTTAATAATTTTTATACAAGTAATCACACATTTCATTTATATGTATCAAAGAAGTAGGCCTAGTTCCAAAAAACTAAATGCACTAAATCAATAAAGAAGAGGACACACATTAGGACACACATTACACCGTCACAGAAACAAAACAAAACTGAATACATGGAAGCAAAGGAATGTAGACTGTCTAGGGAGACCGTCGTCTGCTGACTGAATGACGTGACGTGAATCTGTCGTTATAGCGGTTATGACGTCGTCACTTAGAAGGTGCAATTTCCCGATAAGAAAGGGCGATAATTCAGATGAAATAACGTTAAAAACTAAAAAAAAAACTATAAGTTTTTGAGACCATGTAATTGTACAAACCATAGCATAAATATCATATAATAACCCAGTAAGAAACGCAAAACGGGAATGTTGAAGAAATCTTAGATTATCAGTGTATTCACTAAGGCATAATAATAAGGGCGATAATCCAAAACAGGACTAGACATTTATAGAAGATAAAATTTATATTGAATCATTATCCAATATGTAGTCAGTAATATATTTATAAGAAATGTCAAAACTATTATGTTGAAGAAATGGAAGTTTTAAAATTTCTTTAAAAATGCGTAATTGTGATCCGCCTTTGGCCGTGCACTTAAAATTAAGAGTTTTTATTCGGGAAAGAAGCAGTTCCTTCTTGTTGCATATTTTCAAAAATCGTAATGCCTGTGAATAGAAAACATTATATAGTGTAGTATCTGATATGTTACTGTAAGCTGACGGGTATTTTACAATTCGAAACCAAATTTGTCCGTTTTATCGAATATACCGACATTAAATTTATCGTTAATTATATTGATGTCCCTGTCAAGAACAGATGCATTTATAGTGCTCGAATTTTCTTTATTTAATATAAGTTCAGGAGGATATATTTCATCCTAGGCTTATGCGTCTTCATTAGGATAGCTGTCGAAATTTTCGATAATATTAATATTTCATTGATAAAAAATAAGATGAATCATATCATCCATGGCGATGTGCGGTAATATACTATAACTAAGACCTGCTGCCACAACAGGCAATCGGTATTTCGCCTGTGGAAACGTTATGACTTTAGATTAAAATAATTAAAAAGTGGTGCCACTTCTGAATAGTTAAAATCAATTTGATTTTCTATTCTATTTCACATTGCTAAGCCTATGTCCGTGAGTTATGTTCTAGCTACGGAACTTAAACGCACTTGGGGAATAGGCCTATTTTGGTCAAAATAAAATATTTTATTTCAACGTAAAAATGCATATTGAAATATGGCGAAATACATCTAAATTTAAAATGGAATTATCTAGTCTAAACATTTTTATTCAGACAATTTTAATCATATGCTAGATAGCTCTTAATAATAATTAATGGCACTTCTGACCTAGTTAAAATGAATCGAATTGTATGTATACCGGTATATATATTTTTTAAAATTTCACAGTGCTTAGCTTAAAGACCACATAAAATAGTAATTTTTTATTGCATATATTGATAGCTAAGGGTTACTACATTCATTTTACGTCAAGTTCACTCCAATCTGATTAAAATTAATTGAGATATTAACGTTTAAACATCAGACAGCCAAAAACGGTTTTCAAATTTTAAATTACAACCTTTATCCGGTTGATTGGCTGGTGACGTCACAGGCACTACACATAATCTATACACATTATCTATAAAATATATCACTATCTGTACGATATCTCACTGTATACACACCGCCAGTTAACACGTGTGTATTTGTCGGTCCAATTAACATTTGACTGGCGTAATAATTAACTCGTAATTTTACACGTAAGCTACTATAAGTCAAAGCATTTTCAAAAGCCGACCTGTGATATCACATTAGTGGAAGCGGACGTTAAACATACCATTCCAGGTTCAAAGCCGACCTTTCTCGTCTTAAGTTGTAATAGATTATATATTTGTGACTAGAATAGATTACAATTCACTAGTTGATCAACATCTCCAGCCCGTAAATCAGTACGTAATATTTTAACACGGTTATCGGTAGTCATATCGACAAATAAACCGACAGAATGAAGCGACACAAGACGGTGCAGATAAAAACAACATGTGTCTTCTAAAGGTGCGGCAAAAGGGGAGGGGGGCGAATAGAAGAGCCTCCTAAGCTGGTATCTCGGGTACACGGTAACGTCGCATTCTGATTGTGAATTAAATAATAAAGTAAATTGGTTTTTTTTTTCTTTATATTATATAAAATTGTATATTATTAATATTACATTGGTAGTTTAGTAATTTGTAAAAAAGGCATAGCCAACTTTCCTGTCATATGCGACATGCTTTCAGCATGTCTGTTATTGGCGTACGTGACCATTTTCAGCTTTTTCGCGCCAAAATCAACCATTTTACACATTTCTTAGTAAGTCATGCCTAATATGGTAGACGAAGATTTCCATGTGACATTGAGATCGTGTAACGCTATTTTAGTGATAACGGAGCTTTTTGTTATAAATACAGAGTAATTATTCGACAAATACGAGTGAATTTGAACCATGTTACTTTCGCTATTACAAACTATCGAAGCTATCGATAGTTTGCTTGACTATCGCAATTTTTATCGATAGTTTCTTTTTACTATCGATACACACTATCGACAGTCAAACCCCTAATGATTATTATTTGAAACCATTTCGTTTCTTAAAAGCCGACAATTGATTATTTCTATCGGCTTAAAAGATGTCCGTAGCGCCGGCTATAACAATTTCACACCAATCTTGTTTCAATCAGAAGCCAATTATTGTTGGCTTACGGTCGGCTTATTCTAATAAAAAAATAAAAAAAAACACATGGGGAATATGGCTACAACAACTGTCTTTATAAAACAAATTCTAAATTACAAAACAAATTATTCCGTAGTCAATTGTTATTTAATTAGGGGGATTAAGGAATCAGTCAGGCGTTAACGAATACACACGCCGGGTGTATATAGGTAATTAAGGAATAAACATCCCGAATATGCATTCGATCACTGTGACGTCACTGGCGTCTGAGGGGATTAAGAGTGTTTTCAATAATTGGCCAAGTCGTTTTTACGGGAGGTCTATATTTGCGACTTTGAGTGACGATATCTGAATTAATTTTCATCAGATTGACATTAAACTGCCGTAAAATGCATAAAGTAAATAATGTTTATAAGCTCAATGAATTTAGTTTTCTCATTATATGTGCTCTTTTAAATCCGTGAGTAATGGTGTAGCTATGGAAATGAAAAGCCCTTGGCTTAGTTTGACAAAACATTTATTTCAACGTTTTAATATTTGGTAATTAATAAAATATTTTTAAAAATGTATTTTATTATGTTAAGATTCACAGGATTATTTTTATTCAAAACGAAAATGGTAAATTGATATTTAATTCACATGTATTTTTCAGATCACTTCCACGATTGTAAATGATATACACAGATTATGAAGTGACAGGACAAAATAAGAAAAAACTTATCAAATTAATAAAAAGTGAATATTAGGAAAAGACACACCACGAACCAAAGTTATAGAAAGCAACATATCATAATGATATCATTTTACAGATAAAAGTGGGAGAAATTTTTAAATTCTAATAATTTAAATGTGCCGACAATTATGGCGGTATATTAGATTCAAAATTCTAACATGCTATCGTCTAATTTCTTACTTCTATTCATGTAATTTCTAACTTCCATTCATGTAATTTCTAATTCTCATTCATGTAATTTCTAAAATATAATCCAATTTGGTCAGTGTAAATCCTAATTCCTTTTCTATTATTAAGACTAATACATGAATGGAAAACTTGTGTATAATCCGCGTCCAACAGGAATATGAAAACAATGGATCGAAAAATCCGATACGGAAGTGCTCCTCAATAGATAAATGTTAAAGTTGATGAAAACAGTGTCCGTGTCTCTTTTATTTATCAACTTTAACATGAATGGAAGTTAGAAATTACATGAATGGAAGTTAGAAATTAGACGATAGCATGTAAGAATTTTCAATCTAATATACCGCCGGAGACAATATTTTTCAAAATATCAGCTCTTTGGCTAGGAAAACCCTACAGTGCCTCCAATACCCTACTATCCGCTCAATTATTAGTACCAACATTTTTGTGAATCCTTGGTAATGATGCGTGTGGATTTTGTAATGAAGAGACAGAGATAATATATTTAAAAATCTTAAATATTCATAACTTCACTCAGAATAACGCAGTTTAAAAGTGTGGCACCGCTCCTAAGTATCTGTGTGGACGTGTTCAGTCTTACAATCTATCGAAAATGTGATCGAAATCGAAAAATGCGACCATAGACAACTGATCATACCAAGTCACAGGATTGCTAGAAGGTGACCTCATTACCTGTGAACCTTCGCCAACGCACCTCATTAACATCATTCAAGAAACGTTTAAAAACTCATTCAAGTTGTTAACTGAGAGCTAAGGACTTTAAGTAGACATGTTTTGTCAAACGCTACGAACACAATTTAAAACTATTATAGCAAGAACAGCCATCTCTATATTACCAACTCTTATGTATCTATCGTGCACCATTATATTACTGCATGATTGAATATTGCAAGATAGCTTGATAAAAAAAAAAAAGATTATTATCACTCAATAACACATTCTACAGTAGATATCGCTTGTGTGATAAATCTCAAAATATACTGCATTATCATATGCATTTTTATTAAAATTTTGAATAGCCATTTTACTGTTTGTTTTCTTTCTGAAAAGATAATTTATTTGCAGCTATTTTATGACAATGTACACATTACATTGCAATTTGTTTGGGCATATTTACAAATAATTGTCCCATACCGTGGTTGCTGCTAAAGTTATTTTCGAGAATATTGGGTATGATTTTCATTATTTCTAATTTATGTTTTTTCTTTAAAACCAACATGGATTCTTTCATTCCATAGCCTGTGGCGCACGAACAAAATTTCAATGGTGGCGGCTGGCGTGAAGGGGACCGTCATCAAAAAATCGCCCCACTTAACATTAGAAAATCAATTCGGCCCACTATTACCTTATTTTTGACACTCAATGGAAATGGCATCGCCCGGCCCCGAGATGGAGAACATTTTTTTTTAAATTATCAATTATTACCCCGATTTAGAGGTTGAAAAGTAGTAAGTATAGCACTGTATAATTTTTGAATGACTAAGTTGAATATTGATTTGCAGGCCTCATTGTTTTTATTACATGTTTAAGCGACAAAACAGTTCATTTTCCCGAAAGAATCTGGGCACTCGGCAAAATCGCCCCCCCCCCCCACAATACCCCATGTTATGCAGATCTGTCCATAGCCCTTGTTGTGTCACATGTTCTGTAGCAAATTGATTATCAGTAATCAGTTCAGAAAAATAAAAAAGCTTAGGCCTAGACACTGGCTTTTAAAAGATAGGGTAGGTATATATGCAATTGCTTACCTATTAAAAAAATGGGGTCGGTGGGAAAACCTCTTTATAATTAGGTTTTTTTCCAGTTGGGGAATCGTAAACACAAACTTTCTATTTTTCATTTTTTGGGTGCTCTTTTACGCCTTTATGAATCCTAATATGAAAACAAATAGTCAAGCCAGACCTCAATCAGCGCATTGCCCACATAGTCATACACTTGGAATTATAAAATAGGCCCGTGATAATCACTTCTAATAAAACATACAAGTTTATTTGTGAACTGTACGGCGATGGTAATAACAGAAAAAATCTAAAATCCAATCAGTGTTTTTATTTACAAACGATATAACGATAACAAAAGATAAGGTGCACAACGTGCATTGTTTACATTAGAAACGTCACGCTTTCGGCTTTTCTTGACTGAACCGGAAGTCAGCACTGATTTGTCATCACGTCATTGGATGTGGGAGAACGCTAGATCGGAGACGGTCCTACGCAAATTGTGAAGTCATATGTGAATTGTGGGTTAGGGTAAGGGTTAGGCTTGATCATGGGTTATGGTTAGGGCTAGCCCTGTTTATATCTCGGGTCTTTGACCAAATCTACAGGTCCTAGCCCTTACCCTAACCCACACCCACAATCTATATATGACATCATATTATGTGCTAAAATGCGTAGGACCGTCGCCGATCTAGCGTTCTCCCACGTCATTAGTAAACAGATTGGCGTCATCGGTCTAGTTAATATATATACGTCATTGTTTTTTCTGGTCTAATGGCGGCCATCTTGGGTTTGTGTTAATCATGCAAATTTCCCCAAGCCTGATAATGGCCGCTGTTGTTATGGGGGTACTAGAGACCATATCGGATCAGTTTCCAAAGAAATGATTTCTGTTGCAGTTTGTAGCTCTCATATTGTTATCTTTATCCACCTACTAGACTCTCATTCCTGATTGGCTAGTCCGGTAAGTCTTCTAGAGGAGTCGCGATATCACCCCAGCTGGAAGAGGACGTAAAGTTGGGATAGACGAATTAATACAGTATTCGAGTCTTAAATTTTCGATTTTCCTTGTTGTGAGCTTAACATAATAATAGACAGCTTTATGGATAACATTCACTAGGCTTATTAATTTCTTCTGATGTAGTTTGTTGGTATCCACTTGTATAGGCCTATAGCCTCCTGTAACATGTTTGATTGTATGTATGACCTTCTGTAACATGTTTAATTGTTATGGTGTGAGTATCCTCATTGAAACGTTGCCGTTAATAATAAAAACTTAATAAACCTAATAAATGTTATCCATAAATATGTCTGTTATAATATATAGCTTTCACTAAATGCAACCAACAGACAATTAAAAACCGGCACGGGGCAGGATGGGCTCTTACATAATTTATTTTTCATATCAACCCGAATCTGTAAGTAAGTGAATCTAGAAAAGTTGTAACAGTCTAAAGCGAAAGCAAATAGGCGTGATCTTACACTGAATAAAATAGTTGATTTCTTCATCCACAAATACGATCGTTCAGTTCTTAAAATTGTTCAATATGATTCTAACAACGACGCTCTGTCCTGCGCCTTGGACTGAATCGATAGATGTGGTGTATAAATAATTAGTGTGGCGTAACTATAGGTCCAATTGCTCAAACAAGTATTGGTTATCTACGCGGGAGATGTAAAAATTGTCGCACATTTGATGGTAAAACAAAGCGATTCATTGATGACATTTTGACCCCGAACATGCATACATGTGACATGAGAGATGACAAATAGTCTGTTAAACGTTTTGTTCCGAGTTATTTGAGGGTGTAAACGGTGCGTTATCACTAATTGTTATGCAGTACATAATTCATAGGACGTGACTTAAAAGAGGTGTAATGCTATAAAAAAATATATCTTTTAAAACATAACTGAGGCGATTTATCATACAGCTTATGAAAGGATGTCTTAACAACGAATTCAGGCTACAACATGGCATACGGTCTTTTGAACAACTTAACGCTCTAACTTAATATTATTGACACGAATTACTGGCCCATTCCAATCAATACAAAGGTTTTGTGAAAACATGGGCTCCTGATAACCATTATCTAATACACAATGAACAGTTTACAACCGTTACACGCTATGCCCTATACTCTATGCTCTCAATCTGAATTGGTAATAAGATATCTTGATTATTGATGCTTAACTTCAGCGCGTAAGTAGTGAATTCTCAAAACGTACTTCAGATACAAAGTGGACTAATCGGGTACGCGCGACTGCCATTCGAACTGGCCTGTTTCACATCGAAGTTAAAACAAACAAATCAAAACACATGTAGCCATTGAGTTCAGAAGGTAACTCGGGGCAGAGGGCTGTGGAACATTAAATATAGATAGAGTAGATAGGTTTCATCCACTTATGAACTGAATGCTTCACTTAAAATTTGAAAATGATCACTTAAAAACTGCACCCTCTGAAGCACTCCCAAAGTTCTTATATAAGAGGACATAACTCTGATTATCGTTTGGGCTCGTCATGACAATAATAAAGAAAATTTGCAGAGCGCCAAATCCCTTCAAAAGCATTCTCAAAGAGCAATGAGCCAGTAATTATATACACCGTAAACACAAAGTCTAACTCCCAGTTTTCTCGAAATAAGTGAATCTTCAGCTGTGATTTGAAAATAGTCAACTGTTTCGGATTTTCAGAGGTAAATCATTTCACAATTTAGGAGGACCTACACCAAAACGCATGTCACTAAATGTTTCAGTTTTTACTGTCGAACTACAAGTGTGGTCTGCTAAAAAAGATTTCGAGAACCGATTTGGTTGATATAGCGTTAGTAGTTCTGATAAAACGCTGGGTGCAAGATTTCGTAGACACTGATATACGAGGCACAGGACCAAGTAGACAATAGACGCAATAGGATCCAATCGACACGTTGTTTCTTGATTTGTTCCTCGGCAAATGAATAAATTCGGAGGATGTAAAAAACGACTAAGTTTGAGCAGAAAGATTGTCCAACTGACAATCGGAAAGTTTTGAGTTTGACTGAACACTAAGTATAGATTGCATAAATCCGTGAAATTTCTTCGAGTAATTGTCAATGGCCGAAATTCTGTCCATACAATAACTAGCTTTAAAAACATTTTCTGTGTGACAGTGTGATATAGTTCGTGGTGTTTGATTACCGTTTAGCGCAAGCACAGTTGTAGGAGTCAGCTCACACCGTTATGGACGCGGTGTCTATTGGCTCCCCGTGATAGGATTTTCCCTTAGATTCTCTTTCGGTCAAATCGGTTTCTACACTATTATCTACCCAAATTAATGTTAGAGTATTACTATATCAGGAGAGGGTGTCGAGTTTCTATAGTTTCTTTATTTCAATAAACAGTAGAAATAAAAATTGACTACTAAAGCGCGGATTCAACAAAAAGGTGAGCCGAAGCAATTTGCGTTCATGGAAAATCTCAGGTCGCGCGACGTCAGAAACATAAAATTGAACCATATGTTATTCCCGAAATGACCTAGTTTGTGTTGAGTGGACGTTAAACCCCATTTCTCTCTCTCTAACACCATTGTTCTAGGATTAACTCTGGATTAGCGGCAAAATTTGACAGCAAAGGTCATTTCGGGAATAACATATGGTTCAATTTTATTTCAATAATTCGCTTGCGCGTAGGGGTCTTTAGCAGTGGGAGGAAACCGTGGTGCCCGGAGGAAACAATGGTGTTATAAACTATAGTATTGATTTTAACAAATTTAACATTTGACATTTCCAAAGGACGGCATTCGGTCTGTTTGACTTTATTCAGTAACCATTGTGTATTAAATTTCGGCCACCTCGATTATTGGAGATACAGCGAATATTAACCTGAACGTTTGCCATTTTAACCCCTTTTGGACGGATGACGTGTTGACACGCAAATATTTTCCGTGCCCAGAGACGGTTGACGTGTTAACACGTCACACGTGACACCTTGAATCAGTCCTCATTTAAATATGCTAAATTTAGCACGGAGAATCCCCCTTTGCCTTGCGATCATAAACTAGTTATCTCCCGTTGTTCTAGATGGCATCACTTATATTTTATCGTGTAATTTTCTCGAATTTTCCAATTGTCTGCATAGTTACGACATGTAAACAATGGCGGTTGCCAGGAAGCGCCAGCTGTCTTTCGACGAAGTAAAATAGACAATAAGGCAAGGAAAATTCATTTTGTGAACTCAAAACATCATAAAATTACAACAGGAATTCTTTTTTAAGAATTTAAGCCAAGCAGATTGAAGATAAATTCACATTTTAAAAAAAATGATTTTTTCCCCTAAATAATCCCGTCCAGGGTTACGAAATTTTGTCGAAAATCCCGTCCACAAGGGGTTAAAATAAATATAATTTCGACACGTTCGTTCGTTACTGGAGTTTAACGTCCACTTCCACCTAGGTGACGGACACAATAATTTCGACACAGATCGACGATCTATTCATAATATAGGGAAGTGAATTCATGTTCGAAGGCACAACTGTGTTCAAAATGTCATTAATTAGTTAGTTAATAAATTTTATTAAGAGGGATTAAGAGCTCATTAACGCTGAACACTAGTGAACAGTTCTTGAGTGACTACTTTTAAATAGAATACAGTTTTAGGATCAAATAAAGTGGGAACACACCGATAAAACTATCAATTTCAAGCCAATCAACTTAGATCCGTTGATCGTGTAACTACTGATCACTAACAGCTAATCGCGATATAAAGTATGTTTATTAATGACCAAACTCTAACTAAATGTGTTAAATCTGTAATAATCAACAACCATAGGCGTACGAGGCGGGGGGGCCGGGGGGGGGGGGCACCGCCCCCCCCCCCAAATGTTTTCATGAAAAAAAAATAGAAATCTGAAAAGAGCCCAGAATTGTGAGATCGGTCATTAGCCGAGGAGTTTTTGAAAATGGGGTCGGGTAGGGGTATGGCCTTGTCGGGGAAGGCTATGGTCTTGTCGGGAATGAATGCTCAGTTTGTCGGGAAGCGTCGCGCCGTCTGTCGGGTTTGGAATATTTTTAATAATATGGAAGCGGAAAGAAAGCAGTCCAGTCAATGATGAACACGTTAACCATCTGAATAAAACTAGCACGTACACATGGCCTTTCTCAGTTCTTGAGTACGGTACTGTGTTAGTAATAATCGTTTGACTTGTTCTTCTTTTGGTTTAATATAGTGCACTAGACGTAAATAAACTTGAACTAAAATGGTCATTCATATATTAAAAGTATATAAATTTTACAAGTTCAAAAAGTCTTCTATCTTGATTCTAGATGTATCTATCTTAGATATGGATAAAAAATGTGAACTGTCATATAATGAAAAACGTGGCAAAAGTAAATCGTAATACGGAATATATAGATTGTAAATTTGAACTTTTATAAAATGGTCATTCATATATTAAAAGTAGATAAAGTATATACAAGTCTTCTATACATCTGAGATCTGGATAAAAAAATGTGAAGTCTCATAAAATGAAAAATGTGGCAAAAGTAAATCGTTCGACTTGTTTTTGTTTTCGTAGTAATAGAGCTTATTTTAAAGATGACTTTTTACCAGTTTTTATTTTGCAACTGACATAATTTACTATCCACTCCAAATTACTAGAAAGTATTCGAAATGCCTGGAAATCGCGTCTACGGCCGTTTGGTTTTCAAAATTTTCTGGGGGAGGCCCCCCATACCCCCCGTCGGGGAGTCTCATGTGAAGTCTCATAAATGAAAAATGTGGCAAAAGTAAATCGTTCGACTTGTTCTTGTTTTCGTAGTAATAGAGCTTATTTTAAAGATGACTTTTTACCAGTTTTTATGCTGCAACTGACATAATTTACTACCCACTCCAAATTACTAGAAAGTATTCGAAATGCCTGGAAATCGCGTCTACGGCCGTTTAGTTTTCAAAATTTTCTGGGGGAGGCCCCCCATAACCCCCGTCGGACGCTTCGCGCCTACGGCGCTCGCGGGCGGACGGCTATACCCCCCGTCGAGGGGTGTCATGTGAAGTCTCATGAAATGAAAAATGTGGCAAAAGTAAATCGTTCGACTTGTTCTTGTTTTCGTAGTAATAGAGCTTACTTTAAAGATGACTTTTTACCAGTTTTTATGCTGCAACTGACATAATTTACTACCCACTCCAAATTACTAGAAAGTATTCGAAATGCCTGGAAATAGCGTCTACGGCCGTTTGGTTTTCAAAATTTTCTGGGGGAGGCCCCCCATAACCCCCGTCGGACGCTTCGCGCCTACGGCGCTCGCGGGCGGACGGCTACGCCGCTCCGCGGAGTCTAAAGAAATATATTTGTCGGGAAAATATGCTGGCCCCCCCAAACAAGTTCGGCCTCGTACGCCTATGTCAACAACCAAACACGTAAACCATTTCACACCATAGGAAGTAGATAAGGTTCGTTGAACGTGTCCGCGAGAGGACCATGCAGAAATTGAAAAAAACGATAACCCTGGGGGTCAGCAAATTTCAACCATACTTGGTCTATGGGGACCCCTAGGCAACAGAAGTCACATGATGAAGTGAAAAAACTTTGAAGTGACAACTTCCGGTATAACTGGAAATTGTTGTTTTGGGGCCAAATTTGACATATTTCGACCAATTTGTTACCCAAATTTCAAAACGCTCTTACTCGAAAGGTTCTATCTCTAATTTTTTTAAATTGGTCAGGTATGATAGGCTTAGTAGTCGTCTTAAAATCCTGCAGTCATTTGGGATTGCATTAATCGTGTGAAATTTTCTGTGTGTGATCTTAAAGTGGTCATTTTACGTATGTTGAAAACTATGCCATCCTAAAACGTATGTAGCTACTTCTTTGCAGGTCTGACATATAATTGCTTGGTGTGGTTGTGAAGGGCATATCTCGAAGTAAATGTCAGAAGAAAAAAACTGACCGGAATGCAACCCACTAGAGTGCTGCAATAGTTTGAAAATGTATAAAAACGGTATTTTCCACGAAATTCGTCTTTTCACTGATGATGGACTACTATCTTCAAGAGTTCAAATGACCGTTGATTATCAACATTACTAACATATTTTGTTACTTGGACGTTCCTTGTGCCAAATATATTATCTTGGTAAAAAAAAATCATGAAGTTTTTGTGACAAAATCTGACGTTCGCGGTTATAGTAGAAAAGGGGCGTAACTGGTGCATAATTTTGCAGGATCAGGCAACGATTATTCTAATCTGTATTCAGTAGTTAGTAGCACAGAAGAGCATAATTCCATGGGTTGGCACGGCAAACTTTTATATTGGCACAATTTCACCAAAGCAGCACCTTTTCAGCAATGACCAACGATTATCTTCAAATAATAATAACCGTTTTCTATAGTGCTGAATATTCACCATCACCATTACTTCTAATATTTCGGTATTTGAACGTGCCTCGTGTTAAATAAATGTTGTTTAAAATCATATTTGTGTGACACAATCTGACTTTGACGCTCGCTTGATAGCCAAAGGGAAGGGTCATATTGTGTTGTGTAAAATTTTGCAGGGTTCAGACCACTGTTAAGATCAGTATTCAGGAACAGATCCCCATATAGATTTATTGACTGACATGACTATCATAAACTTGATCTATTAATTTGTACACCTGCTCATCTAAAGAAGAAACATTCAGAAGTGTTCATGTACATGTCTACTTTCGAGCAGAAGTGCTTACGTACTTAACTTTCTATGCTCAAGTGTAAATGCTATCTGACCTTCCTTTAAGTTTTTGGACCCAAGAGTAATGTTTTATTTAGTAATACTGTTTTTGGGGTATGTCCTCTTCTTCTTCGTTGATTTCAATATGGAATTATCATAACCTATCGATCTCCAATGCTTCTCCATGAAAATTTCTACACAATGATCGGCCCCTAAATACAGATGGGAATAAGCTAGTCTGACCAAAATAATCTATTTGGCACAGTAAGGGCGGTAGAAAAGTTGATATACAGCGGGTAACTGGGCACGCGAACCCATTAATCCTATGCTTGTTGTGTAGTCATCTTGATGATCATGTAACTTAATGTCACTGGATCATGTACAATCCCCTCATCCTTAAAACCTGTTACAAGAGCAAACATGTACACGCCTCAGAAACACTTCAAGTCTTCAACCCATGGACGACTAATGGTTTATGATGACGGACTTAGCTGATGTGGTTCTCTACCACTCACGAATTATTGCGTTTCAGGTTGTCTGGTTCTCCACAAAACATTTCTAGTCACGAGAATGTACTGAAGATGCTAATGCGAACCTTCCTCAGCTATTGGCAGCGTAGTGATCTTTTACCCAAGAGCTGAAATATGTTTACTCTGAATCGTGTATCATATTTCACCTTTCATTACCATATCATATTCATATAAAATGAATTATATGTAAATTGTGAAAACCTTTTTCCTGGTCTACATGGGCTTTAGATCGTAAGGTCAGTCATTGAGTCAAGTAGTCTCACAGCATGCAAGTGTGGTGTTTGTCCAACCTCGTGGATTTTATATTTTCGCACAAGCGATCATTGTAAATCTGTAACATATGTTAGTCCCACAGTGACCTAGTTTGCGTCAAGTGGATCTTAAACCCCATTTCTCTCTCTTATGTCAAATTCAGTCTTGCTAACGACTGAATGGAATATATTAACTTTCTTATGATGTCCATAGATATGCATCACCATATGTTAGTCCCAAAATGACCTAGTTTTTGTCCAATTAACGCTACATCTCATTTTACTCTGTTCCTCTCATGTCTAAATCATCCTTGATACTGACTAAATGGAATATATTAAATTTGTAAAGATATCCATACACATACTTAATCTGGGGTATTGTTAAACGGAACATTTTATCCTATTTTTGGGTGTTTTTAATTTATTTCTCATATATTTATTATGCCCGTTCCGGTCATTTTTATTTTTTATTTTGTTAGTGGGAAGGTTGCTAGATGTGGGTAACATTCATTTTTGGTCCTAGTCCCTGCAAAGAACGAGCTATAGCATCTCGAACATTGGTTTTCATTAAATTCAATTTTCAGACAGAGTTGGGTATCAGGCCAGTACCAAGGTAGAATTAGCAGTAGAAACTTTAAACTCGGTGTATAGGAGGAACCTGAGTGGTCCTACTAATGCCCAAAATTTCGTCTGCCTAAACCAATTATTGTGCGAATAAAAGATCATTCAAATTTGGTTCCAAAATCGCCTATTTTTTGCTTATTTTTCTATTAAAAAAAATATTTCCAATTTTCCAGGTCGGTATCAACTGAATCAATGTAATATTTTGTGGGGATGTATCTGGGTACTAACCCATCTCACAGAAAAAATTTGGCCCAAATCCCCGACCCAAGGGTTATCACCCCCTGCATGGTGCTCTCACGGACACGCTCCTATCAACAGTTTCAGACCTGAGCAAACACACACCGGTAGTCAATTCAAACTATAATACCGGACTTGTACATTTAATCATTTCAATTATTAATTACTAAAAAAAAAACAGATTCAATGGGTCAGGTTCAGTTTACTGAGCCGCCGAGAAAAACACATTTTCTCGAAAAATTTGAGCCCCCTTGTTAATTCGAAAACTGTCGCCTGACCTGTTCATTTATTTTTAAGACGAAGTAAAAGAAAATTACATTTTTTATCAATTTATAGATGCCGTTAATATAATTGACTTTACACGGTGTTTGAAAATGTTATAGAAGAAAATATGCCTGAATATTAGTCATATGCAAAAATGAACTGAAACCTGGCAAGGCTGGATACAGGATTTTTGACGATTTTTGACGATTATTTTGAGCGAAAAAACAAAGGCAAAGAGAACTAAGACTGCAATTTGTTATATAAATACAATAAAAGTAAGTGCAAACAATCCAAACCATTAGACAAAATTCGAACTCCTAAATAAAACCGAATAGGCAAATTAGTAAACAGCAAATAGTGACATTTTCGTTTCATATTGCTTGTGGGGTAGTTTTGATTTCTAATACCCCCGTCTATGGAAGCGTATAGGGGTCAATAGCGCGATAGATGCCGCAATATTAAGTTGGTATTATGTCAACATATTGTGATTATTCTGATGATTTTATCTCTGAAAAGTCAATTTTTGCCGAGGTAATTGAGTCAACACGCTATGTTTTATGTCCCCATTCCGTCTTAAATGTACACGTTTGCGGTAAGATATTGCTATTCGGAAGCTTTTGCGACATATTCTATTTCGCCGTAGTATATGTCGACATATTCGCAAAATATTGCCATGCGCTATGTTAACGTGTGCATCTAAAACAAAATGACGACATGCAAATTAGCGAGTTATTCAATTAACTCGGCAAAAATTGCCATTTCAGAGATAAAATCGTTAGAAAAATCACAATATGTTGACTTATTATCAACTTAATATTGCGGTATATATCGCGCTATTGACCCCTATACGCTTGCTTCCATACCCGTCAGACCGGGGTTGTGTCCTTATTGCGCTTCTACTGCGACAAACATTGTCTCAGAGCGAGTCAAGATCGCCATAAGAGTGGTAAAAGCGTGGTGGAAACGCTATATATCGTGCTGTGGTCTCCATGGTCGCCAATGATCGTCGACCCACGACGTTTGTTTTGAACATGCTCATATGTATGGAAGCGTATAGGGGTCAATAGCGCGATAGATACCGCAATATTAAGTTGGTATTATGTCAACATATTGTGTTTATTCTGATGATTTTATCTCTGAAAAGTTAATTTTTGCCTAGGTAATTGAGTCAACACGCTATGTTTTATGTCCCCATTTCGTCTTAAATGTACACGTTTGCGGTAAGATATTGCTATTCGGAAGCTTTGGCGACATATTCCATTTCGCCGAAGAATATGTCGACATATTCGCAAAATATTGCCATGCGCTATGTCGACGTGTGCATCTAAAACAAAATGACGGCATGCAAATTAGCGAGTTATTCAATTAACTTGGCAAAAATTGCCTTTTCAGAGATAAAATCGTCAGAAAAATCACAATATATTGACTTATTATCAATTTAATATTGAGGTAAATCTATCGTGCTATTGACCCATATACGCTTCCATACATGTGACCTAGAATGCTGCGAGAACGTGATGGGGTCGCTAAGGTACTTACTGCGCTGCTACGGCGACAAAAATGTTTACAGATCGTGCCAAGATCACCATAAGCGTGGTGGAAACGCGAGATATCGTGCTGTGGTCCATATGGTCGCGAATGATCGCTGAGTCACGGCGTTTGCCATATGACATGGAAAGCTGAGAGAACGTGGTGGGTCGCGAATGTCGCGGGATAAGCGTGGTAACATCTCCATGAACCTAGTACACGCGCAGTACACACGTAGCAAAGACCCTGCGAAAATTGTAACATTTGCAACGGTGCCTTCATGGCGTCTTCACCACAACCCTTAAGTGTTGGCCGCGACCCACCAAGATGATACCGCCACTGTTGCGCGATTGCATCACGACCTCACGGGGCTACCATGCTTTTCATGTATCATTTGCTTTGAAAACGGGTCATTCAAAGGTCAACTTGAAATTTCGAAAAATAATCTAACCAGCTTATCTAGTCGCCGTGATCACGTGGTGGAAACGCACGTGCAGTCCAGATAAGACGTGTGGTTGAGCGACGCGGGTTCGCGATGACCGCCTTGCCAAGCTTAAAGATCTCAACAGAAACGCCATAAGCGCGGAGAGATCGTGACGAGCCCGTCGCGAGAATGCTGTATAAACGCACAGTTCGCAGAAAGAACGTGACTGTTTTAAGTTTACAATTTTGGGACATTTTTCCGCTTTGTGTTGACGCTTGCCGACGACCTTGTGCACTTCCAGACGGCCGTTCGATCCTAGAGCGCAGTAGGGTCACCACACCGGTCTGACGGGAGCATTACCGATATGCAGAAATGTGATCCTCGGTGAAAATATATAAAAAGGAACCTGGTGCGATTGATAAATTTATTTTAGCTCTTTAAAACTTGATATATATATATACACATATACATTTTACGTTTTTATGTAATAAATGACACATTGATAGTATTTTTGAAATCTTATAAATTTTGATGTCATGTTTTGACAAACCAGACAATATTCATATTACTTATCTCGACAGGTCGAGCAAAACTAGAATATAAAAGAACAATTAAACATACATTATGCAAGAGCTTAATCGGCCTTTTATGGAAGCGTATAGGGGTCAATAGCGTGATAGATACCGCAATATTAAGTTAGTATCATGTCAACATATTGTGATTACTCTGATGATTTTATCTCGGAAAAGTCAATTTTTGCCGAGGTAATTGAGTCAACACGCTATGTTTTATTCCCCATTTCGTCTTTAACGTACACGTTTGCGGTAAGATATTGCTATTCGGAAGCTTTGGCGACATATTCCATTTCGCCGTAGTATATGTCGACATATTCGCAAAATATTGCCTGGCGCTATGTCGACGTGTGCATCTAAAACAAAATGACGACATGCAAATTAGCGAGTTATTCAATTAACTTGGCAAAAATTGCATTTTCAGAGATAAAATCGTCAGAAAAATCACAATATATTGACTTATTATCAACTTAATATTGCGGTATCTATCGCGCTATTGACCCCTATACGCTTCCATAGCCTTTTGTGTGTCTTTATTGATGCCTGAAATGTCATATAATTAGCCATTAATTAACTTATCCAGACCATACTCATCTCTCGATGTCAACGCTAGCCTGCGCTATTTGTTGAATTAAGTTCCGATTTGCCGCATAACTTTGCCGAGGTAATTGAGTCAACAAGCTATGTTTTATTCCCCATTTCGTCCTTAACGTACACGTTTGCGGTAAGATATTGCTATTCGGAAGCTTTGGCGACATATTCCATTTCGCCGTAGTATATGTCGACATATTCGCAAAATATTGCCTGGCGCTATGTCGACGTGTGCATCTAAAACAAAATGACGACATGCAAATTAGCGAGTTATTCAATTAACTTGGCAAAAATTGCCTTTTCAGAGATAAAATCGTCAGAAAAATCACAATATATTGACTTATTATCAACTTAATATTGCGGTATCTATCGCGCTATTGACCCCTATACGCTTCCATAGCCTTTTGTGTGTCTTTATTGATGCCTGAAATGTCATATAATTAGCCATTAATTAACTTATCCAGACCATACTCATCTCTCGATGTCAACGCTAGCCTGCGCTATTTGTTGAATTAAGTTCCGATTTGCCGCATAACTTTCCTTCACGTACCGAATTTAGTAATGATGATCGAGTTTAGGCAAACCTTTCATTCATTTAATTGTCGGTTGTAGTGGATCAATTTGACTGAAATTTTCAGCAAATTACCTTTACATTATCTAGGTTCTAACTATTGGGCACCGCCAACTCGTTATCTAATCTCTCATACGTATCTTTAAATGTCTGTGAAGTTTTAATATTTTTATATGATAAATACACAAATAAATAACCGGCGGCGCTGTCTGTCAATCTGAACTTTTTTTCGGGCATATACAAAAATTTTTTTCGGGCATATACAAAACATTTTTTCGGGCATATACAAAACATTGTTTATCCCGATTGGAATTTCTAATGTTGTGACGACATATTCAAGCAACCGGGATCCAGCGGTTGCAGGCGATCGCCAGGCAAATACGTCTACATTTTTCAAAATCGACGAACAGTTGACAGCAGAAGTGTAAAACAAAAAGCCAAAGTCGAAAATTGATATAAACAGTAGAAAGACTGTTCATCAAAGGAGAATTCTGACGACTTAAAGTTGAAAAGTTTGATGTTTTTACAGATTAATGCCCCCTTCTATGGAAGCGTATAGGGATCAATAGCGCGATAGATACCGCAATATTAAGTTGGTATTATGTCAACATACTGTGATTATTCTGATGATTTATCTCTGAAAAGTCAATTTTTGCCGAGGTAATTGAGTCAACACGCTATGTTTTATGTCTCCATTTCGTCTTAAATGTATACGTTTGCGGTAAGATATTGCTATTCGGAAGCTTTGGCGACATATTCCATTTCGCCGTAGTATATGTCGACATATTCGCAAAATATTGCCATGCGCTATGTCGACGTGTGCATCTAAAACAAAATGACGACATGCAAATGAGCGAGTTATTCAATTAACTCGGCAAAAATTGCCTTTTCAGAGACAAAATCGTCAGAAAAATCACAATATGTTGACTTATTATCAACTTAATATTGCGGTATCTATCGCGCTATTGACCCCTATACGCTTCCATACATAATACATCAATTACGCATGGTAATGTAAACCAGTTCACAAAAATCGCCCATGTTAAGCAACTACTGAAGAAACTAAATCTAGAACCAGATAACCTAAAGAACTTTCGACCTGTGTCTAATCTATCATACATATCAAAATCAATTGGGAAAGTTATATCCACCAGACTAACTAAAACACCATTTTGTTATGAAGAATCTTGACAAACAATTTCAATCAGCATACAAGAAGGGTCATAGCCCTGAAACAGCGCTGCTGAGAGTATATAACGATATTGTTACTGACATAGACAATAAACTTGACGTGTTAGTATTACTAGATTTAAGTGCCGCTTTTGATAATAATGATCATGATGGTTTTTTAGTAAACCGTTTACAAACATGTTTTGGCCTTGATGAGCTATGTTTAAAATGGATAAGCTCTTATATAACAGATAGGTTACAGTATGTAGTCATGGTCAATGCAACATCGTCTCCAGAAAACCTGCGGTTTGGAGTTCCGCTTTGGTCCTCTTTTATTCACAGCCTACACAACACCAATTGGCGATATCATCCGAAAACATGGAATTAACTTTCATCTTTCTGATGATGACACACAACTATATCTAACGCGTGGAATGCATTACCTAGTCATGTAAAAAAAAACTCTGTTAATGTTGCCATAGTGGCGCCGGTTTTCTTCGAGAGGATGAAGAACTGGAACTGACCTTGTGTGCCCCAGCGCCCAAAGAAAATTACGGGCTGTAATAAGTGTTTTATTAGATTTCGGGCAGTTTAATTTGGCAAGAAGATGAAATAAATTATTTCGCTTTGCCCGGCTATCCGAAAAATCAGCTTGCCCGAATCTTAAACTGCTCCCACACCCCGCCCCCTGTTTCGTACACCTGAATAGTTTCAATTTACCTCGATGAATTGGTTGATATTTTATTATATTAATATCTATAATTGTTAAGACATTCCCAGTAAAGTAACTCATTACATCAAAATTTATGACAATTGTGCACATTGTATGTATGTTCTGACGATCTCTGACCTTGAAAATGAAATAAACAAACTCATTACATATTACATTATTATATGTGCTGCAACCCATTTGTGTCAAGTGTTAGGTTTCAAACATTAACGATTTAGCTCCTTCAAATAAAGGTATTTTAGGCTTTATGGCGATTAACTGACCCATACCCAACCTTCTCCCTGTTCCTGAACCCCCCAATGCTCTTAAATGAAATGAAATGAAATCTAACGTCCTACTGTTTTGCTCTTAAACTGGGCTAATGAAGACGGGCATATGGCATTCAGTGCGCTATGAGGGAAATTTTGCGGCACTGCGGCCTACTCTTATATCGAATTACAACTGCCAAGGGATCTTTTACGTGCACGCCAAATTGTACACGGAACCTCAGTTTTTCGTCCATCCGAACGAGTAGCTGTCCGTGTCAGGCCCTCCATCCTACAGCCCCCCACCCCTGGGGGTCACGGTGGCTAAGTGGTTCGCTAGCCTGGAGGTCGGGTGTTCGATCCGTGCATTGGCCGAGAAAGTTCATCTCGACTTTCCGGCGTGATTTCCCCGTGTACACATTGGAGTGCACGTAAAAGATCCCTTGGCAGTTGGAATTCGATATAAGAGTAGGCCGCAGTGCCGCAAAATTTCCCTGTCCAGGCAACATTTCCCTCATAGCACACTGTATGGCGTATACCCGTCTTCTATTAGCCCAGTTTGGGTGCAAATGAGTAGGACGTTAAACCCCATTTCATTTCATTTAATTTCCCCCTACCCCTGCATCACCAAGAAGGGGAAACCACGCCGGAAAATCTGTATGGACTTTTTCGGGCAATGCAGGGATCGAACACCAAACCTCCAGGCTAGCGAGCCAGCGTCTTACCCTCTTTAGCCACGTGATCACCAATTCTCTTAAAAATAAAAGTAACTAAACAAAAAAGGTCCATATCTAAAATGGAAAACAGATTCAATGTCCATATTCTGATGTGGGGGGTGGCGCCCGTCACAATAGGCATAGTCAATCTCACCACGTGTGCCACTCCCAATCTGTGGCGGGTTATACTGTACCCTATGTTTGAGAAGCCGAATGTTTATTTATTTAATACCAATATGCCTCATTACAATTTTTTACCATTATCTATTGTACCATAACTGTTCTTATTTTATATGTAGTACTTATTTGACACTTATTGATAATAACGATATCTGTTTGTGTATCGAAACGTAGCATATTAATAAATTCAAAAGTAGTATATCCTTATAAATGTGTTAAGTTTTAGTCTTATGCAATTGTTTATCAGTTAACCTTGGCTAATGTACGCCGTCGTTTCACCGTAAGTAAATTTTCATTTGACAAGCTCAGCGTGCAGGAAATATGCACCCCTTTTTACTGTCTGGCAATTTGCAGAAACCATCATATCACTCGAATGAAGAAGTCCAATCAAAAGAGGTGGGTCGATGACATAAATCAGAAACTAATATAACAACCTCAACGATTGGATTAGAAGATGCACATAGCCTATATAAGCAAATCGAGTTCATGAAATGAAGAAATTTAAGTACACCGATTTATGATTTAACAAAAGAAGTATTTGGTATGTATGCCTTTAGATGAAAGTCTCTAGAGGACTTGATATTATTCATAAATATTATTTCAACAATGTGCTTGGGTTTAATAGTCTTTAGCAGTGGTGGGGTACCTGGTGAAAACCCACGAAGTTGGACAACACGGAAAGTTATTTTAATATTCAAATAAGGCTGCCTTTTATTTCCCAGTATGTGTAATTTCCATTAAAACGCGACGTCAATATTAACAATGAAGTCAAGGTGGGTGGTAAATACGGTAAATTTATGTGCATAATTGGTAAAAAGTGTGCGAGTCAATGTTCTCTGTGAAGGTTATATTTATAGTTATGATATATCAAAGACCCAAAATGCAAGTAATTAAAGTTAAATATAGAATCTAATATCATAATCAAAAAATTAACAGTATTTTTATTTTGCGAATAAAATAAAACTTAACATCTTGTTCGAACGTTTTTCCGTTACACCTTAAGCACGTATACAGGGTACCGTACCGTTGGATTCTATAAATTTCACAGAATGCTTATGTATCTCTACTAATAAAGTAATAATATTTTTTTTGTTCAATCCGCAGTGCTAATTTCATATAAAATATACAAATACGGTCCCGGCAAAAAAGAAATTGGTTTGACGGAATATTTTTTAAAATGGTTATATCTTAGCGATTAATTGACATATCCTAATGAATGTATATATGCACATTATATATGCACAATATATCTTTAAATGCACTCCTGTATAATCCATTATGTGGTGGATTGTAATTTGTATCAAGTAGTCTTTAAAGAACAGAGTTGGTGTCAGTCAACATTACATATGTGATAGAACTGGTTAAAGACATTTCAAAAATAACCTTTTTCTCCGTGGCGTAGACAACACTTTCTCCGCGGTGTAAACCTTGTCCGAGCGGCTGAAATCTTTTCTCTGTCGCGGAAACATTTCCTTTGCGGAGAAAAAGGGTTTTCGTGGTTTTTAGATTTCTCGTAGTTTTTATGGGCCATTTGTTGTACTCGAACCATTACATAAAGGTAACATATCTACAAGCTCGACCCTCTAACAGCCTTATAAGTAAAATGTCAGGAGTGTTGAGTGGTGCAGGATATGCTGACGACTATCCGCGTTTCATTTATTCTAAAATCGTTAATTGTACTCTTATATTACAGGACAAAGATAGTGGGTGATATATCTTGACGTAAAGGTTAGTTTGCAATGGACGAAATTGCCATAATAGGAGTGGGGTGCAAACTACCCGGAGCGGATAATATCGACCAGTTTTGGCGGGTTTTGGAAAATGGTGAAAATCACGTTCTCGAGGTGCCAAGCGATCGATGGAATCTGGATGCATTTTACGATGCTGATCCAAATGCACCTGGCAAGACATACGTTAGAAGAGCTGGGTTCATTAAGAAGTAAGATTATTTATTCCTATAAGATAAAGTAAAGGAAACTATAATTAATTATAAGAGATAAAAAGAATTGAATCTGGTCGTCATACGGTATAAAGCACATTTGTCAATCTAGGGCCTCAAATAAAAAACATGTACAGTATATAAATAAAGATTACAACACCTAATCAAAGATGTATCTGTCAAAAACTTCCGTGGTCGGTCTAAGAATTTCGGAACTCATAGATGTATCGTAAATCCGTCGTAGCCTTTTTTTATTGTCTGAAACAACTTCCTATTCCATTACTCGATATTCGTGGTCATTAGGGCTAACTAAAAGTCGCGGAACCGGCAGTAATGACTCAAATTCACCATGAATTGGGTTCGAGTGTGCTGAACCTATCATGAATGAATCAGCCCTTAGTTCAAAATTTCATGTGCGCAACGAATCAGCTACATATAATACGTTCCCGAAGAGTTACGAATTTTCGCGCATCTTTTACCGCGATTCAACAAAGAATGGACTACGAATCACCTACAGATAAATATAATGCGTCCCCGAAAGAGTCCCGAATTTTCTCGTATCGTTTACGAATATAGTTTTACGAACTATCTTAAATCCAATACATACGGGCTACGGTTTTTTCGGATATACCACAACATCTATCACGAATTACGACGAATTACCTTCAATTTCTTCTCGGTACCCAGACAAGTGCGGGCGATCAAGGCCACATGACTGCCCCGGGAGACTACACCTCCTCTGGGTGACATTTCTGCAGCATACGAGGGTCCAGGAGATGCGTGCCGTACTATTGCATTTGTCCGATAAAATACACTGCAACTAAGATTATGTGATGAACGTTAACAATAACGCTAAGACTTGTACATGTGTATATACAACTGGTAGTAGTTTTTTTCTTTGATGTCCATAGCAGTTATATCTTATAACAACCTCTCGTGACGTCATCAGAGGTTGATATATTCGGTTCATATCAACCGCTGATGACGTCCTGAGAGGTTGATATTTCATATCAACCGCTGATGACGTCATTACAGGTCGATATATTCGGCTCATATCAACCGCTCTTGACGTAGATGATCGAAATAATACAAAGAACACAGAAATAAAATTTTATTCTTTTGACAATAAAAAAAAATGTTTTGGTACAGTTTGTAGCATTCATAACCTAAATAGACGGCGTACTTATCGGCTTATTTAAATCGGTTATCCACACTCCAGTCCATGTCTAAGATATCTTTCAGAATTTTCTTTCTGCCCAAATCATTTCTCCACACATCCCAAGACGTGGAAGTATTTATCACCCAAGAGTTCCTTTCTAAAGTATTTTTGGCTACGGCTACAATCCACTCAAAACAGTCGGTCAAATCTTTCTCTGAACATACCGAAAAGTAACCTTCAGTCACGGTTCATTGTCAGAATTATCGGAAAAGATTGCCTTTTGATCCAAATTTTCTTCAGGCTTTGTATAGATCCTCATCATAGTTGCATTCACATCTATTCTATCGTCAATATGATGACTAAAAAGGATTGATTATTCGTCTGACTTCGTTTTACTATCCATTTTGTTTTAGCTTTCTTCAGTTCAATTACTACAAAATGGCGTCGTATAAACAAACACGTCACGTGCTGTCGAGCAATTAACCAATCACTGTTACCTTTTTTTAGAAGAGTCCATTAAATTTAAGGGTGAACGTTGTATATGTCAGATATAAACCTACTCTCCCTCGGATTGATATGATAGAGAACACTTGGGCTGCGCCCGCGTGTTCTCTATCATATCAACCTCGGGTAGGTTATTATCCTATACATAAACTGTTCATCAATCTATGAAGAAGGGCAGATAATTTGACTGGTACAGTAGACCGAAATGATCTATCACTAGAGATGCTGTAGATGACTATTCCAGTACACGTAGAATTGGGCCACCCTGATACTTGCACGATTGTCGTTCACGTACCTGTCGATGATTAAAGGTGGTTGTGGGTGTGCCAACCAGGCCGTAGACAGAATTTTGAAATATTTTCAATAATTCGGCATGAATTAATTAATGTTCGTGGAACGTGGGCAACTTGCGCGGACAGTCGTAACTTTGATGTGAATACAATGCGAAAAAATGTCCTCAAAAATTACAAACTTTATAAGACAGCAAAACTTTAGCGTTTCAAATAAATAAAACATATTTAATACAATTTCAATGTTGATTATGGGAAATATTTTTCAACAAAATGTGAAAAGAAAATAATTCCATTTGTTTTTAGTCATGATGCCTGGGATAATAAAGTCTATGGTGTGAATGATTTTGAAGCAAGTCAAATGGATCCTCAACAGAGATTTGTATTAGACTGTTGTTTTAAAGCCATGGAAAATGCTGGAGTAACAAGAGAGTCTATGCATGGTTCTAATACTGGGGTCTACATAGGTTAGTCGAACGTACATTTTGCAATTTGTTGGCGATGCTTGTCTATAAATAATACATCCATGTCGCCTTTAAATATGAACTATTCTATAGTCCATGATGGCCACCAGGTTTGCTCTGGTTAAGATAAAATAAAATAATAATGAAGTGAAACCGCAACATGTTTATAAATGAACAATTGAAAATTTCGCATGAGAGATACACTTTAATTTTGAATGTTGACGCTTTCGCAATTGTTTAAATGCACCGTATATCTGTTCTCTGTAACCGCACAAAGGATTGCAATACGCCCACACATTGGCTATGTCTCGAAAGCAACTTATCTAATGGAAAATATGGGTGTTGACCAGATATGACAAGGATGCCTTCAACCAATGTGAGGTCTATCGAGTGAAAGAAACTGTTTAAAAATGTAGCCTCGAGCACATTCATAGGGTTGTCAGAAAAGGGACACCACATTTAAAACAAATTCACTAAATACTTTGGTGAAAATAGAATCGCCAAAAGCTGTAGCTGCTACTGCTTTCACAAGCTATTGGTGACGGATGGACAATAAACCCATATTGTATTAAAAAGGAATTCGACAAAAACGGATTGCTTAATATCAAGATTTTATAGTACAGAAATAGGACATGGGTGGCGAAAGAGTAACAGTGATTGCATTGTAAAAACGGATGGTTAGGATGGGGAAATGTAATTCTATGAGAAGGGATTAACTACCACCAAGAAGGACAGCTACCCGCAATAACATGAACGACCAATAGTGAATGGATGTTGATACGTCCTTTCATAGGTAGTCCCCCACTTCCACTACATTCCATGAAAGAAATTTATACATGTTTTTTTAAAAATGCAAAACAAAAACAACAAAATATATTAGAAAGTAATTTATATGGATTGAAAAAAATAACTAAAAAGTAATTCATACAAATTGAAGATAAAAAAAAAATAATTTACTCTCTGAACTGTACTTATTTACATTATGAACAACTATTTAGTTATTGTTATTATACTATAATATTCAATGAATAAGCTATATTAACCTCATTTCTTAATCTGCGGAGCAGTTCAATGCTGATTAGTTGTGGGTTAGGCTTTTGGGAGTAATAAAATGTGTTGTCGAAATTGGGTGTAGTAAAAATGTGGGAAAAGAAATGAACCTTTTACTACAGCGCCATCTGCATGATAGGTCTCTTGAACCACGGAAACATGTCTTTGCATGAATGGTAAACCCTACATCTAAATCATTTACCAACCGGGCTTATGCGGGACAATAATGGACGTCGTATCTCTCTCGATCCCCAAACGCACACTCTCCCTTAACTGTACAGAATGGTCCCATGCCGCGACACTGTATCTCGTTTGGAACTAGTGTAGATTGACACACACACACATATTACTGACTTTTGATTTTTATCCAGTCCTGTATAATTTTCACTGTAATTCGACGTTGTTATGGCCTACGTGTGTTGTTGGTGATTTTTTTTTTGTGTCGGTAAAGGTCCAGTCCCACAATCAGGACAAAGAACCACATAATGTGTCTCCAGCACTTCTGTTCAAATCATTGCTTCATTACAAATCATGACGCGA
Organism: Patella caerulea; assembly: GCA_036850965.1. Classification (NCBI taxonomy): domain Eukaryota; kingdom Metazoa; phylum Mollusca; class Gastropoda; family Patellidae; genus Patella; species Patella caerulea. The sequence goes on from JAZGQO010000011.1 coordinate 29,453,880, forward strand.
GACCTTTCACTTTCAATTATTTACAACGGAAGCCTATTGTGGTTATTTTTTTAAGGTGTAATGAATAGTGATTATAAAAATCTTCAGTCAACAGACGGTGAAAATATGAATAACTATACCTTAACGGGAACCTCTACCAGTATTGTAGCTGCACGTATATCGTTCACCTTTAACCTTCTGGGGCCTGCTATGGCTTTAGATACAGCTTGTTCATCATCTTTATTAGCTATTCACCTTGCTGCCCAAGCTCTAAGAGAAGGTAATGTTGGTCCTGAACACGACTGGAATACGCACGAACATGAAATTGAAAATATAGTTTCTATAGAAAACAAATCCTGGTCTGTACAGACATATTACAACGTTTCAGCAAGTGTTCTCTTGTCGTTTTGATAATCGCGGCTATAAATTAATTGGCACAAACCCATCCACTCCTGTTCGAAGTTATAAAAAAATCCAGAACCTTACATATGGTTACAACGCATTTCTTCAACAGCAATGCGCGATTGTTCACTTTCTTTGATTTTGATTCCTTTCTTGTCATGAGTCGTGTCTGCTCATGGTATGGATATAAATATTCAGAAGCCCTTAAAGAAGAAATGTCCTAGTCGTTTACAATTAGATGGGTAGAGATAACAATATGAAAGGGGGCCTAGAACAAACAGCAACAGAAATCATTTCTTTGGGAACTGTTCCGATTTGGTCTCTAGTACTCCCATAACAAAAGCGATCATTATCGGTCTTGGGGAAATTTGCATAATTAACATAAGACGCTGGCTCGCGTATCTTGGGTTTTCGTGTTTGAACATACTGCGTTACAGGAAGTGGTCCAAAAAAGGTAATGACAAGTTTTTCACCTGTACAAATATATTCTCTACCTCCCACTGAAGATGCCCCAGAAACGTCAGGTCAAAATACAGTTTAACCTAAAATAGATAGCTACAAAAGGTTGCTCAACTGATTCTTAGACTTCGTTGCTCTTTCCAATTTAGTCGTTTACAATATACGAAATCAGCTGTTAGCTAGCAGTGGCACAATTTCCATTATCATTAACAGGTGATTGTGACATGGCCTTAGCAGGGGGAGTTAACTCATTGATGTCTCCTAGTATATTTGTTCAACTAAGTAAAGCCAGAATGGCCTCCCCTACTGGATATTGTCAGGCCTTTTCCTCTAAAGCGGATGGTTATGCAAGAGGTGAAGGGGCAGGGATAATTCTTTTAAAACGACTTACGGACGTGAGTATATTTTTTTCATATTTTGTAAACAATATTAGAATCTATGGCCTTAGGTTTACCTTTTTCAAAAAGTTAATGTCATTTTGTGATTTCCATGGTTTGTTTCATTACTAACTATTTAACCTTTATGAAATTCAGGCAGTACGCGATAACGACCCAATATGGGGGACCATTATGACAGGGTCTAACCAGGATGGCCACACCGTGACGCCTATGACAGCTCCTTCTGGAAGTCAACAACTCCAATTATTGAAAAAAGTTTACAGCAGATATAATATTGATCCTGATCGACTGGAATACATAGAAGCTCACGGTATGTAGCAAAATAACGACACATCAATATAGCAACATATATTTATTCAGATTAGGAACACTACAGAAAGTAATTAGAAAATTAGGATTGAATTAAAAAGGATATGTCTTTAACATAATAAATTGGTTTAATGACATACCACGATGATATGAATATTAGATTGACAATGGTATAATTTAATCGTGAATTGTTACGATAGACAACAGGTTAACTATGGGTCCAACTATAACATGAATAGTATACTATTCAAAAAAAGTAGGGGATATTTGATTTTGGGGGCATAATACTAAAATATGCAAATGACTACTAAAAAAGACACTATAGAACCTAACAGAAGAAACATTTCCAGTTACATGTGACGCCCAAACGCACCAATAGCTACCGGGTGGAAGGCAGGTGAAGCTTGGGATCATCATGTGGGTCCAACCCAAGATTTGCACGACTCTGACTTGGAATGTTACAGTCATTGTGGCATTGAATTCCAGGGTGGAAACATCAGTTTAATTGCTTTAGTGACCAGAAAACAAATTTTGATATGCGTCGGCTTACCCAAAATGAAAGGTTATGTGCCCTTGGCATGCTACAGATCGGCACAGCACAGGCGGTTGTGGCGCGGACGATGAATGTTTCTCAGTCTGTCATAAGCAGGCTATGGTCCAGATACCGTGATACACAATCTGTACAGGACAGACCACGCCCAGGTCGACCAAGGGCGACAACTCAAGCCGAGGATCAATTTATCCGTACCTTGGCCTTGAGAAATCGTGTCATCACAGCAAATCAGATCAGCGCTCGTCTTCAAACAGACACTGGTGTGAGAGTGAGTGGCCAGACGATTCGGAATCGACTGCATAGGGGTCACCTTCGCGCCCGACGTCCTCGCGTGATCCCTTGTTTGAGAGATCATCACATTCAGGCAAGACGTCGTTGGTGTAGGGATCGTCAACACTGGGATAATCGACGCTGGAGCAATGTGATGTTTTCAGATGAGTCAAGGTTCACTGTTGATTTTTTGGACAGACGTAGGAGGGTGTGGCGTCGTCGAAACGAGCGCTTCCAAGACGTTAACGTCATCAGACATGATCGATTTGGGGGTGGTTCTGTTATGGTGTGGGGAGGCATCACTGTTGCTGGAAGAACGGCTTTACATGTTGTTGCAGGGCGTGTTACAGGCCAGTACTACCGGGACAACATCTTGGCAGTCCATGTTGTGCCGTTCGCACGAAGTCATGGCCGCCGTTTCATCTTCCAGGATGACAACGCAAGATGTCACAGGGCCAGGATCGTTACAGGTTACCTCCAACAACAGAAAATCACCACATTACCTTGGCCAGCACTGAGTCCCGACCTCTCCCCCATCGAGCATGTCTGGGACATGCTTGGACAGAGGTTCAATCAAATACCCCCTACTTTTTTTGAATAGTATATTAACAAAGATATGGTGTAAGAGTTAACTGACAGTACGACAATAACATGATATGGGATCTTAATATTCAATATTTAATACACCGTGGACATTTTAAAATCAGTACAGACGTCGTGTAATCTGTGCACATAAAGGTTGTAGCATAAACTTTTCACATATTTCAATAACTTAATTGATTATAAATTATTTTTTAATATTAAAAAGATTATTCATTCAAATTAATACGTCTTTTGGGCCCATTTTAATCTATTTCAACACCCTGTAGTCTAGAAAAGTTGAATAATACACTGAACACGCAGCTGAAAATATATACTGCATGATAGCTAACTGTAAATACTCTGATATAACCACGTAATTACATAGGTGTTAATATTGGACGAAAGCTATAAACATACTAAAGAAAGTACGTGTATTATCAACCAAATTATTTGATTTGTCAATCTTGACTGTCTGTATATATACTCTCCAAAAAAAAGAAGAAACGCAATTTTGGTATATCTTCGCTCTGCCATCGCCTGACACTTCACTGCTTCCCAGTTTTTCTATGGCAATACCCTCAGTGTCTGAACCCACTGAAGTTGGAGTTCACGGTGTTGGCATATTTCAGCTCTACCGGGGACGCCTGACTCGTTGTCCGGTTTCACGTAAGAGTTTACGAGCAGTCTGGTCTGAGATTCTACGACGTCCGGGAATAGCTGCTGCTGTAGAGATCGCTGTTGAAAACCGTTTCCGCCAATTACATAATAGGATGTGACGATCCGTGACAGGTGGGGGTCAATCTGGTTTGGCCAGAGCTTGGGCGGTCACGTTTTCGCTGTCGGTGCCTATCCCAAAGGCGAGAAATAAACTCGGGGAAACATTCAGCAGCCTGGCTACATCCTTCTAAGATTCACCTGCTTGTAATCGACCAAAAGAGTTGTTGCGTTGTTCTTCGATCAGATGTGGCATCACGGCGTTCGTTGAGAGTTTACGAGTGCAACTGAATTGGAAACCGAGTACCCTGGGATTTTAAAGGCCTTAAATTTAGGTAGGTTACATGCGAAAAGCTCGGGAAGTTGTTAAATTTATGCTTCTCGGTGCAATCAAACGAAAACAAATTTCGGCAAAAAGGTTGTCCAGTCACAATTAGTGTCACTTCATTAAAAACAATAAGGAATTTGTTTTATCCCTGCATAATGCCATTAAAAATAAATACGATTTATAGAAAAAAGTTCAAATTAAAAAAATAGGTTGCCAGACAACGAAACATACGCCCACACAGCAGCTAAATCGTCCGGGCAGTTAACAAGAGTTGTCGTATATTAAGTAATTATCAGAAAATCATTAGAATTTGTTTGGTTTTTATAAAGTTCTGCCCCATGCTAACGTTAAGTATACGAATCATTTAATATTATGGAATTAGCTGTCATCCCCACTGGATGCGAAACATTTAATACTATGGCGATTTTTCGTACAATCAGAGGCCATAATTCAGGAATTGTCCAAATATCGACAGGAACGAAGATCTTTGAGTTATGAACATGCATTTCAAGTTTGACCAAAATAGAAATACAATTGTGACCTCTACAGGGTCCACAACCTTGATATACCATATTTTTACACTATTCGTGTATAAGTGGCGGCCATTTTGTTAAGCAATTTTGGTCCGATGTTCACTAAATTCAAACTGAAAATTCATTGCAGTGTAACGGTGATATAATTCAAATGTTTTTGAACTCCAGACGGCCATAATTCGGGATTACCCTGTAACGGTGATTAAACAAACGTTTTTTTGTAAATCAGGTAATAATTGTTACCTCCAGAGAACCACAAGGTGATAAAGGCGATTTTTCGTACAATCAGGGGCCATAATTCAGGAAGTTACGATCCGATATGCGCAAATATCGGACGGAACCAATATCTTTAGGATATAAACATGTATTTCATACTCAGCCTCCATAACCATGTAACGATGATATAATCAAACGGTTTTAAAAATCGGATTGCAATTTTGACCTCCAGAGGGACCACAAGCTAAAAAGGGTGATTTTTCGGAAAATCAGGGGCCATAATTCAGGAAGTTACAATCCGCTGGGCGCAAATATCGACAGGAACCAAGGTCATTGGGTTATATACATGCATTTCAAGTTTCATCCAAATCGGTTCAAAATTATTGTGACCTCTACACTGTCCACAAGCTAAAAACGTGATTTTTCGTACAATCAGGGTGCATAACCCATGAAGTTACAGTCCGATACATGCCAATATCGAAAGGAACCGAGATCTTAGGGTGATAAACCTATATTTTAAGTTTCATTGAAATCGGATAAAAATTGTGACCTGTAGACTGTTCACAAACAATTGTGGACGGACGGACGGACGGACAGGGGCCATGACAATATACGTCCACATAAAAATGTGGGCGTTTAAAAATGATGACAAATGGGATGTGCGAGGTTTTTTTTTAAAAGTATATAATTTATGTCATGTACATAATGTATTCATAACGTAATTGTACACTATTTTATTATTAAATGTCTGATGATCAAAGTATATAATTTAAAAGTATATAATTTATGTCATGTACATAATGTATTTATAACGTAATTGTACACTATTTTATTATTAAATGTCTGATGATCAAAGTAGTGGGCGAAAGCGCTATCTCATATGAAATTATTTTTTTCTTCCTAAAAAACATTTTTATATACTTTTACCTGTGAGTAGAAGCTTTTATTTATTTTATATATATATAATAAAATTTAGGTAAATACAACTCCCAGTTAATATATATATACTAGTAAACTAAATTAAAGATAGACACCAAAATACTAATTTGACGGTTAGCGTTTTTTTGTTCGTACTGAACATCATCAGACCATTTTTATTTAAATATATACATAAAATAGAATAAATAAAAGATTCTACTCTCTGGTAAAAGTATATAGAAAGCTAATAATTTCATCTAAGCTAGCGCTTTCACCCACTACGGGGATCGTATATATATATAAATTAAAGAAAGACACCACAATACTAATTTGACGGTTAGCGCTTTCTGTTCGTACTGAACATCATCAGACCGTTTTTATTTATGAAGAATTACGTAGAACAATAGACGCAACGTCATGACGTTACTATAAATATATCAAATACACCATAAAATATTATTTACACATTTTTACATTTAGTAAATTATCACTAAAAAGAGAATTACTTCATCTCTTATTATAATATCCGTTTATTTAATTCGGGTTTGTACTTTTTGATGAAATAATTTTCTTTACATTCAAGTAAATCATTATTTAAAAAATTCAGTTTGTACAAGGGAAATACATTGAATTTTCCACTTCCACATGTTTCGATGTGTACACTTAAAGGTATCGTTCGATTACTGGGTATCTTAATTTGAGATCTATGAAGGTTCATTCGAAGGTTTAGTTGATCTTCTGTTTTACCAATGTATTTCCCTTTACAACCATAGCATATGATGAGATAATATATATATATAAATGATTTACATATCCCACTTTTAATAGGAACTGGTACACAGGCTGGCGACCCCGTAGAGGCGAACTGTTTGGGTGGATTTCTAGCAGATCATACCAAGAATGCTCCACGTTATATTGGCTCCGTTAAAACTAACATTGGACATCTGGAGTCAGCTGCAGGAGTAGCTGGTGTAATTAAAGTTCTTCTGATGCAGAAACACTCTCTTATCGTCCCAACCCTTCATTTCGATACACCAAATGAAAAGATTGATTTTGATAAACTAAAGCTAATAGTAGCAACACGTACCGACAAATGGCCGACGTACAATTACGACGGAACAAAATTGTCGTGCGTTAATTCATTTAGTTTTGGTGGAACAAATTGTCATGCTATCATAAAATCCTATAACACAACCAAAGCAGTTAAAGTCATCGATCCTCACCAACTACGACTTATCTGCTTCTCAGGCGTAGATGAAACATCAGTTAAGGGCAGTATTCAACATTTTTGTGAGAAAGCCAAAACACAAGCTTATTCTATAGATGATGTTGCCTTCACCTCAACTATAAGAAGGGATCACTACCCAATAAGAGTTGCTAAAGTGGTTAAATCAATGGACGACGCCGTAGACCAATTAGAAAGCAAAACCACAATTGACAAGGTTCCAGTTAAAGCTCTACAGAAACCAAAGCAAACCATTTTTGTATTTTGCGGAATGGGAAGTACCTGGAAAGGCATGTGCAAGGAGCTCATGAAAACCAACCATGTTTTTTACAAGAAAATACTGGAAGTAGATGCTTTATTGTTACCACTGACCGGTTGGTCAATTTGTCAAAGATTTGAAGATAGTTTTGATCCGACTGATCCATATTTCGGCCCAATTGCATCATTTACATGTCAGGTTGCCCTTGATGCTGTGTGGAAATACTGGGGAATAAAACCAGACTGCGTAGTTGGTCAGTCAGTAGGTGAGGTAGCAGCATCATACTCAGCTGGGGCACTGTCTTTAAAGGGTGCAGTGAAAGTTATTTATCATCGAACATATCGACAAGCGAATGCCACTGGAGGGTCGATGCTGGTTGTTAGTAATTATGATGTGAGCGAGGTTAAGAAAATAGTTGATGATTACGAAGGAAAAGTAGTTATTGCGGTACACAATAGTCCTAAATCGTGCACCCTAAGTGGGGACACTGACGTTATCAATATGGTGAAATCGAGAATCCAAATAGCAAAAGAAGATTTAGAAATCCCATTGTTTCTACACGATTTGACGGTTACCAGTGGTTTCCACAGCCATCATATGACAGAATGTTCCAACCAAATAAAGGATGATCTATTAGGACTACGGGGTTCTAAACCAGGTGTGAAACTATATTCAACAGTATCAGCCAAAGAAGCTACAGAAACAGATTTCATAACAGCAGAATATTGGGCAAAAAACGTTAGAAAACCTGTATTATTCAGACAAACTCTTCAAGATGCTCAAAACCCGGATTGTTTCAATATCTTTCTAGAAATTGGACCAAAACCCGTACTCATTGCTCACTCTAAAGACAATTTCGATTTGAATCAAGCATGTGTATTAATATCTATGAAAAAGGATATTGAAACAAAATGTATTATGCAGAATTTAGCACAACTCTATGCACACGGAATTGATCCGAATTGGGATAACGTTGTTGAAAGAGGAAATGTAACGGACGTGCCACAGTATTATTTCAATCCAAAGTCAAACTTAATTATTCCAGAAACTTCAAAGCTTGCCTTAATGGGAGGGACCCGGCATTCGAGTGGCCATCCATTTCTAAGACCAATTATTGGCGCAAATAAAAGCTACAAAGTTCTCATCAACCCTAACAGAATTGGATCAATATACGAACATTTTGTTTTGGACAACATTTTCATACCTGGCGCTTTCTATGGAGAAGTTGGTTTAGCTATTGCCGAGCACTTAACATCTGGAAGGGTTACTGAAACAGCTGTGTCGATTAACTTTAAACATCCCCTTGTACTACATCCAGGAAAAAGTGTTGAGCTTGATGTGTTTACCAGTGTTGAAGATGATTATAAAAACGAAAAGGAGAAAACTAATTACACTGTTTTACGAGATAATCAAATTTTAGCGGTGGGTTCAATCAGTTCGGCAGATAACCAAGAAAATACAATTGTGGATATAGATGAGATCAAAGATCGGTGTCATTCAGAGTTTTCCCAACACGATATTTACGGGCAATTAAAGAAACTGGGGTTTTCTTACGGAACTCCACTCCGTGTGCTTACTGGTGCTGTTTCGAACGATAATGAATGTTTGGTCTATCTTAGCCTTCCCGAAGAAATCAGACAAGAGAGAATTGGCACTTTCATTCACCCTGCTATTCTTGACGGGATGCTTCAAACGCCTGGGATATTGGATATAGATGCAAACAGTAAGGATGATAGCAATAGCGTAGGAAAAGAAATTTTACCAGTTCAGATTGGGAGACTGACCTTAAAAGGAGCACCAAAGGACAACATGGTTGCGTACGGAAAGATTATAAAAAAGACGGAATCAACAACCCATTATGATGTCATATTGTTGACAGAAGATGGCAACGTCATTGCAGAGGCTCGAAACTTCATTACGCAAAATCTAGGTATCGCCTCAGCAGATAAAAATATTCTTTATAGTATACATTGGAAACGATTCAATGCTCTTGCAACCGAAGATGCAGCAAATGAAAAATTATCAGAATTGCTCATTCTAGACAATTCTCAAAAGTTGGATCTATTTGGTTCAAATATACTCAAACTTAACATGACAGAATCTTTCACTGATCAGCTTTCGAAGCTTGGTCAACTTAGTAATAAGAAAGCTTTCGTGTACATCTCCCATCAGCGTAGCTCTGATGGAGAAGAGACGTCGACTGTATTCCAAAGTATTCTGGATGAGTGCATGCAGATTCGCGAACTGGTTCTCTTCATGTTGGCAAAGCGGATCGATATTCCTTTGTGTGTCATTACTCTAGATACTTGGATACTGAGCTATAACTGCAATGTCGCAGTTGGCAATCCTTCTGCGGCGGCTCTTTGGGGAATGCTGAGAGCAGTTGATACAGAATTAACTGAATTCCGCATTAATCTGTTGGACATTAGTGGAAAAGACGAAGACGTCACTGCTGACGTATTATATAATACAATCAATTCCATACGTCAAAATGGAGAGGAGTTGCAAGGCGGCGAGTTTCTTATTACAGACAATGTGGTTTACAGTCTTGAAATTCGGCATATTGCAGATCGAATGGAGCCAAAGTACAGAGAGGTCGAGATGGACGAGAAATGTGAAGTTCAACTATTTTCAGAAACGAAAAATGACTACATTAATCCCTTTTTTATATACGCTGGTCCACCTGGTATTACTATCAATTCCGAAGTGTCACTAAACGTTGATACTTTAGCTATTCAAAATACGTTACTTTACAACACATGTACAGAAAATTTAACTCATGATCATTCTGCTTCTTTTGCTAGTGGATTTCCAGTTTTGTGCTTAGAAGCTATCGGTTATATGAATTCGGAGAACTGCAATGAAAAGTACATCTCGTGCTACCCAACAAAAGCAGGGAGAACGATAGTCGTCCCAAAGGATTGTTTAATATCTGCTGAGTTCCTTCCAATTTATCACCCAGGATTGATGATGAAGATTGTTCTTATGTGGTCCCTTTCGGAAAATGTTCCTGCTAATGGTGTAACCCTTCTTTACAACAGTCGAACCAAGCCTCTAATGCGGTTAATGTGTCTTATCTTAGCGAGTCATCACAAGACACACGTCCAGATCGTATCCTTGGACGAAATCGATACTATAGAACATGGCCACATTTTAAGTTTAGTTAATTTAAGCCAACAAATAATACACGATATCATTGGTAATTGGTCTAATGCACAATCTCTCATAACCCTGAACTCACTAATAGATAGTCTAGGTATAGCTGCTGTTCATCATAATCGTCCACATGTCGCCACACAGATATTAAGAACCGAGGAAATTTATAGTCCCACCATGCTTCTGCAGAAAGTTCCACAAATTAACGAATGGATAAAATCCCATAAGGACGAACTTTCAGCCATTTGCAAGTCTTTCAAATCTGGAATTCTTGGAAGACGTCGTTCTAGCGTTGCCATTCCACGTTCTATAGACATCATGCGTCTTTTGTCTGTAACAGAAATACCCTTCAGTCGGTCTTTAATGTTACCACCAGTAAGAGCAGTTAGTGGAAACATGTTTAGAAAAGATGCGGTCTATATCGTAGTTGGTGGTCTGACTGGTTTAGGATGGGAATGTGTACAGTTTCTGGTGGCTAATGGCGCTGATAATGTAGTTTGTTTCAATCGTCGTAAACCTTCACCAGGAAATTTAATGAATATATACAATTTGGAAAGCTCATCGTCTTGTCGCGTAGTTCCAGAACAGGTTGATGTAACTCAGTACGATTCTGTCGAAAATGGGTTTAAAAGTGTGAACAATAGTTTCCCTGGCGCCGAAATAAAAGGTGTTATTTTTGGAGCTGCTGTTCTTAGCGATGCATTTATTGAGAGTATGGACAAAGATAAATTTGCGACTGCTTTGTCACCTAAAGTAAGAGGAGCCTGGAATTTACATATATTAACAAAAGACCTAAACCTGGACTACTTTGTGATGCACTCCTCCATTGCTGGTTTACTTGGTAATCACGGACAATCGAACTATGCGGCTGGGAACGCGTTCGAAGATGGTCTAGCTCACTTTAGACGTTCAATGGGACTTCCAGGACAGAGTTTTAATTGGGGTCCTCTAAACATAGGTATGTTAAAGGAAGCTGAATCGACAGTGAAAGTCATCAACATATTGAAAGGACAAGGATATGAGCTTCTAGAAATAGATGATATTCACCAATGTCTGATGAGTTGCCTATTGGACAATTACCCACAGGTAATGTGTACAAAACTGGAATTGGGCAGCTTCAGTAGTGGTGGTACTTCAAGGATGTCCAACCTCCATACTAAATTTCTTTCGATTCTACCTACAATGGCCACAAAACACAACACAATGGACACTGTGGATAATACATTACAGAGGCTCGACATTCCTTTGATAAAGACATTGGAAAAAGACTCTAGAATACAAATTCTAATAAATTATATGTCAATCATGGCCTCTAAAGTGTTTGCCGTTGATGAATCAATGGTGACGCCAGAAAGTTCAGTCGTAGATCTTGGTATAGACTCCATGCTGGCCATGACTATCATTGATCAAATCAATAGAGACACCAAATTCAGGATACCGATGGTAGTCCTGTTAAGTGAAGGAGCCACTATCAGTAAAATAGCACATGTAATAGAAGCCAGTTTCTGGGAAGATGTAGATGATGATGGGAATGGAACTTCCAATGAGGACAAAGATAGTTTTAAAGAAATATCTGGTGACGATAAAGTCGGTGAATTAAACCTTAACAAAACAACTGAACCAGAAGAGCCATTACCAAAGCCTGCTTCGATGTTGCACGTTTTACCAAAAACAGAAACACGGATGGATACACAATCTGAAAACTTCCAGCAATCCCAAATGGTTGATATAGAATGTGGTGTATCTTTCATTGAAAGTGATATTTACAAATTGTACGAACAGGTGGACAAGGCGTCATTACATTTTATTAAAGACGTCATATTTAAAGGGGCGGGCGTCGATCTTGATGTAATCAAGTTCTGTGCTAGACAGATCGTAGACAGACACCCCATTGCCAGGACACTGTTCAAAACGTTGGTCACCAAAAGAGCTAAATCTGGTTTGGAAAGACAAATTGTGAATAAGGAACATCAGCTTGATTTCCGTACTTTGATGGATTCGTCCAACGATGAAGAATACCAAAAACTGTCTGAAGAATCCTTCAACTTGGAGAAATCTGGACCAGTGAGATTTATCTCCTCTTCCTCTTCACAATCACCCTTTAGAGTTCGCCTTGTTTGTCATGCCATTGGTTTTGACTCCTTCGCTCTGTTAAAATTCATTTCAGATTTCCAATCTCTTGTGGTTGCGAAAGTCTCTAACAGAAAAAATTCGTTATCAGTTAATTATGATCACGTTGGTTTAAACGAATTGCAAGATATTTTCCACTCGAATCAGAAACAAACAGAGTCATTTTGGAGAGGGGAAGTGCCTAAATCCATTTCCAATATGAATCTTAATCGTAACAAGTTTAACTCGTCTACAAATACAACCTCTAAGGTAACAAATCTGAAACTTGATGGCCAGCTGTCTCGGGAGATATTTAATCTTGGACAAAGTCTTGACACTACATTACTCAAATTATTTGTTTCCTTTTACCAACTCCTTTTACACATAAATACCGGAGAAGATTTAGTAAATGTTATCACAAAACAGAATCTAAGACATATGTTGTTTCAATCCAGTCATGAAGTATGTAATTTAACAAATGACATTCCATTGTTTGCAAAGATATCCACGTCTTCTACATTTTCGGATTTTATAAGAGAAAACAGTAAAACTATTCAGAAATATTTAAACAACGCAATATACCCGTACTCTTTAATCGAGAAAATGGCATTATCTGGTGAATGTCGAAATAATTTGAAGAGACATTGTGTTGTACTAGAGGAAGCGAAGAAAACTGTTCCTGCTAAAAGTCTGGGGTTACTACACGATACACTATTAATAGTCAACTCTAATTCAACAACTAAATCAATTGATGTTCAGCTACAATATAGAAGTTCTTTATACACAAGCAGTGAAGCTAAAATACTCTTAGATCAACTCCAACAAATTCTGCTGTTGGTAACATCTAACTGCGACATGACTATAAGTAATATTGGAAAGAGTGTAGAGTTTCTTCACAAAAAAATTGCTGGTGATCATCGTGGCAGTAGTGTCAATAACTATGCACCTACAAACGAAGGTGAGTATTATTGTTACCCAATAACTAAAACTAGAGATTCAATCAACTGGGTAATATATGGAGGCGTTCCAAACTGCATCTTATCGATATATAATGGTTAATGATGTTCCTTTTCCACCACCTATTCTTTTCATTTATCCTTCAAATAACTATATTAGTCAAATAACGATATCAGTCAAATCAGTTTTTTTGTTTGTTTCCAGGAGCAAAAAGTAAAGCAAGCGTTAGTGGGCATGTTGCTGGCACACCAGAGGCTTCAATGCCGATACAAAAGTCAAAGAACCATGGCACCGTCAATTTACCAGAAAATACCTTATCATATAGTGAATATTATTTTTTCGAAAGATATTTGCGGGACAACCCTGTTGGTCACCATATGATAACTGATTTATATATGAAGAAAGGAGCAGGTGATTTATTTAATCAATGTTCTCCCAGTATCTACGATATATGTCCGTATATTGTCAGCACTTGCACGCATCCTTCTTGGGCTTTTTTGTCGTCTGTTTCCATTTTCTTGGGTAAGAAATCTGAATTGGTGCATAAGGAAGAAGTCTATACAAACTCGGTATTGTCTGCTGTCTCATGAATTCCTTTGGTGTTTGATCAGGGTTCAAGGGTGTTTCCGTGGGCTCATGAAATCCTTTCATTTGTTTTATACATCGTGTGATTTTTGATCAGGGTTTAAGGGTGTTTCCGGGCTCATGAAATCCTATTATTTGTTTTATACATCGTGTGATTTTTGATCAGGGTGTAAGGAAGGACCTTATCGAATTTTAAAGTAAGACCACGAATGTGATTGCATTTATTATTAAACTTTGCCCTAATCTGTGTTTATATATTGTATACATGTATTTGTAATGATCCTAAAGTAGTGTAACGCTTTACTATTGCTTCAGGAATACTAGCAAATCGTAGGAGGTTCATTTTCATATTCAATTAAAACCTGTTTTTTACTTTTACTAGGATTTGATCAAATTTGGCATAAGGCTGCCCTAAAATTACTTGAACGTCATCGTACATTAAGAACAGTTTATGTCAAAGCTGAACCTGAAGAAAACTACAGATTCGGTTTTAAAAAACTGGAGAAAAATCCTGAAGATATTTTGGATTTTCAGTATGTGAAAAATTCTAAAGATGATGCCGAGTTCGATAAAATTAGCAGACAATCATTTGATCTATCTACAAGAGGATGTGTGCGATTTATCTTCGCTGGAGAACCAGATACAAGAGTTAGGTTTGTCTTTCAGCATATTGGCGTTGATTTCTATACATTTGGATTACTACTGAAAGATCTCAGAGATATTACACCTGCAATTGGCTATGGCTTGGATCTTCCCCCTTCACCCAGCGAACAAACGGGACGAGCAGCTTTATACGTGGAGGCAGCCTTAAAACCCATGGAAAATGAAATGAAGCAGTTTTGGCAGTCCAAAATCAAAGCCGGTGTGCCGAATTTAACACTGAATAAGTATCCAAGAGACGAAACGAGGAAGAGGGACATCCGACCAATCATTTCTGTTCTACCGAACAACACGATCAGCGATATTTTTAAATTAATGCCACACATGAAAACGACAGTTTTTAAATTTTTCGCCTCCATATATCAAATGTATTTCCACTTTATGACTGGCCATGAGAGGGTTGTAGTAAGTGCTCCTCTTGATTTGAGAACACATTTGCCCGAAACTCGGTCGTTTTATGAAAATATGATATCTGCGGTGCCATTTTTTACCGAGTTTAACAACCCAGATCAAACCGCCGAGGAATTCATCAGAAACAACGTAATTAATATAAACATGTGTCTTGCCAACGGTCTGTATTCGGTTGTACTTATACGAGAATTATTAGAGAACAAAGAAGAAGGAAAATGGTTGACTAGACACAGTGTTGTTGAAGAAGATATGGCCACCTTACATGATTTACAGAAGAAAAGTAAACAAACTAATGATGTGCAACGTACTCTTGGATTTTCATATGAAACTCGCCTGATGGTTTGGATAGATAAAAAAAATTCTTATATCAAACTCCATCTCGAATGTCTTCCTGAGTTATATACTGAAGAGGAAGCTGAAGGCCATATGAATAACATCGTTAAGTTAATGAACGCAGTCCTAAAGGATAGTAATCAGACATTGTCCCAATTAAAAGAACTGGTTGTACTTAAGCAAGAGATTGTACCAGATACAGTTAAAGATGCTGGAGAAGAAGAAGTTGGAGGTAAATATCATTATCTGCATTCTTACATTTTGTAGATTCTGATTGAATGTTTTATTGTCTGATCTATAATTTATGATGAGGATTTTCCACCCACTAAACCACTAATAATCGCTTAGCGGAAGCAGTTCTTCGATATCAGATTGTGTGGGATATATTATTGCCTGTGCCACTCAATGACATACCGGTTGCAGTAGATTTGGTCCATGTAGAAAGAAATTGGACCGGACCTAGGGTATTCGTCATAATCAGTGCCGGACTGGTGGACCGAAGGCCCACCTGTCAGGTCATTCACCAAGGCCCACACAAGGCACCCCAGGAAAATTTTGAAAATTGACAACCGAAAACCCATTTTCCAAGCATTTCAGACCAAAGCTTCCTATCCTTTATTTTTCCCGTCCTTTGTTCTGTCCTTTCCTTCTTTCTTTTCTTTCTTACCCCTCTCCCTTCTTTCTCTTTTTTCTTTCTCTTGTTTCCTTTTTAGGCTACTACTACTACTATTACTACCTGGTGTTTAACGTCCGCTTCCACAGAAGTGATATTGCTAAGGCCTACATTTTTTATGAGCTTAGGCCCACCTGTCGCGGCCCACGACTTTGGTTGTAATTGAGTGTGATACTTTCCCGATGATCTTTTATAGGTTTAGGCTATTTCGGCATGTGACGAACAAACTTGCAACCTTTGAGTTATATTCATATTTGAGTATATTCATGTATGTATGTAAACCTGCGCTGTGTGAAACAAACTGATACCAGTTCTAATACACTATTTTCAAGCTTAGTCGTTGACATTGTCATCTATCGTTAGTTATCCTATAGCTATCCTATAACTGTATGGTCGAGGAAATATTACGATAAATAGCGTAGCAGACTGCGTGGAAGAAGAAGATGGTTATTCTTGAACATATGCGTTTTTTTTCCGTGTGATATATTTAATTACTGCCCCATCCTTTAAGAAAGTATTTATTCTTTATTTTAGCCCGTTTCCTTAAAGAAACCAGTTTGGGTTATGATCATTTGGTTTATGCTAAAGTTACATCTACATCTGGACGTCCAGAGATTAAATGGGCTTCAATTGGTTACAGAGGAAGATCAAAACCCAAAAAATTCAAGTCTTTAGCATTGGCAGAAGTGAATAAAGTTTATCTTGCTGTATATAAAGGTAGGTATGGTGTAGGTAAACAGTACACACTTTATACGATATGTTTCTTTAAAATGATGATTCAGCGGTCGCGTTGTCATCTCCGTGCCAACTAACGTCCCACTGTTCAGACGGGGTTTAAAAGTTCAACTGTTTTCCCTGACAGCGGTGCTACGGCCTACCCTTAGATCGAATTCCAAATATCAAGGTTTTTTTTACGTGAATGTCAATGTGTCCACTTTTCCTCTGTTTTCCGTCCCATCGAACTACTATACTTTGGTAATTGTCAGGTCATCTGTCCTACACATCTCGGCCAACACATTGATCAATCTCAGAAAACATCCTAGTCACTGAGTCACCGTGGCTCTCCCAAATTATGCAAACTTTGTATCGTAACGGCCTACTCTTGCGTTGTATATCCAATTCAAACTGCAAGGAGTTCTTTTATGTGGCATCCATGGTAATGATAAAAAAAAATACCCCAATAAATCAACAGTGTAGATCTAGAATACCAGAAAAAATATATATCAAATTTAGTCGTTTTGTTTTTTATAGGTTTCCGTACAGTTGTATTTGAGACGAGGAAGAAGAAATTTATATTTAAATTTATTGACACTGATGAGATAGCTGACTTTACTCGATGTTTGGGAAATAATCTAGAAGAACACCCAAGTATGACAAACGGAAATGCTGAAAGTATACATGCCTGAATATTAGTGAGATGAACTATTGGTAAAATGAACTCAAACATGTGCGAGGCGGATGAAAGGCGATGGGGGGGGGGGGGTGATACCTTGATTTTTTGACGATTTATTACGATTATCCCCGAGGAAAAAACATTACAAAAAACATTTCTGACATGGCACCAAATTCCAAGAAGGCTGTTCAGAGCACCTTTAGCATTCCAAATTCCAGCATGAAACCTTTTGAATTACTTGATAATTAAATAGACATATAGCCAAGGCATGCCTTGATAGTTGATAATTGTTGCACGAGAGCCGGTTGCGAATTTTTTTTCCCAACCAACATAGCCATTGCAGTTTTATTCGGCCTCTGATTGGCTAAAAGTCTGACGTCATATTCATATTGACGTCATAAGCTAAGCATAATATTTACACCTGACGTCATATTATTATTCAAAATGGATACCGCCGAGTCTTGCCAAGAATTATTATCGACCAAAGATTTTCCTCACCTTTATGTACGTCTGTATATATTCAAAGTTTACAATGTTGTTCGTCAGTTTTAAGCATTTTGGCAAGTTTTTGGTCGATTCAACCGTTCGAACGCTTATGTTATACCGTGATTGTAGTAGCTAACCTCACTAGCCTACACTCTACACTGGTCACACTAGGTAGGCCTACTCTAGGTCTACACTCAAGTGTCTCGCACGTATACTCAGAGGGTTATGTTATTTCGGGAAGTTACAATCCGATATGAGCGAATATCGAAAGAAACCAAAATCGTTTGGTTATAAACATGCATTTTATCATTCTCCACGCAAGTCTCGCTCTATCAAGCGAATACAATTCAGTTTGGGAGATTGGCATTTTATAAAAATTTCATCAAAATCGGATTAATAATAAAATTCGGGAATTACAATCGGATATGCGCAAAAGGAACTAAGAACTTTGGGCTATAAACATGCATTCTGTGATTGCCATAAATTGTTTATTTTAAAGTCACCAAATTTCAATATTATTCACTGTTTATTTCTATATTCAAAACAATACAGATCGCTTTACGAGAGTTCTTCAAACACGATTATCTAATCATGATATAATCAACAGGAAAGAAAACAGCAAATAATTCGAAACGAACAGATACAAACATTTCAAAATTACAATCAAGAATCGAGTTGGTTTGGTCCCTATTTGAAGGAGTTCACAAAATGGAGTTACCTAAGCATAGATAAACAGTTTGATGAAAGACAAATTATTTTCAATTAATTGATATATGTCATCAGTTTATTTGGAGATTTCAGAGGGAGGGCATATACCGCACTATTGGCTTGTTTCATTTGAGAAAGTTCTACACAGAATTGTGGATTGTTTACGTGTTGGGTTTTTTTTCATATCATTTTTTCAGTGGCAATGTCTTATGCCATACTTATGGGAAATACAGGATTGTTTGTCCCTGGCGTGGATGGAATAAGCCCGTAAACTTAAAAAGTCACTGGCGTGGATGGAATAAGCCCGTAAACTTTTTTCTGTTGTCATCAGACATAGTCACTTAAAAGATATGAAAAGAACAAATATTTGTGTAAAACTTTCTCTGAAATCAAACAAGTCAACGTTTAGGTTATGTTACCCGTTGATATTCCAAAATAAATAGATGCAACATATCAACCCTTTCGGGCCCAAGTGGTTAAGTTTTGAATTAATTTCTTGTTCTATGGTATTTCATAGATGATTTGGGTTTGGTTAGAGTATCCAAAAAATTAGTTTTAAGTTTTACAAATTTTCCTGGCGTGGGTGGGGGTGGGACTTGAACGTCCCGACGGGCGGTAAAGGAGTAAATTATTTTCAATACAAAAAAGACAAAAAAAGTTTTAATTGTTCTTAAAATCGATATTTTCACCATAACTTTAATCAGCAACACTAAACAGACAATTCAAACAAAGAAAACTCGCAACTACTTAAAGCAAAAATCCATAGTTTAATTCAATCAACTAAAGGCGTAAACAATTTTAACTTGAAATACAAATGTATAGCTTATTTCCAACCACGCCATCAAAATCTGCAATACAATTTATTGATTAAATACAGCATAAGAATACATTACATGTAACGGATTTACTTTAAGGCCGAGATTCGACGTTTTTCTTAGAATAAACCTCACATCGACCACGATTTTCTGAAAACCTATATCATTTTACAGACCTGTTGTTATTTAAAATATCTTTGGCATCTATATAAGGGATAAATTCAGACACATTAATCAATTTGCAAAGGAAAAGTCATATAAATTTAGAATAGGCCTGACGGGACTGATACTTCCCACCGAAAAAAAAATATGACAGTAATTGCAAATATTACCGGTTTTTTATATAAACTTTATGAAAGGATTTTGCTATGGATAGAGTTTCATGAAAAAAATTCACAATCATTTTACTTACTTTAAACTTTCTCTGTGCAGTCAAACATGCACAAAGATTTTTCTTACAAAAACATCAACGTGATTATGTGTTTGACATTGAATTGCCACTCTACATTTTTTTTGCCGTAAGACTGCACTACTTCAACCCAACCGTAGACCTACCTAAAACTGAATTATAATGAAATACTGACCATACTCCACATATGCATTGCAACATTGTATTCACTATATGATGGGACATGAGAGTCCCGTCGGGCCAGAAAGGGTTATTTCAAATGAATTGGAGTTTCGTCTTTTTATCAAACTTTTTTTCTATACTTGGTCCAAGCAGAAAATATATTACCATTCCACTATAATGAAGGTTCAATACAAATTTCGGGAAAATCGAAAATAAATGATGTAAAAGTGTAATACTAGGATCACAATTTTTATCTGATGTTGATGAAACATAAAATATATGTTAATTTCCTAAAGATCTCAGTCCCTTTCGATATTTGCGCACTTCAGGCCATACCTTTATGGGTTATGGGCTATGGCCCCTGATTGTACAAAATATCGCTTTTTTTTTTGGCTTGTTCACTATCTATCTATCTCTTGCAAAATGCGGGCGTATCTTAACCGGCAAATGCTGGATATTTTTATATGCATTTTAGTTTTAATGTTAGTATTGTATCTAGCTCTTAGTTAAAATGGTTTTGTTACACTTTCTGCGTTGTTTTAACTATTTTAAATTATCTCTTGTCGATGCAAATTATACAGCTTGTTCATCTGTGGATCATGCCATAGCTAATTGTTGCTACAGACTGTACATATATATTTGATTTTGTTAATTTGTTATAATATATGGGGGGATGGGATGGTGCTTCCAACTCTAGCTGACATGTCACCATGGCTTGCGGTAGTGGTTTCGATCCCTACTGTGAGCGCGTGTGGCTTGGAGATATGGGCGCCTTCTGAACCTCGTGGGTTTACCCCGGTTTCCTCCCACAAATAAATAATTCTTAAACATAAAGATTTTTTCTTTTGTTTCCACGTTGTCATCACGAAGAACAGATATACGTGTCCTTTCCTTAGATCCCCGTTGTTAGTGTCAGAGAACAGAGGGTCAATGTATAGTCGTTTGGATGGGACGAAAAGCCAAGGTCCAGTGTACACATTGGCGTGCATGTAAAACACTTTTTGGCAGTTGGGATTTGATGGAAGGGTAAGTCATAGCGTCGCTGTCTGAGAAAAAGTCTATCATTGCAAACTTTCATTGTATACGACCCTGGGGACAGTCCAATAAAGACATTTCAAGCCAACATAAACTACCTTTTAATAAAAGAAAATCCCAAACAAACAGTGCCACATGTCATTAACTTTCTAAGTTGGCTAATGGAGTTATATCCTCACAAAGTGCCTAGCAATGTAATAACTCGACAAATCAAAATAGAAAATCAATGAAATTTGGCATTCCCAATTGTTATGCATTAGTCGCAAAAACGGATCTAGAAATTTTCCCGAGAAAATGTATATTTGGAAGTTTGGGGGCCCTGGGTTCTCTCTCCCGGCCTTGAAAAATGTTGAGACATACAGGGTGATGCCCTATATGAGTATATTAAGAATCTAAAACGGTAAATCTCTTTAATCTTTTGGGGTACAGTCAGTGCCTTGAATAACTGGTGGTCTGAAAGTCAGGGATGCCTTTGGATATATACAGGGGAATTCGGAGTTATTCTTCTGAAAGTTTTTCTTCAAAACCCTAAAACCCTTAATGGGTTATTCTTCCAGTGTAGGGTTGGTTTATAAGCAAGATAATATATGCTGGAGAAGAAAGACTTTATAAAAAACACCTCGACATACAAACCTTGGGCTCTCGGCCTCGTTTGTTTTTTGTTTTTTTCTCCGTTTATTTTTTTCAGCCTTTCTTTCACCAACATAACCCCAATCTCGTGTTTTAAAGAACCAACAAACGAATGCAACAACAACGTTATTATCGTGAACTAGACAAAGTTAGGATATTAAGATGGAATTTCAGTAAGAATTTTTATTGTCAACTCATACCAGTACAAAATTAGTCAAATTCTCGTGTTTGTGCAACATTTTTCAGTCTGTAGCCATGATTTAGGGGAGAAATTTAAGTGACGTTAATGTGAAATGGTGAAAATGGCAGTGTCTGACTGGGATGTCAGTATGTAAATATTATGCTCAGTTTATGACGTCAATATGAATATGACGTCATATTTTCAGCCAATCAAAGGCCGAATAAAACTGCAATGGATATGTTGGTTGGGGAAAAAAATTCGCGAGCCGGTTCGCGACCGACCAGAGAGCAATTACATATCTATCATTTAAAAAATGAATAGACTAGTAAAAAGCTTTACAACTTTCTTTATTCGGACATGGGTATACATGTATACCACTCAAAAGGGCAGTGTATACCATTTGTATACCCTGGTACCAAGGTTCCGGCGTCCCTGACTAAGTTTATATAACAAATACAGGAAAACTATAAGAGTTAAATACAGGAAACTACAACATATGATTGTAGTTAGGAGTTATTACATATTGACTCTCTCTCAGCCTCTCGATCGAGGAGGCTATTGTGTTACCTAAGGAACTCCAAATGTTATATCCTTTACGGTATGTGAATGATGCCTGGGAGAGTAAATAAAACCCACTCTCTCCTACATAGAAGTATATTGAGTCAACTATAAGGGCGAGGCAATAACCATTTTTGGATATGTATTTCGCATGAGTGCATTTTACGTCATTATTATTCGATTTAATTATAGTTATCAATGCACCAGGTGCCTGGAAAGTACTATCCTTCTTTCAGAAGTGGGTACTGGTATAACTGTCAGTAAGTTAGTCTAAGAAAGGACTGGAATAATGTGAGGTACTTCACTGGCCTAGTTTCGTGGTAAAAAATTTCTATATTAAACAAAACTTTTTATTTTGAACTAAAATAACCCCTATATTATTACAGAATTTATATCCACTGCATGTGTTGAAATTGTTCAGTTTTTGTTAAAAGTATGAAATTTGGCAGTTTTGTATGTAGCATAAAGCATGAGATTAGGGTTATGCTGCGGAAAGCAAGACTGAAGAAAATAACCCGAGAAAAAGAAATTCCGAAGCCGACAGGTCGAGGGTTTTCATTCGAGGGCTTTTTCGTGATTTTTTCTTCTACATCTTGTTAAGATTCTTTTCTGTCTTGAATCTCATGACAGAACATTCCAGTCACCCAAAAGTGACTATATTAATCATTTTACCTTGCTTCAAAAGCCACAAAAAGTGCTATGCTGAGACACCGGACATGGGTATTCCACAATGGAATTCAATGAAAACTACTTGCATTTGCATTACATGTATCATAGATGGGATTGACATGACAACAAAACCCAAGAATGAACTTCAGATTATGAAAATCCAACGGTCAGAGGGGTCCAGATTTCAAAAAGGCCCCTCTCTGGGGGATCAAGGATCGCAGAATTGGAATCATAGAATTGGGTTCGCATGATGAACAAAGTTAAGAATGAACTTCGGATCATGAAAATACAAAAATTATCGACTGAGAGTTTGACACTGGAAAATGGTGGGAAAAACACAAAATTTATCGGTCGAAGTCATTCCGAGTTTGACACCGGAAATTTCTATTTCCCACCGGAAGTCAATGAAAACTACCCCACTCGCTTTAAGTGTATCATGGATGGGGTCGGCATGATGAAAAAGAAAGAATTAATTTCAGATCTTCAAAATCCAAGGATTATTGGCTGAAATCAACCCGAGTTTGACACGCGATAGATTTCTCTAAACTGCAATAAAAACTACTTCCATTCGCTTGATATCAATCGGAGTTTGACACCGGAAATTGATATTAACACCGGAAATTGGTATTTACCACCAAAAGTCAATGGAAACTACTTCTGCCTGGCTTTAGTGTATCATATATGGATAGATGGGATCGGCATGGTGACAAAAATGGAATGAACTTCTGATCATGAAAATTCAAAAGATTATTGGCTGAAATCAACCCGAGTTTGACACCGGAAATTGGTATCCCCCCCCCCCAACGGCAGTCAATGAGTCAATGAAAACTACTTCTATCATAGATGGGTCGGCATGATAAACAAACACGAGAATGATCTTCAGACAACATGTCATACCACACTAATATCTTAGTCCATGCATGTCCAGTTCCCATTGTTTGTTGTGTATACGTCTACATGCCGCTAATGGATTATCTTGGAACTTATGCCATAAGTTTGACCTCTTGATGGTGGTGCAGGACCGAGGGCCTGGCAAGGGAAACTGTTTCCAAGGACTTGCCTTACATCACCAACATTTTTAGGTTGCGGGATATTTTTGACGGCAGATACTTTGTCTAGGTCTACTTTGATTCCATCTATATGTGACGTCTACTCCCGAATCTACCTGAACATTAAAACATAAAACATAGAAACGTGGTAGTCCATACAAAACTTGTACGAGTTTTACTTCGTTCTGGTTCATTCTGGGTATGGGAAACACTCCAGTAAGATCTTTCTCAAGCAATCATAAAAGCTTTAACAAACAGTCCAATTTTAAGTCGGTATAATGCGGAGTAGGAGACTCTGGAGTCGACCGATTCATCATCATTTGAGGTTGAAGTTGTCATACTACAACGACATTCAAATGGATGAAAACACGATAATCTTCGAACTTTTCATCCGCTGAAACTGTAGCCAAGACTTCCTTATCAATCTGGGTGTATCTGGCTGCACGGTTAATCGTTGCTGGGGTTTCCAATTAATAACCCCACAAATAAAGTAGTTTAGATCTCCTGAATTTATTCCACAAACAAAACTGCCAAATATGGCCAGGGTACAGAGAGTCGTCACAAAATATGATAGTTTTCTGGATGGATAAAGTGATCTAGTTTCAACAGGAGAGCGATTCCTGTGAGATGATTTTTTTCTAGAGGATGAACGAGAATTATTAGGATGAGGTGATCTCGTGTTGAAAGTAGACCGATTCATATAGGATAAACGAGGATTATGCCGTGATTATGTTCGACTAACCTAGGGGTCGTGTTAACAATGAATTTTTTATTGTAGTGACTGTTTAAATAATCCCCAAAGCTTAATGTGTGGGGCCCTAGCATTGTCCCCAATCAAAAATATTGCCATCAAACCGTTCAATCATTTTCTCCATAATGAGTATCTAGAGATCTTACATAAATTTATTAACGTCAAAAGGAAGGTTGGAAGCTGAAAGGGAAAGATGATTAGCAAGCCTGTGGTTAAAATAGCAACAGTATTTGGCAAGTCTATATATTACTGAGCGCCATAGAAAACGCCTCACTTAGTTTTTCGTATAACAAAATGATCCTGTAAACATATCTTATTAATTCATTGTGAATAATATTCAAATGGCAACACATCAATAACACCACATTTGTACACTTATGGATGTTTAATTTGTAATCAGCGGTACAAAGTCAGAGAGGTCAAAACCAAACGTTCGACACAGAGGTTTAATTCCATGCTACGTCGCTGCACAGCGTGCGTAAGAGCCAGTGGAGGAAACAGGCGCAACTGACATCTGTGTTGTACTTTTGGTTTTGACCCCTCTGACTTTGTACCGTTGATTACAAATTAAACATCCATAACCTGCCTTTAAATACGAATGTAGGACTCAACATCTTCACAATACAGTATTGAAACTGAAACTCTCTCTTCTTTGATTTAAGGAACGCACAAAACAAATTACGATGGCATATGACACGCACCCCTTTAAATATTTATAAACTTATATTCGGTTTCACAAAACAGGGATTACTAGAACGAACATTCAAAAAGACTTATCACAAATCTTAAATATCTGCAAAGACTAGGTCTACAAATGCCACAAATATATTGAGGAATCCGATTAACGTATGATGAATAACAATTACACATAAAAACAATGCTAAACTGTTTATTATTGGATATTTAGCTAGAATTTACAAAGTAACTATAAATCTATTTTCATATATTTTAGTATTCTAAATATATTCCGTTTCCGATATTGTTTCCTTTACGTTTTTAATGTTAACCAAAATTTGTTTGACCTCCATTAACTTTGGGGGTTGGATGGTTACCACGTGCGCCCTGTATCATAAAACCTGTCATTGAGTCAACTGGCGTGGTTTCGAATCCCAGGTTGTACGTGAAAAGGTTTTCTCCGGTTTTCCCCCACTGCTAAAGACCCCTACGCGCAAGCGAATATGTGGTACCATAGGCCTTCCTGTCAGACATGGAGACCAGACCTTTAACAAACCGGTCGCCACATCCTACGTATGACCCATGCATCTTCTCTTACTACAAATTTTCGTAGTCTTGTGATCGTCTAGGATTTATCTCTGATCGTCTTTGCTTCTCCTTCTGTGTATTTCTTCTTAGTGTTTTCTTAAGACGTTTGTCTTACCAGGAATAACAATGCAATAGTTCATTTTAACGTTTTATATATTCAAGCTGGATACATACAAGCATAGTATAGTTTACAATACTAAGTCATTCTCAAATACTAGTCACCCAAACTCGCTGGGCGAGTTTGCTAGTAGAACTTGCTACATCTTTCTCCTTCTGGAATCAACCTATTGTCTCTGAACTCAGATGGTAATCTCTCTCTGGAATCTAATCTGGTCT
Organism: Patella caerulea; assembly: GCA_036850965.1. NCBI lineage: Eukaryota > Metazoa > Mollusca > Gastropoda > Patellidae > Patella > Patella caerulea. The sequence goes on from JAZGQO010000011.1 coordinate 29,480,354, forward strand.
GATTTAATAACATAATATAGTTTCCTTTATAGCCACAAAGGTATCACGCAGACCCATGCGTGTTCATGACCATGAACCTGTGTAATCAACGAAATGATTTGTTAAATTAAGCCAAATAACGCAATAGGAATATCTCGAATCACATGTATTTTGTTGAAAGATAGAACCAGTTTGTTATGGTTTTGTAGCTCTTTTTATATAACAATATGTCCATCATTGACTAAGTTGATTTAAGTACTTTAAGTACATATATGCGAATTTACTGACTTGCCAAAGATATTAATTAATGGAGTAATATGCCATCTTATTTTCTCGGGCAAAAATTCTTCAAATAGTATTACAAATAATTGAAATCGAATTAAACCATGTTAGTTTGTGCCTATTGGACGTGAAATCCTCCCTCCCTCTCTCTGTCTCCCTCTCTCTCTCACACACACGATACACTTTATATATATTATAAATAATGGATAATAGATATAGATGATATGTAATATACCACAACTTACAAAATATGTTTCTTCATATTATGGTTAATAAATTGAAATGAATATTTTTTTTAACCTGATAATTATTAATAGGAATGATTACTCATGTATGCGATTACTTATCGTTTCGTTTTCTATTATACGCCCACTTTTTCATGTGGACGTATTATGCCGTCGCCCCTGTCCGTCCTTGCGTCAACAATTTGAATTTGTTTGTGGACTCTCTACAGGTCAGAATTCTTATCCGATTTTGACTAAACTTGAAATATAGGTTTATCCCCATAAGACCCCGACTTTGTTCTATATTGGCATGTATCTGATCGAAACTTCGTGGATTATGGTCCCTGTTTGTTTTTTGAAAAATCGTGTTTTAAGATTGTGAACCCTATAGCGGTCACAAATTGTGAACCGATTTTGATGAAACTTGACATTCATGTTTATAATCCCAAAATCTTGGTTCCTTTCGATGTTTGTGCTAATCAGATCGTAACGTCCTGAATCATTGCCCCCGATTGTCCGCAAGATCGCCTTTTATAGCTTCTTGGAGTCAAAATTATTATCTGATTTAAAAAATCTTTTGACTATATTGCCGTTACACGGTATTGAAGGTTCACGTCGAATTTCATGACAATCGGAACAAAATTGCCTGACAAAATGGCCGCCATTTGTACGCGAATAGTGTAAAAATATGGTATATCGAGGTATGGTATAGAGGTTACAATTTTAATTCGATTTTGATGAAACTTGAAATACATACAGTATATATAACCTAAAGATTTTTGTTCATTTCGATATTTGCGCTTATCCGGTCTCAACTTCCTGAATTATGGCCCCTGATTGTCCGACAAATCGGCATTTTTTTTAGCTCGTGGTCCGTCTGGAGGTCACAATTATCAGATTTTTTACAACCGTTACAAACTCTTCCACGACTTCCCATTGCAACAGGAGAGATCTTCATTGGGCCATCGAAAGTAAAAGAAAAACGAAACGAAATAGATCTGTAATCAGATTGGTAAATTTCTGGGCATTCCATCGTTTATTCTGGTTTATTCCGTAAAATAACAGCATTAAATCCATTAAAGAATGGAATAAAACATTTCATCCCTACAATTAACGCAAATATTCTGTAAAAATGCAATTTGAAAAAATAAATCACACTTTTAACAAATTTTCTCACCCCCTCCCCCACCCAAAAAAATCCATCAATTAACAGTAAAAATACGTTGCCAGGCAACGAAACATACACCCACGCAGCAGCTAAATCGTGCGGGCAGTCAATACGAGTTGTCGCATATTAAGTAATTATCAAAAAATCATTAGAATTTGTTTGGTTTTTTATAAAGTTCAGCCCCATGCTAACGTTAAGAATACGAAACATTTAATATTATGAATTTAGCTGTTCAATTATCGATTTTCAAGAAATTCACACTCAACCATCATTAATGTGTAACGGTTTTTTGATTCGGAATAAAACTGTGACCTCCATAGTGTCCACAAGTTTAAAAAAAACATGATTTTTCGTACAATCCGGGGCCATAATTCAGGAAGTTATGGCCCGAATATCGAAAGGAACCGCGATCGTTGGGTTATAAACTTATATTTCAAATTCCATCAAAATTGTGACCTCTACAGGGTCCACAAGCTTGATATATCATATTTTTACACTATTCGCGTATTAGCGGCAGCCATTTTTTCCGGCCGTTTTGATCCGATTTTTAGGAAATTCGACCTCAACCTTATTTACAGTGAAACGGTGATATAATCAAACGTTGGTTTTTTTTTTTAAATCAGATAAAAGTTGTGACCTCCAGAGGGACCACAAGCTAAAAAGTGTTTTAAGTACAATCAGGGGCCATAATTCAGGTAGTTACAATTCGATATGCGCAAATATCGAAAGGAACCAAGATCTTTTGAATATAAACATGCATTTAAAGATTCATCAAACTCTGATTAAAATTGTGACCTCTACGGGGTCTACAACCTTGATATACCATATTCTTATGGTATTTGTGCACAATCGGCGGCCATTTTCTCCATCAGTTTTGGTCCGATTTTCACGGAATTCAACCTCACCCTTCATTATGGTGAAACAGTGATATAATCAAACGTTATTTTAAATCCGTTAATAATTGTGACCTCCAAAAAAAAACACAATCCACAAGCTTAGAAATGGCGATTTTTCGTACAATCAGGGGCCATAATATAAGGAAGTTACGATCAGATAATATGTGCAAATTTGCAATGGATCCAAGATCTTTAGGTTATAAACATGTATTTCAAGTTTCATCAAAATCGGTTCAAAACTGTGACCTCCATAGGATCCACAACCTTGATACAACATATTTTCACATTATTTGCGTAAAACGGCGAGCATTTTGTCTGTCAATTTTTGTCCGATTTTCACGACATTGAAACTCATTCTTCATTACCATGTAAAGTTGATATAATCAAACGTTTTTTAAAATTGTATAATAATTTTGACCTCCAGAGGGACTGCAAGTTAAAAAAAGGCGATTTTTCGGACAATCAGAGGACATAATTCTGAAGTTACGATCCGATGGGCGCAAATATCGAAAGGAACCAAGATCTTTGGGTTCTAAACATGTCAAGTTTCATCAAAATCGGTTCAAAATTGTGACCTCTATAGGGTCCACAACCTTGATATTACATATTTTCACGCTATTCGCGTACAAACGGTGTCCATTTTGTCTGTCAATTGAGGTCCGATATTCACGAAATTCAAACTCAACCTCCATAACCATGTAACGGTGATATAATCAAACGGTTTTTTTTAATCGGATAACAATTTTGACCTCCAGGGGGGTGCACAACCTAAAAAGGGCAATTTTCACGAAATTCAAACTCCACCACCATAACCATGTAACGGTGATATCATCAAACGTTTTTTTTTTTTTAAATCGGATAACAATTTAGACCTCCAGGGGGGACCACAACCGGACAATCAGGGGCCATAATTCAGGAAGTTACGATCCGATGGGCGCAAATATCGAAAGGAACCAAGATCTTTGGGCTATAAGCATGTATTTCAAGTTTCATCAAAATCGGTTCTGATGTTATCCCCCTTTTCCGAAAACCTTGTTATCGCAATAGAGACTACAATTTTTAACTGGTTTGGTTTTTCAAGCAATAGAACCTTTCGATTTTCATTACTCCGCAAATTTCTGTTCCAGGGTTACCCTCTTTGCCCGTAGTTTTTTTTTTATAAATATGTTACGATGAGAGGACGAACCCTTGTGTTCCATATACCCGCCCCACCGACCCGCTCGCTCCCTGAAAGTTTTGTTGACGTCATGGAGGCTTCACTTTTCAAATTATGTGTGAAACTTTGGAGTCATGGACTCGATTGATATTCAATGGTTAGTGATCTTCCGTTTCGGAATTATACTCTCCAATCTTTGAAGCTCTTGGTAATGATGTGTTGCTATTGTTCATGTAACAATAATGATATAATTTTACGTATTCCTAAAACTCATAAACAACTTGTTTTTCAAACTGTGTCTGTCAATGACTCGTAACTAACCCAATGAATTGTACCTGACATTTCCATATTATTTCTTTAAAATGTATTGCTTGTAATTTGATTAGTTAAGTTATTAGCACTTATTTCACATTCCAAGGTTTAAAAAGCAGAGTGTGCTGTGATTTGTCATGATGGAAATATCTTAAAGTTGCTTCTCACATCAACCGACATAGGGGGCATTATATATATATAGCGCCATTGCTGATGTTCAGACTAAAGCATATAACTCATGTCGCCCAACGACGTGATAAAACTGACAGAACTTATTTGGAGAAGGGTTTTACATAGGCTAAGCCTGTTTCCCAATCCCATTCAGACAACCTGAATAAAAATATTGTTTAAAAATATGTTGATACGATTGACTTGATCCACGACTGAAGCACTTAATTGGTCATAGTCGTGAGCGTGCTCGTGTCGCCCGTCGTCAGTTACTGAAAATGGGCTCAATTCTCTTGTTAGCCATGTTTGTTATCGTCCCTGGGTACCAGGTGACTAAATAACTGAAACTCATTGGCTACCTCGGCGAGACGCCGACTCGAGGATGTCGCTGGTACGCACATGTGCGTCTCCGATAAACTGGAGGCGACTGTACAGCGAATAGTACTGTTCCACTTTATCTTAAACCGTCACCTTTGTCGTGGCGTAAGCGACATAAGCTAGACGTACGGATAATATTGTAATAGCATAGATAAAAAGGTATCAAAATCCAAATTGAAGTTCATGTTGGAGTCAAAGATTTCGTTAAAGTTCATTTTCATGCCTCTCTATCAGCAGAATGCTACCTATACCGATTTGGTCGCCGTGGCCAATATGATTTGCTGTTCTGACGCAAAGCTTATTGTTACATTCAGTGTCATCTCAAGCACAGTTAGATACCAAAATATTTGCATCAAAGTAGCTAATTCGCTAATATTTGGAACATAGAAATTGATTCTCATGGGTCGCAACGCATATGTTAATGTAATCTGATTGTACATGTATATGAATTGATTTACATGCAATTATTTCCATTAATTTCAAATCAGTAGGGCCAGCAAAACACGGCATGAGTCACAACCAAATGGTAACTTCTAGCGTCTGGTTATTCCCGTTTAATGAGCAAGCTCTCCAAATAAAATATGGCGTCACCGTTTGACACGAGTTGTGGCATATGTCTAGCCTCGTTCTTTCTGGTCACTTGTAACACATGACTCTGAAACGCACTATTGTACACGATTCGTGTATCAATGGTAAAATGTTTATTTTGTCTCAAATATTGGATATCAGAAGCCTACCCTATCCCGGTAAGATCACAACGTCAATGTTGATTTGAATTGACAAATAATTAACAACAAGACTTCGCATGATATCGAGTAAGAGACTTGGCTACTGTGCGCCACTTGTTGTTAAAGACCACTTGAGCTTGGACTTTACAACCTTCCTCTGGCAACAATATGTGAAAATATACCCTTAAACAAATGATTTCGGAATGGAATGGCATACTTCTGATAGACTACTGAAACTTACTAATTAAGTACGTTTCGTCTGATAAAACGACCCTTGAACCTTCCATAAACCTCGTTTGACAATTCTACTCTACAGCTTGTGTATGTGTTTATAGGACACCTAGAAAAAATTCTGATTAATAACCAAAAGAGTTAATTACAATTTCCACATTTTCCAGCATACGTTGTGTTATTTATAGAATCTATTTATATCACTATAATTGTGTCATTTATGATATCTCACATAGGCCCTATCCCATAGGTTCCCAATCTTTTTTGGGTGGCGACCCAATTCCTGACCCAGCATCAGATCGCGACCGCTCGAAGAACAAAGTCACATTTTACTATGAAACATCATTATCATTCCCTTTATACTGTTTACTTATTTTAGGTCCGTTGTTTCCTTTACTGCAGAGGTCCAATCAGGGGTCGTGATACACATATCCAAATACAAACATTGCGATCTCCACCAAAAAATGAATAGGTTACGTTTACAGCCGTTAAAATATTTTGTATTTCTGTAGGAAAAACTCACGGAAAAGCAATCGAAACTGTTTTATAGACTAGAGAAGTATTTATTTACACGAAAATTGGCAACGGCAAGCCTATGTACGGCTTCGATGACAGTTAGGGGGCAGATCCTGAAATGACCGAAAAAAATGGGTTTATAGACAGCGGCGTCGGTGTTCTTTGCCTCTCTTGAACTTACCTTGTATGGACCCCAAAGAAAATTTTGGAATATTTGACTTCTGCAAACCCGTTTTCCTGCTATTCCAGTCCGAGAACAAAGCAACTTCAAGGTGATCTATACACCCTAATTAAGGTGGCTGATTTCAATTCCAATCAACCAATCAATCGTTTACAGTCCACGAAGACGGGACTGTTGGGAGAAAATTTTGAAAATTTGACGCTCCCAAACGCGAATACAGCAACATCAATGTGGTCCAATGTAGCTTACCTGACTGACCCAAATTCAAAACAACCAATCAACCAATCAATCGTCGCGGGTTATGGGGACCTCACTCTCTCCGAGAAAATTTAACCACCCCAAATTCGTTACCTACTACTTACTCGAGCCCGTGCAAGCAACCCCAAAAGTGTCCCACTCTGAATTCCACCGATCCAAACTGACTGCTGCCGCTGCATTCACAAATAATAATCGATACCCGAAAAAAGTTGCACAAAATAGAATGGCTCGTGACAAAATGTTTTAATACATAGTCAACCCAGTACAGATTCTAAAACATTTCGGGTTTACTGATAGCGGCGCCGGTCTTCTTCCAGCGGCGAAGAAGCGGATGTGACCATAATCCTTGAGTGGCATTTAGTGATTGAGCACATTAAAAAACACAACACAATTTATATGGAAAACAATCACTGGTTTATACATATATAGCACGACGTTTCGACAAGTATTCTCTTATCGTTATCAATATTTGTTGTTGTTTTTTGTTGTATGGACCACCAAGAAAATTTTGGAATATTTGACGACCGCAAACGCGTTTTCCTGCAATTCCAGTCCGTAAAATTAGTGTTTTATTAGATTTCGGGCACTTTATTTTGCCATGTATTGAAGATGTATAGATAGATTACATGAAAAGATAACATTTTTATTTAAAGTTCTAAGACTAATCCATGACCCCAAGTGCGTAATCACAAAGAGTTATTTAAGGCTACCAAATTATGTGAGCAGCAATGTTTATTCTGATTGACGTTTCTAATGTTGTGACGGCATATTCAATCAAGCGGTTGCCATGCAAGATACGCCCACGTTTTCCAACATGGACGGACAATTGACAGCGGAAGTCTAAAAAAGAAAGCCAAAGTCAAGAGGCAATAGTATGAAGACGAAAAGCTGTCCATCAAAGTAGAATTCTGAAAAGTTTAATGCTTTTTGCAGAATAAATGCATGACATTATAGGTTTCTGCCATAAAGATATATCCTTTTAGATATAGCCTATATCCTTTTACTTTTGATTTTCCATTTTTTATTTTTGATTTTCTACTTTTTACTTTTAGCATTCTGGGAGTTGGATGGCCAAATGGTTAGCACGTGCGCGCTGTATCATAAAATTCGCCATTGGGTCAACTGGCATGGTTTCGAATCCCCGGTTGTACGTGAGAATGAGTAAGGTGGCCTGTCCAATCTCGTGGGTTTTCTCCTGGTCCTCCGGTTTCCTCCCACTGCTAAAGACTCCTTCGCACAAGCGAATTATTGAAATTAAATCCATATTATGTTAGTCCCAAAATGGCCTAGTTTGTGTCGATTGGACGTCAAATCTATCTTTACTTGGAAATGGCTGATAATAGGTGACATATGGAAGATAATATATCCTGAAATGAAAACATCATGCAATACAATTACTGCTTATATCCGATCAACGTTTCGACTAGGCTTCTCTAAGCATTATCAAGCAATGATAAAAAAAATACGTAAATATAACACGACAATATAGACATGTACACCACAATACTTGGTTAATCCTGATCTGTTTATTGCTACAGATCTATTCGAAATTCAGTTTTAATATCTTAAACAGTTAAAGCTTGTTTCTATAATATTAGAGGGTAAATAACGTTCTTCATTTGAAATGTCAAGGTGTCGTTTTCCCTTTTTTTACTAGTTTCGTCTGAAAACATGACATAAAAACTGTGATATAATTTTTAATAGTTTATGTAAGAACTCCCAATGATTGAAATCCTGTCACTTTATCTGATATAGGTAGTGAACATCATAAATAGTAGTCACCCATTATTTTTTTTTACTCTTTTATACAATGACATGTCTATTAAATCTCACACTAACAGGTGTTCGAGTAGACATGAGCAACTGATGCGAAACAAATAAAAGGTTTTAAGGCTTTATGACCATTAACTGACCCATACCTCGACCCTCCCAGACTCCAGGACCCCTACCCTGAATGCTCTTAAATATTAAAGTAGCCAAACGAAAAAGAATAGACCTGCTCTGCGTACAGGAAATGTGCACTTTTATATACTATTCCGTTAATAATTATCCGGTAGTTATTTCCAATAAAAGTATGGCAAATTTAGTAAGTTTGTAAAGTATAGTAACCCAATCTTACTAGGAAAAGAAAATACCGGATTACCCGACGATTACTGGGGTCTAAGGGGAATCTATCTTTAACAGTTTTTTCAAATTTACAAATTATTACTCGAGAGAATGTGTTTAAAGTCAAGAAGTCCAATCAAAACGAGATGTGCCGATGACATAAATCAGAAAATTGCAGATTACGCTACTGAACTCAACGATTGGATAAGATAAGGGAATATATCCTATATAAGCTGATGGAATTCGTGAATTGAAAAACATAGGCATATGGATTTATAATCTAACAAAAGAAGTATTTGGTAAGTATACCTTTAGATGTAAGTCTCTAGACGACTATTGATATTATATTGCATAAATATTCATCAACTTTTAAATCTGAACTCGACATATTTTTTTTTTAATTCAAAGAGTCGTTCAATTGTTAAATTTATTTAATTTATTACACATTATCAAAATGTTAATGTACTTTATAGTTACAAATTGTATTTGTAACGTTATAAAGAACCAGAAAGAATATATTAGACACATATTAGACAAATATATAATGTAATAATTTACATGAAGAAAATGGAATAATACTTAAAGTATATCACGATAGAATCGACCATTATCCAAAACCAACCATCCAAAATAGCGTTTTAATATCCATGGTAGTGTCGGACGATCGGGCTGCCTTCTATTTCCCGGTGTATTTATTGACAAGCACTGGCAATAGTTCCTTCTATAGGTTTAGAGGAATGTGTAATACGCATTGTAATTTCGGTGAAAAGGTGAAATCATCCATCTGGTGGTAGTATATCGGCCTCAAGAATAAAAAAATAACGTATCCAACTTTGGAAAAATTTTCGAAGGATTTTCTGATCGATCTACTTCACGTTTTGTCTTCCACGTCGCAGAGCTTTGTAAAAATTGGTGAATTTAACATTCGCCTCGATATCCCACTTGACAGACAAAGAAAGAAATTCACGGAACTTTCAACGCATTTAATCTTTTTTATGGATTAATGTGTTGTGATTGTTGTAATTTTATATTAGTTGTACCTATGTAAAACGTCTGAGAGCAGCTCACTGAATTGAATTGTCGGCGCTACATAAATTAATTATTATTAATTTACACTAACACGCGTCAAAGGTAAATATATGTGCATATGTAAAAAGAGTCACCCTTTTCTTTAATATATCGAGGATCCAAAATGTAAGCCATTAAGGTTAAATATAGAATTTTATCCAATATAATCAAAAAATTACAGTATTTTCAGTTACCCCCCCCCCCACGGCTCGAACGTTATTCAGTTGCAACCTAAGCCCTTTTATTACAGGCTACCGTTGGTTTCTATCAATTTCCCACATATTTATGTGTCTCAGAAGACTAAAATAATAATTCCTTTTTGACTCGGTTACGGCTATATTTAAATGGAACTATATCTCGACGATTATATACCTATATATTTGATATATCTCAATATATTTGTTTGAGCCACGGTGGGTAAGGCGGTAGCTCAGTACCCTGGTGGTTGCATGTTCGATCCCTGCATTGATCGAGAAAGTTCATCGGGATTTTCCGACGTGGTATGCCGTTAACATTCATATGCACGTGATATCTTTAAAAGTCTCCCCTTGTCTTTATAATCCATTATGTGCTGGAATGTAAAAGATAGTCTTTAAAGGGTTGGTGGTAGCCAATATCACATATACTGAACGCCATAGAAAACGCATCATTTAGTTTTTCGTATAACAAAATGATCCTGTAAACATACCTTATATATTTTGCTACTTATTGTGAACAATATTCAAATGGGAACACATCGATAACAGCACATTTGTACACTTGTGGATGTTTAACCTGTAATCAACGGTACAAAGTCAGAGGGGTCAAAACCAAAAGTACGACAAAAATGGTTAATTGTCAGTAGCGCGTGTGTCCTGCACTGGCTCTTACGCACGCTGTGCTGCACAATTAAGCATCTTTGTTATACGAAAAACTAAGTGATGCGTTTTCTATGGCGCTCAGTATCTGTGATAGAACTGGTTATTTGACACCACGGGGACAGATGTGGCTATCTAATCAGGTGCTTTCACGTCGTGGAATTATCTCACTCTGGAACAATGTTTATATAATAACTATATTTATACATGAAATACAGCATCCTTGATACAAAGGTTAAATACAGGAAACTATACCCATAGCTATGGCATTAAATATAAGCTAAATATAAGTTTTCTATCCCATGGCCCTTTTTGTGCGGCGGTGTTTCTCTAAGCCGAGGTGGCTAGTCGTACGGCTATAAACACCGGATGATGTCTTCATCCAAGTCACAAAGCCGGGGAGGCAGTGGGTATGATATTCTCCTGTGGATATGATGTCTGTTTGCATGCTCCCCCCCCCCCCCCGCAGAAAATTTTGGAATATTTGACAGCAGCAAACACGTTTTCCTGCTATTTCAGTCCGTGAACAAAGCAACTACAAAGTGGACTAATGTAGACGACAAAGCGGAACTTACCTTGTACGCCCCCCCCCCCCCGGAACATTTTAGAATATTTGACAGCAGCAAACATGTTTTCCTGCTGACTCGAATTTCTATCAATGGTTTACAATCCACGAAGACGGAACCGTTGGGAAAATGTTTTGAAAATTTAACAGCCGCAAACGCGTTTTTCGGCTATTCCAGCTTGTGAATACAGCAACTTCAGTTGGGTCGGCCCAATATAGCCTACCATTGATGAAACGAATTCCAAACAACCAGTCAATCGTCGCAAGCTATGGGGGACTCACCCTTCGGGAGAAAATTATAAAAATTTAACCACCGCAAATGCGTTTTCTGCTATTCTAGTAAGTGTAAGCAACTGTAAAAGTATACAATGGTTTTGAAACCGAAATCCATTCTAGATTACCATCCAGTAAGACTGTTGCAGCTACATTCACAAATAATAAACGATGCCCGAAAAATGTCGCACAAAATAGAAAAATGTTTTAATCCATATTCAACTCAGTACAAATTCGTGGTATTCGATTAAAAGAAAAGTAAAATTAGTGTTTTATTAGGACTTGGTGACAGTTATAAATGCCCGAAAATTTTCAGGTTTACAGACAGTGAAGCGGGTTTTTTTGAGAGGCGAAGAAGCGGGGCTGGCCTTGTATGGATCCCCCCCCCCCACTAAGAAAATTTTGAATATTTGACTTTACGGCCACAAACTCGTTTGACTGCTATTCCAGCCCGTAAAATTAGTGTTTTATTTGATTTCAGGCAGTTTATTTTGCCAAGTAAATTAAATAAAAAAAATTTTTTCACTTTACTCCTGAAAAGTCAGTTTGTCCGAAAGTTAAGGAGGGGGGAACGGCCTATGAAGATTCGCTTATTGTACTCCTATATTACAGAACGAAGATACTGGATGATATATCTTGAGTAAAGGTTAGTTTAAAATGGACGAAATTGCCATAATTGGAGTGGGGTGCAAACTACCTGGAGCAGATAATATTGACCAGTTTTGGCGGGTTTTGGAAAATGGTGAAAATCACGTCCTCGAGGTGCCAAGTGATCGATGGAATCTGGATGCATTTTACGACCCTGACCCAAATGCGCCTGGCAAGACATACGTTAGAAGAGCTGGTTTCATTAAGAAGTAAGATTACTTATTCCTATAAGATAATGTAAAGGATACTATAATTACATAAAGGTAACACATGTATCTGATCATAACTCAATATATAGCATATTTATGAATATAGGACCTCAAAAGAAAAACAGGTACATGTATATAAATAGAAAATAAAACACCTAATCAAAGATGTATCTGTCAAAATCTTCCGTGAAGTGTCACATAATTTCGGAACTCGCAGATATTCTATTACATTTGTGCGATAAAATACAATGCAACTGTGATTATTGTCATGTTGGACGTTAACAATGACGCTAAGACTTGTTTGTGAACTGTTTAACAATCAACGATCAAGGGCAGATAAATGTATTAGTAAACCCCAAGAGATTGCACCTACATGGGTATGGTGTAGTGGAACGAAGCGATCTATCACTAGAGATACTGAAGATGACTACTCCAGCACCCGTGGAATTAAGCTACCCTGATACTTGCACGATTGAGGCGGTTGTGGGCGTGCCCACCAGGCCATAGACAGAGTTTGGAAATTTTCCAATAATTCGGCGCACCCCTTCACCACGCATTGCGGTAACAAAAATAATAATGATTTTTGTTACCGCAATGTGTAGTGAAGGGGTGCGCCATTTCGCATAAAACTGTGTTTAGCCGCAGTTGGCGCATTGGACACCCATAACGTACGACTGTTCACACAAGTGGCACGCAGATGGCACGAACATTAATGCATGCCGAATTATTGGAAAATTTTCTACGGGTTCAAATCTTATAATGATAAGTAAACATACAAATAAATAAAACATATTTAATACAATTTCAGCGTTGACTATGGGAAATATTTTTCGACAAAATGTAAAAAGAAAATAAATCCATTTGTTTTTAGTCATGATGCCTGGGATAATAAAGTCTATGGTGTGAATGATTTTGAAGCAAGTCAAATGGATCCTCAACAGAGATTTGTATTAGACTGTTGTTTTAAAGCCATGGAAAATGCTGGAGTAACAAGAGAGTCTATGCATGGTTCTAATACTGGGGTCTACATAGGTTAGTCGAACGTACATTTTGAAATTTGTTGGCGATGCTTGTCCATAAATCATACATCCATGTCGCCTTTAAATATGAACTATTCTATAGTCCATGATCCAGGTTTGCTCTGGTTAAGATAAAAAAAATAATGGAGTGATAACGAAGCATCCAAATAAATGAATGACTGTAAATTTCGTATGAGAGATACACTTAAATTTTGAATGTTACAGCATCAAATTACGTCGGTGCGACGTGCGATGTCTTTTTCACAATTGTTTAAACGCACAACATATCTGTTCTCTGTAATCACAGAAAGGGTTACAATACGCCCACATATTGGCTTTGTCTCGAAAGTAACTTATCTCATGCCCCCGTCAGACCGGAGTGGTGACCCTACTGCGCTCTGAGACTGAACGGCGGTCTGGAAATACACAAGGTCATCGGCGAGCGTGAACACAGCGCGGAAAAATGTCCCAAAATTGCAAACTTAAAAAAGTCGCTTTCTTACTGCGACTCGTGGGTTTATACAGCTTGGCAACGGCGGTCATCGCGAACCCGCGTCGCTCAACCACACGTCTTATCTGGCCTACACGTGCATTTCCACCACGACTATATAAGCTGGTTATATCTTTTTTAGAAATTTCAAGGTGACCTTTGAATCGCCCGTTTTCAAAGCAAGTCGTACATGAAAACCATGATCGCCATAGGCGAGTATTGCAAGCTTGGTAACCGCGCCATGGTCGTATTAAGAACTCCATACACGTAGTGGGAACCCCATAACATCGCCAAATGCTTGGAGGTAGTCCCGTGGGGTCGTGGGGCAATCGCGCAACAGTGGTGGAATCATCGTAACATCGCCATAAAAACTCAGAACTCTTGGTGGGGTCGCGGCCGACACGTAAGGGTTGTGGTGAAGACGCCATAAAGTCACCGTTGCAAATGTTACAATTTTCGAAGGGCCTTTGCCAAGTGTGTACTGCGCATGAACTACGTTCATGGAGATGTTACCACACTTATCTCGCGACCTTCGCGACCCACCAAGTTCCCTCAGCTTTCCAGGGCATATGGCAGAACCTTGACGTTTGCTTTGAACATACTCAAAGCAAAATATATATCTTTTCCACCACGTTTTTACCACGCTTATGGCGATCGTGACTCGCTCTGGGACCAGTTTTTGTCGCAGTAGAAGCGCAGTAAGGAAGAAACCCCGGTGTGACGGGGGTATTATGGAAAGCATGGGTATTGACCAAATTTTATAACAATGCATTCAAGGAATGTGAGCTCTATTGAGTTATCAAACGTAAACGAAACTGGCTAAAAGTGTATATGTAGTATCTATCACTTTCACGGAGTTTTCGGAAAAGGGACACCAAATATAAAACAAATTCACCAAAGACTTTAGCCTCTATCATGTTGACAACTCCGGAACGGAAAGTTGTGTATTGCTGAACATCTACAAGAATTGCGCTCTCATGGTCACAATGCTTTGCACCAAATTTGAAAAAAGAAAAAAGAATTGCCAAAATCTATAGCTCCTATTGCTTTCACAAGCTAATTGGTGACGGATGGACAACACCCCCATGTGGTATTATAGTACATAAATAGGACATGGGTGACGAAGGGGATAACAATGATTGCATTGTTTAAACGGATGGATAGGGTGGGGAAATGTAATTCTATGAGAAGGCATAAACTACCACCAAAAAGGACGGCTGCCCGTGAAAGACATAAACCACCCATAGCAAATAGATGTCGCGACGTAGTTTCATAAGTAGCTCCCCATTTCGACTACATTCCATAAAAGTCATTTATACATATTTCTTTTTTAAAAAAGTGCAAAAGAAACCAACCCAAAATATATTAGAAAGTAATTTATATAGATTGAAAAAGAATACTTAAAGGTAATTCATACAAATTCAACAAACTATTTAGTTATTGTTATAATAGTAATGAACATTTGTAAGTGCGCTAGCTCCATCCATATTGCATTCTAAGCACATGGGAGATAATAGCTAATCCTGATAATATGTTACAAACAGATGAGTTTTGAGTTTGCACTTGAACACAGCTAATGTTTGAGAACTATGTACCTCCAGTATAATATTTACTGAATAAGCTATTTAAAAAAAAAATAAAAAATCATTACAATAGCCATATTTCCTAATCTGCGGAACAATTCGATGCTGATTAGTTGTGGGTTTGGCCTTTTGGAGTAATAAAATGTGCAGTCGAAATGAGGTGTAGTAAAAATGGGATGTAGTGGAAATCGAAATGAACCCTTTCATACAGCACCAAGATCTGCATGATAGGCTTCTTGCATTTGCATGAATGACAAACCCTACATCTGAATCATTTACCACTCGGGTTTCTGCGGAACAATAATGGACATCGTATCACTCTCCGGCAACTGTAAGTGGCAATGCATCAAGAGTACACGAGGGTCTCAACAAAGGGCTGTTCTCCTCCATGCCGCGACATTGTATATCGTTTTGGGACTAGTAGAGGTTGACAGTAAATCGAAGTTGCTATGACCTGGGGTTTTGTTGATGATTTTCTTTCTTGTGTCGGCAAAGGTCCAGCCAGCAATCCGGGCAAAGAACCAAATTTGTCTCTGGTACCTCTATTCAAATCATTGTCCTGTTTTCATTGCCTAAATTACAAATCACGACGCGAGACCTTTCACTACAACGTAAGCCTATTATGTTTATTTTTTAAGGTGTAATGAACAGTGATTATAAAAATCTCCAATCAACAGACGGTGAAAATATGAATAATTATTCCTTAACGGGAACCTCTACCAGTATTGTAGCTGCACGCATATCGTTCACCTTTAACCTTCTTGGACCTGCTATGGCTTTAGATACAGCTTGTTCATCATCTTTATTAGCTATTCACCTTGCTGCTCAAGCTCTAAGAGAAGGTAATGTTGGTTTTTGAGGGGACACCTCACTTTCCCCACATCCATTGTTTAGAGTCTAGGTCCACCGGCCATGACTGATTAACAAACTAAGGGTGTTTAAAGAGATTTAAAGTATAGTCTGTAACAAAGTAAATAACTAAATAATAGTCTGTAACAAGTTTGTGACATTCTAAAATAGTAAATAACTAAATAAACTTTTATAGTATAAATATTTATAATCAGTTTGATATATTATAATAATATTGATTTATTTAATTGATATATGCATCTACTATAATTCCCAGTATATGATGACATTACGTCTTGACTTAACTCTAAATTTAAAACCATCTAGCACTAAATTCTGACCACCTTTAGTATTAGCAATGTATTTAAAGTTAACCAGAGCGTTCGCCATTTTGGAATGACCATTTCCAATTCAGAGGAGCGACACTTATATCAACTGATAAGCTGTGATTAAATATCAGTAGTTTATTTGTTTTTATTTCAAATTAATTATTAGGCCTATATCAAAATAGGAAGTAGGGTCGCCTGTCCAACCTCGTAGGTTTTCTCTGGGTACCCCGGTTTCCTCCCCACTAATAAAGACCCCTACGCGCAAGCGAATTATTGAAATAAAATTAAACCATATGTTAGTCCAGAAATGACTTAGTTTCTGTCGAAGGAACGTTAAACCCCATTTTTCTCTTCCTCTCACATCAAAATGATAATTTATTAGTAAACTGAATTCACTAGTGGGAAGTACTCACCAGTAACAATAATTAAGAGTGAGAAGTTAACACTAGTGATACTAATTAATTAAAACGGACTATAGTCTTACACCCACGGTCTACTAACCTCTTTATCCCTTATCAAAACATTTAAAAGGGGAAAGTGAGGTTAAACCGTTTTTGAACACGACTATGGTGGACTATGGCTGCAATAGCAAATACATACGGTGACTGATAAGGGACATGAAAAATAATATAATTTGATTTTTTTAATATTCACCCAATTAAGTCAATTTTAATATAATTTGTGGGGAAAGTGAGGTTAAACCGTTTTTGAACACGACTATGGTGGACTATGGCTGCAATAGCAAATACATACGGTGGCTGATAAGGGACATGAAAAATAATATAATTTGATTTTTTTAATATTCACCCAATTAAGTCAATTTTAATATAATTTGTTTTTTATAATTTTCACCCAAGTCAATTTTAATTTCCACCCAAGTCAAATTTAATATAATTTGTTTTTTTATAATTTTCACCCAAGTCAATTTTGATATAATTTGTTTTTTTATAATTTTCACCCAAGTCAATTTTAATTTAAATTGTTTTTTATAATTTTCACCCAAGTCAATTTTAATTTCCACCCAAGTCATTTGTAATATAATTTGTTTTTTATAATTTTCACCCAAGTCAATTTTAATTTTCACCCAAGTCAATTATAATATAATTTCGATTCTGTTGAATTTCCACCCAGCGCGTGATGACATCGGAGAACGCTAGATCGGATATGATGACGTCATATGTGGATTGTGGGTTAGGGTAAGGGTTTTTTGTCCCTCGCTCACGTTTTGTGTTTGTTAGCGTTGCTGGTTCATTTTTCTCCAGGTCACTGTGAGCGGGAGCATAGTCTCCAGACCCCCCCCCCTACACACACACACATTTCATTAAAAAATTGTGTGTTAGCCAAAACGAGACTCCCGGTCACCTCAAATTGGCGTTTTGTAACATTGGGTTCCGGGGATGATCAGGGCAAGTTTTGAGGGATATGGGGTTGTATTCCCATATCAAGGGAGGGCATGCGCAATTTTTTTTTTACCTTTGGTCACCTACTCGCATTGCTCCCCATTTGTGTTTTTTTTTTTTTAATCAAAAAATTAGAACGACAATTTGCCATGTCCCTCCCAAAAATCGAGCTTGCATGCCCCATAGGAACCGATGTATGGCCTTTGAAGTAATCCGGATGATTTGGAAAGCCATGTTTGCGACGTCCCTCCGCCCCGGTGTTCGTGCTCATAAATAAATGGAGGATAAGAAAAGAAAAGAATGGATTCTGATTTATAGGGGCCGAGATATAGGGCCCCAAACATGGCCCCTCGTCTCAGGCAATCGCTCAAACTTTGCCAATTTGGACCAAAAAACACCCGATTTCGTTCTGTAAACACCCACATGCACCCATTGGGAGGTTCCGAGGTTGGAAATTCTTGAAGTATATCGACGCCGGGGAGTCGCCCGGGGCCGTCACATTTCAGCCTTGGCGACCGGTAGTGGGGGAAATCGTGAGTTTTTGCATCAAAATGCCTGAAAGGCCCCTTTGCCTGACCGCAGCTTAATACATTGTTATGACAGATTTTTTTTCAAAAAAGGTCCTATCTCTTCGAAACTTCGGCTACCCCCCCCCCGCCCTCCATTTCCACCTCCGGGCATCCAAAAATGGTCTCAAAATTAAAATCGAACATCTAGTTCCATCTCTATTTTTTTTAACTTTGTGTTCCCCCGGGAAAATGGCCACTGTTCACTCCACATGGGTCGGGATCAACATTTTCTTTTGGGAAATGTGTTTGTTCGAAAGATGGGTGCTTGGGTGGAATACCTGCCCAGAAAATTTGGTGTCAATTGACCCTCGGGAAGGGTCGGGCGTAGCAATAATCCACATGAAAAATGGGCGAAAACAGAAAAAAAAATCGATTTTGTCATTTCGGTGCCCCTTAGAAAAAGCCCTTAACTCAGCCCCTATGGGCAGTGGGTCCATGAAATTTGGAGGGCGCCCGCCAAAAATGAGCAGGATCGACCAAGGGGTTCCGATTTTATTCAGGTGTCGGATCAGAACTCTACTCGACCTGATCATCGCCCTCCCCCCGATCTCCTTCCAAAATATTTGCTATTTTTAGAGGATTCAGGGGTTTAGCCTGAATTCATAGGCCAAGGTGGGATGGGGAGTAGGCTACCCTTCCTTAAACCCCATATTCCCGTTTCTACCCTCCGCCGAGACATGTTTTTCTCCAGGTCACGTTTTTCTAAACCCTGCCCCTCCCCGTGGACCCAGGGGCCACAAATTTGGCCTGAGGGTAGGCCTTGGTAATGCCTTCTAACACTCTGGGGGTTTGGACCCGCAAGTCCGAACCCTTAAACCTTTCTTTGACGAGCAGCCTGTGGAGGAAACGGAGAGCTGGGGAGATATGATCAAATTTCCCTGTTGATGACGTCACGCGCTGGGTGGAAATTCATCAGAATCGAAATTATATTACAAATGACTTGGGTGAAAATTAAAATTGACTTGGGTGGAAATTAAAATTGACTTGGGTGAAAATTATAAAAAACAAATCATATTAGAAATGACTTGGGTCGAAATTAAAATTGACTTGGGTGAAAATTATAAAAAACAAATTAAATTAAAATTGACTTGGGTGAAAATTATAAAAAACAAATTATATTAAAATTGACTTGGGTGGAAATTATAAAAAACAAATTAAATTGAAATTGACTTGGGTGGAAATTATAAAAAAAACAAATTATATTAAAATTGACTTGGGTGAAAATTAAAATTGACTTGGGTGAAAATTATAAAATAACAAATTATATTAAAATTGACTTGGGTGAATATTAAAAAAATCAAATTATATCATTTTTCATGTCCCTTATCAGCCACCGTAAATACATATTATTTGTATGAAATTTTAATATTTTTATCTATTTGTTATTTAAATCTTTTTTCTTTCATTTAAAAACAATTTATATTTATTTTAATTTTTTTTTTAACCAATTATTTTTAAAACATTTTTTTTTATAAATTTATAAATTATTTTTTGAAGATATTTTTCTATAAATTATTTTTTTATAAATTACTTTTTATTTTTATTTTTATCAATTATTTTTTAAAAACATTTTTTTTTTTTATAAATTATTTTTATAAATTATTTTCTTTATAAATTACTTTATTTTCTTTTATAAATTATTTTTAAAAATATTTTTTTTATATAAATTATTTTTTTAAAAATATTTATTATAAAGTATTTTTTCTTTTAATTAAAAAAATAATTATTATAAATTATTTTTTTTATAAATTACTTTACTTTTATAAAAAAAATTTATAAATTATTTAAAAAAAAAAAATATGAATTATTTTTTTTTTATAAATTACTTTTTATTTTTTTTATAAATTATCTTTTAAAAATATTTTTGTTATAAATTATTTTTGAAAAAAATTTTATTATAAATTATTTTTTTTTTAAAAAAAAAAAATGTTATTTTAAATTATTTTTTTTTAATTTTTTAAAAATATTTTTTATATATAAATTAATCTTTTAATTTTTGAGAAACAATATATATTTTAATTCTTCAACAGCTATGCGCGATTGTTCACTTTCTTTTGATTCCTTTTTGTCATAAGTGTTGTCTGCCCATGGTATTTAAATACACATAAATATTCGGAAATCTCTAAAATAAAGTAGAAATGTACTAGTCGTTTAGAATATATGAAGCCAGCTGTTGGCTAGCAATAGCAAAATTTTCATTATCATTAACAGGTGATTGTGACATGGCCTTAGCAGGGGGAGTTAACTCATTGATGTCTCCTAGTATATTTGTCCAACTAAGTAAAGCCAGAATGGCCTCCCCTACTGGATATTGTCAGGCCTTTTCCTCTAAAGCGGATGGTTATGCAAGAGGTGAAGGTGCAGGGATAATTCTTTTAAAACGACTTCCGGACGTGAGTATATTTTTTTCATATTTTGTAAACAATATTAGAATCTATGGTCATAGGTTTACCTTTTTCAAAAAGTTAATGTCATTTGATTTCCATGGTTTGTTTCATTACTAACTATTTAACCTTTATGAAATTCAGGCAGTACGCGATAACGACCCAATATGGGGGACCATTATGACAGGGTCTAACCAGGATGGCCACACCGTGACGCCTATGACAGCTCCTTCTGGAAGTCAACAATTCCAATTATTGAAAAAAGTTTACAGCAGATATAATATTGATCCTGATCGACTGGAATACATAGAAGCTCACGGTATGTAGCAAAATAACGACACAAAAATATAGTAACATATATTTATACAGATTAGGAACACCACATAAAGTAATTAAAAAATTAAGGGTTAACTATGCATACTATCAGTATTGAATTAAAAAGGATTCGTCTTTAACATAATCAATTGGTTTAATGACATACCACGATGATATGAATATTAGATGGCGACGTGAAGTTAGTCTGTTGTTCGTTGTTCGGTATTCGCGAATAACGAACCTCGAGCTGGTTTGTTGTTCGGTATTCGCGAATAACGAACAACGAGCTGGTTTGTTGTTCGGTATTCACCAGATATGGAATTAGTAATGTAATAAAAGATTTTTTGCAGGGAACACGCCGCAGGCGGGTTTTTATAAGCCTAACTGGATTATAAAGCTTCAAAATTCTGAGAAATAGATTCTCATAACTTCTCTTTCTATCCGACGATATGGAATTAGTAATCTAATAAAATAACTTTTGTAGGGAACACGCCACAGGCGGGTTTTTATGAGCCTAACTGGATAATAAAATTACAAACTTCTGGGAAATAGATTCTAACAACTTCTCTTTCTATCCGAAGAAAGAGCTGTTACATATTGGCGAATAACGAACAACGAGCCAGTTTGTTGTTCGGTATTGGCGAAAAACGAACAACGAGCTGGTTTGTTGTTCGGTATATTCACCGCATATCGAATTATTAATATAATAAAGGTACTTTTGTAGGGAACACGCCACAGGCGGGTTTTTATGAGCTTAAATAGACAATAAAACTTCAAACTTCTGGGAAATAGATTCAAACATCTTCTCTTTCTATCCGAAGAAAGGGCTGTTACATATTGGCGAATAACGAACAACGAGCCAGTTTGTTGTTCGGTATTGGCGAATAACGAACAACGAGCTGGTTTGTTGTTCGGTATTCACCGTATATGGAATTGGTAATATAACAAGCCCACAGTGAGGATAATGTCCCCCGCCGAAATCCCGAAATAAATAGAAGACACATATTAATTAATCGCACAATTATTTTTTTCAAATGTATCGAGCAATCAAACTGTACACAAAGTGTCATCCAAAAGTGTTTTATAAAAAAAAATGCTAAAACCGACGAGAAAAATGAAAATGTACCCTAGTTAGGGGGGACCCTAAAGGCGGACAAAAGGGCCCCTCTGGCCAAGGGAAAGGGTCCTCGTGTCCAAGTCAATCGTTTCTATACACTGTTACTGTCGAATCCATTACTAAATGAGAATGCAGTCATTGTATTGGCATAAAAATCATTAATCAAGATATCTTGTCCCAAAGTATCAACCAATCAAATTGCTTATATTTGCTTACCCTAAGCGGAAAATACTCATCTTCGAACTCCATCAAGGCATTGACCTAATAAGCATATACACCAAGTTTGAACATTTTAACTCAATTAGATGGAGAGTTATTGTGTTCCAAAGTCTCGACTACTCTCGACCAATCAAATTGCGTATCACTCTGCTTACCTTGAGCAGAAAATGCTCATTCTCGAACTTAGTCAAGGTATTACTGTAATGAAACTATACACCAAGTTTCATCACTCTCACTTAATTAGAACTAAAGTTATCGTGTCCCAAAGCATCAACCAATCAAATTGCTTATCTCTGCTTACCCTAAGTGGAAAATGCTCATATTCGAACTCCATCAAGGCATTGACCTTATAAGCATATACACCAAGTTTGAGCATTTTAACTGAATTAGAAGAAGAGTTATTGTGTTCCAAGGTCTCGACCAATCAAATTGCGTATCGCTCTGCTTACCCTGAGCAGAAAATGCTCATTATCGAACTTAGTCAAGGTATTACTGTAATGAAACTATACACCAAGTTTCATCACTCTCACGTAATTAGAATTAAAGTTATCAAGTCCCAAAGCATCAACCAATCAATTGCTTATCTCTGCTTACCCTAAGCGGAAAATGCTCATCTTCGAACTCCATCAAGGCATAGACCTAATAAGCATATACACCAAGTTTGAACATTTTGGCTCAATTAGAAGGAGAGTTATTGTGTTTCAATGTCTCGACCAATCAAATTGCGTATCGCTCTGCTTACCCTGAGCAGAAAATGCTCATTATCGAACTTAGTCAAGGTATTACTGTAATGAAACTATACACCAAGTGTCATCACTCTCACTAAATTAGAACTAAAGCTATCGTGTCCCAAAGCATCAACCAATCAAATTGCTTATCTCTGCTTACCCTAAGCGGAAAATGCTCATCTTTGAACTCCATCAAGGCATTGACCTAATAAGCATAAACACCAAGTTTGAACATTTTAACTCAATTTGAAGGAGAGTTATTGTGTTCCAAAGTCTCGACCAATCAAATTGCTCTGCTTACCCTGAGCAGAAAATGCTCGTTATCGAATTTAGTCAAGGTATTACTGTAATGAAACTATACACCAAGTTTCATCACTCTCACTTAATTAGAACTAAAGTTATCGTGTCCCAAAGCATCAACCAATGAAATTGCTTATCTCTGCTTACCCTAAGCAGAAAATGCTCAACTTCGAACTCCGTCAAGGCATTGACCTAATAAACACATACACCAAGTTTGAACATTCTAGCTCAATTAGGAAGAGATTTATTGTGTCCCAAAAAGTGTGACGGACAGACAGACAGACAGGACAATAAAGGTACTTTTGTCGGGAATACGCCGCAGGTGGGTTTTTATGAGCCTAAATGGATTATAACACTTCGAACTCTTGGGAAATAGATTCTAACAATTTCTCTGTCTATCCGAAGAAAGAGCAGTTTCATATTGGCGAATAACGAACAAAAGTTACTTTATTAGATTACTAATTCCATATCTGGTGAATACCGAACAACAAACAAGCTAGCTTCACGCCGCTATATTGGATTGACAATGGTATATTTTAATCGTTACGATAGACAACCGGTTAACTATGAGTCCAACTATAACATGAATAGTATATTAACAAAGATATGGTGTAAGAGTGAACTGACAGTAAGATAATATAATGATATGGGATCTTAATATTCAATATTTAACACACCGTGGACATTTTAAAATCAGTACAGTCCTCGTGTAATCTGTGCACATAAAGGTCCCAAGTACAAAACAACGTTTCAATAACTTAATTGATCATAAATTACTATTTAAAATTATTCATTCAAATTCTTTTGGGCCCATTTTAATCTATTTCAACACCTTGTAGTCTAGAAAAGTTTAATAATACACTGAACACGCAGCTGAAAATACATACTGCATGATAGCTAACTGTAAATACCGTGATGCAACCACATAATTATATAGCTGTTAAAATTGGACGAAAACTATTATCATGCCAAAGAAAGTACATGTATTACCAACCAAATTACTTGATTTGTAAATATTGACTGCTTATACATATAATTTATACATATCTCACTTTTAATAGGAACTGGTACACAGGCTGGAGACCCTGTAGAGGCGAACTGTTTAGGTGGATTTCTCGCAGATCATACCAAAAATGCTCCACGCTATATTGGATCCGTTAAAACTAACATTGGCCATCTGGAGTCAGCTGCAGGAGTAGCGGGCGTTATTAAAGTTCTTCTGATGCAGAAACACTCACTTATCGTCCCAACCCTTCATTTCGATGCACCAAATGAAAAGATTGATTTTGATAAACTAAAGCTTATAGTAGCAACACGTACCGACAAATGGCCGACGTACAATTACGACGGAACAAAATTATCGTGCGTTAATTCATTTAGTTTCGGTGGAACAAATTGTCATGCTATCATAAAATCCTATAACACAGACAACGCAGTTAAATTCGCCGATGCTGACAAACTACGACTTATCTGTTTCTCGGGCGTAGACGAAACATCCGTTAAAGGCAGTATTCAACATTTTTGTGAGAAAGCCAAAACACAAGGTTATTCTATAGATGATGTTGCCTTCACCTCAACTATAAGAAGGGATCACTACCCAATAAGAGTTGCTAAAGTGGTTAAATCAATGGACGACGCCATAGACCAATTAGAAAGTAAAACCACAATTGACAAGGTTCCGGTTAAAGCTTTACAGAAACAAAAGCAAACCATTTTTGTATTTTGCGGAATGGGAAGTACATGGAAAGGTATGTGCAAGGAACTCATGAAAACCAACCATGTTTTTTATAAGAAAATACTGGAGATAGATTCTTTATTGTTACCACTGACCGGTTGGTCAATTTGTCAAAGATTTGAAGATAGTTTTGATCCAACCGATCCATATTTCGGCCCAATTGCATCATTTACATGTCAGGTTGCCCTTGATGCTGTGTGGAAATACTGGGGAATAAAACCAGACTGCGTAGTTGGTCAGTCAGTAGGTGAAGTAGCCGCATCATACTCAGCTGGGGCACTGTCTTTAAAGGATGCAGTGAAAGTTATTTATCATCGAACATATCGACAAGCGAATGCCACTGGAGGGTCGATGCTGGTTGTTGGTAATTATGATGTGAGCGAGGTTCAGAAAATAGTCGATGATTACGAAGGAAAAGTAGTTATTGCTGTACACAATAGTCCTAAATCGTGCACCCTAAGTGGGGACACTGACGTTATCGATATGGTGAAATCGAGAATCCAAACAGCAAAAGAAGATTTAGAAATCCCATTGTTTCTACACGATTTGACAGTGACGAGTGCGTTCCACAGTCATCATATGACAGAATGTTCCAACCAGATAAAGGATGATCTGTCAGGATTACAGGGTTCCAAACCCGATGTGAAACTATATTCAACAGTATCAGCCAAAGAAGCTACAGAATCAGATTTCATAACAGCAGAATATTGGGCAAAAAACGTTACAGAACCTGTGTTATTCCGACAAGCTCTTCAAGATGCTCAACAACCGGATTGCTTCAACATTTTTTTAGAAATTGGATCAAAGCCTGTACTCATTGCTCATTCAAAAGATAATTTCGATTTGAGTCAAGCATGCGTATTGATATCAATGAAAAAGGACATGGAAACCAATTGTATAATGCAGAATTTAGCACAGCTCTATGCACACGGAATTGACCCAAATTGGGGCAATGTTGTTGAAAGAGGAAATGTAACGGACGTGCCACAGTATCATTTCAACCCAAAGTCAAACTTAATTATTCCAGAAACGTCAAAGCTTGCCTTAATGGGAGGGGACCTGCATTCCAGTGGCCATCCATTTCTAAGACCAATTATTGGCGCAAATAAAAGCTACAAAGTCCTCATCAACCCTAAAAGAATTGGATCAGTATATGAACATTTTGTTTTGGACAACATTTTTATACCTGGCGCTTTTTATGGAGAAGTCGGTTTAGCTATTGCCGAGCACTTAACATCTGGGAGGGTTACTGAAACAGCTGTGTCGATTAACTTTAAACATCCCCTTGTACTACATCCAGGAAAAAGTGTTGAACTCGATGTTTATACAAGTGTTCAAGATGATTATAAAAACGAAAAGGAGAAAACTAATTACACAGTTTTACGTGATAATCAAATTTTAGCGGTGGGTTCAATCAGTTGGGCAGAGAACCAAGAAAATACCATTGTAGATATAGATGAGATCAAAGATCGGTGTCATTCAGAGTTTTCCCAACAAGATATTTACGGACAATTGAAGAAACTTGGGTTTTCTTACGGAACTCCACTCCGTGTGCTTGCTGATGCTGTTTCGAACGATTATGAATGCTTAGTTTATTTTAGACTTCCCGAAGAAATCAGGCAAGAGAGAATTGGCACTTTCATTCACCCAGCTATTCTCGACGGAATGCTTCAAACGCCCGGGATATTGGGTATAGATGCAAAAAGTAAGGGGGGTGGCAACAAAGCGGGAACAGAAATTCTTCCAGTTCAGATTGGGAGACTGACCTTAAAAGGATCACCAAAGGACAATATGGTTGCATATGGAAAGATTATTAAAAAGACGGAATCAACTACCCATTATGATATCATATTAATGACCGAAGATGGCGACGTCATTGCGGAGGCTCGAAACTTCATCACCCAAAATCTAGGTATCGCCTCAGCAGATAAAAATGTGCTTTACAGTATACATTGGAAACGATTCAATGCTCTCGCAACCGAAGATGCAGAAAATGAAGATTTATCAGAATTGCTAATTCTAGACAATTCTCAAAAGTTGGATCTATCTGGTTTAAATGTACTCAAACTTAACACAACAGAATCTTGTACTGATCAGCTTTTGAAGTTTGGTCAAATTAGTAATAAGAAAGCTCTCGTGTACATTTCCCACCAGCGTAGCTCTGATGCAGAAGAAACATCGACTGTATTCCAAAGTATTCTGGATGAGTGCATGCAGATTCGTGAACTGGTTCTCTTCATGTTGGCAAAGCGGATCGATATTCCTTTGTGTGTCATTACTCTAGATACATGGATACTGAGTTATAACTGCAATGTCGCAGTCGGAAATCCTTCTGCAGCGGCTCTTTGGGGAATGCTGAGAACAGTTGATAGAGAATTAACTGAATTTCGCCTTAATCTGGTCGACATTAGTGGAAAAGACGAAGACATCACCACTGACGTATTATATAATACAATCAATTCAATATGTCAAAATGGAGAGGAGTTGCAAGGTGGCGAATTTCTTATTACAGACAATGTTGTTTACAGTCTTGAAATCCTGCATATAGCAGATAGAATGGAGTATAAATACAGAGAAGTCGAGATGGACGAGAAATGTGAAGTTCAACTATTTTCTGAAACGAAAAATGACTACATAAATCCTTTTCTTATATACTGTGATCCATCAGATGTTACTACCAATTCCGAAGTATCACTAAAAGTTGATACTTTAGCTATTCAAAATACGTTACTTTACAACACATGTACAGAAAATATCACTCATCGCCATTCGGCTTCTTTTTCTAGTGGATTTCCAGTTTTGTGCTTAGAAGCTATCGGTTACATGAATTCCATGAACTGCAATGAAAAGTACATCTCGTGCTACCCAACAAAAGCAGGAACAACGATAGTCGTCCCAAGGGATTGCTTAATATCTGCCGAGCTCCTTCCAATTTATCACCCAGGATTGATGATGAAGATTGTTCTTATGTGGTCCCTTTCGGAAAATGTTCCTGCTAATGGTGTAACCCTTCTTTACAACAGTCGAACCAAGCCTCTAATGCGGTTAATGTGTCTTATCTTAGCGAGTCATCACAAGACACACGTTCAGGTGGTATCGTTGGACGAAATCGAAACTATAGAACATGGCCACATTTTAAGTTTAGTTAACTTAAGTCAACAAATAATACACGATATCATTGGTAATTGGTTTAACGCACACTCTCTCATAACCCTAAATTCACTAATAGATAGTCTAGGTATAGCTGCTGTTCATCATAATCGTCCACATGTCGCAACACAGATATTAAGAACCGAGGAAATTTATAGTCCCGCCATGCTTGTACAGAATGTTCCACAAATCAACGAATGGGTAAAATCCCACAAGGACGAACTTTCATCCATTTGCAAATCTTTCAAATCTGGAATTCTGGGAAGACGTCGTTCTAGCGTTGCCATTCCACGTTCTATAGACATCATGCGTCTTTTGTCTGTAACAGAAATACCTTTCAGTCGGTCTTTAATGTTACCACCAGTAAGAGCAATTAGCGGAAACATGTTCAGAAAAGATGCGGTCTATATCGTAGTTGGTGGTCTGACTGGTTTAGGATGGGAATGTGTACAGTTTCTGGTGGCTAATGGGGCTGGTCATGTTGTATGTTTCAATCGTCGTAAACCTTCACAAGAAAATTTGATGAAGATAGACAATTTGGAAAGCTCATCGTCATGTCGCGTAGTTACAGAACAGGTTGACGTAACTCATTTCGATTCTGTTGAAAATGGGTTTAAAAGTGTGAACAATAATTTCCATGGCGCCGAAATAAAAGGTGTTATTTTTGGAGCAGCTGTTCTTAGCGATGCATTTATTGAAAGTATGGACAAAGATAAATTTGCGACTGCTTTGTCACCTAAAGTAAGAGGAGCCTGGAATTTACATTTATTAACAAAAGACCTAAACCTGGACTACTTTGTGATGCACTCCTCCATTGCTGGCTTACTTGGTAATCACGGACAATCGAACTATGGGGCTGGGAACGCGTTCGAAGATGGTCTAGCGCACTTTAGACGTTCAATGGGACTTCCAGGACAGAGTTTTAATTGGGGTCCACTAAACATAGGTATGTTAAAGGAAGCTGAATCGACAGAGAAAGTAATCAACATATTGAAAGAACAAGGATATGAGCTTCTAGAAATAGATGATATTCATCAATGTCTGCTGAATTGCCTATTGGACAATTATCCACAAGTAATGTGCACAAAATTGGAATTGGGCAGCTTCAGTAGCGGTAATTCAAGGATGTCCAACCTTCATACTAAATTTCTTTCGATTCTACCGACAAAGACCACAAAACACGACAGTATGGATACTGTGGATGATACACTAATGAAACTAGATATTCCGTTGATAAAAACCCTGGAAAAAGACTCTAGAATACAAATTCTACAAGATTATATGTCAATCATTGCCTCTAAAGTGTTTGCCGTTGATGAATCAATGGTGACACCAGACAGTTCGGTCGTAGATCTTGGTATAGACTCCATGCTGGCCATGACTATCATTGATCAAATCAATAGAGACACTCAATTTAGGATACCTATGGTAGTCCTGTTGAGTGAAGGAGCTACTATCAGTAAAATAGCAAATGTTATAGAAGCCAGTTTCTGGGAAGGTGTAGATGATGATAGGAATGGAACTTCCAAAGAAATATCCGGTGAAAATGACGATACAGTCGATGAATTAAACCTCAACAAAACAACTGAACCAGAAGAGCCATTACCAAAGCCTGATTCCGAGGTGCACGCTTCACCAAAAACAGAAACACGGATGGATACACAATCTGAAAAATTCCAGCAATCCCCAATCGAGGAAACAAAACTTGTGGAAGAGATGGTTGGTATAGAATGTGGTGTATCTTTCATTGAAAGTGATATTTACGAATTGTACGAACACGTGGACAAGGCGCCATTACATTTTATTAAAGACATCATATTTAAAGGGGCGGGCGTCGATCTTGGTGTAATCAAATTCTGTGCTAGACAGATCGTTGACAGACACCCCATTGCCAGGACACTGTTCAAAACGTTGGTCACAAAGAGAGATAAATCTGGTTTGGAGAGACAAATTGTGAGTAAGGAACATCAGCTAGATTTCCGCACTTTGATGGATTCGTCCAACGATGAAGAATATCGGAAACTTTCCGTGGAACCCTTCAACTTGGAGAAATCTGGACCAGTGAGATTTATCTCCTCTTCATCTTCTTTGCAATCATCCTTCAGAGTTCGTCTTGTATGCCATGCGATTGGCTTTGACTCCTTTGCTCTTGGAAAATTCATTTCAGACTTTCAATCACTTGTTGTTGCGAAAGCCTCTAACAGGAAAATTTCATTATCTGTTAATTATGATCATGTTGGTCTAAAAGAATTACAAGATATTTTCCACTCGAATCAGAAACAGACAGAGTCGTTTTGGAGAGGCGAAGTGCCTAAATCTATTTCCAATATGAATCTTAACTCGTCTACAGATACGACCTCTAATGTAACAAAGCTGAAACTTGATGACCAGTTGTCTCGGGAAATATTTAATCTTGGACGTAGTCTTGACACGACATTACTGAAATTATTTGTTTCCTTTTAC
Source organism: Patella caerulea (assembly GCA_036850965.1). Taxonomy (NCBI): domain Eukaryota; kingdom Metazoa; phylum Mollusca; class Gastropoda; family Patellidae; genus Patella; species Patella caerulea. The sequence continues at coordinate 29,511,207 of JAZGQO010000011.1, forward strand.
CAACTCCTTTTACATATAAATACCAGGGAAGAGGTAGTAAATGTTATCACAAAATACAATCTAAGGCCTATGCTGTTTCAATCCAGTCATGAAATCTGTAATTTAACAAATGACATTCCACTGTTTGCAAAGATATCTACTTCTTCTACATTTTCGGATTTTATAAGAGAAAACAGTAAAACTATTCAGAAATATTTAAACAACGCAATGTACCCGTACTCCTTAATCGAGAAAATGGTATTATCTGATGATTGTCGAAATAATTTGAAGAGACATTGTGTTGTACAAGAGGAAGCGAAGAAAACTGTTCCTGCTAAAAGTCTGGGGTTACTACACGATACTTTATTAATAGTCAACTCTAATTCAACAACTAAAGCAATTGATGTTCAGCTACAATATAGAAGTTCTTTATATACCAGCAGTGAAGCTAAAATACTCTTAGATGAACTTCACCAAATTCTACTGTTGGTAACATCTAACTACGACATCACTATAAGCAATATTGGAAAGAGTGTAGAGTCTCTTCACAAAAAAATGGCTGGTGACCATTATGGTAACAGTACCAATATCTATGCACCTATAAACGAAGGTGAGTATTATTGTTACCCAATAACTAAAACTAGAGATTCAATTAACTGGTAAATATATGGAGGCGTTCTAAACTGCATGGTTAATGATGTTCGTTTTCCACCGCCTATTCTGTTCATTTATCCTTCAAATAACGATATTAGTCAAATAACGATATCAGGCAAATCAGTTTTTTATTGTTTCCAGGAGCAGAAAGTAAAGCAAGCGTTAGTGGGCATGTTGCTGGCACACCAGAGTCTTCAATGCCGATACCAAAGTTAAAGAACCCTGTCACCATCAATTTACCAGAAAATACCTTATCTTATAGTGAATATTATTGTTTTTTTGTTTTTTTTTTGTTTCCAGGAGCAGAAAGTAAAGCAAGCGTTAGTGGGCATGTTGCTGGCACACCAGAGTCTTCAATGCCGATACCAAAGTTAAAGAACCCTGTCACCATCAATTTACCAGAAAATACCTTATCTTATAGTGAATATTATTTTTACGATAGATATTTGCGGGACAACCCAGTTGGTCACCATCTTACCAATGATTTACATATGAAGAAAAGGGCAGGTGATTTATTTAATCAATGCACTCCCAGTATCTACGAAATTACAGATATGTGGCCGCATGTTGTCGGCAGCCATAAGGAAGAAGTCTATCGAAATTCCGTATATTTTTTTAAAAAAGATCGAAGTTATCCCCCTCCCCTTTTTCCCATCTATTGACATCCTATCATTTGTTTTATAAATCGTGTGATTTTTGATCAGGGTGTAAGGAAGGAGTTTATCGAATTTCAAAGTTTTCTAACATTAGAAAGCCTTTAGCGGAGTAAGGCCGTGAACGTGATACAGAGCAAACTGGGGAAATTGTTGTGTGGGGATTAAGGAGGGCACTATCGATTTTCGGTCAAATTTAAAACAAAATAGCTTTGCTGACAAAACAAACGTACATTAATCAGGCGCGGATGGTTACAAAAAGCAAATCATCGAAACTCTGAACGTATGTGATCCTTAAACATGCTTTTAAAGCAGATAATTACACAGGCCATAATTTAAGGCGTGTGGGCGTTATGCATGACAAAGTGTTCACTGGAGTTTTTCAATGTATTTTTCGCGTAGAAATAAGCTGATACCACACCTTAACAAATAATATTACGATCGCAAATCATAGTCTTGTAGTAAATTTCGTGGTGTATGTTTCAAAATCGGGATTGCATTACCCTAATCTATGTTTATGATATATTGTATTCATGTATTTGTAATGATCCTAAAGTAGTGTAGCGCTTTACTGTTGCTTCAACAATATTAGTAGGTCGTAGGAAGTTCATTTTCATATTCAATTAAATCTCTTTTTTTTTCTTTTTGTTCTAAAGGATTTGATAAAATTTGGTATAATGCTGCCCTGAAACTACTTGAACGTCATCGTACCTTAAGAACAGTTTACGTCAAAGCTGAACCCGGAGAAAACTACAGATTCGGTTTTAAAAAACTGGAGAAAAATCCTGAAGATATATTGGATTTTCAGTATGTGAAAAATTCTAAAGATGACGCGGAGTTCGATCAAATTAGCAGACAATCGTTTGATCTATCTACAAGAGGATGCGTGCGATTTATCTTCGCTGGAGAACCAGATACAAGAATTAGGTTTGTTTTTCAGCATACTGGCATTGATTTCTATACAATGGGATTACTACTGAAAGATCTCAGAGATATTACACCTGCAATTGGCTATGGAGTGGATCTCCCGCCTTCACCCAGCGAACAAACGGGACGAGCGGCTTTATATGTGGAGGCAGCCTTAAAACCAATGGAGAATGAAATGAAGCAGTTTTGGCAGTCCAAAATCAAAGCCGGTGTGCCAAATTTAACACTGAATAAGTACCCAAGAGACGAAACGAGGAAGGGGAACATCCGACCTATCATTTCTGTTCTACCGAACAACACGATCAGCGATATTTTCAAATTAATGCCACTCATGAAAACGACAGTTTTTAAATTTTTCGCCTCCATATATCAAATGTATTTCCACTTTATGACTGGCCATGAGAAGGTTGTAATAAGCGCTCCTCTTGATTTGAGAACACATTTGCCCGAAACTCGGTCGTTTTATGAAAATATGATGACCGCGGTGCCATTCTTTACCGAATTTAAAGATCCATGCCAAACTGCCGAGGAATTCATCAGAACCAACGTAATTAATATAAACCAGTGTCTTGCCAACGGTCTGTATTCAGTTGTACTTATCCGAGAATTATTAGAGAACAAAGAAGAAGGAAAATGGTTGACTAGACACAGTGTTGTTGAAGAAGATATGGCCACCATAAATGATTTACAGAAGAAAAATAAACAAGATAATGATGTGCATCCTACTCTTGGATTTTCATATGAAACTCGCTTGATGGTTTGGATAGATAAAAAGGATTCTTACATCAGACTCCATCTCGAATGTCTTCCTGAGTTATATACTGAAGACGAAGCTGAAGGCCATATGAATAACATCGTTAAGTTAATGAACGCAGTCCTAAAGGATAGTAATCAGACACTGTCGCAATTAAAAGAACTGGTTGTACCTAAACATGAGAGTGTTCCAGAAAATACAATGAAAGATTCTAGACAAGACGAAGTTGGGGGTAAATATTTAGTATATTCTGGTTGAGTTTTCATAACTGTTAATAGGTAATCTTTAGTATGAGAAATGTTGTCATGAAATATATGATTGGTCGTATTTAAATTCAGACTGAAACTAAACCCAAAACAGAAGTATGTTATATTGGTCATTGCAATACCTCGGTTACATTGGTGTTCTGTGTAAGATGCTATGTAGAAAGGGTGAAGGACAAGTGAGAGATGACAGAAGGCAGCAAATGTTAAAATCTTACATTTTAACGTTGGCCTTAGAGGTATTTTGAGAGAGAGAGAGAGAGAGAGCGAGAGAGAGAGATGGGGTTTAACGTCCACTCGACACAAACTAGGTCATTTCGGGACTAACATATGTTTTTTTGAAAAATATTATTTCAATAATTCGCTTACTCGTAGGGGTCTTGAGCAGTGGAAGGAAACCGGAGTGTCCGGAGGAAACCCACGAGGTTGAGAAGGCGCCCCTATCTCCATGCGACATACGCTCACACCAGAGATCGAAACCACAGCCGCAAGCCAGAGGTGACCGGCCAGCTAGAGTTCGAAGCGCGACACTTTACACCACTAGAGCAACCCACCCCCACCCCCCCTAGAGGTATTTTGACTTTATCAGTAACGATATTAGAACTTTGTTCATTGTAATTTTTACACGTTATCCATGGAAAGACATTTTAGGAGAGAATTTAATATTGGCAGTGATACCCTTCTATGTTGATAGTTTCTTCCAAATACAAACTTCCACGGCACGGACAATCGAACGTGTTAAGAATATCTGTGGGTGACAATGATCAACAGCCATTAATGGTGTACAAATCTGCTTACTGCTTAACGCCACCAAACCACCGTAAATCACATCACGGAAGCAATAGTTTAGTTTGCAGATTGTTAGAGGTATGTCCCTGACCTTTCCAGGAACAGGAAATACGATAGGTTAAAGTACTTAAAATTCATCTGAAGCGATCCGAGAGAGAGAGAGAGAGAGAGAGAGAGAGGGAGAGAGAGAGAGAGAGAGAGAGAGAGTTGGGTTTTAACGTCCACTCGACACAAACTAACTAGGTCATTTGGGTACTAACATATGATTTAATTTCATTTCAATAATTCGCTTGCGCGTTGTGGTCTTTAGCAGAGAGGGGAAAGCGGAGGATCGGAAGAAAGCCCACGAGGTTGGACAGGCGACCCTACTCTTTGTCACGTACAACCGTGGATTCGAAATCACACCAGTTGACTCAATGGCAGGCTTCATGATAAAGCGCGCACTTTCTAACAATCCACCTCCAACCCCTCTTCTGAAGCTAATCAAATGCGATAACTATAGTCTGAATAATGCTAGGGGTAATTAACTTAAACAAACAGAGGTGAAGACCAAGTACTATCTCCTCTTTTCAGCTCGTTTCTTAAAAGAGACCACCTTGGGCTATGATCATTTGGTGTATGCTAAAATCACATCAATACATGGACGACCAGAGATTAAATGGGCTTCAATTGGTTACAGAGGAAGATCAAAACCCAAAAAATTCAAGTCGTTGCCATTGTCAGAAGTGAATAATGTTTATCTTGCTGTATATAAAGGTAGGTATGATGTGGCCACCAGATATCAATGGTGTCAATAGTCATGACCTCTTTCTTTAAATATAATCTTAAAGATACATTATTGGAGAGCACGAACTGACTTTTGTCGGTCTTCCTTTTGGCCTCAGAGGTCATAGAAATTATAAATTAGGTCTTTATTTTAAAAAAAAAGCCAAAAATCAACCCTGTAGACCCACGGATGGCTTGGATTGGGCTCGGATTTAAACATGATTTCGTTGATTGATTTAATCACAATGGCATCGTGGGCGGAGATTCTTCGTGGCGTTGACGTCATCATACTTCCGGAAATTAGCAGCTCATCACACTGCCTTCCCTGTAATACACACTGTCGTATTTATACGCGCTTCTGTCACTTGCGTTTCAGTAAAATTATGGAAATTGATAAACATAGCAGCTAACATTACCCCAGTTGAATTGCAACCCTATCGGATCACTGTTTTCTATTCGTTTACTTAGGGAGTCACTTAGGCCTGCCTGAAGTACAAAAGAGTACACGCAGGCAACACAAGAAGTTGACTATTTATTATAATTTATTCACAATACTGCCTCGTTGATTTGTTCCATTCCTTTCAAACTTTAAAATCCCGTCGCAGACTTTCTCTTCTTATCTATATATTAAAAGTCTTACTTCTAATTTGTAGTAAATAGTAAATGTAATAGAAATTGAATTGCAGTCCCGTCTCAAACCGAATACGATTTCGGTACCACAGTCATTGTAAACATTACTTGATAATCGAGACTATGTAGGTGGAGTTAACGCCTGTCAATCAACGATCGCCATACTAAGAATCGGTGACGATGGAATTCAATCCCATTTCTTGTCAAAAATTACACTGATAATAACTATGTTCAGAATAAAGTAATTTGACTGAATTTTTCAGTATATTTTTCTTTTATCATCTATTTTTGAACTGTTATAGCAAGAATGGCTAACTCCTTATAAAAATCTCCCATAATGTAACTTTAACTATGATTTAAAGCGAGAATTTCATATTTTTAAGTTATATGTTTAAAATGTATTAAAATAAAGCCTTAAAATTGATGGTATCTATAAACAACCCTACCTTGTTAAAGAATAATCATATTAATCCTATAATCCATTACTGCCAGTTGAGTAATTGACAAAAATATCATTTTTAACTTCAAATTCAAACGTTTGAAGATAGCTATTCCATGGGGGGGGGCAGAAAACAGGGAGGTAATTGTGTTATTATTTCCGGTATGAATGACTTTTTAGTGTGAGAATGTTAGTTGACAACCTATTGGGCAAAAGACATAAATAATTATGAAATTCTAGCTTTAAGCAGGATATTGGAAAGTTTTAAAATGGTAAAGATTGACTGCCACTAAATCGTCGGTGTAAACCTACCATACCGTACAAAAATAAAATCGGCTCTTTTTGTTTGTTACAGGTTTCCGTACAGTTGTATTTGAGACGAGGAAGAAGAAATTTATATTTAAATTCATTGACGCTGATGAGGTAGCGGACTTTACTCGGTGTTTGGAAAATAATCTAGAGGAACACCCAAGCATGACAAATGGAAATGCTGAAAGAATACATTAGTGACATTAAAACAAGTGCATGTTTTTTATACTGCATGATAATATCATAGAGTGTTAAGGCGTATTTCAGACTCCCCGAAAAACTTTAGTTTAAAATTAGAATTCGTCTTTACTGGTAATTTTTATACGCACACATTTTCATGTTCACGTATATTTTGATCTATTGAAGAAAAGACCTACCGGAGTATAGAATAAAAGTTTTTTGGAATAACTGCTAGGCATGTCCAGATACAACTACATATATTATGATCCTTGGAAACAATTATAGATTTTAACTCGAATGTCCGAAGACTGTAGGTGTATGTAGATAAAAGCTTCATGGCAGGAACCTGTTATGATTAAGTAATCCTTTTAATCGATAAACAATAGTGTTCTGATCACGTCTCCCGTAATCTGGAAAAATAGGTTGCCAGGCAACGAAACATACGCCCACACAGCAGCCAAATCGTCCGGGCAGTCAACAAGAGTTGTCGCATATTAAGGAATTATCAGAAAATCATTAGAATTTGTTTGGTTTTTATAATCAAACATTTTTTTTTAAATCAGATAATAATTGTGACCTCCAGAGGCACCACAAGCTAAAAAGGGTGATTTTTCGTACAATCAGGGGACATAATTCAGGAAGTAATGACCCGATGGGCGCAAATATCGAAAGGAACCAAGATCTTTGGGTTATAAACATACATGTTAAGTTTCATCAAAGTCGATTCAAAATTGTGACCTCTATAGGGTCCACAACCTTGATATAACATATTTTCACACTATTCGTGTACAAACGGCGGCCATTTTGTCCGTCAATTCTAGTCCGATTTTCACGTAATTCAAACTCTCTCTTCATTACCATGTAACGGTGATATAGTCAAACGTTTTTTTAAATCCGATAATAATTTTTGACCTCCAGAGGGACCAAAAGCTAACAACAGCGATTTTTCGGACAATCCGGGGACATAATTCAGGAAGTTATGATCCAATGGGCGCAAATATCGAAAGGAACCAAGATCTTTTGGTTATAAACATACATGTCAAGTTTCATCAAAATCGGTTCAAAATTATGACCTCTATAAGGTCCACAACCTTGATATAACATATTTTCACACTATTGGCGTACAAACGGCGGCCATTTTGTCCATCAATTTTGGTCCAATTTTCATGAAATTCGAACTCAACCTTCATAACCATGGAACGGTGATATAATCAAACGGTTTTTTAAATCCGATAACAATTTTGACCTCCAGAGGGACCACAAGCTAAAAAGGGCGATTTTTCGGACAATCAGGGTCCATAATTCAGGAAGTTACGATCCGATTGGCGCAAATATCGAAAGGAACCAAGATCTTTGGGTTATAAATATGCATTTCAAGTTTCATACAAATCGGTTCAAAATTGTGACCTCTACACTGTTCACAAGCTAAAAAACATGATTTTTCGTACAATCAGGGGCCATAACCCATGAAGTTACAGTCCGATACATGCCAATATCGAAAGGAACCGAGATCTTAGGGTGATAAACCTATATTTTAAGTTTCATTGAAATCGGATAAAAATTGTGACCTGTAGACTGTTCACAAACAATTGTGGACGGACGGACGGACGGACGGACGGACGAACAGGGGCGACGACACTATACGTCCACATGAAAATGTGGGCGTATAAAAACCTAGCAAGTCAAATTTTGGTGAAAATTGAGTTAGACCCATATTTGGACTCAGTACACATGTATATAATAATAGGGTTTTTTCTCCTTCACCAAAAGGGCTTCTAATTATCTACATCTAAAAAGACAAAATCAAATTGGTTATATATTCAGTAGCTTAACAAAACAGTTTTCCTTTGTTTACTCAAAACTACATTCAACAGGGTTACTAGATTTTTCCAGATTACGGCAGACGTGAACTTTACAAGTTTAGTCTTGTACGAACTGTTTCGTTTCAAACGAGTTTGATTTTATTTCTTTAAAGATGACAATGTATGGCGGTAACTGTACTCTTCTCTCGGAGATTAATTTATTTGATTGTTATAAAAGTTTTTACAGTAGCTAAAGTCAATAACAAATCTATCGCAAACCGTTAATTGTAAACTAAAATGAAACCACAAACTTAGAAACACGGTTTCCTTAAGGTGTGTAAATGTTTGTACACGTCTGAAATAAAGATACTGTTATTAAGTACATGTACGTTCTATATAGAACACTCGATTTAATTTTCAACATGGCGACCATTCAGGACAGAGGTCTATTCTCTATAAAGTTGATGGTTCTCTGTGTGCATAATTACTGAACCTATATCGCTACTATACTATTTAATCCACAACGGCTGCCAGTTTCCTCCAGGGTACGTATTAAGATTGTGCTCTTCACCATGGCTATAGGTTTACTTTAAACCCAAGAAAGATGTTTTGTTTAATATAGAAATTCTTTACCGACATGATGTTGGCAAAAACTAGGGTAACGAAATAGCTTGAATTATTCTACTACTATCATAGACGAACGTCCGACAGTTATGTCAGTATCCATTGCTATGAGTAGGGTATTATTGTCCAGTCATCTCGTACACAGATTAGTACAATTTAATAGAATATTGTTGACGATAAACGGTGTCTATAAGAAACACTTACCAAAAAATGGTAACTGTCCCCTGGTAGATGACGCATTATACTTTCTGTATATGAGAGAGTGGGTTTGATTTATCCTCAGACATCAGAGAGGGTCAGAGAAGGGAGCATCACAGCCTCCTTGGCTTAGACGCTGGGATGAACCGTCATCCCAGCGTTAACATTATGTAGAACTATCAAGAAGTATGTGGCTCTTGCCACGTTTAAGGTGTTAGGTCTAAGTTAGAAAGGATATTAAACCCAGATCGTAGATATTTTAATAACTCCTAAAGTAACTATAATAGACATTGAAGTTTCCTGTATTTAACCTTTGTAGTTTAATGTTTTCGATATATAAACATAGTAACAACAAACACGATGTTCAAGAGTCAGTTAATTGAAGATGGAAATAATTATCACAGCTCAATTTGTATGCATTCATATGTAATTTAGAGACGATGATGGCAGATTTCCGTAACAGAAACCTGGCAAACCCCCTCCTGCAAAAATTCCCGGATCCGCCCCTGCTGGCTGTTTAAGATCAAATGAATCTTGTTAAGCCAAAGGGACACTTTTTCTTATAGCTCCTTTTCTATGCCAGAAACGTCCCCTACTATTTTCGGAAATGTAATGGTATTGCAGTTTATAAATATGGTCTAAAAATATTATTTTAAAGAAGCTTTTACAACGCGGCACTCTACTGTTAACATTGGTGAGCTTCTCTTTTCGTTCCATCCGGTGTATCATTTTTGCATCACGTGTGCCACTGCTTTCAGAATAACATTGTTTTCTCAGCAACCCTTGTAAAAAAATCTCCGTATCCGCCCCTGGAATGTTGTATAGAATAGTAAATTTTGTAGTATGCAGTGCCAACTACACCAGTAATCCAGGCGGCGCTATACATATGCCTACTATCATACGGTGTTTGTACAGCAATGACTGGTTAGGTTAAAGTTATCACACTTATCTGCAGTGAATATTCGATAGGCCGCTACAGCCACTGATAAGGATGCCATCGATGCGACTTGAGTTCCCTCAAATATTATTTCCTTAGTGTAAATGGGTATCAAAATGGGTAAAACGCACCATTCTCCATGAACCAGTTACGTCTGGTGTAAACAATGCATTGACGCTGCGTAATGTGATTGTGTGTAATGAATACAGTCATCGTTGATATTAGAAGACTTCATAATTCTCTGTGAAACATATTGCAAAGTTGTATGCCCAAGTCTATCGCGGCAAAGACCAACATTTTATAAAAAAAATTCTCCAAAACTCTATCTTTCGATGATTGGTCAGGCTATAGCCACATTTTTGTGTAAAGAGTTCAATAAATTTGTTCAACGGCCGAAATGCAAAGAGTTGCAGGATTCCAATTTTGGTACGCTTTTTTGGTCTATTTCACTTCAGCTTTTGACAGACAGACAGATGACAAAATTATGACTTATACTACTACGTCACCCGCCGTGGCGTAGTAAAAAAAAGAAAACAAGTAAAATAGCATTTTATTCATAAATTGACAGTAAAGTCCAAGCCTATAAATAAGGAATGTATTATTTTCGTCATTAATGTTTAAAAAGTAAGGATAAAATTTAAAAAATGAATAACGGTTACACGTACATACATTGTCATAATTCAGCTCGTGAGGAGTATTTATGGTGTTACGCAACATGACGCCAAGATCGTCCGTATTTACGAACCGAGATACGAACTTTTGTGAAACTGACCTAGCAATCTGTCAGTAGGATTGTTAGTAGCATTAACCACAGTATTCTACTACACGTAACTGTAAACCTCTATTGTTATAACACGGCTGGTATGACGCGAATAACAGCATAACGGTTGCACAATTACATTATTTATTAAGTAAAACAATCATTGAAAATATAAATTACGCAGTTAGTCTTTACTTTTAGTGCCATCAAAGTTAGTCACCATCATCATAACTGTCACTAAATATACATAATCCATAAATTCAGTCTCTTTGACAATATTTTGGTTTCATTTTCACTTACTAGTATATATGTAAACCTTTAGTTCAGATAGGATTTGGGGCTAAATTCCTAAAAGGCGCAGATCCGGGAGGCGCGGGGGACAGGGGGCCGTGCCCCCGTCCCCCCTCCGGCCCCAGTGAAATAGATTTTTTTTTTCGTTTGCTTTGTTACTCTTTAATAGATTATATAAACATGATTTACGCATTGTCTCCACCCAAACAATCCAAGGTTGCGACATATTACCCTTTGCTCCAATGTGTGCCAGCCCCCCCCCCCCCCTTGACAAAATACTGGATCCGGGCCTGCCTACCAAGTATTTAAACTGAATCAAGCAGTTTGTAAATTTCTAATTTTTTATCACTAAAATGAATAATATTGTAACGGAGTGGCAATTGTAATGGAGACAAAAAAAAGGTCAAATTGAGTTTAATGTCTTACTGTTCAGTATCAACCGGTAAATGACGGTACGGTCTACTTCTTATTTCGAATCCCAACTGAACGTCAGTTTTATATCCCATCCGAATAACTACGAGGAGAAACAACGTTGGAAAATTTGGGCCAACTTTCTAGGCCAATATGGAGATCAAACCACGGACCTACTGATTAGTGTGCCAGCGCCGTACTCAATGAGCCCTACATTACACTGACATGCGAAAGCCACGGCGGACGAGGATGGGAACAAACCCTGGACCCCCGGGTATGTGAGCCAGCCCCTTACCAGGAATACTATCTGTGCATGTAGATTGCAAACTCCCGGCCCCGAATCAATTACATTGTCACACCCAGTACAGTACAGTTAGTTTTGGATATATTTATATTCAAGTGATAGAACTAATATTTATTGATATTTGTATCGTTAATGAGTTTCCGAAATTCTGTATATTCCTTACTCCTTTATGTGTTTTCGGCATTTTGGTCTAAATCAATATTTAACCAATATCCTGTTCTTTGCCAGGGACGAAAGCATTGGGCGTAATATGTATTTTTATGTCAAGTGTTAGTGTTAGTGTAAATATAACATTTAGTTGACAATTGTGACGGGTTTGTAACCTGGGTCTCCGGGTCCAATGTCCGTTTACAATATACAATAAACTAAACATTATGCAGAATATTATCTTCCCCATTCCCCTTCACAGTCACATCCCACTTCTGACACCAAATGCCACAGAAAGGTCGAGGTGTGGCCGTTTTGGGGAATAAAAAAGACTAAATATAAAACAAAGAATCCAGTTTATATAATACAAGATTACAATACTTCAATTCTTTCTAAATACACGCACTAGATAAATTATGAAGTTGCTGTCGTAAACGGTCCTATCGTAGGCGCTAGCATATATCGATAAAATTCACCGGGGAAAAACATATGTGATACCATTCACAGAACACTGTCCACTCATCGCCAAGATCACACATTGAGGATACCATCTACCGGCGACTTCTCATAGACGACAACATCCATAGAACACAGGGTCCACCCCTTGGCGTAGACGTACATGTGCCATTTATAGAAAATGTTAAATTAGGTTTATGAAATCAGGCATCGCTTTTGGCATCACGAATAATATTTGGCAATTTTTTGCACCAAAGACCCTTGAAAAGAGACCTGTAGAAAATTGTTTATTTCTCCGCTGGATTTTATTTTATTTGTTGATTGCAATCAAATATATTTTTATTGTAAACAAATAATAAATACGACTCATTTGAAAAAAAAAAAATGTTTTGAAGTCTAAACGTACAGATTTTGCCAAAATAACGTCATTTCCGGTAACAGTAGAAATGTTCCAATGTCTTAAAGGAAAATAATGGTGTTATTCGTGTGATGCTAAAACTCGTTCAAAATATAATTTTAACACAGAGAACATTGATACGAAATATGAGGAACGAGGGCTTCTAGAAAGGGCAGTGAAGAACTCAAAAGGAAAACACAAGTTATCCTCCTGTATAACTGACTGAAGTGACGAGTGATAAGAGTTACACGTGTAAATTTCTACTCACTAATAATTCTTTCGAAGACCAAAAGTTGTTTTATGAGAGTATGAGAGGATATTTGACAATTGAAAACAGAAATTGACTGTCACTAGAAAAGAGAACACAAAAAAATAAAGAAAAAGCTGGCATTACCATGTTTAGATTAAAGGGACAATACCGATAAGAACAGAGTCTCAATAATTAAAGTCCGAGCATTTATGAAATTTATGGACCAAAATATAGAGGCATGGTGTATATACCTTGGCTCAAAGTTTCAGCTCAAAATATTGAGTCGTTTTGACGTTAACGTCAACACTGCTTATCCGGACACGTAACCCTTTTAAGATTTCTGGTCAGTTTTTTGATTGGGTGACCTGATAATCGATTCCCGTTTCTTGAGAGGTCTATACAGTGATTGACCGATTTACTGTACTGATAACAAAAGGTAAATTTCACCTACATATCATTTTTATAAAAAAAAGTCTGGTTTTATGCAGATACTGTATGATACAACGGTCTCCATTTCCAGGTGAAGACTGTCAGGTTTAAGTTATTTACAAGCATATCACAAATATCGGGTTAGTTGGTTTGACGCTTCGTGTGCATAGGTTGCGTTATCTTGTAATCAATCACGCTTAATTCCGGAATGTATAATCGATTGACCAGTGAAGGCCGGTATGTCTCTGTGACAGAGGTTACATACCCGCAAGCTCACATCTGAAAACCTCAAAACGGTTAATGATACCTTGCACTGTAAAAAATTTCCATTTTTTATGTCGCCGAATTCCGTGGTTTAGCAACTTTTTTCTGTTAATCGAAGGAATTTTTTTATTAGAAATTGTGTTAAAAGAGTGAATTATTTCTTCAAATTACGTGTTTTATGTAATTCTGTGGAATATTCAGTATTAAACAGGAAATTTCCGTGAAATTTAAGGATAAAATATTTTATTCCCTTCTATAACGGACTCAATTCTGTTATTTTACGGAATGAATGACAGGAAAGTTACGTGAAATTTAGGGATAGAATGTTTTATTCCATAATATAATGAACTATTTCTGTTTTCAAATGCAACGATAAGAAATCGAATACATATATAATCATTCCTAATACTTATCATGTTATAGTATTCATTTCAATTTATCAACCATAATATGAAGGATCATATTGTGTAAAGTATGGTATATTAATAGTCATGTATATCTAATTTCCATTATTTATAAGATCTATAAAGTGTATTCTCATTCATCATACGGTAATCAGATTGTAAGTATTTCCGTAATTGTGTAAAAAAAATTTGCAACACCGAGCGAGGAAAGGTTGTATTGTCAGGTAACCAAGCACACTTAAATCTGGATAATATAGCCGATTGGCCAATGTAAGTCGGTTTGTCTCTATGGCAAGAGTTAACATATCTGTAAATTGATAATACCGTAACCTACATTTGAAAGCCTCTAACCGGTCCTAACACTGACCAGTTGTTAGACTCCCAACAACTGAAAGAGATTACGTAAAAATATCGTCAGCGATAACACTTCGGCGGAAACGAGAGAGAGAGAGAACTGGGGTTTAACGTCAACTCAACACAATTGAGATAATTTCTGTTAATTACATGAAAAACAAATACGGATAAAATTTTCCTGGTAATTTTTGTTTCCCGAATTTTTTCCGTTTTTCACGGATATTTCTCTGTTACAGTGTGCTCTTGATTAGGATATTCCGTATTCTTATAATAGCGGAAAGAGGTTGCCTATAAAGATTGTCAATGGTTAATTCGCCGAAATTTGTATCTCTTTCATGCCCAGGAACGAAAAATACCAGGATTTTATTTTTCTGCATGGAATTTATGTTAATTGAAGTAATTTCTGTAAATTACAGGAAAAAACAAATACGGATAAAATTTTCCTGTTAATCTTTGTTTCCGCCACAATATTTTGAGAAATAGACTTCCGGAAATGCAGCCTGACAGTATTTCAGAAACTGGTCGTCATCGAGATAAATAAAACTAATCCGATACTGTTCGTCGCCAAATCATCAGATTATCCGAACAGAGAGGGGGGTGTCAAAACGAACGGTGTGAGTGTATCACGTGAATGCACATTCTCGCCGCGTCGAACCTATACCCAAACACTTTCAGGGTCGTAAAAAGCACTTCTAAAAGGAGCTAAATCGCTAATATTTGGGGCCTAGAAATTGACACAAATGGGTCGCAAGCCATATAATAATGTAATAGGAATGTATATAAACTGATTTATATTCAATCGTTTCCGTTTTAACTCTAATATCAAATCAGTTATCTTAAATATTGGATATCAGAAGCCCATCTTTTCGTATTAAGACAACACCATCAATGTTGATTTAAATTGACAAATAATTTGTGTTTACAAAGTCGAAGACTTTCAATGATATTGAGTTAGAGATTTAGCTACTTTAAGTAAACATAAGTGTTTGTGTTTTAATTCGTACATTGTTTAACACGAACCTTACAAGACATATATAAATTTCACAATGTAAGACATATATAGATTTTTCTATGTAAATTTTGAGGGGGTCCAAGCCAAGTATATCCCCCTCCCCCACCGTCCAGGAAAACAATTGGGGGGGGGGGCGATCTACGTGATGCTAAGAATGTGATATGGGTCTTTGCAAGGAGGATGTTTTAAATCATATCATACAAATTAATCATAAAGGTACAATGTAAAGCACTTATTTAGATTAATCTTTTAACAATTTATGTGTGTTTTTGCACGGGTAGTCTCATCCTCGGTCAATTTTCGCGAAGATAATTCACCGAACACAACATGCTTCCAGGATTTTATTTAACGGTCAAAGGGGTTAAGGACTTCAGACTTGTTAAACCTACAATCTCTAACTCACCTGACTGCCTTTTCGTCATAACTAACAACGATCGCTGACGTATCGTGACCTCCCTCCTGTTTAATACGACCTCCCTCCGATTGAGTACGTATACCCATCGCTTCGTAATTAACAACGATCATAGACGAGTTAGGCTCCCTACGATTGAGAACGCACCACAAGATATTGGACTCAGAAAAAAAATTCTCAATCCTTTTTCTCTAAGTCCAATATCTTGTGGAACTGTAGACTAAAACACCATATCAAAAAGATCTTGTGGAATGTAGAACCACATAGTCAGATAACTGGCGGGTCAGAGAAGGAAGTCGAACTTCTGTATGACTCGACTGCACCTAAAAAGTAATTTTACGCGCTAATGCTTTGCGGTCATTCATATCCAAGTTTACTCATGATATAGCTATCTAAATCTGACAGAAAGGTGACTTCATTAACATAATGTGTTGATTTATGGATATTATATAAAACATATTCTTTTGAAATATACCAGATAAGACATGTTTTGATTAAATATAGATACAAATTGACATCTAAAGCTTAACACGGTGTGACATAGAAACGTTTACATAACATTAGTTGTTTTATAACCGTACAATTTTTTTCTAGACTAGTTTAAGAGTTTATTATTAATTATTATTATAAATAGCCGTTTTTTAAAGCCAAAGGGGTTAAATCACTAATATTTGGGACCTAGAATTTGACATAAATCGATCGCAACGCATATGAATGTATATAAACTGATTTGTATTACATCGTTTCTGTTTTTACTGTGATTTCTAATCAGTTATGTTCGGCGAAATGCGACAGGGGTATCAATTGATTGGCATTGGCGATCGGCTACACGGATAGTATTTATTGCGCATGCTCTCGAGATAAGAATATGGATTCTCAGGCTGAAGTGACTTTTGGAGTATGTCTAACCTCATGCTTCGAGTCCGTTGATACAAATGGCGCTGTAACGCATTAAGGTAGACGGTTCATGTGCCAATGGTAAAATGGTCATTTGTCTAAAATATTGGATATCAGAATCCCATGTTTCCTCGATAAGATCGCAGCATCTGTGTTGATTTAGATTGACAAATAGGCATAGGTCGTGTTTTCAATGTCGATGACTTTGGGTGGTATGAGTTAGAGACTTAGCTACTTTAACACGATGTGTTATGTAAAGATTTATATAACAGAATCGTGTTCACTGTTCAATCAACACATAAACCGGACTTATGAAACGCTTGTTATTGCAACGGTGAATCAAATTGTATCTAAATGTCGCTTCTTCTTAACGAGTTAACATGCCGTATGTAGCCTACAGATGTACAACAGATTACAGAAACAGTTGGAGGAAAATGGCTAGCTGATTTACAATATTTTAATGTAATTCTTCTAGACCAGAGTCTATATTGATATATTTGGTTTCCAGTTAAAACTTAAAGGGGGGGGGGGGGCTTGGGTATCCAACCATGTGCTTTGGTAAGGAGAGGGTGGGTAACCTTCCTGACGAATGGCCATGCAAGGCTTGTGTAATCTTTCTCTAAAACGGTTTCTGAAAGGGCTCTTATTGAACATTGGTAGTGACAAGCCTACTCACGAACATTGTTTGGTCGAGCAACCAAAGATCATGTGAAACCCATCGTCGTTATCACCAGTGGTCTCTTTCCATTCTACTTCACTTTATCCGGAGTTCATCCACGAGGGAGGCATTTATTCAAATTATTTCCCCTTGGTCGTAGCTTGATTCTGCGAACCAATAAAACAAATCATTGTTTAAACGACAATAAGGCAACTTGCTCGCCCAATTATGAGAAAGTTTGCAAGAAATGTAAAATATAAGGCGTGACATGCAAACAAAAAGATATCATAAATGCTAGCAAATGTATTGGTCGATAAAAATTGCAGATAATTTCCCCAGGGATATGAACCCGTGGTATAGTGGAGTGAAACGGAATGAGGCCACTAAGAATACCGAGGATGTATGAAACCCAGCCATGGATCCTGGCTTTGAGGTGGGGAGGGATAATGTCTATAGGTCTAATCTTTTGTGTGCTCGGTATTTAATCCATTTTGGTCACTGTACTTCTTTGTGTTTTGACTGAGTAGGTGTTGAGTATCTAAACGTTCCGGGGGTGCCTTCAAAGTTAATGGGGAACACGTGTGTACTTATTCCAATCGCTCTTGCAAGCACCGATACCAACTGTTAGTCCATGAATACACGCCATTGCTCGAGGATATTGGACTATATGTCGCTTACACAGCAACTGCTTGGTGAATTAAAATGTACATATGATATTATCACATTATGTCCAACCGTTTGAAGATAAATTGTTTTGAAAACACATAATACTAATGTGTCTTTTGGTGTACCTTATGACATCTAAACTGACAATAACCATTTTTTACCACCAATTATGTCAATTATGTATAAAAGAGATCATTTCTGTATGGAATACTTTTAGGAATTTTTTACCTTGGTCGTGTATATAACTATGAATTGCTGTGAGTGTCCGCATATTACCAAATTTCTACACTACCCTCACATGTACGACAAACTTGGACAAGTTACAATGGTATATTATCTAAGTCGTGATTACCAAATCAAAACTGTACAAAGAATTATGCAACCCTGTTAAGCAAATTCGACGCTCATCTAAAGGGTCAAACTGGGAGCTGTCGAGCTTCATCAAATTGAAGTCATGACGGGGTGAGAAATAGCGCTTGCATGGTTCAAATGTGCAGTTTTCTCGTCACAGAGCCGAAGTCAAAAAGGTCTGAGAATCTTATAACGCATGTACCAGTTACGATGTGTTCTCAAAGGGCCAAGAAATAACGCATGAACTGTCTACGGGAGACCTAAGCATACTAGTATAGAGCAGCTAGTACATAAATGTGTGACGTTGAACTATTTTTCGTTCACATCTATGATTGACAGATGAATTAACACGGCCATATAAATATAAATCTATATGGAATCTGGCATTGTAACAAAAAACTCAGAGATCAGCCGGGACTCGTCGCAATCACTGGATATTTGCTATAACCGTGAGTATAAAAGGAGGCCAGTCAGACATTTGGAAAATATATATAATCAAGTAAACTTTTATAAGAAGAACTGAAACCAAATAAGAGATGTAAGGACATAAAAAATAAAATTGAAATTTGCTTTCAGAATTTGCGAAAATGGAAGAAATAGCCATCATAGGAGTAGGGTGTAAACTCCCAGGGGCGGACGACATTGACCAATTTTGGCGGGTTTTACAAAATGGCGAGAACCACGTATTGGAGGTTCCAAGTGATCGATGGAACCTTGATGCTTTCTACGACCCAGATCCTAATGCACCCGGGAAAACTTATGTCAGGAGAGCTGGCTTCATTAAAAAGTAAGTTCTATTTCAAGATTTGAAAGAAAAAAGAAAAAAATAGGAAATTTTTGAGTTTGGAATTTATCATTACTTTCCTATTTTTATTTTTAATTTTGTGAAAGGGTGTTTAATTTTTGTAAAATAATTTCTAATTTTGTAAAATAATTTCTAATTTTGTAAAATAATTTCTAATTTTGTAAAATAATTTCTAATTTTGTAAAATAATTTCTAATGTAAATCTTTCTTAACTTTGTAGAATAATCTTTAATTTTGTAAATTTGTTTTCAATTTTGTAAAAAAAAAAATGTTCAGTATTGTAAAGTTGTTTTCAATTCTTTAAATTATATCAAATTTTGTAAATTCATTTTTTTTATGCCCACATGGAAATGTGGTCGTACATATTGCCGTCGTCTACGTCCGTTCGCTAGTCCGTCCGTCGTCCACAATCTCTTGTCCTTGAGAACACTCTACTATACATTTACCATCTGGTTGTTTTGAAATTTATATATATGTTTTTTACATTGTTGAGATAAAGACGAATACTTAATTTCAATAATTTCCTTTCACTCTTCCGAGTTATAGTCCATTGTCAGGTGGAGGTTGAAGACGCATTTAGAGCTACGCCGTACTGGCGAGCGACATGACATGGTGCTCGAGAAAAACCAAATAATTAAGTTATCTTACCAAAAGGAAATTACAAAATATCTTATAATTTAACGATCTAGCTTGTGACTCGACTAGAATTATTTATCGAGACTCGACTCGACACGGACTCGACAGCCGCGAAAACTCGCGACTTCAAAGAGCTAAGGACTTTAGAATGGGACATAACCCTGACTTGCATTATTTGTCACGAATTACTGATTAATTTGATGAACGGAGATTGAGGTTTGTGAAGAATTTGGAACTTGACTCGACACGTTACCATAGGCAGAGACTTAGTACTCGACTCGGACTTGAGGCCCTGCGACCCGTTCTCGCCTTTGCCAATAGCTTATTGGAAAATGTACATAATTGCCTAACATCGCGGATTTGCCATTAATGAAAATTGAATGCATATGGCTCATTTGCCCGTCTTAAGGTCACAAAATATATTCATTATGTGAAAGTCATTTTCTCCAGCGTCTGGGATTCTCCTATGTCTTTAAATTATATTCAAAATAAACGCTTTCTGTATTATCAGCACATAATATTTCTGGGTTTTGTTGTAAATTTTCCGGTAGTTTTAATTTTTACAGCAAAATAAAACAAATACGCGGGAAATAAATGATTTCCAATCATTAAATCCTATTTTTTTTTTTCCTTCACTATTTTGGGACCCCGCATTTTCCCTAAGGACAGTGCGGTACACAGCGGTTACATAATTACTTGCATTGGCATTTTATATATCATGTTCCTGGATTTTATATAACATGTGGGTGAATTTTTATATAACTTCGACAGATTCATGCTTACTTGTGCCTGCTTATTCTCTTTTCAATGTAAGACTATATTTTTATTACCTACAAGTAAGTGACTGACTGACGTATATGGAGTATAAATAATATATACAATAATGAATGACAGACTGTTTGAAGTAGTAAATGTCAAAAATGATTGCATTAGTAGTCACCGGGAAAACTTTTATGTAGCAAAAGGGCAGCACAACTATAAACATATTAAATGACACCTACATTCATTACCTTAACTTTACTTTTTAACACCCAAATATGCAAGCTTTGACACGTAAAAACCGACAGGTTGTTGTTCTGGATTTATATCTGCTAAAGACATAATAGATATAAAAACACGACAGCTTCATTCCAGTGTCACGACACACTTAACGATATATGTTACTTATAAAGGTTGGATTTCCCCAAATAAAGTTGATATGGTAACTGAATAGAGTATGGACAAAAATGGGATAATCAAAAAGCTGTCGCGGATATTGGTATTTTGAATGAAAGCTTGGTGACTTTTCCAGACAAACAAATACACATCTACCACATTTGGTTTTATTAGCAAAGACAGTTTATTTTCTGCTTAGAAGTCTTTGAAGCCTGACATAAATACATTTATTTCCTTTATAGACCTATAAATTAAACTGAGTATGTAATATTTTTGAACCTCCAAGTGTAATGTACACTCGAGCCAGTAATACCAACATTACTCCGACTGAAATTTAAATTGTATAGGTGTACGATAAGTGTATGGTGGGGTGGGGGGTTTGCCCCCCTAACTTTCCGGTAACCTGACTTTTCGGACAGACGGGTAAAGTGGAAACAAAAATTATTATTTCATCTTTTGGGCTAAATAATGTGCTTAAAATCTTGTCCTTGTAAAACACTAATTTTACTTTTAATTGAATTTGTACTGAATTTACTATGGATTAAGACATTTTGTCTGGGGTCAATCTACTTTATGCGACAGTCTTCGGCAATCGATTATCATTTGTAAATGCCGACATACCGATTGGATAGTTGAAATACCGACATAGAGTGGGATTTTGGTTACAAAAGGATTGGAAACTTTTTGAAGTTACTTAGCTGCACGGTCTAGAATAGCAGAAAAATGCATTAATGTCAGTTAAATTTTCAAAATTTTCACAGGGATCATGGGGCCCCGATACCCTATGGTGATTAGTTGGTTGTTTAGGATTCAGGTAAGCCACCAAAGGTAGGCAATATTGGACCACATTGAATGTTTAGGATTTAGGTAAGCCACCAAAGGTAGGCAATATTGGACCACATTGAATGAAGTTCCTGTATTCTCCATGGGCTGCAAATGATTAATTGGATGATAGTTAATCTATATATTAGACCACATGCTATATTCTGGGACTGGAATTGCAAGAAAAAGCTTTTGCGACAGCCAAATTTTCCAATATCTTTTTGTGGGAAGGGATTGCTAGACTTTTGTAACCCGAAATATTTTGGGGGTATTTCAGGTTCTCCCCCCCCCCCTAACATTTATTGAGCCCGTGCTCCAATGTATTAAATACGAAACAAATAGAGAGATGTTGTTATTTCATATTTAATCCGAGGATGAATTGACAGGTAGATTAAATTGAACACTGCAACAGGTTGTAAACAACCTACTTCGCCGTCTTCCGCCTACTGCCATGGTCCACTATAATGGCAATGCCAAACGAAATATCACGTCATATAATGCACAACTCGAGTGTCTAATCATGTTTAACCATATGCATGTACAAATTAAGTCTGTTCGAGATTTTTATCCAGATTCGGGGGCGTAAAATCGCGGAAATTTGCCGTTTTGCGACTAAGTTAACAAAATCCATCCATTTCGAAATTTAGACAATTATACAAAAAAGTGTTTAAGACAAGGTCCATGGTTGTTCCACTTACCATAAATCAACCCTCTGTCCCCGCTTCAACAGTATTAATATCATTTTTTTCAGCCATGATTCCTGGGATAATAAAGTCTATGGTGTAAATGATTTTGAAGCTAGTCAAATGGATCCCCAACAGAGATTTGTATTAGACTGTTGTTTTAAAGCCATGGAAAATGCTGGAGTAACAAGAAAAAGTATGGATGACTCTAATACTGGAGTCTATATAGGTAAGTCTTATGCTATAACTTGATCAAAGAGAAGCGTTTCCGTAGTTCAATTGAGAAAAATTGAAAAGCGCAATAGAAACTTTATTTTTAGTATTATCGCACTATATAAATAGAGGATTATTATTATTATTATAACTGGTACACTCGATCTCTTTTGAGGACATGTCCGCTGGACGAAGAAAAAAATTATTCGCTTCGTTTTCGTCGATTTGTTTTACACTGTAAGTACACAAGGCAACCTCTTCCGGGAGTTTATGTTCATTTAACATGAAAACGTCTATCATCTAGTACAAATGTCCAATATTAACATACTCTTAAACCGCCACATAGGCATGTGAATGCTGGGTCTGGTCACGATGGAGCACGACTGACATTAGAAAACACAAACGTGCATTCACACAATAGGGAGCTTCAATAAAATAGACGTGCTTCATTGGCAAAATGGACATTACCCACTACAGATTCCACCAACAATATTTCAGACTCTAGGGAATCCGTTGATTGTTTTTTTTTTCTCTTTTTCCCAGGTGTTATGAATAGTGACTATAAGGCTTTACAATCCTCAAACAGTGAAAATATGAATAACTATACCTTAACTGGAACATCTACAAGTATAGTAGCTGCACGTATATCTTTCACCTTCAATCTTCATGGGCCTGCTATGTCTTTAGATACGGCTTGTTCATCATCTTTATTAGCTATTCATCTTGCAGCCCAAGCTCTAAGAGAAGGTAATGTTCATTCAAGGGAATAATTATTAGACCAATTATGATCAGATTTTGTCACCGCTTGTATTCTTTGACGTTATGTGGGATAGATTCGAAATGGGATCTTTGTTAAGAATCCGAGGTAAATAGTTAATATATATAAATCGCAGAAAAGGAATCTACTAATCGTAAAAGGATATTCGTGTAAAATGGCGGTTGCTTTGTAAGATAAGCCCACATTTTGCAAAAGATCGACAGAGAACAAACTACCCCCCCCCCCGGTTTTTCGTACATAATCCAGAAAGTTAAGGTCCGATATGCGCCAATATCGACAGTGAGGGAAAATGGGGTTTAACGTTCACTCGACACAAACTAGGTCATTTCCGGACTAACAAATAGTTCACTTTGATTTCAATCACTCACTTGCGCGTAGAGGATTAAAGTAGAGGAAGAAATGCCAGGCGACTCGACTCCTTGTCACGTACAAGCGGAGAATCAAAACCACGCTACTTAACTCTATGACATAACGCGCGCTAACCTTTCGGTCGCCCAGCGCCCTAATATCGACAAAAGGGTATTGCACCGGTGCCGCATATACAAAAAGTCAGAAAAGACGACTTGATTCTACCGATCCCCTAGAACCTTGATTGATTTGTACCATGGATATGGATGTACAGCGAGTCATGTCATACTGGAACACAAAAACGCAATCACGACGTTGAGTAAAGGAAATCATATGAGGTGTAATGGTGCTGGCCCGATAGTAGTCGTTTAGTCAGATCTGTTCTTCCCGTCGTAGTCCTCCTTCCCCACATACATGTAATGCTAAGTCACACCGGTATCTACGAGGAACCAAAATTCATATTATGATTATGGGACATATATTGAATTTTAGCAGCCGTGGGATATATTGAATTTTAGCAGTGTATTATTAAAGCTATTTGATTACAGAAATTAATAAATCAGGTTTCAATATTCGAAACTACATTAATCTAAGAGAAATTGTGTTTGTGCATATTTACATTTTGATTTAAGACTACCATTAATATCAACAGGTGATTGTGATATGGCCTTAGCAGGGGGAGTTAACTCATTGATGACACCGGAGATATTTGTTCAACTTAGTAAAGCCAGAATGGCCTCCCCTACTGGGTATTGTCAGGCTTTCTCTTCTAAAGCGGATGGTTATGCAAGGGGTGAAGGGGCCGGGATTCTTCTACTGAAACGACTGAAAGACGTAAGTGTTTTACATGCACTAACATTGAAATTGCTAGCTATGTAATAATCATTTTATCACAACAAGCATTCGCCCCTTAAAACCTCTTATATTAATATTATCATATTCCTAATTTGTTTCTAAAATCTGTATTACAGGCTGAACGTGATAATGACCCAATATGGGCGACCATTATGACTGGGTCGAACCAAGATGGACACTCAGTTACGCCTATGACAGCCCCCTCTGGTAGTCAACAATTTGAATTATTGAAGAAAGTTTATAACAGATATAATATTGATCCTGATCAATTGGAATACATAGAAGCTCATGGTGAGAAAATAATACTAGTATCTCTAGATAATATTGTTATTATAAATATCAAATTCATACACTATTCTAAAAGATTTATTGTATTTTCAACAGGTACTGGAACACAGGCTGGTGACCCCGTTGAAGCTAACTGCTTAGGAGGATTTCTTACAGATCATACCAAAAATGCCCCACGTTATATCGGCTCCGTTAAAACTAACATTGGACATCTAGAGTCAGCTGCGGGGGTAGCAGGTGTAATTAAAGTTCTTCTGATGCAAAAGCATTCAACTATTGTTCCAACTCTTCATTTCGATACACCAAATGAAAAAATTGACTTCGAAAAACTTAAGCTTATAGTTGCAACAAGTCTTGACAAATGGCCATGCTTCACTAAAGACGGAACAAAACTCTCGTGCGTCAACTCTTTTAGCTTTGGTGGCACGAACTGTCACGCTGTCGTCAAATCATACACCAAACCAAAAATTGCCAACCTTAATGATTCCCATACCGATAAGCTGAGACTTATTTGTTTCTCGGGAACGGATGATAAATCTCTTAAAGCAAGTATCGAGCATTTCAAAGAACATGCGAAGTCCCATTTATATTCTCTCAACGACGTATCCTTTACGTCAACTGCGAGAAGAGATCACTATCCAGTTAGGATTGCTGAGGTCGTCAAGTCAATGGAAGACACAATAGAACAATTGGATAGCATAACCGACATTGAAAAGGCACCAATAAAAGCTCTTCAAAAGAAGAAATATGTCATATTCGTATTTGGTGGTATGGGAAGTACTTGGAAAGGCATGTGTAAGGAGCTCATGAAAACCAACCATGTTTTTTACAAGAAAATACTGGAAATAGATGCTTTATTGTTACCACTGACCGGTTGGTCGATTTATCAAAGATTTGAAGATAGTTTTGATCCGACAGATCCATATTTCGGCCCAATTGCATCATTTACCTGTCAGGTTGCCCTTGATGCTGTGTGGAAATACTGGGGAATAAAACCAGATTGTGTTGTTGGTCAGTCAGTTGGTGAAGTAGCAGCGTCACATTCAGCAGGAGCACTGTCTTTAAAGGATGCCGTGAAAGTTATTTATCATCGAACATATCGACAAGCAAATGCCACAGGAGGATCTATGCTGGTTGTGAGTAATTATGCGGTTGCTAATGTTGAGCAAATCATTGGTGAATATCCGGGTAAAATCGTTATTGCTGTTCATAACAGTCCGATGTCTTGTACTTTAAGTGGCGATTGTGATATCATTAAAGCTGTAAAATCGAGACTTGAAGAGATACGCGACAATCTAGATACACCGATGTTGCTACACGATTTGACGGTAACCAGCGCTTTCCACAGTCATCATATGACAGAGTGTTCCATCCAGATAAAGGATGATCTGTCAGGATTACAGGGATCAAAACCTGGTGTCAAACTATATTCAACAGTATCAGCCAAAGAAGCTACAGAAACAGATTTCATAACAGCAGAATATTGGGCAAATAACGTTAGAGAACCTGTTTTATTCCGACAAGCTCTTCAAGATGCTCAAAAACAGGATTGTTTTAACATTTTTCTTGAAATTGGGTCAAAACCTGTACTTATTGCCCATTCTAAGGACAATTTTGAAGCTGACCACTCCCGTGTTCTTATATCTATGAAGAAACAAAACGAGGCTAAATGTATGATGCAAAATTTAGCAAAATTGTATATGTATGGCATTGATCCAAACTGGGAAAATGTCAATGGTGAAATAGGGAACGTAACAGATATACCACAATATATTTTCAGTCCAAAATCTAACCTCCTTATCCCTGAAAAGGCAAAACTAAGTTTGATGGGAGGAGATATGGACCGTGATGCGCACCCATTCCTTAGACCAATACTTGGAGAAAATAAAAGTTACAAAGTCATGATAAGCCCCAACAGAATAGGGTCTGTATATGAGCATTTCGTGATGGACAGCATCTTTATTCCTGGTGCTTTTTACGGAGAGGTTGGTTTAGCTATAGCGGAACACATGACAACCGGGCGTGTTGCTGAAATGGCCGTTTCGATTACGTTCAAGCAGCCCCTCGTACTACATCCAGGTAAAAGCGTTGAATTGGATGTTAAAACAAACGTGGAAGACGACTTCAGAAGTGAGAAAGAAAAAACTAACTATACTGTTGTACGAGAAAACCAGACATTAGCCGTTGGTTGTATATCCTGGTCTGAAAACAGTGAACGAGAAATTTTAGATTTAGACGAAATACGGGATCGGTGTCATTATGAGTTTTCACACGAAGATATTTATGGACAGTTAAAAGAACTTGGCTTTTCCTATGGTACACCACTACGTGTTCTAGCCGATGCTGTGTGTAACGACACTGAATGTCTCGTGCACATGCGTCTTCCAGAAGAGATAAGAGAAGAGCGGGTAGGGACTTTTTTACACCCTGCTATCCTCGACGGCATGCTGCAGACTCCCGGTGTGTTGGGTGGAATCGACAAGGGCCTTGGCGATGATAATAGACAAGGAATGGAAATTCTCCCAGTTCAGATCGGGAATCTTACAATTAAAGGATCCCCGCGCGACACTATGGTTGTCTACGGAAGAATCATCAAAAAAACAGAAGTAACAACCCATTATGATATCACATTGATGACTGAAGATGGAGATGTCATCGCTGAGGCTCGGAACTTCGTTACTCGAAATCTAGGTATTGCATCAACAGAAAAACAGATGATGTATAACATTCATTGGCGAAAAATAAATACATTTTCATCACCTGACTCGCAGAAAAAAGACGATTGTTCCAGTTTGTTGGTGCTAGACAATTCCCAGAAACACAAACTAAAAGGGTCAAATGTGGTCAATCTTAAACAAACGGAACCTATCATTCACCAGATTTCTAACATGATAAATCAACTATCTAGTGCGAGAGCCATTATATATTTATCTTATCAGGGCAATTCTAATTTTGAAGAAACATCTACTGTCTTTAATAGTATTCTGGATGAGTGTATGCAGATTCGAGAACTTGTCCTTTATCTTTTAGAAAAACGTATAATTATACCTTTATTTATAATCACTACTGAGGCCTGGATCCAGAACTACAGAGGCGATAGTAAAAAGGTTTCAGCTGATACACCGTCCGCTGCTGCATTATGGGGTATGATGAGAACGGTGGGGAGAGAACTATACGATTTGACAATAAAACTTGTAGACATAAGCGACAATTATGAAAACGACCTGGACATCTTGTTAAGTAACGTGGTAAATTCCATTTGTCCAGAAGATGGAGACACTGTAGCGGATGCCGAGTTTATAATATCAGAAAGCACACTGTACAGCTTGGAGTTTCTAAATGAAGTTGATGGCATGGAAAATAAATGTAGGAACGTAGACATGGACGAAAAATGTGAAGTCAAATTATATTCACAAACAAATAACGACTATGTTA
Source organism: Patella caerulea (assembly GCA_036850965.1). Classification (NCBI taxonomy): domain Eukaryota; kingdom Metazoa; phylum Mollusca; class Gastropoda; family Patellidae; genus Patella; species Patella caerulea. The sequence continues at coordinate 29,539,591 of JAZGQO010000011.1, forward strand.
ACCCATTCATGATATACGCGGAGGAACCACGACCCACTTCTCATTCGGATGTACTACTCAAGGTTGACACGTTGGCCATTCAAAACACATCGCTCTACAGCACCTGCATTGATAATGTTGAAGTTCTGCAGATACCACACATATCTTCGGCATATCCAGTTCTGTGTTTAGAGGCCTCTGGGTGTCTTGTAAATTCAAATAAAAAGTACATCTCGTGTTATCCAACCCAAGCCGGAACAACTGTGGTCGTTCCGGAAAGCGCTTTAATATCTGCTGAGTACCTTCCAGTTTACCATCCAGGATTGATGATTAAAATTGTTCTTATGTGGTCCCTTTGTCAAAGCATATCTTCCCGCGAAGTAACAATTCTTTACAACAGTAAAACCAAATCTCTAATGCGATTAATGTCGCTTATTTTGACAACTCGTTACAACAAAATGGTTCAAGCCGTGTCAGTTGATGATATTGAAACCATACAGAACGAAACAATTGTAAGCTTAGTTAATTTAAATCAAATGACAATTCATGATGTAATCGCCAGTTGGACTAATGCCGAATCTCTTTCAACAATTACTTCATTGATAGACAATTTATCAATTGCTGTTGTACATGACAAACTTCCTCAAGTCACAATGCAGATATTTAGAACTGGAGAAATGTTTAGTCCAGCCATGCTTCTTCAGATTGTTCCTAAAATTAATAATTGGATACAGGCACAAACAGATGAACTTGCGTTTATTTCAAAGTCTTTTAAAGCAGGAATGTTTGGCAGAAGACGTTCCAGCATTGCTATTCCACGATCTATTGACATCATGCGCCTCTTGTCTGTAACAGAAATCCCCTTTAGTCGCCCTTCAGTTTTGCCGCCAACAAGAGCAGTAAGTGGGCGTTTGTTTAGAAGAGATGCAGCATACATAGTAGTTGGTGGTTTAACTGGTTTAGGATGGGAATGCGTAAAATTGCTGGCAGCTAATGGAGCAGGTTATGTAATCTGCTTTAACCGAAGAACACCATCAGACGAAAACTTGATGGAAATCCAGCATCTTCAAAATTCATCTTCTTGTCACGTCAGAGCAGTACAAGTTGATGTTACTAACTTTCAGTCTGTAAGAGATGGGTTTGATGATGTTACAAATAGTTTTCCCGGAACAGAAATAAAAGGGGTCATATTTGGGGCAGCTGTTCTTAAGGACGCCTTCATTGAAAGTATGGACAAGGATAAATTTATGACAGCCTTATCCCCTAAAGTAAAGGGTGCCTGGAATTTGCATTTATTGACGAGGGATTTAAACCTGGATTACTTTATAATGCATTCCTCTATTACTGGAATACTTGGTAACCAGGGACAAGCTAATTATGGAGCAGGAAACGCTTTCGAGGACGGCCTGGCTCATTTTAGACGATCCATAGGACTTCCAGGACAAAGCTTTAATTGGGGTCCTCTAAATTTAGGAATGCTAAAAGAAACAGAATCCACAGAAAAAGTTATAAAATTATTGAAGTCACAGGGATATGAGCTGTTAGAAGTAGAGGAGATTCATCATTGTCTAGTGAATTGCCTTCTTGATGATTATCCACAAGCTATGCTTGCCAAATTTGATTTAGCTAATTTTAGCAGTGGAAATGCCGGAAATCAAGACCTTTTGACCAAATTCCACGCAGTTTTGCCATCGCATTCCTTAAAATTGGATAATCTAGGTGACGATAACCAAAGAATGGCATTGGATATACCACTTATAAAAACACTCGAGAAAGAGACTAGGCTAAAAATACTTGAAGAATATATGTCAGTAATTGCCTGTAAAGTGTTTGCCGTTGACGAATCAATGGTTACACCAGAAAGTTCGGTTGTGGATCTTGGTATGGACTCAATGTTGGCCATGACTATTATTGACCAAGTCAATAAAGACACAAAATACAGAATACCCATGGTAGTTCTGTTGAGTGAAGGGGCTACTATCAGTAAAATAGCAAATGTTATAGAAAAGAGCTTTTCTGATGCACCAGCAGAAGAAATAATAGACCCACCAAGTAAAAAGATTATAGACGTAACAGACGATGCTGCCGTCCAGAAAAAAGAAATCACAGGCATTACAACTAAATTAGAACACCGGCGAGAAGACAAACAGAACAATGTTAACAATATAAATAATCTATCCGTAAACGAAGTTAAAGAACCGGTGAAAATGAAACAGATTTTGGAGACAGAGAATCCTTTAAAGGCATCTGTAAAAGATATATCTGTTGATAACCGCGTAACTGTCATTGAAAAATATATCTACGAGTTGAATGAAAGAATGAACACACTACCCTTTCATTTTATTAAGGACATCATATTTAAAGGGACAGGTGTCAACCTAGACATCATCAAAGATTGTGCTCATCTGCTGATAGACAGACATCCGATAGCACAAACATTGTTTCAGAAGATCGACAACAGCGACGAAACATACGGTTTAAAGCGACTCGTGGATAAGCAAACCTTGGATTTTCGTGTTGTAACTGATTCCTCAAATGATGAAGAATACAAAAAGATGTCCGCTGAACCATTCAACTTAGGGAAGAGCGGACCAGTCAGAATTATCTGTTCACCATCACCGCCATCGTCGTTTAGGGTACGGTTAATCTGTCATCTGATTGGCTTTGATTCATTCGCTCTGGCTAGTTTCATTTCCGATTTTCAGTCACAGGTGGTTACAAAAGCCTCCAATAAAGATATATCAACTTTAACTGTAAATAACGAAAAGGGATTTATGAAGGTAGATGACCTCTTCCGTTCGCATCTACCGGAAAGGGAAAGGTTTTGGCTTGAACAAATACCCAAAGCTATCCCAAAAATGTACTTCAAGACCGACAACAACCATTTTTCTAACGACCCAATGTCTAAAATTACAAAACGTAAACTTGACCATAATGTATCCCAGAATCTATTTGATTTTCTCAAACATCGGAATACATCAGTGTTGGATGCTTTCATTTCATTTTATCAACTTCTTCTAAGTTTCTATACAGAAAATGAATTGGTGGTTGTTCTAACGAAATATGATCTAAGGTCTCTATTGTCTGGGTCTAGCGCAGAAGTCAGTAATTTAACAAACGACATACCCGTGTTTTCTAGAGTATCATCTTCCCAGACATTTTCGGATTTCCTGACAGAAAATAGCAAGACGATTGAAAATTGTCTCCAAAACGGTGCTTATCATTACTCTTTGATCGCGAACATGGCATCATCTGATGAATGTCGAAGTAATTTGAAGAGACACTGTGTTGTAAAAGAGGATGTGAAGAAAACTGTTCCTGCTAAAAGTCTTGGATTGTTATACGATACCTTATTAATGGTGAACACCAATCCAACGTCTAAATCTTTAGAACTACAATTACAGTATAGAAGTTCCGTATATTCTGACAATGAAGCTAAAAGAATCCTAGATCAACTCAACCAAATAATACTCCAGGTCACAGCTGATTCTAAACCATCAATCGGTGATATCAGGGAAGAGCTGGGTGTTTTTGAGAACAAAGGTAAGTTTTAGCAAATTATGTAGTCTTGTCAGGTTTTTTTGGTTTTTTTAGGAGATTGACACGTTTTGATAACTTACATAATCCCAAGTCGTCTTACCACCTCCATGTTCTAATAAAAACACAATTTACTACAAGATTATTTATTTCCGTAATTGTATCCAAAAAGAAATCATTAATAAAACTATGTAACATTCGAAAGTCAGTATTTTTTATAGCATAATCTTTTCAGGGGAAAAAAAGGTAATCCCCAAGGTAAATATTATTGAGGATTCCGCCACACCTTCACACACAATCACGAAGATCAGCAACAGCGCAGAATTACCAGAAAACTCTCTGTCCAGCCATGAATATTATTTCTATGAAAAATATCTGTTGGAAAATCCAATTGGACATCACATGATAACAGACATCCATTTGAAGAAAAAATCAGGTAATGATCAATTTTGATGAATGTATAAATACCTTCCAAGTTTCATCGTTTAATAGTTTACGACGTTCCTTTCTCTCTTTCGTGAGTTACGGTTTAAATCTGTTGATCACGCAAATAATTATGTATATGGCTATTTTGTTTCGCTCTCGCATTGGCCATACTTTCATGAATCGCGTACCAGAATGTGAACATTGCCAAGATCCTTTCACAGTTAAACAGATTCTGCTTCGGTGTAAATACTGAAGTGCTAGATTTTTAAAAGCGATAAATTTGTATACATTATATTTGTTTTTGTTTTGTTTTGTTTTGTTTTTTTTTTCGTTTTGTTTTGTTTTGTTGTTTTTTTTTGGGGGGGGGGGTGTATTTTTGTTTGTTTTTTTTTGTATCAATGACTTATATTTTAAATATTAAATACATTGGAGGAAGGAATTGTGTTATTTAATTTCAAGTATATTGACTGTGTGTATATTCATACATTATTGTGATTTCATTTAATTTGTCTCGTAGATGTCACCATATGTTTGGCGCCATAAAACTCTTTTATTTCATTCATTCTTTCTTTGTTCAATGTCAGTTGTTGTCAAGATAAATAAGCAAGAGTTTTATACGAAGGTGTAATACGCTTTGAAACAGTGAGACATTGACCTCACATCAGCTCATTAAAACAAGTGTCTATTGTGGAACTTTGGAACCAGTTAGCACAGTTGACGACCCCACACGCCGGGTGTCCAAGTCACTAGATTTGCTACGACGAGACAAGACCTTTACTGGGTCCTACATCCCTGATACTACTCGAGCAGATACGTACTGCGCAGGAAATATAGGATAACATACATCTATCGAAAGTATAGTTTTATAAAAATAAAAGTTGACTTATACGGCAAAACCCCTGTAGAATGTAACAGGTTTGAATATATATTTTAATGTTGTTCTCTCTCTGTTTTAGGTTTTGAAGAAATCTGGAGAAAGGCGGCTATACGTTTACTGGAACGATACCGAACACTAAGAACAGTATACGTCAAATCAGAACCGGGAGAAATATACAAATTCGGCGTGAAGAAAATGTTGAGAAACCCTCAAGACATTCTCGATTTTCAGTGCATAAAGAATTCTAATAATGATGCCGAGTTTGAAAGAATAACTAGACAGCCCTTTGATCTTTCCAGGAGAGGCTGTTTGCGAATTATCTTTGCCGGTGAACCCGCTACAAGGATTAGAATAGTTTTCCAACATGTTTCCATAGATTTTTTCACCATTGGGGTGATTCTAAAAGATCTCAGAGAAATTGTATTAGCAATTGCATACGAAGTCGACATTCCACCAACACCCAGCGAGCAAACTCAAAGATCGGCAATACTAATCAAAGATGCAGTAAAGCCTATTGAGGCAGATTTAAAATCCTTTTGGCAATCAAAGACAAAAGTGGGCATTCCAGACATAACACTACAAATTAAACCGCCCAACGATTTAAAGAAGGGAGATATTCGACCTATCATAACGAAACTTCCCATCGACGTAAGCACTGCCATACTGAAATTAGCACCTCAACTTAGGACTACGGTATTCAAGTTTTTCGCTTCAATATATCAAATGTATTTCCACTTTATGACAGAGAAAGAAAGAGTGGTAATATCCGCACCACTTGATTTAAGGATCCATATTCCCGAAGCACGATCCCTCTATGAAAACATGACTTCAATTGTCCCCCTTTTTTCTGAGCTCCATGAGTTGGATTTGACTGTAAAAGATTTCTTCACGTCGAACACAGTGAATATAAATCAATGCCTTTCAAATGGTCTGTACTCTTTGGTACACATACGAGAACTATTAGAAAACAAAGAAGAGGGGAAATGGTTGAACAGACACAGTGTTGTTGAAGAAGATATGTCCACGGTAGGTTATTTACATACTTCCGAAACAAAAGAACTGAATAGCGACATGCAGCCCACTCTAGGTTTTGTGTACGAAACACGGTTGTTGGTTTGGGTGAACAAGCGGACGTCCTACATTAGACTCCATCTAGAATGCCTTCCCGAACTGTATTCTGAAGCCGAAGCCCAGGGTCACATGGATAACATCGTTAAATTAATGAACGCAGTGCTAAAAGATAGTGATCAGACCATGTTGGCATTGAAAGATCTGGTGGTACCCAAACAACAGATTTTACCAGACACCATTAAAGATGAAGACGATGTTGGAGGTGATTATTATTGTTTTAATTTTTTTGATAATATATAATTTAAATTAAAGATGGTAAAATAAAACTACAACTGTATACCAACATTTCACCGCGATAGCGGCTCTTCGGGCATTTTATCAGCAGTGACACCGAGACTGCACACACAGATTCTTTTCCCAAAGAGAGAGAGAGGGAGAAATGGGGTTTAACGTCCACTCGACACAAACTAGGTCATATTGGGACTAACATATGGTTTCATTTTATTTCAATAATTCGCTTACGCGTAGGGATCTTTAGCAGTGGGAGGAAACCGGAGTGCCCGGAGGAAACCCACGAGGTTGAGAAGGCGCCCCTATCTCCATGCCACATACGCTCACACCAGGGCTCGAAACCACAGCCGCAAGCCAGAGGTGATCGGCCAGCTAGAGGTCGAAGCGCGGCACTCTAGACCACTAGGCCATCCCAACCCCCCTTTTCCCAAAGACTTCTTCCTTAAATGAAAATGCCGATATATAGTAAATAGTTCCATACGAATATGCAAAACTGATCCAACTAGGAATACTCAAATTCATAAACGAGTTGCGGTCCAGTTTGCTCCCAGGCAAGTATACTGGTCATTTCTTTACGGGTTGCTGTTTGATTGTTACATTCAAACTTATGTATACCTTGTAAAATCAGGGTCTGCTCCTTCAATATTTTCATTGATCTATGTATAAAGTGTGTATTTTTTCGTGAAACGTGATATAGATGTATCCTTTTATGAAACAAACTTGCTTTCCGATATGTTGCTCAAAAAAGTTATTTCTCTGCAGATGGCCAACTGGCCATTATGACCCCGGAGTAGCAATTTCAGGCCTATGAACCGTTCAAAATTTGAATACCCTGTAAGATCGATCGATTCTCAATTAAGAACACTTTCAAGTTTTAATTTTATGAAGATCGGGCGGACAATTTCCTCCAAACCATACTGTATGTAGTGAAGTAGTTAAACCCCATTTCATTTCATTGACCTACCTTTTGACATTCATTTGCCAAACAAACAATGTCATGTTAATCTGTTTATTTTTCAGCGCGTTTTTTAAAGGAAACGAGCCTGGGTTACGATCATTTGGTTTATGCCAAACTCACGAAAGAAAATGGACGTCCGGAAATAAAATGGGCTTCCATTGGTTTCAGAGGAAGATCGAAACCTAAAAAGTTCAAATCGTTATCTTTAACTGAAGTTACCAAGTCTTACTTGGCCACATATAAAGGTTAGTAAGATTGTATGGCTAAATGTAAATTTCTAATGCGCATGCTTTGGAAGTATCATTTGAAATGCAATATGGTGCAAAAGTAACATTAGCAGTTCTGTCAAGGCTACTGGTTCAAGAGCGTCCCCACCCCGAACCTTGCTAAAAAAAAACCTTCAAACACCCTTTGTTATTCATACGTGTTCCAAGTTGAACGAGCAAACTTAATAACACAACATTAACTGAAATCTACAATATAGACGGACAAATCGCCTTTTTGAGGTGGGCCTTGGGTTCTCTTTGTGTATAGAGATGGGGTCAAAAAATCATTTCTTATACTTATATCATTTCTATACCTTGTTCCCTGCTTGTCCAGTGTTGCTGTGACGTGACCCCCCTCGCCGCAAATCGCATCCATTCGTTGATATTCCACTGCTTATTTTCCCTTACACCTTTACTCTGCTATACATGTACCTTTTCTGAGGTCTCCATTACACATTGCAGCGGATGCCGTGAACGTAAAAGGTGATGCGTATTCTTTCCACAATCGTTATCTTCATTTTTTCTTTAAGGTTTCCGAACACTTGTTCTTGAGTCGAGAACGAAGAAATATATTTTCAAGTTTATTGGAGTCACTGAAGTAGCCGGTTTTACACGGAGAATGGAACAATTTCTGGAAGAATTACCTGTGTTAAATGGACATGGCAACAGTCAGACGGAGATCTTTTAATGTTAACACTTGGGACATGAAGTTCTGGGTTAATCGCAGAACAGCAAGGCGTTAAGTTAAAACTCTGACACCCGTGATGAGTTCCTAACACAATCTTGATTATAGTTTCCGGGAATGGGAGGACGTGCGCATGATGTTCAAACCAACTGAATAAAAATATCTCTTCATATTTACCAGGGGTGACAGTGCGCATAGTAAAACCAGTTACATAAAGCCAATTTCTTTTCTTGCACATAAATGAGTGACTTACACGTACTTTCCGGTTTTAATGCCATTCGAAAAAGGCTAAAACTTTCCCGAACTCCGGAATATCAATAAAGCAATTACAGATACGTATGCTAGTGACAATCAAAAGTCCTTGATATAGCTCACATCTTTGGAGACTTTAAATATGTGTAAAAACTCATATTAATGAAAAATATGTATGATTTATATTTAAAATTTAATTTATTATTGAAATTTCTAATCGATTGTATTCTGTGAAATACGTGACGGTCTAAATTAAATGACAGTCGTTTTCACCGGGTTAATCCTGTCTACATAATTATCTTTCTCACTATATGTCATTTGCGATTGACCAGCTTTTAATTACTTCTGCATTGAAATAATTATGATATATGGTTTATTACCGATGTGACTCCATACCACATGAAACCAGACCCCGGAAAGTGATTCAGTCTTACATAAAGTATATCAGGAACTTATATTTTCACATTAAATTAAAAACAATATATAAATTGATAGTATATTCTAATTCATGTTTTTAATGTTGAATTATTGTGACTAGCCCCGGATCCATTCACTTGATTTAATATTTGCTGTTTATGTTTTGCCATGTCTATGTAGTTCGTCTTGTGGGTTTTGTTTTATGTGTAGTGCGGTTCTCCTACACTAACTATCTGAAAACAATCGCCAATCTACGTAATGTGACTATGGAATTTATGATTTTCCGTTTTAAATTATATATTTCCATATTATTCACCAATAAAATAAATTTGACTGTTATCACCTCGTATGTTCATTGATTTAACCGAATATTATTTATAAGGTTATGAGTCCTAACCCTCCACGCATCCTCATCTACAGACGCAAATACATATTCTCCTTATCCTCTAATAGCCCTACAAACCACAAGTTTTCAGAACGTTAATTTGTCAACTAGTTACTACTCCTATAAAAAATTTTGAGTCGCGCATTATATGCAGAATTTTATAGACCATGCGAAATTTGGGGACCTTCTAATATTCTGGGGTAGCTTTGCAGCATATTTTAGACAGAGTCGCCTGTAACGTGGAAAATATATTTCAATATCAACCCAATCTAATTAAAATATAGATCTAGAGTTCGTTTCGTTTTTTATACTTTCGATGGCCTACACTCATGTAGATCTAACTAGTTATAGTGAGAGCTCACGTTCTATGACGTCAGGTATCAAGCACGGGACGTTTGACCCGATAACATCAGTCATTCGATTAACCAATTAGCGACCGTCATGCTTTTTAAAATCTACTTTTGTTTTGATTTCTATCCGCTGGTGTTAGTATAGACGTATCTACCCACAGTTCCAAGCATGAAAAGGTCAAACGGTCGGTTCGACAGACCATTTGATTGGCTGACCCCTCATTTCAGGCAGAACACAAGTTAAATAACAAGTCCTCCAGATCCAAGAGTAGTAAAGACAAGTAAAAACGAAATTTTGAACTATAAAAAACGAAACGAAATGGATCTGTGTTTTAATCAGATTGATATCAACCTGTGTCTAAGTGAGCGAGATTATAAAATAAGTGGTCTTCATCCGATTCTTTCACGGTATACATGTACTTATTGGGGATGCTCGATTCACACTTCTGGAATTAAATACCAAAACTGGTGTCAATCGAGTGAAAAGGAGAATTTCGGAGGACAACGCATGTGCCAACTGTATAAAAAATATTTCAACCAATCATGACAGCTGAATCATATCTTGTTACAAGGAATACGTCACGATTCTACTCACTCCATCACAGCTATCGGGACTGGCAGAACAGTGACAGGACTGAAATCAGTGTCACTCGAGTTCTCAAGACATTCTCAGACTAAGTTAAGAATTTAACAAAATTGTTTGCAGGACCCGAATTCGTTGGATTACAATCAAAGATTTTACATTTCATCAAAATCGGATAGAAATTGTCACTTATAGATGGTCCACAACCTTGGTATTACACACTTTTACACTATTTACATTAAAGGAGCAGCCTTTTTGTCCGGCAGTTTGTGTCAAATTCGAACTCAGCCGTCATTATGGTGTAACGGTGATATATTCGAACGGTTTTAGAAAACAGTTAATAATTGTGACCTCTAATTTAACGGTAATATATTCAAACGGGTTTTCTTTTAATGGGATAAAAATTGTGACCTCCAGAGGAACTGCATGCTAAATAGATATGCGCGAATTTCAAAAGGAACCAAGATCTTTGGGTTATAAACGCATTTCAAGTATCATTAAAATCGGGTCAAAATTGTTGCCCCAAGAGCGTCCACAACCTTGATATACCAAATTCATTCTAATTGCGTACGGAGGGCGGCCATTTTGTCCGGCGGTTTTGGTCTGATTTTCACGAAATTGTAACTCAACCAGTATTAGGGTGTAACGCTGATATATTAAAAGTCTTATTTTTAAATAGGATAAAAATTGTTATATCTGGAGGGACCACTAGCTAAAACGCGATTGGTCTTACAATTAAGGGCTATAATTCTGGGAGTTACAATCAGGGCCCTGTTTCACGAAATTTTAACTAAAGATAAAATCCAAATTTTAGTAGATACTTAAATTTTGATTGGCTAGTAACTAATATCAATCTAATATTGTCCAATCAAATAACTAAAATTCAGATCTTATCTTAGTTAAAATTTTGTGAAATAGGCCCCTGATATGCGGGAATATCGACAGGAACTAAGATCTTTGGGTTATAAACATGTATTCCAAATTTCATCAAAATCGATCAAAACTGTGACCTCTCGTGGCTCCACAATCTTGATATACCATATTTTTTTACACTAATTGCGTACGAGAGGTGGCCATTTTGTCCGACAGTTTTGGTCCGATTTTCACCAACATTATGGTGCAACGCTTATATATTCCACGATTTTATCAATCGGATAATAATTGTGACCTCTATATTAAGTAATCATCAGAAGTAGTTTGGCTAACGTTCAGTATGCAAAACACCGAATATCATGAATTTAGCAGTTCAACTTAAAATTCGTTTAGTGAAATGGGGTTTAACGTCCACTCAATAGATACTAGGTCATTTTGGGACTAACATGTGGTTTCAATTTTATTTCAATAATTCGTTTGCGCGTAGGGGTCTTTAGCAGTGGGAAGATACCGGGATGCCCGGAGGAAACCCACGAGGTTGAGAAGACGCCCCTATCTCCATGCCACATACGCTCACACCAGGGATCGAAACCACAGACGCAAGCCAGAGGTGACCGGCCAGCTAGAGGTCGTAGCACGCCACTCTAGACCACTAGGTCATCCCACCCCCCTTAAAAAAGGATTTTGTCCTTACATGACCTTAAACACTATATGACTTCAATTCAATCAGATAATAATTTTGGCCTTAATAGCATCCACAACTTTTTTTAAAGTCGTCAAGGTCATAATTGTAGCATTATTAGAAATTGATCAGAAAAAAATCATTATAGTTCGTCGGCTCTTGACCTTAAAAACTTTGTATAAATCTAAAGTCTATCGGATTGTAATTTTAGCCTTTAGAGCGTCCACAAGATTTTTCAAAGTGAACAAGGGCCATAAATTTGAAAGTAATTATCGAAAATCGTTGAACATCTTTGACTCATGGTCATAGCCTTAAACTACTGATTATAAATTTCAAGTGAATCGGATATCAAATTTTAGGTGGACGGAGTATCGACGGGGGGGGGGGGGGGGTGACAACTTACGACCACAGTTCAATGTTGGCGTACAATACGGAGTCCGGCGATCAATAAAACGGTATATTAAACGGGTCTATTCGTTAATCGCTATATATCTTTAATTTCGTCTGATTACTTGAACAATATCGGTTATACCTTATAACCTCTATCTCGATTTTCGGTAAAGGAGACATAACACAAGATCAGAAGATTCTATTCGCACCAAAATCGAACTCATCCGAGATCTTTTGGTCACATATTTTAACGGCAAGCGTCATCTAAATCAGTGGTACACTCCACTACAAGAGTATATTGTAGTACATGCTTTCTTACTATTTGACCAAGGGGAGGGGACGTTTTATCGGCTAGTTTATGTCCGATTGTCACGAAATAAGAACTCATCTGCGAGTGTTGTGTAATTAACATGTTTGATCGGTATTAAAAATCAAAACAAAACTGTCCCCTCTAGATGCTTCAAAATCTAAATCCAGTGGCAATAACCCACGACGTTACAGTCATATACGAGACAGGGGTGGTTATAAACATGCGTTTAAAGTTTCGTCAAAATCTGATTGAAATTGTTATCTCTGCCTACAGGGTCCATAACCTGGATACACCATATTTTTTACAGTATTCGCGTAAAAGCGGCGGCCATTTTGTCCCGAATTTTGGTCCCGAATTTCACGAAATTCGAACTCAGCCTTCATTACTGTCCTATACGACAAAGAAATAGGTTTATAGCGCCCAATCGAATCAACAGTGTCCTTTCAGGACTAATACATAGCACTATTACATCTCAATAATTCAAGCCATGAAGTGGGTAGAATGACTTCTTATAAGTTCGGGACCCACCACTTGGCTCCCGGCCACAACAATCACTCAAAGAACATACACATTACTATATATATATATAAAGGTAAATAATATTTATTTAATTAGTCTAATGTTCAAAATGTACATTTTGCACTCATCAGTTTGTGATATTCTTTTAATAAAAGCCAGCTCTATAAAACAACAGCTGACATATCTATCATAATACCTGTATCTCTCTCTATCAGCTTATATATTATATAACTATTCTATATTTCATACACTCTAATCACATTAACAAAACAATTCACTGCCACTCTAAACAGGATCATTGACTATCCAAGACTTGCTTATATTAATTCACAAATTTGCCAGATTACAACAAAACTAGCTTTATTTAACTTAAAACGGTAAATGAATTCCAGGAATAAATTAATGTGTTAAATGCGACTTTTCTCCAGCTGCATTAATTACAATAGGTAACCCAAATCAGTGGCACTGACCAGCTTTACAACTTTCAGAACAATATGAAATGAAATTGGAGTTTAATGTCCTACTTTTCTGCACCTACTAAGCAACCAACAGCACAATACAATAAGTATTGGTGATTAATTACATATGCTCATCAAAGACCTTACCTGTTAAATGGTTTCATACTTTGGTTAATTTAAAGCTACAATTTCATATCTTTAAGTTATATTTCTAAAATTTATTGAAATAAATCCCTAAAATAGATGGTATCTATAAACAGTCCTACCTTGTTAAAGAATAAACATATTAATTCTATAATTCACTATTGTCAGGGGAGAAAATCAGAAAAAATATCATTCCAACTTAAAATTCAAATGTTTGAAGATAGCTATTACATGGGGGGGGGGGGAATAGGAAAACAAGGGAGGTAATTGTGTTATTATTTCCGGCGTGAAAAAGTTTCAAGAATGGAAAATAATGCCCATGATCGTATAATTGTGAGTTGACAACCTTTTGAACAAAATACATAGAAATAATTATGTTTTGACTTTCTTAGAAAGTATGAAATTCTCGCTTAAAGTAACTCATTTTAAAAGATTTAGGGCAGGACAAATCAATTTCACAATCATTTCATTTCTTACGATCAACATACATTTTTTTATTAATTAACCACGATTTCTCAGGAGAGCTGAGCTCAGGCTTTCTCGTCAAAACACCAATATTTGTTGAAGTGATTTGAGCGGACAAAATTTCAACATTACTTAAACAGGTTAACTAAAACAAAAGATATGGCACTGTAAAGGTCAGTATCACTGTAGAATTATTATTGCATCATTGTTTTCAAATATCAGAAAAAATCATAAGCAAAAACCAATAAATATAGTTGGGTTAGTGACGTTTTACACGGAATTAACTGAACTCTTCAAACTCAGAATGGCAAGTTGAGCAGGTAACTAAATTATCATGCTCTCTAATAAAATATATTTTAGAATTTAAACTATTGTAATTAAAACCTGGTCCCAAACAATGTCACAACACATAGAAAGATTCAGATGTATTCAAATTCAAAGCGATTAAATTTGTTTAGCCATGTTTTCAGACATATTATATTCCTTACTCGGTATTTGCAAGTATCAAGCAAAAAATTGTGGTATCCTGTCTCTATTACTTTTCATCTCTGGAGGAACACCAATAAAATTAGGTCCTACCTAGTTTAATGTCGCAAAAGCACATGTCAGGCAAGCCATGCTTAATTCTAGACACATTGTCAAAGCAAATTGTTTTATGAACTGAAACTCATTCTATTAAGTTCTACAAGACCAGAAAAAAAAAAATGATTTCTTCTGAATCGTTTCTAATCAATCACGGGACAAACAGTTTATCTAGTATGGTATCAAAGTATCAATCAAACTACTACGTATCACCTATCAGTTATAAACTCCTTCCTGTTATTGTTCTTGGAGTGTCTTTGTATTTATAATGTTGAATATGGTAATGTTTAGTTATGTTATTAGATCAGCATAAGTAAAAGAGCTATGTATAAACACCCTGAATCAAACCATATAATAGTATTTACAATGTATAGACTTAATGCCACTGAAAAATAAGAAATAGTTAGGACTAAATTTGAAGAAAAACTGACAGTATATCTCCCACGGAAACTGTACTTGTCTATAGTTTAATGCATTCCTAAATATGACCAACTATTTGATTTCTAATCTTAAAATATTACATGTACAATCAGTATTTAGTTGGAGTTGGTAATCTTACACAGAATTAGTGAATGCATATTCAACACCATTTTCACCTCTCTGTATAAATTTGTATCTACCCAATTTTAAAATGTCCATTCTGCTGCCATTTAACTGACATGTGTATGAGTTGACAATGTTCACGTGATGAGAGCACAACTGTGTTCAGTAATAATCACAAATATCTCTAACAGTTATTACAATCATCCAACAATTAATCCTATACCAAATCGGTATTGTCCTTTAACATGGTTTGCATACCCGCTCAATGCAAAGGTAAATGGAAATGGTTGTAATTTTTTCTCCATAACAGCTCCTAAACACCAATTACTATCTAACTGACCTGTTGAAAAATTAAAAATTCATGTTTTAACTGAGAAAATTTGAGCTACAAGGATTTTTTCCCCCTTCAATTTATAGGTTACTAACATGAAACCCAGCTTCACCTTTGAGCAAATTCGTCCAATACACCCTGAGCCCAAATATGATGGCCTGAAACATTCTCTGGGTCTAGCTGGTTAATTTGATACTACATATGTGGGAATGGATTACAGCGACGAAACAAACACACATACATACACAGACATCTCTGATTTTATTTATATAGAAGATTACTTAAAAATCATCCAGGACAGAACAGCTTCATACGCAGATAATGCCCTGAACTTCATCAATTCAATCAATGTAAATTTAACAAGATCCATTCGGAATTGTGAATGGATAGACAGCCAATATACATGTATGACTACATTTATACCAACGCTCTAGTATGAACCATTATGGGGTTACATGTATAACAAGGGTCATGCCAGTTTTACTGATTTAAGATCTTTTCTAATGATCATTACCAATAAACTGTTTGATTCACTGTCTTGCCAGGAAATCAATAAATCATTAAATAAACAATAACTAACTGGCTTATTGAAGTGTTTAGTTGTTATTTTTATATACTGGGAAACATTGCAAGTTATTCACAGATTTTGGTTAATGTGGCATACATCAATAATAATCATTGAAAAACATTGAAATTTTAAACGAAATATTTAACAAGAGACTTACCTTTAAAAGTAACATTAGCATTAGGAATTTCTAATTGATAGCCTATTGTAGCTGTACTTTCTCCTAATCGTAAACTGGTTTCTAATTCAGCTCCTATTTGTAACTGTTCATTTATTTTATGTGAATAACAGGTGTGAAGGTTTCCTGCAAAAGGGCTAATATTAGCACTAGCTTGCCAGCTTTCACCTGGAAATTAAAAAGAAAATCATAGAATATTATTTCAACATAACATCAACTAGCCTACAGTGTATATTTCTATATTCACGGAATGGTTTTCCAGGCATGCTAACAGGAACGGTTACTTTAATATTTATATACTAGTATTCAAATAGCTTCAACCATGCTAAATACGAGATACAAATGGTTCCTAGTTTAATTTAAACAAGGACATGAAGGCTATGGAGATGAAATGTAGCCTATTGAGATCAAATGCAGGTTTACAGTCCTACTTTTCGGCACCGACTGAAATAATGAAGACGGAGAAGGCTATGGCAAACAGTTATCCAAATAAACAGAGCAGCGTGCATGCAATAGTAGTGGTAAATCTAATGGTTTTCTTTATGTATTCACCTACAAGTTACATATACATACATAGATAGAGTATGAATGTTAGTTGTTATAGTACCCACAAATAGTTTTATTAATACAGAATGACTGATATGTACCCATACAATGTCAGCAAGCATTTCAATTTTTCATTTATGGACAAAATGAGTTTAATTTTTTTGGTCCTGTATATTTATTGCTATACTAGATAATGATAAAATCAAAAGATATGCAATGGTTGAACTTTGCTTTTGGGGGAAAAAAACCAAGGCGGTTTGTCATTCAGGGTCCCCTTTTCTAGAAAATTGCTGGGTAGAATTGGAATTTAGTTATGTGGCTAAATCATCAGCAGCTGTAACACCTGTTAATTGGATTGAATACTTTACTTACCAGAAAGACGACCAGCTAGAGACATAATAGTTATCTCCCCTCCAGGTACTTGTTGCCCATATTGATATAATAATTCAGCACCTAAATCTAAATTTGATGTAACTTTTTGTAAGTACTGACTTACTACAATACCTGTGAAAAACAAAATATACAAAATTCAAATATCACCCTTTAAATAAATGGAAATCTTAGCCCCATAATAGTATAACTCGCACTCCCTCTCTGTGTCTGGTCAAAATCAGAATTGCTCACTGGTTCTCAGATACCTATGGTTGCCAAAACAAAAACATTTTCCCAGGAGTTAACCATGACGAAGACACTGGATAATTTGTTTTCAAAATTTTAGGTATTTTTGAATTTTTCTTAATAAAGAGTAAAATAAATATTGGATTTATAATTGAAATGAAATGGGGTTTTAACGTCCTACTGTTCTGCTCCTTAACTCTGCTAATGAAGACTCTGTTTCTTAAAAACTTATATTTGTGAGATGACAGTCTTTTTTTGTTCCAAATATTACCATCATATATCAGTACCGGTAACAATAAAGGTGGCAATGGCTTGTTTGGCCATCTCCCTTTTATACTGTATGTAGAATGTGATTTATTTACAAAACATCTTGTCTTTGTATATACTGATAATCCATTTTGAGATTCTACTTTCACAATGATATACTTCGCAAGGGAATGAAAATCCCCTATATGACAATCTGACACTTTAAGGAAGTGGGTATAAATAGAATTTTTGCAGAAAACAACAGTAATAATTTAGAAATAGACAATATAGATTGAACTAAATAAAAAATATCGCCCATACATGTAAATACTTCTGGGGTAGCTGTAAGTACTATAAACCTTGAACTAATATTTTCTCAACTAATTTAGCCATCATGGTATTAAAGAAAAGTGCCAATATATTTACCAGACTCATTAAGAGGATCTATATTTCCTAGAGTTAAAGATGCTGTATAGTCAGTGCCTTTATAATCGTTTGATGCTTGCATAGCCACACATTTATTGTTCTGAATCTAAAAAATATATCAATTTATCAAATCAACTCACATATAAACAAGGCTACAAAACTCTACTATTCAGGCATTCACCCTGTCGCTCTCGCGCTCTATCGCTCATTTACATCACAATGCTCTCCTCGCTTCTTCGTAATGGATCTTCGCAGCCGAGTATTTTATTTCCACAAAATACATCAGAAATTGATGAATATCAGTCGACCCGGGTGAGTGTCATTCGTGTTTACTTCTTAACCCTTAACCGGTCAACATCATTTTGACATTATGACGTCAAGTGGTCAGGCTAAAAAATAACTAACGTGAAATATTTTGTATGCCTATTACAATCGACTACTGCCGAATAATTATAAGTGATAGACTCCTAACACCAATAAAAAAGTTGAAGAGGATAAGTTGATCTATAATTTGCATATCATTTTAATTCATTTCCATCAGAAATATTGTCTTCAGAATCGGCGTAATCGTTATAATCCGAGTCAGAATCGTAGGCATTTCAATGACTTTGAGGGTCTTTAACATTCCTGACATCGTTAAATTACGTTTTTTGTTTAAAAATGTTGAACGAAGACATGTTTTTCTCAATGTTATTGACAAGTTCCTGTCAGACGTATGCGTAGCGATATCAATTAAATATGAAACTAAATACTCAAATGCGGCTTATAAAAAAGGTTCTTGCTATGGTCACAAATATGTGAACATGACCAATTTTGGATACAACACTGTGGTGCAAATATGCGACTGGACCACTTTTGCGACCATGACCAGTTAAGGGTTAAACGCTTCCCCCATTAATTAGCTCTGTACCAAGTAATTTCATTGGTCAATATTTATAAATCTACACATACATGCCCAATCAGCAATTCAATATTATCATCGTTCACGCGATGTAGTCTCGATTATCCACACATTTTAAAGGCTAAGAATTGAAGTAAATGTTTGGTCTTACTCCGAGTAATTAGCACATTTAACCGTGATTTGGATAATCCGGTAAAAAATCCAAAAACAATGTTGCTGATTATTCATAATATGTTCAGTAAAATAATAAATAAACCACAAGGCAAATAAAGACAATCTCGTCATGGTTTGGGTATCATAGGTCATCCATGCGTGAATTCCATGGTACCCATAGATATTAAAATATAACTTGATCATACATTGATGGATTCCCTGACCAGTTTGATTTATGTTCCTGATTCCAGTGCAAATAAATACTATATTTACTTAACTGATCGTCTGTTATCACTAATAGTGTTACACTAGAGGTTACATGTGAACAAAACCTCTACGAACAGGTAATAATCAAAAACTGAACTACGGAAAATATTATAAAGTATATATCTAATTTAGGGATTTTTTTCTTCATAATATGTATTTCAGAATTTTAAAAAGTTTCAAAAAGCTCAGTGATAAATAGAAGGCTCATAGTATCAATTTTTTTCCAATTTATCTTGCATCAATGAAAATGGAGTTATCTCCCTTAACTTAATCATGCATTCTTTTACTAATCTAGCAAGCTGTCGTGTCATTGATTATGACAAAGTGTAGTTTAGTCACAGGACACAAGTCAAATGTTAGGTTCTTCGTACGCATACTTTTTCCCTGGTTATTTTATTTTACAATGAAAATTGTTGATATTCTTACCTGAACAACTGCCTTTGATCTTAACCTTTCAGTAAAAGCATGAATAATATTTGCATTTAGATTACCACTAGCATCAACATCACCTATTATAATTGGATAAGCCTGCAAAAAAAAAAAAGCATTTTATTAACCATATATTAAAGAGATACTACCAATTTTAAGAAACATACCCAGGGGTCAAGGGATGTTTCATAAGTGTCTGCAAAACCTTATACCTTTTGGGGTGCGACAGAAATGTACGGAGAGGAAATCAGTTTGATTGAAATCACATTCAATACTGGTCAAATTTTGTCATTAATCACCTACAATTCAAATATTCAATTTAACGGAAATGATCATGTGTGTGAGGGGTTTTTGTTGCATTTTCTGGATTCGAGTAATTGTGAAACCTGTCCTTTCTTTTTTAAAGATGCATTATTTAAGAGCTAAATCTGCATATTGCAGGTCTTTATTTTGGCTTCAAATCAAATGGCTGAATTTTGCTTAGTTTAAACCTAAACAGAAATTGTTGATCATTGAACTTCATCAAGACATTTAGCTAAGGCAGTGGTTCTCCACCAGTGTGCCTGCAGCACACCTTGATCAGCACACCAAGAAAATGTGAAAAACCACAGGATCCTAATTGAGTATTCACTGGTGTCAATTAGTAAGTTTAGTAAATAAAATGGATTATATCCCAGTTATCTTTCGGATTTAATTTAGATTCGGTAGAATTACCGCTACAATGAGTACATTAAAAATTGGTCGTAAAACCGAACATACGACACCGTTTACGACATCCAACACTTTAACATTGATATGCCGTAAATTGGTCTGGGTGACCTATTGACGGCAAATAATTATATGAATTCAAAGATCGTAGCAATGAAGCATATAGTTGAATAGACCTACACAACTTCTAAATGTAAATAAACAAAATACACCTCTTTCTTCAAACTAATTTAGGATAAAAGGGTCTACTACGGCACACAAAATTAAATTATGCCGTGGCAGACATGGTATGCTGGCTTTGCCGTTTGCCGTGATAAATTTCAAGCGATGAGTTTTGTGCACAGAGAAGGACGAATGCGGTTTAAATACGACTGGGCGGGTTTGCTCGATTTTTTCTTAGTGCTTGTCAGCAAAAAAAAAGGTCAAGCGCAAGCGCAAGCGCGGCCGCCCAGCGTGGCTACATCCCTGTGACTAGTCAACAATTGTATGCATATGACTTGCTATTTTCCGATATAATATTATTTAGCCCGGTGTGCTGCCATTTTTTCATGTGACCCATGGTGTGTCGTTGGCAAAAAAGGTTGAGAACCACTGGGCTAAAGCAAATGAACACACATGTACTGTTTAAACGGCATTTAGTAATTGAAAATATATATCAATTACAAATTTTCTGGAAAACAATGTGTGAATCTCTTGTCATTTTCAAGCACAATATTGACAGTTTGAAATAATGTCATTTTTGAAACTATAAGATTATATGTAATGTTTATTTTGTAAGGAGCGAAAATTTGTCTTTCAATCTGAAATATACAATTTTACCAGTGGACTGAAAAGCAAACCAACCCACCTCTTAATCTGATTAAAACCCAGGCCATTGAATGTATAAAAATATATATCTGTATTTTAATCTGATATACCATCTCTGAACAATTGAATATTAGTGACTCACCTCTGAAGGACTAAGTTGTTTTTGTCCTACGTACGTACAACCAAATCTATATCCTGAGGTCTGGAAAGTACTAAGTGAAACTGTATGACTGATCTGAAAATGACTACTCAATCCCTTTGATATAATGAGCTTACCACCTTCAAATATCTGTGGAAATATATCTGAAAAATATAAATTGCCCTAGTTGAAAGAGAAACTTTTCAAGGCGAATATACAAAGAATACAAAATCATATAAATTATAATGTATCAGTTACCTTGACCGATGTGGCCAATGCACAACAAATTAATTTTCATTTTTAACTGCATAGGTTTTGAAAATAGCTTGTATGAATGGTTTGGGTAGAAATACTGAGCTGTTCACTAATAATTGCCAAAATATGGTACCGCTACATTGTAAAATCAGTTTTTCACAAAAAGGAATGCAAAAGCGCCACAGAGCAGTCAGACTGACTGAATGTTCAGCGCTATAGAAAACGATTATTATTATTATTATTATTAATTGTTAATAGACACAGTGTGTGTTGATTCTTAAATCGCTCCAAACTGTTTCCTTTGCTTTTAGCTACAACTGGAGATCTTAAACATTAAGAGTGCAACCTAACATATTTATTAACATTATAAAAAAAGGCCTATGGATATTTGATATTAGGACTAATTTATCAACTAAATATATGTGGATCCAACATGTGCTGCCCAGCAACAATGAAGCTTTTGCATATCTACAAATATAACAACTGAAGAATAGCCACTGCTACTTCACTGTTCCAATCACATATATTTTATTCAACAATGTAGAAACTGGTCAAACTGTGTGTAGGAATTGCTCAAAACAGGCCAAAACAGGCCAAAACAGGTTTGGGGCTTAATCATGATGGGAGTTAAATACCTTATTTCATACAACAAAGAGGCTATTTCTATGGAACTGTAATGACTAGTAGACTATATTTACAGCACCTACCATCCCTCGTGCATAAATTAAAATAGTGCTGCAAAATAGTGCAGTCGTACACAAGTGCCCCAGACAAAAATTGTCAGGCTATTTTTTTTTTTTTTTTGGGGGGGGGGGAGATTCTGATTGTTTAATAATAGCTCTACTTGGTCTTCAGCCTGAAAGAAACAACTGGATGCTAACCCTTAACCTAAAATGGCACAAAGATTTTTTTCTACAGCACTACGGTACCGTCAGAATTGCCCAAAGAATTTTTTTAATGTGCAAGGGATTCACAAAGTACCGTAAAAACGGTCTACAGAATATTCATTACGGTTCCCTACTATTGCCACTTTGTATTTCATGACTGACACCAGAAGGTCAAATTTAGATGACAGTCTACTTGTAGGTTGTCAATTGAATTTTTGATGCAATTTTATGAATGATATTTGTCTGTATAATAGACACCTTTGCATTTTTTGTGCAGATCTTCAAAAGATCCTGGATTTTGGCCTTCGTCATTTGGCAATGGTGCTAAAATAGGATCTTTTTTGTCCGTTGATTCTTGTTGCGTTGGAAAAGGTGAATGACTTGGCGGAGGCGATACCAGCGGTGGGGCGGGAATTCCAACGCCCTGGGGTGGTGGTGAGGCGGCAAATACGTTTCCCATCTTTACAGCATACTATTTAAGAGAACAGATTCTGATTTCACTAGTTAATACCGCGCTGTCGGTACGTTTTAAGTCTTAATTTTCTAGCGTTTGCATTCGAGAAGCCATGTGCGACTTCGCCACCTTGATAATTGGTTACGCTGGGTCACGTGAAATACAGTTAGCTTCCGGTTTTTCTATTTCCGGAGTACACACTACTATGGAAGCCGGTTGATGCTGAAATATAATTCCATCGTCTGCTTTATGAGGGATTGTATGCCGTAACTTCATAAATGAATGACAGTGGATTTCTCGTACTAAAATGGACGTCTGCATGTTTAGTTTATCGACGTGCTTGATATCATTCTTTAACACCCCCCCCCCCTTAAAGGTACACTCCCGATATGAACAGAGTCGCAAAATTAAAGTCCGGGTAGGCCTACGTGTGAAATGTAAGAGCCCAAACATAGAAAAATGATGTGTTTATCTTGTCTCAAAATTTCACTCTAAAATATTGAGTCATTTGGAGGTGAACGTCAAAACTGCTTATCCGGACACATAATCCTTTTAAGATTTCGGGTAATGTTTTTCGTTGGGTGACTCGTGTGCTGCACTTGATAACGAAAGGTCAATTTCACCTACAGAATATTTATTTCATAAAATAAAAGTCTGGTTTATCTAGACACCGCATGATTCAGCTTGAGACACCGGTCTCCATTTCCAGATGAAGATTGACAGGAAGGAGTTGTTTGAAAATGTATCGCATATATTGAGTTAGTTGCTCGGCCCTCGGGTAGAGGATTTTTAGAGATTTTAACACAAAATTAAGCAGTTTTATTCTTCAAAATATTATCGTGACTGGCCCTTTAAGGCTTTTAATTATACCTTCTTGCTAAGTAATTCAAAATGTCAACTAACTATCGGGTATGGCTCTCAAAAATAGTTATATTCCGTTAGTCTACGGCTTTTAAATCATGATATATTTAACCCATTCTTTATACACGGTAATGTTTAAATGTTTTTATGCGCCCACATTTTCATGTGAACGTATAATATTGTCGTCACCCCTGTCCGTTTGTCCGTCCGTTCAAATCTGTTTGTGCCCATGGACACTCTACAGGTCACAATTTTTATCCAACTTCAACGAAACTTGAAATATAGGTTTATTTCCCTAAGATCTTGGTTCCTTTCGATATTGGCATGTATCGGACTGTAATTTCATGGATTCTGACCCCTGCTTCTACGAAAAATCGAGTTTTTAGCTTGTGGATACTCTAAAGGTCACAATTTTGATCCGATTTCAATGAAGCTTGAAATCTATGTTTATAACCCAAAGATCTTTGTTCCTGTCAATATTCGCGCATAACGAATCGTAACTTCCTCAATTATGGCCCCTGATTATTCGAAAAATCGCATTTTTGGCTTGGGGTCCCTTCAGAGTTGACAATTTTATCCAATTTTTTAAAAAAGTTTTAGTATATCACCGGTAAACCGTAATTAAGGTTGAGTTCGAATGTCATGAAAATGGGACCAAAATTGCCGGACAAAATGGCCGCCGCCTGTACGCGAATAGTGTAAAAAAGTGGAATATCAAAATTGTGGACCCTGAAGAGGTCACAATTTTAATCCTATTTTAATGAAACTTGAAATGCATGTTTATACCCAAGAGATCTTTGTCTCTTTCGATATTTGTTCATATCAAATCGTAACTTCCTGAATTATGGCCCCTGATTTTACGAAGAATCACCGTTTTTAGCTTGTGATCTCTCTGGACGTCACGATTATTATTCGATTATATCACTGTTACACCAGAAGGAGGGTTGGATTTGAATTTCGTGAAAATTGGACCAAAACTGCAGAACAAAATGGCCGCTACTTGTTTGCGAATAGTGTAACAATGGTGTATATAAAGGTTGTGAATTCTGTAAAGGTCCCAATTTTGATCCGATTTTGGTGAAACTTGTAATACAGGTATATGTTTATATCCCAAACATCCTGGTTCCTCTCGATATTTGCGCATATAAGATTGTACCTTCCTGGATCACTGTCCTTGATTGTCCGAAAAATCGTGTTTTAGGTTGTGTTTTTTCTAGAGGTCACAATTTTCATCCGATTAAAAAAAACATTTAACAACATGTACACCGTAATGAAAGTTAAGTTCGAATTTTGTGAAAATCGGACCAGGCTGCAGGACAAAATGGCTGCCGCTTTTACGCGAATAGAGTAAAAAAATATGGTATATCAAGGTTGTGAACCCTGTAGAGATCACCATTTTACTCTTCTTTTGATGAAACTTGAAAGGAATGTTTATATCACAATGACCCTGGTTCCTGTCACCAATCGCACATATCCGAACGTAACTGCGTGGATTATGGCTCCAGATTGTACGAAAAATCGCATATTTTGCTTGTGGACCTGCTAGAAATTACAATTTGTATTCAATTTCAAAAATCATTTAAAGATATCACTGTTACACGAGAATGAAAGTTGAGTTTGAATTTCGTAAAAAATCTATATAAAACTAAGGATGTGGACCCTCAAGAGGTCAGAATTTCTATCCATTTTGATGTAATTTAAAATATTACATGTTTATGTCCCACAGGTCTCAGTCCCTTCCAATATTTGCGCAATTCAGACCCTAACTATTTGGATTATTGCCCCAGATTGTACGAAAAATCATTTTGATTTAATTTGTTCTCTATTCATCTCTTGGATCCAACCTCGTGGGGCAAGCGAATTATTGAAATAAAATTGAACCATGTGTTAGTCCCGAAATGGCCTGGTTGTGTCGAGTGGGCGTTAAACTCCATTTCATCTCTTGAAAAATGTAGGCATAATCTGCTTGGTAGCCTTTGGTTATACATGTATTAGTTTTTACATTACATTACATCTAATATGTTACAAGAGTATAGAAAATCCCCGAATGCTTGTCGGAGTTTTTATAACCCGTTTTATCCCCAATAACACCTTCTACAGTAGATGTATGATAACTTTCCTATTCTTTTGAGCGATATCTGCCCAGTCGGAGCATAACAGTAGGACTTTAAATCCTTGTGCGTGTAAGAATGGACGTTAAATCCGATTTCATTTCACTTGCTTGTGCTTGTATAAGAATGGGTTGGGTGAAAAAATCTTCTACTCGATCAAGTAAAAACAAATAATAGACAAAGTCTCGTTCTTTTTTTTTTTCTTTTCTTTTTTTAACATTATCTATAATTTGCGTTAATATTTTTTGATATCAACAGAACCAATCGTCTGTTAAATCAACGGTCTCCTTTTAAAATAAAACGCCCGCAAAACTAACAGATTCGTAGATATGAATGAATTAATTGTGAAGTAGATATATATAGATAGACGAAGATATTGAACAAAAATTATTTAGTTAATATCGGGATACCTGTCAGAAATGAAAACGAAAAATGAAATTAATTGGGTTTCACGTCCTACTGTTTTGCTCCTAAACTGGGCTATCTTGGACGGGCATACGCCATGTACAGTGTGCTTTGAAGGAAATTTCGCCCGGGCAGCGGCGCTACGGCCTACTCTTATATCGAATTCCAACTACCAAGGGATATTTTACGTGCACGCCAATGTGTACACGGGACTTCGGTTTTTCTGTCCATCCGAACGATTAGACAGCTGTGTCCTTGTCAGGCCCAATCTATCAGACCAATGGACTGTTGAATTATTCGTCTGTTGGATATCTTGATTCGCCAGAATGTTGACACTCAATTGCCGACGGTGAAAGTACAAACTTGTATTTTTGTATGTTACGGATTTTTTTCTCTATTGGTCGATGAAATTCTACAGCCATTCGCATTGTCCATAATATATGGCAATTTAATTTAATCCTCTGTCTTTGGTTTATTCGAGTCAAAATTTCCGTTAAAAGTTTTGCCGAAATGAAATAACCCAATTATACTCCCAGAACCATCTTTGTAAAATGTTGTCTTTAGTTCCCACTTCGTTGTAATTATCAAGACGTGTGTAATATCTCGCGGTAAACTTATTTCATCATAAAACTTTCTGGGGTCATTGACCTCATGCTCGTGTCTTTTATTCGAGTCAGTCGTGGGAGTTGGCATGGTTATTTTTCGGAAACCGTGCAGCTAGTTTTGAGTTCAGTTCACCTTTGGTTATACAGTAAGTTTGATCTGACTCTCAAGATTGTGTGTGAATATATTTCAGCGTTGATTGTCCCAATTCATCTTGAATCCCGCCAGGTTTGTTGAATTTTAATTCTTACTGTAGGTAAATACAAAATCTGATATAGATTTTCTAAATCGTACTTAACCGTAACAATTTGTTTAATCGTAGTCGTTAATGTCAGAGGCTGGGTTTTCCAAGGAAACTGTCAAAAAGAACGGTTGATAAGTCAAAATCTTATTGTATCAACCAAGATTCGTCATGTAAAGTAAATGTCTCAGAATTTTTTCGCGTTCCACTCGACGACTTTATTATTGTGAACTGAACCCCTATTCTAATTCACAAATTATATTGAACTTGATGGTTGCTGTTGCAGTTGCAAACGCAATGGAACAGATTTGATGGTATAGAAATAACTAAATGAAATTTTTGACACCATGTCGATTTCCATTTTCGCACCATTAACACGTCATTGATTGATTTCCGAATAAATCTATGGAACAAACTGCATGGCACTATGCCTGCAAATAGATTTGTCATCAATCATTGATAAAGATGGTATTTGTTGCCTTGCGTTTCTTCCTTCTGTGCACCTTAACAGTAAATATTTATTCAAGCGGTGATACAACGTTTGTCATAAGTAACTTACAAAATATATATATAAAAAAAAATAAGAATCTTGGACGGAGAGAATCAAATAAAAAATTAGGAGAAGGATCGAAAGTCTTTTCTGATATTTTGAATTACAGATGTTAAATAAATTAAACCAGTGATTTATTGTGATTTAAATTTTTTAAAAATCTTGGTAAAATTCGAAATTTATACATGTTAACTTATCATAAACTAGTAAACTGGTCTATCTTATTTCAACATTCTTTCGGCTAATCTTTTTCGGATATGTCAGACAGTTTATAATCTGACACTCAAAGTCAACGGTTTACAATCTACCTATAAAAAGAAATTACCGCTATGGCCTCGTGCTCATTAGCATAACAATTCCATTGCCTCGCTCTGTTTGGTGGAGTACATCGCACGCGTGCGCTTTGTGATGGTTTAGCTAAAGGGCGCTTATTACAAACTTGTGAACTTGTGTATGCTTCAGAATAGACTGAACAATCATCACTGACAGTACAGAGAGCTAGGACCTGTTTCCTAGATAAGAAACATTTGTGAAAAGAAAATGCCGCGATGTTTCTTACTTCGACGGCCTGCCGACATCATTGATTTAAAACGAACTCACAATACAGCTAAAGATGGCGAAACTACTGACCAGATAACAGTGGACAGTGGAAATGGACCCGACACTGACAAAGAAAACCAAGATGTATCATCTCAAGATGCAGGTTTGTTGTAGTTTATTTACACATGTTTGTTGTTGTCATTGTAACGTATATTATCAACCCAAAGATATATACGATCGTGATGAATTTAAATTTTGTTTGTTAAAAAAAGATGTAATTTAAAACGTGTACGTAATACGACTACACTAGAGTCGGATGGTGGTGTGTTGTTTACACAAACCTACATGGTATGTATAGTGTACTGAATGATCATTCATGCGAAACACATAGGATGCTCACACAGCAGGTTCACGTGTTGCTTTTGCTCAACAAAATGTTCAGTACTACAAAAGCAATTTTCTGTTCATCGACTTCAGTTTCTACTTTCCCAAGGCTATAGGGCCTAAAGCAAAGCTTTGAATGCAATTAATGTCATATTTAATTAAATTAGACCGATATTCCCAAATAGATAAGAACTTTTGACATTGTTAAGATCGAAATAAAACAATGTTTAAAATATTCAACCATTCATGTATACGTTTAAAGTTATTTCCTAACAAAGATTTACGTGTTTGTTCACAACATACACGAGCATGCGAATAAGTGCGTGCTGGCATCGCTCAAGACATGTGAAAATTTTGTTAAATTATGATTCGGTACACTGAATATTTTGTTAATTTACTAAATGACAACATATAATTGCTTAAAATCAATATTTATAAGAACCAATTATTGTCAGAACTAGAATACGCGTAATTACCCCCCCCCCCACCAAAAAAAAACAACAAACGAGTGGAATGGCATACAAATATTATCATGTTTCCCGTCATGCTAGATTGTTTAATGGATTATTTTGAAATCATGTCTTTATTTGAGTCAAAGATGATTTAATAATTTGCATTGCCAATTTTAATCGACGGAAAACACATATGCCCTGTCGAACACGGATAAAAAACCCAACGAAAACGTGTGTAATGTTTTGTTGAAATACGGGTTGCACATGTATGGGTTAGTTTATTTTTTTATAATTTTAATACATAAACGTATAAATTTATTCAAAACATGCACCACATACAAGATTCGGTTTATTATGAAAAGTGACAATAGTCAGTGAAAATACAGATGCAATTCTTATCACTTTGAATTTTACCGCGCTGTCAGCTGACGGCTTTATTGATTGGCAGACTGTAATCTCGTGCCAATGGCCATCTGCTGTCGTACATAACGATCATTGAGGCAGTAAAAGAATGCTCATTATGCCCCTGCCCATATTATGATATTGCAAATTAGCCCCATATCCGTTTGTCGGCTAAATTGCAATACAAATGCATTCTTTGGAAAATTTGAAATAATCACTTTTGACAATTCCGCAAAAGTTTTATTAGTTATTGTGGTCAAATTTATTTATCAGTTCAACGGTTGCACACAGTTTTCTATTATAAAACAAACCGTAGTATAGTATTGGTAAACGAATTGACCTCGTCGATAAGCTAGTTATTCGGCCGTAAATATACATCAACTTCTTTATTTTCTGACCGTAGCCAATAAATTCTTATTTATCTGCCTTTTATTTGCTTATTAATAATTATTCATTTGCTTAATTATGGATTATTCGTCAGTTTTTGTTATTACCAAGATTATTTGGCATTCGGAATGAATTTATTTTGTAATTGACTATTACTTGAAACGGGTGATAAAAAGCAACTATTAGTCTGTTAGACCATATTCAGTCTTCTGGTTACAACTGTAAAACTTTTGTCATTATTGACGGACACCTGAGAAATTGCCCAAGACTTCGTAGACTGGTGTAGTAACGGGCACTATATAGCCCTACGTTGACCTTATAATTTTAAGACAGGGAATTTCAACCTTTCTTCAACTGCCTTTTATCAAATTACTATAAAGTAACACGATGTTTATTCATGCCTACAATTAGTTTTGATATCTCGTGCACGCGACATGACTGACAGATGTTTTCAAATCAGTTATAACTCGCGCTTCACGTTAAGAACAAAGGAAAGTTGTCATGGAAACGCCATTCACTGAACGCTTCCGGTACTTTTGCCGTTACATTAACACTCTGCCTTTGTTTAATTGATAGTCTCGGTTTTCCAATCTTTCAACTATCGATCATCTGCCGGTCCGTTACATAGATTTGAATTTTTCCCCGGGAATCGGGAAACAAAGAAACCCGATTTCAAATTGAATATTAATGTGATTGTACTTTAGTATAATTGTTTGTTTTTATTTTTAAATTTTATTAACAGTCACAAATTCCCCAATACAGAGGTCTACAACCAAAGTGTTATAATTAACGTAAAATACGTTTCAAATGACTCAGCCTAATTAAGATTTTGAATATAATCAACGTATAAACTCGATTACCCGAGGTTAGAAATATATTTTATGGGTTACAGGTGTTTTTAGACCGTTTATTATGTAATAAAATATTATTTATGGCGTAAGTAATTGGTACGCGTCTGATTTTAATACAAAACAACCCACTCGTTTCTTTGAATAATAATAATAATAAAACGAATAGAGTCTCGAAAAGATTGGAAGATATGCAGAATTGAAACATTCGATTTACTTTTGATCTTACCGATTTGAAAATATTAAATGTTGCTGTATTTGATGCATTTTATTTACATGTCGTGTGTAATGAATTATATATATTTAAGACTCTCTTATTGAGGGGTTCTCTCTATAGGTTTGCCCACCTTAAAATATCTTGTTACGTTTAAAATCGATGATTTTCGAAATCCAAATTAAACTATAGGCTTTTGGACCTTTAGATTTTTCAGATGACGGCTACAATTAAGGTATCGATCATTTAATCACAAGACGAAGTCCATCTATTTTTTTCTTAGATATTCCCACGCCTCACACAGTCGCGTTTGTAACACTACAGATAACAGACCATCAGCATAGGTTGTAGATCTTTTATTGAGAACATGGAATAGACATAGATCGGAAGGAGCTCTATTCAAGTCTGACTTACTGTCAGTTAATTCTGGCTTTATAAAGCATACAGCCATTAAGAATAATGATACATGACAGATTAACTTATTTGGAATTGAGAGTATAGTTTCTATAACTGCACTGCATCTTCCCTTTAATGTCGCGAAGTTCTGCCGAGTGTTAAACACATAGATCATGTGTAGGTTATAAATAACATATAAATAAATAAGATATTTAATGAGATCGTGCCTTTTGTCAAAACGAGCAGAGGTCATTCGTGTGTTGCCCGTAAATAACATATTGAACAGATTAGCAGAAGTTGTATATAGTTGAAAACGTCATATATAATATAATGTTAAATCTAGCAAAGTTCTATGTAAAAATAACTTTGTCACATTCCTTCATCACCCATGAGTTATGTACCAAAAGGACATAACAAACACAATTGAAAACGTCCAATATAATATAATGTCAAATCAAGCAAAGTTCCATGTAAAAATCACTTTGTCACACGTTATCTTCGTTTCGTATGTTAATTTGTTCACCCAGATGGAGAAGAGGAATAAATTAAACATTTGATTCTACTTAAAGGGAGAGACCTGGGACATGAAATGTATCCCAGTGGACTTAACTTTTAAGATTACAGAAATCGTTCTTGAAAACTTATAAGATAACAGAAAACTTTCTTGACACCTGTCTAATGTAAATTATTGCGCACAATAGATTCGTGTCCACTTGATCTTAAAACTTTAAATAAGGCCGACATTTTCACAATTTCGTTTGAATTGAGTTTTTATTAAGTTTTGAAATGATGTAACGCATGAATGTCGGATTACTACACATTTATTGCAGGGTATAGTAAAATAAAATAATTCGAATACATATTAAACGAAACGTGTCGTAAATTATTCCGATATTGAAAAAATAAAATATCCATTTAGTAATTTAGTTAATTATTCGTAACAGAAAAAAATACAAACAAGAAACCCACGAGAGAATAGAAGTAAAGTGTAACAGATGCTAAACCTACTGTTAAGATAAAGACAATCTTATATAGACCTATTCTAACATTGTTATACTTTTACGCTACACACCTGTGTTGCGGAATGCCGAACTGGGAACAAGTACTATACTTGGGAGAAAACACACACTTTCAATTCATTGCGGTTTGCACCTGTTGACAATTGAATGGCAATTGCCTTTTTTTATATAAAATAATCTAAATGTTATTGTTATCAGTCACACATCAGATATTCAATATAGTTCGTCTATTCATTCATCCAACCTCGTCCGTCTATCGGTCCATCCATACTGTTTTTCACACATACTGTTTTTTTTTGATTATCTACTTGACCTTTGTTTATTGAACGAAAAAAATAATTCAATAGTTAGGATATAATCCATTATAGTTAAACGCCAGCAATTCTCTATGTCTCACGGGTTTGTTTGGAAAACTCTGTTATACAATTATTACGGACAAAATATGTCTTGTTATAAATGTAAGCACTGTTTGATAAATAAATGTAAGCACTGCTTGATAAAATATAGGACTACACACCTTATGTAGGATAATCGAATTCCAAGTCTAATACTAAGTGCACTGTGTAGTGGGGAATGTTAAGGTGGTGGACACATTTTAAGATGACGAACGCTAAGCAGTGCGTATTATGACTATCGGGTGTACCGGAGATAACCAACATACCCGGCGCAGAGCTCGAAACCCATCAAATTATTATGACACATGAGTTAATTACAGTACATAAAAAACCTTCGAATGTATTTTATGAAATCTTCGTGACCAATTTTCTTTTGAAAAAAATACATTTCTATATAATCTAGAAAGGTCGACCATTGTCGTTATACCATGAAATCTATTTAATTTCTCCTTATTTCAGGTGTATCACCTAGTAAAAAGCCCAGGAAAGACATTGGCGAATTCACAAATACAGATATAAAAACACGGCAATCCGTTAACACCAGCCTAGAAGACAGTGGGTTTCAAGAAGACAGTAAATTATGGTTACCATCAAATTTTAGTACACCGATGCTTGATCGTCAATACAGATCGATGTCTCCTGATGTCTCCATTCCATCTTACGCGGTTACAGACATCAAGACTCCCAAACGATGCTCTTCCGTACCAGGACCCAATGTTAATTCAAGTGTAAATTTTCCCTCCCCGTATAGGTCAACCATTTCAAGTTTTAATAACGGTATCAATCTTTCTACAAATTCCAAAATGCCAATGCCAAATCCAAATCTACTGTATCCAGACATACCAGCATCTCCCTTATCACGATATCCACCAAATATGTGCCAGACCGTCTTGGTCAACTCCAGGATGTCTCCTTTACCAGCTCTTGCTACATCAAACCGCCCACAAATTGTTCGCGCACCATCGCGACCACACAACTGGGAAAGTCCCATACTGGAATCAGGGAATGTCCACGTGCAAAATGGACATGTCCGACGTTTTGGACCCCAGTGTTTGTCTCCAATCATCTCGACACATAAATCACCAGGAACCATTCGTCACCCTGGTTTTAGCCCGTTACCATATCCAGCAGCTGTTGAAGGACGGTTGATTCATCACTATACTCCTAGACCACTTGGGAAGCTCCCCTTTCCATTCCCGTTAAATCGTGGGGCAAGTCCAGGAAGACCAGACTTTATACAGATGACTGGTACTTCTACCCCAAGACTCGGGACACCAATGCTTTCTCCAATGTTTCCAATCCCACCAAGCCGACCTCATCTATCAACTACACCAGTAGGACCACTAAAAGAAAGTCAAATACAAACATCCGAATATTTACCTTTAGATTTGACTCGAGTGCCGGCACCACGCAGGTCCCCCAAAGAAGGCTGTACACCTGAACCCAAAGACCCAAGTCGGGCATATTATATAAGTAAACCAATGCCAGCACATGTACCGAAAGATGTTAGATTACGTCTTGTTCAAGATGAGAATAGCTCACCTAATACGAAAGCACACTTTCCGTTTGAACAACCATTGAAAACGCAAGTGCACGAAAGAAGTCTGCAGGAAGAGAACCAGCATACTCCTTCAAGACCCATTCTAGTCACTGACGCACCAATACCCGCGAGGCATTTATCTAAGTCACCACCAACCCTATGTCAAAGAGACCGTTCAACCCATGAACAAACTGGCCAAAAAATCGAGTCGACTGCAACTCATCTTTCTGGTCAAGTTTCGAACACCAACTCTCGATCATCCTCTCCAATTCCCCAAGAACGACCACCATTGCCCCCAGAAGATCCTCCTGTAAGACACTGGAAGAAATCCCTGGTTGTGAAATCGCCTTTCAACTCCCCATCTCCAGATGTTAAGGCGGACGAGAATACTAGACTGGCTAGAGACACCCCTTCTCCCCCCTTACTCAACTTATTACAGGTAAGACTCCATTATAATAGTTTCAATTTCCAACTATACATGACTGTATTATGCATGTTCGGAATGGACTAGCTCTAGGGAACAAATAAACTTTTATTCTATCAAAACGGTTCCTCCAAAGTCGAGGAGTGTGGTATCGATGATCGCGTACGTGACGAGGAGTAAGGTCAAATGCCTAACCTCGTCGGGCTTCTCTCGGCTCTTTGCCCCTACTGCTTAAGACCCCCTGCGTCCAAGCAAGTTACACGAAGGAACAAAATTGAACCAGTTATTTGTCCCAAAATGACACAACAGAGTGTCTTTATTTGGTAGGATATTAAGGAACATCGTTAAAAATATATTATGTTGGTATTTTACAGACGGCTGGTAAACTAGATATTGAATTAATTAATGGCGGTTATGGAATCAAGAATCCTTCGTTTAGTGAACTTCATCTCAAGGAGCTGGAAAATATTGCTGCTGGTAAGTTGTTTTATAAATTAAGATTGGACCCTTATGAATCACTGACCTAAAAATGCCTAATTCGCGTATTGACTCATATTTGTATGAATAATAGATGGCTAAAACCACAAACGCAACTATACCAAAACTACAAAAATCAGAGCCAAAGTATAGAAAATACAAAAGGTATCCATAGCTGTGATTATAGAAGATAATATAATTTTGAAAATAGGGGAGACCGGGGCACATTGAACATACGGGTACATTGAACCACCATGGATAAATTGTTTATAATACTAGACAACCCAAAACTACACAGAAGTGAGATAACTTCTTAAACCTATTTTTCCATCAATAAGCAGTAGCCACACGCTGTCAATTATTTTTTATGAATGATTTTTTGAAAAGAGCGCTTAAAAGTGAAAATGCACTGCTTCACTTTTCATTTTCTAAACATGTTTACTGCTAAGTCTAGGAAATTCCTGTACTTAAAATCGGTTCATATATATGTCTAGTCTATAATCGTGATAAATGGGGGCTTGATACATAGAGGGCTTATTGAATTTTTTAAAATGATACATTTTGATTTTTTTTTTTAAATTTGATCACAAAACTGTGATGTGGCAGATTGAATTGAACCACTATCAATGAGGTACGTTGAACCACTGGTTCAATGTACCCCAGTGCTTTGTAGTCTATATATCATTTGATAATTTCTAATATCTTTGAAAATATAAACAATAGATTTAGAATATCAGTAGATCCAACTCTGTAGGCCTGTTGTATGTAGGCCTATCGTATAAAAGGAATTAAAGCTTCATGGGAGCAGTGTTCGAAACTTGTCTGTGACATGCAGGGGGTGCAATGAGTCTCCCTGGCTAGAGTTGCCCGTCAGCAAATCATGCTGTCCGAATTTAGAACGAATATTGGACAAATTTTTGTTTGATTCACTATACAAGTTGAATGGGATCCCACCAAACTGCTAATTGA
The DNA here is from genome assembly GCA_036850965.1 of Patella caerulea. Taxonomy (NCBI): domain Eukaryota; kingdom Metazoa; phylum Mollusca; class Gastropoda; family Patellidae; genus Patella; species Patella caerulea. Next base: position 29,575,762 of record JAZGQO010000011.1, read on the forward strand.
AGTGCATTTTACGACGATTTGTAGGAGCCTAGGGAATCCGGACTCCTGCTTGTTTTGATCGTTGCACGAATGTTAAATCTGTGGATATTTGTTTTTAATTAAACACTGATTGTTTGCAGATTCATTAGATCACTACGAAACAAGTGACTATGATTGTGATCCAAATTCAGATCAATGTTTAACATGGAATTTTTACCACTGTTCAATTTGCCCCATTATGTGGCTAAACCTGCCCTGGCTATTTTGTACAGCGGGGTACATTGAACAATTGCGGTGAAGTGGATTAAAATGTGTTTTTTTTAATAAAAGTTATAGATTAATTTAAATGAATCTTATGCACAATAGCAACTATCATATGTCTTCAAACAATACAATAAAGCAAAGAGACCTTCTAATAAAAATATTTGATACAGAATGAGGACAACCATGTATGTGAAAAAACTGGTTCAATGTGCCCCGGTCTCCCCTACCCACTCATTTTTTTTCCTTATTATGATTGTATTATTGTTTTTAGGAAATGGTAAAGAAAACTGCAAGTTTAAGTGTCCAATATGTCAGAAGGAATTTGCTCTGTTACGTCTATTGAACCGACATGTGAAGAATCATAGCGATATTAAACGTTATTTGTGTACATTTTGTGGAAAGGGTTTTAATGACACGTTTGATTTGAAGAGACATACCAGAATTCATACAGGTATGTACATTTAAATTGTGTAGCTCAAATAGTAAGTGCGGGGGGACTGCACCACACACAATTCCACACAAAAACAAATATACAGACAAGACATAACGCTAAGAGACCACAAACAACAACAAATCAAAAAGAGTGAATGGATCCGGGGGCTAGCCGTAAGCGTCCACTGCGCTGTACAGTCCCGGGCCTGTGGTGACACAGACTTCACTCATATTTGAAAAACAAGTTGGGAGTAAAAACCCAAGGAAATAATTATATAATGTCAGTATGAGTCATGATCTGCTATATGTTGCAAGAAATACGAATGCAAGCATATTGTTGTATAAATTCCAAATTTTACAAGTACCGGTAACCACATCGTTAAATGTATCAAAGAAGTAGGCCTAGTTCTGAAAAACTAGATGCATTAAATCAATAAAGAAGAGGATTGAAGTATATTGAATGCATTTGGAAACACGTTACAACCGTCACAGAAACAAGAAAAAACTGAATACATAGAAGCAAACGAGTGTAAGACCGTCTGTGCAATATCCCGATAAAAAAAGGGCGATAATCTAGATGAAATAACGTTAAAAACTAAAAGACTTTAAGATTTTGAGACCATGCAATTGTACAAACCATAGCATAAATATCATATAATAACCCGCGTAAGAAACGCAAAACAGGAATGCTAAAGAAATCGTAGATTATAAGTGTATTCACAAAGGCATAATAATAAGGGCGATAATCCAAACAGGACTAGACATTTATAGAAGATAAACATTATATTGAATCATTATCGAAGATGCAGTCAGTAATACATTTACAAGAAATGTCAAACCTATTATGTTGAAGAAATGGAAGTTTAGATAGTGACCTTGGTTTACTTTATCACCCCCCCCCACCCATATTTTGATCTGCCTAACCATTCAGTGGTTTCCCCTTGTCAGTAATGCAGGACATAGGGCATGACAAGGGCACGTTGTCTAGTCGTTGGGATAGGACGAAAAACCGAGGTCTCATGTACACATTGGCGTGCATGTAAGAGATCCATTGGCAGTTGGAATTCGATATAAGAGTAGGCCATAGTGCCGCTGCCTTGGCAAAATTTCCCTCATAGCACACTGTATGGTGTATGCCCGTCCTCATTAGCCCAGTTTAGGAGCAGAGCAATAGGAGGTTAAACCCCATTTCATTTACCTTGGTCTTTTAGTTATCTCTTTAGTTCACCTGTTAGTTCAGGTAAAAGTCAGGTCACTGGGTTCAATGTAATTCTGTATGTTTACAGTCTAGAACCATAATCAAAGATTCGGATTTGGACATTTGTTCTAATGTATATTTATAGGGTCATCATTTTATTTTTTCAGGTGTCAAACCCTATAAATGTGAAAACTGTGGAAAATCCTTTACTCAAAGATGTTCCTTGGAATCTCATGGTAAAAAGGTGCACGGATCAGAGTTCACATTTGCCTATAAACAGCGACGAGGGAAAATGTACGTGTGTGAGGACTGCGGCCATACAACGCCAGATCCGGAACTTCATTTCGTTCATCTAAAGGAAAACCATCCCCAATGTCCTGCCTTGGTGAAATGTCATGACAAACGTCAGTTCAAATTCTCCGAAAGTGCGCCATTGAATGTACTGAAACCGGTGAACTAAGTCATTATTCTGACTTTGTTTTCAAGTACAGTTAATGCTAAAACCAAACAAAAATTTGTTATGTTTATATACAAAAATACTCAAAATATGGTTTCCGTTGTAAACCTCGTTAATTTCAGTGCTCCAGTGAATTAAACATGTTGGTGTTACTTGTATGTTAATGACAACAGTGCTATTGTATACGACACGACCAGAATCTCAGATATACATTTTTATAAGTCAAATTGTTACTAGCATTAGAAAACAATAGTTTTTCCGGTTTGGAGAACCTTGTAGATTTTAATTTTGACAATTCGGCGACTTAACGCTCTAAAACATTTGAATTTGTTTCTTTTGGACATTTCACTGTGCTCCGGCTATATTGTCAACGATAACCATGTAAGAATCATTTACTAGCTTTATTTAGTGACGCTACTTCCTGCTCAGTTGTTATGGCAACCAATATCATTACCTGTATTTATTTATTAAGTGTGTTTTCCAGATCCGCTGCGTGCCATTTTGTTTTGTTTTTGGTTGACTTTTGATATGCTATGTATTCCATCTCTCGTCTATATTCTGTTTCAATCCTCTTGTCTAAAACTGATCACCTGTCACCCTTTTCTCTCTCCCTCTCCCCTTCCTTTCATATAATCTTTACACTGTTTATTTTTTGTTACTTGTTTTTGTATATATGTATATAAATGTTACTCAAATGAGATCTTTGATGGAGACCAAATAATTGTTTGACATGGACGTTCTAACATATCCATTTATTATTAAATTGAGATAAGCCGACGAAGCATTGTTGCTAAACGCCTCATCCCATCCCATTTAGTTGCTTGGCATACTGTAGCGCTAAAATAGTCACTATGCTGTAAGAAAATATTACTGAATTTGACAGATACGAACAGCCATTGAAGTTTAGCAAATTTTCATGTTTTAATTAAAATCTGTATTCAACAAACTTCATTCCTGTTTATCCAATAGTTCACCGAGATTGACATTTCTTTGTTTTTACTATTTATGGAGTTCTAGAGGGAACATTTAAAGTTGATTAAGACTTGGGCATGTATTCACTGAACAGTCCACTGTAATAATGTGGCTGTTTCAGAATACGTCACTTGGTTTCTAATGATATGGATCTCATTTACCTTGGTTGTGAAATACGACATTTTTCTGTCTCAAATGTGACAAAGTTTTTTTTTTTTTGTGTGTGTGTGTGTTTTTTTTTTCCAAGTTAAATGTGAAACAAAGTTGAATATTGTAGTGTGCTAGTGTGTGTATAGCTTTAATTCTTTGTTTGTTAACCCGTTTTCTTGTCATTTGCTGTACTTGGGCTTAATCCTTGTCCCAACACCATACATATCACTCTTTCTTCTTTGTTATGGAATTTTTTCCCCAATAATCGAACATCATGTTTATTAGTTAAGTCTTTAATTGATCGAAGGCCGGATTTTCTGCTTTCATTCATTATGTCTTTTATTTAGAATTTGTCAGTTGTAAGTCCATGTTTTATATACAGTTTGTTATTGCATATAACGCAGTGACATCTATTCAAGAATTGAATTGTTTTAGTTTCATGTATTAAACTTATTTGCATAATCAAATAACTAAACACTCTACATAATATATCCTGAATTTGTTATTCATGATCAAAATAATTGATATTTGTTAATTATGTTCCTAATAAATCAACAATTAATCATATCTATTTGCATAAAGAGTGCCATGTTGATTAACATGATTGTCATCTCGACTAAAAGTATTGGTTTGAGAATTCCATCTGGGAACTAGAATTCAGTTTAATTGATGGTGTAAACATAATTGAATATCCAATCTAAATATTTTAGTTTTAAGAAAGGAAGCAACAGATATGGGAGGAATTAGTTATGGGCCTTATTTTCTAGTATTTATCTCTAATATTTATTGAAGTTATGAGTATTAAGTAATTTGTAACACGAATTCATTTGTTATTCAAATTAATCGGGGTATTTAAATATCGAACTTAATAGCTAGGAATCCAGCTAAAGAAAGATAATGTTATGATTAAGTAATTGTGTGGGCTTTATTCTTCTATTAATTAAAAATGAGTATTACTAAGTTTGTAACTAAAGGTCTAAGTTTTAAGAAATCCATCCAAATGATTAAATTATTATTAAGTTTATTGTGTGTTTTCTTAATTATTATGCGTATAGAATTACAGCGATAACTAATGGCATAATTAATTCTGGAACTAAAAGGTTTTAGTTTAATGATTAATTAATTAGTTTTCAGTCCCAACGTTTGTTTTCGTGTTTTGTCATTCCTCTATCTTAATATTTATATTACTTCTGTGCCCCCCACCCTTCTCTGTTTATTTATAAAGAGTTGTGAAAACTCGTGATATGTTTTTTTCCGTTTTATAAGAATATTTCAGTGCAATAAATTTATACAAAATGTTTAAAATACCATTAAAATCATTCGTAAAACAAGAATTGATCGTTTGTTTTGTTTTTTTAAAGTGTATCCAAATTTTTTTTTTTTGTTGTGGAAGAGGTTTCGTACCAGGTTGCATCACTCCAGGGTAGGAACTGGCCAAGAACGTGCTGTTTGGTCGTTGGTATGGAACGAACAATTACTGTTGTCGATCCTTGGACAGTGCGTGAAAAAAAGGATGAAAACGCCACTGTTCATGGCAAAATTCTCAAGCATTGCTGGCCTGACCAAAATCAGTATGTCGGTTAAGTAGCTAAGTCTCTAACTCAATACCATCCAAATTATTCGACATTGAAAACCCGAATTATTTACCAATTACCAATGATCTTACCGGGAAAAAATGGGTTTCTGGTATCCAATATTTAAGACAAAATAAACATTTTACCGTTTGTAACAAGGGACTCGAACAACGAGTCTAAACATATTCCATAAGTCCTAAGTCAAACGGCGACGCTATATCCCTGCATTGGCCGAGAAAGATCATCCATATTTCCCGGCGTGGTTTTTCCTTGTCAGTGGTGAAGGACGGAGGGCCTGACAAGGTCTTGGCGCGTAGGGTTTTTTCGTTTTTTTTAAACTGGAGCACCCGAAGAAAACCAACAGAATGTTAAGAAATGCTATAGTCCAAGAAATCTCATGGATTTAATACTGACATCAATGGGAGAGAATTATCGGTACTAGTCGAAGACAATGACACACAGATTCAACTGTTTAATACTTTAGTCGTCCCTATTATGCTATATGGTTGTGAAGTCTAGGGAAACTCTGATATACAATTGTTAGAACGACTGCAACTACGATTCTGCAAAATAGTGTTAGGTATCAAGAAATCCACCCCAAACGCCATGGTATATGGGCGTCTCTCCGCTTCAACTTATTGTTAAACGTAGAATGATATCCTACAGGCATAAGATTAGTTCTGGTAACCCAAATAAATTGTCATGTATATTGTATAAGTTAATGATTAAACTAGAAAATACTACAAAGTGGATAAATTATGTTAAATGTATTTTGGACGAAACTAGTTTCTCATCGATATTTGTCTCTAACAGCAATATTAATCCCAAATGGCTTAAGGAAAGTATTATTAAGCTAAAACTAATGGACCAATATGTACAAGAATGGAGATCTAAAGTAAACAACAGTAGTAAGTGCCTTAACTATAGAATATTCAAAGAATGTCTTACATTTGAAGAATACCTAGCAAGCCTGCCTAGGAAATACCGTGTTAGTTTCACACGACTTCGATGCAGAAGTCATTTGCTACCAATAGAAACTGGCTCTTTTACAAACATTCCAAAAGAACATAGAATCTGTGCATTATGTAATGAAAATGAAGTTGGTGATGAATATCATTATATATTCAAATGTTCTTTTTTTCTCAAAGACAGGGCTGAATATTTAACTCGTTTTTTTAACAGATCTCCCACAACCTATAAAATGAAAGATTTATTTAATGTTAAAGGCAAAAACCTAATCAAATTATGTAAATTCATATTGATTATACTAAGTCACTTTAGTAAATAAATGCAGTATTGATTATACTAAGTCACTTTAGTTTCTTGTTCGAGTTCAGAGAATCTTATCAAATACTCAAATGATTCTGAAAAAAACAAACAAAATGCCAGTGTAATAGTAAATGCAGGGGGATCACACCACAAACAAACTATTATGAAAGATAGGCCCACGTATAGGACACAATATACTCAGACACCTCGAACAACAAACACACATATCAGATCTGGCTCCAACTTCACAAAGCATTTTAAGACTTAAGTTAAGAATATACATGTACTAACAATACTTTGCCTTATTTTAACTAAAATATGGTCCTTTATAAAACTGTTACTGTTATAATGTATCAAATTCATCAGTAAAAAGCAATGTGCAAAGTTTTGTGTTTCTGTATCGAAGATATTTCTTTCTCATAAACAGAGATTGAAAGTTGAGTAAATTCTTAACTTAAGTCTGGCATTGCTTTGTGAACTCGGGGCCAGATTAAGTGAATAGATCAGGGGCCAGTTTCACGAAATTTTAACTAAAGATAAAATCCAAATTTTAGTAGATTCTTCAATTTTGATTGGCTAAACACTAAAATCAATCAGATATTATCCAATCAAATTAAGACTTAAGTTAAGAATATACATGTACTAACAATACTTTGCCTTATTTTAACTAAAATATGGTCCTTTATAAAACTGTTACTGTTATAATGTATCAAATTCATCAGTAAAAAGCAATGTGCAAAGTTTTGTGTTTCTGTATCGAAGATATTTCTTTCTCATAAACAGAGATTGAAAGTTGAGTAAATTCTTAACTTAAGTCTGGCATTGCTTTGTGAACTCGGGGCCAGATTAAGTGAATAGATCAGGGGCCAGTTTCACGAAATTTTAACTAAAGATAAAATCCAAATTTTAGTAGATTCTTCAATTTTGATTGGCTAAACACTAAAATCAATCAGATATTATCCAATCAAATTACTAAAATTTGGATTGTATCTTAGTTAAAATTTCGTGAAACAGGGCCCAGGGTTGTAGTGATACAGGCCTCGCTCAAAATGAAACACAAATTAACAATAAGGGAAGCAACTCAAGATTAAACTCTAGTCAATTATGTTTCTCTGACTGAAGTTTGCAATTTTGTATGATTAAATTACTTAGATTTGACTATGCAATAAGCGGTGTGTGACCAATTTCTACTCTTTGTAGAATCCAGTGATTGGTCTATACCCCACCTTCCTCCTCCTTAATTTCTACTTTTTTTTTAAATCATCACTATCAAAGCTAATTACTTTGTCGGTTCACATTAATCCATTTTTGCTGATTGATTCATCTTATAGATATTAATTACTTTTAATTAACTAATCGATTAAAGAAACCGACAAATATTAATTAAGATACCTTCGACTTTCATCTACATATTTGACAGGTGATCAGGAATTATTGAGGGCAATAGGTATGATGTTTCATCAGTGTTATTCGTTCTGACGACAATTTATTTTGATTTGTAACAGCATATGAACTTAAAAATGGTTTGCCAGGAAACTTAAACACACAAGCTCTGGCGAAAATGTATATTTTACATCCGCGCATATAGGTGATATAGAAATTGTGGAACCATCGAAATACACGCAAATAGATCGCGTGCTTTTGCGAGCTTGTGGGCCTACAATGACCCATTTAAAGCATTGATATTAAGCTCCGCTGATTTTGAGAAGTTAAAAATGAAGCCGGGCACACGCAATACAGTGTGCGGTGCTATAAGAGAAATTTTGCACTATCGAATACCAACTCTTTTATATGCACGCCAATGTGTACACGTGAACTCGGTTTTCGTCCCATCCAAATGACTAGGATGCTGTCCTTGTCAGGTCCTCCGACCTGCATCACTGACAAGGCAAACCACACCGGAACATCTGTATGAACTTTCTCGGTCAATGCAGGAATCGTAAACCTCCAGGATAGCGAGCCAGAGTCTTAACCAGTTAACCATCGCGACCCCCCCCCCCCCCCTCGATAAGTTAGAATTAAATGTAATGGGTTTTAACATTTCAACATAATATTTCGGTAATTCTTAGACTAAAATTTATGATAATTTTCATTTGAATGATTACGAATGCAATGAAAAGGGGGTAATTTGGTGGAGATAGCGGCGTTCTCATAAATTATACTTTTCGTCAAACCCCAACAATCAGTCGTTTTTTGCGCGCATGTCCCACTCGAACGCCTCGACACTTGCCTTATTAGCTCTAAAGGTGTCACAAACTCGAAAAATCCCGATGGTTGTGAAAAATACCTCACTCCAGGTACGTCTAGGTATCTGGTTTAGTGAAAATTTATTTCTTGGTGAAAGTAGTTCGAAAGGTATAATTTTGATCGGATAGCAGCACTTCTGCATATTCATATTGGAATGCGAGCTTTCATGACATATTTTATGGGCATTGTCAGATTCAGCACACTACCCCAATTTGTCGTGCATACCAACGATTATAAACATGTTCCCACACTGTACTGGGTTTGATAAATCCCAAAGGGTATTCTCGACTCCAAATCTCGAGATATATAGAGGTGGAATCGAAGTGCGATATAACGTCCTACTTTTCTGCACCGACTGGGCTAATAAACACGGACATAACGCCTCATACAGTGTGGCATGGGGAAATTTCGAGTCGATTATAGCATCACGATTTAGGACTCCGGATCTTTTTATCTCGCCACACGCCAGTGTGTACACATGATCTCGGTTTTCCGTACCACTCGGATAACTATACATTGTCTCTTGCCAGATCCTCTGTGCTGCACCATTGGATCGATGAACTTTCTGGATTAAACACGGGACAGTGGATCTCTACATGGGTGGAAAGACACGTGTTAGAGGATACTCATGTTTTCGTCAAAACTTTCTCATTTTTATTGTAACCAAATGATATACGGAATATATAAAGATTGCCTTTAAAAAAACATCCTTAGTTTTTCATGATCTAAAAATTAAACAAAAACAGTATTAAAAATACAATATGAACGCCACCATGTAATGAGATTAAAGTTGTCGTCTTAAAAATTTATGGCTTTAATCTTTTATTTCATTTTTGATTTTTATGTCATTTTTACAGTAAAACTAATAAATTCTCAAAAATAAAATTTGAAAACCAAACTTAACGTTGTATCGTGTTGCAATAAATAATACAATCCTTTATTTTATAGTACTGGGAAATTCATTCATGGTATATTATTCCCAATAAAACGAACAAAAACTCCAGTTTAAAAAAATATATTGTTATATACGTGAATTTAATATTGATTTATAGACACTACTACAATAATATTTATTGTATAAGGTAAGATATTTTAAAGATTAGTTTCCCTACATTGAAATTAATAATGCACCCTTCTTACCCTATTCTGGGCCATTATTTCCATATTCCACCATGCCCCCCCCCCCAAAAAAAAAAAGAAATAAAAATCTAAGCAAACTATGCATCAAAGAATTTTTAACAGAGGAATCCAGGTCAGTTTTCAGTTTTTTCTTCCACGAAAATATATACGACCCGCGGCATATTGGAAACGGTTTAACAACATTCAAATAAATAAATAGCTATATTCCTACATTATAAGTATATTAACATATAAATGTTTAATTTATCACATATTGAGATGTGAACTGACAGTTTGACGTAGTTATGACAAATGGATAGAAGAAATCCACACGTCATTAGAACTCAATAATAATGTGTCATGATCGTTTCACCCACCTACCTACCGGTGCCCCATCAATGTAAAGTAAAACCAACAACTCAGATCATTCGGGTCGTTTGAAGACATTAATAGACAGACCAATAAATGCTGTGAAACGGATTATGGATATGAAATTTGTGATGGAGATTACCAACAATTAATTAAAGGTAATTACATTAATGTTAGATTGTTTTTGATAACAAAAAAATTGTTCAAGGAAAAAATTGTTTTCCAGAGTGTTTCCCTGATCTTTGGGTAAAACAATAATTGCTTCGATTTCGGAATTTGTCCACCAAATGGACATTACAGGCTCCAGTACATGTCGTAGGAGTGGTGGCAGATTCATTTAAAACGTGGCAAAAAGATATTCCGGAACAAACATTGTGGAATCAGTGCCTTTCTTAAGGAAATATTTCGAAATTGTCCTTTTAAAATTCTGTATGGACTTCTATTAAAAGAGGCACGAATATAAATTATTTTGATAAATGTCCACCAAAAACTGGTCACACTCATTATACGATACATTTGAACAAATTGACCGTTAATAGTTCAGGGTCTGCTCATCCTTTACTTTACACATTGACAACTACGTGAACATATTAAAGGGACACATCATCAAATTCTACTAAGACAATGACAGCAACTCCTTTGTGTAGATATTTTGGGCTGTATTAGAGTGCTGCATTCATGTACTATAATTTGAGGTTGCGCATTCTATTGAACACTGTGAATAGCACTGACTCACTCACCAGCAGGTCCCATTCAAAATTCCGGGTTTGGCCGAGAAAATTCCTCAGGAGATAGAGGGAAATGGGGTTTAACGTCCACTCGATACAAACTAGGTCATTTTGGGACTAACATATGGTTTTAATTTTACTTCAATAATTCGCATGCGCGTAGGGGTCTTTAGCAGTGGGGGGACACCGGAGTGCCAGGAGAAAACCCACGACGTTGAGAATGCGCCACTATCTCCATGCTACATACGCTCACACCAGGGATCGAAACCACAGCCGCAAGCCAGAGGTGACCGGCCAGCTAGAGGTCGAAGCGTGGCACTCTAGACCACTAGGCCATCCCGACCCCCTGTTAAAGAACAGCGTGTAATCGTTCGGATGGGACAGAAAACTGATGTCAGTCCGTGTACGTGTTGCATACACAAACATAAAAATTCGTTTCTATTACGACGTGGTTCCCTCCCTGTCAGTGATGCAGAATGGAGTTGTCTAGTCGTTCGGATGGGACGAAAAACTAAAGCCTCGTATACACATTGGCGTACACGTAGAGGATTCTTTGACAGATAGAATTCGAAGTAAAAGTAGGCCGTAGTGTCGCCGTGCTGGCAGAATTTCCCTCATAGTACACGTACACTGTATGGGGTATGCCCGTCTTTATTAGCCCAGTTCAGAGCAGAACAGACACATCCCGGCACCCGGTCTATTAGAACCATATACACTCACAATTCGGCATACTGTCTATTTAATATTGTTAGTACCATACATTGATAGTTGATGATAAAGTACATACATATCATCGACTCATACATCATCTATAGATGTCAGGTAATCATTGTTCATACAACAACTTGACGTTCTCATGACTAGTTCTCCCTCTAGCTATCAACTCTACAAAAAAATACATGTAAAGAAAACACTAACTATACTGTACATAGATAAATTTTCACATGGATTTAAAATCATAATATTATTGATATGACTTAATAGATCCATTTTTATTGATAATTTTGGAAACAATACTTCGCGAATGAAATGCAACGTCGTATACAAAGAGTCCAATTGGCTGCGTGTATTGTGGAGAGGGGGTATTATTTTTAAATGACTTGAATTGATATTAAAGAGGCAGACTGACGGTAGCGGGTAAGCATACCCCTTTTCCCACACTTGATACGTCACATATAGATAAAGTCGTAAATAATATATTACAATGTAAACTCATATTTTTGAAAAGAAACTAAAATTGTCGTGATGTTTGGTTTCATAATTTTACAAATAATAGTTTTATGTTGAGTTCTAAATGATGATAATATCAATTATTTAGATAACTGTATTTTATAATTTGGAATATATGAAATAGACATTGTTTACTGTTTCACTTAGGCTATTATGTTATTCGAATGGATTCAAGAATGATTTTAACTAAATTTCGATATTTACAACAGTGCAATGGACATTATTTTTCGCATCCATACTCATTTATTGAACTAGAAATGATATAAGCACAATCTGTCTGTTCCTATTTTTGCTAAGAAACTTGAAACGCAGAACTTATCTTCGCGCTTTTTCTATACATCTAAATGTGTTTATTATTAATAGTAAAATGCTGTATTTGTCTAATAATGTTTGCTAAAACACTGCATCTTCGCCACACTTTGCGCATCTTCCTTAACGTGGTTGATAACTGTCGTTTATTTGTTTAATAAATTAGGAATTAAATAAATGTACCATATCGTATCTAGGGGCAATACATGATATTGGTATAGTATAAAGTTAAACACAGACTGAGACATGGCTCCAGCGGACATCAACTGACAAAACTAACCCTAGCTCAATTAATTTAACCCCTCTTTTTAATAGGCACAGAAAACAAATTATACAAATTGTACGTGGCGAACTTTTGTATAGCTAGCGCGGGATCGACTAATTTCGCAACTCAGACGAGCTTCTTTGTTTTAAATGTGGGAAATCAACATCCGTGACGTAATATGGGTGATTGAGCTATGTCAATGTTGAAATTTACATGAATAGAGAGGGATTATTTTATGTTAAACAATTTATATTTAAGTGTGATCTCTTCACTATAAGAAAGGATGTAAAACTATTGTTATAACTGATAAAGATGTAGGGAGGGATTAATACGATTACCTTACATATCCACGTACTTAAACTATATTACGCTTCAATGAATGAAAACAAGCCAACACTGACTGCAGGTATATGCCTTACAGTGGGGATTAATTATTTCGGATTTCTATTGGCAAATAGATCTTACCTCTGCCAATTAACATTAAAAGTCAATTTAATTACGTCATAAATTGTGTAACTATTTTTTGAAGCGAAAATAGATGACTTCTGTGGTATTGTTTACAATGCTTATTCATTTCCTAATATATCTAATGTATCGATTCTTACTCTCAATTTAATTGTTGTAAATGAATACTTTTTTTAACAAAAAAGTTCTCAATACCAAGGAATAATGCTTAAGTATTATGAAAATTATTAAATGTTAAAGGAAAATATTCTAATTCTATAGTTTTAAAGAAATAATAAAAATCAAGCTAATTCTCCACAACTGAGCAAATATATTCTTATCCTTAAGTTGGCTTAGTGTTGAATGCGCTGGCTAGCTAGTCTGAAGAAAGCAGGTTCGATTCGGTATGATTCCCTCTTGCCATTGTTGCAAGTACGGATTGCCTGACAAGGGTCAACGTATAGTTCTTCGTATGGAACTAAAAAGGTCCCGTGTACACTTTGACGTGCACGTAAAAGAACCCTTGACATTTAGTTTTCAATTGATATCCTCATAGCACACTGCATGGCGTATGGCCTTCATTATACCGATAAGACCGGATTTCATTTAAAGAATAAAAAGTCAAACATGATGGAAGAATTCCTCAAAATCGAGCAACGTTCGCAACTTAATGTTTTAATTCAAAAAACAAATTTGTTCTTAAAATAATATAAGTATCAAAAAAATTATAAAATTATATATTTAGCTTTACAGTTAATTTTTTAACAATGTATTATTATTCTTTAAAATTTATATTATTTTCTATTTACAATTTATTATTTTCTATTTACAATTTATTATTAATTGATTACACATTATTATCAATTATTAAAATTTGATTAATTTTTACAATTTGATTAATTTTTACAATTTGATTAATTTTTACAATTTTGTTATTAATTTTTACAATTTTGTTATTAATTTTTACAATTTATTATTATTCAAACAATTTATTTTTCAATTTTTGCAATTTCTTCTTTAGTCTTAATTTAGGAGATGTAAAAACAAAAATGACTGAGTAGAAACCGTGCAATATTTGTCAGTTGTTTTATAATACACTGTAAAATTTCTCAAAATAAAATTTAGGTTAATTGAATAGCCCTCGTAAAATATTTCTAGAAAAGAGGGAAAATTTATTTAAAGGAAAATGAGAGAAAACATCTTTTCAGAATGCCCTAGTTCTCCTATACGATTTTATTTCCCTGGGAATTCGATGAAAAGTGAGCAAGTGTAAATTGGTTGATCAGTCAGATTAGATGGACGATTCTAAAATCAAACACACCGCTTAGTAGTCGTTATGTCTAAGATATTGTTAATTAAATTGGAATCAAGATGTATGAATTTTAACAGATGAGATAAAAATTTATTTACGAAAGCGATAAGCCCAGATTATAAAAAAAGAGATGCGCTATGACGCCATCTTAGTACACGATACAAAAAAAAAACACACACTGGGGGACGCAGGTTCTATATTGCCCGGGGTAAAGATTAACAGTGCCTGATTGGCTACGCCCCATTAAACATGATCTCCCTGGTTGAATGAAAAGGTCGTTTGTCCGCAGCAGAAACAGAAAGTTTTTTCAACCATTGTGTGTTTAAAGGAGTTATTGTGTCAAATCAGCCATATAGCGATTCAGTTGTTAGCATGCATCTGTCAATCTTACAAATAGGCTAAGAAAAGGAACTAGATATGTCAATCAGTTTGGAGTTTACTCGTTAGTTTATGTCAACTCGCCGCACAAGCCAGAAGTAGTAGATTCAGCGTTCAACCACGGTGTTCCGAGTGAAAAACGCCACACAAACTGTAGTGACATGTGTCAGTGATGATTGCAGGAATACGGTTATATTATATTACAAGCTCCATACGATCATTGATCAATTGGCGTGTGATCGGGAGAGTAATACTTTGGTGATTTTGGATTTAGATATATATGCTGCACGGTTTTTAGTTAATATCATCTCGGGTTTCATTGGAATAACATATCAGCCTGCAACAGAGATTTGACTCTTTTTTTGATAAAATCGGCCCATTCACAGTGAAAAACAGTAAGTTGGTTTAATAAACAATGTTTATTTCATAAAAGTACATACTGTACTCAAAGTTTAAAAAAATTACAGCCAAAGGTTTCAATTTCCAATCATCTAAATATTTACAATCTTCTTAATTTAAGATATAACATAAAAGGCTTTTCTTTAATCATTTTTCCGTAAGAAGAAATACTAACGAAAAAAATAAAATTTCTACTTGAAATGGAAGAATATCAGATTCTTTTCGTAATTTTAAGAAACTAAAAATCAGCCAAAATAGTAATATATCTACAATATTAAACTCTTTTTTTAAATTATATCTACCAGGTATTTTTGCTTGATTAGCTTCACTCGAAGAAAAAGGCCTTTTTTATTTATCCGAATATTTAATTTATGATTTGTGATAATTGTGATACCAATTATGTTCGCTTGTGTCATAAACACAAATGTATCTTCCGTATCAGTATACAGCATGGTGCACAAATTACCTATAGTTGCCCCAGGCAAGGTATCCATACCAAAGCCCTTTAATGCTAAACCGCATCAAGCGATTAAACGCGTAAAAATTTATGACCAATCATATTGACATTTTAATTTGTCATAATTTGACACCACAGTCTGCCATATTCAACACTTCCTCCTTTCATAATGTAAGCAGGCGTCATTTTATTATCGGGACTCGTAGTAAAGGGGGTGACGAGGCCCATATCATATTATGTGCACTTAAACAACTTAAAGTCGAAGGATGTATCCAAAAATGTAAGCTAAAGAAGTATGGAAATGCGGGAACACAAAAACTCTTATGGTCACTCTTTAAATATACAAATATAAGCGTTTTATTCCTAATTGTTTATGTTTTACTTCAATTTTAATATTGGATTATGATATATTTTTCAGATATTCGTAATAAAGTAAAGCTAGATGAGGGAGAAGCTTAGTCTTGATGTTGGTTTTTGATTTGTTCTTGGAGTTGGTCCACCATTAGCGGCACCATGGCTAACTTGTTGAATCTGCTGGCAGTAATCGTGGTAGCCGTAACAGAAATATCATCTACCGATCTTACTTACCAAATATACGAGGAGATGGCATCCAAGACTGTGGTTGGAAATGTCCTCAGAGATTCAAACCTTTGGATAACTGTTTCGAATTTGACAAATCTTAGATTTAGTCTCCTAACGCAAGGCAACCCACACAGTCTTTTATTTAACGTTGACGAAGCTACAGGAGATCTATCTATCTCCCGATTACTGGATCGTGAAACCATCTGCAGTTTCCTGGATAAATGTGACTTAAATTTTGAAATAATTGTCCAGTCTCAGTTGGGGTCATTTTTCCGTAAAATTTCTGTAACGGTAACGCTGCTGGACATAAATGACAACTCGCCCGAATTCCCACAAAGTGAGTTTTCGCTCGATGTGTCCGAAGGAGTGACAGTTGGGACGACGTTTCCGATTACAAATGCTGTGGATAAGGATACTGCTGTAAATAATTCTGTACATAGTTATGAACTCTTGGACAATACTGATATGTTCTCACTAGACACCCATAAAGTCTTGGGAGGAAATTTAGAAGCTTCTTTAAAACTACTAAAAACCTTAAACCGAGAAGATAAAAATACATACAAACTTAATGTTATTGCCAAAGATAATGGAACCCCACCTAAAACCGGCTCCTTATTAGTAACTATAAATGTCGGGGACGTAAATGACAATCCGCCAATTTTTGAATATCCCTCGTATTCTGTAAATATATCCGAAACGCTTCCAATCAGTGGATTAATTGTGCGTTTAAAAGCAAGTGATAAGGACCTGGGTGAAAACGCGAACATAACATATCACTTTACAGCTCGTCAACCAGAAACGCTGTTGAAACCGTTCACATTATATAAACATTCTGGCGAATTGAGGTTAGCTGCTTCCTTGGAATCCTCTGCTGGACAAAGCTTCGAATTATTGGCAGAAGCCAAAGATAATGGAAACCCGTCGTTAACGGGACAAATTCGAATCCATATCCACGTTCTAGACACACATAACAATCCACCAGAAATCCATGTTAATACTTTTTCCACTAGTGGATCTGCAGAAGTTTCAGAATCATCGACTGTGGGAAGAGCCGTTGCCCATATCGGCGTCCATGACCCAGACACTGGTGCCAACGGAGCTGTTAACTGTTCCATAACTCATGACTATATTACCATTAGCCAGTTGGATATCAACGAATATAAAGGTATTTTATCCAAACCTTTAGACAGAGAAATGACACCTCAACACAGCGTGATTGTTGTTTGTTACGATTCCGGTTCTCCAAGACTAACAACTTCAGTTAGCTTCCAAGTAAAAGTTCTGGACGAGAACGACAATGCTCCTGTGTTTTCAAAGTCTGTATATTACGCCAGTTTTACCGAAAATAACTTTATTCCACAGTATGTTACCACTGTATCCGCTATGGATTATGACGCAGGGTCCAATGCCCAGATAGCATACAAGGTGATCGGCGATAATAAAGACGATTTTAAAATTTTGTCCAACGGAACCTTATCTGCCATAAGGCAGTTTGACAGAGAGGCTTCGCCATTGGTGATAGTCAAAATAGAAGCTTCCGACAGTGGACAGAAAAGATTAACATCGACTGTCAATGTGGAAATTACCCTAAAGGACTTAAACGATAAGCGACCCGAGTTCAAATACCCAGTCTTTTACTTTAACGTTTCTGAAAATATGTTGACTCGTAATGACGTTGGGAAGATTGAAGCTTTTGATCGAGATGAAAATGAGAATGCTGCTCTTGTTTTCTCAATGGGAAACCCTGCTGATGACGCTACCCCTTTTACTATCACCCCATCAGGCATGGTACAAACAACAACGACGCTGGACCGTGAAAGTACTAACCGTTATGTTATTAGTGTGGTCGCTACTGATATGGGCGAACCACCCCTTAGCAGTAGCGTCCAGGTTGTGGTCATTGTGAACGACATGAATGACCAGAGTCCAGTAATCCTATATCCAAATGACGAAAACAACACAGTGTCCATCCCAAACTCCTATGCTCCAAAAACAGGATTTTCAGCCATCCTCGCCTATGATTTAGATGAAGGCGAGAATGGCAGAATCGAGTACTTTATGAAAAAGGGTAACTTTTCTGATAACTTTAAAGTCCACGTGACCACTGGAGAAATCTTCACCGCCAAAAAGTTTGAAGAGCATGAATTGGGAATCTACCACCTCGTCATAGCAGCCCGGGACATGGGCTCCCCAACACGATATGCGTATTCCGATTTATTCGTGGAGGTTTATCACGGGAACAGCACTATTAATAATGCTTCAGCAGTTTTAAGTACACAAAATATCATTACGGTGGCAGTGCTTTTATGTATTACAATCATTCTGGGTCTGGTTGTCCTCGTGATAATTTATTACATTCGACAACGAGACAAACAGAAGAGAATCTACCATGCTAAAAGTGAGGAAAACCGAGTTATCTCCATCATGAAGCAGAACGAATCGGACGATAATAATAGTGACCTCGGTATTACAAATTCGTCCTCAAACATTCAGTTATCACCAACAGAGTCAGTTGCATCTTCCACCAAAAAGGAGGTCAGCTTTTGCTTGGATGACGAGAACAATATTATGTGCTTCGAATCGGACAGTGAATACAACCCAGCAACAAAATCAGAAAAATCGAAACTCGATTCCGTTTCAAAAGAGGTGAGACTATTTCTTGATTCTTAACGATAACACATTACCGACATCTTATAGTAAATTTTGTCTTTGGGAAACAACTTTTTTGTTATTTGGAACGCTTTCGGATAAAACCACAATTCTTACACGATATCCCGAAGTTCCTATTTACCCACGGTGTGTCAACGTTGTATAAACCCATAATATATCTACATAACAGTTATGCTCAAATAATTTTGTATACCAATATTCATTTGGGTTTGTATGGCACCCCATCCCAAACACCTTCCTGGATTTCAGTCTATTATTGACTTTCATGTATTATATATATAGTTTCAGGAACCAGGCAGGATAGATAGCAGTAGTGTAATATCAGATGAAGTTAGTACCAGTGATAGTGGAAGAGGTGGTAGTGATGTTGATGTATCAAGTCAGACAATATCTCATGATACAGGTAATTATCCAAATCAGTTGAAAACACCCCATAAAATATACATTGGTGATGACATTGACGCACCAAGATAGCTGTCTGTACTGGCAGACCAACATTGTGTGTCATTAACCAAAATTGACTTGAAACGGTGGTCATTTAACTTCTCTATGATTCCATCCAGTGCTCGATTTAGATAAAGCAAGACAATAGACTATTCCACTTATAAGGCCCCCAATCCCCCACCATCAAGACTAAAAGGAAGATGGAAAGTGTATTATAAACAAAAAGGCTAATGACAGTGTCAAACATTATACACCTTGGTTGCAGTCCCCTTAGATGTTCAGGTACCAAGCTTATAAGTAAACCGGGCACTGGTTCCATCCATCAATATATATTACGATAGCGTACTTTGGTCGAGTTTTAATTTAAATGCCGTATCTTTTTCTTTGACAGATCTGTTCTATACACAGACAGGATTACCTTCTTCCGGAAGTTCTTCTAACAGAAATTATCCACCAGCTAATATTCCACAATATAGTGCTCACCATCAAAATATATCGCCGTTAGTCCCAAATACAAACTCTTTATACAGACAATCTAGTGTAAAACCTCCACCAGCTTATAATTCTGAGCATCGGAGACAATGGAAAAATAAAAGTGCCTATAATAAAAGTTATAATCCCGCACATCATCCGGTGGTGCCTAGTCGTAGGCCTACCCAACTTAAAGACAATGACAATACGTGTATTTATATGGAAATGAAAGCTCCATTAAGAAGTATTACAAATTCTCCGCAATTTCCAGTTCAAGATGAATCGGGTAATGATGCATTGTGGGAAAATGACACTACTACTACCTCGGGTAGTTATACCATAGATGCAGACGAACTCTGTCATGAAATTGATAAATTATTTTTTAAAGAATCAGATAATGACATCATTGTGTAAATAATCCTGTTTTGTTTCTTTTTCTGTTTTTCTTTGTTAACTTATTTGAAAATAAATATATAAAGTGCCAATATAACTAAATGTTTCTTATTTGCTTTGTGGGGTGCTGTTGGAGTGGTCTGAAATTGAACCACGATTGTATGTGGTTCTCTGGTCTCTTCCGGTCTTGGTCTCATCCCTACTCACTCGGCTAATCTCGACAGATTCCGTAAACTACGTAAACTACATCTAGTCTCGGATGTATGACAGTAAGTGATATGTACCTACGCCCATACATTTGCGATGCGGCTACCGGTTTACTTTAACAGAAAAACTTGACGCTATTACACAAATTGAGAACCTATTCGAGTAGCGACCTATTCGACCGATCGAGCTGCAACCTGTTCGTTGGAAACCTATTTAGAGTAAAGACAACAGTCTCTATTTATCAACCAATAAAATCCAACGTTATGTCTATCAAATGAAAGTAGAATATATTATTTTTTATCCATTCCTTCAGCTCAGAATAGAAGTGTAATTTCGTCATTATCTTACAGCTGGATCGGTCGAATAGGTCGCTAGCCAAATAGGTCGCCAACTTGTGTTTGGAATGGGCGCAGCCATGTTTCATCCGGGACCTTTAAAGTAGTTCCAATATGGCGGAATTCATCATACAGCCGAGTTTAGATTCCCGAAATCCTCCGAGGTTTGCCGAGTGATCCCTACTCTCAAGCAAATTATTGAAATAACATTACCACACGTTAGTCCCAAAGTGACCTAGTATGTGTCGATAGTAGTTAATACCCCATTTTCCCCCCTCTCTTTTACTATGAGTGATGATATTAGCAATACCAGGGACAGTACTCTTATCCCCTCTCTGAATTTCAAATGTTAATTTCATTTTTTCCATCTAGATGGCTTTCCTTGAAATAAATTCGTCTCTACATAAGACTATTAAAAATTTAATTTTCAAGAAGATTTGTGATCTTGGTTGACAGATAGAACTTGCCACACCTGTTGTTTTGTGGTAGTTACTCTAAGTAACATTTACGTTACTTAGAGTAACTAGTTTTTTGGCAATGAAGGTAAATCTCAGACAGAAATGCATGGGTTAAAAGATTACACAATTGTAGACTCGATCGCTGGCATGGAGGTCAGGGGTCTGATCCCCGCATTGGCTGAGAAAGTTCATCCAGATTTTCTGGCATGGTTCCCCCTTGTCAGTGATGCAGGATAAAGGGCCTGAGAAGGACAAATGTCAAGTCATTCGGATGGGAGGAAAAACCATGGTCCAGTATACACATTGGCGTGCATGTAAATGATCCCTTGACAGTTGGAATTCGATATAGGATTAGGCCATAGTGCCACTGTCTGGGCAAAATTTCCCTTATAGAATATTGTATGGTATATGGTACGTCTTGATTAGCCCAGTTCCGAGTGGAACAGTAGAATGTTAAACCCCATTTCATTTTATTTCGCATAGCCAGTCATGCTGTTTGTTACATAAACCAAAGAATTGAGGTAACATGTACATGTTCATCAATCTAATTATAACACAGATCATATCGATGTTTCATTTTTTATAGTTCAAAATTGCATTTTACTTGTCTACACTAGGATCTGGAAGAGTTGTTATATATAACCCACATTCTGTTTGATGTGACGGATTAACAAATGAAATGGTCTGTTACACCATGTTTTTGTTGCGAGGTGCACATCAATGCCGATCAAATTTCTGATGTCAAAGCCCACGGGTATGATCCCTGACGTGTCCTTCCAAAATGAAGGGTCATATCTTTATGTAGTAGAGGCCATCAAAATGAAAACAAATATGTTTTAATCAGATTGATGTTCACAAAATATCTTGTAACAAAAGAAATCTTTCCAGGACAGGCACATCATTTTCATCAGCTTCATCTTTATGTTCAAAAGCAACTAGAAGCATACTGAAAGTCTTTTATTCATTATAATAAAAAATAATCTCAAATATATCTTAATGCAAGTGTTCATTTAACACTCAAGCACCATTTATGCGCATTTTGAAACATTTTAATCCACGGTGTAAATTCCAACTCTGTTCTCATTTCATAAGGCATCCAAGGGCACTGCCATGGCAGGATACATCTCTCTGGATGTGGCATAATGGCCAAGTGTCGGCCATTTTCAGAGCAAACAGCAGCAATACCATCAGGTGAACCATTCGGATTAAAGGGATAGTCTTGTGTTATATCTCCATCATCATTAACATATCTAGCTGGTGCCAAGTTTTTCTCTAAAATATCTTTATGAAGAGCTGGAGTTTTAAAACACATTTTACCTGTAAAACGAAACAGATAATAACCTGTAATGAATAATTGAGTTTATGGCGCTGCTTGCAGTTACAACATCAGCAGGAACCCATGGAACTGATGCAATTGTTATACACTGTGGGATTGTAGATCATGATGACAGTGGTCCATACCACATGGTCCATGTTATAATGTACTAGAAAACATGATACATTTTGGGCTATTGTACAGTTTATTACTATAAGGCCTAGCAGAAGTAGCATTCAAATTTTTGTTCCATTTGTATAGATTATAAATCTTTAAAAGATCAAGCTTAAATCAACAGATATGCACTCACAGAAATACGCCTCCTTACTCTGCCCAATTCATTATCAAGATGTACCTTTTCTTAATATGTACAAAAGAATTTTAAAAAGTTCTACATGAATATCTCACCTTCACCATGTGACACCCACATACCAAACATAGTATCGTTCATTCCATCCAACATTATAGCAGGACTGTTGTTTATCTTCACAGTAACAAATCGTGATTCATAACGTTCAGATGTATTATGATCTAATAATATACCCTGCTTTGATGTCTCCTTTTCTAAAATATCAAATAAATATAATCCTTCAGTGGCATTTAGCGATTGAGCACAAATTAAATCAAAATATGGCTGAACCATTCTAACCTATTAATATCGGAGAAACCGTGTGCCATCGAGAGTTCATTAATAATTTAGAAACCAATTCACGGCTAAAGAAAGACCTGCAATAGGCAGATGTAGCTCTTGCATAATGTATGTTTAACAAATCATTTGATAATCACATTTTCTCTTAAAAAAAGTTAAAAAATACCAACCTAAACCACCAACCCATCCAAGTAAAGCCATCAACTGACATCCATTACATACACCCAGACTGAACGTATCTTTTCTAGAGTAAAAACGTGAAAATTCTTCTTGAATACTGGCATTAAATTTAGCAGTTGCTGCCCATCCTAGAAAATAAAAATAGCAATAATTACTTGCATTTAAAGGCACCAAAGCAATGAAACTGTATATGAAACCCCAAAGCATTGACAAATCAAAAAGCTCATCTCTGCTTAGCCTAGTTAGAAAATGCTCACCATCTAACTCAGTCAAGATATTCACCGGATGAAGGTTTAAAGATCCTATTGCAATTAGAAAAAGATATGGAGTTTTTAAAAAGTCACAACAATTCAAATTAAGTGTGCTTACTGTAACATATTACATACATAAACTGCTTTACCAGTTAAATCATTCCTTTAAAGCAGTGAATACTACTCAAACCTTTCTGTTTTACCTTTAGCAGACCCACATACATCAGCGTAACTGAATCCGCCAACAAAAGCAATTCCTCTAAATTGATCTAGAGATATTTTTTGATCACAGAGATCCTGCATGTTGATATCCCATACATCAAATCCAGCTATATGAAATGCTGCAGCCATTTCTCTATCACCATTACTCCCTTCTTCTCGTAGTATAGCAACTTTTGGTTTCAAAGCTGAAAGGACAAAAAGTGATAAAAGGTGAAAGGCTGTATAGCATAATATGTAAAAAAGGGGATGTCTTAAACTTACCTTGAAACTAACTTGATGATACAGACCAGAGAGGTCACCAAATCTTGTCGATCTCAATACAATGCTGTTCATGCCTACAATTTCAGGTATTTTTTGAAAAAATTTGAACCACAATAAAAGAAAGTTAGTAGCATTATGTGACATTTGGTAACAAGGTTCATATCACAAAGTTACAGACATATAATCTAAATAGATTCATGTAGTAAAATGTTTCAAATGGTTTTCTGCATTATGGTTTGAGAAATGGGACCCAGGTCAGTCAAATGAAGTTCTGACCTCATGTGAAAAATTCACAGGAGCATAGCCTAGATATCTCTTTTGAAAAAATGTCATCAAATATGTAGGATAGCCAATAAGTGTCTTTATGAAGGTAAATTTTAAAATCTTAGGCATATTTATTTCCTGGCATATATTGATTTAATTGTGCAAATACATGTAGTAAAAAAAGATCAGGCCATCTTGTAATTACAGATTAAATGGTATTGTTTAGAGAGAGAGAGAGAGAGGGAGAAAGAAATGGGGTTTAACATCCACTCGACACAAACTAGGTCATTTCGGGAGTACCCAGATAAACCCAACGAGGTTGGACAGGCGACCCTACTCCTTGCCAAGTACAGCCAGGGATTCGAAACCACTGCAGTTGATTCAATGGCAGGCTGTATGATACAGGGCGTGCATGCTAACCATCCGGCCACTCAACCCCCCGATATTGTTTAAACTATTACCTGTATCTGTTTGTATATGAGATGGTTGGAATGGTAATTTATAAGATGGGGAATGTCGATATTGTAGATTATCTTGTTCTTGTTTCACACAACTAGGATTACATTGATATCTTTCTAATTGAAAACTTGTTTCCTCCCACATATCTCTCAAATGCGTCATTTTTTCTGATAAAACTTGGATATTATTAATAGATATTGTCACCTAGAAAAAAAATAATATTGGAATCAGACACAAAAATTGCTTACAAATATAATATCTTTATTATCACAACAGATATTTATTTCATCCCACAGTATTTTTACCATGTTTTGGGGGGGTTTAAACTCCCCTTGACACTAACCAGGTCATCTTGTATACCTTTATATAAGTAATCGCTTGTATGAAGGTATTTCTAAAAGTATGAGGAAACCAGACTACCTGAAGAAAAAACCAAAGTTAAGTTGGCCATAAATGTGACTGCCATGTAAAACCCAGGATATACCATATGCTCGCAAACTAATGTTCTGTTCCAATTTCTCATATTTTGTTCTACTAATCAGCAATACAGATCTATATTTCATTTTGTTAATTATACTTCCGTTGGCATTAACCCTTAACCGGTCAACGTCATTTTGACGTTATGACGTCAAGTGGTCAGGCTAAAAAATAACTAACGTGAAATATTTTGTATGCCTATTACAATCGACTACTGCCGAACAATTATAAGTGATAGACTCTTGACACCAATAAAAAAGTTAAAGAGGATAAGTTGATCTATAATTTGCACGTCATTTTAAATCATTTTCATCAGAAATATCGTCTTCAGAATCGGCGTAATCGATATAATCCGAGTCAGAATCATATAAAGGCATTTCAATCACTTTGAGGGTCTTTAACATTCCCGACATTTTTAAATTACGTTTTTTGTCCAAAAATGTTGAACGAAGAGATGTTTTTCTCAATGTTATTGACAAGACAAGTTCCTGTCTGAGACGCATGTGTGGCGATATCAATTAAATACGAAACTAAATACTCAAATGCGGCTTATAAAAAAGGTTCTTGCTATGGTCGCAAATATGCAACTATGACCACTTTTGGATATAACGTCGTGGTGCAAATATGCGACCCTGACCGGTTAAGGGTTAACTAACAAAGATCTGACCGGTTGCAGTGATCGGTCGTATCAGATGTCATACAAGCAGATTTTGACCTATGACTTCAGACATATGATTAACCAATCAGCATTGATGTTTCTAGTGGATTAACGACAGTTCCATGCATCACACACCAAAAGTTTGACGTAACAGACCGTTTCATTGGCTCTTTCAAAAATGAATTATAATAGGATCTTGCTTCAATCAGATTCACTCAATTACTTCTCTCAATAATAATATCCCACAAAACTGAAAACTGCATTATTTTTTGTATAATTTCATCTAAAACCCAATAAGTTTTTATTTCAAGATGTGATGTGCTTGTCTAATTCTACAGTAAAATGTAGTAAATTCTTAAATCCTCCCACCTGTTTATTTGGTATAGAAGAACCTATATTCATACACACAATATTACTAGCTAAATATCTATTTATTATCTCTTGACTATCTTCATGTTTAACTTCTAATACTATTCCCAATTCTTCAGCAAATAATACAGCTAGATTACTCTCTGGAAAGAAAATGGACACTTTGCTTTCACAGACGAGCAAACATATAGGTTTAATAGCTTTTAAAACACTTTTCGAAACCAGTCGTCTATGTGCGTGCTTTCCAACCCTGTAAAACTGCCAAGAGACCACACATGAAAAAAGGTGGGAACCAAGGGTTTAACTATCTCTCATGCTAAATTTTTGAGCTCACTTTTAATTGTCACTAACACATAGGCCAGCAAATGTGACAAAGCTTACCAAAGAAGGCTCTGTTTTTTCATCATAATGGTGGTGGTCAAGAATGGAAGTGCGTCTTTCCCTTAAGACTCTGAACCTGCCTGTTTGGGGTATAATAATTTTCGATAAAGTAAACATACCATTTTTATTTGGCACTGTGAGGTTAACATTTAAACCACAGTTGCCAGCAAACGCCATCTCTAATAAACATGTTACTAGACCACCATCACTGACATCATGTCCAGCAGTTAACAATCTATCTGTAAGAGATATGACATTAAGAGTCTTACTTTAAGAGAGACTACCACTTCATAGAAACACTTCTCTTATTCATGTAAAATATACATACAGCATAATAATTAAATGCAAGAATAGCAGCCCATGCTTCCATATTTTTGAGCCGGTATACATTAATTTTTTAATTCGCCTGGACAGAACTGTTTTCTGCCACCTCTCAAAGGATTCAAACTGCACTTGGGTTTTATTCTGCTCAAAGAGTAAGGGGGGGGAGGAATGGCTAAATGGTTGGCGGGCACGCGCTGCATCATATGGCCTGCCATTGAGTTAGTTGTAGGTGGAAAGGCGTAAGGTCGCCTGTCCAACTTCGTGGGGTTTCTCCTGGTACTCCGGTTTCTTCCCACTGCTAAAGACTCCTATGCGCAGGCGAATTATTGAAATAAAATTAAACCATATGTTAGTCCTGAAATGACCTAGTTTGTGTCGAGTGGATGTTAAACCCCATTTCTCTCTCTCTCTCGCAATTCAGTTTTAAAAATCCTAAAGATTATATTATAGGTCCATAATTGGAATATACAACACACTGGTAGAGAGTATACAGGTCACAATTCTATGGAATACAATTACTGCTTATTATTGAACGACGTTTCGACTAGGCTTGATAACGACTAGAGAAGCTTGGTCGAAACGTCGCTCAGTAATATGCAGTAATTGCATTCCATAGAATTGTGACCTGTATACTCTAGTTCAATTACTAAATGCCATTGAAACAGTTTGATAGAGAGCAGGTGTCTTAGCCCCCACCATACAGCTCGATATGTGAAAACTATAGAATAAAAGTAATATATAGACTTACCTTTAAGAAGTGATTGTGTTATATTAAACATACAAACTAGTTGTTGTGGTATATCTAGATCAGGTGTTATATTACCTATTTGTTTATAACACTGTGCTAATGCTGTACCACCTAATCTATATTTATCTTTACTTAACTTTATATATAATAAACAACCTGAAATATAAACACAGAAGCTTGTCACTTTCCCAAAATCATTACCAACATGTGGCAGTTTAAAAATCCGTCAAAAACTCTTGACCTGTTGATGGATGGAGGTGAAAACAAAATACACTCACATTAAATAGAAAAGTGTAAACTATATGAATTCATCAAATGATAAACATAAGAAATGTTATCAAGTGTTCACAAAGAATGTATTATAGCATTCTCACAATAGCCTAGTGTTGACATGAATATGATATGCACATCTGTGACTGCACTGTACATGGCCAGAATTGAGCACACAATTGTATAACCCTGACATTTATTCTTAGCAGCTCCTTGAAGGAGGACCAGCCATCTTCTAATTTAACAAATGTGTACTTTACCAAAAACTGATATTTCAGATGTTATTTACTTTTTCCCTTCTGCTTATCAACTGATAGCACACAAAGTGATCTCAATTCTTTCGAATTGGAATATATCAAAATTTTCTACCAGAAATGTTGTTTTATTAGCAATATGATCACCTTATATAAATGAGAGCTATGTTATAAAAGAAGTAAGGCATACTACTGACCTGTATCATTAGGTTGTTTAAGATCAGGAGTTACTGTAGCTGTTATATCAGGACATGGTGCATATACTGATATTACTAATGTACCTGTAATATATAGTTAAACATATATCGGACTACAGAAAGATGAAAAAAATCCTCCCAAATCATAAGCAACCTGATAGAATATCTGGGAGTAAAATTGAAAAAAGGTTTCATATGAATATAAATAAAATGATATAAATCAAGCTTACAATCTTATGAACAGTTTACTAGTTTCATATGGAAAATTATAAAGGTGCCACAGTCAATTTGATAATGACTAAAAAATGTTTCTAACAGATAAACCATCACAAACCTGGAGCTTTCACAGTTTCATCATCAACTCTGGCAGCCATACTTAATGAATCTTTCCCACCATCAACAGCTATACCCAGATCCTTCATGACATCACACATAGCTTGACATGCTGTATATAATGCTGCACCTTCACCTGCTAGTTTCGCTGCCCACATCCAATTACCACTACATTTTACATCCTTTAAAGAAGATAGTTCAGAATTCATTTTATTGCTTACTTTAATCGTGAAGAAGAAAATAACACAGCAGGAACAGTAGAAGCGTTTCCGATTCCAAAGACCTTTGGAAGCTATTCATAAGTGAGATCCTAGATGGCTGGAGATCCATTCAAATTTAAACCATTTTCTTAGAAATTTTCAGTTCATATTGGTTCAGTGAAGATAACTGGTTTTGTTCTATCTATATTTTACAGCCATTATTTCCAAGAACACGGTTCCATAGTCAATGTGAAATAGAACAATCAAGCCACTTTTTGAACAGAACCTTGCTATGATAATATCAAAAGATTTTGTTGTTATCTTATCTAATTTCAGCTCCATTTACCTTTAGATCTGTAACTCTAGCAAACATTAGATTTGTAATGGCCTCTGCAACAGACATTCTAGCACCAGCAGCTTGATTAACCAGTCCCTTGATTGGTTGTTCACCAATAGCTGTAGCTGCTCCTACCTTCAAGTAAATGTGAACCAATACTATGTAAAATATAACAATGCAGTCACTTTTAAAATAAACAGGAGAACTATTTGAACACGGACATTTTGCCCTTATTGATATAGCCAAAGGGATGCAATAAAAGATATTCATAGAAACTTGAATTGAACGGAAGGAATTAACATACAGTTTGATATCATACTTTTCTACACCCACACGTGAAATGAAGAATGTTGATCACAAATACCAGTATTAATTTCACTAGTTCATCAATGAACCAAAGATCTCCATCTTATCCACAAAAACAATAATTTATTAACTAGAGAGAGAAATTGGGTTTAACGTTCACTCTGTATATGAGAGTAGGAAATGTCCTGTTTTTCAATTAGTTTTAAATGATCAGGGGAAGGAGATGTCAAGTCGACATAGAATTGTTTGACTTGTTCTACACAGCGTATATTGATTAAAAAACCCTTACTTTATCAAAATAAGAAGAGGCTGTAACAGCCACATCTGCTAATGGTGTATGTAATGGTCCAACACATTGTTGCTGTGCTACTAAACCTGTCACTGATCTATCAACCTGAAAGTAAAATATAGATACATGTGCAGAATCTATGTATTTAATTGCTCCTGCTGCCAAGGGAAGTAACTTCAGTAAAATGTAAAATGTAGAAAAGGCTATGTATACATATGTATACATATTACGAAATGTGCATATAAGGTCCCATTAATAAAAATTTATATTTTGGTTCTCAGATAGAGCTGCATAACCTGTTTTTCATTTTTAGAGCAAAACAGTTAGCGTTCCTGCTGCAAAGGGAAGTAACTCCAGAAAAGAATGCTTGATATTGAGAAAGTCAAATACAAATTAGGTTGTGTAAAGAGTAAAAGAGACACAGAAATGGAGAAACTGAATGTCAGTAAAACAATTATAACTAATTTGTGTGTTTTGCATTAACTTGTCGTCTCTTAGAATTATAAGCAATATTCTACCGTGTACAAAAACCAGACCTCAAAGGTAATTGAGACCAAAACCCTTGCAAGTCTAGAAGAAAATATTTCAAAATGAGTACAATAAAGTACATGCTGTTTTATGTGTAATACCCATTAGAAGGAACAAACTTTAGAATTAACAGAAATAGATTATATAACCATTACATATTTAAGCCGACATTAGAGAGTAATAATTAAGAATAGAAAGTGGTCAACATAGGCCTAGCCTGTTCCCCTATACAATTTCAAATGTTGTTTATAAACAAAAATTAAGAATGAACCAAAGCTAACCTTGTTTGTAAGATATCGTTTGCTGGCTACAGACGGCAATCTTAATACTCTTTTTAAAGCATCTAATACTGAAACTGTATTTGGAATATCTATGTCTTTTAATACTGGCTTTACATTGTTTAAAATAAATTCCTTTCTAGGCATTTTACCAAGTACACATTCTAAATCTAAATCATAGGGTAGTCGAGCACTTGGTAACCCATTACTGCTGTTATGTTCTTTAAAACCTTCCAGCTTCATCTGAAACACAATAGAAAAGAGCTGATTAAATTCTGTTTTTAGTCCTCACAAATCATGATTACCCAACTAATTGTGTTATGACCATGATTTGTGCATCCGGGGCAAAACTCTCAATTGGGATTATGGGGCCTCACTGAAATGATTTTTGACAATTTCTTGTTTTTGTTTACTGAACTTTCTTGTATTTTTGGTTAATTGGTTGCCTATCCTAATGAAGCCTTGCCTTTTTGGAGCAAGTCACTGGTGAATTTGTCCATTCATGAAATATATGAGATACAAGTAGTAATGGGGTTTAATGTTCACTTGACACTAACAAGATCATTATAAGACATGGTACCGGTAGAAAGTCACAAGGTTGGACACCATACAAACCCTAGTTTAAACCAATGACTTACACAGGGCCCTCACAAGCCTATAAGGTGCTCCCCCTCCCCACACCCTTGTATGCTGTCCAGTGCCTGTGCTCAGTTGATTTTTTATGATAAAAGAAATTTTAAAATAAAACATTTAACACTTTATCTAAATAACTGTTAATTAAATGAACTAAGATGTAAAAAAATTAAGTTTATTTCCCCAATTGATCGAAAAACCCTACAATATCTTGGAAGAAGCATAATTCTACCCACTCTATTTGCTGAACTATGAACTGTTTTCTACAGGTTCCCCTTTGAACATTTCTGGTATGCACTTAGATACTTTGCCGCCCCAAAAAAGTGTCGCCTCCAGGCATAGGCGCCTCCTCAGTCCCCCCCCCCCCAATGTGAGGGTCCTGAACTTACAAAGACAACAAACCTTATCATCTCCTGTGTATGTGTTACACCACATGGCCACCCACTTTTCCCATTGTCCTATATTCGATATCACTTTCTACCTGATTAGCTTCCATTTTTGAAAACATTGTCTCCGAAATTTTTCATATGAAATATGTTAATTTACCCTTCCACTGCCGTCCACTGTACCAACAAAATTAGCTGGACATCTTTCTCTGTGACTCAATTTACGTAAAACATCACCATCTTTCTTTTCTACCAAAATGGCATCACTTTCCTGATATTCTGCTCCCCATATTTCTAATATACTGAGTGTTGGATCACCTAACTGAAAGTCTTCAACTCTAACTACTGCTCCAACAGGTTCTACTATCTCCTTTAAAACATTTCCTAAAAAAAAGTTCAAATAAATAATTAGTTACCAGTTATAAGTGTCCCTAAATATATCTGCAGTAGATAATGTCCCAGGCTTGGATTCAATCGGATAAAAAGAGGTCAATCAAAAGATTTCAGCCGAAATTATAGATGGTACTGGTTTGTTTATTTAGAGGAAATAGACTTAAACTAAAACAGTCCAAAAATATGGTTAAAATGGGGGTATATTTGTCATAAAGATGATGAATCTGGTGATGTATGTTTGGCATCCATTTTGAACATATTCCATTCATACTGTTTGTAGAAGATGCTGTATGTTGTGAGATTTGCAATTCATCCTATCCTTCTAAACACTGAATAGAATTGAAAAATTTTTGGCCTGCTATTCATTTTGGACAATATTTTAGTTTGCAGGGTATTCAAAATCACTCAAAATGAAGATCAGATACTTTAAAATATGCATAAAAATTTCCAAGAGAGATTCAAGAATTAAATCAACGAGAGACTCACCATTTCCACCTGCCCCCTGGTCATGTATACTCTGTATAGGATTAGCAGATGACATTTCAATACAACCTCGTATTAATCTATTTAACTTCTGTTCCATTTCAGCATCTCCTCTCTGTACAGCACCAAAATCAAGTTCTGCTTTATTATCACCTTGAACTTTGACTGATGATGCAGCACCGCCACCTACACCAATACGATATACCGGTCCGCCTATTTTCACTACCTCCATACCTTAAAACAATATATATTTAGTTCTTAAAACAATATGATATTCTTTCATGCGGTCTTATATTCACACAGCTGACAACTCTGGATTTGTCACGACATTCTGATCACTGGTAATTGGGTTTTATTATGACCAGTTCATTGTATAAGGGCATCACCCACAACATCAGACCTAATTTTCATTCATGAGAGAATGAGACCATATATCATATAAATTGTATGATTGCAAAATGAAATGGATAACATTTGTGGAAAACTTTTTTTAGTTAATGATAAATGCATTCTGAAACTCTGTGTGGCAGAGAAAATTTTCGAGCAAATAGCCTCAGTCCCCTCAACTGAGATTGGCCCCTACACCTATATTCATGACATTCTAATATTTTTCAGCAGTCATATGCTATTATCTTATAACATCTTGTAATTTTTTACACGTTTTTCTTCAGTTGACTATACCTTATCTTTTTAATTTTTGATCGATTATTAAAAGGGTATTTGGGGTTTACAATTTACATTGTAGAACATGCTTGTTTGTAAAGGCTAAACAATTCTGACACATTCTGGAAACAAACAAAACATACTGCCCTTTATAATAACAAATGCTTAAAACATTGGACCACCGGATACTTGTCATTTTCTTGTTGCATAGACTGTTCAAGTATAGCCCACTCACCAATTTCTGGTTTAGATTTTACGATATGTTCACCATCTAACATTCCTAATCCAGCACTAAACATTATCGGTTTAATATATTCTCGTCTTTCTCCACTTGCTAAAACTTGACCGAATGATCGAGAAAAACCTGCTAAAACTGGTTCACCAAACTTATTTCCATAATCTGATGCTCCATTGCTTGCTTCCACAGCTATCTCTAGTGGTGACGCAAAATTATTTGGGTATTTCAATTCATCTTCCCATGGTTGCCTGTACCCTAATAAAGTGTTAAAAAACATTGAAACAACAAATTCAGTTGTGTGTGAGGTAGTGTATTACTACTAAGTAATCTTTTGTATAAATATATGCTCAGGAAATTTCTATTTTCTGGGAACATATCTGTTTAAATTAAACTGTTTGTTTTCACCAGACTGGGTATGCTTACTGTTTTCAGAATACATGATACCAATTTTCATATGAGGAGACCACATAGCTAAGGTCTTAAGTTAGTTGGATATGAAAAGATCACAAGGCTCCGTCATATGGGACTAATCGTGCAATGTACATGAAGTAAAACCATAATTTTTTTCTCATCCCCATTTCCAAACATTAACAAATAAGTACCAAAAGAAATTCCTTTTTACCTAGACCACTTTTTGTAAGTAGTAAACTGTTTGAATGTATAATACTGTACCATAATTGATGTATAAATTGAATTTAAGTTTGAGTGAGTTATCATAATTGATCGAATTGGAAGCTCTGAATTTATTCTACATATTCCTTATATATATTTGAGATTGTTTTCCGACATATCGAGTTTGTGTATTTTCTGAAGATTCCACTGAATATATAAAATATATGTCACTGATTATAGCACTAAAAGCTAATGTATTTCACATAATATTGTTTTTAAGCAGAAGTATAAAACTGTGTAACAAATGGGCGGGCCTACCTGGTATTGACAGATTACCAAACATATAACCAGCAGTAGCAGCTAAAACATGAGCGCCTCGACCTGTAGCATGTACATCTCTTATCCTACCTCCAGTACCAGTTGTAGCTCCAGGAAATGGTGCCACACCTATAATACATTTATAATTTATTATTTTACCCATGCACCAGTTGTAGCTGTAATACAAATACCTCACAGAATAAAAATTGTACCAGTTCACATTTGGCCACAGATCACTAATTATTTCCCCATTGATTTTAATGTTAATTCTCGTCTCTTAGACCGGCTGTAACTTTTTCCCAAATATTCGTTGGGTAGAACGCTTTCTGCCACAGATGGAGCAACATGTGGCAAACTCTGGCCCAAAAGCATGTATGAGGTTCACCATGAAAAACTTGAGATACACAGGCTGGAAGTCCAGACAACTAAACAAGCAATTTTCGACCCTCCCTTTCAACGTAACCAACCACACAACCCTTGTATCCTTCCGCCTCAAAATCATGAATATTCACCAAAACCTGGCAGAAAATGTATTTTTAAACCCTTTTCTTCAATTCTACACCAAAAAGTCAACAAAAATCGACATGCAAAAGGGGGAAAAAGGGAAAGGGAGAGAAGGACTAAAAATAACTTTCGCCCTACATTCGTAGGTGACGGCCCATGAATATTTAGTGATCTGTGTCCTATATAGGAGTGAAACTTTAGGTATCACCAAAAGGCCTCTTTTATATGCTTCCCATATGTTCTGGCAACACACCGGTGAAAGAAAATCAAAATCAAAGAATAACTCCAAAAATGATGGCCCTTTAAGTATACATGCTGCTTTATGTACAACGGTGCATCTCAGGTCCCTGGGCCTTTTGTGCTAAAATTTAAAAATCTTTCTTATTAATGGCAGTATTTGAGTTTTGTGAAAAAATAAGACAAGTTACAAACAAATTACACAGAAAACACTCATAATCTGTATTTTTTTTCAAAAACATATTTTTTACTGCCATGTCATGAAAAATGTACACAATTTACATGTAGCATCTTTCAAAAAACCAATAATTTTCCACTTTTTTAGATAGTCAGACTGGCAAGTAATATATTTTTGGAAACCCTGGGCAATATGCAAACAGAAAAATCACAAATCAGATGCATTGGTTGTAATTATAGAGGTCTGTACTGAAACATGTAACCCCACCCCCTAAATATGTCAATGACTGAATCAATCCTATCTTTGGTTGCAGAGCTAACATTACCAAAGGAATCTGTCTAACAGCTATGTTTTACCATCCCTGGCTAATATGTGTACATAAAAAGTAAAATAGGTGCAATAAATATGAATTATGGTTAAAAATAGGCCTTGATGAAAGAAGAAAATGCCATTTTTGGTCTATGACCACCCCTCTGTAACAAAAGGGTCACAGAATACACAATTTTCACGAATTTGAAAATAGTTCAATGTTTTCAACATCTCAAAACTCAGAGGCATCATACAAATCTTTATTGCAATTCTTGTGCTGAATCAAGATGTCTGGACCATTGCATCAATTGCCTGGAAAAATGAAGTCAAAAAGGCAGTTATGACAGAGTTGACAACATAAAAGAGGCCTGAAACGGGGCAAAATTAACATTTTACTGCTCTATAAGTAACATAAATGCAACAAACACCACCAATCCTAGATTTTGATAAGAAAATATTGACCATTAAGCTGACATTTACACATCTACACAAGTTTTGTATCAGGGTGTGGTCTTATTGGCCTGACATGTCTTAGGGTTCTGAGTTTGACATTAACCAAAAAAGGATAGAAATCCTGGAAATGTACAAAATAACCATTTATTGGTGAAAAATAACATTCCTATCTGTAATTCAACAACAAATTCCAATTACTATAATTTAATTGTCAACACAGGTGCAATTAAATCTCTCAAAACACATAAATAAAAAAGGGTGGGGTGGGGCATTTATAGCCTCTCTAAACAGAATGGTGGGATGAAAAATGTCTATAAAGTCTGGGATATTGCTTCCTTCATGAAGGAAATACAAGAATTTAACGTTTCAAAGGGGAAAAAAATGCTTTTCCTGTCTAAATTGGTGGCAAAATTGAGCCAACCCCTGTTTTGAACATTTTGTACAAACCCATCTGCTGATTATTATTAACTCAGTGTTGCCAATTTTCAATTTTCTGTAGGAAAACTGGAGCTATTTCTCAACCTGACAAACTTATAGATTCCATCTAAGTTACATTAGCAATGGAAATAAGGGAAGTTTTAGAAATTTTGACTCTTTTGAGTAGGCATGAAGGCATTAATTTCTACATCGAAATTGGGGAATCTGTAGATTTTTTGTGAATATTCCTGATTTTTAGACAAAATTAGGTGAAATTACAATGTTGTTCACTTTGTCTGTGCTTTCTTAGGCTGAATACACTAAAATTGGACATTGAAGTATTTCTCTTACTGTTAGAAATTAAATAAAACCTGAAAATTGAGAAATTTGCAGTAAAATCACAATTTTTCTCCAAATTTTGATAATTTTTTTTAAAATTTAACATTTTTTGAGTTTTTCTCTTCTCAAAATATTTTATACATATTTTCTGACAATTTAGTCATCATGTTTTCAAAACTAAGGCATATCAGTCACAGCCATGTCATACACAGACAGGCCACAGATCACTAATTATTTCCCCATTGACTTTAATGTTAATTCTCGTCTCTTAGACCGGCTGTAACTTTTTCCCAAATATTCGTTGGGTAGAACGCTTTCTGCCACAGATGGAGCAACATGTGGCAAACTCTGGCCCAAAAGTATGTATGAGGTTCACCATGAAAAAATGAGATACACAGGCTGGAAGTCCAGACAACTAAACAAGCAATTTTCGACCCTCCCTTTCAACGTAACCAACCACACAACCCTTGTATCCTTCCGCCTCAAAATCATGAATATTCACCAAAACCTGGCAGAAAATGTATTTTTAAACCCTTTTCTTCAATTCTACACCAAAAAGTCAACAAAAATCGACATGCAAAAGGGGGAAAAAGGGAAAGGGAGAGAAGGACTAAAAATAACTTTCGCCCTACATTCGTAGGTGACGGCCCATGAATATTTAGTGATCTGTGTCCATTTAGTGATAAAGGGAGGTAACTCTTTTTTGTGACTGCTCCCCAGTCTTCAATCTGGTTTAGATGGTGTGTAATACTGTTCTATAAAAAGATTTCAAATTTACAAAATGAACATAGAAATATGGAAAGTAATATTTATAAGTAGGTTGTGATTACCTGTAGGAAAGTTATGTGTTTCAGCAGTAAATATAATATGGCGGCTACAATTCTCCTTTACTTGAATACGACTTGGAGCTACTGGAGATTCTGGTACAAGAACTTTAACAGTATGGCCAACAATCCCACTGAAATATAATTCATTCAATATATACAGTTTATTAACATATTATTGTACCAATCTTTATGGCAAACTGATCCCGCAGTGAATATTCGCTTGGCCGCTACAATCACTGATAAGCATGACATCGACGAGGCTTAATAAGTACGGCATATTAACTTTTTTACTCTGACAAATTAAATTCTCAAACATTTTTTTTGAGGTAAAAGAAAAATAAATAAAGACGTTTGAAGTATTTATAGTTAAAAAATATTTCCTATTTAGTGTAAATGGGTATTAAAATAAGTAAAATGCATCATTTTGCCCGAAGCAGTTAGGTTTTAAGTACACATTGCACGAGCCTTTGAGCCAATGACTAACGGCGCATGAATTCAACGCACCTAAGTAATTCTCTGTGAAACAGATTGTCTTTATGGATGTAATATAAAGTACATAAGAATTTTGACACCAGGTCAGAAGGAAGCAATTCATGTTACATTATACAGATCATATTCAATGACAAATGCAGAACAAAGGGAGAAAAACGATATAAAAATTTATCCTACAGTAGCTTCCAGTTCAAAGGGGTAACAAGCAGAATCAAAATGACAATAAGCAGTAATCTAATACCCAAAACAAACATTTGAAAGACGTTTAGTAATATAATAGCCACTATTATTAGATACTTTTTTTAGGTTTTAAAAGAGTACTTGTGCCACAAGTTGTAAATACCTGCTGTTGTCATTAAATTTGATGATGTTGTTAGGATTACTGTGATTCTGTGTATCCATTATTAATGAAAATAAAGAGGCCTCATGTTTTACACCATCTACTATTAACTGTCCTTTAAAAAACCAATGTCTACTATGTTCACTGAAATAAAATAAATTTAACAAATAAAAATTTCTGATTACAGGTATGTTTGGGCTTTATTCAATAATTCAGTTTTTTTTCCCTTTTTTTTCAAAATTTCTTACATAGTTATACACATGACTGGTTCACAAACAATTTTTCTTATTTTCTTTGATTGGAATTTAGTAATTGAATATATTAAACAATGGTACAATTTTATGGATACACAATTACTGAGTTTAATACTTTAGTAATTACACAATTACTGAGTTTAATACTTTAGTAATTAAACTCAGTAATTGTGTATCCTGTGTTAATTTTTCCTATATTGCCCCCTTAAGACTAAAACTGGAATACTGAGCGGATATAAATACACTACCTGTTGGACTGAGCCAGGTCAAAACATTCAACACTGGTTGGATTTCGTTTCACCTTGGTAAGGAAGAGGTCAGTATAATAATCTAAATCCCAATTATCGAAAGCCAGTCCTACAATATATAATGGTTAATAATACAGTAAAATAGCACAGTTACAGCAAGTTGGGGAGGTCTTTGTAACAAAGGGTTATTATACAGCTTTAACTAAATTTAAGAAAGCAAGTTTCCATACCGAGAAATTGATTTATTAATTCAAATGCAGTATTAAATCTAGCTCAGATGATGCATTATCCTACATAGAATGATAGGCCGATTGATTTTATTACAAAATAAGTATACAATAAGTATTCAATTAGTCATAAAATCTGCACTCTGGCTCTATAATAACATACCAAGCTCTTTGTTGACTTCTTCCAACGCTACTCTTCCTCTTTCCATTATATCTACTTCAAACACAGGATCGGATTTAACTTGCAGTTCAAAACTCTCTAATGGTCGTGCGTAATGACACTGTGTCATTCTGTCATGTAATAAATCCACAATATGAGTAATTTGTTGAATGGAAGCTGGTTTATCATCATTAATAGAGATTAGATATCTTGTAGAGTATTCTATTCTGTTAATATGTTTCAGACCAACAGAGTGACAGATAGAAACTGCATTGGTAGAAAAAGGTGTGCAGAAATTCAACCTAAAAGAAACAATCTTATAATTATGATATGGGATTGTATAGAGTTTCTGGTATCCTGTTTATATTGGGAATTAATTTAGGAAAACATAAACAACAAAATATGTCAACAGCGAGGCTGATGTACGTCCCCCACCAGGATATGCTCATTATCAAACTTAGTCAAGGTATGGATAGATGAAACAATATCATCTAGCTGTCAAGACATTTATCTAATAAACAAGTACTCCCAGTTTGAACATGCTGCTTCAATCAGGTGCCATAATCCAGGAGGTTAGGGTCTGATTTGCAGGATATAGTCAGAAACGAACATCATTGGGTTAAAAACAAACAATTCAAGTTTCATCAAAATTGAATAAAATTGTGACCTCTAGAGGGTCCACCCACAGCCATTGTATTACATACTTTGACACTACTTGCGTACAAAAAGCGGCCATTTTGTGTGGCAGATTTTCATGAGATTCAAACACAACCAGAAAGATGGTATAAGGGTGATAAAATCGAACATTTTTTTTTAAATCAAATAAATATTGTTCCGTAATTTATGGAATCAATTTGTCAACATCAAGACTGACAATACAATTTCAGAAAAAAAACTTGTTTGCAAACATATTTTTCTAAAATCAAATTTTGGGGTTTTAACAGAAACAAAGCTTAAATCTATATGAAAAGTGAAATGAAGTAGGGTTTAACGTCCTATTGTTCTGCGCGGACTCGGCTAATGAAGATGGGTATATGCTATAAGGGAAATTTTGTGTGAACAGCAGCTGCCGAGTGTTATGTTTAGACACATTTTGCCCTATCATCACAGACATATGTTCATGTTTACTGCATTTGGTGAGCCAAGTGTGGATTACAGTCAAATAAAGTCTGTCTCACCTTGGTCCTATCTCTACAAGTATTTCATTTTTATTTTCTTTAATCTGAGATTCTGCGGTAAAATTGTCTTCTTGAAATGGTGTGGATAATATCCATGATAATGTCAATTCATCTTCTTCTACTAAATCTAGAAAAGAAGGTAAACAATAGGTGAAAAATAGTTCATTGTTTTGTAATCAAATATAGTAAAATCATCTTAAATACCAGTACATCAAAATTTGATGAATTTTACACTAGTCTGTTCAAGTTTGTC
The DNA here is from genome assembly GCA_036850965.1 of Patella caerulea. NCBI lineage: Eukaryota > Metazoa > Mollusca > Gastropoda > Patellidae > Patella > Patella caerulea. Next base: position 29,616,566 of record JAZGQO010000011.1, read on the forward strand.
AGGGGAAATAACTCTTATTTTAAAAAAAATCCAAGAGGGCCGAAATTAGTCATTCTTGGATATTTTAATCTTTACATTTTTAACTGCCCATTTCAAAAGGCCCTGACATGACTTTATATGTACTTTAATTAAAGTGCACATAAGATGGGAGAAAAAAAAACACTTTGGTACATATAGCCAATGGTTATCATATCCACTTTACGGCAAGTTCATGATCTTCAATTCTTGACCAAAAACATCAACTAAAATCTTCGGCGCAAAAGGGAACAGAAAGAGCTGAGGGCTGATAAAGAAACCCAACACTAGACTTATATTAGTCCAGGAACATTTCAAGACATTCAATAAATGTATTAAATGGTACATGTTTTTGATTGATTTTCAAGAAACATCATCGCAAAATATAAAGACTTAATAAGACTGATCTTTAATTAGGAAGTGCTTTGTCCCGACATAAGTTTTATATGGTATATTATGAACTAACCTTTCTCATCAAACTGAACATAAAAACATAATTCAGTTTGTAATATTTTGATAATTCTGCTGTCAATGGAACTGTTGATTTTACTTGTCAGTACCTCTGTGGTGCTACAACTTATTCCTGGTGTCTTGAATAATTTCTTAATCTGACCCATATTTGTTTAAATCTTTATTCACCGGATATATCTGAAAAGAATAAAACAAATATTACAATTTAAAAGTTTGGCATTTAAAAAAAAATATACATTACTGTGAATTTAAGTTGTTTGAACATAGGGGTCTTTTGCAGTGGGAGGACCAACCCGGAAATAACCCATGAGGTTGCACAATCGACCCTACTCCTTATTATAAATGAAATGAAATGGGGTTTAACGTCCTACTCTTATGTACCTTGGCCTGTGCTAATGGAAGACACGCAAACGTATTACAGTGTGCTATGAGGGAAATTTTTGTGGGGGGAGCGGCCCTATGGCCTACTCTTATGTTGAATTCCAACTGCCAAGGGATCTTTTACGTGCACGCCAATGTATACACAGGACCTTGTTTTTCCGTCCCATCTGAACGACTAGACAGCTGTCCTTGTCAGGCCCTCTATTCTGCATCCCTGACAAGGTGAAACCACACCGGAAAATCAAGATGAACTTTCTCTGCCAATGCACTCCTTATTATAACCTAAAGATGGGGAATAAAAATCATAGCAGTTGACTCAGTGACCATTCGGTCACCCAACCCCTGTTGAAAACTTGAGCAGTGCACTGTTTGACCATATAGCACAACACAGCATCACATACAATGAGTCAAGGACCAATGTGGTGTAGAATTTAGTATGTATATTTTATACCAGTGGCCTGAACAATGGGGTCATATTGCACATGAGTATAATTGGCATTAAAGTCCAGACTAAATAAACCATTTCTAATACTAATATTACTAATTCTTTAATGAAATGTACGGTACCGTACCTGTAGGTAAAATTAAACAACTGTGATACTGAATAAAATGAATGTCAACACTCATATGTCATTCTACAAAAGTTGTATTATTTGATGCACTAAAAGCTATACTTATAATATATAATACTAACCATGTAATTGACACTTGAGTATTGAATTGACAGAACAATAACATTGGACTGTGCCGGACACGTGGTTCAACTAACGGTACCGGTAGTGGTAGTAAGTTTAGTATGGAAGCACGTAAAGGAAAAAAAGAAAGAAAAACTTAGTAATAAACTAAAGGGTAATATGATAATGAATCCAAATTGTTACCAATTTTGCAATTTTGACAAAATAAATGTATAGTTAACCACATTATTAGACAGGGAGATGGACTTATTATATAGACCAGTGGTTGGGTCTACTGGCGCGTTTTTCCAGGCGTAAACAATTTAAAGCTCAAATGTCTGTTTTGATAATGGAGACTATGACCTACTTATAAAAACCGGAAGTACAACAACAAACGCGGTAAATGTGGAAATAAAAACATCGAAGGATATCTGTCAATACGAGAGAGCTTTTGGAGACCAACAGTTAACGGAATGTCAAAGAATTGTTTAATATGAATGAAATACGAAATGTTTGAATCATGTGCGCTATAATTAGCTGTCAATTTTAAACAATGACAACCGATGAAAGGGTTCTAATTTTGGGTAAATATTGTATGGTAGCACGTTGTGGAAACCCACGCGAATCGAGTGGCGCTTCTGTCACTGTGAAAATTATTGCTCTAAACCTCATTGATGGGGATACTTCTCTGTTCAAATTTGAAAGTGACTCTGTAGTCAGATGGGAGTGTAACAATTACTCAAATAGTGCTGCAAAAGATAAAAATGTTGCTTCAAAGACATCACATAACTACGAAATTGGCCCAGTTGTTCGTTTCGAAGGAGTGGAAGACCTTTCCTCAGGTGTAATATTTCCAACCTTGTTAGTAAAATTTGTCAGCTATGCGGATAATTCCAACACCTATTACATATTTGTTTTAATACAAGATAATGACATTGCCCCTAGTTCGACTGAATGTAGGTGGAAACTATGTCCAATCAAATGTTTGAAACCATCCATCTCAAGAAATGACATTGGTGGAACAAACACTATCTTCTTAAACACAGGTAGAATAGTTTTTCACAGCCAAGATAAACTATTTCATTGCTTTGGCATAAACGAAATAGAAATTCAAATTGAAAATTTTGAAAACAGTTCCGAAAAAAGAACGTTTTTACATTTAACCAGACATCAAAATAGGAAAGGTGACAGTTTCATGTTTGGTATTTGTTCCATATCGTCTCATTCTGAATCTGAAGAAGACATTTTTGATAATGGTGAGGATGGTTGCCATGGGATATCTAATAAATTGTTTATAAGAAAACTTATTGATGACCATCATGATTCTGAATTCCATCCCATTAAAAGTACTGAAGTGTTGCCAGTAGAATATTCAAATATAACCAGTATCTATGTCCATTCCTTTGAAGAAGTGTTAGAAGAACATGGAACTACTATTGGAACCAATGTATACAAATCTAGTATATATGTGATTGTATCAAATAGTTATTTACTCGAATTTAAATCTAAACAGTTGTTGAGCTCCATTTGTTTAGAGACAGCATTTAAACAGTGTGGGTTCCTGAATTTGAAGGACAACGATTCACCCACTATTTTAGGAGTTTTTGAGCTTAGTAACAGAAATAAGCTGGTAATTATAAAGAATGGTACAGACTGCATCGCTGTTGAAACTTCTTCAAAACAGGTAAACTCAGCATCTAGACAGTACACACATTGATCTGACACATACTTATCTGACCGATTCAAAGTTTGGACCAATTTGCTTAGTACTTACATGAACCTGAATTGACTTGACACAAAGAACCGAAATACCCATGTACAGTTTACCAGGTTTACATGTATACTAGATCTACACCTACACAAGCTACACATTTATTGGTATGACACCAATATCATTATAATCAGTTATGTAGATACTAACATCAACAGTCAGTGACACAGAAATAGGCATGGACAGATCACCCACCCCCATCCTGTACAGAATTTCTTATGACAAGAAGGATCATTCTACAGGAAGTGGAAAAGGTTTCCCTTGTTCAGATCCAAGGTGCTAGATGGGTCAGACACATTTTTAATGCCAACATCCAGGCATGGGGAGCTTACGCCTGCTACTGAACAATTAGTATAAGGAGGTCATGATGTAGGTACACATAATTTTGTTTTTAATCCATGAGAACCACCCTGTCATGCTTAATGTCATTTTGTTCTGTCAAACCCTTTCTTGGCATTCAACATCTCATTGTGTCTGGATTAACAATTAAATATCACCCGATTGATTTGCAATTTAATGTATACAAAGCAAATTCCATAAATTATCATTGATAATAATTTCAGGTACATCAATGGTGGAATGGTGTTGAGATCATGTTTATTTGTGATATATTATGTAAAGGATCTGATCAGTTATTGTTGATATTTGAACCTGTTGTAGAAGAAGAAGATATATCACAGTGGATATTAACAGATTTTGATAGATTATTTATTGATAATAGAGAAGATACTACTGAAGATAATCCAGTTGTTGAAGATACATGTCATGCAGCCAGAACAGGACTACAGAAACAACTGGAGGTTTGAAAGCAATTTACTAATACGTGTATATTATTCCATGACAGATTTCACTGGAAGTAAAGTAATGTAAACTATAATACATTATTGTAATGTCTTTGCTTGAAACCTATAATCATTAACACTTAAGAGACAGAACATATGGGACTGTTCCTACTACCTCTGAGGCTCTCCTACAAAATCATTTAACTTTTAAATATCGTACTTGCTACATTAATTGAACCGTTAACTATCCTACTCGTCTACAATTATGTAGGCCCCTACCATTCAAAACAATTGATGAACAGAACAATACAAATGTACAAGCGTACTCAGAACCTTTAGCGATGTGGGCTGTTAGTATTATAGAGCCTTGTTATTGCTTAAATACCACACTGTTAGTGCTGGTGATATTTCAAAATTGATCGAGTGGTTGTCTTGAAATATTCTTGGTTCCAGTTGCGGTGCCAGTCGTCGGTGGTTGGAGGGGCAAAACTTGGGCAGCCTGGCATTATTTCAGACAATGATCGTTGAGGTAAAGTGTCAAACAAACGGATTTGCGAACCTCAACGAAGTATCTTAGTGAGCGCCAAAGTAGCGGGTCCAAGAAAATTTTGAAAAATAGTATGTTGGAAATGCTGCCTGACAGTATTCAGGCACCGATCGTAGAGATAAATAGAGCTGATCGGACGTCGTCTGTGGCCTGATCACTAGTCTTTCCGACCCCAGAGAGGAAAGTGTTATATGAAACTCAACAAAGTCCCCAATAATTTGAAAAGTAGACTGCCCGAAATGCATTCTGGCAGTATTTCAGGCATTGATCGGCGAGATAAATAGATACCGCCTATCGCCAAATCACTAGTTTATCCGACCAGAGAAGAAAGTTTTGACCGGGCGGAGTAAGAGTGACTCAAACTGAATGAATATTTTCGCCACGATATTTTGTAAAATAGACTGTCGGGAATGCAACCAGGTAGCATTTCAAACAATGGTCGTTGAGATAAATAGAGCTGGCCAGATCACATTTTATTTTATTTTCGAAAATTATTTTTTGTGGGTTTAAATGCTGCCCCCCGCCCCCTTGGCGAAGCCACTGCTTGGTTCCAAGGCTGCAATAAAATGGTCAAAGTGCATGCATAGTTATCAATGCACGCACATAATTAGCATCTGAAAATGATCATGCCAAAGATTACCAGTTATCGAGACGTATACAGATGTGATGAAAACTTTCACCATATATATCATCACCAAGGAACACCATGGTTAGGCGACTGTAGTGCCATGATGTAGCATGTTTTATTTTCATTCAGAAAATTACGCCGCATTAAATTAACAAGGGATACTCCTGTGGTATTCACCACAGTCATGAAATGTATGGACCAGATACGGCATCAAATGAAGAAGAGAACCGGGTTTGTTTTCAGAGACGATCACGACAAACCTAGTGTCCATCTAATCTGTTTAATGCATATAAGATATTTAGTTTCGTCACCCCAGTCCGTCGGTCCAGTCCGGTCCGGCCCGGACCGTGGATATCCTAGAGGTTATCGCTCAAAGACACTTCCAAACGGAACTACCCTTAATTAATATCAAATTGACTTTAGATTTATACAGTGTTTAAGGCCATGATAATTACTGTCAGAGTTATGGCCCTTGGCCACTTTGATATATCTTGTAGAGGCTCTACATGTAGACGCTCAAGTTTATATCCGATTAACTTTAAATTTATATACAGTGTTTAAGGTCATGAGACGATTTCCGATAATTACTGAGAGTGTCATGGTCCTTGATTACTTTCAGAAATTTGTAGACGCTTTAAAGGCTAAAGACTGTCGATGTTCAACTATTTCCCGTGATTATGGAAATTGATACTAAATGTTTTTGTATGCTATATGCTAGAATAGGGCAGTACTAGAAGCCAATTATGGGTTGTTACTCGCACTCAGATTTTAGTCCGTTGTAAATGTTTTCATTTCTGACGTAAGAACAAATATGCGTAAACCCTGGTTGAATCCTCGGCCAACTAAGATGCTCTGAACTATTGTTTCGCCGTTTTGTCTTCAGATTGGGTTTGTAGTCAATGACGTCAATAAGTGAACAAACCTTTTGCAATGGTTGTATGATTTATTCAAGGAGATTTCAATTATTAAAAGATTTTATTACTGTAGATTTACTCTTGACCGATGGAGATTAAAATCTTTTGGGTGTTACGTTTTGTAATAAAAGATTTATACATTATGTGATGCGGTAAATCATGTCTGTTTTTAAATCGACTTTTCCTTGAATTCGTAATGATGAAATGTCCCCGGACAGTTGAACCACTTAAAAAGTATATTTCAATCAATTTAAAATGTCATTTGTATGTACAATTCAAATCAGTCGTATACTTTTAGATCGAGGTGACCTTTTCAAAGAAAGAATTAACTTTTTATTCGCCAACACTGAATGCTTTGTAGAATCTTTCGACTTTTCTAACCACAAAGGTTACCAAATGAAATAAAAAGAGAAATGGGGCTTAACGTCCTACTGTTCTGCCCCGAACTGGGCTAATTTAGACGGGCATAGCTATGGTGTGCTATGAGGGGAATTTTGCCCGGACAGCGGCACTGCAACCTACTCTTTTATCGAATTCCAACTTTCAAGGGATCTTAACGTGCATGCCAGTGTGTACACGGGGCTCAGGTTTTCGCCCACATCCGACTGTCATGCATCACTTACAAGAGGAACCACTCAGGAAAATATGGATGAACTTTCTCAGCCAATGCAGGGATCAACACACCCGACCCCCAAGCTAGCGAGCCAGCGTCTTAGCCACTTAGCCACCTTGATTCACCAACGGTTACCTACAGACCTGCTTTCCCTGTGTATACTCATGGGAATTAAAATTTTAAATTCCTTTAATTAATTTTAGTAATTTTAAAATATTGTAAACGCTTGTGTCGTTTACCAAATTACAAAACCTGTAGTCACTTACTTCTAGCGTTATTGTCTTTGATATGCCGTAAGATATTTTACAACAGACAACAGCCTTTATGTACTGATGTTTTCGTTGTCTTGTAACATTTGCATATCAGTTTTTGTTTAGAATTTAAGCAAGATTTGGAGAATACGGATTAGAAGTTTTAATCTTGTTAATAAAATAGCTTGAATAAGCCTGGTTAATTGGATGTAACAGACTCTTGCAAACCTTGCTCATAGTCCTTTGCAACTTTCTTAAACTTTATTAAAATTTGAAGAAAAACGGACTTCCAGATTCCACGTGGGTATGGGCCATAAGATCCCAAATTTCACACTGTGAAAGCTCCTGGATAATCATGCCATGTGGCGATTTTCAAATCAAGTTACGAATAAAGCGATCATTGCTGAGCAACTCAATATTTTGATTTGACATTTTCAGATAAGGTAAAGAGTCTATGTTATCGTCACAATTTGGCGCGAATCTACGTTTAAATAGGATTTCTTTAAAATTTGGGACAGCTCGTTTAATAAGATTACATCATCTTTCTCAAATTCAATATTTTCCATGGTCTCAGCAATATATTGCTTTGCGTGATAATATAAATTAACTTAAGTTTTAATTTCTTTCTAGAGAATGATCTTATCTGTAGAAAGTGCCAAGAATAAATTAGAAGAAAAATCTGAGTTTCTTGCAAAAAATACCATTAAACTAGAGAAGATGACAGAACAGCAGGTTAGCTGATTTGTGTACCCTATCACGCACGTCCCATCTTAATATCAATTTCCCTGTAGAATTTTAATGTGATTTTAAGTTCATGTCTCAGACTTCACAGACAAATATGCTATCCTGCCATCTTGGACATGAATCATGTTTTATTCCCATGAGGTAATAACAATACAAACAGAAATAAAAACAAATTAGTAGATATGAAGCTTCAGGAGTTTAATGTCTCTTTGGAGGTTGGGCGAGAACGGTTAGTACGTTTTGGCTCTAAGTTGTTAATCCTTGAGCGACGAAGACGTTCGGGCAGAGCTCTAAAGAATCGAACAGGGTTTTATAGTTTTGCTTGAAATAAATTAAATAACTTTAGACAAAGAGACAGAGAAATGGGGTTTAACGTCCACTCGACACAAACTAGGTCATTTCGGGACAAACATGGTTTTTATACGCCCACATTTTCATGTGGACGTATTATGTCGTCGCCCCTGTCCGTCTGGACGTCCGTCCGTCCGTCCGGACGTCCGTCCGTCCACAATTTGTTTGTGGACTCTCTACAGGTCACAATTCTTATCCGATTTTGACGAAACTTGAAATATAGGTTTATCCCCAAAAGATCTCGGTTCCTTTCGATATTGGCATGTATCGGATCAAAACTTCATGGATTATGGCCCCTGATTACGAAAAATCACGTTTTTAGCTTGTGGACCCTCTAGAGGTCACAATTTTGAACCGATTTTGATGAAACTTGACATGCATGTTTGTAACCCAAAGATCTTGGTTCCTTTCGATATTTGCGGCTATCGGAATGTAATTTCCTGAATTATGGCCCCTGATTGTCCGAAAAATCACCCTTTTTAGCTTGTGGTCCCTCTGGAGGTCACAATTATTATTCGATTTAAAAAACCGTTTGATTATATCACCGTTACACCCTAAGGACGGTTAAGTTCGAATTTCGGGAAAATCGGACGAAAATTGCCATACAAAATGGCCGCCGTTAGTACGCGAATACTGTTAAAAAATGGTATATCAAGGTTGTGGACCCTGTGGAGGTCACAATTTTGATTCGATTTTGATGAAACTTGAAATTCATGGTTATAACCCAAAGATCTTGCTTCCTTTCGATATTTGCGCATATCGGATCGTAACTTCCTGAATTATGGCCCCTGATTATACGCAAAATCGCCTTTTTTTTAGCTTGGAGGTCACAATTATTATTCGATTTAAAAAAACGTTTGATTATATCACCGTTACACCCTAAGGAAGGTTGAGTTCGAATTTCGGGAAAATCGGACGAAAATTGCCATACAAAATGGCCGCCGTTTGTACGCGAATACTGTTAAAAAATGGTATATCAAGGTTGTGGACCCTGTGGAGGTCACAATTTTGATTCGATTGTGATGAAACTTGAAATTCAAGGTTATAACCCAAAGATCTTGCTTCTTTTCGATATTTGCGCATATCGGATCGTAACTTCCTGAATTATGGCCCCTGATTATACGCAAAATCGCCTTTTTTTTTAGCTTGGAGATCACAATTATATTCCAATTTAAAAAAACGTTTGATTATATTACCGTTACACCGTAAGGAAGGTTGAGTTCGAATTTCGGGAAAATCAGACCAAAATTGCCATACAAAATGGCCACCGTTTGTACATGTACGTGAATACTGTTAAAAAATGGTATATCAAGGTTGTGGACCCTGTAAAGGTCACAATTTTAATTCGATTTTGATGAAACTTGAAATGCATGGTTATAACCCAAAGATCTTGGTTCCTTTCGGTATTTGCGCATATCGGATCGTAACTTCCTGAATTATTCGAATTTCGTGAAAATGGTACCAAAATTGCCGGACGAAATGGTCGCCGTTTGTACGCGAATAGTGTAAAGATATGGTATATCATGGTTGTTGACTCTGTACAGGTCACAATTCTTATCCGATTTTGACGAAAAGTCACATTTCTAGGTTGTGTACCGTCACACCATAATCATTGTCGACTTCGAATTTCATGAATATCAGACTGGAACCGACCAACAAAATGGCTGCTCCCAATACAGTATGAAATACAGGACTTAATGATGTAGGAAAAATCACTTTCCGTATTGTTTGTTCTCTATCCATCTCTCGAAAATGTGGGCGTATCCTGCCTGGCAGTGCCAGCCTATCTTTAATTTATTTCAATAATTCTCTGTCGCGTAGGGGTCTTTAGCAGTGAAGGGAAACAGGAGGACCCGGAGAAAACCCACGACGATGGAAAGGCGACCCTACTCCTTGTCATGTACAACGGGAGATTCGAAACCACGTCAGTTGACTCAATGGCAGGCCTTACCATACAACGCATACGTGCTAACCATTGTGTGCCACCCCACCCACCACCAAGCTTAGATAAAGCCAAACGTAAAATAGCTGATAAGAGGTGTCAAATACATACAGCAACTATGCTGGGGTGGGGGTGGGGATCTCTGAATAAACAAAAGGTTTAATCTATCTGGGTAGTTCACATAGCTTACAAAAACAATTATTATACTATTTTTTTATTTTATTGATTAAGTCGCTTGCTGTTGTTTTATTACTTTTTTTAGAAATTAAGAAGTAAAGATGTTAAAGAAAGTGATGGGGGATGTGTAGAAGTAGCAGATTTATGGTATCAAGTTCTTGATGGTAAACTGGTTATAGGTGTCCACGTTCTCAATAGAACGCACAGGTATTATACATGTGTATAAAATTGCATACTTGACTAAAAACTTCCAGGCCTTTTAAACAATTTCTTTAACCCTTTAATTCACTTTAAGTTGAGAACACGACTACCACGTCGTTTAGTATATGAAGTTATATGAGCTTAAGCCCAAAAGACGAAACTTTAGATTGGTTTAAATTAGGCTCATCTGTTGTCAAATAATTCTTAGCACCGCATGTCAGACCATATTGAATAAATTGTCTGTCTGTCAGTCTATCACTATGCTCGCATCTTGTCAAAACAATAAACAGCGACAGTTTGGCTCAGAATAAAGTAAGTTGGCTGAAATTTTCACTATTTTCTTTTTTTTTATCTTCTATTTATGAATTGGTATAGCAAGAAAGACCAACTCTTTATTAAACTCTGTCTTAATGTCATTGCCCCACCCCCTTTGTTTATGTCACAGTGTCCCCTTTCATACCGTAATGATAATATAATAATAATTGATTAATATAGCGCCAACAATTCAGCTCAGCGAACAGCTCTCGGACGTATAAAATTACAACAATCACAACACATTAATCCATAAAAAAGAGAAAACATTATTTAGTACACATGGTAAAAGTCTTGACACAAACACAGCTAGAACCTTATTCAATCAGTTGTATATTTGATTAAAAAGTCCGGGTTTGAGATAATTTTATAAACCTTTAATAGAATTTACTTTAATAAACCTTTTGAATTCGTTTGATATTGAATTCCAAAAATTCTGAGCACCGACTATAAAAGATCTATCACTGGAGTTGGTTTTTGTAAAAGGCTTAATTAAGAGATTATCTGATTTTGATCAAAGGGGTCTTCACTGTTTATTAGTGTTGAGAAGGTCTCTATGGTACTGAGGTGAAGAACTGTCATTTAAATCAGAATCCGTAATAGACAGTATTTTAAAATTGATACGTTGACGGACTGGAAACCAATGGAGATCTTTCAGAATTGGTGTCATATGTTCATTTGGTTTAGTCTTGGTTATGATTCGGGCTGCTTTATTTTGAAGTGTCTGAAGTCGTTTAATTTTATTTTCAGGTAGATCGTACAAAAATGAATTACAATACTCGAGTTTTGATGTAACCATTGTTTTTAACAGTATTTAAGTCGTGTCACTAAAATTTTTCCAATATTATAAATCTAGAAATTAATATTTTTACACATTGCCAAAATTCGTCATGATTGAGTTTTGATGAATTTGACTCCATCCATATCTGATAAACAGGCCTCAAGTTTGCAGATCTCAGATGGTTGGAAGAAGGCTCACAGCTATATAAATGTGAGTTTAGTCGGCGTACATATGGTAGTTAAGACCGTGTTTACAAATGACATTTCCCAAGATATTGTGGATATGTGGTAATTAATAAAGGACCGGGGACGGAACCCCGTGGCACGTCGTAATCTATAACCGTTCAATTGGATTGGGATCTCTTGGTTGCAACTCTTTTCGTGCCACAGTGGCACGGTGACATACAACCATGTCGACATTTCTTGTCACCGCGTCGTCAGGCAGTCATTTCACATCAACATGCCCCTTTATACGTTTTATGTCTGTGATTTTATTTAGAGATATTTTAATTTCAGCTCTATCTCACGGTTATCCCTGTGTCTAATGCAAAATCACCAGTCTAATGATATATTAACATCTATGTCGAAATGGCACATGGGTGTAATACAGACTAAAGATGGAATAGCTCATGAAGATGATAACCGCATAATTAAGAAGATGAAAGTTGATGATGAGCAGGAGGATGCCCATTTAAACGACGACATGTCAGCACCTAATGGTGTTCTTTTATCTGACCAAGAAACCACATTAACCACATCTTGTGACATTTTAACCCTAAAATTAACGCAGGGAGTCGTTATTGTATCAATATTTCTTCAGTATTATGATGAAGGTGTTGGTGGAGAATTCGGCTGGGACAGCAATAGGTTGATAATGAAAAGTTGTAAGAAAGACATAACATTGACGGCTACGGACATGGCCAATAATTCACTAGTTGACCGACTCTCTCAAACTTCCTTCAACTACACAGGTAATACTTATTTCATATTTTTACTGCTCTTGGTTTAATTATCCCGTGATTAATTTGAGTTGGTTATTAAAGGAGTTGTCTCACATATATGTGTAGTTAGTGAATCAGGGGGGTTAATGATCAAGTGGAAGGCATGCAGAAACATTGGGGCTAATCCTGTAAAATTGCGCTGTGGTATCAATTAACATATGGTTTCCACACTGAACACAAAAGTACCTGGATAGTCACTAACCAGGTACTAGTTTGTATACATAAACTCGCTTTAGAATCCTATGTAAAATTGCGCTGTGGTATCAATTAACATATGGTTTCCACACTGAACACAAAAGTACCTGGATAGTCACTAACCAGGTACTAGTTTGTATACATAAACTCGCTTTAGAATCCTATGTGAAATGTGGGTCTTCGCCTTTAAGTTCATCGGATGTCATGTAAAAGTAATGTAATTGCTTGTTCCTTGATTAATTTATTTGATGTTGCATCCCGGTCAAAAAACAGTGTATGTGTAATAACTTTGTTGTGAATTTATATCAGGGAAGAATGTTTTTCTCTAGATAATGTTGCGTGTTTGGAATATCAATTAGACCGTATTCCTGTCATTTTAACTGAGAGTCCGTGTTTCTGAAATGACTTTTCTATTTAGGTAAATTACGTTTCCGTTTTAACTACATTTTAGACATCCCCCCTGTCAACAGATTCTATCATATTAAGAAATAGTGTGAAATGATTTAATATGGTTGTACTTTGATATTTTGCAGACAGTATGCTTCTTAAAGATCGATTATGCCTTGACACCATACAAGATTCCACACAGATTTTTATTAAAGGGAAATTTGGTCGCCTGGGTAATCTACATCATTCCTTAAGTAAACTGCAAGGATTAATCCACCACCCAACATTAAAATGTTATATTTGTATACAGCCAGGGTTGTTTTATTTAGTTCGTCTAGATGTTACACTTTCTGCAGATTTAAAATACGCTACAGCTATAGTCCATTACAGGTGAATTACGAGTAACTCATATTTTTGGAACCATTCGGCCCGCAGTCTGATTAATGCAGTGTTAATACCCTTTGACAGCTTAAGTAAATTAGTTATACATATACAACTCGAGTAACTCATATTTTTTAAACCATTCGGCCCGCCGTCTGATTAATGCAGTGTTAATACCCCTTGACAGCTTAAGTAGTTGGGGTGTTTTTACAAACCAACGGGATTTTCCTAATCTTCTCAATCCCTTTGTGGATCTATATAAAAGTTTCTGATGGAATTATAGATACACGGCAGTGTGAAAAATTGATGTAAGATAAGAATGTCATTAAATAGACAGAAGCCACAATTTCGAATGGTGTCCATTGTTAAAGAGGAATTGTTGCCTTTTAGATCTTTGCCCTTGGAGAAAATATTATATAGCTATACCCTGGATGTGATTAAATTAGACTGTATTTAAATATTTCAAGACCTACGTAAAATATACTGGCTTTACCGCTCATAATAAGAATCGGGCCCGGAACTAGGGGGTGGGAGTAGGGGCTTTACCCCTTGCAAAAAGTTTCGCCCCTATGGCCCCACTTCCCACCCCCACTGTGACCATAACAACAATAGATATAAATGGTCCATCAATTTTACAGCACCCCTAACACACCCACCCTCTCTAGTTCCGGTCCTGCTAAGAATCGTACAAATCGTGGATTTCTGACTGAGTCTATCTGAAATTTCTTTGTCTGGACCAAAACACAGAGAGCCTGGCCAAGCATATTGTATGGTTGTTTTGATGGGACGAAAAACCTAGGTCATGTATACACATTGGCGTCCACGTAAAAGATGACTTGGCAGTTGAAATTCGATATAAGAGCAGGCCATAGCGCCGCTGCCTTGGGTAAATTTCCCTGATAGCATACCGTATGGCGCATGCCTGTTTTCATTAGCCGAATCGGCGTAGGGCGTTTAACCTTTTTTCATATCATATCGTTTTGTTTCTTAAATTACAGATCACACAACCAACTGGTTCTATTTCTCCAGTATTTGAAGTCTTCCTTTTCTGATAGTATTTATTATGAGCCAACTCCGAGCGATACCAAATTACAAATTAAACACTTCTTACTCCAAACTCTTGATGAAATTAACTGTGGTTTATCTTTGGCCAGACACAATGATGTCACAACAGCCATTTATAAAGAAACCACCATAACTGAATTTAAGAATAAAGACAGTCGACTGCAATCAAGTTTTGGCCAGAGAAGACAGACGCTTCATTCAGCAACATCTTTATCAACGCAAGAGTCCATTAACTTGGAAAAAACACAGAAAGAATTGAGGCATTTAGAAGAAAAAACAGACACGTTTGTAGAACAATTTAACAAAGACTTCTGAATGTAATCAAGATTAACTTAAGGTCCAATCTGATTAAAACACAGATCTTATTGCGTTTCGTTTTTAATAGTTCAAAATTTCGTTTTACTTGTCTTCACTACACTATGATCTAGGTTGTTATATTACCGGCGTTTTGGATGAAGTGGGGGATTAGCCAATGAAAGGGTCTGTTACGACAACGCTGATTTATTAATCAAATGTCTGACGACATAGGGTCAAACGCTGCTGGTACGACCCCTGACACGACCTTCTAGTACCATTGGTCAGTTCTTCATGTAGTGTAGGCCATTGAAAGAATAAAAACGAAACGAAATAAAGATATGCACGTTAATCAGATTGCTATAATTTTCTATACGCATCGTAATTAATTGTAATCTTTTCACTGTAACTAAAGTAACAATACTATATATATTTACAGCTGTAAGTAAATTTGTTTTATGAAAAGTATTTTATTCATAGAAAAGATTGAGGAACAGGTGATGCTTATATTGTCTTGCTCCTTTATAAGAATATTACAAATAATATTTTAAAACATGAATATACAAAAACATCTATAACCAAAACATGAAAACACAGCTAATGAATATTTTTTTAAAAAATGAACAAAGTCTTTTGCTTGAATTAGACCCGATTATATTTGTAGTATTTCTTTATATGATTAATAAAACTTCAGGAGATATCAAAAGAACATATAAACGTGTTATAACGGTTTGTGTCATTTAGTGGTGTCCATATTGAAATTAAATTTGGTGGTTATGATAAAACAACGAGTTGTGAGTACATATTCATACCCATATCAACCGCAAATAACCTGTCATTGGACCTGGTGTAACACAAATCCATACTCTTTTTTTTTTAAGCGTTAGCAACAAACCATCGAAGACTGAGTACATATATTGAGGCAATATCCCTTTAATGCAGTTATGACACCCGAACAAATTCGACTAAGCGTATTATCAGTCATTCCTGATGAACCACGTTCTACATAAACACGTGTTTTTGGATTACCCATTTTAATATCTGTAGATTTGCTCTAATGTTTCTCAATAATTCCGTATTGAACGCTTTCTACCACAGCTGGAGCAGCATGTGACAACGCCTGTTTAAAAACAGTATGATGCTCACTGTGGAAATGTTGAGATACACAAACATGAGGTAGCATATACCAGTAAACATGTAACTAACATCTAACATTTCAACATATAAGCATAATCTAAATTGTCAGGCGCATAACCGTGAATAGGAAGATCAATTCACCAAAACCTGACAGAAAATGTAAATTCAAGTCCTATTCTTTGATTTTACAACAAAAATTCAACAAAATTCGCCATGCAAGAGGAATGAGTGAGAGAAACTGAGAAGGAGTTAATTCCTAAGTAAGACATTAATGGTGTCCTGTGTCAGTATTTACATTAGATAAAATATGTAAACAAAGGAGGCGCCGAAAAATTCATATAATACACGTTTCGTACTTCAGTTCCGTAAGTGCTGGTGCATGTACATCATTATAAAACTATTAAGGCCAAACTGGAAAACAAAGTCAAAAGTAAATTGACATTTTCTTCTTTTCACAGACAAATGGAGGTTCCATTTATATTTTAATATGACACAATTTGGACAAAATTGATAAGCACCCACATTAGCTTTCCTCTCATAACGATTTTTGGCATTGTCCCCACGTGTCTTTTTTTGGTGATGTCAAGAATGTCATCAAGATTCCAATCAACTGGTATGAATATCTTGATCAAGGATGGCAGATGAAGAAAAGTATATCCAGTAAAATAAATTGAATGAAATGAAACTCGTAGGAAAGATAACTCGTGAAAATATATCCAGTCCTGCACAAACGGTGAGTTTAGGCGTTTTGGTGTGGTCGGGTAGTGAAAAATACGGTTCTTGATTTTCATACGTCATCTGCAAAAAATACAAAAAATCACTTTAGTTCATTGTTCTTAATTACTAAATGACATATTAGAACCCAACCCAACGACCCTGTCAAGGCGTTTACCGAACAAAATATAGAATGTAATAATTTAACTTAAACGTGCATTATTCAAGAGCTAAATTTGCTGATTGCAGATCTTTCTTTAGGCCTGAAATGATATCTAAATTTTAATCAACTCTCGATGCCATCGCTAGCCTGCGATATTTAGCAGATTGAAATACATCCTGTGAAGGATTAAACGTAAAAATGGATAATCGAGACACATTGGGTTTTATCGTACTGACTGGAGTAATCCTAAAATTCAATAGTTTATAATATCTCGAAAACTGTCAACTCTATCTAATCCCCAGGCAAGGACCGTTTGTAGGATTGTAAAGTGGGCTCTAATATAACGCCCAATTTACTGAGCGCGAGGACTACCGCAATCAAAGTCGCTAACAAGTAATCCCGTAGGGGCGCCCTATTTTTCTGGGGGTGCTATTCAGGGGCCCGCGCTAAATACGGCCCTGTCTCCAGGCCCGTAACGTGGGGGGGGGGGATCCGCACCCTCCCCTCCTGCAAAACGTTTCGCCCCCTCTGTGAAAAAATTGTCGACCATAAAAACAATAGATATACACCGTCCGTCAATTTTATAGCACACCCGAGAACATTCCCCCCCCCCCTCATTGCTCTGAGCTAGTTACGGCCTTGCTAATCTCCCAAAATGGAATAGATACGCCCATACTTCAGTCAATTAATCAAGTTTCAGTTTTCCTTCAGATCGAACGACAAGTCGTTGTTCCTGCAGAAACTTGCTTTGCGTCTTATTAATGGCTCCAAATCGGTAATATTTAAAATAGAAAAATGCGGTTGTAAGTGTGTGTAATATTGGGCCGGGAAATTACGTAATTTCCAAATTTGCCGTAAGCAGTTATTTTGAACTCTTTGGTTAAGAATTTCCTATGTTTCCTGGGCTCTTTGACATAAGGGGGGTGGGATGGCCTAGTGGTCTAGAGTGCCGCACTTCGACCTCTAGCTGGCCGGTCAACTCTGGCTTGCGGCTGTGGTTTCGAGCCCTGGTGTGAGCGTATGTGGCATGGCGATAGGGGCGCCTTCTCAACCTCGTGGGTTTCCTCCGGACACTCCGGTTTCCTCCCACTGCTAAAGACCCCTACGCGCAAGCGAATTATTGAAATAAATTAAAAACCATATGTTAGTCCCGAAATGACCTAGTTTGTGTTGAGTGAGCGTTAAACCCCATTTCTCTCTCTCTCTCTCTCTTTGACATAAACGAAAGTAAGAGACATTTGCAAAATTCATTTAATACTTCTGCTTGGCTTACTTTTTTTTAAATATGTACTTTGATAAAGGGGAAATTCTACATACACAGACTTACTGGTCTGTAATTCCATATTATTTGGAAGGTGTAAGGCTTGGTTGATATTTTGGGTATCTGGTATGCAATAGGCACACCAATTCTGTTTATACTTTTATTATTGGGTTTTGAATTAGTCTGCCAATAGAGAATTAAGTTTGTATTTGTTTACCATTTTAACGCCGATGTTCCTTTTGATTGGACCATCATTAACACAATATAGATTATTACTGACGGGTTCACCACCGGTTTCTTCCGTAACTGTTTCCTGTTGAATTAATGAAAATAATGTATATGAAAATTCCATCTATATAAAAGAAAAATATTTATAGTGGCACGTGTTAGACAAAGTTTCTCGCAACAAATTGTTGTTCTGCTGAACTTTTCCACTTAGGATGGCTATACAGGAAACGTTTGTGGGGATTTGTCTTGAGTGACCATTATTTCAATTCGTAACAACTACACAAAAAGAAACAATAAATCAATTTGGAGGTTGATTTCAAAAGAGGTTACAGTAATAACACAATTTCTTTCTTGACTGCAGATCATGAATATTTTAATAAATCCCATTACTTACGTTTTCAGTGGGCACCACAACGACCTCTTCATACACCGGAGCCGAAAGATGGGTCTGTTGTGTACATGAATTTCTTCTAATCAGAACTTGAAGTACAGCATACTCAAGAAAGGCCGCAAATACAAACCCTAAACATACTACCATCCATATATCTATGGCCTAAAAATAATAAATTGCTATACAGTATTTCTAAATGTATTTCTTGAAATGGATTAAACAGACCAATTGATCCGCGTTCTTCATAACAATATAGAGCAGAAATGCGTCCTTTATTGTTGAAAGAGAGAGGGAGAGAAATGGGGTTTTATGTCCACTCGACACAAGCTACGTCATTTCGGGACTAACATACATAATGTTTAATTTTATTTAAATAATTGCGCGTTGGTCTTCAGCAGTGGGAGAACTCGGAGAAAACACACGAGGTTGGACAGGCGACCTTACTCCTTGTCACGTACCATCGGGGATTCGAAACCAAGCCAATTGACTCAATGACAGACTTGATGATACAGCACGCACATGCTAACCATTCAGACATCCACCCCCTCCTTTATTGGTACTTGATAGTTCGATACCTAAGGATTGTTTGAAATGGAAAACTCACACACACCAAGTTATTGGGACTAACATTTAAACCAACAACGTGAGTAACACCCGTAACTGTAATTAAAAGTCTATAGATGATGTACTCGATCGACAACTCGGTCGTAAAAGAATAGACTCCTACCTTTATATAAGAAACTTTAGGGAGTGATGCGACTGATGAAGTAGTTTGTGTGGTCATAGTCAAGATGGTCAGGATTCCCAATGAAGCCCTGGCTGTTACGGCGTCTTTACTCAACCAAAATGATACCCAAGAGATGATGACTATTAATATACTTGGTATATATACATGAAGAAGATAAAAACCCGGATTACGTGCCAGGTGAAAGTGTACACTTATACAGGTATGGTTTACTGTAAAAAAGAATAAAATTTAATTTTAAATAGTATGTTGTATTCAGTACAATTATCAGGCTCTGTTTTCACAAAGCAATCTTAGACTTGTTCGCCTTGTTTTAAGTAAAATATAGCCGCTTATAAAACTTTTGTTGCTTTTATGTATCAAATACATCAATAGGAATCTATGTGCAAAGTTTTGTGTTTCTGGATCAAAGATATTTTTCATAAATTCTTAATTTAAGCCTGAGAATGTTTTATGAAATCGGGTCTGATATGTTGAAAAAACCTTAGCAAAACAAGTGAATAAATTATTCATGTATGTAACTCTACTAAATGTAAAGCGGCACCGCTGCTTCAATTGAATCGTTACTGAAACACTGATAGTCAAGTCAAATTGTCAAATTAGATTGAGATCATTCTAATTTTATTGACCCGAAATCTCAGAAATAAAATGAAATGGGTTTTGCACTGGGTTGGCTAATGAAGACGTGCTTACACCATACAGTGTTTTATGCGATTTACTCATATCGAATTTCAACTGCCAATGGTTCTTTTACTTGCATCCGAACAATTAGACACCATTCTGTCAGGCGACCCGTCCTGCACCACTGACAAGGAAAAACCACACTGTAAAATCTCGGGGACCTTTCTCGAACTCGGGACATGCTGGTAATGATGCCAGTGCCTTAATCGCTGAGCCACCGCGACTCCACCGTTATCTCAGAGCTATACAATACCAAGGATAGAGATTAACGCCCAATCAGTATAAACTAGGCCATTTCCTGACTAATATATGGGTCAGTTTTATTTCAATAATGCGCATACATAAACAGTGAGTTGTTGGGGCCTGAAAAACACTCGCGGTCGGACACAAGCTGGGAATTGTCTTGACATAATTACAGACCATACATTCTAAAGCACACGCGTTAGACCCGTCGCCCTACCCCAGCCACTTAGTTATGTAAAAAAAAATATACATAAATGCAACCAAGAAGATCAGACTGAAAGCTTTGGAACAAGATAATTAACTTTGATCCTATCTTATGGAGAGTGGAGGAATTTAATGTGGCGTTTTTCTACCTGATATTTCAAAACGTTAACTGAGTTCGATCATGTACACTCTCTGCTTAGACTAATTATAGATTATCAGTTTGATTGCTCGATAATGTGCACTTAATTAATATCTATCATTTATTCATTTGGGGAACATCGTTACATTACCACTTATTCTAGTTCATTGTCACATAACGTCTCTTGCGGCATATTATGTGGACCCAAACGGATACGAAACGTCGGTTTACAGTTAAATTGTTGCTTGACACTTTCAACCTGTTAACACTTTATCGGTGGAGATGACGTGTTTCCCAAACCCTAGAGATAGTGATTGGTCTAAAATTACACTTACCTTCAAAAGTATTACTACACTCGGCGACTGTTGTGTTTATAATTTCAAACTTTGGTAAAGTCTTTTTCACATTTTTGTTGTTAATGGGATTGGGACCCCATACAAACACTACATTACTTGTACTGTAGGAAACTGCAAAAGTAAAGGAAGATGCATTTGGCATAATAGGCTAATCCCCGTTCTTCGTTCAATTTTGAATACGATATGACAAACGTACATATCACTTTTACAATTGTGTTGGCAGATTTTTGAATTATTAGTTGATATATATAATGAAAATATGCTGGAAAAGGGAGTTTATTTGAGGGTGTATGACGCCTTAGGTCCTTTTTGTATGCAACACCTTGATTAAAAAGGTGATCAATCGACCACGGCTCAGCACTTCATTTTTCCTGAAACCCGTAAATACCCGTATCTCTATTTCACGGTCTTCAGGCTAATGTTAGAATTATATGATTTATTTCGACATAAGCAAGTTTGATGGATCGACGGCTCCCTCCGGGGTATGTAACGATAATCCGTTATTTAAGCTTTTAATGTGGTCTACACCGAAATGGAAAAATAAAGCCTGGGATTGCCGATTCCTGGGATGAAACAACACAATTATAGCGATCTTGGCAAATCTTGTACACATAAACGAATTTAAAGATAGTGAAATTCCGACCATTTGCAATTACTCCGCGGACGACATAGCTATACCGCGGGCATTTTATGTTTAAGTACCTGTCGATTAAAGCTGGAGAGATAGTATGCCTCATACGGCTTTTAGATAAGTAATATTCGGAAGTGACGATTGTTAAAACCTTTATTACTCATCTTTCGTAGCAATGACCCCTGTTTTAAAATCATATGTGATAATGACTGACACCAATATTGTGCTTTAAAATAGTCACACGTTTAGACAAATCCTCGTGAAAGTCGTAAATAATGTTCTGAAAATGTCGCACAGTATTGAAATTTAAGGAAAGGGAATATAACCTCCTATTTTTCTGTACGCACAGCATTGATATCATTAATTAAATGTACTAGTATTAAAGTGGTTTTAAGGCAAAGTCACACTTTAAGACAAGCCCTAGTAAAAGTCTTAAATAAATCCTTTATTGTTCTCGGTTTCGGTCCATAGTTGTCGTCAGCTATTCTTAGAAGAAGTGCATAGTCAGTTTGTAGGAATAATACACTATAATTGATTCATGTGACAAATTTTCTGTAAGCTATGGGACCAATAGATATAAAATACCACCACCAAACATTATTTGACCAGGATAACTTAGTAGACATATAAAATCTTTGGTACATTGCTATAGCTTTGATATCGAATGTGATTGTGTGTTAATGTAACTTATGAATCTTATATCGGTTAACGCGTAGTTCTAGCTTAGTAAGAGTTCAATAGTCTAAATGAATTTATATAATGTTAGTGTGTGGTGTGTGTGTGAGAGAGAGAGAGACAGTGGCAGCGCCAGTCGTCGGTGGTTGGAGGGGCAAATCTGGGGCAAAGTCCAAGGTTAAGGGGGCAAAGGCACGAGTTTCAACTAGGGGTGGGGCTCCCCAAGGAAATTTTGAAAAACAGGCTGCCGAAAATGCAGCCTGGCAGTATTTCAGGCAATGATCGTTGTAGTAAAGTGTCAAACGAACGGATTTGCCTACCTCGACGAATCCAACTCACGAGCGTCAATATAGGGTGTACTTATGGAGGGTATGGGGGACCTCCCCCAGAAAATTTTGATGCTGATTGTCGAGATAAATAAATCTGACCACATACCGCCGGTCGCCTGATTACTAGTTTATACGAACGGACTTGCGAACCTCAACGCAGTACCTTTGTGAGCGCCAAAGTAGCGAGTCCTTGTAGGGGTTTTGGCGACTCCTCATGAAAATTTTGAAAAATAGACAGTTGGAAAGACAGCCTGGCAGTATTCATGCACCGATCGTAGAGATAAATAGAGGTGATCGGATGTCGACTGTGGCCTGATCACTAGTCTGTCCGACCCCAGAGAGGAAAGTGTCAAATGAAACTCAACGAAGTCCCAAATAATTTGAAACGTAGACTGCCCGAAATGCAGTCTGTCAGTATATCAGGCATTGATCGTCGAGATAAATAGAGCTTAACAGATACCGCCTGTCACCAAATTACTAGTTTATCCGACCAGAGGAGAAAGTGACAAACGGCCGGAGTGAGTGACTCAAAGTGGATGAATATTTTCGCCACAATATGTTGTGAAATGAACGGACTTGCGAAGCTCAACGAAGTCCCCAATAATTTGAAAAGTAGACGGCCCGAAATGCAGCCTGGCAGTATTTTAGGCATTGATCGTCGAGATAAATAGCTCTTAACAGATACCGCCTTTCGCCAAATCACTAGTTTATCTGACCAGAGAAGAAAGTTTCGAGCGGGCGGAGTAAGAGTGACTCAAAGTGAATGAATATTTTCGCCACTATATTTTGTAAAATAGACTGCCGGGAATGCAGCCAGGTAGCATTTCAGACAACGGTCATTGAGATAAATAGAACTGGCCAGATCACATTTTTTTTATTTTCAAAAATTATTGGGAGGAGCAAAGGGGGGGGGGGGGCAGGCTAGATTTTTGAGGGTGCAAATAATATTAACATGTTTTGACCCTTTGTACTTTTATGAAATGCTTTTAGCGACCATAGACTATGGCATAGATACAAAGCGACCCGCTTTGATTGATGTGAGATTATCGTGTTTTAGACATAAGTCGTATTGTTCCCGATATCTATGTTAATTATTGCCGTAAAACAATAAAAACCACACCAGATACTTATCGTGGAAATTAATCACAGTAATTTGATGACATGTGTTTTATAATTCAGTGTTATGAATACCTAACGATGTGTCCCCCGTGGGTTAATTAACTCGTCTGTTCCATTATTATAACTTATCTCCACATGAAAATAATAGTATTTTTTCTGGTATTTTAGTAAGCTGATAATAAATAGAAATCAACGATTTGATTCGACAATATTGGATATATTTCACGGTCTGTATTTCTAAATAACTATAACAATGGCATTTCAGCACGGATAATTAGGCACACAAAAACTACCCGATGGTAATGTTCAACCACACAGAACAATCTAAATATTACACGATGGAATTTATTTAATCACTCTCTTGTAGATAATAAATATCGGTTGGCTTACAAAGGCAAATGTATCTACAAAAATCGCTGGTTTGAGAACAAGTTTCTTTCTTATCACAAACGTATGATTCCCACACGTGCTTCATTATCCAGTCTTTAGCATTCTTCGCGGCAAAGTTAGCTGATTTATAATTAATGTCATATTCAAATTTCCACTTCGTATCCATTCCCCACCACTCCCCAAAATCCAACAAAAAAAAAACAACAACGATTAATGCCACTATCGAAGGAAACAAAATGATTAACCGTCATATTTATAGACATGAAGTCCGATATCTTTACATATTGATGCGTGGGTAACTTCTTACTAACATGAAGGATTCTCGAAAAAGGAACTAGTTATTGTTTGGCTTTTCCGTGACTTCAGATTAAAATTCTTTCCACGGTTGGATATATATACTCCCGTACACACACTGTCTTATCAAACACCACATCATAATGACAGTAATTGTATTCCATAGATAAAAAAAAAATGTCCTGGCTGTGGCCGATTATACATTTCGATTAATGAATTATTTGTCTTTCATTACCGTTTCAATAAAACGTTGCAATATAGTATCAGCTGTGTAGTTGATTATCATAAACTGTGCAATATACTATTGTTAATATTGTTAATTTAGTATTGTAATCTGTGTAATGGTGTTCTTTTTAATAGTGTAGCATGTTGCAAATATGTAGTATCGTAATTTTAAAAACGTGAAACAAAGCGGTTTTACTTACAACTTTGAAAATATAAGGAACATATTTGGGTATCTAAGGGATATTTTCTTAGGTCCATATAACAGGCAGCTGTCAGTGTGATTCTGTAAAATAGAAGCAGACACTATGATTATATTAAGACAACTCACATCAATAAAGATGACTGACTAAAGCAATAATTAGCCGTGTTAGCAACCCACACATTTTTAGTCATGTAGATTTATTCCCATTTGGGGCTTCTCTACAAACCTATATAAGTAGGCTGGGTAAAGTCGTGTAACTTTAATGTGTTAGACAACATTTAATTTGAAAATGTGTTCTTCAAGATTTAGTGTCTTATTTCGTAAGCCAACCTAAACTTATTGATATTTAGTTACGTATTATCATTATAAATGACATGAAATGATGTGGCGTTTAAAGTCCTACTTTTCTACACCGACTGGGATAATAAAGACTGACATACGCCAAACAATGTGCTATGAGGGAAATTTTGCCTGGACTGCTATACTACGGCCTTCTTTTATTTCGAATGCCCTCTGTCAGGGACTCTTTTATGTACACGCCATCTTGTACACGGGACATCGAGTTTTGTCCCATGTGAATTTCAAGAAACTGTTCCTGGTCAGGCCCTTCAAATTTAAAACGAAATGACGACATACAACATACGGTGTTGATTCAATTAAATTGCCATTCAGGGTTAAAATCACCGTTGTTAAAACATATATTATTATCTATTGCGCCGTTGACTCTTATACACATCCGTAATATACATATTCGGGGTTTCGGTTCAGAATATGCCACGTGACTTCTGTTCCATCGATTCATTTTGATTACAATAGTAGAGAAATCACTTTCCATATAGACAGTTATTAAACTTTTAGTATTGTAATTATAGGTCTTTATTACCAGGTATACAATATGCTTGACGACCGAATATTAATTTGTGCATATGTCTGAAGAACTGGATATCTTATACTATAATGTACATAAATGCTAAAATGATAAGGAGTTCGGGATAAATTAAACCGGTGGTGATTCGCATGATTCTTTAAGCAATATGAAATTTACCTGGCTTTGTAAACGACGCTGCCGTTACTGTGTAAATGTAACATTTTATTTGGCAATGTTAGTTCGTGAAAGTAGGCACTCTTTTCATTAGGTATATATAAATCAGGAACCCATATTCGATTCATCATTTTTGTGTCGAGTTCGAAAAATGGAGACTCGATCACTCCAGAAAAATCCAGCCTTGGATCTACCCATCTCTGTTCTATGATGACGTCAGTCACGAATTGCTGAAATCAAATGAAAGTAAAATTGAACACGTAAACATAATTCGGTGTACTTACAGAAAGTGATAGACATAGAATCCTTCTTAAATAGATCTGATCAGTACGATTGTCATGGCAAACTCCCGACTTCCCGTCGCGTTAAGTCCTGGATCAGACTTGCCGTGAGATGTACTCATAGATTCAATGAGCTTACAAGAGAAAGAGAGAGAGAGAAACGTTGAGAAGGCACCCCTATCTCAATGCCACATACGCCCACACCAGGGATCGAAACCACAGCCGCAAGCCAGATGTGACCAGCCAGCTAGAGGTCGAAGCGCGACACTCTAGACCACTAGGCCATCTCAACCCCCTTACAGGAGAAGTTCAACCGGTGTTAGATTATTTATATATATTCAATATAAAGTTTCAATTGTAGTTTCCGCACTGTACAACCAGTGAATATAGACAATTAAATTTCTCTTCATAACGGAACAGGTGGCCTGTTTATTGGTTATTTTAAAGACCAAACGAGTTGCAGTAGTTCGGTTAACGCATGATTGTAGCCCTTTTGATACTATCTAATGATTACAATTCCCAATATTTGTCTATTTCATTTTACGCTTTGGGTTCCAAGCTAAATTCTATTTGATCACAGAAGCGACAATTCCTTACTCTAGGTGAATACTCTTATTCTTAAACAAACCCAACAACTAATGTTAGATACAATTGGATAGAGATATAGAGGGTTGTGCGAAATTCGTGTAGAAAGTTTATATGAACTTTAAATGGCCTCACGGGACACGAGGTGCATGGTGGCTCAGTGGGTAAGACGCTGAGTCGCTAGTCTGGCGGTCGGGTGTTCGATCCCTGCTTCGGCCGAGAAAGTTCAAACAGATTTTCCGGCGTCGTTCGGTTTGGATTTAAACAGGATTTCATTGATTATTTAAATCTTTAAATGGCGTCGTAGGCGGAGGTTAACCGTCACGTTGATGTCATACTCCCGGACATTTTCCATAAAAGGCAGTGATGATCGAGACTAAATGATAGAGCGCACGAGGCCGCTTGTGGGCGAGACCGCATGTAAGTGAATTTGATTGAATGTTCGATATACGGCCTTGATCGTTGAATGTCAACCCCATTGGATCACTGTTTCCCATTTGTTTGCCCCGAGAGTCACGTAGGCCTACCGTTACAGTACAAGTGTACACGCTGGCTAACAAGAAGTCGACTATATAATATGTACAAATGCTGCCGCATTGGTTTGGTCCATTCTTTTCAAACTTTAAAATCGCATTGCAGACTTTCTCTTCTTATCTTTTAATTTATAGTAAAAAATAAATGTAATACGAATTGAATTGCTGTCCCGCCTCAAACCGAATAGGCTAACGGTACCACAGCCATTGAAACGTTACTTGATAATCGAGATCATGTAGGTGGGGGTTAACCCCTGTCAACCAAACGATCGGCCATTCTCGGAGAGGATACAGTTGACTCATATTTCTAGTCAAAAATAACAATGGCGATAACTTTGTTCAGAATAAAGTAATTTGATTGAAATTTTCAATATATTCTTCGGCCATCATCTATTTTTGAGCTGTTATAGCAAGAATGGCCAACTATTAACAAAAAGCTCCCATAATGTATCGTTAATACTATTTGAGCCTTAGGTCTATATGTATTATGATAAACCCCGAATTATTGAAATAAAATTAAACCATATGTAGTCCCGAAATGACCTAGTTTGTGTCGAGTGGACGGTAAACCCCATCTCTCTCTCTCTCTCTCTCTCCCTCTCTCTCTCTCTCTCACTCTCTCTCTCTCTGCGGTCCAATTCATGCCAATATCATCAAAATCTGATAGCAGTTGTGACTCTTAGAGGATCCACAACCTTGCTATAACATAGGCCTACCTTTACACTGTTTGCGTACAGGCGAGCAGCCATAAAATTATAGTCGGACAATTTCGGTCCGATTTTCACGAAATTGGTTTCTAAAAATGTGACCTGTAGAGTGTCCACAAACAAAATGTGAACGGACGTGGGTGACGGCAATATTCATGGCCATCAGGACTGTTTTGTTCAAATATGTCTTTGAAAGACTCCCTGGAGCTACGATACTTTATATATCATTCGACGACATTTGTTTTTCAATCTCGATTATAGTGTCTTCAATTGTGTGAAAAACAGAAAAATTGATGTAATTAAGAATTAATGTGTAATACTAATGTTCTCTTTATAATATGATTGTTATGTATATTTACCATATCTGTCTCACTGATTGAATGAAAACTTTCTATAAACAACTTCATTGTTACATTACATGGCTGGTCTGAAATATAGATATAGGATTTATTTACATTAATAATCATTAACTGTACAATAAAATCTCGCATTATTGGGGTCATGATTTCGTATTGAAAACGTCATGGTAAAGTGACACCATCTTGTTAGGGTGATCATATTACTTTCTGGTTCTTTTTTTTACACCATCTCCTCCCAAATTCAGGATTTGTCACAAGATGGTGTCACTGTACTATGTCCTTGAATAATTAACAAATGATTAGAAACAACGATGTGCTGTTTGTGTCATCTACTATTTAATTCGTAAATTTTACTTTTCTCTGAAACTCAGAATTAAACAATTAGATCTTTCCATAATTTCGTATTCAATTAGAATGTATGTAAACAACCAATCGATCAAACAAAAACATAACGGGTGTGAAAAACTGTTTCATCAGTTTGAACGGTCTCTGGATTGACCACAAGTACGATCCACTCAATGCCCTTTCAGTGTATGACCTTATTCACGATCACATGTTTTCTTGGAGTCTCTTCGTTTATTCATACTACTGGCCGTATTTCTCACTGGATTGCATTATCAATTGTTCTATGAAATGTGACACTAATAAATCACCACATGACCGTCTATCCTGGGGCGGGGATGGGGGGGGGGGTACAAAATATGGTCTTGTCATGGTCATGGATAGGCCTACACCCCTAGATTTTGTCATGACTTATTCCTAGCTTAGTTATTACCGTGTAAGGTTTCGGAAAATAATACCAAATCGAACTGTTGTAAATATCTCAATTGTATTGTTGGAATTCGTTTGCAGAAAAATGCCTCAAGATTGAATAGTATCGGGGAATTAAACGGTTTATAGTCAGCGATTTGGTCTAAAAAGAATGGGAGGGGGGTCCATCAGGCAACCGTAAACACGACTATTTTGGAGCGGGGAGAGGGGTTTAGGTAGTGTGGGGGGGGGGCACTAATGAGAAAATCATGTGGAATGTTGTACCATACAGAGAAAATTTCATATTTTGTGGAACTATTGTGACATTTACACGTCGACTTTAAAAGGCTAAGCAACCCATTTGACATTTAATTGAGGTAATCGATTTTTCTTTTTTGTTCAAGTAAACACTGTTGTTACAATGAACGGTTTTTATCTGAACTATTATTGGTTTATTTCCAAATGGCAGTTGCAACAACTAATAATTTGTCATGCATTTGCTTGTCTGTTTATCGTCAAAATTATCGGAAAAAACAAATTGTTAAATTCAATCTTTATATGTATAACTTTTAGTTTTCAAATATTAACAAAACAATTGATTATTAAATAATCTTACTGATATCATGTTTTTCCACTTTTTAGGGACAAGTATGTGAGTTTAGTTCCAGAACTTTATTTCCACTTTATATGTGATAAGTGGGTCACTTTAGACCCTGTATCCATAGGCTGTTCCCTTGTGGCGTTGTGATCTTGTGACCTGACCCTGTACCTGCTGCCCGTATCCATAGGTTGTTCCCTTGTGGTACGGTGGAAAGATAGGCAAAAGAACTAAAAGAAAAGTCTACATACGAACGTTGTTGAGAAAGCAAATAAACACAAGACACAACTATCATTGTGCGAACATTGTTAGTTCGACGATGAACTCAACTACTGAAAATCGGAAGGATGGGGATGCAGCTATTGCATTTATTTTCCTCGCTGGTGCTGGGTCCGGCCATTTTTGGAACTCGCGATACACTCGGTGAATTTCACACAAGTTTCCAGACCTTGAATAAACACACCGGGAGATGTGTCTCCATACAATATAGTACTCGTAATTGTGTGTTCACTCTTGTGCAATTAAACTGCAAAAGAATGGACAAGTTCATTGTCTGTGTTCCGGGTCACAAGACCACCATGTTCTGTGGGCGAGGTCACATGTTCCCTGGGTACAACCGATGAGAACAGGCACATTAAAAAACAAAGGTTCATTGTCCTCGTGGCGCGTCACATGGGAACATGCCACAAGGGAACACGCCACAAGGGAACAGCCTATGGATACAGGGCCTAAGTAACATGGCTTTACTTCCACTTTATTTGGGACAAGTACGTTATTTTAGTAACATAACTTTATTTCCACTTTATTTGTGACTTTCTCAATGATAACAATGTCGAGTTATTAAAGACCATTACGTGATCTCGCTTAGTTAATATTGTGCATGTTTAGCGTTTATGACCAAGTTAAGCGAATAAAAACATAACTTTATAATTCAATTCTTTGTTTATCGATTGTATTTTAATAATTGAGTTATCCATTTATGAGTTAGGTAACATCTGTTTTCAGGAAGTAATATGAACATGAATTGATAATAATGATAATATATTGTGTGAATGTTTGTCATAAAATGTCCCCAAAAGAAGTGAATGATCAACCTTCTCTTGAAAACTTAAACTGTTTCAATGGCATTTAGTAATTGAGCTGGAGTATACAGGTCACAATTCTATGGGATACAATTACAGTAATTGTATTCCATGTCTTGAAAACTTGTCAGGAAAAACTTTCTAAAAGCCAGGGGTAAGGGGGGAGCTCAGCTGCCTCTAACCACTGAGCAATCGACTTTTTCGTCGTCTGTAACCAAAAATCTTGTCGAGCATTTTGGGTTCTTCCCCCTTTGGTAGGTTCCCACTATCAAGATTCGCGCTACGATGTTTTGAACGTTGAGTAATCGTGATGAGTCTATTACTTCCTATCATATATTGAAGTCAGTCGTATATTGATCGTATTGAAACGTATCCGGGCGTATCGGCACGTACCATATCGTGCACTCAATAAGGACAACCCTATCGTAATGAATCGCACGACAGTGGGAACTAGCGTCAACAGTTATCGAGCCCGTAATCCAGTAAACATCATCGCCTTAATGCATTGACTTTAAACGATATTTTTGACTTGTGATATGACAAATTTATTTGTAAGAAATCGCATGTAATGCATCGAATGACAAATGTTTTACTGCCCAATGTTGTTCATGTCTTATCTGCTTTTCACGAAAAAATTCCTCTAGGACATCTCAATCAACACATGCAGCAGTTACGTTTTGTCACATCTTTCTCTTTTACGCTTTTTACGTTAATTTGACATGCACATGGCGCATTTAGCGTGACAAGGGAAATCACTAAACAAAAATAGGTCGATAAGAATATAGGTCATTGAGAAAATGGCGCACCCCAACTTTCAAAACATGAAAGGTGCCGATGTCTTAACGTTCATTTTACGACATCGGCGAGTTTTTCCGTCTTAATCTCGACTTTCGTGTTTTGAAAGTAGAGTGTCGCCGACAATCCAGTGCAACGAAATAGTCATCGATCGTTACGTTTTTTTTTTGTCGTGCTGACTTGCCGTCGACGTCCGTTTTACTTTCGGAAACCTGACGCTTTAAATGGACGCATGACGTATGTTTACTTGTAATTATCGGCATTATCGGCATTTCACTTTTTACATTTAATCACCGGAAAGACATATTAGCCGAGTATTTAAAATTGGCAGACATATTCTTCCATACTAGACCTATTTTGTCGTTATGGCAGTGTTAATAATAAAAAAAAAAATATTACCTGATTCGTAGTTGGGCGGAATCTGGTAATCATAATCATAGAGTAAGGCCTTCAGAAAATCAGCCCTGAAATATAGATATAATTACTGGAATAATGAGATTGTTCTCATATATCATATATTTATAACCAATCTATCATGAAAAACCTGTACATGTATTTCTCTCACAAATATAGACCTACCCCCAAATGTGCCGCACCATACACAATGAAGATGACAAACTGTAATACTATATACCTATTGAGGCATTGTCCTGCCTCCGATTGCTCTATGTTGCTACATTCAGAAATTCTATACAACTGTTCCAAAACTAACCCGAGCCCAGGTCAACATATGTTATACGGGAAAACAGTAAACGGAAGTGGGGGGCAAATTTTGTGTTTACTCACAAGCCATGGTTCGGATTTGCAGCATTTTCATCCAATTAATTAAATCAAAGTCATGTATATAAAATTATATTCATGGTCATTATAAATCAATACAAAAATAATTTATAACCTTAGTAACACAAAACTTACTTTCTCTTAACCCTATTAGCTGCATTGGTTAAATCCCACCACATAAACGATAACAATATTGCACAACAAAAGTAAGATCTACAAGCCATTACGTGAACAGCCGTACGTCCGACAACTGCAGTACTGATAAATAGCATATATTATGTGCTCAATATAGACTGTTATATGTATTTAAATATACCGTGAAACAGGTAAATTGATTTTGTTAGAAACTGTATGTTATCAGTATTAAATTCCTATTCAAATGTAAATAGCTGTTTATTGTATACGGACATTATAACGGTTTCTTAGTTCTCATACAATGTTGAGCTGTGAAATCAATCACAGTAGCTAAAAAAAGTGAAAAAAGGACCACAACATATTGTGTAGAAGTCGATAAATGTCTCAACTAACAAACACAAACCGGTGTATATGACGTTTTCAGATATTTGTTGGCCGGATCAATCTTCAGAGAAGTTCGCGAAATCATCAGACAAAAAATAGTTCTGTTGAATACCATATTTTCTCTTTTAATTGTATATACACGTACCTAGTTAAACATACATTATGCAAGAGCCAAATCTGCCTATTGTAGGTCTTTCTTTGGGCTTGAAATGTTATCTAAATTAGTAATTCGACAGTAATTAACTTATCCAGTCCATAATCAACTCCCAATGCCATTGTTTATAGCCTGCAATATGTACTGAATTTGAATACATTTTGTTATGTATAATTTAACGTAAAAATGGATAATCGAGACGTCGTTTGTTATCATATCAACGTCAATAATGACGACCGAGAGTACACTGTAAAAATATTCCATTTTTTATGTGGCCGAATTCCGTAGTTTAACACCTTTTTTTCTCTTAATCGATGTATTGTTTTTTAGAAATTGTGTTAAAATTGTGAATTGTTTCTTCAAATTACGCGTTTTATGTATTTCTGTGGAATAATCAGTATTAAACAGGAAATTTCCGTGAAATTTAGGGATAAAATATTTTATTCTCTTCTATAACGGACTAAATTCTGTTATTTTACGGAATAAACAGTGGAATGAGCAGCAAGTTCCGTGAAATTTAGGCATAAAATGTTTCATTCCCTTTTATAACGGATTATTTCTGTTTGCAAATACAACGATAAATAATCGTATAATCATTCCTAATAATTATGATGTTATAGAATATTGTGTAAAGTTTGGTATATTAATGGTTACGTATATCTAATTTATATTATCTATAAGATCTATAAAGTGTATTGCTATTCATCATACGGTTATCAGATTCTAAGTATTTTCATAAATCTATAAAAATATGTTTCAACTCTCAGCAAGTAAGCCTGGTCTCTATGGCAGAGATAACATACCTGACAAATGATAGTACCGCAAACTTACATCGGAAAGTCACTAACCGGTCCAAACAATGACGAATAGTTGTTTGTGATACTTTTCTCTCGACTAGGGTAATCTTAAGGGGGGCTTATGTCGACCTTGCAACTAAAAGCAACTGGCGTTTCGGCAACTTCTAGCAACTGAATGCAACTGACAAAAAGTCGACCTGATCGCCTCTTACAACTAGTTGCAGTCAGTTGCACATGTTCAACATTCTGCAACCCGCTGCAGTCGACATGAGCGTTCTTGCAGCTGGAGTCAACTCGTTTCTGTAACATCACGTGATAAGAGACATGTGTCATGTGACTTTATAAATAAGCAAATGGAAGCGAACGAAGACACCCACTTTTCAAATGTTGATGATATACTAATAGAATTGTAGTACGACCGACCATGCCTTTGTGTTGCTTCTTTTAAGTTATTCGCCATTTTATTGTCCTCATTGCACTCTGTATACCCGTCTTCATTAGCCCAGTCAGAACAGAACAGTTGGACGTTAAACCCCATTTCATTTCATTTTATTGTGACGTTCGTTAATGATAGACCCGAAATGACCTAGTTTGTATCGAGTGTACGTTAAACCCCATCTCTCTCTCTCTCTCTCTCTCTCTCTCTCTCGTTAATGATAACAAAAGTACCACCGACAGCTGAAAATTGGCGGACATGCCGCTGTCGGGTAAAGTTCTCTTCTGTTGTGTTTCACTCCCAACGCTAAAAGAAATACATATTACACGTTCTTCTAAATTTCATTGACAAGACATAAAATACAAACTCATTTTATTTTTTTCTTATTTAGTCCAAATTAATATGGAACTTATCATTGAGATAGAGATATGATGGATTGTTATTGAATTATGGTAACTTAATCTGTTAATATCAATATATACTGACATACATATGTTACACTTAGTAATTCACCATAACAATACAAATTGTTATTATGTCTACAAACTGTGTCTACAAACCGTGGAGAGTGAAATCAGCAACGCAATCTTTTCATATTATAACATCCATATGTTTCGCCTGTCCACATCTAAATAGAACACCTGCTGCCATTTCTAGTTTACTTGGAAACTTTATGTTTTTCGCTATGCTTTTCCATTACATGCTATTTAAGCTAATTGGAGCGCAAACGCACTTTATAAATAATGGTGGCAATTATATTATCATGATGTCTTCATATAGTGCTTCCAAGCATTTAACAACTAGACAATATATCATGATTCATTTTTTATGGAACTTAATCGTTATTATAGACATTAAATTTACTACATAACTCGAATCATTATGGACTATACATGTAAAATCTCTAAGTGATATATTGAAACTAATGCTACACTTGAAGCTTTCAATATCAAAAGATGGGGTGTTCACAGCAAATGAAATGGAGTTTAACGTCCCACTGTTCCAATGAAAGCCTTGATCGATTAATCGATTAACGCTATTTAAGCGCTAGCTTGTTTAGTCATTTAGAAATAAAAAAAATATACAATTTAAAAGATAATTATATAAATCAAACAAAACAGGATTGTTGTATTTTCTAGATTGGATCACCTATTAGTCATTATTCTCTAATGATAAACCAGCTAAAGGGTTTCAAATTGTCGCAATGATAACTTTCACCTTCCGCCATTTTAATTTATCGCAATAATAAATCATTGAACTAGGCTTTTAAGAAAAAGAAATTGACTGAAATTTTGTTTCTGAAATTGTCGACATCAATGGATTTTGGTGTGGTTTTGGGGTTGGCCATCTGTTTTTGTTGATAATTCTACAGCTGTAGATGTAGCCATTGTTGAGATATAGCCGATGATCAGTGGCAAAGCGATAAAACCATGATTTACTCTGTTGACTTCCGCTTAATGCGCACTTAATCAATATAATATATCACATGAACACAACTCAACACTTTATTTTGACATAAATCAAAGATCAATCTGAGCGTCCATCTGCAGATTTGTGTCAAAAATAGTTCATCCATTATCCAGTGGTCACTAAACCGACTAAAATCAACGAACGACATATGTAATCTGGGACTCTTCCCTTAAGTTCGAATTAGGGAATTGGATGAATACGTTTTAAATTATGATAATGTAAGATAAGAGGGCTGCATTAAAAGCTCTAAGCCTTCCCGTGAAAGACCTGTACGAAGACAATGGCTTCCATTTATTTTTCTACTTAGCCTACTTCGAGGTCTACACACTTTTGCCAAATATGTTGTAAGGCTTGGATGCTGAAGACATTTTCTTCAGTCACAATAAAAACGGTCACAGCTGACATGACGTAATAATTACCAGAAAAGTGGTAACCGGTTAGTTCCATGGTTACAGTCAGACCAAATAATTATCAGGATTTGCTTCATAACGCCGCAGATTGTCAAGGGGCGTCAGGAATCGGACATGTTTCTGATCCGCAGTCAAGTGCTTTGGCACGCATCTTGCAGAAATTAGTGATAATGTGCTCAACCCTTTCATTATACGTGCCATGTCATCACCATGTGATGCACCCGTATAATGTTTTTTTGAATGGTCAACGTCGAAGCCCTTCCAGGACGCGGATCATCGTCAAGACTCTTGTCTTCCAAGACATGTTTCTGATCCGCAGTCAAGTGCTTTGGCACGCATCTTGCAGAAATTAGTGATAATGTGCTCAACCCTTTCATTATACGTGCCATGTCATCACCATGTGATGCACCCGTATAATGTTTTTTTGAATGGTCAACGTCGAAGCCCTTCCAGGACGCGGATCATCGTCAAGACTCTTGTCTTCCACGCTTAAATTCCGCAACCCACACTTTACTATAGAAAGAGAAGGGGTATATCCCTTAAAATGGAGGCAATATCGGCATGTATCTGTCTTTGGGTTAGCCCTTTCAGTTGCAGGTACTTGATGACTGTGTTATAGCCAGTTTTGTCCATTGCTGGTGATTTCAATGGGCAGGTCCAGAAGATGGTCTGATACGAAGATAATACGAACACTGCAGTTCTTCTTTTCATGATTCATTCAAAGATTGCGCTTGTTGGTGGCAAAAGATTGTTTCAACCCAACTTTTCAGTCAGTCCTCGTGTAAAGCCACTTATTGGCTCTTAAGAGTCAATACTCTTATTGAATGAGTCATTTATTCACGATTCAAGTTCAATTACCTTGTGCGCCATGCGTTTTATCTGTGACAATAACGATATTAGCCGTTTCCTCACAATTCCATGTCTTCACATCAATTCCATGTCCATAGGCAATTCCTTTAATAAGCATTCATGTGGTTCCAGTTAGTACGCTTCAGGTTCCTAATCAACATATAACTGGATAATCAATTGTAATCAATAGAGTGATCCTGTCTACGCTGATTTTCCGTTTCATTTATCTCTGGCATCTAGTGAATGCAAAATCCGGTTAGAATCTGCCTTCGGTCAATTAAAGTAGCCATTTTAACCCTGGTCTTGAAAAAATAACCCCGGAAGCACTCTTTTTCGTTTTAATAATAGTTGTGTTTACACGTATAACAACATCTTAAAGAAATGAAATGTGGTTTAGCATCCTACTCGGCTAATCACGACGGACATACGCCATTCCGGGTGCTATGAGGTGCACACTGCATGTCCGTCTTAAATTGCCTAGTTGGTGCATGGTAGGTCGATAAACTTCGTATCATTTCATCTTATTTCAAACTCCAATAGTATGAAGCATTAAGTACTAAGAAAATATATAGCATTAAAGGGATTTATTCTGACAATCTAATCTGGACATGTATTTCGCATTTCATTTCTTGTATTAAGTTAGTGGATTTGGCTTTGAATAAATATCAACAAACTGCTTGGAGCCCTAAGTTATTTTTTCC
The DNA here is from genome assembly GCA_036850965.1 of Patella caerulea. Lineage (NCBI taxonomy): Eukaryota > Metazoa > Mollusca > Gastropoda > Patellidae > Patella > Patella caerulea. Next base: position 29,654,418 of record JAZGQO010000011.1, read on the forward strand.
TTCTCATTTTTACATTTAGAGAATTATGCCGGAAGATACAAAATAAAACTCGTCAAAATGTAATTTTGAAAAACTGAAGGACGGCTACAAATGTCTTTCTAATACAGTTTCCAATTATTTCAAACAGAGAATTTGTTTTATCAGATTTTGAAATAATAAAAACAGGGTGGAATAAGGCCATTTTCTTTTCTGCCGTTGGACAATTACACTAATACCCATACAAAAAAAAGTAAATGTAATGAAAGGCGGTTTAATGTCCTACTGCCCTTCAGTCGTTTGTTTGTGGAGTTTAACGTCCACTTCCAACAGGGGTGGTGTCGTGGACAAGTGTACTGCCCTGCAACAACCCGGCTTTTGAAGACCGTTATACGTCATACAGTGCAATATGGGGACATTTATCTGTCAACGTTGATTACCACTCTTCATCGATTTACAATTGTCCAAGATTCTACTACGAGTACACGGTATGTGACCCTTTTCCGCATCACTGACGAGGGAAACCCAGCCTCGATCAACAACGGATTCAAATAAGTGATTCCCGTGACTCCCCACCCCACCCCACACACACTAAAAACAATGTAAAGGAAATGGTATAGATCATCTTAAACTACGGCAAAACTTATAATCTACAAAATACAAAATAAGAGATATACAAGGACCGGGTGAATAACAGGACATATTGTTGCTGGTAATACCACAAGGCATAAGAATTGTATATGCGATGGCAGTTTTCAAGAGAAGGGAAATGATAATAATATACTCTTCAAAAAAAGAAACGCACAACCCATTTTTCATCATTTTTTTATTTGAATGAGGTCGTTTTTTGGGTAAATCTTACTTGTGTTTAATGCCATTATGTAACGATAAAAGAAATTCATTATTGATTTTAAAGGTAGGGTCACCAATTGTGACTGGTCATCCTTTTTGTCGAAATTTTTTATCGCTTGATTGCACCAAGAAACATGAATTTAACAACTTCGCGAGCTTCTCGCATGGAACCTACATCTAAGGTCTTTAAAATCCCGGGGTTCTCGGTTTCCAAATCAGTTGCCCATTTAAACACACAAAGACCCAAGTGATGCCACATCTGAACGAAGACCAACGCAACAACGCTATTGGTCGATTACAAGCAGGTGACTCCAAGACAGATGTAGCCAGGCTGCTGAATGTTTCCCTTAGTTCCATTTCTCGCCTTTGGGATAGGTACCGATAGCGAAGTTCAACACGTGAACGCCCTAGCTCAGGCCAAACAAGTTTGGTCCCACTTGTCCTGGATCGTCACTTCCGGTTACGTCATTGGCGTAAATGGTTTTCAACAGCGACCTCTACTGCAGCAGCAATACCCGGACCACGTAGAATACGTACCAGACAGTAGGCAAACACCTACGTGAAACCGAATAACGAGGCAGACGTCCCCGTTAGAGCATCTGTTTTGAAATACGCCGACAACATGAAATCCAACTTTAATGGGTTCACACACTGAGGGTATGGCTTCAGCAACACCGAAGAGCAGTTTGGTTCAGTGACGTGTCGCTGTTCTTGTTGCAACAAGGCGATAGTAGAGCGAGGATATACTGACGACGAAATGTAATGTTGCGTTTCTTTTTTGGGAGAGTATATATTATTGCTTCTGTAGCAACAAAACACGGTATAAAAAACCTAGATGCCTTTCTTTTCTTTGCAGAACCAAGTGAAGATCAATTTCATATAGGGCATTAAATCGTACTTAAATTCAATTTAAAACGGGATATTTTTGTGTTACCCATTCTTAATGTGACAGTTCAAATCACGCTCACATCTCATCAATGTCATAAACTAATAATAAAAAAAACATCCCGATAGCGTCTCGTCCAGGGATATTACTGTACACCCGATTATGTGCGTTAGCAGAAATCTGTAATAAAAGTGCGAAACCAATTATATATGATTTTATGTTAGAAGCATTGGAGTATTAAAAGTACATGTATGCCGGAAAAAAACAAAGTTGAGTTTGCAGTCGTCTTCCCAATTCCTACGGGACATGTTGTAATAGTTACAAGTGCCAACGAATTCAAAAAAATTGAGCAATAATCGGGCAATCAAAAGATCCATATAAATCTGTGTCATGTGTAGCGAGTTGTATGTCCTGTCGGTGACATCAGTGAAAATAAAAGGCCAAACATTACGATGGGCCAATTAGATGTATCTAAACGCCATATTTATTTGTTGAAATATAGACTTGAGTCTGATTACCCTATCTTGGTAATGTAAATCTATTTGGGAGTGTTTCATGTGATAAACAGACTTGATCTCTCTCACATCATATGTTGACTGTTATCCAGACATTTTCAACAACTTCACTTAGCTATTCTTCCGATTGATGAATGGTCCAACCCCAAATTACCCAAATTACATACTGGTTAACGTCCCTACTTCATCCTAATGAGCTATACACGACCAGTTTCGCAGACCAATACACAGCTGATTTTGGTGAAAGCATTCTGGACATTTTAAAGTGACTGTCATCAAAGATACATTGTGGGAGATTAGATAACGAGTTGGCAGTTTGCTGAATATTTCAGTCGAATTGATCCACTATGAACCGAGAACTAAGCGAATGAAAGTTCCGCTTAGCCTCGATCATCATTACTATAGCCGGTAAGACAAAACTAAAAGTCTCGTTTATCCATTTATGGAAAATTTTGCAGCAAATCGAACTACAATCCAATAAATATCACAGAATTGCAGATTATGGTCTGGATAAGTTAATTTATGTCTAATTAATAGTTTTTATAACATTTCAGGCCTAACGAAAGACCTACAAGACAGATTTTGTTTTGGCATAATGTATGTTTAAGGGACAGGCTGGTGCAATGCCAAGTGACAAAACTTTCTTGGTGGTATTTGTTCGTAATTCAAAGTCCACACTTTACGTGGCTTACTTATCTAGCCCAGTCAGTGAAAACAGGTAAGACGTTGAACCCCATTTCATTTCATTTCTTTTGAATTACAATTCACTCTTGGTCCATTAGTGTTGTTATCTTACCTTGCAAATATTGAATCCTAATATTAACTATTTAAGACACAATGATCCACAAACGATAAAATAGTTGAAATATGCCAGGTATAATAATGTCCATTTCTTATACAGGAAACAATTTAGAAGCTATGGTAAAAAAATCAGCTTTAAATTTTTTTTCGAATTAGGTCTACATATATGTTAGTTGATATATTTAATAATTTACATAACCTTACTGACAGAACAACTCAAAGAGCAAAACGAGAATTTCTAATGAAGCACTTGGGCACAGGTGTGCAATGGGGTCGTCTTGAGACTATGATTAACGTGCATCAGGTGGTCCTCGTCTAAATCATTCCCAGTTTATTATCCCACGAGACATCATAGCTAATATAAAGGAAAGGATATAGTACTATGTAATCTGGTATAATCACCAATTACAATTAAACTAAATCTAGACATTACATTTGCTTTCATGACCAATGCTAGGTTCCCACTTGCGTACGATGCGTTACGACAGGATTGTCTCTACTGACTCCACGATCCGTTCGGATGCATTTCGATACGACCAAAACGATTGCTACGAATTAGCTCAATATATGATAAGTTGACCACGATTACACCACGATTAAAACCACGATTTCAATTGTAGCACGAACCTTGACAGTGGGAACCTAGAATAACGAGTAGGAAACGTAAAGGGTCATCACCAGTAGACCCCAATTACCGGTTTGTAAATCTGCTTTTCGAAAGTTAAACTGATGGACAACAACACTAATCGAACAATGTCTTAGGATATCAAATAAATAGTCACTAATCTTTAAAACTGAACAAGAGCAATACGTCAAAACGAAAATATGTCAAATTGTTGAATTCGTTTATGCATTTTCGTGCAGATTGCATCAGAAGGATTGTCTTTGATTCATGCGGCGTGTTTTGAGTTCCCGTTTGTACGCAAAAGTAGTAGGATCGCCTGTTCAACCATCTTTCTCTTGTTCCGCAGATTTCTTCACACTACAACATATGCTCAAGCGAATTATTGAAATAAATTGAAGATGACTTCCCAAAGTCCTCATAGTATACAATGCCCATTGCAGTCAAGTTATTTACATACTGGTCAGTACTGGTGTCAGAGATTGATCAACTAACGCTAATTATAACTGACACCTGTTTTACAAATTCATCTTTAACCTAGTTATTATATTATTAAAGCCCCAATAACACTCTAGTTGTAACTGAAAAATATGCCCCGGTCTTCATTCTGGTCAACAAATCGTATTATTTTAGAATATTCCAATTAAATGATGATATAAATTTCATCTTAACACACCTTATTTAAAAAATTGGAAAAATCCAACCAATTGATTTGAAAAGTCTAACGTAAACCTTTTCAAATGTGACTTGGATTTTGAAATATTTTCGAACCCTCTGGACAAGTAAAATAGGTTGTAATGGATAATTTACACAACAGGTAGGACATTTAAACATCTAGTAGTTAGAATAAGGGTATTATTTATGTTCTGGAGCTACCAAGCCAGCAAGAATGTTATTGTCCCTTTAACAGAACACAATTTTTATGGAACACAATCAATGTTTTTATTCTAAAGGCACGACGTTTCGGCAAGTATCCTCTTATTGTTATCGCTAGCTTTTAGAATAAAACCATTGATTGTTTCCCATAAAAATTGCGTTCTGTTAATGTGTTTACCAATGGCTAAATGCCACTTGAAGATTACTAATTATTATACACTTGAATCATCAAGAGCTATACTTACCTAGTAACGAATGGCTCCTCTGCTAAACTCACATCGTAAAGTAATAAGATAAGCAACGATACCACACTTGATATATCCATTGTCTGTTTTCATCTGTTACTCCTTAATGTAGGTTTCAAGACTAAAAATATAAACGTTTTGATGTATGATAAATGTATTGACTATTGAATCCGTACATCGTCTTTTAATGTCCGTAACTTCTAATAGTAAGATTGAATTTTAAAATAGCATAGCGTTATTGTTACTGTTTAACGATGGATACAAAAACAGCTCTCTATAAGTCCAAGGGTTGTAAGGATAATACAGATTGATCAGATCAATAGAAGACATTCACTCTTCGCCTACTGATCTGATGAGAATATTAACCTTCGTTTTTTCGTTGGGGCCAACAACATAAGCTGTCTGTTATTCGGTACAGGAGATTGAAGTGTGTACCAAATTATTTAAAGGGAGTTCCCAGATTTCTCGAGACATCAAAAATGAAACATCACAATGCGACGAAATAGCCAATTTACATTGTCTAAAAATTCTAAATCAAAATATTGATCGCTCAAAATGATCATCGCCAATTTAGCTTAACGGGTTACACAAACATTGGGAACTAAAGATAGTCTTCGGGAAAATATAAAACTTCAGATATTTGCACATGGCTAGTTAAACGATTTGACCTTTACCTCGAATAAAGTTTTATTAATAAAATGTATTATATGTGATTATATTGCGACTAAATTTAACGTATTCGGACCTAACAGAGCAAATTCAATGCGAATTTCCGGTGTCGTTTCGCGTTGTCGGTGACTTGCAAACTACAGCGTCTAGTGATTCCGATTGACATGGACTTACAAGAACACTTGATGGGTGTCATCGGCTAAAAGTTGGGGAGAACGACGTAGTCGTGGCAAAATTCCCCACAGCCCGTCATCAAAAAATGAAGAATAAAAGGACTCTCAACCCTGTTTGTATCTTATATTAGCTTCAGCAAACATTTTCCAGTCTGTTTTAATTGTACATGTCATAGTTGGTGCTGGCAACATGTAATGTAAATGAACTTTAACTTTAGTTTCCAGCACTGAGCCCGAGCTCCATCAATCATTTTTATCCATTTAACCATTTAATTTAAAATGGTGATATATTAGATTATTGGCGGATCAGTTTTATCATCCTTTAGCATATCAATCTCTGTATTCTTGGCATCCGTTTGAAAGCCCATTAATCAGTCTACTGGTGTCCTAAACCAAACAAAGTAAATAGGGTGTAGGGAAGGAGTCTGTGATTTTATATTTTAAAAAAATGAAAACGTCTGCATCCATGCTACCAGACGACATTACCAATTAACCACATTCATATTCTGCGTCAATCAAAAGTTAAAGTAATACGTCATACATCTTCTGACAATATTGACACATTTAATCTACTCCACAAAATAGAAGAAAATGGTTTAGGAGTTTTAGAAATAATTACATATCACGAGTCGTTTACGCGCTCCGATGCGTAGGCTATTGCGTAGTGGATGCGCCGATTGTATACAGCCGATTTAACGACTTGCAATGTTCGTGCTTTGTCTTGAGTCTCTTTCTCTTGTTGTGTGTGGTTTGTTGGGTTTATCGGTATTATAAATCCAGCGAAGTTTGGATTTATATACATTTGGCGGAAGGTAACTTCATTGATTCCCGGAAGAGACTGGATATTATTTTCAAAGGGAATATTATGTGCAGTTTTTATTCCTATAAGTCCAGTGCAGTGGTATCATGAAATAAGAACTGAGCTCCAAGCGGCACCCATCTTCTTTTTTCTTTCCTGCTTGGGAGTGAAGTTATTCGAAAAATAAAATCGACATGAAACTTCGCAAACTTGTTCCTTGGACAATTGTCAGTAGTCACAAGTAAAGACTTTGATAATGACCCTGAATACAATTCCAATTGCCTAAAAGTACTGTTTTATAGATAATACTCTTTCTACGGAATCCAAGCTGGCAATTTTTAAAACTTCAATTTTGATCACGAGTCTAAGTTTCAAACCAGAAAAAAAAACCTCGAATGACGTTTTCACACTAAAATGTTATCATTTACATTAAATACATTTTTTCAATTCATCAAATGAGACAGCGGCTTACCTTTGAAAAAGTTGAAATAGAACTCATAGTATCATCACGTTTTTTAACTAAAATACAATCATTTTCCTCAAGTAACCTTTTCTGCTTTATGGGATGTTGGCGAAATGATCGAAGAATTTATAGCACGTTAGATGGCTTTCAATACGTGCTACTATCTTAATTTGCCAGAATTGCCCACATCACTAACAGAAATCAATTAGGTCTCATCTGTTGCTATACATAAAATCAGCTACATAGTAGAATAAATATTATTGGATTGAGTGAGGTTCTTCTATTTTTCTGTTTTTTCTGTTCATCAGTCACGACAGAAGACTTAGTGTTTTGATGTTATTATGAAATGGATGCAAAGAGTCCCATTAATAGAAGTCTCAGCAGAATTTGCCATGAACATATAATTATTATATCACATAAAAATATAAATATAATATCAAAATAACTTTAGACTTATAGCCTAAGAGGTATGCGTTTTCTTGAAAATTAATAATAGCTTTAGTCTGGCCTTTATTTCATAGAAATTGATAGAAAAATAAAACAACTAGGATGAAAAATGATATAACATCGGCGGTTTTTGGTGACTTCATAGCAGAATAAGCTACCACGTAATGAGTGGACACCAAAGTTCAAAATACTTTTTAGGCTGCCACTAAACATGTTTAGAAAAAAAAATCTCCCTACTCAAACTTTCCTACAGAACCATAGTCAGATCGGAAAAAATCCGGATACTGAGTGAACGTTAAGCTAGAAATGTGTGGTTCGTTAATTCCCATTTAAATCGTCATTGAAAATTACTCCGTTTGTCTACAATAAGATCTGATTGAGACGCGAAGCAAATTGACCGACTTATTAATTCCTAAATCGATGATTTTTGCCGAAGTTTTAAGAAATGTTTCTTCTAGTTCCAATTTAACAACATTTGTAGACAGTGCGATATGAAAGGACAATAGTGGCGACAGTACGACGTTATGAAACGATATTCCAATTATTCTCTTGAAAACAGTACGGTGAAAGCTAGAAATAGTTTAACGAGGCATGTTTTGTGTCTTCTTAAAGCGGTAATTTCATATTTTTAAGTTATTTTCTTAAAATATATTAAAAGAAAACTTTAAAATAATCCTATTAATCCTATATACAATTCACTTTTGCCAGTTGAGAAATTGGCAAAAATATCATTTTCAACTTCAAATTCAAACGTTTGAAGATAGCTATTGCATGGGGGAATAGAAAAAAGGGAGGTAATTGTGTTATTATTTCCGGTGTAAGTGATTTATAAGAGTGGGAAATAGTGCCTATGGTGGTATAGTAGTGCGTTGACAACCTATTGAACGAAAGTCAAGGAAATAGTTATGTTTTGACTTTCTTAGGAAATATGAAATTATCACTTTAAATAAAGACGGGATAACTTCTATGAGGTTTATTAACCATGGATTATTCAAAAAAAGAACAGACAGGGGTCAATTCTAAATAATAGCTCTCCTGAACATAATATACACGTCTACAAAGTATATAATAAACAATTATGACACATCGGCAATTATACTACAAAATACAGATCTATATTTTGTTTCGTTTTTATACTTTCGACGTCTAGCACTACATGAAGATCTGAAAAGTTGCAACGATAGGTCGCGCCAGAGGTCATACGCGCGGTTTTAGATTTAGACATACGACCATATGGCGTAAGACATTGATTAATCAATCAGCGTTGACGTTTCTAGCAATCTGATTAAAACACAGATCCTATTTCGTTTCGTTATTTATAGTTCAAAATTTCGTTTTACTTGTCTTTACTACACTATGATCTGGAAGAGTTGTTACACAATAGGTGCTCTTATTGCAGTGAGTAAAGACAAGTAAAACGAAATTTTGAACTATAAAAACGAAACGAAGGATCTGTGTTTGTATCAGATTGTACAACATATTGCTTCTTAGTTGAAGCCTAAAAGAATACAATATGGGTTGTCAATGACAGATTGTTGAGCACAGAATTCAATGGACAGTTGTCTTAGCTGTCATTTGTTCAACAGTATTTTGTTTAATTCTACATATACCATACGGGTGAAATACTTACATAAATTAAATAGAATTTGGATTTATTAATGTTGGCAAAGATCATTTTCAAACACAAGAATATACCCGCTCACCATACACTCTTTACTGCTTTCCATATATTCCCCTGTGGTGTTACTGTCAAACAAAAAGAGTCATTCATCACAAATTCTCTCGAGCGTTTCCCATTATATACATTTGTGCTTACTTTTACATGTAGCTAACCAATATCCTTTATTATATTAATACTCCTTTATGATGTAATTGTCAAACAAAACCTCTACCAGTATGAATTCCCTGGAAATTTGGACATTTAAAAGACGCGTTTTATATTGTTAAACTAGAACACGTATTTGAGTTACTGATAGCATGTAGTTCCGGCATAAGTACTAGCGCAAGCTTTAGAATTATTTAAAATGGCTATAAGAACTGTCGATGATATTATTAGATAAGAACATATCACGAGCAGGAAATGCATGCATTTTATTTCATCACTTGAAATTCAGTTAAGTACGAACGGAAGAATTAAGATAAATTAAGTCTCTAACTCAATATCATCCAAAATCTTCAACATTGAAAACATTAATTATTGCCAATTTAATTCAACATTGATGCTGTGTTCAAACCGGAAGAAGGATAGGCTTGTGATATCCAATATTTAAGACAAAATAAACATTTTATTATTGGTACATGAATCGTGTACCATGATGCGCTTCAGTCCCAATTTAACAATTTTAGCTCCTTTAAAGATGTTTTGGCGTTCAATCTGTGTGATATGACGTTATATATGGACTATTTGCTTCAATTCTCTTCCAAAACATTTTAATCGGTAGGAAACTACCACAAGAATATATATCGAGGCTTCTTGGTCTGAGAGTTATCTAAACGGCTTGTATTTGTCCCTAGTCGCCGTCCATATATTACAAATATCGAAGCTAAAATAAATTCATGGATATTCCCCGAAGCCACCCTCTTTTTATACGTTCTTTAATCGAAGACTGTAATTGGCGTTTCAGTGTTCTTTACAACCGTTAGCCATTAGATAAGCACTCCTTACAAACGCTATATATACTAGAGGTCACAGTTCCAAACGCTACTAGAGGTCACAGTTCCAAACGCTACTAGAGGTCACCCTCACATGTTTTTCTTGTGGATGTTTTTGGGTACTGGGGAATTTAATAGTTTCCACATAATTATACCAAATATGTCATAATTTTATTGGGAATGTGTCTTTAAAGTGACTATAACTTAAAATGAGCTATTGATGCCGTTATTAGTACGACGAATGCCCCGTTGCCACATGCATTTCATATTTATCAACTATTTATTTACCGTGCTCTATATCTGTGTCACAGTGTTTAGCCATCGGAAAAATCTCGGTAGTCAGAAAGGATCCATAAAATACTAACGCTCTAACATATCACTTTATCAGTAGAACCCATAAACAGTTACAATTCTTTACATGAACGAGAAGTTACGGATAGGAAAATAAAAGTAGTTTAGTCTATGTTGCAATTTCATGCTAATTTGGATCAATATTCAGAAGCTTATAGGATATTGTATCATTATAGAATATCCCTGTCGCCACATTGAAAGCCTCATATATTCCACACGCCAGTGATCTCACCCGAGCCGTGGAATGATAGGTGATTTCTTTGGCATTGTCGTTAACATTTTTTTCTAGAACAATCGAGGCTACAATAATCCATATATATATATATATATGTATATATATATGGATTATTGCATCTTTACCGTGGAATCTGGAAAGCATTGTATGAAATTAATAGTGATATCCTATTGAAAAGAAGACATCGGTGTTTGTTCTTTTTGCTGATATTTAATATCAACTATACAAGTATTTCGGTTTTATTTCTAAATAATGAGATGATGTTCCTTGAGGGATGTGATTCAATTGTGAGCAAATATCACATACAAGGGATGCTGAAACCCACGGGTGTAGGCTGCAGCCCCCCCCCCCCCCACGGGACACACACGCAATGGTATAATTGTAAATGAAATCGCTCGCAGTTTACGTTTTGAATATCATTAAACTTAAGACCTCGTACTATAACATTTGTGGAAAAGCTCGCTTTAGTTAATGGTGACAAAGAAAATCTTTGGGCATATAGCCTTAGCCCCCACTCCCAACTGAGATTGGCCCTCTATGCCTCTGTCGAAATCCCTCAATGAATTTTTTTGTATCATTCATTAAAATTGTAAAGCTTAACGTGGATTTTATTCATTTTGTCCCTTTTAACATTTTCAATAGCTACCAATAAAACATTTGAAAAAAATATATATATTTACGAGCATAGATGGTTTGTCTGCAGTTTATTATAAAGAGGTAAATCATTAACGGCACTCTGTCGAACTATCTGTTTATCGCAAAACGATGATGATGATGATGGTGATGATGATGATGATGATATACTGAAGAACTTTCTCGGCCAACACAAGGATGAAATGAAATGGGGTTTAACGTCCTACTCTTCTACACCTAACCCGTGATATTGGAAGATCGGCATACGCCATACAGTGTGCTATGAGGACAATTTTTACCCGGACAGCGGCGCTATGGCCTACTCTTATATCGAATTCCAACTGCCAAAGTATCTTTTACTTGCACGCCAATGTGTACACGGGACCTCGGTTTTCGTCCCATCCGCACGACTAGACGTTTGTTCTTGTCAGGCCCTCTGTTCTACACCGGAATGAAACCTATGATCTCCACGTTAGGTTGCCAACGCCTCACTCACTGAGTCATCGTAACTCTTCATGCATGTTGAAAGCAAAAGAGGTGGTAGGTGGTAGTTGTATGTGACAATGTTAATATTGGCAACTAAATGGATAATGGTATTTGTTATAACTGCGAAAATAGAAATAGTGGGGTGATAATGTATGGCGGCTTTAATCCTACTTTTAATGTAATGGCGAAAGTGGTAGCGGCAAAGATTATTGTAAAATTGAAAATAATGTTAATAACTGTGAGATTAGTGGTGGATTTTAGTGATTTATATTACAATTCCCTGTAGTATAAATATAATTATTAACAAATCAAATCCATATTACCTTTGTCTTATACTCCAAACCCACGCAAACATCGGCGCCAAGTTCAAATGATATGATAGATCTTAGGGAATATAACACAATGTATACCGGAAAGCAAATGGATTTTAAATGTCACTTCGTGGCTTCACTTTGTTATCAATTCTGAACATGAGAATCACTGATAGATCTAAAAACACAAATCTTGTGACAAGCGATGAGTAATTTCCTGCAGTTTCATGGTTTGTATTAATGGTTCTGTCGATAAAATATTTTATTTTTAAAACTTTGGCCTACAATTCTACAACTGATACTAACATTTTTATTACGTGTATACTTTTATGGATGTCAATTATATGCCAAGTATTTTCTACTTTAATCGTTTTTCCACCATTGGTACTATTTTTATTGTGTTCAAATGTTGTTAAACTGTCTTGGTAATTGGTTATTTTACTATATACAAGATTATTTAAAGAGATGCTAGTTCTATAATAGTCAACGAAATAGATAATGAAAAGGCAGTATTTTGAAAATAGCACTCTGAACCTAGTTATCGCCGTTGTCATTGCTACCGTTGTTACGATAATAAACAAAGTCTCGGTTATCAGTACTTACGTTTCAGTAATTGAAGTATTAACAACTTAATATAAAAGGGTAATGTTGTCACGTATAATAATATTTTGCAAAACAAAGTACCAAAAATTTATCAAAAGACTTTAGTTTTCTTTTAACTGAATAAGATTAATTTGTACTGAAATGACTTTGAGTTAAACCATTTTGTCCGGAACCACTCTGCTTTGTGTGACATTTATCGGACATCGATTCATGTTTGAAAGCGCAAAAGTAAAACGTCTAATAGGTTGAATGGATCACTTTGAAGTTACTTATATCACTGGCTAGAAAAGCATTAAAACATATTGTCGGAGAGAGCGAAGCCCTCATACCCTTTGAGGACTGTGACTTCGTTAGGTTATATTGGACCGTACTGAAAAATTCGTTTGAGGTTATTAAATTTTCAAACTTTTCTTCCGACGATCGTGTCTCGGTGGACTTTAAAGGAATGATTGGTTGATTGGAACATGGGTCACCTAATAGTAAGTACAAGGGGACTACACTACACGCAATGACACAAAACAAATCTACGGACAAGACACGAATCGCAGAAATCACAAACAAAGGTACATGTAAAATTTTGTGATTAGATTCGGGCGCCCACTTCACTGTATAGTCCCGGACATGTAGAGATAGACTTCATTAGACCACCTTGAAGTTGTTGTGTTGATGGACTGGAATAACAGGAAACGCGTTTACGTCTGTCTATAATTATCAAAGTTTTCACTGGGAGACTACGACCCCCCACCCACCCACCTGCTGGGGTAGCGCTTTGCTCCTTCGGTGCTCAAGGGAGACCGGCTTCACAGACTAACACTGTTTTGTTTTTGTGGGGTTTTTTTTTGGGGGGGGGGGATTCCAGATCTGCCCCCCTAATATTCATAGGTCCCGTATAGTCCTATGCCAATATAGCAATTCTACAAAGAATTGTGGGGCTTAGCTGTCTAACGTGTAAGCTTTTGCGCGTCGGAAAAGCAGTTTTCATGCACATCGTGTGTTGAATGGACCCCACGCCCCCCCCCCACACACACACACACAGCCTCTACCCTCCCCATAACTCAACACCGCTCTTTTAAAACAGAATTTGTATAATAAAATATAGGCTTTATTTCTTCAACAGGAAAGATTAAGATATAAAAAGAACATTAAAGTGAACAGTATTCTTATTAACGATAACACATTGTATATCTGGCTATATACAACTTAAGTAAAAGCAAAATCTCTAAATTACAACATAGATTGAGCTGATTAAAAAAGAACAAAAAAAGGAATTAATAAAGTAATGGTCCAGCCATCTGATATCACTTCTTGAACTTTATCTGTTCCTTTAATTATCTTCTCTGAAAAGAGCAAACAAAGAAAATGTTGTTAGTTTCTCACATAACGGTCTAGTTATTCGTTAATTCACTATCTGATACCTGACAAATATTGAAGCCATACTTCTTTATTTCACCATATGGAAAGCAAAAATAAAGAAGATACTCAATATGAAATAGTGAAAAGCATAGGCGAATAATGAAATGGGGTTACGCTTCTTACTTTTCTGCACCTGGGCTATTCAAGACGAACGTGCTATGCAGTGTACTAAGAGGAAAATGTTGCAAATTCCATCTATCAAGGGTCTTTAGCATGCTGCCTAAACGTACACGGGATATCAGTTTTCCTTCCCAGCCGAACGAATAGACGCTGCTACTTTCCAGATCCTCCGTGATCGAACCCGGGAACACCACGAGCTCGAGCTGGTGTCGCACTTGCTGATTTACCGTGAGTCGTCCAGTTGTCCGTTAAGTGTCCTTTAAGGAATGTACCTTTTCATGTTTAATCAACTTACCCACTGAACGCACAATCCACACCCAGGACACACCTCACAAACTGAGGCCTCTTTTCTTCGATAAAACATAGTATATTCATCATCTATTTAACAAAAAACAAGTTATGCATATACTATGGGTATTCTAATAAAATGGCAGCTCAAATTACCTTTGCTAATTACCAAGCACCTTGCAAATGTATAACTAAGCCCAAAGCATGTACGTTGTGGGTAGGGGATTCCAAAGACAAAATGTTTTGGTACATATTGCCGGAAATGTTTTGGTGCATATTTTGTGCTTAGATAACTGTGTTTAACAAGTGTGAAAGCATAAGGGGGAATAGTGGCTAGGGCGGGGAACGGGGGTTTTAAGTAAAAAAATATGTAGATGCTGGCAGTCTAATTTATATAATCAACAAGAACGCCAATAAGGCATTCGGGGCAGGCATAATAAGTTCCAAGATGGGCTAGCCGGTTTGACTCTGCATTTAAGGGTTATTTTTTAATTTCAGTTACAATTGAACGACCGCAAACAGATTTTAAAAAGGTAGATAAACACAATATTATTATACATTACACTCGTCAATTGACCAAAGAAAACTAAATCAAAAAATAATAAATAAACAAAGAAATATTTATACATAAATAAAAAAAAAATATAAAACCAAATCGAAGTAATATGGACTAGGATCGAAGACATTTTGAAATTTTGACGCCAAATCAAAATCAATTCGCAATAGAATTGTACAATAACCAGGACTGTCACGCCTCGTGACAATTGAGTTCACGAAGCCGTAGAACAACAACGACAATATGAATAGCGCTCGGGGATCAATTCCTGGAGCAAAGCGTTTAGTTGTTTGAAACCTCTCTAGCGGGATATTGGTTATACGCAATGAAACGACAAAACATCATAAATCAATTTTCGACACGTATAAAATAGAAAACCACTCGAGTTTAATGTCCATACAAAAGAAATAGACCTGTTTGTATTATCGTCGATAATATGGCCCCAAGTTCACAAAGCATTCTCAGACATAAATTAAGAATTTACTTGAAACTGTTCGCTTTATTTTAACTAAAACCTAGCCCCATATATAAAACGTTTGTTGTTTTAATGTATCAAATGCATCGATAAGAAACTATGTGCAAAGTTTTGTGTTTCTGAGTCAAAGATATTTCTTATAAACAGTAATTGAAAGTTGAGTAAATTCTCAATTTAAGTCGATATTTTTGGTGATGTATATTGTTTGTAACTGTTTGATCGCCCGATTAAATCAAAATTAATCCATAATTCATATTATGAACTGTGCCCGAAGTCAGCTCCACAACCATATAATATTTCTGTGAGATTTTGATGATTGAAATGATGTATTACCTGGTTGATAATAATCATATATTCTGACCGGTACAGGTTGACCTTTAGCTACGGGGTCAAACATATTCATCTGTATGTCCATACACGTCCAGTCATGTGACACCTGAAAAAACCCATGAACATGTGAAATATGAGGTGAATAAATTGGTTCAATGTTCTAATTGACCAGGTAGCTAAACAAAAATGTAACAGTACATAAATTCGGAACAATCCACACCAGTCCAGACCAATGACGAGTATAACGTATAACCCAGTTTTAACTATAACGGAAATGGAATGCTGCCCCAGGGTGGAGAATAAGGCACGGATCGGTTAAATTTTGGGTAAATGAGAGCATGGTTCGATTAGTTCAAAATGACATGTACATTCATTAAGTGGTGACCCTTATCCTTTTTTTTGTGCTCCAGATCTCGTGTAATTTGGTATATATACTCTCCCAAAAAAGAAACGCAAAGTTACATTTCGTCGTCGGTATATCCTCGCTCTACCATTGCCTTGTTGCAACAAGAACCGCGACACGTCGCTGAACTAAACCGCTCTCCAGTGTTGCTGTGTCCATACCGTCAGTGCCTGATCCATTAAAGTTGGATTTCATGGTGTCGGCGTATTTCAAAACAGGAGCTCTAATGGGGACGTCTGCCTCGTTATTCGGTTTCACGTAGGCGTTTACCTACTGTCTGGTACGAGATTCTACGCTGTCCGAGAATTGCTGCTGCAGTAGAGGTCGCTGTTGAAAACCATTTACGCCAATGACGTAACCGGAAGTGACGATCCAGGACAGGTGGGGTCACTCTTGTTTGGCCTGAGGTAGGGCGGTAACGTGTTGAACTTTGTTGTCGGTACCCATCCCAAAGGCGAGAAATGGAACCAAGAGAATTATTCAGCAGCCTGGCTACATCTGTCTTGTATTCACCTGCTTGTAATCGTCCAATAGCGTTGTTGTTGGTCTTCGTTCAGATGTGGCATCATTTGGTTCGTTGAGTGTTTACATGTGCAACTGATTTGGAAACCGAGAACCCCGGGATTTTAAAGACCTTAGATCTAGGTTCCATGTGAAAAACTCGCGAAGTGGTTAAATTCATGTTTCTTGGTGCCATCAAGCGATAACAAATTTCGACAAAATGGATGACCAGTCACAATTAGTGACCCTACCTTTAAAATCAATAATGAATTTCTTTTATCCTTACATAATGGCCTTGAAAACAAGTAAGATTTACCAAAACAACGACCTCGTTCAAACAAAAAATTGATGAAAAATGGGTTGTGCGTTTCTTCTTTTGAAGAGTATATTTAACATCGGCAGAAGTTTTGCACCGCAGTGTATTTGTTAGACTGGCCCAGTCTCTTTAATTTATTTTACATTTCGATTTATATAAAAGTAGTAATTTTTAGTAAACCAACACTTTCGTTTCCATTTGTATAAAAAAAAATTTGAGGAAACCTGTAACCAGCATCAGAGACTGGACAATTTGCGAGCTTCACAATAAAATGGGCGTTTCTTGTCCTGTTTTACGTTGTTCCTTATTTGGAATGATTGACAGTTGTCAAGCAAGCCCCGAGTCACGTGACACAAATTTGTAAATGTGATGTCTAAGATAAATTAAGTTCGATATTTACCTTCATGAATCATGCGTCTCGAATGGAGTGCAAAGCAGTCATGCTGAAACCGTCTACGGGCTGATGTCACGTTTTTGTTTCCATTCGCCATTCGGCTTCGTCTCGATACGCATGAACTGGCTTCGTTAAGTTGTTATAATGATGTCGTGTGTAATTATTTATGTTCATTCACCTCATCACATACGTTGTATCCGTTCATTCGACAGATATTGTCCGTCAACAAAATTCTTAGATCGTTAAAGTATCACTAAATAACAATAACTGTTATCCACAACAAACATCTCGCACCTACACCAGTTTGCCAGTGCAAATGCAGAAATCCCGTGCACGACGTCACACGACCTACATAATGCAGATTGACCTACTAGATGAGAATGAAGCTCTATTTGCCCAGTCTCTAGAGATTACGGTTTTTTTTTCGGTTTTTTTTTTTTGGAGAGGACTGGCCAATTTTTGGTGTGTGGAGAAGACTGGCCACCAGTCTATGTATTTGTATGTGTTATTTACCTGGTCAAAATAAAGAGTAAGTTTTCTGTCACCAGTTTCATGCTTGCTCAGATTTGGTAGGCTTGGAAGTGTTGAAATATCGGCTTCAAATCCAGTAGGTACGCCCACCTCGATGACACTCATACTGGCATTTCCAGACTTCTGATAGCTGAAACAGACTTCCAGTATGAAGGAATCGGTTAGGCTGTTCTTCACTTTGGTTTTAAGATTAAATGATGGATTAACAGCATTCTGTTCCACGTTGTAATATGTAGCTACCTGAAATTAGAGGTATAATCTTTCTATATTAGCAAACTATTTCTTGAGAATAGCCCAACAAACATGACCTGTTTCTCACATTTTCTTGGGAATAGAACAGCAAACAAGAACTGTTTCTCACATTTTCTTGAGAATAGAACAATAAGCATCTCGTGTAACTTTCTTGAGACTTGAAGGGCAAACATGACGTGTATGTAACTGTTCTTGAAAATATAAACGCAAACATAACGTGTTATGTTACTTTTATTTTGAGAATAGAATAGTTAATATCTCGCGTGTGTAACTGTTTCTAGAGAATAGAGTAGTTAACATCACATAATCAATATAGAGAAAAGACAGATTTCAATGTTTCTTCAACTTGATACATAGGATATTTTTTCAGATCAAAAAATTATATGTAATATTATTATGAGTGCAATACGATAAATGGAATAATACCGGATATTTTAACGTTGAACACAAATATATAGGTATATTTCCAGTTCGCACAAACCAAGCGACATCACGGGCTTTATAGATTAGTTTTAAGTTATGTAAAGATATATCATGTCGGATATAGATAAAGAGCTAGTCGTGCTCGGTATAAAAACTCAAAATTAATGTAAAATTAAAATATTGAAAATTTCATTCTAAATTACTTTATTCTGGGAGGCGATGTGGCAGAGATTGATCGAGGTTAAGTTTCGATTCATCATTTTCAAATTAAATCATTATATTATGGCGACCGTATTTCAATCCATTCAAATCTCCGCCATCCGATATTACAGAGAGTTGATTTTATGCTTTCCTCATGTGAATATAAGTCTAATTATTAATTTATGTAACATTTGAAGCACAATAAAGAACTGCAATAGGCAGACTTACGTCATACATGATGCGTCTTTAAGTTATTTAAGTAAATGAGAAAAAATGGCCATTATTAATGTATAAATTATGTTCTTCTTCTTGCAAATATAGACAAATGTTATAATAAATGTCACTGTATTATGGGTCAATGACCCAATAATATATTGAATAAAGATCTACTTATTATTTAAGTTATTTAAGTTATCTATAATTTAATTAAGTTATTAACAGCCCCTGATTTAATTAAAAGTGTAAACTGTAGATACCTACCTCGACTAAAGCTGTACCGGCCCCATCACCTTCAATATTAAATTGTATTGGTTGTAGAATCTCAGCCTGAAAGAGAACAGATCCATATCTAACATATTGGTTATTTTATTTTCAATGATCAGTTGTGGAGAATTTGTAACAATGAAATAGTCCTTCATATATGAAATATAGAAAAATATCGGTAAAGAAATGGGCGGAGAACAGTATCAGCAATGCTGTATTCCACAATGCAGCGGCTGGGTTAATGAAAATTGGCGTACACCATACAGTGTGATATAAGGGACAGTTGCCCGGACAACAAGGTTGTTTACGCACAGACTAACGTGTAAAATGGAAATTGGGTGTGTTAAAACATGTGAAGGACTAGATCAGAGACTACCCTTCCTGTACCACTGTACAGGTAAAATCACACTTGACCCACCCCCCAGGAATCGAACACCGGCGCCCTGGTTAGCGAGCCGGTGCCTTATTCGATGAACTACAGCCGCTACCTGAAATTGATGAATGAGTGGCGATAAAATAATCACCTACCTGACTTAGTTTAACATCTTCTGAGTTGAGTATAAGTGAATTTTGTGAGTTTATGTTAAACATTTTAGAGCCACCTTTCCAGCTGACCTGGATATTTAAATTCGTTGTAGGTGTGTAAGTTTCTCCAGCATAATTAGATAAAGCTTCAATGGCTAGAATAGTATCCTGAAAAGATTATACAATACAGCAATAAATTAAAGCACGATAGTTTATCATATATAGTTTATAACTACCATATTACCGCTTCCAAAAATATTAACGAGACACAAAGCATGCGTTGTGAACTGACTGGCACTAACCATACTTATATTGGGTCAATTCGAGTGATGTGTTGCAGTAGTGTATAACTTGAATTCTTTTTAGTGCCTTAAAGGTAGAATTTCATATTTTCTAAGAAAGGCAAAACATAATTATATTTACGTCTTTTACTCAAAAGGTTGTCAACTCACTATTATACGATCATAGGCATTATTTCCCAAACCTAAAAATCATTCACACCGGAAATGATAACACAATTACCTCTCTTGTTCCCCCCCCCATCAAATAGTTATCTTCAAACGTTTGAATTTGAAGTTGAAAATGATATCTTTGCCAATTTCTCATCTTTCAGTAGTGAATTATAAGATTAATATGATTATTCTGTAACAAGGTAGGACTGAATATAGATACCATCTATTTTAAGGCTTTATTTTAATATATTTTTAAAATATAACTTAAAAATATGAAATTCTCGCTTTAACCCGAGCCTCTCGATTTAGCACTTGTGTTTACATGTTGTGTAAATATATCCATGGTTAACAAAACCTCAACACTATAGACCTTAACTCGCACTGATTTCAAATACAGAGGAGGTCTGAGGTTGAGTTACAGTGTTACACCAGTGCTACACTGATCTAACGGTTGTTAAACACTATACCCTACTTTAATAGACCCACTGTATGTGTTTATGCCTACTCTAGTTTGTTAGTGTTAATGAACGTTGAAATCGATCATATAATTAACTAAAGTTTTAGCACTTATTTAAGTCGTGTAGGAAATGTGTACAGATAAAAAAAAAATCATTTTTTTTGTGGGCAAATTTACAAAGAGATTTGAAACATAATTTATTAGAGTGTCTGTGCATGTCACACGAAATACTTGAGTGTCTCGAGTTCATTATTACAACGATAGTATTTTTATACACAAATAACTGTTAGCTTTTATAAAATTAATAGCAAACGGACACTAAATAGTAAAGGAACACTAATTAGTAAATAGACGGAGAGTAAATAGTAAAAAGGTGGACATTAAATAGTGGGTTGTTAAGTAATAACCGTCATTTGACATGATACAGTGTTAAATAAATTGAGTGAATACAACGATCAGTATAGTTTTCTGATATCACTATAATAATGACTAATAATACGCTCATATACTAACACAAACAGTATCGTCGTTAACATCCATCAATATTTCCAGTAGACCCTACAGATTCATTCTACTTTGCAATTTGTCATTTAAGTTTATTTATATCCAATTTATATTCACGTATATACAGTGCGAAATTTCAAAGGTCTATCAAAGAAATGCATTATATAAGATTTAGATAAATAGCCGGTTTTGTTGTAGTAGTTCAAAAATAGATGAAAATTGAATATACTGAAAATGCCCGTCAAATTACTTTATTCTGTGAGTTGTTTGACGTTTTGACTAAATAGATTGTTTATTACAATAGCAACGGTACTTGACAATCGACACTAGGCGTCGATTTTCTATTTTATCGCGAAACACTTAAATGGCTTAAATTGGAGCCACACGATGGTCCAGGGTCATGTCCATTAACTTCAATTATACAACATTTGAAGTCAGAAACAGATTTAGCTCGTGTATAATGCATCTTTAATCAAGTATGATTAATGTATCATCCCTTACCTGAGAAGAACTAAAACCACCTTCTGGATTTCGTTGATTACTGATCCATCGTACAACAGGTAAACCATCGTTAACTTGTTTGGTACCTGATATAACCAGGAGACCATATGCTGTGGCCTCAATATTAATAGCATCGTTTTTACGATACCAATAATATCTATAGCGATTTGCATCCTCTGGGGGTGATGGACGTTTCCAATATTTTACACCATCTGAAAAACATTCTTTCTTAAACAATTTTTCTTATATGCCAATACGACCTTGGTCCACGTTCGCAAAGCATTTCAATGTTTTAAGTTAAGAATTTCCTCAACTTTAAATCACTGTTTATGTTTAGTTTCTTATTGATGTATTCGATACATTAAAACGACAAAAGTTATATAGAGTGCTATATTTTTGTTAAGATAAAGCGAACAATTTTGAGTAAATTCTTAACTTAAATCTGAAAATGTTTTGTAAACTCGGGGCCTGTGACACTCAATTGTGTACAACACCTGGATCGAAACCGCGGTGGGGACGTTTAGTGAGTCCACACCCTATTCACTGAGCCGCCGCGGGATAATACCAAAAAAAATGTGCTGTACAAAGAGTGGTAACATGGGAAAAATGATTTATTATAATACAATTATCTACAATTATCTATCACATTGTTGGTGTCGCACCCGAGGCGGGGTGGGCTTATCCTTTAGCATACTCCGCGCAGCGTTTCGTTTGATTATAGGTAATCTCACTACACACTGCTATTCTGAGTGGATATTGTTGTGTTAAATTTTGATTAGTCAGTAGTCCGACTACCAACCTATCACTACCTACCATACAAACGCTTTACATTTAAAACGAGTGCCAGTATTGGACCAAATATGTTTACATAACGTTACGTCATGGCTCACGCTTTTATTATGCCTAATTAACCCGTGCATAGGAGAATACTGCAGTAAAACTAATTGTGTGACAAACGAGGCTATCAAGTCGAATGAAATGTAAACAATACTGTTTGGAAACGAACATACTTATACCTTTTTTAATACCTTAAATCACTGTCCAAAGTTTTAGGGAAGACTTAGATTAAACGAAGGACTGTCATGTTGATGTACTTAAGTGATAGCTTTCATTGAACGGGGAGAATAGACACACTCCCGCAAAAGTTCAAGAATCAGAAGTCAATCCAGCAATGGTCAGAGAGAGATTTCTCGGGCCATTGCTTCAGGAATATGATCCTTTAGTGGATACTTGGTGCATCTTTCCATGTTAAGATTCAATTCGTGTGAAGTCTTGAGGTTTTTGACTATGAAACCATCTCGACCCCAGCATTTCCAAAATTTCCAATATCTGAACACCATTGATCGTTTTCTAGTTTGATCTTTCTGGAAGTTCAAGTCTATACTTACCAGCACTAGTTGCCAGTTGGTTCATTTTAACTATAGCTGGTACTGTTGCTTCACTAGCTGTTTTTTGTAGTGCATACGTTACGATAGCTATATCATAGGCATCAGTTATATTCATATACTGTTTCTCTAGGTATAGCTGAGCAGAACTTATCGATAATCGAACCTGAAATAAGTGAAATTAATATTACGAATGATAAAACAAGTTAATTTTCCATATATTATTCCTAAATTCAGAACACAACAAAGTGGTCGAAATAAAATAAACATGCTCTTTTCTTTAAATGGCGTATGTCACGTATGTGTCTAGTTTGTGGAATCTTGAAATGGACAAAATTGGTACTAAAAGCACATATTTATGTAATGTGAATATGTAATGGGAAAATAATATTGTAATATCTAATAAATAATGTTCGGTAAAATACGTGAACAGTTCAAACTGAAAGACAGTCGTTAACGCCTGCTTAGTGCATTCTACGTGTTTTATAAATTGATATTTTGTCGCGTTTATGAATCAGCCTTATTACTAATTATTACCACATTACAAAATGGCACCCGAAATGTTAATTGTTTCCTAAATTTTGAATATTAGAATTCTATCATTTCACGGCAGGATAAAAATATCAATACTGAATTCTAATCCGTGTTTTCAATTTCAAATATTATGGAAAATATCAGTTCGGAGACTTAGTTCCTTTTACAGGCGATTGTGTATCTGATGGTTGAAACAGCGTTAAATGGACAAGCTGATACCCACCCACCCCCACAAAATGCTGCACGTCCTGCATTCTCCATAAATTCGTCCTTTTCAAATATTTAAAAATATTGATATGCTCTATATACGATAATATACCGTATATATTTTCGCATAGATTTCATGTATATAAGGCCCCAATCCAAATTCGGATAATGGCTGAATAGAATTGTTGTTTATGAATGAATCAGTAGATACTTACCAGTTCTAATGTTTTAGTCATCATTAGTCCCTGTTCTAACAAAACCTGTTCTGCTTCTTTCAAAGCGATTAAAA
Source organism: Patella caerulea (assembly GCA_036850965.1). Classification (NCBI taxonomy): domain Eukaryota; kingdom Metazoa; phylum Mollusca; class Gastropoda; family Patellidae; genus Patella; species Patella caerulea. The sequence goes on from JAZGQO010000011.1 coordinate 29,678,553, forward strand.
CATAAGCTGTTAAAGCCTCTCCAGATCCTGATCCTCCCTGAAAATATAAAACCATACATCTTAACCCTAAACAAAAGAATCTCTAAAGCAACGCACTTCCCGGGTTCTTTCTCTCTTGAGTACAATCTCAAAATCGAATCAGAATTGTGTAGCATTTATTGTTATTATTACTTGGACATCATTACAAATTTGAAACATTGAAATCGTATATTTAATGTCACGTGTCAGCAGCTTATGGAAAATCCGATTACATAATAATGCACCAAGTAACGACCCGGGCACTGTTTCTCTAAATGTTAACTAAAGATAAAATTTAAATGTTCATAGATACTTCACTTTTGGTTGGCTAAGCACTGAAATCAACATTATATTATCCAATGAAATTATGAAAATTTGGATTTTATCTTTATTCAAATTTTCGTGAAACAGACCCCGGGTTCTACAGTTATCATCCTTTTTAAGTTTTGGTTTTTAATTAAAATGCACTTTTGTACCTGCATTCTTTTATTGAAGACTTTACCGGGTTCTGGGAAACTACCATCACGGTTTTGTGCAGATATCATCCATAATATAGTCTTCTCTATCACGTTCTCGTCAATAGTAATCATATCAACAGCCTGACAAAAACATTTAGTTACAAAAGCTGATAACCTAAACAAAATAAAACAGTGGTTATAATCCATAGTTAATTAACATGACTAGACCATAAACATCTCTCGATGTCATCGGATATCTCCCATATTAAATAGATTAAACGGTTCAGCCACATTCTGATTTAATATAAAAATGGTGAAGCAAGGCCATGTTTCGAATAACCAGTGTGGTGGTTGCAATTAATGCACACTTCAAACTTTGAAAAGCTAATATCTTCGCAATGGAGCAATTGGAAAGAAAAATACATTTTGCATTATCTATTTTCGATCTATTATAGTAAGAATGACCAACTCTTAATCTAAAACCTTTCACAATGTATCTTTAATTGCAGACAAAGTTTTCAATTAATATTACAGAGATGGTTGGATTATATTTCCCAATATTATTCAAATAATTTAAGGCCTTGAAGGCCTTGATACAGGTCGAAATTTTATAAACGCCAGATGCAGTCTTCACTTACCACATACTACCAGTCTCATTACTGTGTTTATCACCGAACGCACTGAAAGAACCATCTTTGTGTTGGTAAGTCAATTCTCTCTGGTATCCTAAAAAATTCAAAACTAATTATTACAACAGCAAAACAGATTTGCTTTAACAATTAAATTTATATGAAATAGAAATATGAAACGTTTCACTTTTGTTATTAAAGTGAGTTGAATATTCTAGTTTTCGTTTGTTAATATAATAAACATGTTGGCTATACATTATATTCGGGTCTTCCACTTTTCTAGCTTTCAATTAATCTTTTTGCTTTTAACAGAAAAAGCTGATTTGGATGCTAAATAAACAAACCTTTTTCCATGTAGGTCGTTGATTTTTTCTTTATTTCTGTTGTAAGGCGTCCAGTTTTTCTGAGATATTTGGTGACGTAAATACTTGGGGCAAAGTTTAACATGTTTTGTTCACCACACCCATACGGCATCTTTAACAGCTTATCAAGGTTCTTTAGTGACGGGCCCAATATATCGCCTGAAAATTGTAACATTTATTGTTATATACTAAATGGAGGACAAGGCTCCTATTAATGTTAAAAAGATCTAAGGATACGTACCAAACGTCAAACATTTAGCGATTGAGCACATTACAAATGAAATGAAATGCTACTCTTCTGCACCTAACCTGGGCTAATGGAAGACATGCATACGCCATACAGTGTCCCATTCGAACGACTAGACAGCTGTCCCTGTCAGGCAATCGAGACGAACTGCCGGCCAATGCAAGGATCGAAAACCCGACCTCCAGACGAGCGAGCCAGCGCCTTACCAACTTCGCCACGTGATCCACCAAAATGAAATGAAATGGGGTTTAACGTCCTACTGTTGTGCTATGAAAGACCAAATTGGAAATAAAGTCATACGTACCAGCTACATTTATTCGTACACTCTGTGACATAGACACAGTATTATCTGGGAAACGAACAGTAACTGATTGTTTAAACTTGGTTGTACTATCTAATCTAACTAATACTGGTATATTAGAAGATCTTTCTATTCCTTCTGCCTGTAATAATAAAACAATTGAACATTTAATGACGATGGTAGTAATCAATATCCTTTTCAATGGTTTTAACTGGGGCATAATGTTATTTCGTTATTCACTAAAGATGTTAAGATGTTATTCATGGAGGCAGCATTGCTTTAAATTAAAGAGTGTTGAGGTAAAATTAAATAAACGACTAGTCAGACATTTTATACTGGTGTAGATCGATGATGTTTTATCACTGAATAATCCCAAATTTAGTGATTATGTAGAATTCGTATATCCTGATAAACTCGAAATCAAAAACACCACTGACAGTGACAATTACGCTTCCTACTTGGATCTGGATCTCGATTTTGACAATTGCCACAAACTTAGTGTTAAATTGTACGATAAACGTGATGTCTTTGACTTTCCGATTATTAACTTTCCAATATCACCAGTTTATGGAGTGTTTGTGTCTTAGCTAATTCGTTACGCGAGAGCTTTTTTCTTTTATTCTGATTTTTTTAAGTAGATCGAGGTATTTGTCATCTAAGCTTCAACTACAGGGATACTTGCGAACTAAACTTTAAAAGGTTTTTTGGCCGTCATATTGACTTGATTGGTAAATATAACGTGTCTCTCTCGGCTATTATTCTAGTTATATTTAATTGACGCGTATCCTATCTCCCTGTTATTGTTAACACTGTTCATCAAATGCATTTTTGCATACCGATAGTTCATTGGCCAATCACTCTATTTTACCGACATTTCGTCTTAAAGCTTGGATGCAGGTTTGGTGGGTGTGGCGCCAGGCAGGGTAAGCTCACTCTTTCGGACACTTGTTACCACTGTTTGTCGCGTATTTTATACACGGTGAAAAGTCCATAAGCTGATTACACAATTTTGCAGTATTACACTATTTCGCCTAAACCGTTTTTCTTTTAGGACTTTGGATTTTGTCTAATGGTTTGGATTGTTCGTACTTGTTTTTATTTTATTTTCCTCCATGTAGAAGCGACTTCACTAAATGTTTAGTGTGTAAACTCTTGTTCTTTTTCTGGAAGTGGCGCTCTTCCACAAAGACTAGGGTGCTCAGAAAATTGTGCGTCGATTGGCGGACTTTGATTTCTGATATGAGATCACAATTTCAAGATGTCTGCGATGACCGCTTCCTGGTTCGTAGTACGGTTATAAACTATAGCACTTTTATATTTTATTCAAACGGTCCTTCAAACACAATCTGATTAAAACACAGGTCCTATTTCTTTTCGTTATGCTTTTCTTTACTACACTAGGATCTGGAAGAGTTGTTATCATTAAGGAGTTCTGAATGATGTGAGATATTAGGCAATGAAACGGTCTGTTATAGAGAGCTTTATACGTGTTATCCACAAGTAACATCAATGTTGATTAGTATATCAAAAGTCTGACGTCATAGAGTCAAATGTCAGTCGTGTGACCTGTGACGTTACCTCTCGCGACAACTGGTCAGATCTTCCTGTAGTGTAAGGAGAACGCTAGATCGGAGACGGTCCTACGCATTTTATGACGTCACATGTGGATTGTGGGTTAGGGTAAGGGTTAGGCTTGGTCCAGGGTTAGGGTTAGGGCTAGCCCTGTTTACATCTCGAGACTTTGACGAAATCTACGGGTCCTAGTCCTTACCCTAACCCTAACCCACAATCTATATATGACGTCATATGTGCTAAAATGCGTAGGACCGTCTCCGATCTAGCGTTCTCCGTAGTGTAAACCATCGAAAGTATAAAAAAAACGAAACGAAATATCAGTCTGTATTTTAATCGGATTGGAAATCAACAAACTGTTTATATGTACAAACCTCAACCAATAGTTTTCGTTGAACAGCATCACTTTCATATAAAGACTGTACAGCAACATTTATTAACACATTACCTATCTTTTGTTTTACTGATATAGGGAAGTAAGTTGTTCTTACACTGTTTGCTGGCATCTAAAATGTACAATACAAAACATTATAGCAACATCACAGCAACAACTTAGTATAAAATTACACAGAACAAAGTTACACCACTATTTATTATAAAATTACACAAAACATGATAGCAATATTACAGCAACTGTGCATTATAAAATTGCACAGAAGGAAGAAACACAACAATTTATTATGAAATTACACAAAAAATATAGATCAAAAATGACAGATTTGCGTGACAATAAACAGTTTCGTTGTTAACGAGTGATTTTCTTAATCCCATCACAACTTTTTTGTGTGGACGGAATTTGACCTGATAGGTTATATTCATATTGTAATTCACAGATAAATAATACCTACCCAACCTAAAAAGTGTCTTTGGGTCATATGCCATTCATTCTGCACAAAATTACCAAAAACAAAGTATTTCTGCATCTTTATACTGACAAAATCATCACTCTTCGATAGGGTTACCATGGCCTGAAAATAATAACGTAATAAATATATGTTACGTTATTGCTAAATTTAGCTAAATATATCAAGTGTCACGAAAATGGAATGTCATATTTTATTTTTTAGGATAATATATACAGACTTTCATCTGAGGATCGGCTGGCCATAAACATAAAATGCATTCACTCTTTGGGCCAAAAGTACAACAAACGATTCGATAACTTTTATCTGTTTATTTATTTTCAGAGAACCTAGTATGTCTTGTTCAAATTCTGAAGTCCGAAGACAACCAAAGTCAATGTTTAAATATATCAGATTGTATATCTTCCGTCAAAAGTCAAATTTTTTTATTAAAATTGATTTAGGACCAATTACAATGCGTGTGCTTCCCGTTGTTGTACTACATATTCCAATCTTTTGATTTTGTAAGCAGTAACACCCTTGACACAACCTAGTAGCTTCCTCCATTTGCCTTTTATGACACAGAAAACCCTAGTTTAATATTCATTAATTACGTTTTTCTTCGTTTTCTCAAAATAAGAAAAAAAGTGAGTTACTAGGTGTTTGACGGGAGATATGTTCGAATATGATATAAACATTCACCACGGTATTTATCTCTATGTCTAAAAACGAACATTGAACCGCACCGATCTTGTATCGTCACTAATAGTGGACAATATTAAGATATAACCAATTCCAAGACTATAGACCTTTTACACCGAAACAATCAGATGTATTAACACTTGATCCCGACACCTGATCATAATACGAAAGATTAATTGAGTCCTATCAAAAAGGTTCCGAGACCTGCTCTTTTCGGTCTTTCAGGTTAGAAACGCCCCAGAGCCAAAGATTGCACAACAATATTTATCCCGACATGACCTGGTATGTGTCGAGTTGATGTTACACTCCCCCCCCCCACAAACTGCTTCCTCTCAATAGTTTAGATTAGAATACTCACAGGTACCACTCTATCAAAATAGTTAAAAACAGTGGCTTGCACAAGTACTACTTCATTTCTGATAACAGAATATGGTAGATTCAGGCTCACGAAGAAATCTTTAAACGTTGTAACCTGAAAATGTAATGTTACATGAAATAAAACATGGCGCTGGTTGCGGGTGCGGTCTCTGGGCGCACAAGCTGGTCCTAAATTGGCACCTAAGAGGTGGAGTCTGTAAGACAGATATAGGTTTGTGACGCAATATTGCAAATTATATTTGATTGTTTCAGTGCATTAAATCAACATTTCGTGACAGAATGACTAGTTTTCGAGAGTCTATATATTGGTCACATAAAGTTTCATAGAGGCTTCGTCACCAGAACGGATCATCTTCCGCAAATAAACCTGCTTACATACACATCCATTTAAATGATCAGTGTCTATTTGTATGACGTGAGTCGAGGGATAACGCTGAGGGAAGGGACAGGACTGAAGGGGATTGACCATTGTGTTAATGAGTTTGAAATGGAACTATAAGACAATTATTTGGCTTGTCGTTGAGAACTTACCTTAGCTGTTTTATTGGCTACAGATAATCCTTTAAAGGGATGTAAAGCAAAGGCACTGGTGGACCAGGTTGTTATAGTATCTGGTGCTGTTTCTTGTAAAACAACTTGTCCCGTATTTCTGTAAATAAAGAATGTAAACCTTGATTTAAAACGACAATATCATCGACTAGAATTCGCTGACTAAAACAATTAAATATTGGTAGACATATGTGCTCATGTGTAGGCGATAGATTAGAGTACAGCTTTATCGTGTTTATGTAAAGCCAATTTTGCCGCTAATGCTATCGTTGTCACGGTCCACAAAGCGTTATATGTGTATCTGTAACAGAAATGAAATGAAATGGGGTTTTACATCCTGCTGTTCTTTACCGACTGGGTGAAAGAAGACGGGGCATCTGCATATTCCTGAAGCAATGGCCCGAGAAATCCCCCTCTGGTATAGCGTCTGTTTCTTGAACGTATGCGGGAGTGTGTCTATTCTTTCCGTTCAATGAAAGCTATCACTTAAGTACAGCAACATGACAGTCCTTCGTTTAATCCGGGTCTTCCCTAAAACTTTGGACAGTGATTTAAGGTATTAAAAACGGTGAAAGTATGTTCGTTTCCAAACAGTATTGTTTACATTTCATTTGACTTGATAGCCTCGTTTGTCACGCACTTAGTTTTACTGCAGTATTCTGCTATGCACGGGTTAATTAGGCATAATTAAATCGTGAGTCATGACGTAACGTTATGTAAACATATTTGGTCCAATATTGGCGCTCGTTTTAAATGTAAAGCTTTTGTAGGGCAGCTAGTGATTAGTTGGTAGACGGACTACTGACCAATCAAAATTTAAAACAACAATATCCACTCATAATAGCAGCGTGTAGTAGGATTACCTCTAATCAAACGCAACACTGCGCGGAGTATGGGGCATCTGTAACAGGTAAGATTAAGAAGCGGGACAGACGAGTTATATCCCCTGTAGCTCAAAACTCAAAGGTATTCAAAAATAGAATGGGTTGTGTAAAGGAAATTTCAAATTCAAATATTACAGTTTGATTGACTAAATCAAGTTTATATTTTCAGCTCAGCAATTGACGTAACTGTTGATTCTTTCGGTCCGTAATATAGATATCTTTCTGGTATCAGTCAAATTATTCGTAACAGATCTCCTCGGAAAACATTCACGTTTTTCACAGTAAGCCTCATGTAATAAAATACATACCCAATAGGAACCGTTCGCCATAACCAAGTCTCTGGAAAGAATTTTCGAACACGTTTCACCTTGGCCAAGTTGTTTTCGGAAATTCCACCTTGACCGCCACCCGAACCATCAGCAACACCGCTGCTGGCCATTTGCAATAGCGGCCCCCCTCGAAAGTACTCATCTATAAACAAGGATTGAACATTTTACATACATATATATCTACATACCCAATGGCTACAGTTTGCCAAAGCCACGTTTCCGGGAAAAATTTTCGAATCCGTTGAACAGGTGATAGGTTTTGAGGTGGGCCGGCGGGACGGGCGCCACCGTTCATCATGACCGCTCCACTACTATCACTGTCATCCATCGTCGATTCCATTCTAGCATACATTGGGAAAACTATAACGAAGACAAACGGTGCAGTAAAGCGGCTGTGATAAGCTTGATAATATTTAGCTGGGAAAAGCAATGTAAGCTGTGGAACTTTATCGTTACAGATCCTGGGCTGTATAGCACACGACCGCTTACGGCTGGTCCAATGGTCCATCACTTGATTTGGTATTTGTGGTTTACTTTTTGCGATGTTTGTATAGTTTGTCTTGTCCACAGCTTTGTGTGGGGTTGGGATGGCCAAGTGGTCTAGAGTGCCGCGCTTCGACCTCTTGCGGGCCGGTCACCCCTGGCTTGCGGCTGTGGTTTCGATCCCTGGTTTGAGCGTATGTGCCAAGGGGATAGGGGCGCCTTCTCAACCTCGTGGGTTTCCTCCGGGCACTCCGGTTTCCTCCCACTGTTAAATACTCCTACGCGCAAGCGAATTATTGAAAAAAAATTGAAACAAAAGGTTAGTCCCAAATTGACCTAGTTTGAGTCGAGTGGACGTTAAACCCTATTTTTCTCTCTCTCTCCATAGCTTTGTCTTATCGGTATTGTTTTGCGTTGCGTGTTGCGCAGTCTTCTTGCACTTACTATTACAGTTCAGTGAAGGATATACCGCTCAGTATGTTACGAAAGTTATCAAACAAGCGAGATACTGTGTAGAATGTGTTAATTAACCCAGTGTTGAAATCAGTTTGTTTCGGCATACAGTGAAACAAAAAAGTGCAGCTTTACGATTATGCCAATATATATATATATATTGAGGAAGCAAGATAGAAACAGATACGTCGGGTAGCTTAGCGATAGAGAGTCAGATGGGGTCGTATAATTATTGGAAAGCGAAATAATGTGATAAGCCGGAAAATATTTACAGAAGGCCAGTGCGATAGTGAGATTAGCTTTTCAGGTTACATTAAGGGGATAAGGCTCAATATATCAATAGTGGAAGCTCTATGAACTACAACACAACACTTTAAACCATTCGAATTCAATAAAAGGAATTCTTAGATACTTACAGTGGGTGCGTTCTTTCTGGTACAAGTTGGCATCTGTTAGAAGTGCAACACCGGCATTCTATTCAGAAGAAAACACATAAGTTAGCATCAAGAAAGTGTAAATATACTAACAAGTTGTTCCCGATAATAGAAGTAAACTGTATGGATACGTGAAATACTATTTAGTAACATTGGGCTTAATATAGTTCTGTTAAGAAAGATAAATTGTGTTGAAGCAGTTATGAAATACCACAAATCAAAGAGCTTTGATGTGTATGCATATAAACTTACCCTGAAAATACTGGCAGCATCTGAACCACTGCCGGCTCTTGGCCATCTCCAGAAACAATAAAACCAATCTCCCCCACCATAATAATTACCACTATATTGTAATATTTCTTTTAGAACCTTTATAGAAACGACAGGAAATTAAACATACTAAAAATTAGAAAAAAAGAGCTGGTCTCGAAAATAGTTGATGAAAAGTAAATATATTGAAAATATATCATCAGTCAAATTACTTTATATTGAGCGAGGTTATGAATGCGTAAAGTTTTGAGACAGAAGGCAAGAAATAGTGATAATTGGTCCACCACAGGTTTATTCTCATGGCCAAGTACCATTATGATGAATCAGCACTTTTATCTACACCTTCCGCCATGTTAGCGTTTAAAGCCGATTGGTGAGCATTTTCTTACTTTCTCAACATCTACGTTACCTCCTGGTGTACAGAGGTGATTATGGGCTTGCCATGTGAATGAAGGCAGAAATACGTCCGACAATACATAAGTTTAGCTTTCGCATAATATATCTTGCAATATAAATTAAACAATTTGTACTGCTTAATCTTCACAAACACTAATAGACGTTTAATTTTGAAGCAATTGAATGTAAAATTTATGGTACAGTTAACTGACAAAATGTTTTAACACGTATAAAAACATCAATTTATTAAGGACGGGTATGAAATTCGTTACAACTTAGTTTAAACTAATTAAAAATGCCGTTAAAAACTTTGTGCTTTAAGATGAGCGGGTGACCTTTCTTGTCCCATTTTATCCTGTTTTTAGTTTTTCAGAGACCACGTTAATATTTATTATTGTTATATCTAAATTATAGACATGAAAATTTCGCAGCAACCACTGCTTAGATACAGAAGAAAGTACGGTCGGAAATAGCGACAAACCTATCTCATCTAATGAAACATAAAATTTAATAATGACTTACCGTATCTGTTGTGATGTCATTACCAGATTTTAAAAGATCAACACTTTTATCAACAGTTCTTAAACTGACCATTGAACCTGGTTCACCTTTAATTGTTAGTTTAACAGGTGCCCCGGGTTTTACTTTAGACTGATCAAAATCTACAGTTATCTGATTAATAAAAAAAAAAAATAGATTATATATTCTGTAAACTTTGGCTTAGGTCATAGTATGTAACGGGGCTTGTTAAGGTGGACAGTGTGTAGCGGATATAGAAAATTAATTTGGGAGTTTACAAAAAGATTTATTCAAGATCTTAAAATTACACCAAGTTGTATACTAATATTGTTCAATAATCCTCAACTCGCGACCCTAATCAAGCCGCTTGTACTTGATCGGGATCGCATCGCTCCCGGATCTCCGTATAAAGGGAGATAAGTATATATTATTTGGTTTCAGACCACTAATTTTAGGAATACGTTGCTCTTATTTGGTCTATGGATAGGGGGTATGTGAACTATCGACGATTTACACGATAAATTGATTTCATCTCATGCAACAACCAATCAGCTGGTCTACCCCATTCAAGATTTTCGTCAGATAATTATTGAACGTTGATGGAATCTTTGCCGATATAATGATTAAATCCACAGTTTAATAAATAAATGTTAGGCCCAGGCCAAAATATAACATGGAGTTAATATTATTATACGACTACTATATCATTATACTGGCGGTGCTGAAATAATTATTACGCCTACTCTATAAACAACTAGAAACACTTGATTTTTCTTACAGAAAAAAAAAACAAAAACCTATCCAGTGATATATTGTGATCTGAAACATTTGACAAAATTAGAACTGCAATTGTGATAATTTGTTTATAAATAATAATATTTCTTACCGCATTTTCAAAGAGTCCTTGAATACTAAAAGAAATAGAGTCAGCGACAATTTCACCATTTGGTCTTTTATAGTAAACTATTAATTTACCGTCTGGAGCCATTTCTGCTGTGACGTCAATGGAAAATGTGTTTAGTGTAGCTGGGGTTGATTTGGTAACTTCGTTAGTCGTGATCAGTTTACTACGTCCAAGAACCTATAAGAGATTAGGGTGAAATAAACAATTGTAATATTTGCCATCCGGCGTTGCAAAGTATTGGAGGTATAATAATAGCTTATTCATAACGTACTGAACAAGTGTTTTCTTGGGAAATGAATCGAAATGCCGAGCTAATACACCATGCAGTGTGCACTGGCGACCTTTTCCCGGTTGGCGGCGTCCTCGGTTTTTTTTTTTTTTTTTTGGTTTTTTTTTTCTTTTGTTTTTGCTGTCATACCAATGTAAAAACAATTAGACATTCTTAGACGGGGATGCTCCCAACACCACGCATACATTAAATCAAAATATTTCTCCATGTCTGCTGAATAATAAACAATAATATTTCAACCGTTATATTATCACTATTTACCTGGTATGTGAAACTTGATAATGGTTCTGTAGATTTCAACTCAAAAGATGCAGAAACACCAACCTACAACGTTCAATGCCAAAATAATAATATAAACATACATGTAAAGCCTTGAAATATTAGGTACGATATTCTGTAAACGGTAACAATTTGAGAATCGCTACACAATCTGTACCACCTGAAAACCATTACAAAGTCACTTATTCAAAGAATGAAGGATTCGACCCACTGTCAAGTGTGGGTATCGAACATGCAGCGGGTTTATTCAAATTCTAATAACCAACCGCGTGTCATCGCCCTTTGATGAATCCATTCTCAAACGGTATTTGGTAAATCATTTGGTAAATGTGGTTTCATAAAACTGTACCTGGCGTTAACCTATAATTTTTTCCACCAACCCAGGTTTTTATGTTTTGCTTGGACAGCGGTGCTATGGTCTACTCCTATTCCGATTTCCGGTCAGGGAGTGCTGCTACGGGAAGTCAGTTTTCTGTTCGATCCTTGCTAGCCCGCGTCCCAAGTCTAGCAAATTCCGAAGAATCAAAGCCAGCACCGTTCACCACTTAAATCTAATATTAGCAGCGATAATTTTGACTTAAAAAGAAAAGTGGCTATTACTCGGGTCATTGTTTACTAATAATACAAATGCAATATGCTTACCTTTGGTGACTGAGTTACCATAGAGATCTGAATGTAATTTTCACTCGGAGAATAAGATCTGGATGCTGATAAATACGCATTGGTTTCAAATCCTTCTGCCTAGAGATAAAAACAATTACCAGATAAATGTTTATACATTTCAATCTATATTAAGCAAAGATGTGGCAGATGTCGTGTGTGTATTGTATTTTATTCTGCTCTCTTTACTGCTGTACGTTTAAATATCTATCGATAAGTTTTATTTGTAAAAGTTTCGTTTAATGGTCGAGAGCGAGATATTAAATTATATATTGATACTGCACGAGGCATTATCTGAGTGTTTGTTCAATATATTACGCAGTGCCTGTAGCTCGAGACCATTAAACAACTTAAAATACACATAATCTCCCACACGTGCTTTTCACGCGAGTCCAATATTTTATCTAGTACATATAATGTACGATTGGCAAGTTGCCCGTACATTATTGGAAATAACTGTACGCCAACATCAGAGGATGACTTCACCTCTGTATTTTGACTCAGCATATGTGCTTTCTTTAAAATTATTTAGATTAGCTATTGAAGTTGTGTATGTGTCTATAGTACTTGCATCATCTGCAGTTCCCGAATCGTTTATTTTAGATGGTATAGAAACAAATTTACCACATGTTCATTGCTCATAGAAATGTATCAGATTAATAAAGTTTGACTTTAGTTACCCTCAGTGATATTCTGTAAGCCTCGGAAGGCACATCGACAGTGACCTTAACAAAACCGTCGACACCAACATTATGGTACTTGGCCTCTAGAGGCTTAGTGTCGTACGTTGGGTAATAATAGGATGGGAACCCAACCATGTCAATCGCTGGTAATCTACAAAAAACGCATAAAGAACATGGTTAGAACTGTGAAATCTACAAATGGCTTATCAATACACAATCAAATCTAATACAACCCCTTTTACCAATCGACAGGTCTGTTGTCGAGAGGATGGGAGGGGAGTACTTTAGTACCTAGTCCTCCGCTGGCCACAGAAAAAATGATAAACCCACCCCCTATAACGGCTTTTCGCCTATGAACCCCACGAAAAAAAGCTGTTTTGTGCATATGCATAATGTGGCACCATTATTGTTACTCTATTCATGTCCGGGGGAATAAGAAACCGTCCAGCACCCCTGTTCACTTGTCCTAAGGTGGGCCTAAGCTCATTAAAAAAAAGTGGGCCCAATCCTATAAAGAAAAAAGAAAAAAGAAAAAGAAGAAAGAAAAGATAAAGAAAAGAGAGTGGGTGAGAAAAGAAAGAGGAGAGGACAGGACAGGATACAGGACAGAAGAAGAAAAGATAGGAAAAAAATGAATGACAATTCTGTTTGTCACAACATTATAAAATTATAGTTGAACCGTACCTGAAGATTACACCAGCTATACTTGAAGCTAAAGAAATAATGTGTTACCTTTTTAGCGTTACTATCACAGAAGTAAAAAAATTCATCATAAGCTCGTGATATTCGTTTACTTTTGTTAGTTTGAAGATTCTCGCTCTATTCTGTGATGTGCGTCAACAGAACTGTCAAATACGTGTACTGTATGTATATCATAATTTGTATTTTTTTTCACAGAGAATAAAAGGAAAATTTTTGTTTTTGTTACTCAAGAGAATTCTCAAATTCATCTAATGATGGTGCTCTTAGGTCATTCTGTTATCTAATTGTATCAGGAAAAATTTACCTTCTTCTGCATTGGAACGGAAATGCTTGGAAAATGGATTTGCGGTTGTCAATTTTCTAAATTTTCCTGGGAGGGGGAAGAGAACGCCCCTAGACCCCCTCGTACACTCGTGCGCCTTCGGTGTGCCCGTGACGAGCTTTCGGCGTGTACTTATGTGGGCCTTGGTTAATAACCTGACTGGTGGGCCTTGATTCCACCAGTCCGGCACTACACCCACCTCACTTTAAATTCTAATGACAATAATGGTCAATGAATAATACGTGTTTTCTACCTGTTAGGCGTAAAGGGTCTTATAGTGTCTGTTGGTGGTATGATAAAACTAGGTTCTTTAGTTGTGGGAGCGGGTGTTGTAGTTGTGGATGTAGTTGTTGTTCTTGGTCGTTCTACGTCGTATGTGACGTTTATCATAACTCTGCCTGGTTCTAATATAGGACTGTCATCTTGTCGCGTTACTCGTAACTAAAATATAATAGACGGCATTTTAAATTAAAATAGTACTCTGTGGGACCCCAATGAACAAAAAGATATAACAGCATAAATACGAAAACGTCATATAATATAGTATATAGTTTATGTCTAGATATTTCTTTCCGTTTCATTTTCACTTAAGGGGCCATCATGGATTAGATAAAGAGCTGGCAGTTCTTGCTATAATGGTTAAAAATAGATAATGTAAAGGGAATATGTTGAAGATTTCAGTCAAGTTACTTCACTTTGAGCAGAGTTATCACCTATGCAATCACGGGGCAGCCGCGATTGACATTGCTTCCGTTATTGCGATAAAATAATAAAGTCTCGAGTATCAACATTTAAATCTATTAGAAATCTAAACTATCATATAGCATCGAGTCTTGGTAATGGTCTTGGTCAGTTAATTAAGTCTAATTAATAATTCATATGGCTTAAAGAAAAGTCTGCGATGTGCAGATTTAGCGCTAGCATGATCTTGCCTAAATGCATTTCTTTATAAGGCGTGTTTAGTAAACCACCTATTCAGATTGGTGGACTCTTGATCAACCTTCCAATCAAAGCCTCCGACACGAAATATTTCGCATCTCTTATACACCATACACTTATATTTGTCCGGATAATGGCTCCTTTGTTAAGCTAAACTAACAAGAGATACGAGTAAATATGTGAATCAATGGACGGACTAAACCACATTACGAATCTTCTTCTGTCCATTTATTTAAAAAAAAAAAAATACTTACAATTGCCGTATATTTTAAACCGGGTTTGTAGGTTCTAGGCAAATTGCTCATAAATTTCATTTTAATAGGATTATCAAAGAACTGTAAATCTCCATCTGCCGACATCTTGTTTCCTGTGATAGTTTCGGTAACGTTGGCCTTTACTACCAATGTTTCCCAGTTCAATGAATATGAATATGTACTGTTGGGATTATTTAAAACAACCAGATTTTTAATTTCATTCATCTCCAGAGTAAAGTCGACTGTTCCATCGTTCATCTAAATTTTTAAAAAAATGGTGTATTACATTTGGACTTATAAATATCTTTTAACTATCAACACTTTTAGTATAGGAGTTGCACAAAGATTATCTGTTTTCAGTTAAATCCCCGTATCTCAGAATAAGACTTTAAACCCTTTTTACATTTTCGGGCTATCCAGTTGTAAATGGGCACGGACAGGATAACACAACGTATAGTTATAGTGCATTCCGAAATTTAAGCAGAAAAATTGAGAATATTGCAGAAAAAAAATCTATATTCTAACAAAAGATAAATAATAATGTGAGCTCAGATCAACGTTTAGAAAAATCATAGGTGGCATCGTTCACGCTGTTGTGGTTAAAGAAAGCGCTGTTAACTCCATCAGTGCCACGCTCTAATTCAATGTTTTGTCACCAAGTTCAACAGTTATTGTAAAAGACAAATCGGTCAAATATATTTATTTTGTAATTTTTCAAATTTTGTTTAAAAACTTACCATCAAGGATTTCTTTATTTGTGGTGGTTTTGCGCCGTCATTACGCCACCATCCTCTCCAATATTTTAAATGAGCGACAAGTTGAACAGAACCGCTTACTGGTTTACCAAATGTATATCTAAAATATCATAATATACTTGAACACTTGATTACTAAAATAGTTTTGTTTGATGTTTAATGGGTCTAAATAGAAAATAAATAAAATTGGTTTGAACGTCCTACTGTTCTGCCCCGACACAACACAGGTAATTGTTTTAACTCCGTTGCATAGCTATCTTTTTTTACAAAATAATTGTCATTGTTGACTAATAATCTACCAATCTGTTTCACAGAGAATTACTTACGAAATATCTCTGTAACAGACGACAGTTCACAACAGGTGCGTTGACTGCACGCGCCGTTAGTCATTGGCTCAACGGCTCGAATGTTTACTTAACAACTAACTAATTCGGGCAAAATGATGCATTTTACTCGTTTTAATACCCATTTACACTAAATAGGAAATATTTTTTAACTCCAAATACTTCAAACGTCTTTATTTATTTTTCTTTTATCTCAAAAAAATGTTTGAGAATTTAATTTGTCTGAGTTAAAAAGTTAATATGCCGTACTCATTAAGCCTAGTCGGTGTCATGCTTATCAGTGATTGTAGCGGCCAAGCGAATATTCACTGCGGGATCAGTTTGATAATCTACATGTAGTTAATGTGGGTACCATTTGTTGTATCACGTATCACGGGCAATGGAAATGGTTTTGCTGGTTCTAAGAATGCAATAGCTAACTTACTTGGCTGTTACTTTTCCAGTAATAAGTGTATCATTAACAAATCCAAAACTAGGTAATTCAAGATTCGCTTCAAACTTGGGTAAAACTAGAAAAGTCATAGAAAATAATAATGATTTATAACAAAACAGAAATACATAAACGATTGCAAACTAGACAAACTATCGACAAATAATCAAGAATAGTATAAATTAAAATTTCAGCTTACCATATTCAGCAATTGTGAAAGTTATTTCTTCTTCTTGGCTCTAAAATTATAATTTAAATTAGAGTAGATGCAAGCTAGCGAATAAATAACTTGGAGGTCAATCCGGGAAGAAAAACAGCGAAAAACAAGTTATAATGAAGATTAAGGCAGGTTGATATTGGAAATTTGAACTTGAACTAGTCTAGATACATTACTATTAGTATAAGATTAATTTTACCCAAACTCATTAATGTCCCAGAAAAAAATTTACCTGAGGAATATTAGGAGTTAATTTCATTATTCATTTCGTTTGGGTTTTTTTTTTTTTTTTTTTTTTTGGGGGGGGGGGTGAAAGGCGACCATTTTCGACGACAAAATATATATATAATGGTGATCTTTTTTTAAATGAAAAATAAACTCGATCACTTCAGGTTACCTACCGCCAGTAAAAGAGTATGCCGCTTTCATTTTAATTTTAATTATTTTCAATTATCTCAACTACCGGTATGTTGAAATTTGATCGATGATTTACTTTCATAAGTTTTCAGAGACTACATAACCCTAGCAAACCCCATTCTAGCCTAACCTACCATAAAATGGGTACTGCCGAAAGTTCCACAAATCAAAGGTGATGCTGTCAAAAAATTATGTGGCCAGCTCCCTCCACTCGACGAAACAGAATCCCCAAAAAGTTATTTAATAATTGTTGTTTTATATCAAACAGTAAGCCGGACAAGAAAAGAAGCAAGGCAAAATGAGTCCCTTTTTTTCTTCAAAAGGTCATTACAGTGAAACCTATGATGAACATTTGATCTGAGCTTGATCTTTGACTCCGTGTACGTGTTTTCATCAAAAACATGGGATTTTAAAAGGAGCTATAAAGATTTTGTTCTTAAAAAGTGGTGAAATTTATTACGATGTTACAAAATAAGGTTTCCTAACAAAAAAAAAACAATTTAAGCCAGGGATGTGATATCTTGTGGCTATCATACCATGTTCTAAATATCTTGCCGAGGGAAAAATCAACCCGCCTTAATAAAGATCCAGATTATATGCTGGGGCTAGAGTACGTCTGTACCTTAATATTTATCAAACTTCTGAAAACTGATTCAGCAAGTGATTTATGTTTATCTTATGACGTATCGGAAATGATAAAAGTGAAACAACTTACGTTGGCCTTAACTTTGATTTTCCAGTCTCCCATGAGTGGTTCAGTAGATGTGATCATCTCCTCGTCTATCAGCCCATCATTTCCTATAGTTTTTAACCATTGTTTTATTCTGTTGTTTTGTGGATCCTTTTTGAATAACAAAAGCTTGTGTTATCAATTCATTCACCTATGGCCCTTTCAGATACATTCTACAAAATCGTGCCTTATTACGTTTATTGCATGTTAAGCTATGCTTCAATTCTCAATCCGCCATGGTCTACTTTTTTCTATATTCTAATAATTCGTGTATAACACGAAAACGCTTTAGCAACCATCTTAGGTTCCCGGCGTCACTGTCGGGTATAAATTCACAATTGTTAATCGAAAAGGGCCAAAAACACGACAAACAGTTAACTAGCAAAACATTGTCATTTCTAACCCCGTGGGACCCATGCTCAATCCCGGCTAATGAAGACGGACAGACAGCATGCATTCGTCTATATGGTAAATTTTGCAGGACATCTTTTAATACTTTTTACGTGCCCACCAACGTGTAAAAGGGATCTGTGTTTTCCATACCATCCGAACGACTAGACGCTTTGCCTTGCCAGCCTATCTGTCCTGCACCACTGACAAGGGGAAACCAAGCCAGGGCCATCTTGCATAACACGGCCAATCACCAGGTATCTCCCAGGTTAGCGAGTCAGTGTCGTACTCAATAAACAACTGCGACTCGCCAAAAAGAAGGAATAAATCCAAATATCCAAAATTATAAAATAAACTTACATATATAAACACATCCATTGGCGTAGTTACAACATTTAATAATGAATCAACTGCTATTATTCGGAATTTGACTGAAATAAAGGCCAAGAATTAGAACCAGAAAGAATCTTGTCTAATGGCATTCTAAATCTTTTACATTTGAAAAGGACCATGGTTGGTTGTCGCCCTGACAATTTAATAATTGGAAACTCTCTAGAGATAATAAGCGATTACATTAATCTGAAAAGGGTGGCCGCCATGCACATAACAGAATGAGAACTGGGCGGACTAGGTGGAAATCCATTGGCTAACTGAGTACCTTGACAATAAACTAAGGAGAATGACATATATTTGTAAGTTAACTGAACTTATAAGGAACATAGTATATATGTAAATTATCTTTTGATTAAGATTACCTGTCTGGCCGGGTTTGTACATAGCTTTATCGGTCTGTATAAATATGGACATATTTTGGCTGTCGAAATCTAAAGTAGCACTATCATTAAACGTTAAGCCACCAGTAGCTGTAAAGTTTAACCTATAACCTCGCCAACTATTTCTTTTTAATTCACCGGGAATCTGAAATTCATTAAAACACATGTACGGGGTTTTCTTCAAAGATACTAAAAGAAATCATTTTTGATTTGGTCTTGGGTATTCGAATGTGATTCTATGCACCGACTGGGCTAATGTAGACAGTGTACTATTGGGGAAATTTTCATCGGACAGCGGCATGTTCTTGTCCGTTTCAATTTCATTATCTTAGCGCACGCGCAGGGGTCTTTGCTGGGGGGGGGGGCGGAGGTGATCGGTCAGTTAGAGGTCACAGCGCGGCACTCTAGACCACTAGGCCATCCCAACCCCACTTTCAACTGTCACTTGCACGCCAATATGTACACGAGACCTTCTCAGTTCTTCTAAACCGAACAAGATAGTATTCCTTGTCAGGCCCATTCTCTCTGCACCACTGAAAAGGGGAAACCACTCGACCAACATCGGGAGCGAACCCGAGGTTAGCGAGTAGGTGTTTGTCTGCGATATCAACCATGTTGATATTTTATTTTATAGATATACATGTTTATTTTATGATCAGTAGTGGAATACCGCGTTTTATCAGTGAAATAAAAGTGTTATTCCACTGGTGGACAAAGTAGTCCATGTTG
The DNA here is from genome assembly GCA_036850965.1 of Patella caerulea. Classification (NCBI taxonomy): domain Eukaryota; kingdom Metazoa; phylum Mollusca; class Gastropoda; family Patellidae; genus Patella; species Patella caerulea. The sequence continues at coordinate 29,698,196 of JAZGQO010000011.1, forward strand.
TTTTACCTAATATGATTGTAAAATCATAAAATAAATAGAACATTTGTCGTTTTGTCGTGAATAACATACTTTATTTCATCTCTAAGCAGGAAACGTTTATATTTTCACTCATTCTTGCTTCTCGATGAAATAAAATATGTTATTCACGACAAAACGACAAATATCCTCTATATAGCATAACTTACCGGATACTGGACCCGTGAGACACCTAAAAAACAAAAAGATTTTCAGTGTTAATTAAACCAAGAAAAAGTTACTATAAATTGTACTATACATTTGTTTTTCCAGTTTCCTGGGGGTATTGTTGTCTCAAAATTTGACTTCATACAGCTACAAGTTGGACTGGTCAGAACGCAATTTATATGGAAAGCCCGCCTTCATAATCCCAGGTGAAGCAGAACAGTAGGACGTTAAACCAGATTTCATTTTATATGGAAAGCTAGTTCACCGTTCTGTGCACTGCATATATAGCACGACGTTTCGACAAATACTTTATAACGTTAAGAGAACCTTAAAGTTGCATTCCCGGGTACAAACATGGTGATTTGATGATATATTAGGACTAAAAACAATTATCATAATTTTGCTTCAAATCCTTCTCAAAACACTGTAATTGCCAAGTATACCCTGCTATAAAAATCGATCAAAAGAGGCCATATTTGCGTCAGGGGACTACCCCTGTCCGTCCCTATGGAAACGGGTGAGAATTCATTGCATACACAAGACGACGTTGTCTGTAATCACTGACTATTTATTACAAATATCGAATCCTAATTAAATTCTCGGATTATCCACTGCCCGCGTCCTTTTCCGTGATTTATATTATAAAGTTTATCAACATGTACACGTCACGCGTGGGGATAGCCCTAATCGTCGGACTGTAGATTAGGGTAACCCTTACATTTTTGTCCCGTATACGCTCCATGGGTGTTTTTCAGGGAATCTAGTATATGTCTAGTAGGATTGGATATCTCTACTTTCCATATATACTAAAATTGTCATACTTTTATTGGCAATAACCACCCGATAAATACTTTGCTGGGAACCCATCTTTAAGACTTGCCGGAACGCCGTGTTTTATACAAACTAGTGACTGTTTTCTATATAAAGTGTGCTGTGTACTTGTATGGATTACTGCTGCTTAACCATCTAATACCACTTGCCACGCACTTAAAGTACTCTATACACTATGGTGGTGCATAACATTCGTTTTGACATTTATATTTATTGTTCACACTCTGTGCTCTCTTATATTCTTTTAGTATCGAACATTTTGACTACCAATAAAATATTTAGATGCCCTGATACCCTGACATTTATGGGGTTCAGATTTGCAATATATCTGTTTAAGCGAAATTATTTATGCAATTCGTTTGAGTTAAACCAACTTTAGATAAAAAAAAAAACATTTTAAAGTCTATATTGGTTATATTATGAACGCTTAGGTAAGCACATTCTTTTTCGTGTATTTTTATTCATATGTGAATTTGATTATGGTGAACCGAGATAAAAGACCGCCTTGTTTAACCCCCGTATTAAACGATGGTAATGTCACGTTCGCACTGTTATGTCAATACCAAAAGTGACAAATAGAGCAAGTTACCAATTATTCGTCGCAATAGGTAAACATATAAAGGAAAATATGAATGGGTTACAGTTTCTATTGTATATAGAAGTTTATTTAACGATATAATAGTTGAGTGTACGCATAGGCTATGGGGAACTTAGGCTATATCATAACATATTAACAGGAGCTAGATTAATCAACACACACACACACACACACCCACACACGCCCCATCACACACACATACTGTCAAAACGTGATTGCCATAACAACTTTTACAACAAAACGGCTGACAATTATGAAATTCTCTTTATGAAAAGTGATTTGGCAGTTTCACTGGGGCTTTCACATATGTCTCCAAAGTCGTTAAACTATATTCTATTTGATTAATGCACATCCGACTGCAATGCTAGAAGCCCGTACATCAGACGATATTGTACAAATGAATAAAAAGACTTGTGTGTGTTAAGTTAGTCATCGAAAAAGAATTCGTTCAGTAATAGCAAAATAACTCAACAGCGTGTCAACTATTTTCATATCCGTGTATATGTCATATTCTTTTATCATAACATTAATGTCATTAAGGTAAGGACGCACACCTGCATACGAATAAATGGTATAATTACGCATTTGTAAAATGACCCTAACCGTAACAATATGACAACGTGTTAACCTTTAAAATGATGTATCTACACGGATGAGGAGGGAAGAGAAAAGAAACGAGAAGAGAAGAGAAATGAGAAGAGAAGAAAAGAGGAGAAAATGTGCCCATTAAGAGAAGCATAGACAAAAGTTCCACAAAATAAGAAAAAAATTGAGACAGATATTGCAAAAGAGAAAGTGTGATACTTGTGCATTTTAAACTCTGTCATACGTATGTTGAATAATGGCCCAGTTGGTGCTGACGTGCTATAAAACACTATTTCATTTCAAAAAGGACACACCACCCGTCATTAGTATTTATATTAGAATTTACAAGCCAACAACAAAAAATAATGATGGGGGAAACCACAGAATTGTGTAATGCTTACCTTGATTGAATGCTTGTAGTAATCCAGCATCTAATGCTGTATTATCAGTGGCATTAACCAGGTTGATCTGGAGATTAACAGGACTAGTAGCAGACAATATATTAATTTCTACATCTAAATTTACACCGGGTCGTATCTTCTTTAGAAATGATATCATGTAAGTGCCTGGCTTGTCTTCAATTGTTTTCCTGCAAGCAAAAATATATAGAACGCATTCGTTAGAGTTACATTTTTTTTTTTTTTTTTTTTTTTGATATGTGTAACTTTGAAACTGGATAGATATTATCGGGTTACTTGTTTCAAATCAGGATTTTTATTTTAAGTGACCTTAATTCCATTTGCGTATTGGTGTAACTTCGTGGGTTCAGCGCTTCTTCTTCGTTTTGAAACACCTCTGCCTATCATGCGGTATAACTGAGGTATTTGGCATCGGGGTAGATCCTACGTTTGCCCCCCTCCAACCCCCTTTTCCTTAGATATAAAATATATAATTTTGAAATTTGAATATACAGTAAAACATAATATACCGATGGATGTTAGCGGGGAATATTTAAAACACAATCAAAGAAGAAGAATTTTATTTTGGTTAATGTTTCATGAGTCCTGTAGCCATGAACTGGTGTTTCATTTGCAGTGACACCCCATCCTTGCTGTCATCCGCAGTAAACAGCATATCTTGGCATGCTACAGCTCAAATACTCCCCCACGTATAGATGATCAAATTGAGTTTGCGTGTACGTGATTAAAGGGGATATACGCAGTTCACTAATATTGAAACCAGCACTTTGAATATTTCTGGACTCGAACCGGAATCAATCACATATATTTAACAAAGACAAGTTTCTAAACTATAAATATTTTAATATGATATTTCGATGTAACAAGTTGGGTGTAGTATTGAATGAAAATAAAGAAAATATTGTTCATAACATCCTAAATGTCTTATTAATGTGTTTACGAAAATTGAAACGCATTGTAAACACATTTATTGATTTAATATGCGGATGGTACCGATCTCTCCAATAGTCTGTCCAATCTTTTGTTCTGGTCTTGTACGTACGCAGTGATTATAATTTACGACGTCTGCTCGTGTTCGGTGTATTATTTCATTATCAACTTGACTCTTTGATTAAAAAAAGGTGATATATATTTGAATTATAATAGAGATTAAAACGTATATGCACGCACTGCACGTTTAATGGTACGCATTATCAATATAATAATGACAATTGTATTGTATGTCAAAGAATGCTACTTAAAAACGTGTCATAAAACATGACCTATTCATTTGAACCATTTCGCGCCCCACAGGCATAGCGAATATATTTGGGTCGTACAGGGTATTAATACAAAACGTAGAAGTTGTTTTTTGGTACCAGTCAACGCTAATACTTATAGATAGATATACATGTATATTTGTTATTATTGCGTCTAAAACCTGAATAGAACACTGCTCGGCAAAATAGTGATTTACGTTTTATTTTGGTCACACAATAAATATAGGGTTGTTAAAGCTGGCAGATTTCCATAACAAACCAGTTAGTGATAGTACTCATATAATATATGTTTCTTGGCTGTCGAATGGCGGGTTTAGTAACTTCGGTAAAATCTATCTGATTTAGAATTTACCAGAAACATGAAATGGTCAGACAGAACGAGTTCATATATGACACGCCACGGCCGGAACAAAGATAATTATAGGAGTTAACACAAATAACCATAACCCAAATCATTGGCCGAGGGTGTACTGTTTTTTCGGAATGCTAAAGATTTTCCCTGGGTTACATTTAGACTGGGGTATAAGTATGGAAGTCGACGCTGTCATTAGAATACAGAACGCCTTTTCATACAAATCTTAGCTTTCAAAATATAATGAAAGCAAATGGTTATCATAATATGACATAATTGGGATTGGTAGTTTTTCTTACTTGGCTTTTCATTTCACAAGGCGACAGTGATGGATGTTAGCCCAAGGCAGAGTATGCTTACTCATTCATGAACAGTTTTACAACTTTCATGTAGGCGTTCCTCATTTTACCAGCCAGTCCTCCTCCCTTCCCACCCCGACCCCATACGAATAGCGTTCCTACGGGACTGTTCGAGATACGTATGTATGCAACAAATAAATAGCCAACATCGCACTTAAATCCATCCATGGTCAATGGCGATGATATGTACTGGGCAATGAATGGTGATGCTAGAGTCAATAGAGGCCGCCTTCCGCGCCATCTTCTTAACTACCAATTTACAGTTAATAAGGTTAGAAGAAAGTGGCTAAGTTCTCACGATCTGTAAACATCAGGTATACAACTTAAATGTCAAATCATTTAAACTTGATGTAAACATCGTCTTTATTATTGTGTCTACTTCGGATTTTTTTTCTACCTTTTACCTGTATTTAACAATACTATACTTTCTTTTAAAAGATAACGTATAGTTTAAAGTTTTATCATGTGTAAATAATATGGCTATAGTTAACAAGGCCGATCTGGTACCGCTTTTGTGGGGTAAATCTTTATAATGAATCTGAAAGCACGAAAGAGTGTACACCGAATGAAAATTTAAAGCCACAACAAAGCTTGATTCCGATTGATTTGGTTATGCAATTGATGTAGGATTTTGTAATTACGTACGCCACGCAACAACCTTGCTCAACTGGGTGAGCATTGTTGTTAATCGCAGAGTATTTAAACATTATTAAAAAAAATACCACCGTCTGGTATTAAACTAGTTTCACCCGTTGAACAACACACATGCATTATGTAAATATATTCATAGAAATGACAGGGCGTTTTAAAGTGCGCTGTTTACTCGTTCAACTAAAATTTACATTGTACATTTACATTTCTTTACGAATGTTATGGGAATCATGTGTTTCGCAAGAGTAATAAATTCCCTACGTAGTAGTCTTTCTAATAAAAAAATGACGTTCACATGTTGACTTTCATTAGAGACTATTAAATAAAACAAAACTGGTTTTAAATGATATGATGTAATAAGGTTTATGTTCTCTTAGGCGGCATTTTTAACTTGGCACAGACTTTTGTGAAAACGTAATGCTGACCCTCTTTTATCGTGAATTGTGGCATACATCGTCATGGTACGGTCGTGCGTCAACCCTTAGCTGGTTCCGTCTATCCATATCTAAGATGTGGGTGGTTTGGGAGGAGGTTTTTTGTGTTTTGTGGGGCGGGAGGAGGCGGTGTAAGGATGAGCTGGTATACAATGATTGCCAAATCAAAATCAAATCCATGCACGACATTGTTCATTAGTGTGTTTTGGACTTGAACTAAAATAATATAGGCCCTAGGCCGGGTTATTTAGAAATAGGTGGTTTCATACATAACTATCACAATGCATGGTTATGTTAATGAACTTTGTAAAAATGTCACAGGTCTTGTCATGGTTATATATTTGGCATGCCCAAGTAATAAATGTGACAAAAATTGGGTCACACTGTTTTAACCAAAATGTGTACGATATTTCCGTCCGTTTAGAAATGGAAGTAGACAACAGTCGATTTTCTTATTTCGCTATAACCTCGCCTTTTCCCGAATCGCAAATTATCAAGCATTTCGTTGCTCCAAATGTTTCGACAGATCCCTTAGGTATTTCTGTTTACAGAACGACCTGATTTATCAAAATATTTAAAGTTAGTTTTTAGGTCAAACATTTGGCTATGCGTTTTATGAAAGACATAAACAGATATATAACATCCTTTACCTCACCTTTACATAACAGTGTCTTTATCGGTGTCAGTCACTTGCCTTGGAGCTTAAACTTCAATTGGTATTTATCATTTTCTACGGAAAGTGAAATACGCTCGTAATTTTTTAAAGCGTGACACATTTTTTAAATATTTAGCATCACGTAATGTATAATTCCTTTTATTCGGTACATGTTAATTGAATATTTAGTACTTACACTGTTGTTTGGGCACCAACTGTCAGGACTAAGGCGGTTACCAGTACTACCGACAACATGTTGGCGTTAAGGCGTGTCTTTTTCACAGTTCCCTTTTTCTAACACCCTTAAAGAATAAACATCAGACATTAATTAAAAGCACAACATTCCAGTCGAAACGGTAATACAAATATTTAGATCAAACACAAAATCAAAAGCTCTCTTACCCCAGAGCCTATTGGTTCATTATAAAATTCAATCAAATCTAAGTAAGATTTAACCATCTAACTAACATTCATATTATTTTTTTTAGATTTCAGACAGGCATCTTTAATGTACAAGAATCGCCAGTCGGGTATTGAAGAATAAACACATATTTATCCATGGGCATCGACCCCTACATGGTATGTAACCAAAGGTTGTCTTCCTGTTTAATCTGATGAAACTGTATTTCAAAAGGACTGACTTTTTATTGCGCGACTGTAAATTTTGACAGTTCTAAACGACATTTAAACTATAAACTATAAACCATTAATTTGATATTTTTGTCAAGCAGAATGATGTAACAGGTATTTTTTTCGAGGGCGATATAAAAATGTGTCTTCTACTAGTCGACCATCATCTAAATATATTACTCTTTGAGCATAAATCAAATTTATGTAAAGCAGTATCACACGCAAGCGATCTCTATAGACTAGTGTTGTTGGGTGATTTATTGGGAATGACAAACTTGTTTTTTTTCTGTTGGGGTTGGGGCACGGAGGAATGGGAGATTAGGTTAACACTAGCAATGAATTTCAATAACATAATGGCAATCGCGAAAGTATCTTATTTTCAAAAGTTTAAAGATGTGTGGACATAATAATCCGCTTCAGAATACGCAGTACACGTCATGGGTATTGTGTTTAAATAACAGGGTGTGTAAAACATTTCTTCCTGTATTATTCCAATCCTTATTTTGGAATTTCTCATGATAAATTTTGCATTGTAATCGAAATTTCTTCTTTTTTTTTCAAATTTTTGCATTTAATCTGAGAAATCATATGCCAGACTTCTGCCCAACTTATAAAATGTTATACACCATCTATTTTAGAAAGTTTAATCACTGTACGGCTAATATGGTAACTCCTAAACGCTTCCGGTTCGTTATAATGTCGGTGAAATTGGAATCTGGGATACTTCCAACATGTATATATTGAGTGGGCCTGCTCTTTTAGCAGAGGAAATCTATTGTGGAAGGCGACAATGTGCGAGAATATTAAGTAAATGCTTTATGTGCCACATATTTTAAATGTGATGTCTTCAAACTTCTCCATTGGTCTGTTTAACTCTACTTCATACCTCCGAGCCATGCTCTAAATGGAAGCCATATCCAAACAGCGGTATACTGTTTTGTAATGCGGTTCTACTCTGTTTCACATCTGTCATACATACTAAATAAACCTTTATTTTATTACATGGAAGCATTATATATACGTAACAAAATCCCCAAAGTATACTTCGTGTTTTCAACTAAAATCGTCGATTTGGGACTTTAAATGGCGGTCAACTAGCTTAGTAAGTGTTCTCAAGCGGAGCTAACCATAGATCAGACAGCTTGGCACGGTGATACACGTAAACTCTATCAAACTTTGTATGCGAATTATGTTTAAATTTTTTGGGATTGTTCAACATGCATGTCACCGAAACTTTGTAATTGCTCGATTGGTCCGAGCTTTTGAAATTTCGTTTTAGCGATATACAGCTTCAAAAACTATATCCACTTTTACGAATTCTATAATAATGATCGACCAGTCTATTTGTAAAATGGTGTTATTTACTTTGATTAAAACAAGAGAGAGAGAGAGGGGGGGAGGGACGTCCACTCGACACAAACTAGGTCATTTCGAACTAACATTTAATTTTATTTCAATAATTCGCTTGGGCGTAGGGGTCTTTAGCAGTGAGAGGAAACCTGAGTACCCGGAGAAATCCAACGAGGTTGAACAGGCGACCCCACTCCCTGCCACGTACAACCGGGGATTCGAAACTACGCCAGTTGACTCAATGGCAGGTCGCATGATACAGCGCGCGCACGCTAACCATTTGGCCACCAACCTCCCTTAAAACAAGAGAGCGATGGGGTGTAACGTTCATTCGACACAAACTAGGCCATTTCGAGACTAACACATGAGGTCTTTAGCAGGGGGGGGGGGAAACGGAGGACCAGGAGAAAACCCACGAGGTTGGACAGGCGACAATATGCCATTTGCAACCGGGGATTCGAGACTACCCAGACCCCTTGACAACAGAAAGAATAAGATGTTTGCGCAGTTAGAGTTCTATAAATACTATTTACATAAAGGACGCATCTTAGTGCAAAACCGTGTTGCACCACAATATATACATCAATTAACGTACATTACACAAGAAAACACCCAAAGACACACCTTTCTTAGAGCAAGTCCGTAGTACACAATGGTTGATCTTCAATTAGTTTCATAATAAAAGAAAACGTACTGGGATTTATCATAGTTACAACCATTTTAGATTAGGTAAAGTCGAGAAAAAAATGAGGGTAGGGACTCGTGGCTAATTTCTAGAAAATAAGATGGCATGGTATTGCAGACTTTGAATTCAGGAAGCATAGTGTTATTTGAACCATTTGACCATTTGTCATAATTATCACTCTTTGACTTCGGTTTCGGGAATCTGAATGTCGATCAGCATCACGGTGTGACCATGATATCCAGAATTTGAATCACAATAGTTTGTATGGCGAGTGACTTTCATTTAATAATCACAGAATAATGTTCAGTAATTTGTCTTGAACGAATTTCAATATCTCAAATACAAATCAACAGTTTAGGGTCAGATTGGGCAGTTAAGGTATAAATAAAAAAAAAACACAGTGGATGCCCAGAAAGTCGGTTGAGATTTAATTCGGGATGACATAATGGCTCCTGAAAATCGAAACCAGGGACATCAACTCATTAAATTACCATATACGTGTATACTATCTTGGCTATATTGACCTTTACCAAGGTCTGTTGAGACAGAGAGAGGGAAATGGGGTTAAAGTCAACTCGGCACAAACTAAGCTATTTCGGGATTAACATGGTTGAATTTTATTCCAATAATTCGCTTGTGTGTAGGGGTGTTCAGCAGTGGAAAGAAACTTGGGGACCCTAAGAAAACGTACGAGACAGACGACCCTACTCCTTTCTTTGTCACGTACAACCGGGTAATGGAAACCACGCCAGTTGACTCAGTGAAAGACATTGTGATCCAACGCGCACTCACACCCCACCACCACCACCTATGTTGAAACCGGTACTATAATTATATACCAGTGGACGTAGATTTAAAAGATGTGAGATATGTAACAATTTGATGAGATGACTGGTATGGATGTGACTTATATATACGAGTGTAAATACATTCTACTTCAATATTGACACAACAAACAAACACTTTTACTCCAATAAATTCTCATCACTATAATTACACTACATGACGTCATAGGTGAAGAAAATAAAAGAAAGCGTTGCTGAACAAAAACACTTTTATATTTAACGTCATTGGTCGTGGGTAAAAACAACAGAATAATTTGGTTTATGACGTTTGATTCAAAGTCTATCATTTTCCAGTAGGTTTCCAGTCGGAGTGGGGGACTTAAAAATGAAATGGGGTTTAACGTCCACTTCTACTGTACTAATCCGACTGGGCTAATGAAAATGGCCACCCCACATGGGGTTATTTTTTCCGGAAAGCGTCGCTACGGCTTACTTTAAAATCAAATTCCAAGTGCCAAGGGATCTTTTACATGCATGCCAATGTGTACCAGGTGCGGATCCAGGATCTTTTGCAGGGGGGGGGGAGTCTAGGTTTGATAATTGCTTAACTAATTGCGCTCAATCGATAATTTGGTAAATTAGATTCAATTTGGTTCATTCTGACGTATTTCCGGAAGGTAAATTCCAAAATAACAGGTCTAAATCGCCAATAAAATCGCATAAAAAAATTCTCAAGCCTGAGCAGGGGGGGGGGGACCCCCCCCCCCCCCCTCTGGATCCGCGCCTGTGTACACGGGGGTCTCAAATTTTCGTCCCATCTGAACGGACCAGACATCTAGTTATCGTTATTTGTCACAAGGAACTATACTCATTTTACGCCCCCCACCCCCTTCCCTTAAGGCACAAATTAGATTTAACGGATTCTTAATTTGTGAAAGATTTTGTAGTTACTCTGAATATATTTTAACCAGCACAGTAAAGGATACTCTAATAAACAAGACAAAAATACATGTTTATTGACAAATACCCCACATAACTAGTTGGTCCAGTTTCTTCTGTTTATGTAAGAAATTATAAAAAAAAAACACGTGACAAGGTTGCTCGAAAACATTAAACCGGAATTTGTTTGGTGATTTTAAAATAACGTAGATGGCAACTAGACAATGGGTGCTATATTATACATAAGTATTTCCCAAATATGATTCTCTAAGTATTAAAAAGAACATATGGAAAGTAGTAACTATTAAGCAACATTTAAATAAAAACAGGCTACTATTTACTAACGTTGTATTTGAAACGGCTGTTATCCAAAGTTCTGTACTTGCCATTTGTATATTAAAGATCACAGTAAACAACTTCCTTTCGGCAGTTTAGCTTAATTACTGGTTTTGAAATCATGCTAATCGGTAATTGTGTATAATACATTTTGATGTATCCACATGTATATGGAAAATAAAAACCTTACCTTGTAGAGAGGCTTTAACATTTAATTCACAAAGTCAGAAAAATGTCCGTTACGTTGTAGATTTGGACTAAAAAGGAAAGGATGGTGATGCATTCTTACGGAGTAACACAAAAGGTAAATGTTAATCAGAGTCATGAATTATTTATCGGTGTGCTTGTATAATAAACGTAACTTTGTTCTGACTTAACCCCACATCGAACAGATTTTATGGTGATTTAGTAAGGAAAAAAACCATAAATCTCTTGTGACGCCAGTGTAAACGGTCTATGAAGTTAAAAAAAAGTCGCACTTTAAAGGAAATATTCAAACAGATTGGTTCAACAGGGAATCAAATCTCTGAATTAATTTGAAGGAATTGAAGGAAGGTGCGATAACAAAATATCGGCCCGTCGTACCGCACTATTTGTGAAAACAATTCCCAATTTGAAATAGGTTAAAACATGACCTTAAAAGGTGGATGCTGTAACATTCCAAAAATATATATCTTTTTTTGATCAGCGTGTCTGGTTCAGGTCTAATTACTAAGTCCATCTGTAGATTTCTCCAATGTCACGAGGTGTAAACAACGGTAGGGCACGTGACTGTTGCCCGGATTGTGGGTTAGGGAAAAGCCTAGAATTAGGGTTAAGGTTTTAAGTTTTCTCGAGGAATTCTAGACTGTGCCTCGATTCTCAATTTTTAAATTAAATCATTAAATGGCCGAAGTGTTTAATCTACTGACAATCATGGCCATCCGATTCTCCAGGGAGTTGATCATGGCCTTGTCATGTTAACAAATGGTAATGTTTAAATAAGAGTTTTTTTTACATAAATTTGAATACAAAAAAGACCAACACTGCAGATTTGGCTCTACCACAATACATCTTTAAGAAAACCCAAAGATTTGGTATGGTTCTGTAACCAACGACGACGAATAATTAGATGTCAAACGTAGATGATATCTGCATCGAATGATGCTAATATAATAATATTATGCTGGGGTGTGGGCGTATAAAAAGATTAAAGGGTGGTTTTAAGATAATATGTAAGTTTTATGCGTCAGTCTGACATTTCTTTTAGCTGTGACGATGAAACATATTTATCCCTGTTTTAAAATAGCGACTGTTATTATCCCACACAAACGTACAGATGTCGTGATTAATAGTGGAGTACCGCGTTTTATCAGTGAACTAAAAGTGTTATTCCACTGGCTAGCAAAGTAGTCCATGTTGTTTTACCTAAAATGATTGTAAAATCATAAAATAAATAGAACATTTGTCGTTTTGTCGCGAATAACATATTTTATTTCATCTCTAAGCAAGGAAACGTTTTCTTGCTTCTCGATGAAATAAAATATGTTATTCACTCTAAAACGACAAATATCGTCTATATTTTACGTACTGACGAATATATTTTGTATGAACTATCCATTTAGGTTTGTCTCAACTAGACGTGAATTGATGTTTTGTGCAAATCGACAGCTCCATAAGGTTAATTGTCAGTATTGGTTTGTTCGTCTTGACCTACAATAAATCATTTTGACAAAGTAGTTTTATCCCTTTGGATTGAAAATGTCAAATTAACCCTTGTACAAACACGTCACACGAAAACCTTTGTCAGCAACAACGGGTAATCTAACACCCCGAATATAAATAGGTTTTTGGATGCATAATTTTATTCAAATTCGACCAAACTAGGACTTCATACAAAGACTGAATAATAATCATAAATATTGTCATTTACATGTTTTCAGATCTAGGTTACTAGAATGATCAACACAATATCAGCAGTAAGGAAGATTCCAAATACAAAGCTGTACCGAGCGTAGAACAGATTAGGCACTTGTAACCAGCAAGGTTTAAAGGGGAAGGGAGGTCCACAAGACCGATAAATACTTTTACTTTCGTATCAATAAATGGTGAATGTTGCCACTGCTCCACTTCGTTCAATTTAGGTGTGGGGTCACGAAATACCTCTTGTATCCGCACAAGTGGGATAATGTAAACAGACTGCATTAAATATGCGTCATGGCACATTTAGAATTGGTTTGTCATAATAGTTCAAAAATAGATGTTGAAAAATTAATATATACTGAAAATTTCTCTCAAATTACTTTACTCTGAGCGAAGTTATTGGTATTGGAAGATGTAGCGCGGAATGTTTATTATCGTCGCAAACTCGAGACTAAGTTTAAAATGAAATCATTAAACGGCGACGGTATTTCAATATGTTTAAATTATCTCCGCTCCCCGATGATCTGCAATATAATAGGCATATTTAGCTTTTACATAATGCATCCTTATGTAAACGTTTGTACAAATTAAATTGGTGTTTTTCTTGAAGAATTTCCCACATATCTCGATCATAAGTACAAGTTAGCTTCAATACATCACATTCTGAAGTTAATAGATGAAATGTAAATTACAATCGAATATTAACTACGGAAAATGTCTGTCGAGCTTAATTAAGACGTCACACGATCAATCAAAAACAATGACATTTTTTGGGTAAAGAGGACAACAGTTCATTTATTACCAACTAAATGGTCATTTATAATTATATCATGTCACATTCATGTGTATTTAGGTTAGCTCACACTCCCTTTTATTATACTTTACTGTTACGTGATATTACTGAATATAAAAGTATACCTAAAGTTTAGCTGTGAGAACTTTCAAAATAAATGAAAAGAAGTACCATATGTTTTAGAATGTCTCAGCATATCCGGAATCATGCACGAAAGCCACCTCTCTTTACCGCTCAAGTACACGAAAAGCAATTATTGCAGTTATACGTTATACTTTTTCAAGAAGTTACTCTGTTCAATACTTCTTCTGTTCTTCTGAAGCATTTAATTAGCAGCCAATGCATCCGTGTTGAATTGATGCATAAAGTTTGTAAAGGGTTCCTACGATATTTACAAACCGTTTCTAATAGAAAATTCACATTATGCTTATACCGCTATGTGAAAATTTACTTTTTATTAATAGTTATGGTTTCAAAATATTCAGTCAACAAAATTGCATTATATCATTAACTGTGAAATAGTTTTAAGTCAATGAGAACATTAACATATGCAATTAAACAAGCTGTCAATTCTTGTCACAATTACTTAAATTATAAATGTAGTAAAACCGTGAAGGGTATTGCATATATTTTATATAATATTGAGGTAATTACTTATTTAACATAAGTATACAGAACAAAGTAGGTTTATCTCTCTCTACTTACGGTTTCTATAACAAAATCCACAACTTACTTCGTGTGTCTTGAAATGTCTTAAAGACGTCGTCGGCTATTTGTCCTCACTATTTATTACGTTAGCACCTTTTAGATATACAGGGCCACGTGACAATCCTATCTATGTTAGCGCTCGTATACGGTGGTTTCACGCGCTGTTGAACACAATACGTCAAAAAGCTTTACCTTTTAGACTGTTGCTTTTTCATTCGTCCCCATTTACCCAATCAAATATTAATATCACCATTGCGCGTAGTTTATGTTCGAAAAAGAACAAAATATTTTCTTCGGTATTGCTTCATTGTAGAACTTTTCTTAATACACGTTAGACGATGTCCAATCTCTTATTCAACAAACATAAACACGTACTTTATGAGAGAGAGGGAGAGAGAGAGAGAAATAGGGTTTAACGTCCCTCGACACAAACTTGTCATTTCAAGACTAAGATCGTGATTTATGTACACCAGGGTAGAGTACTTGCTCTTGAATACTTTCACCATTTTCTAAAATGAGTGATCAGCCAGTCCAGAAAATATTCTCCAAGAGCAACTTTATTGAAAAACTTTTACTGTCCCACCATCGCTCACCATAAGCATTGCCTTTGGCATTGTGTCTTTTGCATTAACTGATTAATACACAGATACTGTTCGTTTGGTTCTTTATAGTTCATAATTTTGTTTTACTTTACTACACTAGGATCTAGAAGTGTTCTTATGGATGATGTGATGGGTAAGCCAATGAAACGGTCTGTTACGGGGAGTTTTTTATGTGAGGTGCATGGAACTGTGGATAATCCTGATTGAACCATTAACGTTGATTGGTCTATCAAATGCCTGACGTCATAGGTCAAAAACCGATCGTGTGACCTCTGACGCGCCTTTCCAACAGACCAGATCTTCATGTAGTTGAGGCTATCGAAAATAAAAAGAAAGTGTCCCCCTTATGTAATATTTTATATTGTAAATGTAATTTTATTTCAATTTGCATTTCGATGCATATCATTCATATACACGCCATACAGGTTTTTTTTCAATTCATTTATTTTCCCCAACCGGACACAATAAAATCGATAACGCAGTTCGGCTCGGTACATTCTTTGGATGGGTACTTTGGTCTATTTCCATACAACATAAGTTGTTTCAATTAATTGTGTTTGTGGATTTGTAAAACTATATTTAAACTTTTGAAACTGTTATGTATATTGGGAATCAGTAAGTTGCACTTTAATGACGTTTGCTAATTGTGTGTTGCAGTCACGACTGAATCCGGGTTTTGATGTGCACCTTGATGGATGTGTTTCTTGAAAAAAGTTAACGTATTTTACCTTTTTATTTCCTTGAGCTAAATATGTAACTTGTTTGCAATACCCATTTAGCAACACCCAAACTTTCATAAATATGCGTATTTCGCTCAACATTTTGATTTGTGCGTAATTAATGCATGTTTTATCTTATTGACATGCAAAATTATAACGCATTCTGATTTGTTTTTAACACAAGGTACAATTTTATGGCTACACGATCACTGAGTTTAATACTAAGCGACGTTTCGAAGACGATATCAAGCGAAAAGTCTGAAACACATAAGTTAATTCCTTTAAATAAAATCACCCTTCCACTAAGACTAATACTTGCCTGTTGATGCAGAAAAATAAGACGTTAACCCCCATTTATTTCTATTTCCAAACGGCGATGAGCCCCGTGTACAAAATAGTGTATATTATACGACCTAGTAGACTGACCCAGTCTCTTCTATTTATTTTACATTTCGATTTATATAAAAGTAGTAATTTTTAGTAAGCCAACACTTTCGTTTCCATTTGTATAAAAAAAAAAATTGAGTAAACCTGTAACCAGCACCAGAGACTGGACAATTTGCGAGCTTCACAATAAAATGGGCGTTTCTTGTCCTGTTTTACGTTGTTCCTTATTTGGAATGATTGACAGTTGTTAAGCAAGCCCCGAGTCACGTGACACGAATTTGTAAATGTGATGTCTAAGATAAATTAAGTTCGATATTTACCTTCATGAATCATGCGTCTCGAATGGAGTGCAAAGCAGTCATGCTGAAACCGTCTGCGGGCTGATGTCACGTTTTTGTTTCCATTCGCCATTCGGCTTCGTCCCGATACGCATGAACTGGCTTCGTTAAGTTGTTATAATGATGTCGTGTGTAATTATTTATGTTCATTCACCTCATCCCATACGTTGTATCCGTTCATTCGACAGATATTATCATATTGTCCGTCAACAAAATTCTTAGATCGTTAAAGTATCACTAAATAACAATAACTGTTATCCACAACAAACATCTCGCACCTACACCAGTTTGCCAGTGCAAATGCAGTAATCCCGTGCACGACGTCACACGACCTACATAATGCAGATTGACCTACTAGATGAGAATGAAGCTCTATTTGCCCAGTCTCTAGAGATTAGGTTTTTTTTTCGTTTTTTTTTTTTTTGAGACGACTGGCCAATTTTTGGTGTGTGGAGAAGACTGGCCACCAGTCTAACGACCTAGATCCTTGGATATTTTTAAGGTCAACAACCTTACTACCAAAAATGGATCTATGAAGCTTAAGGTTATAATTATAAATTATTTCACTTTTCTCTTCGCTGTAGAGGTTCAATAATTATGTAGATATATTTCTAATCAAAGAAATGTATTTGTTTGTGATAAATGTAGAGTGAGTCGCAAATCGTGACGAGGAGTTGACAAAGATGGTGGGGTTTATTTGTACGTCGTTCTCATTTCGTTTTTTAATAACCTGGTACGGACCTGCTCTAGAAGGATCTCTTCTCCATGTAAACGTCGCAGAAACAGTGATGGTATACTCTTGGGCTTGGCTTTGTAACAAATCCTTGATAATATTGTGGACCGTGCATAGAGGAAGGAGATAATTCACAATTATACAGTGCATCACATGAATCGACACACTGTATATATTTATAAATAACGAAAGACTAGAAATATGTCTCATAGACGTGTATGTGCATGGGATCTTTAGAAGAAGGCGGGTGAATTCGAAATGCTCGGGGTGAAATTTGGAAAAAGGGGGAATTGGGGGTGAATTATACACAAAGGGGGGAATTTTGTGAATAGGGGGAATTTGCATGAATTGAGTTTTCAGACTCCAGACCGGGAGCCATCAGTCAGAATGTTACCGACCACAAACCCGCGTAGCCATTGGTCGGAAACTAAATGACTGACTAGCACTAGCATAATTAATTTCGACGCTGAGTATAATGGGGCTTATCCTACCTCGCTATACTGTTGTTTGTCCGGGAAGTGGGTAAGCTTGTCTCACCTCAATGGGAAATAGACTATAGGCAGCTAGGTAAGATAGATCTTAGCACTGGCTTAAGCTCACTAGTTAGATAACTCAAGACTCCTCGCCCCCACCCCCACCCCCACCCCTACACACACACACAACCAACCACTCATATACGTTTTCATCTGCCATTATTTTAGTAAGGGCGTATTATGTCCGTCCACAATTGTTTGTGGACTCTCTGCGGGTCACAATTCTTATCCGATTTGACGAAACCTGAAACATAGGTCTATCCACATAAGATCTTGGCTGCTTTCGGTATTGGCATGTATCGGATCGAAACTTCTTGGATAATAGCCCCAGATTGTTCGAAAATCACGTTTTTAGCAATCAAAATTGCCGGACAAAATGGCCGACGCTCATATGCTAATGGTGTATAAAAAAAGTATGGTATATCAAGGTTGTAGACCCTGTACAGGTCACAATTTTAATTCGATTTTAATGAAACTTGAAATGCATGTTTATAATTCAACGATCTTGGTTCCTTTCGATAATTGATCGTTACTTCCTGAATTATGGCCCCTGGTGGTACTTTATTAGCTTGTGGTCCCTCTGGGGGTCACGATTATTACCCGATTTAAAGAAACGTTTGATTATATCACCGTTACACTGTATTGGAGTTTCGGTTTGAACTTCATGAACATCGAACCAAACTTGCCGAACAAAATGGCCGCTGCTTTTATGCGAATAGTGTAAAAAAAATATGGCATATCAAGGTTGTGGGCCCTATAGAGGTCACAATTTTAATTCGATTTTGATGAAACTTGAAATGCATATTTACAACCTAAAGATCTTGGTTCCTGTTGATATTTGCAATATCGGATCGTAACTTCCTGAATAATTATGGCCCCTGATTGTACCAAAAATCGCCTTTTTAGCTTGTGGTCCCTCTGGAGGTCACATTTATTAACAACATTAAAAAAAGGTTGATTATATCACCGTTACACCGTAATGAAAGTTGAGTTCGAATTTCATGAAAACCAGACCCACTGACGGACAAAATGACCGCCCCCTGTACGCGAATAGTGTAAAAATACGGTATTTCAAGATTGTGGGCTCTGTATAGGTCACAATTTTAACACGATTTGGATGAAACTTGATATGCATGTTTAAAACTCAAAGATCGTGGTTCCTGTCGATATTTGCGCATATCGAATCGTAACTTCCTAAATCATGCCCCCTGATTGTACGAAAAATCACCTTTTTAGCTTGTGGTCCCTCTGGAGGTCACAATTATTATCCGATTTTTTTTTTAAAAAAAAAACCTTTTAATTATATCACCGTTACACCATAATGAAGTTTGAACTCGAGTTTTCTGAAAATCAAACCAAAATTGCTGAACAAAATGGCTGGTGTAAAAATATCTGATTTTGATGAAACTTGATATGAGATGCATGTTTATAACTCAAATATATTGGTTGTAGGAAAAATCACTTTCTTTTTAGCTTGTTCTCGAAAATGTGGACGTATCCTGCCTGGCAGTCGGTGGTTGAGATGTGAGAGAAACCCTTTTTGGGCGATAAGTGGCGCTTACACCCCTTCAGAACTATGGCATCGATGTACAGTGTTTGACAAATTCTTTTCAAATTTAGTGTAAATCATTGTGTTTGTGAGCGTTTACCTCCCATTTGGTCCTGTGATTTATTATCTGATAGTGCAATTTATACAGTTCTGAAAGGTTTTATATGTGTGACCTTCTTTATGCAAATATTTTGAAATAGATTTGCCATTAGTGTTTGAATTACTGTGTAAATTTCTCAGATTTAAGGGAAAAAATGCAAGAATTTTATGTGTATAAATATATATCTCATATATTTTTTTTAAAAAATGCGTCACGAAATTGCTTATGGCGTTATACGAGACCATATAAATGCAATCTGTTCTAATTAAAATGGCATTAATTGTGCTGTGTTCTAAAATCAATATGGCATCAACTAGAAACCTGTATACGAATTGATAAAACGGAGTCACGGAGTACGTTAAGTGCAATATTTGAATTAAACAAGGCTGCATGTCTTTTCCTTCATTATTCATTTTATTTTAAAACAAATTATTGAAAAATTACATGTCGTATTAGGATGTCAGGTGTTTTTATAAAGCAATCTATTGACAATATCTTATCGCTGTTAGCAAATAATACCACTGAAGTAGTAGATACTGTATCAAGACTCCAGTTTCAAATTGATTGCATATATTATATATATATTTTGGGGTTTTTTTGACAATACTGAATAAAGTTTAATCCTAATAAAGACAGAGTAATTGTTTTCAGACGTGGTTGGATTATAACATCGTACAAACGTTGTTATTTTGAAGGTAAAGAATTTGTGAATCATTATAAATACCCGAATTTATGTTGTACCCTGGCGGCTAACATTCTCTTACAACGGGCTAGACAAGTAGCGAATATGTTTTTATGCTACATTGGTAAATATGACATTAGTGCAAAGCCAGCCATGTTTTTATTTGACGGCATGATGCTACTAATACTGAGTTATGGTTCAGTCATCTGCGGGTATCAAACTAATGATTCCATAGAAGTTTATGATATGTTATATAAAGATAGGTCAACTTGGACTGCACGGGTTAAAAATACGGATATGGAAATATTTGGAATCAACTGGATGTATTCGATGTTAGTGGTCTCTTACCATAATTTAAAGGGGGTGGGGATGGCCTAGTGGTCTAGAGTGTCGCGCTTCGACCTCTAGCTGGCCGGTCACCTCTGACTTGCGGCTGTGGTTTCGAGTCCTGGTGTGAGCGTATGTGGCATGGAGATAGGGGCGCCTTCTCAACCTCGTGGGTTTCCTCCGGGCACTCCGGTTTCCTCCCACTTCTAAAAGACCCCCACTGAAAGACCCCTACGCGCAAGCGAATTATTGAAATAAAATTGAAACATATGTTAGTCCCGAAATGACCTAGTTGGTGTTGAGTGGACGTTAAACCCCATTTCTCTGTCTCTCCATAATTTAAACAGAGACTGTCGATCATGAATGCACCAGTGAAGATAGAAAAAACTACAAACTCGAAAAGTACAGATTATTCAAATATGATTTACTCTATGAAAGAAATTTATCTGAATTGATAATTTATTTTTAAAAATGAAATCTTTAAAGAGATTTGGGTTGGAAGCCCAAACCATCACTTGGCACGTGAAGTGGGATGCTTAAGCAACATAGATAGAGAAACCAGGATCATTATGTAAATATTACCAGGTAAATTCCAATTTATCTGTGATAGAGTATGCATTTCCTTACGTCCAGAATCAGATAATTTAGAAAACGATTAACAATCATGACAACTTGGAATATATCTGTCAAATGCATTTTGATTAATAGTGTGCAGGATATCTAGATTACTGCTATGTAGATTATTATATATTATATTACAGGATATAACATAAATTTGGAAGGTTCGGAGATACCACTATATGTATGTTCAATAATGATGTCATTGACAAACTAAGGTGTGAATCAATAGTCGAACGGCCCCCGCACACGAGCGCATTTTGCGTACGCATTTAGCGCAGAAATACGGCGCCCGCACACGAGCCGAAAACGACGCTGCGCGAAAGCTACTTCGGCAAGTGTGTCGTTCACGTGACCACTACTCATCCGAAAATGGCAGCCTTGAGTGAATCGTCGTCGTCGTCATCGGAAGATGAAGAAACAGCCCTTGCAGTGTTACTTATGTCCCGTCGAAACAAACGAAAATTGAGGGCTTCGCAGCGTACTTGTTGGAGTCGCCAGTGAATTTCGCGCAGGAATGCTCAAGGGATGTATAACTTGATCCAAGAGTTAAATGGAGAAGATCCGGCCCTGGGTGCCGCCATTTTGCAGTAGTGATGACGCATGCGCATTGACGACGAATGAAACGCAAATAGCGCTGAGTTGCTCGCACACGAGAGCGCAGTTGGTGCTGCGTAAAAAAATATCAAACATAACAGATATTTGGCGAACGTCAAAATGCGCTCGAAAATAGCCCCGCACACGAGCCGAAAATGACGCTGCGCCATTTGCATACGCAGTTTTCGGCTCGTGTGCGGGGGTCTTAAGAAACCGCCACACAGGCACCCCCACACCCCCATTTGGAATGGGAAAACGTCAATTGACGTCAATCTTGAATTCCATTCATGTTTGTCCTGGGGAATCCTATTTTGTGGACTCCCAGCCTTTTACCCACGAAGGGCCAAATATGCCACAACCATCAGATAAAAATCTTAAAGGGGGTTGTCCACGTTGAATGGTACATGTGTCACGAGTTAGTTCGGTAAGTGATTTTCATCAATCTGAACCTTTTATTTGGTATTGTGTTTGTTACTTTCTTTACTAAATATTATTAGGTCGTCGCTTGCTAAAATAGAATGTGGATGGGGTCACAAATTTCGAAATGGGATATTATTCAGTGGTGCTAAGCCACTTTGGCTGTAAGTACACCTGCTTGACCGTGGATCGATTAACGTCGTTTCTAAAATATAAATATCATTGACTTTATGTCCCCTTTACCAGTGTCCTCACAAGCTTATGTGACACCCTCCTCTGCCCTTCAATTATCATTTGGCCGTGAACAGCTAAAGCAATTTCTTTTTTTTCTTTTTTTAAGGGGGGGGGGCTACAGATTTCGGATTGAAATCCTGCTAGAATCTCACTTTTTAGAAGAGACGACGGTACATGAGGAACTAACTGGCACAAGAGTAAAACTTTAAAAGGTACATTTCCCAGCGATCTTAGTAAACAATTCATCATCACCTTTAGTGGGTATAGAAGGGTACCTAGGATTAGGGCAGGTAAGTAAATATGTTTGGCTCTTGGATATACGAAGGATGCCATGTCCTCGGCAAACCGAATATAGATTAACGTTGGTTCTGAAAGATAAAATAGCATGTGTAGATGTTCACACAATTACGAAACGAATTCAAACACATCATGCTTGTTGTGTTTTGAATCGAGTGGGTAAAAAGGCGAGTTGGAGTAAGACTAGTAATTAGTTTCCCTTATTTTATGATGTAGTGCGAGTTATAAATAGACAATTTTTCCCTTAACTTTTTTATCCCCTTTTCCTGTATATTTTACTTGTCTTTTTGGTTAAGCGTTGGAGAAAAGAGATCCAATTTGCAATTTTCGGGGTATACTGTTGACATTAAAGCGGAGGCCAGTGAGTTTTAAATGTCTTTGGCAGAGCAATCATTGTGTTGGAAGTGAGATTTTGACCATTAAATCGTCGTAACAAAAAAATTTAAACGGTCAACCCCTACAAAATTATGATGAGGGGATTGCCAAATGTGGCCCCGTGTACCTATAAATATTGGAACCAACGGATTGTTGAGCAAAAAGCTACAGTCATTTAATATACATGTAGAAGTCAATGACCAAATAATTGCTAGTCTGAGACCAGTTAGTGTAGAGTTATTTCCCTTTAATAAACGTACCCGCTTTCCCGTATCGTTGTATGTAGGAATTAACTAAAATGTTTTGTTTTTTTTAACGTCTAACTTTTCTCTACCGATCGGAAAAATGACAGGCATAATAATCAACTGCCAAGACAATTGGATGGCACAGATATAATGTATAGAAATACGATCGGCATTTAATGATTTGATTTAAAATTCAAAGCCAAGTAACCATGCTATGATTATAAACAATCTATTAATTTCAATATTTATTAATTTTGAATTTTCTATTTTCGAACTGTTATAGAAAGAAAGATCGACTCTTTGCCTAAACCGTACATACATGTATGTTGGTCCCGAAATATCCCTATTTGTGTCGATTGTACGTTAAACCCCATTTCTCCCCCTCTCGTTATATTTCATAAATACCCAGTATCTTTAACTAAATTGCGTTGTAAATGCTGAAAATGACGTAAACGTTATACTAGTTACCTTTATTCCTCCAGTTAAAAACTGATAATTTGTCTAAGGTACCTGACGTAGTAAAAAACGTCATTATTTTATTTTTTCGAAAATTTCGAAAACAAACATTCTCATGCGTGTTGCGATGATACCCGTGAGATCAAAAACGACTTTGACTAATTAAAATGCAATGATGTTGACAGAGTTTGTTCAGTATGTCTGTGTATGATCTTTGGCCGCACAACCTGAAGTATGAACTGGGTTGTACTTTTATCATTCTAAAATAAGACTTATTAATCAGAAAACAATCTGGGTTAACCAGTATTTCTGTTTCAGTAATATATATTATATAATAGGCTATTACATTCATCTGTGGCAATATATAAGTAGGCTAATCAGACTAGAAATATCATAAAGGTGATAATTATTCGGAGAACTTTACAAAGCTGCCTTTTTTGTACTCATTTGATGAAAAATCAGAAAATATTTTTATCTAAAAGTACGAGTTTAAAGTGTACTATGAACAAGGAACCGAGAATGGTGCCACCACCGCCATTTAAGTGTAACAATTGATGTGCAAGTGTCCAAGGAACCAAGATTCGGAATTGGCGAAACCTTTCGCTTTTGTTTTCGAGGAGCATCGCCTCCAAGAACAACAAGATGAACAGTGCTTGGGAACATATTCCTCGACCAAAACCTATAAACACTTTATCTAAGAAGATTTCCTTTTTGCCTGTTTGTGAATAAGACGCTGGCCCGCTAACCAATACGTCTTAAGTTCACTCCCATTGTTCGTGATTTTCCGGCATGTATGACGGGGGTATGGCAAGGAAACCCCGACATCCCGTATACACATTGACATTTTGAATTAGAAAAATTTCACGCATAGCTCACTTTATGCCGTGTGTCCGCTTTCATTAGCAATCGGTACAGCAAAGTGGGACGTTCAATTCCATTTTATTTCGTTTATTTTCCACTAGAAACTATAGCTATATAGTCCATGAGTGCTGGGCTTTTCTCTATTCGATATCCTTTCCATTTAGCTTATCCCTTCAAGATTTATTTTAATGAGAACGTGTGGAACTTGCGTGTTTATTACTTCGACATTTAATTCCTATGGCTCCGTCAAGAAAAGGTAAAACAGGGTTAATCATCTGTGGAAACTTCCCGTTTTTTAACAGTGTGTAACCCCATCTCTGACACCCTTATCTTAATTGAGCTAGATTCGTCTCTGCCCGTGCCAGGGTCAAAATAACATGAAATGGGATTTAACGTCCTACTTGTCTGCACCATCCAAGCTTATACACTGTGTGGTTAGCGTTGGATGGCTGAATGGTTGGCATGTGCGGGTTGTATCATAATATAGTCTGTTATTGAGTCAACTGGCGTGGTTTCGAATCCCGGGTTGTACGTGGCAAGGAGTAGGGTCGCCTGTCCAACCTCGTAGTTTTTCTCTGGGTCCTCCGGTTTCCTCCCACTGCAAAAGATCACTACGCGCAAGACAATTATTGAAATAAAATTAAACCATATGTTAGTCCTGAAATGACCTAGTTTGTGTCGAGTGGACGTTAAACCCCATTTATCTCTCTCTCTCACTGTGTGATGGGATATGACTTATGAGGGTAATTTTGTGTTGCAAAAGAACTATCAAACTTAAAGACATGGAACAACCCCAACAAAAACTCGGAGAGACCCCACGAGGTAAGGCAGGCGATCTCACATACAAGCTGAGGGTGGATCAAAACCACTCCACTTAACTATTGAAATCTGAAATTTAATCAAACTGAGTATAATTTTTATCTGAGTTATATATCAGAGCATCATATCCACTTCCAATTTAGTACATCAGTTTGTCGGTATAAAATATTTACTTTCTTGGGATATAACAGTTCTACATATTTCTTGATCTATAACAGTTCTGTACATTTTCGCGAGATATAACAGTTCCATATATTTTCTTGAGATATAACAATTCCATTCTTGGGATATAACAGTTTTATACTTGAGATATAAGAGTTCTATATATTTTCTTGAGATATAAGAGTTCTATATATTTTCTTGAGATATAAGAGTTCTATATATTTTCTTGAGATATAAGAGTTCTATATATTTTCTTGAGAAATAACAATTTTATTCTTGAGAGATGAGGTCTCTATATTTTCTTGGGATATAACAATTCTATACACTTTTAATATCCCCAGTGTTATAATGACTAATTATAATTCTCTCGTTTATACCAGGAAACTACTAGTATCAGTCTATTATGGTCTACAATACGATTTGATGTCAAGTTGAAGTAATTAGTAATAATCTCTCGTATATCAGGTTAATTACTTTTTTTACCCGTTACTAATTACCACTTATTTAACACTGTCTGGTCGTGTATGTTATTATAGTATATCATTAACCTATTTCATTTAAGATATATAAATATACACTTTTACACAATATCTACAAATATACGTATTTCTTTATGATTTATGATTTCCTTTTATTATCTATTCTAAATTTTGAAAAATAGTTTCAATTTCTATTCAAAATTAAAAGTTTAAAATTTAAAATTATATATTTAAAATTATAATTGCAAATTGAAAACTATAAATTATATAATATAATTTGAATTATAAACTAATTTTCAAAATTGATAACGAATTTTTAAAATGGGATATTTAAAATTTAAAATTAGAAGAAGTTTTAGATGATCAAATTTAAAATTAGGAGATCAAATTCAAAATCAGAAAATCAAATTTGAATTCATAAAATTAAATTTAAGATTAAAAAAGCAACTTTAAAATTAGAGAATTAGAAATAAAACTATTAAATTCACAAAACAAGTTTTTATTTGACCTGCCATAGCTATAAAATTTGGAAACTTAGATTTACTGGCAATAAACTGCACGTCGACGTTAACTTGGGTCATTTCGGGATCAGCATTATAATGGTTCAATGGAAAATAGAAAAGAAATGAAATGGGGTTGAAGGTCGTACTGCTCTGCTCCGGAACTAACACAGTTATATGGGAAAACAATCACTGATTTATTATAAACAAGCACGAAGTTTCGATAAGTATCCTCCTATCGTTATCAAGCACATTCCCATATAACTGTGTTAGTTCTGTTATGTCTCCAATCGCTAAATGCCACTAAAGAATTATGTTCTGCTCCGACTGGACTATTGACGACGGGCATACGCCATACAACGGCACTATGGCCTACTCGAATTCCAAATGCCAAGGAATCTTTTAGGTGCATGCCAATGTATACACAGGACCTCGTTTTTTGTCCTATCCGAACGACTAGACAGCTATCCCTACGAGTCCCTCCGTCCTACATCACTAACAAGCGGAAATCACGTCGGAAAATCCCGTTTAATTTTCTAGGCCAATGCAGATGGGAAATAGACAGAAGAAATGTCATAAAGGAGTGGTACGGAGGCGATGTCGTCATCTGAGAATTCGGAGTTTAACGGGTGTCTTATAAAAAAATTATCGATCCTTTGGGACAAAATACCATAGAAATTATTCAAGAAGTGTGTTTATTAATAATCAAATGTCACAAAGAAGTAAATATATGCCTACATGGATATATTGTGTCCTCGCCCTATATTTGTTGACATATGTAATACGAATAAAAGGTGTGATATAATGTATTTACAGTTCTTGATATGTCAAAGTTAAGATGTCCCCAGGTCTATATCAACAAATGACCCAAACTACAAAATATGGCCGTGGTTAAAAACTTTCTATTTTTGATTCTCGTCTTTTGTTGGCGCACTTACGGGAATATTGGTTATGGCGGGAAGGAAAATGTGTTATATAATAGTAATCAGAAACTCCATTAATCTCTACTTGTGATGTGGTAATAGTGTTTATCTAGTTGACCTGGATAGAGGCGGACATATCGTATCGGTATACAATATACAATAATCTCTTGATAACTCACCAGTTCGTAACATGATGAAACAGTTACGGGAATTAGTTATATATTGGGTTTTTTTCTGGATTTTGCAAATTATTGACGGGTTGACCGGATTCTTGATCTTAAAGTACATTTCTTTATCTGTTATCGGTTTGAGATTAATATAATAATTCTAGCTGATTAATTGGATTGGCTGATTAAATTGAAACCTACAGAATATTATTGCCTCTATGATACTATTGATAATTGTCGGAGCAGGACAATAGGGCGTTAAACCACATTTCATTTCATTTCTAATGATATTTAAAACCATTACGTCTCATTTCTAAATATAATGTTCCCGATCCCTTCTCGATGATACACAATGCGATAACCAATTCTCTTTCTGATACACGAAATAAACTAATTAGAAATCTTAGTACTTTGTAAAAACTTATCCATAATTAATTGCTCTATATATTTTTCGGCATTATTCATTTCATTAATATTGTTCATTTCAGATGGAAAACGGGGCAGAAAATAGGCCTTCAACCAAAACCTCAAGAACAAACGCCGTATGGTTAAACGGAACCTGGTTCAGAAATTCTCCCAATCAACTTGTCCCGTATCTTTTTCTGCTATCACCAATGTGTAACTAGTTTCCTTCTTTTTGTACGAAATACTGTTATCTGGTTTATTTTTTTCTGGTATCTGATGATTTGTTTTGATTTGAGGTTTTGGAACAACACCTTGTGCGTAATGTCATTTGTACCCCAAAAAAAGAAGCTATTGCCATTTTCTGGTTGTGTATATAGCAGCAAGATAACATTTCTGGTACCACATGATGCGTAGCTAGTCGTGCATCTTTGCTTGTATCATATATAGTTATATTTCAGTTATCATCCATTGCGACTACATGATGGTGCTGTTCTCTGGTTTTATACCACACATTACAGAATTTTAGAATGTGTTTTGATTTTGCCACAAACAAATGCGTAGCTTGACCATTTGCTGATACTACAAGAATTCTTAGTAGAAAAAGTTTGCACTTTAAATCTGAAAATTTAATCAAATTAACTTACATCCCTTTCCTTTGTCTTTCTTTATTATGAATATTGACATCAAACAAACACCAATATTAATATATAACTACACTAATATATACCAAGCTGTGATATCATTTACAAAGTAAGAAGAAGGAAAGTCATTAATGTCAAGTTTATCTTTCATCGTTACATTAATATAAGTAATTTAGCTGATTAGGGATATAGGCTTACAGTTAATGCTATGTATTAATAAACTTCAATCTCTGTGATGTTACGTTGATGACCAATGGTCAGTATTAAGTCTATATATAGGTGTACTGTAATACTGACCGATTTCTGAGATAATATACCTTATAGTAGTTATGTATTAGAACACCGCGGGCTAATCATATCAGCAGACGTGTTAATAATGCCAATATTCGGGTAATCATGTCAAATCATATGAACCGTGATAAAGAATAGAAATCATAAATTCTATGAAGAATTCTTGAGACGCCAAGCAAAGTACATGTATTCAGTATCACATTGTGTTATGGAGACATCGCATGTAGCCTATATGAGTATGCCATCACAAGTTACAACAACAAATCATATATATTTCAAAGGTAAAAATGTATATTATTTTAATGTACAGACAATACTCTAGATAGCCAATTCTCGGAGAAAATGAACATTTTTTCAGTCTGGTATAATAATTGCATGGATCAAGGAACACGTATGCCAAGTATCATTGGCGTATAGTTTCAGCCCACCGCCACCACCAAAAAAAGTAATGGAAGAACGGGGGAAGATGTAGATAAGTGGAGCTCGGCGCCCACATTTTGGTCCAAAAATTAGACAAAATAATTTAGACGACCCAATGACCCTGCCTGGCCCTTCAAAACACTGGTGCGTATACGTATAAGACGCTCTTTTATCGATGATAATTTATTTTAACATCCAGGAATTAAACACGTATGTAATTGAAAACGAGATGAAATGGAATCGGGTTTAATGTCCTACTATTCTGCACCGAATGGGATAATGAAGACTGGAAAACGCCTGTTTGCCCAGACAGTGATTCTACGGTGTACTCTTATTCCAACTGTCCGGATCCTTTTACACCTTTTGTAAACTAATGTGTGTAGGGAACTTCGTTTTATTGTCTCATCTGAACGACTTGCCACGGTCTTTGCCAAACCCTGCAACACTGATAAGAGGAAACCGCATCCGTAATTGAAACAATACCCCAACTTTGTTGTACATGTTCTTTTGGCATAATATGCACATAATTTTCACCTTATAAGCAATAGGTATAAGTAATCCTTTTAATTTCAGAAAAGTATTCTTCTTCACAAATCTAAATACCCACTTCCCTCCACCCCTCGCGAATGTATTTGGTCGAAATGTAAATTATTAGACAAAAGGTGACTCATGAAGTAAAATAAAACCAAGTACGAACAATCCAAACCATTAGTCAGAATTCGAAGTCCTAAAAACGTTGTAGGCAAAATAGTGTAATCAGCAAACAGTGGTAACAGGTGTCTAGAAGAGTAAGCTTACATTATACTTATCACAAGAAAATATTACTATGCCTCCAACACATAAGTATCAACGGGTCTTCAATAAGTTATATACACACAAGTCGAAGAAGACTTTTAAAAATGTGTTACTTTCTACCTTTTTAAGTAGGCTACCATACTGCTGAAGTACGATAATTATGGGGGGTTGGGATGCCCTAGCGGTCTAGAGTGCCGCGCTTAGAACTCTAGCTGGCCGGTCACCTCTGGCTTGCGGCTGTGGTTTCGAGCCCTGGTGTGAGCGTATGCGGCATGGAGATAGGGGCGCCTTCTCAATCTCGTGGGTTTCCTCCGGGCACTCCGGTTTCCTCCTATTGCTAAAAGACCCCTACGCGCACGCGAAATATTGAAATAAATTTAAACCATATGTTAGTCCCGAAATGACCTAGTTTGTTTTGAGTGGACGTTAAACCCCATTTCTCTCTCTCTCTCTCTCTCTCTCTCTCACGATAAGAGAAAGTTTTTTATAGGAAAACGTCTACATCCTATTCCTGCCCAACTAATTTACTAATGCTATCATTCCGAAGAAAGATCCACAATATTTGGACGTCGATATTTGTTTTTATTTTTTTATGACTTTATACATGTACATAGTGTATGAAAGCACAATAAATATTTGTGAGAAAGAACATGGCATCAATTCATTTTCTTTAACTATAATCATATAATGCATTTGACACAAACACGAGACATTTTTGGATATCATAAATATATGCCTATAATTCACAATACAACATAAAATAATATAAATAAATATATTTAAACATTATAAAATTCTAACTTGTATAATTACTGATAAAGAGTACTAAGAATGTATATTTTCTATAAATATAAACTATATGTAATGCAGGAATTGATATACATGTATAAGCATAATAAATAATTAGGCATTAAATAAATTAAATAATAAGCTTATACACAACGTATTTATTTCAACATTCTATGAAATTCAAATTTTCAAAAATGAAAATTATATAAATAAGAAAAGATTCATGTCATAACGTATGCATGTTATTTTTTATTTATATAATTTATATTAAGTTAATTAATAAATTAAGTCAAAACACGTCTCCACATCAGGAACTTTCTTCAAAATCTTTGGCACCGCAAAACAGAATGTAAAGAGTTCCTTCATATTATTTGATTAATTATGTTTTATCTATCACGTTTTTCTTTTAATTGTCTTAAATATTCACCGTTATATTCTTTAGCACATTCACACCATAAGTATAAGTTCACATTTTGTTGTTTCTGAAATGTAGAGAACATAATTAAACATTAAAGAATTAACCATGTTTCTAAAATGAATGTTTAAATAAAGGCGGTGGTTGTTAGAAATTAATAATGACCTGAAGTAAAATAGGATTTAAACACCAATTTGAAATAATGTTTGAATAAAGAAGAAATTAAACGTGTTTATATATTAAAAATTAAGCAATGGTAAGAAAAATAAATGTATTGCTTACTTACCTTAAACACTAAAAAAAATCATCTATTAACCAGTTATTTAACTAAAGGTATATGTCGAGCCCAGTTCCATAGAGTTACATTAAATCCTAGGGGTGCTGTCAATCTCCTTAAAAATACCAAAAACTGTTCATGGACAGAAAAACGTCTGTTATGCATATCGTCCCCAATTCTTCTTAACTTTCCCGCCATTTGACGAACGGCTTCTTCTGATATGGGTGAAGACTGGCATCGTTTACAATTGACACACGAAATCCTTTCCACGTGGAACAGATTAGCCATCTTTACAATCAACTAAAATAAAGGAATTCCTTTAAATAAGAATCAGGAATCAGAGATTGCACACAAGGTAAGGAGACAGATCAAAGGTGAAATGGACATTTTAATGCCAGCACGTGTTAATAAAGGCACCGCTAAATGGGCGGGAAAATCGATATCGCTTGATGATTGGTCAGTAAAGAGTGAGTTCATCGGCTATTTACAGCTAGTTGGTTTAACTATTTAGTAAGTCCACGTAACGCCTTAAACTGGGTTATGTTTTTCTAATCCAAATATTTTACCGTTAGAAATACTCTTAGGTAGGCTGCATTTCTATTTTAAATATGTTATGCATTCCTTGTTGGCTCGACTCGACCTAGCCTAAACAGATTAGTTTATTAATCTCTTACCTGAAGAATAGGTAAGGATTTGACCTAGTTCTCAAGTGTTTCACTGGGTCACTGGTACAACGTTTTGTTTTTATTATTTGTAATATGTAGGCCTATACATTATTAATCGTCTGTATTTCGGAAGTTGATTAAATCGTTTGTGATTTTCCATATATGGTCATGGCTTGAAATAATAAATTCGTTTACAATGACAGTAATATACAGAACCGGAATGATTCGTTTTACCACTATGCTTGAAAATAATTCCAATAGTCCGACCTTTCTGCCTTTATGTGGGGTCTAGATCTAAGATGGGATACCAATTGTGATAATATAACACCTGATAATAGTCTCTTTACCTTATTTTGTTGGTGGCTGGGGGTGTCTATGTCAAGACATTTCGGGAAATAACAAAAGGATTAGTGCTTCAAATTAAATATAATTTGGCGAATCCTGCCACGCACACAAATCATCGTACGTACGCATAGTGAATGTTCTGCGTATACAATGAACTCTCGGGATCTGATCCAGGGTCGAATTAATACAGTTAGAGGCCCTGGGAACAGTAAGGGTCGTCGTATGCCCCCAATATATGTACATGTAAGTAAAAATAAAAACTACAATCAGCCCAAAATAGATACTGTGTCTTTCCAAATAAAACAAAACTGAGATTTTAAATTTGTCAAGTTTAATTATATCATTACTATAGATATTTAATTATGATTGTTAATATCCATGTAGTAAGTATATATATATATATATATATATATATGGTGAGTTTTTGTTATTTATTGTTGGTTCCATTTTCACAACAGTAAAACTCCTTCTATTTGTGCCCTCCGGGATTGACCAGAGTACTCAAGATGTTATGGAATCAATTATCATGAAATACATCTCCGCTGCACATCGCTTCGGCCTACTAATTATGTGGTCAACTATTCAGACGTTCCTCATTTTGTCAGATTAGAAGGAATGTCATCACCATTTAACAGTACCCGAACAGTAAGATACAAAAGACATTGTCCTAGAGATTGAAAAGGGAGTGGATGAATATCACTTTACATTTGTTTCATTAACACCTGCATCAAGTACTGGATAACCGGGAAACTGCATACAACACCAAATATGTAATTATTGGGCGTGATGACCTGAGGTCCAGAATAGATCTATTCAGTGACCAGTTGGGAAATGGCACAAAATGTATAGATGAGCAATAATAATGTCGAGTGCTTAATTAACCAACACTGATTGGCTATTATACAATTAAATAAACTAGTGATGAACACGTGGCTATCTCCAGGCAAGACAATTGAATGACAACAAGGAACGATCACTCTATTATGATTGCCCTCGTGCGAGCGCGCGTGAGGTGTCGTCTGGTTTTCCTGTTTCCTTCAACACAGACGAAACCCTGGGCTTGTTCAGAAAATGTACATTTGACATATTGTTAACGTGAGTTGAATTGTATCATTCACGACTTTGTTGTATTTTCATGGCGAGGGAAGTGAAGGCTATACATGTAAACTGACTGCACCAGGGGACAAGTTATCGAGAAACGGGCGCATTTGAAATATTCACTGTTTTAGTAATTCAGAACATTGGACACTGACTGGGAGCCGAATGTTGTCAGGTAACCCGTGTCATATGTTTTCAAAAATGACAGTTGCTATTTTGAGATAGCCTATTCGGGTAGTTCATCCTGCCAGTGGCGCGGGGTTATTCAAAGGCAGGCAGCGAGTGGAAGTGCCACTGGGTTGTCAATTTCCTTTTTACCAGACACCGAGGCCAAAAAACTGACCATGATCAAATTGGTTTTGTGTGTATGCGTTTCGCTACCCCCCCCCCCCCCCACTTCTCCTCGAAGCATATGTATATTTAAGTCCGTCATATTATCTACCCCCCGCTCTTTCGGAATGTCTGGTTAAGCCACTGTAGCGTTTCATTAAAGGTATTATTACCAATATCCTTGAATTTGCCCCTGCCCATCTCATTGTGTCTGTGGGTAATTAGACTGAAACTATACAAAGCACGTTTCTATGGAATACAATCGCTGGGCTTCTTTTGTGTGTATCGACAATGTATAAGGAAGAGAACGAAACGTTGCTCCGTAATAAACACAGTAATTAACACTTGTATTCTTGAAACTTATTGTGGTAATTTAGTTGCATCGATTTAAAATGCATGTCCATTAGATAACATAGGAGCAAACCTACCTAACACGTCATTTGTTATTGCAAATTGTTGATTTGGTATTGCCACATTTACGTTTTCACTCTTCTGAAAGCGAGATATGTCTATGAATTTCTCTCACTTTTTGGTTTGAACTCTTGAAGACCGTTTCATCCTTTTTTGCGTATCGGGGCATTTACACAATTTTAGCAAATTGTATATCACCAATGGGGCATATTTCATTTATTTGTAGAACATGAATAAGATGTTGTAGCAGTTCATTCTGCATCTTTCAATAAGTAAGGTTCATCAATAGGCAAAGCTGTTCAACAGCATATTGTTAACTTTATGTGGTTGTGGAAACAACAGCAGCTAAACGAGGGCAATTTTTTTACTTTATTTTGAGAAATCATGTTCAGATTCGAACTTAGCTGTAACTTTAGGATACAAAGTGTGATACAAATATGATGAAAAATGCAAATTCTATTTGGTAGGAGATATTTAACTCATGAAAATCTGTTTCAATATGGGTATTTCTTTCCTTTAAAAATGAACTCCCGTAATTTAAAATTTTTGGACAAGGGCAATAATTAACGAATTTAGCTCACTATGACAGATCAGAGATTTCATGAATATAAAGCCAGATACCAAATATTTAAATTTGGATGAGAAATATAGACTTCATAAGTAAGTGTTGGCAGGTGTGTGTGACCACATTATACATCCTATAAAATAAAACGAAACAACTCATCAAAGCAGACAATAATTTTAAGTTTTATATATTTTAATCAATAAGTTAGAATAGAAAACATTCCAATGATATTATATCACATGTAAATAACAAAGATAAATAGAATAGAAAACGTTATTAACAATACATCTATTTACTACTATAAAATATCTCATCTACTGATATAAACAATAACAAAATTTATTTACAGTGAAAGTGGCATTACCAGATCTGTTATCACTGTTCAATACAACAGACAAATAACAATATTTTGTACAACAACCTCGAAAAGAAACTATATCAAAGATAGGTTGCCAGGCAACGAAACATACGCCCACAGCAGCTAAATCGTCCGGGCAGTCAACAAGGGTTGTCGCATATTTTTACTTTTTTTGGGAATGAAACATTTGTTATACACTAAAATCTGATTAAGAGTAACAACTCATTTTGTAATTATCTGAAAATCATTAGAATTTGTTTGCTTTTTATAAAGTTTTGCCCCACGCTAACAATTAGTATAGGAAACATTTAACATCATGGATTTAGCTGTTCAGTTATCAAAATTCATTGAAAATCAAAATACTTATTCGTTTCAACACCTTAAACTCTGTGTATCAATCTGAAGTCAATCGGATGATAAGTTTGGCATCTATAGCGTCACAAGGTTTTTTGAAGTGATCAAGGGAGATAACTCTGGAAGTAATTATTTGAAATCGCTGAAAATCAGTAGGCTTCTTTGTCTCATGACCTTAAACAGTGTGTGTAAATTTAAAGTCAATCAGATATTAACTTTGGCCTCTAGAGCATCCACAAGAATTTTTGAAGTGATCAAGGGACACAACTCTGGCACTAATTATCAGAAATCACTGAAAATCAATAGGCTTCTTCGTCTCATGACCTTAAACACTGTGTATAAATTTGATGTCAATCGGACATCAACTTTGTCCTCTAGAGCATCCACAAGATTTTTTGAAGTGATCAAGGGCCATAACTCTGGCATTAATTATCGGAAATCCGTGAAAATCAATAGGCTTCTTCGTCTTATGACCTTAAACACTGTGTATAAATTTAAAGTCAATCGGATATTAACTTTAGCCTCTCGAGCATTCACAAGATTTTTCAAAGAGATCAAGAGTCATAACTCTGGCAGTAATTATCGGATATTGCTGAAAATCAATAGGCTTCTTCGTCTCATGACCTTAAACACTGTGTATAAATTTAAAGTCAATCCAATATTAACTTTAGCCTCTAGAGTGTTCACAAGATTTTTCAAAGTGATCAAGGGTCATAACTCTGGCAGTAATTATCGGATATCGCTGAAAATCAATAGGCTTCTTCGTCTCATGACCTTAAACACTGTGTATAAATTTAAGGTCGATCGGATATTATCTTTAGCCTCTAGAGCGTTCACAAGATATTTCAAAGTGATCAAGGGTCATAACTCTGGCAGTAATTATCGGATATTGCTGAAAATCAATAGGCTTCTTCGTCTCATGACCTTAAACACTGTGTATCAATTTAAGGTCAATCGGATATTAACTTTAGCCTCTAGAGCGTTCACAAGATTTTTCAAAGTGATCAAGGGTCATAACTCTGGCAGTAATTATCGGATATTGCTGAAAATCAATAGGCTTCTTCGTCTCATGACCTTAAACACTGTGTATAAATTTAAAGTCAATCGGATATTAACCCTGGCCTCTAGTGCGTTCACAAGAAATTGTGGACGATGGACCGACGGACGGACGGACGGGGGCGACGGCAATATACGTCCACATTTCTATGTGGGCGTATAAAAATAGTATTTCAATCCTTTTATAATTCTGATAATGAAACTGAAACTGCGGTTAATTTTGGCTCCCGAATATAGCCAATGTATCCCACGCATATATCCCTGTTTGAGCTTCAACTGTCATCTTTTTACAAACACAGTTCTATTCAATTATTCAATTAATAGTATACTCTCAAAGTTTTAAAATAGTTTCTTTTACAGTATATTTGTTTCCAAATATTAACTCTTATTATCTCCAACAGAAATAAGGATTACAAGGCCGATTACAAACACACAAAGTAAACTTGTTTTCATAAGGGTTTTAGCAAAACATCAGCTTTTTGCTTCTATAATTAATTTTATATTATCTGGCAATACCCCTTAAAGCAGTGCACTTACACTTGAGATATAAGTATCCATTGTGGAATACTATACTTGTGAGAAACTTTCATGCTTGTTGATATATTACACTATATGGTCTAATATAACCAAATGAACATTAATTATGAAGAATTATGGATTATTTGAGAAAGCTTTTGATTTTTGAAAAACCACTACTACCCATGCTGTCTAATAAAGGACTACAACTCTGTTTAGGCACCATTCTTTCTGTTCTTGTATTTCAACAAATATCTTTAATGAGAATTATTTTTTCTAGTTCTGAACCAATTTTTTGATTCCTAAAATCAAGGACATTTAATGAAATCTAATTGATTTCAATGAAGATATTGAAGAGATAATTACATTTTAATTTCTAAGATAACCAATACAAACTTTTCTCTAAAAGTGGTTTCCAGTATTTTTTTGGCATCCAGTTTGAGGCTATAGGTATCATATGTTTGTATAACTGAATGCAAAATCATCTCCCCCCCCCCCCACGCATACAAAAATGGTAATACATTACATAATTTGAAGAAAGTTTACATGATCTGTGATAATAATATATTTAAATATTGGTAAAAGGAGAACTTCCGACACTGCAGATTATTTTCATACTTATACAGTATTTACAAGCACTGAAGGCATGCCATGAATATACGTCCACTACCAACTTTATGAAGGGTGGCAAGGCATTTCCGTATTGTAAGCAATAATTAGGCAAATAATTCCAGCAACTTAAATTAAACAATCACCAAAACTCTGGCTTGCAGCAATTTTACAATACTCGTCACAAAACTAATGAAAATTGTTATGACAAGATGAAGAACCCACTAAAGTTTACATAAAAATATCTCAATAATCAAATTTAGAAAGGGTTCCTCCTTACAGCTTGCTGAACAATCCACCTGGGCAAGTTTTGACCCCAAGAAATATAAATAATGAAGATGTACAAAATAAATGCAATGGCTGCCATTCTCCTTTGATACCATATATTTGTTTTGACAGCTTATGGTCAGAAATATTTTAGTCAGTTACTTAATTTATCTTGTGAAGATTGTATAGTAAAATAAATCTGTGAATTATATACTGTATCAATAAATTATGCGATCATTATGAATAAAGATGTAGTGCACAAATATTTAAAAAGTTTTCATTTCATTTTTGACGCATGCCCGAAAGTTCTCCCAGTTTCCTTGTGTGTGCATAAGATGTGACTGAAAAAGACAAAAAATAATTGATATGAGTATGAGCTTAATAATAGTATGAATGATAGTAAATGAATGTTTTTTGACCAAATAAAAATAAAATAGAAGCAAAATCCATTCGAAAAAGTGGAAATATCCAATATTTAACAAGTAAATTAATGACCATAGGAGAAAAGGAAAGTTTTTTATGTTTCCGGTATCTTTCAAAGATACCAGCACTCATCTAACTTAATACAATTCTTAAAGCTCACAAATAATGAGTACCTACCCTTGAACCCCTATGCAGTCTGTCTTTCATAATGGAAATAAATTCTTGATGACTAAGATGACCATCTCCATCAACATCAAATATCTGGAACATGGTATTAACAATATGTTTACCTAACGTAAAACCTGTACAGATCTTTACAGCTCTCTGGAAGTCTTCTGTAAAATAAATAAATCATGGAAATTTAAATCAAACCACATCTCAGGGCAATCACGTCTTATTAATTGTTGCTTCTAAGACATAAAAATCAGAAGTTTTGAAAATACAATAGGAAGATAATATTTTAAAAATAATCTATCCTCTACTCTTAAAGAGCTCTTTGAATTCGCCTGGATCAAGCAGAAAATTGGGGTATTAAAACTTGATTTCATTTCTATTTCTGCACAGTATGTGATGACGATGGATAGACAAGACTGTCCATGACGACTGTTAGCATACAAAAATATTTCAAAAGAAAGGCTTGTGGACTATTTTATGTTGGGAGGTTACATCATGTAGTCTATATTGACAATTTATGGATTTTTTTTTAATATTTCTAGGTCAGTTGTCAGTAGAAATTAGAATTGGCAGGGATGATACCAAAAATTTCACTAAAATGGTAGGTAAATTTCTACCGAGAACAAACAATTTGGACCAAATTGTTAGATTATTTCATGGTTGATTTATCTTGAAATGCTAACTACCAAAAATGTCCAACATAGCAACCTTTCAGTTAAATTTAGTTTTAAACATGCAAACCTGTCCATACCGGAGTGTGATCAAGTTTTTATGCAGAATGAGCAGCCGTGATACTCAATACAGCTAGAAAGTACAGGGGATTCCTGGTCTTTAAATAGATCACACTCTCTATAATATTCATATTGCCAAGCTGATTGGCTAGCTAATATAGTACCACAAGCGTATGTTGCTCACAGTATAACAGTCTAGAGAGGAATAACAGTGAATTAGTTGAGAGAGCATGTTTGTCATTTGTCAATAAAAATTAAAATATTTTCCATTTCATAAAATATTGATTATTCCAGCTTAATTTGGGGAACTTCAGCTGGTATTCTTTCTATCCCCATTAAGCATTAAAGATAGGTTGCCAGGCAACGAAACATACGCCCACAGCAGCTAAATCGTCCGGGCAGTCAACAAGGCTTGTCGCATATTTTTACTTTTTTCGCTAATGAAACATTTGTAATACACTAAAAACTGATTAAGAGTAACAACTCATTATGTAATTATCAGAAAATCATTAGAATTTGATCGCTTTTTATAAAGTGTTACCCCACGCTAACAATTAGTATATACATGAAACATTTAACATCATGGATTTAGCTGTTCAGTTATCTAAATTCAATGAAAATCAAAATACTTGTTCGTTTCAACACCTTAAACTCTGTGTATCAATCTAAAGTCAATCGGATGATAAATTTGGCCTCTATAGCGTCACAAGATTTTTTGATGTTATCAAGGGCCATAACTCTGGCAGCAATTATTGAAAATCACTGAAAATCGATAGACGTCTTAGTCTCATGACTGTAAACACTATGTATAAATTTGAAGTCAATCGGATATTAACTTTGGCCTCTAGAGCATCCACATGATTTGTTTAAGTGATCAAGGGCCATAACTCTGGCACTAATTATCGGAAATCGCTGAAAATTGATAGGCTTCTTCGTCCCATGACCTTAAACACTGTGTATAAATTTAAAGTCAATTGGATATTAACTTTGGCCTCTAGAGCGTCCACAAGACTTTTTAAAGTGATCAAGGGCCATAACTCTGGTAGTTATTATCAGAAATCGCTGAAAAACAATAGGCTTCTTCGTCTCATGGCCTTAAACACTGTGTATAAATTTAAAGTCAATCGGATATTAACTTTAGCCTGTAGAGCGTCCATAAGCAATTGTGGGCGCCGGACTGACGGACGGGGGCACGACAATATACGACCACATTTCAATGTGGGCGTATAAAAACCGAACTGTCATGAACATAATCATGGCTGCCTCTTGGTAAACTATGTCATTCACAATTTGCATGACTTTAAAGACAGTTGGACATAGTTGGCAAGACCATGTACAACTGGATCCCCCTTTGTAAAATTCAAAGAATTGGGTAGAGACCTGATTCATATCAAAACTCATGCAGTTACCTTGAGAAACTGGCTGTTCAGCATAAGTGTACAATTTCATAGCTATTGAAAAATCATCTAAATTGTTCAGAAACTGACAAA
Source organism: Patella caerulea (assembly GCA_036850965.1). Taxonomy (NCBI): domain Eukaryota; kingdom Metazoa; phylum Mollusca; class Gastropoda; family Patellidae; genus Patella; species Patella caerulea. The sequence continues at coordinate 29,739,195 of JAZGQO010000011.1, forward strand.
ACTGTTTAAAATCTTTGAAAGAAATACCCTGAAAAGAAATGAAGGGGCATTAAATTATGCTTCAGTCCAATTAAAACAAAATAATCATTAAGTAAGACATGAATTTTGTTAGAAATCTTTTCACTAGGCATTTGATTCAAAAGTAAAAAGCAAACTTTATAAATGAGGTGTTCTGCAGTAAGGATGTGCTAGTGTGAATTTCAGAAATATTTACCATTTCTTCCGGAATGCGCTCTTTAACCCTGTCAATACACTGGTCTATTTCTGCCTTATCTAATAATGTATATCTTAATAAAATGCGAGCAAAATCTACTTCAGATATTGTATTCATTCCTTTCGAAAATTCTAAAAACTCTAGCTCAATAACTTCACTCTGTAAATTTTCCATAAATCTGCAGGAAGAAAAACATAAAAATCTTAAAGAACTGAGTAAAACTGTTTTTATCACTGCACTTTCAAAATTCATTTTTGTTAGCAAATATAGTTTTTCTAATGAATGGAAAAATAACCTAGACAATGGTAAAGTTGTTTGGAGCATCTATACAGATTTTCAAAGCTCCCATGATAACCATGTTCTCTCTAATTTCTTCCTTTCTAAACAATGTCTAAAATTGTTAAATGTTCAAATAATAACTTTAGACTACATTTATGTAGAATAAGATCATTTAAATCAACATGCAGACTTATAACTCTAGGGTTTTTGTTAGAAATTGTACCCGTAGCAATGGGATACCAGGTCAAAATATTTTCAACAAAAACTGTGATGGAACCTGGAACAGCCTTGTTAGTGAGCCACCATAGCTCCAGAAATTGATGAAAATGCTATGCAATCATTCTTGCTTTGACGTTAAGCAAGGTTTGTTATCAAAAGGCATGACACCAGGAGCTATCCCCAGAAATAGATTGACGAATTAAACAGCTACCACCATAACTTAAATGAGGTTTTGGACTACCAAATTTCCAATGCTTTTCATGGTTTCACCATGAACAATCACACAACATTCCACATTACTGCATCTGATTCAAGGCCAAAATATTTAAATTACACAATTTAATAATAGATGGTTTTCAATATTTCATGGCATGATAATTTCACATTAAGTTAATATACCTGTAGAAGTCATCATATTTAAGTACATCTGAACCTCTTTGGCCAAAGAAATGTATCAATAAAGTTGTGTCTTGTACATCAGGTATACTTTCCTGGTTAATAAGAAAAAACTCATTATTAAAGGTACATTTAATTGGCAGACATTTTGAAAATTTTGGTTAATGAAAAATCGTCCACTCAAAATATACTATTCAAAAAAAGTAGGGGATATTTGATTTTTAAGTGTTATTAAAGTCACCTAATGAAACTGACGAAGAAAGAAATGACAAAATGAAATGAAATTCACATTCATCGATTTATTCCAAATGATCGTTAGACTAAGTAAGGCACAGACTGACCATTATAAGGGTAAAATGATACCCGGGGTCAAACAGCAAAGTTACCACAGCATCACAACAAAGTCAGTAACGGGTAAATCCTCCTCTGTTTGCCAAACAAGCATTGATCCGACGTGGCATACTCCTAATGAGACGTCTAAGGTCATTTTGGTCCAGATTGTCCCATTCCTGTTGCAACGCAGTATCAAGGTCTTGGATGTTGACGTAACCTCTGTCCAAGCATGTCCCAGACAAGCTCGATGGGGGAGAGGTCTGGCCAAGGTAATGTGGCGATGTTCTGTTGTTGGAGGTAACCTGTAACGATCCTGGGCCTGTGACATCTTGCGTTGTCATCCTGGAAGATGAAACGGCGGCCATGACATCGTGCGAACGGCACAACATGGACTGCCAAGATGTTGTCCCGGTAGTACTGGCCTGTAACAAGCCCTGCAACAACATGTAAAGCCGTTCTTCCAGCAACAGTGCTGCCTCCCTACACCATAACAGAACCACCCCCAAATCAATCATGTCTGATGACGTTAACGTCTTGGAAGCGCTCGTTTCGACGACGCCACACCCTCCTACGTCTGTGCAAAAAATCAACAGTGAACCTTGACTCATCTGAAAACATCACATTGCTCCAGCGTCGATTATCCCAGTGTTGACGATCCCTACACCAACGACGTCTTGCCTGAATGTGATGATCTCTCAAACAAGGGATGACACGAGGACGTCGGGCGCGAAGGTAGCCCCTATGCAGTCGATTCCGAATCGTCTGGCCACTCACTCTCACACCAGTGTCTGTTTGAAGACGAGCGCTGATCTGATTTGCTGTGATGACACGATTTCTCAAGGCCAAGGTACGGATAAATCGATCCTGGGCTTGAGTTGTCGCCCTTGGTCGACCTGAGCGTGGACTGTCCTGTACAGATTGTGTATCACGGTATCTGGACCATAGCCTGCTTATGACAGACTGAGAAACATTCATTGTCCACGCCACAACCGCCTGTGTTGTGCCGATCTGTAGCATGCTAAGGGCACGTAACCTTTCATTTTGGGTAAGGCGACGCATATCAAGATTTGTTTTCTGGTCACTAAAACAATTAAACTGATGTTTCCACCCTAGAATTCAATGCCACAATGACTGTAACATTCAAAGTCAGAGTCGTGCAAATCTTGGGTTGGACCCTCATGATGATCCCAAGCATAACCTGCATTCTATGCGGTAGCTATTGGTGCGTTTGGGCGTCACATGTAACTGGAAATGTTTCTTCTGTTAGGTCCTATAGTGACTTTTTTCGTAGTCATTTGCATATTTTAGTATTATGCCCCCAAAATCAAATATCCCCTACTTTTTTTGAATAGTATATTAAATAACATCAACATATTGTTGTCCTCTTTTAACCAGATTTTTAGTTTCTGTACGCAAACTTATGATTTATGAACTAACTTTACTGAAGATTATCTTAAAAAACATTATACTGTATGTCTAATTAAATTAAACTATTTCAAGCTACATTACATGATTGAAAATTATATCATAGAATCAATAGTCCAGATCTCCAAAACGGTTGTTAGCTAGGGCTAGTATTACTACTGATTAAATTATAAATGCGACTAAGTCTGTATTAGCCAATCTAATGAGATGGTTAGTCTGAATCACAAAACATCTCTTGGAGACACATTTACCATGATAGTTAAGTGCGGGACACAAACACAGGGGTATGACCAAAATAGTTTGCCAGGAAGTAGACACGTTACTTTGAATGAGCTTAACTTTTAATATGATATATAACCAGCATATAAATTCAGAAAGAATTGCAAGTGACAAGTTTCTAACATTATTTAATTCAATGGGACATAACTCATGAGATGATTCTTGAAAAATATATACAACCCATGTCAAAACGATTGATCGATTATTCTAGCCACTAATATGTAAATGATGGAAAAGACCACATTTAAACACAGACACTGAAAGCTATATAAGCATGACTAGAATGAACACTAAAAAATTATCCTTCAACGCTATTTGTCAAGAACCAATAGTTTGATATACTGGAAGAAAAATGTTTACAATTCATTGAAATCAGTTTAATTATTACATGTGAAGTCTAAAAGGATTAATTAATGTCTTATAATGGTAACCAAATAATAAATCTCAATCTATTTACATTAATTGTTTGACTTGTGCAGGTTTTTACACACAAAAATACAATATTTATACAAAATGCTAAAAAAAAAAAAACAGGATTAGTTCAAATGAAACATAAACTATAAAGAGAAACAAAACATAAAAACCAAATGAAATGTTCCAAATTCAAATGATGTATTTAATATTTTGTATCCACATTACATTTTACTGCCAAATAATGCCAATTCAAATGTTTTGTAATAGGTAATAGGTAAGATTAGATAAAAAGATGACATTTCTAGCTATAATAGTCAAAAAATAGATAATGAAAACAGAATATACTAAGAATTTCAGTCAAACTGCTTCAATTTTAGTCTAGCTAGCCTAGATCATCATTACTAACTTTCCTATGATAATAACCAAAGTCTAATTAATAATTTAGATAGCATTTCAGGCCTAAAGAAAGACCTGCAATCGTCAGATTTAGTTTTTTGCATAATGCATGTTTAAAAGATCACGGATCTCAGTTTCCAAGGTTTTTCCAGTGTGGAGGTTTCATCTTGTCAGTCATACACAGGATGGCGGGGAACAGCATCTAATTGTTCAAATGGGTTAAACGTTCGCGTGCACGTAAATGAACACTTGATAATTGGAATTACGTGAAAGGTAAATGTCACAGGCAAAGTTTCTCTTGATAACACTATGAATGGCCTACAAGAGAGACAGAAATGTGTATAGCATCCACTCGACACAAACTATGTCATTTCAGGGGTCTTAATCTTGTAGGGGTCTTTAGCAGTGGGAGGAAACCGGAGTACCTGGAGAAAACCCACGAGGTTGGACAACCGGAATTCGAAACCACGAATGGCTTTTCCTTAGCTCCATTTGTGAAGAACAAGCAGTTTGTCAAGATTTATTTCTACAACTAAAAAAAGTTGGTTTCATTACTTACTGATAGTTTCATATATATAATTCCAAGACAAAAAATGTGACATTGTTTTTCTACACAACTTTTTGCCTGTCTAATCAATACTATATTTATTTATTTTTCAAAAGTTAAACATAGATATTTTTTTTCTGTTTACTACTTGAGAAATACAGCATTTGAATTTGAAATTTAAAACCCTCATTTCACATACGTCTTTGTTGGATTTATCTCCCTTGGCATCAGGCTGATTGCTGAATACTTGTTCCAACTGCAAAAGTTAATCAGAATATGTGCACACATTAATATTAATAATATGTTAAAACAATAAATATATTAATTAATATATACAGCATGCTCACATTCTTTGTGCCTCATGTTCTGCTTGTGATTAGCTTATTCTCTGCCCATGGTCAGCTAAACAAAGGTTGATTTTTGCGAAAGAAATTGTTGTAATTTTTCAATGGGTGCTAAATGGGTGTTAGGCTTTGGAAATAGTTGGATTCATTTATATTGATACACACACTGACAAAGTAACCAAATATGTAGGAAACTGTCAAGGAAGATGTAGAGTGTTACAGTGGAAGGGTTTGCTGTGTACATCTGTATATAATAAATTTACCAATACCATGATCAGGCATCGTTTGGATGTTGATCTAGCATCCATGTGCAGAACATGAGGCTTATGTAGAATGAGTGCTTAGTGTGCAGACAACATACCAAAAAATCACACATTTTAAAATGGTGGTCTCCATTGACAAAATAAATTTTGTCACAAATTTGTCAAATATTTTGTTATATTTTGATCAGATGTCACCATTTTATCACAAAATCTTGGTTAATTTAGGGCAAAGAAAGCGAGAGGTGTACACAATATTTACAAATCAAAATATATTAAAATATTATTAAAATATGGTACGGTACATAAATGTACATGCCAAAAATTAAACAACACTTTATTGGAATACAACAAGAAAATAAAAACAATTAGTTCAATTCTAATAAATTCAGCAATTATTCAGTTTGCATATCATATTTTAATTATCAAAAAACAACAGTAATAAAGAAATGAATAGTAATAAGGGTAACTATTAAATGCAGCAAGGGATACATAAAACAATTCAAACAACATTAAGCTTCACATAAGTTACATTACATTTGTAATGGAGTTTTAAAGGTTCTACTCCGACTGGGCTAATGAAGATGGCGTTACATTTGTAAACAAACAAAACAGACAAATGACATAACTAGCTAATACTCTATCCACAGCCATGCAAAGAAATCAAAATATTAGACAAACAGGGATTAATTATTTTTGCAAATACAAACATATAATAAAATATATTGTTATATTCTTGGATGTTAATTAATCAGTGGTTCTATAGTACAGTGTATTCGATTTCATAAGTTACCTGAAACTAAATTCCAATAGTGTATGTACATGTAGTATTACTAGTATGACCCCGTACCAGATGTATTGCGATACCCATTAGTATGCATACCAGATGTACTGCGATACCCATTAGTATATATATGTAAGTTCAACTTTTACAACTTATAATCACTTAAGAATAAAACTGATTTCTAACCAATAATTTCCACAGTAAAACCAATGGGTATAAAGGGAGATAATTCTATTTTTGTCAATGATTTTTCTTGGTTCTCATCGACTCAACTGTAATACAATTTAAAATATTTATCTAATTTTGTGTTTGAATTTTCTCTTGATATGACCACATGGCTAAAAAAAAATGTATAATAGATTTATGCATAGATGTTTATATTGTTGTTAAGTACTGAATAATGCATTTTTAATAGAATGTGATGATTAGCAAAAACAAAACGTGTTTATCTTGCAAACAGTTTAAACAAAAGGAGGTATAAATAAAATGGCGTTAGATCATTTTCAAATGAAAAATGAACAGCTGCAAGCAATGTTATGACAGGGATGATGTGAGGAGGCAGTAACAGCACGGCAAAAACAAGCCATGATCAATGTGATGACAACATACGGCCAAAAGTTCATCCAGTGCTTTGCGACCCCTTGGAACAAATTTTCTCTGATTGGACGGAAGAGCGAAGAAAGATTCCAACTGAAAATGACAAAATAATAGACATGTTTGTAAAAAAAAATATATCTGATATAATAACATAAAAATAATACCAATCTACCAAAAAAAATATCAAAATAAAATTCATTTGAATAGTGAATAGAAAATTAAAGTGAAATACACAATGGCAACAAATGCAATAATGATAATGAAATATTAAAATTGAATTAATACTATTTTAGGCAAGGAAATTAAATATGTAATTGGTGATTATAAGCAATCAAAATAAATCTGGAAGATTAGACATAGCTTTCTTATATAATTGAATGCTGTCTATAGTATTCTATTTTCCAGTCATCAGGAAAATTATACCTTGGCAAAAACTGCTGAATAAAAAGGTTTATTCCCTTAATTAACAGAAGCTAAATATCCTTCTCGCTTATCCCCCACTTTTAAAAATATCTGGTTCTCCAGTCTATTATATACACATAAAATGCATCTATCAATGCAAAAATCAATGATTTAGCACAAAGTTTCAATAAATAATGCAATTAATTAGTGGCCAATTTAATGATATTGTTTACCATCATCTTTTATTAAATAATAATTTACTTTTAAATAATGTCATTATAAGCACATAAAAAAGTCTTTATCAACCGATGTACAGAACTCGAGATTTCCGACAAGAATTACTGTTGAGACAGACAAAAAGATACTTCAGAGAATAATCAATATCTTCAAACTGAGCATTCATATATCACGTTTAGTTTAATATACATAATCAATTATTTACTAACAAATTTAACAAGTGTTATATAACTTTTGATACGAATTATATCATGCAATTTTTGTTAAAATACAATCACCATCTATATAAGGGTCAATTGGGTTGATAACCTATATAACTGACAGGTGTGTTCTACCTAAAAACAATTGGTCATTTCATTAACTTAAGGAATGCCACTTTTTGGGGATCTTTGTTTATTCCTATTTGTTTTTAACACTAAATTACTTCAATCACTAAATGGAGCCTATATCTATCTATATTATGTAATAAATAGGGTTACAAATACTTCACAACCAATGACACATTACCATGACATTGTTTAAAATGATAGCCCATGATCCAATTTTTTTATTAATTTTAAAATACTTATTCACCAATGGTTTTAAACTGCATGTACCATACCCCCAAAAATGTGTTATGATTTTGCAAAAAGCATGAACAGGAGACCTCTTGAATGAAATTTCTTTCAGCACTATAATATACACCGACACAAGTGGCATTTTGAAAGATGGCATTCAATTGTTTATGGTCAGAAGGACTAAATTTTGATTTATGACTTAAAACTTTGATCCATAGATCACATTCAAAGTTTCAGTGCTATGGACACTAACTCTACACAAAATTGAGCAGTAAGCCTGAATTTCATTAGAGTATCTGAAATCCTTATAACAAGATCAACAAGTTTGCAAAAGATAGGTTGCCAGGCAACGAAACATACGCCCACAGCAGCTAAATCGTCCGGGCAGTCAACAAGGGTTGTCGCATATTTTTACTTTTTTTGGGAATGAAACATTTGTTATACACTAAAATCTGATTAAGAGTAACAACTCATTTTGTAATTATCTGAAAATCATTAGAATTTGTTTGCTTTTTATAAAGTTTTGCCCCACGCTAACAATTAGTATAGGAAACATTTAACATCATGGATTTAGCTGTTCAGTTATCAAAATTCATTGAAAATCAAAATACTTATTCGTTTCAACACCTTAAACTCTGTGTATCAATCTGAAGTCAATCGGATGATAAGTTTGGCATCTATAGCGTCACAAGGTTTTTTGAAGTGATCAAGGGAGATAACTCTGGAAGTAATTATTTGAAATCGCTGAAAATCAGTAGGCTTCTTTGTCTCATGACCTTAAACAGTGTGTGTAAATTTAAAGTCAATCAGATATTAACTTTGGCCTCTAGAGCATCCTCAAGAATTTTTGAAGTGATCAAGGGACACAACTCTGGCACTAATTATCAGAAATCGCTGAAAATCAATAGGCTTCTTCGTCTCATGACCTTAAACACTGTGTATAAATTTGATGTCAATCGGACATCATCTTTGTCCTCTAGAGCATCAACAAGATTTTTTGAAGTGATCAAGGGCCATAACCTGGCATTAATTATCGGAAATCCGTGAAAATCAATAGGCTTCTTCGTCTTATGACCTTAAACACTGTGTATAAATTTAAAGTCAATTGGATATTAACTTTAGCCTCTCGAGCATTCACAAGATTTTTCAAAGTGATCAAGAGTCATAACTCTGGCAGTAATTATCGGATATTGCTGAAAATCAATAGGCTTCTTCGTATTATGACCTTGAACACTGTGTTAAAATTTAAAGTCAATCCAATATTAACTTTAGCCTCTAGAGCGTTCACAAGATTTTTCAAAGTGATCAAGGGTCATAACTCTGGCAGTAATTATCGGATATCGCTGAAAATCAATAGGCTTCTTCGTCTCATGACCTTAAACACTGTGTATAAATTTAAGGTCGATCGGATATTATGTTTAGCCTCTAGAGCGTTCACAAGATATTTCAAAGTGATCAAGGGTCATAACTCTGGCAGTAATTATCGGATATTGCTGAAAATCAATAGGCTTCTTCGTCTCATGACCTTAAACACTGTGTATAAATTTAAAGTCAATCGGATATTAACCCTGGCCTCTAGTGCGTTCACAAGAAATTGTGGACGATGGACGGACGGACGGACGGACGGACCGACGGACGGACGGACGGACGGACGGACGGACCGACAGACGGACGGACGGGGGCGACGGCAATATACGTCCACATTTCTATGTGGGCGTATAAAAATAATATATAACACTATGGACTGTTGATAGACGAATCGACACACAGAAGTGACAGTAATATATTCCCCCACAAAATATGAGTACCGGTATATAAATAGCAGTTTTATGGAATGCATTCCCTGTATTATCATCAGTGGGCATATGATTGTATTATGAAAGATCTTAAATTAAGGGCGATGAGTACTTTAAATTGCACATTTTAAAGCTAGACCTAGGTTTGTCTGGTATCCATGGAAATGCAAAATTATGAGATTTCTTGGAAAATTTATAAGTTCATACTAGATATTTATAATCCCCCCTTCGATAGAAGGTAGCAGTTTTAAGAAACATTCCTACATTAAAAATATTTACGACTAGTATTTTAAAATCTTTGTTTATTATTTACCTTCAAACAAGATTTTGTGATCTTTGGTAAATATTACTCACAAAATTATTTTATACAAAAAATGCTAATCTTCAACCATTAGAAAAATAAATTCAGTAATGTTCTTGTCATGATAGATAGTAGTACTAGACTTGTATAATCACGCCTTCGACAGAATACCTTCTGACGTCATAGACAGATAGATGTCAATGGTCCAGTTTGAAACCGTTGCCGGAGACAGCCACGGTTGTTTACTGTAGATCACATGACAGATGTGTACAATGTCATAATTAATTCAAGAACTGATCTAGGTTCCTGGAGCCTTGTTTATTAGTTTATAGTTATTTTTTTTCTTTCCTCTTGTATCTCCATTATTACACAACAAATGGTTGGACTTTTACACATGGAACAAGGATGCCAAGTCTTAATAAGATTGGTATTGAAAAATTAGTGCGTACTTTAGACTACTCAGCGCCCTTAAAGTTAGTAAATTTATGAACATACACTTACAAAGCTAATATTCATAATCATATCTCATGCATTTTTTAAAATTTGACTATGGTTGAATCACTGATAATAAGTTTACCTTTAAAGCAAGAATACCTGTCAACTAACAAAAATAGCACATTCAAATATTGAATCGTTTCCCATTGCTAGCTATGAAACATAATAAATCATATGGCTCACAGATCTAGTATTATTTCTAGATTGGCACAATGTGTTACATGATTGTTGGTAGGTACTAGGTGGGTTTGGATTGCAGTTAGTGATGTCTAATAACATGTGATTGGCGGATTTGTTTTGCTGTTTCCATGTTTTCTGTTTGATGTGAGGAAGAGGTATACAAGAAGATATAACCACTTTCTGACATCTGTCAGAATATAGGTGCCTGATTCCGTTTTGCTCAATAAGAAAGGCGTCCAACTCAGGAAGTGACAGATGGAGTTAATGCTTCTTTCCTCACACAACATCCAATTTCAGATAGAAAATTGCTTTCAAACAACTTCCGATCTCAACATGTATTTGTTTGATAAAAAACCTCTTTTATTCAAATGGTGGAAAGTTTACTATTCTTGGAGGAGTCAGAACAGAACAGTGAAATTAGTTTATTCATTTCTCACAAACTGTTAAATCTTTATCTAAAAACAGAATATTCCCTATACTGAGACACATAATGACTACCGGTACATAATTCTTAACTCAGATTGGTGAGTTGGGTGGCCAAATGGGTTCAATCAGACACTAGTATGTGTGGAGTTTTCTTCAGGAACACACGTTTCCTCTGACTGCATACAACCCAATTATAGAAATAAACAATATACCATGTTTTCCAAATGCTGATTGGTCATCAAACCCAATTTCTCTCGCTGATTTTGATTTCATGTTTCGTTAGTTAACATTTGGCCTTTAGGAAAACTTACATACAATCACGGTTTTCATATAATTGTAACATTAAAAGTTATATTGAAATAATGCATGCCAATAATTAAAAAAAGCATGCAAAGCTAAGGCCAAATGATGTTAAATAGAACAAAAAATTACATGATAAAAAAAACCCCTCTTCTTCGATTTGGCAAATGACATCCAAATTGAGGTCTTAACTTTCTATCAAACAAAAACTTGTATACATTCACAAACTATTTATCTGTTTATCTTTGTGGTGAATTGACAGTCTAATGGTGTGCTGTCTATCAACTCTTTCTAAATACTGAACGGAACTGGACCGTTTCTGGACTGATATTCCAATTAGAGCTTATAACACTTTCATAATGAAATTGTAGTTTTCTATGGATTCATATAATTGTAAATGAAGCATATTGAGCCTGTAACTGTTGTTAAATGACATGGCAGCAGCAGCACTGCTTTAATACACTAAATATAAATACATGATAAGTCATTTTTGTTCATATGTATAAGACATGGCAGGTACTGTATGACGCCCTTGTCACATACAGATTTTTTAACATAGGGCTGGACGGTAATTTCGATAAATCAATATATCGCGGTTTGGAAATTATATTGACGGTAATTTTAAGACCCTCAAAAAAACCGCAATATTCCAATATATCGTTTGACGCCATATACCGCGGTATGCACTGCAATATTCTCTTAATTTAGTCCCGAACTTGCTTTAGAAACCCCCGAATAACTAAAGTTAATTGGACTAATTGAGAAATATACATATTTGTCGGGTAAATCCGGACCAGTCGATGTCCAGTCACACAGTGACAGTATACAATGAAATCTCGTGGCTGGTACATCGAGCCAACAAAAAGTCGAAAGTGAAAATAAAAAACCTCGGAAAAACCGATGCTATTTTCGGCATTTATCTAGTCTTGATTATCAATGTTTAATTTTAATTTGTAAAGTTGCGGCTGGTCGTCGATGTCTATAGCGAAGACGAACTGTACAAGCCAAATTCGGCATTAGGGCCTACTTCGGATTGACGTAAACGATACTGATCAAAATAAAATTTTATGTCGACTGTGTAGAAGAAACGTAGCTACCAAGAATGGAAACAAGTAATTTGTACGCTCTCTTCTCAGGTTTTAATTTTTTGAAGAAGACATAATTTATCACGTCTTGTGTTATTTCATTTTAAATCTAAGATTAACAAGCGTGGTTCGTAAACGGGGGGTTTACTCCAGTGCATTAAAAAAAAAAACCTTTAAAATGATTTAATTGAAAGGAGAATTTAATTTTATTTTAAAACCCTTCAAGTGCAGTCGTGTTTTGTTTAATTTTTTGTATAATTGTTTGGTGATACAAAACTGAAAATAACTGTAGTGTGGATGAATGATTGATAAATTTTATATTGTATCAAAATTAATTTCATTATTCACTTTTGTGTTCATATACATGTGCTGATTATAAATTAAAAAGTGTTTTGTTTCTGAAGAAGTAGGCCTAATTTTAATTGGCTTTAATATGATCAACTGTTTTTCTGAACTCGGAAAGGAACATGACATGGTTCTATAAGTTAAATAAAATGTATGATGCAGGATGATTAATTAAAACAACCAGTAAGGTAATAAACTCAAGGAGTGCCTCATTGCTGTTGGAGAGGATTAGCACCCCCTTTTCTAAGGCTTTTCGACAACACTTGCTAGGTGCACCAAAATATCGCAATACTGACAATATATTGAGGAATTTTGAAAAAATATCGCAATATTGAAATTTTCAAATATCGTCCAGCCCTATTTTAACATGAACTTATATTATGGGCAACATTATTTCACATGGCTAAATGCATACTCTTCGCCGTGTCTCGTTTGATAGTGAGCTAATCCCACTACTCACTGCTAAAGAGAGAAAAATTTTATTCTAAATTATGATTGGTCAATAGTCCAATTAACAACCAGTAGCTGACTGTGTTACAAAAGCGCTATGCTTAAAACACAGCGCCAAATTGGACCAAATATGTAGACATAACGTTACGTCATGGTTCACGATTTTATTATGCCCAATTAACCAGTGCATAGCAGAATATTGCAGTAAAACTAAATGTGTGACAAATGAGGATATCAAATCGAATAAAATACTGTTAGGAAACAAACATACTTTCACCGTTTCAATACCTTAAATCACTGTCCAAAGTTTTTGGGAAGATCCAGATAAAACGTAGGACTGTCATGTTGCTATACTCAAGTGATAGATTTGATTGAGCAGGAAGAATAGATACACTCCCGCAAAAGTTTAAGTATCAGAAGGCAATCCAACAATGGCCAGAGAGGAATTTTTCAGGCCATTGCTTTAGGAATATGAGCTAAATGAGACTTGTTGTATAACCCTTGTGTTAGATGATCTAGACTTTCCAGCATTTTTTCTTCAAAAATTACTTTATTTTTATTTCCCTAATTTGTAATATTTATATCTTGCTGTTTTTGTTTTCAGTGGGTCTTGTTTTGTTTGTTTCAGAGATGTTTTAAAATACCAAAACATCAGTGACATAAAAAATCCAACGTTTCAGAAAACATGCAATGAAAACCATGGACACTTTTCAGTGTCATAGTATATTATTTTAATTCAAATTTATTTAAAGTTTTAAATAGCTGACCGACAATTGTCCTAAAAATCAATATAATTCCAATATTTGTTTTTGATTGTAAATGTGTCCCTCCTGTTCTAGCATAATATTCAAACTGTAAAGTCAAGCAGTGTCAATTATATTGTAAAAATATTATACAAGTTTTCAATATTTATTTTAAGCTATGCTGCTTAAGTAATTTCATTTTTCTCATTCTACAAAGCAGATTTCTTTTTACAATTTCAATAAGAAAAATTGTAGTTTATTTTGACTAATCATGATTTAGAGCTGTATAACATGAACAACACAGACTAGCAAAAATGTATTGAAAAGATCTTTGCATTTCATAAAAGCTGTCTGATATACTGAGAGTGTTGATTAATAGCTGCAGGAACACTGAGGTAGTCCGATAAAAGATTCATGGCTTGCTAGTACAAGTAGCTGGTGGTTATGAACAGTATTAATATTTCAGGCAAGTACAGCTTGCTTAAAGGTACATTTTTTAATGGTCACCAGCAATAGATATTCCTAACCATACCATAGATTAGAAAACATAAAAAACTATAGTTGTTGACAATAACAACATATCTTGCAAAGTTGTGAGATAAAAATGGTCCATTCAAACTACTGTTTACACCTAAAAAGCCATGAATACTTTACCAAATAAATGACATATTCTACAGCACCACAACCTCAGTGTTAATGCAGCTGATTTAATAATCTACACTACTACATCCATGTCTTTATAGTAGAGCTAATATCATCCCAACCACCAAAATGAAGAGAGAAATCCAAAATCTAAAAATGTAACAACTGTGTGAGGTTGCTTTTTTTCTGTCTGTATGATATTTTTAGACCATAGCAAAAACAATAAACTCTCTTTTAAGTAACTCTATATCAAAATAATTTATTTTCTTTGATATGAAAAATAGAGAGAGTATGATATCATATGGTGGATTGACGTAAAAGAAATAACAGTACATACCACAAGGAACTCTTTCTTGTCAACTATTTGGTTACCATCTGTATCAAACATATTGAAGGCAATACGGAAACCTGAATGTGGTTCTGAAATACACAATAAAATTCCACATACGTTGTAAATCAAAAATTTAACACCACACACAATAAATTTAACTCCAAATACAAAAGAAATGTGACAAAATTGACATAACCAAGGCTAGTCAAAGTAATATTTGGAGTTGTTTCCCCTTAATTAGAAAATTCCTCCCTTTAATGTTGCTTATAATTTCCTTTGACCACTAAATGAGAGCTATGCAATGCCAACACACCCATCTATTTCTACTAACCATTTTTTACCTCATTTATCACTTCAATATTTCTATGTATGAAATATGTATTAAAACTAAGCTATTATTGTTATATAGGTTGAAGATAATGAACCACATTTTTTCCTATTGTTAATAATTTAAAATATACATGTAGGTAAACAGGTGTAGTTTAATGGTCGAGAGCAAGACATTCAGTAATATATTGATATTATATTGCACAAGTTTGTTATCTACATGTATATATCACGCAATGTCTTGCACAATTATTAAACAAAATAAAACACAGACACTATCAATCACATGCATTTCAATGAAATACGTCACACAGGTTCAATATTTCAACTAGTATAAATAATGTATGCTTGGCACATTGCCCGTACCATTATTTCAAATAATAGTGTGCGAACAGCAAAGGATGATGTCACATCTTTAATTACTGTAAATTTTAATATTTAATTAGCACACAATTTATTGGACCAGGAACTACTACCAAAGTGTTAATTTTCTTCTTGTGGGCAATGCTCTTCAAAAGAGCCAAAGCTCTGCAAATTCAAGAATGATCAACAGGACATTTTCCATGCTTGTTCCTTGGAAAACTTCAGAAGTTGATATGAAGTCATAATTCAAAGATGATAACATATTCGCTTCCTGGTCCGAACTTTTTTTGCTGCAAACTACTTTAACCTTTGCTTGGAATTTAATGTGTATAAGTTTCAAACTGATCGGATGATACTCTTTTTGTGCACAAAATATAAGACAAATAGGATGCTAAATGTAGAAATAGACAAGATACTTATGGGGCCAGCTGTAATATACAACAACATGTCAAATAACAAAGGCACCACAAAGGGACACATACTTTATTATAAATTAATCTATCGTGCAATTATTGTATAAAATTTCATAGCTTCACTTCAACTTAAAGGAATGAAGAAGTGTATTCCATTTCTGTTACTTCTATGGGTTATATGGTTATTTGAGGCAAGGTTTAGCTTCCTCAGATTTAATAATCAACTTACTAATGGATCAAGTAAGCATAAGTCTTTTTTTATATCATTCAAAAATCAATAGATGACATTAGTACCAGATAGAAATAAAATGAAAGATTTTTTGCTGATGGCTGTATACTTTAAGAACTGGATAAAACAAATTATAATTGAATTAATATGGAAGAAAGAGAACAAAAATAACTAAGTGAATAATCTGTACAATCAATTTCTTTTCATTAAAGCTCATTAGAAATTTGTTTATTGTATTTTCAAATGTCAATACACAGGAAATTATAAAAGGGGGAAGAAATCTGAAACATTTTCTGACGCAATTAATGGAGAAAAAATCCTTATTATATTCAAGTTGTTTTAGATATTGGGAATTTGTGATCCTATAAATGCACCACAGATCAATTCTCTCAGATACAATTTGCAAAGAATAAAATTTGACAAAATAGGTATGTTGAAAATCAAAATTTTATGGTGTGAAGTGAGGTGTAACTGAATTGAAAAAGAAATGAGATTGGGTTTAACGCCCTGTTCAAACTGGGTTAATGACGCCCTGTTCAAACTGGGTTAATGAAGACGGGCAGACCATATCGTGTGCTACGAGGGAAATTTGCCCAGACAGCAGGCACTAATACTAGGGATCTTTTACAAGAAAATCAATGTGTACACAGGACCTCTGTTTTCCATCCCATCCAAACAACTCTCCAGCACCACCAACCAGAGTGAACCACTATGCAAAATCCTCATTAACTTTTTGGGTCAACACTGGGATCAAACACGGTACCTCTTGGTTAGCAAGTCGACGTCTCAGCCAATGAGCCACCATGGCTCACATGAAATGAGGTATAAAATATTGTGAAAATTGAGTCTCTAAAAAGAGTATCAGTCAAAGAATGGTTCAATCCATTTCGTATTTAGAAAGATCAGATGAATTGGTATCCTCAGCATACAATATAAGTGAGACAGTGAGTGCCATGTGTATAAGTGTTATGTCAAGTTTTGTGAAGGCCTCTTTTTAATATGATTTGAATCCACAGCAGGAGATATTTTACCATTGTTATTTTGTTTGTCATGTGCTTAATAGAATGATAAAGAATCAATCACAGATCCAATTTTATAGTTAAAAATTTCGTTTTTACTTGTCTTTACTACTCTTGGATCTGGAGGACTTCTACATGAGTGTAGGCCATCGAAAGTGTAAAAAACAAAACGAAATATAGATCTATATTTTAATTAGATTGGTTAAAGAATCTACATTTATTGAAAAGCAAATTAGAATGGAATAAGCAAAGATGAAAATTATATATTGTCTAAAATTGCAAAGAATGAAACAAAATTGAACATCGTCACAATAAAAAAGTTACCCTGTATCACGTATTAATTCCTACGATATCTAGGTCCAAATAGTTAGCCTATATATAAGTAGAGATGGGTAATGTGCTAGAGGCAATGAATGTCTTTTCTTTCCGCAACACTTGATACTACTTATCCTTTGTGGAGTTTGCACAGGAAGAATCCATTTACCATAATATGGAACCTCAAGTAAATTCTTGGATTACCCTCTAGCAAATTCATTCCTGCTGTTTAATCGCAGAGTTTGAAGGACAATTATTAAGTTTTTCAATGTTCTTACAACCAATGGCCATTGGATCAGATCATAAAAAAACGCTCCTTGCAGCACTTAAAATACAGTTAGGGACACATTTTCGTCCTGTGGGTGCTCAATGGATGTTTATCAGGGAATCCAGTATTTTTCTAGTAAGATTTAGGGTCTTTTCTTTCCATATATTACCAAATATTCCCAAGCAACTACCCTATAAATACTTTTGTGGAAATGTTTCCTTAAAATTAAAATGAATGAATAAAAGCCAGAACAAGATGCAATGACATATCTACTTCCTGGGTAGGCTGGAATTGAACTTTCTAAAATACAAGGTTACTTATACAATAAGAGTCCAGTGATCACCTTAAGAATAATAAATCTTATTCTTTAGGATACAATTAATAAAGAAAAAGTAGAGATATTCTGATTATTATGGGTCAATAATAGCAACTCATCTTTCTGCCTCCAGTGTTGAACTAATTAAGACATTCAGCAAGCCCCCAAGAACTCCATTTGGTCTACATTTATTTTAGTCAAAACAAGATGGTTAACATGCACTCATATGAAGAATGCTCATCCCTATCTACCCAACTTTTTTGTAATCTCTGTCTTATTCACAAGTTTTTAAGGTTTTTCCTTTCAAACTTACAAGCAATGGGATCACCTTACTAATTATAAGCATAGACCTTACAGATTGGAGATTGATTTTTCAAACTGCTATATAGTGTGCATGTTTGGATTCTAAAACCAATTGAAAAAGTAACAAATCGGGACCTTGGATATGGCCATAATAACTTTATGATCAGCAAAGGGTACAAGCAAATGAAAAATCTCTAAAAACACCATTTTTTTTGTTATGCCTACTTAAATGATACCAAGTATCAAACACAGTTTGTAAAAAAAGCCTATACTTATATATATATGTAACTGTAACAGTTAAAGTATAGACTATAAGTATTCAATTCATATATATTATGGTAAGAAAATGTAGGTCAACCTCAATTCTGATGAATGGGGTCTTTTTGTGAAGTCTAGACACAGTTTATATACACATGGATGTTGGATATCAAAATATTGCATTAAAAAATGTGTCTGAACTATCTACCGTTTGACAGTACAATTAATGGATTAAATGAAATATTCATCAGCTAGTAGCAATGCAAATGAAACTAAGCAACTACTTCCTAGTCTGCTAAAGCACCAAATTTTTTATGGAAAGTGGTGTTTTTCTCTACACCCATCAAACATAAATTCCCTTTCAAGATGCATCATGTAAGATTTAGATAAAGAGCTGGACAATCTACTGTAGTTATAATAGCTTCAAAATTGACATTGAAAATCCATATATTGAAAATTTCCTCCAAAGTTATGACTGTTTGAAGATATGCCATAGATTGATCATTTTTGTAGCAACGCAACTTGACACCAAGACTTAATTTCAAGTCCATTTTATCATTAAACTTCTAAATTTCGCCTATAGTTAAACGATAAATGCATTTAAATCCTGGCCATCCAATTGTCTAGTGAGTTGATAATAGGCTTGTCATTTTAATAAATGTCAAAATAATATTTTATTTCAGATTTAAAGCTGAAAGAAAGAGTTGCAACAAGCACATTTAGCTCTTAAATAATTCATCTTTAAATTTAGATTCTTGTACATCCTTAATAAGGAATAATTTAAGTTGGCCCCTTATACACAATGTTTAATCTGGGATCCAGTTTATGCCAAACAGGCCCAAATAACTAACTTGTACCTTTGAATGTTTAGAAACTGTATTCTGTGATTCTTTTTTTCTTGATTTCCTTGCATTTAGAATGTGTAAATATGAATGCTTTATGAAAGTGATGAATTGAATATAAGTAAACAACAATCTCTTTGTGAATCAGTACATACACGAAGGTATAAGTGTACATCTCACAGTTGGTGTGTAGGCATACTGTTGTATTTCTCACGCTAAGTAATATCTATTACAGCTATCACTACTATCAGCCATAGCTTTATCAAGGAATACGGATATATTTGTACTATCTTAAGTAAAGGTAGTTTAAAGATGTCCAACTTGACATTTCATGTTTACCTATCTCACAGGTATTTTAGGACCTGATGCAATGTGGATTTCCCTGTCCTAAAATAACTCTTATAGTCATCCTCCCTTTCAAAAACCATCTGGCAAAATCCATTCACAGATTGATCATTTCTCATCCAACTTACCTCATTCTCAAATAATTTGAATACAAGCAATGTATACATATTTGTAATGAGATCTAATAATTTCCAGTATGTAAGTAAAAACTTTTATAAAATACTAAACTAAGTAACAGCTTTTCATGAAATTCGCTTTATTAGGTAGATCACCACTCAAGCAACAGAGGGGAACTGCAATAACACAAATAGTTACACAAGACAAATCTATTGACAAGACATGCATATAGTAAATCATGAGAATAGATCAGGGTGCTAGCCGTAAGTATCCACTACGCTAACAGAATTCACTCAAACCAAATGAAAAACTAACCAACAAATAGGGAAGCAACTCAATAAAAAAAGACAAAGGGAAATATTTCCCAAACATTGTATAATAATAATAGGAGTCATGACCGCAAACTCGAAACCAGTATTTTTTTTGAAGAAATTCCTCTGGTGAATCGGGGTAGCCATATCCCGGAAAATGACATGTAATTCCTACGCGCGAAATTTCTCGTTTATTTGCGTCGTACGCCCCTGGTTTTACGTGCCTGGATGACCGAATCACTTAAAAATATACCCACGCGTAGAAAAATAGATCTTTACAAAAACTTGAATTTGTTCGTTAGGGATCCAATTTTTTATGTCAGCGAGTTGACTTTGACTCAAGGATCATTTTACAACAAACGAAACGACGATCCGACCTCTAGTTTTCGAGAAATCGACCCAAAAAGATTGACCAATCAGAGGTCAGAATGGGCGGGGGTTAGGTTTGAAAAAAATTGGAAAAAATGGACGGTCTAATGTGCCAGAGGCCTTCGGCTCCACGGCTGCCTCTGGGAACGAGATTGTCATGACTGGCTACATGAAATATAAATATAGGCACATTGAAGGAAAATACCTTTCCAAGTAATGGGTGCTAATTATAGGAGGTAACTGGTAAGGGTTGGTGTTAAAACCTTCTGGGGTTAAAATGTCTTATAAATCCGTTCATCACTCTTGGTCTTGGATGATCTGTGTAGTGGAAGAAGTGACAGATTGGTTACTCATTAAATCATTGAAATGATAACTAACCTATATCATCAATGGTCCGCCCCACTGTTTTATGTGATAAGAGAGGGGGTGAGGGAAAGGGTCTGGTCATTTCTGCGATCAAACCAGGGCCAACCAGAGATTAGTGAGCCACCATGGCTACTCTTGATTCTATAATCTGATACATGAAGTTAAACCAGTGGCACAATACTAACTGTCATACAGTCCAAGAAGATTTCTAAGTTCCTCAAATAGACCACACACGTGACTTCATTCTGTTTCAAGCTTGATACCACTTCTTGTTTGAGGTGTTCACAAAGCTAACAACTTTCTGTTGTACTTTTGTAAAACTCCGAGATACTATGAATTGGTTATTGGAAATTGTAAGATGATGAATTGATCTAGCTATTTTTAATCAAAAATTGTAGGTTTGACTGAACAGGATGAAGTTTATGCAATCTGTTAAACACAGGTAGAAAACATGGATTTAATATACATCAGATAAGATCTGGCCATCAGACTCAGAGTTGTTTGTACATGATTAACATAAACCATAATAAAGAGTGTTTGAAATAAAAGATAAAAGCTGATTTTTCTGGCAAACAGCAAGGTATGACTAATATTACATCTACAACATCTCGATTATACCCACAAACTGATTATTTTGATTAACACCCCATAAAAATATTTTATCGTTTATCACTCTCTGCATTCTCTCATCTGACAACCGAAAATTGGAACCACACTATCAAGGTGCAACAAAATGTCATATACAATGGCGCAGTTTTTATATGCCCGCAATAAAATGTAGTCATATATTAAGTCCAACCGTCCACCTCAATAGGTTAAAGGTAGCCTCCAATTTAAATCTAATACACTGGAGGTTTGATCAAAAATAAATGGGTATTTGTATACTGCAGAGGAAACTTAAAAGTAGCCGTTTTTGAAAGTTCATAAATGAACTTCAAATTTCCTCTGCATAATAAATATCAATATATTCTTGTCTTTGAAGAATCTGTGTGCTTCAGATTTGAACAATAATGCAATATGCAATCATTACAAGCATAAGAATTGGCAAAATGCATGTGATCAATTATTTACTTTATTTCATCTTGATAATTCCAAATCAACTATGTGTGATAATTAAATCAAGATTTAAGTGATTGTATCTCTTTAAAGTGTGAGCGTAAAATAATCTTAAAACACCTTCTTAAAAGGTAGTCTCCATTACTGTACCGAAAGCTTCAATCCAATAAAGTGCAACAAAGGCATCAATGATGAGGATGTTCACATGTAGATATTTCACTGAGTTGGCTTACTTTTTATCATGTCTGTGTTCTGGGGCACAATTTATATATGCTCTGTTGGAAATTCTTGTATCATGTTTATGGATTTTTTAACGACTGAAAATCATAGATGTAAGTAAAAATGATTTCCACTTACAGAATGACAGTTTAGGTACCTCGTAAATACAATAAAATTAGAACACAAACCATGGGGTAATTTCAGAAGAATTTTAAGTTATTTTCCATCAACTGTGGCTCATACATATTTTATGATACAACATTTCTTTTTAAATTATGTTTTTTCATTATCAGGAATTTTAAGTTTACATAAACCCACATGTAAAGCTATAGTTTATTACAAACCAAAGTCCTTGTGTTTTTTCTTTTTTTTTTTAGCTCAACTCTTATTTTGAGGAGTTGCAGTTTTTCGTAGCCCAAACACATGAAATTCATAGAGATACTTGCAATAAGAACATATTGCACATTTTACTTCATTGTCAACACATGACGAAAGAAGAAGTGTTATTTTTTGTCAAAGAAGAGTCTCTTATATATAATAAAATCAGATTTTGAGCACCTTACATGTCAGATGAGACATAATGTATTAATAATATAACATTGCCCGATCAAATCACGTAGACTAACTAAACATCACAAACATGGCCTAACCTCATGACCTCTCACAAATCTATTGCCGACTTTTATCCGTAAAAAAAGCACCGACTACTCCCGAAACTTGGTTTCAAAAAATAATGTAACATTTGAGAATATGACATCAAAGAGGCACATGTGATCATTATACTAGGGATGTGCTCCCTAGAGAGTAACCAAATATCATGGGCCTATAACTTGCTCATAAAGCACATAATAGGATAACCTGAAAAGCCTTTATTTTTCCTCTGCCTGAGAGCACATCATGCACGCAAATTACTGACATTTAACTTAACTTGCCCTCAAGCATATAATACTTCCAATATTGTTTAGATTGAGCAGATTTTCTTAATGAATTGTGTATATCGAGATGTGTTCGGAGTAAAAAAAAAAGAAAAAAACTGGTGTCCTTCAGCTTATGATATTTGATCTTTCTGGTATCTGGTCATGTAGCCCTTCAACACGACTTCAGCAGCATCATACTGACATTTACACCTACTTTAAGTCTTCCTAGAATTCTTTTTTATATATATATATCAACAATTATCCAGAATAAAGAAAAATATTAAACATTTTATGATGTTACCCTTGCTGAAGGCAATGATTTCAATGTTCCATATAAAAGATTGCCATAATTTGTTTCCTTCAAAACAACCGAACTATATTTGTTATTACGGCAGTTAAATAATCAATTGCATAATTTCTGGAAAAGAAAGGGATCCAAACTTCGTTAATTATAATTTCATAACTCATTATTCATTAAGAGACAAATAATTCACAGATAAATGTAACAAATTCTGTTCCATGCTATAATAGCTATACCCATATATCTTGAAACTAGACGTAATGATTTGTTTGAACCACAAATACTTTTAAAAAATTGTAAAAGTTTGGTTTTTAATTGTGTAACATTAATTGAGAAATACCATAGAAATATGCAGTGATGAAATAATTCTGTCGTGTTGGCGGATACACTCTTTGTTAGAGAGTATACTGATTCTAGCAAATCGGCAGGTAAAAAATTTGTTGACTAACGGATTTGATATTAAAGAAAATTAAAGACAAAAAGGGAGATGCTATATATATATATATATACTGTTCTTCACTGTTTTATATATTTCTACTGATGAGAGAGAGAAGCAGTTTCATACAAGTTATTTGCATGAACGTAACAGACATTAAACACAATACTTTAATACTTTGCATCAGCTTCATGCTATTTTTGAAAGAGATTTTCCATGTTACAAGTACCTGTGTGCAAACCCACAAGAAAGATATTGCCAACTTAATAACATCCTATATATGTATGTAAATTAGGGTAATTAATTAGGCAATCAGATATGTAAATACTTAGATTATCAGTACAGAATCACTTTTCACAGCTAATTTATTAATACCTAAATATTTATAAAATGATAGCTAAATTAAGTAACAACTGTTTATTAATGATAGAGTTGAGGGCAAAGGGTCATCAGGTAAAAGTTGGGGATTTCCATGTTGAATGGCCACTTGAAAGGTGGTTGTATTCTTAGCATTACTCAATTCATTTAAAGAATTTAAGACAAGAATGACCACACCATTGGAGGGCAGATTTTGACCTGCTATGGAACAATACCTGTTAATTAATACATATTGAAGATCACTCAATGAATAAGTAGTGGACAACTGGGCATTAAATCTCGGCGACTGACCATCTGCCCATTTCTTCCTCAAATGTTGACTGTTGTGACCACTCCTATTCTTTTACCTTCATATAATTACATTTGCTAGCATGATTCAGAAATATTAGCATGAAATCTGAGCTATAATCAAAAGAAGATACTAAATGAAAACAATTGGAACCAGGGTTAGAAGAGGTTTATAATTCATCTCAACATACATTCCAACACCTTGATAAGTGTATTTAGATGGTAGTGTATTGATAACCCAAGACTATCTCTACAATTATTATTGTCTAAACCATCTGTTCACTACTCTATTTGTACAAGTGTATTTCTATTGTTAAGATTTATATTGTAAGGTACCATCAAACTCTCTAAACCCAAGTCTGGAACTTATACTAAACTGATCAAATAACATTAAAATTGCGAGGCTAAAAAATACAAAATTTTTATGTTGTAAGTTGTGATTGGTTTTGACTAAATCAAAACTACAATCATGCATCAATCCATATTCTGACATCAAATACCTTTAAACTGTTATATGACATATGCTCTTATCTTGGATGATGGCTCGGATATTAGCCTTTAAGTTTTATACACCATAATATTAATTTTAAGAAAGAATAACAAATGAAAACTATTAGGAAAATAATTCCTGCAAATTTCATGAATTTCAGCTTTTGAATATTACTCAAAATAGGGTCTAAAAAACATAGACATGCAAAATGTAACTAATTTAATATCAGAGATGCATGCAGCAAATTGGAATCTACAGCAGTACTAGAGAATGTTTGTCCAGGGAAATGATTAATTATACCAGGAGTAAAAAGCATTAACTTGTTATTAGTATCTTATAGACTTATATATGGCTACTATAGTAAGTATGAGTAAAAAATGTTTGAAACTTTTACTTATTATAACAACATGCCTTATCTATAGTAGGCCTAGATATAAAGCATACACAGTACACACCAGTATCTTTTTTGCAACAATCATTTATGGCCATTTTTTATAAACTTGCCCAGAATATTTTATTGTTAAACAGTGGTTGATTATGTGTTGCATTACAGAAATTTACCCTCTGTCATTTCAAAACAAATGATGATTTATCTCAGCATATGCATATACACTATAGCAAACATGTATAGACATAGCAGATCAATCAGGAACTTATATAAATTAAACTGATGAAATCACAGTACTTTTGATGCATGTTTGATCATATTTAGCTTTCAATCATCTTTTTTTGAAATAATGAATTAAATTTAATATCTAAGAGACATGTTTTGACTTTAGTTACAACAAGTCTATAGTTGTCAAACTAACAAGTTTCAAATAAAAATCAAGTTGTATTATAACAATGTAACTCAACAAATACATGTATAGGCAACAGTGGTTTTTAATTTTGCATGTATCATCTCACTCATCATACAACGCTTCAGTGAATATAAATTGTTAAGTTTCAAATCCTGCTAAAGAGGGGCTATTCTTATGATATCCATATCTTAAAATAATTTCACAAAGTTGAAAACAATAAGTTCTAAACATTTTATTGTAAAAATCTATACATTTGTCATATTATTTGACATTTCTCTATCCTTTTCGTGGGTGCGGCCATTCCTGCTTTCCATAAGTACTATTCGTGGCAAATTAAAAGTATAATTTCAATCCTGATATAAAAGCAATACTCCATGTTTACGTTTAGTGAACTCTATATCTGTCAATCTGTGAATAGTTCTCACTACATCAGTGTTTCTGTCCTTACAAACCTTAAAGCCCCAATAACACTCTTGTTGTAACTGAATAATATGCCCCAATTGTCATTCTGGTCAACAAATCGTATTATTTTACAATATTCCAATTAAATGATGATATAAATTTCATCTTAACACACATATTTTAAAATATTGGAAAAATTCAACCAATTGATTTGAAAAGTCTAACGTAAACCTTTTCAAATGTGACTTGGATTTTAAAATATTTTCGAACCCACTGGACAAGTAAAATAGGTTGTAATGGATAATTTACACAACAGGTAGGACATTTAAACATCTAGTACTTAGAATAAGGGTATTATTTATTTTCTGGAGCTACCAAGCCAGCAAGAATGTTATTGTCCCTTTAAGATGATGATATCCTTTGATCTCCGAATATGTTTTAAGTCAAGTCAACTTGTAGTGATGTCTTCAGATTGTGATATCACATATAATATATTCATTGTCTTAATGACATGCTTAATTCTGTATTCTTTACAGAGATGATAGTTTTAACAAATTAAGTGCTTTTATCATACCAAAGAAATCAAGATTTTTTTGTTGGCTCTGTATTTGCTTATATATTTTAAGAAATATACAGTTTGTTTTTTCTTCAACTTTATCAAACCAATGTCATGCCTGGAGAATAAACTACACAACAGGAACAGATTTACCTTTTCTTTGCGTCTGCTTTGAATTTCTAGAGCAGACAGATCAGATGTGGTAACTCAGTTGGAAACTTTGAACAGCAGACACAAGTAAATGAATCAGTAGGGAAAAGATGAAAGTTCATATCCTGATTTATTTATTGACGAGTGTGAGGTGAAATAATGTTCAGCTGATGTTACATCAACGTCATCTGATCTCACTTCGAAAACATCATAACATACTGTTTAAGCATTCTAAATTGATTTTCATCTGTGGTTTTCCTTAACTGTCTGCCAATTTCAGGTGGTCTTGTTCTCTTTTCCTTTCTGTTTCTCATAGTGCTTCAACACCCTTCTTTTTTTCTTTTATTTATCCAATTCCATTTAGTCGTACTATTCATGTGGAAATGCAACAAATCCTGCCGTATACCAAGTTGGTTTCTCAAAGCATATGTACACCATGTGTGACCAACATTGCCATAATATTGACACAAGATCTTTGTTCAGTAAGGAGGAGGGGAATCTTGAATTCTTAAAATGTACCGCCAGATATTGTCATAACATAGTTAATTGATGCTATGTGAATTTCCTAGCAAGGGTTTTTTTAGTGTTGGTGATCCAAGTTTAGCTTGGGATTGTGTTGTTTTCATTATCTCCAAAGAGATAAATAATACCAAGGGCTACCGGTACGTGCGATCTAATTCTCAGGACCGTCTATTCCTATTTTATAGGTGATGGATGACGATTTCAAAACAAAAACTCTGTTGTATTATTACGCAGTTCTCCACCATACGTTTATACTTTTAAGACCAGCTTTCCTCCAACATCTTTGATGAGTTAGAACACATCAGTATGATTTCTTGTGACTGAATCAACTACCATTTTTCTTACCTATACAGACAGAAGAAAGCAGAAGATTTGAATTTGATGATTTATGTTCAGATTACCAGCTAGACAATACAGAATGTAAACTTTGCTGGCAAGAATTCTTGTTTTAATAAAGAGACAAATAGGAAAGGTATATCAGTAACAAATATCAGGCAAGATGAAGGATATCTTGTTACCACAAGGCTAAAAACTTAACAATCTTCAGGCAGTTGGTGAAACCTGTAAATGTCGCCACTAATCACCTTTATGTCTACTGGATGCTAAAAGATGAGGCCGACATTTGATTGTTCTACAGCCCAATTTAACAGTGTTTGAGTTGATATGCTCAGGCATCCGGTGCACCTATTTTACACTCAATTACACAATTTGTTCTGGTTACACATTTAGTCAAAAACAACCCAGCTTGCTCTTCATAAAATCAAAGCAAACAGTAAATTAAACAATCAAATTAGTTTGTTATCATGAGATGAAGTGGAAAAACTATACAGACATCATCAAGGCTTGGCATCTTGTTGAAACTTCTCACATCTATTTTTTTTACCTTAATAATTGTGACCTAAAGAGTAGAGATTATTTTCAATTGGAATACCCTTGTTGACTCCAATCAAATTGCTTAATTTAGTTCCTATGTCTATGGTTTGAGGAAATCGTGCATTTGCTGTCATCTTGACATCCGTCCACAAGCAACATACAGATATCTACATGTATTATATATTCCATATCTTGCAATCTACAGAAAATACTACAGTTTCATTGTTCAAATGGTGATGATGAATATCCAAGTAAAATTTTTCTAGACATGGATAATGGTATGATAATGTTCAATTTGCCAAAATAAATGTTAATAGTATTGAGCTAGAATATGGCTATGACTATATATACATTGTCACTGAATACAGAAATCATGCTTCCACCCAGATACACCACTGACAAAGGGAAATCATGCTGAAATATCTTGAGGAACTTTCTGTTCCCAGGACCCCCACGTTAGTGAGCCAAAGGGATAAACCATGCAAGTTTAAAAAATAATACATCAATAACTCTTCTTGAACACTTGCTGAAACGAAAAGGTGAAATCTAAATGTGGGCATATAAAAATGCATCTGGATTACTATTGCGGGAAGCCTAGTCTAACCAGATATGATTTTCCTTTATCACACTTACAGTCATACAAATTATAACAAGACAGTTTATAACAAAATACATGAAAGGAAAATCGTACATAAGGGGGGTGACTATTCTATTTTATTTGACAATTGTTAAAACAAAAACAGCATTGTCCTAATGTCTGGGTCATATTTACATTTTTATTTTTTCTTTCTCTTACTTTTTGTTCTTGGTTCACGCCTGGTGAGGTTCAGTCACCTTTTTATTGTCTCGCTAGTGTTTTAACTGATGTAGGTAAAATACACCGAACAGCGGGAATCCAAAATAAAATCCTCAGGTATTGGCCTTTGATCTGTGTAAGAGATGAAACTGGCAGCTCGAATAATTAAATCTACGCTAACTATATACTATTAAATCAGTCTCATCTATCGAGGTCTACCACAAATACTCTAGCACTACTTTTGGGTTAAAAAATGTGAGTATTATTAAAAACTCTTCCATCATGTAAAAACAAACTTATTTGGCACCTCTAATTATTTTCTCTAAATTACTTGTAACCAGGCTGATTCTCTATCCGTGTAACATTTCATTGATAATGATAAGGTGTACCCAGTGACTAATGTTTTCTGTCAACAAATCCAATATATCAGTTTAAAAGGTAGGCTACTTGCTTGGTCCACACATGATATAGGTTTCATTGGTGCAACTCTTGCCATCCCTAATTATACATTATAAAATGGCCAATAAACATAAATTATGGTAATTCACAGATAAGTTTACCCAAGAAATGTTTAAGTCTGCTCAAAAGAGAGACATAATTATGTAATTGCTACTAGTGATAAATCTGTTTTTAGACCTCCTAAGATGAGTACGTCTGCTCTGGAAGGCAGAATTTTTTTTGTCTCAAGTCGTTGCATTCTTGAAATTTTTTTTTAATACTTTTTTATTTCTGACACAATTCTAATGACACCACTTTTTCTGAAACAACAAAAGTTATCACTATTTTCAGTTGTGTTCAATGTACAATAAAAGTCATGTAAAGCAATAACTGATGAGAGTAAGACACACAATTATTGTTTCAAAGTTTAACTGACCAGGTAGAGTGACATTAAGGTCAACCTCACTCTAACAGATGGTGTGACCTCTTGTTAACAAGTGGAAAATCACTTGACAATCAAATTCATCACTCAATTCAATTCTCAGGTAAAGCACACCATGTCCTGATTATCGATTCTGGCATTAAATTTTATATCTGATTAATTGCTTTCATTAACTTTAGAATCATGTTTGAGAGGCCTACTTTACAACAGTTTTATTATCAATATGTGTTCTTCAAAATGTGCCACCTGGAATTAGGTTCTTCAGAAGCCATCAATTGAAACATAAAAGTTGCTTCTCCGTGACATCACTATTTTTTTTATAATGCACTCACTTGTTATTGTAGATTGTTCTGAAATTCATCCTTTGCATTTTGTGGTCAAAAGACTGTACTTATCTATATTATTAGTTGTTTATTACAAATTAATGTCCAATACCTAATAATATGTTATTATGGAAGGGTTGATTTTAATCAAGTTATTTGCATATGAAGGCGTAACATAAAAACAGAAAATGGGTAATTATGTAGTCTCATATTAACATAAAAAATGTTTGGTAGGATATAAGTTCAATGGTTCGTTCCTACAAACAACCCATCTTTAGAGTTGAACATATTCAGTATGTCAAATGAAGGGAAGTTCTTCTGACCTTGACTTGCAGTCCTTGGATTAGGATTTTTCTAATATGGCACCAAATATCAAGAACTGGTATTGTCTTAAATTTGGAGAATCTTTAGGCTTTACCTTTCAAGCTTGACTTTTTCATTTCATACCATTTGCCACCAATTTTAGGATTATATTCTTTTCTTGATAAAAATTGATCTGCTTACCCTATCAAACCCTATTTCTCTCCTATTTTTTTTATACTGTGAAATTCAAAACTCAAGTTAGAATTTCAGTGCATGTACCTTGCTGAACTTAAATCTTCCCTATCTCACCCCCAAAACATGCAATTGTGTACAAAGTATTTCTATATGCTTACTGACTGTATATGCATGGTATATTAACAGGTCTTTAAATCAAACAAGACAAGCCTTTCAATTTTATCAGCTGGTAGCTTATTTAGACAGTTTTTTGTCTTCTTTATACTGATTTGTTAGCAAAAATGAGGAGTTAAATGACATTCATTTCACCTATAAAGGCATGAAAGAAGTCAGCACGGGCCACACAACAACCACCAACAAGCAAAGAGGTGGTCACACTGAGCTAGCCAGCTGCTTAGCGTCTTATTGTGTGCTACTCAACCCTTTAATTACACAGTAAAATTACAAGGTAGACAACCCATGCTACCCAGTTGATGTGCGTCTGAAGCACTTATTGTAGTTGTAGACAATAGAAGAAATGTATTGGCAACAATCCCACCTTCGCAAGTTTTTATCAGACGCTTTTCTTCCCCGATCACCTTTTCTTTAAGGACCACCACTTGCCTTTCTAGTCACACCTCAGCGATTTAAAGCTAAATCTGTAATTCTACTCACTGCTGCTTCATTAGTGTGCCAGACATTAGACAATTGAATTAAAACGATTCTGTTTTTAGAAATAGAATGTTTTAAATTGAACTTTTTATTTAATGTAGACACCTTGATGCCTCTTATGTCATGGCAATTCATCAGTACTTACAGGAATAATAAAGGCATGACTAAGACCACTTAAGCAAAACTTGGGGGTGGACATTTTTTATTGATTGACTATATTTTACTGGAGTGTCCAAAGATAAATTCAATGTGTGACTATATACACCTACATGTACACCTACATATTGTTTTTTTTTTTAAAAAAAAAATTCTCCATTGAGGTGGGCTATTTTGAAAGTCCTTTTAATATTTGTTTTACATTCAAACAAGCCAACAGTGAGGCTGATGTCCCCCGCCGAAATCCCAAAATAAATAGATGACACATATTAATTAACCTCACATTTATTTTTTTCAAACATATCGAGCAATCAAACTGTACACGAAGTGTCATCCAATGGTCTTTTATAAAGAAAAATGCTAAAACCGATGAGAAAAATGAAAATGTACCCTAGTTAGGGGGACCCTAAAGGCAGACAAAATGGTCCGACGCTTGACAAAAGGGCCCCTCTGGACAAGGGAAAGGGCCCTTGTGTCCGAGTCAATCGTTTCTATACACTGTTACTGTCGAATCCATTACTGAATGAGAATGCAGTCATTGTATTGACATAAAAATCATCGATCAAGATGAACCTAAGTTACCTTGTCCCAAAGTATCAACCAATCAAATTGCTTATCTATGCCTACCCTAAGAAGAAAATGCTCATCTTCGAACTCCATCAAGGCATTGGCCTAATAAGCATACACACCAATTTTGAAAATTTTAACTCAATTTGAAGGAGAGTTATTGTGTTCCAAAGTCTAATCAAATCAAATTGTTTATCGCTCTGCTTACCCTGAGCAGAAAATGCTCATTATCGATCTTAGTCAAGGTATTACTGTAATGAAACTATACACTAAGTTTCATCACTCTCACTTAATCAGAACTAAAGTTATCGTGTCCCAAAGCGTCAACCAATCAAATTGCTTATCTCTGCTTACCCCAAGCAGAAAATGCCCATCTTCGACCTCCATCAAGACACTGACCTAATAAGCATATATACACCAAGTTTGAACATTTTAACTCAATTAGAAGGAGAGTTATCGTGTTCCAAAGTATCAACCAATCAAATTGCGTATAGCTCTGCTTTCCCTGAGCCGAAAATGTTCATTATCGATCATAGTCAAGGTGTTACTGTAATGAAACTATACACCAAGTTTCATCAATCTCACTTAATTAGAACTAAAGTTATCGCGTCCCAAAGCATCAACCAATCAAATTGCTTATCTCTGCTTACCCTGAGTGGAAAATGCTCATCTTCGAACTCCATCAAGGCATTGACCTAATAAACACATACACTAAGTTTGAACATTCTAGCTCAATTAGGAGAGAGTTATTGTTAGGGCCGAAAGGATTCACCGGTGAACCGGTGTACCGCGATTTTCTCCATGAAAACGATGAACGATATTTTTTTTAAGAATATCGATAATCAAGATTTTTTTTTCAATTTAAGGTTAACGATTAATTTCACACTATATCGCGATATTTGTTCAATAAATGAGACATGTAGGACCCTTAGAAATTACGTATCAGTTCAGTACGTATGTACACAAGGCCTAACCCCCGGTAGCTATAAATAGACTAGGAAGAGCAAGCGTATTCTATCGGGACGGGCATCTGGACTTCACAATCATTGCAAAACTGACCTACTAACTGCGTGCAAAATACGACTCGGAAACTGGATAAGACAATTTTTTCCATTGGACAAAATACCGGAAGCCATGCATTTTACACCAATGAAATCGCATTTTATTTAACAGTCATTTCTTTCTCGCGATGCCGGTGGCTTTTATTCGAATGAATGAAAAGCGTGTTGAAATTTTGGTGAATAGTCTCTCTTAGTCTTTCGACTTTTATGTTCACGCCCAGTACTGGTGGTAGTTGAAATAGAAAAGCCACCCGCCTGTTCGATCGAAGGTGTGGGAGAATATCGGTTTTCCTGTTTCGTACTTCCTGTTTGAGTGTTTCGCACAAAATGAAAAATGTGCCAAAAATATTGGTTAAAAGTTAAATATATACGGTAGAGGATATTTGTCGTTTTAGAGTGAATAACATATTTTATTTCATCGAGAAGCAAGAAAAATTTTGTATTTTCACAAATGCGTAGCTCGAGTGAAAATATATACGTTTTCTTGCTTAGAGATGAAATAAAATATGTTATACGACAAAACGACAAATGTTCTATTTATTTTATGATTTTACAATTATTTTAGGTAAAACAACATGGACTACTTTCCTAGCCAGTGGAATAACACATTTATTTCACTGATAAAGCGCGGTGTTCCACTACTGATCATAAAATA
Organism: Patella caerulea; assembly: GCA_036850965.1. NCBI lineage: Eukaryota > Metazoa > Mollusca > Gastropoda > Patellidae > Patella > Patella caerulea. The sequence continues at coordinate 29,773,108 of JAZGQO010000011.1, forward strand.
AAATTTTTAATTTATCTAATAATAAACAATATAAATTTAAAACATTGTGTATTTTTTCTTTATTTCAAGAAAACTTTAGTCAATTTCACATTAATGGCGTGTGTATCGTGATGCACCTGTATTGTTGGGCTACGACATGCTGTATCATATCGTGGCACAGCGTATCGTTTTGGCCCTAGTTATTGTGTCCCAAAAAGTGTGATGGACAGACAGACGGACGGACGGACGAACCCATTTTAATAGTCCCCCAACTTTCTTCGAAAGGCGGGGGACAATAAAATATATAACTCAGCTAAACATAAACCCAATATATAAAAGTTGAATGAGATAAAGTTAAAACATGTTTGGAATGGAATTTCTAAAAATATCAATACAGCATTAATATCCCTCCGAAGAAAACCATTTAGCTACTGTGTGGGCCTTAAACCAAGCAATTAGTTATAAGCTGTTTATTTTTAGAAATTATTCAAATATAAATTTTATCTTTTTGACAAGATATCTCCAATTAAGCATGTAAAATTCACCAGGTCAGATTATACACCGTTCTAGATGTACTCATTATATACAAATTGTGGGTATGCTGCAATGTCTTCTTATCAAAGGGGTTAAAATATGTAAGCAATAATCTCTAATTTCTTAAACCTGATATATCAACAGTTTATCAACTTAGAAATGCATTGCTCTGTAACTCAATGGTAGAGATGATAAACATCAAATTGGGGGTGTGATATCAAACTTGCCAGATTTTATTGCATGCTGGTCTCCATAACTAAAATTGATATGCCACACAATCTTATGTTTAACAGTACATAACAAAAACAGTTTGCACAAAACAGCAGACACAAAATTATGGTATGTCTCTTAAGTAGACGGTACAATAACGGCTGCACTAAGGATGATGAGCAGAACAGAAGCAGTGGTTATTTCTTTAAGTTATAATTCTGTCCATAAAAATTTTACCAAGAATAATGCAATGAAATTGGGTTTAATGTCAGTGTACCAATGGCAAAATTGTTATGTGAGTTCTTTTATGTGCACAGCAACATATACATGGAACTTTGGCTTTCCATCCAACCATCCCGCCTCCCTCACCTTTACTTACTTTGAAAAACCACACTCAAAAAAAAACTGTCATACTTTGTTGACCAACACCTGATGAAACCAAGTACCTCCTCCTGGTACATGTACATCATTACTAAGGGTTCAAACAAGTGTTACTCATAACACAACATGCCCATTGGTCACCCTGTTAACCTTGTGGTCAAAATTTGTTAACACATCATTTGTGGATCCATAAATATAAAGATTCATAAAGTAAAGTATAAACTTACTTGTAAGCACACACAATAGAAACAGATACTCTGTATAAGATATTAACCCTGAAAAAGTAAGGATGGCAATTAAAATGGAGATAAGATCGTAATTTGACTGTAACTTGCAGAAATATATAAATAAGCAAGGGTAATAAATCTAGAAGTAATTAACAGAAATTATTGAAATTGAATGTCCTAAGTGAATAATTGCAAGCAGATTTGTTGAGTGACCAAGGACAATAACTTGGGATTTGAGGAAAATCTATCCATCCAAGTATATGGACACGTCTATTTACTAGTCTTACTTATATTTTACTGCTTTTTAGGGAGTTTAACTGATTCTCAATAATGAGCCCAACATCCAATTTCATTTTAAATCTGGTATTTTTAAAGATAAGCACATTAACCGTTCTCCAATTTACTTACAGTAAAAACCTTAAAGAGTTCAATCAGTATACAAGAATTATTTAGATTCTTTGTTTATTTTTTGGTGAAAGGTTATTAATATTAACCATGTTTATAAAATCTGTTATTGTAGCCACATGTTGCAGTGAATTTGTTGAGTGATTAGTGTACAGCAGATATATACCAGGCTTGGCTAAGCCTACTACTGACCAGTCCACTCCATCACCTCCATAAACTAATTATCTTGTCATATTTTAACAAATAAATATTCAAATATAAGGCAAAGATAAGTTCTAAGCTTTCTATCATATAGCAACAGCAAACTTTCCTCAAAAGTAATTAACACTACGGGTTGTTCACCATTATCACCTAGAAATTTGTGAATAGGAGAGAATTGAGAGAATCGCAAACAAACTGCCACTCTTGTGGATTAAAAAGGATTAGTTCAATCTCCCCAAAATTATTTTTATAATCATATTAATTAAAGTTACATTATTGGAGATTTTTATAAGGAGTTAACCATTCTTGCTATAACAGTTCAAAAATAAATGATGAAAGAAGAATATACTGAAAATTTCAGTCAAATTACTTTATTCTGAACATAGTTATTATCAGTGTAATTTTTGACAAGAAATGGTATTGAATTCCATCGTCACCGATTCTTAGTATGGCCGATCGTTGATTGACAGGCGTTAACTCCACCTACATAGTCTCGATTATCAAGTAATGTTTACAATGACTGTGGTACCGTAAGCGTATTCGGTTTGAGACGGAAGTATGATGACGTCAACGTCACGAAGAATCTCCGCCCACAACGCCATTGTGATTAAATCAATCAACGAAATCCTGTTTAAATCCGAGCCCAATCCAAGCCATCCGTGGGTCTACAGGGTTGATTTTTGGCTTTTTGTTTAAATAAAGATCTAATTTATAATTTCTATGACCTCTGAGGCCAAAAGGAAGACCGACAAAAGTCAGTTTTTGCTCTCCAATAATGTATCTTTAAGAGTCTTTTGTCAAGCCGATACAAATTTGTCTGAATAACTTTCAACTGAACAGTCATTACACAGGCCAGTTGGATAATTTGTTTTAATGTTGGGTGTTCTACAAGAGTAAGTATGCGCATTATTAATTACAATAGAATGTGAAACATTTCATGATTGAAATTCTGTTGTGCCCAAATTTCATTTTTCTGTAAAAACAACTTTAACATATTTAGTGGGTCCAATATGTAACTAGCTGCTTGAAGCTGTTCAGTCTACTTCACAGTTTCAAGATTCTGTGGTTAAGTTTGAATGGAATGAATTCAACTGTTCACAGTATGAAACAACAATTAGTTCATGGATTCAGGAGGCATTGACTTCATTGATAACAAAACAGATTTTCATAAATATTTCATAATGTAGTGAACATAATATTTCCACATACAGCTAAGCTGTCTGGGCAAGTTAATAAATAATGTTCTGTTTCAGGATCAAATAAAAAAAAAAGGGAGGATCACAGTGCAAATAAGTAATATTCTTTTCAATTTGAGCAGTTTGAATGTGAGACTTTGACCTGTGATGAAATGTCACGGGCAATAATTCTGCAATTTTTTTGATAAAAGTCAATAGTGATCCTGTTTACCCATTTACTAATCATTTCTGGCAATGCCCAAAGTCCAGCCCTTCACATTTACGAAATGGTGCGGGAGCCATAAAACACTCCCGCAAATTTAGAAATTGAGGGAAAAGCTCCCGTAAAAACAACTCTTCTTATTAATATTGCAAGAGTAATTCTATTGTATTTATGTTTTATTAGTTTTGACTCAAATTCTTTTTATGTCATTTATATTTTCCTTGAATTGTCAGTTTGATCACTTTGTCAGCGTGATTATTAATGCACAATTAAATTGCAAACCTCTATTTTTGTCCCCCAACCAAACAGTGGCTATTTGTCCTCCAGTTATTCCAATTTAAAAATGTCGCATACTTGACAGTTCATACCATCTCCAGATATATTGAAATCGATAATCAACGCAATGCCAATGGGACAAGCGTTACATGTACATGAAAACATTTTAAACAACGTAATGTCATTAATACTAGACGAGTCATTCTATCATTTCCGCGGATATTCTACATCAACATCCGGTGACATATTAGGCTGTCAAGTAACAACGTATTCTATTGGCTGATTTTAGACTTCTACCCAATTAAAACAAGCCTTACATTAGCATTCATTACCATGGACCATATATAGGGAATGCTCATTGCTTAGAGGAAAAACACATGCAGTTTTAAAAATAAACAAAAACTGAAAGTACGCTAGTTTATGAATCTCAATAAGGAGAGCGATTTAGCTAATTAGCGTGCATATTTAATGATTCTCCCGAAGTTAAGTCGAGGTGCTTCGGGAGGCGCAAGAGCGAAAGCGTGCCTTAAACGTGAAGGACTGCCAAAGTCAGTATGGATCATCTATTGTGGTTTGCAATAAGGGATACAAAATACATGAAATGATGATCAGTAACTCTAAATTAGTGCTAGTAAGTATTGTATAATACCAATCTTCATATGACAAATGGTAAACCTTGCGTGGAACTACTCCTACTTTAATCTCAGAATAAAGGGCCCTAAACCATTCCCAAAGAATAGCAGTATTACATTGGCTGTATGGGTCACAAGAAGATGGGTAGGCTTACTCTTCCAGAAAAACTGATATTAGTATAACCACTATTAAGGTATTGGTTGTTTTTATATCCCAATTCAGAAAATCCATAGAATATCATAGTCTTCATTTTGACTTCCTGCTTATGCCATGGGATCTATATTTAGCATTATTTTTATCCAAACAATTTACAGAATTGCACAATTACCATCTCGTCAAGTTTGCCAATTTCCTAAATTGTTGCAACAGATGAAATTGTATGTTTTGTATGATTTTGACATCATCATCTGTCAATTATCCACAAATAGTCTAATCAATCCTAGAATGTCAATTATACAAGAACACAGAATCACATGAAAAACACTGTCTTGAAATTCAAACAAGGAATGAAAAACGATTATACCTGCGACATATGACTTAACATACCAGTTGTTCTCTTGAAGACAAAACAAAAGCGAAGAAATTCACACTGAGGAATTAGATAATTTTCAGAAAACACTTTTCTAATAGCTGTTGACAGGATAATCATAATACCCAAATTCACTTTAAAAAAAAAAACATTCCATTTTTTATTTATACTCTAAAACATGGCAATTTTACTCTCAAATGTTAAATGTTATCAATAACAGAAACAGACTTTATGCTAAATCAATCTGATTTGTATTGGCATCTTAAGTTTTCATTTGCTACCGCTCATTTGATTCCGCAAAAACTGTTTTACTAAAAAAAATTCATTGTTAATGTTTATATAAATAGACATATTCAAGGCGGAAAAATCAAAGGAGGCTTTCCAGGGTCTTTAGCATGGACCGTGTACATTGGAATTCCATTAAACCCCCTGATAGCCATATCAGTCAGACTAAATTTCACTACTTAAAAACTGTAATTTGATGATATATTTTGGATTAAAAAAATATATTTAAACTAATTTATCAAAACTTTGCTTCAAAACAATTCATTTCCAACAAGAAACTACCCATAGAAAGCTACTTAACAACCTTTTATTGTCATGTGACTTGAGTGAGGGAGGGTACTTATTAAGCTTGTATATGTCATTACTCTCTATCCATACATACCAATGCCTGAGAAAATTCTCTCACTGTTCTCAAAACTTCTAACCATTCAACAAAAAGTATCAAGTCTTTCCTGCTTCAATCGAGCAGACAAGCTGCCACGTTGCCAGTTAATAATAAATACCCTTACAGTTACACTTTTGCTCTGTGCATGCCATTTGGGTGTTTATCAGGGAATCTGGAATATTCTTAGTAAGATGTGTCTCTAATTTTCATATCTCAAATTTGACATACTTTTATGCGAAATTACTGTCCCACGAATACTTTCAAGGACATGCATCTTCAATCGGGCTAAAATGTTTACAAATTGATAAGTAAGTAAGTAAGTAAATTTATTGCATAAAAACACCCATGAGGAGCAGCATACAATTACAAAAATTACATTCATACAAAACAACAAATATACATGTACAATGTAACATAAACGAAAGTATATATATATAAAGCTTGAAATCAATTAAATATTAGAATAACAAGGGGGGGGGGTAATAGGCATGCGTTTCCTTTACGACTCTCTTGTTATGGAGTCAGCGATAAGACACAATTGGATTTAAAATATTTTTGCCAAGAGTGTGGGTTGTTTTAATCATGCCGTTTGTACTGACTGCAGAATTTTGACAAATTTTACTTTGAAATCTTTCGAAATACCTGAACTGAACCATTTTTGATCTAATATTCCTTTTCAAAATTCAACTTTTACAATATAATGTGGTTTCCATTGATCAATGATGCATCAAACATGCACTGTTTTAACTGGACTCATAATAAGTATGTACATTTACTTTGAAGCAGCTACAAGTGCGACCCAAGCTTGGTAAATCTGTAGACTTGAAAAATCCTGGGTCCAACCATTCTACTAATTCTATTTCTAGTTTCTTAACAACATGGCTATAACAGTCCATAATTTTAGATTTAAAACTTACAAATCTTTAATTACCTTCCATAAACAGGAAGTTGATATCAGAATTATCATAGTCAACTTGCAGCCATGGTCAAGGTTATCTTTTTACATGTACTATAGATGTCTAACTTTGTCCGTCTGCCAACTTTTTTTTACCATGATCCAACATGGCTAGTTTTATCTGAGATGATATAGTAGAAAGTTATTGGGTACAATCGTTAGACCTACCTGTTACAATTAGCCTATAAATACATCAAACACCTGTACTTGTGGTGCATCACGTCATAGCAGATGCTGGCATTAATACCTCCACCTATATGATATTTACAAGTCTTTTCTAACATGATGACAAGACAAGCCCAACCCTCTAATGTATATTGTTTACTAAGAAGATGTCCTTGATGTAATTAAAATCAAAAAGAAAACTTGATATTTTTGATTAACCATACTTCACTCCACCCATATCTTAATCATCATAGACCAGTTTCCCATTTAGGACTAATAGTCTGTTAAGATGTCTTAACATCACATTATAAAGGAGCACAGCTTATATAATTTTAATCAAAATTATCCAATTGATCTGATGTGATACTTGATAAATAAAGACACAATCTTTTGGAATTAAATTTTCATTTTGACAAAGTAAGCAGCAGGGTTCTATATCCACTTTGAAATGAACCAGCCACAGGCAAGAATTGGGTCAAAAGAATGAACTGAAATGAAATGGGGTTTAACATCCTACTGTTCCGCTCTGTCTGGGCTAATATGAGAGAGAGAGAGAGGAGGGTAACGTTAACATCCACTCAACACAAACTAGGTCATTTTGGGACTAACATATGGTTTAATTTCATTTTAATAACTTGCATGCTTGATGGGTCTTTAGCTGTGGGAGGAAACCGGAGTGCCCGGAGGAAACCCACGAGGTTGAAAAGACATCTGGGCTAATGATGACGGGGTCAAAAGAGATCACGGTAGAAAATAGGGTAGTTAATAACATATTTCTTGGTGTTAGAGATGTAGTATGTCATATTCTGAATAGGCTAGTGTATATGTATGTATATATGATTACCACAAAAATAAAGGTACACCAGCTCAATATTTCCCTATTTCATTAATCTACAGACTTTATTAACATCATTAATATTCCTGAATAAATGACTGCCTTTTCTTAATAGCCTAGTTCATGATGTCTAAACACTGTTTGTCTTTATAAAAAAATATTTTACAATAACATTGACAGCTTGTCATCACAGACTTCCTTATCTATGTCCCTGAAATTCATACATCTATAGGATGCAATGCCTTACATGACAATACAATTCAAGCCTTGATTGCTGAGGATTGATAGAAGTCTAATGCTTTGCAAAGTCATCGAAAAATCCCTTATTTGCCGTGAATTTCAAAACAGAGTTGTGACAACAGTTGTTCATTGTTATTATTAATATCTAATAATAGAGAGAGAGTATTCGGATGGATATATTGCCCATTTTGAATGGCAACATTTGCACTGTAATTGTAGAGAATAATTTGGGGTTATATTGTTAAATGGGCTAATTTTTTTAATCCTTTTTATTTGCCACAGGGCCCCTATTTCCACAAAAGCAGTTTACTGGATGTGCTATGAGTAATCAGCAAGCCTTTATATTTACTGGATATCAAAATTACAGTTGAATGTGATAATTACTCAGATCATGAACCATGTGGCGGTGTCTCACTATGGTATGACTGTTATGGATTGTAGCTTACAAGTTGATTGACCTCTTAATCAAGAAATAATAATTCTTTGTAATTGAACTGAAAGGAGATTGATTTATGATAACATAGTGGCAAGTTCATTGTTTTATCTTTTATCTTTTACAAACGGTGTGGGCCTCCAATAATCAGCCAATTAAGATCCCTGGTAAGCAGGATCCAATGCAATTTGACAGTAAATATGTTTTATTGCTTAAAATATCAAATTCCACTTCAATTCATCCAAACAAAATATAATATAGGTGTTTGAAAAATTGATATAATCCTGATAAAAGAATGTTAAATTTAAACCTTAGGTTCATCTATTGTATAAATTCAATATAATATTTATAAATACTATCATATACCATGCATGTAGGTACATGTATTACTTCCTTGACATTACCTATAAGATCGCTTAGATATCAAAGCTCGTGATCGCTTTAACAATGTCATATGGTGGGTGTAAAATAGAGGCCCAATTTATAAGAGGAACAGTTTGTTTGAGTATTCGACACTGTATTTGACAGTTGTATACAGGTATTACAATAACAACCTTAATGTCCATCTGGTCCTGGCTATGGTCAATCAAACAAAGATTGACCGCTTGCTATGCATTCATTTTAAGTGTAGATGTGAAAGCAGACGCCCAACTTGTTTCCTAGCCTGTTTAATTAGATTTGAAATGTTTATAGGATAAAACGGTAACTCTTCATCTTTGAATTTATTTTTACACATTTAATCATGCGATACATTACGAGTTTAAATGAAAGATATGAATGACTAACTTTTCATATTTGGACAGACTCTTGATACTGCAAATTGCTGACAGTAGGAAGGGATGAAGCAAGGTATTACCTTATTTTTAATTGGATACAATCAACTTGAATATTTCCTGTATTATATTATATAGGTATTTCGAAAGTGAAAGGTTAATGACTAACATTGATATATTATACATTTCAACCAATACTCAAATTTCACTGATTTCAGAATTTTTGATTAAGACATCTTACACCAATTAAGGAAATTTTTATTGGATGTCAGATTAGACTGGATAAGGATTATGAAACATCTATTGTGAGTAATAGTAAATGGTTTTAATCAAATCATCTTTTAGTATCAGTTCTTTTTAGAAACCATGACTAAGATGACTGAATTAGAATGAATCATTTTAACCAAAGACAACCCAGGCATCATAAATGATAAGACTGTTAAGTTAAATATCATTTGTTTCAGTCTGTGAACATTTAACCCCATTAGTTCCTTATAATATTACAATGAGATCTTGAAAGCTATATATATAAAGGATTAATCTGGTGAAACAGTTTATGGATATACCATCTATATAACATGAATCTTCAATTAAACGGTAAGACTATCTTTTTTATTGTGCATGCCAGAAATAATACTTGGAGAGAAAAATATTTTTCTACTACTATACAGTTTGTATGTTGAAAAAAAAACAAACAGATGGTGAAATGCACATGCACACAAATATCAAATATACAATTGACAATTAGGATATCCTGATTGCAAAATGACATCCAAACAACGAAGTAATAGACACTTTTACAAACATACAATCATTCCTGAAAATCATTTGCAATTTGCATAGAGTACATGTAAGTTTCGATTAGGAATCATTATAGGATATTATTGAGCTGATTTTCAAAATTTACCTGAATTTGCTATTTTAAATACAAGTAGGCTAAGTCTTGTGAGGGTGAGGAGTCTGTGTCAAGACCTGGGCCCTGTTTCACGAAATCTTAACTAAAGATAAAATCCAAATTTTAGTAGATACGTCAATTCTGATTGGCTAAGCACTAAAATCAATCTAATATTATCCAATCAAATTACTAAAATTTTGATTTTAACTTAGTTAAAATTTCATGAAACAGGCCCCAGGTCTGTGCGAGTCGAATATAATAATCCTGTCTCATTTATACAGAGTACAAAAATAATAACATAGAACTTAAAGTACTTTAAATCAATGTGACTGACACTAAATATTTCTACAACATTGATGAGATTAAATGTATTTTTTAACTGAATGTGAAACACTGGAGTCATGTTTTTAACACCTTTATCCATAAATTGATTAAATGGTTGAAAACACAACTAAAATGTCTCTGTCAATAAAAAAGGCCATGATTTTAAAGAATTCATATCTTAATTTGGTTATCTTAATATTCCTAAGCTAATCATTAATTTTATGTCTGATGTGTAAAACTCTTTCAATTAAGGTCACTTTTGGTACAGATTGTTACTTTTTAAAATCATTTCAAATTGTTTTTAGATTGCTACAGGTGAAACAGGATATTTTTCTTGTTTTAAAAATAAATTGTTCTGTTTTAACGTCTCTTTAAAAGTCCTAAGATGTTCATCAAAATCTATTTTCTTCTGACGTGAAAAAATTCAATTATTTGAGGTAGACCATTACGACTCACTCTGCATATGTCTACCTTCATATTGTGACTTAAATAGGGTGGGAAAACTAATCAAGCAAACAAGGCACATTATTGAAACCTAAAGCAACAAATGGATAAAAGCACTTTAGAAGAAAAATTTCTTGCTCTGTTGAGCAAATCTTCTAATTGATGTGTTATAAAAACTTGTTTTCATAGGGCAGACACCTCAAATTAACTTTTGGAAAAGATTTTTTCACGGTTTCATACCAATCCTTTGACAAGCTAGAAGGGCAATTAGACACTTATTATCTGATTGACCAAACCAGTATATTCTAATCTAAGCTGATTTTTTTTCCTTAATCATTTTAGCACCTACAGGTGATAAATTCCCCAATTCATTCACCTTTTCTCCCAACTTCCCTACATAAACGGAAAGACCCCTGTGCGTGCGCCAGGGCTTCCACTTCAAAATTTTCAGAATTTTCACTACCGGTCAATTTTGATAACGCACGAAAACTTTGCAAAATAAATCCATATTTCATGTTTTTTATTCACGGTCGGGTATTGGGAATTCACGTGTCGATAGAACTTTGTCAGCTTGAGGTATACAAAAAATTATATACTAGACTTGAAAATGAAATATTTATTGTAAGGCTTGTGATAATTATTTATAAGTTAAATATTCTCTATATTCTCTTTTGGCTACTTATACTTAATTAAATAATCAAAATGGCTGAAGAAAAACCATGTCAGTGGCTGACACATAATTACCACATGCTCAATAGAAAACACACTGACCTGGATAATTATGAATTGTAATACAATAACTTCGATGTGAAGATAAATATATAATTATCCACGGCATATATTTCACATTTATTGGTTTTTAGAACACCTCTTACGGCGTTACGGGCCGCAGAATATTGACGAAAATCTTAGTAATGAATAACTGTCGGGTAGCTAACTTGGCACTCATGTCTGCTAAACATCAAGCGACAACAGCACCGCCTAGAATATCGTCGTGTTTAAGATTTACAATATATTTATGCACAACAATTTTTCTAACACGTGGAATTATCAATTTTGCTACACAATAGCACTGGAATACGTAATGTTCTTAATTTGTCAGTAAGCAAGTTAACTAATCTCTAGATATTATTTCTACAATTCCCACAAGGCCGTAATATCACTATAAAAAATCATAATGCAGTTTTCTCCCAACATGTACGTTGTTAAGGATTTACGTAATTTCTATGCTGTTATATTTAATACATGTATGACAGTTGGTTGGATTCGGAGAGCAATACTTCATATTAATTTTCCTTTTTTTGAAGATCGTAACAATCTCGTTTACATAGTGCGTAACTGTAATAGCGGTATACAGCTTTGTTCTAGAAAATTCTTATGACACGTGGACAACACGTGATTGACTAAGAATGGACTGTTTCACGCCTTTGATAAGATTCCCGAATATCAATTAACTTTTATTGTTCTACTACACGACGATCATCATTAACTATCAACATAATGCCCAGTATAATCTATTGACGATTATGTATACAACTCTATAACACCAATCATGAGATATTGTGGCTTCTCCTATCTTTACTTACGCAGTATTCTGCACTAGCCGTACAGTGTTATAGTGACAGTGGATGTCGATCGTAGCCATGTTTGAAAATTGAGTTTTTGAAAAAAAGGTTATTTTTCCGGCATGCAAAATGACCGTTGGGTCACATCTAGATACGGTCATTTTCCATAGCCCTAGGTCCCGACCGGCATATACGGCCGACATGGAACCCATGGCGTGATCCAAGATAACAAGCCAACAGTGAGGTTGATGTCCCCTGTCGAAATCCCCAAATAAACAGATGACACATTAATAATTGAACATTTATGATCTGGTATAATCAAATTGAGTCGTAATGCGGAAAATTTAATTTTGGACTAGAAACAAAATAAGTGAAAATATTGATTTTGATCGAAATTGAGATTTTCACAAAAATGAGTGTATAAATATACTATCTATCGACACAAAAGATCAAAATAGCAATAAAAGATTTTAGAACACCTTTATTTGAACGTTTTATAAGTGTACCGTATTCTTAAATTTGTCCAACTTCTTAAAATTCTCGATGAAATCAGTTATTTTTCTTTTCGCTCAGAGTGGGACTATCGGTCATTCCTCTTGCATAATAATTGGCATCGGTGTAAAGCGGAGAATCTCTAGTTTACAAATATGATCAAAACATTGTCGATGAATTGATTTTAAACAGATACAATCAGGTTAAAAAAAACCTTAAAAGTATAAACATACTCCCCTTGTTGTTATGCTGTCTTCACAACTCGCTTGCTGATTGGCCCAAACACCGAATGCAAAAAATTGTGGTTATGTGGCTGGCTCGAGCGATAATATTTTTAGGTACCTACATGCGATTCACTCTGATAAACTTACATTTGTGAGTTGGTTAGCTTCAAATGGACACAGCTCAGTAAATATTTGTCCAATTCAAACAAACTTTACATCAAATTAAAGGTAATGAAACTAGAATGTGAAAATAACAATAACTCAATTTTCAACATTTCCTCATCAAGGCTTAGTAATAGTATGCCATGACAGGTCACATAAATCTTTTCTTTTTCAAGAATATCAAGTAATCAAACTGATTACCTATGCTTATAGTCTAAGCATAAAATGTTCACAATAAAACTCAGGCAGGTTTTTTTTAAGTTTCATCACTATCCATCAGTAATAATTAGGGTTGGGCGAGAATGATAAAAATTATTGTGATAATAATTTATATCACAATTATGATATTATCGTGATAATCTATAAGTGCGTCTTAAGAAATCAAATTTTATACACTTGGATAGAAATCATTGCTTGATGTCAAATTATTGTTGCTAATGTGGGTAAATGTCTTGATGGAGATTTATCTACTAGTATTAGAAAAGCTGGTACTTAATAATGCTTAATATAGCATACAATACGCTGCTGGAGTTTTGGACTAGAATTTCCGAACACGGTGGAAAATCACCCTGTTCCGTTCCGTGTACAAACACTGTACATTTTCATGCACACAACCAAGGAATTTGCGCAGCCGTAGAATAATCTCCGCTTTGACAATATACATATACTTCATGTCGCCCGATCTATTTCGGTGGAAGCGGATATTGAATAAAGTCATTTCACACGCACATACATGTACATTCCAAGCGCATGGCATAAAGTTATACAATGTCCACGAGTATGTTAATTCTCGCCTTCACTCAGTTATGATTTTCTTATTTTGAGTACACTTTCTAAATGATTCCATTCTTTTGTACGCATGCATGACCAATCTGACGAAACAAAAAGACTACTCGGACTATACAAAAAGACCGCTCTGACCAAAAATAAAGTGTTGTTTTAAAAATTGCGTTTGTATTAATATGACTACTTGAATCAATAATAATAATAAAGTGTTGTTTTAATCGTTCGATAATTGTGTTTGTTTTAACATGCATCTGTTTTCTTTGAAATAATAAAGTGTTATGTACTTACCTGTGGTATTTTTGTTTATTATGAAACACATCAAAGAAAATCAGTTAAAACAACGATAACTGAGTAGTGATTAATTCGCATGTATCGGTACTGGACTACTCGAACCAATAATAAAGTGTACTGGACTACTGGACTACTCGAACCAATAATAAAGTGTACTGGACTACTCGAACCAATAATAAAGTGTTGTTTTAATAATTGATAATTTTGTTTGTTTTAATATGCACCTGTTTTCTTTGAAATAATAAAGCCTTATTTATGCATTTACCCGTGGTATATTTTCATCATAAAGAATACCAAAGAAAAACAATTAAATTGTTGATGTAATAAAGATTGATATTTGGTAATGTGTACTTACCGGCAGCGGACATTCTTTAGTTATGTATATACTCACCTATAAATTATTCGCCTCTTTGTATTGTGATTTAATCATAAATAACATATTATCTGTATTATATTTTTAAAATGAACAAATCAAGTCTTATAATGTAATTTAATTGGTCCGAATGGTCCTTTCGGTTGGTCTGAGTAGAAAAGATAAATATGGGTCCGATATTATGCAATATCTATGCAGGTTCAATCACGAGATCTGCGTGCTCACCGTCTAGTATAACTTTACAGCTTCTGATATCTAGAGTTTAAACGTAAACATATACATGTACGTATAATCTTTATAGATTGCAATGCAGTAGGAAATCAGGAATTTGGACGTACAAAAGAATGGAATCATTCAGAAAGTGTACTAAAAATAAGTAAATGAAATGAATGGGGTGACATAAAAGTAGATGTATAATGTCACAGCGGAGATTTTCCGAATAGTAACATAGCGTGTTTTACGGCACGGAGTAATTTATGTCGCTGTGCTGTAGTGTTCTAGAATTACTGAAGCTGCGAATAATGAAGTACAATAATGTGTAAAAACTCATCGTACATAATTTAAAGTTTGGATTTGATAGCAGCCAATAATTGATGGATTACATCCATCTAAGTTACCGACGAAGATGTAATGATACGTTTAAAACGTTGTAAGTTGTTCATTGTTGCATACATTTTGGCCGACGTTATGCATGTCCGTGCGTTAGAAAAAAAATCCTAACCGATACAGAATGCCCGTAAATGTTTTCCCGAGATTACCGAAATCATTTTGTTGTTCTTCAAACCGGCCGGAAAATTATACATGTACAGGTTTTCACGGCAGCATAACTATATTACAACTCCAATTTATTACATACAATATTACTTTAGACCCTAGCTTAAGGTAGACTCGCGAATTCCTTGCAGAAGGATGTTAAAACACGATGTATTCTTATCAAAACACGATGTATTCCTAGAGAAACACGATGTATTCTTAGAGAAACACGGTGAATTCCTAGAGAAACACAGTGGATTCCAAGCGAATCTTAAAGAAAAAACACCGCGAAATGAAGCGAAATTTCTCCACGAAATCTAAGAGCAGTTTTTTTTTTTTCGCAGTGTCGCGGAGATTTTAGTCCAAAAAATTTGAGAGGAACTGTATGTATTTTATTATCATCAAAATTGGAACGCGATAATTATCAAATCGGAATAATTATGGTTATCATGATATACTGGTTTTTCAATATTTTTAACTGAGTCCGATATGATAAAATCGGAGATGATTTTTTAGGATTTACCAAAAATTGTGTTTGAACTCAGTCAAGACATTTGCCCCCCAAAGAAAATGAATGGATGCAATATAAAGCCAACGACCAACGTGCCTGTATCAATATAGGCGCTCAAAATAACCTAATGACATTGGTTGGGCACTCATGGCGAAATTGGTGGGGCGGTTATATGGGCGTCTCACCAATCATGTCATTATATGTGAGGTGCTTCATAAGGAATCACACAATTAACACCACAACTTGATTGAGGTGGCGCTCAAAATCGGCATGAGGTGCCAATAATGATTGGTGAGGTGCCTCATAATGACAATATGATTGGTGAGGTGCCTCATAATGACAATATGACTGTCAGGACACATATAATGCTGAGTGAGATTGGTTAAATGCCCAGGGCTTGATCTATGGGGTACAGTACCTAAAACAGCATGATTGGAATGTGCCCATAATGCAGAGATTTGTGTAGATACCATCATCAAGTGTAGCTTTGACGTGGACCTCCACTGCAGATCTATACTCAAGAGTTTTACTGTTCTCACCCAATAAAAATCATTATCGTGTTCCAAAGTCCCAACCAATCAACCTGCTTATCTCGAACTATGTCAGTCAAGGCATTCAACTCATATACACTTACACCAATTATGTGTTCCAAAGTCGTGACTAATCAGATTGAAGTCTTTATTTTGCTTACGCATCAAATGTTCAGCATCATACTTTGTAAAGGTATTGATGTAATGAAACCATATACATGTATGAAGTTTCACCACTATCAAGGTAGTGATGTGATGAAACTATAAACCAAGTTTCATCACTTTCACTTAATTAAAACCAAAGTTATCCTACCCCAAAGCATCAATCCACCAAATAGCTTATCAGAAAATGCTCCATCTTCAATCAAACTCCATCAAGGCATTCAACCTTGGGTATTGATATGATCAAATACATCAATTTTCATCACTCTTACTTAAAATTAGAACCAAAGTTATCCTGCCCCAAAGCATCAACCAATCAAACTGCTTATCTCTGCTTACCCAAAGCAGAAAATGCTCATCTTCAAACTACATCATCTAATGAACGTTTACACCAAGTTTGAACATATTATACCTCAATTCGAAGGCAAGTCGATGAACATCCAAGATATATTTTCTACGCATTCAAATTAGAAACTTCTCTTTTATCAATTTTGTAAATTTATATTATGTGAAAGAAAATGAATTTAATTAATGATTTAATATAAGCTTTTTTCACATGTAGAGATCTATCAATACCCTTATCAGAGAATAATGTATTTCCTCATGATCATTAACTTCAAATAGAAGGCAATTTGTGCAAATTATAGAAGTTGGTGATTTCAGGTTGTTGATTTTCATATCGTACATAAATCTATGGCCATTTCTTACAAGATATTTCATTATCTGCCCCTTTCATGTACATAAATCTATGGCCATTTCTTACAAGATATTTCATTATCTCCCCCTTTCATGTTATTTTTGATTAAAGAAGCAACTCGTTTCCGAAACAAAATCAAAAACCTATATACACATTGATGTCAATATATAAAAAAAAAAAAAAAAAATTAAGACTATTAAAGATACATTATGGGAGATTTTTATAAGGAGTTAGCTATTCTTGCTATAACAGTTCAAAAATAGATGATGAAAGAAGAATATATTGAATTTCAGTCAAGTTACTTTATTCTGAACATAGTTATCATCACTGTTATGTTTGACTAGAAATGGTATATAACTCAATCTTCACCGATGGCCGATGATTTGATTGACAGGCGTTAACTCCACCTACATAATCTCTATTATCAAGTAATGTTTTCAATGACTGGTACCGTTAGCCTATTTGGTTTGAGACAAGGCTGCAATTTTACAGATGGAAGGATGAACGAAAACACTTTAATAGTACCGGTACTATACTTTGTTTGAAAGATGGGGGACAACAAGCTGATTATGGTATGCTTTTAAGGTGCAAACACACATTAACCCAAACTTGTTTTCATCTACACCAGTTATGGATGGATAATAATTTGTGTTAACATTGCTAAATAAAGGTTGGTTTATCAGGAAGCTGTCATCTGCTAAAGAATTCTTTAAGATTAAGAAATTATTCTTTGGTGGGAATATTGAATATACCCATTCCCTTGAGAATAAGAAAGCTAATGCAAGGTGACAGATTTTAATCCTGTATGAATTACATTACAATTTACCTACAAGATTTTAACCCAAACTTTTCTGTGTTTTAATTTAGTACTTTAAGACTAAAATGATCATGCACAGATAGTAGGCCATAAACTAGCCAGTTTGGGATTCTATCCATTTGTAATTGCCTCATCAGTAAATCTAAAAATTTTAGAGCAAACAACATTCTGAATTATCAATACATTGTTAATATGAAATGGGAATGTACTAAGGTCTAGCACTTTGCATCAGGTTTAATGTCTTGTCAACATACATACTTTGTTAATTTTTTTATTTCTTTGCAATGTGAGATAGTCAAATTTTAACCGGGCAGCGCAGTTTTTTTTATTTCCAACTCTCAATATATTATTAGAAGATAGGTTGCCAGGAAACGAAACATATGCCCACAGCAGCTAAATCGTCCTGGCAGTCAACAGGGGCTGTCGCATATTTTTACTTTTTTCGGTAATGAAACATTTGTAATACACTAAAAACTGATAAAGAGTAAAAACTCATTATGTAATTAATCAGAAAATCATTAGAATTTGATTGCTTTTTATAAAGTTTTACCCCACGCTAGCAATTAGTATATACATGAAACATTTAATATCAGTTATCAAAATTCATTGAAAATCAAATTACTTATTCGTTTCAACACCTTAAACTCTGTGTATCAATCTGAAGTCAATCAGATGATAAGTTTGGCCTCTATAGCGTCACAAGATTTTTTGAAGTTATCAAGGGAGATAACTCTGGCAGTAATTATTTGAAATCTCTGAAAATCAATAGGCTTCTTCGTCTCATGACCTTAAACACTGTGTGTAAATTTAAAGTCGATCAGATACCAACTTTGGCCTCTAGAGCTTCCACAGGATTTTTTCGAAGTAATCAAGGACCATAACTCTGGCAGTAATTATTTAAAATCACTGAAAATCAATAGGGTTCTTCATCTCATGAACTTAAACACTGTGTATAAATTTAAAGTCAATCGGATATTAACTTTGGCCTCTAGAGCGTCCACATGATTTGTTTAAGGGATCAAGGGCCATAACTCTGGAACTAATTATCTGAAATCGCTGAAAAGCAATAGGCTTCTTCGTCTCATGACCTTAAACACTGTGTATAAATTTAAAGTCAATCCGATATTAACTTTGGCCACTAGAGCGTCCACATGATTTTTTGAAGTGATCAAGGGCCATAACTCTGGTAGTTATTATCGGAAATCGCTGAAAAACAATAGGCTTCTTCGTCTCATGACCTTAAACACTGTGTATAAATTTAAAGTCAATCGGATATTAACTTTAGCCTCTACAGCGTCCACAATTGCTTGTGGATGCCCGCCGGAGGGGGGCGACAACAATATGAATTAGAAATGCATACAACACAATTCTATGGAATACAATCATTGGTACTTATTTGTAACCAAACCTAACAAATCCTGAAGGTTCTCTGATCACTCGACTGATCCCCGACTGATCCCCGCCAGATAAGAAACAAAATCATCTTTCGAGATGTCACTATGAATTAATTGACATGCCATACTCTTTTCATGTTTATTACCATTAGAAATACTGAAGGAATCTGTTTTAGATTGGTCTCAAATTAAAACTCCTACATACTTCATGGTCCAGAAATCCAACCTGTAGAATTCCACAATGCCAACCATTTCACAATTTATTTCTTAGAAATTGGCTCATGACAACTGCTTATTTTACAAGCTAAGCTATTCCTCACAATTTTAAAATTCGATAATCACAAATTTACTTTTCAACAAAATTTTCAATGAATGATGCTTCCATTTACTGATAACTAGTTAAATTCTTTATTTTTAATACAAACAATAATAATAAAGTTAGTCGTGTGTAACATATAAGTTAATATTATAAATATCATATCGACTGGCAACATAAACACATACCTGCAAACGATTTATGAAAAAAAAATGAAAATATTAAACACCTGCAAAATGGTATAATGAGAAGAAACTAACCATGTCTAATATATGTTTTATAATTTAACATGATTATGTAAAAAAAATCAAAGTTGACCGCATCTCTTCAATTTATACTATCAGCAAGTATCATATATGTTTCAATTTCTTTTGATCAGATTCACTATCTTAAACACACAGGTGGCTATACTTTCCTCATGAATTATTTTAACCAATGATATATATTGTAAGGTAATAATTTGTATTCATGATAAATAATGATCAACTAAAAAGGCTACAATGAGTTTCCCTACTACTGTCTATACAAAAATAACAACAAGTGGGATGAAAAGGGAGATATATTAGCTTTCCTTTTACTATCAGTGTAAAATAGATTGTATTTTTGCCCTGTAAATAGGATATTTGCAAACGTTTTACTTACTATTTTTGAATCAGGTATTTTACATAAATTTTGTAAACTCTTCCTGTCAACATATTTGTTAGTTTACTGCTACTAAAATGTCGATTTGTGGAATATGAATTCCAGGTTTCGGATGGAACACAAGAAAAATGCGTGGTTTCCATTGCTATGCCATGAACTAACTTACCTTTGTTGTGTAAGTTTCGAAAAAGTTTAGTTGAGCCTCTTGAGCGGGTTGGAGTCAATCGTAACATGGCTTCTACTTCTGGAGGGCTTAGTTTACAACGACCAATACGAGCTGAAAAATACAAGAAACAATACAATAGGACAAAACAGAATTGGTATCCATAAATTGAGCATATAACAGTGATACCAGTGTCAATATTTTATTCAGGTTTAATATTTTGAGAGTAAAACTGTAATTTTTAAGTCCTTTATGCAATAATTGAATTAATGCAGTACTGCTAAATAATTAGTTAACAGAAACTTGCTCTTCAGACGCAACATAATTCCTAGACCGTCATTACCCTCTGCCCACGTCAAAACTTAAAGATATGACAATATAGGAGTCTCAATCTCTCAACTGCTGCAGCTACGTGTAGCTATCCACTTAAAATATAGGTTGTATTCCACTGAGATCTCACATATTTTCTATGAAGCCACTGCTCAGATCATAGGAACTTACTGACTTATCAAAATGTCTGTATTGGTATACAGAACCGATGGTGAAGCTTTTATAAATAATGTAAGCATTTGGAACATAATTGATTGGTATAAATACATATTTCTCTGGCAGGGAATGGTTGTTAAAATCTTTTATTCTATTCAAAATTAGACAAAATAAAAATTTTAATCTAATTTCAATTAAATTGCTGCAGGCAAAAGCCAAAGGACAAATTTTATTTTTGGTTTCCCAGTAATGTGTCGGTCACAACTGTATTGCTTCCATAAAATATTCTGTAGGTAACTATGTTATGTGAAAATGGTTAGATTTTTTTTATCTGAAACCATAAACTCTTGCAATGAATGACTTTTAATAGGTTTTCATTAAATGTTATTAAAATAACAGAACTTAGATTCTAATGAATATCGATATTTTAAATTCTAATAAGATACATCTACATGCAAGACTAGTATTCTAACCGTCCTAGGACATGTCTGTATAAGGAAGTCTAAAACTACATCATCATGGGTTTAGAATTATCAAATTAAATCTAAGAATAGAGATAAAATAAGGAGTCAAATTATTCTAATTAGTGCTAAATCTATCATTGAGTTTATCAGGAATAGCTGAGTTTTCTTTATAGTTCTAACTTTATCTGGTGGTCTAAATCTTTTAACATCTGACAATCTATTGAAAGAAATACAGGTCTGAAAGGTTACTGATGCCTTTTCAACATAATAAATCTTATACACCTCATATTATCTACATTAAAACAAATAAAACCAACTTTAACTCATGCCCTTGGTAAAATCAAGGGACTCAATTATCGATCAATGAAGTAAAGTCTCAAAATGTACTACAAGAATATTTATAAGCTGAAGTCTTGTCTAAGCATAAACATATGGAAATTAATGAAAGTTTAGAAAATTTAATATGAGGGATTAGGAAGAGGGTTAATTTCTAATCTATTTTTAGTTTTGAAGGAAGTGAGAGATGGGGTTTAATATCCACTTGATACAAACTAGGTAATTCTGGAACTAACATATTGTTCAATTTTACTTCAATAATTTGCTTGTGTATTGGGTTCTTTAGCAGTGGGAGGAAACCCGTTACTCTTATCTGTGTCATGTACAAGCTGGGAATCAAAAGCATGCCAGTTTAACAGACTTTATGATCTTAAACTAACACATCCACCAACCCACTCACTCATCCTACTTTCATATGACCAACCTTAGACTTTCACTCTTTTAAAGAAATTTTATTTTTTTGTATTTGGCCACTCCTTCAAGTGTGGGAATGGGCAAATGGTCATAGACTTCTCTATATTCATGTTTGTAACAAGTCATTTACAAAATATAAGTATGGCATATACTGTATAATCTTTTTATAAAGAATTCTAAAATGATTAAACATCTTTTCACAAACTAGATATTTAAAAATCATTTAATTTGTTACCACCTACAGTGTTATTGTAATATAAAATGTTTATTTGAATTCAATACATTTTATGTTTGATATATTAACGTGATTGCAACAATGCAGACACATAAGTATAACCTAAATACAGTAACCAGAGTATCATATCAAATGCTATTACGATAAGAGGCCAGACAGTGCACCTGCTCACATGAATGGCATAAAATATGCAAAGTAATCCTGGTTCAATATGATGTATGTATATCATTAAATTGATAATATTTATGAACTGCTTCATTATCTTTTTGAAAACCCTCATGTTACTGTTAAATCACACTCATAATATTGCTTTAAACTCTTGTCCAAAACTAAATAAAAGAACTATGCATCCATCAAGATGAAATGAAATGAGGTTTAGCTTTGTGTACCAATCAGACTAATGAAGATGCGCATAATCCGAATATGTCCTGTAGTTGTCCAAGAGGTAAATTTTGACCAAACAGCGACACTACGCCTGCTCTTGTTACAAATTTCCAATTTCTGAACGACACT
This sequence comes from Patella caerulea, assembly GCA_036850965.1. Classification (NCBI taxonomy): domain Eukaryota; kingdom Metazoa; phylum Mollusca; class Gastropoda; family Patellidae; genus Patella; species Patella caerulea. The sequence continues at coordinate 29,795,941 of JAZGQO010000011.1, forward strand.
GTTCCTTGCTGCGCTTACCAATCCTGCAACCAACCAGAAAATCCAAAGGGACTTTTTCTAGGCCAACAACAGGGTCCAACACCAGGAGTGCACCCAAGAGCTCCTGGTTACAACACCAGAAGCGCACCCAAGATCTCCTGGTTACAACACCAGGAGTGCACCAAAGAGCTCATGGTTAGCAAGCCAGCATCTTATTCAATGCAGGTCCTGTATCATTCAAGATATAAGGAGAATCATATTCATTAGGCTACATGTGTTGTCACCTTCCACCAAGAGTAATGTAATATAGAAATGCAAGACATCTGTCAAGAACAGACAGGATTTATCCATCAACTTTGTCCACAATTCATAAAAAGATATGATTTAGGTAAATTTAGCATTCGAATATCTACTGAAAGCATGCATTATCTCCTTTTTAACTGTTGCATTTAAAGTCATCACATAAAAGATTCGGGTTCTCGATGAAATGAAAAGAAATGGGATTAACCTTTGTATTTTTCAGTATATGGTACTAATCCTCCCAGTAAAAAACACACTTTTAATAATCCTCACAGCAAAAATCACCCATTTTAGAAAGTAGGTAAAAAGCCTCTTTAATAAATGTTTTTAAAAAAAAATCAAAAACAAATTTGACCAAGATATTTTTTTTCAATTTTTTTTTTAATTTAGTCAAATTCCATTTTGAAATATTGGAGATCTTCAACTTCTTTCCAAAAGGGCGATTTTTACCAATTGGGGGGGGGGGTGCATATTTATGTGTTCAAAACTGAACATGTCACATTAACACATCCTGAAAGTTCTCTTGGTCCAAGTCAGATTTATACCCAGAACATTCCAGTTACTTAACAAAGTCCCTACATATCAATAAAAAGAGATAATGGGTTAAAAGGGACATAGTTGACAGCACAAAATAAAAAAATCTTAAATTAGAGAGAGACCTCACTTTCAACTTATCAGTAAAATCTATTTTACTCCTTTTTTAACATGAAAAAATTATATCATATTTCTAAACACAAAACATGTAACAAAAACCAAATACTATCCACAACATGGTATATAGTTAAGCTATGCTAACCTAATTGTCATAATTTGTAGAGCTGGCCAATCACATGCAAAATGAATCGATACAATATTTAAAAGACCTACGACATCATAATTATCTAAATGTATTATTGAGCTATACTTACAATCTCTCCAGTAACCTTGTTGTAGAAGAATTAGAAGAAAAGTTATGCAAAATCATAGCTAATTTATAAATGTCCTTACTAATCTGACAATATGAAACAAAATTAGATGATAGCAGCATAAATTCTAATTCCCCAAAAAGTCCCTGAAGAAATTTTCATAAGCTTGTTTCCAACTTGTCCGGGCCATGTCTGCTGGGGCTTGATAGATCTATTGGAAATGGTTCAATATTGGCTGTTTATTGGAAATGGTTCAATATTGGCTGTTCATTGGCTTTTGGAAGCAGCCGCTGAAAGGCAGGATATGCCCACATTTGAGAGATGGATAGAGAACAAGCTAAAAAGAAAGTGATTTTTCCTACAATCAAGGTCCATAATTCATGAAGTTACAATTCGATATCTAAAAGAAGCAAGATCTTTGGGTTATAAACATGCATTTAATGTTTCATCAAAATCACATTAAAATTGTGACCTCTACAGGGTCCACAAACTTGATATACCGTACTTTTACATTATTTGCGTACAAACAGTGGCCTTCTTGTTGGGCAGTTTTAGTTTGATTTTCAGGAAATTTTAACTGAACCTTCATTACAGTAATTGTGATATAATCAACCATTTTTTAAATTGGGTAATAATTGTGACCTCCAGAGGGACCACAAGCCAATAATGGCGATTTTTCGTACAATATGGGGCCATAATTCAGAAAGTAATGATCCGATATGCGCAAATATCGAAAGGAACCCAGATCTTTCATCAAAATCGAATTAACCCAATCATGGGCGAGATATCAAATTTGTTTGATTTTTTATTATGATGTTTTGGTAGTTTAAAATCGGTTTAATTTTAAAAATCTATTAATTTTGGTCATTTCAAAGGCTGTCCCAAAAATGGGACGCTGCCCATAAGAGGGTACATGTTTTAATAAAAATATAAACAATAGCGGTGGAAATTATAATGACGGTTCAACAAAGAAGCAACTAGTTTTTACTTAGATCAGGTAATTTATTTGATTTCTAATCATATTTGTATAAAATATCAAGCGTTAAATAATGTTAAATCCCATGTAGGCTAAAGTCCCATTCCATCATAATATTTTAATTAACTTTATGTGCAATGTATTTTTGCTTCAACTTGGTACAGATAAACACTACATTAGTTTCTTGTGTGGAAAAGTACTGAACAGGATTGGTGCTAAGGGCATTCCGGGCAGTTTTTCCAGAGTTTCACTGTTTTCTTCCCACAATATACGCATCTTCTTTATGTATTTCCTGAATAAAGAAAGTGATTTCTTCCATCAAATCGGACGTCTTCAGGGATTCTTGATATTATTGGTTGAAATCGACCTGGTCCTGTGATTATCAGCCGAACGATGTTAGGGAGCCATATTGAAACAGGGCCCGTCCGTCCGTCCCAAATTCTTTTCCGTGGCATATCTCATAAACCGTTCGAGATATCTTTCTGAAACTTTGTACACACACCAACCTGTTACAGTAGTTGTGCCTTTTTCTATTTACGAATTTCTGGGATTTATATTTTTTGTGTTTCCATAGAAACAAATTTGACTTAGTTTTTGATGTATAAATTTGTTTCCGGTGCATATCTCATAAACCGTTCAAGATATCTTTCTGAAACTTTGTACACACATCAACCTATTACTATACAGCAGTTGTGCCTTTTGCTATTTAGGAATTTCTGGGATTTATATTTTTTGTGTTTCCATGGAAACAAATTTGACTTAGTTTTTGGTGTATAAATTTGCTTCCGGAGCATATCTCATAAACCGTCAAAGATATCTTTTTGAAACTTTGTACAAACATCAACCTATTACAGTAGTTGTGCCTTTTGTGATTTAGAAATTTCTGGGGTTTATATTTTTTGTGTTTCCGTGGAAACAAATTTGACTTAGTCTCATTATGTACATTTATTAGTGTTGCAGAGAGAAGGAAACATGGGTAAACGTGAGAATTGTGTAAATTTCTGCAGTAAAATCCTAATGATACTTTGCATAAATTATAGTACTTATAGTATGTAACCTATAAAAAAAATAATCAAAGTCACTTTTTAAAAATTCATGTAAAATTATACAAAACAATATCGGTGCTGTAAAATTGAAAAAAATCATTATTCGGAACTAAGTAAGTACAAAATGGCAAATGTGAAAAAACGTGCCCTTTAATGGGCAGCGTCCCAAAAATGGGACGCACTTTATTCAGTTCACTAAAAGTAATCTATTTTGATTATTCTAGCACAAAGTCATATTTGCCAACCTAGAACACATAACCTTTAATATTATCGTAAAATTTTCCCAAAATACATGTATATATTGTAAAAGGATTACTGACCTTTAACCTTTTTGACTTTCGTATTTTGCAGGCTGTGGCATTATGGACGCCATCTTGGAAGGGGAGGTAACTCCATTTAACTATTTTTGTAGTCTATGTATGTCGCTAATATTAGGCTCTTTATGTATCATACTCATGCTGTTACTTTAATAATATCTTGATTTTCTTTGTTTTAATTTTGATTTGTAGGGTCGTCCCAAAAATGGGACGCTGCCCTTGAATTGTGACCTCTATAGGGTCCAAAACCTTGATCTACCATATTTTCACACTATTTGCGTACAAGTGGCAGCCATTTTGTCAGTCAATTTTGGTCCGATTTTCATGAAATTTGAACTCAACTTTCATTACCGTGTAACAGTGATATTCAAACGTTTTTTAAAATCGATTAACAATTGTGACCTAAAGAGGGACAACAATCTAAAAAAAGTGATTTTTCGGACAGTCAGGGGCCATAATTCAGGAAGTTACAATCAGATGGGCGCAAATATTGAAAGGAACCAAGATCTTTGGGTTATAAACATTCATCAAAGTCAGTCCAAAATTTTGACCTTTATAGGGTCCATAAGCTAAAAACGTGATTTGCCAATATCGAAAGCTGCCAAGATCTTATTGGGATAAACCTTTATTTCAAGTTTTCTCAAAATCGTATAAGAATTGTGACCTAGAGAGTCCAAAGACAAATGTCGGCGTATAAAAATGACCCGTTGATTAATCTTTCATTGGATTTAAAGGGAAAGAAAACAACTGTTTCCAGCTATGAATTTCAAGATACAAAATCTTTTGTAAGCTCTTTATATGCATAAATTTCTTTATGATTTTTGTTTTTATCTAGTTAATACACAAACTTCAATATGGGGTAAGATAGCTCAACATTTTGAATAGAGCAAATGAAAAGACTTATCAAAATATAACTAGCGGTATTATAAGTTACATTCAAAAGGCGATGACCACAGTTGTTCATAGAAAACCTACATGCACATGTAGAAAATATAATCTTGATACATTTAAAAGTACAACTTCAGTAAATGTTCCAATAGAAAAACTGTAAAAGATCAAAGAGTGGAACAGAAAGTCTCCAACAATGTGTAAACCATTGTATCTATTTGCCTTAAGTTAATTACATCTTGAATACCCTACATCAAACTGTTTATAAATGGTCTGTGTTGAATTCAAATAGGTAACTACACGTGCTATTGTATCATTTCTATATTTCTCTGAGTTTCAATGTAAGAAGAAAGCGAGCATAAAATTGCCAGCTATGTATAAGTAAATATAGAGATGTAGAAATACAAGTTTAAGTTGAAACGCGACTGTTTAGCTAATTTCCCCTGTCTTTTATCTAATGGAAAAGTCGATACCGAACATATTTGACAAGCCAACAAAATACTAATGTTGTCAACTTCTTACAATGTTGACATTAAAAGATAAACATTCCATGAACTAGAAGGGAGAAGCAGACGAAAAGATGTCGCACTATAACAAAGAGTTAACACCTAATAATAATTACTAGGATAGTGTGAAACTGAAAGGTTAATCTACAAGTACAAGTTATCTAAATGTTTTCATTCAACACCATGTACAGCAGATGATTCTTGCACCATTTAAACTTTTGTTTTAGACTTTTAATTCAATTTTCTGACTTAACTGTCCATTATTTGGGACAAAAGGATAGAAAGATAGTTATAACCTCATTACACCACCATGCCGTTAAATTCAAAGTGGCATAAAATGGGATCCAAACACAGTCCAGATATCACTTCCGGTGGATGCAGACATTAAATACAGCTAGTTCTCACACACACACTCAGTCCAGTCAAGAACTGGCCCACCAGAATGACATGGTCTTGATTATACAGAAACTCTTATGATACATGTAGGTATTGTCATCATTTAAGATACACATAAACAGTCAATGCTTATTAATGGTTTCTGTTAAAGACTTGGAACTACAAACAATTTCAAACAATTAGAAAAAAATTATGTAAAGTCATAAGTGTAATATAGTTATTATTAACAATAATGTTACAGTCTGTTTTAAAGAGTTTACATTACCAGGATTCAATTCATTAAAACTATGGTCATATTCAAATACATTTTTCATATGGTATATATTGAAATGAATGTTTATGTTCATTAAAGATATAGATTTATCTGAGACTTTTTAAATCTAATTGTTAATGACCTTGTATTACAGACTTGGTTTTAGCTGCAAAGTAATTTCAAGAGAACCTTTTTGTAGAGAAGAAATGTTTGTGATAAAAACATAGATTCATGAAAATAGCAATGAAATTCTCTGCATATAATATGCCACTGTCTTTTTATAGGCTTTTAATAATACATACACTAACATTCAAGAGAATCACAGACGACCTTGAAGGACTATTGAAAAGACATACAGAGGTATATGGAAAATCAAAATGGAACCTTAACTTGTCAGACACCTTAGAGATATGTTTTCTAAATCATAAAGGGATTTAAATACAATACTGCATCCTGGTAATATTTCTTTTGGAGCTCTATATAGATTTTATAGCCAACTAAGGGATAGGCTGGGCCTCTGATATTTTTGTTCTCAGTAAGTCTCACTAGTTTACACTGGTTTCATTCATATAATAAGAGCTTTTAGATAAAGAGGAGATGTGACGTAGAGTCCAAAACTGCAATCTCGGTCAAAACTAACATTGAAAGAGAGGACATGTCCAGACATATCTTCTTGAAGCAAAGATTTCATTGAGTAAAGAAATCTCACTGTGTTCATTGAAGTCGTAAAGTTAGCAAGCAAACGTACTTTAGGACCTGTAATAATATCTCACATTTCCAAAGGCCAGGACTGAATAAGTCACTAATTATCAGGCTTCAAAATATAGACAAAAGAGTCGTCTTTATTTACTATGTCATAATTTACAAGAAGATTTTGTTATTAACAATAGAATATTGAGCTATTAATAGAGCCTTATGCAATTTCTATTTCCCTATTTGAGTCAGTTGTGAATGAAATTTCTTTCATTGATCAGGTCACAACCCAACTCTCAGGTAAGACTTTGATTAATAATTCATGCTCATCCAAATGATTTATTCCTTTGTACTAATATGACACAATTTGAACTGACAGTTCAGCGTCATGCTTTCCAAAACTGATAAAGTCACATTTTGCATCTGAGTAGATACTAGCATTATTTTGAGGATATCAAATTCATATTTGACTATTTCATACTGTATTGTACTACTATGTTACAAACAAAGGATATGTCTTTCAAATAATATAAAGAAAAAATTAAAATATGCATCTTCAATTTAACTTCAAAGATATAAATTTTAAGGATAATTTTAATATTATTATATTATCATTACAAAACGAATGTATGTAAATAGATTCCCCGTCATACTTCATTACTAGTTAAACAAATAAACCAAGTCAAATAAAGCATAAGGTAGTTTTTTAATTCATTCAAATTTGCTAATCATCTTGATTTAAAGGTGCAGTCCAAGATTTAACAACTGCACAGAACTAAACAATGCTGTTTTATGATCGTTTTACATATACATGTAATTAATTAGTTTTATAATCAAATGAATAAATGAAAAAGTTGTACGTTGAAATCTGAGATTGAGCATTTAAAAATAAAAAGTTGAAATTCATAGACTTAAATTAATTATTCCCATTTACCTACATGTAGTTCTATTTGATCTAATAATAAAGAGAGGTGACTGAAATAAGTCCATTCTATCAAATTTGTATGGTTCTGAGACCTTAAGTAGAAAAATGATTTTTGAAAAATGATAGCCACTATTTTCTTGTTACTTTTCCTTTTATAATTAGCTAACTTGATTCACACTAAAAACTCTGTCTGATTATGCCTTCACTTCAGTTTCTTAGGTGGGATATTTGGATATTTTTATCCATATTCTGTTTCAAAAATTCCAGACAGCCGATTATACACCAGTATTTCAACTGTTCATCATGTCACTTGTGTAAAGAGCTAAGTAAAGTCACATTAATTGTAACGAAAACTACACTGTAAATAATCGCATGGGGGGGGGGGGGATTTAGTAGTTGGTTTGAGCAATAAGCTATAACAAAATTACTAATCTATTTTGGAGACATTTCAAAGAGTATTTTCTCAAACATTTCAAGCAAGTCACAAAAACAAATTAGTAATTGTTCTTCCATAAGCATGTTTTATACTTTGTCAATATAATTTTATACTTTGTTAATATATTTTTCCCATTTCAAAAATAATCATTAATGGTTTGCAATTTTATTGACTATATAACATTAAGAGTGATATATGAAAACTACATGTATAACAGTAACCAGTGCTCACTCTGGATTTCATTTTTTTTTCCGCTAATTTTTATTAACCATATATTTTTTTCCGCCAAAATAAAAGAATAAATATCTACTATTAGATTTTTTCAGTTATTTCTATTTACATAAGTACATACAATATAAATATTATATTACAATTTACTCCACTACTTTGCAGAAGCCCATTTTTAGAAAGCTTTTTCAACATCTGGGGTAACCACTTTCATTAACATCAAATTATCACACGGTGTATTTGTTTTTAATGAATATTTGTTCTTTTTTATATAATATTTTGTCAATTAAACCCTCTTTCACAGTCTGCAGTTGACACAGGAATTGTGAGCAAGCACTTACTTATATCACAAAGATTTGAAAGTTTACATACATCCTTAAAAGATCTACCTTTTTCAAATGCACTTGAACAAGAGCTAAATCTTCCTTTAGTTATGATGATCGAGGCTGGGCTGAAAATTCAGAGTGGAACAATCTGACTGAAATTTTCAGCATATTCTATTTGCGCTATTTACTTTTTTTTTTAACTATTTCAGTCAGTTCTTTACCAAGCCTCCTATAATGTCCCTTTAAGATTTTATGTTTTTCTAAAGTTTTCTTTGTCTTGTACTTTTGAGGTAGCATAGTACATGTCATTAATTCGTATTTGGAGACAAAAAAATTAAATCTTTTGTCTTTTAATTAGTTTATTACTACTCTTACTATAAATACTAATCGACAGTAATCATCACTAATCCAAGATTGATCAAGAGACAAAGAATTGGTACCTAATTGATTGATAACTGACTCGGCCAAGTACAGTTGTCTGTACGTGTGTTCACGGCGTGGCAAGAAAAAGTTATCGCCAAACATTTCGCCAGATTGAATATCTTATCGCTAAAATTATATTTTTATCACATTGCGGAAAAGGCGATCAACAACGTGAGCATTGACAGTAACAATAGACAAAGCATGTAATGCTAAACTAAATTTGGGATACAAGTCTTTTCCTACAAGTAATAAATAGTTCTTGAGTAACTGTTTCCCAAAAATTGGTGGAAAAAACCCTAGATTTGGATTTTCACATGACACAAAAAAAATGGTTGTGATTGTGAGGAAAAAAACGACTCTTTTCTCATAACCACAACCAAATATTCAAATATGTACTTAAAAGATGTTTGCTTGTCTTTTTAGCAGTGAACTGTGCACAAAAGACAAGTTAAAAGGAAAGTTGATTTAACTTGTGTGTAATTTGCTTTCCATGAACAGTTTGACAAGACAAACTTCTTCTCAAGATCAATTATTGACAAATTAGAAATTTTACTTTCTAAAATACACTATCATTATCAGTAGATAATAGGACAATAATCCTAAATCTCTTAAATTACATCTTTATTACCTGAAATAGTGAAGAAAATAACAGCAGAAACTACTTACTAGTCTATCGTAATTTCCATTAGCATGAAAATTTATTTTGGAAGAGAGTATCTTTTAGGGTCTGTTACTACTAGTGTATTTTTGTTTAAATAAGAGTTCAGTCGTTGAATTGTAAAATAAAGTACCGTTGGGCAATATTTGATCCCAAACTGGTTCCAATCAAAAGATGTTTGTACATGTTTGCGAGACATGATGTTCCTTTTAAGCAAAAAATGCTACCTGTGGAGCAGATTATGTCTAGTCTATGTATCGACTATAATATTACCAATATATGTACTGTAGCTATAAGTTATAAGAATTTGGAGTTTTAAACACTGCCAACCAAGTCTCGTATTTCAAACAATATATTTCAAGAGATTGTTCATTACTACCCCATTGACTGAGATGAGCACTAATTTAATTTCCATACCAAAACACAAGTGCCTGAAAAGAACCGTTTGTTACCTTGTAGCTCTTTTTTATGAGTCTCCTAATTGATGCCTTTGAAGTTTACAGCAGGTTTAAAACCTAGATGAGAGCAATGGTTACAGATGACAAAGTGAATTTTCTTGATGTATCACAAACGAAAAGTATCAAATTTTGACTTTAATTAAATTAGGAGTACAGAATCATAAATATCTCATAAAACTAAATTAACAAACAGAAAACTCAAATTCATTTAGTTGGTTAATCAATTTATGATAACGAAAAAAGTTCTTATCAGACAAAAATATTTTTTAAATTTATTCTTACGTCTGGGTGTTTCTTCTGTAACCGATTCTAGAAAATCTTGAGGAGTCATGTAAATGGAACCATGACATTCAACAGAGGCAAACTGACGAAATCTTAATTCTCTATAGGTCGTCTTTGGCGTAATTTTTTCTTCCTGAAAATAAACAAATATATACTGTGTAACATAAAGTAAAATAATTCACATGCCCTTGTCTTCATTAGCCCAGTTGGAGAAGAACAGTAGAACGTTAACCCTTATTTTATTTCTCTCTAGGTGTGCTACATGTATTTTGTAAACTGACGAACGTCATTAATAAATCATAGATTTGTACAAATAGTATACCAAAGTATGGTATTGATAATGTGCAATATTGCAAATAATTCATTGGTAGTAGATTATTACCACTTGTGTATTGCATTAGGTGTAAGTTTCCTCCAAGGAAAGGAGAATCAATTAAACCTTGTGCCAAACCTATTAACTCCTTATGTATTGGTAAAGTGCAATTAAGCTTTGTGTATTGAGTTAACCCTGTTTATTAATCACTCTTGTCTACTGATTAACTATAAGTAATCCTAGTTGTGTATTGAACAGTGCAATGGCAATCAATCATAAGGTGCTGATAAAAGACAATAAAATATCTTGATTAACTGCATCCTTTGTGTAATGGTAGTTATAATATTCAATATATTGTAGTATGTATTACATATCATCATAGTATTTCATTACCACAATATCATTTCTACATTGACGAATGGATCAAATGTGTGAGCATATGGAATCATTAATTAAACAAGGATGCATATACTGGGTTAAATGTGTTTAAAGTAACAATTCATACAATTTATCTGTTAATATTACATCAGATGATTTCTCCTTGTAACAAACTTTTCATTACAAGCAATTATTTCTTCATTTGGAAACTTAATAGATAAGATATATTGTTAATAAGTAATTATCAATGAATAAGTCTATAACTTCTGTATTTATAGTTCAATTTATATACTGCTATGAAAGATTCACTCAAGGCAACGAGGCAACAAAATAAAAGATTTATTATTTCCTACAAAAAATCTGTTTTTTTTTTACATTACACTTAAAGGACGATATTGATTAGTGTTATTTCACTATGTCATATAACACTGGTTAAACAATTCCAGATATAATTTTAACACAGAGATCATTGTAAGGATGCGTAATGAAATTGGGTTTAACGTCCTAGTGTTCTGCTTCAACTGAGCTAATAAAGATGGGCATACGCCATGTAGTATGGTATGAGGGAAATGTAACGAGACCATGGTTTTTCGTACCATCCGAACAACTTGAAAGCTGTCCTTGTCAGAAAATCCTAATGAACTTTCTCGGCCAATGCAGGGATCAAACAATTGACTTCCAGTCTAGCAAGCCAGCGTCTTAGCCACCATGGCTTCCAGATGTTTAATGAAGATCTGAATAAACCGGAAGTGACGCAAAAAATGGAAAACAAAGAGCTAACCTAAACATGTAGCTGACCAGTAAGAGGATATCTGACAATTTCCCCAAAAATTGTATGTCATTATCGTGACGTTTAATTATTCTTATTAGTTGTCAGGTATCCTATCACAACAGTCATGTAACAACTTTGGTCTTCGAAGGAATTATCAGTAAGCTGTGTTATAGTTCATAAAATCAGGACAACTCTTGTTTTTCATATTCTGAGGACTTTCATTTCTTGAAATCTTCTTTACACATCTATCATAGCAATGATCTCTGCGCTAAAACTATATTTAGAATGTGTTTAACCAATTCTATCACATATGTGACCATGACTGACACCAATATTGCCCTTTAAATAATGTGGGCATCAGTAGAAAGAAACAAAATCAGTGCGTTTGGAAAGAAGTTTTAATTTGAAAAGGTTTTTTGGGGGTTGTTTTAAAGTAACATAAAGTGTCTGATTGTCATTTGAGGGATTTTTAATTTACCTTACAAACTAAAATATTGTGAAAGTTGGAACTCTGAATGGAATATCAGTCTTAAATTGGTATTTAAAGAAAAAAACAACCCAACGCCATCTAAATCTTTGCTAAGATCTCTGTGACATCTTTTAGATTATCGTTTATAAAATGCAAATAATTATCAACAGCTTTTAAGTGTCACAAAAACTTGCCAATATTACATATCACATAGTAACACACACAGATATGGTTTTAAAATCAAGTGCCTTTTATTCATCGGTCACTTTTTCGCATCACAAGTCATGATGTACATGTACCATAATCATTCTATCTTTACAAACGGTACTCAATTTCAGCTTTAACAGATGATTTCATTACATTTTTATTTAAACTAGTCCATTTCAAAAATCCTAAACTGATTTTAATCACAAGTATTATTCTGATGCCAAATAAACAAAACTGGGACTTTTATTAATATAAGGGTATATAAATAATCAAGTTTCCACATCATCTCAATTGAATGTTGTGCTTCCCCCTAGAATATTTAACCATATAAAGAATAGATTTTGTGGTTAAATCAAAATGACTTAACATGTCAAAATTCAACAATGAAGTACATGTACCATTATTTGGGTGTACCAAGTTCTTAATTCCCCTCAGGTGTGGTATATGAATGATTCCGTTTTGTAACAAACACTATGTAAAACATGGTTGTAGTGCATTTTTTCTTAAGTATATCACCATGAAAATACAATTCCAATGGGTACAGTTTTCTCTCAAGTTACAAAAAAGTACTCAAAATCTGAAGTGCTACACCTTTCCAGTCATGTATTTTTCTTTTGGGAAAAAATGAAAACGACTGTGAGGAAAATATATTGTTTTCTTTGTCAAATATAAAGAAAATGGGCGAAACCTGTGTATTAAATTTAATCACATGATTGGTATCAAATGCAGAGAAAAAGTATGATTAGTTGTTTAATGTTTCTTTCCTATAAACATCATTATGCGACTTGTTGCTATAGACTGGTCGATAATTGCTCTTAACAGTGTAAGAATAATAGGCAACTGTCACAAGTCCTGCACCCCTCCCTTTCTCTATTGCTTATACAATGGGTAAGGCTGCCGTTATTTCTCCCATATTGTTTCAACTTGTCAACTTGTTTCAATCTGGCTATGGTGTTAAGCAGACTGTTACTGTGTTTGAGTATCGCTTAATAGGACAACAAAGCTGGGAATATGTAAGCAATTACGACAGCCACCCAACAACACCTGAATGTTTCCATATATCGCTCCTATATAAATAACAATGTTTCTATTTTAATATGATCACTTCACAGTTTATTGTCCAGGTTTATTATTCATATTTCCATGCTCTGAAATCCATATGGCACTAGTTTCTTAAGCTTACAAACAAATAAATATTCAGATAAAGTTCATACATGGATTTGTGCTGCAATGCACAAGCTGAAATTAGCAAACTGCAATTAAAATAGCATTATGCAAGAGCAAAATCTGCTTATTACGTCTTTCATAAGGCTTGAAATGTTATCTTAAATAATCAATTAGACATTAATTAACTTATCCAGACCATAATAAACTCTCGATGTCAACGCTAGCCTTCGATGTAAGCTGGATTAGATTCAAATATGCCGTTGATGATTAAATCAATCAAGTGGATAATTGAGACTATGCTGTTTATATTAATGATTTGAGTAATGATGACCGAGGCTATGTGAATATTTCAAACGCTTTTTTCTCAGCTAATAGTGGATCTATTTGACTGAAATTTTCAGCAAATTACCTTTACACTATTTAGTTTTTAACTATTATAGTGAGAACTGCCATCTCTTTATCTTATCTCCCATAATGTAACTTTAATAAATAATTTCAATGACAGCTTGGTGGAGTGGGGGAGAAGGTGTGTATTTGCTCTATTTTGTGGTTTTCACTTTATGAAATCCTGAAAATACCAAATGAATTCTAGAGAAAATGTTTTTTTAGGAAGTGTATGGTTGACCTTTCATAAACATGTAGTACTACTTTCAATTATGGAATTGTTCATATGTGGTATGTTCACTTTCTGCTGTTCTTTGATTCTGTTCATAGCACTTTGTGTTCTAAAAACAGACTTATGCTGTCTTTGTATTTATTTTCAAGCAAAAAGATAAGGTTCCACTTCTGTAAATAACGTGCAAGGATCTAATAGAAATCATAAAGTTCATCTTGATGTTCACAAAATCCTGCAGCTATTTTTATTGTCACTATTGATTTGATTTCCTTCTATATACATCCAAAATAGTAAGCTGTTATAACCTCTAATGATAAATGTAATTAGGTATTGTTTTGAATTGGAGTTAGTCTATCACAACAAGAACAAATCATTAACATTTAACATTACTCAATGGCCAGAAGTAAAATGGTAAAGATATTGAATGAAGACCCAAAGACCAAATAGTTCATTAACTTTAGCCGTAACATTTGGTATTAAAGTTCTGGTGTTAATCGACAATGCAAGCAAATTTTACATCAAAACATAGAACAAACAATACAAATATTCAAAAATATAACAGAAATAAAAGCTTTTACCGAAATGCAATTAACAAAGAAAAAGGCAACCTCCCCTTAATGACCAATCTTTGCCCCTCAAAGTTGTAAGGTGTAAGTAGACATTGCAGCACATCCTCTTTTCTGTTACTAATATGATTTTCAGACAAGGCTTAAAAAGGCCTCTGTTTACTATTGTGACAGAAATTTAGAATAACAAGCTACTGGAACAAGTTAGTGTGCTTCTCTTTTAATACATTGCATTTTTTTCTACCAATAAAGACACTGGAAACAAATGTAAACTCTTTGATTTCAAAAACTTTTATCACGACATAAGTACAATAGAAATGTAATTTTATTAACATCTTGTGAACATTTGGTATTGACATATAAAATAATAAATTTCTCAGAGAGCAAAAATACTTTAAATGATAAAACAATGAAATGAAAATGTAGTAAAACAAGATTACATGAATATCATCAAGGTAGGAATGTGTGTGTTTAGGAGTTAACCGTTTCAACTGGTACCTACAGCAGTGCCTCAGACATTGGTAAAGGACTAAAGTAAGTTGTTCAGTACCATGATGCCAGCCAAACACCTCCATGCCAACAGAAAGGTGTTAGTAATCATTACATAATGTATCAATTTCTTACATGAGAAAAATTAGAAGTTAAAATGAAAGACAAATGTTGGTAGAATATGTTAGTAAGAAAACTTCATTTCCTAAAACAGTTCCAGTTTGCAGAGAGGCCTGGCCACCAAATCCCAGACAACAAAAATGGGGACAAGGCGCGTCTGATAGCCTGCCTGTTTGTATAGGTGGAAACCAAACGTCAATAAAAAGTTACTAATGATCTAAAGATGCACAACAACATGTTACAATCATGTTGATACAATAATTCCCTCACTGATATTTTCCTTTGAGGATTCACCAGTAACTGTGCAAACACTGCTTTGAACATGCAGAGACAATTGTGAAAGAATATAGATAATGTTTGGTTTTTCTATACTCTGGAATGATAATAGCATTCTTTTACAGTAATTGAAAATGAACAAAATCATAAATTCATACAGCTCCCTTAGCCTGCATCATCTTCTACATAACTTTATAATAATCATTCCATTTATGTAAATTCTTCAGCCAGTTTCCGAATTCCTTTATCCACAGGGGCATAATCTTTTCATCAAATATTTTGCAGCCGCTCGTGTAAGCTTACACATTCCAGGAGATTCTTCTCAAGAATGAAGGAGCAATCATTTAATCAGAATCAATTTATCTGACAATGGTATCAATTGGCTCGTGTTACAAAAGTGTCTTTGGCCAAGTTGAAGACCACTTGAGAAGTTTATTGTCGTCATCAGACCATCCTATCTGACAATTTAATGATCTGTGTCTAACGAGTAATCAACAATATTAGACAAGCCAAATGACTCTCCCCAAAAATATTTAATTCATTGATTATCTTGTTCATTCAATATTTAAGGAATTTGTAGGGGTTATGGGGTCAAGTTTTGTGAGTGTGTGGTCCGACTGCTTGGGGTTGGGCTAAACCTTGCCTAAATAACCACCCTCCAAATTCACCTTTAGCCAGTAAACCCATCTACGGTCAACTGTCCTGCTGAGCAATGCAGTCTTAAACACTGTTATTATTATCCAGTTAACTATTGTTGCTTGATGATTAACGACCTTTGCTTAACGGTCCCTGAAAAGCATAAACTCCCCTTGCCACACCTATACCTCCCACACAATAACTTCAACACGACAGTCACAAAATCAATACAGGTAGTAGCACCAATACAAATTATATTACTAACAGTCGGACAAAGATTAGAATTCTCAACATACATAATGTTTGTGTGAGGTATAGAAGGTGCAGTAGTTTGTCAAAAAAGGAGATTTTATACACATTTATGATTATTATTAGCATGAATTTTACTTTAGGAGCTAATGATTCCATGTGGGAGGTAGAGTTAAGGGATGATTTAGTCACGTGTCACTTAGATTTTTTTTTACAACTGTTGGTTCTTCTCTTTGCAAAAATGCTTTATGCTTACTAAACTGCTGAAATACTTTGCTTGGCAAAAGTTAAATATTGTTTTGAATTAATCTTGCACACTACTATTCTCTGTAAAACTATTGTATCACTGTTATTGTATTATTCAAACTGTGCTGTTCTATTGCTCTTGTAAGGTTTCTAGGACTAACATTCAAATGTTGATGAAGACAACCACATTTTATCGGTTAGATCTCATCAGCATCAGAAATGGAAAGATTGTTTGCAATGAGTCATACAGACTTGGGTTACCCACAATGAACAACAAGTGTTTTACTGGATTAAACCATCATCTGACCTTTCCAAATGGCAAGCAACGGTTTGTCCTAATTTATTGAGGAACTTATTGATGTTAGTTGATTGGAAGGTAAAAAGTACCTTGACCTCACACTGCGAAAAATAATAACAACATTAATATCCAACTATACACATGTAAACTGTCTATATTATATATTTTCTTACTGAATAAAGACAAACCTATTCAACGAAAGCTTTAGCAGAATGAACATTGGTTGAAAGTGATACCTAAAAATGGTACTAAAAAAGAGTGAACCATTGAACCTTTTATTTAATGTTGACATCATAGTTTCAAGCAAATGAAATGGCAAATATTTACTAATTGTGGAATATTCAATTAGCAAAAATATTTAAACATACATTATGCAAGAGCTAAATCGCCCTATTGCAGGGTTTTCTGTAGGCCTGAAATTTTAAATAAACTATTAATTAGACATTATTTAATTTATCCAAATCATAATCATCTCTCGCTGTCATCTTATGGCATGTGTCAGATTTACACTCCCCAACGCTCATTGATGATTAAATCCAAAAATGGATAATCAAGACTATGTTTCTTATTGTACCGACTTAGATCTTGATGATCGAGGCTAGGATTAAAATTCAAAAGCAACTACATATATCTTGGTTTATAGTACCTGTAGAACATTGTGAATAAATTTTCAGCAAATTCCTTTTACATAGTTTAGTTTTTAACTATTATAGTGAGAACTGCCAGCTCTTTTCCTAATCTCCCATAATACATCTTCAAATTTGATCATTGAACCACTAATCTGACCGCTTGTGCAACATTATCATTAGTTAAACAGAAGAAAATCTAATTGTTATATTCAAACTTCAGAAAGATTATTTGGAAATAAATAAAAAAGAGATCTTGTGTCTAAGAAGTAAAGGACTCATGTTTTGGGGAATAACAACTTTTGGAATGAGATCTTGAACAAAGATCATTCCAAATCAATATGTTAAAGTTAAATCATTCACTCTACTCTATAAATCTCTTAATTTAACAGTTTAAATATGAGTCAAATAACTGTTCACCAAATCTGAAGTATAAGAGAATCTAACATGGTGGCATCTCAGATGTATACAAAAAGCAATGTATCACTATCCAAGTCATTCGCAAAGTTTATTTTGAATGTTTCACATGTATTTTTGCTTGTGTAACAGACAACCTTCGGTTACATGACTTGAATAACTCTACATAACACACGCAGCAATTGTAAATATAGTTATGGGAAAGAAAAATTCTTTTGAGGTAATTTATCTAGTTTTTAATGCAATGAAAACAAACATGGTAAAAAGAATGAGGTGTAATGTTGAAGAGTTCTGTCATTGGAATATCAGGAGAGATTTAAACACCCTGCAAATATATATTGTATTTCACTCAATATCTAGTTTCAAAAAATACACCATTAAGGGTAACATTACCAATTCTATCTTTACAAACCTCTTGTGTAATATGGAAAAAAACAACTGTGACATAGGGTGGATCAGCACACCAAGCACTAAATAATGGAGGCAGACTCAACCATGACGAAAAAAATAAGTAGGTGTAAACATTAAATCCTCTTCCATGTTCGCCGTTCCCGGACAGTTCATAAAAAAATTAACATTTATACGTTGTCAAGGCCAGAAAGTAGAGTTGAATATGTAGTGCTATAAATGCAAATATTTTTGAAAATATTGTACGAAAAACATGTTATTCAATTGGGAAATTACTAGGTGGTGATATTCAATTCTAAAGTTACATCTAAGAAATGGTCAGGAGAAATTACATGTGGCTGGCTCTGTAGCCAGATGAAATCTTTTAGCTTGACAAACTATATGTGAAAATGTAAACAAATTACAATCTGCTCTTAATTAAAAGGTGTAGATAATAAAGTACACGTACATATTCATGTAAATCATTTGGTTTTTCATCCCAAAAAGAATGATCAGTTACCAGTTTCTCGAACAATATTTTTCACTGAATCAGGAACAAAAAAAAATGTAGATTAAATTTTATTTTTAGATACACGTAACTCTCAAGAAGTAACTAACTCGATTTAGAATATTCCTCATTGTATGAATTAAATTACTACTCGAACAATCATAATTTAATTTTTTTTTCTAAAAAATATATCTGAAATTTTCACATGCTTGCTGAGACTTGTTTATTGCTTTGAATCACAAATGACATTTCAAAAGTCATCTTGATATTTTCAGTGTTTGTAGCTTAAGTCAAACAAAGCATCAGTAATATCTTTATATTGAAAAAGTATATGTAAGCTTATATATTGCATAGTTTTGTCACACGATAATAAGGCCAGTTATTGTAATGATATCCATTGGGTGTAGGATAATCATATTTGATATATTATGCATTTTCACGGTTAAATACACAGTAGTGCAACTAGTTATCAAAAGAAATGTGAGAAAATGTCAAATTATTTGGAAGATTTAAATAAACATAATGAAGTGTGACTAATTATACAAAAAAAAAAATGTAACAGGTAAAACTATTTCAGTGACTAGATGTGAAAGAATGATTTTTAACAGTTGACATTGAGTTTTATATTTTTCAATGTTCTCATGATAAGGCTGTGGGAACCTTAAACTTAACCAATTTTGATCCTTTGTGAGCAAACTAACTACCTTTAAATAGTATTTATTTTTAAAGTAAAGCTGTGAAAACTATCATATCCTAGTCAATTACAAACACAAAACAACCACTGATGGCACAAATAATACATTTGTAATGGCCCTTTGTTTCCAGATCACATTTCACTTAATTGTTTTAATGCCTTCACAGAAACGATTTCCATGTCTGCTTTCATTGCTTACACTGCTAAGAAAACATGATAGAAAATTAATTGGTTTCTATTTCAGGCAGGGTTTACTCTCAAAATCAAAACCATAACCAAAAGCCTTAAGTTGCTGGTGATCGTGTTGAGCAAGTTCTACTTTATTTACACAGGAGTAACGAAAGTTTGTCATTCATTGTCTACAGTAACACAAGTAGAACAAACAATACTACATGTAGCACGTCAAAATACATTTACACAAAAAATTATTTTCAATAAGCTTGCACAATGATGAATGAGAACAGCTTGCAGGGGAAACAACTCTTTCTGTCAGAATTATCAATGGTTGCTACACAAATAATTACAATAATTATCCCAGCTATTATTGTCAATTGCTATTCAATAGATGTATTAAAATTGTATCCAATACCAATTGTGGCGAAATAATTAAAATTTCAATAATCAAAATATCTAACATTTTTATTTTGTGTTGGAAACCAAAGTCCTGTTTTCTCTATTTTCATGAATAATACTATTAAATAAATACATGAGTTTAAAAACTGTGTATCACAAGTTAAGGAGTGATTTTACATCAATTATATCAATACTATAATTATAAACTAGGAGTGTAGATAGGAAATTTGAACAACAAAATACAGACAATCCATATTAACACAAATTGGATTTAGTCTACACCATGTGGCAGCACGATATTTTGCAAATTTGCGATCAGACAACATTCCGTCAAGAGCCCAATGGCATGGAGTATCAGCTAGGCATAACATGTCTTCTTCATTAACTCAATAGCAATATAAAAACCCTGAAAAAAATTCAGCCATACATGTAGTTTTCTATATTTGGTGGGTAAGCTAAAATTTGCAAAAGTCACAAATATATGTAGCTTTCCTAGTTTGGAAAAGGAGAGTGATACCTTTGATTCAAAAGACAGAGGTACATGTTGGCCCACTTACTATGTAAACAGGACTTTATTCTAAGTACATGTAGCTTGCTGAGTCACTTTCAATCATTTGATAATGGTATGGTATAAATAATAAATAAAACATGGGAATGATGGCCGGTGATTTTCAGTGTAAGGTTCTTGACAAAAAACGCTTCACGATCAAGATTCATATGATTATTGGCGCTCGATTGTTGATAATATAACCTCTGTAGACAGACACTAAGAGTAAGAGTATGCTTATGCTGCACATCCTCACATTTAATCTTATACCATAAGTGTGACAATATATCCATTTAGTGGGCAACTGGCTCAAGACAGTCTGGCTCACATGTACAGTATGTAATCAAATTTAAATTAATTTAGTAAATGATGCTCAGAATCGTTTGATTCACCCAATCATTGTCCACTCATTATAGTAGCCCAAATGTTAAACCACTTATTAATAGCCAGACCCTTTTGTAGTGTTATTATAGTGTTCTTAGGGTGTTGAGATATCAATCATGAGAGGAGTCGGCCCAGAGTATTAGTAAATTGTATTAAAAAAGCAGGATTTTGTATAAAACAACCCTATTTTGTTTAGAAAGTAAACTTTGCTTCCATCATGTATCTTTATGTCTGACTCCTTACCTTAAAGATTCATCTTTTCACTGACAATCTTAATTAAAGAGAATATTTGATTTGAATGAATACTAATATTTTGTCTACATACTGGAAAGGTTTCGATGGGGAGGAGTCAACATGGGATATATCTAAAGCAATATCAAAGCTCCTCAAATGTATTTAAATAATTCTGGTGGTTCACTAAGAACTGGATCTTCTTTCTCATTGGCTTGAATGTCCATGTAGTCATATTTTAAGTGTATTTCAATACAGTTACTGTAAGAATTGAGTTTGCAAGCTTTAAACAATATTCTAACCTGGACGTATGTGTATGTATGAAACGTTGTACATACGTGTAGAGCTAATGTGGCATAATGTATCCGAAGGTAATAATTATTTTCATTATATATTATATTCTAAATAATTCATTGTGTAAATATCAACAGACCATGCTTTAATAGGTTTAACAGTGTCTTCCAACAATCTGCATGGCAGCAGGTTTACAGGTTTCTATTTTTATAACCTTAAGAATTATATTCCAATCCAATATATGTACGCACTGAACATCCAAAATAAAGGCAATTAATAAATTAATTCCTCAGTAATTTGTAAATAACTTATCATGCAGTCTGTACATATTACAATATGACCAATATCATGAATATGTTTGTCGACTAGGCAGGCTACTAAGTAACACAACCTGTTTAGCAGTTACATGTAGCACTAAACAATTTCAGCCAAACCTACATCTTCTGCACAAGATGTGTATCAGACCAGTACAGACGGATCGGAAATGGTTTAATTTAGTAATACTAATAGTATAATTAATTTCAATAATAAATAAATAGAGAATGCCTTTGATATTAATAATATTGGTATGTTGTCCATGTATTTTGAACAATTTTTTATCATTTTGGTACAACTCATTGATCTCAAGCATAAACAGAATTGTCATAGACCTGTATTATTACTAAAGTGACAGGTTAACTTTATTATATTACTAGGACTACCGGCACTGACACACAGTGTCTGTGTGTGTGTAGCCTGCAGGCCTACCGCCAGTGTTACTCTAGTCTTACGTTGTTATTATAATAGGTCGCTCGCTCAGTCCTTTACTTACCTCTTTTGTGTCCCGTGCATATACAACTGGCAAAACATGAGATATATCACTATGTTTCCATGACCGGTACATCAAATAGCTGGCCCCTGTTATAGCACATCCAAATGCACAAAAAACAAACTTTCTTGTGTTTTTCGCAGTGTGTTGACTTGTGAGAGCTGTTCGACCGGGAAGAGAATGAAGCAATTTCCGAAGAGAGATCACTCTCCGCGAAGCCATGCTGTTTCCTAAACCCAATTAAGAATCTTTAACGCCCAGGTGTTAATTTCCAAGTTTACAAATCACCTTAATTGATAAATAAAGGTAAAATTCTACGGTGAAATTGAAAGGTAGCCGTCTTCCATTAGCTAAAGCGGAAGCGAGCATGACGCATGCGCCTTTATAAGTCATTATAAATATCAGCCCTTGTCTGCCGGCCCGATTAGTGTGTCTCAATACATCATATCGTAGACTTAGGAAAACTTTACCGAGGGGAAAAAATTACCGTGATTTTACTAAACTGACAGTTCAATGTGGGATGTTTTAATTATTATGTGAAACTATCAGGCTTCAAAATACAGTGTTTGTCGATGTTAAATTCATTTTAAGATAAGATAACCCGAAGCTAATGAGATTAAAGGTCTAATATCTAAAAGGTGTAGCCTACTCTTACTTTTAGTGATCCTATGTAAGTAAATCAAACAGGACAATATATAGATGTATATTCAACTGGTTTAAATTACCGAAGGATTATACATACGACTGGTAACATTTTAAAAAACTTCTTGTTTTTCATAAAAGTTTTTAATTTTAAACGCTTCGAATGCGCGGTTTTAAACTTTGAGATTTATGACAGTATAATGACCAGTTATAAGTTTTCATTGATATACTCATGAATTATATTTCTTAAAACGTCAATAATTTAATAAAGTTTGTTTTATCAAATAATTTGCTTGTGTCCGAAAGCTTAGTAAGCCTGCCACGAATTATGGTTTCTCAACATGTATTTTGAGAAAGATATCGGTGTACAAGTTTTGCCTTCGAGGTATAACCATAAAATTTTCTTTTCGTGATCGCAATCTAATACATTATTTGACAAACCGTCTTACTATAGTGGTTAACTGTGGAATCTATTGTATTATTCTTAGCCTCATAAAATAGTATTTTCTTCTTGATGTTTTGCAAATTCTTCCAAGCTTAAAACTCTATATGATATAACATGTGCTTAATGACTGTTTCTATTTTTATTTTGCAGGAGAAAACGTTTTCTTGTAGAAGTGTTTTTGGATGAAAACCTCAATGGGACATAGCGATCAGACGGATCATAGTCAAATTAGTGTTACGATTTGTAGAAACTTAGCGACGAGCGTCGCTTTGCCAAACTTTGGAAAATCGCTGCAGTACTCGTTTACTTTAAAAAGCGAAAAGTCCGAAATATTTCGGGGATGCACAGCTATGGTTTTATCGCAGTGCTGTGGTTACACACCCTAGATTGGGACAGAATTATTTATTTTAACTGCTAAGAAAGGAATATTTTATAGTGATAACCTTGGATTAAGATTTATACATTTTTAAAGTCTTGCAGTACATTTATTATTGTGAATGGATTATGAAAAGCTGTCAATAGATATTTTTATTGGATGCAGGCTCTACGTATCGAGGGTGCTTTAAAGGGACATGAACACCTCATTAGGCACTGGTCCTCTACAACTACAGACGGTGATCCCACCTTTACCCAACCCCCCGATTCCAACTCTTGCCCACCGGGGTACCCCAAGAAGGTGGGAGAATATTAGGGACAGGGGTCAGTATCTACAGAATAGAGTAGGTCACTATCTGGAGATCCACCCGAATGGAACAATAAAAGGAAATCTAGGAGAAAAGACTATGTACGGTAAGACCATTCTGCCTATTTATGTATTTTGTATTCAACCTTGATTGCCGCAAAAGAAATTTTACATCAAATGTAACAATAATTGTATTGTCGACAGACAGGTCTCTTAAGGGATAAAAATACCCGCCAAATCGCATC
The DNA here is from genome assembly GCA_036850965.1 of Patella caerulea. NCBI lineage: Eukaryota > Metazoa > Mollusca > Gastropoda > Patellidae > Patella > Patella caerulea. Next base: position 29,820,221 of record JAZGQO010000011.1, read on the forward strand.
TGTCAAAAGATGAATTAGTCCAAAGAGCAGTCCACGTTATCCCATGTTTTTCTGTAATTCTGCATACATATATATTGTGATGTCGCAACACGTCGGCCGGTGGTATTTTGTTACGCTGCTCATGCGTTGCGTTATTGATACATGTATCTAATTATGATATTATGTAGATATGATTTAGTTATTTTGATACACTGATAAATATTTTCTTAATGTGATAATGACAAACCCTATTAAGTTTCCACTTAAATGCTCGTAAAAAAATGATAAACCCATTGTCTAAGAGGAACATGTTAGGGCAAGTCGAATACTATAATCACGCCGAAGGTGTCTGAGCTACTTCGATCGGATGATACGTTTGACAGGAATAGTATATTTTTTATTTGAGACTCGCATGTCAAGACGTGGTTGGCGATTTTTTGGGTGTTGGAAGTTAAGACGAACTGAAGCGTGTAGTAAAATAGTTTACAAGTCTACTCGCGTCTAAGTACCACACATGGCTCATCACTGTATACGTACGTATGTATCAATCGCGTCAGCTGATGATGTAGGTACAAATAAGACATGTATGTACATAAGATAAACATAACCTCATAGTTTTGTTATATCATTTATTGAGGGGATCGGTATAGGACCTTGTTAATCCATCTATGCCGGCTCCTGAAAACAGAGTATACATGTATGTATATGTATGGAACTTGAAAGATAGGTTATCACTCAAGTAGCAAAGATTGTCAAACTGTTGATTGCTTTACCACTTGTCTTCAGCCGATCAAAATTTTTCTCTTACTTTCTGTCGGTCGTGTGCTGTACGTACGTCTTGTATTTATAGGTGAAGTATCTTTATAGAGAATTTAAAAGGAATATTAAAACTGTATACATGTATATCTTAAGTCTTAAGCGACCATAGATCACATCCGGCGTCGTATTGTATATCGGATGAACATTTATGGGATATCGATCCCGGTTGATCGAAAACACATGCTCTAACATGTAATAAATATCATTGTAATAATAAATTTAGTGTGTACGATATATATTTGATAGACAGACTTTGTAACTGTATGAAACCCGATCATAGGAGGTGTAACAGTACGATCACTTATCACAGAATGTTGGGTGTTTTGATAAAAACTTGGGTACATTGCCAGTCAGTAGGGCTGTAAGTAGATAGGTTATCTTTAGTATATCTAACGGTGGTTCTCGTACGTCGTCAACATTCATAACTTTCAGTTCAAATTATGCTTTTAATTACCTTTCAAATATTTATATCGGATTTGGGTTTTTCGCTGAATGACCTATATTAACTGTGTGTGAGGAACTGTATGGTGTTAAATACAGCGGTATCGCACCCGCGTCTCTCGATACTCTCTTATCGCCTAAATCGTGCCACAAAACGAACACAGAGAGTTAATTACTATCTAGATCGTATCGAAGTCTATTCTCCTTTCATCTTCATTGGCATTTTATTTTAACCTGTGTATATCATTCTGTATCACATATTTGTTGCATTAAAGCTGAATGTTATCACCAATAAAGGATGTTCTTATCTCAACACCCGTGTATAGACATTGCCACAAGTCAATTAATTGTGTAATAGTATTAATTGACTTTTATTTAAAAAAAAAATAGTACACGGGCTAGTACTATGATTACGAAGAAATGGAAAATAGGTGATATACAATCAAATTAAAGAACATAGTTTGAGTGATTAGGTTTTAGTTATGGTTATGGTTATATATTTTAGATAGATCGGGGGTGAGGGTCGTTTTAGTGAACAATAAATAATACATCAGCCACTATCCCCAAATAAATGGGTGACGTACACGCTGTAGGGAATGCTTTGCTTTGACCCGTGACAGTCCCAAGAGCTTGAGATTTTCGAGTTGAGTGGAGAGCTCCTGACAAGATACATTTAACTGATTGTCTTTATATGTCTAATTCTGACTTGGTGTTTTTTGGATAATTAGATATGTATTAGGCCTACTCAATAGGTTGGTAGTAAGTTGGTACTTAAACATTTTAGGTCTGATAACACGTACGTTATTATAATTGGTCCAACATCATACTGGTTTATAGTACAACGACACATTTTTCTGTTATTTCAATAGTAGCACACGACACTCGAATATATTGTAAGGTATAGGTTAAAATAATGTCGAGTAGTACAAGCATAATAAATAGAAGTAGTTCAGATGAGTAGCATATAAAAGTGTATGAAATGTATTATGGTCATCAGTGAGATGTATATCACATGTATAATTCTACAGCTCCATGTATATGTCAGTCTACAGCACTAAAATACTACCATCTACCATTTTACACTACTTACTCCACTACACTGCCCAACTACATACATGTATGTAATCCACTATCATATAAATATATACTACTGTAGATATCCCACTGCACTATTTACACCTAACATTATCATCTGCCAAGTTAAACTACCCTACACGTACACTATTATATACTGCAAATCTAACAGGCTTTTCACTATATACTACACCGAACTACCATTACACTACAATATTACATACGTACACGTACAACTGTATCTACACTGAACTATTACAAACTACCCTACAATATACTGCACTTAACTATTACATGCTGTTACATGCTGTACTTAACTATTGCATATGTCAGAATACCACGTGCCAATTTACACTATTACATGTATATGCTACACTTAACTATTACATACATGTACTGCACTTAACTATTGTAACTGCAATACTATACTACATTTAACTGTTGCATACTACACTGTCAATCTACACTGTTATATACCACACTTAACTATTGCATATACTACAATACAACGTGCCATTTTAAACTATTATATGCTACACTTTACTATTACATACTGCACTTAACTATTACATACTGCGCTTAACTATCACATACTGCTCTTAACTATAACACACTACATTACTAATATACTACACTTAACTATTACATACTATAGGTCCTTGGAATACAGGATAGGTGAAAATATATATATATGCTTACCTATTTGAATGTTTGAAGGACAATAAATTAATGAGAGTATATTGTTGAACACCTTTATAATTCAAAGCCCAATCTATTTTTTGAAGGTTTATTGTTTAGATTAGTGTCACCGTGAGAGTAAGAGTATACATGTATACACACCCAGCTATTTTGATTTTATACGAACAATATACCGGCATATACAAATTTTAAGTGAAGTCTTTATGCATAAAGAAACTGACGCAATATGTTAACACCACGCGTAGGTTCTATCAGTGCATTGGAACCCAAGGTGTCTAATTATGCATGTAATACATATGTCTACACAGAGAGATATAATCGAATCACGGAAATCGGTCCAGGCAGCACCACATGTTAAAATGTCTGTATCTGGGATGTCTTTTGATCGCATATTCAAGATACCACGAACTACACGTTATAGTTATTCTACTATAGCAAATGTATAAATCATTATCTCTTAATCAATGCAAGGAAGTATTACATGCATTTATACAGAATCGGGAATTTACTCGATATTTACGAATACCTTTCCGTAAGTCTGTAATTTATAGTGAAAACTTTGATAGGATGATATACATGTTTGTCTGCTATTCGCAGGTGTGTAGACCTACATCGTCGATGTGGCCCAATTATAAAAACATTTGTATGGTGTATTAAAATAGACTGTGTTTCAAAAACACGGATCAAACAGCCACAATCACCAAAAGTGGGAAAACGAAAAACGGATTTAGCATATAGCTATCCGTACCTCTTAGAAATATAAATTATTAAAATATATTCAAGCGAAACGTCGAGCCAATTTCTCAAATAACCTGGTTCTGGTTCACTTTCAAATATATCAATTATGTATGCACGTTGGGTGGTAGGTGTATGTAAGTAATATTTTATCTGTATTTCATCTGTGTATGGTTATACAATGTAGATATTATATAATGACTGATAAGACGGGGCTACATTCGAGTCATCAATCATTATATTGTAACGTCTTGCTGGACACTTGCTGGTGTAATCACCATATACCTGAATTTCACACCTATGCAATCACAAATTTACATAGGTAGATAGATTACCTACTGTAACAGGTATGTATGTATATATAAGAAAGGAATGTTACAGTCTCGATATCAAAGGTTAAAGTGACAGTCTAATTCTTTATACCCATTGAAAGTTCAATCATAAAATTTAAAGATCGGGTTTCTAAAACTATGAATGATTTTAGGTTTTGTTTCCTCCCCACTAATCAAAGTTATAACATCACTTGAATTTCTTACTCTACGTCGAAGTCAAATCAAAAGGCGGTAATTTATAATTTGTTGTAATAATATTTGAACTTTTTAATTATTCCAGATTTTGCGTATTGGGAATACAATTATTAAATTTGGTTCATACGATGGTTATTACTTTAAATTTTGCTTCATCGTTTGTGAATGTAACCTTCTTATTATATGACGTACATCAAGTGAAAGGAGACTACAATACATGCTTGAGTCGGATTGCAGATGTGTTTTCTTGAAAAGTATCATACCGTGACCGTGTTAACAATGAATTTAACTCCTTGCTTGTATACCACCGATCTACATATACAATCAAGCTTTATATCTATGCATATTTTTAGATTGTCTATGAAAAGCTAGACCATTAATATCAGAGAACAATCGCGCATTCTTCAAAATCCACAAATGAAAGGAAAAAAGTGCTGGTATGTTCGCGAGCGTATCTCTAAACATATGTATTAAAGCATCTTTAGTTTCGTAAATAAAATATAAATGCTGATATATGTACACGATACTCTGTTTGTTATGTCTAAATGACAGAGAAACTCAAGTGAACCGAAAACATCGAATTCTTGATCCGATCCGGCGCACTTTTAGTTTGAAGTTAAAATTACATAAACTGACGCGAAAGACTTCATTCATCGCAGTCGTACCGATTCGTCTGATTCCACACACAACGAAGCGCGAATCAAACGTATCATACAAAATCATTAATAGAAAGTTAAGTACCTCTTGATAATTGATTTGTAACTATCTTTTCTACTCTCTCTCCCATCTACATACACAATAAAAGTTCGCTTAAGTTCACCCAGGTATTCATATCGGCAGATTTTACAAATCTTTTGGGACTGATCCGGTTTGCTTTGAAATGGCAGTCTACGGCGGTCTACGATGTAAAGAACACATTTAATGAGTTTAACATTTGGCTGCGGGTTTTAACCGTGTTGTAGCTGATTGTATGTCGAATATTGAAATATGTTCGGGGATATTTTGATGCTCGTTTTGGGAAATGTATAGGTTATTGAAACTTACTTAACATGGCTAGTCCATACCTACACCGACGTAGGTTAAAGATCTCGATATTTGTCATATTATATAATAATACTGAAAGTCTGTATTGTGGGAATATTTATATCACTCTTACGGACTCAACCTATCTCATTGTCATACTTTTTGAGGATGCAAAAAATTAATATTCGATATCAAATGACCAAGAATGTGTCAACATACAATTCTTCGAGGAAGATGACCCAAAGTTTCAAATCCAAATGAACCATATACGACCGTTCCCTTCCCCACTTTAAGTATTTTATATTAATTTATATGCATTTATTGGGGACAAATTAAGGAGTGACCCAGCGTGAATAGTCACATAGGAAATGCTGAATCCAACAATGCAATATAGCCTATTTAATGTTGTATTTCAGGTAAATCCCTATGGCAAATTGTATCAAATGGGTGTTAATGCTACCATTGTATACACCTACTATAAAGTTGTTGAGCTAAGGCAAACATAATATTCATAAAGTTCTCCCCGACTGCTTTTCATTTTAGATTTGTAATATATGTGACAAGGAGATTAGTGCAAAACAAAACAAACAAAAACATTGACGGGTGATTAACAAGACGAAAGGTCAAAAAAGCCACAACTCAAAGCAATTAGCTTAATCCATAGCAGACCGTAAAACTAATAAAAAGGACTATAGAACTCGGGGCATGCATGCGGTCTCTCATATATGGTATAAACCTTCAAATTCCGAAAGACATCCAGAGCAGTAAACCCCCCTCAATAAACCACCGAGCATAGACTATTCGTTTTAGCAAATTCTGAATTTCAAAAATGTTCGTCTTCCACGGCTTTTCTGCAGTGATGGCGACTGGAAAATATGTTGTCACACACCTTTCGAAGCTCTGTACACCGATTGACCATTCTCTTACAAGTCATTACGTGATTCTATGCTAAACGAAAGGTGGGGAATCTCGAGGTTGACTCGGATGTAAAGAGTGGGTTGTATTTTTTTGTTCCCAGTGTTGTTTTGGGGTCTGGGAACAGGAAGGGTCAAAGAATAAACTTTTTAACATCTCTTCGCTAAGAACGCTTCAATACTAGACCCGTCTCGCTTTCACACACTGTCTCGTCGCATTTCATTTTCCACGTCTGCTTTTTCAATAACCACTAAAATCTCGCTGAACGAACCGCGTCAATAATCCCTTTCGTCTGCTTCTCCTAAAACTAAGCCGCGTTAATCTAATTAAAGTCACAGGATTATCCAGAACGACTAATGCCAATAATCCATTTAAGTGCCTTACAGATTTACCCGTACCGTGACGTATGGGTTCGTAATATAGGTCTCGAATCACCGTCGCAACCTTTACTTTGAAACTTTTCTTCCAAAATGCGCCGGTCACAATTCCTGACGAAAAAAAAAGTTTAAAGAATTTGCTGAAATTTCTTGGGATTGTCAAGGACACATGTAACTGTTTAAGACAAGTCAATACGTACACCAAAATGATTAATGAAGCTAATTTTTATATAGTTCAAGATGTTCATTAAAATCCTTTGAAATGAAAAAAAAAATGTTTTCTGTACTTAAAATCATCATCAGAAAATTATTTTTAAAAAATACCCGAGACATTACCAATGTGCCTAAATAATTTAAAGTATTAATTGAAAATTAAAAGCGCCACTACAATGTACTTGATTAAGCAAATTTGTGAAAATCTGAGGGCAATTTCATCAAATCTGTAACAATAGAAGCAAACGGAATTAAGCATATTGTTTGGAAATCAAACCACTTGTGATAGTTTAAGCACAGATCGTCAAATAGCAATTAGATACAGTTCTCTCACTACTTCACATTGCTAGGTATTTCATTACGCAATGTATCAACGAGATTACCTCTAGCGATTCAATGCCGCAAAAAGAGATAGTAGAGTTCACACTCTTCAGTGGAATGCTTTACTTTTAGCACTTATTGTGTGTCGACGCCGGCGGTTATTTCACGCGTTTTTCAATGACTGCTACTCGAATGAGATAATCAGACAATTACCATGTCTTAACTTAATGATTGCTAGAGAAAAGTTTTTCATTTCAATTCATATTATTTGATGGCTTAATTTGAGCTACGAAACTCTTTAAGTCATTATGGACGTCAAGCCGCTGAATGACCTGAAAATGACCCCCTGTCCAGATAGCAGTATAGATCAAATTTGCAATGTTCTATTATGCCGTAAGATGTTGAAGGCTCTATTCGGGGTTCACAGGGGTATCGTTTAATTATTGGCCAGGTGAATTTGACTCTACATATGACTCTATAGATTATGTAGTACTGGAATTCGAAACCGCCATAGATAAACTATCATGTATAAGACGCTCTCGTTCTTTTGATTTTAGATGTGCCATGGAACTTCAGTTAAAGTTTGTTAAAATGAATACCCATGAGAATACTGGCAAATTGTCTTATACAAAGTTTCCGGGCTGTAACATCATCGCGTTTCTAATTGATAGTGTAATTAAATATTAACATATAATAGCTTTGAATAAATTATTTCCCCAAACTTTAGATTTTAAATGATAAATAGTCTGGTAGTATAAAGTGGCCTTCCACAAGGGGCAAATTTTGTGGTCTTTCCCTTGCGTTATTTTATTAGATTTTAACACCGGACACCGTTTGGCAGCTTTCGTGTTGACCTGTCGTAAAACATTCATTGTTGTGCCGGTTATTGTATAATACGCTATAGATGGAAAATAATTTGAAGACTATGGTAGATTATTTGTATATTTAGACATATTAACAGCATCTTGCTTTGTATATACCATTTCTATACAAGTCTCAACGCGTGCCCTGAACTTATTCACCCCGTAAGTGTAAGCACGTGGAAAGGCGCGTGTAACAGGAGGCGAAATAATAATAAACGTCGACACGACAAGACCATTAAGAGACCCCCACAAACTAATCACCAGTGAGGACTATCCCATACTCCTGTTTTATATACAAACTGTGGATATGTGTATATTGGAAGGCTGATATATGGAATCGATTCATCTCGACGGGTGCAAAGATATTATAAACACAGACACGAGTAACGTCTCAAATATTAGCCTAGTTTCCACAAGATCATAATTTGATATATGGCATTGAAGAGAGATTCACCAGAACTTCTGGTTTATCCTGTAACGAAAACATTTTTGATACAAAACGATCTATATAGTCTGTTAGGAGTCTGGCGCACTTTTATATAGACCCACTGTCTACCCCTATTTTAATGATATACGTTAACAGGTATCTAGTTTAATATGTACACAACGTTTATGTGCAATATGGGTAGAGTAAATGCACAGAGACACTTTATATATGCCGAGAAAATATACAAACTCATATACATTGTAAAGGTTGGTCGGTATTTTGCGGCATGGTTTTCCCTTGCCACTAGTGCAGAACAGAGGCCTGTCAACGAACAGCGTCTAGCCGTTCGGATAGAATACGGAAACCGAGGTTCGGTGATCACTTTGGCGTGTACGTAAAAGATCCCCTGACAGTTGGAATTCCCACCGTATCACACTACTGTATTAAGTGTTTATTACGCCGGTTGGAGCAGACAAATAGAACGTTAAATTCCATTTCATATCATTTCTTTGTAAAGGTGGTTGGAATGGAACTAATTTGCTCAACTTTCAAAATTATGACAATTAGTTATTTTGATAAAGCACAGATGGTTTAATAAAATTATATTTAAATTTTTTGATTTGATTTCGATAGATAGTGGATCATAAAACATTTGCTAGATATCAAATTAGATATCAAATTAATGTGCAAAGAAAACGATTCCACAGAAATCAACAGGAAAAAAATAATCTTTTGATCAATTCAAATGGAAACGCAGAGTAGTTTATATCATATTTTCTAACTTAATGTAATTTATTAAATATAGGTTTTAAAACGCAGTATGTTTAACTTCAAAACTTGCCGATATGCAAAACTCAGAGCGTGTCATTATGTGTCGAGATAAACACGGTATAGGTCAATTACATGGGGACCAATATCAAAGAATTGCGCAGTAATAAATATAACACTCATATGGCATTGACAGAGTGGGTCCCAATACTTATAATAAATATGTGTGAAATCTTAAATAGGACAATTGTTTAATATTTACTTCCGATGTCTTCCAAATAATGTTTTCGACAACTGGTTAGACAGTAATGCGGTTTTTGATAAATATATCACAGTTTGATTCGAAAAATATCTTAAGAAATTTGAAACCAAACTGTCTTCCTGTGAGAATGAACGATAGATACCTCAATAGGCTGTTTTCAACTTAGTAAGTGTAACTGATGTAGCCTAAGAAAATTTTTAATTTATATTAATTTCTTAAAATCTCAATAGATGCGAGACCGTGTAATATACATATAAAAAAATCATATTACTAAGCAAATATCAAGCTCGACTAATGCATTGTAAGATACATAAATGTAGTCATATCAATGTAAATAACATTCTTATGCACTTAAACATTACATGCATATATTTACCAGAAATTTATATAAACCAACACGTCTCTTGGAGGTGTCTGGGCACGTTTTTCAGATTAGGATGCATCTGGATTTATTTTCAAAAAGCATGAAAAAACATTTAGTCTTTGGTAAGCAAGAGATGTTACATAAACTTGCTTTTACTTATATCAAAAGACATAACTGATATAAAATTTGTTTTAGCTGGATAAGTAAAAACTGATGTTCATAGCACCTGATAAGAAGCAGACGGCCATAGTTCGATGAGTTTAAGAGAACTGGGTTTCGTTATATTCGAACCAGATCGGGAAACTGCTTCCAATAAAAGAATCAAGTTGAATCGCGTGTATAAATGTGAACCAACCATACCTTGAAGTCCTTTGATAGCATAACCTATATATGATAACTCCGTAAGCAACTCAGTTACGCGTTTCTACAACGTATAAATGTTGTTTGTTCTTTCGATGAAACAATTATCATTTTATTTTAAAGGTATAAACATATTTTCGGTAACCTATGTTACTGTTTATGGTGTCGATGTGTATTTTTGGTTGTCGCTGTATCTTAAGGATTAATAAATGATATTTGACTAAATCTGAAATATGGCAAAATTAGAAAGTTGTTTCTGTAAGGAGGGTGTATCGCCCAAATACCTACTATAATCCTTTATTTGGATTTATACCATATTTGGAATATTTAGCTCTGATAAGAAACCGATTACAGATCATATCATCGATATTGGAACAACATTTATTCGTTATGTAATTCATTTTAGACAGTAACCTATCTTGAATATATGAGCGCCATTTTGAATTGGTGTCTGGTTAACAAAAATATATAAGTATATCTTTTAAATTATAATATTCATGTACGACCTTCCGCTTTGATTTATTTGTATTAACCATAGGTGAGACAACATTATATATATATATGTCCTATAGGTAGTATGTACTATGTATAGCTTACACCGTATACAATAACTACAGTTAGTGTTTAACAAAGGAATTATTTGGCTAATTGCCGGTGCTTTGTCAGTTGACAAACAAAGTCTCGACTTGCCTTAAATATTATATGTTAAAATTCCCCATAAATAAATATTTGTTGATTTGGAGAAAAATTCAGTTCAATGCACAATTCTGAATGCAATTTATTACTCTGGAAAAAGGCCGTGGATTGGAAACTGACGAAAGTAAACAGGTCTTCAACGATTTTGATGGCTTAAACACGTTAATCACGGGTTTTGACCGTTCTTTGCCATATAGAACGCGACTATGCAACTCTATAACGGCTTATAGACTTCTATACTAACAGCAATCAAAGGATAGTGTATATTATTGTCATAGAGAATTACATATATCTAAATCGTAAGGGTCAACATATGAATTATATACGATTAGTAACGGATTTATTGCTCAATTACAGACGTCCTTTCACTCCTCTTAAATCGGCGATATCGTTTACACACTGACCACCCATATCAAAGATATTTAAATTTAGATAATATTTGGTGTACATATTATAATCGCGTGGGATTTGGGAGATGTGGAGTATTGAACAGATTAGTTTTCAGTATGGCAATCCTTTTTTGGATATACGATAATATTGGAGGTATAGGAACATTGTTTATGCGGCTTTGCTCTTCTATACATCAATTAAATGTTCAACAGGTAAAAGTCCTTTCGCGAAGAATCATACCATTAACGATATGGTGCGAACTGTCATCGTGATTTGGGGCATTGTAATAATTCAAAAGGAAGTTGAAGAACGTATTCGTATGTCAAATCTCATCAAAGCTAATCTTTAGTTAATCTGTCAAAACCATTAACTGTCACTTTAAAGTTATGTAGGAGGTATTACAGGATTTTGGGCTGGGGCGGCTGAAAGGCAAAAATATAATTTTCGAATGATTCCCTACTACACCATTATCCAAGCAGTTTACTTTAGTTAAAATGACGTATCGTCACTTTTCTGGAAATTTTTCTTACATATTTATCAATTATATATGATTCTACTTACTTGAAAGAGCATTCTTTATGATATACAACCCAAGAACGTAATTCCAATAGACTGAACATCGTCAACTTGCTATTTGCTCGTAAAAAGTCAAAAACAGTATAATTCCTATAATTTGAACACCGAAAACAGTGGGAAAACTGGTAAAATAACGTTACCGTGTATATTCAACTGTAGATTTCACATCATTAAGGGGTTTGATAAATATTTGGTAGTATTTATGCACCTAAATATAGATCTTACGGAATAAAATGTCGTGTTTTTATTTATTATCACCATGATTAGTACTTATATTGGTTGCTTATTCAATCTTTGAAACACAAATATACATGTATATCTTGTTTTATAAGCATACATACAGAAGCCAATTAATTTATTCATTGGGGTGATAGGTCATCATGAATATTAATTATTTTGATTGTGATATCGGTGGTTCAAATTACATGGCCATTAAATTGATAATCTAATATTAATGTAGAACACAGTTGAATTCATTCGGATTTTGATTCTATACAACGTTTAGATGTATATATTTTGAATGCTTACAATAGCTATTTCGTTCAAATGGCTAACCGTAAAGTCGTTGGGCGAGATCGAATTCTGAAGGCCAACTCAAGATTTAGTCAAGGTCGCTGGAATATAATTAGAGTTAGGGCGCGTGGTTGTTGGTGAGATTGTAGGTTAGGGTTATGGTAAGTGTTGGGGTTAGTGTTACCATGTCGTAGATTACCATGTTTAAATCTCATCCGCTTTTTGGTAATGACGTTAACGCCATTTCATTTCTTTTTATGGAAGTAAATTTTGCAGTCAGCCCAGACGTACAAAAGCAAAAGCAGTTGGTTTCAGTTTTGTCCACTAGACGTTGACGAGGACATTGGATCTATAATATTTCGCGAGATATTTATTGTCCTATTGAATTATTCAAATTTTGAAGTCAACAGTTATATAGATCTGATAATAGGTATGATAGGTATGGCCAACGTAATCCTATCATAAGATTTGATGGTGTATATTAGTATAGGTATAAAAGCTATCATCTACACCTGTCAATCAGTCAGTTCATATATAGACAGACATAGAGTTCAGTCTACATATTACTATGATAAATTAAACATTCGGTTTAAAGATAAATCTCATCAATCAGTTTTAAAACAGCACACGTCTTTCACTGACATTTATATTGATCTTACGTGTGTCGATCATCATAGTTATTGGGATAGGTTAAGGTCAATTTTTGAAACCAATCCATTAAAATATGTCTTTCGCGACATTTGCTGAATCAGATATGTTTAGAAAGGATTACCGTAGGTGTACATGTGTAATAAGAAATAGTGTGGGAGGGTCGTAATGGGAACATTTAACTAAGGTATACGAATATGTTTAATTTCTTATACATAATAACAGGTCAACGAAACAATAATTAATACGAAGACACAATTTTTAATATTTTGTGTTGGATTTTGCACATAGGTCTGAAGAAATGAACGCTATGTATCAAAATTACGTAGGTTCGTGTTTGCTCAGATAAAACACATCGCAATTTGTGGAGCCTTTGGTCGAGATGGTTTATTTAGGGTAATTGATTCCTGAATTAACATGACAATAAACAAGAAACCTAATACAACCTGCTTTCAACATGTTGTAAATTAAGGGAATGTTACTACAAGGTGCATACTGATAAAATTTGTAGTCTTTGTACAAAGATGTGTATAAATACATCGACTATGACCTTTATCAGTTAGGGTCAGGGTGCTTATTATTTGATATCCGATACTGTTAAATTGTCTCTATATCTCTATTAACCGTTGTCATGGAGCTTAGATTACCCCCAACCCCTCCCCTATGATTTTTAACACTCATCTATTTTGATTCATATATGGACCCGTAATTAGTCTGGTTAAGAACAAGATTGAAATACATGTATTTTCTTTGAGGACAGTACCCAGATCATGTGATCTTATCTGTGATGGTATACAAGACGTTATTTTATGGTGAATTATGTAGATTTTAAAAACTAAATGCATATGGGGTTTGCGTTAGTGTAGCCCTATGACTAATTAATACATATAGAACAGTCGTTTTCAGACCACGGTTTGATAGAAAGTTAGTTTGATTACAAAATAAACGAAGAATAATTGTTATTTAGTTAGACTGCCACGTATATGAAACTATTTTAGTATTTTAGACTTTTGAATAATAAACGAGAATATATGTTGCATACCCCCAATGACGTCATTTTCACTTCCGGTGATTATTCAGTCATCTGGCGAGAGAGAGAGCCCCATTGTTCCCCTTGAAATATATCATGCTCATCTTATTCTATATTTACTTATTTTTATTTTCTTGTTTTGCAGGTATTATTATGTTGATATCGTACGTAACGAATTCTACGCATGGCCAAAAACCTAAAGATACGATAGCTATTAAAGGTGTTGTTAGTAATCTCTTCCTGTGTATGGACAATAGAAGCCATATATATGCTAGTGTGAGTAATATTAATTATATATCTTTTATTCTTGTTAAACGAGATATCAAAGGCTTATTAGGATGGACGGGGTGTAGAGGGCACCCGGAGAGGGGTGAAGTGTGGGGGTGGGGTGCTTTTCTGAATCACACATTGTTATTTCAGAGTGTGTATAGCTTTCGATACATTCGCAGAAAATGTCCTTTCGGGAAACTGACGGAAAATATAGTCTATGTTATGCCATTACAGTTTATTCCTGAGCGGTGTTTCAACTTGAGAGACAAGCAAATTCTAGTGGAAATTGTGCACATTACTAAACAATAATTGTATTCCACAGAACTATGTCCTGTGTATTGCTAGTTCAATTTCTAGTCACAATCCAATTCTTGTATAGTGATTACTGACCATACCGCCCCAATCTGCTACGGCACAGTGGCATACTAGACATTAATATATATATTTATTTCAACATCATATAGCCTTCCACGACTTCTAGAAAATTCTACTCAAATTATATACCTGTAGAAATGATTACAAAGGATTATATTTTATATTGCACCTTTTAATTATATATTTAATCTCCAATCATTTAACCATTTGTATATTTTTGTTTTACAGAGAAATGTTACGCCGGATTGTGCTTTTTCTGAAGGATTTATCCACAACTATAACGTATATTATCATGCCAGTCATAAGGAAAAGCGTAAAAAATTCTATCTAGGCATAGAACGAGATGGTCGGATGAAACCGGGACTATATGCTAGGAATTCTCAATCCATGTCACAATTCTTGCCGGTACAAGTGCCGCCCCAGTCAATGTATAGAGCTAAACAAGAAAGTGCGAGGTTGAGTAGAACAGGAATTATGAAGTTAGTTGGACGTAATACAAAGACTCCTGATCCAGCTAAAAAGAGAAAAAATGAGCGACGTCGTCGTCGGCGCCGCTGGTGTTCTAAATTGCAAAAGATATATAAAAATCAAGAAAAATACCAAGGAAGGTGTAAGCGTTTCTGTGACTTATTAGACGAAATGATTAAAAACTACAGTAAACATAAAAAGCGTTGTGAACGTGCACGTAAAAGAAGGCGGAAACAATCAAATAAACGTCGCCATCGACGCCGACACAGGGCGAAACGTCATGATCACTCGAAACGCGGGAGACGTAAAGAGGGTCGAAGACAGAGAACCAAACGCAAATTGCGCGAATATAGAGACAGAAAGCAACAGACTGAACTACGGTTATCTTTAGAACTTACAACAAAACCTCTCTTACAAACAGATAGATAAGATTGTATTTTGTTATTTGTGTGCGTGTGAATGAATGTGCTATGAGTGAAAACAGATTACAATGCAAACTACCGATCGTTGCTCTGTGTGTAGAAATGGGGGGAGGGGATGTGTATTTATAAAGAAGATAGAATAGTTATTTATTTTTTGTGTCTCAGTAAAACTACCGTGGTTGTATATTTAAATTACCCACATACATACAAACACTGTGATGGACTATACGTCAAAGTAATCAAAGTGGAATTCTGGGAGCAGAACTGAAATTGTAGTGTAGACATTTTTATTGGACGATGATCTATTGAAATGAGCCAATCACAAACTATCACACATTTACGCCATGCCGTCCAGCAAACAATATGTCTGATCATTTTTTCACCATCTCTCTATGAAATATTGTAATTTTAATGTCATATTATTCAAAATTGTTTCGTCATATTTTATTGGTGCATGTATAGACACATCATATCATTATATTTATTCTTTTAATATCATGTCATCCATTTTAAAATATGTCGGCTTCATTTTTCATTCTATATTTCCCCACAACTCATGTTTGAATTTCATCGCCATCATATACCGTAATATAGATGTTCTGTATTTAACAAAACGTAGGACCATGTTCTTAAAGTCATTAGTTTTTCTCTTTTTTTTCTTTATTTATGTAGATGTAGTAAATTGTGTGGCTTAAATCCACTTTGTAGCAAAATAAAATCATGCCTTGGTAGTCTAAGTATTTTGAAATAGACAGTGCTATATCTCGATAAAACCCTGGAAAAATTCTACTCAAAATCGTGCAATATTTTGTATAGGAAGTCTTTTTTAGATAAAGTGAACTCCCAGAGAAAATAATGGTTACTAGAAAGTGGTATTAAGTCTTCTTAATCACACTCAGAAAGATAACTTCGATGAAATTATAAGATTTCTTTCGGTGGCCCTACTTTCTGCATAAGTATTTTAGATTAGGTGTTATTATAGCTTTATATTCAGTATTGGAAAGCATACTAAAATAGTCTTATTCTTTTTTATCAAATTCAAAAGATTATAAATTTCATACATTTCCTTAAGTTTCGGTTGGTTAATCACCGTACTGATTCGCAAATATGGTCTCCTAGATTTTAGCGGCAAATATGGTCTTCTGGATTTCAGCAACGAAGATAGTCTTCTAGATTTCGGAAACAAAAATTTATACGCAATATATTTTTCCCCACATGAAATATATTTTAGTGTAATGTTCTACACACTTATGCTAGGACATACACCGTATGATTATGTTCTGTGTCTTGACCAATCGAAACTTGTGTTTCATTTGTTTGATACTCGGTTGGTGTTTTCACCATACTGACTTGCCCATTGGTAGAAATAAGTTGCTCTTTATTTTAGGACATATATTAACCATACATTTTCGAGTATTGTCTAGTTTCTAGCCCCGCCTTGGGTAGAATGTCTTTTTTTTAATTGAAGAAATTGTAGTTACAGAAAAAGTTCTCTATTTAGCCCTATTGTCTGTAGTAAGTCTATGTAATATAATAAACTTGTCACTAATCTCAGGGCTATTGCGTCTAACTAGTGTACATTTTGTAAAGACATTGTAAATTTTGTTGGATTATTTAAGATGAAGTAGTTATTGATGAAATAAACTACTTTTCAAATAAAATCAAAAGATAAAATCAAAATACTCAGATTATTTTTTGACATATTGATATTAGAATGATATTAGTTAGGACAGAGTTGTGAATATTTAAATTAGAAAGGCTGTTCTGTGATTGTACTTACGAAGAAGAGTTTTAAATATTTTCATCTGATGGAAAGCACACATTTGTTCAGGCCTTTAACAGGGGTCGATCTCCAAGCCTTACTATTTCCTTGTAAAAATAAACGTGATCATCATCATTATGAATTATTATTGTATCTTTATTGTATCATTATTAGCAAGACAAATAAGAACACAGGTGACCGATTAGAGCTAATCATATCTGTTTCAGAATATTCCAAAAGTTGTGTATAGATATTACAATGGTAGATAACAGCGGGGGCAGATTAATGTAATAGCATTAGTTATAAAAATCCCTATTCAGAAATGATATAAAATGAAACGCTGTTTGTAATAATATTTTTTTCGGAAAAGATTTTCTAGTTTATATAAGCTTATGTGTACAGTATTTATATATCTGTTGTAATATAATAATCCAAGCTTTTCACCAACACCAACTGAATACTGCTGTCAATAATTTATGTTTTTGAAATACAAAGATATTTTCTGAGCATTTTGTTTTGTCAATTTTAGAAGTGTTTCCCCTTTTTACCATATAGAATCCATAGTAGGTCCACGCTGTATACTTATCCCAAACGCATACAAGTACACAAATCAGGCACCATAGTCATTCCATCTCTTCATAGTCAGTAAATATGTCATTGAAAGTGTATATCTGCACAATAAGCCTACTCTTAATTGGACATCTGGTGCTATTTTATAATTGGTTGTTGTTATTTTAATAATTACTATAACTTATGAATTCCATCCATTTACTCCATTTTGTCTTACGTTTTATGGATTATATTCCCTATATTATCCATCAGCGTTCAATACCTACAGTATTGGAATAGTACATGTAGATCTAAGGGAAATATGGGCCAGTATGTGATAACATGGAACTTTGAACTGTATTAAGGGATTGGTTCCGGGAATTCAATTGGCTGTGTTTCACACATGTTCTCAGTTTGCAATGACAATCCCAGGGTAATATGCACACTTTTTCCTTTGTAAAAAGTAAATTAGTACAACAATCGCAAAACCAAGAGACATTTTGTTTTATACAGAAAAACTTGTATTAGAAATGGCAGCCAAGACCAATTTACAATATTACTGCTGTAGTATATTTGTACCGTACGATAGTAGAACATGATTGTAGTTCGGCAGTTGGCCAAACCTCTAATTTACCAGACATTGTTTACCGAGAATCATCGGAAACATCTCCATTACATAAGGCCAATAAGACTTGCTTAAACATATGGAACTGGGCTTCAAAAGGTCTCAATAATAACTCGGCGTTTAGAATTGGCATAACAGTTTCAACGCTAATCCTCGTTTGTTCAACTACTACACACTTAAAGACAAAATACTGCTTCTTATACACACAAGAATTAAACAATTTTAAGAATAGATTTACATCAATAAAACGAAAACAGCACCTAAACCTTCGGTTACAAGCTAAAACTAACATCAGCAACACCGTGTAGATCCTCGCTTCTTAGGCACAAGGTTTTTGAAGTTAACGCGACTTCTGAACGTTGATCGTCTTCTAGACTTCTTTGGTCTCTCTAGTTTTTTTTAAATCATTATACTGCGATCTGTAAGAACAAAAGGTTCAGTGAGTATAAACTACTAAAAGACTAAATTACACCTTTTCTCGATACATCTTTTAAATGGAGCTAAACATTACGATATCATCTGACGCAACGGTGATATAAGCGATAATATTGCAACATTATCCCTATCGGATCTTTATAGTGCTACAAACTGTTTTTCAAAAAGGTCCATCTGTATTCTAAAAGCCAAAAAAAGGTGTTTACTTCAAGATTCCATTGCTATTGGTGGATTCCTCAAGATGAAAAAAACAGATATTATGTGAAAATATAAAAAGAGAAATGTACAACGTGGATTTTTATGACAATAAACTCCTTTCTCTAACATCTTTCATAAAACATTTAATACTGTTTTATTTGTGTTATTTATGGCTGCACCCTCATTCGATATAATCAGGTGAGGGGAAAGAGAAGGTTGGTGGGGATTAGCGTCCACTCGAGACAAATAAGGTCATTTCGGCAACATATGATTCAATTTTATTTTAATATTTTGCATTAGGGGTCTTTAGAAGTTGGAATGATGAAATTATATTATAAGTTGGAGGACCCAGAAAAACCCGACGAGGCAGGACTAGGGATCCCTCTCCTTGTCAGGTACACGCGTTCTAAAGAGCACCCGTTCAACTATTGAGTCTCCCAACCCAAAGACCCGGAGAAATGAAGATAAAAAATAAAATGAAAATATAATTCTTATGGAACAGTAAACGTAGAATATATTTAAGTTAATGTCTGGTACGAAACACAATAATCACAGAGAATATGTGACACGCATTGAAGGCACAACAAGCCAGTCTGTGATATCACCCTTGTTGGAAACGGGCAATACGACCCATGTGTATCTCAAAAGTCACAAATATACACTAACTTTATTTAAAAACGGTTGTTCGAATCTAATTCAACAACCGAGCATTAAAAAAATCGCGAGGAATAACAGAATTAGTATTGTCGTAAACCCTTCATTTTGTGGCTGTAATAAGCTGTTCGTATTTATAAATGGTGCTTCTCGGGTTATGATTGGAGGCGATTCAAAGACTATAAAAATGGCGTCAATCTTTCCGTAAGATTATCTGTGTAATAGGATACATATATATTTAATTCAATTTAGTTGTCTTTAGTTCTTCATTTATCTTCGATAGAACTAAGTCGTAGTAATAAGACTCCACCTTTTTCACAATAAAGTATAGTGAGAAGTATTTTCGATATAGGCTTCTAGGATACCCCTTGTATATAGTTTATAAGGCGTAGACAAGCTTTTATTATAGGTATCTCTATCTTGTTAGGAAAAGAAATATTTTATTCTGAAAATTTTGACAGTTTCATATCTTATACGTCAGAAGCAGACTGTTAGACGTCAAAATCTATGATTAGGGACGATATTCGGGCTGACACATGATTATTTCTGAAGCCAAACGCAAACTTAAGAAAGTACGCCTGGTTTCAGAAAGAGAGAGAGAAATGGGGTTTAACGTCATTTCGGGACTAACACACGATTCAGTTTTATTTCGATAATTCGCTTGAGCGTAGAGGTCTTTAGCAGTAGGGGAAACCGAAGGACCCGGATAAGAAAAACACAAGGTTGGACAGGCGACACGTGACTACTCCTTGCCACGTCAACCGTGGAATCAAAACCACGCCAGTTTACTCAATGACATGACAGACCTAACGATACAAAACGCGATATCCATTTCAGAAACCCAAGAGCTACGATAAAATAAAGCTACAGTTGACTACCTTTGTTTAATCCCCGGTTAATTGATATACAAGTTGTCATTTAAATCATTTTGGTTGTAAATTTATTCAAATCCCCCAATTTTAACTTAAGCTATGAGCATTTCAAACTAATAAAATAATAATAATTCTTCTTTCCCTTTTGTACATGCTCTACGCCATTCTATGTTAAATGCCATTGAATACAGAGTAAAAGTAAAACATCAACGTTGCTTTACTCACACGATAGATATGGAAGACCATACAGCTCATTATTCCGTGTTCTTAATTCACCATACAACAAGTCGGCTTACCAGACAAATCGTGAATCAAGCACGCATACATTAAGAAAAATAAAATCGCTGGGTGGTCGTAACTATATATGCAATTAAATCACGTACGCGGTATAGTTAATCCGAGCCTTCGCCGAATAAAATGAATTGGGAGCAGTTTATTTTTAGTAATTTGGTTTATATATAATTGAGACATATTTCTTTAATCTCTTCTAAATTATCTAATCATGGATGTACCAGGAAAAAACTAATTTATTCAAAGATCGATCGAAAAAGCAATCCGGTGATGAATTACACAATAACTGTAATTTCCTATTAAGAAAATTAAATGAAATAAAATGTGGTTTAACTGTCTACTGCTTTGCTCTGAACTGGGCTAATGATGACAGGCATATGCCATACAGTGTGCCTACTCTTATATTGAATTCCATGCAACGCCAATGTGTTTTTCATCTCATCCAAACGACTGGACAGCTTTCCTTGTCAGGCCCTCCGTCCTGCATCACTTACAAGAGGGAACCATGCCGAAAAATCTGGATCAACTTTCTCGACCAATGCAGGGATCGAACATCCGACCCCTTGCGAGCCAGCGTGACCCCTCCGTATTAAGGGTGCTAAACACTAATAAGTAAAAGTATGAAATGCGGGATATCTTTTCATATACTGCTGGAAACTATTTTCATTTCCCTTTTCAAAAATGTGAATTTACATTCTGGCACATTCATATTAAAGTACCTTGAAAACAGATATAATTTGGAGCGCACAGAACTCTAAAGTAAATGTAATTTCTTGATTTTCGAAAATAATATTTTTCTTTATATTACAATACAATAAGTAAATTAAACAAGGATACAATTTACAAATCAGATACAACAAGTGTCAGATTTGTAAAACAAATATTGATTTGAAGATACAAATGATAATATTTAGCATATAAATGTCAAAATACGACAACAAATGAAGAAATGAGAATTAAGGACTGCGAATTAAGAATACCGAATAAAGAGCTGCTTGGTCTTCCATAGATGGAATGTCCAAGAATAAGGTACACAAATTTAGCAAATCATTATTAGAATATTCTTGATCCCGAAAAACAGCTTCTTTAATTCAGGTAGTAAATATTTAATCGTTTTTGGCTGTAAATTTTCCACCTTAACTTTTTTAAGCAAATGGTTGGTATTATTTGATAAACAGGTCACAAATATATGTATTAAAAACAAGAGTTCGTGTAAACGCGAAAAACTTGTGAGAGACGACTTGGCTTTTAGACGAAGCAGGTTTAAAACTACGGCCAAATGTTTTGCTACCAAACAGACAGAGACTGTTTAAACACAATAGTTGTGGGAAAGTTTGCACTTGGTTAAATTCAAAGAAACGACGAGCTCTCCGCTATCCTCATACAATCTTCGTTATATCGTCAACGCACGATAAATTTTGCGTTAAAGTAAACCTCAAATAGATTAAGGAGAGTGGAAAAAAGCGGAATGAATTGATGAATGTAGAAGCGTGGTGAAGGAACGCGCTGTTTTATTATTGAGCTAAATGCTTGTTGACATGCCCATGGTTTTTAGCATTGATTAGGCAGGTTTCGTTACATTTCGTGGAAATTTCTTCAAGCAAGTGAATAGCAACAAAACTAGAAACCCTTTTCACACATTCTCACGACTTACCCTCAATAATGCTCTATAAATGTGTAGGGGCTGTATTTTGGAATGGAAGTGGTCTATTTTAGTGTACCATTGCACTTTCTGTCCAAATGATTCCGCATTTTCGATTTCTTTCGACTTTATGGGATTTTTCTGGTCCATTGACACTTTACGTCTACTGGAAGGTAACTAACCGTACGTCACTATCGTTTTTACGTTTGATCAATCGAACGGAATGCTAAAAAAAGTTGAAGGGCTTTTTGGGTTTTTTTTTTTACAAAAGATTGTCCAGCACCGGTCTTACTAATCACTGACAACATCATCAATAATCCAAAAGTAATGAAAAAAGTCACCGACAGGGAAACATAAATTTACATATTCCTACACATCGTATCCAAAATTTAAATAATTACATATAAAAATTGACAAAATTATGGATAGGCGAAATAGACATAAAATAATGTCAATATTTCAATTACATGTATCAATAATTTTGTAAATTTTTATGGAATTTATCGATTTTATGTATTAAGTAATATCGTTTAGCTGGATAGCCGGCTTCCAATGGCATAAAACGTTCACGGGGTCCTGCTGTTTAAATTGATACCAAATTCGCTCGAGGCCCAATTTCGCCTCGGCGCCCAAATTCGATGGCTTAAAGCAGACCCGATTCGCCAGGGACCCAATTCGCTAGCCTAAAAATCCACGTAGTCAGGCGGCATTATGTGTGGGCGGACTGCGTGATGAGCGAACATACAAACACATATACATCCATTCATACATCTTGGATTTTATTTTATATAGAAGATAGATAAAGAACTTCAACGGTAAATCATCTTTGCTATTATTATCTTACAGATTATTCACAATCATTAAACAAGATATCAAAATTCCTGTGGCAAGAGTCTCCCTTTCTACCCAACACAAACAAAAGGGTTAGTACACGGTACTGTGGACATTGTTATGTATTACATGTATAATAAAAAATATGGAAATAAAAGATTAATGTTGGTTTCTCCTTTAGAAAGTAACTATCAAAAATCAATCTACTTTTTGCGACAAATGATATTTATGGAAGGAATGTGGCGCCAAGATGGTGTGAAATCAATTGGACAACTGAGAGATTTTAGCGGCTTATCCTATAAAGAGGGCTTAACTTATCTGGTAAGATAGTTGAGTTGTAACCTTTATATCTTATATGATGATATATAGATGTCACTGACCAGTTGTGAAGTCTCGCCTCATAAGCCCTGTGATAATAATATTTAAAGTAACGCTCTGGGGTTTTATTTAAGCAATCTTAAGCTTAAATTGGTTTAGAATGCTATCTTTTCATTGGCTAAATGATAAAATTTGTACAGGGATTTTAATTTTCGGTCAATGAAAATGCTTAATTCTTAAAATATTTTAGAATTTATGACTAAGGATCCAGGCCAGGGCCTTTTGGGAAATTTGTTATCTTATTGTTTCAATACTCCATTAATCCGACAAATTGTTAATCGACGTTCCAACAATCTCCATCAACGGTCGGAATATAGATATGTTGATCTAATCGGCAGGTTGCTGGATAGTTTGACTATTGTATTGAACGAAGGACCATTGGTTTAAAAGTTCTCACGAATATCCGCAAGAGCATGTGTTCAGAATGCGAGTATAAATCAGTGCCTATAAAATCCTAATTAATATTTGACAAGAGATTCATAGCTTTTTCATATATTTTATCTATATGAAACAGTCGTTTGTTATTCTGGGACGCTGTTTAAAAGTTTTATTCCTGCAGATTTAAATTGTGTTGTTAAGGTCATGTCAGATTTCGGTAGAACTGTATAATAAATATTTAGCGAGTATCAATAATAATATACAGATTACGTTTATGACATCCATGTTTATTGTTTATGAATGGTGGTGATGAAATATAGTAATACTCAAATCACGGTCGTTAAAGGCTTGGCCAATTTGTTCGCTTGATGAAGAGACGAGCACATTTAGACAATCAACGATGCTGTTGAATCACAGCAATCTCTATGCAGGCGACTTTTAGTTCAATTTGCCATTTGCCACTACTGATCTTGTGACAGTGATTGTTTGATGCTTGGGACAAAATTCGACAACCATTACTGTCTTATAGTGACGTTCACATACGAAATTAACCCGTTCGCGTACCTACAGATGCGTACCTACAAATTCTAACACATGTAGATACATATCCACGCTGAAATATTTGTCCATCAGATATTGCCCATATTATACATATTGGATAGGTTTCATTAAATTGTTCAAATTTGGCGTAATAGTTTAAAACCACAAGATACAATTTTTTGGATACACAATTACCGAATTTAATACTAAGCGGCATTTCGACGAGGATACTCTTGTCTTTATGAAGCAAAAGATACGGGTATGTGAATAGTAGACAAATAACAATCAAATATAATTAAACCTGTGGCTACTATTCACATACCCGTATCTTTTGCTTCATAAAGACAAGAGTATCCTCGTCGAAACGCCGCTTAGTATTAAACTCAGTAATTGTGTATCCATAAAATTGTATACCTTGTCTTAATATCTTCAATTACTAAATGCCAATCAAAGAAGAGTATAAAACCACTTTCTCGGAGAAATTGTTTAAAAAATTTCAAAATAGATATTGGAAAGATAGTATACGGATGTGAGTTTAATCCTTATTGGAGATAAGTTTAAACAGAATACGATTTATTATCCTTCCCTGGTCATGGAGCAATCGTGTCTCGGCATGTTCTCGTGTCACACTGCGCGAGCCTCAAACACCTCAAAGTATTTTTGATTACCATCTCAACAAAAGAAAGAAGGGTCGCTTTGGATACATTTTCGACAAGTTCCCCCGAAAACTGCCGATGCTTTCAAATAATAATTGGTGGCCATTTAGATATAAATAGACCCTATGTAACCCTGTGTTTATTTTGGGGTTTCACGCTGAAGAGATAACTGATATAAAACGGAACGAAGCGATTTGTCGTTGCTCGACTTTTGATAGACCAAGAGGCTTGGCCACGTGCTCACAAAAGTGCGACAATAAAGAGATGGACGTTGTGCGCGTGTCACTCCCCCATATTGAGCGATATATGTTTTACTTTGATATCCTGCATAGCTTCCCACATATTTAACCCACTATAAGAAAGAGAACAGCCCAGACGAGATCCTTGGTATTTTTCTTTATAGGTATAAGAGCTTATTACCTACATAAGGCTGAATCTTAATAAAGAAATATTGAAACGCCGATGTCTTTGTATTTATATTGTAACCCCATATTCAAGAGGATTTGGACAGACGGCTTGTCTTCGATGATAAAAGAACCCGTACTGAATGAACCATGTCTGTAAACCACGTAGTCTGGAAATGGCGACACGGCCTGAGGCATTGCAAGGGGTCGATGCCCATCTCTCCTCATCTCACCTTAACTCACCTATGGTTACGCGAGCTCGTTAACAAAATAGGTGTTCATAAGGGCGAGACGTGATTCGTTAAATATTAAAAGTGAATTATTTCCCAACCCGCCGACAGCAAAAGCTTATCACTATGTGAATATAAGTGCTTAACGTAGACTTTATATGCATTCATATATAGTCGTATGGTTAAGCCAAGGGTGACCACACACCGTCAGGTGAGAATAGCTATATATATTTTATACCTACGATAAGTATTGCTTATAATAAAACAATATTATTTCAGATATGTTCTGCATTTTGAAAGAGAAAATATAAATTCCATTGCTATAAAGTACGTCGGCAAATCTAAAGAATAATGCAGGTTATATTTGGTTAGCGAGACAATATTCAATTGTTGTACTACTGTATTTAATGAATATCCTGCTATTTTAGAAGTTTCTTAAAGTTACACAATGTTCTTTCTATTTTAGCAATCCTGAGTAAAACTAATAATATAAAATTACACATGTCTACTTAATTTATCTAACATACATAAAAAAAAAATATTGAGTCTTGGCAATTGTATTTTTTCAAAAATATTTACAGGGGTTTTAACGTCCACACGACACAAACTAGGTCATTGCGGGAACTAAATATATGGTTCAAATTCATTAAAAAATTTCGCTTGCGGATAGGTGTCCTAAGATGTGGGAGTGTACCGCAGTACCCTGAGAAAACCCGCGAGGGTGGACAAGCGACCCTACACCTTGCCATGTACAAGCTGGGAACTGAAACCACACCACTTTACTCAATGACAGCCCTCATGATCTAACGCGCACGTATTATACCATTCGGACGTTTGTTTTTAGAACATAACAGATGAATTATTAAATTATGCGAGATAAAATATAACTAAAACCTACTTGTCACCAAATTATTATATTTCCTTTACCTTTAATTTAGTTATTATAACAAGACTTAAATAGATTCCTCAATTATCACAATTGTGGGAATTCAATTATTTGCTGAAAAAATAGATATAAATCTACATGTATTTATAATTAGATGAAGGGAGTATGCAAAACGTTTTGAATTTTTGGCATTGTTTGTTGAAGAATTTTAATTTCATTCTTTTTGTGTGGAAAATGGAATTTGCTTACCTACTGGAGTTTGTTTTAAAAATATTGCAGAATTTTAAATTAACAGAGATGTTCTTACTAATAATTTTGACATAGAACGTGGTCGTTGAGAAAGAAATGAACTGGGGTTAAAGTTATATTTTTCTGCACCGAACTGCGCTGACCGGGGCGCTGCAGCTTACTCTTAATTCGAATTCCAACTGCCAATGGTCATTGTATGCGCCAATGTGTACTCGGGACCTCATTTTGTGTTCACCCGAATGACAAGGGCGCCTCAACCTTAGTGAACTTCCTTGACTGAGACCAAGATTGAACCAGGGACCCACTGGTTAACGAGCGAGTGCCTTACCCACCGAGTCACATGATTGTCGAGACTCTGTCATGGTTTATGCACATGAAAGTTAATGTTTTAGATATAGGCTTGTTTTGAGGGCGCACTGATTTTTTTTAAAGGTATACTGATTTCTTTTCATAATGTTTAATATATCAATATACATTTTTTCAAATAAGTTTTAAAGGGTTTCAAGAAAAAAACCCCAATTAAATTCGGATTTGGGTGAACTCAGTGAAAAATAATTAGTGTCTAAATAGAAGACTTGGTTGTTGGGGTTTTTTTTGGGGAGGGTGGCGGGGGGGTAATTATCAATACAAACCAAAAAAGAGAAGATAATGCAGGAAATTAATTCCAAAAACTCGTTTTTTACAGGAATTCTGTTAACTCATTTGTTTAGGGATGCTTTTTTCTCTCTATTCTTAAGGCTTTTTGATTTTTATTTAACCACCCAATTTCCAGTATCGAAATGTCACCGACAAACACACACGAAGGCAATTTTAACTGTTAAAAACAGAATGTCTAAATTTAAACGAGATTGATATTTTACATGGAACGAGTAACCTTTACGTTACTAACATCGGAGATAAACAAAATTTCAAAACGTTCAATATATTTATTTTAATTTCGTTCCGTTCTTTCTTAGGAGTCATCGACATCAGAATTTGAGTGTTAATATAAGGATGCGTTACTTTATTAAATAATATGAACGACAACCCGTGCAATCTTGCTCTTGGCGATATTTTCACTTCAATTAAAACCAGATACCTACACTAAAAATAAACACAAAAGTTATATGGAAAACAATTACTATATTTCTATTAAAGCTACGTTTCAACAATGATTCCCTTGTCGTTATCAAGCACAATACTGATACAGATAGAAGGAATGAGATATATATATATACTATGTACAATCATAACATTCAATGAAACCATAAATTGGGAAAAACAGTGACCCTTGTTCTAATTAATGAAACCATATAGATTAACATAAACCTCTAATTGTAATATACACATGGATGGAAAACCACTGATTAACATAAGGTTAGGACCTTTGATATGTATGGATAGCACTACAATAGATAAATTGCGAGGCCATTTGATTAACCTGTTGGAATTCTTCACCGTGAAACTGTATGCAGTTATTTGTGTGTTAACAAGTTACAGAGAAACTTAATAAATATATATTGATGTTATGAATTTAACTACTATAATAATTATGTACTGCATATAATTGTAACAATTAAACTGTACTTCTTGAACTAGGTAAAAGGCACTAATGATATGTATGAGAGTAAAGTCTATGTTAATTATTAGTTTGATCTGTTTTTATTAATTCATCATAGGCTCTGGGGATATATAAACCACTGTCTCTGTTAAGTTCTGGTTGATGTCTTTTAATTTGTACTCCCTCCATTAATCTTCTAGTTGTCTTATGATTGATATTGATGTTAAGGGTATTTACAGCTGACCAGTTCACTCTGTGGCGTGGGTTGTTTTTCAGGTGTTCTGATACAGCTGAGTCATTGGTGGTGCCTTTGGACTGGTGCTCTTTGAGACGGATGTCTAATGGTCGTTTACTTTCGCCTATGTAAAATTTCTTGCAGGAGCAGGTAATCTGGTACACACATCCTTTTGGTTGAAGAGGTATAGTTGGTCGACATTTACCATTTGCGCTGAGGATATCTTTTATTGTAGAACCAGTGTAGAAGCTGGTGTCTATTCCTGCTGGTTTAAGGAGCCTCCGGATTTGGTAGGATAGCTTGTTGTGGAATGGAATAGAGATGCGAATTTGTGAATCTTGTTTAGTCTTAGCTGGTTTGGGTTCATTGCTGGTAGCAGTATTGATGACTTTCTTGACTAACTGTTCGGGATATTGGTTGAGGTTGCAGAATGTATGTTTTATATGTTCTAGTTCTTTATTGAGGAGTTCAGGGTTGCAGATTTTCTTGGCTCTGTGGGCGAGGGTTGAAATGATAGCTGCTTTAACTTTGATGGGATGATTAGATTGATAATAGATATATTGATCGGTGTGTGTGGGCTTCCGATATACACTGGTTTGGATGGTACTGCCATTTCTATTCACAAGGACATCTAGGAAGGGGATGATTCCACAGTTTTCTTTCTCCATCGTAAATTTGATTCTGGGGTGCTGGTTGTTTAGGTGTTGTAGAAGGCAGTTGGGGTCATCTTCTTCTTTCAGCATTACAAACGTATCATCGTATTTATCTATTGTAGTGCTATCCATACATATCAAAGGTCCTAACCTTATGTTAATCAGTGGTTTTCCATCCATGTGTATATTACAATTAGAGGTTTATGTTAATCTATATGGTTTCATTAATTAGAACAAGGGTCACTGTTTTTCCCAATTTATGGTTTCATTGAATGTTATGATTGTACATAGTATATATATATATCTCATTCCTTCTATCTGTATCAGTATTGTGCTTGATAACGACAAGGGAATCATTGTTGAAACGTAGCTTTAATAGAAATATAGTAATTGTTTTCCATATAACTTTTGTGTTTATTTTTAATGTGTCCAATTACTAAATGCCATTCAAACAGCAGATACCTACACCTTTCTTGTTTGTTGATAATGACGATGCAATGTTGATGGTGATAGTGATGACGATGCTCCCACACCTCGCCCAGATGACTTTGATGGTGATGCAACTTCGGATGTTTCAATCGTTGCTGCCTTTTACGGAAAACCCTAAACTTTGAAAGCGTAATATGATTGAAAAATCTATTTTAAATTAAAGCGTAATGGAGATATAATAATTTGGTTACAAGTAGTTTTTAATTGTATTTTATTTCGCATGATAATTGAATAAATTATACAATATTAGCATCTGATATGTTCTAAAGATGTGGGGCTGGTTGGCCGAATGATGTAACGTGCGCGTTTCATCGTGGAGGCTGTCATTGAGTTAATGGGTGTGGTTTCAATCCACAGCTTGTGCATGAGAAGGAGTAGTATCGCTTGTCCAGCCTCGTGGGTTTTGCCAGGGTTCTCCAGTACGCTTCCACATCTAAAGACCCCTCTTCAATACAGCAATAAAACAACATGACAATTGAAACACGTCCATGACTCCATAACATGTTTTAAAAAATCACACGATAATATATTCTTGCAATACTACACTTTAATGTTTCAATTTGGTCAATACCCGTTATAGTTTCACGGCTGGGGATATGTATATATACTATAATACTGATCAGAAATTAATTGAGAATAAATCAATGCTTTGTATATAAATTGTAGGCGATATATATACAATATCTACATGAATAATGGATTTGCATAAATAAAGAATAGATTAAAGAGCTAACAAAGAGGGGACACGCGTTCATTATGATTTTTCGACTACCAAGACGTAACGACCACGTGCCACAATCGAAGCGTACTACGTGACTCTTCAGATTAACCATTATTATCTGAAATTATTCAAAATGGCCGACATAAAAGTTATTATGAATATAATAAGGAATACATTTAAATCTTTTTAAATAATATGTATGCACAGACATAATACCACGGCATAAAAAAACTGAAAGCATTGTCGAACTGCAACGAAAAAATATTTTATATTTTTAAACACATTAATTTGTTTCAATAAACAATAATTTTGCTTCGAAAACGTATCATTGTTTAACTGATTGAAAACATAATTAACAAAGTTAAATTTATAGCATTAACAAAGATCGATAAAATAAACAATGTAACAATTATAATATCAACAAAGCTAGATTTATAAAATCAACAGACAAATTTATAAAATCAACAAAGACAGATTTATAAAATCAACAAAGGTAGGTTTATATCATTAAGTTAGATTTATAATATCAGCAAAGTTAGAATTATAATAATACCAAAGTTAAATTGATAAAATTAACAAAGTGAGATTTATTACATTAACACAGTTGGGTTTATACCATTAACAAAGTTAGATTTATAAAATGAACAAATTTAGCTTTATTATATCATATTTTACAGATCACTCTTCCGGCATCATTGAAGCTGCCACACTGGAACCTTTATGACCAGACAATTGAGCTAGAATGTAATTTACAAGGCATACTTTACTTGCAACATACACAACGATGTTTTTTTTTTATTCCAGGTGCTAGACTATTTAATAGGCTCCCATTTAATATCACCCCGTCGAATGCAACAAACATTTCAGTAAAGATATTATGGGTGTTAGTACCACACCCCATCAGATATGTGTGTATATAAATGTTGAAAACAGCCCTTTATTGTTAAACAGGCAATGTTAATCTATCTTTGAAGATGTTATCTCATTATTTACATCTTAAATGCTAACATAGAACTGACTTTTGTCCTTTCCTTCATCTGAATTGTCTAAATAAGAAAGAGTCCCAACCTACAAGATACACTTAAATTTCATTGATATTGTAAACTCTGTTTACTTACATCGCCTTAACGATAAAGTACCAAATACACGGCAATACACGAATTGTAAAGCCGTGTACACACGGACTATTTGTATTACAAAATTCCTTCGGCCCCATGTAATTTTCCTGATATGACTTTTAATGAGTTAACACGCTTCATCGGTTTCTATAAACGAAGATTACAATTCGATAGAATGCTTGGAATGTCCTTCAATGGTAACCGTCTTGATATGGCTATTTCCTTACCCATAGACAAAATGTGGGGTCGACTTAGTCGTTGGGTGGTGGCCGCATGTTAGAAATAAAATATCTTCTTTTTTTTCAAATTACCAGACGCACAAATCGCCTGCTTGTAATTTGGATGATGAACTATGTGTATTTATATCTCAAATTATATCCACGTTTCATGTATGTGGGAAGTTTAGCTATCGCTTTATGTTGCAGGTTTAATGTAGAGAACTGCGTTTGCCAGCCTGGTGGTCAATCGCCAACAAGTAGCTCCGACGACCGAAATCAAACAATCAATCGCTTAATATAACTCACCGTCGTGACGCGAGGCAGGTGGTGCTCACTCTTTACAGAACAAAACATTTTTTGGGTTGTTTTTTTTGTTTGTGCATTTGAGAAGTTTTGATAGTTAATCATTTCTGATGTGTTGACTTTTTAATTAGGCCAGCTAAAATTATTTGTCGCTTACCACTAGTTCTGAAAACTTCTATGTGATTGTGGAATTTCTGAAATCTTGCGATGCTGATATTTCGATATTTCGAAACATAAATTGTGATTTTGAATAAAATATAATTAATATATATAAATATTTGGAAGGGCTTGAAAGTTGGGATCGGACGAATGGTATATCCTTCCTTCAGCTGATTATGGTGTAAAACAAATAGCGTATCCTTCGTACTGTTGTTAATGATAAACGACATTAGCATATCCTTCTAACAGTTGGGTGTATATATAAATTATTTACAAAACTGATAATTGTGATACTATCTACAGATGCAAATAAACACCAATAAAATATTTATATTTGAAATGGAATCTCATCTAAAGAATTCATTAATGATCCCAGATGCGCGTAGGTTTTTATTATAAAAAACTAAATTACTAATTTAAAAGTGCCTGTATACTTCCTTGTTGGTGAGGTTTCGATGACCGTAAATACTGCTGGAGCACAGATTGTAACGAACCGAAAGTAGACACCATCACTTTTATGCGACAAATTGTAGTCCTACATTTAAGACTGCAATCTGATTGATTGTTATATAAACGATATAGTATTATTAGTCTCCTACGTTTTGTCTTACAGTTATGTGAAAGTAGGGACACGAATGTGTGCCTTGTACTTTTACACAATTTCACCAAAGTGGCAGTCCATAAGTAAATCATTTTATAGCAACCAAAGAGACGTCTACTAGCAAGCTATTTTATATCCACCAAGGTGACAGTCCATAAGCAAATTATTTTCTATCCGTCAAATTCACAGCCCATAAGCAGCATATCAATCAATGTAACAGTTCATAAGAAAGTTATTTCTTATCCATGAACACTACGGTGATAGACCTCGTAACCTAAAACGTATGTTTGGGTTAATAGTAAGCTTCTCATTTCCGTCATATTGGTCAGTCTTGACTGGCTGGCGGCAAAAGTGACTGATAGGATAACTTATCCGCCAGGCAATTTGAACGCTTTAGGACTCCCAAGAAACATCAAATAACATATAGATACACAACAATGGTAGACCAGGTCTTTATTCTCTGATACGTTCGTGTGATATCACGTGTTGACGCGTGTCAATCCAAACCCCGGCGCGACAGCTGTAAACGTCAAATCAACCAATTCGATTAATTACATAATATACATTAGTCAGAGTGGCATACAATGACGAGACGTTCTCGTCTTAAAGCCGATTTTTTGTGCATTGCAAATTGAACAGATTTCATAAGCACCTTATCCTCGTATATTTGTTGGTTAAATGTCTTTTGCGCCATTTGTCCTTTTCCTATTTTCATGGTACCGTTGCAAACAAGCTTTGCGTTGTGTCCCCACCCCCGGCCGACGAATATTACTGGGTCTGCGCTTTAGTCAGGTTTTGTCCGATGCCAACTGTTACACAAGGGCGACAATGCTGATTGGTCCACAAATCAGGATAATCGTGACAATCGTTAATTATTATTAGGACTTTTAAATTTTTGGCAACTCTGGTATAATATATGCAAAGTATAGACGCCCAATCTTACTAGAAAAATACCCATGAAGCAAGCACTGGGCAAACATTTCAGGGTATCTCTAACTGGCAACACGGCGACTCATTGTAGGCTAGCTTAAGTGAGGGGAGTTTTTTTTCTGAAACATTGAGGGGTGTAACCTACAAAAGACTACAATTAAATGGTGGAAAAAGGAGTAGACAGAAAAAATTCAACAATTTACTTTGGGCTCAGTATGTATGATAAATGGACCCTCCCTCCCTCAATAGTGTTAGTTGACAAACATGGCTTCAAACAATAAATTATTTTTTATAGATTCGGTATCTCCCCGCAAATAAAAAGTTTTTAGAGGGATTTGATTAATTAATTAGCTTGAATATGTTTCTAGTTTAAATATATCTTCAAATCAATCACACAGTTTGTAAGCGGGAAAGTATCTTTAACAGCCGGAAGAGTACACCTACACTATTATCGATGCCATTTACATTCCACAAGAAATGTTTTTAGCTAGTCTAATAGCATTGTTACATTTGAAATTAATTTTGTTCTAATGAGAGCGTTTGGTGACGTAACAACACTCTGTTTTATGTATTTCGACATAAAGAAAAACATGAATGAATGAAATAACAGAAGAGACAGTCTAAATGACGTATTTATCATCATGGTGAAAGCTACATTTTATCATTTAATACTTAACCCTCTACACCTCACCAATTCTCACTCCTATAACTGGTATATATATCATAGAAAAGTGGTTAAATCATATCTCCACATGTAAGCAAAATATACTCATAATTCAGTGTATGGAGTGTGATTAATGATAAATAGTGATTGGTGGAAATGATTACGATCACATTGAAACAGGATCATCGTGATAATGGTGAATATATTATCACGTTCAAACAAGATAATCGTGACAACGAAGATTATGATCACATTTAAACAGGAAGATTGATGAAATTTGGGACATGACAATGCGTTTGGTGATAATGTTGGGGGGATGATAGTAATAAGGTGAATTGGCAACCGAGTTTCTGTGTGATGACGATGTACAATTTGGGCGAGGGTAACGAAGACATAAACATTGAGGATGAAAATGACGATAAGGCAGTTGAGGGATGATGATTATATGGAAACGCATAGGGATCAATAGCGCGAAAGATATAGAGATAATATTAATAACGTAATATGTTACCATATTGCGGTCTTTGCGATAATAGTACCGCACAAGAGATAGTTTTTGCTGACAATTTCGTTTTAAATGTGCACGTTTCCGTCAAGATATTGCTATTCCGAAGCTTTTCGACATAGTCTATTTCGATGTAGTATATTATGCCGACATGTTCGCGAAATATCGCCATGGGCTACGTAGACATGTGCATTTAAGAACAAAATGACGACATACAACATAGCGAGTTATTCAACTAGGCAAAAATTGTCTTTCAAGAAATAAAGTCCTCAGAAAAATCACAATATACTGACATATTACCAATATTGCGGTAACTAACGCGCTATTGGCTCGCACACGCTTCCATAGTTGACATGATGCCATATCAATATGGCAGTATCTTTCGTGCTATTGACCCCTATACGATTCCACACGATTATAAGTGGCTGTGATATAGATTTGATACACAATGCCATGGTCTGGTGGTGCTATGGTAATTGAGATGAGCGTGATATATCGCTAAAAGGAGTGGCTGTTGATAAAGAAGGAGTTGAAGATGACGCTGGACGTAGCAGTCGGGATCGAATTGAGCTTGCGTGCAAACCCTGGCTTCAAATGTCACAGGGACCCTTACATCAACACTGTAAAGGGGCATATTCTGGTCATTGTCCATAGCACTCATTCAAGTACAATTTGTATATCAGTATGGTGGAAATAAATAAAATCATTAAACTTGGGTCGCTTTCATGTTGATTCCTCTGGCTGCAGTTCCGTCACACACACCCCCACCACCACCAACCCTGGAGTAGGTTACGGCAAAATTAAAGACGTGGTTAATATTACATGGAGGTAGATATTGTTGCGAAAATCTGGTTGAATAAACTGGTTGGGTGATGTCGATTAAGAAACAGTTGAATAATGACCATAAAGCTAAAAATTCCGACGCAGGCGCGATATTTAGGGGCCATGACCACGCATAACGTCGACGGTGACGATGAAAACACATCATATATGTAAGACTTCGATAATAAAGACTATGGCGGATTGAATTACAGACGTCACAATTACAGATGAGTTGATGATGAGGGTGTAAGTGGTCAAATTTAAGCCTCTTACAACCATCACATTGAAACCGTAATAAAATGACATTGATATCAGCAGAGACGGTTATGACTTTAATGCAGGACACCAATTGACTGAATTAAGTAGATATTGAAATATATTAAGACGAATACATTAATACTATGTACCTGCTGTAATCGGTGATTAGGAGGGAGGTATTAGTGTGAGGTAAATATATTTACTCATGTAAACATGACGTATTAGTCTTTAATCTACATCAGTGACCGACTCAAGAATTTCATTCCCTTCTAAAACACACAAATCTTCATTTTGGCGGGCGGGTGTGAAGGATGACTTGAAGCAGAAATTCTGTAATAATTTCTAGACAGTGTGGGTGAGTGGTGATGACCGACGACAAGAGAAGGAGAGTAAGTGAGTACACAAGTGCCTTCATCTTATTTAAATAGAGTGTGTAAAACATGGGAACCTAACGCCCCAAAAAGTTCTCACAACACCAAGCAGACTAGAATACATGTACTGTACATAGACGGAACGCAATCCTTAAGATCAAACGATTTCTCGCTTAAACAAAACCTCAGTTTATTAACCACTTTATTACATGTTTATATGTTTATTTTGGGCAGCGATTTTTAACGTCGGCTTTCAGAGACTTGGGAATATTTTTTAAAAAGTTGTTTTCAGATCTGTTGGTTTGGTTTAAACATGAGGTTGTTGGTTCACGTTTTTTTTTCTATATCCATAAACGTCGTCTACAAACCCCGTCTCAGAGAACTATAAACCATGCATTGTTTAGGGTAAATTTGTGTACTTATCGTTCTAAGTTGTTAAGATTCTGTCTGACCAAAGGATTTTGGTGTTAATTTATACGCAGAGTGTCGCAAATAATAAAAGAAAATTGTCTAATCCGTGAATATATGTTAATCGAAATAGACACATGGTTATTCTGAAGATAACAGTGGGAGTCTTTCGCTCCCAAGCACTGACCAATCGAATAGCGCCAGAAACAATTACTTTTTGAAAATTAAATCGGGGCATCTGAAGATAAACCATTTTAAATTGTACGGAAGCTCGATCAGCAATGGTCAACCTATATCTTGAGAATTCCCTTAATAATTACCGATATTTTACCAGGGATATCTTTTCTATATGATTGTTTGTTTTTTTTTTTGGGGGGGGGGCTGTAAATCAATAAATTTCGACCACTGTTTCGCTTTTTTACTATTCAGTCCTTTAAGCTGACCAAAAATGTTAAGCGAGAAAAGTAAGTTGGTTTTGTATGGGATATTATTTTGGTGTTTGTCCATTCGTCTGCACGCTAGTCTACCCCGAGGCAATAGACTATTCATCGTATCTACTTTACTATATATCTAAACTTTATTTGTTCGTATTCAAACCGTCGTCATTATAAAGGCCATACATAAAAAAAATAACCAGATTTATGACAAAATTATGCTACTAAATATATCATACTAATGCGGATATAAGTCTTATCCATACGCAATTGACAGAAAAACACCAATTATTAAACAATAAACATGTATTATAGAAGTGTACTGGCAGTTATAAGTACGCTCATACACTTATATGAAATTGTCGTGCTCGACTTGACGAGAATTACAAATATATATGCATTAATAATAAAATAACATTTAATGCAGGTGGCCTTGTTAAAGACCACCGAGGATTAAAGTTATAGTTTTCAATAGGTTTTGAAGTATATCAATACAATTCTCACGAACTCTTCAAAGGCTTGCGCCAAGGAGCTGATATGCGGCTTATTCTTTCCTCTTTATTCATTAACGACTGTGTGACTGAGGGGCTTTTCTTCATGTTACCGACAATAGTCAACCAATTTACTTCAATTGTGTTTCAATTCTTGATGATAGAATCAAGTGTTACAAGTGAAACATCAAGAGTATATTATTCAATGGTACCGGTGTATACTTATTTATTGAGAAGAAATAGAGATAATTCCAATTATTTTCCTTTAATTTCGATGATAAAGGCCGTGTTTTTGTAAATTTATCTATAGTAATATATGTCAATACAGGGAAATGATTGAAGTTGATATAAATGTAGAAAATAAATAAATAAAATAGCTGACTAAGTAAGTATTTGTCAGTAGTTTTAGTATGTGTCATTTTAAGTATTCATTGCTTCGGGTTTAGTCTCACGCTTGAAAGATACTTTGGTACTGAGAGCGGTATGTTATGCGAAATATTTCTGAGATAAGGCTATCAGTCTTTTGCGAGTCTGTCACATATTAAGTATTACGTTCACCGTCAGTTTGATCGGACAAAGAAACGAACAAAAATCAAGCAAACTGTTACAATTGAGTAATGATCGGTTGCGTGTGAATAATGACAGGTATTGATAGTCCCCTGATATGAGCATTGAATAGATATGATAGCTGTCATGTGCAGATAAACTTAACGTTGAAACAATACTCACCTTCAGTCAAACACACATACAACTATGACGTAACGTTAAATACGCGTCAATTGTTAATTCTTCGTAACGTTAAAATGTTATGTCTAGAATAGTTCATGACATGCTTCGTAGATAACGTAATCATTATTCACCCAATTAAGCACTCGAGTGTTTTCGGAAATTGTTCGGTAAGAGACAATTTATCAGTTTAGAGAGAGGAAAAAAGGGGGAGTTATGTTAGTAAATGAGCGGTCATTAGCACACTTATGATAATTGTTAAGTAACAAAGAATACGGTAACCTGTTCATACCACACTTCTTTTATTTATTCGTTTAGATCACCTGCATCTGGTTATGTTCTCTGTATTCTATTTAATTAAATACTTGACAAATAAAATCTATTTAACCTTCTATTAACAGATTGGGCAGACTTTTGTCTATACCGAAAATAGAAAGAGGAGGAGGGAGAAAGAGAGAAATGGGGTTTGGTTTAAACAATATTTTATTTCTATTGATTCATGATTTATTACAATACTGATATTGTGGATCTGAACACAAGCCATAGCTTATATAAATTCATCTCCACGTAAACTGAAAAATTCAATAACTTTGTTAAAATGTACAAATTTCAACGTTACTATATGTTATAATAAAATAAATAAATCATCTTCATGATCATCATCATCATCATCATCATAAATGAATTGTAAATAATCATCATCATCACTATCTAATATCAATCACCGTCGCCTGCCAATTCCTTTATCTATTCAAAGTGCTTGGTTAGTTTTAAATACTTGTGAACTTTACTAAAAATCAATTCATTGTACGAGTTACTTTCATTGGGATCGCCATATAGGAACGCTTTTGTATGTTTCGATTTAAATGGGAAGGTATTTAATGTTGAGATACGCTGAGACAAATAATTTGGGCAGTAAAGGAAATAATGGTCGCAATCTTCTTGAGTATGGCCACAACTGCATGTCGGATTATGTGAAATATGCATTAAAAATCTATGGAAGTTTAGAGCACTTTTACAATTACGAAGTCGGGAATGTATAATTTGAAATTTACGTTCTCCATAGTAATAATATTTGGGTATTTTATGATCGTTCACGCTTATCTTAATTTTGAAATTTTGAATAGTGGAGGCGTTTTGCGTATCGTAAGAAAGGTTGTTGTTCCAGAGGTCAACTGTTGATGGCAAAAATGAGTTTTTGTAATAATTAGTGTTAGAAGCTATATTTTTCAATTCATTGTTATTACGAACAGGGTAAGGATTTAGTTCAGAAATTTTAGGTGGTACTAGTAGACTTAAGAAAGGGGGAACCATATTATTGACCATTTTATACATGAGAACAAGCTTGTGTCTTTTACGTCTTGTTGATAATGGGTTATATCCAGACTCATAGTAAAGCACATCATGGGAAGTACCTGGAACAAGACCTGTTATCGTTCTCAGAGCATCAAGCATCAAGATGGAGATTTTCGAATTTTGATGACGCAAATTTGCTACAGTTGTCCCAAACAACGTCAGCGTAGTCAAATAATGGCAAAATAAATGAATTGTAAATTGTAAAAATGGGGTTTAACGTCCACTCGACACAAACTATGTCATTTCTTTCAATAATTCGCTTGCGCGTAGGGGTCTTTTGCGATGGGAGGAAACCGGAGTACCCGGAGAAAACCCACGAGGTTGGACAGGCGACCCTAATCCAAAATAGAAAGAGCACAACAGTAGATGCAAATAGAAAATTTCCATGCAAGGAAAAGTATACCAACCAGATAGTAACATCGCTGCCCGGTCCCAATAATTTGCATTCCTATATTGTAAAACAAAAGTGCAAGAATGTATTTAAAAATCAATGTATGTGTGTAATATCTATATTAACGTCCGCTTCCACCGAACTGATATTTTTGAAAATCAAACTAGGAATACCTATTCCCAGGTTAGGTGCAAAAGAGTAGGACGTTAAACCCCATTTCACTTCACTTTACTTCAGGAATACCTATAGATTTTTTTTAAAAAAAAAACAACCCAAATCGTATCAAAGTATGTATTGTCCGATATTTTTGAAAATCAAAATGTCTTTCCTTTTGACCGATCTAAGCAACCCACTAAAGATTTCACTACAATTCCGATACCAAAGGTGCGAACGACTTTTTGTTAACAAGGGGCATAACCCCTTGAGTTCTCCTCAGAACTTATACATTTTACATCCAACCTAAATAATTTCCAACACATTCCAAAGATAAATCACGAACTATGAATGAGTATTCGAATTGGAACCCCACAGACAAAGTAAAAATTAGAGTTTCAATTAAAATTTGATGAAAATGCTTTCGCTTGATATTACTTTGAGCAGTTCAGAGACAATGGACGAATAGCGCTGACATTATTTTACTTCACCAGACATCTTAAGCATAGAAAGACACTTGTAGTATTAAATC
Source organism: Patella caerulea (assembly GCA_036850965.1). Taxonomy (NCBI): domain Eukaryota; kingdom Metazoa; phylum Mollusca; class Gastropoda; family Patellidae; genus Patella; species Patella caerulea. The sequence continues at coordinate 29,861,434 of JAZGQO010000011.1, forward strand.
AGATCTTAAGACATTGTGCACGAATTTATAAATCTGTTTGGTTTTCAAGTTGCCAATGTTATAAGCAAGTAAAGACCGGTCAGTGAGCAGGTATTAAATCTACGCTCCATCCACAACACAAATCTTGTCAGTCCGACTTCGTCCATTCATATATATGGAAGGTAAGCTCCAAAACCAGGATTTATGCCCTTGGTAATAGCAACTCACACAAGTAAAATGCACCACTGTGAAAGAAGAAGTGTCGGTACATTGTGTATTTGAGGTTCAAATTGTTATTAACAACACAAGGCAGAAGAGTAGATTTTAAGATTTTACTCGCGGATTGGTTTATCTGTCCACTGCGAACCCTGGGCCTAGCCCTAACGCTTACCTAACCCTAACCCACAATTTCGCCAACAATTACGAAAATTGAGTTGGCCATAAAAAATAGATCTAGCCATGTAGACCACTAGATCAGTTGAGTTTATCGTTAATAGTATCCATTAAATAGACTTAGACACTTACTAGATATTTGAATGAATGGCGGTGAGAAAAGTAACTGATTTCTGTTTCTTGTCTGTCACATATTGAAGAAAACGTTAAACTATCAAGATACAGATAGATAGGGTATGTTCACACTGTCAAGATAAAGATTTGTGTAACCAGACGAAATAGATTTGTCGTCCTGACGGCGCTGCAAAATGGCGGCATTGAAATATTGTGTGAGCAAGAGGCAGACAACCATTAAATTTCACCATCTCTGTACCCGTTCGTCTATTCTTAGCAAGTCTCCCTCTGTCTCTTTTCTGCCCTTTTGCATGCCTGTTGGGTTGATTTTTTTTTTGGTCTAGAGTGGATGACGAGGGTTTGAATTAACATTTTCTGCCAGGTTTTGGAAAATATTCATGATTTTGAGATGGAATGATAACGGGGTTATCAGGTTTGGCTATGGTGATATGTAAGGCAACTAGTTACATGTTTTTAGTATGTTTCTTCAAGTTTGTGTATCTCAAAATTTGGTGGTCAAAGAGGACAGAATTAATATTGAGTGTTTATGTGTGAAATATAGGTTTATTTAACGTCCGCTTCCACCGAAGACAATGCGGAAATTAATAGTGGTCTACCTCCCAATGTCTTGCGTGAAGTTGTGCTCCCTCTAACGTAGATTAAGGAACGCTGCGTTCATTCTGGTGTACTAAAATGCCACTTTTCAGACGAAGCAATGTGAACGCAGCCCATGATTTATTGAAACAACCTTCTGTTCTATAAATAGTTCTTTTAACTGTTTAAATATGATATTCTCTATCAATTTTAAAACCATTAGAAATAATTTGGAACTATCAGTTACCTGTAATCACCGTCGTAATTGTTCAAATACTTAAGTAAGTGCTGATTTGTTCTTATCATAACCTATTAACTAGATATGTAATAACACCTGCTCAAAAACACATTAATATAAATGATATCAGCCCACAAAATACTTACACTATCTGTTTATTGTGAGAGGGTTGGCTATAAAAAGATGTGATGAATATGAAATATATTGGTTGATGGAATGGTTTATATTTCTAGAAGCTATCTACACAGATTCATTGTTAATAGACTTTCCATTAATATTTTTTTAAGATAGACTTTCCATTAATAATTTTTTAAGATAAAGTGCTCATTGATAATATCTTTCACTGTTACTGTGTGAGAATTGCATTATGTGGTTCGGTGTTTTTATGTTAAATATCGAAATGATGGTTATCGCGATAAAGGTAAAAATTACCTCCCTTTTTTTTTTTTAAAGAACTTACTTGGGGGTTGGGTGGTCATAAGTCCCTTTATCTATGGAAGACATGGGATATGTACCGTTTTGAACAAAATGACTCTGCTTCTAACTGAAGTGAAATGGGTGTGGATGTTTTTATATGGCAAATGTCTTGAATGAGGTCGATGGTGAGCATTTGCTGCTTATGCTAATTTGATTGCATGACACTTGAACACTAAATCATTGCTTGTAATAAACTTGAGGTAGAATGTTCAAACTTGTTGTAAATGTTCATTAGGTGAACGTCTTGACAGGGTTAATAGATAAGCAAATTGATTGTTTGAGACTTTGGTAGAATGTTCTAACTTGGTGTAGATGTTCATTAGGTAAATGTCTGACGGTAGTTTGCTTACGCCTAGAAAAGCTTTTTAAGTAATCCATGATTAGCAACATGACAGCTTTGAGTGACAGTGCCATGATGAAACTTGCATATAGTTTCTCACTGTATCAATACCTTAGGCTAAAGGGAGCTAAACAATTTATTTTGCTCATCTGAGGTTGAAAGTCCTAACTTGGCCTGGGTGTTCGTAGTGTGGCTGCCTGGGCAGTGTTTGGTTATCAGCATCTTTCCGTAATATTAAGCAGGAATAATTAATTGGTTTGGTATAATGAAGGCAATAAAAGTAGAAACATTTTTGTGAGTCACATGAACAGATGATCTCGGGATCCTATGAAGACCGTGTCCCATCCGAGCCCCGTATTTGTGTTTTAACGGTATAACTTTATACTAAAGCCGTAGGTCCCGGAATCTGCCGAGGTTTGCCGAGTGTATCCATATACTTATACCTAATTTTCTCGGAGTTGTTTAAAATAATTGGCTAGTATCTAGAGGCCCAACATGGGATGTAACTGCCGTTAAAAGAGCCTAAGGCACCCCCCTCTCTACATTTGTAAGAAGGGGTAAGCTAATTATGTCCTTATTATGTAGGTATTCTCACAAGACAAACTCACATTCCGTGTTCTTTTCAATTTTAATGCCCATTTACAAGGTTGCTGAAGTAAAATGAAATGGGGTTTACTTTTCTGCTTTTGTCTGCGATATCACCTCGGTGGAAGCGGACGTTAAATAAAGCTATTTCACACACAGCGTACTCTTATGGATTCTTTTACTTTGAAGCGTACTTTTGTACGGATGACGGACATGTTATTAACAGCCAACATACAGGTAGGCGTACAAAATTCCGCTAACAATTCGACCAACGGCACCCGCACTTCCTGACCAAGCTTATAATTTAATTCATTCCAAATCGGTAAAATCTACTGCCAAGCATGATGATCTTATTTGACAGATATTCAACCTTTAACTTTGATGCTACTTTGATGCTTTATGAATGTAATAAAATACACGCAAACACATTTTTAAGTACCCATTACATAACAGCCATTTCTCCGGGGTATCACGTTCTATGGGCATACAGGTCTGCCTTTTCTTTGTTTCTGTCTGTTCAGTATGTGTGATATGCGAGGGCGGTTTCTAAAATATATATGGGATTCATTGACATCCTAATTGCAAAAAAGATACAATTACCGCTTTTGTTAATAGAGGAATTGATTCCTCAATTTGGTGCGTTTATAATATCATTCAATATGTAATGTGATTAATGGCCACCTACACGTGGGTTCAGGAAGTACTGCTATCGGATCCATTTGAAGCAGAGAATGCTGTGTTTGATTTCATTTAACATGTATCTTTCTCATTGATGTTAAATATACTCTGAATTTTGTGGTGGTCATATTCTAGAGCTTTTGACATGAGCAACAGCAAGATCTACGTTGTAGACTAAATCTATCTTATAACAAGGAGAATAAGCCCAATTTCACCAGAGCAATAGATACATGTATATGAGAGTATGCATTAAAAAACCAAAGGCTTCGACCAGCGACCTCGATAATATTTCTTCCTTCTTGTTTTAACTTTTCCAGCATAACCTCGGAATTGCGCTTAATACGTTATACACCAATCTGTTTCACAGAGAATTACTTACGAATTATCTCTGTCACAGTTGACTGTTTTCAACACATCCAATGGTATCACGGGGCGACAATCATTGACTGAAAGGCTCGTGCATTGTTTACATAAGACGTAACTGCTCCGGACAAAATGATGCCTTTTACTCATTTTAATACCCATTTACACTAAATAGGAAATACTTTTTAACTACAAATACTTAAAACGTCTTTACTTATTTTTCTAATACATACAAAGAAAGGTTTAGAATTTAATTTGTCGAAAGAAAAAAGTTAATAGAGGGTACTAATTAAGTCGCGTCGATGTCATCCTTATTAGTGACTGTAGCGACCTAGCGAATATTGACTGCTGGTCAGTATACGTCAGGGATGGAATGATTGCCTGAGCTCAGTGTCCTGTTCGTAATCCGTTCAAGACCTGACGTAACTGTGAGGGTTTGCCCAGTCCCATCCACCTTCGTATGAAATGAATTCATGCCGGCGAAAGAACTTTCGCGCACGCGTTTAACATTATGAAGGAACCAACAGGAGTATACATGCACTAACCTCCATCACGGACACGAATCACGCAGAGCCCACCCATCACACCGCTTCGACCCCTGTATCTGAATTTCCAAAGAGGTGTTTGTCAGGCATTGCGCACACTCATTAAAACCTTAATTGGGATACATAAGAAAGAAAATATACGAAAACAACTTCTCGAAAAAAAAGCTGGTATTAATAAAATGGCGGCAGTAAGTAGGAGTATTTATGACACATCAATAAATGAAATATGACGTAACAACGTTCAGCTATTTGTCTATTTATTACATGTTTCTCTAGTAAACAGCAGTATGTCTAATATATATATAAGGAATTTGTTAAGTGCCAAGACTGCCAACACAGTTCAAGGTCAATTGAGAATAATTTAGATACCGACTTTATATCGAACAAATTACCCATAATGCGGTTAAAAGACCGAATTATTAGTATACAGTATAACTAATGTTAAATGCGAAGTAAAAGTACAAATTTTACTCTGGGTAATTATATACTAATTACCTGCTTATCTTAACTGCCATTACCCCTTTCTGTTTATATATTGTTACTTAGAAATAATGTGTTTCTTAATTGACAATTATGTCTATTTAAAAGTGCTTTATCGTAATATATTTATTTGTGAATATACCAGTTCTTATTGGGAGTTTATTTGGATTAAGGCAACGGGGGAGTGGGGCTCGTAGCTCATATGTCCCTATATTGCCTTCTATTCTTGGGCCCTAACATAAGTTGCACTATTACAGAGGCTGACCCCGGAATTTTTTAAGAAGGGGTTTGCATAGGATCACATTTACTGTGATTCAATTTCAGTGATGCAAAGCATTAATCGTGATATCACAACTGTCTATATCGTTATGTCGCGCTGATGATAAAGGATAACGCACACCTTTCTCAAAGGGTGTTGTTTTCTGAGCAAGAGTTTAAAAGACTTAGCTGATAAGCTAATCGGTCGCACAACATACAAAATTCGTCGATAACTGAAACCCCATTGAAACAGCTCTTCTACCAATCCTTGCCATCCCAGAAAAATTAAAATACACTGAGAAGATTGTTTCGATCCTCTGTGTCGCGACGCAAATCACTTTTCGTGGGGTCGCTGGGACACAGGAGCAACAATCACATTCGATAAAAATTTGTGGTAAAATTATTATCAGGTAATATCTTCTGAAATACATACATTTATAAAGGTGTACGCATGTAATTTTAAACAAAATGTTGTCCAATAAGTAAAACAATAATAAATGTAAGTAATGATGATGTTTCATAGTAAAAAGTGACTTTGTTTTTTCGAGAGGTCGTCAATCAGATGATGAATTCTGGAATGGGTTCGCAACCAAAAAAGGTTGGGAACCACTGGTTTGGATAAATAATAATATAACTCGCCAAAACAAAGTTCGCTTCTAATTAGTGAACAAACAATTTGGGGGTGGAAGTGCTTCAGTACGAATTGTTCTGTTTGGGAATGATTTGTAACATACCATTCGTTCTTTTCAATTATATTTTAATATTTTTAATATTCGTCAAACCGCAAATTGTGAAATTGTAGGCGGCCAAAGAGTGGATTCCTTTCAAATAGTTAGCATCGTCCCCGAATTCTTATAAATATTAGGTGAAGTGATACGTCTCTCCTTTGACTCCTATGCACTTATACGTGCATCGCTGAACTAGGGGGTCGGGAGAGTGGTATACGTCATAATAGGACAGCACCATAAACTTCCAAATACTATCAGAAGTTAATGAGTTTGTTTCAAATACCCCGCCCAAAATATCTTGTACGGTTGTCATTTGTTAACATGCAGCCTGTAAACATGCATCCATTATAATTCGGAATCATGTTAGATGCTGTGAAACACTTATTGAAATTATTTCAAATATTTGTGTCAGTGCGGGTCGTTGCCTCTTTTTTTTTGTAAACATATCTAGCCACTACAATCTGACTGTCTACTTGGCTGCAATCCAATGTCCGCACAATTATTACCAGTTTTACCTTCACCTATCGATGTTAAAGGGAGAGTACTAAGACGAAAAAAATTGTAATTCAGCAACGAATGGCCACAGATAACCAATTATATACCTATTGAATTTGATGTTAATTCTCGACTCTTAGACCTGTTGTAGCCCTCTCTCAAATTGAAGTTGGGTAGAATGCTTTCTGCCACAAATGTGGCACCTTTTTGTTCAAAAGCAGTTATGGGCTTCTTCATGGAAAACTTGAGATACGCAAACTGGAAGTAGCACATAATTTAACTTGCAATTGTCTGCCCTGCATTTCAACCTAACCGACCTTGAAATTTCGTACCCCTCAGCCTCAAAATCATGAATATTCCCAAAGCCTTGCTGAAAATTTATATTAAAAGCCTTTTCTTCCACCCTTGACCAAAAGATTAACACAGATCGCCAGTCTTAAAGGGGAAATTCGAAAAGGGAGAGAATGACTAAAAAAAACCCTTTGGCCTTGCTTCGTCTAAATGGACAGAGGGCACCATTGATTAACCTACACTGGTAACCAATGGCGTAGAGTGGTCAAATAGCAATGTTATTTTCATAATGTTGGAAAAATTCCGAGCCGAAGTTGTCGACAGTTGTTGCTCGCACTTGTTGATGTTCATTTAGTTCTGAAACTTTAGCTTGTGCGTTTTCTTTGATATCCTGAATCACCTAGCCCGTGTTTATCAAATCCAAAACTTGAAATCTAGGTTAATCTCTTAAAGACCTTTATTCCTTTCGATACTGGTATGTATCGACAGGCCCGTAGGCAGAGTAATGTTATGGATTATGGCAACTGGTCGTGCGGAAAATCACATTTTTAGCTTGTGGACAATCTAGAGATCACAATTTTCATGTGATTGTGATAAAACTTGCAATCTATGTTTATATCCCAAAGATCTCAGTACCTTTCAATATTTTCGTGCATAGCGGGCAGTAACTACCTGAATTATGACCCTTGATTGCACGAAAAATTGCGTTTGTTTAGCTTGTTCTTTATCCAGCTCTTCCAAAATGTGGGCGTATCTTAATAAGGCTTAGATTTGGTCCCAATAAAATCCAAGCCTTTATACTTTAGATATCAGTTCTCTGTGCTATTACATTTGGAACTATTCTTAATCAATTTGGAACCCTCAAAATGTAGCAGTACGTTTCCAGGTCTATTTTTGTAGTGTAAATCATGTTTATGGCTGTACACCTTTAACAGCCTTGTTGAGACCATGATAACTGTTTAGTAGAAGATTTTATCAGGTTACGTTAAATCGTGATAAATAGAAAAGATGGTCTGATAACTCAGTTTATATAAAGACAATTCGTTCGAGTAAATATATAAATAAACATATAAAGATATACTCTGATATAACAAAACCACTACTGTATAGATATCACAGCAGATGCACATACACAAGTGTTGAAAAACTTGTTCAGCCTATTAAACGGGTTCTAATAAAAACTAAATTCTAACATTTCATATACAGATCGGGGTATAAAGAATCGTTCAGTCTATTAAATTAATTCTAACCAAAATAATGTCAGGGATATTTTGCACACAGTTTTGAATAATAGCATATTAAATTGTGTTTTGTCGAATACCAAACGGGTGTGAGACAATTACGAGACGTTTATAAAGAATAAGCATACTTTGCTTAATGAAGGACACTTGTTACACAATGGCTAATTGATTTTAGAAATCAAGACTACTATCTAAAAGCGGCAATTGCATTGGTTTTAAAGGCGCTAAGTCTCCAATATTTTGGACCTAGAAATGGACACAAATAATAATATAAACTGACGTACATTCAGTTGTTTCCGTGTTTACTTTGATTTCGAATCTTTTGTGTTCAGCGAAATACGCCAGAAGTCTAAACCCAAAATATGAAATTATCGCTTTAGTTAAAAGATTGCATACCATGACCCGCTTTTATTAGCAAGTGCATTTGAGATCAACACCCATTTCTAATTTAAACTTCTGATAAAGTTTTATTTATTGATAAAGTTTTGTTTATTTATTTGTATCCCGGCACGCCCGTTGTTTATTATCGTTATACTCCACGACCTTCATCCCATTTTTTGAAAAAATGAAAAATACTATTATTATGATGATAGTAAACTCATAAATATAGTGTTGTTTTGTTGACGCGACACAGAGCTCCCAGTGCAATTTTATGTAACGTCTGCTTTTTTTGTGTGTGTCTGGGTAATCAAAGAGAGAAAGAGTGATTACGTTCATTATAGTAACTTAGAGTAAAACGACTCCATGTTTGACATTAGGCCTAGTAAAGTAGGACTGAGATTTTTCAGTAAAAAACAAGTTAATGAGACAATGCTAATTAGAAAACTCTTTGAATTTAATTACTTGTTTTTCATCCCGATCAAAGGATAAACAAGAATCAAAGTGACCGTTTACCCCAAATCAACTAAAAAATGACCCCCAAAGAAGCCATCGATTATAGAAACATAATCATCTCTGATATAATGTACAAACATCAAAAGTTCTAAAACATAAGACCATGGATTGTATTATTACTGACAACGTTTCATTATTCGTTTACAACATAATACTCTATTGGCTTAAAGCATCAACATAGTAGAATGATTTATGAGATAGTCTAGATTGTTTTGTTCCAGTAACCTCACACACTGAAAGTGGAAATAACTATGATCGATGTATTAATTAGATTAACCGTCATGGAAACTCGGTTGACCCGGATGCGCCCTAAGCCACGTTACTCTTCCGCAATCCAGCATCCGTTTTAACGGGACACGACCAATTAATTTAAGCAGCGAAAAAGATTCACTATACAAAATTTAGATAAAGAGGTGGTCATTCTTGCTATAATAATTAAAAAGAAAATAGAAATATATTGAAAATTTCTGTTAAATTACTATATTCTAGGGAAAGTTGAGGGTTTTTGAAGTTTTTTGACAAGAAATAGCCGATTGTAAAGTATCATTGCCGGTTAAGTGGGTGAGGCGCTGGCTCACTCGGCTAGAGGTCGGGTGAATTGGTCGAGAAAGTTCATCCAGATTTTCCGGCGTGGCACGGAAAGCTGTCTAATCGTTCGGATGAGACGAAAAACCGAGGTCCCGCGTACACATTGGCGTGCACGTAAAAGATCCCTTGGAGTAGGCCGTAGCGCCGCTGCCCGGGAAAATTTTTCCCCATAGCACACTGTATGGCGTTTGCCGTCTTCCATTAGCCCAGGTTAAGTGCAGAAGAGTAGGACGTAAAACCCCATTTCATTTCATTTCCTTTTATTGAATAACGTTAGCGGATTACAGTGCGCGACTGGTCATATTCAACAATATCTCTGATGGACAGTCGATTATGGGCTTTTCATGTGAATAAATGTCTAAGTGATAATTAATAACTAACTCTTGCATAGTGCATCTTTAACCGGAAGTCAACTAAACGACACAATTTGATACTTCTCAGAGCAATACAAGTTAAGAGCTCAAAATATATACACCAATTAAATTGGAACCCTAAGTAGAGTCTATAAAACTGAAAAGAAACAATCGCTAATTTCCCTTTAGTGAATGATTTGGACGTTTTGGCAGAAAGGCTGTGATGATCTGACCCAATAACAAGGTTTATCTGCAAACGGGGGGATAACCATACAATGAATATGCCTATAGTAAATATATCAGGCCTACTGGTGATATTAATGAATAATTATAACAAGTTTCGTTTGGCCTAGCTGATTTACAGATGGAAGTGAATATGTTCAGTTTGAAAGTCTTCAGATCAGTGAATACAAATATATTGAACCTCTTGTGACAATATAATCGAGGCTACAATATGGCTCAAGCACCATGGCATAGCCCAGACATGCGGATAATTTTAATGGCGATCGTATAATTGTAGCTTTTCTATAGCTATGCGTTGAAGTATGTGTGCAATGGTCGGGCTTCTTACTTTACTGATAAGGCCAAACAAACTACTAACTGCGCTTAGGGTTACTTGCCCCTATCCCTTGTAGTACTACTCATTCTTTTATAGGACTTCTTCTTTGTTGTGTTCTTGTGATCGTAAAATAATACCACAGTATTTAAAGTATAAGAACTTTATTGCCAGCTGAATGGTTTCCCAGGTCCCCTGTTCTCAACAGGTATAATGGCTGCTTGAATGTCTGGGTGAGTTCTAATGGGGCCTGGTCTACACTCGAATTTATACCCCCATCCCTGCACGTCCAAGACTCAGCCTTGACGTCAACCTCCATTCCAAATGCGTGAAGTCAAAACCCGCCCTTATATGGTTATGGAAATTTACTCTCGAAATTGTGCATGAGATATCTGTTATCATGTTGTTGACATATAGAAGCAGCCATGCTCTGCCTCTATAACCCTTTTTTATATAACAATATGTTAACCAAATGTTAGTTGATTTCAGCACACACCTGCATATATGTGAATATGTTTAGAAACATCAAACTATATCTTATCTCCTCATTCCTCGTCGATAATCTTTAAAAACAATGTCACCACGACTATATTGCTACACTCTTCTTCCCAAACCGCGAAAGCAACTTTTTATGCTTGTGTAATTTGTGGAGTAAGATGGAGTAGAACTGACGGAACTAATAGTGTCATCTCTTCCAAACATTTCTAACTGAAATACGAGGTATGATTCTGGAAAATAATCCCGATTCGGACTGTTGTAATTACCGAAACATTAGTTTTAGAATTTGTCTACAAAAAACACAAACATCAAGTTATGGGAACTGATTAAAGGTTTACGGTTGGCGATTGCGGTTCTTAAAAAATAGGGTCGGCATATCGTAAAGTGCCAACAGCAATATTGAACTTACCACCAAATTCTCCAGAATAAACTTTCAGATAATGATGTCATTTGTTTTTCGTTATGTTTAAGATTTGATAATATACAGTATCGTCGTGTTTCTTTTATGATATCCACCAATCCTACCATTATATATTATCTATGTGAAACATTCATACTGAACAGGTAAGGCATGTACTTTCTTTGATATTTACCGCCAGTCAATCGGGGTTTTATTTATATCATATATATTGGACATAACAATACAATACTGTAAATAAGCAAATCCTGTCAAGAATTTAACACAATAAAGAACGTTTGCGTCAAACAGTCGAAATACTGTCGAAATTGGCATGATGGCATGCGACCCCACGTGCCTCTCGTACTTCGTGCCTATCACAAAAGTATACAAGCCCTTTATAGCTACCGACAAATGTATAAATACATGATATTATAGGTACTATGTAGATATTATATAGTATGTATTGACAATAGAAAGATCAACTAGAACCGGTTTAGATTTAATCATATTTAAAGTGACACATCAAGCAAGCTGGTTGAAATACAGGTCTATGTTTCATTTCGTTTATTGACACTTTCAATGGTCTACACGGCATGAGAAACGAAATTTCGAACTAGTCCGATTTCGCATAAAGATATATGAAACAGGAAACTGCACAATCCTTACCTACGACGATTTCAAATGACCCACGGTTTTAGCAACGCTACACCAATCACGGTAAGTACGAGTGCGACCATCATGCATAGCCATTATTGTACCGCCCCTGACTATTCTATAATTATTATCAAATGTATACAGATCAAAATAGATCCTTTTGGAAAGTTTGAAAGTGCGCCACAATGGTTTTATGTATAAATCGATTCACCTAATAGCAGTGTATGATAGCTAAAGCGGGGAGGGGTGATAACAGGAATTATTCTGCTAGTCCAGATTTAAGGTTTTCCTGGTAAATGCCTAGCTGGTGATATGTCTTTTCTTATTGTTACCGAGGCGTTTTTGACGTGATTCAGAGTCTTGTACCAGTTTCTGGTGTAGGGTTTTCTGTTCACACAATGCGATTTCTGGTGCAGCTGAGGAGTGTTTATGTGATTGTTGCGGCTGTTCTTACAGAAGAAGTTCTTATGTGATTTTTGTGGTTTTTTGACAATGTTTTACTGTTTTACGATCGCTTAGTATAGAGGTTTCTGCTGTGATTCCCCGTTTTGTGGTGTGATTGCTCATCCATAAAAGAGGTCTGTCTTTGTGATATGATTGTCTTGTAGTTAATGCTTAGATCGCTGTCTTGTACAGATGCTGGTGTTTATCCGTTAAATGATGTTACTGATCTTATTCGTCTTCCCAAATCCAAATTTTTGTGTACTCTTGTATATAAAAAGTAGCTTTAAAATCAACTATTTGAAAAATGGCGTATTAATGATTCTTGAACAATATATAGTCGTTCACAATAACGTTTAAATTGTACAAGAAAAACTCTTGAGATGATTTCAATACAAAGTGCTCACGTACGGTACACACCGCTTTGACCACCTACAAACACTATAGGTATATAGACATTTATTTGTGCTCATGTGAGATATGCTGATTGTTCATTTTACTTATAACCGTTTAGATGGGTACAATGTCATATCATGTAACAGCATCTTTTCTTTAAACTACATTCCAGCCAGTTTTGTCAAATAGAAACCAGACGGAGTAAATTAAAGTCCGCGGTGGGTGTATTATACTTATCGCTAACCTTCTAACAATTAACCTACCAAGAAAAGCCTCATCATATATCCACCATCTCACCAATAACATAACACTGTCAATATATAATATAAATCGCGATGTTCAGGTTGGTGTTCACATAGTAGCAAACGGATATAAAAAAAATAAACGCAATGGGAATAAATAAATAAACGCAATCTTAATATATCAACTTTATATATATTTGCAATCTTTGCTCTTTTTAAACCAGAACAATGCTTTACCCGTTAAAGATTGGTGTTCAAATGGTGTAAAATGAACATAAATAAATAAATGCAATCTTAATACTATAGACTTCAAATATTTTAGCATTCTTGTCTTTTTGCGATTGGAGACCATTATCTTTTTTCTTAAAGCGGAACTAAATAAGGAACATAATGGCACCAAAATGCTCATTGCAGTTTATGTAAAAAGTCCCCCAGTCCCGCCAAGCCCACGTGGCCCCCAGACGTGACAGTGGTCTATGGCGTTGTGGTTATTTTAATTGCTATTACAATCAAAGTATTTCAATTTGATCTTGATTTAAACTTCGATTTCAATATTGTTTGGTCTACACTACATGGCGATTTGAATACTTCCTTTCCAATGCTCTGTTCCCGTTGTATTGTAGGCATTGTGATTTGTTAAAATCGTGTCAGGTCAGATGACAATGCCTAAAGATGATGCCAGACCTTTCTGTTGTGTAAATGTAAACGATATGATACCAATGTCAGATCTAATTTAAAATGGACCAAGACTACTTTCAAATTACAGGACTGTGACACAGAGGCAATGTTACCAGATTTCCATATGCACCTAATGAACCGGCAGTTTGTGCAATCCTCAATTACCATTTCTCAGAAACTGAAAATCCACAACACTAGACGGTGCCTTGTGAATGACATAGTTTGATATTATGATCAATCTACCGAAATAAATGTGAATGGATAAACAGTATTTCTTGGTCGGGGGTGTTCTTGACGGGGATTTGAGCACGTGTGATAGCAATCACAAGAGGTGTAGCTCGGGGGTGGCTTGTGCGAACTTCTAGTGTCTAGAACAAATTGTTTGCAATGTAAATACTGATATCGATGATGCGTAAGACAAGACATTATCCGAATTACGTTTCTGTGTTTTTCTTCCCTTCTACTCGAAGCGATGATCTCTGCACGAGCCCTTCCCTATGACCTTTCTTACGATCGTTTCACGTTAATTTAAAGGTTTTTTTCTCTCAATAAAACCTCTTTAAAAACAAATGATTCTTAACAAATAGTCGTTCTTTAAACATATTCCTACAGAATCAATATTATGTTTAACCCAGTACAAATAGCTCTATTTCGGGCTACAGAGAGCATGGATTTAAAATCATTGAGTTTGCTATGAATAAAACAGAATAAATTTATATAAAATCAACATATAAGATGCAGCCTATATGATATTCCATAATGGACCGAAAATGAAATGGAATGGGGTTTAACGTTCTACTGTTGTGTGTCGACTGGTCTAATGTAGAAGGGTATACGCCATACAGTGTACTATGAGGGAATTTTGATCGGACTCATATAACAAATTCCAACTGCCAAGGGATCTTTAACGGGCACACCAATGTTTACATGGGACCGCGATTTTTTTTTGTCCCAGTTGAGCAACTATAAGTTGTCGCCTTTGAGCCCCGTTATCACTCGTCGGGGAGAGGTGGCGGTGGTTTGCCTGTGTCTAGTCGTTTTGGTGATATGGGGAAGAAATAATAATTAATTGATAGAAGGTCTGAAACCCAACACGATGTACTGTCCATCGCGTAAATACATACAGCAAAACACACATTGTCAATATATAACGACCCATACAAAGGATCAATGAAAAGTTCGATTTTGAGATTTTTCATCAAAACTATTGTGATCTTTGGCTTTTCTTAACGTATCCTAACAATTTATCCCGCAACTTAGAAATGGTTGGGATAGGCGTCCATAGGAAGATTAAACATGCACGTTTTGGAATGTGGTTGTCGTTCCCGAATACAGCGATTAAACAATTTCTGAAACTAATTAAAAGGTGGGTTGTTTTTTGTTTTTTTTTGTTTAAAACAAAAAATGGAAACCATTTTTAAAGCATTGTCTGTTTTTCTGATGCTATTGAATTACATTTACCAGGCGCGGATCCAGAGGGGGGGTTTGGGGGGTCCAAACCCCCCCCTGCTCAGCGACATAAAAAAAAAAAAAAAAATTATGCCTTGCATCAATGAAATTAAATCACAAAGTGATCCTACATCAGTATAAAAATGATTTCTCTGTTTAAAAAGCTCAATTTGTATGTATGCCTATGTAATTTAGAGACGATGATGCCCGATTTCCGTGACAGAAACCTGGCAAACCCCCTCCTGCAAAAATTCCTGGATCCGCCCCTGATTTACTGGTAAATATACACAAAAGACAATTACAGCAGTGTTATAAGCGAGTTTACTAACATATTTATTAAGTATGTGTCGAATCATATCACGTCTTTTGCCAAGTAACATCCGATCATTTTTCCACTATGCACAACCGATATCGAAAGAAATTCTTCTCTTCTTTATACTTACGGTACTTTAATCCAATACTTTAGCCTAATGAAAATAATGCTTGTTTACAGATTTATTATATCGGTTTGGTAGCTACATACAACTTTCAGTCATAAAAATAGAAATGATTCTTTTTATTTTTTTTCTGATATGCTCCCAAGGGGTGAACACACTAAAAATACAACACAATTTACACGACAATTCGACAAGTATTCTCCTATCGACTTCAAGTAAAAAATGGCCGTTTGGGTGGCCGAATAGTTAGCACGTGAGCGCCGTAGCATAAAAGCCTGTCATTGAGTCAAATGGCACAGTTTCGAATCCTCGGTTGTACGTGACAAACAGTAGGGCCGGTTGTCCTATCTTGTGGGTTTTTCCAGGTCCTTCAGTTTTCTCCCACTGCTAAAGACCCCAAGTGCAAGCGAATCATTGCAAACGATAAGCCAATACTTGTCGAAACGTCGTGCTATAAGCCTATGTATATACCAAGTGGTACTGTGTAGGCGCTGAACAATAGATGACCAGGCGCGGATGCAGGGAGCGGGGCATCCCCCCCCGTCAGCCCCAGTGACATAGTTGATTTTCATTTTCATTTGCTTTGTTACTGTATAGATGATATGAACATGATTTACGCATTGTCTCCGCCCAAACAATCCAAGGTTGCAACATATTACCTTTTGCTCCAATGCCCCCCCCCCCGACATATCCTGGACCCGGGCCTGATGATACATACTGGTGGAAAACCGTTTCCTTAAACTGACTGATATAGAGACAAAGTCCGCAAAAGATAGCTGGTCAATAGGCGTAATAAAAAGAATGTATTGTGCTGCATTTGAAAATGAGATTTTGTTAATTGTAGACCTCTTAAGTATGGAACATTTGAGTCTTTGGAAATGACTCCGTCGACGTTCTCCTTGACACTTCCGGGTATCAATTCAAATACGCCGGAAGATGCCGTAATGTCAATTGTATTCATGTACATTAGTAGAATGATCTAATAATCCGACAGAATACCTGTCTGACGCCCAGCCACCAGCCATTTTGATGTGATAAAATTTGCTTCCTCTGTCAATTTAAATAGTTGATGGACAAAATACATCTTCGTGCATCTTTCTTTGTTTCGTTTCGTGTCAATTCCATGGTCTGACATTTAATTTCTAGAAGAACCGTGATTAAAGCCATTAACCTACTGATATTTGTTATAACCTGAAATCGGAAGTAACCTTAAGATTGAATCAGCTATATACTGACAAACTAACTGGGGCATGTTTCATGAAATTTTAACTTAGATAAAATCCAAATTTTTTGTGATTTGATTAGGGTTAGTGATTAAAATAAAACCAAGTACGAACAATTCAAACCATTAGTCAAAATTCGAAGTCCTAAAAAACGGTCGAGGCAAAATAGTGTAATCAGCAAATGGACTGTTCACCGTGTACAAAATACACGACAAACAGTGGTAACAGGTTTCTAGAAGAGTAAGCTTACCCTGCCTGGGGCCACGCCCGCCATAACTGCATCCAAACTATTAGACGAAATCTAAATAAAATAACATGATTGACCAATGGACTATTGGTATGTAAAATAATCACGATGTACTGATTTTAGTGCTTAGTCAATC
This sequence comes from Patella caerulea, assembly GCA_036850965.1. Taxonomy (NCBI): domain Eukaryota; kingdom Metazoa; phylum Mollusca; class Gastropoda; family Patellidae; genus Patella; species Patella caerulea. The sequence continues at coordinate 29,878,425 of JAZGQO010000011.1, forward strand.
AAAATTTAAGTATCTACTAAAATTTGGATTTTATCTTTAGTTAAGATTCCGTGAAACATTTCCCTGCCATTGCTTAGAGGTGTTGCTTGGGATGTGCACGTGTAATCCTTAGTGCAAGAGGTGTCCTTCTGGGGTGACTAGTCCCCATTTGGACTATAGCCCCTCCCAGCTTTTATTTTAAATTCTCATGCTCATTGTCCAGTTCCTTCGTTTTTAAAACTGGGATAAAAATTACGGTAAAGAAGCCCCTTGGAGAACTGTCCTTAGTATCATTCCCCTTTAATATTTCCGTCTGTTTAAGTATGTTGCATAATGATAGTATGATATTTTTGTCGACCAAATTTCATGAAAAAAGCCCAATTAGTTTAGCTAATTCGGTTTAGAGTAACAGAGGGCACAGATTACATTTAAAGATACAGTGTTTGTTCACGGGTTTATTTTAGTCTATTTATTTCTAGATGTTAACGTATATTTTCTTGTCTATTAAAAACATTGGTTATTTCGCAAGAATATTGATACAAACATATATACACCTGTTAGAAAAAGAAAGTCCCGACGGATTGTGTTAAGTATTAAACGCCTTTAACATTTATGTCTATTTAATTATTGATCGTTATCATACAATTTACTTATATACATCTTTCAATTTTCACATACAATTTACCGCCCACAATAAATATAATTCCAAATTATGACAATGGATTTATCCAAATGTAATTTTAATTGCCGTTTTTACGCAATGTGTTATTTCAATATCTATATTTGGCTAAGTGTATCTTAAGTTCGCCAGTATGTATATGGAGAGTGGTATTAAGTATATTATTTGTTTATTTCTAAAGCAACCGATTCGTGTTTTTGTCTCGCACTTAAATATGTAAAGAGTTTTTTTTTGTTATATTAAGATCTATCAGAATGTGGGCGTTATTTCAAATTTTACAAATAACAATAAATGTATTGTGTACTTAAAAACATCTATAAATACAGTTGCACCGATAGAGGGTCGCTTATTATTTTAAAGGGCGACAAGTAGATTTCCTATCAAAACTGGAGAATTCTACATTTCTAGTAAAACGCCCCTCTGTATGTACTGTGTGTATTAACAACCATGGGGATTATCCTAAACACAACGAACACGGTACCTCCCGGTTGGCGAATTATCGCACACCATACCCCAATTCGTACTATCATATCTTAATTCGTACTACCATACCAGATCTTGTTCTCTATCTGGCTTCTTGTTCACTATCGCTACAACCCACGCTCTTGGATTTGTGAAAGTGACCCCCCAACACGCTCTTGGATTTGTGAAAGTGACCCCCCAAAAACGCGCAATACTATACCAAATGAATGACATATCGAAAATACGATAACCAATGAATGAAATATCGAAAAATTGAAAATGTGTACCGGAAACTTTAGGCGTGCACGTGGAAATTAAATTCAAAACCATAGTAAAAGGTTTGTGAGTTATTTTGAAAAAAAAAACCCTATTTTTACATTTATTTCAAAAACAAGAAAGTCATCTTACCTATATGTCAAAGAGGGTGCTGATGCCAAAATGTTTCGCAGAACAACTTGCCTAACGTACAAAAAAGCGCGTTTCCCAAAACTTTCAGATTTGTTACTTTTATCGTAAAGTCTATACACGAAGGAATTATGTGTGTAGCTTTGACAATATTATGACTCTTGTTATTTTAAGAATATTTCGGTGAGCGAGCATACAGTGATAGATATTTTTAAAACATCAAAAAAAAAAAAAATCTTCTAACGCGTACTGCGACCACCGGTCTAGTAGATTCTATGCGACAAAGCATAAGATAAAATAAGTTTTATGAAATAGCCCCCTAAAAAAAACCCACACGGGATCGAAAACACTAACGTAATTCCGCACATTATGTTAAAATAAAAAATCAAGATTTAAGATTAAAATATGTTTATATTTATTGTGTTTTGTCTATTCATGGTTATATAAATACAATGATTCATTCGATAAACAATTTGAATTATGTATTGTATTATATTCACGTGGTGAAGGTGAGAAAGCGGAACACCCTGGGCACATTTAAAGGAGCTAAACCGTCTAATTCAATGAATAACGAAGTAGAATTCAATATTGGTCCGTTTCAATCAATATTGATGTTGTTATCTTGCTGTGAAATTATGGGATCCTAATATCCAATATTTAAAACATAATGAATATTCTATAATCAGTACACGAGTCGTGCATTCTACGGTTAGGGCACAATTTGCAATGAACAAACAAAACATTCTTCAAGACAATGTCGAAGTAAGTAGTAATGGATGATTTGCAAACGGCAAAAAATAATTTAAAAACGTATTTAGAGGATTAAGTAAGCGTAAACGACTGTCGTTTAAAGAGAGAATTTCATAGTCAAAACATAATTATTTCTATGTCTTTTGCTCAATAGGTTGTCAGCTCACTAGTATGCGATCATAGGCATTATTTCCCACACTTAAGAAATCTTTCACACGATTACCTCCCTTGTTCTTCTACCCCACCCCACCCCCATGCAATAGCTATCTTCAAACGTTTGAATTGGTAGTTGAAAATGATATTTTTGCCAATTTCTCAATAGTAAATTATAGGATTAATAGGATTATTCTTTAACAAGGTAGGAATTTTAAGGCTTTATTTTTAATATATTTTAAAAATGTAACTAAAATTATGAAATTATAGCTTTAAATACATTCATATATTACATTAAAATATTTTTTCACAACCATTTTTGTTTATTTCAAGGTTAAAGAGAGAGAGAGAGGGAGAGAGGGAGGGGAAAATGGGGTTTAAACGGCCACTCAACACAAACTAAGTCATTTCGGGACTAACATATGGTTTTAATTTTATTTCAATAATTCGCATGTGCGTAGGGGTCTTTAGCAGTGGGAGGAAACCGGAGTGCCCGAGGAAACCCATGAGGTTGAGAAGGCGCCCCTACCTCCATGCCACATACGCTCACACCAGGGATCGAAACCACAGCCGCAAGCCAGAGGTGACCGGCCAGCTAGAGGTCGAAGCGCGGCACTCTAGACCACTAGGCCATCCCAATTCCCCTTTCAATATTCACAGACCACCATTAATTTCCCCATTGACTTCAATGCTAATTCTTGACCTTTTGCCCACCTCCGACATTTCCACAAATTTTCGTTGGGCTGAATGCTTTTCACTACAGACCGAAGAACAAATGGCCATGTCTTTGCACTAAAATTTGTATGAGGTTGACCACCAAATTTTGAGATACACAACCTTGAAGAAGCAGACTAAAAACATGTAACTAGTTGCCGTACATATCACCGTCGCCAACCTGATAACCCCGTTATCCTTCCGCCTCAAAATCCTAAATATTTACCAAAACCTGACAGAAAATATCAATTCAAACCCTTTTCGTCCAGTCTAGGCCAAAACATCAACAAAAATGGGCATGCAAAAGGGGAGAAAAGAGACGGAGAGACAATTGTTATAAATAGACGACCTACAATTTGTACCGAGATGGTGAAATTTAATGGTGGTCTGCCTCCAAAATGGGTTTCGCCACCTTACGTTATTACTGTGCAAACTTCGTAAAATATTAATAAGGAAGATTTTTAATGGATGTCGGTAGACACAATACATCCAGTCTTTTTAAACTCTTACCATCTGCGCTCCTTCAAGCATGTCTGTAATTTCAATATAATATATATATATATTGTCTCAAAGTTATAAATGCAGACTAGTATTAAACATAACGATAAAGGTTTAATATATTTGTTTTAAAAAGAAGGATAATTTACAAAATCTGCATAAGCATGAATAAATTGCAGACAGAAAATCATTAGGATTTTTGAAAACTGCAGAATGAACTTAACAGAAATAGCATTTGATACAATGAAATTTTTAATTTATGGAGTTAATCTTTTCTTCAGCCTAAATCATACTTCTGTGATTGTGTTAGTTTCGTTATATATGTTTCTAATCTCCTTTTATGGCGAAAGATAGAGAACATGAAGCAATAAATCGACCTTTAAATATAATAACGAAAATGACGTGGCAAAACAAAAGATGCCATCGCCTCCAGACTACACACAATCTTCTACATTGTGTCTGATATTAAAACCCATACAGCGATCGCCTCCAGAAATCATAAATATTATAATTAATTCGCGAATTGTCGCCGCTTAATTCTTGTAATGACCGAAACAGTTCAGTTATTCCGGAATTATCTGAATGAACATCTTCCGGGTCTTTGATCGCGGTCTTACACAATAATAAGATATTATACCCCAAATTAACGATCTCTAAGGATTGACTTGTTAATTATATTGTGGTTTATCATACAATTAATCAATTAATATATATATATATATATATATTTATATATATATATTCTTCCCTGACATATATTTAAGATAAAGTTCGATGGCACCGGAATTCTTCTCGAAAGGTAATCCCGACATATCACGCCATTTCATCGCTAATTATTGACAGGTGGTTTGTCTGTGCAGGGAGTAGAGTCACCACCCGGCCTTGTCGTTTGTTTTTAAGGCTGACAGAGCTATCAATACTCTTTAAACTGAACCGCAGAATCTGCTAAAAGCTGTTCGTTTGATGTAACCTGAAATGAAATGAAATGGGGTTTAACGTCCTACTACTCTACTCTGGGCCAATGAAGACGAGCATACGCCAGTGTACTGTGAGCGGGTTTTCGTCCCATCCGAACGACTTGACATCTGTCCATGTCGGGCCCTCCGTCCCGCATCGCTGACAAGGGGAAACCACGCCGGATACTCTAACCTACCAGCCGATTAGTACTGCTTTCTGAAATCTAAAGCATATGGTGAAATCTGTTGCTTTATAGTGTACAATTCCCTCGACTTGTAAGTATAAGTCCAGTGTTTATGGAAGCAGCAAGGTCCCTCACACCACTCAGCGCACGTCAATGTAATATCTCTTCCAGATACTAGTGTAGTAAAGACAAGTAAAACGAAAAGAAATATGATCTGTGCTTTAATCAGATGGAATGTATGACGAGATATATGTACAGACTAAAACACTTCCATCCTATTTAGCTACACGAGTGGGGTACCCAAGCCAGGGTGTGCTTTTTTCTGTGTGAAACAACTTATGTACATAAAATTGTGAGTTGCGCTGATATATTACAGAAGTCTAGCATCCTCGGTTTCGGAACTCCAGATGTATTCTCTAGACGTTTAGCTGTAAATAGTAAGATATGTCGTGCACCAGGCAGCAAATGTACACAATTTCGAGAAGACAAAGGTACCACTTCGCATTTATTTGAAAAGGTCACATATCATCTAAGTCTCGATTATATATTAGCATCGTTACTAGAGAATTATGTAAAACAGGTAAAATGTAATATCTTAAAGTTCATTTATAAACGTCATGCTTTATTAGCCAGCGATGTCCAGTGGCCCAGTAACAGTTAAACTATACACGTACATGACGCCAAACATTTGCGTAAATAATTGATGAAAATGTTAATCGGGCTGTAGTAACGGTACCCTGCAACGATATCATGATATAATTGAGGTGATCAAATGCCAATAAACATTGGTTAAATCATACTCTAGCACCGCGGGCGGTTCTCTCTAATGTCTAAGGAAAATTGACTGCCAGTCAAAATGGCGAATCTATCCTTCTGATGGGCAACCTGGAACCATGAACATTATTTCACCTAATTTACAAGCAATTTATTTATTCTGTGGTTAAATACCACACACGATTAGGCCTAGTTTTTACTATCAACCGTAGTAAAAATATTGACCTGCCTTGTATTCTAGTAATTTTAAAAGCACAAATAGTTTTTCAAAGTTCAACATTGGCACGTACTTTAAGCAAAACAACTTTCAAAGATATAATACGTGATTGCCTTCGATGCCGATACCTCAATGTACGGTCGTTCGCCTCAATTTATAATTAAATGTAATTATTTCTTACAAATTAGATATCCTTTGAAGTGTTTGTTCCCATCTGCATTAGTCTAAACGGAGCAAAAAAAGCAGGACGTTAATCCCCATTTCATTTCATTTGAAAAGCTTGTCGCACGAGCGGTTGGGGAATCTTTATTACGTTGCTTTTATTCCTTTTCATGAAAGTCAAAAAATATATCTTCACTATTTGTTTTAGGTTGTATGCCCTTTAAAAATTTACAATCGATCGTTGAACCATATCAAAAACACTCAGCATTCTGTTTAAAACTATGACAACCCGGAAAATGTAGTGAATTAAAGCATCTATTAGTGGGAAATTATATGTGGTTTGTTTGTGTTGAAATCAAGCCAAGATGGTTTACATATGTACATGTTATTAAATAATAGCTTAATATTATTGTTTACGACGTCGTAATGAAATGAAATGAAATGGAGTTTAACGTCCTACTGTTCTGCTCCTAACCTAAATTTTGCTCGGGCAGTGGCGCTACGGCCTACTCTTATATCGAGTTCCAACTGCCAGTGGATCTTTTACGTGCACGCCATTTATTGTCCCATCCCAACGGCTTAAAACTGCTCTTGTCACGCCCTCCGTTCTGCATAATTCACAAGGGAATTACGACGTCGTATTAGCCGATATAGGCCAATATATGTGTGTATAGCAGTGCTAGTTGTAGAAGTAGTCATCCAGTCGTTAAAGATTGTTTCCCAAGTTAAATCTAAGATATCTAGTTTTGTTTACTTCTGGTGTCGAGTGTCAACTACAATACGAAAGGAACCAAATGATCCGACGCCTGCAACGTTTTTTAAAAATTATATTTTTGCCCTAAAAGAGATATTATTATCATGTTTGAGAGAGAGAGAGAGAGAGAGGGAGAGAGAGGGGGGAGGTGTTTAACGCCCACTCGACACGAACTAGATCATGACGGGACTTACATAATGGTTCTATTTTTTTTATTTCAATAGTTCGTTTGCGCAGTAGGACGGAACCGGAGAAAACCCAGGAGGTTGGACAGGCGAACCTACACCTTGTCACGTTCAAGCGGGGAATAGAAACCACACCACTTAGTCTTTTTGATTTCACGTGCACGCATAAAATCACAACCACAACCACAAATAATTGACTCTGGCAATAACAAACGAAATGTTTGTATATCGAACAGGACACATCTGATGTTACCACATTCTGACATTCCGCAAAAATATGATATGACGTGGATAACAATTTCCTTTTTCGTAATCATTGTTACTTGAGATTTTATTTTGGTATTTGTTACTCACTGACAGATCGCTATTATTCATTTTACACTGATGAAACACGTCAGTTGATTTTCAACAGATTTTAGTTAGATAAATGATTTGAATAGATCATGACTTGGCTGATATTTAGATTTCGTCAGCATATAATGATCTCTTTTCTTAAAGATTTCGTCAGTATATATCAACCGATAATCTTTTTTTTAGGGATGCATTATGTAAGAGCTAAACCTTCCTAGTGCGCGGGGGCCACTGTGGCTAAGTGGGTAAGACGCTGGCCCGTTAGTCTGGGGGTAGGTTGTTCGATTACTATGTTGACCGCGAAAGTTTCCCCTTGTTCTTGGTGCACGATGGCGGGTCTGACCAGGACAGGTGTCTAGTCGGATGGGACGAAAATTCCCTCACAGCACATTGAATGGCGTATGCCAGTTTTCATTAGCCCAGTCGCAGCAGAACAGTAGGATGTTAAAACCCATTTCATGTTATTCCCTATGGCAGGTATTTTTGTTTTAAGCTTCAGTCGTTATATAAATTATTATTTGGACATTTATTCACATAATAGACCCCCGGATGGCATAGATATTGAATGGATTAGTACGATCTTGCCATTTGATAATGTTAAAGTGGTTAATCGAAACTTTATTATTACATCAATCAATAGTATCTGGCAGTCGCGATTTTCTTATATCAAAATTCCAAACAATGATAACTAGATCTATTTTTGAACTATTCTTTTAAGAACGACTTGCTCTTTATCTAAATCTTACATAATGTATCTTTCTTTAATTATTGTATGGTTTTAAACCAAAACAGCTATTGTATTCCTCCCCTTTCACTTCCTGAAGTGTACTCTCCAAGTAGAGGGATAATAATCTATCAACAACTTCAGTAGATCCATTGTAACCATTGTGTAATAATACGCCTTAGCACATTTGTGCAGATTTAGTTTATACAGCATCTAAAGGAAATAACTAAATTAACCAAGAAAACGGACCATGTTATTTAGCTCAAACCGGATCTGTTATGAATCAAGGTCTATACATGATTAAGTTCAATATTTACAGTATAAACGTGAATCGATTTTCGTTTTGATTGTGTTTTATTTTGAGTTCAAATGTCGACTGGAGAATAGAAAATCAGTTAAATGTCAACCCCTGCTTTACCTTTTTGTTAGAATTAACGCATACAATTCAATCAAATTTGACCTTAATTAAAGAGGTGGCATCTGAAAATCAATGGGGCGTTAAAATGAAATACTTTATTTTTTTCAAAATACTTACGAATGTATCGGTCAAAACAGACGACCAGAATCTGGCACCAGATTGCGGATTTGGGATTATCTCAAAATACTACAAATTTGATACACCTGTATAATGCGAACGTATTCCTATTATTTCAGATAATGATTATAATTATACGTACTCCCAAATAAACACAAATCAATAGAACGGAAAGGAGGGGAATTATCGTAGGTCTACTAAATCTAGAGAATCGAATTTGACGTCTACCTATACGATAATATCCGTCATTTCTAGAAGACCTGAGTAAAGTTGTAAGCACAAATAACTTTGATATAAAACATCTTAATACACAATACTGTCTAGAAAACATTCGTCAAACATATCATTAACTATCAAGTGGGCAAATACAATTCTACTACGAGACTTGTAGGCGACGTTAAGAGACCGACAAAATGTTAAGGGCGATGGGTTCCAAGTAATTCCCACTTGTTTGATTGTCATTTTCCTTTACATATTAACAATGACACAAATAGTTCAATAAGACACACAATTAATGAACAATATTAATAGTCCTTCAAACATCTCAATCTCCCTCTTCGCCTCTCCTTCTTTGTGGACTTATAAACTGTCTGAACTGGACGAACCCTGCTACGATCCCCTTTTAATGATCCACTTAAACTCGCCCCTGTTGTAAAGTAATAAGCTAATTCCACAACTTGTTAACAATTTTCTCGGCTGTGGGCTCTTAAAGGGTGTTGTATTTTTTTTAATTAAAGGGCAAGACTAGGAGCAAATTTCGGGGATATAAGTAGCGTTCGAGAGATGAGACATATAAGTTTCAATCTTATTGTTCACGTGACGTCTTAACTGTGTTTTCAAATTAAATTAAATGGTGTATACGTCGTCCTTCTTTTCTGCACCATCCGATCTTATGAATACGGAGAGCTGTTTGCTTTAAGCGAGATTTTGCCCGGACAGCGGCGTTATAATCTACTCTTATTTAGAGTTCCAACTGCTACGGGTTCTTTTATATATGCATGTACCACGTTTTTTCGTAAAACTAGAAACTACACCGCTGACAAATGGGAAACCACACCGGAAATTCCGAGGATCTTCGCTAATTTTAAGAATACCATACCTTTTTGGGTTTCTCAAAAGTTTTTGTAAAGTTTTTGTAAAGTTTCAATGGTACAATGCAAGATTGATACAAAATTTTCGAAAAGTGCTGTTCCTATCTACTCTCTTTCATGTTCCAACTATCGAGGGATCTTGTACGCACACTACCAATTTATTAGAATATAGGTGGGTAAAGATAGCAATATGAGAGTGGGGGACCTAGAACAAACTGCAACAGAAATCGTTTCTCTGGGAAGTGTTCCGGTGTGGTCTCTAGTACTCCCATAACAAAAGCGGCCATTATCAGTCTTGGGAAAATTTGCATAGTTAACATAAATCCAAGATGGCCGCCAGCAGACCCGAAAATCGCCAAAATCTCCGAAACGGTTGACTTTAGCGCAAATAATTGTATTACCGACCTATAGGAAATCGATACTCGTGAGTTCAAAAATGCTGACATTTTTTTCCTCCGACCTTATTGTAACGTCGTAAAGTCATTTTGACGGCATTACGTTGTTCTCGTTACGTCATTATCAAATTTTATTGACACTGCGATCGTTAAACGGCTGGAAACAACAAACCGCTCAAGCCCGGATCCAGGATTTTGTCGAGGGGGGGGGGGCATAGATTGGAGAAAAGGGTAATACATTGCAACTTTGAATTGCTAGGGCGGAGACAATGCGAAAATGATGTTTATATCATCTATTAAAGAGCGGAAATGTGAACTACAACAGGAAGAAGGCAAACGAAAATGAAAATCAACTATGTCACTGGGTCTGGGGGGGGGGGGCGTGGGCATGGCCCCCTCCCCCCCCCCCCCCGGATCCGCGCCTGCCGCTGTATAATTTGTATAAAAGAACACATCTTCACACAAACTGAAACTACATATCATCGTTCATCTATAGTCTGAAGCCACGGTGGCTCAATTTGTTGCAGGAAGTGGCCAGAGAAAGTCATGCAAGTATAATCTATACCCCCAGTTGAAGATGCTGCACAATAGTCAGGTCAAAATACAATTTAACCCTCAAAAGATTGCTACAAAGGGTTTCTCAACTGATTCTGGTAGGCTTCACTCACGCAAGTAGGACCCTCGGGAGAGTGTTTTTATTAAGGTGACACCCAAGCTGGCCACCGAAACCTCTTAATGTAACTATCAACCCAAATTTGATGATCTTGGTGTCTACCCCTAGTTTTTTGGGAGCAGAGAACACATCAAAATCATTACAAACGACGTTTGCCAATTTCAATTGCTTGGGGGGATGCAAAGGCTATCGATGCAGCAGCAGATGCAATGGACTCTACTACTGTATTTGGCCCTTGCCAAGCTGAAAACTGAGACAAACCAAACAACGCTCATGAGGTCGATACAGAGGAGAGTGACACCTAAAACTGAACGCTCTGAAACTTATCCTATGGACAAAGGTGTTTGTGTATTAAGTGATAGTAGGCAGTTGAAGGTCGTGAATTCAATTTCATAATGATTCAACAGCTTAGTGATAACCAAAGTTTTCTTAATGTTTTTCTTGCCCCCCCCCCCCAACAAACCTGGGTATAGACATCAAATCATCAAATTTGAGTCAAGAGTTATAGACTATTGTCATTTGGAGGTGTTGGAGACAATATTTGACAGCATATTGACCAACATCATTTTTTATGATCTTAATGTGTTCTTCCTCCCACAAACCAAGTGATAGACACCAAGATCATCAAAGATTGGTTGATAGTTACAAGGCATGAATATTATGACGTTTCGTTGGCCATTTAAAAAAAGGGTTTCCGGCGGTCCTACTTTGGTAAACTATTAGTGCATTGTTTGTAATAAAGTACACTAAACCCTACCAGAAGCAGTGGAGAAACCTTTCGTAGAAATACTTGAGGGTTGAGGGGGGAATTTCCATATATCGACATGATTACAATATCGCAGTTAACTAATATGCCATCGGGTTCAAACCTGGACTAACGTTGTCACAGAACTAAATCTAGAACATTGGGATTGACAATTTTCGAGCAAAAAATACGTTGCGAAGACGATGGACAACCCTCGTGTGCCCGAATCACTGCTGAAAATCATTAGTTGTAACTGCAAAGGGGATGTAATTCCAAGCGATGTAGGCCGTAACTAGGGCTTGGCTTACACTGTTGGGTGTGAAAAATGGATTATATCTTATGCAAACTCAAAAATAGTGATAATTTATTCCTCTGAAGATGTGGGCGAAATTTTCTATTTTCGGTCTCATAAATTGGCTCTGGAAACATCAGATTTGTTCTGTTTCTTTGACATTTCTATATAAATTATAAGATGCCGATTTTCTATATTTTTGTTTTCAGGTCACGGTGGCTAAGTGGATAAGGCGCTGGTTCGCTAGCCTGGAGGTCGGGTGTTCAATCCCTGCATTGGCCGAGAAAGTTCATCTCGATTTACCGGCGTGATTTCCCCTTGTCAGTGATGCAAGGGGGGGCATGACAAGGACAGCTGCCTAGTCGTTCGGATGGTACGAAAAGCCGCGGTCACGTGTACACGTATGAATTCCAACTGCCAAGGGAACCTTAAAGTAGCCGTGTCTCTAACTCAATATTATCAAAAATCTTCAATATTGAAAACACGAATTATTTGTCAATTTCAATCAACATTGATGCTGTGATCTTATCGGGAAAATGTGGGCTTCTGATATACAATATTCAAGATAAAATAAACATTTTACCATTGGTACACGAATCGTGTACCATTATGCGTTTCAGCTCCAGTTCTAGCTAGAGACTCGAGGAACGAGGCTAGAAACATTGCACCAAATCAAACGGCGTATGTAGACTGGAATAGTCAGACGATAGAAATTTGCATTCGATTGAGACTGTCGGCTTATTTCGCCGAACATAAACGGAAACCATTAAATGTAAATCAGTTTATATACATTGATACTACAGTATTATATGCGTTGCGACCCACTTGTGTCAATTTCTAGGTTCCAAATTAATGTTAGCGATTTAGCTCCTTTAAATTGCACGCCAATGTGTACACGGAATCTCGTTTTTTCGAACCACCCGAAGGACTATACATTGTCCCTTGTCAGACCCTCTGTCTTGCACCACTGACAAGGGAGAACCACGCCGGGAAGTCCCAATGAACTTTCTCGGCCAACGCAGGGATCAAACATTGAATCCCTAGGTAAGCAAGCTAACGTCTTACTCACTGAGCTACCGTGGCCCTGCCTATAGATGGACGATGATATTTAGTTTCAGTTTTGGGGAAGACGTGTTCTTTTTTACAAATTATACAGCCGTTCGTGGTTTCCAGCAGTTTTCCGAGCGCAGTTACAATTAAATTGAATAATGACGTCACAACGAGCAAGACGTAATGCCGTCAAAATGACTTTACGACGTTACAATAAGGTCGGAGGAAAAAATTGTCGGCATTTTTGAACTCGCGAGTATCGATTTCCTATAGGTCGGTAATACATTATTTTGCACTAAAGTCAACCGTTTTGGAGATATCGGCGATATTCTGGTCCACTGGCCGCCATCTTGGATTTATGTTAATTATGCAAATTTCCCCAAGACCGATAATGGCCGCTTTTGTTATGGGAGTACTAGAGACCATACCGGAACAGTTCCCAAAGAAATGATTTCTGTTGCAATTTGTTCTAGGTGCATTTTTATCTTTACCCGCCTAATATACCAATGAGACACAATGTGTAACCTGTTTAGAGAATAAAAACTTTTCGACATGAAGATAATATACATATTTTTGGTCAGGAACAGAGCCATAAGCACTCATCATCTCCTTGTTGTTCTTGTTCTTAGGGGAGAATTTCTTGGATAAAAAGTCTCTGTCAATTTACGTGCGATCGACATGACTTTCGATTTGTTTATTCTTGACGGATTTTCTTTTTTGATATGATGTCACAATTTCAAGATGGTGTCGATGACATCATGTTCGGTTTCTGGTCTATAGTACGCTCGTACCTGTTTAATTTATTGTTCTTTTAGAAAACATAACAAATAAACACAACATGACGATTCGTATGACCTACATAGTTATTGACTGTTATTGTCTGTTTCATAGATGGGGTGGTCAGGTGACTCACGCCTAATTATTATATCAAAAGATATGTTAATTACTCCCAGAACAACTCCAACAGGTTAATAGGAAAAAAGTATATCCTGTTTGAGTGTGACTAAACCCAATTTTGACGTAAACAGAGCAACACTAATTGCGTCTTAATTGATAATAATTGAAATACATGTCCAAATACCGAGGGGAAGTAAAGTTGAGAGAAAGAGAAATGGGGTGTAACGTCCGCTGAAAACAGACCCGGACATTTCTGGACTAACATATTGTGTGTATATGAGTCTTTAGCAATGAGAGGAAACCGGGGGATTCGAAGAAAAACCCACGAGGTCAGGTAGGCGACCCTACTCCTTGTTATGTACAGGTGTGGGATCGAAACCACGACGTATAACTCAATGACAAACCTAGTGATTTAAAGCGCACTTTTAGCCAACACCTACCTAAAAAGCACGTTCAATACGGTTTATCTCCTCACGCACGACAATTGCGAGGTCTCCTGCTTCAAAATGATAATCTTGTATGGTAATTTCCAGAATAAAGGTACGTTCGAGTGTACTCCACAATATTGTCTTGTTGAATGCATCTAATAGATTATCGATCTATCGTCACTGCAGCCGAGAGTTCACTTACACGATTTATCTAATCTGATTAAAACACAGATCCATAAGGCCTTTCGTTTTTTTGGCAACTACTACATGAATAACTGACCAGCTGTAGTGGGGGGTCGCGTCAGGGGTCATACCAGCCACCTTTGACCCTATGACGTCAGAATTTAATTAACCAACCAGCGTTGATGTTTCTAGTAGGGTGCCCACAGTTTCTACTTCGCACGTAGCTAATTCCTCACGCCATCCAGAACGTCTGTTATATAATAACTCTTCAAGATTCTAGTGTAGTAAGGACTAATTGAGCGAAATTCAGAACTATAAAAAACGAAACGAAATAAGATCTGTGTTTTACAATCAGATGACGATTTATCGCTTCGAAGTTTGTGGATTTAGGGCCCTGCATTTATTACGTGTAAGTGCTCCAGATGCTAAGGCAAGCTAATCTTTGAAGAAAACGAACTCGGTTTTTACCTAGCCATCTTTATAACCAATATACTGTATATCAAAAAGGATCTGTTACATCCGAGTGCAGTCTCATTATTATCTACACGTTGATTGCTTTCCATGGTTTTATGAAATAAACTGCTGATGAACACAGCAGCAGGAGCTAGTTTTACGAGGTAAAATAGCCTCCAATATAAAAACAAAAAAAATTTAGATGCAGGTTCATTTAGTTAAGATACGGAGTATATCAGTAAAATGCACGTGTCTCAGAGAGAGAATTTTTTTTTCGTAACAGCAATATCTTAATGAGTTAACTTCGAGTAAGCCGTTCTCTCAGAATTTAGTCAAGAGAAAATGTTGATGATTTTACGGAACCGAAGACGTTGAAGAAACAGGTAAAGACATTATGAAGAATAGTTTAACGGAGTGGAATGATTAACTACTGTTTGTAAGTCTTACTTCTTGTTAAACGATTAAATAGACATATTTTCTTGTAAAGAAAAAAAACTTTGTGGATTGTTAAACGTTGGCGTATTGATGGCTTACACGAAAACTCATTTTCTTAATGCCATGACGTAAAATTACCGGGGCCACGGTTGAGCTCCTGTAAGATTCTATGTGGTTGTAATCTCAATCATCCAGCCTATGCTGTTTCCGCTTCGTCAACAACAAATAGTATAGCCGTGGTGTCCAAAGAAGGGATTATATAGACTGGAATGATCAAGTCTATAATGTTAGAATCGATGAATATCAGCGACTGTGGTAAATGTGTCGTTACCTTCTCTGTTTTAAACTATTACAGGAACTATGTAATAATGAGTGAATTCACTTTAAGCAATATCTCAATCCAGGTGGTATACGTATTAAATATCTATATTTATAAGAGACTTTCTACATAAAGTATGATCGCATATATTAATCTGCAGCTGTTGTGTTAAACGATTTTTCCTTTTCAAAAATGTGTGCTCGAATTCGCAATCCCACCTTGTTCCATTCTTGGTGGTTGAAACTATAAATGCAATTTGTATAACAGACCATTAAAAGTCTGTTGACTACAGCCGGTTACTTTTAAAGATAAAGAGATCAACGGACGTTAAAAATTTATCCAATAAATTGAAATACAGAACTTGCAGCGTGGTCAATGAATTAACTTGTTCAGTAGTTGCAATACTTAAAGACACTTTAATTTGTTACCGAATAGTTCTATTTCTTTGTGGTAATACGTTGTACCATTTCGAAGCGATGTTTCTAATGATGTGCAGGGCGCCATGCCATCACCCCGTCAAGGGACGCATATAGTCGTTCGAATGGGACGAAGAATAGAGCTCCCGTGTAAAAGAAATTGCGTGCACTTAAAAGAACCCTTTAAAGCTGAAATTCGAATTGAGAGTAGTACGTAGCGCCACTGTCCGGGTAAAATTTCCCTCACAGCTCACTGTACGATGTTTGGCCATCTTCATTATTCCAGTGGGAGCAGAACAGTAAGACGCCATTTCATTTTAAATACTGGATTTCTGGATTCCTTTAGTAAGGCGTAGAACATCTTCGTAAAGCCGAATCAGTATAATCACAATAACCGACAACACACAATGAAAATATGCTGTGAATTTTAAGTGTGATGAAGTGCCTGTCGATAATCCTGTTATTCTTCAGACAGTGGCTTTAAAATAAACTGGTTCAACAAAGTAGTGCATGAAGAGTAGGGTGGAGTCGCTTTTTTTTCTATCAGCATCGTTAAGATAAATGATAAGATTTACAGTAAGTATAAGTTATAATGGTAGATATATTATGATTAAAACATTAATTAACATCCAGGGGCTTAGACTGGATATTCCCTGTATCTCTTTCATTAACCACTTCTTATCGTCGAGATATACCTTTGAAGATTGGCGGTGCCTTTGATATATCATCGTTATTTTTTTAAAAGGATAAATTGAGTTTATCATATACATGTAATTCTTGTCTGCTCTTATTTTTTTTTAATATCTGGGTGGTTGGTTCTTCGTGCCTGTTTTTATTCATCAGCAGACCAGACACAAAAACGACAGGTAATGAATTAATTATTACAGATGTGTTTATCTATATTTTTTTTTATTTTCATTCAAAAGAAATTTACAATAAGATTATTAGGAAGATCAATAATTGTACTTTAGTCGGGGAAATATTATAAGGTAAGACGCTGGGTCGCTAGCCCGAAAGCTTACACTGGCCGAGACATCCCACCCGTCTTCATTAGCTCAGTTCGGAGCAGACGAGTAGGACGTTAAACAACATTTCATTTTATGCCAACATGACTCTAAAAATGAATTAGCTTATTTGTAAAGGTGTTCTTTCGACCACTACAAATTCAGCGCTCTATTATTCCGATTGATATGTGTCGTAGTTGAAACGGTAGAGTATTTACATGAAGTAACCGAGACTACCCGGAAGTGAGAAATAACCTCTTCTACTTTATGAGTTAACCCTCACGCGGCAAACCTCGGCAGATTCCGGGACCTACATCTAGCCTCGGCTGTATGACAGTAAGTGATATGTACGCCTATGCAATTGCGTTGCGGCGCCGGTTAACTTGTTAGGAAAACTTTCCGCTTTTAGAAAGTAGTTCTCAAAATTGCGTCGTTCGAAGGGTGTGTAGAATTTTCAATGCAAACTTGTCCTTGTCTAAAGAAAAACAGGTAAACTTGAAAGGAAAAAAAAATTCAAACTTTGAAAACTTTGTAAGACAGTCTTCAAAGGCTTCGTCATGGACAAAGCCGTTGATAATCCGGGAACTAGTTCTATATGGCGGACCTCGTCATTCAGCCGAGGCTAGATGTAGGGTACTGGAATCTGTTGAGGTTTGCCGAGTGAGTTAACCCTTCCTCAATGATATTCCATATCTTTACCAATATTTGAGTATCTCACTCTTTACGCTATGTACACTGTACTGACAAGATTGTGATAGTAATTATCAACCAGAATGATTACAAAAATTAATTCTAAGGTCAATATTCGGCAAATCATAAAGTTCTAGGACTTTCCTCTACACTTTTGATTTCATTAATTGTAAATCTTTTGTCTTCCACTTTCTAGGATTAACTGATGATCTGCGAAACAACTACTATCAGGGGTGATTTTCGAAGTTAACACACAGTTCCCCGATATCAAAGCGCAAAAAATTATATGTGCTAGGAATCAAGAAGTGGTGTGAGGTGTTCTAGATAGAATATGTACGATTTATAGGTAAATGGGGCAATAGAAGATGTACCCGGTTACACATATGGAAACTGAAAGTTAAACAGTCCCACTAAGTTTGTGTTTGTAAATTTTTAAGACTTTGGTCAGGCAAACTTTCGACGACAAGGGGACTATGTAACATTATCTTGGTGATAACAGAGATCAGTTTAGTAAATATAGGATTTATTTACATCCGGTGTTTAAAAACAGCAACAGTTACAACAACAATACGGCAACTTAAACTACAGCGGTACACATATAACTATATTAAATCCACCATTCTGCCCCTCTGCCAAGGTAGTGGTAGAACTTGGGTGAGTCCATACGCTCATCTTTAATCGTCCCCTGTCAGTAAACTCCTGATTATATAGCATTGGGGAATAGATAAAACACATGGTCATACATGAAATTGTCTCTTTTATCTCGTCATGGCATGGTATTCCTTTGAATTCATGTGGAGCTTGTACACAGATCATATGTAGTTTGTAAATGACATATGGTATTATTACATATTTAATTAGATCATAGTCAGTCCGTGCCCTTAACAGAAGTTATTATCAAAAACCAGCAGAGGTCATAAAGTTCTTGACACCTAACTGATCGTTCAATTTGATGAAATTTATCGAGTACTTGTTACAAATAACTATGCGAATAGTTTTCATATGGACCATGTCTTCAAGTCGTTGAATGTGCCGACCAAGTTTGAAAGGCTCTGACCAATAGAGCAATTCCCAAATTAAAAATATTTTTTTACGTAAAATTGGATCACCTTGACGCATTGTTTAAAACTTTTGCGAATCGGCAGAGAACTGTGCCCTCGGGAGCAATGTAAGAATAATCAACAATCGGGTGAATAACTGTAAATTGTTTTGGGAAAATTCTCAAAATTCTTAAAATCAAAAATATCCGCTTCACCCCTTTAATGATCAACTACGGTAAAATACTTTGATATATAAACAATCAGTCATAGACAATACCCTTTTTCTTTTGCGAAAATGGCGAAAAATGAACGGGTTCAAATTTACTCAGGTAGTGACTATCATTACATATTTTATTGTGCTATTTAATGGCCATACGAGGGGCGTGGAGGAGTTGGTTCCTCTTTTCGCAACCATATGTGTATTTTCAGAATTTCCCCGAACCCGTTACATAATTCCTCGATCCCTGATGTTTCTCATTTCTGGAACACATGATACCACTTCTCGGTGTCCACTAACTTGTATGTTCCGGGTTCCATCACGGTGTTGACCGAGAAATTACCTCGGAGGTGTGTAGTTTGGTTTCCCATTTTGTCCTTGGTGCAGAACGTGGAACATCTAGTCGTCTACACATAAAAAAAACCTTTGACCATTATCCCGGGAAGTGCAAAGAAGTAAAACAATTATCTCCAAAGTTCACGCATACGGTCCACTTTAAAACTGAAACTGCTTTAACACGTTTGCCCAAATTTGAATCAACATTGCCTGTCATCACACCTTTTGGGAGCTTGGTGATTTAGACGTTGTTGCCCGAAAAAGTTAATTTTCCGATGTGGTTTTCTCTTGTCAGTGGTGCTGAACAGTAGATGTGGAAAAGGAGAACGTACAGTCGTTCGGATGGGACAAAACATCGAGATTCCGTGTATATGACAGGACATAATTTCGCTCATAGCACACCGAATGGCGTATGCCCGTCTTTTTTAGCCAACCCGGAGCAGAACATTATGCCGTTAAACCCCAGCTCATTTCATTTCATCATACTTTTTCCTGAGATATAGACCACAAATCTTTGGAAACATTACGGTTGTGCAACCCACCCTTCTGCCCACCGCCTATGGTTTGCAAGTCTTAGTGTTTGCGGTAACATTTCTCAGTCACGCAAAAATAAAGACGAAGAACTTTCTGGAAAGTTAAACGATCGGACTCCGGCAACTTAATAAATGTTTGACATTAGATGTCAATGAACTTAGTACCAGAGCAAAAAGAAGATAAGACAGACAACAAAATAATCAAATCATATTTTAAATCATATTAAAGAAATACGGTGCACCAAAACGAACACTCTTCTTTGATGATTATTTGTGTCTAGAATTGATGTTGTCTTCTCGGCTGCATGGTGTTTTATTACTATGAGTGTTACTTGTATTTGGAATAACAATGGCGAGATTTAATTAGACTACTGTCTAATTATAGTCTTAATGACTAAAAGTTTTAATTGAAATAATGAAGTCATAGACAGATAAAAGAAAATGGAATCAGGGTAACAGGTAACTGTGGCGATATTACCAGTATAAAGTGGCTGCGTGACTCAAAAAACCGAAAGTGGTGCACTGTTTAATGTCGAACCCAGATAAAACGTTCTATTTCAGACATGGCCATTAATGAACCAATGATGAATAGACAGGAGCGTTTGTACTTACAAGACTATCATGTCAACTTCACTTCCAGTACAGCTCAAATTAACAATTTTATGTACTTTTCGGAAAAAATACTGTTGGAAAGGTCATTGACATCCTAAAGGACCTTAAAGAAGTTTGATGCTAGTGAAAATATAATAATAAAACAGATTGATTGATGTGATGTGCCGTTTCGATAAAATGATTCCGTTTAGGTTTCGAGATAGTAAGAAGAGGATGTCGTCGGTTTACTTGTTACTATTTATATTCTGCTTTGCGATTGAGCTGTCGACTGTTAAAGATGCAATTAGTTGTAACTCAACATTGGTTATATCTTTGGACCTATATTTATAATGTAGACATAAACCAACACTTGTTCAAACAGATTAATATCAGGAATTGCCTGAAAGTAACATTATTTTCACGTCCACCGCAAAGAGCAATCTGATCCCATTTCGTTTTTTAAAGTTCAAAAATAATTGTTTCCACAACACTAGGATCTGGAAGTGTTGTTATATAAAAGCCGTTCAAATTGATGTGAGGAATAAGCTCTTGGTGTGCTCTGCACGGAACTATTGGTAAACCCCTAGAAACGTCAACGCTGATTGATTAATCAGTGTCTGACGTCATAGAACCAAAACCGCTCGTATGACCCCTGACACAACCCCCCAGTACAACTTGTGAAATCTTCTTGTAGTACGTCTAGTAGAAGTCTCAAAGTGAGGCCCATGCTATCTCATAATTATTACTATGTTTAGTAGAATCAGACGAAGACCTACCAGAAACCTATCATAACTGTTGTCTATATAATCTAATAATACTTACCAAATGTCGTACTACCTACATCATCGTATTGGCAAGTTTAGTACTAATCATAGCAAATTGAACACGTAACAGGTCCCTAGACGATTCTTAACAATATAAAACATTTGTCTTATAGGCATTTTGATGATGGAGTGATCACAGATTGAAGACGTTAGATTAAACCACTACCCTTGTTAATCATCAAACACACGTAATAACCCCACCCTATGATTAATATAACTACATATATACCAACCAACTTTATATACATGCCTTTAAATGTACACACGCCAGCAAACTGCAATAATGAATATGCATAGTTATCGTTCCTGCCTATTTTGGGCTGCTGGTGTAGTAGCATCCATAGATGGCGCTTAAACGCCCAGAGTAAATGGATACAGTCTAAATTAGGGTAAGATTTCAGGGTTACTGATATGAACATAGTTTATTTAAAAGGCCCAAAAATCATAATTGCAGTTAGCCTTTAGGGACTTTGAATTGGGTTGTCAAGTAGGAATACTGGTATTGTATTTTAAATGTACTTTCCATGACCAGGATTTAAACAAAGGTCAACTGTTGACGTATACAAAGACTACTAGCATGGGGTCGCGTGCTCGATCCCAGCATTGGTCGAGAAAATTCATCAAGATTTTCCGTCGTTGTCAATGGTGCAGGACAAAGGGCCTGAAAAGGACAACTGTCAGTCTTGGAGCATAACTGTAGGACGTTAAACCCCATTTAGCGATTCGATTCGACAAGATTAGATTAGAATTGCATTTGCTCCACCCCACGTCTGCACACGAATGGCCAGAGTCTAAGCAGTAGTGTGTTACGCATATATTGTTTAGATCACTTTTCGGGTAGTTTCGAAAATGTTCTAAGGACAGATGTTCTTACTGGACTATCCTCCCACGACTGCAAGCCGATGCTATTACAAATTACATTATTTTTACTAGCTAGATGATTATATTCCGTGCTTATATGGTCTCCTACATGAGATGAATAAGTCTTAAAGAAAATTAATCACGCAACAATCTGAAGTTTAGCATTGGCTTGATCAATCACTTATTCACTGAGATCATTCCATAAACTTATGCTTCCGCAGCGACAATTTTCTTCCTTCCAACCGATGCGAAGGTGTAATATTTCTCAGTGATATTTAACTTGGCGGGCATCGGTTTCCGTTTTTCAAATTGTACAATCTTGGAGAAAATAAAAGCATTGATTTGTTATACTGATTACTGCATGATTGTCAAACTTTTTTAAAATCAATCCCACGCTAATATGTAACGTGCAAAATTGTACTCAAAATATTGTTTAATCAAGAGAAAATCCCGAAACGAAAATGGCCCTTTTCCGAGAGGTCTGGGGTACACTAAGTGATATGACAGATGCTAATTCTAGGCTCATTATGTCTGCTAAAACTATTTCAATCATACATATAAAGCAAAAATAAACTTGCAATCAATCTGATTCAAACTTTCGTTTTACTTGTCTTTACTACACTAGGATCTGGAAGAGTTGATATCACAAAGTGTTTCTGATTGGTGTGAGGTATTAGCCAATGAAACGATCTGTTACGGCGGGTTGTAGGTGTGTTTTGCACGGAACTGTGGGCATCCACTACTAACATCAATGCTGATTGGTTAATCAAATGTCTGGCGTCATAGGTCAAACGCCGATCATATGACCCCTGACGTGACCTGTAGCAACAACCAGATCTTTATATAGTGTAGGCCATCGAAAGTATAAAATAAACGAAACGAAATATAAACTGTATTTTAATCAGATTAACAATTGGATCAATTTCGGGGAAAAATGAAAAAAACTAAGCATCATCTACTTCTCAGCCGGAGACAAATTGGTGAGATGTTTTGCTCTCTTAATTCTACTGAAAAAAGGGAGGTGATGTGTTTCTGTACATAATTATCACAAACATGTATTACCATTTTTATTCTTTTTCTCTCTGTGTTATTGTAAATCAACAAATCCATAGTACTTCCTACATGATGTCCATGCCTTTGTTGGGTCAGTAAATGATAATGAAATAATTACCTATTACATTGAAGACTTTTATGCATATAACTACTTAGAAAAATATTAGTTTGTTTTCTAAAATATTGAAAGAATATTATACTGAAAACGAAATTAATGATGCATTATGTAAAATAGTATTTTTTTTCTATAGTAATTTAATATATTGAAAATTTCAATTGGTCTTCTATATTCTGGGCGAAGTTATGAATGTTGGAAGTTTTGATAACTATTCGATGATCTATAGGGTTTATCATTTTAACGCATGGTTAAATGATAATTTATATACTTTATCTTACGTGACATATGAAGCCCCACAAAAAAGACAATGATGTAGCTCTGACATAATGCATGTTCAATGCATGTTTAAAGATGCATTATGTAAAAGCTAAATCAGCCTATTGCAGGTCCCCTTTCCAGCTTCAAATGTCCTATAAATTATTACGTAGACAATTATACACATGGCCAGTATCTAAACCATCGGGTGTCCGAAACGTGATAGCCATTTAATAAACCATACTAGTGAATGTTATCCATAAATAGTGTTTTAATTGACTGTTTCCCAGCAAGTTAATGGCATTCCAAGAATATAACCAAAAGTCAAATTTGGCCACTGGTTAGTGAAAGTACGTTCCAACCACTGCCAAACTGTGAAGGTGTCTATTGAAGGTATGTTCTAAAAACCGCCAAACTGTTAAAATCTGAGATATTTTAATAAGCGAAAAACAGAATTAAACTTAGTAATTAAATCGACAGACCATATTTTAACGAGGGCAATAGGTCGTTTGTGTTTTAACACTGTCAACTTAGTAATTGGAATACAAAACGCATAATTCGGTCGAAGTTCGTCTAATAGCTCTTCGAACAATACACATAAAATGATAAATAAGAACAATAAAAGTTAATTGTTTTCAAAACTAGGATTTATCACATTACAAAGATCTTATAAAGTTCAGCTTTAAGTTTAGAAAAAATACACATAGATTAAAGATACATTATGGGAGATTAGATAACGAAACGAGTTGGGAGTTCTCACTATAATAGTTAAAAACCAGATAATGTAAAGGCAATTTGCTGAAAATTTCAGTTATTAATTTCAACGGTGATTATCCAGTGACAAGTTGATGGCTAAGTCAAAACGTTCACCCCCCCCCCCCTTTTTGCAGTTTACAAAACCGTTGTTTGGATCTAGAAGACTAGAAGAAACCAGTTTTATTCTGTAGAAGTGTATTTAGGATTTGTCCTTTAAAACAATGAAGTACAAAGCAAACTTTGGGAAATTTTACACTTTGTGACTTTATTCCATGCCTTGCTGCTCTGTGATGATTCATTTCAGTGTTCCTGTAAATTCTGCGATTGAATTTACCGCACCTTCATATCTATATAGGTAATGCTAGACTAGCAATTTAACGATGGTAATGACGAGGTTATTGTTTCCCAATGGATTTGAGCTCTTCCAGACTTAATGTATTTTCTGTGACCTACACGATCGCTTCTGTAAATCTCTTCAAGCTTGTAACCTTTTAGTATACGTCAACGTAAAGAAACACTTATTTATCGGCCCATACATGTAATGAAGAATTTGGCGCAATGAGGCTTTGTCTAATCCGTATCGCCCGCCTTCTCTCTCTTTCTCTATAAACCCGTCGTTACCACCAGAGAGGGTGACCTTCAACAAACACTCAGCATTTCAAGCAATCAACTTATTTCTCGAATTACCCCTTTAATATCAAAATACTCTAATCTACCGATACCTGTTGAGTTGGTGTATATCCGTAGACTATTTTATCTCTACGCCCCCTAGTGGAGAGAATTATCAGAATATGGAAGGTAGGAAACGAGGTCAAGAAAAGGTCAGGATATATTACAAACGTAACCACAAAGATTGCCTAATTCACATATTTTACGATAAGATTTGGGAATCAGATAACGAATAACTTCAGGCTACGCCATCCATGCTCATGACGTAAAAGTGTAGAAGACTCGGTACATCCTGGTTTGGCTTTACTGGTGATGATGAATGTGTTATTGTAAATCAACAAATCCATAGTACTTCCTACATGATGTCCATGCCTTTGTTGGGTCAGTAAATGATAATGAAATAATTACCTATTACATTGAAGACTTTTATGCATATAACTACTTAGAAAAATATTAGTTTGTTTTCTAAAATATTGAAAGAATATTATACTGAAAACGAAATTAATGATGCATTATGTAAAATAGTATTTTTTTTCTATAGTAATTTAATATATTGAAAATTTCAATTGGTCTTCTATATTCTGGGCGAAGTTATGAATGTTGGAAGTTTTGATAACTATTCGATGATCTATAGGGTTTATCATTTTAACGCATGGTTAAATGATAATTTATATACTTTATCTTACGTGACATATGAAGCCCCACAAAAAAGACAATGATGTAGCTCTGACATAATGCATGTTCAATGCATGTTTAAAGATGCATTATGTAAAAGCTAAATCAGCTTATTGCAGGTCCCCTTTCCAGCTTCAAATGTCCTATAAATTATTACGTAGACAATTATACACATGGCCAGTATCTAAACCATCGGGTGTCCGAAACGTGATAGCCATTTAATAAACCATACTAGTGAATGTTATCCATAAATAGTGTTTTAATTGACTGTTTCCCAGCAAGCTAATGGCATTCCAAGAATATAACCAAAAGTCAAATTTGGCCACTGGTTAGTGAAAGTACGTTCCAACCACTGCCAAACTGTGAAGGTGTCTATTGAAGGTATGTTCTAAAAACCGCCAAACTGTTAAAATCTGAGATATTTTAATAAGCGAAAAACAGAATTAAACTTAGTAATTAAATCGACAGACCATATTTTAACGAGGGCAATAGGTCGTTTGTGTTTTAAGACTGTCAACTTAGTAATCGGAATATAAAACGCATAATTCGGTCGAAGTTCGTCTAAAAGCTCTTCGAACAATACACATAAAATGATAAATAAGAACAATAAAAGTTAATTGTTTTCAAAACTAGGATTTATCACATTACAAAGATCTTATAAAGTTCAGCTTTAAGTTTAGAAAAAATACACATAGATTAAAGATACATTATGGGAGATTATATAACGAAACGAGTTGGCAGTTCTCACTATAATAGTTAAAAACTAGATAATGTAAAGGCAATTTGCTGAAAATTTCAGTTATTAATTTCAACGGTGATTATCCAGTGACAAGTTGATTGCTAAGTCAAAACGTTCACCCCCCCCCCCCCCCCTTTTCAGTTTACACAACCGTTGTTTGGATCTAGAAGACTAGAAGAAACCAGTTTTATTCTGTAGAAGTATATTTAGGATTTGTCCTTTAAAGCCCCAATAACACTCTTGTTGTAACTGAATAATATGTCCCAATCTTCATTCTGGTCAACAAATCGTATTATTTTAGAATATTCCAATTAAATTATGATGTAAATTTCATCTTAACACACCCATTTTAAAAAATTAGAAAAATTCAACCAATTGATTTGAAAAGTCTAACGTAAACCTTTTCAAATGTGACTTGGTTTTTTAAATATTTTCGAACCCTCTGGACAATTAAAATAGGTTGGAATGGATAATTTACACAACAGGTAGGACACTTAAACATCTAGTACTTAGAATAAGGGTATTATTTATTTTCTGGAGATACCAAGCCAGCAAGAATGTTATTGTCCCTTTAAAACAATGAAGTACAAAGCAAACC
Source organism: Patella caerulea (assembly GCA_036850965.1). Lineage (NCBI taxonomy): Eukaryota > Metazoa > Mollusca > Gastropoda > Patellidae > Patella > Patella caerulea. The sequence goes on from JAZGQO010000011.1 coordinate 29,905,244, forward strand.
TTGGGAAATTTTACACTTTGTGACTTTATTCCATGCCTTGCTGCTCTGTGATGATTCATTTCAGTGTTCCTGTAAATTCTGCGATTGAATTTACCGCACCTTCATATCTATATAGGTAATGCTAGACTAGCAATTTAACGATGGTAATGACGAGGTTATTGTTTCCCAATGGATTTGAGCTCTTCCAGACTTAATGTATTTTCTGTGACCTACACGATCGCTTCTGTAAATCTCTTCAAGCTTGTAACCTTTTAGTATACGTCAACGTAAAGAAACACTTATTTATCGGCCCATACATGTAATGAAGAATTTGGCGCAATGAGGCTTTGTCTAATCCGTATCGCCCGCCTTCTCTCTCTTTCTCTATAAACCCGTCGTTACCACCAGAGAGGGTGACCTTCAACAAACACTCAGCATTTCAAGCAATCAACTTATTTCTCGAATTACCCCTTTAATATCAAAATACTCTAATCTACCGATACCTGTTGAGTTGGTGTATATCCGTAGACTATTTTATCTCTACGCCCCCTAGTGGAGAGAATTATCAGAATATGGAAGGTAGGAAACGAGGTCAAGAAAAGGTCAGGATATATTACAAACGTAACCACAAAGATTGCCTAATTCACATATTTTACGATAAGATTTGGGAATCAGATAACGAATAACTTCAGGCTACGCCATCCATGCTCATGACGTAAAAGTGTAGAAGACTCGGTACATCCTGGTTTGGCTTTACTGGTGATGATGAATCAATTGCTGTGTATATCCCTTCATACACAGCTTTCAACTTTTTTAAAATATAATCTCTTGTACCGAAGTTACATTAATTAAAGGGGGTGGGCGTTTTTGAGTAGTTATTTACATCTTCTTTGATTGGCATTTAGTAATTGAACATATTAACACAAGGTACAATTTTATGGATACACAATTACTGAGTTTGATACTAAGCGACGTTTCGACGAGAGCATCCTCGTCGAAACGTCGCTTAGTATCAAACTCAGTAATTGTGTATCCATAAAATTGTACCTTGTGTTAGTTATTTACAGTTCAAGAGATACTAAATATAGATCCACATCCAACCATAAGAGATTATTCTTGTGCATTATAATTTTCAAAACGTTCCTAGAATTATAATTATAGCACTATTCATGATTACTATCGACACATTGTTCATTAAGTTTCTGTTCAGGTTATTTTATCTTACGGTATTTTTTTTTTAAATTTGTTTAATTTGCATCCTATCCAATACCTACCAGTATTCCTCAATATTTTTAATAACAGAATTTTGATTTGGACCCCTGGAGTCTTGCTTCTTTTAAAATGAATAAATGAATGATTTCCAAATGTACCATTTTGTTTTCGGTTAAGCAGTAGATTACACCTCGTCCTCGCATATTCTGAAAGTGCGCGTTTCAGAAATGTCGAAACGACCGTTATAATTATCAGCGATGCCTAAAATACACAGGAATGAATATTAATGCCTTTCATGATAATTCTAAATGAATCTGCACCCTAACACCATATTTATCTATATGCAGTAAACAAATGACGTATCAGATTTGTTATATCGTTTAGTATCATTGTTGAGTCATTGACATAAGCGGCCAATTGATGACTATCTCAACACGATATACATTAAAGGACTGGAAATCTTTCTTCTCGGTTGACAGGTACTTTTATTGATAGAGACAATTGTAGAAATGTTGTATCCTGGGTTAATATCAAAAATAGAATGAGACGTGTCAGATACCGTACAAATAGACTTCACGGTTTTATCATGAAAATATTCTTCTCAATTAGTTCTATTTACAGATATTTATTTGCGTAAGTTGGGATTTTTGTTTTTTTAGAATTTCGTTTCAATGGTTATCACTTCTGAGAATTAGACAAAGCCTACGACTTCCTTGCCTCAAGTTTGGACAGTGCAGATTTGTGGGACGTTCGCATTTTTAGTATTACTACTGTAAATGCCTCAACAATCAGAGGGAATGGTAAAAAATTAAAGTATAAATAATCACGGAAGCAAAAATAATAACATACATCAAAAACTAACAATAACAGAGCATCCCGATTGTGACAACATTAGCAAATAGGTAATACACGAATAATCACGGAAAAAGAATGTAATGTGACAATAAAAAGTCGAATGAACCAAAGCTACAAACAACGTCCAGTAACAACTGATCAGCCTGGGGCAGCACCAAAATCAATCAGAAACAGTATCTAAATCAACAGCCTTGATCGGATCAAAAAAACAGAACTGGCGTAAAATACCAAACTTAGTTTTTCATATTTTTAAAACCTTTATATCTTTAAATAATATTCTATTTGTGTAATTGACGATATCATCAGAATATAAAAAGTAGCCGCGGAAATAGAATGTAACAATGTTATTAAAATTAGCTAATCAACGCACGAAAATACACCTACGTGGCAGTTATCGCACTGGGGTATGTTTCGCGAAATTTTAACCAAGATTAAATCTCAATTTTAGTAATTTGATTAGATTATATTAGATTGTTTTTAGTGCTTAGCCAATCAAAATTGAAGTATCTACTAAAATATGGATTTTATCTTTAGCTAAGATTTCGAGAAACAAGACCCTGATCAGAAGTGAATATTCGCTCGGCCGCTACAAACAACCCCTGACAATAATGACATCGATGCGACTTAATGCGCCAAAAATATTAACTTTTTTCCTCCAAAAAATTAAATTCTAAAACATATTTTGTGTATTAGTAAATAAATAAAGATGTTAGAAGTATGCGTTGATAAAAAGTATTTCCTATTTAGTATAAATAGGTTTTAAAATGAGTAAAAGGCAGCATTCTGTCCGATTCAGTAACGTCTTATGTAAACAATGCTCGCGCCATTCAGTCAATGATTGACGTTGCATGAAGTGACGTCACGCGTTGAAGGCCATCATTTTTTATAAAAGTATTAGAAGACTTTTGTAATCATCTGTGAAGCATATTGGGTAGTTATGTCTCAACAGAAACTGATCCGAAAGTTTAACATGGATTTTAATCAAATTTGTTAAAGATTTAGGATCCTTCAAGAAATCTTATCTCGAACGTGGTCAAAGGTTTTCCCGTACTCCGAATCCCAGGAACAATTCCAGATTGCTCAAACTCAGCAGGTTTCCTCTATCACGTAGTCTCTATCACGTTACCAAGGTTTTCGGCAAAAAAGAGATAACTCGGGAACAAAGTTCGCAAAGCAATGGAAATCAATTGTGTTCACCCCAGTGCTTCATAACAATTTCGAAATCACTTCTGTAACCTCTATATTGTGTTACAGGGTTTTCGGAAGGGGTTAACTCTTGAAAGGAAGGTCGCAGAACAAACAACATTGAATTGATAGGATTCGTCCTCGCATGACCCAATTACATCTAATTTGAAAAAAAATCTGATAAAAACTGTAGACTGAATATCGATAAGTTTTATTCTCATATCACATAACAATCTAATAATATCCGTCGAAAATTGTAGTCTTTTCGGGTTCTTAAGGATTATAGACAAAGGGGAGGTAACTCTGGAATGGAAGGGTACGGAAAGCCGAATATTGATAGCTCACTCTACCAATGTTTGCCACCAATTTTGAAAATATAATGTTTAAAAACCATAGTTTCTTTCCCGTTGGCGAGCAAAAAAAAAATGGGCCAAACTACAGACGAGGAATTATGAAAACTGATCAGCCTCGGACAATAGCAAAAGTGATATCGGAAACAATAGGTTATCTGAATCAACAACCTAAACCAGATCTGTCGGAAAGTACAAGACTTTAAATTACAAGCTCTAGCCTTAGAATAAACGGGTCTAAAGCACACAACCATATACCGGTAATACGAATGTATATCAAGTGATTTACGTTCATTTATTTTTTAATTTGTAATTTCAAATCAATTATGTTCGTTAAAACAGTCTAACTTGAAGGGCAGTCTTTTGCGGTTGCGCAGTTTATTCTACAAGCTTTTAAAATTATTTTGTCGTTTGTGAATCAGTCACTTTTGATTATTTTGAATTGTCTTGCGGGATATGTTTTCTTTGTAAATTATAAATGACGAGTCGTGTACTTGTGTTATTGGATACCGTATCCTATAATTTCGCAGTAAGATAACATCAATATTGATTGAAATGGACCAACATTGAATTCGTGTTTTTAATTTTAAATATTATGGATGATATTGAGTTAGAGAGTTAGTCCCTTTAATACCTTAAATAATATTCTATTTGAGTAAAGAGTAGAATATTATATATGGACTAGAATATGTAATCAACGATTAATCGCATTGTGTTTTCAAATAAGATAAATCTATTATTCTAAAATAAGTATATTGTATAGTAAAGAAGTGTAAGTCATTTTATAACATAATAGATATAATGAATGACAAATTACTTAATAATGGAAATAGCTACAGGAGCTTCCATGTGTCAGATTGAGAATGTGATAATATTATTATAAGTGACTATTACAACTGTCAAGTATTGTGAAACATACAATAATACTTAGTAAATACTATAAACAATCATCAATCAAATTTCTATTTTTGAATCCAATGAACAACAGAAATAAGATGTGGTATATATAAATAGAGACGACGGAATTGTTGGCCAATCTGTCATAAAACACATTAAAATGTGAATAGAACATTCACTTGACTTGGGATTTGTGTGACATTTTGACAAATATCATTTTCCATATTTGTAGGTAGACGAGGGGGGTTGCTTGGTTGAATTTTTTTCCACAAATTTACAGTTTCGGCTGCCGATTTGCGATGCGCCAATTGTTTTAGAAATTCGAAGGAAAGCTGGTTCCTTTTGTTGTAATTTTGAGCCATGTGTCGGCAGTATCCGACCATATTAACATTTAACACAGATATGATGAAAATTGTCTAATCCATTCAATATCTCAGCCACCCAATTAACTGGAAAGTTGATTTTGTGATTATAATATCTAAATGATAATTTATAAAAAGATTTTTGAAGCCTTAAAAATAATCAGCAATAGGAAGGTTCAGCGCTCACATAATGCATCTTTATTATACTACTGACAACGTCGCCTGATAATACATGCACGATACCGGATTTAAACCGATAAGTTGTTGTTTGGTCACTTTGAGTACGACGTTGACTCGCCAACCTGGAGGTTCCGTTTTCAATCCTTGCGTTGGCCGGGAAAGTGTGTATGAATTTTCCGGTGCGGCTTCGCCTTGTCCTTGGTGCAAAGCAGGGTGCCTGGCAAGGGGCAACGTATAGTCGTTCGGATGTTACGAAAAAACTAGGTCTCGTGTACACATTGGCGTGCGCGCAAGTGATCCCTTGGCAGTTGGGAGTCAACACGAGTGAGTCTAAGCGCCGCTATCCGGACAAAATGTCTCACGTAACACATTGTGTGTCGTATGTTCGCCTTCATTAGCCCAGTCGGAGCAGAACAGTAGGAAATTAAATTTCATTTTATTTAATTTCGTTTTCAGATTTTTTGATTTAACATGCCAGTCCTATACGTGCGGACCTTTCACCGACTGATTTTTTTTTTGTGAAGATCTGGCATTATTTTGTTAGCATATAAATATATAGGGCACGAGACTAGCTATTTAGACAAAACATTTCATGTAACTGACATATCAGACGACAACCGATGATGTCAATGGCCGATGTCTGTGATAAGCAGAAGTCAATTTTATGTATATATATTTTTAATTTTATTTCTGTAAAAAAAAACAAGAGCACAAATGTCCATTTTTCATCTTATGTCATTTTCTTGGGGTAAGGAATAAATAAACACATTTGTATAGGTGGTACACATTCTTATATAATTTATATTTCAGGTGACCGTCCACATCCGCCATTGGGTCAAACAGTTTACTTAAAACAAACATGCCCCCACCCCACGATTAAATATAATTAAGCAATCTGTTTCGCAGAAAATTACTTACGAATTATTTCTGTAACACATGACTGTCCATAACACGTGCGTTGACTGCACGCGGCGGTAGTCATTGGCTCGACGACTCGTGCAATGTTTACTTAACACCTAACTACTTCGGGCAAAATGATGCATTTTACTCATTTTAATACCCATTTACACTAAATAGGAAATATTTTTTAACTACAAATACTTCAAACGTCTTTATTTATTTCTCTTTTACCTCAAAAAATGTTTGAGAATTTAATTTGTCGGAGTAAAAAAGTTAATATGCCGTACTAATTAAGCCTCGTCGATGTCATGCTTATCAGTGATTGTAGCGGCCAAGCGAATATTCACTGCGGGATCAGTTTGATAATTAAGATGTAAGGAAGTGGCCGATCTATTAAGGGATCATTTGCGTTAACGACTAGGCACTGTTTCCTTGTCACCCAAAGAGCTGTGTTTGAAAATGTCAAACGAGCAAATTTGCAAATCCACTAAATATCGCCGGCTAACGATGAGTTGATTAGGGGTTCAATAATTTAGATAACTAAGGGCATAATGCAAGTTTAGGCGTCACTCAAGCAAAATTGGTGATAACTTTACGGAATCACCTGAACATGCTTGCATAGGCATCGTCCTAGAAGAAAACGACCATTGCCAATTGCAAACCGCAAAACTTTTCTTTGGAGAAATTTAAATTTGTAACGTAATAACCGCTACCCCAAGTAAATATAATTTGGCATGTTACGGTTGCTTTTCCCATATTTATAAACACGAGCTTTGTTTAAACAAATATACGCAATACATATCTACAAAGACGTTCTCGAAGTCTATCAAATATGGAAACGGCTTAGGAGAAAAGTTGAAATACTCAAAACTCAACGAACCGACTACGGGATGGGGATAATACATAAGCCCTTTGGGTGGTTAGCTAATACAAAAGTGGCAAATAGCAGAGAAAAAAAGTTTTAAAAAAAAGCCCCATAAAATGTAATGTCGTGGTCTGTCGCGTGTCATTTGACTAATAGTTTGAAATGAGCGTCCGTTGTTTCCTATAATATTATGTATTGACATTAACCTCAGGCGAGTCATATTAAATACAGTTTATTAAACAAGAGTTTAAGCACCCTTTTATGGCTTTGACGTGTTCAACCGGAAAGAAGGTGAAACTGGTAGAATTGATCAGGTTATTTTGACTAGTGTATACTGGGTGGACCAAAAAAAACGAGTAAAATATTTAAAGGTGAATAATTTAAAAGTTATTATAACTATTTCACACCATGAACAATGCGAATGTTAATATCTATAAATGGTTACTACTTCTTGGTTTATTACAAGCATCGTCCAAATACTCTTACAGGTATCTTTAGCAATCAACTTGACTAGAAATTGCAGGTCCATCGCCCCAATTGTGTTAATACAATACTTGTTTTAAAATAGAATGTCAAATTAAGTTTTGCCGGACTGACCAGTCAAATAACAATCTTCCCTCCCTTTGTCAATGTCCTCCGTTCTGCTGGTAGACGTAAATGGCTTTTCCACCCAGAACTCAAATTTCTTATTTCATCTAAGCTTATTTCTATCCATTTTGACCGAATTGTATCCTTCAGTTTATGTACCGTAAATGGTTTTGTGCATGTTTCATAGAAAAAATCCAAGAGAATGTTCCAGATGACGCATTCCATCGGATGCATACCCGGAGACTGTTGTCGTCATCGATCTATTTTACTGGGAAGACCCCCTGGATATCGTTCTACATGCTTGTGCTGCTTGCCGCCCCATCCTGCAAACACATAGCCACTGGCACTGATAAAGTCTGTGGTAACCGATAAATATATACCATTATTAAGTAATTTCCCTTAACTAACATTGTCTTTTTATCGATGAAGTAAATTCCCTTTTCCCGTCCAAATAACCTTCTTAACGTGGGGGTTGGGATGGCCTTGTGGTCTAGAGTGCCGCGCTTCGTCCTCTAGCTGGCCGGTCACCTCTGGCTTGCGGCTGTGGTTTCGAGCCCTGGTGTGAGCGTATGTGGCATGGAGATAGGGGCGCCTTCTCAATCTCGTGGGTTTCTTCCGGGCACTCCGGTTTCCTCCCACTGCTAAAGACCCCTACGCGCAAGCGAATTATTGAAATAAAACTGAACCATATGTTAGTCCCGAAATGACCTAGTTTGTTTTGAGTGGACGTTAAACAATATTTCTCTCTCTCTTCCCTTCTTAGCGTGCTGAATGGAAAAGACGGGGAATATCGATATTAAATTATTCACTTTAAATAGTTCATTCAAATCGGTATTTCTCGGCCACCCGAGATTCCGGCTATTCACACCCATATACATATATATCGGTGACGTAACAGGTTATTAACCGAACAGAGCTTTACCTAATGTTAAGGTTCGGATACTCGAAAATTCTAATTTATAAATTTCACATGTCCATAAAATAAGTTATATAACATGGTTAGACCTCTTTCATTTGGTAAAAAAAATAAAATTGTTAATTTCACTGGATTTATGCATTATTTGTTTCACAGGTAGACAAGTATTACGTTTTATTTGCAATGGATGGTGGTTTAAAGTCCTACTGTCCTGCGCAGACTGGGCTAATTAAGATGACAAACGGACAACTCTTATATCGAATTATTTTATGAACATGCTAATGTGTACATGGGGCATCAATTTTGTTGCCCCATCCTGCACCACTGACAAAGGGGAACAACACCGGAACCGAGCGAACCAACGTCTAAGTCATTGAGCAACCGCTGCTCTCTACGTTTTATAAAGTCAGTGTTCCATTACGCCTTAACAACTGTGTTACATTGAGTCGAAACATTAAACTAGACAAGCGAATCAACTTTCGTTTTATCTTTTGTAATCATATCGATCATGCGCAATCAATAAACCGACCCCCCCCCGCCCAGATCAACCCAATTCAAAAACGTTATTCTACATTTTCTTCTGGTAGCGGTTATAAATACGACGGAAAGAACAGAAGAGAAGAGAGAAAGATATATGAGAGTGGCGGATCCCGTATCAAGTTCTTATTCTGAAAATATTTATATATCACAAACAGCTAATATGACTACTGCGAATAATCATTGCTCCCAGAGCACCCACAGGTTACTCCACGGTAAGTGATGGCCATTGCTGTCCCAAATGATCACAAAGATTTCATGTCGCATTAATGTTAAATATGCAGATAAATCAAGGGCCAGAATTCTGAAAATAATTTTTTTGTCGAGGTTTGATACATTTCCTTGTATCACCAAATTTAAGTAATATATACAAATTCCAAATCATGAAATGAAATGGGGTTTAACATCTTACTTTTCTGCGCCGACGCAGCAAATGAAGGCGGGTTTACACCATGAAGGAAATTTTGTCAGGACAGTGGCGCTAAAGCCAACTCTTTTTTTCGAATACCAGACAGGGGTTCTTTTACGTGCACGCCAATTTGTACAACGGGCCTCGACTTTTGTCTTTGACAAAATTCCAAATAGACCATAGACATCAAATTTATACCGACCTTGGGAAATATGGTTAACATACTACCAACAAACAGGAATGATAGCAGTACCGGACGACATTTCAGATTGGTCTTTTAAAAGTAATATCGAAGTACGACACTGAACTCGGTTGACCCAGATTTCATGAGATAATCTGCTCTGTAAAATAGTTTACATTCAAATTACTTCGTGATATAACCCCGAAATAGAACTTCCTGAGTACCCACTCGTTTCAAGATGAAAACTCTGCCAATAAGAGCATCAATAGCTAATACAGGTATGACCACTTTGCATTATATACGCGTTCTTTAAACAAACTACAAATGCTAGTGTCAGTGACCCTGACTTTTCTTAATCGTACGTTTACACTGACTTCTTGGGTTCTTTTGTAATGCCTATAGGTCTTGGCAGGAATCCATATACTATGGACTGACCAGAAAAAAAACCAAAAACACGATGGGAGACAAACATGTATATATATGTATTAGTTGAACGAACGTCTTGGCCTTGGGTAAACTTGGCTGATTACAGCTGAAAGTTTGTGTAAACATTGTTACAACATAATATAGTCATCGGAACCAGATCTTTTATAACCCAATTAATACGTTTTGTTTACTATAAAAACCCGAATCAGTACAAGTTTCTATCAAGTAGATTCGGTGTTTTTTGCCAACTTTAGTGCAACTTGATTTAAAAACAGCTCAATGTTAACTCCATTTTTAAAGACATCGTCTGGTTCGTCTTCCCGGATTGAGAAACAAAACAGAGACGCCAGTACAACCTGGCTATGTCATAGATCATTTTTTGGCCGCCCTGAATTTCAGACTTTCGGGGGGCTTTTTCATTTAAAACTGCCGAACAGCCTTCCACTTATCTGATTATTCTGTCGACGAAAATGTTGAAGAGGAAATAAATAAAAAAATGAGTGCTTTTATGAATTAAATTGTTTTGCTTCGACTTTCACCCGGTATATAGGCTATAGGTTGCGTCATAGTCACGGTTTAACAAACTCCACAGGGGTTAGCTCGTCGGGATCTTTAGTTGTGGGAGGACATTAAAGAAAACCCAGGAAATTAGGCAGGCGCCATGATTTGTTTTCCAATTAGAACGTAAAGTGTAAAGCTTCTCAGGTTATCGTTCTACTGACGGGGACAGCTCGCATGTGATATAGAAGTGGACGTTGAAATACGTCACTCGCCCATTTCGGACGCCCATTACGTGCACATTACAGGGATATCATGATAACCCATGTATGGTGTGACTAACGTGTCAAAACTGATTTTGCACACAGTACCAATATAACAAATATATGTTTACTTTTATCGACCATTTATATTTTATTCCTGTGGGTGGTTATATACTCCAGTGCATTGCTTTTACCTGGGGGAGGGGCTATACTACTGTTAAGGCGGCGCCTGGTGGGAACAATTCAAAAAAGTATATTCGTATGGCGCCGAGAGAAACAATTCGAATATTTTTCTGAGACTGTCAAAATTTCACAGAAAAGGAACATTTATATAAATAATCTATTCTATGGTTCGGACACGTTGATTTATTTTACTTGAATATTTTTACAATCTCCCTACCTCTCAAAGGTCAATTCTTTAGATCATCGTGGCAAGGAAGAGAGGGGGTAGGCGATGGGGTGATGGGAGATTCAGATTAAAGAACACTCGACACAAACTTGGTAAACTTTGGGAATAGGCCTACTAATTCTACTATTTCAATAATTCGCTTGCGCGTAGGAGTCTATAGCTGTGGGGTGCAACAGGAAAAAACCCACGAAGTTGGAAGGCTCCTTCTTGTCACGAACAAGCGCAAGCGGGAAAATAAAACCATGTCACGCTACTCCCAATCTGATTAAAACACAGACCCGATTTCGTTTCGTTTTTTATAGTTCAAAATTTCGTTTTTACTTGTCTTTACTACTCTTGGATCTGGAGAGAGAGAGAGAGAAATGGGGTTTAACGTCCACTCAACACAAACTAGGTCATTTCGGGACTAACATATGGTTTAATTTTATTTCAATAATTCGCTTGCGCGTAGGGGTCTTTAGCAGTGGGAGGAAACCGGAGTGCCCGGAGGAAACCCACGAGGTTGAGAAGGCGCCCCTATCTCCATGCCACATACGCTCACACCAGGGCTCGGAACCACAGCCGCAAGCCAGAGGTGACCGGCCAGCTAGAGGTCGAAGCGCGGCACTCTAGTCCACTGGGCCATCCCAACCCCCACTCTTGGATCTGGAGGACTTGTTATTTAACTCGTGTTCGTCCTAAAATGAGGGGTCAGTCAATCAAATGGTCTGTGGAACCGTGGGTAGATATTACCGGCCAATGACGTCTATACTAGTCTCTTATCATCCAAACAAATATTCTGCGAATATTAGTCTGGCTGGGTCCTCAAAATTTGACAGAAAGTCGGTCAATGTCTGGATTATCCAGTCTTTTAAGTTGCCACTTACTGAATCTATCAAAATATCTCGCTTGTCAACAATGACACTCTCTAAAATTTTGTTTTAAAGGTTTTAATTGAAATGGTAATTTTGTCTCGTCACGAATCAAACATATGGCTTCTCACAATCTCCTTAATCGCGATCCATGCTGTTGTATCGTATCTTTTTTGTTTCTAATAATAGATGTACCAAGTGAATTGTGGGATATATTTTATCCTCGCTTTATAGAATCTATCAAAATCGGCCCGGCTTCATAATATCTATCACTTACCGAGACTTTAGCCAAAAGGTTCCATTGCCCATGCGTAACCGGGAGTTTGTTTTTTTATGTGGTAGATTATCCAGTAATTTTCGTCAATAATTGAGAACCGACCCAGACCCTCCGTGCGTTGAAGACTAGGGGGTTCTGGGTGACCGAGACTACGTCTATACTAACACCAGCGGATAGAAATCAAAACAAAACAAAAGTAGATTTTAGAAAGCATGGCGGTCGCTAATTGGTTAATCGAATGACTGACGTTATCGGGTCAAATGGCCCGAGCTTGATACCTGACATCATAGAATGTGGGCTCCCACCATAACTTGTTAGATCTACATGAGTGTAGGCCATCGAAAGTATAAAAAAACGAAACGAAATATAGATCTATATTTTAATTAGATTGCACATTGCGCTACTCCATAAAATACCTTAGGATCTAACACTCACGCGTTAATCACCCAGCCCCACGATCATCCTTGGAGGAGGTCCCCCCCCCCCCTAAAATCTACGATCGTCTAGCAAATTTCGTTTGTTTCAGCGTAAGGAACAGATAACTGACATCTCACAAAGCAAGGCGTTTATATCAAAAATATTCTAAATCATACGAAAGAACTACCTGTTAAAGAAACATGCGCGGAAGCTGGTGTTTTTTTAGCTGTGTAAAATCTTGTCTGGCTTGTATCTGTGTCGTTAACATGACAACTCGTTATAAACACACGTCTGTACTTCTTGTTAGACTAATCATTGCAGCTATGCAGCAATCTGGATCGTTGAATTGAGACAGAAGATATGCAAATTATAACATCAGACATAAACAAGCAGTAGAGTTGTATATACTAAGTTTCTTTCAAGTAGGATTAATTTAATAATAATAGCACCCAGTATTCATCACAATGTGCTGCGGCCATTAAATGTACTTTTTTGTGCATGTTTTCTTTCGGTTGTTAACCTTTCATTCCATCCCAAAAATAGAAAAACGGTCTTTAAATATATGGCGATTTCAACGGTTTGCACTCGAACCAGCTTCAAGATGTAAACGATAGTCTCGATAATCCAGCCCCGCTGCTCTGTCACTGAGAGTCTTGAACAAGTTATATTAAGACTCAAGCTCAAACTGACAGAGTAAGCCTAACGGCACTTAAAATCTGACTGTGTCTGTCATATCATTGCTGTACAGTGGGTTGTTTTGCGTGTTTATATATATATTTATATTTCAATCTTTTGGACTTGCACGTAGATTTGCAATCGTATTAATCAATTTACCAGAGTATTATACCGGAAGTTAATAGAACGGGTCGAGATAAGTGCTGGAAAGAACCTCAAAAATTAGGCTATGAATTCCATCCCGACGCAATCAAAACCACACCGATGTGACAGTTTAATACTTTTGTTCATAATTAGTCCGACACCTTAAAAATATTGGAAATGGGCGATTTGTTAAAAAATAAAACCATGTGCAGAAACCACGCTGGAAAGACTAAATATAAATTGGTTGGAGGGTAACTCTAGATTGTGATTATTCGGACTCAATAAACAATTAATGAAGTGTTCCTTGATTATATCGTCTGATACTTGATGGTTTGAATCAATTTAGGACAATTTTCGTGGTAGCGCCTAACCCAAATAAACAGATAGACCAAAATAATACGCATCGTCAAGAATAGAATACTTTATTTAATCAGTGTCTAATATAGGACGATCACGACGGTCCCATTTTCGGATAAATAAAAAAAAGTACGCTTTTTTCTGTATAAAGTCGAGCTAATCCTAATGTCAATATTTCTTAAATTCAAACAGAAAAGGGATAGTCAAGAGTCATGAACATACAATTAAAACTAAACTTTACATGATTACATAATAGAACAACATACAATACGTCCACCTTTGTTCTTATCACCGACAATTCTGTATATAGATATAATGAAGTTGAAAACAAAAGGGGATTGCGCCACTGGTTCAAGATCAAGTTCATGCCGTGCTCACTAGATCCAGATTCTCTTAAAGATATATTGTCAGTTGAACGTTATGAATTTAATGGAACAGGATGAGGTTTAACGTCCGCACCCATGCGCTAATGAAGACAGCATTACGGCTCGAATTCCAACTGTTAGTTATTTACCGTGCACGCAAATATGGTCATGGGGCCTCGGTATTCGTCCCATCCGAATGGCGAGACGCTGTCCTTGCCAGACCCTCCGTCCCGTCTCACTGACAAGGGGAAACCATGCTAGAAGGGAAAATTCTCGGCTAACACCGCTATCAACTTCCGGACGCATTGGTTAGTAAGCCAGCGACTTCTATAATACCAGCCACAGCGGTTCCGTATAGATTTAAGGATTTGCATGCTGCACAATTTAATATAAATAAAAACAAGCAATTTATTTATGTTTGTTTGGATAAAATAATTAATTGTCAAGTTAACATAAATTAGTTATTGATTGAAATTAATTAAAGGGTGGCCTTTCTCGATTACCTAGATACATATGTTTAGACATTACTCATGAACTGCCAAAGACCACTGGGCGCAGTAGCACTCCACACAAACTAGGTTATTTCTTGACTATACAGTTTAAATTTAATTTATTTCCATAATTTGCTTGCGCGTTGAGGTCTTCAACCTGAAGAACTAAAGAAAACCCAACGAGATTTTTGAAGGCGGCCCTACCCATTGTCACATCCCAGGGCTGGAATCGCAACAACACCACTTGACTCAGTCATAAACGTTATGGTGATCTAACGCACGCGTGCTATACTATTCGGCCACACACATCCCCTAGCGGTAGCAGAAGTAGTAGTAAACTAGGGTTTAGTGTCCACTTACCCTTGGGTCATATGACCGTCAGAAAAGTACATCTTAACCTTTAAATGACGTCACTAATAATAATATTATTCTTTTGCCGTCCTGCAAGCCTAATTATGTTTTGAAGACCTATTATTGGGTCATTGACACAGTGTCGTGTAGAGGTTTGGAAATGCCCGGGGTCAAGTCCTTGATTGTATGCCGGAAGACCCAAGTACACGGAACAGTACGGATTAATGTGAGAAAGGAAGACATTTTAAATATATTGAAATAGATGAAATAGTATTAACTATAATTAGGTAGGGAAAACAATGTTAGCAGCGACAATGTCTACCTTGATACCCCCCTCCCAACTCTCGCCTCACTCCGCCTCTCTCTCTCTTTCTCTACGCCACTACATTGACGGTTCAGGATCTTATTTCTAATCTAATACATACAACGTATGAATACTAAGTTGAAAAATCTAGCAATACCCCGGGCCTTTTAAAGCGGCGTGATCTCTTTGATATAAATATTCAAACTGTCGGATTTTTTTTTATAACCAAACGTTGTTTTTTTTTAAATCGGGTAATAATTTTGACTTCCAGAGGGACCACAAGCTAATAAAGGCAATTTTTCGTACAATCAGGGGCCATAATTCTGGAAGTTACTATCCGATATGCGCAAATATCGAAAGGAACCAAGATCTTTGGGTTATAAACAAACATGTCAAGCTTCATCAAAATCGAATTAAAATTGTGACCTCTACTGGGTACACAACCTTGATAAAACATATTTTCACACTATTCGCGTACAAACGGCGGCCATTTTGTCCGTCAATTTTGGTCTGATTTTCACGAAATTCGAACTCAACCTTCATTACCATGTAACGGTGGTATAATCAAACGGTTTCTTAAATCGGATAATAATATTGACCTCCAGAGGCACCACAAGCTAAAAAGGGAGATTTTTCGGACAATCAGGGGCCATAATTCAGGAAGTTACGATCCAATAAGTGCAAATATTGAAATGAACGATGTTCTTTGGATTATAAACATCAAGTTTCATCAAAATCATATTAAAATTGTGACCTCAACCTTGGGTCACAACCTTGGTATAACATTTTCACACTATTCGCGTACAAACGGCGGCCATTTTGTCCGTCAGTTTTAGTCCGATTTTCATGAAATTCGTACTCAACATTCAATGCAGTGTAACGGTGATATAATCAAACGTTGTTTTTTTTAAATCAGGTAATAATTTTGACTTCCAGAGGGACCACAAGATAATAAAGGCAATTTTTCGTACAATCAGGGGCCATAATTCAGGAAGTTACGATCCGACGGGTGCAAATATCGAAAGGAACCAAGATCTTTGGGTTATAAACATGGATGTCAAGTTTCATCAAAATCGGTTCCAAATTGTGACCTCTACACTGTTCACAAGCTAAAAACGTGATTTTTCGTACAATCAGGGGCCATAACCCATGAAGTTACAGTCCGATACATGCCAATATCGAAAGGAACCGAGATCTTAGGGTGATAAACCTATGTTTTAAGTTTCATTGAAATCGGATAAAAATTGTGACCTGTAGACTGTTCACAAACAATTGTGGACGGACGGACGGACGGACGAACAGGGGCGACGACAATATACGTCAACATGAAAATGTGGACGCATAAAAATGGTTTAGTGTTTTAAGTTTCTGCAATATACAATACAATGAGTACGGACACACACTATGCAATCACTCTGATTGAAATTCAGTTCTATATTTCGTTTCGTTCTTTTATACTTACAATGGTCTTTACTACCTGGAGATCTGAACAGGTGGGAGCTCGCGTCAGGGGTCATACGAGCGGATTTTGACCGTTTGACGTTAGACATTTGTGATTAACCAGTCCTGATTCCCTACTAGGATTCCCACAGTTCCGTGCATCATACGCCATAAATTCATGACAAATCACTTCAGTCAAAACGCAGGTTATATAGCAACTCTTCCAGATCCTAGTAGAGTGAAGACAAGTAAAACGAAATTTTGAACTATAACAAACGAAACGAAATAGGATCTATGTTTTAATGAGATTGATTATGTAGTGTTGCTTTGAGTGAAAATATTCCCGGACAGTGGAGTTCCCGTTTAGTCTTCGTAGAATTCTAATTGCCAAGTAGAAACAAGACGGAAAAATCACGAGAAACTTCCACAGGCAGCACCGGGATCGAAGCGTGGTTAGTGAGCCAGTTCCATATTCACCGAGTGACCTAAAAATTAAAACAACTTGGAACCAGGTATCTGTATTATCTGATTGTAAACAGCATTATTATTACAGTATTTTAAATCCGGAGCAATAATGGTGTCTTGTTCACATTTATTCCAGTTCAAACTTAGAGAGGAATAAAGTAAGATTAGTTAAAGAGCTGAAAGTTCTCGCCATAATAGTTAACATGTTGAAACTTTCAGTCAAATTACCTTGCTGTGAGCATAGTTATCTGTGATACAATAATAATATGGCTTCGATTATCATTGCTACCGTTGTTACGATAATAAATACACTCTCGATCATCCAATTTAAGGTTATGGCCTTGGTAAGTTAATTAATGTCTAATTAATAACTTATATAATATTTCGGCCGAAGGAGAGATCTGCATTGAGTACATTTAGCTCTTTAACTCTTGTATAATGCCTTTTTAAATGCATACGAATTCTAGTTCACAAACATAGGGTGAATAATGTATTCCGAAAGTACTTCAACGAGTCTTTGACATTTTGACATGGATATTATATGTTTAAAGCTTGACCTTTCCATATACTAAGTGTGATAATCCAAAACTATAGATTGGTTAATGGATAGGTATATGAGATGTTTTAGAAGGTACATTTATTCCAATTGGAGGGGGGTTGGGAATCCATGATAAAAAAAATACTAAGATTATGTAACTTTTATTCCAATTGGAGGGGGGTTGGGAATCCATGATAAAAAAAATACTAAGATTATGTAACATTTATTAAGTTCTTTGAAGTATCAATTCACATAATTATCTAGACCCTTTATTACCCATAATCATCTATGCTTGACATTACCCATAATCATCTAGGTCCTATATTACCCATAATCATCTAGGTTCTATATTACCCATAATCATCAAGGCCAAGGCCCTATATTGTCCATAACCATCAAGGCCCCATATTACCCATAATCATGTAGGCCTATATTACCCAAAATCATCTAGGCCCGACATTACCCATACCAAGCTAGGTTCTATATTACCCATAATCATCTAGGCTTTATATTACCCATATTTGATTTAAATTGAGATTTTATTCATATAAAACAATTGAAGGACGTCTAATCTGTTGATTTTTGTAGAGAAAATGGTCTATGGTACAATTTAAACTTTAAACCTTTATAGACCGACTTCATTTCTTCACAATGAATATCAATTTTATCAAACCCATTGGCAAGACCAAACTCCATCATGTCAGCTAATCTCTTGGTAAGTGATGATGATTCTACCTCTTGCTTGATGTCACTGATGTGCATCCATTTACACTGGCGAATTTCATCTGAACACGCGTTGATGCTTAACGTTAGTGGTTTCAATCGACATATAACGTAAAAATCCGATCGTCCAAAAGCTCCAGGATGTTGGTGCTGCTGCCGAAATGACAAAATTGATTTGAATTCTGTAAAGACAAAAACAAAAGAGACAATATAGCCATACCTTTTTTTTATACCACATTTAAGAATAAAATTAGATTTTATTTGTGAGATGTCAATAAATTTTCGTTGAAATTTTACGTCCTCCGTCCAGATATAACAGACATGGCGCTATGTGTGTTGGCGCCGAGGTCCCTCAGTGGGTTAGCGCCAGCTCATTAACCTGGAGAGTTAGGTTAAGACCCTCCCGACATTCCGGCGTGGTTTCTCCTTGTCAGTGGTGAAGGATGAGGACCCGGCAAGGAACAGCGTCAAGATGGGACAAAAAATGAGGTCCCGTGTACACATTGGCGTGCACGTAAAAGAACCCTTAACAGCTGATATTCGAAATAAAAGTAGGCCTTAGTACCGCCAGTCTTCATTAGCCCATTCGGAGTAAAACAGTAAGACGTTAAACCACATTTCATTTCATTTGTTGTGTGTTAAGCCAAAATACCTGTCCAACCTCGTGGGTTTTCTCTGGGTCCTCTGGTTTCCTCCCACTGCTAAAGACCCCTACCCGAATTATTGAAACAAAATTTTAAAAAAACATGTTAGTCCTGAAATGACCTAGTTTGTATTGAGTGGGCGTTAAACCCCATTTCTCTCCCTCAGCCAAAATTTAAACTAAAATTTAAAAAAATTGGTCTTCAAAACTAGAATTTCCGAGCACATGTATTCATGCGTTCATGTCGTGTTTTCGTTGATTTCTGATTTTGAATTGTTCATTGTTTCTTCTTACCAACTCCAGTCTCAAATAATTCTACCGTTTATCAGATTTAGCTATTTTAAGAACAGAAAACAGTTTAAACGAAACTCGACACGAATGGAACCATGCATTAATTCAAGAGGTTTAGCGCCTTCAAGTGAATAAATGAACTAAAACAAAACTCGATTGCACCTTCCCCGCCCTCCATCCGACTACACCATCGCAACATAATCGATCTGAGTGAGTCGAAATCATACTTCAGTTCGTATTTCAAGATAATACGTTGGAACTCTTAATCAACCATTTTTAACCAAATGTGGAATAAGTTAGCGTTCGAGTGGTTAGGTCATTGTACGAAATACATATTGACATCAAAAATAACTTTCACAACTCGTAAACATGCCAAAAAATGGACAAAGGTAGTTTAAATTAAGATGTAATCCCACGCAAAACTTGGCGATTATATTAAAACCACTGATATGTTTAATGTAAATAAAGTGAAATATTAAAAGTAATCTAATGACAAGTGAGTAATACGTTAGCTCGCTAATCTGATTGATTTTGGTTTTTGTCAAGAAAGTTCATTGGTATTTTCCAGCGTGGTCCACCTTTGTCAGAGCTGTAAGGCCCCTTGCCAGTGCTGTATGGCGGAGGTCTGGTAAGGGACAACGTATAGTCGTTTACGTAAATGATTAAAGAAATTGGAATTCGAAATATAGTATGTCGTTGCACCGCTATCCGGGCACACTTTTCCTCATAGCAGACTGCATAGCGTATGCCCGTCTTCATTAGAGCTCGGTCGGAGCAGAAAAGTAGGACGTTAAACCCCATTTTATTTAAATTAACAGCGAGGTGCTGGACTGGTTACACTTTAGAACCTGACGACCAAACCCCGAACCACCTGTTGTCAAATTCCTCGAAATCAGACCCTGCAACTCAATCTTAAAAAGTCCCAAAACAATCGGGATTTCTGGGTGTTATTTTCATTTCGTATATTCGGACTAATGATTCGAAACCGGACCCGAAATTCAATTTTTAAACAATCCAAAACAATTGCGTTTTATGAAAGCAATCTGATAGTTAAGATCGGGTGCTATTTTCGTTTCGTATATTCAGACTAAATATTTGACAAATATAGATATACACATTCAAAACTGGTCTATCAAAATGCATATTGTCCACAAAATTATAAAATCAAACAACACCATCGCTAACTCACATTACTTTTCACACACACAGTATATTAACGTACGATCGATGCTTTTTCTTTGGATTTCCCTTTCTGTTATCGTTATCTTGTAAAATTTTGTTTTCTGTTATCTTGTAAATTTTTGTTTTGCGTGTAGTGCGATCCTCCTGCACTTACTATTAGAGTAGAGTTTTAGCCCTTCGTACGGCAGAATGTTCTCGTTGTCGGGCTTTGCTCCTTGGTGGAATTTTTTGACGTTCTAAGACCTGGCGTCAACTGGCAGACTATCGCCATTATAGAGACGGCCACTGTCACGATTGGTCGCATTATTTCTGAAACTCATTTTTAGTGAAGCCTGTACCATAACAGGTCCAGGAATGTACAGCGCAGGGATATGTACGGCTGGCCCCCGGACCCATTCACTTGATTTGATATTATTTGCAATGTCTCTTTTCTGTCTTGTACGCAGGTTTATCTTGTAGATTTTTGTTTAGCGTGTTGTACGGTCCTCCTGCACTTACTATTAGAAAGTCGGTCAGCCAATGAAGAATAACTCGTCTACATTAACCATTTTGATTAAAATCGTCCATTACACATGTCGGCCATTTCTTTTTAAAATCGCTCATATTACCCGATATTTTTGATACATTTAAAAAAGATGGAGTGGGGTACACAATCGAATAACAAAAAGAACGTTTCTATAATTTTAGATAGGTTGTTCCTGTGGATTTAAAGATAGGTTGCCAGGCAACGGAACATACGCCCACAGCAGCTAAATCGTCCGGGCAGTCAACAAGGGTTGTCGCATATTTTTACTTTTTTCGCTAATGAAACATTTGTAATACACTAAAAACTGATTAAGAGTAGCAGCTCATTATGTAATTATCAGAAAATCATTAGAATTTGATTGCTTTTTATAAAGTGTTACCCCACGCTTTAATAATTAGTATATACATGATACCTTCAATATCATGGATTTAGCTGTTCAGTTATCAAAATTCATTGAAAATCAAAATACTTGCTCGTTTCAACACCTTAAACTCTGTGTATCAATCTAAAGTCAATCGGATGATAAGTTTGGCCTCTATAGCGTAACAAGATTTTTTGAAGTTATCAAGGGAGATAACTCTGGCAATAATTATCGGATATTAACTTTGGCCTTTTGAGCATCCACAAGATTTTTTGAAGTGATCAAGGGCCATAACTCTGGCAGTAATTATCGGAAATCGCTGAAAATCAAAAGGCTTCTTCGTCTCATGACCTTAGACACTGTGTATAAATTTAAAGTCAATCGGATATTAAATTTGGCCTCTAGAGCGTCCACAAGATTTTTTGAAGTGATCAAGGGCCATAACTCTGGCACTAATTATCGGAGTTCGCTGAAAATCAATAGGCTTCTTTGTCTCGTGACCTTAAACACTGTGTATAAATTTAAAGTCAATTGGATATTAACTTTGTCCTCTAGAGCGTCCACATGATTTCTTGAAGTGATCAAGGGCCATAACTCTGGTAGTTATTATCGGCTTCTTCGTCTCATGACCTCAAACGCTGTGTATAAATTTAAAGTCAATCGGATGTTAACTTTAGCCTGTAGAGCGTCGGACGGACCGATGGACGGGCGGACGGACGGACGGGGGCGACGACAATATACGACCACATTTCAATGTGGGCGTATAATAAAAAGCACAGTTTGTACTTTAGAATCTAGTAAATAGTAATTTTTATTGGCCATTCCTTTTTCTTCTCTTGTACTATTAAAGCTTTTTACAAATTGCGTCTGATCTTTTACTAAGTTCACTCTCATTTTAAATCTATATGCTAATTTCTTACTAACACATTATCCGAGAATAGATTTTCCAGACAGCTGGCAATTCTTTAAATTAAATCTTATATCGAATTAATTTGTTACAGATCACAGACTAGAAGTTTTGAATATAGAAACCCCCAAATAACAAAACAATACCCCATTCAAGCTAATTCAAAGCTCCGTCATGTTGGCTTCACTCGAAGAATTGTGAAGCATATGGATGATGAACCCTGTCGACTTTAGATAAGCAGTAAAGAAACATGTTTATACACGAAATAAACACGATTAATATACGTTAAAAAATGTCTACCTATTTAAACGTGAACATTATTATTATGTGGTAGGTATTTTCATACGTCGAACTGTTAAAAGGCCATGGCTCGCGATCTAAATTGTATAAGAACAGAATTTTATTTCTAAATATTGAAACAGTGGCGAAAACAGTTATGGATGTTTTTCATGTGGCTGAGGCTTTTCCACTTCCCGATAAGCAGCTGAATTCAAACATGTAAAGATACTTTCTTTCCCGCGTACAAACTGTGTGATTTGATGATATATTTGGACCATAAATAAACATATTCCAAATAATTAATTAATCAAAAATGTGCTTCAAATAATTCTCCGTTTTTAGAAGCCATGTTTGTCACCCAACTTGGTTGAGGGAGGGGCCATTTTTTCAGAATGTATTTGTTATTACTTACTGTCTTGAGACCAAAGAAGATTCTTGTCCCGTCGTTTAATTGAAGATTCTGTATATATGTTTATATCCCTAAATATGCTCCAAACCGACCAGCCATTCCACCAAGAAATAACAATCGCTCCCTCAGTCAAACTCGCATATTATACAAGACGGGTTGCCATTTAGTGATACCCTGACATTTTTGCCCAGTTACGCCTACTCCACGGGTGTTTTTTGGGGGGAATCCAGTATTTTTCTAGTAACATAGGGTGACTATACTTTCCATATTTACTAAATTTACCATACTATACATTTATGCGAAATAACCACCCGATAAATACTTTTGTTGCAATGTACAAATATTTTTTACACTATACTTATGGCTGACTAACGGATTGCAGTATATTCTAAAGGACGTGACACCTTTTCAGCATGCATTCGGTATCTGTTTTGGTTCGATACCTGGTTTCGCTGGTTACCTTACTTCATTTAGTAACAAAAAGTAGTACATCAGTTTCATACCAAATTATTGGTACTGAAACATTCAAATTATTGGTACTGAAGCATTCAAATTATTGGTATAGTGAAGCATTCAAAATATCGTTGTTGGGAAGTCCAGGTACGTGCAAGTTATTACACAAATGAAAACACTTATAGGAACGATTTAACTCCTTTGTCACCTCCTTTAAATTTGAATATACCATAGTATATACATGTAAGTTTATATATCTATGTATGTATATGTGATAAACGGTTTGTTTATTATTTATCTACCTATAATCAGTAAATATCAATAAGTGTTTTTATTATCATTTTATCACCCGTAGGCTGGGTTAGGATCTATCAAAAGTTGACAAGTAGGTATACACAGCTATTCTTATAATTCCTCCTTCTAATACATCATAGAGCCGCAACTTACATATATCATACCTATCTATACATATCAACAAATAACTGGACGGTATATAGATAAGCCGTAAACTTCTAATATTTGATTTAGATATCCCTGGTTTTAACTACTTCTAAATGTCCAACACAAAGGATAATGATAGGCTTGTCATTGCTACTGGTGAGGTAAAGTGGTAGTTAAGAGTCACCCCTGGTTTTAAGGTGACATTAAAGATGATCTCCAGGTATTAGGGTCTCTGTTTGCCTATGTTTTAAGGAGTAAATAGATATTGTTTTATACATAGAAGCCTAGTCAGTCCATTGATAACTTTTACTGAATTCATTTTATCCATAATTGTATACTATTTTGAATGTAGAGAATAAAGAATATTCGTATTATGCGATTAAGTACATCTCGGGATTAAAAGAAAAACCTTTATGAAGACAGATTTATTATTAGGCTTTAAAGAAAGACACTTAAATACGGCGACAAAAATCAACTTAAACTTTAAATAATCATAACAGATTTGAATATTCTTTTGACCAAAATGAAAGTACTTTTGACATTAAATGAAATTCCTAAAAGACAGTCCCCAAGACCATACAAAACAAGCCAACGGTGAGGCTAATGCAATGCATCAAGCAATTAAACTGATTAGCAACTATACACTGAGTTTCATCACTCTTTATCAGAGAGAATCAAAGTTATTTTGTTCCGAGGCATCCACCCATGAAATTGCTTAGTTTTGCTTAGCTTTAGCTCGAAATGTTTAAACATTCTACTTTCGCACCTTAGCCTTAGCAGAAAATTTTCACCATCGAACTGAATCTATACTCGGACTTGCATCAATTTCACTTATTAAAACCAAAGTTATCGTGCCCCAAAGCATCAACCAATCAGATTGCTCATCTCTGCTTACCGTAAGCAGACAGTGTTTATCATCAAACTCCACCAAGGCATCCACCCAATGAACGCCTACACGAAGATTGAACATTCTACCCCAATTAGAAGGACAGAGTTATTATGTTCCAAAGACTCGACCAACAAATTGATTATCGCTCTGTTTACCCTGAGCAGAAAATGCTCATTATCGAACTTAGTCAAGCTGTTGACGTAATGAAACCATACACCAAGTTTACATAGACAACCATTTTCGCTATACGTGGACTTTTACAGAGTGAAACGGGTGCAGTACGGACCAGGAACAAACAATGACGACATCACCGCCATCTTTGAATAAAATATCGAAGCGTGAACAATCATTCCATGTTTCATATCCATCGTGTGACGGACGAACGGACGTACGAACCCATTTTAATAGTCCCTTCCTTTCTGCGAAATCCGGGGGACAATAAATTCATCTTAAAGAAGACTAAAGATGGGCAGTTCAACGATCCAAAAAGGATGACTAACCCCGCCCTTTTATTGCATATATCCATCAGCACGGTAATTCAAAGTGGATAACTTTCGCCATTATCACTTCCACAATCAGACAATCGTGACGACGGCAATACACTATAATATTTGAAAGTTGCCTTATACAAAAAAAAAACAGTTGTTGGACAGGGTTCAAAGAAGTCAATATAAATATGTAATTTATATTATGTAGGTTTCCGCTATTAACGACATCATAGAGTGTGCTAATGCTAATGACATAGCTGTTGACATCTATCAATCAACGACTTACCCAGACTAAACAATGTAAGTTTCACACTTTTAGTATTATTACTGATATCAAACAAATGAACAAAGATGTCATCTCAATTAAAAGTACATGATGACGTATTAAATTAACTTCTAAACTTTAATAATTTCAGTTTCAGTTTCATTTTGATTATAATTCTTTTATCAATGATCTGTGTGCTTCTTTGGCAATAATTAAATTGCGCCTCGGATTTGTTTTATTCGCCATAAATTAACCTGTTTAGGTGTCGTGTTACTCGATGGGTCATTGGTCTAATTATTTTATTATATTTCAGCCTCATACGAAACTTACACTGTCTGCTTATGATTAGCTCCCCCTGAGAGCAGACACGAAGCTAGTTGACCGACAAAAAGTAATTTTTCAACATAGCCCTGATCAGGTATCAGGGGCGTGGTGAGAATGAGTTCATGAGTAGCCATACTCATGCGCCAAAAAGTTTTTGCGCCAAAATCACAATCAAATTACTCAAAAAATGAAAAACATTTGTAAGTGGAAAAATTGTTTCATCTGACCCAATTAAAAAAATTTTGAAAGAGTCAAGTTGGAAAATTTAATCATATTTTATTACCGTATTTCTTGTCTCGGATTGCTGGAGATTGCGTTTCTGGGCTTCTAATTTTCGAAATTTTCCCGGGGGAGGGCCCCCGGGACCCCCCGCCGCGGGCTCGCGCCTTCGGCGCTCGCGGTGGCCGGCTTCGCCGGCCACAGCTCCGCGGTCAGTAAAAGGGTTTTTGTGCCAAAATCTTTTTTGTTACTCATAATTTCTTCTCAATAATTGCCCTCACCACGCCCCTGTCAGGTATGAGATCTATTCCCAAAGTAGACATTTCTTTGTTTGCAGAATTGTTTCAACGTATTCTAAATATTGTGGATGTCACACTAACTAATGTTTCAATTTGATATCCAAACCGAATGTAGTGCTCTGCTTATTAAAGGGAATAAATATATTCAACAACCTGAATGCTTATATAATTCTATTAACCATGCATTTTTACTAACAATTTATATATCTTAACTATTGAGACAGGTCTGAATAAGCACTAACCAAGCCACGTGTTTGAAATCCATCAAGAACTATCCAAGCCACGTGTTTGAAAACCAGTAGGAAGTTTCCAAGCCTTGAGTTTGTACAAGTAACATTTTTGAAGTCGATCAAGAAGGACTCAAAAAAATGTTGAAATGCACTAGAACTACTCAAGCAACTTGTTCCAATCCACCACTAACTACCCAAGGAAAAGGTTTGAAATCCACCACGAACTACCAGCAAGATTTGATTGGAATACATCAAGTAATATAGGGATGGCGTTAGAAATGTTTTTAAACGCGTTATTGGACGCCGACCGGGCATAAATTCTCGAAAAAACACATCGCTTTATATGATATGTTTGGCTCTATCGTGACACTTCAAGGAATTAATACAAACTGGTACCGATGATTTTGTTGCCTAAATCTGACGATACATGGTCAACATTTTGATCACAGGTTAGTGAATGGTATATTGAAGGACCGGTCCTTGCATGTGGGTTAGCCCTGATACCTAAACTTGCTAATTGAATTATTTATCGAGCTATTTTACTTCGTCTCGTCTAAAAGCTGTTTATATGAAAAGGCCAGCTCATTTAACAGTTTCCATGATTCGAGGCCATAAATTAAATGAATACTGCGCAGGCGTAGACCCGTTGTGAAGTCTTGAACTGTGTTTATATGAAATGCGCGATTCCCCTTATAACCAGGCTTCGAGACTCTTCTTTTGATCCGGTGTTATTTAAATAAAATGACGTCATAAGCGGAAGGCTCGATTGGAAAAGTTAGCTAGCTAAACAGGGTTATCCTTTTCCATGTACAATGTACACAGGCCCTAAGTTTTCTTTTTGGATATAATCTGCTACTGTACATCAGAAATGATGAGATGGCCATTTGATTTAGTCATTTTAGTCACCGATTAACCCATTAATATGAAAATAGTAAAATTCGAAAAGAGCAATGAAGTTTAGTCGATTATTTTACATCCCTATATAGGCTACATTTCAATTGGGTTTTTTTATTTCTAATTAGACAATACAAATTATAGATATTTCTAAATGGGGCCACTAACAAAATATTTATTTTGGGAATTATTGTATGAAGGATAACATCATTATAACATAAATTATTGTTTGGGTTTGGAAAAAAATAATCATAACCTGTTAATCAAATGCATGTTTTTGATAAGGCATTTTTAATTCACTAGGCCAACATGGCATCTAACCTACGTTTTATTGTTTGCGTTAAGCCTAGATTACTTACTAAAGTAAAGAATGGTTTTATTCCGTTATTTTTGTTAGGGAAATAATTGGTGACCTTCTGGTGCATGCATTAAGACTTTAATCGCTTTACAGGTGGTAAATCTGCCTATTGCAGGTCTTTCTTTGGGCCTGAAATGTTATCTAAGACAGTAATGAACTTATCAAGACCATATTCATCTCTTGGTGGCATCGTTTCAGAATGAAGCAATTGGACTAGACTTTTCAGCATATTCTATTTACGTTATCTATTTTATTTTACAGTATAACGAAAATATCGCATTGATTGATTGATATAATAATGAAGTCGTTTATACTAACTGAGAAGGCGGACGAATTTCTGTTCACACCGAAATCCTCGGTTATTGCTTCCATCATGATAGATAATTCGTGCGGAAAGTCGCAGTGGTCAGCTGGATTTAAAAATTTAACGATAAAATTGACAGTCGAGACTCCGAGAATCATTGTTAGTTACTAATATAAACGATCTGCGCAAGATCGTGAATAGTCATCACTTCGTCCAGTATAAAGTAATTTGAATCAAAAGCGAACGCGGCCGAAAATATGGGAAATCCGCGGAGATTTCAGCTAGAATAGTTCTTTAGGAACAGTTTGCGCGAACGATTCTCCTAAGCCAATCAGCACGAGGTCAGTATAAACGCATATTCCTGAAGCAATGGCCTGAGAAATCCCTCTCTGGCCATTGCTGGATTAGCTTCTGATTCTTGAACTTTTGCGGGAGAATGTCTATTCTTCCCGTTCAATCAAAGCTATCACCTAAGTACAGCAACATGACAGTCCTTCGTTTAATCTGGGTCTTCCCGAAAACTTTGGACAGTGATTTAAGGTATTAAAGACGGTGAAAGTATGTTCGTTTCCAAACAGTATTGTTTACATTTCATTCGACTTGATAGCCTCCTTTGTCGCGCAATTATTTTTACTGCAGTATTCTGCTATGCAAAGGTTAATTGGGCACAATAAAATCGTGAGCCGTGACGTAAGGTTATGTAAAGATATTTGGTCCAATATTGGCACTCGTTTTAAATGTAAAGCTTTTGTAGAGCAGCTATTCATTGGTTGATAGTTGGACTACTGACCAATCAAAATTTAAAACGACAATATCGACTCATTACAGCAGTGAGTAGTGGGATTACCTGTAATCAAACGAAACACTGCACGGAGTATGGTATAAACGGCACTTTAAAGGTTTCTTACAGTACGCAGTGTCGTCTGTTTCGTCCAGTCCGATGAGGAATTGCCCGTACTTCTGCTAATTATATACTTGCATGAAAGCAATGAAAATAGTTTGCATACCACATTTAATACCGGTTTCTTCAAAGACTTCTCGTACAGCCGTATCTCCTATAAAAATAGCATAATATTATATAGTCATTTATTTACATGCTTATACAATTTCATTTCAATTCTATTCAATTTGAATTTGATTGTAATTTGAAACCATAGTTAAAATATTACAAACGTACATGCACCACGGTCGTGGGGTTATTACAAAGAACGTTTTAAAAATACAGTGGCAATTTCTATTTTGTTTTCAAGATGGGTCTGGGATATATACGATTCGATGCTATCATAGTTTTAGATTTTAGTCTTAGACATAATCCTACATAAAACCATGTGTACATATATAACATAATCACAAAGCCGGGGAGATTAATTTTGATATTTGACCCAGTGTGGAAACTTCTTTGAAGTTCATTGAGGAGATTTACAAGTGCGCTCGTCTTTAACATAAGACATTGTGCTGCTTAATGTATTTTCAAAATTGAAAATACATGTAGGCCTACTTAACTATTAATAAAGACAAAGTGCTTAAAGATACATCATGCAAGAGCTAAACCTGGCTATTGTAGGTCTTTCTTTTCGCTTCAAATGTTATCTCTAGATCATCGGATGACGTTTAATTATAATGGATTAAAACACGATCGCCATATATAATAATTTAATTTGAAAATGGATAATCGCAACTTTGATTATTATCGTAGAAACGGTAATTGACAATCGAGACTACGTAGTTAACACTTCATACACCGATAACGTCGCCCAGAATAAAATAATTTGACAAAACTTTCAATTTATTAATTTTAAATATCTATTTTGGAAATAGAATAGCAAGAACGAATAGCTCTTTATCGAAATTTTACATAATGCATCGGGGGGTTGGGATGGCCTAGTGGACTAGAGTGCCGCGCCTCGACCTCTAGCTGGCCGGTCACCTCTGGCTTGCGGCTGTGGTTTCGAGCCCTGGTGTGAGCGTATGTGGCATGGAGATAGGGGCGTCTTCTCAACCTCGTGGGTTTCCTCCGGGCACTCCGGTTTCCTCCCACTGCTAAAGACCCCTACGCGCAAGCGAATTATTGAAATAAAATTAAACCATATGTTAGTCCCGAAATGACCCAGTTTGTGTTGAGTGGACGTTAAACCCCATTTCTCACTCTCTCACATAATGCATCTTTAACTGTGTTTAGTGTGCGAACTAAAGGGAGGTAAATCCACATTTGCTATTCAAATTTCTGAATTTCGATAGATGATTTTATTATGACCCAACAAACGATTCTTAAATATTAAAGATACATTATGGGAGATAAGATAAAGAGATGGCAGTTCTCACTATAATAGTTAAAAACTAGATAGCGTAAAGGTAATTTGCTGAAAATTTCAGTCAAATTGACCCACTATGCAGGGGCGGATTCAGGAAATTTTGCAGGAGGGGGTTTTCCAGGTTTCTGTCACCGAAATCTGCCATCATCGTCTCTAAATTACATAGGCATACATACAAATTGAGCTTTTTAAACAGAGAAATCACTTTTATACTGATGTAGGAACACTTTGTGATGTAATTTCATTGACACAAGACATTATTTTTTTCATGTAGCTGAGCGGGGGGGGGGGGGAGACAACCCAAACTCCCCCCTCTGGATCCGCCCCTGCTATGAGCCGAGAATGGTGCGAGTGAAATATTCGCATAGCCTCGATCATCATTACTTAAATCATTAATATAAACAGCATAGTCGCGATTATCCACTTTTTTTTATATAATTATCAATGGCCGTTAAGCGGCATATAGGAATTTAATCCAGCCAACATCGAAGGCTAGCCTTGACATCGAAGGTTTATTGTGGTCTGGATAAGTTAATTAATTTCTAATTGATAATTTAGATAACATCTCAGGCCTAAAGAAAGACTTGTTATAAGCAGATTTTGCTCTGGCATAATGCATGTTTAATGTATGTTTATAAATCAGGGGGCACCTCCTGGATCAGAATTCAACCATATCGACAATAACTCTGATTTGTGTTCAAAGATAACCATAAAACTAAATTCAAACAGTGTCTCTTGACACAAGTAGTTACGGGTATCAGCAATTAATGATGCGCTATCATACTGGCGGTCTAGCCTACTTATTAGTTGTGTTTATATTTTTGGCTAGATTACGGCTATGTTTAGATGTCTTGAACAGAAATAGGTTTAGCCTCAGACTATGAAGCTCGTTTCTTTCTTATCTATTCTAGACTTCTAATACACAAATGGCCTCATTATAAAGTCATCACTGCCTTCTATATTATGATGGGTTAAGCTCTGCGCGTATGATGGCTACCTGATAATCTATCGTGCGAAGCAAATTATTTGTACGGACTACCTCTATGATACATTCATTGTGTTTTCGTGTAAATATCTAAAATCGAGGCCTGTCAAGTTTGCGTTTGGATAGCCACGTCTACTATGTGCAACCTCATCCGCTGGAACACATGGTATTATTGGGATTCGAGTAAATATCTAAACCTATATCGAGGTCTAGCAGGTTTAGGTCTAGATACCCCACCATCCTTTCGGGTACATCATCGGGTTTCGTGTAAATATACTATTCAAAAAAAGTAGGGGATATTTGATTTTGGGGGCATAATACTAAAATATGCAAATGACTACGAAAAGGGTCACTATAGACCCTAACAGAAGAAACATTTCCAGTTACATGTGACGCCCAAACGCACCAATAGCTACCGCATGGAATGCAGGTGATGCTTGGGATCATCATGGGGGTCCAACCCAAGATTTGCACGACTCTGACTTTGAATGTTACAGTCATTGTGGCATTGAATTCCAGGGTGGAAACATCAGTTTAATTGTTTTAGTGACCAGAAAACAAATTTTGATATGCGTCGGCTTACCCAAAATGAAAGGTTAAGTGCCCTTGGCATGCTACAGATCGGCACAACACAGGCGGTTGTGGCGCGGACGATGAATGTTTCTCAGTCTGTCATAAGCAGGCTATGGTCCAGATACCGTGATACACAATCTGTACAGGACAGACCACGCTCAGGTCGACCAAGGGCGACAACTCAAGCCCAGGATCGATTTATCCGTACCTTGGCCTTGAGAAATCGTGTCATCACAGCAAATCAGATCAGCGCTCGTCTTCAAACAGACACTGGTGTGAGAGTGAGTGGCCATACGATTCAGAATCGACTGCATAGGGGTCACCTTCGCGCCCGATGTCCTCGCGTGATCCCTTGTTTGAGAGATCATCACATTCAGGCAAGACGTCGTTGGTGTAGGGATCGTCAACACTGGGATAATCGACGCTGGAGCAATGTGATGTTTTCAGATGAGTCAAGGTTCACTGTTGATTTTTTGGACAGACGTAGCAGGGTGTGGCGTCGTCGAAATGAGCGCTTCCAAGACGTTAACGTCATCAGACATGATCGATTTGGGAGTGGTTCTGTTATGGTGTGAGAAGGCATCATTGTTGCTGGAAGAACGGCTTTACATGTTGTTGCAGGGCGTGTTACAGGCCAGTACTCCCGGGACAACATCTTGGCAGTCCATGTTGTGCCGTTCGCACGACGTCATGGCCGCCGTTTCATCTTCCAGGATGACAACGCAAGATGTCACAGGGCCAGGTTCGTTACAGGTTACCTCCAACAACAGAACATCACCACATTACCTTGGCAGCACTGAGTCCCGACCTCTCCCCCATCGAGCATGTCTGGGACATGCTTGGACAGAGGTTACGTCAACGTCAACAACTTCCTGCCAATGTCCAAGAACTTGCTGCTGCGTTGCAACAGGAATGGGACAATCTGGACCAAAATGACCTTAGACGTCTCATTAGGAGTATGCTACGTCGGATCAATGCTTGTTTGGCAAACAGAGGAGGATTTACTAACTTTGTTGTGATGCTGTGGTAACTTTGCTGTTTGACCCCGGGTATCATTTTACCCTTTTAATGGTCAGTCTGTGCCTTACTTAGTCTAACCGTCTAACGATCATTTGGAATAAATCGATGAATGTGAACTTCATTTCATTTTGTCATTTGTTTCTTTTTGAATAGTATAGATTTGGCGGGACAAATCTGAAACTGAACAGCAACAGATGACAAAAATATGTTTGTTTTTAATAATAGCTTTACGGAAGTAAAAAAAAACAACTCGAAGTCAAAAAGATGTCTGTTTTGCAATTTGCAGTAGCCACGATTTAACAAAATTTAGGAAATGAAATGAAATTGGATTTAACGTACTGCTCCGACTTGGGCAGTGAAAGAACAATTTTTCTGGACAGTGGCGCTATGGCCTACTCTTATATCGAATTTCAACTGCCAAGGGGTCATTTACGTTCACGTCAATGTGTAAAACGGGCCTCTTTTTTTCGACCCATCCAAACGACTACACTGTACACGTAATAGAATTATGCCATCATAATGATCTAAAAAATATATACGACTTGTGTACAATTGAATATATATTATACCTACCAATATCTTCACCTAGATTTGAAAGTCCACCAGGGAATTTCCATAATGTATACTAAAAGCAAACCAATACATAATATAATCCTTGAGTGGCATGTAGCGATTAAGCACATAGAAAATATAACATAATTTATATGGAAATGTCAATTGTACTTGAAAACAACAAGAGAATACTTGATGAAACGTCGCGCTATATATGTATAAACCCGAGATTGTTTCCATATAAATCGTGTTGCGTTTTATTGTTAAAGCTGGGTATTTTGTTTCTTATCTTGAAACAAATGGAAATGAAAATGACGGTTATACGTCATGCTGTGTGCTTTGGTAGCTGGGAGGTGGGGGCAACTGACATGGGGAAATCACGATGATTGTACTGTATTGGTCGAGATTTAGGCTTTTTGTTGAAGAGCGTCGCCCCGAAGAACAACAATAAGATGAGTAGTGCTAGGGGCCCACTTCCTGGTTCAAAAATACATTGTGTTTCCACGAAACGAGCTCAAGCTAGTTTTACTGCAAACAGTGGTGTGCATTTAGAGGGCGACGAACCCTGGCATCCATTTTAGCGGGGCATCTAATCCAATAATTAAATCTTCTTAAATTTGAAATTAACTTTGTTGTATAGAAAAAAAAATGATATGTTATCTTTTTTTACATAATTAAAACGGCTTCCTTTCTCAAATTTCGACGTACTAGGCCCTATATTTAAGTTGGCCCCTGAGCATCACACCGACCCTCTCTGCCCGCTAATGAATGAAGCCCAACTGTATGCTGTAACGTAACTACACCCCACCCCCCACACACACGTCTTATATACGATAAAACATAAGTTCAATCAACACTTACGGGTCTGTTTTTATCTTGAACAACTAGGACTTCGTTACTTTCTTCGTTTAATACAAATCCTGTAATTAATACAACAATTAAATAATGGAAGACGGGCATACGCCATACAGTGTGCGGTGATGGAAATATTGTCCTACGGCCTACTCTTATAATGAATTCAAACTGCCAAGGATCTTTTACGTACACGCCAATGTGTACACGGTACCTCGGTTTTTCGTCCCATCCCAACGACTAGACGGTAGTCATTGCCGGGCCGTCCGTCCCGCATCACCGACATGGGGCAGGGAACCACACCGG
Source organism: Patella caerulea (assembly GCA_036850965.1). NCBI lineage: Eukaryota > Metazoa > Mollusca > Gastropoda > Patellidae > Patella > Patella caerulea. The sequence goes on from JAZGQO010000011.1 coordinate 29,940,016, forward strand.
ATAATCTGGATGTACTTTCTTGGCCAAAACAGGGAAACAATTAATTGTATGAAATCTCTAACAAATTCTAGGACCCCCCCCCCCCCCCCCGCGCGGATGCAGGTAACGAAATCAATAAAAAAAAATCAAAACTACGAAGGAAGAGGGTATTATAAAAAAATATATCTATTTAATTATTTAATCGTCTATCTTTTTACCTGAGACACCTACTTGATGTGTAGCAAACAGGGGTGTTGGATCTTCTCTATGTGTTTGCAACCAAAGTTTTAACATAGCTTTATTTCCTTCCGCATGATGGTACTGAAAACCAAGGCTACTAGCTATTGATATTAGGCTACTATGTGTTATAGGCACTTGTAACCAGGCTGCTGTTCTGTTCTCCTCTTTCCAAGTTTATAATGAATCTAAAAATGATAATATATAAGATTCAGATAAAAAAAATAATCTTTATTGTTAAAGTAGTTAAAAAAAAGTAGATAATGAAAAATGAATACATGTATATTGAAATTTCAATAAAATGACTTTATTCTGGGCGAAGTTATCACTATTTGGAGGCGTAGCTTAGATCGTTTATTAGCGCAGCAACGGTAGTTGACAACCGAGACATGTCTTGAGTTTCCAACTTAGCGTAAAATGTTTAAATCTCGCCGGTGTTCAAATCCAGTAAGATCTCTGCAATGTAGCCAATATAAAGACCTGCGATATGCAGATTTAACTCTTAGTCAATGTATCTTTGGTACAACACGTATTTCGTCTTTGTGGCAAACAGGAGATCACGTGGTTAAGTGGGTAAGACGCTGGCTCGCTAGCCTGGACGTCGGATGTTCGATTCCTGCATTAGCCGAGAAAATTCATCCACATTTCCGCCGTAGTTTCCGCTTGTCACTGAAGCAGGACGGGGGGTCCGACAAGGACAGCTGTTCAGTCGTTCGGATGGGACGAAAAACCAAGGTCCCGTGTACAAATTGGCATGCACGTAAAGAACCCTTGTCAGTTGGAATTCGATATAAGTAGGTCGTAGTGCCGGTGCCCGGGCAACATTTACCTCATAGCACACTGTATGGCGCATGTCCGTCTTCATTAGCTCAGTTTAGGAGCCAAACAGTTGGACATTAAACCCTATTTCATTTCATTTCTTTTCGGCAAACAAGCGGGGTCAACAACAGACGTTATTCGGCTGATGGTCGACGTTACGTTAAGACAGATCGCATCATTTGAATTTCTTCTTTCTTGTAGTTGGCGCTTGATTTTTCAGTATGTTTTATTTTTTTTTAGAAAAGTCACAGATTCCCCAAACGAGTATTTAATACACATCAAATGCTCATATTATTTTAATTGTTCATATTGTTCAGTAAACAGTCGAATACTATCAAATATTCCTTGTTTTCGATTTAGCTTATTGCTTCATGTCTTTAAACTGAATACACTTAGTTACAAACTGTTTAGTTCATTGGCGACATTAGAAAATGTTGTAAACACACAGCCGATCATGACATATACTGGAATAATATAATATTCCCTATTTGTCGCGGGTAGTCTACCGTGTGATCAAGTGTGGGTTTCATTTTGCGTGATGCCCGTGATACGCATTATACAAGACAGTAAACGATTACAGCCGGCCACTGGATCCATTCACTTGATTTGATGCGATACTTTTGTGATCATTGTTTGAAATGCCCATGTCTTGTAGGTTTTGTGCTGTGGATTTCCATCTTGGGGTGATTTGATTCTCCTGCACAAAATTTTGAGATCTAGACAGAGAATGGAGCATAACGGCGGGACGTTAATGAATTATGGGAGCTATCTATAAATAGAGTAGTAGGGAATTTAAATCTATAGATTACGTCGTTCAATCAATAGTCACCTATGTGACCCCTTGTGTGACCTTTCTCACAAACCGGTCAGCTCGTTTTGAAGTAAGGGGTCATCGAAAGTATACAGAAATGAAATTTACACCTGTAGTCTTATCAGGCTGGGTAGAGAGCTAATCCTTTTTTCTTTAACGGGAATGCCTATCCCCCAATCCATATTACAAATGTTTCTATATACCAAAAGTATGAGATGACTCATATGATAGAATCTTCAAGAAAGGCCATGTGCGATATGTTTTTAGTGCTGTAATAAGGTTATTACAAATCTAATGAAATTGAATTAAACACACTCACGTTTTAGCGATGAATAACGCAGTTACATAAACTTAATATTTATAGGTACAAACCAGCTAACTGGGCACTGAAGTCTTCTGTTTTAACGGTGTTAATATCAACTTGTTGTAGATTAGCTGTCACTCCATTGTATCTATCTTCATCAACCAATAACACTGGTCGTTTTACACGTGTACAATATCTAACACAAATTGTCTGATTGGAATGACTTTTTATACACTGGGAAATCCTTGAGTAGCATCCAAAACTATTACGAATAATTAGCACCATTATTCAAATTATAAATAACTGAACTACCCGTAGGCTAGTAGCATTTCATCAGCAGCGACCTAAAAAAAAATATACCATATAGGCTATGTGTACAGTTGTTTTAGATTGATCGGCCTATCATCCATTCTGAAAGAACTCGTCCCAGATTGCATATTATTTGGTCATCAATCACCACAGTCCATGCCCACATAACTATGTCTCTTTTTTTGATAAAGTTACGTGTTTTATATGAAGAGATATCGGTGATTGTCAAGGCACTTGTACAATGGAGGGAGTTTAGAAAGCGATCTCGGTGATATTACCATGCAAACCGCTAAAGACTTCAACCGATTACTTTTTTCTCAATTGGCGCTTGGTTTTGAGTACTTATTTAAACCCACATTTTAAAGGTGTTCTGATAAGGGCTATGAAATCCGTAATACAAAATGCTACGTGTTTCTGGGATTTGGACGTTAGATTTTATAATATTTTGACGAATAATTGTCTCCCATTTGGTTTTCCATACACTCTATAGCAGCCATTTCATCAACTGTCATGAACTATATTGAAAGTTTGGCCCTTTTACAGTGATGTAACATACCTTAAAGTAAATTGCATTAGCTGATTTATAATAATTACTGTTTCAAAAATCCATATATTCCACTGAAACACACATCATAAAAAAGAAATTGCCAGAATTTAGACAGTTTTACATTCTATATCTTACCATTGTGTTTCCGGTTATGTTGTCGGTGATTGGTCAATTATTCTCTACTTTCGTTTACCGAGATCAATGTATGTATGGAAGTCTGGTTGGGCTATAATTAACAAGGGGTTTCCTCATTTTATCTGCATATTTTTTTGTTCTGTTCAGTTGATAAACTATTTTCAACTGACACGTGGTCCATTTGTGACGGTAGGAATATGGGGGGGGGGGGGTACAATTTTACGTTTACAGTTAAAGGGAGATAACAACTGTTTTGACACCGCTCTGGTTTACGTCATAAAACCGGAAATGGATTGTTAACCGCGTAAAATAACCCCGAAATAAAGTGTACATTCCTAACCGATGTTATTTTTTGCCTCCACAGGTAATTAGACAGTTGTTTTATGTGAAATATGTTGAATTCGTGTGGTAACATGTTGGTTAACAATGAGACACGTATAATTATTGTTGATGTCAGGTAGAATTTTGCCTAGTAGTGATTTTCTCATTCAACTATTAGACGGCATGGTTTTCGTAGCCGCCATTTTACATATATTCATTGTCAAATGATAAAATGTGCATGTTCTGTTCTTACATTAATGTTAACATTGTGAAACGTCATAAAACCGGAAATGGATTGTTAACCGCGTAAAATAACCCCGAAATAAAGTGTACATTCCTAACCGATGTTATTTTTTGCCTCCACAGGTTAATCCCATGCCATGGTTGGAGAAACCCACTGACTGAATGAAGCCATAATCTTAGACTAGTATGATGTACATATGTGTGTACCTTTGTTGCCCTACCTATGCCAGTTCCCCCTAGACCAGTATTTGCCAGCGTGTAGCGTAGTGTAACAATTGGGGGCTTGTCCGGGATCTACATTCTACAGTGGTGTTGTTAAAACTCAGCAAAATGGAGGAAGAAGTTTTTGAGATGATGAGTAGATTATTCCAGTTGACGCTTCCTCAGTTAATCAAAGTGTTGACAGATCTAAAATTAGAAACCGAAGGTGTAAAATCCAGAGCTGTGGCAGTGAGGGTGATAGATTCGATTTTGGTCGACTCTGATGACTTAAAGGAGAACTTAAGTCGTTTACGTCAAGTGATGCCTGAATACCCAAACACTGTTGGTTCTGATGAAACGAATTCCATTGAAAGTGTCTCAGAAACTTCGCCAACCAGTTCTACCGTTACGAACCAAAACAGTAAACAACAGCCAAGTCAGCCGTTTGAAGTCATAAAGAAAGAATTCCGAATTCAGGGTCAAGTCTGTGAGAACTCTAAAGGAATATCCTTTATGAATTTAGTAAGACAGATAGATGGTGGTATACAGAAAAGTTATAGCAACGAAGACATCGTTGATGCTGTATTAAAAGCCATACCAATCGGCGCTACGATTAGGAATTATCTTGAAGGACGTGAATCATTGACCCTTCCAGAATTACGTGGTATATTGAGAGCTCATTATCATGAAAAGTCCAGCACAGAATTGTTTCATCAATTGAGTACCGCTTCACAGAGAGCAAAGGAAGATCCTCAAGATTTCTTGATTCGATGCATGGACCTAAGGCAGAAGATCCTGTTTTCATCTAAAGAACTTGGAAGTGTTCCGTATGATTCCGAACTTGTCAACTCTATGTTTCGCCGTACAGTGGCGACAGGTTTATTGAGTGACAGTATTCGGACGGACATGAAACAATTTCTCGATCGTGCAGAATCAGATGAACGCCTTATTGTGGAATTGACGTCAATTTCACAACGTGCTAGTGAACGTAAATCAAAGTTATCTACTTGTACAGGTAGCAGTAAGAAACTTAAATCAGTGAACAAAATTGACTGTGTAGAAACTGACAACAATAATAATAAGGACCTAAAAGCTTTAATAGCAGAAGTTGCTTCTCTTACAGAATCGTTACGTATGAATGCAGTATCAAGACCGGCCAATGGATATCGAAAGAGACCGATGGGTTGTAAAGCTTGTGTTGAAGCTGGAACTAACTCTTTGTGTAGACATTGTTGGTCATGTGGCTCTTCTGAACATAAAAAGAGCTTCCATAAAAATTCTCAAGCTCAAGTTTCGGAAAACTAGGTCGAGTCACTGGAGATAGGGGTCATGTGACTCCTGTTGGTAAAACCCCTCGTTGTTGTTATTGTTCATTAGAGAAATCGTTAAAACTTTGTTGTAACTGTAATATCTCATGGTATTGTTCTAAACATTGTCAAATGTCTGATTATAAAAATCACAAATTATTATGTCATAAAATTAAGGAGATCACTGGTAATTTAGTAAACAATCCTACTTCTATCTCTCTAAGAGATTTAAGAGGACAGGTATTATGTATGTCACCTAATGACAAGAGTAAATTAGTTAAATTGATTAGTGAATCTTGTAATGTTGATTGTTTATTAAATGATGTATCAACACGTGTATTATGGGATACAGGGTCACAAGTTAGTTTAGTCAGTAAGGATTGGTTAGATAAACATTTTCCTCAAAATGTTGTGCAAGATATAGGAAAATTGTGCAGTGAAGATTTGCAACTGAAAGCGGCCAATGGTACTGCTATTCCATTCGTTGGTTGGACGGAGCTCCGGTTCAAACTTAAATCAAGCCCCGAGATGCTTGTTCCATTTTTAGTTACCAATGTTAAACACATCGACTATCCTATTATAGGGTACAATGTTATTAAACATTATTGTCAAACAAACGATCTATCGCATGAAATATTGTCAAATTGTTTTCCATTTCTAAATGTCAATCATATTCATAATGTTGTTAAATTGTTGAAATCTGATAATGATATTTGCAGTGTAAACAGTGGTCACCGAAAAACCGTTATTGAGGCTAAAAGTTCGAAAGTTATTCGTTCCTCTATTCGGACAGGAAATTTTTCAAATAGTACACACGTTAATTGTCTATTTACACCTGATTTAAAGTATGACTCTGTGAATCAAGGTCAAGGTTTAGAAATGAAGGAACTTTTAGTGACAGTTGGTAAACAAAATCATATTAACTTGTTAATTACTAACAATTCGTGCTCTGATTTGGTAATACCTCGGAAATCTCACTTAGGAGTGCTATCCACGATAAGCTCTTTAGTAGAAACAATTCCGACTAGTGAAAATAAACTGGTCAACTCATGCTCAGATGTGAATGTTGAGACTAACAAATTCGGTGATAAAAAGAAGACTGAAGATTGTGTGATAATCCTTGGGAACCTCCTGTCGATATTAGTCATTTAAATCCGTCCCAACAAGAGAAAGTTAAGAAACTGCTTAGAGCCAACTCTGAAGTATTTTCTAGATCAGATGACGATATTGGTTTTATACCTGATTTACAGTTAGACATTTCACTTAAAGATGATATACCTGTCAAACAATCATATATTTCCATACCTGCACCGCTATATGTAGAGGTCAAGGACTATATTACCAATTTAATTGCGAAGGGATTTATTCGTAAATCCAAATCACCCTATTCCAGTCCGCTAGTATGTGTTCGTAAGAAAAATGGAGAACTACGCCTATGTGTAGACTATCGGAAAATTAACCAGAAGTCTGTGATTGATAGTAGCCCTCTACCAAGGATTCAAGATGCTTTGGACAGTCTGGGAGGTAGTCGTTACTTCTCGTTATGTGATCAGGGTAAGGCCTACCACCAGGGAGTCATGGCTGAAGGCAGTAAACCGTACACAGCTTTTGTCACTCCATGGGGACATTACTCTTGGGACCGTATTCCATTTGGGTTGTCCGGAGCACCTTGTGCATTTCAATCATTTATGAATGATTGTTTAGAAGGTATTCGCGATAAGTTCTGTCTTCCCTACTTAGATGACGTACTAGTATACAGCAAGACATTTGCCGATCACCTTAACCATTTATCACTGGTTTTTGGGCGTCTCAACGCCAAGGGTGTCAAACTAAAACCAGCCAAGTGTGTGATGTTTCGTCAAGAAATCCGGTACCTAGGACACTTGGTTACAGCTAATGGTTACACAGTTGACCCGGACGACAAGACTGCTGTTCTGGCGTTAAAGGATAAAGTTCCGCAATGTGTAGGAGATGTCCGTAAGATGTTAGGATTTCTTAGCTATTATCGTCGCTATATTCCAGACTTTGCCAGGAGAGCTAAGCCTCTTTATAACCTTTTGAAAGTTGAATTTGGAAATGGCCCGAAGAAGAAATTAAAAGGAGGTCAAGTATCGTCAAACCAACGGATCCAGTGGACAGATGAACATAGAAGAGCATTGGATGAATTAGTTGACTTTTTAGTTTCACCTCCAGTCATGGCGTATCCATGTTTTGATAAAACATTCTATCTTCATGTTGATGCCTGTGCCGAGGGTTTGGGTGCTATCCTTTACCAAGACGGAGAAGATGGGAAATCTCATGTTGTAGCATATGCATCCCGTAGTTTAACCCCTGCAGAAAAGAATTACCACCTACATTCTGGGAAATTGGAGTTTCTGGCACTAAAATGGGCAGTTGTTGACAGATTCAGAGATTATCTTTATTATTGTCCTCATTTTACAGTCTACAGTGATAACAGTCCACTAAGCTACGTCATGTATACACCTCGTCTGGACTCAGCACGCATGAGATGGGTTTCTGAACTATCAGAATTTAACTTTACAGTGAAGTATAAACCTGGTAGACTTAACAGTGATGCAGACGGGTTGAGTAGGATGCCTCTTGACTTTGAGAAGTATAAACGTGCCTGTTCACAAGAGACCAACCAGGATATCTTTTCTGCGATAATCAAATCAGTAACAACGCAAGATGATAGAAATTTTGTATGGTGTTCCAGAATAGATGATGCGAAGGATATTTGTAAAGGGTTAAATTTACTCAGTAAAGAAGAGATTGGCTCAGAGCAGGATAAGGATTCCAGTATTTCCTTTGTCAAGAAGTTAGTATCTAGCGGTAATAAACTAACCAAAGCTGATCGAAAAATCTGTCCTGAAGAGTCAACTAGACTCCTTCGAGAATACTCATCATTGGAAATTGACCAAGATGGATTATTGAGAAGAGTCAAGTCTACTTCTGATTTAAAGAAATTATCTCAACTGGTATTGCCTACGAAATATCGTAAAGTTGTACTACTGCAGTTGCATAACAATATGGGACATCTTGGCACCGAGAAAGTTATGTCGCTGGTTCAAAGTAGATTCTTTTGGCCAAAGATGGCGTCTGATATAGATCATTATATAACACGATTATGTTCTTGTGTCAAGTCGAAAGCCCCAACCAAGAAAACTGTAGCTCCATTGAAACCAATAGAAACAACACACCCATTTCAGATGGTATCAATTGACTTTCTTCATTTAGAAACATGCAAAGGCGGGTACCAGTATATTTTACTTGTTGTTGACCACTACTCAAGATTTGCTGTCGCCTACCCAACAACCAACAAATCTGGTCGTACTGCTGCCGACAAGATCTTTAATGATTACGTTTTAAAGTTTGGATTTCCTGAGAAACTACACCACGACCAGGGTAGGGAATTTGAAAACGACTTCTTCAGCAGACTCCAGAAGTATTGTGGAATCAAACATTCGAGAACAACGCCATACCACCCAGAAGGAAATGGTCAAGTAGAAAGGCTAAATCGTACCCTGTTAGGTATGCTCCGGACGCTTCCAGATGATTTCAAGTCCGACTGGAAGAACCATGTTTCAAAGATGATACATTCTTATAACTGTACGAAGAATGAAACCACAGGTTACTCACCACATTTTCTACTATACGGAAGACAGCCACGTCTCCCAGTTGATCTTATTTTCTGTTTAGACGAACCAAGTAAGCATTCAGGATATAAAGATTACGTTGATAGATGGTCGGAATGTATGCGTGAAGCCTATGATAAAGCGTCCAGTAATGCACGTAAAGCTAGTACTCGGTCTAAGTCTAGGAGAGATGCTAAACCACAGAATGCCGTTCTTGTCCCTGGAGATCGTGTTTTGGTCAGGAATCTTGGTGAAAGAGGTGGACCAGGAAAGCTACGCAATTTCTGGGAAAAGGATATTCACATCGTGGTCAAACGTACAGATGATAGTTCACCCGTCTATGAGGTTAGAAGTGAAGGTTTGAAAGGAAAGTCAAGAAGATTACACAGGAATTTGCTGCTTCAATGCAATGACTTGCCAGTCGATAAACCTGACGTTTCAGTACAACCAGCACGCACATCTTCTACTCCCAGGGTTGAATCAAAACAATTGTGCAGTTTGTCAAGTGAATCTAGATCGTCCAGCGAAGGTATTGTGATCTGTCGACGAGAATCTGATCATCAGACTTTGAATCCAGAAGCGGAGCCGTTTGTTCCCATGGTATCTGATGATCCCGTTGAGACTCCTGATGCCAGAACAGTATCTTCAGAAGCAACATTGGAATCACCTTGTATATCAACCAGTCCCTCGGTTAGTGATATAGATGAGCCTCACAGTATAGTCAGAAACCAACGTCGAGTCCGTCCACCGAAACGTTTAACTTACAATACTCTAGGACAACCATCTAGTCATGTTTGGTCTATTTCACATGAAAGTGAATATTATTTTTAGGTATGGTTTCGGATACCACTGTATTAATTGTATCACTTGTAGTTAGTTAGTGTTTATGTTAATAAGTATGAAGAAGGTACAGTATTGTATAATACTGTGTTTAACAAGATATTTCTATTTTAGATGTAATCTAAACATATGGTTTACCAGACTGATCACCTGAGTTTGAACTATATAATAGGTATCTTAAAGTGCCAAAGAATATCATTGTTGTTAAACAATCTGTTTAAGATCTAATCCTCTAAAATGTATTTTAAAGGAGTTAAATTTATTTTGCGGTTGTTCACAATTTGTTAATGTCGGGACGACATTTTATTTTGTGGGGGAGAATGTGACGGTAGGAATATGGGGGGGGGGGGTACAATTTTACGTTTACAGTTAAAGGGAGATAACAACTGTTTTGACACCGCTCTGGTTTACGTCATAAAACCGGAAATGGATTGTTAACCGCGTAAAATAACCCCGAAATAAAGTGTACATTCCTAACCGATGTTATTTTTTGCCTCCACAGGTAATTAGACAGTTGTTTTATGTGAAATATGTTGAATTCGTGTGGTAACATGTTGGTTAACAATGAGACACGTATAATTATTGTTGATGTCAGGTAGAATTTTGCCTAGTAGTGATTTTCTCATTCAACTATTAGACGGCATGGTTTTCGTAGCCGCCATTTTACATATATTCATTGTCAAATGATAAAATGTGCATGTTCTGTTCTTACATTAATGTTAACATTGTGAAACGTCATAAAACCGGAAATGGATTGTTAACCGCGTAAAATAACCCCGAAATAAAGTGTACATTCCTAACCGATGTTATTTTTTGCCTCCACAGGTTAATCCCATGCCATGGTTGGAGAAACCCACTGACTGAATGAAGCCATAATCTTAGACTAGTATGATGTACATATGTGTGTACCTTTGTTGCCCTACCTATGCCAGTTCCCCCTAGACCAGTATTTGCCAGCGTGTAGCGTAGTGTAACACATTTACATGTTTAATCTGGGACGAAACCCATTAATCAGTTCGATTTTACTAAAAACGGACTAAATGCTATATAAAGCCAGTTTTCGGGGGCCAACTAAACATATCACTCGAACTATGGGGTTATATTCTTTTTTTATCTGTTAAAATCTTAAGTGCATAGACATGTGAGTGAGGTGTCTTTAATCTTCGTTCTAGCTGGGTAATACTTCTTTACAACAATCATGATCTTGTTATAGGAAGCCAGCAGAGGAGCGCGTGGGTATGTTTTATGATGTAAGGGAAGTAACTCCAATAGTAAATGACACCGCCTTGATTATGAAAATTGGCTCGGACTGAGGATCGTGGCTGGTGGGGTATAAACCGATCCCTAAAATAGATAATACCACGACATTAACAGCTTTAGACATCTAGATGAAAATGCTGCCATTAGATTTATTTAAAAAGAGCTCGAAAGTCAGAGTCGGAAGAATTTAACTAACTAAGACCAGAAAAAAGAATAACTGACTTTTCGAAAATATCTGACCAGACTGAACGAGAAAGACATTCCCTTACAGTTAAGTCTGTATTTCATCGTTAGGAATTTGGCGGTCCACATTCTTTGGGGGATTCTTTTTTTACATACTGTGTTGCAATATAGGTGGATGCTCCAGCTCCGTTCCTTCCATTTTACACCAACCTAGGATATTACTCGCTAAAACAAATATAAGTGATTTGTAGGCTAACAATAAATAATATAAACAAAGGAAACCTATCCTGGATTTGAAAATAAGACGATATTCGTTATTCGTTCTGGGGTTTAACTTCCCATTTTTTGCAGCAACAGGGATGGTGAAGACAGGCATACGTCATGCAGTGGGCTAGGTGGTGGAGGGGGGGGGGGGTAGTCCAGACGTCCAGTTCTTATTTCGAATTCCAACTATCAAGGGTTAGTTTACAAGCACGCCAACGTGTAGGCGAAACATCGTGTTTTTGGTCCCACCCGAAGGAACAAACACTGCCTCTTGTCTGACTCCCATCCTGCACCACAGGGGGAACACACACCGGAAAATCCAAGGCAGTGCCGTAGGAGCGAGCGGTAAAGGGGGTATGGGGGGAGGGAGTCTCCCCCGAGAAAATTTTGAAAAATTATCATCGATTTCCTCGCATCTGAGCCATAACGAACAATGATTTCTGTTCGTCGACAATGTTGCATTTCGTTGACGATTTTCAAAATTTGAGGAATAATTTTCGAAATTTATGTATGTTGATTATTGTGAAATTTTGCATACATCAAAGATAGTGCGGACTGTACTTACAAAGAAGTTGCCACATTCACGGAAAAATTGTCAACGCCTCTTATAAAAAAACAGCAAGTTATATATCCAGGTCATGAACCTAATAATGAACAAACTGTTTGAATGTTATCGAATATTTGCAAATGTACAGTCAATTTTCTTCGCCAAGTCCTATATCAATACCATCGTAAAATAATGTATAATTTATGCATCAGTTTGACGAAAGTGTTGATGCCTTCATCCGGCGTGGAAATGCTTCGATGAATTTCCTGCGACTAGTAACCCTAGTCACACACACCCTCCATCCCCCGGCCACCCTGCAAGGTAACTTTGTCTGCTAACATCGGGATTGAATCCCCGGTCAGCATTTAGATATAATGAATAGAAAATTTGTCAGCATTCGACAGCATTCGTAGACTATATAAACCATACTCTTCGACGTAGTGTTTCGTTTGATTTGAGCTAGTCTGGGGAGGAATTTTTCGGGTCATTGCTTCAGGGATATGGTCAAAACCCGGCGTCACCTGCAATCTTCGCTAAAAATCTATTCGTTGGACTCTTTTTAATTCGATTGCCGCGAGATTATAAGAAACTTGCTATTTTTTTGCGGAATTGGCTTAGCACGGGTGTTGATTGGTAGATTGAAATGAAATCGTCCACTCACAATTTGCAAATCAATAAACACGCACCGCTAAAGAAATGTTTTTTTTATGGTTTTTTTTTTTTTTTTAGGCCGAGATGAAATGGAGTGAACTAACGAAAAAGGTGACATTGTTTAGACATGAGATTATAAGAAACGTGCTCTGTTTTTCGCGGAATTGACTTATGACGGGTGTTGATTGGTAGATTGAAATGGAATCGACCAATCACTTAAAGAAATGCTTTTTTTCCGCGGCGAAAAACGGGACATCCCCACAAAATATCGTTTAGACATGATAATTTACCCGGGAAAATTGGATATGAATTGTTTTAGTTTAAAAAGAATATTTTTGTATTTAATACGGTACATTGGCACTGTGAAAACGATAATTTCAACAATCGAGCAAATTTCCTATTAAAAATGACAATTCAATGAAAAAAATGAGCAATAAAATAACAACGTCAGTTTCTCCCCCCCAAAAATATCTTTATATTAAATGGAGATCTATGAGAACAAATATTAATCATCGTGTTTTCCGTTATTCTTGCTCAAAATAGAAACCGGTTATTGGTTTCAGTAAGGTACACAAACTTATGTTTAATATCATATATGTTTCTACTATAATACTAGAGTATCGTGAGGTGAAATGGACATAAATACTCCCACCAAATATCGACCGAGGGATCCCCTTTGTAATTCTATCCTGCTGTGTTCCCTGTCTGGTTAACCCAATATATCTAATGGACAAATCCCGTTCGTCACTGACCTGGTTGTTCGTGTCACGAAAAGCGCGACATCTGGCGAACAGGTAGAAAAATACTGGTCAGGTGGTAATAATCTAGGGTGGTTCAACTGACCGCCTTGAAATGTCTTGTACTGGTAGGAAAAAGCGAGCAAGAATACGCCTTATAGTGTAATGTAAAAAAAAGAGTAGCGGAATAAGTCATGACAATGGCCAACTTTACACACCTTTCGTTGTTTTTCTTAGTAATTATTGCATTAGTCAAGACAGGTAAGTCCAAATTATACACAATGTTGATGTCATTTATTTTAAGGGAGATAATCACCAAAATATTTGTTATTTTTTAAACTTGGCACCGTAATTGTCATCGTAAAAATGACTGTCCTCTGGGGCTCTGTATTCGACTCAAACATATATATCCGTAGAATACGTTATGAAAATATAAATATTAGAACTATGTATTAAATGATAGTTATTACTTTTAATTTGCCCGCGGAACATTTATATGTGTAATAAATGATTGAATAACATGTCCCTTTAAAGAATTGTTTTTAAATTTTGTCAATGAAATATTGAGAAAGAAAATGAATGTGAGTAAGGCTTCCTAAAACAACATGTGACACAAGATAGAAACAATAATATTAAAAACTTTAAAAACAATTGTAAATACGTGCTTGTTAAATTTAGTACATATCATTGAGTAAAATAACAATACATATCTAGAGCCAAGCCTAATTTAATTGAAACAATTTTCAAGTGAAAAACAATGGATACATATGTCCTTACAATAATAGAAAAGGAGGAGGTAACAAAACAAAAATAAATTTCAGGAAATGTTGTTAAGTACTTGGAATATCCGTTTCACCCCTTGTTATAAAAAAATTCTTTTGGGAAAAATCTGGAACCGTCAAAGTTAGGTGTATCTAAGTGTAATTACGTGTTGGCAGTATTTTGTTTTCATGCTTGTGGATTATTTTTATCTGCACCGATACTTTCAACATTATTTTTGCGTGAATTGTTTTATCCCACTATATCCGGTTGTACAGTTTACATAAACATGTCATATTAATGAATTAATAAAAAAACATGCAGTCATCCAGAGCCTAAACCGTCGATGAATAAATGAATGAAACAGGGTTTAACATCCTACTTTTTTGTTCTAACATGGCTATTGGGGGGATCAGATAGCCGAATGGTTTGCGTGTTTGTGTTGCATCATAAGGTCTGTCACTGAGTCAACTGGTGTGGTTTTGATTCGCTGGTTGTACGTGACAAGGAGAAGGGTCGTGGGTTTCCCCCCACTGTTAAAGTCCGCTACACGCAAAGAAATTATTGAAATAAATATATTGAACCTTATGTTAGTTTGTGTCGAGTGGATGTAAAACCCCATTTCTCTCTCTCCCAACCACGCTAATGAAGACAGTCATACTCATATATCATGAAGTGTGCTATCAGTGAACTTTTGCTAAGTCAGCAATTGAATTTCAACTGTTAAGGGTTCTATTACATGTAATCAAGATGTGCACAGCACCTCGGTTTTTCAACCCATCCCAACAACTAGCTGTTCTTTCTTGCCAGGCCCTCCAGTCTGCACAACTGACTTGGAGAAACCATGCTGGGAAATCCTGGTGAACTTTCTTGGCCAATATCGAGATTGAAATCAGAACCTCATAGTTAGCGAGTCCTACTCGCTGAACCATGCAGTGTCTCCTCTAAAGGGGGTATAATTTAACTAATAAGGATATAAAGATACATTTTCATCACTATTCGAATCAAAAACAGGATTATTCTATAAATCAATACGAGAGACATGATAGTCTCAACTAATAGCCAAATTTTGAACAGAATCCCACCATTTATTATTCTGGCAATTTTTCATCAAGATTCAACTTAGATTTCCTCATGCCTAGAATATTGTGTAATTCGTGTATTCTAAAATAGAAATCCTGAATCAATCCTACAAATTTATTTTTTAAAATTTCAAATCGTATCTTAGGGTCTCGAGTAGAAATAAACAATTGGATGAAATTAATTTCAAACTCGGACTTTAATTCAAAAATTTGTTTTTCAAGGATTTGTGAACTACACTCTAATTTTCAGCTCAACAGTTATGGCAGGGCTGGGGCCATTACATTGCCAATGTAATTAATTACAGTATCATTACTTTTTAAATGTAATCATTACAATTACTTTCTCATTTTTAGCAAAGTAATTAATTACCATTACACTGAAAGTAATTAAAAATTACCATTACCCATTACTTTATGACTATATAAATAAAAAACATTTTTCACATAGAAATTAAAAAGACAACGTTATTTTCTGTCATGAAGAGCCCAGAAAAAAACAAACTCTAAATAATCCTTGATTCACTTTAATAGATATTTGGGTATGAATTGTTATTTCTATAAATTACAACATAACTGTTATGCACCATAGGAAGGAGATAATATTGCTATGTTTTATGTATTATAGGAACTGCGATCCGGTGTTATTCCTGTTCAAGTTTAAGAGATGATCGATGTGGTGATGAATTTACTATACCAAATAGTGATGCTAGAGAATGTCAGGGAACATGTTACAAATATAGAGGAGATAGATGGTGTAAGTTATTAAATTATCAATACAGTCTGAAACTAAAACATTAATACAGTCTGAAACTAATAGATCAATACAGTCTGAAACTAATAGATCAATACAGTCTGAAACTAATGGATCAATACAGTCTGAAACTAGCTGACATAAGCCACAATTGTACGAAAAGGCCAATAATGATATTACTTTTGGAATTTACGCTTGTCCAACCTATTAGTTTTCAATCTGTCCTCCCACAGCTAAAGACCCATACGCTCTAACAACATGATTTGTGTCGAGTGGACGTTAGACCACATTTCTCTGACACTGTCTTTTTGCACTTTGTAGATAAGAAAGAGAGAGAGAAATGGGGTTTAACGTCCACTCAACACAAACTAGGTCATTTCGGGACTAATATACATGTATGGTTTAATTTTATTTCAATAATTCCCTTACGCATATGGGTCTTTAGTAGTGGGAGGAAACCAGAGTTCCCGGGAAAACCCACAAGGTTGGACAGGCGACCTTACTCCTTGCCACATACAACTGGGGATTGACTCAATGGCAGGGTTTATTATACAGCACGCACATGCTACCCATTCAACCATCCAACCCCCCTTGAAGATAAGAACAAGTAACTTTTGGTTAGATACCATCTTAATAATGATGTTCGTAGTCAGATATGAGTTATGCTTTAGTCATTGACAGACTAGTCTAAAGAAGTAATATGACCTTTAGCTTCTGGTTAATAGCCAAATACTTAACTATTATTTCCATACATTAGAGTTAATAGGAATAACTGTTGTAATCAACCCCCTCTGGATTAAGGGTCTCCAAATTTTATGAGTTTATTTATTATTGTATATGATTGTGCCAAATAAATCTTATCTATCTACCATACAATCTGATACGCCCTCTACCACATAAACATCTGGCTGGTTGTATTGGAAGGTAGCGTCAGGGTTCATACACATGGCTTTTGACATTTCTAGTGGATTACCCACAGTTACTTGCACAGCACACCAAGAACTCTCCATTACAAACCATTTCATTGGCTAATCCCTCTCATCAATCAACAGAGGGGGGGGTGGGTGGCCGAAGGGTTAGCGTGTGTGCACTGTATCATACGGCCTGCCATTGAGTTAACTGGCATGGTTTCGAATCCCCAGTTGTACGTGACAATGAGTAGGGTCGCCTGTCCAACCTCATGGATTTTCCCTGGGAACTCCGGCTTCCTCCCACTGCTAAAGACCCCTACGCACAAGTGAGTTACTGAAATAGAATTAAAAACCATATGTTATTCCCGAAATGACCAAGTTTGTGTCGAGTGGAAGCTAAACTCTCTCTGTCTCAATTAACAGAACGCAGGTTATATAAAAACTCTTCCAGATCCTAGTGTAGTAAAGAAACTTTAAATATAAAAACGAAATAGGATCTGTGTTTTAATCAGATAGTCTACCATACTAACATACAGATTACATTTGATTGATTCTGACGGACAATGTCCCCCCCCCACCCCTTTACACTGTTAACATTTTCAGCAAGTTTTTAGATATGTTTCAACTTGTGATTTGTTCTATGTTTTACAGCTAACGATGTGAGATATGTGGAGATTAATAGAGGATGTAGACAACAGACTGAAAAAGCTTGTGAACAGGTACATTATAATGGTATTGAAGTACAAGCTTGTTATTGTAATAAAAATTATTGTAATTCAGGTGTCAATCTGAAATTTTCTCTTGTTAATGCAGCAGTATTTTTTATGGCCTTCTTATACAAAATGTTTTTTTAAAACATAAAAACACTATGTATTAATTTTTTTATATATATATATATAATCCATAGAGAATGTAGCAAAATCAGTCTTTTTAACGCAATTGATATTAAAATTTAACTATATTTATACAAATAATGGATCTCTTTAATTCCTTCCTGGTAATAAATTGTATACATTACAGCATAAATATTTTGATTCATATTGTGTTCATGTACATATAGGTTTAATAACTATGATTTATTCTTAACAACAGGATGTTTTCACCGTCCATAATAGATTCTTATTCAGTGTTTTTATATTTTGTACAATATTAACATAATTTTAGATTCAGATTTTTTTGGGGCTGGTTTTTTTTTTCTTTATTAGAGCTCTGTGTATCCTTACAAAAACCTGATATACTACATTAACTTTAAACCGAGAAAATAAAGTAAAGGAGCTTTCAGAACTTCTAAATCAAATAAAGAGTAATAAAAGAAAGTGTAATAATATTTTGTATATTTAAAATTTTTAATTGTTAAAGAGAATGAGAAGTTTTATTGGTAAATTATTATCTATCTAGGCAGCATGTGGCATAATGTCTATTTTAGCTACATTTTTTCGATTTGTATTTTTCTATTCTACTGATTAAATTAACTTAGTCATAATTAGTTTGTTGTTGATTTAAAGTCATCTTTAGACTATTTTTCCATTTTCACCGTGGAGTGAGTCACAGTGGACCAGTGTGTAAGGTGGTTTGTTAAATAGCAGGGTTGGCCAAGAAAGTACCTGATTCCATTATGCTGGTGGCATGAACGTAAAAGAACCCTTGACAATCCATGCAAAAATTACCTTATAGCTCACTCCATGAAAATACCATGGTTGAGTCTGAAAATTTGGACGATATACTCAATTTCATTTTTTACGCTGAATTGAGGATCTCAGTACACCAAATCATTATGAATTACCTGTTCTTAACTTAGTTCTAACTTGACACGTTAACTTCAGTAGCTCTTTTAACAGCTAGCCATGTTTAAAAATTGGGTTTTCAAAAATATGCTAGTCTCAGGGGATGTCGATAGACCGATAGGTCCCAAGCAATTTTGGTCAATTTTGAAGACAAGTGCTATAGACCAGCAATCATGGCCGTGTTGGAACCCATGGACACATGCCCAGTGTCTTCACATCTATGATAGAATATAATTTAAAGATCTTTGCTATGGTGATGTAGAATGGCTAAAACGTATATCTGTGGGTTGCTATCATTTAAGATGTTTCACTTTGTTCAACATAATGTCCATACATTTTCATGGCCCCCAAAAGATTGCATTTAAAATATTCCCCAACCATTCTGTGACGATATAACAAAACAGATGACATACATGTATCTATATAGTACTGAGCACTGATATTTTCATGATATTAAGTCAAACATACATGTTGTATATAATAATATACCAGTACTGTGTTTGTAAACAATTTATATACAATCCCAACACATAATAATTTCTTTGTATCCAGATTCAAATCTGTGTTTTCAACTGTCATTCTTGTTCATTATTTTAATGTCCATTTACAAAGAAATTGTAGCACATAGGCTTCTATATACAACTACACCGGTGACCAATATATTTCAATATTTGTTGATTCATATAATGAATATCAAATCAGATGGTTCATTTGTAATCGTACATGTATGCCGTAATTGCAAATAGAAAAATATCATATAAACCACTTGTCCATATTCGGTACTCAACATGATAAACACAATCTTCCCAAATCAGGCTAACGTCTGTCTCTGTGACTGAGTACTTATTCTGTACTGCTGACATTGACTCTGGACATTGTTAATGATTGTACTGTGGACATTGTTAATGATTGTACTGTAGACTGTAGACATTGACTCTGAACACTGTTAATCATTGTCCTCCTGATGTTGACATTGTTGCTAGTTAACACCATGTTCGGAACCTGAAATGGCACTCACATATTGACTGTGAATTAAGACTCATTAACAGCTCATATGTCTGGGATTTACATTTTCACTGAATACTGGTAGGTTGTAGCAGTTCCTGATTGTTCCCTAGTCTCTGTACTGAGTATCTGTTTTTACTTCATGTTCATAGCATTTGTCAAGTGTTCACAAAATGTCATCCAGTGATGTAAACAGTAATTAAGACCACTACATTGTAATTGACGCATCATGATATATGTTTCAAATCTGTCAGCTGGTGTCAATAAAGAAGAAAGGTCAAAACACATCTATACCATTTTTTCTTCCACACCTTAAGTCATAATGGATACACATATCCACAGCAACACTGATCAGTCCAGATAGGAAGATCTCCCTATACAGAATGTTTATATAAAGCGAACTTAAATATTCACAAATGTATCATTGTCCCTGTCTAGGAGCAGCACCAACTGTCCGTGAAGGAGATGTAGCATCTGACGGAACAACAGTTGCTGATTGAGTTTGTGAAACGGCTACTGAAGTAACAGTTTGAGGTGCTGTACTTGTCATAATCTTTCCCATTGTCTGAATCATGCTGACTCCCAGTGGTGTTCCAGTTTGACCTTGAGCCATAGCTTTTAGAGTTATTCCAGGAGGAGGCGTAATAATGCGAGCATAAACTGGTTGGGCTTTTCCTTTAGGAGATCCCCGACCAGGTGTTTTAGTATTAGCTTGCATGATCTGTCCAGCTTGTAGGACGTTACTACCAGGCTGTTGTAATGTGGGTTGAGATATAAGTATAGTAGCTTGACCTGGACGTATTTGACCCTGTGATGATAAAACAGTTCGAACAACTTGTAGATTTTGTCCTCCTTTACCTGCCGTGTTACTCACTATAATAGGTGTACCTGTATTATACAAAAATAAAGATAAAATGAAACGTCCTACTTTTCTGCACTGAATGGACAAATAAAGACGGGCACACGCCATACAGTGTGCTATGGGGGAAATTTTTCCTTGACAGTGGCGATATGGTCTAATCTTATTTTTAATTCAAACTGCCAAGGGTTCTTTTACATGCATGTCAATGTGTACACACAATCCTAGACACAATCTAATGATCATGAGACTAACACATGGTATTTGTGAGAGGATGTGTTTAGTTATGACGAAATCAAGAGAAATAAAACAAGGTTAGGTATGTCTTGTCACATACAAGTGTTATCAGATGGTCATAAGGTCTGTCATCAATTCAAGTGGTTGGGATTTATGGCTTGTGTGGATTATTCCCAATTCTAAAACGATTTATTGAAATAACGGTTCAAACGCCCAGAGGTTTTGCCATGGATCTTACAATACATGGTTTTGCTATATGGAAACAGTTCTTGTTAAGGGAAGCAACTCCATTTAACAAAAACCTGACTGATGTACAATATGCGGAACAGCTTAACTGGTGTACAGACATATCCCATAAGTCTGTATACACGAAAAGGCAAGACGGTGGATTACCAAATTCACAAAGAATGCTATCATTATTTTCGAAGTGTTCATCATTTGTAATAAATAACTAGTGGTTGATCAGGCACTGAAGAGAAGTTTTCTATCGCTACTAATGTCTACCCACAGTTCCATGTGTCAAACGATAAGAAATCAACTAAACAGCCCTATTGATTGGCTAACCCCTCATATCGACCAGAATGGGGGTAATTTAACAACAATTCCAGATCCTCCTTCTGTAGTGAAGACAAGTAAAGAGGAATTTTAAACTGTAAAAACCGAAATAAAATATGATCTGAGTTTTGATCTGATTTCACCAGAAGTGGGTGTGCAATGGCACTAGCTTCTCACTCTCCAGTTTTACCGGACCATAAACCCCAAAATTACAGCCTCGGGGCAACCCCAGTGTAACTGTCAAACACAAATAGACAAATGAGAGACAGAGAGAAATGGGGTTTAACGTCTACTCGACACAAACTAGGTCATTTCGGTTCAATTATATATCAATAATTCACTTGCGCATAGGGAGGAAACCGGAGGATGCAGAGAAAACCCACAAGGTTGGACAGGCGACCTACAACTGGAGAATCAAAACAACACCAGTTGACTCAATAACAGACCTTATGATACAGCGTGCATATGCTAACCATTCTGTCCCCCCCACCCTTCAAACAGACAAATGACAGTCACATATAGATAAAATACCTTGTGTAGTTGATGTACTATCTGTTGTAGTAGGTGCTTTAATACCACCACCAGGTGATTGTTGTAATATAAACTGTGTAGGTACCAGACCACCTTGACCAGGTATAACTTTATTCTGGCTTATACCATGTAAACCTACAATATAATCTCAAATCATAAATATGAACTCAACAGTAGGGTGCCCCACTTCAAAAAAAAATTCCCAAACATATTGATAATTAAGCCACAAGATTCATTATAACATATTATTTGATAGATAGATCAGTAGACAAGCTACCGCTGATAATGCATGTGTTGCACCTCTACCGTCTGTGATTTAATTATTTGAGAAATCGTTATTTGAGGATGACCACTGGCAATTTTAGGATGTGTAGGTCAAACTTTGTTTCCTTTTCAGATAAAGTTCACATTATAAGAATGTTTTGAGAAAAACCAAATGTGTTGTGATTAGTGAAAAAATGTATATTTAAGCTATTTTTCACATTATGCTGATGCATAAATATTTTATTTATTTTTTACATTTCACTTTACCTAATTTATGTTTCACATAATACTAATATATTATATCTAATCCTTTTTTCACATTTCACTTAGTTATTACTGGTACTGGTACATGTATAATTTATTTATTTTTCATATTTTGCTTATGTACTTAGATGTCATATGACTTTACAAAGCTACAACAGCATAGAAACAGTGACAAATATAATATATCGCTAATTAAAAACAGGAATCAAAAAAATCCTGTTTCAATTAAGATATTTTATTTCTATACATACCATGTCGTAAAGAGATACTGCCAGGAGCTAACTGTGTAACTACTATACCAGCTTGAGATGGTGTTACAACTTTAGGTTGACTATTAACAACTTGTAGAGTCTGGCCTACATTAGTTGTCGAGGTAGCAGGGGTTCTGGCTTGTGAAGATGTCACAGTTGTTGGTAGAGATACAGCTGTGGTAGGCTTACTTCCCGCTAAAAGATAATTAAAAAAATGTAATGAAATGGTGTTAAACATGATTTTCAATAGCATATGATTGGCACTTTTCCATGCCACGTCTTTCCTAAAATCATATACTAAACAAAAATTGATTCTTTCTAAATATTCTACACCTTTTTTTTTCAATGATACCCAATATCATGGAACTACTCCAACCATGTCACAATAATGTGGTTCAGTATTTGCGGACTATAGTCAGGACTAAATGAAATTCTGAATCAGTTAGTTGAACCACAGTCCAGGTCGTCAGGAAATGACATAAGCCATTTGGGTAAAAATGAATACATACCAACAGCTACTAAACTTTTAGGTTGAGAGAATGTCATTATACCACTAGTAACCATCTGTGGTATAGATATAATAGTTCCTTGTGGTGTCTGTATTAATCCTAATGGATGACCTTTACCACCAATCTGTACCAGACCTTTATTATTTGCAATTGGGGTACCGGTTAATTGAAATGGTTTTCCTCCTCCTACAGGATGTACTATACTGCCACCTAGGAATAAAGAAATTAAATAAAATGGGGTTTAGTGTCCTATTGTTCTGTTTTGACAGGACTATTGCAGACGGGCACATACAATACAGCGCGTTATGAGGGAAATTTGCTCGGACAGCGGTGCTATGGCCTACTTTTATATACTGAATTCCAATTGTCATGGGTTGTTTTATGTGAACGCTAATGTATCACTTACAAGGGAGAACCACGCCAGAAAAAACTGATAAACTTTCTCAGCCAACACTGAGATCGAACACGGCCTCAAAATCTACTATCCTTTTTCAAAAAACAAAGTGGAGAACACTGGAGGGTAATAATTTCATCAGCATCCATATATAGTGAATTTTGGCTATCCTATGAAAGTTGAGAGTTTACCTTGTATTTTAATGGTAGTTGTTCGAGGTACTTGGGCTCCAGGAATTCTAGGCTGACCTGCAGCTAATATGTTTCCCACTGATACCATCTGAGCACCAGACATATGTTGTACCACCCGTGCCATCACTGGATTTTCTGTCGTGACTGGTGCTGATGAAGGCTGAGACGAGACTGTTGTAGTTCCCACGCTAGAACCATGGCTTAAAGCCATTAACTTAGCTGTGGCTGATACTCCTTGAGCAGCAAGTGACGATGGGGGTGCCGAAACCTGTCTTTGTAAAAATATTTCTTGCTTGGAAGTTTGTGGATTTGTCACGGCTGTTAAAGAACCTTCCTGCAACATCTTCAGAGCTTGGGCATGAGTAAACATCATTTCCTTATTTGGTGTTGCTACCGCTGGACGAGATATACCAGTTGTAGGAGTGGCAGACTGAAGTAGCTGTGCAGCAGTCTGCAACCCTTGAGAAGCAGTAACTATTGTTAGACCTGGAGTTGTTGATACTAACTGAGCTGCCACATTGAGTTTTACCGACGTCTGCTTCTGTGCTCCTCCTCTAGGACTACCTTTTTGTGATTTCAGTTGATTTGCAATGGTTGTTGATCGCTTTGGACTTTGATGTGATTGGGAACTTGACACAGCTTGTGCATGGGCTTGTGCCACCAGATCTTCAATATTTATTTCAGAAGCTGTAGTTGTACTGGGCGTAGTTGTGTTATTACCTCTAGGACTGGTGGTACTGTTAGCAGATTCCTTGCTCTGTAATATAAAATAACAAACATACACAAAAATTTATTGAAATTTCTGATTATAAAGAGGTGGTATCAGATGTTTTAGAAATATAGGTTCAGACGCTAAGTTAACATCATAGTGAATAAGCCACCACAGCAAAGACACACATGTAAAAATAATTTTTGTTATCAAAATAAATGTGGGAGAAGTATATGCTGATCCACACTATTTTTACTGAAAAGATGTTCAAAGTACAATTAAAACTTACAGCTTTTGAAGCTTTTGGTTTTTGAAGAGATTTCTTAGCCTTGGCTGCAGCTAGCTGTGCTTGATGTATTCTCTCTGTAAACATTAACAAATCTCAGTCATATGTACTACTGACAAAACTTATTTTACTTTATTTAAAGGGATAGTGTTACTTTTACATCTACTTTGAACGTAAAATATCAAATCAAAGAACTACAATACAAATTCTTAAAATCAGTGAATAGAAAACACAATCTTATAATATTCTGTAAACAATTATTGGCACTATTGACTAATTCATTAAGAATTTGGAATGCTGGTGTGAAATAACAGCCATCAACACACCTATCACAAGAAAACAAAGATGAACTGTCCCTTTAATATTATATAATCCATACAACTTTAATATGTTTATTCAGACTTCAACTGTCAATTTGTACCTGTTATAATTCAACCAATCTGATTCTTTGTTACTCCCAGCAACAATATCCCAGTACTCTAAGCAATAGCAGACACACAGATTTAAACAAATATAAGACAATAAAGTTTACCAAATTCTTGTTCTGAACGATTTCTGTGTAAATAGATCCATATTTTCTTGTTCACATCATATTTAACGCAGGGATCTTTTTCTGAATGTAATCTATCTAATGCTCCACTAACAACAGTATTTATCTATAAAACAAAATATCAAAGGAGCTAAACCTCAAACTCAATAATTTCCATAACACTTGAAATTAAAAACACAAATAAAAATTTTAATATTGGTCCATTCCAATCAATATTAATGTAATTATTTTGCAGTGAAAATGTGGTATCCTCATATCCAATATCTAAGACATAAAGAACATTTCAAAATCAGTACACAAGACACTGTTCCTTGTCATTATTTACCTGTGCATCTGTCACTCCTGTTGCTAGAAACTGAGAATCTTTTAATATTTCACATATATCTGCTCTAGTACCTTCACCATTAGGTAATCTAGCAGCTGCATCTCGTACTAAAACAATAAGACATCAAACTTACATAAAGAGGTACCAAGAGCCATCTCGCAACATAATAAGTGATCTATGATGGCAAGTTAAAATTTGATGCAGTAAATATGAATTATTAACTTGCTGATTTTATGATCATACAGCTAAGGTCTGACTTGTATTTTGGGCTTAATTTTTTGAGCGGACCTTCTACCAATCCGCAGAAGAAGTAGAGTAACCACTGACAGGAAAACTGACGATCGGACATGAGGTTCTGGACAACTGTTGTCTAGGGTTCACTGAAATTCTGAACAAGGTTCTCTTTTATAAGGACTTTTGACATACATTCATTGACAAGAAAACAAGCAGACCCCCACCTGAATCAGATTATCAGTGAGGAATGTCTGAGAACCAAAATTCTTTTCTTGCATGACCTTAGAATGATAAGGAATGTGACATACCTATGGTTAGTATGGTGACATAAGCTGGACGATCTGATATTAACAAAGCATGTTCTCTGGCTTTAGTCATAGCACTATCTTTACTATATACACCTTTAACAGGACCAACTACAGATTCGTAACCATGTACTGAATATGTGTAGGGCTTGTGAGGTTCATAAAAACGCTGTTCTTCCTGAAATAACAACATAGTTCGACTTTAATAGGGTTCCACACTTACATGTTGCTACATTTTGTTGGGTCTTCAAATGTTTTCCAGGATGCAAACTTACAAGGAGATAGGCAATTATATGCATATAAGTGAACTAAGCAAGGAATAAGCAATTCCTCAAATAAAGCAATATTGATCAACCCATGACAATATTCAATCCCCAAAATAATTGGCTGGTTTGTTTTCCCTCCTTACAAAAATAAAGTGACTATATTAAAAATTACATTTTTTTTTAATGTAAAATTATGAATTTAATAGGTTAAATCAATTTTAACGACAGATTATAGGTATCATCATCAGGTTTCAATATAAACATTACCTGTTCTCTAAATTTATCTTTTTCTTCTTCTGTTGTTGCTTTAACTACATAATCTGTTTTACTATATCAAATTATATTAAATATCATGTCAAATCAATAAATCAATTACATTTATATCTTATAGTCTGTATTAATGTTAATATATGAAATATATAAATTACCAGTATTAATATCTTAGAAACAACCTATTACGCAATAATTACTATCATTTTTTCCAGGAGATTTATTATCTCCCTTGTTTGTCTAAACAATTATTGACAGCTTTCACAATTTTACTCAAAATTGGTATGTCAAAAAGATTAGCACGAAATCGTACACATAGTAGTTAAATTTTCTGATTATCCCACAGTAAAATAGAATTGATTCACATGCTGAGACAAAATCTAACAGTCAAGATTTCTTTAATCTGAGGCGGATTGGGTGCCGAATGGTTAGCGTGTGCAAGTGGCATTGTTTCAATTCTCTGCATGTACTTGACAAGGAGTCAGGTTGTCTGTTCAACACCGTAGGTTTTATCTGAGTCATCTGGTTTCCTTCCACTACTAAAGAACCCGCCGCGCAAGCTAATTATTGAAATGAAACTGAACCATGTGTTAGTCCTGAAATGACCGCGTTTGTGTCGACTGGATGTTAAACCCCATCATCAGGAGCTTTCCTCCTATCTGAATCGCTTGAGAGAGAGAGAGAAATGGGACACGAATGCAACTAACATATGGTTCTATTTTATTTATTTAATTCACAAGCATGTGTTGGTCTTTAGCAGTGGGAGGAAACTGGACAACCCATAGAAAATCCATGAGGTTGGTCTGATGACCCTACTCCTGCTAACGTACAAGCGGTCAATCATACCATGCCACTTAACTGCAGACCATATCATGTGAAGCGTACGTGTTTAACCTTTCGGCAATCTCCTACCCCACCTGACAAGCAGAATCTTAACTTAAAAAATTCTTATAGGAACATTTTAACTGTATTTTTAGATGAGATAAATACCAACCTTCTAGCTGGTGGAGGAGTACTCTGATTAGCCTCAAAACCATCAAACATATGACCATCTTTATTCTGTAACCAGTAATTATATAAAGGCAACAACTTATCGGGGGAATCCCGACCAACACCTATCCATTTCCAATGTTGTGGTCTTTCTTTATAATCTACATACGGTATAAAATTATCCACTCCATAGCCTGCAAATAAAAACATTTGACGCTCTTAAAATATACATTAAAGTCAGAATAGCCTATCTTGAAATTTGGAATTAATGTTATTTCTCAGATAAGAAAAGTATGAATTAAAAGTTCTGTCTGAGGTATTTACAGATAAAACTAAAGAATCCTATAAACTAATCATGTGCATATGTTGGAAACTGTCATAATTTTTCAAAGAGATACGATAGTTCAGTAATGCCTGGATAACTTTAGTAGTTATGTTTATCATGTCACTTAATACAGGATAAACTGTTTTAATGTGCTGTTATTCCACAAAGACTCTTCAAATGTCAATGCCGTTGTTAAATGCACTACTAATACTTATGTGTAAATTGGTAGATCTCGGTCTCCTTTCTTATTTCAATGACTAGAAATGAAAAGAAATTAAAAGAAATGAAACAGGATTTAAAGTCCAACTGTTCTACTCCGACTGTGCCAATGAAGATGGGCATATGCCATACAGTTTGCTATGAGGAAAAATTGAGCCAGGGTAGCAGCACTATGGCCTACTCTTCTATCGTCTTCCAATTTCCAAGGAAGCTTTTATGTTCAGGTCAATGTGTACAAGGGACACATTGTTATATCTCTAACAAGTGAGAAAGTCCAGATGCTTACTCTCAGTCAACCAAACAAAAACAACAAGAAAAAGTTCCCCTCATGTGAATCTATGAAATAAAAGAACACCATACCTAAAGCATCTCCAGATAGAAATTTAAGAGCTGATAAAACACAATCAGGCCAGTTAGTATGTTGCTTAAACCAGGCGTTTAATGAACTTGATGTAGATTCCTGCCATTCTCTCATCTTCTCCTCTAACTATACAATATACAAATAATAACTATACAATAAACAAATAATAACTATACAATATACAATTAATAACTATACAATATACAATTAATAACTATACAACATACAAAACACACAATATACAAATAATAAGATATACAAATAATAACATCAAAAATTGCAATTATCAATGACGTTATGCAGTTAGGAACTTTATATCCTTTCCTTTTCAACATGAATAATTAATTACAACAGAATGGCCACTAATATTGGCCAATGTTTTGTTTGGTTATTTTTCATGCTGCCTGCAAACTTGGTAAGTAATATATACAACATATTGCATATTTTATTAACTAAACTTTCATATTTGAGTATTAGAAAACATTAAAAATACCTTAGGCAATGTACATTTCATGTCAGGAAATTCACACATAATGTCTCTTATTAAAACAAAGAAATTATCTGCTTTTCCATTTTCTAACTTAGTATTTGACATCGAATTACTGAAAAATTTGAACCAATATACAATACAACATAAACACTATATTATAGAATAACATTAAAAAGTTGAAACTTAGGTAAAGTGGCTCGATAAAACTAACTTTTTTAACTGGAGAATGCACAAAGTTTCAACTTTTATAAAATGGTAACTCTGAATTAAAATTATGAAAATTATAATACCAATCTAGTTTTACTTACTTACTTATAAACAATGACAGCAATAAATAGTGTTGTCAACCAATTTGGTTATGAAAGTGCAAACCAATGAATCAATTTAAAACTAAATTCACTGGATGAAATCTGGTTAATTAAGAAACTTACTCTGGCTGAGCAAAGTCTAGTTAATCAAGAAACTTACTTCGGTCAAGGAAAGTCTGGTTAATCAAAAAACTTACTCTGGTAGAGGAAAGTCTGGAACGGCATCAACATGTGGATTTAAAATTTCATCTGAAACTTCAATATTTTCTGTTCTACTATGTAATGGTGGAGATACAGCATCAATGACTTCTTCTGTTGGTTTATCACTAGTTTCCTTCTTTATTTTCTTCTTCAATTTCTTCTCATCTTTCATCTTTATTTTCTTTTTAACAGTACCTCCATTTTGGCTGTTTGGATTACCTGCTTTATACGGACATGGAGAAAGGTATAACTTATATAATTAGAGACTAACATGTTATTTTGAAAGTTTATTCAGGTTACGGACCAATTAATTGGGAGGAAATGTTGTTCCAGTTGGTGCCTGTTCCCATAATTTGCCATGCATCCAATTTTCACCTACGCCAGCATTAAAATTATCAAAAAACTCAAACAATGTCAGGGGCAGTATTGTTTGTTATAGTTATTATAAACATACTACAAAACAATAAACTATAAAATAATGTGTATTATTAATACTATGACATGATCAACATGACGAAACTAATGTCCTGTCAGTTTAAGATGAGAATTCACCTACCTGATGGAGATTTAGAATTTTTCTTATTAGCCTGACATCTTTGTAAGATATCTTGTAATGTTATATTTGTTGTATCTAATTCAGGTAATTCCTAAAATATAAATTCATAAATTTACAAAAATCAATATGGTATACTAATCTATCTACATAAAGATATCCTTTTAACCCATATCACAACACTGGGGCTGAAAGATGTTCAGTCACATGATCTATCATATGCCACCTCGATATGGTATAGTTAACTTTCTGTTGATATTTCAACTGGTATCCAATCAAAACGAGGACAGCCAAATATATAAAAAAAATGTCCTTGTATATCAAATGAAGACAACCCATTATCAACTTCATTCTTTTTTTGAGGTGTATATATCTTACAATATAGGAACCTTGTCCATATTAGATGAACAATTACTAATTTTTGGGGGGTAACAGTTTGAAGAGTATTCTTTCTATCTAGTTATAAAGGATTATACTATTTTCTGTGACATAATGTTGGCACAATTTATTTGGTTTCATAAATATTTAATTACTTGTTTATCACATAAATATTCAAATTGTTTCAAAAATGTCTTGTATAGAAAATAAATTCTGTAACTAAACAATAAAACAAATAGACTCACAGCTTGTTCGATTTTTTTGCGTTTATGACTCTTCAACATCTGTTTATAATTTTCATCTGTTATTTCTACAGGACTGAAGGGTCGTTGTCTTTTTTGTTGTGGTGTTTCACCTGTTATATTTAGAGTTAATTAAAATGGAATTAGCAAAATTTGACCGTATACAAAACAGATAAATCTGTCAAGCCATTGCTGAGACAAAGATGTTAATGAGTTTAATATACATGAACAGTGGAATCTGTCGCATTTGACATTGTACAGGATCGTTATATGACAGATCACTGTTATAAAATATATCTTACTTATTTTGAATATTATATCTGATATCAATTACAGTATTTTCTTACTGAGAGTGAAGCAAATTTTCAGGACATAGACCAATTCTAATCTTTGTATATATATGTAATTGCCATCAAGGTAAGTGTGGGCAGAAGAGCTAATTCTTGTGATAATTTTTTACTTTTATCTCCAAATTCTTACGAAGAATAAATCAACATACCTGGTGCATCACCATTAACAAGTACTGGTTTACTGGCAAATGTAGCTAGAACACTTGGTATAGTTGGATCAGGGGAAGGTATTGGACCTAGTGATTTAAATAACTGACGTCTGCTACGCTGTACTGGACCTGAAATATTAAACAGGGTAAAGATATAACATTATATATTGACAGGTCGTTGTTCATAAATCATCGGCAACAAGCTGGATGCTCATTTTACAATTTGACCAGCCAGTCAGAGAAATTTGGCAACAATACATGGGGAAATTTGGCAAAAAAATTCAACAGCATGACCAACTAAGCAGACAAAAGATTGACAACATTGTGCACAACACTATAGTTTCTGTATAATTCAATCAAATCTTAAAATATACGAACTTATACTTTCTTCTTCTTCATCTGAAGATGTATCAATAACTCCAATTTCTTCTCTCATTTCTTTTAATAACCTACAATTTTCATAATAACAAGTTATATTTAATACATATAATCTCTTCAAAACAATCATAAAAAAATGCAATCCGATTAAAAATACAGATCTACATTTCGTTTCGAAGTTTTATACTTTCAATGGCCTACACTACATGAGGATCTGACTGGTTGTAGCGATAAGTTGTCGTTTAAGAGGTCACAAAAGCAGCTTTTGCCCCAATGACATCAGACATTTGATTAACCAATCAGTTTCATACACGCCTAAAGCTCACCGTAACACACCATTTTATTGGCTAATCCTTCACATCATCCAGAACACGTCAATGGTAACAACTCTTCCAGATCTTGGTGTAGTTAAGACAAGTAAAATGAAATTTTGAACTATAAAAAACGAAACAAAATAGGATCTGTGTTTTCAGCAGATTGCAAAAAATGTGTTTTAAATGAAAACTTGCAAGAGATTTGGTCTTACATGGTCTTACAAAACATCATGGAAATTTGTATTCAACTTATGTCTTCAGTGTAGAACTGACCGGTCAGTTTGGACACTGCATTATGTTCTGTATTATGGAAGGGTATCGCTGCCAATATTAAATGCTCTGCTAAAATGTCTTTTCCATTGATTATATGTAAAAAGTACAATGTACAAAGTCACAATACCGGTAATGATAAAGTCAAAATACCTCTAAGGACAAAGTTAAATGTAAAACGACAAATGTAATGTGTCAAATGACGAATGTTTTAATGCAGAATGCTGTTCTTTGACATTTCTACATTTTACATTTCTCTCATTACATATCACATTTGCGCTCTGCAACATCTCATTTGTCATTCACGCGTTCATTTCATCAACTTGCGCATAGCATCTTCTTAAATATCCAAATATAGTATGCCACGTGACTTATTAACATATATACGGAAACATCCGATCTTTCTTGAAATAAGAATATGAATTATTTCTCCCAGTTAACGTGCTGCCATTCTTCAGTTGACTTCATGCCATTCATGGGTTCTTTAGCTAACAATTAAGTTGACCTCAGTTGTTTGTCCCGTACCTAGGAGAAACCTTCTCGGCCAATACAGGTCGAGCCGTAAGCCCAAGTGGTTTCATGCGCGTAGAATCTCTTATCATTATTCCACTTTCTATTTTTTTGTTTTCGTAAGATTATATAAAATGAAGGAGGTCAAAGACAAAATATAGTACTGCGGCTGTGCCACTATGGACATACACATACAGATTATATATATTCATACATTTATAATGGGGGGTTGGAATGGCCTAGTGGTCTAGAGTGCCGCGCTTCGACCTCTAGCTTACCGGTCACCTCTGGCTTGCGGCTGTGGTTTCGATCCCGGGTGTGAGCGTATGTGGCATGGAGATAGGGGCGCCTTCTCAACCTCGTGGGTCTCCTCCGGGCACTCCGGTTTCCTGCCACTGCTAAAGACCCCTACGCGCATGCGAATTATTGAAATAAAATTAAACCATGTTAGTCCCGAAATGACCTAGTTCGTGTCGAGTGGACGTTAAACCCCATTTCTCTCTCTCTCACACATTTATAATATAATTATTGATACCGTATTATACATAACACGGGTAAGTGAAAAATTAATACATGTATAGGCCTAATAAGTAAATATTGTCGAGGTCTATATGATGACAATCACAACGGATGAAAAAATTCCCTGGCTTCTCCGTCCTTTCATTATCCTGTTCCTGTTAAGTGTCATTAATTATTTTTCAAAATTGCGATTAGTTTAAAGGAGCTAAATCGCTAACATTTGATTTTGGACCTAGAAATTGACATAAGAGAGTCGCAACGCATATAATAATGTAACATGAATGTATATAAACTGATTTAAATTCAATGGTTTCCGTTTTTATTTCAAATCAGTTATGTTCAGCGAAATAAGTCAGTAGTCTCAATCGAATACAAATTTCTAGCGTCTGGTTATTCCAGTCTACACACGCCGTTTGATTTGTTTCTAGCCTCTTTCCTCGAACTTGGTTTGAAACGCTTTATTGTACACGATTCGTGTACCAATGGTAAAATTTGTATTGTGTCTTAAATATTGGATATCAGAAGTCCATCTTTTTCCGGTAAGATCACAGCATGAATTGTTGATTTAAATTGACAAATAATTCGTGTTTTTAATGTTTTGGATGACATTGAGTTAGAGACTTAGCTACTTTAAACCTTTCACAAACATCAATAAATGTTTACTAATTCGGGGAGGAAATTGGTCAAGATGCTCATATTTTTAGATTCAACAAAAAGTTATATTTTCCTTTTACCAGCACAAACATATATAAATAATTTAAAAAGAAAAACAACTAATGGCGCGTTAACTGAGTTATCTTTCCTTTGGAACAATTATTCCTATTTTTATTTAAAGAAAGATCGGTCTTTTCCGTATTTATGTTAATAAGTCACGTGGCATACTATATTTGGATATTTAAGAAGATGCTATGCGTAAGTTGATAAAAAGAAAGCGTGAATGACAAATGAGATGTGGCAGAGCGCAAATGTGATTTGTAAAGAGAGAAATGTAAAATGTAGAAATGTCTAAGAACAGCATTTTGCATTAAAACATTTGTCATTTGACACATTACATTTGTCGTTTCACATTTAACTTTGGCTTTAGAGGTATTTTGACTTTATCATTACCGGTATAGTGACTTTGTACATTGTACTTTTTACATATAATCAACGGAAAAGACAATTTAGCATAGCATTTAATATTGGCAGTGATACCCTTCCATACTGTATCCTTAAGACTGACATCAGCTAAATGTAAGAACATGTAAGACCAAATCTCTTGCAAGTTTTCATTTAAAACACATTTTTTGCAATCTGATTAAAACACAGATCCTATTTTGTTTCGTTTTTTATAGTTCAAAATTTTGTTTTATTTGTCTTAACTACACCAAGATTTGGTTTACCAATGATTGTGGTTTTCATCTCCTTTACTATGAATAGATTATTCTTATTGTTGGTTTGTCTTACCTTATATATTTCTTTTTAACTCTCTGTTCTATTGTTTTGTTTTGTTGTGGTATGGGAGGTTTATAGTTGAATTTGATAGGTTGAACTGGAGGTAAATGGCGGGCTTGTTCAAATACATTCTGCAAATTTGAAATAGATACTTTGAATCACTTTGTTCAATCAACCTTTAGTGTCCTCGCAATTTATTCAGTCTGTCTTTTAGTGTCCTGGTAATATTTTTCAGAAAAAAGATTTGCATGATTCCACTCATATTCCTGAAGCAATGGCCCGAGAAATCCCTCTCTGGCCATTGCTGGAATAATGTCTGTTTCTTGAACTTATGCGGGAGTGTGTCTATTCTTTCCGTTCAATGAAAGCTATCACTAAAGTACAGCAACATGACAGTCCTTCGTTTAATCTGGGTCTTGTCTTTAATATAATATTCATAATAATGATATGCTAATATGATATATAAAATATTGTAAAACCTTAAATGATCAAATATCCATATTTGTATTATCAAGCTTCAATGTGCTAGAATAAATTTATTTACTTCAGATTGCTCCACATCTTTCTTTTCTTACATATCTTTGTCAGAAAGATAAGATGATGCATCGTTCATAAGGGGAGATAATAATGTCCCGACCTGACAGAACAGTAATCAAGTGGAGCCAAATTCAGTTCTGTCACAGTTCTGTCAGTCCCCGACAAACGAGGTGGTGTGATGCAATTAAACAAAGACATATATGTTTCAGTTGCCAAGGTCGGTTGATATATTTTCTTATGCAGTCAAGAACATAGAGTAATAAAATTTTATGAACAAATAACTGTGCAAGGTGCAATCATTTTGTGTTCGGAAAAGCAATGAGAGATATTGGATCAAAATATTTCTGCCTTCAGAGAGTTGATATTTACCTGTCTAGAGAGTAGAATATCTTTCAATAAATCGGAATAATATCTTTGTTGTTGAAATTTATATTCTCTAAATTTGACTCGACGACATAGACTTGCATACTTAGCAATATCCGGGGAAAAATAACCATCTGAAAAAATAAAAGTCAATTTTTTTTAAAAAAAGGAGATCAGACAAATTCAATAATATGTTATTGTTAACAGTAAATAAACCAT
The DNA here is from genome assembly GCA_036850965.1 of Patella caerulea. Classification (NCBI taxonomy): domain Eukaryota; kingdom Metazoa; phylum Mollusca; class Gastropoda; family Patellidae; genus Patella; species Patella caerulea. The sequence goes on from JAZGQO010000011.1 coordinate 29,975,748, forward strand.
CACATAATGTACATCAAAATTTAACTTTGTATCAGAAAATGACTACTGCTTGGAAATGGCCAATGACATAAATAAACAAAAAACAAAAGCCTGCATGACTACCTATAGTTTTCATACAAAAATGAAATTTATCCTACCTCTCATCTTAATTTGGAATTGTTTCAAGGGATTTCCAAATTTGAAATTGTCCAAGGCAAATAATCCTCTGGAAAGAAAAGAAGTCAAATAAATAGCTGTCTCTTTTTTTACATCTAAAAGTATTTAAATCGTCCAATAAAATATGAAAATCAGTAACACAAAGGAGATGACATTACAAGGGGTACTTGATTGAATATCACAGAAATGAATTCTCTCAATTCTCCATCGGTGTCAACTGATTTAACAGGAGAATTTCTGGAGCCAATTGAATATGGTACTGATTCAACCTAACACTCTAGTTGAAAGTGAAACATTTGATTACATCATGATTTTACTCACAGAACATCAAAATTTGTCAGTAGGTAGGCAAAGTAACTTATCGTCAGTTACGGTATGAAGACATGTCACTTTGTCTACCTACCGACGAATTGGCCGAACTTGATAGGAATCAATTCCTTGTCAATCAACTGCAATTCTGAAATGAATCGATAACAATCCACAGTGTACTCACTTGAGGGTTTTTTCTTTCTCTTCTTCATCATCATTAGGAAAAGTTGGTAAAAATTTCTAAACAGTTAAAAAAAACTCATATTAGAGATAAAGTTAGGGCTGGGTAAAATATCGATATAAATCGATAGTATCGATTGGGCGGCCCAGAAAAGCACTATCGATAGCGGTGGGTTACTATCGATTATCGCTCTTCGTCTATTTTTCTTGCGTCTGAAATGTCAATGTTTTCTTTCAGTTAATTATAATACACCGCTCACTTTAATTACTATCTAGTATCAATGTAACACATAACAAAATTGTGTCTGCCTATTGAACAGCCGTTTTCATCAATTCACTCTCATTGAAACGTTACTTTAGTTTTGAATAAATTATTGTTGAATATCGCTAAATCGGAGATATCCGGATGTGTAAATAAAGTTAGAGTTATTTCCCTTTGCAAGCTTCAGAATTCGTCTGTACAGTTCACTATTTCTCTACGTGTGCCTCAGTAATGAGTACCCGGTACAATAAATAGCACACATGGACGACAAAACTTTTGTTGATTTACTTATATATTATACGAATAATGGTTCTCTATTGGCACACGAAACGACACAGAATTGTCCGCCATATTGATATATTCGCGCGCACGTACGCAATGTTTTGAATCGGAACAAGTTCATTTTGGTCCCTTAACATAATTATTTACGATATTTCTTCATTCGGAACCACGGATGCATTATTTTAATAATAAACAACATGGATTGACGTATATATACGTGATATAACAAGTTTTATTAATGTTTTCCAAGGAAATCTCCTTAGACAGGAGCAAACGATCTTCGTCCACTTCGTTATTGTATGGTTTTGAACTTTGAACTTACACTGTATCCAGTCTTGATGACGACCGTGAAAATAAGTTTGTTTTCGATACTATCGATTATCGACCGACATTTCCTTGCCGATTATCGATAGTAAAAATTACTATCGATACCCAGCCCTAGATAAAGTAGTATCAGGATTTAAAATGGTATAATAAATATAAATATATCAGAAAGTTAATAGTACTAATTGAGCTAAACGTATGAACCATTTCCTATGAGACATTTAGTACCACACTTACAGTAAAATGTATTCTTTAAAAAAGAGAAACTATGAAAATAAATTTATATTCAACATCTAATAAGTTTCATGAAGAATGATTAATTTAAATTCATCCTTTAATGAAGGTACCTTTACCAATGTAACAATGGAAGAAAAGTTTAGAGTACCTTCAGATGTGTTTTTTGTTTAGCTGTTAGAACTCTATCCCAAGTTTCTTGACTTAAAACAGCTAAAAAAACATCAGGCTGAAAGAAAAGGTTAATTATTGTCATTTATCATTGCATTAAACTATGATTCCATTATCGTAAACAATGAAAAGGTTGATCATTGTAATTTGTCATTATATAAAACTATGAGTCTATTATGGTAAACTGTCAATTATTGTTTAATAAAACTATGAAAAATACATTGCATCGTAAAAAGTATGTGGACTGTCTTCATTATGTTTTATCATGTTAAAAGACAATGATACGACAATCAAGAAATTGTATGAGCAGTCAAAGGAAACCAGAGTACCCGGAGAAAACCCACAAAGGTTGGACAGGCGACCCCACTCCTTGTCACACACAACCGGGGAATTGAAACCACGCTGACAGAACTTATGACATATATTTCAAGTACCTACTACTGGTTAGATTTTATGTAAAGCAATAGTATCTTTAAATCCCAGGACATAATTCATTGACTTTCTTTTATAGCAGCTATAGTTATAGTTTTTAATAAGTTTTTACCTGTTCCATAAAAATTTCTGGTAGGTTGATCTCTTCTTTCCCTAGAAGACATCTCTCCATCCTAGGTCCTGTCATGCCTTTCCATAATGCTGTTTCTTCATCCATGTTAATTATTAATACAATACGATTGTTTCAACTATAATTTAAAAATACAACTATATGACCTTTCTAACATACACCTACATGAAGGAGGAAAGAAACTGTCCAATCAAAAAAAAAAATAGGTTGGATTGAAACAGTTCTGGGTGAAATGGTTTTAAGGTGAAATGGTTTTGTGATGAAACAACAAGTCCGACCAAAGACCACTCAGGCACAGACCACTTGATAGATAGACCACTCGAACCAAGCCAAAAGATAAGTTGGATCACTCTAAAGGACATTACAACTCAACTCGGACCAAAATGTTTTGAAATTTTAATAAATAATAATGTGTTGTTCTATTGAAAGAATTATTGAAATAATAGTACTTAACCGTGTTTAATCATCTCATAATGAATCACATCAAAGAAAATCAATTAACAAAACATCAACAACTGATCTGAGTAGTGATTAATTCTTATCTACTGGTACCCATACAATTAACTTTGTTATAAGCTTATCAAATTGATGAAGCACATCAAAAGAAAACCAATTAGTATATAAAAAGTGTGATTTGAGAAGTATCAAACACTTATATATAGTTGTTTAGAAATATCCTTGCAGTGACATGCCAAGCCATTCAAACATTATAATTATATCACAAATTGACATACAGCACTACATATCCTAACTTCGTTTCATATTATTATCATCCAACATATTTCGTTGTCAAATAATTGATTTAAATAAACCTGTCCATATCATATTTAACATATTGGAAGTCAAATGAGTAATATACAACAACATATTACCAATCCAATATTCAACATCAGCACCAACATACCATAGGTTAGCTATAGTGTATAGCGAAGAAAGAGCTAGTAATGATTTGCTGCAATTTTCAGCCAGCGATAATTTTTATCAACGGCTGCAATTGATACACTATTCAACTCCTTGCGCAAGTAAAATTAGGTTCAGTTGCAAAATTTTCAACACATATCATCATAGTTTGCATGGAAATATGTGATTATGTTACAAATAATACTAGTGAAGAGTGGACTGGAACACAGAAATCTTTATTTTATCATAACAAACAGTTTTTTTTCTGTATTTTCGAGTAATATAATACGTCATGATTCTTATACGGCAGCCCTTTTAACTGAACGAAAATTTTGCATAGATTTAGGATTAATCAAATCATATAATGTATGATTATGCGGTTAGGTTCACCTATATTTCAATGAGAATTGGTTTATGATGTTAAACTACGTACAGTACACACTTTGGGGTCAGTGTAATTGGAAATTAAGGGATAGGCCAGTTCGGGTGGTCTATAACTTGCAACTAAGGTATGGTCTGTCTGGCCGTGGGGATCATGTGGCTAAGTAGGTAAGGTAAGGCGTTGACTTGGTAGTCTGGAGGTCGGGTGTTTCGATCCCTGCATTGGCCGAGAAAGTTCATCTTGATTTTCCGGTGTGGTTTCTCTTGTCAATGATGCAGAACGCAAGGCCTGACAAGGAAAGCTATCTAGTCGTTTGGATGGGACAAAAAAACAAGCTCCCATCATATGTAGGGCCTACACATTGAAACCGAAAATTATAATACAAAATGTAAAAGGAACAAAATAATTGTCTTATTTCACTTACTGTCTTACACTTAAATTAGGTGCAACTACAGACTGGTTCCATTGAGGAACTGAGGTTGGCTAAATCAAGGAAAAGGGGAAATTTTAATTTTCGGAAAGTGCTCAAATTGGGAAACCGGAAGTTTATTGATAAACACATTTAAGCTCCGCGCCGAATAATAAATAATAATGTAATTTTTTACATATTAATCAACCATAAATATGAAATTAACAACACATAAGAGATTTCAAATTGTAATGCCTTAGGCTATAACATCTAATTTTACCACATTAGTTGTCCAAAATAAGATGTGATACTGATGATATCATGAATAAACCACATTAAAAATCATTGTCGTTTTTTATTGTGTATTAGACAGAATTTTGAATTCACTAGGAATGTGCAACAATGCTCCTTTTTTATGCCTTTTGTATATTTTATATATTTTACAACAAATTTCTATGTCGTAAAACCTCTCTGACCTACATATTTCATTTACTGCGGTACTAATTTTCCAAAATGTCGACGAACCTCGTGTGCCGAATTCACCCGGTTGTTCTTTTTACAGTTATTGACTCCTATGAAAGACGTAATGAAGATGCGAGACGTGTTGTTGGATCTTTATTAGGTATATGATAAAATGTTTAATGAATTAAGTCAATAACACACGTGTACGTCTTCTACACAACCTAACATATGTAGGCCTAATCTAGCCTACCTTCCTTTTTCGTATTTAAGTATTTTATGAATTTGTTAATAAATAATTGTTTTGTCATAATAATGTGATAAAAAAGAAAAAATCCCCCCCCCCCCAAAAAAAAATCGTGAGTATGGGTATGTCTTTAGAATTTGTCTACCATTCAGATCAGTCAGCATATCATCCATATACAGTATTTATCGGCTTTGGCCTCTGACCGATACTGATTATAATATATAAAAATATAGCTTTCCCCCACCCCCATCCCGGTTCTAAGGCTAATTTGGAATCCTTACCTTCTATTTTTCACTGTGATTCTTCTTTGTTCGCCAAAAGGAATGATTTCTCCCCACACCTGATACAAATTTATAACAATCCAACATTATTTTCATTTAGAATTTAGCAAACCAGAAACACAAACAAAATTCACTCGAAATGAACCGCCATTGTGAACATTACGTCTGCGCGCAGCCAATATTCCATATTTAGGAATGCATTGTTATCGTAAACTCTATCTATATATGCAATGCATGCATGCTGTCTTTAATGGACCTTTTGGCGCTTCTGTAATTGCAAATTATCAGAATTGCAATCATAATCTTTTAGAGGCAACAACAAATGTGTATAGCAATTACAATATATATAGACAAGCAATAACAACAATTCTGAAACCATATATATAATTGCCATACACATTTGTTGCTGTACTTGCTTGAAAACGTTGACAGAATACTCTTCGAAACATCGCCTAAATAAATCAGTAATCCTAATTGTTCTTCCATAAGTATGTGTTATAGTTTGATTGCAATCATCAATCATTTAATGACACAGTTGATGGATTGCTGGATGATTTTACCCAACACTGACTAAATACTACCAAATAGCACCACATACTACTGATTTTTGTGAAAAACTAACAGAATGGTTGAATTATAAAAGCAAAAAAGGGCTGGCAGGATGGGTTCCATGTTGGTTGTATTAATGCCGGTCAAGACCTAGGGTTATGGAAAATGACCATAGCTAGATCTGAACCATCTGTCATTTTGAACACCAGAAAAGGAGGTTTTTTTTTCAAACTAAGTTTCAAGCAGAAGCCACACGATCTCTTGATTGGTGTTACAGAATTGTATACATATAGAAGTCAACAGATTATACTGAGTGTTCATTGATATGGTGTGAAACTGTTTATTGTTAACCATTCACTATATTTGAACACTCACATATTGTCCACAAGGCAGTGTCTTGACTGGTGACAGTGTCAGACTTGCTTGATCATACAAAAAAACGACAATAGTATGTCAATAATCATAGTCAATAGATATTTCAACAGAAACTTTTCACTAACACTGCATGGGTTATGCTGGGCAAATTTGTACCATCATGTAAAAGAAATAAGTATTGGATTCAGCGCACAGAGCACTATCAGTAGTGAATGTCAGCACGATATAAATGCATATATTATTATTATTATTACTAGATGATACAGTATTTGATTCTTACCAGATGATACAATTTTTATACGCCCACATTTTCATGTGGACGTATTATGTCGTCGCCCCTGTCCGTCCGGACGTCCGTCCGTCCGTCCGTCCACAATTTGTTTGTGGACTCTCTACAGGTCACAATTCTTATCCGATTTTGACGAAACTTGAAATATAGGTTTATCCCCATAAGATCTCGGTTCCTTTCGATATTGGCATGTATCGGATCAAAACTTCATGGATTATGGCCCCTGATTGTACGAAAAATCACGTTTTTAGCTTGTGGACCCTATAGAGGTCACAATTTTGAACCGATTTTGATGAAACTTGACATGCATGTTTGTAACCCAAAGATCTTGGTTCCTTTCGATATTAGCGGCTTACGGAATGTAATTTCCTGAATTATGGCCCCTGATTGTCCGAAAAATCACCCTTTTTAGCTTGTGGTCCCTCTGGAGGTCACAATTATTATTCGATTTAAAAAACCGTTTGATTATATCACCGTTACACCCTAAGGAAGGTTGAGTTCGAATTTCGGGAAAATCGGACGAAAATTGCCATACAAAATGGCCGCCGTTTGTACGCGAATACTGTTAAAAAATGGTATATCAAGGTTGTGGACCCTGTGGAGGTCACAATTTTGATTCGATTTTGATGAAACTTGAAATTCATGGTTATAACCCAAAGATCTTGCTTCCTTTCGATATTTGCGCATATCGGATGGTAACTTCCTGAATTATGGCCCCTGATTATACGCAAAATCGCCTTTTTTTTAGCTTGGAGGTCACAATTATTATTCGATTTAAAAAACCGTTTGATTATATTACCGTCACACCCTAAAGAAGGTTGAGTTCGAATTTCGGGAAAATCGGACGAAAATTGCCATACAAAATGGCCGCCGTTTGTACGCGAATACTGTTAAAAAATGGTATATCAAGGTTGTGGACCCTGTGGAGGTCACAATTTTGATTCGATTTTGATGAAATTTGAAATTCATGGTTATAACCCAAAGATCTTGCTTCCTTTCGATATTTGCGCATATCGGATCGTAACTTCCTGAATTATGGCCCCTGATTATACGCAAAATCGCCTTTTTTTTAGCTTGGAGGTCACAATTATTATCCGATTTAAAAAAACGTTTGATTATATTACCGTTACACCGTAAGGAAGGTTGAGTTCGAATTTCGGGAAAATCAGACCAAAATTGTCATACAAAATGGCTGCCGTTTGTACGCGAATACTGTTAAAAAATGGTATATCAAGGTTGTGGACCCTGTAAAGGTCACAATTTTAATTCGATTTTGATGAAACTTGAAATTCATGGTTATAACCCAAAGATCTTGGTTCTTTTCCATATTTGCGCATATCAGATCGTAACTTACTGAATTATGGCCCCTGGTTATACGCAAAATCCCCCTTTCTTTAGCTTGTGGTCCCTCTGGAGGTCACAATTATTATCCAATTTAAAAAAACGTTTGATTATATCTTCGTTGCACTGTAAGGAAGGTTAAGCTTGAATTTCAGGAAAATCGGACCAAAATTGACAGACAAAATGGCCGCCGCTTGTACGCGAATACTGTTAAAAAAATGATATATCATGGTTGTGGACCCTGTATAGGTCACAATTTTAATTCGATTTTGATGAGGAAGGTTGAGTTCTAATTTCGTGAAAATCGTACCAAAATTGCCGGACGAAATGGTCGCCGTTTGTACGCGAATAGTGTAAAAATATGGTATATCATGGTTGTGGACTCGCTACAGGTCACAATTCTTATCCGATTTTGATGAAAAGTCACATTTCTAGGTTGTGTACCGTCACACCATAATCATTGTCGGTTTCGAGTTTCATTAATATCAGACTGGAACTGACCAACTAAATGGCTGCTCCCAATACAGTATGAAATACAGGACGTAAAGATGTAGGAAAAATCACTTTCGGTATTGCTTGTTCTCTGTCCATCTCTCGAAAATGTGGGCGTATCCTGCCTGGCAGTGCCAGCCTATCTTTAATTCTTGCTTGATGATATAGTTTTTGATTATTTTTTTCAGGATATTATGATAAAGGTGCGGTGGAAATCACCAACTGTTTTGCAGTCCCTCATAATGAGTCCGAACAAGAGGTACATTTAGCTCATTATTTCAATGTATATCCGTGGTTTCAATGTATATCCGTGGCAGACAAATTCACCATTCCACTCTCGTACACATTTAGTTGATTGTAACAGTCAATGTTGGTTAACATGTCGATCGACAGCACAAAATGAATACAGTAGAATCCGTATGAGCAGCCACTCCTATTCAGCGACATCTCCTTGTAAGCGGTCACAATAAATTCCCCCCGTAAAAATTCTATTGTTTCATCTCCTTATTCAACGGTCACTCCTCTAACGCGGCCAGCGGTCACTATTTTGCAGATGAATTTAACCAAACATCGCCTATTCAATGGCCATTGTTGAATGATACCATCTTGTCGTTCTTCGTAACAACCCCGCTAATCCCGTGAGTAGTAATCAATTAACTGGATTCCCGCAAATCAGATAAAAAGAAATGTGAAAATACCAATTAACCCGGGATTATCTGTTAATTAATCTTTTGTTTTATTAAACGACAAACCTGATCATTGTTTTAACACGTAACGGGACATTATTTGATACTGACTGAATAAACTGAAAGTACCGACTAAAAGCCGCTATGTTGTTAAATAGACGTTTTAAGCGCCACCTGTAATATTACATACAGAGTTACACCCCCTGTGATTCGGTAGCTAAATCAGCGATGTTTTTTGGTTCGTGTGCTTCTTTGATAAAATAAAATTAATTCATCGATTTTCTTCACAAAAATGGATAAATATTATCGAATACATCACTATGATAGGCAGTAGTATTGAAGGTTGGTACAAAATGACAAGTTTACAGAAGTTATGTCGGCGATTCAGCGACGGCCTAATTTACCGATGCAAGTGAAGTATTGCATTGGTGTTTGCTTCCAATGCATTCAAGCGTAATATTAATTGATGTCAGCACAAAAAAACCCATGAGATTTTACAAAAATGGATAAATATTATCGAATGCATGACAATGATAGACAGTAGTATTGAAGGTTGGGACAAAATGACATGTTTACGGAAGTTATGCCCGAGATTCAGCGACGGCCAAATTTACCGATGCAAGTGCACCCAAGCGTAATATTAATTGATGTCGGCACAAAAAATTCGAGATTTTATTAAGAGGCCACTCCCGTTAAGCGGTCAATCCTAAAATTTCCCGTGGGTGGCTGCTTAATGCAGATTCTACTGTAACTAGCTCACCAATTTAAATTCTATTTTTCAGTACATTTCTTGTTCTAATCAGAGAGGAATACATAGTGAAGCTTATTGTTCCATGCTTGTTTGTAAAAAAAGAAACAGTTCAATTTAAACTCATCTCTCATCTTGTTATTCTCCACAGGTTGCTCTGGACATTGAATATGCACGAGAAATGTTCGAACTTTACAAAAAAGTGAATTCCACAGAAATCATTGTAGGATGGTAAGTATTTTGAATTGCCACATAATTTTATTGCTGATCAAATTACATCTATTTTAGTTAATGATTTCAGTGAATTAAGTTTCAAACAAAATATTCAAACATAATATTCAATAATTAAATATCTAAAAGTTGTAATTCTTTTTCCAGGTATTCAACTGGTTCCGAAGTTTCCGGTCATTCTGTTTTAATTCATGAATATTATTCACGAGAATGTAAAATACCCATACATTTAACAATAGACACATCATTAAAGAATGGTAAAATGGGTATTAAAGGTTACATCAGGTACGATGATCTACTTTATAATTTAAAATAATTCAGTTAATGACATCCAGGGTTACAGTAAGGTTGCAACGATATCAAATTCTGATATCGCCATTAATCATGATAACTGCTTTTGGAATTATCGCGATAAATAAAAGTCTACGATTATCAATTTTATCACGATAATTCTCTTTATCATGATATTTCTCTTTATCGATGAACCTGAGTGCGGATTCATAACTTGAAAAAAGCGGCTGGATGACTAAGTCGAGTTACTTGGTTGCTTTGTTTTGGCGGGTTAAACAACCAGACGTACAGTACTAACTTAACATTGAAATAAACATAATATTTTCAGTCTTGTTAACCGGGGATTCGCCGCACCGTTGCTACGGTACACCGATGTCGCGTGCGGCTTTGTTTACAAAATGTGTTTCGGGAACTTTCTCTCACCGTTTTTATTGTATAATTTTACAAGTAGTAATTAAACTATTATTTTGAATTCGATCCGGCCCCCGCACCGGTGAAAATGAACTTTGGATTTATTGCACTGACCTCCGCCCAAAAAAATCCTAAAATACCGGAGATTGCGATTATTCAACTTTGGCCGATACGATATCACTTGAAAAAAAATAATCGCGATAATGCGGCATCCCCGGGGTATCGCTGCAACCTTAGGTTACAGTTAGATATTCACATAAAAACACTCTACACAAATCATATATGGATATAACTATTGCTCTATTTTTAAAAAAAAAAACAAACGTTTTATACATTTTGAAGTTAACGATAAATATAAATCAAGTCTGCCTATTTATACCTAACGATATATTGGCTTACGCCATATACTATTTCTCTGAAGTAGGAGATCGGGGGAAATGAACAGGGGAACAACATCTTATTTTCCTGCCCTGGCTCTATACAAATAAAGTGTGCTATGAAGGAAATTGTGAATGAACATTGGCACTTCAACCTACTCGTATTTCAAATTCCAACTGTCAAGGGGTTATTTTTTACCTGTGACCTCAGGATTTTTGTCCCATCCAATCAACTAGACCGTATTCCTGGTCAGCCCTGCCTCTGCCACATGTAAATACATGTTATGCTGTAAAGTCCTTATGATTCTTGTTTTTCAACACTGGGAGGCCTGTTTATCAAACCATTGTCTTACTCTCTGAGCCACAGATCATGTTAACTGATTGACTAATTATGTTATTTTATATTACAGCACACCAATTGGTGTACCCGGTAAAACAACTGGTACCATGTTTACTCCAGTACCTGTAGAATATGTTTATTATGAACCAGAAAAAGTTGGAGGTAAGATTATTTTATGCTTGAATTTCGGCTTTCCACATATCTTTGTAAATACTGAACAGATTTGAACCCCTCTTGATTCAATATTCCTATTAGAGATTTATCTGTCACAATATTGTAATCTACTTACAAGTGATTCCAGTTGCACGTTGGATATTTTGGTTTGGTTTTCTTAAGTGTTAAATAATCAATTAGAGTACATTTTAATGTGGATTAAGCCCAAAAAATAAGATATTGTCCAAAGAATTAATGCAAGGGAATATTTATTATTGTGATCAATGTAATATAATTATTGTAATTTCAGTTAACCATTTACAAGAAGGAAAATATAATCCTAAACGAACAGTACAGATGGTGACAGATTTAGCTCATGTAGAGACAGCCTGTCATAGACTACAAGAAATGTTAACAACCGTAATTGGTTACATAGATGATGTCTTGGTAAGAATAATTTTTAACCATCACTGAAGAGACATGCACAAGAATATCGTGGCCCTCAGATAGTCCTTCTAAATAATCTAATGCAAGAGAAAGGTCTTGATTATTTTTGTATTTTTATTTTGTCAAATGTAAATGACATTGTCATACATAGTTATTATTATTAATTAAACAAAACAAATATGTTGTATTTCTAATGTGAATGCTTCTCTGTTCCCGTCTGTGAAGTAATTTGTTGAATTTTCTTTTTTGTTCTAAAAGTCGGGTAAAGTGAAAACAGACAACACAATTGGTAGATTTTTGATGAATTTAATAAATCAAGTACCACAGATTGATCAAGAAGAATTTGAATCTATGTTAAACTCAAATATGAAGGTAATTTCTTTTACATACATGTATCCAACAAAACCCATTTTTCGCTCAATGCTCAAGTATTTTTTCTTTTTATCTGGCCTAATAGTCAAGAATCAAAAAAGGTCTTTTTAAAAATTAAAGTTTGTTATTTTGACCAAGGAAGAGTGAATATTAACAAATCTAGTGAAAAGTATTTGAGAATTGCATGACTGATAAAAAAAATATCACTCATTTCTAAACTCAAGTCAGTCAAGTTTTGTCTAGTCAGTCAATATTTAATTACCGGTACTATCGTCGCTATGTTACTATATGTCAAGTGTTTTAAATAAGACATTGTAACAATACTGTAAACTGTATCGGGAATCACGGTGGCTAACTGGGTAAGGCGCTGGTCGAGTGTTCGATCCCTGCATTGGCAGAGAAAGTTCATCTCGATTTTCCGGCGTGGTTTCCCCTTTGTCAGTGATGCAGGAGGGCCTGACAAGGACAGCTGCCTAGTCATTCAGATGGTACGAAAAACAGAGGTCCTGTGTAGACATTGGTGTATACGTAAAAGATTGGCAGTTGGAGGCCCCGTGTAAACATTGGCGTGCACGTAAAAGATCCCTCGGCGGTTGAAATTCGATATAAGAGTAGGTCATAATGCCGCAGCCCGAGCAAAATTTTCCTCACATCACACTGTATGGTGTATGCCCATCTTCCATTAGACAACACAAATAAAATAAGTTGTTTCTAGGGCACCGCCCGCACCAAAAAATAGTTGCGCATGCAATCTTTTTATTTAGCTTGATGAAAAAAAATAAAAAAATAACGCCCGCCCAGCCATCGATACGCAAGTCAAAAAAAATATATGCCGCGTGTGCCTACAGGCGTCATTCATATAGGCTATATCCATTGCAGTGTATCACATTGATTTAGTTGAAAATACTCATTTACGGGTCATTATTATCGATCGATACACATTGAAAGAACCTTTATTTTCGATCACGTGACATAAAATTACCTCCCCTGATGAAATAAAAGTTAATTCGTACACAATGAACCAGTTCACAACAATAGTTGAATGTATTTGCATAATACTTATATACCGAGGTGTTCGCTAGAAATGGGCTTGACTTTTTCATGATTCTATATATCTTCGGCTAAATGTAATTGTGTGAAAAAATATTTTTTGGAGAAGTTGTCAATCCGTTAACAAAGGAATGTAACGAAAGCGTTAGTATAAAGTCGTCCCTGCACGAAACGACGCAGTCGTATGCGAATGCTAAACGGAAATCGTAGTCACCCTCTCACTCAAGTCAACAACAGCGATGACTTTCAACTCGACAATGTGTACGCGTAACTTTTAGTAAAACGAGCCACTTTTTGATCGCCACGTCTTTAGGCCCATTGATTTCCGTCCAAGTCGAGAAAGGAGGTCTTTTCGTTTCACCGTGGACAGTTATTGAGGTTGAAAAGTCCACCACGGTTACTGACGTGAAAAGTCCACTGACGGTTACTGACGTGATACCCATGGCCATGCCGCCCATACTTTGATTCTTAAAACAATGCACATGCAGTCGTGGTGATCTGGTCTTATGGGCCGAAGGTCAAGTAATAAATAAAAAAAAAAAAGAAGCGCCCTCACGCCCATACAATTTTCAACAATAACCAAATTTTATTTTGCTCCGTCGGGTAGCCAACATTCAAATAAAAAAAAAAAAAATGCCGCCCTCTCCCCCTACATTTTCAGGTGCCAATTGCCCGAGAAACAAGACATTTATTTTGTATGGCCTTAGCCCAGGTCAGGTGCAGAAGAGATTTCATTTCATTTCCTAAACTGCATCAAATAACACACATTACCCACCTTATTATTTATTTAGCACACTAAGTTAAATTTATGCAAGTAAGATAATTGATGTACCTGTGCAAATTATGTTTTGGAACATAAATAAATGTCATTTATTATGATTTGTTCCAAATAAATCTTACCTACCGCACTCATACACAGTTACATTTGCATGGTTTGACGGACAATGACCAGAATATGCCTCCATTACATTGTGGATGCAAGTACCACAATTACATTTTCAGCCAGGGGACTCAAACAAGCTTAATCTGGCCCTGCCAAAAGGCATGTAGCGTACATGCAGATCATGTTGAAACTATATTAATTAAAGGTAGTTGTGATGAGTTAATTTAATGATTTGTTTATTTTATTTCAGGACCTCTTGATGGTGGTTTATTTGGCTAACTTTGTGCGGACACAGCTTGCTATTCATGAAAAAATCAATATATTAAAAATTTAAGATATTTATCAAATCAAAATTATGGAAAAATGTAAATAATAAATTGTTATTTGGATATCTGTATTGGGTCTTGTAAATAAAATAATCTCTCTCGATCTTCAATATCTTATTTTATGGTCCACATATGAGGAAACAATATGCATATGTACTTAACTGTTAAAGGAAAATGATCTTTTGATAGTCAATAATTTTATACGCCCACATTTTCATGTGGACGTATATTGTCGTCGCCCCTGTGTGTCCGTCCGTCCACAATTGTTTGTGAACAGTCTACAGGTCACAATTTTTATCCGATTTCAATGAAACTTAAAATATAGGTTTATCACCCTAAGATCTCGTTTCCTTTTGATATTGGCACATATCGGACTGTAACTTCATGGGTTATGTCCCCACTGTTTGCAGGAAAAATCACGTTTTTTAGCTTGTTAACAGTGTAGAGGTCACAATTTTGAACCGATTTGGATGAAACTTGAAATGCATGTTTATAACCCAAAGATCTTGGTTCCTTTCGATATTTGCGCCAATCGGATCGTAACTTCCTGAATTATGACCCCTGATTGTCCGAAAAATCCACCTTTTTAGCTTGTGGTCCCTCTGGAAACGTGAGATGTATGTTTATAACCCAAAGATCTTGGTTCCTTGCGATATTTGCACCCATCGGATCGTAACTTCCAGAAATTACATGTAAACATATTTATCTTTGCTTATCCACATAAATCCGTACGGGAAAATTGATTATATAAAAAGATAGGCTGGCACTGCCAGGCAGGATACGCCCACATTTTTGGGAGATGGATAGAGAACAAGCAATACCGAAAGTGATTTTTCCTACATCATTAAGTCCTGTATTTCATACTGTATTGGGAGCAGCCATTTTGTTGGTCAGTTCCAGTCTGATATTCATGAAATTCGAAGCCGACACAACGTAGAAATGTTACTTTTCGTCAAAATCGGATAAGAATTGTGACCTGTAGAGAGTCCACAACCATGATATACCATATTTTTACACTATACGCGTACAAACGGTGACCATTTCGTCCGGCAATTTTGGTACGATTTTCACGAAATTCGAACTCAACCTTCCTTACGGAGCAACAGTAATATAATTAGAGTTTTTTTTTAAATCAGATAATAATCGTTCGAGAGATAGACAGAGAACAAGCAATACCGAAAGTGATTTTTCCAACAATCAAAGGCCATAATTCATTAAGTTACAATTTGATATGCACAAATATCAAAAAGAATAAAGATCTTTAGGTTATAAACAAGCATTTCAGGTTTCATCAAAATCGAATTAAAATTGTCACCTCTACAGGGTCCACAACTTTGATATACCATATTTTTACACTGTTCGCGTACAAAGGGCGGCCATTTTTTCTGGCAATTATAGTCCGATTTTCTCGAAATTCGAACTGAACCTTCCGTAGGGTGTAACGGTGATAGAGTCAAATGTTTTTTTAAATTGGATAATAATTGTGACCTCCAGAGGGACCATAGTCGATTTTTCGGACAATCAGGGGCCATAAATCAGGAAGTTATGATCTGATATGCGCAAATAACGAAAGGAACCAAGATCTTTGGGTTATAACCATGCATTTCAAGTTTCATCAAAATCGAATTAAAATTGTGACCTCTACAGGGTCCACAACCATGATATACAATTTTTTAACAGTATTCGCGTACAAACGGCGGCCATTTTGTATGGCAATTTTGGTCCGATTTTCCCGAAATTCGAACTCAACCTTCCTTACGGTGTAACTGTAATATTATCAACCGTTTTATTAAATCGGATAATAATTGTGACCACCAGAAGGACCACACGCTAAAATAAGGCGATTTTGCGTATAATCAGGGGCCATAATTCAGGAAGTTACGTTCCAATATGCGCAAATATCGAAAGGAACCAAGATCTTTGGGTTATAACCCTGAATTTCAAGTTTCATCAAAATCGATTTAAAAATGTGACTTTTACAAGGTCCACAACCCATGATATACAATTTTTTAACAGTATTCGCGTACAAACGGCGGCCATTTTGTATGGCAATTTTCGTCCGATTTTCCCGAAATTCGAACTCAACCTTCCTTAGGGTGTAACGGTGATATAATCAAACGTTTTTTTAAATCGGATAATAATTGTGACCTCCAGAGGGACCACAAGCTAAAAAGGGTGATTTTTCGGACAATCAGGGGCCATAATTCAGGAAATTACATTCCGATAGGTGCAAATATCGAAAGGAACCAAGATCTTTGGGTTATAAACATGCATGTCAAGTTTCATCAAAATCGGTTCAAAATTGTGACCTCTATAGGGTCCACAAGCTAAAAACGTGACTTTTCGTACAATCAGGGGCCATAATCCATGAAGTTTTCATCCGATACATGCCAATATCGAAAGGAACCGAGATCTTTTGGGGATAAACCTATATTTCAAGTTTCGTCAAAATCGGATAAGAATTGTGACCTGTAGAGAGTCCACAAACAAATTGTGGACGGACGGACGTCCGGACGGACGGACGTCCGGACGGACAGGGGCGACGACAATATACGTCCACATAAAAATGTGGGCGTATAAAAAGAGTATGACTGTCAAAAACAGAAAAGCAATGGTCACACATAATCTTTTAGAGGCATTTAGTAACTGGAACGAGCATTAAACTATAACACATACTTATGGAAGAACAATTACTGATTTATTTAGGCGACGTTTCGAAGAGTATTCTCTTGCTTGAAAACGTTGAGAGAATACTCTTCGAAACGTTGCCTAAATAAATCAGTAATTGTTCTTCCATAAGTATGTGTTATAGTTCAATGGTCACACCTGTTTACTGCAAACTCTGTGCCAGGAATAGCAAGTTTGTTGCTCAATCGTTTATTTTGTTGTTTTGTTATACTAGTGCCAACTCATAGTAATAGTACTATCATGTAAATAAAGAATTGAAAAAAAAAAAAAAAAAATTACAAACTTTAAACAGCTTTGTCATTATTTATTTAACAAAAGTATCCAGGCAACAAAATGATTTTAAATTGAAACAATTCTACAAAATGTGTGCTCACTACTGCTCACGCAAGCAATATTTTACGTGAGCAATTTTTATTGCTCGCCCAAACCTAAATTTGCGAGAGCAGTCGTCTGCTCCCCATTAATTTATTCTTGGCCAGCCCTGTACATGTAAACATATTTATCTTTGCTTATTACGTGTATCTTTCTTTTATTTCTATTTGTATATGCACATGACCTTATAATTTTTTTTATGCAATAAATTAAAGCTTCTTCTATTATCTTATTTAAAATACATGTATCATAAGCTTAGTAGTATAACCTTATGTAATATTTGAACCGAATAATTTTTATTTATTAAATATTTACTTTAATTTTTTTTTTTTTTTTTCAATTTGAATGTGATTTGAAAGTCTTATAGAATCTGACCCAAAAGGCTTATAACTTGAACAATCTAAATATATAGAGCAGTGTAATATGATACTTAACATGCCATATACACCACATCATCACAAGGTACTGTCTTTGATAACTTGATGACAGGATTCTCTTTAACAAAACTGTATTGTTTGTGGGGGTCACATTCCAAAATTTGAAGAAAACTGGCTGATTTTCACCAAGTCCCACGACTGTACATTCTGAGACCATCATGTTGCAATCCAATAGATGCTAATATCGAAAAGAACCTAGATCTTTGGGATATAAACCTATATTTAAAGTTGCGTCTGGAGGGACAGGGGCAACAGCAAAATACGTCCACATGTAAATGTGGGGTATAAAATATAAGAAAGGAATATACTGATTTATCATTTTATTTCCATTTACAGGTATATTATATAATAGTATGCAAGTATCACGACAATATTTTTGATATTGGTATCGAGATTCAGTTTAAAAATATCCCCATAGTCAATATGTTTACTAGTTATGATAGAAGTCAGTCTGGAATATATCAAATACGACTGACGTCACTAGTTTCAACATTCTGGCTTGACAATACAATCAAGTCTTGCTATATAAAGTGACAGTCACACAGCATCATTTGTGACATTAAAGCCACTGATCCTGATTTGCATTTTTCGGAAATTATCCAATTCTAACTTAAATGTACTTGACTTGATTTTATTTATTAACGTTTAATTACGAAAACAAATCCCACATACCAATGGTACATAATCTCCCGAATTGGAATCATTCATATTTCATATTAAAAAGAACCCTAACAAAAAGTTTTATCAATCACTTACAGGTGACCTGCTGAGGATGGTGTCATTTTCAATCCATTATATCTTTGTCAATACTGAATGAAATTCTACTATTTTTGGTCAGTTGGCAAATGATTTTAAATCAAACAACTTCCAAGTTACAATTCTATATAGTCGATATAAATATGATTTATAATTATCAACTTAATATGCTATATTTTATGAGAGCTCTGTATTTAAGGGTTTATTTCACATAGCACATTACTGATAAATAAATTGAAATTTTTGAACTTCATTGCTCATTCAAGCATCTGGGACTAAAAAGATAGGCTGGCACTGCCAGGCAGGATACGCCCACATTTTCGAGAGATGGATAGAGAACAAACAATACGGAAAGTGATTTTTCCTACATCATTAAGTCCTGTATTTCATACTGTATTGGGAGCAGCCATTTTGTTGGTCAGTTCCAGTCTGATATTCATGAAATTCGAAGTCGACAATGATTATGGTGTGACGGTACACAACCTAGAAATGTGACTTTTCGTCAAAATCGGATAAGAATTGTGACCTGTACAGAGTCAACAACCATGATATACCATATCTTTACACTATTCGCGTACAAACGGCGACCATTTCGTCCGGCAATTTTGGTACCATTTTCACGAAATTCGAATAATTCAGGAAGTTACGATCCGATATGCGCAAATACCGAAAGGAACCAAGATCTTTGGGTTATAACCATGCATTTCAAGTTTCATCAAAATCGAATTAAAATTGTGACCTTTACAGGGTCCACAACCTTGATATACCATTTTTTAACAGTATTCACGTACAAACGGTGGCCATTTTGTATGGCAATTTTGGTCTGATTTTCCCGAAATTCGAACTCAACCTTCCTTACGGTGTAACGGTAATATAATCAAACGTTTTTTTAAATCGGATAATAATTGTGACCTCCAAGCTAAAAAAAAAGGCGATTTTGCGTATAATCAGGGGCCATAATTCAGGAAGTTACGATCCGATATGCGCAAATATCGAAAAGAAGCAAGATCTTTGGGTTATAACCTTGAATTTCAAGTTTCATCACAATCGAATCAAAATTGTGACCTCCACAGGGTCCACAACCTTGATATACCATTTTTTAACAGTATTCGCGTACAAACGGCGGCCATTTTGTATGGCAATTTTCGTCCGATTTTCCCGAAATTCGAACTCAACCTTCCTTAGGGTGTAACGGTGATATAATCAAACGTTTTTTTAAATCGAATAATAATTGTGACCTCCAAGCTAAAAAGATAGGCTGGCACTGCCAGGCAGGATACGCCCACATTTTTGGGAGATGGATAGAGAACAAGCAATACCGAAAGTGATTTTTCCTACATCATTAAGTCCTGTATTTCATACTGTATTGGGAGCAGCCATTTTGTTGGTCAGTTCCAGTCTGATATTCATGAAATTCGAAGCCGACACAACGTAGAAATGTTACTTTTCGTCAAAATCGGATAAGAATTGTGACCTGTAGAGAGTCCACAACCATGATATACCATATTTTTACACTATACGCGTACAAACGGTGACCATTTCGTCCGGCAATTTTGGTACGATTTTCACGAAATTCGAACTCAACCTTCCTTACGGAGCAACAGTAATATAATTAGAGTTTTTTTTTAAATCAGATAATAATCGTTCGAGAGATAGACAGAGAACAAGCAATACCAAAAGTGATTTTTCCAACAATCAAAGGCCATAATTCATTAAGTTACAATTTGATATGCACAAATATCAAAAAGAATAAAGATCTTTAGGTTATAAACAAGCATTTCAGGTTTCATCAAAATCGAATTAAAATTGTCACCTCTACAGGGTCCACAACTTTGATATACCATATTTTTACACTGTTCGCGTACAAAGGGCGGCCATTTTTTCTGGCAATTATAGTCCGATTTTCTCGAAATTCGAACTGAACCTTCCGTAGGGTGTAACGGTGATAGAGTCAAATGTTTTTTTAAATTGGATAATAATTGTGACCTCCAGAGGGACCATAGTCGATTTTTTCGGACAATCAGGGGCCATAATTCAGGAAGTTATGATCTGATATGCGCAAATAACGAAAGGAACCAAGATCTTTGGGTTATAACCATGCATTTCAAGTTTCATCAAAATCGAATTAAAATTGTGACCTCTACAGGGTCCACAACCATGATATACAATTTTTTAACAGTATTCGCGTACAAACGGCGGCCATTTTGTATGGCAATTTTGGTCCGATTTTCCCGAAATTCGAACTCAACCTTCCTTACGGTGTAACGGTAATATTATCAACCGTTTTATTAAATCGGATAATAATTGTGACCACCAGAAGGACCACACGCTAAAATAAGGCGATTTTGCGTATAATCAGGGGCCATAATTCAGGAAGTTACGTTCCAATATGCGCAAATATCGAAAGGAACCAAGATCTTTGGGTTATAACCCTGAATTTCAAGTTTCATCAAAATCGATTTAAAAATGTGACTTTTACAAGGTCCACAACCCATGATATACAATTTTTTAACAGTATTCGCGTACAAACGGCGGCCATTTTGTATGGCAATTTTCGTCCGATTTTCCCGAAATTCGAACTCAACCTTCCTTAGGGTGTAACGGTGATATAATCAAACGTTTTTTTAAATCGGATACTAATTGTGACCTCCAGAGGGACCACAAGCTAAAAAGGGTGATTTTTCGGACAATCAGGGGCCATAATTCAGGAAATTACATTCCGATAGGTGCAAATATCGAAAGGAACCAAGATCTTTGGGTTATAAACATGCATGTCAAGTTTCATCAAAATCGGTTCAAAATTGTGACCTCTATAGGGTCCACAAGCTAAAAACGTGACTTTTCGTACAATCAGGGGCCATAATCCATGAAGTTTTCATCCGATACATGCCAATATCGAAAGGAACCGAGATCTTTTGGGGATAAACCTATATTTCAAGTTTCGTCAAAATCGGATAAGAATTGTGACCTGTAGAGAGTCCACAAACAAATTGTGGACGGACGGACGGACGGACGTCCGGACGGACGGACGTCCGGACGGACAGGGGCGACGACAATATACGTCCACATAAAAATGTGGGCGTATAAAAAAGGCGATTTTGCGTATAATCAGGGGCCATAATTCAGGAAGTTACGATCCGATATGCGCAAATATCGAAAGGAAGCAAGATCTTTGGGTTATAACCATGAATTTCAAGTTTCATCAAAATCGAATCAAAATTGTGACCTCCACAGGGTCCACAACCTTGATATACCATTTTTTAACAGTATTCGCGTACTAACGGCGGCCATTTTGTATGGCAATTTTCGTCCGATTTTCCCGAAATTCGAACTCAACCTTCCTTAGGGTGTAACGGTGATATAATCAAACGGTTTTTTAAATCGAATAATAATTGTGACCTCCAGAGGGACCACAAGCTAAAAAGGGTGATTTTTCGGACAATCAGGGGCCATAATTCAGGAAATTACATTCCGATAGCCGCAAATATCGAAAGGAACCAAGATCTTTGGGTTACAAACATGCATGTCAAGTTTCATCAAAATCGGTTCAAAATTGTGACCTCTATAGGGTCCACAAGCTAAAAACGTGATTTTTCGTACAATCAGGGGCCATAATCCATGAAGTTTTGATCCGATACATGCCAATATCGAAAGGAACCGAGATCTTTTGGGGATAAACCTATATTTCAAGTTTCGTCAAAATCGGATAAGAATTGTGACCTGTAGAGAGTCCACAAACAAATTGTGGACGGACGGACAGGGGCGACGACATAATACGTCCACATGAAAATGTGTGAATACGAATGATAAAGTGAGAGGAATCCAAAACCATTTAAATAACATAAACATAGACAGGATCAAAGTCATAATAAACTTGATACAGTGACACCCGTAGTAGGAGTGGATAAAAACAAAGTCAAAGGTATCACAAAACCATCTTTTAAAGTATCTAACGTTTCGTAGATAAAAATCTACTTCTTCAGAGAATATAAGTTTTGTAACTTATATTCTCTGAAGAAGTAGATTTTTATCTACGAAACGTTAGATACTTTAAAAGATGGTTTTGTGATACCTTTGACTTTGTGAAATAATTATAGAAAGTTCAAACCACAATTATTTTTTTATACGCCCACATTTTCATGTGGATAAAAACAAAGTCAAAGGTATCACAAAACCATCTTTTAAAGTATCTAACGTTTCGTAGATAAAAATCTACTTCTTCAGAGAATATAAGTTTTGTAACTTATATTCTCTGAAGAAGTAGATTTTTATCTACGAAACGTTAGATACTTTAAAAGATGGTTTTGTGATACCTTTGACTTTGTTTTTATCCACATGAAAATGTGGGCGTATAAAAAAATAATTGTGGTTTGAACTTTCTATAATTATTTCACAATACTGAGCTAAATTTATGGGCTGACATAAAATTGATCACTTTATATTTTCTTAATAAATCAATAACTTCATAGTTTCAAACAGATATTATATAAATAACTACCTTCACAGTGTGAAATATATCAATAACTTATCTTCACACTGTCAGACAGATATTATATCAATAATATTATAACAATAACTATTTTTACACTGTCAAACAGATAATAATTATCTTCACAATGTCAATCAGATGTTATACCATAAACTATCTTGACAGTGTCAAATAGATTTATCATATAATCTCTTCACAGTGTCAAACAGATGTTGTATCAATAACTATCTTGACAGTGTCAAACAGATGTTATATCATAAATTATCTTGACAGTGTCAAACAGACGTTACATCATATATTATCTTCACAGTGTTAAACAGACATTATATCAATAACTATCTTCACAGTGTCAAACAGACATTATATCAATAACTATCTTCACAGTGTCAAACAGATGTTATATCATGAATTATCTTCACAGTGTCAAACAGATATTATATCATAAATAATTTTCAGTGTCAAACAGATATTATATCATAAATTATCTTCACAATGTCAAACAAATAATGATAACTATCTTCACATATTCACAACTATATCAATAACTATCTTCATAGTGTATTACTGTATAACAAAAAAAATCTGATATCTGGAGTAAAAAATCTTAATCTATTACTACAGCTGAAATAACTTTGTTGTGTTTGAATCTACTCAGTTATAAGAAATGACAAAATTGAACCCTGTGTCACACTCTTTCAATTCTGCCAATTCAAGTGAATTTGTTACAAACACACTAATTCTAGTGTTATTAACAAGCTGCATTTAGATAGCTTCAGTTGGCTAAAACCGTTTGATAACATCAGTTGGCAACACGGTAATAGAGAGCTTCTATTGGATAAAATTTTCAAGTTATAAGAGGTATTAATTTCTTAACATTGTGCGAATCATGAATTACAATAAAAGTAATTATGAATGAAACAAGGGTAAAACAGGATCTTTAAAGAGTTGTATAAAACTCTTTCATGTGGATTTGACAAATGATGCAAATGAAT